>CM060916.1:212637490-217652711 GCA_030737875.1 Allium sativum | reverse complement strand
AATTTCCAAATACGTGACTTTGCGGTTTTATTTGTAAACCTATATATGGCGACATGATATATGGTACCCATGCCGCCTATGATTGATACTTATGATTTGAAGTTGTTTTATACAATATGCACTTATTATAGTATCAAATGATTTGTTTTAAACGTATCAAGCATTCTTTGGCTGTTATAAGGGAAAACCCTATCCCCCGGCTTGCGTTGCATTGTGTGATAGGACCTGGGTCTTATAACAGCTTCATTTTCTTTATTTAGCATTGCGCTGTTTGTTTTATGCACTGGTATTCTTGGGAGGAAACCCGTTCCGTGTTATACGGCGTGGTCCCTTGATTTACCTAATGATTTAGAATAAAGATTAATAACTGTTTTAGTTCTCACACCAGTCACATGACTGACCTGGAGTTTATTGTTTTAACCTAAACTCTGGGTGCCCCTATTTTTGACACGGGCAGCTAGTAGTTTTGGTTTTGCAGATTTATATTCACAGGATCCTGGTTTACAGCTGGAACGATATCCGGAAAGCTTTGTATCCGTATATCTCTTCTAGTTGTGTATTGTATTATTTTTCCGCTGCTATGTAACTTATTGTTAATCTCTGATATTTCTGTGTAATATTTATTCATTTATACTCTGTATATTCTTGTAATCTGATGCATTGTTGTAATATACGATGAGATGTTCTTATGTATGCGTTATGTTGTGGCTTGTTCTCGAACTATCCGACGCTTTCCCTTACGGGGAAGTTGCGGGTCTTTACACGTGGTATCAGAGCTTTGGTTTACAAAGCTCAGAGAACAAGACACATTAGAACCATACGAAAGAATTCATCAGATGTTGGATTGGTAATATCCAATGGGGATGACTCGTTAGAGATAGGATCAGTAGTATCCTAGAACGAGTGTGAAGAGTATATTTTTCAAATGAAAACAAATTTTGTTTTGAAAATTTAAATCAATTATTCGTATCTGATTATCTATTTATATTGAATTTGGACAGTCCAGTATATATATAGTCTTTGCGTATGCGTCTGATCCACGTGTATTTGAAGTTTTAATATACTGGATAGATATAGAGCCACACTCTAGTCGCCCGGAGACGATTCTGATGATAGTCTAGACATCATCAGAATTGGTATTCGAGTTTCGAAGGTGTGATTTTCTATATATTTCCATTAGACTGGTGTGAGAACCAAAACTTATATAGCTAGATTTATTTGTTGTGATTTGGCATCAAAAATCTGATTTTTGACTATGTATCAAAGTTATGAATTTGAAACTCTAATTCACTAATTGATTGATGTTTGGGTTGTTTGTTTAATTTTTTGATAATTTTGAACCGTTTAGCCTAATTATATCAAATATTGAACGATATTGAAAATTGGTCGCATCTGCTTGCATATACATATATATCTTTGAACAGGTCATAGCAAGGAGGCTAGAGCAGAGAATAAAATTTGTTTGCCCGACAAATAGGTACATGTTTACTACATAATTTCCTGTTTTGTTTGGGTGATGATGATTTTGTGAGCCTATTGGCTAGCCGCTTGGCTTTTTCTTTTTCTTTTTGAGATCTGAAGGACCGGGGAAGCTATTTGAAATTCCCCGATGCTCCCGGTGCAGGGGAGGTTATGGCGAAATTTTTCAAAATTTAGGGTGTTAGCCAAATTTTTGAAATTTTGAAAATTCTCAGAAACTAAAGAGTTAGAGAATGGAGGCCGAATCGAGCGTAGAGCTGATTAATCAATCCACTTTCGACTTTGTTCCTTTTCGGGACGAAAAGTTTTAAGTGGGGGAGATTGTAACAACCCGTAAAATCTGGGCCAGTTTAAAATTTTATTTTGGCAATTATAGCGAGTTTTGATTATTTAAAATGAATTATTTAAATAATATCGACGAGAAATTTATTTTGAATAGAATTCGAACGTATATAGTATACGCGTCGTCGTTAGAATATAAATAATTATATATAATTATTTATATAGAATTGAAAATGGCGCGGTAGTTCGATAATTCGATTTCAAACTTCAATTGAATGTACCGGGTGCAAAACAATCCGGATTTTAGTGAAACCAAAAATAATGGAATCTAATTGTGAATATCTTTCCAACGAATCCGAAAGATCAAGATTTCGTAGCGAGAATCAAAAGATATGTCTAGTTGAAAATTCTGAATAGTCGCTATGGAATTCAGGCCCTTAAAAATGGACATTTTGCAAATGACCTCGGATTTCGACGAAACCAGTTTTGTTGGGTCCGTGATGTTAAGTTATTGCTAGGTTTCAAATTTCATAATTTTTCGAATCAATATGTGAGCGTGGCAAAGGAAAACGCGTTTGACCAGTTTCAGTTGATTTTAATCGACTGGAAATTGGCCATTTTTCAAACGGTCTCAGAATTCGACGAAACTAGTTTTGTTAGGACCGTATCGTCAATACGAAGCTAGAAAATATTTTTCTGGAATTTTTCTAGTTAGTATGTGACCCCGGTAATTTGAAATGTACGTTTAAAATTCAATATAAAGTTTTAAATGTAAATTTAATGGAAACTGATTCAAACAGTCGAATCAGCTTGCGATACATATCCCATTGTGTTCGGAATGGGGGTAGAACGCTATAGACGACAGGCGGTGGGCCTCGTTTAGAGGTCGTATTTGAAAGTCAACTCTTAGGATAAAATAAATTAAAAAAAAAAAAAAAAAAAAAAAAAAAAAATTTCTCTCCCTTAAAACCTTTTGGCCCCCCCCCCCCCGATCATTCTTCTGTAAAGGATAAAAAAGAAAAAAAAAAAAACCCCAGACATCGTCGAACTTCCGCCGCCGCCCTCCTCTCAGCGCGCCGCCACTGGCGCGACAACCCTCCCCCAAGTCAACCTCCGGCGCCGCTTCCTCCCACTAGCCGCAACCCCCGATCGAACCCCCCTCTCCTCCGCAGTCCCCTTTCCCCCTCGAAATAGCCGACGCAACCCCTTCATCCCCCCCCCCCCCCCGCGCCACCGCACTGGAAGCCGCTCCACCCCTCCTCCTCCCTCTTCGTACAATAACAGTAAGTTTTTTTCTTAATTTCGTTTTTATTTTAATTCTTTAAAGCATTTAAAAACTGATTTGTATTCATTTTAAAACTGATTTTTATTCATTTTAAAAACTGATTTTTATTCATTTTAAAAACTGATTTGTATTCATTTTAAAACTGATTTAAGGAAAATATAAAATCAAAATTTTAAAAGTAATTTGAAACTGATTTTTGAAAGGTGAAAACTTTTAATTTAAAAGGTGAAAACTTTTAATTTAAAAAGGTGAAAACTTTTAATTTAAAAAGGTGAAGACTTTAATTTAAAATGGTGAAAACTTTTAATTTAAAAGGTGAAGACTTTAATTTAAAATGGTGAAAACTTTATTTTTATAAAGGCGAAATCAATATTTTTGAAATGAGATTATTGTCTATATATTAGCGGAATAAAAATTCGATTTTTAAGTATTGAACTTTGAAATAAAAATTCGATTTTTAAGTATTGAACTTTGAAATAAAAATTCGATTTTTAAGTATTGAACTTTGAAATAAAAATTCGATTTTTAAGTATTGAACTTTGAAATAAAAATTCGATTTTTATATATTGAACTTTGAAATAAAAATTCGATTTTTATATATTGAACTTTGAAATAAAAATTCGATTTTTATATATTGAACTTTGAAATAAAAATTCGATTTTTATATATTGAACTTTGAAATAAAAATTCGATTTTTATATATTGAACTTTGAAATAAAAATTCGATTTTTATATATTGAACTTTGAAGTAAAAATTCGATTTTTATATATTGAACTTTGAAATAAAAATTCGATTTTTATATATTGAACTTTGAAATAAAAATTCGATTTTTATATATTGAACTTTGAAATAAAAATTCGATTTTTATATATTGAACTTTGAAATAAAAATTCGTTTTTATATATATAGTGGCCTTGGGCAACGAAGGTGACAAAAAGGCGAAACGACGAAGACTTCTGCAAAAGAAGAGTCGAGATGGTTGGATAGCTAAAAGTGAGAATTTCTCACCTTTCTATTTTATTTCTAGTTATATATATATACTAGGATGCAGACGGTGCTTAGTAGCACCCGACACAATCGTCCACAGACCATGGACTTGTTTGTTTGACTGTTTGGTGATTGATTGCGATATTGGTTTGAATGTGGTTTGTGGTGTGAAAAATCGAATCGATAAATTGGTTAGGATTAGACGTGCGCCGTTATAAGGCGAAGGAGTAAGGCTAGGTTAGATCCTTACTTCAAAGTTTGTGGTTTGCATAACGAATTGATTTGATTGATGTGTGAATGGCGTGGGCCTTCACTAGACCGGGGATAAGGCTAGGCCTTGTCCCGTTTCTAGTATCGTGCCGTTATGCCGCCGAAATTTTCTAAAATAAGTTAGAAAAAAAAAAAATAAAAATAGCATTTTATTTAACGAATGAACTGAATAGAAATTCATATGTTAAAATAAAATGTGTTATCGTTAAAAATATAATTTTTAACGTGAATGTGAATAAATAAATATTCATTTACAAACCAGACGGTTTGTTTATGTACACCTATTTGAATGACGTTGATTGGGTCGATAAATTTTTCACATCGCCTAACTGCACAAATAAAATATGTGTTTGATTGTTTGAAACCCCACACGGGTGTTAGGATGAAATTTGAAGTTCACTCATCCTGATTGATTAAATATGTCGATCGATTGATTGACAAGCTGCTATAAGCGTTAAATGTCTATATTTGATGCTTATACAGTGTAGTGCACTTTGGTTGATGGTTGATTATTCATCGTTGTTGATATATACATGTGTTGTAGAAAATCCATATAATTAACATTATATGGTAATTGATTGGGCCTCATTCCAGTTTCAAAAAAAAAAAAAAAAGAAATATTTGAAATAGAAATATTTGAAATAGAAATATTTGAAATAGAATATTTGAAAATAGAAATATGTGAAGCCGTGAGGATTAGATTGACGCCATTTTGACGTGAACGATATTTATATCGATTTTATTCATTTTAAAATGAATATTGAAAAGTGATTTCGAAATCGAATATTTTGAAATGAATTGAAATCAAATATTTTGAAATGAATTGAATAAAACGATTTCGAAATGAATTGAAAATAAAACGATTTCGAAATGAATTGCATTGAAAACGATTTCGAAATGAATTGAATTGAAAACGATTTCGAAATGAATTGAATTGAAAACGATTTCGAAAAGAATTGAATTGAAAACGAATTGAAATGGATTCAAATTGAATTGAAATTTGAATTGAATAGAAATGAATTTTGAAACGAATTTATAAAGAAGAATTCAATTTTGATTTGAATTGAAAAGGAGGTTGAAATTGCTTTTGAAACGAATTTAAAACTATTTATATAATTCGTTTTAAATAGAAATCGACGAAGTATATATTATATATATTATATATATAATATAATGGCCTGAATAGAACGCGCCGCGCCGCGGCAGTTCGTGAATTTCGACCATTTATTTCAAACGGACATTGCGGGAGATCCGACCGTCGGATTCTCCTAAAACCGGAACCGTTGGGTTCGTATCGAAAAGAGCTTTCTAATGAATGTTAGAAATTTGAAATCTAACGGTTGGATTTGGAGATACGTCCAAATCAAATTCGAAAAAGGTCGCTGTAAGTGCAGTTCGATGGCCGTTGTTGGAAATCGACTGTACGGGCCTTGATAAAATTATTAAAAATAGTAATAATTTGTGTAAAATCATAAGAAATGATTTGTGAAAGTTTGGGATGAAAAACTCCATATTTGAAAAGATAAAAATAGATTTTTATCGAAATGAACTAGTTTTGAACTAGAATTATAATTCTATTTATTTTTAAATAAATAAATTGAATTTGAAAAGGGTTTTGAAAATAACCAAAATTTCCAATGATTGCATTGGAGTGGATTTGAATCGAAATTGTCTTCGGAATATTTCGATGTTGGAATTCGTGATTATACAGGTGTGGTTATGGAAATTTGAAAGATATATATTTATATCGTTATTTCCAATACGACATTTGTTAGTCGTAGAATTCGATATTGAATATAAGCCGATATATTTTCTATTCAGAGCCTTGTATTGAATATCGAATGTGATTTGGGTTTGTCGTGAATGGTGTCTTCACTAACACTGTTCTTGAACCCAGTTGAGAAAAGATTAAATCTTTTTATTTAGATTTAATGAAGTGTACCAATTAAATAATATTTAATTGGAATTGAATCGATGTAGATTTTTGGGTTTATCGTGAACAGTGTTTTAAATAACACTTGTTCTTTAACCCGATAATTAATGAATGTGATTTGGGTTTGTCGTGAATGGTGTCTTCACTAACACTGTTCTTGAACCCAGTTGAGAAATGATTAAATCTTTTTATTTAGATTTAATGAAGTGTACCAATTAAATAATATTTAATTGGAATTGAATGAATATTGATTTTTGGGTTTATCGTGAACAGTGTTTTAAATAACACTTGTTCTTTAACCCGATAATTAATGAATGTGATTTGGGTTTGTCGTGAATGGTGTCTTCACTAACACTGTTCTTGAACCCAGTTGAGAAAAGATTAAATCTTTTGATTTAGATTTGATGAAGTGTACCAATTAAATAATATTTAATTGGAATTGAATGAATATTGATTTTTGGGTTTATCGTGAACAGTGTTTTAAATAACACTTGTTCTTTAACCCGATAATTAATGGGATGTGACTTTGGGTTTATCGTGAACCGTGTTTTAAATGACACTGATTCTTTAACCCAGTCACAGATTAAAACTAAGTGGAGTTTTAATGAATCTTTAATTAGATTGAAAAGAATCGAGAATGGAGTATCACCAGTTTTGCTCCAGGCGATAGTTAAATCTTTAATTAGATTTGAATGTGAAATTTAGAAACTAACTGTCGGTTAGCCAAGCAGAATGGTTTTCTGGATATTGATCTGATGTTGGTTTCGGCCTTCGGGGTTAATATTTGGGAAATTATTCTCTTGATTAATTTACGGTTAGTGACTAATGAATTGGAATGAGGCGTATGTTGTGTTTGTGTAACACTTTTATAATATATACGCGAGTTATTCGGAAAGACCGGGTTTATCCCATTCTGAATAACTGATACGACGATAAGTCGAAGATGAAGACGATGGTCGAAGACCGGAGGTCTTCACGTCGTTTTGGGTAATTACTGATGATCTTGATTGGGCTGTACACCCAAGAAGATGGAAACAGTTAGTGATCGTCCAGACGTACTTGGAGATCGATGGATATGCGGGGTACTAGGTGCCTCCGGTTTCGTTCAGACCCAGGACGGACTTGTAAATGGACTGTGTGTCTGACATCGGATTTCATTCTGTGTGACTGATATCGGTTGCATAGGATGGTTTGCCTGTGTGGCATGCTAAGATGCAAATGATCAAGGCTTCTGTTGAAAAGCAAAGTCTTGTGGTGATGATCAAAGCACGGCCTTTGTGGCGTAGCTTTGTGTAACGTTTACCTCGCGTGTTTCACACCAGGTATGAACCAAAAACGGGAGACGGACCTCAGGGAGGACTTGCGTTTCTTTCTAGCTAAAAGTGGCGTCAGTGGTTTTACACGCCCTGACGAGTTTGACTTATGTGGTTGTTGCTGTTGCGAGGCGCCTCGGATTGATCGGTCGTTCTCGAACCGATGGAGTCATTCGTTGGCTCGTTTGCGCCCCAAAGGGCGGGGAGACGTATTGTTCAGGCATAATAATCCACATCGGTGGACCGGCCCTGACGATCCAGGGGGCAGTTGCGGCTGTTCCTGAGACATGGTAGGCTAGATTGTCTCGAATCGGTAGAGGACGATCCCTGGCCTCGGTTCATAGACGGAAATCCAATTTCCAAATACGTGACTTTGCGGTTTTATTTGTAAACCTATATATGGCGACATGATATATGGTACCCATGCCGCCTATGATTGATACTTATGATTTGAAGTTGTTTTATACAATATGCACTTATTATAGTATCAAATGATTTGTTTTAAACGTATCAAGCATTCTTTGGCTGTTATAAGGGAAAACCCTATCCCCCGGCTTGCGTTGCATTGTGTGATAGGACCTGGGTCTTATAACAGCTTCATTTTTCTTTATTTAGCATTGCGCTGTTTGTTTTATGCACTGGTATTCTTGGGAGGAAACCCGTTCCGTGTTATACGGCGTGGTCCCTTGATTTACCTAATGATTTAGAATAAAGATTAATAACTGTTTTAGTTCTCACACCAGTCACATGACTGACCTGGAGTTTATTGTTTTAACCTAAACTCTGGGTGCCCCTATTTTTGACACGGGCAGCTAGTAGTTTTGGTTTTGCAGATTTATATTCACAGGATCCTGGTTTACAGCTGGAACGATATCCGGAAAGCTTTGTATCCGTATATCTCTTCTAGTTGTGTATTGTATTATTTTTCCGCTGCTATGTAACTTATTGTTAATCTCTGATATTTCTGTGTAATATTTATTCATTTATACTCTGTATATTCTTGTAATCTGATGCATTGTTGTAATATACGATGAGATGTTCTTATGTATGCGTTATGTTGTGGCTTGTTCTCGAACTATCCGACGCTTTCCCTTACGGGGAAGTTGCGGGTCTTTACAAATATCCTGTCTTTAACTGGGTTAAAGAACCAATGTCATCTAAAACACGGTTCACGATAAACCCAAAATCACCTTCCATTAATTATCGGGTTAAAGAACAAGTGTTATTTAAAACACCGTTCACGATAAACCCAAAAATCAATTCCAATTCAATTCCAATAAAATACCATTTAATTGGTACACTTCATTAAATCTAAATAAAAAGATTTAATCTTTTTTCTCAACTGGGTTTAAGAACAGTGTTAATGAAGACATCATTCACGACAAACCTAAATCACCTTTGATATTAAATACAAGTCTCTGAATAGAAAATATATCGGCTTATATTCAATATCAAATCCTACGACCAACAAATATTGTATTGGAAATAACGATATAAATATATCTTTCAAATTTCCATAACAATATCTGTATAATCACGAAATCCAACATCCAAATATTCCAAAGACAATTTCGATTCAAATCCATTCCAATTCAAATTATTGGAAATTCAGGTTACTTTTAAAACCATTTCAAATCCACTTTATTTATTTAAAAATAAATAGAATTATAATTCTAGTTCAAAATTAGTTCATTTCGATAAAAATCTATTTTTATCTTTTCAACTATGGAAATTTTCATCCCAATTCTTCACAAATCATTTTTTATGATTTTACACAAATTATTACAATTTTTAATAATTTTATCAAGGCCCGTACAGTCGATTTCCATCAACGGCCATCGAACTGCACTTACAGCGACCTTTTCCAAATTTGATTTGGACATAATTCCAAATTTAACCATTAGATTTCAAATCTCTAAGATTCGTTAGAAAGCTCTTTTCGATACGAACACAAGGTTCCGGTGTTAGGAGAATCTGACGGTCGGATCTCCCGTAATATCCATTCGAAGTCAATGGTCGAAATTCGCGAATTGTCACGGCGCGTTCTATTCAGGCCATTATATATATGATATATATATATATATATTATATATATTTCGTCGATTTCTTTTCAAAACGTATTTTATAAATCGTTTTAAATTCGTTTTCAAAACGATTTCAACTTCATATTCAATTTCTAATCAAAATTGAATATTCTACATCATCGATATACAAATGATAATATTTTCAAAACGTTATATTTTGAAATCACTTTCTTTTCCATATTCGTTATAAAAATGAATAAAATCGATATAAATATCGTTCACGTCAAAATGGCGTCAATCTAATCAACATGGCTTTTATTCAACAAATGAATATTTTCTATTCAACACATGAATGTATATTATTCCACACATGGATTTATTTTCTTCAACACATGAATTTTCATTATATTCAACACATGAATATTTTTTCTTCAACACATGAATTTTCATTCTTTATTTTCCAAATTAGAATGAGGCCCAATCAATACCATATAATGTCAATTATATGGATTCCATACAACACATGTATATAACAGCAACGATAAATCATCAACCATCATCCAGAGTGCACCACATAATCGTATAAGCATTAAATATCAATAATTAATGCTTACACAGTCTGTCAACCCATCGATTGACATACAACTAAACAATCGGGATTAGTGTACGTCAAATCTCATCCCAATACCCATATGGGGTTTCAAATCAACAAACACAGATTTTATTTGTGCGGTTGGGCGATGTGTAAAATTTATCGTCCCAATCATATCAGTCAAATCAGTGTATATAAACAAATCGTCTGATTTGTTTATAAATATTTATTTTATATACACGTTAAAATTATATTTTTAACTATAAAATATTTTCCACTATAAAATATTTTATTTCATCCCGCATCACATAATCAAATTTCACAACACAGCAATCAAACAAACAAGTCATCCATGGTCTGTGGACGACGGGTGTCGGGTGCTACTAAGCACCGTCTGCATCCTAGTATATATTTCAACTAGAAATTAAAATAAAAGTGAGGAGTTCTCACCGTGGGGTTCCACTCCACCATTTCATTTCTGAATTTCTGAACTGTTTGAATTCCATTTTGATTTCAATTCGTTCCATCCCAATTCTTTTCATGTTGGTCACATTAAAAATCAATTTTTTACATCTCTATATACAGAATAAAAATTGTATTTTTTATCACAATGAAACATTATACAAATCATATTCTTTTCACTTATAAAAACATATTCTTTTTATTCTCTACATTATATAAAAATTATATTTTCATTCCTTTCATCATATAAGAATTATATTTTCATTCTTCACATCATATAAAAATTATATTTTCATTCTTAAGGGCATGAATTCCATAGCGACTATTCTGAAATTTCAACTAGGCGTAACTTTTTATCCGCACTGTGAAATTTCAATTTTTCGGATTCGTTGGAAAGATATTCTCAAATAGATTCAAATTTTTTTGGTTTCGCTAAAATCCGGTTTATTTTGAATCATGTATATTCATTTGAATTTTGAAATCGAAATTTCAAACTACCGCGCCATTTTCAGTTCCTTTTATATTTACAAATAAATATTTATATTCTAACGACGATGTATATAAGTATATACGACCTAATTCTATTCAAAATAAATTTCTCGTCGTTATTATTTAAAATAATTCATTCTATATAATCAAAATTCGCTAAAATTGCCAAAATAAAATTTTTAAATTGGCTCGGATTTCCGGGTTATTACAATCTCCCCCACTTAAAACTTTTCGTCCTCGAAAAGGAACGAAGCCGAAAGTTGTTTAACTAATCAACTCAACTTTCATTATTTTCTTTACGGCTTAAGTTCTTCAACTTTTCAGTTTCTAAGAACTTTTCAAATTTTTCAAAAATTTGGCTAACATCCTAAATTTTCGAAAAATTTCGCCATAACCTTCCCTGCACTGGGGACTTCGGGATATTTCAAATAGCCTCCCATGGCCCTCATCAATCCAAAAAGAAAAAGGAACAGCCAAGCGGCTAGCCAAGCGGCTAGCCAATCGGCTCATAAAATCATCAAAAACCCAAGAAATACAATAAACATGTACCTATTTGTCAGGCAAACAATTTTATTCCTCTTCTCTAGCCTCCTTGTTATGACTTGTTCAATGTAAGTACATGTATATGGATGCAAATGCGACTAATTTTCAATACAATTTACTATTTGGTACAATTTGGCTAAAGGTTCAACATTTTAATTAATTAAACTATAATCAAACAACATAACCAGCAATCAATTAGTTGATTAACATTTCAAATTCATAATTTGGATACATAGTCAAAAAATCACATTTTTGGTGCCAAATCACAACAGTATATTCTAACTATATTTTGGTTCTCACACCAGTCAATTGGAAATATATAGAAATCCCACTTCGAAACTCGAATATAAATTCTGATGATGTACGTACTATAGCGATCATCAGACCAATCTCCGGGCGACTAGAGTGTGATTCTATATCTATCCAGTATATTAAAACTTCAAATACACGCGGATCAGACGTATATGCAAAATCTTTATATATTGGATTGTTCAAATTCAATACAAATAAATTTTCAAATACGAATAATAAAGTTTAAATTTTCAAAACAAAACTTGTTTTAAATTTTTTTTTAAAAACATCACCCATCACACTCGTTCTAGGATACTACTGATCCTATCTCTAACGAGTCGTTCTCATTGGATATTACTAATCCAATCTCTGATGAATTCTTTTGTTTGATTCTAATGTGTCTTGTTATCTAGCTTTGTAAACCAAAGCTCTGATACCAACTGAAGCAACCCGAAATCCCCCTTACGGGAAATCACGGATTGAGTTGAGGACAAGACGAATCAGAAAGCAAACAGAAGAACATTTCATTGTATATTACAACAATTCCATCAGAATACAAGAATATACAGAGTATGAATAAATATTACACAGAAAATATCAGAGATTTACAATAAATTACATAGCAGCAGAAAAACAATACAAAACACAACTGAAAGTAATACACGGATACAGAGCTTTCCGAGTATCGTTCCAGCTGTAAACCAGGATCCTATGAATATAAATCTGCAAAACCAAAACTACTAGCTGCCCGTGTCAAAATAAGGGCACCCAGAGTTTATGTTAAAACAATAAACTCCAGGTTAGTCATATGACTGGTGTGAGAACTAAAACAGTTATTAATCTTTATTTTAAAGTTAGGTAAATCAAGGGACCACGCCGTATAACACGGAACGGGTTTCCTCCCAAGAATACCAATGCATAAAACAACAGCGCAATGCTAAATAAAGAACAATGAAGCTATTATAAGACCCAGGTCCCATCACACAATGCAACACAAGCCGGAGGATAGGGTTTTACCTTATAATAGCCAAAGAATGCTTGATACGCTAAATTTCATCTTTTATTATTACTATAAGTGTATAATGTCAAAACAATTTCAATCATCAGTATCAATCATAGACGACATAAGTGCCTCATCCCACCATGTCGCCATACTAGGCTCTACAATCAAAACCGCAAAGTCACGTATTGGAAGTTGGATTTCCATCTATGAACCGAAGCAAGGGATCGTCCTTACCGAATTCGAGACGCTCTAGCCCGTGTCTCAGGCAAGCGCAGAGACAAGCCTTGGATCGTCAGGGCCGGTCCACCGATGTGGATTAAAATGCCTGAACACTGCGTTTCTCCACCCTACGGGGTGTCAATGAGTCCAATGACTCCATCAGCTCCACACAGTCACTGATATATCCGAGGCGCCTCGCAACAGCAACAACCACATAAGTCAAACTCGTCAGGGCGTGTAAAACCACTGACGCCACTTCTAGTTAGAAGGAAACGCATGCCCACCCTGATGTCCTCTCCTATTTCTGGTTCACAACCGGGGTGTAAGGCTCGCGAATCAACGCTACACAAAGCTATGCCACACAGGCCGTGCTTTGATCAACAACCACAAGACTTTGCTTTTCAACAGAAGCCTTGATCAATTGCCACTTAGGCATGCCACACAGGCAATTCACTCCATGCGATTGATATCCATCAATATATAACCCCTGAGCTCGTACGTCTCAGAGAAGGGCGTTAAGCAAGAGAATAAATTCTCCGTCGTCAAACATACATATATTTAATAGAAATCAATCACACAGAATAAAATCCAATGTCAAATACACAGTCCATTTACAAGTCCGTTCTGGGTCTGAACGAAACCGGAGGCACCTAGTACCTCGCATATCCATCGATCTCCAAGTACGTCTGGACGATCACTAACTGATTCCCTCCTCTTGGGTGTACGACCCAATCATGATCATCCGTAATTATCTAAATGACGTGATGACCTCCGGTCTTCGACCACCGTCTTCATCCTCGACACCACGTCGAATTAGTTATTCAGAATGGAATAAACCCGGTCTTTCTGAATAACTCGCGTATATAATAAACAAGTGTTACACAAACACAACATACGTCTCATTCCAATTCAGAATATTCTTTTATTCAAATATCCTTATACTTTGGGAAATGTTCCCATTAATTTTATCAAAGATAAATTCTTTAAATTTATTCTTTAATCTCCTTTTGAATATCAATTCAAATTAGTCGGGATTAGCGAACCACACCGAAGTAGTCATTTATTTTATTTCACAATCCCAACCTATTCATCCCATGAAGTAAAACTGGTAATACTTCATATCTAACACCACAGTGTTATCGGTAAATTCAATTACCATTTCACGTTCAAATCTAATTATAGATTTGACTATCGCCTGGAGCAAAACTGGTGATACTCCATTCTCTATCGTTTCAATCTAATTAAAAATTCATTAAAACTCCACTTAGTTTTAATCTTCCCAAAAATCAATATCCTGTCTTTAACTGGGTTAAAGAACCAATGTCATATAAAACACGATTCACGATAAACCCAAAATCACCTTCCATTAATTATCGAGTTAAAGAACAAGTGTTATTCAAAACACGTTCATGATAAACCCAAAAATCAATTCCAATTCAATTCCAATTAAATACCATTTAATTGGTACACTTCATTAAATCTAAATAAAAGGATTTAATCTTTTTTCTCAACTGGGTTTAAGAACAGTGTTAATGAAGACACCATTCACGACAAACCCAAATCACCTTTGATATTAAATACAAGGCTCTGAATAGAAAATATATCGGCTTATATTCAATATCAGATCCTACGACCAACAAATATCGTATTGGAAATAACGATATAAATATATCTTTCAAATTTCCATAACAATATCTGTATAATCACGACATCCAACATCCAAAATATTCCAAAGACAATTTCGATTCAAATCCATTCCAATTCAATTATTGGAAATTCTGGTTACTTTTAAAACTATTTCAAATCCACTTTATTTATTTTAAAAATAAATAGAATTATAATTCTAGTTCAAAACTAGTTCATTTCGATAAAAAACTAATTTTATCTTTTCAAATATGGAAATTTTCATCCCAATTCTTCACAAATCATTTCTTATGATTTTACACAAATTATTACAATTTTTAATAATTTTATCAAGGCTCGTACAATCGATTTCCATCAACGGCCATCGAAATGCACTTACAGCGACCTTTTCCAAATTTGATTTGGACATAATTCCAAATCCAACCGTTAGATTTGAAATTTCTAATATTCGTTAGAAAGCCCTTTTCAGTATGAACCAAATGGTTCCGGTTTTAGGAGAATCTGACGGTCGGATCTCCTATAATATCCATTCGAAGTCAATGGTCAAAATTCGCGAAATGCCACGGCGCGGCACGTTCTATTTAGGCCATTATATATATAATATATATATATATATATATTATATATTTCGTCGATTTCCTTTCAAAACGTATTTTATAAATCGTTTTAAATTCGTTTTCAAAACGATTTCAACTTCATATTCAATTTTTAATCAAAATTGAATATTCCACATCATCGATATACAAATGATAATATTTTCAAAACGTTAGATTTTGAAATCACTTTCTTTTCCATATTCGTTATAAAAATGAATAAAATCGATATAAATATCGTTCACGTCAAAATGGCGTCAATCTAATCAACACGGCTTTTATTCAACACATGAATGTTTATTCTATTCAACACATGAATATATTCAATTCAACACATGAATGTATATTATTCCACACATGGATTTATTTTCTTCACACATGAATTTTCATTCTGTTCAACACATGAATATTATTTTCTTCAACACATGAATTTTCATTCTTTATTTTCCAAATTAGAATGAGGCCCAATCAATACCATATAATGTCAATTATATGGATTCCATACAACACATGTATATAACAGCAACGATAAATCATCAACCATCATCCAGAGTGCACCACATAATTGCTTAAGCATTAAATATCAATAACTAACGCTTACACAGTCTGTCAACCCATCGATTAACATACAGCTAAACAATCGGGATTAGTGTACGTCAAATCTCATCCCAATACCCGTGTGGGGTTTCAAATCAACAAACATATATTTTATTTGTGCGGTTGGGCGATGTGTAAAATTTATCGTCCCAATCAATATCAGTCAAATCAGTGTATATAAATAAATCATCCGATTTGTTTATAAATATTTATTTCATATACACGTTAAAAATTATATTTTTAACTATAAAATATTTTCCACTATAAAATATTTTATTTCATCCCGCATCACGTAATCAAATTTCACAACACTGCAATCAAACAAACAAGTCATCCATGGTCTGTGGACGACGGGTGTCGGGTGCTACTAAGCACCGTCTGCATCCTAGTATATATTTCAACTAGAAATTAAAATAAAAGTGAGGAGTTCTCGCCATGGGGTTCCACTCCGCCATTTCATTTCTGAATTTCTGAACCGTTTGAATTCCATTTTGATTTCAATTCGTTCCATCCCAATTCTTTTCATGTTGGTCACATTAAAAATCAATTTTTTACATCTCTATATACAGAATAAAAATCGTATTTTTTATCACAATGAAACATTATACAAATCATATTCTTTTCACTTATAAAAACATATTCTTTTTTATTATACAAATATAATCCTTTCCTATATAAAAATATATTCTTTTTATTCTCTACATTATATAAAAATTATATTTTCATTCCTTTCATCATATAAAAATTATATTTTCATTCTTCACATCATATAAAAATTATATTTTCATTCTTAAGGGCAAGAATTCCATAACGACTATTCTGAAATTTCAACTTGGCGTAACTTTTATCCCCGCTATGAAATTTCAATTTTTCGAATTCGTTGGAAAGATTTCTCAAATAGATTCAAATATTTTTGGTTTTGCTAAAATCCGGTTTATTTTGAATCCTGTACATTCATTTTGAATTTTGAAATCGAAATTTCAAACTATCGCGCCATTTTCAATTCCTTTTATATTTACAAATAAATATTTATATTCTAACGACGATCTATATAAATATATACGACCTAATTCTATTCAAAATAAATTTCTCGTCGTTATTATTTAAAATAATTCATTCTGAATAATCAAAATTCGCTAAAATTGCCAAAATAAAATTTTTAAATTGGCTCGGATTTCCGGGTTATTACAATCTCCCCCACTTAAAACTTTTCATCCCCGAAAAGGAACGAAGCCGAAAGTTGTTTAACTAATCAACTCAACTTTCATTATTTTCTTTACGGCTTAAGTTCTTCAACTTTTCAGTTTCTAAGAACTTTTCAAATTTTTCAAAAATTTGGCTAACATCCTAAATTTTCGAAAAATTTCGCCAT
Source organism: Allium sativum (assembly GCA_030737875.1). NCBI lineage: Eukaryota > Viridiplantae > Streptophyta > Magnoliopsida > Asparagales > Amaryllidaceae > Allium > Allium sativum. Next base: position 217,635,332 of record CM060916.1, on the reverse strand, counting down.
AACCTTCCCTACACTGGGGACTTCGAGATATTTCAAATAGCCTCCCATGGCCCTCATCAATACAAAAAGAAAAAGAAACAGCCAAGCGGCTAGCCTATCGGCTCATTAAATCATCAAAAACCCAAGAAATACAATAAACATGTACCTATTTGTCGGGCAAACAATTTTATTCCTCTTCTCTAGCCTCCTTGCTATGACCTGTTCAATGTAAGTACATGTATATGGATGCAAATGCGACTAATTTTCAATACAATTCACTATTTGGATCAATTTGGCTAAAGGTTCAACATTTTAATTAATCAAACTATAATCAAACAACACAACCAGCAATCAATTAGTTGATTAACGTTTCAAATTCATAATTTGGATACATAGTCAAAAAATCACATTTTTGGTGCCAAATCACAACAGTATAATCTAACTATATTTTAGTTCTCACACCAGTCAATTGGAAATTTATAGAAATCCCACTTTTGAAACTCGAATATAAATTCTGATGATGTACGTACTATAGCGATCATCAGAACCATCTCCGGGCGACTAGAGTGTGATTCTATATCTATCCAGTATATTAAAACTTCAAATACACGCGGATCAGACGTATATGCAAAATATTTATATATTGGATTGTTCAAATTCTATACAAATAAATATTCAGATACGAATAATAAAGTTTAAATTTTCAAAACAAAACTTGTTTAAAATTTTATTTTTTAAAAACATCACTCTTCACACTCGTTCTAGGACTACTGATCCTATCTCTAACGAGTCATTCTCATTGGATATTACTAATCCAATCTCTGATGAATTCTTTCGTTTGGTTCTAATGTGTCTTGTTCTCGAGCTTTGTAAACCAAAGCTCTGATACCAACTGAAGCAACACGAAATCCCGCTTACGGGAAATCACGGATTGAGTTGAGGACAAGACGAATCAGAACGCAAACAAAAGAACATTTCATTGTATATTACAACAATTCCATCAGAATACAAGAATATACAGAGTATGAATAAATATTACACAAAAAATATCAGAGATTTACAATAAATTACATAGCAGCGGAAAAACAATACAAAACACAACTGAAAGTAATACACAGATACAGAGCTTTCCGAGTGTCATTCCAGCTGTAAACCAGGATCCTGTGAATATAAATCTGCAAAACCAAAACTACTAGCTGCTCGTATCAAAATAAGGGCACCCAGAGTTTAGGTTAAAACAAATAACTCCAGGTTAGTCATATGACTGGTGTGAGAACTAAAACGGTTATTAATCTTTATTTTAAAGTTAGGTAAATCAAGGGACCACGCCGTATAACACGGAACGGGTTTCCTCCCAAGAATACCAATGCATAAAACAACAGCGCAATGCTAAATAAAGAACAATGAAGCTATTATAAGACCCAGGTCCCATCACACAATGCAACACAAGCCGGAGGATAGGGTTTTACCTTATAATAGCCAAAGAATGCTTGATACGCTAAATTTCATCTTTTATTATTACTATAAGTGTATAGTGTCAAAACAATTTCAATCATAAGTATCAATCATAGATGACATAAGTGCCCCATCCCACTATGTCGCCATACTAGGCTCTAGAATCAAAACCGCAAACTCACGTATTGGAAGCTGGATTTCCATCTATGAACTGAGGCAAGGGATCGTCCTTACCGAATTCGAGACACTCTAGCCCGTGTCTTAGGCAAGCGCGCAGACAAGCCTTGGATCGTCAGGGCCGGTCCACCGATGTGGATTAAAATGCCTGAACACTGCGTTTCCCCACCCTATGGGGTGTCAATGAGTCCAATGACTACATCGGCTCCACACAGTCACCGATATCTCCGAGGCGCCTCGCAACAACCACATAAGTCAAACTCGTCAGGGCATGTAAAACCACTAACGCCACTTCTAGCTAGAAGGAAACGCATGCCCTCCCTGATGTCCTCTCCAGTTTCTGGTTCACAACCGGGGTGTGAGGCTCGCAAATCAACGCTACACAAAGCAATGCCACACAGGCCGTGCTTTGATCATCAACCACAAGACTTTGCTTTTGAACAGAAGCCTTGATCAATTGCCACTTAGGCATGCCACACAGGCAATGCACTCCATGCGATTGATATCCATCAATATATAACCCCTGAGCTCGTACGTATCAGAGAAGGGCGTTAATCAAGAGAATAAATTCTTCGCTGTCAAACAGATATATATTTAATAGAAATCAATCACACAGAATAAAATCCAATGTCAGACACACAGTCCATTTACAAGTCCGTTCTGGGTCTGAACGAAACCGGAGGCGCCTAGTACCTCGCATATCCATCGATCTCCAAGTACGTCTGGGCGATCACTAACTGATTCCCTCTTCTTGGGTGTATGGCCCAGTCAAGATCATCAGTAATTATCTAAACGACGTGAATACCTCCGGTCTTCGACCACCGCCTTCATCCTCGACACCACGTCGAATCAGTTATTCAGAATGGGATAAACCCGGTCTTTCTGAATTACTCGCGTATATAATAAACAAGTGTTACACAAACACAACATACGCCTCATTCCAATTCAGAATATTCTTTTATTCAAATATCCTTATACTTTGGGAAAGGTTCCCATTAATTTTATCAAAGATAAATTCTTTAAATTTATTCTTTAATCTCCTTTTGAATATCAATTCAAATTAGTCGGGATTAGCGAACCACACCGAAGTAATCATTTATTTTATTTTCCAATACCAACCTATTCATCCCATGAAGTAAAACTGGTAATACTTCATATCTAACACCACGGTGTTATCGGTAAATTCAATTACCATTTCACGTTCAAATCTAATTATAGATTTGACTATCGCCTGGAGCAAAACTGGTGATACTCCATTCTCGATCATTTCAATCTAATTAAAGATTCATTAAAACTCCACTTGGTTTTAATCTTCCCAAAAATCAATATCCTGTCTTTAACTGGGTTAAAGAACCAATGTCATGTAAAACACGGTTCACGATAAACCCAAAATCACCTTCCATTAATTATCGAGTCAAAGAACAAGTGTTATTTAAAACACCGTTCACGATAAAACCAAAAATCAATTCCAATTCAATTCCAATTAAATATCATTTAATTGGTACACTTCATTAAATCTAAATAAAAATATTTAATCTTTTTTTTCTCAATTGGGTTTAAGAACAGTGTTAATGAAGACACCATTCACGACAAACCCAAATCACCTTTGATATTAAATACAAAGCTCTGAATAGAAAATATATCGGCTTATATTCAATATCAAATCCTACGACCAAAAAATATCATATTGGAAATAACGATATAAATATATCTTTCAAATTTCCATAACAATATCTGTATATTCACGAAATCCAACATCGAAATATTCCAAAGACAATTTCGGTTCAAATCCATTCAAATTCAATCATTGGAAATTCTGGTTACTTTTAAAACCATTTCAAATCCACTTTATTTATTTTAAAAATAAATAGAATTATAATTCTAGTTCAAAACTAGTTCATTTCGATAAAAATCTATTTTTATCTTTTCAAATATGGAAATTTTCATCCCAATTCTTCACAAATCATTTCTTATGATTTTACACAAATTATTACTATTTTTAATAATTTTATCAAGGCCCGTACAGTCGATTTCCATCAACGGCCATCGAACTGCACTTATAGCGACCTTTTCCAAATTTGATTTGGACATAATTCCAAATCCAACCATTAGATTTCAAATATCTAATATTCATTAGAAAGCTCTTTTCAATACGAACCCAACGGTTTCGGTTTTAGGAGAATCCGACGGTCGGATCTCCCGTAATATCCATTCGAAGTCAATGGTCGAAATTCGCGAACTGCCGCGGCGCGGCGCGTTCTATTCAGGCCATTATATATATAATATATATATATATATATATATTTCGTCGATTTCCTTTCAAAACGTATTTTACAAATCGTTTTAAATTCGTTTTCAAAACGATTTCAACTTCATATTCAATTTCTAATCAAAATTGAATATTCCACGTCATCGATATACAAATGATAATATTTTCAAAACGTTATATTTTGAAATCACTTTCTTTTCTATATTCTTTATAAAAATTAATAAAATCGATATAAATATCGTTCACATCAAAATGGCGTCAATCTAATCAACACGGCTTTTATTCAGCATATGAATGTTTATTCTATTCAACACATGAATATTTTCTATTCAACACATGAATGTATATTATTCCACACATGGATTTATTTTTTTCAACACATAAATTTTCATTCTATTCAACACATGAATATTATTTTCTTCAACACATGTATTTTCATTATTTATTTTCCAAATTAGAATGAGGTCCAATCAATACCATATAATGTCAATTATATGGATTCCATACAACACATGTATATAACAGCAACGATAAATCATCAACCATCATCCAGAGTGCACCACATAATTGCATAAGCATTAAATATCAATAACTAACGCTTACACAGTCTGTCAACCCATCGATTGACATACAACTAAACAATCGGGATTAGTGTACGTCAAATCTCATCCCAATACCCGTGTGGGGTTTCAAATCAACAAACACAGATTTTATTTGTGCGGTTGGGCGATGTGTAAAATTTATCGTCCCAATCAATATCAGTCAAATTAGTGTATGTAAACAAATCGTCCGATTTGTTTATAAATATTTATTTCATATACACGTTAAAAATTATATTTTTAACTACAAAATATTTTCCACTATAAAATATTTTATTTCATCCCGCATCACATAATCAAATTTCACAACACAGCAATCAAACAAAAAAGTCATCCATTGTCTGTGGACGACGGGTGTCGGGTGCTACTAAGCACCTTCTGCATCCTAGTATATATTTCAACTAGAAATTAAAATAAAAGTGAGGAGTTCTCACCGTGGGGTTCCACTCCGCCATTTCATTTCTGAATTTCTGAACCGTTTGAATTCCATTTTGATTTCAATTCATTCTATCCCAATTCTTTTCATGCTGGTCACATTAAAAATCAATTTTTTACATCTCTATATACAGAATAAAAATCGTATTTTGATCACAATGAAACATTATACAAATCATATTTTTTTCACTTATAAAAACATATTCTTTTTCGATTATAAAAATATAATCCGTTCCTATATAAAAATATATTCTTTTTATTCTCTACATTATATAAAAATTATATTTTCATTCCTTTCATCATATAAAAATTATATTTTCATTCTTCACATCATATAAAAATTATATTTTCATTCTTAAGGGCAAGAATTCCATAGCGACGATTCTGAAATTTCAACTGGGCGTAACTTTTTAGCCCCACTATGAAATTTCAATTTTTCGGATTCGTTGGATAGATATTCTCAAATAGATTCAAATATTTTTGGTTTCTCTAAAATCCGGTTTATTTTGAATCCTGTACATTCATTTGAATTTTGAAATCGAAATTTCAAACTACCGCGCCATTTTCAATTCCTTTTATATTTAGAAATAAATATTTATATTCTAGCGATGATCTATATAAATATATACGACCTAATTCTATTCAAAATAAATTTCTCGTCATTATTATTTAAAATAATTCATTTTAAATAATCAAAATTCGCTAAAATTCCAAAATAAAAAATTTAAATTGGCTTGGATTTTCGGGTTATTACACCGCCCATAACCCCCATACTTTTAGTCGTCATGGTCACCCGAATCATAAGCCACATACTAAATCATTTTTATATCTCGAAGTAGGGATATTGTAACACCCCGAATTTCGGTTAATGCTAAAATTCACCAATTACAGAATAAATAATCTCAGATGTGGGAATTGGGGGAAACGGGCTGCATCATTGCGTTCGTCTCGGAAAAATACGCGAAATAGAGTCCGAGTTTTCGAGAATCGGAGTCCGTATGGCCCGGTTATGGCCCAATGAAGTTTACAGAAAATCCAAAGTTCAAAACAGATTTAAAATTCAGGTTTAAATTTCGAAATTGGGGCCATTGGGCCAGGCGGGAAAAATCCCGCCGAGCTAACCAAGTCGACAGCCCTGTCGATTGGGCAGTCGACTTGGCTAGACCAAGTCGACAGCCCTGTCGACTTGGGTGTCGACAGGGGGTGCTCGTCCAGTTTAACCTGGTGCACCATTTTGGGGTTTGGCTGTGCTTTGGGCTGTTCTCTAGAAGCTTCCGGGATCTGATGGTCCTAATCTAATCTAGGGTTAATCTAAGGGCCTAAAACACTTGCCTAATCCTATAAATAAGACCCTAAGCTAGCCCTAAATGATCATAATCCTATATTCTAACTAAACTATGCCAAAATTTTCTATGATCATGGCCTCTACTCAAAACCCTAGCCTCCATCCTCTTTCTAAACTATTTCTATGAAGGCTTTCATGTTCATACAAGCATCTTTGAGTTATATGGGTGATCATTAGCTTGCATTCATCATCAAGTTGCAAGCTTTATGTTCAAGGCTAGAGTTTTTGGGTGATTTTGGCAAGGGTTTGCTTATGGGAGCTTAGTGGTGAGTTTCTATAGCCCTAATAATCAATTGTTAAATTGATTATGATAGGATATGATAAGATATGGTTATGTTTGTGGATAAATGTGCTTATGCAAGTTTAGTATAGTGTATGTTGTGTGTTTTGCAAGTTTTATGCTATATGCGAGTTTAATGCTATGTTTTATGATGCTCACTATGCAAAACACTATGTTGAACATTTATGCATATGTAACATGTTATGCAAACTATATGTGAGATTATATGCAAGTTATATATAACATGTTATGCAAGTTATGTATTTGGTTTTATGCATGCTAAGTATTTGGTTTTATGCATGCTATGTATTGGGTTTTATGCATGCTAAGTATTTGGTTTTATGCATGCTATGTATTTGGTTTTATGCATGCTAAGTATTTGGTTTTATGCATGCTATGTGTTTGGTTTTATGCAAGTTATGATGCAAGTTCATATGCAAGTTATAATGCAAGTTCATATGCAAGTTATAATGCAAGTTCATATGCAAGTTATGATGCAAGTTCATATGCAAGTTATGATGCAAGTTCATATACAAGTTATGATGCAAGTTCATATGCAAGTTTGCCTCTATGTATGGCATAAGTACATGTGCAAGTTCATCCCTTTTAGACCTATGACATGTATGCAAGTTGACACCTTTATGATAGGTCTATGACATGAACATTTAAGCAAGTTACCATCTTTATGACATATGTGATTCATTCCAGTTTGGGTTGGTTAATTATGCAAGTTGGGTTTGTGGTCATATATACAAGTTGACACCTTTTAAACCCATGATAATGCTAATGATATGCTAAGTTGAACCCATTGTGTGTATGATGAATCTTCTCTTTTGAAGTATGTCATGTTAACGTATTTACGTGGGGACGATGGGGTAAAAATTAATGAACACATAAAATTGTGTGAAGTGGGTATAATTAAACATACCGTAAAGTGGATGGACATAATTGGGAATTTACCTATTAAGTTAGGTCTACCCATATTATGGAATTGGGAATTTACCTATTGAGTTAGGTCTACCCATATTCTTAAATATTTGTAATTAATTAGGGATAATTAATATAAATTATGAGGGTGATTAATTAGGTGTAATTAATCGACTAAGACACGAGGTTGGACTCAGTTGTAGCGTAAAACTGCCCGGACCCAACCGGCTTAACCAGTTGCTACAAATGTTAGCCCAATGTGAGAGGTCTTAGGCACAAACTAAATACGTGATTAATGTAAAGACACGAGGTTAGACTCGGTTATGACATAAGGCTGCCCGGACCCAACCGGCTTAACCAGCGGTCATAAAAGATAGTCTAATGTGAGAGGTCTTTATGAGGATCACAGTCTTAATTAATTAAGAAACACTTAACCAAATTAGCATGTAGTGAGGCATGAGGGGTTAAGTGGGTGCCTTGGGTGGCATGTAGTAACTAGTGGGGGTGCCTTGGGTGGCATAAGGAAACTAGTGGGTTGCCTTGGGTGGCAATAGAAAATACGATTAGAATACTTAACCAAAGTGGAACATGTAATTAAACATGATTAAAGGGTTAAGTAAGTGCCTTGGGTAGCATGAGGGAATCAAGTAAGTGCCTTGGGTGGCATGTGGAAATCTAGTGGGTGCCTTAAGTGGCAATTAATTAAATAACAAGCTTAAGTAGTAGTTTGTGGGGGCCTTGAGTGGCAATTAAAATATGATTAAAGACTTAACCAAAATATATAACATGTAGGTGGACATGGTTAAAGGGTTAAGTGGGATTCACTAGAAATGACAAGCTTAAGTAGTAGCTTGTGGGGGCCCATTTCAACCAATATCCCAAACGTATCTTTGTGGGCTCGACTTAAGTCGAGGACGGGACACGCATATTGGGCTTGACTATAAGAGGCCAAACGGGTTAGCGGTGGCAACGCAGGACCAACGGGTTTCATATGCGTGTGTGGACCCGGGCTGGTTGGTAAGTCGTTGTTGCATCGTGTAGGTATAAAGCCGTGCACCATTGATATTATCAGGTTGCCACTTTGGGGAATGATACACCCCATTGTGGGACCAGCACGGGTATCTACGTAAGGGAGCCGATCGCTTGGGGAGTAGTGGGTACACCTATGTAGTTAGCTAGGGGTACACGAAACTACTGGGTAAAAATTATTAAGTACACTTAGTGGGATCAACCTTTAAGTAGGAATTACCCTTGGTGGGTAGAACTGGTGTGGTGCAGTGTAGAAATTACCCTTGGGTGGATGGGTCTGGGGTGGTGCAATATTGTAATTATCCTTGGGTGGATAAATGCGTCTTTTCGGTTATCTTAGTGCACCCTGTGTTTAGTTGGCTACCTAATGTAGTCATTATCCCCAGAGGTACCGTACCTTGTTTATATCATACCCTAATTACTTTGATGATTGTATTGTTAGGGTTATAGGACTCACTCAGACTTATGTCTGACCCCGTTGTTTCTTTATCTTTTTCCCAACCCTCAGGTTTTCAGAGTGGGCCTAGCACCAGTGGGCTTTGATCAGACTGCTTTATCTATCTTTTGGAGCTTGGACCGTGGATGTAAAGCTCAGTTTATCTTTTCTATTATGGCTATTAGGTTATGTAGTGGGATTATGTACTTTTGATTTTATCAGGATGGATATTATGTACTTGACTCTTATTTATGGTTTTGGTGTAACCAAACATGTTTTACTTTCCGCTGAAATGAAATGATGTTTTAAATTCTCAAGTATCACTTATATCTGTCTTGTTGTAATTTTTCTGTTCTATATTCACTTAAAATACTCCACCGATGTTATGGCATTCCCTTAGTGAGTGACCATAGCGGGTGTGGGGTGTTACACGTGGTATCAGAGCTTAAGGTTACCAGAACAGATAAAATTTTTAGAAAAACTATTTTCTAAAAATATTTTTGAAAGGAGTATTTTCAAAAACATGTCTTTTGAGAAAAAAGTTTTTGAAAGAAAAGCATAATCCCCAATAGCCATAACTATATCTTTCGAATTCTCCGTTTTGAATCTCTTCCTCTCTCGTTTTGAGTTTCCCCTCCCTGTATAGATGATCTTTCTAAGATAGATAAGAATGGAAAACCACTTCAAGGGACTTAGACATTAGTCGGATTAGAAGTTGGTTCAAGAAGGAGGAGGACTTGTAGGTACTTATTGGATGGACGATGGGAGGAAGGCTCAAATAGTTGTTTGGTTAATGAAGGATGAAACCTCGTTGGTGGGAGGTTACGAGTGGAGAATGGGAAGAAGAGGGCTAGTAGTTATCCTTTTGGAGGAATAGGACACCTTATTAGGATTGTCCAAGGAGGCATGAGCAAGGTATGGAATCTCCTGGAGGGTAGTTGTATTCCCTCGTTGCTAGTGTACTAGATGGGGATAGGACCGTCTAGGTTGGAATTTGGATTTCTTTATTATCCGGTTCGAACTTTATTTGATTCTGACGCATCGAGTTCGTTTATCTCATCATTGTTAGTTGAGTCACTGCACTTAGACACCAGTTCAGTAGATGATCCCTTAGTTGTTTCAAACCCAATTGGGGCTCCATGATGTGTTTGGGTTTGAAAGTTTCTACACTTAGCGTTGAGTTTAGATGTGATGCTTTTTGGGCTTCACGGGCTATGGGATAGTGTTGGGCATGGACTGGTTATCCAGTAGGGGTGCCGTTCTTGATTTTGAAGGGAGAGTTGTTAGGTTTATGACCCGCTTGGGTAACACTCTCGAGATCTCTTGTAATCCCATGGAATCTGTTATGCTAAGTTATCTAGAATCGCTTGACACGTCGGTCGAGAGTTTGCGATCTGTTAGAGTGGTCCGGGAATACTCGGATGTGTTTGAGGGGGTGAAGGGCTTACCTCCGGAGCGGGAGATTGACTTCCGAATATATCTGGTAGATAATGCCAAACCAGTATCTTGGCCAGTGTGCCACATGGCTCCTCGTGAGAGGAGGGAACTCCATAAGCAAGTAGGCGATTTTCTTGAGAAGGGGTTCATAAGACGAAGTATATTGGAGTGGGGTGCTCCAGTAGTTTTTGCCACGAAGGCGGATGGGTCCCTCAGACTTTGTGTAGGCTAAAGAGAACTAAATAAACTCACAAAGAAGAATAGACACCCATTGCCGAGGATTGATGATCTCTTTGATCAGTTGGTTGGCGCCTCAGTGTTTTCGTAGTTGGACTTAGCCACGGGGTTTCGTCAGTTGAGAGTGGCTGAGGATAGTATAGAGAAGACTGCCTTTAGGACTCCGGATGGTTTTTATGAGTGGCTGGTGATGCCATTTGGTTTGACGAACGCCCCCGCATACTTTGTTGATTTGATGAGAAGGGTGTCCAGGGAGTACCTAAATAAGTTTGTGATGGTCTTTGTAAATGACATCTTGGTCTTTTCTAGGAGCTAAATGAGTTTTCGTGTGTGCTTAATAGGTTGAGCAAAGCCAGTTATGGGAAAAACGGTGGTTTTGGAGTAAGACTGGCGAGGACATCCAAAGTTGGTCAAAGGCTTAATTGTTTAGCCATTTTTACTAGTATCATCTCACGTAGGTCGTCTGAACTCGAAGGAGATATCCCTTGGGTGTTTGTCTGATATTGGTTTAGGCCTTTGGGGATTGCACTTGGGGGATGTCAAGTTCGACTAGGATGGTCTGCGTGAGAGATGGACAGTTGTGATGATTTTGGATGGGGTAATATCCTGGTTTTCTCTAAAAGTGGAGAAGAGCATGCCCTACATCTTAGGGAAGTGTTGGAGACTCTTCGAGCGCATAGTCTTAGGACAGCAAAAGTGGATGGGATTCTTAGCATCCTATGAGTTTGAGATAGCGTATACCCATGGCAAGGGTAACGTGGTAGCGGACGCCTTAAGTAGAGAAAGGTTGTCCTTGAGTTCATTGTTCGTTGAACGACGGAGCTTAGAGTTTATTTCTATGTCTGACTTTAGACCTTCCGTTGACTTTGTACCCGGTTTGCTAGCCTCCTTGGAGGTTAGGCCTACTCTTTTGGGGCGGATTGGCGGAGCACAGCGAGACGACCCACAGTTGGTTGAGTTAGTAGAGAAGCTCATGAGGAGGGGGAGTCGTCCAGCCATTTGAGTAGGTACACCCTAGATGGTAAGGGGTGGTTGCGTAGAGACGGTAGACTTTGTGTACCGCAAGACAGGGGTTTGAGGAAGGCTATACTTGATGATGCACATCGGTCGAAGATGACCATTCAGCCCAATAGGGACAGGATGTACCAAAACATGAAGCGAGTTTTCTTTTGGGCCGGTATGAAGAAAGGTGTGGCCGAGTATGTCGCTAGATGCTTGGTGTGCTAGCAAATGAAAGCGGAGCGGAAGAAACCCGGTGGGTTGCTTCACTCATTGGAAGTTCCGCAATGGAAGTGGGATAATGTCTCGATGGATTTTGTTGATGTGTTACCAAGATTGAGGAAGGGTAATACGGGAATTTGGGTTGAGGTAGACAGACTTACTAAGAGCGCCCATTTTATACCCGTGAAGAGTAAGAGAACTGCTCCATGGCTAGCTTCAGTTTACATTCGAGAGATTATTAGATTGCATGGTGTACCTTCCAGTATAGTGAGCGATCGAGATCCTATCTTCACTAGAGAATTTTGGAAGAGTTTGCAAGAGACGGTAGGGACTCAGTTGTGTTTGAGTACCGCATATCATCCTCAGACGGACGGCCAGGCCGAGAGGGTGAATCGTATTTTAGAAGACCTTTTGAGGCTATGTATCTTGGATTTTGGAGGTACATGGGAAGAGTATCTTCCATTGGTGGAGTTCGCGTATAATAACAGCTTTCAGTCTAGTATTGGCATGGCTCCTTTCGAAGCTCTTTATGGAAGACCTTGTCGATCACCTACATGTTGGTAGGAATCTACAGATGAGATCTTGCTTGGGCCCAATATGGTTAGAAAGACTTCGGAAAAGATTGATTTAATTCGAAGAAGGATGAAAGCGGCGCAAGACAGACAGAAATCTTATGCGGACAAGAGGAAAGCAGAGCTTAAGTTTGATGATTGGGGACATGGTTTTGTCAAAGTATCTCCGTTACGGAATGTGGTTCGCTTTGGATCTGTTGGGAAGTTAGCACCAAGGTTTGTTGGACCGTTTCCTATTAAGGAAAGGATTGGACAGATGGCCTATAGAGTGGAGTTGCCCGACAGACTTAGTGGTGTACATGATGTATTCCATGTGTCACATTTGAGGAAGCGCCTACATGAGACCGCAGAGGTGGTAGAGCCGAGCTTGCTTAAAAGAAGTAGAGATAGAGCGTGATGAGACGATTCGACGAGCTCCTACTCGCATCCTTGGGGTCAGAGATTAGGAAGTTGAGAAACAGAGAGGTTCGACTAGTCAAAGTGAAAAGAGGAGAAGGTGAGAGCAATGCTACTTGGGAGATAGAAGCAAAGATGCGTTCGTTATACCCATTCCTTTTTGAGGGTATGTCCTTTAAACGTCTCCTTTATCGTTTGTCTAGTGCTTATCTTATCTTTAGTATGTCCTCTCATTAGTACCTTTGACCTTTAGATAGGGTAAACCTATGGTTGAAACATGTGTTTGAGACATGTTATGATTGATGGATGCATGTGGATGCAAGTGTTTGCTAGTGGTTGCTCGTGGATGCATATACACACACTCTAGACACTAGATCGGCTCAATCACTTCATATTGCATATTGCATATAATTGTGTGTAGGTAGCTATATTTATGGATGTATAATGATTGTGTTATCATATGGATGATGCATTTTTGGTGGATGATTGTGCACTCATGTAGATATTGTATGTGTCGATAGGGTTCTTTCGCATACATAATGGATGCATGACACTATCATGGTTTGCATATGTTCATACATTAGATATGGAACATATACACACACTTTTTGCATATGCTCATACATCATTAGAAATTGTTTTAAGGACAATGGATGCCTATGTTTGATGGATTGAGTAGATGGTTGTTTGGATGGTAGGATATGCATTCTCCTTAGCTTAGAGATTTCGGGGACGAAATCCTTTAAGGAGGGGAGAATGTAACACCCCGAATTTCGGTTAATGCTAAAATTCACCAATTACAGAATAAATAATCTCAGATGTGGGAATTGGGGGAAACGGGCTGCGTCATTGCGTTCGTCTCGGAAAAATACGCGAAATAGAGTCCGAGTTTTCGAGAATCGGAGTCCGTATGGCCCGGTTATGGCCCAATGAAGTTTACAGAAAATCCAAAGTTCAAAACAGATTTAAAATTCAGGTTTAAATTTCGAAATTGGGGCCATTGGGCCAGGCGGGAAAAATCCCGCCGAGCTAACCAAGTCGACAGCCCTGTCGACTGGGCAGTCGACTTGGCTAGACCAAGTCGACAGCCCTGTCGACTTGGGTGTCGACAGGGGGTGCTCGTCCAGTTTAACCTGGTGCACCATTTTGGGGTTTGGCTGTGCTTTGGGCTGTTCTCTAGAAGCTTCCGGGATCTGATGGTCCTAATCTAATCTAGGGTTAATCTAAGGGCCTAAAACACTTGCCTAATCCTATAAATAAGACCCTAAGCTAGCCCTAAATGATCATAATCCTATATTCTAACTAAACTATGCCAAAATTTTCTATGATCATGGCCTCTACTCAAAACCCTAGCCTCCATCCTCTTTCTAAACTATTTCTATGAAGGCTTTCATGTTCATACAAGCATCTTTGAGTTATATGGGTGATCATTAGCTTGCATTCATCATCAAGTTGCAAGCTTTATGTTCAAGGCTAGAGTTTTTGGGTGATTTTGGCAAGGGTTTGCTTATGGGAGCTTAGTGGTGAGTTTCTATAGCCCTAATAATCAATTGTTAAATTGATTATGATAGGATATGATAAGATATGGTTATGTTTGTGGATAAATGTGCTTATGCAAGTTTAGTATAGTGTATGTTGTGTGTTTTGCAAGTTTTATGCTATATGCGAGTTTAATACTATGTTTTATGATGCTCACTATGCAAAACACTATGTTGAACATTTATGCATATGTAACATGTTATGCAAACTATATGTGAGATTATATGCAAGTTACATATAACATGTTATGCAAGTTATGTATTTGGTTTTATGCATGCTAAGTATTTGGTTTTATGCATGCTATGTATTGGGTTTTATGCATGCTAAGTATTTGGTTTTATGCATGCTATGTATTTGGTTTTATGCATGCTAAGTATTTGGTTTTATGCATGCTATGTGTTTGGTTTTATGCAAGTTATGATGCAAGTTCATATGCAAGTTATAATGCAAGTTCATATGCAAGTTATAATGCAAGTTCATATGCAAGTTATGATGCAAGTTCATATGCAAGTTATAATGCAAGTTCATATGCAAGTTATGATGCAAGTTCATATGCAAGTTATGATGCAAGTTCATATACAAGTTATGATGCAAGTTCATATGCAAGTTTGCCTCTATGTATGGCATAAGTACATGTGCAAGTTCATCCCTTTTAGACCTATGACATGTATGCAAGTTGACACCTTTATGATAGGTCTATGACATGAACATTTAAGCAAGTTACCATCTTTATGACATATGTGATTCATGCAAGTTTGGGTTGGTTAATTATGCAAGTTGGGTTTGTGGTCATATATACAAGTTGACACCTTTTAAACCCATGATAATGCTAATGATATGCTAAGTTGAACCCATTGTGTGTATGATGAATCTTCTCTTTTGAAGTATGTCATGTTAACGTATTTACGTGGGGACGATGGGGTAAAAATTAATGAACACATAAAATTGTGTGAAGTGGGTATAATTAAACATACCGTAAAGTGGATGGACATAATTGGGAATTTACCTATTAAGTTAGGTCTACCCATATTATGGAATTGGGAATTTACCTATTGAGTTAGGTCTACCCATATTCTTAAATATTTGTAATTAATTAGGGATAATTAATATAAATTATGAGGGTGATTAATTAGGTGTAATTAATCGACTAAGACACGAGGTTGGACTCAGTTGTAGCGTAAAACTGCCCGGACCCAACCGGCTTAACCAGTTGCTACAAATGTTAGCCCAATGTGAGAGGTCTTAGGCACAAACTAAATACGTGATTAATGTAAAGACACGAGGTTAGACTCGGTTATGACATAAGGCTGCCCGGACCCAACCGGCTTAACCAGCGGTCATAAAAGATAGTCTAATGTGAGAGGTCTTTATGAGGATCACGGTCTTAATTAATTAAGAAACACTTAACCAAATTAGCATGTAGTGAGGCATGAGGGGTTAAGTGGGTGCCTTGGGTGGCATGTAGTAACTAGTGGGGGTGCCTTGGGTGGCATAAGGAAACTAGTGGGTTGCCTTGGGTGGCAATAGAAAATACGATTAGAATACTTAACCAAAGTGGAACATGTAATTAAACATGATTAAAGGGTTAAGTAAGTGCCTTGGGTAGCATGAGGGAATCAAGTAAGTGCCTTGGGTGGCATGTGGAAATCTAGTGGGTGCCTTAAGTGGCAATTAATTAAATAACAAGCTTAAGTAGTAGTTTGTGGGGGCCTTGAGTGGCAATTAAAATATGATTAAAGACTTAACCAAAATATATAACATGTAGGTGGACATGGTTAAAGGGTTAAGTGGGATTCACTAGAAATGACAAGCTTAAGTAGTAGCTTGTGGGGGCCCATTTCAACCAATATCCCAAACGTATCTTTGTGGGCTCGACTTAAGTCGAGGACGGGACACGCATATTGGGCTTGACTATAAGAGGCCAAATGGGTTAGCGGTGGCAACGCAGGACCAACGGGTTTCATATGCGTGTGTGGACCCGGGCTGGTTGGTAAGTCGTTGTTGCATCGTGTAGGTATAAAGCCGTGCACCATTGATATTATCAGGTTGCCACTTTGGGGAATGATACACCCCATTGTGGGACCAGCACGGGTATCTACGTAAGGGAGCCGATCGCTTGGGGAGTAGTGGGTACACCTATGTAGTTAGCTAGGGGTACACGAAACTACTGGGTAAAAATTACTAAGTACACTTAGTGGGATCAACCTTTAAGTAGGAATTACCCTTGGTGGGTAGAACTGGTGTGGTGCAGTGTAGGAATTACCCTTGGGTGGATGGGTCTGGGGTGGTGCAATATTGTAATTATCCTTGGGTGGATAAATGCGTCTTTTCGGTTATCTTAGTGCACCCTGTGTTTAGTTGGCTACCTAATGTAGTCATTATCCCCAGAGGTACCGTACCTTGTTTATATCATACCCTAATTACTTTGATGATTGTATTGTTAGGGTTATAGGACTCACTCAGACTTATGTCTGACCCCGTTGTTTCTTTATCTTTTTCCCAACCCTCAGGTTTTCAGAGTGGGCCTAGCACCAGTGGGCTTTGATCAGACTGCTTTATCTATCTTTTGGAGCTTGGACCGTGGATGTAAAGCTCAGTTTATCTTTTCTATTATGGCTATTAGGTTATGTAGTGGGATTATGTACTTTTGATTTTATCAGGATGGATATTATGTACTTGACTCTTATTTATGGTTTTGGTGTAACCAAACATGTTTTACTTTCCGCTGAAATGAAATGATGTTTTAAATTCTCAAGTATCACTTATATCTGTCTTGTTGTAATTTTTCTGTTCTATATTCACTTAAAATACTCCACCGATGTTATGGCATTCCCTTAGTGAGTGACCATAGCGGGTGTGGGGTGTTACACGTGGTATCAGAGCTTAAGGTTACCAGAACAGATAAAATTTTTAGAAAAACTATTTTCTAAAAATATTTTTGAAAGGAGTATTTTCAAAAACATGTCTTTTGAGAAAAAAGTTTTTGAAAGAAAAGCATAATCCCCAATAGCCATAACTATATCTTTCGAATTCTCCGTTTTGAATCTCTTCCTCTCTCGTTTTGAGTTTCCCCTCCCTGTATAGATGATCTTTCTAAGATAGATAAGAATGGAAAACCACTTCAAGGGACTTAGACATTAGTCGGATTAGAAGTTGGTTCAAGAAGGAGGAGGACTTGTAGGTACTTATTGGATGGACGATGGGAGGAAGGCTCAAATAGTTGTTTGGTTAATGAAGGATGAAACCTCGTTGGTGGGAGGTTACGAGTGGAGAATGGGAAGAAGAGGGCTAGTAGTTATCCTTTTGGAGGAATAGGACACCTTATTAGGATTGTCCAAGGAGGCATGAGCAAGGTATGGAATCTCCTGGAGGGTAGTTGTATTCCCTCGTTGCTAGTGTACTAGATGGGGATAGGACCGTCTAGGTTGGAATTTGGATTTCTTTATTATCCGGTTCGAACTTTATTTGATTCTGACGCATCGAGTTCGTTTATCTCATCATTGTTAGTTGAGTCACTGCACTTAGACACCAGTTCAGTAGATGATCCCTTAGTTGTTTCAAACCCAATTGGGGCTCCATGATGTGTTTGGGTTTGAAAGTTTCTACACTTAGCGTTGAGTTTAGATGTGATGCTTTTTGGGCTTCACGGGCTATGGGATAGTGTTGGGCATGGACTGGTTATCCAGTAGGGGTGCCGTTCTTGATTTTGAAGGGAGAGTTGTTAGGTTTATGACCCGCTTGGGTAACACTCTCGAGATCTCTTGTAATCCCATGGAATCTGTTATGCTAAGTTATCTAGAATCGCTTGACACGTCGGTCGAGAGTTTGCGATCTGTTAGAGTGGTCCGGGAATACTCGGATGTGTTTGAGGGGGTGAAGGGCTTACCTCCGGAGCGGGAGATTGACTTCCGAATATATCTGGTAGACAATGCCAAACCAGTATCTTGGCCAGTGTGCCACATGGCTCCTCGTGAGAGGAGGGAACTCCATAAGCAAGTAGGCGATTTTCTTGAGAAGGGGTTCATAAGACGAAGTATATTGGAGTGGGGTGCTCCAGTAGTTTTTGCCACGAAGGCGGATGGGTCCCTCAGACTTTGTGTAGGCTAAAGAGAACTAAATAAACTCACAAAGAAGAATAGACACCCATTGCCGAGGATTGATGATCTCTTTGATCAGTTGGTTGGCGCCTCAGTGTTTTCGTAGTTGGACTTAGCCACGGGGTTTCGTCAGTTGAGAGTGGCTGAGGATAGTATAGAGAAGACTGCCTTTAGGACTCCGGATGATTTTTATGAGTGGCTGGTGATGCCATTTGGTTTGACGAACGCCCCCGCATACTTTGTTGATTTGATGAGAAGGGTGTCCAGGGAGTACCTAAATAAGTTTGTGATGGTCTTTGTAAATGACATCTTGGTCTTTTCTAGGAGCTAAATGAGTTTTCGTGTGTGCTTAATAGGTTGAGCAAAGCCAGTTATGGGGAAAACGGTGGTTTTGGAGTAAGACTGGCGAGGACATCCAAAGTTGGTCAAAGGCTTAATTGTTTAGCCATTTTTACTAGTATCATCTCACGTAGGTCGTCTGAACTCGAAGGAGATATCCCTTGGGTGTTTGTCTGATATTGGTTTAGGCCTTTGGGGATTGCACTTGGGGGATGTCAAGTTCGACTAGGATGGTCTGCGTGAGAGATGGACAGTTGTGATGATTTTGGATGGGGTAATATCCTGGTTTTCTCTAAAAGTGGAGAAGAGCATGCCCTACATCTTAGGGAAGTGTTGGAGACTCTTCGAGCGCATAGTCTTAGGACAGCAAAAGTGGATGGGATTCTTAGCATCCTATGAGTTTGAGATAGCGTATACCCATGGCAAGGGTAACGTGGTAGCGGACGCCTTAAGTAGAGAAAGGTTGTCCTTGAGTTCATTGTTCGTTGAACGACGGAGCTTAGAGTTTATTTCTATGTCTGACTTTAGACCTTCCGTTGACTTTGTACCCGGTTTGCTAGCCTCCTTGGAGGTTAGGCCTACTCTTTTGGGGCGGATTGGCGGAGCACAGCGAGACGACCCACAGTTGGTTGAGTTAGTAGAGAAGCTCATGAGGAGGGGGAGTCGTCCAGCCATTTGAGTAGGTACACCCTAGATGGTAAGGGGTGGTTGCGTAGAGACGGTAGACTTTGTGTACCGCAAGACAGGGGTTTGAGGAAGGCTATACTTGATGATGCACATCGGTCGAAGATGACCATTCAGCCCAATAGGGACAGGATGTACCAAAACATGAAGCGAGTTTTCTTTTGGGCCGGTATGAAGAAAGGTGTGGCCGAGTATGTCGCTAGATGCTTGGTGTGCTAGCAAATGAAAGCGGAGCGGAAGAAACCCGGTGGGTTGCTTCACTCATTGGAAGTTCCGCAATGGAAGTGGGATAATGTCTCGATGGATTTTGTTGATGGGTTACCAAGATTGAGGAAGGGTAATACGGGAATTTGGGTTGAGGTAGACAGACTTACTAAGAGCGCCCATTTTATACCCGTGAAGAGTAAGAGAACTGCTCCATGGCTAGCTTCAGTTTACATTCGAGAGATTATTAGATTGCATGGTGTACCTTCCAGTATAGTGAGCGATCGAGATCCTATCTTCACTAGAGAATTTTGGAAGAGTTTGCAAGAGACGGTAGGGACTCAGTTGTGTTTGAGTACCGCATATCATCCTCAGACGGACGGCCAGGCCGAGAGGGTGAATCGTATTTTAGAAGACCTTTTGAGGCTATGTATCTTGGATTTTGGAGGTACATGGGAAGAGTATCTTCCATTGGTGGAGTTCGCGTATAATAACAGCTTTCAGTCTAGTATTGGCATGGCTCCTTTCGAAGCTCTTTATGGAAGACCTTGTCGATCACCTACATGTTGGTAGGAATCTACAGATGAGATCTTGCTTGGGCCCAATATGGTTAGAAAGACTTCGGAAAAGATTGATTTAATTCGAAGAAGGATGAAAGCGGCGCAAGACAGACAGAAATCTTATGCGGACAAGAGGAAAGCAGAGCTTAAGTTTGATGATTGGGGACATGGTTTTGTCAAAGTATCTCCGTTACGGAATGTGGTTCGCTTTGGATCTGTTGGGAAGTTAGCACCAAGGTTTGTTGGACCGTTTCCTATTAAGGAAAGGATTGGACAGATGGCCTATAGAGTGGAGTTGCCCGACAGACTTAGTGGTGTACATGATGTATTCCATGTGTCACATTTGAGGAAGCGCCTACATGAGACCGCAGAGGTGGTAGAGCCGAGCTTGCTTAAAAGAAGTAGAGATAGAGCGTGATGAGACGATTCGACGAGCTCCTACTCGCATCCTTGGGGTCAGAGATTAGGAAGTTGAGAAACAGAGAGGTTCGACTAGTCAAAGTGAAAAGAGGAGAAGGTGAGAGCAATGCTACTTGGGAGATAGAAGCAAAGATGCGTTCGTTATACCCATTCCTTTTTGAGGGTATGTCCTTTAAACGTCTCCTTTATCGTTTGTCTAGTGCTTATCTTATCTTTAGTATGTCCTCTCATTAGTACCTTTGACCTTTAGATAGGGTAAACCTATGGTTGAAACATGTGTTTGAGACATGTTATGATTGATGGATGCATGTGGATGCAAGTGTTTGCTAGTGGTTGCTCGTGGATGCATATACACACACTCTAGACACTAGATCGGCTCAATCACTTCATATTGCATATTGCATATAATTGTGTGTAGGTAGCTATATTTATGGATGTATAATGATTGTGTTATCATATGGATGATGCATTTTTGGTGGATGATTGTGCACTCATGTAGATATTGTATGTGTCGATAGGGTTCTTTCGCATACATAATGGATGCATGACACTATCATGGTTTGCATATGTTCATACATTAGATATGGAACATATACACACACTTTTTGCATATGCTCATACATCATTAGAAATTGTTTTAAGGACAATGGATGCCTATGTTTGATGGATTGAGTAGATGGTTGTTTGGATGGTAGGATATGCATTCTCCTTAGCTTAGAGATTTCGGGGACGAAATCCTTTAAGGAGGGGAGAATGTAACACCCCGAATTTCGGTTAATGCTAAAATTCACCAATTACAGAATAAATAATCTCAGATGTGGGAATTGGGGGAAACGGGCTGCGTCATTGCGTTCGTCTCGGAAAAATACGCGAAATAGAGTCCGAGTTTTCGAGAATCGGAGTCCGTATGGCCCGGTTATGGCCCAATGAAGTTTACAGAAAATCCAAAGTTCAAAACAGATTTAAAATTCAGGTTTAAATTTCGAAATTGGGGCCATTGGGCCAGGCGGGAAAAATCCCGCCGAGCTAACCAAGTCGACAGCCCTGTCGACTGGGCAGTCGACTTGGCTAGACCAAGTCGACAGCCCTGTCGACTTGGGTGTCGACAGGGGGTGCTCGTCCAGTTTAACCTGGTGCACCATTTTGGGGTTTGGCTGTGCTTTGGGCTGTTCTCTAGAAGCTTCCGGGATCTGATGGTCCTAATCTAATCTAGGGTTAATCTAAGGGCCTAAAACACTTGCCTAATCCTATAAATAAGACCCTAAGCTAGCCCTAAATGATCATAATCCTATATTCTAACTAAACTATGCCAAAATTTTCTATGATCATGGCCTCTACTCAAAACCCTAGCCTCCATCCTCTTTCTAAACTATTTCTATGAAGGCTTTCATGTTCATACAAGCATCTTTGAGTTATATGGGTGATCATTAGCTTGCATTCATCATCAAGTTGCAAGCTTTATGTTCAAGGCTAGAGTTTTTGGGTGATTTTGGCAAGGGTTTGCTTATGGGAGCTTAGTGGTGAGTTTCTATAGCCCTAATAATCAATTGTTAAATTGATTATGATAGGATATGATAAGATATGGTTATGTTTGTGGATAAATGTGCTTATGCAAGTTTAGTATAGTGTATGTTGTGTGTTTTGCAAGTTTTATGCTATATGCGAGTTTAATACTATGTTTTATGATGCTCACTATGCAAAACACTATGTTGAACATTTATGCATATGTAACATGTTATGCAAACTATATGTGAGATTATATGCAAGTTACATATAACATGTTATGCAAGTTATGTATTTGGTTTTATGCATGCTAAGTATTTGGTTTTATGCATGCTATGTATTGGGTTTTATGCATGCTAAGTATTTGGTTTTATGCATGCTATGTATTTGGTTTTATGCATGCTAAGTATTTGGTTTTATGCATGCTATGTGTTTGGTTTTATGCAAGTTATGATGCAAGTTCATATGCAAGTTATAATGCAAGTTCATATGCAAGTTATAATGCAAGTTCATATGCAAGTTATGATGCAAGTTCATATGCAAGTTATAATGCAAGTTCATATGCAAGTTATGATGCAAGTTCATATGCAAGTTATGATGCAAGTTCATATACAAGTTATGATGCAAGTTCATATGCAAGTTTGCCTCTATGTATGGCATAAGTACATGTGCAAGTTCATCCCTTTTAGACCTATGACATGTATGCAAGTTGACACCTTTATGATAGGTCTATGACATGAACATTTAAGCAAGTTACCATCTTTATGACATATGTGATTCATGCAAGTTTGGGTTGGTTAATTATGCAAGTTGGGTTTGTGGTCATATATACAAGTTGACACCTTTTAAACCCATGATAATGCTAATGATATGCTAAGTTGAACCCATTGTGTGTATGATGAATCTTCTCTTTTGAAGTATGTCATGTTAACGTATTTACGTGGGGACGATGGGGTAAAAATTAATGAACACATAAAATTGTGTGAAGTGGGTATAATTAAACATACCGTAAAGTGGATGGACATAATTGGGAATTTACCTATTAAGTTAGGTCTACCCATATTATGGAATTGGGAATTTACCTATTGAGTTAGGTCTACCCATATTCTTAAATATTTGTAATTAATTAGGGATAATTAATATAAATTATGAGGGTGATTAATTAGGTGTAATTAATCGACTAAGACACGAGGTTGGACTCAGTTGTAGCGTAAAACTGCCCGGACCCAACCGGCTTAACCAGTTGCTACAAATGTTAGCCCAATGTGAGAGGTCTTAGGCACAAACTAAATACGTGATTAATGTAAAGACACGAGGTTAGACTCGGTTATGACATAAGGCTGCCCGGACCCAACCGGCTTAACCAGCGGTCATAAAAGATAGTCTAATGTGAGAGGTCTTTATGAGGATCACGGTCTTAATTAATTAAGAAACACTTAACCAAATTAGCATGTAGTGAGGCATGAGGGGTTAAGTGGGTGCCTTGGGTGGCATGTAGTAACTAGTGGGGGTGCCTTGGGTGGCATAAGGAAACTAGTGGGTTGCCTTGGGTGGCAATAGAAAATACGATTAGAATACTTAACCAAAGTGGAACATGTAATTAAACATGATTAAAGGGTTAAGTAAGTGCCTTGGGTAGCATGAGGGAATCAAGTAAGTGCCTTGGGTGGCATGTGGAAATCTAGTGGGTGCCTTAAGTGGCAATTAATTAAATAACAAGCTTAAGTAGTAGTTTGTGGGGGCCTTGAGTGGCAATTAAAATATGATTAAAGACTTAACCAAAATATATAACATGTAGGTGGACATGGTTAAAGGGTTAAGTGGGATTCACTAGAAATGACAAGCTTAAGTAGTAGCTTGTGGGGGCCCATTTCAACCAATATCCCAAACGTATCTTTGTGGGCTCGACTTAAGTCGAGGACGGGACACGCATATTGGGCTTGACTATAAGAGGCCAAATGGGTTAGCGGTGGCAACGCAGGACCAACGGGTTTCATATGCGTGTGTGGACCCGGGCTGGTTGGTAAGTCGTTGTTGCATCGTGTAGGTATAAAGCCGTGCACCATTGATATTATCAGGTTGCCACTTTGGGGAATGATACACCCCATTGTGGGACCAGCACGGGTATCTACGTAAGGGAGCCGATCGCTTGGGGAGTAGTGGGTACACCTATGTAGTTAGCTAGGGGTACACGAAACTACTGGGTAAAAATTACTAAGTACACTTAGTGGGATCAACCTTTAAGTAGGAATTACCCTTGGTGGGTAGAACTGGTGTGGTGCAGTGTAGGAATTACCCTTGGGTGGATGGGTCTGGGGTGGTGCAATATTGTAATTATCCTTGGGTGGATAAATGCGTCTTTTCGGTTATCTTAGTGCACCCTGTGTTTAGTTGGCTACCTAATGTAGTCATTATCCCCAGAGGTACCGTACCTTGTTTATATCATACCCTAATTACTTTGATGATTGTATTGTTAGGGTTATAGGACTCACTCAGACTTATGTCTGACCCCGTTGTTTCTTTATCTTTTTCCCAACCCTCAGGTTTTCAGAGTGGGCCTAGCACCAGTGGGCTTTGATCAGACTGCTTTATCTATCTTTTGGAGCTTGGACCGTGGATGTAAAGCTCAGTTTATCTTTTCTATTATGGCTATTAGGTTATGTAGTGGGATTATGTACTTTTGATTTTATCAGGATGGATATTATGTACTTGACTCTTATTTATGGTTTTGGTGTAACCAAACATGTTTTACTTTCCGCTGAAATGAAATGATGTTTTAAATTCTCAAGTATCACTTATATCTGTCTTGTTGTAATTTTTCTGTTCTATATTCACTTAAAATACTCCACCGATGTTATGGCATTCCCTTAGTGAGTGACCATAGCGGGTGTGGGGTGTTACACGTGGTATCAGAGCTTAAGGTTACCAGAACAGATAAAATTTTTAGAAAAACTATTTTCTAAAAATATTTTTGAAAGGAGTATTTTCAAAAACATGTCTTTTGAGAAAAAAGTTTTTGAAAGAAAAGCATAATCCCCAATAGCCATAACTATATCTTTCGAATTCTCCGTTTTGAATCTCTTCCTCTCTCGTTTTGAGTTTCCCCTCCCTGTATAGATGATCTTTCTAAGATAGATAAGAATGGAAAACCACTTCAAGGGACTTAGACATTAGTCGGATTAGAAGTTGGTTCAAGAAGGAGGAGGACTTGTAGGTACTTATTGGATGGACGATGGGAGGAAGGCTCAAATAGTTGTTTGGTTAATGAAGGATGAAACCTCGTTGGTGGGAGGTTACGAGTGGAGAATGGGAAGAAGAGGGCTAGTAGTTATCCTTTTGGAGGAATAGGACACCTTATTAGGATTGTCCAAGGAGGCATGAGCAAGGTATGGAATCTCCTGGAGGGTAGTTGTATTCCCTCGTTGCTAGTGTACTAGATGGGGATAGGACCGTCTAGGTTGGAATTTGGATTTCTTTATTATCCGGTTCGAACTTTATTTGATTCTGACGCATCGAGTTCGTTTATCTCATCATTGTTAGTTGAGTCACTGCACTTAGACACCAGTTCAGTAGATGATCCCTTAGTTGTTTCAAACCCAATTGGGGCTCCATGATGTGTTTGGGTTTGAAAGTTTCTACACTTAGCGTTGAGTTTAGATGTGATGCTTTTTGGGCTTCACGGGCTATGGGATAGTGTTGGGCATGGACTGGTTATCCAGTAGGGGTGCCGTTCTTGATTTTGAAGGGAGAGTTGTTAGGTTTATGACCCGCTTGGGTAACACTCTCGAGATCTCTTGTAATCCCATGGAATCTGTTATGCTAAGTTATCTAGAATCGCTTGACACGTCGGTCGAGAGTTTGCGATCTGTTAGAGTGGTCCGGGAATACTCGGATGTGTTTGAGGGGGTGAAGGGCTTACCTCCGGAGCGGGAGATTGACTTCCGAATATATCTGGTAGACAATGCCAAACCAGTATCTTGGCCAGTGTGCCACATGGCTCCTCGTGAGAGGAGGGAACTCCATAAGCAAGTAGGCGATTTTCTTGAGAAGGGGTTCATAAGACGAAGTATATTGGAGTGGGGTGCTCCAGTAGTTTTTGCCACGAAGGCGGATGGGTCCCTCAGACTTTGTGTAGGCTAAAGAGAACTAAATAAACTCACAAAGAAGAATAGACACCCATTGCCGAGGATTGATGATCTCTTTGATCAGTTGGTTGGCGCCTCAGTGTTTTCGTAGTTGGACTTAGCCACGGGGTTTCGTCAGTTGAGAGTGGCTGAGGATAGTATAGAGAAGACTGCCTTTAGGACTCCGGATGATTTTTATGAGTGGCTGGTGATGCCATTTGGTTTGACGAACGCCCCCGCATACTTTGTTGATTTGATGAGAAGGGTGTCCAGGGAGTACCTAAATAAGTTTGTGATGGTCTTTGTAAATGACATCTTGGTCTTTTCTAGGAGCTAAATGAGTTTTCGTGTGTGCTTAATAGGTTGAGCAAAGCCAGTTATGGGGAAAACGGTGGTTTTGGAGTAAGACTGGCGAGGACATCCAAAGTTGGTCAAAGGCTTAATTGTTTAGCCATTTTTACTAGTATCATCTCACGTAGGTCGTCTGAACTCGAAGGAGATATCCCTTGGGTGTTTGTCTGATATTGGTTTAGGCCTTTGGGGATTGCACTTGGGGGATGTCAAGTTCGACTAGGATGGTCTGCGTGAGAGATGGACAGTTGTGATGATTTTGGATGGGGTAATATCCTGGTTTTCTCTAAAAGTGGAGAAGAGCATGCCCTACATCTTAGGGAAGTGTTGGAGACTCTTCGAGCGCATAGTCTTAGGACAGCAAAAGTGGATGGGATTCTTAGCATCCTATGAGTTTGAGATAGCGTATACCCATGGCAAGGGTAACGTGGTAGCGGACGCCTTAAGTAGAGAAAGGTTGTCCTTGAGTTCATTGTTCGTTGAACGACGGAGCTTAGAGTTTATTTCTATGTCTGACTTTAGACCTTCCGTTGACTTTGTACCCGGTTTGCTAGCCTCCTTGGAGGTTAGGCCTACTCTTTTGGGGCGGATTGGCGGAGCACAGCGAGACGACCCACAGTTGGTTGAGTTAGTAGAGAAGCTCATGAGGAGGGGGAGTCGTCCAGCCATTTGAGTAGGTACACCCTAGATGGTAAGGGGTGGTTGCGTAGAGACGGTAGACTTTGTGTACCGCAAGACAGGGGTTTGAGGAAGGCTATACTTGATGATGCACATCGGTCGAAGATGACCATTCAGCCCAATAGGGACAGGATGTACCAAAACATGAAGCGAGTTTTCTTTTGGGCCGGTATGAAGAAAGGTGTGGCCGAGTATGTCGCTAGATGCTTGGTGTGCTAGCAAATGAAAGCGGAGCGGAAGAAACCCGGTGGGTTGCTTCACTCATTGGAAGTTCCGCAATGGAAGTGGGATAATGTCTCGATGGATTTTGTTGATGGGTTACCAAGATTGAGGAAGGGTAATACGGGAATTTGGGTTGAGGTAGACAGACTTACTAAGAGCGCCCATTTTATACCCGTGAAGAGTAAGAGAACTGCTCCATGGCTAGCTTCAGTTTACATTCGAGAGATTATTAGATTGCATGGTGTACCTTCCAGTATAGTGAGCGATCGAGATCCTATCTTCACTAGAGAATTTTGGAAGAGTTTGCAAGAGACGGTAGGGACTCAGTTGTGTTTGAGTACCGCATATCATCCTCAGACGGACGGCCAGGCCGAGAGGGTGAATCGTATTTTAGAAGACCTTTTGAGGCTATGTATCTTGGATTTTGGAGGTACATGGGAAGAGTATCTTCCATTGGTGGAGTTCGCGTATAATAACAGCTTTCAGTCTAGTATTGGCATGGCTCCTTTCGAAGCTCTTTATGGAAGACCTTGTCGATCACCTACATGTTGGTAGGAATCTACAGATGAGATCTTGCTTGGGCCCAATATGGTTAGAAAGACTTCGGAAAAGATTGATTTAATTCGAAGAAGGATGAAAGCGGCGCAAGACAGACAGAAATCTTATGCGGACAAGAGGAAAGCAGAGCTTAAGTTTGATGATTGGGGACATGGTTTTGTCAAAGTATCTCCGTTACGGAATGTGGTTCGCTTTGGATCTGTTGGGAAGTTAGCACCAAGGTTTGTTGGACCGTTTCCTATTAAGGAAAGGATTGGACAGATGGCCTATAGAGTGGAGTTGCCCGACAGACTTAGTGGTGTACATGATGTATTCCATGTGTCACATTTGAGGAAGCGCCTACATGAGACCGCAGAGGTGGTAGAGCCGAGCTTGCTTAAAAGAAGTAGAGATAGAGCGTGATGAGACGATTCGACGAGCTCCTACTCGCATCCTTGGGGTCAGAGATTAGGAAGTTGAGAAACAGAGAGGTTCGACTAGTCAAAGTGAAAAGAGGAGAAGGTGAGAGCAATGCTACTTGGGAGATAGAAGCAAAGATGCGTTCGTTATACCCATTCCTTTTTGAGGGTATGTCCTTTAAACGTCTCCTTTATCGTTTGTCTAGTGCTTATCTTATCTTTAGTATATCCTCTCATTAGTACCTTTGACCTTTAGATAGGGTAAACCTATGGTTGAAACATGTGTTTGAGACATGTTATGATTGATGGATGCATGTGGATGCAAGTGTTTGCTAGTGGTTGCTCGTGGATGCATATACACACACTCTAGACACTAGATCGGCTCAATCACTTCATATTGCATATTGCATATAATTGTGTGTAGGTAGCTATATTTATGGATGTATAATGATTGTGTTATCATATGGATGATGCATTTTTGGTGGATGATTGTGCACTCATGTAGATATTGTATGTGTCGATAGGGTTCTTTCGCATACATAATGGATGCATGACACTATCATGGTTTGCATATGTTCATACATTAGATATGGAACATATACACACACTTTTTGCATATGCTCATACATCATTAGAAATTGTTTTAAGGACAATGGATGCCTGTGTTTGATGGATTGAGTAGATGGTTGTTTGGATGGTAGGATATGCATTCTCCTTAGCTTAGAGATTTCGGGGACGAAATCCTTTAAGGAGGGGAGAATGTAACACCCCGAATTTCGGTTAATGCTAAAATTCACCAATTACAGAATAAATAATCTCAGATGTGGGAATTGGGGGAAACGGGCTGCGTCATTGCGTTCGTCTCGGAAAAATACGCGAAATAGAGTCCGAGTTTTCGAGAATCGGAGTCCGTATGGCCCGGTTATGGCCCAATGAAGTTTACAGAAAATCCAAAGTTCAAAACAGATTTAAAATTCAGGTTTAAATTTCGAAATTGGGGCCATTGGGCCAGGCGGGAAAAATCCCGCCGAGCTAACCAAGTCGACAGCCCTGTCGACTGGGCAGTTGACTTGGCAAGACCAAGTCGACAGCCCTGTCGACTTGGGTGTCGACAGGGGGTGCTCGTCCAGTTTAACCTGGTGCACCATTTTGGGGTTTGGTTGTGCTTTGGGCTGTTCTCTAGAAGCTTCCGGGATCTGATGGTCCTAATCTAATCTAGGGTTAATCTAAGGGCCTAAAACACTTGCCTAATCCTATAAATAAGACCCTAAGCTAGCCCTAAATGATCATAATCCTATATTCTAACTAAACTATGCCAAAATTTTCTATGATCATGGCCTCTACTCAAAACCCTAGCCTCCATCCTCTTTCTAAACTATTTCTATGAAGGCTTTCATGTTCATACAAGCATCTTTGAGTTATATGGGTGATCATTAGCTTGCATTCATCATCAAGTTGCAAGCTTTATGTTCAAGGCTAGAGTTTTTGGGTGATTTTGGCAAGGGTTTGCTTATGGGAGCTTAGTGGTGAGTTTCTATAGCCCTAATAATCAATTGTTAAATTGATTATGATAGGATATGATAAGATATGGTTATGTTTGTGGATAAATGTGCTTATGCAAGTTTAGTATAGTGTATGTTGTGTGTTTTGCAAGTTTTATGCTATATGCGAGTTTAATGATATGTTTTATGATGCTCACTATGCAAAACACTATGTTGAACATTTATGCATATGTAACATGTTATGCAAACTATATGTGAGATTATATGCAAGTTATATATAACATGTTATGCAAGTTATGTATTTGGTTTTATGCATGCTAAGTATTTGGTTTTATGCATGCTATGTATTGGGTTTTATGCATGCTAAGTATTTGGTTTTATGCATGCTATGTATTTGGTTTTATGCATGCTAAGTATTTGGTTTTATGCATGCTATGTGTTTGGTTTTATGCAAGTTATGATGCAAGTTCATATGCAAGTTATAATGCAAGTTCATATGCAAGTTATAATGCAAGTTCATATGCAAGTTATGATGCAAGTTCATATGCAAGTTATAATGCAAGTTCATATGCAAGTTATGATGCAAGTTCATATGCAAGTTATGATGCAAGTTCATATACAAGTTATGATGCAAGTTCATATGCAAGTTTGCCTCTATGTATGGCATAAGTACATGTGCAAGTTCATCCCTTTTAGACCTATGACATGTATGCAAGTTGACACCTTTATGATAGGTCTATGACATGAACATTTAAGCAAGTTACCATCTTTATGACATATGTGATTCATGCAAGTTTGGGTTGGTTAATTATGCAAGTTGGGTTTGTGGTCATATATACAAGTTGACACCTTTTAAACCCATGATAATGCTAATGATATGCTAAGTTGAACCCATTGTGTGTATGATGAATCTTCTCTTTTGAAGTATGTCATGTTAACGTATTTACGTGGGGACGATGGGGTAAAAATTAATGAACACATAAAATTGTGTGAAGTGGGTATAATTAAACATACCGTAAAGTGGATGGACATAATTGGGAATTTACCTATTAAGTTAGGTCTACCCATATTATGGAATTGGGAATTTACCTATTGAGTTAGGTCTACCCATATTCTTAAATATTTGTAATTAATTAGGGATAATTAATATAAATTATGAGGGTGATTAATTAGGTGTAATTAATCGACTAAGACACGAGGTTGGACTCAGTTGTAGCGTAAAACTGCCCGGACCCAACCGGCTTAACCAGTTGCTACAAATGTTAGCCCAATGTGAGAGGTCTTAGGCACAAACTAAATACGTGATTAATGTAAAGACACGAGGTTAGACTCGGTTATGACATAAGGCTGCCCGGACCCAACCGGCTTAACCAGCGGTCATAAAAGATAGTCTAATGTGAGTGGTCTTTATGAGGATCACGGTCTTAATTAATTAAGAAACACTTAACCAAATTAGCATGTAGTGAGGCATGAGGGGTTAAGTGGGTGCCTTGGGTGGCATGTAGTAACTAGTGGGGGTGCCTTGGGTGGCATAAGGAAACTAGTGGGTTGCCTTGGGTGGCAATAGAAAATACGATTAGAATACTTAACCAAAGTGGAACATGTAATTAAACATGATTAAAGGGTTAAGTAAGTGCCTTGGGTAGCATGAGGGAATCAAGTAAGTGCCTTGGGTGGCATGTGGAAATCTAGTGGGTGCCTTAAGTGGCAATTAATTAAATAACAAGCTTAAGTAGTAGTTTGTGGGGGCCTTGAGTGGCAATTAAAATATGATTAAAGACTTAACCAAAATATATAACATGTAGGTGGACATGGTTAAAGGGTTAAGTGGGATTCACTAGAAATGACAAGCTTAAGTAGTAGCTTGTGGGGGCCCATTTCAACCAATATCCCAAACGTATCTTTGTGGGCTCGACTTAAGTCGAGGACGGGACACGCATATTGGGCTTGACTATAAGAGGCCAAACGGGTTAGCGGTGGCAACGCAGGACCAACGGGTTTCATATGCGTGTGTGGACCCGGGCTGGTTGGTAAGTCGTTGTTGCATCGTGTAGGTATAAAGCCGTGCACCGTTGATATTATCAGGTTGCCACTTTGGGGAATGATACACCCCATTGTGGGACCAGCACGGGTATCTACGTAAGGGAGCCGATCGCTTGGGGAGTAGTGGGTACACCTATGTAGTTAGCTAGGGGTACACGAAACTACTGGGTAAAAATTACTAAGTACACTTAGTGGGATCAACCTTTAAGTAGGAATTACCCTTGGTGGGTAGAACTGGTGTGGTGCAGTGTAGGAATTACCCTTGGGTGGATGGGTCTGGGGTGGTGCAATATTGTAATTATCCTTGGGTGGATAAATGCGTCTTTTCGGTTATCTTAGTGCACCCTGTGTTTAGTTGGCTACCTAATGTAGTCATTATCCCCAGAGGTACCGTACCTTGTTTATATCATACCCTAATTACTTTGATGATTGTATTGTTAGGGTTATAGGACTCACTCAGACTTATGTCTGACCCCGTTGTTTCTTTATCTTTTTCCCAACCCTCAGGTTTTCAGAGTGGGCCTAGCACCAGTGGGCTTTGATCAGACTGCTTTATCTATCTTTTGGAGCTTGGGCCGTGGATGTAAAGCTCAGTTTATCTTTTCTATTATGGCTATTAGGTTATGTAGTGGGATTATGTACTTTTGATTTTATCAGGATGGATATTATGTACTTGACTCTTATTTATGGTTTTGGTGTAACCAAACATGTTTTACTTTCCGCTGAAATGAAATGATGTTTTAAATTCTCAAGTATCACTTATATCTGTCTTGTTGTAATTTTTCTGTTCTATATTCACTTAAAATACTCCACCGATGTTATGGCATTCCCTTAGTGAGTGACCATAGCGGGTGTGGGGTGTTACAGATATCATTTCACAACATAATAGTTACTAGTACTTTCAAACTATAGTACTTCACATTAGAAATTCACACATATAATCAGTCAATAATAATCATATAACCTTTGAGCTCGTACGTCTCAAAGAAGGGTGTTAAGCAAGAGAATAAATTCTCCGCTACCAAACAGATATATCATCAATCGCAATTAATCGGTTATGTGATGAACTTCAATGTCAAACACATAATACATTTCTAAATCATTTTGAAAACATCTGGTTTAGCCCCCGAAATCTTTTATGTTTTTATAAAACATTAAAATTAAACTTTCCCTGTCCAAAATCGAGAAAACATTTCTTTTCATTTAAGAAAATCTCATTTCAAAATCTTTCAGTAAATTTGAAATGAACCTAACTACATCGCTAAACACCTCATAGTCAAATCGTGAAGTGTTTCACAAGGTGTTAGCATACCAATAGTTCTACCCAACCCAATGTTAAATGTAAAAGCATATTTTGCTCATAAACTAGTCAAGCACAATCCAAATAATCAATCAATCTCAACAACCAAATATGTTTGGTTCATAGCACTTCTCGTGTTTTGGTAAATTTAATTACCATCTATTCGTTCCAAATCGAATTAAAGATTCATTAAAACTCTAGTTCAGTTTTTATTCCAAAAAACATTACTTAATTATTATACAACCTCTGGAAATTAATCTTGTCTTTACTTGGGTTAAAGAACAAATGTCATATAAAACACTGTTCATGATAAATCCAAAAATCATCTCCCATTTTATACGGAATTTTCATGGAGATCTCAACCATTTAGAATCGATATAAATTTCCGTATCAGACTAGTACTGTAAGTGGAATAATGGAGAAGCCCTTTTTAAATTCCATAAATAGTAAACTCTTTCCTTCACAAAAACTCATCTCGATTATTACGAATCGAATTCCATTCAATCCCAATTTAATTAAATAAACTGGAAAACTTCTATAAATTTTAATCGAAAGGTTCATTCCATTCACAAATGGGTTTAAGAACAGTATTAATGAAAATACCATTCACGACAAACCCAAAAGTCCCATTCTCCATTTAATTCCAATTTATATGTTGGAAACTCCTAATTATGTTAAAAACCATTCGCAAATCCAATTTATTATTTCTAGAAATCATTGGATTGTTATTCTAGTTATTAACTAGTTCATTCAGATAGAAATACCTTTTATATTTTCAAATGTGGAATATTCATCAAAAATCTTTCCAAAACATTTATTATGAGTTTAGATAATTTATTCATATGTTTAATAATTTTACCAAGGCCCTAGCAGTCGGTTTCCAATATCGGCCCCCGAACTACATCCATAGCAACCTTTTTCAAAACTGATTTGGACATATTTTAAAATCTAGCCATTCAAATTTAAATCTCATATATTCGTTGGAAATATCTTTTTGATATGAACCTGACGGTTCCGGATTTAGGAGAATCCGACGGTCGGATCTCTCGTTACGTCCATTTCGAGTCAATGGTTGAAATTCGCGAACGGTCATTTTGCGATACGTTCTATTCAAAACATTTAAAAATAAATATATATATATATATATATCATCGATTTCTATTTAAAAACGTATTTCATAAAATGTTTATGCATTCATTTTAAAATGGTTTCACTTCCATCTCTGTAACACCCCACATCCGTTAGTGTCACTCACAAAGGGAATGCACTAAGTTCTGTGAAGTATTATAGGTAAAAGATGCAGATAAATTACAAGACAGATAAATAAAGCAGCGGAAAAGTGAATAAAACTTTATTTCATTTATAACAGCTTGTACAAAGATTGTTTTCCAACAACAAAGTATTTATCTTGTTTAACAAAATAAAGAAGCATAAATATACAATGATATTCCCCAATAAAACATTAGCCATCCATAGCGGTGGAAAAGAGAGTCCAAAGCAGCACATCAAAGAGTCTTCAAGCTTGGAAAGAGTGACAGGTCCATACAAATCTGAGTTATTCCCTCCTGACTACCTGGGGGGAAACGGAAGAAAAGAAGACGAAAGAAAACATAGAGTCAGACATAAAGCCTGGTAAGTCTAGCGGTGTTTCGGTATATGAATAAGGAAAAGGACACGACAGGCATAAACTGAAAATGAGAAAATACTATAAACTAAGGCAAAGCAGTTAGAATCGAAATTACTATCGCACCCCATACTAATCTCTGCACCACCTAACTAGTATCCCAACTAGAAATCTGTATAAAATGATAACGCGATCCTAGTCCATGTAACTGTGGTTGCCATCAGGCGCACATTTATTTTTTACCTAGATTTCATCTAGGGTTTTCTATCGAGCGTTCCCTAGATTCAACTAGGGTTTTTGCGACTTGTCCAATACTTCTCGGATTCAGGATTTATGCCACCTAGGTCCGCTAGGGATTATGCTACCTGTCGAACGATGCCCCTAGTCTAGGACACACTACCTAGGGTGGTATATGTTCCTAGACTTTCCCCATGTATGTGTCGTGAATCGTTTCTCGCTGTCTAGATGCACATGTCCTGAAATGTGCGACCCGAGTCCCGTGGCAGGATTATTCTAGAAACACGGAACTCGGTCGGGAGCTTTCAGATATCTGCCGATGCATATGCTAAGGTCTGTTTTTCTACCAGTGGTTATGGTCCCACGTGACCTGTCCCTCAATTAATGAAAGGCAATCCAAGAAAATCAAGCACGAGAACTATACTCTTGCCACATGTGCCCCACTTTCCTATTGGCCAGCCTCACCCATAACTAGATAGCAAGTATATGGTCTGTTCGGAGTTCTCTGCCTTTCCGCATGCGTATCTCGACTGACTCAAGATGGTAGGTAGATGACGAGTCGCTATCACAGGGCTACTGGTCTCGTCGAATCACGCTGGTCCATCCCAGTCTTTAGGTTGCCTTAAATTGCAACCAAGGTATACCCTTGGTTCTTCTGACGCAGACCTTGACCTCTGTGAGCCCAGGTGGATCATCTGCAACCTCACAGAGGGATACCAAGAGTACCCTCACGTCCCCCAAAGCTACGTGCTTCTAAACCCAGTCCGCTGGAGCCTTTTTCGAAATCGGATAAACATTTGCTCCTTCTCATGCACTTGTTAAGCGATGATCTACCATATCGGGTTATTCATCTATTATGGACTGGCTCAGTTTTCTTGACTAAGAATTATTACTTAGTTGTTCTCAACTAAGTTTTACCACTTAGTTTCTTTTCCCGTAAATCTTGTTAACTAAGGTTTATCACTTAGTTTCTTTAACTGGGGATTTCAACTTAGCTCCCGTGCTCGATTGTTTCTTAACTAGGATTTTCTACTTAGCCCTCTTTCTCGTCAATTGGATTGGTTAAGTGTCATTAG
The DNA here is from genome assembly GCA_030737875.1 of Allium sativum. Lineage (NCBI taxonomy): Eukaryota > Viridiplantae > Streptophyta > Magnoliopsida > Asparagales > Amaryllidaceae > Allium > Allium sativum. The sequence goes on along the minus strand of CM060916.1, from coordinate 217,599,079 downwards.
TCAATTCAGGTTAGCCTAACCCATTCCTTTGTCATATTAAACTGGCTAAGTGTTATCAGTAGTTCATGTTGACTTAACCCTATCACAAACCAAGTTATATTGGTTAAGTATTTCTTATTACTTAACCCAACCCATTCATCTTGTATTAGTTAAGTGTCCCCTAACCTTGCCCATCTGTTTTAACTAACATGTTATAATGGTTAAGTGTTCCCTTAGTTAACTTAACCCTAACATCTGTTTAATTAACATGTTCTAATGGTCAGGTATTGTCCCTTCATGTTTCAACTTAACCCTGTTCAATTTATCACACTATGATGGTTAAGTGTTCTAAGTTTACTTAACCTTACCCTCTAGTCCAGCTAACATATTAAATTTGCTAAGTGTATTTGCTTAACCTTACCCACTTATCTTGCTAACGTGTTATAATGGTTAAGTATTCTAAATTTACTTAACCTCACCCACTTATCTAATTATCAGGTCATAACGGTTAAGTGTCCTGATTTTACTTAACCTCACCCTCCAGTCTAGTTTATATGTCAAATTGGTTAAGTGTGTTAACTTTACTTAACCTCACCTTCTAGTCTAGTTAACATGTTAAATTGGCTAAGTGTTTTTCTTAGTTACTTAGCCCCTACAAGTCTTGTCTTGTTAACACGTTAAGTTGGTTAAGTGTTCAGATTAACTTAACCCTACCAATCCTAACTTAGCTTCTTAGAGCACCTGACCACTCACATTAGACAGGTATTGCTACAGTTACTGGATGTGCCGGTCGGTTCCGGGCAGGTTTACACCGTAGCTCAGTCTAACCTCGGGTCCTTATTAGGCTCAATGCTTAACCACCCACATTGGATAGGTATTGTTGTGACTACTGGACAGCCGGGCGGGTCCGGGCAGGTTTACATCACAACTCAATCCAACCTCGGGTTAAGCATGTCGTGTTTTCTAAATTTACATATTTGTCAGTTTTCATTTTTATATGTAAATGTTTATGGCCCAATTATCCACATTCACTAATTTTGGGTATAATCTATACCGCTTTAAATGTCACTAGTCATTGGCATGTGTCAGACATGTCAATACATGTATTTTATTTTAAACCCAACGTTTGTTTCCCCCGTTTGTACGTACGCAGAATAACATATGTTGGGCTTAACATTTCAGCCCAACTCATAAACATAAAAAGGGGAAGCACAGAATCATGAATTGTTCTAGAATACATAAAAGTGTGTGGCGCTTGAACTTGCAACATAGTGTTTTCACTAACATAGATTGTGGGTCATGTGAACTTGCATTCAATAAGGATATATCTAAATTGGTGTCACGTGAAATGGCGTACTTTTAGACTTGTTTAAACATGGTTTTATACACATATAACTAGACATAATGTCAAACACCAAACTAGCATAAAAATGTCCACTTTTTGACATAACCCAAAGGTGTAAACTAACTTTACATCAAGTAGCCTATTTTCAACATGAAACTAGTATAATTTGTGTAACCAAAAGGCACTTGCATAAACCCAATTATCACTTGCAAATAAACATAATAATGTATACAAAGGTTTGAGTCGTGTAGGCATAAAAGGTTTCAACTTGGAACATGTTTACATGAGTCTCAACTTAGGCCTAAAAAGAATGTATGCTAACCATGTTAACGACATAACATAAAGATGTCAATTCTAGTTTTTTTCTACAAACTTGCAAGTGATATTTATTTTCATATACAAATGTCAATAGGCTCGCATCAACCCATTTATGCCACAAACACCCAATACAAAATATGACATAATCAACGCAATACACAGAATTTACATCAATATTTTACCATAGTAAACCCCAATTTCATTTACATCGAATCACATCGCAATTTCTATTCATATTCAGAAAACCACTATACTTACAACGGGCGCTGAAACTTGTTTTCTAGTTTCTGTTATTCTGAATTTGCAAAGCTTTCCCTTCGAGTAGAAAACGTTGCGTAGAAATTAGGTTAGACTTTTGTTTCTTGAATCGTTGTTTGTCTCTTTTCAAGCGGAGGCTCTCCTTAGTTTTCTTCTGACATCATGGCGGCTCAAGTTCTTATTTTTGTGTGATTTTTAGTTGGAGATCTAGGGTGTTTTTATAGAGTTGCAAGTTAATTAGAGCCGTCGATGAAGCCAGGGTTAATCAAAGCCATCCATTCTAAAGAGAAGCCAATCAAAAGAAGACAACTCAGCCCTAGTGACAAGACCAGGCCCAGAAATTCGAGCCAGGACCCAACCAGACAAACCAGGCCGACCAGGCAGGTCGACACTATGGTCGACCTGGGGGTGACCAGGTCGACACCATGGTCGACCCTATGGTCGACCTGGTCCCTGGGCGGGAATTTTCCCGCCCAGCCCAGTTTGAGCTTATTTTTCAAATTTTGAATTTCGTTCTGAACTGTTTTGAATTTTAAACTGAATTCTGAAATTTCGGAAGGCCATAACTCCTTCATACGGAGTCTGATTTATGCAAATTCGGACTCTATCTCAAGCAGAATTCTGAGACGAACGTAACGGCGTAACCCGTTTTCCTTAATTCCCACATTTAAAATTAACTATACTTTAATTTGTGAAACTCGATGTTACAGAACTACGGGGTGTTACATTCTCCCACTCTTAAAAGGATTTCGTCCCCGAAATCTTCAAGTTAGGAAGAATGTGTCCTACCACCCAATCACCCATCTACTCAACTATTCAATTACAGGCATTCATTGTCCTTAAAATATTTCTAATGCTTTTATGTTCATATGCATAGTGTGTGTATATGTCTTTATCTAATGCAAAATCAGGCGGTCTACTGATTCAGTTGACCTCCTTAATGCAAATTATGTCAGTGCCATGCGTCCAACCATGTATGCAAACATCCCTAGTTATGTAAATACTACATGTGTGCATAGCCATTCATCCATATGCAACATCCATATGATAACATATCAAATTAAATCCGTTAAGCAAATACATATATGCGAATGCAATATGAAAGCGACTAAGTCGTTCTAGCGCATATGGTGTGTATATGCATCCACGAGCAACCACTTGCAACCATCAATCATAACATGTTTCAAATACATGTTTTAAAAACACATTTACATCCATTGGCTTTTACCTAAGCATCGATGATACGTCCTAGAGGATATACCTTAAAAGCTAGAAATAAGTAGGCATAAAACTCCTAGAGAAAGGATATACCCTTAAGAAAAAGGGTATGATGCACGTATCTAGTCTTCAGTCTTCTAAGTCACTTCTTCTTGAGCTTCTCTGTACCGTACCTTATCTAGTTAATCTTCACGATTGTGAAGCTTCTTGTCCTCCATTTCCAAAACTTTCATTGATCGGATAGCTGGCTTTTCATTGTCAGCTGGATATATGCGGAAGTCTATCCCGCGTTTTAGGGGTAAACCCCTAACCTAATCAAAACATCTACGTGCTCATGGACTATTCTAACGGATTGCAAATCGTCGATAAATGTGTTAAGCGATTCTAAATAGCTAAGCCTAACTGATCCTTTTAGGGTCACATAATCTCGAGGGTATTTCCAAGGCAAGTCAAAAAGTCTAACTTTCGGAATTACTAGCCAACCAACCCATGCCTAGGATCAACTCATAGCCTATGGAACCAAAACATTATGGTTAAATTCAATATTAATGTGGCCATTCAAATCCATGTAAACCAAAGGTAAACGGGCCGAACCACCAATTTCGATCTGAGACTAATTGGGATATTCTACTATACAAGTACCTAGGTGCAGAGACTCAACTATGAAAGCGGGTATAAACGAATGCGAAGCGCTAAGATCAAAAGAGTACTAACAGGTTGATCAACCGAAAAGCTAAACTTTTCTAATGGAGACTTTTACTACCTCTCTCCCAAGTATTCTGGTGGTGAAAGCACGCACTCGTCCTCCTGAAAATCCTTTCCCTCGTCCTTGTCCTTAATTATATGCCCTATTATACCATTGAAAAGCTACTTCTTCTTGTCTTAGGTTTTATAATTCCCTCCTCCTACGTGAGCCAAGTCCATATCCATGAATTCCTCATCCTTGGGTTGTGCCCCTTAGCCAAACTTCTTATCCTCTTCCTTGTGTAACCATGTTGATAAATCTCTCTCGAAAGCTGCCTCCATCGTACAGAAAACCCTACAAAGCTTGGAAGAAAACTAGCCGCAGGTGAAACTATTATGGCTATAGATGGAAGTTGGGCACTACTTCGCCCTTCGATGAGGTTACCTCCCAGAAAGTCGGGAGCCCCAGAGACTCAAGAAAGAAGGAAACAAGGACTCAAACAGAGAATCAAAAGATAGCGCATATGGCTTTGGGGAATATGCCTTTAAAACAAAACTTTTCTTTTGAAAATGCTTCTTTTAAACCCGTTTTGAAAATAATTTTTCAAATCTTTTATCTGATCCGGTAACCTTCAGCTCTGATACCACGTGTAACACCCCACATCCGTTAGTGTCGCTCACAAAGGGAATGCACTAAGTTCTGTGAAGTATTATAGGTAAGAGATGCAGATAAATTACAAGATAGATAAATAAAGCAGCGGAAAAGTGAATAAAACTTTATTTCATTTATAACAGCTTGTACAAAGATTGTTTTCCAACAACAAAGTATCTATCTTGTTTAACAAAATAAAGAAGGATAAATATACAATGATATTCCCCAATAAAACATTTTCCGGCCATAGCGGTGGAAAAGAGAGTCCAAAGCAGCACATCAAAGAGTCTTCAAGCTTGGAAAGAGTGACATGTCCATACAAATCTGAGTTATTCCCTCCTGACTACCTGGGGGGAAACGGAAGAAAAGAAGACGAAAGAAAACATAGAGTCAGACATAAAGCTTGGTAAGCCTAGTGGTGTTTTGGTATATGAATAAGGAAAAGGACACGACAGGCATAAACTGAAAATGGGAAAATACTATAAACTAAGGCAAAGCAGTTAGAATCGAAATTACTATCGCACCCCATACTAATCTTTGCACCACCTAACTAGTATCCCAACTAGTAATCTGTATAAAATGATAACGCGATCCTAGTCCCTGTAACTGTGGTTGCCATCAGGTGCACATTTATTTATTACCTAGATTTCATCTAGGGTTTTCTATCGAGCGTTCCCTAGATTCGACTAGGGTTGTTGCGACTTGTCCAATACTTCTCGGATTCAGGATTTATGCCACCTAGGTCCACTAGGGATTATGCTACCTATCGAACGATGCCCCTAGTCTAGGACACACTACCTAGGGTGGTATATGTTCCTAGAATTTCCCCACATATGTGTCGTGAATCGTTTCTCGCTGTCTAGATGCACATGTCCTGAAATGTGCGACCCAAGTCCCATGGCAGGGCTATTCTAGAAACACGGAACTCGGTCGGGAGCTTTCAGATATCTGCCGATGCAGATGCTAAGGTCTGTTTTTCTACCAGTGTTTATGGTCCCACGTGACCCCTCCCTCAACTAATGAAAAGCAATCCAAGAAAATCAAGCACGAGAACTATACTCTTGCGACCTATGCCCCCACTTTCCTATTGGCCAATCTCACCCATAACTAGATAGCAAGTATATGGTCTGTTGGGAGTTCTCTGCCTTTCCGCATGCGTATCTCGACTGACTCAAGATGGTAGATAGACGACGAGTCGCTATCACAGGGCTACTGGTCTCGTCGAATCACGCTGGTCCATCCCAGTTTTTAGGTTGCCTTAAATTGCAACCAAGGCATACCCTTGGTTCTTCTGATGCAGGCCTTAACCTCTGTGAGCCCAGGTGGATCATCTGCAACCTCACAGAGGGATACTAAGAGTACCCTCACGTCCCCCGAAGCTACGTGCTTCTAAACCCAGTCCGCTGGAGCCTTTTTCGAAATCGGATAAACGTCTGCTCCTTCTCATACACTTGTTAAGCGATGAACTACCATATCGGGTTATTCATCTATTATGGACCGGCTCAGTTTTCTTGACTAAGAATTATTGCTTAGTTGTTCTCAACTAAGTTTTACCACTTAGTTTCTTTTCCCGTAAATCTTGGTAACTAAGGTTTGTCACTTAGTTTCTTTAACTGGGGATTTCAACTTAGCTCCCGTTCTCGATTGTTTCTTAACTAGGGTTTTCTACTTAGCCCTCTTTCTCGTCAATTGGATTGGTTAAGTGTCATTAACCAATTCAGGTTAGCTTAACCCATTCCTTTGTCATATTAAACAGGCTAAGTGTTATCAGTAGTTCATGTTGACTTAACCCAATCACAAACCAAGTTATATTGGTTAAGTATTTTTTATTACTTAACCCAACCCATTCATCTTGTATTAGTTAAGTGTCCCCTAACCTAACCTTGCCCATCTGTTTTAACTAACATGTTATAATGGTTAAGTGTTACCTTAGTTAACTTAACCCGAACATCTGTTTAATTAACATGTTCTAATGGTCAGGTATTGTCCCTTCGTGTTTCAACTTAACCCTGTTCAATTTATCACACTATGATGGTTAAGTGTTCTAAGTTTACTTAACCTTACCCTCTAGCCCAGCTAACATATTAAATTTGCTAAGTGTATTTTCTTAACCTTACCCACTTATCTTGCTAACGTGTTATAATGGTTAAGTATTCTAAATTTACTTAACCTCATCCACTTATCTAATTATCAGGTCATAACGGTTAAGTGTCCTGATTTTACTTAACCTCACCCTCCAGTCTAGTTAATATGTCAAATTGGTTAAGTGTGTTAACTTTACTTAACCTCACCTTCTAGTCTAGTTAACATGTTAAATTGGCTAAGTGTTTTTCTTAGTTACTTAGCCCCTACAAGTCTTGTCTTGTTAACACGTTAAGTTGGTTAAGTGTTCAGATTAACTTAACCCTACCAATCCTAACTTAGCTTCTTAGAGCACCTGTCCACTCACATTAGATAGGTATTGCTACGGTTACTGGATGTGCCGGTCGGTTCCGGGAAGGTTTACATCGTAGCTCAGTCTAACCTCAGGTCCTTATTGGGCTCAATGCTTAACCACCCACATTAGATAGGTATTGTTGTGACTACTGGACAGCCGGGCGGGTCCGGGCAGGTTTACATCACAACTCAATCCAACCTCGGGTTAAGCATGTCGTGTTTTCTAAATTTACATATTTGTCACTTTTCATTTTTATATTGTAACAACCCGGAAATGCGGGCCAGTTTAAAATTTTTACTTTGGCAATTTTAGCGAAGTTTGAACATTTAAAATGAATTATTTTAAATAATATCAACGAGAAATTTATTTTGAATAGAATTCGAACGTATATATTATATACGTCGTCGTTAGAATATAAATAATTATATATAATTATAAATAGAATTGAAAATGGCGCGGTAGTTCGATAATTCGATTTCAAACTTCAATTGAATGTACCGGGTGCAAAACAATCCGGATTTTAGTGAAACTAAAAATAATGGAATCTATTCGTGAATATCTTTCCAACGAATCCGAAAAATCGAGATTTTATAGCGGGAATCAAAAGATATGTCCAAATGAAAATTCTGAATAGTCACTATGGAATTCAGACCCTTAAAAATAGACATTTTGCAAACGACCTCGGATTTCGACGAAACCACTTTTGTTGGGTTCGTGATGTCAAGTTATTGCTAGATTCCAAATTACATAATTTTTCGAATCAATATGTGAGCGTGGCAATGGAAAACGCGTTTGACCAGTTTTAGTTGATTTTAATCGACCGGAAAATGGCCATTTTTCCAACGGTCTCAGAATTCGACAAAACTAGTTTTGTTAGGACTGTAACGTTAATACGAAGCTAGAAAATATTTTTCGGGAATTTTTAGAGTTAGTGTGTGACCCCAGTGAATTGAAATGTGCGTTCAAATTCAATATATAGAGTTATATGTTGATTTTAACGGAAACTGATTGTAACGGTCGAATTTGCTTACGATACATATCCCATTGTGTTCGGAATGGGGGTAATTAGCTAGGGACGACAGTCGTTGGGTCCCGATTGGAGTTTGAATGAAAAGTCAACACTTAGGGTTTTAAAGAGGAAAATAAAAATAAAATAATAAATATATACTCCCTCCCCTAACCCTATCCACCCCGTCACTCATCAGAAGAAAAAAAAATCGCGCCTCTGCCTCGATCCAGGCGCCGCCAACGCTCGCTTCCCCCCTCCTCCGCTACACCTCCCTACTCCGATCCCACCGCCGCTGACTTTCTTCCCCTCCCTCGTCGTTCCTCTCCCCTCCTGCCTCGTTCTTCCCTCCTCTCCCCATACGACGCACGCTCCCCCACAACACAAACAGCCATCGCCCACCCTCTTGCACCCCCCCCCCCCCGCCCCGCAGCCCCCCGGAGCATCCCACCTCCGCCTGTGTGACCCCAGCGCCTCAGCCTCCGAAAACCCACCTTGCTTCGCAGTAAAATTCCCCCCAAATCGAAGAACCAAGCTGCGACGCCCCTTGACGCCTGCCACCGGTGCTGCGATCGCCTGAACGGGCCACACCACCTCGGCACAGCCCTCTTTCCTCTCCCCCTATGAAAAAGACTCGATTTTTGGCAATGTGAGTTTTTTTAAATTAAATTTCCTTTTCAGTTTTTTTTTTTTGCATAGGTTAAAATCTGATTTTTTTTTCTATGTCATTAAGTTCAGAGCTTTAATTTTTATAGACTTTAGATTTTTAATTTAATAGAGTTGAGAGTTTTGAAATATAAAAGATACGATTTTTATGACTACAAAGTTTTGATTTTTATTTTGTTTAAAAATTTGATTTTTCTCTAATGAAAAGATTTGATTTTTCTCTGATAAAAAGATTAGATTTTGAAGTTATAAAGGATTAGATTTTAATAAGGTAAAAATACGATTTTTAATAAGGTAAAGCTATGATTTGTATAATAGAAAGTTTAGATTTTTAAGGTAGAAAGGCGAGATTTTTAACGATGAAAAGACGAGATTTTTAGTCCTGAAAAGAAATGATTTTTGATATAGAAAAAAATGTGATTTTTATAAGGAAAACATCGCTATAAAAGATTCGATTTTTATTATATAAACATCGTTAAGTAAAATATAAAGAAGCAATTTTTATATATGTAAAGGAATGATTTTTCGAAAATAAAAAATTCGATTTTTATATTCAAAGTAGCGAAATAAAAATTCGATCTTTATATATAAGAAGTAGAAATATAAAAATATAATTTTTATATAGAAAGAAGCGTCATAAAAATATATGAAGTAGGAATAAAAATATGGTTTTTATTGTTGGAAGGAAGCGATAAAAATATGATTTTTATATATGTAGTGAATACGGGCAACGAAAGTGACAAAAGGCGAGAACGACGAAGATTTCTACATAAGAAGAGTCGTGGTATTGGATTAGCTTTCGGTGAGAACTTCTCACCTTTTAAATTTCCTTTTTCTAGTTATATATATATATACTAGGATGCAGACGGTGTTTAGTAGCACCCGACACCACTGTCCACAGACCATGGATTTGTTTGTTTGGTTGCATAGATTAGTTAAATTATTTGAGTTGAAATTGATTTGATTGATGTGTGAATGGCGTGGGCCATCACTAGACCGGGGATAAGGCTAGGCCTCGTCCCGTTTCTAGTATCGTGCCGTTATGCCGCCGAAATTTTCTAAAATAAGTTAGAAAAATAAAGATATCATTTTATTTAATAAATGAACCGAATAGAATATTCATAGGTTGAATAAAATAATTCGATCGTTAAAAATATAATTTTAACCGTGAATATGAATAAATAAATATTCATTTACAAACCGGACGGTTTGTTTATGTACACTGATTTGACTGACATTGATTGGGACGATAAATTTTACACATCGCCCAACTGCACAAATAAAATCTGTGTTTGTTGATTTGAAACCCCACACGGGTATTGGGATAATATACGACGTACACTAATCCCAATAATTAGTTGTATGTCGATCGATGGATTGACAGGCTGTTATAAGCGTTAGATATCCATATTTGATGCTTATACAGTGTAGTGCACTTTGGATGATGGTTGATTATTTATCGTTGCTATTATATACATGTGTTGTATGGAATCCATATAATTAACTTTATATGGTAATTGATTGGGCATCATTCCAATTTAGAAAATAAAGAATATTATAAAATAAAGGTTTATGTGTTGACCGCACTCATCCGTTGAGATTAGTCATGTGTTGAACGAAATATTTTAACAATAAAATTTACATCTTTACTTTATAAAATAAAGGTTCATGTGTTGACCGTACTCATCCGTTGAGATTAGTCATGTGTTGAACGAAATATTTTAACAATAAAATTTACATCTTTATCATATAAAATTAGAAACTAACTGGAAAATAGATAAGGTGAGTGGTCTCCTGGATATTGATCTGATGTTGGTTTCGGCCTTCGGGGTTAATATTCAGGGAATCGTTCTCTTACTAATTTACGGTTGGAGTCTGATTTGAAATCAAAAGATAGATACCATAATTTTTATAAAATGTATTAAATAACAAAAAAAAAATATAGATTCACGTATTGAATAGAATAAATATTCATTTGTTGAATAGAATAACGGAATTATTGGAATATACAAAGCTGTGATGATTAGAGATGCGCTATTTTGACGCAAATCGATATTTATATCGATTATATTCGTTTTTCAAATTGAATTGAATAGAAAACAAATTCGAATTGAATTGAATATAAAACGAATTCGAATTGAATTGAAAATGAATTGAAATTAAATATAAAACGAATTCGAATTGAATTGAATATAAAACGAATTCGAATTGAATTGAAAACGAATTGAAATTGAATATAAAACGAATCCGAAGTGAATTGAAAACGAATTGAAATAGAATAAAAATTGATTTGAAATGAATTCAAATTGAATTGAAATTTGAATTGAATTGAAATAAATTTTAAAACGAATTTATAAGGAAAAATTCAATTTTGAATTGAATTGGAAATGGAAGTTGAAATGTTTTTGAAACAAATTTAAAACTATTTATAACATTCGTTTTAAATAGAAATCGACGAAATATATATTATATATATAATATAATGGCCTGAATAGAACGCGCCGCGCCGGGGCAGTTCGTGAATTTCGACCATTTATTTCAAACGGACATTACGGGAGATCCGACCGTCGGATTCTCCTAAAACCGGAACCGTTGGGTTCGTATCGAAAAGAGCTTTCCAACGAATATTAGAAATTTGAAATCTAACGGTTGGATTTGGAGATACATCCAAATCAAATTCAGAAAAGGTCGCTGTAAGTGCAGTTCGATGGCCATTGTTGGAAATCGACTGTACGGGCCTTAATAAAATTATTAAAAATAGTAATAATTTGTGTGAAATCATAAGAAATGATTTAGAAAGAATTGGGATGAAAAACTCCATATTTGAAAAGATAAAAATAGATTTTTATCGAAATGAACTAGTTTTGAACTAGAATTATAATTCTATTTATTTTTAAATAAATAAATTGGATTTGAAATGGTTTTGAAAATAACCAGAATTTCCAATATTTGAATTGGAATGGATTTGAATCGAAATTCAAAAGAAGATTAGAGAATAAATTCAAGGAATTTATCTTTGATAAAATTAATGGGAACCTTTCCCTATGAATGTGAAATTTAGAAACTAACTGTCGGTTAGCCAAGCAGAGTGGTTTTCTGGATATTGATCTGATGTTGGTTTCGGCCTTCGGGGTTAATATTTGGGGAATTATTCTCTTGTTAATTTACGGTTAGTGACTGATGAATTGGAATGAGGCGTATGTTGTGTTTGTGTAACACTTATTTAAAATATACGCGAGTTATTCGGAAAGACCGGGTTTATCCCATTCTAAATAATTGATTCGATGTGGTGTCGAAGATGAAGACGGTGGTCGAAGACCGGAAGTCTTCACATCGTTTGGGTGGCTACTGATGATCTTGATTGGGCTGTACACATAAGAAGGTGGAAACAATTGGTGATCGTCCAGACGTACTTGGAGATCAATGGATATGCGGGGTACTAGGTGCCTCTGGTTTCGTTCAGACCCAGAACGAACTTGTAAATGGACTGTGTGTCTGACATTGGAATTTAGTCTGTGTGATTGATTTCTATTAAATATATATCTGTTTGGCGGCGGAGAATTTATTTTCTTGCTTAACGCCCTTCTCTGAGACGTACGAGCTCAGGGGTTATATACTGATGGATATCAAACGCATGGAGTGAATTGCCTATGTGGCATGCCTAAGTGGCAATTGATCGAGGCTTCTGTTGAAAAGCAAAGTCTTGTGGTTGATGATCAAAGCACCGCCTGTGTGGCATAGCTTTGTGTAACGTAAATTCGCGAGCCTCACACCCCGGTTGTGAACCAGAAACGGGAGAGGACCTCAGGGAGGGCATGCGTTTCCTTCTAGCTAGGGTGGTGTCAGTGACCTACCAGCCCTGACATTTATATACTTTTCACCTGTGTGGTGATTGCTATTGCGAGGCGCCTTGGTTTGATCGGACGATCCGGGTCCGATGGAGCCATTCGTTGGCTCATTTACGCCCCAAAGGGCGGGGAAACATAGTGTTCAGGCATAACAATCGACATCGGTGGACCGACCCTGACGATCCATGGGGCAGTTGCGGCTGTTCCTGAGACATGGGCTAGATTGTCTCGAATCGATAGAGGACTATCTTTTGCCTCGGTTCATAGAAGGAAATCCAATTTCCAAATATGTGACATTTGCGGTTTTGATTGTAGAGCCTAGTATGGCGACATGATATATGGTACCCATGCCGTCTATGATTGATACTTATGATTTGAAGTTGTTTTATACACTATACACTTATAATAGTTTCAAATGATTTGTTTTAAACGTACTAAGCATTCTTGGCTATTATAAGGTAAAAACCCTATCCTCCGGCTTACGTTGCATTGTGTGATGGGAACTGGGTCTTATAATAGCTTCATTTTTCTTTACTTAGCATTGCGCTGTTGTTTTATGCACTGGTATTCTTGGGAGGAAACTCGTTCCGTGTTATACGGCGTGGTCCCTTGATTTACCTAACTTTAAAAATAAAGATTAATAACTGTTTTAGTTCTCACACCAATCCCATGACTGACCTGGAGTTTATTGTTTTAACCTAAACTCTGGATGCCCCTATTTTGACACGGGCAGCTAGTAGTTTTGGTTTTGTAGATTTATATTCATAGGATCCTGGTTTACAGCTGGAACGATATCCGGAAAGGTTTGTATCCGTATATCTCCTTCAGTTGTGTATTGTATTATTTTCCGCTGCTATGTATTTAAATATAATTTAAATCTCTGATATTTCTGTGTAATATTTATTCATACTCTGTATATTCTTGTAATCTGATGCATTGTTGTAAATAACAATGAAATGTTCTTCCGTCTGCGTTCTATTTTGTCGTGTTCTCACAGTAATTCGTTCTTTCTCATCTCTTCGGAGGCCGAGGAAGTTTGGGCCGCTTCATATATGTAAATGTTTATGGCTCAATTATCCACATTCACTAATTTTGGGTATAATTTATACCGCTTTAAATGTCACTAGTCATTGGCATGTGTCAGACATGCCAATACATGTATTTTATTTTAAACCCAACGTTTGTTTCCCCCGTTTGTACGTACGCAGCATAACATATGTTGGGCTTAATATTTCAGCCCAACTCATAAACATAAAAAGGGGAAGCACAGAATCATGAATTGTTCTAGAATACATAAAAGTGTATGGCACATGAACTTGCAACATAGCGTTTTCACTTACATAGATTGTGGGTCATGTGAACTTGCATTCAATAAGGATATATCTAAATTGGTGTCACATGAAATGGCGTACTTTTAGACTTGTTTAAACATGGTTTTATACACATATAACTAGACATAATGTCAAACACCAAACTAGCATAAAAATGCCCACTTTTTGACATAACCCAAAGGTGTAAACTAACTTTACATCAAGTAGCCTATTTTCAACATGAAACTAGTATAATTTGTGTAACCAAAAGGCACTTGCATAAACCCAATTATCACTTGCAAATAAACATAATAATGTATACAAAGGTTTTGAGTCGTGTAGGCATAAAAGGTTTCAACTTGGAACATGTTTAAATGAGTCTCAACTTAGGCCTAAAAAGAATGTATGGTAACCATGTTAACGACATAACATAAAGATGTCAATTCTAGTTTTTTTTCTACAAACTTGCAAGTGATATTTATTTTCATATACAAATGTCAATAGGCTCGCATCAACCTATTTATGCCACAAACAACCAATACAAAATATGACATAATCAACGCAATACACAGAATTTACATCAATATTTTACCATAGTAAACCCCAATTTCATTTACATCGAATCACATCGCAATTTCTATTCATATTCAGAAAACCACTATACTTACAACGGGCGCTGAAACTTGTTTTCTGGTTTCTGTTATTCTGAATTTGCAAAGCTTTCCCTTGGAGTAGAAAACGTTGCGTAGAAATTAGGTTAGACTTTTGTTTCTTGAATCGTTGTTCGTCTCTTTTCAAGTGGAGGCTCTCCTTAGTTTTCTTCTGACATCATGGCGGCTCAAGTTCTTATTTTTGTGTGATTTTTAGTTGGAGACCTAGGGTGTTTTAATAGAGTTGCAAGTTAATTAGAGCCGTCGATGAAGCCAGGGTTAATCAAAGCCATCCGTTCTAAAGAGAAGCCAATCAAAAGAAGACAACTCAGCCCTAATGACAAGACCAGGCCCAGAAATTCGAGCCAGGACCCAACCAGACAAACCAGGCCAACCAGGCAGGTCGACACTATGGTCGACCTGGAGGTGACCAGGTCGACACCACGGTCGACCTGGGGGTGACCAGGTCGACACCATGGTCGACACCATGGTCGACCTGGTCCCTGGGCGGGAATTTTCCCACCCAGCCTAGTTTGAGCTTATTTTTTAAATTTTGAATTTCGTTCTGAACTGTTTTGAATTTTAAATTGAATTCTGAAATTTCGGAAGGCCTTAACTCCTTCATATGGAGTCCGATTTACGCAAACTCGGACTCTATCTCAAGCAGAATTCCGAGACGAACGCAACGGCGTAACCCGTTTTCCTTAATTCCCACTTTTAGAATTAACTATACTTTAATTTGTGAAACTCAATGTTACAGAACTACGGGGTGTTACAATCTCCAACTTAAATTAAACCTGAACATTGCATTTTATTATGATCTAAAAAAGATAATATTTTCAAAATGTAATATTTTGAAATTCAATCTTCTCGATATTCATTTTAAAAATGAATAAAATCAATATAGAAATCCGTTCAAGTTAAAATAGTGTTTTCTTCTTAACCTAGCTTCACATTTTTATATTTTCGTGTCCATCCATAATCGAACATCAAAATCAACCTCTAATTCTCATTGAATATTATATTATAAAAATATTCATGTTTATTCCGGATTGGAGTAAAATCTCAACCAATATCCATATAAATAAATTATTATGGATAACATGCATCATTTTCATCCAACGATAGTTGCAAACAACTATCAACATACAAAATGACATCCAATGTGCATGTTATTTTTAAACAAGCTTTAATCAAATAATTGACGCTTACATAAATCCGTCAATCAACTGATTAACCGCAATTTCATACAAGGGAGATGTGTGACTCAAATATCATCCCAAGACCCGTGTGGTGTTTTCAACCAACAATAATTATTTAATGAATCATCACTCTCATGCAATGCATACACACACCGTAATCATAAATAAATAAATACTCAACTACCAAATGCCATTTAAGGCTGCCACAAGTGTCCATCCATGTCGTGTGGAATGCGAGTATCACATATTCATACAACGCTTCTAATGCAAATGATTTGTTAATAGTTCAAGTGTTGAACTCTAAAATAACTACATGATGCAATTTCTAACTTGCAACCTAAAATGCATAACTAAACTAATCATGACATAATAGCCTAGCAATAACATTTTGGTGAGCGAGTTCTCACCCATAAGCTAAATTAATTTGTCGCGACGCTTCAAATGTAGAAAAAATTTCACCGTGCTTTCACCGTTTGTCGCTTTTGGCACTTGAATTCACCTCTCCAGCTCTAGAATTTGCATACGACTCCCAGTCTTCACCAAACTTTGTCACTAGCACAAACCCGTCATTTCGGACAACTTTTGCATAGTGGACTTTTTCCAAAAACGCTCCAATTCGCCAAATATCGCGAATCTTCGCTCCAAAACTGCAAACTTCAAATGAGTTTTCCGGATAGCTCCGAACTCCAAAATTCAATTGTGATATGCCAAAATAGTAGGGAAAAATGTGACCTATAACTTTGGCCTTGTGGAGTTTCGGCCAAAAATGCACGGATTGAAAGTTATTGAGGAAAGAAGAGGAGGGTTGTTTTTGCAAAATGGGATTTTTGTGAAAAGAGCAGATTTTGGCCATGGTGGGGCCCACGGCCAAGGGTGGGGGACTGAGGTGGCGCAGGGGGCCTAACGTGGCCTGGGGGGGTGGTAGCTGTTAGAGATGGAAATTTATTTCGCGGGGATGGGCTCCCGCGGAGACTCGCCTCTAATTGGATGTGGACTTCCCGACTTAGCGATTAATGGGACGGTGGCAGAGGATGATTTCAGTATCCGAAACAGATATGGGGCGGGTGCGGAGGTGGTACCATTTTCCTCATATCCGACCCAGTACATATAGTTTTTTTTGCAAGGCGTATATAATATATATAGTTTCTTTTTATATTTATAATGTGTATATACATACTAAGAAAAAAATTATTAATTGGTGTATTAAGTATTTGATTCTATCGACACTCATCTTCCTTTATTACGTTCAATTAGAAAATATTATTGATGTGTAGGGTATTGCTTTGTTGAATTTTGATTATGAAGCATAACTAATATTTGTTTAAGTTAAATTTAAATTTGTTGTTTTACCTTTTATTTTTATTTATTATCTTTTTTCTTCATCTTAGCTTAATGGGTACCCAATGGATTTCTCACAACCGATGGGTATTCCCCTACCCGAATCCGATGGGTATTAAACAGGGATAGGACGGGGATGGGGACCATAAACGAGTACCGGGGATGGAGGTGGAGGATGCATTCCCCGTATATTACCCTCCCCATTTCCATCCCAAGTCGCGGTGGTGCGGCGCGGGAGGAGGTGATTGGTGGTGGAATGAGTTCTAGGGTTTGTGAATGGAAGAGGGAAAGAGGAGGAAAGAGACGAGAGGAGAAAGAGGAGGAGCAGGAGAGGAGGAGAGGGGGAGGGATGATCCGCGGTAGGAGGAGGGAGGAGCGAGAAGGGGTGCGGCAACGGGTGTAAATGGGGAGGCCTCCATTTTGAAGGAAAGCGAAAGAAAGAGGAGGAAGGAAGAAGTGAGAAAATGAATGGAAGAAAAGTGATTATATGCTCATTTCTCTCCAAATCGCCTGACTGCAAACGATCTCCGTTTGCCGTGGATTTTGGACACGAGATAGTACACGTCAAGACAAGCCCAATGAATCAAGTTTCATCGAACTCCGAGTTCGTTTACCGCAAGCAATTTTAGCATACTTTTTCTTCTTGTACTCCCAAACGCAAAATCCAAAAATCACGCCTTTTGGATTTAAACATTATTTGATGATACGAATTCAAAAAAAGAATCGAATTCTATGATCGTCCCTATAATGTTCCTTTGTAAAGTGACTGCCTGTTTTTGAATAAATGGTTTATCTTCGCACGGCCACATACTGACTCCGTTCGATGCGGATTTTGGAACTCAACAATGATTTGTCATTATGAGTCCAAAAAAATTTATCTCATCGAATTCTGAGCTTCCTAGCAAAATTTCACTTTTTAAGGGGTTTGCGATGAT
Source organism: Allium sativum (assembly GCA_030737875.1). Classification (NCBI taxonomy): domain Eukaryota; kingdom Viridiplantae; phylum Streptophyta; class Magnoliopsida; order Asparagales; family Amaryllidaceae; genus Allium; species Allium sativum. Next base: position 217,581,233 of record CM060916.1, on the reverse strand, counting down.
TTTAAAAATCGAATTTTTAAAATTTCCAAAAACAAAGCTTATAAATTCCATAGCAACTATTCTAAATTTTAACTTGAACATAACTCACAATTCATAACATGAAAACTCGATTTCTTACATTCATTAGCAGGATATGATTAACTAGACCCTAACATTTCTTGTTTCATCAATTTTGATTTATATTGAATTCTATACATTCATTCAAACTTTAAATCTAAATTTTCAAACTACCGCTCTATTTCAGGCTCGTTTTATATAAATTGTAAGTTTATAAGCTCCAACTTCTTCGTATTAAATAAATTTAAAATCGTTTATTCTCAAAATAAATCGTTCAAAATATTTATTTCTCATGAAAATCAATTAAAAATAAATTTCAAATTGGTTCCAAAAATATGGGTTGTTACAATAAAATACTACGGAAGATGTATAACCATCTCTTTTCCGCAGGTTCCATCGACAACCTAAGAAAATACTCGGTCTGACCTGAGCGTTATAATGAAATAATATATGGACAAGTAAGAAAACTCAAGTAATAGAAAACATATAATAGTTATGTAAGACTATGTTGCTAAATACAAAATGAGTTTTCTCTCAAAAGAATAATATCCATATACGAACGTAAGCATAAAACAAAGTGATAATATAGTATAAAAGAAATGATATGAATAATATAAAACTCAAACTTAAATGAATTGATTAAATAATTGATCATAGAGAAGAACACAAGACACTTCTCGGTACAATTAAGAAAACTGACTCTAAATTTAAGTCAAACAAGAGAAAAAGATTTCCTTCAAATGATTACGAGGGTGTACCCCTCTTTTTATGAAAAAGTGCACCTCTAAAAATGTACTTAAAAGGATCAACCTCCAATAACTCCTATCGGGAACTCTAAGATGGACTCCATTAACTTTACTAAGAACTTGAGTAGTATCTCTAAAGCAAACAACTGAATCCAATCTAGAGTAGATGTGAAAAACCCTTAGTTAGAATAATCTCATATAACTTGGCCCCTACTCACTTTGCGGTTTTATTCATTTTCGATATAGGATTAAAATACCCAAATGGGAATCAAATCTTCTTAGATCGACGAAACACAAATCAGGAAAGACTGATTTCATGTTTTTAATCAAAAAAAAGAGAAAAAATTTCCAACATGATTAGGAGGGTGCTTATCCTTCCACAAAAGTTTGTATCTCTAAATAAAATACACTTCAGGCATGCTCTCTAGAACTTCCAAGCTAGAATTGGCCATCTCGGGATCCGAATACTCTCACATCAGTGCATCTGTACTAAAGAAAAACAACTAGTTAATTGTGAATATATCCTGATGAGTGCAACCCATATAGCTTAGCTTCGCTCATGTTTCGATTACAATTTTCCGATGTTAGATTCCAAAACTAAAAATGAGCAAAAAATCATCTTAGAATGATAAGGCACGAGAGAGGAAATCGAATCGATAGTTGGCAATGTAACTATCACAAGTGAACAAATGATTGTATATGCGAATTTTAGATCGCATACAATAATGCAAACGGACCATTCAAGATTTTTACATAATCTGGTTCTCGCTTATGCTTGGATTTCACATCACATACGTTTATAAGTCAACTGTGGAGTCTTTTTCCATAGAAATACACATTAAAAAGAAAAATTATATATACCTTTTAAATGTATTAGAACAAGGGTCAACAATTATTGTTAAAACATTATTTACCGTAAACCCTAAACAGTTTACAATGTTTTTTGAAACAATTCCTTTTGAATGGCTTCTCAATTAGAAACTGCCATTTATAAATTTAAAGACGTTAATTATTATTTTAGAGGATAATAAATCCATTTAAATAGCATTATAGTTCTATAACAAAAATAGATTATTAAAACATTTTTTACAATGTTTGTGTTTGAAAAAGTCCCCTTTTCATAAAGTAAATTGTTAAAAACTTTCTATTACAAATTTTTGTAAAATAATGTTATATTAATGCTTTTTCTCCAATTTTTTTTTTTTTTTTTTTACAATGTTTTATCCAAAAAAGGTTGTGAAGAATGTACTTTTTTACAACGTTTTCAACAAACGTTACCACAGCATCATTTAACGGCACTCTTAAATGTTAAAAAACATTGTTTTTTTATAATAAGTCATTAATTAATATTAAGCTTTCTAAAATAGTTTTACTTAAAGTTGACGCTATTTTTTTTTAAATATATTTAGTATCTCTTAAAACATAATAACAAACAATAATTTATATTTAATAGAAAATATTTAATACTTGAATAATTTATAAATGGCAACTTATAACAAATAACTTATAAATGAAAACATAGATAGCTAATCAACATTAATTTTTAACCAATGCTTGTTAATGGATAATTTATAATCAATTTTAAATTTTGTTTTAATTAATTATTAATAATTTGTTAATTATATTTAATACTTATCAACAACATTTATAATTAATATACTTAATTAATAATTAATATAAACAAATACTGGTTAATAACTAATAAATAATATTTAATTAGTTACAATCAAGAAGTAATAACATATAATTCATTTATTCTGTTATATGAAAGCACAATCTTTCGTCAGACTCTTTTCGGATCCAATTTCATGAAAAAAAATCAGATTCTTCCATTTGTCCACGCACAACATCCAACGGTTTCTGTAATTCCATCGAATCTCACTTTCATCTTCCTCTCTCCTTTTTTCTACCAGCAGCAAAAAAAACCCTTCCCTTTTCCCTACCAGTATGAAAAAAGAAAAATAGCCTCCCTTCAACCACGATTCCTTCCTTCCCCACCAGCATTCATATGCCTCCTTTCTCCTCCTCGTCCACTTTCGTTATAGGCTCATTCTCTATCGACGTCACAACCACCAGTCATCTTGATTTTTGATTCCGTGCTTCTCCTGCAATGCATATTTACGAACTTAGCATCCTGTCGACGTAACAACTACCGGTCGGTTTTATTTTTTCATACCCCGCTTCTTATGGCTCTGTATTTACATATTGCTGAAATATTATAGTAATTTGGGATTTGGGGTTTCTGATTTAATTTTCCAAAGATAGCTATTTTCAGCATTCCATTTCCACATCTTTCATGAGATGGTTTTATTGCATAGTTAAGCTTTTTAAGATTTGTCTATCCACTTCATCGTGTTATGAAATTATCACTACATACGTCATGGAAGCATGATGGTGGAATAAATTTGTATGCAATGTTAGTAGAAATAAAGTACTACTGTGAACGTATTATCGGTATAATTCCATTATGGAAACATAATATGAGTATTAATTCATAGTTTTTGGAATAAACAACGCTTTCTGCTAACCTAAATTGGTTATTGTGCATTATTTAGCTTTACAAAACTTTGGCATGAGCATAAAAGTGGATAAATAGATAATTAAAATAATGGGCATATATACTGTACTCGAGATTGACCAAAAATAAACCACTCATTTACCATTATTATGGTATACTTGAAACAGTATTTTAATTATATGATTAGGAAATATTAAATCAGTGATGAACTATCAATAAAAATTTCTGTCATTTGATTGTAAATTTCTTTCTTTAATGTATAATTTTTAAAATATTATCACATGCCTTCTTTTATCACATATGTCCAATGATTTAAGTATAATTTCTGAAATTTTATGGGCTGAACACTTTTTTTTCATGCTTAACCAGTTTCTCGGTATATTTCTATTATATGAAATTCCAATGTATCAAATAAGTTAATTTGAGTCTCCTATGCATTTCATGAACTTTTTCTATTACCATTTGTTTTCATAATAAATTTTGTTCTTGAGTTTTAATGGAAATAGAATAATTGTAAGTCAGAGTATATCAGTAAAGTTAAATTTCAAATTTTAACGTCCATTTTGGCTTCAGGCACATAATGGACGTGCTATTTTGAAAATTTGACTTTGAAACAATCCATGAGCAATTCCCCCCATAGTTCACAAGATCCTTGCAATTTCTTTACGTTGGTTTTTACTTCAGTTTCATTTCGAAAGATCTGCAAAAAATGAGTTGAACTATATAAGAAACCATGGGTAGGTTGTGGTAAAAATACCGAAGCTTTTAAGAGCGAAAAACTTAGTAAATGGCACTTAAGAAATTCAGTTGCAGCTATAAAAGTCTATCACTTACAAATACGAACATTTTATGTTTTATAACTTCTCCATTGCAACTAAAAATTCAACTGCAAGCATTACTTTTTGTGCACAAAAAAACTACGTTCTTTATTTTTTTACTGCAATTTTTTACTTTTAATGCAAATTTATGGCTAATGTTGTTGGGTTGGGGATGGATTCAAACTACTGGCAAGTTTGTTTGTCAAATTTATAAAGATCATGACACTCAGTTGGATTTCAATAACTTCGGGCTAGGATGTTTCCTCCTCGATTAAATTAGCTTTTAACTCAACTCAAAACAAGAAATTCTAAGTTTGCTTTATTTGTTTTTACATTATGAACATATATTCTAAGTTATATTCCTGGCAAGGTATTATTTTGTAATCAACCCTATCATATCCATACTCTCTTTCATACTGAATGTCGATCATTAAGAAATTTTACTTTAATTTCATCTTTAGATATGCTAGCTACATTTTTTAAATTCTTCTAGGTCTCTTTGTGCAAAACAAAGATGAAAGTTTACAATCCCATATCCATTTCAAAGAGTGAATTCATCTAAAGCAAGATCCTTTCTTAACATAATCAATTTATTCATTCTACATGAAATGATTTGAAATATATTTTGAGTTACCGTATTTGTTATTGGTGCAAGTCATTATAGCTGAAACTCACTATTTCATGGGATTTGTTTCTACTTATCTTCCCTTAGACATTGTTATTTCACTCAAATCATTAGAATCAATCCCAAGGTGGGAGAACATTTAACATAGAATTTATAAATTTAAATTCAAACTCATGGGGGCCTATTGAGTTATTTTTATGTTGGTATTTGTAACTGATGTCAGGTCATAATAGCGCTCTTTATTTCTTGAAGGTTTCAAAGCTTTGATCTATTTCATAATCTTAGCTAGAAAACCTGAATTTGTTTTGAATAGCAAAAAATTTAAGAATCTCTGAAAAAATATAATAGAGTGAATGAATAATGTCTCTTTTTTTTAAATGAATGAAAATAGTTACAGCCTGTTTATTACAAAATGACTAATGCCTATTTATAGGCATTTGTGCCTCTGCCAACAGACCACTCTAGAATAACAATTAACTAACAATTTCTCCACCTAATTGCTAATCTAGGCATTACAAAACAAGGTAAAATACAAACATGTTTAAGCACAATTTGCTGAAACATGCAGCAGAGCTAAACAATGTCTAAACTTTGTTGTGGGGGGAACCTTGGTGAGCATGTCTGCTAGGTTTTCTTCTGTAGCAATCTTGGCTAGCTTCACCTTCCCTTCTGTGATGACATCTCAAATAAAATGAAGCCTTATGTCGATGTGCTTAGTCCTCTCATGGAAGACCTGATTTTTGCTTAAGTGTAGTGTGCTTTGACTATCACAGTGCACTATTATACTTCTTTGATCCAAACCCAGCTCTCTTGAAAGACCTTTCAACCAAATAGCTTCTTTAACAGCTTCTGTGCAGGCCAAGTACTCTGCTTCGGTAGTTGAGAGTGCAACAGTGGCTTGTAGATTAGCTTTCCAACTTATAGTACACCCTCAAACCTGAAAAAATATCCTGTTTGAGATCTTCTAGTGTCCAAATCACTTGCATAATCTGAATGTACAAAGCCTTCAACTTCTGTAGTGCTACAGCGAGATCCATACACTAGACCCACTGTGCTTATGCCTTTCAAATACTTTACAAGACACTTGACAGCTTGCCAATGCTCCAAACCCGGGTTTCCCATGAACCTGCTGACTATGCTCACACCATGACTTAAATCTGGTCTTGAGCATATCATCAAGTACATTAAACTTCCTACCAAACTGGTGTAGGGGACTTTAGACATGTAGCTCTCTTCTTCGGTGTTAGTTGGTGCTTGAGTATTGGAGAGCTTGAATTGTTGACCAATGGGGGTGCTAACTGGTTTGACGTCAATTATTGAAAATTTCTTTAAAATCTTTGAAATGTAGCCTTCTTGAGACAACTTTAAAGTCCTCAGTTTCTTGTCTCTAATGATCTCAATCCCTAAGATTTTCTTTGTCGGTCTGAGATCCTTCATTTCAAATTCTCTACTTAACACAGCTTTTACCCTTTTAATCTCTTCCATATCTTTACTAGCTACCAACATATCATCAACATGCAGGAGCAAGTAGACCATTACTTTGGAGTTCCTAACATACACAAACTGCTATATGCACTTCTCTTAAAGCCTTCCCTGATCACAAATTCATCAGACCTCTTATACCACTGTCTTGGTGACTGTTTTAGTCCATACAATGACCTCTTTAAGAGATAAACTTCATATTCTATCCCCTTCTCCTCAAAACCCTGTGGTTGTCTCATAAAAATGGTTTCTTCTATATCTCCATGTAGAAAAGTTGTTTTCACATCAAGCTGCTCCACTTCAAGGTCTTTAGTAGCATCCAGACTTAGCAGCATTCTGATTGAAGTGTGTTTTACCACAGGGGGGAAAATTTCATTATAGTCAATCCCTCGCCTCTGTGTAAATCCTCTAGCTACTAATCTAGCTTTGTACCTTGCCTCTTCTACTCCTGGAATCCCATCTTTATATTTGTACACCCATTTACAACTAATGGTCTTTTGTCCCACTGATTTCTTGACCAATATCCAGGTCTTGTTTCTCTTCAGTGAGGCTACTTCTTCACTCATGGCATTATTCCATTTCTCCCTATCAGCGGACTGCATTGCCTCGTAATAAGATGTTGGTTCCTCACCATTTATACCTGCTATGTTCAGCGCATAATGCCCCACATCAGCATAGCCAAATCTTATAGGAGCTTTTGTAGGCCTTTTTTCTTTATCTCGAGTGAGCTGATAGTCATTTTCTTCTTGTTCAATTTCATCTTAAAATTGATATGATCCATCCGTTCCATCAGTAATTTGAGTTGCTGGTTCTTCATTGGTAGCATGTGTTGTTGGTTCTTTATAGACATGAAAATGATCCTTGCTGGTCTCCACCTCAACCTGAGAAATCTTTTTGCTGTTGTCAGGAACCTCACTGCCCTCTCTTGTCAACCCTTTGAGTGTGTCTTTGTACATTTTATCTTCCTTGAAAACAACATCTTTGCTGATGAAGAACTTCTGATGATTCCCAGCTTATATGCACATCATCTTAATCCCCTTTACACCATCTGGGTATCCAAGGAAAATGCATCTTCTTGCCCTTGGCTCTAACTTATCCTGCCTTACATGAGCATAAGCAACACACCTAAATATCCTGAGATTTCCATAGTCAGCAGACCTTCCTGACCAAATCTCCATGGGAGTTTTGAACTCTATTGTTGAGGAAGGACACCTATTGATCAAATATGTTGTGTAGCTACTGCTTCTCCCCAAAAGCTCTTTGGTAAACCTGAGTAGATCAACATACACCTTACCCTTTCCAAAATGGTCCTGTTCGTTCTTTCTACAAGGCCATTTTGTTGAGGGTTATGTGGTACTGTCTTGTGTCTTCCTACACCTTGTTTCTTGCAACAGTTGGTGAATTCATCCGAGCAAAACTCTAACCCATTGTCTGTTCTTAGCTTTTTAATTTTCCTTCCTGTTTGGTTCTCCAACAAGGTTTTCCATTCTAAAAATTTCCTGAATGCATCTGGCTTATTTTTCAACACATAAGTCCAAATTTATCTTGAGTAGTCATCTAGAAAAAGTAAGAAATACCTGGCTCCACCTTTTGTTACTGTTCTTGACAGTCCCCACAAATTTAAATGAATATAATCCATGATTCCCTTTGAAGTGTGTTGTCCAGTTCCAAACTTCAGCTTTGTAGCTTTGCCAAGTACACACTGATTGCAGAAATCAAGTTCTTGGATTGACAATTTCCAAACACACCCTTCTTGGACAACAATTTCAGTCCTTTGTTACCAATGTGTGCAAGTCTTCTGTGCCACAACATTGTATTGCTTTTATCATCTGAAATGGTGTTATTTCTTCCTTTCTTGGACTCTCTTGTAGCACATAAATGCCATTTATCTTCAAACCCTTCATAATGACCCTTGAACCCTTCACCACTTTCATGCTACCATTCTCCACCTTGACAAGGTAACCTTCTTGATCCAGCATGGCTATTGAGATCAAATTTCTCTTGATCTTTGGAACATATCTTACATATTTCAATTTAGTTACTGTCCCATCCTCAAGCCTGATCATAACAGATCCAATTCCTTCTATTTGGCATGCCTTATTATCTCCCAATTTCACATTCCCTGACTTTACAGATTGAAATTTGCAGAATCATGATTTTTTAGGACAAATATGAAATGAGAAACCTGAATCGGGCACCAAACTTGAAGTAGAATCACCATCAGAGGCTATCAGGACTCATGCACTCTCATAACCATCAGTGTCTTGTCCTTCAGAGGCAATTCCGGCATTTTCAGACCTTTGGTGTAATTCTTGAAAATTGGACAGTCCCTTATCAAGTGATCAGGCTTGTTGCAGACATAACATCTTCTTTGTTTTGTCTTTGATCCAGTCTTTTTGTTCTGATTATTAGGCTGATCTTTGTTCTCTTTCTTGGGGAATTTCCCATGAACAAACAATCCATCTCCCTCTGTCTCCTCTTTTATCTCAGACTTTCTCTTTATCTCCTTGGACATCAATGCATTATGAACCTCTTCAAGTGTCAGCATTTCTCTTCCATACATCATAGTATCCACGAAATGTTTATATGAGTCTGAACGCAATGAATTCAATACAATGATTGCTTGATCTTCATCTTCAATCTTTATGTCAATATTCTCAAGATCGAGAATGATCTTGTGAAATTCATCCAAATGGTCCTCAATATTCTTTCCAGATCCCATCTTGAATGAGTACAGTTTCTTCTTTAAGAACAATCGATTGGCCAGGGATTTTGTCAAGTACAGACTTTTGAGTTTCGACCAGAGAGTTGCTGCTGTTTTCTCTTTTGAGACTTCTCTCAAAACCTTGTCTCCAAGACTAAGGATGATTACACTATTGGCCTTGTCCAACATCTTTGTCTTCTCCCTTTCGGTCATGTTTGTAGGAAGCTTATCTTCCCCCAACAAAGCTGATTGAATCCCTTGCTGCACGAGCAGGGCTCTCATCTTCACCCTCCATAGTCCAAAATCGTTCTTTCTTGTGAATTTCTCCAGATCAAACTTTGCATTACCCATGGTGACAGATATTCACCACAATCTTGATCCAAGATCCAAGATTGTCTTCTCTGAATCGTCCTCACCTAGCTCTGATACCACTTGAAAGGTTTCAAAGGTTTGATCTATTTCACAATCTTAGCCGGAAAACCTAAATTTGATTTGAAGAGCAAAAGATTTAAGAATGTCAGAAAAAAATATAGAGTGAATGAATAATGTCTCTCTTTTTTGAAATGAATGAAAATAGTTACAGCCTGTTTATTACAAAATGACTAATGCCTATTTATAGGCATTTGTGCTTCTGCCAATAGACCACTCTAGAATAGCAATTAACTAACAATTTCCTTATGCGATTAACCCAATAACGTATGCTTTCGCTTTCCCTTCCCACAAACTAGGAACTTTCAATTGTTTGCCTCTCATATTATTTGAACCAAGCACTGTAATTACTGTGCCAACAACGTCCTTTTCCCTTGCTATGTTTCCTTTTTTCGACAATAGTTTATTCAATCTAGATTCTATCAATTGGTTATGTTATTCGGGATAGTTGAATTTTGTAAGCACCACAACCGTTAGCACACTTCAAAACAAAAATATGCTTGGTAACTTTTCAAAATTATTAATGCAACATATAAACATTAACTTTACGGTTATAAAATAATATGAGTGATGTTTCCGAATTTAGTGCTTTATTTTCCATAATAATGATGAAATAACGCAAAAGAAACTAACTTGTATGTCATGTTTGTATGGTTCATGTATGAAATCTAAGCCATTTATTGCATAATTGAGATCCGTAAAACATTGACTTTTTAACTTAAACTATATTTGCAGATTTTATAATGGTACACTAACAGTTGCAGTAATACTACCCTTGTGTAAGTTGGATTGTCAAATATCAAAAAGGAATATTGTTATTGTTTCTAAAGCAGGAGAGGAAAAAGGCAGAGGATGGCTATGCCACTTGAGTTGACTGCTGTTAAAGTAGTACCTACTTTTATCCATGCATTTTTGGAGCTCTAGGTAAATCAAGTTTTTAGCATTACGATGGTTACAGTTTTATCCCACGATTTTCCACTAAATTTATTTATTTTCCTAATTTTTTTCCTTTTTTACATTTTGACATCTATCATTTTTTTTACTTGATTAATGATTGCATTAGTTCTCTTTAATATAAATAGATCAATTATTCCCCTATTCATGATATATGAAACAAGCTAAGCACATGGGAACTCAATGACGATTTAGTGTGCACATGCGCACATACACACATACACACATATATGCATACATATATAAATGCACATATTCATATGTATACGTATCCATGTGTATATTACATTCTTTCTCATCAGACAAAACTCATGGTTTGATATTTTCAAGTATATTTGATATCTTTATGTAAAATGATTTATAATGACGAGTACTCATTGGCAGATGATAGTTGAATACTGACACAAACTCAAAACAAAGCATTGTTCCAATTTTATTAGATATTGTATGTGTAGAACATTATCAACTTTTAATAAAGATATAGGTTCAAAAACAATAATTACTCCGGCTAATGGCCCACAAAATACTCTGAAGTTATGTACAACTATATTTCTATAGCCTATTATCCTTTTGTTATATTATGGTCATTTCCAATTTTTTTACCAGTTAGTTTTATTGATCCAATTTAAATTTCTTATGTTACCCTGTTGTCTCAACCTTATCAATTTTAATCAATTTTAATTCGTATGTTTAATAGAAATTATTATTCTGATGGTATTTTTCTCTTGAATACAACTTTTATAACAACTATTTTCTTAAGTCTTCTCTAGATTATCTGTCTCAATTATTTCAGATATGTTAATTATGTTCACATTACATATTCAAGAAGTTAACAATTGGAGGAACTAAAGAAACGTTCTCCTTAATAATGTGAAATACTAAGATTAAAAAAAAGCAACGCAATTTTCCATGAGGTACAGAGCAAGATAGAGGCCTGCAGGTTCAATCTTTTTGATCGCAGTCTTCTTTTTTACAGTTGAGTCAAAAATGGGTGTATTTTTTAACCATTGCATGGTTTTGAAAACAAATCATCTGCCTTATTTTGATATCCAACATCCTTTTGTATTTGGTGCAGCTATTATATGAAATTGAATTCAACAAACCCCTCATTGTCGGGCTGTGGTGCGTTTTCTGGTTCCGAGGGTATCACTGCTCCAATTGTACCTGCCACAATACCTCAAAACAGTGACTCCCTAGATACATTACATGGGCTACTGGCATATGTAGATCTTGATTTCAAACATTCGGAGGTGTTGGTTTTTTTTTTTTACGTGTTCTAAAGTTTTCTCACATTTTGATAATTTAGGTCAATTTCAATGATGGATATTTTATTCCAGCTGTAGATGAAAAAGTTCCAGGGGCCATTGTTGTTGACTTGACTACACTACTGCATTCTCACCTTCAAAATATCACACAGTCTGTATCTGTTATGCTTTCTTCATTGCCTTAGTTACATTAGAGGATTTGTGTAACACCCTGAATTTTTTGTGAATATTAAAATTAACGAATTAGAGAATACTTAATTTCAAATGTGAGATTTAAGGAAAACGGGTTAAACCATTGCGTTCGTCTTGGAATTCTGCTTGAGATAGAGCCCGAGTTTGCATAAAACGGACATCGTATGAAGGAGATATGGACGAACGAAGTTAGGTAGAAAACCCGGAAACAGACCAGAATGCACTGGCGCACTTGTGAAGTGCGCCAGTACAAAAATGCACTGGAGCACCTGCCAAGTGCGCCCGTGTTGGGCTAAAAACCTGCACGGATTTTTGGAGTGTTCTGATCCGATCAGTGAGTCATTGCTGAGTCATTAGGGCTGAGGTGTTATTCTATCTTGACTGGATGGTCTTGATTTCTTCTAGGGTTAATCTGACGGCTCTAAATTAATTAAAATTCTATATAAGCAACCTAACTCTCAACCTAAAATCACACTAATTCATACCAAGAGCCGCCATGTCGTCAATGGAGAACCTAGAGTAGTCGTCGTTCTCTTTCAATTCAAAAACAAGATAGAAGCAAGAATCAAAAATCTAATCTAATCTAAATTAGGATAACAATTAGTCTACATCAAAGGTGAGCAATTCAGTTTCAGAATACAGATCCCAGAAAAACAAGACTGTTGTTTTGTTTATGAGTACTATTTCTTTCACAATATAATTAATAAATTAATTATGATGGGTTGTAATTGGATTATGAGAACATGTCTGTTGAATCATGTGATGTTATCGTCTGTTTGTGAACATATGACAGTTTTGTTATTGTATGTTGGTAGATCGACTTATATGTACAATTTTACATATTTAACTTGATTCATTTTATGCAAGTCTACATATGCTAATTTGTATATGAATCTTATGCAAGTTTTGGGATGTTAAAACATATGTATGCAAGTTTGGGATGTTAAAACATATGTATGCAAGTTTGGGATGTTAAAACATATGTGAATCAAGTATATACATATGCTAGTTTATATGCAAAACATATGACATTAATTTACATGTTTAGATCCATATGCAAGTTTGTAGGAATTTATATGCAAGTTCACATTTTTATATTAGATCTATATTTAAGATCCATGGGTTTAGGTGAAAAGCCATATTTATGCACAAGTTCACATTTTAATTAGATCTATATTTAGATCCATGGCAGTAACATACTTATGTAAATTTATGACCATTTCCCTATGCTAGTTTTGTATGTGAATCATATGCTAGTTTGAATGTAAGTTTGTATGAAATTCATATGCAGATTATAGGAAAACCATATCCATGTATGCAAGTTCATGATTACATGTTTAGATCTATATTTAGATCCATGGTAGTTTATGCAAATTTATGTTGCCTATGCAAGTTATTTGCTATGCAAACTTATGTTATGATTCTTAGATCTATTTTATGTGTTATGCAAGTTGTGATGTTGCTTTTATTTTTATAAGTTAGACTATTTTTGAGTCTAACATATATTGTATTAAAACGAACGAATAGCTTGGGGACAATGGGAAAATATTAATTTTGCAAAATTGTGAATTGGCATAAAATGGCTCTAAAGGCATATAATTAAAGTGAGACAATAATTGGTATAATTTATATACCTAAAAAGTATGGACATAATTTAGGTGACAATTATGGACATAGACTAATTTGGAAGTTATTGACAATTGGAAATAGGGATATTAATTCAAATTGGGGTTGAATAATAATGTGTAATAATAAAGGCCTAAGACACGAGATTAGACTCGTTTGTCGTGTAAGACTGCCCGGAACCGCCTGGCAAATCGAACAACCACAAACGATAGTCTAATGTGAGAGGTCAAAGACATAAATTAAATGAGTAATATAGGCCTAAGACACGAGGTTAGACTCGTTTGTGGTGTAAGACTGCCCGGAATCGCCCGGCAAATCCAACAACCGCAAACGGTAGTCTAATGTGAGAGGCCAAAGGCATAAATTAAATGATGCTTAGACACGAGGTTAAGTCTGGCTTGTGGTGGAAGTCTGCCCGGAACCGTCCGGCATATCCAGCAGCCACAAGCAATCGGCTTAATGTGAGAGGTCTGTGCATCAATAATTAATTAATGCTGATCAAAGACGAATATGAATGACAAACAGAAGATTTGGTTGAGTGAGTGATTCCCTGAGTACCAAACTGATGTTGATTTCGGTCATCAGGGTTGATACTTAGGGAGTTATTCTCTTAACCAATGTATATGTGAACTAAGATGTACTTAATCATAAATTAAGTAAAACATGGTAAGTGGATAGGGTTAAGACTAACTTAACCAATAATATATATTAATAGTGGGTAGGGTTAAGTCTAGCTTAACCAATAATATTTATATTAATCAGATAAGTGGATAGGGTTAAAGCAAACTTAACCAATAATACATATTGACCTGATAAGTGGATGGGGTTAAGACCAACTTAGCCGATAATATATAAGTGGATAGGGTCAAGACCAGCTTAACCAATAATATATAAACGGATAGGGTTAAGACCAGCTTAACCAAATATATTGATCTGATAAGCGGATAGGGTTAAGACAAGCTTAACCAATAACACATATTGATTTGATAAGTGGGTAACATGTGGGATATAATCATTAACACTTAACCAAGATAAACATGTGGTGGGACAATGGGGTTAAGTGGATGACATGGGAGACATGTGAAATACGATTAAAGACACTTAACCAAATTGTAACAAGTAAGAAGACATGAATAAGAAGGGGGTTAAGTGGGAAAATTCTAGTGGGGACAAAGCATAGGTGGAAAGCTTGTGTCAAGCATGGGGGACCCATTTCAAACCAGTAACCCATTAAGTATCTTTGTGAGCTCGAGTTAGATCGAGGACGGGACACGCTTACTGGGTTTGATTGTAAGAGGTCAAAACGGGATAACGGTGGCAACGCAAGTCCAACAGGGTCATGTGCGTGTGTGGGCCTGGGCTGGTAGGTAAGACGTTGTTGCATCGTGTAGATATAAGCCGTGCATCTTTAGTGGTATCGGGTTGCAACTTTGAGGAGTGATATACCCCACTGTGGGACCAACACGGGTATCTACGAGTTAGGCAACCGATCGAATGGGGAAGGTAGTGGGTACGACCAGCGGAGATAGGAGCAGTTGGCACCTATGAAGACAGCTAGGAGTATAACTAGCATATTATGAATAAACATTGTAATTAGATTGGGGAGGGTAGTGGGCACAACTAGTGGAGATAGGGGCAGGCGGCACCTATGAAGACAGCTAGGGATACACGAAACTACCATTATTATTATTTTGTTCAGTGGGCGGGATCAACTTTTACGGTGACTAGTAATGGTGCGGTGTAATTAACATTGGTGCAGTATAGTAATTATCCTATAGTGATTAGGAACTAGATGAACGCCAGAATATTCCTCTTGTTTGTTTGCCCACTTATTTCACAGTCATTCCTTGTTTTACCAATTTATGCCTTATCCTAATTACTTTAATAATTGTATCGTTAAAGTAATGGTACTCTCCAGACTTCATGTCTGGCCCCCTTTGTTTTCGCCTCTTTTCTTTCTTCCCCCCTCCCCCCAGGTTCTCAGGGTGGGACTAGTACTAGCGGAGCTTGATTTGGATCTCTTTCTCTCTCTTTTGGAAGTGCTTAGATTGCTGAAAGTAAAGTTTAGCTCATCTCTTTTATGGCTACTTATGATTAGGGTTATGCTTTTTTACTTTATGTATTCAGAAAACAATTTATCAAGATGGTTACTAAGTGTACTTGGTTTTACTATTGGTTTATGAAGTTGATGTAATCAAACTATTTCTCCGCTACAATAAAATTGTTTTGAATTTTTCAAGTACCAATATATGTATCTGTCTTGTTATATTCTGGTCAATACACTAATAATACTCCATGGAAGTTAATGCATTCCCTTTGAGAGTGACATTAATGGACGTGGGGGTGTTACACGTGGTATCAGAGCTGAAGGTTACTAGAACAGATATGAATTTTGAAAAACTGTCTTTCAAAAACATTTTATAAAGAAATACTTTCAAAAATATGTTTTAAGGAAAGTATTTTCGAGAGAAAAGTTTGTTTTAAAAACATAACCCTCAAGAGCCATATATCTTTCCTTCGGTTCTCCGTTTTGAATCTCTTCCTCTTTCCTTTTTTTTGAATTTTTTTCTCCACATATAGACGTTTTTCTAAGATATGTAAGAACTTCCGTACGATGGGCGGAAAACCGCTTCATGGGACTGGGACGTTTGTCAAAGCTAGAAGGAAGTGGCAGACTTGTTGGTACCTTTAAGATAGACAATGGGAGGAAGGTTCAACTAGCTGCTTGGTTAATGAAGGACGAAACCTCATTTTTGTAGGAGGTCACGAACAGAGAATGTGCAGGAGAGCCATGGAGAGGACACACGATAAAGTTGATCTAAAGAAAGGCGATAAGGATAACAAGGGACTAAGAGAAAAGGAAGGGCCACACTTGTGAAATACCTGACTACTTAAATAAAGACATTAGAAGGAAGAATAAGACTAGTTGTTATCGTTACGGAGAAACAGGACATCTTACTAGGATCATCCAAAGAAGCAAAGGGCAAAAGTAAGGACAAGGTACAGGATCTTCTAGAGGGCAGACGCGTTCCCTCGCGACTGGCATACCTGATAGATGTAGAAATATCTTGGTTGGAAGTTTGGTTTTTCTTCTTGATCATCCTGTTCGAACCTTGTTTGAATTCTGGCGCTTCGCACCCGTTTATATCTACTTCGTTAGTTAAAATACTGCACCTAAATACTAGTCTAGTTACGGATCCCATAGTAGTCTCAAATCCCATTGGTGGTTCAGCTCATCATTCGATGATTTGTCAGGATTTGAGAATGTCTATCTTGGGCATTGGGATTGAATGCAACGCCTTCATTCTTGGCTTCATGGGCTACGACTTGATTCTAGGCATGGATTGGCTAGCCAGATATGGTGCCATCCTAAACTGTGAAAGAAGGGTAGTTAGATCGTTGACTCGTTGTGAAAAGACCCTTGATATTTCTTGTGACCCTAGAGGTCCGGTAATCCTTAGCTACATAGAATCCCTTGACGCATCCAACGATGATTTGGAATCTGTTCGTGTGGTCCGTGAATATAGTGACGTCTTCCATGAAGTTCGGGTTTTGCTCCGAGGCGCGAGATAGACTTTCGAATATACCTAGTAGATAATGCAAAGCCAGTTGCATTTCTAGTGCGCCTCATGGCCCCGAAAGAGAGAAGAGAACTCAGTAAGAAAGTGAAAGAGTTGCTTTAAAAGGGGTTCATAAGAAGAAGTATTTCGGAATAGGGTGCTCCAGTTATTTTTGTTACGAAAGCTGATGGTTCACTTAGACTGTAATAACCCGGAAAATCTGGGCCAGTTTAAAATTTTTATTTTGGCCATTTTAGCGAATTTTGAATATTTATAATGAATTATTTTAAATAATATCGACGAGAAATTTGTTCTGAAGATAATTCGAACGTATATATTTATACGCGTCGTCGTTAGAATATAAATATTTATATATAATTATAAATAGGAATTGAAAATGGCGCGGTAGTTCGATAATTCGATTTCAAACTTCAATTGAATGTACCGGGTGCAAATCAATCCGGATTTTGGTGAAACCAAAAATAATGGAATCTAATAGTGAATATCTTTCCAACGAATCCGAAAAATCAAAAGTTCGTAGCGGGAATCAAAAGATATGTCCAGTTGAAAATTCTGAATAGTCGCTATGGAATTCAGGCCCTTAAAAATAGACATTTTGCAAACGACCTCGGATTTCGACGAAACCAGTTTTGTTGGGTCCGTGATGTCGAATTATTGCTAGGTTTCAAATTTCACAATTTTTCGAATCAATATGTGAGCGTGGCAAAGGAAAACGCATTTGACCGGTTTCAGTTGATTTTAATCGACTGGAAATTGGCCATTTTTCATACGGTCTCAGAATTCGATGAAACTAGTTTTGTTAGGACCGTATCGTCAATACGAAGCTAGAAAATATTTTTCTGGAATTTTTCGAGTTAGTTTGTGACCCCGGTAATTTGAAATGTACGTTTAAAATTCAATATAGTGATTTGAAAGTAAATTTAATGGAAACTGATCGTAACTATCGAATCAACTTACGACACATATCCCATTGTGTTCGGAATGGGGGTAATTAGCTAGGGATGACAGTCGCTGGGCCCAATTTCGAGTTCGAAAGAAAAGTCAACCCTAGGAGAAATTAAATAATATATTTTAATTTTTATAAAAACCTTTTTATACACCCCCCTCCTCAGTATTCTCTCTCCCCGATTCATTTTAAAAAAAAAAAAAAGAGAGAGAGAACGGAGCCGCCGTGCCAGAGCTGGACGCCGCCACCCAGGCCCACGCCGCCGTCGCTCTGCCTGAAACCCCCCTCCCCTCCGCTTTCCCCTTCGCTCCCTCTCTCTACCGTGTGCCAAAGCCCCGAAACCCTAGCCTTCCCCTTCGCCGCCGCCTACCTCGAAAGCTCCACCGCCTGAAGCCCGAGCCACCCTCCCTACCACCTCCGACTCGACACCAGCGAGGAGCCCCGCCTCCGATTCAGCGCAAGAACCACCCCGACGAACTCTACAGCAAAAGCCCAGTAAGTTTTCGATTTTTAATTTTAAATCTGAGTTCTGGGTTATGTTGAAAACATATTTGTTAAATCAGTTTTTATTTTTATAGAAAACATTGTGAAAAAAATTTGATTTTTAATATGTATAACATTTTGTAAAGGAGATTTTTATTTAACATAAAAATGAGATTTTTATATAAAGAAAAGCGGGATTTTCATATAAAGAAAGGCGAGATCTTTATTTGTGTAAAGCTTTGATTTTATAAAGATAGTAAATATTTGATTTTGTTTATATGAAAAGCTTACATTTTTATATATAAAAAGCTTAAGTTTGTTTATATGAAGAGCAAGTATAAAAATATAATTTGTTTATATGAAAAGCAAGTATAAAAATATAATTTGGTCATATGAAAAGCAATTTAAAAATATAATTTTTGTCATTCGAAGAGCAAGTTAAAAATATGATTTTTATATATTGAACTTCGAAATAAAAATATGATTTTTATATATTGAACTTCGAAATAAAAATATGATTTTTATATATTGAACTTCGAAATAAAAATATGATTTTTATATATTGAACTTCGAAATAAAAATTCGATTTTTATATATTGAACTTCGAAATAAAAATATGATTTTTATATATTGAACTTCGAAATAAAAATATGATTTTTATATATTGAACTTCGAAATAAAAATATGATTTTTATATATTGAACTTCGAAATAAAAATATGATTTTTATATATTGAACTTCGAAATAAAAATATGATTTTTATATATTGAACTTCGAAATAAAAATATGATTTTTATATATTGAACTTCGAAATAAAAATATGATTTTTATACATTGAATAGCGAAGTAAAAATTCGATTTTTACATAGATAGTGAAAGCGGGCAACGAAGGTAACAAAAGGGCGTCATCGATGAAGATTTCTCTAAAGGAAGAGTCGTGGAGCTGGATAGCTATCGGTGAGAACTTCTCACCTTTCAATTTCTTTTTCTAGTTATATATATATATACTAGGATGTAGACGGTGCTTAGTAGCACCCGACACCCGTCATCCACAGACCATGGATGGCTTGTTTGTTAAATTGTTTGGTTGTGTAGTTGGTTAGTCTAATTGATTGAAATTTGAATTGCTTGGTGAATTGAAATTGATTTGATTGATATGTGAATGGCGTGGGCCTTCACTAGACCGGGGATAAGGCTAGGCCTCGTCCCGTTTCTAGTATCGCGCCGTTATACCGCCGAAATTTTCTAAAAAGTGTTAGAAAAATTTAGATAGCTAAAATATTATTTTTAGCTATAACTACGATAAATAAAATAATTTATCGAATAGTGAAAAATAGGAATACACTTCCATTTACAAGTCGGCCGACTTGTTTATGCTCGCCTATTTTTGGGATATCGATTGGGACGATAATTTTTACACATCGCCCAAAGTGCACAAATAATGTTCTGTGTTTGATTGGTTGAAACCCCACACGGGTGTTGGGATGAAAATTGATGTACACTAATCCCAATTGTTAGTTATATGTCGATCGATGGGTTGATAGGCTGTGTTAAGCGTCGATTATTTATATTTGATGCTTATACAGTTATGCGATGCACTTTGGATGATGGATGATTGTTTATATACATGTGTTGTATGAAAATCCATATAAATCACTTTATATGGTAATTGATTGGGCCTCATTCCAATTTAGAAAATAAAATCTCATGTGTTGAGTAAAATAAAATCTCATGTGTTGAGTAAAATAAAATCTCATGTGTTGAGAATATTCATGTGTTGAAAGAAATATATATTCATGTGCTGGGAAAAATATATATATTCTGGTGTTGAAGTAAAATATATATTCATATGTTGAAATAAAATATATATGTTCATGTGTAAAAGGAAATATTCATTTGTTGAATATAATAACGAAGTGATAGAAATTTATGAAGCCGTGTTGATTAGATTGACGCCATTTTGACGTGAACGATATTTATATCGATTTTAAACGATTTCGAAATGAATTGAATTGAAAACGAATTCAAAGTGAATTGAATTGAGAATGATTTCGAAATGAATTGAATTGAAAGTGATTTCGAAATGAAATGAATTGAAAGTGATTTCGAAACGAATTGAATTGAAAGTGATTTCGAAATGAATTGAATTGAAAGTGATTTCGAAATGAATTGAATTGAAAGTGATTTCGAAATGAATTGAATTGAAAGTGATTTCGAAATGAATTGAAAAGGAAGTTGAAATTGCCTTTGAAACGAATTTAAAACTATTTATATAATTCGTTTTAAATAGAAATCGACGAAATATATATTATATATATTATATATATAATATAATGGCCTGAATAGAACGTGCCGCGCCGCGGCAGTTCGTGAATTTCGACCATTTATTTCAAACGGACATTACGGGAGATCCGACCGTCGGATTCTCCTAAAACCGGAACCGTTGGGTTCGTATCGAAAAGAGCTTTCTAACGAATGTTAGAAATTTGAAATCTAACGGTTGGATTTGGAATTATGTCCAAATCAAATTTGAAAAAGGTCGCTGTAAGTGCAGTTCGATGGCCATTGATGGAAATCGACTGTACGGGCCTTGATAAAATTATTAAAAATAGTAATAATTTGTGTAAAATCATAAGAAATGATTTGTGAAGATTTGGGATGAAAAACTCCATATTTGAAAAGATAAAAATAGATTTTTATCGAAATGAACTAGTTTTGAACTAGAATGATAATTCTATTTATTTTTAAATAAATAAATTGGATTTGAAATGGTTGTGAAAATAACCAGAATATCCAATGATTGCATTGGAGTGGATTTGAATTGAAATTGTCTTCGGAATATTTCGATGTTGGAATTCGTGATTATACAGATGTAGTTATGGAAATTTGAAAGATATATATTTATATCGTTATTTCAAATACGACATTTGTTAGTCGTAGAATTTGATATTGAATATAAGCCGGTATATTTTCTATTCAGAGCCTTGTATTGAATATCAAATGTGATTTGGGTTTGTCGTGAATGGTGTCTTCACTAACACCGTTCTTGAACCCAGTTGAGAAAAGATTAAATCTTTTTATTTAGATTTAATGAAGTGTACCAATTAAATAATATTTAATTGGAATTGAATTGATATTGATTTTTGGGTTTATCGTGAACAGGGTTTTAAATAACACTCGTTCTTTAACCCGATAATTAATGAATGTGATTTTGGGTTTATCATGAACTGTGTTTTAAATGACACTGATTCTTTAACCCAGTGAAATATTAAAACTAAGTGGAGTTTTAATGAATCTTTAATTAGATTGAAAAGATCGAGAATGGAGTATCACCAGTTTTACTCCAGGCGATAGTTAAATCTTTAATTAGATTTGAACGTGAAATGGTAATTGAATTACCGATAACACTGTGGTGTTAGATATGAAGTACTACCAGTTTTACTTCATGGGATGAATAGGTTGGGATTGGGAAATATAATAAATGATTACTTCGGTGTGGTTCGCTAATCCCGACTAGTTTGAATTGATATTCAAAGGAGATTAAAGAATAAATTCAAAGAGTTTATCTTGGATAAAATTAATGGGAACTTTTCCCAAAGTATGGGAATATTTGGATAAAAGAATATTCTGAATTGGAATGGGGCGTATGTTGTGTTTGTGTAACACTTTTATAATATATACGCGAGTTATTCAGAAAGACCGGGTTTAACCCATTCTGAATAACTGATTCGACGTGGTGTCGAAGATGAAGACGGTGGTCGAAGACCGGAGGTCTTCACGTCGTTTGGGTGATAACTGATGATCTTGATTGGGCTGTACACCCAAGAAGATGGAAACAGTTGGTGATCGTCCAGACGTACTTGGAGATCGATGGATATGCGGGGTACTAGGTGCCTCCGGTTTCGTTCAGACCCAGAACGGACTTGTAAATGGACTGTGTGTCTGACATTGGATTTTAGTCCGTGTGATTGATCTCTATTAAATATATATCTGTTTGGCGGCGGAGAATTTATTCTCTTGCTTAACGCCCTTCTCTGAGACGTACGAGCTCAGGGGTTATATATTGATGGATATCAATCGCATGGAGTGAATTGCCTGTGTGGCATGCCTAAGTGGCAAGTGATCAAGGCTTCTGTTGAAAAGCAAAGTCTTGTGGTGATGATCAAAGCACGGCCTGTGTGGCACAGCTTTGTGTAACGTGAATTCGCGAGTCTCGCACCCCGGTTGTGAACCAAAAACAGGAGACGGACCTCAGGGAGGGCATGCGTTTCTTTCTAGCTAGGGTGGTGTCAGTGACCTACCAGCCCTGACATTTATATACTTTTCACCTGTGTGGTTGTTGCTGTTGCGAGGCGCCTCGGTTTGATCGGACGATCCGGGTCCGATGGAGTCATTCGTTGGCTCATTTACGCCCCAAAGGGCGGAGAGATGTAGTGTTCAGGCATAATAATCCACATCGGTGGACCGGCCCTGACGATCTAAAGGGTTGATGCGTTCTGATCCTGAGACATGGGCTAGATTGTCTCGAATCGGTTGAGGACTATCTTTTGCCTCGGTTCATAGACGGAAATCCAATTTCCAAATACGTGACATTTGCGGTTTTAATTGTAGAACTAGTATGGCGACATGATATATGGTACCCATGCCGCCTATGATTGATACTTATGATTTGAAGTTGTTTTATACACTATGCACTTATAATAGTATCAAATGATTTGTTTTAAACGTATCAAGCATTCTTTGGCTGTTATAAGGGAAAACCCTATCCCCCGGCTTGCGTTGCATTGTGTGATAGGACCTGGGTCTTATAACAGCTTCATTTTTCTTTATTTAGCATTGCGATGTTTGTTTTATGCACTGGTATTCTTGGGAGGAAACCCGTTCCGTGTTTTACGGCGTGGTCCCTTGATTTACTTAATTTTAAAATAAAGATTAATAACTGTTTTAGTTCTCACACCAGTCACATGACTGACCTGGAGTTTATTGTTTTAACCTAAACTCTGGGTGCCCCTATTTTGACACGGGCAGCTAGTAGTTTTGGTTTTGCAGATTTATATTCACAGGATCCTGGTTTACAGCTGGAATGATATCCGGAAAGCTTTGTATCCGTATATCTCCTTCTAGTTGTGTATTGTATTATTTTCCGCTGCTATGTATTTAAATGTAATTTAAATCTCTGATATTTCTGTGTAATATTCATTTTTACTCTGTATATTCTTGTAATCTGATGCATTGTTGTAATATATAATGAAATGTTCTTTTGTATGCATTCTGATTTGTCGTGTTCTCAAACGATAGGGCGTTTCGAACGGTCTGGATCGGTTTAGCGACTGGTTCGGACTGAGCGAAATTCCTTGCCGTCACATAGACCGTGCGTGGATTATGGAGAGCTGAATAAGCTCACCTAGAAGAACAGATACCCATTGCCGAGGATAGATGATTTGTTCGATTAGTTGGTAGGTGCTTCGGTTTTCTCGCAACTGGATTTGGCTATAGGATTTCATCAGCTAAGGGTGGATGAAGACAGCATAGATAAGACTGCATTTAGAACTCCTAACGGTTTCTTCGAGTGGCTCGTCATGCCTTTTGGTTTGGTGAATGCACCCGCATACTTCGTTGACTTAATGAGTAGGGTGTTTAGGGAGTTTCTAAACGAGTTTGTGGTAGTCTTTGTGGACGATTTCTTGATTTTCTCTAAAAGCGAAAAGGAATACGCCCTGCATCTTAGGGAAGTCTTAGAGACCTTATGAGTGCATCAACTCAAAGCTAAGTTCTCTAAGTGCCATTTTTGGAGAAAAGAAGTGAGGTTATTAGGACACATGGTCTCTAAGGAAGGGATAGCTGTGGATCCCGCAAAGGTGGTAGCAATCCAAGATTGGAAAATTCCTAAGAACGCAACAGAAGTAAGAAGCTTTTTAAGGCTAGCTGGTTATTATAGGAAGTTCATTAAGGACTTCACGAAGATATCAGCCCCACTTACTTGGTTAATGAAGAAGAACTTGACTTTTGCTTGAGGATATTGACGGCAGCTCCAGTTTTAGTTTAGCCAGATGGAAGTAAGCCATTCGCAGTGTATACCGGTGCTTGCAGGACAAGGCTTGGAGCAGTTTTCGATGCAAAGGGAAAAGGTGATATGCAAAAAGCGGCAAGTACGAGCATCACTTATCATCCACAGACGGATGGACGGACAAAAAAAGGGTGAATAGAATCCTTGAAGATCTTTTGAGGTTACGTATCCTAGATTTTGGAGGGATATGAGAAGAGGCAACGAGCTTAGTAGTGTTCACGACGTGTTTCACGTATCGCATTTGCAGAAGTGTTACAAGATACCGCGGAAGTAGTGGAGCCAACAAGCTTAGAAGAAGTGGAAGTAGAGTGAAATGCCACGATTAGACGAGCTCCTACATGCATCCTTGGGTCGGAGGTATAAAAGCTACACAACAAAGAGGCCAAGTTGGTCAAAGTACAATGGGGAGATGATCAAGGAGATGCGACTTGGGAGGCGGAAGACAAGATGCGTACGCTGTATCCTTTCCTTTTCGAGAGTTAACTTCCCTTTTCTCTACCGCTTTGTTGATACTTGTCCTATTGTTTAATATGTCCTTGCGATGATATCTTCGATATTTAGTTAGGAAAAACCCTATGGTTGTAAACATGTGTTTGAGACATGTTATGATTGATGGTTGCGAGTGGTTGCAAGTGATTGCTAGTGGTTGCTCGTGGATACATGTACACACACTTTAGGCACTAGATCGGCTCAATCACGTTCATATTGCATATAAATGTGTGTGCATATCTAAATTTATGGATGCATAACAGTTGTGTTATCATATGGACGCTGCATTTTGAAGAATGGTTGTGCATGCATGTAGAAATAATATGTATCATTATGATTCTTTCGCATACATAATGGACGCATGACACTATCATTATTTGCATTAAGGAGGTCAACTGAATCAGTAGACCGCCTGATTTTGCATTAGATAAGGAACATATACACACACTTTTTGCATATGTTCATATGGCATTAGAAATCTTATAAGGACAATGGATGTCGGTGCTTGATGGTTGAGAAGATGGATGATTGGATGTTAGGATATACATTCTCCTTAACTTGGAGATTTCGGGGGCGAAATCCTTTAAGGAGGGGAGAATGTAACACCCTGAATTTTCTGCGAATATTAAAATTAACGAATTAAAGAATACGTAATTTCAAATGTGAGAGTTAAGGGAAACGGGTTACACCATTGCGTTCGTCTCGGAATTCTGCTTGAGATAGAGTCCGAATTTGCATAAAACGGACATCGTATGAAGGAGATTTTGACAAATGAAGTTAGGCAGAAAAACTGGAAACAGATCAGAATGCACTGGCGCACTTGTGAAGTGCGCCAGTACAAAAATGCACTGGCGCACCTGCCAAGTGCGCCCATGTCGGGCTAAAAACCTACGTAGATTTCTGGAGTGTTCTGATCCGATCAGTGAGTCATTGCAGAGTCATTAGGGCTGAGGTGTTATTCTATCTTGACTGGATGGTCTTAATTGCTTCTTGGGTTAATCTAACGGCTCTAAATTAATTAAAATTCTATATAAGCAACCTAATTCTCAACCTAAAATCACACTAATTCATACCAAGAGCCACCATGCCATCAATGGAGAACCTAGAGTAGCCGTCGTTCTCTTTCTACTCAGAAACAAGAATCAAAAATCAAATCTAATCTAAATTAGGATAAAAATTAGTCCACATCAAAGGCGAGAAATTCAGTTTCAGAATACAGATCCCAGAAAAACAAGAATGTTCTTTTGTTTGTGAGTACTATTTATTTCACAATATAATTAGTAAATTAATTATGATGGGTTGTAATTGGATTATGAGAACATGTCTGTTGAATCATGTGATGTTATTGTCTGTTTGTGAACATATGACAGTTTTGTTATTGTATGTTGGTAGATCTATTTATATGTACAATTTTACATATTTAACTTGATTCATTTTATGCAAGTCTACATATGCTAATTTGTATATGAATCTTATGCAAGTTTTGGGATGTTAAAACATATGTATGCAAGTTTGGGATGTTAAAACATATGTATGCAAGTTTGGGATGTTAAAACATATGTGAATCAAGTATATACATATGCTAGTTTACATGAAAAACTTGTGACATTAATTTACATGTTTAGATCCGTATGCAAGTTTGTAGGAATCTATATGCAAGTTCACATTTTTATATTAGATCTATATTTAGGATCCATGGGTTTAAGTGAAAAACCATATTTATGCACAAGTTCACATTTTTATTAGATCTATATTTAGATCCATGGCAGTAACATACTTATGTAAATTTATGACCATTTCCCTATGCTAGTTTTGTATGTGAATCATACGCTAGTTTGAATGTAAGTTTGTATGAAATTCATATGCATATTATAGGAAAACCATACCCATATATGCAAGTTCATGATTACATGTTTAGATCTATATTTAGATCCATGATAGTTTATGCAAATTTGTGTTGCCTATGCAAGTTATTTGCTATGCAAACTTATGTTATGATTCTTAGATCTATTTTATGTGTTATGCAAGCTGTGATGTTGCTTTTCTTTTTATAAGTTAGATTATTTTCGAGTCTAACATATATTGTATTAAAACGAACGAATAGCGTGGGGACAATGGGAAAATATTAATTTTGCAAAATTGTGAATTGGCATAAAATGGCTCTAAAGACATATAATTAAAGTGAGATATTAATTGGTATAATTTATATATCTAAAAAGTATGGACATAACTTAGGTGACAATTAGGGACATAGATTAATTTGGAAGTTATTGACAATTTGAAATAGGTATATTAATTCAAATTGGGGTTGAATAATATTGTGTAATAATAAAGGCCTAAGACATGAGGTTAGACTCGTTTGTGGTGTAAGACTGTCCGGAACCGCCCGCAAATCCAGCAACCACAAACGGTAGTCTAATGTGAGAGGTCAAAGGCATAAATTAAATGAGTAATAAAGGCTTAAGACACGAGGTTAGACTCGTTTGTGGTGTAAGACTGCCCGTAACAGCCCAACAAATCTAGCAACCACAAATGGTAGTCTAATGTGAGAGGTCAAAGGCATAAATTAAATGATGCTTAGACACGAGGTTAGGTATGGCTTGTGGTGGAAGTCTGCTCGGAACCGCCTGGCATATCCAGCGGCCACAAGCAATCGGCTTAATGTGAGAGGTCTGTGTATTAATAATTAATTAATGCTGATCAAAGACGAATATGAATGACAAACAGAAGATTTAGTTGAGTGAGTGATTCCCTGAGTACCAATCTAATGTTGATTTCGGTCTTTGGGGTTGATACTTAGGGAGTTGTTCTCTTAACCAATGTATCTATGAACTAAGATGTACTTAATCATAAATTAAGTAAAACATGGTAAGTAGATAGGGTTAAGACCAGCTTAACCAATAATATATATTAATAAGTGTGTAGGGTTAAGTCTAGCTTAACCAATAATATTTATATTAATCTGATAAGTGGATAGGGTTAAGGAAAACTTAACCAATAATACATATTGACCTGATAAGTGGATGGGGTTAAGACCAACTTAGCCGATAATATATAAGTGGATAGGGTCAAGACCAGCTTAAACAATAATATATAAGTGGATAGGGTTAAGACCAGCTTAACCAAATATAATGATCTGATAAGAGGATAGGGTTAAGACAAGCTTAATCAATAACACATGTTGATTTGATAAGTGGGTAACATGTGGGATATAATCATTAACACTTAACCAAGATAAACATGTGGTGGATGACATGGGAGACATGTGAAATACGATTAGAGACACTTAATCAAATTGAAACATGTAAGAATACATGAATAAGAAGGGGGTTAAGTGGGAAAATTCTAGTGGGGACCAAGCATAGGTGGAAAGCTTGTGTCAAGCATGGGGGACCCATTTCAAACCAGTAACCCATTAAGTATATTAGTGAGCTCGAGTTAGATAGAGGATGGGACACGCTTACTGGGTTTGATCGTACGAGGTTAAAACAGGTTAACGGTGGCAACGCAAGTCCAACGGGGTCATGTGCGTGCGTGGGCCCGGGCTAGTAGGTAAGACGTTGTTGCATCATGTAGATATAAGCCGTGCATCTTTAGTGGTATCGGGTTTCCACTTTGGGGAGTGATACACCCCACTGTGGGACCAGCGCAGGTATCTGCGAGTTAGGGAGCCGATCGAATGAGGAAGGTAGTGGGTACGACTAGCGGAGATAGGAGCAGGCAGCACCTATGAAGACAGCTAGGAGTATAACTACCATATTATGAATAATCATTGTAATTAGAATGGGGAGGGTACTGGGTACAACTAGTGGAGATAGGGGCAGGCGGCACCTATGAAGACAGCTAGGGGTACACGAAACTACCATTATTATTATTTTGTTCAGTGGGCGGGATGAACTTTTAGGGTGACTAGTAATGGTGCGGTGTAATTAACATTGGTGCAGTATAGTAATTATCCTATAGTGATTAGGAACGAGATTAACGCCAGAATATTCCTCTTGTTTGTTTGCCCACTTGTTTCACAGTCATTCCTTGTTTTACCAGTTTATGCCTTATCCTAATTACTTTAATAATTGTATCGTTAATTATGGTACTCGCCAGACTTCATGTCTGACCCCCTTTGTTTTCGCCTCTTTTCTTCCTTCCTCCCCCCCCCCCCAGGTTCTCAGGGTGGAAGTAGTACTAGTGGAGCTTGATTTGGTTCTCTTTCTCTCTCTTTTGGAAGTGCTTGGATTGCTGAAAGTAAAGTTCAGCCCGTCTCTTTTATGGCTACTTATGATTGGGGTTATGATTTTTTACTTTATGTACTCAGAAAACAATTTATCAAGATGATTACTAAGTGTACTTGGTTTTACTGTTGGTTTATGAAGTTGATGTAATCAAACTATTTCTCCGCTGCAATAAAAGTTGTTTTGAACTTTTCAAGTACCAATATATGTATCTGTCTTGTTATATTCTGTTCAATACACTAATAATACCCCTTGGAAGTTAATGCATTCCCTTTGAGAGTGACATTAATGGACGTGGGGTGTTACAATTTGTGATTGTAATATACCACAACAATGAAACATCTAAAACGTGGTTGTGAACCCTTTTGTATGTTTTTTTGCAATAGTATTATATCTTATTTTGCAATGGTTCATTCACCTTGTTTTTCATTGTGCTCACAGTGGAATTACAATCATGGCTCTGTGTAGACATTGCATGAGAATTATATCTGTGTTCACTGTTTCAAATCTCACAAATATTACCCGGGATCTCCTCCGAGATCTCGTTTTGGGATCCTCCCGAAATGAAATAGCAAATAATACTCTAAATCTCCTTTCGAATATATTGTCCGAGATATTGCAATACCAAACGATATATCAATCGAGACGAATTACTAGAATATCATCCGAGATCTTAGTTTTTTTGGTTAAAATTTAAATATGTGTCTGAACTAGAACAATAATTAAAAAACGAAAATCTAGCCATGATAATCTTTTGTTATTTTACATTTTGCATTTTATATGGCCATATTGTAAGTTCATATATGTTCTACAACGCTTATGATTTTCGTATTCGTCTTTTTTACATACATGTTATCTATGAAATTATGAATTTTATGGTCTATTTATGCTGAATTTTTTAATGTTTTGGACCCTTTTAATGTTTTATGGCCAACAATATTTTTGTTTTAAGTATATTCTGATTTAGAGTATGAATGATCTTTTGCAAAATAAAGAATAATAAAGATATTTTGCAATTCAAGTTTAAGTTACTATGTTTTTAATAGCATTCATAAAAACCATTCTGTAAAAATATCATTTTTTAACATATCATGTACCCTGTTACGATATGAACTTTTATACTCGAGATGGAAATCTGAAATGAACTCCCGAGTTAGACTCATCTCGTCCGAGATCTCCCCCGATACGAGATCAAAAATATAAAATTTCCAAGACGAAACGCGACTGATATCCGAGAATTAAAACCTAGTCTGTTATACCCAAATTAGGTCATATTAACACGTATGCACACACAAAACATGGACTTAACAATTTCATATGAGTATATAAGCTTCAACAAGCCAGGGGTATTTATTTTTGGGTGTTGTTTCACTACAACTCAAATTATGACTACAGACATTTGGTTTCTTCTTTGACTTGGAACGAGAAGCTAACAATGTGGAACATTGCTTTATGCTTACCATCTAATTATTATTTTGACTGGTACTTTGAACACATGTATGTGATGGTGGTCCTTTTGGATCAATGCATATAGACTGATGTTTCCATATCTTCCATTATTGCACACACAAGATTATTGTGAAATTTCTATTTTCTTTTCGCTTTTGCCTAACATATTTTTTCTAACACATTCACTATAAACTTATGACATTGTACCACGCTGTACGATTTGAGGCTCACATGTGGTGGGAAATATGAATTTGTGCACTATATCAAAGTATTATAATAGTATTTCGGAGGGCGAGCGGTTTAGTGCTGGAAAATATACTGATTTATCATTTTAGACAAAATGATCACCGAAGTATTCTAAAAATAAAGTAATAGTTAAGGTGGTTTAAAATTAAATATTTATTGGTTATTTCTGTGGTATCTTGCCAAAAGTGAAAAAAAAGAAAAATGCATGGACATGCTACAAGCTTACAACGTTGAATGCCTAATAAACATTGCAACACGTGGTTCACACATGATGATAACATGCATGCACGAATTTTATTTCTATAATTGTATATGTTCAACACATTTGAAAAAATAATGCATAAACTTTAGCTAAATTTCTACGTTAGAAATCATATGCTGTTAGTTCGAGTTTTATTTTTAAGTTGCAACATCTACTTTTTATGTTAGTTTGAATTTTTAGTTGTTAGATCATATTTTAAGCAATTTTAAGTTTTTGAAATATTTAGGGGCAAATTTTTTGAATTTGGTAAAAGGAAAAAAATATGAAAAAAAATTTAGGAAGAAGAAGAAAATTTTGATCCTATTTTCAAGTGTTGTTAAGATTTTTTGATATCCTTAGTGATGTGTTATTATTAGCTTACCTAACACTAGAAAAGTGTTGACATCACTATCATTACAACTGTTAATAAATATAAAGAGATGGTGAAGAATTTTGTAAACCAATTTCCGCAATGGTAGAACTCAACAAATTTGGAAGACAACTACTATAATGCGTTTTTCTACAAGAAGAGGAAGAAAATAAAACGAAGTTTCTTCCTAATTTACGACGACTACCAAGTCCGTAATTATATATGAATTTTTGATTTTATATAGCCCCTTATGCCAGGAGGCTAGAGAAGTTATTAGTCACAACAATGGAAGGTTTCTTTTTTCTTCTAACGTGCATGTTTTTTTAAATAAAATAAAAAATTAAATTCTTTGTTCATAGGAAATTTATTCGATAAGCAGTCAATATAATGCTAATAAGGGAAATAAGGTATACTATTTCTTGTTAAATGGATCTTATTACTGTTATCATCTTAAATATACCTAATATGATAACTCATATGATCAAAGCATTTAAGTGACAAACTCCTTTGAAACTAGAAAGAGTCCTCTATGCCTAACTCTTAAAAAGTAACTTATTTTTTCTCATTGAAATAATGTTTACATATAAATGTAATTTGTAGGAATAATAACAGGTGCAACACGTTCAACCGTATACTACAATCTTCGACTACGACAACCTACTTTAGACATGTCCATTATCATCACAATTTGGCATTGCAAATTCAGCCTATGCTTGTGCTTGGGACTACTATTGGCATTATATTTAATGTAATTTTTCTTGATTGGATGGTTACAATTCTCCTTATCATCATTTTCATTTGTAAGCTTCTTCAAACTGATAACCCACTTGAACTGTTTGTGCACTTCATTATGGAAAAATAGTATACTTTCTTTTGAGGATGTTCTTAGTTACTTCAACATAAGCTTTTTTGAAATAGGTTGTAGCATGAAAAAAAATACCGAGGAATGTAATATTATTTTACTGGTTCTTATAATACCAAAGGATCCATTATTTGTGTTATCTGAGTTAACAATTTTTCTATCTTTATTTAGAGGAGGTTGTTAAGTGTTTAGAGACTGAGAGCATACCCAGCAGCGGCAAAAGGGAGAAAAAAGTGGAGAATCGCCACTTATTTTGATCTCATCACATCACAGCAGTGTGAACTCAAGTGTGAGCAACGACGGAAAGTGGGAATTTTCCACGCCTTTTCTGTTGAGTGGGGATCATAAACGATAAACTAAAAGCCGTTTAGGGAAACATAGACCAAAAAAATAGGGAAATCATCGTTGAACGGGTAAATGTTCCTCGTTTAACTGATTTTCTGATTTTTTTTTCCTTTTCCCCACTTCTACTGTTGGATGGATCAGAATTTTTCACGCTTCTTTCTCCTGCTCCTCACCTCCAAATCCACTTACTGCTGGGTATGCTCTGACGGCGGGTGATTTACTTATAAGACCTTTTTACATCCACTTTCAAAACATAGTCAACTGTAAGTTCCATGTAAGTACTATTTGCAGGCGTCACAATTGAAGTAGAATAGACTGCCATAACTAATGAGCTAGAGACAAAGACTCACTTTGAAATGGAGGTTTGTGAATATCGATATCTGGTGTGACAATTCCCTAATAACATGATTTCATGATTAAGTTTGGTTTACTTCTGCTATAGGTTTCAACTATTGATAAGGTGTGTTGGAAGGAGCTTGGTCTTCTGTTACTTGTTGTGGGTATCTTTCTTAATACTACAAATAATTAAGGTATTTCCTTTTTTTTGGAGGGGGGAGGGGAATCCCGTCAATCCCCTGTCCCCAAATTTCTTTGTTCCCCTATATCCAACCAATAATAATTCCTGATTTTTATCTTCTTGCAATTAAGTCCAAGAACAAAGGAGGGTTTAATTGCAAAAATATGGAATTTAGGGGGTGCTGATTGGTTGGGTATACGGAGACAGAGAATTTTGGGGACATGTGATTTTATTTGCAAAGCCATACGTACGTATTGTGAACTATAATGATTGTCTTCTCCTTCTCTTAAAAAATAGAATCTGATCGTTTGTCCGTAAATGATAATAATCCATTACTGTCCTGCTATGGAAGCCATCATATTTTTCTTCTTCACTTTAAATGGACCACAGTTATTTAAAACTGAATATACATTTGTCCGTTTTTCAATCCGTTAGTTACAATTTGATATTATGACCTATTCGTGCACACAATAAATTATAAGTGATGCAAATCAATGGAAATAATTGTAAAGATTATTATTACAACAAACCACAAGGATACGAAAAGAATAAGTGTGCAAACAGATAGAATTTTTGTTGGAACCACATTTCCATAGACAATGTAAAATACCAAATTGCTTAGGTCTTCTTTACGATAAATAAGAAATTGAGAGGCACACATCAAAATACAACACTAAGTTCCCCCTTATTTTCCTTTCAAAGGATGAATTAATTAAAATATCATACAAACTAAAAGGCATACATCAAAATTTATGTAACTATTCATGAACACTAGTACAAATTAAAAGGAAAATAAATGAAAATGTTATTATTACAAAAAACTGCAAGGATACAAAAGGAATTGCAATACAAATGGTCATTAATCAAAACTGCATTTCAATGGGCAATGGAAAAGCTTGCATATACTCTTTACACCTATATAAAAACTGAGAGGCAAACATCAGAGAACAACAATAATTTTCCCTTATTTTGACTACAACTTTGTCGTATGAATGAATTTTCATACTTTGTCCCTTTTAATTCATTTTTCTATAAATAATGAAACTCTTACAAGACTGCTTACTATAATTTTTCTTCTTTTAGGTTTATAGCAATGAATACATTCAACTCTGACCTCTCTACTCCCATTTTCGGATGCGAATGCAATTCTATCACTTATCGAGCTGCCCAGGTATGAGATTCCATAAACTTGAGGAATGGAAAGATCTTAGGTATGAATTTGGAGTTCATTAACTTATAGGTAATAACATTACATATATAAGAGATAAACTAAAGATAAATTTAAACTGCAAATTTTTTTGTTGTAAACTGAATGCTACACTATTAATAACACATATAAAATTCTATTGTTAGCTAATAACCATATCATGCGTCAGCATAAGATAACAAACATGATGATTATTCATTGTATATGCATTATGAAGTTGATCTCCACAATACGCATGGAAAATTAGGAATTGATATAATGACCACCCGCCTTCGTAGTTTATTAACTCAAAAACATTAATCCTAATATATTTTTATGCCATATTTCCTATTACTGTATCTGTATTCAGTTCTAACCTTTACAACATTTTATAAAGAGGATCCATACAACTCCTCAACTACAGACCATTAGACGATATTTTTGAAATAGATGGCTATCAAGGCAAAGGACAAATTTTTAAGAACTTTCATGAATTTTTACTATAGCTAACGTTCGTTTGTATTACTATACAAGTTCGTTATGTAAACCGATATACAGATAAACATGAATTTTTTTAAGAGATTTCTATGATGTATAATTTAAACCTTATGCAATATTTACACATTATTTTGAGAATTTTTCAAAATTGATTTTTACTGTTGTCCAATTATACTTAGCAATGTATTAAATAATATCTTCATGTTTTATTTATTTTTTTCAATTTTTTTCCTTTTTATTTCTTGGTTCCCTTTGGTTTGGCTTTTTAAAAGACAAAATTTTTGCATCTAGACTTTATTTATTAGCATTGCATATTATCATAGTCTATTGAATTTTCCTATTTTATGGGAGTAAAGTATCGTTGGACAGTCTTATGATTTCACTTAAACTTACCATTCTACTTTCAACGAACTTGATTGTGGCGTTATGAATATTAAATATAATAATATTAAACAACGAAACCTTCTTCTTTTTCGACTATGTAATGTTTACCAGCACACAACCCACTCTCTGCTTGTATTTTGATACCTTCATTTACAATGCTCCAACTTTTGATTTTCCCCTTCTACTTTACTTCAAGAAGGGAGCCATAGCACTGTCTTAATTTTTGTGACCACAAAAGAAATACATATTTATTTTCAAATTATTAAAATGGTTATTTTTCATGTATTACTTATTCTCCTTGCTTCCAACTAATATAACCGTTACTAGGAATTCATAAACATTTTTATACCACATACTCGATCCAGAATAGCAATTATATTTCCATTAAACGTTACATGGATTTCTAAAACAACTGTGCCTATACAACTAAAATTTCATGTTTGATAACTAGAATTATGCAACTAGGTGTATTTGAAGGTATGACACTACAAATACATTCAAAATTGGACTATTTGAAACGACACCTTTTCAAATGATAGTACCCTTTAGCTATAACCCTTTTACATACTGTAGTATGCTTTTCATTTTTGGTGTACTTAAATTACTTGGCTGCACAGTGTTGTCACAAAAAATATTTTTGTTCCTATTTGGGTACTTATTACCATAGATTGATTAGTTTTCTATTTCTCCTTACCACAGATTTCTTTATGATTGTTTTGATCATCAACATTTATTTTTGCACTATACTACATTTGCAATATATGAACTATAATTTACTGTAAAATTTTGGCTTATCCTGCGTATATTTTTCCTTTAGCTTACTTACTATTATAAGTCCGCACTTACCATGCTGATCTTCTCCCAAATTGTTGTACTGAAGCTGGACATTCATGACAAAGTGGTTGCTGCTTACCGTTCACCTCAAATTGTTGTTACTTGGAATTTTTTAATGGCAACCGTACTAATATCGTATTCAACAACGTACGCTGTTATAGACATGTTGAAATGCCCGTGCTTCTTTTGTTTTTAATACACAACTATCTTGGAAAAACCTATATCTATTTAGCATAAGAATTTGTTTCTTGTGTATCAACAATGCAATCGTTCTGTCCTTTATAAACTGTATCATGATCTTTTATACATCTGTCTGTCATAGTAATAGTACATTAAAATCAGCCCTTCCTCTTATTACTATTTTAAGGGATAGTACGCCTGCTGTTCCCTATGTAGCTATGAGGTGATACATTTACCACTTTTTGGCTATGGGAATGCATTGTCATAATAAGGAATGATATTTAAATTCTACTTCAGCATTAAAGTATGAGGAACTTAGGCAGCAACTGTATTATTTCAGTTCACTAAAAGTAAGTGTACTCGTACATTGAAACAAAAACAACATACGTTGCAGCCTGTGTGCGTAGCACAGGTTCGCACTAGTAACTAATAACAATTAAATAAAAAGTAACAATTAGTTATCAATATTTTATGCCTAATAATTAGTATTTATAACCAACTATTATTAATAATATAATTATCGATTATCCGTAATCAATCTGTTGTAAATTTTTAAACTACTCAAAGTCAATAAAACCAACTCTAAGTTTAATGTTTTCTTCTTAAAATTATCTGAGTTGATGCCACCACCAAGGAGGTTTTAAGAAGGTAGCAACCTGGGGGTGTGGGGATTACACCCCTACCGGGATGTATTTGGTTCTAAATGATGGCTGTTCATTTCAAACAATCATCGTCAATTGATTTATACTATACTCCACAATGTAGAGAACTTCTTAAAATATCAAAGAGTTATTGCCAACTGAATTATACAACACTCCATAACATAAAGCACTTCAATACGACCTCAACGCAAAAAGCCACATCTTAAATAAATCTCATTGCATTTTTTATTTTTTTTGGCAAAACCAATAGGTTTTTGTTGTGATCACAAATACTTATTATTATAACAAATAATAATAACAAACATACAGGAGATTGGTAGATTACCAAACTACTACATTCGGTTTTTAAGGTGGACCATCCACCAAATTCAGCTTTTAAAGTGGACCTCCACTACATCCTATCTAGATTACAACATCGGAGCTAGACAGTAATTTTAGACAACAAGTTACATACTCCATGTAGGGAGGCCAATACATTGCAAAAGCACACAGATAGCCTAAAAAATTGTCCTAGTCCCAAAACTCAAGAGCAGAGTAAGATGTTGCTACAACTAACTAATAACCAAAGACTTCCTTTAAGATGTCACATCAATAGTTTGCCACATTCACACCAATAAGTTGAGCTTCCTGCGACAATACTAGGAAATAGGGATGACCAACTATGACTTAAACTCCAGCTGAACCACCATTAGCAAGCTTGATAGCAGCTCAACACAAAGTCTGACAAACATCTCCGGAACCCAATAGCACACCCACTCCATAACACCACAACCAAGAACCCCAAAACAAAACAACCAACAAGACAACATCTAATCAAACAGACATTTAGACACCACAACAAGCACCAATAATGAGCATCCTCAACAAGATCCAGCGAACTCCCATCTTTGGTTCACTAAACTAGAAACAAAAAACTGCTTCCCCAAAGAAAACTTGGTAGAATAAAGAGAAGCAGGCTTACCAGAAGAAGAAGAGAACAAGTCGTGAAGCAAGTCAAGGCACACAACAACACTGAGTTAATCGAGGACTCTGCGAAGGTGTCAAGACAACTACAACCCAGTAAGTCGAACACTACCAGAAGATAGACAAATTCCAACAAATGCAGACTGATACTAGTACACACCAACAAACATCATGCACTCTCGAACCGTCTGACACTGGTCAGACAACGCAGGACATAAATCCACTAAGCAATGATTAAGAACCTACTCGCTTAGAGACCTTGCGCTACAGATGAAAGCTTCTGGGAGGAAAAAGGAGATCTGGGAAGTCGCGAGGCAGCCGACACTGGCAACGTCAAGGATTAAGTTACAACCAGGAAGTGACCCGTGCTAAACAGAGAAGTGAAGGAGGAGGGTTGTAAGGATACTGGGTGAGGTGTAAGGATCAAGAAGAAAAAGGGCTTTCGAGAATTATGGAATTCAAATTTGGTACAGGAGTAAATCTAAAAAGATGAATCAAAACGACACCTACAAACAGACACGCTAGACACCACTGGTCGATTTTCTTCAATAAGCTGAACATGTCATTTGTGGACTTACTTCGTTAGGACGTTCAACACATCGGACGTGAACTATGCAGTTAAATCCCCACTAAATCCCCGTAATATCCCCGCTATAGCCTATAGCGCTCTTCAATCACTATGTTATTTCAATTTAGCGTTGATGAACAGTAGATCTGCTTCTAGCCCCGCTATCCACTACATCTGCTAAATCAAGGCTTTTTAGCATCCATTTTAGCAATATTAATATATAGAGCATGATTTGACTAGTTGTCTTTTAAAAAAAATCAATAAAGTTAGCGTAAATGGCTAATTTAAGCCATAAGGGCCTAATATATATTAACGATCAATTAAACTCATCAAATTTAGCATGCATAACTATGATATTTCGTCATTTTGTTATGTAAGATTGATTAACATTAGTTTCTTCTTCACATATAATGTGAGAAAGATGATTAATTAATTTTCAATTATTTTATTTTACATCTAATGAACCTTTTTGTGCCTCTGCTATATCCCTACTGTTTCCCCGTTTAACCCCGCTACACCCTTTTGCACCTTCGCCGTTATAGAAGCGCTAAGCGCTTTAACTGCACAGGACGTGAACTAATGGTAAAATGTCGTGTTGGTGCTTGCGAACAATATCATTATTTTTAGGATTGTAACAACCCGCATTTCATATATCGGAGGATCGTAAGATATTTTTCTATTTGATTCCCGAGGGTCAGAACGTTATCATATTGGTTATGGGGATGTGCGACATGTCCATAATTTTTACCAATTTTATTTATGACCATTTTCCCCATGTCGGTTTTGTACTGGGAATAACATTTGATTGGGATCGAATCAGGTGTTGAGATCGATTTCATTGGAAAGGAAATGGTGTTGCCAATTCCGTAGAGTGGTCACAATAAAATTTTGGTTCAGTGGTTTAGGATAGAAATTGCTGTTTTATTGCTGCATAATTTATGTATAGGTTTGACTAGTCATTAATGAGTTGTTTTGGTGTAGCCCATTAGTTGGTTGGTTTGAGGCTATGAATAGAGGTTAAAAGCATGAAGAGAGGGTTACTTTTCTTCATTCTCTCATTTGGTTTAGCCCATGATCCTCCTTGCTCAATCAAATACACTTTTTCACCATTAAAATTCTGGATCTACGTGGGAAGATTGAAGATCTACATCAAGCAAAGCCAGATCTACATCAAGTGAAGAGAGATCGCATCAAACTGAGAGGTTTGAAGATCAATCTTCGCTGTTCGGATTGGGAATTTAGTGAATTCAAGTTAATTCGAAGTTTTGGTGAGTGATAAGCATCTCTCACACAGATTCAATCAAGTATATGGATTGTTTGATCTTGTTTTCATCAGTTTAAGTTGTTTTCACCAGGATCTACATCATGATAAATATATTTTCATTTGAATCACCATAGGATCTAATCTATCAATTTAAATTGGTAATACTTATGTTAATTCATATGGTTATGCAAGTTTAGATCCATTGTTTTTGTTTATTCATTGATTTATCATGATTTGGTGAATTCTATATGGTTGTTGATGAATAATTATCGTTTTCGTGTTATTGATGATTTCATAAAGTGTTAATGGTTGAATTGGATGATTTGGATGAGTTGTTTGCATCGATGTTGTAGTTTGGTGATAATTTGATCAAGATTGGAGGTAGATTAGTCAGATCTGGAATCAGGTTATTTTTGCTGGGTCGTTGATGACGTGGCATGAGGCTTGGGTTGTTGGCTTGTATTCCAAGAAATGGATGGGTCGAAGGCTTGGGTCGTTGGAGCCCAGGTCTTTCGTGCATAGCTTAGGTCATTCGAAGCATGCTACCATAAAGGAAGGCTTCGGTCTGAATCGATGGTTTGAGGTCGTTGCTCATAAGTCGGGTCGGTCTGCTATGATGTAAGGCAAGTCGTTCTGGGTGATGAAGGGGTCAGGTCATTGTCTTTGGGTCGTTGAAAGGTAGGTCGTCCAAGGTAGATGGGTCGGCCTAAGCTCTATAGAGTAACGCAAGGCGGGTCATTCGTGGTATTTAGGTCGCTGGTACTTCGAAAAGTCAGGTTGTGGAGGCTTCTCAAGCAGTTAGGTCGATGAAGCTTTTGGAACATCAGGTCGTTGGGTGACCTAAGGGGTTGGGTCGTTTTACGATCTAAGGTGAGTGTTGGGTCGGGTCAGGTCGAAAAGGTGATATGTTCGTTGATCGTCGTATGCTACGAATGTGAAGACGACTCAAGGTGGTGAGTCCGTGGATAATGGTTGCTTGAGAAGTGGCTTGAGCTTATGAACAATCATTAAGCTGGATGGCTTGAGATATCGAAGGCCGAGAAATTATCATTGTCGTAGGTTCTAGCGTACTCAAAGCAGGGGTATAATGGGGACGTCCAAAAGACTAGAAGTGATTGGTCGAGTACCCTGGGCAACACGATAGGGCCTATATACGTTTCATTGTATGGCGTATGGAGTTTTGCTAGAACTGGGGTTATCGTTAGCCCTTGACGGACAACAAGGTGTTTGTCCAGTCGTATGATTAACAATGGTTTCAAAGAAGGATTGGCAGTGATAGCCAGGGTCATGGATGAATGATTGTTTGCTTGTATCGTCTCGTGTGATTATTCAACGCCGAAGGAGATATCTCTTGGAAGCTTGTCTGATGTTGGTTTAGGCCTTCGGGGCTTATGCTTGGGAGATGTCGATATCGATTAGAATGGTCTACGATTGATAAAAGATTGCCATACATGTATTGTTATTGTTACTTGGGTGTTTGTAAAGGCTATCATTGTCGGATGTGGGGAAGACAGGTGTGGGTTCTTCTCTGTTGATGTTGGTAGATTAGTTGATTAATCTGTCTGTTCTCATATACTTTATTGATGACGTTGGATAGCTGTTTTATCGCTTACTATGATTGTTGTCTGACTCAAGGTTTTATGTATCCCTCTTATTACCGTGGGCTATTCATCCGGTTGTGGATTGGCAGACTGAGTAGCACGTAATAGGTAATAAATCTTGGTGAGGATGATATTGTGGAGCGATGACAAGCAGAAGGCTGGCGTATTATTTTCTACTATCTAGTATTTGTTGTTTTCCTCTGTTTTATGTATTCTCTGAGTGCTTGTAATGAGGCTCATTGTACAGACTCTTACAATGTAATCCAAGGTTGTATGGATATTTCATGGTGATATGAAAAAGATTCTTCTTAATTACGCTTCACTGTTATTTCATGTTGTATATGTTCTATTATGTTTTATCCTTGCAACGTGAGTTTTACAACAAGTTCCGCTTATGTTATCCTACCCTGATGATGGTCCACAGCTGCCTAGCACGTCTTTCAGCACATTATTTTCCTTGTTAAGTGCAAGAGTTATGGGCACTCGTCACATTTAGTATTAGAGCTCTGGTTATCGATTTTAGCCAAAGTTTAAAGAAGTAATTACGTATGAGAGACATATTTGTAGATTTCTGATGGGTGTATACTATATATGAGTATATGGTGTAATAGAGTTTGAACTCTGTTTGTAGTTTTTCTCATACATGGACTAATCATTCTATATTACAGATTTAGAATGAGTCGTCGACCATTGAGACACGCTGCTAGGGTGGAGACTGTACCCGTAGGGGGTAATGGCGGTATACAAGACCACCCAACAATGTTCGAGGCCATGATGGTAGAGATCATGAGGAGGGTACCCGCTTAGGAGACAACCGCGGTAAATATCGGAGTTCAAGTGCAGGTTCCTAGGGTCGTGGACTTCGCAAAGTTATGCAAAGTCTTCAGTCTTCTAGAGGGAAGCGGTTTAAAGGAACGGAGTTGATTGAAGAAATTCAAGGGTGGCTTTATACTTGCATTCGGATCTTTAGAGACAATTGACGATGAGACTAAGAGGAAGCTTGCATCGAGACAGCTACATGACAGAGAAATGGATTGGAGGAACTTTGTTGCTCTAGAGACTATAGAAGATGAGATTTCATGGGAGCAATTCCAAGTCAAGTTTGAAACGAAGTTCATTTCTACGTTTCAGAAGTATATTCAGTTTAAGAGGTTTGTTGAGCTTAAGCAGAATGATCGACCAGTGTTAGAGTATGTTTCTAACTTCGAAGCTTTGTCGAAGTATGCTCGTTCATATGTCGATACTCCTTACTTAAAGAATGAGAACTTTGTTATGGGCTTGGACAAGTATCTTGGAAACCGATTAGTGGATCAACTAGATGACACTTATGAGAAGATCGTCGAGAAAGCTTTAAGACATGAGAATTTTTTCCTAAGGAAGAGACTGTTGTTGCAGCTAAAGAGGAACCGAAGCCACGATAGGGAGTTAATAACACAAAAAGAGGAAGCATCTACAGCAGAAAGGAAAAGATGGACAGAAAAAGCAGAAGGGCGAGGTGACTTGCTTTAACTACTTGCATAAGGACCATTATTCCAAGGATTATAAGAATCCAAAAGCCGAAAAGAAGTTCTTTAAGTGTGGATAGCCTGGGCATGACAGGAAGGATTGTCCAGAACTAGCTAAGGGCATGCAGGTTATGAAGGTGTATGCTTTGGAAGTTATGCCATCGTCTTCAGGGACTCCTGCGGAGGAGGAGAAAGGGAAGAGTGTTGTCGTTCAAGGTATTCTTTTTGCTAGATATGTTTCAATTCATGTGTTGTTTGATACTGGAGCATCACATTCTTTCATTTATAACGAGCTTGTGTGCTAGTTGGGTTTGGAACCCAAGAGTTGTGGTAGACCTTTTGTTGTGACCAATCCATTTGGGGATTTGTCCAATGTGTGTATGATTTGTCATGGTTTAGTGTTGTCGAGTCATGGTTTCTCCTTTGTGTGTGATTGCTCTTTTTTAAACTTCGCTGGGTTTGGGATTATTTTGGGTATGGACTGACGCAAGAGGTATGCATCAAAAGTGGATTGCGAGAGGCTGAAGGTGACGGTCTG
Organism: Allium sativum; assembly: GCA_030737875.1. Classification (NCBI taxonomy): domain Eukaryota; kingdom Viridiplantae; phylum Streptophyta; class Magnoliopsida; order Asparagales; family Amaryllidaceae; genus Allium; species Allium sativum. The sequence continues at coordinate 217,537,809 of CM060916.1, read as the reverse complement.
GAATGTGGAAGGGCGAATGGTTGTGATTCAATATAAGCCCAAAGATGGCATCTTAGTGAGCTATTTATATTCGCTTATGATTCCACTAGAAGACTTGTCATCAGTGTCGATCGCAAGTGAGTTTAATGATGTCTTTGACAAGGTCAAAGAGTTGTCATCGCATCGCGAGATTGAGTTCAGAATCGATTTGGTCGAGGGTGCTAGACCTATCATTATGCCTCTTAGGCAGATAGTGCCTAAGGAACAGCGAGAGTTAGCGGTGCAAGTACGTGACCTTTTGGGAAAAGGATTCATTTGGAGAAGTGTATCCGAATGGGGTGCACCAGTTGTGTTTGCAACCAAGGTTGATGAATCTTTAAGATTGTGTGTGGACCACTGCAAGCTGAACAAGGCGACCAAGAAGAACAAGTATCCATTGTCGAGGATCGATGACTTGTTCGATCAGCTTCATGAAGCCAAGGTGTTTTCTCAGATGGATTTGGCAACAATACTTCACCAGTTGAGGGTGGCAAAGGATAGTGTGTTGAATACAGCTTTTAGGACACCATTGTAACAACCCGAAAATTTGGGCCAGTTTAAAATTTTTATTTTGGCAATTTTAGCGAATTTTGATTATTTAAAATGAACTATTTTAAATAATATCGACGAGAAATTAATTTGAATTGAATCGAATAGAAAACGACTTTGAAATGAATTGAATTGAAACGATTTCGAAATGAATTGAATTGAAACGATTTCGAAATGAATCGAATAGAAAACCAATTTGAATTGAATCGAATAGAAAACCAATTTGAATTGAATCGAATAGAAAACCAATTTGAATTGAATCGAATAGAAAACCAATTTGAATTGAATCGAATAGAAAACCAATTTGAATTGAATCGAATAGAAAAATAATTTGAAATGAATCGAATAGAAAACCAATTTGAATTGAATCGAATAGAAAACCAATTTGAATTGAATAGAAATGAATTTTAAAACGAATTTATAAAGAAGAATTCAATTTTGCTTTAGATTGAAATGGAAGTTGAAATTGTTTTTGCAACGAATTTAAAACTATCTATATAATTCGTTTTAAATAGAAATCGACGAAATATATATTATATATATTATATATATAATATAATGGCCTGCATAGAACGCGCCGCGCCGCGGCAGTTCGTGAATTTCGACCATTTCTTTCAAACGGACATTACGGGAGATCCGACCGTCGGATTCTCCTAAAACCGGAACCGTTGGGTTCGTATCGAAAAGAGCTTTCTAACGAATATTAGAAATTTGAAATCTAACGGTTGGATTTGGAGATACGTCCAAATCAAATTTGGAAAAGGTCGTTGTAAGTGCAGTTCGATGGCCGTTGATGGAAATCGACTGTACGGGCCTTGATAAAATTATTAAAAATAGTAATAATTTGTGTTAAATCATAAGAAATGATTTAGGAAAAATTGGGATGAAAAACTCCATATTTGAAAAGATAAAAATAGATTTTTATCGAACTGAACTAGTTTTGAACTGAAATCAAAACCCATTTATTTTTAATTAAATAAATTGGATTGGAAATGGGTTTTAAATATAATTGATCTGTGGGTTTATCGTGATCTGTGTTTTAAATAACACTAGTTCTTTAACCCGCTAATAAATAGAATGTGATTTGGGTTTATCGTGAACTGTGTTTTAAATGACATTGGTTCTTTAACCCAGAAAAGGGAGTTTTAATGAATCTGCAATTAGATTGCAATGTAAATTGATAATTTAAATTATTAAATTTAGAAATTGAGTGATAATGGAGTATCACCAGTTTTGCTCCAAAGCGATAGTTAAATCTTTAATTAGATTTGAACGTGGAAAGGTAATTAATTTTACCGACAACACTATGGTGTTAAATATGGAGTATTACCAGTTTTGCTTCATGGGATGAATAGGTTGGGATTGGGAAATAAAATAAATAATTACTTCGGTGTGGTTCGCTAATCTCGACTAGTTTAGAAAACCATAATCTGGTTTGAAATGACATCCAAAGGAAGATTAAAGGATAAATTTTAAAGAATTTATCTTGGATAAAATTAATGGGAACCTTTCCCTAAAAATGTGATTTTGTGAATAAAAGAATATTCTGAATTGGAATGAGGCGTATGTTGTGTTTATGTAACATTTGTTTTTAATATAAGCGGGTTGTTCGGAAAGGCCGGGTTTATACCCATTCTGAATAACCGATTCGACGATATGTCGAAGATGAAGACGGTGGCTGAAGACCGGAAGTCTTCACATCGTTTGGGTAATTACTAACGATCCTGATTGGGCTGTACACCCAAGAGGATGGAAATAGTTGGTGGTCGTCCAGACGTACTTGGAGATGGATGGATATGCGAGGAAAGTGCCTCCGGTTTCGTTCAGACCCAGAACGGACTTTTAAATGGACTGTGTGTCTGACATTGGATTTTAGTCCGTGTGATTGATCTCTATTAAATATATATCTGTTTGGCGGCGGAGAATTTATTCTCTTGCTTAACGCCCTTCTCCGAGACGTACGAGCTCAGGGGTTATATATTGATGGATATCAAACGCATGGAGTGAATTTCCTGTGTGGCATGCCTAAGTGGCAATTGATCGAGGCTTCTGTTGAAAAGCAAAGTCTTGTGGTAATGATCATAGCACAGCCTGTGTGGCATAGCTTTGTGTAACGTGAATTCGCGAGCCTCACACCCCGGTTGTGAACCAAAAACGGGAGAGGACCTCAGGGAGGACATGCGTCTCTTTCTAGCTAGGGTGGTGTCAGTGACCTACCAGCCCTGACATTTATATACTTTTCACCTGTGTGGTTGTTGCTGTTGCGAGGCGCCTCGGTTAGATCGGACGATACGGGTCCGATGGAGCCATTCGTTGGCTCATTTACGCCCAAAGGGCGGAGAGACGTATTGTTCAGGCATAATAATCCACATCGGTGGACCGGCCCTGACGATCCAAGGCCCACCTGAGTCTGGGTCCTGAGACATGGGCTAGATTGTCTCGAATCGGTAGAGGACGATCCCTGGCCTCGGTTCATAGATGGAAACCCAATTTCCAAATACGTGACTTTGCGATTTTGATTGTATAACCTATATATGGCGACATAGTGGTATGGGGCATTCATGCCGCCTATGATTGATACTTATGATTTGAAGTTGTTTTATACACTATACACTTATAATAGTATCAAATGATTTCTTTTAAACGTATCAAGCATTCTTGGCTATTATAAGGTAAAAACCCTATCCCCGGCTTGCGTTGCATTGTGTGATAGGACCTGGGTCTTATAATAGCTTCATTTTCTTTATTTAGCATTGCGCTGTTGTTTTATGCACTGGTATTCTTGGGAGGAAACCCGTTCCGTGTTATACGGCGTGGTCCCTTGATTTACCTAACTTTAAAAATAAAGATTATTAACTGTTTCAGTTCTCACACCAGTCACATGACTGACCTGGAGTTTATTGTTTTAACCTAAACTCTGGGTGCCCCTATTTTGACACGGGCAGCTAGTAGTTTTGGTTTTGCAGATTTATATTCACAGGATCCTGGTTTACAGCTGGAACGATATCCGGAAAGCTTTGTATCCGTATATTTCTTCTAGTTGTGTATTGTATTATTTTCCGCTGCTATGTAATTAAATGTAATTTAAATCTCTGATATTTCTGTGTAATATTCATTTATACTCTGTATATTCTTGTAATCTGATGCATTGTTGTAATATACAATGAAATGTTCTCCCGTCTGCGTTCGGATTTGTCGTGTTCTCAAAACAATCCGCGCTTTCTCTTCTCTTCGGAGACCGGGGAAGTTCGGGTCGTTTCAACCATCAAGTTTCTTTGAATGGTTAATGATGTCATTTGGGTTTACTAACGCGCCAATATATTTCATGGATCTTATGAATAGGGTTTTCAGAGATTAGTTGAATAAGTTTGCGTTTGTGTTCGTGGATGATATTCTAGTTTACTCTTGGAATGAGGAAGAATATAAGACACACTTGCAGGTTGTTTTGGAAATCCTGTGAAAACATTAGCTGAGAGCTAAGTTTTTGAAGTGTCACTTCTGGAAGAGTGAAGTGAGGTTCTTTGGCCATGTTGTTTCTGGAAATTAAATAGCAGTTGACCCCACTAAGGTGGCAACAATCCACGATTGGGATAGACCTAAGAATGTGACGGATGTTCGGAGTTTCCTTGGGTTGGCGGGATATTATCGCCGTTTTATTAAGTACTTCTCCAAGATAGCTGCACCATTAATAGGATTGACGAAGAAGAACTACGTGTTCATCTGGGATGTAAAGTGTGAGCAAGCTTTCGGAATCCTGATAGAGAGACTGACGAGTGATCCTATTTTGACCATTTCGAGTGGGAATGAAGAGATGGTGGTATACAGCGATGCATGCGGTACAAGACTAAAAGCAGTATCAACGCATAAGGGTAAGTTTGTGGCTTACGCGAGTCGAGAGATGAAGCTGCACGAAAGGAATTATCCGACTCGTGATTTGGAGTTGGTGGCGATCGTGTTTTCTCTGAAGATGTAAAGACATTACCTGTTGGGAGTTCGATTTGAGTTGTTCATAAATCACATGTCGTTGAAGTATCTTTTGTTTGGATCTATATTAACCCTAGAGGGGGGTGAATAGGGTTTATCACAGGTTTTCGCCTAGATAAAAATCTGACAGGATATTAAAATAATAAGCAGATCACAGAATGCAGCAAAAATAAAAGTGCAGAAAATAAATCACACACAGATATACCCAACTTCGGCAAAACCCTGCCTACTGCTGCATTCCTAAGGTTTCTACTACGTAAAAGAACAGATCCCGCATACAAGACCATGTACACTCGCGAACCCCTCGCTCCTATTCTAATCCTATGCTCAAAACCCTAGACTGACCTAATCCCCTAGATCAGATTTCCCCTGATTACAACCCCGTAACCAGTAACCCTAGTTTTTACAGACTCTAGTAAACTGCCAGTTAACACCCAAACTGGTTCCCCTAGATTTTACAGAACCTAAGAACTATTCAAACGATTTTCAAAACAAAATAGAAAATACAAAACAAGTAGAAAATAAAATAGAAAACCCTAGGAGAATAAAATAAAATAAAGGGTCATCCCCTATTTCCTTGAACTAGAAAAATAGGTCGGTCCATCTTTCTTTTGTAAACCCGATCTCTTTTTTTTTGTAAAAAAAGGGCAGCTAGGGTTTTCCAATTCTTCCCCAAATCGATCAATTGCTTGATGGAATGATGTCGTGGTTCTCTGATTGCTTTAGCTTGATGATGTCGGTCGATTTGTGATCCTCCTTGCTTCACAAATTTGGGAAATATGTTCTGTTCGAAAACTTGTGAGTAATTTAGGTAATTTTGATTTCTGCTCTTGAGTTTTAGCCTAATGTTTTCGATACCATGCCATTGATGTAATTAGTGTTATATATAGGGTAAATGAAAACCCTAACACTCTTTGATTTCGCCAAAAATGATTTGATCTGATTTTCGGAAGTTTCCTCTTTTGTCATGACGGTTTTAACATGTTGCGTGGTTGATTTCTTAATCAATTGGTCTGCAATGAATCTCCAAAAATATTTTTCCCTTGCGTGAAAAAATTAATTGATTAAATGCAGAGATAATTTCTTCCCAAAAATGAAAGGCAAAATTCGATATCCACACTCAATTTCTGCATGCCTTAAAAACACAGAATGAATGACTATTTGTGGAGAGACTGGAACCATATACAATGGTCACTTACTAAAAATGTTGAGTATGATTTCTGGAGCCATTCAATGTCTTGCCAAATATTATTCCCTGGTTTGTTTTCTTTGGTCCACTGTGATTATCCCATGATCACATTTCTAAAAAAAAAACATGCTATAAATGATTTCCAAAAACTGTGTTCATTATTGTCTAAGATCTGTTGTTACATTGATTTGCATGAATTCTAGAGAGTCTTGAGATATTGATTATCATTTTTGAAAAGCCTTGCCAAATATAAAAACTAAAACTGATTTTCTTGGGTTACACCATGTCGAGCTGCTTATGCATGTATATATATGTTGCACCATTGTTTCCATTCCTTTTTTGTTGTTGTTGTGTGTACTTGAGTCAATGTACCCCTTTAAATCTTTTGCATGTAGACACATAAACACTTGGACTTGTAAAAGTAATCTAAAAACCGTTTACCTGAGTTCATTGTCTTCATGCTTTCATTTTGAGCTTTGACTAGTGTATTTCTGGAATAAAATGTTTTCTTCCAAATATGTCGAAAAGAATATTTGCCAACATTGTTAAAAACTGGAAATTTTTGCTCTTTGTACTTGCTTTTGCTTTTCTTTGTCTATTGACTTGTGTATAAATACATGTCAAGCTGAATAAATTTGAATGATTGTTTTGTTTATTTCTTGAGTCTGGTCGAAATCTCCTTGTATGTCGAAGACATATGACTGTATACACAAGTGTGTTATTTTGGGTTTGTCACAATTGCAATTAAACACTTGTATGCTCCTTTTTCAATGCTGTTGCCATTACAAATTTGAGCTGCCTCGAATTGTTTTACCTTGATCTTGAAACTAGCTTCTATTTCCTTGAACTTGATTGAAAATGTTGCCATGTCACTTCACTTTAGTTCTGTACTTCCCATACTTAATGTACTTGAAAATATTGATGGCTGAGCATGTCTTGAGTATATGTATCCATGTTGGCTTCTACCTGAGCTTGTCCATACATGCTTGCTGAAATGAACATGTTGTACTGGCCACCACCTCTTGCTGAACCATTTGTAAATTCTGAACCATGTGTTTGTGTAGCTTTGAAACTTGTTGTGTTGTTATGCACATGTACATTGTGCTTGACCATGTCCTTGTTGTTGGCTTGTCCACATTTGTATTTGAGCTGTGTTGACTTTGTTGCTCGACCCTTGAACTTGCATGTTAGAGAATGGCTTTATTATTTTTTGAGCAGTCTTGAGATTGGCTCGACCACTTTGATTTGTATTGACTATGTTGACATGTGCACTGAGTCAAGAAGGTCCACGTGGTTGCTCATCACTTGCTCGCTGATTGGCAAGGCGGTGTACATGTGTATACACATGTGTATATGCAGCCATCAGATTTATTTTCATGTCCTTGCTAAAATATTTTATATAAAAACTAACTGCCTTGTGGTATTTACAGTGTATCACTGTGAATATCACAAGCTGTCTAGACATAGATGAATCAGATCAAGTCATGAAAAATGATGAGAAACACACCAAAATTCTGAGGCAAATAAAATTTTAAAAATAAAATAATATTTACTAGAATATGAAATTATTTCTGTTCAAGATTACTGTGTGTGTTTCTGTATATGACAGGTAAGCATGAAGATGACTGGACTGACTAAGAGATGCAGTGAAGACAGAAGATAGAAGACAAGAACAACAATGCGTGTATATGTCAGTCAATATATGTGCATGTCTGTATGAATGATGAAATGTAAAATGAGTGTTGAGTGAACTGTAGTGAGGAGCATTGTGTGAAATTGTATATCGATGAAAATGTACAAACAGTGGAGTTATGAATTTGTACTGTTCAATGTTGAAATAAAATATTTATATTAAATAAAATATTGTTTCAATATTTAAATTTGTGTACATTAATATTCTGTTTAAATATAAATATTCTATTCCTGTCTTAGATGTAAATATGGAACAGTACATTAACAAACATATTTGTCTGTTATCATCAAACAAAAATCATATAATTGTGTATGCAACACCATCATATACAACAATCTCCCCCTTTTGATGATGACAAACAAATGTTAAGATTTTGAATCCAATAAATGTGTTTGAAAGTGAAGAACTGAACTCCCCCTATATGAATGCTCCCCCTACAACAGAAACTCCCCCTAGAACTGTGTATGAATGAAAATGAACGAAAATACCGTCAATTTTCAGAATTAAGATATTTATAAAATATTCATCATAAATCAAAATCTCAATCCATTCTCCCCCTTTTGTTATCATCAAAAGGATTCAGAATTTAAAATATAAATGAAAAATGACAAGAAAATATAATTTCAGCATAAGAGGAAGAACAGTCATCATAATTCTCAATCAGTCAAACAAAAATCATAATAAATTGAGAACTAGTGGCATATTTCACATTGCAGAGAATGATGGATTTACAATGAATTTTGTAAAAAATGGAGAGAGTTTTAAAAATATATATTAAAGAATTTTGTAACGTTGAACACAAAAACAGTGATGGATTTGGACTATAATTTATAATTCAATTTAAGTGAAAAAAATTGTATAATCTCAAATCCCAATAGCTATCAATCAACAAATCATAATACGTCATATGATTTCAACACATTTCACCGATAGAAAATGGATTGATATGCTGGTTTTTATACTCAGAGGAGAATTTCAGACCAATTTCAATTTTTAGCATAATATTTTCTTTTCCTTTATTTATTTTTATTTAAGAGCACACTGACCATGCATAACCAGAGCTTGGATTTTTAAATGAGGTCAGTCGCAGCTTAAATTATAAGTTGTCTCTTAACCAGGCATGACCAGAGCTTGGATTTTTAAATGAGGTTAGAGACACACTTATATATTTATTATTTTTAGTTTCAAAATGAAAAACTCCGCAGTATATAAAACAAAAAATGGATGATAGAAATGTGGTAGGTACAGAAATGGTTTATGAAATAAATTTCTAAATTAATTATATTATGAAATATGCTCGACTGTACCGGGATTATTGAAAATTTTCAATTATCACTAATTCTGAATAATACCATAGTCCAATTTCTATCACAAATATTTCCACTGTTTTTTCAAGAAGATTTTTTGAAAAATATTAAACTCTCTACATTAATATAAAATTATCATGGATGGCAGAATGATGATAGATAAAGGAGATGGTCATGGAATAGTCGCCAATTCAAAGATATTATAATAATTATTCAACCATCATGAAAATCTAAATAAAATATACTACAGTCACAATTCATTACAATTTCAAAATCTGATAATAATTTTGATGAATTATAAATACAGTTCAATTTGGATATTGATTTCAATTCTAAATGAATAATCAATAAATAATTTCAAAATTGAAAAACAATTACAAGAGGAAATTGAAAAGTTCTATACAAAGCAAGAAGGAATAGAAAAAATATATACAAAAAATCAGCACTTCTGATACCAATTGGTGTCTCAATTAATGAGGATTGTAACAGGGCACTGGAGACAAACCAGGACATCGGATACAAACAGAAATTCAATCATAAGGCCCAAGCAGTCAAGACAAGCAAATTAATTTCATTTATCATAGCAGCAGTCAAAACCAAGCAGATTTTTGAAAACATTTTTTTAGAAAAAAGTATCAGAGCAGCACAGAAACTAATAGCACAGCAGATTCATTAGAGGATGATGGTCATGTAAAGATGAATCATGATCCAAGATTAAATATATGGTTTATTTCAAATCATTTGAAGGGATATGAACAATTCTAGATTCAATGAATCGATCACACCATATTATAAATTTCAGTTCCAAGATTTGTGCGAGATTCAATAACCCAATAATTTCAAATGATTTTAAACAAACAAATATTCAAGTCAAATCATCATGAAATAGCAATGAGTTTTAATGACCATTTTTCAAAAGAATTTTTCACAAATTTTTCTGACAATCACACAAGAATTTTTTTAGAGTAATTACATCAAGATTGAGTAATAATTCATGATCCAAAAATAATGGTTTATTTGAAATCACTTGAACAGATGTAAATCATGAGATACAATGAATCAATCACACAGGATTAATACTTTCATATCTGAGAGGCGTGTGAGATTCAAAATATCAGAAATTTCAAATGATCTCAAACAAACAAAAATCTAAACCAGATGATCATGAATAACAATGAATTTCAAGATGTAAATAATGAGTTTCAAGTCAATTCAAAAAAATATCCAAGCTAATCTGAAAATCAATGAAATTATCACAACTAAAAAATAACAGTGTGCTATAATGAGTATAATATTTCAAGCCTTTCTAAAATGAATTAGAAGAAACTCAAAACAACATAGGTGTGTGAAATTCCATTAAACTTTCAGATCTTCAAAAATTTAGAGTTCAAATCAACAGTGTTCAAGATATGACAAGAATACATCAACACTGTTATGAATTCAGAAAATAGAAAATAAACCTCTAAACAATTGCAGATATTTACAAGTTTAAATTCAAGATCTGGAAATGATTAAAACATTAGAGTTTCATACAAATGAATTGAATTTCCAGAAAATATGAATTCTACAATTGGAAGTTTAAGAAAGCACAAGAAAAATTACAATGATATGACAATGACAAATCAAACAGACAATGAAAATAAACAGAAGAGATAGAAGGAGGGAAAACATAAAAAATATTTACAAAGATGAGTTTAGAGATTATACCTGAAATCGATGTAAGCAAATGAATCTCTAACTCAACAGACTTGGCCAAGGAACTTCAAATGATTAAATGAGATGAGGCAGTTTGATTTCAGATTCTCTTTAGCAAAGCAGTTCCTTAGCCATCTTCGGTACCTAACAGTTGAGGAGATCGAGTGGTCTAACAATATTAGTGAAACTACTTACAAATGTATTTATATGTTTTGTTACCCAGACTTACTTGTATAACAACCCATATGAATTTACCTTTGTACCTTTTGGAACCCAAATCTGTTTGAATTTTACGAAGCCTGTTTTATGGGATCTAAGATCGTTTAAGAAATTTGTTATGTAACAAGTTTTCACCACGGTTATGATTTAAAAATCCTTTGAAATGATTAGAGTTTAGATTATCAAGTCGATTTTTTTCAAAGAAGGCTAAAGGATTTTTTAAAACATTTGAATTCCATTTTTCAAAACCATTGTTTTTCCCGAAGCCAAGACCATATTTATTTTTAGAGGAAAATTGGTTTTTCAACAACATATTCAAAAAAAAATCACCGTTAGAAAACTTAGCCAATGTTGTTTCAAGTTGTTGAATTTGAAATTTAAGTTCACCGTTTTCTTTCATTAAATCTGAATAATGATTTTTAGTGATCTTATTCTTTTCAAAATTAGTTTTCAAAACCAAATTTTCAGATTTAAGTAATTTAATTCTAACTTGGGATTCTGAGATCTCAGATTCAAATCGCTTTTGCTTTTCAGACTCAAGTTTTTCAAACTTTTTAATTTCTTTTTCAAAATCAACATTTTTTCTCAAAAACGATTTTGTCTTCATCTTTAGTTCCTCAGAAAGTTTATGTTTGGAATTATGAATCGTCTTAAAATTATCCAATTCCTTTTGTAAAAAATTGTTTGTATTTTCAAGCTCAATCTTGTTCTCTTTTAAGATCTGAATTTCATTTTCAAGCTTTTGAATATTTTTATTGAAATGAACAAGATTGCTTTTCAAATATAAACAATTTTCACAGTCAAAAATTTCTAACTTCGAGACATTTTTAAGTTTTGATTCCAAACAACAATTTTTGCTGATTAACTCAAGATTCTCAGATTTCAAAGATAGATTTGAAATTTTCAACAGATTTAGTCAGGTCATCTTAAAGATGAATCAGATCTTCATAAGAGAAATTTCCTGTTGAGTCTTCATCGCTATCATCATTTGTTGAGACTCCATCTGCAACTCTTGTTAGACATAAATTTGAGCCTAAGTTGGCAGCTGAGGATTTTGAGCAGTTGTTGTCATTTCCATACAGCGCGTTGACAGTTTTCCAAACTTCCTGTGCAGTCAAACAATGGAAGATATGATCAAGCTGACTGTTACTAAGATAAGAATAAAGAATATGCATAACACGAGCATTTGCAACTTTATTTTTCTTATCTAACATATCACCCATATTTACAATAATATTCCAATATTCTAAATTAACATATTTTAAAAAGGATTCCATTTCTGATTTCCAAATTAAAAAATCTGTACTATTAAAAATAACTGGAATACAACTGGACTGACTCTCAGAAGGTTGACAACAAAGATGACCCATTACTCTAGAGTTAACAGAAAATACCTGCTCTGATACTACTAATTGGATCTAAATTAACCCTAGAGGGGGGTGAATAGGGTTTATCATAGTTTTTCGCATAGTTAAGAATCTGACGGGATATTAAAATAATAAGCAGATCATAGAATGCAGCAAAAATAAAAGTGCAGAAAATAAATCACACAGATATACCTAGCTTCGGCAAAACCCTGCCTACTGCTGCATTCCTAAGGTTTCTACTAGGTAAAAGAATAGATCCCGCATACAACACCATGTACACTCGCGAACCCCTCACTCCTATTCTAATCCTACGCTCAAAACTCTAGACTGGTCTAATCCCCCAGATCAGATTTCCCCTAATTACAACCCCGTAACCAGTAACCCTAGTTTTTACAGACTCTAATAAACTGCCAGTTAACACCCTAACTGGTTCCCCTAGATTTTACAGAACCTAGAAACTGTTCAGACGATTTTCAAAACAAAATAGAAAATACCAAACAAAGTAGAAAACAAAATAGAAAACCCTAGGAGAATAAAATAAAGGGTCATCCCCTTTTTCCTTGAACTAGAAAAATAGGCTGGTCCATCTTTCTTTTGTAAACCCGATCTCTTTTATTCTGTAAAAAAATGGCGGCTAGGGTTTTCCAAATTCTTCCCCAAATCGATCGATTGCTTGATAGAATGATGTCGTGGTTCTCTTATTGCTTCAGCTTGATGATGTTGGTCGACTTGTGATCCTCCTTGCTTCAAAGATTTGGGAAATTTGTTCTGTTCGAAAACTTGTGAGTAATTTGGGTAATTTTGATTTCTGCTCTTGAGTTTTAGCCTAGTGTTTTCGATACCATGCCAGTGATGTAATTGGTGTTATATGTAGGGTAAATGAAAACCCTAACACTCTTTGATTTCGCCAAAAATGATTTGATCTAATTTTCGAAAGTTTCCTCTTTTGCCATGGCGGTTTTAACATGTTGCGTGGTTGATTGCTTGATCAATTGGTTGCAATGAATTTCCAAAAATATTTTTCCCTTACGTGAAAACATTGATTGATTAAATGTAGAGATAATTTCTTCCCAAAAATGAAAGGCAAAATTTGATATTCACACTCAATTTCTGCATGCCTTAAAAAACACAGAATGAATGACTATTTTTGGAGAGACTGGAACCATATACATTGATCACTTGCTAAAAATGTTGAGTATGATTTCTGGAGCCATTCAATGTCTTGCCAAAATTATTCTCTGATTTGTTTTCTTTGGTCCACTATGATTATCCCATGAACGCATTTCTAAAATAACATGCTATAAATGATTTCTAAAAATTGTGTTCATTATTGTCTAAAATCTGTTGTTACATTGATTTGCATGAATTCTGGAGAGTCTTGAGATATTGATTATCATTTTTGAAAAGCCTTGCTAAATATAAAAACTGAAAGTGATTTGCTTGGGTTACACCATGTCGAGCTGGTTATGCATGTATCTATCTGTTGCATCATTGTTTCCATTCCTTTTTTATTGTTGTTGTTGTGTGTACTTGAGTCTATGTACCCCTTTAAATCTTTTGCATGTAGACTCATGAACACTTGGACTTATAAAAAGTAATCTGAAAACCGTTTACCTAAGTTCATTGTCTCCATGCTTTCACTTTGAGCTTTGACTAGTGTATTTCTGGAATAAAATGTTATCTTCCAAATACGTCAAAAAGAATATTTGCCAACATTGTTCAAAACTGGAAATTTTTGCTCTTTGTACTTGCTTGTGTTGTTCTTTGTCTATTGACTTGTGTATACATACATGTCAAGCTGAATAAATTTGAATGATTGTTTTGTTTATTTCTTGAGTCTGGTCGAAATCTTCTTGTATGTCAAAGACATATGACTGTGTACACAAGTGTATTATTTTGGGTTTATCACATTTGCAATTAAACACTTGTACGCTCCTTTTTCAATGTTGTTGCCATTACAAACTTGAGCTGCCTCATATTGTTTTACCTTGATCTGGAAACTAGCTTGTATTTCCTTGAACTTGAACTTGATTGAAATGTTGCCATGTCACTTCACTTTAGTTCTGTACTTCCCATACTTAATTTACTTGAATATTGATGGCTGAGCATGTCTTGAGTATATGTATCCATGTTGGCTTCTACCTGAGCTTGTCCATACATGCTTGCTGAAATGAACATGTTGTACTTGCCACAACCTCTTACTGAACCATTTGTAAATTCTGAACCATGTGTTTGTGTAGCTTTGAAACTTGCTGTGTTGTTATGCACATGTACATTGTTCTTGACCATGTCCTTGTTGTTGGCTTGTCCACATTTGTATTTGAGTTGTGTTGACTTTGTTGCTCGACCCTTGAACTTGCATGTTAGAGAATGGATTTATTATTTTTTGAGCAGTCTTGAGCTTGGCTCAACCATTTTGATATGTGTTGACTATGTTGACATGTGCACTGAGTCAAGGAGGTCCACGTGGCTACTCCTTAGTTGCTCGCTGATTGGCGAGGCAGTGCACATGTATATACACGTGTGTATATACAACCATCAGACTGATTTTCTTGTCCCTACTAAAATATTTTATATATACACTGACTGCCTAATGGTATTTACAGTGTATCACTGTGAATATCACAAGTTGTCTAGACACAGATGAATCAGATCAAGTCATGAAAAATGATGAGAAACACACCAAAATTCTGAGGCAAATAAAATTTGAAAATAAAACAATATTTACTAGAATATGAAATTATTTCTGTTCAAGATTACTGTGTGTGTTTCTGTATATGACAGGTAAGCATGAAGATGACTGGACTGACTGAGAGATGCAGTGAAGATAGAAGATAGAAGACAAGAACAACAGTGTGTGTCTATGTCAGTCAATGTATGTACATGTCTATATGAGTGATGAAATGTAATATGAGTGTTGAGTGAACTGTAGTGAGGAGCATTGTATAAAATTGTATATCGATGAAAATGTACAAATAGTGGAGTTATGAATTTGTACTGTTAAATGTTTTTTTTTTGAAAATTTTGTACTGTTAAATGTTGAAATAAAATATTTATATTTAAATAAAATACTGTTTCAATATTTAAATTTGTGTACAATAATATTCTGTTTAAATATAAATATTATATTCCTGTCTGAGATGTAAATATGAAATAGTACATTAACAAATACATCTATAATCAAACATATTTGTTTGTTATCATCAAATAAAAATCATATAATTGTGTATGCAACACCGTTATATACAACACTTTTCTCCTAAAAGGATTTAAATCTTCTGCAACAATGGTGGTTAGAGTTTTTGGCATCATATGATTTGATATAGCCTATACTCCTGGTAAAGGTAACGTAGTGGCAGATGCGTTGAGTCGAAGACACGCAAGTTTGGGAGTGATGTTTTCAGAATGGAAGCACCTTGAGTACTTGGCAGGATTTGATTTTAGATCACGGTGTGAGTTGGAACCTGAAATATTGGCAAGCTTATTGATAAGACCTACTCTCATCGAAAGTATTGGTGAGAGCCAAAAGCATGATGCAAAGCTTGTCGAGAATATCTAAAAGTAGGAACCATAGGATAAAGAGTTTGAGGTCGATCGAAAGGGTTGGATTCGAAAGAAAGGACGACTAGTTGTTCCTGATATCGACCGATTGAGAGATGAGGTTTTGAGTGATTGCCATCACTCAAAATTGACGATTCATCCTGGTGGTAATAAGATGTATCAGGACATGAAGTGAGCTCACTACTGCGAAGGAATGAAAAGGAATGTTGGAAAATTTATTTCTAAGTGTATGAACTGCCAATTAGTAAAAGCTGAACAAAAGAAGGCAAGTGAATTGCTTCATCCATTAAAAGTTCCTTTGTGGAAATGGGAGCAGATATCGATGGACTATCTAGAATCGGGGAAGGAACGAAGGAATTTGGGTCATCGTGGATCATTTAACCAAAAGTGCAAGATTTATTCCTGTCAGATCGACTTGAACAGCACCGAAGTTGGCTTAGCTTTGTATGAAATGGATAGTTTGATTCCATGGTATCCTGAAGAGCATAGCAAGTGATCGAGATCCATTGTTTACGAGTGGATTTAGGAAGAGTTTGCAAGAGACGTTGGGAACCTAGTTGCATTTAAGTATGGCTTATCATCCCCAAACTGATGGTCAAACTGAGAGGGTTAATCGAGTTTTTGAAGATCTTCTAAGAGCTTGTGTATTGGACTTTGGGAGATCATGAGAAGACCATCTACATTTAGTTGAGTTTATGTACAACAATAGCTACTAGTCAAGCATTGGGATGGCACCATACGAAGCATTATATGGGAGACCGTGTGATTCTCTGACATGTTGGTTAGACACTGAAGATAATTTGACACTTGGCCCGAGATGATTAGAGAAACATCGGACTATATCGATATCGTTCGACAACGAATGAAGGCAGCCTAAGACCGTCGGAAGAGTTATGTCGATAAGTGTCATAAGGATTTGAAATTCGACGTTGGCGACATAGTTTTCGTGAAGATTTCACTGTTAAAGAATGTTGTTCGGTTCGGAAGCAAAGGAAATTTAGCCCCAAGATTCGTTGGACCGTTTCCGATAGTCAAGCGGATTGGAAAGCTCACATATAGGTTGGAGTTACTCGAGAAGATGTTGAGTGTGCATAATGTTTTCCATGTGTTGTTTCTATGGAAGTGTGTGCATGACTCCAATGTAGTGGTATCTCCGGAACAGTACGAAGATCTAAAAGTCGACATCATAGTTATAAGAGCTCGTAAGCCGCTTCACGTTATGGGGAATGATACGAAACAACTTAGGAGGAAGGCGATTAAGCTAGTTAAGGTGTAATGGAGTGAGGATGATGATGATTGTACGTGGGAGACGAAAGAGAGTATGAAGACGACCCATCCAGAACTCTTCGTTGGTATGACCCATTAATGTCGTATCACCTTACATCATTATAACTTGTGCTATTGTTGTTAGAGTTCTGCGTGCTAGGATAAGGCGTTGGATGCATAGCTTGATGGATGCTAGTTTGGATGATAAATTGGTTGCTCATTGATGATAGGCATGCAGAATTGTTGTGGTTGCTTGGAATTTCAGGTGCACAATTCCTTTGGGGGGGTGGGGGAGGGGGATGTAACAACCCGCATTTTATATATCAGAGGATCTTAAGATATTTTTTATTTAATTCTCCGAGGGTCGAAACATTCTCATTTTTTGATATGTTGGTTATAGGGATGTGAGACATGTCCATAAATTTTACCAATTTTATTTGGGACCATTTTTCCCCTGTCGGTTTTGTACAGGGCATAACTTTTGACCGTGATCGAATCAGGCACTGAGATCAATTTCATTGGAAAGGAAACAATGTTTCCAATTCCGTAGAATGGTCACATTAAAGATTTGGTTTAGCGGTATGGGATTAATTGTTGTTTTAGTGATGCACAATTTCAGTACATGTTTGGCTAGTCACTGATGGGCTGTTTTGGTGTGCCCATTGGTGGGCTGGTTTGTGCCTATAAATAGGGTGTTATAGGGATGGAGAGACGATTACTTTTCTTCATTCTATCATTTGGTTGAGCTCATGATCCTCCTTTCTCAATCTCCACCATTAAAATTCTAGATCTACGTGATAAGATTGAAGATCTACATCAAGCAAAGCTAGATCTCCATCAAGTGAAGAAAGATCGCATCAAATTGAGAGGTTTGAAGATCATTTTTCGCTGTTTGAATTGGGAATTTAGTGATTTCAAATTAATTTGAAGAATTGGTGAGTTATAAGCATCTCTCATTGTTTGATCTTATTTTCATCATTTTAAGTTGTTTTCACCAAGATCTACATCATGGTAAGTACATTTCCATTTGAATCACCATAGGATCTAATTTGGCAACTTAAATCGGTAATTCTTATGTTAACTCAAATGATTATGCAAGTTTAGATCCATTGTTTTTGTTTATTCATTGATTTATCATGATTTGGTGAATTCTATATGATTGTTGAAGAATAATCATCATTTTAGTGTTGTTGATGATTTCATAAAGTGTTGATGGTTGAATTGGATAAGTTGTTTGCATCGATGTTGTAGTTTGGTGATGGTTTGGTCAAGACTGGAGGTTCATTGGCCAGATCTGGAGTCGTGTCATTTTTTGCTAGGTCGTTGATGATGTGGCATGAGGCTTGGGTCGTTGGCTTGTGTTCCAAGAAATGGATGGGTTGAAGGCTTCGGGTCGTTGGAGCCCAGGTCGTTCGTTGTGACAACCATGGGATTCGAACCCCCGACCTCCCGGAAAGCAACACCACGCACTAACCACTATGCTAAAAGATCTTTGATTTAGCTTTTCGAGAGAGGTGTTAGAGACTACCTCACTTAAAGAGCCCAACGTCATCATTGGCTCATATCACTCACCACCTAGGTGTTGTGCATGTAACCCGCATTAGTACCACACCGACTGACATCCGCAGCATTACACACACAATTTCGGCTGGGTATAGGCTCTGATACCAAATGTGACAACCACGGGATTCGAGCCCCCAACCTCCCGGAATGCAATACCACGCACTAACCACTGTGCTAAAAAATCTTTGTTTTAGCTTTTCGAGAGGGGTGTTACATTCGTGCATAGCTCAGGTCGTTCGAAGCATGCTAGCATAAAGAAAGGCTTTGGTCTGAATCATTGGTTTCAGGTCATTGCTCATAGATTAGGTCGGTCTGCTATGGTGTAAGGTGGGTCATTCTGGGTGATGAAAGGGTCACGTCATTGGCTCCGGGTCATTGAAAGGTAGGTCATCCAGGGTAGATGGGTCGGCCGAAGCTCTGTAGAGTAAAGCAAGGCGGGTTGTTGGTACTTTGAAAAGTCAGGTCTTGGAGGCTTCCCAAGCAGTCAGGTCAGTGAAGCTTTTGGAGCATCAGGTCATTGGGCGACCTAATGGGTTGGGTCATTAGACGATCTAAGGTGATAGTGTTGGGTCGGGTCGAAAAGGTGATGGGTTGACTAATGACCTGACTATTGTGGACCATAAATCGATGTTATTTTGGTTTTGAACGTGGCTTCGAGTTATATTCAAGCAGGAATGTCGAAGTGTTGTGATATGTTCATTAATCATCGAATGAAACGAATGTAAAGATGGCTTAAGGTGGTGAGTCCGTGGTTAATGGTTGCTCGAGAAGTGGCTTGACTTATGAAAAGTCATCTGGTTTGATGGCTACAGATATTGAAGGCTGATGAATTATCGTTGTCGTAGGTTCTTGCGGACTCAAAGCAGAGGTATAATGGGGACGCCCAAAAAACCAGAAGTTACTGGTCGAGTACCCTGAGTAGCTCGATGGGCCTAGATACATTTCGTTGTATGGTATATGGAGTTTTGCTAGAACCGGGGTTACCATTAGCCCTTAACGGACGACAAGATGTTTTGCCGATCATATGATTAACGATGGTTTCAAAGCAAGATTGGCGTTGATAGCCTGAGTCAGGGATGAATGATTGTTTGCTTGTATCGTCTCGTGTGGATTATTCAATGTCGAAGGAGATATCTCTTAGGTGCTTATCTGATGTTGGTTTAGGCCTTCGGGGCTTGTGCTTGGGATATGTCGATATCGATTAGAATGGTCTACGCTTGACGACAGATTGCCATGAATGTACTGTTATTGTTACTTGGGTGTTTGTAAAGGCTATCACCGTCGGATTTGTGGAAGACGGGTGTAGGTTCTTCTCTGTTGATGTTGGTAGATTAGTTGATTAATCTACCTATTCTTATATACTTATTGAAGATGTTGGATAATTGTTTTAGCGCTCACTATGACTGTTGTCTGACTCAAGGTTTAATGTCCCCCTCTTATTACTTTGAGCTGTTCATCCATGTGGATGGGAAATTGACTAGCAGGTAACATGTACTAGATCTTGGTGAGGATGATGCAGCGGAGCGTTGACGAGCAGAAGGCTGACCTATTATTTTCTACTATCTAGTATTTGTTGTTTTCTACTATTTGATGTATTCTCTGAGTGCTTGTAGTGAGGCTCATTGTACAGACTCTTATAATGTAATCCAAGGTTGTATGGATATTTTATGGTGATATGAAAAAATTTAAGATTCTGCTCAATTTTGCTTCACTACTATAATCCTGTTGTATATGTTCTATTATATTTTATCCTTGCACTGTGAGTTTTATGACAGGTGCCACTTATGTTATCCTATCTTGATGATCGTCCACAGCTGCATAGTACGTCTTTCAGCGCATTATTTCCCTTGTTAAGTGCAGGAGTTGTGGGCAGTCGTCACAAGGGTTGTCAATAGAAACTTTTGGATGCGGATAATGCCATTTTCTTATCTGCATCTAAAATCATTTTTGGATTTCTATATCCGCGGATGTAGACATATATCGGATAATTATCCAATCTGGTAACGATTGATAAATTAAGGAACATAACTGAAATTTTTAGTTTAACATAAAGGTTTCTCAATCTAATTGATTATTAAAGTGCTAAAACTAAACTAACATAATGATAATAAATAAATATGATTAATAAATATGCATTTAACCTATATAATATGAAATTTCAACTTAATAAAATATCAAATTTGCATATTTTATTATGCTAAAATACGCATAATTTAAAATATAATCATGAAAAAAGGATGGATAACTTTTGATTATGGATGTGTCTATATCCATCTTCGCGTCAGCACTTCCAGATATATGATATTTACCCTTTCTTGGATATAAATGCGGACAGATGTCCAATGAAAACCCTTTCAGGTTTCATTTTGAATTATGTTTGCGCTACGGGTCTAAAACAAAAATAAAGTATTGGCTCAAAGCGAAAATTATTCGGCTCTAGTGTAAAATTTAAAAGTTTCATCCCCAAAATGTAGGTGGTGAATAAAAACGTCTCTAAAACACATTTTAAGCTCCGTCCCTAAAAATATTAGGTAGTGTTCGGTTTAAACTGCATCTTAAGTTTTGGGTTTTCAACACTAAATACAATTAATAAAATGAGTTGAGGGACGAGGAGGAGGGAATAGAAGGAAGATGGAGGGGAATGGCAAAGGGGATGAAGGAACACGAAATGATAATTTATCCATTACACTTCTCTTACTTTCCAGAACACGGAAAATAAATAAAAATTATTTCCTATTTCATATGCTAACTACTTTTTTTTTGTAAATGACAGTTTTTAATGATGAACATGCATCGTTCAGTATCTTCTATCGTTGAAAACCCAATAACTTAAAAGGTTTTAAGCCAAATACCACTTCAATTGCTCTTCTGTATCATCTCAAAGCTTTGGCATCAAACTCTAAATCTACATCTAGGTTTGACATCCAATTTGCGAACAACGTCACAAATCGAAAAGCCTAAAAGCCCACAACTGCATAGCACAATCAAATGAGAACCCTAAATCGACATCAAACTCGATCGAGTCTCGCACCATGCTAACTTGACGAGATCCAAAGCATTGACTTTGTCGTTCTGGACCGAGCACCACGTTGATCCAAAGCAATACGACGTAGGTCTCCCGTATCGACTCTGTTTGTTTAAAATGTTGAATTCTAAATTCTGATTGTTGAATTCTATAACCCGAATGATGATTTCTTAACGTTGAATTTTGAATAATCATAAATTTGTTTGTTTGCATTCAACATTCAGAACAAAAAGCAAAATTAAGCATTCAGAAAAAAAAATTAAGCACTAAAAATGTTCTAAATTATTTTGTTTGAATAGATGGTTTTATTCAGAATAGAAACAAAAAACTAGTAGTCCAAAAGGTTCTAATTTATTAATCAGAACCTGTATTTAGAACCTTTTATTAAAAACAAACGCAATCTTAATTCTAATTTTAGAACCTTGCAGACTTCGTCATTTTGGGCTTCTAATCGTTAAGTGGAAACGACGCGATGCACATCATTTTTCTATTTAAAAACCGCTTGAGCAAATTACTCTCTCGTAATGTTTCAACATTCTCTTATAATAACTGAAGTTTCAGCATTGTTGTATAATGTTTCAACATTCTTTTATAATGTTTCAACGCTCTTGCAAATGGCTCTCATGACAATTGGAAAAATCCCAAACAGATTTGGGATTCAAATAAGCATATCCATAAATTCCTATAAATTTCCAAAATGAAATCTTAGGTTGTGTTAGGTTTACGCTTTTTAGTTTTTAATTTTCGCCCACAGTAAAATACGAACGATACATGTATAACGTAAAAAACGATGGTTTTAGAGAACAATGTTGACACACGAAGTAGAAAACAACTTTTATTTATTTTTGCTTATTTTGAGAATTAAAACAAGAAAACGAGATACTATCATTCAGTCGTCTCTCTCTCTCCTTTATGTGGACCCTCCATCACCCTTTCACTTCCTCCATCATCCTCAACTTTTCTTATGTTTTGTTATCTATATTGAAAACTCAAAATATATTTTAAACCAAACACTACCTTAGATTTTCAATAATCTATACTAATAATTATAACAAGGAAATGGACGATTTGAATGGAACTGAAAGACAAGAGATGAGAATCAGTTCATTGGTTTGTATTTTTACGTAAAATAGAATATGATCCTTGAAAACTAAAGTCTGTCAATCCCCAAAAAAATTAGGCAATGCCGTTTATGATGTAGAATTTTTTGTCATAGATTTTGGATCAAGCGATTATGATCAAAAACATATATGTCGAACTAAGTTAGGACATAACCTTTGAACAATACAGCAATAGGTCTAAGTGGCCATGGCCCATGGCATTCGATTCATAGTACGGGAACCAGATTATACATTGCCTGTAAGTTGCAGCGAAGAAGCGATGGGATGATTTTTCACTCGGTGGTCCAAGAGCGTCGATAAGGCTATAGGAAGGTCAGGTTAGGGACGAAAAGAAGGTAAACGAAAGGCAGCGGATGACTTCTTCAAGTATTGTTCCTTATTACTGATAAGCCGTGCACAATAATAGATGGCCTATGAACATGTTCGTGTAAGGAGAAGACTAATTAGTAAAAGAAGAGAAAGAACTATTTCAGGTGTGTTTTGTTTATATTTTATACTATTCGCCACGCTTACTTGCCTATATAGAGGGTCTGCTCAGATGATATTTGAATTGCAGGCTCTGACTTGTACACCATGCGTAGGTTGTAGTGGGTTTATGTGTGTGATTGCGCATATTTATGCATCTATGAACTTGTAGATGGTGGGACGGTGTTCGCGAACATATTATGGTATATGTGTATATATAGGGCCACTACTTTGACACAAAATTAGACATAAATCCTCGATCTTTGGAAATTTTGTCCCTATATGAAAGGGTGGAATTCATAGGGCAATTCAACGGTGCAAATCAATTTATCACCATTTGTGTTAAAATTTGATGTTTCAATAGACTTTCCTATACATATATATATATATATATATATATATATATATATATAACAAAGCCACCTCGGATTTCTTCAGTAATGGGCAATGTGGCTTAATGTTCCCTTTCTTGTGGCAATTATAACATTCTATTTCTTTAAATAACTTCCTCGGCCTCATGCGAGCTTTGCAATCTTTTATCAAATGTCCAGGCTTGCGGCAGTTATAACATGTAATACCCTTTGATGTTTCATCCTTGGGCTTTTTTTCGTTCTTGCTTGTCTCTGTTTTGTTATTGAAAAATTTCTTTTCTTACCGGAATTTCCCTTCTCTTTATCCTCTAAAGCATTCCTCTTATCGATATTCTCATACCGACAAGCCATCTTTACCATTTCGGCAAATGGAAGTCTCACATGGGCTATCAATCTACTCCATTACCTTCTCTGGAGACCCTCAATAAGTCTCAAATTCTTCTTGATGGGATTCTGAATTAGCTCAGTACCAAGACGAGAGAGTTCATTGATTTTGTTCACGTATTCATGGATGGTCATATCCCCTTGCTTGAGATTGGAAAATTCATAATATAAGCGCTCAAATTCTTCTTGAGGAATAAATCTCTCCTCGAAAATCTCCTTGAACCTGTCCCAAGTAATATTACCTCTAGGATTGCCCATTGTAACAGTCTCCCACCAGATTAAGGCTTCATCTTTCAGCAACCATGATGCTAAAAACCTTTTCCTATCATCAGTCAATTATAAACCTTCGAGGATTTTCTCAGAAGAACGCATCCATGCTTGCGCTTCGATAACTGATTCTTTTCCTGAGAATGACACTCCACACAAATTCTAGTATTTCTTAGAAAGCACTTCCAAATCGGATTGTTGTGGAGGAGGCACAATTGGTGCATTAATAGCTCCTATGGGGTTGGGCTGTTGAGCTTCAGCCTGAACATCGCCCTATATTCTTCCTCTACCTCTTCCACCCCTACCTCTCATTTTCTATTATGTCTGCAAATAGCAAGAAAAGAGTCAGGCCAACAGAAAAGAAAACTTAAGGAAATGTAAGAGCACAAAACATATACATAAATAGAAATGTATCTACTGAGGTGTATGCTATTTTGCTGTACTCATTCTAGGACATTACTAATCCTATCTCTAACGAGTTACTCATCCTAGAGTTCTACCGATTCCATCTCTGATGAATCCTTTAATATGTCATACTCCGGAACTAAGGTTAACCCCTAGCTTTGTTATCACCTATGATGACCTAAACCCCCGATCCTAGACGGAAAGGATAGTCGTTGGAATATGACACATTAAATGCAAAGCCAAAACACAGAACATAGCATAATATTACATTAGAGAAAAATTTACATCATTTACATCAACGGAAATAATATCAGAGTTACATCATTATAGGATCATAATTATATAAATGAAGTTTCAACTTCTAGATAACAAGTACGTTGTGGAATCAAACATAATTAACATAAGAGAGTCTATAAAAGGTTTAAAAGAAACATAAAAGTCCACCTTTAGCTCCAAGTCCATAACAGCATCCATAACTCCCATACACATCCAAAAGAAAGCTAAAAACCTGATCACTTGGCTGCCCGTATGAAAATTACGGGCTCTCGAGTTTGCAGGGAAAAACAAACTACGAGTTTGTCATGAGACTGATATGAGAAACCCTATAGTTAACTTAACTTATTTAAAAATAAGACATATCACGGGACCATGCCATATAACACGTAACGGGTTTACTCCACACAAATGCCAGTGCATAAAATCACGTAATGCTTTTTGAAAAATGAAGCCATTATAAGACTCAGGTCTCATCACATAATGCAAGTGCAAGCCGTAGGATAGAGTTTTACCTTATAATTGCCAAACATGCTTGATACGAGAAAATCATTTGATATTATTATCAGTGTCTAATTTAAAAACAATTTCGAAAATAAATGTATCATTCTTCAATGGCATAATACCCATCATATTATGTCGCCGTAGATATATAACTAAAACCGTAATGTCGCGTACTGGAATTTGGATTTCCATCATGTGCCGAGGCAAAGGATCTTCCTCATCCGAACTTCGGAACATCTCTAGCAAAATGTCCCAGGGAAAACGCTATCCCTTTGGAGTGGTAAGGCCGTTCAGCTGTATTTCATTGATTGGCATCTCCTGAACAATACGTTTCCCGGTCCTATTGGACCTCTTGGTCAGCACGTTGGCCACCAGGGCCTTGCGCGGCTACATCCGAGGCTCCTCGATTCCAACATTCACATAAGTAAAATTCCTGGGCTCCATATCATGGCATCACTTCTAGCAAAAAAGAAACGCATGTCCTCCTTACGGTCCTTTATCCTGTTTTTGACTCATACCGGGGTGTAAAACTTGTGAATTAACACACCACAAAGCTTTGCTTTTCAACAAAAGCTTTGATCTATCTGCCAACAACACTCAACATGCCACATTGTTGTTTCATACCGTACAACTAATGTCCACCAACCTATAACCTCTGAGCTCATACGTCTCAAAGAAGGGTGTTAAGAAAGGAGAATAAATTCTCCTCCACCAAACAGATATATATTTAGTATATATCAATTAATACAACATAAAATACAATGTCAGACACACAATCCATTTGCAAGTTCGTTTTAGGTCTGAACGAAACCAAAAACGTTATTCCTCATCCCATATGTCCAATACAGGAGAGAGGCCCTCACACATCTGGACAATCAACAGTTACATCCAGACCACTGCCATTATAACCCCTTCAAGGGAGCTACCCATATCCAAGGCATCATCAGCAATCCATTCGATGCGAAGATTGTCGGTCGTGCACCATCTTTAATATCTTCGACTTTCAATCATCGTTCAATTATTCGAAATGGGTTAAACTCGATTCTTTTGAATAATTTGCGCCAAAACAAATCAAATCAAATCAAATTAAATCCTTATTTGGATTATTGATTCACCAATTAAATCTCTTTTAATTGGTTGCTTTGCATAAGATTTAAAATCTTATTCTCAAATTTGGTAAAGTCATTTGGCTTTTCAAAAATCATTTCATAACCTATATTAAAGGTTTACTTAAGAATTCAATTCAATATAGGAATTAAGATTCTTATTTCCAAACTCTTTCTCAAATCAATTATATAAGCTTTTATACAAAACTGCCAAATTCCACTTAACCACTTTTATCATTTAAAACCAAATAAAATTGGTTTAAATCCATTTCAAATCATTTATAATAATTTATAATGATTTTTCACTATTTTTCATTTATATAAAAATAGTCCATACCCGTAATTTCCAATTACAGGTCATGGCGCTATTTTTATTCAAATTTGAATTGAACATTTCTAAAAATTTGACTGTTAGATTTCGAAACTCTTATTATTATTTGAAAGATCTTTTTAATACGAACCCAACGGTTCCAATTTCGGGAAAATCTGTCGGTCGGATCTTCCGATATACTCTTCTAAAGTTACTAGTCAAAATCGCGAACTACCGACACGTTCTATTTAAATCCATAGTCGACGTGTGTGTATATATCTAATACGTCAAATCACTTCGAAACCATTTAATATATTATATAAAATATATAATTTTCCAAAATCATATTTTTATATTTTCAGCCCAAAAATCATTTATTTCAATATACTCATACTATAATAATATTATAATGATTAAAATAATATTATTTTTCGAACTTCAATATTTTCAATCCCAACTTTCCTAATATTCATTATAAAAATAAACAATAAACTTTTGAAAAGAAAAATCTTTTAAAACACTTCCAAAATAGCCTAACGAAACTTCACTTTTCATTATTATTATTTATTTCAAATAAAAACTTTGACAAACCAAAATCATATGAAAATTGATTAAAATTCTCCTGCCATAGTTATGGAAATTTATCGAAATTTTATTCTCTTCACGTCCATCTAAAATCGAACATCAAATTCAAACTTTGATTTTTCAACTATTATCATAATAATAAATTATTCGTTAAAACCAATTTTCATAACGGAGACTTAACCAATGAACTAATAACCATTTTTATTGTTCAATTTTAAACAGTGTATATATAACTCTCAATCATCCATCACACTGCATCCAATTCACAACCAAAGTGCACTACACCATATATGCCTTAAATAAATAACGCTTATACAGTCTTGTCAAGCAACAGATTGACAAACTACACACTTGGGATTAATGCTCATTATCATCCCAATACCCGTGTGGGGTTTCCATCATATTCACAAACAGTCGTGACTTATCTACACACTTGGGAGATATGTAAAATTATCATTCCAATACCCGAGTGGGGTTTACATCATAATCCATGTAGTTTATCTACACATTTGAGAGACATGTGGGTTAACTGTCATCCCAAAACTCGTATGGGGTTTTCTACACAATCAATGTGACTTACCTACACACTTAGGAGATGTGTAAAATTATTATCCCAATACCCGTGTGGGGCTTACATCATAATCCATGTAGCTAATCTACACACTTGAGAGACATGTAAGCGTATTTTCATCCCAAAACCCATGTGGGGTTTTTATGACAACCAATAAACAATAATCAATATATTTCTCAACCCGAAACAATTTAAGGTCCAGTCATTTCCCAATCGACATTGTTTACAATATAGATGTCATATATTCAAGGGGTTTCACATATATGATATAAAAATCATATTTTTACCACAATACTCAACATTTAACATTATACTAGTTTAACATTATATTAAACAGATATAATCAATGTTAAACATAATTAAACATACTTAATTAACAATTAATAGTTAATTAATTTAATCTCTATCTACGTGAGTTTCAGTTTCTCACACGGGTTCCACTCTACCAAACTTTATTTGGAAGGAAATCAAACTCGCACACACAGCTACGGCTCACGTACAACACCTACGACATTTGTCGGCTACTCACGAGCCTAGATCTGGCAATTACAGAGATCAGATCACTCACGAACTCACACGTACTCACGAATCTTTGCGTATCTTGGATTTTAAAACAAAACGAGGGTGTATGGGGGGTTTAAGGGGTGAGACATGAGTGTGGGACCCATGATGGAGTCTACTATGGGCCGACGTGGACAAGTGGGGCCCTGGGTGGAGGGAGCAGGATGTAAGGAGGTGAAAGCTTGGAGTTTTAAGGGGGGTTAAATGCTAAAATTGGTGAAAATAGGTGATTTAGGGTTTTTGGAAGAGAAGGGGGCCACAACGGCGGAGAGGGTAGTGCGACGACTAGCGCGGGGTCAAGGGAGGTGGAGGAGCAGGCGCCGGCGGTCAGGTGGAGGGGTGACGACCGTGGGAGGAGGGAGAAGGGGGTGAAGGAGCTTTGTGAAAAATGGAGAAGAAAGGAGAAAGAGGAGAAAAGAAAGGGGTTTTATGCAAAAATAGTTTGTCTCGGATTGATGAGCTGTCGCGACGAGGGAAGAAGGAAGAAAAACACCTAGGGTCATTGATGGATTGACACCTCATTTCATGCTTTTAGAAGCACTTTCCAATCGGTAAACATAGAGTGTGTTAGTTCAGCTTCACATCTTCTGATCGTGTGACCAAACGACAATTCCGTATTATATGAAAATTTGCACTCTAGCATAAGACATAACTCCGGATCCAACGGAGCAGGTTTCATTGAATTCTGAGTTCGTTTGACCCTCTCTTTTATTTTTCTACCGTGTTTCCATTTAATTTTGACGGGTTATCGCAGCATGCGTTTAATTCTCATACGCTCACATACTAGCTCCAAAAATTAGGAAATTTGGAATCCGACCCTTTTTTATACTACGAATCCGATAAAATTGGTTTCGTTGAAATCCGAGAACATCTCTATAATGTTCCTTTTTAAACCGCTAAAATCAGCATTGAATCATCGAATTTTTAAATTTGATCATAAATTCTCATAAAATTAAATTAAAAATAATTTTTAAATTGATTTAAAATTTTGGGTTTCCGTAGTCGATCAGCAAAAAGTCCTCTAAAATGTCCAAGTCCATGTGTGTTTATAGATGCTCCACTCTATCAACCAGTATGCAGTAGTGGCGCAAAAATTGGGGTAGTGGAACGAGTGGGGGAAGTCCATGTATAAAATGAGAGAAGGTCAGATCAGCCCAATCCAACATGCTTCTGATCGACACTGATCTGGATCCTTATCGTTACCGATCCGGATCTGGATCAGAGAGCCGATCCAGATTCGTGCCAAGTTTTGGCAGGTGCATCGCTATGCTTCGATGAGTTGAGTCCAATCCAAGCCTTGTACCGATCCCATCTTTGTATTTTTATATCAATCCGAAGTACGTGAATTGCACCAATCGGGAGCAGTGCCATCTATACCGATCTGATTCTAGGTGAGTAACACCGATCCGAGACTATTAGATTTATACTGATCCGAAGCCATATGAAAATACCGATCCAATTTTAAGTTGTCCAAACTCAGAGTTTTCGTGAAATACGTTGCTTCAACCAAACGTTTCCAAATATGTCGCAGTCCATGCTCAAGTCCTTAGCATATCGATAGTCAAAAATCCAAAATTTGGCAACTTCATGAATCAACACACAAACACACACACACACACAGATATATATATATATATATATGTATGTATGTATGTATGTATGTATATATATATATATATATATATATATATATATATATATATATATATGAAACTCTATATGGACACAAAAATAAACACAACAAATCTCAGCCATTAGATCTCACCATGAATTCAACACTCCACATAAAAACAAATAAATCCAATGGTCCACACTTTGTGTCTCCCACTTTGTATTCAATTTTGTGTCCCAATAGCCGCCCTATATATATATATATATATATATATATATATATATATATATATATATATATATGTGTGTGTGTGTGTGTGTGTGTGTATGTATGTAGCACTTGCTCCGTATTGTTAGTATATAAGCACGAAATATTAAAAAAAAAGAATGCATTGTAGCCAATAGGTTTTAAAGGCAAAGCTAAATTGAAAAAAAAAAAAAAATGTTAATGCGCATGGCCATACCAATTTCTATGGATTCGAAAAGTCATTGTCAATTCTGGAGGGTGAGTCTTACTAAAGTTACGTTAGAAAGCCTGAAGGATAAAAATGATTATTTCAGTAAATGTACGGATCTATGAATTAGCGGAGGACACTAGATATATGACGCTAACTCTGCAGTCTTAGTATATATATATATATATATTTAAAGAATGCATTGTAGCCAATAGGTTTTAAAAGGAAAGCCAAATTGAAAATAAAAAAAATAAAAAAAAAATCAGTAAGTGTTAATGCCCAGACCAATTTCCATGAGTTGGAAAAGCCATTATCAATTCTGGAGGGTGGGTCTTTTCTAGAGTAAAAAGAATTATGTCAAACTATACGGCTCTGCAAAATTACGTGGGTATGATCCATTCGCATGAAGCCATGAACCCGCATCAGTTTTCCCGGCCAAATGGCAAATTGGGTTTTAAAACATTCTACGCAACGAAATCCTAGAAATCCTATAAGTATCTTAGTTCTCCCGACAAACCCTAATTCGAACGGCGGCCGCCTTCTCAATTTCTCAGGTTTCCTCTTTCTGTTTTTTTTTTTTTTTTTTTTTCCCTGGTGACATTGCGTCCGCATCTAATTCAATCACTGAAATACTGTTTGACGTAATAGCCAGACCCTTGTCTAATTATGTGAGCATCTGTATCTTTTTTCTTGATCATTTCGTTGGTTTGCTCTTAAAGACATTTATTTTATCAGTAGTGGATTGAGCGGTTCACTGAACCAAAATGACGAAAAATTTCGGTGCTGAAATAATGGCAACAAATTAGAGTCTCTGACGCGATAATTTGATATCGTGATTAGCGCTGTATGTTGCCCAGATTGAATTTGGGCTAAATTCTGGCAGAACAAATATCTGGTAATTAGTTTTGCATTCAGATGTTTTGACATTTAATTCCATTACTGGATCCGAGTTTATGTAATGATACAGAGTTGAATTTTGCTTGATTGGTAAATCATTGTATATAACAGTCATGTATAATTCGGTCCATGGCATTGAAAGGTCTCGATGAAATTGCGTCCCCATATCTAAATTAGTCGATTGAATACAATTTGATGTAAAAAGCAGTTACCTTGAATCATGTATATTGTGATATTCATTGCATTTCAAGTGAAGCAATATAAAATGGGCACACTTGAATTTTGATTCAGCATACACAGCTTATTAAGCATACCATATTTACTCTTTAAACTTTCTGATAATTGATTTAATTGCATTTATACAAATTTGATTTTCCTACCCAGCGATGATGAGCTCTTAACATGTAAGAAGATCCAACTACGGAACTTCAGTGAAATATTTTTGTTACGCTTGGCTTCTGAGCTGCGGATTTTTGCATTTCTCCTACATAAAAGTACTTGCCTCACTTTCATTGTAGAATTCTCATTGTAGAGTTCTACGTGCGTTTTAAAATTGATACAAGTATTCTTCAATACAAGTGGATTCAATCATTTTTGGATCCTCAATGGAATACACGTTATGCTTGGCTTCTGAGCTTTGGTTTTTGTCAGTGATTTTGCAACGAAACATGTCTTAGTTGATGATGCAGCTAAGATCATGTATCTCTGTTATATATCTTTCCCCTTTCCTACTGGTGTAGGAATTATTTTTACGCTTTTTACATCCGTGTTCTCTAGTAAAAATATAAATGGTATAGTTATTATTTGTTCATATATTATATGTAGTTTAGTATGTGTTTAATGAAAAATATACGTTTGATGAAATTATGTGGGAAATGATGACCTATTTGTTGCATAGGCTGCAATTTTACTTTGCAGCGATATCTGCTGAAAAATTGCACGTCAGTCTGATCCTTATTATATTACATATTACCATAGAAATAGTAAAATGAGTCCTTTATACATATTTCGTTTTTTGATGCATTTTTTTTGAATAATTTGGCATGGCATGAAAGATAACTGTACATTTCCAGTGAAGTGTCATGCAGTTGTTAGTTCTTCTGAATACAATGTGACATTCTTGGTTCATTTATTGGAAGTTCACCAGTTATTGAAATAACCCTTTTAAAAACTATGGTGATATGAACATAAATGTTATTAAGAGTTTATTTATATTTATTGGAGTTCAGGGTTTGTGAAATAATTCTGAATCTTCATCAGTTCAGCATGTAGTATGCTTCATAAATTAAAGTATGCAGGGGTTACCCTAGCATCTTTAGGTTTGGTACTTTTGCTTTTTTTTCGCTTCTTCGACAAAACTAGCTATTAACTAATGGTGATTAATTTTTATAAAAAATAGAAGTTCATCCTTCGGCCTATTGTATTGAATAAGAGCAGATAATGTCTTCAATTTCTAGGCTAAGCCGGATGAGATGGTGATCATTTGTTGGAAGATTTAGTGGATTTGTTGGGGTTGAAAATTATTAAATGCAAATAACCTTCACATTATTGGTTGTAAAACTTAATAAGTGCAATTAATCTTCTATCTTTTTCTTTTTTGCCTTTCCCCCTCTTCTTTTTGTTTTACTAATTTTTCAAACTTATCTCAGCTTATAAGAAGGATGTTCTCAACGGGGGTATTGGGCAAATAAGTTAATTAATCAACATTTTTTTTTCCGGATATATTCACGTTGCTTAGTGCGTGAACAGCGTGGATATGTCTTGGAATTGAAGTTAATTAATCAACTATGTTTATTCAATATCCCCATCCTGCGTTCTTCACGAAAACTGATTTTGCACTTGTACTAGGTAGACCGAAGTTTTTTTTGTTAAAATATGCGAAATAAAGAGAAAAAGATGGGTTCCATTCCCTATTTTTGAGGCGTAATTCATGGGGGTCCTACCCATTTATTTCACATTAGTACAATTTGACGTAAATTGTTTCGGTTCATTTAGCATTTTTGATGTTTGAATAGTGAGAAAAAGGAAAAAAAGAGAAAATGAATTATTATAATGCATTTGATTTGATGAAACTAGCTTGTGGATAAGGACAGTGTTTTTTTACAATCTTCATTGTTATTTATTCGTAGCAATGATTCTATATTTGAAGTTTAAGGTCATGAATATGCAATGCCATTGAAAACTGGCAAGAGATGTCGGTATAAATATGGTGTATTATCATTTGTTTTTCTCATTTGGAAAACAATTCTTTTCGTAGCAGAATGGAGAGTAAATGCTATATTAAGTCATACGATTTCTTTTCTTTTGCGTTGTGGCTTTTTCTTCAGTAAATCAAGGTTTTCTCCAACTCTCGTGTTCAGCTGTGGTGCTCAAAGAAATTGATTTAGCCAGACTGTAATTTTTATAGTTGCTGATATAGTGCCATTAATTTCAATGACTAATGCACACGTGAATTGAAATGTGTCGTGGTCAGCTTTGCAACTCTGCGTATTGGACTTTATGCATTTATGTTTTAAGCTATGGAGGAAATACTGATGTTTATTAATATGGTAGTCATGTTTTATTACGAATGGATATTTAAAATCTTTCGTTTGCTATTTTTTTTTTAAAAAACTTTTAAAAATTCACAATTTTGATTTTAACGTTCACATAACTGTTTGAATTCATCAGGAGTTTAGAGAGGGAAAAAAATTATCTATTGGGCAACGTTTTCATTGGAATGGATTTACAGATTTTAAGCTTTGGGTTTCTTTCATTATCAATATTTCAAGATTAATGCTCTTAATGTTACAGAAAATGAATGTCCATACGAAATTATTTCAAGTAAGTGAGATAAAAAGATTAGTTTAGTATTGAAGTAATACATACATAGAATCACTTTAATTCAAGTAAATGTATTACTATTAGAAAAATGGTTAGCATGAACTTAACATTGTTAGATAATTATTCACATAATGAAATAGCATAAAAATCAAAACATGTATTTTGAAAAATGCATAACATCGTAGATAAAACTGTCAAAATTATAGATATAAAAAAAAAAAAAACTAAATGCAAACCTCATGGATTTGTAAACTTCACCATTAGAGCTTTGATTGAACTTATTGAATTTCGACTAATATTATTATCATTAATTAGTATCTAGGTGTTTAGCTTGGTTGAAAATGTGGTAAAAAGCATAAGAAATAGCAAGGAAATATACATAAAAGTATAAAAAAGTTATGCATGTATTTAAAAATTACAAAAACCACGTGATTATTAAAATACTTGTTTAGACACATATACATAAATTTTAGTTAAATTAATTGAACAGACTTTGTTGATTTTTCTTAATTTTACTGTAACACCCCGTATTTTCTGTGAACTTAAGAATTACAAATCTGAGTATAATTAAAATATAAAATCAGAATCAAGGGAAACGGGCTGTGCCATTGCATTCGTCTCGGAAAAATACGTGAAATAGAGTCCGAAATTTCGTAAATCGAAGTCCATATGACCAAGTTATGGCCTTCCAAAGTTCAGAAAAAAATTAAACAGCACAGACCAGGTCGACTGGGGAGTCGACCCTAGAGTCGACCTGCTCTCGGGGGGTCGACCCTAGAGTCGACCTACCCCAGGGGGTCGACCCTAGAGTCGACCTGCCCCCAGGGGGGTCGACCCTAGAGTCGACCCTAGTGTCGACCTGGGGGTCGACCTGCCTCCCGAATCTACTTTTCTGCCTGGGTGCGTTCTGATGTATCTGGTCTCGTTTTCTGTCTAGATTCGTCTGCCTAAACCTATTTAAACAGCCCCAAACCCAGCCTTCTCTGCACACAATTCTATTCTGCTTCTACTCTGCCTCTGTTCTAAATTAAAAATAAAAATGGCGTTGCTACTCTGCTGGAATCAAAACTAGAAGACAATCAACATCATCCTAAATTCAATTAGAGATTAGAGCTTCTGCAACGGTTCTACAACAACTAGAGTTCTTTCTTTAATCCAATTAAGACAAGTACAGTTATTCTCCGCTATAAACGTTAATTCTGATTGTGACATGAATTATAAATCTGAATCTGAGGTTATATCTGTTCTGTTTTGTTTGGATCTATCTTATTTTGTATCTTTTTCCTCTTTCTGTTCTATAGCCAGGCTACCACGAGCCTGAGCCAATCTCATAAGAGATCAACATACGCTAAAATGTTTGGGACAATCAAATGAATGTGCATAAATTGGGCATGACCGATATGTGATTGATTTGAGGAAAGAACATAGGTTGGACTTGGAACTTAGAACATAAATCTAAGGCATAATTGGATTGATCTGTGACCGATTTGAGTATATAAACTAGATCTAGATCTGTGCATATATGACTGTTTGGGATTATCATATGATAATACATAACTTGCAAATCTGGAATATTAAGATCTGAATTAAAACACATATCATATGTTAGATCTAGATCCTTGGGCATATTTTATAACGGATTATAACTTAGGTGTGAAGATCCATATTAAGATTTGATAACTATCAAGTGTGAATAACACCTAAGTAGGAGATTTTTGAATATATGACTTGCATTGAAATAGATGGCTATAATTGGTATAATTTATATGTGAATCTTTTGTACTAGGCAAGTGGAACTAAATTGGGACATGTAAATTATGACCATAATCTGTGACATGCAAATTCAATGCAAACGTAGGGTATATGATCCTAGTGTGAATCATGACCACTATTTAGGCATGCAAATTTAGGCCAAATTTATAATTAGGCAAGATATGTGAAAGGAATGATGAAAAATCAGTTATAATTGCCTAATTTGCTAGTTCTGCTATATTTGTCTAATCTGTTAGTTTTATTATATCGCCTAATCTGCTAGTTCTGTTATATTGCTTAATCTGCTAGTTCTGCTCTACTGCCTAGTCTGCTAGATTTGTTCATCTGCCAAATCTGTCATCTGCTAAGTCTGTTGAAAATACTAAATCTGCTAGTTTGCTTAATCTGCAAAGTCGCCTAATCTGAGAAATCTGTTATCTGCTATATCTGTTGAGTTGGTATAATTAGTCCGCTATTGACATAATCTGAATTGGCTATAGTTATGAATAATTGACATGTATATTAGGCGTGGGTATAAATGGTAAATCATTAATTAATTGGCCGCAAAGATAAACATGGCTAACTCGAGGTTATAATGAGTTTGCGGCGTAATTCTGCCCGGAACCGCCCGGCATAATCCAGTGGTCGCAAACAATAGGTTCTAATGTGAGAAGTTAGTCATAACGTGCTAGAAACCCGAGGTTAGACTCAGTTTGCGACAGAAACCTGCCCGGAACCAACCGGCCTAACCAGTAGCCGCAAACTGTCAGTCTAATGTGAGAGGTTTGGGCATTAATATTTAATTAATGAAAATCTGAGATAATTATGATGTCTAAAACGTGTTGGGTAAGGTTAAACCAATTGGACCAATGAATCTGATGAACCCGTTTCGTGAATCCGTAGGCCCAATACAAAGTTAAATAATCTGGAACCAGTTAATCTGTAAGCCTGTTAATCCGAACATCTGATCCGTTAGTCTGAAAACTTGTTAACTTGATTGTCTGATCTGTGAACTAGTTAACCTAAATTTTGTATGTCTGAAACTTGTAAACAAGTTAATCTGAGATCTGTTAGTCTGGGGACACAAGGTTAGGAGGGGAATTACTTGTGTCATCTGTTGTTTGGGACCCATATTAGTCAGTAACCCTTTCTGGTATCAAAACTTTGACCCAACAGTAGGTAGGGTCCGGGCACGCTTACTGAACTAATTATAAGTGGTTCATTCTGATAATGGCGAGGGGTGTTGATGGTGCGTTCCAACCGGGTCATGTGCGTGCATGGATCCCGGTCTGCCTCTGAGGATGTAAGACGCCGTGACATCTGTAAATAGGTCTGTGCCGATTGGTTGTCACTTTAGGGAGTGATACACCCTACTGTGGGGCCGACACAAGATATTTATGTATTAGGGAGCCGATCGCTTGGGGTAGGGTTTTAGGGTACACTTAGTTCTGTCTGTTTCTGTTGGTACCGTCTGTTTCTGTTGGGTGGTAACACCTGTCTGTTTCTGCGTGGTACCGTCTGTTCGGGTGGTAAAGGCCCATTACTAGTGTACACCTAATTCTACATTCTGTTTCCGTAGGGATTAATCTGTTTCTGCTTCTGTCTGTTTCTGATTGGGTAGTTAAGGCCCATTATTAGCATTCTGTTTCCGTTAAATTATTTTGTACCCGTTCCTACTTCAGTTTAGACATTAGGGTGCCACCTAATTCTGTTATACTAGTATTAGTGCAGAGAAGTGTAAAGCAATAGTTTATGTCATTCTGTTCTTCTATTATATCTGCTACACCTGTGACAGTTATCTCTCATCCAGTTTTATGCTCATGTCATATTATTATTATTATCTGTTCATATGCTGAAAGTCACTGGACTTGCCAGACTTTTTGTCTGACCCTTGTTGTTTCGCCTCCTTTCTTCCGTTTCCCCCCCAGGTTATCCAAGGAGGGAATACTTTAGCTTGATCCGGATTTCTCTTTGCTTGAAGTGCTTAAAGTATGGCTTGGCTCTGTATAGCTTCCGTTCTATGGGGATTATGATTTTAAACCATGCATTTTGAAGGCTTTTGTACAAGACTGATATTTTGTACATGAATTCTGAGATTTGAAAGGATGTAACCATATTGACTTCTGTTTCCGCTGTAATAAAGTTAAAAATTTTCAAGTACTGTTTTATCTGTCTTGTAAGTTTCTGTTCTGTTTACTAAAATGCTCCACCAAAGTTAAGGCATTCCCTTTGTGAGTGACCTTAACGGAGGTGGGGTGTTACACTTGGTATCAGAGCAGAAGGTTACCGGATTTGATAAAGAATTTTTGAAAACTATTTTCAAAAAGGTTTTGAAAAGGAAGTATTTTCAAAAGTAAAGCTTATTTTGAAAAACATAGTCCCCTAAGCCATATATCTATCTTTTGATCCTCTGCTTGAATCCCTGTTTCCTTCTTTCTTGAGTCTCTGGGGCTTCCGGCTTTCTGGGAGGTAACCTCGTCGAAGGGCAAAGTAGTGCCCGACTTCCATCGATAGCTGTAGTAGTTTCACCTGCGGCTAGTTTTCTTTAGAGCTTTGAAGGATTTTTCCGGGCGATGGAGGCAGCTTTCGAGGGATTGGTCAACATGTTACACAAGGATAGTAAAGATGAGAATGATGAGGTTTGGCTAAGGAGCACAACCCAAAGGTGAGAAACTCATATAGACTTAGTTCACAATGGAGGCAAAAGGGAAACACAAAAGAAGGAAGGAAAGTTTGAAGATAAGGAGGAGGAAAGTGTTTTACTTATGGAAGCTCGACTCATCTGAATAAGGATTACCAAAAGAGGAAGGGGAGGGTGCTTGCTTCAACTGTGGTGAGATGGTGCACTTTACTAGGGACTGCCCGAAGAAACGAAGGCAAGGACAGGACCAACTTCTGGAGGGCAGGCAAACACTCTCAAGGCTAGTGGATAGGATAGAAATAGGGAAAATTTCTGTAGAAGGTTTAATTTTCTTATCTGGTTATGGAGTTAAGACTCTTTCTGATTCTGTACTTGATACTCTGCACTTGAATACTAGTATTGTTTCTGATTCTGCTGTAGACTCAGACCCATAAAGGGTATGACTCATCTGTTTTAAGTTAAGGTTTGAGGGATATCTGTGTTAGGCGTCAAATATGACGCATATATTCTGAGTTTTTGTGGGATATGATTTTATCATGCTTAGCTTCCGAAGAATCATTAGGGAACCTGATCTGTACCAGTAGTCTATAAATATCTGAATACTTCTGATAAGATTTCCAGTTTTGACATTGTTTAAAGAGGGTAATCCTCTGAGTGTCAATTTGATGTTGGTTTCGGTCTTCGGGGCCGATACTTAGGACCCATGTCTAATGGGAACCAAGTTTTTGTTCTATCTGTACTCGCTTCCATCACTCGACTGTATCCTATCGATCGAGTGTTCAACTTATAGATAGGAATCCTAATGGGTGTAAACATGTGTTTGAGACATGTTATGTTTGATGTTTGCAAGTGGATGCAAGTGGTTGCTAGTGGTTGCTCGTTGACGCATATACACACACTAGGCACTAGATCGGCTCGAAAACACTCTCATACTGCATATGGATGAGTGAGCATTTTAAATTTTTATGGATGCAAAATGGTTGAATCAGCACATGGATGTTGCATATGAGTGGATGGTTGTGCACTCATATAGAAATGATATGTATCAAATAGGAAAAAGCATACATATTGGACTCATGGCACTGACATAATTCGCATTAAGGAGGTCAACTGAATCAGTAGACCGCCTGATCTTTGCATTAGATAAGGAACATATACACACACTTTTGCAAATGTTCATACAACACTAGAAATTTCTAAGGACAATGGATGCTTGTGGATGATGACTGAGTAGATGAGTGATTGGATGGTAGGACACATTCTTCTTAACTTGAAGATTTCGGGGACGAAATCCTTTAAGGAGGGGAGAATGTAACACCCCGTATTTTCTGTGAACTTAAGAATTACAAATCTGAGTATAATTAAAATATAAAATCAGAATCAAGGGAAACGGGCTGTGCCATTGCGTTCGTCTCGGAAAAATACGCGAAATAGAGTCCGAAATTTCGTAAATCGGAGTCCATATGACCAAGTTATGGCCTTCCAAAGTTCAGAAAAAAATTAAACAACACAGACCAGGTCGACTGGGGAGTCGACCCTAGAGTCGACCTGCCCCCAGGGGGTCGACCCTAGAGTCGACCTGCCCCAGGGGATCGACCCTAGAGTCAACCCTAGAGTCGACCTGCCCCCAAGGGGTCGACCCTAGTGTCGACCTGGGGGTCGACCTGCCTCCCGAATCTGCTTTTCTGCCTGGGTGCGTTCTGATGTATCTGGTCTCGTTTTCTGTCTAGATTCGTCTGCCTAAACCTATTTAAACAGCCCCAAACCCAGCCTTCTCTGCACACAATTCTATTCTGCTTCTACTCTGCCTCTGTTCTAAATTAAAAATAAAAATGGCGTTGCTACTCTGCTGGAATCAAAACTAGAAGACAATCAACATCATCCTAAATTCAATTAGAGATTAGAGCTTCTGCAACGGTTCTACAACAACTAGAGTTCTTTCTTTAATCCAATTAAGGCAAGTACAGTTATTCTCCGCTATAAACGTTAATTTTGATTGTGACATGAATTATAAATCTGAATCTGAGGTTATATCTGTTCTGTTCTGTTTGGATCTATCTTATTTTGTATCTCTTTCCTCTTTCTGTTCTATAGCCAGGCTACCACGAGCCTGAGCCAATCTCATAAGAGATCAACATACGCTAAAATGTTTGGGACAATCAAATGAATGTGCATAAATTGGGCATGACCGATATGTGATTGATTTGAGGAAAGAACATAGGTTGGACTTGGAACTTAGAACATAAATCTAAGGCATAATTGGATTGATCTGTGACCGATTTGAGTATATAAACTAGATCTAGATCTGTGCATATATGACTGTTTGGGATTATCATATGATAATACATAACTTGCAAATCTGGAATATTAAGATCTGAATTAAAACACATATCATATGTTAGATCTAGATCCTTGGGCATATTTTATAACGGATTATAACTTAGGTGTGAAGATCCATATTAAGATTTGATAACTATCAAGTGTGAATAACACCTAAGTAGGAGATTTTTGAATATATGACATGCATTGAAATAGATGGCTATAATTGGTATAATTTATATGTGAATCTTTTGTACTAGGCAAGTGGAACTAAATTGGGACATGTAAATTATGACCATAATCTGTGACATGCAAATTCAATGCAAACGTAGGGTATATGATCCTAGTGTGAATCATAACCACTATTTAGGCATGCAAATTTAGGCCAAATTTATAATTAGGCAAGATATGTGAAAGGAATGATGAAAAATCAGTTATAATTGCCTAATTTGCTAGTTCTGCTATATTTGTCTAATCTGTTAGTTTTATTATATCGCCTAATCTGCTAGTTCTGTTATATTGCTTAATCTGCTAGTTCTGCTCTACTGCCTAGTCTGCTAGATTTGTTCATCTGCCAAATCTGTCATCTGCTAAGTCTGTTGAAAATACTAAATCTGCTAGTTTGCTTAATCTGCAAAGTCGCCTAATCTGAGAAATCTGTTATCTGCTATATCTGTTGAGTTGGTATAATTAGTCCGCTATTGACATAATCTGAATTGGCTATAGTTATGAATAATTGACATGTATATTAGGCGTGGGTATAAATGGTAAATCATTAATTAATTGGCCGCAAAGATAAACATGGCTAACTCGAGGTTATAATGAGTTTGCGGCGTAATTCTGCCCGGAACCGCCCGGCATAATCCAGTGGTCGCAAACAATAGGTTCTAATGTGAGAAGTTAGTCATAACGTGCTAGAAACCCGAGGTTAGACTCAGTTTGCGACAGAAACCTGCCCGGAACCAACCGGCCTAACCAGTAGCCGCAAACTGTCAGTCTAATGTGAGAGGTTTGGGCATTAATATTTAATTAATGAAAATCTGAGATAATTATGATGTCTAAAACGTGTTGGGTAAGGTTAAACCAATTGGACCAATGAATCTGATGAACCCGTTTCGTGAATCCGTAGGCCCAATACAAAGTTAAATAATCTGGAACCAGTTAATCTGTAAGCCTGTTAATCCGAACATCTGATCCGTTAGTCTGAAAACTTGTTAACTTGATTGTCTGATCTGTGAACTAGTTAACCTAAATTTTGTATGTCTGAAACTTGTAAACAAGTTAATCTGAGATCTGTTAGTCTGGGGACACAAGGTTAGGAGGGGAATTACTTGTGTCATCTGTTGTTTGGGACCCATATTAGTCAGTAACCCTTTCTGGTATCAAAACTTTGACCCAACAGTAGGTAGGGTCCGGGCACGCTTACTGAACTAATTATAAGTGGTTCATTCTGATAATGGCGAGGGGTGTTGATGGTGCGTTCCAACCGGGTCATGTGCGTGCATGGATCCCGGTCTGCCTCTGAGGATGTAAGACGCCGTGACATCTGTAAATAGGTCTGTGCCGATTGGTTGTCACTTTAGGGAGTGATACACCCTACTGTGGGGCCGACACAGGATATTTATGTATTAGGGAGCCGATCGCTTGGGGTAGGGTTTTAGGGTACACTTAGTTCTGTCTGTTTCTGTTGGTACCGTCTGTTTCTGTTGGGTGGTAACACCTGTCTGTTTCTGCGTGGTACCGTCTGTTCGGGTGGTAAAGGCCCATTACTAGTGTACACCTAATTCTACATTCTGTTTCCGTAGGGATTAATCTGTTTCTGCTTCTGTCTGTTTCTGATTGGGTAGTTAAGGCCCATTATTAGCATTCTGTTTCCGTTAAATTATTTTGTACCCGTTCCTACTTCAGTTTAGACATTAGGGTGCCACCTAATTCTGTTATACTAGTATTAGTGCAGAGAAGTGTAAAGCAATAGTTTATGTCATTCTGTTCTTCTATTATATCTGCTACACCTGTGACAGTTATCTCTCATCCAGTTTTATGCTCATGTCATATTATTATTATTATCTGTTCATATGCTGAAAGTCACTGGACTTGCCAGACTTTTTGTCTGACCCTTGTTGTTTCGCCTCCTTTCTTCCGTTTCCCCCCAGGTTATCCAAGGAGGGAATACTTTAGCTTGATCCGGATTTCTCTTTGCTTGAAGTGCTTAAAGTATGGCTTGGCTCTGTATAGCTTCCGTTCTATGGGGATTATGATTTTAAACCATGCATTTTGAAGGCTTTTGTACAAGACTGATATTTTGTTCATGAATTCTGAGATTTGAAAGGATGTAACCATATTGACTTCTGTTTCCGCTGTAATAAAGTTAAAAATTTTCAAGTACTGTTTTATCTGTCGTGTAAGTTTCTGTTCTGTTTACTAAAATGCTCCACCAAAGTTAAGGCATTCCCTTTGTGAGTGACCTTAACGGAGGTTGGGTGTTACACTTGGTATCAGAGCAGAAGGTTACCGGATTTGATAAAGAATTTTTGAAA
The DNA here is from genome assembly GCA_030737875.1 of Allium sativum. Taxonomy (NCBI): domain Eukaryota; kingdom Viridiplantae; phylum Streptophyta; class Magnoliopsida; order Asparagales; family Amaryllidaceae; genus Allium; species Allium sativum. The sequence goes on along the minus strand of CM060916.1, from coordinate 217,494,415 downwards.
ACTATTTTCAAAAAGGTTTTGAAAAGGAAGTATTTTCAAAAGTAAAGCTTATTTTGAAAAACATAGTCCCCTAAGCCATATATCTATCTTTTGATCCTCTGCTTGAATCCCTCATTCCTTCTTTCTTGAGTCTCTGGGGCTTCCGGCTTTCTGGGAGGTAACCTCGTCGAAGGGCAAAGTAGTGCCCGACTTCCATCGATAGCTGTAGTAGTTTCACCTGCGGCTAGTTTTCTTTAGAGCTTTGAAGGATTTTTCCGGGCGATGGAGGCAGCTTTCGAGGGATTGGTCAACATGTTACACAAGGATAGTAAAGATGAGAATGATGAGGTTTGGCTAAGGAGCACAACCCAAAGGTGAGAAACTCATATAGACTTAGTTCACAATGGAGGCAAAAGGGAAACACAAAAGAAGGAAGGAAAGTTTGAAGATAAGGAGGAGGAAAGTGTTTTACTTATGGAAGCTCGACTCATCTGAATAAGGATTACCAAAAGAGGAAGGGGAGGGTGCTTGCTTCAACTGTGGTGAGATGGTGCACTTTACTAGGGACTGCCCGAAGAAACGAAGGCAAGGACAGGACCAACTTCTGGAGGGCAGGCAAACACTCTCAAGGCTAGTGGATAGGATAGAAATAGGGAAAATTTCTGTAGAAGGTTTAATTTTCTTATCTGGTTATGGAGTTAAGACTCTTTCTGATTCTGTACTTGATACTCTGCACTTGAATACTAGTATTGTTTCTGATTCTGCTGTAGACTCAGACCCATAAAGGGTATGACTCATCTGTTTTAAGTTAAGGTTTGAGGGATATCTGTGTTAGGCGTCAAATATGACGCATATATTCTGAGTTTTTGTGGGATATGATTTTATCATGCTTAGCTTCCGAAGAATCATTAGGGAACCTGATCTGTACCAGTAGTCTATAAATATCTGAATACTTCTGATAAGATTTCCAGTTTTGACATTGTTTAAAGAGGGTAATCCTCTGAGTGTCAATTTGATGTTGGTTTCGGTCTTCGGGGCCGATACTTAGGACCCATGTCTAATGGGAACCAAGTTTTTGTTCTATCTGTACTCGCTTCCATCACTCGACTGTATCCTATCGATCGAGTGTTCAACTTATAGATAGGAATCCTAATGGGTGTAAACATGTGTTTGAGACATGTTATGTTTGATGGTTGCAAGTGGATGCAAGTGGTTGCTAGTGGTTGCTCGTTGACGCATATACACACACTAGGCACTAGATCGGCTCGAAAACACTCTCATACTGCATATGGATGAGTGAGCATTTTAATTTTTTATGGATGCAAAATGGTTGAATCAGCACATGGATGTTGCATATGAGTGGATGGTTGTGCACTCATATAGAAATGATATGTATCAAATAGGAAAAAGCATACATATTGGACTCATGGCACTGACATAATTCGCATTAAGGAGGTCAACTGAATCAGTAGACCGCCTGATCTTTGCATTAGATAAGGAACATATACACACACTTTTGCAAATGTTCATACAGCACTAGAAATTTCTAAGGACAATGGATGCTTGTGGATGATGACTGAGTAGATGAGTGATTGGATGGTAGGACACATTCTTCTTAACTTGAAGATTTCGGGGACGAAATCCTTTAAGGAGGGGAGAATGTAACACCCCGTATTTTCTGTGAACTTAAGAATTACAAATCTGAGTATAATTAAAATATAAAATCAGAATCAAGGGAAACGGGCTGTGCCATTGCGTTCGTCTCGGAAAAATACGCGAAATGGAGTCCGAAATTTCGTAAATCGGAGTCCATATGACCAAGTTATGGCCTTCCAAAGTTCAGAAAAAAATTAAACAACACAGACCAGGTCGACTGGGGAGTCGACCCTAGAGTCGACCTGCCCCCAGGGGGTCGACCCTAGAGTCGACCTGCCCCAGGGGATCGACCCTAGAGTCAACCCTAGAGTCGACCTGCCCCCAGGGGGTCGACCCTAGAGTCGACCCTAGTGTCGACCTGGGGGTCGACCTGCCTCCCGAATCTGCTTTTCTGCCTGGGTGCGTTCTGATGTATCTGGTCTCGTTTTCTGTCTAGATTCGTCTGCCTAAACCTATTTAAACAGCCCCAAACCCAGCCTTCTCTGCACACAATTCTATTCTGCTTCTACTCTGCCTCTGTTCTAAATTAAAAATAAAAATGGCGTTGCTACTCTGCTGGAATCAAAACTAGAAGACAATCAACATCATCCTAAATTCAATTAGAGATTAGAGCTTCTGCAACGGTTCTACAACAACTAGAGTTCTTTCTTTAATCCAATTAAGGCAAGTACAGTTATTCTCTGCTATAAACGTTAATTCTGATTGTGACATGAATTATAAATCTGAATCTGAGGTTATATCTGTTCTGTTCTGTTTGGATCTATCTTATTTTGTATCTCTTTCCTCTTTCTGTTCTATAGCCAGGCTACCACGAGCCTGAGCCAATCTCATAAGAGATCAACATACGCTAAAATGTTTGGGACAATCAAATGAATGTGCATAAATTGGGCATGACCGATATGTGATTGATTTGAGGAAAGAACATAGGTTGGACTTGGAACTTAGAACATAAATCTAAGGCATAATTGGATTGATCTGTGACCGATTTGAGTATATAAACTAGATCTAGATCTGTGCATATATGACTGTTTGGGATTATCATATGATAATACATAACTTGCAAATCTGGAATATTAAGATCTGAATTAAAACACATATCATATGTTAGATCTAGATCCTTGGGCATATTTTATAACGGATTATAACTTAGGTGTGAAGATCCATATTAAGATTTGATAACTATCAAGTGTGAATAACACCTAAGTAGGAGATTTTTGAATATATGACATGCATTGAAATAGATGGCTATAATTGGTATAATTTATATGTGAATCTTTTGTACTAGGCAAGTGGAACTAAATTGGGACATGTAAATTATGACCATAATCTGTGACATGCAAATTCAATGCAAACGTAGGGTATATGATCCTAGAGTGAATCATAACCACTATTTAGGCATGCAAATTTAGGCCAAATTTATAATTAGGCAAGATATGTGAAAGGAATGATGAAAAATCAGTTATAATTGCCTAATTTGCTAGTTCTGCTATATTTGTCTAATCTGTTAGTTTTATTATATCGCCTAATCTGCTAGTTCTGTTATATTGCTTAATCTGCTAGTTCTGCTCTACTGCCTAGTCTGCTAGATTTGTTCATCTGCCAAATCTGTCATCTGCTAAGTCTGTTGAAAATACTAAATCTGCTAGTTTGCTTAATCTGCAAAGTCGCCTAATCTGAGAAATCTGTTATCTGCTATATCTGTTGAGTTGGTATAATTAGTCCGCTATTGACATAATCTGAATTGGCTATAGTTATGAATAATTGACATGTATATTAGGCGTGGGTATAAATGGTAAATCATTAATTAATTGGCCGCAAAGATAAACATGGCTAACTCGAGGTTATAATGAGTTTGCGGCGTAATTCTGCCCGGAACCGCCCGGCATAATCCAGTGGTCGCAAACAATAGGTTCTAATGTGAGAAGTTAGTCATAACGTGCTAGAAACCCGAGGTTAGACTCAGTTTGCGACAGAAACCTGCCCGGAACCAACCGGCCTAACCAGTAGCCGCAAACTGTCAGTCTAATGTGAGAGGTTTGGGCATTAATATTTAATTAATGAAAATCTGAGATAATTATGATGTCTAAAACGTGTTGGGTAAGGTTAAACCAATTGGACCAATGAATCTGATGAACCCGTTTCGTGAATCCGTAGGCCCAATACAAAGTTAAATAATCTGGAACCAGTTAATCTGTAAGCCTGTTAATCCGAACATCTGATCCATTAGTCTGAAAACTTGTTAACTTGATTGTCTGATCTGTGAACTAGTTAACCTAAATTTTGTATGTCTGAAACTTGTAAACAAGTTAATCTGAGATCTGTTAGTCTGGGGACACAAGGTTAGGAGGGGAATTACTTGTGTCATCTGTTGTTTGGGACCCATATTAGTCAGTAACCCTTTCTGGTATCAAAACTTTGACCCAACAGTAGGTAGGGTCCGGGCACGCTTACTGAACTAATTATAAGTGGTTCATTCTGATAATGGCGAGGGGTGTTGATGGTGCGTTCCAACCGGGTCATGTGTGTGCATGGATCCCGGTCTGCCTCTGAGGATGTAAGACGCCGTGACATCTGTAAATAGGTCTGTGCCGATTGGTTGTCACTTTAGGGAGTGATACACCCTACTGTGGGGCCGACACAGGATATTTATGTATTAGGGAGCCGATCGCTTGGGGTAGGGTTTTAGGGTACACTTAGTTCTGTCTGTTTCTGTTGGTACCGTCTGTTTCTGTTGGGTGGTAACACCTGTCTGTTTCTGCGTGGTACCGTCTGTTCGGGTGGTAAAGGCCCATTACTAGTGTACACCTAATTCTACATTCTGTTTCCGTAGGGATTAATCTGTTTCTGCTTCTGTCTGTTTCTGATTGGGTAGTTAAGGCCCATTATTAGCATTCTGTTTCCGTTAAATTATTTTGTACCCGTTCCTACTTCAGTTTAGACATTAGGGTGCCACCTAATTCTGTTATACTAGTATTAGTGCAGAGAAGTGTAAAGCAATAGTTTATGTCATTCTGTTCTTCTATTATATCTGCTACACCTGTGACAGTTATCTCTCATCCAGTTTTATGCTCATGTCATATTATTATTATTATCTGTTCATATGCTGAAAGTCACTGGACTTGCCAGACTTTTTGTCTGACCCTTGTTGTTTCGCCTCCTTTCTTCCGTTTCCCCCAGGTTATCCAAGGAGGGAATACTTTAGCTTGATCCGGATTTCTCTTTGCTTGAAGTGCTTAAAGTATGGCTTGGCTCTGTATAGCTTCCGTTCTATGGGGATTATGATTTTAAACCATGCATTTTGAAGGCTTTTGTACAAGACTGATATTTTGTACATGAATTCTGAGATTTGAAAGGATGTAACCATATTGACTTCTGTTTCCGCTGTAATAAAGTTAAAAATTTTCAAGTACTGTTTTATCTGTCTTGTAAGTTTCTGTTCTGTTTACTAAAATGCTCCACCAAAGTTAAGGCATTCCCTTTGTGAGTGACCTTAACGGAGGTGGGGTGTTACACTTGGTATTAGAGCAGAAGGTTACCGGATTTGATAAAGAATTTTTGAAAACTATTTTCAAAAAGGTTTTGAAAAGGAAGTATTTTCAAAAGTAAAGCTTATTTTGAAAAACATAGTCCCCTAAGCCATATATCTATCTTTTGATCCTCTGCTTGAATCCCTGTTTCCTTCTTTCTTGAGTCTCTGGGGCTTCCGGCTTTCTGGGAGGTAACCTCGTCGAAGGGCAAAGTAGTGCCCGACTTCCATCGATAGCTGTAGTAGTTTCACCTGCGGCTAGTTTTCTTTAGAGCTTTGAAGGATTTTTCCGGGCGATGAAGGCAGCTTTCGAGGGATTGGTCAACATGTTACACAAGGATAGTAAAGATGAGAATGATGAGGTTTGGCTAAGGAGCACAACCCAAAGGTGAGAAACTCATATAGACTTAGTTCACAATGGAGGCAAAAGGGAAACACAAAAGAAGGAAGGAAAGTTTGAAGATAAGGAGGAGGAAAGTGTTTTACTTATGGAAGCTCGACTCATCTGAATAAGGATTACCAAAAGAGGAAGGGGAGGGTGCTTGCTTCAACTGTGGTGAGATGGTGCACTTTACTAGGGACTGCCCGAAGAAACGAAGGCAAGGACAGGACCAACTTCTGGAGGGCAGGCAAAAACTCTCAAGGCTAGTGGATAGGATAGAAATAGGGAAAATTTCTGTAGAAGGTTTAATTTTCTTATCTGGTTATGGAGTTAAGACTCTTTCTGATTCTGTACTTGATACTCTGCACTTGAATACTAGTATTGTTTCTGATTCTGCTGTAGACTCAGACCCATAAAGGGTATGACTCATCTGTTTTAAGTTAAGGTTTGAGGGATATCTGTGTTAGGCGTCAAATATGACGCATATATTCTGAGTTTTTGTGGGATATGATTTTATCATGCTTAGCTTCCGAAGAATCATTAGGGAACCTGATCTGTACCAGTAGTCTATAAATATCTGAATACTTCTGATAAGATTTCCAGTTTTGACATTGTTTAAAGAGGGTAATCCTCTGAGTGTCAATTTGATGTTGGTTTCGGTCTTCGGGGCCGATACTTAGGACCCATGTCTAATGGGAACCAAGTTTTTGTTCTATCTGTACTCGCTTCCATCACTCGACTGTATCCTATCGATCGAGTGTTCAACTTATAGATAGGAATCCTAATGGGTGTAAACATGTGTTTGAGACATGTTATGTTTGATGGTTGCAAGTGGATGCAAGTGGTTGCTAGTGGTTGCTCGTGGACGCATATACACAAACTAGGCACTAGATCGGCTCGAAAACACTCTCATACTGCATATGGATGAGTGAGCATTTTAATTTTTTATGGATGCAAAATGGTTGAATCAGCACATGGATGTTGCATATGAGTGGATGGTTGTGCACTCATATAGAAATGATATGTATCAAATAGGAAAAAGCATACATATTGGACTCATGGCACTGACATAATTCGCATTAAGGAGGTCAACTGAATCAGTAGACCGCCCGATCTTTGCATTAGATAAGGAACATATACACACACTTTTGCAAATGTTCATACAGCACTAGAAATTTCTAAGGACAATGGATGCTTGTGGATGATGACTGAGTAGATGAGTGATTGGATGGTAGGACACATTCTTCTTAACTTGAAGATTTCGGGGACGAAATCCTTTAAGGAGGGGAGAATGTAACACCCCGTATTTTCTGTGAACTTAAGAATTACAAATCTGAGTATAATTAAAATATAAAATCAGAATCAAGGGAAACGGGCTGTGCCATTGCGTTCGTCTTGGAAAAATACGCGAAATAGAGTCCGAAATTTCGTAAATCGGAGTCCATATGACCAAGTTATGGCCTTCCAAAGTTCAAAAAAAATTAAACAACACAGACCAGGTCGACTGGGGAGTCGACCCTAGAGTCGACCTGCCCCCAGGGGGTCGACCCTAGAGTCGACCTGCCCCAGGGGATCGACCCTAGAGTCAACCCTAGAGTCGACCTGCCCCCAGGGGGTCGACCCTAGTGTCGACCTGGGGGTCGACCTGCCTCCCGAATCTGCTTTTCTGCCTGGGTTCGTTCTGATGTATCTGGTCTCGTTTTCTGTCTAGATTCGTCTGCCTAAACCTATTTAAACAGCCCCAAACCCAGCCTTCTCTGCACACAATTCTATTCTGCTTCTACTCTGCCTCTGTTCTAAATTAAAAATAAAAATGGCGTTGCTACTCTGCTGGAATCAAAACTAGAAGACAATCAACATCATCCTAAATTCAATTAGAGATTAGAGCTTCTGCAACGGTTCTACAACAACTAGAGTTCTTTCTTTAATCCAATTAAGGCAAGTACAGTTATTCTCCGCTATAAACGTTAATTTTGATTGTGACATGAATTATAAATCTGAATCTGAGGTTATATCTGTTCTGTTCTGTTTGGATCTATCTTATTTTGTATCTCTTTCCTCTTTCTGTTCTATAGCCAGGCTACCACGAGCCTGAGCCAATCTCATAAGAGATCAACATACGCTAAAATGTTTGGGACAATCAAATGAATGTGCATAAATTGGGCATGACCGATATGTGATTGATTTGAGGAAAGAACATAGGTTGGACTTGGAACTTAGAACATAAATCTAAGGCATAATTGGACTGATCTGTGACCGATTTGAGTATATAAACTAGATCTAGATCTGTGCATATATGACTGTTTGGGATTATCATATGATAATACATAACTTGCAAATCTGGAATATTAAGATCTAAACTAAAACACATATCATATGTTAGATCTAGATCCTTGGGCATATTTTATAACGGATTATAACTTAGGTGTGAAGATCCATATTAAGATTTGATAACTATCAAGTGTGAATAACACCTAAGTAGGAGATTTTTGAATATATGACATGCATTGAAATAGATGGCTATAATTGGTATAATTTATATGTGAATCTTTTGTACTAGGCAAGTGGAACTAAATTGGGACATGTAAATTATGACCATAATCTGTGACATGCAAATTCAATGCAAACGTAGGGTATATGATCCTAGTGTGAATCATGACCACTATTTAGGCATGCAAGTTTAGGCCAAATTTATAATTAGGCAAGATATGTGAAAGGAATGATGAAAAATCAGTTATAATTGCCTAATTTGCTAGTTCTGCTATATTTGCCTAATCTGTTAGTTTTATTATATCGCCTAATATGCTAGTTCTGTTATATTGCTTAATCTGCTAGTTCTGCTCTACTGCCTAGTCTGCTAGATTTGTTCATCTGCCAAATCTGTCATCTGCTAAGTCTGTTGAAAATACTAAATCTGCTAGTTTGCTTAATCTGCTAAGTCGCCTAATCTGAGAAATCTGTTATCTGCTATATCTGTTGAGTTGGTATAATTAGTCCGCTATTGACATAATCTGAATTGGCTATAGTTATGAATAATTGACATGTATATTAGGCGTGGGTATAAATGGTAAATCATTAATTAATTGGCCGCAAAGATAAACATGGCTAACTCGAGGTTAGAATGAGTTTGCGGCGTAATTCTGCCCGGAACCGCCCGGCATAATCCAGTGGTCGCAAACAATAGGTTCTAATGTGAGAAGTTAGTCATAACGTGCTAGAAACCCGAGGTTAGACTCAGTTTGCGACAGAAACCTTCCCGGAACCAACCGGCCTAACCAGTAGCCGCAAACTGTCAGTCTAATGTGAGAGGTTTGGGCATTAGTATTTAATTAATGAAAATCTGAGATAATTATGATGTCTAAAACGTGTTGGGTAAGGTTAAACCAATTGGACCAATGAATCTGATGAACCCGTTTCGTGAATCCGTAGGCCCAATACAAAGTTAGATAATCTGGAACCAGTTAATCTGTAAGCCTGTTAATCCGAACATCTGATCCGTTAGTCTGAAAACCTGTTAACTTGATTGTCTGATCTGTGAACTAGTTAACCTAAATTTTGTATGTCTGAAACTTGTAAACAAGTTAATCTGAGATCTGTTAGTCTGGGGACACAAGGTTAGGAGGGGAATTACTTGTGTCATCTGTTGTTTGGGACCCATATTAGTCAGTAACCCTTTCTGGTATCAAAACTTTGACCCAACAGTAGGTAGGGTCCGGGCACACTTACTGAACTAATTATAAGTGGTTCATTCTGATAATGGCGAGGGGTGTTGATGGTGCGTTCCAACCGGGTCATGTGCGTGCATGGATCCCGGTCTGCCTCTGAGGATGTAAGACGCCGTGACATCTGTAAATAGGTCTGTGCCGATTGGTTGTCACTTTAGGGAGTGATACACCCTACTGTGGGGCCGACACAGGATATTTATGTATTAGGGAGCCGATCGCTTGGGGTAGGGTTTTAGGGTACACTTAGTTCTGTCTGTTTCTGTTGGTACCGTCTGTTTCTGTTGGGTGGTAACATCTGTCTGTTTCTGCGTGGTACCGTCTGTTCGGGTGGTAAAGGCCCATTACTAGTGTACACCTAATTCTACATTCTGTTTCCGTAGGGATTAATCTGTTTCTGCTTCTGTCTGTTTCTGATCGGGTAGTAAAGGCCCATTATTAGCATTCTGTTTCCGTTAAATTATTCTGTACCCGTTCCTTCTTCAGTTTAGACATTAGGGTGACACCTAATTCTGTTATACTAGTATTAGTGCAGAGAAGTGTAAAGCAATAGTTTATGTCATTCTGTTCTTCTATTATATTTGCTACACCTGTGACAGTTATCTCTCATCCAGTTTTATGCTCATGTCATATTATTATTATTATCTGTTCATATGCTGAAAGTCATTGGACTTGCCAGACTTTTTGTCTGACCCTTGTTGTTTCGCCTCCTTTCTTCCGTTTCCCCCCAGGTTATCCAAGGAGGGAATACTTTAGCTTGATCCGGATTTCTTTTTGCTTGAAGTGCTTAAAGTATGGCTTGGCTCTGTATAGCTTCCGTTCTATGGGGATTATGATTTTAAACCATGCATTTTGAAGGCTTTTGTACAAGACTGATATTTTGTACTTGAATTCTGAGATTTGAAAGGATGTAACCATATTGACTTCTGTTTCCGCTGTAATAAAGTTAAAAAATTTCAAGTACTGTTTTATATGTCTTGTAAGTTTCTGTTCTGTTTACTAAAATGCTCCACCAAAGTTAAGGCATTCCCTTTGTGAGTGACCTTAATGGAGGTGGGGTGTTACATTTACCGAGCCTTCAAAAACTTGTGTCCGTTTGAAGTTTTTTTACAATACCCATTTTGTCCTTCTTTGAATGATGTATTAATTACAATGTCTATTAAATAATCATAACAAGCCTTTAATATTAGTTTCTTGTATTTTCTTTTTCAATTAAGGCAACATCAAAAATAATCGTCGTAATTTAAATATATTGATATTTTTCTTTTAAAATTTAAGTATTCTATTCAAATTGAGAAATTTTTTGAATTTTTTTAAAAATTATTGCAAGAAGTAAAGACTGTTTTGTTTAATTTTATTCAATTTGGTATAACGAATTTCTAATTATGGGTAATTGTGTTTTTAAGTTTGGAAAGAGGGAAGAAAAAGAAGATGAAAAAATGATAATTTAGTAAAAGACAGGCGTATGTAAAGTAATATTTGATGTGTACTAATTTATTATCAAACCGACCGTTAGGAAGGTTTCTCTACTGTAAGGGAGCCAATTTTACACGGAACAAAAATATAGGAATTATACTCCGTGTTTTTCTCTCGTCTTCCCAATATTCTCTCGGGAGATATCCCCATTTTCATCGAAGTTCATAAATGTCGTTCTAGGGAAATAAGAATTATACTTCTTGTCTTCCCAAAATTCTCTCTGTAGATATCCCCATTTTCATCGGAGCTCGTAAATCTCGTTCTAAGGAAATAACAAATGAGCATGTTCTCCCAAGTCCTAGAATTCTCGTTGTATTCCCAGTAATTTGCAATCCTTCGAATCTTCTGGGCACTAGCCGAGAAGGACCATAAGCGAACCAGGTAAAATCTTTTTTTTCCTAACTCACTGTAAATAGAGAAGAACTTTTTTTCCTTGCTGTTTCCTTTGACGATTGGGATCTGCAATTTATGGACTTTTCAACATGTAATATGTAGAGTTGATAAATTTGGATATTAGCTAAAATTAGGCCTTTATACATACGATATTTGGATCAACAAATGCAGTCAATCAGCTTCAACTTGCTAGATGATGGAAAAGAATATGACTTGGTCTAACAGATGTTGTCGAGGTGATGAGGTGGATTTATAGATATGAGGTGGGGATTTTTACCATCTCGAATCATCCTTTCAGATCTAAATCCTCTTTTCTTTGCTGGTAAGTATCTTCAGTTCCCAGTTAATCTCCTGTAGTTGAATTGGTCGTAACTTGATCAAGTTTTCTGAAATCTACGTTCAACCTTTGCCCTTCTTCCAGGTTAAGGTTTCACCGCCTCCCTTAAGTTTTTTAATGGATGATTTTTTCCTTCAATCGGTTATATAACGAGTGTATGTATCATGATGGGCCAAGGTAGCCGATATGTTTAAGGGTTCCGTTTTAATTTACTTGGGGATAGTTTGACATATATATGTTGTAAATATCGTAATTTGTATCTTTACTTTGTTCATGGGAAAGATTGCTTTTGGCTGAAGTTGAACTCTGAAAATGAATATAGGTAAGTTTTTGAAATTCAAATTCCGTCTACTTCGTCTCTGTTCCCCACCCACTCTAACCCACCCACCCCCTCCCTCGTCCGGAGATTTTGTTTTTGGCTTATCTGCACTTGATACTGATCCATCACTCTTTTTTTGCTGTTCACTACAACAAATTTAAGTGGGTATGATTCAATATGACTTATCTCATATACTATAGTTGTTATGCTTTACTAAATATTTGCATGAGTGTTCCAAGCAATATACATTTTCGAATTTTTTTTGACTGAACGTTTTCTGTTCGTTCAAATTCTTCGATGCGTCATACACGTAATGTCAGTATAATACATGTAATGTCAATGTATCACAATATTGGTTGTGACTTTTCTGAAAATGGCAGTGCGTCTTCCTTTGCGGGAAGGAAAAGTACTTGTACTCAGTAGTTTTGGCACTTTGCCAAACTCATTTTCTTTGTTTCTATCTTAGTTGTTTTAGGACATATTGTAAAAAACCTATTTTAAACATGATGAATAAAAGAAGTATGTATCACTATAAAAAGCGGCTTGCCATGCAAAAAAATTAATATAATACTTAAACTTAATCAAAAGCATACTTTGAAGTACCTAACACGGTATGTCTAATACTTAATTTGGGCACGAGAGGAAATAAGCCATTGGTTAAGTATCTTTGTGTGCTAGTGTCTAATGGATATATTCATACATCACATAACACAAGTTTGTTGGATAAATTGGCTGTGAAATTGAAAGGGTAGGACACAGTGACGTCCTACCCAATGTAGGTGGAGCAAAATTGATTCATTACTCATATATCTTTGTATTAGACTATTGGTTATTTTTTTTATCATCTTCCTCCTTTTGTTTAAACAAAAAATAAAAAATTATGTGCTAGTTTTTCTAAGGTGGAAGGCATCACAAAATTTCTAGGAATTACTCTACCTGCATGAGGTAAAGTCAGGACTGGATTAAGGTTACTTTAGGATTTTAGTCAAATTTCACTTATGAAAATTTTATGCTTACTGCTTACAGACAAAATTCAACTAACATATATTATTTTGTTGATTGAATTCGGTAATCGATCTAATTATTCATATATCCTCTAAAGGACTTATTTTACAAGAAAAAGATATAAAAAATTATCATTTTCAGTTATAAATAAATAATGATAAAAGAATTTATTTTTTCCTGTATAACTTGAAAAGACAAAAAGATTTATCTTTGTCCTGTAAATTGTAAAGTTTTGTCCTTAAAATTATTATTTTAAAATAAAATGAGTTTCGGCCTAATTTTCACTATATAAATTGGCTATCTGTACCAATCAAGTAGTTGTTGAAATGGACAATCAGACAAAAAGCCATAGCGTTTGGGACATCCTTTTACCTGGGTTGCTGATTGCATTTCCTCTAAGGTATGATTGGGCTGCAAGTATGAGTTTACGAGCTGGTTACTTTGTATGGTCGATGGTCGTTTTGGTATTCTAATTACATATGTGGCTCTTTACCCGATGGATGGGCATGGACAACCAGCTCTTCTTTACATTGTTCCGTTTACACTGTGCACATTCTAGGCTTTGGGAAAAAAGAGAGGCGAGCTTTACAATCTGTGGACGCTAGGGCGACCCAATGGAATATGCCTACATGAAAACCCCCGTGAATTTTTCAATAAGAGTTCAAGCTAAATGCTACTTGTTTTATATGATTATGTAGTTCCTTGCAGTTGTAATCCACTGCATGTTTGTAATTCTCATACATGAGAGATGCTATTTTGCATGCATTTAGGTGATTTACTGCCTGATGTGAAAATAAATTTAGGTGTTGTTCAAAGAGAGCTGCTCAATAACAGCATATTAAGCACATGAAGCGACAGAAGAGTTAAGCTAAATATTGTGTTGTTAATGTTACATTGGAAACACGGTACTAGCAGTTCTCTCCTAAAATGGGGTTTGTAAATCTTTGTAATTATATATGAGCTGGCTTCTATATGTTGTGTAACCTATACTGGCTCTTACAAGTCATTGTTTTAAACACCAGAGTGGTTAGAGATTGTTATATTGTTCATAGGCTAAGAACCGATCCAATTCTAAACGCCTGATTTCCAGACTGAAAGATGTGGAAACAAAAGGGTAACCTGATTAGCTTGCTCTGTTTGTTAGATCGGGTATTTTTTTCATTTTAATTTATTCAAGTGTGTTGTAGTTTGTGTTATTGGTTATTATGATTTTCAACAATCTAGGCTATTACAAACTTCACCTAACTTAGGTTTCAAAACAACTGAAAACTTAATTTGTTTTAATTGCAATTCTTTCTCGTTGATAAAAGACCCAAGTTAAAAGTAAAAGACTTTGTCCCATTTATTAACTTAAAAAAGTGGTTGGTTCAAAAGTAAAATTATTAAGTAATTGATTTATGGGCTTTAGCCTTCATGGTTTGGCGTAGTAAAAAAAAGCAGATTACTGATAATTTTTTTGCCTTTACAAAACTGCAATGGATGTAAGCAGACTTAGCTGAACCACTCAAGGATTAATCTTGGGCAAAATACAAAATTTAGGCATTAGGATAAAATTTAAGAAAAATTTAGGCATAAGGACAACAGATAAAAAATTTAGTCACAACGACACTTTTTTATTGTAAATCAAGTAATTCAGGGGTTCAACTTCATTTCCTATTGTACACAAAATGTGTCTTTCAACCAAAATTTTTGATCTTTTGTTTTTGTACTTAAATTTTTCTTTAATTTTTTTTCTTAATAGTATTTTCTTGTTGATACTTTTAAAGGTATGTTCTTATCCTTTTGCGTTTACCCCGGCATGTGTTTTGACAAATTTCATTTGTTGCACTTATCTTTTTCTGATCACTGTCTATATATTTTGAAGGTATCCACCATTGCTATATTTATTTATTCATAGTTTTCCATGATATTTTTGTCTTTTTTTACTAGTTTATGCCCTTTATAACCGAATTGCACTAATGAAATACAGCCCTTTATAACCGAATTGCACTAATGAAATACAGTATTGAATGATTGTCAGTTACATTAATCTATATTTATAATCTTTATATTCTTTTTATCCGATATCAAAAAATGCATTTTCTCATTTGAATTGAAATAAAGTTTAATAAATATGATTTAACGAATAATTTTATTTTATATTGAAAATTTTAACGGTAGGCTTTCCCACCGTTGTACGGTAATACTAGTAGTTTTTTATGTATATTTAGCAATTTTAAGTATACAAATAAAATCTATGTAATAAGATTGCTTGGAGATAATGGAAAAGACAAAGAAGGGCTAGGATTTAATAAAAACAAATATATCAGACGGTTCTGTATACTGCAACGTAGGACAAAGCTTCAATTTTCACATTAAAAAGTTAACGCCGTTAAAAACATCAGTTAACTCTAATTGAACAGTCAGCAACAAAACCTTAATTGAAAAGAGATAGTGATAATGGTAAGTAATAATGCACATTTAAAGAATTTCAGCAATAAAATCTTAATTGAATAGATATTGTAATAATGGTAAGTAATAATGCACATTTAAAGAATATCATCAACAAAACCTTAATTGAAAAGAGATAGTGATAATGGTAAGTAATAATGCACATTTAAAGAATTTCATCAGCAAAACCTTAATTGAATAGAGATAGTAATAATGGTAAGTAATAATGCACATTTAAAGAATTTCAGCAACATTTAACACAAAAATGTATGTAATAATCTGAGCCATATATAAGTGGCGAATTATACACAAAATCTTTTTTTTAACTTAACAATTGAACCTTTTTTTAATTTTACTCTACAATATCAAACATAGATTTTAGGTTTATTTTACATGTATGTAGCTTCTCGTACTTCCAAATTAAAACTACTAAGCGTTTAAGAAATACTTCACTATTATGTTTTAAGGTCTCTTTTTCAAAATCATGCTCAAATATTTTTCTTTCTTTTAGTTATGCTCCCGCGCGCTTTATGCTTCCGTGCAGCGCACGGGTCTCCGCTTGTTAGCCTACAATATAAGATACTAAATAATTATTATATGGGTTTTTATTAAAAATGATATGATATCTATCCGTAATAGGAAAAATATATTTTGATTACATAATTTGTTATTACTTCAAAGAAAATAGGTGGAACTCAGGAGTAGTTATCTGGTTAATTTTATAAATCCCAACATTTTACCTAATGGGGCATGGTAATTGTTTACCTTATTTATATCCATATATGTCATGCAAGAAGTTGTCCAGGAACATTCATTTCATATGTAAAGTTATTTCACATTAATTGCAGCCTTATAGCCTTGCCTTTAAAGCCAAAATCATGATACTTATTTTCTCTTATCACTTTTGAATTCCATGCGCAAATTGGTCATAAATATTAATTATTAATGAACAAATGGTAGGGTACTTGGGTGAAATTTTCAATATGTCCATATATAAAAAACAACAACATGGAAATGTATTTTTTTCATTACATGGAAAGTAAATCAAGATGTATTACAAAGTCGGTTTTCCCACCGTTATGCCGCTATACTAGTAATTTTATCATTTGACTAGGTATCATTTAGAAAAATAGAAATTGGACATTATAGAATAAGTTTTAGTAAACAAATTCTTTAATCGATTGAAGATTAATAATATCTATGAATACGAATTTGAAGAATTCAATAGTGGTATTCCATTTCCGTATAATTTACGGCCAATTAATTTTATTTGTAAAAGTTAACATATTTGAAAAAATGTATGATGCAAATATTCAATTACACATTTAATGCATTTATTTAATTTTAATATGGGTATTTAACTAATAATATGTATAAAAGTTACTTTTTTAGAAAATTATTATTAAAAAAATCCATGTGGGATTCTCCTTAGGTTAGAATGTTACGTAGGTTTGAAAAAACAAGTTGAGATGATCCAAACTCCCCCTTATGGAAAAACGCGGATTGAATTGAGGACACGACAAATTAGAACACGAAAAATAGAATATTTCATTGCTATTACAATAATTTACATCAGAGTACAAGAATATATCAGAGTATGAATAAATATCACACAGAAAAATATCAGAGATTTAAAATACATAGCAACGGAAATTTAAATGTATAACTACAATCACTTTTAAACACATTGTTTAATCCATTTCTTTGGAAGTCATTTCAAAAGATTTTATAGTTTCTTTTCACAGTAAACCAAATTAATGTTTATCAAACTAGTCGGGATTAACGCCTTACCGAAGTAATTATTCATTTTATTATCTCATCCCAACCTATTCATCCCATGGAGCAAAACTAGTAGTACTCCATATCTAATACTACTGTGTTATCGGTAAATTCAATTACCATTTCACGTTCAAATCTAATTAAAGATTTAACTATCGCATGAAGTAAAACAGGTGATACTCCATTTTCGAACACTTCTCAAATTTGACAAATTTAATTACCTTATTCACATTTCAATCTAATTAAAGATTTCTTAAAACTTAACTTTGTTTTAATCTCCAAAAATCATTATTTAATGATTATTTAACTTTGGGAAATCAATCATGTCACATTGACAATCTATACAATACCATTGATTTCTACCAATATATAACCTCTAAGCTCGTACGTCTCAGAGAAGGGTGTTAAGCAAGAGAATAAATTCTCTGCCACCAAGCAGATATATATTTAGCAGAGATCAACGAATACAGCTCGAAATACAATGTCAAACATGGAATCCTGTCTTTAATAGGGTTAAAGAACGAATGTCCATTAAAATACAGTTGACGATAAACCCAAAATCATGTTCCATCAAATTGGAATTTTTACGGAAAACAGATCAATATATAATCGATATAAATTTCTATATCAGACTGTAACAGCCTAACCCAAAAATCCCGGTATGTAAAAGTTTCTAGAAATTTTGAATATGTTAGTTCAGTCCAATACAGATATTTAAGTATGATAAGTACATACATACATATATATATATATGTATGATATATGTATGCATAAATACATATATAATACATAGTTTATAAATGATATGTGTACAAATTCTAGAATAAGAAAAATGGCTTAAAGTGATAGGGACATGTGTCATCAAATGAAAGGAACACATGTCTCATAAGTAAATATGGTTAAGACACATACACACATTAGGTGTCCATGTGTAGAAACCTCTTAAGACACATAAGAGGGCATGTGTCTACATCCTAAAGAATGCATGAAGATGTAGTGGACAAGTGTCCAAAACTAAATTACCAAATTAACCTTGAAAACTACTATATAAAGGGTGTAAAGGTTCACTTCATTTCATACATTTTGAAAACAAAAGATAAAATAAGATAAAGAGGAGAAGCTTAGGAGAAGGCAAGAGGATAAGTACAAGATCAAGATACAAGTTAAGGTGAGAAAAACTATTTAAGTTCATGTATTCATTTCATATTTTGAAGAAAAGTTGAGAATTTTATGAACGAATGTTTGGATGTGAACCCCCGAAAATGACGTTCGGTATTTTGGGCATACCTTTTGCAATTCTTAATGAAATTTCGACTTCTCTATCAATTTGGAAATCTAATTCAAAGGGCTACAATTTTGTCTTCGGCCATCTTTACTAATTCGGTCGTTTTCATACTCGAAAACTGGATGCAAAATAAGGTAAAAATCAGCCCGAATTAGACATGTTAAAAACGCCTTGTATTGTTGAATTTTATTTATTGAATAGATAAATAATTTTAATGGTTTCTTTTTATGATAATTAAGTAGACAAATATAGCTTCTTTCTGTAAAAAAATTGGAGTCAAAATCTATTTTTATCATAGAGAAACAGTGCCAAACATTTCACCCAAAAAACTGGAAAAAAGCTGATTTTCCGAAACTTGAAACACTTTGGAAATTTGAAACGCTTTCTGAATGTTCTTAACGCAGAAGTGTATCAAAACAGAACTTTCTATAACACTTCTGAAGCGCTATCTTTTAACTGAATTGATTATAAAGCCTTGAACACGACCAGAACTCTTTTTATAGCGCGCAGAAACGCTGTAGTAGCTGAATTTAGTCCAAAACCATTATAGACTAACCAGAACTTTCCATAGCATGGCTGAAACGCTGTAGATAGCTGCTTTGAGCCTAAAACCATCCGAAACTTGTCCTAACACTTTTAAAACGCTGCAGTTTTTATTTTATGATGCTGAAACTTTTTATAGTACTTTTTGAATGTTACCTTTTCTTTGTTTAATGTAGTTTCGAGGTTCTTCTTAACATAGATTGGAATAATTTGAGATAGTTTGGTTTTGTTTTCAACCCTTTAAAAGCATGAATTTAAAAGTAGGAGATTCGCCTATTACCAATATAACACCCTAATTGTTGCGCGAATACACATATATTTATAAAGTATCTTTCAAAATGAATGACTGGAACGTTCTAGGGTGACAGAGAGGATAGTGTCTAGGCTTGAGTTTGGAAAATATAGTTTCCTGCTCTCCCTGGCTATCCCTAACTGATCCGACGAACGGGAAGGTTAATTCAAATTTAATTTGAAATTATTTGAATTTAGAAATAATTTAGAATTTTATTCAATACTAAAGAAAAGTAATTTAAGATTACTTTTGAGAATCACTTTCTTGATTATATTTCTTCGATGGGGTGCGGTATAAGACAACAGATCTTGGGTAGTGCACTATTACTCTATGTTGGTATCGAGCCGAGTAGAGTACATCCTATTTGATGATGGGATGCTGACCGCAATGGGATAATACATTCTAACATCTAACCAAGTTGAGGATGTGGTTCAGATTTATAACTATAAATTGGATAAATTATGAGTTTTGATGAAAGGAAGTTTTCATAAATTTGTTTGATTTAGCATTTCAAAGTCTTCCTTGATTTTTGTTTTAAAACTTGGATTGATGAAAACTTCGAAGTAAAGAGTCATGATGAAACTATAATACAACCCATTAAGAAATGATGTGAAAACTAAGCTTAAATAGCTATCTCACTGGGTCTGTGTTGCTCATGATGCTACACTTAAAACTTTTCAGGTTTAGATGGTTAGTTGGATGCTTTGAAGTGAAGACTTACATTATGTAGATTATCTCGTTATGTACTCCTACGTTTAATTATTAGACTCATGAACCTTTGTAACCATATTTTATGATGGGATGATTGTATAATAGCTCTTCCATTTAAAATCATGTACTAAGAATGATTTTGTGTTCCGACGAGTTTATGTTAAGTTGTGATATTGTTCTATTAGCACCATTTTATATGTAGCATCACTGCTTCTGAATAAATATATCAGAGTAGGGGTGTTACACAGACTAATAACATAAATGGAATAACGGCAAAGCCTTTTAAATTCCACATATAATAACGTCTTCCCTCACAGAAGCCCATCTCGCTAATTTCATTCAATTCTAATTTAATATATTAATTTGGAAAAAACTTCACTTTGGAAAATTCCATTAATCTTATTTAAAAGATTATAAATTCCAAATCATATTCTTCATTGTTAATTGGGTTAAAGAACAAGTGTTATTTAAAACACAGTTCACGATAAACCCAAAAAATCCAATTTTTAATTCAATTCTAATTAAATATTAATTAATTGGTAAACTTCACTAAATCTTAATTTAAAGATTTATTCTTTTCTCAGCTGGTTTTAAGAACAGTGTTATTTAAGACAACGTTCACGACAAACCCAAAATCCAATTTGATATTAAATACAAGACTCTAAATAGAAATTATATCGGCTTATATTCAATATCAAATTCTGAAACCAACAAATATAGTATTGGGAATAACGATATATATATATATACATGTATATCTTCCAAATTCCTCAGTAATATCCGTATATTCACATAATCCCATATCGAAATATTCCGGAGATTATTTCCATTCCAATTTATTCGTTGGAAAATTCTGGTTATTTTAAAACCATTTTCAAATCCAATTTATTTATTTCTAAAAATAATTGGATTATTATTCTATTTAATAACTAGTTCATTTCGATAAAAATATATTTTTATCTTTTCAAATATGGAATTTTTCATCCCAAAATCTTTCCAAATCATTTATTATGATTCTACATAAATTTTTCATATTTCTAATAAGTTTATTATCGCCCGTACAGTTGGTTTCCAATAACGGCCACCGAACTACATCCATAGCGACCTTTTACGAAACTGATTTGGACATATCTTAAAATTCGACCATTAAATTTCAAATCTCTTATATTCATTGGAAAGCTCTTTTCGAAGTGAACCCAACGGTTCCATTTTTAGGAGAATTTGACGGTCGAATCTCCCGTTATGTCCATTTGAAGTTAATGGTCGAAATTCGCGATCAGTCGCTGCGCAACGCGTTTTATTCAGGCCATTATACAATATATATATATATATATATATATATATATATATATATATATATCATCGATTTCCATTTAAAACGTATTTTATAAATCGTTTTAAATTCATTTTAAAAACGATTTCCACTTCCATTTCAATTTTAAATCAAAACTGAATATTCCTTTATAAATTCGTTTATAAATTCATTTTAAATCGATTTCAACTCCATTTCAATTTTAAATAAAAATTGAATATTCCTTTACAAATTCAATTTAAATCGATTTCAACTCCATTTCAATTTTTAAATCAAAACTAAATATTCCATATCATTATAATATTAAAATGATAATATTTTCAAAATACCAGATTTTGAAATCACTTTTCGATATTCATTATAAAATGAATAAAATAAAGAAAAAATCCCGTTCGTGTTAAAATGGCGTTTAACTACTTAACACGGCTTCACATTTCAATATTTACTGAATATTATTTTAAAATATTCGTTAATTCTAAACTGGAATCATACTTAATAAATTACCATATAATTTCAGTTATATGGATTTCAACATCACATGTATACAACAATAATGATAAACAATCATTAAAAATTCATACAACATCCAGAGTGCATTTTACAACGGTATAAGCATTAAAATAAATAAATAATGCTTATACAGTTTGTCAACCCATCGATTGACATACCACTAATTATTGGGATCAGTGTATGTCAAATATCATCCCAATACCCGTGTGGGGTTTTCAAACAACAAATACCGATTATCATTTGCGTAGTTGGGCGATGTGTAAAATTTATCGTCCCAACCAATATCAGATAAGTAAGTGTGCATAAACAAACCGTCTGATTTGTAAATGAATATTTATTTTATTTTCATTTCATTATAATTTTTATATACAGTTTATATAAATAATTTTTATATACAACAATATCAATACATGACAATCCCAATCACAATCCAAACAAACAATCAACCATGGTCTGTACAGAAAAATAGTGTCGGGAACTACTAAGCCCCGTCTGCAACCTATTATATAATAACTGTAGAATAATTTGAGTGAGAGAGAGTTCTCACGTTCGTTTTCCACTCCGTCATTCTTTATGTGAATATTTCAGCACAATTTGGATTTGAATTAGCCTGAAATTTTAACGTCCTCCAAATTTGACCCGGTTAGTCTTGTTGTGAAGCTCTCGTCCCCACGATCCCAATGGATCCTGTTTCACGCGATTTGGAGTTCGTATGAGAAAGTTACGAATTTATAAAGTTTAGTGACATATTTAAATTAATTAACAAAGGAATTAATTAAAAATAAAACCACCTTCTTCTTCAAACTACTTCAGGCCGCTGTTTAAAACCACTGCTCAATCCTAGGGTTTGATTTTGCACGTGATACGAGAGGCTTGGCGTCGATCAGCCTGCTCCACAAGATGCACCTCCGTGCCAGCTACCTCCAGCACCCCCTCTTACCTAACTCGATCGCCACCAGCCACCAGGGATCGCCTTCGAACGGCGATGGTTCGAGCTGGGTTTTCTCACTCTACGCGACACGAGAAACAATCAGACCAGTTGGGATTTGAAGATCGAATCTCGCTCTGTAGTTTTTGTTTTGATGATTTCGAATTTTACTGTGAGGACTGAAAGTATTTTGATTGAAGAAACGGGAGCAAAATCGCCGTTCGATATTAGCTGGCGGCGGAAAATAGAAAAGAAAAAGAATTAGGGCTTTAGAAAATTTCTATTGGCCAGTATTTATATAAATAATATTTTCATTTTATGTAATTCCAAAAATATCAGTTTATTGTTAGGAACTCCAAATCCAACCCAACGATTGTCACCCCGAGCTAAATACCCCCGTTCCGGGTACAATGGGATATGTCCCCTAAGCCAGTTCGACTGTTTCAATTAGTTTTTGTTAAAATTAAAATATAAATTAATATAACGTTCAAAATTGATTTCAGCGTACATTTTAATTTACCGGGGCCACGTACTGACTCCAAAAATTATAGGAAAATAAATCTAGCTATGTTTTGACGATACGGTCCTAACAAAACTAATGTCGTCGAATTTAAAGACCGTTTGAAAAATGGCCATTTTCTGGTCGATCTAATTCAAACTGAAACTGCCAAAACACGTTTAAATTCACCACGCTTACATATTGATTCCAAAAATTATGAAATTTGAAACCTAGCAATAATTTGGCATTCCGGATCCAACAAAAGTGGTTTCCTCGAAAACGGAGGTCGTTTGCAAAATGGCTATTTTTAAGGGCTATATATTTTATATAAAATATATATAAATTTCATAGTGACTATTTTAAATTTTAAACTGGACATAAATTTCAATTCTCGTTATGAAATTTGGATTTTTCACATTTGTTAGAAATATATAATTAAACAGATTCAAATATTTATGTTTTTACTAAAATCCGCTTTATTTTGAATCCTGTACATTCATTTGAAATTTAAAATCGAATTTTCAAACTACCGCGCAATTTCGAGTTTATTTTATAATTATAATAAATTTATACGTTCTGACTTCGATTTAAATAAATTTTTAGTCGTTATTATTTAAAATAAATCATTTTATATATTCAAAATCCATTAAAGTTGCTGAAATAATTTTTTTTAAGTGGTTCTGAAAATCCGGGTTGTTACAATCTCCCCCACTTAAAATATTTTCATCCTAAAAAAGGAACGGAGTTGGAAGTTGTTTAACTAACCAACTGAACTTTCTCATTCTGGCTTCCATTCTTCAACTTTTCAGTTTCTAAGAATTTTCAAATTTCTCAAAAATTTGGCTTACACCCTAAATTTTCGAAAAATTTCGCCATAACCTCCTATGTACGGAGAGACCTTTAAAACCGTAACTTGCCTCACAGTGCCCTCATCAATCCAAAAAAAGAAAAGGAAAAACCAAGCAGCTAGCCAATCGGCTCATAAAATCATCAAAACCCAAGAAATACAATAAACATGTACCTATTTGTCGGGCGTACAATTTTATTCCTCTCTTAGCTTCCATGCTATGACCTGTTCGATAGATATACATGTATATGTATGCAATTCTAATAAATTAATTTCAAATCGATTCAATATCGAAGTTAAATTCGACTTAATTCAGCATTTTTCTTACATTAGTTATATTATACAATAATGATACATTTTTAAAACAAAAAGCATCCATACGTTCATACAAACATCATACATATACATACTTATATCCAAAATCCTAGTTCATTACATTAAATCCCAACTTTCTAGAAAGTCGTGCCTCCTTGTATAATTTCCAGAGTAGATAGCTCCTTTTCTTTGGATTTCGTACCATCCTTCTTTTACGGGCAATCTCGGGATGGATGCCCTACTTCTTTGCATCGGAAGCACTTCTTTTCTTTTCCTAGTTTTCTGGATTTTTTTCTTTACGTTTGAACACTTATGTATAAAATGTCCCATCTCTTTGCACTTGAAACAAACTATGTCCACTCTTATCTGTTTCTCCTGTTTCTTTCTTCTCTTCGGACACAGGATTGCATAATGCCCTTCCTTTCTGCATTTACGACAATAAACAACCGCGCGTGATCTGAAGTTCAACTCTCTTTCTTTTTCTGCTTTCTGGTGAGCTCCCCTTGCTTGTTTCGGTATCATCTAGAATTCAGCATGAGATAAGCCATAGTCGTCCATATCCTATATTATATTTTATGATTTCATCAAGAGGGATATTATTATTTAATTTGACTTATTTCACCTTTCATTTTCGTATTGGTTTTATTAATTATCATTCTAATATTTTTATTAGTTGAATCAATAATCAAACAACACAGCCAGCAATCAATCTGTTGGTAAGCTTTTCAAATGTATAACTTTTATATACTCAAAAATCGTATTTCAATGCCAAATCACAAACAATAGATTCTAACTATGTTTTGGTTCTCACACTAGTCAATCGGAAATTATATAGATATTCACTTTCGAACTTGAACATAGACTCTGATGATGAGGCCTTATCATCAGAATCATCCCCGGGCGACTAGAGTGTAATTCTATATCTACCCAGTATATTTGATACTTCAAATACATTTATATTCAAAATCTTCATACACTCAATAGTCCAAATTCAATCTAAAATAAATATTCAAATACAAATAATAAGATATAAAATTTTCAAAACAAAGTTTGTTTTCATTTTTATTTTAAAAATAACACTGTTTGAAACTCATTGTAGGATACTACTGATCTCATCTCTAACGAGTCATTCTTATTGGATATTACTAATCCTATCTTCGATGAATTCTTTCGTTTGGTTCTAAGTGTATTGTTCTCGAGCTCTGTAAACCAAAGCTCTGATACCAAATTGAGACGACCCAAACTCCCCCTTATGGGAAAGTGCGTATTGAATTAAGAACACGACAAATTAGAACAAGAACAATAGAACATTTAATTGCTATTACAACAATTTACATCAAAGTAAAAAAAAAATATCAGAGTATGAATAAATATTACACAAAAAAATATCAGAGATTTAAAATACATAGTAGCGGAAATTTAAATGTATAAATACAATGACTAACACAACTGAATGAAATATACTGATATAAAGCTTTCTGAATATAGCTCCAACCATAATCCAGGATCCTGAGAAAAGAAGTATCTGTGACAACCAAAACTACTAGCTACCCATGTGGAAAATATGGGCATCCATAGTTCAGGTAAAAACAATAAAATTCAAGTCAGTCATGGGACTAATGTAAGAACTAAAACAGTTATAAATTTGGTTTTAAAGTTAGGTAAATCAAGGGACTATGCCATATAACATGGAATGGGTTTACCCCTAAGAATACCAGTGCATAAAAATAACAGCGCAATGCTAAAGAGAAAAATGAAGCTATTATAAGACTCAGGTCCCATCACACAATGAACGCATTCGAGGATAGAGTTTTACCTTATAATAGCCAAATATGCTTGATACACGAAATTTATCTTTTATTATTACTATAAGTGAAGAAATCAACTTCAAATATAAATGTATCAATCATAGACGGCATGAATGTCCCATACCACTATGCCACCCATAGTATACAACAAAAACCGTAAAATGTCGTATTGAAAGCTGTATTTCCATCATGATGGCTACTGATCCGGAAGACCGATCGCATAGTGCAATACTCAACGTCTTAAGTCCCGTGCATGAGAAAACACCGTAATGAACATCCGCACTATATCCAGGATATCAAGTATCTCAGCGACTTACGTCCCGCGCATGAGGAAACGCCGTATACTCTATCCATCTGGGAATCGGGTGGTGTGCCCTATCCCCACCAGGTGTGTAGCGACCACACCCAGCCTATCTAAGTCGACTAAATCATCCATCTCGAAAGTATACCGATCTAACCATCAATTCACCACCATACCGGGGTGTGAGGCTCGCGAATTGATGCTACACAAAGCTGTGCTACTTAAAGCTGTGCTTTGATCATCATCCACCAAACTTTGCTTTTCAACAAAAGTTTGGATCACTGCATCTCAGCATGCCACATAATCAATCCATACTGTACCACTGATTTCTGCCAATATATAACCTCTAAGCTCGTATGTCTTAGAGAAGAGTGTTACGCAAGAGAATAAATTCGCCACCACCAAACATATATATATTTAGTAGAGATCAACGAATACAGTATAGAGAATACAATGTCAGACACACCATCCATCTGCAAGTCCGTTCTGGGTCTGAACGAAACCGGAGGCACCTTATTCCTCGTTCCGTATGTCCAATACAGGAGAGAGGCCCTTGCATATCCGAACAATCAACAGGTACGTCCGGACGACTACCACTATAGCCCCTTCAAGGTAGTTACTCAAATCATGGGCATCAGTAGCAACCCATCCATTCGATGTGAAGATCGTTGGTCTTGCACAATCTCTTCGACTTTTCGTCGTATCAGTTATTCAAAATGGGTTAAACCCGGTCTTTCCGAATAACCCGCGTATCTTATAATCAGGTGCTATAACAACACATCATACGCCTCATTCCAATCCAGAATATTCTTTTATTCGTATTTCTTTATTCTGGAAAGGTTCTCATTAATCTTATCAAGGAATATCACTTTTAAACACACAGTTTAATCCATTTCTTTAGAAATCATCTCAAAAGATTTTATAGTATCTTTTCACATGTTAAACCGAACTAAGGTTTATCAAACTAGTCGAGATTAATGCCTTACCGAAGCAAATATTCATTTTATTACCCCATCCCAAACTATTCATCCCATGGAGCAAAATTATAAGTATTCCATATCTAACACCACTGTGTTATTGGTAAATTCAATTACCATTTCACGTTCAAATCTAACTAAAAATTTAACTATCGCATGAAGTAAAACCGGTGATACTCCATTTTAGAACACTTCTCAAATTTGGCAAATTTAATTACCTTATTCACATTTCAATCTAATTAAAGATTTCTTAGAACTCCACTTAGTTTTAATCTCCAAAAATCATTATTTACTGATTGTTTAACTTTGGGAAATCAATCATGCCACATTGACAATGTATATACTATACCGTTGATTTCTACCAATATATATAACCTCTAAGCTCGTACGTCTCAGAAACGGGTGTTAAGCAAGAGAATAAATTCTCCGCCACTAAACAGATATATATTTAGCATAGTTCAACGAATACAGCTCGAAATACAATGTCAGACATGAATTCCTGTCTTTAAAGGTGTTAAAAAAACGAATGTCCTTTAAAACACAGTCCAAGATAAACCCAAAATCATGTTCTATCAAACTGGAACTTTCACGGAAAACAGATCAATATATAATCGATATAAATTTCTGTATTAGACTAATAATATAAATGGAATAACGACAAAGCCTTTTAAATTCCATATATAATAACGGTCTTCCCTCACAGAAGCTCATCTCGATTATCACCAAATCGAATTCCACTCGATTACAATTTAATATATTAAATTGGAAAAAATTCACTTTGGAAAATTCCATTAATCTTATTTAAAAGATTATAGATTCCAAATCAAATCATATTCTTCACTTTTAATTGGGTTAAAGAAGAAGTGTTATTTGAAACATAGTCCACGATAAACCCAAAAATCGAATTTTTAATTCAATTCGAATTAAATATTAATTAATTGGTAAACTTCACTAAATCTTAATTTAAAAATTTATTCTTTTCTCAACTGGGTTTAAGAATAGTGTTATTTAAGACACCATTCACGACAAACCCAAAATCCAATTTGATATTAAATACAAGGCTCCGAATAGAAATTATATCGACTTATATTCAGTATCATATTCTGAAACCAACAAATATCGTATTGGGAATAATGATATATATATATATATATTCCAAATTCCTCAACAATATCCGTATAGTCACGGAATCCCGTATCGAAATATTCCAGAGATTATTTCCATTCCAAATCCATTCCAATTTATTCGTTAGAAAATTATGGTTATTTTAAAACCATTTTCAAATCCAATTTATTTATTTCTAAAAATAATTGGATTATTATTCTAGTTAATAACTAGTTCATTTCGATAAAATATTTTTATCTTTTCAAATATGGAAATTTTCATCCAAAATCTTTCCAAATCGTTTATTATGATTTTACATAATTTTTCCATATTTTTAATAATTTTATTATCGTCGTACAGTCGGTTTCCAATAGCGGCTACCGAACTGCATCTATAGCGACCTTTCTCAAAACTGATTTGGACATATATTAAAATCCGACTATTACATTTCAAATCACTTATATTCATTGGAAAGCTCTTTTCGATACGAACCCAATGGTTCCGGTTTTAGGAGAATCCGACAGTCGGATCTCCCGTTACATCCATTTGAAGTTAATGGTCGAAATTCGCGAACGGTCGCTGCGCGACGCGTTCTATTCAGGCCATTATAATATATATAATATATATCATTGATTTCCATTTAAAACGTATTTTATAAATCGTTTTAAATTCATTTTAAAAAATGATTTCCATTTCAATTTTAAATCAAAACTGAATATTCCTTTATAAGTTCGTTTATAAATTCATTTTAAATCGATTTCAACTCCATTTCAATTTTAAATCAAAATTGAATACTCCTTTATAAATTCGTTTATAAATTCAATTTAAATCGATTTCAACTCCATTTCAATTTTTAAATCAAAATTGAATATTCCATATCATTATAATATTAAAATGATAATATTTTCAAAATATCAGATTTTGAAATCACTTTTCGATATTCATTATAAAATGAATAAAATCGAAAAAAATTCTCGTTCGTGTTAAAATGGCATTTAACTACTTAACATGGCTTCATATTTCAATATTTGATATTTTAAAATGTTCGTTAATTCTGAATTGGAATCAGACTCAATCAATTACCATATAATTCATTTATATGGATTTCAACATCACATGTATACAACAATAATGATAAACAATCATTAAAAATTCATACAACATCCAGAGTGCATTTTACAACGATATAAGCATTAAAATAAATAAATAAATAACACTTATACAGTCTGTCAACCTATCGATTGACATACCACTAATTATTGGGATCAGTTTATGTCAAATATCATCCCAATACCCGTGTGGGGTTTTCAAACAAAAAATACTGATTATTATTTGTGCAGTTGGGCAACGTGTTAAATTTATCATCCCAATCAATATCAGATAAATAAGTGTACATAAACAAACTGTCCGATTTGTAAATGAATATTTATTTTATTTTCATTTCATGATATTTTTAATATACATTTTATATAAATACTTTTTATATACAACAATATCAATACATGACAATCCCAATCACAATCCAAAGAAATAACCAACCATGGTCTGTACAAAAAATAGTGTCAGGAGCTACTAAGCCCCATCTACAACCTATTATATAATAACGGAAGAATAATTTGAGTGGGAGAGAGTTCTCACGTTCGTTTTCCACTCCGTCATTCTTTATGTGAAGATTTCAGCACAGTTTGAATTTGAATTAGCCTGAAATTTTAACGTGCTCCAAATTTGACCCGGTTAGTCTTGTTGTGAAGCTCTCGTCCCCATGATCCCAACGGATTCTGTTTTACGCGATTTGGAGTTCGTATGAGAAAGTTATGAATTTATAAAGGTTATTGACATATTTAAATTAATTAACAAAGGAATTAATTAAAAATAAAACCATCTTCTTCTTCAAACTAGTTCGTCGCTGCTTAAAACCATTGCCCAATCCTAGGGTTTGATTTTGCGCGTGATACGAGAGGCTTGGCGTTGATCAGCCTGCTCCACGAGATGCACCACCGCGCCAGCTACCTCAGCACCCCTCTTGCCTAACTCGATCGCCACCACCCACCAGGGATCGCCTTTGAACGACGACGGTTCGAGTTGGGTTTTCTCACTCCACGCGACACGAGAAATGATCAAACCAGTTGGGATTTGAAGATCGAATCTCGGTCTATAGTTTTTGTTTTGAATGAAAGTATTTAGATCGAAGAAACGGGAGCAAAATCGCTGTTCGATATCAGCTGGCAGCGAAAAACAAAAAAAAATTGGGCTTTAGAAAATTTCTGTTGGCCAGTATTTATATAAATAATATTTTTATTTTATTTAATTCCGAAAATATCAGTTTATTGTTACGAACTCCAAATCCAACCCAACGACTGTCGCCCCTTGCTAAATACCCATGTTCCGGATAGAATGGGATACGTCCTATAAGCCAATTCAACTGGTTCGATCAATTTTTGTTAAAATTAAAATATAAATTTATATAACGTTCAAAATTGATTTCAACGTACATTTTAATTTACCGGGGCAACATACTGACTCCAAAAATTATAGAAAAATAAATTTAACTATGTTTTGATAATATGGTCCTAGAAAAACTAATTTCGTCGAATTTGAAGACCGTTTAAAAAATGGCCATTTTCTGGTTGATCCAATTCAAATTGGAACTGTTATAACACATTTAAATTCACCACACTCACATATTGATTCCAAAAATTATGAAATTTGAAACCAAGGAATAATTGGACATTCTAGATCCAACAAATGTGGTTTCGTCGAAAACGGAGGTCGTATGCAAAATGGCTATTTTTAAGGGCTATATATTTTATATAATATATATAAATTCCATAATGACTATTTTAAATTTAAAACTGGACATAACTTTCAATTCTCGTTATGAAATCTGGATTTTTCACATTCGTTAGAAAGATATAATTAAACAGATTCAAATATTTCTGGTTTTACGGAAATCCGATTTATTTTGAATCTTGTACATTCATTTGAAATTAAAAATCGAATTTTCAAACTACCACGCCATTTCGAGTTCGTTTTATAATTAAAATAAATTTATATGTTCTGACTTCGATTTAAATAAATTTTTTGTCATTATTATTTAAAGTAAATCAATCTAAATATTCAAAATCCATTAAAATTGATTAACAAATTTTTAATTGGTTCTGAAAATCCGGGTTGTTACCCAAGACTTCAAATAGTGAAGCTTGTTTTCTGCTTTGGAATAAAGAGATTTTTTTTTTATTTGTTCAGGCGAGAAATAGACTAGAATCGTCAAACCCGCCCTAGTGCACTTAGCCTAGTTCGCGAGTACCACACAAGTGGCCGATCTAACCGTATACACATACTAAGCTCTTAGCATGTCATTCCGGGTTTCGAACCCACATCATTGTTACCATGGCGTAAAGTTCTTGACTGCTGGCCTACTTGTGACACCCCACGTCCGTTAATGTCACTCACAAGACAGATATAAATAAGATAGCAGCGAAATTTCAAATTTTTATTTCAAACACAAATCATACATCGTGGTCCAAAATACCATAAGTCACAAAAACCATTACAACAATATAACTTCTGTCTTTTACCATCAGAGTACATAAATACTTAAAAGAAAACATAATTCCCCAAATAAAAGAGATAAAGCCATAGTAGAGATAAGAACTTGAGCCACACTTCGAAAGCAGTTCTAGTAAGATGATAACTGAGTCCTGACTAAGCCTGAGTATTTCCGCCATGAGAACCCTGGGGGGGAGGAAGAAAGAAGAGGAAAAGAAAAGGGATAAGAAAAGAAAAGCAAGTAAATAAATAAAAGTAGCATGACATGCATATAAAGTGGATAAGAGATTACTACATAAAAGGCAGGTCTGACAAGGTAGACAGGATAAGGTGTATACGTTTCCATAATGATTACTCTGCACTATTACTAGTATGACCAGAATGAGATGATCCCTTACACTTCAAGATGGTACACATAGACATACATCCAAATGTACCCTCTAACTACTATCCTAATCGACCGGCTCCCTACTCCATAGATATTATGTGTTGGCCCCACTGTAGGATGTATCACGTCCTAAAGTGGCAAGCTCGCGTTGTTATGCACATCCCCATATCTACAGGTGTCACGGTCGTCTTATCCCCTTCGGCCCGGCTCATGCACATACATGGCCCGGTCGGTTTGCGCTGCCAACACCAACCTCCACATTTGGATCTCTTACAATCAGCCCAGTAAGCGTGCCCCTTATCCGACCTAGTTCAGAGTTCTCTTCTCGACACATACTCTGGGTTACTGACTAAAACGGGTCGCACACAATATGATACAAGCTCTCCCCTTTGTCTTGTATCCCCCACTAGATTTTCTTTGGCTATGTATACCACTAGGTGTCTTTAATTACATAACCCTATCATTTCTACAAGTTATGTTTATCCTAAAAGGTGTCTTTAATTACATAACTTTATTATTTCCATCGGCTATGTATACCACTAGGTGTCTTTAATTACATAACCTTATTAGGTAAAGTTTGTGGGCCTATATGTAAATATTACCCACCCCCTCAGATTCAGTTAACCCACCCACTATCCAACCAATTTTTACTTAACCCTAACCTTAGTTCAAATTCATAAAATCCCTTTTGGATTAGATTAGCTTAAGTAGTCCAATTTATTACCAAGTCCATTTATGGTTTATAATGGGCTAGACTTCCCACACTAGGCCTGCAACTTGTGGATGCTAGATATGTCAGTCGGGTTCGGGCAGGCTTCTTCCATAAGTTGGGCATAACCTTGTGTCATAGCCCGATTCGTATTTGCGCACTTAGACTTCTCACATTAGGTTCAACACTAGTGGTTGTTGGATATGCCGGGCGGGTCCGGGCAGACTTCCACCACTAATGCAACCTAACCTTGTGTCATAAGTGCAATTACAATTCCTAAATGTAATTATTAGACATTTCATTCTTATCCAATTCTTACCTATGTTTTTATAGGTGATTAAGTCCCCACTTCCCTAATTTGAATTATATGTCTAATTCGTATAAACATTATTTAAATTATGCCAATTCTAACCCTTTTTACCCATTCCCTAACTAATGCATTCGCATATATTTGGCGACATCTAGGTTAGAAAGTAGCCTAGTCATACACAATAAAAGGGGAAAGGTGATGGAATATGACAAAGGTGATTGTTTTGGCATAAATATAAACTAGCATGGTGATAAGGTGGACATATAAGCATAAATCTACTGAACTTGTGGTAGTTAATTGATTCTAACATAACTATGATGTCATAATAAGCATAATAAGATCTAAATTAACAATTTGGATGTTCAGCTGGTTTAGATCTAATATGATAGGCATAAGGTGATAAACTAGATCTGATTAGCAATTTGGATGTCCACATAATTCAGATCTAATAGTTAAAACTAGATCTAACACAAATAAGATCAAGATCGACATCATAGAATGTTACAATAGATCCAACAAGATAGGGATCTAGATCAATAGTTAAAAATAGATCTAACACAAATAAGGTCAAGATCCACATCATAGAATGCCACAAAAGTTACAATAGATCCAACAATATAGAGATTTAGATCCAAGTTATACTCAATTTAGAATGTCATAAGTTCGCAATTTACAATGTATCAATTATAATATAGGCATATGAACAAATCCAAACTATTGTCATATCACAATTACTTTTATATATTTATATCTAAAAGCAACTAGAAACTCACAGTGTTCGGTTTAGAAAATAGAAGAATAATGGATCTCGAATCTCTTACTGAATTGCTTAAGTTGATAGTTGTAGGATATTAACGGATCTAGTTCAATTCAAACACCGGCAGAGCTTGACCCCATGGATTCTCAATGAAGAAAACAAGAGAAATGACCATGATTTATATCTGCCAGCCTCTCTGAAACTGACTGCCACATCAGCCCTAGGGGTGTCGACACCCTTATAGGTGGGTCGATCCTAGTGTCGACGCCCCTTAAGGGTGGTCGACCGCGGTGTCGACATCCCTCTAGGGGGTCGACCCCTAGAGCGGGAAATTTTCCGCTAGACGAATTTTGTACCCTTTCTGGATAAGTGCTGACTCATATCTAACTTATATGTGTATCATGTGTATATACATATTTCTTCTACGCGTATAAAAACTTAAAATCCTCATAACTTCTTCATACGGTGTCCATTTTACGCAAGCCAAATGTCTATCTTGACCAAAATTTCGAGACGGAAGCAATGGCGCAGTCTATTTTCCTTAATCGTGAATATTAAATTAAGTATTATTTAATTTATCCTCTTTTAGTGTTGTTAAAAAAATGCAGGGTGTTACATTCTCCCCTACTCAAAGAATTTCGTCCCCGAAATCTCTAAGTCGAGAAGAATGCATATCCTACCATCCATCATCCATCAATCACTGACATCCATTGTCCTTAAAGACTTCTAATGCTTATATGAATATATGCAAGGGTGTGTGTATATGTCCCAACACTAATGCGGAAATCAGGCGGTCTACTGATTCAGTTGACCTCCTTATTGCATGGTATGTTAGTTCCATGAATCCAATATGTATGCGAATAATCCTATTATAACATGTGAGTTCTATATGTGTGCACACTCATTCGTCCAAATGCAACATCCTTATGCTAATACATTCATTTTCATGCACAAAAGAAAAGAAAATGCACACACATCCATATGCAATATGAGAGTGATTGAGCCGATCTAATGCCTAATGTGTGTATATGCATCCACAGGCAGTCACTAGCAAACACTTGCATCCATCAAACATAACATGTCCTAAACACATGTTTACATCCATAGGATTCCTATCTAAAGGTCAAAAATACTATGAATAAGATATATTCAAATGATAGAAATAAGCACAAATAAAACTTAGGAAAAGGAGTTAAGGGCATACCCTCGAAAAGAAAAGGGTATGAAGCACGAATCTTGTCTTCGGTCTCCCAAGTCGCATCCTCAGGGTTATATTCCCATTGAACCTTTAGCTACTTGATCTCTTTATTGCGTAGCTTCTTAACTTTTGATCCAAGAATAAGGGTAGGGACTCGCCTGACTGTCGCCTCCCATTCCACTTCTACTTCTTCCAATACACTCGGCTCAACAACCTCTGCAGTGTCATGCAGGCACTTCCGCAGATGAGAAACGTGGAAAACATCATGAACGCTGGATAGATTTTCTGGGAGCTTTACGCTATAGGCCATTTGGCCAATCCTCTCGGTTATGGGAAATGGCCCCACAAACCTGGGTGCCAACTTCCCTACCGGTCTGAAGCGAACCACATTCCTCAGAGGTGATACTTTGATAAAAACTAAGTCTCCCACTTCAAATTCAATGTCAGTCCTTCTCTTGTCTGCATAGGACTTCTGCCTATCTTAAGCCGTCTTCATCCGTCGTCGAATAGGGTCAATCTTTTTGGATGTTTCTCTAACCATATCTAGTCCAAGTAATAATCTTTCTGTAGATTCCCACCAACAAGTTGGTGATCTACAGGGTTCTCCATACAATGCTTCGAAGGGTTCCATGTCGATGCTGGATTGATCGCTGTTGTTATAGGCAAACTCTACTAAAGGAAGGTGCTCTTCCCAAGTCCCTCCAAAATTTAGGATACACAGCCTCGAAAGATCCTCTAGAATTCTGTTCACCCTCTCCGTCTTCCCATCAGTCTGAGGATGATAAGCGGTGCTCAAACACAACTGTGTACCTGACGCTTCTTGCAAGCTCCTCCAAAATTCACTGGTGAAGATGGGGTCATGATCACTCACGATGCTGGAAGGTACTCCATGAAGACGAACTATCTCACGAACATAATTTTCTACCAACCATGATGTCGTCCTCTAACTCTTCACTGGAATGAAATGAGCGTTCTTAGTCAATCTGTCCACTACTACCCAAATACTGGTGTTGCCTTTCTTCGATCTAGGCATACCATCTATGAAATCCATAGAGACGCTCTCCCATTTCCACTGAGGAATCTCCAAAGGATGAAGTAAACCACTGGGCTTCTTTGGCTCGGCTTTAACTTGCTGGAAAACTAGACATTAGAAACAAATTTGGGTACATCTTTCTTCATCCCAGCCCAAAAGAAAACCCTTTTCATGTCTCTGTACATCTTATCACCGCCTGGATGAATAGTCATCTTAGAATGGTAGGCTTCTTCTAGGACTGCCTTTATCAAGCTTCCAGTTTGAGGAACACAAAGCCTTCCATCTCGTCGCAACCACCCCTTTTCATCTATGGCATATCTACTGAGGTTACTAGAAGTCTCCCCTTTTATGAGCTTTTCCATGATGTCTAAAATCTGTGGGTCACCTTGTTGTGAAGCTCCTATTTGATCCATAAGAGTTGGTCGTATCTCCAAGGATGCAAACAAATCAGGCAAAATCTCAATGGAGGGTCTAAAGTCAAAAGCTAATACGAACTCCAAGATCTTCCGCTCCACAAACAAAGGACTCAAGGCCATCCTCTGCCTACACATTACCCTTGCCAGGGGTATAAGCAATCTCAAAATCATAAGAAGCTAAGAAATCCATCCACCGTTGTTGCCTTAAATTGAGATCCTTCTGCGAGAAAAGTATACTTGAGAGATTTATGATCGGTGTATAACTCGAACTTTTCTCCAAGTAAATAATGCGCCACGTCTTAAATGCGAATATTATGGCAGCTAGCTCTAGATCATGGGTGGGGTAGTTCTTCTCATGAACTCTCAACTGTCTTCCCCCATAACACACCACTTTCTCTTCTTGCATCAGAACCGCACCAAGCCATGTACCACACGCATCAATGTAAACGGTAAACACTTTACTCCCATCTGGCAAGGTTAACACTGGGGCTGTTGTCAGAGCCCTCTTCAGTCATTGGAAAGCTACATCACAATCTATATCCCATGAAAACACCAAATTCTTCTTTGGCAGCCTAGTGAGTGGGGCTGATATCTTTGTGAAGTCCTTAATGAACTTCCTATAATAACCTGTCAACCCAAGAAAGCTTCTCACCTCGGTTGCATTTTTAGGAAACTGCCAATCTTGCACTGCAACCACCTTTGCGGGATCTACAGCTATCCCTTCTTTGGAGACCACATGCCCTAAGAATATCACCTCTTTTCTCCAAAAATGGCATTTGGAGAATTTCGCCTTAAGATGATGCGCACATAGAGTTTTCAAGACTTCTCTCAAATGTTCAGCATGTTCTTCTTCGCTTTTGGAGAAGATCAAAATATCGTCAACAAAGACCACGAAAAATTTGTTTAGAAACTCCCGAAACACCCTACTCATTAGGTCAACAAAATAGGCGGGTGCATTCGTCAACCCAAAAAGCATAACTAGCCATTCAAAGAAATCATCTAGAGTTCTAAAAGCGGTCTTATCTATGTTGTCCTCAGCCACCCTCAATTGATGAAATCCTGTGGCCAAGTCTAATTGAGAAAATACCGAGGCACCAGCAAGCTAGTCAAATAAATAATCAATCCTCGGGAGTGGGTGCCTATTCTTCTTGGTGAGTTTATTCAACTCTCTATAGTCAACACACAAACGAAGCGAAGAATCTGCCTTAGTTGCGAATACAACTGGAGCACCCCATTCAGATATGCTTCATTTGATAAATCCTTTCTCAAGTAACTCCCTTACTTTCTTACTCAGCTCCCTTCTATCCCTCGGAGCCATATCCTTGTTTCTTCAGGCACTCCTTAGCAAAGCGTCTGACCTCTCCACAATTATAGCAAGAGTTCTTCCTTCGCTTACAGTCTTTGAGTAAGTGACCTACTTTCCCACAACTGTGACATTTTCTCTTATACTTGCCCTTGTCATTCTTTCCACCTTTCTTTTTTTTGTTGCCCCTTCTTGGGCCACACCTTCTTATTTTGCAATGTTTCCTCAGCCCTTACTTCCTTATTTTCTCCCTTGTCTTCCTCATGCATTAGGGCCATATCAACAAGCTTTTCAAAAGTGGCTCCCATTGGAATATGGGACATGGATAACCCATGAAGGGGTTCATTTATCCCTTTAGCAAACCGCAACGCCTTCTTGTGCGGAGTATCCACCAATTCTAACCCGAACCTTGCTAGCTGGTTGAATTTGTTCAAATATTCTTTCACCGTCAAGTTCCCTTGTTTGAGTGCCAAGAACCTCTCCATCTGCATGCTTTTCTCGGCATGGGAAAGAAATTTCATTTCAAATCTTTGTATAAAATCCTCCTAAGTTTCCACCGGACGTCCAGCTTGGGTAACTTCCCGCCAAAATGAGGCTTCGTCTTTCAGTAGTCAGACGATTAACTGAACTTTCCTTCTATCCTCTATTTCAAAGATGACAAACAAGTCCTCGGTCTCCTTGAGCCAATTTCGCGCTTCTACGAATGTCTCGTTCCCATGGAATGGATTCCCTCCCATAGCACAGAAGTCTTTGCAGATCTTAGCGAAATTATCTGCTCTTGGAGGGGAAGGAGGAGGAATGACTGGTGCAACTGTGGGAGGAATGTTTCCTTGGACCTCGGCAGGTGCCGTAGCCTCCAAATACCTACGGAACCATCCGGGTATTGTAACGCCTTCCGGGATATTAGGAATGTTTGGTTCCCCAGACATGCTGAAAAGAAAAAGGGAAGAGATTTAGACAAAGGACTGAAGGATATTACATATGGCTTCTTGGGGAATGTCTTGCAAAACAGACTTTTCTGTTTGAAAATGCTTTCTTTTAAAACCTTTCTGAAAATAATTTCCAAAATTTTTATCCAATCTGGTAACCTTCAACTCTGATACCAAGTGTGACACCCCACATCCGTTAATGTCACTCACAAGGGGAATGCATTAAGTTTCGTGAAGCATTATAGGTAAACAGATGCAGAATATAACAAGACAGATATAAATAAGATAACAGCGGAAATTCAAATTTTTATTTCAAACACAAATCATACATCGTGGTCCAAAATACCATAAGTCACAAAAACCATTACAACAATATAAATTCTATCTTTTACCATCTGAGTACACAAATACTTAAGAGAAAACATAATTCCCTAAATAAAAGAGACAAAGCTATAGTAAAGATAAGAGCTTGAGCCATACTTCGAAAGCACCTCTGGCAAGATGATAACTGAGTCCTGACTAAGCCTGAGTATTTCCACCATGAGAACCTTGGGGGGGGGAGCAAGAAAGAAGAGGAAAAGGGTCAGACATAAAGTCTGGCGAGTCTAGTTACTTTTAGCAAGTAAATAAATAAAAGTAGCATGACAAGCATATAAAGTGGATAAGAGATTACTACATAAAAGGCAAGTGAGACAAGGTAGACAGGATAAGGTGTTTACGTTTCCGTAATGATTACTCTGCACTATTACTAGTATGACCAGAATGAGATGATCCCTTACACTTCAAGATGGTAGACTTAGGCATACATCCAAATGTACCCTAACTACTACCCTAATCGATCGGCTCC
Organism: Allium sativum; assembly: GCA_030737875.1. Classification (NCBI taxonomy): domain Eukaryota; kingdom Viridiplantae; phylum Streptophyta; class Magnoliopsida; order Asparagales; family Amaryllidaceae; genus Allium; species Allium sativum. The sequence goes on along the minus strand of CM060916.1, from coordinate 217,454,540 downwards.
CTACTGCGTAGATACTCTGTGCCGGCCCCACAGTAGGATGTATCACGTCCTAAAGTGGCAACCCCTAGCTGATACGCATAGCCCCATATCTATAGGTGTCACGGTCGTCCTATCCCCTTCGTCCCGGCTCATGCACACACATGGCCCGGTCGGTCTGCCCCGCTAACACCATCCTCCACGTTTGGATATCTTACAATCAGTCCAGTAAGCGTGCCCCTTCTCCGTCCTAGTTCGGAGTTCTCTTCTCGATACATACTCCGAGTTACTGACCGAAACGGGTCCCACACAATATGATACAAGCTCTCCCCTTTGTCTTGTATCCCCCACTAGGTTTTCTTTGGCTTTGTATACCACTAGGTGTCTTTAATTACATAACCCTATCATTTCTACAAGTTATGCTTACCCTAAAAGGTGTCTTTAATTACATAACTTTATTATTTCCACCGGTTATGTATACCACTAGGTGTCTTTAATTACATAACCTAATTAGGTTAAGTTTGTGGGCATATATGTAAATATTACCCACCCTCTCAGATTTACTTAACCCACCCACCGCCAACCAATTTTTACTTAACCCTAATCTTAGTTCATATTCATACAATCCCTTATGGATTAGATTAGGTTAAGTAGTTCAATTTATTACCATGCCCATTTATGGTTTATAATGGGCTAGACCTCTCACATTAAGCCTGGAACTTGTGGATGCTGGATATGCCGGTCGGGTCCGAGTAGGCTTCTTCCACAAGTTGGGCATAACCTCGTGTCATAGCCTGATTAGTATTTGTGCACTTAGACCTCTCACATTAGGTTCAACATTAGTGGCTGCTGGATATGTCAGTCGGGTCCGGGAAGACTTCCACCACTAAAGCAACCTAACCTCGTGTCATAAGTGCAATTACAATTCCAGATTGTAATTATTAGACATTTCATTCTTATCCAATTCTTACCTATGTCTTTATAGGTGATTATGTCCCCACTTCCTCAATTTGAATTATATGTCCAATTCATATAAACATTATTTAAATTATGCCAATTCTAACCCTTTTTCTCCTGTTCCCTAACTAACGCGTTCACATATATTTGGCGGCATCTAAGCTAGAAAGTAGCCTAGTCATACACGATAAAAAGGGAAAAGTGATGGGAATATGACATAGGTGATTGTTTTGGCATAAACATAAACTAGCACGGTGATAAGGTGGACATATAAACATAAATCTGATGAACTTGTGGTAGTTAATTGATTCTAACATAACTATGATGTCATAATAAGCACAATAAGATCTAAATTAACAATTTGGATGTCCAACTGGTTTAGATCTAATGTGATAGGCATAAGGTGATAAACTAGATCTGATTAGCAATTTAGATGTTCACATAATCCAGATCCAATAGTTAAAACTAGATCTAACACAAATAAGGTCAAGATCAACATCATAGAATGTTACGATAGATCCAACAAGATAGGGATTTAGATCATTAGTCAAAAATAGATCTAACACAAATAAGGTCAAGATCCACATCATAGAATGCCACAAAAGTTATAATAGATCCAACAAGATAGAGATTTAGATCAAAGTTATACTCAATTTGGAATGTCATAAGTTCACAAATTACAATGGATCAATTATAATATAGGCATATGAACAAACCCAAACTATTGTCATATCACATTTACTTTTATATATTTAAATCTAAAAGCAACAAGGAACTCATAGTGTTCGGATTATAAAATAGAAGAAGAATGGATCTCAAATCTCTAACTGAATTGCTTAAGTTGATAGTTGTAGGAGATTAATGGATCTAGTTCAATTCAAACACCGGTAGAGTTTGGCCCCCATGGATTCTCAATGAAGAAAACAAGAGAAATGACCATGTATTTATAGCTGCCAGCCCCTCTGAAACTGATTGCCACATCATCCCTAGGGGTGTCGATACCCCTATAGGTGGGTCGACCCTAGTATCGACACCCCTTAAGGGGGGTCGACCCCGGTGTCGACACCCCTCTGGGGGGTCGACCCCCTAGAGCTAGAAATTTTCCGCTAGATGAATTTTCGATCTTTGGACCCTATCTTAATAAGTGATGACTCATAACTGTATCATGTGTATATTTCTTCTACGCGTATACAAACTTAAAATCCTCATAACTTCTTCATACAGTGTCCGTTTTACGCAAACCAAATGTCTATCTTGACCAGAATTTCGAGACAGATGAAGTGGAGCAGTCCATTTCCCTTAATCCTGAATACTAAATTAATTATTATTTAATATATCCTCTTTTAGTGTTGTTAAAGAAATACGGGGTGTTACACTATTGCTGCAGACTAGAAAAAGGAAATTTAATATTAATGAATATTTTGAATTATTAAGTATCACATTACAGTAAACCAATTTCTTAAACATAGTTTTATTCCTTTCATTAATTAAATTGGAGATCATAGATTGTTGACGAAAGGGTTTTTGTCATGTGTTTTATCATGCGTTTTTAGTTGATAGAAAGTTTCTTATGTCTAGCTATCATAATGATGTAATGATCAATGAACGTGTTAACTCAGTTCTAAACCTAGACACGATATCAGAATTAACTCAAACCTGACAACCAAGACTAATAATGATATTAAGTTTCGTGGAAAAATAGTCCAAGTCCATGGATTGGTAATGGTCCGGGCCTTGTGGATTGATATCGATCCATAGAATTAGTTTATTCAGGCACATGGCTTGCACCAGTGTTATCATAAGCCTTCACAAAGCCTATTAGTAAAGTTACAAGTCAATCAGATCAATTCCACTAACATCACTCAATGGATTGAAGGGAAAATGTGCGCGACAAGACGACGAATTTTTACGTGTCATCAATTGAAGTCCGCTTAAAATTAAAATTTGCATACACACTAAAGAAGACATAAGGAAGTCAAATACAAAGTCCAAAATGCAAAATAGTACAATTGAATGGATCAGCCTACAGATCGGGCTATGTATCAGTATCGATCATGGGGTTAAGGTATATGAAGAGGAGGTTTAGGCCATGTCTTTTCTATATTATTTTGAACCTATGTGCAAGCAAGCTTCGTCCAGTTCCTTTTACAACTATAAATACCCCACCTGCTGCTACATAAAAGAGAACTGATCTTTTACCTGTTGAAACTCTGCTAGATTTTATCCGTAGCCATCTTTCAGCTTGAAGGATAATAAGCTCTTGTCATCTAAACTAATTTTCGAGATTTACTCCGATAACTGGTAGTATATACGATTCTTGTATGTTTACTTACTACAAAGATCATTGTATCAAATCAATATTCATTGTAATTTGGCATGACAAAGATAGTAACATAGATATTCAAAGTCGATGTTGGCCTTATCAGCAGTTGAACCAAAATAAAAATTGTCTCTCTTTTTACTATGTTTATTTCATTTCTCATTTATTTTTGTACATTTTGTACTGTTTTCCCTGTAAAAGGGATGGTGTTTTCGCTAAAGTTTGGTACTAGTGTTATTTAGGGTGTGTTCGGCTGGGCCAAACGGTCCGTTTGCCCAATGGACGCGTCCGTTGGACAACGGGCCATTTTGGCCCGTTTGCCAAACGGCTCAAAATTGAGCTATTGGGCACTGACACGTCGGGTCCCAAACAACCCAATTTTGAGCTGTTGCGTATAAATATATATTTTTTATTTAATTAATTATTTTAAGTTAAACTTTAAAAATTAATAACTTGTGCATATGAGATTCGTTTGACACGTGGTTTTTTGCGTTGTGATCGTATCGAAGTGCTCTACGTAATGAAGTTGGTTTGAACTGAATTGGAGTAACTTATAATATTTCAATTTTTTATTTTATTTATTTATTTTTGTAAATTGTTGATATATATTATTTATTAAAAACAAATGATAAATTAATTGACCATTAATTAATTAATTTACAAAATAAAAAAAATGGTCCACTTAAATGCTCTGCTTAAATACTGCTCTTAATGTGTCAAACGCATTACCGCTAACTACAATTCTCCGCTTAGATTCTCCACCCAAATTCTCTGCTTCGCTTGTGCCAAACACACCCTTAGTGTTAACATTTGGTGCTTTCACTAAAAAATCGATCTAAGTAATAAGTTTGTGCTTATACTATAGATCCTTAAGATTTAAAAGGCAGATCAACAGAGAAAGTTGCATTGAGAACCCAAAGGCTGATTGATATTATAGCTCCTCCAAAAAAGAACAGTAGGTCAGGAATATTTATGGTTTCTGGGATTGCAGCTGATGATACTTAAGTTTCCCCTGCAACCAGTATTCCTGGAGCCGCTCGAAACCCAAGAGGTGTAACACAGAGAGTACTTGATATGGTAGCAGAATGTCTGAACCAATGCTTAGAAGCCAAGAATAGAGCTTTGATGGAAAAGCTAGATGATGCGCTAGTTGTAAGGACTAATCTTAGGAACTACAAAGTGGAGACTGGTCTAGAAGCGAATGTGCACTCGTTTTCCTTCGATCATCATAGAAGAAAGAGAGGGGGTAACTCAGAGAATGCATGTTGCTGGTACCACACAAGTTAATGCAGGAAGAAATGAAACCGCTTTCCCTATAAATCTGAATAATGAAAATTATACAGTTTAGCAAGTCAATGCAGCAGATGATTTTGATAGAATGTCAGTTTTAGGTGATGATCGCAATGTCCAAGTAGAAGATTCAAAAGTTATTGCTAATTTAGTTTGGAGATATCAGTCGAACTTGACTCAGCTCATGAGACCAACTTCTCAAAAGCTAGTAAGCACGACCAGAGGGGCACCTCCATGTGCTGGAGGAACTGGTCCCCAATTCTTTAATAGAGATCGCTCGCATAATCAGGTGCTTTGGAACGTGACCGACGTCATCTCTTTGGAGCATCGTGCTAATGAGTACATTTTCAGCATGATCGTGCGGATCGTGAAAGAAAGCATGGCCATAGATGATGACGGTGATGATTGAGGATTCGCTCCTCGTCGAACCCCCTTCACAGAAATGATACTAGATGTTTAGTATCCAAAGAAATTCATTCCTCCAACCACGTTAGCATATAATGGGGCGACTGATCCTAATTTGTTTCTCTTTATGTATGACTGGCACATGAATGATGTTCTTGTACATGCTATGGATAACGAAATAGAGTTTGGGAGATGGGTGAAGATGAAGGAACCCAACTCACTACAAAAGTTTTTTTAAAATGCTGACTAGTTTATTAGACTGGAGGATATAGTTTCCACTATGAGAAATGTTGTTGGTATGTCCAGAATCAGGACACATTGATCCCAAGAAGGGTGATGACATCTAGGATAATGGGAAGAGGTTTGGAAATCATAAGAGGGGAAACAAGAACAATGGTAAAGGAAGAAACAATGGAAAGCGTCCTCGATACTCTAGGATATAAGATTTTACTTGTCTGAATTAAACGCTAGAAAACACCTTCCTAGCTGCCAAAAATGTAGAACATTTCCCGAAACCTCCTCCGACAAATGTAATAGATAATCGAAAGAATTCTGGAAGAGTTTGTTACTTTCACAATCAATCAAGACACGATACCAATGAATGTCGTCATCTGAAGAGCTTGATAGAAAAGTTCATCTAGCAGAACAAGCTGCAATATGTCAAGAGCCGAAAGCGGCAAACCCATCTCCAAGAACCCAAGGACTGATCGTTCCATCCAACCAACCAGGTCCTACCAACCGAAATAGGGAGCGAAATAATGAAAAACTTGTCCTTAACATCATAACTGTGGACTACATCTGACGCGTAGAAGCTGGCTAGTGATGGAGTGATATTCGAGTGCCCTGAAGCATGCTTCGAGGAAGAAAGCTATTTGATCTTGGAAGGTACAAGCCCAACAAAATAGTAGAGAACGTTTAACAATGATATTGTTTTTAGAGCAAGGGATTCAAAAGGCGTAGAAACTCCAACGCTTGACCCTATGGTGCTAACAGTAAGGATTGGGTCCGCATGGTAAAGAGAGTGCTTGTTGGTTGTTGGGCATCAGTAAACATTCTTTTCAGAAAAATCTTCAACCAGATGAAGTTATCCATGGAGGTGCCTGCGAGTCAGATAAAAATCCAAGGATTTTCGAATGAACCAAAGCAACTAATTGGAACTATTGACTTGCCGGTTGAGCTTAGAGAGGGTAAAAGGAAAGTTGGGTTGATTCAAATATTTGTTGACGTGGATGAGATTTATGCTTACAACGCATTCCTAGAAAGACCAGCCTTGATGGATTTTAAATTTGCCCTAGCGCCGTGGTGTCTCGTGATGATATTTCCTTTGGAAAATGGAGTCAGCGTGGTAAAAGGAGATCAAAGTACTGCCCACGAGCGTTATATCACTGGGTTGAGAGAACAAAGAAAATGGAGAAAGGCAAGAGTATGGGAGAATCCCTCCGCGTTCAAGAGCCCATCTTATAGCAATTAAAGGTCAGCCCCTGCGTCGGGGAACATAGCTGTGTTTGCATGGGTATTAACCCCGAAAAAATGAGCGCAATGGACAATAGTACAACACCAGCAGAAATTATGGTGCCTATCTCGAAAGACCCATGAAATCCAACGCGAGTTCTAAATATTGGATCGTAGCTCAGTCAGAGAATGCAAAGAGAATATGTCGTTTTCCTTAAAGCTAATCTAGATGTATTCGCGTCGAGTGTTGCAGTTATGTGTGAAATTTCGTTGAAAGTTGCAATCCATGCACTGAATGTAGACCCCCTTTATATTCCAGTAATGTAGAGAAGGCAAACTCAAGGCCCGGAAAGACAAACAACTTTAAATGAAGAAGTCAACAGGTTAATGGAGAATGGGTTCATTAAGGAATTGATGAACCCAGATAGGATTTCCAAAATTGTGTTGGTAAAGAAGGTAAGTGGTAAATGGAGGGTCTGTGTCGACTTCTCGGACCTTAACAAGGCATTCCCTAAGGATAGTTTCATGCTACTCCAGATTGATCAATTATAGATGGAATGACGAGACATGAAATATTATCATTTATAGATGCTTACTCGACATACAATCAAATCATGATGCACGAGCTAACACAAGTTTCATCACTGCTTTAGGACTTAACAATTACCGATTAATGTCGTTCAGACTGAAAAATGCTAGGGCAATCTATTAACGACTCGTTAATATGATGTTCAAATCTCAGATTGGTAAAACCATAGAAGTGTTTGTTGATGATATGCTAGTCAAATCGCGAGTGATGGTTAATCATATGATTAATTTAGCTGAAATATTCTAAATTGTATGAAAATATGGTATGAAGCTCAATCCTCTGAAGTGTTCACTTGTAGTATTTTCTGAGAAGTTTTGGGATTTGTGGTGGGTGCTAAGGGCATCAAATCCAACTCTACACAAATTATCGCATTAAGAGAAGTGAGAGCCTTTAGAAACAAAAGAGAACTGCAAAGTCTAAGTGGAAAGATTGCAGCATTAAGTCTAAATGTAATATGAGGGGTAATGTTAACCCGGACTAAACCAAGAAGAGTTGTGTGAAAAAATATAAAGTAAAATCAAGATGGCACATTCCCAGAACTAAGTCAAACTTGGTAGAAAAGACCTAAATAATGATGTGAAGCGGCCACAAAATTTTCATGGAAAAATAATCTAAGTCCTTGGATCGGTACCGGTCCATGTCTTATGGATCGGTACCGATCCATAAGATTAGTGTATTTTGACACATAGCTTACACTAGTGTTAATGTAGGCCTCCATGATGACTATTACCAAAGTTACAAGCCAATCAGATCAATTTCACTAACATACCTCTATGGACTGGAGGAAAGTATGTGCGATAAGACAACGATTTTCTATACATCATAAAATGAAATCTGATTGACATCAAAAAAAATCATACACACTAAAGAAGACATAAGGAAGTCAAACACAAAGTCCAAGATACAAAATAGTACAATCATATGGATCATTGTCGGTCCTTAGCCCATGGTCGGTACCGATCCATGGTATTAAGGGATATGAAGAAGAGGTTTTGGCTGTGGCTTTGCTATGTTATCTCGAGCCTATATGCAAGCAAGTTTGGCCCAGTTCCTTTTACAACTCCTATAAGTACGCCCACCTGTTGCTACATTAAAGGGGACTGATCTTTTGCCTACTGGAGCTGTGCTAGATTGCATTTATAGCCATCTTTTTGCTCCGGGGATGACAAGCTCTTGTCGTCTAAATTGGTTATCGAGATTTACTCTGATAAATATTAGTATTTGTGATTCTTGTCTATTTACTTACTATGGATACCGTTGTATTCAAATCAATATTCATTGTAATCAAAGATGATATTAATAAAAATATTCAAAGTGGATGTAGGTCTTATCAACGGTTGAACCACTATAAAAATTGTCTCACACTCTGTACTTTTTATTTCTTCTATTTCCTATTTATTTCTGTATATTTTGTATTGTTTTTCCTGCAAAAGGATGCGCCTTCACTAAAATCTGGTGTTAATACAATTTTAGGAGTTAACAGAATGCAAAAGCTGCTACTTTATGTTTTGCGCATATTGAGTAGTAAGTAGATTCGACTTTCAGAGAAAAACTAAAAGATAATTCTATCATACGAAAGTGGTCTCAGTCAATGCATTCAATACCATAATACTGTAAAAGAAATGCAAAAATCTAATACTGATATTGTTTCTAATATTGAGGGGATACTAAATGCTATGCATATTTTGAATAGTAAACAGATTCAATTTTCATTGAAAAACTAAAAAGATACGTATATCATAACCCAATCAGCGCTTTATATACCATTATCAACTTAATTACTATTCCTCATTAACCAAAATAAGAAATTAATATCATATGCAAATTTATGTTCTTTAAAATAAAGCAACCTATCTCTGTCTTATTAATGATCTTGGAAGTAAGATAATCATTTAAAACTGCATATAAAAATTAGAAAACAAAATCATAGGATGCAAATTTAAAGAAACATAAGATAAGGCTTAAGTCATTAAATCACATCATTAATAGTTTCTTTTGAAGTCAAAATGCAAACAGGACTGAAAGAAACATGGATTATAGACTGAAAAATGAAAGGTAGATAGAACTTGCTCGAACCCTTCAATGTTGTGTTTGAAAGTAGTCGTTGTATCAAATTTGTCAAGCCTTTCATCTCAAGGACTTAATTCATCGTTTGAACCATTCCGTTATCATCCATGATGAACTCTCATCCTGTCAATCCATCATCATATTGGATCGTATATCGAGTCACGACCAGTGTCACCTCAATCTAGCTCCAACGACTCCAACGCGAGTTCACAATCAAAGCTCCAACAATCTTTGAGTTGTGTATCAATCATCTGAAGTCCATCTATCATCAAACTTCACCAGCAACATCAGGAAGCCAAAACAACCAAGCTCCCCAAAGCACACCATCACCCGATATTCCTACATGGGTCGGTGCCAGCCCATACGCTTAGCCAATTTTGGCTAAGTGTCTAGCTCCAGCCCTTCTTCACCTCGAGTACATCCCACCGACCTATTGTCCAATCATTTCGACGTTCATTTTGAAGCTTCTGTCGGTCTATTCATATCTCGAGCAATCAACCTTTGACGCATCCAAATCAATTCTGAATGGCACGAAAATTTTCACATGGTCTATACCCACCACCACCACGCCATACCTAATTGATTCGTCGCTACACGAGCCACCCACATAGGTCGGTGCCGACCTACGCATTTAGTGCATGTGTGCACCAAAATTTTCATGCTCCATCCTAACATCTTTTAGAGCCCCTACGCTAAGTTTCGTCTGAATCCAATCATTTGAACCTCCGATTTGCTATGTTCTTTAGTCCTATGATTCTACGAAAAACATTCTAACATACAACTCAAAAAACACAATCAGTTCAATCAAAACAAACAGCAATTCAGCATACATGGTCATACAAATGAACAAATTCCAATTATGTATGACAAATTCCAACTAAAGCTAAATATATCACAATTATGAGATCTAGGTTGACTTGGATCTAAACATATGAATAAACATGATCAGTCTAACAACTATCTATCTAATACGGTCAAATTAGTCTTTTCTAGGGTTTCTAAATTTGAATTAAATGTATATCATCAGATATAAGATGATTATAACATGAAACATATGAACATGGTTCTAATTTACCTATACAATCTGTAGCTTTCGTGTGAGAGATATCTATCACTTACCAATTTCTAGATTTGATGCAAACTTGATTAATTCAGATCTGGACACTATGAAATTTCTCAAATGTGATGTAATCTGATGTGATCTAATTCCCTTTGATGTTGATCTATCTTCTAGATGTAATCTACTATGTATATGAATGTAAAACATAGAGAAATAGGGTTATAGGTTGAATCGGATAATAACAACGCCCGACCTAAAGTTTAAAATGAAGAGAGTAACCCTAATTCTCTCCCCAAGTCCCTCTATTTATATCTGCAGGTTATAGGTCCAATGGGATTGGCTGATCAGCCCATTAGCTGATGAACAGTCTGTCTAAATAGCTGCTGAAACTTAAAACAACGATTCCTCCCAAACCGCTGAACTAAATCCTTCATGTGGCCACTCTATGGAATTGTAAAAAATCATTCTGATCTAATGAGACCTATTTCAGCATCTAATTCAATCCTATCAAAAGATATAGCCCAAATAGTAAACTAAAAGGCAAAATAGACATACTTAAATTCGGTAAAAATCATGGACATGTTTCACATCCCCATGAACAATATATCAAATGCTGAGAATGAGCGGAAAACTAGAGAAATAAATATAATTATTTTATGATCGGTCGATACATAAAATATGGTCGTTATAGGTAATGAGAACTCAAGGTAAACACATAGAGATTTTCACAAAATATCGATTTGGAATAACTAACTTACTTAGATACAAAACAAGCACCCTATAACACAAAAGGACATGGTGTCCCTAAGTTCCTTTGACACAAAGGAGGTGAATGGTCACAATTCAAAAGAACTTGAGTAAGATGATCACACTAATCATCATTACAAAAAATAGAGAGGATGGTACCCTAATAGGCATTAGTTTCCTTTCTAAAATATGATATCTCAAACTTCCTACTTGAAAATTCAAACTATGAAAGGTGTAAAGGATATATACGATGGTCATATATATCCCACACTCAAATTGTTATTTAATTAAAATCCCTAAGGTTGCAAATTAACAATCAATACTAATGATATGCCTCGCCATTTATTTATATTGAATTACTTATACTAATGTTCAATGGCGATGCACATCGTTAATATTTAATAAAAGTGTTGTGTTAAAATTGTCACATTGAAGTGTTAAGAAACTCCTATCGATATTATGGCATCCACATCTTGATTAGAATTCCTAACATACTCAATGGGCAACTCAGCACAATAAAACAAATTACATCCAGTTAGGGGCGCAAATTTGTAAATATATAATCAGAGGTGCAACCTATTACTACCAAAATTTACAATGAAGTAGATTGGCAATGAAGGGGTATCGGATAGTAACAAGCACACAAGAATCCTTCAGAAAACAGAGGTGAGTACGGAGAGGAGTCAAGAGAAAGGAGGAATTGCCCAAAAGAGGCATCAATCGGCACATCCATGAGAGGAGAAATCCCAAAAGCCATAAAAGTCTAACAAAACCGATTCGGTAGAGTCATTCCGGAAACTTTAACCCGGCAGGGGGTTCTTCGGCAAAAGGTCGTCTAAGCTGGAAGCCAAGAAAGGTGAAGGAAAGAGATCCGCCAATTGAAACCAGGAAGGCGGAAAGGGCCTTCAGTATTAACCCTTCTAAATACCAATACACCAGGAAGCTAGAACATCAGGAGTACCGAACTAGAAGTGCATAAAGGATATCTGGAGCCAGTTTCCGAAATGCCTACTGTATAAGCACCGAAAGGCCGTTTTGATAAATAATAGACAAATCACCTAGAGCAACCTTCTGGAGCATCAGGCTATGCCTGGAAATCCCATGGAAAAGCAGACCAGAACCCCGGAAGGGATATAAGCTATCCACAGAAGTCTATTTAGCACAGATACCAACAATTATTCCGAACCAGATGCTATCCACATACATAAGGAGGGAAGGCCCCTCTAAGTATTCACAAGAAAACTGGAAGCCTATATCTGAAAGTCTATGACCGAGAGCATGCAACCGAGAACTCAAAATACCTTCCGAGGAGCTACAACGACAGAAAGCACATGTCAATCTCAAAGAAGCTCTTGGCTAGCCGAAACCTTCATTGCGGAAGCTATAATTAACACTGCAAAATAGCTGGAAGCGAAAACATTCAAGACCAAGGAAAAAGACAGCCGACAAAGGCTCCCGAAGTCCTAACGGCCCAACATCAGAAAGGACCCCAAGTTCTCTATAAATAAGGCCCCAGGGGTCACATTAAGAGAGATCTGAATTCTTGTACTCTTCCTCTTAAAAAAAACCCTAAAAATGGAGATCAATTTAAGAATCTCTTCGATTCTGTTCATGTAAGAAAAGATAAAGGTTAATAAAGAGAAAATCTACACCTATGGTATTTACTGTGAGTTTATCATACTAATTCTCAGTTATTATTGTTTCTATTTATTGTTTTCCCTCTATATATGCTTGGATTCTTGCCTGAATCTATATTTTTAGTCGGAGGAAGCGACCCCTTTCCATTAACTTAAATCCTTCTCGCAAGCTTAGGTACTATCAACTAGTTTAGATTTCCCAACGAACTTGATCATGATACTCAGAAATAGTGGTCTGACCTAAACTTACGAAGGGTAAACAGTCTGTTTCCCTCTTAAGGCCATCCCCTTCGACCTGACTTCGGTGCTAACGAAAAATATCTTTAACATTTTGGCGCTAGGAGGCTTGAACCTCCGACCTTATGGTTAAGGGCCACATATCTACCAGTGAAGTTCCGTCCTAGATTGGACTAAACCTTGAAAAAGCAAATTTATGGGTAAGAGGTCCCAACAGAAGCCTTCAGAACCTCGAATGGATGAGTCGGAAATCATGGACTCAGAAGTGACAGAAGAACTAAGGTTGAGAGTGGAAGCCTTACAGATAATAAAGCAGAAAAGGGAAATGGGACAATATACTTCCAATATTGAAAATTATAGTTATTCCTACATAAAGCAGACCCTGGTGCCTCCTCCAAATGGCTTTACATCAAAGGGTATTAACATTTTCTCTCACCTACAGAAAATCCTCCTCAAACAAGTTAGTGGAGCAACATTTGAACAAGAAATAATGGACGATTTCGACTACTTCACAAACAAATGATCCCAAGGGAAGCCGTTTTGAACCTCAATATATTTTAGGAAGAAAGAACGAAGGTATAGACACAATAACTAGGTTGGGTCATAAATGGATTAAACCTCAGCTGCAAGAAGAGGGGCACACACCAGGGTTACCCCAAGGGATACTACCTCACCATTTCAACAGAAAATATTTACTTCCTAACCAAACACGAACTCAACTATTGGCCACCCACAAAGAAAAAGCTCAAATATGGAAGGAAAACAGGAGGGCCCTACTGCCACTACCACATGATGAATGGACACGTAACTAACCACTGCAGAGTCCTTGAGGAAACCATCGTTAGATTCATCAGCCAAGGCCAATTACGAGAATTTATGAAAAGATCAAAGTGAATTCGGTAAAGATCGTTAGGAAAAGGACTACTAAACATGCCAATGGTACGAGAAACCTCCCTTTAAAAGCTTAAAACCCAAAAGAGGTCAAACAGCAAATGGACTGAATCCCTTGTCATCACCAAATTGGTCGGGACGAGGCATCCCCCAGAGGAGGAGGATGTGTTAGTCTTTCTCCGTGCCCGAATCCGAGGGGGCTAGGTTAAAGCATCTAAACATAAGCCTCCATTTCACACCAGAAATGGTCATGGCAGTGAATCTAAAATTAGCATGCCCTGCCTCTGCTCGTAGAAGAGTATGTCCTGCCTCGGCTAGTAGTAAGCACGTCCTACCTCTACTAGCAGAAGAGATCGTCCTACCTCTGCTTATGTTCTGCGTTACCTGCAGAAGGGAACGCAAACCCTTATAATTGCCTATGATGGTCAGGATAGGGCATCCCTCAGAGGGGGTGGCGTATAAGCCTCTATCAGAACCTACGATGGTTTGTATAGAGCATTAAAAGAGTAAACCGCAGTTCTGTGCCTACGATGGTCCCGTTTAAGTTTCTAAGACCTTATCATCTCCTACGATGGCCAAGATAAGGCGCCTCCTGGAGGGAGGTCGGGTAAGTCCTTAGGCCCTGCTTGTGGATTAGCTAGCCAAGCGCACTGGATGCACAGGCCCAAAGAGTGCCAATAAAGCACGTACATCCTCTACTTTGACATCAAACGCCCAAGGAGTGGCTTAGGAAGCACGTACAGCCTCTGCTTCATAAATCAAATCCAAAAGCGGTGCAAAAACAATTAATGTCGGAAGGGGTTTCCGGTCTTCAATCTATAATAACCGATTCTGGGTTGATTCGGCTCTTCGCATATGCCGAAAGGGGTTTCCGGTCTTCTATCTATAATACCCGAATCTAGGTTGATTCGGCTCTTCGCAAATGTCGGAGAGGAGTTTTGGTCTTCAATCCTTAAATTATCCGAATAAGGGATGTTTTGGGACTTCTATTTAACGCCGGAAGGGAGTTCCGGTCTTCGATCCATAAATCACCCGAATAAGGCACAATTCGGGACTTCTATTAATATTGGAAGGTAGTCTTTGTTTGCAATCTTTAATATCCGAATCTCGATCGGATTGGTTTCTCAACAAAGACTGGAAGCGGGCCTCAGTCTTCCATCTCAATACCTAAACCGGGGATGATCCTGACGTAAATCACAGTCGGATGTGGGGTTCCGGTTTCATCACAAATACCCCAAACTTGGGTAGAGTCAGACTCTTGAATCTAAATAAGAAGGAATTGCACATTCTTCTCGAAAATTCGAGTATGGCTCAAAATTACACTTTCGTTACTACCAAGGATGGGCTTATGATCCTCTAAGGGAATTGTCTTTAACCTATACATTCATTAGTTTATTTTCCTAGATACTAGTCGCTTGCACAACCCTGGAAACGACATCATATCATAACACCGATTCGGGGAAGAACCGGAGAAAAGATCCCAAACATTTCTAATAGCATCCTATAACTAGGACTATCCTTTTTTCTAGGAGATCTTTCATTGGGGATTTTCCAAAAATAATCGTTACATGAAGAAATTTTTACTAACACTTAGCACAAGTAGGTTTCCACTCATTACAACACCCTAGGTTATAGTAACATTATTTCTGACAAAAGCGATATGTCGTATAAGTCACACAACACATAGACATGCCCACTAGAAGTCATGATGTAAACCATTACAGAAACAATTATCGTTTTGAAAGGGTTTATGTTACAAACATATGGTAAAGATTTAACATTCTAAATCGGCGTTTTGCAAAGTGAAATCTAAAGAAGCGCAATTCTCTTTAGCTTTCTTTAGTTCATCCTCCAACTTATTGATTTTTTGGTATAGTCTACCTACCGCCGCATCTGAACTCTCAGATAATTTTATTGCCATCCTACATTGCAAATTGCAAATAATTTCATCTTTCTCCTTCAGTTGTTTTTCCAAGTGAAGCACCTGTTCCTTGAGATTCGTGACTACTATCTTTTGGAGATAATACATCTTTTTATAGCCCGACAGGGGGGCACTTCCAAAAATATCTTTGTGATCAACAGCGTTTGAACTTTCTTCTCTAAACTGTGAAAAGGGGGTCTGGAACCTGTCCTCCTAACCACAGACAAGATGAAATAGCGTAATATGTAAAAAGCAAATATCACATATATATATATATATATACGCTAATTACATCATGCATTCCAAAGAAAAACAGTCACACGACTTTTGTCAATTCATACACACATACACGTTGACATGTTAATACAACATCGATAATCACCAAACATCACAAAACCAACGCAATTCACGGAGAAATTAAAAGAAAATGTACACTTCATACAATAATATTCGAAGCCCTTTGATAAATTGTTTTCAAAAAATAGAATTCCTCGGAAATTCCCCCTCCCCCCATATTTTCATACATAGAGTCTAAAGCATTACTATAACTTACACCTTTGGAGAAGCAGATAACCTTTGTCACGTGAGAAGACTAGTTATTAACGGAATTCAAGTAGAAAGAAAGTATTTCGAAAGCGAAAGCCATACCATGTAACATCGACATCGGACCGATCAGGAGTCCCTTTCTTCTTGGAGTCTGAAGAACCACCTTCCTTGGAAAGTGACCTCTTCTCCATGGAGAGGATGTCCCATCACCCTTTCCGAGTCCACCTTACTGATCCGCGTCTTCTTCTACCTCTCCTCCTGCTGTGTTTTACTCCTCCACTTCTTCCTTGTAGTCCTCAAAAAAATCTTCAATAAACAATAGCGATGCAAGATTTATCATCTCCGTCGAAGGAATCATGTGCTCTTGTCTCACCTGCTCAATATTTTCCAAAACCTGATCTCGGATGGAGGGATCGATTAAAGAAAAATCAAATTCTGGAAGTCTCTTATAATTGTCGGAAAATGCAAGGATGAGGGCGTCCTCATAATATTCCATGACTATGTTATTAAGATGAACATCCAAGAAAGTAGAAATTTTGTCACCAGCCTCGTAAATTATTATTTTTGCAGTAGAGACTTGGCCATTCATCCGCATTTCAACAACATGATCAATCTCCATCCTTGACTTTTCTTCTTTGAGATCTTCCACTTGCTTTGCCAAAATATCTTTCGCCTTTCTCTCCTCTTCCAACTAGCCCGCCAATTCGTCGCATTCCTTTTCGCCCTCTGATTTCTCCCGCAACATAGTATTAACCTTGCCCTCCAGCACCTTGCTCTCTTCTCTGAGAGCGTTGACCTCCGTTGTTGAAGAAGAAACTATTCCTTTGGACAAAAACTAAGCCTTTATTATCTGAAAGAAGGAAAAGAGTTAGCTTCTCACAAAAACAATATGAATACGAAGGTATCAAAAAAAAGTCAATACCCAAAGTTGATCCCTGATTTGTTGGCGGTGGAAGTATTCTGAGTCTAAAGGTGAAGAAGTCAACATGATGTTAGCCACTATAGGAGATGAAAGAGCTAGACCCACAAGCCTATCAGAATGAGGTGAAGGAGGGATAGAAGGCTGAGAAGAGGAAGGCATCGAAAGACTATGCCCTTCCCCACCTGCTTGGCTGGAAATGTCGGGAGGAACGAGGATGCTTACGGACTTACCCTTCGGCAAAATATCAAAAAAAATGTCCACATTGAACACCTCATCATCATCAATAGTGGAAGGATCGAAGGTCTGTCTTGCTTTCGGAGTAACAGTGATGTCTTCCAAGCCAATGGACTTGTTATGTTTGAGCCTCTTCGACAACGATTCACCATCGATATAGACGAGCCTCTTTATGCCTTGGACACAAGACCGGCTGTAGGCTGCAAGGAAAGACGCACCTTGAGAAGTTGAAGATCCGAGGCAAAGAGGAATTAAAGTAGTAAAATAACGATAACAAAAGAGCGAGAGAAAGAATGGGAGATGTTACTTGATCAAAAACATAGTATTATCTAAATCACCTGGATAGATGGGGGAGAACTCGCGTTAAACAAGCCGGAACTCAACAATAGTCCTTTAGGACCAGAAAATTGGATGGGAGGTTGCCACAGTATCTTCTGTCCAAGAGGAAACAAACCAAATTCACGAAGCCTATCAGCGGTCAATAGAAATGGCCGACACATATACTTCACCGGTGCATTGAAGATAACATTGACCACTTGAGCTACCTCCGGGGTTAAAATCACATCTGTGGAGGGAGGTTTTGCGATAAGAGGAAGGTACAGATAAGCGAAAACCACAATTATAAGATATTCACTTTCTAGAGCAAGAAGCCTACTGTCGTCAATAAATTGTCCTGATATGCCAGAGGGGCATTTGACAAGAAAAAATTGATCCTCCCATGGCCTAGCTTTGTTAATATTATCAGTGATCAGTCTCTTTATGGGATTAGCCCTCCATATTGGCGATGCTGAAGTTTTGGAAAACCGGACCATGTGACGAATGAGTTTTGGGCTTAAAGAACCTTGACTAGATGCAAGCGATAGAGCCTCTAAGCATAAGAGGGTTGTATACATATTGGGAGAAAGTTAAATGGGGGCAACTTTCAAATCACTAAGAGCTTGTGTAGAAGAAAACCTCCATGCCAAATATGAATTGCCAAGAACGCAAAATACCCTTCTGGAGGGTTCTTGAGAAAATTTTGGGAAGGAGCTGTGATGGCGTCAACACCCGATATGCCAAAGCTATCCAATATGGCCTTCACAGAACGTTGGGAAGTAACTAGAGATGGCTTCGAAACAAATCCTTTCTCAGAACAAAAAACCTTGGGATCTATGGTCCTCATCTCAGAAGAACTCTGGTTAGACATGATTCTGCTAGGTGATATCATTCCATCACAATATCATTAGTAGACGTACTCCTTACACAAGTACATGAATAACATTTACGAAGGGGTAGAGTATCACTGAATATTGCTCACAGAAGGTCTCGACTTATCATAAGATAAACCGAACTCAGATATTAAAAGCGATCAAGAATATGCATAATGTACTTTCATTAGAGGTCATATAGATGAAGAAACACATATCCTGGCATCATTGGCACCACAAATGGGATTATGCCGGAATTAGATAATACACGTCATCACAGAGTATTTAGACAAAACACGAACAACGATGAGAGATTAGTCATAATTATGCTAGATTTATTTTATTTCGTACTGGCGACATAAAATCTTAATTGGTAGGAAAGTTGTTTCCTCCTTATGCGGCTTGAATTGAATATCGTGTTTCCTAATCAAAGTAGCTTGTAAAAATGGGTGACCACTAATCCCGGACATTAATTGTGGTAAAAAGAGGGATTGTTTTTGCTAAAAGCTACTATTACGATTAACATAATCCTGATTGTCTCCCCCGTCAATTTTGGTGTATAATTAAAACTGCAACGTAGATAAAGAATAAAAACGCTTATAGAGTATAGAGCATTGGTTCTTAAAGGAAAAAGTTGATTAGCTCTCAAGAGAAGCAATAATTTTGCCAAAGAAATTGATTTGCAGGTGAAAGGCGGAAACTAGGAAGAGAAAGAATTGATGTTCAAGTGTCAAAGCTAATACGGACCATACAGGCAGAAACCAATCAGCGCACCCGATCATAGAAGATAAAGAGACTCAGATGTAACGCTTCGAAAAAGATAAAAACTTTGACTTGGAAATTCGAAAATACCCCTTCATTAAGGGGGCAAATGTTACTACAAAAATTTACAATGAAGTAGATTGGCAATGAAGGGGTATCGGATAGTAATAAGCACACAAGAATCCTTCAAAAAACAGAGGCGGGTACTGAGAGGAGTCAAGAGAAAGGAGGAATAGTCCGAAAGCGGCATCAATCGGCACCTCCCTGAAAGGAGAAATCCCAAAAGCCACAAAAGGCCAATAAAACCGATCCGGTAGGGTCATTCGGGAAACATCAATCCGATAGGGGGTTCTTCGGCGAAAGGTCATCTAAGATGGAAGCCAAGGAAGGTGAAGGAAAGAGATCCGTTAATTGAGACCCGGAAGGCCAAAAGGGCCTTCAGTATTAACCCATCCTAAATACCAATACACCAGGAAGCTAGAACATCGAGAGTATCAAACTAGAAGTGCATAAAGGATATTTGGAGCCAGTTTCTGAAACACCTACAGTATAAGCACTGAAAGGCCGTTTTGATAAAGAACAGGAAAATCACCTAGAATAACCTTCTGGAGCATCAGGATGTACCTAGAAATCCCACCAAAAAGCAGACCGGAACCACAGAAGGGATATAAGCTATCCACACTAGTCTACTTAGCACAGACATCAACAGTGATTTTGAACTAGATGCTATCCACATACATAAGGAGGGAAGGCCCCTCTAAGTATTCACGGGAAGACCGGAAGCCGATATTCGAATATCTATGACTGAGAGCATGCAACCGAGAACTCAAAATACCTTCCGAGGAGCTACAACGACAGCAAGCACATGTAAATCTCAAAGAAGCACCTGGCTAGTCGAAACCTTCATTACGGAAGCTATAATTAACAATGCAAAATAGTCGGAAGCGAAAATATTCAAGACCAAGGAAAAAGACGGCTGACAAAGGGTCCTGAAGGCCCAATGGCCCAACAGCGGAAGGGGCCTCAAGTTCTCTGTAAATAAGACCCCAGGGGTCACATTAAGGGAGATCTGAATTCTTGTACTCTTCCTCTAAAAAAACCCCAAAAATGGAGATTGATTTAAGGATCTCTTTGATTTTGTTCATGTAAGCAAAGTCAAAGGTTAATAAAGGGCAAATCTACACCTATGGTATTTACTGTGAGTTTATCATACTAGTTCTTAGTTATTATTGTTTCGATTTATTGTTTGCGCTCTATATATGCTTGGATTCTTGCCTAAATCAATATTTATGGCCGGAGGAAGTGACCCCTTTTCATCAATTTAAATCCTTCTCGCAAGCTTAGGTACTATCAAAGAGTTTAGATTTCCCAATAAACTTGATCATGACACACAGAAATAGTGATCTGACCTAAACTTACGAAGGATAAACGGTCTATTTCCCTCTTAAGTCCATCCCCTTTGACCTGACTCCGGTGTTGACGAAAAGTATTGTTAACACAACCATTTATTCTTGAATTAAATTTGAAATCATAAATAAGTAAACAATCATTTATAATGCTTAGCGGAAATAGCTTATCAGTTTTTGCCTCGCAAAGCTAACATCAAATGGATTAATTTTTACTTGGCCGACGTTATTCTATTAATCAGTTTTATAAAATAATTTAGAAATCTTCAAAACTAAGTCCCAAAACTAATTTCAACACAAAAATTGGGAAAAAATTGAATTCCTACTCAAGAAAAGGGATGGTACTCTAGGTTTGTCTAGGCCAAGATTCACAAAGACGAACTCAAATAGCTTTGATTGGTCAAACAAAGGATCATGATATAAGATATGATATGATGAGTCCTAAGACTCGAACAAAATCCAAGAACATGATTTCTTAAGAGAGACTTAGGACAATGATCCTCGCCATAATATTTTATATTGTTCCAAATTGGGCTTTAATACCAAGTGTAACGCCCCACCTCTATACTCATGTTAGCTTAGGTCATTGCAAGCAATGATGTCAACTAACACAAAGAATAAAACTGTTAAAAAGCGACGGTCTATAAATTAGTTTTGAACATGTGTTAAAAACATCGGATAATGTGGTCTTAAATTCTGAATCTCATAAGGAAATCCAACACATCTAATTCAAGTTCAAACCCACTACATAGTGGTTATATATATCATTCGAATTCAATATAAAATACATAGTAATACAATCAGAATCAGACACAGATGTTCACTTCACTAAGGTGTAAATTGATATGAACATGACACATCAAAGTAAATACAAAGACAGTGGTCACAGTCGATCCATTATACACAAAGAAAAGGTACAAATTCTAGCTAAAAGAATATGTATACATAGGTGTCTCATATACATATAATCCAAAATTACAACAATAACAATGTAGATATGAAAAACCAAGAAGTGGTCCACGCTTGAAGTCCAATGTAAGAACTATAATACTCGGTCTGACCTGAGTATTATTTATAAGAATAAACAATAAACAGACAAGTCTAGCTGTACTCATTATAATAAACTTATATAGAAATAGAGAAATAAAAAGAAAATGACAAATAGGTAATCATAACAATGTTCACATGTAAAATGTGAAGACTCGAAATCTCCATATAATATGCCAAAGAAATCTCAATGCTATGTAAGGATATTTCAATATCAATGAAACTAAGGTTGATAACATAGTACTAGTAAAACTCGCATTGATAGCTTAGTATCAATTGAACTCAAATTCTAGATATCGATAAGATCCCTAAGAAGGAGAGGCCTAAATCTAGGCGGAAGCACGAAGACTCATCAACGCATGTGTCGAAGGTGAGACACGATCTCAAGGCAGTTAGCCTAAAATAATGAGCCGATGCTCCTTAAATGGTCCGAAAACCATGGGTCGTGACTATGTTAAGATGATTTGAAGATCGTTGATAAAATCAAATGAACAAAAGTTCCTTGGGATGGTCCGGAGACTGTTGATATAGAGAATTGAAGCAAGGTTCCTAAAATAGTCCAAAGACTCTCAAGTGAACCGATGTTTCTCAGGATGATCCGATCATCATCGGAATGATCTAAATGTCGGAATGATCCAAAGATCCACTGAAACCGAAGTTCCTAATATAAGATGATACGACGATCATTAATAACCAAAATTGATAAGTATAGTGTAAACTATGAAAAGCTAGTAAATACAAAAGTCGAGCAACATGTCCCATAACCAGTTGCTCTACTCAAATATTTACAAACAAGTTGCATATTCTACTAGAAATACGAAATGATCATTGCCACGATGTTCAATCGAATGAGTCCAAGTATTAAACATCGAAGTTTACGCAAGGGTTCGTAGGCCTTTCTTTACTAAGGCATTTAATTAGATTTCTCATGCGAACGAGAAAAAGGTTTATGAAATATATACTAGTTGATTTATAAAACAATTTATAAAATAACTTCGTATACTAAAGTAGGATTAGAGATCATTTTAGTAAAAAAAAATTGGCATCTACTAATAATATAAAACCCATTTGTATAATAATAAAGTTGCAAATCCTATATAATAGCGACCGAACTAAGAATTCACGTTTTAATAATGTAAATTAAATCTCACGACTATCGATTATGAACTCGTTTATCACGAATGAATCGAAAGTCCAAAAAAGAAGTTATTGACTTGAAAACAATGATAGAAATCAGTAAGCAGTAAGTTGGATTGATATAACTCGAAATATCACAAAAAAAAGGCAAGAAGTTCACTTTTCATCAATTCATTCGTCTGAAATTATATTTCAGACATCTGAATTGAATACACAGAAGCCATGTTTATGCTCTGAGATTCAGACGTTTGAATAGAGTAATTTAGCCATCTGAATCTGAATGGCAGATACACAATTTTTATATATATCAGTAGCAGGTTAGACGTCTGACCTAAAATATTTAGATGTTTGAATTATGGTTGGAGCATTGGTTTGCCCAGACATCGGTGCATATTGATTTTGAACTACTCGTGAAGATTTATAACGCTATTCGAGGGAAAATGAGGCTTTAATTACTCGTGAAACAACTGATATTAAATGAATTAAACCTACATAAAGATTTATATGTAATCAAATTCAAAACTCAAGAAAGGATATGTTCACACAATCAATCCAAAGCACATGCTACATACACAATACAAACATGCCATAGGTGTAACGTCCGGTATTTTTGGTTGTTAGATATTTAATTTAATTTATTATTTTAAATATTGATTTGGATTATAAATGGATTTATAATACATAATTCGTTTATATAACAAAGTTTGAATGCTAAATTTATATTAAATTATAAATCGAGCTCGTATCGTCACGGTAGTTCATAATTTATGTTTTGAATTTTAATTGAATATGCAGGATCTGATATAAGTCGGAATTAAGCGAAACAAGAAATGTCTGAATCCACTTGATTATAATTTTTTAATGAAAGAAATTTTGTGAAAATATAATGGTATTGTCGAGATGTAAGGAATTAACGAGATGAGTTTGAACAAATTTATTCAATGGGGAGTGTTGGTTATTGTTATCGAGAAATGAAACAAAAGAGATTTGGTAACCATGTTTTTACGTGAAATTTGTTAAAACCAAAGTTGGAAATATATATATGATTTAATTCTAAAGTGTTTAAATGATTTTGAAATACTCTTATATTAAAATAAGAAGTGAAAGGCTATATTCGTAATATTGAAAAATTTAGGAATTCTAAATTAACCTTCCTTAATTATTTTAAATTAAAAAGGCCAAGTGGTGCTAGCTATTGAGCTAGTGAACTCATTTTTAATTTCATGATTGAATGGTTGTTTATTTGATAGCTAAATAACCGACTGTCAAATCTGACCTATACGCTTGTTGGTACAGAAAGACCAGGATCGATTTATATTCGAAAACCATTCTGAACCAGCAAATACGAAATCATAGAAGATGCTGAGTGAAGATGGAGCAATTGAAGACATGGATCTTCATAAGCGGAAGAACAGCTTGTCAAATTTCTTTGGCTTGCAACTGGAGTTATTTGGTTTGTGATTCTATCATGTTTGGAATTTACAGATTTGCAAGGACTACTCGCTACTGATCCATATGGTAATTCAAGGATGCAGTAGGAGGGTGACTTCGGCTTTCCCAATCCTAGGACAACTTGTATGGATGAACGTCTGATAAAGTATTTCCAAAGGATTACGTTCATTGATTTCTATAAACATACTTCTTTTGGTGGCAGAGGAATCTGTTCTTACTGCTTAGACACCCAAAGTATTTTTGTAAGTACCAGTTAGTGATTTGATGGATTTGACGATGTGGTATTCAAAGTAAATGATAACCAGATGTTCAAAAAGGTAATCTAAACCTCAAGCCTCTTGAACTGGGAAATGAAAAAAATCGGGCAGGCAACATGGCTAAGTGGTTCGCTTCCAATTAGGTGTATTATCACCTACCTAGAGAAATTCCATTTCCTTCTTTAATCTATCGATGTTGTACCTTTTTGGGAACAGTAGCTAATCCCAACCATTGGTGATATACATTCGATACACTAAAGCAAAATGAGTGGTCAGTCATGTGTGGTAGGGTTGCAAGATGTTCTTGTTGAATCTAGTGTATTCCCCTATAGAGATACACAATTAGCAGGTGGTTCCATACCTTGTCATAGTCGGAATCCATTCTCCAATAAGTGCCTACATTTTTGTTGTATACTATGTACGTGGAGCGTAAGATGCAAGTGTTCCGCTAGATTGTTATTTATTTGATTTATACATTTAATAATACCAGGATAAGATATTATTTCAAAATGTTTTGGGTTATCGTATGGTAAAAACCATCCGTGTTTATGTGTGGATTGGTCTTATGATTATCCTTTTCTTTTGAAAAAATGTTTTGATTTAAAAATCAAGTTGGATTTTACCCTTAAACTTAGTGGGTTTCGCACTCGGGTTCACCTGACTGATCCAGCATTTGAAATGCTCGGGTTAGACCGAGTTTTATAGGTTCAGGTTACGATGCTACGGACTTTAGAAGATATGTTGGAGGAGTTCATATGTATTAGTATTTATTCCGATGTGTGTTGTATATGAGGACAGATTGTTATAACTGTCAAGATGTGTTGACTGTAAGTTGTACTCTGATAATTGTAAGTTTTATTTCAAGCTCTCAATAAAGAATTATTTCTGTATTATATTTTGTTCCGCTATGATGTGAGACTCTGATTTTGTTGTGCTGGTTCTTCTTCTTATTCTCCTATTCTTATATTTCTTTCTTTCTTGTCTCACCCTCTAACTTCTTTCTTTTAACTATCTGGTATTTTCGATACTTGGGTTTTGGCAAGTAATGTAGGGTTTATGTATTATTGTCGAAATTCGGGCATCAAAATCTCTGGGTCGTTACAATAAGCACACTATATAAGCATATAGCTTGAGGCATGGATGTGAGTTCTCCAAGAACTCAACTTTCATTGTTAGACGAAGGAACTGATCCAATAGCAAGCTAGAACAACCTCTTCCAATGTAGCTTGCTAATCTTAAATCTAAACACATATAAATGAATTTCCTAAGAAATATGTTTAGGATATTTCATACATTGAACAGAAATCAAGATGGAGAAGGAGATGTAAAAGCTTACCCAAGTTTCTATGCTTGATTTCCTCTAGAATTGGAGCTCCTAGGATATATAAACATATTTATAAAATTATAGAGTTTAAAACTGTATAAATATAAAGTATTAAATATATATAAACTTAAAAGCTTAAGTTTAAAATGAAAAGTAAGATAGAAAAAAGAAAACTTGATAAAAATTTGAATAGAGTTTGAGAATAGAATTTAAAATCAGAGTTTGGAAAATAGAATTTGAGTTTGAAAATCAGAAATTGAAAAAACAAAATTTGAATTTGAATTGGAATTAGAACCTAGAGTGCTATTCAGAGTCTTACATAAACTAGACTCTATTACTATATTTATCTTGAACTCTTGATCTCTTGAAATCTTGATTACTAATGAGACTTGAATCATCTCTGAATTTTGAATCCCTAGAAGCTCTTAAACTGTACATTCTTCAGTATTAATTCATGTATACAAATCCTGCATATGTATATATATTCTAGATAAAGGTGTTAGTATATATTTTATAATCAATTAATATTCAAATAAGGTTGTTGTCATCAAAACTCTATTCTCCAACAATCTCCCCTTTTTTATGATGACAACCTTAGTTTATAAAATTTCATACCTGTTGATGGTGATCCTTCTAATACTCCCTCTGTCTATATGTACTAAAGTAAAGTACTCCCCCTAAATTCGATATCTATCTAAACTATATTATTCTGTACTAAGATCTATAAGTGTATAACTTATTATAATACTTAATGTATATGACTACCAATAAATTCTTGCTTATATAATAAAGTAATAGAATACTTATGATAAACAAAAAAAGAATTATATTAAACTTTGTTTTTTACAATCGATATTACATGGATTACTACAAACGTGATACATCGTATGAACGCAAAGAAACGAAGATAAAAGAAAAACCGAAATTCTAATTATTTTTGATGATGGGAGACCTATGGATTGGACAATTTGGACAATGGAGACAAAAATACCCATTTCATTCAATTAAGTTTCCATTTTGATCGAACAAGACCTCTCCCACACATACGACTTGATCTTCTTCTTCCGTAACTTCTTGTTGAATCTCCTCGGGTTCTTCTTCCCCCATCATTTCTTCCTCCTCCTGTTCTGGTTCCTCCTCTTCTTTCATGGCTTGATTATCATCTTCGATGATAATCGCCTGATTATCCATTACAAATTTAAGAAGGCTCCTTATCACTTTTCTTTGTCTATTTTGCTCTTAGCTCATCCGTATTTGAAGCACTTGTATTTCAGCGAGCATTGAAGAGTATATTCCATCTTCTCCTCAAGTTTGATGACACGTGATAGGGTAGAACATTGAAAAAGACCGTCGGAGGTCCAGCGGATGATTCGGGATTCATTTTAGTGTTTAAATTGGTGGAGGCCATTGTTTATTTTAGTTTAGAATTTTTATAGAAGTGAGAAATGAGAATGAAGAACAAAATTCGAAGTGGAGAGTTTAAATGATTATTGTAACTAACTTTTGGTGGGAATTAATTTTTAAAAATCTGGCAGTTATATGTCGACATAGTGACATATGTATGTCGACATATTAGTATTTTAATTTTATTTTTCTGATTTTTAATGTTATTCTTATATATATTAATATATTTAATTATTCTAACTCGCTTAGTGAAGAAATACTTAATTCTCTTCTAAATTTAGTAAATGTTTCTTCGTTTAATGGTTTTGTTAATATATCTGCTATTTGTTTATCTATTTCTATAAATTCGAGTGAAATTTTCTCTTTGCTTACGTTATCTCTTAGAAAATGATGTCATATATCGATATGTTTAGTTCTTGAATGATGAGTTGGATTTTTAGAAATATTTATCACACTTGTATTATCGCAGTATATTGGTGATTTATTTATATTTAATCTAAAATCATTTATAGTTTGTTGCATATGTATTACTTGTGAACAAGCCAAAGTAGCGGATGTAACACCCCGTATGTTGAATAACTTGTTATAATATAAATCAGGGCAGAATTAAATTTTAAGATCTGAATCAGGGGAAACGGGCTATGCCATTGCGTTCATCTCGGAAAAATACGCGAAATAGAGTCCGAGTTTTCGAAAATCGGAGTCCGTATGACCCAGTTAAGGCCCGAAGAAGTTTTCAGAAAATTTAAATTTCGAAAACAGATTTCAAATGCAGAAATGGAGCAAGGCGGGAAAATTCCCGCCAAGCACCAGGTCGACCCCCGTGTCGACTGGGGAGTCGACACCCAGGTGGGTGTGTCGACAGTAGTATCGACACCCCTGTCGACACAGGGTGCAACCTGGCTTGCTCGGCCAGATTGGCCTGGGTGCACCATTTTGGGGTTTGGGCTGTGTTTTGGGGCTTGTGACGAAATCTGACGGCTCTAACCTAATCTAGGGTTAATCTAAGGGCCTAAACTACATCCTAAATCTATAAATACACCCTAAGACTACCCTAATTCATACTAAAAATAGTTACAACGTCGTCATGCCGTCAAAATGCAACTAGAAGGAGCCTCCATCAAATTGTAGAAGAAGATAGCTTCTCAAATCAACTTCTAATCAACTCTAGCAACTTAATCTTCTTCATAGGAGTGCTAATCAACAAGTTGTGAGTTTCTATGCCTTTAGCAAGCAATTGCTAAACTAATTATGATAGGATATAATGAGGTTATGGTTATGTATGTGGATCAATGCAAGTTATGTTATCATATGCTATGTGTTCATGATGCTAGTTATGCAAGTTTTATGCTATATGTTCATGATGCTAGTTATGCAAGTTGTATGCTATATGTTCATGATGCAAGTTATGCAAGTTTGATGCTATGTTCCCATGAAGCTAGTTATGCAAGTTGGGTGTAATTTATGCTATGTGTTCATGATGCTAGTTATGCAAATCACTATGATAAACATTGATCCAATATGACACCATGTTATGCAAGTTTGGTGTTTGATTATATGCAAGTTCATATATGACATGTTATGCAAGTTTGGTGTTTGATTATATGCAAGTTCATATATGACATGTTATGCAAGTTTGGTGTTTGATTATATGCAAGTTCATATATGACATGTTATGCAAGTTTGGTGTTTGATTATATGCAAGTTCATATATGACATGTTATGCAAGTTTGGTGTTTGATTATATGCAAGTAACATGTGCAAGTTTACACCTTTGTATGATATGCATATATATGCAAGTTAACCCCTTTGTATGTCATACATACATATGCAAGTTTACCCCTTTGTATGACAAAAGTAACTTATGCAAGTTACCCTCTTTATGACATATGTGATTCATGCAAGTTTGGGTTGATTATTTATGCTAGTTGGGTTTGATGCTATGGTCATATATGCAAGTTGACACCTTTAAAACCCATGTGATGCTAATGTTATGCTAAGTTGAACCCATTGTATTTGTGATGAATCTTCCCTTTTAAGTATGTCATGTTAGCGTATTACGTGGGGAACGATGGGGTTAATATTCATGTTAACAAAATTGTTGTGAAATTGGTATGATGTTGCATGCCATGAGTGGATGGACATAATTGAGTCAATTATGTACATCATTAAATTGGAATTAATTAGGGAAAATTAATTCAAAATATGGGGGTGATTAATTAGGTGTAATTAATCGACTAAGACACGAGGTTGGACCCTTTTGTAGCATAAGACTGCCCGGAACCGACCGGCAAATCCAGCGGCTACAAATGGTTGGCCCAATGTGAGAGGTCTTAGGCATGAACTAAATACGTGACAGGTGTAAAGACACGAGGTTAGACTCTGTTATGGCGTAAGGCTGCCCGGACCCGACCGGCAAATCCAGCTGCCATAAAAGATAGTCTAATGTGAGAGGTCTTTACAAAGGTTACGTTCTTAATCAATTAAGAAACACTTAACTAGATAAGCATGTAGTGGGGCATGAGGGGTTAAGTGGGTGCCTTGGGTGGCATGTGGAAATCAAGTAAGTGCCTTGGGTGTCATGTGGAAATCTAGTGGGTTGCCTTGGGTGGCAATAGAAAATACGATTAGAATACTTAACCAAGTGGAAACATGTAATTAAAAGGTTAAGTGGGATACACTAGAAAAGGGGACAAGCTTAGGTGGGTAGCTTGTGGGGGCCCATTTCAACCAGTAACCCATATGTATCTTATTGGGCTCGACCCATGTCGAGGACGGGACACGCGTACTGGGCTTGACTATAAGAGGCCAAAACGGGTTAGCGGTGGCAACGCAAGCCCAACGGGTTTCATATGCGTGTGTAGGCCCGGGCTGGTAGGTAAGACGTTGTTGCATCGTGTAGGTATAAGCCGTGCATCAGTGTTGGTATCGGGTTGCCACTTTGGGGAATGATACACCCCACTATGGGACCAGCACGGGTATCTACGTTAGGGAGTCGATCGCTTGGGGAGTAGTGGGTACACCTAGTGGAGATAGGGGCAGACGACACCTATGTGGTCAGCTAGGGGTACACGAAACTACTAGTTATATTTTCTAAGTCCATGAGTGGGATCAACCTTTAAGTAGGAATGACTGGTGTGGTGCAGTGTAGTAATTACCCTTGGGTGGGTAGATGTGTCTTTACCGATATCTTAGTTCATCCTATGTCTAGTTGGCTGCTTAGTGTAGTCATTTATCCCCAGTCGTTACCGTACCAAGTTTATATCATACCCTAATTACTTTAATGATTGTATTGTTAAAGTTATAGGACTCGCTCAGACTTATGTCTGACCCCGTTGTTTTTATCTTTTTCCCAACCCTCAGGTTCTCAGAGTGGGCCTAGCACTAGTGGGCTTTGATCAGATTGCTTTATCTATCTTTTTGAGCTTGGACCGTTGATGTAAAGCCCAGCTTATCTTTTCTATTATGGCTATTAGCATGTAGTGGGATTATGTACTTATGTTTTTAACGAGACGGATATTTTGTACTTGACTCTTGTTGGTTTTTGATATGTAACCAAACATGTTTACCTTCTGCTGCAATGAAATGATGTTTTAAATTTCAAGTATTACTTATATCTGTCTTGTTGTAATTTTTATGTTCTATATTCAATTAAAATACTCCACCGAAGTTAAGGCATTCCCTTAGTGAGTGACCTTAGCGGGTGTGGGGTGTTACAGCGGAGATATATTCTGCTTCAGTTGTTGATAAAGATACGATATTTTGCTTTTTACTAAACCATAAGACTAGTGAATGTCCTAAGAAATGACATGTTCCACTAGTACTTTTTCTATCGGATTTTCAAACCGCATAATCAGTGTCACATTAAGAAACTAAGTCAAATGAATCATCCTTAGGATAAAATAATCCATAGTCTGATGTATGCTTTACATACCTTATAATACGTTTTATGGCTTTTAATTGTGTTTCCTTAGGTTGCGATTGATATCTTGCACAGAGACATACACTATGCATTATATCTGGTTTACTAGCGGTTGTATATAATAGTGATACTATCATTCCTCTATATAATTTTTGATCAACGTCTTTAGACGTATCATCTTTACTTAATGCTATATTAGTCGTCAGTGGTGTTGTCTCCTATTAGTTGTTGTTAAATTATATTTATTAATTAGATCGCTTGCATATTTTTCTTGATTAATAAATATTCCATCCCTTAATTGACGAATTTGTAAGCCTAAAAAGAACATTAGTTTTCCCATATGACTCATCTCAAATTCTTGGGTCATAATATCTGAAAATTCTTTATTCATCTTATCATTTGTTGATCTGGAAATTATATCGTTAACATATATTTGTACTAATTGTATGTCCTTATTATTCTTTTTAATAAACAAAGTAATATCTAATTTTCTGATTCAAAGTTGGATTGTAATAAATAATTTCTTAAACTATCATACCAAGCCCTAGGAGCCTGTTTTAATCCATATAACGCTTTCTTTAACTTATATACGTGGTTTGGTATTTTTTTCATCTTCAAGTAGAGGTGGTTGCTCTACATATACATCTTCTTTAACAAATCCATTTAGAAAAGCACTTTTAACATCCATTTGATATAATTTAAAATTATTATGGTTTGCAAAGGCTAGTAAAATCCTAATATCTTCTAATCTTACTACGAGGGCAAAAGTTTCATCGTAATCTATTCTTTCTTCTTGAGTATAACATTGTGCTACTAGTCGTGCCTTATTTCTTATGACCTCACCGTGTTCATTCAATTTATTTTTACAAACCCATTTAGTTCCCATTATAGTCTTATTCTCCGGTCTGGGAACAAGTTCCAAAAAATCGTTCATAGTAAACTGATTCAGTTCTTCTTACATTGCAAGTATCCATGAATAATCGGAAGATGCTTCCTTTGGATTCTTAGGTTCAATAGTTGAAATAAATGCAGTGTTACTCATGTTATTTAATTGATTATGAGTTCTAGTGAGAGATTCAATATCTCCTAAGATATTTTCTACAGGATGTTCTCTAAGTAATCTAATTCGTTTATTTAGTTGACTATC
The DNA here is from genome assembly GCA_030737875.1 of Allium sativum. Lineage (NCBI taxonomy): Eukaryota > Viridiplantae > Streptophyta > Magnoliopsida > Asparagales > Amaryllidaceae > Allium > Allium sativum. The sequence goes on along the minus strand of CM060916.1, from coordinate 217,422,244 downwards.
TTCATGATTTGTTTCATTCCCACATTCATCTTCATTGTTTTATGTTATACTTTTATAGTTTTTGTCAAACGATACGTTTAAGGTTCTTCTATAGTATTGGTTCTAGTATTGAAAACTCTATGCTTTACTTCTCTCTGAATATCCAATAAATATTCCTATATCGGATTTCTAGTCAAATTTATCTAAATTTTCTTTAGTATTAAGTATAATACGTTTACTTTGAAATAGTTTAAAATATGATACTTTTGGTTTCTTATCATACAAAATTTCATATGGAGTTTTATGAGTTAAGGGTCTAACTGAAATTCTATTTAAAATATAACAAGCCGTTGCAACTGCCTCAGCCCAAAATTTTCTCAGTAAATTACTATCAGATAACATAGTTCTCGCACACTCTTGTATTGTCCTATTTTTATGTTCAACTACTCCATTTTGTTGAGGAGTTCTAGGAATAGAAAAAACATGGGTTATTCTCTTTTTATTACAAAATTTTCAAAATTTTCGTTTTCGAATTCTCCGCCATGGTCACTACGTATTGTTTTGATTTTTAGCGATAATAAGTTTTGAATTCTTTTAGAAAAAGTTTTAAATTGATCAAAAGCATCACTTTTATTTTTAAGAAACAAAGTCCAGGTAAATCTAGAAAAATCGTCGACCATTACGTAAACATATCTATTATGATTTATCGATTGAGTTTGAGATGGACCAAATAAATCCATGTGAATTGACTTTAATGGTTTCGAGGTTGTAATTTCCTCTTTTGATTTAAATGAACTTCTTTTTAATTTTTCGAATTGACAAGCATCGCATAAATTATTACCTTTAAATTTCATTTTGGGTAATCCTCTAATTGAACCTAATTTAGAGATCCTAGAGATGTGTTTGAAATTTATATAACCAAATCTCTTATGCTAGATCCAGGGGTCACTTGTATTGGCCATAAGACATAGATTATCGTTGGAGATTTTCGTACTCAATATATAGATATTTTTCTTTCTATCTCCTTTGAATATTACTTTTGAATTTCTATCTTCTATAAAACATTTACCTTTTTCAAAATTTATTTTATAACCCTTATCACAAAGTTGACTTATACTTAGTAGGTTGAGTTTTAGATTCCTAACTAATAAAACATCCGAAATAATAGGAGTTTCAGAATTACCGATCCCAATAATGTATCCTTTAGATTTATCCCCAAAGTTTACCATTCCACCATCTTCATATATCAGATTATTGAGTAATCCAGGATTTCCCGTCATATGTCTCGAACAGCCACTATCCAGTATCCATTTGTCCTTTTTGATTTCCATCAATTGCTTTCTAGAATTTTAATTCTCAATAGCCATGTAACACCAGTTCAGAATTGGAATTTTCAACAGTCACCATTTCAAATTTTCAATTTTCAATTGCCACCATTTCAGAATTTGAAGAACGAACAACCATTTTACCCATCTTTTCAACTTTTGAATTTTCAAAAGCCATATAACACATCTTTTCCTGTATTGAACAATAATTCAGTAGATCACTTGACTTTTCAACATAATTATATGCAGACTCTTTCAACATTTGTACAATGCATGAATTGACACTAGTGTTAACAATTATTTCAAAATTTGCCATTTACACTTTTCAAAAATTAGATTATGAACTTTTTGAAAGACCAGGATCTGATACCAATTGTTAGGGATTATGGAATGGATCGTTAAGGAAAACAAATACTAGAGGTGGTGAATAGTGTTTTTGAGAAATTTTGTTAAATCTAAAACTTATATGATCTACTATATGAATCACACACCGCAGAGGTAATCACAGACACAGAATCGAACACAAACACAAAGATAAACAAAAATAAAATGCAGAAAAGGAAAGAACACACCAGATTTTATCTAGTTCGGATTACTCTTACGTCCAGTCCCACGCAACGCTAGATTGCGCAGAGTTTTATTACTATATCAATATCCAAGTGCATCACCCTTGATTTCACGGCCACAAGGTTACCACCGATTCCAAACGCCCATGATCAAGTATATTCCTCTTGATTTCCCGGCTACAAGGTTAACACTGCTCCGTTTCCTTGATTTCAAGGCTACAAGGACACATCTTTTCCCAAACACTTCCCAAACAATTACAACAACCCTATAACTCTTTAATAACATTTCGATTCAAAGAGTAATGAGTAGAGAGTGAGAAGAGAAGAAGTTTTATATAAATAGAATTGAATTTGGTATAGTATAAGTGTAGAAATCATAAATATATGACATATTAATGGTGTAAAGAAAGGGGATGAATATGGAGAAGAAGAAGAATGACGAAAAAAATTCAAAATCAGCCCCTATTTATAAGATTTGAAATGTTGCAATGCTTCTGGAACGTCACAAATAGTGAAAAGACACTTCCTTTCAAAACTAAAAATATGACATTTATATGTCGACATGGCCTATTATGTATGTCGACATATCATAGTATAAAATTGAGATTTGTGTATTTTTCAAGTGTTTTGATATATATATATATATATAATTCTGGAAATTCTTGAATTAAAACATAGTGTTGTTATAAATAAGTATTGTAAAGTATAAAATCATATGAAAACATAAATATAAAATATATGAATATATTTATAAAATTATATAGCTTAAAACTATATAAATATAAAGTATATAATATATATAAACTTAAAAGCTTAAGTTTAAAATCAAAAATAAGATAGAAAAAAGAAAACTTGATTAAAATTTGAATAGAGTTTGAGAATAGAATTTGAAATCCGAATTTGGAAAATAGAATTTGAGATTGAAATCAAAAACTAAGAAAACAAAATTTGAATTTGAACCTGGAGCGCTATTCAGAGTCTTACATAAACTAGACTCTATTACTATATTTTTCTTAAACTCTTGATCTCTTGAAATCTTGATTACTCATGAGTCTTGAATCATCTTTGAATTCTGAATCTCTAGAAGCTCTTAAACTATATAGTCTTCAGTAATAATTCCTGTATACAAATCTTGCATATGTGTGTGTATATATATATATTAGATAAAGGTGTTAGTATATACTTTATAATCAATTAATATTGAAATACGATTATTGTCATCAAAACTCCATTCTCTGACAATATTATTAGAAAAAAGGAAACAAGGAGCATTAAGTTACCATGTGTTGTGACCTCTCATCTTGTATACTATTCCAGTAGGAATATGAGTAATTCTCATAGCACAACTGGTAGTATTTATCGACTGACCTCCAACTTCACTTGATCTGTACGTATATATTTTTAGATCTTCATTACGCAGCTGAACATCGACCTGTAAATTACTCAGAAAATTCAATCATTATCATATCATGTGATAAATTTCATTTGATGGGTCTTGTTTTTAGGAATGATATATACGCATAAAATTCGTAAACAATTGATTTGTATTGTTACCTCATCATCTTAGGGAAGAATAACAACTGAAACTGCACTTTTGTGCACTCTTTCTGACTTCTGTGTTATTGGGACACGTTGAAATCGTGCATGGAAAATAAAGGAAATAAGAAGGATATTCTGCTAAATATATGAAATAAAAATTACAAGGTCGGCTGACCTGTACTCTATGAACTCCACTGTCATATTTAAGTTTTGCAAATGCACCTGACCCTGATACTGCTTCACTAGCTTCCAAATGACCCTGACCCTGATACAACCTAGAACCACTACAATCAAAAATTGATCATCGAAGGCATTTCAATGCCTACAGGAATCACATGATTTAGATCCACGGTCGTGAAAATAGGCATCTTCCCTTTCTTATATTTTTTCCTTTTTGTGTTCTTTTTTTGGTAGATATAATTATTGCATGACAAAAAGAAAACAAAACGTAAAAATCAACACGTAATGGTAGTGGCACCATCATCAGCAAATACTGATTCAAATTGTTTATGGACAACAACACAATCTTTCTGTATCCATTCTCTAATTAGTCCCATTACACCGTCTCTATTTAACATATAAAGTGGTATAGGATGAAATTTGCAACATGGAAGCAAAGACAATACGTAGTAAATAACAATGGTAGACAAAATGTTTCCCAAGCGACAATTTATTGATAGAATCTTCAATAATTTGAATCGCCTTAGTCTTTCTATTTGGTTCATGTAAGTCATCTCGGCTACAGCTGCCTGAAGCATTAATGAGTCTGCAGCTGGAGCGTTAAAAATTAAGCTCTCTTAATTGACAATGAAACGGTTGCGATTCCTCCAATTTTCTGCCGATCTTCGAATCTAATCCCTTCCATTTACGCTGTTTTCCAAAAAATCCAAACTTTCTCTCTTGAAAATATATATTATGCCTACTTAGGGCAGGCGAGTGAGATCTGAGAAGGGGAAATGAAGAATGAATGAGTAGACATGAAATAGAAACTATGTGAAATTAATGATCAGGAGAGATGGGTAAATCACTGAACGAGATTTGAAAATGAAAATGAGAAATTTAGGGAAATGGAAATTTGAGGGTGAGAACGAAATGAAAAAAAGGCGGATGAATGAAAATAAAAGTAGGAAATAGAAATAGCTAAGGTGTGGATTGATGGTTGAGATTTTGTTTTAAATGATGGTGTGGATCGCTAAGGTGTAAATTTTTTTAATTTTTTTAATTTTAATATATTTATAGCTACTACAACATCTTGTTGATACCTATGCTAGCACCTTGAACCGAATGTTGCAATAGACAAAAATCAGCAAAGCTATCGTTACATTGTAGCTGGCAACATCTTATAATTTCGTTGCAATAGGCCATTTATGACATAGTGGAGGCTCTAAGACACCCCTTACCAACTTCTTTTGGATCGGTATAACGATTCGACCTAATTCAATACCGACCCAGCTTAAATCAGGGGAAACCCCCGAGGCACTGGTACGATGGCTAATCATGTTTTGTATATTGGTTCTGGAAATTCATTTCGAGTGCAAGCACATGTAGGATTGGAAGATGTAAGAGCTCATTCAGCTCTTAGAATTTGGTTCGTACCTAAAACCACTCCTTAGGTTGGGAACGAGCTGGGTGGTAATGTCGGGAATTGACGTACTACCTCTTCTGGATTGAACTTCGGAGGCACCGGTGTAGGATTGCTGACAGTTTCTCAGCAACGGGCATTGGATCGCGGATGTGATTCGATGATTTTTTCAAAGTGGGATGTCTTGATCGTACATGGAATTACCTTAACCATAGGTCCTTCACACAGATCATGAGGAATTCTAGGAATCCACCAGGCTTCAAGCCATTGGTGTTGGAGGCTTACGATGCCAACAATGTTCCTAATGTCCATCCTATGTGCTTTATGTAGCACATGGAAGTTCAAATGGAATTATATAACATCATGGCAAAGTGCTTCCCTCTTTACCATACAGATATTGATGCTATATGGTTTAAGCGGCTTGAATCATCATCTGGGATGTGTTGGTTCAATGGTTTATCGAACAATACAGGCTCCACATATTTCAACCCAAGAACGTTATGACACTCACAATAATTAAGCAGAGGATTGGAGAGATTCTATATTGTTTTCTGTAAAGGTTTACATGGTGGTGGCATCGGTGGGCCGACCAGATCGGACTATGGTACTTATGGCTGCTATCTTAGACATATTGGATAAATCAGACTTTAAGACCTCATTGGAATGGGATCCTCCTATGGACCTTAGGGAATTTTACTTTGAGGTAGAAATATTTCTATGTAAATAGGATTCAAAAAACTATAAGGAAACACTCGAGGTTAACATGGCTAAGAATGGAGGACCATCTAGAACGGGAAAATGAAAACATAAAGACAAAGAAAAAGCCTCGGCGGAGAATGATCATAATGTTCTACAATAAAGAGAACCTAAATTCTCTTCGTACATGAAGCTCAATGCTTTACTAGAAGACAATTATTTTGATATTCATGAAATTTTGGGAACCAATACAAAGAGAAAGGGAATGTGGTAAACACTGTTTATTCCATAAATTGGATGGTTATAATACAAATGAGTGTCGGCATTTACGAAAATCATCAAGGAACATTTCAGACGTGGAGGTCTTGCACAGTATGTCAGAAATAGGACTGCAGTAGCAAAATAGGTGCAACTACCCACTGCTTCCCGAAATAGGAATGAGTTAGGACCTAATGTGCAAGATAGACATGGATTCTGACTGCGTTTTGTTCTTCTCCATGAGCAATTCAAATAAGGCATGGGAGTTGAGAAAATGAAAATGAGACATGAACGAAATCTAGAAAATTAGGTATTGGTTTTGGAAATTAGGGATCATGAAATTTTATAGTGAGAATGAAATGAAAAGTAAAGCGGGTGAATGGAAATAAAAGAGGGAAATAGAAATGCTGAGGTGTGGATTGATGAGGTGGATTAATGGTTGAGCTTTTGTTTTAAATGATGGTGTGGATCACAGAGGTGTAAAATATTATTATTATTTTTAATTTTAAAGGTCTGTTATAGTAACATAATATAAAACTATTAAATCATGTTACAATTGTTTAGCTAGAGTAATACCAAAAATATAACGTTGCAATAGGACCAAAATTTTATAGCTATCGCGACATTTTAGCTAGCAACACCTTATAATTTCGTTGCAATAGGCCATTTATGGCGTAGTGTTAGATTTATCGGATTTCTTTAGCCTTCTGGATATTTGAATTTCTTGAATTTGGATTTCATATATTTTGGATTCGTTTTGCTATTATAATATGATCCAGAGAGATCGTCAGATTTTATTGGCTTTCGGATTTGGATTTCATTGGACTTTTGATTCTAGTTTTCTATTCATATGATCCAGCAAGATCGCGTCCTTCAAGATTTCTAGTCTTTGGCTATTAGATTTCTATTGGACTTCCCTCATATTACGATTTTTGGATTTCTAGATAATACTAAACATGTCTTCCACCAAAAGACATGTTTTAGAGGGCAAATGTTGACCCTCCTTTTTATAAGGCCATCTCATTATAGATTTTCGATTACTAGATCGTTGGGGACTCGAGCACGGACTAACACGAATTTGGAAAAGCCTGGTTGAAGCAACATATTTCACAAAAACTCGAAGTTTGGATGAATTCAATTCAGATTGGTATTTTTAGATGGCCTCGGATCGGTATTACCCACACTACTACAAATTATGTTTGTTACGTCGCCTCGTTTGCTTCGGTTGTGTTCACAACCGTAGCAAATAATATCGTTTGGTTTTGTTATATTAACAACTGAAGCGAATGCGCCGAAGCAAATACTTTTATTTGCTTCAGTTCTACTTAAAATCGAAGCAAATAATATCATTTGCTTCGGTTGTTAATACTACCGAAGCAAATAGTGTTATTTGCCTCTGTTCTCCCCACACCCGAAGCAAATACTGTTATTTGCATCAGTCCCCCAAGAATCAAAGCAAGTGCATTGAAGCAGATAGTGTTATTTGCGTTTGTTCCTTAGGAACTAAAGCAATTTCAAATTATTCTAATCGGAGCAAATGCACAAATTAAATAATCGTAAACAACTTACTAGTATTATTATTTATATTTAATGATTATTAATAAATACTATATAATTACTACTATAACTAATCAATAATTTCTTTTATATTTACAATATTACGGTCAACTATTGATAATTAGTAAATTGTAGTTAATATTCATTTATTACATTTAATAATTAATAAAAAACTAATAATCAGTAACTAAGAAAAATATTTAATAGGTCATATTTAAATAAGAATTATTAATAATTGGGAAGTAATATTAAACATTTAATATTTTATAATTATAATTATATTTAATATAGAAAAAATTCTAAAATTAATACGTAGTCATTTTTATTTAATTATTATAGTTCATAATTAATCATTTTAAAAGTTAATGATTTGCAACAAATTGTGAAAACCAACGTTATCTGATTGTTTTATTTTACAATTTGCTTTCAAACATTATAAATATATGTGATGGCCCGCGCCACGCTAGCCGACATTTCCAATGAAAGTGCGTTGTGCCGATGTTCAACCAGCACAGGACGGTCGCCAAAGAAAGGAAAAGAAGGGAATTTGAACTAGCAAGGAACCTGTAGAATTTCTCACAGCGCATGGAATAAAATATAATAATAACATACTTGACATAAAACAGGCGAGATAGTGCATAAGCTGAAAACTAAACCATCATAGCAACGGAAAATCCAAATACAGCTTATATTCCATATCATCTTTATTACAACTTTTAAAATTGTCTCTAAAGCAAAGTAAAGGAAAGGTACACTATTAATGCCCAAAGTAGTGACCAGCAGCAACACAGGGAGCATATATATAGAAAATAGTACGTGTAAGCCTTCTGCTCGTCTCCGCACAGCTACTCATGCGCAACCAGCTAACCTGTCTCTAGTCTGCCCGTTTAAGAGCACCCAGAGTAATAAGAAGAGACATAAAACTCTGGGTCAGACAAAAGTCTAGTATGAGCGATAAGCAGCAAAACAGAACAATAACAGGTGTACTAAACCATACCTGAACCTGCAACCAAAGAGTTAGCACAACAAGATGCACAATACTCTAAGGTGACACTAACATATGGTGTAAAGATACGGGGGTAGGGGTGTGCATGTCATAGTGATGTCAAACAATCAAGCATAGCAACCATCCTCACATCTCTCACTCAGTGTGTAAAGCATATGATATCCACCGCTTTGATCACCCATATCCTTGCTATGATTACTCTGCCCCATGGAGTCATGGCGACTCCACTGCACTGATCCATAGCCACTAGTCCTTTCTATGTCCACTCTGCCCCCATGAAGTCATAACGACTCCATTGCACTGGCTCATAGCTATGCTACGATCACCCTGCCCCAATAACTACCCCACTTCACTGATCCGTAGCCTAACAATCGTCTCTCGGTGGTGAATCAAAGCTATGGACATTGACAACTCCTTAGCACATGTCCCGCAGCAAAGCCCTACTCATGAAGTTAACTCGTTGGTTCCCAACTAGATCCTGAGTTTTACTTCCCATTTGGACTACCTTTGCATCTCGAGTTTTTGGTCTTCTCCGACTTCGATCTCCATTTGGTTCGTGATCATCACCTGGGTTCGATTCGTGGTGCCTCGTCCAGGTCGGGTCGTGGTGCTCCTATCAGATCAGCTCGTGACCCCTCCTCTTGGTTCGGTTCGGCTTGCTCCATACGGGTCGGATCGGAATGCTTCGATTCGGAGAGGGCAACCAGATCGTGCTCCTCCCTCTTGGTCACCGGTTCGTGGTACATGCCATGTTCCCCGGTTCGGATCGGAGGAAAGGTGTGGTTCAGTCATGGCTTCCTTCTCGTGGGTGCAAGCACAGTTCAGATCAGGGTGCACCGGTTCGTGCAAGGGGTTCGGGTTGTAGGCTTCAGGTGCGAGTAGTCCTCTAGCTCGTGGTCTTCACATTCACGATCGGGTCGGTTGGGATAAGGGGAGGGGGAGATCTGACCCGGTTCTAGGTCATTTCCTACAACTTTTCCAACGACTGTTTTTACGCCATACGACAGCGTTTTCGACCATTCTAACTGTTCTAAACAATCACAAAGCATACCATACAGTCATAGCAACATGTAGAATTGACCACAAACACCAAAACAACAATTTGATATGTTAAAATGGATCAAACATACCCAAAACCCATACTTTCCCCTTAATTATGTTTAAGTAAATCTAATGATAGGATTAGCAAAACTTATCCACATTAGCCCCAATTTTTATCAGAGCCCTAAAATAATATTTTAGAATTTTACAAATTTTTCTGAGCCATAATTTCGCTAATTATCACTAATCACCCCTAATTAGCCGTAATTAGTGAAAAACAATGCTAATCACTCACCTTGGCCACAAACAAACTATAGATCTGAAATATTATCTGTTTTGGGTGGAATTCTAATCCAACACAACAGCTCCAACTCTGATTTGGTATTATTTCCCCTTGATTTGACGTAGCTTGGCTTAATCTTCAATTAGAAAGCGATTAGGAGCGATTTGGGATGAAATTAGAAGGTGGAGGCCATGGTTAGGGTTAGAGAAATGTTTTAGGCGGCTGGAAAATGAAATAAAAATCGTTTTCCTACTGTTCTCAGCCTCCCCACAATGCTAATCCCGAAATAGGTTATATGCCCTCTTGCTAATCACCCTAATTAGGCCCGGTTAAGCTGTTTTTCACCTTCTAAACCTTGTTTCAGCCATACCTCCCAAACGATGAGTCCGTTTGGCTAATGTGACCACTCTACGGAAAGGTAAACCATCATCCAGATCTAATGGAATTGGTTTCAAGTCAAAAATCCTTACCAATAAACAGTTATGGCCAAAACAAGATCAGCTAGGGGCACAACGGTTATTTAAAAATCGGCAAAAATCATGAACACGGGAAATAACCACAATAGTCGTCTCCCAAAGTTGCATGACTATACGACTTCGTATGTGAAAGAAATAAATATTCTACGATCCTTCGATGCGTAGAATACGGGTCGTTACATTCTCTCCCCCTTAAGAAATTTCGCCCCCGAAATTCCTTAACTTAGAAACAAGCAAAGGATCCCGCATGCTTACCAACCATTCACAACAATCAAACATACAAAAACAAACAAACAAGTCTATCCTAGCATGCGGAAAACTAATTCGCAATTAAAATCTCACAGGAAAAGTGTTCTGGATACGTCTTCTTAATGCTCTCCTCTATCTCCCAAGTATAGTCATTCTCATTCTCGACCCACTAAACTTTGACTAGATTCACCGCTTTCTTTCGAAGTTGCTTCGTATCATGCTCAACAATACGAATCGGCTTGCGGTTCCCAACCGCCTCGGGTTCTACTTCTATATCATCCAACTGATCAGGTGAAATAGTCATACCGGGGTTGTGCATGAATTTCCTTAACTGGGAAACATGAAATACATTATGAACTCCTGCCATCTTCTCTGGTAATTCAACTTTATATGCCAAATTCCCAACTTGCTCGAGGATTGGGAATGGACCAACAAATCTTGGTGTTAACTTGCCTCTCCTACCAAATCGTATCATGCTCTTTAATGGAGAAATCTTGACAAACACCAACTCGCCAATGGAGAATTTTAAATCTCTTCTCCTCTTATCAGCATAACTCTTCTGCCTATCTTGGGCAGCCTTCATTCGCTGTTGAATGATCTTAATCTTGTTTGAAGTTTCTCTTATCCCATCTAGTCCAAGCATAAATTTCTCACCAATTTCTATCCAACATGATGGTGAGTTGCACGGTCGTCCGTACAAAGCTTCAAATGGAGCCATACCAATACTGGATTGATAACTATTATTATATGCAAACTCTACTAGATGCAAATGGTCATCCCATGATCCACCAAAATCCAATATGCAAGGTCTCGAGAGATCTTCTAATACTCGATTCACCCTCTCTGTCTGACCGCCGGTTTTAGGATGGTACACGGTACTGAGATATAATTCTGACCCTAGAGCCCCTAGTAAGCTCTTCCAAAACCCACTAGTAAACAATGGGTCTCGGTCACTCACAATGCTTTTAGGTACTCAATGAAATCTCACTACCCACTTCATATACTGTTCTGCTAATTTAGTTGATGTTCTATTCGACTTAACGGGTATAAACCTTGCACTCTTGATCAATCAGTCCACAATCACCCAAATACTATCATGGCCCGATCTAGTCCTTGGTAACCCATCAATGAAATCCATTGAGACTTGTTCCCATTTCCATTCTGGAATTTCCAATGGTTGCAACAAACCACTAGGTTTCTTTTTCTTAGCTTTAACTAACTGGCAATTCATGCACTTGGATATAAACTTCCAAACATCTCTTTTCATCCCTTCCCAATAGTAGGTATGCTTCATGTATCAATACATTTTGTTACCACCGGGATGTATGGTCAATTTCGAGTGATGACATTCTAAGCACTTTGTCTCTCAATCCATTGACATTGGGCACAACTAGTCTTCCATTCTTTCTAAGCCATCCATCTTGATCAAGCCCATACTTGTTCATCTCCTCGTCGATACCCATCTCTAACTTGGAGATGATTTCCAATAGGTTAGGATCGTCTCTCTGACTGGAACTAATCCGCTCAATCAAAGTGGGTCTAATCGTCAAACTTGCTAATACTTCTAGATCCAATTCGCACTTTAGTCTGAAATCATACCCATCAATGTACCCAGTTGTTTCCATTCTAGAAACATAGCCCATTAAATGACATGTCTTCTACTCAATGCATCAGCTACCGCATTGCCCTTTCCTGGTGTATATGCGATATCGAAATCGTAGGAAGCCAAGAATTCTAACCATCTTTGCTGTCGGAGATTTTTGATTCTTCTGAGAGAAAAGATACTTTAACGATTTATGATCGGTAAACAACTCGAATCTTTCTCCCAAGAGATAATGTCTCCACATCTTCAATGCGAACACGATCGCTGCCAATTTCAAATCATGGGTAGGATATCTTTTCTCATGCTATTTTAGTTGCCGACTAGCATAAGCTACAACCCTACCTTCTTGCATCAATACAACACCTAATCCGGTACCACAGGCGTCTGTGTATACCGTCATCTCTTCATTCCCTTTAGGAATGACTAACACTGGTGCACATGTCAACTTTTCCTTTAGACTCCTAAATGCATTCTCGCACTTTTCGTCCCAGACAAAAGTTTGATTTTTCTTGGTCAACTGAGTCAACGGTGCCGCTATCTTGGAGAAGTCTTGGATAAACTTACGATAATATCAAGCCAATCCCATGAAACTTCTTACGTCTGTTGCATTCTTGGGCGTAGACCAATCTTGTACCATAGCCACCTTTGCAGGGTCCACGACAATACCATTTTCTGAAACAACATGGCCTAAGAATCTCACTTCCCTCCTCCAGAAGTGACACTTAGAAAACTTTTCTTTCAATTGGTGTTTTCTCAACACCTCCATCACTATCTTCAAATGTTCCTTGTGTTCTTCCTCTGTTCTCGAGTAGACAAGTATGTCATCTGCGAACACAAGAACAAAATTATTCAATTGATCTCTGAATACTCTGTTCATAAGATCCACAAAATATGCTGGTGCACTGGTCAACCCGAATGGCATGACCAACCACTCATAGAACCCAGACGGCGTCCGAAAGGCTGTTTTAGTTATACTCTCAGCTTCCACCCTAAGCTGATGAAAACCTGTCGCGAGATCCAACTGGGAGAACACTCTCGCGCCACTCAACTGAACAAACAAATCATCTATCCGTGGTAGAGGATACTTATTCTTCCTCATCACCTTATTCAACTCGCGGTAGTCCACACACAATCGAAGTGAACCATCTGCCTTGGTAGCAAATACAACTGGTGCTCCCCACTCAGAAACACTTCTTCTGATAAATCCCTTCTTCAAAAGATTGCTTACTTGCACCCCGCGCGCTCGCTGCTCCCTTAGTGCCATACGACGAAGTGGCATCACTATAGGTCTGGCATCTTTCATTAAATCAATACGAAACTCAATCTCTCGGTGTGGTGGAAGTCCGGTCACTTCCTCGAAGACGTCCGGATACTGTCCAGCCACGGGCACATCTGACAACTCATCATGCGGGATGTTGAGGGAATTTAGAAATCTAGCCATTACCCCATCACTAGGTAGACACTACCCTCCGCCCATCATCCACTCTAACTGTCACCAAAATGCCCTCACAGTCTACCACCACCCCGTACCTTTGGAACCAGTCGACCCCAAAATAAATGCCAAACCCAGTAAAGCCCAAAACAAAGCAATCACAAACAAACATACATCCATGACTCGATAAGATTACATTACGAACAATCATACAGAGGCTAGTCGATCCACCAATCGGGTTTGTCACTGCTAAAGGTCTATCGACTATCTCGGGTTCCAATCCTAACCTATCCACCAGGTCACTAGATATGAAGGAACGGGAAGCTCCGGTATCAAACAATACTCGAACAGGAACATCATAAACAGAAAGCATACCTTGAATAACGCCATTCTTTCCTTTCTCCGTCGCGGTTGGGGCATTCGACGAAGAAGGAACAACATTAAGAGCATATGGTTTCACAATCTGCTTCTCTTTAGGGGGTTGCAGACATTTATCCTTGTGATGTCCCACTTGGTCGCAGTTGAAGCACTTCATGTCCGCTGGCTTCGCTCGACATTCTTTAGCATAATGGCCCTTCTTGCCACAGCTAAAGCACTCCACATCTTTCTTATTCTTTTCTTCTGGCTATCCTTGGTCTGATTCTGCTTTCTCTTATTCTGAGAACCATTCTTGCCTCCACCGCTTGCTTGCGGTTTTGGCTCCTCTAGAGATGCAACCTCAGTCTTCGACTTAGGGTATAGACTCTCTGATCTCAAAGCTTTCCCCACAGTCGATTCAAACGTCTCATCGATATGGTCTATAAGCCTTTCCCCTAAGTACTGATCTAAGCCTGTTATGAACTTCTCATTCTTCTTCTTGGGAGTGTCGATAAGAGATAATCCATACTTCGATAAAGTATCGAAATCGGCAATATACTCTGAGACTGCCCTACCATCCTACTTAAGCTCCAAGAACTTCCTAAACAACTCTGACTTCTGAGCAGCTGGGATAAACTTTTCACTGAATCGGGCCTTAAACTGATCCCATGTAACTTGATCCTCTGGAGTAGCTGCCTTAATAGCATTCCACCAATTCATCGCTCGTCCTTGCAGCTGACGGGATGCTAGCTTTCTCTTCGTCGCATCCTCGATACCCAAGTCTTCGAAGATATGCTCACTGCTATCCAACCAATCCTGAACTTCTGTAGCCGATTCCGTTCCGTGGAACGGCTTCCCACCAAGGCTAGTGTAATCCTTGCATAGCTTGGCGAAATCGGCCTTAGGCGGCTGCACTGCTGCACCACCACCATTTGCAGCATTAGGAGCTGCCCTCTGAACATCCCTAAGCATCTCTCTCATGAGGTCAGTGAACATCGTCCTCATATCAGGAGCATTCTTATTATTAGCTCCTCTACCAGTACCCCTAGTATATCGGCTCATCGTTCAATCTATAAGGAGAAAATGATTAACCATCTCTTTAGTGGTGCCATTGCAATGCGACTTCATCCTTAAATATACTAATAGAATATATATATAAAAAACTTTTGAAAACCAAAATATCACAAATACGTGCTCTCATATACACATTATCTCTCCCTAGTGTCTTTCCTTATGTTAACTACGCAACCTAGAGCTCTGATACCAAATGTGACGGTCAGCCCCGCACCAGCCGACATTTCCAATTAAAGTGCGTTGTGCCGATGTCCAACAGCACGGGACGGTCTCCAAAGAAAGGAAAAGAAGGGAATTTGAACTAGCAAGGAACCTGTAGAATATCTCACAGCGCATGGAATAAAATATAATAATAACATACTAGACATAAAACAGGCGAGACAGTGCATAAGCTGAAAACTAAAACATCATAGTAGCGGAAAATCCAAATACAGCTTATGTTCCACATCATCTTTATTACAACTTTTAAAATTGTCTCTAAAGCAAAGTAGAGGAAAGGTACACTACTAATGCCTAAAGTAGTGACCAGCAGCGACACAAGGAGCATATATATAGAAAATAGTACGTGTAAGCCTCCTGCTCATCTTCGGACAGCTACTCGTGCACAACCAGCTAACATGTCTCTATTCTGCCCATTTAAGATCACCAAGACTAATAAGAAGAGACATAAAACTCTGGGTCAGACAAAAGTATGGTATGAGCGATAAGCAGCAAAGCAGAACAATAACAGGTATACTAAACCATACCTGGACCTGCAACCAAAGAATTAGCACAACAAGATGCACAATACTCTAAGGTAACACTAACATATGGTGTAAAGATACGGGGGTGGGGGTGTGCATGCCATAGTGATGTCAAACAATCAAGCATAGCAACCATCCTCACATCTCTCACTCAGTGCGTAAAGCATACGATATCCATCGCTTTGATCACCCATATCCTTGCTATGATCACTCTGCCCCATGGAGTCATGGCGACTCCACTGCACTGATCCATAGCCACTAGTCCTTGCTATGTCCACTTTGCCCCATGAAGTCATAACGACTCCATTGCACTGGCTCATAGCCATGCTATGATCACTCTGCCCCATGGAGTACTAACTACCCCACTGCACTGATCTGTAGCTTAACAATCGTCTCTCGGTGGAGAATCAAAGCTATGGACGTCGACACTCCTTAGCACACGTCCCGCAGCAAAGCCCAACTCATGAAGTTAACTTGTTGGTTCCTAACTGGATCCTGAGTTCTACTTCCCATTTGGACTACCTTTGCATCTCGGGTTTATGGTCTTCTCCGGCTTCGATCTCCATTGGTTCGTGATCATCACCTGGGTTCAATTTGTGGTACCTCGTACGGGTCGGGTCGTGGTGCTCCTGTCAGATCAGCTCGTGACTCCTCCTCTTGGTTCGGTTCGGCTTACTCTATACAGGTCGGATCGGAATGCTTCGATTCAGAGAAGGCAACCAGATCGTGCTCCTCCCTCTTGGTCACCGGTTCGTGGTCCATGCCATGTTCCCTGGTTCGGATCGGAGGAAAGGTGTGGTTCAGTCATGGCTTCCTTCTCGTGGGTGCAAGCACGGTTCAGATCAGGGTGCACCGGTTCGTAGAAGGGGTTCAGGTCGTGGGCTTCAGGTGCGATAAGTCCTCCTGCTCGTGGTCTTCACATTCACGATCGGGTCGGTTCGGATAACGGGAGGGGGGGGGGGGACGATCTGACCCGATTCTGCGTCATTTCCTGCAACTTTTCCAGCAACTGTTTTTATGCCACATGACGACGTTTTCGACCATTCTAACTGTTCTAAACATTCACAAAGCATACCATACAGTCATAGCATCATGTAGAATTGACCACAAACACCAAAACAACAATTTGAAATGTTAAAATGGATCAAACATACCCAAAACCCATATTTTCCCCCATAATCATGTTTAAGTAAATATAATGATAGGATTAGCAATATTATCCAAATTAGCCCAAATTTTTATCAGAGCCCTAAAATAATATTTTAGAATTTTACAATTTTTCCAGATTTTTCTGAGTCATAATTTCGCTAATTATCACTAATCACCCCCTAATTAGCCGTAATTAGTGAAAAACAATGCTAATCACTCACCTTGGCCACAAACAAACTATAGATCTGAAATATTATCTATTTTGGGTCGAATTCTAATGCAACACAGAAGCTCCAACTCTGATTTGGTGTTATTTCCCCTTGATTTGACGTAGCTTGGCTTAATCTTCAATTAGAAAGCGATTAGGAGCAATTTGGGATGAAATTAGAAGATGGAGGTCATGACTAGGGTTAGAGAAATGTTTTAGGCGGCTGAAAAATGAAATAAAAATCATTTTCCTACTGTTCTCAGCCTCCCCATAACCCTAATCCTGAAATGGGTTTGGGCCCTCTTGCTAATCACTCTATTTAGGCCCGATTAAGCTGTTTTTCACCTTCTAAACCTTGTTTCGGCCATATCTCCCAAACGGTGAGCCCGTTTGGCTAATGTGACCACTCTACGGAAAGGTAAACCATCATCTGGATCTAATGGAAGTGGTTTCAAATCAAAAATCCTTACCAATCAAAAGTTATGACCAAAACAATATTAGCTAGGGGCAAAACAGTCATTTAAAAATCGAAAAAAAATCATGAACATGGGAAATGACCCCAATAGTTGTCTCCCAAAGTTACATGACCATACGACTTCGTATGTGAAGGAAATAAATATTCTACGATCTTTCGATGCGTAGAATACAGGTCGTTACAATATATATCAATTTTGCTATAATAAAAGTTTTTTTTACTTATATGCTGCAATTGTCTTTGAGGAAACGATAACTATAGAGAAATTCTAAATTAATTTGCCTAATAAATGATTTTTATAGTTAATAATTATTATGGTTAATTATTAATAATTAGTAATTATGGTTAAAATTTATTTACGTTTAACAATTAATAAATAAAAAAAATTGATAATCAATAAATAATGCAAAATAATTAATAATTAATCATCGGTATTTAATTACTAATGTTTAGTATTTAACATTTTATTTCATTACTGTAGTTTAATACTTTTTTTTGGGTAAAGTCGATCGATTTTTAAAGTGACCACAAACACTTTTTATTATAACAAATAATAATTATAATATTATAGGAGATTGGTGGTTACCAACCTGCTAGTTCAGCTTTTAAGGTGGATCGTCCACCATTATCGGAGTTTAAAGTATTTCATACCATTCGGTTTTTTATCGAAGTTTAATACTTAATAATTAATAGTAATATTCAATTTACTATTCAATAATAATAATTGATAACATTAAATTACCATTAAAGAACTAGTGCATAATAAGGCTAATAATTAATAATTATTGTTAAATTTATCAATGTTTAATATTTAACATTTTATTTATTCATTATAGTTTAATATTTAATAACTAGTAATAACACTTAATTTCTGTTAGTACTATACCTAATAATTGATAACTACAAGATACTACGAAAAAATTAGTATGTAATAAGGCTATATTAAATTATTAATAATAAATTTGTTACTTAGTTTTAATAATTAAGAAGTGATACTTATAATTTAATATTCGATAAATAATAATAATATTTAATAATTTTAAAATATTTGAAATAAATTTGACACTATTCATTAAAAATAGAAACAAAAATTTGAAATTTTACAAAAATTTAAAAATATTTAATAATAATTTTTATTTTGCTCATTTTGGTCATCTATAAAATCAAGGGAAAACAAATCATTTTCCTACTGAAGTGATATTTAATATTTATAATTAATAATAAAATTTAATACTTTTGAATAAATAAAATTAATTATTAATTATTAAATATTAAATATCACTTTATAGTTAAAACCTTGTTATATTAAGTGATTTATAATTAATAATTCATAATATTAATTCAGGGACAATAATCTATAATTAATACTTATTAACTTTAAATTATTTATATTTATTACGCATGCTAATATTAACACATTACACTCTTATGAGGCAATCCACATGTTATATGCAGGCCAATAGTTCAGGGTGAGTTTCCAATGCACACGTATTGGGTCTGTAAATAACATAACGAAATGAACCCGCCCGGCCCAATAATAACGTGATGCCTCCCCCTCATTTCTATCAGATCTGTAAAAATCAAGAAAATGAAAAAGAAAAAGGGAAAAAGGAAAAGCTTAAGTTGTACGAAGTTAGGTTTATGTGACTTGAAGTTGTTTCCAAGCCTCAAATCTGAGAGAGTTTCTACGGATCGGGTTTAATCAAAGTGAATTTTACACACTCGAATGGGGGGACGTCGGCGAGTGGCCTGTCGAATAGGGCGAATTTAGGTTCCTTTTTAGTTCTAAAGTTTCAGATTTGGTTACTTAGTAGCAGGAGGAGACCAAAGACAGTTACACACCTCCAATGCTTGCATAAAAACCACTCGAGAACACAAAAATGGGGCGTAATGCAGTTGAACTTTTTTTTTTGTGATTTGCCAAGTGCGACTGGAGTTACATGACTGATTCAGCTAATGTAGGAAGATTTTTTTGCTAACGAAATAAAAATCAGGCTGAAAGTTTACTGGTATGCTAGAGAGGTGAAATTGGGTTTGAGACTGGGGAGTTTAGTTAGAGTAGTTATATGCGCTGATGGGGAATGGTTTTAGTGGAAGGACTGGCTTTTGGGCTAGTGTCTATCCTCAATTTGATTGCTGAATAGGAAGGGGTGGTGGTTTTGAATCAGGTGATATGAAAGTGTGGGGTATTTTAAATGGATGGCTTCTGTTGTGGAGAAGTTGAATTGCTAAGGGGTTGCAGAAGTTGATGAATTTTAAGCAGGCATGAAGAAAAGGCTTCAGTTTAAGCTGGTATAGTTGCAGGTTGCAGAGGTTGGTTGAAGTGATGATAGAGGTGCTTTGGGTTAATTGTGAGGCTGATGTATGCGTTGTTGTTTGTGCTTTGTTGCAACAGTTGAGCGATTTTGGTGGTATGGTAGAGGCAATGTGATGCAGGGTCGTGTACGAGATGGAAGTTGGTGAGGAGAAAGGCTGAATGTGGGTGAAGCAAGGTATTCTTGTTCGATGCATGTTTAGTTAACTACGGTTGACTTAGTTGTTTTGGTGGAAGTAAGATGTCTTTTGTATCAGGTTTTCTTAAATCCATTTGCTTATTTATTTGTTTAATGACAGTGGGTGGTTTTTGTTTGGATGATGTACACAATATTTCTGTGATTTGTACAATAGGCTTTGTATTGGGTTCTGCCATGAATAGGCTCACCATTTAGCTCAATTTCATTTTGAATATTGGTAAAGTGAACTTATAATATTGGATTTGCACAGCTATTTTTGATGGTAAACTCTAAGTATAGATCAATAATCTATGTGCTATCTACATGAGCGCAGATTCGAAGTTTTGGATTTGAAAATTTTGTTTTAATAATGACAGCAGCCCTATTACCATATTCTTCTCACGTATTAATTAATTCCAAACTGTTGCACTTTAAGTTAACTTTTTGTCTTCTTTCATATGTTTTATTTTTGAAACTACATGTGCTGTTGTATTATTTTGGCGGCTACATTGAAGATCACTGTGACATTATTCCCAGAAGCTGTTTTCTACAGGTATATAAATATATTATTGCTATTAATATGGGTATTATGATAACAATAAATAATGGTTATGTTGCTCTAAATGTTAATCATCAACGTAACAACCAACGATAGCAGTTTTGAGGAAGTGGTGTTTTGATTGAAGTTAAAGGTGTTAGGTGAGAAGGTGCTAGGTGACATTACTACCTGCAAACTATATGTATGTAACATGAATAGAATAATATGATTATAGGTGGTGCATGTGGATATGGTAATGCACTTGTAAACCCTCCATACAATAAAATGACAGCAGCAAGAAAACCGTGGCTTTTTCAATTGGGTCGTGGATGTGGTGCATGTTATTAGGTTTGTTTGTTATTTACACTGTGAGATCATTTGAAACACCCCACCTCCGTTAAGGTCACTCACAAGGGGAATGCCTTAATTTTGGTGGAGGTTTATAAGTAAAAGCCACAGATAAACTCAAGATAGATATAAATACACATATTTTAAACAGCGGAAACCAAACAGACTTTTATTGCATCAATACGTGTTCCAACAAAACATTTCCATATTTGTCTCAAAATACTTCCATCATTACAACCTCATAACTGTATTGATTATTAAAGAAGCATAAAACATAAATAAAGTGATAAAAATCCCCATAGTGATATCCAAAGCCATAATCCGAGCAAAAGAGATCCAAATCATACATCTACGGTCTTGGAGCTTGTAAAGAGCCTGACTGAGCTGAGTTGTTTCCTCCCTGTGGACCTGGGAGGGCGAAACGAAAGAAAAGAAGACGAAAAGAAAATAGGGTCAGACATAAAGCCTGAGCAAATCTAGTAACTCTTCAGTATGTGAATAAGAAAAGGGCATGATAGATATATACTAAAAAAAGGAAGGTGTCACAAGCTAAGGAAGTGTCGCTTAGAACCGAATATACTATCACACCACACTATATCTCTGCATCTACTTGAGTTTATTCTAACTGGCACCCCATGGTGAGGGTGAAGTGATCCCCATCTTTATTTTAAGATCGACTCCTACTCGCATTAACATGTGTCATATGGCCCCCAAGAATTGTAGATACCTATGTTGGTCCTACCATGGGGTGTATCAAGACCCATGGTGGCAGCCCTGACACAAATTCTAGAAGGCATAGGTTATACTACTGGTGTCCCCAGTGCCCTGGTTGTCTGCTCCGGAGTGTGTGCACCACCGCACCCTGTTAGACCTAAACTGTGCACCCACCGCCGTCGTTTTGACCGCTTACAATCGGCCCAGTAATCGTGCCCCACCCTGCCTAGTTTCAGGGTACCGTTGATACCTAACTTGGGTTACTGTTGAAACGGGTCCCTCATTACCAGGATTTTCTAGTCAAACATGTTAAGTGGTTAAGTGTCTGTATATACCTAACACCACCCATCAATTCTTGTTAACATGTTGAATTTGGTTAAGTGTTATAGTTGACATAACCCTACCATCTGTCCTTAGCCTCTTAGGAGCACCAGACCACTCACATTAGACAGGTATTGCTACGGTTACTGGATGTGCCGGTCGGTTCCGGGTAGATTTACACCGTAGCTTAGTCTAACCTCGGGTCCTTATTGGGCTCAATGCTTAACCACCCATATTGGATAGGTATTGTTGTGACTACTGGACAGCCGGGCGGGTCCGGGTAGGTTTACATCACAACTCAATCTAACCTCGGGTTAAGCATATCGTGTTTTCTAAATTTACATATTTTAATACCTCTCAATTATATATGTAAATGTCATATCTTTTATTTTTGGGTATATCAATTCATACCGCTTAATTGTCATTGTCATTGGCATGTGCCAAGCATGCCAACATATATTTTCATGTTTTACACCCAACGTTACTACCCCCGTTTGTTCGCAACATTATAACATGTGTTGGGCTTGTTACAATTCAGCCCAACTTTATAAACGTGAGAAAAAAGGGAAATCAAGAACATGTAATACATAAAGGTGTGTGGCGCATGAACTTGCAATTTAGCGATTCAACTATCATATAATATGGGTCATGTGAACTTGCATTCAAATCAAAGTATAACTAAGTAGGTGACATATGAAATGACATAGTTTAGGCTAATACAAACTTGTGTTTAAACATGTTGAACTTGGCATAATGTCAACCATAAAACTAGCATGTTGTATATTCACCAAAATGTCCAATTATAACATCTAATCACATAGCCTATTTCAACATGAACTTGCATAATTTATAAAACCCAAACAATACTTAACATAGATCCAATTATACTTGCAAATAAACATGAACTTGCATAGTTTATGAAACCCAAACGATACTTAATATAGATCCAATTATACTTGCAAATAAACATGAAAATGATATCATAGGTTTTGGGTCATGCAGGCATAAAAGGTTTCAAATCTAGAACATGTTTACATAAGCCTTAACTTAGACTTAGTGAATGTATATAATCCATGCCATAGGCATAAACAAAAAGGGATCAATTTCTAGTTTTTGTCACAAACTTACAAGTGTCATTGTTTCATATACAATTGTTCAATAGGCTTGCATCAATCAATTTATGCCACAAACATCAATACACAAGTCATGATAGAACCATTACAATACGCAGAATTTATACAATACAATAACACAATTCTATTTTCATTTACATTGAATCACATCACAATTTTTATTCATATTCTGAAAGGTCACTATACTTACAACGAATGCAAAATCTTGAATTCTGGATTCTGAAATTGAGATGTGCTCCTTTGGGTAGACTAATGTTGCGTTGATTAATTTGATTAAACTTTAATCTTCTTCTTAGTTTGATTCGTCTCTTAGGCTTTTCTCTCTTGACGGCTATGCTCAATTCCTCCCTGGCAGCATGACGACTCCTTTCTTATTTTTTTGTGTGAATTTTCAGTTGAGACTTAGGGTGTATTTATAGATTTTTAAATTGTTTTGAGCCGCTAGATGAAGACAGGAGGAATCTAGACCATACAAAGTTCAAAGAGCCAATCAAGAGGTGACACGTCAGCCCTAGTGACACACAGAGCCACAGAAATTCGAGCCAGAGCCAGACCTAGCTAGCCATGTCGACCAGGCAGGTCGACTGGCAGGTCGACACCAAGGTCGACACTATGATCGACCTGGGGGGGCCAGGTCGACACAATGGTCGACCTGGGGGGACCAGGTCGACACCATGGTCGACCCTATGTTCGACCTGGTCCCTGGACGGAATTTTCCCGCCCAGCCCAGTTTGAACCTGAAATTTGAATTTTGAATTTTAAACTGAGCTGTTTGAATTTAAATTTTATTCTGAAACTTCCGAAGGCCATAACACCTTCATACGGTGTCCGATTCGCGCAATCTCGGACTTTATCTCAAGCAGAATTCCGAGATGAACGCAATGGCGTAACCCATTTCCCTTAATTCTTTCATTTTGAATTAATTACACCTTAATTTGTGAAGCTTAACGTTATAGAATTCACGGGGTGTTCCATTCTCCCCCCTTAAAAGGATTTCGTCCCCGAAATCTTCAAGTTAGGAAGAATGTATATCCTACCATCCAACAGTCCATCTACTCAACCAATAAACACAGGCATCCACTGTCCTTAAAAGACTTCTAATGCTTCATGATCATATGCATAGTGTGTGTACATGTCCTTATCTAATGCAGAAATCAGGCGGTCTACTGATACAGTTGACCTCCTTAATGCGAATAATGTAAGTGTCATGAATCCATTATGTATGCAAATTTCTCCTACTCATAATTCTACATGCGTGCACAACTATTCATGCAAATGCGACGACCATATGACAGCATATCAAGTTTTCAACCATATACAAATGAGAATACATATATGCATATGCAATATGAAGTGACTGAGCCGATCTATAACCTAGGGTGTGTGTGTATATGCATCCACGAGAAACCACTAGCAATCACTAGCAACCATTTGCAGCCATCATCCATAAAATGTTTTCAAATACATGTTTGCATCCATTTGTTTTCTACCTAAGGAGTTAGGAAAAGGACCGAGGAGGTATACCTAAAAAGATAGATAAAGCATAACTTAAGGAAAAAGAGAGATCAAAGATGTACCCTTAAAAAGAAGAGGGTAGACAGCGCGTATTCTGTCCTCAGTTTCCCAAGTCGCGTCTTCCTCGGCGTCGCTCCACTGAACTTTAACGAGTTTGACTTTGCGGTTGCGTAGCTTCTTCACTTCCGTTCCTAAGATGCGGGTTGAAACTCTCCTCACAGTTGCTTCACGTTCCACTTCGGCTTCTTCTAGAATGCTAGGTTCCACCACTTCCGCAGACTCATGTAAACACTTCCGGAGGTGAGAAACATGAAAGACGTTGTGAACTCCGGCCAGTCTCTCGGGTAGCTCTATTCTATAGGCCATCTTTCCAACCTTCTCGATGATAGGAAACGGTCCTACAAATCTTGGTGCTAGCTTTCCTACGGATCCAAAACGAACGACGTTCCTTAAAGGAGATACCTTAAGGAAAACCCTGTCCCCAACCTCAAACTCAAGGTCGGTCCTTCTTTTGTCGGCGTAGGATTTCTGTCTGTCTTGGGCAGTCTTCATCCTTCTCCGTATCAAGTCCACTTTCTCCGAAGTCTCTCGAATCATATCTGGCCCAAGTATAAGCTTATCTGTAGACTCCCACCAACAAGTTGGTGATTTGCACGGTCTTCCGTACAAGGCTTCGAAGGGTGCCATGCCTATGGTAGCTTGGTAGCTGTTGTTGTAGGCAAATTTCACTAAAGGAAGGTGATCCTCCCACGTCCCTCCAAAGTCAAGAACGCAAAGTCTCAAAAGATCCTCTAAAACTTTATTCACCCTTTCCGTTTGGCCATCGGTTTGGGGGTGATAGGCTGTGCTCAAACATAACTGTGTGCCTACAGCTTCTTGCAGACTCCGCCAAAATTCGCTTGTGAAGATAGGGTCCCGGTCACTAACAATGCTGGAGGGTATCCTATGGAGTCGAACTATTTCCTTGAGATAAAGAGATGCTAGAGATGCGGCAGTCCTTCTACTCCTGATAGGTATAAAGTGGGCGCTTTTAGTAAGCCTATCCACTATTACCCAAATGCTAGTGTTGCCTCTTGTCGACCTAGGCAGTCCATCGATGAAGTCCATTGAAATGCTTTCCCACTTCCACTGTGGGACCTCTAAAGGATGAAGTAGTCCTCCAGGCTTCTTCTGTTCCGCCTTGACCCGTTGGCAGGTCATGCACTTAGAAACGAAATCTGCCACGTCTTGTTTCATGTCGCTCCAAAAGAAAGTCCTTTTTATATCCTTGTACATCTTATCACCGCCAGGGTGTATAATCATCTTGGAATGATGCGCTTCCTCGAGAACATTCTTTGTCAACTCCCTTGCTTATGGGACGCATAACTTTCCATCTTGCCTCAGCCAACCCTTATCATCGATGGCATACCTACTGAGGTGACTAGAAGTCTCTCCCCTAATAAGTCTATCAATCACATCAACAAGCTGAGGGTCTTCACGTTGTGCAGCCCCTATTGAGTCCAAGAGAGTAGGGCGTACTTCGAGAGATGCTAACAAACCCGGTACAAAATCCGAGGAGGGCCTAAAGTTAAAACTGGCTATATACTCCAGGCTTTGCCTTTCCACAAAGAGAAGGCTTAAGGTCAGTTTCTTTCGGCTCAACGCGTTTGCTACTACGTTGCCTTTTCCGGGAGTATAGGAAATTTCAAAGTCATACGAGGCAAGAAACTCCATCCATCTTTGCTGCCTCAAGTTAAGATCCTTCTAGGAGAAGAGATATTTTAATGATTTATGGTCAGTGTATAATTCAAACTTCTCACCTAGGCGATAATGGCGCCAAGACTTAAGCGCAAAGACAATGGCAGCTAACTCAAGATCGTGGGTTGGGTAGTTCTTTTCATAAACTTTTAATTGTCTTCCACCATAAGCTACTACCCTTCCTTCTTGCATTAGAACAGCGCCTAGTCCCGTTCCACATGCATCCGTGTATACTGTGAACATTTTGCTTCCATCTGGCAAGGTCAGAACTGGGGTTGTTATGAGAGCCCTTTTTAATTGTTGGAAAGAAAACTCGCAGTCCAAATCCCAAGTGAACGCCAGATTCTTCTTTGTTAGCCTTGTGAGTAGGGTGAGATTTTCGCGAAATCCCTAATAAACTTTTGGTAAAAACCGGCTAGCCCAAGAAGGCTACGAACTTCGGTTGCATTTCTTGGTGTCTTCCAATCTTGCACTGCCACCACTTTCGCGGGGTCCACAGCCAATCCCTCTTTGGACACTATATGCCCCAGAAATCTTACTTCTTTTCTCCAGAAGTAACACTTGGAGAATTTGGCTTTTAGCTGATGGACTCGAAGAGTTTCCATGATTTCTTTTAGATGCTGAGCATGCTCTTCCTCATTCTTTGAGAAGATTAAGATATCATCTATGAAGACAACCACAAATTTGTTGAGGAATTCTCTGAACACCCTGCTCATTAGGTCTACGAAATAAGCGGGTGCATTTGTCAAGCCGAAAGGCATGACAAGCCATTCGAAGAAACCATCTGGGGTTCTGAACACCGTTTTATCAATGCTATCTTCAGCTACCCTTAGCTAATGGAACCCAGTTGCCAGATCAAGTTGGGAGAAGACCGTCGCACCTACAAGCTGATCAAACAAGTC
Organism: Allium sativum; assembly: GCA_030737875.1. Lineage (NCBI taxonomy): Eukaryota > Viridiplantae > Streptophyta > Magnoliopsida > Asparagales > Amaryllidaceae > Allium > Allium sativum. The sequence continues at coordinate 217,394,946 of CM060916.1, read as the reverse complement.
GTCAATTCGGGGAAGAGGGTGCCTATTTTTCTTGGTCAATTTGTTTAACTCCCTATAGTCGACGCAAAGGCGAAGCGAACCGTCCGCTTTGGTTGCAAACACCACTGGAGCACCCCATTCCGAAATGCTCCGTCTAATGAACCCTTTTTCAAGAAGTTCTTTAACCTGCTTACTGAGTTCCTTTCTCTCCTTTGGAGCCATGTGTCTGACAGGTAAAGCTACAGGCTTTGCATTATCCACAAGATATATGCGGAAGTCTATTTCCCGCCTCGGAGGTAAGCCTTTCACCTCCTCAAAGACATCCGGATATTCCCGGACTACTCTAACTGATTGCAAATTCTCATCAGAAGCATCAAGCGACTCTAGATAACTAAGCATAACAGCATTCAAGGGATTACAAGAAATTTCTAGAGTGTTACCAAGCCGAGTCAAGAGTCTAACTACTCTTTTCTCACAATCAAGGATGGCACTATTACTGGATAACCAGTCCATGCCTAAGATCAAACCATATCCCGAGAAGCCCAAAACAAAGGCATTACAACTAAACTCAACGCTGAGAATAGAGATTTTCAAACCCAAACAAACCATTGACAAGTAAGCGGAGCCCCCAATTGGATTTGAAACTACTAAGGGATCTTCTACCATACTAGTGTCTAGATGTAGAGATTCTACTAAGGCAGATGAAATAAAAGAGTGTGATGCGCCAGAGTCAAAAAGTGTGCGAACTGGATGATCATAAAGATAGACTACACTTTCTACAGAAATATTACTACCTCGTTCCTGCTGAGGTGCCACTAGCGCATGAAGTTGACCCCCTAAAGTGGATCCGGCTTTCTATCCCTGCCCTTTCTTCTTTGGGCAGTCCTTAGCTTGGTGCCCAGTCTCTCCACAATGGAAGCAACCACCCATCTTCGCCTTCTTTTTTCGGCAGTCTTTTGATATATATCCCACAATGCCACAGAAATTGCACCTTCTCTTCTCACGGGGCTTATTGTTCTTCCCTCCTTTCTTGAAGTCTGCTTTCTTTGCTTGTAGACCTTCTTTCTTCTCTTCCACCTTAGTTTCTTTCTTGCCGTGGTCTTCCTCGTGTAGCAACGCCATGTCCACCAAGGTTTCATAAGTCGCTTCCGTGGATACATGGGTCATGGCAAGGCTGTGTAGAGGCTCATTCAAACCCTTGACGAAGCGAAGTGCCTTCTTGTGTTGGGTGTTTACTAAGTCTAGCCCAAATCTGGCCATCTGATTAAACTGATTAACATACTCCCTGATTGTCATACTTCCCTGTTTCAGAGTTAGAAACTTCTCCATTTGCAGGCTTCTTTCGGCTTGGGAGAGGAATTTCATCTCAAACCTTGTCCTGAAGTATTCCCATGTTTCCACCGCCCTCTGAGCATTGGTAACTTCCCACCAATAGGAAGCTTCATCCTTAAGCAACCATACCCCTAGTTGTATCTTTTGTCTGTCATCAACTCCGAAGATGACAAACGGATCCTCAGTCTCCTTTAGCCCGTTTCTTGCCCCTACAAAGGATTCTGTCCCATAAAAGTCTTTTCCACCCATAGCCTTGAAGTCTCCACATGTTTTTGCGAAGACATTTCCACGAGGAGGTGGAGGAGGAGAAGGAACCGCGGCCACTGGAGGAGGGATGTCTGCTGGGACCGCGCCATTGGCCCTTACTTCTAAGTACCTCCTAAACCAGCTGGGAATCGGCACTCCTTCCGGGAGGTTAAGGTCTCCAGACATGCTGAAATAGAAAGGAAAAATTCAAAACGAAGGATAGAGAGAGATAGATAGGGCACATGGCTTTGGGGGATTTTTTCTTTTTATAAATATAATATTTTTTCTTGAAAAATGCTTCTTTAAACTTTCTTTTTGAAAACAATTTCAAAAACTTTTATCTTATCTGGTAAACCTATGCTCTGATACCAAGTGAAACACCCCACCTCCGTTAAGGTCACTCACAAGGGGAATGCCTTAATTTTGGTGGAGGTTTATAAGTAAAAGCCACAGATAAACTCAAGACAGATATAAATACACATATTTTGAACAATGGAAACCAAACAGACTTTTATTGCATCAATACGTGTTCCAACAAAACATTTCCATATTTGTCTCAAAATACTTCCATCATTACAACCTCATAACTGTCTTGATTATTAAAGAAGCATAAAACATAAATAAAGTGACAAAAATCCCCATAGTGATATTCAAAGCCATAATCCGAGCAAAAGAGATCCAAATCATACATCTACGGTCTTGAAGCTTGTAAAGAGCCTGACTGAGCTGAGATGTTTCCTCCCTGTGGACCTGGGGGGGAACGAAAGAAAAGAAGACGAAAAGAAAATAGGGTCAGACATAAAGCCTGAGCAAATCTAGTAACTCTTCAGTATGTGAATAAGAAAAAGGCATGATAGATATATACTGAAAATAGGAAGGTGTCACAAGCTAAGGAAGTGTCGCTTAGAACCGAATATACTATCGCACCCACACTACATCTCTGCATCTACTTGAGTTTATTCTAACTGGCACCCCATAGTGAGGGTGAAGTGATCCCCATATTTATTTAAAGATCGACTCCTACTCGCGTTAACATGTGTCATACGGCCCCCAAGAATTGTAGATACCTATGCTGGTCCCACCATGGGTGTATCAAGACCCATGGTAGCGGCCCTGACACAAATTCTAGAAGGCATAGGTTATACTACTGGTGTACCCAGTGCCCTGGTTGTCTGCTCCGGAGTGTGTGCACGCTCGCACCCCGTTAGACCTACACTGTGCACCCACCGCCGTCGTTTTGACTGCTTACAATCAGCCCAGTAATCGTGCCCCACCCTGCCTAGTTTCAGGGTACCGTTGATACCTAACTTGGGTTACTACTGAAACGGGTCCCTCGTTACCAGGATTTTCTAGTCAAACATGTTAAGTGGTTAAGTGTCTGTATATACCTAACCCCACCCATCAATTCTTGTTAACATGTTGAATTTGGTTAAGTGTTATAGTTGACTTAACCCTACCATCTGTCCTTAGTCTCTTAGGAGCACCAGACCACTCACATTAGACAGGTATTGCTACGGTTATTGGATGTGCCGGTCGGTTCCGGGTAGATTTACACCGTAGCTCAGTCTAACCTCGGGTCCTTATTGGGCTCAATGCTTAACCACCCACATTGGATAGGTATTGTTGTGACTACTTGACAGCCGGGCGGGTCCGGGCAGGTTTACATCACAACTCAATCCAACCTCGGGTTAAGCATATCGTGTTTTCTAAATTTACATATTTTAATACCTCTCAATTATATATGTAAATGTCATATCTTTTATTTTTGGGTATATCAATTCATACCGCTTAAATGTCATTGTCATTGGCATGTGCCAAGCATGCCAACATATATTTTCATGTTTTACACCCAATGTTACTACCCCCGTTTGTTCGCAACATTATAACATGTGTTGGGCTTGTTACAATTCAGCCCAACTTTATAAACGTGAGAAAAAGGGGAAATCAAGAACATGTAATACATAAAGGTGTGTGGTGCATGAACTTGCAATTTAGCTATTCAACTATCATATAATATGGGTCATGTGAACTTGCATTCAAATCAAAGTATAACTAAGTAGGTGACATATGAAATGGCATAGTTTAGGCTAATACAAACTTATGTTTAAACATGTTGAACTTGGCATAATGTCAACCACAAAACTAGCATGTTGTATATTCACCAAAATGTCCAATTATAACATCTAATCACATAGCCTATTTCAACATGAACTTGCATAATTTATAAAAACCCAAACAATACTTAACATAGATCCAATTATACTTGCAAATAAACATGAACTTGCATAGTTTATGAAACCCAACCGATACTTAACATAGATCCAATTATACTTGCAAATAAACATGAAAATGATATCATAGGTTTTGGGTCATGTAGGCATAAAAGGTTTCAAATCTAGAACATGTTTACATAAGCCTTAACTTAGACTTAGTGAATGTATATAATCCATGCCATAGGCATAAACAAAAAGGGATCAATTTCTAGTTTTTGCCACAAACTTTCAAGTGCCATTGTTTCATATACAATTGTTCAATAGGCTTGCATCAATCAATTTATGCCACAAACATCAATACACAAGTCATGATAGAACCATTACAATACACAGAATTTATACAATACAATAACACAATTCTATTTTCATTTACATCGAATCACATCACAATTTTTATTCATATTCTGAAAGGTCACTATACTTACAACGAATGCAGAATCTTGAATTCTGGATTCTGAATTCTGAAATTGAGATGCGCTCCTTTGGATAGACTAACGTTGCGTTGATTAATTTGATTAAACTTTAATCTTCTTCTTAGTTTGATTCGTCTCTTAGGCTTTTCTCTCTTGACGGCTATGCTCGATTCCTCCCTGGCAGCATGACGACTCCTTTCTTATTTTTTTGTGTGAATTTTCAGTTGAGACTTAGGGTGTATTTATAGATTTTTAAATTGTTTTGAGCCGCTAGATGAAGACAGGAGGAATCTAGACCATACAAAGTTCAAAGAGCCAATCAAGAGGTGACACGTCAGCCCTAGTGACACACAGAGCCACAGAAATTCGAGCCAGAGCCAGACCTAGCCAGCCAGGTCGATGAGGCAGGTCGACTGGCAGGTCGACACCTAGGTCGACACTATGGTCGACCTGGGGGGCCTAGGTCGACACTATGGTTGACCTGGGGTGACCAGGTCGACACCATGGTTGACCCTATGGTCGACCTGGTCCATGGGCAGGAATTTTCCTGCCCAGCCCAGTTTGAACCTAAAATTCGAATTTTGAATTACAAACTGAGCTATTTGAATTTAAATTTTATTCCGAAACTTCCGAAGGCCATAACTCCTTCATACGGAGTCCAATTCGCGCAAACTCAGACTCTATCTCAAGAAGAATTCTGAGACGAACGCAATGGCGTAACCCATTTCCCTTAATTCTTTCATTTAGAATTAATTACACCTTAATTTGTGAAGCTTAACGTTATAGAATTCACGGGGTGTTACATCATTCCATTTGTTGATTAGAAAAAATAATACAAATCATGTCGATTACTTGAGTAAATTATATGTATACAGGTTAGTTGCACAGAAAATATGGCATGTTCAGGAAATCCTGTAAGCATACCAATTAACTCAATTTAATTTTGGATATTTTTGTTTCATCCTATTTCCTGGTGTGCATCACTGCGAAGCTGATTGCAAGATCGTATTTCTTTTACGGTAAATAACAAAAGCATATAGCATTTGATGAACTTTATTAAATTCCACTCTCGCAATTTTAAATCTGGTCAATTTTTTATGTTTTATGAATATCGCAGCAGACAACAGATGATAGAAATATCTGTTTACCACACCATAATCAATCGATTATCCTTTTCAAATTAAGTTTGTACGGTAATGACAGACATATCATTTTTAATGGTAAATGGCTAGTAATTTTCTTTTTAAATTAGTGATAACAACAATTTTATCATTGATAAACTTTTGAGCATTCTGTAGCAGAGATAACTTAGGATGATATAAAACCAGGTTTGCATGTTTAGCTGAAGATAAAACTTAATATTGTTTGAGGTTTCGAGTAAAGGTTTTCTATACATGATAGAATTTTAATGGCTAGTATTCATTCCATACATAAGTTTATAACCATATAAATATGAAAAAATACGACTTTTGGTTCATTATTACCCTCTAATTCTGTACTTGTCGTATCCTTTTAATTTCAACAATTTGCATTGTATATTTGAAACTATATATAAAGATATGTTTACTCAAAAGTTGAATATTAAATTGCTATGGCTTTCTGCAGTAAAGTCAAAATAGAGATTCATTGTTGGTATCGACTTTGTATGTTAAAAGGGTGGATGAATGTTATGGACTCATCTACCAATTTCAGGTACATCAGTGAAAATCAGGTTTAACTGCTGCTTGAATTTGCTGTTTATAGTCTTGTTCGTTTTTATATGCTTGTCCCTATCATCATATACCGGGCTTATGTGTATTATTTGAATTGTCGCTGCCTTGACTTGTATTCTTCCATGTTCACGTTTGTCTCTCTAATGTTACGTGACCATGTACCCTTGAATTGATTATAGACCGGAAATAGTGTTTTATTGGGAATCCAAATTTTAATTAAGGGTGCATTTTTTTCATTTTCCTGAAGATAAATCTTAACACGTTGTGTATAGTATAACATATTACTTTAAACTACACTGCATTAGCTAATGCACTGCAGTGAGCTATCCATGTGCAAAAAAAACATTTACCTAATCAATGCATTCCATTGAGTTACTCAGTGCAAAACTGCATTTATTTTAGAGCTTACTACTGCATTTGTACATTATAAAGTTTTTGGAGTTTATTTCTGCATTAACACGTTATTAAGATATATGTTTATTGCATTTATAAACTGGGAACTATGTTATCCAAGTTTATAAATAAATACGTAACTTTTATGCTTATTGTAAGTTTAGTTGAGTTTGCAGGTTTGCACGTAAATAAACATGTAAGTCTTATGCTTATTGTATGTTTAGGTTGAGTCGCCTTTGGTGATCCCTGATATAACTGCAATAAATATAATATCTGACTCTTTACTAAGTACTTTTTTGAATTAGTCTTGCATTTATAGTGTTATACAAGTATATGTTCTCACAGCACGACAATTTTCAAAGAGGCTATCACAGTGTTATACATGTATAAGCTACATTTCTTCCGTGTCTTGAACTGATAACTATCTATGTTCTTAGATATATTCTAAAGCACAAATACAATGCACCATATTCAATGAGGGCTTGGTTTGTTTCTAAAAGTTTGCATCTGGTAGGAGCTGCATTTTGTAGATACTGCATCACTTTCATCTTCTACAGCTGTGATTTTGTTAGTAAGTTGAGTTCTTTGTTTGTATTTGGGTTTTTCTTGTAAATTGTTGTTGTATCTCGTTTCGTACAATTTTCATGCTACTAAATGTTCCATTTGTTGTATTAAAACATGATAACTAATGCTATCTATGAAATACTATATTTGTCCTTGTGTTGTATTGTCCAATTTATGCTCTTATTTAGTCTAATTATGTAATTGCAAGCGATAATTATTTGTTATATATATATATATATATATATATATATGCATATGCATATTTGAGAATTATAGTGATTGGTAAGGAGGTAATTTTATTGCCAAATGATGTTTTTTGCTTCTGTTGCAACCATAACAGAAGCAAGAAGTAGGTGATTTATTTAGCCATTGGTTCAAAATTTTTTTTGCTCCGGTTGTGGCAACAACCGAAGCAAAAAAGTAGTTTATGCATCGGCTTAACAACGCAAGCAACAGATTTTGACCTGTTGCATCGTCTGCACTTGCTTCAGTTGCTGAACCAAAGCAATAGGGGGTAAACAACCGAAGCAAATGACCTGTTTTGTTGTAGTGCCAATTGGATCGGATTGGTTTAACACACCATCCTAGGATCAGTATGTGTGAATTGCCTTGGATTGGTATTGTAACGACCCGACTTTTCGACCCTCGAATGTCGACACTAATACATTTATGGTATTCACATGCCGAGCACCCAAGTGCCAGGAAGACGAAAAGTTAGGGTGAAATAAAATAAAAATAAAATAGGCTAAGGAAGAAGAGGGCACAATACCAGAATCTCACAACGGAACGGTAACATATAATATAAAGAATGATCTTTACAAAATAAAACTGTATGATTACAACTATCAGAGAACAATAACCTATCATCAACTTGGACAGTTATAACAACCTGTCCTCATAATTGTTGATGTACAACATAGAATGCAGCGGATATAAAAAGTACGGTAAGATGAACTCCAACTCTCTTCCAGAAGCTCCAAAGTAAAACCTGCCATACTCAACCTACTTGAAGGAGTACGTGAGGATTTTAGGGAAAACAAAAACCAAGCGTCAGACATCAGTCTGGTATGAGAAACTCAAGATACACATTGCATGTAACAACACTGAGGGGACTGTGCAGATAACCGCTCCGGATTTCCCCTCAATTGAAACCAACCATTTATTAGGAGAAGTATAGTTGTATTATAAATAATGTCTAGGGTGTAGCATAGAAGGAATGGTTACATTGGTTACATTCGACAACTATTAAGTGTACAAACAAAACCGCTAAGGTACGTTCGTATATTGGATTTTCCATCGGAGATCTCTCAATAAAGATCCAAACTCCATGCACAAGGGTCAAAAAGTACCTCCAAGCGTCGCATAACTCTAGACAAAATATACCATAAGGTAAACACAACTGGCCCACGCATGAAACACCGAAGTGTACCACGTGGAACCAAATATATCCAACTCCCGCGCGCAACTTCGAGGAGCTCCCGCACGATTCGATAATAAGCATACACTAGATATGGAGTCAATATATCCTGCCGTAGGTTAGCAAAACCCCAGATTGTGCTCCTACTCTGTTTTTAGCCATTTCCGATGTCGAGGTTTCGTTCAGCATCTTTCACACGAGTCTTCATCACTCGAACAGAACAAGAATTCCCAGTTGGAATCCCACAGCTCAATAGATCTTGGAATCACACATAGACTACTTCACAGATCTCGAAATCATACATGGATTCCAATACATCAACAGATCTTGGAATCACACATAGATTCTTTCATAGATCTTAGAATCACTATATGTGTTCGAGCATCTCAACAGATCTCGAATCGCCATATGGCCTTCACTTCACAACCGCTTCCAAAACATAGTACACGTATACTAGTTTTGAAATGGTTTTCGATAAGTAAAACACTTACCAATCCCGGTCTCCTCAAAACCAGATGCTAAATTTAAGGCCAAGTTCTATAGTCAACTAACTAACTACATTTCACACAATATACGATTGTATATGGAAAACAACCCTGCTTAATTTCCATAACAACCGAATAAACATTCAAGGCACTATCAAGATCACGAAGCATGATATCAGCCAAATCACTATCAAGTCACGCAACATGACAATTAGTCGAAGCACGGTTAACTCATATAAACGGCTTCTAATCCCATTCCCATTTAATTAATATTTCATTAATTAAAACTTATTTTATTAGTAAAACTCCTTTTAACTAATAAAACTTCACTTGTCAAATACAACTTCAATTATTAATCAATAACTCATACTCGATTAATATTCCTTTATTAGTAAAACTTCTTTTAACTAATAAAACTTCGTTAGTCAAATAAGACATCACTTATTAATCAATAACTCATACTCGATTAATATTCCTTTATTAGTAAAACTTCTTTTAACTAATAAAACTTCGTTTGTCAAATAAGACATCACTTATTAATCAATAACTCATACTCGATTAATATTCCTTTATATACTAGCGTATATATTCAACTTATACATATAAAATGTGTATATGTATATATTCTATGAATTACCTAATCCGTTATAGTCTTACTACCCAAAAAGGGTTTTAATATACTTATCCCTCCGGATAAGTATAATCATAATTCAATTCCAAGATTTCCTATTTAACTTCAATATTTCAAAACGTACTCATATACTTATTCCTCCGGTATAAGTATATCTACAATTCAATTTTAAGATTTCTTTTCTAACTTCAATACTTCAAAACGTATTCATATACTTATCCCTCCGGTATAAGTATAACTACAATTCATTTTCAATATTTCTTTTCTAACTTCAATACTTCAAAACGTATTTATATACTTATCCCTCCAGTATAAGTATTTCAATAATTCATTTCTAGGATTTCTTAAAGTATAACCAAAGAGGTTAAAACCATTGTTTAATAAAGAACCTCTTCTCTTTTATAAGTTAAACATCTTATTCAATATCTTTATTCTGAAAGATTCCTATACTTGTTTCTATCTTTAAAATCAATTATTAAAGATCTAAGTATATTCAAAATCATTAAACCGTATATTCCAGTTTAACTACATTCCAAGGGTTTCAAAACAAGTGTTGCTAAAACAATGCTTACAACAAACCCAAAACAATCCTTTATAATTTATCTTTAAATGTTTGTTTAAAGATTCAATTATATTTACTTCCATGATATAATCTGAGAGGGTTAAAGACAAATGTAATTAACACATTGTCACGACAAACCCAAAACCATTTTTTGCTTACAGAAATCACACTTCGTGTACTTAACTCGTTTCCGACAATATCAACTTAACTATCCCTTGGTCAAGAGTGAGGCCAGGTAAGTTAGAGCACTGGTTGCATATCACCCCTTGCCTAGACACCCCATTCTTGACACTCACAGATAGATAAGCCTACTCGTCGGCTTATTAGAATTAAGCACAGTATCCATGATATTCAATAAACAAGTAAGTAATTAACATGGTTAACACGTTTCCAACATTCCCAACCTATCTATTCCTCGGCCAAGAGGGAAGCCGGTAGGTTAGAGCTCTATTGCTCCGTCCCTACTCGACATCAATCTTAACTCTCACAAATAGATAAGCCTACTTCATTGGCTTATTAGTGTTAAGCATTATCAGTTACCTTTTTAATCTAATAACTTAATCATGACGAGGTTTAGCAATTCATAACCCTTTTCTAACCTTTGTTTTATTTGGAAAGATATTTTATAAGAAGATATTTGGAAGATATTTAGAAAGAAGATATTTTAGAAGAAGATATTTTGAAAGAAGATATTTAGAAAGAAGATATTTAGAAAGAAGATATTTTGAAAGAAGATATTTAGAAAGAAGATATTTTAGAAGATAAGACCATTTACATAAATTTAAAGAACATTTACAATACTTAGAAATCCAAAATTCAAGGTTAAACGGGTAGTTTTGCACTAGTGAAGTTTTGGTTATTTTCAAGGGGTTACTTAGCATTTTACTATTCAATCACTTCAAGGTAGTAAACATACAAGTAAAACAAGATCTTATACGATATGAAATCACTAAATATGTCTTTACAAAGTTCCATACAAAGTGTTGAAAACACAACAATTCAAACTGCATCTATAGCGACTATCGCTATAAGTGCGCTTTCAAGTTCAAGTCCACAATATGTCAATTCCCTACTAATCCTTATGTTCTTTGTTTCAAGTCCATTCCACTTGTTATACAAGTTAATTCAAGTCCAAATCCAAGTTCATTCAAGTCCATTCCAATCCATTAACATGGATTACATATTCACTTACTTTTAAAGTAAGAATCAAGTTAACATTTTTAACATAAGTTACCAACATTCAAGCAACTTTAACAACAGTTAAAAACATACAAAAGATTTATGTTTGCTGTCCTAAATAGTGAGTAAACTCACCTTAATCCTTAGCAAATCCAAGATCCAAAATAAGAATAAAGATCCAAGAATAAGAATAAAGATCCAAGCTAGCAACCTCCTTCCTTTCCTTGCTTTTCCTTGCTTCCTTCCTTATATAGCTCACGAACAAAGATGAAAATTGAGAGAGGCTTGGATTTTTCAACTTCTAACTTGCTAGAAGGTCTTGTAATGGTATAAGAAGGCTACACCCAAAGTTTGAGTTGATTTGGAGTTGGTTTGAATATAGTTTGAGAAAGTTAGTAAGGAAGAGGAAGAAGATAAGCCATTAAAAGCTTCACTTTTGCTTAGGAATTTTGTGTAAGAAAGAAGGAGGTATACCCCTCCTTATATAGGAAAAGGAAGGTGGATGGGAAAAGAACAAAATGCCCTTAAAACCCTAATAGTAATTATGATAGATGGGATGGTGTGTAAGGGAAGTGAAAGGTGTGTAAGAGATGGTAAGTTTGCTTTTTCAAGTAAGCATTCATTTGTATACATATAAGAAGCTTATATACATACACTTAGGATATTTTCTAAACTCTTGATGTGACTAATTATGCTTACATATATATGTGTATATGCATGTATGTGAATACATACACATATATCAAACAACGTTGCAACGATATGAAACAACTTCTATTCAACGATAGGATGTGAATCTGGAAGTTGAATCTCGATCATATTTTTAGTTCTTTATCAAATGATTTATTCAAGTAAACAAAACTTGGAAATAAATTCATTAACTTATTTAAACAATAAAACAAGCATATTCAAATTATAAAATATTTATTTGAATATTTAAATACCCAAAATACAAAAACTTTCCTTAAATGCTCATTTTTTAAAATGATGACATCATCAAAATAGTTAACCATAAATATGAAAAATACTTTTATTAGCTAACTACTTCCCTAATGATTAATTAGACATTCACTAAAATTTTCAACAACTTTTACTGAGAAAATAGCCATTTATTGATAAAACGATTTTCGGTCATTTTATCAATATTTTACCAAAAATATATTTTTGAAAGCATTTTTCCTAAACGAGTCTAGAATTATAAATTACTAATTAACTGATGTTTAACAAGGTTATAAAATCATATTTATAACACTTAACAATATTACAAATTGTTATGTTATTCAAAGATTAAGTGTTCGAATTTTCCGGGTCTTTACAGGTATAGCTACACCCAATTGGATCGGTGCAACCTCCAAAACTTTCGACTTAAGCATTTCAGATTCAATTTGGCATTGCATGGCACGGTTTAGGCATGGATTCACTTAGGCAAACCAAGGCTAGGACTTATCCCTATTGCAGATCGGTTGCCCTATATCGGTGTCAATCCTGATCGGCACCGATCCAAGCTAACGTTAGTTAGCCGATCCGGACTCCCTTCTTTTAGATTTAGTCTTTGTGTTTTCCCTTTTATTCTCCACGTCCGTAGGTCAATGCAAACTTTACAACAACTATAAATACACCAGGACTTGGACATTTTAGGGATCTTTTGACACTCATGTGCATGGATTCTACCATTGCTATAACTCACTTTCTTCCACTCTACCTTTATGCAATCAAAATAGACTGTAATTATAATCAAGCAATATAAACAAGTGATTACCCCAAAGTTGATGTAGGCACAACTTGTCGAACCACTATAAATCTTTGTGTCTCTTTACATTTATGCGCTTTGTGTTTGAATCCATATTTCTATTCTGTGATTGATATCTAGAATTTGGGTGTTGCGTTTGATTAACAAAATCCAACGTCGATACACACACATACACACAACAAACCTTTTTGTAGCACTTCAAAAGCCTCTCTATTGTATCCATGAGTTTACAATGTAATGCCAGCACCAAGGCAAGAGGGAGTTAGAGGAAGAAGAGAGAAATGAAAGATATATAGTGGAAATCATGGGCATTAATGGGTGCTAAACTATTTGGGGTGCAATGGAAGTATATATATAATAGTTGGCTTGGAAGCGTCTAAGCGCAAACTTTTGATTCGACTGTCCACCAAAATTGCCGCTCAATATCCTTTTTCTAATGAGTCACTTAAAATATGTGATCTAACAATTAAACCATTTTTACATATTCAAACCATATTTCTACAAATTTTAATGGATATTAATATCACTTGAAATGTGATCTAATAAATAAATATTCTTTACAACACCGTTTTATAAGTTAATAACATAGATAAATATCAAAAGCAATAAAAAAAATAGATAATGCAACTAAGAACTTAGCAGTAAAAATTCAAGGTAACTATACATGATTTCGACGCAAAAATATAACTAAATATTCGTGCAAATCAATTTATTTTAAATGTGTTAAACATATATAGTTATTAAAAGCTTGATTCATGCGTAAAAAATGTGTTGTAATCATGCGTGAAGCGTGTGCCATAATGTTTCGGTTAAATAGAAGTGACAGTTCACCAAAAAGCCTCCAGATTTTCACCACATGTTTTCATTTGTCTCTCTATCCGTTCACTCTCCCCCCCCCCCCTTCTCAAACTAATATCTAAATAGAAGTGACAATTTGACTAAAGTGGTTATTAAGTTTCAAAATACACCAGACTTCTCAAAAAATGTATATAAATTAGGTTCATGGAATTAAGTTATAAAAAATGTACATAAATTTTGGGTAATTAGTTAGCGAATAATTACAGATATTTATGCAATTATTACAAAAAAATTGCAGATAATTATAAAGTGAAAATTTATCCAAATTTTCTTCAAAAATTTGCGAAAGTTTCCCTAATTATTAGCCAAAAAATTTAAGGAAATATTCACGAATAATAAATAATAATTGTATAATTTTACATAGTTATTCGATAGGGTCTAATTTACAATTTTTTAAGGAGGAAATTTCCCTATATTAAGTTTGATTTTTAGGACATTAACTGTAGCGATCCGAAAATCTCTGTCTTTCGAATCGATCATAAACCACACAGGTCCGATCTAAATACAACAGGAATCCTCGAACCATTATGGAGTATAACACATCAGAACAAAACACAAAAAGAAATTTCATTGCTATTATAACAATTTTACATGATAGTACAGATAATTGATACACATTGGAAAAATATCAGAGTATGGTAAATTACAATAGACAACGGAAACATAATAAAATCAACGGAAGACTACGAACTAATCCAGAGTACAGCTTGAGCCATAATCTAACATATTTAAAAAAAAATCTGTAAACCGAAACTACTAGCTGTTCATGTGGAAAATATGGACACCCAGAGTTTAGGTGGAAAACAATAAACTCAAGGTCAGTCATGGGACTGGTGTAAGAACCAAAACAGTTATTTACTTTATTTTAAAGTTGGATAAATCTGGGACCACGTCGTATAGCATGGAACAAATTTTCTCCACATGAATACCAGTCATAAAAACTTGCAATGCTTTTTGAAAAATGAAGCTATTATAAGACTCAAGTCCGATCACACAATGCAAGCGCAAACCGGAGGATAGAGTTTTACCTTATAATAGCCAAATATGCTTGATATGCAAAATCTCTCTTTAATTATTACTAGTGCATAGTGTAGAAATCAATTTTGAAAATAAATGTATCAATCTTAGACGACATAATACCACATCCTATTATGTCTTCATATAGGTTTACAACTAAAAACGCAAGGTTCATATTAGAAGTTGGATTTCCATCAATGGCCGAGGCAAAGGATCTTCCTTAACCGATTTAGAATCATCTCTAGAAAGATGTCTAGGACTCACACATGTGAACCTTGGAACAGCAGAGCCGGCCCACCAATACCCGGTGAGTTGGACAATTACCTGAACATAACGTTCCTCGGTCCTATCGGATCTTCATACTAGTCGGTACGTTGACCATCATCTGAAGCGCCTAAATTCCAGCATCCACATAAGTAAATTGTCTGGGATCCATAACGAAGCATCACCTTTAGCTAGAAGGAAACGTATGTCTTTCTCTATGGCCCTTCATCCTGTTTTAGGCCATTACCGGGTTGTTAGGCTTGTCGCAGTCACGTTTCAACATAAAGCTACGCTATATCAGCTATGCTTTGATCATCATCCACAAAGCTCTGCTTTTCAACAAAAGCTTTGATCAATCAACAACTTAGCATGCCACATTGTCAATTCACACATATGATCAATTTCTGTTAATAATGTAACCTTTGAGTTCATATGCCTCAAAGAAGGGTGTTAAGATAAGGGAATAAATTCTCCGCCACCAACAAATATACCATCAATAATAACTAATTGGCTATGTTATGAAATACAATGTCAGACATACAATCCAATTAGAAGTCTGTTCTGGGTCTAAACGAAACTGAAGCATCTTATTCCTCGTCCCCTAAGGGAGAGAGGCCCTTGCATATCCGGTCAATCTCCAAGTACGTCTGGATAACTGCCACTTTAACCTTAAACCGCGAGCTATCCAAGGCATCAACGATAATCCAAACGATGTGAAGATCTCTGGTCTTCAACCACTGTCTTCAATATTTTTGATAATTGTCGTATTAGTTATTCAGAATGGGTTAAAACCCGGTCTTTTTGAATAACTATCGCATCTTTAAAATCAAGTGTTATATAAACATATCATAAGCCTCATTCCAATCCAGAATACTTTTTTAATTCAAATATTCTTTACATTTGGAATTATTCCCTAAATCTGGTTAAAGATTTAATTTATTTAAACTTCTTGCTTAAATCTTTCCTTGGAAATCATTGCAAAAGATTATAAAAATATCTTTTCACAAACTTAACTCAAATTAAGGATTATAAGCTTATTGGGAATATTGAGCCTTACAAAAAAGTAATCTTCGTATCATTATCCCATTCCCATCCTATTCATCCAATGGAGCAAAACTGGTGGTACTCCATATTTAACACCCCTTGGGTTTTGGTAAGTTTAATTACCTCTTTTCATTCCAAATCTAATTAAAGATTGATTAAAACTCCAACTTGAGAAATAATCTTTTCTTTATATAATTAAAGAACAAATATCATATAAAACATCGTTCAAAATAATTTCAAAATCAAATTTCCATTCGAAATGGAATTTTCACGGAAATCATACCAGTTCACAATCGATATAAATTTCCATATCAGACCAATACTATAAGTGGAATAACGAAAAATCGCATTTGAATTCCTTAAATAGTAAAAGACTTCCTTTATGGAGGTTTATCTCGATTCAGTAAATCGATTTCCATTCAATTCCAATTTAGTTCATGAAATTGGAAAAACTTCATTTTGGAATACTTCATTAATCTTAATTAAAAGATTTACTCCATAAAATTCATTTTCAGTTGGGTTTAATAATAATTTTACTAAAGAAACCATTCATGAAAAACTCAAAATCCAATTTGATATCAAATATGCGGCTTTAAACAGAAATCATATCGACTTAAATTCAATATCAAATTCTGAAACTGTAATACCCCGCATTTTTAATACAGTTAAAAATGTGCATATAGATATATGCATAAACATAATTAAGAATAAAGTAATAAATACATACACTGATTGAGCATTTATAATAATAGAAATAAATGCATACAACAGGTTTAATGTAATATGTTAAATGGAGTAACATAATAAGTGCAAGCAAGGAAAAGAAACGTCATATGTGAATAAAAAATAGGTAAAAATAAAAATAAGAATGATGTATTAAATGGAAAGATAATATTGCAATGGAATAATGCATGGGTTAATGCATTAAGAAAGGGATTGTTTGCAATAAAGGTATGCAACCAAGATAGAGAGAACAATTAAATAATTGCAATAGTAAATAATGACATTTATGGCGGAGCAAGTAATAAAATTAATAGTTTAAAAATTGTGTGTAGAATATGCATTAGTAATATAATGCACGCATTAATAAAAGAGAAAAGTAGAGTGCATTAAGAGAATGTGCATCTTTTGAGATAAGAATGCATTCATTTGTAACATACGTACATGTGCATAGAATAATTAAAACGTATATAATGCATTGAAGAAGAAAGAATTGAGCGTATAAAAGAAGAATGCATTAATTGCAATTAAATAATAAATTAAGGAAGGAGGTAGACCGCATATATTGTAACGACCCGCATTCTACGCATCGAAGGATCGTAGAATGTTTATTTCTTTCACATACGAAGTCGAATGGTCATGTAACTTTGGGAGACGACTATTGGGGTCACTTCCCATGTTCATGATTTTTCCCGATTTTTAAGTGACCGTTTTGCCCCAAGCTAGTCTTGTTTCGGCCATAACTTTTGATTGGAAAAGAGTTTTGACCTGAAACCACTTCCATTAGATCTGAATGATGGTTTACCTTTCTGTAGAGTGGTCATATGTGGAAAACGAACTTACCGTTTGGGAGATATGGCCGAAATAGGGTTTAGAAGGTGAAAACTGCTTAACCGGGCCAAATGAGGTGATTAATAAATGGGCCAATAACTCATTCCGGGATTAGGGTTATGGGGAGGCTGAAATGAGTTAGGTTTTCATTTCATTTCAGTTTTCTAGCCACCATTTACCTCCTAAGAACGCTAATAATGGCCTCCAACCTCTAAAACATCTCCAAATCACTTTCTAATCAAGGATTAAACTTAGCAGCATCAAATCAAGGCGGATTAGCACAAGAATCGAGGTAGATCTGCTGTGTTGCATCGGTATTCACGCCCAAACAGAGATATTTTCAGATTTGATATATACTTTGGCTAAGGTGAGTGATTAGCATTGCTTTTACACTAATTACAGTTAATAAGGGTGATTAGTGTTAATTAGCGAATTTAAGCATGATTAAAATCTGGAAAAATATTTATAAATTTTAAAATATTGTTTTAGGCCTCTGTTAGTGAGTTTAGTTAATTTGGTTAAGTTTTGCTAATCATATCATTAGTTTTGCTTAAGCACGCTTAAGGAAAAAATACGGGATCTTGGCTATGTTAAATCCATTTTAACCTATCAAGTTGTTGTTTTAATGTTTGTGGTTGACGTTATATGTTCCTATGACTATTTGGTATGTACTGTGATTGTTTAGAATACATAGAATGGTCAAAAACGCCATCGAGTGGAGTATAAACAGTCGCTGGAAGTTGCAGAAAAAGTGCAGGCTGTGACTGAACCGGATCGGATCGGTGGGGACAAAACGAACCGCCCTGGGGAGCATTTCACGACCCGACCACTTGCATCTGAAGCTCTAAGATCCGACCCTCTCGTGAAAGGTGGTGTAATCCGATCCGATGGGGGCATTACCTTCCGAACCGATTTGCCTGCCAGACCAAGGAAGCTTGACCCCGAACCGAGGCATCATCACGATCCGACCCGGAGCTGGAACCACCCACGAACCGAACCGAGGTGGACAAGAGCCCACGAACCGAACCGAAGCGGTGAAGTCGACCCGACCTGAGCAATCCGATCCGAACCAGGATGGTGACTGTGAACCGAACCAAGGAGCTTGTACGTGAAGTATCAACTATGAACCAAATGAAGACCGATCCGGAGGAGACCAGAACCCGAGATGAAAAGGTAGTCCAAGTGGGAAGTTTGTACTTAGGATCCAGTTGGGAATCAATGAGTCGACTTCATGAGTTGGGCTTTGCTGCGGGATGTGTGCTAAGGGGTTGTCGATGTCTATGACTTTGGATCACTATGTATGGGAGGTATGTGAACGGATTCAGGGCCACAGTGGCCTAGGTACGACTAAAGAGCTATAGACCAATGAAGTGGGGTCATTTGTAAAGATTTGGTCATGACTCCATGGGGTGAGCTTGGTAGTAGCAGTAGTTGTACAAGCCGAACTCCGTCATTACTTCGATGGGTCTAGTGATCAAAGTGGTGGATATCGTATGCTTTACGCACTGAGTGAGAGATGGGAGGATGGTTGCTATGTTTGATTTGTTTGCCATCACTATGACACGCACACCCCCACCCCGTATTCTTTACACCATATGTTAGTGGCACCTTAGAGTATTGTACGGTATGTAGTGCTAACTCTTTGGATGCAGGTCCAGGTTCAGGTATGGTTTAGTATACCTGTTATTGTTCTGTTTTGCTGCTTATCGCTCATACCAGACTTTTGTTTGACCCAGAGTTTTATGCCTCTTCTTATTACTCTGGGTGCTCTCACGAGCAGACTAGAGATAGGTTAGCTGGTGATGCACGAGTAGTTGTACCGGAGACGAGCAGGAGGCTTCCACGTATGATATACATAGATATTCTCCCTGGGTCGTTGTTGGTCACTACTTTGGGCATTAGTAGTGTACCTTCCCTTTCTTTTGCTTTAGAGTCAGTTTTAAAGTTTTAATAATGATGGTGTGGAACATGAGCTGTATTTGGATTTTCCGCTGCTATGATGTTTAGTTTCAGCTTATGCACTGTCTCAACTGTTTTATGTCAAATATGTTATTATTATATTTTATTCCCTGCACTGTGAGACATCCTACTGGTTTTTGATTAGTTCATTCTCTTCTTTCCTTTCTTTGGCGACCATTCCTGGCTAGTCGGGCATGTGTACAGCGCACTTTCATTGGAAATGTCGACTGGTGCGGGGCGGGCCGTCACACTTGGTATCGGACCTCTAGGTTGCGTAGTTAACCTAGGTAAAGACACCAGGGAGAGATAATACGTATATGAGAGTGCATATTTGTGATTATTTTGGTTTTCAAAAGCTATATATATATTCTATTAGTATATCTAAGGATGAAGTCGCACTGCACTGGCACCACTATGGAGATGGTTAATCGTTTTCTCTTTACAGATTGAACGATGAGCCGATATGCAAGAGGTGCCGGTAGAGGAGCCAATAATGGGAATGCTGCTGATATGAGGACGATGTTCACTGACCTCATGAGGGAGATGCTTAGAGATGTTCAGGGGGCAGCTCCTAATGTTGGTAATGGTGGTGGTGCAGTGGTGCAGGCGCCTAGAGCCGATTTTGCCAAACTATGCAAGGATTACACTAGTCTTGGTGGAAAGCCGTTCCAAGGAACGGAATCGTCCACGGATGTTCAAGATTGGTTGGATAGCTGCGAGCATATCTTCGAAGACTTGGGTATCGAGGATGCGATGAAAAGAAAGCTAACATCCAGTCAGCTGCAAGGACGGGCAATGAATTGGTGGAATGCTATAAAGGCAGCTACTCCGGAGGATCAGATTACTTGGGATCAGTTTAAGGTTCTCTTTAGTGATAAGTTCATTCCTGCTGCTCAGAAGTCAGTGTTGTTTAAGAAATTCTTAGAACTCAAGCAGAATGGCAAAGCTGTCTCGGAGTATATTGCAGAATTCGATACTTTATCGAAGTATGGACTATCCGTCATTGACAATCCCGAGTAGAAGAATGAGAAGTTTATAACAGGTTTGGATCAATACTTGGGGGAAAGGCTTATTAACCACATCGATGAGACGTTTGAATCGATTGTGGGGAAAGCATTGAGGTCAGAGAGTCTTTAACCTAAGTCGAAGACTGAGGTCGCATCTGCAGAGGAGCCAAAGCCGCAAGCAAGCGGTGGAGGCAAGAATGGTTCTCAGAATAAGAGAAAGCAGAATCAGACCAAGGATGACCAGAAGAAAAAGAATAAGAAGGATGTTGAGTGCTTCAGCTGTGGTAAGAAGGGCCATTATGCTAGTAACTGTCGAGCCAAGCCAGCGGATAGGAAGTGCTTCAACTGTGGCCAAGTGGGACATCACAAGGACAAGTGTCCGCAACCTCCTAAAGAAAAGCAGATGGTGAAAGCATATGCCCTTAATGTTGTTCCTTCTTTGTCGAATGCCCCAACTACGGCAGAGAAGGGAAAGAATGTCGTTATTCAAGGTATGCTTTCTGTTTATGACGTTCCTGTTAGAGTTTTGTTTGATACCAGAGCTTCCAGTTCCTTCATATCTAGTGACCTGGTAGATAGGTTGAGATTGGAACCCGAGATAGTCGATAGACCTTTAATAGTGACGAACCCGCTTGGTGGTTCGACTAGCCTTAGCATGATTTGCCGTAATGTGGTCTTATCGAGTCATGGATGCATGTTTATTTGTGATTGCTTTGTTTTGGGCTTTACTGTGTTTGGCATTATTTTGGGAGTCGATTGGCTCCAAAGATACGGGGTGGTGGTAGACTGTGAGGGCTTTTTGGTGACAGCTAGAGCGGATGGTGGGCGGAGGGTAGTGTTTGGTGGTCTACCCAGTGATGGGGTAATGGCTAGTTTTCTAAATTCTCTTGACATCCCGCATGATGAGTTGTCAGGTTTGCCCGTGGTTGGCCAATATCTGAACGTCTTCGAGGAAGTGACCGGGCTTCCACCACATCGAGAGATTGAGTTCCGTATTGATTTAGTGAAAGATGCCAGACCTATAGTGATGCCACTTCATCATATGGCACCATGGGAGCAGCGAGAGCTCGGGGTGCAAGTAAGCGATCTTTTGAAGAAGGGATTTAACAAAAGAAGTGTTTCTGAGTGGGGAGCACCAGTTGTGTTTGCTATCAAGGCAGATGGTTCCCTTCGATTGTGTGTGGACTACCGCGAGCTGAATAAGGTGACGAGGAAGAATAAGTATCCTCTACCGCAGATAGATGATTTGTTTGATCAGTTGAGTGGTGCGAGAGTATTCTCCAAGTTGGATCTCGCGACAGGTTTTCATCAGCTTAGAGTGGAAGCTGAGAGTATAGCTAAAACGACCTTTCGAACGCCGTTTGGATATTATGAGTGGTTGGTCATGCCATTTGGGTTGACCAATGCACCAGCATATTTTGTGGATCTTATGAATAGGGTATTCAGAGATCAGTTGAATAAGTTTGTTCTTGTGTTCGTGGACGATATACTTATTTATTCGAGGACAGAAGAAGAACACAAGGAACACTTGAAAATAGTAATGGAGGTGTTGAGAAAACACCAATTGAAAGCAAAGTTTTCGAAGTGTCACTTCTGGTGAAGGGAAGTGAGATTCTTGGGCCATGTTGTTTCAGAAAATGGTATTGTCGTGGACCCCGCGAAGGTGGTTACGGTACAAGATTGGTCTACGCAAAGAATGCAGTAGACATAAGAAGTTTCTTGGGGTTAGTTGGATATTATCGTAAGTTTATCCAAGACTTCTCCAAGATAGCAGCACCGTTGACTCAGTTGACGAAGAAGAATCATGATTTTGTCTGGGACGAAAAGTACGAGAATGCATTCAAAAGCCTAAAGGAAAAGTTGACATGTGCACCAATGTTAGTCATTCCTAAGGGGAATGAAGAGATGACAGTATATACAGATGCCTGTGGTACCGGACTAGGTGCTGTATTGATGCAAGGAGGTAAGGTTGTAGCTTATGCAAGTCGGCAATTGAAACCGCACGAGAGAAGATACCCTACCCATGATTTGGAATTGGCTGCGATCGTATTCGCATTGAAGATGTGGAGACATTATCTCTTAGGAGAAAGATTTGAGTTTTTTACTGATCATAAGTCACTAAAGTATCTCTTCTCCCAAAAGGATCTAAATCTCCGACAGCAAAGATGGTTAGAATTCTTAGCTTCCTATGATTTTGACATCGCATATACACCAGGAAAGGGCAATGCGGTGGCTGATGCATTGAGTAGAAGACATGCCAGTTTAGGGGCTATGTTTCTTGAATGGAAGCAACTGGAGTACATCGCTGGGTATGATTTCAGACCAAAGTGCGAATTGGATCCAGAAATGTTAGCAGGTTTGATGATCAGACCCACTTTGATTGAGCGGATTGGTTCCAGTCAGAGGGACGATCCTAACCTATTAGAAATCATCTCAAAGTTAGAGATGGAAATCGACGAAGAGATGAACAAGTATGGGCTTGATCGAGATGGATGGCTTAGAAAGAATGGAAGACTTGTTGTACCCAATGTCAATGGATTGAGAGATGAAGTGCTTAGAGAATATCATCACTCAAAACTGACTACACACCCCAGTGGTAACAAGATGTATCGAGACATGAAGCAGACCTACTACTGGGAAGGGATGAAAAGAGACATTGGGAATTTTATATCCAAATGCATGACTTGCCAGCTAGTTAAAGCTGAGCAAAAGAAACCTAGTGGGTTGTTGCAACCATTAGAGATTCCAGAATGGAAATGGGAATAAGTCTCGATGGATTTCATTGATGGGTTACCAAGGACTAGATCGGGCCGTGATAGCATTTGGGTGATTGTGGACCGACTGACTAAGAGTGCAAGATTTATACCCGTCAAGTCGAATAGAATGGCAGCTAAGTTAGCTGAACTATATGTAAAGTAGGTAGTGAGATTTCATGGAATACCCAAAGGCATTGTGAGTGACCGAGATCCGTTGTTCACTAGTGGATTTTGGAAGAGCTTAAAAGAGGCGTTAGGATCAGAACTACATCTCAGTACCGCGTATCACCCTCAAACCGACGGTCAAACAGAGAGGGTGAATCGTATATTAGAAGACCTCTTGATTGCCTGTGTATTGGATTTTGGTGGATCATGGGATGACCATTTGCATCTAGTAGAGTTTGCATATAATAATAGTTATCAATCCAGTATTGGTATGGCTCCATTTGAAGCTTTGTACGGAAGACCGTGCAACTCACCGTCATGTTGGTTAGAAACTGGTGAGAAGTTTGTGCTTGGAACAGATGTGATAAGAGAAACTTCAGCTAAGATTAAGGTTGTCCAATAACGAATGAAGGCTGCCCAATATAGGCAGAAAAGTAATGCTGATAAGAGGAGAAGAGAATTAAAGTTCTCCATTGGCGACTTGGTGTTTGTCAAGATTTCTCCATTGAAGAGTGTGATACGATTTGGAAGGAGAGGCAAGTTAGCACCAAGATTTGTTGGTCCATTCCCAGTTCTTGAGCAAATTGGGAATCTGGCATATAAGGTTGAATTACTAGAGAAGATGGCAGGAGTTCACAACGTATTTCATGTTTCCCAGTTAAGAAAGTTCGTGCACGACCCAGATGTGACAATTTCACCTGATCAGTTGGATGATATCGAAGTTGAACCCGAGGCGGTTGGGAATCGCAAGCCTATGCATATTAAGCAACTTCGAAGGAAAGCGGTGAATCTAGTCAAAGTTCAGTGGGACGAGAATGAGAATGACTGTACTTGGGAGACATAGGAGAGCATTAGGAAGACGTACCCAGAACTCTTTACCTGGTAAGATTTCAGTTTCGATTTAGTCTTTCTGCATGCTAGGATAGGCTTGTTTTGTTTGTTTTGCATGTTTGATTGTTGTATGTGGCTGGTAGGCATGCGGGATCCTTTGTATGTTTTGGGTTAAAGAATTTCGGGGATGAAATTTCTTAAGGGGGGAAGAGTGTAACGACCCGCATTCTATGCATCGAAGGATCGTAGAATATTTATTTCTTTCACATACGAAGTCGTATGGTCATGTAACTTTGGGAGACGACTATTGGGGTCATTTTCCATGTTCATTATTTCCCCCGATTTTTAAATGACCGTTTTGCCCCTAGGTAGTCTTGTTTCGGCCATAACTTTTGACTGGAAAGGAGTTTTGACCTGAAACCACTTCCATTAGATCCGGATGATGGTTTACCTTTCCGTATAGTGGACATATGTGGAAAACGGACTTACCGTTTGGGAGATATGGCTGAAATAGGGTTTAGAAGGTGAAAAACTGCTTAACCGGGCCAAATGAGGTGATTAGTAAATGGGCCCATAACCCATTCCGAGATTAGGGTTATGGGGAGGCTGAATGTGTTAGGTTTTCATTTCATTTCAGTTTTCTAGCCGCCATTTACCTCCTAAGAACCCTAATAATGGCCTCCAACCTCTAAAACATCTCCAAATCACTTTCTAATCAAGGATTAAGCTTAGCAACATCAAATCAAGGCGAATTAGCACAAGAATCGAGGTAAAGCTGCTGTGTTGCATCAGTATTCGCGCCCAAACAGAGATATTTTCAGATTTGATATATATTGTGGCTAAGGTGAGTGATTAGCATTGCTTTTACACTAATTACAGTTAATAAGGGTGATTAGTATTAATTAGCGAATTTAAGCATGATTAAAATCTAGAAAAATATTTATAAATTTTAAAATATTGTTTTAGTCCTCTGTTAGAGAGTTTAGGTAATTCGGTTAAGTTTTTCTAATCATCTCATTAGATTTGCTTAAGCACGCTTAAGGGAAAAATATGGGATCTTGGCTATGTTTGATCCATTTTAACCTATCAAGTTGTTGTTTTAATGTTTGTGGTTGACGTTATATGTTCCTATGACTGTTTGGTATGAATTGTGACTGTTTAGAATAGATAGAATGGTCGAAAACGTCGTCGAGTGGCGTATAAACAGTCGTTGGAAGTTCTAGAAAAAGTGCAGGCTGTGACCGAACCGGATCGGATCGGTGGGGACGAACCGAACCGCCCTGGGGAGCATTTCACGACCCGACCACTTGCATCTGAAGCTGTAAGATCCGACCCTCTCGTGAAAGGTGGTGCAATCCGATCCAATGGGGGCATTACCCTCCGAACCGATCTGCCTGCCAGACCAAGGAAGCTTGACCCCGAACCGAGGCATCATCACGATCCGACCCGGAGCTGGAACCACCCACGAACCGAACCGAGGTGGACAAGAGCCCACGAACCGAACCGAAGTGGTGAAGCCGACCCGACCCGAGCAATCCGATCCGAACCAGGATGGTGACTGCGAACCGAACCAAGGAGCTTGTACGTGAAGTATCAACTATGAACCAAATGAAGACCGATCCGGAGGAGACCAGAACCCGAGATGCAAAGGTAGTCCAAGTGGGAAGTTTGTACTCAGGATCCAGTTGTGAACCAACGAGTCGACTTCATGAGTTGAGCTTTGCTGCGGGACGTGTGCTAAGGGGTTGTCGATGTCTATGACTTTGGATCACTATGTATGGGAGGTACGTGAATAGATTCAGGTCCACAGTGGCCTAGGTACGACTAAAGAGCTATAGACCAATGAAGTGGGGTCATTTGTAAAGGTTTGGTCATGACTCCATGGGGTGAGCTTGGTAGTAGCAGTAGTTGTACAAGCCGAACTCCGTCATTACTTCGATGGGTCTAGTGATCAAAGTGGTGGATATCGTATGCTTTACGCACTGAGTGAGAGATGGGAGGATGGTTGCTATGTTTGATTTGTTTGCCATCACTATGACACGCACACCCCCACCCCGTATTCTTTACACCATATGTTAGTGGCACCTTAGAGTATTGTACGGTATGTAGTGCTAACTCTTTGGTTGCAGGTCCAGGTTCAGGTATGGTTTAGTATACCTGTTATTATTCTGTTTTGCTGCTTATCGCTCATACCAGACTTTTGTCTAACCCAGAGTTTTATGTCTCTTGTTATTACTCTGGGTGCTCTCACGAGCAGACTAGAGATATGTTAGCTGGTGATGCACGAGTAGCTGTACCGGAGACGAGCATGAGGCTTCCACTTATGATATACATAGATATTCTCCCTGGGTCGCTGCTGGTCACTACTTTGGGCATTAGGAGTATACTTTTTCTTTAGAGACAGTTTTAATGTTGTAATAATGATGGTGTGGAACATAAGCTGTATTTGGATTTTCCGCTGCTATGATGTTTAGTTTCAGCTTATGCATTGTCTCACCTATTTTATGTCAAGTATGTTATTATTATATTTTATTCCCTACGCTGTGAGACATTCTACAGGTTCTTGATTAGTTCATTCTCTTCTTTCCTTTCTTTGGCGACCGTTCCTAGCTAGTCGGGCATGTTTACAGCGCACTTTTATTGGAAATGTCGACTGGTGCAGAGCGGGCCGTCACACACACACACACACACACACATATATATATATATAGGAAGATAAGCAATAAATTTGATTGCACAAAAGAGCATTTAGTGGTAAGAAAGGGAAGAAAATCATTTAATTTATTTAAGAAAGAAAAGATTGTCTTGAAATTTTATTTATGTGCAATAAATAAAATTTCAAATTAAATTTAAAAAAATTAATCACTAAATGCATATGGGGTTCGACATACACCCCCCGCGCATGGTCTATGGGTGCAGCATAGCCTGGGCTGTTCTAGAACGTTCTTTTCTTAGATGAGGTGGATGGTTTAGATGAGTTTTTACTTTTAATCCTAAAGACCTAGTTTTTCTAACACATATATAAATAGATTGCTAGGCTTTCTTCCACCAAAACTGTAACACCCCACCTCCATTAAGGTCACTCACAAAGGGAATGCCTTAACTTCAGTGGAGCGTTTTTGGTAAACAAACACAGAATATCACAACACAGATATAAAAATTTTGCAATGGAAAATTAACAGCTTTATTAAGTCACCAAAATACTTCGTTACATAATACCATGAGTCATTAAACCCTTACAACAAAACTCTTCTGTCTTACATTATCAGAGTACATAGGTATTTAAACGAAAAAAACATCATTCCCCAGATTAAAGAGCAAGCCATATAAGAGACAGAGACTCAAGCCATACTTCAAAAGTATCTCCTAGAAGATGATATCCAAATCCTGACTAAACCTGGGTGTTTCCTCCTTGAGAACCTGGGGGGAAACGAAAGAAAAGAGGCGAAACAACCTAGGTCGGACATACGTCTGGTGAGTCCAGTAACTTTTAGCCAGTAAATAAATAAAGGTAAACATGACAGGCATATAAAGTGGATAAGAGGATTCACGGCACAGATGACAGGTATGAAAGGACAAATAAGGTAAGGTGTATGCATGCTTCACTACAAATTACTCTGCACTATTAATAGTAAAATCAAGATGGGATGATCCCTTCCGCTAACCATAATAACGATAACGATGGTGGTAGTTTTGTGTATTCCTAGCTGCTATCATAGGTGTCGCCTGCTCCTGTCTCAACTAGTCGTACCTACTACCCCCTACTATAAATTGGTAGAATTAGGGCATACGTCCGGGTATACCCTAACCACTACCCTAATCGATCGGCTCCCTACTCTGTAGATACCCTGTACTAGTCCCACAACTAGGGGTATCACTTCCCTAAAGTGGAAACCCAAGGTGTGCACAGTTATACCTATTGGTGTCACGGTCGTCTTGTCCCCCTCTGCCCGGCCCATGCACGCACATGTCCCCGGTCGGTTTGCGCCGCCTACACCATCCGTCTCGTTTTGGATCTCTTACAATCAATCAGTAAGCTCACCCCTTCCCCGCCTAGTACGGAGTTCTTTACTTTGATACCCCTCCAGGTTACTAACTGAAATGGGTCCCACACAACATGATACAAGCTCTCCCCTATGTCTTGTATCCCCACTATGTTTTCTACTGACTATGTATACCCTAAGGTGTCTTTAATTACATAGCCCTCAATCAGTTATGCGTACCTATAAGTGTCTTTAATACATAACCCTTAATCTACCTATCGGTTATGCTTACCTATAGGTGTCTTTAATACATAACTCTATCTATTCCCATTAGTTATGTGTACCCCTAAGGGTGTCTTTAATACATAACTTTACTATTTTGCCTCGGTTATGTATACCATTAGGTGTCATTAATTACATAACCATTTTTATCCGGTTAAGTTTGTGGACCTATATATATTAATATTACCCACCTACCCTTCATTTGTACTTAACCCTCCCACTGATTTAATCCTATTTATTTAATGGTTAAGTTTGTGGGCCTATATATATTAATATTACCCACCTACCCATCAGTTGTACTTAACCCTCCCACCGATTTAATCCTATTTATTTAATGGTTAAGTTTGTGGGCCTATATACATTAATATTACCCACCTACCCATAAGTTGTACTTAATCCACCCACAATCCAACTCATTTTACTTAACCCTAACTTATGTCTATCATCATACAATCCACATGTATTAAGTTAGGTTAAGTAGTCTTTTCTTATTACCATGTCCAATTATGGTTATATTGGGCTAGACCTCCCACATTAGGCCTACAACATGTGGATGTTGGATATGTCGGTCGGATCCGGGCAGTCTTATTCCACAGTTGGGTCTAACCTCGTATCTTAGCCCGAGTCGTATTCACACACTTAGACCTCTAACATTAGGTTCAACATAGGTGGCTGCTGTATATGTCGGTCGGGTCCGGGCAGACTTCCACCACTAATGTAACCTAACCTCATGTCATAAGTGTTAATTAAATTTTCAGAATTTAATTGCTTAAACGTTCCTCTTTTGATTAATTAAGTTAATTAATTAATCCTTTCCTTTTTATAGGTGTCAATGCCTATTTTATTAACAATTTGAATTTCCTATCCATAAGCGGTCATATTCAAATTATACCATTTTCACTCAACTTTACCTATGTCATAATAGGCAATTATTTATATGTTTCCCTACTAGAATCATGTGCCCAATTTACATAAACACTATGTAAATTGTGCCTATTACAAATTCCCCTTTTCCCTGTTTCTTAACTAGTGTAACCGTTTGCGTTTTTGGCGTCATCGAGGCTACAAGGTAGCCTCGCCATAACAATAAAATAAAGGGAATGACAAGGTGATCGTTTTCAGTACAATTTTTGGCATAAGCATGAAAACTAGGGAAAATGACATGATAACATCACATATAATTATGATTCATCACATAATTAACAGCTTGCATAGATTTATGATTTTGCGACATAACAACTTGCATAGGTTCATGAATTTCAACATAACAACTTGCATAGGTTCATGAATTAACAACATAATTAACAACTCACATAGGTTTATGATTCACAACATAACAACCTGTATAGGTGACTTGCATAGGTTCATTATTCACAACATAACAACTTGCATAGGTGAATTGCATAGGTTCATGATTCATAACATAACAACTAGCATAGGTTCATGAATTCATCACACAATAACTTGCATAGGTAACTTGCATGATCTCATAACAACTTGCATAGGTGCATGATAACAACTTGCATAGATTCATGATAACATCTTGCATATATTCATGAATTCGCAACATAATAACTTTCATAAGTAACTTGCATAGGTTTATGAATTTCACTTGCATAATTTTATGATGCACCACAACAATAAACTTGTATAATTTCATGATCCACAACAACAAATAAACTTGTATAATTTCATGATCCCCAACAACAATAAACTTGTATAATTTCATGATCCACAACAACAATAAACTTGCATAACTACAAACAACATATACCCAAATCATAGTCTACCACGATTCACTTTTATCTATTTAAACCTAAAAGTGACTAGAACTCACTGAAAAAGGGGTCTTGAGTTCTGAGATTTGAATTCTGTAATTGATTAGCATTCCCTTGTTGTAGACAATTTCGTTGTTGAGATTAGACTTTGATTTGATCTGAAGTGTTGTCTTTAATTTGCTTCTAGTTGGTGGCGGCTACTCTAGGGTTTGGAGTGACAACATAACGGCCATTGATCAAATTTTGATTTGATTTTAGGGTTTGAGTCTACCCATGTTTATATAGAATTTCAATTTAATTATAGCCGTCGGATGATCTTAGGGTTAATCAAAACCATTCAGTCAGGATAGGGTGACACCTCAGCCCTAATGACTCAGCAAGGAGTCAAAAAGGACTCAACAATGAGTCACAGTGTGGATCAGATCACACCAGAAAGCTGTGCAGGCTTTCTGCTCGGCCTGGGCGCACTTGGGAAGTGCGCCAGTGTATTTTGTACTGGCGCACTTCCCAAGTGCACCAGTGAAAATTTATTTCTTTTTTTCTCTCTTCTTCTTCTGGTTTTTCCGCCTAACTTCGTTCGTCCATATCTCCTACATATGTTGTCCGTTTTACGCAAACTCGGACTCTGTCTCAAGCAAAATTCCGAGACGAACGCAATGGCGTGACCCGTTTCCCTTAATTCCCACATTTGAAATTAAGTATTCTTAAATTTAGTTAATTTGATTATTCAAAAATTCGGGGTGTTACATTCTCCCCTACTTAAAGGATTTCGTTCCCGATTCAAGTTAACAAGAATGTGTCCTACCATCCAATCACCCATCTACTCAACCATCATCCACAAGCATCCATTGTCCTTAGAAAACTTCTAATGTTGTATGAACATATGCAAAAGTGTGTGTATATGTTCCTTATCTAATGCAAAGATTAGGCGGTCCACTGATTCAGTTGACGTCCTTAATGCGAATTATGTCAGTGCCATGAGTCCAACATGTATGCAATTTTCCTATTTGATACATATTATCTCTTCATGTGTGCACAACCATTCATCAAAATGCAGCATCCATATGATATCACAACCATTATACATCCATTACCCTAAATACGCACACATTTATATATGCAATATGAAAGTGATTTGAGCCAATCTATTGCCTAATGTGTGTGTAAATGCATCCACGAGCAACCACTAGTAAACATCTGCATCCACTTGCAATCATCAAACATAACATGTCTCAAACACATGTTTACATCCATTGATTTCCTATCTAAAGGTCGAAGATTTGGTTTATGGGATACAAACAAATGATAAAACTAAAACAAAAGCTCTGTTCCCATTTGACATTGGTTAAGAGAATAATTCCCTAAGTTTCAGCCCCGAAGACCGAAATCAACATCAGACTGACACTCAGAGAATTACCCCCATTAAACAACGTCAAAACTAGAAATCAACTTCATGCTTCGAGTAGAAACCCCTATCCTTCAGAAAAATTCAGATATTTACAGACTACTGGTACATATCAGATTTCAGAATGATTCTCAGAAAGCTAAACATAATAGACCCTTGCGGGTCACAAGAAACTTTGGGGGTCTTCCCATGACAAGTTAGAAGCATAACGACCCTCCTCTCAAAATCTAGAACGACCCTCTACATAGAAAGCTGGTCCATTTAGAACCAACCCATAGCCCATAAACTTGAGCACACAAATGTCACATTCAAATTTTTGACGCCTAACACAGATAATTTCAACCCCTTACAAATCACCAATAAATGAGCCGAACCACCAAAGGGGTTTGAAACAACTACGGGATCAGAAACAAGACTAGTACTAAAGTGCAAAGTCTCAATGCCAGAATCCAAAAGAGTCTTAACTTCATAATCAGATAAGAAAATTAAACCTTTTACATAAATTTTTCCTATCTCTATCCATCTACCACGAGAGCATCCACCTACCCTCTAGAAGATTTTATCCTTTTCCCTTGCCTTCTTGGGCAATCCTAGATCAGATGTCCTGTCTCATGGCATCAAAAACAACCAACCTTCTTACATGTTAACAAGTCTTTCTCTAAAGTTGCCCCCATCATGCGGAAAACCATACGAAGCCCGAAAGAGGATTAGACGTAGATGAAATAACTGCGACTACAGATGGAAGTTAGGCATTTCTTTGCCCTTCGACAGACGCCATAGTCTCATCATGCCTACGGGACCATGTCGCGATGAGGTTACCTCCCAGAAAGCCAGGAGCCCCGGAGACTCAGAAAAGAAGGAAAACAAGGATTAAACAGAAAATCAGAAGATAGACATATGGCTTTGGGGACTATATTTTCAAAACAAACATTCCTTTTTGAAAATACTTTCTTTTAAAACCTTTTTGAAAAATATTTTCAAAACTTTTATCTAATCTGGTAACCTTCAGCTCTGATACCAAGTGTAACACCCCTCCTCCATTTAAGGTCACTCACAAAGGGAATGCCTTAACTTCAATGGAGCGTTTTTGGTAAACAGACACAGAATATCACAAGACAGATATAAAATTTTTGCAGTGGAAAATAAACAACTTTATTAAACCACCAAAATACTTTGTTACATAATACCATGAGTCATAAAACCCTTACAACAAAACTCTTATGTCTTACATTATCAGAGTACATAGGTATTTAAAAGAAAAAAACATCATTCCCCATATTAAAGAGCAAGCCATATAAGAGACAGGGACTCGAGCCATACTTCAAAAGTAGCTCCTAGAAGATGATATCCAAATCCTGACTAAATCTGGGTGTTTCCTCCCTGAGAACCTGGGGGGGAAACGGAAGAAAAGAGGCGAAATAAATAAAGGTAAACATGACAGGCATACAAAGTGGATAAGAGGATTCACGGTACAGACGACAGTTATGACAGGACAAATAAGGTAAGGTGTATGCATGCTTCACTACAAACTACTCTGCACTATTACTAGTAAAATCAAGATGGGATGATCCCTTCCGCTAACCATAATAACGATAACGATGGTGGTAGTTTCGTGTATTCCTAGCTGCTATCATAGGTGCCGCCTGCTCCTATCTTAACTAGTCGTACCCACTACCCCCTACTATAAATTGGTAGACTTAGGGCATACGTCCGGGTATACCCTAACCACTACCCTAATCGATCGGCTCCCTACTCTGTAGATACCCTGTGCTAGTCCCACGACTATGGGGTATCACTTCACTAAAACGGCAACCCAAGATGTGCACAGTTATACCCACTGGTGTCACGATCGTCTTGTCCCCCTCTGCCCGGCCCATGCACGCACATGTCCCCGGTCGGTTTGTGTCGCCCACACCATCCGTCTCGTTTTGGATCTCTTACAATCAATCAGTAAGCGTGCCCCTTCCCCGCCTAGTACAGAGTTCTTTACTTTGATACCCCTCCGGGTTACTGACTGAAATGGGTCCCATACAACATGATACAAGCTCTCCCCTATGTCTTGTATCCCCACTAGATTTTCTACTGACTATGTATACCCTAAAGTGTCTTTAATTACGTAGCCCTCAATCAGTTATGCGTCCCTATAGGTGTCTTTAATACATAACCCTTAATCTACCTATCGGTTATGCTTACCTATAGGTGTAATAAGTCTATATATTCCCATTAGTTATGCGTACCCCTAAGGGTGTCTTTAATACATAACTTTACTATTTTGCCCCGGTTATGTATACCATTATGTGTCTTTAATTACATAACCCTTTTTATCCGGTTAAGTTTGTGGGCCTAAATATATTAATATTACCCGCCTACCCTTCAGTTGTACTTAACCCTCCCACTGATTTAATCCTATTTATTTAATGGTTAAGTTTGTGGGCCTATATATATATATTAATATTACCCACCTACCCATCAGTTGTACTTAACCCTCCCACTGATTTATTCCTATTTATTTAATGGTTAAGTCTGTGGGCCTGTATATATTAATATTAACCACCTACCCGTCAGTTGTACTTAACCTACCCACAATCCAACTCATTTTACTTAACCCTAACTTATGACTATCATCATACAGTCCACATGTATTAAGTTAGGTTAAGTAATCTTTTCTTATTACCATGTCTAATTATGGTTATATTGGGCTAGATCTCCCACATTAGGCCTACAACATGTGGATGTTAGATATGTCGGTTGGGTCCGGGCAGTCTTAAATAGCATAACAGTTTGCGTTTTTGGCGTCATCGAGGCTACAAAGTAGCCTCGCCATAACAATAAAATAAAGGGAATGACAAGGTGATCGTTTTCAGTACAGTTTTTGGCATAAGCATGACAACTAGGGAAAATGACATGATAACTTCGCATATAATTATGATTCATCACATAATTAACAACTTGCATAGATTCATGATTTTGCAACATAACAACTTGCATAGGTTCATGAATTTCAACATATCAACTTGCATAGGTTCATGAATTAACAACATAATTAACAACTCACATAGGTTCATGATTCACAACATAACAACTTGCATAGGTGACTTGCATAGGTTTATGATTCACAACATAACAACTTGCATAGGTGACTTGCATAGGTTCATGATTCATAACATAACATAACAACTAGCATAGGTTCATGAATTCATCACACAATAACTTGCATAGTTAACTTGCATGATCTCATAACAACTTGCATAGGTTCATGATAACAACTTGCATAGATTCATGATAACAACTTGCATAGATTCATGAATTCGCAACATAATAACTTTCATAGGTAACTTGCATAGGTTTATGAATTTCACTTGCATAATTTCATGATTCACCACAACAATAAACTTGTATAATTTCATGATCCACAACAACAAATAAACTTGTATAATTTCATGATCCACAACAACAATAAACTTGCATAACTACAAACAACATATACCCAAATCATAGTCTACCACGATTCACTTTTATCTATTTAAACCTAAAAGTGACTAGAACTCACTGAAAAAGGGGTCTTGAGTTCTAGGATCTGAATTCTGTAATTGATTAGCGTTCCCTTGTTGTAGACAATTTCGTTGTTGAGATTAGACTTTGATTTGATTTGAAGTGTTGTCTTTAATTTGCTTCTAGTTGGTGGCGGCTACTCTAGGGTTTGGAGTGACAACATGATGGCCATTGATCAAATTTTGATTTGATTTTAGGGTTTGAGTCTGCCCATGTTTATATAGAATTTCAATTTAAATATAGCCGTCGGATGATCTTAGGGTTAATCAAAACCATTCAGTCAGGATAGGGTGACACCTCAGCCCTAATGACTCAGCAAGGAGTCAGAAAGGACTCAGCAATGAGTCACAATGTGGATCAGATCACACCAGAAAGCTGTGCAGGCTTTCTGCTCGGCCTAGGCGCACTTGGGAAGTGCGCCAGTGTATTTTTGTATGGGCGCACCTCCCAAGTATGCCAGTGTAAAAAAAATTTCTCTCTTCTTCTTCTGGTTTTTCCGCCTAACTTCGTTCATCCATATCTCCTTCATTTGGTGTCCGTTTTAAGCAAACTCAGACTCTATCTCAAGCAGAATTCCGAGACGAACGCAATGGTGCAACCCGTTTCCCTTAATTCCCACATTTGAAATTCAGTATTTTAAATTTAGTAAATTTGATTATTCAAAAATTCGGGCTGTTACAAAAACTCCGCTCTTCTCTTCTTCCTCAAGCAATTCTATGCAAAAATAAACAATGTCCCTTAGCCTATTCTTCTCCTTCCTCTCCAAACCTTTTCTTAAAACAAAAGATCAGATGAAATCAAAGATCAGTGATTCAAGAAATACAACCACCTTTCGGATCTAATCAAAACAAGGGATTGAGAAAAAAGTATAGATCTACAACAACAAGGCCTAATTCTCTTCGTCTTATCCAATCAATGTGAGTGGGCTTAAATTACCCTTATGAATAATTGTATGCATATCTTTTAGCAATTCCCCAAATTGAAATGTTTAATTCAATTAAAATCTAATATCTTTTACTTTTCGCCTATTCTGTTCTTCTTCCCGTTCCTTCTTATTTTTATAGACTAGGCTAACTTCGAGCCTAGTCCAGATCTAGTTGAAAGGCATACGTACGAACAATATATTGTAACAGTGGAAGGATGTTTGGGGAATTGAAACAACTTGCATGATGGATTTTGGGCAAAACCTGTGATTGGGGAATTGTTTTATAACTTATAAAATACCGGAAATTGGGAATGTTGATAATTTGGCACATAACGGTAGATATTAATTTGGGACATTAATGAAAATTTGTGAAAATTAAGTTGCAACAATTAGGTATGTTTGGAATAAAGATTATGGAAAAAGGGGTAAAAGGTTGATATGGGCATAAATCAATTTGGACATAATTGAGTGTAAATTAGATTATTGGCATAAGTTGAATTAGGCATAATTGGATATAATTTGTATATATAGATCTGGCACCTATAATTTTGAGGCATAATACATGCTGAGATTTATGACTTGATTTTGGGGACATACCATATATGATGATTCATAACTTAGAAGAAAGGGAATACTATGCATAAAAATTTATGACTTGGATAAAAGGCATAGAAACCTATAATGGAATAGGGATAAATGTGAACACGCCTAAATTGGGGTTTTGGCTAATTGGCATACACTGTAATTAAAAATTATAATATGGCATAATTTGTATTATGAATCATGGCTGGGGTTTTGGGAGTACAATCTATGTTGTACAACATTTTGGGTTAATATTATATTATGAATTAGAACTGTAATTTGGGTATACAAATCTGTAGGCTCAATCTAAGATTGAGAAGAACATGATAATGGAACTTTTAGCGACCTACTGTAACTTGCGGAGATGTTTAATCTGTTAAATTGATTAATCTGCTGAAATTTGTTGAAACTGAATATTGTAGTTGAAAAGTCTGTGATGTACATGGCAAAGGTTAAATTTGCTATAGTATATGCATGACAAATACTAAATTTGGGGCATGACATGAAATTGGGTTAATTAACATAATTAGCCTGAAATTGGCATAAATGGAAAATTAATAAATTGGCTAAGATAAGCATGCTGAGATACGAGGTTAGACTCTGCTTGCGGTAGAAGCCTGCCTGGAACCAACCAGCCTAACTAGCAACCGCAAATGGTCAGTCTAATGTGGGAGGTCGTAAGAATAACTAAAAGATTTTTAGACACGAGGTTAAGTCTGGCTTGTGGCAGAAGTTTGCCCGGAACCGCCCGGCACATCCAGCGGCCACAAGCAATCGACTTAATTTGAGAGGTATGTGCATTAGTAACTAATTAATGCTAATCAAAGATGAATATGATACATAAAACAAGTTAGGTGGGTGGGTTAAGTTAACCTATGTGAAATGATAACTTAGCCATTATTACATGAACAAAGTGGATAGGGTTAAGGCAAGCTTAACCAATAATACATATTGATTTGATAAGTGGATGAGGGTTAAGTCAACACTTAACCAATATTACATGAACAAAGTGGATAGGGTTAAGGCAAGCTTAACTAATAATACATGTTGATTTGATAAGTGGATGGGGGTTAAGTCAACACTTAACTAATATTACATGAACAAAGTGTATAGGGTTAAGGCAAGCTTAACCAATAATACATGTTGATTTAATAAGTGGATAGGGGTTCAGTCAACTGGACAGATATACAACACTTAACCAATACAACATGTTAATTAAACAAATGGGTGGGATTAGGTTAATTTGAGAAACTTAACCGTTATAACATGTTGGTTAGGAAACCCTAGTAACGGGGACCCATTTCAGCAGTAACCCGCATAGATGTATCACGGTACCCTGAACTAGGCAGGGTGGGGCACGATTACTGGGCTGATTATAAGCGGTCAAAATAGCAGCGGGTGGTGCGTCAGTGTAGGTTCCGACGGAGTACAGGCATGCACATGCTCCGAAGTGGAAAAATCAGGCACTCGGCATCAGTAGTTATACATTGTGCATCTTGAATTGTGTCGGGTTGCCATCATAGGGATTGATACACCCCATGGTGGGACCAGCATAGGTATCTACAAACAAGCGGGGCCGAATGACACAAGTAACAAATACATCCGAGTAGAAGCCGATCGATAAAGGGATCACTTTATTATGAACACATGAGGCTAGTTGAAACAATTGTTAGTAGATGCAGAGAAATAGAAATGAGGGCGATAACATATTCAGTTTATCTTGCCTTACCTTGTCTTATGTTATTTTGTTACTGTGGTATTATGGAGGAGACCGTGCGAGTGGGATACCACGAGGTGTACCTCAGCTTAGGGGTAGCTACATATACATTATATTAGGTTAGTCTACTAGGGAGTAGATGAGTGTGACATGCATGTGAAAGCCTCCAGTGCTAATAACACAAATAACCTAATAGATGAGAAAATGTAATTGAACGGTATATGTAGGATTATTCAAAAAGTGTAGTTTAAATTCCTTCACACAGAACTTATGTTCTGACCCCCTCCTCATAACATTCGTAGGTTAGGCTCTTGACAGAGACTGTATAGCTTTGGATACTGGTTTAGCAGTATTATTATTAAGGTAAAGCTATGTTTTAACTACATTATATTTTATTCCTTCCGATGTGAGATGTTTCCCGAACTCTGACATGTTTTATGTCTCTGTCTTTTCTGCAGGATACCAGAGAAAGCCAACTCGGGTTTCGATGGATTGGGTTTTAAAAAAAAAATCGGTCCGTCAGAACGCGGGTTGTTACATCTGGTATCAGAGCTTCAGTTTAGGGTTTCTAGGGAAATAGTGAGTGAGCGTATTTGTATTTTCAAAAATATAAATATAAGTATATATAAACCTAAATCCATAAGGAGCCCACTAAATAGAAAGAGATAAAATATGAAAGAAATGGGATATCTGTTTTGTACACTAAAGAAATGAACATTGAAATTTTGAGACCCTTTGGTGGTTTGGGTGGAAAGTGTACAACAAGTTTTAGAGAAAGACGAGTTCCATACGATAGAAACTGAAATGTTAGTATTTCATATTAGTGGGTTCAGAAGTGAAACCTTATAAACCAGAAAAATGTTAAAAAGTGGAGAATGGATTAGGAATATTTATAGTTGAAAGAATTGACCTTGTGGGAAGTGTCAAGGAAAGCCTAGTTGAGTTGGAGAAAAAAAATGTGTTTTGCATTTTTGTTGTGACGTGTTTTATAGTTTGGGAAAAGCAAGTTTTGGAAAAGAAAACAAAGTTTTAACCACTTCTATTTTTTGGTAGGAAAATGATATGGAAAGAAAAAAGAAGCCAAACCATGTTTTGAAAAAAAAGGAGTAGGTAAGGAATAGTTTCTAGAAAGAATGAGAAGAAGTTTGAGTCTATAAAATAAATAGCAAGGACCATCTTGGAATAGTGGAAAATTCCCATAGAATGCATAAGCATTGTGAGGCCTAGAGTTGTTGCTTGAAAAAAAATGTAGGCTAGAAATACACAGCAAGGACTAGTAGTAAATACTGGATAGTGTAAGGGTAAGTAAGTGTTGAGAGTTTGTTGTTGGACTTTTCTTTTGTGAAATAGTCTTATGATTGTTGGCCCGTAGTAGTAGCTGTGTAGGATGTTGTTTGTGCTGAAAACAGAAAAGCTTATTTGAAAAATAAATTTAAGTAATTAGAGTAAGTCAAATAAGCTAAGAAAGAGAATAGCCTAACTAAGAAGAAAACAACAAATTAAGTGAAGCAACAACACATGACGGGAAAAGAAAATGAAAATTTTAAGATGGATAAAAATGAAAATTTTCCAAGATAAGTTGAAATAGAAGAGAAAATTTTCTTATGTGGTTTTGCCTGGATAGGAAAATAGAAATCTTTATAGAGTAGTTACATAAAAATCCAAGTACAATTAGAAAAGGTACATAAAAGAAAAACGGAAGAAGTGAATTTTTTCGTTTTATACCTTTTTGTAACATAAGAAATCGAATTTAGAAAATTAGATTTTTCTAAATTTCGAAATTTAATGATGGTTGGTAGGATTTTGGATGCAACAACTGGATGAACTATGCACTTATTCTGTAAGAGTGTGGGAAATTTGGGTGAAAAATGTTTTGATTTTCAAAAATATTGCATTCATATAGAACTGCAAGTATATATAGGATGTAAGCATAATGTTTTAAAAAGAGTTTTCGAAAATTTGCATACATATAGGAGGTACCACATAGGCATACATGTATTATTGTAACGTATTGCACTTTGCACACGTGCACAATGTTTGCAAAAGCTAGATGCGCACTTGATGGATGTATATTATGCGAGGGATTATCTATTTTACCCTTATCAAATTTCGGGAACGAAATTTCCTAAGGGGGGAGAATACAACACCCCGCATTTTTAATACAGTTAAAAATATGCATATAGATATATGCATAAACATAATTAGGAATAAATTAATAAATATATACACTGATTGAGCATTTATAGTAAAAGAAATAAATGCATACAACAAGTTTAATGTAATATGTTAAATGGAGTAACATAATAAGTGCAAGCAAGGAAAAGAAACGTCATATATGAATAAAAAATACGTAAAAATAAAAATAAGAATGATGTATTAAATGGAAAGATAATATTGCATTGGAATAATGCATGGGTTAATGCATTAAGAAAGAAACTATTTGTAATAAAGGTATGCAACCAAGATAGAGAGAACGATTAAATAATTGCAATAGTAAAATAATGACATTTATGGCGGAGCAATTAATAAAATTAATAGTTTAAAAATTGTGTGTAGAATATGCATTAGTAATATAATGCATGCATTAATAAAAGAGAAAAGTAGAGTGCATTAAAGAGAATTCTTTTGAGATAAGAATGCATTCATTTGTAACATACATACATATGCATAGAATAATTAAAACGTATATAATGCATTGAAGAAGAAAGAATTAAGCGCATAAAAGAAGAATGCATTAATTGCAATGAAATAATAAATTAAGGAAGGAGGTACACGGCGCACACACACACACACACACACATATATATATATATATATATATATATATATATATAAGCAATAATTTTGATTGCACAAAAGAGCATTTAGTGGTTAGAAAGGGAAGAAAATCATTTAATTTATTGAAGAAAGAAAAGATTGTCTTGAAATTTTATTTATTTGTAATAAATAAAATTTCAAATTAAATTAAAAAAAAGAATAAATTTTTATTTTAGTCACTAAATGCATATGGAGTTCGACACCCCCTCCCCGCGCATGGTCTATTGGTGCAGCGCACCATGGGCTGTTCTAGAACGTTCCTTTCTTGGATGAGGTGGATGGTTTAGATGAGTTTTTATTTTTAATCCTAAAGACCTAGTATCTCTAACACATATATAAATAGATTGCTAGTTTTTCTTCCACCAAAACTCCGCTCTTCTCTTCTTCCTCAAGCAATTCTATGCAAAAATAAACAATGGCTCTTAGCCTATTCTTCTCCTTCCTCTCCAAACCTTATCTTAAAACAAAAGATCAGATGAAATCAAAGATCAGTGATTAAAGAAATATAACCTCCTTTCAGATCTAATCAAAACATGGGATTGAGAAAAGTATAGAATTACAACAACAAGGCCTAATTCTCTTCGTCTTATCCAATCAATGTGAGTGGGTTTAAATTACCCTTATGAATAATTTTATGCATATCGTTTAGCAGTTCCCCAAATTAAAATGTTAAATTCAATTAAAATCTTATAGCTTTTAGTTTTTGACTATTTTGTTCTTCTTCCCTGTAATAACCCGGAAATCTGAGCCAATTTAAAAATTTTATTTTGGCAATTTTAGTGAATTTTGAATATTTAAAATGAATTATTTTAAATAATAAAAATGAAAAAATTATTTTGAATAGAATTAGAATGTATATATTTATTTGAATCGTCGTTAGAATATAAATATTTATATTAAATTATAAAAGGAATTGAAAATGGCGCGGTAGTTTGAAAATTCGGTTTCAAAGTTCAAATGGATGTACAGGATTCAAAATAAGCCGAATTTTAGGGAAACCAAAAATATTAGAATCTATTTGAGAATATCTTTCCAACGAATCCGAAAAATTGAAATTTCATAGCGGGGATAAAAAGTTATGCCCAGTTGAAAATTCAGAATAGTCGCTATGAAATTTTGGCCCTTAAAAATGGAAATTTTGCAAACGACCTCTGTTTTCGACGAAACCACTTTTGTTGGATCCATGATGTCTAGTTGTTGCTAGGTTTCAAAATTCGTAATTTTTCGAATCAATATGTGAGCATGGCGAAGGAAAACGCGTTTGACCAGTTTTAGTTGATTTTAATCGACTGGAAAATGGCCATTTTTTCAAACGGTCTCAGAATTTGACGAAATTAGTTTTGTTAGGACCATATCGTCAATACGAAGCTAGAAATAATTTTTCTGGAATTTTCTGAATTAATATGTGACCCTAGTAAATTGAAATGTACGTTTAAAGTTCAATATAATGATTTATATTTTAATTAAACAGAAACTGATCGTAACAACCGAATTGGGTTATGAAACATATCCCATTGTGTTCGGAATGGGGGTAATTAACTAGGGGTGACAGTCGTTGGACTCGATTTAGAGTTCAAAAGAAAAGTCAACATTTTCTTGGAAAATATATATATATATATATATATATAATAAATTATAATAATATAAAAGGGGGGCGCTAACCCTAATCCACCTTCACTGTCAAAATCGCGCCCCCAAATTGAAAAAAAAAAAAAACACGCGCCCACCCTGTCGTGACCCCACCGCCGGCGATGACCCTCTCCTCCTCCCACTCTTCTAATTCGACACAGCCCCCCCCCCCCCCCCGAAACCGCCCACCTCGACGCAGCAGCAACCGCCACCCCTCTGCCCGATCCAGCCCCCTCCGAGCCCACCCCAGCGCCCCGCGCGAGCACCCCCTTTTTTCGACGAGACCTCGACTGCGCTTTCCCCCCTCCTCCTCTTCAATTACTGTAAGCTTCCTTGTTTTTATTTATTTTTGTTTTATTCTTTTTTTAGTAGTTCATTTAAATTCTGAAATTAAATAAAATCATATAAAATCAGTT
The DNA here is from genome assembly GCA_030737875.1 of Allium sativum. NCBI lineage: Eukaryota > Viridiplantae > Streptophyta > Magnoliopsida > Asparagales > Amaryllidaceae > Allium > Allium sativum. Next base: position 217,351,472 of record CM060916.1, on the reverse strand, counting down.
TTGTTTTAAATAGATAACATCGATTATTTTCAGTTTTAAATATATGAAGCATAGAAAAAAGGCGAAATCTTTATATTTAAAAGGGCGAAATCTTTATATTTAAAAAGTCGAAATCTTTATATTTAAAAAGGCGAAATCTTTATATTAAAAAAAGCGAAATCTTTATATTTAAAAAGGCGAAATCTTTATATAGTTGAAATGATGAAGTAAAAATGTGATTTTTATATATGTAGTGGCTACAGACAATGAAATTGACAAAAGGCGAGCACGACGAAGATTTCTACATAAGAAGAGTCGTGGTGTTTGGTTTAGCTTTTTGGTGAGAACTCCTCACTTTTATTTTTATTTCTAGTTTGAAATATATACTAGTATGCAGACGGTGCTTAGCAGCATCCGACACTCGTCGTCCACAGACCATTGATGGCTTGTTTGTTTGATTGATGTGTTGTGAAAAATGATTGTGTGTAGTGGAATGAAAATAAATATTTTATGGTTAAAAATATAATTTTTAACGTGTATATAAAATAAATATTTATAAACAAATCGGACGATTTGTTTACATACACTGATTTGACTGATATTGATTGGGACGATAAATTCTACACATCGCCCAACTGCACAAATAAAATATGTGTTTGATTGATTGAAACCCCACACGGGTATTGGGATGATATTTGACGTACACTAATCCCGATCGTTTAGTTGTATGTCAATCGATGGGTTGACAGACTGTGTAAGCATTAATTATTTATATTTAATGCTTATGCAGTTGTGTGGTGCACTCTGGATGATGGTTGATGAATTATCGTTGCTATTACAAACATGTGTTGTAGGGAATCCATACAATTAACGTTATATGGTAATTGATTGGGCCTCATTTCAAATTTGGAAAATAAGGAATATTAAAAGAAAATTCATGTGTTGAATAGAATAAATATTCATGTGTTGAATAGAAAATAAATTCATGTGTTGAATAGAAAAATAAATTCATGTGTTAAATAGAATAAATATTCATGTGTTGAATAGGATAAAAGCTGTGTTGATTAGATGGACGCCATTTTGACGTGAACGATATTTATATCGATTTTATTCATTTTTATAATGAATATAGAAAAGAAAGTGATTTCAAAATATAACGTTTTGAAAATATTATCATTTGTATATCGATGATGTAGAATATTCAATTTTGATTCGAAATTGAATATGAAGTTGAAATCGTTTCGAAAACGAATTTAAAACGATTTATAAAATACGTTTTGAAAGAAAATCGACGAAATATATATAATATATATATAGAATGGCATGAATAGAACGCGCTGCGCAGCGGCAGTTCGCGAATTTCGACCATTGACTTCGAATGGATATTACGGGAGATCCGACCATCAGATTCTCCTAAAACCGGAACCGTTGGGTTCGTATCGAAAAGAGTTTTCTAACGAATATTAGAGATTTGTAATCTAACGGTTGGATTTGGAATTATGTCCAAATCAAATTTGGAAAAGGTCGTTGTAAGTGCAGTTCGATGGCCGTTGATGGAAATCGACTGTACGGGCCTTGATAAAATTATTAAAAATAGTAATAATTTATGTAAAATCATAAGAAATGATTTGTGAAGAATTGGGATGAAAATTTCCATATTTGAGAAGATAAAAATAGGTTTTTATCGAAATGAACTGGTTTTGAACTAGAATTAAAAATCCATTTATTTTTTAAAATAAATAAATTGGATTTGAAATGGTTTTAAAAGTAACCTGAATTTCCAATAATTGAATTGGAATGGATTTGAATCGAAATTGTCTGTGGAATATTTCGATGTTGGATTTCGTGATGATACAAATATTGTTATGGGAATTTGAAAGATATATTTATATCATTATTTCCAATACGATATTTGTTGGTCGTAGAACTTGATATTGAATATAAGCCGATATATTTTCTATTCAGAGCCTTGTATTTAATATCAAATGTGATTTTGGGTTTATAGTGAACCGTGTTTTAAATGACATTGGTTCTTTAACCCAGTTAAAGACAGGATATGATTTCCCAAGTTAAACAATCATTAATATTGATTTTTGGGAAGATTAAAACTAAGTGGAGTTCTAATGAATCTTTAATTAGATTGAAATGATCGAGAATGGAGTATCACCAGTTTTGCTCCAGACGATAGTTAAATCTTTAATTAGATTTGAACGTGAAATGGTAATTGAATTTACCGATAACACCGTGGTGTTAGATATGAAGTATGACTAGTTTTACTTCATGGGATGAATAGGTTGGGATTGAGAAATAAAATAAATGATTACTCCGGTGTGGTTCGCTAATCCCGACAAGTTTGAATTGATATTCAAAAGAAGATTAAAGAATAAATTTAAAGAATTTATCTTTTATAAAATTAATGGGAACCTTTCCCAAAGTATGAGAATATTTGAATAAAGGAATATTCTGAATTGGAATGAGGCATATGTTGTGTTTGTGTAACACTTGTTTACTATATACGCGAGTTATTCAGAAAGACCGCGTTTATCCCATTCTGAATAACTGATTCGACGTGGTGTCGAGGATGAAGACGGTGGTTGAAGACCAGAGCTCTTCACATAGTTTGGGTGATTACTGATGATCTTGATTGGGCTGTACACCCAAGAGGAGGGAATCAGTTGGTGATCGTCCAGACGCACTTGGGGATCGATGGATATGCGAGGTACAAGGTGCCTCCGGTTTCGTTCAGACCCAGAACGAACTTGTAAATGGACTGTGCGTCTGACATTGGATTTTATTCTGTGTTATTGATTTCTATTAAATATATATCTGTTTGGCGGCGGAGAATTTATTCTCTTGCTTAACGCCCTTCTCTGAGACGTACGAGCTCAGGGGTTATATATTGATGGATATCAATCGCATGGAGTGAATTGCCTGTGTGGCATGCCTAAGTGGCAAATGATCAAGGCTTTTGTTGAAAAGCAGAGTCTTGTGGTTGATGATCAAAGCACGGCCTGTGTGTCATAGCTTTGTGTAGCATTGATTCACGAGCCTCACACCCCGGTTGTGAAACAAAAACGGGAGAGGACCTCAGGGAGGACATGCGTTTCCTTCTAGCTAGGGTAGTGTCAGTGACCTACCAGTCCTGACATTTATATTATTTTCACCTGTGTGGTTGTTGTTGTTGCGAGGCGCCTCGGATATATCGGTGATTGTGTGGAGCCGATGGAGTCATTTGGCTCATTTACGCCCCAAAGGGCGGGGAAACGCAGTGTTCAGGCATTTTAATCCACATCGGTGGACCGGCCCTGTCGCTCCAAGGATCACTCGAGCTCTGATCTTGAGACATGGGCTAGATTGTCTCGAATCGGTAAGGACTATCTTTTGCCTCGGTTCACAGATGGAAATCCAACTTCCGATACGTGTCTTTGCGGTTTTGATTGTATACCTATATATGGCGACATAGTGGTATGGGGCACTTATGCCGTCTATGATTGATACTTATGATTTGAAATTGTTTTGACACTATACGATTATAGTAATAATAAAACATGAAATTTCACGTACCAAGAATTCTTGGCTATTATAAGGTAAAAACCCTATCCTCCGGTTTGCGTTGCATTGTGTGATGGGACCTGGGTCTTATAATAGCTTCATTTTTCTTCATTTAGCATCGCGCTGTTGTTTTATGCACTGGTGTTCTTGGGAGGAAACCCGTTCCGTGTTATACGGCGTGGTCCCTTGATTTACCTAACTTTAAAATAAAGATTAATAACAGTTTTAGTTCTCACACCGGTCACATGACTGACCTAGAGTTTATTGTTTTAACCTAAACTCTGGGTGCCCTTATTTTGACAAGGGAAGCTAGTAGTTTTGGTTTTGCAGATTTATATTTACAGGATCCTGATTTATAGCTGGAACAATACTCGGAAAGCTCTGTATCCGTGTATTACTTTCAGTTGTGTTTTGTATTATTTTTCCGCTGCTATGTAATATATTGTAATTGTAACACCCCGCCTCCGCTAGGGTCACTCGCAAAGGAATGCACTAGCTTTAGAGGGGCATTATTGGTAACCATGCACAGAAATAACACAAGACAGAACATATATAAATAGCGGAAGTAAAATCAAACTTTCATAACATGAATAAATAAGGTCTAAAGCCTTTTACATCAGAGTACATCAAAACCTGTCTTGCAATGGTAAAGAAGCATAAAGACTTTTTAATAAATTATTCCCCAAGTAAAACAGTAAAGTAGCCATAGCCAAGAGAAGTCCAAGCCATCCATGATGACCTCCAAGCAGAAGAAGTCCGAACTAAACAGCATTGTTCCCTCCCTGAAACCTGGGGGGGAACGGAAGAAAAGAGGCGAAACAAAACGGGTCAGTCAAAAAGACTGAGTAAGTCCTATCTACTTCCAGTATAAAAACAGGTAAAGGTAACATGACATGCATAAACTGAAAGTAAACATAAGGATAACTACAAGATAGATAAACCAGGGTAGCCGGTTGAACTACTGTGGCAAGGTAAACTAAGGTATCATGATAAGCTACGGTGTTATGATAAGTCAAGGTATCACATCGTCAGATTTCTATCGAGTACATTATCCCAAGGTATCTACCCCGTCTAACATCCCACGGTATCTATTATGTATATTCTTCCGAGTTCTAACATGTATATTTGCTCTGCACCTCTCGTACTAGTATCCCTACCCGCATCATGTGTTAACCATGAATGTTCCTTGCCCCATGCCATGAAATGGTCCATGTCAACCTAATATCGCGTATATAGGTTACTCAAATCATATGTTTCTTTCCATGTATATAAGTTCAGTCCTTTGCCGTACCTCGTACGGGCTTCCTCATGTCGTATTATCCTTGAAACCGTTTGGACTGATACCCTTGTTCTAGTTAGGCTCTTCCATATGAATCATCGTTTGAACTACTAGGACTTACGCCACCTAGCACTACTAGGGATTACGCTTATCTATTGCACGCTTTCGTATTTCGGTTTGGGTTCAACCACCTAGGCCACTAGGGATTACGTTGACCGTCAACCGCGCCCTTTTTCCCATGCATTCATCGTGATTCGTTTTTCTATAACTGTCTGCACATGTATCACATCGTGCCATCTGAGTCCTGTCCCAGGGCAAAACAAGAAATACAGGACTCGGTCGGGAGCTTTAGATTTATCTGCCGGTGTAGATACTAAGGTCTGCTTTTCTACACGTGGCTATGGTCCCACGAGACCCCTCCCTCAACTAGTGAAAGGCAACACAAGAGAAAATCCTGCATGAGAACTACACTCCGGCCAGCCCAAAACCTACGGCCTACCTCACCCATAATTAGATAGCAATTATGGTCTGTTGGGTGTTCCCTGCCTTTCCGTACGTGCACGCTTGACTCAAGATGGTAGATGATCGACGAACTTGCTATCTCGGGCACCTTATGTATTCATCGACTCACTGCTATCCACCCCAGTCTTTAGGTCGCTCGCATAGCAACCAAGGCATATTCTTGGTTCTTCTACCGCAGACCTCAACCTCTCGTGAGCCTAGTATAATGACCTGGCAGCTCATAGAGGGATCCCAAGAATATCCTCACGTTCCCCGAAGCCGCTGCTTCGTTACCCAGTTCGTTGGAGCCTGTATCTAAATCAGATAGCCTGCTCCTACACGCATACTTAACCGTTGACCTGACGTATCGGGTTACTAATCTATCTAAGAAATGGTCCAAATTTCCTTGACTAAGAATTATTACTTAGTTTCCCTTAACTAAGGTTTACCACTTAGCCTTATTTCCATAATCCTTGTTAACTATGGTTATTTACCTAATCCTCCGAATTAGGGTTTATCTAATGGGTTAAGTGTCGCTTAAGCTCATAACTTAGCTCGTCTACAAACCATGTCCAAAATTGGCTAAGTATCCAAGTCCAAGACTTAACCCTACAAACCATGTGTCAAGTTGGCTAAGTATATTAGGCAATCCATAACTTAACCTCGTCTAGTTATCATTTTAGATTGGTTCAGCATATATATTAACTTGACCTTATCTAATTACTGAGTCATATTGGTCAAGCGCATTCAAACGATTCGTGACTTAGCCTTATCATGTTTTCACGTTAGATTGGTTAAGTGTAGGTTAACTTAACCTTATCAAATTAACGAGTTAGATTGGTTAAGTATAGGTCACTTAACCTCATCAAATCATCGTGTTAAATTAGTTAAGTGTTTAACTTAACCCCATTAAATTACCAAGTTGGATTAATTAAGTCTAGGCTAACTTAACCCCATCCGATTACCATGTTTAGATTAGTTAAGTCTAATCTTAACCCCATCCATTAACTGTATTATACGGTTAAGTGTCATTAAGAAAATTTACTTAACCTTATTACATTATCGGGTTGGATTGATTAAGTGTTGGTTAACTTAATCCCGTCCACTTGTCGTATAAAATGGTCAAGTGTCATTAGGCAAATCAAGTTACTTAACCTACCCAAGCTTATCATGTTTTGTTAAGTATCATTAGCCTAACCAAATTACTTAACCCAATTGTCCATATCATATTTGGTTAAGCCTCATTAATCAAATTAACTTAACCCTATTATGTGGCATTAATTATTTAATGCACCCCAACCTCTCACATTAGACTTTGTTGTGGTTACTAGTTAAGCCGGGCGGGTCCGGGTAGATTTACACCACAACTTGGTCTAACCTCGGGTTCAAGCACAACATGACCAACTTCTCACATTGAGTCCTATTGTTTGCAACTACTAGTTAGGCCGGTCGGTTCCGGGTAGTTTTACGTTGCAAACTCAACCCAACCTCGAGTTGGCCACTTTCATGTTTAGTCTAGTGTCATGTTCATAGTCAAGTTTTCAAGCAATTGGGTAGACCTAACTTAATAGGTAAATTCCCAATGGGTAGACCTAACTTAATAGGTAAATTCCCAAGCTTACGTTTTTATGCATATTTACATGTTAACTTACATGTTATATTCAATGTTGCATGTTGTCATGTTATACCCATTTAACCCAAATCATGTTTCACATCATATTTCATGGAACTTCAAGTTAAGTTTCTCATGTATATTCACGCTCGTCTAACCTAACCCCAAAACGTGTTTCCAACGTAAGTATAGACGAGTCAACATAGTAGGAATACTATGGCTACAAATTGGCCTCAAACATGCATAGTGTCATAAAAAGGGTTTTGGCCACAAACACACAAAATGTCACAAGGGGATTCGGCCACAAATATGCATATTATCAAAAAGGGTTTGGCCATAAACATGCACAACTTAAAAGAGGGGATTGGCCACGAGCATGCATAATCTCATAAAGGATTTGGCCACAAACTTGTATGTTAGCATAAGGGGTTTGGGTTCATAAACATGCATAAGCCCCAAAATCTAGTCTTAGCCAATGTTTCACAAGTAAAATGGTTCCTAAAGGTTCATGCTAGCATTTCATGCATAAAGATCCAAACTTGCAAGTTAAACTAGGTTATGCATAGCATGAGAGGCATGATTAAGTCATTCACATGGCCTAAAATCATAAACATGAACATAAGAGGCAAGGTAAGGTTCATATAGGTTCGCATAATCATGTTTAGCCTCATTTTATCCCATGTCATTATCAAAACTACCGTTTCCATCTAAAAGTAGCTAGAACTTACATAGTTAGGCCTAGGGAAAGGAGCATGAATCATCTTGGCTAAGAAAGGTGCCTCCTTTGTAGAAGAATCGTCATGGAACTCGCATAGAAATGTTGATTTGGCCTTGATTTGGTGTAGCAAGCTTGCACCTTTTGATTTGAACTTGATTTGAGTGCATAGGCTCTAGGGATTTGAGATGGAGGCCATGATCAAGATTGATTTTGGCAGCACTTAGTTGCTAGGTTTGATTTTTAGGGATTTAGGTTAGGTTTAGGGTCTTTTTATAGAGATTAGGATAGTTTTAGGCCCTTAGATTAACCCTAGGATAGATCAGAACCATCAGATCCCGGAATTCTCTAGAACCAGGCCACAAGACCAGACCAAGACCCAAAGTGGTGCGCCAGGCAAAACTGCCCGGCCACCCCCTGTCGACAGGCAAGTCGACAGGGCTGTCGACTTGGTCTGGGCCCAAGTCGACAGGCCTGTCGACAGCCCTGTCGACATGGCCTAGGCGGGGGAACTTCCCGCCTAGCCCCAGATCTGATTTCAAAAACTGTTTCCGAAATTCAAATTTCCAGAAATCTTCTTTGGGCCTTAACCGGGTCATACGGACTCCGATTTACAAAATTTCGGACTCTATTTCGCGTATTTTTCCGAGACGAACGCAATGGCATAGCCCGTTTTACTTGATTCAGAATTTAAAATTAAATTCTGCCTTGATTCTCGTTTTAACATGTTATCGAAATACGAGTTGTTACAGTAATCTCTGATATTTTTCTATTGTGTAATATTTATTTGTGCTCTGTATATTCTTGTATTCTGACGGAAATTGTTGTAATAAGTAATGAAATGTTCTTCTGTTTGCGTTTCGATGTGTCGTGTTCTCAATTCAATCCAGGCTTTCCTTACCGGGGAAGTTCGGGGCATGTCAACTTGGTATCAGAGCTTTGGTTTACAAAGCTCGAGAACAAGACACATTAGAACCATATAAAAGAATTCATCAGAGTTTGGATTAGTAATATCCAATAAGAATGACTCGCTAGAGATAGGATCAGTAGTATCCTAGAATGAGTGTAAAGAGTGTTGTTTTGAAAAATAAAATTGAAAGCAAGTTTTGTTTTGAAAATTTAAATCAATAATTCGTATTTGAATATTTATTTATATTGATTTGGACTATCAGGTATATAGAGATTTTAATATACGTCTGATCCACGTGTATTGGAAGCCTCCAATATACTGGATGGATATAGAGTCACACTCTAGTCGCCCGTGGATGTTCTGATGGTGGTTCGAAACATCATCAGAATTTATGTTCGAGTGACGAAAGTGGGATTTCTATATGTTTCCATTAGACTGGTGTGAGAACCAAAGCTAGATAGGATTATTTGTTGTGATTTGGCATCAAAAATGTGATTTTTTGGCTATGTATCAAAATTATGAATTTGAAACGATAATCCACTAGTTGATTGCTGGTTGTGTTCTTTGATTATTGTTTGATTAATTGAATGTTGAACCTTTAGCCAAATTGAACCAAATAGTGAATTGTATTGAAAATTTGTCGCATTTGCATGCATATACATGTACTTACATTGAACAGGTCATAGCAAGGAGGCTAGAGAAGAGAAATAAAATTATTTGCCCGACAAATAGGTACATGTTTATTGTATTTCTTTGGGTTTGGATGATCTTATGAGCTGATTGGCTAGCCGCTTGGATGTTTCTTTTTCTTTTTGGATTGGTAAGGGCCATGGGAGGCTATTTGAAATATCCCGAAGGTCTCGGTGTAGGGGAGGTTATGGAGAAATTTTTCAAAAATTTAGGGTGTTAGCCAAATTTTGGAAGAATTTGAAAAGTTCTTAGAAACTGAAAAGTTGAAGAACTTAAGCCATAAGGAAAATAATGAAAGTTGAGTTGATTTGTAAAACAACTTTCGGCTTCGTTCCTTTTCGGGGACGAAAAGTTTTAAGAGGGGGAGATTGTAATAACCCGGAAATCTGAGCCAATTTAAAATTTTTATTTTGGCAATTTTAGTGAATTTTGAATATTTAAAATGAATTATTTTAAATAATAACGACGAGAAATTTATTTTGAATAGAATTAAACGTATATATTATTTGAATCGTCGTTAGAATATAAATATTTATATTAAATTATAAAAGGAATTGAAAATGGCGTGATAGTTTGAAAATTCGATTTGAAAGTTCAAATGGATGTACAGGATTCAAAATAAACCAGATTTTAGTGAAACCAAAAATATTAGAATCTATTTGAGAATATCTTTCGAACGAATCCGAAAAATTGAAATTTCATAGCGGGGATAAAAAGTTATGCCCAGTTGAAAATTCAGAATAGTCGCTATGAAATTCTGGCCCTTAAAAATGGAAATTTTACAAACAACCTCTGTTTTCGACGAAACCACTTTTGTTGGATCCGTGATGTCTAGTTATTGCTAGGTTTCAAAATTCGTAATTTTTCGAATCAATATGTGAGCGTGGCAAATGAAAGCGCATTTGACCAGTTTCAGTTGATTTTAATCGACTGGAAAATGGCCATTTTTCAAACGGTCTTAGAATTTGACGAAATTAGTTTTATTAGGACCGTATCGTCAATACGAAGCTAGAAATAATTTTTCTGGAATTTTCTGAATCAATATGTGACCCCAGTAAATTAAAATGTACGCTTAAAGTTCAATATAATGATTTATATTTTAATTTAAACAGAAACTGATCGTAACAAATGAATTGGGTTATGAAACATATCCCATTGTGTTTGGAATGAGGGTAATTAGCTAGGGGTGACAGTCGTTGGACTCGATTTAGAGTTCAAAAGAAAAGCCAACATTTTATTGGAAATATATATATATAATAAATTATAATAATATAAAGGGGGCGCTAACCCTAATCCACCTTCACTGTCAAAATCGCGCCCCCAAATTGAAATTTAAAAAAAAGAACCTGCGCCCTCCCTGTCGTGACCCCACCGTCGGCGATGACCCTCTCCTCCTCCCCCTCTTCTAATTCGACGCAGCCCCCCCGACGAAACCGCCCACCTCGACGCAGCAGCAACCGCCAACCCTCCGCCCGATCCAGCCACCTCCGAGCCCCCCCCCCCCACAGCGCCTGAGCGCCCCGCGCGAGCACCCTCCTTTTTCGACGAGACCTCGACTGCGCTTTCCCCCTCCCCCTCTTCAATTACTGTAAGCTTCCTTGTTTTCATTTATTTTTGTTTTATCCTTTTTTTAGTAGTTCATTTAAATTCTGAAATTAAATAAAATCATATAAAATTAGTTTTGTTTTAAATAGATAACATCAATTATTTTCAGTTATGAAGCATAGAAAAAAGGCGAAATCTTTATATTTAAAAAGGCGAAATCTTTATATTTAAAAAGGCGAAATCTTTATATAGTTGACATGATGAAGTAAAAATGTGATTTTTATATATGTAGTGGCTACGGACAATGAAATTGACAAAAGGCGAGCACGGCGAAGATTACTACATAAGAAGAGTCGCGGTGTTTGGTTTAGCTTTTTGGTGAGAACTCCTCACTTTTATTTTTATTTCTAGTTTGAAATATATACTAGGATGCAGACGGTGCTTAGCATCCCCCGACACCCGTCGTCCATAGACCATGGATGGCTTGTTTGTTTGATTGATGTGTTGTGAAAAATGATTGTGTGTAGTGGAATGAAAATAAATATTTTATGGTTAAAAATATAATTTTTTATGCGTATATAAAATAAATATTTATAAACAAATCGGACGATTTGTTTATATACACTGATTTGACTGATATTGATTGGGACGATAAATTCTACCATCGCCCAACTGCACAAATAAAATATGTGTATGATTGATTAAAACCCCACACGGGTATTGGGATGATATTTGACGTACACTAATCCCGATCGTTTAGTTGTATGTCAATCGATGGGTTGACAGTCTGTGTAAGCGTTAATTGTTTATATTTAATGCTTATGCAGTTGTGTGGTGCACTCTGGATGATGGTTGATGATTTATCGTTGCTATTATATACATGTGTTGTAGGGAATCCATATAATTAACGTTATGTGGTAATTGATTGGGCCTCATTTCAAATTTTGAAAATAAGGAATATTAAAAGAAAATTCATGTGTTGAATAGAATAAATATTCATGTGTTGAATAGAAAATAAATTCATGTGTTGAATAGAAAAATAAATTCATGTGTTGAATAGAATAAATATTCATGTGTTGAATAGGATAAAAGCCGTGTTGATTAGATGGATGCCATTTTGATGTGAACGAAATTTATATTGATTTTATTCTTTTTATAATGAATATAGAAAAGAAAGTGATTTCAAAATATAACGTTTCGAAAATATTATCATTTGTATATCGATGATGTGGAATATTCAATTTTGATTCTAAATTGAGTATGAAGTTGAAATCGTTTCGAAAACGAATTTAAAACGATTTATAAAATACATTTTGAAAGAAAATCGACGAAATATATATAATATATAAAATATATATATAATGGCCTGAATAGAACGCGCCGCGCCGCGGCAGTTCGCGAATTTCGACCATTGACTTCGAATGGATATTACGGGAGATCCGACCGTCAGATTCTCCTAAAACCGGAACCGTTGGGTTCGTATCGAAAAGAGTTTTCTAACGAATATTAGAGATTTGAAATCTAACGGTTGGATTTGGAATTATGTCCAAATTAAATTTAGAAAAGGTCGCTGTAACTGCAGCTTGATGGCCGTTGATGGAAATCGACTGTACGGGCCTTGATAAAATTATTAAAAATGGTAATAATTTGTGTAAAATCATAAGAAATGATTTGTGAAGAATTGGGATGAAAATTTCCATATTTGAAAAGATAAAAATAGGTTTTTATCGAAATGAACTGGTTTTGAACTAGAATTAAAAATCCATTTATTTTTTAAAATAAATAAATTGGATTTGAAATGGTTTTAAAAGTAACCAGAATTTCCAATAATTGAATTGGAATGGATTTGAATCGAAATTGTCTGTGGAATATTTCGATGTTGGATTTCGTGATGATACATATATTGTTATGGGAGTTTGAAAGATATATTTATATCATTATTTCCAATACGATATTTGTTCGTCGTAGAATTTGATATTGAATATAAGCCGATATATTTTCTATTCAGAGCCTTGTATTTAATATCAAATGTGATTTTGGGTTTATAGTGAACCGTGTTTTAAATGACATTGGTTCTTTAACCCAGTTAAAGACATGATATGATTTCCTAAGTTAAACAATCATTAATATTGATTTTTGGGAAGATTAAAACTAAGTGGAGTTTTAATAAATCTTTAATTAGATTGAAATGATCGAGAATGGAGTATCACCAGTTTTGCTCCAGGCGATAGCTAAATCTTTAATTAGATTTGAATGTGAAATGGTAATTGAATTTACCGATAACACCGTGGCATTAGATGAAGCGACCCGAACTTCCCCGGTCTCCGAAGAGAAGAGAGAACGAATTACTTTGAGGACAAGACGAATCAGAACGCAGACAGAAGAACATTTCATTGTATATTACAACAATTCCATCAGAATACAAGAATATACAGAGTAAGAATAAATATTACACAAGAAATATCAGAGATTTAAATTACATTTAAATACATCGCAGCGGAAAATAATACAAAACAAAAGTAGAAGTATTACACGGATACAGAGCTTTCTGAGTATCGTTCCAGCTGTAAATCAGGATCCTGTGAATATAAATCTGCAAAACCAAAACTACTAGCTGCCCGTGTCAAAATAAGGGCACCCAGAGTTTAGGTTAAAACAATAAACTCCAGGTCAGTCATGTGACTGGTGTGAGAACTAAAACAGTTATTAATATTTATTTTAAAGTTAGGTAAATCAAGGGACCACGCCGTATAACACGGAACGGGTTTTTACCCCAAGAATACCAGTGCATAAACAAACAACACAATGCTAAATAAAGAACAATGAAGCTATTATAAAACCCAGGTCCTATCACACAATGCAACGCAAGCCGGGGGATAAGGTTTTCCCTTATAATAGCCAAACATGCTTAGTACGTTTAAAACAAATCATTTGATACTACTATAAGTGTATAGTGTATAAAACAACTTCAAATCATAAGTATCAATCATAGACGGCATGGGTACCATATATCATGTCGCCATACTAGTTCTACAATTAAAACCGCAAAATCACGTATTTGGAAATTGGATTTCCATCTGTGAACCGAGGCAAAAGATAGTCCTCTACCGATTCGAGACGCTCTAGCCCGCCCCTTAGGCAAGTACTCAGTCAAACCTTTGGATCGTCAGGGTCGGTCCATCGATGTGGATTAAAATGCCTGAACACTGTGTTTCCCCAACCTTTGGGGGGGGTAAATGAGCCAATAAATGACTCCATCGGCTTCACATAATCACCGATATATCTGAGGCGCCTCGCAACAGCAACAACCACATAAGTCAAACTCGTCAGGGCGTGTAAAACCACTAACACCACTTCTAGCTAGAGAGAAACGCATGTCCTCCCTGAGGTCCTTCTCCCGTTTTTAGTTCACAATGGGGGTGTGAGGCTCGCGAATTCACGTTACACAAAGCTATGCTACACAGGCCGTGCTTTGATCATCAACCACAAGACTTTGCTTTTCAACAAAAATGAGACGTCCCCAAACCCCGTACTGACGGCGGCAAGGGTAATCCTTGGAATATAACGCATAAAAAGATAACAGCAGAACAGAATTAAATAAATACACCAGATAATGAACAAATAACACACTGGATAAACATAATCATCAGAGTTACACAGTATACAGGATCATACTTAGTACAAATACAGTTCAGTTATACATAAATGTCTACAGCGGAAAACAAACATAATATGTACAATAGGAGATGAACAACATAAAAAGAGATAAATAATAGAATCCATCTTTAGCTCCAGCTATCCAAAAAGAGCCAGCTAAACCTGATTACAAGGCTGCCCGTGTAGAAAAAGGGGCACCCGAGTTTGAAAGTGAAACAAACTACGAGTCAGTCATGGGACTGGTATGAGAAATCTACTCAACACAATTAAAATATGGCTAATCACAGAACCACGCCACTTTCGTGGAACGGGTTTACTCCATCGGATCACCAGTGCTTTAAAAACAAATAAATCTTTAAACATCGCAATGCTTTTTATAAAAAATGAAGCCATTATAAGACTCAGTTCCCATCACACAATGCAACGCAAACCGGAGGATAGAGTTTTACCTTATAATGGCCAAAATATGCTTGATACGAATAAAACAAAAGCATTTGATATTATTACTAGTGTTTATAAGTTTCAAAAACAATTTCAATCATAACTATCAATCATAGACGACATGGGTACCATATATCATGTCGCCATATATATATATATATATATATACAATCAAAACCGCACGGTGTCGTATTTGGAAATTGGATTTCCATCATGAACCAAGGCAAAAGATAGTCCTTACCGAATTCGAGACAATCTAGCCCATGTCTCAGGCACAGCCGCAACCGTACCTTGGATCGTCAGGGCCGGTCCACACGAAGTGGATTATAATGCCTGAACAATGCGTCCCTCCGCCCTTTGGGGCGTAAATGAGCCAACAAATGACTCCATCGGACCCGGATCATCCGATCTAACCGAGGCGCCTCGCAATAGTAACAACCACATAAGTCAAACTCGTCAGGGCGTGTAAAACCACTGAAGCCACTTCTAGCTAGAAAGAAAACGCACGTCCCCCCTGAGGTCCTCTCCCGTTTCTGGTTCATACCGGGGTGTGAGGCTCGCTATTTCACGTTATACACAAAGCTACGCCATATAGGCGGTGCTTTGATCATCACCACAAGACTTTGCTTTTCAACAGAAGCCCTGATCACTGCATCTTAGCATGCCACACAGGCAATTCACACCGTGCAACTGATAGCTATCAATCACACAAAATAAATTCCAATGTCAGACACACTGTCCATTTGCAAGTCTGTTTTGGGTCTGAACGAAACCGGAGGCACCATATACCTCGCAAACCCATCGACCTCCACGTACGTCTAGACGATCACCACTCATTATCCATATTTCGGGATGCCTCCCAATCAGGACATTAGTTACCATCCAAACGAGGTGAAGATTTCCGGTCTTCGACCACCGTCTTCATCTTCGATTTCTTATCGTCGATTCAGTTATTCAGAATGGGATAAACCCGGTCTTTCTGAGCAACTCGCGTATATAATAAACACGTGCTACACAAACACTACATACGCATCATTTCAATTCATTAGTCACTAACCGTCAATCAGTAAGAGAACGATTTCCCAAATATTAACCCCGAAGGCTGAAACCCACATCAGATCAAAATCCAGGAAACCATTTGACTTAGCTAACCTTCAGTTAATTTCTAAATTTCACATCCATATCATTTATAATATTTTATAACGATTTATCGCTATTTTTATTTATTTTAAAATAGCCAATTTATTCAAACGACGCTTCGGGCCATAACGCGGCCATGACGCTGTTTTTCTTCAGATTTGATTTACACATATCTGAAAATCTAACCGTTGGATCTTCACAAAATTTACATCATTAGAAAGATCTTTTCAAAACGAATCCAACGGTTCCAGTTTCGGGAAAATCCGACGGTCGGATCTCCCGGTATAATCGTTTGAAGTTTCGATTTCAAAATACGAACTGCAGCGTCGTTATTCGATTTAATATAATTATATATATATATATATATATAAATATAATCGATTCTGGCGCTGTTTTTCTTCCGATTTGAATTAAACATTCCAGACAATCCAACCGTTGGATTTTACAAAGTTGGTGGCGTTGGAAAGATATTTCCAAAGCGAACCCAACGGTTGCGGTTTCAGGAAAATCCGATGGTCGGATCTCCCACACTAATCGTTTGAAATCACGATTTCAAAATACGAACTGCAGCTTCGTTATTCGATATATTTCAATTCTATTTATATATATATATATATATATTGATTCTTCGATTTCAAAACTATATAATTTTCATACATTTGATAAAAATGATATTTTTATCTAACTATCTTATATTTCAACACTTCACTATTTTTAACAATTCATGTATATAATAAAAATTTGATTTTTAATGTAAAACAATTTATTTCAAAACTCGACTATTTTATATAGTTAATATAGGTGATAAAAATAGGATTTTTATTATAGAACAATTTATTTCAAAACAAGATTATTTTATATAGTTCATATCGATGATAAAAATTGGATTTTTATTATAAAACAATTTCTTTCAAAATATGAATACCATTCAACACATGAATTTCAATTCAACGAATGAATATCGATTCAACACATGAAGGTTTTCTATAGTTTATATATATATAGACAAAAAGGTGATTTTTATATTTAAATCACGAATACCGTTCAACACATGAATTTTTATCCAACGAATGAATATCGATTCAACACATGAAGGTTTTCTATAGTTTATATATATAGAGTAAAAATGTGATTTTTATATTTAAAACACGAATACCATTCAACACATGAATTTCTATCCAACGAAAGAATATCGATTCAACACCTGAAGGTTTTCTATAGTTTATATAAATAGAGTAAAAATGTGATTTTTATATTTAAAACACGAATACCATTCAACACATGAATTTCTATTCAACGAATGAATTTCGATTCAACACATGAAGGTTTTCTATAGTTTATATATATAGAGTAAAAATGTGATTTTTATATTTAAAACACGAATACCATTCAACACATGAATTTCTATTCAACGAACGAGTTTCAATTCAACACATGAAGGTTTTCTATTCAACGAATAAATATAGTTTCAACAAATGAAAATAATTCTAACACATGAATATTTATTCAAAATTTCGGCAGCATAACGGCAGGGTAGTTAAAACCGGGACCGTCCCTAGTACGGCTCCTCGCTCTACCTTAAAGCCTCGCAGCTTTTGACAATGGGGAATCATGCATCTAGTTCGCACGCAGGCGGCATGTATATTTTTTCATTTCCACAAACTAATCCAATGTGGTTTCAATCAAATATTTCTCAACCACAAACGGGTATTTTTCAACCACAATCAATCAATTTCAACCACAAACAATTTCAATCAACCATTCGCTATCAATCAATTTTCACACCAATCACAACCAATAAATATCGTCCATGGTTTGTGGACGAGGGGCGTGTCTGTATATATATATATATATATATATATATATATATATATAAGCATTTCACTTCTATTTCAACATATATATAATTTTTACAACGCATATATAAATTATACATCGAACGTACAACTTATACAACGCTTATAAAAGAGGTGTACAATGCTTATATAACTCATACATCGACTGTATAATTTATACATCGTCGTTTTCCATATCGTTTATAAATTAGAAATCTCACATTGGGTTCCACTCCACCAAAAATAGCAGAAGGCTCAGAAAAATATGCGGTCTCTTCTAAAATGTAGAAGACGTCCACACGAATCCACTGTCTCTTGTTTCACTGAATTTCATCAAGAAACGAAAAAGATATGATTTTTAGAAGTTTGCAACACTTAAAAGTGTTTAAATCAATTTAAATAATACACAGCCGATTACCTCAGCAAATCGTTCGAAACTAGGGTTGAATTTTTCTCCCAATCCGTGAAGCTAAAGGACGATCGACATTCGCAGCGTCGAAGGGCTAGGAGAGAGCTTCGCGTGCGTGGGGGAGTGGGCCAGCTCGGTGGCCTGAGGAAGCCTCGGCGGCGGAAGGAAGTCGTCGACTTCGACGAGGTGGTTCTCCTCGTGCAGGCGACGGTGGCTGGTGTACCTGGTACTGATTTGAAGCCCTCGAAGAGTTCTTCAAAAAGTTCAACAGTGGTGAGGTCTATAGATGCGTGGATTGATCGGAAATTGGCTGGGAAGCGGGGGAACTGGTGTCGCCATTCGTGATTGGGGAGAGAGAGAATATGGGGGGTTTCTGAAGTGGACCAGTGATATTTTTTTATTTATAAAGTTTTAAAAATCCGAAAATACTCCTTGTCACACACGAACACCAATTCAAACCCAACGACTGTCGTCCCTAGCGTTTTACCCCCATTCCGAACACAATGGGATATGTTTCGTAGACCCATTCGACTGTTTCAGTCAGTTTTCATTCAGATTAAAATATAAAACATTCATTATTTGATTTGAACGTACATTTCAATTTGCCAGGGCCACAAACTGATTCGAAAAATTCCAGAAAAATAAATCCAGCTATGTTTTGACGATACGGTCCCAACAAAACTAGTTTCGTCGAATTCTGAGACCGTTTGCAAAAAGGCCCATTTCTGGTCGATCCAATTTAACTGTAATTGACCAAAACACGTTTTCCTTTGCCACGCTCACATACTAGCTTCAAAAATTATGAAATTTGAAACCTAGCAATAACTTCACATCCCGGATCCAACAAAAGTGGTTTCATCGAATTTCGAGGTCGTATGCAAAATGGCCATCTTCACGGGCTATATAATTTCTATAGCGACCTTTCTGAAAATTCATTTGGCCATAACTTTTGCTTTCCGCTATGAAACTTCGATTTTTCAGATTCGTTAGAAAGGTATTCACTAACATATTTAAATATTTTTGGTTTCACTCAAATCCGTTTTGTTTTGCACCCGGTACAGTCAGTCAAAGTTTGAATTCAAATTTTGAAACTGCCGCGCCATCTCAGGCCTTGTTTATAATTAGAATTAATTATATTCGTTTTCAAATGTCGATTCAAACTTACTTTTCATCGTTATTATTTAAAATATTTATTTTAAATATTTAAAATCCACTATTTTAGCCAATTTAAATTTTTTAAATTGGTTCAGATTTTCCGGGTCGTTACAAAAGCCTTGATCATTTGCATCTTAGCATGCCACACAGGCAAACCACTCCATGCAACCGATATCCATCAATCACACAGAATGATATCCAATGTCAGACACACAGTCCATTTACAAGTCCGTTCTGGGTCTGAACGAAACCGGAGGCACCTTGTACCTCGCTTATCCATCGATCTACAAGTACGTCTGGACGACCACCAACAGATTCCCTCCTCTTGGGTGTACGGCCCAATCAAGATCATCAGTAATTATCCAAACGACGTGAAGACCTCCGTTCTTCAACCACCATATTCATCTTCGACTCATCGTCGAATCAGTTATTCAGAATGGGATAAATCCGGTCTTTCTTAATAACTCGCGTATATAATAAACAAGTGTTACACAAACACAACATACGCCTCATTCCAATTCATCAGTCACTAACCGTAAATCAACAAGAGAATAATTCCCCAAATATTAACCCCGAAGGCCGAAACCAACATCAGATTAATACCCAGGAAACTGTTCTGCTTAGCTAACCTACAATTAGTTTCTAAATTTCACATTCTTAGGGGAAGGTTCCCATTAATTTTATCAAAGGTAAATGCTTTTAAATTTATTCTTTAATCTTCCTTTGAATATCACCTCAAACTAGTCGGGACTAGCGAAGCACACCGAAGTAATCATTTATTTTATTTCCCAATCCCAACCTATTCATCCCATGAAGTAAAACTGGTAATACTTAATATCTAACACCACGGTGTTTTCGATAAATTCAATTACCATTTCACATTCAAATCTAATTAAAGATTTAACTACCGCCTGGAGTAAAACTGGTGATACTCCATTCTCGATCTTTTCCATCTAATTAAAGATTCATTAAAACTCCACTTAGTTTTAATCTTTGACTGGGTTAAAGAATCAGTGTCATTTAAAACACGGTTCACGGTAAGCCCCAAAATCACATCACATTTCAATTAGTCCCTAACCGTAAATTAGCAAGTGAGCAATTCCTTAAGTATTAACCCCGAAGGCCGAAACCAACATTAGATCAATACCCCAGAAACCATTCAACTTAACTAATCTCCAGTTAGTTTCTGATTTTCTTAATTCCTTTGGGTCTAAGAACAGTATTATTGAAGATACCGTTCACGACAACCCAAAATCACATTCCATTAATTATCGGGTTAAAGAACAAGTGTCATTTAAAACACCGTTCACGATAAACCCAAAAATCAATACCAATTCAATTCCAATTAAATATTATTTAATTGATACACTTCATTAAATCTAAATAAAAAGATTTAATCTTTTTCTCAATTGGGCTTAAGAACAGTGTTAATGAAGACGCCATTTACGACAAACCCAAATCACATTTGATATTAAATACAAGGCTCTGAATAGAAAATATATCGGTTTATATTCAACATCAAATTCTGAAATCAACAAATATCGCATTAGAATAACGATATATATATATCTTTCAAATTCCCTTAACCATATCTTTATAATCACGAAATCCAACATCAAAATATTCCGAAGATAATTTCGATTCAAATCCATTCCAACTTTATATATCGGAAATTCTGGTTATTTTCAAAACCACTTCAATTTCAATTTATTTATTTCAAAAATAAATTGATTTTAATTCTAGTTCAAAACTAGTTCATTTCAATAGAAATCTATTTTTATCTTTTCAAATATGGAGTTTTTCATCTCAGTTTTCCCCAAATCATTTCTTATGATTTTACACAAATTATTACTACTTTTAATAATTTTATCAAGGCCCGTACGGTCGATTTCCATCAACGGCCATCGAACTGCACTTACAACGACCTTTTCCAAATTTGATTTGGACATAATTCCAAATCCCACCGTTAGATTTCAAATTTCTAATATTCGTTAGAAATCTCTTTTCGATACGAACCCAACGGTTCCGGTTTTAGGAGAATCCGACGGTCGGATCTCCCGCAATATCAATTTGAAGTCAATGGTCGAAATTCGCGAACTGCCGCAGCGCGGCGCGTTCTATTCAGACCATTATATATATAATATATATATTTTATATATTTCGTCAATTTCCTTTTGAAACGTATTTTATAAATCGTTTTAAATTCATTTTCAAAACGGTTTCAACTTAATATTCAATTTCAAATCAAAATTGAATATTCCATATCATTAACATATAAATGATAATATTTTCAAAACGTTATATTTTGAAATCACTTCCTTTTCGATATTCGTTATAAAAACGAATAAAATCGATATAAATATCGCTCGCGTCAAAATGACGCTAATCTAACCAACACGGCTTCATATATTTCTATTTTCAAATATTTCTTTTTCAGATATTTCTAATCAAATATTTCTTTTTCAAATATTCTATTTTAAATATTTCTATTTCAAATATTCTATTTCAAAACTAGAATGAGGCTCAATCAATTACCATATAATGTTAATTATATGGATTTTCTACAACACATGTATAAAATAACAATGATAAATAATCAACCATCATCCAGAGTGCACCACTCAACTGCATAAACATTAAATATAATTATTCAATGCTTATAACAGCCTGTCAATCAATCGATCGACATACAACTAATTATTGGGATTAGTGTATGTCATATATCATCCCAATACCCGTGTGGGGTTTCAATCAATCAAACACAGATTTTATTTGTGTCGTTAGGCAATGTGTAAAATTTATCGTCCCAATCAATATCAGTCAAATCGGTGTATATAAACAAATTGTCCGATTCGTTTATAAATATTTATTTCATATACACGTTAAAAATTATATTTTTAACTATAAAATATTTTTCACTATAAAATATTTTATTTCATTCACCATCACACAATCAACTACACATCAAAATCAAACAAACAAGCATACAAGCCGTCCATGGTCTGCGGACGACGGGTATCGGGTGCTACTAAACACCGTCTGCATCCTAGTATATATATTTTAACTAGAAAACAAGATTTAAAGTGAGAAGTTCTCACCAGCTAGCTAAACCAATACACCGCGACTCTTCTTATGTAGAAATCTTCGTCATGCTCGCCTTTTGTCAATTTCGTTGCCTGTAGCCACTACATATATAAAAATCACATTTTTATATTGCTGCTATGTATATAAAAATCCTATTTTTATACCGCTACTATATAGATAAAAATTCTATTTTTACAAGGGTGTTCATATAATAAAGATTATATTTTTATCACGCTATTCTCTATATTAAAATTATATTTTTATATATCTACTTCTAATACAAAGATCGAATTTTTATTCTCTATACAATATAAAAATTATATTTTTTACTTCGATGTTTATATACTAAAAATCAAAGCTTTCATAATTCAAAATCATAGCTTTTTATATTTCAAAAATTATAGCTTTATACATTTTAAAAATCATATTTTTATTCGCTAGAAATAAAAATAAAAAATCCTGTCTTTCTTTTATAAATAAAAAAACACTTCTTTTCTACTGTAAAAAAAACTGATTTTTGATGATGTTATTTATATAAAAATTATTGAGCTTTTCATGTAAAAATCAATTTTTTATGGTATGTTATATATATATAATCAGATTTTAATTCAATGGGATTATCTAAAAAAGCAGACTTTTTTAAAACATAGACATATAATAAAATAAAGTAAAATAAAAAATCAGTGTACTTACTGTTGATGAACGCAGGAGTTGGAGGAAAGAGAGGCGGCGGGTGTACTAGGGTTTGCGGAGCATCGACGACGGCTCCTCTAGCAATCTGCGAGGGCCCACGTGTGGGACGATGGCTCAACGGATCCGAGATTCGACGAAGTGGACCGAGCGGCTTCAGATCGAGGTGAGAGCTTGCGGAGGGACTGAGGTGGAAGGAGGACATCCGTGGCGAAGCTATGGAGGGTGGAACGGCGAGGGGTGGAGTTGCGATTTTAGAGTTAGGTTTTTTTTTAATTCCAGATCTGAATTGGATCGTTGAAACGTAAGGGGAGGGAGGGGTTTTAGTGAAAAGAAATTATATATATATTTATTTAATTATTTTATCTTTCTAAAAAGTTGACTTTTCCTTTGAACTTGAAATCAAGTCCACCGACTGTCGCCCCTAGCTAATTACCCCCATTCCGAATGCAATGGGATATGTATCGCAATTCAGTTCGACTGTTTCGATAGGTTTTTATTCAAATTAAATTATAAATCAGTGTATACTCAATTTAAACGTACATTTTAATTTATCGGGGTCACATACTAACTCTAAAAATTCCAGAAAAATTATTTCTAGCTTCGTATTGACGATACGGTCCTAACAAAACTAATTTCGTTAAATTCTGAGATCATTTGAAAAAGGGCCATTTCCTGGTCGATCGAAATTGACTGAAACTGTTCAAACACGTTTAACTTCGCCACGCTCACATATGGATTCAGAAAATTACGAATTTTGGAACCTAGCAATAATTTGACATCCCGGATCCAACAAAAGTGGTTTCGTCGAAAACCGAGGTCGTTTGCAAAACGACTATTTTCAAGGCCTTTATATATTAAAATATATATAAATTCCACAGCGATTTTCTGAATTTTAAACTGGACATATCTTTCAACTTTTAAAGTGAAATATCAGTTTCTTAACTCCGTTAGAAAGATATGATTGAACAGATTCAAATATTTCTGGTTTTGCTGAAATCCGATTTACTTTGGATCCCGTATATTCATTTGAAATTCGAAATTCGAAATCGAATTTTCGAACTGTCGCAACATTTTCAATTCCTTTTATAATTATAAATAATTATTTATATTCTAACGACGATCTATATAAATATATACGTTCTATTTCTATCTAAAATAAATTTCTCGTCGTTATTATTTAAAATATTCCATTTTAAATATTTAAAATCGCTAAAATTGCCAAAATAAAAATTTTAAATTGGCTCAGAATTTCCGGGTTATTATAATCTCCCCCACTTAAAACTTTTCGTCCCCGAAAAGGAACGGAGCCGAAAGTTGTTTTGCAAATCAACTCAACTTTCCATATTTTCATTACGGCTTAAGTTCCTCAACTTTTTAGTTTCTAAGAACTTTTCAATTTTTTCAAAAATTTGGCTAACACCCTAAATTTCCGAAAAATTTCGCCATAACCTCCCCTGCACCGGGGACTTCGGGATATTTGATATAGCCTCCATGGCCTTCTTCAATCCAAAAGAAAAAGAAAACGCCAATCGGCTCATAAAATCATCCAAACCCAAACAAAACAGTAAATATATACCTATTTGTCGGGCAAACAATTTTGTTCTTCTGCTCTAGCCTCCTTGCTATGACCTGTTCAATGTAAGTACATGTATATGCATGCATTTGCAACTAATTTTCAATACAGTTCAATATTTGATTCAATTTGGCCTAATGGTTCAAAATATCAAACAAATAAACAAACAACACAATCAACAATCAATTAGTGGATTATCGTTTCAAATTCATAATTTTGATACATATACTGAAAATCATGTTTTTGATGCCAAATCACAACAATAAACCTATCTAGTTTTGGTTCTCACACCAGTCTAATGGAAATATATAGATATCTCACTTTCAAAAATCGAATATGAATACTGATGATGATTCACCATCATCAGAATTGTCCCCGGGCGACTAAAGTGTGATTCTATATTTATCCAGTATATTAAAACTTCGAATATACGTTCATGACGCATATATGCAAAATCTTTATATATCGGATTGTCCAAATTCAATACAAATAAAATATTCAAATACGTATGCTTGAATTTAATTTTCAAAACAAAATTTGTTTTCATTTGAAAAATATACTCTTCACACTCGTTCTAGGACACTACTGATCCTATCTCTAACGAGTCATTCTAATTGGATATTACTAATCCAAAATCTGATGAATTCTTTCGTATGGTTCTAATGTGTCTTGTTCTCGCGCTCTGTAAACCAAAGATCTGATACCAAATGAAGCGAACTGAACTTCCCCGGTCTCCGAAGAGAAGAGAAAGAACGAATTACTTTGAGGACAAGACGAATCAGAACGCAGACAGAAGAACATTTCATTGTATATTACAACAATTCCATCAGAATACAAGAATATACAGAGTAAGAATAAATATTACACAAAAAATATCAGAGATTTAAATTACATTTAAATACATCACAACGGAAAATAATACAAAACACAACTAGAAGTAATACATGGATACAGAGCTTTCCGAGTATCGTTCCAGCTGTAAATCAGGATCCTGTGAATATAAATCTGCAAAACCAAAACTACTAGCTGCCCGTGTCAAAATAAGGGCACCCAGAGTTTAGGCTAAAACAATAAACTCCAGGTCAGTCATGTGACTGGTGTGAGAACTAAAACAGTTATTAATCTTTATTTTAAAGTTAGGTAAATCAAGGGACCACGCCATATAACACGGAATGGGTTTTTACCCCAAGAATACCAGTGCATAAACAAACAGCGCAATGCTAAATAAAGAACAATGAAGCTATTATAAGACCCATGTCCTATCACACAATGCAACGCAAGCCGGGGGATAGGGTTTTCCCTTATAATAGCCAAACATGCTTAGTACGTTTAAAACAAATCATTTGATACTACTATAAGTGCATAGTGTATAAAACAACTTCAAATCATAAGTATAAATCATAGACGGCATAGGTACCATATATCATGTCGCCGTACTAGTTCTACAATTAAAACCGCAAAATCACGTATTTGGAAATTGGATTTCCATCTACGAACCGAGGCAAAAGATAGTCCTCTACCGATTCGAGATGCTCTAGCCCGTCCCTCAGGCAAGTACTCAGTCAAGCCTTTGGATCGTTAGGGCCGGTCCACCGATGTGGATTAAAATGCCTGAACACTGTGTTTCCCCAGCCTTTGGGGTATAAATGAGCCAACAAATGACTCCATCGGCTTCACATAGTCATCGATATATCCGAGGCGCCTCGCAACAGGAAAACCCACATAAATCAAACTCGTCAGGGCGTGTAAAACCACTGAGGCCACTTCTAGCTAGAAAGAAACGCATGTCCTCCCTGAGGTCCTTGTCCCGTTTTTAGTTCACAACCGCGGTGTGAGGCTCGCGAATTCACGTTACACAAAGCTATGCCACACAGGCCGTGCTTTGATCATCAACCACAAGACTTTGCTTTTCAACAAAAGCCTTGATCATTTGCATCTTAGTATGCCACACAGGCAAACCACTCCATGCAACCGATATCCATCAATCACACAGAATGATATCCAATGTCAGACACACAGTCCATTTACAAGTCCGTTCTGGGTCTGAACGAAACCGGAGGCACCTTGTACCTCGCTTATCCATCGATCTCCAAGTACGTTTGGACGACCACCAACTGATTCCCTCCTCTTGGGTGTACGGCCCAATCAAGATCATCAGTAATTATCCAAACGACGTGAAGATCTCCGGTCTTCAACCACCGTCTTCATCTTCGACTCATCGTCGAATCAGTTATTCAGAATGAGATAAACCCGGTCTTTCTGAATAATTCGCGTATATAATAAACAAGTGTTACACAAACACAACATACGCCTCATTCCAATTCATCAGTCACTAACCGTAAATCAACAAGAGAATAATTCCCCAAATATTAACCCCGAAGGCCGAAACCAACATCAGATCAATACCGAGGAAACCGTTCTGCTTAGCTAACCTATAATTAGTTTCTAAATTTCACATTCTTAGGGAAAGGTTCCCATTAATTTTATCAGAGATAAATGCTTTTAAATTTATTCTTTAATCTTCCTTTGAATAT
The DNA here is from genome assembly GCA_030737875.1 of Allium sativum. Classification (NCBI taxonomy): domain Eukaryota; kingdom Viridiplantae; phylum Streptophyta; class Magnoliopsida; order Asparagales; family Amaryllidaceae; genus Allium; species Allium sativum. Next base: position 217,324,168 of record CM060916.1, on the reverse strand, counting down.
CACCTCAAACTAGTCGGGATTAGCGAAGCACACCGAAGTAATCATTTATTTTAATTTCCCAATCCTAACCTATTCATCCCATGAAGTAAAACTAGTAATACTTCATATCTAACACCACGGTGTTTTCGGTAAATTCAATTACCATTTCACATTCAAATCTAATTAAAGATTTAACTACCGCTTGGAGTAAAACTGGTGATACTCCATTCTCGATCTTTTCAATCTAATTAAAGATTCATTAAAACTCCACTTAGTTTTAATCTTTGATTGGGTCAAAGAATCAGTGTCATTTAAAACACGGTTCACGGTAAACCCCAAAATCACATCACATTTCAATCAGTCCCTAACCGTAAAATAGCAAGTGAGCAATTCCCTAAGTATTAACCCCGAAGGCCGAAGATCAATACCCCAGAAACCATTCAACTTAACTAATCTCCAGTTAGTTTCTGATTTTCTTAACTCCTTTGGGTCTAAGAACAGTACTATTGAAGATACCGTTCACGACAACCCCAAATCACATTCCATTAATTATCGTGTTAAAGAACAAGTGTCATTTAAAACACTGTTCACGATAAACCCAAAAATCAATACCAATTCAATTCCAATTAAATATTATTTAATTGGTACACTTCATTAAATCTAAATAAAAAGATTTAATCTTTTTCTCAACTGGGCTTAAGAACAGCGTTAATAGAGACGCCATTCACGACAAACCCAAATCACATTTGATATTAAATACAAGGCTCTGAATAGAAAATATATCGGCTTATATTCAACATCAAATTCTAAAATCAACAAATATCGTATTGGAATAACGATATATATATATATATCTTTCAAATTCCCTTAACCATATCTGTATAATCACGAAATCCAACATCGAAATATTCTGAAAATAATTTCGATTCAAATCCATTCCAACTTTATATATCGGAAATTCTGGTTATTTTCAAAACCACTTCAATTTCAATTTATTTATTTTAATTCTAGTTCAAAACTAGTTCATTTCGATAAAAATCTATTTTTATCTTTTCAAATATGGAGTTTTTCATCTCAGTTTTTCCCAAATCATTTCTCACACAAATTATTACTATTTTTAATAATTTTATCAAGGCCCGTACGGTCGATTTTCATCAACGGCCATCGAACTGCACTTACAGCGACCTTTTCCAAATTTGATTTGGACATAATTCCAAATCCAACCGTTAGATTTCAAATTTCTAATGTTCTTTAGAAAGCACTTTTCGATACGAACCCAACGGTTCCGGTTTTAGGAGAATCCGACGGTCGGATCTCCCGTAATATCCATTCGAAGTCAATAGTCGAAATTCGCGAACTACCGCAGCACGACGCGTTCTATTCAGGCCATTATATATATAATATATATATTATATATATTTCGTCGATTTCCTTTTAAAACGTATTTTATAAATCGTTTTAAATTCGTTTTCAAAACGGTTTCAACTTCATATTCAATTTCAAATCAAAATTGAACATTCCATATCATTAACATATAAATGATAATATTTTCAAAACGTTATATTTTGAAATCACTTTCTTTTCGATATTCATTATAAAAACGAATAAAATCGATATAAATATCGCTCACGTCAAAATGGCGTAAATCTAACCAACACGGCTTCATATATTTCTGTTTTCAAATATTCTATTTCAAATATTTCTTTTTCAGATATTTCTAATCAAAAATTTCTTTTTCAAATATTCTATTTTAAATATTTCTATTTCAAAACTGTAATGAGGCCCAATCAATTACCACATAATGTTAATTATATGGATTTTTTACAACACATGTATAAAATAACAACAATAAATAATCAACCATCATCCAGAGTGCACCACACAACTGCATAAGCATTAAATATAAATATTCAATGCTTATAACAGCCTGTCAATCAATCGATCGACATACAGCTAATTATTGGGATTAGTGTATGTCATATATTATCCCAATACCCATGTGGGGTTTCAATCAATCAAACACATATTTTATTTGTGTCGTTGGGCAATGTGTAAAGTTTATCGTCCCAATCAATATCAGTCAAATCGGTGTATATAAACAAATCGTCCGATTCGTTTATAAATATTTATTTCATATACACGTTAAAAATTATATTTTTAACTATAAAATATTTTCCACTATAAAATATTTTATTTCATTCACCATCACACAATCAACTACACACCAAAATCAAACAAACAAGCATACAAGCCGTCCATGGTCTGCGGACGACGGGTATCGGGTGCTACTAAACACCGTCTGCATCCTAGTATATATATTTTAACTAGAAAACAAGATATAAAGTGAGAAGTTCTCACCAGCTAGCTAAACCAATACACCGCGAATCTTCTTATGTAGAAATCTTCGTCGTGCTCGCCTTTTGCCAATTTCGTTGCTCGTAGCCACTACATATATAAAAATCACATTTTTATATTGCTGCTATGTATATAAAAATCCTATTTTTATACCGCTACTATATAGATAAAAATTCTATTTTTACAACGGTGTTCATATAATAAAGATTATATTTTTATCACGCTATTCTCTATATATAAATTATATTTTTATATATCTACTTCTAATACAAAGATCGAATTTTTATTCTCTATATAATATAAAAATTATATTTTTTACTTCGATGTTTATATACTAAAAATCATAGCTTTCGTAATTCAAAATCATAGCTTTTTATATTTCAAAAATTATAGCTTTATATATTTTAAAAATCATATTTTTATTCGCTAGAAATAAAAATAAAAAATCCTATCTTTCTTTTATAAATAAAAAAAACACTTCTTTTCTACTGTAAAAAAAACTGATTTTTAATGATGTTATTTATATAAAAATTATTCAGCTTTTCATGTAAAAATCAAACTTTTTTATGGTATGTTATATATATATATAATCAGATTTTAATTCAATGGGATTATCTAAAAAAAACAGACTTTTTTAAAAACACAGACATATAATAAAATAAAGTAAAATAAAAAATCAGTGTACTCACTGTTGATGAACGCATGAGTTGGAGGAAAGAGAGGCGGCGGGTGTACTAGGGTTTACGGAGCATCGACGACGGCTCCTCTGGCGATCTACGAGGGCCCACGTTTGGGACGATGGCTCAAAGGATCCAAGATTCGACGACATGGACCGAGCGGCTTCAGATCGAGGTGGGAGCTTGCGGAGGGACTGTGGTGGAAGGAGGACATCAGTGGCGAAGCGATGGAGGGTGGAACGGCGAGGGGTGGATTTGCGATTTTAGAGTTAGTTTTTTTTTAATTCCAGATCTGAATTGGATCGTTGAAACGTAAGGGGAGGGAGGGGTTTTAGTGAAAATAAATTATATATATATTTATTTAATTATTTTATCTTTCTAAAAAGTTGACTTTTCCTTTGAACTTGAAATCAAGTCCACCGACTGTCGCCCCTAGCTAATTACCCCCATTCTGAACGCAATGGGATATGTATCGCAATTCAGTTCGACTGTTTCGATAGGTTTTTATTCAAATTAAATTATAAATCAGTGTATATTCAATTTAAACGTACATTTTAATTTATCGGGGTCACATACTAACTCTAAAAATTCCAGAAAAATTATTTCTAACTTCGTATTGACGATACGGTCCTAACAAATCTAATTTTGTTAAATTTTGAGACCGTTTGAAAAATGGCCATTTCCTGGTCGATCGAAATTGATTGAAACTGTTCAAACACGTTTAACTTCGCCACGCTCACATTTGGATTCAAAAAATTACGAATTTTGGAACCTAGCAATAATTTGACATCCCGGATCCAACAAAAGTGGTTTCGTCGAAAACCGAGGTCGTTTGCAAAACGGCTATTTTCAAGGCCTTTATATATATTAAAATATATATAAATTCCACAGCGACGTTTCTGAATTTTAAACAGGACATATCTTTCAACTTTTAAAGTGAAATATCAGTTTCTTAACTCCGTTAGAAAGATATGATTGAACAGATTCAAATATTTCTGGTTTTGCTGAAATCTGATTTACTTTGGATCCTGTATATTCATTTGAAATTCGAAATCGAATTTTCGAACTATCGCGCCATTTTCAATTCCTTTTATAATTATAAATAATTATTTATATTCTAACGACGATCTTTATAAATATATACGTTCTATTTCTATTCAAAATAAATTTCTCATTGTTATTATTTAAAATATTCCATTTTAAATATTCAAAATCGCTAAAATTGCCAAAATAAAAAATTTAAATTGGCTCAGAATTTCCGGGTTATTACATTAGATATGAAGTATGACCAGTTTTACTTCATGGGATGAATAGGTTGTGATTGGGAAATAAAATAAATGATTACTCTAGTGTGGTTCACTAATCCCGACTAGTTTGAATTGATATTCAAAAGAAGATTAAAGAATAAATTTAAAGAATTTATCTTCCATAAAATTAATGGGAACTTTTCCCAAAGTATGAGAATATTTGAATAAAGGAATATTCTGAATTGGAATGAGGCGTACGTTGTGTTTGTGTAACACTTGTTTACTATATACGCTAGTTATTCAGAAAGACCGGGTTTATCCCATTCTGAATAACTGATTCGACGTGGTGTCGAGGATGAAGACGGTGGTTGAAGACCAGAGCTCTTCACATAGTTTGGGTGATTACTGATGATCTTGATTGGGCTGTACACCTAAGAGGAGGGAATCAGTTGGTGATCGTCCAGTCGTACTTGAAGATCGATGGATATGCGAGGTACAAGGTGCCTCCGGTTTCTTTCAGACCCAGAACGAACATGTAAATGGACTATGTGTCTGACATTGGATTTTATTTTGTGTGATTGATTTCTATTAAATATATATCTATTTGGCGGCGGAGAATTTATTCTCTTGCTTAACGCCCTTCTCTGAGACGTACAAGCTCAGAGGTTATATATTGATGGATATCAATTGCATGGAGTGAATTACCTGTGTGGCATGCCTAAGTGGCAAATGATCAAGGCTTTTGTTGAAAAGCAGAGTCTTGTGGTTGATGATCAAAGCACGGCCTGTGTGGCATAACTTTGTGTAGCGTTGATTCGCGAGCCTCACACCCCGGTTGTGAACCAAAAACGGGAGAGGACCTCAGGGAGGACATGTGTTTCCTTTTAGCTAGGGTGGTGTCAGTGACCTACCAGCCCTGACATTTATATTATTTTCACCTGTGTGGTTGTTGCTGTTGCGAGGCGCCTCGAATATATCGGTGACTGTGTGGAGCCAATGGAGTCATTTGGCTCATTTACGCCCCAAAGGGCGGGGTAACGTAGTGTTCAGGCATTTTAATCCACATCGGTGTACCGGCCCTGTCGCTCCAAGGGTCACTCGAGCTCTGATCCTGAGACATGGGCTAGATTGTCTCGAATCGGTGAGGACTATCTTTTGCCTCGGTTCACAGATGGAAATCCAACTTCCGATATGTGACTTTGCTGTTTTGATTGTATACCTATATATGGCGACATAGTGGTATAGGGCAATTATGCCGTCTATGATTGATACTTATGATTTGAAATTGTTTTGACACTATACACTTATAGTAATAATAAAACATGAAATTTCACGTACCGAGCATTCTTGGCTATTATAAGGTAAAAACCCTATCCTCCGGTTTGCGTTGAATTGTGTGATGGGACCTGCATTTTATAATAGCTTCATTTTTCTTTATTTAGCATCGTGCTATTGTTTTATGCACTGGTGTTCTTGGGAGGAAACCCGTTCCGTGTTATATGGCGTGTTCCCTTGATTTACCTAACTTTAAAATAAAGATTAATAACTGTTTTAGTTCTCACACCAGTCACATGACTGACCTGGAGTTTATTGTTTTAACTTAAACTCTGGGTGCCCTTATTTTGACATGGGCAGCTAGTAGTTTTGGTTTTGCAGATTTATATTCACAGGATCCTGATTTACAGCTGGAACGATACTCGGAAAGCTCTGTATCCGTGTATTACTTTCAGTTGTGTTTTGTATTATTTTTCCGCTGCTATGTAATGTATTGTAATCTCTGATATTTTTCTATTGTGTAATATTTATTTATACTCTGTATATTCTTGTATGATGGAAATTGTTGTAATAAGCAATGAAATGTTCTTCTGTTTGCGTTCCGATGTGTCGTGTTCTCAATTCAATCCGGGCTTTCCTTATCGGGGAAGTTCGGGTCGTGTCATTCCCATTCCTTTTTATTTTTATAGACTAGGCTAACTTCGAGCCTAGTCCAGATCTAGCTGAAAGGCATACGTACGAACAATATTGTAATAGTGGAAGGATGTTTGGGGAATTGAAACAACTTGCATGATGGATTTTGGGAAAAACCTGTGATTGGGGAATTGTTGTATATAACTTATAAAATACTGGAAATTGGGAATGTTGATAATTTGGCACATAACGGTAGATATTAATTTGGGACATTAATGAAAATATGAGCAAATTAAGTTGGAACAATTAGGTATGTTTGGAATAAAGATTATGGATAAAGGGGGAAAAGGTTGATATGGGCATAAATCAATTTGGACATAATTGAGTATAAATTAGATTATTGGCACAAGTCGAATTAGGCATAATTGGATATAATTTGTATATATAGATTTGGCACCAATAATTTGGAGGCATAATGCATGTTGAGATTTAAGACTTGATTTTGGGGACATACCATATATGATGATTCATAACTTAGAAGAAAGGGAATACTATGCATAAAAATTTATGACTTGGATAAAAAGCATATAAACCTATAATGGAATAGGGATAAATGTGAACATGCCTAAGTTGGGGTTTTGGGTAATTGACATACACTGTAATTAAAGATTATAATATGGCATAATTTGTATTATGAATCATGGCTGGAGTTTTGGGAGTACAATCTATGTTGTACAACATTTTGGGTAAATATTATATTATGAATTAGAAATGTAATTTGGGTATGCAAATCTGTAGGCTCAATCTAAGACTGAGAAGAACATGATAATGGAACTTTTAGTAACCTGCTGTAACTTGCGGAGATGTTTAATCTGTTAAATTGATTAATCTGTTGAAACTGAATACTGTAGTTGAAAAGTCTGCGATGTACATGACAAATGTTAAATTTGGTATAGTATATGCATGAATAATGATAAATTTGGGACAAGACATGAAATTGGGTTAATTAACATAATTAGCCTGAAATTGGCATAAACGTAAAATGAATAAACTGGCTAAGATAAGCATGCTGAGACACGAGGTTAGACTCTGCTTACGGTAGAAGCCTGCCCGGAACCGACCGGCCTAACTAGCAATCGCAAACGGTCAGTCTAATGTGGGAGGTCGTAAGCATAACTAAAAGATGCTTGGACACGAGGTTAAGTCTGGCTTGTGGCAGAAGTCTGTCCGGATACGCCCGACACATCCAGCGGCCACAAACAATCGACTTAATGTGAGAGGTCTGTGCATTGATAACTAATTAATGCTGATCAAAGATGAATATGATACCTAAAACAAGTTAGGTGGGTAGGGTTAAGTTAACCTGTGTGAAATGACAACTTAGCCAATATTACATGAACAAAGTGGATAGGGTTAAGGCAAGCTTAACCAATAATACATATTGATTTGATAAGTGGATGGGGGTTAAGTCAACACTTAACCAATATTACATGAACAAAGTGGATAGGGTTAAGGCAAGCTTAACCAATAATACATATTGATTTGATAAGTGGATGGGGGTTAAGTCAACACTTAACTAATTTTACATGAACAAAGTGGATAGGGTTAAAGCAAGGTTAACCAATAATACGTGTTGATTCGATAAGTAGATGGGGTTAAGTCAACTGGGCAGATAGACAACACTTAACCAATACAACATGTAAATTAAATAAATGGGTGGGGTTAGGTTAATTTGAGAACACTTAACCGTTATAACATGTTGGTTAGGAAACCACAGTAACGGGGACCCATTTCAGCAGTAAACCACATAGATGTATCATGGTACCCTGAACTATGCAGGGTGGGGCACGATTACTGGGCTGATTATAAGCGGTCAAAATAGCGGCGAGTGGTACGTCAATTTAGGTTTCGACGGAGTAGAGGCATGCACGTGTTCCGGAGTGGAAAAATTAGGCACTCGGCATCAGTAGTTATACACTGTGCATCTTGAATTGTGTCGGGTTGCCATCATATGGATTGATACGCCCCATGGTGGGGCCAGGTCAGGTATCTACAAACAAGCGGGGCTGAATGACACAAGTAATAAATACATCCGAGTAGAAGCCGATCGATAAAGGGATCACTTTATTATGAACACATGAGGCTAGTTGAAACAATTGTTAGTAGATGCTGAGAAATAGAAATGAGTGCGATAACATATTCAGTTTATCTTGCCTTACCTTGACTTATATTATTTTGTTACTGTGGTATTACGGAGGAGACCGTGCGAGTGGGGTACCACGGGGTGTACCTCAGCTTAGGGGTAGCTACATATACATTATGTTAGGTTAATCTACTAGGGAGTAGATGGGTGTGACGTGCGTGTGAAAGGCTCTAGTGCTAATAACACAAATAACCTAATAGATGAGAAAATGTAATTGGACGGTATATGTAGGATTATTCAAAAAGTATAGTTTAAATTCATTCACACAGAACTTATGTTCTGACCCCCTCCTCGTAACATTCATAGGTTAGGCTCTTGACAGAGACTGTATAGCTTTGGATACTGGTTTAGCAGTATTATTATTAAGGTAAAGTTATGTTTTAACTACATTATATTTTATTCCTTCAGCTGTGAGATGTTTTCCGAACTCTGACATGTTTTATGTCTCTGTCTTTTCTGCAGGATACCAGAGCAAGCCAACTCAGGTTTCAATGGATTGGGTTTCTAAAAAAAATTCGGTCCGTTAGAACGCGGGTTGTTATATCTGGTATCAGAGCTTCAGTTTAGGGTTTCTAGGGAAATAATGAGTGGGCGTATTTGTATTTTCAAAAATATAAATATAAATATATAAAAACCTAGATCCATAAGGAGCCCACTAAATAGAAAGAGATAAAATATGAAAGAAATGGGATATTTGTTTTGTACGCTAAAGAAATGAACATAGAAATTTTGAGACTCTTAGGTAGTTTGGGTGGAAAGTATACAACATGTTTTAGAGAAAGACGAATCCCATACGATAGAAACTGAAATGTTAGTATTTCATATTAGTGGGTTCAGAAGTGAAACCTTATAAATTAGAAAAAGGTTAAAAAGTGGAGAATGGATTAGGAATATTTATAGTTGAAAGAATTGACCTTGTGGGAAGTGTCTAGGAAAGCCTAGTTGAGTTGGAGACCCACTTTGAGTCTAACCCAATGATTAACTTTTAAGAACTTGAAATTATAAAAAATTTGACAAAAAAAGTTTTGTGGTGTTTACAAGTTTTAATCTTAAATGTATTTTTGATGTTTGAAGAAAATATGTACAAAAACATATTTGAAAATGTGTATTGGATTTTAAAGTAAAGTGGGGTATACTTTGAAAAATAATGATTTCTTATTTTAAAATAATTCACTCATGAAAAAAAATGTACGTTATAAAGCATGTATAGCTCACTAGTTTTCATATTTTAATATATGAAAGGATTAAAAAGTAAAGTATACAAAATGTTGCACTTTGTAAAAGGAAGTTTTGAAATCTCTACTCGGTTCACAATAAGTTTTGATTATTGTTTTGAAAAAGAAATTTTGTTAATTGGACAAAATAAGTTGTAGAAAGCTAGAATCGAGTAGACGTTTGCACCTTATAGAAAGCAGCCAAAATTAACATTATAGGTAGAAACAATGTAACCCAATAGTTGTCCTTATCTACTCTAGTTTTGTGATTTGTAGAAAAAAATGTGTTTTACATTTTTGTTGTGACATGTTTCATGGTTTGGCAAAAGCAAGTTTTGGAAAAGAAAACAAAGTTTTAACCACTTCTAATTTTTAGAAGGAAAATGATATAAAAAAAAAAGCCAAACCATGTTTTGAAAAAAAATATGGAGTAGGTAAGGAATAGTGTCTAGAAAGAATGAGAAGAAGTTTGAGGCTATGAAGTAAATAGCAAGGACCATCTTGGAATAGTGGAAAATTCCCGTTGAATGCATAAGCATTGTGAGGCCTAGAGTTGTTGCTTGAAAAAAAAATATATGCTAAAAATACACAGCAAGGACTAGTAGTAACTACTAGATAGTGTAAGGGCAAGTAAGTGTTGAGAGTTTGTTGTTGGACTTTTCTTTAGTAAAATAGTCTTATGATTCTTGGCCCGTAGTAGTAGCTGTGTAGAATATTGTTTGTGCTGAAAATAGAAAAGCTTATTTGAAAAATAAATTTAAGTAATTGGAGTAAGTCAAATAAGCTAAGAAAGAGAATAGCCTAACTAAGAAGAAAACAACAAATTAAGTGAAGCAACAACACATGACGGGAAAAGGAAATGAAAATTTTAAGATGGTTAAATATGAAAATTTTCCAAGATAAGTTGAAATAGAAGAGAAAATTTTCTTATGTGGTTCTGCTTGGATAGGAAAATAGGAAATCTTTATAGAGTAGTTACATAAAAATCCAAGTACAATTAGAAAATGTACATAAAAGAAAAACGGAAGAAGTGAATTTTTTCGTTTTATAACTTTTTGTAACATAAGAAATCGAATTTAGAAAATTAGTTTTTTCTCAATTTCGAAATTTAATGATGGTTGGTAGGATTTTGGATGCAGCAAGTGGATGAACTATGCTCTTATTCTGTAAGAGTGTGGAAAAATTTGGGTGAAAAATGTTTTGATTTTCAAAAATATTGCATTCATATAGAACTGCAAGTATATTTAGTATGTAAGCATCATGTTTTAAAAATAGTTTTCAAAAATTTGCATACATATAGGAGGTACCACTTAGGCATACATGTGTTATTGTAATGTATTGCACTTTGCACACGTCCACAATGTTTGCAAAAGCTAGATGCACACTTGATGGATGTATATTATGCGAGGGATTATCTATTTTACCCTTATCAAATTTCGGGGACGAAATTTCCTAAGGGGGGAGAACGTAACACCCACATTTTTAATACAGATAAAAATATGCATATAGATATATGCATAAACATAATTAAGAATAAATTAATAAATACATACACTGATTGAGCGTTTATAATAAAAGAAATAAATGCATACAACAAGTTTAATGTAATATGTTAAATGGAGTAATATAATAAGTGCAAGCAAGGAAAAGAAACGTCATATGTGAGTAAAAAGTACGTAAAAATAAAAATAAGAATGATGTATTAAATGGAAAGATAATATTGCATTGGAATAATGCATGAGTTAATGCATTAAGAAAGAGATTATTTGTAATAAAGGTATGCAACCAAGATAGAGAGAACAATTAAATAATTGCAATAGTAAAATAATGACATTTATGGCGGAGCAATTAATAAAATTAATAGTTTAAAAATTGTGTGTAGAATATGCATTAGTAATATAATGCACGCATTAATAAAAGAGAAAAGTAGAGTGCATTAAAGAGAATTCTTTTGAGATAAGAATGCATTCATTTGTAACATACATACATATGCATAGAATAATTAAAACGTATATAATGCATTGAAGAAGAAAGAATTGAGCGTATAAAAGAAGAATGCATTAATTGCAATGAAATAATAAATTAAGGAAGGAGGTAGACCGCATATAGAAAGATAAGTAATAATTTTGATTGCACAAAAGAGCATTTAGTGGTTAGAAAGGGAAGAAAATCATTTAATTTATTGAAGAAAAAAAGATTGTCTTGAAATTTTATTTAATTGCAGTAAATAAAATTTCAAATTAAATTAAAAAAAAAGAATTAATTTTTTATTTTAGTCACTAAATGCATATGGAGTTCGATACACCCCCTCCCCCGCGCATGGTCTATGGGTGCAGCGCACCCTGGGCTGTTCTAGAACGTTCCTTTCTTGGATGAGGTGGATGGTTTAGATGAGTTTTTATTTTTAATCCTAAAGACCTAGTTTCTCTAACACATATATAAATAGATTGTTAGTTTTTCTTCCACCAAAACTCCGCTCTTCTCTTCTTCCTCAAGCAATTCTATGCAAAAATAAACAATGGCTCTTAGCCTATTCTTCTCCTTCCTCTCCAAACCTTATCTTAAAACAAAAGATCAGATGAAATCAACGATCAGTGATTCAAGAAATACAACTCCTTTCAGATCTAATCAAAACAAGGGATTGAGAAAAGTATAGATCTACAACAACAAGGCCTAATTCTCTTCGTCTTATCCAATCAATGTGAGTGGGTTTAAATAACCCTTATGAATAATTGTATGCATGTCGTTTAGCAATTCCCCAAATTAAAATGTTTAATTCAATTAAAATCTTATAGCTTTTACTTTTTGCCTATTTTGTTCTTCTTCCCGTTTCTTTTTATTTTTATAGACTAGGCTAACTTCGAGCCTAGTCTAGATCTAGCTGAAAGACATACGTACGAATAATATTATAATAGTGGAAGGATGTTTGGGGAATTGAAACAACTTGCATGATGGATTTTGGGCAAAACATGTGATTGGGGAATTGTTGTATAACGTATAAAATACCAGAAATTGGGACTGTTGATAATTTGGCACATGACGGTAGATATTAATTTGGGACATTAATGAAAATATGTGCAAATTAAGTTGGAACAATTAGGTATGTTTGGAGTAAACATTATGGAAAAAGGGGGAAAAGTTTGATATGTGCATAAATCAATTTGGACATAATTGAGTATAAATTAGATTATTGGCATAAGTTGAATTAGGCATAATTGGATATAATTTGTATATATAGATTTGGCACCTATAATTTGGAGGCTTAATACATGTTGAGATTTAAGACTTGATTTTTGGGACATATCATATATGATGATTCATAACTTAGAAGAAAGGGAATACTATGCATAAAAATTTATGACTTGGATAAAAGGCATAGAAACCTATAATGAAATAGGGATAAATGTGAACACGCCTAAATTGGGGTTTTGGGTAATTGGCATACACTATAATTAAAGATTATAATATGGCATAATTTGTATTATGAATCATGGCTAGGGTTTTGGGAGTACAATCTATGTTGTACAAAATTTTGGGTGAATATTATATTATGAATTAGAACTGTAATTTGGGTATGCAAATCTGTAGGCTCAATCTAAGATTGAAAAGAACATGATAATGAAACTTTTAGTAACCTGCTATAACTTGTGGAGATGTTTAATCTGTTAAATTGATTAATCTGCTGAAATTTGTTGAAACTGAAAACTGTAGTTGAAAAGTCTGCGATGTACATGACAAATGTTAAATTTGGTACAATATATGCCTGACAAATGCTAAATTTGGGGAATGACATGAAATTGGGGTAATTAACATAACTAGCCTGAAATTGGCATAAATGGCAAATTAATAAATTGGCTAAGATAAGCATGCTGAGACACGAGGTTAGACTGTGCTTGCGGTAGAAGCCTGCCCGGAACCAACCGACCTAACTAGCAACCGCAAACGGTCAGTCTAATGTAGGAGGTCGTAAGCATAACTAAAAGATGCTTAGACACGAGGTTAAGTCTGGCTTGTGGCAGAAGTCTGCCCGGAACCACCCGACAAATTCAGCTGCCACAAGCAATCGAGTTAATGTGAGAGGTCTGTGCATTAATAACTAATTAATGCTGATCAAAGATGAATATGATACCTAAAACATGTTAGGTGGGTGGGGTTAAGTTAACCTGTGTGAAATGGAAACTTAGCCAATATCACATGAACAAAGTGGATAGAGTTAAGGCAAGCTTAACCAATAATACATATTGATTTGATAAGTGGATGGGGGTTAAGTCAACACTTAACCAATATTACATGAACAAAGTGGATAGGGTTAAGGAAAGCTTAACCAATAATACATATTGATTTGATAAGTGGATGGGGGTTAACTCAACACTTAACTAATATTACATGAACAAAGTGGATAGGGTTAAGGCAAGCTTAACCAATAATACTTGTTGATTTGATAAGTGGATGGGGGTTAAGTCAACTGGGCAGATAGACAACACTTTACCAATACAACATGTTAATTAAACAAATGTGTGGGGTTAGGTTAAATTGAGAACACTTAGCTGTTATAACATGTTGGTTTGGAAACTCTAGTAACGGGGACCAATTTCAGCAGTAACCCACATAGATGTATCACGGTACCCTAAACTAGGCAGGGTGGGGCACGATTACTGGGCTGATTATAAGCGGTCAAAATAGAGGCGGGGGGTGCGTCAGTGTAGGTTAGGACGGAGTACGGGCGTGCACGTGCTCCGGATTGGAAAAATCAGGCACTGGTCATCAGTAGTTATACACTGTGCATCTTGAATTGTGTCGGGTTGCCATCACAGAGATTGCTCCGGAGTGAAAAAATCAGGCACTGGTCATCAGTAGTTATACACTGTCCATCTTGATTTGTGTCGGGTTGCCGTCATAGGGATTGATACACCCCATGATGGGACCGGCACAGGTATCTACAAACAAGCGGGGCCGAATGACACAAGTAATAAATACATGCGAATAGAAGCCGATTGATAAATGGATCACATTATTGTGAACACATGAGGCTAGTTGAAACAATTGTTAGTAGATGCAGAGAAATAGAAATGAGTGTGATAGCATATTCAGTTTATCTCGCTTTACCTTGTCTTATGTTATCTTGTTACTATGGTATGTGACGGCAAGGAATTTCGCTCGGTCCGAACCAGTCGCTAAACCGACCCAGACCGTTCGAAACGCCCTATCGTTTGAGAACACGACAAAATAGAACGCATGCAAAAGAACATTTCACTGTATATTACAACAATTCCATCAGATACAAGAATATACAGAGTATTAATGAATATTACACAGAAATATCAGAGATTTAAATTACATTTAAATACATAGCAGCGGAAAATAATACAATACACAACTAGAAGGGATATACGGATACAAAGCTTTCCGGATATCATTCCAGCTGTAAACCAGGATCCTGTGAATATAAATCTGCAAAACCAAAACTACTAGCTGCCCGTGTCAAAATAAGGGCACCCAGAGTTTAGGTTAAAACAATAAACTCCAGGTCAGTCATGTGACTGGTGTGAGAACTAAAACAGTTATTAATCTTTATTTTAAATCATTAGGTAAATCAAGGGACCACGCCGTATAACACGGAACGGGTTTCCTCCCAAGAATACCAGTGCATAAAACAAACAGCGCAATGCTAAATAAAGAAAAATGAAGCTGTTATAAGACCCAGGTCCTATCACACAATGCAACGCAAGCCGGGGGATAGGGTTTTCCCTTATAACAGCCAAAGAATGCTTGATACGTTTAAAACAAATCATTTGATACTATTATAAGTGCATAGTGTATAAAACAACTTCAAATCATAAGTATCAATCATAGGCGGCATGAGCGTCCCATGCCACTATGTCGCCATATATAGGTTTACAAATAAAACCGCAAATGGCACGTATTTGGAAATTGGATTTCCGTCTATGAACCGAGGCAAAAGATAGTCCTCAACCGATTCGAGACAATCTAGCCCATGTCTCAGGCAAGTACTCAGTCAAGCCTTTGGATCGTCAGGGCCGGTCCACCGATGTGGATTAAAATGCCTGAACAATACGTCTCTCCGCCCTATGGGGCGTAAATGAGCCAACAAATGACTCCATCGGACCCGGATCGTCCGATCAAACCGAGGCGCCTCGCAACAGCAACAACAACATAAGTCAAACTCGTCAGGGCGTGTAAAACCACTGACGCCACTTCTAGCTAGAAAGAAACGCAAGTCCTCCCTGAGGTCCGTCTCCTGTTTTTGGTTCATACCTGGTGTGAAACACGCGAGGTAAACGTTACACAAAGCTACGCCACAAAGGCCGTGCTTTGATCATCACCACAAGACTTTGCTTTTCAACAGAAGCCTTGATCATTTGCATCTTAGCATGCCACACAGGCAAACCATCCTATGCAACCGATATCAGTCACACAGAATGAAATCCGATGTCAGACACACAGTCCATTTACAAGTCCGTCCTGGGTCTGAACGAAACCGGAGGCACCTAGTACCCCGCATATCCATCGATCTCCAAGTACGTCTGGACGATCACTAACTGTTTCCATCTTCTTGGGTGTACAGCCCAATCAAGATCATCAGTAATTACCCAAACGACGTGAAGACCTCCGGTCTTCGACCACCGTCTTCATCTTCGACTTATCGTCGTATCAGTTATTCAGAATGGGATAAACCCGGTCTTTCCGAATAACTCGCGTATATTTTAAATAAGTGTTACACAAACACAACATACGCCTCATTCCAATTCATTAGTCACTAACCGTAAATTAATCAAGAGAATAATTCCCCAAATATTAACCCCGAAGGCCGAAACCAACATCAGATCAATATTCAGAAAACCATTCTGCTTGGCCAACCGACAGTTAGTTTCTAAATTTCACATTCATAGGGAAAGGTTCCCATTAATTTTATCCAAGATAAATTCCTTGAATTTATTCTTTAATCTATCTTTTGAATATCAATTCCAAACTAGTCGGAATTAGCGAACCTTACCGAAGTAATCATTGGTTTTAATTTCCCAATCCCAACCTATTCATCCCATGAAGTAAAACTGGTAATACTTCATATCTAACACCACGGTGTTATCGGTAAATTCAATTACCATTTCACGTTCAAATCTAATTAAAGATTTAACTAACGCCTGGAGCAAAACTGGTGATACTCCATTTCGATTATTGCAATCTAATTAAAGATTTATTAAAACTCCACTTAGTTTTAATCGTTAACTGGGTTAAAGAATCCGTGTCATTTAAAACACGGTTCACGATAAACCCAAAGTCACATTCATTAATTATCGGGTTAAAGAACAAGCGTTATTTAAAACACTGTTCACGATAAACCCAAAAATCAACACCAATTCAATTCCAATTAAATATTATTTAATTGGTACACTTCATCAAATCTAAATAAAAAGATTTAATCTTTTCTCAACTGGGTTCAAGAACAGTGTTAGTGAAGACACCATTCACGACAAACCCACATCACATTTGATATTAAACACAAGGCTCTGAATAGAAAATATACCGGCTTATATTCAATATCAAATTCTACGACTAACAAATGTCGTATTGGAAATAACGATATAAATATATATCTTTCAAATTTCCATAACAACATCTGTATAATCACGAATTCCAACATCGAAATATTCCGAAGACAATTTCGATTCAAATCCATTCCAATGCAATCATTGGAAATTTTGGTTATTTTTAAAACCCTTTTCGAATTCAATTTATTTATTCAAAAATAAATAGAATTATAATTTCTAGTTCAAAACTAGTTCATTTCGATAAAAATCTATTTTTATCTTTTCAAATATGGAGTTTTTCATCCCAATTCTTCCCAAATCATTTCTTATGATTTTACACAAATTATTACTATTTTTAATAATTTTATCAAGGCCCGTACAGTCGATTTCCATCAACGGCCATCGAACTGCACTTATAGCGACCTTTTTCAAATTTGATTTGGACATAATTCCAAATCCAACCGTTAGATTTCAAATTTCTAATATTCGTTAGAAAGCTCTTTTCGATACGAACCCAACGGTTCCGGTTTCAGGAGAATCCGATGGTCGGATCTCCCGTAATGTCCGTTTGAAATAAATGGTCGAAATTCACGAACTGCCGCGGCGCGGCGCGTTCTATTCAGGCCATTATATTATATATATAATATATATAATATATATTTCGTCGATTTCTATTTAAAACGAATTATATAAATAGTTTTAAATTCGTTTCAAAAGCAATTTCAACTTCCTTTTCAATTCAAATCAAAATTGAATTCTTTTTTATAAATTCGTTTTAAAATTCATTTCTATTCAATTCAAATTTCAATTCAATTTGAATTCATTTCAATTCGCTTTCTATTCAATTTGAATTCGTTTTCAATTCATTTCGAAATCGTTTTCAATTCATTTCATTTCGAAATCGTTTTCAATTCAATTCGAAATCGTTTTCAATTCAATTCATTTCGAAATCGTTTTCAATTCAATTCATTTCGAAATCGTTTTCAATTTATTTCATTTCGAAATCGTTTTCAATTTATTTCATTTCAAAATATTCGATTTCGAAATCACTTTTCAATATTCATTTTAAAATGAATAAAATCGATATAAATATCGTTCACGTCAAAATGGCGTCAATCTAATCCACACGGCTTCATAAATTTCTATTTTCAAATATTCTATTTCAAATCTTTCTTTTTTTCAAAATAGTTGTTATTATCAAAATATTTCGTTCAACACATGACCAATCTCAATGGATGAGTACTGTCAACACATGAACTTTTATTTTATATCGATAAAGATGTAAATTTTATTATTAAAATATTTCGTTCAACACATGACCAATCTCAATGAATGAGTACTGTCAACACATGAACTTTTATTTTATAATATTCTTTATTTTTCAAATTGGAATGAGGCCCAATCAATTACCATATAAAGTTAATTATATGGATTTTCATACATCACATGTATATAATAGCATTGAAAAATAATCAACCATCAACCAAAGTGCACTACACTGTATAAGCATCAAATATAAATATCTAACGCTTATAACAGCCTGTCAATCAATCGATCGACATATTTAATCAATCAGGATGAGTGAACTGCATATTTCATCCTAACACCCGTGTGGGGTTTCAACCAATCAAACACAGATTTTATTTGTGTAGTTGGGCGATGTGTAAAATTTATCGTCCCAATCAATGTCATTCAAATAGGTGTACATAAACAAACCGTTCGGTTTATAAATGAATCTTTTATTTTATTCACTTTCACTATATTCATATTCACGTTAAAAATTATATTTTTAACGCTAAAACATTTTATTCTAACATATGAATTTCTATTATTCATTTACACAATAAAATGATATTTTTATTTTCTAACATATTTTAGAAAATTTCGGCGGCATAACGGCACGATACTAGAAACGGGACGAGGCCTAGCCTTATCCCCGGTCTAGTGAAGGCCCACGCCATTCACACATCAATCAAATCCATTTCATTATGCAAACCACAAAATTTGGAGTAAGAGTCTAACCTAGCCTTACTCCTTCGCCTTATAACGGCGCACGTCTAATCCTAACCAATTTATCGATTCGATTTTTCACACCACAAACCACATTCAAACCAATATCGCAATCAATAACCAAACAGCCAAACAAACAAGTCCATGGTCTGTGGACGATTGTGTCGGGTGCTACTAAGCACCGTCTGCATCCTAGTATATATATATAACTAGAAAATGAGAATTTAGAGTGAGAAGTTCTCACCGAAAGCTATCCAACTTCACGTCACTTCTATTGTAGAGATCTTCGCCAACTCGCCTTTCGTCGCTTTCGTTGTCCGCTTTCACTACATATGTAAAAATCGAATTTTTACGATGCTATTCAATATATAAAAATATGATTTTTATCTCGACTTTCTATATATAAAAATATGATTTTTATCTCGACTTTCAATATATAAAAATATGATTTTTATCTCGACTTTCAATATATAAAAATATGATTTTTATCTCGACTTTCAATATATAAAAATATGATTTTTATCTCGACTTTCAATATATAAAAATATGATTTTCCTTTCTACAAATCTGATCTTCTTAAAGTTTAAACCTTTTTCTTTAATCTTAAAATTAAAATAAAATCAGTTTTAATTCTTTTTCAAAAATCAGCTTTTATATTCTAATTCAAAAATCAGTTTTTAAATTCTAATTCAGTTTTAAAAATCATAATTAAAATCAGTTTTTAACTTTATAAATAAATCAGTTTAAAATTCTTTTTTTAAAATAAACAGTTTTAATCTTTATAAACAAATCAGTTTTTAACTTTATAAATAAATCAGTTTACAGAATTAAATAAAAAGAAAATAAAATAAAATAAAAAAAGAAAATGCTCACCGAAGCTGCGAAGGGGGGGGATTTCTCTGGTGGCGGTCGGCTCTGGGCTGGGGCTTCCGCTTGCGGCGGCGCGCCGTGGGGGGGGGGGCGATTGGGTGGTTTCGAGGGTGGGGTCCTGGGATGGTTCGGGCATCGCACAAGAGGAGGGGAGGGGGAAGAAGAGAGGGCGTCGGCGTTGGGAGGCCATCGCGAGGGCGGTGGGAGGCGGCCGCCGATCTGGAGAGCGTTCTTTTTTTTTTTTTAATTATTGAAATGAAACGGAAGGGGGGGGCCAGAACGATTTTAAGGAGGAGGAAAGGTTTTTTTTTATTATTATTATTTAATTTCTTAAAAGTTGACTTTTACATACGACCTCGAAACGAGGCCCACCGCCTGTCGTCCATAGCGTTTTACCCTCATTCCGAACACAATGGGATATGTATCGTAAGCTGATATGATCGTTTGAATCAGTTTCCTTTAAATTTACATTTAAATCGCTATATTGAATTTTAAACGTACATTTCAAATTACCGGGGTCACATACTAACTCTAAAAATTTCAGAAAAATATTTTCTAGCTTCGTATTGACGATACGGTCCTAACAAAACTAGTTTCGTTGAATTCTGAGACCGTATGAAAAATGGCCAATTTCCAGTCGATTAAAATCAACTGAAACTGGTCAAACGCGTTTTCCTTTGCCACACTCACATATTGATTCGAAAAATTATGAAACTTGAAACCTAGCAATAACTTCACATCCCGGACCCAACAAAACTGGTTTCGTCGGAATCCGAGGTCGTTTGCAAAATGTCCATTTTTAAGGGCCTGAATTCCATAGCGACTATTCAGAATTTTCAACTGGACATATCTTTTGATTCCCGCTACGAACTTTGGATTTTTCGGATTCGTTGGAAAGATATTCACTATTAGATTCCATTATTTTTGGTTTCACTAAAATCCGGATTGTTTTGCACCCGGTACATTCAATTGAAGTTTGAAATCGAATTATCGAACTACCGCGCCATTTTCAATTCCTTTTATAATTATATATAATTATTTATAATCTAACGACGACGCGTATAATATATACGTTCGAATTCTATTCAAAATAAATTTCTCGTCGATATTATTTAAAATAATTCATTTTAAATAATCAATGTTCGCTAAAATTGCCAAAATAAAATTTTCAAACTGGCTCGCATTTTACGGGTTGTTACAATCTCCCCCACTTAAAACTTTTCGTCCCCGAAAAGGAACAAAGTCGAAAGTGGTTTGACTATTCAGCTCTACGATCGATCAGGCTTCCATTCTCCAACTCTTTAGTTTCTGAGAATCTTCAAAATTTCAAAAATTTGGCTAACACCCTAAATTTTTGAAAAATTTCGCCATAACCTCCCCTGCACCGGGAGCATCGGGGAATTTCAAATAGCTTCCCCGGTCCTTCAGATCTCAAAAAGAAAAAGAAAAAGCCAAGCGGCTAGCCAATAGGCTCATAAAATCATCATCACCCAAACAAACAGTAAATTATGTAGTAAACATGTACCTATTTGTCGGGCAAACAAATTTTATTCTCTGCTCTAGCCTTCTTGCTATGACCTGTTCAATGATAAATATGTATATGCAAGCAAACACAACCAATTTTCAATATAATTCAATTTTTGATTCAAATGAACTAAATGGTTCAAAATTAGCAAACAAATGAACAAACAACACAAACATCAATCAATTAGTGAATTAGAGCTTCAAATTCATAATTTTGATACATATACAAAAATCAGATTTTTGATGCCAAATCACAACAATGTGTTCTAACTATATATAAGTTTTGGTTCTCACACCAGCCTAATGGAAATATATAGAAAATCACACCTTCAACACTCGAACACTAATTCTGATGATGTAGCTACAATCATCAGAATCATTTTCGGGCGACTAGAGTGTGAATCTATATCTATCCAGTATATTAAAACTTCGAATACACGTGGATCAGACGTATACCCAAAATCTTTATATACTGCATTGTCCACATCAATATAAATAATCAAATACGAATAATTGATTTAAATTTTCAAAACAAAAATTTGTTTTCACTTTAAAAAATATACTCTTCACACTCGTTCTAGGATACTACTGATCCTATCTCTAACGAGTCATTCTAATTGGATATTACTAATCCAATATCTGATGAATTCTTTCCTATGGTTCTAATGTGCCTCGTTCTCTAGCTTTGTAAACCAAAGCTCTGATACCAACTGTGACGGCAAGGAATTTCGCTCGGTCCGAACCAGTCGCTAAACCGACCCAGACCGTTCGAAACGCCCTATCGTTTGAGAACACGACAAAATAGAACGCATGCAAAAGAACATTTCACTGTATATTACAACAATTCCATCAGATACAAGAATATACAGAGTATTAATGAATATTACACAGAAATATCAGAGATTTAAATTACATTTAAATACATAGCAGCGGAAAATAATACAATACACAACTAGAAGGGATATACGGATACAAAGCTTTCCGGATATCATTCCAGCTGTAAACCAGGATCCTGTGAATATAAATCTGCAAAACCAAAACTACTAGCTGCCCGTGTCAAAATAAGGGCACCCAGAGTTTAGGTTAAAACAATAAACTCCAGGTCAGTCATGTGACTGGTGTGAGAACTAAAACAGTTATTAATCTTTATTTTAAATCATTAGGTAAATCAAGGGACCACGCCGTATAACACGGAACGGGTTTCCTCCCAAGAATACCAGTGCATAAAACAAACAGCGCAATGCTAAATAAAGAAAAATGAAGCTGTTATAAGACCCAGGTCCTATCACACAATGCAACGCAAGCCGGGGGATAGGGTTTTCCCTTATAACAGCCAAAGAATGCTTGATACGTTTAAAACAAATCATTTGATACTATTATAAGTGCATAGTGTATAAAACAACTTCAAATCATAAGTATCAATCATAGGCGGCATGAGCGTCCCATGCCACTATGTCGCCATATATAGGTTTACAAATAAAACCGCAAATGGCACGTATTTGGAAATTGGATTTCCGTCTATGAACCGAGGCAAAAGATAGTCCTCAACCGATTCGAGACAATCTAGCCCATGTCTCAGGCAAGTACTCAGTCAAGCCTTTGGATCGTCAGGGCCGGTCCACCGATGTGGATTAAAATGCCTGAACAATACGTCTCTCCGCCCTATGGGGCGTAAATGAGCCAACAAATGACTCCATCGGACCCGGATCGTCCGATCAAACCGAGGCGCCTCGCAACAGCAACAACAACATAAGTCAAACTCGTCAGGGCGTGTAAAACCACTGACGCCACTTCTAGCTAGAAAGAAACGCAAGTCCTCCCTGAGGTCCGTCTCCTGTTTTTGGTTCATACCTGGTGTGAAACACGCGAGGTAAACGTTACACAAAGCTACGCCACAAAGGCCGTGCTTTGATCATCACCACAAGACTTTGCTTTTCAACAGAAGCCTTGATCATTTGCATCTTAGCATGCCACACAGGCAAACCATCCTATGCAACCGATATCAGTCACACAGAATGAAATCCGATGTCAGACACACAGTCCATTTACAAGTCCGTCCTGGGTCTGAACGAAACCGGAGGCACCTAGTACCCCGCATATCCATCGATCTCCAAGTACGTCTGGACGATCACTAACTGTTTCCATCTTCTTGGGTGTACAGCCCAATCAAGATCATCAGTAATTACCCAAACGACGTGAAGACCTCCGGTCTTCGACCACCGTCTTCATCTTCGACTTATCGTCGTATCAGTTATTCAGAATGGGATAAACCCGGTCTTTCCGAATAACTCGCGTATATTTTAAATAAGTGTTACACAAACACAACATACGCCTCATTCCAATTCATTAGTCACTAACCGTAAATTAATCAAGAGAATAATTCCCCAAATATTAACCCCGAAGGCCGAAACCAACATCAGATCAATATTCAGAAAACCATTCTGCTTGGCCAACCGACAGTTAGTTTCTAAATTTCACATTCATAGGGAAAGGTTCCCATTAATTTTATCCAAGATAAATTCCTTGAATTTATTCTTTAATCTATCTTTTGAATATCAATTCCAAACTAGTCGGAATTAGCGAACCTTACCGAAGTAATCATTGGTTTTAATTTCCCAATCCCAACCTATTCATCCCATGAAGTAAAACTGGTAATACTTCATATCTAACACCACGGTGTTATCGGTAAATTCAATTACCATTTCACGTTCAAATCTAATTAAAGATTTAACTAACGCCTGGAGCAAAACTGGTGATACTCCATTTCGATTATTGCAATCTAATTAAAGATTTATTAAAACTCCACTTAGTTTTAATCGTTAACTGGGTTAAAGAATCCGTGTCATTTAAAACACGGTTCACGATAAACCCAAAGTCACATTCATTAATTATCGGGTTAAAGAACAAGCGTTATTTAAAACACTGTTCACGATAAACCCAAAAATCAACACCAATTCAATTCCAATTAAATATTATTTAATTGGTACACTTCATCAAATCTAAATAAAAAGATTTAATCTTTTCTCAACTGGGTTCAAGAACAGTGTTAGTGAAGACACCATTCACGACAAACCCACATCACATTTGATATTAAACACAAGGCTCTAAATAGA
The DNA here is from genome assembly GCA_030737875.1 of Allium sativum. NCBI lineage: Eukaryota > Viridiplantae > Streptophyta > Magnoliopsida > Asparagales > Amaryllidaceae > Allium > Allium sativum. The sequence continues at coordinate 217,299,518 of CM060916.1, read as the reverse complement.
AAATATACCGGCTTATATTCAATATCAAATTCTACGACTAACAAATGTCGTATTGGAAATAACGATATAAATATATATCTTTCAAATTTCCATAACAACATCTGTATAATCACGAATTCCAACATCGAAATATTCCGAAGACAATTTCGATTCAAATCCATTCCAATGCAATCATTGGAAATTTTGGTTATTTTTAAAACCCTTTTCGAATTCAATTTATTTATTCAAAAATAAATAGAATTATAATTTCTAGTTCAAAACTAGTTCATTTCGATAAAAATCTATTTTTATCTTTTCAAATATGGAGTTTTTCATCCCAATTCTTCCCAAATCATTTCTTATGATTTTACACAAATTATTACTATTTTTAATAATTTTATCAAGGCCCGTACAGTCGATTTCCATCAACGGCCATCGAACTGCACTTACAGCGACCTTTTTCAAATTTGATTTGGACATAATTCCAAATCCAACCGTTAGATTTCAAATTTCTAATATTCGTTAGAAAGCTCTTTTCGATACGAACCCAACGGTTCCGGTTTCAGGAGAATCCGATGGTCGGATCTCCCGTAATGTCCGTTTGAAATAAATGGTCGAAATTCAGGAACTGCCGCGGCGCGGCGCGTTCTATTCAGGCCATTATATTATATATATAATATATATAATATATATTTCGTCGATTTCTATTTAAAACGAATTATATAAATAGTTTTAAATTCGTTTCAAAAGCAATTTCAACTTCCTTTTCAATTCAAATCAAAATTGAATTCTTTTTTATAAATTCGTTTTAAAATTCATTTCTATTCAATTCAAATTTCAATTCAATTTGAATTCATTTCAATTCGCTTTCTATTCAATTTGAATTCGTTTTCAATTCATTTCGAAATCGTTTTCAATTCATTTCATTTCGAAATCGTTTTCAATTCAATTCGAAATCGTTTTCAATTCAATTCATTTCGAAATCGTTTTCAATTCAATTCATTTCGAAATCGTTTTCAATTTATTTCATTTCGAAATCGTTTTCAATTTATTTCATTTCAAAATATTCGATTTCGAAATCACTTTTCAATATTCATTTTAAAATGAATAAAATCGATATAAATATCGTTCACGTCAAAATGGCGTCAATCTAATCCACACGGCTTCATAAATTTCTATTTTCAAATATTCTATTTCAAATCTTTCTTTTTTTCAAAATAGTTGTTATTATCAAAATATTTCGTTCAACACATGACCAATCTCAATGGATGAGTACTGTCAACACATGAACTTTTATTTTATATCGATAAAGATGTAAATTTTATTATTAAAATATTTCGTTCAACACATGACCAATCTCAATGAATGAGTACTGTCAACACATGAACTTTTATTTTATAATATTCTTTATTTTTCAAATTGGAATGAGGCCCAATCAATTACCATATAAAGTTAATTATATGGATTTTCATACATCACATGTATATAATAGCATTGAAAAATAATCAACCATCAACCAAAGTGCACTACACTGTATAAGCATCAAATATAAATATCTAACGCTTATAACAGCCTGTCAATCAATCGATCGACATATTTAATCAATCAGGATGAGTGAACTGCATATTTCATCCTAACACCCGTGTGGGGTTTCAACCAATCAAACACAGATTTTATTTGTGCAGTTGGGCGATGTGTAAAATTTATCGTCCCAATCAATGTCATTCAAATAGGTGTACATAAACAAACCGTTCGGTTTATAAAAGAATCTTTTATTTTATTCACTTTCACTATATTCATATTCACGTTAAAAATTATATTTTTAACGCTAAAACATTTTATTCTAACATATGAATTTCTATTATTCATTTACACAATAAAATGATATTTTTATTTTCTAACATATTTTAGAAAATTTCGGCGGCATAACGACACGATACTAGAAACGGGACGAGGCCTAGCCTTATCCCCGGTCTAGTGAAGGCCCACGCCATTCACACATCAATCAAATCCATTTCATTATGCAAACCACAAAATTTGGAGTAAGAGTCTAACCTAGCCTTACTCCTTCGCCTTATAACGGCGCACGTCTAATCCTAACCAATTTATCGATTCGATTTTTCACACCACAAACCACATTCAAACCAATATCGCAATCAATAACCAAACAGCCAAACAAACAAGTCCATGGTCTGTGGACGATTGTGTCGGGTGCTACTAAGCACCGTCTGCATCCTAGTATATATATATAACTAGAAAATGAGAATTTAGAGTGAGAAGTTCTCACCGAAAGCTATCCAACTTCACGTCACTTCTATTGTAGAGATCTTCGCCAACTCGCCTTTCGTCGCTTTCGTTGTCCGCTTTCACTACATATGTAAAAATCGAATTTTTACGATGCTATTCAATATATAAAAATATGATTTTTATCTCGACTTTCTATATATAAAAATATGATTTTTATCTCGACTTTCAATATATAAAAATATGATTTTTATCTCGAATTTCAATATATAAAAATATGATTTTTATCTCGACTTTCAATATATAAAAATATGATTTTTATCTCGACTTTCAATATATAAAAATATGATTTTTATCTCGACTTTCAATATATAAAAATATGATTTTCCTTTCTACAAATCTGATCTTCTTAAAGTTTAAACCTTTTTCTTTAATCTTAAAATTAAAATAAAATCAGTTTTAATTCTTTTTCAAAAATCAGCTTTTATATTCTAATTCAAAAATCAGTTTTTAAATTCTAATTCAGTTTTAAAAATCATAATTAAAATCAGTTTTTAACTTTATAAATAAATCAGTTTAAAATTCTTTTTTTAAAATAAACAGTTTTAATCTTTATAAACAAATCAGTTTTTAACTTTATAAATAAATCAGTTTACAGAATTAAATAAAAAGAAAATAAAATAATAAAAAAAAAGAAAATGCTCACCGAAGCTGCGAAGGGGGGGGATTTCTCTGGTGGCGGTCGGCTCTGGGCTGGGGCTTCCGCTTGCGGCGGCGCGCCGTGGGGGGGGCGATTGGGTGGTTTCGAGGGTGGGGTCCTGGGATGGTTCGGGCATCGCACAAGAGGAGGGGAGGGGGAAGAAGAGAGGGCGTCGGCGTTGGGAGGCCATCGCGAGGGCGGTGGGAGGCGGCCGCCGATCTGGAGAGCGTTCTTTTTTTTTTTTTTTAATTTTAATTATTGAAATGAAACGGAAGGGGGGGGGCCAGAACGATTTTAAGGAGGAGGAAAGGTTTTTTTTTTATTATTATTATTTAATTTCTTAAAAGTTGACTTTTACATACGACCTCGAAACGAGGCCCACCGCCTGTCGTCCATAGCGTTTTACCCTCATTCCGAACACAATGGGATATGTATCGTAAGCTGATATGATCGTTTGAATCAGTTTCCTTTAAATTTACATTTAAATCGCTATATTGAATTTTAAACGTACATTTCAAATTACCGGGGTCACATACTAACTCTAAAAATTTCAGAAAAATATTTTCTAGCTTCGTATTGACGATACGGTCCTAACAAAACTAGTTTCGTTGAATTCTGAGACCGTATGAAAAATGGCCAATTTCCAGTCGATTAAAATCAACTGAAACTGGTCAAACGCGTTTTCCTTTGCCACGCTCACATATTGATTCGAAAAATTATGAAACTTGAAACCTAGCAATAACTTCACATCCCGGACCCAACAAAACTGGTTTCGTCGGAATCCGAGGTCGTTTGCAAAATGTCCATTTTTAAGGGCCTGAATTCCATAGCGACTATTCAGAATTTTCAACTGGACATATCTTTTGATTCCCGCTACGAACTTTGGATTTTTTGGATTCGTTGGAAAGATATTCACTATTAGATTCCATTATTTTTGGTTTCACTAAAATCCGGATTGTTTTGCACCCGGTACATTCAATTGAAGTTTGAAATCGAATTATCGAACTACCGCGCCATTTTCAATTCCTTTTATAATTATATATAATTATTTATAATCTAACGATGACGCGTATAATATATACGTTCGAATTCTATTCAAAATAAATTTCTCGTCGATATTATTTAAAATAATTCATTTTAAATAATCAATGTTCGCTAAAATTGCCAAAATAAAATTTTCAAACTGGCTCGCATTTTACGGGTTGTTACATGGTATTACGGAGGAGACCATGCGAGTGGGCTACCACGGGGTGTACCTCATCTTGGGGGTAGCTACATATGCATTATATTAGGTTAATCTACTAAGGAGTAGATGGGTGCGACGTGCGTGTGAAAGCCTCCAGTGCTAATAACACAAATAACCTAATAGATGAGAAAATGTAATTGAACGGTAAATGTGGGATTATTCAAAAAGTGTGGTTTAAATTCATTCACACAGAACTTATGTTCTGACCCCCTCCTCATAACATTCGCAGGTTAGGCTCTTGATAGAGACTGTATAGCTTTGGATACTAGTTTAACAGTATTATTATTAAGGTAAAGCTATGTTTTAACCACATTGTATTTTATTCCTTCCGCTGTGAGATGTTTTCCAAACTCTGACATGTTTTATGTCTCTGTCTTTTCTGCAGGATACTAGAGCAAGCCAACCCGGGTTTCGACGGATTGTGTTTTTGAAAAAAAAAATCGGTCCGTCGGAATGCGGGTTGTTACAGAAACCAACATATACCGTATAGGGAATAACGATATCTCTATATTTCAAATTCCTCAAAATAGTATCCATATAATTGCGGAATACTATATTGAAATATCCAAATATCATATCAATTCAAATCCAATATTCATAATTGGAAAAACTTAACTTGGTTAAATATTCATTAACTTCAAACTGTTTCAATCATTGTTATCAAAATGGCTAATTTTTACAAAATAGCTTTACATCATTCAAAACTGAACATATTCAGCCTAAGTCACTTTTAAGTCATTTAAAATGAATTATCATAATTTTTCCCTATTTTTAATCATCTAAAAATAGGCCATTTCAGCCGAATGACGATTTGGGTCATTCAGCTGCACTAGCGCTGTTTTTATTCAAATTTGATTTGAATATATTTCAAAATATGACCGTTGGATTTTCAAACTTTTCATATTGGAATTGCAATGTCTCGATTTTTGAAATGACTTTGTTTAATAGTAAAACAATGATTATTATAATTAAAGTAGAATTAATTTCAGATAATTATAATAAAATGTGGATTGATAAGCAAACATAAACTTGTTATAAACATAGATGCGAGTATATGTAAGGTATATATATATCTTAACATTTAATATTAAATAAAATCTTACACTAGAGTTATATACATTTATTTATAGCATAATGTATATAGGAAAAATATATTATACATATAATATGTAGATATCACTTTTTATTAGAATTTGATATTTTAGAAATTAATGTAATCTTTTAAAATCAAGATCCTACACTAGAAAACGTACACTTACAACATGACGTATGTTAAATGGCATTTATTGATTTTAGATAGGTTATGGATTTAGAAACCAGTGAAGAAAATAATGTAGAAAACATTTAAAAACAATCATTTTGTTATGAGCATCACATGTATGATGAAATGCCAAATTGAAACAACAAGGTATATGGCTCATATAACAACAAAGAGATATTGGCCAATGCCAAAACCTATTAACAAGATGTAGCATTTAGAGTGATTTTAATAACACAGCAATTCCCCAAAAGCATGGCGGTTTAGCTATTTACATAGGATAACACATCTAGTTTTAGCCACCTAGGATTTATATCAACATAGAAAATCTGTTTTGTATATACACAATCCAAGAAATCTTGTATCTCTTGTCGCAAAATAGTGAAACAGCTTCTAGAAGCAAAGGTAAGACAAGAATATAAGTAAATATCTTGTTTAAATAATTAAAACAAATCAACACTGGAAATAGGAAAAATCTGAAGCTATGTATTGTCCTAAAACTTGAGGGTATGGGAACCTATAAAACATTAAATAAACCAATATATTTTAATACCAAAGACTGCATATAAATACAACCCTTAAGACCATAACTTGACACACAAAAACAATCATGATCGAGAAGACAAACATAGTAGAGGATTTCAAGCAGTTTCCAGAAAACAGAGAGTGGAAAGCTGACATTGGTGAGTAAACTAACTTCTATCTTGATCTTAAATTCTGTTTCTAAGATGAATTGATGTTATACAAGTAGGTATCTGATTATATTTTAAGTTTCAATGTCATGATATTTATATAAACAATTTCTTGATGATTTACAATGCTCAAGAACACCTGTAAACAAATACTGCTCTGTATCTGCTAAGTAAAACCAGTTACCACCGTGATTTTGTAAAATCAATAAACCAAGATTCAAGCAAATACAGATATGGATTTCTTCCTGAAAAATGACCACTTAGGCCTTAGGTTATAGTAAAAATAGTTTTAGGATTTTTATATTGATATGGCCAGAGAAAACATGCTTTTCTGTAGCCAAACTAAAAATACATGAATCCTCGACCATCACCGAATCATGTTTTAGATATATAGAAGAAACCATAGAAGAAAAACATGAATTTTAGTATAGGTTTCATAATTTTTAAGCTTGGGCTTGACGAGAAATCGTGGGATGGACGGAAATGCCTTCTTGGGAAAATTCCGACGATCAACACGATCGGAGGTGGTGAGGTTTGGCGTGGAGGTGCTGGAGGGTATGAGGAATATAAGAAAAATGCAATTCGATTTTTTTAATGGGTTGGTTTTGAGTTTCGATCAACTTTAGGGTTCATAGCAGTTTTTGGGACGGTGGTCTATGATGTTGAACTACAGCATGGATAAATGATCGAGTTTGCTCCAAACCGGTGTGGAGGAGCGCAAGAGGTCGGTGTGGAGGAGCGCAAGAGGTCGGCGTGTTGATCAGAGGTGGCGCAGGGACTTCTGGTGGTCGGAGGTAGTTGGGAAAGGCGAGTTTTGGATGACCTGCATTTGTACTGTTTCGGCAGTAATAAATTGAAATGGTGTTTTTAAGGAGGAGAGGCTTTGGCACTTGGATGAAGGGCCGATGATGACCTGAGATGGAGGTGCGACAGGTCAGGGGAAGTGCGGTGGCTCACTGATGAACGAAAGTGGATGTGCACGTGCACGAGGGGCATGTACACGGAGTATTTTCCTGTGTTTAGTTGCCTAAAGTATGAAGAAAGAAAAAACTGAGAGGGAAGATGGATTGAACACATGGTTTAAATTTGCTGTGTCAAAACTAGGGTTATTTGAGTTGATACAAATAGGAAATGGCAAGGAAAGAAGAAAAGAAGGGTGCACCCATGCACCGACAACCAAAGAAAGAGGAAAAGGTTTAACAGAAAAAAAAGAATCAAGAAAAGGAAAGGAAGAAAAATGTGTGGACTAAAGGCAGATGGGCTAGTTGGATCGGTAATAAACTAGAAGAAAATTAATAGTAAGGGAAGGTGGGCTGAATGGGTAGTTGGGCCGGAGTTTTAAAGTAAAGGAAATTACATAACTTAATAGTTGTTGAAAATAAAACGACAATTTATATAAAAGAAAGGAGGAAGAGCGAATGGGCTGGAAAGGTTAATGGGCTTTGTTTGGGTCGAAGAATTAAATAGAAAGGGAAAATCTAAAATAAGAAGAGGAGTAAAATAAAGAGGAAGATTTTAAAGTTATTAAAATAAAATTAAAGAATGAAGTAGGATGATATATTGACCGATGGAAAAAGGGATTGGTCGAGCTCAGGGGCATTAGCAAGTTTTAGAGAAGGAAAATAAAGAGAAGGAAGAAGGGTATAGGCCGGAATTAGAAGAAGTAAAAGGAGATTTTAGGTTTATTAAAATATTTAAATAAAATAAATATACCATAAAGACTTGCTATAGGTATATGAATAAAGTAAAGTTAAACGACGATTTACAAAGTGAAACAAAGGTATAAATTTCAAATAATGGTCGTATAAACGAACAAACATTATTGTGTTAATTGCCATGTGCGAAGCACGTGCATTCTACTTAGAAAATTTAATGTTGTATGTGTAGTTGTTATTTACAAATATAAAGCCACAGTCAAATACCAGGATTGTGAACAATACAGAATGATTAAATTCTGTTTAATCAAAGTCTATTTTAAGGATATATAGTCTATTTAAATATATATATGAAATGGAATCGTAAATCAAAGGCATTGGAGTATAAAAGCAAAGCAGTAAAAAATATTGAACTCATCTCCAAATTCAATCGACTTAAGTGGGTTCCGTTTCTTTAAAAACAAGAAAGGTTCTGAGATAAAATATTGAAATCTGTTTCTTAAGCATCGTTTGATCGTAAAAGACATTACGCTAATCATTTCGAAGAGTCCGGAATTAATATTCCACTTCGATTTGATTTATACGCCTCGGATCAAAGATTGTTGAAGATTTATTAAAGACGGAGAAACGGGCCGTTCGGTTTGTCCAGTCCCAGGACGACTTGTATGGACGAATGTCTGACAGAGTATTTCCAACGGAGTCGTGTACGTTGATTTCCTTAAACGTATTTCTATGGTGGCGAGAAGACACCTTCTCTTAAACTCAACGTAACAACCCAACTATTTTTGTGTAAATCAAATTAGTCATCTCTGGAGGATTTGACAATGTGACATTCAAAGTGAACGGGTGACAGATGTACTAGAAGAAAACGCAGCCTCAAAGCCTCATCAACAGGGAAAGACAGAAGTTGGGCTAGGGAGCATGGCTAGTTGGGTCATTCCCAAGCAGGGTGTATTGTCACCATCTAGAGAATGTTCGTATTTATTACTTCTTTTCATTTCTGTATCTCCTAGGAAAACGGTAGCTGTGCAGCCGTAATGGGTAGCAATATATTCGCTACACTCAAGCTAAATGAGTGGGCAGTCATGTGTGGCCGGGTTGCAAGACGTTCTTGTTGAATCCCAGTGTATCCCCTCTAGAGTACACTGATCGGCAGGTGCTCCCATACCTTGTCAGTTGGAATCCAATCTCCAATAAGAACCCACAGTTTTTTATTATATTATATATATGAGCGTTCCGCTAGATGGTTATTTATTTGATACAAACTACTATAATATCGGACGATTTGATATCAAATATGTTTGGGTTATAGTAAGGTAAAATCCGTCCATGTTTATGTGTGGGCTGGTCTTACTATTATCTTTTCTTTCAAGACGTTTTTGAAAAGTTAAACCAATTGTTCTGTATCTCATGAGGGAAAAACCTATTTCGTTTTTACGGCGTGGTCTTATGAGATATACTATACTGATCAACTTGTGTTTTAAAATCGTTTATTCATACCAGTCCCCTGACTGACCCAGAGTTTATTTTTCGGTGTTTTACTAAACTTTTGGGTACTCATAACACTTGTTATGGGTAGATAAGTAGTCCAGGTAGCTAATGGAAATCTTTGGAGTATTCTTGAACTGGGAGTTCCGGAGTCAGCTTTTTAGTTATACCTATATCTAAGCATGAAGTGTGTAAGTTGTATTGGGACGTAACCATGTATTATAATGTTATATGATGTAACAGACTCTGATATGTAATATATTATGTGATATTATATTTTGTTAAAATTCCGCTATGAGATTCTGATGTTCTTCTTATTCTTCTATTCTATTAGTTCTATCTTTTCTATCTCATCCTCTAACTTCTTTCTCTTTACAATCAGAGTTCGATACTTGGTTTTTGACAAGTAATGCAGGATTTTGTGTTATTGTCGAAAATTCAAGCATCGAATTTTTCTAGTCATTACATGAATGGTCTTTTCATTTCGAACCAAACATTTTTCGTTTTGGGAAAATCCGACGGTCGGATCTCCAGGTACGTCAATTTGAAGTTAATGGTCGAAATTTGCGAACGGTCGCTACGCGACACGTCCTATTCAAACCATTTTATTGTTTATTATAAAATCAGTTGATTCATTCCAATTGTATTTTATAAAACGTTTATAAACTCGTTTTAAAATGATTCAATCACAAATTATATTTTAAATCAAAATTGAATCATCTATATTTTTGTAATATTAAAATAATAATATTTTCAAAATATCAGATTTTGAAACCCAAATTCTCTTGACATCCGTTATAAAAATAAACAAGATCAACGGAAAATTCTGTTCGAGTTATAAGCAACATTTATATATCTAACTCGAATTCACATTTTGAATATTATATTCAAAATCCAGTTTGATTTAAAACAAGTCGTTTTTAATCCATTTTCTCTTATAAATCTATTTCAATCATTTCAAAGTTTTGTTTGAAATTAGATTAACTTCATCTTCAAATCAGTTTAGATTTAAAAATCCAATTCCTATTCTCTTATCAAATTTCACTGGATATTTTATTTATAAAATATTCAAATTTATTCCAAATTGGATTAAGATTCAACCAATTACCATATAATTCAGTTTATATCGATTTCACACATCATTAACATCCATATCAACTACCATCAATCAGTCAATGGTTATAATATAAGTGTTTCCCATCGTCAACGCTTATGTTCACGATTTAACAATAATAACAGTAAAAACTGTAAACATCATCCATCAATCACCAAACAAACATTACAATCACATGCAATCATTTAAATATGATTACAATAACATAAAAAAATAGTTGAGTGAGAGAATTCTCACATTAATCGGTTTGAAATCATTGTAAAATGATCGTTTTAATTAAATTAAATAGTGCATTTAATTTAATCAAAAATTTCAGCTGTTCCAAATCTTGTCTAAATTAGCTTCACTGTGAAGCTCTCGTTGTCACGTTTTCAAGTTTCCAGTTTCGTCGAATCCTATTCAATATGAACAAGTTATAGCAGTTTGAACATTGAATAATTAAACGATGACCATTAACGTATTAATTAACTAAGTAATTAACTTAACTCTCCCCTTAACCCTTCTCCTTCTTTGTTAACTCCTCAAGGTTTTGTTTGAACCCATCACGCACGCCATTGGTCTCCATGCACGCCACCCACACACCACCGGACAAAGATCAACGGCCAACAACACGAAATCCCCGTCCACTCTCTACCTTCGGCTGCCACCATGGCCAACCCGCATGCCTCTCGTGTCCTGAAACCGTATGCGAACGCGGTGGCTTTGAGCCACAAATTCTCTCAACTTACAACATGAAATTCCATCATCTCCATATAGAATCGAATCTCTTAAAGAGCTCTACGATTTTTGTTTCGGAACCATGATCTAATTTGTAGTGGATTGAGTGTGATTAGCGAATTGGTTTCGTACATTTTCATCCATTGAATAGAAGGAGACAACGGCTATAACATTAGGGCTAGGGTTTTGAAGATTAAAGGGTATTTATACCCTTATTTTATTAATATTTTATTCATTTATTACTTAACCATGAAGTTTAGTGCTCTGAACTCCAAACGAACCCCAACAACTATCATCCCTAACCAAATACTCCTATTCCGAACTCAATGAAATAGGATTTGGAAGCTAATTCGATCATTTCAATCATTTTTTATTCAAATGAAAATATAATTGAATATAACATTTAATATTAATGGCGCTATTGGTTTATGTGAGATTTGTTGTTGTTTTTCGTAATTTTTTTCACAGTAAAAATCCATTAATGGCGGCATACTATTTCCTCTTTGGCGACTAGGGTTGTCTTCCGCTGTTTCTCTCTTCTCCCTTCTCTATATATTTTCTCTTCTGCCTACCTCTGGTTTCTTCGCCTTCCCCTTTCCTAACCCTAGTTTTCGCCTTTGTGGTATAGTTGCCTGACCATCATATCTAGGTCTAGTCGTTTTGCCTCTTTTGGCAACCGGTTTTATTCAGATCCATCTGCATCTCTCTCCCCCAATTACACTTTTTTGCCAGCACGAACGCTCCTCGCTTTTCTACCTTCTCCCTAACCCTAGAACTGGTTCCTTTTTACCTCCATAAATCCTTTCTGGCCTCTGTCCCTTTCTCTTACTTTACCGATAGCTTCTTGTAGGCATCGCTAGCTATTGATGATGCTAGTGTCATCTTTATGCTGACTGATTTCTTTTAGTCCACCCTTGTTTTCCTCCCTCATCCCCACTATCCACTTTGTTGCTTGCGACTTATGGAAGAAGCTTGTGCTGTAAGGTAAGTAATACTGGGTATCTTACTGGTTACTTTATATGTGGTGGTAAATCAGTTGGTTTCTACTCTTTAGTTCTTGTGAGTGTACGTTAACATATACGTGTGTGTCGTCTTTGAGCTATCTGGGGTTGTTGAGTAGTGCTATTGGTTTCTATGAGATTGGTTGGGGTTTTTGTTACTCTTCCTGGATCTATCTTTGTCCCTTTTGCTTGGCTTAAAACTGATTACATCCTCTTCTTTGTGCTATAATCTAAGCTTTTCAATCTCTGCTCTAGCCTATACACGTTGTCTTGCCTTCTCTTTAACTTATACATTGATCTTCAATTTTATCTGCAGCTGGTTTGTGCTTTGTTGTACTAGTTGTTACATGGTCTGGTTTGTGTTCCAGCACTGCTTTTGAGTATCTACACCTTCATTACTCTGCTTGGGTTAACAACAATATTTTTTCATTGTTGTATCTGCTTTGTTCACTGCTTTCATCTTCTTGTCCTGCTATATTCAAGCTCAAATTGGATAACATAAAGACCTTAACTAAATGCCTAGTAAGGAAGTAAAGGATATGAGATCATACTGTGATGTATTGTTTTACTTTCTGATCGTAATTGTGTTGTAACTGATCATACCCAATGTGGTATTAGATCTCAATGTTTTTACATCAGAATGTCAGTAACAGATAAGCAAACAACTTATCTCCTTTTATATTTTGTACTCAATATTTGCTATAATGAAAAATGGTACAGTCCGCTATGAAAACTGGTTGACTTTACCAAAAATAATAATAATTAATACTGAATTTCAACGTGCGTTTTGATTTACCACGACCACATACTAACTCCAAAAACTATGAAATTTGAAATCCTGCTATGTTTCACAAATTCGGTTCTAACAAGCCTGATCTTGTCGAATTTGGAGAGCGTTTGAAAAATGACCTTAATTCTAGCTTTTGAGTTGACCAAAACCGTGCTATGTTTTTATAAACGATACTATTTGTGTGTATGATTAATTGGGGGTGTATACGGTGCGACAACCGTTGCTATTAACCCTAACCGCTGCCATACCAGTCTTTGACGGTTAGTTCATTTTGCTAACCGCAACCGTTGGTAATGGTTAACCCTAGAATAATACGGTTACCATTTGATTGAATGCGATATGGTTGAGTTTTAACAGCTATAATGAATGCACACATATTAACTAAGCATACAACATAGCTTGCATAATCATTAACGACAGAAGCATCAAAAATAGAGGCATCATCCAAATAATGTAACAACATTCATAAAGATACATGATACTAGGAAAGTATCCAACATAACAACATTTCATTCCAAAACCAAAATAAATACTGAAACAGAAACAAATCAGAATCCAATAACAAAATAAATACTAGGCATTCATACATGATATGTTCATATTTCATAATATAATATTCTTGTAATTCTTACTTCTCAACAGAGACAAGTAAGTCCATATTAAATAAAAGAGTAATGTATATATCACAATAATTAAGCTTCTTCCTATGCGCAGTTGTGGTGCAACATCCTAACATCCATCTTCCCAAACTCAACTGACCAAGACAAGTCCGCACTCTCCACACAACATGAGCAGATTATATTGTAACAGAGCCCGACTCCATACGACGTTGTAGAGCAACAAAAAGAAGTTACCATGGGCTGACTATACAAGTCTAAATCCATGCTATGACAAAAGTCCAAAAATCTGCCGAAACAAAACTTTTAATAGAATGCCAGAAATGAGTTGACTATAATAAAATACTTGAAAGTATATGTAATAAAATGCAAATGAGCTAACTGTAATAAAACATAACTGAAAGTCTAAAAGGTTTTGAATTGTCATTGAGATGATTTTTGTAATGCTGATTAAACATACTTAAGATTGACTTCACTGGAATTCTACAACATCAAAATGGATCAAAGTGTAAATTGAGATGTAACATAAATGGAATGTAGCTGAGCCTTCCTATATATATTTATATACATATTCATATATTCATGCATGTTTTTTAAACTGTATTGGTTGATGCTTGAATTGCTACCTAACAGATACATTTGCTAAGTTATGAAAATGATTTAGAAGAGGAGGGATGACATGAATCCAACTGTGACATAAACTTTACTGTTAATTTAAGCAATTCATATCGGATCCAACTCCAAAATAAGCTGAAATAATCTAAATGATTGCATTAACTTGAAGTAACAACTAGCAACTTGTATATTAACTTGAATAACTATACTTACTGCCCTAAAAATTGGCACAAATTTGGTTTAATTTGAATGATACTCATAGTACCTTTAATAATGCATTAACTTGCATTTGGATCAACACTTGTAGGAGCTGCCGCTTGTAGAGTGCCTAATGCAAGATCAAATAAACAATGAGCATGCTGCATAACATATGTATAAGATAATTAGTTATATTTTATAAGAATTGAAATTTCTTACTTATTTCAAGAGCTTCAAGCTCCTTGTACAACTGAATGTCATCTTCCACTGGCTCTATGTAGAAATTGAAGTCTTCTGCTTTAACCCAATCACTTGCACAGACTAGAGTTTCCACTGTTTTTTGGAGTAAGTGAAGCTCTAAATGGATCCACTATTCCTCTACCTAAGCTAAATGCACTTTCACTTGCTACAGTGGAGCTTGGAATTGACAGTACATCTTTAGCTACTTTGGAAAGAACCGGATACCATGAATGATTAACATTCCACCAATGCAAATATATCAAAAGATTCACCATCAAATTTTTCACAAGGATCGGAGAAGTACTTACCAACTTCATTAGCAATATCTGCCACCTCCTTAGCCTCCCTCCTTCGTTTGACCTGCAACTCAAATTGAGAGTCTCCAAACAAGATGTTCTCTGGAATTGTAGGGTTTTGAATAGTCGAGGAAGAAAATACACTACTATCCACCCCTTTATATTCATTAAACAGGGAGATCAAATTTATTTTTGTTTCACTTACAATATGAGATATACTGATTTCATCATAACCAATACATTCAAAACATGTTTCAATGATGTCAAGCTTCCACCTAGGGTTTGAAACATGAGTAATGTATATCGTCTTATTGACATATTCAAAATCTCCCCAATATTTATTAAACTTCTCCTTCATAGAAGCTGCCACATTTTGTAGAATCAGATTAGAATAGTCATTAATGTTCAAGTCAATCTCCCATAATAATTCAGCCACAACTTTTAAAGTAAGATATGATGTACTAGTTTTTGATGCACTAAGCATCAACGTGGCCTCATAAAACTTTTCTAAAAAGTGCACAAAGGCTTTAGCTTTCACCAAATCATCAACACATGGTGGTCCAACCCTCTTTTGTTGCCTATGTTCGTTTTCATTAAAATAATTAATGAAAGGGAGATCGTCTTCCTCCATTATAGCATACACTTTTTGATAATTTTTTGGCACCATGTAACATTTTATACGTGGAATTCCACCTAGTAGACACATCCATGGGTATATTGGACATTTGATCCATTTTCAATAAACGTGCATATATTCTACACTTTTCTAATCGTGATGGAGAAGAGTGAATGTACTTAACACAATTTTGAATTGCTTCAATTGAACTACAAAGATCTTTTAGGCCGCCTTTGACAATTAAATTGATAGTACGGCAAGCACATCTCATATGAATATATTTCCCATTGAGAATAACCCCATTCATGTCATCTAGTCTTTTCCTTACATGCTCGATAGCTGGCTCATTTAAACGAGCATTATCCAATGTAATACACAACACACTTTCTATTCCCCAACCTCTCAAGCAAGTCTCTATGCTTTTACCTAGCTCTAAACCAAGATGACTAGTATTTTTTGTGATATTAATTACTCTTTTGTGTAGCTTCTAATCACTATCCATAAAATGAGCTATGCCAACCATGTAGTTAATATTTTGTATGGATGTCCATGTATCCGTTATAATACTAACCCTTTGTTTCTCTATTACACTCTTAATTTTAGCTTTTTCCATGTTATAGATTTCCCATACAAGCGCAACAATTTTTTGTCTATTTGGTATTTTTAGTTTAGGGCGTAATTCCAGCATCATCTATCTAAAACCTACTCCTTCTACCATTCTAAAAGACATTTCATCTTGAATAATAAACCAAACTAATTTTTCTTCACATCTTTTCTGGCTAAAAGAATAAGGTATTAGCGGACCACCTAAATTTGTTTGAGTTAAAATGGGCTGCCCTTCAAGAATGCCTTGATAAGCTGGACATTCTTTACATTTACGTTTCAAATGCTCGGCAATAGTGGTAGTCCCATAATGCATACTATCAGCGGGTTGTTGTTTTACAAGTGTTACAAATGCCAATTCTTTTCCCATTGGCATGTTTAGACTCAATGGCATATTCCTAAACCCAAGACTTACGCTTTCTGCTAGATTTCTGTTTAGGAGTTACCTGCGGAGATAAATTCTGTTCTTGAGAATGCTCGATAATGGTTGTAGTCCTATGATGCGTACTATCAGCTGGCAGCTCCTCCATATTAGGAATATGTGAATGTCGTTCTTGAACAATATCCATTTCTGCAGTAAAAATTATGAGGAGAAAGATTAGTATTCATATTTACATGTTTGTTTCATTTATGAATGACAACATAATAACTAAGCTAAATATCTTTGGAGGCATGTATGACCAATTCTCTTCCAACTAGGAACTTAGCTGAAGTTCTCTATAGAAATAAAACTGGAAGCAAGTAAAAACAAACTTCTACTGTTGTTTTCATTGCTTACCGTAGTGAATTTTACTGGCTATACGGTTATTTCTGTTTATGAATGGCTTCAAGTTATGTGGAATTCATGATAAATAGCCACATTTTAGAGTTGTTATTATATTGTCAAGATTGAAACGTTGCACCGATTGACAGGATTCTTTTGTAGATTTCACAAGATACTTATGCACAGACAACACAACTACTCCAATTTGTAACCAATGTTGGTGCACTTTTAATTACTTTGCTTTATCTACCCTTTAATTGTGGTTGTTTTTGAGTTAACATTCAAAAATGTTGCTCATTTATAGATATGATACTACCAGTTAGATTTGGCATCACTTTACGAAGATTACACTGTAAACCAACTGATTACTTCAGATCTACATTACTTTGCTACCTAATGATTATTCTGTCTTACTCACAATAGAACATCACTATCAAAAATCAAAATGCATCCATGCCATATTTATGATCTATGCGACACCTCTTTAATCATGGAAAGATGAAGTCATGCAGTTAGTAAATAAACTCATAACAAATCAAATTACTCATATGCAGCAATTTAAAAACAACATTTTCACTTAACTCGAATGAGAATTGCAGTAATTTGATTTGTTTTATGTTTCAATTACTTCATTTGGAACCAACAATAAGAAGGCTCAGCAGATTAACATGAATCACTTGCTGTTTTTGAAGAGAAATTAACAAATCGGATTGCGATACTTGCTAACAAATCACTTGCTAAAAACATAATAACATAGTAACTAAGTAACATACCTTTACTTTCTGATTGCGATACTTGGATAAGAGAACCTTCAGATGCATTGTGAAACGTAATCGGCAAGGAGTTGACAAATTATTGGAGAGAATAATACGGTGATGAAAATATCTGCTTGTCAAATTCGAAGTTATAGGGTATATTGAGTGGACGAGATTGTTTTGCTTTATATTGACGGTCCCATATCCAAAATTTTTTTTCTAATTTTTCATGGACGGTTGAAAAGAGGCGGTATGGTTTGCCATCGGTTTTGAGAATTGCAACCATTATCGTCTGTTAACTTATATGGTGAGGAGAATCGCACCGTGTTTAATTTAACGCCGACCATTTAGATATTATTTAAACGGTTAGCCAGTGTATTTTTTGTGTGGCTATGCAATTTAAAATTGAGCCGGTGCAACCCTATAATTATCAGTTCGGAAGGATTTTAAAACATTTTTCCCAATGAACCCCTATATAAATATCTTAGTCTTCCTAACAAACCCTAAGTCAAGCGGCGGCCACCGTATCCGTCTTCTCAGGTTTCTTTCTGCGTTTCGTTTTTTTTTTTTTCCCGTCGTCGTTGCTATCGGAAACCTTAATTTCACCGATATTCAACAGTTGGCTAATCATTTGAGCATCTCAATAGATACCTGTAAAAGTAGTTTCATTTTATCCTTCTCGACATTTATATTTATTTCTATTCTCTGCAACTTAAGTTCTATTTCTTTGACGTGCGGTGATGAATTAGCATTGTCCGTACCATCTGAGACCTTAGTTTCATTGATGATAAACAACTGCCTAATTATCTGAGCATCTCAATCGTTTTTTAAAATCATTTCGTTGATTTGCTTTTTAGAGATTTATTTTATCAGTAGCTGATTGAGCTGTTCACGGAATCGTAAAGACATAAAAATTCTCGCTGCAGAAAATATGGCAACAAATTAGAGTCTCTGACGCGATGATTTAATATCGTGATTAGCGCTGTACGTTGCCCATAGTGAATTCGAGCTAAATTCTGGCAGAACAAATATCTGATAATTTGTTTTGCATTCAAATGCTTTGACATTTAATTCCATTACTGCATCCGAGTTCAAGTAAGGATTCCGAGTTGAATTTTGCTTGATTGGTTAATCATTGTATATAATAGTCATGTATAATTCAGTCGATGAAATACAATTTGATCTAAAAAGAAGTTACCTTGAATCATGTATGTATTGTAATCTTCATTGCATTTCAAGTGAAGTAATATGAAGTTGGCAGTCTGAAAGTTTAATTGAGCATACACAGGTTTTTTTAATGCGTACTATCTTTACTCTTTAAACTTTCCGATAATCGAATTATTTGCATTTATACAATTTGATTTTCTTACTCAGCGATGATGAGCTCTTAACATGTAAGAAGATCTATCTATGGAACTTCAGTGAAATATTTTTGTTACGCTTGGCTTCTGAGCTGTAGATTTTTATATTTTGATCAGGTTTTTATATTTAGATCTAACAAAGGATCTGACTAAGGACCATCTGAGACCTTAGTTTCAGTGATGATAATCAATTGCCTAATTATCTGAGCATCTCTATCGTTTTTCTTGATCATTTCGTTGATTTGCTCTTTAGACATTTATTTTATCAGTAGTGGTCCTAGTGGATTGAGCGGTTCACGGTATCAAAATTCTCGCTGCAGAAAATATGGCAACAAATTAGAGTCTCTGACGCGATGATTTAATATCGTGATTAGCGCTGTACGTTGCCCATATTGAATTCGAGCTAAATTCTGGCAGAACATATATCTGATAATTTGTTTTGCATTCAGATGCTTTGACATTTAATTCCATTACTGGATCCGAGTTTATGTAATGATTCCGAGTTGAATTTTGCTTGATTGGTAAATCATTGTATATAATAATCATGTATAATTGAGTCAATGGCATTGTAAGGATCTCGGATGGCATTGCATCCATAACTAATTCAGTCAATGGAATACAATTTGATCTAAAAAGCAGTTACCTTGAATCATGTGTTTATTGTAATCTTCTTTGCATTTCAAGTGAAGCAATATGAAATCGGTAATCCGGAAGTTTAATTGAGAGTTCTCATCTAAACTTTCTGATAATCTATTTATTTGCATTAATGCAAATTTGATTTTTTTACCCAGCGATGATGAGCTGTTATCAAGTAAGAAGACCCTACTACGGAACTTCAGTGAAATATTTTTGTTACGCTTGGCTTCTGAGCTGTGTGGATTTTTATATTTCTCCTTGAGAAAGTACTTGTCTTGTATTCATTGTAGATTTCTCATCGTAGTATTTATTCTTGAATCAGCTGCCGTCGTTGTCATTTTTAAATTGGAGTACATTTTTAAATTGTGGATAGCTAATTCGATCCAATTTTTTTATCTTGTGGTCTTCATTGGAATACACATGTTAAGCTTGGCCGTTGAGCTTTGACTTTTGTCAGTGATTCTGCAACAATACATGTTTATAGTTGATGATGCAGCTAAGGTCATTTATTACCTCTATTGTATATTTTTCCTACAAGTGTAGGAATTATTTTTAAGCTTTTTGTGTACTCCAAAAAATGTGATATAAGGAAGTCCTTATCATTTGTTCATTTATTTGTGTACTCCAAAAAATGTGTTTTCTGAGAATGTGTTAGTAGGAAATGACACCTACTTGCTGCATAGATCGCAACGTTATTACATTGCTGCGATATCCGGTGAAAAACTGCACGTTAGTCTGATACCAAATATACTACATATATCAGGAAAGACAGTAAATTATTACACTTACTATTTCTTCTGAGTGCAATGTTGACATGACCGTCTTAGGGTGCGTTCGCGGTCTTTGAGCGTGCCACAATCGGTTTTGGTGGCGTCCGACGTGTCGGACGCCAGAGTGTGGCCCACCACGTTTTGCTAAAGCTGGATATCATCCCTTTGGCGTTGAACGCGTTCGACACATGGTAATAAGTCTGTTCTCACTTAGAATTAAAAGTAAACATAGCTTAGTTGGTAAGTGCACATGGCTTGTTGGAGATAGACCACGGATCAAGTCTCATCTTCAACCAAATTTTTAGTGTTTTGTTGTACATTGCATTATTAATGCCTAATGTAGACTATTTGTTAATGCATAATGTCATTTTTATTTTTATTTTAAATGGTAAAAACACATTTGCTAAGTAGATTTAATGTTCCAATTAAAAATCAGTACATATTAATTCAAAACAATTAATTTAACAATTAAATACACCGTTTAAATACCCCGTTTAAATATCCCATTGGTAGTTAGAAATACTTTCCCCGTTCGTTACAATACCACGTTCAAATTTTCCGATCAAATGCCACACTTAAATACTCCGTTTTCGTTCGTTAAGAACGCATCCTTAGAAACAACATATGAATGTAAATGTTAATTAAGTGTTAAATTTTCGAGTTGTACTAAAAGCATCTAATGTTTTCTTTTTAATACTATGAATGCCAGCAGTAAATGTAAAATTAGATGCTTTTAGTTTCATGTGCCATGAAGTATTAAAAGCACTTTTACAATTTCTATTGCTGTTCATGGTATTAAAGATCAAAATTTTTGATGTTTTTACATCCCCAGTTTCTTTGTCAAAGTCAAAATTTGATAAATAAAACTGATGCTTCTCCAGTTTAGTATGTAGAATGGATACTGAGTTGGTTTGGATGTTTATCTTGTAGCCGAGGATGTTTTGGTAAATAATCTTTTGTTACATCAAGTAATATAGTTATTTGTAAATAGAAGATTATTATAATTTTAGGTTATTATTTAGACATAAAAAGTAGAAAGAAATGTTGGGAATTGTGTAAGTCTTAGGGTCTGTTTGATTTTGAACGGGAAGGGGCATTTGGAAAAGGCATTTGAAGGGGAATTTTTGGGAATGGGGAATGTATTATTTTTACGAAAGGAGCATTTTGAAAGGGGCAGAGTTATTATTTTATTGTTTTTGTATATATTACTTTTAATTGTTTGCGTTTGTGTGTGTATATTGTTGAACAGAATAGTAGAACGCAGAATAAAAATTGCAGAAATAAAAATTGCAGAATTGAAATTGCAGAATCCAAAAGCCAGTACAACGCATTACAACGCCATTTAAAAAAAAACATCACTACAACATAACCATAAAAGAAAACATCAAAACACAATCACAAACCACAACACAATCAGAAAATAAAACAACACCCACATAAAAGTAAACATCACATCTGTCCAGCTCTCAGCTTCGTAACAAGCAGAATAACACAACCCCTAAGCTGTGCGGGCTTGTCAAGCAGAGAATAAACTGAGTTGTGGCCCAATCTGTCATGTGTTGACAGAATAACCGCTACCTCCCAATTCTAATAGTCATCATCCTCATGGCATATAGACATACATAAATCTATAAGCTCGTCTCGGTCCATGCGCGAAGGAGCTGGACGAGAAGGACCAGCACCAGACCTGATCGGCCTACGAGTCGGATGACTCGAGATCTCCGCATTATCACACGAATGATATCGCCAAAGAGTTGAGCCTTTTGCAGATGAACTGGAGGAGCATTCAGAATTGCGAACTGACATCTGGCGGTACGCATGCATCCTGCAAACATGGAGTCCAACTCTCTGAATCGTGCCGGGGATCCACTCTTGAACTTGCACATCGGTATTGGTACCGTCGCCCACCAATCATCCGTTCCTTTGACGGTATCCAATTGCTCGTCTCATCCCCTTCCACCAAACTGTAGCAGTTTGTTCCACGGAGCCCAATCTCTTTTTATGTTGTCAAACTTGTTCTTCGTTTGACCAACGTTGTAGTCCAACCCAGTTCTCTCATTGAACGCCTGTGCGGTCACCTTGTACCATCCTCCAACATTATGTGCATGGGAACTGAGATGTTGCATACACACATCGATTAAAGCGTTCGTCGTATCGTTGTTCCATTCGGCAATGGAACGAGTTGGCGAAGACCGACTTGCGACCATTTTGAAAAAAAACCCAAAAAAATACGAATAAAATATATATGGAAGTAAAAAAGCTAAAAATTACAACTATAAAAGCAAAAACCTAAAAAGATCGGTGAGTAGACGGTGGTTGGAGCTTTTATTTTCGGGTTGTGGCTGTTTTTGGTGATGGAAGGGGGAATGAGGGGTCCAAATATATAAAGTCACATTTTCAACCGTTCGTCTTGAAGGGGGAAGAATGTGGGTTCCACTGTGGACGTGTTTGACGCGTCGGACGCGGACGCGAACATTAACTGCCCAGTTCATAAATGAAACGCTACCTTAATTATTAAATCTTCCCTATGTTATCAACATGTTTTAATTGATTTTTCATTGTTTTTTATAGCGTCATTTAGATGTCCTAATTGTATAATACTAGTTTATACATGATGAGACTAGCTTAAATTCCGTATGAAAATTACAGTAGATTTGTTTAGTTAGTGATGGTTTTCTGGTTAAGATGACACTTAAATGTGTATGCATGTTCATGAGGGGTAGCTGTAGTGTTAACAATGGAAAATGATTATATACATCGTGATTTTCATTCAATTGGCATTATCGTGAACGATCTGTGACTATACGGTCTTTTTGGGAGTGGAGCCCTAACCTTTTATCCCTAGAGATATGTTTGTAGATCCGACCTCATGTGACCTGTGCGTGCAAGTTTTTCATTTTGTTATCATTTTACAATTAATTGCTACTTCAGGTGCTTAAAGGTTAACTAAATGGTTGAGCCGGAGAACGTGGGATTTATGTAAAGTAATAAATGGTGTCTATAATTTTGTGGAAAATGTGTGTTAGAAGCATAAATAGTGTATATTTTGAAATTGTGAAAGGTGGTTATAAGAAATGGCACGTGCTTCGCGCATGGTAACGACAAGCGCTTTGCACGTGGTAATGGCATGCACTTCGTGTGTGAATTTTTATTCTTCATATGTTATGTATTTTACATATACAAGGAGAAATAACTTGTACTAATGTTGTGTATGATCAATAAACTGTCATTTTAAGAAATAATAATAAGCAATGTAAATAAATTCAAATGTAATGATCATAAAATATCATTCAATTATTTTGTCTTTTAGCAATGTTTGAGTTGTTCGAGCGTAATGGAATGCGCTTCGCGCGTGACTACGATACGCACTTAGGGGTGTAAATTGGTCGGACTGGACGTGGGTGTGTTCAGTTTGTTCTAAAAAAAATCGCATCGAACACGGAGCGGATCAAATTTTTTTTCTTGGACAAATTTCGTTGTTATAACTCGTGTCGTGAATGAAAATCTGACGGACTCGGACGGACGTATTTCGTTTAGGGACACGAACAAACGTCGGACATTCAGACAAAATTTATAGCTCTATGCGCGCTTCGTGCGTGGATTGTTATTCATCAAACATTGTATATCTTACATATACAACAATAACAAAACCGTATACCCCGAATAAGTTGGGGTTGGCTAGATATGGAACCCAAAATGAAAATAAAATAAAAGAAATAATAATGATAATAATATATATATAAAAAGGAGTTTAAAATAACCAAACAGAGTCGTCTGATAATGGTTTTTTAAATAATAATAAAAAAGGTTCAATAAAAGTGTAATAAAGTCTAAAATAGCAATAAAAAAGTGAAAAAGTTCAATAAAAGTGAAATAAAGTCTAAAATAATTAAATAGATTAAAAAAAACCCTAAGGTTTTGATATACGGATTGCCAACTTCCAAGCACTCCTGTCCTATAACGACCCGTATTTTTAACAGATAATAAATAATTTATTTAATTATTTAAATGATGGTTTGGTAATTTAAAATGATCAGAATTAAATAATATTGAATATTTAATTAATATAAATAATAGAATAATATATTTAATTTCCGAAATAGTCGGAAATAGTGGAATTCACAATATTGTGTGAATTAGATCATTTATAATGTATAATTCAGTTTATGGTTAAATTATATTAACGAATATATTATATAAACGACAGTTGAACATATAATTATATTATAATTATAATTGAGCTCGAAATGGCGCGGCAGCTCGCAATTTGGTGATTCAAACTTTAAATGAATATACTGAATCCGTTTTAAGTCGGATTTCTATGAAACAAGAAATGTTCGGAGCCGGTGAAGTATATTTTTCTAATGGAAGAAAAAAATCAGGATTTCGTCGTGTAGATTTTGATTTATGTCCAAATTAAATTTTCAAATAGTCGCTAGGGAATTCCTTTATAATTTATAACGATTTATTTATATTATAAAAGGATTTTTAATATAAATTGAATATCGATAAAATCTGAAATTTTGAAATATCGAGTTATAAATCCTGATATATTTATTTTGGGATTATATGTGTGAATATATATACGATAATATTAATTTATTAATATTTAATTTAATTTTTTTAGATATATTAATATTTTAATGGTTTTATTTTGAGATTTGAAAAGAGCCAGTTTTGCAAATGAGTTCCATTTTCGACGAAACTAATTTTGTTGGATCCGGAATATTAAATTATTGTTAAATTTCAATTTTCGTATTTTTGGAGTTAGTGTGTGGCCGTATGGGATTTTAATGTGAAATACAGTCAATAATTTGATTTTAAAAATACGCTATGTGAGCAAACGGACTCGGAATTCGATGAAGCAAGTTTCGTTGGGTCCGTAATGTCGAACAGTAGCTGCATGTCTATTTTTATCGAATTTGGATGTTGTACGTGATCATAGGAATTTTTAAACATTAATATAAGTAGCGATAAACTAAAAACAAATATAATAATAAATATAAAATTATCATATTTATCCTATAAATATCCTCACTAATTCTAACCCTAAACATTTCATTCACTGGTCAAAATTTTCAGCTCCGCTACTTCTTTTAATTTTTCCAGGAAATCATGAGCTATATAAATTCATAGAGAAGCATACAAAAATTTATAAATCAGCAAATATATATATATATATATATATATATATATATTTGAGTTCGTCTTGAGTTGCTCTTCGTTTTCATTTTTTTTATTGAGTTCAAACTATAGTTCACTTCTGTTTTTGAGTTCTGAGCTAGGGTTGATCACTGCGAGCGATTTAGGCATTTATGATTGATTATGAGTTCATATATGGAGTGAGGAGATCTAATGGAACTTGCGATTGAAATTTGGGTGGTATCGATGAAAAAAAAGTGTTGATGCTTTTCTGGTATTACGGTTTAAAGCTGAAGAACAGATTTCGATCGGAAGGCTCGAGTTTTACAACTATGGTTTGACGATAAGGGGGAAGTGTAGAGGAGGACAACCGCGTGATTAGTTTGAAAATCGATGGAGTAATGAAGTTGTGAAGGAGGATGGAAGGATCGTTAATGGTGCGTTCTTCATTTACAGAGGAGTTGCGATTTTGAGCATAAGGAAGAAGGGCGCAAAATGGGTCTGGGTAATGAGGTTAGTAGGGTGGACCAATATTGATAAAGCCCAAACGTTAAAAAGAAACAAGAAAAGAAAAGAAAAAGAAGAAGAAAAACGAATGAAAGTGTTCGGAAATGGAAACGTTGGAGCTGGGTTTAGTGGTGTGCTGGAAAGAGAGGATGAGTGTGGCATGGTTTAGTGGTGTGGGTTTACTTGCGATGTCGGCTGATTATGAGAAGTAAGGCCCAATATAATGTTTATAATATAGTTTTTATTTAAATTAAATTAGTGTACTAACTTAAATTATCGTATCTGGCACATACAATAACAGAATTTCGAACAGTCAGATCCATTGGGATTGTATGGATGAGGGCTTCGCAATGGAACTGACTGGGAGTGAATTGAAGCTCGTTACAATTTATGGTGAAATAAATTGAATGTCTGAATCAACCGACAGTTATCGTTATGTAACGATGATCGTCCAATGTGAGTAAATCTCACTAACTCTGTACAGTTTATATTTTATAAATATAATCTAGTATGGATAAATGATGATTGATTATTGTGTGTTGATTGTTGGTTGAACTGTTAATTAATTGGCTGAAATTATAGATAGAGTCATATATATATATAATCGTTAATTATATATTGATTCTGTTTATCAGAATATTTCATATAGAAATGAAATTGATGTTAATTATATTGTTTAACATCTGTGAATGCAGGGAGAAAGGTTGGAGGGATCCAACTAGATTCCACAATATTATAATACTGTTTGTTTTCATATATTGTGATATATGATGTGATATAAAATCTGTGATTGATTATGATGACACTGGTCATGTTATTTGGTATTTTAAATACCATATGAAATACTGGAATGTAAAAAGGAAATTTTCAAAGTGAATATTGAAAATGAAATATTTATATATGAAATAAATAGGATATTATAAAAGGTAATATTTGGAAAACAAATATTGGAAAATATAATTAAGTTAATATATAAAATAAATAGAATTATATAAAAGGATTTATATAAAATAAATAGAATTATATAAAAGGATTAATATAGAATAAGTAGAATTATATAAAGGGAATTATAAATGAGATTTAAGTGTTAGAAATAAAAATAATATTTGTATGAATAATTCTACAAACAAAAATATAAATAGAATTTGGGTTTGAGATATTGTTTTTAAATACGAAATCAAAATGTTTTGATTATATAAAGAAATATTATTCACATTCTATGTGAAAAATTAGATGAAAGTAAATATTTTGCAAATAAAATATTATAAAGGAATTTGGGGTTTGAATTAGGAATTTAAATGAAATTACTGGAATTAGAAACTGATAGGAAATTAGTTGAGTTGAATGGCTTTCTGGGTATCGATCTGATGTTGGTTTCGGCCTTCAGGGTTTATGCATCGGAAGTTGTTCTCTTACTAGTTTACAGTTAGAAACTGATAGAGGTGGGAAAATATTGATGCGTGAATCAGAAATGGAAACGTTTTCCAAAGTTAATAATGTATATTTTCTAATTTTAGAAAATAAGGAATTTATGGATATATGGAAACGGTAAATGGGAAATTAGGAAATGAAATGATGATTGATCGGTAAGATTTCCATTTGGGAATACGACAGTTGTTTGTATACATGTTTTACTTTGATAGTTAAATCACCGACTATCAAATATTTTGACCATTTCCATTGTCAATACGAAGAGACCGGGATCATATATATTATCTGAAAACCACTCCGTATGGCATTGGCGTTGCGAATCAAATATGATGAAGATAATTGAAGACAGAGTTGTGCAAGGGCTGTTCTGGCGATCTTAGGTAGAAATTGCCTAAGATGGATTTACAAAATAGTGCATTTGGTTTGTCCAGTCCCAGGACAACCTGTTTGGAAGAATGTATGACAGAGTATATTTAATAGATCGCGTAAGTTGATCTCTTCAAACGTATTTACGTTTGGCGGCAGAGGAATTCATTTCTCTTAGCTGTTTACCCGTGGTATGTTTGGAGAAATCAATTTGTGATTTGGTCGGTATGGCGATGTAACATTAAAAGTGAAGAAAGGCGTGGTTTGTAAAAGGATACGTTATGGCTTCTAGCCTCACCACCATGAAATGGTATACAATCGGGTAGGTCCCATGGCCAAGTGGTTAGCTGCCAATTAGGGTGTATTGTCACCTGATCTAGAGAAATTCCATTTTACTTCTATAATCTATTTCGATGTTGTCCCTTTCGGAAAACAGTTGCCGATCCCAACAGTTGGTGATAATATATTCGGTACACTCAAGCGAAATGAGTGACCGATCATGTTTAGCCTGGGGTACAAGATGTTCTTGTTGAACCCGGTGTATTCCTCTCTAGAGATACACTGTCGGAAGGTGGTCCCATACCTTGCCAGTTGGAATTCATTACCCAATAAGTAGCCGTGGTTTTTGATTATATATTATGTATGTGGAACGTGAGATGAAAGCATTCTTCTTGATGATTACTATATTGTGGTTGATAGACACTATTATAATATCCAAAGAGTTTTGATATAAAGATTATCGTTTCTTTCAAAAGGATTTTTGAATGATTGAATCAAGTGTTTTGGATTGTCATAAGGGAAAAACCCGTTCCGTGTTATACGGCGTGGTCTTATGAGATATCGTTTATTTTATCAAACTGTTTTAAATTGTTTTACTCACACCAGTCCCATAACTGACCGGGAGTTTATTTTGTTTTATTTTACCCTAAACTCTTGGGTGCCCAAATTTGTACAGGCAATCAAGTAGTCAGGTTTTACAGATATACTTGGAGAGTTTGGAGTAAGAGGCTTCAGGATTATATAACTATTGTTTATTCTATTGTGTTGTAAGTGTTGTACTCTGATAATGTTACTGCATACGTTTACTAATTTTATTTCAAAGATATGTTATCTATTATATGTTGTTCGTTCCGCTATGAGATTCGTGTTACTCTGATGTTGTTGTATGTTCTTCTTCTTCTTCTTATATTCTAATTTTATATCTTATCTATTCTCACCCTCTAACTTCTTTCATTAACTATCCAGTATTTCCGATGCTTGATAGTCGACATTGGGTTATATGTCGATTACCAGGATAGCGAATTCCCGGGCCATTAAAGTGGTATCAGAGCTGAAGGTTAAGTATTTACCTTGGCTCTGTGGCGTGACTTAGTGGAGAGTGGGTTAGCAATACCCTAGATTGAGTTTGAGTGTATATATACGAGTGAACATATTTGTAGATTTTATGAAAATTGTTTTGTATTGTGGAGATTTGTTGGTTGAGTTGTTTATGAGTTCTGGTCGATCAGTTTGATCCACTGTATCGGTAGGAGTTTCTAAACACACGAATACGATGAACCGACACGGTATGTTTTGAAAAGACGGTAATGAAATAATTTTACCCAAATATATTTTGATATAAAGAAAATATATATATTTGATATATTATAATATATTGGATGTGTTGGTTGTTATATTAATCAAATAAGATTAAAATTGAGTTGGTTATACATATGTAACCAAATAAGATTTGTATAAGCGTTACGAAATGAATTAAATCTGAATTGAAATTAAAACCCTGGAATTTGGAAAGGTGTTTGTAAATGGATTGGATTAAATATAAGTCAATTTTAAAATCCTGAGAGATTTTAAATTGTTTTGCAAGCATTGTGAATGGTATTTTGAAATATATTTCGAAATGGAAGTTTTTAAATTGAGTTTTTGAAATGATATAGTATTGAACTCACTTCGGTCGCTGGAAAATAATTCCGATGATGATCCGGACATCATCAGTGATCATTTTCGAGTTTCTAAGTGATGGATTACTACCAAAGAGATTGTTTTTGAATTGCCGTGAGAAACAAGTTGTTTGAAATCCGAAGAGGAATATTTGGTTTTAGAAAAGAAAAGCGATTTAAAATTCCTAGGAAGAGACTGTTGAATTAAAAAGAAATATGAGAAAGAAAATTGAAATCAATTAAGTGGAAATTGAGTTGAAATAGAATGATATCGAGTAAAATTTGACTTTGGAATATGATTGGGTTGACGATTTAAGAGTTAGGAATCCAAAATAGTACTTGAGTTTGAAATGAAATTTGGCTGGGGTATAAGAAAATATATATTTTGAGAACGAATTGATTGGAGATTGTTTGGGATGACATTGGTATATGCATAATTTGTGACAGATGGAAATGATTTAATGATATGCCTGACAAAAAGGTACAAGTTTATATTTTATATTGGGCATCAGATTTTGATGAGCCGAATTGGCAAACCGCTTGGCTGTTTGATTTTCTTTTGGATTGGGAATGGCCTAGAGAGGCGAGTTGTAGTTGTACCGATTGAGCCGTTTAAAGGAGGTGCTAGCGAAATTTTTCGAAAATTTAAGGTGTTAGAAATTTTCCGAATTTTTGAAAATTTTCATTAGTCGAAATGAATTAATATTTTAATCGAAATAAATTGGTTCAGTTGAAACTAAAGTTAACGAAGTAAACAAATAATTTTTAACCAGTTAATAGGGTTTGTTTTCTACCTTAGCAATTTCGAGGACTAAATTATTTTAAGGGGGGAAGAATGTAACGACCCGTATTTTTAACGGATAATAAATAATTTATTTAAATGATGGTTTGGCAATTTAAAATGACCAAAATTAAATAATATTGAATATTTAAATAATATAAATAATAGAATAATATATTTAATTTCCGAAATAGTCGGAAATAGTGGAATTCACAATATTGTGTGAATTGGATCATTTATAATATATAATTCAGTTTAGAGTTGAATTATATTAACGAATATATTATATAAACAAAAGTTGAACGTACTATTATATTATAATTATAATTGAGCTCGAAATGGCGCGGCAGTTCGCAATTTGGTGATTCGAACTTTAAATGAATATACTGAATCCGTTTTAAGTCGGATTTCTATGAAACAAGAAACGTTTGGAGCTGGTGAAGTATATTTTTCTAATGGAAGAGAAAAATCAGGATTTCGTCGTGTAGATTTTGATTTATGTGCAAATCAAATTTTCAAATAGTTGCTATGGAGTTCCTTTATAATTTATAATGATTTAATTATATTATATAAGGATTTTTAATATAAATTGAATATCGATATAATCTGGAATTTTGAAATATCGAGTTATAAATCCTGATATATTTATTTTGGGGTTATATGATATCGTATGTGAATATATATACGATAATATTAAGTTATTAATATTTAGTTTAATTATTTTTAGATATATTAATATTTAAATGGTTTTATTTTGAGCTTTGAAAACAGCCAGTTTTGCAAACGAGCTCCGTTTTCGACGAAACTAATTTTGTTGGATCCGGAATATTAAATTATTGTTAAATTTCAATTTTCGTGATTTTTGGAGTCAGTACGTGGCCATAAGGGATTTTAATGTGAAATACAGTCAATAATTTGACTTTAAAAATACGTTGTGTGAGCAAATGGACTCGGAATTCGACTGAACAAGTTCCGTTGGGTCCGTAATGTCTAACTGTAGCTGCATGTCCATTTTTACCGAATTTGGATGTTGTACGTGATCATAGGAATTTTTAAACATTAATTTAACTAGCGATAGACTAAAAACAAATATAATAACAAATATAAAATATTATATTTATCCTATAAATATCCTCACTAATTCTGACCCTAAACATTTCATTCGCTGGTCAAATTTTTCAACGCCGCTACTTCTTCTAATTTTTCCAGGAGAGCTATATAAATTCATAGAAAAGCAAACAAAAATTTATAAATTAGCAAATATATATTTTTGAGTTCGTCTTGAGTTGCTCTTCGTTTTCATATTTTTTTCCTGAGTTCGAACTATAGTTCACTTCCCTTTTTGAGATGTGAGCTAGGGTTGATCGCTGCGAGCGATTTAGGCATTTTTGATTGAATACGAGTTCATATATGGAGTGAGGAGATTGAATGGAACTTGCAATTGAAATTTGGGTGGTATCGGTGGAAAAAAAAAGTGTCGATGCTTTTCTGGTATTACAGTTTAAAGCTAAAGAACGAATTTCGATTGGAAGGCTCGAGTTTTACAACTATGGTATGACGATGAGGGGGAAGTGTAGAGGAGAACATCGGTGTTGTTAGTTTGAAAATCGATGGAGTAATGAAGTTGTGAAGGGGGATGGAAGGATTGTTAATGGTGCATTCTTCATTTATAGAGGAGTTGCGGTTTAGAGCTTAAGGAAGAAGGGCACAAAACGGGTCTGGGTAATGAGATTAGTAGGGTGGACCAATATTGATAAAGCCCAAACGTTAAAAAGAAACAAGAAAAGAAAAGAAAAAAAAGAAGAAAAAAT
Organism: Allium sativum; assembly: GCA_030737875.1. Classification (NCBI taxonomy): domain Eukaryota; kingdom Viridiplantae; phylum Streptophyta; class Magnoliopsida; order Asparagales; family Amaryllidaceae; genus Allium; species Allium sativum. The sequence goes on along the minus strand of CM060916.1, from coordinate 217,267,189 downwards.
TGTATGAGAATGTTCGGAAATGGAAACGTTGGAGATAGGTTTAGTGGTTTGCTGGAAAGAGAGGATGAGTGTGGCATGGGTTTAATGGTGTGGGTTGACTTGCGACGTCGGATGATTATGAGAAGTAAGGCCCAATATAATGTTTATTTAAATTGAATTAAATTAGTGCACTAACTTTAAATTATCGTATCTGGCACATACGATAACAGAATTTTGAACAGTAAGATCCATTGGGATCGTACGGACGAGGGCTTCGCAATGGAACTGACCGAGAGTGAATTGAAGCTCATTACAATTTATAGCAAAATAAATTGTCTGTCTGAATAAACCGATAATTATCGTTATTTAACGATGATCGTCCAATATGAGTAAATCTCACTAATGTACAGTTTATATTTTATAAATATAATCTAGTATTGATAAATGATGATTGATTACTGTGTGTTGATTGTTGGTTGAACTGTTAATTAATCGGCTGAAATTATGGATAGAATTATATATATACAATCGTTAATTATATATTGATTCTGTTTATCAGAATATTTCATATAGAAATGAAATTAATGTTAATTATATTTTTTAACATCTGCGAATGCAGGGAGACAGGTTGGAGGGATCCAACTGGATTCCTCAATATTATAATACTGTTTGTTTTCATATATTGTGATATATGATGTGATATAAAATCTATGATTGATTATGATGACACTGGTCATGTTATTTGGTATTTTAAATACCATATGAAATACTGGAATGTAAAAAGGAAAATTTCAAAGTGAATATTGAAAATGAAATAAATACGATATTATAAAAGGTAATATTTGGAAAACAAATATTGGAAAATATAATTAAGGAAATATATAAAATAAATAGAATTATATAAAAGGATTTATATAAAATAAATAGAATTATATAAAAGGATTTATATAAAATAAATAGAATTATATAAAAGGATTTATATAGAATAAATAGAATTATATAAAGAGATTTATAAATGAGATTTAAGTGTTAGAAATAAAAAGGAGATTTGTATGAATAATTCTACAAATAGAAATATAAATAGAATTTGGGTTTTAGATATTGTTTTTGAATACGAAATCAAACTGTTTTGATTATATAAAGAAATATTATTCACATTCTATGTGAAAAATTAGATGAAAGTAAATATTTTGGAAATAAATTATTATAAAGGAATTTGGGGTTTGAATTAGGAATTTAAATGGAATTCCTAGAATTAGAAACTGACTGGAAATAAGTTGAGTTGAATGACTTTCTGGGTATCGATCTGATGTCAGTTTCGGCCTTGGGGGTTTATGCTTGGGAAGTTGTTCTCTTACTAGTTTACAGTTAGAAACTAATAGAGGTGGGAAGATATTGATGCGTGAATCAGAAATGGAAACGTTTTCCAAAGTTAATAACGTATATTTTCTAATTTTAGAAAATAAGGAATTTATGAATATATGGAAACGATAAATGGGAAATTGGGAAATGAAATGATGATTGATCGGTAAGATTTCCATTTGGGAATACGACCGTTGTTTGTACACGTGTTCTTCATTGGAATACACATGTTAAGCTTGGTCGTTGAGCTTTGACTTTTGTCAGTGATTCTGCAACAATACATGTTTATAGTTGATGATGCAGCTAAGGTCATTTATTACCTCTATTGTATATTTTTCCTACAAGTGTGGGAATTTTTTTTAAGCTTTTTGTGTACTCCAAAAAATGTGTTAGGGAAATCCTTATCATTTGTTCACTTATTGATTATATATAGTTCAATACATGTTTTCTGAAAATGTGTTAATAGGAAATGACACCTACTTGATGCATAGATTGCAACGTTATTACTTGCTGCGATATCTGCTGAAAAACCGCACGTCAGTCTGATACCAAATATACTACATATCTGGGAAGACAGTAAAATGTTGTAACACTTGCTATTTCTTCCGAGTGCAGTGTTGACATGACCGTCTTAGGGTGCGTTCGCGGTCTTTGAGCATGCCACAATCGGTTTTGGGTTCGGACGCCAGAACGTGGCCCACCACGCTCTCAACCATGCTTTGCTAAAGCTGGAAATCATCCCTTTGGCATTGAACGCGTTCGACACAAGGTAATTAATAAGTCTGTTCTCACTTAGAATTAAAAGTAAACATAGCTTAGTTGGTAAGTGCACATGGCATGTTGGAGTGAGACCAGGGATCACGTTCCACCTTCAACCAAATTTTTAGTGTTTTGTTGTACATTGCATTATTAATGCTTAATGCCTAATGTCGAATATTTGTTAATGCTTAATGTCATTTTTTATTTTAAATGGTAAAAACACATTCGCTAAATAGATTTAATGGTCCAATTAAAAATCAGTACATATTAATTCAAAACAATTAATTTAACAATTAAATACACCGCTCAAATATCCCGCTTAAATTTCCCATTCGTAGCTAAAAACACATTTTCCGTTTGTTACAGTACCACGCTCAAATTTTCCGCTCAGATGTCACATTTAAATACCCCATTTTCGTTCGTTAAGAACGCACCCTTAGAAACAACATATGAATGTAAATGCTAATTAAGTGTTACGTTTTCGAGTTGTGCTAAAAGCATCTAAAGCTTTTTCTTTTTAATACTATGATTGCCAGTAGTAAGTGTAAAATGTGTAAAATTAGATGTTTTTAGTTTCATGTGCCATGAAGTATTAAAAGCACTTACTTTTACAATTTCTTTTGCTGTTCATGGTATTAAAGATAATTTTTTTTGATGTTTTTACATCCCACTGTTTCTTTGTTAGAGTCAAAATTTATGAAATAAAACTGAAGGTTCCCCAGTTTAGTATGTAGAATGGATACTGAATTGGTTTGGATGTTTATGTTGTAGCCGAGGATGTTTCGGTAAATAATCTTTTGTTACATCAAGTAATATAGTTATTTGTAAATAGAAGATTATTATAATTTTAGGCTATTATTTAGACATAAAAAGTAGAAATAAATGTTGGGAATTGTGTAAGTCTTAGGGTCCATTTGATTTTGAATGGGAAGGGGCATTTGGAGGGGCATTGTTGAAAACGGGGAATGTGTTCTTTTTACGAAAGGGGCATTTTGGAAGGGTTTGAGTTATTATTTTATTGTTTTTGTATATGTTATTTTTAATTGTTTGTGTTTGTGTGTGTTTATTGTTGAACAGAATAGTAGAATGCAGAATACAAATTGCAGAATAAAATTTGTAGAAATAAAAATTGCAGAATTGAAATTGCAGAATCCAAAAGCCAGTACAACGCCATTTAAAAAAAAAACATCACTACAACACAACCATAAAAGAAAACATCACAACACAATCACAAACCACAACACAATCAGAAAATAAAACAACACAACTACAACACCCACATAAAAGAAAACATCACATCTGTCCAGCCCTCAGTTTCGTAACAAAATGAATAACACAACCCCTAAGCTGTGCGGACTTGTCAAGCAGAGAATAAAATGGGTTGTGGCCCAATCTGTCATGTGTTGACAGAATAACCGCTACCTCCCAATCCTGATAGTCATCATCCGCATGGCGTACAGACATGCATAAATCTATAAGCTCGTCTCGGTTCATGCGTGAAGGAGCTGGACGAGAAGGACCAACACCAGACCTGATCGGCCTACGAGTCGGATGACTCGAGATCTCCGCGTTATCGCCACGAATGATATCGCCAAGGAGCTGAGCCTCTTGCAGATGAACTAGCGGAGCATCCGGAATTGCGTACTGACATATGTCGGTACGCATGCATCCTGCAAACATGGAGTCCAACTCCCTGAATCGTGCCGGGGACCCACTCTTGAACTTGCGCATCGGTATTGGCACCGTCACCCACCAATCATCCGTTCTTGTGACGATATCCAATTGCTCGTCTCATCCCCTTCCACCAAACTGTAGCAGTCTATTCCACGGAGCCCAATCTTTTTTCATGTTGTCGAACTTGTTCTTCATTTGACCAACGTTGTAGTCCAACCCGGTCCGCTCATTGAACGCCTGTGCGATCACCTTGTACCATCCTCCAACATTATGTGCACGGGAACTGAGATGTTGTATACACACATCGATGAAAGCGTTCGTTGTATCGTTGTTCCATTTGGCAATGGAACGGGTTGACGAAGACCGATTTGTGGCCATTTTGAAAAAAAAAACCCAAAAAAATACGAATAAAATATATATGGAAGTAAAAAAGCTAAAAATTACAACTATAAAAGCAAAAATCTGAAAAGATCGGCGAGCAGACGGTGGTTGGAGCTTTTATTTTCGGGTTCTGGCTGTTTTTGGTGATGGAAGGGGGAATGAGGGGTTCAAATATATAAAGCAACATTTTCAACCGTTCGTCTTGAAGGGGGAAAAGTGTGGGTCCCACTGTGGACGCGTCTGACGCATCGGACGCAGATGCGAACGTTAACTGCGCAGTTCATAAATCAAACGCTACTATAATTATTAAATCTTCCCTATGTTATCAACATGTTTTAATTGATTTTTCATTGCTTTTTATAGTGTCATTTAGATGTCATAATTGTATAATACTAGTTTATACATGATGAGACTAGCTTAAATTCCATATGAAAATTACAGTAGATTTGTTTAGTTAGTGATGGTTTTCTAGTTAAGATGACACTTAAATGTGTATGCATGTTCATGAGGGGTAGCTGTAGTGTAAACAATGGAAAATGATTATATACGTCGTGATTTTCATTCAATTGGCGTTATCGTGAACGATCTGTGACTATATGGTCTTTTTAGGAGTGGGGCCCTAACCTTTTATCCCTAGAGATATGTATGTAGATCCGACCTCATGTGACCTGCGCGTGCAAGGTTTTCATTTTGTTTTCATTTTACGATTAATTGCTACTTCAGGTGCTTAACGGTTAACTAAATGGTTGAGCTGGAGAACGTGGGATTTATGTAAAGTAATAAATGGTGTCTATAATTTTATGGAAAATAAATGTGTGTTAGAAGCATAAATAGTGTATATTTTGAAATTGTGAACCGTGGTTATAAGAAACGGCATGTGCTTTGCGCATGGTAACGACAAGCGCTTTGCACGTGGTAACGGCATGCACTTCGTGTGTGAATTTTTATTCTTCAGATGTTATGTATTTTACATATACAAGGAAAAATAACTTGTACTAATGTTGTGTATGATCAATAAACTATCATTTTAAGAAATAATAATATGCAATGTAAATAAATTCAAATGTAATGATCATAAAATATCATTCAATTATTTTGTCTTTTAGCAATGTTTGAGTTGTTCGAGCGTAATGGAATGCGCTTCGCGCGTGACCACGATACGCACTTAGGGGTGTAAATCGGTCGGACTGGACGTGGGTGTGTTCAGTTTGTTCTAAAAAAAATCGCATCAAACGTGGAGCGGATCAAATTTTTTTCTCGGACAAATTTCGTTGTTATAACTCGTGTCGTAAATGAAAATCGGACGGACGTATTTTGGTTAGGGACACGAACAAACGTCGGACATTCAGACAAAATTTATAGCTCTATACGCGCTTCGTGCGTGGATTGTTATTCATCAAACATTGTATATCTTACATATACAACAACAACAAAACCATATACCCCGAATAAGTTGGGGTTGGCTAGATATGGAACCCAAAATGAAAATAAAATAAAAGAAATAATAATGATAATATATATATAGGGGTTTAAAATAACCAAACAGAGTCGTCTGATAATGGTTTTTTTAAATAATAATAAAAAAAGGTTCAATAAAAGTGTAATAAAGTCTAAAATAGTAATAAAAAAGTAAAAAAGTTCAATAAAAGTGAAATAAAGTTTAAAATAATTAAATAGATTTAAAAGAAAAATCCTAAGGTTTTGATACATGGATTGCCAACTTCCAAGCACTCATGTCCTGTAACAACCCGTATTTTTAATGGATAATAAATAATTTATTTAAATGATGGTTTGGTAATTTAAAATGATCAGAATTAAATAATATTGAATATTTAATTAATATAAATAATAGAATAATATATTTAATTTCCGAAATAGTCGGAAATAGTGGAATTCACAATATTGTGTGAATTGGATCATTTATAATATATAATTCAGTTTAGGGTTAAACTATATTAACGAATATATTATATAAACGACAGTTGAACGTATAATTATATTATAATTATAATTGAGCTCGAAATGGCGCGGCAGTTCGCAATTTGGTGATTCGAACTTTAAATGAACATACTGAATCCATTTCAAGTCGGATTTCTATGAAACAAGAAATGTTCGGAGCTGATGAAGTATATTTTTCTAATGGAAGAGAAAAATCAGGATTTCGTCGTGTAGATTTTGATCTATGTCCAAATCAAATTTTCAAATAGTCGCTATGGAATTCCTTTATAATTTATAACGATTTATTTATATTATAAAAAGATTTTTAATATAAATTGAATATCGATAAAATCTGGAATTTTGAAATATCGAGTTATAAATCCTAGTATATTTATTTTGGGATTATATGATATCGTATGTGAATATATATACGATAATATTAATTTATTAATATGTAATTTAATTTTTTTAAATATATTAATATTTAAATTATTTTATTTTGAGCTTTGAAAAGAGCCAGTATTGCAAACGAGTTCCGTTTTCGACGAAACTAATTTTGTTGGATTCGGAATATTAAATTATTGTTAAATTTCAATTTTCGTGATTTTTGGAGTTAGTATGTGGTCGTACGGGATTTTAATGTGAAATACAGTCAATAATTTGATTTTAAAAATACGCTATGTGAGCAAACGGACTCGGAATTCGATGAAACAAGTTTCGTTGGGTCCGTAATGTCGAACAGTAGCTGCATGTCTATTTTTATCGAATTTGGATATTGTACGTGATCATAGGAATTTTTAAACATTAATATAAGTAGCGATAAACTAAAAACAAATATAATAATAAATATAAAATTATTATATTTATCCTATAAATATCCTCACTAATTCTAACCCTAAACATTTCATTCACTGGTCAAATTTTTCAGCTCCGCTACTTCTTTTAATTTCTCCAGGAAATCATGAGCTATATAAATTCATAGAGAAGCATACAAAAATTTATAAATCAGCAAATATATATATTTTTGAGTTCGTCTTGAGTTGCTCTTCGTTTTCATATTTTTTTCTGAGTTCGAACTATAGTTCACTTCTGTTTTTGAGTTGTGAGCTAGGGTTGATCGTTGCGAGCAATTTAGGCATTTATGATTGAATATATGAGTTCATATATGGAGTGAGGAGATCGAATGGAACTTGCTATTGAAATTTGGGTGGTATCGATGAAAAAAAAAGTGTCGATGCTTTTATGGTATTACGGTTTAAAGCTGAAGAACATATTTCGATTGGAAGGCTCGAGTTTTACAACTATGGTTTGGCGATAAGGGGGAAGTGTAGAGGAGGACAACCGTGTGATTAGTTCGAAAATCGATGGAGTAATGAAGTTGTGAAGGAGGATGGAAGAATCGTTAATGGTGCGTTCTTCATTTACAGAGGAGTTGCAGGTTTGAGCATAAGGAAGAAGGGCGCAAAATGGGTCTGGGTAATGAGGTTAGTAGGGTGGACCAATATTGATAAAGACCAAACGTTAAAAAGAAACAAGAAAAGAAAATGAAGAAGAAAAAAAATGAATAAAAGTGTTCGGAAATGGAAACGTTGGAGCTGGGTTTAGTGGTGTGTTGGAAAGAGATGATGAGTGTGGCATGGTTTAGTGGTGTGGGTTGACTTGCGATGTCGGCTGATTATGAGAAGTAAGGCCCAATATAATGTTTATAATATAGTTTTTATTTAAATTAAATTAAATTAGTGTACCAACTTAAATTATCGTATCTGGCACATACAATAACAGAATTTCGAACGGTCAAATCCGTTGGGATCGTATGGACGTGGGCTTCGCAATGGAACTGGCTGGGAGTGAATTGAAGCTCGTTACAATTTATGGCGAAATAAATTGAATGTCTGAATCAACCGACAGTTATCGTTATTTAACGATGATCGTTCAACGTGAGTAAATCTCACTAACTCTGTACAGTTTGTATTTTATAAATATAATCTAGTATTGATAAATGATGATTGATTATTGTGTGTTGATTGTTGGTTGAACTGTTAATTAATTGGATGAAATTATAGATAGAGTCATATATATATATAATCGTTAATTATATATTGATTATGTTTATCAGAATATTTCATATAGAAATGAAATTGATGTTAATTATATTGTTTAACATCTGTGAATGCAGGGAGAAAGGTTGGAGGGATCCAACTGGATTCCACAATATTATAATACTGTTTGTTTTCATATATTATGATATATGATGTGATATAAAATATGTGATTGATTATGATGACACTGGTCATGTTATTTGGTATTTTAAATACCATATGAAATACTGGAATGTAAAAAGGAAATTTTCAAAATGAGTATTGAAAATGAAATATTTATATATGAAATAAATAGGATATTATGAAAGGTAATATTTGGAAAACAAATATTGGAAAATATAATTAAGTTAATATATAAAAGGATTTATATAAAATAAATAGAATTATATAAAAGGATTAATATAGAATAAATAGAATTATATAAAGGGAATTATAAATGAGATTTAAGTGTTAGAAATAAAAAGGAGATTTGTAACAATAATTCTACAAATAAAAATATAAATAGAATTTGGGTTTGAGATATTGTTTATAAATACGAAATGAAACTGTTTTGATTATATAAAGAAATATTATTCACATTCTATGTGAAAAATTAGATGAAAGTAAAATATTTTGCAAATAAAATATTATAAAGGAATTTGGGGTTTGAATTAGGAATTTAGATGGAATTACTGGAATTAGAAACTGACTGGAAATTAGTTGAGTTGAATGGCTTTCTGGGTATCGATCTGATGTTGGTTTCGGCCTTCGGGGTTTATGCGTGGGAAGTTGTTCTCTTACTAGTTTACAGTTAGAAACTGATAGAGGTGGGAAGACATTGATGCGTGAATCAGAAATGGAAACGATTTCCAAAGTTAATAACGTATATTTTTTAATTTTAGAAAATAAGGAATTTATGGATATATGGAAACGGTAAATGGGAAATTGGGAAATGAAATGATGATTGATCGGTAAGATTTCCATTTGGGAATACGACCATTGTTTGTATACATGTTTTTCTTTGATAGTTAAATCACCGACTATCAGATATTTTGACCATTTCCGTTGTCAATACGAAGAGACTGGGATCAGATATATTATCTGAAAACCACTCCGTATGGCATTAATGTTGCGAATCAAATATGATGAAGATAATTGAAGACAGAGTTGTGCAAGGGCTGTTCTGGCGATCCTAGATAGAAATTGCCTAAGATGGATTTACAAAATAGTGCCTTAGGTTTGTCCATTCCCAGGACAACCTGTATGGAAGAATGTATGACAGAGTATATTTAATAGATCGCGTAAGTTGATCTCTTCAAACGTATTTACGTTTGGCGGCAGAGGAATTCATTTCTCTTAGCTGTTTACCCGTGGTATGTTTGGAGAAATCAATTTGTGATTTGACCGGTATGACGATGTGACATTAAAAGCGAAGAAAGGTGTGGTTTGTAAAAGGATAAGTTATGGCCTCTAGCCCCACCACCAGGAAATGGTACAAAATCGGGTAGGTCGCATGGCTAAGTGGTTAGCTGCCAATTAGGATGTATTGTCACCTGGTCTAGAGAAATTCCATTTTACTTCTATAATCTATTTCGATGCTGTCCCTTTCGGGAAACAGTTGCTAATCCCAACCGTTGGTGATAATATATTCGGTACACTCAAGCGAAATGAGTGATCGATCATGTTTAGCCTTGGTTACAAGATGTTCTTGTTGAACCCGGTGTATTCCTCTCTAGAGATACACTGTCGGAACGTGGTCCCATACCTTGCCAGTTGGAATTCATTACCCAATAAGCAGCCGCGGTTTTTGATTATATATTATGTATGTGGAACGTGAGATGAAAGCGTTCTGCTAGATGATTACTATATTGTGGTTGATAGACACTATTATAATATCCAAAGAGTTTTGATATAAAGATTATCGTTTCTTTCAAAAGGATTTTTGAATGATTGAATCAAGTGTTTTGGATTGTCATAAGGGAAAAACCCATTCCGTGTTATATGGCGTGGTCTTATGGGATATCGTTTATTCTATCAAACTGTTTTAAATTGTTTTACTCACACCAGTACCATGACTGACCCGGAGTTTATTTTGTTTTATTTTACCCTAAACTCTTGGTTGCCCAAATTTATACGGGCAGTTAAGTAGTCAGGTTTTACAGATATACTTGGAGAGCTTGGAGCAGGAGGCTTCAGGATTATATAACTATTGTTTATTCCGCTGTGTTGTAAGTGTTGTACTCTGATAATGTTACTGCATACATATACTAATTTTATTTCAAAGATATGTTATCTATTATATGTAGTTCGTTCCACTGTAAGATTCGTGTTACTCTGATCTTGTTGTATGTTCTTCTTCTTCTATTCTAATTTTATATCTTATCTATTCTCACCCTCTAACTTCTTTCATTAACTATCCGGTATTTCCGATGCTTGATAGTCGACATTGGGTTATATGTCGATTACCAGGATCGCGAATTCCTGGGTCGTTAAAGTGGTATCAGAGCTGAAGGTTAAGTATTTACCTTGGCTCTGTGGCGTGACTCAGTTGAGAGTGGATTAGCAATACCCTAGTTTGAGTTTGATTGTATATATACGAGTGAAAATATTTGTAGATTTTATAAAAATTGTTTTGTATTGTGGAGATTTGTTGGTTGAGTTGTTTATGAGTTCTGGTCGATCAGTTTGATCCACTGTATCGGTAGGAGTTTCTAAACACTCGAGCACGATGAACCGACATAGTATGTTTTGAAAAGAGGGTAATGAAATAATTTTACCCAAATATATTTTGATATAACGAAAATATATATATTTGATATATTATAGTATATTGGATGTGTTGGTTGTTATATTAATCGAATAAGATTTAAATTGAGTTGGTTATACATATGTGACCAAATAAGATTCGTATAAGCGTTACGAAATGAATTAAATCTGAATTTAAATCAGAATTGAAATTAAAACCCTGGAATTTGGAAAGCTTTTTTTTGTAAATGGATTTGGATTAAATATAAGAGAATTTTAAAATACTGAGAGATTTTAAATTGTTTTACAAGCATTGTGAATGGTATTTTGAAATATATTTCAAAATGGAAGTGTATAAATTGAGTTTTTGAAATGATATAGTATTGAACTCACTTCGGTCGCTGGAAATAAATTCCAATGATGATCCAGACATCATCGGTGATCATTTTCGAGTTTCTAAGTGACGGTTTACTGCCAAAGAGATTGTTTTTGAATTATTGTGAGAAACAGTTGTTTGAAATCCGAAGAGGAATATTTGGTTTTAGAAAAGCAAAGCTGTTTAAAATTCCTAGGAAGAGGCTGTTTGAATTAAAAAGAAATGTGAGAAAGCAAATTGAAATCAGTTTAGTGGAAATTGAGTTGAAATAGAATGATATCGAGTAAAATTTGACTTTGGAATATGGTTGGGTTGACTATTTAAGAGTTAGGAATCCAGAATAGTACTTGAGTTTGAAATGAAATTTGGCTGGGGTATAAGCGAATATTTGTTTTGAGAACAAATTGATTGGAGATTGATTGGGATGACATTGGTATATGCAGAATTTGTGATAGATGGAAATGATTTAATGATATGCCTTATAAAAAGGTACAAGTTTATATTTTATATTGGGCATTAGATTTTGATGAGCCGAATTGGCAAGCCGCTTGGCTATTCGATTTTCTTTTGGATTGGGAATGGCCAAGAGAGGCGAGTTGTAGTTGTACCAATTGAGCCGTATAAAGGAGGTGCTGGCAAAAAATTTCGAAAATTTAAGGTGTTAGATAATTTTCCAAATTTTTGAAAATTTTCATTAGTCGAAATGAATTAATATTTTAATCGAAATAAATTGGTTCAGTTGAAACTAAAGTTAATGAAGTAAACAAATAATTTTTAACCAGTTAATAGGGTTTGTTTTCTACCTTAGCAATTTCGAGGACTAAATTATTTTAAGGGGGGAAAGAATGTAACGACCCGTATTTTTAACGGATAATAAATAATTTATTTAAATTATGGTTTGGCATTTTAAAATGACCAGAATTAAATAATATTGAATATTTAATTAATACAAATAATAGAATAATATATTTAATTTCGGAAATAGTGGAATTCACAATATTATGTGAATTGGATCATTTATAATATATAATTTAGTTTAGAGTAGAATTATATTAACGAATATATTATATAAACGACAGTTGAACATATAATTATAATCGAGCTCGAAATGGCGCGGCAGTTCGCAATTTGGTGATTCGAACTTTAAATAAATATACTGAATCCGTTTTAAGTCGGATTTCTATGACGTTCGGAGCTGGTGAAGTATATTTTTCTAATGGAAGAGAAAAATCAGGATTTCGTCATATAGATTTTGATTTATGTGCAAATCAAATTTTCAAATAGTCGCTATGGAATTCCTTTATAATTTATAACGATTTAATTATATTATAAAAGGATTTTTAATATAAATTGAATATCGATATAATCTGGAATTTTGAAACATCGAGTTATAAATCCTGATATATTTATTTTGGGGTTATATGATATCGTATGTGAATATATATACGATAATACTAAGTTATTAATATTTAATTTAATTATTTTTAAAAATATTAATATTTAAATGGTTTTATTTTGAGCTTTGAAAATAGCCAGTTTTGCAAACGAGCTCCGTTTTCGACGAAACTAATTTTGTTGGATCCGAAATATTAAATTATTGTTAAATTTCAATTTTCGTGATTTTTGGAGTTAGTACGTGGCCATACGGGATTTAAATGTGAAACACAGTTAATAATTTGACTTTAAAAATACGCGATGTGAGGAAATGGACTCGGAATTCGACTGAACAAGTTCCGTTGGGTCCGTAATGTCTAATTGTAGCTGCATGTCCATTTTTATCAAATTTGGATATTGTACGTGATCGTAGGAATTTTTTAACATTAATATAAGTAGTAATAGACTAAAAACAAATATAATAACAAATATAAAATATTATATTTATCCTGTAAATATCCTCACTAATTCTAACCCTAAACATTTCATTCGCTGGTCAAATTTTCAGCGCCGCTACTTCTTCTAATTTTTCCAGGAGAGCTATATAAATTCATAGAAAAGCGTACAAAAATTTATAAATCAGCAAATTTATAATTTTGAGTTCGTCTTGAGTTGCTCTTCGTTTTCATATTTTTTTCCTGAGTTCGAACTATAGTTCACTTCCCTTTTTGAGTTGTGAGCTAGGGTTGATCGCTGCGAGCGATTTAGACATTTTTGATTGAATACGAGTTCATATATGGAGTGAGGAGATTGAATGGAACTTGCGATTGAAATTTGGGTGGTATCGGTGAAAAAAAAGTGTCGATGCTTTTCTGGTATTGCGGCTTAAAGCTAAAGAACGGATTTCGAGTGGAAGGCTCGAGTTTTACAACTATGGTATGACGATGAGGGGGAAGTGTAGAGGAGAACATCAGTGTGGTAAGTTTGAAAATCGATGGAGTAATGAAGTTGTGAAGGGGGGTGGAAGGATCGTTAATGGTGCGTTCTTCATTTATAGAGGAGTTGCGGTTTAGAGCATAAGGAAGAAGGGCACAAAACGGGTTAAGGTAATGAGATTAGTAGGGTGGACCAACATTGATAAAGCCCAAACGTTAAAAAGAAACAAGAAAAGAAAAGAAAAGAAAAGAAAAAAAGTAGAAATAAATGTATGAGAGTGTTCGGAAATGGAAACGTTGGAGATGGGTTTAGTGGTGTGCTGGAAAGAGAGGATGAGTGTGGCATGGGTTTAATGGTGTGGGTTGACTTGCAACGTCGGATGATTATGAGAAGTAAGGCCCAATATAATGTTTATAATAAAGCTTTTATTTAAATTAAATTAAATTAGTGTACTAACTTTAAGTTATCGTATCTGGCACATACGATAACAGAATTTTGAACAGTAAGATCCATTGGGATCGTACGGACGAGGGCTTCGCAATGGAACTGACTGGGAGTGAATTGAAGCTCATTACAATTTATGAATTGAAGCTCATTACAATTTATTGCAAAATAAATTGTCTGTCTGAATCAACTGACAGTTATCGTTATTTAACGATGATCGTTCAATGTGAGTAAATCTCACTAAATCTATACAGTTTATATTTTATAAATATAATCTAGTATTGATAAATGATGATTCATTACTGTATGTTGATTGTTGGTTGAACTGTTAATTAATCGGCTGAAATTATAGATAGAGTTATATATATACAATCGTTAATTATATATTGATTCTGTTTATCAGAATATTTCATATAGAAATGATGTTAATTATATTGTTTAACATCTGTGAATGCAGGGAGACAGGTTGGAGGGATCCAACTGGATTCCTCAATATTATAATACTGTTTGTTTTCATATATTGTGATATATGATGTGGTATAAAATCTGTGATTGATTATGATGACACTGGTCATGTTATTTGGTATTTTAAATACCATATGAAATACTGGAATGTAAAAAGGAAATTTTCAAAGTGAATATTGAAAATGAAATAAATAGGATATTATAAAAGGTAATATTTGGAAAACAAATGTTGGAAAATATAATTAAGGAAATATATAAAATAAATAGAATTATATAAAAGGATTTATATAAAATAAATAGAATTATATAATAGGATTTATATAAAATAAATAGAATTATATAAAGAGATTTATAAATAAGATTTAAGTGTTAGAAATAAAAAGGAGATTTGTATGAATTATTCTACAAATAGAAATATAAATAGAATTTGGGTTTGAGATATTGTTTTTAAATACAAAATCAAACTGTTTTGATTATATAAAGAAATATTATTCATATTCTATGTGAAAAATTAGAAGAAAGTAAATATTTTGCAAATAAATTATTATAAAGGAATTTGGGGTTTGAATTAGGAATTTAAATGGAATTCCTGGAATTAGAAACTGACTGGAAATAAGTTGAGTTGAATGGCTTTCTGGGTATCGATCTGATGTTAGTTTCGGCCTTCGGGGTTTATGCTTGGGAAGTTGTTCTCTTACTAGTTTACAGTTAGAAACTGATAGAGGTGGGAAGATATTGATGCGTGAATCAGAAATGGAAACGTTTTCCAAAGTTAATAACGTATATTTTCTAATTTTAGAAAATAAGGAATTTATGAATATATGGAAACGATAAATGAGAAATTGGGAAATGAAATGATGATTGATCGGTAAGATTTCCATTTGGGAATACGACCATTGTTTGTACACATGTTCTCCTTTGATAGTCAAATCACTGACTATCAAAGATTTTGACCATTTCCGTTCTCAATACGAAGGGACCGAGATCAGATATATTATCTAAAAACCACTCCATATGACATTAGTGTTGTGAATCAAATATGATGAAGATAATTGAAGACGGAGTTATGCAAAGGTTGTTCTGGCGATCCTAGGTAGAAATTGCCTAAAGATGGATTTACAGAATAGTGCCTTCTGTTTTTCCAGTCCCAGGACAACCTGTATGGAAGAATGTCTGACAGAGCATATTTAATAGATGGCGTAAGTTGATCTCTTCAAACGTATTTACGTTTGATGGCGGAGGAATTCGTTTCTCTTAGTTGTTTACCCATGGTATGTTTGGAGAAATCAATTTGTGATTTGCCAGATATGACGATGTGACATTAAAAGTGAAGAAAGGCATGGTTTGTAAAAGGATACGTTATGGCCTCTAGCCTCACCACTAGGAAATGGTATAAAATCGGGTAGGTCGCATGGCTAAGTGGTTAGCTGCCAATTAGGGTGTATTGTCGCCTGATCTAGAGAAATTCCTTTTTACTTCTATAATATATTTCGATGCTGTCTCTTTTGGGAAACGGTTGCTGATCCCAACCGTTGGTGACAATACATTCGGTACACTCCAGCGAAACGAGTGACCGGTCATGTTTAGCCTGGGTTACAAGATGTTCTTGTTGAACCCGGTGTATTCCTCTCTAGAAATACACTGTCGGAAGGTGGTCCCATACCTTGTCAGTTGAAATTCATTACCCAATAAGCGCCCGCGGTTTTTGATTATATATTATGTATGTGGAACGTGAGATGAAAGCGTTCTGCTAGATGATTATTGTATTGTAGTTAATAGACACTATTATAATATCCAAAGAGTTTTGATATAAAGATTATCGTTTCTTTCAAAAGGATTTTTGAATGATTGAATCAAGTGTTTTGGATTCTCATAAGGGAAAACCCGTTCCGTGTTATACGGCGTGGTCTTATGAGATATCATTTATTTTATCAAATTGTTTTAAATTGTTTTACTCACACCAGTCCCATAACTGACCCGTAGTTTATTTTGTTTTGTTTTACCCTAAACTCTTAGGTGCCCAAATTTGTATGGGCAGTCAAGTAGTCAGGTTTTACAGATATATTTGGAGAGCTTGAAGCAGGAGGCTTCAAGATTATATAGCTATTGTTTAGTCCGCTGTGTTGTAAGTGTTGTACTCTAATAATGTTACTACATATATATACTAATTTTATTTCAAAGATATGTTATCTATTATATGTTATTCGTTTCGCTGTGAGATTCGTGTTACTCTGATGTTGTTGTATGTTCTTCTTCTTCTTCTATTCTAATTTTCTATCTTATCTATTCTCATTCTCTAACTTCTTTCATTAACTATCCGGTATTTCCGATGCTTGATAGTCGACATTGGGTTATATGTCGATTACCAGGATCGCGAATTCCCGGGTCATTACATATCCACTACTACCATTTCAAATATACTCCAATTACTTAAATCTCTCTTTATTCTCTTCTCCCATGTCATTTTAGGTCGACCTCTACCTTTATTTGGGCCTTTGGCGCGCGCAGGTGCATCGTATGGTCTACGTTAGATATGTCCAAACCATCTCAAGCGGTGTTGGACTAACTTCTTTTCAATAGGTGCAACTTCAAGTTTTTCCCGAATATCCTCATTTCTAATCCGATCTCGTCTGGTATGCCCACAACTCCAGCGTAGCATCCGCATCTCTGCTATACTTATCTTCTGGACGCGTTGCCTCTTAGTAGGCCATCATTCTGCATCATATAACATTGCAGGCCTGATTGTTGTCCTATAGAATTTTCCATTAAGCTTCTGAGGAATCTTCCTATCACAGAGAATGCCAAATGTTAGTCGTCATTTCACCTATCATGCTTGAATTTTAACACTAACATCCTTATCAATCTCCCCATCAAACTGTAACATAGATCCTAAGTATCGAAATGATTCCTTCTTGAGTACTACTCTACCGGTCAGGGTGACCTCTCCGTCATCTGAGTTGACATCGCTAAACTCACACTTCATATACTCTGTTTTAGTTCTGCTAAGCCTGAAACCCTTTGATTCCAAGGTCTCCCTCCATAACTCCAGTTGTCGATTAACCCCTATTCTACTTTCATCAATCATCACAACATCATCGGCAAAGAGCATAAACCAACGAATCTCCCTTTGTATATCTTTTGTGATCTTATCAACCATTAATTCAAAAGTATAGGGGCTCAAAGCCAAACCTTGATGTAACCCTATGTTAATTGGAAAGTCTCTGGTCTCGCCATCGCATGCCCTAACACTAGTCACAACCCCCTCGTACATATCCTTGATAAGGGTAATATATACTTTGATGGCACTCTCTTCCTTTCTAGCGCCCACCACATAACCCTCCTCGTCACTCTGTCTTAAGCTTTCTCCAAGTCAATAAAAACCATGTGGAGATCTTTCTTCTGCTCCCTATATCTTACATATGAAAGGAAAATCATTTATACTAATATTACATGATCAATAAATTGTCACATCGTAATGAAAAAATAGCAAACAATATAAATAAATTCAAATGTATTTTTTTAGTAAATAAATCAAATGAAAAAAAATAAAAAAAGGTAAAGAGAAGTGGAAAAAATAATGGAAAACAACTGAAAATTTAATGTTAATTGACAATTTTCATTTCAAAAGGCGTCGAGCTAACACTTCAATCAAAAAAAATTCAATCAAAAGCAAGGGATACCAACGCCTTGATCTAAATATCCAGAGCTCTGCAAGTTGTGCATAAAGAGTCTTTATTCAAATGGACTGGTAAAATGAAAAAAAAACGAATAAGAATAATCTATACGTTTTTGGTTGAGAGATCCATAAGTGCAGTATAAAAATTGCATCACGATATCTGCCTTACAGAAGAAATAAGTAAAGGAGAAGATGGATCATTTTCAAGCAAACGTGGAGATCAATAACAAAAGGGAGGTGAATAGAAGAAGCATAAGAAGATATGAATGAGATAACATGAACGGGTAAATATCTAAATGTGTCTGTAGTACGTTCTAGAATGCAATATTCTTGGGATATTTAAATGTCCCAGCAACACGTTCTACTATTTATTAATTGCTAATTTATATCGTAATACGCAATAATAAATGTCATTATTCAAATTGTCGTTGAATATGGAAATGGAAACCTAATTATATTAATTGCCTATTTATAAACGTTACAACACTTATTTATAAACACATATTTTTTTTTTAAATAATTTTAATTAGAGGATAATAGGTGGTAGTGAATAATATTGGTAATGCTAATATAAGAAGTTATAGATCAACCATAGAAAAGATGAAAGAGTTTGATTGAATTAGTGAGTGAATCTTAAAATGCAATAATTTATTTCCTTTATAAATTAATTAATAAAAATGAATAGTATCAATCGTCAAGGTTTTATATTTATGGCTAATAGAAAAAGCAGTGAAACATTCAATGAAAAATGTTAAGAAAAAATTGCATTATCTCAATTAACATTAAATATAACAATGACAATAAATAAGATGACAATCAATTTTATATCTACGACAAATAAAATAAGCAATGAAACGTTCAGTGGAAAATTTGAAAATTGTGGTCCGCATAAATATGAGAATTAAGGGTGTGAATATGCAAGTTGTAAAGTTGAAGTAATTTGAATATTTTTGCATTCTCTAAAACAATAACAATTTTTATTGGTTAGGTAATTAATGATGATGTAATATCTCCCAAAATAATAACAATTTCTATTCTAATGAACATTGATTGCCAAAATGAATAAATTTATGCTGAATATGGGTTTTGGACATAAATGTAACACTTCAAGGAAATGTAAAGGTAGTTAAATGACATTCTGATTAACATGTAAAAGTGTTTATTTTTATGCTCTATCTTATCTTTATTGTAAATAAATAAATTTTACATTGGGTATTTTTCGTATATTTTCACAGGTCGTTCATAAATCCTCATGCACCCCTAAAAGCAAGATATTACACAAGAAAAAGATCAACTTCGAAGATTTTATCTCATGTGCTTTTGGAGTCTAATAAGAGTCCATGTTTGGAAGAATTAATCACATACAATCTGATTACCAATCAATTAGCCACATGGAAGATATGAAAGATTTGAAGATTTTATCTTATGCACTTTTGGAGTCTAATGAGGGTCCATGTTTGGAAGAATTATTCACATGCAAATCTTTTGTCAATCAATTAGCCACATGGAAGATTTGGAAAATATGGAAGATATTCACCATGATATGCTCATATATTCTTAAAGATTATTTCCAAACAAGCTTGGTCAAGAAAGGCTTGAGATACGATAAAAATTCTTAGGAAAAGATGCTCATTTATTCATATATCTGATTAGGGTTTGATCTATCTCAACTATAAATATACGTTGTACTCATTGTAAATGTTCATGCCATTTTTTTAATTCTGTATTCTCGTTTATGAATAACAAAGTTCTTCTTCATTGATTGTCTTTTTTTTCATAACAATTTGTGTGTCTACGCAATTAGTTTTGGTAGAACACATATCGTTATTTTCTTTTATTACTGCATGTTAGCGATTGATCGTTGATTAGATTCAACGACAGTCCTACTTTTAATTTTCTGTTATTGTTCTAGTTGTTATTTTCTTTTTCTAATTGGTTCTTTTCTTTTCAGTTGTTGAATTTGATATTGATCTGATTAGATTCAGATCAATAGTAAATTTAATACATTAATTCAAAAAACATCTCCAGATTTTTCCTAACTCGCCTAAGAATAGATAAATAATAAGATTTAAAACACCTCCCTGTGATTCGACCTGCATGTTACGCGACCTGTACACTTGCAGTATTATTTTATAAATCGCGCTTTTCTAATTCATAGGAAAGGGTCGATCACATTCATTTCCCTTTCCTTTTAATTGTCGAAGAATAATTAAGTAAAGAGCATTTTCGTCAGTTCAGGTGTACACCAAAAAAGTGTGACACTAACCCTATTCCGATTATTAGTAAAGATATTCTGATTATTAGTAAAGATGAGCGTCACGACACGCGCTCCGCGCGTGGTCATGGCATACGCTCAGCATATTCTTGAAATAAAATTGTGTGTGTCCTTTAAATTGTTTGCTTGACTACCGATAATATGTGTTTTAAACCCAAATGTATAAGTGCTATCGAAGGAATAGGATGTGACAATATTGACATACGTAAAAACAATTCAAATGAATTTTTAATTTTTTTACAAGTGCTTAATCTTACCGATAATCCGGGTAAATTGTTTGTTTAATATTTTTTAATGTTTATTTAATGAAAATTTTGAATTGTAATTCATTTGTTCTAATTTGAATTGTTTGATTTCCTAGAACTGTTACATGTATATATTTACAACCGATAATTTGGATTCAGTGTAATAATTTATTTCCTTTGTAAATTAACTGATAAAAATGAATAGCATCAATCGTGAAGGTTTTATATTTATGGCTAATTAACAGTTTTCATTTTAAAGAAATATGGGTAATTGTTATTAACCTTTATTACCAGATAATTGTGTAGTTTTCGGTAATTGTTATTTTAATGAACATTTTAATGAAACGCATTCTTGCAGTTGTGTAGTTTCATGTAATATTTATTTTGGCACGGATAAATTTTATGATCCCATATTTTGCCTTTTGATATGAAAACTGTCAATTAACAGTAAATTTTCAGTTGTTTTTCATTATTTTTTCCCACTTCTCCTCTTTACTTTTTTTTCATTTGTTTTATTTACTAAATTTACTAAAAAAAATCATTTGAATTGTTTTTACATATGTCAATATTGTCACATCCTATTCCTTCGAAAACACTTATACTTTTGGGTTTAAAAAAATCGAGCGTCGGTTGATCTATTTTCATTAGAATATTTCAAAAAAAAAAAATCAACAGTTTAACTTGCATAAACATAAACCATGCTATGCAGACAGTTTTTATAAGAAAAAGTTTATTACTTTGTTTGCATGCGTTTGGTTTTAATTTAATTATCTTAGCATTCTCCTATTTTGGTAGGACCTGCACTATCACTTTTTTTTTCTTTTTTTTCTTCATGTAATGTATTTTTTTGTCCCGCAAATGCGTATCCTAATTTGTGGACATGCATCTTTGAATTACCCTTCTACAAATACATGATAAACTTCCTACTTTAGTCCCGCAATTGTGTAGTTTCATGTAATATTTATTTTGGCACGGATAAATTTTGTGATTCCATATTTTTTATCTTTCAAGCACACATTCTCTCAGATATGTTATCAAATATTATTCAGGCAATAACGATTATCATATCTTATCAGTTTTGTATAAGATTGAAATACCCAAATGAAGTATAAACATTGAAAGTTAGGCTTGCTGTTAAGCATTTTAACCAAATAAAATCGAGCACCGTAACAAAAACTTAGAAATAAATAAAAGCTTACCAAGCCAGTGAGGAAGAAAGTAGAGCATAAAGAGAAAATTTAAAATTGAAAGCGAAGTTTAAAATATTGCAAAGTGTAAAGTGGAGTTTATCTTAATTGAGAAGCTTTTGCGTAGTAGCTGGAAGGCTGAAAAGGAAGAAAGGAGGAGTTGGTTTGTGCGATTGAAGAAAAGAAGAGGGGATTGTGTATTTACAACTTAGATATATTTCATAGGGTTCTATCAAAAATATTGGAAATATGATGACCCAGCAACAAAGGAGGAAACATATTAGTGCATATGTAAACAAATTGCTTTTTTTATCTCAAATACATAGTGTAGAGGAAATTTAGGATATCAGATTTTAATATCGGGCAATAAAGAATTACTGACTCGGTAGTAAAGGAGGAACTATGTATCTGGAGGAAATTGTATCTGATATTTAAGGAAGGCAATGGATTTTTCTAGAATAGTGGCGATAAATCGGTGGAAACATTGATTTTAAAATGCTATATTTATGGGGATAAGTTGAGAGTAATTTGGATTCAGTCAAAGTGGAAAATTCTAGTATGCTGCTTATGTAAGATGGAGTAATTATTGCTGATCCTATTCTTTTGGAATTTGGCGATGATTTGTTAAATTGACCTATTATATTGCTGATGTTATTTTTGGGTTTGGGGCATATTTTTATGGACCGATCTACTTGGCAGATGCTAATATTTCAATTTTAGTATGATTTTTTCCAAATATTTTAAAGGGCATTTTCGGTAGTTTGCGTGTACACGAAAAAAGTGTTACACCAAGCCTATTCCGATTATTAGTAAAGGATTAGTAATAAAAGATATGTAAGGGACTTGCTATCTGATTTATTAGTCATATTCAAAAATCTAAATAGCATGTCATTTAGAATGATTAGTAAAGGATTTTTAGTAAAGGATATAAATGGGTCAGTAATCCTTTACTAATAAATCAAACATTATTAGTAAACAAATTGCCTTTTTTTTATCCCAAATACATGGCATAGAGGAAATTTAGGATATCAGATTTGAATAGGATTACTGACCCGGTAATAAAGGAGGAACTATGTATTTGGAGGAACTTGTATATGATATTTAAAGAAGGCAATGGATTTTTCTAGAATAGTGGCGATTTAATATTCTCAAATACGTGTAAATATGTGTAATCTTTCAATTGTTTACTAATATGTGTGTGTAACACTTTTTTATTTAGAATCTAAATAGCATATTTGCACGTATTCCAATTATTAGTAAATATTAATAATGTTTGATTTATTAGCAAAGGATTAGTAATAAAATGTCAAATATCCTAAATTTCCTTCTTTAAATAATCCATTGCCTTCTTTAAATATTAGATACAAGTCCCTCCCGATACATATTTACACGTATTTACACATATTAAAGGATTAATGACGCGCATTGCTAAATAAAGGAACATTGCTATTTAACTTTAGTTACTTTTCGTTTCTTTCTTGATTTAATTCCTCTTATTATATGTCTTTGTTTTTAATAAAGGGCATTTTCATCAGTCCAGGTGTACACTGAAAAAGTGTGACACCAAACCTATTCTGATTATTAGTAAACGAGCGTCACGGCATGCGCATCGCGCGTGGTAACAGCACGCGCTTCGCACATTATCGTGGCACGCGGTTCGCACGTAATCGTGGCACACACTTCGCGTATCGCGTGTGGATTATTGTCCCTTAAGTACTGCGTATTTTACATATGCAAAAAATATTTGTAGTAATGTTTGATTTATTATTCCCATTAAACATGCTTTATCTGCTGAGGACAAAGCATATTCATATTTCCTTTACCTTCCTAACTTCTTGCAGACAACATTCACTTTTATTTACATATATACTGAGACATTCACTTTTATTTAACATATATTGAGACACTCACTTCTCATGTTCATGGTCTCGTGCAAGCAACAGGGGACAACGCTCCCTTAATTACTTTACTATTTAAAAGGAAAACAATTCATTATTTTTCATACAACTCAGGAAGAAAAATCTTAGAAATGAAGTACAGAGGTTGAGGGAAAAAAAATCACGTTTTGAATGAGGCGAAGCTTCGAAAATTTAAACCCACTAAATTAAAAAGTAAATTTGTTGTGCGGTGTATTCAATTTTATGAGGCAGTGAGTATTGAGAAGATAGGTATGAAAGAGGAGCGAATTACCTTGAAGATCAAAGCGTAGAGGAAATGAGGAAAGAAGCGTGAAAATTAATTGGACGGTGTGTCATATTTAAAGAGGTGAATGGTTGTTTCTAGAATAGCGCATTTACAGGGGAGGCTGACTTTTCAAATGCACTGTAACGAAATGGAATTTCGCTCGGTCCGAACCGACCCAGACCGCTCGAAACGCCCTATCGTTCGAGAACAGGACAAAATAGAACGCATACAGAAGAACATTTCACTATATATTACAACAATGCACCAGGTTACAAGAATATACAGAGTATAAATGAATATTACACAGAAATATCAGAGATTTAGATTACATTTAAAATACATCGCAGCGGAAAATAATACAATACACAACTAGAAGAGATATACGGATACAAAGCTTTCCGGATATCGTTCCAGCTGTAAACCAGGATCCTGTGAATATAAATCTGCAAAACCAAAACTACTAGCTGCCCGTGTCGAAAATAAGGGCACCCAGAGTTTAGGTTAAAACAATAAACTCCAGGTCAGTCATGTGACTGGTGTGAGAACTAAAACAGTTATTAATCTTTATTTTAAATCATTAGGTAAATCAAGGGACCACGCCGTATAACACGGAACGGGTTTCCTCCCAAGAATACCAGTGCATAAAACAAACAGCGCAATGCTAAATAAAGAAAAATGAAGCTGTTATAAGACCCAGGTCCCATCACACAATGTAACGCAGCCGAGGATAGGGTTTTCCCTTATAACAGCCAAATAATGCTTGATACGTTTAAAACAAATCCTTTTGATACTATAATAAGTGCATAGTGTATAAAACAACTTCAAATCATAAGTATCAATCATAGGCGACATGAGCGTCCCATGCCACTATGTCGCCATATATAGGTTTACAAATAAAACCGCAAAGTCACGTATTTGGAAATTGGATTTCCATCTATGAACCGAGGCAAGGGGCAAGATCCTCAACCGATTCGAGACAATCTAGCCTACCATGTCTCAGGAACAGCCGCAACTGCCCCCTGGATCGTCAGGGCCGGTCCACCGATGTGGATTATTATGCCTGAACAATACGTCTCCCCGCCCTTTGGGGCGCAAACGAGCCAACGAATGACTCCATCGGTTCGAGAACGACCGATCAATCCGAGGCGCCTCGCAACAGCAACAACCACATAAGTCAAACTCGTCAGGGCGTGTAAAACCACTGACGCCACTTTTAGCTAGAAAGAAACGCAAGTCCTCCCTGATGTCCTCTCCCGTTTTTGGTTCATACCTGGTGTGAAACACGCGAGGTAAACGTTACACAAAGCTACGCCACAAAGGCCGTGCTTTGATCATCACCACAAGACTTTGCTTTTCAACAGAAGCCTTGATCATTTGCATCTTAGCATGCCACACAGGCAAACCATCCTATGCCACCGATATCAGTCACACAGAATGAAATCCGATGTCAGACACACAGTCCATTTACAAGTCCGTTCTGGGTCTGAACGAAACCGGAGGCACCTAGTACCCCGCATATCCATCGATCTCCAAGTACGTCTGGACGATCACTAACTGTTTCCATCTTCTTGGGTGTACAGCCCAATCAAGATCATCAGTTATCACCCAAACGACGTGAAGACCTCCGGTCTTCGACCATCGTCTTCATCTTCGACTTATCGTCGTATCAGTTATTCAGAATGGGATAAACCCGGTCTTTCCGAATAACTCGCGTATATATTATAAAAGTGTTACACAAACACAACATACGCCTCATTCCAATTCATTAGTCACTAACCGTAAATTAATCAAGAGAATAATTCCCCAAATATTAACCCCGAAGGCCGAAACCAACATCAGATCAATATCCAGAAAACCATTCTACTTAGCTAACCGACAGTTAGTTTCTAAATTTCACATTCAAATCTAATTAAAGATTTAACTATCGCCTGGAGCAAAACTGGTGATACTCCATTCTCGATCTTTTCAATCTAATTAAAGATTCATTAAAACTCCACTTAGTTTTAATCTGTGACTGGGTTAAAGAATCAGTGTCATTTAAATCACGGTTCACGATAAACCCAAAGTCACATCCCATTAATTATCGGGTTAAAGAACAAGTGTTATTTAAAACACTGTTCACGATAAACCCAAAAATCAACATCCATTCAATTCCAATTAAATATTATTTAATTGGTACACTTCATTAAATCTAAATAAAAAGATTTAATCTTTTCTCAGCTGGGTTCAAGAACAGTGTTAGTGAAGACACCATTCACGACAAACCCAAATCACATTCATTAATTATCGGGTTAAAGAACAAGTGTTATTTAAAACACTGTTCACGATAAACCCAAAAATCAATATCAATTCAATTCCAATTAAATATTATTTAATTGGTACACTTCATTAAATCTAAATAAAAAGATTTAATCTTTTCTCAACTGGGTTCAAGAACAGTGTTAGTGAAGACACCATTCACGACAAACCCAAATCACATTCATTAATTATCGGGTTAAAGAACAAGTGTTATTTAAAACACTGTTCACGATAAACCCAAAAATCAATATCAATTCAATTCCAATTAAATATTATTTAATTGGTACACTTCATTAAATCTAAATAAAAAGATTTAATCTTTTCTCAACTGGGTTCAAGAACAGTGTTAGTGAAGACACCATTCACGACAAACCCAAATCACATTCATTAATTATCGGGTTAAAGAACAAGTGTTATTTAAAACACTGTTCACGATAAACCCAAAAATCAATATCAATTCAATTCCAATTAAATATCATTTAATTGGTACACTTCATTAAATCTAAATAAAAAGATTTAATCTTTTCTCAACTGGGTTCAAGAACAGTGTTAGTGAAGACACCATTCACGACAAACCCAAATCACATTCATTAATTATCGGGTTAAAGAACAAGTGTTATTTAAAACACTGTTCACGATAAACCCAAAAATCAATATCAATTCCAATTAAATATCATTTAATTGGTACACTTCATTAAATCTAAATAAAAAGATTTAATCTTTCCTCAACTGGGTTCAAGAACAGTGTTAGTGAAGACACCATTCACGACAAACCCAAATCACATTCATTAATTATCGGGTTAAAGAACAAGTGTTATTTAAAACACTGTTCACGATAAACCCAAAAATCAATATCAATTCCAATTAAATATCATTTAATTGGTACACTTCATTAAATCTAAATAAAAAGATTTAATCTTTCCTCAACTGGGTTCAAGAACAGTGTTAGTGAAGACACCATTCACGACAAACCCAAATCACATTTGATATTCAATATAAGGCTCTGAATAGAAAATATATCGGCTTATATTCAATATCAAATTCTACGATTAACAAATGTCGTATTGGAAATAACGATATAAATATATATCTTTCAAATTTCCGTAACAACATCCGTATAATCACAAATTCCAACATCGAAATATTCCGAAGACAATTTCGATTCAAATCCACTCCAATGCAATCATTGGAAATTTTGGTTATTTTCAAAACCCTTTTTTAAATTCAATTTATTTATTTAAAAATAAATAGAATTATAATTCTAGTTCAAAACTAGTTCAATTCGATAAAAATCTATTTTTATCTTTTCAAATATGGAGTTTTTCATCCCAATCTTTTCTAAATCATTTCTTATGATTTTACACAAATTATTACTATTTTTAATAATTTTATCAAGGCCCGTACAGTCGATTTCCAACAATGGCCATCGAACTGCACTTACAGCGACCTTTTTCGAATTTGATTTGGACGTATCTCCAAATCCAACCGTTAGATTTCAAATTTCTAACATTCATTAGAAAGCTCTTTTCGATACGAACCCAACGGTTCCGGTTTTAGGAGAATCCGACGGTCGGATCTCCCGTAATGTCCGTTTGAAATAAATGGTCGAAATTCACGAACTGCCGCGGCGCGGCGCGTTCTATTCAGGCCATTATATTATATATATAATATATATAATATATATTTCGTCGATTTCTATTTAAAACGAATTATATAAATGGTTTTAAATTCGTCTCAAAAGCAATTTCAACTTCCATTTCAATTCAAATCAAAATTGAATACTTCTTTATAAATTCGTTTTAAAATTCATTTCTATTCAATTCAAATTTCAATTCAATTTGAATTCATTTCAATTTGCTTTCAATTCAATTTGAAATCGTTTTCAATTCCTTTCGAAATCGTTTTCAATTCATTTCTATTCGAAATCGTTTTTTTTTAAAATCGATATAAATATCGTTCACGTCAAAATGGCGTCAATCTAATCAACACGGCTTCATATATTCCTTTATTTTCAAATATTTTATTTCAAATATTTCTTTTTCCAATATTTCTTTTTCAAAACTGGAATGAGGCCCAATCAATCACCATATAAAATTAATTATATGGATTTGCATACAACACATGTATATAATAGCATTGAAAATAATCAACCATCAACCAAAGTGCACTACACTGTATAAGCATCAAATATAGATATTCAACGCTTATAACAGCCTGTCAATCAATCGATCGACATATTTAATCAATCAGGATGAGTGAACTTCAAATTTCATCCTAACACCCGTGTGGGGTTTCAAACAATCAAACACATATTTTATTTGTGCAGTTAGGCGATGTGTAAAATTTATCGTCCCAATCAATGTCATTCAAATAAGTGTACATAAACAAACCATCTGGTTTGTAAATGAATATTTATTTATTCACTTCACTATTTTCATATTCACGTTAAAAATTATATTTTTAACGATAAAACATTTTATTTCAACCTATGAATTTCTATTCAATTCATTTATTCAATAAAATGATATTTTTATTTTTCTAACATGTTTTAGAAAATTTCGGCGGCATAACGGCACGATACCAGAAACGGGACGAGGCCTAGCCTTATCCCCGGTCTAGTGAAGGCCCACGCCATTCACATATCAATTTTAATCAATTTCCAATTCAACCAATCAATCAAATCCAAATCAAATAATCTAACCAACTACACAACCAAACAAACAAGTCCATGGTATGTGGACGGGTGTCGGGTGCTTCTAATAAGCACCGTCTGCATCCTAGTATATATATATAACTAGAAAATAAATTTGAAAGGTGAGAAATTCTCACATATAGCTATCCAATCATCTCGACTCTTCTTTTGCAGAAGTCTTCGTCGTTTCGCCTTTTTGTCACCTTCGCCCGTATTCTCTACATATGTAAAAATCGAATTTTTACTATGTTATTCAATATATAAAAATCGAATTTTTATTTCAAAGTTCAATATATAAAAATCGAATTTTTATTTCAAAGTTCAATATATAAAAATCGAATTTTTATTTCAGAGTTCAATATATAAAAATCGAATTTTTAGTTCGCTATTCAATATATAAAAATCATATTTTTAGTTCGATGTTCTATATATAAAAATCGAATTTTTAGTTCGCTATTCAATATATAAAAATCATATTTTTATTTCGATGTTCTATATATAAAAATCGAATTTTTAGTTCGCTATTCAATATATAAAAATCATATTTTTAGTTCGAAGTTCTATATATAAAAATCGAATTTTTAGTTCGCTATTCAATATATAAAAATCATATTTTTATTTCGATTTAAACAATACAAAAATTATATTTTCAAAGCAAATCCATTTTTAAAAACCATAAAGTAAAATCAGTTTTTTTTTATTATTTATAAATTCAGTTTTTAAAATCCTTTTAAAACAGTTTTAAAATTCCTAAAACAAAAATCAATTCAGTTCATTTCTTTTTAAAAAAAGTTTTTTTTTTTTTTCCTATTTAAAAATACAGTTTAAAACTTTACTGTAAAAACAAAAATAAAACAAAAACAATACAGTGAACTTACCTCGGGGGGGGGGCTGATGTCGGCTTCGTCGGAGGATGGTGGGGAGGTCGGGGTGATGTACCGTGGTGGCGCTTCAGGGGGGGGTTCGGCGGCTTCAGCATTGCGTGCGAGGGGGCTTCGGCGAGTTCGTCGAGGGAGGGGGGAAGGGTTCGACGGCTTCGTCGAGGGAGGGGGGGAAGGTTCGGCGATGGAGGGTGGCGATACGACTGGGCGGGGGCGGGATCGAACGAGTAGTTAGGGTTTTTTTTTTTTTTTTTTTTCTTTCTGCTGATGTGGTCAAAGAGGGGAGGGAGATAAAGTAGGGAAGGGTAGAAGTTATATAATAATTTATATATTATTTTATTTTAATTTTCTTTTATAAAGCAACTTTTTGTTTCAAACTCGGAATCGAACACACCGACTGTCATCCCTAGCGTATTACCCCCATTCCGAACACAATAGGCTATGTATCGTAGGCTGATTCGACTGTTTGAATCAGTTTCCGTTAGATTTACATTTAAATCACTATATTTAATTTTAAACGTACATTTCAAATTACCGGGGTCACATACTAACTAGAAAAATTCCAGAAAAATATTTTCTAGCTTCGTATTGACGATACGGTCCTAACAAAACTAGTTTCGTCGAATTCTGAGACCGTTAGAAAAATGGCCAATTTCCAGTCGATTAAAATCAACTGAAATGGTCAAAACACGTTTTCCTTTGCCACGCTCACATATTGATTCTAAAAATTATGAAATTTGGAATCTAGCAATAACTTAACATCACGGACCCAACAAAACTGGTTTCGTCGAAATCCGAGGTCGTTTGCAAAATGTCCATTTTTAAGGGCCTGAATTCCATAGCGACTATTCAGAATTTTCAACTGGACATATCTTTCAACTTCTAAAGTGAAATCTCAGTTTCTCAACTTCGTTAGAAAGATATCCTTATACAGATTCAAATATTTCTTGTTTCGTTCAATTCCGACTTATATTGAATTCTGTATATTCATTTGAAATTAGAAATCGAATTTTCGAACTACCGCGCCATTTTCTATTCCTTTTATAATTATATATAATTATTTATATTCTAACGACGACGCGTATAAATATATACGTTCGAATTATATTAAAAATAAATTTCTCGTCGATTTTATTTAAAATAATCTATTTTAAATATTCAAAATTCGCTAAAATTGCCAAAATAAAAATTTTAAACTGGCCCAGATTTTCCGGGTTGTTACAATCTCCCCCACTTAAAACTTTTCGTCCCCGAAAAGGAACAAAGTCGAAAGTGGTTTGATTAATCAACTCTACGCTCTATCAGGCTTCCATTCTCTAACCTTTCAGTTTCTGAGAATTTTCTAAAATTTCAAAAATTTGGCTAACACCCTAAATTTTTGAAAAATTTCGCCATAACCTCCCCTGCAATGGGAGCATCGGGGAATTTCAAATAGCTTCCCCGGTCCTTCAGATCTCAAAAAGAAAAAGAAAAAGCCAAGCGGCTAGCCAATAGGCTCACAAAATCATCATCACCCAAACAAAACAGGAAATTATGTAATAAACATGTACCTATTTGTCGGGCAAACAAATTTTATTCTCTGGCTCTAGCCTCCTTGCTATGACCTGTTCAATGATATACATGTATATGCAAGCAAATGCAACCAGTTTTCAATATAACTCAATATTTGATGCTATTAGGCATAATGGTTCAAAATTAGCAAACAAATAAACAAACAACACAAACATCAATCAATTAGTGAATTTAACGTTTCAAATTCATAATTTTGATACATAACAAAAATCATGTTTTTGATGCCAATCACAACAATAAGCCCTATCTAATTTTGGTTCTCACACCAGCCTAATGGAAATATATAGATATCACACCTTCGTCACTCGAAAATAAATACTGGTAACGCTACAGCATCATCAGAATCATCCTCGGGCAACTAGAATGTGATTCTATATCTACCCAATATATTAAAATTTCGAATACACGCGGATCAGACGTATACGCGAAATCTATATATACTGGATTGTCCAACTCAATATAAATAAATAACCAAATACGAATAATTGATTTAAATTTTCAAAACAAAAATTGTTTTCATTTTCAAAAATATACTCTTCACACTCGTTCTAGGATACTACTGATCCTATCTCTAACGAGTCATCCCATTGGATATTACTAATCCAATTATCTGATGAATTCTTTCGTATGTTTCTAATGTGCCTTGTTCTCTGCTTTGTAAACCAAAGCTCTGATACCAACTGTAACGAAATGGAATTTCGCTCGGTCCGAACCGACCCAGACCGCTCGAAACGCCCTATCGTTCGAGAACAGGACAAAATAGAACGCATACAGAAGAACATTTCACTATATATTACAACAATGCACCAGGTTACAAGAATATACAGAGTATAAATGAATATTACACAGAAATATCAGAGATTTAGATTACATTTAAAATACATCGCAGCGGAAAATAATACAATACACAACTAGAAGAGATATACGGATACAAAGCTTTCCGGATATCGTTCCAGCTGTAAACCAGGATCCTGTGAATATAAATCTGCAAAACCAAAACTACTAGCTGCCCGTGTCGAAAATAAGGGCACCCAGAGTTTAGGTTAAAACAATAAACTCCAGGTCAGTCATGTGACTGGTGTGAGAACTAAAACAGTTATTAATCTTTATTTTAAATCATTAGGTAAATCAAGGGACCACGCCGTATAACACGGAACGGGTTTCCTCCCAAGAATACCAGTGCATAAAACAAACAGCGCAATGCTAAATAAAGAAAAATGAAGCTGTTATAAGACCCAGGTCCCATCACACAATGTAACGCAGCCGAGGATAGGGTTTTCCCTTATAACAGCCAAATAATGCTTGATACGTTTAAAACAAATCCTTTTGATACTATAATAAGTGCATAGTGTATAAAACAACTTCAAATCATAAGTATCAATCATAGGCGACATGAGCGTCCCATGCCACTATGTCGCCATATATAGGTTTACAAATAAAACCGCAAAGTCACGTATTTGGAAATTGGATTTCCATCTATGAACCGAGGCAAGGGGCAAGATCCTCAACCGATTCGAGACAATCTAGCCTACCATGTCTCAGGAACAGCCGCAACTGCCCCCTGGATCGTCAGGGCCGGTCCACCGATGTGGATTATTATGCCTGAACAATACGTCTCCCCGCCCTTTGGGGCGCAAACGAGCCAACGAATGACTCCATCGGTTCGAGAACGACCGATCAATCCGAGGCGCCTCGCAACAGCAACAACCACATAAGTCAAACTCGTCAGGGCGTGTAAAACCACTGACGCCACTTTTAGCTAGAAAGAAACGCAAGTCCTCCCTGATGTCCTCTCCCGTTTTTGGTTCATACCTGGTGTGAAACACGCGAGGTAAACGTTACACAAAGCTACGCCACAAAGGCCGTGCTTTGATCATCACCACAAGACTTTGCTTTTCAACAGAAGCCTTGATCATTTGCATCTTAGCATGCCACACAGGCAAACCATCCTATGCCACCGATATCAGTCACACAGAATGAAATCCGATGTCAGACACACAGTCCATTTACAAGTCCGTTCTGGGTCTGAACGAAACCGGAGGCACCTAGTACCCCGCATATCCATCGATCTCCAAGTACGTCTGGACGATCACTAACTGTTTCCATCTTCTTGGGTGTACAGCCCAATCAAGATCATCAGTTATCACCCAAACGACGTGAAGACCTCCGGTCTTCGACCATCGTCTTCATCTTCGACTTATCGTCGTATCAGTTATTCAGAATGGGATAAACCCGGTCTTTCCGAATAACTCGCGTATATATTATAAAAGTGTTACACAAACACAACATACGCCTCATTCCAATTCATTAGTCACTAACCGTAAATTAATCAAGAGAATAATTCCCCAAATATTAACCCCGAAGGCCGAAACCAACATCAGATCAATATCCAGAAAACCATTCTACTTAGCTAACCGACAGTTAGTTTCTAAATTTCACATTCAAATCTAATTAAAGATTTAACTATCGCCTGGAGCAAAACTGGTGATACTCCATTCTCGATCTTTTCAATCTAATTAAAGATTCATTAAAACTCCACTTAGTTTTAATCTGTGACTGGGTTAAAGAATCAGTGTCATTTAAATCACGGTTCACGATAAACCCAAAGTCACATCCCATTAATTATCGGGTTAAAGAACAAGTGTTATTTAAAACACTGTTCACGATAAACCCAAAAATCAACATCCATTCAATTCCAATTAAATATTATTTAATTGGTACACTTCATTAAATCTAAATAAAAAGATTTAATCTTTTCTCAGCTGGGTTCAAGAACAGTGTTAGTGAAGACACCATTCACGACAAACCCAAATCACATTCATTAATTATCGGGTTAAAGAACAAGTGTTATTTAAAACACTGTTCACGATAAACCCAAAAATCAATATCAATTCAATTCCAATTAAATATTATTTAATTGGTACACTTCATTAAATCTAAATAAAAAGATTTAATCTTTTCTCAACTGGGTTCAAGAACAGTGTTAGTGAAGACACCATTCACGACAAACCCAAATCACATTCATTAATTATCGGGTTAAAGAACAAGTGTTATTTAAAACACTGTTCACGATAAACCCAAAAATCAATATCAATTCAATTCCAATTAAATATTATTTAATTGGTACACTTCATTAAATCTAAATAAAAAGATTTAATCTTTTCTCAACTGGGTTCAAGAACAGTGTTAGTGAAGACACCATTCACGACAAACCCAAATCACATTCATTAATTATCGGGTTAAAGAACAAGTGTTATTTAAAACACTGTTCACGATAAACCCAAAAATCAATATCAATTCAATTCCAATTAAATATCATTTAATTGGTACACTTCATTAAATCTAAATAAAAAGATTTAATCTTTTCTCAACTGGGTTCAAGAACAGTGTTAGTGAAGACACCATTCACGACAAACCCAAATCACATTCATTAATTATCGGGTTAAAGAACAAGTGTTATTTAAAACACTGTTCACGATAAACCCAAAAATCAATATCAATTCCAATTAAATATCATTTAATTGGTACACTTCATTAAATCTAAATAAAAAGATTTAATCTTTCCTCAACTGGGTTCAAGAACAGTGTTAGTGAAGACACCATTCACGACAAACCCAAATCACATTCATTAATTATCGGGTTAAAGAACAAGTGTTATTTAAAACACTGTTCACGATAAACCCAAAAATCAATATCAATTCCAATTAAATATCATTTAATTGGTACACTTCATTAAATCTAAATAAAAAGATTTAATCTTTCCTCAACTGGGTTCAAGAACAGTGTTAGTGAAGACACCATTCACGACAAACCCAAATCACATTTGATATTCAATATAAGGCTCTGAATAGAAAATATATCGGCTTATATTCAATATCAAATTCTACGATTAACAAATGTCGTATTGGAAATAACGATATAAATATATATCTTTCAAATTTCCGTAACAACATCCGTATAATCACAAATTCCAACATCGAAATATTCCGAAGACAATTTCGATTCAAATCCACTCCAATGCAATCATTGGAAATTTTGGTTATTTTCAAAACCCTTTTTTAAATTCAATTTATTTATTTAAAAATAAATAGAATTATAATTCTAGTTCAAAACTAGTTCAATTCGATAAAAATCTATTTTTATCTTTTCAAATATGGAGTTTTTCATCCCAATCTTTTCTAAATCATTTCTTATGATTTTACACAAATTATTACTATTTTTAATAATTTTATCAAGGCCCGTACAGTCGATTTCCAACAATGGCCATCGAACTGCACTTACAGCAACCTTTTTCGAATTTGATTTGGACGTATCTCCAAATCCAACCGTTAGATTTCAAATTTCTAACATTCATTAGAAAGCTCTTTTCGATACGAACCCAACGGTTCCGGTTTTAGGAGAATCCGACGGTCGGATCTCCCGTAATGTCCGTTTGAAATAAATGGTCGAAATTCACGAACTGCCGCGGCGCGGCGCGTTCTATTCAGGCCATTATATTATATATATAATATATATAATATATATTTCGTCGATTTCTATTTAAAACGAATTATATAAATGGTTTTAAATTCGTCTCAAAAGCAATTTCAACTTCCATTTCAATTCAAATCAAAATTGAATACTTCTTTATAAATTCGTTTTAAAATTCATTTCTATTCAATTCAAATTTCAATTCAATTTGAATTCATTTCAATTTGCTTTCAATTCAATTTGAAATCGTTTTCAATTCCTTTCGAAATCGTTTTCAATTTATTTCTATTCGAAATCGTTTTTTTTTTAAATCGATATAAATATCGTTCACGTCAAAATGGCGTCAATCTAATCAACACGGCTTCATATATTCCTTTATTTTCAAATATTTTATTTCAAATATTTCTTTTTCCAATATTTCTTTTTCAAAACTGGAATGAGGCCCAATCAATCACCATATAAAATTAATTATATGGATTTGCATACAACACATGTATATAATAGCATTGAAAATAATCAACCATCAACCAAAGTGCACTACACTGTATAAGCATCAAATATAGATATTCAACGCTTATAACAGCCTGTCAATCAATCGATCGACATATTTAATCAATCAGGATGAGTGAACTTCAAATTTCATCCTAACACCCGTGTGGGGTTTCAAACAATCAAACACATATTTTATTTGTGCAGTTAGGCGATGTGTAAAATTTATCGTCCCAATCAATGTCATTCAAATAAGTGTACATAAACAAACCATCTGGTTTGTAAATGAATATTTATTTATTCACTTCACTATTTTCATATTCACGTTAAAAATTATATTTTTAACGATAAAACATTTTATTTCAACCTATGAATTTCTATTCAATTCATTTATTCAATAAAATGATATTTTTATTTTTCTAACATGTTTTAGAAAATTTCGGCGGCATAACGGCACGATACCAGAAACGGGACGAGGCCTAGCCTTATCCCCGGTCTAGTGAAGGCCCACGCCATTCACATATCAATTTTAATCAATTTCCAATTCAACCAATCAATCAAATCCAAATCAAATAATCTAACCAACTACACAACCAAACAAACAAGTCCATGGTATGTGGACGGGTGTCGGGTGCTTCTAATAAGCACCGTCTGCATCCTAGTATATATATATAACTAGAAAATAAATTTGAAAGGTGAGAAATTCTCACATATAGCTATCCAATCATCTCGACTCTTCTTTTGCAGAAGTCTTCGTCGTTTCGCCTTTTTGTCACCTTCGCCCGTATTCTCTACATATGTAAAAATCGAATTTTTACTATGTTATTCAATATATAAAAATCGAATTTTTATTTCAAAGTTCAATATATAAAAATCGAATTTTTATTTCAAAGTTCAATATATAAAAATCGAATTTTTATTTCAGAGTTCAATATATAAAAATCGAATTTTTAGTTCGCTATTCAATATATAAAAATCATATTTTTAGTTCGATGTTCTATATATAAAAATCGAATTTTTAGTTCGCTATTCAATATATAAAAATCATATTTTTATTTCGATGTTCTATATATAAAAATCGAATTTTTAGTTCGCTATTCAATATATAAAAATCATATTTTTAGTTCGAAGTTCTATATATAAAAATCGAATTTTTAGTTCGCTATTCAATATATAAAAATCATATTTTTATTTCGATTTAAACAATACAAAAATTATATTTTCAAAGCAAATCCATTTTTAAAAACCATAAAGTAAAATCAGTTTTTTTTTATTATTTATAAATTCAGTTTTTAAAATCCTTTTAAAACAGTTTTAAAATTCCTAAAACAAAAATCAATTCAGTTCATTTCTTTTTAAAAAAAGTTTTTTTTTTTTTCCTATTTAAAAATACAGTTTAAAACTTTACTGTAAAAACAAAAATAAAACAAAAACAATACAGTGAACTTACCTCGGGGGGGGGGCTGATGTCGGCTTCGTCGGAGGATGGTGGGGAGGTCGGGGTGATGTACCGTGGTGGCGCTTCAGGGGGGGGTTCGGCGGCTTCAGCATTGCGTGCGAGGGGGCTTCGGCGAGTTCGTCGAGGGAGGGGGGAAGGGTTCGACGGCTTCGTCGAGGGAGGGGGGGAAGGTTCGGCGATGGAGGGTGGCGATACGACTGGGCGGGGGCGGGATCGAACGAGTAGTTAGGGCTTTTTTTTTTTTTTTTTTTTTTCTTTCTGCTGATGTGGTCAAAGAGGGGAGGGAGATAAAGTAGGGAAGGGTAGAAGTTATATAATAATTTATATATTATTTTATTTTAATTTTCTTTTATAAAGCAACTTTTTGTTTCAAACTCGGAATCGAACACACCGACTGTCATCCCTAGCGTATTACCCCCATTCCGAACACAATAGGCTATGTATCGTAGGCTGATTCGACTGTTTGAATCAGTTTCCGTTAGATTTACATTTAAATCACTATATTTAATTTTAAACGTACATTTCAAATTACCGGGGTCACATACTAACTAGAAAAATTCCAGAAAAATATTTTCTAGCTTCGTATTGACGATACGGTCCTAACAAAACTAGTTTCGTCGAATTCTGAGACCGTTAGAAAAATGGCCAATTTCCAGTCGATTAAAATCAACTGAAATGGTCAAAACACGTTTTCCTTTGCCACGCTCACATATTGATTCTAAAAATTATGAAATTTGGAATCTAGCAATAACTTAACATCACGGACCCAACAAAACTGGTTTCGTCGAAATCCGAGGTCGTTTGCAAAATGTCCATTTTTAAGGGCCTGAATTCCATAGCGACTATTCAGAATTTTCAACTGGACATATCTTTCAACTTCTAAAGTGAAATCTCAGTTTCTCAACTTCGTTAGAAAGATATCCTTATACAGATTCAAATATTTCTTGTTTCGTTCAATTCCGACTTATATTGAATTCTGTATATTCATTTGAAATTAGAAATCGAATTTTCGAACTACCGCGCCATTTTCTATTCCTTTTATAATTATATATAATTATTTATATTCTAACGACGACGCGTATAAATATATACGTTCGAATTATATTAAAAATAAATTTCTCGTCGATTTTATTTAAAATAATCTATTTTAAATATTCAAAATTCGCTAAAATTGCCAAAATAAAAATTTTAAACTGGCCCAGATTTTCCGGGTTGTTACATGCACGTACGCTGATGTCAGATTTGAATAAAAATCGATAAGATTTTAATTGGTTTGACCTACTATGTGGATGCCAATTTTCAAATGCACGTACGCTGATGTCCGAGTAGCATGTTCTACTATTTATTAATTGCTAATTTGTATCGTAATGCGCAATAATAAATGTCGTTATTCAAATTTGAATGCCTATTCAAATTGTTGTTGAATATGGAAAGGCAATCTAATTATATTAATTGTCTATTTATTAATTGCCTATTTATAAACGTTAAAACACTTATTCATAAACACATATTTTTTAAAATAATTTTAATTAGAGGGTAATAGTTGACATTGAATAATATTAGTAATGTATTAACATATTTATTAATTGCCTATTTATTAACATTACCAATATTATTCAATGTCACCTATTACCCTCTAATTAAAATTATTTTAAAAAATATGTGTTTATAAATAAGTGTTATAACGTTTATAAATAGGCAATTAATAAATAGACAATTAATATAATTAGATTGCCTTTCCATATTCAACGACAATTTGAATAGGCATTCAAATTTGAATAACGACATTTATTATTGCGCATTACGATACAAATTAGCAATTAATAAATAGTAGAACATGCTACTGGGACATCAGCGTACGTGCATTTGAAAATTGGCATCCACATAGTAGGTCAAACCAATTAAAATCTTAACGATTTTTATTCGAATCTGACATCAGCGTATGTGCATTTGAAAAGTCAGCCTCCCCTGCAAATGCGCTATTCTAGAAACAACCATTCACCTCTTTAAATATGACACACCATCCAATTAATTTTCATGCTTCTTTCCTCATTTCCTCTACACTTTGATCTTCAAGGTAATTCACTCCTCTTTCATACCTATCTTCTCAATACTCACTGCCTCATAAAATTGAATACACCGCACAACAAATTTACTTTTTAATTTAGTGGGTTTAAATTTTCGAAGCTTCGCCTCATTCAAAACGTGATTTTTTCCCTCAACCTCTGTACTTCATTTCTAAGATTTTTCTTTGTGAGTTGTATGAAAAATAATGAATTGTTTTCCTTTTAAATAGTAAAGTAATTAAGGGAGCGTTGTCCCCTGTTGCTTGCACGAGACCATGAACGTGATAAGTGAGTGTCTCAATATATGTTAAATAAAAGTGAATGTCTCAGTATATATGTAAATAAAAGTGAATGTTGTCTGCAAGAAGTTAGGAAGGTAAAGGAAATATGAATATGCTTTGTCCTCAGCAGATAAAGCACGTTTAATGGGAATAATAAATCAAACATTACTACAAATATTTTTTTGTATATGTAAAATACGCAGTACTTAAGGAACAATAATCCACACGCGATACGCGAAGTGTGTGCCACGATTACATGCGAAGCACGTGCCACGATAACGTGCGAAGCGCGTGCCGTTACCACGCGTGAAGCGCGTGCCGTTACCACGCGTGAAGCGCGTGCCGTGACGTTCGTTACTAATAATCGGAATAAGTTTGGTGTAATCTTTACTAATCATTCTAAATAATATTGAAGGAGACACACATATTTACAATTTAAATAACACATACACATTATTAAAATGTTACAAATACGTGTAAATATATGTGTAATAATGGATTAGTAATTTTTTTTCTAGATTAGTAATAAAATGTTAAATATTTTTATATTTAACATGTAGCACGTAATTTGAATTGTTAGCTCGACGCCTTTTGAAATGAAAACTGTCAATTAACAGTAAATCTTCATTTGTTTTCCATTGTTTTTTCCAATTCTCTTTATGCTATCTGGTTAGTAATAAAGGACTTGCTATCTGATTTATTTAGAAAATATTTTTCATTGAATGTTATTTAGAAGTAATTTATGGATATTTATGGCTAATATCCCAAAATATCCATAAATGATAATAAGATAAGGATATTTAATTAACAATTAGCATTATACACTTTGTAGAAAAATAATCCACATGCGAAACAGGCTGAAACGCGATCGATTGACCTGCTTTCTGTTAACTGACAATTTTCATTTTTGAATATTATTAGACAGGTTGAAAGCAGCGGAAACGCGATCGGTTGACCTCCTTTCTGGTAAAGAAGCCACAAGTCGAGTTTATGGTGCACCGCGCGCTCGAGCCATCGGAGAACACACAGCGGCATGGTCGAAGCTGCGAACTATTTGGAAACAGATCGTGGTGACGGCACGCGCTGCGCGCGTGGAATATTGTTCCTACAAATATTGTATACATATGTCAATATTGCAGATTTATGCATAGTTTTCACATATCCAAAATTCAACATAAGATCTAATGCGTAAAAAAGGACTAAGAGAATATCTTATTAATTTAACATGAGTCAATTGATGATATATACCTTTATTAAAAATAACAATTTAAATCCGCTTATCTTGGTTTCGGTAGGAAGTTTGGACATCTAAATCTTGAATATACTGCATCTGCATTCAAATATCGAATAGATAGTGCATATCTTATATTTTTCTAGTTCTAAAGAATTTGGACTGAATCCAAATTACTCCCAACTTATCCCCACAAAATAAAGCATTTTAAAATCAACGTTTCCACCGATTTATCGCCACAATTATAGAAAAATCCATTGCCTTCTTTAAATATCAGATACAAGTTCTTCCAGATACAAAGTTCCTCCTTTATTACTGGGTCGGTAATTCTTTATTGCCCGGTATTCAAATCTGATACCCTAAATTTCCTATATGCCATGTATTTGGGATAAAAAACGCAATTTGTTTACATACGCACTAATATGTTACCTCCTTTTTTGCCAGGTCATCATATTTCCAATATTTTCGATAGAACCCTATGAAATATATCTTAGTTATAAAAATACACACTCCCATCTTCTTTTCCTCAATCGCACAAACCAAATCCTCCTTTCTGTCTTTTCAGCCTTCCAACTACTACGCAAAAGCTTCTCAATTAAGGTAAACTCCACTTTATACTTTGCAATATTTTAAAATTCACTTTCTATTTTAAATTTTTGCTTTATGCTCTACTTTCTTCCTCACTGGCTTGGTAAGCTTTTTTTTCTATTTTTTTTACGGTGCTCGATTTTATTTGGTTAAAATGCTTAGCAGTAAGCCTAACTTTCAATGTTTATACTTCATTTGGGTATTTCAATCTTATACAAAACTGATAAGATATGATAATCATTATTGCGTAAAAGATATTTGATTATATATCTGAGATAATGTGCGTTTGAAAGATAAAAAATATGGGATCACAAAATTTATCCATGCCAAAATAAATATTATATGAAACTACACAATTGCGAGACTAAAGTAGGAAGTTTATCATGTACTTGTAGAAGGGTATTTCAAAGATGCATGTCCACAAATTAGGATACACATTTGCGAGACCAAAAAAATACATTATAGGAAGGAAAAAAAAGTGATAGTGGAGGTCCTACCAAAATAGGAGAATGTTAGATAATTAAATTAAAACCAAACACATGCAAATAAAGTAATAAATTTTGTCTGATAAAAATTGTGTGCATAGCACGGTTTATGTTTGTGCAAGTTAAAATGTTGATTTTTTTTGGTATTAAGGGTAGAAAATATAAAAGGGTAGGATTTAGTACTGATTAATGACAAGATTACTTACTAAGAATCCCATGCTGGCTTTTTTTGCATGCAACCTGATGTTGTTATAGGCACTATCAATTACACTGTAAGTTATGTCATAGTAGTAGTATATTAAACACCAATTTTGTTTAACCATTTCCCGTTTATCCTTTTACTCCGTTCAAATACTTCATTAAAGCATTCCATTTAACATTCTACTCCATTTTAAAATTTAATGACTCCATAAATGATGTCTCATTTAATGGTTTACTCCTTTTAAATACTCCGCTAAAACATTCTGTTACCGTTTACCACAGACACACCATTAGTTAATATTATCACAAACAATTTTGGTAACTAAAATATTTCATTTTTATTAAAAGGATTAGGTTGTTAATTGCATGGAACTACACAATTGCGGGACTAAAGTAGGAAGTAATAATAATAGTAACTGACGTGGGACAAATTCACGTTTTTGATTAACTCCATCATGGATTTCCGTAGAAATGTTTTAAGAGCGGAGATATTCAATTATGATTCTTAGGATGGAGTGTTTTAGGTATGTAACAAAATTTTGTTTGATTAGCGGTTGCAGCTAGTTTATGACTTAAAACTTATATTTTAAAGTTATCCTTGTGATGTTTGTAGCATGCATTATAGCTTTAACTTTGTGTTATAGCTTTAAGGGTCAATATTGGTTGATTGTCAATTTTTTGTGTATGTTCTATTGGATTCGACGAAGTTTTTAGTTAATTAAGAAAATTAACCATTGCTAATAAATTATGAGTTCTAGTGCTAAAAAATTGGAGAACAAGAAGGCATGGACGTGTGATTAGGTCTTCATTAATTAGGGTATGTAAGGGTTTTTGTCCGATATAACCCTTACATCTTTATGTTTGGTTCGTCAATTTTTCTTCGCTTCTTTGGCAAAACTAGCTATTAACTAAATGGGAATCTATATAAAAACAAGGGGTGCTTTATTTAGCCAATTGTGTTGAATAGGTGCAAGTAACACGTTAAATTTTCTATCCAAACTTGGTGATTGATGAGAAGTCATTATTTGCTCGAAAATTTAATCAACTGATTTGGATTGATGTCGCATTTTCATAGTGTTGGAAGTGGATTTTGAATTTGGCATCCTGTTTGTTTGAAAAGTTTTACATTGAAGATTTCTGTTTTGGAACGGCTGACAAAAATACAATACTCTTAGTGATAGGACTATGCTTGGTCACACCTTAATTTATTGGGAAAAATCAATGTGTTGAAATGAAAGTAATCATAAGATTTAATAATGCATTTACTTTTAGAGTTGATAGGTAAAGGAAAATGTTTTCGATTTTAATGAAATAAAGGTAAAGTATCCTCTATATAAATCCCTCTTTCTTTGCATTTTCAGTTATGATGCAGATTTAGACGATTTAGAACTTCCAATATAAAATTATTCTTTGTATTTAGAAGATCACCTTTGTTGAAAAATTATTTTGCATTTGTTGTACGTTTCAGCAATCAGATAAAAGAAAAAAGAGAAGAGAGGCGACAAAAAGAAAAAAAACAAAAATTGGAGAAGGAGGAGTATGTCTTTGGTCTGGTAAGTGTAGTTATGGATAAAAAGAGTGCTATAACAATATGCATTATTATTTATTTAGAGCAATGACTTTATTTTGGAAGCTTCAAAATTGTATGAAATTACAATGTATATGAATATGGGAAAGAGAGATAAGTTTTTGCAGAGCATACTGTTATCTTTCTCTTTTTTTCATAGAGAAACTAAAAAGTTGATTATGTCATAACTCAATCAATGCTTTATGATGCGTTTGCAATATACAGTAAAGGGGCATTAAACGAGT
Organism: Allium sativum; assembly: GCA_030737875.1. NCBI lineage: Eukaryota > Viridiplantae > Streptophyta > Magnoliopsida > Asparagales > Amaryllidaceae > Allium > Allium sativum. Next base: position 217,222,586 of record CM060916.1, on the reverse strand, counting down.
TATTTAAATGGGGTTGAGAGTTTAGCGGGGAATGCTTTTGAGGTTTCAAACGGAGCATTTATGCAAAGTATTTTATTTTTTGATTTAATTGTTTTATGATTAATTAATTTTTGGTTTGTGGTGTTATATGTTTATTATCAAAGCTGAAATAAAATAACAGTACATAAACTGAAATATAGGTGTATAATTATACAATATCGAGCATTACAAATTAAATAATTCAATCAACAAATGCAATTCTATTGCAATAATTTCATCTTTTATGTTATCTCACACTACTGACGTTTCGATGTTTCTATGTAGTTGAACCTCATCACGTGTTATGTTTGTTATATTTTGGATACTGTAATATTTTTGTAGGTACTCGTTCGAAATAAGATCAGAATCATTGTCATACGCCATAAAATCCGGATCATCTATGTTGTATTTTCGTATGTACTTGTATATAGTCATTGTAGCTACGACAACTTTTAGCTGCATTTTGAAAGAATATGTATATGGTGAAGATGGGAATAAGGAATATGATATTATGTTATGACGGTCATAACAAATTCCACCTTCCTTCCAGCATAGGTTGCACACATATGAGTTGGCATGTACATCCTTGTAACAAAAGGAATCTCTGATGTTACGTGCGTACAAATTTATATTTGTACTATACTTCTTCAATTTATTCCGTAATGTTGGACTTTATATTCAAACTGTCTTTCCTACCTTAACAACATGCGAGACATTCCTAACAGTCTCCTCCTTGGCTCGCATCATACGAGTTTCTTTTAAAAGCACTGTCTTGCCTGCATGACCCAATACGTAAACTTCCTCTTTGATACCACTGTTATGTAACAATGGTCGGAACAAAGACCCCTTCCTTCCAGCATAGGGCACACGCATATGAGTTGACACACGCATCCTTATAACAAAAGAAATCTTTGATGTTAGTGTATACCAACTCATATTTGTACTCCATTCCTTCAATTTATTCTGTGATGTGAGATTTTATATTCAAACCGTCATTTCTACCTTAACAACATACCAGACAATCCTAACACATGATAAGTATAACATTATGATATGATGGAAAGTATCCAATTTAAGGCGAAAACCTAAGGTTAGCTGCATAATACTATTTAATTGGAGAATGTGAAAATTTTAAGCTTATATTATATACTCCCAAATTAGAAATTATACTATTATACTGTTCAATTGGAGAATGTGAAAATTTTAAGCTTATATATTATACTCCGGAATTAGAAATTATACTATTATACGTCGTACATTTCCAACTAGTTGCAAATAGATAAACTGTAAATCGAACGAGAATGTGACTAAGATATTCTGTGTTAGACATCCTTTTCGATCAATATATGGTACAACTCAGTTTTGAGGTAGATGTGTCATAACTTGTGTACCATCTATTGTACTAGCACTGTTTCGAAAATAAAAATAGCACCTGTTTGAACTTTTAGTTTCATTAGGGACAGTACGTATATTGTAATAACCCAGAAAATCTGGGCTAGTTTAAAATTTTTATTTTGGCAATTTTGGCGAATTTTGAATATTTAAAATAGGTTATTTTAAATAATATCGACGAGAAAATTTATTTTGAATAGAATTCGAACGTATATATTATATACGCCGTCGTTAGAATATAAATATTTATATATAATTATAAATAGAATTGAAAATGGCGCGGTAGTTCGATAATTCGATTTCAAACTTCAATTGAGTGTACCGGGTGCAAAGCAAACCGGATTTTAGCGAAACCAAAAATATTAGAATCTATTCGTAAATGTCTTTCCAACGAATCCGAAGAATCAAGATTTCATAACGGGAATCAAAAGATATGTCCAGTTGAAAATTCTGAATAGTCGCTATGGAATTCAGGCCCTTAAAAATGGAAATTTTGCAAACGACCTCGGATTTCGACGAAACCACTTTTGTTGGATCCGCAGTGTCAAGTTATTGCTAGATTCCAAATTTCATATTTTTTCGAATCAATATGTGAGCGTGGCAAAGGAAAACGCGTTTGACCAGTTTCAGTTGATTTTAATCGACTGGAAATTGGCCATTTTTCTAACGGTCTCAGAATTCGACGAAACTAGTTTTGTTAGGACCGTATCGTCAATACGAAGCTAGAAAACATTTTTCGAGAATTTCTAGAGTTAGTATGTGACCTCGGTAGTTTGAAATGTACGTTTAAAATTCAATATAGTGATTTAAATGTAAATTTAACGGAAACTGATTGCAACAGCCGAATCAGCCTACGATACATATCCCATTGAGTTCGGAATGGGGGTAAAACGCTATGGACGACAGGCGGTGGGCCTCGTTTAGAGGTCGTATGTAAAAGTCAACTTTTTCAAAAATAAAATAATTAAATAATTAATAAAAAAAACCCTTTCTACCCCGTTAACCCGCTCTGGCCCCCCCTCTCTCCTTTTAATCGATTCAGAAGATAAAAAAAATAAAAAAAGGAGGAGGAAGGAAGCGGAGCGCCGCTCCACCGCTCAACGCGCCGCGCCGCCAGTAGCCGCTCGAGCCCCCCCTCAGATCCCCCTTCGATCGACGAGACCCCACGCCTCCCCCTCACGCTGCGCCATCGCGCCACAGGCGTGGCCGCCCTCCCTCACTCCAAGACCGCGCGACGAAGTCAGACCCCCCCAGTTCGATCGATCGCGAGAAGAACCCCTCCCCTCCTCCGTCCGACGACCCCCGTACCCATCCCCCCTCCTGGTGTCAACAGACGCAAGCAACCCCCCCCCCTTTTCGAAGTTCAACAGCGAAGCCACCCCCTCCTTTCAAAAAACAATGTAAGTTCTTATTTTTATTTATTTAATTATTATTAAGGTAAGACTGATTTTTATTTTAATATAAAAGGGTTAGGCCTTTAAAATAAATAAATAAATAAATAAGTAGTAATATAAAGATATAATTTTTATATAAGGAAGAGGATTAAAAATATAATTTTTATATTTTTAAAGAATTAAAAATATGATTTTTATATTTTTAAAGTATTAAAAATATAATCTTTACTATATAGAAGTGGTAGAATTATGATTTTTGTTTATGTAGAGAAGTGAAAATATAATTTTTACATGATAGAAATATTAAAATTAACATCTTTATATGGGTAGCAAAATAAAAATGTGATTTTTATAGTGTTAAATATGAAAAGGCGATATTTTTAAAAGTGAAAAGACGATATTTTTAAAAGTGAAAAGGTGATATTTTTAAATGAGTAGTGAAGTAAAAATATGATTTTTACTTCGAGGAAAATATAAACTTTGTTTTTGAAAAGGCGAAATCTTTATATGAAGAATAGCGTGATAAAAATATAATCTTTACTATATGAACATCGATGTGAAATTATAATTTTTATCTATATAGTAGAGGTATAAAAATTCGATTTTTATATATTGAATAGCGAAATAAAAATTCGATTTTTATATAGACTATAGCGAAGTGAAAATTCGATTTTTAAATGTATGAAGCGATTGTAAAAATACGATTTTTAAATTGAAAGTGAATAAAAATGTGATTTTCATTTTAAAGACATCAGTATATAAAAATGTGATTTTTACATATGTAGTGAAAGCGGGCAACGAAAGCGACAAAAGGCGAGGACGTTGAAGATTTCTATCAATGAAGAGTCGTGGTATTGGATAGCTTTCGGTGAGAATTTCTCACCTTTCAATTTCTTTTTCTAGCTATATATATATATTCTAGGATGCAGTCGGTGCTTAGTAGCACCCGACACAATCGTCCACAGACCATGGACTTGTTTGTTTGGTTGCATAGATTAGTTAGATGATTTGATTTGAATTTGGTTGTTTGGTGATTTTGATTGATGTGTGAATGGCGTGGGCCTTCACTGGACCGGGGATAAGGCTAGGCCTCGTCCCGTTTCTAGTATCGTGCCGTTATGCCGCCGAAATTTTCTAAAATATGTTAGAAAAATAAAAATATCATTTTATTTAAAGAATGAACTGAATAGAAATTCATGTGTTAAAATAAAATTTTTTGTCGTTAAAAATATAACTTTTAACGTGAAAGTGAATAAAATAAAATATTCATTTACAAACCAGACGGTTTGTTTATATACACTGATTTGACTGACATTGATTGGGTCGATAAATTTTACACATCGCCCAACTGCACAAATAAAATCTGTGTTTGATTGTTTGAAACCCCACACGGGTGTTGGGATGAAATATGAAGTTCACTCATCCTGATTAATTAAATATGTCGATCGATTGATTGACAGGCTGTTATAAGCGTTAGATATCTATATTTGATGCTTATACAGTGTAGTGCACTTTGGTTGATGGTTGATTATTGTTCAATGCTATTATATACATGTGTTGTATGAAAATCCATATAATTAACTTTATATGGTAATTGATTGGGCCTCATTCCAATTTAGAAAATAAAGGATATTATAAAATAAAGGTTCATGTGTTGACTGTACTCATTCGTTGAGATTAGTCATGTGTTGAACGAATATTTTAATAATAAAATTTACATCTTTATCAATATCAAATAAAGGTTCATGTGTTGACAGTACTCATTCGTTGAGATTAGTCATGTGTTGAACGAAATATTTTTATAATAAAATTTACATCTTTATCAATATCAAATAAAGGTTCATGTGTTGACAGTACTCATTCGTTGAGATTAGTCATGTGTTGAACGAAATATTTTTATAATAAAATTTACATCTTTATCAATATCAAATAAAGGTTCATGTGTTGACAGTACTCATTCGTTGAGATTAGTCAGGTGTTGAACGAAATATTTTTATAATAAAATTTACATCTTTATCATATATAGAATTAGAAATCAACTGAAAAATAGATGAGATGAGTGGTCTCCTGGATATTGATCTGATGTTGGTTTCGGCCTTCGGGGTTAATATTCAGGGAATTGTTTTCTTACTAATTTACAGTTGGAGTCTAATTTTATATCAAAGGATAGATACCTTAATTTTTATAAAATAATTTAACGAAATAGTCACACGTGGACGGTACTCATTCGTTGAGATTAGTCGTGTGTTGAAAAAAGAAAAGAAATATTTGAAATAGAATATATAAAGCCGTGTTGATTAGTGATGCGCCATTTTGACGCGAACGATATTTATATCGATTACATTCGTAATTGAATATAAAACGATTTCGAAATGAATTGAATATAAAACGATTTCGAAATGAAGTGAATAAAAAACGATTTCGAAATGAATTGAATATAAAACGATTTCGAAATGAATTGAATATAAAACGATTTCGAAATGAAGTGAATATAAAACGATTTCAAAATGAATTGAATATAAAACGATTTCGAAATGAATTGAATATAAAACGATTTCGAAATGAATTGAATATATAACGATTTCGAAATGAATTGAATATAAAACGATTTCGAAATGAATTGAATATAAAACGATTTCGAAATGAATTGAATATATAACGATTTCGAAATGAAGTGAATATATAACGATTTCGAAATGAATTGAATATAAAACGATTTCGAATTGAATGGAATAGAAAACCAATTTGATTTCAATTGAATATATAATGAATTTGATTCAAATAGAAAACGAAACAAATTTGATTTGAATAGAAAACGAAACGAATTTGATTTGAATAGAAAATGAATTTGAATCGAATAGAAAACCAATTTGAATTGAATTGAATTGAAAACGAATTCAAATTGAATTGAAAGCGAATTGAAATGAATTCAAATTTAATTGAAATTTGAATTGAATAGAAATGAATTTTAAAACGAATTTATAAAGAAGAATTCAATTTTGATTTGAATTGAAATGGAAGTTGAAATTGCTTTTGAAACAAATTTAAAACTATTTATATAATTCATTTTAAATAGAAATCGACGAAATATATATTATATATATTATATATATAATATAATGGCCTGAATAGAACGCGCCGCGCCGCGGCAGTTCGTGAATTTCGACCATTTATTTCAAACGAATATTACGGGAGATCCGACCGTCGGATTTTCCTAAAACCGGAACCGTTGGGTTCGTATCGAAAAGAGCTTTCTAATGAATATTAGAAATTTGAAATCTAACGGTTGGATTTGGAGATACGCCCAAATCAAATTTGAAAAAGGTCGCTGTAAGTGCAGTTCGATGGCCATTGTTGGAAATCGACTGTACGGGCCTTGATAAAATTATTAAAAATAGTAATAATTTGTGTAAAATCATAAGAAATGATTTGGGAAAAATTGGGATGAAAAACTCCATATTTGAAAAGATAAAAATGGATTTTTATCGAAATGAACTAGTTTGAACTCAATTTAAAACCCTAATTGTTTTTAAATAAATAAATTAGATTTAAAAAAAAAGGGGTTTTAAATAATCGGAATTTCTAATATATTTGATTGAATTTGAAAGGGGTTTATCGTGAACAGTGTTTTAAATAACACTAGTTCTTTAACCCGATAACAAATAGAATGTGATTTGGGTTTGTCGTGAACTGTGTTTTAAATAACACCTAGTTCTTTAACCCAGTAAAAGGAATTCTAACGAATCTGCAATTAGATTGAAATGTGAATCTATAATCTAAATTATCAAATTTAGAAATGAGCGAGAATGGAGTATCGCCAGTTTTGCTCCAAAGCGATAGTTAAATCTTTAATTAGATTTGAACGTGAAATGGTAATTAATTTTACCGATAACACCGTGGTGTTAGATATGGAGTATTACCAGTTTTGCTTCATGGGATGAATAGGTTGGGATTGGGAAAGAACATAAATAATTACTTCGGTGTGGTTCGCTAATCTCGACTAGTTTAGAAAAACCATAATTTGGTTTGAAACGACATCCAAAGGAAGATTACAGGATAAATTTTAAAGAATTTATCTTAGATAAAATTAATGGGAACCTTTCCCTAAGAATGTGGAATTTAGAAACTAGCTGTAGGTTGGCTAAGAAGAATGGTTTCCTGGGTATTGATCTGATGTTGGTTTCGGCCTTCGGGGTTAATGTTTGGGAAATCGTTCTCTTGCTAATTTGCGGTTAGTGACTAATGAATTGGAATGAGGCGTATGTTGTGTTTGTGTAACTTTTGTTTTAATATACGCGGGTTGTTCGGAAAGTCCGGGTTTATACCCATTCTGAATAATCGATTCGACGATAAGTCGAAGATGAAGACGGTGGTTGAAGACCGGAAGTCTTCACATCGTTTGGGTAATTACTGACGATCCTGATTGGGCTGTACACCCAAGAGGATGGAAATAGTTGGTGGTTGTCCGGACGTACTTGGAGATGGATGGATATGCGAGGAAAGTGCCTCCGGTTTCGTTCAGACCCAGAACGGACTTGTAAATGGATTGTGTGTCTGACATTGGATTTTATTCTGTGTTGATTGATTTCTATTAAATATACATCTGTTTGGCGGCGGAGAATTTATTCTTTTGCTTAACGCCCTTCTCTGAGACGTACGAGCTCAGAGGTTGTATATCGATGGACATCAGTCGCATGGCATGAATTGCCTGTGTGGCACGCTAAGATGCAATGATCAAGGCTTTTGTTGAAAAGCAGAGTCTTGTGGTTGATGATCAAAGCACGGCCTACGTGGCAGCTTTGTGTATAACGTGAATTCGCGAGCCTCACACCTCGGTATGAGTCAAAAACGGGATAAGGACCCAAGGAGTGCATGACGTTTCCTTCTAGCTATGGTGGTGTCAGTGACTTACCAGCCCTGACATTTATATACTTTTCACCTTTGTGGTTTGGATGCGAGGCGCCTCGATTATAGGTCTGTAAGGACCGGGAAACATGTGTTCAGGCATAATTAATCCTCTAACGTAAGTGAGGACCGGCCTTGGAGGATCCGGGGTTGCCCAGAGTGCGTAACCCGGAGGCATTTGCTAGAGTGTCTCGAACGCGGAGAGGAGCTTGCCCCTTGCCTCGACTCATGACGGAAATCCAATTTCCAATACGTGTATTGCGGTTTTAATTGTAGAACTAGTATGGCGACATGATATATGGTACCCATGCCGTCTATGATTTATATTTATGATTGAAATTTTTTTGACACTATACACTTATTATAGTATCAAATGATTTGTTTTAAACGTATCAGGCATGTTTGGCTGTTATAAGGTAAAACCCTATCCTCCGGCTTGCGTTGCATTGTGTGATGGGACCTGGGTCTTATAATAGCTTCATTTTTCGAAAAAGCATTGCGCTGTTTATTCTATGCACTGGTATTCTTGGGAGGAAACCCGTTCCGTGTTATACGGCGTGGTCCCTTGAATTACTCTCTTTTAAAGTAAAGTTTAAATAACTGTTTTAGTTCTCACACCAGTCACATGACTGACCTGGAGTTTATTGTTTTAACCTAAACTCTGGGTGCCCCTATTTTCCGCACGGGCAGCTAGTAGTTTTGGTTTTGCAGATTTATATTCACAGGATCCTGGTTTACAGCTGGAATGATATCCGGAAAGCTCTGTATCCGTATATCACCTTCAGTTGTGCTTTGTATTATTTTCCGCTGCTATGTAATTTATTGTAATCTCTGATATTTATCGAATGTAATTTATTCATTTATACTCTGTATATTCTTGTATCTGATGCAATTGTTGTAATAACAAGTGAAATGTTCTCCCGTCTGCGTTCTGATTTGTCCTGTTCTCAACGTTCAGGGGTTTCGAACGGTCTAGATCGGTTTAACGACTGATTCAGATCGAGCGAAATTCAAGGCCGTCACATTTGGTATCAGAGCTTTGGTTTACAAAGCTCAGAGAACAAGACACATTAGAACCATACGAAAGAATTCATCAGATATTGGATTAGTAATATCCAATTAGAATGACTCGTTAGAGATAGGATCAGTAGTATCCTAGAACGAGTGTGAAGAGTATATTTTTCAAATGAAAACAACTTTGTTTTGAAAATTTAAATCGCTTCATACATATTTGATTATTTATTTATTTTGAATATGGACAATCGAGTATATAAATATTTTGCGTATACGCGTCATGAACGTATATTCGAAGTTTTAATATACTGGATAGATATAGAATCATACTCTAGTGGCCCGAAGATGATTCTGATGATTGACTAGTCGTCATTAGTATTCATGTTCGAGTAACGAAGGTGTGATTTTCTATATATTTCCATTAGACTGGTGTGAGAACCAAAACTAATGTAGCTAGAACACATTGTTGTGAATTGGCATCAAAAACAAGATTTTCAGTATATATATATCAAAATTATGAATTTGAGACTCTAATCCACTAATTGATTGATGTTTGTGTTGTTTGTCTATTTGTTTGCTAATTTTGAACCATTATGCCTAATTGAATCAAATATTAACTTATATTGAAAATTGGTCGCAATTGCTTGCATATACATATACTTTTATTGAACAGGTCATAGCAAGGAGGCTAGAGCCAGAGAATAAAATTTGTTTGCCCGACAAATAGGTACATGTTTACTACATAATTTACTGTTTTGTTTGGGTGATGATGATTTTATGAGCCTATTGGCTAGCCGCTTGGCTTTTTCTTTTTCTTTTTGAGATTAGAAGGACCGGGGAAGCTATTTGAAATTCCCCGATGCTCCCGGTGCAGGGGAGGTTATGGCGAAATTTTTCGAAAATTTAGGGTGTTAGCCAAAATTTTGAAATTTTGAAAATTCCCAGAAACTGAAAAGTTGGAGGACGGAAGCCTGATCGAACGTAGAGTTGAATTATCAAACCACTTTCGACTTTGTTCCTTTTCGGGGACGAAATTTTTTAAGTGGGGGAGATTGTAATAACCCGGAAAATCTGGGCCAGTTTAAAATTTTTATTTTGGCAATTTTAGCGAATTTTGAATATTTAAAATAGGTTATTTTAAATAATATCGACGAGAAAATTTATTTTGAATAGAATTCGAACGTATATATTATATACGCCGTCGTTAGAATATAAATATTTATATATAATTATAAATAGAATTGAAAATGGCGTGGTAGTTCGATAATTCGATTTCAAACTTCAATTGAGTGTACCGGGTGCAAAGCAAACCGGATTTTAGCGAAACCAAAAATATTAGAATCTATTCGTAAATATCTTTCCAACGAATCCGAAGAATCAAGATTTCATAACGGGAATCAAAAGATATGTCCAGTTGAAAATTCTGAATAGTCGCTATGGAATTCAGGCCCTTAAAAATGGAAATTTTGCAAACGACCTCGGATTTCGACGAAACCACTTTTGTTGGATCCGCAGTGTCAAGTTATTGCTAGATTCCAAATTTCATATTTTTTCGAATCAATATGTGAGCGTGGCAAAGGAAAACGCGTTTGACCAGTTTCAGTTGATTTTAATCGACTGGAAATTGGCCATTTTTCTAACGGTCTCAGAATTCGACGAAACTAGTTTTGTTAGGACCGTATCGTCAATACGAAGCTAGAAAATATTTTTCGAGAATTTCTAGAGTTAGTATGTGACCTCGGTAATTTGAAATGTACGTTTAAAATTCAATATAGTGATTTAAATGTAAATTTAACGGAAACTGATTGCAACAGCCGAATCAGCCTACGATACATATCCCATTGAGTTCGGAATGGGGGTAAAACGCTATGGACGACAGGCGGTGGGCCTCGTTTAGAGGTCGTATGTAAAAGTCAACTTTTTCAAAAATAAAATAATTAAATAATTAATAAAAAAAACCCTTTCTACCCCGTTAACCCGCTCTGGCCCCCCCTCTCTCCTTTTAATCGATTCAGAAGATAAAAAAAATAAAAAAAGGAGGAGGAAGGAAGCGGAGCGCCGCTCCACCGCTCAACGCGCCGCGCCGCCAGTAGCCGCTCGAGCCCCCCCTCAGATCCCCCTTCGATCGACGAGACCCCACGCCTCCCCCTCACGCTGCGCCATCGCGCCACAGGCGTGGCCTCCCTCCCTCACTCCAAGACCGCGCGACGAAGTCAGACCCCCCCAGTTCGATCGATCGCGAGAAGAACCCCTCCCCTCCTCCGTCCGACGACCCCCGTACCCATCCCCCCTCCTGGTGTCAACGGACGCAAGCAAACCCCCCCCCTTTTCGAAGTTCAACAGCGAAGCCACCCCCTCCTTTCAAAAAACAATGTAAGTTCTTATTTTTATTTATTTAATTATTATTAAGGTAAGACTGATTTTTATTTTAAAATAAAAGGGTTAGGCCTTTAAAAAAAAAAGTAGTAATATAAAGATATAATTTTTATATAAGGAAGAGGATTAAAAATATAATTTTTATATTTTTAAAGAATTAAAAATATGATTTTTATATTTTTAAAGTATTAAAAATATAATCTTTACTATATAGAAGTGGTAGAATTATGATTTTTGTTTATGTAGAGAAGTGGAAATATAATTTTTACATGATAGAAATATTAAAATTAACATCTTTATATGGGTAGCAAAATAAAAATGTGATTTTTATAGTGTTAAATATGAAAAGGCGATATTTTTAAAAGTGAAAAGACGATATTTTTAAAAGTGAAAAGGCGATATTTTTAAATGAGTAGTGAAGTAAAAATATGATTTTTACTTCGAGGAAAATATAAACTTTGTTTTTGAAAAGGCGAAATCTTTATATGAAGAATAGCGTGATAAAAATATAATCTTTACTATATGAACATCGATGTGAAATTATAATTTTTATCTATATAGTAGAGGTATAAAAATTAGATTTTTATATATTGAATAGCGAAATAAAAATTCGATTTTTATATAGACTATAGCGAAGTGAAAATTCGATTTTTAAATGTATGAAGCGATTGTAAAAATACGATTTTTAAATTGAAAGTGAATAAAAATGTGATTTTCATTTTAAAGACATCAGTATATAAAAATGTGATTTTTACATATGTAGTGAAAGCGGGCAACGAAAGCGACAAAAGGCGAGGACGTTGAAGATTTCTATCAATGAAGAGTCGTGGTATTGGATAGCTTTCGGTGAGAATTTCTCACCTTTCAATTTCTTTTTCTAGCTATATATATATTCTAGGATGCAGACGGTGCTTAGTAGCACCCGACACAATCGTCCACAGACCATGGACTTGTTTGTTTGGTTGCATAGATTAGTTAGATGATTTGATTTGAATTTGGTTGTTTGGTGATTTTGATTGATGTGTGAATGGCGTGGGCCTTCACTGGACCGGGGATAAGGCTAGGCCTCGTCCCGTTTCTAGTATCGTGCCGTTATGCCGCCGAAATTTTCTAAAATATGTTAGAAAAATAAAAATATCATTTTATTTAAAGAATGAACTGAATAGAAATTCATGTGTTAAAATAAAATGTTTTGTCGTTAAAAATATAACTTTTAACGTGAAAGTGAATAAAATAAAATATTCATTTACAAACCAGACGGTTTGTTTATGTACACTGATTTGACTGACATTGATTGGGTCGATAAATTTTACACATCGCCCAACTGCACAAATAAAATCTGTGTTTGATTGTTTGAAACCCCACACGGGTGTTGGGATGAAATATGAAGTTCACTCATCCTGATTAATTAAATATGTCGATCGATTGATTGACAGGCTGTTATAAGCGTTAGATATCTATATTTGATGCTTATACAGTGTAGTGCACTTTGGTTGATGGTTGATTATTGTTCAATGCTATTATATACATGTGTTGTATGAAAATCCATATAATTAACTTTATATGGTAATTGATTGGGCCTCATTCCAATTTAGAAAATAAAGGATATTATAAAATAAAGGTTCATGTGTTGACTGTACTCATTCGTTGAGATTAGTCATGTGTTGAACGAATATTTTAATAATAAAATTTACATCTTTATCAATATCAAATAAAGGTTCATGTGTTGACAGTACTCATTCATTGAGATTAGTCATGTGTTGAACGAAATATTTTTATAATAAAATTTACATCTTTATCAATATCAAATAAAGGTTCATGTGTTGACAGTACTCATTCGTTGAGATTAGTCAGGTGTTGAACGAAATATTTTTATAATAAAATTTACACCTTTATCATATATAGAATTAGAAATCAACTGAAAAATAGATGAGATGAGTGGTCTCCTGGATATTGATCTGATGTTGGTTTCGTCCTTCGGGGTTAATATTCAGGGAATTGTTCTCTTACTAATTTACAGTTGGAGTCTAATTTTATATCAAAGGATAGATACCTTAATTTTTATAAAATAATTTAACGAAATAGTCACACGTGGACGGTACTCATTCGTTGAGATTAGTCGTGTGTTGACAAAAAAAAAGAAATATTTGAAATAGAATATATAAAGCCGTGTTGATTAGTGATGCGCCATTTTGACGCGAACGATATTTATATCGATTACATTCGTAATTGAATATAAAACGATTTCGAAATGAATTGAATATAAAACGATTTCGAAATGAATTGAATATAAAACGATTTCGAAATGAATTGAATATAAAACGATTTCGAAATGAATTGAATATAAAACGATTTCGAAATGAAGTGAATATAAAACGATTTCGAAATGAATTGAATATAAAACGATTTCGAAATGAATTGAATATATAACGATTTCGAAATGAATTGAATATAAAACGATTTCGAAATGAATTGAATATAAAACGATTTCGAAATGAATTGAATATATAACGATTTCGAAATGAAGTGAATATATAACGATTTCGAAATGAATTGAATATAAAACGATTTCGAATTGAATGGAATAGAAAACCAATTTGATTTCAATTGAATATATAATGAATTTGATTCAAATAGAAAACGAAACGAATTTGATTTGAATAGAAAACGAAACGAATTTGATTTGAATAGAAAATGAATTTGAATCGAATAGAAAACCAATTTGAATTGAATTGAATTGAAAACGAATTCAAATTGAATTGAAAGCGAATTGAAATGAATTCAAATTTAATTGAAATTTGAATTGAATAGAAATGAATTTTAAAACGAATTTATAAAGAAGAATTCAATTTTGATTTGAATTGAAATGGAAGTTGAAATTGCTTTTGAAACAAATTTAAAACTATTTATATAATTCGTTTTAAATAGAAATCGACGAAATATATATTATATATATTATATATATAATATAATGGCCTGAATAGAACGCGCCGCGCCGCGGCAGTTCGTGAATTTCGACCATTTATTTCAAACGAATATTACGGGAGATCCGACCGTCGGATTCTCCTAAAACCGGAACCGTTGGGTTCGTATCGAAAAGAGCTTTCTAATGAATATTAGAAATTTTAAATCTAACGGTTGGATTTGGAGATACGCCCAAATCAAATTTGAAAAAGGTCGCTGTAAGTGCAGTTCGATGGCCATTGTTGGAAATCGACTGTACGGGCCTTGATAAAATTATTAAAAATAGTAATAATTTGTGTAAAATCATAAGAAATGATTTGGGAAAAATTGGGATGAAAAACTCCATATTTGACAAGATAAAAATGGATTTTTATCGAAATGAACTAGTTTGAACTCAATTTAAAACCCTAATTGTTTTTAAATAAATAAATTAGATTAAAAAAAAGGGGTTTTAAATAATCGGAATTTCTAATATATTTGATTGAATTTGAAAGGGGTTTATCGTGAACAGTGTTTTAAATAACACTAGTTCTTTAACCCGATAACAAATAGAATGTGATTTGGGTTTGTCGTGAACTGTGTTTTAAATAACACCTAGTTCTTTAACCCAGTAAAAGGAATTCTAACGAATCTGCAATTAGATTGAAATGTGAATCTATAATCTAAATTATCAAATTTAGAAATGAGCGAGAATGGAGTATCGCCAGTTTTGCTCCAAAGCGATAGTTAAATCTTTAATTAGATTTGAACGTGAAATGGTAATTAATTTTACCGATAACACCGTGGTGTTAGATATGGAGTATTACCAGTTTTGCTTCATGGGATGAATAGGTTGGGATTGGGAAAGAACATAAATAATTACTTCGGTGTGGTTCGCTAATCTCGACTAGTTTAGAAAAACCATAATTTGGTTTGAAACGACATCCAAAGGAAGATTACAGGATAAATTTTAAAGAATTTATCTTGGATAAAATTAATGGGAACCTTTCCCTAAGAATGTGGAATTTAGAAACTAGCTGTAGGTTGGCTAAGAAGAATGGTTTTCTGGGTATTGATCTGATGTTGGTTTCGGCCTTCGGGGTTAATGTTTGGGAAATCGTTCTCTTGCTAATTTGCGGTTAGTGACTAATGAATTGGAATGAGGCGTATGTTGTGTTTGTGTAACTTTTGTTTTAATATACGCGGGTTGTTCGGAAAGTCCGGGTTTATACCCATTCTGAATAATCGATTCGACGATAAGTCGAAGATGAAGACGGTGGTTGAAGACCGGAAGTCTTCACATCGTTTGGGTAATTACTGACGATCCTGATTGGGCTGTACACCCAAGAGGATGGAAATAGTTGGTGGTTGTCCGGACGTACTTGGAGATGGATGGATATGCGAGGAAAGTGCCTCCGGTTTCGTTCAGACCCAGAACGGACTTGTAAATGGATTGTGTGTCTGACATTGGATTTTATTCTGTGTTGATTGATTTCTATTAAATATACATCTGTTTGGCGGCGGAGAATTTATTCTTTTGCTTAACGCCCTTCTCTGAGACGTACGAGCTCAAAGGTTGTATATCGATGGACATCAGTCGCATGGCATGAATTGCCTGTGTGGCACGCTAAGATGCAATGATCAAGGCTTTTGTTGAAAAGCAGAGTCTTGTGGTTGATGATCAAAGCACGGCCTACGTGGCAGCTTTGTGTATAACGTGAATTCGCGAGCCTCACACCTCGGTATGAGTCAAAAACGGGATAAGGACCCAAGGAGTGCATGACGTTTCCTTCTAGCTATGGTGGTGTCAGTGACTTACCAGCCCTGACATTTATATACTTTTCACCTTTGTGGTTTGGATGCGAGGCGCCTCGATTATAGGTCTGTAAGGACCGGGAAACGTGTGTTCAGGCATAATTAATCCTCTAACGTAAGTGAGGACCGGCCTTGGAGGATCCGGGGTTGCCCAGAGTGCGTAACCCGGAGGCATTTGCTAGAGTGTCTCGAACGCAGAGAGGAGCTTGCCCCTTGCCTTGACTCATGACGGAAATCCAATTTCCAATACGTGTATTGCGGTTTTAATTGTAGAACTAGTATGGCGACATGATATATGGTACCCATGCCGTCTATGATTTATATTTATGATTGAAATTGTTTTGACACTATACACTTATTATAGTATCAAATGATTTGTTTTAAACATATCAAGCATGTTTGGCTGTTATAAGGTAAAACCCTATCCTCCGGCTTGCGTTGCATTGTGTGATGGGACCTGGGTCTTATAATAGCTTCATTTTTCGAAAAAGCATTGCGCTGTTTATTCTATGCACTGGTATTCTTGGGAGGAAACCCGTTCCGTGTTATACGGCGTGGTCCCTTGAATTACTCTCTTTTAAAGTAAAGTTTAAATAACTGTTTTAGTTCTCACACCAGTCACATGACTGACCTGGAGTTTATTGTTTTAACCTAAACTCTGGGTGCCCCTATTTTCCGCACGGGCAGCTAGTAGTTTTGGTTTTGCAGATTTATATTCACAGGATCCTGGTTTACAGCTGGAATGATATCCGGAAAGCTCTGTATCCGTATATCACCTTCAGTTGTGCTTTGTATTATTTTCCGCTGCTATGTAATTTATTGTAATCTCTGATATTTATCGAATGTAATTTATTCATTTATACTCTGTATATTCTTGTATCTGATGCAATTGTTGTAATAACAAGTGAAATGTTCTCCCGTCTGCATTCTGATTTGTCCTGTTCTCAACGTTCAGGGGTTTCGAACGGTCTAGATCGGTTTAACGACTGATTCAGATCGAGCGAAATTCAAGGCCGTCACATATATCTGTAGCGAGTAACTGTACAATATCTAGGACAAATGAAAACAATTTAGAATTGTGCTATCTAAATGTTGAAATCTTTCTACAATTTGGTTGTCTGCGCGCTACAGTTATATTTTAGGAACATGACTAACGGTTTCCGTGCACCATCTTCCGTTGTAGTCAAACCATAGTTTCGCAGTCTGTCACGTGGCGAAAGAAAACGAAGTTTTTTCATTCGAAAACTCCGCTGACAACGTTTATGATGATCATTCAGGATTTATTCCACCCACATAGATCGATATATTGCGACATGCACATCTAGATAATGTCCTTCATTCTATGTAAGTATGCTGCAACGACAACCATATCCTATAAATCTTCATTGTTGGAATCGTTTGAATTAGACGTAGCACTGAAAACCAGTGAATTCAAGCAAGCCCTAGAAAACTTAAAGAAAAATATGTTGTACAGAATAAAAAAATAAGCATAACTATTAAAAAATTACCTAAAAATTTGCGCTCTTGAGGTTGAAAAAAATCAAATGGAGAAGAGTTGGAATGAAGTTGTTGGTGTGAAAATCAGGAGGAGTTGAGAAATATATAGCCAATGGGTGGATAACTTTCCGTTGGTTTGTGTGGCAAGTCTGCCAAAGGAACGATACTTTAGATGACATTTTCAATTTAATTGTTGTCCTTTATTAATTCAAATAAGCAATTAATACCATAAGATAATTCATGTTCTTCAAAATAAAACAACTTATCTCCATCTTCTTAACGATCTTGAAATTAAAATAACCATTTAAAACTGAATGTAAAATTTGAAAACATATCATAGAACGCAAACTTGGTAAAAAAGAGTACATAAGCTTAAATCATTAAATCACACCATTGACAGTTTCTTATAAAGCATGTAAATAATATTTGAAAGAAACATAGATTACAAACCAAATAACAAAAGTAGGTAAAACTTGCTCAAATCCTCCATTTCGTGCTTAAACTTAGTCGGTATATGCAGGACCTTTTCCTTTTCCAACGTCATTTTGCTAGGGCGTCATATGAATTTAGCTCCATATTAATTCCATTGTGAAGTTATCGTAGAAGTACACCAAAACTCATACCAAAGTAAGAAATGGGTACTCCTAAACGATATGAAAATTAGGTTTACCAACAATACGAAGTCTGCAAAAGAAGTGCTTCAATTTCCTTTGCCCTCAGAGTAGTCCCAACAGTGGCAAATTTGATCGAAATGGGGGAGAAAGCGATAAACTCGCGCTACAGCAGCGGCGGCGACATCGGTGTGGGGAGCAATTGTAAACGGGAAGAATCCACGTTTGTGAATTGAAGCGATCGCTATATGGGTTTCTGTAAACCGTTTAACATTTATGCGGTTTTCTAAAATCCGTTTAGCGTTTAAAACTTCTTTTAATACAGTTCAGTTTTTTTTTAATTTCTCTTTGCTTAAACGGTTTTCTGAAAACCGTTTAAGCGTTAAATGGTTTTTTTAAGCCTTAAACGGTTTTCAGAAAACCGTTTAAGGTTTAATTAATAAAAAATATTTTGGGCAGCGGCCTCCCACCGACTGCTGGAACGGTGGGAGGAATCACCGCTTAAAACGTTGTTTTACCACTCTAATTCCGGCTTATTGCTGGGAATGCTCTCACAAAGCTTCTTTCCTTATTTCCCTAAAAAAATTATATATTTTTTAAAGTAAGGTTTCTGTGGGAAAGTTGCATGCAAGTATGATTGGACGTGAGAAAAGAATATAGTAATGTTATGGATTTCAAACGTTTATTTATTTATTTTGCAGAAAGTGGAGAAGGTTGAACAACAAACCGACTAAAGCAAGTACTTGAGGAGCAAGGGCATTTTGAATAATGCGAAAATGCCTTCACTTTGGCCCTGCAACTAAGGGTGTGTTTGGCGCAAACGAAAGCGGAGAATTTAAACGGAAAATTGTAGTTAGCGGAGAATGCAATTGACGTGTTAAGCGGACTATTTGAATGGAGCATTTAAGCGGACCAGTTTATTTTTATGTTGTAATTTAATAATTTAATTAGTTTATTATTTGTTTTAATAAATAATACGTATCATAATAATTCACACAAATAAACACATAAATAAATTGAAAAATTATTAGTTACTCCAATTCAGTTCAAACCAACTCCATTACGTAGAGTACTTTGACACGATCGCAACACAAAAAACTATGTCTCAAACGGATCTCATATTCACAAGTTATCAATTTTTAAAGTTTATAAAAACTTGAAATAATTAATTAAATTAAATAATTAATTTAAACAAAGCGATTTAATTAAATCAAATTTGTAGACGCGTCGGGTCCCAACGAACCGATTTTGGTCCGTTGGGAAAATGAGGTTGTTTCTCTGTTCAGAAACAGACGCGTTGGAGACGTGTCGGCCGATGCGTCCATTTCTGGAATACCTAGTTAAGGGTGCCAAACGGACCCTAAAGTGCTTGACTTTTCTGTTTTCATTATGGCCAAAGAAAGCCACAGAGGTCTATGCAGCAAAGAAGCAAATGCGAACAAAAGGTGGGAAAAGTTTTTATTCTAATAATATGAAGTGACCATTTAAGCTATATGATACTGTTAAATGTTCTTATTTAGGTGTCTTGATGACAATTTTCATTTTCAAATAGTATAGATACAAATCAGCTTACAATCTCAACACGACCTAAAAACACTATCCATGTTGATAGCTGACATAATGTTATTTTGGAGATCTTTATTGTAAAAGTTGGGAATAATGAGTTGCAAATTAAATAGCATATGAATAAAAAATATTATAATAAACAAAAAGTAATGAAATTTCTATGTGAAAGTATAATATCTATCGTTTAACATATGATGTAATCGTATCAAAGACTCGTATATCTCTATTTGACAATAAAAGTACACAAGTTGTTGAAGTCTTTACCCCACAATTTTTTCTTTTTAAAATCAACATTTTAAAACGCATGTAGAACTTCTATTTTTCTTTCTTATTATTCCAACATGGACAGACATATAAAAAAAGAACTACTATATTAATTTCATTTTGAAAAATTCTACGTCCACCCTTATAACGATGCATTGAATTTCAAACCTTCAAAGTATCACAATGGAAACCCCGACAACTCACCTTGTGAATGATAGATAATTAAATTGTTTTGCAAAATTAGCTCCAAAATATGGAGATCAACACTGACTAATCCAAACTTCAAACCTCCTTTAAAGTAGATTAGTACGTGGGCATCAAAAATCAATATAAAGACACATTTTGATTAGTAAGTTAGATTAGTTTAGCCCTTGCCTATTATATGCCATCGTTTGGAGACATATGGCCATCACCTTCTATTCACTTCATGTCTTGAAAGCCTTTATTATTATATCAAAAATATGCCTCGCCCTATTAATACATTTTTTGCATATGCATAGTTTTCGCATGTTATTAATAAATTTCATTTAAAGAATTGCCAACTGACACATGTCTTCTTGCATTTATTTATATGCACGTGTTCCTTCCTAATGACATTCGCATGCCACGAGTTTTCACATGAATTTATGTTTATGATCCTTGCTTGCTTATATCCATCAATTGTGAAAATTTTCTATCTCTGCTTTGAATTTTAGTCTTCTGCATCTTTCTATAGATCAAGAAAAGAAAGAAGACATCATATGTTATTGATTAAATAGATTGGCTGAGTCCAGAGAAACATGAGATTTTAGGTACAGAAGATTTGATTCAAATGAGTGCAGTGATATCTAATTTAAAAAAAAAATGTGTTATTTCAAAATAACATATTACAGAAGCCAAAGACAATGCTATAGCTACAGCAAAATGAAGGCACAAAATCTGATATGTTGATAAGGTTACTTTTTAGCTAATTAAATGAAAAACTTTTAATGTGAGTGTTAATGCATAATAAATTCAGTTTGATAAAACAAGATGTTGAGATGTTAATAACGATACTATAGATCTATAGCTAAATCTACGTATTGAAAAATGTTAACCGCAACAACTACAACCATCATAATTGATGAAGAATAATTTGAGAGGAAGAGATGAAAATTTTGGAGAAGATAATATTTTATTGCTTGTATTTCTTCATTACATAGATGCTACTTTTATACAGGCTTTGAATGAAAATTCTAGATAATATCGCATTAATACATTTCCAAATATAACCAAATAAGCAAAAAAACAGAAAATGTAATTAACACATGCAATATTTAATGCAATGTTTAATGCAATTTTTAATTTATTTCAACAATGTCTCCCCTAAATTAAAACTTGCTTCTTGTTTCCAAATTCTCTGCACTTCTTCTGAAGACTTGTCTGCTATGTGCCTTTGTCAAAAAA
The DNA here is from genome assembly GCA_030737875.1 of Allium sativum. Taxonomy (NCBI): domain Eukaryota; kingdom Viridiplantae; phylum Streptophyta; class Magnoliopsida; order Asparagales; family Amaryllidaceae; genus Allium; species Allium sativum. The sequence goes on along the minus strand of CM060916.1, from coordinate 217,201,366 downwards.
TCAGTCATCTGATCACTTGTTTGCAATATCTCGATTTTGATTCCTTTATACCTAACGTGCTTTGGCAAGAAAAAAATAGAAAATTTCCAAGTTTTCTTTCTCATCAGCTTCTCTTCTTTTGCTTCTTCACTGGTAAAGACTCTAAGTTTTGCTTTAGCTGTTTGTTTTGATTTAGGCTCTTGCTTTTCTTCAATTTTCTCATTGCCTACGTTGCCTGATGAAGCTCCTTGTTAGAATATTGCAAGCTCCTGTCCAACATTCCCTGTTGGCATAACACTAGTGCCACCAGCAATTCTTGCAGCTGTGTTGCCCACCAGATTAACATACAAGTTTGGGATAACCATCACATCAAATTGTTCCGGCTTTGACACAAGTTGCATACAGCAATTGTCGACTATGATTTCATTGTACTCGATTCCAGGGTATTCTTTTGCTATATCTCTGCATGACTCCAGAAATAATCCATCAGCTAGCTTCATGATATTGGCTTTATGTACAGCCGTGACTTTCTTCCAATCATTCAGATACGCATACTCAAATGCATACTTTGCTATTCCAAACATGCCCAATATCTCAGTAGGCTGTTCAAAACCCACTTCTTTTTCTATAATGTTTTTCATCGCAGTAGAACTCTTACTGACCTTTGCTGGATCACCCTTATCTATGACGTACTTATTATTCCTAACATAACCCTCATGACCTAAAGACTGTTTTGTGCTCTCTTCAATGTCAACTACTATGTCGGAGCTCTTATCATACTCTTGAACTTCCAAGACACCTACTTTTTTTCTTCCTTCTTCTGTTTTGTCTCAAGCATACCAACATTTTGATTATCTTTATCACATATATTTATTTCCACTTCAGCCGAAATAAGGGAATCTGATGCCTTCTTAGCATCAGAACTCTCAATCTTCTTCTTCTTCATACTGTTGTGCTTCGTCGTGCCGGCATCAACCGGATTCAGACTCTTTTCGGCGACGAGATCTGAAACTGCCATCTCTTTCCTTCTCCCTCGCTTCGTATCAGAACCGAGATTATCATGTTCAGAATCCTCTCCTGATTCATCGAATTTCTTCTCATTTTTTTCTTTAGCAGCTTCTTCAACCACCTTTTCATCTTCTTTTCGTTCTCTACCGAAGTCACCTCAACATGACATGTAATGGTAATTTGTACTGACTTCTCATCAGCAGCCTCATCTTCTTTATTTTCCATTAGGGTCTCCTCAGCATGGTCTATATCTCTCTCTCTTTCTTTTGGCTTTTCCTCTGCTTCTTCTTCTTTAGAAGCTTTCTCTTCTTCCTCCTTTTTTAACTTGTTTTCTCTCTCCACCTTCTCCTTTTCTTTTACTTCTTCATCTGCCTTGTCAGCTTCTACATCGGCCATGTTGGCATCTTCATTAGCCTTTGCAGGTTCTACATCATCCATATTAGCATCTGTATCTGCCTTTTTAGCTTCGGTTACTTCCTTTTCAGCTTCTTTGCTTTCATCCTCTTCTTCCTCTTCTTCGACCTCCTCTTCATCTTCTTCTTCTTCTTCTTCTTCTGCTTTTGTGTTATCCATTGCATACACCTCTTTTAATAAATTCCACGAATCTTTTGCGAATTTTTCTCCATGAATATGTCTCCATGCTTCTCCATCAACGTTCTCACTCATCAAAAAACGAGCTTGAAGACCTTTCCGTCTCAAGCTTTCAAATGCTTTACTCTCTTTCTCCGTCATGTTTTTAACATCTTTTGGCCATTCGTAGTCGCACTCAACAACCTCCCATAATTCTTTTGAGATCAACTCTTCTTTCTTTTCATTACTCCACTCTTCAAAATTTTCTTTTGTGAGAACAAACGATGAGAAAAATAGCATTGCCATAGTTTTAACCTGACGCTCTGATACCAATTGATGAAGAATAATTTGAGAGGAAGAGATGAAAATTTTGGAGAAGATAATATTTTATTGTTTGTATTTCTTCATTACATAGATGCTACTTTTATACAGGCTTTGAATGAAAATTCTAGATAAGATCGCATTAATACATTTCCAAACATAACCAAATAAGCAAAAAACAGGAAATGTAATTAACACATGCAATATTTGATGCAATTTTTAATTTATTCCAACAATAATATGCAAAAATGGCGTGTGTCAACAGGCTATGTGAATTTAATTATATTGTTGATAAAAAGATATATAGTGCAACATTAATTTTTTTTCTTCTACCTTATAGGATTTCAAGTACTATATTCTAATTTTTAGGTGATAAAATACATTTCCTTAAAAAAAAGTTTCTAGCATCAAATGATAAAAATCTCGTGAAGATAAATGACACACTACAAGATATGCTTAAATTAGTTACGGACCATAGCGATGGCTGGCGATGACTAAAAAAAGCGGTCGTCGCTAGCCGTCGCCGAAAATAAATATAACTGCGAGGCTACAGGAAGAAATAACATTCACGAGCTCGTCCCCCCCTAAATCAAAACCCACGATCTAAAACCCTCCCAGACCCCGTCACCCCCGCCGCCGTCGCCAGCCGACACCCGCCGCCGCCGATCTGAGGCCTCCACCTGTCTCCTTCCCCCTCCGGCCTTCTCAAGCCCTCTTCATTCTTCCAAACCAATTTCTCTCTCTAAGGTGTGAATTCTAACCTAATTTCATGAATTAATTGTGTAATAATGATATAAATGTATGTGTTAGTTGATTATACAATGGTTGTTGAATTAATTTAGTTGATTTAGTTCCGATTGGAACCCTAAATTGTTGATTTAGTTGTTTATCGGTGTGATGTTTGAATTTGTGTTAATGTATGTGTTAATGAACTGTTATTTTGTGCGTACGTAATTATTGGATATGAGATTGGTGTACATGTTGTTGGATATAGATAGTTAAAAGCGATGGTTGTGAAACTGTTGGGTTGTAGACGGGGCTTGAAAATGAATTGTGTTGTGGAAATTATTGGAATGGAATGACTATGTATGGCGCAAGTAGGACTGTGGTTGATGGTTGATTTTGGCTGAAACCAAATAGGATTAGTTTGTGGAAAAAAATTCGTCTGCGTACGAAATAGATTATTGAAATCCCCCTTGTCAAAAGCTGTGAGGCTTTAAGGTAGCGCGAGGAGCCGATATCGGGACGGTGCCGGTTTTAATTTCCCTGCCGTTATGCTGCCGAAATTTTCAGAAATATTCATGTGTTTGAATTATTTTCATATGTTCAAGTATATTCATGTGTGATAATTTATTCATGATAGAAATAAATTGCTTAGATAATAAAAATCACATTTTTATTATGTATGAACCACTAAAAATATTCATGTGTTGAATAAATTCTTTGAACAATGAAAATCAAATTTTTATTATATGTATGAACCACTAAAAATGTTCATGTGTTGAATAAATTCTTTGAACAAAAAAAATAACATTTTTATTGTATGTATGAACCATTAAAAATATTCATGCGTTGAATAAATTCTTTGAACAATATATGTATGTGTTATCGAAATCACTGACATATATTTTTGAATCAGGAAAAATGTCCAATTATTACATTGACCTTAGTTGGATGTATGAAGTTAGAATTGGAATGAAAGACTCAGTGAAAGAAGATTTCTATAATGGTGTAAATGAATTTGTTATATTTGCAATATCCAGTAATCAAAATTACGAGGAGCTTCATTGTCCATGTAGTAAGTGTAAACTGATGAAGTTTCATAAACCAGACATCGTTAAAGTACATTTGTACAAATCAGGTTTTGTGCCAAATTATTATTTATGGGATCGTCATGGAGAACTTGTTGCGCCTACAGTAAATCCTGTAGCATCGGAGGTCGAATTAGTTATGACGAATCCAATAGAAGATATGGTCGAAGATGCAACACAGTCAATGTTCCCTACCGGTCAGGTTGACGATGACGACGTCAATATTGAAGAAGAACCGAACACGGAAGCCAGAAAAATATATGATTTATTGGCTTCAGCTAAGCGGCCATTGTGGAATGGCTGTGAAAGTGGAACTGAAATCAAAATTTAACCTTACAGAAGCTGCATTTACAGCGGTTGTACAAGCTGCGAAAAGACATATGCCACCCGATAATTTGATGTGCGATAGTCATTACAAAGTGAAAACACTAATGTTGGCTTTTGGTTTGCCGTACCAAAAAATAGATACTTGTGTTAAAGGTTGCATGTTGTATTGGAAAGATGTTATTAATCTTAGAAACTGTAAGAAATGTGGCGAGGAATGGTATAAACCTAGAAAAAAGAAAGGTAAGGAAGTTCCGTATACAAGAATGCATTATTTACCAATCATCCCTAGACTACAACGGTTATATGCATCCTCAGTCACTGCATGTCATATGCGATGGCATAGTATGCGAACACAAGAAGATGGAACTTTGACACATCCATTGGATGGAGAAGCATGGAAACATTTTGATATGACGTATCCAACATTTGCTGCAGAGAGCCGTAACGTCAGATTTGGTTTATGTATAGATGGGTTTTCACCATTTTCTCAGTTTGGTAGTAAATATTCATCTTGGCTTATTATCGTTACTCCTTATAATTTACCTCCATGGATGTGTATGAAAACTCCATATATGTTTCTCACTGTTGTCGTTCCTGGTCCTAATGATCCAAAACAAGGCATCGATGTTTATCTACAACCATTAATCGAAGAGTTGAAAAAACTATGGGATGATGGAGTTGAAAACTACGACATTTCAAAAAAAAAAAAGAATTTTCGTATGTTCGCTTGTTTGTTATGGACGATTAGTGATTTCTCTGCATATGGGGTGCTTTCAGGTTGGAGTACCGCCGGTCGTCTATCTTGTCCTTTATGCATGGAAGAATCAAAAGCATTTTTCTTACGGTATGGAAGGAAGCATTTGTGGTTTGATTGTCACCGTTGTTTTCTGCATACCAATCATACTTTAAGGTATAGAGATCACCATGTAGCACACAAATATGTTCTTCTAAATTGTGCTGAAGTTGCACCATTTGTTAGGTACTAAATTTTTAACTTTATTATAGTTATGTGTACATAAATTGTTTGCTAGTAATAAAATCATTTATATTTGTAGTATTTATGAATCAGAAAATCCAAATGGCGATCTCAGTAAAGATTTTGCTAAATGGTTCTCGAAGTACATTTTCAATCCAATAAACTGCATCAATGACGAGGGTTTGCAACATCTTGCGCTTGGACCAAAAAGAAATGTTAAGACTTATCCAATATTCTTCGTCAATGGATTTAAATTCAACACCAAAGACCATGGTACTGACAGATTAACATATAACAGTGGTGTATTTGTCAAAGGTAGTGATGATCCCGAAGAGCGTATAAAAGACTTTTATGGCGTCTTGACACAGATTTTAGAGTTGACATATTATGTACAACCCGTTGAAAATTTGTTCTATTCAAGTGCAACTGGTTCAGCAATGTTCCTGGTACTGGAATCAATGTGCATAAAGATTACAAGCTTATAGAAATAAAGCACACATCGCCTTACTATAAGTATGATCCTTTTGTATTAGCAAAGCAAGCATTACAAGTTTACTTTGCTCCGTATCCGTCCTTAAAAAGAGATAAAGCAGATTGGTCTGCTGTAATTAAAACAAAGGCAAGATTTACCTTTGAAGGAATTGCTATTCCAGACGATGCAACGTATCAAACAGATGCAAATCAAAACGATGAAATAATAATTGCTAATGATGTTAATTTATAGTCTTTAAACGATGAATCAAATGAATTAATAGAAGCTTTTGAGAGTACAGAGGAAAACGATATAGAGTATGAGACCGAGACTGAATCAAAAAATGAAGAATAATAATATTATTTGTATCGCTATGTTGTGAACTTATATGATGTGCTATGTTGTGAACTTATATGATATGCTATTTTATGAACTTATGTGATGTACTATTTTGTGAACTTATATATGATGTGCTACGGTTATTTATTAGCTGGTTCTTCTTCTTTTATGTAAATGGGTCTTGTAGTTGCATTTGATAATATATGGTGTATGAATTTATTTGATAATGGATGTGCATAATGATGCATGAGTTATTATTATACGAAATAATCTGTTTGTGACAGATATGCCTCCTAGACGCCAACCTACCCATAGTTCAGAGGCAGGTGCGAGCGGTATAGCACCGGATACACGTCCGGTCATAGAGCTCGTGCCCAAGTCCGCAGGGTAAGATTTTAATTTCGTAAATGCTTAATATTCAAAAGTTATTAAATGCTAATATCGTACTTTCTGCAGGGGGTTTGATATTATTCTAGGAGAGCTTGTTTTACGTGTGTCTAGACAAGCATATGTCGCTAGGTGGACAGAGGCATGGCCTCACTGGGACGATATTCCTATGCAGATTAGGAATGCCATCCTCGCGGAGGTTCTTGTAAGTATAAATATATTTCTCATTTGCAAAATTATATAAAATATGTAATACAATTTGTTTGTTAATTTATAGTGTTCTGTACTTGTCCGGGATGAAGATATGGATGTTTTCCTCACCGCATGGAACCAGAAGATAAGGAAAAATTATTCAGGCAATGTATACAAGGCAAAAAAAGCAAAAAAGAGGCCTCAGTGGATGGGTGAGGAGGTCTATGCCGATTTCCAGAAATTGTGGGCCACAGAAGCTGCGAGGGTAAATTACTTAAGCTTGTTTTAAAATTTTATTTTGTATATCCATCAATTAATCATATAATTAAATATACATGAGCTTTCAGAGAGAAACAGAGCAAACAGGCTGAAAAATCCTGCTTTGCATCGGGCTGGGTCTAAGTCCTTCTCCCAGCATCGTCGCGAATTGGTACGAACCATAAATCACATTTACAAATAGTTCTAAACTTTTTAAATCGTACTGATTAATTCCAAATATATATTTTATCATTTCAGATGTCGACGCTTCAACGAGAGCCTACATTTGCTGAGGTATTTACACAGACTCATGCCGTCGAGCGGACAGATGAGGAGGGTAACACCTCATATACCTAGTCGGACCCTAAGTCCTGCGAAACGATGGTTAGCATTTGTAATAATTTGTATTTCACAATGTTATTTTGAACTGAGTATTTAATGTATTCCATAATTGTCCGCTATCGTAGGACAAATACAGGGCGACCTTAGATGCTCGAGCGACGCGGTTAGGTCAAGAGCCGGACGTGGAGGAGTGCAATCGCATCTGGAATAGAATCATCGACCCGCCTACCAGGGGTAGACACTACAGCTTCGGAAACATAGAGGTAAAGCGTTTTATTAAAGCATTTAAACATACCCAAGTGCTATTACTTAATATCACTTAGGTACTCAATCCACGTAGACAAATATTAATTACTGGCATGAATAATTACAACAAATTGGTTCCATTAATTGGTGTGCATTTTATATCGACAACTCTATTACAATAATTGTATAAAGCATGTAAAGTGTATAAAAAAACTTTTGACAACGGTTTCTAACTTTTTAAATATAATTACAGATAGCGGGCACTCAGGCCTCTTATACGAGGCGTCAGGATGAGGAGTAGATCAACATGCTTCGACAATAGGTTGCAGCCTTAGAAGATTTTCAGAAGAATAGGCTCGAGACCGTGCTGGATGCGCGGATTGCTGCATATCTTCAGGAGCATGATGTGATGCCGCCGAGTGAGCCCGTGGAGGAGGACGATGAGGACAGTGAGAATGATGATGATAAGTAGGTAGGTACTTGTCTTTTTTTTATTTTGGACTTGTTTTGTAAATGCAAACTAGTTGTTGTGATGGACTTGAGATGTTTGTGGTATTTTGTGGAGACATGGTTTGGACATCGTTTGTTTGATGTGCATATGTGATGGTTTTTTGATAGTTTATCGTTTATATTTTTGTTTTTTGGACGTGTTGATGGTATGAGTTGATTTATAGTGTTGGTGAGGTAATTGAATGTGAATTTGAGTTGATGGAACGTGAAATTGAGTGTATATGAGTTGCAGATGAAGTGCATTTTGAGTTTGTGTGGTTTGATGGCTTGTTAGCTGCTGAAATACAAAAAAAAGTTATAATTTGGCAATGGATGGTGACGGCTTTCTGGTCAAGTTTGGCGACGGCCAACGACGGCTTGCGAGGGTTTTTTACCCAGTTTTGCCACGTATAGCGACGGCTTGCGACAGCTGGTTTGCATAGCATAGTGACGGTTAGCGACGGCTTGTTAGGGCAATATGGTGACGGTTTGTGACGGTTTTTAGCCGTTTGTATGAATTATAGCCGTTTGTCCATGTGGCAACTTTGCCGTCGCTAGCCGTCGCTAAAGTGGTGTCCGCAGCCGTCGCCATAGCTGACGCTATTTACTTAACGTCCACATTATTTGTGACGGCTTTTGGCGACGGTTGGCGACGGCTGTCGACGGTTATTTGTCGTCACTATTTGAGCCGTTTCTTGTAGTGACATGTTATATCTTTACTGGGAACAAAATAGGGACCTGTTCTAAAAACTTGTGCATTTAACTCTGTTTCATTCTTCAATGTCGTGCCGTACATTCTCTGAAAAAATTGTTCATTCTATTCCCCTCTCCAGCAAGCTCCAACAATTGATTAAAGTTAAACTACCTTCTTATATATTCATCCAAATGACTCTAGCAACAAAGGTTTCACAATTCATTTTCTATTTGATACGTTTGATACAAACTGCAAGAAAACCCCTGCTTATCATTAGAATTTTTTTTTGTAGGAAACCCTTGTGTATTGAATAAAAATAGAAATTTATAGGTTGAAAGAATGAAAATATACATAATTAGGTTAACTCATTCAAACAGTTTTAATTTTCCAATTTCGGCTTTCATAATATCTTGAAGATCACAAACAATAACTAATTGAAACAGGCAAGAAAATCTATGAATAAATAAATATTCTATAATCAAACAGTGCTTTCTCTGTTTCCATTATTCAACTTCATAACGAAGCTCTATATATTTCCAAACTCGTTGTAGTCAGAGCCCACTCCTTTTCATTGCCAGTCGTGCCTTTGCAGAGCTTCTTTGACATACTTTTGGCATTCACAAGCTCACCATATATGCTTGGATCTACCATTATCAACCCTATTATTCTCAGCTTTACTATGTTGTTGTAGTATCATTTTTGAATTATGCATCCGGTTTGTACACAACTGGACAATGCGCATTAGTTCAGGTCACCGATGTTGCACAACACTCTAAAATGGTTGTCAACATGAAGTGGGAAACTAAAAATGTAATAGTCACGATCATAGTTTTGGAAACCAGACCGGTTCACGGTCCAACTATGATAAACCATCAACCTTAGCGTTCATCAATTCAAAGATAAATCAAGTTGTTTTCATTCTCAAATCGCCGACTAAACCCTGAATTCGCGATTGAATTGCCAACTAAAACAGTTTTTCGAAACCGTCGTTATTTTGCCCTTAATTTAAAAGCCCTAGCACCTCCTCAACTACAATCATCGTCATCATCATCACAGTCTACTATCACAACCGCCTCCAGTTTTAAACGCGACACCAACTATTCTTATTTGCCATATATGGAAGTTTTTGAGGCATATTTAGTTTTCCTTTTTGTCATTTATTGTTATAGCAATTTTTGATATAAATGTTTGATAAAATTGAGTGAATAGTTTGAAGAAACATAGCTGATGCAAGTTTGTGTTTTATCCTCAACAAACAGTGCTTGTTGCTCAACACTAACTGGGATCAAATTGAACTAAAATTTGCATAAGATGCTTGTTTTGTAACTGTTAGGTATAACCCATAATCAAATTGAACTAAAACTGCTGGTTTTGCGTTTTCTTTGGTTTACAGCTGCATGAGAAATATATTCTTGATTAAAAGCATTAATTATATTTGAAAAATTATTACTTGTAAAGATTATAAAACAGCTGGGTTTGTGATGTGATTTGCTGCTTATAACATATATCAATATGAAATTGATACACACATGGCTGTTACAAATCCAGTAGTGGAGACACATATCAATGGTGTACAGGAACATGCTTCTCGCCCATGAAGACTGGTGAAAATACCACAGCGGTATCTAGAATAATATTGCAAGTAGGCGCCATAAAGTTGCTTTTATTTTTTCTTTAATTTCTTTTCCCGCCTAAAAGTTGTTATAGAGGCATCAATTGTATCCACGTATTACAATATAGATATGAAAGACAACTGTATATACATGTACCTGGGAATGAAGATGAGAAGGTAATATTTGTGAAGTCTCTCTCTTTCTTTTAGCATTCTTTTCCAACCTCTCTTCGTCTTCTCTGTAATCCCCTGCCTTCACCTTTACCCCTAATTATCTTCACAACAATCTAGTGCTTTTACCACTGACCTCCACATCCCTCCCCAAAAATCCAAACTCATCACCCCATGACTCGCCTGGAAGAAGCAGTCTAACAAATACACAACCAAAATGAAGCTATTTCCCCAGTCCGGTCAACTCAGTCGAGTCATGTTATAGCCAAAATGCTTGTTTTGTATGTAAATTAACTGTTAGGTATAACCCATAATCAAATTGAACTGAAACTGCTGATTTTTGCGCTTTCTTTAGTTTACTACATAAGAAATATATTTTTGATTAAAATCATTAACGATATTTTAAAAATTATTACTTGTAAAGATGATAAAATAGCTGGATTTGTGATGTGATTTGCTGCTTATAACATGTATCAATATGAAATATGTTGACCTTATGGTATGTTTTGCAATTGTACCACTGTAAACTTTCATTTAACATATACAGTTAAATTTATTTTAAAAATGATTAGTAGAAAAAATTACAAGATTTTGACCAGTTTGACAATTCGAACCATAATGGTTGAACGTCATTATTCGATCCACATTTGGTCGTCAAAAAGTTACTTCTGTTGGTTCATATTCTATGGTCAAACTAAAACTAAACAATTGTAACTAGTCGTATTTTGGAAGAATGCTTATCTCATTCATTTTTCGAACCATTTGGCTTATTTTCATTTTCCTACGCGAATTTCTTGTTTAATAATATAAGATTGTAGCTATATATATGACATTGTGACATGCTCCTCCGTTATTTGTGTATCAACATTCTTTTTTTTCATATAACGTTCTAGCATTCATCTATTTTCCTCTTTTGAAATATTAGCTAATTTTACAAATGTAGCTTTCATGTTCTTACTTTCATCTATTTAACATGTATTAATTATAAAAATACTCGCTTCCGATGGTTCAACCTGTCAGACTTTCAAATCTTTGAATTTTGGTTTGACTAACGGTCCAGTCTTTAAAACATTGGTCACAACTTAATTCTCAATAATGCTTTTCATATCAATAAGATAACTTGATCTAGAAACAAATAAAATTACACTTTATCTAAAATTTTATCAAAAAAAAACGTACGAACATTTAAAAATAACAAACATCAAGTGAGCTTTAGAAGCAATGAAAAGTAACGTACAACATTTTTTTTTTCAAAAACAAAATAGGCTAGACATATCATAAGCATTATAAGTATACAGCATGCACTAGTCGAAGAAAAGTCATGCCATTTTAGTCTATTCAGATGTATTTTTGGTTGTACCATATGATTTTTACCATATGTTGTTTCATTTTCATAACAATCTAGAATTTAGCGATAATTAAATTAGTTATTTAGTATAGTCCAAAAATGAGATTTTTGCAAACGATAGAATCTGACCATGAAACTTGCGACATTGCATTCGTGGTGGAATCCCAGTCAACTTTCATGTTTGGAACTTCGCGAGCGGAGTCTGTATGAAATAGTGGCGGACGAAATACAAAAATGAATAGAAAATAAATAAGCAGAATAATATATATGGAAATAAATATCAGCTTGCCTCCCATAGGAGACAGGTCGAACGCCTTCGACATGTAGGTCGATGTCGTTTAGGTCGACCAGGGTTATGTTATATAATAAATTTTATATTGACGGGCGAATTTTTATTCAATTAAATCTAACCGTTCAGGATCATTTCTACACCCATAAATCAAGGGCTAAGAGCCCACTCTTTTGCTCACATTTTCTAAGACAGCAGCGAAGCTATGTCATTTTCAGTTCTCATATATCTTCCAAAATTATAAATTATTAACACTTTCAAATCTTATAAACAAGGATCAGAGATACTCAACCTAGATTTGTGCAAAACTGTTGGTTCTACGAATATGTAATCTTTATTAATAGTTTTCCTTCTTCTTTCAAAATTTTCTTCCAGATCTACAAATCTTAATCAATATACATATATATATATATATATATATAAATATATATACATATACCTATATATATATGTATGTATGTATGTATGTCCCTTTATATGCAAATTGTAGATATGTAAGATTTGAAAATCGTAGGCCTAAAAGCTATAATCAGATTTGGATGCTTTCAGGTGATTGGGAAACATATACATTATTTAGAATATATTATATAATTCTTTTGTGTTAATCTAGGTTGTATGTCTAAAATATCAGATTTATTTATTTATGTCAAATATGAAATAATATGTGAGGTTGGATATGGATTTGTAGGCCTCTTAGCTTCATATTCTTATATTGCCTACAATTTATCTTGGATTGTTCGATGTTATCACAAACACCTTGAATCTAGTAATCAGTCCCAAAATATTATTAGACATACAGTGTTGTTATACTAGATTTATATGATTTGGGTGTAAGTATATGATTTGTGCAGTATTAATTTTAGAATTATAAAGTTGTTTGTGTTTGATATTGTTTGGGTTTTTTACTTGATTGCTATAAATTTTCCGTTTTTGTATAAAAAGGAATTATTTGAAATCTTCAAAGGATATAAACGAATCAAATAGGAAGAGATGTGTGAATTCACATATTTTTGTATGTAATTTATAACATCTATTCCAATAAAATAACACATATCTCCTTGTAATTTGAAATATGCCAACATTACTATTTTAAATAGCTTTGGGAAAAATTTATAACAATTGCAGTAAATGTCCTTCCCATGAGTTTTTGATTCTTAAACAAGATTAAACACAAAGAGAGATTATTCTGGTTGTTATCATAGACCCTAATACAAAATAATAATAATAATAATAATAATAATAACAATAAAATATAAACATCAATTATGCTAACATCACACTTAAAACATAAATATATAATTATTACAGTCTTATCCGTCCAGATCTACGAAATAATGTTGTTACAACTAAATATATGTTGTGCGTATGAATTCAAATGATTTCCCTTTAATAGGAATAAAAATATGGAAATATTTCTCATAATAAATGAAAGTGAATATTTGTGGCTGTTATAGCAATAATTGTAGAATAAATGGCTATGATTAAAAGGTTACCAATAAGGGAATGAATATTGTAACCGTGAGTTTCTTAGGGAATTGAATTGAATTGAATAGGAAATAAATGTCAAATAGTTACAATTTAAAATGTGCTTTGGAATATGTGTTGTGATTCTAATTAGGAAAAACTAATAATAGTAATAAATCTATATATACATTCATATAAGAGCTAATGAAATAAGATAAAAATAGTAATATTTGGGAGTTACAACAATTAGAATTAGAGTAATTAAATGAGACTGATATAGGTGGCATTTAATAGGCTATCTAATGCCTTAGGAAATATGAATGTTGGGGTCATAAATGACAAGAGACACTAATGGAATTAAACTGATTGAGTTCCCATTGCCTTAGGAAATATAACCCATAAGTTTATTAAAGGCATGGGGACGTTATAATAGTAAATGGAATTATAGGGAATTTAATGGGTATTAATCACCGTAGTAAATACTAAGTCCAATAAAGAAATAAATAATGAAATGTCCTAAGATAGGAAGTTATAGAGAATTATCCTTATCTATTCTAGTTTAATTATAGAAAGTTTCCTTAATTGGAAAAAAGGATTGGACTTTATAGATTAATGATGCGAGGTCAGTTGCTGTTGACAACTAAAATTTTCATCACACCTAAGGATTCTCCATTACTCGAGAATAATGTTTCGTGTACAGAAAATAATAGTGTAGTAATCAAATAACACAGGGAATTATAATGGTTCGGTCCGTACAGAACCTACGTCCACTTTGAAGTTGTTTGCGGATTTTATTGATTATTGAAGGTTACAAGTACAAGGCATCATCATATGAATTTTGGCTAAGTTTTCGGGAGTCATATTTTACATATGTAAAGTCTTAGGAGAAAAATATATCTTCTTCTTCCTTGAGTACTAGGTAGTCATTAACGATGTTCCAAGTCCTTATAAAGCTCTCAAATCAGGCAAAATCCTACCCTTTTGAAGAATGAGGAAGGGGTATTTAAAGGCAATGGATTAGGTGGGTGTAAGTGAGATTTGGGGACCACAACAACAGATTTTTCATCTTAGTACCGGCTGTTTCATGAATTTCGCATCGCTTCGACGTACATTGGCGGATTTCGTATCCCACTTGGAAGATATGAACTTCGCATCCCAAAGGATGCAAAAATCGCTTGGGGACACAAAGTCGAAATACGGTGAGCATTTTTGGAGATGCGAGAGGTGGGAGTCGAATTCCAGAGCGATGCGAAATCTGGTGAAGCGAATTCATGGAAGAATGGTGTGTTGGAGGGAGTTGATGCCGAAAATAGTCGCCAACATCCGAGAGTTTTAAAATTTTGAAACTAAATGTCCAGAGAAGAAATATGTGTGAGACGTAGTAATAATGTGCGGGAATGTAAAGGACACGGTTGTTTATAGCAGTTCGGTTCAGATTGAACCTACGTCCACTTTGAAGGCTTTGCAGATTTTATTCACTTTCAACAAAGTATAGTGAAACGTCATTATAAGAGGTTACAATGACAATGAAGTTCTTTTGATCTTTGTTGTCGAGATTCTCTGTTGTCCGAGGTCCGAAGGGTATTGGGAGTTGCCGAGGTCCGGAAGATGTCGGGAGTTGCCGAGGTTCGGGAGCTGTCGGGAGTTGCCGAGGTCCGGGAAGTGTCGGGAGTCGCCAAGGTCCGGGAGGTATCGGGAGTTACCGAGGTCCGGGAGGTGTCGGAAGTCACCGAGGTTCGGGAGGTGTCGGGAGTCACCGAGGTCCGGAAGGTATCGGGAGTCGCCCAGGTCTGGAAGGTGTCGGTGGGTCGCCGAGGTTCGGAAGGTGTCGAAGGTAGCTGAGGTCCGGAAGGTGTCGGGAGTTTCCGAGATTTGGGATGTGTTGGGAAGTTCGAACGTCCGAAGGGTGTCGGTAGTTTCCGAGGTACAAAATGAGTCAGAAAGATTAGAGGTCCGGGGTGTACCAGGAAATCTGACGGTGCAGAGTGTACCTGGAAATCTGGAGGTCCTGAGTGTACTGGGAAATCCGGTGTCCGGTGTGTATTGGGAAATCCGGAGGTCCGGGGTCATCTTCTTCCCCAAAAGCTATGCTGCCATTAATGGTTTCCAAGGTCTTCCCAAGCTCTCAAGCCAAGCAAATGCCAACCCCTTTAATGAATGAGTTTGGGGGTATTTATAGGAAGTGGAGTAGGTGGGAGTAGGCACGATATGGAAGTATGTAATAAAGGAGTGGGAAAAGGGATAAAAAGGAGTGGGATTTTGCATCCCTCAAGTAGGCCCCATTACACATTTCGCATCCCCTAGGGGATACGAAATCGCATCGGGAGGGATGCGAGTTTCATATCCGGAGGGATGCGATCTCGCATCCTGGTTGGATGCGAATTCGTATCCTTAGTGGGTACGCGGAATCACATTCCAGAGGGATGTGATCTCGCATCCTGGTTAGATGCGAGATTCGTATCCAAAGGGATGCGATCTCGCATCATTGTTGGATGCGTGATTCGCATCCGGAGGGACGTGATCTCGCATCCTTGATGGATGTGAATTAGCATCCCTAATGAGGATGCGAGAAAATAGCCAGAGGGACGAGGCGATGTGGTGCGAGGCACGGTGATGCGAGGCATGGTGAAGAGAGGCATAGTGGTGCAAGGCACGGTTGAGCGAGGCGCGGTGATGCGAAGCATGGTGAATCAAGACACAGTGGTGCGAGGCATTATGGTGTAAGGCTCGGTGGTGCGTGGCACGGAGGTGCGAGGTGCGGTGGTGCGAGGCGCAGTGGTGCAAGGCACGAAATTGGAGAGGATTGCATCAGAGTGATGCAATATTTTGGGTTGCGGATACTGGAAGCGGGGTGAAGGGGATGCGAGAACCTGGATGTTGCCATGACAAGATTCTGAAGGCGATCCGCATGTGGTGATCCATGTTTTTGAGATGATCGGGCTGTATTGCTCAGCCGTTGGAGGTGAACGACGCGTGTCGGAAGAGTGATCTTCTATGTTGGTGAATTTTGTATCTAAGGGGTACGAAATTCGGCTAGCGATCTGATTCAAGTCTTCCAGTGCCAAAGCCTTGATCTGTCCGGTCCAACCATGCAGTTCTGAGCACGTACATCTGATCCGAGACTTGTGCTAAGTGACAACAATTTGATGAGATGTGATGACTATTCCCCCGCGACCCCATCTTTTCTTGATTGTTAGGGATGTTAGCAACACTTCTGGATCATTTATCCATGCGATGGGCCGAGTCATGTGGACCTGGACATCTTCTGGTAACCTGACCAAAATGCTGGTTAACATTTGCTCACCCAAAGTATGTCTTGTATTAACTATACATGCTTTGAAGTGAGACAAGTCTGGCGGTGGCTGAAAAGACCTCCATGCCGTGCTTAGCGATTGGTCGTGACCTTTATGTTGAGTTGTACAACAAGCGTGCATTACCTCAGAGCGTTTGAGGCACAGTGTTGGTGATTGTTGGTATGAGTTTGGAATTCCAGTGTTGTTGAGAGTTTTAGCTCGCTTTAGTCTTGTAGCTCGTGCTGGAACTTATTTAAGGCGTCTAATCTTTGTTCGATTCAAGAAATTAAAGGTTAGTCGATGACTCCCGTTTATACCGAAGTGCAAATAGTACGCCATCGCGTTAGTGTCGCGTATGCACTCACACGCTTGCGCGAGGTTTTGTGCAATGTGATTGAAGATTAAATAGGTAACATGTAGTTAAATTATATGATGTGGGCCTGCGATCATGCAGGTTAGCTTTCAGAAAGTTGTCGGGTCTGGAATTGATCGTTCAGTGTGCACTCTTGAACCATTTAAGCTTGTGAGAACACATTTGGTTAACGAATCAAGTTGGTCCGATCAATCGAGATTTTGAAAGCGCATATACATGGTCATTACCATGGCTTGGGCATGCGATCACGTAAGGTGGTTATCAAAACGTCGTTGAATTGGGGCTTGACCATTTGACGTGTTTCGTTGATTCATTTGGATTCGTGAGTACACAACCGTTCAATGATCCAAGCGGGTTCCAATGGTCGAAGTTTCGAGAAATTGTATACGCGAACGTCGCTGCAAGGATAATACTTGGCATATGTCGCGGCATGTGATCAAATAGATTTTCCTTCGAAGTGAGGTCGAACCCAAATGGAAAGCGTGTGGACTCGGATGGTTGGATATTTGGTGAGTACATGAGTGATCGTTGAGTCGAGATTGATTTGGTAGTTGGGGACTCGAAGAAAAGTGAACGTGACAACAACTTGGTGTATGATCCCGAATTTTAATCCTGAAATGTACATTTGGAGCATGCTGATCCTAGAGTTGTGTTTGCTTCCTCTCTTCTCTTCTCCAGACAGGTAATCAACTTAAGGTGTGGAGGATACAAAATGCATCTTTTGTACCTTGGATTTCCGAGTTGTTTTTGGTTTTTGGGGAGAAGGAAAGAGAGATACGATAAGTGAGAGGGTTTCCGGGATCGGCACTCCAGAATATGGAGTGGAGGATTTCAGAAAATGGAGGGAGAAGTTGCAAAGTATGTGCAGATACGGGATTGGACTTCGTATCACAGACAATTAGTAAATCTTCCAAGTTTTCAGGGGCTCATAGTTGGTTTGAGGGACATGATAACTTAGCGAGCGTGTGGAGCACGAAACAAAATTTCGTACTTCGTAGACTTCGCCAAACTCCCTTGTATTTTTGTTTTCGAGCTTGAGCTAGCAAACTTGAATCATTCCATGACATTGCGTGATTGGATCGAAACTAGCGTTATGTGGCCTTGTGGCGTAACACTCGAGGAATGGACTTGTTTGAACTGGTGGCTCGGATGTGCATGTAGGATGTGGACATATAGTTGAGGTGTCACTTTCTGGATCCGATCCTTAACCCAATCACAATGTAGTCGCATCTTGACTCAAGCATCGCACCGATGGTCAGCGATGGCCATGGCGTTAGTTGTTGTGGCTAAAGGTTGCCATCGCATTCTAAAATGTTTGCTTTTGTGGAGTCTCGGCACTGATGGAATGTTGGGAACTTCCAGGGTCTTGACTTTGGTTCAGGACCACCTTCTCTGCGAGGTCAACGTGCTTTCAAGATGGTTTCTTCAAAGGACGCGGTGAAGATGATGCCAGTGCAGGAACTAGTGCGGATCTACCTCGGGTCCTGTGATGGCCAGGCTGGTGCAAGAATCGGTAGAAGGCTGCTCCCAGGACGGCATACCTGCCAAATTTGGTTTGATCCCATAAATGAGTTAGCAAGTTTGGGTCTTTGCACAACATCACATGATTGGATTGGATTGTAATTGAAGTCGAACATAACACAACTGATAGGTGTAACATTTGAGAAACGAGCTTATTTGGACTAACCGCTCGGATATGCACATAAGATATGGATATATGGTTGAGTTGTTGGTGTCGGGGTTTGATTCTTAATCAAATCATGTCCTAATCACGGTCCGATCCGAGAATGGTGATGATGGTCGGCTATGATAATGGTTTTAGTTGTTAAAACTAAAGTCCATCACTGTGTTCTAGTACGCTTGTATGTAGGAAGCCTCAGCATCGAGAGATGTCGTAGATGACTTCTGTGGCGCAGGGACTTCAACTATAGACCATCTCCTCCATGCGGGGGGTTTTCTCTCAAAAGCCCGCTTCGCAGTGGCGGAGAGGATGTCATTGGTTAGAATGTTGGAGCTTGTGAAGGACTGGTTCCCCCGGGCCTGCCTTTAGGATGTACCTCCGGTAGTACTTCCCGGCGTGCCCAAAACTTACTGGAGGGTGACCGGAGCATTAGATGGAGGAGAATGGTTACGACATAGCGAAGAGGAGGTGTTTTTTTTATTAGAAGGCATGCTTTCCATTTTTTTCCGCTTCCGACGAGAGGAGCAACGGTGGGAATGAGTCACGAGCTGGTATCTCCGACGACGACCTCAGAGACTACTGCATCGTAGAGGAAGACCGCAGAACTAGTGGAGGGCTGGTGCCCCCGGGCCTACTTCCGAATGTTCCTCCGGTAGTACTTCCTGGCGTGCCCCCAACTAACTAGAGGGTGGTTGGAGCATCAGGTGGAGGAAAATGGCTACGACACAGTGTAGAGGAGGTGTCTTCTAGAGAAGAAGGTT
Source organism: Allium sativum (assembly GCA_030737875.1). Lineage (NCBI taxonomy): Eukaryota > Viridiplantae > Streptophyta > Magnoliopsida > Asparagales > Amaryllidaceae > Allium > Allium sativum. The sequence goes on along the minus strand of CM060916.1, from coordinate 217,181,963 downwards.
TGCTTTCCGTTTCCATTTCGTTTCCGATGAGGGGAGCAATGGTGGGAACAAGTCGCAAGCCGGTATCTTCGATGACGACCTCAGAGAGCACTGCATCATAGAGGATGGTCGCAAGACTGGTGGAGGACTGGTGCCCCCAGACCTGCTTTCGAACGTGCCTCTGGTAGTACTTCCCGGATTGCCCTCAGCTAACTGTTGGGTGGCTGAAGTATCAGGTGGAGAAAAAAGAGGGCCATGGTACAAAGAAAAGGAGGTGTTCTTTGGAGAAAAGGGCTTGGTTTCCATTTCCATTCCACCTCCGGTGGGAGAGGCGAAGGCGGGGATGAGTTGCGAATCAGTATCTCTGATGAAGACCTCTGAGTCCACTATACCACGGAAGATGCGGTCCTAAATGCTCGATTACCATGACTCGGCGTTACATTTAGGTTTGAGTTGGTTGAAACTACACTATCGAGATACTCAGTCGTGCAGATTTCGAATGAGTGAACTTCTCTCTCGATTAGCTCAAGGCGTGCGAAGTTCAGGTGGAATTGTGCTAGTAGACCATCCCCACGGTATGCATAAGCGTAAGTTGGTCGTTTAAGTGTATTAGTCCTTAGGTTCGTCGCACCAATAGACTGATGCCGGAGTTACGCATTAACATAGGTAGCTTAGGGTAAATTCGTTGGACTTGGTGTATTCACGATAGCGGTGCTTCGGCAATTCATGGAATCTGAGGCTAATGTTTGTAAACTTCATAAGAATTGTAGCTGAACAATACGAGTCGTGAGACATAGCTGCTCATTGTTGTTGCAGTCTTAATGAGCCGAGGAGAGACCTTGAGGGATATAGTTGTCGGTCGAGGTCTTGGTTAGTTAGAATTTTTGATGAGCTTTGAGTGGCTTGGAGATCCCATGCGGTGGGCCAGGTTGGTACTGGTCGAGATGACCCTTGCAGATGAGTTTCCCGATGTTGTCCTGCAAGTGGCGACAACTACTTATGTCGTTTCCGTGGATGCTATGGAACCAACAATATTCCATAGAGTCCCTAGGTGCGCTCGTTGGACCCATGGGCCTTTTGTAGGGTAGGACATTGCAAGTTGCAAGGTAGATGTTCTCGGAGGTGTCATTGAGAGGAGTGTAGCTGCGGAAAGATGGAAGTCGAAGACGCTTCCTCTTATTGTTGCGACTATCTCTGACGTTACCGATGTGAGATTTCATGAAGCTATGGGGTTAGAATCATTGGAGCTCTGGGCTTCGTCTCAAGGTAAGCTGTTGAAGTGAGAAGTTCGATTCCTTTGTGCTAGCTCTTGACGTAGGAAGTAATTGGCTTTCTCGTAGAAGATCTCCAGGGTCTTAAGTTGTGCGTGGTTGACCCATGCTCCAAATTAAGAGTCGGGAAATACGCCCTTGATGAGTTGTTCTAGGATAGCCTGAGGGTTCAAGTCTTCGACACGCTCCAAGACATTGCAGAATCTATCGAGGTAGCAAGTTAAAGTTTCGTCGGGGACCTGATGTAACGTCCCGGATTTTTGAATGTTAATAAGGAATATTAAAATCCGCTGTAAATGTTGATTTGGTAATATAAATGGATTTTATATCAAATTTATTTATAAAAATGGAGTTCAAACATATAAATTGATAAATTAATTAAAACGAGCTCGAAACGACATGGTAGTTCATAATATTGATCTTTGAACTTCAATTGAATATACAGAATCCATTTTAGGTTGAAATTCTTTGAAACAAGAACCGTTTGAATCTATTTGATTATATTTTTCTAATATAAGAGAAAAAAGAAGGTTTCATATTGTAGATTGTGAGTTATATCCAATTCAAAATTTTTAAATAGTCGCTATGGAATTCGTTAATAAAATATTAAAGGTTCTTATATATATTTGAATATCATTTAACCCGGAAAATTTTAAATATTGAGTTTAAAATATATAGATTGGTTTATTCTGAAGCTGTGTAAGATTTCAATAGGATATATACAATAATAATAATTTACTATTGTTTTGTATTTAATTATATTTTATCGTTATTATATATGCCGTAAAGACAATCGTTTTTCAAACAGCCTCCGCTTTCGATGAAACAAATTTTATTAGAATATGTATAATTAATTTTTGTTAGATCTTCAGTTTGGGGCCAAACATAATTATTTTGTCGACGGAAGAAAATTTTAAGGTGAACTGATAAATAATTTGGAATTAAAATAACGCCTTTGTGCAAATGGAGTCCGTTTTCAATGAAATAAATTTCATTGGGACCGGAACATCAAGACGTAGGGTTATACCCATTTCCATTCAATTTGTGCATGATGGTACAAATTAAGTGTTAACGGTAAAATTAAATACCGGATAAAATAAAAGAAATACCTGTTCATTTAATGTTATTTTTCTCATACCCATTTTCTACCATACAGACTGTGCATGCTCTTCTAAAAAACCTACCATAAACATTTCAAATAAAAACGTGTAGGCCTATGTATTCATATGTCAGACAAGAAAACATAAGAATAATGTGCGCAGACCTAAGCTCCACCTAAACGCAAGCTAAAACTAAGAAATTGCACCCTGCATCGTACCTTAATTTTACGTTGTTTCTATCCCCTGTTTTTTTGCCTCTGTAAAAATCTTTCCATCACTACTACTATATTTATTCATTCGCCTGGGTTTATTTTTTCCTCCACGGGGAAACAGAAAGCTTCCTCCTCCAATATCAAAACAAACTCCTCTTTGTTAATATAAAAAACAATGCAAGCCCTTTTTTTACAATCTAAAATATCACCCAGTATATATATTGGCACATGGACTGGAAAGGGAGAAGAAGGGGACGGGCGGAGGCTAGCGAGACAGTGAGATGGTGAAGCACGGTGTAAAGTTAAACGAGGGGAGGTTGGTGATATTTCTGTTGAACGCAGGAGGGAAGCAGCGTGGCACGACGTTCGAGGGGAGGTGGCAGCAGCGTGTCTTTCCACGTGAAGTGCTGTTTTGATCAGACGGTTTGAGGTGGGGATTGTTTCCTTGTACACTCGAGGGGGTCGTAGTTGGGTGCTGAATGGGCCGAGGAGAGGAGCCAGGGGTCGAGGGGGTTTCTGCTGGTGGTTCGCCGGAGGTTAGAGAAGTGATATGTAAAGCAGTCGGAGGTCGAGATGGGTCTCAAAGATTAGCCGTGTGGAGGCAGAAAGCAGACAAATCAGGTGAGCATTTCGAACGGAGTAGTATTTGTAAAGAAAAAAGATTGGGAACAAAGCAGTTTAACTGTGCATGAAAAAAAAAAAAAAAAAAAGGGAGAAGACGCGTTTGGCCAGGTCAGTGATGAAGATGAGAGGTTGGCTCGGGTCGGTGGAAGACGCCGGTGATGGGAGGAGCAACGAGCTGCAGTTTGGGGTTCCTGTCTAAAGCGATAGCAATATGAATGGGTTCGAAGGGATAAACTACACAACAGGTAGTTAGAAGATGAATGAACATTAAAAGAAAATATTCTTCCTAATCTTAGTTATATATGCCTAACTCTAATTGTATATGGCAAATCAGCAATAAAATTTGCCTAATTAATATTTAACATGAGCAGGTAAGAGGAAAGGGAAAACGCATATAAATAATGTAAAAGGAAGTTATATGCTTAATCTAATTATGGACATACCTAATAATTTCTTTGTATTCTGACTGATCATGCAATATACATAGCTGTATTTTTATAATAGGTAACTAGTACGTGCCTAATACTATACTTAACATGGCCAATGCGTGATTTACATATAAGCTGTGTATATGTGCCTAATTATTTGCATTCAATATGCCTAACTATGTATACATGTGCCTGGGATATATTAACGTGTCTAACAGTGTTTATAGTGGATTGGTATTATCGCTTTCATGTGCCTGAACAAGTTACGAACTGTGCCTAAATAATAATATACCTAATCCGGTTTAATGAAGGTTAAGTAGAGTTTTAGAAATTAAAATATTATTTAAGTTTCTAGTAATTAATTTTAATAAATGACCAACGTTTAAAAATGCATAATGGTGTCAAACATTAGATGAATAGGGCCGACCAAGGAGAGTTGGAACCTTATGACAAGAGCTTCAATATAGAGCTATTTTGGTCGAACTTGAACGCAGCTAGAAGCTTATAAAATGAATCGTTTTGACGATGAATGGAAGCCCAAGGTGAGTTTAACTCACTCAGTTTATCCGACTTATATTTTATATGAGTAGGGTTTTCAATTTACGTGAAATGTTTGCTATTGGTTGATGATTGAATGACTGTTTGCATGTATGCTGAATATTTTCTTATGTTCATTGATTAAATTAAATATTTGCTTAATTTAATCAAATTAAATCGTTATTTTAACAATTAGATTCCAAACGAGGTAACTTACCTTATTGGTTACGTTTATAATAATATAAACGTATTAAGTAAATAATTGGATGCTTGATTGAATGTTATTAATTGATTGTTGATTGTTTTTAGTTAAACTTTTTATTTCCATTTATCGGGATGAATAAAAATAAATGTATGGTATTGAAGTTGATGTAACCCATTTTGATGTAGGAAAGAACAGGTTGAAGGGATCCAACTAGATTCCTCACGTAAATCATATATTATTATTTCGTCTTATGCATATATATGAATTGTTTACCCAAGTATCACTATATCTAATTGGATGCTGGTTTTTTTATTGGATGTTGATTGTTGGATTGAAAACTCAACGATCGTTGTATTTTAATCAATAAAAAATATTGATTAAGTGGTTGGCAGTAAATGGCCTAAAACCCATATTTTTAGACATTAATTGCCATTAGGTAAATTAACGCAATTAAAGTTATAATTTTTTTTTATAACAGAAAACAAAGTTTTAAATTATATTTTTAGAGAAGTTTTGTTTATAAATTAATATTTTATTTTAAATGATTTGTTTTGACAATTAAATAAGTTTATGAAGTTAGAAGTGAACCTAAGGGTTGATAATTTAGGGACAATTGTTATGGCGAAACAATTCAGCGATGTAATTAAATTAATTATATTGTTTATTAATTTAAGAAATGTAATTCAATAGATACGATATTTGACTTAACATTTAAGTTAAGTGAAAATTTGTTTTAAGTTGGGAGGGAACGTCCTAGTTGCAAAAGAAAAGTTAAGCATTTAAAAGATATATTAAATGATTTTGAGTGATGAACTAGGGAATAGTTTTTTGTAATACAACAAATTGATAAAAGAAGGTTTAAAATCAAGGTTTGAATTTTAGTAGGTATTTATTAAATGAGTCAAATAAAGAGTATTAAAATTGAAAGCAAATATTTCAAAGTGAAGAAAATGGTTTATGAAACCATATTTTGAATTTAATAACAAATGGGATCTAGAGATATTAAAAGTAATATCGATTTTAAACTACAAATTTTTATCTATCTTGAGATAAGAACGTCGTCGATCAAGGTTTGAGAGGTAATTAAAATACCCCAACTTAAACGATTTCACTATTATCGAGAGATGATGTCGGTTTGTAATGGTATAGGAGGCAGAGTTTGTAACGGTATAGGAGGTAGAAAGGTGATTTTGTAATAATATTTCCAAAGTAAGGAAATACGAAGGGTTTTGATAATAAATGGTACTGGGAGACTATAACGGAAATTTTGAGGTAAAAGAATTAAAGAAACGTGTTTAAAGAATGATAAGAAAATGTTGATTTTGTTTCACGTAATGGAAAACAAAAGAGGTTTATTTGTGACAAGTTATGTAATCGATTTTAAATCGATAGAATGGTTTTGAAGGATGATTTGAAATAAAAAGGTCTAAGCTACCAAAGTACTAATCTATACTATTTGAGTTGATAGTTAAAACACCGACTATCAATAAATATTGTTTGACTTTTTGACGAGTTAGTTCGAAGAGACTGGGATGAGACTAGACCCTAAACCACTTTGAACCAAATATGCGCTCGAATCTAACTTGCAGGGAAAGTATAAGGATGAAGCATTGAAGACCATGGATCTTCATAAGCGGAATAACTACTTGTTGAATTTCTATGACTTGCAACCAGAATTATTTTGACAACGATTCTGTCGTGATTGAAATCTTCGGATTACAAGGACTTCTTGCTACCGATCCTTTGGGTTATTCCTAGGATGAGGTAGGAGGGTGCCTTCGGTTCATCCTGTTCCTGGATGACTTGTATAGATGAATGTCTAATAGAGTATTTCTAAAAAAAGTCGCGTACGTTGATTTCTTTAAGTTATTTCTGTTGGTGGCGGTGGCGGAGAAGACATCTTCTCTTAGCTTAACACCCACGGTATTTTTGTGAACGTCAATTAGTGAAATTCTAGAGGATCTGACAATGTGGCATTTAAGGAGAATGATGACCAGATGTTTTGAAAATTTAAACGTAGCCTCAAGCCTCACAACTGGGAAATGACAAAAATCGGGCAAGTAGCATGGCTAGTTGGGTCACACCCAAGAAGGGTGTATTGTCACTGATCAAGAGAAGTTTCATTTGTTTCTTCTTTCATTTCTATAACTTACGGATTATAGTTAGACGACCGATAACCGTGGGTGATAATACTTTCAGTCCACTCAAGCTAAATGAGTGACGAGTCATGTATGTACGGGTTGTAAGATGTTCTTGTTGAACCCCAGTGTATCCCCTCTAGAGTACACTGATCGGAAGGTGGTCCTATACCTAGTCATAGTTGGAATCCATCCTCTAATAAGTGCCCTGTGGTTTTTGATTAAATAATGAATATATAGAGCATGAGATGCAAGCGTTCTGCTAGATGGTTATTTATTAATGATTTGATAGACACTATTATAATATCTTATAATATCGCTGGATTTTGATATGTCCAAAAAAAAATGGGTTATAATAAGGTAAAAACCGTCCATGTTTACGCGTGAATATATCTTACTATTATCATTTTCTTTCAAAAGGATTTTTTTAAGTTAAACACTTTGGATTATACTTAAACTTATTGAGTTTTCTCACGCTGGTTCACCATACTGATCCGTGGCATTTGTAATGCTCGAGTCAGACCAAGTTTTATAGGTTTAGACTACCGGTTGATGTGAAGTCCAAAAATAAGTTGGAGATGTTCAGGCATATAATACAATTTAATGTTTACTCTGCTGTGCGATGTATATAAGGACAAATTATTATAGTTGTCCAGATGCATTGATGTACTCTGATGATTGTAAGTATTTTTTAAGCTTTCAACAAAGACTTATTTCAATATTATATTTTATTCCGCTGCGATGTAAGACTCTGTGTAGCGTTTGTTCTTCTTCTTGTTGTTTCACAAGATTTTTGATTCACGACAACAACGAAATGGAGATCAAATCAAAGAGCTAGTTCATATATATATGTGTGTTTAATTGTGTTAGATCAATGTTAAACTTGTCTTCATTTTATATAACACAAATGCACAAAATTTGATAAAATATATATGAATAAATGGCTGGAAAAATAGCCATTACTAGACAACATGCCCTGAACTAGTTGACTGGTTCATTTCAGGCCAGTTGACTTGTCAGGCAATTTTTGTCCAATAATGGCTACTTTTGCCCATTTTTAAATATATACAATTTACATTATTTTTAGCCAATCGACTGGTGATTTGTAGACCAATTGACTGATTTGAAACAACAACCATTTTTATAAAGAGACATCATTCTTCTTGAAGTGATTCCTCTTCATTTCTAAATAAAAATGGGTGCATCTCTTCGATAAAACTCTTCATGAAGGATCTCTCCCTTTCACCTACTATATATACACTACAAACTTGGTCTTCAAATCACCGATTCTAACTGAATCTTTCAAAATCTATTCTATTTTATGATCTTCATTTCTAAACTCTTGCATTCTTAAAAGCTCTCAAATATTCAAATTACTTGCTGAATTATTGAAACTATTTCATATATCTTTATTTAATAAGTAATATATTTCCTTCAATCTTCACATACACGTTATATACTTGAGGATAAGATTATAGTAAGGGTGTACTCAATCATTGGCTATTCAGTGTTGATCAAGAACACAAGCAGAGGTCAAAATCTTGTTATTTGTAAAAGTCTTGTGTTGGTGCTCAGGCATGAAATCCTTGTTGGGGCTCGGATTGTTTTGAATCTATTCCTTAGGGTGAAGAGAGGGTGTTGATAGTGAATTCCAGAAGGAGGCTGGGACTGGACGTAGGACGAGAAGTCCGAACCAGTATAAAATTCTTGGTGTCACTTTACTTACTGCTTTTTCTTATTTGTGATATATCATTTAATATTTATTTGCATAACTATTGTATTAGTCAAGTTAAAATATCATATTCACTTCCGCATATTCCATATATAAAGATCCTACACTAAGCCACACGACTTTTCAATTGGTATCGGATCTTGGCATTCTAGAGATCGTAACAACGTCCTAGAATAAATGGCAATAAAGAATCTTGTCAAGGGATTAGAAAATGAAAGAGCAACAAAGCAAAATCAAGAGAGCTAAGAAGCAAATGTCTCATGGCTAAAGTGAGATCACAATTAGTATGTGTAGATTTATTATATAAAGATCTTTTGTTAGACCATGAAAAATTGTTAAAATATTTAAAAAGCTTGGGTAGACTTAATGCAGTTATTTTAGCCAAGTTTAAAGTTACGAGCAAGAAAATTCCAAATCATAAGAGGAAAACATATTTTAGTTAAACAAGCAAAAAGTTTTGAAAATACCTTAAAAGAGCTTGTTTTTCAAAAAGATTTCCTTCAAAAAGAAAATGAGTAGCTAGGAGATAAAAACAATGTTCTTTTAAAGGAAATCGAATAAAAATACATCTTTAGAAGATTCTTTAAATAATTCTAGTTCTTTAATTTTGTCTTTTAAAAATGAGAATAGAGCTTTAATTGAAAAGAATCTAGAATAATCTAAAGAATGTGATTTTTAAAGGTTAATCATAATATTTTGCAAAATGAAAATTCTAACTCTAAAGAAAGTTTTGAAAAATTACAATCTTCTTCAGATAATTCAGAATCTCAAATTTTTAGTCTCAAAAATGAGAATGGTTCTTTAAAATGGAAGAATTCTGAATTAAATAAGGAAAATGATGATTTAAAAAATAACAAAATTTCTTTTGAAAATGTCGATCGTGACTTTTGGGTTCAAATTTGATAAATGTACAAGTAAGTTCGTGAAATTTAATAAATGTCAAAATGATTTAAATATGATTTTATCTAGACCTCGATCTTTACATGACAAAAGTGGTTTAGGATATAATAAAACTAATCACAGAAATAGTACTAGATGTGCTTTTATGTACAATAAAAATATCACTGCTTGTACTAATGCACATCCAAGATCCAATTATTCGAATACTTCTATGACTAGAGATACTTATAATAAATCTAGAAGTATAAAAGGAAATACCCGTAGAATTTATTTAAGTATTTGGGTTCCTATAAAATGGAAAAACATAGAAAAATATATTGATGATTACTTTAATCTGTAGTTAATAATAAAAATTTCATTTTTAAATGTTCCATTAAACCCTTTTGGGTATGGTTACCTTCCATCTAACCCCTAGACCATAACGAAGGAAGTAGGTACCAAAGTATATATATCAAATATTTTATATGGGTACACCACAACAAAAAGAAGGCTATCTTCGGGATCTCTAAATATCTGTGAAAACAAAATTCAGTTTATCAAAATGCACATGATCCAATATCTCCTAAAGGTGCTTTAATTATTTATATAATCGATTACTACTGCTTTATCATGTCACTTATTCTTTTTAGTCGATTACAAAGGGGGAGAAATATGTTATAATTATATCATTATGTACACTAACATTTTGTTATAGGAAACAATAAGTATATTATATTATATATGCACTAACATAATGTTGTAGAAATTCTATTGTTCAGGGGGCGACAAATATATATAAACATACATTCAGGGAGAGAAAATTATTATCTCAACAAAAATGCAAGGTGTTGTCATCAATCAAAAAAGAGGGAGAATCTTGATTCACAAGATTTTTGATTCAAGACAACAACGAAATGGAGATCAAATCAAAGAGTTAGTTCATATATTTTTGTTTGTGTGTTTAGTTGTGTTAGAACAATGTTAAAATCTATCCTCATTCTATATAACACAAATGCACGGAATTTGATAAAAATATATATATAAACAAATGGCTAGAAAAATATCCATTATTGGGCAACAGGCCCTGAACCAATCGACTGGTTAATTTCAGACCAGCCGACAGGTCAGGCATTTTTTGTCCAGTAACGGCTACTTTCTGCCCATTTTTAAATATATAGGATTTACTATATGTTTAACCAGTTGACTAGTGATTTACAGACCAGTTGACATATTCGAAACAACAACCATTTTTATGAAGAGACATCATTCTTCATGAAGAGATTCCTCTTCATTTCTGAATAGAAATGGGTGTATCTCTTTGATAAAATTCTTCATACAGGATCTTTTTTTTAACTATTATATATAAACTACAAACTTGGTTTTCAAATCACTGTTTCTAATCGAATCTTTCCAAATCTATTACATTTTCTGATCTACATTTCTTAACTTGCACTCTAAAAAGCTCTCAAATATTCAAATTACTTGTTGAATCATTAAAACTATTTCATATTTCTTGATTCAATAAGTAGTAATATATTTCCTTCAATCTTCATATACACATTATATACTTGAGCATAAGATTATAGGAAGGGTATACTCAATCGTTGGCTATTCAGTGTTGTTCAAGAACAAAAGCAGAAGTCAAATTCTTTTATTTGTAAAAGTTCTATGTTGATGCTCAGGCGGGAAATCCTTGTTGGGGCTCGGATTGTTGTGGGTGAAGAGAGGATGTTGATAGTGAATTCCCGAAGGAGTCTGGGACTGGACGTAGGTCGGGAAGTCCGAACTAGTATAAAATTCCTGGTGTCACTTTATTTACTGCATTTTCTTATTTGTGATATATCATATCATTTAATATTTATTTGCATAACTATTGTATTAGTCAAGTTAGAATATCATATTCACTTCCCGTATTCCATATATAAAGATCCTACACCAAAGTCACATGGCTTTTCACTTCTTATTCTTCTATTCTAATATTTCTTTCCAACTTTTCTCATCCTTTAACTTCCTTTTTTTAGCTTTCTAGATGTACGGTACTCGAGTTTGGACACAGGACGTATTTGTGTTGAAAATTCGAGCTTCAAATTTTCCGGAGTGCTACACCTTATGAATGTGTGCTAAACTGATTAATTAAACCTTTGGTCAGCTGAGAAAAGCTTTTTATGGTTCTTGGCGGATGTCAAGTGAACCATAAGAGGGGTACACCCTCAAGAAAGATAAGAAAACACTTGCACTTTACGACTTCTGTGGCATGAGGGAAATCCATACGAGACTCGTAGTGGTGTATGGATTCTTGATGGTCTGAATCCCCGGAATACGGTTTTATTTGAGGCATATTGAAGTGCAGAGGGAGTTCAACATTGAGCGCGTCTTGAGTGAACGGGTTACATCTCGCACTGGTTTCCTATTCGTTGGTGTCGTGACCCCTGGATTCATTTGTGATGCTACGAATGAGGCTTGCGAGGACCAGGTTTGAATCTCCACCAGATCACAGTGCTCATGATCCAACTCAAGAGTGATTAGCCTTGGTCGTTTCTAGGATGAATGTCATCTTGACCCAAAGAGTCTTCGGCCTTGGTTGTCTGTCTTTGCTGAGGTTGTTGAGTGGGAACATGGGCCCGGTTTGCAATGCATAACATAGGCGGCAAGTTCTGAGCTGAAGTGGGTCGACCTTGCAAGGCAATGGGCTGAGTATTGGCCTCCTGATCGGAGCTAGGACCAAATGGGAAGCGATTGAAGTGGGAGGTACCTTGAACAGAAACACGGATGGAGCTTGGTGATAGGTAGTTTGGTAGAGCTTGAATGCCCAAGTCTGCCTAAAGGCGGAGAATGTCTCATTGAGCAGATTGTTGAAGTAGTTGTGTTAATCTGATGTTCCGGTGGATTTTGTCGACAAGGCATCATTGAGTCTCACCCTACTTTCTTGATGTTTTGTCGAATTGGGCTCAATCGACGAATGCGTCGAGGTTGGGAGCACGAAGGTTGGTCGGAGCTTCAGTGAGTTGAGGCTGAGGAGGAAATTCCGAATCAGGATCGATAGTGGAAGGTCCGACCATGGTGTTCTTTCATTTATCCATCATTATCGATATGCTTGGTCGGTGAGTCTAAGAAAACATAAGTAGTGTCCAAAGTCTTGGTAATTGAGTAGAAGGAAAGGCAAGGTTTCAGTTCCTTGGAGGAAGTAACGGAAAGTGGACCGTAGATGCACGCTTTGCTCCCCCTTACCTGGCGCGCCAAATTGTTGACGCCGAAAATGGTCGACAACATCAGAGAGCTCCAAAATTTTGAAATTAAATGTCCAGAGCGAAAATATGTGCGATATGCGGTAATAATGTGTGGGAAAGTAAAGGACACAATTGTTTATAGTGGTTCGATTTGTATTAAACCTACGTCCACTTTGATGGCTTTGCAGATTTTTTTCACTTTCAACAGAGTACACTGAAACATCATTACAAGAGGTTACAATGATAATTAAGTTCTTTTGATCCTTATTGTCGAGATTCTCCGCTATCCGGGAGTGGTCGGGAATTTCCAAGGTCCGGAGTCTGTCGGGTAGTTCTGATGTCCGGAGGGTGTCGGGAGACATTAAGGGCCGTAGTGGGCCGGGAAGTTTTGAGGTATGGAGGATGTCGGAAGTTCGGAGGTCCGTAGGGTGTTGGAAGGTTCCGAGGTCCGGAGTGTGTCGGAAGTTGTCGAGGTCCGAAAGGTGTCGGGAGTACTGAGGTCTGAAGGGTGTTGGGAGTTACCGAGGTCAGGAAGGTGTCGTGACTTGCCGAGGTCTAGTAGGTGTCTGGAGTCACCAAGGTCTGGGGAGTTTCGGGAGTTGCCAAGGTCTGGGAGGTGTCGAGAGTCGCCAAGGTCTGGGAGGTGTCGGGAGTTGCCAAGGTCCAGGAGGTGTCGGGAGTCACCGAGGTCCGAGAGGTGTCGAGAGTTGCCGAGTTCTGGAAGGTGTCGAGAGTCACCGAGGTCCAGAAGGTAATGGGAGTTTCTGAGGTCTAGGATGTGTCGGGAAGTACCAAGGTCCGGAGGGTGTCGGTAGTTTTCGAGGTACAGAATGAGTCAGTAAGATCGGAGGTCTGGGGTGTACCGGGAAATCTGTAGGTCTAGAGTGCACCGGGAAATCTGGAGGTCCGTAGTGCACCGGGATATTCAGTGTCCGGGGTGTGTTAGGAAATTGAGAAGTCCGGGATCATCTTCTTCCTCAAAGGATATGCTACCGTAAATGGTTTCAAAGGTCTTCCCAAGATCTCAAGCCAAGCAAGCGTCAACGCTTTTTTATGAATGAGGTAGAGCGTATTTATAGGAAGTGGAGTAGGTGGGAGTAAGTGAGATATGGGAGTAGGTAAAAAAGGAGTGGGTATGGGATAAAAGGGAGTGGGTAAGGGATAAATGGGATTGGGATTTCGCATCCCGTAAGTAGGCCCCCTTACACATTTAGTATCCCCTAGGGAATGCGAGATTCGCATCCGGAAGGATACGTTCTCGCATCTTGGATGGGTGCGGGATTCGCATCCGGAGGGATGCTAGTTTCGCATCTAGAGGGATGAGATCTCACATCCTAGTTGGGTGCGAATTCGCATCCTTAGTGGGGATGCAAAATTGCAACCTAAAGGGATGCGATCTTGCATTCGGAGGGATGCGATCTCGCGTCCTAGTTGGATGCGAGATTCATATCCAAAGGGATCCAATATCACATCTTGGTTGGATGCGAGATACGCATCCGGTGTGATGCGATCTCGCATCCTGGTTGGATGCAAATTTGCATACCTGGTGGGGAGTGAGATAATAGCCACAGGGACGAGGGGATGCGATGTGGTGCGAGGCATGGTGATGCAAGGCACGGTGGTGCGAGGCGCAGTGATGCGAAGCTTCGTGAAGCAAGGCAAAGTAGTGGGAGGCAAGGGGCGCGAGGCAAGGTGGTGCGAGGCAGGGTGCTGCGTGGCACGGCAGTGCAAAGTACGGTGGTGCGAGGCATGGTGGTGCGAGGCATAGTGGTGCGAGGCACAGTGATGCGAGAAATGGTGGTGCAAGGCACTGAATTGGAGCGGATTACATCAGAGTGATGCGATATTTTGGGATGCGAATACTAGAGGTAGAGTGAAGGGGATGCAAGATCCTGGATGTTGCATGGCAAGATTCTAAAGTCATTATGTATGTGGTAATCCATGTTTTTGAGATGATTGGGCTGTGTTGGTCATCCGTTGGAGGTGATCTACGCGTGTCGGACGAGTGATCTACAATGTTGGGGAATTTCATATTTGTGGGATACGAAATTTGGCTAGCGATCTGACTCAAGTCTTCCAGTGCAAGAGCCTTGATCTTCCCAGTCCAACCACATAGTTCTGAGCGCTTACATCTAATCTGAGGCTTGTACTAAGTGACAGCAGGTTGACGAGCCATGATGACTGTTCTTACGCGACCCCATCTTGGCTTGATTCTTAAGGATGTTGGCAACATTTCTGGGTCGTTGAACCATGCGATGGGTCGAGTCATGTGGGCCTGGACTGCTTCTGGTAACCATACCAAAATGTTGGTTAACAGAGGGGGTCGAAATATGGGAGTCGAAGAGAGTGAGGCAAAGTTAGGGGTAGTTAAAATCTCAGATATGAAGAGGCAAGAATTTGGAATCTTGGTGTGTTGAGACATGGGATACGAAATCATGAAGGAGGCCATATTTCAGGGAAGCGAAATGATGGTTATGAGGCCTATGCTCGCACGACTCCTTTCGAGCTTGAATCCTAAGTGTTTTGGCAACACTTAGGGCTTTGGTGCCACTTGACTGGTCGAGTCGAGTAGGCCTGGTATGCTTTTGGAAACCATACCAAAAGGTCAGTTTACACTTGTCCCCCAAAGTACGTCTTGTCTTAACATGATGTGCTTTGAGTTGAATTCATCATCCTGGAAACTGAAATGTTTTTCAAGCTGTTTTGTTTGCATAGTCGTGATCGTTCCATTGAGCGTTCCAAGAACTCCAACTCTTTAGTTGCTTCTTTGAATATCTGTTTCCCATGAACTCATAAAATTAAGCGTTAGTCGTCGACTCTTGCTTAGATCGAAATGTAAACGAGTCATTGTCGACGTTGTACCACGTATACGCCTACTTGTTTTCACCCTGCACCTGGCATACATGAGCTATGAGTCGGAGTAAATTTGGATTACCTTGATGTTGAGTTCAATTGCAATTTTAAGTCCAACAATCAAGCTTCATATTCTGCATCGTTGTTAGTGACAGTGAAGTCAAGCTTTAGTGCATAACAGATCAGTCGTTCCTTAGAAGTAATGAATACGACTCTAGCACGAGAACACTGACTATTAGATGATCCATCGACGAACAGTTTCAACTGAATGTCTGGAGGTTCACCAACTTCCAAAGGAGGCTCTTTAGGGAATAGTGAACTCCGTTATTAAGTCTACGAGGGCTTGTCCAAGAATGGCTCAATGAGGAATGAAAGTAATCTCAAATCGACTTAGTTTTATATTCCACATCAAAAGTCTCCCAGACGCCTCAGGTCGTTGCAGGACCTATTGTAGTGGCTCATCAGTGTAGACTCTGATTGGATAGGACTAAAAGTATGGTCGTAGCTTCCGAGAAGAGATTAACAGGTAGTGTGCGAGCTTTTCAAGTTTCGGATAATTCTTTTCTGCTCCTATCAACCTCTTGCTGATGTAGTAAAGGGGCTTTTGGACACGATCTTCTTCGCGCACAAGCGCCGAGCTAATTGCCTGCATAGAAATAGCCAAGTGATGTATAAGTCTTCGTGATCCACGGGTTTGGAAAAGATAGGTAGCCGCTCTAAGTGATTCAAGAAGTCCTGGAATGCAATAATGCACTCCAGTGTTCATGTGAAGTTTCGCTTCCCTTTTCTAAGCAAGTCGAAAAAGGGAATGCATTTGTTAGTAGCTTTTAAGATGAATCGACTTAGGGCAGCCACTTTCTCATTTAACCTTTGAACATCTTTGATGCTCTGATGGGATTGAATATCCCAAATAGCTTGGATTTTCTCTGTGTTGGCTTCGACTCCCCACGAGTTGAAAATGAAGCCCAAGAATTTTCCCAACGCAACGCCAAAAAAATATTTCAAGGGTTTGAGTTTTATGCCATATTTACGAAGGACATCAAACATTTTTGCAAGGTCATTGACATGGTCATTTGATACCCTCCTTTTCACGAGCATATCACCCACATAGACCTCCATGGATCTCTCGATCTGGTCTTTGAACATACGGTTGCCAATTGCTGATAGGCGGCTCTGGCATTCTTAAGTCTGAAAGGCATTACAACATAGAAGTAGAACCTAAGGTCAGTAATGAATGAAGTGTGCTCCTGATCTGGATGGTACATTGGAATCTGATTGTAGCTTGAGTAGGCATCCATCAAGGAGAGAAGTTGGTAGTCGGTAGTTGAATCAACTAGCTGGTCGGTCTTCGGAAGTTGTCCTTTGGGCAGGCTTTTTTCAAGTTAGAGTAGTCGACAAACGTTCACCACTTTCCATTTTCTTTCTTGACTACGACTGAGTTGGAGACCCATTCGGGGAAGAGGGCATCGTGGATAAAGCCATTATCAGGTAGCGTATCCACCTCCTATTTGTGTGTAGTCGACCTTTCAATACACAAGATTCAACACTTCTGATTGACTGGAAGATGCTTCGGATTATACTGAGCATGTAACAAGCAATTCCTGGGTCGATGCCACACATATTTGAATAGGTCCAAGCATGTACGTTGAGGTTGGCCCTTAAGAACTCTGTTAGATCTTCCTTTATTGCAGGCGGAGTTGCGATCCAATCTTCAAGACCCTTATCGGGTTGGTGGGATTGATTGGGATGTCAATAGTCAGTTCCGGCGTGGTAGCCCTCTCAAAATCAGGCTCTTAATCTTATCTTGGATTGAGTACGTCAGAAAGATGGCAATGACGTCTGAGCCAGGACATAGACTCTAGTGGTTGCTATGTACTGGCATACTTGGCGCAGAGGGGAGGCTCTATGCTCTTTCCTTTCTCTTAGTTGATAGCGTCCTTCCATTCGATGAGGTAGCAAGCTCTTATTGTGGCTTAGTCATCCTTGATGGTGCCGATCACATTCTCGATTGGAAATTTCATGAGAAGGGACTAAGGTGCCATGCAGACTCTGTCTGAGTTCTACAAGAAAAGGGCGTCCGAGAAAGACGCTGTAAGGATAGATGACATCGATGACAATAAAGGTGAGGGTATGTACTCTACTTCAATCTCCATCACTGATCTCGACCTTCAGGACTACCATTCCAATCGACTGATTAGAAGAGCCTTTGAATCCATGAACAGCGGTGCGACAGGGATTTAAGTCTTTGACCTCGA
The DNA here is from genome assembly GCA_030737875.1 of Allium sativum. Taxonomy (NCBI): domain Eukaryota; kingdom Viridiplantae; phylum Streptophyta; class Magnoliopsida; order Asparagales; family Amaryllidaceae; genus Allium; species Allium sativum. The sequence goes on along the minus strand of CM060916.1, from coordinate 217,164,523 downwards.
GTTTCATCTGGTCGTAGGCTGACTTGAATATTATGTTAATACGGGTTCTTCGGATATAAGCCGGGCCTATGTGTGCAAAAATAAAAAGAGGGTCTATGGTTGGGATTTCAATTCCCGTGAGTCTCTCTCACAGAAAACAATTCATCTCGCATCGTCTACTGAAGCTTGGCGAGGACAGATTAGTCTAAGGAGGAGCATGCTTCATAGCTGGCATGATTAATGGAGTTAGCATACTCCTCCATACACCGTAAGCTCTCATTTGCGGGGTGAGGCTCACCATAAATGGTGTTGATCATGATTCCACGTGGTCTCTGATTGGATGGCCCTAGGGCCATATTAGCCGGAGGAAGAGCGAGCGTTGAAGGGCCGGCAGCTACTTCTGCAGTGGTAGGATTTTGAACATACTGCTCCAAGCGTTTCTCTCGGATGACCTTCTCTATAGATCCTTGAGGTGGCAGCAGTCATTGGTGTTGTGCCGGAACATATCGGTGAATATGTGGTATTTGTCAGAGTTCTTCTCGCGGTTGGTCGATTCTCATATTCGGTTTCTTGTACTAGATGGTGTTACAGGTCTCGAGATAAGTTGCCTCTAGCTCTCAGTTGATTGGAGTTCCTATAAGTGGTGTTAGCATTCGTACTTCTTTCGATCTCTAGGTTGATTATTGCAACCATCAGGTTTACCATTATTCGGTTTGGGTTTGAATGAGACCACCCCTTTACACTTGTCGGAAGATTCTTCGACTTGTTTTCCTTTGACACTGTCCACGACAGTGCCAGAGTGTGGTTTGTTCGGATGGCCACCTTGAGCTGCTATGTTCTTCCGTGCTTCCTTTTGGAAAAGAAACTGATTGGCCTTCTCATAGGAAACTTCCAAGTCCATGGGTTGCTATCTGTCGGTCCATGCGCAAAATTTGGAGTTAGCAAGATGCCCTTGGCAAGCTGAACCAATACTGTACGTGGCTCTGGATCATTGACGTTGACGAGGGCGGTGCTGAAGCCTTCGAGATAGCTTTTGAGAGACTCCCCCATACCTTAGTAGTGGTTTGATTAAGTGAGAGTATCCTTTGACCTCGTGACGTGCATTATGAATTGCTTAACCATTTTAGAAGCGAGTTTGTGGAAGGTTGAGATGGATTAACCGGGAAGTTGAATAAATTAAAGCAAATCTGTATCTTCTAAGAAAACCAGGAAGCACTTGCTTTGACAACATCAGTGGCCCGATGGGAGTTCATATGCCATTCATAACTATTTAGAAAGTTGCAGAAATCAGCCTTTCATACGTAAGCCGTTATCTGGGGCAAATAAAAAAATCGAGGCCATTCTGCTTTACGGCCCAGATGTCGGTGGCATTTTCCTACGTCTCTCCCACGATCCTTGGATCATGTCAGTGAGATACGCAAGCTGGTCCTCCGCTGGAGCCCAGCGGTCATGGTTCAGCTCAGGATTTTGGGGTCGTGGACGTCGTCGAGGACAGACGTCAGCATCATCTTAATCCATGTCATCAACCTCGGCTTCTTGATTCTGGTAAGGTTTATGAGGCGGGGACTGAGCCTGTTGATTTTGATTATGGTGAACTTGGACTATTGGATTGTTGGACGCGTGGACCCTAAGTTCAGAGCATCGACAGTTGGATTCTATCTTGAAAGGGATCGGTTACTGGGACCTGGTTCGTTGTTAATAACCAACCAGGAATGGTCGCACTGACACGTTCCCTTACTAAAAGTCACAGTATTTCCATTACCATTTCTGTTTTCGTTGCATTGTCGTTAACGTTGGGATTAGTATTAATAAGGGCATTAACGTTAGCAGTCGCCCTCCTCTTTGGCTTCAGCCCCAAGGCAAGTGTCGGAAGAAGAACTTTTCGAGGCGTTGATCTACGGATGAGCACTATTATGGCTAAGTTAATGAAGAGCAACGTGCCATTGTTTGTGCTAGAGTCGTTGTAATAGCTCAATGTTTGTCTTCAATGTGTCGTTGAGCTCTCGAGTTCTGTCTCCCAGTTTCTTATTGAGCTCAAAGAGCTGAGCTTGGGTTGTCGGAGCATCGGGGTCATAAAGAGGAACAATTTCCATGTCAGCCAGGTTTTTCGTGTATTGGGGCTGTTAAGAAGTAGCATCCAGTTGTTGTAGAGGTTCTGACCATATGATTCTTTTCTTTTTTAAACATTGCAAGTAGACTCAGAAGATAGGTCGAGAAAACCTGAGTATCATTTCGAAGTCAAGATAGCAGTTGTACGGAAAGATACGAGTTCAAGTTCTTAGTGAAAGCACCAAAGTGTTGACAACTAAAATTATTGTCACACCCAAGGATTGTCGATTACTCGAGAATAATGTTTTGCATACGGAAAATAAAAATGCTGTAAGCAAATAACATAGAGATTTATACTAGTTCGGTCAGTATTGGACCTACGTCCACTTTGAAGTCATTTGAAAAATGTGGAAGGGGGTATTTATAGGTAGTCGATTAGGTGGAACAAGTGAGATTTGGGGAACACAACAACATATTTGCATCCTAGTTACTCCTTTTCCAAGAATTTTGCATCTATACTATGTGCATTGGCAGACTTCTATCTAGTTGGGGATTTGAATTTCGCATCCCAAGGGATGCGATGCGAAATTCTTATCCCATGGGAAACGAAATCTCGTATCCCTTGGGGATACGAAATCTCATATTCTCGAGGGCATACGAAGTACATATCCCTGGGATATTAAATTTCGTATCCCAAGGGAAACGAATTTTGTATTCCTGGTGATAAGAAGTCGAAATGGGGTAAGCATTTTCGATGATGCTTGAGGAGGGGGTCGAATTCTTGGGGGATGCGCAATCTGGTGATGCGCATTCATGGAAAGTTGGTGTGTTCGAGAGAGTCGAAATACGGGGAGTTAGAGAGAGTAAGGCGAAGTCAGGGGCAGTCGAAATCTCAAATACGAAAAGGCAGGGATTCAAAATCCTGGTATTCTTAGATGTGGGATATGAAATCGTGAAGAATGCTATATTTCAGGGATTCAAATGATGTTTAGGAGGTGTTGTGTGGCCTACGCTCACTCAACTCCTTCCGGGCTTGAATCTTGAGTGCTTTGACGACACTTTGGGATTTAGTGCCACATAACGGGCCGAGTCGAGTTGGCCTGGTATGCTTTGAAGAACTAGACCAAAAGGCCGGTTAATAATTGTCTCCCAAAGTACGTATTGTCTAGACATAATATGCTTTGAGTTGAAATCATCATTTCTAGAAACTGGAAAGATCTCCAAGCTATTTTGTATGCCTTGTCTTGATCGTTTTGTTGAGCGTGTCAAGAACTCCAACTCTCAGTTTGCTTCTTTGAATACCTATTTCCCGTCGACTCATGAAATTAAGCGTTAGTCGTCGACCTCACTTATGTCGAAATGTAAACGAGTCATTGTCAACGTAGTACCACATATACGCTTACATGTTTTCATGTGATTTCGCGCGATGCGATTGGAGTTTGAAATAGTGCACAAATAGCAAATGTGTCACTGGTTTACAACTGCGCGAGTTAGATTCCGAAAATGATAACGAATCGTGAACTCGATCGCTTGGCGTACTTTCTCAAGTCGCTTAAACTTACGAACATACGATCGGTTAGCGAATCAAATTGGTTTCGATTATTACACTTTAAAAAACGCATATTCGTGATCATAATAGGAACTGTGGGCCAAAAGTTTATCGACTTTGGAAATTTCATTCTCACTGTTCTTAAATATGGAATATCTCGCACCCGGATGAGGGATACAAATTTCCAGTTGGGCCTGGCTTGTTTAACCTCCCCCGATATAAAAGCTGTGATTCGCCTCTCCCATCTTTTTACCGAACCTTTTTTTTGCCTCTAGGAACTCAAAATTAGCCGAACTCGAACTTAACATGTAGGTGGGTTTTTACGTCCTCCCCATTTCGACATTGAAATGAAATCGTCTCCACTACGAGACCATGGGGCTTGTGACTTCTTGGCGCTCGAGATCGGGATCTCGAAGTCATGGCCTGAGATGACCGTGAGTTTCAAGGAAGTAGGAGGACGATGGGAGTCCAGGAGGCAAAAGAGTGGGGAGAGGTGACGAGGGATGGTGGGGGAAAAATAGGGGACCAGTCTACTGCTTCACATTGCCTTCGTCGGTTGCAACTTTTTGGATCATTCAAAGAATGATCTTTCACATCGCAGGGTTGCGAAGTTTTGCATCACGAGGGATGCACCTTTTTACATCACGAGGGATATGGATTCTTCCTTTCTAGAGGGATGCAAATCAGACATGGACTGAAGTATGATGAAGTGTGGGATTCAAATTTCATAAGGAAGGAGGGATGCGAATTTTTAGGGGGAATGCGAAATTTGTTTAAGCCTTAGGATCCAAAATTTCGCATCCTTGGGACTTAGTCAATTTCGAGCCTTATTTTCGATACATTCCCTGTTCTTGTTGAAAATTCATATCCGAAGAGGCTTGTCGGTCAATTCGCGTCGTTTTTGTGGCGTTGTATGATTGGATTAGACTTAGGTTTGAACATAATGAGTGAATGAGCCTTTATGCTTGAAAAAGAGCAGATAATTCAGACTTGCACATAGGACTAAAGCATAAACTCGAACGGTGAATATACGACTGAACGACTAACTCTTAGATTCTTTTTTTTGATTCCAATCAGAACGTAGAGGCAACTCAAAGCGAACCTAGTGATATCGTGACAACGACGACAGTTATATTCATAAGGACTGGTGATCGTTGTTGTGTCCCAATTTCTTTTATTATAATTGTATTAGCATTACACAACACTGCACGTACATGCTAACTCACACCAAAATGTGGGATTATTCAATGCGATATCTAATGCAACTATGTTAAAAGTATGTTGGCAATGGAAATAAGATCATCTGAGAGACTTCAGGCTTTGGAAGCCGAAGCTTCATAACACTCACCGTCCCAATCTGGGTCATCCAGCAGTACTTGTTCAGAGGACAACAAGCTTGAGACGATAGAAGCGTCCATCCATTCCCAGCTCATAGGCTCACCAAAGGCACCTGATATGGGTGCGAAGTCGAAAAAATCACAACCAACATCCAAGCATCCAACTGATCCGACAGTGCTAGAAAGGACTATAGTGATAGAAGAAAATCCCAAAGAAGAAGAGGATGTAGATATCATGAATGAAGACACTCCTGAGGCACCAAACATGATAGTTGATATGGTTGTAGTCGACAACCATCCGGATTATATTCCCTCGGATATGGATTAAAGGTTGTTAAGGCGCATGTTTAAAAGGTTCAGCATACCCTGGAAGGATGTCCGCATTCCTCCAGTGGGGAATAAGCGCACGCACCACTAGAAGAATACAATATTGGGAACATGCAATGTGTTTCTAGATGCATGCCCCCGTCCTGCGACTTCATCTGGGATATGCTGCGCTACTTCCATTTAGCGCCGATGCGGTTCCATCCGAATGCGTATGCCTTCTTTCTTGGTACCTGCACCCTGTTTAGAGAGTACTTGCATATGGAACCTACCGAATAGAACATCCGATATCTCTTTCAGATTAAGAGAAGAACTACCGGCGCTCCTTCCCCGTTCTACTTGGAGGCACTGACCAACAATCAATTCATCCTGGGGACATGGAGTAGACTTAGTGTTTTTTGGTATGATTGGTTCCACGTCCGCTGTCCCCTGGGATTTGCGAGACGTTGGTTGGTCGAAAGTAAGTGTCTTCATTGCTTTGGGCTTGTAGTTAATTTAGCCATGAGCTTTAGACCGACTTTGTGTTTCTACAACAGGCATTCCTCTAGTACCCAAAGGCACAGTGTCCCAGGAGCATTTTGAAGGGGGGGCATCCCAGGCGATGCTCGCTTCACCAAGAGTGTTTTGGATGAATGACTTCTTCTTCTTCAAACAGGCTTAATTTTCGTAAATCGCACAATGATTCGACCGGCTGTAGTTGGGAAAGAAAAGAAGGCAGAAACCGAGGGAGGAAAAAGTCCCCTGAGTTACAAAAGTAAGTTGCCCATGTCATGTCCAGACGACGTAATCCGCAAAGTCTGAGGAAGAAACCAGTGAGGGAGGCGCCAGAGATGAGGAGATAGTTGCCAGAGACGAGGGCCTGCCGCCTACCCCCATCCTGCCATGATTGTTGGGACGGGGATAGAACTGTCTCTCAGGCCGGTTTCTCTGGTAATTACCTCTGCGATCACCGCGTTGCTAGAGATGGAGGGTTAGTTCAAAGACCTTGATAAGATTTCGCTTGATGTTACATTGTCTTGTTCCAGCGACATAAGTATAGAAAGTCTATCGCTAACCATTAGGGAGATCACTCTTTCAAGCGAGCCTAAATATAGTATATGGAGAGAACACTTAGGACATACACTCATAAACACTACATGAAACAAATTTGTTTGTGTGCATGGGGAGTTCGACTCTAACCTTGAATCTGCTCTGTGCATGTAAAATGGCTCGAGGTGATGATAGAAATCGAGGCCAAGGATCTGGAAGCCATCGGCCTAGGGGGATTGATCTTGTGAGTAGATTTAAAAGAGGCACAAACTTGTTTACATTCTCCTTTGCTCCCATGACTGTAGTGGAAAGCACCGTAACAGAGATTAGCCTTGATGTTCAGAATCCCCTTCGCCTCTCATTCGATCAACCAGTATGGATTCAAGGCTAGATATAGCGAGCACCAGGCAACAATCATCGACAACCCCTCCTTTCATTCTCCCACTGGCTCCTGTAACCGCAACAGGAAGTAAGGGGTTGGCACCTACAGATAGGATAACCGGAAAGACAAGAGTGTCAAAGAAGGGGCCTCGATTGCCGGACATGTTAGACATACCATAGCTCACTCCTGAATGGAGGAAGGCGATAATGAGGGAGCAGTTCCCCGGGTTTTATTTTGATGAGATGGTATGCCTACCAAGCATTCATCTGATCCTCAGGACTGTAGACAAATACATATGTGACAAAATGTTCAACGTCTTCCTCCTGTATATGCATAGGTAAGTGTGGCACCTCTCGGAGCTAATATTTAAGAATTTTTTTGAGATCTAGAACTTGGAGTCGGACGTGAAAGCCGAGAGGGAGAGCGTCCAAAATTGGGACAATGAGCTAGGTAAGACAAGTCTTTGAATTGTATTTGTTTCCATATTTACGAGTAACATGTTTATATGCTAATTGTCTATTGCTGAAACAACAAAGTTTCAGTGGGATTATAAGAATGTTGAGGAGATGCAAATAGAGAGCAAGAGTCGTTCAAAGACATGATGTCAATAGTTATGACAGAGATAGCGATTCTCAAACGCGATAGTGAGGCTTTTAAAGAGAGGAACCTTAAGCTGGAGAAGGAGAATAAGTGATTGCATCAAATCCACACAGATAATGAGGCTCTTGTTGTGGAAAACAAGAGAATGAAGGAAGAGAACGAGCAGACCCAGCGCCTAGTAAAGGAAAACAACGAGCTGAAAAAGCTGCTTTAGTTGTGGGACACCAAGTTCGCTCATGCCATAAAAGAGAAAGCTGACACTGAGAGCTGGAGCAAAGATGTGCTGGCTCAAGTGAATAGTATTAAAGCTGAGCATTAAGTAGAGGTGGAGAAAGAAGAGCATAAAGGATGTTGAGGCCTGATTGGAAGAGCCTATGGAGCCATATACCTAGGGGATATTCTGGGTCAACAATCATCCCCGAGCGATAGCTCTAACTTGAGATAAACTGCTAGAGCTTGAGGCTTAGATGCGATAGGTGGACACAGTAGATGATTTTGAATTTATGGAAAATTATCTGACTAAGGAGGAGCGCTTGGTGTTGCAGGAAGGGAGGATATTGCTACGAACTAATGTTAAGAGGGCGAGGTTTGCGAAATTGGCCGCTGCCAAAGGACAGCCAGTTACCATAGAGTGTGTGGTAATTGCTCACGAATTTATAGGAGGCAGTTCATAGCAACAACAAGTTGTACCATCCTCCTCGGAAACTGGCCTAATGTTCCCAGCCCCCACAACTACTTGATATGATCTCGACTTCCCGTGGTTGGGACAAGGAAGTTCTTCCCAACCAACAGCTGAGGGCACTATGCTAGTCGTCCCTATGCCGCAAGTGTTTGGAGATAAAGTATCACTTTCACAAATTCATGGAAGGATGCTAGCACTAAGTTGAAGCAGACTAATTCACCTTCCTTTTCATTGTGCAGGCCCCTCCAGAGTAGAAGTAACAACGGGCTTCGTGTTGGCACTCCCTTTATTACTTGAGCTTGGAGTGGGATGCAGGGAGAACAATTTGGAGATGGTGGCATTCCCCTGGTTTCATTTTTTGACTTGGATCTTGGATACTATAAGGACTTACTCATGGAGGTAGAAGGGGAGATAAAGGATGGAGAGTCCCAAGCGATTGTGTCGACGAAGGCGGAATTGCAGACAATGCACGATTTGGTGGAGGCGCAGAAGGTCCAACCGATCGCAAAGTCTGAGGAGAAGAAGGTGAAGAGAAAGATGGGTAAGGCAGCCTTGCATACAGCCTAGGCAGAGGCCAGGAAGAAGGCCGAAGATGAGGCTATGGATAAGGTGAAGGCGGAGAAGAAGAAAGCTGATGACGAAGCCACCAAGCGAAAAGCCGATGATGAGGCCAGGAAGAAAAAGTCCGACGATGAGGCTACCACGAAGAAGGCTAATGAAGCTGCAGGAGGATGCCGCCATGTAACAACCCAGAACTTCACAACCAATTCAAAATTTATTTTTGATATAATTTTAAGAGAAAATACATTGAAATTTAAAAATTCGATTTTTGAAACATTAATAGCCCTTAAAAGGTTATATTTTGCTAGCCACCTCCATTTCGACGAAACCAATTTTGTTGGATTCGTAATTATAATTCATTGCCATCTTTCAAAATTTCGCACTAAATGGAGTTAGTATGTGGTGGGGCACGATAAAACAGTTTGATGTAATACCGACGATCAGTTTGCAAAGGAACGTTACTGAGATGACATCATGATTCGACAAAACTTTTTTTTTTGAATTCGTAGCATCGAATAATGGTAGAATCCCAAGTTTTATAATTTATGGAGTTAGCGCGTGGCATGCGAGAAGAAAATGTATGCTAAAATGAGCATAAAAAGCAAGCTGAAAACTCGATCGAAAAATAAAAAGGAAGGACGAACAAACTCGGAATTTGACGAAACCTGATCCGTTGGATTCAGAATTATGTTTGTTATCGTAATCCTAAATTTCGTAGCAAACATAATTAATTTGTGATTGTGCGAGCAAAAGAGGTGGAGACTAACTTGCACACTTTTATAAACGTGAAGTTATCGAATTTAAATTAAAACGAAGGTCATCCAACGGGTCATGGTGGTTTTATTTCAACTCACGGGATCACGCCACGTCAACGATCTGCGTGAGAGGTGATAATTTTTCATTTAAGCCCCCTTTTTTCTTCTTTTCTTTCTTTCTTTACTTCTCTTTCTCACCTCCTTCCTCCTACCTAAACTTTAATGGCCACCACCTGCTCTCCTCCCCTTGCCGCCGCCTCCCCCATCACCAGCGCCTCCCCCGAGCCACCACACACCGGCGCCGCCTCCCATTAGCCACGATCGACCTCCCCAAACCCTCCCCAAGCTCAAAACTCCTCCTTTTCACCCCCCGACACCTCCTACCACCTCTAGTCACCCATACTACCTACCTACACCCTCTAATCACCTCGTAGGCTTCTCCTCTTGCTGCACCGAACCCGGACAGCGAAGAACCCAGACTCTATAGTCTCAAAACCCTCCTTTCTTCCTCCATTTAGCACCAAACTTCCGGATCTACAAGTATACCGAGGTTTGCAAGTGTTAGAGCATAATTTGAGCTTCGTGGAGCTCTAGAAACTTGCGTGGAAACCCTGGAAGATTGCGTTCGTCCGCATAAAAGTTCTGGTGGAGTGGAAACCTCAGTGAGAAAATATAAACTCATATTTAAAGGGCTAGATTAGAAAATAAATGGTTTGTAAGTTAAGCGTTAAATTAAATGATGAGTATTAGTTAGTAAATAAAATTTATAAAGATGTGAAACAATAATTAGCATGTTAAAAATATCATTTTTAACTACTACATGCGACGTAGTACGAATATGCGGTATATACGTGTAAAACTGTAACAACCCGTATTTTAATAACATGTTAAAACCATAAATCAAGGCAGAATTAAATTTTAAAATAAGAATCAAGGGGAATGGGTTATGCCATTGCGTTCGTCTCGAAATTCTGCTTGGAAACGAGTCCGAGTTTTCGAAAAACGGATTCCGTATGAGGGAGATATGACCCTCCGAATTTTCAATAATTTTCAGAATCGAAAACAGCTCGAAATTCGAATTCGAAATCCGAATTCAAACCCCGGCGCAGACTGGGCAGGAATTTTCCCGCCCAGGACCAGGTCGACCTGGGGGTCGACACTATGGTCGACCTCCCAGAGGCCAGGTTGACCCTATGGTCGACCTGGGGGTCGACCTGGTTCCAAAACCTAGTTTTGAGCCTGGGTTCATTCTGATGTTTTTAGTCTCGTTTTCAGTCTAGATTCGTTCGCCTAATCCTATATAAACAGCCCCCTAGCCCCATTCTCTTTACACCATTTTATTCTCTCCTTATGCTGCCTCTGAATAATTAAAATAAATAAATTAAAATAAAACACGAAGACTATTTCTTGAAGACTACGGCTAGGAATTGCATATTGGGGATTTTTCTTTTACAATCAAATCGAAATTCAACGATTCAACAATTCGACGACTAGTTTCTAGATTCGACTTCTACATCTCAATTTCTTAGTCCACGATCTGTAAGTTCTAGTTACTTTGAGATTCAAACTTGTTAATTGTAATTTGGACATGAGATAAAGTGAAATTGGACTTAAGTATGATAATCGATTCACATCTATTCTAGTTTCCATCTTGGATCTTGACATTTGGGAATATTGCTATGAAACCAGTTTGGACCTATTCATGTTTTAAATAAACTCTTTCATGTCCATAACATTATCATGCCTGTGATGTTGAATCAGTCTATTATTGACATGTTTGGGACTATTACCTTATGCCATGACTATCACCTTATTATGCTAGATTTGAAATCCTATTATTTTCTATATGCCAGTGATGTTGTAACCAATTATCTCAAGTTATGTCATGCTAGTCTTGAAATCCCTTTTATCACTTTATGCTCGTCCTTTTTTCCTATCATAGTTTTGATGTTATTCCCTTTAATTCTGGATTTGGATTTATTTGTAATTTAGATTGATTCAGGTTTACGTGCGATGGGAATACGATTTGGGTAGACTAGGCAAAACATGAATTGGTTATGAACATGAATCATGAACTTGATAATAGACATAAGTTGAAACATGAAACTTGACATGAAACTTGCCATGAAACTTGACACGAACTTGACATGAAATTTGAACATGGACATGACACTAGAATGAACTTGAAAATGGCCAACCCGAGGTTAGGTTGAGTTTGCAGTGCAATTCTGCCCGGAACCGCCCGACAATTCCAGTTACTGCAAACAATAGGATCCAATGTGGGTAGTTGGTCATATCGCGCTTGAAACCCGAGGTCAGACTGAGTTGTGGTGTAAATCTGCGTGGAACCGCCCGGCATATCCAGTGACTACAACAACAGGTGTGATGTGAGAGGTTGGGGTGCGTTAATGAATTAGTGTCACATGATAGGGTTAAGTCATGAACATGAAAGACAACACTTAACCAACTTGACACATGATTAGTGGGGTTAAGTCATGAAATTGAAAGACAACACTTAACCAACTTGACATGATAGACTGATAAGGATTAAGTCACGAATTTAAATGACAACACTTAACCTATTGGACGAAAACCCTAGTTACGCAGTCCATTTCAGCAGTAACCCACTTAGATGTATCATGGTACCCTGGAACTAGGCAGGGTGGGGCACGATTACTGGGCTGATTATAAGCGACCAGAACGATGGTTGAGTTGGTGCGCCAGTGTAGGTTCAGGCGGACTGTGGTCGTGCATGTAGTCCGGAGTTGAAAAAGCAGGCATTGGGCATCAGTAGGTTTACATTGTGCGTGCTTGATTCGTGTCAGTGGTTGGCACCCTAGGGCTTTATACACCCTATGGTGGACCTAGCACAGGTGACTACATTCGTGATAGGGCCGTATGCCACAGATACACGACGAGCTAGAACTTGTAGGGAACCGATCGATTAATGGATCGTTCCATAGGACCCCGAAATGGATTATTTCATGATATTGGGCCAAGGGATCATTTCATTGGTTAATATATGACATGAGTTTGGGATATTAGTACAGTTGGTGCAGCGAATCTTGAACATGCGATGCTATACTTGATTTATACTTGAATTATCATGCTATCTTAGCATATCTTGCCCATCTTGACAGCATCCTTATGTTTACTTTCAGTTTATACATGTCATGTTACCTTTACCTGTTTTTATGCTGAAAGTCACTAGGACTTACCAGTCTTTATGACTGACCCGTTTTCTTTTGCCTCTTTTTCTTTCGTTTCCCGCCAGGTTCTCAGGGAGGAAACTCTAGCACTTAGCTTGGATTTCTCTTGCTTTTGGTTCAGCTCATGTACGGTTTGATATTGAGCTATGCTATGGCTGCATTTTTGCTACCATTGGGGAATTAAGCTACTTTTGTTGTTTTAAGTTTTATGCTTATTTATTTATTCAAGGCAGTACTTGTTGTAATGGAAAATGATGACTTTGGCTATTTGGTACTTTGGATAAAAAAGGCTTTGACTATTTTGAAAGTAATGAAATTTAGGTTTTGATTCTTCCGTTGTTTTATTTATGTTTTGTCTTGTAATATTTCTATGTTTGTTCACCTCGATAACGCTCCTCCAAAACTAGTGCATTCCCTTTGTGAGTGACCCTAGCGGAGGTGGGGTGTTGCACTTGGTATCAGAGCAGAAGGTTACCAGACTGGGCAAAAGTTTTTAAAACCTTCTAAAACTATTTTCAAAACCGTTTACAAAGAAGCATTTTTCAAGAAAAGTCTTGCTTTATTTAAAGGCTATTCCCCAAAATCCATTAGCACTATCCTTTGTTTCCTCGTTTTGAATCTCTTCTTTTTCATTTCAGCATGTCTGGGAATCTTAACCTTCCAGAGGGTGTGCCAATACCTGGCTGGTTCAGGAGGTACTTTGAGGCTAGGGCCGACGATGCAGGCCCAACGGATATTCCTCCTCCAGCTGCAGCGGCTCCTCCTCCTCCTCGTGCAAATGCTTTCTCAAAGATCTGTAGAGATTTTAGGGCCATGGGTAGAAAGGATTTCAAGGGAACTGAATCATTCGTAGAAGCGAGGAACTAGCTCAAAGAAACTGAGGATCTGTTTGTAATCTTCGAGGTGGACGATAGGCAGAAGGTACCGTTGGCAGTATGGTTGCTCAAAGATGAAGCTTCCTATTGGTGGGAAGTCACTAACGTTGAAAGACCTTGTAACACCCCACCTCCGCTAGGGTCACTCACAAAGGGAATGCACTAGTTTTGGTGGAGTATTATCTAGGTAAACATGCACAGAGATATCACAAGGAAGAACATAAATAAAGCAGCGGTAGAAATTAAAAACGAACTTCTTATTATTTTCAAGAAAAGAGTCAAAAGCTCATATATCCAAGATACAAATTATTCCATTACCTCAAGTTCTAAAAGAAGCATAAACTTAAGATAACAAAAGTAGATTATTCCCCATAAAAAGAAGAAGCAGCCATAGCATAGCCCAAGACCAAACCGTACATGAGCTGTCAGAAAGCAAGTTAAATTCAAGCTAAGAGCTAGTGTTTCCTCCCTGAGAACCTGGGGGGGGGGGGAACGAAAGAAAAAGAGGCGAAAGAAAAAGGGTCAGTCATAAAGACTGGTAAGCCCTAGTGACTTTCAGTATGAAAACTAGTAAAGGTAACATGATATGTGAAAACTGGAATTAAACACAAGCATGATAACAGAACTGGTAGGATAATTAAGATAACAAGATAAGTCAAGTCCAGCATCGCATATTCGAGGTTCGCTGCACCATCTATACAGTGTTCTAACCCATGTCAAGTATTAATCATGAAATGATCCCTTGGCCCAGTATCATGAAGTGACCCATTACGGGGTGTTACGGTACGATCTACTAATCGATCGGCTCCCTACAAGTCCTAGCTCGTCATGTGTCTGTGTCGTACGGCCTTATCCTGAAATGTAGTTACCTGTGCTAGGTCCACCATAGGGTGTATCAAGTCCTATGGTGCCAACCACCGACACGAATCAAGCACGCACAGTGTAAATCTACGGGTGCCCAATGCCTGCTTTTTCAACTCCGGACTACGTGCACGACCATAGTCCGCCTGAACCTACAATGGCGCACCTACTCAGCCGTCGTTCTGGTCACTTACAATCAGCCCAGTAATCGTGCCCCACCCTGCCTAGTCCCAGGGTATCGTGATACATCTAAGTGGGTTACTGCTGAAAAGGACCGCGTAACTAGGGTTTCTAATGGGTTAAGTGTTGTCATTCGAATTCGTGACTTAACCCTATCCAAATCATGTATCAAGTTGGTTAAGTGTGTTCAAGCGGTTCATGACTTAACCCTATCAAATCATCGTGTCAAGTTGGTTAAGTATATTCAAGTGGTTTATGACTTAACCCTATCATGTGGCATTAATTCATTAATGCACCTCAACCTCTCACATTAGACTAACTGTTGTGGTTACTGGATTTGCCGGGCGGTTCCGGGCAGATTTACACCACAACATAGTCTAACCTCGGGTTTTACGTGTGATATGACCAACTACCCACATTGGATCCTATTGTTTGCAGCCACTGGATTTGCCGGGCGGTTCCGGGTAGATTTACACTGCAAACTCTACCCAACCTCGAGTTGGACATTCTCAAGTTTATCTAATTGTCATGCCCACATTCAAGTTTTCATGTCAAAATTCATGTCGAGTTTTCATGTCATGTTTCATGTCAAATCGTGTCAAGTTCATGTCCATATCCAGGTTCAAGTTATAACAACGTTCATGTTCAAGTTCTAAGTCAATTCATGTTTTTACCTAGTCTACCCAAATCGTATTACCATCGCACGTAAGCTCGAATCGATACAAATAAATCTAATTAGGGAATAACATAAAAAGGGACGGGTTTAAGGTGGCAAAAGTGATTACTAGCATAGCATGGTATGACTTGATAAAAGATTATAACATTACTGGCATATGAAATATTGGCCTCAAACATAAAGATTCCAAATCTAGCAAAATAAGGTACTAGTCAAGATAACAGTTGTCATAAGGTGATAGTATAGTCATAGTAACGATTGACATAAGGTGATAGTATAGTCATGGTAGCGATTGACATAAGGTGATAGTCATAAACTTGTGACTAATAGCAGATTCAACATGATAATATGGGGGGTTTTCCTTTTTGATTTACAACATGAATAGGCCCCAAGTCAATGTCATAGTAATATCCAAGAGTCAAGATCCAAGATGAACAAGAATGGATGTAAAACAGTCATCATACATAGGTCCAATTTCAATTTACATCATATTCATATTACATTTACAGTTTAAATATAAAAATAACTAGGGCTTACAGATCGTGGTTCGAGAATTAGAAAAAGAGAGTCGATGTTGAATCTTTATATGCTTAGTCAAGTCCTAATAGAAATCCCCAAATCAGCAACGTAGTTTCGACGTAGAAGAAGTAGCCCCTTTCTCTAACTTTTCAACCAGAATTAGAGCAGCATAAGGTCAGAAAGAATTTTGTGTAGAGAGACTAGTGTTAGGGGCTGTATATATAGGGTCAGGTCAACGAATGTAGACAGAAATGAGGCCAGGAACATCAAAGTGAATCCAGCTTCAAAAATGGGCTCGGGCACCAGGTTGACCCCCAGGTCGACACTATGGTCGACCTAGACCTGGGTAGGTCGACTACATAGTCGACCCCCAGGTCGACATGGTCCTAGGCGGGAAATTTCCCGCCCAGTCCATTCTGAGGTTTGAATTTCGAATTTTGAATTTGAATTGAACTGTTTTGAACTTGAAAACTGCTGAAAACTTCGAAAGGTCATAACTTGGTCATACAGACTCCGATTTTCGAAAACTCGGACTCGTTTCCATGCAGAATTTAGAGACGAACGCAATGGCGTAACCCGTTTCCCTTGATTCTTATTTTAAAAATTAATTCTGCCTTGATTTATGGTTATTTCACATAATAAAAACTCGGGTTGTTACATTCTCACCCTTAAAGGATTTCGTCCCCGAAATCTCTAAGTTAGGGAGGATGTGTCCTACCATCCATCATCTATCTACTCAAAGCATCATCCACAGGCAACCATTGTCCTTAAAAGATTTCTAGGGCTGTATGAACATATGCAGAAAGTGTGTGTATATGTACTTATCTAACGCAAAAGATCAGGCGGTTACTGATTCAGTAAACCTCCTTAATGCAAAATATGTTAGTTTAATGAATCCAACATGTATGCAGATTCCTAACATAGTTTATAATCTTTACATGAGTGCACAAACATTCATTCATATGCAACATCCAAGTGATAGCATAACAAGTTCCATCCATGTACAAGTATAAGCACTCATGCATATGCAACATGAAAATGTGACTGAGCCGATCTAGTGCCTAATGTGTGTTTTGCATCCACTAGAAACTACTTGCAACCACTTGCAACCATTTGCAAACATCAACCATAACATGTTTCAATCACATGTTTACATCCATATGGTTCTACCTAAGGTTCTCAAGATAGGATCGAGAAGATAATAAGACAAATGTAGATAGTAGAAGCATGATACGAAAAGGTTTTCAAGTTTATAGGAAAAAGAGATCGAGAATGTACCCTCAAAAAGAAATGGGTAAAGCGCGCGTATCTTCTCTTCGGTTTCCCAAGTTGCGTCTTCTTGGGCTTCACTCCACTGCACTTTAACTAGCTTGACTTCTCGATTCCTTAGCTTCTTGATCTCCGTTCCTAAGATACGAATCGGAACTCGCCTCAACGTTGCTTCTTTTTCCACTTCTACGTCTTCAAGGATGCATGGCTCAACCACTTCGGCTAACTCATGCAAGCACTTCCGGAGATGCGAGACGTGAAAGACATTGTGTACTCCATTCAGTTTCTCGGGTAAGTCTACCTTATAGGCCATCCGTCCAATCCTCTCAGTGATGGGGAACGGTCCTACGAACCTTGGTGCTAGCTTTCCAACTGCTCCAAAACGAACTACATTGCGTAACGGAGAAACTTTTATAAAGACCATATCTTTGACTTCGAACTCTAGGTCTGTCCTTCTCTGGTCCGCATAAGATTTCTGTCTATCATGGGCCGTTTTCATCCGTCTTCATATTAACTCAATCTTCTTAGAAGTGTCCCTTATCATGTCGGCCCCAAGTATAAGTCTGTCTGTCATCTCCCACCAACAAGTTGGCGATTTGCACGGTCTTCCATACAGGGCTTCGAACGGTGCCATTCCGATGCTAGCTTGGTAACTATTGTTATATGCAAACTCCACGCGAGGAAGATGGTCTTCCTAAGTGCCACCAAAGTCAAGAATGCATAGCCTTAGGAGATCTTCTAGTACCCTATTTACACTTTCGGTTTGTCCATCCGTCTGTGGGTGATAGGCCGTGCTTAAATTCAGTCGTGTACCCATTGCTTCTTGCAGACTATTCCAAAATTGGCTAGTGAAAATCGGGTCACGATCACTAACTATACTAGAAGGAACTCCATGCAATCTTACTATCTCTCGAAGGTAAATAGACGCTAGCCCTGATGCGGTCCTCTTGCTTTTCACCGGAATGAAGTGAGCACTTTTCGTGAGTCTATCAACTATGACCCATATGCTAGTATTTCCCTTCCTTGACCTAGGCAGTCCATCCACGAAATCCATTGAGATACTCTCCCATTTCGATTGCGGAACCTCCAAAGGATGTAATAGCCCACCAGGCTTCTTCGACTCGGCCTTTACTTGTTGGCACACCATGCACTTCGAAACAAACTCTGCCACATCCTTTTTCATTCCAGCCCAAAAGAAAATGTGTTTCGTATCCCTGTACATCTTATCCCCTCCGGGATGTATAGTCATCTTCGAGTGATGCGCCTCTTCGAGAACTTTCCTTACTAGGTCTCCCACTTGTGGGACGCATAGCCTTTCATCGCGCCTTAGCCACACCCTTGTCATCTATGGCATACATACCGAGGTGACTTGACGTCTCACCACTAATCAGCTTGTCCATGATTTCGACTATCTGCGGGTCTTCCTTCTGTGAAGTCCCTACTTGATCTAGAAGTGTAGGTCTTAACTCAAGAGATGCAAACGTAGCAGTCAATGACTCAACAGCAGGTGTAAAATCAAAGTTTGCTATAAACTCAAGGCTTTTCCTTTCAACAAATAAGGGGCTCAAAGTCAACCTTTTTCTACTTAGCGCGCCCGCCACCACATTACCCTTTCTAGGGGTATAAGCTATATCGAAGTCATATGATGCCAAGAACTCCATCCACCGATGTTGTCTCAGATTCAAGTCTTTCTGTAAGAAGATGTACTTAAGCGATTTGTGGTCGGTATACAGCTCGAACCTCTCCCCTAGAAGATAATGGCGCCAAGCTTTAAGTGCAAAAACAATCGCGGCCAACTCCAAGTCATGCGTGGGATAGTTTTTCTCATAGATTTTAAGTTGTCTGCCCTCGTAGCGTATTACTCTTCCTTCTTGCATTAGGACAACGCCTAATCCCGTGCCGCACGCATCTGTGTACACGGTAAACATCTTACCTCCATCGGGTAATGCCAAAACTGGAGCTGTGGTGAGGGCTCTCTTGAGTCTCTGAAATGCAACGTCACACTCTATGTCCCATACAAAAGCTAGGTTCTTCTTTGTTAACTTAGTAAGAGGGGCTGAAATATTAGCAAATTCCTTAATGAATTTCCTGTAGTAGCCCGCCAAACAGAGAAAGCTCCTCACCTCCGTTGCATTCTTAGGAATTTTCCAGTCCTGTACCACAACTACCTTTGCGTGGTCCACGGCTATGCCTTGCTTAGAAACTATATGTCCAAGGAATCGAACTTCCTTCCTCCAAAAATGGCATTTGGAGAACTTAGCCTTTAACTGGTGTGCTCTAAGTGTTTCCATGACTTCCTTGAGATGTCTAGCATGCTCTTCTTCATCTTTTGAGAAGATCAAAATATCATCCACGAAAACTACAACAAACTTGTTAAGGAACTCCCGAAACACCCTACTCATCAAATCTACAAAGTATGCGGGTGCATTCGTTAACCCAAGCGGCATGACGAGCCATTTGAAGAACCCATCTGGAGTCCTAAATGCAGTTTTGTCAATGCTATCCTCAGCCACTCTAAGCTGATGGAATCCTGTGGCTAGATCGAGTTGAGAGAAAACAGATGCTCCCACAAGCTGGTCAAACAAATCGTCGATTCTTGGTAGTGGGTGCCTATTCTTCTTTGTCATCTTGTTTAACTCACGATAATCTACGCACAGACGAAGCGATCCATCCACCTTAGTAGTGAATACCACTGGAGCACCCCATTCAGAAATGCTTCGTCTTATGAAATTTTTCTCAAGCAACTCGTTAACTTGTTTACTGAGCTCTCTTCTTTCTCGTGGGGCCATGTGCCTAACGGGCAATGAAACTGGCTTGGCATTATCAACAAGATAAATTCGGAAGTCCATCTCGCGTTTAGGAGGTAACCCCCTCACTTCATCAAAGACATATGGATATTCTCTGACCACTCTTACATATTGCAAATTATCGTCGGACAAGTCAAGGGATTCAAGATAACACAACATGACCGAACCCTTAGGGTTACAAGAAATTTCAAGGGTATTACCAAGGCGAGTCATGAGCCTCACTACCCTTTGTTCACAATCAAGAATGGCTCCGTAATTGGACAACCAATCCATACCTAGGATCAAACCGTATCCCATAAATCCGAGAACATAAGCATTACACGTGAATTCTACGCTTAAGATAGAGATCCTCAAATCCATACACATCATAGATAAATGGGCGGAGCCCCCAATTGGATTTGAAACTATAACGGAATCCTCAACCAGACTAGTTCTTAGGTGCAGATTTTCAACAATATCAAAAGAAATAAAAGTATGCGATGCGCCAGAGTCAAATAAGGTTCGAACAGGAAAGTCATAAATGTAAACAAAACTTTCTACGGAAATATTACTACCTCGGTCAAGAGCTGGAGTGGTGTTGAGAGCATGCAACTACCCTCCAGAAGGTCCTGCTCGCTGGGCCTGCCCTTGCCCCTGCCCTTGCTTCTTAGGGCAATCCTTGCTAATGTGTCTAGTATCCCCACAATGAAAGCATTCACTCAACTTCCTCTTCTTCTTTCTACAGTCTTTAGCTAGATGTCCAGTAATACCACAGAGGTTGCACTTCCTCGTCTCACGTGGTTTGTTGTTGCTCTTGTTATTCTTGTTGCCCCCTTTCTTGAAGTCAGCTTTCTTATTCTGAGTCTCATTAGGCTTAACCTCCTTCTTGCTATTCTTGTCTTCCTCATGAAGTAGAGCCATATCCACCAAGCTTTCAAAGGTCGCCCCCATGGGTATATGAGTTAGGGCCAAGCTGTGTAGTGGCTCATTCAATCCTCGAGCAAAGCGTACAGACTTTTTCTGGGCTGTGTTGACCAAATCCAAACCAAACCGAGCAAGCTGATTAAACTTATTCACGTACTCCCTAACATACATGTCCCCTTGCTTGAGTGCTAGGAACCTCTCCATCTGAAGGTTCTCTTCTGCAGACGATAAGAATTTAAGCCCAAACCTCTCTCTAAAGTCTGCATAAGTCTCTACTGGCCTGGTAGCGTTGGTGACTTCCCACCAAAATGCAACTTCCTCTTTCAACAACCATGCCGCCAACTGAACTTTCCTATGGTCCTCCATATCAAAGATAATAAACAAGTCTTCAGTCTCCTTTAGCCAGTTTCACGCCTCAACAAAGGTTTCAGTCCAACGAAGTTCTTGCCGCCCATTGCTTTAAAGTCTTTGCATATTTTGGCAAAGGCGGTACCAGGAGGAGGAGGAACCGCGACCACTGGGGGAGGAGGAGGGATGTCTGTCGTGCCCGCGTCGTTGGCCCTGGCTTCTAAGTACCTTCGGAACCATCCAGGCACGGGTATTCCCTCAGGCAGGTTATGATCAGCCATGCTGAAAAATGAAAAGAAAAGATTCAAATGAGGAAACAAAGGAAACTGCTAATGGCTTTTGGGGAATAGCCTTTTTAAACATAAAACTTTTCTTGAAAAATGCTTCTTTATAAATGGTTTTGAAAATAGTTTCAGAAGGTTTTTAAAACTTTTTGCCCAGCCTGGTAACCTTCTGCTCTGATACCAAATGTAACACCCCACCTCCGCTAGGGTCACTCACAAAGGGAATGCACTAGTTTTGGTGGAGTATTATCTAGGTAAACATGTACAGAGATATCACAAGACAGAACATAAATAAAGCAACGGTAGAAATTAAAAACCAACTTCTTATTATTTTCAAGAAAAGAGTCAAAAGCTCATATATCCAAGATACAAATTATTCCATTACATCAAGTTCCAAAAGAAGCATAAACTTAAGATAACAAAAATAGATTATTCCCCATAAAAAGCAGAAGCAGCCATAGCATAGCCTAAGACCAAACTGTACATGATCTGTCAGAAAGCAAGCTAAATTCAAGCTAAGAGCTAGTGTTTCCTCCCTGAGAACCTGGGGGGGGGGGGGAACGAAAGAAAAAGAGGCGAAAGAAAAAGGGTCAGTCATAAAGACTGGTAAGCCCTAGTGACTTTCAGTATGAAAACTAGTAAAGGTAATATGATATGTGAAAACTGGAATTAAACATAAGGATGATAACAGAACTAGTAGGATAATTAAGATAATAAGATAAGTCAAGTCTAGCATCGCATATTCGAGGTTCGCTACACCAACTGTACTAGTGTTCTAACCCATGTCAAGTATTAATCATGAAATAATGCCTTGGCCCAGTATCATGAAGTGACCCATTACGGGGTCCTGCGGTACGATCTACTAATCGATCGGCTCCCTACAAGTCCTAGCTCATCATGTGTCTGTGTCATACGGCCCTATCCTGAAATGTAGTTACCTGTGCTAGGTCCACCATAGGGTGTATCAAGTCCTTTGGTGCCAACCACCGACATGAATCAAGCACGCACAGTGTAAATCTACGGGTGCCCAATGCCTGCTTTTTCAACTCCGGACTACGTGCACGACCATAGTCCGCCTGAACCTACGATGGCGCACCTACTCAACCATCGTTCTGGTCGCTTACAATCAGCCCATTAATCGTGCCCCACCCTGCCTAGTCCCGGGGTATCATGATACATCTAAGTGAGTTACTGCTGAAAAGGACCGTGTAACTAGGGTTTCTAATGGGTTAAGTGTTGTCATTCGAATTCGTGACTTAACCCTATCCAAATCATGTATCAAGTTGGTTAAGTGTGTTGAAGCGGTTCATGACTTAACCCTATCAAATCATCGTGTCAAGTTGGTTAAGTATATTCAAGTGGTTCATGACTTAACCCTATCATGTGGAATTAATTCGTTAATGCACCTCAACCTCTCACATTAGACTAACTGTTGTGGTTACTGGATTTGCCGGGCGGTTCCGGGCAGATTTACACCACAACATAGTGTAACCTCGGGTTTTACGTGCGATATGACCAACTACCCACATTGGATCCTATTGTTTGCAGCCACTGGATTTGCCGGGCGGTTCCGGGCAGATTTACAATGCAAACTCAACCTAACCTCGAGTTGGCCATTTTCAAGTTTATCTAATTGTCATGCCAACATTCACGTTTTCATGTCAAAATTCATGTCGAGTTTTCATGTCATGTTTCATGTCAAATCGTGTCAAGTTCATGTCCATATCCAGGTTCAAGTAATAACAACGTTCATTTTCAAGTTCTAAGTCAATTCATGTTTTTACCTAGTCTACCCAAATCGTATTCCCATCGCACGTAAACTCGAATCGATACAAATAAATCTAATTAGGGAATAACATAAAAAGGGACGGGTATAAGGTGGCAAAAGTGATTACTAGCATAGCATGGTATGACTTGATAAAAGATTATAACATTACTGGCATATGGAATATTGGCCTCAAACATAAAAATTCCGAATCTAGCAAAATAAGGTACTAGTCAAGATAACAGTTGTCATAAGTGATAGTATAGTCATAGTAACGATTGACATAAGGTGATAGTATAGTCATGGTAGCGATTGACATAAGGTGATAGTCATAAACTTGTGACTAATAGAAGATTCAACATGATAATATGAGGGGTTTTTCTTTTTGATTTACAACATGAATAGGCCCCAAGTCAATGTCATAGTAATATCCAAGAGTCAAGATCCAAGATGAACAAGAATGGATGTAAAACAGTCATCATACATAGATCCAATTTCAATTTACAACATATTACATTTACAGTTTAAATCTAAAAATAACCGGGGCTTACAGATCGTGGTTCAAGAATTAGAAAAAGAGAGTCGATGTTGAATCTTTATATGCTTAGTCAAGTCCTAATAGAAAGCCCCAAATCAGAAACGTAGTTTCGACGTAGAAGAAGTAGCCCCTTTCTCCAACTTTTCAACCAGAATTAGAGCAGCATAAGGTCAGAAAGAATTTTGTGTAGAGAGACTAGTGTTAGGGGCTGTATATATAGGGTCAGGTCAACGAATGTAGACAGAAATGAGGCCAGGAACATCAAAGTGAATCCAGCTTCAAAAATGGGCTCGGGCACCAGGTCGACCCCCAGGTCGACACTATGGTCGACCTGGACCTGGGTAGGTCGTCTACATAGTCGACCCCCAGGTCGACCTGGTCCTGGGCAGGAAAATTCCCGCCCAGTCCATTCTGAGGTTTGAATTTTGAATTTTGAATTCGAATTGAACTGTTTTGAACTTGAAAACTTCTGAAAACTTCGAAAGGTCATAACTTGGTCATACGGACTCCGATTTTCGAAAACTCGAACTCGTTTCCAAGAAGAATTTCGAGATGAACGCAATGACGTAACCCTTTTACCTTGATTCTTATTTTAAAAATTAATTCTGCCTTGATTTATGGTTATTACACGTAATAAAACCTAGGGTTATTTAGCTAATGGCGGATCCTCTCCGCTTCTCGTTTCCTTTTCCAGCTAAATATCGTGCCGCGTTCCACCCCCGTCCTCCTATCCTTCCTACTCCTCGTTCGCCTCGCCGTCCTCCCCCTACTTCGGTCTATCGCCCTCCTCCTTTCATCCACTCTCGCCCTCCGTCCTCCTCGTATCTTCCTCGTCATTCTTCATATCGTCCTCAGTCCTCTCGCTCCGCTTTTCGAAAACCTGCTCCTTCTTTCTCTCATCATCCTCCCACCTCACCTTATCCTATTGATCGTCTGGTTCATCCTCCCGATGCTAAACTCTCATCTCGCCAAAATTTAAGACCCCCAAATCCATAGGGCTTTACCTGTAACAATCGCTTTGATGCTCTGAAAAATCTTTCAGATGATCTGCCAAAAAAATCCTTTGCCGAGGTTGCATCAACCCCACCGTTGGATCCACCTGATCGAAGGGTTGCGAAAAACCCATCTGTTTTACCTGCTTTCTCTTCAATTCAGAATATGGTCAATTTTCTGAAGAGGGAACGTCGCTGCATTCAATGTGCAGATAAAGGCCACGTGGCAAGTGCC
The DNA here is from genome assembly GCA_030737875.1 of Allium sativum. Lineage (NCBI taxonomy): Eukaryota > Viridiplantae > Streptophyta > Magnoliopsida > Asparagales > Amaryllidaceae > Allium > Allium sativum. The sequence goes on along the minus strand of CM060916.1, from coordinate 217,139,815 downwards.
TGCAGGAATTCTAAAATTTGTTTCTTTTGTTCAGGCTACGGCCATTCATGTACACGTTGCCCTAAAAAAAGAATTCATAGAGACACCTCAAAACATGTGCGTAAAGGCGTCCATTGGAATGATGCATCTTCTGTTGCGTGGGTCCCTCGTGCATCAACTCAATCTGATTGAACCCAGAAAAGACCACAACGTTCCAGCTGTCAGCAATCCACCCCCTCTCCAACTCTTATTCCCTCCCCTTCCACCACTCCCACACTGTGCTCTGAAAATATGAATCACTTTGTAATGGAAGATTCATCAAACTACATTGTTGGAACAGTGATTTCTGGTGGTTGGAGTATTACATCGCTGCACTTCATCCTATCTAATGCTTTCAATCATCATGAATGGCCCATGTGGATATATAGAAACAATTCCTTCATTGTTTCTTGCCCAAACGAAGAGATCAAAAACCAAGTCTTGTTCTGGAAACTCTTTGCGAAGCCTGGTGGTTCTATGTACTTCGAGCCTTGGTCTGAAGCTGAATGGGAACCGGAAGCGGTGTTAGAGTGTGAATCATGGGCAAAGGTGGTGGGTTTTCCAGAATTTCTAAGGTACAATTCTTCTGCAGTTATGAATATTCTAAGTCCTTTGGGAAAAGTTGTAGCATTAGATGATTGTGAATGGGCTCATTTCGACCACAGAAACTTATTTATCAAAATTCAGTTTTTTGAGGGGATTGACCTGATTACTTTCCTTGTGGTTAATATCAATAAGAAGAAACATCTCATAAAAGTCCAACGATTCATCCATGAACATCCTGGTGTTAAACCCGAATCATTACTTATTGGTAATGTCGAAGAGCTAATGATTCCATGCATGCATGATAACTTTGAGGATTCTGTTGAAGACACACCAAATGATATGTTTGCTATGGCCATACCTGATGTTGAACACGAAGTTGATCAAGCTCCTCAACAGAACATAAATCACCTCTTCAACGCTGACATGCTTTTCCAAAATATCCCTTTGCCCTTCCCGTTTTCTATCCCCTCCCAATTGTCCCTCTCCAACTTGATGACCCTCAATCTGCTACCCCACCCAATGTGATCCCTCAAGACAACCTGATGCCCCCTCAATCTATCCCCCCTCTCCAACAAATCCTCCCTGCTGATGCTTCTCACAACGCAGAAGAAGAGAACTGGACCCAGTTTCTTTCACCGGTCATTGTCAGGCGTAGTGCAAGGATCAAGAATAGAGAGGATCATCCCGAAGGCTCGGGTAGTTTATTTACTCCTGTTGTTTTTTCTTCTGCTAATAAAAGTCTATGTAGAAAAATGTCACGTTGCATGGGTGTTAATTTACGTGAATCACACTATATTTCCATGCATGATTTGGAACTCGAGCGTATTAATGGTGCCAAATGAAAATCGTTTCATGGAATGTTAGGGGTTTGGGCAACCCCTCAAAATGTCATGCAATTAGATTGGTTTTACTTCCTCTAAAAGTCGATATTCTTTTTCTCCAAGAAACTAAACTTGATGACCCTTCTCCATATCATTTTAGACTTGTGGGGGGCTCCTTTCTTTCTGGTTGGACTTTTGTTAAGGCAATTGACACATGTGGAGGTTTAATTACGGCTTGGAATGAATCAATTTGGTCTTTATGTTGGTCTATTCAAAATAAATCAGCCCTTCATGTTGCACTTCGTCATATTCCCTCAAACCAAATCTACTTCTTCTCTAATATTTATGGTCCTCAAGATGCAATTGATAGATCTCTTCTCTGGTCGGAATGTCGCTCACTCTCATCTCAATTCTTGGGCCCATGGGTGATTGGTGGAGATTTCAACACTACCAGATTCTTTTATGATAGAAACTCAGGCAATCTATCCCAGGACTCTGAAGATTTCAATTCTTTCATTTTTGACTGCTCCCTGATTGATCCACCGATAAGTAACCGCTCCTTCACTTGGTCAAACCATAGATCATCTCCATCGTTGGCTAAACTTGACCGCTTTCTATATAATGGAGCTTGGGATGAGCTTTTCCCTATGACTGTTGTGTATGGTTTGGCTTCAGTTATATCAGATCACTGCCCCATTCTGCTAAATTCTGATATTTCTATATGCAACAAACGTCCCTTTAGATTTGAAAGGTTGTGGCTACTTGAACCTTTGTTTGATGACTTTATTCATTCAATTTGGTCTCAAAACTTAGAAGTAGTATCAGCATCTCAAAGGATTGTCCTAAAATTGAGAGCCCTTAGAAAGATTATTAAACCATGGGCTAAAAACTTATGGGGTTCTATTCGCTCTCGCATCTCCTCTATTCAAAATGAAATCATTGACATTAACATTCTAGAAGAACAGCGCCCACTTCATGAATCTGAGTATAATAACTTACGTGCCTTAGAAGTTGAGCTGGATAGGCTGATGAAACAAGAAGAAATTGGTTGGAAGCAAAGATCCAAAGCCAAATGGTTAGAGGAAGGTGATAGAAATACTTCATATTTTCACCGGATGGCTAATGGTAGACGTAGATCAACATTCATCTCGGAAATCATTAAAGATGGTCACTCTTTCTCTGATCAAAATGTCATCCTCTCTCTCTTTTCTGACTACTTCCGATCTCAGCTTGGTCGTTCTCACTCAAATTCACCTGTTGTTGAGTGGGATCTTCTTTATCCAAACCCTGCGCCTATTCATATTGATCATCCTTTCTCTGAATCAGAAATTTGGGCTGCATTGAAAGATATGTCGGATGATAAGGCCCCCGGTCCTGATGGGTTTGGCCCAGTTTTCTTTAAACATTTTTGGGCCTTGGTCAAATTTGATTTAATTGATATGTGCAACGAATTTTACAATGACCCTTCTTCAATTGCCAGGCTAAATTATGCCAATATTATCCTCATTCCCAAACATTCGGGTGCCAACACTTTATCTTCTTTCCGTCCTATTAGCCTGCTAAATACTACTTTTAAAATCATCACAAAGGTGTTGGCTAATCGTCTTCAATCAGTTATCGCCACGCTTGTTGGACCAGAACAATCTGCTTTCATTTTGGGAAGAAACATTCATGACTGTATCGCTGCAACTCAGGAAATAATCTCCTTCTGTCATCACTCATCTACCCCTGGTGTTTTACTTAAGTTGGATTTTTCCAAAGCATTTGATTCAGTAAGTTGGCCCTTTATCATGGATGTTTTTAAACACAGGGGTTTCTCGGATAAATGGTGTTCATGGATTGATAGTATACTTAATTCATGCTGCTCATCCATTTCAGTAAATGGTGCTTCTGGAAACCTTTTCAAATCTAAATGTGGGCTTAGACAAGGCGATCCTCTTTCTCCTTTGATTTTTGTGCTTGTTGCTGATGTGTTTAATCAAATGGTTAAACAAGCTTCTTCACATGGTTACTTGGCTGGTATTTCTCTCCCAAATACCCCCCTATGCATCAACAATTTACAATTTGCAGATGATACCATTATTTTCTCTTCCCCTGAGCCATACCATATCCATTGCCTCAAAATCCTGTTATATGTCTTCGAGCAGATATCTGGTCTTTCCATTAATTTTAATAAAAGCGTTATTTTCATGCTTGGCAAGTCAGAGCATCTTGGTGATTTGATTTCTTCTATTCTCAACTGCAATGTAGCAAATTTCCCAATGACCTACCTTGGTTTACCTCTCAGACCCTCTAAGCTTCATAAAAATGATTGGCTTCCCCTTATTAATAAGATTGAAACTAGATTAGCGTCTTGGAAAGCAAATGCATTATCATCTATGGGCCGTGTAATTTTAGTCAAATCTGTGCTTTCCGCTATCCCTACATACTGGATGTCTTTTCACAAACTCCCTAAATGGGTAATTTGTAAGATTGATTCAATTCGTAGTTCATTTCTTTGGAATGGTCATAACATCAAGAAATTAATTAATTGGAGGACGATATGCCTGCACTCCGATCAAGGGGGGCTTGGTGTTCTTGACCTTTACCACTTTAATGTAGCTTTGCTGGCTAAATGGATTTGGAGACTCCTTATTCCTGGAAATTTCATTTGGAAAAACTGTAACAACTCGTATTTTGATAACATGTTAAAACGAGAATCAAGGCAGAATTTAACTTTAAATTCTGAATCAAGTAAAACGGGCTATGCCATTGCGTTCGTCTCGGAAAAATACGCGAAATAGAGTCCGAGTTTTCGAGAATCGGAGTCCGTATGACCCGTTAAAGGCCCAGAGAAGATTTCTGAAAATTTGAATTTCGGAAACAGTTTTTGAAATCAGATCTGGGGCTAGGCGGGAAGTTTCCCCGCCTAGGCCATGTCGACAGGGCTGTCGACAGGCCTGTCGACAGGCCTGTCGACTTGGTCCCAGACCAAGTCGACAGGGGGTGGCCGGGCAGTTTTGCCTGGCGCACCACTTTGGGTCTTGGTCTGGTCTTGTGGCCTGGTTCTAGAGAATTCCGAGATCTGATGGTTCTGATCTACCCTAGGGTTAATCTAAGGGCCTAAAACTATCCTAATCTCTATAAAAATACCCCTAAGCCCCCCTAAACCCTCATAACTCACCCTCTCCACGAAGTGCTGCCCAAATGCCAAGTGATCATGGCCTCCATCTCAAATCCCTAGAGCCTATGCACTCAAATCGGGTTCAAATCAAAGGATGCAAGCTTGCTACACCAAATAGAGGCCAAATCAACATTTCTATGCGAGTTTCGTGATGGTTCTTCGTCAAAGGAGCCACCTTTCTTCGTCATAATGATGCATGATCCCTTTCCTAAGCCTTGCCTAGGTAAGTTCTAGCTACTTTTAGATGGAAACGGTAGTTTGTGATAATGACATGGGATAAAATGAGGCTAAACATGATTATGCGAACCTATATGAACCTTACCATGCCTCTTGTGTTCATATTTGTGATCTTAGGCCATGTGAGTGACTTAATCATGCCTCTCATGCTATGCATAGCCTAGTTTAACTTGCAAGTTTGGATCTTTATGCATGAAATGCTAGCATGAACCTTTAGGAATCACTTATGTGTGAAACATTGGCTAAGATAAGATTTTGGGGCTTATGCATGTTTATGAACCCAAACCCCTTATGTTATCATGCAAGTTTGTGGCCAAATCCTTTATGAGATTATGCATGTTTATGGCCAATCCCCTCTTTTAAGTTGTGCATGTATATGGCCAAACCCTTTTTGATAATATGCATGTTGTGGCCGAATCCCCTTGTGTGACATTTTGTGTGTTTGTGGCCAAAACCCTTTTTTATGACACTATGCATGTTTGAGGCCAATTTGTAGCCATAGTATTCCTACTATGTGGACTCGTCTATACTTACGTTGGAAACACGTTTTGGGGTTAGGTTAGACGAGCGTGAATATACATGAGAAACTTAACTTGAAGTTCCATGAAATATGATGTGAAACATGATTTGGGTTAAATGGGTATAACATGACAACATGCAACATTGAATATAGCATGTAAGTTAACATGTGAATATGCACAAACATAAGCTTGGGAATTTACCTATTAAGTTAGGTCTACCCATTGGGAATTTACCTATTAAGTTAGGTCTACCCAATTGCTTGAAAACATGACTATGAACATGACACTAGACTAAACATGAAAGTGGCCAACTCGAGGTTGGGTTGAGTTTGCAACGTAAAACTACCCGGAACCGACCGGCCTAACTAGTAGTTGCAAACAATAGGACTCAATGTGAGAAGTTGGTCATGTTGTGCTTGAACCCGAGGTTAGACCAAGTTGTGGTGTAAATCTACCCGGACCCGCCCGGCTTAACTAGTAACCACAACAAAGTCTAATGTGAGAGGTTGGGGTGCATTAAATAATTAATGCCACATAATAGGGTTAAGTTAATTTGATTAATGAGGCTTAACCAAATATGATATGGACGAATGGGTTAAGTAATTTGATTAGGCTAATGATACTTGGCAAAACAAGATAAGCTTGGGTAGGTTAAGTAACTTGATTTGCCTAATGACACTTGACCATTTTTATACGACTAGTGGACGGGATTAAGTTAACCAACACTTAATCAATCCAACACGATAACGTAATAAGGTTAAGTAAATTTTCTTAATGACACTTAACCGTATAATACAGTTAATGGATGGGGTTAAGATTAGACTTAACTAATCTAAACATGGTAATCGGATAGGGTTAAGTTAACCTAGACTTAATTAATCCAACTTGGTAATTTAATGGGGTTAAGTTGAACACTTAACTAATTTAACACGATGATTTGATGAGGTTAAGTTAACCTATACTTAACCAATCTAACGTGAAAACATGATAAGGCTAAGTCACGAATCGTTTCGAATACGCTTGACCGATTTGACTCGGTAATTGGATAGGGTCAAATTAATATACACTTAACCAATCTGAAATGATAATTAGACGAGGTTAAGTCATGGATTACTTGATATACTTAACCAACTTGACACATGGTCTGTAGGGTTAAGTCTTGGACTTGGATACTTAGCCAGTTTCGACATGTTTTATAGACGGGTTAAGTTGTGAACTTAAGTGACACTTAACCCATTAGGTAAACCCTAATTCGGAGGATTAGGTAAATAACCATAGTTAACAAGGATTATGGAAAGAAGGCTAAGTGGTAAACCTTAGTTAAGGGAAACTAAGTAATAATTCTTAGTCAAGGGAATTTGGACCATTTCTTAGATAGATTAGTAACCCGTTACGTTAGGTCAACATTTAAGTATGCGTGTAGGAGCAGGCTATCTGATTTAGATAAAGGCTCCAACGAACGGGGTAACGAAGCAGCGGCTTCGGGAAACGTGAGGATATTCTTGGGATCCCTCTGTGAGCTGCCAGGTCATTATACTAGGCTCACGAGAGGTTGAGGTCTACGGTAGAAGAACCAAGAATATGCCTTGGTTGCTATGCGAGCGACCTAAAGACTGGGGTGGATAGCAGTGAGTCGACGAATACATAAGTTGCCCGAGATAGCAAGTTCGTCGATCATCTACCATCTTGAGTCAAGCGTGTACGTACGGAAAGGCAGGGAACACCCAACAGACCATAATTGCTATCTAATTATGGGTGAGGTAGGCCGTAGGATTTGGGCTGGCCGGAGTGTAGTTCTCATGCAAGATTGTCTCTTGTGTTGCCTTTCACTAGTTGAGGGAGGGGTCTCGTGGGACCATAGCCACGTGTAGAAAAGCAGACCTTAGTATCTGCATCGGCAGATAAATCTAAAGCTCCCGACCGAGTCCTGTATTTCTTGTTTTGCCCTGGGACAGGACTCGGATGGCACGATGTGATACATGTGCAGACAGTTATAGAAAAACGATTCACGATGAATGCGTGGGAAAAAGGGCGCGGTTGACGGTCAACGTAATCCCTAGTGGCCTAGGTAGTTGAACCCAAACCGAAATGCGAAAGCGTGCAATAGGTAAGCGTAATCCCTAGTGGTTCTAGGTGGCGTAAGTTCTAGTAATTCAAACGATAATTCATATGGAAGAGCCTAGCTAGAACAAGGGTGACAGTCCAAACGATTTCAAGGATAATACGACATGAGGAAGCCCGTACGAGGTACGGCAAAGGACTAAACTTATATGCATGGAAAGAAACATATGATTTGAGTAACCTATATATGCGATATTAGGTTGACATGGACCATTACACGACCTTGAGTACGGGACATTCATGGTTAACACATGACGCGGGTAGGGATACTAGTACGAGAGGTGCAGAGCAAATATACATGTTAGAACTAATATACACAATAGATACCGTGGGAGGATAGACGGGGTAGATACCTGGGAATAATGTACTCGATAGAAATCTGACGATGTGATACCTTGACTTATCATAACACCGTAGTTTATCATGATACCTTAGTTTACCTTGCCACAGTAGTTAAACCGGCTAGCCCGGTTTAGTTTATCTATCTTGTAGTTATCCTTATGTTTACTTTCAGTTTATGCATGTCATGTTACCTTTACCTGTTTTTATACTGGAAGTAGATAGGACTTACTCAGTCTTTTTGACTGACCCGTTTTGTTTCGCCTCTTTTCTTCCGTTCCCCCCCAGGTTACAAGGTGGAAACAATGCTGTTTAGTTCGGATTTCTTCTGCTTGAAGGTCATCATGGATGGCTTGGACTTCTCTTGGCTATGGCTACTTTACTGTTTTACTTGGGGAATAATTTATTAAAAAGTCTTTATGCTTCCTTACTATTGCAAGACAGGTTTTGATGCACTCTGATGTAAAAGGCTTTAGACCTTAATTATTGAATTTATGAAAGTTTGATTTTACTTCCGCTATTTCATATGTTCTGTCTTGTGATATTTCTGTGCATGTTTACCAATAATGCCCCTCTAAAGCTAGTGCATTCCTTTGCGAGTGACCCTAGCGGAGGCGGGGTGTTACATTTGGTATCAGAGCAGAAGGTTACCAGACTGGGCAAAAGTTTTTAAAGACCTTCTGAAAACTATTTGAAAATCGTTTATAAAGAAGCATCTTTCAAGAAAATTTTCTTTTAAAAAGAAAAGGCTATTCCCCAAAGGCCATTAGCATTATCCTTGTTTCCTTGATTAAATCTCTTTTCCTTTCTTTCCTCCATCTATAGTCACAGTGGTTTTGACTGCGACTAGTCTTTCTAGCTGCGTAAGTGTTTCCCGTACGATGGAGGTGGCTCTCGAGAGACCGTTGCAGAGTTATGCATGAAAGGATAGTAAGAACAAGGATAAAGAATACGAGCTCTGGGATAAGCAACATGTTGGTATGGCTGAGCCCTAAAAGGAGGGAGAAAGATGAACAATGAAACCCATGACGAGAGAGTACCTTTGGCATGGTGGAACGGGACGGGTAGTTAAGTATCATGGGACGAGGACAAGATCATCGGGAGGGCAGTAGTATGCTCTCGTTTCTAGGGTGCCTAAAAGAAATGGTGCCTTTTCTGGTAAAGGTTTAGTCGTTATTTTCTATCATCCCGTCCAGACTTTGTCTTGATCATCGTATCATTTAAGTCTGTTTGGATAGTGAGTCTCTGCACCTTAGTACTAGCATAGTAGAGAATCCCATTTTTGTCCCAAAGTCCTATTGGATAATCAGTCCATTTATACATGACTTGTTTTGGATTTGAGAATGACATGCCTCGGTTATAGATGGATTCTAGGGATGAAGTGGTTATCCAGTATGGGGTGCCACTCTCGGTTTTGATAGAAGGATAGTTGGACTCTTGACTAACCCTCGAAGTCTCGTGTAACCTTTTTGGGTTCTGTCATGATTAGTTACTTAGAATCCCTGGATGCCTTTGTAGGAAATTGGAAGCCCAATCGAGTGGTGTTCGCCGATAAGACGGATGGTTTATTTCACTTATGCATGGGTAATAGAAATCACCTTAGTAAGTGCGCTTGATAACCTGGTTGGCATCTGTTTACTTTCAAGAAAAAGTTCTTCTATGTGGAATACCTTGTGGTACGAGGTCCGAGATTCATTAGTGAATTTTGGAAAGCTTGCATGAGATCATGAGTACGCAGTCATGTTTGCGTCAAGTATTCTAGGGAAAGGATAAGTGCAAGTGGAACGAGAGGCGACGAAGAAATGAGTTCCGGCTCATGTTATGGAAATAGGAAATAGGAAGCTACGAAATCGCGAAGCTAAAAGACGGTCAAGGCACAATGGAATTAAGCTCGAGGGAATACGACTTTAATGGTCAAAGACTAGATACGCGCATGATATCTCTTTTTGGGAGTATATCCTTGATCCCTGTTTTCTGTAGAGCTTACTTGTAGACCATCTTTTGTGGACATCCTCTCGGTCCTCTTCTCTGTTACAAACCCCGTACGGAGTTTGTTTTGTTTATCTTCTCGACCCTGTTTCAGGGAATCTTAGGTAGAACCCTATGGATGTAAACATGTATTTGAAACATGTTATGGTTGATATGGTTGCAAATGGTTGCAAGTGGTTGTTCGTGGATGCGCGAATTTACATTAGATATTAGCTCGACTCGGTCACATTTCATATTGCATATGCACGAGTATTTATACTTGTTTATGGATGAAATTGAATGTGTTATCATGCGGATGTTGCATATGGTTGAATGTTTGAGCACGCATATAGTATATATGACTAGGACTATTTGCATACATGATGGATTCATAGCACTAAACATGTTTTTGCATTCAAAAGATTTTCAGGCCTGATCATTAGCATTAGCTAAGGAACATGTACACACACGTTTTGCATACATTCATAAAGCATTAGAAGTCGCCTAAGGACAATGGTTGCTTGTGGATGACGGTTTGAGTAGATGGATGATGGATGGTAGGATATGTTCTTCCTAACTTGGAGATTTCGGGGACGAAATCCTAAAAGGTGGGGAGAATGTAACAACTCGTATTTTGATAACATGTTAAAACGAGAATCAAGGCAGAATTTAACTTTAAATTCTGAATCAAGTAAAACGGGCTATGCCATTGCGTTCGTCTCGGAAAAATACGCGAAATAGAGTCCGAGTTTTCGAGAATCGGAGTCCGTATGACCCGTTAAAGGCCCAGAGAAGATTTCTGAAAATTTGAATTTCGGAAACAGTTTTTGAAATCAGATCTGGGGCTAGGCGGGAAGTTTCCCCGCCTAGGCCATGTCGACAGGGCTGTCGACAGGCCTGTCGACTTGGTCCCAGACCAAGTCGACAGCCCTGTCGACTTGCCTGTCGACAGGGGGTGGCCGGGCAGTTTTGCCTGGCGCACCACTTTGGGTCTTGGTCTGGTCTTGTGGCCTGGTTCTAGAGAATTCCGAGATCTGATGGTTCTGATCTACCCTAGGGTTAATCTAAGGGCCTAAAACTATCCTAATCTCTATAAAAATACCCCTAAGCCCCCCTAAACCCTCATAACTCACCCTCTCCACGAAGTGCTGCCCAAATGCCAAGTGATCATGGCCTCCATCTCAAATCCCTAGAGCCTATGCACTCAAATCGGGTTCAAATCAAAGGATGCAAGCTTGCTACACCAAATAGAGGCCAAATCAACATTTCTATGCGAGTTTCGTGATGGTTCTTCGTCAAAGGAGCCACCTTTCTTCGTCATAATGATGCATGATCCCTTTCCTAAGCCTTGCCTAGGTAAGTTCTAGCTACTTTTAGATGGAAACGGTAGTTTGTGATAATGACATGGGATAAAATGAGGCTAAACATGATTATGCGAACCTATATGAACCTTACCATGCCTCTTGTGTTCATATTTGTGATCTTAGGCCATGTGAGTGACTTAATCATGCCTCTCATGCTATGCATAGCCTAGTTTAACTTGCAAGTTTGGATCTTTATGCATGAAATGCTAGCATGAACCTTTAGGAATCACTTATGTGTGAAACATTGGCTAAGATAAGATTTTGGGGCTTATGCATGTTTATGAACCCAAACCCCTTATGTTATCATGCAAGTTTGTGGCCAAATCCTTTATGAGATTATGCATGTTTATGGCCAATCCCCTCTTTTAAGTTGTGCATGTATATGGCCAAACCCTTTTTGATAATATGCATGTTGTGGCCGAATCCCCTTGTGTGACATTTTGTGTGTTTGTGGCCAAAACCCTTTTTTATGACACTATGCATGTTTGAGGCCAATTTGTAGCCATAGTATTCCTACTATGTGGACTCGTCTATACTTACGTTGGAAACACGTTTTGGGGTTAGGTTAGACGAGCGTGAATATACATGAGAAACTTAACTTGAAGTTCCATGAAATATGATGTGAAACATGATTTGGGTTAAATGGGTATAACATGACAACATGCAACATTGAATATAGCATGTAAGTTAACATGTGAATATGCACAAACATAAGCTTGGGAATTTACCTATTAAGTTAGGTCTACCCATTGGGAATTTACCTATTAAGTTAGGTCTACCCAATTGCTTGAAAACATGACTATGAACATGACACTAGACTAAACATGAAAGTGGCCAACTCGAGGTTGGGTTGAGTTTGCAACGTAAAACTACCCGGAACCGACCGGCCTAACTAGTAGTTGCAAACAATAGGACTCAATGTGAGAAGTTGGTCATGTTGTGCTTGAACCCGAGGTTAGACCAAGTTGTGGTGTAAATCTACCCGGACCCGCCCGGCTTAACTAGTAACCACAACAAAGTCTAATGTGAGAGGTTGGGGTGCATTAAATAATTAATGCCACATAATAGGGTTAAGTTAATTTGATTAATGAGGCTTAACCAAATATGATATGGACGAATGGGTTAAGTAATTTGATTAGGCTAATGATACTTGGCAAAACAAGATAAGCTTGGGTAGGTTAAGTAACTTGATTTGCCTAATGACACTTGACCATTTTTATACGACTAGTGGACGGGATTAAGTTAACCAACACTTAATCAATCCAACACGATAACGTAATAAGGTTAAGTAAATTTTCTTAATGACACTTAACCGTATAATACAGTTAATGGATGGGGTTAAGATTAGACTTAACTAATCTAAACATGGTAATCGGATAGGGTTAAGTTAACCTAGACTTAATTAATCCAACTTGGTAATTTAATGGGGTTAAGTTGAACACTTAACTAATTTAACACGATGATTTGATGAGGTTAAGTTAACCTATACTTAACCAATCTAACGTGAAAACATGATAAGGCTAAGTCACGAATCGTTTCGAATACGCTTGACCGATTTGACTCGGTAATTGGATAGGGTCAAATTAATATACACTTAACCAATCTGAAATGATAATTAGACGAGGTTAAGTCATGGATTACTTGATATACTTAACCAACTTGACACATGGTCTGTAGGGTTAAGTCTTGGACTTGGATACTTAGCCAGTTTCGACATGTTTTGTAGACGGGTTAAGTTGTGAACTTAAGTGACACTTAACCCATTAGGTAAACCCTAATTCGGAGGATTAGGTAAATAACCATAGTTAACAAGGATTATGGAAAGAAGGCTAAGTGGTAAACCTTAGTTAAGGGAAACTAAGTAATAATTCTTAGTCAAGGGAATTTGGACCATTTCTTAGATAGATTAGTAACCCGTTACGTTAGGTCAACATTTAAGTATGCGTGTAGGAGCAGGCTATCTGATTTAGATAAAGGCTCCAACGAACGGGGTAACGAAGCAGCGGCTTCGGGAAACGTGAGGATATTCTTGGGATCCCTCTGTGAGCTGCCAGGTCATTATACTAGGCTCACGAGAGGTTGAGGTCTACGGTAGAAGAACCAAGAATATGCCTTGGTTGCTATGCGAGCGACCTAAAGACTGGGGTGGATAGCAGTGAGTCGACGAATACATAAGTTGCCCGAGATAGCAAGTTCGTCGATCATCTACCATCTTGAGTCAAGCGTGTACGTACGGAAAGGCAGGGAACACCCAACAGACCATAATTGCTATCTAATTATGGGTGAGGTAGGCCGTAGGATTTAGGCTGGCCGGAGTGTAGTTCTCATGCAAGATTGTCTCTTGTGTTGCCTTTCACTAGTTGAGGGAGGGGTCTCGTGGGACCATAGCCACGTGTAGAAAAGCAGACCTTAGTATCTGCATCGGCAGATAAATCTAAAGCTCCCGACCGAGTCCTGTATTTCTTGTTTTGCCCTGGGACAGGACTCGGATGGCACGATGTGATACATGTGCAGACAGTTATAGAAAAACGATTCACGATGAATGCGTGGGAAAAAGGGCGCGGTTGACGGTTAACGTAATCCCTAGTGGCCTAGGTAGTTGAACCCAAACCGAAATGCGAAAGCGTGCAATAGGTAAGCGTAATCCCTAGTGGTTCTAGGTGGCGTAAGTTCTAGTAATTCAAACGATAATTCATATGGAAGAGCCTAGCTAGAACAAGGGTGACAGTCCAAACGATTTCAAGGATAATACGACATGAGGAAGCCCGTACGAGGTACGGCAAAGGACTAAACTTATATGCATGGAAAGAAACATATGATTTGAGTAACCTATATATGCGATATTAGGTTGACATGGACCATTACACGACCTTGAGTACGGGACATTCATGGTTAACACATGACGCGGGTAGGGATACTAGTACGAGAGGTGCAGAGCAAATATACATGTTAGAACTAATATACACAATAGATACCGTGGGAGGATAGACGGGGTAGATACCTGGGAATAATGTACTCGATAGAAATCTGACGATGTGATACCTTGACTTATCATAACACCGTAGTTTATCATGATACCTTAGTTTACCTTGCCACAGTAGTTAAACCGGCTAGCCCGGTTTAGTTTATCTATCTTGTAGTTATCCTTATGTTTACTTTCAGTTTATGCATGTCATGTTACCTTTACCTGTTTTTATACTGGAAGTAGATAGGACTTACTCAGTCTTTTTGACTGACCCGTTTTGTTTCGCCTCTTTTCTTCCGTTCCCCCCCAGGTTACAGGGTGGAAACAATGCTGTTTAGTTCGGATTTCTTCTGCTTGAAGGTCATCATGGATGGCTTGGACTTCTCTTGGCTATGGCTACTTTACTGTTTTACTTGGGGAATAATTTATTAAAAAGTCTTTATGCTTCTTTACTATTGCAAGACAGGTTTTGATGCACTCTGATGTAAAAGGCTTTAGACCTTAATTATTGAATTTATGAAAGTTTGATTTTACTTCCGCTATTTCATATGTTCTGTCTTGTGATATTTCTGTGCATGTTTACCAATAATGCCCCTCTAAAGCTAGTGCATTCCTTTGCGAGTGACCCTAGCGGAGGCGGGGTGTTACAAAAACTGGATTTTAGCTCGCTACTTTTCCTCAAACCCTCATCTTGTTTTGCATCATCATCCTTCCTCTAGAATCTCTCCCTTCTTGCATGGGATTCTATCTTGTCTTCCTCGTATTAAATTTCTGTTTCATGTCTCTTTGGGGGGTGGTTCATCCTGTTTATTTTGGCATGATATTTGGCATGGTCAGTTTCCTCTCTCTCTTACCTTTTCTTCACTCTTTTCTCTTCAATCTAATCCTTCGCTTTCAGTCGCTGATGCTTTTAACAATGGTTATGTTAGCTTAGTTCTAGGTTCGCTTTTTGATCGGAGTATTCCTTTTCAGTTGCTGAATACCTTTGCACTCATTCGCAACACTCAGCTAAATAACCTGGTTGATCATTTTGTTTGGGTTCTCTCTCCATCTAGAGGCTTTTCTGTTTCATCATGTTACAAGTATCTGAACTTTTCTGGTAGATTGTTTAAATTCTCAAGACTTTGGAAATGCAAGCTGGCTCCAAGAATTCTCTTCTTCCAATGGTGTTTGATTCATGAAAAGCTCAATACAAGAGAGAATCTTTTCAAATGCAATGTGGTTTCAGACCCTAACTGCCCTTTCTGTGATTCACATGCTGAATCCATTCATCATCTTTTCTTTTCCTGTGACTATACCTACCCAATTTGGGCTGCATCAAGTACCCATTTAATCGGTTTCATCCCCATCATTTCTTCCTTCTTTGATCATTGGGAATCTGATTCTAGTCCAGTACTTGACATCTTCCTGGCTGTTTATAGTTGGTGTGTGTGGAAAGAAATAAATGCAAGGATATTTAATAACAAAGCTAGTTCGATCATGACTATTTGTCACCGCATCATTCATATTTTTTCGTCTTGGTCAGGTTCTGGAGTCAATCATGCCGCGGTTTTCAGGTTTGCGCTGCCGGTGACCACTTCTCCGGCTACTTCTGTTGATAGCAACGATACAGCGTCTAGCATGGAGCTTATGTGATGTCTGATGATGCTCTTTTAATTCTCACCGAAGTATTTGTATAATTATGATGGTTAATAGTTTGATCTGCATGCTTTTGTAGTTGTACTCGTAATATGCCCTATGTGTGTTGAATGAAGTGTCTTAAACTTTGGGGTGATGGTTGTTTTTTGGACTACCAACTGGGTTTGTCAGTTGGATAAATATTAATATCTATTATTTAACCGGCTGTGTAGCCTCGCGCTACATATCCGTTTGCTCAAAAAAAAAACTCGGGTTGTTATAGACCTGTTGACACATGGATGGATTTCAGGATAAGGTTTGAGATGAAATTCCTTTCACAAGCTGAACGGAGTCTACAACTGGAAAAGTTCTTTCACAGTCCATAACCATAGATTGAGCACTAGCAAAACCTTCCTTTCCAGAAAACGGTTTCCCTCCAGGATTCGTAAAGGTCTTACAAAAGCGAGAAAAATCAGAGGATGCTTTAGCGGCAGGAGCTGCAGAAGCCGCTTGGGAAGGATTAGCAACATAGACCTATTCAACGACAAAGAGATACAGTTGGAACCATTCTGGCTAGTAGCGGGGTCTTTCTTGGTTACCGTACTCATTAGAATTTTTTGCCATTCTACTATCTGAAAAGAAAAGGAAGACTTTTTTAGTGGATACTCATGAGATAGTATTTAAGATGAAAAAGGAAGAAAACGATAAAGATTCCTAGTACAAATTCGTATGCTTATTGGGGGTAAATATATTATATATATATAGTTTGGAAAATATTTTTTAAATTACAAATACGCCTCTCATACATATATTTCCCTTATAATCGGGTAACCTATGCTTTGATATTAAATGTAACAACCCACCCGGAATAGGCCAAAATTTCAACCTAGAAAAAGCCCATCGAAACTTAGAGCCATTCTAAACGGGTCGTTGGTTCCTGTAAGGATTACATTTGCACAGATAATAATAACATAAATTTTGAACGGAAATCTCACATAGCAGAAAGAGAAAATATAATACTCAACATCAGCTTTAATCATCACTTCGTCCATGCCTTTTATCCCATCCACTGACCTGTTGGTTAAGTTGAGGAAAGGGGCCAGAACATAAAAATCCGTGTGACTGAAATATAGTGTTACTTAATGTCCATACCCTATATTTTTGCAGGTTACATATGTCAAGGTATGTCTACGCAGCATATAAGATTCACACAAACACCAAGTATCTAACCAATGGAGTAGATATCAAAGTCGATCACACATTAGTGTTTTTAGGGTAAAGACCTAATGAGGTGGCATTCTCGGTTACTTATAGCTCTATTAAAGGTGGATTATTACGATCTCTTATAACCCTGAGGCAGACCCCTAGCCCTTTTAGACTCCGTCCTAGTACGTTAACGTTCTTAAGTTTATTCTGCCATTTGTAATATGAGAAGTAGTATTGCGAACGTTACTGCTTAACTAATATTACCTGGTAGGACACCTATGTCGCTTAAGACTCCCCTTAGACAATTGGTGAGCATGCAATGGCTACATATCTTCCAGTTACCAATCTGTCCCTAGTTGAGCCCTTACAAGCTTCTAAAGGAAGTGGAAATCCCCATGAACTACCCTACTCTGTTACCGTTTTATGCCTAACCACTTTAAGAGAATGAGGACCTAAAAACCTACTTCAAATGTAATAAAGGTGGGTCCCATGACCTGGGTTCCTCTCAAAGGAATAAACCTTCGAAGGGATCCTAGTCCTAACCACTTAAGTCCCAAACTAGATAAAAAGTGATTCAACCACTTAAGACCTTCTCAAGGCGTAGTAAACCTGCCAATTTTCACACACAATAGACTCATATATATAGTGATACATATACACACACTAGACCTCTCATATTAAACCGTACGCCTGTAGATGTTGGATATGTCGGTCGGTTCCGGGCAGGCTTCTACTACAAGTTGATTTAACCTTGTGTCTAGTGTACTAAGTTTTTGAATGTCCCATAGCACCTAGACATCTCACATTAGTTGGGCCTACTTGTGATTGTTGGATTTGCCGGTCGGTAACGGGCAGACTTCCACTACAAATGGCAACTAAACTCGTGTCTATGTGTCACTATATATATATATATATAAGTTTAAAGCCATTCTATATATTCACACACAAGCAAAAAAATTATTATGGGGACATTTCCAATTCGAATCCAGCCTAACCGCATTTATTACGCTAATACAACATTAATTACGTTGATTATGTTTATATAAGTATAATAATAATGCCTAAACAACGTAAATATTCGTAAAATTGATGAAACATTCTAAAGAGGTAGAAATTATCAACTTTTATCCAAATCAAGGCATTCAAGTTTGGTTTTCCATAATTTTACTGCTACAACATGGGCATGATAACATAACGACAAGATAACAAATTGCAGTAGATGGAAAATATACATACATTAAATTTGAACTTGCATCCTAGGCTTGTAGAAAATGATTTTAATACTGAATTAAAAATAGAGTATTACATACACTTATACGTGTATATTTATAATTCATATTTTATCCAATTCACCCCTTTTTGGTGTTCTGCACATAAAAATGTTTATATTTGACCTAATTCAATTGTGAATGCGTTTAGATCCAAAATACGATCCAAACCCAATTCAAATAATTAAACAATCAAATCCAAACCTTTTTAGGTTGCGATCAAATGACAATTAAAGGTGAATTACATAAAATAAGTATTGTAACACCCCGTAATTCTATTAATATAAATATTCACAAATTGAAGAATAACTAATCTCAGACGTGAGAATTGTGGGAAACGGGTTGCGCCATTGTGTTTGTCTCGGAATTCTGGTTGAAATAGAGTCCGAGTTTGCATGATTTGGACTTCGTATGAAGGAGATATGGCCATCGAAAGTTTCAGAAAATTCAAAATTCAAAATTCAAAGTCAAACAGGCCAGGCGGGAAATTTCCCGCCCAGCACCCCAGGTCGACTGGGGAGTCGACACCCCCAGGATCAGGTCGACTGCGCAGTCGACTTGGGTGTCGACCTGGTCCAGTCGGCCAGGTTTTGGCAGAGCCCAATTTTGAGCTGCTGATGTGTCTTTAGGGCTGAGTTGGCTAATTTGATGGTTCAGGTTAGTTCTGAGTTGATCTGACGATCTAAATAAATCTTAAACTCTAAATATACCTAGGTAGTCTCTCACTCTAAATTCACATGAAAGATAGAATAGCCGCCGTCATGCCGTCGCCATGGAACTCAGTGTAGCTGCCGCCAACTAAGAAGAAAGAAAGCTAATCAAAACTCTAATTCTACTCAACTCTAAAGCAAATCAAGACTCTCTTTCTTTTCTAATTGTGAGTATGATGATATTAATAAGATTATTAGCAAACTAATTAGATTAAGATGTGATATGGATCATAAGAAAATGATGTGAATTGTCATATATGTTGTTGTAAACCTTATGCTATCATGTATGTTGTAAATCCTATGTTATGTGATGATGATATCCTATATGTTGTAAATCATGCTATGATGATATTATATATGTTGCAAGTTTCTATGCTAAGTTGCGATGTTACAAAGCCATGATGTTATTATGTTGTAGTTAGCTTATGAATCATGATGTTGATTATATATATTTGGGCTATGATGATTCATATGATAAATCACATGTACCTATGCAAGTTTAGATTTATTAGTATGTATAATCTCACATATTGTATGACATCTATTTAGATCTAGAATTATGACATCTATTTAGATCTAGAATTACATGTGTGAATTCTATGTGTTAGATGCTAGTTCACACCATCATTATGTTGCATAAACCACATATGCAAGTTTATACATGAACTTGGGTTATGATCATATTATGTAAGTTGTGACATTTAACCAAACAAGTTGACACCTTTAGATCCATGACATGTGTAGTTTTATGCAAGTTTCACCCCTATTATGATTAGATCTATTTTATTTTTCTATATGTTGTGATAATTTATCTTTGTGCTATGAGTTAGACTATTCGAGTCTAACGTATATTTTGCGTTGAATAAGCGAACGTATAACGTGGGGTAGGGGTAATATTAAGGATTTAATATTAAGAAATTGGGGTGCAATTGATATGATTTTGCATACCATAAGTGGATGGCCATAATTGAGTCAATTATGGACATCATTAAAATTGGAATTAATTAATGATTTTGAATAGGGATATATTTAAAACTGGGGTAAAAGATTATAAGTGTTAATCAATGCTTAGGACACGAGGTTGGACTCGTTTGTGACGTAAAACTCCCCGGACCTGCCCGGCGAATCCAGTAGTCACAAATGTCAGCCCAATGTGAGAGGTCCTAGGCCCAAATTAAAGCATAACAGTTGTAAAGACACGAGGTTAGACTCTTTTATGGTGTAAGACTGCCCGGACCCGCCCGACGAATCCAGCTGCCATAAATGCCAGTCTAATGTGAGAGGTCTTTATGAGGTTATGGCCTGAATGAATTAAGAAATACCTAACCAGATAAACATGTGAAGTGGGACATAGGGATTAAGTAGGTGCCTTGGGTGGCATGAGGAATCTAGTGGGTGCCTTTAGTGGCATTTGAAATACGATTAGTAAGACTTAACCAAACACACATGTAAATGAACATGACTAAGAAGAGGGTTAAGTGCGATATACTAGTGGGGACAAGCTTAGGTGGATAGCTTGTGGTAAGTAATTGGGGGCCCATTTCAACCAGTAACCCAAACGTATCTTTGTGGGCTCGATCCAAGTCGAGGATGGGACACGCATACTGGGCTTGACTATAAGAGGCCAAATGGGTTAGCGGTGGCAACGCAAGTCCAACGGGTTTCATATGCGTGGGTGGACCCGGGCTGGTAGGTAAGACGTTGTTGCATCGTGTAGGTATAAGCCGTGCATCCTTAGGCTGTATCGGGTTGCCACTTTAGGGGAGTGATACACCCCACTGTGGGACCAGCACGGGTATCTACGAGTAGGGAGTCGATCGAAAGTGGGTAGTGGGGTACACCTAGCGGAGATAGGGGCAGGCGACACCTATGTAGTCAGCTAGGGGTACACGAAGTTATTTATAAAATTTCTAAGTGAAGCAAGTGGGATCAACCTTTAGGGTGACTGGTGTGGTGCAGTGTAGTAATTATTCGTTAGTATTAGGTGTGCCTTTAACGTTATCTTTATCTGCTCCTCCATACCCAATAGTTCATAGACATTTCCTTGTTTTCCAGCTTATGCCTTAGTCTAGTTATTTTGATAATAGTATTGTTAGAATTATCATACTCACCAAACTTTATGTCTGACCCCCTCTATTTCTATCTTTTTCCCCTCCAGGTCCTCAGGGTGGGCCCGGCTCTAGTGGAGCTTGATTGGATTGCTTTATCTCTCTTTTGGAAAGCTTGGACCGTTGAAGTAAAGTCCAGCTTGTTATCTTCTTTAATGGCTATTTATGTAATGGGATTATGTATTTTGTTTTATCAAGATGGATATGGTACTTGACTCTGATTTATGGTTTTATGATGTAACAAACATGTTTAATTTCCGCTGCAATGAAACAAAGTTTTAGATTTCCAAGTACTACTTATTATCTATCTTGTTGTAATTTTTCTGTTCTATATTCACTTAAAACCTCCATGGAGGTTAATGCATTCCCTTTGTGAGTGACATTAATGGACGTGGGGTGTTACATGTGGTATCAGAGCTTAAGGTTACCAAAACAGATAATTTTTTTAGAAAAACTATTTTTCTAAAGTATTTTTGGAAGAAGTGTTTTCAAAAACATGTCTTGATGAGTAATTTAAAGAGGAAAGTTTTTATGAAAAACAATAATCCCCAATAGCCATATATCTTTATCTTTCGAATTCTCCATTTTGAATCTTTCCTTTTTCATTTCAGCATGGCTGAAGATCTTAACCTTCCGGAGGGTGTAACGATACCAGGATGGTATAGGAGGTTATTAGAGGCTAGGGCCGCTGCAGGTCCAGCCAATGTTCCTCCACCACCAGTTGCACCCGCTCCTCCTCCTCCTCCTCCCCCTCCTCACGCTGATACTTTTGCAAAGACATGCAAGGAATTTAAGGCTATGGGTGGAAAAACTTTTCAAGGGTCAGAAACGTTTGTGGAAGCTAGAGATTGGCTTAAGGAGGTGGAAGAATTGCTAGAAATCTTTGAAGTAGAAGAAGGGATGAAAGTCAAATTAGCAGCTTGGTTAATGAAGGGAGATGCCTCGTTTTGGTGCGAGGTCACTAATGGGGAGCGTCCTGTTGATTCTTGGGCGGATTTCAGACGTAGGTTTGAGGCAAAGTTTCTCTCAAGGGCAGAAGAGAATCTATACATGGAAAGGTTCTTGACAATGAAGCAGGGAAATCTATCAGTGAAAGAGTACGTCAACAAATTTAACCAATTGGCAAGGTTTGCCTTAGATTTGGTGAACACGCAGGAGAAGAAGGCTCCGAGGTTCGTTAATGGCTTGAATGAGCCATTGCAGGGGTTGGCTATGACCCACATCCCTATGGGGGCCACCTTTGAGAAGCTAGTAGACATGGCACTCATGCACGAGGAGAAAGGCGCTAATGCTAATAAGGCACCCGAGAAGAAAGGGGATCAGAAGAAACCACAACAGCAAAACAAGAAGGGTGGTAAAGACAATAATGGCAAAGGAAAGAAAAGATGCTTTAACTGTGGGACACCAGGCCATCTCAGCAAGGATTGCAGAAAGAAAAAGAAGACTGGCTGTTTTCACTGTGGTGAAGCGGGACATCTAGTGAAGGACTGCCCAAAGAAGGGGCAGAGGGAAGGGTCTACCTCGGGAGGACAGGTGCAGGCTCTTATTGCACCAGGGCAGGCAACGGGACAAGTTCAGGCTCTCGCGGTCCCACCGCTGCAAGAACGAGGTAGAACCATTTCTGTTGAAAGCTTAGTTTTTCTGTTTGATCATCCTGTCCGTACCTTATTCGATTCGGGCGCATCGCATTCGTTTATCTCTACATCATTAGTTGAATCACTGCACTTAAACACCAGTTTAATAGAGGACCCCTTAGTTGTTTCGAATCCAATTGGGGGCTCAGCTTATTTGTCCATGATATGTTTGGATTTGAAAATTTCTATACTTAGCGTTGGGTTTAGATGTGATGCTTATGTTTTGGGCTTCACGGGCTATGGACTAATTTTAGGAATGGATTGGTTATCCAGAAATGGGGTCGTTCTTGATTGTGAAAGGAGAGTAGTTAGGCTCATGACTCGCCTTGGCAACACTCTCGAAATCTTTTGTAATCCCATTAATTCCGTTATGCTAAGTTATCTAGAATCGCTTGACGCGTCGGTGGAAAATCTACGATCTATTAAAGTAGTCCAAGAATATTTGGATGTGTTTGAGGAGGTGAAGGGCTTGCCTCCGAAGCGGGAGATAGATTTTCGAATATATCTTGTGGATAATGCAAAACCAGTATCTTTGCCAGTACGCCACATAGCTCCTCGTGAAAGGAGGGAACTCAATAAGCAAGTGAAGGAGTTGCTTGAGAAGGGGTTCATAAGACGAAGTATATCGGAGTGGGGTGCTCCAATAGTATTTTCCACGAAGGCGGATGGGTCCCTTAGACTTTGTGTGGACTATTGAGAACTTAATAAGCTTACTAAGAAGAACAGACACCCACTTCCGAGGATTGACGATCTCTTCGATCAGTTAGTTGGCGCCTCAATGTTTTCGCAGTTGGACTTAGCCACTGGATTCCATCAGTTGAGAGTGGCTGAGGATAGCATAGACAAAACTGCCTTTAGGACTCCAGACGGTTTCTATGAATGGCTAGTGATGCCCTTCGGTTTGACAAACGCCCCCGCATACTTTGTTGATTTGATGAGTAGGGTGTTTAGGGAGTACCTTAATAAATTCGTGGTGGTCTTTGTAGATGACATCTTGATCTTTTCTAAGGACGAAGAAGAGCATACCCTACATCTTAGGGAAGTGTTGGAGACTCTACGAGCGCATAACCTTAAAGCTAAATTTACTAAGTGTCACTTCTGGAGAGAGGAAGTGCGATTCTTAGGGCACGTGGTTTCCAAAGAAGGGATAGCTGTGGATCCCGCGAAGGTGGTGGCCAACCAAGATTGGAAGGTCCCTAAAAATGCTACCGAAGTAAGGAGTTTCTTGGGGTTGGCTGGCTACTATAGGAAGTTTATCAAAGACTTCGCAAAAATATCAGCTCCATTGACACGCCTGACGAAGAAGAACCTAGTCTTCGCGTGGGACGTAGATTGTGATGATGCGTTCCAACGTTTAAAGAGAGCTTTGACCACAGCCCCAGTCTTAGTGTTGCCTGATGGGAGTAAGCCATTTACTGTTTATACCGATGCTTGTGGGACAGGTCTAGGCGCAGTCTTAATGCAAGAGGGAAGGGTAATAGCCTATGGTGGAAGGCAGTTAAGAGCGCATGAGAAAAATTACCCTACACATGACCTAGAGTTGGCCGCTATTGTTTTCGCGCTTAAGTCTTGGCGCCATTATCTTCTTGGGGAGAAATTCGAATTGTTCACTGACCACAAATCGCTAAAATACTTGTTCTCTCAGAAGGACTTGAACTTAAGGCAGCAAAGGTGGATGGAGTTCTTAGCGTCCTACGATTTCGAAATAACATATACCCCTGGCATGGGTAACGTGGTGGCAGACGCCTTAAGTAGGAAAAGGTTGTCCTTGAGCCTATTGTTTGTTGAGCGGCGAAACTTAGAATTCATCTCTATGTTTGACTTTAAACCTTCCGTTGACTTTGTACCCGGTTTGCTAGCATCCTTGGAGGTCAGACCTACGCTTTTGGGACGGATTGGTGAGGCACAGCGAGACCACCCACAGTTGGTTGAGTTAGTAGAAAAGCTCAAAAGAGGGGAATCATCAAGCCATCTCCGTAGGTATACCCTAGATGATAAGGGTTGGTTACGTAGGGATAGTAGACTTTGTGTACCTCGAGACGAAGGTTTGAGGAAGGCTATTCTTGACGAAGCACATCATTCGAAGATGACCATTCATCCCGGCGGGGAAAAGATGTACAAAGACATGAAGCGAGTTTTCTTTTGGGCCGGTATGAAGAGGGATGTGGCCGAGTATGTTGCTAGATGCTTGGTGTGCCAACAAGTAAAAGCGGAGCAAAAGAAACCCGGTGGGTTGCTTCACCCATTGGAGGTTCCACTATGGAAGTGGGAAAGTGTCTCGATGGACTTTGTGGATGGATTACCAAGGTCAAGGAAGGGTAATACGGGGATTTGGGTTATAGTAGACAGACTTACTAAGAGCGCCCATTTCATTCCCGTGAAGAGTAAGAGGACTGCTCCATGGTTAGCTTCTGTATACGTCCGAGAGATAGTTCGTTTGCATGGTGTTCCTTCTAACATTGTAAGCGACCGTGATCCTATCTTCACTAGCGAATTTTGGAAGAGCTTGCAAGAGGCGGTAGGGACTCAGTTATGTTTGAGCACCGCGTACCATCCTCAGACGGACGGCCAGACTGAGAGGGTGAATCGCATTCTTGAGGTTCTTTTGAGGCTATGTATCCTAGACTTTGGGGGTACATGGGAAGAGCATCTTCCGTTGGTAGAGTTCGCATATAATAACAGCTTTCAATCTAGCATTGGCATGGCACCTTTCGAAGCTCTTTATGGACGACCTTGTCATTCACCTACATGTTGGTGGGAATCTACGGATAAGATCTTACTTGGGCCCGATATGATTAGAGAGACTTCGGAAAAGATCGACTTGATTCGAAGGAGGATGAAGACGGTGCAAGATAGGCAGAAATCTTATGCAGACAAAAGGAGGACAGATCTTGAGTTTGATGTTGGGGACATGGTCTTTATCAAAGTGTCTCCATTACGGAATGTTGTTCGCTTTGGGTCCTTTGGGAAATTAGCACCAAGGTTTGTATGGCCGTTTCCTATTAAGGAGAAGATTGGACAGATGGCGTATAGAGTGGAGTTGCCTGAGAGACTTAGTGGTGTACACGACGTATTCCATGTGTCACATTTGAGGAAGTGCTTGCACGAGACCGCGGAAGTGGTAGAGCCGAGCTTAATTAGAGAGGTGGAGATAGAGCGTGATGCGACGAGCTCCTACATGCATTCTTGGGTCGGAGATCAAGAAGTTGAGGAATCGAGAGGTCAGACTAGTCAAAGTGCAATGGGGAGATGATGAGAGCAATGCTACTTGGGAGACAGAAGCGAAGATGCGTTCGTTGTACCCTTTTCTTTTTGAGGGTATGTCTTTTAATTTCTCCTTTATCGCTTAGCTTGTACTTATCTTATCTTTAGTATGTCCTCTCGCTAGTATCTTTGACATTTAGTTAGGATAATCCTATGGTTGAAATATGTGTTTGAGACATGTTATGTATAATGGATGCAAAGTGGATGCAAGTGGATGCAAGTGTTTGCTAGTAGTTGCTCGTGGACGCATATACACACACTATTAGGCACTAGATCGGCTCAGTCACTTCATATTACATATTGCATATATATGGATGTATTTAGTAAAATGGATGTATGAGGATTTTTTTATCATATGGATGCTGCATTCAGATGATGATTGTGCACGCATATAGAGATAATATGTAGCATTAAGGAAATTTTGCATACATAATGGACGCATGGCACTATCATGATTTGCATTAAGGAGGTAAACTGAATCAGTGGACCGCCTGATTTTGCATTAGATATGGACATATACACACACTGTGCATTTAAACATGAAAGCATTAGAAGTCTATAAGGACAATGGATGCCTGTGTTTGATGGTTGAGTAGATGGACGATTGGATGTTAGGATATACATTCTTCTTGACTTGAAGATTTCGGGGTCAAAATCCTTTAAGGAGGGGAGAATGTAACACCCTGTAATTCTGTTAATATAAATATTCACAAATTAAAGAACAACTAATCTCAGACGTGAGAATTATGGGAAACGGGTTGCGCCATTGTGTTCGTCTCGGAATTCTGGTTGAAATAGAGTCCGAGTTTGCGTGATTTGGACTTCGTATGAAGGAGATATGGCCATCAGAAGTTTCAGAAAATTCAAAATTCAAAATTCGAAGTCAAACAGGCCAGGCGGGAAATTTCCCGCCCTGCACCCCAGGTCGACTGGGGAGTCGACACCCCCAGGATCAGGTCGACTGCGCAGTCGACTTGGGTGTCGACCTGGTCCAGTCAGCCAGGTTTTGGCAGAGCCCAATTTTGAGCTGCTGATGTGTCTTTAGGGCTGAGTTGGCTAATTTGATGGTTCAGGTTAGTTCTGAGTTGATCTGACGATCTAAATAAATCTTAAACTCTAAATATACCTAGGTAGTCTCTCACTCTAAATTCACATGAAAGATAGAATAGCCGCCGTCATGCCGTCGCCATGGAACTCAGTGTAGCTGCCGCCAACTAAGAAGAAAGAAAGCTAATCAAAACTCTAATTCTACTCAACTCTAAAGCAAATCAAGACTCTCTTTCTTTTCTAATTGTGAGTATGATGATATTAATAAGATTATTAGCAAACTAATTAGATTAAGATGTGATATGGATCATAAGAAAATGATGTGAATTGTCATATATGTTGTTGTAAACCTTATGCTATCATGTATGTTGTAAATCCTATGTTATGTGATGATGATATCCTATATGTTGTAAATCATGCTATGATGATATTATATATGTTGCAAGTTTCTATGCTAAGTTGCGATGTTACAAAGCCATGATGTTATTATGTTGTAGTTAGCTTATGAATCATGATGTTGATTATATATATTTGGGCTATGATGATTCATATGATAAATCACATGTACCTATGCAAGTTTAGATTTATTAGTATGTATAATCTCACATATTGTATGACATCTATTTAGATCTAGAATTATGACATCTATTTAGATCTAGAATTACATGTGTGAATTCTATGTGTTAGATGCTAGTTCACACCATCATTATGTTGCATAAACCACATATGCAAGTTTATACATGAACTTGGGTTATGATCATATTATGTAAGTTGTGACATTTAACCAAACAAGTTGACACCTTTAGATCCATGACATGTGTAGTTTTATGCAAGTTTCACCCCTATTATGATTAGATCTATTTTATTTGTCTATATGTTGTGATAATTTATCTTTGTGCTATGAGTTAGACTATTCGAGTCTAACGTATATTTTGCGTTGAATAAGCGAACGTATAACGTGGGGTAGGGGTAATATTAAGGATTTAATATTAAGAAATTGGGGTGCAATTGATATGATTTTGCATACCATAAGTGGATGGCCATAATTGAGTCAATTATGGAAATCATTAAAATTGGAATTAATTAATGATTTTGAATAGGGATATATTTAAAACTGGGGTAAAAGATTATAAGTGTTAATCAATGCTTAGGACACGAGGTTGGACTCGTTTGTGACGTAAAACTCCCCGGACCCGCCCGGCGAATCCAGTAGTCACAAATGTCAGCCCAATGTGAGAGGTCCTAGGCCCAAATTAAAGCATAACAGTTGTAAAGACACGAGGTTAGACTCTTTTATGGTGTAAGACTGCCCGGACCCGCCCGACGAATCCAGCTGCCATAAATGCCAGTCTAATGTGAGAGGTCTTTATGAGGTTATGGCCTGAATGAATTAAGAAATACCTAACCAGATAAACATGTGAAGTGGGACATATGGATTAAGTAGGTGCCTTGGGTGGCATGAGGAATCTAGTAGGTGCCTTTAGTGGCATTTGAAATACGATTAGTAAGACTTAACCAAACACACATGTAAATGAACATGACTAAGAAGAGGGTTAAGTGGGATATATTAATGGGGACAAGCTTAGGTGGATAGCTTGTGGTAAGTAATTGGGGGCCCATTTCAACCAGTAACCCAAACGTATCTTTGTGGGCTCGACCCAAGTCGAGGACGGGACACGCATACTGGGCTTGACTATAAGAGGCCAAACGGGTTAGCGGTGGCAACGCAAGTCCAATGGGTTTCATATGCCTATATGGACCCGGGCTGGTAGGTAAGACGTTGTTGTATCGTGTAGGTATAAGCCGTGCATCCTTAGGCTGTATCGGGTTGCCACTTTAGGGGAGTGATACACCCCATTGTGGGACCAGCACGGGTATCTACGAGTAGGGAGCCGATCGAAAGTGGGTAGTGGGGTACACCTAGCGGAGATAGGGGCAGGCGGCACCTATGTAGTCAGCTAGGGGTACACGAAGTTATTTATAAAATTTCTAAGTGAAGCAAGTGGGATCAACCTTTAGGGTGACTGGTGTTGTGCAGTGTAGTAATTATTCGTTAGTATTAGGTGTGCCTTTAACGTTATCTTTATCTGCTCCTCCATACCCAATAGTTAATAGACATTTCCTTGTTTTCCAGCTTATGCCTTAGTCTAGTTATTTTGATAATAGTATTGTTAGAATTATCATACTCACCAGACTTTATGTCTGACCCCCTCTATTTCTATCTTTCCCCCCTCCAGGTCCTCAGGGTGGGCCCAGCTCTAGTGGAGCTTGATTGGATTGCTTTATCTCTCTTTTGGAAAGCTTGGACCGTTGAAGTAAAGTCCAGCTTGTTATCTTCTTTAATGGCTATTTATGTAATGGGATTATGTATTTTGTTTTATCAAGATGGATATGGTACTTGACTCTGATTTATGGTTTTATGATGTAACAAACATGTTTAATTTCCGCTGCAATGAAATAAAGTTTTAGATTTCCAAGTACTACTTATTATCTGTCTTGTTGTAATTTTTCTGTTCTATATTCACTTAAAACCTCCATGGAAGTTAATGCATTCCCTTTGTGAGTGACATTAATGGACGTGGGGTGTTACACGTATAATAGTAGCAACATCCCAATTTCATTTTTAATCCAATATTAAAACAAAAAATCCACAAAATCAATTAATCATAATAATTCATACGCAATTACAAGATAGAGGATTTGAGGGTTTTAATGTTTATATTATCGAATTTCCAAATCCTCTAAGGCATATCTTTTCACATGAAAATCTGTTAAAAACTTGAATACAGTCTATGCCTTAAGTAAACCACATTCCACTCACAGATCTAGGCGGAATAGAGAGAAATCTGTGGTAGATATAGATCTTCAATAATTCTTTGCATTCAAGCATGCTCCAATAATCCTCTTAATTATATACATATAACTGACATGCATTAAAATCTTTTACATATATGTTTATGTCAAATTCCAGAATGCTAAACTCATATAAACTAGGATAGAGAGAGATTTAGAATAGAGTTAGAAAAATAGAAGAAAACCTTAACCTATTCTTTTATTTTTCTCTAGAATTTAATAATGGTGGAAAGGCAGCATGGAGGCAGGGATGGAGAATGATTAGGGCTTTCATAGTGTGATAGGAGGGGTATATATAGTTGCCCGTGTAAGCATAGACCTTTGGATTATTTAGAATTAATCCAAGCCTTTATTTTATATGGTTACTGTTAGCCTACTTTGTGAACTAGGCAACACAAAGTCAAGATATCAAGCATTGGAGAGCATTTCAAATTAGAAGACTTCGGTTCGGATCGGAGAGACCATCACTACTCAGATCGGAGGAGACGCTACAGCTTCGATCGAACAAATACAATCATCCGGGTCGGGTTAGAGCAACGTATCGGTTCAGATCGGATAAAGTCTCCTGTTCGGAGCGGCGAGCTATTGCTGTTGAATACAGAGAGCGCGCGTTCGGATCGGAGGACAGTCTTCTTCAAGATGGGTCGGAAGGCCACCCAGCTGCTATAGAGATGGTTCGGAGGAAGAGCAGAATAAAGAGAAGAGAGAGTTGTCACCAGGTCAATTCGGGTCGGATCGGATATCCCGATCCGAACCCCTGATACATACACCTCCGACCCGAACCCATTTTCCATACTGTCCCCCTGCATAAGCGCCTGAATATCCGGATCGGCTACGACCAGTTCCTGCCCATAACGTTCACTATTTTGATGCGTTGTTAGCACAGTAATCAATCCGAACCCGAGGCTAATGGGATGGACGACACGTGGCTCCGATCCGGATCGGGTTTTGAGCGAATTCACACCTATAAATACCCCGTCTGGAGACAAAGAAAAGGATCTTTTTTAGGCACTTTGAGAATTCAACCACCTCCATAATCCGAACTCCATTACTCCCGGAGAATCCAAATCTTCTTTCATTACTTGTTTTAGCTTATTGAGTGAATATAAGTGAGTTGTGAGTGAAATCAAGTGAAAATTACATTGTATTTGCAACTGAATCATTGAATATAGTGAAAGATAAGTGGACGTAGGCATTTCTTCGCCGAACCACTATAAATCCTGTGTGTTCATCATTTATTTTTATCTCATCTTATTTGCTTTTAATCAATTTGGGTGTTAGAACCACTTTTGGGTCTAACATTTTGGTGCTTTCACTGAGAAACCTCATCTGAATTCTTCATTTTCCGGGATTTCTTTCTACTTTTTGGACCATTGAGTTCAAAGAAGTTAATCCTTAAGTTTTTTCGCTCTTTTATATTTGTTGAAGTGATTGTCAAAGACTCATGGCCAAAGGAAAAGGCAAGGAAGTTCAGTCTGTTCGAGGAAATGGAGCTGGCGAAGATCAGCAAAATGCTGTTGTAACAAGGTCTCGGGGGCAGAGTTCAGCAGCAGGAAGAACCAATGCAGGAAATCCGAGCCGCCAGCAGGGGGAGAGCTCCGATCCGATCCGGGTGGGAGATTCTGAAGCAGTGCATTCCCCCAATCTGAACCGACCCGAGCTGCTTGCCACGTACCGATCCGACCAGGCTCCCCAGCTCCGAACCGACCCGACCTCCTATCTCCGATTCGACCCGATGCTTGGTGAAGCTGGAACCTCTACTCGAGTCCCTACGAATGCTCCGATTCCAGCCACCAGGGTTGGTGATCAGGACAATCCATCTGCGCCCATCACTCAAGGAGATTTCTCGCGCTTGCTTGACATGCTTGAGAGCACAAGGGAGGCTATGAAAGTTCACGAGCGCACTAATCTCATGATGCAGGAAAATATGAGGCTCATGAGTTGGGAGATTAGTGAACTCCGTCGACAGAGAACTCCATCACCGGTTCGTCACACACCAGTGGATCAATCTTCATCTTCCGAGGAAGTGCGGCCCCGTGAACGAAGGCCACTCGAACGACCTCAAAACGTGGAGCAGCTGACATTTGGATCTTTGGGATCTCGTGAGGATATTGCACGAGCATTAGGAAACAATGACCCCACTCGGGGGCAAAGACTCCAGTCCCCTCCTCCCGAGATCGACCGGGAGCGCAGGGAACGGAATCGAGCAGAGGCAGCTCGAAGAAGAAGGGTATCCCCTGAACAAGAGCCCAGAAGGAACTCGGATACTAGGGCCAGGGAACCTGAGCGGCCCCTAACTAATGCTGATGTACAGGCAATGGTTCGCCAGATCATGTCCGAGAGCCGGAATTATACAAATGAAGATTATGGCATTGAGCGAAGCCATACTCCCTTCACCGACGATATCCTCGACTTCCAATTTCCTCGACGCTTTAACTTGCCACAGATGGACAAGTACAACGGAAGGACTGATCCGGGACAGCATTTGATGCGGTATTCGTGGCTCATGAATGCTGCTGCTGCCCCTGATGAAGTGAAGTGCAAAGCGTTCCCAATCTACTTAGAAGATGTGGCACTGTTCTGGTTTACCCGACTTCCTCCTCGTTCGATTTCAAATTACAAGGAACTAAGCGAGCGTTTCATGAACCAGTTCCGACTCCATGCCCGAAAGTCCAAAAGTGTTATTGAATTATCGAGAATTAAGCAGGCACCAGGAGAGTCTTTGAGGGCATATCTTGACCGTTTTAACCAAGCTGTGACTGAGGTCAGTGACCCGCATGAGCCCACTATCCTGATGGCATTGAAGGAAGGAGTCGATCCTGAATCTGAGTTTGGAGATTACCTTTCTGGGAAAACACCTTCCACAAGGGAGATATTCTACGAAAAAGCCGATATTTATCTAAGACGAGAGGAGGCCAGGGCAAACCGAAAGAGAAAGTCTGAGACGGCTTCAAAGGAGAATGTGCAGAGTAATATCGCCGTGAAGCAGTCTGGGGAAAGTTCTGGCAAGGTTGAAGTAAATGTAGGAAACAAGCGTGGAAACAGCAATGCTGGAAGCGGGGGTAACAACAACAATAACCGTAATCCAAACGGTAACAGAAGAAACAGAAATAGGGGAAGTGATCCTAACAAAAGACCCCGATTCCAGAACTACGAGAATTATACACCATTGAACGACACCCTGGAAAATATTTACCTGGATACGTACAATGTGTTACAGTACAAAAGACCGCCACCTCGTGATTCGACCGAGAAAGAAATGGCGACAGGGAAATTTTGTTTGTTTCATGGAACTCATGGGCATTCAACCAATGAATGTCGGCATTTGAGGGATGTGATTGAGAAGCTGCTGCGTGAAGGGAAGTTGGATGAGTACAAGGTTGCCCCGAGGGACAGGGGGCAAGGAGAGCAGGCTCCAAAACAGATTCTACCTGCTCCCAAGCCTACAGCGCAGCAGAAAGGTAAAGGAATTGTTATCAACTCCATAGTAGGCGGACCTCACCCGGCAATCCGAAGTTTCAGGTCAATGGATCAATATGTAAACGCTGCCAAGCACCTAGATGTGAATGAGGGTGATGATTTGGAAGATATCACCCCCATAAAACAACAGAAGACCATGTTTGACGACGTGGTATTCCGCAGCCGAGACAATACTGGGATCCAATCACCCACCGATGATCCGTTGGTTATTACGACCACCATTGGGCCGGCCTTGGTCCATAAGGTATTAGTAGACAATGGAAGTTCTGTCAATATTTTATTCAAAAAGTCATTCGATCAAATGAAGCTTGAATCTGAAGATTTGAAGCCGTGTGAAGGATGGATCAGAGGCTTCAACGGGGCGTCGACAGCTCCCATGGGATACATAGAGTTTACCGTGACCCTGGGGCAAGGAGAACGTAGAAGAGTGCGGATGCTCCAGTTCGTAGTATTGGATGTAGATTCGCCTTATAATGCATTTTTGGGGAGGCCTGCCCTTGCTGAATTCAGAGTTTGTATCGCCCCTTGGTGTTTGTTACTTAAGTTCCCAACCGAAGCCGGAACTGGAGTAATGAGAGGGGATCAAGTTTCTGGACGGGCCTGCTATGTGGCCGAGTTAAAGATGTTGATGAAAGGACTTAACGTTGAAAGTAAAGATGCCTCGTCTCCCTCAAAGGGGGGCTCGGCATAGCAATTAAAGAGATTGACCCCAAAGGAGTTGCCCGAAGGAACACCTGAAGACCTGGATCCCAGAAAAGACGAGGAACCAGAGGCTAGGAATGCAACTCCTAATGAAGCAACGGTGGAAATTCCTATTGATGAAGCTGATCCGACAATAGTTTTGAAGATTGGTTCTCAATTGGATCCACGTCGAGCTAAAGAACTAACGGATTTCTTGAAGGCAAACCTAGACGTGTTTGCCTGGACCCATGCTGACATGTGTGGGATATCGCCATCCGTTATAAGCCACAAGTTGAATGTAAATCCGAAACATCCACCTGTGAAGCAAAAGAGACGCATGCTGGGCCCAGAAAGGTCGGCTACTCTCAAAGAGGAAGTAGAGAAGTTGAAGCAGAATGGATTCATTCGAGATTCGACGTATCCCGACTGGATATCGAATCCCGTCTTGGTAAAGAAGCCAAATGGAAAGTGGCGGACTTGCATTGACTTTTCAGATTTAAACAAGGCTTGCCCAAAAGTTAGTTTCCCACTTCCCAGGATTGACCAGCTTGTAGACTCGACAGCAGGTCATGAACTTCTCTCTTTCATGGACGCATATTCTGGGTACAATCAAATTCCTATGCACGTACCAGACCAAGAACATATGAGCTTCAATACGAATTTGGGATTATATTGTTATGTTGTAATGCCATTCGGATTGAAAAACGCTGGAGCTACTTATCAGCGCTTGGTGAACAGAATGTTTTATAATCAAATAGGAAAAACTATGGAAGTTTATGTGGATGACATGCTTGTCAAATCAAAACAGTCCTCCAGCCATACGCAAGACTTGGCGGAAATGTTTGGTATCCTGCGAAAGTACCGGATGAAATTGAATCCTCTGAAATGCTCGTTTGGAGTGGCATCGGGAAAGTTCCTTGGCTTCATTGTGAGTTCCCTAGGAATTGAAATCAACCCTAGCCAGATAGCAGCGATTAGAAATATCGAAGAGCCGAGGAGAATTAAAGACGTCCAAAGTCTTGCAGGGAAAGTAGCGGCACTGAGTAGATTCATCTCCAAAGCCACAGACAAATGTGTTCCGTTTTTTGATTTGATTAAAAGAGGAAAGAAGAACTTCGAGTGGACTACGGACTGTGTTGAGGCCTTTCGAAATTTATTGGAACTGCTAGAGAAACCGCCGATTTTATCAAAGCCCGTAGATCACGAAGAATTGTTTGTTTACTTGGCAGTCTCGGCTCATGCCGTCAGTACAGCCCTTGTTCGAGAAGAAAATAAAGTACAAAGGCCAGTGTATTATGTAAGCAAGAAATTAGCGGCGGCAGAATGCAACTACCCAAAAATTGAGAAGCTCGCTTACAGCCTCCTGATCGCATCCCGAAAACTTCGTCACTATTTCCAAGCCCATCCAATAACCATATACACCGACCAGCCCTTAAGGCAGGTGTTGCAGAGACCCGAAGCATCGGGAAGGTTGATCAAATGGAACATAGAACTAAGTCAGTTTGATTTGAATTTTCAACCACGAAAGTCAATCAGGGGGCAAGCTCTAGCAGACTTTATTGCGGAGTTCACCATTCCTGAGGAGGAAGTAGTCGATGACAGAGTGGTTAAGTCCGAGGATGAGCTAAAGATAAATCCGTGGAAACTATATACAGATGGAGCCAAGAACGACCGAAGGTCCGGAGCTGGAATCGTCTTAGTCACTCCCGAAGGACGGTCGTTATATTACGCACTGCGATTAGAATTTTCGGCGACTAACAATGACTCTGAGTATGAAGCCCTGATTGCCGGGCTGAAGCTTGCTAAAGACCTCGGAATAAAAATGTTAGACATATTTTGTGACTCTAAAATTGTTGTCTGCCAAGTGCGAGAGGAATTTGTGGCTCGAGGACCTCGACTTATCGCCTACCTCGGGAAAGTGAGAGAGCTATTGAATAGCTTAGAGCGGTACAACATAACGCACATTCCCAGAGTTGAAAACCAGAAAGCGGATAGGCTGGCAAAGCTGGCTAGTTCCGACAATCCAGAAGAGACTGAAATAATTCCAATTGAAACGTTGGAATCACCAAGTTTTGAGTCAATGGAAATTGAATTCGCCTTTGAAGCGGAACCAGAGAAGGAGTCGTGGATGACTCCAATTAAGAATTTCCTTAAGAATGGGACACTCCCAGCAAAGAAGAGTGAGAAAAGAGCTATAGTTCGCAAAGCTACCAGATATGTCATACAAGATGATACTCTTTATAGGCAAGGATTTTCTATGCCCCTGTTGCGATGTATAGCACACGACGACATCAAGCGTGTACTAAGAGAGGTACACGAAGGTGAGTGTGGAGATCATACAGGAGGTCAAACTTTAGCAAAGAAGATATTGCGGTACGGATACTTCTGGCCTACGATCAATAAAGATGCAGCTGATTATTCACGACGCT
This sequence comes from Allium sativum, assembly GCA_030737875.1. Classification (NCBI taxonomy): domain Eukaryota; kingdom Viridiplantae; phylum Streptophyta; class Magnoliopsida; order Asparagales; family Amaryllidaceae; genus Allium; species Allium sativum. The sequence goes on along the minus strand of CM060916.1, from coordinate 217,103,455 downwards.
GCGATAAGTGCCAGAGATTCGCCAAAATCCCCAAGGCACCGTCGACCCAACTTAAATCAATGGTGAGTCCTTGGCCATTTGCCACGTGGGGAATTGATATCATTGGAGTTTTACCAATTGCTAAAGGAGGAGCTAAGTATGCAATAGTGGCCGTGGACTATTTTACGAAGTGGGTAGAAGCTGAGCCCTTGACCAAGATCACAGCAAGAAAGGTGATAAGTTTTGTGGTCAGAAATATTATATGCCGGTTCGGGATTCCAAGGACGATTATAACTGACAACGGAACCCAGTTTGATAGTACTGAATTCAGAAATTTCTGTCAGAAGTATAAGATAGACAAGCGATATACTGCAGTTGCCTATCCGCAGTCAAACGGGCAAGTAGAGGCAATAAACAAAGTAATAAAATCCATCCTCAAGAAACGGTTAGAGCGTGCAAAGGCAAGATGGGTTGACGAATTGCCCCTAGCTTTGTAGGCATATCGAACAACATTTAAGACAACCACTGGCCATACCCCTTTCTCTCTCTCCTTTGGCTCAGAAGCAGTAATTCCAGTTGAACTGGAAGTTCCTTCCCACAGGGTGACATATTATGACCCGATGACGAATCGGGCGCTCTTACTTGAGTCTCTTGATGAAGTCGAAGAAAAAAGGGATGAAGCAGATTTGCGTGCGGCAAGACATCGACGTCAGATGGCACGCTATTATGACAAAAAAGTTCGCCTCAGGACTTTTGAACCAGGAGATTTGGTGCTAAAGAGAGTTTTTCCATCCCTTCCTCACCTCGGCCCAAAATGGGAAGGACCCTTTGTCATCCAACGGAAGCTTGAAAAAGGAACCTTCAAGTTAACGACCGTAGATGGCGAAGAAGTCCCTCGAGCATGGAATGCCCAACACTTAATGCGATATTTGGATTAGAAATGCTGTACTCTTTGTTATTTTTCCTGTGAACCCTGTAATAAGGCACGACTTGCCTTGGGAAAATCTGACAATATGAATAAAGGACTATAAAGTGGATGTAGGCTACGACTTAGCTGAACCACTATAAAAATATTGTGTGTTATTTACTTTTATGCATTACGTATATACATTTATCAGTTATTCTGTTGTGATTATAAGATACAGGATAACTCACAGCTTAAAAAGGTTGAAGACAGTTTAGACATAAAAAGAAGCACAACGACTGTTTGTGCGATAAGACATAAAAGAATGAGAAAACGACATTCTTAACTCTAACTCTCCAGAGAGAGAGAGAGTATAAAAGCGTCTCCGACTGAGCGCTGAAAAAGAAATTCTTCTCCTAACTCTAACTCTCCAGAGAGAGAGAGAGAGTATAAAAGCGTCTCCGACTGAGCGCTGAAAAAGAAATTCTTCTCCTAACTCTAACTTTCCAGAGAGAAAGAGAGTATAAAGGCATCTCCGACTGAGCGCTGAGAAAGAAATCTTTCTTCGTTGAAAGACCGGGGAATAAATAGATGACTGAGCCTGAACTCTAACTCTCAAAAGAAAGAGAGAGAGTATAAAAGAAATGCCAGAAAAAGCAACGGGTACCGACGGCACAAGAAATGCTATCCCGTCAGAGAATCGGGAGCATTCAGATTGCTCGACTAAGCATTAAATAGTTTGTGGAAATTGACTGGGGACACGTATGTATACGCATATTTCCCCCCTCCACAACTTCGTTTCACAACTATAGACATGCATTTTTACATAAGTGCAGAACTACTAACAAACAAACATTGCAAAAAGTGAATTATTTTTATTTACAAATGAATGAATTTGTACAGGAAAATAGCTAAAAAAGAAAATGCAGGAGCTACTTTTGTAGCAGCAATTATTGGTTCACAAAAATGCTAAAAAGATACAGGGTAATCCACTATTTAGATTTGGAATGAGCCTTGGATTTCTTGGCGGCTTTCTCCGCATCCTTTGCTTCTTTCTCAGCTTCGGTCAAGATTCGTTTTGACTTCTTTTTTCCTGAAGATGCGGTGCTGGAGCCAGTAGACTTCTTCCCGGAGGGTGGGGCACTGGAATCAAGAGAAGATTTTTTAGCAAGTTCTTCTGTAATATATCTAGTTGAGAGCTTAACAACTAACCTTGATCCCGCATCCACAACTGCGAGGGGCTTGAGGACCTCAGGGTCTAGTTCTTCGGCCTTTAATTGCAAGCGCTTGTCTTGATCAGCCTTCATTGCAGCCAAGGTAACGTCATCAGCACTTTTTGACTCCCCGGTTATTGCAACTTCTGGTTCCTCTTCATGCCCCCCGTCTCCGCCGTCGTCCTTTAAAGCTGCTATCATTTCTTCATCATGGGGAGTGGTGACCTTAGTTGGCTCACTTCCTTCTCCCAAGTCTATAGAAGCAGCCTTATCTTCCCCTTTTTTGGCCCTATCTGCGGGCTTTGTCCCAGCGGCAGCTCCTTGAACTACATCTGTCTTTTCGGATGATTCGACACCTACAGAATGAGAAGCAACAGTTATCAACTCAGGCGAAAACAATGGGTCTCTCATCGATTGTTCAATCACGTGGCGAAAGGTAGAAATAGCTTTGGCAAATTGAGGAGAAAAGATAGGGATACCTTCCGAAGACTTCTCAGCGGGGGTGGCTACTACCTCTGGGGCTATTTCAGGAATATGGGATAGCAGAGTTGTTCGGGGAATTCCCGGATTTTCGGGATCATACCCTTCTACTTCGGAAGTTGCAGGGGCAGAAGAAGAGGAACCAGCTTCGAGAATGGTTTTTTGTTTAGACTTCCGTCTCTCTTCTTCCATGGCCTCAGCAATAAGGCGGCGCCCTTCAGCTAGGCGCTCCGGTTCATCATCTCTCAAGTATTTCTCCATCAGTTTATCTTCATCGAGGGAATCGACCTTAAGTTCCTCTTTTTCCCACTCGACGATCTGATTCCATACTTGAACTAGAGTGGATGGATAGTCCTCGATCCAAGAAATGTTTCGGCGACGAATAATATGTGCGAAGAATTCAATCATTAGTTCGCCGAAACCTTGAATATCAGCCTCCGCCTCTGATAGTTGCTTGCGGGCTTCCTCCGCAGATTTAATAGCACACTCCACATTGCCCTCGGCCAGGGTAGCTCTGTTCTCTGCCTCCAACAGCTTTGAAGCCAAGTCAGCGTTCTTCTTTTCTAGTTCAGCGCTTCTCTTTGCTAACACGGCGTTTTTCCGTTCAAGCTCAGCATAAGCAAGGCGTGTCTTAGCAGCTTCTGACTTGGCCTCGTCAGCTTGCTTTTTTAATTCAGAGCGCTCCTGAGTATGAGATTCAAGCAAGTCATGATAACGCTTTTGCATGTCCTCGAATTGTTGTTTGAAGTTAGAAGCGTCCCTTTGAGCGACAACTAGCTGAGCTTGAGTGTCTTCTAAATCTTTTCCTAGAGCTTTTAAGGCCTTAGCATCCTCCTCCGCGGTCTTTTGCATTGAATCAGTATTTGTGATTAGAGTGCGGATGATTCTAGAAAGATTGCGTGAATATTTGAACATCTCAGTATATTGTTTTTCCACCACATCAATCTTTGCCTTGGCCTCATCCGCCCACTTAGAAGAAATAGGTTCAAGGGCAGGTAAAAAAGTCAGAGTGTCGAAGTAGTGTTCGGGAAATTGCTCTTTCAAATATGCCCGCTTTATTGCAGTTCCCGCATCTGGTGGGGGAGGAGCGAGGATTGCCAATTCGGTGTCCCTTCCTGAGGAGGATTCGGTAGTTTCCTTGTCCGTCCTAGATCGTTTAGTAGCAGGGACCTTTTGCTTACTTCGAGACACGGTTTCTTTTGGAGGACTTTTCTCTCTACTGCGTTTTTCATGGGAAGAGGTGGAGTCTTTGGATTGTGGTCTGTCCTCTTCCCTACGGCTTTGATACCCTTTGTATTTCTCTTGTTCAGGTCGAATTGGAGAGCGGGAGCGTGAGGGTCGAGAACGATAGGGGTCATAAGGTCTTCTCTCATCCCTGGCCCGATCATCACGACGATCATACTCAACATCCTGAGGAGGATTGGACATGCTGCGACGAAGCTTTCTTATATCATAGTAGGATCGAGACATTGTACCTGCACGATAAAATAAATGAAGTTTAGAATTAATGGATTCACGGAGAAAGAAGTGCGATGAATGCTGATGCTGTTGTGTAAAGTGTATCCTAAGTGGTGTGTTTCCCCCAACCGACCCGAGTCTGAAGCTAGACTAGTACGGGCAGGCTCTTTGGCCTTAGCGGGAGTGGTCTCTTCAGAAGAGGTGAAGACTAGAGGATCCTTCCTGAAGTCCTCTGAAGTGTATATAGTCTCAGGTAAGGGGAGATCCCCCAAACCCTGAAATATTTGCTCATCAGTACTAGGAACATCCCCCTCGGAAGCATGAAGTGGCGACTCTTGGGAGGATTTTGACTTGTCTAGAGAAGTAGTTTCCTCGGGGGCAATATATCCTTCACGATGCTTTTCGGCCAGATTAGCCAATTCATCATCTTGTGTAGAAGATGGAGAAGGTGAAGTTTGAAGAGGCACTGTAGGAATTCCCCAGCCTTCTCCTGTCTCTGGAACTACCTCCACTAGAGGAATGTATGCGTAAGGGACCGTCCCATGATCGATGCTACGAAAAACAGATAATAGCCCATGAAAGTGAAGATATTCGTCTTTAAGGACTTCGTCGATAGTCAAGAATTTTTGATCGCCATTAAGAAGTCGGTGCATCCGATCAAAGAACACCTGATCTGATATCTGTTTGGGATTGTCGACTGCAAACAAAAAGGAAAACAGGTCAAGGTGATGATTCAAGTGTATAGAGTCCGGATTTAGAAAATCAGTGCTTTACTTGATTTTGTCCATCTACTGGCGCATCCAGGCTGTCGCTTCACGTAGAACCATTCTAATCTGGAATCTCCAGCTTTACTGCTAAAGGGTGCAGAGATTATCTTCCTTTTTGGAACTGGTTCAAAGTAGCAGAAAGATGGAGTCTCTCGAGTCCGATGCTTGAAATTATAAAAGAAGTGAACGTCATCGAACGTGAGCTCTATGCCTAAGATTTCACGATATGCTATGTACAAGGTGTGCAAATAGGCATATGAATTGGGATGCAACTGCATGGGGGCAATCCGCATTTGTCTTAAGAAATCAACGATGAAAGGAGAGAATGGAGGAATGGCGCCGACCATGCACATTAATCGAGTGACCGCCATATATCCTTCTGGAGGGTTGTGGGGACGGTCAGAGCGTGAAGGCACTAGAGTGTCCCTTTTCATTATCCCGTATTTTAAGCAAATTCGGACAAGTCGATCGTTGTCAACTGTTCATTCAACGGAGTCCGAAGGTGATTCCAGTATAATGGCTGATTCAAATTTATCAGGGGCTTGATCGTCACCAATCCCTCCTTCTTCCTCAAAACCCAGAGAAACTTCATTCTCTGAAGACACCTCGTCGCTTTCCCGATGTCCAACCCCGTAATCTGGACCCTCGCTGTCCCATTCTGGATCCGAAGAAGAAGATATATCCTCGAGAGTGATTTTGTTAGAAGTTTCCGGGGCTTCTTTCCTCTCAGCTAGTCTGGAAGAGCGTCTGGGCCTCATTGTCATAGAACTATTGAAGAAGCAATAGCACGGATTAGAGTAAATTAGCCCGTACCCCCCTGTGTATGTGTGTGAACTAAAATGTGTGCAGCGAATGTGAGAAATGCAAAGTAAAAGTGCAACAATGTAGGGCGAAACTTTGAAAAGAAAGCGACAGTCAGAGTAGTTCTTAATGTTTATTTATGTCTGCAAGGCACTATCCTAACTGTTCATGAAGGTGGAAGTAATATCTTTTAAATAGTTGGACGAAAGTTTGTGCTTTAGATTGGGTAGTTTTCGGTTCGGATGCAGACACCAGGATCGGATCGGATGAGCAAAGGCTCACACTCAGAGAGAAATATCCGGATCGGTTCGGAGGTTGACTTTCGGGGCGGATCGGATTAACCTAGATAACCATGTTACTATTCTCTCTTTTCTGTTTCATAACCCAGTCCGACCCGGTCAAACGAGTTCAGTCCCATCTCCTTGTCCTATTGCCCCGACCCGGTCCGGATCTGTGAATTTCTCTCTTTCTCTTTTTCTCCTACTGTTCCCCTACCCGAACCGATCTTCTTCAATTTCTTTCCTCTTCCTCCTCTTGAGTAGTGAACCCAATCCGGTGTCCCAGGCTTTAATTAAAATCAAGTGAGTAAGCACTCAAGTATTCAACTGCGAGTCTTAATACCCTCCTCCAACGCCTCGAAATGATGCTGATGCCATTAACGATGAAGGCGGAGGATGAAGGAAGTCGTGGCGGTGGAATTAGCCAATTACTTTGCTCGAATCGTTCAACTTAGCTACGGATGTAAATTAAAAGCGATTATGGCAGCGAGATTCAAGATTACGAGACTACCTATGTATTTGATTCAAAGGTTGAAGCAAGAATTTTAAAGTTTCTTGGAAAAGCTAAGGCTTCGATGTGGAGTCGGTTCGGACAAGCAAGAATAGTGAATGAAAGAAAAGAAGGGAAATGAGGTGAATTTATATAAAAAGCAAGCTGACTATTTGTATTCCCGATCGGACCGGCTCGAAAAGCCCAATGACGCAGCTTGGCCCACTAATCCCTTGCAGAGTTAAGGAAGAAAGAGATCCGTTCGGGTCGGAACCCAAAGCAGAAATCCGTCCGGGTCGGAATCCGAACCGAACGGGATGAAGTGCGACAGCTTGGCATGCATATTCAAAAGGAAGGATGAAGGCGTTGAGCAATGGCAATCAAAGCATACTCCATTTCCAATAGAAGCATCCTTTGAGGGGGCAAAGTGTTAGCCTACTTTGTGAACTAGGCAACACAAAGTCAAGATATCAAGCATTGGAGAGCATTTCAAATTAGAAGACTTCGGTTCGGATCGGAGAGACCATCACTACTCAGATCGGAGGAGACGCTACAGCTTCGATCGAACAGATACAATCATCCGGGTCGGGTTAGAGCAACGTATCGGTTAGGATCGGATAAAGTCTCCTGTTCGGAGCGGCGAGCTATTGCTGTTGAAAACAGAGAGCGCGCGTTCGGATCGGAGGACAGTCTTCTTCAAGATGGGTCTGAAGGCCACCCAGCTGCTATAGAGATGGTTCGGAGGAAGAGCAGAATAAAGAGAAGAGAGAGTTGTCACCAGGTCAATTCGGGTCGGATCGGATATCCCGATCCGAACCCCTGATACATACACCTCCGACCCGAACCCATTTTCCATACTGTCCCCCTGCATAAGCGCCTGAATATCCGGATCGGCTACGACCAGTTCCTGCCCATAACGTTCACTATTTTGATGCGTTGTTAGCACAGTAATCAATCCGAACCCGAGGCTAATGGGATGGACGACACGTGGCTCCGATCCGGATCGGGTTTTGAGCAAATTCACACCTATAAATACCCCATCTGGAGACAAAGAAAAGGATCTTTTTTAGGCACTTTGAGAATTCAACCACCTCCATAATCCGAACTCCATTACTCCCGGAGAATCCAAATCTTCTTTCATTACTTGTTTTAGCTTATTGAGTGAATATAAGTGAGTTGTGAGTGAAATCAAGTGAAAATTACATTATATTTGCAACTGAATCATTGAATATAGTGAAAGATAAGTGGACGTAGGCATTTCTTCGCCGAACCACTATAAATCCTGTGTGTTCATCATTTATTTTTATCTCATCTTATTTGCTTTTAATCAATTTGGGTGTTAGAACCACTTTTGGGTCTAACAGTTACACATGTAAGCATGAAGGAGTATGCAAGAAGCATTAGGTACATAGTTGTGTTTGAGCACTGCTTAACACCCTCAGATCGATGTACAGACGGAAATGGTGAACAGAGTTCTTGAGGATCTTTTAAGACTGTGTATCCTAGACTTTGGAGGGACTTGAGAAGAGCATCTTACTTTAGTATAATTCGCAAACAACAACAATTATCAAACTAGCATTGGCGTGGCACCCTGTGAAGCATTATACGGACGACTTTGTAGATTACCGACTTGTTAGTGGGAGTCTGCAGAAAGACTTCTACTTGGACCGAGTATGGTAAGAGAAACGTCCGAAAAGGCTGATCTTATTAGACGGCGAATGCAGACCGCTCAAGATAGGAAAAAATCCTATGCAGATAGGTGAAGGACTGACATTGAGTTTGAGGTGGGAGACATGGTTTTCATTAACGTATCACCATTAAGGAATGTGGTTCGCTTTGGATCTATAGGGAAATTGGCACCACGATTTGTAGGGCCATTTCCCATAATAGAAAGGATCGGTCAAATGGCCTATAGCGTAAAGCTACCTGAGAGACTGTAATAACCCGGAAATCTGAGCCAATTTAAAAATTTTATTTTGGCAATTTTAGTGAATTTTGAATATTTAAAATGGATTATTTTGAATATTTAAAATGGATCTATAGCGTAAAGCTACCTGAGAGACTGTAATAACCCGGAAATCTGAGCCAATTTAAAAATTTTATTTTGGCAATTTTAGTGAATTTTGAATATTTAAAATGGATTATTTTAAATAATAACGACGAGAAATTTATCTTTGAATAGAATTAGAAGTATATATTTATTTGAATCATCGTTAGAATAGAAATATTTATTTATAATTATAAAAGGAATTGAAAATGGCGCGGTAGTTCGAAAATTCGATTTCAAAGTTCAAATGAATGTACGGGATTCAAAATAAACCGGATTTTAGCAAAACCAAAAATATTAGAATCCATTTGAGAATATCTTTCCAACGAATCCGAAAAATTGAAATTTCATAGCGGGGATAAAAAGTTATGCCCAGTTGAAATTTCAGAATAGTCACTATGAAATTTTGGCCCTTAAAAATGGTAATTTTGCAAACGACCTCGGTTTTCGACGAAACCACTTTTGTTGGATCCGGGATGTCAAATTATTGCTAGGTTTCAAAATTCATAATTTTTCAAATCAATATGTAAGCGTGGCAAAGTAAAACGTGTTTTAACAGTTTCAGTCAATTTCGATTGACCAGAAAATGGCCATTTTTCAAACGGTCTCAGAATTTGACGAAATTAGTTTTGTTAGGACCGTATCATCAGTACAAAGCAAGAAAATATTTTTCGAGAATTTTTATAGTCCGTATGTGGCCCTGGTAAATTGAAATGTGCATTCAAATTCAATATATAGATTTATATTTTGATTTTAATGAAAACTGATCGAAACGATGGAATTGGCTTATAGGGATTATGCCATTATGTTTGGAATGGGGGTAATTAGTTATGGACGACAGTCGTTGGGCCTCGTTTGCAGTTTAAATGAAAAGACAACCTTTCTAAAAATAAATATAAAATAAATAAATATTATATATATATAAACTTTACACTTAAACCCCCCAGTCTTCTCTTTCTCCAAACAGAAAAACTCCAGCCCTAAATTAAAAATGGCCGTCGTCATTCGCCGATACCCCATCGGCCTCCCTCCACCCTCCTTCGTCGAAGTACCCTCTGCCTCCACCACTCCACCATCGGCCTCACGCAAGTGAACCCGCCCGACCATCGATCGAACCCGCGGCGCCGGAGCCCATCGTGTCGCTCAGCCTCCCCTTGCTGCTGCCACCAACGGCGAAACCCCCCTGAGCCGCCAATCAGATGCAGCGCCCCCTTGCTCCACTTTGATGCAGAGCAACCCCATTTCCACCTGTAAGCTTTTCTTTCCCTTTTTTCTATTTTTTTAATTTTTTATTTTAAATGATAAGTTTAGTTTAATATAACAGCATTATTAAAAATCAGTTTATATGAGAATGAAAATGTGATTATATATATGAAAGGAAAATAAAAATATGATTTTTATATTATAGGAATAACAAAAATATGATTTTTATATTATAAAGGCAATAAAAATGCGATTTTTATTTTATATAGATAGTAAAAATTTGATCTTTATATACGTACCGATAGGATAAAAATTCGATTTTTATTTATAATAAAGGTCGGATTTTTATTTATAACAAAGGTCGTATTTTTATTTGAAACAAAGGTCGGATTTTTATTTATAACAAAGGTCGGATTTTTATTTATAACAAAGGTTGGATTTTTATTTATAACTATGGTCGGATTTTATTTTTAACAAAGGTCGGATTTTTATTTATAACAAAGGTCGGATTTTTATTTATAACAAAGGTCGGATATTTTTATATAAATGAAAGACAATAAATTTGATTATATACAAATCGGATAATTTGATTATATACACTAATTTGACTGATATTGATTAGGACGATAAATTTTACACATCGCCCAACTATACAAATAAAATCTGTGTTTGTTGTTTTGAAACCCCACACGGGTATTGGGATGATATTTGACGTACACTAATCCCGATCGTTTAGTTGACATCGATGGGTTGATAGACTGCGTGAGCGTTAATTATTTATATTTAATGCTTATGCAGTTGTGTGGTGCACTCTGGATGATGGTTGATGATTTACCGTTACTATTATATACATGTGTTGTAGAAAATCCATATAATTAACATTATATGGTAATTAATTGGGCCTCATTCCATTTTGGAAAATAAGGAATATTATAGTATAAATTCATGTGTTGAATAGAATAAAAATTCATGTGTTGAATAGAATAAAAATTCATGTGTTGCATAGAATATAAATTCATGTGTTGAATAGAATAAAAATTCATGTGTTGAATAGAATAAAAATTCATGTGTTGAATAGAATATAAATTCATGTGTTGAATAGAATATAAATTCATGTGTTGAATAGAATATAAATTCATGTGTTGAATAAAAATATATATTCATCTGTTGAAGAAAATATTCATTTGTTGAATAGAATAACGAAGTTATTGAAATATATAAAGCCGTGTTGGTTAGATATGCACCATTTTGATGTGAACGATATTTATATCGATTTTATTCATTTTTATAATGAATATAGAAAAGGAAGTGATTTCAAAATATAACGTTTTGAAAATATTATCATTTATAGATTAATGATATGGAATATTCAATTTTGATTTGAAATTGAATATGAAGTTGAACTCATTTTGAAAACGAATTTAAAACGATTTATAAAATACGTTTTAAAAGGAAATCGACGAAATATATAATATATATATATAATGGCCAGAATAGAACGCGTCGCGCTGCGGTAGTTCGCGAATTTCAACCATTGACTTCGAATGGATATTTCGGGAGATCCGACCGTCGGATTCTCCCAAAACCAGAACAGTTGGGTTTGTATCGAAAAGAGCTTTCTAACGAATATTAGAGATTTGAAATCTAATGGTTGGATTTGAAATTATGTCCAAATCAAATTTGGAAAAGGTCGTTGTAAGTGCAGTTCGATGGCCGTTGATGGAAATCGACTGTACGAGCCTTGATAAAACTATTAAAAATAGTAATAATTTGTGTAAAATCATAAGAAATGATTTGTGAAGAATTGGGATGAAAAATTCCAAATTTGAAAAGATAAAAATAGATTCTTATCGAAATGAACTAGTTTTGAACTAGAATTATAATCCATTTATTTTTGAAATTAATAAACTGGATTTGAAAGGGTTTTAAAAGTAACCAGAATTTCCAATAATTGAATTTGCTTGATTTTTGGGTTTATCGTGAACGGTGTTTTAAATAACACTCGTTCTTTAACCCGATTTACAGTGAAACGAGATTTGGAATTTATAAATCTTTTTGATAAGATTTAAAGGAGATTTTCTAAAGTAAGGTTTTCCAATTTAATAAAATAAATTAGAGTGGAATGGAATTCGATTTGGTAATAATCGAAGTGAATTTCTATGGAGGAAGACAACTAATATATCTGGAATTTAAAAGGCTTTGCCGTTATTCCATTTATATTATTAGTCGGATAAGGAAGTTTATATCGATTACATATAACGATTTTATTCCATGAAGATTCCATTGTAAATGGAATGTGATTTTGGGTTGTCGTGAACGATATCTTTAATAATACTGTTTTTAGACCCAACGGAGTTAAGAAAATCAGAAACTAACTGGAGATTAGTTAAGTTGAAAGGTTTCTTAGGTATTGATCTGATGTTGGTTTCGGCCTTCGAGGTTAATACTTAGGAAATTGTTCACTTGCTAATTTACGGTTAAAGGCTGATGGAATGGAATGTGATTTCGAGTTTATCGTGAACCGTGTTTTAAATGACATTGGTTCTTTAACCCAATTAAAGACATGATGTGGTTTCCATAGTTAAACAATCATTGATATGATTTTTGGGAAGATTAAAACTAAGTGGAGTTTTAATGAATCTTTAATTAGAATGAAATGATCGGGAATGTAGTATCACCAGTTTTGCTCAAGGCAACAGTTAAATTTTTAATTTGATTTGAACGTGAAATGGTAATTGAATTTACCGATAACACCGTGGTGTTAGATATGAAGTATTACCAGTTTTACTTCATGGGATGAATAGGTTGGGATTGGGAAATTAAAACAAATGATTACTTCGGTAAGGTTCGTTAATCCCGACTAGTTTGGATAAACCATAATTTGGTTTGAATTGATATTCAAAAGAAGATTAAAGAACAAATTTGAGGAATATATCTTTAATAAAATTAATGGGAACCCCACCCTAAGAATGTGAAATTTAGCAACTAACTGAAGATTAGTTAAGACGAATGGTTTCCTGGGTATTGATCTGATGTTGGTTTTGGCCTTCGGGGTTAATATTTGGGAATTGTTCTCTTACTAATTTACGGTTAGTGACTGATGAATTGGAATGAGGCGTATGTTGTGTTTGTGTAACACTTGTTTATTATATACGCGAGTTATTCAGAAAGACTGGGTTTATCCCATTCTGAATAACTGATTCGACGATGTGTCGAGGATGAAGACGGTGGTCGAAGACCGGAGGTCTTCAACATCGTTTGGATAATTACTGATGATCTTGATTGGGCTGTTCACCCAAAAGGAGAGAATCAGTTGGTGATCATCCAGACATACTTGGAGATCGATGGATATGCGAGGTACAAGGTGCCTCGGGTTTCGTTCAGACCCGGAACGGACTTGTAAATGGACGTGTGTCTAACATTGGATATCATTCTGTGTGATTGATGGATATCGGTTGCATGGAGTGGTCTGCCTGTGTGGCATGCTAAGATGCAAATGATCAAGGCTTTTATTGAAAAGCAGAGTCTTATGGTTGATGATCAAAGCACAACCTTTGTGGCATAGCTTTGTATAGCGTTGATTCGCGAGCTTCACACCCCGGTTGTGAACCAGAAACAGTAGAAGTACCTCAGGGAGGACATGCGTTTCTTTCTAGCTAGAAGTGGCGTCAGTGGTTTTACACGCCCTTAAAAATGGAAATTTTGCAAACGACCTCGATTTTCGACGAAACCACTTTTGTTGGATCTGGGATGTCAAGTTATTGCTAGGTTTCAAAATTCGTAATTTTTCAAATCAATATGTGAGCGTGGCGAAGTAAAACGTGTTTTAACAGTTTCAGTCAATTTCGATCGACTAGAAAATGGCCATTTTTCAAACGGTCTCAGAATTTGACGAAATTAGTTTTGTTAGGACCGTATCGTCAATATGAAGCAAGAAAATATTTTTCGGGAATTTTTAGAGTCCATATGTGGCCCCGGTAAATTGAAATGTGCGCTCAAATTCAATATATATATTTTGATTTTAATGAAAACTGATCGAAACGATGGAATTGGCTTATGGGGCATATCTTATTGTGTTCGGAATGGGGGTAATTAGTTATGGACGACAGTCGTTGGGCCGCATTTGGAGTTCAAATAGAAAGATAACCTTTTTGAAAATAAATATAAAATAAATAAATATTATATATATATATAAACTTTACACTTAAACCCCCTAGTCTTCACTTTCTCCAAACAGAAAAGCCCGAGCCCTAAATTAAAAATGGCCATCGTCGTTCGCCGATACCCCATCGGCCTCCCTCCGCCCTCCTTTGTCGAAGTCCCCTCCGCCTCCACCACTCCACCATCGGCCTCGCGCAAGTGAACCCCCCGACCATCGATCGAACCCGCGGCGCCGGAGCCAATCGTGCCGCTCAGCCTCCCCTTGCTGCTGCCACCAACGGCGGAACCCCCCTGAGCCGCCATCAGATGCAGCGCCCCCTTGCTCCACTTCGATGCAGAGCAACCCCATTTCCACCTATAAGCTTTCCTTTTCTTTTCCTTTTTTCTATTTTTTTAATTTTTTATTTTAAATGATAAGTTTAGTTTAATATAATAGCATTATTAAAAATCAGTTTATATGAGAATGAAAATGTGATTATATATATGAAAGGATAATAAAAATATGATTTTTATATTATAGGAATAACAAAAATATGATTTTTATATTATAGAGGTAATAAAAATACGATTTTTATTTTATATAGATAGTAAAAATTTGATCTTTATATATGTAGCGATAAGATAAAAATTCGATTTTTATTTATAACAAAGGTCGGATTTTTATTTGTAACAAAGGTCGGATTTTTATTTGAAACAAAGCTCGGATTTTTATTTATAACAAAGGTCGGATTTTTATTTATAACAAAGGTCGGATTTTTATTTATAACAAAGGTCGGATTTTATTTATAACAAAGGTCGGATTTTTATTTATAACAAAGGTCGGATTTTTATTTATAACAAAGGTCAAATATTTTTATATAAATGAAAGACAATATTTTTATATAATGAAAACATCCTATTAAAGATGTTATTGTTATCATCTTGAAAGTGAAAAAAATATATGTGATTTTTTATATATGTAGCGTATACGGGCGACGAAAGTGACAAAAGGCGAGCAGCGAAGATTTTTACATTAGAAGAGTCGCGGTGAATTGGTTTAGCTAGTCGGTGAGAACTCCTCACTTTTAATTTATTTTTCTAGTTGAAATATATACTAGGATGCGGACGGTGCTTAGCAGCACCCAACCCCCATCGTCCACAGACCATGAACGACTTGTTTGTTTGATTGATTGTGTTGTGAAAATTGATTGTGTGATGTGGAATGAATAAATATTTTATTGTTAAAATATAATTTTTAACGTGTATGTAAAATAAATATTTATAAACAAATCGGATGATTTGTTTATATACATTGATTTGACTGATATTGATTGGAACGATAAATTTTACACATCACCCAACTGCACAAATAAAATCTGTGTTTGTTGTTTTGAAACCCCACACGGGTATTGGGATGATATTTGACGTACACTAATCCCGATCGTTTAGTTGTATGTCAATCGATGGGTTGACAGACTGTGTGAGCATTAATTATTTATATTTAATGCTTATGCAGTTGTGTGGTGCACTCTGGATGATGGTTGATGATTTATCGTTGCTATTATATACATGTGTTGTAGAAAATCCATATAACTAACATTATATGGTAATTGATTGGGCCTCATTCCAATTTGGAAAATAAGGAATATTATAGTATAAATTCATGTGTTGAATACAATAAAAATTCATGTGTTGAATAGAATATAAATTCATGTGTTGAGTAAAAATATATACTCATGTGTTGAAGAAAATATTAATTTGTTGAATAGAATAACGAAGTTATTGAAATATATAAAGCCGTGTTGGTTAGATATGCGCCATTTTGATGTGAACGATATTTATAATGATTTTATTCATTTTTATAATGAATATAGAAAAGGAAGTGATTTCAAAATATAACGTTTTGAAAATATTATCATTTATAGATTAATGATATGGAATATTCAATTTTGATTTGAAATTGAATATGAAGTTGAACTCATTTTGAAAACGATTTAAAACGATTTATAAAATACGTTTTAAAAGGAAATCCACGAAATATATATAATATATATAATATATATAATGGGCAGAATAGAACGCGTCGCGCTGTCGTAGTTCGCGAATTTCGACCATTGATTTCGAATGGATATTTCGGGAGATCCGACCGTCGGATTCTCCTAAAACCAGAACCGTTGGGCTCGTATCGAAAAGAGCTTTCTAATGAATATTAGAGATTTGAAATCTAACAGTTGGATTTGAAATTATGTCCAAATTAAATTTGGAAAAGGTCGCTATAAGTGCAGTTCGATGGCCGTTGATGGAAATCGACTGTACGAGCCTTGATAAAATTATTAAAAATAGTAATAATTTGTGTAAGATCATAAGAAATGATTTGGGAAGAATTGGGATGAAAAATTCCAAATTTAAAAAGATAAAAATAGATTTTTATCGAAATGAACTAGTTTTGAACTAGAATTATAATCCATTTATTTTTGAAAAAAATAAACTGGATTTAAAGAGGTTTTAAAAGTAACCAGAATTTCCAGTAATTGAATTTGAATTGATTTTTGGGTTTATCGTGAACGGTGTTTTAAATAACACTCGTTCTTTAACCCGATTTACAGTGAAATGGGATTTGGAATTTATAAATCTTTTTGATAAGATTTAAAGGAGATTTTCCAAAGTAAAGTTTTCCAATTTGATAAAATAAATTGGAGTGGAATGGAATTCGATTTGGTAATAATCGAAGTGAATTTCTGTGGAGGAAGACAACTAATATATCTGGAATTTAAAAGGCTTTGCCGTTATTCCATTTATATTATTAGTCGGATATGGAAGTTTATATCGATTATATATATATATCGATTTGTATTCCATGAAGATTCCATTGTAAATGGAATGTGATTTTGGGTGGTCGTGAACGGTATCTTTAATAATACTATTCTTAGACCCAACGGAGTTAAGAAAATCAGAAACTAACTGGAGATTAGTTAAGTTAAATGGTTTCTTGGGTATTGATTTGATGTTGGTTTCGGCCTTCGGGGTTAATACTTAGGAAATTGTTCACTTGCTAATTTACGGTTAAACGCTGATGGAATGGAATATGATTTCAGGTTTATCGTGAACCGTGTTTTAAATGACATAGGTTCTTTAACCCAATTAAAGACAGGATGTGGTTTCCCAAGTTAAACAATCATTGATATGATTTTTGGGAAGATTAAAACTAAGTGGAGTTTTAATGAATCTTTAATTAGATTGAAATGATCGAAAATGGAGTATCACCAGTTTTGCGCCAGGCGATAGTTAAATCTTTAATTAGATTTGAACGTGAAATGGTAATTGAATTTACCGATAACACCGTGGTGTTAGATATGAAGTATTACCAGTTTTACTTCATGGGATGAATAGGTTGGGATTGGGAAATTAAAACAAATGATTACTTCGGTAAGGTTTGTTAATCCCGACTAGTTTGGATAAACCATAATTTGGTTTGAATTGATATTCAAAAGAAGATTAAAGAATAAATTTGAGGAATTTATCTTTGATAAAATTAATGGGAACCTCTCCCTAAGAATGTGAAATTTAGCAAATAACTGAAGATTAGTTAAGATGAATGGTTTCCTGGGTATTGATCTGATGTTGGTTTCGGCCTTCGGGGTTAATATTTGGGGAATTGTTCTCTTACTAATTTGCGGCTAGTGACTGATGAATTGGAATGAGGCGTATGTAATGTTTTTGTAATACTTGTTTATTATATACGCGAGTCATTCAGAAAGACCGGGTTTATCTAATTCTGAGTAACTGATTCGACGATGTGTCGAGGATGAAGACGGTGGTCAAAGACCGGAGGTCTTCAACATCTTTTGGATAATTACTGATGATCTTGATTGGGTTGTTCACCCAAGAGGAGAGAATCGGTTGGTGATCGTCCAGACGTACTTGGAGATCGATGGATATGCGAGGTACAAGGTGCCTCCGGTTTTGTTCAGACCCAGAACGGACTTGTAAATGGACTGTGTGTCTAACATTGGATATCATTCTGTGTGATTGATGGATATCGGTTGCATGGAGTGGTCTTCATGTGTGGCATGCTAAGATGCAAATGATCAAGGCTTTTGTTGAAAAGTAGAGTCTTGTGGTTGACGATCAAAGCACAGCCTGTGTGGCATAGCTTTGTGTAGCGTTGATTCGCGAGCCTCACACCCCGGTTGTGAACCAGAAACGGGAGAAGGACCTCAGTGAGGACATGCGTTTCTTTCTAGCTAGAAGTGGCGTCAGTGGTTTTACACGCCCTGACGAGTTTGACTTATGTGGTTGTTGGATTGCGAGGCGCCTCGGATATATCGATGACTGTGTGGAGCCGATAGATTCATTGGACTCATTCACGCCCCAAATGGCGGGGAAACGTAGTGTTCAAGCATAATAATCCACATCGGTGGACCGGCCCTGATGATCCAAGGGGCAGTTGCGGCTGTTCCTCAGGGGTGGGCTAGAGGCTCTCGAATCGGTGAGGACTATCTTTTGCCTTGGTTCACAGATTGAAATCCAACTTCCAATACGTGACATTTGCGGTTTTGATTGTAGAGCCTAGTATTGGCGACATGATATATGGTACCCATGCCGTCTATGATTAATACTAATGATTGAAATTGTTTTAACACTATACACTTATAGTAATAATAAAACATGAAATTTAGCGTATCAAGCATTCTTTGTCTATTATAAGGTAAAACCCTATCCTTCGGCTTGTGTTGCATTGTGTAATGGGACCTGGGTCTTATAATAGCTTCACTGCTCTTTATTTAGCATTCTGCTGTTGTTTTATGCACTGGTATTCTTGGGAGGAAACCCGTTCCGTGTTATATGGCGTGGTACCTTGATTTACCTAACTTTAAAATAAAGATTAATAACTGTTTTAGTTCTCACACCAGTCACATGATTGAAATCGCTTCAGAGGCTGTCTGGCATTCCTGATGTTTTCCGTGTTTCTCATTTACGGAACTGCTTGCGTGATACCGTAGAAGTAGTCGAGCTGAGTATGCTTGAGGAAGTAGAGGTGGAACGGAAGGCGAAAGTTAGGCGAGTTCCTACCCGTATCCTTGGATCAGAAGTTAAGAAGCTGCACAATCGGTAGGTCAAATTGGTGAAAGTTCAGTGGAGAGATAACCAAGAGGATGCAACTTGGGAGACCGAAGACAAGATTCACGCTTCGTACCCTTTTCTTTTCAAGGGTATGTTCTTAACTTCCTTTCCATAGCTTTTATCCATGATCTTTTCTATCATTTAAGTATATCCTATCGATCGAATCTTCGACCTTTAGATGGGAATCCCATGAATGTAAACATGTGTTTGAGACATGTTATGTTTGATGGATGCAAGTGTTTGCTAGTGGTCGCTCGTGGATGCATATACACACACATTAGGCACTAGATCGGCTCAATCACTCTCATACTGCATATGGATGTGTGTGCGTTTTTCTTCTTTAAATGGATGAAAGTGGGTGTATCTTCATATGGATGTTGCATTTAGATGGATGATTGTGCACACATGTAGAACTTACATGTTATAACAGGATTATTTGCATATATGTTGGATTCATGGCTCTAACATACATTGCGTTAAGGAGGTCAACTGAATCAGTAGACTGCCTGTTCTTTCGTATTATTATTGGGACATATACACACACCTTTGCATATGTCTACATAAGCATTATAAATTTTTGAGGACATTGGATGCTTGTGATTGGTGGATGTGTAGATGAGTATATGAGTCATGGATGTTAGGATATACATTCTTCTTAACATAGAGATTTCGAGGACGAAATCCTTTGAGTAGGGAAGAATATAACATCCCGTAATTTTAACAACAATAATGATGATAAATTAAAGAATAATTAATTTAAATATTCAGAATTAAATGAAACGGACTGCGCCATTGCGTTCGTCTCGGAATTCTAGTCAAAACAAACATTTGGTTTGAATAAAACGGACATCGTATGAAGAAGTTATTAAGGTTTAAAGTTTGTGTACATATAAGCCAGTTATATATGAATAAAATAAGTCTAAAAATTCAAAGCCATTCAAATTCGAGAGGAAAAAAGGAGCGGGAAATTTCCCGTTCATCGATGTCGAACCCATTAAGAGGTTATCGACCCATGGGTCGACGCCAAAAGGGGGGTGTCGACTGCTGGGTCGACACACCAAGGGAGGGTCGACTCCCCCAAGGATCTGGGTAGATTTTGGGTTTTTCTGAGATGTCTATACATAAGACCCCATTTCTCTTGTTTTTCCACACCAAAAACAATGGAGAACTAGATGCTGCTTATGCCCAGATTAAATAAAACCTTTTCTTCTTCAACAATCAAGTTATTCAAGTCTAGAGATCTGTGATTCAACATCTGCAACTACTCTTCTATTTATTAGATCCAATCATAGTGAGTCTACGTTATTTTTAGATCTAAATACTTAAAAGTTAATCTTGACATACTATAACTTGGATCTTAGCCTGTGACTATTTGAATCATATCAGATCTGCTATAACTTGAGTATCTAAGTTATTCTGACATGACTATGAACTAGATTTGAGCCTATAACTATTTATCATGTCATATCTGCCATTGTTTGTTGATCTAATTCATTGTTTAAATCTCATCATGCCTGTTTGTGATGTCCCTATTATGTTAGAATCAGATCTACTATCACATGTTCATCAGATATGTTCCTATATGCCTATCTTGTTATTATGCCCAACTTGTCACTATATGTTTATCAGTTGCTATACCTATTTCTGCCATTATATATCAATCTTGTTATTATGTTCTTTTTTATCTTCTTCCCTTCTTTTTCCCTTTTATTTTTAATAGACAGGCTACCTTCGAGCCTAGGCACGCCGCTGAAATATGCGATTGCGTAAAATTGGGAACAAAGGGAAAACGTTATAGTTGGGGCATAATTTGTAAATAGAAATTTAGGCATAAATTGAATGTAATACACAAATGTGGATTTGGGGCATAAATCAAACTGTGATTAAGACCTTAATTTGGGGCATATGATTCATTTTGAACATGACTTAGGAAAGGGTCATGAAAACCTATAATGACATAGGAATAATTGGTTAATAATGGAAATGCCTAGAATTACAGTAATTAGAAAATGTAACTGTGCTTACACACGAGGTTAGATTACACCTGTGGTGGAAGTCTGCCTGGAACCGACCGGCATATCCAGCGACACAAGGGGTGAATCTAGTGTGAGGGGTCTAACTGCATAAACACGTGACGTGCTAAAACACAAGGTTAAGTCCGATTTGTGGAAGAAGTCTGCCTGGAACTGCCCGGCATATCCTGCATCCACAAGTTGTAGGATTAATGTGGGAGGTCTAGCACATTAGAACCATAAATGAATATGGTAATAAACTTGAATACCTAACCTAATTGAATCCATAAGGATTGTATATGTTCACTTGAGTAGGGGTTAAGTAAAATTATATGAAACAGTGGGAGGGTTAAGTATATCTTGGGTTGGTGGGTAATATTTATATATAGGCCCACAAACATAACCTGTTGGGTTATGCAATCTTTTTACTCTAGTATGGCATAACTTATGGAAAACCTAGTAGTGGGGATGCAAGCGTAGGGGGAAGCTTGTATCATCTTGAGTATGGGAATTGTTTCAGTCAGTAAACCATATATAGGTATCAAACGAGTTCTCCGAACTAGTTTGGAGTCGGGGCACACTTGCTTGGCTGATTGTAAGAGATCCAAAAGTGGGGGATGGTATGGGAGGCGTGTTCCGATGGATCATGTGCATGCATGGGTCCGACAGAGGGGTTTTAGACACCATGGCACCTATAGATATGGTTATACACATCTTGAAAATGAAGGGTTTCCACTTTATGATGTTATACATCCTACTACGGGGCCAGTACAGAGTATTTACGGAGTAGGGAGCTGATCGATTGTGGTAGTAACTAAGGTACATGTAGACTCTGGTATGTTTAGGAGCCCGTTATTATCCTTAGGGGTAACTCCGGTATGTTGGGTTGCCTGTTATTGCGTAGGGTAAAACCTCTCACTAGAAGTATGCCTAAGTCAACCATCTTATACTTGTTGGGGATTATCTTGTTCAAACGACACTAGTATTGGTGCAGAGAAAGAGAAAGTATTAGAGAAGCGCAATATATTCTATAATGTTATCATGTTTACCTTGTCATACCTGCCTTTTATGATGTTAACTCTCTTTTCCACTTTATACGCCTATCATGAGACTTTTACTTATTTATATGCTAAAAGTAACTGGACTTGCTAGACTTTATATCTGACCCATTTTGTTTCCTCTTCTTTCTCTTCCGTTTCCCCTCCCCCAGGTTCTCAGGGCGGGAATACTCAAGATTGATCAGGACTCTGCTTTCATTCTTCTTGGAGTTGCTTAGATGTATTGCTCGAGTTTCTATCTTTTCTACTAGGCTATGTTTTTGGGGAAATTATGCTCTTTTCATTATTACTGTACTTTGATGATTTTAGCGCAAGACATAAGTTTTAATGATGTACTGGTTTTATGCATTTCAGATTTATGATGTAACGATGTTTCGAACCACGATGTTATCTGCTTAATAAAATTTTAAAATTCGCTGCTATTTATTATCTGTCTTGTAATGTTTCTATTTCTATTTACCTATAACGCTTCACGAAACTTAATGCATTCTTTTAATGAGCGACATTAACGGACGTGGGGTGTCACACTTGGTATCAGAGCTGAAGGTTACCAGGTCAAATAAAATATTTTGAAAATTATTTTCAAAAATGTTTAAAAGAAAGCATTTTTAAAAGAAAGGTCATATTTGAAAAACATATTCAACAAAACCATATGTAATATCTTTCGATTCTCTGTTTGAATCCCTTTCCATTTTCTTTTCAGCATGTCTGGGGGCCAAATATTCCTGAGGGCGTTACGATACCAGGCTGGCTCCGGTTGTATCTAGAGGCCACGACGCCCGCCAGTGGCCAAGTAGACATTCCTCCCCCAGCTGGACACTCCGTTCCCTATCGTCCTCTTCCACGAGCAGATAATTTCTCTAAGTTCTGCAAACATTTATGTGCTATGGGCGGAAAGCCATTATGAGGAACCGAAACTTTCGTAGAGGCAAGGAATTGGCTTAAAGAGACGGAGGATTTGTTTGGAGTTTCCAAAGTGGACGATCGTAGGAAGATTCAGTTAGCCGCTTGGCTGCTGAAAGATGAGGCTTCATTCTAGTGGGAAGTGACGTAAGCAGGGAGTCCAGTGGAGACTTGGGATGATTTTCGGCAGAGGTTTTGTAACACTCCAAAATTTTAAATATTAAAGTTAACAAATTAAAGAATACTTAATTTCAAATGTGGGAATTAAGGGAAATGGGTTGCGCCGTTGCGTTCGTCTCGAAATTCTACTTGAGATAGAGTCTGAGTTTGCGTAAAACGGACACCGTATGAAGGAGATATGGACAAATGAAGTTAGGCAGAAAAACCGGAAACAGACCAGAAATGCACTGGCGCACTTATGAAGTACGCCAGTACAAAAATGCACTAGCGCACCTGCCAAGTGCGCCCAGTTCAGGCTAAAAACCTGCACTGGCTTCTGGAGTGTTCTGATCCGAACAGTGAGTCATTGCTGAGTCACTAGGGCTTAGGTGGCTATTTGAATGGTTCTGGTTATTCCTAGGTTAATCCGACGGCTCTTAATTAATTAATCTTCTATAAAAACACCCTAAACCCCTAACCCTAATCACACAAATTCATATCAAGAGCCGCCATGCCGTCAGTGGAGAACCTAGAGTAGCTGTCATACACTTTCAACCCTAAAGCAAGATAGAGGCTTGAATCAAAATCAAATCAAATCTAAATAACAATTAAGTGTACATCAAAGGCAAGCAATTCATTTCAGAATACAGATCCTAGAAAGACATGACTATTCTTTTTTATTGTGAGTATGATAGCTTTCACAAAATAAATCGTTAATTTAATTATGATAAGATATAATTGGGATCATAAGAATATGATTTTGAATCATGTGATGTAAATTATATGTATGTTTGTGGTGTTGAATCATATGTTAGTTCTTATGTGAATTTTATGCAAGTTGGATCATCTGTTAGTTCTTATGTGAATCCTATGCAAGTTAAATCATATATTTTATGCAAGTTGGATCAAAAGTTAGTTCTTATGTGAATCCTATGCAAGTTGAATCATATATCTTATGCAAGTTTGTGGCGATTGGATCATATATTCTTATATGAATCTTATGCAAGTTTGGGTTGTAAAAATATATGTGAAACATGTATATGCATATGCTAGTTTATATGACATTAATCTATATGTTTAGATCCATATGCAAGTTCACACCTTTATGTTTAGATCCATAAGCAAGATTATATCTTTATGTTTAGATCTATATGCAAGATTACACCTTTATGTTTAGATCCATATGCAAGTTCACACCTTTATGTTTGGATCTATAGTAGTACATAAGTTATGCAAGTTTATGTCCATCACCTATGCTAGTTTTATATCATATGCTAGTTTGAATGAAATTCATATGCAAGTTATTGGCTATGTAATCTTATGTCATGATCCTTAGATCTATTTTTTGTGTTATGTGATGTTGTTTTTCTTTTTATGAGTTAGACTATTTGCGAGTCTAACATATGTCATATGAAAACGTACGAATAGCGTGGGGATGATGGGATAATATTGAATATACATAAAATTGTGAATTGGCATAAATGGCCTTAAAAAGGAATATAATTAATTTGAGACATTAATTGGCATAATTAGTATTTATGGACATAAATTTAAGAGACAATTATGGACATAAATAAATTTTGAATTTATTTACAAATTCGTATAGGGATATTAATCCAATTTGGGGTTAAATAAAGATGTGTAATGATAAACCGCCTAAGACATGAGGTTAGACTCTTTTGACTTGTAAGACTGCCCGGACCCGCCCGATAAATCCAGAAGCCACAAATGTCAGTCTAATGTGAGAGGTCAAAGGCATGAATTAAATGCGTAACAGTTGTAAAGACATAGGCTCGTTTGCGGTATAAGACTGCCCGGACCCGCCCGACAAATCCAGCAACCGCAAATGCCAGTCTAATGTGGGAGGTCTTTACAAGGTTACGGTTCTAATGAATTAAGTAACACTTAACCAGATAAACATGTGGTGGGACATGGGGGGTTAAGTGGGTGCCTTGGGTGGCATGTGAAATTAAGTGGGTGCCTTGGGTGGCATGTGAAATACGATTAGACGCACTTAACCAAGTTGAAACATGTAAGAAGACATGAATAAAAATGGGGTTAAGTGGGAAACCTTAGTGGGGACCTAGCATAGGTGGAAAGCTTGTGTCGTGCATGTGGGGCCCTTTTCAAACCAGTAACCCATCAAGTATCTTTGTGAGCTCGACCCAAGTCGAGGACGGAACATGCTTACTGGATTTGATTGTAAGAGGTCAAAACGGGTTAGCAGTGGCAACGCAAGTCCAATGGTGTCATGTGCGTGTGTGGGCCCGGGCTGCTAGGTAAGACGTTGTTGCATCATGTAGATATAAGCCGTGCATCTTTTGTGGTATCGGGTTGCCACTTTGGGGAGTGATACACCCCACTGTGGGACCAGCACGGGTATCTATGAGTTAGGGAGCCGATCGAATTGGGGTAATGTGTACAACTAGTGGAGATAGGGGCAGACGACACCTATGAAGGCAGCTAGGGGTTCACGAACTACCATTATCATTGTTAAGTTTTGTAGGCGGGATCAACTTTTAGGGTGACTAGTGGTGGTGCAGTATAGTAATTATCCTATAGTGATTAGGAAGGAGATTAATGCCAGAATATTCCTCTTATTTGCTTTGTCATGCCCACTTGTTTCATGGTCATATCTTATCTTACCAGTTTATGCCTTATCCTAGTTACTTTAATAATTATATTGTTAAAGTTATTATACTCGCCAGACTTTATGTCTGACCCCCTTGTTTTCGCCTCTTTTCTTACATCCCCCCTAGGTTCTCAGGGTGGGACTAGTACTAGTGGAGCTTGATCTTGGATCTCGTTCTCTCTCTTTTGGAAGTGCTTGGATTGCTGAAAGTAAACTTCAGCTCATCTCTTTTATGGCTACTTGTGTTGGGGTTTATGCTTCTTATTTTATGTACTCTGAAACAATTTTTCAAGATGGATATTAAGTGTACTTGGTTTATGAAGTTGTTGTAATCAAACTATTTCTCCGCTGCAATAAAAGTTATTTTAAATTTTTTAAGTACCATTATTTATATCTGTCTTGTTATATTCTGTTCTATACACTAAATACGCTCCATGTAAGTTAATGCATTCCCTTTGTGAGTGACATTAATGGACGTGGGGTGTTACACGTGGTATCAGAGATGAAGGTTGCCAGACCAGATATGAATTTTGAAAAACCTATTTTTCAAAAAGCATTTTATAAAGAAATACTTTCAAAAGTATGTTTTAAGGAAAGTATTTTCAAGAGAAAAGTTTGTTTTAAAAACATAACCCCCAAGAGCCATATATCTTTCTTTCGAATTCTCCGTTTTGAATCTCTTTATTTTCTTTTCAGCATGTCTGAAATTCCCGAGATACCCGAGGGGATACCGATACCAGGATAGTTTAGAAGGTATCTGGAATCTAGGGCCAATGTCGCAGGCCTAACAAATGCTCCTCCTCCTCCCCATGTTTATACTTTTGTAAAGATATGCAAAGATTTAGAGCAATGGGCGGGAAATCTTTTCATGGATCAGGGACGTTTGTTGAAGCTCGAAATTGGCTTAAGGAGGTGGAAGATCTATTTGTATTTTCGAAGTAGAAGATAGAAGGAAGGTCCAATTGGCTGCTTGGTTAATGAAAGACGAAGCCTCGCTTTGGTGGGAGGTCACGAATGGAGAGTGTCCGGTGGGGACATGGATGGACTTTAAGCGTAGGTTCGAAATGAAGTTTCTCTCATGAGCAGAAGTGAATTTATATATGGAAAGATTTTTGGCGTTGAAGCAAGGGGATTTATCAGTAAAGGAGTACATCAACAAGTTCAATTAGTTGGCGAGATTTGCCTTGGAATTGGTAAGCACAACTGAGAAGAAAGCCCTAAGGTTCGTTAAAGGTTTGAATGAGCCACTACATGGGTTAGCTATGACCCACATTCCTATGGGGTCTATCTTTGAGAAATTGGTTGATATGGCGCTTATGCATGAGGAAGGGAAAGGTGCTAATGCTAATAAGGCACCGGAGAAGAAAGGAGACCAAAAGAGACCACAACAACAAAACAAGAAAGGCGGGAAGAACAATAATGGCAAAGGAAAGAAGAAGTGCTTTAATTGTGGGACACCAGGCCATCTGAGTAAGGACTGTAGGAAAAAGAAGAAGACTGGCTATTTCCACTGTGGAGAGGCAGGTCATATAGTTAAGGACTGCCCAAGGAAACAGGGGCAAGGGCAAAGAACTTTTGGAGGGTAGCTTCAGGCTCTCATGGCACCAGGCAGGCGAGAAGGCAGATTCAGGCTCTCATGGCACCAGGACAGGAGAGAGGTAGAAACATTTCCGTTGAAAGTTTATTTTTTCTGTTTGATCATCCTATTCGTACTTTGGTTGACTCTGGCACTTCACACTCGTTTGTATCTGCCTCGTTAGTTGAAACTCTGCACCTGAATACTAGTCTAGTTACGGATCCCATAGTAGCCTCAAATCATGTTGGTGGTTCGGCTCATCTTTCTATGATTTATCGGGATTTGAGAGTGTCTATCTTGGGCGTTGGGTTTGAATGCAACGCCTTTGTTCTTGGCTTCATGGGCTACGACTTAATTCTAGGTATGGATTGGCTAAATAGATACGGTGCCGTCCTAGATTGTGAAAGAAGGGTAGTTAGATTGTTGACTCGTTGTGGAAAGACCCTTGATATTTCTTGTGATCCTAGAGGTCCGGTAATGCTTAGCTACCTAGAATCCCTAGACACATCCAGTGATGATTAGAAATCTATTCGTGTGGTCCATGAATATAGTGATGTCTTCAATGAAGTTCGAGGTTCACCCCCGAGGCGTGAGATAGACTTTCGAATATATATAGTAGATAATGCAAAGCCAGTTGCATTACCAGTGCGCCACATGGCTCCGAGAGAAAGAAGAGAACTCAATAAGAAAGTGAAAGAATTACTTGAGAAGGGGTTCATAAGAAGAAGTATTTCGGAGTGGGGTGCTCCAGTCGTTTTTGCTACAAAAGCTGATGGTTCACTTAGATTGTGCGTGGACTATAGAGAGCTTAATAGGCTAATAAAGAAGAACATGCACCCATCGCCGAGGATAGACGATTTATTCGATCAGTTGATGGGTGCTTCAGTTTTTTCGCAACTGGATTTAGCTACAGGGTTTCATCAGCTATGGGTGACTGAAGATAGCATTGATAAAACTGCCTTTAGAACTCCTGATGGTTTCTTTGAGTGGCTCGTTATACCTTTTGGTTTGACGAATGCACCCGCATACTTTGTTGACTTAATGAGTAGGGTGTTTAGATAGTTTCTAAACAAGTTTTTGGTAGTCTTTGTAGACGATATTCTGGTTTTCTCTAAAAACGAAGAAAATCATGCCCTAAATCATAGGGAAGTCTTAGAGACCCTACGAGCGCATCAGATAAAAGCTAAGTCCTCCAAGTGCCATTTTTGGAGAAAAGAAGTGAGGTTCTTAGGACACGTGGTCTCTAGGGAAGGGATAGTTGTGAATCACACCAAGGTGGTGGCAATCCAAGATTGGAAAACTCCTAAGAACGCAACAGAAGTAAGAAGCTTTTTAGGGCTGGCTGGCTATTATAGGAAGTTTATTAAGGACTTCGCGAAGATATCAGCCCCTCTCACTCGATTAACGAAGAAGAACTTGACTTTTTCTTGGGACGTTGACTGTGACGATGCTTTCCAATGTCTGAAGAGGGCTTTGATGACCGCTCCAGTTTTAGTTTTGCCAGACTGGAGTAAGACATTCACTGTATATACTGATGCTTGCGGGACAAGGCTTGGCGCAGTTTTAATGCAAGAGGGAAGGGTGATTTTATATGGTGGAAGGCAGTTGAAAGCCCACGAGAAAAATTACCCTACCCACAACTTAGAGTTGGCGGCCATAGTTTTTGCGCTTAAGTCATGGCGTTATTATTTGCTTGGCGAGAGGTTTGAGTTGTATACAGACCATAAGTCGCTAAAGTACTTATTCTCTCAAAAGGACCTAAACATGAGGCAACAGAGATGGATGAAGTTCTTGGCATCCTATGATTTTGAGATTGCATATACCCCTGGCAAGGGTAACGTTGTAGCTGATGCCTTAAGTAGAAAGAAGTTAACTTTAAGTCCTTTGTTCGTAGAGCGGCAGAGTTTGGAGTATATATCTTCCTTTGACTTCAGACCCTCTGTCGATTATGTACCCGGATTATCGGCATCGTTAGAGGTGCAACCTACACTTTTGGGTCGAGTTGTAGAGGCACAGCGAAACGACCCACAATTGGTTGAGATAGTAGGCAAGCTTATAGGAGGGGAGTCCTCGAGTCATCTGAATAGATATGCTATAGATGATAGAGGTTGGCTATGTAGAAATGGAAGACTTTGCGTACCACAAGACGAGAGTTTGAAGAAGGCAATTCTTGAAGACTCACATCGCTCTAAGATGACCATACATCCTGGTGGTGATAAGATGAATAGGGATATAAAGCGAGTTTTCTTTTGGGCCAGAATGAAGAAGGACGTGGCCGAGTTCGTTGCTAGATGCTTAGTGTGCCAACAAGTCTAGGTGGAGCAAAAGAAGCCCGGAGGTTTGCTCCACCCTTTAGAGATTCCGCTTTGGAAATGAAAAGAGTTTCCATGGATTTTGTAGATGGTTACCAAGATCAAGGAAGGGTAATACGGAGATTTGGGTAATTGTAGACCGACTCATTAAAAGTGCCCATTTTATTCCCGTTAAAAGTAAAAGGACCGTCGCATGGTTAGCATCCGTTTACCTTCGAGAGATAGTCCGTTTGCATGGCATACCCTCTAGCATTGTGAGTGATAGAGATCCTATTTTCACGAGAGAGTTTTGGAAAAGCTTACAAGAGGCGGATGGAACGCAATTGTGCTTAAGTACCGCTTATCATCCTCAGACAGACGGCCAGACCGTGAGAGTAAATCGGATTCTAGAAGACCTTCTAAGGCTATGCATCCTAGACTTTGGAGGAACATGGGAAGAACATCTTCCACTAGTGGAGTTCGCCTATAATAATAGTTTTCAAGCTAGCATTGGCATGGCTCCTTTTGAGGCTCTTTATGAACGACTGTGCTGATCACCTACTTGTTGGTGGGAATCCACGGACAATGTTTT
This sequence comes from Allium sativum, assembly GCA_030737875.1. Classification (NCBI taxonomy): domain Eukaryota; kingdom Viridiplantae; phylum Streptophyta; class Magnoliopsida; order Asparagales; family Amaryllidaceae; genus Allium; species Allium sativum. The sequence goes on along the minus strand of CM060916.1, from coordinate 217,073,347 downwards.
GCTTGGACCCGACATGATTAGGGAGACTTCGGAGAAGATAGACCTGATTCGACGGCGAATGAAGACGGCGCAGGACCGACAGAAGTCATATGCTGATAGTAGATGAACCGATCTTAAGTTCAATGTTGGGGACATGGTTTTTGTTAAGATGTCACCGTTGAGAAACATAGTCCTCTTTGGATCAGTAGGGAAGTTGGCACCAAGGTTCATAGGACCCTTTCCAATTACAGAGAGGATTGGGAAGATGGCATATAGAGTAAAGTTACCGGAGAAGCTCATCGGAGTTCATGACGTGTTTCACGTTTCGCATTTGCATAAGTGTTTGCATGATACGGCGGAAGTGGTAGAGCCGAGCACACTCGAAGAAGTGGAAGTAGAGTGCAATGCCACGATCAGACGAGCTCCTACACGCATTCTCAGATCGGAGGTCAAAAAGCTTCGCAACAAAGAGGTCAAGTTGGTCAAAGTGTAATGGGGAGATAATCAAAGAGACGCGACTTGGGAGATGGAAGATAAAATGCGTACACTGTACCCTTTCCTTTTTGAGAGTATGTTTTATTTTCTCCCTTTTCTACCGCTTTGTTGATACTTGTCCTATCTTTTAGTATTATCTTTGCGATGACATCTTCGATCTTTAGTTAGGAAGAACCCAATGGTTGCAAACATGTGTTTGAGACATGTTATGTTTGATGGATGCAAATGGATGCAAGTGGTTGCTAGTGGTTTCTCGTGCATGCATGTACACACACCTTAGGCACTAGATCGGCTCAATCACTTTCATATTGCATATAAATGTATGTGCATATTTAAATTAATGGATGTATAATGGTTGTGTTATCATATGGATGCTGCATTTTGATGAATGGTTGTGCACACATGTAGAAATAATTGTATCGATAGGATTCTTCTGCATACATAATGGACGCATGGCACTATCATGGTTCACATTAAGGAGGTCAACTGAATCAGTAGACCGCTTGATTTTGCATTAGATAAGGAACATATACAAACACTTCTTGCATATGTTCATACAACATTAGAAATCTTGTAAGGACAATGGATGCCTATGTTTGATGGTTGAGTAGATGGATGACTGGATGTTAGGATATGCATTCTCCTTAACATGGAGATTTCGAGGGCGAAATCCTTTAAGGAGGGGAGAATGTAATACCCCAAAATTTTAAATGTTAAAGTTAACAAATTAAAGAATACTTAATTTCAAATGCGAGAATTAAGGAAAACTGGTTGCGCCATTGCGTTCATCTCGAAATTCTGCTTGAGATAGAGTCCGAGTTTGCGTAAAACGGACACCGTATGAAGGAGATATGGACGAACGAAGTTAGGCAGGAAAACCGGAAACAGACCAGAAATGCACTGGCGCACTTGTGTAGTGCGCCAGTACAAAAATGCATTGGCGCGCCTGCCATGTGCGCCCAGGTCGGGCTAAAAACCTGCACTGACTTCTGGAGCGTTCTGATCCGAACAGTGAGTCATTGCTGAGTCACTAGGGCTTAGGTGGCTATCTGAATGGTTCTGGTTATTCCTAGGTTAATTCGACGGCTCTTAATTAATTAATCTTCTATAAAAACACCCTAAATCCCTAACCCTAATCACACAAATTCATATCAAGAGCCGCCATGCCGTCAATGGAGAACCTAGAGTAGCCGCCATACACTTTCAACTCTAAAGCAAGATAGAGGCTTGAATCAAAATCAAATCTAAATAACAACTAAGTCTACATCAAAGGCGAGCAATTCAGTTTCAGAATACAGATCCCAGAAAGAAAAGACTATTCTTTTTTATTGTGAGTATGATAGCTTTCACAAAATAATTCGTTAATTTAATTATGATAAGATATAATTGGGATCATAAGAATATGATTTTGAATCATGTGATGTAAATTATATGTATGTTTGTGGTGTTGAATCATATGTTAGTTCGTATGTGAATTTTATGCAAGTTGGATCATATGTTAGTTCTTATGTGAATCCTATGCAAGTTGAATCATATATTTTATGCAAGTTGGATCATATGTTAGTTCTTATGTGAATCCTATGCAAATTGAATCATATATCTTATGCAAGTTTGTGGCGATTGGATCATATATTCTTATATGAATCTTATGCAAGTTTGGGTTGTTAAAATATATGTGAAACATGTATATGCATATGCTATTTTATATAACATTAATCTATATGTTTAGATCCATATGCAAGTTCACACCTTTATGTTTAGATCCATAAGCAAGATTATATCTTTATGTCTAGATCTATATGCAAGATTACACCTTTATGTTTAGATTCGTATGCAAGTTCACACCTTTATGTTTGGATCTATAGCAGTACATAAGTTATGCAAGTTTATGTCCATCACCTATGCTAGTTTTGTATCATATGCTAGTTTGAATGAAATTCATATGCAAGTTATTGGCTATGTAATCTTATGTCATGATCCTTAGATCTATTTTTTTTTGTTATGTGATGTTGTTTTTCTTTTTATGAGTTAGACTATTTGCGAGTCTAACATATGTCATATGAAAACGTACGAATACCGTGGGGATGATTGGATAATATTGAATATACATAAAATTGTGAATTGGCATAAATGGCCTTAAAAGGCATATAATTAATTTGAGACATTAATTGACATAATTGGTATTTATGGACATAAATTTAAGAGACAATTATGGACATAAATAAATTTGGAATTTATTTACAAATTTGTATAGGGATATTAATCCAATTTGGGGTTAAATAAAGATGTGTAATAATAAACCGCCTAAGACACGAGGTTAGACTCTTTTGTGGTGTAAGACCGCCCGGACCCGTCCAGCAAATCCAGCAGCCACAAATGTCAGTCTAATGTGAGAGGTCAAAGGCATGAATTAAATGCGTAACAGTTGTAAAGACACAAGGTTACGCTCGTTTGTGGTATAAGACTTCCCGGACCCGCCCGGCAAATCCAGCAACCGCAAATGCCAGTCTAATGTGGGAGGTCTTTACAAGGTTACAGTTCTAATGAATTAAGTAACACTTAACCAGATAAACATGTTGTGGGACATGGGGGATTAAGTAGGTGCCTTGGGTGGCTTGTGAAATTAACTGGGTGCCTTGGGTGGCATGTGAAATACGATTAGATGCACTTAACCAAGTTGAAACACGTAAGAAGACATGAATAAAAATGCGGTTAAGTGGGAAACCTTAGTGGGGACCAAGCATAGGTGGAAAGCTTGTGTTGTGCATGGGGGGGCCTTTTCAAACCAGTAACCCATCAAGTATCTTTGTCGGCTCGACCCAAGTCGAGGACGGGACACGCTTACTGGATTTGATTGTAAGAGGTCAAAACGGGTTGGCGGTGGCAACGCAAGTCCAACGGGGTCATGTGCGTGCGTGGACCCGGGCTGGTAGGTAAGACGTTGTTGCATCGTGTAGATATAAGTCATGCATCTTTAGTGGTATCGAGTTGCCACTTTGGGGAGTGATACACCGTACTGTGGGACCAACATAGGTATCTACGAGTTAGGGAGCCGATCGAATGGGGGTAGTGGGTACAACTAGTGGAGATAGGGGAAGACGGCACCTATGAAGGCAACTAGGGGTACACGAACTACCATTATCATTATTAAGTTTTGTAGGCGGGATCAACTTTTAGGGTGACTAGTGGTGGTGCAGTATAGTAATTATCCTATAGTGATTAGAAACGAGATTAACGCCAGAATATTCCTCTTATTTGCTTTGTCATGCCCACTTGTTTCATGGTCATATCTTATCTTACCAGTTTATGCCTTATCCTAGTTACTTTAATAATTATATTGTTAAAGTTATTATACTCGCCAGACTTTATGTCTGACCCCCTTGTTTTCGCCTTTTTTCTTCCTTTCCTCTCCCCCCAGGTTCTCAGGGTGGGACTAGTACTAGTGGAGCTTGATCTTGGATCTCTTTCTCTCTCTTTTGGAAGTGCTTGGATTGCTGAAAGTGAAGTTCACCTCATCTCTTTTATGGCTACTTGTGTTGGGGTTTATGCTTCTAATTTTATGTACTCTGAAACAATTTATCAAGATGGATATTAAGTGTACTTGGTTTATGAAGTTGTTGTAATCAAACTATTTCTCCACTGCAATAAAAGTTGTTATAAAATTTTCAAGTACCATTATTTGTATCTATCTTGTTATATTCTGTTCTATACACTAAATACGCTCCATGGAAGTTAATGCATTCCCTTTGTGAGTGACATTAATGGACGTGGGGTGTTATAGGTTTGAAATGAAGTTTCTTTCTCAAGCTGAGAAAAGCATGCAAATGGAAAGGTTTCTGGCACTCAATTAAGGAGGCATGACTATCAAAGAGTATGTTAACAAGTTCAACCAACTGGCAAGGTTTGGGTTGGATCTAGTAGATACCCCATATAAGAAAGCTTTACGGTTTGCTAAAGGACTAAATGAACCTCTCCATGGGTTCACTATGTCTCATATTCCGATGGGAGCCACTTTTGAAAGGCTCGTTGATATGGCATTGATGCATGAGGAAGAAAAATCTGAAAGGAAAGAAGTTAAAGTAGAGGAAACTCAAAACAAGAAAGCATGGCACAAGAAGGGACAACAACAACATCATCAAAAGAAGGGCGGAAAGAACGACAAGCTAAGGATAAGGGGAAGTACCATAATTGCGGACGTGAGGGTCATTTGGTCAAGGACTGCGAAAGAAGGAAGAATGCTTGTTTTAGTTATGGAGAGGTCGGACAATTTTCTAAGGAATGCCCTAAGAAACAAGAACAAGGTCAATGGGCAATAGCTTCTGGAGGGCAGGTGCATGCTTTCGTGACCAGTGCTCCAGATAGAGGTAGAAAAGTTTCTATCAAAGGTTTGATTTCTCTTTTCAATCATCTAGTTAGATCTCTTTTTGATTTTGGCGCTTCACATTCTTTTATATCTGATTCTGTGGTTGAGTCTCCGAACCTTAATACTAGTATGGTAGTGGATCCCGTTGTTGTCCCAAACCCCATTGGTGGGGGGACTCATTTTTCCATGATTTTTCGGGGTTTGAGAATATCTGTGTTAGGCATCGAGTTTGAGTGCGACGAATATGTGTTTGGTTTCATGGGCTATGGATTGATTCTAGAGATGGATTAGCTAGCCATGTATGGTGCCATTTTGGATTGTGAGAGGAGGTTCGTTAAACTTTTGATTTGCCATGGGAGGACCCTCGAGGTTTCTTGTGAACCAAAGGGGTCTGTCATGCTTAGTTTCCTAGAGTCACTTGACGCATATATTGATGATCTGCGATATATACTAGTAGTCCGTGAGTATCCTGATGTTTTCGATAAGGTTCGAGGATTACCTCCGAGGCGCGAGATTGATTTTTGTATATACTTGGTGGACAATGCAAAGCTAGTTGCATTGCCTGTGCGCATATGGATCCAAGGGAAATTAGGGAGCTTAGCAATAAAGTAGGGGAGCTACTTAAGAAAGGATTTATTAGGCGAAGCATATCCGAATGGGGTACTCCGGCGGTATTCGCAACTAAGGTAGATGGTTCGATCGCTTATGTGTAGATTATAGAGAGTTGAATAAACTCAGTAAAAAGAATAGGCACCCACTTCCGAGGATAGATGATACGTTTGACCAACTTGTTGGTGCATCTGTTTTCTCTCAATTAGACTTGGCCACGGGGTTTCATCAGTTGAGGGTGACCGAGGACAGTATAGACAAGACTGCTTTTAGAACTCCAGATGGTTTCTTCGAGTGGCTCGTTATGCCTTTTGGGTTCACTAATGCACCCGCCTATTTTGTTGATCTGATGAGTAGGCTGTTTCGGGAATTTCTAAATAAATCTGTCGTGGTCTTTATTGATGACATCTTAATTTTCTCGAAGAGCGAGGAAGAGCATGCCCAACATTTGAGAGAGGTTTTGAAAACTCTCTGTGTGCACTAGCTTAAGGCAAAGTTCTCAAAATGTCATTTTTGGAGGGATGAGGTGAGATTCCTAGGGCATGTGGTTTCTAAAGAGGGGATAGCAGTAGATCTCGCAAAAGTAGTTGCAGTTCAAAATTGGCAGATCACAAAGAATGCAACGGAGGTGAGAAGTTTTCTTGGATTGGCAGGCTATTGTAGAAACTTCATTATGGACTTCACAAAGATATCAGCCCCACTCACCATGCCGACGAAGAAGAATTTGACGTTTTCGTGGGATATAGATTGTGGTGTTGCTTTCCAACGATTGAATAGGGCTCTGACAACAACCCCGGTCTTCATCTTGCCCGATGGGAATAAAGTGTTTACAGTATACACTGATGCATGTGGTACAGGGCTTGGAGCGGTTCTGATGCAAGAGGGAAGGGTAGTATGTTATTGAGGTAGATAGTTAAGGGTTCGTGAGAAGAACCACCCTACCTATGACTTAGAGCTAGCTGCCATAGTATTCACGCTTAAGACTTGGCGCCATTATTTACTTGGAGATAAGTTCGAGTTGTACACCGATCATAAATCTCTCAAGTACTTGTTCTCGCAGAAGGATCTTAATTTAAGGCAACAAAGGTGGATGGAGTTCCTAACATCTTATGACTTCAAGATTGCTTATACCCTTGGCAAGGGTCATGTGGTGGCAGATGCACTGAGTAGGCAGAGGATGGCCTTAAGTCCTCCGTTTGTGGAGAGGAAAGGCTTGGAGTTTATATCGACTTTTGACTTTAGACCCTCCACCGAAATTTTGCCTGGCTTATTAACATCACCGGAGGTGCGACCTACTCTTATGGATCAGATAGGAGCTTCGCAGCGAGAGGATCCATTGATTTTATACATTTTGGATAGGCTCAGTAAAGGGGAAACCTCTAGCCACCTCAATAGATATTCCACGGACGATAGAGGGTGGTTGCAGCGGGATGGAAGGATTTGTGTTCCCCGAGTTGGGAGTTTGTTAAAAACAATCCTAGAGGGAGACCATCATTCTAAGATGACTGCTCATTCAGGCGATGATAAGATGTATAGAGATACAAAGAGGGTTTTCTTTGGGCTGTGATGAAGAAAGATGTGGTGGAGTATGTTTCTCAATGTTTGATTTGCCAGCAAGTCAAAGCTGAGCAAAAGAAGCCCGGTGGTTTACTTCATCCTTTGGAGGTTCCACAGTGGAAGTGGTAGAGAGTCTCTATGGATTTCATCGATTGTTGCCTAGATCAAGGAAGGGAAACACTAGTATTTAGGTTGTTGTAAGACTTACTAAGAGCGCTCATTTCATCCCAGTTAAGAGTAAGAGGACAATGACATGGTTGGCAGCAGTTTACGTTTGTGAAATAATCCATTTCGTGAAATAATCCATCTTCATAGAGTACCTTCCAGTATCATAAGTGACCGTGACCCCATTTTCACCAGTGAATTTTGGAGGAGCTTGCAAGAAGCATTAGGTACAAAGTTGTGTTTGAGCACCGCTTATCACCATCAGACCGATGGATAGACAGAAAGGGTGAATAGAGTTCTTGAGGATCTTTTAAGACCGTGTATCCTAGACTTTGGAGGGACTTGGGAAGAGCATCTTCCTTTAATAGAGTTTGCATACAACAACAGTTATCAAGCTAGCATTGGTATGGCACCCTTCGCAACATTATATGGACGACCTTGTAGATCACCGAATTGTTGGTGGGAGTCTACAAAAAGACTTCTACTTGGACCAGGTATGGTTAGAGAAACACCTGAAAAGGTTGATCTTATTAGACGGCGAATGAAGACCGCTCAGGATAGGCAAAAATCCTATGAAGACTGGAGAAGGACTGACATTGAGTTTGAGGTGGGAGAATGGTTTTCATTAAGGTATCACCATTAAGGAATGTGGTTCGCTTTGGATCTATAGGGAAATTGGCACCAATATTTGTGGGAACATCTCCCATAAATGAAAGGATCGGTCAAATGGACTATAAGGTAAAGCTACCTAAGAGACTGTCCGACATTCATGATGTTTTACACGTTTTTCATTTACGGAAGTGCTTGCATGATACCATTGAAGTAGTTGAGCCGAGTATTCTTGAGGAAGTAGAGGTGGAACGGGAGGCAAAAGTTAGGCGAGTTCCTATCCGTATTCTTGGATCAGAAGTTAAGAAGCTACGCAATCGACAGGTCAAATTGGTGAAAGTTCAGTGGGGAGATAACCAAAAGGATGCAACTTGGGGGACCGAAGACAAGATTCACACTTCGTACCCTTTTCTTTTCAAGGGTATGTTCTTAACTTCCTTTCCAAAGCTTTTATTCATGCTTGTTTCTTTCATTTAAGTATGTCCTATCTATCGAATATTCGACCATTAGGTAGGAATCCCATGAATGTAAAATTGTGTGTGAGACATGTTATGTTTGATGGATGCAAGTGGATGCAAGTGTTTGTTGGTGGTTGCTCGAGGATGCATATACACACATTAGGCACTAGATCGGCTCAATCATTCTCATATACTACATATGGATGTGTGTGCATTTTTCTTCTTTTAATGGATGAAAGTGGGTGTATCATCATATGGATGTTGCGTTTAGACGGATGATTGTGCACACATGTAGAACTTACATGTTATAATAGGATTATTTGCATACATGTTGGATTCATGACACTAACATACATTGCATTAAGGAGGTCAACTGAATCAGTAGACCGCCTGATCTGTCGCAGTATTGGGACATATACACACACCTTTGCATATGTTCATATAAGCATTAGAAATTTTTAAGGACATTGGATGCCTGTGATTGGTGGATGAGTAGATGGGTGATGGATGTTAGAATATACATTCTTCTTAACATAGAGATTTCGGGGATGAAATCCTTTGAGTAGGGGAGAATGTAACAACCCCTACTTTAAACAACACTAAAGATGATAAATAAAAGAATAATTAATTTAAATATTCAAAAATAAGTGAAACGGACTGCGCCAGTGCGTTCGTGTTTGCGTAAAACGAAAACCGTGTGAAGAAGTTATTAAGGTTTAAATTTTGTATACATATAAGCCAGTTATTTATGAAAAATAAGTCCATAAATTCAAAGCAGTTCAAATTTGAGCAGAAAAAGGGAAGCAAGAAATTTCCCGCCTATGGGTGTCGACCCCATCAAGGGGGTGTCGACCGATGGGTCGACTGCATAATGGGGGTGTCGACTCCCTCGCACATCTAGGTAGATTTTAGATTTTTTTGAGACGGCTATATAAGACCCCATTTCTCTTGTTTTTCCACACCAAAAATAATGGAGAACTAGATGCTGCCTCTGCCCAGATTAAATTAAACCTTTTCTTCTTCAATAATCAAGTTATTCAAGTTTAGAAATCTGTGATTCAACATATGCAACTACTCTTCTATTTCTTAGATCCAATCATAGTGAGTCTACGTTATTTTTAGATCTAAATACTTGAAAGTTAATCTTAACATACTATAACTTGGATCTAAGCCTGTGACTATTTGAATCATATCAGATCTGCTATAACATGTGTTTCTGAGTTATTCTGACATGACTATGAACTAGATCTGAGCCTATAACTATTTATCATGTCAGATTTGCCATTGTTTATTGATCTAATTCATTTTTTAGATCTTATCATGCCTGTTTATGATGTCCTTATATATTTGAACCAGTTCTACTATCACATGCTCATCAGATATGTTCCTACATGCCTATCTTATCATTATACCCAACTTTGTCACTATATGTTTATCAGTTGCTATTCCTATTTCTGCCATTATATGTCAATTTTGTTATTATGTTCGTTTTTGTCTCTTCCCTTCTTTTCCCTTTTTATTTTAAATAGTCGGGCTACCTTCGAACCTAGGCATGGCGCTGAAATATGCGAACGCGTAAAATTGGGAACGAAGGGAAAACGTTAAAATTAGGGCATAATTTGTAATTAGAAATTTGGGCATAAATTGAATGTAATACATGAATGTGAATTTGGGGGCATAAACCAAACAATAATTAAGACCTCAGTTTGGGGCATATGATTCATTATGAACATGACTTGGTAAAAGGGCATGAAAACCTATAATGACATAGGAATAATTAGTTAATAATGGAAATGCCTAGAATTACAGTAACTAGAAACTATAACCGCGCTTAGACACGATGTTAGATTACACTTGTGGTGGAAGTCTGCCCGGAATCACCCGGCATATCTAGCGACCACAGGTGGTGAATCTAATGTGAGGGGTCTAAGTGCATAAACACGTGACGTGCTAAGACACGAGGTTAGTCCAACTTATGGACGAAGTCCGCCCAAAACCGCCCGGTATATTCAGCATCCACAAGTTGTAGGCTTAATGTGGGAGGTTTAACACATTATTACCATAGACGAATGTGGTAATAAACTTGAATACTTAACCTGGTTTAATCCATAGGGATTGTATATGTTAACTTAAGTAGGGTTTAAGTAAAATTGTATGAAATAGTGGGAAGGTCAAATATATCTTGGGTTGGTGGGTAATATTTATATATAGTCCCACAAACTTAACCTGTGGGGTTATGCAATCTTTTTACTCTAGCATGGCATAACCTGTGGAAAACCTAGTAGTGGTGATGCAAGCGTAGGGGGAAGCTTGTATCATCTTGAGTATGGGACCCGTTTCAGTCAGTAGCCCATATATAGGTATCAAACGAGTACTCCGAACTAGTTCAGAGTCGGGGCACGCTTACTGGGCTGATTGTAAGAGATCCAAAAGCGGGGGACAGTGTGGGCGGCGCGTTCCGATGGGGACATGTTCGTGCATGGGTCCGACAGAGGAGGTTTAGACAACGTACACCTATAGATACGGTTGTGCACGTCCTTAAAACGAAGGGTTGCCACTTTAGGAAGTGATACATCCTACTATAGGACCAGCACAAGGTTTCTATGGAGTAGGGAGCCGAACGATTAGGGTAGTAATTAGGGTACATCTAGACTCTGGTTTGTTTAGGAGAACGTTATTATCCTTAAGGTTAACTCTGGTATTTTGGGCTGCCTGCTATTGTACGGGGTAAAACCTGTCACTAGAAGTACGCCTAAGTCTATCATTTTATACTTGTTGGGGATCATCTTGTTCAAACTACACTAGTTACGGTGCAGAGAAAGAGAATTATTAGAGAAGCTTAATATATTGTATCATGTTATCCTGTTTACCTTGTCATACCTACCTTTTATGATGTTATCTCTCTTATTGACTTTATATGCCTGTCACGATACTTTTACTTATTCATATGCTAAAAGTAACTGGACTCGCCAGACTTTATGTCTAACCCATTTTGTTTCCTCTTCTTTCTCTTCCGTTTCCCCCGTCCCCCCAGGTTCTCAGGGTGGGAATACTCAAGCTTGATCAGGACTCTGCTTTCATTCTACTTTGAGCTGCATAGATGTATTGCTCGAGTTTCTATCTTTTCTACTATGGCTATGTTTTTGGGGAAATTATGCTCTTTTCATTATTACTGTACTCTAATGATTTTAGTATAAGACAGAAGATTTAATGATGTACTGGTTTTATGCATTTTAGACTTATGATATAACCATGTTTTGAACCACGATGTTTTCTGCTTGATAAAATTTTAAATTTCGCTGCTATTTATTATCTGTCTTGTAATGTTTCTATTTCTGTTTACCTATAACGCTTCATGAAACTTAATGCATTCTCTTAATGAGTGACATTAACGGACGTGGGATGTCACACTTCTCATGAAGGAGTAGGTGTGATGTTGGTGGAAAGAGGCAAAGTGGTTGCTTATGCAAGTCTCCAGTTGAAGCCGCATGAGAAAAGGTATGTTACTTACGATTTGGAGCTGCTAGCGGTGGTGTTTGCCTTAAAGATTTGAAGGCAATAATTGCTAATCTTAGTATTAAACCCTCTTTAATTGAGAAGATTTCTGTTCTTCAGAAAGTCGATGAATTTATTCAAAAGATTAGCAAGGGAGTCCAGGAAGGAGAAGTCTTGAGTTTCCAGGATGATAGCAAGGGAATTCTAAGATTGTTGGGCCAAATTTGTGTTCCGGATATTCCTGAGCTCAGAATGGAAGAAATGGATGGATGTAACAAGTCTAAGTTTAGTATTCATCCAGGGGTGAGTAAGATGTATCAAGATCATAAGCGTACATTATGGTGGAAGTCTATAAAGAGAGATGTCTCTATATATGTTACTAGGTTTTCAACTTGCCAACAAGTTAAGAGTGATCAGCAGAAGGTCATTGGATTATTACAACCATTGGAGATTCCAGAATGGAAGTGGGATTAGGTTTCTATGGATTTCATTAATGGTTTGCCTAGAACCAAGAAATTCAATGATAACATTTGGGTTACAGTAGACTGTTTCACAAACAGAGCCTATTTTATTCCAGTGAAATCAATTAGAACAACTCAGTGTCTGGCTCAGTTATATTTTAGAGAGATTGTATAGCATTGTCAGTGATCGTGATTCGATTTTCGCTGGTAAGTTTTGGAAAGCATTTAAGTCTGAGTTAGGGACAAAGTTGAATCTTTTGCACTACATATCATCCTCAGACAAACGGTCAGACTGAGAGGGTACATCGTGTTTTGGAAGATCTATTACGAGCTTGAATTCTTTATTTCAGAGGCTCTTGGGAAGAGCATATACATTTGGTTGAGTTCTCATATAATAACAGCTTCCAAGCTAGTTTGAAGATGTCATCGTTTGAGGCATTGTATAATCGACCGTGCAAATCTTTTGCATGTTGGATTGAGCCTAGTAACCAATTGGTGTTAGGTCCATATATGATCTAAGAAGCTGCAGATAAAGTAGACTTTATAAAGAAACAATTGAAAGCAGCACAGAGCCGACAGAAAAGTTATGTTGATTCCAGAAGAAGACGTGTAGCATATGCCGTTGGCGATCAGGTATATCTAAAAGTTTCTCCGTTTAGGGGAGTGATCTGATTCGGAAAGACAGGAAAGTTGGAACCTAGATATTTTGGTCCATTCCCGATACTAGAAAGGATTGAGACTCTAGCTTACAGAATCCAATTGCCAGAGTGGTTGCCTAGAATTCATGATGTGTTTCACGTTTCTCAGCTTCAGAAGCATGTTCATGATCCTGATTTGATTGTTGAGGAGTCCTCATAGGAAACCTTGGAGCTCACTCCAAGTTCAGTTGTCCGAAGAGAGCCAATAAAGATCACTGGCAGAGAAACTAGAATTCTATGGAATAAGAAGGTGCACTTAGTCAAAGTGCAATGGAGCGGAGATCCTAGAGATTGTACACGAGAGACAGAGGATAGCATTGTGCAAGCTAATCCCAGGCGCAGAGTAGATATCTCTTATTAGCCCTTGTGTGAGGTAAACTTATGTTATATTATTATTTTATTTCCTGCTTTACTGTTTTCTTTCTTTTTGGGGATGAAATTTTTTAAGTGAGGAGATTGTAACAACTTGGAACTTCACAACCAATTTAAAAATTATTTTTCATATAACTTTAAGAGAAAATATGTTGAAATTTAAAAATTCGATTTTTAAAACATTACATAGCCCTTAAAAGTGATATTTTGCTAGCGACCTCCGATTTCGACGAAACCAATTTTGTTGGATCCGGAATGATAAAACATTGCTAGCTTTCGAATTTTGCGCCAAACGGAGTTAGTATGTGGCGAGGAACGATAAAACAGGTTGATGTAATACTGACAACCAGTTTACCAAGGAACATTACTGATATGACCTTACGATTCAACGAAACTTTTTTCCGGATTCATAGCGTCGAGTAATGGTAGAATCCCAAGTTTCATAATTTTTGAGGTTAGCATGTGGGTGTGCTCGAAAAAAACGTATGCTAAAACGCGCATAGAAAGCAAGCTGAAAACTCGATCGAAAACGAAAGGCCAAACGAACTCGGAATTTGATGAAACCTAATCCATTGGATTAGAAATTATGTTTATTATCGTAATCCAAAATTTCATAGCGAACATAATTAATTTGTGATCGTGCGGTCAAAAGAGGTGGAGGCTAACTAGCACACTTATATAAATGTGAAAATTAAAATGAGGGCCATCCAACGGGCCAAGGTGGTTTTGTTTGGACTCATGGGGATCACGCCACGTTAGCGATCCACGTGAGAGGTGGTAATTTTGCATTATTCTCCCCCTCTTTTCTTCTTTTCTTTCTTTCTTTCCTTCTCTTTGTCTCCTCCTTCCTTCCTCCTCCTACCGCCACATTAATGACCACCACCTACTCTCCTCCCCTTGCCACCGCCTCCCCCACCCTTTGATCCACCACTCACGCCTCCTCTAAGCCACCACACGCCGGTGCCACCTCCCCTAGCCATGGTCGAGCTCCCCAAACCCTCCCCAAGCTCAAAACTCCACCTTTTCTCCCCCCGACACATCCTACCACCTCTAGCCACCTACTACCTTCCTACACCCTCTAATCACCCCGTAGGCCTTCCCCTTGTTGCACCGAACCCAAACTCCATAGCCTCAAACACCCTCCTTTCTCCTTCGTTTATATCCAAACTTCTGGATATACAAGTATACTCAAGTTAGCAAGTGCTAGAGTGTAGTTTGAGCACTGTGGACCTCCACAAAGCAGCTTGGAAACCGGGAATGGTTGTATTCCTCCGTATAAAAGATTTGGTGAAGTGGAAACCTCAGTGAGAAGTTATAAACTTACTTTTAATAGGCTAGATTAGAAAATAAATGGTTTATAAGTTAAGTGTTATATTAAATGATGGGTATTAGCTTGTAAATAAAATTTATTAAGATGTGAAATAATAATTAGCAAGTTAAAAATATCAATTTTAAATATTACATGCGACATAGTTTGGATATGTGATATATACGTGTAAAACCGTATCGATGGTAAGAAACTAGAGTTGGAATTGGTTAAATAAAATTAACTGTTAAGAATTAATTGATAATAGTTAAAAATAAAATTAATTATGAAGTTATACAATGAATATGAACTAATAATAATAATTTATTAAGAAGTTAGTTAATGATTGGTAACATAAAAATATTATTTTCAATTAATATGCAAGTGATTATTTGCGTTTGAGCAAAACTAGAATTTGCGTAGTAGTATAGTGAATTTAACTTGACTGCTAGTTGTTGATTAGAAATATTTAATCAAGTTTATCATTGATATCATAAGCTTATTTCTAGGTTAGACATTGATTGGTTAGATAAAAATATTATTTTTATCAGTTATATGCTTTGTTTCTACGTTCAACCCTTGAACTGCACACCTAGTTTATTTAAATATATTGCACCTTAAATGGCACTGGATTAGTAATTTATTTATTTACTTCTACTGTGTGTGATTTAAATGTGTTGTGATGGATCCTTGGATGAAATTGAATATTCGCAATAGGATAAGAAACATGTATGGACTACATTGCATAACATCGCATACCCATATAAGCATGTATCAACTTGATGCTTATATGTTGTGAACCGTATAGCATGTAATTATGGATGTTATACGACGAGAACTGAATGGTCGTAGATCAAGTAAATGGCATAACGGTTATCAGATATGGACTGGACAGAGGATATGATATGGACTAAATAAACTCATAATGAAAATTACAAGATTTAATAACAAACCCTACACGGGTCTTGAGATGAAAAAAATATATACGTCACTCTTGTTGTAGATAAGGCACATGAATCTCTACTAATCCCCATCACAGCGTTAAGGGTTGATTTTTCACACATCTCCCTTGGGTGTATATAGGTCACAAATGATTATTCACATGATTTTTAAAACCCACAGGGGTGTTAGGATGATTTAGTTTTACACATCTCCCAATTTACATTGGTTGTATGAATATATAGTGATTTATTGGGGCCTGTAGAGGAAAGTTGTGGTTTTTCCAAGAACTCCATAGAAAGGTGGCTATGGAGATTTTTCCAAAAATATAAGGCGTTAGCCAAATATTTAGTAAATAAAATAGTTTATAAGTTGTTCATCGTATAATAAATATATACGTCGAATATAAATTAAACTAAATGCATCGCGCAGTGGTAATTCGCATTTTCGACACGTAATTTTAAACGAGTAGACCGGAAGATCCGACCATAATTTTCCCAAAATTAGAAGAGCTGGATTCGTTCCGAAAAGATCTTTCCAACGATAATAAATATGTTAAGATCCAATGGTTAGATTTTTAGAAATGTTTAATTCAAATTTGGATGAAATCGGTGCTAATGCAGTTGAATGACCTGAAACGTCATTTGACCGAAATGAGCTGGTTTGGTATATATAAAAGCAACAAAAAATCATTTTAAATTGTTACAAATGATTTGCAATGCGCATAAACAAATTTTACTTGGTTTATAAAATAAAAGTGGTTAAGTGCGATTTGGCGTGAAAACTTATAAAATGGATTTTGGCAATGTTTTGAAATAAGAATTTAATTCATAAATTGAATTAAATTCTCGATGAAACCTTTTAATATAAGGTAACGAAATTATTTGTGAAAGCCAATTGACTTAACCAAAGATAAGAATTTGATTTGTTTATGTGAGAATTATTTGAAAAGATTGGGTTAATTCCCATTTTGAATAATTAAACGACGATTAAAAGTTGAAGAAATCAAAGACGGTACAAGAACGATAATCTTCACATCGAATGGATTATTACTGATGCCATGGATTTGAGTTGTTGCCTTGAAGGGGTTATAGTGGCAGTTATCCGGACGTACTTGTTGATTGTCCGGATATACAAGGGCCTCTCTTCCGTATTGGATATATGAGACGAGGAATAAGGTGCCTCTGGTTCGTTTAGACCTAGAATAGACTTGTAAATAGATTGTATGTTGGACAATGTATTTTGTGCCATATTTATTGTAACAACCCGAATTCCAACAGATCGATTTTTCCTCAAAATTCTAATCTATCGAAACTCATGTTGGTTTGCTCTGGTATCCTGCAGAAAAGATAGAGACATAAAATATGTCAGAGCTCAGAAAATATCTCACAGCGGAATGGATAAAATATAATAAAAATCAAAGTATAGCCTTACCGTATTAATAATACTGCCTAATCAGTATCCAAAGCTATAATGTCAAGTGTCTCGGCCACAAATCTAACCTACGAGTCTGTTATGAGGAGGGGGTTAGAACACAAGTTCTGGTGACTGGATTTAAACTATACACTTTGGATAATCCTACATATACCATTCAATCATATTTTCTTATTTATTAGTTTGCTTGGGTTAACAACACTCAATGCTTACACACACGTCGTACCCATTTACTTCCCAGTGGTTTAACCTAATACAGTATATATGTAGCTACCCCCAAGGTACCCCCCATGTTACCCCACTCGCACGGTCTCTACCGTTATACCACCAAAATATACGCAGTCCCTCGTCCTATGCCGGAGTGACGTACAGATCTCTATATAACAATGTTACGTTCCGCATATATCTGTCAATTCAATACTACGTAAGCGTATGGACTGCCACCTTCAATTGAATCAGATTCCATACCAGAGTAATGTCCTCAAGTCTACGATACACCATCCAGAGTAGACATGCATGTATCTAGACTTTTCCATGTACGTATCGTCAATTGTAGCTCGATTCCTTAACCGCACATCCTCTAATGTGCACCGAGTTCCGTGGTAGGGCGATACAAGAAACACGAAACTCGACCGGGAGCTTTTCCATATCTGTACAGGCCCGCCATTAAGAGCCTCAAAATACAGATATTACTAGGTTTTGTTTTTCATGGTGGCTATGGCCTCACCTTGGCTCCTCCTTCAACTAGTAAAGACTACAAGAGCTAAGCGTCCCCCCTCAACCACCGTACCTCGATAGTGAAAGGTGAATGGTCTATTGGGTTTAGCTCTAGTCTTTTTGCATCCCACTGGCTGCCGATGACGGGTATCCGACGATATAGTATCCTTATCGGTCATGACCCTCTGCTTCCCTGTTGAGGTGACCGCCGAATCACCCTTGTGTCACCTCGTCACAGCATTCTGACTATAAAGCTACTTTTGCACTCAAGGCCCACCCACCTAGTAGTTACGCGCAGACCCAACCTCTGAGAGCATAGCCTAAACATATGCCACCACATAGAGGACTACCACGAGCACCTTACGTATCTCAGGAAGCCATGTGCTTCCCCTTCCAGTCCTTCGGAGCCGACAGAATAATCAAATGAACGTGCGCACCCCACGTGCCTTATGACACCACAATGATCTACCCCGTTGGGTTATTCACCCTCAAACGTGTGGACTGGTCCAAGCGTCTTACTTTAATATGCTATTAGACCCTATGTCTAAACATTCTTTTATTCACTTGCTTTACCTCATCGGGTTTCCAGTTAACTTGGTTATGATCTTAGCTTTTTATTCAGGTTACCAAGTTCTTTATAGCCCCTTGTATCTCTAAGGAATGCCCCCCTCACTTATTAATTTCAATCATATAACTTAACCCATTTAAGTTTATTAATAAGCCCACAACATATTATTCTCTAGATTGTGATCCAAGGTCTGTAATCCACAATCCCTTTATATTCTTGTTTGATTCAAGGTTACAATAACATATCCTACTTAATACGTAATTAAGTATATCTCAATTTTTACATGTTTTCTGTCTAACATGTCAATTATCATTTATGATTAAATATAACTTATTTCATTTCAAAAGTTTGGCCCACTTTTTCCTATTTAATCATAATTCCATCTTACATTATCACTACAGCTTATCATTGTTTACTTATTAACTTAGTTCTCTTAACTAAGGTTCACTAATAAGTCTCCTTTCCATTTATTAAAACCTATGTTATAATTTCCTCTTGTCCTTAGGACAAGCCTTGACACGTTATTCTTATCAACATATTTAAGATTTCCATTACTTAATTTATAATTGAGTACAACTTCTTATATTTCATAAACTTTTCCCCTTTTCTCTACTTATTACAAACAACTGGGTTCAGGCTTCCCCGTTTATTGATTACTTAATTTACAATTAAGAGCCACTTATCTCATTTTACCAATTATCTCATTTCCTTACTAGTTTATTATAACTTAAGTTATAATCTTCACTTGTCCCTAGGACAAGCCTACCTATTATATAACATTCTCATTAATGTAATTCATTTATAATAGGTTATTATCATTCCCCGTTCATTCCTTTCCCTTTACTGTTGTAATTATCTTTCATTTAATTCCATTCACTCCCAGTAATTACAATTAATGCCATTTATCAGCCTTGCCATTTACTTACGTTTAAATATATGTTTATGCACTAGACCTCTCAAATTAAGCCTACACTTGTGGATGTGGGATTTGCCGGGCGGTTTCGGGCAGACTTCTTCCACAAGTTGACTTAACCTCGTGTCTTAGCATCGTTACTTGTTTTATTTATGCACTTAGACCCCTCACATTAGATTTACCACTTGTGGATGCTGGATATGCCGGGCAGTTCAGGGCAGACTTCTTCCACAAGTGTAATCTAACCTCATGTCTAAGCGCGGTTATAGTTTCTTATTTATTGTAAATCTAGGCATATTAATCTTTTCAAATTTTTACTGCAACCTATTTTACATGTCATCATATTATGCCTATTTTATGTCGCATGTTCTTTCTAACATACAATAATTTCTATTCTGACATGTAATCATTTAATCATGTAATTATTCAAATCTAACAAGTTAACATGTCATTTTCTTAATTCTACAGCTAATAATATGCCACAAGTGAATCATGTAATTACAACAGTAATAGTAACACATATTTTGACAAGTTTAAATTTCAACATATCAATTTTTCCAACATATTAATATCTCAACATATTAATATTACAGCATGTCATATTCGTCACTTTAATCTTTTAACATATGTTTAAACATTTCAACATATCATATATAACATTCAATGTTTTTTAATTAGTATATCAAATTCACATCGTATAATAGTCGGGAATGTTAAACGATAATATATAATTATAAAAAATGCTATAACATATTGGAATGTAAAAAAAATACTACGATGGTTCAAATCCACTCACCTTGATATGTCGATCTAGAAAAGAATCTCTTTGGATTGCTTGCAGATGGAGAGTCATGAGTTTGTACTGTTGTTGCAGTTGAAAACGCCTTATTTTCTGAATTTGTCATTATTGATGATAAATTTTCTTTTTCTTTAATCTTCATTTAGACAGTGCCCCAATATTATAATTAATAATTTTTATTCTAAAATTATATGGAGGAAGAAGAAAAGAGTGAAAAACAACAAATGAGAATGGAGAGCTATATGGTCCTTTATATAAGAAGCTTAAATCGATGCTAACTGTAACACCCCACCTCCATTAAGGTCACTCACAAAGGGAATGCCTTAACTTTGGTGGAGCGTTTTAGTAGACAGAACAGAAATTTACAAGACAGATAAACAATACTTGAGAAATTATAACTTTATTACAGCGGAAAACAGAAATCAGTTTGGTTACATCTCTACCAAAAACTCAAGTACATAAATATCAGTCTTGTTCAAAAAATTATCAGAGTACAAAACTTTAAAGTCATAATCCCCACAGAAGCTGCCATAAAGAGTCAAGCCATACTTTAAGCACTTTGAGTACTTTAAGCAGAAGAAATCCGGATCAAGCTAAAGTATTTCCCTCCTTGTAAAACCTTGGGGGGGGGGGGGAATGGAAGAAAAGGGGAGAAAACAAGCAAGGTCAGACATAAAGTCTGGAAACTCCAGTGACTTTAAGCATATGAACAGATAATAATAATAATGGCATGCAAATAAAACTGGATGAGAGATAACAGTAACAGGAGCAGCAGATGTACTTAGGTTAAACAGAAGAAACAGAATAATATTACTTTTCATTTCTCTGCACTAATACTAGTATAACAGGATTAGGTGTCACCCTAATGTCTAAACTGAAGCAGGAACGGGAACAGAATAATTTCCACAGAAACAGAATGCTAATAATGGGTCTTTACCACCCGAACAGAGACAGACAGAAACAGAATGCTAATAATGGGCCTTTACCACCCGAACAGAGACAGACAGAAACAAAATGCTAATAATGGGCCTTTACCGCCCGAACAGAAGGTACAGAAATAGAAACAGATTAATCCCAACGGAAACAGAATGTAGAATTAGGTGTACACTAGTAAATGGGCCTTTACCTCCCGAACAGACGGTACCACGCAGACAGGTGTTGCCACCCAACAGAAACAGACGGTACCAACATAAATAGACAGAACTAAGTGTACCCTAAAACCCTACCCCAAGAGATTGGCTCCCTAATACATAAATACCCTATGTCGGCTCCACAATAGGGTGTATCACTCCCTAAAGTGACAACCAATTGGCATAAGCCTATTTACAAATGTCACGGCGTCTAACATCCTCAAAGGCAGACCGAGATCCATGCACGCACATGACCCAGTTGGAACGCACCATCAACACCCCTCGCCATTATCAGAATGAACCACTTATAATTAGTTCAGTAAGCGTGCCCGGACTCTACCTACTGTTGGGTCAAAGTTTTGATACCAGAAAGGGTTACTGACTAATATGGGTCCCAAACAACAGATGACACAAGTAATTTCTCTCCTAACCTTATGTCCCCAGACTAACAAATTTCAGATTAACTTGTTTACAAGTTCAGACATACAGAGTTCAGATCAACTAGTTCACAGATCAGACAAGTTTTCAGACTAACGGATCAGATATACGGATTTAACAGATTTACAGATATGTCTAACTTTGTAATTGGGCCTACAGATTCACGAAACGGGTTTGTTAAATTCATTAGTCCAATTGGTTTAACACTATCCACCCAACACGTTTTAGACATCATATTTATCCCAGATTTGCATTAATTAAATATTAATGCATAGAACTCTCACATTAGGTCGGTAGCTTGTGGCCGCTGGATATGCCGGGCGGTTCTGGGCAGACTTCTGCCACAAGCCAGACCTAACCTCGTGTCTAAGCATATTTTAGTTATGCCTACGACCTCTCACATTAGACTGACAGTTTGCGGTCGCTGGTTAAGCCGGTTGGTTCCGGGCAGGCTTCTACCGCAAACTGAGTCTAACCTCGTGTCATAGCCAATTCATTCCAATACAGATTTTTCAGATATCAGACTAATTCTGTTTATTTAACAGATTAAACTTCTGTACAAGTTATGGCAGATTATTCGAGGTTCTATTAACAAGTTTTGCTCAATTTTAAGTCGAGCCTACAGATTCACATACTTCAAATTTCAGCATTTCAGTTCCAACAGATTACGTCATTCAACAGATTAAACAGATAACAGATCTTGCAGATTAGGCTATTTAGCAGATTTAGCAGATAAGGCAATTTAACATAATTAGCAGATTAGGCCATCAAATCTAATTAGCAGTTTAGGCAATATAACAGAACTAGCAGATTAGGCAATATAACAGATTTAGCAGATAACAGATTTAGAAGATTTTATATATCTAAGACTCTATTCACATATCTTGCCCAATCATAAATTTAGCCTAAACTTACATTCCTAAATCAAGGTCATAATTCATAATACAATATATGCCCCAGTTTAAATCTTAATATTCCCATTTACAGTTCATGTCAAAACTAGATCTAATATTCTAGTTCACCATTTATGTCCAAGACTAATACACATGTAAATCATTCTCTACTATAGCCAACTCAGATTATGCCAACATATTTGCTATGCCAGATTTACTTAATTAAGCTACGCCTAATCCCCGTATAACATGTTTTCACAAGTTCTCTATATACTCATGAAATGGCCCTATAGGCTCGATGTACATAACAGTGAATGGGAATAAACTAGCAAAGTTACATAATAAATATGAGATCTAACGTCATTAAGGGAATAGGCATAAGAAACTAACTACAATAGTTAAAGGAAACTAACTACAATAGTCATGGGCAACTAATTACAATAGTTTATTATTCAATGTCATAGGCAATAGTCTCATAGTCATGAATCATAGTCATAGGCAATAGTCTCATAGTCAATGAATCATAGTCATGGGCAATAGTCTCATAGTCAATGAATCATAGTCATGGGCAATAGTCTCATAGTCAATGAATCATAGTCATGGGCAATAGTCTCATAGTCAATGAATCATAGTCATGGGCCATAGTCTCATAGTCAATGAATCATAGTCGTAGGCAATAGTCTCATAGGCAACTGTTTCATGTCCAATTATGCATTATTATTTGTCCCAAAATTTAGCGTTCGTGCGTAAATCTCTTATGAGATGTGGCGCAGGCTCGTGGTAGCCTGGCTATAGAACAGAAAGAAGAAAGAGGTACAGAATAGTCACAGAAAAACAGATCTGACAGATAAGAATATACATAACCTCAGATTCAGATTTATAATCATATCACAATTATAATTACAGTTTATAGCAGAAAATAATTGTACTTGCCTTTCGTGGTTTTAAGAGAGGAAAATAAACTATTGTTGTAGCTCTAAACTTTGATTTGAGATTTGATTTAGCTTTTAATTCTAATCAGGTTGGAAGAAGATGCATCAGTCCAAGTTTTGATTTCAGCAGAGTAGCGACGCCATTTTTATTTTTTTATTAGAACAGAGGCAGAATATAGATAGAATGAAATTGTGTAGAGAAAATGAGGCTAGGGGTTGTTTATATAGGATTAGGCAGACGAATCCGGACAGAAAACGAGTCTAAATACATCAGAATGCATCAGGTTTAGAAACAGGGTTCGGGAGGCAGGTCGACCCCCAGGTCGACACTCTGGTCGACCTGGTCCCCCCCCCAGGTCGACACTATGGTCGACCTGGCCCTGGGAGGTCGACACTATGGTCGACCCCCAGGTCGACCTGGTCCATGGGCGGGAATTTTCCCGCCCAGCCTGTTCTAGGATTTTGAATTCGAATTTGAATTCGAATTTTCGAGCTGTTTTCGATTCTGAAATTCTCTGAAACTTCGTAGGGCAATATCTCCCTTATACGGACTCCGTTTCTTGAAAACTCGGACTCGTTTCCAAGCAGAATTTCGAGGCGAACGCAATGGCGCAACCCGTTTCCCTTGATTCTTATTTTATAATTTAATTATTCTCTGATTTGTTACTTATACATTCATAGAAAATACGGGGTGTTACATTCTCCCCTCCTTAAAGGATTTCGTCCCCGAAATCTTCAAGTTAAGAAGAATGTGTCCTACCATCCAGTCATCCATCTACTCAACCATCATCCACAAGCATCCATTGTCCTTAGAAAACTCCTAATGTCGCATGAACATATGCATAAGTGTGTGTATATGTTCCTTATCTAATGCAAAGATCAGGCGGTCCACTGATTCAGTTGACCTCCTTAATGCGAATTATGTTAGTGCCATGAATCTAACATGTATGCAATTTTCCTATATCATTCTTAAATGAGTGACAACCATTCATTCATATGCAACATCCATGTGATGAGTCAATCATTTTGCATCCACAGAAATTAAAAATGCTCACACATCCATATGCAGTATGAGAGTGTTCTCAAGCCGATCTAGTGCCTAGTGTGTGTATATGCATCCATGAGCAACCACTAGCAACCACTTGCATCCACTTGCAACCATAAAACATAACATGTCTCAAACACATGTTTACACCCATTAGTTTCTACCTAAAGTTCAAAGATTCGATCGATAGGATACAGTCGAATGATGGAAGCGAGTACAGATAAAACATAAACTTGGTTTCCATTAGACCTTGGTTGAGAGACAAACTCCCCTAAGTATCAACCCCGAAGACTGAAATCAACATCAGATGACACCCAGAGGGTTACCCTCCTTAGACAATGTCAAAACTGGAAATCTTAACCTTATCAGAAAATATTCAGATATTTACAGATTACCGGTACAGATCAGATTATCGAACGATTCTTAGAAAACTAAACATGATAAAACCCAGAATGTATGCGTCCTACTTGACGCCTAACACAGATATCTCTCAAACCCCAATCTATCACAAGCAGATGAGTTGTAACCCTTATGGGTTTGAGCCTACAGTGGAATCAGAAACAATACTAGTATTCAAGTGCAGAGTACCGATTACAGAATCGAAATGCCAGAATCAGAAAAGAGTTTCAACTCAAAAATCAGATAAATAAATTAAACCTCCTACAGAAAGTTTTCCTATTTATATCCTATCCACTAGCCTCGAGAGTGTTCGCCTTAGGGGTGGGCGCGGTTCGGTGCGGTTTGGAGCTCAAACCGCTTCCGCACCGCATCAAACGATTTTTCAAAAATACAAACCATTATACTAACCGTTCAAACGGTTCGATTTCGGTTCGGTTTCGATGTAATACGGTTCGATTTCGGTTCGGTTTCGATGTAATACGGTCCGGTTTTGGTTCGGTTCGGTTTGAACCCGTATTAAATATGAAGCAAGAGAATTACTTACACCAACAATCAATTTACGATTGTATGACGTTGTGTCACCTGAAGGTTAAAACAAATAGTGTTATCTTGAAATGATATAACTACAACATAAATTGAAAATAGAATATATATCGTTAAAATAAAAAGATAGATAGGAATTTGTTAATTTTTTATCATAACATTACCAGAATAGCTATGCGGTTCGATTCGGTTCGGTTTAATATGGTTTGATAACAGCTCAAACCGCAACCGAACCGTATCGTTGCGAGTCGGTTCGGTTTAGGCTATTTGATTTAGAGAGAGAATCTGGTGCGATTTTCCGCACCGTTTTTGCGGTTCGGTCTGGGCGGTTTCCGCATTGCGGTGCAATTTACGCCCACCCCTAGTTAGCCTGCCTTCTAGAAGTTGGTCCTGCCCTCTGCCCTTGCCCTTGTTTCTTCGGACAGTCCCTAGTGAAGTGCCCCATCTCACCACAGTTAAAGCAAGTTCCCTTTCTTTTTCTACAATCCTTGTTCAGATGAGTCGAGCTTCCACAAGTAAAGCACTTTTTCTCCTTCTTATCTTCAGACTTTTCATCCTTCTTTTGTTTTTCCTTTTTGGGCCATGCTTTCTTGTTCTGTGGTTCTTCCTTCTTTGCCTCTTTCTTGTCGTTGTCTTCCTCGTGCAGTAGTGCCATATCCACCAATCTCTCATAAGTCGCTCCCATGGGTACATGGGTCATGGCTAGGCTGTGCAGTGGCTCGTTCAATCCTTTAACAAAGCGGAGAGCCTTTTTATGCTGGGTGTTGACTAAATCTAATCCGAACCTAGCCAGTTGGTTGAACTGATTGACGTATTCCCTGACCGTCATACTTCCTTGCTTAAGAGATAAGAACTTTTCCAGTTGTAGACTTCGTTCAGCTTGCGAGAGGAATTTCGTCTCAAACCTTGTTCTTAAATCCATCCATGTTTCAACCGGTCTCTTGGCGTTAGTGACTTCCCACCAATAGGAAGCTTCGTCCTTGAGCAACCACACTGCCAATTGTACCTTCTGCCTATCGTCCACCTCGAAGATAACGAACAGATCGTCAGTTTCCTTGAGCCAGTTCCTCGCTTCTACGAATGATTCAGTTCCCTAGAAATCCATTCCACCCATGGCCCTAAAATCTTTACAGATCTTTGAAAAAGCAATTGCACGAGGAGGGGGCGGAGGAGGAGGAATTGCTGCAGCTGGAGGAGGAATATCCGCTGGGCCTGCATCGTTGGCCCTAGCCTCTTAGTACCTCCTGAACCAGCCAGGTATTGGCACGCCCTCTGGAAAGTTAAGATTCCCAGACATGCTGGAATGGAAGAAAAAGATTTAAAACGGAGAACGGAAAAGATAGATATATGGCTCTTTGGGGATTATGTTTTTCAAAATAAACTTTACTTTTGAAAATACTTCCTTTTTAAAACCTTTTTGAAAATAGTTTTCAAAACTTTACCCAGTCTGGTAACCTTCAGCTCTGATACCAAGTGTAACACCCCACCTCCATTAAGGTCACTCACAAAGGGAATGCCTTAACTTTGGTGGAGCGTTTTAGTAGACAGAACATAAATTTACAAGACAGATAAACAATACTTGAGAAATTATAACTTTATTACAGCGGAAAACAGAAATCAGTTTGGTTACATCTCTACCAAAAACTCAAGTACATAAATATCAGTCTTGTTCAGAAAATCATCAGAGTACAAAAATTTAAAGTCATAATCCCCACAGAAGCTGCCATAAAGAGTCAAGCCATACTTTAAGCACTCTGAGTACCTTAAGCAGAAGAAATCCGGATCAAGCTAAAGTATTTCCCTCCTTGGAAAACCTGGGGGGCGGAAGAAAAGGGGCGAAAACAAGCAAGGTCAGACATAAAGTCTGGCAAGTCCAGTGACTTTCAGCATATGAACAGATAATAATAATAATGGCATGCAAATAAAACGGGATGATAGATAACAGTAACAGGAGCAGCAGATGTACTTAGGTTAAACAGAATAAACAGAATAATATTACTTTTCATTTCTCTGCACTAATACTAGTATAACAAGATTAGGTGTCACCCTAATGTCTAAACTAAACCAGGAACGGGAACAGAATAATTTCCGCAGAAACAGAATGCTAGTAATGGGCCTTTACCACCCGAAAAGAGACAGACAGAAACAGAATGCTAATAATGAGCCTTTACCACCCAAACAGAGACAGACAGAAACAGAATGCTAATAATGGGCCTTTACCGCCCGAACAGAGGGTACAGAAATAGAAACAGATTAATCCCAACGGAAACAGAATGTAGAATTAGGTGTACACTAGTAAATGGGCCTTTACCTCCCGAACAGACGGTACCACGCAGACAGGTGTTGCCACCCAACAGAAACAGACGGTACCAACATAAATAGACAGAACTAAGTGTACCCTAAAACCCTACCCCAAGAGATCGGCTCCCTAATACATAAATACCCTGTGTCGGCTCCATAATAGGGTGTATCACTCCCTAAAGTGACAACCAATTGGCACAGGCCTATTTACAGATGTCACGGCGTCTTACATCCTAAGAGGCAGACCGGGATCCATGCACGCGCATGACCCGGTTGGAACGCACCATCAACACCCCTCGCCATTATCAGAATGAACCACTTATAATTAGTTCAGTAAGCGTGCCCGGACCCTACCTACTGTTGGGTCAAAGTTTTGCTACCAGAAAGGGTTACTGACTAATATGGGTCCCGAACAACAGATGACACAAGTAATTTCTCTCCTAACCTTGTGTCCCCAGACTAACAAATTTCAGATTAACTTGTTTACAAGTTCAGACATACAGAGTTCAGATCAACTAGTTCACAGATCAGACAAGTTTTCAGACTAACGGATCAGATATACGGATTTAACAGATTTACAGATTTGTCTAACTTTGTAATTGGGCCTACAGATTCACGAAATGGGTTTGTTAAATTCATTAGTCCAATTGGTTTAACCCTATCCACCCAACACGTTTTAGACATCATATTTATCCAAGATTTGCATTAATTAAATATTAATGCACAGACCTCTCACATTAGGTCGGTAGCTTGTGGCCGCTGGATATGCCGAGCGGTTCCGGGCAGACTTCTGCCACAAGCCAGACCTAACCTCGTGTTTAAGCATATTTTAGTTATTCCTACGACCTCTCACATTAGACTGACAGTTTGCGGTCGCTGGTTAAGCCGGTTGGTTCCGGGCAGGCTTCTACCGCAAACAAAGTCTAACCTCGTGTCATAGCCAATTCATTCCAATACAGATTTTTCAGATATCAGACTAATTCTGTTTATTTAACATATTAAACTTCTGTACAAGTTACGGCAGATTATTCGAGGTTCTATTAACAAGTTTTGCTCAATTTTAAGTCGAGCCTACAGATTCACATACTTCAAATTTCAGCATTTCAGTTCCAACAGATTACGTCATTCAACAGATTAAACAGATATCAGATCTTGTAGATTAGGCTATTTAGCAGATTTAGCAGATAAGGCAATTTAACATAATTAGCAGATTAGGCCATCAAATCTAATTAGCAGTTTAGGCAATATAACAGATTTAGCAGATAACAGATTTAGCAGATTTTATATATATCTAAGACTCTATTCACATATCTTGCCCAATCATAAATTTAGCCTAAACTTACATGCCTAAATCAAGGTCATAATTCATAATACAATAGCCAACTCAGATTATGCCAACAAATTTGCTATGCCAGATTTACTTAAGTAAGCTACGCCCAATCCCCGTATAACATGTTTTCACAAGTTCTCTATATACTCATGAAATGGCCCTATAGGCTCGATGTACATAACAGTGAATGGGAATAAACTAGCAAAGTTACATAATAAATATGAGATCTAACATCATTAAGGGAATAGGCATAAGAAACTAACTACAATAGTTATAGGCAACTAACTACAATAGTCATGGGCGACTAATTACAATAGTTTCTTATTCAATGTCATAGGCAATAGTCTCATAGTCATGAATCATAGTCATAGGCAATAGTCTCATAGTCAATGAATCATAGCCATGGGCAATAGTCTCATAGTCAATGAATCATAGTCATGGGCAATAGTCTCATAGTTAATGAATCATAGTCATGGGCAATAGTCTCATAGTCAATAAATCATAGTCATGGGCAATAGTCTCATAGTCAATGAATCATAGTCGTAGGCAATAGTCTCATAGTAAACAGTTTCATGTCCAATTATGCATTATTATTTGTCCCAAAATTTAGCGTTCATGCATTAATCTCTTATGAGATGTGGCGCAGGCTCGTGGTAGCCTGGCTATAGAACAGAAAGAAGAAAGAGGTACATAATAGTCACAAAAAAACAGATCTGACAGATAAGAATATACATAACCTCAGATTC
Organism: Allium sativum; assembly: GCA_030737875.1. Classification (NCBI taxonomy): domain Eukaryota; kingdom Viridiplantae; phylum Streptophyta; class Magnoliopsida; order Asparagales; family Amaryllidaceae; genus Allium; species Allium sativum. Next base: position 217,043,653 of record CM060916.1, on the reverse strand, counting down.
AGATTTATAATCATATCACAATTATAATTACATTTTATAGCAGAAAATAACTGTACTTGCCTTTCGTGGTTTTAAGAGAGGAAAATAAACTGTTGCTATAGCTCTAAACTTTGATTTGAGATTTGATTTAGCTTTTAATTCTAATCAGGTTGGAAGAAGATGCATCAGTCCAAGTTTTGATTTCAGCAGAGTAGCGACGCCATTTTTATTTTTTTATTAGAACAGAGGCAGAATATAGATAGAATGAAATTGTGTTGAGAAAATGAGGCTAGGAGCTGTTTATATAGGATTAGGCAGACGAATCCGAACAGAAAATGAGTCTAAATACATCAGAATGCATCAGGTTCAGAAAGAGGGTTCGGGAGGTAGGTCGACCCCCAGGTCGACACTATGGTCGACCTGCCCCCTCCCCAGGTCGACACTATGGTCGACCTGGCCCTGGGAGGTCGACACTATGGTCGACACCCAGGTCGACCTGGTCCATAGGCGGGAATTTTCCCGCCCAGCCTATTCTTGGATTTTGAATTCGAATTTTCGAGCTGTTTTCGATTCTGAAATTCTCTAAAACTTCGGAGGGCCATATCTCCCTCATATGGACTCCGTTTCTTGAAAACTCGGACTCGTTTCCAGGCAGAATTTCGAGACGAACGCAATGGCGCAACCCGTTTCCCTTGATTTTTATTTTATAATTTAATTATTCTCTGATTTGTTACTTATACGTTCACAGAAAATACGGGGTGTTACACTAACCGTCTATTTTCCCAGATGAAATCTATGCTCTCCATGTCATATAGCCTATAGGAAGTTGCCATGCCAACAATAATTTTGAATTGGACCAATAAAATAAAGCCAATAAGGCATGAATTTTCACTTCCTACCAATTAAATGTGCCAATTAGGCGCAAAAATTTGAATTTCGAATGTTTGAATTGTTTTGGCGTAGAAACTTGATTTTTGAACTTTTGAATTTCTGGAATTTATTTAACTGTTATATTCACATATATTCTTCTTATGCGTATACAATTCTTCTAATGACCATTTTACGCGTAAATAGATATGCATAACTTTCGTTTTAGTTTCAAAATTCAAACACTATTGCATCATTATTTGATTCTTGCCATATTTCATCGATTGTAGCCTTATCTTGAATTTTATCTCTTATATATATACATATATATATTTGTGTACAGACATACACACACACACATATATATATTATCATATATATACATATATTTTCTTTATTTCCATATATGTGCATTCTTATCCTTTCAAAATTTTAATTTGTATGCGTACATATATTTGTATGTTCAGTTGGCCCTCTCTAAAACAAAAACAAAAATTATTTCGCCACCGAAGTTTGAACCCCAGACCTCTATGTTACAAATCCAATTTCTTAGCCAACTGAGATATGATGTCTTTTGTTAATAAGTCTTAGAACAATGATAATTATTGTTCTCTTCTTACTTCTCTTTTTCATATTTGTTACAATATTTATATTAAACCATTGCATTAATAATTTTCTTTTATTTCTCTTTTAATATTAATGCATTATGTTTGCAAATCAGTGCATGCAACATATTTACACTGCATGCAACCAATCATTTCTTTCTTTCAATGCATGCATTACATTTTTTTTCTTTTGTGCATGTATTTTTTTACATGCAATCCTTATTTTACATTTTGATTTGTTTGTATATATATATATATATTTCTCTTGTGCTATGCAAATTTATAGGCTTAATAACTTCTTCATATGATGTCTGTTTTACGCAAACCAGGTGTCAATCTTGACCAGAATTCCGAGATGGACACAATGGCCCAATCCGTTTTATTTAGTTCTCATTATTTAAGAAAGTTACTCACATTTTATTATCTTAAAAATGCAGGGTGTTACATTCGTTGATCTTTACTATATATATATATGTATGTATGGTAGCGGATAATTTATTTTCTTAGCTTAACAACCTTCTCTGAGACGTACGAGCTTAGAGGTTATATACTGGTGAAAATCAATGGTATGGTATGGAATGACAGTGTGGCATGCTAAGATGCATGGATCAAAGCTTTTATTGAAAAGGGGAGCTTTGTGGATAATGATCAAAGCTGGCTTTAATATAGCATTGCTTTGTGTATCGCGTTAATTCGTAAACTTCTTACCCCGATATTAATCAAAAATGGGATAAAGGATAGCATGGAGGACATGCGTTTATTTCTAGCTTGAAGTGATGTCATGGTATGGAGCCTAGACATTTTATTTATGTGGATGTTGGATAGCGATGTACCTCAGATATGGTCACACAAGGCCAAGATGGTCGACATACTGACAAGATATAGGTCCGATAGAACCGGGAAACTCATTGTTTAGGAATTGTCAATCCACAAACGTAAGATTGGACCGGCCTTTCATGATCCAAGGGGCACATGTTGTGCTCCTTGGTACATATGCTAGAGTGTCCCAAAGTCTGATAAGGAAGATCCTTTCCCTTGGTTCAAGACAAAATCCAATTTACAATACGAAATTTTACGATTTTAGTTGTAAATCCGTATGCGACAAAATTATGGAGTATTGTGTTGTCTATAATTGATACATTTATTTTGAAATGGTTTTAATCACATAGGCACTAACAATAATAACAGATGATTTTATTTCACGTATTAAGCATGTTTGGCCATTATAAAGTAAAACTCTATCCTCTGGTTTGTGTTGCATTGTGTGATGGGACATGAGTCTTATAATGGCTTCATTTTTCAAAAAACATTGCACTTTTTTACTTTCTGTTTTCAGTTATTTATATGCACTATCATTCGTGGGTGGATACCCATTCCGTGTCATATGGCGTGATCTCGTGATATGCCTTATTTTTATATAAGCTATGTTAATTGTAGGATTTCTCATATTAGTTCTATGACTGACTAGTAGTTTGTTTTTCTTTGCAAACTTGGTTGCCCATATTTTTACATGGGCAACCTTGCATTCTGGTTTTAGCTTGATTTATTTTGGACTTGGAGCTGACGATGGACTTTTATCATTCCTATTGGATTGTCCCAGACTTTATTATGACCTTAGTTATTTTTGATTTGTTGTATAACCATTTGTTATCTAAGACACTGTCATGTACTAGGTATGATCATATTATGTTGTGTAACTCTGTTGATGATATTATTTATTTTGTTATATGATGTACACTATGTTGTGTGATGCAATAGCTTTGTTCTGCGGTTATGTTTATGTGTTATATTCCATCGATTATCCATTCAGCCGGTGAGTAGGGGTCTGGGTTGTCTCAGGCCAATCAGATCAAGGCCGGGCATTTGGCCAAATAAAAAACAGTGAGAGAGGCTAAGAGGAGGGCCGAGCTGGAAGAAAAGAAGGCTATGGAGGCCGTGGAGAAGGAGGGCACCCAAGCGATGTTGGCCCTTGCCACCAACATCACTACCAAAACCATGTAAATGATCCCTCCCGTAATTGGGAATATTACTGAGATCACGAGTGGTAAGGATGATGAAGGAAAATCCAAGGTGGTGTCCTGTAAGTCTGTCTCTCTGGCCAAGGGCATAAAGGGAAGAGGTGGAGGCAGCTCCGAGAAGAGGAGAAAGAAGACTGCAAAGAAGAAGAAGGACGAGTCATTCAAGTGACTATTATAGTGTTTTTGGTTATGTAGGTCGATAGTATATGTGAGGACGACTCTTACTTTTAGAAGCATGTTGTGGTTTTCATGTATGCCATGTCGTTAGAAAGAATGATAGACAGTTGTAGTACGCTCTTGATGTGAACGGAAGTATTTAGTTGACTTTGCTTATATCAAATGTTGTGTTAAGTGTTTGGAATTTCGTTTACACTTCCCGACATTTGTACTTGCGTAAATATACTTGTCGTCACACTTGGAAAAACATTGTTTGTGGCTTCACACTCGAGGTTCCCAAGTCGTGCGAAGGTTGTTTATGCTGACTCCACTCTCAAGACTTCTCTTCTGTCGGGAGCTTCAAGTTGTGCGGAGTTTGGGTTCGATGCCTCACCTCTCGGGATCTCCTGACGGTCGTTGATCCAGAGTCATAAGAAGGCAGGTGGACGTCATTAATTCATCCTTTAGACTCTCCCATTGTTACGTTTGGGTTAGAGTTCAAGGGAATCATTGGTTCGCTAGTTTGGTTAATGGATCCGAATCATGCAGGTCGGATGGAGCTGAGTGAGCGGCCAATGTCACACTTATCCGGCTGGTGGGTTGCACCCAATCCCGGATACCTGGGAACAGGGTTGCATACTCAAGTTAATGAGCACACCGAATTATTTACACTCGGCCTCGTCGTTGGTTCGAGATATGAGTCAAAGTTATTTATACTCGGCCTCGTCGTTGGTTCAAGACTCGAGTTAGAGTTATTTATACTCGGTCTCGTCGTTGGTTCGAGACTCAAGTTAGGGGATTGGTATCAAGCTTCAGTGTGCTGATCCAATGTAGTGCGCTCGTGTTTGCAAGTCAGTTGTAACATTTTCTAAAACGTACTACATAGAAAGTAATTGTAGTAAGAGGCTCGTTTCAGCCTACTTGGTGAAGTACTCCACCACAATGATAACATAGCGTGCACCTCCTTTGGCCAACGGAAGAGTTCCTATAATGTCGATTTCCTACATAGCAAACGACGATGTACTGACCATCTATGTCATCTCGGTAGGCGAGGCTCTTAGAATCTTGGAAACCTCTAGCACTTCTAACATTTTCCTGCGTAGTCCATTGCATCTTGGTTAAGTGTTGGCCAAAAGTGGCCATATCTGAGAATCTTCTTTGCTAGAATTTGCCCCTCGGTATGGTCATCGCACTCACCTTCATGCACATCCAGCAGTTTACCGTTGATGTCATTGTAGGCTACACACTGAAGTAGTATAACATAGAATCCCCTTTGGGAGAGCACTCTATCCTGAATGACATATCGTTATGACTTGTGAATTAGTGCTTGTCTTTCTTTGGAGTAATCAGGGAGGATTCCATGGAGCAAATGGTTTTTAATCGGTGTCACTTAAGGCTCAGGCTTAGGCTCGGTCTCTATCATTGATATCGAGTAAGTCTGCATCTGATCAAAACACAGAGAATTAAGTACTTTGACTGGGATGTGTTCCAAGTGTTGCACATCCCCAGAGCTTGCCAGCTTGGCTAATGAATCGGCTTTCTCATTTTTTTCTCGAGGGATATGCGTAATGATGTAGTGGTCAAAGTGAGTAAGCAGCTCACAGACTCGAGTAAGGTAGGGAGCATGCCTTGCCCTATTGGCATGATATTCACCCTTCACCTAGCGCATGATGAGCTATGAGTCGGAGTAAATATCGATAGCCTTGATGTTGAGTTCAATTGCAATTCTAAGTCCAGCAATTAAGGAATCATATTTTGCATTATTGTTGGTGGCGGGAAAGTCAAGATTTAGAGCATAACAGATTTAGCATTCCTTAGGAGAAATGAATACAACTCCGGCACTAGAACGCTGGCTGTTAAATGATCCATCGACAAATAATTTCCATTGAATGTCTGGAGGCTCACTATATTCCGAAGGAGGCTCTTTAGGAATAGTGAACTTCGATATGAAGTCTACGAAGGCTTGTCCGAGGATGGCTCAACGAGGAATGAAAATAATCTCAAATTGACTTAGTTTCATATTCCACTTTAAAAGTCGCCTAGACACCTCAGGTCATTGTAGGACCTGTTGTAGAGGTTGGTCGGTGTAGACTTTGATTAGATACGACTGAAAGTATGATCGTAGCTTCCGGGAAGAGATTAACAGACAGTATGTGAGCTTTTCAATTTTTGAATAACTCTTTTCTGCTCTTATCAACCTCTTGTTGATGTTGTAACGGGCCGTTCGACATGATCTTCCTCATGCCCAAGCGCCGAGCTAATTGCCTGCATAGAAATAGCCAAGTTGATGTATGAGTCTTCATGCTCCGTGGGTTTGGACAAGATAGGTTGTAACGACCCATATTTCCTTCGATATAATAATTAATTAATTTAATTATTTAAAAACTGATTTAGAGAATTAAATGGTTGTTTAATTAAATAATAGTGAATATTTAATTAATATAAATAGTAGAATAATATATTTATTTCTGAAATAATCAGAAATAGTGAATTGACAATATAATGTGAACTGGACAATTCAAAGTATTTACTTCAGCTTAGAATTGAATTAGAATGACGAATATATTATTTGAACGACCGTTTGAACATATAATTATATTATAATTAAAATCGAACTCCAAATGGCACGGCAGTTCACTATTTGGCGATTCGAACTTCAACTGTAAGGTCCGTTTTAAATCGGATTTCCATGAAATAAGAAACATTCGGAGCTGGTGAAGTATATTTTTCTAATGGAAGAGAAAAATCGGGATTTCATTGTGTAGATTTTGATTTATGTCTAAATCAAATTTTAGAAAAGTCGTTATGGAATTCCTTTATAATTTATAACGATATATAAAAGGAATTTCAATATAAATTTGAATATCGATTCAACTGGGATTTGAATATCAAGTTGTAAATCCCAGTGGAGCTGTATGATAATCTACTGTGAATATATACAATAATATTTATTTATAAATATTTAATTTAATCATTTTTAAATATATTTATATATTTAAATGGGTTATTTAGAGCTTTAAAAATAGCCAGTTCTGCAAACGACCTCGGTTTTTGACAAAACTAATTTTGTTGGATCCGTAATATTAAATTATTGTTAGATTTCCAGTTTCGTGATTTTTAGAGTCAGTATGTGGTCGTACGGATTTTTAATGTGAAAAACAGTCAGTATTTTGACGGTTTAAAATACGCTATGTCAGCAAACGAAGTTGGAATTTGACAAAACCAGTTTTTTTGGGTTCGTAATGTCGAACTCTAGCTGCATGTCCAGTTTCTTGATTTTTGGGTATCATGTGTGACCACACGAATTTTTAGAAGCCAGAAACAAATATAAAATGATATAAAAAAATATCCTGACTTATAACTAGGTCAAATTAAGTCCACGTTTCATCACTTTCAGCCACCCAAACATCTCTTCCCCCTTATATAATCTTTCTTCAGCCGACACAAAGTATTCTTCCTCAAATACAAAAAAACAAAGCAAAAGAAAAATCAATCTAAAATCAAAAACAATTCCTATAAATCATGAAACAAATTTAGTTCGATTGCTGGGATGTTCCTCTTCGTCACTGTATACGTTTTGAGGGACTCGACTGTGTTTGGGTTCTCCAGCATGAGTTTCAACAAAACTAGGTTTTGTGGTTATGGTAAATTAAAGTAGTAATTGCGGTTTTTGGGGTTAGCATCGGATTTCAAGAGGATGTAGACATCCTTTGTGAAATTTTGGAGTGATAATGATAAAAAAAATGTCGATGGTTTTCTGGTACCTGCAGTTCGACGTTGCAGAACGAATTTTGATGGGGTAGTTTGAGTTTAATTTATTTGGTATGGGGATGGAGAGGAGTTGATGAGATGTTGAAATGTGATTTCAGTTTTGAATTTTATGGAGTTTGGAGGGCGTAGGGTGGATCGAGGCATACGTCTCGGCCATGGAGTTTTCAACCTGGAAGCGCTGTGTAAGTCTTTGGTTCGAGTTTCATTTAAATGGTATGGGGAAGGAGAGGATTCGAAGGAGAAAACATCGGTGTAATTTGTTTGAGTTCATGTTGAAAAATGGTGGTGAAGTGGAGGCTTGGAAAATCAGAAAGTGGTGGAGTTTCGTACAGAAAGTCATGGCCATCGAATGGAGGAAGAAAATGGTATGTGCGGGTTCGGATTTAGAGAGTAATGGACCGGTTTTGAAAGTGGTAAGGCCCACTTGAAATTTAATTAAGCTTTATTTTAATCTAAATCAGTGTATAGTTTTGTAAATTCAATAACTTTATCATACGCTATCAGAATTAGACGAAACAAGATCCTTTGGGATCGTATGGATGGACACTACACACTGGAATTGACTAGGAGTGAAACGGAGCACATTACAATTTATAGCAAAATAAATTGTCCGTCTGAATCAAGCAATGGTTATCGTTTTTAACGATGATCGTCCAATGTGAGTAAAACTCACCAACTCTGAACAGTTATACTTTTATAACATATTCTTAAAACTGATAATTATCTGTTGATTGCTGTGTGTTAACTATTTGGGTGAATTGCTTGTGTATTGGTTGAAATTATAAATAATGATATATATATATAAATCGTTAATCGAATATTGATTTTTTTTATCATAATATTTTATACTCGTGTGTTTAACATCTGTGACGCAGGGAAACAAGTTGGAGGGATCCAACAGGATTCCTCAATATTTATAATACTGTTTGTTTTCATATATTGTATTATATGATGTGGTGTATAATCTGTGATTGATTATAATGACACTGGTCCTGTTATTTGGTACTGTTGAATACCAAAAGAAATATGGAATGGAAAAGGGAAATTTCAAAATGTGTATTTAAATAAAATATTTATAAAATCAAAGGATTTTATAAAAAAATAAAAGGGAAGTTATAAAAGAAAATATTTGAAAAATCAAAGAATTTTATAAAAAGGACTATTTACTTAGAAAGTAAATAAAGGTATAAAAAGGGTATTTACTTAGAAAGTAAATAGCATTATAAGAGGAATATTTATTTGTTAAATAAATAGAAAAATAGAAAGAGAAATATTTGTAAACCATTTACAAATAAAATAGAAAGAGAGATATTTGTAAAACATTTACAAATAGAATTAAAAAGGAAATTTATTTATGGAATCAAAGGATTTTATAAAAGGGATATTCATTTATAAAATGAATTAGAATGTATTAAAGAGAATTTTTGACGACCCGTATTTTCGGCAATATAATAATTTATTTATTTAATTATTTAAATAGTGATTTAGAGAATATAATGGTTGTTTAATTAAATAATAGAGGATATTTAATTTAATTAAATAATAGAATAATATATTTAGTTCAGAAATAATTAAAAATAGTGGAATTTACAATATTGTGTAAATTGGATTATTTAAAATATATAATTCAGTTTAGAGTTGAATTATATTCATGAATATATTATATAAACGACAGTTGAGCATATAAATTATATTATAAATATAATCGAGCTCGAAATGGTGCGATAGTTCGTAATTTGGTGATTCGAACTTTAAACGAATATACAGAAGCCGTTTTAAATCGGATTTCTATGAAACAAGGAACGTTCAGAGCTAGTGAAGTATATTTTTCTGATGGAAGAGAAAAATCAGGATTTCGACGTGTAGATTGTGGGTTGTGTCCAAATCAAATTTTAAAATAGTCGCTATGGAATCATTTATCGACGTAACGGTTTATTCGATATAACTAGATACCGGTTTCGAATTTAGACAAGATTCTTTTGAGACGTAGTGATAATTTAATTTTTAGAATTTTATTGTAATTTTTAATTAATTAAATAAGCAACTTTTTAATTGGGGTATTTTGCACCCTGTAATCAACATTTTGAGGTTTCACAAAATGAGTTAATCTACCGATATTATTATATTTTTATGATCGGGGCACTGAGCTCGACATAATGGTATGTTTATTTCTGTCTATAGCAGTTCGTAAACAAACAAAGTTTCACTAAATGAGGTACCCTTAATAAGTAAATAGTAATGAAAATAAAAATTATATTTATTTGACCAATTCCATCATGTCGTAACCTCTGGTTCTGAAGTGTCCTTGTCGTCCATCATTCTAAGCCCTGAATTTGACTGGCCGAAAGCTTCCCACATCCTTATGTAGCAACCAGTAACGTGTTTTCCAGTCGACCTCATATTTTACTTAAGAATTTAGTATTTCTTCTTATAAATACGAACTGGTTCCAGCACGGCTTCTTTTTCGCAAACCAAATCCAACGTGAGTTTAGAAAATAAAAAAGAAATGCAAAACAAAAATCTATAATCCGAATACATATAGAATTGAGATCCTAGAGCGATGCTTCTCGGCATGGGGTGCTTTTTAGTGGCGTTCGAAGTAATTCGGTTCGTTAGTTTTGCATTAGGGGTGAGTTAGGGTTTGACTTTGCGGCTTTTGTGGTGATCAGTTCGTGAAATGGAGGTTTGTTTTGAGTCTGTGGTTGAATGCGGTTTCGTTTGTGTTAGTTTTGAAGGATTCGGTGGTTGTGGATGTCGATGTGGTACTGTAGGTGATGTGCAAGGTCTGGAAATCGCACCAAAGAGGGGCAGCTCCAGTTTGCTGTAAGTAGTATGGAAAGGAAGAGGAGATGATGAGGAGTAGTTTGGTGTTATGTGTTTTTGGGTTTTGTTGAAGAAGTGAGGATCGGTGGAGGGTTAAAGGATCAGAAATGGCCACGTTTTCCTTTGGTGATTTTACTGGAGCGATGTTTGAGGTACGGGAGAGAAGGAAGGGAGCGGGCCGTGGGTTAAGTAGGGGTGTGGTTCGATCTTCAAAAGGTTAAGGCCCAGTAAATTTATTTTAATTCAAAACAATGTCTATAACTTGTAAATTTTATATCTTATTCATATGAAATCAGAATCATGAACCATCATTCACATTTAAAATCATATGGGCGGGCACTACCCAATGGAACTGACTGGGAGTGGATTGGAGCTCGTTTGAATTTATGGTGAAATAAATTGTTTGATTCAAATCAAACAACAGTTTATCGTTCTTTAATGATGAACTGCCAAAGTGAGTAAAACTCACTAACTCTGATCTGTTTATATTTCTATAAACGTATTTTTATATTGATAAAAATAATTAGATGCTGTGTGTATTGATTGTTAGATGGACTGTTAAATATTTTGTTAAAAATATAGATATGGTTATATATATATCGTTATTAAATATTGATTCTGTTTAGCAGAATATTTCATGTTGAAATGAAATAGATGTTATGTATGTTGTTTAACATCTGTGGATGCAGGGAAAACAGGTCGGAGGAATCCAACTGTATTCCTCAACATTTATTTTACTGTTTTCATATATTTTGATATATGATGTGATATATAATCTGTTGTTGATTACACGGGTTTAAATGATATCTATCATTGTTATTTGGTATTTTAAATACCGTGAGAAATACTGGGATGTAAAAAGGGGATTTTCAAAGTGTATTTTGAAAATAAATTATTTATATAAAATCAATGGATCTTATATATAAAGAAAGGATTTTATAAAAGAAAGTACTTTGTAAAATCAAAGAAGAATTAAAAAGGAAATTTATTTATAAAATCAAAGGATTTTATAAAAAGGGCTATTTGTTTATAAAATGAATGAGAATTTATTAAAGAGAAAATATTTATAAAATCAAGGGATTTTATGAAAAGGGAATTATTTATAAAATCAAAGGATTTTATAAAGAGGAATATTTATTGGGATAATAAATAAGATCATATAAGAAACATTTATTGGGATAATAAATAGAAGTATAATGGATATTTATTTAGAAAATAAATAAGATATCATAAGGATATTTATTTGGAAAATAAATAGGATAATTAAAAAGGATTATTTATAAAACAAATAGAGTTTTATAAAGGGATTATTTATAAAACAAATAGAGTTCTATAAAGGGATTGTTTGTAAGGCAAATAGAATTATAAAAGGGAATAAAGATTAAATGGAAATCTGTTTAACGAGTAAATGTGAAAAGATTTGTTTAAAGTAGATAATAAATAGAATCTGTTTAACAGACAAATTGAGACGATTAATTTATAAATAATATTTTATAAATTAAGTAAAATAGTTATCACTGGATAAATGGAATATATAAGTCAAGACTTATATAGAGAAGTAAGAATCAGTTTCAACATTGATATTTGAAACTGAGTATGGACGAAGAGTGAATCGAATATTCCTTATTCAAAAAGGAGTAAATCAACAGGGTTTAATCAATAGAGTTAATCAAATAGAGTTAGTTGAATAGAGTTAGTTGATTAGAGTTAATTGAATAGAGCTAGTCGATTAGAGTTAACCAATAGAGTCAAAGGAGTTAGTCGAATATTAGTTATTCGAGTAGAGTTAAAGGAGTATCGAATATAGTTTATTCGAATAGAGTTAAAGGAGTATCGAATATAGTTTATTTGAATAGAGTTAAAGGAGTATCAAATATAGTTTATTCGAATAGAGTTAAAGGAGTTACGAATATATTTTATTCGAATAGAGTTAAAAGAGTATCGAATAGAGTTAAAGGAGTATCGAATATAGTTTATTCGAATAGAGTTAAAGGAGGATCGAATATAGTTTATTCGAATAGAGTTAAAGGAAAGGAGTTATAGATTAGTTTATTCGAAAGGAGTTATCGATTAGTTTAATCGAAAGGAGTTATCGATTAGTTTAATCGAAAGGAGTTATCGAATTTAGTTATTCGAAAGGGGTTATCGATTAGTTTAATTGAAAGGAGTTATCGAATTTAGTTATTCAAAAGGGGTTATCGATTAGTTTAATTGAAAGGAGTTATCGAATTTAGTTATTCGAAAGGAGTTAATCGAATTTAGTTATTCGAAAGGAGTTAATCGAATTTAGTTAGTCGAAAGGAGTTAATCGAATTTAGTTATTCGAAAGGAGTTAATCGAATTTAGTTATTCGAAAAGGAGTAATCGAATATAGTTTATTCAAAGAGAGAGTAATCGGATAGAGTTTATCCAAAAAGAGAGATTATCGAATATCGTTTATTTGAAAGAAAGGGTTATCGAATATAAGTTATTCGAAGTGAGTTAATCGAGTATAAGTTATTCGAAGAAAGTTAATCGAATATAAGTTATTCGAAGCGAGCTAATCGAATATTAGTTATTCAAAGTGATTTAATCGAATATTAGTTATTCGAAGAGAGTAAATCATCGAATTCGATTATATCGAATTCGGGAAAGTATTATTTACTTTCCAGATTTTAAATCAAGATATATTTATTTATAAATAAATTAGAGTAGGTTAATTATTCAAAGTAAGAAATAAAAAGTTAGATGTTAAGTTAGATATTTCAGAAGTAGGGTTTATAACGTTAGCGTTATAATCAATGTTTTCAATAAAGAAGTGGATTCGTAAATAGAATCCGAGAGTTACGTAAGGAAGTTTGTTAAAGATTTAAAAAGATAAGCTTTGACTATTCCGAAGTTAAAATGTTGTTCAGTTAAGGTCTGAGAGGTAATTATACCCCAACTTGATTGACTTCCTTCTTAACTAAGGAATGGTAAGGTTTGATAGTGAATGATGGTTAAGAGAATTTAGTTAATGAGTGAAATGGTTTGAGGTTGCATAGCGATGTTTGATTTAAACATCGGTTTAAACCAAGTGAAGGAGTTTTGGAAATGTTTACCAAATAAGAATCAGAAATGTTTTCTGATAATAGAAAATAAGAATTTAGAATATATGGAAACAGGAGATAAATAAATTAATGAACTAAAGAGAATAAATGTTAAATGATGATTGATCGATATAATTTCCATCTGGAAATAATATCGTTGTTTGCACACCTATTTTTCTTTGATTGTTAACTCACCGACTATCGAAGTTTTTGACCATTTTAATGTTGTTAATATGGAGAGACCGGTTGGATTATTATCCGAAGAACCACTCGTATTGGCATAAGCGTTGCGAATCATATATGCCAAAGATAATTGAAGACGGAGTAATGTGCAAGGGTTGTTGTATAAATCTTAGGTAAAGATTGCCTAAGATGGTTGTACTGAATAGTGCCTTCAGTTTGTCCAGTCCCAGGATGACCTGGATGGAAGAATGTCTGACAGAGTATATCTGGTAGATCGCGTAAGTTGATCGTTTCAAACGTATTTACGTTGGTGGCAGAGGAATTCGTTTCCCTTAGCTTATACCAGTGGTATTTTTTGGGAAATCAATTTGTGATTTGAGGGTATGACGATGTGGCATTCAAAGTGAATGAATGAGTAATATGTTGAATGATAGGTTATGGCCTCCAGCCTTATCAAATGGGAAATGACAGAAATCGGGCAGGCAACATGGCTAAGTGGGCCGCACCCAATTAGGGTGTATTGTCACCATCTAGAGAATATTTATATTTGTACTTCTTTCAATTCTGTATCTCGCAGGAACAGTTATGTTGGAATACTAACTGAGTGGTGGCAATATATTCGATACATTCAAGAGAAATGAATGGTCGGTTATGTGTGGCCGAGTTACAAGTTGTTCTTGTTGAACTCCAGTGTATCGCTTCTAGAGTACACTGTGCGGAAGGTGGATCCATACCTTGTCATAGTTGGAATCCATTCCCCAAATAAGAGCCCGCGGTTTTGATTGTATATTATATATGTAGAACGTTAGATGCAAACGTTTCTACTAGATTGATATTACTTGTGTTAGACATTATTATAATATCAGAATAATATTGTTTTACAAATGATTTGGGTTATCGTAAGGTAAAAACCATCCGTGTTTATGTGTGGATCGGTCTTACGATTATTCTTTCTTTTGAAAGGATTTTGAAAGTTAAATTAAATGATTTGAGTTTACTCACACCAGTCACATGACTGACCCGGAGTTTATTTTGTTTTGTTTTCCCAAAACTCTTGGTGCCCAATATTGTACGGGCAGTCAAGTAGTCGGGATTTACATATACTTGAAGAGCTGGAGCAGGAGGCTTCAGAATTATATAGCTATGGTTTTTCCGTTGTGTAGTAAGTGTTGTACTTTGGAAATGATATGTACATTCAAGTACAAATTTATATTTCAAAGTTATGTTATGAAATATATTTATTCGTTCCGCTGTAAGATTCATGTTTACTCTGATGTTGTATGTTCTTCTTCTTCTTCTATTCTAAGTTTCTATCTTATCTATCCTCACCCTCTGTTTTCTTTCTATTAGTTTTCTGGTTTTCCAGTGTAATATGGGTTGGACTTGTGTTATTTGGTCAGCTCAAATTGGACCGGAATTTCGGGACACTACAACTTTTTTATAAAATCAAGGGATTTTATAAAAGGGAATTATTTATAAAATCAAAAGGGATTTATAAAGAGGAATATTTATTGGGATAATAAATTGAAGTGTAAAGAGATTATTTATTTACAAAATAAATAAGGTATTATAAATGATATTTATTTAGAAAATAAATGAAATCGAAAAGGAAATATTTGAAAAACATTCACAAATGAAATTGGAAAGGAAATATTTGTAAATCATTTACAAATAGAGTTGAAAAGGAAATATTTGTAAACCATTTACAGATAGGATGGAAAAGGGAATATTCGTAAACCATTTACAAATAGAGTATAAAGACCCGATACTTCCCCGATAAGGAAAGCCCGGATACTTTGAGGACAAGAGGAATCAGAACGCAAAAAGAAGAACATTTCATTGTATATTACAATAATTCCATAAGAATACAAGAATATACAGAGTATGAATAAATATTAAACAGAAATAACAGAGATTTAAATTACATTTAAATACATCACTACAGCGGAAAAACAATACAATACACAACTGAAAGAGATATACGGATACAGAGCTTTCCGGATATCGTTCCAGCTGAAAACCAGGTTCCTGTCAATATAAATCTGCAAAACCAAAACTACTAGCTGCCCATGTCAAAATAAGGGCACCCAGAGTTTAGGTTAAAACAATAAACTCCAGGTCAGTCATGTGACTGGTGTGAGAACTAAAAACAGTTATTAATCTTTATTTTAAAGTTCCGTAAATCAAGGGACCACGCCGTATAACACGGAACGGGTTTCCTCCCAAGAATACCAGTGCATAAAAAAACAACGCAATGCTAAATAAAGAACAATGAAGCTATTATAAGACCCAGGTCCCATCACATAATGCAACGCAAGCCGGAGGATAGGGTTTTTACCTTATAATAGCCAAAGAATGCTTGATACGCTAAATTTCATGTTTTATTATTACTATAAGTGTATAGTGTCAAAACAATTTCAATCATAAGTATCAATCATACACGACATAAGTGCCCCATACCACTATGTCGCCATATATAGGTTTACAATCAAAACCGCAAAGTCACGTATTGGAAACTGGATTTCTGTCTGTGAACCGAGGCAAAAGATAGTCCTCTACCGATTTCAAGACGCTCTAGCCCGCCCCTCAGGCAAGTCCTCAGTCAAGCCTTTGGATCGTCAGAGCAATTCACTCCATGCGATTGATATCCATCAATATATAACCTCTGAGCTCGTACGTCTCAGAGAAGGGCGTTAAGCAAGAGAATAAATTCTCCACCGCCAAACAGATATATATTTAATAGAAATCAATCACACAGAATAAAATCCAATGTCGGACACACAGTCCATTTACAAGTTCGTTCTGGGTCTGAACGAAACCAGAGGCACCTAGTACCTCGCATATCCATCGATCTCCAAGTACGTCTGGACGATCACCAACTGATTCCCTCCTCTTGGGTGTACAACCCAATCAAGATCATCAGTAATCACCCAAACGATGTGAAGACCTCCGGTCTTCGACCACCGTCTTTATCCTTGACACCATGTCGAATCAGTTATTCAGAATGAGACAAACCTGGTCTTTCTGAATAACTCACGTATATAATAAACAAGTGTTACACAAACACAACATGCGCCTCATTCCAATTCAGAATATTCCTTTTTTCAAATATTCTCATACTTTGGGAAAGGTTCCCATTAATTTTATCAAAGATAAATTCTTTAAATTTATTCTTTAATCTTTTTTTGAATATCAATTCAAACTAGTCGGGATTTGCGAACCACACCGAAGTAATCATTTATTTTATTTCCCAATCCCAACCTATTTATCCCATGAAGTAAAACTAGTCATATTTCATATCTAACACCACGGTGTTATCGGTAAATTCAATTACCATTTCACATTCAAATCTAATTAAAGATTTAACTATCTCCTAGAGCAAAACTGGTGATACTCCATTCTCGATCATTTCAATCTAATTAAAGATTCATTAAAACTCCATTTGGTTTTAATCTTCCCAAAAATCACATCAATGATTATATAACTTGGGAAATCATATCCTGTTTTTAACTGGTTTAAAGAACCAATGTCATTTAAAACACGGTTCACTATAAACCCAAAATCACATTCCATTCCAATTCAATTATTGAAACTTCTGGTTACTTTTAAAACCCTTTCAAATCCAATTTATTTATTTAAAAATAAATAAATTATTATTCTAGTTCAAAACTAGTTCATTTCGATAAAAATCTATTTTTATCTTTTCAAATTTGGAATTTTTCATCTCAATTCTTCACAAATCATTTCTTATGATTTTACACAAATTATTACTATTTTTAATAATTTTATCAAGGCCCGTACAGTCGATTTCCATCAACGGCCATCGAACTGCACTTACAGCGACCTTTTCCAAATTTGATTTGGACATAATTCCAAATCCAGCCGTTAGATTTCAAATCTCTAATATTTGTTAGAAAGCTCTTTTCGATATGAACCCAACAGTTCCGGTTTTAGGAGAATCCGACGGTCGGATCTCCCGTAATATCCATTCGAAGTCAATCATCGAAATTCGCGAACTGCCGCGGCGTGGTGCGTTCTATTCAGGCCATTCTATATATATAATATACATATTATATATATTTCGTCGATTTCCTTTTAAAACGTATTTTATAAATCGTTTTAAATTCGTTTTCAAAACGATTTCAACTTCATATTCAATTTCGAATCAAAATTGATTATTCCACATCATCGATATACAAATGATAATATTTCAAAACATTATATTTTGAAATCACTTTCTTTTCTATATTCATTATAAAAATGAATAAAATCGATATAAATATCGTTCACGTCAAATTGGCGTCAATCTAATCAACACGGCTTTTATTCAACACATGAATGTTTTCTTCTATTCAACACATGAATATTTATTTTATTCAACACATGAATATTTATTCTATTCAACACATGAATTTATATTATTCAATACATGAATTTTCATTCTATTCCACACATGAATTTACATTATTCAACACATGAATATTTATTCTATTCAACACATGAATTTATCGTATACAACACATGAATTTTCATTCTATTCTTTATTTTCCACATTAGAATTAGGCCTAATCAATTATCATATAATGTTAATTATATGGATTCCCTACAACACATGTATATAATGACCACGATAAATCATCAACCATCATCCAGAGTGCACCACACCACAGCATAAGCATTAAATATAGATAAGTAATGCTTACACAGTCTGTCAACCCATCGGTCGACATACTACTAAACAATTGGGATTAGTGTACGTCAATATCAACCCAATACCCGTGTGGGGTTTCAATCAATCAAACACAAATTTTATTTGTGCAGTTGGGTGATGCGTAAAATTTATCGTCCCAATTTATATCAGTCAAATCGGTGTGCATAAACAAATCGTTCGATTATTTTACTTCAACACATGAATATAAATTTTATTTCAACACATGAATATATATTTTATTTCAACACATGAATATATATTTTATTTCAATACATGAATATATATTTTATTTCAACACATGAATATATATTTTATTTCAACACATGAATATATATTTGATTTCAACACATGAATATATATTTGATTTCAACACATGAATATATATTTGATTTCAACACATGAATATATATTTTATTTCAAAACATGAATATATATTTTATTTCAACACATGAATATATATTTTATTTCAACACATGAATATATATTTTATTTCACAACCAACAGTCAATTTTCACAACACAAACAATCACACATACAAGGCATCCATGGTCTGTGGGCGACGGGTGTCGGGTGCTGCTAAGCACCGTCTGCATCCTAGTATATATTTCAACTAGAAAATAAATTAAAAGTGAGAAGTTCTCACCGAGGGTTCCACTCCTCCACACTTAATTTCTGAACAGTTTGGATTTTTCTGCCATGCCAACGCAGTCTTCTCTACGCTGTTCATATTAAAAATCAGATTTTTATTTCGCTACATATTTAAAAAATCATATTTTTACATTTCCTATTATATAAAAATTCTATTTTTAATCCGCTATTCATATAAAAATCGAATTTTTATTTCGCTACAACATATATAAAAATCGTATTTTTATATTTTCTATCTTATAAAAATCATATTTTTATAATCTCTACTAGATAAAAATCATATTTTTATAATCTCTACTAGATAAAAATCATATTTTGAATCCTCTTTAAATATAAATAAAATCGTTTCTTTATCTCTCTAATCGTATATATACACATCTATTCTTTTCATATATGAAAAATCTAATCCTTTCTAATATGAAAATCATAACTTTTTAAATATAAAAAGGAAAATCAGTTTTTATCAACTCAAGAAATCAATTTTTATTTAACTACAAAATTAATTAACCAAAATACTTAAAAACTCACCAGCGGGAGCGAGGGGAACTGCGAACAATGGAGGGGGCTCGGAGGTGGGCGGCTACGGCCTGGAGGCGGCGGTGGTCATCAGGGCGACGGTTCCGGGTTTTGGGGGCTCGCGGTTAGGGCAAGAACGAAGGGGAGAAGAAGGGAAGGGAGGGAAAGGGGGGCACCGAAGCAAGAGGGGTTCGGAGGGGGGGGGGAGTGCGGCGGCGTGCGACGCCTGGAGGAGGGTGGAGGCGGGGTTCCGATGGGGGGGGCATCGCGGTTTATTTTGTTTTTTTTCTTCTGGAGTGAATTCGATTTGGTCAACGAGGAAGGAAAGGGGAGGGTTATATATAATATATATTTAATTATTTAATTAATTCTAAAAAGCAACTTTTAAATTCGATCTCCAATCGAGACCCACCGACTGTCGTCCATAGCTAATTACCCCTATTCCGAACACAATGGGATATGTATCATAGGTTGATTCGACTGTTTCGATCAGTTTCCGTCAAAATCAAGATATAAATCTATATATTGAATTTGAATGCACATTTCAATTTACCGGGGCCACATACTAACTAGAAAAATTACCAAAAAATATTTCTAGCTTCGTATTGATGTTATGGTCCTAACAAAAATAATTTCGTCAAATTCCGAGACCGTTTGAAGAATGGCCATTTTGCAGTTGATTAAAATCAACTAAAACTAGTCAAACGCGTTTTCCTTTGCCACGCTCACATATTGATTCATAAAATTACTAATTTTGAAACCTGGCAATAACTTGACATCACGGATCCAACAAAAGTGGTTTCGTCGAAAACCGAGGTCGTTTGCAAAATTTCCATGTTTAAGGGCCAGAATTCCATAGCGACTATTCAGAATTTTCAACTGGGTATAACTTTATATTCCCGCTATGAAATTTCAATTTTTCGGATTCGTTGGAAAGATATTCTCGATTAGATTCTAATATTTTTGGTTTTGCTAAAATCCGGTTTGTTTTGAATCCTGTACATTCATTTGAACTTTGAAGTCGAATTTTCAAACTACCGCGCCATTTTCAATTCCTTTTATAATTTAAAGTAAATATTTATATTCTAGCATCGATTCAAATAAACATATATGTTCTAATTCTATTCAAAATAAATTTCTCGTCGTCATTATTTAAAATAATTTATTTTAAATATTCAAAATTCATTAAAATTGCCAAAATAAAAATTTTAAATTGGCTCGGATTTCCGAGTTATTACAATCTCCCCCACTTAAAACTTTTCGTCCCCGAAAAGGAACGAAGCCGAAAGTTGTTTAACTAATCAACTCAACTTTCATTATTTCCATTACGGCTTAAGTTCTTCAACTTTTCAGTTTCTTAGAACTTTTCAAATTTTTCAAAAATTTGGCTAACACCCTAAATTTTTGAAAAATTACGCCATAACCTCCCCTGCATCGGGAGCTTCGGGATATTTCAAATAGCCTCCCATGGCCCTCATTAATCCAAAAAGAAAAAGAAACAGCCAAGCAGCTAGCTAATCGGCTCATAAAATCATCCAAACCCAATAAATTTGTAAACATGTACCTATTTGTCGGGCAATCAATTTTATTCTTCTGCTCTAGCCTCCTTGCTATGACCTGTTCAATGTAAGTACATGTATATGTATGCAAATGCCACTAATTTTCAATACAAATCACTTTTGATTCAATTGGACTAAAGGTTCAACATTTAATTAATCAAACAATAATCAACCAACACAATCAGCAATCAATTTGTTAATTAGCTTTTCAAATTCATAATTTTGATACATATACAGAAAATCATGTTTTTGGTGCCAAATCACAACAATAGCCCCATCTAGTTTTGGTTCTCACACTAGTCAATTGGAATCATATAGTTATCTCACTTTCGTCACTCGAACATGAATACTGTTGACGACTAGTCAATCATCAGAATCATCTCCGGGCGACTAGAGCATGATTCTATATCTATCCAGTATATTAAAACTCCAAATACACGCGGATCAGACGTATATGCAAAATCTATATATACTGGATTATCCAAATTCAATATAAATAAATATTCAAATACGAATAATTGAATTAAATTTTCAAAACAAAACTTGTTTTCACTTTTATTTCAAAAACACTACTCTTCACACTCGTTCTAGGATACTACTGATCCTATCTCTAACGAGTCATTCTCGTTGGATATTACTAATCCAATCTCTGATGAATTCTTTCGTATGGTTCTAATGTGTCTTGTTCTCTGAGCTTTGTAAACCAAAGCTCTGATACCAAATGTAAAGAACCGATACTTCCCCGGTAAGGAAAACCCGGATACTTTGAGGACAAGACGAATCAGAACGCAAACAGAAGAACATTTCATTGTATATTACAACAATTCCATCAGAATACAAGAATATACAGAGTATGAATAAATATTACACAGAAAATATCAGATATTTAAATTACATTTAAATACATCACTGCAGCGGAAAAACAATACAATACACAACTGAAAGAGATATACGGATATAGAGCTTTCCGGATATCGTTCCAGCTGTAAACTAGGTTCATGTGAATATAAATCTGCAAAACCAAAACTACTAGCTGCCCGTGTCAAAATAAGGGCACCCAGAGTTTAGGTTAAAACAATAAACTCCAGGTCAGTCATGTGACTGGTGTGAGAAATAAAAACATTTATTAATCTTTATTTTAAAGTTCGGTAAATCAAGGGACCACGCCGTATAACACGGAACGGGTTTCCTCCCAAGAATACCAGTGCATAAAACAACAGCGCAATGCTAAATAAAGAACAATCAAGCCATTATAAGACCCAGGTCCCATCACACAATGCAACGCAAGCCGGAGGATAGGGTTTTTACCTTATAGTAGCCAAAGAATGCTTGATACGCTAAATTTCATGTTTTATTATTACTATAAGTGTATAGTGTCAAAAAAATTTCAATCATAAGTATCAATCATAGACGGCATAAGTGCCCCATACCACTATGTCGCCATATATAGGTTTACAATCAAAACCGCAAAGTCACGTATTGGAAACTGGATTTCCATCTGTAAACCGAGGCAAAAAATAGTCCTCTACCAATTTCGAGATGCTCTAGCCGGCTCCCCAGGCAAGTCCTCAGTCAAGCCTTTGGATCATCAGGGCCGGTCCACCAATGTGGATTAAAATGCCTGAACACTGCGTTTCCCCACCCTTTGGGGCGTAAATGAGTCCTATGACTCCATCGGCTCCACACAGTCACCGATATATCCGAGGCGCCTCAAAACAGCAACAACCACATAAGTCAAACTCCTAAGGGCGTGTAAAACCACTGACGCCACTTCTAGCTAGAAAGAAATGCATGTCCTCCATGAGGTCCTTCTCCCGTTTCTGGTTCACAACCGAGGTGTGAGGCTCGCGAATCAACGATACACAAAGCTATGCCACACAGGCCGTGCTTTGATCATCAACCACAAGACTTTGCTTTTCAACAGAAGCCTTGATCATTTGCCACTTAGGCATGCCACACAGGCAATTCACTCCATGCGATTGATATCCATAAACATATAACCTCTTAGCTCGTACGTCTCAGAGAAGGGCGTTAAGCAAGTGAATAAATTCTCCGCCGCCAAACAGATATATATTTAATAGAAATCAATCACACAGAATAAAATCCAGTGTCAAACACACAGTCCATTTGCAAGTTCGTTCTGGGTCTGAACGAAACCGGAGGCACCTAGTACCTCGCATATCCATCGATCTCCAAGTACGTCTGGATGATCACCAACTGACTCCCTCCTCTTGGGTGTACAGCCCAATCAAGATCATCAGTAATCACCCAAACGATGTGAAGACCTCCGGTCTTCGCCACCGTCTTCATCCTTGACACCACGTCGAATCAGTTATTCAGAATGGGATAAACCTGGTCTTTCTGAATAACTCGCGTATATAATAAACAAGTGTTACACAAACACAACATACGCCTCATTCCAATTCAGAATATTCCTTTATTCAAATATTGTCATACTTTGGGAAAGGTTCCCATTAAATTTATCAAAGATAAATTCTTCAAAATTTATTCTTTAATCTTATTTTGAATATCAATTTAAACTAGTCGAGAATACCGAACCACACCGAAGTAATCATTTATTTTATTTCCCAATCTATTCATCCCATGAAGTAAAACTGGTCATACTTCATATCTAACACCACGTTGTTATTGGTAAATTCAATTACCATTTCACGTTTAAATCTAATTAAAGATTTAACTATCGCCTGGAGCAAAACTGGTGATACTCCATTCTCGATCATTTCAATCTAATTAAAGATTCATTAAAACTCCACTTGGTTTTTATCTTCCCAAAAATCACTATCAATGATTATTTAACTTGGAAAATCATATCCTGTTTTAACTGGGTTAAAGAACCAATGTCATTTAAAACACGGTTCACTATAAACCCAAAATCACATTCCATTCCAATTCAATTATTGAAACTTCTGGTTACTTTTAAAACCCTTTCAAATCCAATTTATTTATTTAAAAATAAATAAATTATTATTCTAGTTCAAAACTAGTTCATGTCGATAAAAATCTATTTTTATCTTTTCAAATTTGGAAATTTTCATTTCAATTCTTCACAAATCATTTCTTATGATTGTACACAAATTATTACTATTTTTAATCATTTTATCAAGGCCCGTACAGTTGATTTCCATCAACAGCCATCGAACTGCACTTACAACGACCTTTTCCAAATTTGATTTGGACATAATTCCAATTCCAACCGTTAGATTTCAAATCTCTAATATTCGTTAGAAAGCTCTTTTCGATACGAACCCCAGGTTCCGGTTTTAGGAGAATCCGACGGTCGGATCTCCCGTAATATCCATTCGAAGTCAATGGTCGAAATTCGCGAACTGTCGCGGCGCGGCGCGTTCTATTCAGGCCATTCTATATATATAATATATATATTTCATCGATTTCCTTTTAAAACATATTTTATAAATCGTTTTAAATTCGTTTTCGAAACGATTTCAACTTCATATTCAATTTTGAATCAAAATTGAATATTCCACATCATCGATATACAAATGATAATATTTCAGAACGTTATATTTTGAAATCATTTTCTTTTCTATATTCATTATAAAAATGAATATAATCGATATAAATATCGTTCACGTCAAAATGGCGTCAATCTAATCAACACGGCTTTTATTTAACACATGAATGTTTTCTTCTATTCAACACATGAATATTTATTTTATTCAACACATGAATATTTATTCTATTCAACACATGAATTTATATTATTCAACACTTGAATTTTCATTCTATTCAACACATGAATTTATATTATTCAACACATGAATTTTCATTCTATTCAACACATGAATTTTCATTCTATTCTTTATTTTCCAAATTAGAATGAGGCCCAATCAATTACCATATAATGTTAATTATATGGATTCCCTACAACACATGTATATAATGACCACGATAAATCATCAACCATCATCCAGAGTGCACCACACCACTGCATAAGCATTAAATATAGATAAGTAACGCTTACACAGTCTGTCAACCCATCGGTCAACATACTACTAAACAATTGGGATTAGTGTACGTCAATATCATCCCAACACCCGTGTGGGGTTTCAATCAATCAAACATATATTTTATTTGTGCAGTTGGTCGATTGGTAAAATTTATCATCCCAATCAATATCAGTCAAATCGGTGTACATGAATCAATTTGTAAATGAATATTTATTTTACTTCAACACATGAATATATATTTTACTTCAACACGTGAATATTTATTTTATTTCAACACATGAATATATATTTTATTTCAACACATGAATATATATTTTATTTCAACACATGAATATATATTTGATTTCAACACATGAATATATATTTTATTTCAACACATGAATATATATTTTATTTCAATACATGATTTTTTTTTCAACACATGAATATATATTTTATTTCACAACCAACTGTCAATTTTCACAACACAAACAATCACACATACAAGCTATCCATGGTCTGTGGACGACGGGTGTCGGGTGCTGCTAAGCACCGTCTGCATCCTACTTTATATTTCAACTAGAAAATAAATTAAAAGTGAGAAGTTCTCACCGAGGGTTCCACTCCTCCACACTTAATTTATGAACGGTTTGGATTTGTCTGCCATGCCAACGCAGTCTTCTTTACGTTGTTCATATTAAAAATCAGATTTTTATTTCGCTACATATATAAAAATCATATTTTTATATTTCCTATTATATAAAAATTCTATTTTTAATCCGCTGCTCATATAAAAATCGAATTTTTATTTCGCTACAACATATATAAAATCGTATTTTTATATTTTCTATCTTATAAAAATCATATTTTTATAATCTCTACTAGATAAAAATCATATTTTTATAATCTCTACTAGATAAAAAATCATATTTTTATAATCTCTACCAGATAAAAATCATATTTTTATGATCTCTACTAGATAAAAATCATATTTTTATAATCTCTACTAGATAAAAATCATATTTTGAATCCTCTATAAATATAAATAAAATCATTTCTTTATCTCTCTAATAGTATATATACACATCTATTCTTTTCATATATGAAAAATCTAATCCTATCTAATATGAAAATCATAACTTTTAAAATATAAAAAGGAAAATCAGTTTTTATCAACTCAAGAAATAATTTTTTATTTAACTACAAAATTAATTAACCAAAATATTTAAAAACTCACCAGCGGGAGGGAGGGGAACTGCGAACAGTGGAGGGGGCTCGGAGATGGGCGGCTACGGCCTGGAGGCGGCGGTGGTCATCAGGGTGGCGATTCTGGGTTTTGGGGGCTCGCGGTTAGGGCAAGAACGAAGGGGAGAAGAAGGGAAGGGAGAGAAAGGGGGGCGCCGGAGCAAGAGGGGTTCGGAGGGGGGGTAGTGTGGCGGCGCGCAACGCCTTGAGGAGGGTGGAGGAGGGGTTCCGAAGGGGGGTATCGCGGTTTATTTTGTTTTTTTCTTTTGGAGTGAATTCGATTTGGTCAACGGGGAAGGAAAGGGGAGGGTTATATATAATATATATTTAATTATTTAATTAATTCTAAAGAGCAACTTTTAAATTCGATCTCCAATCGAGACCCACCGACTATCGTCCATAGCTAATTACCCCTATTCCGAACACAATGGGATATGTATCGTAGGCTGATTCGACTATTTCGATCAGTTTTCGTCAAAATCGAGATATAAATATATATATTGAATTTGAATGCACATTTCAATTTATCGGGGCCACATACTAATTAGAAAAATTCCCGAAAAATATTTCTAGCTTCGTACTGACGATACGGTCCTAACAAAACTAATTTCGTCAAATTCCGAGAGCGTTTGAAGAATGGCTATTTTTCAGTCGATTAAAATCAACTAAAACTAGTCAAACGCATTTTCCTTTGCCACGCTCACATATTGATTCAGAAAATTATGAATTTTGAAACCTAGCAATAACATGACATCACAGATCCAACAAAAGTGGTTTCGTTGAAAACCGAGGTCGTTTGCAAAATTTCCCTTTTTAAGGGCCAGAATTCCACAATGACTATTCTGAATTTTCAATTGGGTATAACTTTTTATTCCAGCTATGAAATTTCAATTTTTCGGATTCATTTGATAGATATTCTCGATTAGATTCTAATATTTTTGGTTTCGCTAAAATCTGTTTTATTTTGGATCCTGTACATTCATTTGAACTTTGAAATCGAATTTTCAAACTACTGCTCCATTTTCAATTCCTTTTATAATTTAAAATAAATATTTATATTCTAGCGTCAATTCAGATAAACATATACATTCTAATTCTATTCAAAATAAATTTCTCGTCGTCATTATTTAAAATAATTCATTTTAAATATTCAAAATTCATTAAAATTGCCAAAATAAAATTTTTGAATTGGCTCGGATTTCCGGGTTATTACATAGAGTTATAAAAGGAATTATTTATTTATGAAATAAATAGAGTTATAAAAGGGAAATTTTAATAAGATTTAAGTGTTAGAAAGTTAATGGATTATATAAAAGAATTAATCGATTAGAGTAAACCGATTAGAGTTAATCGATTTGAGTTAATCGATTAGAGTTAATCGATTATAGTTTATTGATTAGAGTTAATCGATTAGAGTTAAATCGAAATATAGTTATTCGAATAGAGTTAATCGACAGGAGTTAATCGATGTTAGTTAAATCGAAAGGAGTTAATCGATGTTAGTTAATCAAAAGGAGTTAACCGATGTTAGTTAAATCGAAAGGAGTTAATCGATATTAGTTAATCAAAAGGAGTTAATCGATGTTAGTTAAATCGAAAGGAGTTAATCGATGTTAGTTAATCAAAAGGAGTTAATCGATGTTAGTTAATCGAAAGGAGTTAATCAATGTTAGTTAATCGAATTTAGTTATTCGAAAGGAGTTAATCGAATTTAGTTATTTGAAAGGTGTTAATCGATTTAGTTATTCAAAAAGGAGTAATCAAATATAGTCTATTCAAAGAGAGTTTAATCGGATATAGTTTATTCGAAAAGAGAGATTATCGAATATCATTTATTCGAAAGAAAGAGTTATCGAATATAAGTTATTCGAAGTGAGTTAATCGAATATAAGTTATTCGAAGAAAGTTAATTAAATATAAGTTATTCGAAGTGAGCTAATTGAATATTAGTTATTCGAAGTAAGTTAATCGAATATTAGATATTCGAAGAGAGTAAATCGTCGAATTCGATTATATCGAATTCGGGAAAAGTATTATATATTTTCCGGTTTTTAAATCAAGATTTATTTATTTATAAATAAATTAGAGTAGGTTAATTATTCAAAGTAAGAAATAAAAAGTTAGATGTTAAGTTAGATATTTCAGAAGTAGAGTTTATAACGTTAGCGTTATAATCAATGTTTTCAATAAAGAAGTGGATTCGTAAATAGAATCCGAGAGTTACATAAGGAAGCTTGTTAAAGATTTAAAAAGATAAACTTTGACTATTCCGAAGTTAAAACGTTGTTCAGTTAAGGTCTGAGAGGTAATTATACCCCAACTTGATTGACTTCCTTCTTAACTAAGGAATGGTAAGGTTTGATAGTGAAGGATGGTTAAGAGGATTTAGTTAATGAGCGAAATGGTTTAAGTTGGCATGGCGATGTTTGATTTAAACATCGGTTTAACCCAAGTGAAGGACTTTTGGAAATGTTTTCCAAATAAGAATCAGAAATGTTTTCTGATAATAGAAAATAAGAATTTAGAATATATGGAAACAAGAGATAAATAAATTAATGAACTAAAGAGAATAAATGTTAAATGTTAAATGATGATTGATCGATATAATTTCCATCTGGAAATAATATCGTTGTTTGCACACCTATTTTTCTTTGATAGTTAACTCACCGACTATCGAAGCTTTTTGACCATTTTCATGTTGTTAATATGGAGAGACCGATTGGATTATTATCCGAAGAACCACTCCATATTGGCATAAGCGTTGCGAATCACATATGCCAAAGAAAATTGAAGACGGAGTAAAGTGCAAGGGCTGTTGTATAAATCTTAGGTAAAGATTGCCTAAGATGGTTGAACTGAGAAGTGCCTTCAGTTTGTCCAGTCCCAGGACGACCTGCATGGAAGAATGTCTGACAGAGTATATTTAATAGATCGCGTAAGTTGATCTCTTCAAACGTATTTACGTTTGGTAGCGGAGGAATTTGTTTCTCTTAGCTGTATACCCGTTGTATTTTTGGGTAAATCTATTTGTGATTTGGCGGGTATAACGATGTGACTTTCAAAGTGAATAATTGTGTGATCTGTCAGAGATAAGCATGGCCTCTAGCCTTACAACTAGGAAATGAAAAAAATCGGGCAGACAGCATGGCTATGTAGGTCAACACCTATTAGGGTGTATAATCACCTGATCTAGAGTATCATTTACTTCTAAAAATCTATTGTCGATGTTGTCGAATTCGGGAAACGGTTGTTGATCCTGACCGTTGGTGATATACATTCGATACACTCAAGGGAAATGAGTGGTCGGTCATGTGTGGCCGGCTTGCAAGATGTTCTTGTTGAACCTAGTGTATTCCTCTCTAGAGGTACACTAGCGAAAGGTGGTTCCATACCTTGCCATAGTTGGAAATCCATTATCCAATAAGCGCTCGCGGTTTTGATTGTATACTATATATGTAGAACGTGATATGAAAGCGTTTCTGCTAGATGATTATTATATTGTGGTTGATAGACACTATTATAATATCAATGAGTTTTGATATAAAGATTATTTTGGATTCTCATAAGGGAAAAACCTGTTCCGTTATACGGCGTGGTCTTATAAGATATCGTTTAATGGCTCAAACTGTTTTGCTCATACCAGTCCCATGACTGACCCGGAGTTTATTTTGTTTTGTTTTCCCTAAACTCTTGGGTGCCCAATTTTATACGGGCAGTCAAGTAGTCAGGATTTTACAGATATACTTGGAGAGCTTGGAACATGAGGCTTCAGGATTATAGAACTATAGTTATTTCCGCTGTGTTGTAAGTGTTGTACTCTGATAATGTTACTGTATACATATACTGATTTATTTCAAGGATATATTATCTATTATATGTTGTTCGTAACTCTGTGAGATTCGTGTTACTCTGATGTTGTATCTTCTTCTTCTTCTTCTTCTATTCTAAGTTTCTATCTTATCTTTCCTCACCCTCTATTTTCTTTCCATTAGGTTTCTGTTTTCCAGTGCAATTGGGGTTGGACTTGTGTTATTTGGTCAGCTCGAATTGGACTGGAATTTCAGGACACTACAGTTGGTATCAGAGCTCATGGTTAAGTTATTACGTTGGCTCTGTGGCATGACTCAATAGAGATGGGGTTAGTAATAACCAAGATTGAGTTTGAGTGTATATATATGAGCACGTATTTGTTATTCAATATAAAATGATTTTATATTATGGAGATTTATTGGCTGAGTTGTTTATGGGTTCTGGTCGATCAGTTTGATCCACTGTATCGGTAGGGATTTATAAACACTCGAATACGATGAACCGACACTGAATGTTTTGAAAAGAGGATAAATGAAATAATTTTACCCAAATTAGATTTTGATATAAAGGATTTATATTGAATTTATAATATATTGGATATGTTGGTTGTTATTATAATCGAGTAAGATTATAAAGTGAAATGGTTATGTAAATAGCCAATCAGAATTCGTATAAGTGAAATACGTGAAATCAGATGAATTAAAGCTGAAATTTAATCAGAATTGGATTTAAAATTTCTGGGAATTTGAAAAGTGTTGGTAAATGAATTTGGATTGAATATATGAGAATTTTAAAATCCTGGGAGATTTTAAATTGTTTTGAGAATGATATTTTAAATGGATTTCAAAATGGAAGTGTTTAAAGAATGTGTTTTGAAAAGTGATATAGTATTGAACACACTTCGATAGCTGGAAATAGATTCCGATGATGATCATGACATCATCGGTGCTCATTTTCGAGTGTGTAAGTGACAGATTACTACCGAAGATTTTGTTTTGAATTGTTTTGACAAAAACAAGTTGTTTTGAATCCTGAAAAGGAAAGTTTGACTTTTGAGAAAAGCAAAGCTTTTTAAAACTCACAGGAAGAGACTGTTTGAATTAAAAGAAAATTAAATAGAAATTTGTGGAAACAAATTGAAATTGAGTTAAAGCTAGTAAAGTGGAAACCGTATTGAAATGGAGTAATATCGAGTCGAACTGGAATTTGGTATATAATTAGACTCGGTTGAGTAAATGGTTTGATTTTTGAAATAAAAATCTAATTTGAGTTATGAGAAAAAGATAACTGATTAAGGAAATTAACCAGTTAAGGAAATATGTGGATAGAAATTAACGAGGTTAAGTATATTGGATTGGTGAGTTAAGAATTTGAAAATCAAGAATGGTACTTGAGATTGAGATTGGAATTCGATTTGGATATAAGCGAATAGCTATGTTGAATAGATATTGATTCGAAATTGGTTGAGATGACATTGGTATATGCTGAGTTAGTAGCAAGTGAAAGTGATATAATGATACGCCCGACAAAAAGGTACAAGTTTATATTTTATATGGGTTTGAGATTTTAATGAGCCGAATAGGCAAGCCGCTTGACTATTTGATTTTCTTTTGGGTTGGAGAAGGCCCAGAGAGGCGAGTTGGAGTTTGAGCTATTGACCAGTACAAAGGAGGTGCTGGCGAAATTTTTCAAAAATTTCGGGTGTTAGAATATTTTCAGGATTTTTTAAAATATTCGTTGATAGAAATGAATTAATATTTTTATTTGAAATTAATTGATTCAGTTAAAATTGGAGTTAAGAAGTGAACAAATAAGTTTTAACCAGTCAATAGGGTTTGTATTCTACCTTAGCAATTTCAAGGATGAAATTATTTTAAGTGGGGAAGAATGTAACGACCCGTGTTTTCGACAATATAATAATTAATTTATTTAATTATTTAAAAAGTTATTTAGAGAAATAACTAGTTGTTTAATTAAATAATAGTGAATATTTAATTAATATAAATAATGGAATAATATATTTATTTCTGAAATAATCAGAAATAGTGAATTGACAATATAATGTGAACTGGACAATTCAAAGTATTTAATTCAGCTTAGAATTGAATTAGAACAACGAATGTATTATTTGAGTGGCAGTTTGAACACATAATTATATTATAATTAAAATCGAGCTCCAAATGGCGCGGCAGTTCACTATTTGGCGATTTGAACTTCAACAAAATATGCACGGTCCGTTTTAAATCGGATTTCCGTGAAATAAGAAACGTTCGGAGCTGGTGAAATATATTTTTCTAGTGGAAGAGAAAAATTGGGATTTCATTGTGTAGATTTTGATTTATGTCCAAATCAAATTTTAGAAAAGTCGCTATGGAATTCCTTTATAATTTATAACGATATATAAAAGGAATTTCAATATAAATTTGAATATCGATTCAACCGGGATTTGAATATCGAGTTGTAAATCCCAGTGGAGCTATATGATATTCTATTGTGAATATGTACGATAATATTTATTTATAAATATTTAATTTAATTATTTTTAAATATATTTATATATTTAAATGGATTATTTAGAGCTCTAAAAATAGCCAGTTCTGCAAACGACCTCGGTTTTCGACGAAACTAATTTTGTTGGATCCGTAATATTAAATTATTGTTAGATTTCCAGTTTCGTGATTTTTAGAGTCAATATGTGGTCGTACGGATTTTTAATGTGAAAAACAGTCAGTATTTTGACGGTTAAAAATACGCTTTGTGAGCAAATGAAGTCGAAATTCGACGAGACCAGTTTTGTTGGGTTCGTAATGTCGAACTCTAGCTACATGTCCAGTTTCGTGATTTTTGGGTATCATGTGTGAACACACAAATTTTTAGAATTCGGAAACAAATAGAAATGATAAAAAAATATCCTAACTTATAACTAGGTCAAATTAAGTCCACGTTTCATCACTTTCAACCGCCCAAACATCTCATCCCCCTTATATAATCTTTCTTCAGCCGACGCAAAGTATTCTACCTCAAATATAAAAAAAATGCAGCAAAAGAAAATTCAATCTAAAATAAAAAACAATTCCTATAAATCATGAAACTAGTTTATTTCGATTGCTGGGATGTTCCTCTTCGTCGTTGTATACGTTTTGAGGGACTCGACTGTGTTTTGGTTCTCCAGCGTGAGTTTCAGCAAAACTAGGTTTTGGGGTTTTGGTAAATTAAAGTAGTAATTGCAGTTTTTTGGGGTTAGCATCGGATTTCAAGAGGATGTAGGCATCCTTTGTGAAATTTTGGAGTGATAATGATGAAAAAAATGTCGACGGTTTTTTGGTACCTGCGTTTCGACGTTGAGGAATGAATTTTGAAGGGGTAGTTCATTTTAATTTGTTTGATATGGGATGGAGAGGAGTTGATGATATGTTGAACTGTGATTTCAGTTTTGAATTTCATGGAGTTTGGAGGGCGCAGGGTGGATCGAGGCATACGTCTCAGCCATGGAGTTTTCAACCTGGAAGCGCTGTGTAAGTCTTTCGTTCGAGTTTCATTTAAATGGTATGAGGAAGGAGAGGATTCAAAGGAGAAAACATCGGTGTAATTTGTTTGAGTTCATGTTGAAAAATGGTGGTGAACTGGATGCTTGGAAAATCGGAAAGAGATAGCGTTTAAGTAATGGCCATCGAAAGGAGGAATAAAAGGGTATGTGAGGGTTTGGATTTAGAGAGTAATGGACCGGTTTTTAAAGTGGTAAAGCCCACTTGAAATTTAATTAAGTTTTATTTTAATCTAAATCAGTGTATAGTTTTGTAAATTCAATAACTCTATCATACGTTATTAGAATTAGACGAAACATGATCCGTTGGGATCGTATGGACGGAACTACACACTGGAATCGACTAGGAGTGAAACGGGGCTCGTTACAATTTATAGCAAAATAAATTGTCCGCCTGAATCAAGCGATGGTTATCGTTTTTAACGATGATCATCCAATGTGAGTAAAACTCACCAACTCTGAACAGTTTTACTTTTATAACGTATTTTAAGAACTGATAATTATCTGTTGATTTTTATGTGTTAACTGTTTGGTTGAATTGCTTGTGTATTGGTTGAAATTATAGATAACGATATATATATAAATCGTTAATCTAATATTGATTCTGTTTATCAGAATATTTTATACTCGTGTGTTTCACATCTGTGATGCAGGAAAACAGGTTGGAGGGATCCAACAGGATTCCTCAATATTTATAATACTGTTTTTTTTCATATATTGTGTTATATGATGTGGTGTATAATATGTGATTGATTATAATGACACTAGTCCTGTTATTTGATACTGTTGAATACCAAAAGAAATATTGGAATGGAAAAGGGAAATTTCAAACTGTGTAGTTAAATAAAATATTTATAAAATCAAAGGATTTTATAAAAAAATAAAAGGGAAGTTATAAAAGAAAATATTTGTAAAATCAAAGAATTTTATAAAAAGAATTATTTACTTGGAAAGTAAATAAAGGTATAAAAAGGGTATTTACTTAGAAAGTAAATAGCATTATAAGAGGAATATTTATTTGTTAAATAGAAAAATAGAAAGAGAAATATTTGTAAACCATTTACAAACAAAATAGAAAGAGAGATATTTGTAAAACACTTAAAAATAGAATTAAAAAAGAAATTTATTTATGGAATCAAAGGATTTTATAAAAGGGATATTCATTTATAAAATGTATTAGAATGTATTAAAGAGATTTTTTTATAAAATCAAGGGATTTTATAAAAGGGAATTATTTATAAAATCAAAAGGGTTTTATAAAGAGGAATATTTATTGGGATAATAAATAGAAGTATAAAGAGATTATTTATTTAGAAAATAAATAAGGTATTATAAAGGATATTTATTTAGAAAATAAATGAAATCGAAAAGGAAATATTTGTAAACCATTTAAAAATAGAGTTAAAAAGGAAATATTTGTAAACCATTCACAAATAGGATGGAAAAGGGAATATTTGTAAACCATTTACAAATAGAGTTATAAAAGGAATTATTTATTTATGAAATAAATAGAGTTATAAAAGGGAAATTTAAATAAGATTTAAGTGTTAGAA
Source organism: Allium sativum (assembly GCA_030737875.1). NCBI lineage: Eukaryota > Viridiplantae > Streptophyta > Magnoliopsida > Asparagales > Amaryllidaceae > Allium > Allium sativum. The sequence goes on along the minus strand of CM060916.1, from coordinate 217,008,629 downwards.
ACTTAATGGATTATATAAAAGAATTAATCGATTAGAGTAAATCGATTAGAGTTAATCGATTAGAGTTAACTGATTAGAGTTAAATCGAAATATTGTTATTCGAATAGAGTTAATCGAAAGCAGTTAATCAATGTTAGTTAAATCGAAAGGAGTTAATCGATGTTAGTTAATCAAAAGGAGTTAATCGATGTTAGTTAAATCGAAAGAAGTTAATCGATGTTAGTTGATCAAAAGGAGTTAATCGATGTTAGTTAATCGAAAGGAGTTAATCGATGTTAGTTAATCGAAAGGAGTTAATCGATGTTAGTTAATCGAAAGGAGTTATCTAATTTAGTTATTCGAAAGGAGTTAATCGAATTTAGTATTCGAAAGGAGTTAATCGAATTTAGTTATTTGAAAAGGAGTAATCGAATATAGTTTATTCGAAGAGAGATTAATCGATATAGTTTATTCGAAAAGAGAGATTATCGAATATCGTTTATTCGAAAGAAAGAGTTATCAAATATAAGTTATTCGAAGTGAGTTAATCGAGTATAAGTTATTCGAAGAAAGTTAATCGAATATAAGCTATTCGAAGTGAGCTAATCGAATATTAGTTATTCGAAGTAAGTTAATCGAATATTAGTTATTCAAAGAGAGTAAATCGTCGAATTCGATTATATCGAATTCGGGAAAAGTATTATTTACTTTCTGGTTTTTAAATCAAGATTTACTTATTTATAAATAAAATAGAGTATGTTAATTATTCAAAGTAAGAAATAAAAATTTAGATGTTAAGTTAGATATTTCAGAAGTAGGGTTTATAACGTTAGCGTTATAATCAATGTTTTCAATAAAGAAGTGGATTCGTAAATAGAATCCGAGAGTTACGTAAGGAAGTTTGTTAAAGATTTAGAAAGATAAACTTTGACTATTCCGAAGTTAAAATGTTGTTCAGTTAAGGTCTGAGAGGTAATTATACCCCAACTTGATTGACTTCCTTCTTAACTAAGGAATGGTAAGGTTTGATAGTGAAAGATGGTTAAGAGGATTTAGTTAATGAGTGAAATGGTTTGAGTTGGCATGGCGATGTTTGATTTAAACATCGGTTTAAACCAAGTGAAGGAGTTTTGGAAATGTTTTCCAAATAAGAATCAGAAATGTTTTCTGATAATAGAAAATAAGAATTTAGAATATATAGAAACAGGAGATAAATAAATTAATGAACTAAAGAGAATAAATGTTAAATGTTAAATGATGATTGATCGATATAATTTCCATCTAGAAATAATATCGTTGTTTGAACACCTGTTTTTCTTTGATAGTTAACTCACCGACTATCGAAGTTTTTGAACATTTTCACATTGTTAATATGGAGAGACCGGTTGGATTATTATCCGAAGAACCACTCCGTATTGGCATAAGCATTGCAAATCATATGTGCCAAAGAAAATTGAAGACGGAGTAAAGTGCAAGGGCTGTTGTAAAAATCTTAGGTAAAGACTACCTAAGATGGTTGTACTGAATAGCGCCTTCGGTTTTTCCAGTCCCAGGACGACCCGCATGGAAGAATGTCTGACAGAGTATATTTAATAGATCGCGTAAGTTGATCTCTTCAAATGTATTTACATTTGGTGGCGGAGGAATTCGTTTCTCTTAGCTGTATACCCGTTGTATTTTTAGGGAAATCAATTTGTGATTTGGCGGGTATGACGATGTGACATTCAAAGTGAATAATTGTGTGATCTGTCAGAGATAAGCGTGGCCTCTAGCCTCACAACTGGGAAATGAAAAAAATCAGGCAGGCAGCATGGCTATGTAGATCGCACCTATTAGGGTGTATAATCACTTGATCTAGAGTTTCATTTACTTCTAAAAATCTATTGTCGATGCTGTCCCATTCGAGAAACGGTTGCTGATCCCAACCGTTGGTGATATACATTCGACCCCCCAAGCGAAATGAGTGGTCGGTCATGTGTGGCCGGGTTGCAAGATGTTCTTGTTGAACCCAGTGTATTCCTCTCTAGAGGTACACTAGCGAAAGGTGGTTCCATACCTAGTCATATTTGGAAATCCATTATCCAATAAGCGCTCGCGGTTTTGACTGTATACTATATATGTAGAACGTGAGATGAAAGCGTTTCTTCTAGATGATTATTATATTGTGGTTAATAGACACTATTATAATATCAATGAGTTTTGATATAAAGATTATTTTGGATTCTCATAAGGGAAAAACCTGTTCCGTTATACGGCGTGGTCTTATGAGATATCGTTTAATGGCTCAAACTGTTTTAAATTGTTTTGCTCATACCAGTCCCATGACTGACCCGAAGTTTATTTTGTTTTGTTTTCCCTAAACTCTTGGGTGCCCAATTTTATACGGGCAGTCAAGTAGTCAGGATTTTACAGATATACTTGGAGAGCTTGGAGCAGAAGGCTTCATGATTATATAGCTATAGTTATTTCCACTGTGTTGTAAGTGTTGTACTCTGATAATGTTACTGTATACATATACTGATTTATTTCAAGGATATATTATCTTGTTCGTTCCGCTGTGAGAATCGTGTTACTCTGATGTTGTATCCTCTTCTTCTATTCTAAGTTTCTATCTTATCTTTCCTCACCCTCTATTTTCTTTCCATTAGTTTTCTATTTTCCAGTAAAATTGGGGTTGGACTTGTGTTATTTGGTCAACTCAAACTGGACTGGAATTTCAGGACACTACATAGGTAGTCGCCCTAAGTGATTCAAGAAGTCCTTGAATGCAATAATGCACTCCAGCGTCTATGCGAAGTTGCGGCTTTCTTTTCTAAGCAACTCAAAAAAGGGAATGCATTTGCCAGTAGAATTTGAGATGAATTGACTTAGGGCGGCCATTTTTCCGTTTAAACATTGAACATCTTTGATGCTTTAAGAGGCTCAAATTTCCCAAATAGCTTGGATTTTCTCTAGGTTGGCTTCGATTCCCCATGAATTGATAATGAAACCTTGAAATTTTCCCGATGCAACGCCAAAAGAGTATTTCAAGGGATGAAGTTTCATGCCATATTTACGAGGGACATTGAACATTTTTGCGAGGTCATTGACGTGTTTATTCGATACCCTCGTTTTCACGATCATATCGTCCATGTAGACCTTCATGGATCACTTGATCTGGTCCTTGAACATGCAGTTGACTAATCGTTGATAGGTGGCTGCATCATTCTTGAGACCGAATGGCATTTAACAAAACAGTAGAGCCTAAGGTTAGTAATGAATGAAGTATGCTCCTGATCTGGAAGATACATTGGAATCTGATTGAATCAACTAGTTGGTCGATCTTCGGAAGTGGGAAATTGTCCTTAGGGAAAGCTTTCTTAAAGTCAGAGTAGTCGACACACGTTCGCCACTTTCCATTTGCTTTCTTGACCAAGACTGGACTGGAGGCCCATTCGGAGTAGATGACATCATGGATAAAGCCATATTAAAGAAAATAATCCACCTCCTATTTGAGTACATCAATCATTCAATTCTCAAGATTCGACTCTTTTGTTTGTATGGAAGATGCTTTAGGTTGATACTGAGCATGTGACAAACGATTCCCGGGTTGATGCCACACATATTCGAATGGATCCAAGCAAATACATCGAGGTTGGCCCTAAAGAAGTCCACTAGATCTTCTTTTATTGCGAGGTGGAGCTGCGATCCAATCTTCAGGACCCTCATTCGGTTGGTGGGATTGATTAGAATGCTCTTTATCTTCCCTTGGATGGAGATCGTTAGAAAGATGGAAGTGACGTATGAGCAAGTATCAAGATGCTAGTGGCTTCTATGCACTGGCGGTTTTGGCGTAGAGGGGAGGCTCTTCACTCTTTCCTTTCTCCTTGTTGATAGCGTCCTTCCATTTGGCGAGGTAGCAAGCTCTTGTTGTGGCTTGGTCGCCTTTGATGATTCCGATCGCATTCTCGATTAGAAATTTCATGAGAAGGTACCAATATTCCATGCAGACTATGAACTCTGCAAAGAAAGGGAATCCGAGAAAGGCGTTGTAATGATAGATGACGCCAATGACAAAAATGGTGAGGATACAGACTCTGCTTCAATCTCCATCACCGATCTCGACCTTCATGTCTAACATTCCCATTAGCTAGTTAAAAGAGCCTTTGAATCCATGAACATTGGCATGACAAGGTTAAGTTTTTGGGCCTCAAGTTTCATCTGTTCGTAGGCCGACTTGAAGATTATGTTAACTGAGCTTCCAGAATTGATGAGGGTTCTTCGAACATAGGTTGGGGCGATGTGTGCAGTAATAACAAGAGGGTCTATGGTTGGGATTTCAATTCCCGTAGACTCGCTCCCGTGGAAAACAATATCATCCCGCATCGTCTTCTAAAGCTTGGCAGGGGAATAGTAGTCTAAGGAGGAACATTCTTCATAGCCGGCATGCTTGACGGAGTTAGCATACTCCTCTATACAACGAAAGTGTAACAACCCGAATTCCAATGGATCGATTTTTTTTCAAAATTCCAATCCATCGAAACTCGAATTGGTTTGCACTGGTATCCTGCAGAAAAGACAGAGACATAAAATATGTCAGAGCCAAGAAAATATCTCATAGCAGAATGGATAATATATAGTATAATCAAAACATAGCCTTACCGTATTATTAATACTGCCTAACCAGTATCCAAAGCTATCATGCCTCTACCACAAATCTAACCTGCGAGTATGTTATGAGAAGGGGGTCAGAACACAAGTTCTTGTGAATGGATTTAAACTATACACTTTGGATAATCCTACATATACCATTCAATCATGTTATCTTATTAATTAGGTTACTTGGGTCATCAACGCTCAAGGCTTACACTCACGTTGTACCTATTTACCTCCCAGTGGATTAACCTAATACAGTATATATGTAGCTACCCCCATTATTAAGGTACACCCCATGGTATGCCACTCACATGGCCTCCACCGTAACACTATCGAAATATAAGAAGTCCCTTATCCTATGACATAGTGACGTACGGATCTCTATATAACAATGTTACGTTCTGCATATATTTGTCATTACTATGCTATGCGAACGCACGGACTTCCACCATTGTTCGAATCAGAATTCATACCATAGTAATGCCCTCAAGTCTACGATACACCACCCAGAGCCGACATGCATGTATCTATACTCTCCACCATATGTATCTTCAATTGTAGCTCGATGCCTCAATCGCAAGTCCTCTAAAGTGCACCGAGGTCCATAGCAGGGCGATACACGGAACTCGGTCGGGAGCTTTTCCATATTTGTGCGAGCCCATCTTTAGGAGCCTCTATAGATATCCCTCGGGTCTATTTTCATGGTGGTTATGGCCCCACCTGGGCCCCTCCCTCAACTAGTAAAAACTACAAGAGCTGAGCAACATGCCCCTAATAACAAACAATCTAAACATTCATTTGGCGCCTCCCCTCAACCCCGTAACTCGATAGTGAAAGGTGAATGGTTTCTTAGGTTTAGCTCTAGTCTTTTCGTATCCCATTGGTTGCCGATGACAGGTATCCAACGATCTACTATCCTTGTTTGTTGTGATCCTTCGCCTCCCCATTGAGACAACCATAGAATCACCCTAGAGTCACCGTGCCACAGCATTTTGAGTGCATATCTACTTTTGCAGTCAAGGCCCACCCACCTAGTAGTTACGCGCAGACCCAACCTCTGCGAGCACAGCCTAAACATCTACCACCACACAGAGGACTACTAGGAGCACCTTACGTATCTCAGGAAGCCGCGTGCTTCCCCTTCCAGTCCTTCGGAGCCGACGGAATAATCAGATAAACGTGCGCTCCCCTTGTGCCTTATAACACCACAATGATTTACCCCGTTGGGTTATTCACCCTTAAACATGCGGACTGGTCCAAGCACCTCACTTTAATATGTTGTTAGACCCTATGTCTAGACATTCTTTTACGCGCTTGCTTTACTTATCAGGTTTCCATTTAACTTGGTTGTCTTAACTTTTTATTCAGGTTACAAGTTCTTCTTAGCCCCTTATTTCTGTAAGGAATGGGCCCCTCTTGCTTATTAATTTCAGTTATACAACTTAACCTATTTAAGTTTATTAATAAGCCCATAACATGTTATTCCCTAGATTGTGGTCCAAGGTCTGAAATCCACAATCCCTTTTTATGTTCTAGCTTGATTTCATTATTACAATAACATGTTCTACTTAATATATTATTAAGTATATCTCAATTCGCATGTTTTCTAATTAACATGTCACTTACCATTTATGATTAAATATAACTTATTTCATTTCATAAGTTTTTCTCCTTCTTTCTTATTTAATCATAAATTCAATTTACACCGTCACTACAACTTATGATTGTTTACTTATTAACTTAGTTTTCTTAACTAACGTCTAATAACAATAAGTTTCTCTTCCCATAATTTATGTTGTCTTCATCTGTAGATTTCATACTCTTGTTCAAACAAGTAACTTAATTTACAATTAAGTACAATTTATCTCTTAACATAAGTTATTCCAATTTTTTTTATTGTTTTCTTATAACCAAATTATAATTCTCACTTGTCCAGAGGACAAGCCTTAACATGTTATTCTTATCAGCAGATTTCATACTTCCAAGTGTTTTGATTACTTAATTTTTAATTAAGTACTACCTTTTACGTTTATAAACCTTCCCCCTTTTCTCTACTTATTACAAACAACTGGTTTTAGTTTCCCCATTTACTGATTACTTAATTTGAAATTAAGTGTCACTTATTTCATTTCACAGGTTGTCTTATTTCCTTACTAGTTTATTATTACCTAAGTTATAATAATCTTTACTTGTCCTAAGGACAAGTCTACCTGTTATACAACATTTTCGTTAATGTTATTTATTTATAATAGGTTATTATCATCCCCTATTTATTCCAAATCATTTACTGTTGTATCTCTCTTTTATTCAATTCCATTTATAACCATTAATTGCAATTAATACTATTTATCATTCCTGCTATATATATATATACATGCACCAGACCTCTTACGTTAAGCCTAAAACCTGTGGATGCTAGATATGCCAGGCGGGTCCGGGCATACTTCTTCCACAAGTCGTACTTAACCTCATGCCTTGGCACATCTCGTGTTTATGCACTTAGACCCCTCACATTAGATTCTCCACTTGTGGTTGCTGGATATGTCGGCCGGGTCCGGGCAGACTTCTACCACAAGTGTAATCTAACCTCGTGTCTAAGCACTGTTATAGTTTCTAATTACTGTAATTTTAGGCATGTTCATTTTTTTGTAATTATTCCTATTTCATTATAGGTTTTTCATGCCTCTTTTTCTAAGTCATATTTACTAGCCCAATTTAAGATCTTTAAACATAATTTGGTCGATACCCCAATCCATATTTATTTATTCAATTCTATGTTAACATGAAACCATATAACCATATACTTACTCCAATTATTTCAGGCATACAATTGGGACAAATTAACATGTAACAAGAGCGGTCACAGTTAATACCCATATTCTAACAACTTCATAATATGTAAACTTTTTAGCACTTCAACTAATTCAATATTTGAATTTTCCAACATGTTCATATTAATATTATAACATGTAAACATTCCAACTGATTCAATATATGAATTATTCATATTAACAATTTGATGTTATATCATGCTAATCATTCCTGCATGTCATATACACCACTTTAATCATTATTAGCATATGTTTAGGCATTTTAACAGGTCATATTCCAATTTGTCATAATGGGGAATGCTAAATGGTAATATACCATTTTCTAAAATAATATGGCTTAAATCCATTCACCTTTTATGCTTTCCCCAATTCTGGATCTGATCCAATTTTAGCATCGATGGTTTTTCCCTTTCAATTGGATTCACAACCTAACGACCATGGATTTATCATTTTCATTTAAAGAGAGAAGGGAGAGGAAGAGTAAGAATCAGAATGGATTGGATCTAGAATTTTACCTTGCTTTCATGATTCTAGATAATCTTTTTATCACTGTCAGTTCTCTCTTCCAGATCTGGATTCATAATTTTCCTAGGCAAATATTTTGATTTTCAGAATAGATTTTGAGAAGAGAGAGAGAGAGTAATGGCAGAGCTCCAGCGTAGCTGCCAAATTATGAGGTTTTAGGGTAAGTTATAGGGCCTTATTTATAGGTGCTCAAGACCTTATCATACACGCAGCGCTGAGTCAGCATTGAACCCAGTTAAGAAAATAGTCCAGGTTCGCAGATGAATCTAGCCGGATCTTGTCATACACACAGCGCTGAGTCAACACTGGGTCCCGCAAGCTATTTTGGTGTAGAAATTTGATTTTTGAACATTTGAATTTATTTAACTTTTATATTCACATGTAATTTTCTTATGCGTATACAATTCTTATAACGACCATTTTACGCTTATATATACACACAATTTTTGTTTCGTTTTCAAAATTCAAATGGTGTTGCAGCGTTAATTGATTCTTGCTATATTTCATTGACTGCAGCCTTATCTTGAATCTCTTGTATACATATATTTCCATATATATATATATATTCTCATATATATATATACATATATTTTCTTTATTTCCTTATATGTACATTCTTATCCTTTCAAATTTTGAATTTGTATACGTACATATATTTGTATGCTCAGTTGGCCCTCTCTAAAACAAAGATAAAAATTATGTTGCCATCGGGGTTCGAACCCCTGACCTCTATGTTGCTAATTCTACGCCTTAACCAACTGAGCTATGACGTCTTTTGTTAATAAGTTTAGGAACAATGGTAGTCATTTTTCTCCTTCTTCTACCTTATTCTCATGATTTGCTACAATACTTCATTTAAATGTATCACTTTCACCTTAACTCAGTTTTCTGCAATCCACAGGTCTAAATTGACCAGAAAATTGCCACGAACGCAATGACGCTAATCCCATAGCCAAATTCTTAAAGCTCTTCAATTTTTTTAAATATGCATTTTAATTGCATTGCATTTCTTCTTATTACATGCAATTTATTAATCTTTTCATCATTTCAATGTATGAACTTATTACATGTAATTATATTATCATATTTTATTTTATTTTCATAAAATGCGGGGTGTTACAGAATCTCTCATTTGTGGGGTGAGGCCTACCACAAATGGTGTTGATCATGATTCCATATGGTCTCTGATTGTACGGCCCTATGGTAATGTTAGCTGAAGGAAGAACGAGCTTTTAAGGGGTTATAAATGCTTTTGGAGGGGCGAGATTTTAAACTTAATGCTCCAAGATTTTCTCTCAGATGATCTTCTCTATAGCATCCTTAAGGTGGCGACAGTTGTTGGTGTTGTGCCCGAACATATCATGGAATCTACAGTATTTGTTGGAGTTCTTCCCGCGGTCGGTCGGTTCTCTCATGTTGGTTTCTTGTACTAGATTGTGTTACAGGTCTCGAAATAATTTCCTCTAGTTCTTGGTTGAGTGGAGTGTAGATCCCATAAGTGGGGTAGCGGTTGATTGTTGTGACTGTCGGGTTTACCGTTATTCGGTTTGGTCTTGAATGGGACCACCCCTTCTTTGTCTGAAGATTCTATGACTTCCTTTCCTTTGACACTGTCCATGACAGTGCCTTAGTGTGATTTGTTAGGATGGCCGCCTTGAGCTTCCCTGCTCTTCTATGCTTTCTATCATTCTGTGCTCCAAATTCGGTGTTGGCAAGATGCCCTTGGCATGCTAGACCAATACTCCGTGTGGCTCTGGATCATCAACCTCGGCGAGGTCGGTGCTGAAGCATTCGGGGTAGCTTTTGAGAGACTCCCTCATGCCTTGGTAGAGGTTTGATAAACAGAGAGTATTCTTCGGCCTCGCGACATGCATTCTGAATTACTTAACCATTTCAGAAGAAATTTGTACAAGGTTAAGATGGATCGATCGAGAAGTTGAATAAACCAAAAAAAAGTTGTGTCCTCTAAAAAATAGGGAAGCACTAGTATTTGATGACATCAATGGCCTGACAAGAGTCCATATGCCATTCATAACGATTTATCAAGTAACAAATATCGGCCTTCCTTGCGTAGTACGTTAGTTGAGGCATATTAAAACATCGAGGCTATTCTGCTTCGTGGACGGCCCGAATTTCGGTGGTGTTTCCATGTGTCTCTCTCATGATCCTTCGAATCATGTCGATGAGATATGCAGCCTAGACCTCCGTTGGAGCCTAGCAGACGTGTTTATCTTAGGATTTCAGGGTCGTAGACATCGTCGAGGATGGACGTCAGCATCATCTTCATCCATGTCATCAACTAAGCTTCTTAATTTTGGAAAGATTGATGAGGTTGGGCCTGAGCCTATTGGTTTTGATTATGTTGAACTTAGGCATGTTGGGTTATCGAACCCTTAAACCCTAAGTTCAAAGTGATGACATTTTGGTTATGTCGTGGAAGGGGTGGGTTCCTGGGACCTAGTTCGTTGTTAACAACCTACCAGGAATGGTCCGTTGACATGTTCCTTCACTGAAAGTCATGATAGTTCCATTACCGTTTCTATTGTCGTTGACGTACCATTAACATTAGCATTAATATTAGCAAGGATGTTGGCGTTAGTAGGCGCCCTCTTTTTTTGGGTTCAGCCCCCCAGGTAAGTGTCGAAAGAAGAATTTCCGAGGTGTTGAGAAGAGGATGAGCACTGTTCTGGTTAAGTTGAAGACAAGTGACATGGCATTGACTGTTCAGGAGTCGTTGCATCAGCTCAATATTTTTCTTCAACTTTTCATTGAGCTCTCGAGTCATGTCTCCTAGTTTCTTGTTGAGCTCAAAAATATGAGCTTGGTTTGTCAGAGCATCGAGGTCATAAGGAGGAACGATTTCCATGTCGGTCAGGTTTTCCATATATTAGGGCTGATTTGAAGTAGCAGTGTCAGCTGCTGCAGAGATTCCATCCAGTTGATTCTTTTCTTTTTTAACCATCATAAGAAGACTCAAAAGGTAGGTTAAGAAAAACCCGAGTAGCATTTCGAAGTCGGTATGGAAGTTTTACAGAAAGAAGCGAGTTTAAGTTCTTAGTGAAAGCACCGAAGTGTTGACGAGTAAAATTGTTGTCACACCCAAGGATTCTCGATTACTCGAGAATAATGTTCCGTGCATGGAATATAACAGTGCAGTAAACAAATAACATAGATATTTATAGTGGTTTGGTCTTTATTGAACCTACGTCCACTTTGAAGAATGAGGAAGGAGTATCTATAGGTAGTGGATTAGATGGGAGTAAGTGAAATTTACGGACCAAAACAGCATATTTCGCATCCCAGAATTGGTTGTTCCAAGAATTTTGCATCCCTCCTATGTGCATTGGAGAATTTTGTATCCAACCATGGGCATACAAATTCGCATCCCAAGGGATGCGAAATTTGTATCCCGTGGCAGCATAATGGCTTCGTATCCCGTGGGGATACGATGGCTTCGTAACCCTTGGGGATACTAAATCTCGTATTCTCAAGGGGATACGAAGTACATATCCCTAGTATATGAATTTTCGTATCCCAAGGGATATGAAATTTCGTATCCCAAGGGATACGAAGTTGAAATGGAGTAAGAGTTCGATGATGCTTGAGGAAGGAGTTGAATTCCAAGGGGAGGCAAAATCAAGTGATGCGAATTCATGGAAAAGGGTATGTTGGGGGAGTCAAAATACAAGGATTCAGAGAGAGTGACGCGATGTCAAAGGGAGTCGAAATTGCGGATACAAAGAGGCAGGGATTCAAAATCTTGGTATGTTTAGACATGGGATACGAAATCGTGAAGGAGGCCATATTTCGGGGATGTGAATGCTAGTTATGAGGTGTTGTGAGGCCTACGCTTAAACGACTTTTTCCAAGCTTGAATTGTTGAGTGTTTTGGTGACATTTCAAGTTCTGGTGCCACGTGACGGGCCGACTCGAGTGGGCCTGTTATGCTTTTGGGAACCAGGCCAAAAGGCCGGTTAACAGTTGTCTTGTTTGATAGAAGTCTGCACTTTCCAGCAGTAGGATACATGCACAACTGATGTGAGATGTCATTAACCATGGAAACCCATAATGATAGTTAATTGGGTAACGTAAATTATACTAAAAGGTTTACTCTAGGGGTTGAAGTATTAAGTGGCTACAAAGTCCACCTCGCGTCCGAAAGGAGAAACCCAAAAGGGAATAATTCAAAGCGAAGCGTATTTCGGGTTTAGAGGTATTAAGTAGTGAGATCCACCTTTCTAAGGGTTAACTAGCCGGACCCTCCTTTTCTATAAGTAGAGTCAAAGGGTCCGCCTTTAACAGGTATTAAATGATCTGATAGATCGCCTCTCCATAAATAGGAAGTATTAAATGGGTGATTGGGTGTACTCTTCGCGATGGTCTACTTCTCTAGGTAGTAAGTGACTGGGTTAGAGTTCGCCTTGGGATAAGGTATTAAACGTCCATGGGACTGCCTGTCCTGCGAGAAGTAATAAGTGACTATTATCTAATAAGCCAGCTAGATAGTAACACAGGAGTCCACCGAGGGAAGGTCATAATTGACAATTAATCTACCTATCCTATAGGTCATTAGTGACTGCTTACTATCTCTTGCCTTATGTAGGGTTAAGAAATAATTATGAATGATGGAAGCCTTAAATTAGTAGGACTTTATAGCTAGTGTCCTCTAATTTATATTAGAATGTAGTAAACCTCCTAGTGAGGTGTTAAGTGATCAATGGATCCACCTTTACGTTAGATAAATAGTGAGGCTATATGTGGCTTATTGATATGACCTACTTCCTTTCTTAATAAGTATTAACACCTCTTAGTTTTGGTATTAGTTTGAATGGTTGTTTAAAGGCTACATATGTATGCAAAAAGGTTATTTATCAATATAGTACGACAACGTTATCTTTGGATAATGCTACCTTGGGTATAGTAGTTATTCGTCATATGTAATCCTTACAAGGTTAGTTTGCCTTATTAGACATGTAATTTTGAGCGAAACCGAACGGGATACAGTTATGTATTATGGACAGTGTTATAAATTTTCCACTCTCCAGGAGTTATTTTTCTGACCCCCTCCTCATAACAACTCTTAGGTTCATCTCAGGGAAGACAGGTCTTTGCAAGTGTTCAAATGTGGTTTTCTGTCATGCTCGGTATTGATGTGGCGATTCTCTTTTAAGGTAGTCGCCTAAGTCACTTGTTATCTGATCTTGTTTACATTGCGAGTTAGTTTTATTGTACTATGACTATGCTCATGCTCATTATTTGCAGGTACCGTATTTATATTCTCTATGCTTGGATGGTTTCAGTTTCAATTTTTATCGAAATTCGAGCTTAGAAAAGTATGGGATGTTACATTTAGTATTTAAGCTTAGGTTTACACAATCAAAGGAATAAATAAATTATGATTAGCTAGAGAAAATATTCGAATTTCTTTACTACTTTCTTTAGTCTTTCTTACTTGGCATTACATTATTTCGATGATGAGATAGTCATGAGCCTGTTTATTTAAAGAATGCTTTAAATGACTAGGCATTAGAAGTGTTTTGAGTTCGAGTATCTGGCCAACCCCAACTTAACCCACAGTGCGTTTGGCGATATGTCTTGAAGAGCATGAGGATGTCATATAGTGAATCCCATGGATTTAAGCATGATGTTTAGACGAAAAGCTAGCTACAACCGAGATAGTCACAATTTCTGGTTTTGGTTTCATCAGGGAGTTCCAAGCGATGACCTTTCTTGGTCTTGGAATTAAGCGGGAAATCCATGCAAATATGTCATAGTACTTCGAAAATATATTTATGAGCTATATCCATTCGATACTTCGTTTTGAAATCCTGATATTCGTTTTTTTAGAACTATTTCTTTAAATTTTTGGTCTCATTCGGGAGAAATCATATTTTAAAACTATTTTGGAAAAAGGGTTTCAAAAGTTTCAAATTATTTTGAAAAATAATAGTAAGATATGTAAGGGTTAATAAACTTTTAAATTTTAAATCTATCTGTGTTTCTAATTGTTCGAGTTTTGTGTAATTTTGAAAAATAACTGTTTTTGCTAAAAAAAAGAAATTTGAAAGTTAGAAGGAACATCCCTCGAATGACAATTATTACCCATTCCTTGTAACTTTTAATATCCCGATTTTCAGATATTTTGGATGATGTATGGAAATTACCATAGATAAAATTAAATCTCAGTAATTTAGAACATGGAAGGAATGCTCCAGTCAATATTGTGAACTAGAGTACAGACAATAAAATAGAATTATAGTAAAAGACCCTCAGTTTATAAATAAAACTGGATTTCAATTTTCTCTATCGAACTTAAACTAAGGAAAATTTCTATTCAGCTTGGGGTATTTGTTTCTCAAATCTTTGCTTTACCCATCAGCTAGACAAGGGACGTAATTTCGAAGAAATTCAAATTCAAAATACTAGTTGAAATATTTTCTGGTATTCCATTTCCTAATCCTTTGATTTGTTTATCAGTTAGGTAAAGGGAAAATTTGTTTATTTTTTATTATGGATTTCAAGCTAAATTATTTCGGGAGTTTGTTCGTTGTGTGGTCACAGCTTTTTTTTTGAATACTTTGAATCATTGTGGATGGTTAGGAGTTAGTCTGCAGTTTATGATACCGCTGTGATGAGGACAGGGACTTTTCGGATTTTCATCAAATTTTAAGAGATGACGGGGGACGATTAAGATTTTAATCCGATCGTTTTATGGTCAAGGTTAAAACTTTGTCCTAAGCTCATTTAGTAGTTGACCTCCTAGCGTTATACCTTTGATGGTAAACTACTTGATGAGTTTTGGTACAACTTAAACCTTGGACTCAATCATAAATTTTGCATCCAAATTCCCCTCCTTAAACTTCTTTCTTTCATCCTTCCTTCCTTATCTAATCAAACCATACCTTTATTCTTCTTCTCTTTCTTTGTTATCTCCTCATCTCCTCTTTTCTATGCAATTTTGCACATTGGATCTCTCCCCACTAGTACTCCTAGATCTAAACCCAATTTATTCTCTTCAATTGTTTCTTAGCCTATAATAGCTACTTACACTATATGATCTTCCTCGTGCCACTTAAGTTTAATCCTCAGGGAGAGAGACCATTTGGTTGGATCAGAGTAACATAAGGTTCCATCCTTTAGGGCTAAGAGAATTATCCATGACAGTTGGACTTGCATTGGTCCTTTACTTTGAGTTTCTTAAATAGGATTGTTGTATGTGCTGCATCAGCCTTTGCCGTATCTTGTTGGAATAGTTTTTGATGAAGAAAATTGTTGTTTCAGAGATGAAGATTAAATTATCTTTGAATGGTCTTTATGAAGGGGATCTCAATGAAATTTTATAGGCATCATTGTTTTACAAGGACCAGATTGTTATTTGGTTCATTCGGCTTTAGAGATTTTGCAGCAAATCTCTTTTTCTTAATGTCGGTTTTTGAGTTGGGCAATCTATATCCAAACTGCCTATGTAGATGTTTCTCATTTAACAAATAATTTCAAAATTGGAAAGTTACGACTAGATTTGCCTCATGATGTAGGAATCAATCTTTTCTTTAATCAATGGCGTAACCACAATCTGTACCGCATCATCTTTGATCTGCTTGTTGTTTTTGTGTGTTGTTTCACGAAGTTACTTTTTGTATTTTCACCAACCCATTTTTGTCTTTAGACCATGTTGGATGAATCATTTTGAGAAGTAGTTTTGGTGGTAAGTTTCTTTTGTCATTGCTAATTCTCTCTTGAGAGATGGTGATGTGGAAACCTCCAGCTACACCAACATGGTGCAATATGGGAATGAGCATTTTTCCATCATGACGTGACTAGTTAAAGGTCACGGGAATGGTTCAAGCTCCAGCTGTGGAGTAAAATGTCTCGTTATTTATATGCAATGTCTTGGAGGTTTCGATATTGTTTCCTTTTTTCTTTTCTCTTTCGAGCATTTATCTCTTGACTTTGTGGTAGTTCGTGCTTGTAACTGTTAGTGCATTGACCTTGTAAAATCACATGATAATGTAATGAGATTTCAGTTCCGAAATGAAATCTCATTTTCTTTATCTAACTAACAGTTATTTTAGAACTGGAAATTTTAGCAAAGGACACATTTTTGCGTGTTTCGTCACAAGTATTATATTTTTTAGTTGCGTATTACCTTTAAGCTAAAATTTATTTTGAGTTTTGTGAATGATTACGGTTTTCACTTTTTTCTACGTAACTGACTTCCTTCTATGCTGAAATGTGACCTAAGTCGTTTATGTTTCTACAAAATATATTTTGAAGCTTTTTATAAATGTCGTTTGAATTGAAAAAAGGCTTGATTTTAAATCTTTGGTTTGATTTACTTTATATTTTTGCAAGTTTGATTTATGCAAAAACTCGAATTTGGATATAGTAAATTACAAATGTTTAAATATCTGTTTTGTATAAAATTGATAATTTAAAAGTATTAAAGTGCATGTTGTCAAAATCTTATTTTTTGTACAAATTCCATACGGAAAGCTAAGCGGTACCAAAATTGAATTCCAAAAATTTACATGAACTTTTAAGAAGGAATTTGTTTTTATGGAAAATTTTGATTTTTGGTTCACATGGAAAACATAAGGAAGATTTCAGATGGTTTATTTGTAAATGGAGCACTAGGAACAATAATGCATCAAAAACATTAACGATAACAAAGGAAAGAATGTTTCAGCTTTGGAAACGTTAATTCTATACCTTGTCAACGATGCGCTCGAGTTATTGTTTAACTCATTTTAAGTTTTAGATCTTGTTTTAAGACTTCTTTGCAACCTATAGATGGATTTTTTTTAGTAATTGGGGAAATTGAGTCAAAGTTTTACTATAGGACTAGAATTGGAAAATTTAAAATATCAAAGAACGTCGAATTCTCCGCTTTGATTTCTATTTTTGGGCATAGGATAAATTATTTGGAAGTGACTAGATACATTGACGAATTAAATGTAGGATTTAAATATATAATTGGTTCCTTCACGTTCTATATGTAGTCCAAGGGTTTTGGATGAAAAATATTTTCAGATATATGCATTCATGTGGAACTTTCAATATATTTTAAGTTAATTGCATTATGATTTCAAAAGTATTTTAAAAAATGCATAAATATAGGGAGATCTGATTTAGAATCATTATGCATATGTACTTTGTGGGAGTGATCATTATGTATACTGTGTATCTACGCACATTTGGTTGCAAGATTAGATGTACACAAATTGGTTATGTATAATAGCATTACGAGGTGCTTACACCGTGACTTTGTCATTGGAAAAATTTCGAGATGAAGTTTCTTTTAAAGAGGGAAGAATGTAGCACCCTATAATATGGCGGTAATTAAAATTAGCTACTTAAAATATTCCAAAAATGAGATTTTTGCAAATGATAGAATATGATCACAAAACTTGCACCATTATGTTCATGAGGAGATGCTGGTCGACTTTCATGTTTGGGATTTCGCGAGTGGACTGTAAATGAAAAATTTACGGATGGATGGAAAATAAAAAAAAGATAATATATAAATGCCAATAAATATCTACATGCATCCCACAGGTGACAAGTCGATCTGAGGGTCAACCACCCTTCCACCTGCAGGTCGACGTTTCTTATGGCGGCTAGGGTTATGTTATATAATAATTTTTATATCGACGGACATATTTTTTTGGAATTAAATCTAACAGTTCATGATCATTTATGCGCCTATAAATCAAGGGCTAGACCCCTACTCTTTTGGTCACATTTTCTAGAGGCAGCAGCAAAGCTTTGCTATTCAAATTCTCCAATTTATTCTAAAATTATAAATTATAAATATATTCAAATCATATAAGTCAGAATTAGAGATATTGGACCTAGATTTGTGCAAAATGTTGGTTCTATGAATAGGTAATCTTTACCAATAGTTCTTCTTTTCCAATTTTTCTTTCTGATCTACAAATCTTAGTAAGCATACACACACACACACACACACACACATATATATATATATGCATGCCAACTGTAAACAAATTGTAGATCTGTAAGATTTGGAAATTATAGGCTTAAAAGTTATGTTTAGATTTGGATAGCTCAGGTGAGTGAGAAATATATTCATTGCTTAGAATATCCTATATAATTAGTTTGTGTTAAATTCGGGTATACACCTAAAATATTGGATTTGTTTATTTATGTCAAATTTTAAATAATATGTGAGGTTGGATATGGATTTGTAGGCCTCTTAGCTTCATATTCTTATATTGCCTACAATTTATCTTGGATTATTCATGGTTATTGTAAACATCTTGAATTTGGAAATCAGTCCCAAAATATTGTTAGATATGTAGTGTCGTTACTCCATATTTATAGGATTTAGATGTAAGTATATGATTCATGTAGTATTGATTATAGAATTATAAACTTGTTTGTGTTTGATATTGTTTGGGGGGTTTTTCCTTGATAAAAACATTATTTGAAATTTGTCATTACTCCCATTTTGCTCTTCCTATATTAAAAACATTTTTTGAAAATTACAAGGGATGTAAACAAATCAAATAAGAAGAGATGCGTAAATTCACGTATTTTTGTACGTAGTTTATAATATCTATTCCAAATCAAAACACATATTTCTTTGTGATTTGAAATATGCCAACGTCCCTCTTTTAAACAGTTTTAGGCAAATTTTAGAATAATTACAGTAAATGACCTTTACATGAGATTTTGAATCTTAAAAAAGTTTAAACACAAAGAGGGATTATTTTGGTTGTTAGCTTAGACCTTATACAAAATAATAATAGTAACAATAATAAAATATAAAAAGTAACTACGCTTAAAACATAAATATATAATTATTACAGTCTTATTCGTCCAAACCTACGGAAATAATGCTATTATATTTAATGTGTGTTGTGTGTTTAACTTCGAATGATTTCCATTTAATAGGAATAAATATATGAAAATATTTCCCATAATAAACGAATGAATATTTGTGACCGTTGTAGTGGAATTAATGGCTATAATTAAAAGGTTACAAATAAGGGAATGAATATTGTAACCTGAGTGTTTTGGGGAAATGAATAGAATAGGAAATAAATGTCGAATGGTTACAATTTAAAATGTGATTAGGAATAGGTGTTGTGACTCCAATTAGGAAAAACTAATAATAGTAATAAACCTATATATATCCATATAAAAGCTAATGAAATTAAATAAATGTAGTAATATTTTAGAGTTACAACAATTAAAAGTAGAGTAATTAAATGGGATTGATGTAAATGGCATTTAATAGGTTGTCTAATGCCTTGAGAAATATGACTGTTACAGTCATAAATGACATGAGACAATAATGAAATTAAATTGATTAAATACCCGTCGCCTTAGGAAATGTAACCATTAGGGTTATTAATGGCAAGGGTCCATTATAATAGTAAATGGAATTATAGGAGATTTAATGGGTATTATTTATCGTAGTAAATACTAAGTCCAATAAGGAAATAAATGATTAGATGTCCTAGGATAGGAAGTTATAGAAATTCATCCATATCTATTCTAGTTTAATTCTAGAACTTATATCATTAGAAATAAGGACCGAACTTAGTAAGTTAATGTTGTAAGGTCATTTTCCATGTTTGAAAGAAGTTCTCACTTTCCGTCAGTCGGACATATGCATAACTAATGTAAGATACCATTAACTGAGGGAACCCGTGACGATAGTTCATTGCATAATATGAATTATGTTAAGAGGTTTACTCCAAGAGGTGCCTGTCATCCGAAAGGAGAGACCAAAAGGGGAATAATTCATAGCGTACCCTACTTTGGGTTTAGAGGTACTAAGTAGTGAGATTCGTCTGTTTGGGTATTAAGCGACTGGATTTACCCTAAGAAGGATAGTGTCATAGAGTCCGCCCTTAACAGGTATTAAGTGATCAAATAGCTCGACTCCCCATAAATAAGAAGTATTATATGGCCAATTGGGTGCGAGATCAGTAATCTCCGTGATGGCCTGCTTTCTCTAGGTAGTAGGTGACAGGGTTAGAGTCCGTCTTATGATAAGGTATTAAATGTCCACACGACTTCCTATCATGTGGGAAGTATTAAGTGATTAGAGGATTATCTAATAAGGGTAGCTAGATAGTAACCTAGGAGTCCATCGAGGGAAGGTTATAATGATAATTAGTTGTTTATGTATCCTATAGGTCATAAGTGACTTCTTACTGTCTCTCGCCTTATGTGGGTTTAGTAATAAGAAAGAACGATGGAAGCTTTAAATTAGTAGGATTTAGTAGCTAGTCTCATTTAATTTACATTAGGACATAAGAAACCACCTAGAGAGGTACCAAGTGATTAATTGATCCACCTTTACATTAGATAGACAATGAGGCCATAAGTCGCTATATACAGATGACCCACTTCCTTTATTAATAAGATATTAAATAGTGGGAGAACCTGCCTCTTAGTTTTGGTATTAGTTAAAATGGTGGTTTAAAGGCTTCAAACTTATGCGGAAAAAATTATATCTTGGTATAATACGATAATGTTATCTTTCGGTAACGCTGTATTGGGTATGGAAGTTAATCATCTTGCATAATCCTTACAAGATTATGTTAGAATAATTAGCCTTGTTAGACATATGATTTTGGGTGAAACCAAATGGGATACATTTGTGTATTATGGACAGTGTTACTACATTTTCTACTCACCATAACTTGTTGTTCTGACTCCCTCCTCATAACAACTCTCAAGTTTATTTCGGGGGAATACATGTCTTTGCAAGTGTTCAAGTTTGATTTTCCATCATGCTCGGTATTGATGTGACGATTTGCTTTTAAGGTAGTTGCCTAAGTTGATACTTGTTATCCTATCTTGTTTTCGTTGTGAGTTAGTTTTATTGTACTCTAATTATGCTCGTGCTCATTAGTTGCAAGTACCCGATTTATGCTCTCTATGCTTGGATGGGTTTGAATTTCAATTTTTGTCGAAATTCGGACTCAGAAAAGTGTGGGATGTTACAATTTTTTAATTTTTGTATAAAATAAACAAGGTAGAAAAAGAATAAAAAAACAATGTAACAATAATTATATATATTTGTAAAAAAGGACTAAAACAATTTAGGTAGTTGATACTTTCGTTGGTAGATTGGTGTTATATCTCTAACTCTAAAATCTTTATTTTGACGTTTGTCCCTCTCTATGGATATAAAGTACACCTTCTAGGACTACATGGCCGACAAACCTAATTGCCTACAATTGCCCATTACTTCATGATCCCGCAGCCCGACGCTATCTCTTTACCAACTAAAAAATCGAGGATAATTCATCTTTAGGGAAGTACCTAATTTTTAGGCGGTCAAAATTTATTTTTCTTTAAAACACTTGGCGCTTTTGATTTTCATGATAATTGAAGAATTATGCTTTAGCTTTGCATGTAGATGATAGTGGTGATAAAAATGTATTACTGGAGAAGAGAAGAAACTTAGGCATTTGGTTTATAATATGGGTGAAATTTTGCGCGGAGGATACAAAGACATTTTTTGCATTTAATGCTGGGAAGATGACATTATTTAATTAGTTGAACAACAAAAATTGGTAGAAATATGGAGACCTACATAGTGGTCTTTTGATTATAAGTAAATGGAATAGAGGGTGCAAAGTTTGCAAAGCCACCCTCTTTAAATTTGAAAAACATGAAGGAAAAATAGGAAAATCCTAAAAGCCCCCAGTTTTACTGGTTGAATAAAGTATTTGCATCATATATAAGATATATTTAGTTTTAACTTTCATTACTAATTGGATTTTGATTTTGGGTTGGGCTTTCGCTTTTTAGTATAAACTTAATCAATATGTGATTTTAAATCAAAGTTTTGCATATATTTGTCCTTAGAAGTTAATTTTTTTCTTAATTTTATGTCTTAAATCTATTTTCAATTTTTTCCTAAAATGATTTTAAGTCTCTCAATTCAACATTAAATTTCTTGCATCGTACTCTTTTTTATGTTATGTGATTTTTTGTGATGTGATGCTAATATGCGAGTTTTTCAAATTACTTTTTGAGCCTTAAGTGAAATATTCTTCGAATACATGGCTTCTTAGCTTTTTATTTTATGTTCTTCATTCAATTCTTTAATGACTCTACAACAAAACCTTTATTGATATTTTCTATTTCAGAACAAATATTTATTTAATTATTTATAGTTATTAGCTTTCTTAATAGAACATTGTTATGACAACATGGCTATCTATCATAATCAGATTATATAGTTTTTCTAATCTCGGTATCTAAATTTTTTATGGATCTAAATAAATTCATGGAAAAAAATATACATCCGCCGAATTTTGGGATACAAGGCCACTTGCAAGCTCATTTAACAAAATTCATTAATAACCTAATGTTATGTTCGAACACCCTAATGTTTTCTATAAAACATTTAACTCTATGATTTTCTTTTAGTACCCTATTATATACAGTTTTTACCCTTGTTTTTTCATATAATAATAAAATGTTGTTATGCAATCCAGGTATATCCATATGTTTCACAAGTCTTAGGTAACATATAACATATTACACACCAACATATGTCTAATAGCTCAAATCACACTATTACACGATGTTCTTTATATAAGTGGTTTTCATTATTTCTGTATGTACAAAGCACTAGGTATCTCCATATTTCAAACTTTCTCTACACCAAGTTAAAATCATCTCCTAGTGCATAACACATTAGATTGGTATCGATTCCGATTTTTTGTTCTCATTAAATTAAATTAGCTGAATACCATGTCTTTACAACAATCAAAGGCATCGAGCATTTTTATGCTTTCATAAGAACAAGAAAGTATACGGTAGTAAGTGGAATTCGTTTTATTTTCAACATATGAGATAAAAATTTAGGGTGTACGTGTAGAGAAGGATTATGATCCCCTCCTACTTGGGCTTTTCACACTCCTCTCTGCTTTTTATGAAAAAAAATACGAATTATAATAATATGTAGATATGTTGTATTTACTAGTGATGATTGATGTTAAATTTTAAATAATTTAAAAATACTTGTCCCCTTCAAAAATACAAACTAGCATGAACCATTTTAAGACATTTACTTAAACCAACTGGAATTATTGCAATATGATAATGCAGATCTAAAAAACTAGCGGAAGAAAATAGATTAGCACAACTGATGCTTCGTGTTATTCCCTTTTTTAAATCACGATTATTAAATCCATTCAACTAAGGGCTTTAGGTCTATCATTTTCAGAGTTCTACTTGAAATCCTGGAAGATGGTTAAAGCATTAACAAACTGTAAGAAGGTAGGTCCTATTGAATGTTTTTTTCACAAATTTGTCAATTGGTATCCCCCATGGGTAGAGGGGAGACAACCCCCTAAGGTGGGGGTGCGGGGGCAACGTCCCCGCTAATAGGGTTCGACTTGCCCAGTCAGGCCACTCGAGTCCGGCAGAAAGCGCCCTGTTTGAAACGATTTATTTTATTTGATATTGAACTTAAATTCAAACACCAACAGCAATATCCGTAGGAATACAGTAATGATCATTCAACCCAATAGGCACCACTGTTCAATCCAAAAAACATCTCAAACAGATGTTTCTCTTCTCTATAAATACACATTCCATCAACACAAAAAACATTTTCAAAGTTCTAAAATAATAAGCATTATCAGGTAAATTTCTGAGTGTCTTTCTGATCTGTGCAAGTAATCACAATTTGCACAAATAATCTTCACTGTATGCTGAAAGATTATTTTCAATCGACCAGTTGTCATAAACAGAGGGGAAATTTGTTTTTAAATACAGGAATTTATTTGTGCCTTATAACGATTAACCTTTTGTAATCTACTTCAATAGTTCCATATACATAGCAACAAGGATATAAAGCATGTATATCTAATTAATAATCCTATGTAGCAGCTGGCTTAGCCAATCAGCCATGTCGCTCAGGTTTCTGAGACTGGTGCTGTATTGGGGAACCATATTTGGGTATTTGGTTTTCTTAAATCGGTATCGTGATTTAATTAATTATGGTTTTGGACCACTTCTTTGCATTAATTTTGACACTTGTAGAATGATATATTTTATGTTTAAATTTAACTGTTTGAATAAATGTCTGAACGGTGAATAATTGAGCTAAGATTTTGAAAATGTTACGAGTGTCAAAATGGTCTCAAAACTTGGATAGAGGATGATAGATATGTGGATCAAACATCTACAAATTTTTGTTCGATTTGGATTAGTGTAGCTCACAAATGGGTATACGGTGCTAAAGTGGTGTTGCAAAACAGAATGTCATGGAATTATATATATATATATATATGTATGTATGTGTGTGTGTATGGAAAATATAATTAACTAACTATTAGAGATGCTAAAATGAAAATTGACGATGCAGGCATCCTAGAAGGCGCCTTATATAGAGCGTATCAAATCCTAAAAATATGAATTGCCTAAATAAATATCTGTCTCCTGGGTCGTTGACATAATAATGAATATTATGAAATGAAGATCGGCCCAAATAGAAAAATATCATGCATTCACCATGCAATGAGATAAGATCAGTGACATATCTCATATTAGGTAAAAACTAATATGCATTAGCCACCATGGAGCACAATACCGACTTCTCCCAAAAACATTTAAATTAGCGTTGCTCACTTGGAATTTCTTTCATTAAATAAAATGTCAAATTTAAATCGTTTTCTAATATTGTCAACCAATAGAGTACTAGACTCACTGAATTTTATCTAATCATGAATTAGTTGTTATTTCGAATATATTACTCAAAAATAAGAATCATAAACGAACCAATCAATAAAATCCATATTCTATAGTTCTTGAATCATATAAGAGGTTAAAATATTCAAACATACCAAATCCAATCTAAGCTAAAATGAAAGTTCAAATGAAAGAACATAGAAAATAATGTATAGTTTTAAAATTATTACAGGATTGATCATTATATCTACGCTCTGAACCGATTCCAATCAAACCATTGGTCAAATAGCGTTTAGATTTTGAAATTTTTATTTGGACCCAACTGCCTTAAATCATGTTCCAATCCAACCTAAAACAGTTGGCATCTATAGTACTTTGATTTCCTCTTTTACTTTTTTATTTACATTCAAACATTACTACAAACTTATTATGTTCATTTCAAAACAACCCTTTCCCATTCACCAATAACTGTAGGACAAAAATAAGCCTTATTTATGTAGCTACTATTATTGTAACAACCCGGAAAATCTGAGCCAATTTAAATTTTATTAATTTGGCTATTTTAGTGAATTTTAAATATTTAAAATAAATATTTTAAATAATAACGACGAACAATAAGTTTGAATCGATGTTTGAAAATAAATATAATTAATTTGAATTATAAACAAGGCCTGAAATGGCGTGGTAGTTTCAAAAATTTGAATTCAAACTTTGACTGACTATACCGGGTGCAAAACAAAACGGATTTTAGTGAAACCAAAAATATTTAAATCTGTTAGTGAATATCTTTCAAACGAATCTGAAAAATCGAAGTTTCATAGCGGGAATCAAAAGTTATGGCCAAATGAATTTTCAGAAAGGTCGCTATAGAGTTTATATAGCCCGTGAAAATGGCTATTTTGCAAACGACCTCAGAATTCGACGAAACCACTTTTGTTGGATCCGGGATGCTATATTATTGCTAGTTTTCAAATTTCATAATTTTTGAAGCTAGTATGTGAGCATGGCAAAGGAAAATGTGTTTGGTCGATTTCTGTAAAATGGGATCGACCAGAAAAGGGCCATTTTTCAAACGATCTCAGAATTCAACGATACTAGTTTTTGGGGACCGTATCGTCAAATCATGGCTAGATTTATTTTTCTGGAATTTTTGGGATTAGTAGTGGCCCCGGCAAATTGAAATGTATGTTCAAAATAAATATTGAATGTTTTATTTTTTAATCTAAAGAGAAACTGACTGAAACAGTCGAATTGGCTTACGAAACATATCCCATTATATTTGGAAGGGGGGTATTTAGCTTTGGGCGACAGTTGTGGGGTTTGGATTGGAGTCCGTATGGAGAAACACCATTTTGAAAATCAAATAAGGCATGGGCCAATAGGAAAATTCCTTCATAAATTTAAAAATATAAAAAAACCCTTTTCCTCTCTCCCCGCTCGCGATAAACGGCGGAAGCCACTTCCGATCTTCCTAGCCAATTTCCGACCGCTCCATCCATCTTAAGCCACCACCCCTTTGGAACTTTTTGAAGTCCTTCTCCCCCTCTTCAAATCCGTCCCTGGAGCACCCACCATCGACGTCCCTATCTCGAGAATCGAGCGCCTAAAGTTGGGATCTTTGAAGTCCCGTTGCCGCTCCGATCTGCCACCGCACCTGACGCCTTCACCAGCCGCCGACGTGCCTCTCCAAGCTCTCCACGATGGTACCCTTCGATCGGCACAACGCTACATGGATTTGCGTGAAAATCGATCCCTAGTTTTGAACGAATTTTGAAAGGTAACGGCTGAATTTATTTTAACTGTTTAATAACACTTTAAAGCGCTACGGTTTATGATTTCATTGTAAAAATCATATCTTTTTCGTTTGTTGACAAAATTCAGTGAAACAAGAGACAGCGGACTCGTGTGGACGCCTTCTACATTCTAGAAGAGACCGGATATTTTTTTGAGCCTGCTGCTGTTTTTGGTGGAGTGGAACCCAATGTGAGATTTCTAAGTTATAAACAATATGGAAAACAACAATATATAAATTATATAGTCGAAGTATGAGTTATATAAGCGTTGTACACCACATGTATAAGTGTTGTATAAGTTGTATGTTCGATGTATAAGTTATATATGCGTTGTAAAAATTATATGTGCGTTGAAATAAATTGAAGTGATATTGAAATGAAATCAAAATATAGTTATATACGTATATCTATATATATATATACACTCCGCTCGTCCACAGACCATGGACGATATATATTGGTTGTGATATTGTTTGGATTATTGGCTGATGTGAAAATTTAGTGAATTTCATGAATGGTTGATTTGAAATAAATGATTGTGGTTGAAATCCCAATAGGATAAGTATATGGGAAAATTCGTCTACGTACGAACTAGATATTGAAAATCCCCATTGGCAAAAGCTGCGAGGCTTTAAGGTAGAGCGAAGAGCCGTATTAGGGACGGTCCCGGTTTTAACTACCCTGTCGTTATGCTGCCGAAATTTTCTGAAATATTTCTGTGTTTGATTTATATTCATGTGTTGAATGTTGAAATTAAAGTCATGTGTTGAATGTTGAAATAAATTCGTGTGTTGAATGGAGTTCATGTATTGAATAAATTCTTCGAAAGAAAAAAATCACATCTTTATTATATATATAAACTATATAAAGTAATCGTGTTTTGAAATAAATTGTTTTGCAATAAAAATCACATTTTTATTATATATATATAAACTACATAAAGTAATCGTGTTTTGAAATAAATTGTTTTGCAATAAAAATCATATTTTTATTATATATAAACTATATAAAGTAATCGTGTTTTGAAATAAATTGTTTTGCAATAAAAATCACATTTTTATTATATATAAAAAAACTATAGAAAATATTCATGTGTTGAATGTTGAAAAAATATTCATGTGTTGAATGTTGAAATGAAATTCATGTGTTGAATAGAAATTCACGTGTTGAATAGAAATTCCTGTGTGGAAATAAAATAAATATCCGTTGGATAAAAATATCGTTTTATCAAATATATGAAGTGAAAATGGTCTTGAAGTCGAAGAATCGATTATATTCATATATATATATATATATATAAATATAATTAAAATTAAATCAAATAACGAAGCTACAGTTCGTGTTTTGAAACCGTGATTTCAAACGATTAGTGCGGGAGATCCGACCATCGGATTTTCCCGAAACCAAAACCATTGGGTTCGCTTTGGAAATATCTTTCCAACAACACCCACTTTGTGAAGATCCAATGGTTGGATTGTCTGGAATGTTTAATTCAAATCTGAAGAAAAATAGCTCTAGGATCGATTATATATATATATATATGTATGTATATAATTAAATTAAATCGAATAAAGACACTGCAGTTCGTATTTTGATATCGAAACTTCAAACGAGTGTATCGGGAGATCCGACCGTCGGATTTTCCCAAAACTGAAACCGTTGGATTCGTTTCAAAAAGATCTTTCTAATGATACAAAATTTGTGAAGATCCAACGGTTAGATTTTCAGATATATGTAAATCAAATCTGAAGAAAAACAGCGCCACGACCGCGTTATGGCCTGAAGCGTCGTTTGAATGAAATGGCTATTTTTAAATAAATAAAAATATCGATAAATCGTTATAAAATATTATAAACGATATGGAATGGGAATAAACCAAATTTACCGGGTTTAGTGGATATTTGATGGTTGAATGTGTTTGGCGTGAATTGTTGTTGAATAATTTAACCATTGAAATGAATTGATTTAAATTCTAAATATACGTGAATTATTTGAAAAGGCCGAGTTAAATCTCATTTCAAATAATTGATCGGCGATAAGAAGTCGATGATGAAGACGGTGGTTGAAGACCGGAGATCTTCACCTCAGTTGGATGATAACTGATGTCTTGATTGTGAGGCATCCCGAAATATAGATAATAAGTGGTGATCGTCCAAAAGTACGTGGAGATCGATGGATATGCGAGGTATGTGGTGCCTCCGGTTTCGTTCAGACCCAGAACGAACTTGTAAATGGACTGTGTGTCTGACATTGGATTTTGTTCTGTGTTGATTGATCTCCATTGAACATATATCTGTTTGGCGGAGGAAAATTTATTCTCTTGCTTAACGCCCTTCTTTGAGACGTACGAACTCAGAGGTTATATATCGATAGAAATCAGTCGCATGGAGTGAACTGCCTGTGTGGCACGCCTAAGTGGCAAATGGTCAAGGCTTCTGTTGAAAAGCAAAGTCTTGTGGTTGATGATCAAAGCATGACCTGTGTGGCATAGCTTTGTGTATAACGTGAATTCGCGAGCCTCACACCCCGGTATGAGCCAGAAACGGGAGAGGACCTCAGGTAGGACATGCGTTTCTTTCTAGCTAGAGGTGGTGTCAGTGCTTAAACTGGCCGACATATATATTATTTTCACCTGTGTGGTTGTTGCTGTTGCGAGGCGCCTCAGATATATCGGTGACTATGTGGAGCCGATGGAGTCATTTGGCTCATTGATGCCCCAAAGGGCGGGGAGACGCAGTGTTCAGGCATTTTAATTAACATCGATGGACCGGCTTTGACGATCCAAGGGCCCACCTGAGTCTGGGTCCTGAGACACGGGCTAGAGCGTCTCGAGTTCGGTGAGGACGATCCCTTGCCTCGGTTCATGACGGAAATCCAATTTCCAAATATGTGACTTTGCGGTTTTGATTGTATACCTATATATGGCGACATAGTGGTATGGAGCATTAATGTCGTCTATGATTGATACTTATGATTTGAAGTTTTTTTTGAAACATGTAAACACTAGTAATAATATCAAATACTTTTGTTTTATTCGTATCAAGCATATTTTGGCCATTATAAGGAAAAAACTCTATCCTCCGGTTTGCGTTGCATTGTGTGATGGGAACTGAGTCTTATAATGGCTTCATTTTTATAAAAAGCATTGCGATGTTTAAAAGATTTACTTGTTGTAAAGCACTGGCAATCCAATGGAGTAAACCCGTTCCGCGAAAGTGGCGTGGTCCTGTGATTAGCCATATTATAAAATGTGTTAAGTAGATTTCTCATACAGTCCCATGACTGACTCGTAGTTTGTTTCACTTGCAAACTCGGATGCTTCTTTTACTACACGGGCAACCTTGTGTTCATGTTTTAGCATACTCTTTCTAGATAGCTGGAGCTGAAGATGGATTCTACCATTTATCTCTTTTTTGCCTGTTCAGCTCCTATTTTACATATTATGTTTTGTTTTCCACTATAGACATTTATGTATAGCTGAAATGTATTTTGAACTAAGTATGATCCTGTATATTGTGTAACTCTGATGATTATGTTTATCCAGTGTATTCTATTGTACATTATATGGTGTATTTATTTATTTCTGTTCTGCTGTTATTTGTTTATGTGTTATATTCCAAAGATTACCCTTGCCACCATCGTACGGGGTTTTGGGGTCGTCACAACGTGGTATCAGAGCTTTGGTTAAGCTTAGTTCTGGAATATAACATATTAACGAACTCGTCAAAAATAGAACCAGTAGTGTTCTAGAACGAGTAACTCATTACAGATAGGATCAGTAATATTCTAGTATGAGTATAGCAGAATGAAATAACACCTCGATAGACACATTTGCATTCAAGTATATGTTTCTATGCTTTATAATATCTTTTCTGTTGACCTGACACTTGATCTGCTATTTGCAGAAGTACTAGAAAATGAGTGACAGAAACAGAAGGAATGCAGAACTAGATCTAGAGGCTCTATTTAAGAGATATCGAAATCTGGGTGGAGCACAATTCTCGGGAAATGAATCGATTATTCAAACTCAGGCATGGATGTGTTCTGCTGAAAGAATTTTTAAGCATTTCCAGCTGAGAGACGATCAGAAAAGATTAGTGGCATCTTGGGCGCTCAAAGAAGAAGCTTTAATCTGGTGGGAAACAATCATAAATGATAATCTAGAAGGTGATATCACCTGGGATAGATTCAAAGAGATTTTCAGTGAAAGATTTACTCCTCCAGAAGCAACTGTGCGGTTATGTGATGAATTTTACTATTTGATACAAGGAGATATGAATATCCCAGAATATCATAAGAAATTCAATGAACTTTCTCATTTTCCCCTCATCTAATTCAAAATCCGAAGAGGAAGAATCTGAGGTTTATTAACGGGCTTCAAAGAAAGTACCAAAGTAAAGTAATGGGACATGTGAAGCTTCCTTTTTCTGAAATGATATACATGGCTTATCAGTATGAAGATCTCCATAAGAAAGGTCTTTTGAACGACGAAGTAGAAGTCAGTTCTAGTATCAAAGGGGAGTCTGAGACTGATAGTAATGAGGCCAGTACGATGCCTGAGGTGAGAAAGAAGCCCAAAGCCAAGAGGAAAAGGGTTAAATCTGAGAAAGGACCCGTAACGACTGCTGTATGCGGTAATTGCAAGAAGCCAGGGCATTTGGCGATAAACTGCGGACCCTTAAAGAAGCGATTAAGGAGTGGATTTAAATCAAAGAAAAAGCTTCAAGAGAGTAGGGGATGCCATAAGTGCCACCAGGCCGGTCATATTGCGAAAAATTGCCAGCTATCACAGAAATCTGAAGCAGTACATGTAAATGAAGTGGCAGAAGTGCCTGCATCTTCATCTAGTCGGGAAAGGTCTGATGTTTTAGAAGGCACGCTTACCGTAAAAAACATTCCAATTAAAGTACTTTTTGATACAGGCGCGTCACGAAGCTTTATTGCAAAGAATGCAGTTAAGAAGTGGGATTTGAATTTGAAAAATCTCAAAGAACCCATCACTGTCCATAATCCGGTTGGGGGTTCTCTCGATCTTAGCTGGATTTGTGGGGTGCCTATCTCTTTTTCCTGATATCGGTTTCCTACCATCTCGACCGTCATGAATTTTACCAAATTCGATCTTAATTTGGGATTGGATTGGTTAACCAAATATGAAGCTGAGGATAAATGTGCCGAGAGAGTGGTTAGGGCAAAGATTAAATCAGGAGATTATATCACCATACCATGCGAAAGTCCAAACTCAAATAGAAAAGACTTTTGGGCAGCTCTTGATGTTTCTCCTGCTCAAATAGAAAATATCCCTGTAGGCACAGAGAATATCCCGACCTCATAAAAGATATTCCTGTCGTCAAGAATTATGCGGATGTATTCGAAGAAGTAGTTAGTTTACCTCCGAAGAGATAAATTGATTTCAAGATCGCTTTAATTTCGAATGCAAGGCCAGTAGTGCACGCTATTCGGAGAATGACTCTAAAGGAGAAGGAAGAACTAGATAATCAAACTCGACAGCTTGTATGGAAGGGTCTGATCAGGCCTAGTTTCTCTGATTGGGGAGCAGCAATGGTGTTTGTCCCAAAGTCAGACGGTACTCTTTGACTATGTGTGGATTATCGTGACTTGAATAAACAAACATTAAAGAACAAATATCCATTGCCGCGAATTGATGATTTGCTGGATAGATTGAATGGCGCACAAGTGTTTTCAAGGATGGACCTAGCTACAGGCTTCCATCAGCTTCGTATTGCCGAAGAGTGTGTTCCTATGACAGCATTCAGAGGTCCCGATTTGTTCTATTAGTGGTTAGTAATGTCGTTCGGCTTAATAATGCTCCATCTTATTTTGTCGATTTAATGAATAGAGTGTTCAGAGAAGTCTTGAATAAATTTGTTCTGGTTTTTATTGATGATATTCTAATCTTCTCTAAGTCAAAAGCTAAACATGAAAAACATTTGGAACAAGTGTTAGAAATTCTGCGAAAGAATGTTTCAAAGGCTAAACTGTCCAAATGTATATTCTGGCAAAATGAAGTAAAGTTTCTTGGCCACGTCGTATCAAAAGAGGGAATTGCTGTGGATCCAAGTAAAATCACTGTTATTCAAAATTGGAAACAACCTAGTACTCCCACAGAAGTCCGAAGTTTTCTTGGATTGGCTAGTTATTACCGGAAGTTCGTTAAAGATTTTTCGAAGATATCTAGTTACTTAACAAAGCTTACAAAGAAGCACGCAAAATTCAAGTGGACTCCAGAATGTGAGGAGGCTTTTAAGGAGCTAAAATTAAGATTAACAACTGCTCCAGTGTTTACAATTATTGACGGCAATCAAGACTTGAAAGTCTGGACAGATGCCTCTAGAGAAGGCCTTGGTGCAGTATTAATGCAAAGAGGCCAAGTTGTTGCTTATGCTAGCCGTCAGCTGAAGCCACATGAAAAGAACTACGTTACTCATGATCTTGAGTTGTTAGCCATTGTATTTGCTTTAAAAATCTGGAGGCACTATCTTTTGGGTGAGAAATTCGAACTGTTTACAGATCATCAGTCGCTAAAGTATCTATTCACCCAGAAAGACTTGAATCTGAGGCAGCAATGTCGGCTAGAATTTCTGGCAGCATACGATATTGAGATTTTGTACACTCCAGGGAAAGCCAATGTTGTGGCCGATGCGCTAAGTCGAAAGAATGTAATAATCTCCAGTTTTATTATTATGACTTCCTTGATTGACAAAATATATATTCTTCAGAAAGACGATAATTTTATTAAGGATATGATCAGAAGGATTCAGAAAGGCGAACCCTTGGGTTTTCAAATAGATAATGATGGGATCCTAAGATTGAGAGGAAGGATTTGTGTTCCCGACATCCCCGAACTCAAAAGAGAAGTGTTGGACGAATGTCACAAGTCCAAGCTGGGTATCCATCTAGGTGTGAGCAAAATGTATAAGGATCTCAAGCGAACATTCTGGTGGAAGGCTATGAAAAGGGACGTTTCAATATATGTTAGCAGGTGCTCTACTTGCCAACTAGTCAAAAGCGACCAACAGAAACTTGCCGGATTGTTGCAACCGCTGGACATTCCAGGTTGGAAGTGGGAACATATTTCCATGGACTTCATAGATGGTTTGCCCAGAACAAAGAAAGGAAATGACAGCATCTGGGTGATCATAGATCGCTTCACGAAGACTGCCCATTTTATACATGTCAGATCCAATAGAACCGCTCAAAGTCAAGCACAGATTTATTTCAAAGAAATTGTTAGGCTACATGGAGTGCCGATCAGTATAGTCAGTGATAGAGATCCAATATTTACTAGAAAATTCTGGGAGGCATTTCAACTAGAACTAGGAACGAAGCTGAACTTGAGCATTGCTTATCATCCTCAGACAGATGGTCAGACTGAGAGGGTGAATCGTATACTAGAAGATTTATTGTGGGCTTGTGTTCTTGACTTTGGTGGATCATGGGAAGACCATTTGCATTTGGCTGAGTTCTCATATAACAACAGCTACAAAGCGAGCCTGACAATGTCACCATTCAAAGCATTGTATGGTAGACCGTGCCGATCTCCTGTTTGTTGGGTCGAACCTGGTAATAGACTTGTATTGGGACCTGATATGATCCGTGAAGCTGCAGACAAAGTCGATTTCGTTAAGAAACGATTACTCTCCGCTCAAAGCCGACAGAAGAGCTGTGCTGATTCGAGGAGAAGAGATTTGGCTTTTTCTGTTGGTGATTAGGTGTATCTAAGGGTTTCTCCGATGAAAGGAGTGATTCGATTTGGCAAAACTAGGAAGTTGGCGCCCAGATTTATTGGTCCATTCCCTATTCTTGAACGGATTTGAACTCTCGCTTATAGAGTTCAATTGCCTGATTAGTTGCCTGGAATACATGATGTATTTCACGTTTGTCAACTTAGAAAGCATGTACTGGATCCGGACTCGGTTGTGGAAGAAGCCGCACAACAGGAATGGGAAATTACTCCAGAATTGGCTATGAGAAGAGAGCCGATAAAGATTATTGGCAAAGAAACCAAAGAGCTGAGGAAC
The DNA here is from genome assembly GCA_030737875.1 of Allium sativum. Classification (NCBI taxonomy): domain Eukaryota; kingdom Viridiplantae; phylum Streptophyta; class Magnoliopsida; order Asparagales; family Amaryllidaceae; genus Allium; species Allium sativum. The sequence goes on along the minus strand of CM060916.1, from coordinate 216,974,135 downwards.
AAGAAGGTCCACTTAGTCAAAGTGCAATGGAGTGGAGATCTGCGAGATTGTACTTGGGAAACAGAGGAAAGCATTAAGAAAGCCTATCCTAAGTGCAGGCTGGATATCTCTGATTGACTCTGGTGCAAGGTACATTTACCATACTTTGCATTACCATTTTTTTCTCTACTTTGTTGTTATTTTTGTTTCATGGATGTGAACTTTTAATTCTATAGTCTGATTATTTTAAAAGAGTATATGAATCAATTAGTATATTTTTGAAAAGTTAAAAACAAATTGATTGTTGTTTGTGTGGTGTGATGGTGGATTTGATTAATTAAAATGATAGTTAATCCAATCAATGAATGAAGGGTAAATCTATGAAATTAAATCACGTATTGAACTGATTTAAAAATAGATAGAAATATATACATGTGCAATATATATGTGTGAACAGGTAAATGGATTAGCTGTTGAGTAAAGAATTTATTTATTTGCATGCCCGACAAATAGGTAGACCTTAATGAGTTAGATGCACAATTTTATTATTATATCAACTCTTGTGAATGTCATTGGATGCGGAATGTTGGTTGTTCTGTGAGTAATAATAAATGTCGCCATAGGATAGTAACAATTAATTTTGAACTACACTACATGGCATACTTCTTGAAGATGGGCATACTTCATCATATACCACATAAGCATTTGGGGCTTGTGTGACGAGTTTGATGATTTACCATACGAGCGAGAGGCTTGTATGGCAATTACTATATATTACAGGTTGAACTGATGACTGATATGGACCATATAAAATGTAACGGTAAATTGCAAGATCAATAAAAACCCCACACTGGTTTGGAGATGACAATAAACACGTCTCTCTGGTCATTAAGGCACAAAAACCATTTATAGGGTGACAAGAATTTATTCTCTGGAGTTATGTTCTATACACACTCCTCTGTGGACACCGGAATATATAACTACAAATATGTGCATGCTTATTAGGATTTATTGGGTACATAATACGGCCCAATAAATTTCCAAACCCCTCCCCGTACAAAGGAGGTTACGGCGAAATTTTTCGAAAATTTAGGGTGTTAGCCAAATTTTTGAAGAATTAGAAAATTCTCAGAAACTGAAAAGTTGGAGAATGGAAGCCAGATTGAAAGTAGAGTTGGTTAATTAAACCACTTTCGACTTTGTTCCTTTTCGGGGACGAAAAGTTTTAAGTGGGGGAGATTGTAACAACCCGGAAAATCTGAGCCAATTTAATTTTTTTTTAATTTAGCTATTTTAGTGAATTTAAAATAAATAATTTAAATTAATAACGACGAAAAGTAAGTTTGAATCGATGTTTGAAAATAAATATAATTAATTTTAATTATAAACAAGGACTGAAATGGCGCGGTAGTTTAAAAATTTTGAATTCAAACTTTGACTGACTGTACCGGGTGCAAAAAAACAGATTTTAGTGAAACCAAAAATATTTAAATCTGTTAGTGAATATCTTTCTAACGAATCTGAAAAATCAAAGTTTCATAGCAGGAATCAAAAGTTATGGCCAAATGAATTTTCAAAAAGGTCGCTATAGAGTTTATATAGCCCGTGAAAATGGCCATTTTGCAAACGACCTTGGAATTCGATGAAACCACTTTTGTTGGATCCGGGATGTTAAATTATTGCTAGGTTTCAAATTTCATAATTTTTGAAGCTGATATGTGAGTGTGGCAAAGGAAAATGTGTTTGGTCAATTTTTGTTAAATGGGATTGACCAGAAAAGGGTCATTTTTCAAACGATCTCAGAATTCGACGAAACTAGTTTTGTTGGGACCGTATCATCAAAACATAGCTAGATTTATTTTTCTGGAATTTTTGGGATCAGTATGTGGCCCCGGCAAATTGAAATGTATGTTCAAAATAAATATTGAATGTTTTATTTTTTAATCTAAAGAGAAACTGATTGAAACAGTCAAATTGGCTTACGAAACATATCCCATTGTGTTCGGAAGGGGGGTATTTAGCTAGGGGCGACAGTCGTTGGGTTTGTATTGGAGTCCGTATGGAGAAACACTATTTTGAAAATCAAATAAGGCACGAGCCAATAGGAAAATTCCTTCATAAATTTAAAAATATAAAAAAAACCTTTTCCTCTCTCCCCGCTCGCGATAAACGGCGGAAGGCACTTCCGATCTTCCTAGCCGATTTCCGACCGCTCCGTCCATCTTCAACCACCAACCCTATGGAACTTTTTGAAGTCCTTCTCCCCCTCTTCAAATCCATACCTGGAGCACCCACCATCGACGTCCCTATCTCGAGAATCGAGCGCCTGAAGTTCAGATCTTTGAAGTCCCACCGCCGCTCCGATCTGCCACCGCACCTGATGCCTCCACCAGCCGCCGACGTGCCTCTCCAAGCTCTCCACGGTGGTACCCTTCGATCGACACAACGCTACACGGATTTGCGTGAAAATCGATCCCTAGTTTTGAACGAATTTTGAAAGGTAACGGCTGAATTTATTTTAACTGTTTAATAGCACTTTAAAGTGCTACGGTTTATGATTTCACTGTAAAAATCATATCTTTTTCGTTTGTTGATGAAATTCAGTGAAACAAGAGACAGTGGACTCGTGTGGACGCCTTCTACATTCTAGAAGAGACCAGATATTTTTCTGAGCCTTCTGCTATTTTTGGTGGAGTGGAACACAAGAGATTTCTAAATTATAAACGATATGGAAAACAACGATGTATAAATTATATAGTCGAAGTATGAGTTATATAAGCGTTGTACACCACATGTATAAGCGTTGTATAAGTTGTATGTTCGATGTATAAGTTATATATGCATTGTAAAAATTATATGTGCGTTGAAATAAATTGAAGTGATATTGAAATGAAATCAAAATATAGTTATATACGTATATCTATATATATACTCCCCTCGTCCACAGACCATGGACGATATATATTGCTTGTGATATTGTTTGGATTATTGGTTGATGTGAAAATTTGGTGAATATCATGAATGGTTGATTTGAAATAAATGATTGTGGTTGAAATCCCAATAGGATTAGTATATGGGAAAATTCGTCTGCGTATGAACAAGATATTGAAAATTCCCATTGTCAAAAGCTGCTAGGCTTTATGGTAGAGTGAGGAGCCGTACTACGGACGGTCCCGGTTTTAACTACCCTGCTGGTATGCTGCCGAAATTTTCTAAAATATTTCTGTGTTTGATTTATATTCATGTGTTGAATGTTGAAATTAAAGTCATATGTTGAATGTTGAAATAAATTCTTGTGTTGAATGGAGTTCGTGTATTGAATAAATTCTTTGAAAGATAAAAATCACATCTGTATTATATATATTAACTATATAAAGTAATCGTGTTTTGAAATAAAAATGAAATTCATGTGTTGAATAGAAATTCACGTGTTGAATAGAAATTCCCGTGTGGAAATAAAATAAATATCTGTTGGATAAAAATATCATTTTATCAAATATATGAAGTGAAAATGGTTTTGAAGTCGAAGAATCGATTATATTTATATATATATATATAAATATAAATAAAATTAAATCGAATAACGAAGCTGTAGTTCGTGTTTTGAAACCATGATTTCAAACGATTAGTGCGGGAGATCCGACCTTCGGATTTTCCCGAAACTGAAACCATTGGGTTCGCTTTGGAAATATCTTTCCAACGACACCCACTTTGTGAAGATCCAACGGTTGGATTGTCTGGAATGTTTAATTCAAATTTGAAGAAAAACAGTGCCAGAATCGATTATATATATATATATAATTAAATTAAATCGAATAATGACGCTGCAGTTCGTATTTTGAAATCGAAACTTCAAACGAGTGTACCAAGAGATCCGACCGTCGGATTTTCCCAAAACAAAAACCGTTGGATTCGTTTCGAAAAGATCTTTCTAATTATAAAATTTGTGAAGATCCAACAGTTAGATTTTCAGATATGTGTAAATCAAATCTGAAGAAAAACAGCACCACGGCCGCGTTATGGCCTGAAGCGTCGTTTGAATGAAATGGCTATTTTAAAGTAAATAAAAATAACGATAAATCGTTATAAAATATTATAAACGATATGGAATGGGAATAAACCAAATTTACCCGGTTTAGTGGATATTTGATGGTTGAATGTGTTTGGCGTGAATTGTTGTCGAATAATTTAACCATTGAAATGAATTGATTTAAATTCTAAATATACGTGAATTATTTGAAAAGGCCGAGTTAAATCTTATTTCAAATAATTGATCGGCGATAAGAAGTCGATGATGAAGACGGTGATTAAAGACTGGAGATCTTCACCTCGGTTGGATGATAACTGATGTCTTGATTGGGAGGCATCCCGAAATATAGATAATAATTGGTGATCGTCCAGACATACGAGGAGATCGATGGATATGCGAGGTATGTGGTGCCTCCGGTTTCGTTCAAACCCAGAACGAACTTGTAAATGGACTGTGTCTAACATTGGATTTTGTTCTGTGCTGGTTGATCTCCATTGAATATATATCTGTTTGGCAGCGGAGAATTTATTCTCTTGCTTAACGCCCTCCTTTGAGACGTACGAGCTCATAGGTTATATATCGATAGAAATCGGTCACATGGAGTGAACTGCCTATGTGGCACACCTAAGTGGCAAATGATCAAGGCATCTGTTGAAAAGCAAAGTCTTGTGGTTGATGATCAAAGCACGACCTGTGTGGCATAGCTTTGTGTATAACGTGAATTCGCGAGCCTCACACCCCGGTATGAGCCAGAAACGGGAGAGGACCTCAGGGAGGACATGCGTTTCTTTCTAGCTAGAGGTGGTGTCAGTGCTTAAACTGACTGATGAAAAGTCCGAGTGTGTACGACTTGTGCAGGATCTTTAATATGGCTATGCGGAATATGATATAATAATTTAAACTATTCTATAGTTATGCAAATAAATATTCGCAAAACAAGGAATATATCACTAACAAATATAAATGCTGTAAATAAAGTAAAGTAGAGTAACGACATCAGGATTTTTATACTGGTTCGGACTTCCCGTCCTACGTCCAGTCCCGAAGCTCCTCTTCGGCTTTTCACTAAACAACACCCTCTCTTCACCCGGAGGAACAGGTTCACAACACTACTTGATTTACGGGCTACAAGTTTACCCACTTGATTTCACGGGCTACAAGCTTACCCACTTGATTTCACGGGCTACAAGCTTACCAACTTGATTTCACGGGCTACAAGCTTACCCACTTGATTTCACGGGCTACAAGCTTACCCACAAGACGATTACAAGAGTTTGACCTTGAATGTGTTCTTTCTTCAACACTGATTAGTCAATGATTGAGTACAACCTTCCTATAATCTTATCCTCAAGTATATGAATTGAATGTGAAGATTTGAAGGAAGTTAGTTGCTTGTTGAATCAAAATATGAGAAATATTATCAAGGATTCAATAAGTAACTTGAATTTGGGAGCTTTTTAGAATGCAAGAGTATTTAGAAAGTAAGATCAGAAATCAGAGCAAGAATCGGTGATTTGGATGAATGAAAGATGATGTATTTATAGCAAATGAGAAGTTGTAATTATTAGTAAAAAGTTGCAATCAAAAGGAGTGATTTTTAATAAAGAGAAATGGATGCAACTTTTCAAGAAAGAAGATGACTCTTCATGAAATTCAAAAATAGGTCGACAGGAAAAATTAATAGGTTGACAGGTTTTTGACCGTTATTTCAAAAAGCTGTTGACCTGCTAATTTTAACAGGTTGACCTGTTATATTTAAAAATAGGTTGACCTGTTATTTTTAACAGGTTGACCTGTTTTTGTCAATATACAGTAAAAACGAGTTTTCATGCATAATTTTGAAAGCAATGAGAAGTATGATTATTTGAGGATAGATTTTAACATAAAATACTCTAAATAACCAACTTCTAACCTATGAAACCATTGAATCTTCTTTTTGTCGATCATGAAGCTTCTTCTTGTCATTAATCAAAATAAGCATTGAAACCGTTAACTCAACATTCTCCCCCTTTTTGATTGATGACAATATAGCTTGATATTTTAATCTTTATTGCTATCTCCCCCTGTATATAAGCTCTGTCTCCCTTTAAACATCTACATATCCATAATCTTAGCTCCATGTCATGATTTCCATTGATCTTTATTTTGTTGTTATCAATCGAAATTCTCGTGTCTCAACAACTGACATATATTATTTTCACCTGTGTGGTTGTTGCTGTTGCGAGGCGCCTAAGATATATCGGTGACTATGTGGAGCCGATGGAGTCATTTGGCTCATTGATGCCCCAAAGGGCCGGGAGACGCAGTGTTCAGGCATTTTAATCCACATCGGTGGACCGGCCCTGACGATCCAAGGGCCCACCTGAGTCTGGGTCCTGAGACACGGGCTAGAGGGTCTCGAATTCGGTGAGGACGATCCCTTGCCTCGGTTCATGACAGAAATCCAATTTCCAAATACATGACTTTGCGGTTTTGATTGTATACCTATATATGGCGACATAGTGGTATGGGGCATTAATGTCGTTGATTGACACTTATGATTTGAAGTTGTTTTTGAAACATATAAGCACTAGTAATAATATCAAATACTTTTGTTTTATTCGTATCAAGTATATTTTGGCCATTATAAGGAAAAAACTCTATCCTCCGGTTTGCGTTGTATTGTGTGATGGGAACTGAGTCTTATAATGGCTTCATTTTTATAAAAAGCATTGCGATGTTTAAAAGATTTTTTTGTTGTAAAGCACTGGCAATCCAATGGAGTAAACCCGTTCCGCGAAAGTGGCGTGGTCCTGTGATTAGCCATATTATAAAATGTGTTAAGTACATTTCTCATACCAGTCCCATGACTGACACGTAGTTTGTTTCACTTGCAAACTCGGGTGCCCCTTTTTCTACACGGGCAACCTTGTGTTCGGGTTTTAGCAGGCTCTTTCTGGATAGCTGGAGCTAAAGATGCATTCTACCATTTATCTCTTTTTATGCTGTTCAGCTCCTATTGTACATATTATGATTTGTTTTCCGCTGTAGACATTTATGTATAGCTGAACTGTATTTTGAACTAAGTATGATCCTGTATACTGTGTAACTCTGATGATTATGTTTATCCAGTGTATTCTATTGTACATTTTCTGGTGTATTTATTTATTTCTGTTCTGCTGTTATCTGTTTATGTGTTATATTCCAAAGATTATCCTTGCCACCGTCGTACGGGATTTTGGGGTCGTACAATTATATTGTTTTTTAAGTGATTATTGTTTATTAGTGGAAGTTAGTAGTTGTTAACATGTGCCCAGTAAGCATATATCAATATACCCATCCGAAAAAGTGGTTAACTGAACAACTATACTGAAAGGGTGTATTTTCTCATACGCACGCACAAAAAACATGAAAACCATACGTTTGAATTTTTAAATCATTAGTGCCAAAATAGATTTTCACTAGGTAAAATGGATCTATTCAAAAAGCTAACCTGGTTAAATTTTCAAACTTGTTGTGCTATTTTAGTAGTTTAACACAGAAACCTTCATAGAGACCAGTGAAAGTTCAAAAAGTTAATGAAACAAAAATACTGTCTTACTCCTATTTGTGCTCTTATCTGTCCTTTCTGAGTATAGGGCCAAGCAAATTGAATTAGAAATTCTCTGTAACACCCCACCTCCGCTAGGGTCACTCACAAAGGGAATGCACTAATTTTGGTGGAGTATTATCTAGGTAAACATGCACAGAGATATCACAAGGCAGAACATAAATAAAGCAGCGGTAGAAATTAAAAACCAACTTTTTATTATTTTCAAGAAAAGAGTCAAAAGCTCAAATATCCAAGATACAAATTATCCCATTACATCAAGTTCTAAATAAAGAAGCATAAACTTAAGATAACAAAAGTAGATTATTCCCCATAAAAAGCAGAAGCAGCCATAGCATAGCCCAAGACCAAACCGTACATGAGCTGTCAGAAAGCAAGCTAAATCCAAGCTAAGAGCTAGTGTTTCCTCCCTGAGAACCTGGGGGGAAAACGAAAGAAAAAGAGGCGAAAGAAAAAGGGTCAGTCATAAAGACTGGTAAGCCCTAGTGACTTTCAGTATGAAAACTAGTAAAGGTAACATGAAATGTGAAAACTGGAATTAAACATAAGGATGATAACAGAACTGGTAGGATAATTAAGATAACAAGATAAGTCAAGTCTAGCATCGCATATTCAAGGTTCGCTGCACCAACGGTACTATTGTTCTAACCCATGTCAAGTATTAATCATGAAATGAACCCTTGGCCCAGTATCATGAAGTGACCCATTACGGGGTCCTAAGGTACGATCTAATAATCGATCGGCTCCCTACAAGTCCTAGATCATCATTGTCTGTGTCATACGGCCCTATCCTGAAATGTAGTTACCTGTGCTAGGTCCACCATAGGGTGTATCAAGTCCTATGGTGCCAACCACCGACACGAATCAAGCACGCACAGTGTAAATCTACGGGTGCCCAATGCCTGCTTTTTCAACTCCGGACTACGTGCACGACCATAGTCCGCCTAAACCTACAATGGCGCAAGTACTCAGCCATCGTTCTGGTCACTTACAATCAGCCCAGTAATCGTGCCCCACCCTGCCTAGTCCCAGGGTATCGTGATACATCTAAGTGGGTTACTACTGAAAAGGACCGCGTAACTAGGGTTTCTAATGGGTTAAGTGTTGTCATTGAAATTCGTGACTTAACACTATCCAAATCATGTTTCAAGTTGGTTAAGTGTGTTCAAGCGGTTCATGACTTAACCCTATCAAACCATCGTGTCAAGTTGGTTAAGTATATTCAAGTGGTTCATGACTTAACCCTATCATGTGGCATTAATTCATTAATGCACCTCAACCTCTCACATTAGACTAACTGTTGTGGTTACTGGATTTGCCGGGCGGTTCCGGGCAGATTTACACCACAACATAGTCTAACCTCGGGTTTTACGTGCGATATGACCAACTACCCACATTGGATCCTATTATTTGCAGCCACTGGATTTGTCAGGTGGTTCCGGGCAGATTTACACTACAAACTCAACCCAACCTCGAGTTGGCCATTTTCAAGTTTATCTAATTGTCATGCCCACGTTCAAGTTTTCATGTCAAAATTCATGTCGAGTTTTCATGTCATGTTTCATGTCAAATCGTGTCAAGTTCATGTCCATATCCAGGTTCAAGTTATAATAACGTTAATGCTTAAAGTTCAAAGTCAATTCATGTTTTACCTAGTCTACCCAAATCGTATTCCCATCGTACAAGCTCGAATCGATGCAAATAAATCTAATTAGGGAATAACATAAAAAGGGACAGGTATAAGGTGGCAAAAGTGATTACTAGCATAGTACGGTATAACTTGAGATAAATGATATAACATTACTGGCATATGGAATATTGGCCTCAAACATAAAGATTTCAAATCTAACAAGACAAGGTACTAGTCAAGATATCAGTTGTCATAAGGTGATAGTATAGTCATGGTAATGATTGACATAAGGTGATAGCATAATCATAGTAACGATTGACATAAGGTGATAGTCATAAACTTGTGACTAATAGCAGATTTAGCATGATAGTATGAGGGGCTTTCCTTTTGATTTACAACATGAATAGGCCCCAAATCAATGTCATAGTAATATATCCAGAAGTCAAGATCTAAGATGAACGAGAATGGATGTAAAACAGTCATCATACATAGGTCCAATTTCAATTTACACAATATCCATATCACATTTACAGTTTAAATCTAAAAATAACTGGGGCTTACAGATCGTGGTTCGAGAATTAGAAAAAGAGAGTCGATGTTGAATCTTTATATGCTTAGTCAAGTCTAATAGAAATCCCCAAATCAGCAATTCCCTTAACGCAGTCTCAACGTAGAAGAAGCAGTCCCTTTCTAAAACTTTTCAACCAGAATTAGAGCAGCATAAGGTCAGAAAGAATTTTGTGTAGAGAGATTGGTGTTAGGAGCTGTATTTATAGGGTCAGGTCAACCAATGTGGACAGAAACGAGGCCAGAAACATCAGAGTGAACCCAGCTTCAAAAGTGGACTCGGGCACCAGGTCGACCCCCAGGTCGACACTATGGTCGACCTGGTCCTAGGTAGGTCGACTACATAGTCGACCCCCAGGTCGACCTGGTCCTGGGCGTGAAGTTTCCCGCCCAGTCCATTCTGAGGTTTGAATTTTGAATTTTGAATTCGAATTGAACTGTTTTGAACTTGAAAACTTATGAAAACTTCGAAGGGTCATAACTTGGTCTTATGGACTCCGATTTTCGAAAACTCGGACTCGTTTCCAAGCAGAATTTCGAGACGAACGCAATGGCATAACCCTTTTCCCTTGATTCTTATTTTGAAAGTTAATTCTACCTTGATTTATGGTTATTACACGTTATAAAAACACGGGTTGTTACATTCTCCACCCCTTAAAGGATTTCGTCCCCGAAATCTCTAAGTTAGGGAGGATGTGTCCTACCATCCATCATCCGTCTACTCAAAGCATCATCCACAGGAAACCATTGTCCTTAAAATATTTCTAGTGTTGTATGAACATATGCAGAAAGTATGTGTATATGTGCTTATCTAATGCAAAAGATCAGGCGGTTACTGATTCAGTAAACCTCCTTAATGCAAAATATGTTAGTGTAATGAATCCAACATGTATGCAAATTCCTAACATAGTTTATAATCTCTACATGAGTGCACAAACATTCATCCATATGCAACATCCAAGTTATAGCATAACAAGTTCCATCCATGTACAAGTATAAGCACTCATGCATATGCAACATGAAAATGTGACTGAGCCGATCTAGTGCCTATTGTGTGTCATGCATCCACTAGCAACCACTTGCAAACATCAACCATAACATGTTTCAATCACATGTTTACATCCATATGGTTCTACCTAAGGTTCTCAAGATAAGATCGAGAAGATAACAAGACAAACGTGGATAGTAGAAGCATTATACGAAAAGGTTTCAAGTTTACAGGAAAAAGAGATCGAGGATGTACCCTCAAAAATAAATGGGTAAAGCGCGTGTATCTTCTCTTCGGTTTCCCAAGTTGCGTCTTCTTGGGCTTCACTCCACTACACTTTAACTAGCTTGACTTCTCGATTCCTTAGCTTCTTAATCTCCGTTCCTAAGATACGAATCGGGACTCGCCTCAATGTTGCTTCTTTTTACACTTCTACGTCTTCAAGGATGCTTGGCTCAACCACTTCGGCTGACTCATGTAAGCACTTCCGGAGATGCGAGATGTGAAAGACATTGTGCACCCCATCCAGCTTCTCGGGTAAGTCTACCTTATAGGCCATTCGTCCAATCCTTTCAGTGATAGGGAACGGTCCTACGAACCTGGTGCTAGCTTTCCGACTGCTCCAAAATGAACTACATTGCGTAACGGAGAAACTTTTACAAAGACCATATCTTCGACTTCGAACTCTAGGCATGTCCTCCTCTGGTCCGCATAAGATTTCTATCTATCTTGGGTCGTTTTCATCCGTCTTCGTATCAACTCAATCTTCTCAGAAGTGTCCCTTATCATGTCGGGCCCAAGTATAAGTCTGTCTGTCGTCTCCCACCAACAAGTTGGCGACTTGCACGGTCTTCCATACAGGGCTTCGAACGGTGCCATTCCGATGCTAGCTTGGTAACTATTGTTATATGCAAACTCCACGAGAGGAAGATGGTCTTCCCAAGTGCCACCAAAGTCAAGAATACATAGCCTCAGGAGATCTTCTAGTACCCTATTTACCCTTTCGGTTTGTCCATCCGTCTGTGGGTGATAGGCCTTGCTCAAGTTCAGTCGTGTTCCCATTGCTTCTTGCAGACTATTCCAAAACTAGCTAGTGAAAATCGGGTCACGATCACTAACTATGCTAGAAGGAACTCCATGCAATCGTACTATCTCTCGAAGGTAGATAGATGCTAGCCCTGATGCGGTCCTCTTGCTTTTCACTGGAATGAAGTGAGCACTTTTCGTGAGTCTATCAACTATGACCCATATGATAGTATTTCCCTTCCTTGACCTAGGCAGTCCATCCATGAAATCCATCGAGATACTCTCCCATTTCCATTGCGGAACTTCCAAAGGATGTAATAGCCCACCGGGCTTCTTCGACTCGGCCTTTACTTGTTGGCACACCATGCACTTTGAGACGAACTCTGCCACATCCTTTTTCATTCCAGCCCAGAAGAAAATGCGTTTCATATCCATGTACATCTTATCCCCTCCGGGGTGTATGGTCATCCTCGAGTGGTGCGCTTCTTCGATAACTTTCCTTACCAGGTCTCCCACTTGTGGGACACATAGCCTTCCATCGCGCCTTAGCCATCCCTTGTCATTTATGGCATACCTACTGAGGTGACTTGATGTCTCACCCATAATTAGCTTGTCCATGATTTCGACTACCTGCGGGTCTTCCTTCTGTGAAGTCCCTACTTGATCTAGAAGTGTAGGTCTTAACTCAAGAGATGTAAACGTAGCAGTCAATGACTCAACAGCAGGCGTAAAATCAAAGGTTTCTATAAACTCAAGGCTTTTCCTTTCAACAAACAAGGGGCTCAAAGTCAACCTTTTTCTACTTAGCGTGTCCGCCACCACATTACCCTTGCCAGGGGTATAAGCTATATCAAAGTCATATGATGCCAAGAACTCCATCCACCGCTGTTGCCTCAAATTCAAGTCTTTCTGTGAGAGGAGGTACTTAAGTGATTTGTGGTCGGTATATAGCTCGAACCTCTCCCCTAAAAGATAATGGCGCCAAGCTTTAAGTGCAAAAACAATCGCGGCCAACTCCAAGTCATGCGTGGGATATTTTTTCTCATGAACTTTAAGTTGTCTACCTCCGTAGCATATTACTCTTCCTTCTTGCATTAGGACAACGCCTAACCCCGTGCCGCACGCATCTGTTCCATCGGGTAATGCCAAAAATGGAGCTGTGGTGAGGGCTCTCTTAAGTCTCTGAAAAGCAACGTCACACTCTATGTCCCGTACAAAAGCTAGGTTCTTCTTTGTTAACTTAGTAAGAGGGGCTGAATTCTTAGCGAAGTCCTTAATGAACTTCCTGTAGTAGCCCACCAAACCGAGAAAGCTCCTCACCTCCGTTGCATTTTTAGGAATTTTCCAATCCTGTACCGCAACTACCTTTGCGGGGTCCACGGCTATGCCTTGCTTAGAAACTACATGCCCAAGGAACCGAATTTCCTTCCTCAAAAAATGGCATTTGGAAAACTTAGCCTTTAACTAGTGTGCTCTAAGCGTCTTCATGACTTCCTTGAGATGTCTAGCATGCTCTTCTTCATCTTTTGAGAAGATCAAAATATCATCCACGAAAACTACCACAAACTTGTTAAGGTACTCCCGAAACACCCTACTCATCAAATCTACAAAGTACGCGGGTGCATTCGTTAATCCAAACAGCATGACGAGCCATTCGAAGAACCCATCTGGAGTCCTAAACGCAGTTTTGTCAATGTTATCCTCAGCCACTCTAAGCTAGTGGAATCCTGTGGCTAGATCGAGTTGAGAGAAAACAGATGCTCCCATAAGCTGGTCAAACAAATCATCGATTCTTGGTAGTGGGTGCCTATTTTTCTTTGTCATCTTGTTTAACTCACGATAATCTACGCATAGACGAAGCGATCCATCCGCCATGGTAGCGAATACCACCGGAGCACCCCATTCAGAAATGCTTTGCCTTATGAAATTTTTCTCAAGCAACTCATTAACTTGTTTACTGAGCTCTCTTCTTTCTCGCCGGGCTATGTACCTAACGGGCAATCAAACCGGCTTGGCATTATCAACAAGATAAATTCGAAAGTCTATCTCGCGTTTAGGAGGTAACACCCTCACTTCATCAAAGACATCTGGATATTCCCGGACCACTCTTACAGATTGCAAATTATCGTCGGACGAGTCAAGGGATTAATCAAGATAACACAACATGACTGGACCCTTAGGGTTACAAAAAATTTCAAGGGTATTACCAAGGCGAGTCATGAGCCTCACTACCCTTTGTTCACAATCAAGAATGGCTCCATAATTGGACAGCCAATCCATACCTAGGATCAAACCATATCCCATAAATCCGAGAACATAAGCATTACACGTGAATTCTACGCTTAAGATAGAGATCCTCAAATCCATGCACATCATAGATAAATGGGCGGAGCCCCCAATTGGATTTGAAACTATAACGGGATCCTCAACCAGACTAGTACTTAGGTGCAGATTTTCAACAATATTAGAAGAAATAAAAGTATGCGATGTGCCAGAGTCAAATAAGGTTCGAATAGGAAAGTCAGAAATGTAAACAAGGCTTTCTACGGAAATATTGCTACCTCGGTCAAGAGCTGGAGTGGTGTTGAGAGCATGCAACTACCCTCCAGAAGGTCCTGCTCGCTGGGTCTGCCCTTGCCCCTGTCCTTGCTTATTAGGGCAATCCTTGCCGATGTGTCTGGTATCTCCACAATGGAAGCATTCACCCAACTTCCTCTTCTTCTTTCTACAGTCTTTAGCTAGATGTCCAGTAATACCACAAAAGTTGCACTTCCTCGTCTCACGTGATTTATTGTTGCTCTTGTTATTCTTGTTGTTCCCCTTCTTAAAACCAGCTTTCTTATTCTGAGTCTCATTAGGCTTAACCTCCTTCTTGCTATTCTTGTCTTCCTCATGAAGTAGAGCCATATCCACCAAGCTTTCAAAGGTCGCCCCCATGGGTATATGAGTTAGGGCCAAGCTGTGTAGTGGCTCGTTCAATCCTCGAGCAAAGCGTACAGCCTTTTTCTGGGCTGTGTTGACAAAATCCAAACCGAACCGAGCAAGTTGATTAAACTTATTCACGTACTCCCTAACAGACATGTCCCCTTGCTTGAGTGCTAGGAACCTTTCCATCTGAAGGTTCTCTTCTGATGATGATAAGAATTTAAGCCCAAACCTCTCTCTAAAGTCTGCCCAAGTTTCAACTGGCCTGGTAGCGTTGGTGACTTCCTACCAAAATGCAGCTTCCTCTTTCAACAACCATGCTACCAACTGAACTTTCCTATGGTCCTCCATATCAAAGATAATGAACAAGTCTTCCGTCTCCTTTAGCCAATTTCGTGCCTCAACAAAGGTTTCAGTTCCAACGAAGTTCTTGTCGCCCATTGCTTTAAAGTCTTTGCATATTTTGGCAAAGGCGGTAACAGAAGGAGGAGGAACCGCAGCCACTGGGGGAGGAGGAGGGATATCTGTCGTGCCCGCGTTGTTGGCCCGGGCTTCTAAGTACCTTCGGAACCATCCAGGCACGGGTATTCCCTCAGGCAAGTTAAGATCAACCATACTGAAAAACGAAAAGAAAAGATTCAAACGAGGAAACAAAGGAAAGTGCTAATGGCTTCTTGGGGAATAGCCTTTTTAAACATAAAACTTTTCTTGAAAAATGCTTCTTTATAAATGGTTTTGATAGTTTTGGTGGAGTATTATCTAGGTAAACATGCACAGAGATATCACATGGCAGAACATAAATAAAGCAGCGGTAGAAATTAAAAACCAACTTTTTATTATTTTCAAGAAAAGAGTCAAAAGCTCATATATCCAAGATACAAATTATCCCATTACATCAAGTTCCAAATAAAGAAGCATAAACTTAAGATAACAAAAGTAGATTATTCCCCATAAATAGCAGAAGCAGCCATAGCATAGCCCAAGACCAAACCGTACATGAGCTGTCAGAAAGCAAGCTAAATCCAAGCTAAGAGCTAGTGTTTCCTCCCTGAGATCCTGGGGGGAAAACAAAAGAAAACGTGGCGAAAGAAAAGGGTCAGTCATAAAGACTGGTAAGCCCCAGTGACTTTCAGTATGAAAACTAGTAAAGGTAACATGATATGTGAAAACTGGAAATAAACATAAGAATGACAACAGAACTGGTAGGATAATTAAGATAACAAGATAAGTCAAGTCTAGCATCTCATATTCAAGGTTCGCTGCACCAACTGTACTAGTGTTCTAACCCATGTCAAGTATTAATCATGAAATGATCCCTTGGCCCAGTATCATGAAGTGACCCATTACGGGGTCCTAAGGTACGATCTACTAATCGATCGGCTCCCCACAAGTCTTAGCTCATCATGTGTCTGTGTCATACGGCCCTATCCTGAAATGTAGTTTCTTGTGCTAGGTCCACCATAGGGTGTATCAAGTCCTATGGTGCCAACCACCGACACGAATCAAGCACGCACAGTGTAAATCTACAGGTGCCCAATGCCTGCTTTTTCAACTCCGGACTACGTGCACGACCATAGCCCGCCTGAACCTACAATGGCGCACCTACTCAGCCGTCGTTCTGGTCGCTTACAATCAGCCCAGTAATCGTACCCCACCCTGCCTAGTCCCAGGGTATCGTGATACATCTAAGTGGGTTACTACTGAAAAGGACCGCGTAACTAGGGTTTCTAATGGGTTAAGTGTTGTCATTCAAATTCGTGACTCAACCCTATCCAAATCATGTTTCAAGTTGGTTAAGTGTGTTCAAGCGGTACATGACTTAACCCTATCAAACCATCGTGTCAAGTTGGTTAAGTATATTCAAGTGGTTCATGACTTAACCCTATCATGTGGCATTAATTCATTAATGCACCTCAACCTCTCACATTAGACTAACTGTTGTGGTTACTGGATTTGCCGGGCGGTTCCGGGCAGATTTACACCACAACATAGTCTAACCTCGGGTTTTACGTGCGATATGACCAACTACCCACATTGGATCCTATTGTTTGCAGCCACTGGATTTGCCGGGCGGTTCCGGGCAGATTTACACAGCAAACTCAACCCAACCTTGAGTTGGCCATTTTCAAGTTTATCTAATTGTCATGCCCACGTTCAAGTTTTCATATCAAAATTCATGTCGAGTTTTCATGTCATGTTTCATGTCAAATCGTGTCAAGTTCATGTCCATATCCAGGTTCAAATTATAACAACGTTCATGCTTAAAGTTAAAAGTCAATTCATGTTTTACCTAGTCTACCCAAATCGTATTCCCATCGTACGTAAGCTCGAATCGATACAAATAAATCTAATTACGGAATAACATAAAAAGGGACGGGTATAAGGTGGCAAAAGTGATTACTATCATAGTACGATATAACTTGAGATAAATGATATAACATTACTGGCATATGGAATATTGGCCTCAAACATAAAGATTTCAAATCTAACAAGACAAGGTACTAGTCAAGATATCAGTTGTCATAAGGTGATAGTATATTCATGGTAACGATTGACATAAGGTGATAGCATAATCATAGTAACGATTGACATAAGGTGATAGTCATAAACTTGTGACTAATAGCAGATTTAGCATGATAGTATGAGGGGCTTTCCTTTTGATTTACAACATGAATAGGCCCCAAATCAATGTCATAGTAATATATCCAGAAGTCAAGATCTAAGATGAACAAGAATGGATGTAAAACAGTCATCATACATAGGTCCAATTTCAATTTACACCATATCCATATCACATTTATAGTTTAAATCTAAAAATAACTAGGGCTTACAGATCGTGGTTCGAGAATTAGAAAAAGAGAGTCGATGTTGAATCTTTATATGCTTAGTCAAGTCTAATAGAAATCCCCAAATCAGCAATTCCCTTAACGCAGTCTCAACGTAGAAGAAGCAGTCCCTTTCTCAAACTTTTCAACCAGAATTATAGCAGCATAAGGTCAGAAAGAATTTTGTGTAGAGAGACTGGTGTTAGGAGTTGTATTTATATGGTCAGGTCAACGAATGTGGAAAGAAACGAGGCCAGAAACATCAGAGTGAACCCAGCTTCAAAAGTGGACTCGGGCACCAGTCGACCTGGTCCTGGGTAGGTCGACTACATAGTCGACCCCCAGGTAGACTTGGTCCTGGGCAGGAAATTTCCCGCCCAGTCCATTCTGAGGTTTGAATTTCGAATTTTGAATTCGAATTGAACTGTTTTGAACTTGAAAACTTCTGAAAACTTCGAAGGGTCATAACTTGGTCATACAGACTCCGATTTTCAAAAACTCGGACTCGTTTCCAAGTAGAATTTCGAGACGAACGCAATGGCGTAACCCGTTTCCCTTGATTCTTATTTTAAAAATTAATTCTGCCTTGATTTATGGTTATTACACGTTATAAAAACACGGGTTGTTACATTCTCTTTGCTTCTTCTGCTAATTTCCTCTCATGTAATGCTTTTTCTCTCTTCTCTTCTTCCAGCTCTAATGGTATCTTCTCCTTTTCTACCCCGCTCTATAGTTTCAGCAAGTGCAATGTAAATGAAGACTTTCAATTCAAGTGAAATTGGTATAGTTAAACTGTAACAGTGTGTTCCGCAACTTTAGAATTTCATTTTCTAGGTGCTTTGAATGAGAATTCTAATTAAAAAAACCACATAAAACTTTGTATGATCAACTAACAAGAAGATAACAACGTCTAGTGGGCATAACGATGTAAACGTTGCTACCTACAATTTGGATCGAAGCTCTTCCATTTCCTTTCTTTGCCGTTTTAGCAAAGCCGTATCAATCAATATATGGTTTACGGAAAAAAATTATGTAAATTTTACTCTAGCTAATAATATATAAGACAACTAACATTATATCAAATAAATTAGGCCAGCCAAAATAGCATCCAACTTTATATCAAATAAATTTTGTAAATTTTGCAATTTGGAAGGTATAGGACCACCTTCCGATAGTGTATCTCTAGAGAGGAATACACCGGGTTCAACAAGAACATCTTGTAACCCAGGATAAAAATGATCCGTCATTCATTTCGCTTGAGTGCACCGAATGTATTATCACCAATGGTTGGGATCAGCAACCATTTCCCTTCCCAACCGTTTCCCGAAAGGGACAACATCGAAATAAGTTAAAGAAGTAAATGAAATTTCTCTAGATCAGATGACAATACACCCTTATTGGCACCTACCCACTTAGCCATGCGACCTACCCGATTTTTACCATTTCCTGGTTGTAAGGCTTGAGGCCACGCTTATCCCCGACAGATCATATCTTTATTCACTTTGAATGCCACATCGTCATACCCGCCAAATCACAAATTGATTTCTCCAAAAAAAATACCATGGGTATACAGCTAAGAGAAACAAATTTCTCCGCCACCAAACGTAAATACATTTGAAGAGATCAACTTACGCTATCTACTAAATATACTCTGTCAGACATTCTTCCATATAGGTTGTCCTGGGACTGGACAATCCAAAGGCACTATTCTGTAAATCCATCTTAGGCAATTTCTATGTAGGATTTGCCAGAACAGCCCTTGCATAAACTCCGTCCTAAATTATCTTAAACATATTTGATTCGCAATGCTAATATCCATACGGAGGGGTTTTAAGATGATAAATATGATCTCGGTCTCTCGGTATTAACGATGGAAAAATGGTCAAAACTTTGATAGTCGGTTATTTAACTATCAAAGGAAAGCATCCATACACAAAACGATCTTATTTCCAAATGGAATTTTATCGATCAATCAAAAATTTTCCCTTTTTAAATTAATTTGTTCATTTCCTCATTTCCCATTTCTGTATATACATAAATTTTTATTTTCTAAATTTAGAAAATATATATTATTAACATTGGAAAACATTTCCATTTCTTATTCACGTATCACTATCTTCCCACATATATCCGTCTCTAACTGTAAATCAGTAAGAGAACAATTCTCTGAATATCAACCCCGAAGGCCGAAACCAATATCAGATCAGTACTCCGGAAATCATTCAACTTAACTAATCTCTAGTTAGTTTCAAATTTTCCTAACTCTGTTTCTTAACTGATTATCAAATCATTGCTGAAGCAACTCTCGGATTCAGTTTACGAATCCAATTCTTTTATGAAAATATTGGTTATAATGATAACGTTATAAATCCTACTTTCGAAATAACCAACTTCAAAATAAAAATTTTATTCATTAATTTGAATAATTAAATAAATAAATATTGATTTAAAAACTGGAAAGTAAATAGTACTTTCCTACATTTGATATAGTCAAATTCCAATGTATAATAATCCTCTCTCGAATAATCTCTATTCGATAACTCTCTTTCTAATAACTATATTCGATAACTCTTATTCAAATAAACTCTATTCGATAACTCTTTTTTGAATAAACTCTATTTAATAACTCCCTTTCGAATAAACTCTATTCGATAACTCCCTTTCGAATAAACTATATTCGATAATCTCTCTTTCAAATAAACTCTATTCGATAACTCCCTTTCGTATAAACTATATTCGATAATCTCTCTTTTGAATAAACTATATTCGATTTACGTTATGAACTCCATCATATTTTACCCCTTTAGGTCAACTTAAATTTTAAATTCATTTTTGAATTTAGTACTTCCCAACAATTACCAGTTTCCTTTTATAACTGTTGTAATTCTGCAAAATGTTTTCTTTTAAATCGTTATTCACTTTAAAACATGAATAGTATCCCTTTACAGAAAACTGGACTCATTTTATCAAATCAAAACTTGATTTCATAATTTATACACTAATATAGGTTTAAACTCCAATTATCGAGTCATTTTATAACTTCTTATTCACATTCCATTTTATTTATCAAATTCCGTTTACATGTCAACTTCATAGTTGATTTTATTTAATAAGTCTATAATTCTCTATCGCCTTTATATTCGATTAATAAATACTGGTTTCAAACCGAATATTAATTATCTTGCCAAATCCCTATTTATTCAATATATAATTTATTAAAATAAATTATTTTATAACATTTGGCCTAGTCGAATTCTAATTACAAATCTTTATGGATATTATTTTAGTCATATTCACATTTCGAACATCGAAATAAACTCCATCATTTCCTTTTTAAAACAATTCTCAATTTCCCGTTTTAAATTCACTACTGAGTTCACAATCCAAATTATCCACTGATAATTATATTTATTTCATTTATAAATATTGTTTATAAATCACACTACTTGTTTTTATTATTAAACAAGTTATTTATTTCTATCCCATTCGAAATTCCATTCCTATTTTTAAAATAGATTTTCTCTTCTCAAATTCATATTCCATCCTTTACAATTCCCTCTACAAATGTTAAATTTACATTCCATTTTCAAAATGGGTGTTAAAACCAATTTTTCACTTCTCTATATAAATTCAGACTTATATTTTCATTTATCCAATGGTACATATTTTTCTTAATTTATAAACATCGTTTATAAATTGTCCTTCTCAATTTATCTGTTAAAAACAGATTTCTATTAAATATTTACTTTAAATCCATTTTCCCATAATTCTTTTATAACTGGCAATTCCCCTCTTTATAGTTCTATTTATTTTCCAAAAAAACTTATATTTATTCCATAAAGTTCTTTATTTACTACTTATTACTTCCATTAAGTATTTTAACCAAAATCGGTCCTTTAAACTACCATATAACTGTAAATAATTTTATAATGAAGTTTCTTGTTTAATTTCAAATATCTCCTTTTATAAAATCCATTTGATTTTATAAAATTCTAAAATTCAATATCCACTTCACAAATTCGACCTTTTTATAAAATCCTTATATTTTATACAAATATTTTTGTTTCAATATACACTTTGAAAATTCCCTTTTTACATTCCAGTATTACTTGTGGTATTTAAAATACCAAATAAAAGGACCAGTGTCATCATAATCAATCACAGATTATATATCACATCATATATCACAATATATGAAGAAAAAACAGTATTACAAATATTGAGGAATCCACGTGATCCCTCCAACTTGTTTCCCTGCATCACAGATGTTAAACAATATAAATAACATCAGTTTCATTTCAATATGAAATATTCTGATAAACATAATCAATATTTGATAAACGATATATATATATATATATATATATATATATATTACTAGATCTATAATTTCAACCAATCGATTAGCAGTTCATCTAAACAGTCAACACACAACAATCAACTAACATTTATCAATTTTAAAAATACGTTATAAAAATATAAACTGGGCAGAGTTAGTGAGTTTTACTCACTTTGGTCCGTTATCGTTAAATATCGATAAACGGTCATTGATTCAGATCAGGCAATTTATTTCGCTATAAATTGTAATGAGCTCCAATTCACTCAGAATCAGTTCCGTTGTGTAGTCGTCATCCATATGATCCCAAAGGATCTTGTTTCGTGGAATTCCGATTTCATATGAATAAAATATATAATTTACAAGTTTGTATACATTGTTTGAATTAAAATTTAACTATATATATATATACATATATTTCTATATGGGACTTTGCCTTATATCTGGCCCAATAACCATTTTTAAATACCCAAGTCCGCACTCCTTCTTCCTCCCTCTTTAATACCATCGCACTGCAGAAAACATCAATTGCCATTTTCGTGACTTTCCATCTCCATTTTTCGATCAATAGTTCATGAATCTTCAAACAGAAATTACCATGATCCTTCTCTCTAGATGCTCATCAACTCCATCACCATTTCATCCGTCTCGCACCCCCAATACCCAGTATTTCCACCGCCGAGTTCTTCTGCCATTTCCATTTCAAACAAAAAAATCCAAACTCCTTTTTTTTACTCTACCATAAATCAAACGATATACACCAAAATTCCCTCCTTGGTAATCAATTTCAACCAATACCAACTTTGGTAAACTCGAACTTATCATTGGAATCACATTCGAACAGGAAAGAAACCCAACTTGTAACGACCCGGATTTTCAGCCACTGAGTTCTAAGTATTTAAATTTGTTTTAAATGTTTTATTTGAATTTTATATAAGAATTTATAAGGAATTTATTAAACGATATTTAAACGTATAATTTATAATATAATTTTAAATGAGTTCGAAATGGCGCGGTAGTTCGTAATTTACGATTTAAACTTCAACTGAGTATACAGGACTCGTTATAAGTCAGATTTCTGTGAAACAAGAAACATTGGAACCGTATTGACGATAATTTTCATATAAAAGAGAAAAAGTGAGACTTTGTTTTATAAATTATTAGTTATGGCCAAAACAAAATTTTAAATAATCGCTACGGAAATCGTTATTAAAATATAGGCCTTTAAAATAGCCGTTTTGCAAACGAACTCAAATTTCGACGAAATCAGTTTCATTGGGACCGTAGCATTAAATTATTGTACGGTGTTGAATGGCGTGGAAAAACGATGTCGTATGTGACCATGGTGGCCATTAACGCTCGTTCAATTTCCATAGCGCGTAATTAATTTAATAAAGGGTTACTTGGGTTTAACTCGAACAGACGATTGAATTAGGCCACGAAACCAATTCCGTTGAGTTCGTATCGTCAATTAGAGTCAGGATAGGTATATAGTTTGTTATTTTTGAAAACCGTGTAACTGACGTTAAAAATGGTATTGCGGTGCGCGTAAAAATAGCCTACCGGGGAAACAGTCTCAGAATGCGATGAAACTGGTTCCGTTGGGTTCTTATCAAAGAATTATTGCTAGATTTCAAAGTTTTAAGTTATTTCGATTTATCTGCTGATCATGAAAAATTTAAACGCGTGTTTATTTCTGGTTTTACAAAGGAAATTTTTTCAAACGATGTCGGAATTCGACGAAACTTGTCCCATTGGGTTCAGAATACTTTTTTACACCAAGATTAGCTTTGTTACAGTAAACAGACTATTCATTCATATGATTATTCATTCATACTCAAGTACACTTCGAAACCAGCACGTCTGCAGTGTTGCCTGTGCGTGGAAATTCATTTGACACCGTGTACACTTCAGCAAGCCTTACTCATACCATTTTAGTTCAACCATGACTCCCAAGTCCTTCGAAGCCTTGAGTATCAAGCCAACATCCACCGTGTTCTTCAAGTTTTCAAGTCCGTGCTTCTCACGTTTCTTCAATTCCATGTGTACCAAGGTAAGGGATACCGTGACTGCCAAACTTTCTCTCCTTTATAAACTGGTGTCCGCATTTCCTTCTTGAGACAACAGAATACGAAAGCCCCAAATCTCATTCCCCTACTCGTTAAGTAGCATCTCAACATTTCAATCAAATTAAAAACTGAATTCGTTAAAACCCTTTAACACTAGCTGTACGTTGATGCTTAGCTCTTCAATTCCATCATCCGCTCGACGTGGGACCTCGGTTTAGGGCAGGATTTGGCTGCCGAGATGGGCGGAGCTGGGTCGTCTCGAGACCGGCGTGAGCTTCGTCAGATGGAGGTGCGGGTTCTGATGATAATTTTGGGAGGAGATGTGAGTAAAGTTGGTATGGTTTCTTGCGGTTGCTAGTGGGATGAATGGAGGGGTTTCCTTTGTATTGTTCGGTGAAGTCTGACATTGTTTTGAGTAAGAGGTATATTGCGGTTTCATGGAGAAAGAAAAGAGGGGACTTGTACTTGGTGTTGGAGTATTATCATGGTGAAGTTTGGTAATTTATTTCAAATGCCATTAGCATATGACCCGTAAACTATTTACACAACACACTTAGTTTACCCTAAATACGATGTTCATAATATTTGAAGTGTCATTAGGGTTGGAGTGATGATTATTACTAATGGGTTTAAGGGAAATACGTTCGAACTCACTTATACTATGGAAATTTGGTTTAGTAATTTCTTACCTCACTCCAGTCCATAATTCAGACATATCACTTTACCTCACTCCCAGAACAGTACACACCATTCATCTTGGTTTTAAGGTAATTATGCTTTGTTTGATGAATTGTTATGGTGAAGGAGGGGAAATGATATTGATGTAAGTTTGAACTGTAGTGGATGTGTTGGCGCAAAGGAGTGTATTTGGGCAGAGAAGAAAGGATGATTAAATAGTTAAGCTGGTAATTATAGTCAGGTTAACTTGGTTGATTTCAGCGAAGAAGGGATGATATCCTATTTGATGAGTTTGTACTACACTACAGTAGGAAACAAAAATGGGTTCATCTGGAAAAAGAAGATGTGTTGGCCTGTCTCGTGCCTATTTCCGGATACTACTTTATCACCGAATAATAAGGAACTCAACTGCAAACCATTGGTTGCCAAGCTGACTTTCAGGTAGAATGGATTGACCTTGCTTTAAACGGTAAAACATATTCAAGTCCTCTTTTTCCTCTTGACAGCATGTACTGTACGCTTGACTGTAAGACGCGTTAGGGTATAAGATAGGGTTAAGGATTATAAATGGTAATTAGTATAGTAATTAATCATTAATAATTAATTTAATTTAAGCTAATATTATAACATGCATAATTTTTTCGTATGATACCAGAATCGAACCAAATAATTGCCAATGGAATCGCAGTGAAAAAATCTAAGTTGTAGAACGAACGGGGCTACGAACAGAGCTATTGGAATTTTGCAGTAAAATCAACGCTCGTTTGATTTTAAATGAAACCAATCCAAAACCGTCAACTACGAAACAAGGTGAGTAAACTCATTAACTCTGACTCGTTTATATTTTTATATAAACAAGTTTTTAAATTTACTTTATACTGTGTGATGGTTGCTTGGTTGAATAGTTGATAAAATTGGTTGATATGATTACATCGTTGATCTATTGATGTGAAATAATATTATTGATGCTGATTAACATCTGTGGATGTAGGGAAACAGGTTGGAGGAATCCAATTGGATTCCTCAACATTTATATTACTGTTTTATTTATTTGTTATATGATGGGTGGTATAACCTGTGATTGATCATGTGTGTTTGAATACCATTGGCCCTGGAATTTTGGGTATTTTAAATACCGTAAAATAAATATTTTTAAATGTAGAAGAGGAACTTGAGTTGTTAAGAGGGAAATTTATTTCCAAAATAGAATAAAATTTTGAATAAACTTAAAATAGAAACTTGTTTAAATAAAACAAGGAGTCGTTTGTAAAACGACGTTTATTAGTAAAAATATTATCTTGAGATAAAGAAAAATATAAATTCAAGTTTGAATTCATATTGGAAAAGTAGAAATGGGTTGGATACTGATATTTGTAAATTGTTTAGCACTTAACAATTTTAAATGAAATTCTAAACGAGATTATAAATGGATATAATAAAAACAATTTTGTGAATGATTCTACCATTAGAAGTTAACAAGGGAAAAATTGGATTTATAAAATATTATCCAAAGGGATGAAGTCAAATGAATTGATTATATAAAAAGAAATGTTACGATTTAAAGGGAATGGGTTAAAGCAAAAGTGTTGCAACGAGATATCTAAAAGAAATTTAGATTTGAAATATGAAACCAAATTGGAATTTGAATAAGGAAGGGAAATGGATAATCGTTTAAAATGAAAATGATGAGTTTTATCCCAACTTTTGGAATATAAATTTTAATAAATGTTTTGTAAATTCTAGATAACGATTTTAACGCTACCATTATAAGCAATATTTTTCGGTACAGGAAGTGTGTTTTTAGATCGAATCCGAGAGTCGCGTAAGCGACGGTTTGTTTAAAGTTATGAGCTTTGACTATTTAAAAGTTAAGAATGTGGTTCAATTAAGGTCTAAGAGGTAATTATACCCCAACTTAATTGATTTCATGATCGATGGAGGAATGGTTAAGGTTCAATAGTGAAAATTAGTGATAAGTGAATTTAAGAGATAAATGAATAAATTAGTGATAAGTGAATTTAAGAGATAAATGAATAAATTAGTGATAAGTGAAATTAAGAGATAAATGAATGATGATTGATCGATAGAACTTCCATCTGGAAATAATATCATTGTTTGCACACATATTTTTCTTTGATAGTTAAATCACCGACTATCGAAGTTTTTGACCATTTTTCCGTCGTCAATACAGAGAGGCCGGGATCAGATTCAGTATCTGAAAACCACTCTGTATGGACATTAGCGTTGCGATCGAATATGATGAAGAAAATTAAAGACGGAGTTATGCAAGGGCTATCATGTTTATAGAATTGTGCCTTCGGTTTGTCCAGTGCCAGGACAACATGAATGGATGAATGTCTGACAGAGTATTTCTAATGGACCGCGTAAGTTGATCTCTTCAAACGTACTTACGTTTGGTGGCGGAGTAATTTGTTTCTCTTAGCTTTATACCCGTGGTATTTTTGGGGAAATCAATTTGGGATTTGGCGGGTATGACGATGTGGCATTCAAAGTGAATGGTGGCTAGATGTTCTGGAAGATAATTCAAATCTCATGCCTCACAACCGGGAATTGACAAAAATCGGGCAGGAAGCATGGCTATATGGGTCGCTCCCATGAGGATGTATAATCACCTATCTAGAGAAATTCCATTTGATTCTTTAATCTATCGATGTTGTCCCTTTCGGGAAACGGTTGTTGATCCCAACCGTTGGTGATATACATTCGATACACTCAAGCGAAATGAGTGGTCGGTTATGCGAGGGTCGGGTTGCAAGACGTTCTTGTTGAACCCAGTGTATTCGCCTCTAGAGATACAATATCGGCAGGTGATCCCATATCTTGTCATGTTGGAAATCCAATCTCCAATAAGTGCCCTGCGGTTTTTGATTTTATATTATATATGGAGCGTGAGATGCAAGTGTTCTGCTAGATTCTATATATTTGATTTAGACACTATTATAATATCACCAGATTTTGATATGAAAATGTTTTGGGTTATCGTAAGGTAAAAACCATCTGTGTTTATGTGTGGATCGGTCTTACGATTATCATTTCTTTCGAAAAGATTTTGAAAGTTAAATCAATGGTTGGAGTTTACTCACACCAGTCCCATGACTGACCCGGAGTTTATTTTGTTTTCCCTAAACTCTTGGGTGCCCAAATTTGTACGGGAAGTCAAGTAGCCGGGATTTTACAGATTCACTTGGAGAAGCTGGAAGCAGGAGGCTTCACCAGTTAGCTATAGACTATCATATTTTTCACTGTGTACTATGTTGTATCTGGAAACAAGAGTTTATAACTATTCCAGAGATAACTGTTGTGCTCTGATGATGGTATGTATATAAAGTTACTGATTTTGTATTTCGAAGTATATTATTAATATATTTTGTTCGTTCCACTGTGAGTTTGTGATCTTCGTTTCCTTCTATTCTAATATTCCTTTCTTTCTATTTCTCATCCTCTAACCTCTTTCTAATAATGATTCGTATTTCTGTGTCAATTAGGTTGGACGTGTGCTGTTATTAGTCGACCCAAAGGGTACGGAAATTCGGGCCATTACAATTGGTATCAGAGCTGAAGGTTGAGTAGTGACCTTGGCTCTGTGGCGTGACTCAATAGAGATGGGGTTAGTAATACCCTAGATTGAGTTTGAGTGCATATATATGAGCGTGTATTTGTGGATTTGATATAAAATTGTTTTATATTGTGTTGACTGGTTTGTTGAGGTGTTTATGAATTCTGGTCGATACAGGATGTACAACTGTATCGATAGGTGTTTCTAAACTCTCGAACAAACCAATTCGACATAGTACTGTTTAAAGATGGGTAAATGATATAATTTTGCCCAAAGGATATATTTGATATAAAAGGAATAATTTTCTGAAATTATTGAATGTGTTGATTGTTATTACAATCCAATGGGACTAGGAAATATTGAAATGGTTATATAATTTGTATACGGGTAATTTATACAATTGAGATAAATCAAGATTAAGTTCAAACTAGATTTGGAATTTAAATTCCGGGTGTTTAGAAAATATTTTCTCAAATATTATAAATGAGTATAGCATTGTTTTAAAGGAATTTTTGAGTAAGGATGATTTTGAATGGATTTTAAAAGTGATTAAGCACTGAAATCACTTCAAGGGCGTGAAAATAGTACAGATAATGGGTTGCGACATTATCGGTATTCATTTTCAAGTTTTTGAGTGATGAATTGCTACCATAGTAATTTGGGAATGAAAAATTTGTTTGAAAAGGACATAATGATTTAGAAATTCAAAAGTTTTGAATTGAGTTGATTATAAATATATGTATTAAAATATATATGATTTCAAACTAATTTGAAATAAAACCCGGGAATTTGAATTCTGAAGTTAAAACTTAACTTGTATAAGTTGAATAGATTGAAACAGTAAAAATGTATCAAATGAACTGAAAGATAACTTAATTCAAATAAAATATGATTAAATTAGAAATAATTCTGAATGAAATTAAATAAAGAGAAATGTTGATATTCGAATTATTTCGACCCATGTATAAACAAATTGAATATATATTGGATGCTGTGTTTGGAATTAAAGTGTGATGGAATTGAACTCAAGCAGAATAAGAGGGTTGATTTTTGAAAACAGAACTCAATTGGATTAGTCAATAGAAGTGAACTAATCTAAAAACTGGAAGTTGGATTGATTTGAAACCAGCTGGAAATAGATATATGTATGCTGAGCAGATATTGGATGAAAACAAATGCAAGAGATAGAAATTATGCCCGACAAAAAGGTACATGTTTACAATATTACTTTGGTTTGATGATTTTATGAGCCTATGAGGCAATCCGCTTGGCTTTTTGATTTTCTTTTGGATTAGAGGAGGCCTAGAAAGGCGAGTTGTGCTTGTACCGATTTAGCTGTGCAGAGGAGATGCTGCCGAAATTTTTCAGAATTTAAACTGCTAGAAAATTTTCAGAATTTTTGAAAATTTTCGTTAGTAAGAATAAATTAATATTTTAATTGAAATTAAATTGATTCAGTTAAACTAAAGATAATGAGTAATACGAAAGATTTAACCTAGTTATAATAGGGTTGTGGTATTTTTCCTACCCTAGCAATTTCGAGGACGAAATTATTTTAAGGGGGAAGGAATGTAACAACCCGAATTTTCAGCCGCTGAGTTCTAAGTATTTAAATTTGTTTTAAATGTTTTATTCGAATTTTATATAAGAATTTAAAAGGAATTTATTTAATTAAAACGATATTTAAACGTATAATTTATAATATAATTTAAAACGAGTTCGAAATGGCACGGTAGTTCGTAATTTACGATTTAAACTTCAACTGAGTATACAGGACTCGTTATAAGTCGGATTTCTGTGAAAAAAGAAACGTTGGAACCATATTGACGATAATTTTAATATGAAAGTGAAAAATTCAAATTTCATTGTATAAATTGTTAGTTATGGCCAAAACAAAATTTGAAATAATCGTTATGGAAATCGTTATTAAAATATAGGCCTTTAAAATAGTCGTTTTGCAAACGGACTCAGATTTCGACGAAATCAGTTTCATTGGGACCATAGCATTAAATTATTGTACCATGTTGAATGGCGTGGCAATTCGATGTCGTATGTGACCACGGTGGCCATAAACGCTCGTTCAATTTCTATAGCGCGTAATTAATTTAATAATGGGTTATTTGGGTATAACTCGAACAGATGATTGAATTAGTCCACGAAACCAATTCCGTTGAGTTCGTATCATCAATTAGAGTCAGGATAGGTATATAGTTTGTTATTTTTGGAAACCGTGTAATTTGACATTAAAAATGGTATTGCGGTGCGCGTAAAAATAGCCTACCGGGGAAACAGTCTCAGAATGCGACGAAACTGGTGTCGTTGGGTTCGTATCGGAGAATTATTGCTAGATTTCAAAGTTTCAAGTTGTTTCGATTTATCTGATGATCGTAAAAAATTTAAACGCGTGTTTATTTCTGGTTTTATAAAGGAAATTTTTTCAAACGATGTCGGAATTCGACGAAACTTGTCCCATTGGGTTTAGAATACTTTTTTACACCAAGATTAGCTTTGTTATCAGTAAACAGACTGTTCATTCATATGATTATTCGTTCATACTCAAGTACACTTCGAAACTAGCATGTCTGCAGCGTTGCCTGTGCGTGGAAATTCATTTGACACCGTGTACACTTCAGAAAGCCTTACTCATACCATTTTAGTTCAACCGTTACTCCCAAGTTCTTCGAAGCCTTGAGTACCAAACCAACATCCACCGTGTTCTTCAAGTTTTCAAGTCCGTGCTTCTCACGTTTCTTCAATTCCGTGTGTACCAAGGTAAGGGATACCGTGACTGCCAAACTTTCTCTTCTTTATAAAGTGGTGTCCGCATTTCCTTCTTGAGAAAACAGAATATGAAAGCCCCAAATCTCATTCCCCTACTCGTTCAGCAGCATCTTAACATTTCAATCAAATTAAAAACTGAATTCGTGAAAACCCTTTGACACTAGCTGTATGTTGATGCTTAGCTCTTCAATTCCATCATCCGCTCGACGTGGGACCTCGGTTTAGGGTAGGATTTGGCTGTCGAGATGGGCGGAACTGGGTCGTCTTGAGACCGGCGTGAGCTTCGTCAGATGGAGGTGCGCGTTCTGGTGATAATTTTGGGGGTAGATGTGAGTAAAGTTGGTATGGTTTCTTGCGGTTGCTAGTGGGATGAATGGAGGGGTTTCCTTTGTATTGTTCGGTGAAGTCTGGCATTGTTTTGAGTAAGGGGTCTGTTGCGGTTTCATGGAGAAAGAAAAGAGGGGACTTGTACTGGGTGTTGGAGTACTACCATGGTGAAGTTTGGTAATTTATTTCAAATGCCATTAGCGTACGACCCGTAAACTATTTACACAACACACTCAGTTTACCTTAAATACGGTATTCATAATACTTGAAGTGTCGTTAGGGTTGGAGTGATGATTATTACTAATGAGTTTAAGGGAAATACGTTCGAACTCACTTATACTGTGGAAATTTGGTTTAGTAATTTCTTACCTCACTTCAGTCCATAACTCAGACATATCACTTTACCTCACTCCCAGAACAGTACACACCATCCATCTTGGTTTTAAGGTAATTATGCTTTGTTTGATGAATTGTTATGGTGAAGGAGGGGAAATGATATTGATATAAGTTTGAACTGTAGTGGATGTGTTAGCGCAAAGGAGTGTATTTGGACTACAATACAGTAGGAAATGAAAATGGGTTTATCTGGAAAAAGAAGATGTGTTGGCATGTCTTGTGCGTATTTCCGGATACTACTTTATCACCGAATAATAAGGAACTCAACTGCAAACCATTGATTGCCAAGCTAACTTTCAGGTAGAATGGATTGACCTTCCTTTAAACGGTAAAACATATTCAAGTCCTCTTTTTTCCTCTTGACAGCATGTACCGTACACTTGACTGTAAGACGCGTTAGGGAATAAGACAGGGTTAAGGATTATAAATGGTAATTAGTATAGTAATTAATCATTAATAATTTATTTATTTTAAGCTAATATTATAACATGCATAATTTATTCGTACGATACCAGAATCGAACCAAACAATTGCCAATGGAATCGCAGCGAAGAAATCTGCATTGTAGAACGAACAGGGCCAAGAACAGAGCTATTGGAATTTCGCAGTAAAATCAACACTTGTTTGATTTTAAATGAAACCTAAATCAGAACCGTCAACTGCGAAACAAAGTGAGTAAACTCACTAACTCTGACTCGTTTATATTTTTATATAAACAAGTTTTTAAATTTATTTTATACTATGTGATGGTTGCTTGGTTGAATAGTTGATAAAATTGGTTGATATGATTACATCGTTGATCTATTGATGTGAAATAATATTATTGATGCTGATTAACATCTGTGGATGCAGGGAGACAGGTTGGAGGAATCCAACTGGATTCCTCAACATTTATATTACTGTTTTATTTATTTGTTATATGATGGGTGGTATAACCTGTGATTGATCATGTGTGTTTGAATACCATTGGCCCTGGAATTTTGGGTATTTTAAATACCGTAAAATAAATATTTTTAAATGTAGAAGAGGAACTTTGAGTTGTTAAGAGGGAAATTTATTTCCAAAATAGAATAAAATTCCGAATAAACCTAAAATAGAAACTTGTTTAAATAAAATAAGGAGTCGTTTGTAAAATGATGTTTATTAGTAAAAATATTATCTTGAGATAAAGAAAAATATAAATTCAAGTTTGAATTCATATTGGAAAAGTAGAAATGGGGTGGAAACAGATATTTGTAAATTGTTTAGCACTTAACAATTTTAAATGAAATTCTAAACGAGATTATAAATGGATATAATAAAAACAATTTTGTGAATGATTCTACCATTAGAAGTTAACAAGGGAAAAATTGGATTTTTAAAATATTATCCAAAGGGATGAAGTCAAATGAATTGATTATATAAAAAGAAGTGTTTCGATTTAAAGGGAATGGGTTAAAGCAAACGTGTTGCAACGAGATATCTAAAAGAAATTTAGATTTGAAATATGAAACCAAATTGGAATTTGAATAAGGAAGGGAAATGGATAATCGTTTAAAATGAAAACGATGAGTTTTATCCCAACATTTGGAATATAAATTGTAATAAATGTTTTGTAAATTCTAGATAGCGGTTTTAACGCTACCGTTATAAGCAATATTTTTCTGTAAAGGAAGTGTGTTCTTAGATCGAATCCGAGAGTCACGTAAGCGACGGTTTGTTTAAAGTTATGAGCTTTGACTATTTAAAAGTTGAGAATGTGGTTCATTTAAGGTCTAAGAGGTAATTATACCCTAACTTGATTGACTTCATGATTGATGGAGGACTGGTTAAGGTTCGATAGTGAAAATTAGTGATAAGTGAATTTAAGAGATAAACGAATAAATTAGTGATAAGTGAATTTAAGAGATAAATGAATAAATTAGTGATAAGTGAAATTAAGAGATAAATGAATGATGATTGATCGATAAACTTCCATCTGGAAATAATATCGTTGTTTGCACACATATTTTTCTTTGATAGTTAAATCACCGACAATCGAAGTTTTTGACCATTTTTCCGTCGTCAATACGGAGAGGCCGAGATCAGATTCAGTATCTGAAAACCACTCTGTATGGACATTAGCGTTGCGATCAAATATGATGAAGAAAATTAAAGACGGAGTTATGCAAGGGCTATCCTGTTTATAGAATAGTGCCTTCGGTTTGTCCAGTCCCAGGACAACGTGAATGGACGAATGTCTGACCGAGTATATCTAATGGATCGCGTAGGTTGATCTCTTCAAACGTACTTACGTTTGGTGGCGGAGGAATTCGTTTCTATTAGCTTTATACCCGTGGTATTTTTGGGGAAATCAATTTGGGATTTGGCGGGTATGACGATGTGGCATTCAAAGTGAATGGTGGCTAGATGTTCTGGAAGATAATTCAAACCTCAAGCCTCACAATCGGGAATTGACAAAAATCGAGCAGGCAGCATGGCTATGTGGGTCGCTCCCATTAGGATGTATAATCACCTATCTAGAGAAATTCCATTTGATTCTTTAATCTATCAATGTTGTCCCTTTCGGGAAACGGTTGCTGATCCCAACCGTTGGTTATATACATTCGATACACTCAAGCGAAATGAGTGGTCATGCGAGGACCGGGTTGCAAGACGTTCTTGTTGAACCCAGTGTATTCACCTCTAGAGATACACTATCGGCAGGTGGTCCCATACCTTGTCATGTTGGAAATCCAATCTCCAATAAGCGCCGTGCGGTTTTTGATTTTATATTATATATGGAGTGTGAGATGCAAGCGTTTCGCTAAATTCTATTTATTTGATTTATACACTATTATAATATCTCCAGATTTTGATATGAAAATGTTTTGGGTTATCGTAAGGTAAAAACCATCCGTGTTTATGTGTGGATCGGTCTTACGATTATCATTTCTTTTGAAAAGATTTTGAAAGTTAAATCAATGGTTGGAGTTTACTCACACCAGTCCCATGACTGACCCGGAGTTTATTTTGATTTGTTTTCCCTAAACTCTTGGGTGCCCAAATTTGTACGGGCAGTCAAGTAGTCGGGATTTTACAGATTTACTTGTAGAAGCTGGAAGAAGGAGGTTTCACTAGTTAGCTATAAACTATCATATTTTCCGCTGTGTACTATGTTGTCTCCTGAAACAGGTGTTTATAACTGTTCCAGAGATAACTGCTGTACTCTGATGATGGTATGTATATAAAGTTACTGATTTTGTATTTCGAAGTATATTATCTAATATATTTTATTCGTTCTGCTGTGAGTTTGTGATCTTCGTTTCCTTCTATTCTAATATTCATTTCTATTTCTCATCCTCTAATCTCTTTCTAATAATGATTCGTATTTCTGTGTCAATTGGGTTGGACGTGTGTTGTTATTAGTCGACCCAAAGGGTACGGAAATTCGGGCCATTACACAACTGCTGTACACATGCAACATTGTTCCTCCCCAATTCCTACCCAAAATTCAAGTTAGATGCCACCCCACTTCCTGAATCCAAATCTAACCACCAATACGAGCGCAAGTGCTTACATCCTCTGATTTCTAGGACCCTAGTTGCTTGTTGTACAAACACAGCAAATACGAAATGCGCCAAACCATTTAAAATGTATACCATCGTGAAGACCTTGGTCTCAGGAGCATAGAAAAATAAGTTTCCTAATTTAAAACATTTTATACGAATTGAAATGATTTTATGAAGTTCAAAAATGATTTTGTGGAAGAAGAAACTTGCGGCGGAAAGCGTTTTGACCAGAGGAATGAAAGTCCTTAGGGTTAGAAATGTTATGGTATATTTATAGGAGTAAGAAAATATTTTATTTTATTTTAAATTGATTTTTTTATTCAATTATAATCAATCGCTATACATATTCGTTGTTTAAAAATCCGCATAGTCACATAACATATCCAAACTCGACGAAAATGGACATATACAGCTACAGTTCGACATTTCTGACCCAACAAAACTTGTCTCGTCGAATTCCGAATCTGTTTGCTCACACAACATATTTTTAAAGTCAAATTATTGACTGTGTTTCACATTAAAATTCCGTATCACCACATACTGACTCTAAAAATCACGAAAATTGAAATCTAACAATAATTTAATATTTCGGATCCAACAAAATTAATTTCATCGAAAACGGAGGTCATTTGTAAAAATGGTTATTTTATAAGTTCTAAATAAACCAATTAAATATTAATATATTTAAAAATGATTTAATTAAATATTAATAAATTAATATTTATCGTATATTACATAGAATATTATCCAGCTCCAAAATATACATATCTGGATTTATAACTCGATATTTCAAAATTTCATATTATATCAATATTCAATTTATATGAAAATCCATTTATAAAATAAATAAATCGTTATAAATTATAAATGAATTCCATAGCGACTTTTTGAAAATTTTATTTGGACATAACTCACAATCTACACGACGAAATCTTGATTTTTCTCTTCCATTAGAAAAATATAGCTCACCAGATCCAAACATTTCTTGTTTCACAGAAATCCGACTTAAAACGGATTATGTATATTCAATTAAAGTTTGAATCGCCAAATTATGAACTACCACGCCATTTCGAGCTCGATTATAATTATAATATAATTTATACGTTCTAACGTCATTTATTAAATAGATTCGTTATTATAACTCGAACCTAAACTCAACCAAATCTCTTACACTATACAATTCACAAAATATAGCCAATTCTACTATTTTCCGACTATTTCGGAATTTAAATATATTATGCCATTATTTATATTAATTAAATATAAATATTATTTAATTCAAGTCATTAAATTACCAAACTATTCTTTAAATAATTAAATAAATTTATTATTCAACCGTTAAAAAAAGGGACATTGCAGGAGGCCTTTTGTTATTTACTGATGACTAAGCGAGCTTGCAGTGCATATATCTATCAAAAACAACATACAACAAAAAGTAAATTAAAAGGAAAATTACTTACACCTCCGAAAATTTTAGACATGGCGACAAGAAAAGTTAGATGTTGTGGCTAGGACCGAAGGCAGTTATGGGCGGAGGCTGAGATGGGTTGGCGGCTACAATTGACGTTGTGTAGGGCTTAGGGCTTCTCAATTTAGGGGCAAAATAATTAGAATTAACATGATACCATTTTGAGAAAAGGGTTTTAGGGCACAGTCGAATCGCGGTTTCAAGGTCTTGCTAACGATCTTTGCACGAATGCGGTCTGATTAGACTCCAGGCCGGTGAAGCCAACGGTTTCCAGCGGTTGAACCTCGATCCAGTCCAATCATGATAACAATGCTTTGATTTCCTCTTTTACTTTTTTATTTTCATTCAAACATTGCTGCAAACTCATTATGTTCATTCTAAAACAACCCTTTCCCACTATAACTATAAGACAAAAATAAGCCTTACGTACGTAGCAATTATTATATTGTTTTTTTTAGCAACTATTGTTTATTAGTAGAAGTTAGTAGTTGTTAACATGTGCCCAATAAGTGCATATCAATATAGCCATTCGAAAAAGTGGTTAACTGGACAACCATACTGGAAGGGTTTATTCCCATATACACACACAAAAAACATGAAAGCCATACGTTTGAATTTTTAAATCACAAATGCTAATATAGATTTTCAATAGGTAAAAGAATAGTTTTCATGACCGTGTCGTGCATTGAACCGTGATAGTCCAAGGTTGGAGGTTTTAAAGGTTAGACCGGTCGAACCATAAAAACCGTGCGAAATGAATTTTAATTAAAATTAGTATATTAACACACGACACTTAAAATCTGGAAAGAAAAAATGAACAATACAAGCTTGTATCGTGCAATCATTACAACTTGTTATTTAATTTGCAAGCTTGTTATTTAATTTGGCATCATTACAGCAGTCTCCAACCACACTTTGCCTTTTTCCTTCTCCAATGTAACCCTCCAGCCTTTCTTCTTTCTCTTTTTTCTTCTCCAGTGCCTCCCTTCCAGATTTTCTTCTTTCTCCTTTTTCTCGCATCTTCTCCTCCCCAAAATCAAACCTAAGAACCGCGACTTTCCAACCGTAATAACCGCCGTCTTCGAGATTGAAACGCAGTTAGCCGTGGTTCGTAACTGAACATGACTACTTCATTTTCTGGGTCGTCGAAGGTCATGGCTCGGGGTTTTTGCGGTCGGACCGAGGGTTGGGTCCGGTCATGAAAACTAGGGGTAAAAGGGATCTCTTTAAAAAGTTAACCTGGTC
Organism: Allium sativum; assembly: GCA_030737875.1. NCBI lineage: Eukaryota > Viridiplantae > Streptophyta > Magnoliopsida > Asparagales > Amaryllidaceae > Allium > Allium sativum. Next base: position 216,936,169 of record CM060916.1, on the reverse strand, counting down.
AAATTTTCAAACTTCTTGTGTTATTTTAGTAGTTTAACACAGGAACCTTCATAGAGACCCGTGAAAGTTCAAAAAAGTTAATGAAACAAAAATACTATCTTACTCCTATTTGTGCTCTTATCGGTCCTTTCTGAGTATAGGGCCAAGCAAATTGGATAAGAAATTCTCTTTGCTTCTTCTGCTAATTTCCTCTCATGTAATGCTTTTTCTTTCTTCCCTTATTCCAGCTCTAATGTTATCCTCTCCTTTTCTACCTCGCTCTATAGTTTCAGCAAGTGCGATGTAAATGAAGACTTACAATTCAAGTGAAATTGGTATAGTAATCTGTAACAGTGTGTTCTACAACTTTAGAATTTCATTTTCTAGGTTCTCTGAATGATAATTCTAATTAAAAAAACCACATAAAACTTCGTTTGCTCAACTAACAAGAAGATAACAACGTCTAATAGGCATAATGATGTAAACATGGCTACTGACAATTTGGATCGAAGCTCTTCCATTTTCTTTTTTTTTTCCGTTTTAGCAAAGCCGTATAAATCAATATCTGGTTTACGAAAAAGAAATTATGTAAATTTTACTCTAGCTAATAATATATAAGCATCAAATATAAGACAACTAACATTGTATCAAATAAATTAGGCCAGCCAAAATAACATCCAACTTTATTTTACTTATATTATTATTTGTTTTAAAAGGAAACCTCATTGACGCATGCACAATATTTAACATGCAAAGCACTTCTTGCAAATTGGAAACAGCTCTTTGTTTCATCTATGTGAATCTGTAATCGTAGGAACATAAGGCTTTAATAATTTTGCACCGTTATACGTTCCAATTGTCACACTATGTGTATATGTACGTGCATGCTTGTATGCGTACACATGTGTGTCAGCGTGTGCTAGTAAAAGAATTTATATCATTAGAGCACACTCATTCTTTCTTGAAAATAAGATATAATTTAGAATAGTTTAAACACACTAGTACAAAAATAAATGTCTTAATGTACTTCAAGTATACAAAGTCAATTAATGACAAAAATATTCTAGGAAAACAAGGTCATGAACACTTCGTGCATAAGAAGGGACATTTTTGTACTATAGAAAACTTGCACAAATCAATCAACAAACATTAAAATAGCAAAGTAGTAAATAAATGGACATGTTAATACTTAACAAATCCAAAAATTGGCTATTGAATCCTATCAAGAAGTTTAAGTACTTCACAACCAAAAACTTAGTTTTTAAGAAAGGTTCATCTTCCTACCGTAACCATCTATTTTGCCCTATGGAGATTTTAAATGTCTAAGCTTTTACTCGAATAAATTAAATGGATCAATCACTAAGCGTGAACCATGAAATCATTAGCTATAGTGTAGATGAAAACACATCACAGCTTACAAGGAAGAATGATTAGATAGGATAAATACGCCTAATTGCATAACCAATAATACACGTACAAGTCTGAGGAAAACAAATTGTAGCATATAACAATCCTTCATATATTTATTGATATATTATAGATAACATGAATGACAAATTATATCAAATCAATAATATAAACTACAATAATTTGATGTTCACTGCTTTCTACTACTCAACCACGTTGATTCAAAATACATACATGTCAAAATAAGAGATTACTTTGACACAAGCCACAGTGAATATGTGTAGTAATCTGGATAACTATCACAAAAAGATGTGGTGATCAAGGACGGACACTAAATAACATCTGAGACTATATGTAGAAAGTAAGACGGAAGTTTCCAATAAACACTGCGTGCAAGAGTAATATTGCAAATAATAGCAATATTTGCATTCCCGTGCAGGTTGTAATATTCGAGTAAGCTCGTTATCACAGTAAGGAACATGACCCCTATAAAGTAAGAAAAGCCAAATGGTATATTAGTCTTACGCACAGAGGCTATGTCAATAGAACTTGCCCTTGACTTTCGGCGTCGTCACTTAATTTTTTGATGATAGTTCCAAAAGTTACTAAACTTTTGTTACTATGATAACCTTCTTTAAAGCGCTGACCATCAGCACCAGTTTTAGCAGTGCGCTCTTGTTATGTAACGACGGTCAACAAAGCTCTCCGCATATGAGTTGGCACATATATCCTTATAACAAAAGGAATCGTTGTTGTTACATGCCTACCAACTCATATTTGTACTCCACTCCTTCAATTTATTCTGTGACCCAGCTAAATCTACTACTCCCTCCGTTTTTATATATAAGATGTTTTAAGTAGTTTGATGTGTTTCAAAATATAAGATGTTTAATGTAATGACCTGCCTTTTTGACCGCTTTAGATCGGTGTTTAAACCAACTTGAATCATTCACAAAGACAGAAAGTTATTTAGCTTATCAAGTTAAACAGAATAAACACAGAATCACATAAAAGAATAATTGCAGCAAAATACATTTTTATACATATCAGAGTTTTTACAAAAAATTGTACACTGGAAAAAATAATATACATTCATGAAAATTTTAAAAGAATAATAGTTTACGATTTAGTCGGGCGTTGCGTGCGCATGTGCGTCTCCACGTTCTTCACCAGTTTTGCGAGCTGAAAACTTCATGCCTGGAACACTTAGGACCTGACCCGAGTGTTCCATGCAAAATACACAAAACACTCGAGTCAAGATTAAACTTATTTCAAGTTAGTATACTTCGATTAAATCACACAAATAAAATTTTATTTATTCCTGACGATATTAAAATGATTCGAGTATGTCAGTCATAAACTGTCCAAATAAACATTATCAGTATAACAACCAATGCAGCATACAGGTATGGTTTCACACGTTAGAAATGGCACAACAAGTGAATAGGCAGGCACTAACGAACATACAGCAAGAGTGTCCATCACCATATGAGACGCATGCAATATTAATATACCCAAAATTTTATGGAAAACAGATATCGTAATTTCGCCTGTGAATACGTTATATATTATATTTTTCACATGACCATGATCATAATTAACACATATATATCGTACAGCATGCAGACTGCGGTACCTAAAACAGCAAAGTAGCATTTGTTTGAAGCATGATCCCATTTGGTATCAACTATCAAAAGTCCTTTTTAATTGTGGATTTCAAGTAATTTCAAGCAGGACAGTTTGGTTAACATTTTGATCAAATCAATGTAATAAAATTGATACAAGAAAACACATGATTTATTAACTCGTTAGCAGTTTTAGACCAACAGAATAAGTTAGTGGTCAAATGTAGCAAGTTACAAATAATTTAAAAAGTTGCATATGCAAGTTATAAAAACAAGTGAACTCCATGGAATGAAGTCAACTGAAATTTCCAATTTAAAAAGTCCTAGATAAAAGTATGTTGATAAAAGTTCCACTATTAAATTTTCACATAAATTAAAAAAAAGGTCATAGTATGAATTCTATAAGTTCCTTAACAACATGTTAATGAAAGATCGAGCTCAAAATAGCAATTAACAGAAGCACATTTGAACCAACTAACCAGAAAATAAATCTTGGAACAGTGCAGCTCAAAAAGGAGTAGTGCAGGGAACTAATATGAAACAAGAGTAGCCACAATAATGCATAGTATGGTCAGAGCGATGTTCATGCCAATTTAAATAGTAAGACTAGCCATTCTTAAAGCCAAAAGGATAGTCTCAATGAGCAAACATATGGACTGAGATGATACAACAATTCTAATATACATGATAGCTAGAATTTACATAAGCACGGTAGAGATATAAATGCCAAAATAATAAGGGAAGCATATACGGTATCCCACGTAGTATTAAGAAGACAATAAACGAAAAAAACCAACTGCTTCTACAAGACGTTCTTGCACATAAGTGTGTGTCCCTAATAGAAAACTAGCAGTGCCACACATGTTTGTTGTAAGACACACATACACATGCCTAGTAGATATCTTTAAGGCATTCAATAATCACAAGTATCTAATCTAAACAAGTTTCATTTTTTTTTCATTTCAAGATCATTCGTGTGTCCCTTGATTATTGTACACTAGGATAGTACAAGGGAGACCACTAATATATGCTGCTTACAAATTTAAAATAATACTTGATTTTTTTTCTTTTTATAAAGAGCCTACCCTACTGCTACAAAGCAGCACCAGTCGTTTCCAAAATGAATGTCTAGCAAGATCGAATAACAGAACAAGGCAGTCAATGACAAACATAGTAACAAACAACCCAAACTAATTTTATTTAGTGAAGCGCAAAGTTATATAACCTGAAATAAATCGAATCGTAAGTTAAACTTACCTTTGCACAGCGTAGTGATGGCGGCAACTTAGATGGAGGTGTCGAACAAGGTGCGGTGAAGAGGATTTGGTTATTGAGGGGTCTAAAGGTGGGAACTTCGACTAACGCGGTGGTGACAACGAACTAATGAGGGACATGGCGAAGTGCAGCCATTCGATTTTATGATAAGGGAAATTCGGATGGAAATTTGGGGAAAGAGTTTAGGCTGAAAGGAAATGAGGAAAGTGGAGTGGCTATATAACATGTTAATAAAAGTGGGGAGAGAAAAGGCTTGATCAGATGGGTTACAATTTTTATCCTTCTTTTGCTTTTAATTCTATTCGTAATTCTCATCCTTTGGTATGAACAGAAAAGGGCAGTTATATATATAACACGTTTGATCAAAGGAAAGCAAAAGGCATTTATGACAATAGTTAGAAGGTGGAATGACTTATAAGGAAAAACATTAGTTAGAAGTAAATAAGAAAATGAATTGAAGTTACAATAGAATGAAGTCAACAAATAAAAGGCATGAATTGAAATTAAAAATGCATGCTCCAGGTTGAAAGAATGGACCCCATACATTATGCAAGTTACAAAAAATTGAATGTGGTTGATTAAGGCTGAGGTGAAAATACTTATTTCTCATTCAAAATTCAAAAGTAAATCATAAAGAGAAGGAGAATAAAAGGAAAGAATTGAATGCATGATAAATTGTTTGATGCTAATAGTTAGAAAGTTGGTGACTTTTCAAATTTCAAAACACATAATATTAAATAACATGTGTTAAAAAGTTTTACATAAATAATGTTGAAAGTTTTACAGTATTGTATTTTTTTGCTTCTAAATATAAACATCATGATGTATAAGATAAGGGAAATACATACGTACATACATACATACATACATACATACATACATACATATATATATATATGGAGATGGTTTGATTTCGGAAAAATAATGACGGTAAACAAAAAAAGAAAGGAGAATTAAAGGGTTGGAGATTTAAGGAACGATGATACAAAATAAGATACATGAAAATAGAACGGAAAGAAATTAATAAATGAAGGTAAACAAATTAATAGGATTAAGGAAAGAAATGAATGCTGCATTAAGATAACAAAAAAGACGGAGAAAGAAGCGGTCAAAAGGGTAGATAAACCAAAATGATGCAATTTCCTTTTATTTGTTTATTTAAAATGACCGAACATAGCCAGATTCACAAGAACGAACAACACTAATTTTGAAGAAACGGTACACCTTAAATATGTATTTAAACGAGGTCTCACGTTTCCAAATCCTAATGTTTACCATTTTAATTGCTATATTAAATTCAATTTATTGGTAACAGTCTAATTTATTTAAAATTTTCTCTATATTACAAATGAAACGAACTTTTGTAGATTACTACGAAAATTCCTTCATTACTATATTAAATTACACGTATTCCTAATATCAAATTTTCGTAATTAAATTTGACTGCAAAATTTTATATAATATTTCTTGTAACTACACCATTTAAACCGTACATTATTAAATCGTTGAAACTTCCATTATTAACATTTAATTTAAATTTACTTAAATTAAACAAACATATGTATTTTCATGTATGGAATTAAAGTTTGAATTTAAATTCTAACGCCAACCATTTCAATATTATTATGGTTATTATTTCACAATTGACAACTATCTTTCCTTTTATAAATAATTCTTCAAAGTTAATAATTCCACAACATTTAATAATTGTTTCCATTGTAATAAATCATCATTCATCTAATCATAAATTGCTGTTTATTAGAAATAAATTTGAAATCGTTTATTAATAATTTCCTAAAATTTATTTTAAACCATTTTAAATTCAAGGATTAAATTCATTTAATTCAATACTTAAATGATCTAAATTTACGGGATGTTACATTCTCCCTCACTCAGAGCTTTTCGTCCTTGAAAAGGAACGTAGTAAAGAACTAGTAATTTAACAATATATAATTCATTTGCGTATCGACCTCAATTGCTTGTTTAAATACAAAATTATGCTTCCAATTAGTATTGATAACCCGATCACTCTAGTGCGAACTTCAAATTCGACTTTTTGACAAGAAACTTCTATTCTCCTTGCATGGCAATAACTTATGATAGAGAATTTCAGATTCATATCAAAATTCTTTTTAGAAATTCATCATCAAAAATCGAGCAAACAATTTTATTTAGAATCAACATTTTATACTCAAACTAAATCAAAATTGTTATGCAATAGAATGATTTATGTTTAACTACATACTCATTCCATTAGTTCTTTTCCTTTCTGGAGACGAAAATTAGTATTTTGATTTATTTCAAAGCTATGAACTTGCAAAACATTTAAAATCTCTTTCTTATTTTACTATGTTGAGGTGATACAATGTTAAATTTTTATGTCATTAATTTGTTAGTTAACGTCAAAATACTTTATAACTCGAAGGCTTAACAAGTTTATTTTCGTTCTTAAAAGTTTTAGACATACGTTGATCAGACGCACTACTAGAAATCTCCAAATGCTCAATAAACTTGTTTCAACTTCCAATGAAAATACTTAAAATTTTTAAAATAGATATGGAAAATACATTCCCCCATGGATCGCGGGCACGCGGCGGTTACGCTACTATCCTAGTAGAATCGCTTGTGCTCGTAGGTATCACACCCATCGAATTTCGCCATGGTTGTTGCCATAGATCGCAATTACGCGGCAGTTACTCCACTATCCCAGTGGAATCGCTTGTAACTATAGGCATCTCGCCCCTCGAATTTCGCTATGGTTATAGATTGCAATTACGCAGCGGTTACACCATGAAACATCAAGTGAATATAAATAAATCAAAGTGACCGCATCGAGTGGGATTCCAGTACGTGTTCCTACCGAGTAGGACACCGATTTCCGATGGACACTCCCATCAGGTGGAGTTCCAACATAGCCCCTACGGAGTAGGTTCGCGATTTTCAATGGACACCCCGTGCGGAGTTCTAACGCAACCCTATCAAGTAGGATCACGATTTTCGATAGAAAGTACTTTCCATATCTTCGACTTCAAAACAGATAATACTAGATATAGTATTTTTCATTTCGTACATCGCATATATCGTGCTTATATAAATTTCCATCTGCAAAAGTTTTTCTTCTTTTCCAATCAGGATTCGTTCAGTAATATCAAATTCACCACGTACTTATATAACTTCCAATTTTATATAAGAACCAAATTGTTCAATTTTGAATCTTTGCCGAATTCAAAAATTTTTATAGTCATAGATTTCAAAACTATTTCATTTCCACACTTATATAAATATAAGATTATCAATTTTCAAATTCTAACATTTAGAATTAACCGTTCGGATTTTGTTTCATGTTCGAATAACATTCGTTCTTGATATTTTCAAATATCTCTCATAAATCATTTTCCATATAACTCAACAGGTAAATTTCAACATAGATCGTACGAATTCCATTTTATCAAGTCGCAATTTCGAGTTCAACATACTTACATAGTTATCTATAAGATTTCTCAATTCCATGAAGTAAGTTTCATTTATAAATGATATTTTCATACCTTCATTTTAAAAATACATACCATATATATAGTACTTCATTTCACGTTTCGCATATATCACACTTACATAAATATCAATTTTCATAAGATTTTATGTTCAAATCATGTTTCAACCTATCATTCTTATATTAATTCCATTATATAAGATTTCACAAAATTCCATTTCAAGACCAGTTTAGTTTTGATTTCACAATTGATTCGTATATTCAATTACTTCGGACTAAAATGCTCGGATCGGGAACAAATAATCTATCCCAAATTAGTTTTAAAATAGTAAGCTTGAAATAAAATAGGTTAGAATAAATAAGTCTTTAGAAAAAAAGAATTTGAATAAATTAGATAAGTTATGATATAAAATAGTTTAAGTAAATTAAATAGGTTTGGCAAAATATGTTTGAATAAATTAAATATATTTTAATACAAAATAGTTTGCAAAATATTTCGAAAATCAAAATAGATTTGGTAAAGAATAATTAAATAAGATAGATAAAAGTTATAGAATTAATACTATTTTTAGGAAATATTCCAATCCGAACTAAATTTCCCGAACTATACAAAATTTAGCTAACATCGATTTCAATGTCGTAATTAAACTCAAATTTAACTAAGAGTTCAATTGAAAACCTTTCAGTTTGAACTAAATGTTCAAGTTAGACCGCAACCCAAATTTCTCATTTTAAATTTTCATTTGAAGTTTGAATTTTTCGTTCATTCCATGTTCTTTGTTTTAAACCAATTTTCAAATTTCAACTTGTCCATAAATTTTGTTAAAGTAATTCAAAGGACCGGGATAAGATTTGGACAGTTTCAAAAATTTAAGCACGAATTGTTCGAACGATAGGCGCACGATAACGGCAGGTTAAGGCCAACAAACAAACCAAGTGAAACAGCAAAATTATATTTTTTTTATATTCATTTCTATTTGAATCTTTATTCATTCGCAATTCATTTGCAATTTCAATTTATACTTTACAAAATATTTAATATGTCGCTTATTTAAATTTCTCTTATCTATTTCAGTTCATATTAATTTATCAAAACGTTTTATTAAATTTTATCCAAACATGCTCATTTAATCGGTTTCAAGTATTTCTCGACGTTTAAGTCAAAACCATACAGTCATCCCATTTTCGAAACTCGAAAATGAATTCTAGTGATGTCACGATCATCCCCAGAATTATTTCCAAGCGACTAGAATGCGATTCTATATGAGTCTCGTATATATTGAACTTTGTATATACGTTAGCTAGGCGTATATTCAAAATCCGTACATATTTGATAGTCCAATCTCGATGTCGAATAAAATACTCAAAACTCTTGTCATAAATTATATTTCAAAATAATTTTGCTTTTCAGAACTATTTATTTAATTTCAAAATAATTCATATTTTCAAAATACGCTCTCTCAACAGTGATTCTTGTGATAAATTCCACTCATTCTAGGGTACTGCTACTCTATCTCTAATGAGCTTTTAAACCCGATAAGCTAAGCTTTGTCAAACCAAAGCTCTGATACAACTTGTAACGACCTGCCTTTTTGACCGTTTCAAATCGGTATTTAAACCAACTTGAATCGTACACAAAGACAGAGAGTTATTTAGCTTATCAAGTTAAACAGAATAAACACAGAATCACATAATAGAATAATTGCAGCGGAATAAATTTTTATACATATTAGAGTATTGACAAAAATTTGTACAGCGGAAAAAATAATATACATTCATGAAAATTTTAAAAGAATAAAAGTTTACGGTTCAGCCGGGCGTTGCGCACGCAAGTGCGTCTTGCGTCTTCACGTTCTTCACTAGTTTTGCAAGCTGAAAACTTCATGCCTGGAATACTTAGGACCTGAACCGAGTGTTCTATGCAAAATACACAAAACACCCGAGTCAGGATTAAACTTATTTCAAGTTAGTATACTTCGATTAAATCACATAAATAAAATTTTATTTAATCCTGACGATATTAAAATGATTCAAGTATGTCAGTCATAAACTGTCCAAATAAACATTATGAAAATAACAACCAATGCAGCATACAGGTATGGTTTCATACCTTAGAAATGGCACAACAAGTGAATAGGCAGGCACTAATGAACATACAGCAAGAGTGTCCAAACCATATGAGACACATGCAATATTAATATACCCAAAGTTTTATGGAAAACAGATATCATAATTTCACCTGTGAATACGTTATATATTATATTTTTCACATGACCATAATCATAATTAACACATATATATCGTACAGCATGCAGACTACGGTACCTAACACAGCAAAGTAGAATTTGTTTGAAGCATGATCCCATTTGGTATCAACTATCTAAAGTCCTTTTTTGTGGATTTCAAGTAATTTCTACCAGGACAGTTTGGTTAACATTTTGATCAAATCAATGTAATAAAATTGATACAAGAAAACACATGATTTATTAACTCATTAGCAGTTTTAGACCAATAGAATAAGTTAGTGGTCAAATGCAGCAAGTTACAAATAATTTAAAAAGTTGCATATGCAAGTTATAAAAACAAGTGAACTCCATAGAATGAAGTCAACTGAAATTTCCAATTTAAAAAGTCCTAGATAAAAGTATGTTGATAAAAGTTCCACCATTAAATTTTCACGTAAATTAAAAAAAGGTCATATTATGAATTCTATAAGTTCCTTAACAGCATGTTGATGAAAAAGCGAGCTCAAAATAGCAATTAACAGATGCACATTTGAACCAACTAACCGAAAAATAAATCTTGGAACAGTGCAGCTCACAAAGGAGTAGTGCAGGGAACTAATATGGAATAAGAGCAGCCATAATAATGCACAGTTTGGTCAGATTGATGTTCATGCCAATTTAAATAGTAAGACCAACCATTCTTAAAGCCAAAAGGATAGTCTCAATGATCAAACATATGGACCGAGATGACACAACAATACTAATATACATGATAGCTAGAATTTACATAAGCATGGTTGGGAGATAAATATCAGATTAATAAGGGAAGCATATGCGGTATCCCACATAGTATTAAGAAGACAATAAACCAAAAAAGAAAAAAAACAACTGCTTCTACATGATGTTCTTGCACATAAGTGTGTGTCCCTAATAGAAAACTAGCAGTGCCACAAATGTTTGTTGTAAGACACACTTACACATGCCTAGTAGATATCTTTAAGGCATTCAATAATCACAAGTATCTAATCTAAACAAGTTTCCTTTTTTTTCATTTCATAATCACTCGTGTGTCCTTTGATTATTGTACACTAGGATAGTATAAGGGAGACCACTAATATATGCTGCTTACAAATTTAAAACAATACTTCATTTTTTTTATAAAGAGCCTACCCTACTGCTACAAAGCAGCAGTTTTAGTCGTTTCCAAAATGAATGTCTAGCAAGATCGAATAACAGAACAAGGCAGTCAATGACAAACGCAGTAATAAACAACCCAAACTAATTTTATTCAGTGAAGCGCGAATTTATATAACCTGAAATAAGTCGAATCGTAAGTTAAACTTACCATTGCACAGCGTAGTGATGGCGGAAACTTAGATGGAGGCGTCGAACGAGGTGCGGTGAAGAGGATTTGGTAATTGAGGAGTCTAAAGGCGGGAACTTCGACTGATGCGGTGGTGACAGCGAACTACGGAGGGACATGGCAAAGTGTAGCCATTCGATTTTTTGATAAGGGAAATTCGGATGGAAATTTGGGGAAAGAGTTTGGGCTGAAAGGAAAAGAGGAAAGTGGAGTGGCTATATAACGTGTTAATAAAAGTGGCGAGAGAAAAGGCTTGACCAGATGGGTTACGATTTCTATCCTTCCTTTGCTTTTAATTCTATTCGTAATTCTCATCCTTTGATATGAACAGACGGTTATATATATATATATATAACACGTTTGATCAAAGGAAAGCAAAAGGCATTTATGACAATAGTTGGAAGGTGGAATGACTTGTAAGGAAAAACATTAGTTAGAAGTAAATAAGAAAATGAATTGAAGTTACAATAGAAAGAAGTCAACAAATAAAAGGCATGAATTGAAATTACAAATGCATGCTCCAGGTTGAAAGAATGGAACCCATACATTATGCAAGTTACAAACAAATTGAAGGTGGTTGACTAAGGCTGATGTGGAAATACTTATTTCTCATTCAAATTCAAAAGTAAATCATAAAGGAAAGGAGAATAAAAGGAAAGAATTGAATGCATGATAAATTGTTTGATGCTAATAGTTAGAAAGTTGGTGACTTTTCAAATTTCAAAACACATAATATTAAATAACATGTGTTAAAAGTTTTACATAAATAATGTTGAAAGTTTTACAGTATTGTATTTTTTGCTTATAAATATAAATAGCATGATGTATAAGATAAGGAAAATATATACATACATACATACATATATATACATACATACATACATATATATATATATATATATATATATATATATATGGAGATGGTTTGATTTTGGAAAAATAATGATGGTAATCAAAAAAAGAAGGAGAATTAAATGGATGGAGATTTAAGGAATGATGATACAAAATAAGATACATGAAAATAGAACGTAGAGAAAGAAATTAATAAATGAAGGTAAACAAATTAATAGGATTAAGGAAAGAAATGAATGCTGCATTAAGGAAACAAAAAAGAGTGAGAAAGAAGCGGTCAAAAGGGTAGATAAACCAAAATGATGCAATTTTCCTTTTATTTGTTTATTTAAAATGACCGAACGTAGCCAGATTCACAAGAAGGAACAACACTAATTTTGAAGAAACGGTACACTTTAAATATGTATTTAAACGAGGTCCCACTTTTCCAAATCCTAATGTTTACCGTTTCAAATTCTATATTAAATTCAATTTATTGGTAATGGTCTAATTTATTTAAAATTTTATCTATATTACAAACGAAACGAACTTTTGTAGATTACTATGAAAATTCCTTCATTGCTATATTAAATTACACGTATTCCTAATATCAAATTTTTGTAATTAAATTTGACTGCAAAATTTTACATAATATTTCGAGTAACTGCACCATTTAAACTGTACATTATTAAAATCGTTGAAACTTCCATTATTAATGTTTAATTTAAATTTACTTAAATTAAACAAACATATGTATTTTCATGTACGGAATTAAAGTTTGAATTTAAATTCTAACGCCAACCATTTCAATATTATTACGGTTATTATTTCACGATTTACAACTATCTGTCCTTTTATAAATAATAATTTAAAGTTAATAATTCCACAACATTTAATAATTGTTTCCACTGTAATAAATCATCATTCATCTAATCATAAATTGTTGTTTATTAAAAATAAATTTGAAATCGTTTATTAATAATATCCTAAAATTTATTTTCAAACCATTTTAAATTCAAGGATTAAATTCAATTAATTAAATGATCTAAATTTGCGGGATGTTACATTTAAACTTTTCCTGACTTTTTTTCGTAATCCATAATAAATGGTGTGACTTTTTATGCACCTACACATGTTTTCAACCACTAATTGCTCTTCATCAATAGTTTTTCCTTCTTTTTGTGCATGAAAAGAAACTAATTTAAAAGAAAGAGTTAATTTTTGTATGGATTAAAGCATCATTGATTGATTCCTTAATTCTTGTGCAAACAGCTAAAAAATCTTATATTTAGAAACGGAGGTAGTAAATTCTAATACATACTCATACAAGAAATTGATCACTGTCTCCTGATATATTAAACAAATCGATCAAGACATTAAAAAAAAGACAGGCCCTTTACTGGAATATAGCTTACAAATATGACTCTCCTTTTGCTTACATGTTGGAAAGTAGTCTAAAATTTGGTCATGCTAAATTAATTTACGAGTGATTAAGCGGATTAAAAAAATAGAAAAAAGTATGAAAATAGTCAAATCAACCGAAGGCACGAAAGGCACAGTAGAAAATAGTCTAAATTTCAGTAGAACTGGTTTGCTTACCAGAATCCGTAGATTAGGGTTCTAGAATGCAAACAATGGAATGAAGCGATTGTGAAAATTGATGAATAATGCGGAGAATTTGGTGGAGAAGAACGGTGTGAAGAAATTTTTCTAAAGAGGAAATTTGTATTGATCGAAGGGAGAGTTGGTGGAGAATAACACTATCTTTTTGGGCTAATTCTATTCAAGTTCAAAGTTATTTGCCCAACAAATTTAATGACGAAACTTGCCTATTTTGCTATTTTTTAAAATTTTCCAGCATATTTTGTAGAGTCCATGCATGTTGCCTTTAGGACACTACGCAAGGCTACTACATGGTGTCGTAAATGCACCACGTAGGGCTTCTTTGAAGAAGGGCAAATTTGGCTTTTTTATTATACATGGGTATACTTAACAAAATGTTAGGTTCCTTTATTCAAATTGGCTAAGCGAACTCAGCAAAAACTTGGGTTTAAATAGAATTAGTCTTTCTTGTAGAAAAACGTTACAATTGTTCTGTTCTTGGAAGAGAGACAAAGGAATTTGGAGGGTCACGAAAATTTTAGGGGAGCAGAGCATTACCGATCACGATAAAAAATGTGTAAAAAACAAATACCTAGGTCTTATCAATAACGCTTCAGAGTAGCACATTATTAAATAGCGTTATTAACGATATATTTTCTTGTATTGGTTTCATCATCGATTTCTCATTCACTCATTATTAGCTAGGAGAAATCTTGAATAAATTTCCAAAAATAAAAGGCAGTGTGGAATATGTGTGCATTGTATAACTATAATTGTCAACGTGGATCAAAGAATTGAACTAATTTCATACAATTTAATGACTCGAACAGATGACTTTGCATGGTTTTTTTTTCCGATTTAAGTTTGAAATAAAAAGCGTTAGGATAATAATATTACGAACTAGCTACCTTTATAGCGTATCATTACCTACATGGCTACTATTATCGAACGATGTGTAGCTAGTTTCCTGTACTAAAATGTTTGTTGCATTATATCCCTTTTATACACCATACCGTGATTTAAATAAATTTAATTATTTCCCTTGTTTTCCTTTAGTAAACCATACTGCGAGTTTTTTAGATTTTTAATTTGGACATATCAAAAAATCTAGAAGACACAATCTTGATTTTTCTCTTTTGTATGAAAACCTTAATACAGCTGATCCATGTGATTTTTGTTTGAAAGAATTCGAACGTGTATTAGATTCAGTAACTAGTTTGAAATTCAAACCTGAATATTTCGAATTGCAGCTATGCGACAAGCTTGATTTAAATGAATTTAATTATTTCCTTTTTTTTCTTTAATAAACCATACCGCGATTTTTAAAGTTTTTAATTTGGATATATCCGAAAATCCAAAAGATGGAATCTTGATTTTATCTTCTATATGAAAACCTTAGTGCAACTATCCATGTGATTCTTGTTTCAAATAATTTGGACGTGTATTGGATTTAGTAATCTAGTTTGAAATTTAAATTTGAATATTTCGAACTGCAGTTACTCGATGAGCTCGACTTAAATTAATTTAATTATTTCCTTTGTATTCCTTTAATAACTACAGTACCTAATGAGAGAATACATCGTGCAAACTTCAACGTGGCTACAGTGTCAGCAACAACATGTTGTCAACACCATCTTTGTATATTTCATTTTCTCTGCATAATGTGGCTATAGTGTGAACAACAGCCTGTTATCAACATCATCTTTGTTTGTTTTGTTTTCTCAGCCCAACGTGACTATAGTGCGAACATCGACGTGTTGTCAACATTATCTTTTTCTATTTCGTTTTCTCACCACAACATGGCTACAGTGTGAACAACAACGTGTTGTCAACGTCAGCAACTCGATCAATGTATACTCATATCTGGTATCTTTGTCACTGTATTTGCAACAACCCGAAATTTTGGAACCAATTTAAAATTGATTTTAATATAAATTAAATAGTTTGAATGATTTATTTTCAGAATAGATGATTTAAAATTTATTTAAATCGAAGTTAGAATGTATAAATTTAAAACTTAATTAAAATGAACTCGAAATGGCATGGTAGTTTGAAAATTTGGTTTTGAACTTTGATTGATTATACAGAATTCAAAACAAGTAAGATTTCAGTAAAACAAGAAATATTAGGATCTATTTAATTATATCTTTCTAACAAATATGAAAAATATAGATTTCACTTTATAAATTATAAGTTATGTCCAGTTTAAAATTTAAGATAGTCGTTATAGAATTTATTTACATTTTAATATATACTAGTGTGAACCCATGCTTCGCACACGGATTGATAATAAAATACATATTTAAATAATGTATTTATAGCTTATTATCATTATAGGTACAATTTTGGACTGAATTCTTTTTCTCTGTTCGGTACAAATTCATGTTGCATTCACTTTCTGAAAGAATAATATTCAAGTGAGTTACATTTAACCTTATTTTATTCTTCTCCATATAACAACATAACCCCTATACACTCGAAAAGACTATTCTTCAACGGAAATTGTAAATAGAAATAGAGTAAATTGCATGATAGTAGTGTACATATGGATTGGACAATCCATTTTAGTTTTGTTTTGGTACTTGTGAGCTATAAGATTTAACAATTTAGAGTTCTGTACATTTATAATATTTCGTCCTAAATATTGGAAACTACATAAGGTGACATAAAAAACAAAACATGTGAAAGTAGTCTGAGGTGTGACTCTGCCATGAGCCAATGGTTAGAAAAATATTGTATTTTGAACTTATATCCTTTTCGCAGATTATAGTAAAGATCGGGGCTCCATCATATCATACAGATTTACATATCTCATAAGAAACAAACCAAAAGATGCATTTCTTTGTCGTGAAAAGGAACCTGTTGGAGGACATAGCATTAGGAAGCAAGAGATCAGTTAATGTATAATAAATTTTTATTAGAAGTAATTTCAATATATAAAAAGGAGGCAAAATAACAGTGAATGAAAAAAAAACCTCAAGCAACAACAGCATAATATGCATACAGAAATTATTACATTGGTTTTTCTAATTTTTGAAATACTAGAAGTACTTATATGTTCATATATGACTGTGATGTAGCTACAAAAAATCATACATAAATCGAGCCATTAGCTTTATATGATACATCCAGGTAATGCTTTTCCACTACTACTACAACAACGAAATTGAATTTTCTATGAATAATTTTAATGTCATGCACATATACTTCAGTTAATATAGCAAAAATGAACATATCTGCTTATGAAAAGGCTTATCCTAAATACGGTTCCAAAATAAGCGGACAACATACGCTATCAAGCATAAATTGAAGGTGTGATTTAATCAAGCACAAAACAAAGTATATAGATGAAATTCTTAATACCACTACTATCGAAGATTCCATGAGCTGAGGTTAAATGGATGGGAGGGTGAGTTCTAAAGAAAGAAACATGTAAAAAAACAGTCTTAAGTATAACCATGAAATTATACTATAAAATTCGATTGCATCTAACGCAAACTTTGTTGAACTTAGCCACTCCATAAAGCAATGCAATGAAATAAAAAGAATGGATCTTCAAAAGAAAGCTGGTAAAACATACATTGGATTTTTTTTTTAAATGTGTTTAATCTACTGCTGATGTTAGCTATGTTGAAATGTTATTCACTATTTTATGTAAGATCTGATTTTAGGAACTATAAGGACAAGAAAATATTAGGGCACAGTACATTAGGGTACATTATAATTAGATCCAACGACGACTGAATAATTATAAAATCAATGATATTTTTTTATCTACAACATTTAGTTAAAAAAATTAGTCTAATTACGTATGATATACACTCTATCAGGAAATAGATAGTTAGAAAAATGATTACTATCACAAATGTGATAGCAACCGGAATGAACATTGAAGTAGAACAAAAAATCAGTTGTTATAAAATATTATATAATAACCGAAGAAATCCATAAGCATGAAAATGGCAACTCAAACAATAAAAAGTTGGAATGATTCAATTTTCTGTTGATACTTAGAAAAATCTGAAAAGAAAAACAAACAAAATGCCACAGTAAGATAAATGGAAAAAAAGAATTATGGATAAAATTATAAACATAAGATGGGTCATACTCTCCACGAAAGCCTTTTTGATAAAATTAAAATGGGAATAGGCCCAATTTTTGACTCAAGAGCAGTATTTTTTTCCAAGTATGTACCTATACAAAACATAGAAGATAATAAAGTCGTAAATTATAATTTCTGAAAGAGTTTTCATCGATTTATCCAAAACTAAGTGCAGGTCCAAGCAACAATTTATTCATTTTTTCGGAAAAAACTATGAATTTGGGCACCATATTTCGAACAAAGAAACAATCATGTTAGCAGCATAGAAGGTGTGTAACGACCCGGAAAATCTGAACCAATTTTAAATTTTTAAATTGGCTATTTTGGTGGATTTTAAATATTTTAAATATGTATTTTAAATAATAACGACGAAAAGTAAGTTTGAATCGACGTTTGAAAATAAATATAATTAATTCTAATTATAAACAAGGCCTGAAATGGCGAGGTAGTTTCAAAATTTGGATTCAAACTTTGACTGATTGTACCGGGTGCAAAACAAAACGGATTTGAGTGAAACCAAAAATATTTAAATATGTTAGTGAATATCTTTCTAACGAATCTGAAAAATCGAAGTTTCATAGTGGGAAGCAAATGTTATGGCCAAATGAATTTTCGGAAAGGTCGCTATAGAATTTATACAGCCCGTGAAAATGGCCATTTTGCAAACGACCTCGGGATTCGACGAAACCACTTTTGTTGGATCCGAGAAGTTAAATTATTGCTAGGTTTCAAATTTCATAATTTTTGAAGCTAGTATGTGAGCGTGGCAAAGGAAAATGTGTTTGGTCGATTTCTATTAAGTTGGATCGACCAGAAAAGGGCCATTTTTCAAACGGTCTCAAAATTCGATGAAACTAGTTTTGTTGGGACCGTATCGTCAAAACATAGCTAGATTTATTTTTTGGGAATTTTTAGAATCAGTATGTGGTCCCGGCAAATTGAAATGTACGTTCAAATTAAATATTTAATGTTTTATATTTTAATTTGAAGGAAAACTGACCGAAACAGTTGAATGGTCCTTCGAAACATATCCCATTGTGTTCGGAATGGGGGTATTTAGCTAGGGACGATAGTCGTTGGGTTTGGATTGGAGTTCGTATGTGACAAGGGGTATTTTCGGATTTTAAAAAAATTAAAAATTAATTATAAAACCCCCTAGCCAATCAGAATTCGACACTCCATCATCTCTCTCCCCGATCCTCTATTGCGTGCAATGGAGAAAAAGTCACCACCTTCTCTCTTCGATTTCTCCTCCATCCCTTAACGAAATCGAGCGCCACCACCCATGTTTTGAAGCCCGTCCTCTCCTCTTCAAATTTGTCCTGGCCTCTCCCCCTATCGCCTCGCCTGCTTCGAGTTTCGTGCCCTCAAAGGTCGGGACTTCCATTCGCCGCCGAGTTTGCCAGAGGCCACCGATCAGGACGCAACCGCCAGGCGCGGGAAGCCAACACTTCCCTCTTCGACGTTGTGCAAGCGGATCTTCGTATCGCGCAACGGTTGGTTCGAAAAGTTGAAACCTAGTTTTGAACGAATTGTGAAGGTAACGTCTGATTTTATTTTAAACTATATTATAGCAGTTTAAAGCGCTACGGTTTTTGATTTCACTGTAAAAATCATATCTTTTTCGTTTGTTGACGAAATTATGTGAAACAAGAGATAGTGGACTCGTGTGGACGTCTTCTACATTCTAGAAGAGACCGCATATTTTTCTGAGCCTTCTGCTATTTTTGGTGGAGTGGAACCCAATGTGAGATTTCTTAATTATAAATGATATGGAAAACGACGATGTATAAAATGTATAGTCGATGTATGAGTTATATAAGCGTTGTACACCTCTTGTATAAGGGTTGTATAAGTTGTACGGTCGATGTATAAGTTATATATGCGTTGTAAAAATTATATTTGTGCTGAATAGAAGTGAAATTTACTTATATATATATACGCCCCTTGTCCACAAACCATGGACGTTATTTATTGGTTGTTATTGGTGTGAAAATTGGTTGATAACGAATGGTTGATTAAAATTGTTTGTGGTTGAAATTGATTGATTGTGGTTGAAAAATACCCGTTTGTGGTTGAGAATCATTTGGTTGAAACCACATAGGATTAGTTTGTGGAAACGAAAAAAATATACATGCCGCCTGCGTGCGAACTAGATGCATGAAATCCCCATTGTTAAAAGCTGCGAGGCTTTAAGGTAGAGCGAGGAGCCGTACTAGGGACGACCCCGGTTTTAACTACCCTGCCGTTATGCTGCCGAAATTTTGAATAATATTCATGTGTTAGAATTATTTTCATGTGTTGAAACTATATTCTTGTGTTGAATAGAAAACATTCATGTGTTGAATAGAAATTCATTCGTTGAATAGAAATTCATTCGTTGAATAGAAATTCATGTGTTGAATGGTATTCGTGTTTTAAATAAATTGTTTTATAATAAAAATCCTGTTTTTATCACCTATATAAACTATATAAAATAGTCGTGTTTTGAAATAAATTGTTTTGCAATAAAAATCACATTTTTAGTATATACATGAATCGTTAAAAATAGTGAAGTGTCGGAATAAATGTCTGTTGGATAAAAATATCATTTCTATCAAATGTATGAAAAGAATATGGTTTTGAAATCGAAGAATCGATTATATTTATATATATATATATATATAAATATAATTAAAATATATCGAATAACGAAGCTGCAGTTCGTGTTTTGAATACATGATTTCAAACGATTAATGCAGAAGATCCGACCATCGGATTTTCCCGAAACCGAAACCGTTGGGTTCGCTTTGGAAATATCTTTCCAATGACACCAACTTTGTAAAGATCCAACGGTTGGATTGTCTGGAATGTTTAATTCAAATCTGAAGAAAAACAGCGCCAGAATAGATTATATTTTTATATATAACTAAATCGAATAACGATGCTGCAGTTCGTATTTTGAAATCGAAACTTCAAATGATTATACCGGGAGATCCGACCGTCGGATTTTCCCAAACTGGAACCGTTGGATTCGTTTTGAAAAGATATTTCTAATGATATAAATTTTGTGATGATCCAACGGTTAGATTTTCAGATATGTGTAAATCAAATCTGAAGAAAAACAGCGCCACTGCCTCGTTATGGGCCGAAGCGTCGTTTGAATAAATTGGCTATTTTAAAATAAATAAAAGTAGCGATAAATCGTTATAAAATATTATAAACGATATGGAATGTGAAATTTTGAAATTAACTGAAGGTTAGCTGAGTCGAATGGTTTCCTGGGTTTTGATCTGATGTTGGTTTCGGCCTTCGGGGTTAATATTTGGGAAATCGTTCTCTTACTGATTTACAGTTAGTGACTAATGAATTGGAATAAGGCGTATGCGTGTTTGTGTAGCACTTGTTTATTATATACGCGAGTTGTTCAGAAAGACCGGGTTTATCCCATTCTGAATAACTGAATCGACGATAAGAAGTCGAAGATGAAGACGGTGGTTGAAGACCGGAGATCTTCACCTCGTTTGGATGGTAACTGATGTCCTGATTGGGAGGCATCCCGAAATATGGATAATGAGTGGTGATCGTCCAGACGTACGTGGAGATCGATGGGTATGCGAGGTATATAGTGCCTCCGGTTTCGTTCAGACCCAGAACGGACTTGCAAATGGACTGTGTGTCCGACATGGGAATTCATTCTGTGTGATTGATAGCCATCAGTTGCACGGTGTGAATTGCCTGTGTGGCGTGCTAAGATGCAGTGATCAAGGCTTCTGTTGAAAAGCAAAGTCTTGTGGTTGATGATCAAAGCACCGCCTGTGTGGCGTGGCTTTGTGTATAACGTGAATTCGCGAGCCTCACACCCCGGTATGAACCAGAAACAGGAGAGGACATCAGGGAGGGTGTGCGTCTCTTTCTAGCTAGAGGTGGTGTCAGTGCTTGAACTGGCTGACATTTATACTATTTTCACCTGTGTGGTTGTTGTTGTTGCGAGGCGCCTCAGTTTTATCGGTCGATCCGAGACTGATGGAGTCCTTCGTTGGCTCGTTTGCGCCCCATAGGGCGGGGAGACGTATTGTTCAGGGTTTAAGTTTAATCCACATCGAGTGGACCGGCCCTGACGATACAAGGGTCACTCGAGCTCTGATCCTGAGACATGGTAGGCTAGATTGTCTTGAAGTCGGTAAGGACTATCTTTCGCCTTGGTTCTTGACGAAAATCCAATTTCCAAATACGTGACTGTGCAGTTTTAATTGTATACCTATATATGGCGACATAGTGGTATGGGGCATTAATGCCGTCTATGATTGATGCTTATGATTTGAAATTGTTTTTGAAACATATAAACACTAGAAATAATATCAAATTCTTTTGTTTTATTCGTATCAAGCATATTTTGGCCATTATAAGGTAAAAACTCTATCCTCCGGTTTGCGTTGCATTGTGTGATGGGAACTTAGTCTTATAATGGCTTCATTTTTATAAAAAAGCATTGCGATGTTTAAAAGATTTACTTGTTTTAAGCACTGGCAATCCAATGGGGTAAACCCGTTCCGCGAAAGTGGCGTGGTCCTGTGATTAGCCAATTATAAAATGTGTTAAGTAGATTTCTCATACCAATCCCATGACTGACTCGTAGTTTGTTTCATTTGCAAACTCGGGTGCCCCTTTTTCTACACGGGCAGCCTTGTATTCAGGTTTTAGCAGGCTCTTTCTGGACAGCTGGAGCTGAAGATGGATTCTATCGTCTATCTTTTTATGCTGTTCAGCTCCTGTTGTACATATTATGTTTGTTTTTCACTGTAGACATTTATGTATAGCTGAACTGTATTTGTACTAAGTCTGATCCTTTATACTGTGTAACTCCGATGATTATATTTATCCAGTGTATTATTTGTACATTATCTGGTGTATTTATTTATTTCTGTTCTGCTGTTATTTGTTTATGTGTTATATTCCAAAGATTACCCTTGCCGCCGTCAGTACGGGGTTTGGGGTCGTCACATCGTGGTATCGGAGCTTTGGTTAAGCTTTGTGCTGGAATATAACATATTAACGAACTCGTCAGAAATAGAACCAACACTACAACAAAAAAACCATATTATAACGGTGCAAAAATGTTGTAAAAAGTTTTTACAATGGTGGAGCCACCGTAGTGTATTAAGAAGTTGTAATATACTTATACTTTTTGCAACATTTCTGCACCGTTGCAGCACCGTTGTAAAATAAGATATTTTACAACTTTTACTCACAGTTGTAATGACTTTTATTACAAATTTTACTCCCCGTTGTTATAGACATTTAAATGTCATAAGATCATAAGTATGACAACTGGTGATTACCGTTGTGACTTCCAAAATATTACAACTCTTTCACACCGTTGTAAAATGATTTATTACTACTTTTTTTTGCTGTTGTAACTTATATACACCTTTCTAATATAAAAAATTCATATATATTAATAATAATATGATTCATATTTCAATGCAACAAATATAACTATACGGAATCATTCATGTATATTAATTAACATAATATTCGATCAACATACACATAATACATCACCAACTAAACCCGTCACAAAAAACATAACCGTTTCAAAATACATACATCGATCTAACACAAAAGATACATAAGAAAGATAGAAGCTTTGTCTTCAAAAGATACATAAGCATACCCTACGAAAGCACTCTAGCTGAAGGCAACGTAATTTTTGTTCCAATCCATAGTTGGTTCAACAGCTTCTCCAATGGTAGTCATTTTAGATTTTAGCTTCCAAAAGAAAGCTTCTGGATCCACCGCCACATCAATCCAACCTTGCGGTCCACGGTGGGACTACAAAAAAAGTAATTTTAATAAGTTCAGTCAAAAAAGAAATTGATGCTTGAAATATAAAAAATTCAGAACAGTACAGGAACATAGACCCAAAAAACTGAAAAATGAGTCTGCACCAAAAAACTCAGTACATGAACATAGACCCAAACAAAGGAACATTTCCAGAACCTTTTTTGCAAACATGGGCAAGAAAGAACAAGAAGCTTAGCATATAACATAGACATATATGGAATTACAAAACTCAATTTTGATTTTGCTAGTGCAGGAAAATACAATGTTCTCTACCCAGCACATGCATATAAAAGATTATTGAAATTGACATGTCAGCAAAAGCACAATAAAAATAAGAGATGATGAAAATAGAAATAATTGTGTAACAAACAAATATCTGAAAGTGAGAAATGTTGGAGTGAATTAAAAAGTGTATGGTTAAGCTACCATATCGAAAATTGTGAGTACAAAAAAGAGAAACTGAGTTACCTTTTGTAAGTAATACACAGGACAAATCTAAGGTGACCACTCCCAGATTGCCCCCGTCCCAACTGAATGCATTTCTATGATTGCCAAGACAAACTTGATGCAAATGTACCAAATCCATTTTGTGCACCTATAACTTGAATTGGTCACTTGTATTTCTGTAGTCACAGTATAAGTTACATAAGCACCTATTTTGAAATCACACTATTTTAACAAACTTGTTTTCCATCACTGCATTTTAAACTACAATGGCACTAGATATTTTACTCTGCCAAACTTTTACTATGGTAACCAGGCGTTAACCAGTACAAAAGCCAAAACTCGAATATGAACTGCAGATAACGCACAACAACTCTGTTCATGTTTCAGGTGTGATTTTCTTAACCACAGTAAATTTGGGAATAGGATTAAAGTGCATAAACAGAAGCATAAACAGTAAATTTGACAGTGCTATTTGGTATATTAAAACTACCAACACAGCAGACTATAACTGACTGAGCTTACTTATAAAGTGGGATTCTACTGCTTCATTTCATCCATCTATGCCAGAAACTCCTTCTCTGGAGAGAATCGCAAACACTAACTCTTAATACATAACAAAACATCACAAGATGAACTAATCTGTAAAATGACACACTCAAAAAACATCCAGGTAACAACACCAAAAAGGTTGACAATCAAGTGAGTTCCAAGGGAATTAATGAAACAGAGAGAGTTAGCGTAAATGTGCCTGGTGTTGAAATATTGAAAAGAAACAGTTTTGTTGTTCTTGAGGAAATAGAGGAAGATCAAGAGGAAGAAGGCGAAATGGCACAGGAAACAGAATCAAATCCCAGTGAAGAAGATGAGGTTGAAGAGATTGAAATTATAGATTCACAAGGTGGAGGTGAATACGTCTTGACTTCAATGGAGGAAAGTCTGGAGAAGGTGGAAGAATGGCTTAAAGGTGCAGTACAACAGGAAAATAAAGCAAATATAGAAGAGTACGAAGTAAATGATGAAGCAATCGAGAGAACAAAACTATATGAAACGATTAAAGACATTGTTGTTCAAGGAAGGAGGGATGAGATAAGAAACATGTATGAAATGATTAAAAAAAGCAATGTAGAAGAAGTGATAAAAGTGGTGCAAGAAGGCAAGGTGGTAGATGGGAATATTAATAAGCATACATCTGAAAGAATAAATGAGGCAATTAAAGATGCAGGAAGTAACAAAGACCCAAAAGTGCACCAACCACCAGGAAGATTAAACAACGACTCCATGCAAACCGTTGCATCGAGTTCTTTTCAAATTGACCCTATCATAAGCATGCACGTTGAGACTCAACTAGCTCCACCACCAATTTCCAAGAAATACTCCCACCTCCAACCGCCTCCATCATACAAACCACCTCATAAGGATTCCTTCTCATCTCCTATATTCAACAACTCCATTGGCAAAACCCTTACCATTCCTGTGTCTGTACCTCATCAGTACCCACTAAGGAGCATGAAACATGGTGTTCCAATCTCTCCCACTGTTTAATGATACAAATAGTTGGAGCATGGAATGTGAGAGGGTGTCATTGTGACACTAAGTTAGACCAATGTAAACAAGTAATTGTAGAAAATAATCTATGTGTGTTGGAGATATTGTCACTATCCACTGCCTTTACCGGCAAAACTAGTTGCTACGACTGTCCATATCACTAGAAGTTGCAAGATCGAAAATTGTAAACTATGTCAAGTTGCTTTTAAGCAATAACAAAAGAATTACCGTAGCAATGACCGAACCAAATAGGCCGCGATGTTGTACACAGCACATTAACATGAAACAAAAACTAACAAACAAACCTGATAGACAACAGCATCCGCTGAATACCAGCAACCCAAAGGAATTCCCCACCAAATCACCTGAACAACCAAGGAGACAACAGAGACGAGCAACTGCAGCCAAGCCTCAGAACAGAATTAGAGATGTCAAACCAATTCCTAAACCAAATTCGCGAGTGACTAGAAACGAACCACATAAACATCAGTGCCAAATCGAAAACCCAAAATCATTCACTGCTTGAACCAGAAACCACTACCTCCAATAGTCGCCTTCACCTCCCTAAATCACCTTCGAATACCCCAAATCAATAACCCTTAAATCGAATCGAATCCGCTTCGAATACCCCAAATCGAAAACCCATAAAAGTTGCCTAACTTTAATCGCCTTCTGATTCCAATACTCAAGGAATTAAATTTGACCCAATCGATTTTATTTTTTATTTTGGTTTTTGTATCCAAACCGAAGTTGCGATTGAAGTTTTGTCGAGACGAGTTTTTTTTAGGACGGAAGAAGTGGGGAACGATTTTTATTTAGGGAAAATCACGAGAGGACGACTCGCAATACGAACTAAAATTCAAAGGCGCGGGTTGCTTTGGAGCCAGATTTTTCGCTTTTGGCGCTTGAATTTATGGTTTTGCAATTACGTTACGACTATCTTTTTTGCAAAGCACATTACCGCTTAATTTTCATACGTCATAATCAAAATTTCATAAATTTAGAAAATTAAGTACTATAAGTTGAAATTAATTAGTAAGTATTTATTATTTAATAGTAATTATTATTTATTATTTATTTGTAAGGTTATTATCAGTTATTAATTATTATTAAAATATTAATATTATTAAATATTAAATATTAGATATTACTAATATTTAATAGGCCTCTATTACAATTGGTAGAAAAAAGAGATGCTGAAAATAATTTTGTAAAATTTTCTAATAAAAACCGTTTTAATCATTGGTTACCAAAATTAATTACTAATACTAAATATTACTTGTTAATATTAATGATTATTTCTTAATTATTTATTACTAAAAATTAATTACTAATTATTTAACAATACTGATAATTTATTATTTAATATACTAATTATTAAAAATTATTGATTATTTAATAGAAATTATTAATATTATTATTATACTAATTACTAATTATAAAATGTTAATTGTTAAAACTGTCACTTATTACAACAGGTAAGAGTGAAAAGTTGTAATATGCATTTATTACAACTGTCACAAAAGAAAAGTTGTTAGAAATATGTTTATTACAACTTTCGAAAAATGACAGTTGTAAAAGACATTTATTACAATAGTGCTTTTACCACAGTTGTAAAATTAAAGTTTTAATATGGTGTTTTTGTTGTAGTGCAGTAGTGTTCTAGGGCGAATAACTCATTACAGATAGGATCGGTAATATCCTAGTATGAGTATAGCAGAATGAAAAACACCTTGATAGATACATTTACATTTAAAGTATATGTCTCTATGTTTGAAATGTCTTTTCTGTTGTCCTGACACTTTGTCTGCTAATTGCAGACGTACTGGAAAATGAGTGAAAGAAATAGAAGAAATAATCGTATGGCTCGACAAGTTAATGAGCCAGTTGTGCTCCCGCAGCCAGAATCAGATGTAAAAGTTCTATTCAAGAGATTTCGAAATCTAGGTGGATCACCATTCTTAGGCAAAGAGTCTATTATGGAAACACAAGCTTGGATTCGTTCTGCTGAGAAAATCTTTGAAGGTCTAAAGCTGAGAGATGATCAGAAAAGATTACTGGCGTCTTGGGCACTCAAAGAAGAAGCTTTATTCTGGTGGGATTCGATTATTACGGATAATCCAGAAGGTGATATCACCTGGGATAGATTCAAAGTGATTCTCCTAGAAAGATTTATTCCTCCTGAAGCAATTGAGCGGTTATATGATGAATTAATTCTCTTATTTGATACAAGGAGATATGACGATTCCGGAATATCATAAGAAATTCAATGAACTCTCTCATTTTGCCCCTCATCTGATTCAAGATCCAAAGAGGAAATTTTTTAGGTTTATTCATGGCTTGCAAAGAAAATATCAGAATAGTGTAATGAGGAATGTGAAGCTTCCTTTTTCTGAAATGATATACATGGCTTACCAGTATGAGGATCTCGACAAGAAAGGTATGTTGCGTTACGAAGAGGAAGTCAGTTCTAGTAATAAAGGTGAGTCTGAAACTGATCGTCCTTAGGCCAGTATGATGTCTGAGGTCAGTAAGAAGCCTAAAGTCAATCGGAAAAGGGCCAGATCTGAGAAAGAACCAGTAACGACTGCCATATGCAATAACTGCCATAAGCAAGGGCATTTTCAGGGGAATTGCAAACCCTCGAAGAAGCGAATAAAGAGTGGATCTAAATCCAAGGAGAAGTTTCAAGAGAATAGAAAATGTGGTGGATGTCATCAGACTGGTCATCTTTTAAAGGCCAGCCCACTATTCAGAAAACCTGAAGCAGTATATGTAAATGAAGTGGCAGAAGTGCCTGCATCTTCGTCTGCTCAGGAAAGGCCGAATGTTTTAGAAGGCACGCTAACTGTCAAAGATATTCCAGTTAAAGTACTATTTGACACCGACGCGTCGCGAAGCTTTGTTGCAAAGAATGAGGTTAAGAAACTGGATTTGAATTTGAAGAAGCTCAAAGAACCAATGATTGTCCATAATCCGGATGGGGGTTCCCTCGATCTCAGTTGGGTTTGTGGGGTGCCGGTTTCTTTTTCTCGTTATCGGTTCCCTACCATCGCGGTCGTCATGAATTTTATAGAGTTTGATCTTATCTTGGGGTTAGACTGGTTGACCAAATATGAAGCTGAGGTTAAATGCGCCGACAGAGTCGTCAGGGCGAAGATTAAATCAGGTGATTATATAACCATTCCCTGTGAAGGTCAGAATTCTAATAGAAAAGACTTCTGGGCAGCTTTGGATGTTTCTCCTGCTCAAATAGAAAATATCCCTGTAGTCACAGAGAATATTCCAGACCTCATCAAAGATATTCCTGTCGTAAAGAATTATGCAGATGTGTTCGAAGAAGTTGCCAGCTTACCTCCGCAGAGAGAAATAGATTTCAAAATTGCTTTAATCCCGAATACAAGGCCAGTAGTGCACGCTATTTGGAGAATGACTCTGAAGGAGAAAGAAGAACTAGACAATCAAACTCGACAGCTAGTATGGAAGGGTCTGATCAGGCCTAGTTTCTCTGATTGGGGAGCAGCAGTGGTGTTTGTCCCAAAGTTTGACGGTACTCTGCGACTATGTGTGGATTATCGTGATTTGAACAAGCAGATAATAAAGAATAAATATCCATTGTCGCGAATCAATGATTTATTGGATCGTCTGAATGGAGCACAGGTATTTTCAAGGATGGACCTAGCTAAGGCTTCCATCAGCTTCGAATTGCCGAAGAATGTGTTCCTATGACAACATTCAGAGGTCCAGACTTATTTTATGAGTGGTTAGTAATGCCGTTCGGCTTATGTAACGCTCCGGCTTACTTAGTCAATTTTATAAATAGAGTGTTCAGAGGAGTCTTGAATAAGTTTGTTCTGGTTTTTATTGACGATATTCTAATCTTCTCTAAGTCAAAAGCCGAACATGAAAAACATTTGGAACAAGTTCTAGAAATTCTGAGAAGGAATGTATTGAAAGCTAAACTGTCCAAATGTATATTCTGGCAAGATAAAGTGAAATTTCTTGGCCACATCGTATCCAAAGAGGGAATTGCTGTAGATCCAAGTAAAATCACCGCTATTCAAAATTGGAAACAGCCTAGTACTCCCACAGAAGTCCGAAGTTTTCTTGGATTGGCTAGTTATTACCGGAAGTTCATTAAAGATTTTTCGAAGATATCTAGTCACTTAACGAAGCTTACAAAGAAGCACTCAAAATTCAAGTGGACTCCAGGATGTGAGGAGGATTTTGAGGAGCTAAAGTTAAGATTAACAACGGCTCCAGTGTTAACGATAATCGATGGCAATCAGGATTTGAAAGTCTGGACAGATGCCTCTAGAGAAGGCTTGGGTGCAGTATTAATGCAAAGAGGTCAAGTGATTGCTTATGCTAGCCATCAGCTGAAGCCGCACGAGAAAAACTACGTCACTCATGATCTTGAGTTGTTGGCTATCGTATTTGCTTTGAAAATCTGGAGGCACTATCTTTTGGGTGAGAAATTCGAACTGTTTACAGATCATTAGTCGCTAAAGTATCTGTTCACCCAGAAAGACTTGAATCTATGGCTGCAACATTGGCTAGAGTTCCTTGCAGCATACGATTTTGAGATTCTATACACTCCAGGGAAAGCCAATGTCGTGGCCGATGCGCTAAGCCGAAAGAATGTAATGATCGCAAGTTTTATTATTACGACTTCATTGATTGATAAAATATCTTCTCTTCAGAAGGATGATCACTTCATTCAGAAGATCAGAGAGATAATTCAGAAAGGCGAGCCCTCGAGTTTTCAGGTTGATAATGAGGGGATGCTAAGGCTAAAAGGTCGAATCTGTGTTCCTAACATTTCTGAGCTCCGAAAGAAAGTACTGGATGAATGCCATAAGTCAAAACTTAGTATCCATCCAGGAGTAAGCAAAATGTATAATGATATCAAATGCACTTTCTGTTGGAGGTCGATGAAGAGAGACATTTCTTTATATGTTAGCCGATGCCCTACTTGACAACTAGTCAAAAGTGACCAACAAAAACTGGCTGGATTGTTGCAACCGCTGGACGTTCCAGGTTGGAAGTGGGAACATATTTCCATGGACTTCATAGATGGTTTGCCCAGAACCAGAAAAGGAAATGACAGTATTTGGGTGATCGTAGATCGCTTCACGAAGACCGCCCATTTCATACCTATCAGATCAAATAGAACTGCTCAGAGTCTGGCGCAGATTTATTTCAAGGAAATTGTTAGGCTACATGGAGTGCCGCTCAATATAGTCAGTGATAGAGATCCAATATTTACTAGCAAATTCTGGGAGGCATTTCAAGTAGAGCTGGGAACAAAGCTGAATCTAAGCACCGCCTATCATCCTCAGACAGATGGTCAAACTGAGAGGGTGAATCGTATTTTAGAAGATCTACTACGGGCTTGTTTTCTTGACTTTGGTGGATCATGGGAAGACCATCTGCATTTGGCTGAGTTCTCATATAACAACAGCTACCAGGCAAGCCTGACATTGTCACCATTCGAAGCATTGTATGGTAGACTGTGCCGATCTCCTGCTTGTTGGGTCGAACCTGGTAATAGCCTTGTACTGGGACCAGATATGATTCGCGAAGCTGCGGGTAAAGTCGATTTCGTTAAGAAATGATTACTCGCCACTCAAAGCAGACAGAAGAGCTAGGATGATTCGATAAGAAGGGATTTGGCTTTTTCTGTTGGTGATTATGTGTATATAAAGGTTTCTCTGATGAGAGGAGTGATTTGATTTGGCAAAACTGGGAAGTTGGCACCCAGATTTATTGGTCCATTCCATATTCTTGAACGGATTGGAACCCTCGCTTATAAAGTTAAATTGCCTGATTGGCTGCCTGGAGTGCATGATGTATTTCACATATCTCAACTTAGAAAGCACATTCATGATCCAGACTTGATCGTGGAAGAAGCAGCACAACAGGATATTGAAATTACTCCAGAATTAGCTGTGAGAAGAGAGCCGCTAAAGATTATCGGCAAAGAAACCAAAGAACTGAGGAACAAGAAGGTTCACTTAGTCCAAGTGCACTGGAGTGGAGATCCGCGAGATTGTACTTGGGAAACTGAGGAGAGCATTCAGAAAGCCTATCCTAAGTGCAGGGTGGATATCTCTGATTGACTCCGGCGTGAGGTACATTTACCATACTTTGCATTTCCATTATGTTCTCTACTTTGTTGTTATTTTCTTTCCATGGATGTGCACTTTTAATTCTATAGTCTGATTAATTTAAAAAAAGAGTGTATGAAAGTTAAAAACAAATTGCTTGTTGTTTGTATTGTGTGATAGTAGATTTGATTAATTAAATTATTAGAATGATAGTTAATTTAATCAATAAGAGAATGAATGGTAGAATTTATTCGATTAAATCATGTATTGAACTGATTTAAAAATAGATAGAAATATATACATGTGCATTATATATGTTTGAACAGGTAAATGGATTAGCTGTTGAGTAAAGAATTTATTTGTGTGCCCGACAAATAGGTAAACCTTAATGAGTTGGATGTGCAATTTTATTATTATATCAACTCCTGTGAATGCCATTGGATGCGGAGTGCTGGTTGTTCTGTGTGTAATAGTAAATGTCGCCATAGGATACTAACAATTAATTTTTAACTACACTACATGGCATACTTCTTGAAGATAGGCATACTTCAACATATACCACATAAGCATTTGGAGGTTGTGTGACGAGGTGGAAGATTTACCATACGAGCGAGAGGCTTGTATGGCGATGACTATATATTACAGGTTGAACTGATGACTGATATGGACTATATAAAATTGTAGCGATAAATTGCCAGATTAATAAAAACCCCACACGGGCCTAGAGTTGACAATAATCACGTCTCTTTAGTTATTAGATACGGCACATGGATTACTTCTTTCCCACATGGGACGAGGTGACAAGAATTTATTCTCTGGAGCAATTAAAAATACACACTCCCTCAGGCTTGGACAAGGTGACGAGAATTTATTCTCTGGAGTTATTATCTATACACGCTCCACTGTAAACACTAGAATATATCACTATAAATATGTATGTTTTATAGGATTTATTGGGTACCTAATACGGCCCAATAAATTTTCAAACCCCTCCCCGTACAAAGGAGGTTTTGGCGAAATTTTTCGAAAATTCCGGGTGTTAGCCAAATTTTTTGAAGAATTTGAAAATTCTCAAAAACTGAAAAGTTGGAGAATGGAAGCCAGATTGAACGTAGAGTTGATAAATCAAACCACTTTCAACTTTGTTCCTTTTCGGGGACTAAAAGTTTTAAGTGGGGGAGATTGTAACGACCCGGAAAATCTGAACCAATTTAAAAATTTTAAATTGGCTATTTTTTTGGATTTTAAATATTTAAAATAAACATTTTAAATAATAACGACGAAAAGTAAGTTTGAATCGACGTTTGAAAATAAATATAATTAATTCTAATTATAAATAAGGCCTGAAATGGCGCGGTAGTTTCAAAATTTGAATTCAAACTTTGAGTGATTGTACCGGGTGCAAAACAAAACGGATTTGAGTGAAACCAAAAATATTTAAATCTGTTAGTGAATATCTTTCTAACGAATCTGAAAAATCGAAGTTTCATAGGGGGATGCAAATGTTATGGCCAAATGAATTTTCAGAAAGGTCGCTATAGAATTTATATAGCCCGTGAAAATGGCCATTTTGCAAACGTCCTCGGAATTCGACGAAACCACTTTTGTTGGATCCGGGATGTTAAATTATTACTAGGTTTCAAATTTCATAATTTTTGAAGCTAGTATGTGAGCGTGGCAAAGGAAAATGTGTTTGGTCGATTTCTATTAAGTTGGATCAACCAGAAAAGGGCCATTTTTCAAACGGTCTCAGAATTCGACGAAACTAGTTTTGTTGGGACCGTATCGTCAAAACATAGCTAGATTTATTTTTCGGGAATTTTTAGAATTAGTATGTAGCCATGGCAAATTGAAATGTACATTCAAATTAAATATTTAATGTTTTATATTTTAATTTGAAGGAAAACTGACCGAAACAGTCGAATGGGCCTTCGAAACATATCCCATTATGTTCGGAATGGGGGTATTTAGCTAGGGACGATAGTCGTTGGGTTTGGATTGGAGTTCGTATGCGACAAGGGGTATTTTCGGATTTTAAAAAAATTAAAAATTAGTTATAAAACCCCCTAGCCAATCAGAATTCGACACTCCATCATCTCTCTCCCCGATCCTCTACTGCGTGCAACGGAGAAAAAGTTGCCACCTTCTCTCTTCGATTTCTCCTCCATCCCTCAACGAAATCGAGCGCCACCACCCACGTTTTGAAGCCCGTCCTCTCCTCTTCAAATCCGTCCTGACCTCGCCCCTATCGCCTCTCCTGCTTCGAGTTTCGTGCCCTCAAAGGTCGGGACTTCCATTCGGCACCGGGTTCGCCAGAGGCCACCGATCAGGGCGCAACCACCAGGCGCGGGAAGCCCTCACTTCCCTCTTCGACGCTGTGCAAGCGGATCTACGTATCGTGCAACGGTTGGATCGAAAAGTTGAAACCTAGTTTTGAACGAATTGTGAAGGTAACATCTGATTTTATTTTATGCTATATTACAGCAATTTAAAGCGCTACAGTTTTTGATTTCACTGTAAAAATCATATCTTTTTCATTTGTTGACGAAATTCAGTGAAATAAGAGACAGTGGACTCGTGATGACGTCTTCTACATTCTAGAAGAGACCACATATTTTTCTGAGCCTTCTGCTATTTTTGGTGGAGTGAAACCCAATGTGAGATTTCTTAATTATAAACGATATGGAAAACGATGATGTATAAATTATATAGTCGATGTATGAGTTATATAAGCGTTGTACACCTCATGTATAAGCGTTGTATAAGTTGTACGGTCGATGTATAAGTTATATATGTGTTGAATAGAAGTGAAATTTACTTATATATATATACGCCCCTCGTCCACAAACCATGGACGATATTTATTGGTTGTTATTGGTGTGAAAATTGGTTGATAACGAATGGTTGATTAAAATTGTTTGTGGTTGAAATTGATTGATTGTGGTTGAAAAATACCCGTTTGTGGTTGAGAATTATTTGGTTGAAACCACATAGGATTAGTTTGTTGAAATGAAAAAAAAAATATACATGTCGCCTGCGTGCGAACTAGATGCATGAAATCCCTATTGTCAAAAGCTGCGAGGCTTTAAGGTAGAGCGAGGAGCCGTACTAGGGACGACCCCAGTTTTAACTACCCTGCCGTTATGCTGCCGAAATTTTGAATAATATTCATGTGTTAGAATTATTTTCATGTGTTGAAACTATATTCGTGTGTTGAATAAAAAAACATTCATGTGTTGAATAGAAATTCATTCGTTGAATAGAAATTCATGTGTTGAATGGTATTCGTGTTTTAAATAAATTGTTTTATAATAAAAATCCTATTTTCATCACCTATATGAACTATATAAAATAGTCGTTTTTTGAAATAAATTGTTTTGCAATAAAAATCACATTTTTAATATATACATGAATTGTTAAAAATAGTGAAGTGTCGGAATAAATGTCTGTTGGATAAAAATATCATTTTTATCAAATGTATGGAAAGAATATGGTTTTGAAATCGAAGAATCGATTATATATATACATATATATAATTAAAATATATCGAATAACGAAGCTGCAGGTCGTGTTTTGAAACCGTGATTTCAAACGATTAGTGCAGGAGATCCGACCATCGGATTTTCCCGAAACCGAAACCGTTGTGTTCGCTTTGGAAATATCTTTCTAATGACACCAACTTTGTAAAGATCCAACGGTTGGATTGTCTGGAATGTTTAATTCAAATCTGAAGAAAAACAGCGCCAGAATCGATTATATTTATATATATATATAATTAAACTAAATCGAATAACGACGCTACAGTTCGTATTTTGAAATCGAAACTTCAAACGATTATACCGGGAGATCCGACCGTCGGATTTTCCCAAAACTGGAACCGTTGGATTCGTTTTGGAAAGATCTTTCTAATGATATAAATTTTCTGAAGATCCAACGGTTAGATTTTCAGATATGTGTAAATCAAATCTAAAGAAAAACAGCGCCACGGCCGCGTTATGGCCCGAAGCGTCGTTTGAATAAATTGGCTATTTTAAAATAAATAAAAATAGCGATAAATCATTATAAAATATTATAAACGATATGGAATGTGAAATTTAGAAATTAACTGAAGGTTAGCTGAGTCGAATGGTTTCCTGGGTTTTGATCTGATGTTGGTTTCGGCCTTCGGGGTTAATATTTGGGAAATCGTTCTCTTACTGATTTACGGTTAGTGACTAATGAATTGGAATAAGGCGTATGTGTATTTGTGTAGCACTTGTTTATTATATACGCGAGTTGTTCAGAATGACTGGGTTTATCCCATTCTGAATAACTGAATCGACGATAAGAAGTCGAAGATGAAGACGGTGGTTGAAGACCGGAGATCTTCACCTCGTTTGGATGGTAACTGATGTCCTGATTAGGAGGCATCCCAAAATATGGATAATGAGTGGTGATCGTCCAGACGTACGTGGAGATCAATGGGTATGCGAGGTATATAGTGCCTCCGGTTTCGTTCAGACCCAGAACGGACTTGCAAATGGACTGTTTGTCTGACATGGGAATTCATTCTGTGTGATTGATAGCCATCAGTTGCATGGTGTGAATTGCCTGTGTGGCGTGCTAAGATGTAGTGATCAAGGTTTCTGTTGAAAAGCAAAGTCTTGTGGTTGATGATCAAAGCACCGCCTGTGTGGCATGGCTTTGTGTATAACGTGAATTCGCGAGCCTCACACTCCGGTATGAACCAGAAACGGGAGAGGACATCAGGGAGGGTGTGCGTCTCTTTCTAGCTAGAGGTGGTGTCAGTGCTTGAACTAGCTGACATTTATACTATTTTCACCTGTGTGGTTGTTGTTGTTGTTGCGAGGCGCCTCGGTTTTATCGGTCGATCCGGGACCGATGGAGTCCTTCGTTGGCTCGTTTGCACCCCATAGGGCGGGGAGACGTATTGTTCAGGGTTTAAATTTAATCCACATCGAGTGGACCGGCCCTGACGATCCAAGGGTCACTCGAGCTCTGATCCTGAAACATGGTAGGCTAGATTGTCTCGAAGTCGGTAAGGACTATCTTTTGCCTTGGTTCTTGACGGAAATCCAATTTCCAAATACGTGACTGTGCGGTTTTGATTGTATACCTATATATGGCGACATAGTGGTATGGGGCATTAATGTCGTCTATGATTGATACTTATGATTTGAAATTGTTTTTGAAACATATAAACACTAGTAATAATATCAAATTCTTTTGTTTTATTCGAATCAAGCATATTTTGGCCATTATAAGGTAAAAAACTCTATCCTCCGGTTTGCATTGCATTGTGTGATGGGAACTGAGTCTTATAATGGCTTCATTTTTATAAAAAGCATTGCGATGTTTAAAAGATTTACTTGTTTTAAGCACTGGAAATCCAATGGAGTAAACCCGTTCCGCGAAAGTGGCGTGGTCCTGTGATTAGCCAATTATAAAATGTGTTAAGTAGATTTCTCATACCAGTCCCATGACTGACTCGTAGTTTGTTTCACTTGCAAACTCGGGTGCCCCTTTTTCTACACAGGTAGCCTTGTATTCAGGTTTTAGCAGGCTCTTTCTGGATAGCTGGAGCTGAAGATGGATTCTATCATTTATCTCTTTTTATGCTGTTCAGCTCCTATTGTACATATTATGTTTGTTTTCCGCTATAGACATTTATGTATAGCTGAACTGTATTTGTACTAAGTCTGATCCTGTATACTGTGTAACTCTGATGATTATATTTATCCAGTCTATTACTTGTACATTATCTGGTGTATTTATTTATTTTTGTTCTGCTATTATCTGTTTATGTGTTATATTCCAAAGATTACCCTTGCCGCCGTCAGTACGGGGTTTGGGGTCGTCACAAGGTGGAAATGGTATAAAATAAACAGAGTAACGGGAAAAAAATTATTTAGTTATATTTAACACATTCGAGTACATCAGGTAGAAATAAGAGAATATAAACATGGTGCACTATGTTTAAGGGGAAAAAAACTTTACAGATGAAGTGGATCTGAATTTGATCTAACGAATATCTATACCGATCCACTAATAGAGGGCAAAGTGAGTGGATCGTGTGAACTATATGGGAAAAATAAACGTGGGCTGTAACCAGTCAACTACACATTTAATATAATAATGAACTTGGAGGTGTGATTTCTATTTAGCATAGTAAGGGTTAAACTTTGGCGAAGTTGTCAAATAAAAAAAAAGATGAGCCTGGAAATTTGACAAATATGCAGCTTTAATGTGCAATGAGATGAATTCAACAATTGTTAGTAAAATTTTAGCGGTATTAGTCAAATTTTCTCAAACCCACAGACATGGAAACATATATTAATTTAGGAACTAAAACTACTATTTTAGATGAAAAATATATTGAAATTTTAGTCAAATAAATATTTAATTGTAAAATTGCTCAAAAAATTCTACCTGCTATCAGCAAATATTTAAATTTTTTGGAATAAACCAACCAAACAATTGATTTTGGTCGGTTTGGTTTGGTTTTGAAATTAAATTGGTTTGTAATCGGTCTGGAAAATTATTAAGTCCAGTTATCGATTTAACTAAATTATAGACATAATTTATTGCTTAATTCCATAGTGTAGATTACTATAGTTCAAGGTTCTCGAAGAAGAATTCAAATAATTTATTCTTAATTGCCGTGAGATTAAAGGAATTTAAAGTAAGGATGAGTTGTAAATTATAGACATTGAAACATATAATAACTCAAAACATATGGTATACATCCAGGGAAAAAAATAAAACAGTATAGCATAATTTATTGCTTGAATAGGCCATAAATGGGAAGAAAGAGCATTGTACAAAACCATGTATATTAATTTAATATATTGATGAACTTAGAGGTGTGATTTCTTAGCATAGGAAGGGTTAAATTTTGGAGAAATCAAATAAAAAAAGTGAGAAGATGAGATTGAATATTTTACAAATATGCAGCTTTAATGTGTAATGAGGAAGATTTGATAGTTGGTAGTAAAATTTTACTGGTATCGATCAAATTTTCACAAAGTCTATAGACATGAAAACATATAGTGATTTAGGAAATGCAGATGCTGTTTTAGATGAAAAAATACATTGAAAATTTAGTCAAATAAATATTCAGTTTTAATACTGTTCAAAAATTTCTACGCGCTGTCAGTAAATATTAAAAAAATATACATATTCTAGGAACTAATTACATTAAAATATTTTCACTTTTTACTATATAGTGTAGATTATTATAATTCAAGGTTCTTGGCTATCATAATGATGTCATCCTAAAGATGTGGGACTGAAACGACCCAAAATCTCCCTTACAGGAAATCACGGACTGTACTGAGGACAAGTCGAATCAGAACACAAACAGAAGAATATTTCACTGCTTATTACAACAATTCCATCAGAATACAAGAATATACAGAGTATGAATAAATCATATACATTTGATCAATATCAAAGATTTAAATTACATTTAAATACATAGCAGCGGAAAGCAATACAAAACACAACTGAAAGTAATACACGGATACAGAGCTTTCCGAATATTGCTTCAGCTGTAAATTAGGATCCTGTGAATATAAATCTGCAAAACCAAAACTACTAGCTGCCCGTGCGGAAAATAGGGGCACCCAGAGTTTAGGTTAAAACAATTAACTCCAGGTCAGTCATGTGACTGGTGTGAGAACTAAAACAGTTATAAATTTGATTTTAAAGTTAGGTAAATCAAGGGACCACGTCGTATAACACGGAACGGGTTTCCTCCCAAGAATACCAATGCATAAAACAATAGCGCAATGCTAAATAAAGAACAGTGAAGCTATTATAAGACTCAGGTCCCATCACACAATGCAACGCAAACCGGAGGATAGAGTTTTTACCTTAT
This sequence comes from Allium sativum, assembly GCA_030737875.1. NCBI lineage: Eukaryota > Viridiplantae > Streptophyta > Magnoliopsida > Asparagales > Amaryllidaceae > Allium > Allium sativum. Next base: position 216,896,463 of record CM060916.1, on the reverse strand, counting down.
AATAGCCAAGAATGCTTGGTATGTAAAATTTCATGTTTTATTATTACTATAAGTGAATAGTGTCAAAACAATTTCAATCATAAGTATCAATCATAGACGGCATAAGTGCCACATACCACTATGTCGCCATACTAGGTTCTACAATCAAAACCGCAAAGTCACGTATTGGAAGTTGGATTTTTGTCTGTGAACCAAGGCAAGGGATCGTCCTTACCGCTTCGAGACTCTCTAGCCTGAGCCTCAGGAACAGAACGCATCGTCCCTTGGATCTTCGGGGCCGGTCCACTCGATGTGGATTAAAATGCCTGAACACAACGTTTTCCCACCCTATGGGGCGTTAATGAGCCAAATGACTCCATCGGCCCTGGATCGACCGATACAACTGAGGCGCCTCGCAATCCATCATCCACATAAGTAAAATATCAGGGCTAGTAAAACGCTAACACCACTCCTAGCTAGAAGGAAACGCATGCCCTCCCTGAGGTCCTCTCCCGTTTCTGGTTCACACCAGTGTGTGAGGCTCGCGAATTAACGCTACACAAAGCTACGTTATATTAAAGATGTGCTTTGATCATCAGCCACAAGACTCTGCTTTTCAACAGAAGCCTTGATCATTTGCATCTCAGCAAGCCACACAGGCAATTCACGATGTGCAATCGATGTCTATCAATGACACAGAATGAAATCCGAAGTTAGACACACATCCATTTACAAGTTCGTTCAAGGTCTGAACGAAACCGGAGGCACCTTATTCCTCCCCCATATGTCCAATACAGGAGAGAGGTCCTCGCATATCTGGTTGATCTTTGAGTACGTCTGGACGATCACCACTTATTACATTGCCTTGGGTGTACAACCCAATCAAGACATCAGTAATCATCCAAAAGATGTGAAAATCTCTAGTCTTCGACCACCGTCTTCATCCTCGACATATCGTCGAATAAGTTATTCAGAATGGGATAAACCCGACCTTTCCGACTAACTCACGTATATAATAAACAATTGCAATAAAAACACAACATACGCCTTATTCCACTCCAGAACCTTTCTTTATTCAAATATTCTTATAGTTTGGGAAAGGTTCTCATTAATTTTATCAAAGATAAATTCTTTAAAATTTATTCTTTAATCTTCCCTTGGATATCATTTCAATCTATTTAAAGATGCATTGAAACTCCACTTGGTTTTAATCTTCCCAAAAATCAATATTAACGATTGTATAACTTGGGAAATCATATCCTTCCTTTAACTGGGTTAAAGAACCAATGTCATTTAAAACACGATTCACTATAAACCCAAAATCATATTCCATTCCATCAGCCTCTAACCGTAAAGTAGCAAGTGAACAATCCCCTAAGTATTAACCCTGAAAACAATTCAACTTAACTAATCTCCAGTTACTTTCTGATTTTCTTAACTCCATTGGGTCTAAGAACAGTATTATTAAAGATACCATTCACGGCAACCCAAAATCTTATTCCTGTCTTTAACTGGGTCAACGTCCTTTAAAACACGGTTCACGATAAACCCAAAATCACATTCCATCAGCCTTTAACCGTAAATTAGCAAGTGAACAATTCCCTAAGAATTAACCCCAAAGGCCGAAACCAACATCAGATCAATACCCAGGAAACCATTCAAATTAACTAACTTACAGTTAGTTTCTGATTTTTCTTAACTCCATTGGATCTAAGAACAGTATTATTAAAGATACCATTACCAATATCTTATTCCATTGTTAATCGGGTTAAAGAACAGGTGTTATTTAAAACACCATCCACGATAAAACCAAAGACCAATTTCAATTCCATTCCAATTAAATATCAATTAATTGGTATCCTTCATTAAATCTAAACAAAAATATCTAATCTTTTCTCAACTGGGTTCAAGAACAATGTTAATGAAGACACCATTCACGACAAACCCAAAATCACATTTAATATTAAATACAAGACTCTGAATAGAAAATATATTTGCTTATATTCAATAAAAAATTCTAGAATCAACAAATACCGTATTGGAATAACGATATATATCTTCCAAATTCCTCCGTAATATCCGTATAATCACGGAATCCATTATCGAAATATTCCGAAGACAGTTTCAATTCAAATCCATTTCCAATTTGTATATTGGAAATTCTGGTTATTTTTAAAATCATTTCAAATCCAATTTATTTATTTAAAAATATTGGAATATAATTCTACTTCAGAACAAGTTCATTTCGATAGAAATCTACTTTATCTTTTCAAATATGGAATTTTTCATCCCTATTCTTTCCAAATCATTTATTATGATTTTACACTAATTATTGATATTTTTGATAATTTTATCAAGGCCCGTACAGTCGATTTCCATAAACGGCCATCGAACTGCACTTACAGTGACCTTTTCCAAATTTTATTTGGTCATGATTCCAAATCCAACCATTAAATTTCAAATCTCTAATATTCATTAGAAATCTCTTTTCGATACGAACCCAACTGTTCCGGTTTTAAGATAATCAGACAGTCGATCTTTTCCAAAAAAAAATTGGACATGATTCCAAATCCAACCGTTAGATGTCAAATTTCTAATATTCGTTAGAAAGCTCTTTTCGATACGAACCCAACTGTTCCGGTTTTAAGAGAATCTGACGGTTGAATCTCCTTTTCGATATTCATTATAACAATGAATAAAATCAATATAAATATCGATCACGTCAAAATGGCGCATATCAAATCAACACGGCTTTATATATTTAAATATATTCGTGTCCATCCCAAATCGGACATCAAAATCAGATTTTGATCTTTTACTGAATATTATTTTAAAATATTCGTTATTTCAAAATAATCGTTATTTCAAAATAATCGTTATTTTAAAATATTCATTCTTTCTGAACTGGAATCGAACACAATCAATTACCATATAATGTTGATTATAAGGATTTCATACAATACATGTATACAATAGTAATCAAACACAGCCAACCATCATCCAGAGTGCATTCTACACTGCATAAGCATCAAATATAAACATTCAACGCTTACACAGCTTGTCAATCAATCGATTGACATACAACTAAATATTGGGATTAGTGTATGTCCACTACCATCCCAATACCCGTGTGGGGTTTCAATCAACAAATAATGAATTTTATTTGTGCAGTTGGGCGATGTGTAAAATTTATCATCCCAATCCATATCAGTCAAATGGGTGTACACGATCAAATCATCTGATTTGTAAATGAATATTTATTTTATTCATATACATGTTAAAAATTATATTTTTAACTATAAAATATTTTATTCCATTCCACAACACACAATCAATTTTCACAACACATCAATCAAACAAACAAGTCATCCATGGTCTGTGGACGACAGGTGTCGAGTGCTGCTAAGCACCATCTGCATCCTAGTATATATTTCAACTAGAAAATAAAATAAAAGTGAGAAGTTCTCACCTTTGGGTTCCACTCCGCTGTGCTTTGATTGCCGATCTATGTAGTATACCTACGTTAAAAATTATATTTTTAACAAATCAATAATTATTTCTGTGTATGATTATTTTATAAATAACATACATAGGCTAAAAATTATATTTTTACCTTTTGAAAAATAATTTCATATTTTTATAACAAAGCTACATAAATAAAAATCACATTTTTGTACCGCTACTATATAGATAAAAATCGAATCTTTCTGTCGCTAATGAATATATAAAAATCACAATTTTACATTGCCATTCAAACGATAAAAATCATATTTTTACTTTGCTATATATATGATAAAAATCACATTTTTATAATGGCATTTCATACATAAAAATCATATATTTTTATCGCTTCATTCCAATAAATAAAAATCATATTTTTATTTCTACTTCATATATTTTTACAACGCTTCTTTCTATATAAAAATTATATTTTTATATTTCTACCTCTTATACAAAGATCGAATTTTTATTTTGTTTCATATATAAAAATCCGGCTTTTCTATATATAAAAGTATCGAACTTTTCACTTATAAAAATATAATCTTTGCTATGCTAAAAATATAATCTTTACTATGCTACATATATTAAAATCAAATTTTTATTATCTATTTAATATAAAAATCATATTTTTATTTTGCTACTTCATAAATAAAAATATAATCTTTTTGTTTATAAAAATCAAACCTCTCCTTATGATAAAAAAACAAATCTTTTTCTAGAAATAAAAATCAATTCTTTTCTCGCTATTATATATAAAAATCAAATTCTTTACATGTTATTATATATATATATCGAATTACCTAAAATAGATAAATAAAAATAAAGAAAAAGGGAGGCAGAATTTATAGTGGAACGGGATTTTCCAGGGGGGGCGGAGCTCGCGCTCGTTGGAGGGGAAGAGGGTGGTAGGGCGTTGGCAGTGGTTCAAAGGAGGGGCGGTGGTCACGAGGCCCTCAGGCGGCGGTCTCGATTCTTGCGGGGGAGGGGGGAGTTCATAGGTGTTTAATTAGATGGAGGAGAGGAGGGGGATCGTCGGGGGGGGGGGAGTACTGGAGGCGACCGCGCCAGTGGCGGCGCGACGGCGCGCGTATGGGAGGAGCGACGACGGCTCCTCCTTCCTCTTCTTTTTTTCCTTATTTCTTATTCTGTTTCGATCTGGAAAAGTAACAGGGGGGCTGTTTGACTAAGCAAGGAGAGAGAGAAAGGAAGTTTTATATAATTAATTTATTTTTAAATTCCAAAAAAGCAACTTTCTATTTCGACCTCCAAACGAGACCCACCAACTATCGTCCATAACTAATTACCCCCATTCCGAACACAATGGGATATGTATCGTAAGCCAGTTTGGCTGTTTCGATCGGTTTACGTCAAAATCAAAATATAAATCTATATATTGAATTTGAACGCACATTTCAATTTACCGGGGCCACATACGGACTCTAAAAATTCCTGAAAAATATTTTCTAGCTTCGTATTGGCGATACGGTTCTAACAAAACTAGTTTCGTCAAATTTGGAGACCATTTGAAAAATGGCCCTTTTCTGGTCGATCCAAATTCACTAAAACTGCCAAAACACGTTTTCCTGCGCCACGCTCACATATTGATTCAGAAAATTATGAATTTTGGAATCTAGCAATAACTTGACATCCCGGATCCAACAAAAGTGGTTTCGTCGAAAACAGAGTTCGTTTGCAAAATTTCCATTTTTAAGGGCTAAAATTCCATAGCGACTATTCTGAAATTTCAACTGGGAATAACTTTTTCTTCCCACTATGAAATTTTGATTTTTCTGATTCGTTGGAAATATATTCTCAAATAGATTCTAATATTTTTGGTTTCTCTAAAATCCGGTTTATTTTGAATCATGTACATTCATTTGAAATTTGAAATTGAATTTTCAAACTACCGCACCATTTTCAATTCCTTTTATAAATAAAAAGAAATATTTATATTCTATCGACGATTCAAATAAATATATACATTCTAATTCTATTCAAAATAAATTTCTCATCGTTATTATTTAAAATAATTCATTTTAAATATTCAAAATTCATTAAAATTGCCAAAATAAAATTTTTTAAATTGGTTCGGATTTTCTGGGTTGTTACAGGGACTATGGTACCAGGTTGTTAAAAAAAGTTCAACTATAGTCCAAATGTTGCGAGGAAAAAAAAGATAGATTAGTTACGTAAAAATATTTCATAGACTGAAGTACAATTTATAAATCCACTAGTTTTCAATTATAGAGGTCTGGTAGAAAATTAACAGAAAGTAAGGACATTATAATAACTGCTAGTTGGACAATACATGTATTTGTAACAATTGCAATCAATTTCAAAGTGAACTGTGTATATAGGGAGCAATGAAACACACACACACACACACACACACACACATATATATATATATGTGTGTGTGTGTGTGTGTGTGTGTGTATTCCCATATTCGTTATATCAATCGCTTTTTTTAATTCATACTCAACATATTAATCACTTCTCATATGTATCTTCCTGTGGTTTCAGCAAAATTTTGACCACAGTACCCGCATTCTCATATTGTTTATCAACTGGTAAATCAATGTTAGCATTTTTTGGAAAAATATATATTATATATGATATAGCCTTAAATGTGTTGAATTAACAGTTACCGTACTGATTGTGATGGTATACATGTGGTCCAGTTTAGCTCGTATGCTTGTAAACAATATATTCATGCTATGTATTTTCAAGTCCACTCCTGAATTTGCTGCAAAAAAATTTAATATTATTGCTTATATATCCAGTTCAATTATCTAATTCCAACGTTGTAGCAAATTATGACATAGAATGTAGTATTTTTGATAATAAATCAATCCATTTGAGAAAGAAACTGCTAATGCCTTGAACTGGTACATGTAATAAAAACATAATATAGTGAACATTAATGTTCTAATCTAAGATGGTTAATTCTGAGGAAATTTGATTGAATCAAAATGTGTATTGCTTCCAATATATCGTAATCAAAAGAAAAGTTTTTCATATATAAAGATTGTCTAATGTGTTAGAATTCTATATCAGGGATGCAAATAGTGAAAGAAATTAGCCATATTCACAAAAAACTTATAGTGCTAAACTTCACAGTAGTCGGTGATTCTACCGAATAGTTATGATACAAAAAATGACATCATAGTTAATCTTGTGATTTAAAAAAGAAGTTAACATATCCTTATCATGTATGAAGTACCAAGGGGATCATCAAATTAATTTATCAATCCATTAATGTTATAATATTTAATTTTAGCACTTGATTTATGATTGACACAAAAATGTGTTTATTTTATGCTCTTATATCTTATCTTTTGTATATAAATAAATATTACTTGGGTATTGTTTTGTTACTTTTACAGATATTCCAAACCCAGCCCGCATGCAACCAGAAAAGTAGAGAAATAGAGATGAAATTGATATATATTTACATTTTGAAGAATTGTAGAAGATCTCACATCTAGTTGCTGTTGGACAAGAAAAGGATTGATAAAAAGGTTTTGCACATCACAAATCAATGAAGAAGTGTCAAGGAAGCAAGAGGAAAAGAGAAAAGGCCCAAATTTGCTTTATTTATCTAAGGCCCATTTATGTTTCTCATTGTAAACTAATTAGTGATGTAATGACCAGGCCCATTTATCATTAGGGTTAGGGTTAGGGTTTGGCTATCTACCCTATATATACCCTTGTAATATCATTGTAGCCACCATCCTATCATATATCTCATTCTATTCTTTTCTTCATTAATAAAACTCATTTTTTCTTTTTATCTTATGCAATTTTCTATTTCTTAGCAATTAGTGTTGTCTACACGATTAGATTCGGTAGAACACTATTTGTATTTTGCATTTCTTTTCATTAGTGATTGACCGTCTGATTAGATTCAGCGGTAATCCTAATTTTATTTCCTGTTGTTATTTATATTCTGCACTTTTATTTTCTGTATTTTAATCGCGTTCATAGGTTAAATTGGATTTGATTAGATTTGAATCTGATTCATAGTTTCATTGCTTTTCCATTGAAATTGTGATTTGATCGTCGGTTCAGTTAGATCTGTTCTGAATCAAATTACAGTTTTAATTTTGTTTTGTTTAATTTTCAAAATCAACCTCCAAAGTTTTGTCTAACTCGCCCAAGAGATTAGATAAATAATTTGATTTAATTCACCTCCCTGTGTTCGACCTGTATGCTACACACCTGTATGCTTGTAGAATTTAATTTAAATATCGCGCTTTTCTAGCGTCGATCAAGTTTTTGGCGCCGTTGCCGGGGAGGTAACGTTAAATTTTATTATTTATTTAATTCTGATTCGTGTTAGTTTTTTTTTCTTCTTGTTTTTGTTTTGTTTTGTTTAGTAGGAAAAAAACTCTTGATTGGTAGATTGGATATTATTTATTGATATTTCAATCTCCAAAAACAAGAAAAAAAAATTGCTAGTTTCTCTTTTATTTCTTTCTTTTTTTTCCCCTCAGTCTATTCCTTCTTACAAGTTCCTCTCTCTCTCTTCATTTAAAAAAAAAAATCTTGTCATTATTTGCTTTTAATTTCTTTCCTTTCTTCTTATCTATTTTCTTCCTTTCTTTAGTCCCCTTCTTGTTTTCAATACATTTATTTATTTTCTCCAGTAAAAGGTTCTTGCCATTTTTGTGTATTTCTTTCCTTGTCTCGATTTTTGTTACAATTCTTCCCTCCTCTCAACAATTCTGGAAAAAAAAAAATTCTTCCTTTCTGCCTTTCAGCCGATCCCTTACCATAACAACTTCCCCAACTTTCCAGAAACCACCGCCTACCATATAAAATCAACTTCATCACCTTCATCAAAAAAAAAAAAAAAAAAGACTCCACGCAGCTTCAACAGTTGCACATCTCCACAAATCCTTCAACATCCATATCAAAGCCTTTCTACATCATACAACAATCTTCAAACCATTCTCCACCGGAAAAAACAAACAAACAAACAAATTTCTTTCTATTCTTTTCCCCTTTCTTCTTGTACAAATTTTCTATTAAAAAAAATAAATTTGCATATTTTGTTTGATTGCTTTCCCCTTCTCATTTAATTCTCTCTCTCTCCTTCTCTGTTTACAATTTCTTTCCATTTTTCTGGAAAAAAAATATATATAACAAATTTCTTTCCCCTCTTACAACAATATATATATATATATATAAATTGCCATTTCTCTCTTTTGATTTCTTTCCTTTCTTCCCTTACAACCCTCTCTTTCTCAGAAAAAAAAATATTCCTTTTTTTTTTTTTGAAATTTCTTTCTCTTCTTTTGATTTATTACTGTTTTCCCCGATCATCTTCATAATTCCTCTCCTCAACATCTTCAGTTCACGTCCAACTTATGTTTTTTTTCCATCGCATTTCTGCTCCAAACAATCACCAACAGTTCTACCACTTCATCGTTCACAATTCCCTCATCATCACCCTGACCAAACAAATAGCATAACCACAAACATGAAAACCCAAATTCGGTCAAGCAACAATTTCATCACCATCCTCTCTCAAACACCCTCTGTCTAACACCGAATTCAACCCTATTCCAATTCAATCCGCAACCTCCTTCTTCCTTCTGTCATCACCGTGAATTACAAATTTCCCTGCATCCGCCAACATTTAACAAAACCTCCCCATCACAAGTTCATGGTTCACCACAGACAACTTCCGCAAACACCTTTGTCATCACCGTGAAGTAATAAAGTTCTTCTTCCTCTTCTAAAAAAAAAAAATCGCGTGGTTTGTTTACTAGAATAGGAGGCGTGTTATTTGCAGAGAGCTGGTGATAGATTTGTTTCCAATTTTTTATTGGGAATGATTTGTTTTGGATAAACAAAGAAAGGTAGGGGCGTGATTTCTTGTGATTTGTCTCCTTCTGGAACGTGTCTGTTGTTTTATATTTGAGAACCTATGGAATGATTTTGCTGTAAATGGCGGGGCCCTTGAATTAATTGGAAATTGATTTGTTTCCTCTTTTATTGTGGCATTGTTTCTGTTTTAAAAAAATAGAGGTGTAAATTTTTCTTTTTTCCTTTTTGGGGTTTGAGCATTCTTTTCGTATTTACTGACTTGCTTGGATTTTATTAGGAAAGAAATAGAGGCGTGTTTAAATTGAATTGTTCCCATTTGTTTTGTACAATTTGTTTTGGAAAAGAACACGGACGTGAGATATTGTAATTGAGAGGTGCTATTTCTTTTTATTCTTGAGTGCGCTGTGTTTGAGTTGATTGCAAACCGATTAGCCTGGGTTGAGTTCACATTTGTTCTCTTATTTTTATTTTTTTTATTTTCTTTGTTAGACTTAGTTTTTTTTTAATTTAATTATTTTAGCTTAGTTTTTATTTTTACTTTAGTTTTTTTTTAATATAAAGTCCAGTCATTTTTTTTCTTCTTTCTTTCTATTTTTTTAAGGTTAGCCATTGTCAGTTTTTATTTCCTTTTAATTTGTGTTCTTTTCTTTTCAAAAAAAAAAGGATCAAGGGACGAAATGTGAAGAAAGGACCAATTTCAAACAAACGAACAAGAAATTCAGAGCTCAACAAATTTGCAGAACAGTGGAGTTGAATTGCCAGCACAACTCAAATTCTCTGGACGGACAGCCTTACACCACGGTAATATTTTTCTAAACTATACAGGTGCTGAAGCTGCTTTGAAAAATATAGAAATTGCTGTAAAAATCTTCTGCAGGGGCAGCGGCTTGAATGTAAAAAAAAAAAAAATTCTGCAATTTATATTTCTATGACTGTTCTGTGACTCTAATTTCTGAATTAATTTGGTGCGAACTGATATTTCCATAATTGAAATCTTCATTCTCATTTTTTTCACCAATAAAAACAGATGTTGCAAAATAATATAATTGAACAGTGGTGTTTTGTGAAGTTGACTGTCTCGTATAATTGGATCGCGGATATATATTAGTTCAATTTATTGAACTATTAGCAAAAGAGGTTGCATACTACCCGTAAAACATTGGTCGTATCCCTTAGTATTTATACTATATGTGAACGGCCATAAGACCCTCTTCCCCCTTCTAATTGAGTCAGTTAATTAATAGAGCACTACTCGACATTTTATATTATTTTGAAGTGAGAATAATTACTGTCTTCTGTCGACTTCGTTAAAATGTCTGATTCAAAAAAATCATTGAGAGAAATGTGGGATAATAATCGGAGTAGACGTCCTCTTGAAGAGTATGAATACGAATTACAACTCATGAGGCAAGATTTTCCAAAATTTCTCGAGCCAAATGTCAACAATTTTCAAAATTTTCAAAATGACCAACATTTTCAAAGTTATGATCGAAATGACGATTTCAATTCAAATTTCAACAATTTCGATTATGGGCCACATCCACATGAAAATAATTTTGAATCCCAATATAACTTTGATCCACATCAATATGGGGTTGTAAACCAAAATTTTCAAAATTATAGCCCATATCAACATCTTGAAAATGACCAAAATTGCAATTTTCATTCGAATTTTAACAGTTTTGGTTATGAACAAAATTTCTATGATCAAAATGATTTCCAATATCATTGTCAGTTTTCTGAAAATTCAAACAATCACCACATTGGAAATAATTTTGATTGTGAAATTGATATGCATTATAATTTTCAGAATCAAGAAATCCAAAGCGAGAGCTCTCAAATCAACGATTCTGAAGAATATCATCTTAACGTTCTTAGAGAGAGGGTAGAAAGGCAAAAGAGACAGCTTGATGAAAATGATAGAAAGATGGATGAACTTCTTTGTTTAATGACAACTTTGAAAGAACAACGAGAGCAACAAAATCAAATGGGCCTTGAATCGGAATTTAATTCAATTCTTAGTGACAACGAAAATTTTCAAATAACAACTTTCGAAATTGAGAATAACGATCTAAATGAAGTTGTTCAAAATTCAACAATTGATTTGGATTTCGATTCTTTTCAGGAAAAAGATTTTAGCTCAGATTTTGATCTTCCTCTTTCAGGCTGCGAAAAACTTGAAACTTTTGAAATTGAACAAAATGAAAATGTTGAATTTTTCAAAAACTCAAAAGTGGAAATGGATTTTGACGAACATGAATTTTTTGGATTGTATGAGGATGAGTTGCCAAATGAGGAAGAGGTCTATTCAAGTCACGAGTTCGAAAATTTTAACTTTGAGAAAATTTCAAACGAACTTGAAATTGTCAGTGTCGATAATACGTTGTCAGTTAATGATGAGAATTGTGATCACATTGTCTTGAACAACACTCAAAATTCAAATTTCACTGAATTTATATACGATCACAAATTTTTGAACAATTGCACTGATAAATTTATTGAACACATGAACTATTTTTGGAATGTTGGCTTGGTTGAAAAACTTCGTGTTAGGATGACTCTGGACATTTATCTGCTGGACTATAAATCTAGGTTTAAAGATGAGATGGTTTTCAAAAACCTTTGCTTATTAGAAAATATGCCTAGACATAGTGGGAATGGGACTCATCGGGCGAGAACCAAGTATGGGGGAAAAAGTTGGTGGAATTCAATGCATCGCATACATCGCAAACACATATATCATTGTACATATGATCCATTCTTACATATAGTTAGGCTGCATTTCATTCTGCAAATCATTTTGCATCTAATCCATCTATGGGTTTTATCTTTCAAATTTAGGAAACGTTTATAGTGTGGACACTGTTTAGTCCAAGTGTGGGGGGGAGTCTGCATTGCATTCTTTTGATTTTTCTTTAATTTTTCTTTCTTTTCATGTAGGACCATCATACATTTTATATCGTAGTAACATACCACAAAAAAAAAAATTGATACAACAAAATAAGTTTACAATTTTTAGCCAGTTGATAGTATTTTTTTTCTCTCAACTTAGATCGAATAAGAAATATAATGAAAAGTTTAATTTTGAGGGATAATAGTGTAACCGGTACATAGGGAGATTCTTAGGTGATGGCCATGAAATCTATTCTATATTGTAGACTTTGTTTAAATAAGTGGAGGACTTAAAATACTTATAATGGTTTGTCAAATCTTTAAAACTAAGTTGTGTTAAGTTGAATTCGCGTAACTCTCTTGTTGTGCTTATAAATTCAATAAAAATAATAGTAATCCAAGGGTATCCAACATTGCTTGTATATCGAGCGTTGGTGTGCAAACCCGCCAAGCTCTATCCGACACGTTGTTGACAAAGTCAGCGTTGGAATATCTTGGTCTCATTTTATGAGATTGGACACCTAAGGATTACCGACACGTTGTTGAAAAAGTCAAAGTCGGCCTGCACAATCCGCCAAGCTCTTTACCTACTCTCCGTTAGTCCGCGAGGCAGTGCATGGGTGGTAAACCTTGGTCTTTTTAGTTAGGTGTATGTACTTAATCATAAATCTTAAAATTTTATAGAATAAAGAATAAGCGATGATACCCAAACACTTCTTGACCTTATTGATTTGACTAGCCATACATGAGAAAATTAGAATACCACTTTGCAACTGTGCCAAGCAAACTAAGAATTTATTTCATGGCTGCACTATGTTATCGACCGAACTAACTGGCCAAACTGGAATTTAACATTTGAAAACTTGATTTATATTGAAAATTTGTGACAAGTCGAGGTATTTAAAATAAAATCAACTGATTAGAAATAATTAACTTAATTTGTTGTACCACTTTCCCGAAATAAGTTGTGTTTTCATTTTTTTGTTTTTATTTTGCATATGTCCATTGCATTCATGTAGTTTCATTAGAATCATAGCATACTGCATTTGGATTTTGTGGGTAGTATCCGCTGAAAACCCTCACGAGACACCACTCGTCCTACTAGGGACACCTAGAGGTTTAACGGCTTGTTGCATGCGCTCAATGCAATCGTGTTTCCTACGAAAGTGCGACCTATCTAGTTAGTTTTTCATTTCTTGTTTTACTCGAGGACGAGTAAAAGATAAGTGTGGGGGTATTTGATTGACACAAAAATGTGTTTATTTTATGCTCTTATATCTTATCTTTTGTATATAAATAAATATTACTTGGGTATTGTTTTGTTACTTTTACAGATATTCCAAACCCAGCCCGCATGCAACCAGAAAAGTAGAGAAATAGAGATGAAATTGATATATATTTACATTTTGAAGAATTGTAGAAGATCTCACATCTAGTTGCTGTTGGACAAGAAAAGGATTGATAAAAAGGTTTTGCACATCACAAATCAATGAAGAAGTGTCAAGGAAGCAAGAGGAAAAGAGAAAAGGCCCAAATTTGCTTTATTTATCTAAGGCCCATTTATGTTTCTCATTGTAAACTAATTAGTGATGTAATGACCAGGCCCATTTATCATTAGGGTTAGGGTTAGGGTTTGGCTATCTACCCTATATATACCCTTGTAATATCATTGTAGCCACCATCCTATCATATATCTCATTCTATTCTTTTCTTCATTAATAAAACTCATTTTTTCTTTTTATCTTATGCAATTTTCTATTTCTTAGCAATTAGTGTTGTCTACACGATTAGATTCGGTAGAACACTATTTGTATTTTGCATTTCTTTTCATTAGTGATTGACCGTCTGATTAGATTCAGCGGTAATCCTAATTTTATTTCCTGTTGTTATTTATATTCTGCACTTTTATTTTCTGTATTTTAATCGCGTTCATAGGTTAAATTGGATTTGATTAGATTTGAATCTGATTCATAGTTTCATTGCTTTTCCATTGAAATTGTGATTTGATCGTCGGTTCAGTTAGATCTGTTCTGAATCAAATTACAGTTTTAATTTTGTTTTGTTTAATTTTCAAAATCAACCTCCAAAGTTTTGTCTAACTCACCCAAAAGATTAGATAAATAATTTGATTTAATTCACCTCCCTGTGTTCGACCTGTATGCTACACACCTGTATGCTTGTAGAATTTAATTTAAATATCGCGCTTTTCTAGCGTCGATCAATTTACATAAAATAATAATATTCCAATACTGATAAATATAATATTACATCTCATCGGCGTTCATAGATAACATGTAAATGAATAACATCATGCAAACACTGGTAGAACATCATGGGTGGTAAAAGTTAATTCTGCTGTTTCTCACCTACATATACCTACCATATGGTAGAAATTGGAGCTTTTATTAATAATTTAGGCAGGTAGCTCATCACTTTACATTTTTTTGACCAAAGTAAAACTTCACTACACTATAATTATCTATTTTTAAGTAAGAGTTTCAATTTCGTTCTATAGCAGAATTAGCTCATCAGGCATAAAAATTTCCTTCTAATTTGGTCATAATGCTGATGCTCCCTACATCTCTCAGTCTATTTTTTTATAATTAATTTAAATCAAAAATTCATCTTAAATTTTCAAGAAAAATTTAGTTCAAGTCCTGAAAGCCTAGCAAGGAAAAATTTACCGATAACAAAATTTCAACCGAGATAATTAGATGTCGAAACAACTGATCGTAGGCAAGTTTGTGAACACAAATATGTTATTAACGTCGTGTGGTCATCCTGATTCAGGTTATACAGTAGGAAGATTGGATGACTCAAAGTAAGAGGAGAAGACTCATCTACAAGGAGTCATGAGGTGGAAGGCGAAATAGATGTAGCGACGAATTATAGTATATATGCACGTTATTCGACATAAAATAAATAAGTAGTATGGAAAGAATAATGTTTGAAGAGGGCGGTCAATCTAAATAGCATAGTAGCTTTCAAATCGAATTTAGCCCATGTTTTATTTTTAGCCAATAATTTTTAATTAAAACATCACATTATATAATATATCCCATGTTCTTACAAAGTATGGATAGCAGATTATTCAAATTGACACATCAATTTATCATAGTAATTATGTACACATTGAAAGTCCGCATATCTCATGTAATGAGTAATAATATATACCTACCATATGGTAGAACTTGGACATTTTATATATAAGTTAGGCAGGAAGTTTATCACTTTACATTCTTTCGACCAAAGTAAAACTTGAATACACTATAAATATGTATTTTTAACTAAGAGTTTCAATTTCATTCTATAGCAGAATTAGCTTGTCGAGTATAAAATATTTCCGTCTAATTTGGCATAATGCTCCATATAAACCTTAGTCTATTTTTTCTAATTAATTTAATTCAAATATTCATCTTAAATTTTTAAGAAAAAGATTCAGTTTCAATCCTGAAATCCCTAGCAAGGGAAAAAACTATCGATAACAAACTTTCAACAGTGACAATTAGCAATCAAAACGTCTAGTCAATGGCAAGTTTGTGAACGCATGCATCTTTTTAACATCATGTGGTCATTGTGACTTAAGTTGTACATTAGGAAGATTAGATGACTTAAAGTGGGAGGAGAAGACACGTCTGATAGGAGTCATGACATGGAAGGCGGAACAGATAGTAGCCAAGAATTTTAGTTTGAATTTAGCCCATGCTTTATTTTCAATAATATCTTATTTAGATCACCACATTATGTAATTTAGCCCATGTTCTTACAAAGTATGAATAACAAATTGACACATCAATTTTGTCATAGTTACTTTATACACATAGAATGCCCACATATATCAGGTAATGAGTAATAATAAAAAAATAAAAAGCAGAACTTAATACATGAACAATAACATGGACCTCGATATTTAGAAAAGGAATATACTAAATACATATAATATGTCAACCCTTATCAAGTAAGTTGTGGGTTATAAATAATAATCAAAACAAATTTCAATTTTTGACTTGGACATATGAAAATTAATTTAAATGGATAGTAATAATGAAGTAGTTTTATTGTCTATTTTGCATCATATATAATTTTCTTCACCAAGGTGTCTGGATCTAAAGTTAACGTTTTGTATCACGCTTTCTTTATGCAGCATTAATATGATTAGACTGGTTGTAATTGGGTTTATTGCCAGGTAATTATAAATTATCAAATAAATGCATTAGAATATCATATACTTATTTTGATGCCAAGGTTACTATGGGAAATCATAACTGAATTTATTTGTAAAGAAACACATCATTGAAATGTTGATTGGAATAAGAACATATTATTATATAATGCAAAACTTAATGAAATCAGTTTGCTAACCATCAAAAGTAACGTCGATGATATGAAATATCCTAAGTGATTAAGTTGTCTGCAACCAAAGAACACCGCAAAAGCATAATTCCGCAACATGTATACACAATATTAGTTTAGTAAAATAAATAATGAAAAAAACAATGGATTTGAGAGTACTAAAATCTTCACATGTGCTCAAATCCGAGCAATGTGACAGTTTTAATCGGTTATCTTCTTAGTGCATTACCATTCCCATCTAGTACTAAGTAACTTAAAAATATTATGTTATATTTTTATCTATTTTTTCCAATCAAATATAAATTTAGTTGGAGTTGGACATGAGTGCAAAAATGAGAAATAAATAAACTTAACCTGGTCATATAAGCATATTTGGTAATGAGTACTTACATGTAATTAATTGTGTCAATCTTCTATACATATATGGTTCAGTTTGGAGTGTTTCGTAAAAGAAATGAATGTATTCAAATCAAACCGACAGTATATTTCAGCTAATACATGTTAAAGTTTATTTGCAAAAACATGAATGTCACTATATTCAAATTACATTGAAACTTTTATAAGAAGTTGGATATATTATATTTATAAAAACTTCTATTTATTTAACATAAAAAAATAGCTTATGCACAGAAGTATCATGATTTGTGCATGTAACTAATCCAATGTTAAAAGACAACATAATCAATATAATAAAGATAGTGCAACGCAAAGATGAAAGAAGAACCATGAAATACCAGAGCACTATACTGGTGTGTGTTTGATACTTTTAAATTAAATTTGTATCTTATGTCTATACCAATATGGAATATAATAGAAATAGATGGATATAACAATAATAATGTGTGTGCAGTGTAAACTAATAGTTTTCTGTTCGATATATACAAAATAAAGAACAAAGTTAAAATTCTAGAAGAGCAAACAAAAAGAAATGGTATCACTATATTGAGAAAATGGCAAGAAATTGAAGCTAACCATTCAAACATTATTTGACTGGTTGTAGAGGAATCGCCTCGCAGTCTGACCTCAAAAATGCGGCTGAAGCTTCACCTAGCAGGGAAGTAACCAAAGTTGTTCTCTCACCATCTATGCTTGCGCATAGTGGTGGCGAAGTTTAGTATGTTTATTACACAGAGATACCCAGTGCTGTACAGAAAGCAAAAGATGGAAAATGTGAAATTAACGGTCAGAAAATCGAGGCAGTTTAAACAAAAATAGGAAAGTAACAAAAAGCACATCTATATAACATCAAGAATATGCAATTTAAAGGATAAGGGGGAAAATAAACAGAACCTAATTGTTGATATGTCCCGTAGGCGAATGAGAAGCATAAAATCGGAAGAGGCAGAAAAGAACGAAACACATACCGGCATCAGAACCCTAATCAGTCGATGGTTGCAGAGTTGAAAGTCCTTGCATCTCCCCGTCTTACTGGAAGGAAATAGAGTCCAACGATGGTGCAGAGTGAAAAGGGGTCGAACGGAATCTATACGGCTAAGAAAGTAGTGTTGAGCTGGAGTGCGATGTTGAGGACAACTATATATTTAGCGTTTCGCGGAAGGGGAAAGGAACTAATTTGGGTGAAACTGAGTTAGCGTTATAGTGGGGAGAAGATGGGATCGACACTATAAATAGGAGGGAAGCCATTGGATTTTAGATATGGACAGATGGCAGAGTCTTGTTTTTTTGGACAATCTGGATCTGAAAGGTCTTTGGAGAAGGATTGTGCTTTCATATAATATAATAGATAGATATATCCCATAAAAATTGCCATTTTGCAAACGACCTCTGATTTCGACGAAACCACTTTTGTTGGATCCAGAATGCCAAATTATTGTCAGGTTTAAAAATTCAAGTTATTTGGAATTGGTATGTAACCGTAGTAAATTTAATTGTGTTCTCAATTTCAATTTAAATTTAATAAGCCAGCTAAAAAAGGCCATTTTTCAAATGGTCTCCAAATTCGATGAAATTAATTTTTTTAGGGCCGCATCTTCAAAACATAGCTAGATTTCAAATTTCATAATTTTTGGAGTAAGTATATGGCTCCGGTAAATTAAAATATATATTGGAATTTAATATTGAACGTTATATTATTTTATATTTTAATTTTGATAAATCTTGATTGAAACAGTCGAATTAGATTATGAAACATATCCTATTGTGCACGGAATGGAGGTATTTGGTTAGAAATGACAGTCGTTGGGTTTGATTTCGAGTTCAAATGAAAAATCAACAAATCATTGAATGAAAATAATATAAAATAAAGGGGTATATATATTCCTTACCCTCAAAACCCTAACCTCCTAACTAAGAAAACCGCCGCCAAAAAATTATCAAGGGCCGAAAATGCTCCAGATTTCCCCCTCCATTACCTCTCAATATACAACGAATCGATCAAAACTTATTAAACGAAAATTAAAGAGTGATTCAAGATCTTCTAATCCATACCAAGGTGGCTTGATTTCGTGATGTATTTTCGGAGAATTTGTGTCTAAATGGCATGCAGTTTGGGCTTGTTTTCGAAGGAGGATCGGCTGTCGAGTTCGCCAGAACTCAGGGCGTGGTGAGGCGGTTCATCGGCGATCGGTGTGGCGTAGGATGATCGGATTCCGGCGGTGCCTGGAGCGTGCGGTGGCGTCATTCATTGGTCGAGTTTTAGGTTTACTCGATAGTGTGAATAACCTAGAAGAAGTAAACGATGGCCTGATATTAGTTAAGGCTAATAGATGTGATAAGTTAATATTAAATATATTTAATTTTAAATCAAATCATGTATGTCTAAACCCTTGTATTTTGGTCAAACAAAAACAGAATTGGATGAAACGAAGTTTGTTGGAATCTTGAAGACGAACACTACATTTCAAAACTGACCAAAATAGAAATGGAGAAGGTTAAATTTTGAGCTAAATTAAACGTTCGTTTAATTTAGTTTAAAAGTAAATCCTCAACTAAATACTGACGGAGTGGAAACCAAGGTGAGAACTCTCTCACTCAAATATTTTGTACAGTTATTTATTTTTATAACTGAATATTGTTTGATTGCCTCTGATTGCAATGTTGGTTGGTGGTTGATGGTTTTTTACAGTTTTAATATTATTATCATTATTAAACTGTGATTATAAATGTTTATAAATAAAACGTTTATATTATTAATAATGTTCACATGGACTGTGATGTAAACCCCACATGGGTATTGGGATGATAATTTTACACATCGTCTAATTATTTGTTAATGATTGAGAACCCCACAAGGGTTTGGGGATTATAATTAATTCACATCTCCCTTGGATTTAATTGTATGTCAACCGATTGATTGACAGACTGTTACAAGTGTTATTCAATTATTTAAAGCTTATACAGTTATAAATTGCACCCTGCATATGAATGGAGTGTTTAATGGTTGTTTATCACTATTTTTGAATACATGCGATGTATGGAATCCATATAAATAAAATTATATGGTAATTGATTGAGTCTGATTCCAATTTAGAAATAATGAATATTTTAAAATAATATTCAGTGAAGGATCAAAATATGACTTTGATGTCTGATTTTAGATGGACACGAAAATTTTAAAATATGTGAAGCCGAGTTAAGTAGATATACGCCATTTTAACTTGAATGGAATTTTCCATCAATTTTATTCATTTTATAACAAATATTGAAAAGGATTATTTTCAAAATCCAACATTTTGAAAATATTATCATTTTAATATTATAATGATATGGAATATTCAGTTTTGATTTAAAATTGAAATGGAAGTGAAATCGTTGTAAAAGTGAATTTATAAACTTTTATAAAATACATTTTAAATGGAAATCAACGAAATATATTATATATATTTAAATGGCCTGAATAGAACGTTTCGCGTAGCGACCGTTCGCGAGTTTCGACCATTAACTTTGAATGGACATAATGGGAGATCCGACCGTCGGATTCTCTTAAAACTAGAACCTATCGAAAAGAGGTTTAGAATGATAATAAGATATTTGAAATCTAATGGTTAGATTTTAAAATATGTCCAAATCAGTTTTGGAATAGGTTGTTGTAAATGCAGTTCGATAACCGTATATGGAAATCGACTAAAATGGCCATATTAAAATTATTAAAAATATGGATAAATTATGTTAAATCATATTAAATGATTTAAAAATATTTTGGATTAAATATTCCAAATTTTGGAAAGATAAAATATATTCATCTGAATGAACTAGTTAACAACTAGAATAAAGATCTAAAAGGAATTGTGAATGCTTTTAATCTAACCAGAAATTTCAAATATAAAAATTGGATTGGGTTTGAATGGAAATAATCTTCGAAATATTTTGATATTGGATTCCGTGATTATGTAGATATTGTTAAGGAATTTGGAAGATATAGATATTCCCAAAACGATATCTGTTAGTTTCAGAATTTGATATTGAATATAAGTCGATATAATTTCTATTCAGAGCCATGTATTTAATATCAAGCTGGATTTTGGGTTTTTTGTGAATGGTGTCTTCAATAACACAATTCTTTAACCCAGTTGAGAATAGAATAAATTTTTTAATTAAGATTTAGAGAAGTTTACCAATTAATTAATTTAACTGGAATTGAAATTAGAGTTGATTTTGGGTTTATCGTGAACAATGTTTTAAGTAACATTTGGAATAACTGATACGACGACTAAAAGTCGAAGAAGACGGTGGCTGAAGGCCAGAGATCTTCACATCGTTTGAATGATTACTGATGTCGTGATTGGGCTGTATACCCCAGACGAGGCAATAAGTGGTGATCGTCCAAACGTACTTGGAGATCGACCGGATATGCGAGGGTCTCTCTCTTGTATTGGACATATGGGATAAGGAATAAGTTGCCTCCAGTTTCATTCAATCCCAGAACGGACTTACAAATGGATTGTACGCTTGACGTTGTATTATGCATTATATCCGTTGATCTCTGCTAAATATATATCTTTTTGGTGGCAGAGAATTTATTCTATTGCTCAACACCCTTCTCTGAGACGTACAAGCTTAAAGGTTATGTATTGGTGGAAATCAATAGTACGGTATGGACTGACAATATGGCATGCTGAGATGCATGAATCAAGGCTTCTGCTGAAAACAAGGCTTTTCGGTTGATGATCAAAGCACAACTTTAAATAGCACAACTTTGTGTAGTGTTAATTCGTGAGCCTCACACCCCTGTGTGAACCAAATACGGGAGAGGACTGCAGGGAGGACATGTATTTCTTTCTTACTAGAAGTGGTGTCATGGTATGGGGCGCAGACATTTTTATTTATTTATGTGGATGATGGATAGTGAGGTACCTCGGGTATAGAGCCGACTAAAAGGCTCAAGCGATAGGTCAGATAGGACCGAGAAACGTATTGTTCAGGAATAACTAATCCACAAACGTTAGGTGTGGACCGGCCCTGCCGCTCCAAGGGAGCGCCTGAGTGCGCGTCCTGTACATCTTGCTAGAGGTGCTCTGAATCGGATGAGGACGATCCCTTGCCTCGGTTCGTAGATGGAAACCCAATTTCCAATACGCGACTTTTCAGTTTTAGTTGTAAACCTATATAGCGACATAGCAGGATGGGGTACTATGCCGTCTGTGATTTATACATTTATATTTGAAGTTGATTTCTTCACTTATAGTAATAATAAAAGATTAATTTCGCGTATCAAGCATGTTTGGCCATTATAATGTAAAACTCTATCCTTTCGTTTGTGTTTGCATTGTGTGATGGGATCTGAGTCTTATAATGGCTTCATTTTTCCTTTTCGCATTGCATTGTTTGTTTTGTGGTATTCTTGGGAGAAAATCTGTTCCGTGTCATATGGCGTGGTCCCTTGATTTAACCAACTTTAAAATAAAGTTAATAACCGTTTTAGTTCTCACACCAGTCTCATGACTGACTTGGAGTGTATTGTTTCTACCTAAACTCTGGGTGCCCATATTTTCACATGGGTAGCTGGTAGTTTTGGTTTTCGCATATATTTCTTTACACAGGATCCTGGATTACAGCTGGAGCTATATTCGGAATGCCTTGTACCCGTGTATTTCTTTAAATTGTGGTAGTTGATGTTTTTTGCTGCACATTATGTTTATGTATTTAAATGTAATTCAAATCTCTGATATTTTTCCGCTGTATGTTATTTATTTGTACTCTGATATCTTGTACTCTAATGTAAATTGTTGTAATAGCAATGAAACGTTCTCATGTTTGTGTTCAGATACGTCATGTTCTCAAAGCAATCCATCTTCTTGTTCAGTCTAGGCCGGCCGGGAAGTCCGAGATGTCTCAATGCCCACTAATAAACTCAGCTTTAATGGCGGCTTATGATAGAAGGAGTTAGAAAACTTGAGTTGTCCCTTTATCATTACACGTTGTTACATGCATAAATATGACCTACAACATATATCTACCTAACAATTCTAAATTCGACTAAACTTCTTCCACCTTATGCCTCTACAGACTAGACATAATGCCTTTATGGCCATCATCTGTTGATTCTGACTAGTGCCTGACGGCTAGACCTTCTGATAGTCCACGAATCGTTGAAGATTGGCTAATCGAGTATCAAGAGCAACACTACGAGGACGTCCAACATGAGTTCCTAAATCTTGACCAACTTTGACTTTAAGAGCCTATAGAACCTCCTTACGAACCAATGGTTGATTATGTTTATTTGCTCAGCCTCTATCCGAATAAGCAACGGACCAATTCTCAGTTAACCAATCGTTATTCGAACTAGAGGTAGACCGAGCTTTGGTTGTTCAACTCTGAATGATCAAGAGATTGATTCATATCATGTTTGCTGCCATTGTGGATATGTAGTGGAGGTTGTTGTCGGAGAAAATGGAGAAAACATTGGTTGCAGAATCCAACTATGTCAATTTTAGCTAAATGGTTGCGACTACTCAGTACAGATGGACGAACGTTTATGTGCATGGGGCATCGCATATGAAAATGAGTTAGAACAAGAAATAAGGCATCTACGAAGTGCTATAGAAGAACTTCAAATTCAACGAAACTTGTAGTTTTTTGTATTGTACGTTTATTTTGATTTATGTTATGTGTTTTTTTGTTTTGTTATTTTTGTTATGTGATAAATGTGAACTTCAAAATTTATGTTATGTGGTTATTGTTTTATTCAAGGTTTTTTACGCTTTAAGCAATGCAGTCATAAATAATAAACATTAATAGGAACAATTATTAACTGGATGTCACTTTCTTACAAACCACATACAATAATATGAACAAATAAAAGTTTGCTTATAAAATAAATGAGAGAACAGTAAATATTTCTAGCCAACAACATTAACTATGGATAATAGTAAAGGAAATACAAATACACACACAACGAGCATTAAATAATAAAAGTAGAACACATGATATAAAAGCTGCAATTACATATATGAGGTGCGGATAGTGATAGTGACAATAACACAGGAAACACTCCAATTACTAAAAATAACCAATAGAAATACTTAACGTACATGAAAATAACCAACTAAAATGTACTAAGATAAAATACAATGATACATGCAAGGGTAATAGAAATGTCTAACACATGAACTAAGGCTCATCAAACTGGTATGTGTCATCGAAGAGAGGAACTGCATGCTGACCATCGTCATCGTCGTCGACTCTCGGTCGAGTATGATATCGCTCCTCATCAGCAGTAGTAAGCTCGTTAATATGAGCAGTCATATCATTTAAGCTACGTCGATGCTCATCGTACATCATATATCGAAGCCCCATCTACATCTAGAATAGATCCTCATAAGGAAATACAGTTGGATCTGGATACTGCACTACATCTAGTCGCTTAATATCAATGTAACTATCAACTCTATATGTAGTGGGTATGCCAACGGTCCAACCATAGTCTGGATTCTCGAAAGGTTGTAAAGGCTGGTAAATTTGAGTACTCTGTGAAATGTCCTGAAAACCAGGAGGGACAAGTCCACTCCAAATAGCAGAAGGACTAACCAAATCAGTTGAAGTTGCATGCACAAAACTTGTTGTATGAGATGGGGTGTAATAATGATGGCAGAAATAAATGTAGTTCCTAACCCCAATAATGAAGTCACTAGTTGGCCGCCACTACCCCACGTACTGTTGTAAGTCAGCGCTAGTGTAAAACCCACAAATGAGTTGTATTTCGGTGTGGATTATAAGGAATAAAGCCACCATAAAATATTTATCTCCAGCATCGCTCTTACAAGTACCATAGAACCCTAAACTTCATTGTAATAACCCGGAAATTCTGAGCCAATTTAAAAACTTTATTTTGGCAATTTTAATGAATTTTGAATATTTAAAATGATTTATTTTAAATAATAACGACGAGAAATTTATTTTGAATAGAATTAGAACGTATGTATTTATTTGAATCGACGTTAGAATATAATTATTTATTTTTAATTATAAAAGGAATTAAAAATGGCGCGGTAGTTTGAAAATTCGATTTCAAATTTCAAATGAATGTACAGGATTCAAAATAAACCAAATTTTAGTGAAACCAAAAATATTAGAATCTATTTGAAAATATCTTTCCAACGAATCCGAAAAATCAAAAATTCGTAGCGGGAATAAAAAGTTATGCCCAGTTGAAATTTCAGAATAGTCGCTATGGAAATTTAGCCCTTAAAAATAGCAATTTTGCATACAGATGAATTTGGACTCGAAACCATTTCCATCGAGTTCAAAATGCCGTTTACAACTCCAAAAAGTATGAGCTTCGATATATTCCGAGATCCGGAATAGTGGAAATTGGTTGGGGTTATCGGTTAGCAATACATAGCCCTTAAAAAGTGAAATTTTGCATATTAGCTCAGAATTCGACGAGATAAATTTTTCTGGATTCATAATGACAAATCATTGTTGAGTTCCAAAGGGCGCGTCGAACGGAGTTAGTATGTGGTTGTGCGAGCTAAAACAGTTCAGGGTAAAACAGGAAGTCATTTTACAAAGGAACGTTATTGATATGACCTCAGAATTCGATTCCGTTTTTTTAGATTTGTATCGTCTAATAATGGTTAAATCCAAAAGGGCATGATTTTTGGAGTTAGCATGTGAGCGTGCAAGAAGAAATGGTGCGCCAAAATTGTATTTTTAGAGCTTATCTGAGCATTTTTGAGAATTTTAATGGATGGTCAAAAGAACTCGGAATTCGACGAAACTTGTTTCGTTGGACTCGTCTTCACGTCTACTATGTCGTATCCAAAATCCGCGGCAAATGGAGATCGTTTGCAGTCGGACGATTCGGGAGAAACTGGCATATAAACACTTAGCTTCTTTTTCTCTTCATAATTCTTCTTCTCCTTCCTCCTTCAAAAAAATCAAAAATGGGCTCCTCCTTCCTCCAAATCGCTGCCGCCCCTCTTCCACTACCACCACCAGCTCCGGCCGCCACCACCTCCCCCCAGCCACCTCTTCCTCTCTCCTCTTTCCCAATTTGTTTTGCAGAACCCTTGAACCAAAACCACCACCACACGCCACCATGGACCCCACCGCCGCACTTCAGCCACCTCCCCACATCCATTCAGGTCCAGTGCAGCCCCCTGGCCACCCAACTCCGGCCGTGGGCCCCTCCTCAAAAATCACATTTTTCACAAATTTCCCGTTTTGCAAATAACACCTTGTTACTATTTCGCCAATAACTCACAAACCGTACAATTTTAGCCAAGACTCCACTAGACCAAATTCGAAGAGCACTCTCTCCTCTTCGATTTGGCTATATGGAAGTCATATTTTGGATTGCAAAGCTGTCCGAAAAACGCGTCCAAAGTCGACGGACCTACTGTTGTTTTTGGCGATTTCCGGTGAATTAGTGTAGTTTTGGAAGAAAGTCCCCTAGACTAAAGTTGTCCGGAATGGCGCGTTTAGGCTAGTGACAAAGTTTGGTGAAGTTTGGAGGTCGTATGCAAGTTCTAGAACCAAAGAGGCGAATTCGAGTGCGGAGAACGACAAAAGCGAGCGCGACGACAAAGATTTTCTACATCAGAAGAATCGCGATGAATTGGTTTAGCTTATGGGTGATAACTTCTCACTTTGAATTTTCTTTTCTAGTTAAAATATATACTAGGATGCAGACGGTGTTTAGTAGCACCCGACACCCGTCGTCCACAGACCATGGGCAACTTGTTTGTTTGGTTGTGTAGTTGATAGGATTATTGGTTTGAATTTGGTTGTTTGGGTGAAATGGAATTGATTAGATTGGTATGTGTATGGCACGGGCCATTATTAGACTGGGGATAAGGCAAAGCCTCATCCCGTTTCTAGTATCGTGTCGTTATGCCGCGAGATTTTCTAAAATAAGTTAGAAAAATAAAAAGATCATTTTATTGAAATGAAAATAAATATTCATTTACAAATCAGACGATTTGTTTATGTACACCCATTTGACTGATATTGATTGGGATGATAAATTTTACACATCGCCCAACTGCACAAATAAAAATCTGTGTTTGTTGATTTGAAACCCCACACGGGTGTTGGGATGATATTTGGCGTACCTGAATCCCAATTATTTAGTTGTATGTCGATCGATAGGTTAACATACAGTTGTGTGGTGCACCCTGGATGATGGTTGATTATTTATCATTGCTATTATATACATGTGTTGTATGGAATCCATATAAATAACATTATATGGTAATTTATTGGGTCTCATACCAATTTAGAAAATAAAGAATATTTTAAAATAATATTTAGAACAGGAAACTGAATATTCATGTGTTGAATAACAAAAATAGTCATGTGTTGACGGTACTCATGTGATGAGAATATTAA
Organism: Allium sativum; assembly: GCA_030737875.1. Classification (NCBI taxonomy): domain Eukaryota; kingdom Viridiplantae; phylum Streptophyta; class Magnoliopsida; order Asparagales; family Amaryllidaceae; genus Allium; species Allium sativum. The sequence continues at coordinate 216,869,112 of CM060916.1, read as the reverse complement.
TGTAACACCCCGTGTACTCTATAACAGTGAAAATCACAAATTAAAGTATAATTAATTTCAAATCAAAGAATTAAGGGAAACGGGATACGCCATTGCGTTCGTCTCGGAATTCTGCTTGAGATAGAGTCCGAGTTTGCGTAAAACGGACTCCGTATGAAGAAGATATGGCCTACGGAAGTTTCAGAATTCAGTTTAAAAATTCAAACAGACCAAAACAGCCCAGAAAAACCAATTCAAAATTCAAAATCGGGCCCAATTGGCCAGGGCGGGAATTTTCCCGCCCAAGGCGCCCAGGTCGACTTAGCAGTCGACCTGGGGCTAACCAGGTCGACTGGGCAGTCGACATGGGTCACCCGTGTCGACTGCCAAGTCGACACGGTGTCGACTGGGGTGTCGACCTGGCCCCTGAGCCAGGTCGAACCCAGCCCACCCTGCCTGGCCTGGTCTGTGTTTGGGCGATTTTCCGAGCCTTGCCTTGTCACTAGGGCTAGGTGTCAGCTCCTGGTTGGTCTCTCCTTCAAATGAACGGCTATTATTAAACCAAGCTCCATCGACGGTCTAAATCAACTCACAAACTCTATAAAAAGGACCTAAGACTAACCCTAATTAACACAAACTAAAATGGAGATGAGACCGTCATGCTGCTGAGGAGAGACTAAGGATAGCCGTCAGAAATTGAGAGACAATTAGGAGATAATTCAAAGCTTAAAGCAACGTCAATTAAAATAACGCCTACAACAAAGGATAGCATCTCCAAATTCAGAATTCAGATTCCTGAATTGAAGATTCGTCATACGTTGTAAGTAGAGTGCTATTCCGATGTGAATAATTAATTGCGTTTGATTTGTGTAAAATGCGAAATGGAATTGTGGCGATAATAATCTATATTTGTATGTTATTTTGATTCTAACGATTTGGGAATGTTATGGTATACGATTGGATATTTGCAAGTATGTGATTTAAGTTGGAAGTTAACAACGAAATGGAATTGTGGCGATAATAATCTATACTTGTATGTTATTTTGATTCTAAACGATTTGGAAATGTTATGGTATACGATTGGATATTTGCAAGTATGTGATTTATGCTGGAAGTTAACAACCATATGTTGTGGTATTTTATTTGGGATTCATACAAGTACGTGATTTATGTTAACAACCATATGTTGTAGTAATTTATCTGGGATTCATGCAAGTATATGATTCACTATTATGCCAATATGATGTACATACTTTTATGATCACTTTTAGTGTGTAATTGGATTCGACTAAGTACTATGGTTTATATGAATCTATGTTGGAATTGGCAAATCATACTTTTGTATTAGAAACGAAAGTAAGCATTTTTATAAACATGACTAAACTATGTTTGGTGTTATGCCTAGTTGAAACCATGTTTAGGCCTATGTTGTTATAAAAATCTTATGGTATAATATATGTGACACAATTAAGTTTACATTCCAATTGCAAGTTTACATGAATAGAATGATTCATGTTTAGGTATTTTTATGCCATGATCATATGAATAGAATGATTCATGTTTAAGTATGTTTATGCCATGATTATATGTTATTACCATGCAAGTTCACATATGCCTAATACATGTTAATTAGATCGTTATGTTGCAAGTTCATGCGTTCACACTCCCCTTTTTATGTCACTTAGAATATATAAATACCATGTTATAAGCCTCCCCTTTTTCATGTGGCTAAGTTGGGTTTAAATGTTAAACCCAACATATGTTATACTTTAGTGAACGTATAAAGCGGGGGTAATGACGATGGGGTTAAAATATAGAACATATGTGTTGGCATGTTTGACGCATGCCAATAACCTTGAAAAACAATTTAAGTGGTATAAATAAATTTTACCCAATAAAGATGAATTTGAATAATGGGCCGCAAATATTTACATATAAAAAGAGACAAAATATGTAAATGTAGAAAATACGATGTGTTTAACCCGAGGTTGGATTGAGTTGTGATGTAAACCTGCCCGGAACCGCCCGGCTGTCCAGTAGTCACAACAATACCTATCCAATGTGGGTGGTTAAACACGGAGCCCAATAAGGACCCGAGGTTAGACTGAGTTGTGGCGTAAGACTGCCCGGACCCAACCGGCAACAGGCAGCCACAACAATACCTGTCTAATGTGAGAGGTCAAGGCTTTAATAAGACAATTAAGGCTGAGTCAGGATTGATAGGATTAAGTAAATTAAATTAATACTTAATCAAAATGGAAAATGCTAAACAAAACAGACTGATTGGGGGTTAGGTTTATAAAACACTTAACCAACTTAGCATGTTGGCTAGAAATAGAAAACCTAGTAGCGGGGGACCCTTTTCAGCAGTAACCCTACAAGGTGTATCAGGATACCCTGAACTAGGCAGGGTGGGGCACGATTACTGGGCTGACTGTAAGAGGTCAAATCGACGGCGGTGGTGCAGCAGTGTAGGTTCTAACGGGGTGCGGGCGTGCACACACTCCGGCGCAGAAAAATAAGGCACTGGGCACCAGTAGCATACCTGTGCATTATAGGATTGTGTCGGGCCGCCACCATGGGACTTGATACACCCCATGGTGGGACCAGTATAGGTAACTACAACATCGGGGGCCGTAAGACACATGTAACTATGCGAGTAGGAGCCGATCATCAGAAATGGATCACTTCACCCTAATTATGGGGTGCCTGTTGGGAACTAGTTTATATGGGTACAGAGATTAATATGGGGTGCGATAGTATTCGACCCTAGACAACTTAACTTAGTTTATGGTGCTTTCTCATTTCCAGTTTATACTTATCATACCCAGTTCCTTATTCATAGACTGAATAGTCCTAGACTTACTCGGGCTTTATGTCTGACTCTACTTTTCTTTCACCTTCTTTTCTTTCGTTTTCCCCCCCAGGTCCACAGGGAGGGAATACCGCAGCTTGACCAGTTTTCACATCCAGCTTGAAGAGAAAGAATGTATTGCTTGGATCTTTTCCGATTTGGACTATGGCTTTGGACAGCAATTATGGGACTTTTGCAGTTTATTTATGTTTTCTTTATGCTTCTTTAAATAATGTAATCAAGACAGTTATGAAGATGTTATGTTTTTGGAAGAGTTGTAAGACAATTATGGCATGGTTTGTGTAACACGTATTTTAATGAAATAAAAGTTGCTGTTGTTTTCCGCTGTTCAAAAATATGTGTTATTATATCTGTCTTGTATATCTGTGACTTATACTTATAAACCTCCACCAAAATTAGGGCATTCCCTTTGAGAGTGACCCTAACGGAGGTGGGGTGTTTCACTTGGTATCAGAGCATAGGTTTACCAGATAAGATAAAAAGTTTTGAAAATTTATTTTTCAAAAAGAAAATTTAAAGAAGCATTTTTAAAAGATAAAATATTATTTTATTTTAAAAAAGCAAAGTCACCCAAAGCCATAGGTACTATCTCTTATCCTTCGTTTTGAATCTATCCTTTTTGTTTCAGCATGTCCGAAGAACTTAACTTGCTAGAGGGTGTACCAATACCTGGTTGGTTTAGACGGTTCTTAGAAGCAAGGGCCACTCAGCCAGGTCCTACCGTTCCTCCTCCCCCAGCTGCAGGAAATCATCCGGCTGCAGCATCACCTCTTCCTCCACCTCCTCCACGGGGAAACACTTTTGCTAAGATATGTAAAGATTTTAAAGCTATGGGAGGAAAGGATTTCCATGGAACTGAGTCCTTCGTGGCAGCTAGAAATTGGCTGAAAGAAACCGAGGACTTATTCGTCATCTTTGAGGTAGAAGATAGGCAGAAAGTACAACTGGCAGTATGGCTACTTAAAGGCGAGGCTTCCTACTGGTGGGAAGTCACCAATGCAGAAAGACCAGTGGAAACATGGGAGGACTTTAGGGCAAGGTTTGAGGCTAAATTTCTCTCAGAAGCTGAAAGGAGTCTTCAGTTGGAAAAATTCTTATTTCTTAAGCAAGGGAACATGACAGTCAAAGAGTATGTTAATCAGTTTGATCAGCTGGCTAGGTTCGGACTGGACCTAGTCAACACCCCGCACAAGAAGGGTCTCCGTTTTGTCAAAGGGTTGAATGAGCCATTACACAGTTTGGCCATGACCCATATACCCATGGGAGCTACGTATGAAAGATTGGTACAGATGGCATTGCTGAACGAAGAGGATAAGGGCAAGAAGGAGACAAAGGCAGAAAACTCTCAAGGGAAGAAAGAGGGTTTGCAGCCTAAGAAGACAGACTTTTAGAAGGGCGGGAAAGACAACAAAGAGAAGAGGAAGTGTAATTTCTGTGGCAAAGTGGGGCACTTAGTGAAAGATTGCCGGAAAAAGAAGGCCAAGATGAATGGCGGGTGCTTTTCTTGCGGTGAGACAGGCCACATGGCTAAGGACTGCCCAAAGAAACGAGGACAGGGGCAGAGGGCTGGATCTACCTCAGGGGCACAGGTTCATGTGCTAGAAGCGCCACCTCTGCAACAGCGAGGTATAAATACTTCTGTAGAAAGTGTAGTTTATCTTTATGACCACTCCATTCGCACTTTATTTGATTCTGGCGCATCACACTCCTTTATCTCGTCTGCTTTAGTAGAATCTCTGCACCTAGAAACTAGTATGGTAGAGGACCCCTTAATTGTTTCAAACCCAATTGGGGGCCCAGCTCATTTGTCTATGATCTGTGTGGGATTGAAAATTTCTATTCTAAGCGTAGAATTTAAATGTAGTGCCTTTGTTTTGGGCTTTTCGGGATATGGTTTGATTTTGGGCATGGATTGGCTATCCAATAATGGGGCCATCCTTGATTGTGAGAAAAGGGTTGTTAGGCTCCTGACCCAGCTCGGTAACACTTTGGAAATTACTTGTAATCCCTCGTATGCGGTTATGCTTAGTTATATTGAATTGCTAGATGCCTCTGTTGAAAATTTGCAATCGGTTAGAGTGGTCCGGGAATATCCAGATGTCTTCGAAGAGGTGAAGGGCTTGCCTCCGAAGCGGGAGATAGAATTCCGCATATATCTTGTAGATAATGCAAAGCCCGTTGCGTTGCCCGTTAGACACATGGCTCCACGGGAAAGGAAAGAGCTCAGTAAACAGATTAAAGAGCTTCTAGAGAAGGGGTTCATTAGGAGGAGCATTTCAGAATGGGGCGCTCCAGTGGTGTTCGCTACAAAGGCGGATGGTTCACTCCGTCTATGTGTTGACTATAGGGAGCTCAACAAGCTAACGAAAAAGAATAGGCACCCTCTTCCCAGAATTGACGATCTGTTTGATCAGCTTGTAGGAGCGTCTGTTTTCTCCCAACTCGATTTAGCGACCGGTTTTCATCAACTAAGGGTGGCTGAAGATAGCATCGATAAAACGGCATTCAGAACCCCAGACGGCTTCTTTGAATGGCTTGTCATGCCTTTCGGCTTGACAAACGCACCTGCTTACTTCGTGGACCTAATGAGTAGGGTGTTCAGAGATTTCCTCAATAAGTTCGTGGTGGTCTTCGTAGACGATATCCTTATCTTCTCAAAGAGTGAAGAGGAACATGCCCAGCACTTAAGGGCATTCATGGAAACTCTGCGAGTCCATCAGCTAAAAGCCAAATTCTCCAAATGCCACTTTTGGAGAGAAGAAGTGAGGTTCCTTGGGCACATAGTATCCAAAGAAGGGTTAGCTGTGGACCCCGCTAAGGTAGTAGCGGTACAGGATTGGAAGACACCAAGGAATGCAACTGAGGTCCGAAGCTTTCTCGGGCTAGCAGGCTTCTATTGGAAATTCATCAGAGACTTTGCAAAGATATCAGCTCCGCTCACAAGGCTGACCAAGAAGAATCTAGTGTTCAATTGGGACTTGGATTGCGAGTTTGCTTTCCAATGACTAAAAAGGTCTCTTACAACAGCCCCAGTTTTAACGTTGCCAGATGGACGTAAGATGTTCACAGTTTATACAGATGCATGTGGGACAGGGCTAGGCGCCGTCTTAATGCAAGAAGGGAGGGTAGTAGCTTATGGCGGGAGACAATTGAAAGTGCATGAAAAGAACTACCCGACCCATGATCTTGAGTTAGCTGCCATCGTCTTTGCACTCAAGTCTTGGCGACACTATCTCCTAGGTGAGAAGTTCGAACTTTACACTGACCATAAATCGTTGAAATATCTTTTCTCATAGAAAGATCTTAACTTGAGGCAACAGAGATGGATGGAGTTTCTTGCATCGTACGATTTCGAGATCTCCTACACTCCGGGCAAAGGCAACGTAGTGGCAGACGCGTTGAGCCGAAAGAAACTGACCCTAAGCCCGCTGTTTGTTGAAAGACAAAGCCTAGAATTTATAGCCAGTTTTGACTTTAGGCCCTCCTCCGATTTTGTACCAGGCTTGCTAGCATCTCTCGAAGTACGCCCGACTTTAGTGGACTCAATAGGGACAGCACAACGCGAAGACCGTCAGCTTGTGGAGACGATTGATAGGCTAGTTAGGGGTGAGACTTCAAGTCACCTCAACAGATACTCCATTGACGATAAAGGTTGGCTAAGGCGAGACGGGAGATTATGCGTCCCACATACAAGGGATTTAGTAAAGAAGGTTCTCGAGGAAGCACATCACTCCAAGATGATGATACACCCAGGCGGGGATAAAATGTACAAGGACATAAAGAGGACTTTCTTTTGGAACGGCATGAAGAAGGACGTGGCAGATTTCGTTTCTAAGTGTATGGTGTGCCAACAGGTTAAGGCGGAACTGAAAAAGCCTGGCGGTCTGCTACATCCTCTAGAGGTCCCGCAGTGGAAGTGGGATAACATCTCAATGGACTTCATTGATGGGCTGCCTAGGTCTAGGAGAGGCAACACTAGCATTTGGGTAATAGTGGATAGGCTTACTAAAAGCGCCCACTTCTTACCTGTCAAGAGTAAAAGAACTGCCTCATCCCTAGCATCTCTTTACCTCAAGGAAATTGTCCGACTCCATGGAATACCATCCAGCATTGTTAGTGACCGAGACCCTATCTTCACAAGTGAGTTTTGGCGGAGTCTGCAAGAAGCGGTAGGCACACAGTTATGCTTAAGCATAGCCTATCATCCCCAAACCGACGGCCAAACAGAAAGACTGAACAGAGTTTTGGAAGACCTTTTAAGACTGTGCGTCCTTGACTTCGAAGGGACGTGGGAAGACCATCTTCCTTTGGTGGAATTTTCCTACAACAACAGCTATCAAGCAACCATCGGAATGGCGCCCTTCGAAGCTTTATATGGAAGACTGTGCCGATCACCCACTTGTTGGTGGGAGTCTACTGATAAGCTCATACTTGGACCAGATATGATCCGAGAGACTTTAGAGAAAGTAGACTTAATACGAAGAAGGATGAAGACAGCCCAAGACAGACAAAAGTCCTACGCCGACAAGAGGAGGACCGACCTTGAATTTGAGGTTGGGGACAGAGTTTTTCTTAAGGTATCTCCGCTAAGGAACATTGTTCGTTTTGGGACCACAGGGAAGCTAGCACCAAGGTTCGTAGGGCCATTCCCTATCATCGAGAAAATTGGGAAAATGGCCTATAGATTAGAGCTACCCGAAAAATTGGCCGGAGTTCACAACGTCTTTCACGTTTCACATCTCCGAAAATGTCTACATGAGTCTGCTGAAGTGGTAGAGCCAAATATCCTAGAAGAAGCTGAAGTGGAACGCGAAGCAACCGCGAGGAAAGTTCCAACCCGCATATTAGGAACGGAAGTGAAGAAGCTACGCAACCGCGAAGTCAAGCTCGTCAAAGTTCAGTGGAGCGACGCCGAGGGAGACGCAACTTGGGAAACTGAAGCTAGAATACGCGCAGCCTACCCTTTTCTTTTCGAGGGTACATCTTTGATCTTTCCTTTTTCCTTAGGTTGCGCTTTTATCTATCTTTTTAGGTATATTTCCTCGACCTTATCTTTTAGGTAGAAACCCTTTGGATGAAAACATGTAATTGAAAACATGTTATGGATGATGGTTGCAAGTGGTTGCAAGTGATTGCTAGTGGTTGCTCGTGGTTGCATATACACACACAATCTTGGTTTTAGATCGGCTCAGTCACTTCATATTGCATATGCATATATGTTTGCATTCGTATATGGTTGAACTTTAATGTGTTGTCATATGGACGTTGCATTTGTATGAATGATTGTGCACTCATGTAGGATCATGAATAGGAGAATTTACATACATAATGGATTCATGGCACTCACATAATTTGCATTAAGGAGGTCAACTGAATCAGTAGACCGCCTGATTTTTGCATTAGATAAGTACATGTACACACACACTTCGCATATGATCATGAAGCATTAGAAGTCTTTTAAGGACAATGGATGCTCGTGTTTGATGGATGATTAGATGGATGTTTGGATGTTAGGATATACATTCTTCCTGAACTTGAAGATTTCTGGGACGAAATCCTTTTAAGTGGGGGAGAATGTAACACCCCGTGTACTCTATAACAGTGAAAATCACAAATTAAAGTATAATTAATTTCAAATCAAAGAATTAAGGGAAACGGGATACTCCATTGCGTTCGTCTCGGAATTCTGCTTGAGATAGAGTCCGAGTTTGCGTAAAACAGACTCCGTATGAAGAAGATATGGCCTCCGGAAGTTTCAGAATTCAGTTTAAAAATTCAAACAGACCAAAACAGCCCAGAAAAACCAATTCAAAATTCAAAATCGGGCCCAATTGGCCCGAGCGGGAATTTTCCCGCCCAAGGCGCCCAGGTCGACTTAGCAGTCGACCTGGGTCACCCGTGTCGACTGCCAAGTCGACACGGTGTCGACTGGGGTGTCGACCTAGCCCTTGAGCCAGGTCGAACCCAGCCCCCCCTGGCTGGCCTGGTCTATGTTTGGTCGATTTTCTGAGCCTTGCCTTGTCACTAGGGCTAGGTGTCAGCTCCTGGTTGGTCTCTCCTTCAAATGAACGGCTATTATTAAACCAAGCTCCATCGACGGTCTAAATCAACTCACAAACTCTATAAAAAGGACCTAAGACTAACCCTAATTCACACAAACTAAAATGGAGATGAGACCGTCATGCTGCTGAGGAGAGACTAAGGATAGCCGTCAGAAATTGAGAGACAATTAGGAGATAATTCAAAGCTTAAAGCAACGTCAATTAAAATAACGCCTACAACAAAGGATAGCATCTCCAAATTCAGAATTCAGATTCCTGAATTGAAGATTCATCATACGTTGTAAGTAGAGTGCTATTCCGATGTGAATAATTAATTGCGTTTGATTTGTGTAAAATGCAAAATGGAATTGTGGCGATAATAATCTATATTTGTATGTTATTTTGATTCTAACGATTTGGGAATGTTATGGTATACGATTGGATATTTGCAAGTATGTGATTTAAGTTGGAAGTTAACAACGAAATGGAATTGTGGCGATAATAATCTATACTTGTATGTTATTTTGATTCTAAACGATTTGGAAATGTTATGGTATACGATTGGATATTTGCAAGTATGTGATATATGCTGGAAGTTAACAACCATATGTTGTGGTATTTTATTTGGGATTCATACAAGTACGTGATTTATGTTAACAACCATATGTTGTAGTAATTTATCTGGGATTCATGCAAGTATATGATTCACTATTATGCCAATATGATGTACATACTTTTATGATCACTTTTAGTGTGTAATTGGATTCGACTAAGTACTATGGTTTATATGAATCTATGTTGGAATTGGCAAATCATACTTTTGTATTAGAAACGAAAGTAAGCATTTTTATGAACATGACTAAACTATGTTTGGTGTTATGCCTAGTTGAAACCATGTTTAGGCCTATGTTGTTATAAAAATCTTATGGTATAATATATGTGACACAATTAAGTTTACATTCCAATTGCAAGTTTACATGAATAGAATGATTCATGTTTAGGTATTTTTATGCCATGATCATATGAATAGAATGATTCATGTTTAAGTATGTTTATGCCATGATTATATGCTATTACCATGCAAGTTCACATATGCCTAATACATGTTAATTAGATCGTTATGTTGCAAGTTCATGCGTTCACACTCCCCTTTTTATGTCACTTAGAATATATAAACACCATGTTATAAGCCTCCCCTTTTTCATGTGGCTAAGTTGGGTTTAAATGTTAAACCCAACATATGTTATACTTTAGTGAACGTATAAAGCGAGGGTAATGACGATGGGGTTAAAATATAGAACATATGTGTTGGCATGTTTGACGCATGCCAACAACCTTGAAAAACAATTTAAGTGGTATAAATAAATTTTACCCAATAAAGATGAATTTGAATAATGGGTCGCAAATATTTACATATAAAAAGAGACAAAATATGTAAATGTAGAAAATACGATGTGTTTAACCCGAGGTTGGATTGAGTTGTGATGTAATCCTGCCCGGAACCGCCCGGCTGTCCAGTAGTCACAACAATACCTATCCAATGTGGGTGGTTAAACACGGAGCCCAATAAGGACCCGAGGTTAGACTGAGTTATGGCGTAAGACTGCCCGGACCCAACCGGCAACAGGCAGCCACAACAATACCTGTCTAATGTGAGAGGTCAAGGCTTTAATAAGACAATTAAGGCTGAGTCAGGATTGATAGGATTAAGTAAATTAAATTAATACTTAATCAAAATGGAAAATGCTAAATAAAACAGACTGATTGGGGGTTAGGTTTATAAAACACTTAACCAACTTAGCATGTTGGCTAGAAATAGAAAACCTAGTAGCGGGGGACCCTTTTCAGCAGTAACCCTACAAGGTGTATCAGGATACCCTGAACTAGGCAGGGTGGGGCACGATTACTGGGCTGACTGTATGAGGTCAAATCGACGGCGGTGGTGCAGCAGTGTAGGTTCTAACGGGGTGCGGGCGTGCACACACTCCGGCGCAGAAAAATAAGGCACTGGGCACCAGTAGCATACCTGTGCATTCTAGGATTGTGTCGGGCCGCCACCATGGGACTTGATACACCCCATGGTGGGACCAACATAGGTAACTACAACATCGGGGGCCGTAAGACACATGTAACTATGCGAGTAGGAGCCGATCATCAGAAATGGATCACTTCACCCTGATTATGGGGTGCCTGTTGGGAACTAGTTTATATGGGTACAGAGATTAATATGGGGTGCGATAGTATTCGACCCTGGACAACTTAACTTAGTTTATGGTGCTTTCTCATTTCCAGTTTATACTTATCATACCCAGTTCCTTATTCATAGACTGAATAGTCCTAGACTTACTCGGGCTTTATGTCTGACTCTACTTTTCTTTCACCTTCTTTTCTTTCGTTTTCCCTCCCAGGTCCACAGGGAGGGAATACCGCAGCTTGACTAGTTTTCACATCCAGCTTGAAGAGAAAGAATGTATTGCTTGGATCTTTTCCGTTTTGGACTATGGCTTTGGACAGCAATTATGGGACTTTTGCAGTTTATTTATGTTTTCTTTATGCTTCTTTAAATAATGTAATCAAGACAGTTATGAAGATGTTATGTTTTTGGAAGAGTTGTAAGACAATTATGGCATGGTTTGTGTAACACGTATTTTAATGAAATAAAAGTTGCTGTTGTTTTCCGCTGTTCAAAAATATGTGTTATTATATCTGTCTTGTATATCTGTGACTTATACTTATAAACCTCCACCAAAATTAGGGCATTCCCTTTGAGAGTGACCCTAACGGAGGTGGGGTGTTTCAATTAATATGTTGAAACTATTCATGTGTTGAACGAAATATTTTATACAATAAAATTCACATTTTTATTGTAAGTAAGAATGAATAAATATTCATGTGTTGAATAAAATATATATTCATGTGTTGAACAAGATATTCATTTGTTGAATAGAATAACGAAGTTATTTAAATATATAAAGCCGTGTTGATTAGATTTGCGCCATTTTGATGTGAACGATGTATATATCGATTATATTCGTTTTTATAATGAATATAGAAAAGGAAGTGATTTCAAAATCTAATATTTTGAAAATATTATCATTTATATATTAATGATATGGAATATTCAAATTTTGATTTAAAATTGAATATGAAGTTGAAATCGTTTTTAAAACAAATTTAAAATGATTTATAAAATACGTTTTGAATTGAAATCGACGAAATATATATTATATATATTATATATATATATATATTAATGGCCTGAATAGAACGCGTCGCGGTAGTTCGCGAATTTCGACCATTGATTTCGAATTGACGTTGCGGGAGATCAGACCGTCGGATTCTCCTGAAACCGGAACCGTTGGGTTCGTATCCAAAAGAGCTTTCTAACGAGCATTAGAAATTTGAAATCTAATGGTTGGATATGGAAAAATGCCCAAATCAAATTTGGGAAAGGTCGTTGTAAGTGCAGTTCGACGACCGTTATTGGAAATCGACTATACGGGCCTTGATAAAATTATTAAAATTATCAATAATTTGTGTAAAATCATAATAAATGATTTAGAAAGAATTGGGGTGAAAAATTCCATATTTTAAAAGATAAAAATATATTTTATCGAAATGAACTAGTTTTGAACTAGATTTAAAGTGGTTTTAAAAATAATCAGAATTTCCAATATACGAATTGGAATGGATTTGAATTGAAATTATCTTCGGAATATTTCGATGTCAGATTTCGTGATTATACAGATATGGTTGTGGAAATTTGAAAGATATATTTATTTCGTTATTTCCAATATGATATTTGTTGGTTTCAGAATTTGATATTGAATATAAGCCGATATATTTTATATTCCGAGCCTTGTATTTAATATCAAATGGGATTTTGGGTTCATCGTGAATGGTGTCTTAAATAACACTGTTTTTGAACCCAGTTTAGAAAAGAATAAATCTTTTAATTAAGATTTAGTGAAAATGTACCAATTAAATGGTATTTAATTGGAATTGAATTTGAATTGATTTTTAGGTTTATCGTGAACGGTGTTTTAAATGACACCTATTCTTTAACCCGATTAACAATGGAAAGTGATTTTGGGTTTATCGTGAACCGTGTTTTAGATGACATTGGTTCTTTAACCAAGTTAAAGACAGGATATTGATTTTTGAGAAGATTAAAACTAAGTGGAGTTTTAATGGATCTTTAATTAGATTGAAATGATCGAGAATGGAGTATCACCAGTTTTGCTCCAAAGCGATAGTTAAATCTTTAATTATATTTGAACGTGAAATGGTAATTAATATTTACCGATAACACCGTAGTGTTAGATATGGAGTATTAACAGTTTTGCTCCATGGGATGAATAGGTTGGGATTGGGAAATAAAATAAATGATTACTTCGGTGTGGTTCGCTAATCCCGACTAGTTTGGAAAACCTTAACACGGTTTGAAATGATATCCAAAGGAAGATTAAAGAATAAATTTAGAAGAATTTATCTTTGATAAAATTAATGGGAACCTTTCCCTAAGAATGTGAATATTTGAATAAAAGAATATTATGAATTGGAATGAGGCGTATGTTGTGTTTGTGTAACACTTGTTTATTATATACGCGGGTTATTCGGAAAGGCCGGGTTTATACCCATTCTGAATAACCGATCCAACGATAAGTCGAAGATGAAGACGGTGGTTAAAGATCGGAGGTCTTCGCGTCGTTTGGGTGATTACTGATGATCTTGATTGGGTTGTACACCCAAAAGGAGGGAATCAGTTGGTGATCGTCCAGACGTACTTGGAGATCGATGGATATGCGAGGAATAAGGTTCCTCCAGTTTCGTTCAGACCCAGAACGAACTTGTACATGGACTGTGTGTCTGACATTGGATTTTATTCTATGTGATTGATTTCCATTAAATATATATCTGTTTGGCGGCGGAGAATTTATTCTCTTGCTTAACACCCTTCTCTGAGACGTACGAGCTTAGGGGTTATATATTGATAGATATCAATCGCATGGCATGAATTGCCTGTGTGGCATGCCTAAGTGGCAGATGATCAAGGCTTCTGTTGAAAAGCAAAGTCTTGTGGTTGATGATCAAAGCACGGCCAATGTGGCATAGCTTTGTGTATAGCGTTAATTCGCGAGCCTCACACCTCGGTATGAGTCAAAAACGGGATAAGGACCCAAGGAGTGCACGACGTTTCTTTCTAGCTATGGGTGACGTCAGTGACCTACCAGCCCTGACATTTATATTATTTTTGTCTGTGTGGTTGTTGGATGCGAGGCGCCTCGGATATAGGTCCTATAGGACTGGAAAATGTGTGTTCAGGAATAATTAATCCTCAAAAGTAGGAAAGGACCGACCTTGAAGGATCCAAGGATCGTTGTGTGTGGTCCTGAGACATTTTCTAGAGTGTCTCGAACGGAGGGGAGCTTGTCCCTTGCCTCGACTGATAATGGAAATCCAATTTCCAATACGTGACTTTCTGTTTTATTTGTAGAACCTAGTATGTCGACATAGTAGATGGAAGATATGCCGCCTATGATTGAAATTGTTTTGACACTATACACTTATAGTAATATAAAAATAATCTGTTTTTAAATGTATCAAGCATTCTTTGGCTATTATAAGGTAAAACCCTATCCTCCGGCTTGCGTTGCATTGTGTGATGGGACCTGGGTCTTATAATAACTTCATTTTTCTTTATTAAGCAGTGCGCTGTTGTTTTATGCACTGGTATTCTTGGGAGGAAACCCGTTCCGTTTTATACGGCGTGGTCCCTTGATTTACCTAACTTTAAAATAAAGATTGATAACTGTTTTAGTTCTCACACCAGTCACATGACTGACCTGGAGTTTATTGTTTTAACCTAAACTCTGGGTGCCCCTATTTCCACACGAGCAGCTAGTAGTTTTGGTTTTGCAGATTTATATTCACAGGATCCTGGTTTACAGCTGGAACGATACTCGGAAAGCTCTGTATCCGTGTATTACTTTCAGTTGTGTTTTGTATTATCTTCCGTTGCTATGTAATTTATTGTAATCTCTTATATTTAGTAAATGTGTAATATTAATTCATACTCTGTATATTCTTGTATTCTGAGGGAATTGTTGTAATAAACAATGAAATGTTCTTCTGTTTGTGTTCTAATTCGTCTTGTCCTCAAAGCAATCTGTGCTTTCCTTCACGGGGAAGTTACGGGCTGTCACAGTGGTATCAGAGCTTTGGTTTACAGAGCTCGAGAGCAAGACACATTAGAACCAAACGAAAGAATTCATCAGAGATTAGATTAGTAATATCCAATGAGAATAACTCGTTAGAGATGGGATCAGTAGTATCCTAGAACGAGTGTGAAGAGTGAAAATTTTGATATATAAAATTGAAAACGAATTTTGTTTTGAAAGTTAAATTCAAGTATACGTATTTGAATATTTTATTTGTATTGAATTTGGACAATCGAGTATATAAAGATTTTGCATATACGCGTCATGAACGTTTATTCGAAGTTTTAATATATTGGATAGATATAGAATCATACTCTAGTCGCCCAGAGATGGTACTGATAATTGTCATGACATCATCAGTATTTATGTTCGAGTTTCGAAGGTGTAATATTTATATATTTCCATTAGACTGGTGTGAGAACCAAAACTAGATAGGTTTATTGTTGTGATTTGGCATCAAAAACATGATTTTCTATATATATGTCAAAATTATGAATTTGAAACGTTAATTCACTAATTGATTGCTGATTGTATTGTTTGATTGTTGGTTTGATTTATTAAAATTTTGAACCATTTAGCCTAATGGAACCGAATATTGAACTGCATTGAAAAAAGATTACAATTGCATGCATATACATGTATATCTATTGAACATGTCATAACAAGGAGGCTAGAGCCGAAGAATAAAATTGTTTGCCCGACAAATAGGTACATGTTTATTGTATTTCTTGGGGTTTCGATGATTTTATGAGCCGATTGGCTAGTCGCTTGGCTTTTTCTTTTTCTTTTGGATTGGTGAGGGCCATGGGAGGCTATTTGAAACATCCCGAATCTCCCGGTGCAGGGGAGGTTATGGCGAAATTTTTCGAAAACTTAGGGTGTTAGCCAAATTTTTGAAAAATTTGAAAAGTTCTTAGAAACTGAAAAGTTGAAGAACTTAAGCCATAATGAAGATAATGAAAGTTAGGTTGATTAGTTAAACAACTTTCAGCTTCGTTCCTTTTTGAGGATGAAAAGTTTTAAGTGGGGGAGATTGTAATAACTCGGAAATTCTGAGCCAATTTAAAAATTTTATTTTGGCAATTTTAATGAATTTTGAATATTTAAAATTATTTATTTTAAATAATAACGACGAGAAATTTATTTTGAATAGTATTAGAATGTATATATTTATTTGAATCGATGTTAGAATATAATTATTTATTTTTAATTATAAATGGAATTGAAAATGGCGCGGTAGTTTGAAAATTCGATTTCAAATTTCAAATGAATGTTCAGGATTCAAAATAAACCGGATTTTAGCGAAACCAAAAATATTTGAATCTATTTGAAAATATCTTTCCAACGAATCCGAAAAATCAAAATTTCATAGCGGGAATAAAAAGTTATGCCCAGTTGAAATTTCAGAATAGTCGCTATGGAAATATAGCCCATAAAAATAGCAATTTTGCATACGGATGAATTTGAACTCGAAACCACTTCCATTGAGTTCAAAATGTCATTTACAACTCCAAAAAGTATAAGCTTCAATATATTCCGAGATCCGGAATAGTGGCAATTGGCTGGGGTTATCGGTTAACAGTACATAACACTTATAAAGTGAAATTTTGCATATGAGCTCTGAATTCGACGAGATAAATTTTTTTGGATTCATAATAATAAATCATTGTTGAGTTCCAAAGGGCGCGTCGAATGGAGTTACTATGTGGCCGTGCGAGCTAAAACAGTTCAGGGTAAAAGAGGTAGTCATTTTACAAAGGAACGTTATTGATACGACCTCAGAATTCGATTGCATTTTTTTTGGATTCGTATCATCTAATAATGGTTAAATCCAAAAGGGCATGATTTTTGGAGTTAGCATGTGAGCGTACAAGAAGAAATGGTGCGCCAAAATCGCATTTTTAGAGCTTATCTGAGCATTTTTGAGAATTTTGACGGACGGTCAAACGAACTCGGAATTTGACGAAACTTGTTTCTTTGGACTCGTCTTCACGTCTACTATGTCGTGTCCAAAATCTGTGGCAAACGGAGATCGTTTGCAGTTGGACGATTCGGGAGAAACTGGCATATAAACACTTAGCTTCCTTTTTCTCTTCATAATTCTTCATCTCCTTCATCCAAAAAAAAAAATGGGCACCTCCTTCCTCCAAATCGCTGCCGCTCCTCCACTGCCACCACCAGCTCCGGCCGCCACCACCTCCCACCAGCCGCCTCCTCCTCCTCTCTCCTCCTCTTTCCCTCTTTGTTTTGCAAAACTCTTGAACCAAAACCACCACCACTCGCCACCATGGACCCCACCGCCGCACTTCAGCCACCTCCCCACATCCATTCAGGTCCGGCGCCACACCCTGGCCACCCAACTCCGGCCATGGGCCCCTCCTCAAAAATCACATTTTTCACAAATTTCCCGTTCTGCAAATAACACCCTGTTACTATTTCGCCAATAACTCACAAACCGTCCAATTTTAGCCAAGACTCCACTAGACCAAAATCGAAGAGCACTCTCTCCCCTTCGATTTGGCTATATGGAAGTCATATTTTGGATTGCGGAGCTGTCCGGAAAACGCGTCCGAAGTCGACGGACCTGCTGTTGTTTTTGGCGATTTCCAGCGAATTGGTGCAGTTTTGGAAGAAAGTCCCCTAGACCAAAGTTGTCCGGAATGACACGTTTAGGTTATTGACATAGTTTGGTGAAGTTTGGAGGCCGTATGCAAGTTCTAGAGCCAAAGAGGCGAATTCGAGGGCGAAGAACGACAAAAGCGAGTGCGGCGACAAAGATTTTCTACATCAGAAGAATCGCGACGAATTGGTTTAGCTTATGGGTGAGAACTTCTCACTTTGAATTTTCTTTTCTAGTTAAAATATATACTAGGATGCAGACGGTGTTTAGTAGCACCCGACACCCGTCGTCCACAGACCATGGGCAACTTGTTTGGTTGTGTAGTTGATAGGATTATTTGTTTGAATTTGGTTGTTTGGGTTAAATGGAATTGATTAGATTGGTATGTGTATGGCACAGTCCATTATTAGACTGGGGATAAGGCTAGACCTCATCCCGTTTCAAGTATCGTGCCGTTATGCCGCCGAGATTTTCTAAAATATAAAAAGATCATTTTATTGAAATGAAAATAAATATTCATTTACAAATCAGATGATTTGTTTATGTACACCCATTTGACTGATATTGACTAGGATGATAAATTTTACACATCGCCCAACTGCACAAATAAAAATATGTGTTTGTTGATTTGAAACCCCACACGGGTGTTGGGATGATATTTGGCGTACACGAATCCCAATTATTTAGTTGTATGTCGATCGATAGGTTGACAGACAGTTGTGTGGTGCACCCTGGATGATGGTTGATTATTTATCGTTGCTATTATATACATGTGTTGTATGGAATCCATATAAATAACATTATATGGTAATTTATTGGGTCTCATTCCAATTTAGAAAATAAAGAATTTTTAAAATAATATTCAGAACAGGAAACTGAATATTCATGTGTTGAATAACAAAAATAGTCATGTGTTGACGGTACTCATGTGTTGAGAATATTTATGTGTTGAAACTATTCATGTGTTGAACGAAATATTTTATACAATAAAATTCACATTTTTATTGTAAGTAAGAATGAATAAATATTCATGTGTTGAATAAAATATATATTCATGTGTTGAAGAAGATATTCATTTGTTGAATAGAATAACGAAGTTATTGAAATATATAAAGCCGTGTTGATTAGATTTGCGCCATTTTGACGCGAACGATGTTTATATCGATTATATTCGTTTTTATAATGAATATAGAAAAGGAAGTGATTTCAAAATCTAATATTTTGAAAATATTATCATTTATATATTAATGATATGGAATATTCAAATTTTGATTTAAAATTGAATATGAAGTTGAAATCGTCTTTAAAACAAATTTAAAACAATTTATAAAATACGTTTTGAATTGAAATCGACGAAATATATTATATATATTATATATATATATATATATTAATGGCCTGAATAGAACGCGCCATGCCGCGGCAGTTCGCGAATTTCGACCATTGACTTCGAATTGACGTTGCGGGAGATCCGACTGTCGGATTCTCCTGAAACCGGAACATTGGGTTTGTATCGAAAAGAGCTTTCTAACGAATATTAGAAATTTGAAATCTAACGGTTGGATTTGGAATTATGTCCAAATCAAATTTGAAAAAGGTCGCTGTAAGTGCTGCTCGACGGCCGTTATTGGAAATCGACTGTACGGGCCTTGATAAAATCATTAAAAATATCACTAATTTGTGTAAAATCATAGTAAATGATTTAGAAAGAATTATGGTGAAAAATTCCATATTTGAAAAGATAAAAATATATTTTATCGAAATGAACTAGTTTTGAACTAGATTTGAAGTGGTTTTAAAAATAATCAGAATTTCCAATATACGAATTGGAATGGATTTGAATCGAAATTATCTTCGGAATATTTCGATGTCGGATTTCGTGATTATATAGATATATTTGTGGAAATTTGAAAGATATATTTATATTGTTATTTCCAATACGATATTTGTTGGTTTCAGAATTTGATAATGAATATAAGCCGATATATTTTTTATTCAGGCCTTGTATTTAATATCAGATAGGATTTTTGGTTCGTCGTGAATGGTGTCTTAAATAACACTGTTCTTGAACCCAGTTTAGAAAAGAATAAATCTTTTAATTAAGATTTAGTGAAAATGTACCAATTAAATGGTATTTAATTGGAATTGAATTTGAATTGATTTTTAGGTTTATTGTGAATGGTGTTTTAAATAACACCTGTTCTTTAACTCGATTAACAATGGAAAGTGATTTTGGGTTTATCGTGAACTGTGTTTTAGATGACATTGGTTCTTTAACCAAGTTAAAGACAGGATATTGATTTTTGAGAAGATTAAAACTAAGTGGAGTTTTAATGGATCTTTAATTTGATTGAAATGATCGAGAATGGAGTATCGCCAGTTTTGCTCCAAAGCGATAGTTAAATCTTTAATTAGATTTGAACATGAAATGGTAATTAATATTTACCGATAACACCGTAGTGTTAGATATGGAGTATTACCAATTTTGCTCTATGGGATGAATAGGTTGGGATTGGGAAATAAAATAATTGATTACTTCGGTGTGGTTCGCTAATCCCGACTAGTTTGGAAAACCTTAACATGGATTGAAATGATATCCAAAGGAAGATTAAAGAATAAATTTAGAAGAATTTATCTTTGATAAAATTAATGGAAACCTCTCCCTAAGAATGTGAATATTTTAATAAAAGAATATTCTGAATTGGAATGAGGCGTATGTTGTGTTTGTGTAACACTTGTTTATTATATACGCGGGTTATTCGGAAAGGCCGGGTTTATACCCATTCTGAATAACCAATCCGACGATAATTCGAAGACGAAGATGGTGGTTGAAGACCGGAGGTCTTCGCATCGTTTGGATGATTATTGATGATCTTGATTGGGCTGTACACCCAAGAGGAGGGAATCAGTTGGTGATTGTCCAGACGTACTTGGAGATCGATGGATATGCGAGGAATTAGGTTCCTCAGGTTTCGTTCAGATCCATAACGAACTTGTAAATGGACTGTGTGTCTAACATTGGATTTTATTCTGTGTGATTGATTTCCATTAAATATATATCTGTTTGGCGGCGGAGAATTTGTTCTCTTGCTTAACGCCCTTCTCTGAGACTTACGAGCTTAGAGGTTATATATCGATAGATATCAATCGCATGGCATGAATTGTTTGTGTGACATGCCTAAGTGGCAGATGATCAAGGCTTCAATTGAAAAGCAAAGTCTTGTGGTTAATGATCAAAGCACGACCTATGTGGCATAGCTTTGTGTATAGTGTTAATTCACGAGCCTCACACCTCGGTATGAGTCAAAATCGGGATAAGGACCCAAGGAGTGCACGACGTTTCTTTCTAGCTATGGGTGATGTCAGTGACCTACCATCCCTGACATTTATATTATTTTTACTTGTGTGGTTGTTGGATGAGAGGCGCCTCGGATATAGGTCCTATTGGACCAGGAAACGTGTGTTCAGGAATAATTAATCCTCAAAAGTAGGAGAGGACCGGCCTTGGAGGATCCAAGGATCGCTGTGTGTGGTCCTAAGACATTTGCTAGAGTGTCTCGAACGGAGAGGAGCTTGCCCTTTTCCTCGACTCATGACGGAAATCCAATTTCCAATACGTAACTTTCGGTTTTGTTTGTAGAACCTAGTATGGCGACATAGTAGATGGTAGCTATGCCGCCTATGATTGATACTTATGATTGAAATTGTTTTGACACTATACACTTATAGTAATATCGAAATAATCTGTTTTTAAACGTATCAAGCATTCATTGGCTATTATAAGGTAAAACCCTATCCTCCGGCTTGCGTTGCATTGTGTGATGGGACCTGGGTCTTATAATAGCTTCATTTTTCTTTATTTAGCATTTTGCTGTTGTTTTATGGACTGGTATTCTTGGGAGGAAACCCGTTCCATGTTACACGGCATGGCCCTTGATTTATCTAACTTTAAAATAAAGATTAATAACTGTTTTAGTTCTCACACCAGTCACATGACTGACCTGGAGTTTATTATTTTAACTTGAACTCTGGGTGCCCCTATTTCCACACGGGCAGCTAGTAGTTTTGGTTTTGCAAATTTATATTCGCAGGATCCTGGTTTACAGCTGGAATGATACTCGGAAAGCTCTGTATCTATATATTACTTTCAGTTGTGTTTTTTATTATCTTCCGCTGCTATGTAGTTTATTGTAATCTCTGATGTTTAGTAAATGTGTAATATTTATTCATACTCTGTATATTCTTGTATTCTGATGGAATTGTTGTAATAAACAATGAAATGTTCTTCTATTTGTGTTCTGATTCGTCTTGTCCTCAGAGCAATCCGTGCTTTCCTTCACGGGGAAGTGTCACATTCATGGTGATGACACCAATGCCCGAAATGTAATTAGCTTGCACTACGCTGGGTTGTCATAAATGGGGAACCTTCATAAGGATGCCAAACAACTGACACTCGAGTGGTATGCATCTCCATCTGGTTACGAGGTAGTGCAAAGACATGTCGAGCCTGTCCTCCTGAAATCTGCCTACGGTTATCGAGAGTCCAAGCTCTAACTTGAGGAAAATATAGGGAAAATGTGGGATCCAGGGTGGGACAACTCATGTTTTGAAAGTACTTATAGTACCAGTACTGCAAAATCTCCCAAAAACTTTGTAATCAAAGTAATCCTAGGACTAATGACGCACTGATGATCCAATCCCCTGTATAAGTAGGCTAATATAGGTGTACCCCAATCATACATAGGAGGAGTACTGTCACTGTCAAATGAAAACTCTACAACTGCAGCCACATAACCACAACATATTGTGCTAAAAGCGTTTGAAAAAATCAATTACCCACCATATACAGAACAAAAGGTATACCAATCCCTAACGGTTATCTTTAGGATGTACTTGTAATAATACCTGGATTGCTTGTTTGATGTACGAACATCTAATATTGAAACTAGAAGTGATACCATTCTATAAGTTAGAATGTGGTAGTACAACAACCAGAAGTCATAATCCTAATACCGCTCATTATACGGTAAGGTTTCACTCTGACCGATGGCTAAATTGGTAAGCGTAGAAAAATCTAGTGGGGTGAAACCTAACTCCCCAAAACTAAATTGGAATGTATGAGTACTTTTCCACCAACAAGTAGTCGATGCACTACATAACTCAACATCTTTATTTAAAAGGTTTTTGATACCTATTTAAACAATTATATACTGTTAATAGAAAATTAGAAAAGTACGTACAATTAACATGTAGTTATGTATGAAAAAATATACTCAACACGTCATCCAATCTGATTTCACGAAGAAAGCTATGAATAGTGGCCTATGTGTTGTAATCATGAATCAACCTATATGTACGGACAATATTGACCCAAGAGCCACATGTACGCTCGCATCGAACCTAATATTATTTATGAGGATTATTCAACTTTCGTACTAAATAAATATCTTACAAAGATGATAAATGAATATTACATATTTGTCAACTAAAGTGCTAACGTGTTCTTCGTATTCAGGCAATTCATGGAAATTAACCAACTTCTCATTCGATCTCAAATTCAAGTCTCTGTGAGGTCCAGAACTGCTTCATCGTTGCCTTCAATGACTTTTCTTCTCTTGACTGTCATTGTACGACGAACTTCGGTACTGCCCGTCAGTATGTTTTCTTTTGTAGACGTGTTCTCCTGTTTTGGATTTCCATTGCTTCTGCTCCCGATCCTCGAAATGCCCTCTATGATCGTCTCATTTTTTAATGAAAGATTTTTTTTTGTAGGAAGCTGACGGCTAGCTGAGAAGGAAGGAGGAAAATGGTACTGGAAGAAGAGGGGTTGGAGGGTTACTGTATATAGTCGGCTTTATATAAGCCAGCTATATATAGTAAAAGCTTAGCCGACTTATTTAAAGACGACTAAGCTGGTGATGTGGATTTATCTCCACACCACCACACGGATTGCAATCCTACGGTTTTGGATTGCAATATACTACAATTGCCTTAGCCAACTTAAAATAAGCTGGTTAAGGCAATTGTTTTTCTTTCCCATGTTGGGGGGTTGCACTCGGTTGACACCAATGAATCGACCAAAAGCAACCCCCTCACCAGTTGGGATTTTTCTAAGTGTTAGGATGCGAGGGAATAAAAATGAAGCAGGGGAATAAAAAGATGAAGGTAGGTAAATTCATTTTCTATGTGTGGTTTGTAATGTAACCCGTTAGTATAATATAAATTTTCAAAATACGCTATAATTTATGTTTTGGACTTTCTTTTGCATATACAATTCGGTAAGGAATGTTCATAAAACTCAATGGGAAAAATTATGAATAAACATTAAAAAAACTGTGGAAAACAACTTTATAAAAATGTTGAATTTTATAAAAAAAACGCAAGTGTCGCACGCAAATTTTTTGAAAATTGATTGCTTAGGTGTTTCGAAAAGTGTAACATGTGAGTAATAATTGTTAGAAGTAAATATTTACTTATCAAAATTTATTACTTGTTATAAATTTCTAAGAAAATAGCCAAAAGAAATGGTTGTTAAAAATATATGCATTGCACTAGCAAGTAAAACGTAGTTGTTAAATATATTTGTATTACAAATAGGAAGAAAGTGCAGTTCTTAAATATGTATATTACAACGAGCAAAAATTGCATTTGCTAAAAATATATTTGTTTCAACTCTTCTAAAAGAGCAATTGCTAAAAATATGTTTTTCGTCAGTGGTAGGAAAGCGCAGTTGCTACAAGTATGTTTTACACAACTCATAAAAAGTGCTAGTTGTTTAAGATTATTTATTGCAACAGGCATGAAATATTAGTTGCGAGAAATTATCTTTCGCAATTGCCAAATAAAGCGAGTTGTTAAATATCTTTTTGCAACTATCATACGCTGTCAGTTGCAAACAGATATTTGGACAGGGTGATTTTCTTGTAGTGCTAAAAACCTAAAGCTAACCTGATGATGCATATAATGATAAATATGTTAGGTATAGTTTAATTGACGAGTTATTAACCATGTTTTATACTAGATCTTAAATTTGATTCATTCATGTTTGTGTATGATTAAACGACTATGTGTGTTTGAAAATGGTTGAGTTGTTGTATTTGTTGAATTAGATGTTACATTCGATTTGTGTGTTGATTTTATGCATGTTTCAGGACATAGATCGAAGATCGTAACAACCCGAATTCCGACAGACCGAATTTTTTCAAAATCGGAACCCGTGTTGGTTGCTCTGGTATCCTGCATAAAAGACAGAGATATAAAATATATCAGAGCTCAAAAATTATCTCACAGTGGAATGGATAAAGTATAATAAAATCAAAATATAGCCATACTGTAGTAATAATATTGCCTAAGCAGTATCCAAAGCTATCATATCTCTGCCACAAATCTAACCTGCGAGTATGTTGTAAGGAGAGGGTCAGAACACAAGTTCTGGTGACTGGATTTAAACTATACACTTTGGATAATCCCACATATAGTGCTCAATCACATTTTCTTATTTAGTTGGTAACTTGGGTTAATAGCACTCAATGCTTACACACACGTCGTACCCATTTACTTCCCACTAGATTAACCTAACACAGTATATATGTAGCTACCCCTCAATATTGAGGTACAACCCATGGTACCCCACTCGCACGGTCTCCACCGTAATGCCACGGAAATGAACGCATTCCCTCATCCTACACTGGATTGACATACGGATCTCTACATAACAATGTTACGTTCCGCATATATCTGTCATTACTATGCTACGTAAGCGTACGGACTGCCACCTTCGATCGAATAAGATTCCATACCAGAGTAATGCCCTCAAGTTTACAATACACCACCCAGAGAAGACATGCATGTATCTAGACTTCTCCACGTACGTATCGTCAATCGTATTCAATGCCTTAACAGCACATAACATGCACCGATTCTGTAGCAGGCTATACAAGAAACATAGAACTCGGTTGGGAGCTTTTCCATATCTATACAGGCCCTCCTTTAAGGGCCTCAAACTATAGAAATCCCTGGGATCTGTTATTTTTTATGGTGGCTATGGCCCCACCTCGGCCTCTCCCTCAACTAGTAAAGACTACAAGAGCTAAGCGACTGACCCCTAACAAACAATCTAAACATCCAGTTGGCATCTCCCCTCAACCACCGTACCTCGATAGTGAAAGTGAATTAGTCTATTGGGTTTAGCTCTAGTCTTTTCGTATCCCACTGGCTATCGACGACGGGTACCCGACGATCTACTATCCTTGTTGATCCTGACCTCAACTCTCGTTGAGGCGATAGCCGAATCACCCCAGCGTCACCTCGTCACAGCTTTCTGACTACAAGGCTACTTTTGCAATCAAGGCCACCCATTTGGTAGTAATGCACAAATCCAACCTCTGTGAGCACAACCTAAACATCTGCCACCGCACAGAGGACTACCAGGAGCACCTTACGTATCTCAAGAAGCCGCGTGCTTCCCCTTCCAGTCCTTCGGAGCTGACAGAATAATCAGATGAACGTGCGCTCCCCTCGTGCCTTATGACACCACGACGATCTGCCCTGTTATGTTATTCACCCTGAAACGTGTGGACTAGTCCAAGTGCCTCGCTTTAATATGTTATTAGACCCTATGTCTAAACATTTTTTTATCCGCTTGTTTTACCTCCTCAAGTTTCCATTTAACTTGGTTATTCCTATTCATATGAACTTCTTATCCTGGTTACCAAGTTCATTTTGCTTATTAATTTCGATCTTATAACTTAACCCATTTAAGCCCATTAATAAGCCATCAACATGTTATTCTCTAGATTGTGATCAAAGGTCTGTAATCCACAATCCCTTTATATTTTTGTTGATTTCAAAGTTGCAATAACTTGTTCTACTTAATATGTAATTTAGTTTATCTCAATTCATATGTTTTCTGTTTTACATGTCAATCATTATTTATGATTAAATATAACTTATTTCATTTCATAAGTTTGCCTTATTCTTTCTTATTTAAGCATAATTCCATTTTACACCATCACTACAAATTATGTTGTTTACTTAATAACTTAGTTCTCTTAATTAAGGTTCACTAATAAGTCTCCTTTCCATTTATTATAACCTAAGCTATAATTTTTCACTTGTCCCTAGGACAAGCCTTAACATGTTATTCTTATCAGCAGATTTCAAATTTCCAAGTTACAAATTACTTAATTTATAATTAAGAACAACTTCTTACATTTCATAAACTTTCCGCCTTTTCTCTACTTATTACAAACAACTGGTTTCAGGTTTTCCCATTTACTGATTACTTAATTTACAATTAAGTGCCACTTATCTCATTTCACCAGTTATCTCATTTCCTTACAAGTTTATTATAACCTAAGTTATAATCTTTACTTGTCCCAAGGATAAGTCTACCTATTATACAAAATTCTCATTAATGTAATTTATTTATAATAGGCTATTATCATTCCGCGTTCATTTATTTCTTTCACTGTTGTCACTTTCATTCAATTCCATTCATTTTCATTAATTACAATTAATGATATACATCGGTCCTGCTATTTACATATATATATATATATATATGCACTAGATCTCTCACATTAAGCCTACACTTGTGGAGCTGGATTTGTTGGGCGGTTCCGTGCAGACTTCTACCATAATTTGACTTAACCTCGTGTCTTACCACCACTACATGTTTTATTTATGCACTTAGACCCCTAGATTTACCACTTGTGGATGCAAGATATGTCGAGTGGTTTCGGGCAGACTTCTACCACAAGTGTAATCTAACCTCGCGTCTAAGCGCGGTTACAGTTTCCTATTTACTGTAAATTTTCTATATAATTTAGGCGTGTCCATTCTTTCAAATTTTTACTATAATCTGTATTTTACATGTCATCATATTAAGCCTATTTTATGTCGCATGTTCTTTCTAACATGCAATAAATTCTAATCTAACATGTAATCGTTTTTTAATCATGTAATTGTTCAAATCAAACAAACTAACATGTAACTTTCTCAATTTCTACAGTTAATGGTCTGGGTGAATAGATGTCACAAGTTAACATGGAATTGGAACAACAGTAATTGCTACACATATTTTGACAAGTTTATATTTCAACATATGAGCATTTTAGCACATTAAACATTTCAACATATCAAATTTCCAACATATTAATATCTTAGCATATTTATATTCCAACATGTCATATTAAGCATTTTGCCACTTTAATCATTCTAACATATGTTTAAACATTTCAACTTATCATATTTCAAATGTCATATTAACATTTCATCACTTTACATTCCATAATAATGGGGAACGTTTAAAAGATAATATTTCATTATCAAAAATGATATAACTTAAATCCACTCACCTAATTTGCTTTCCAAATCTTGGATCTGGTCCAGATCTAATATTCCATGGTCTTCCTAACCGAATTTAGAACCTAGCAACCATGGATTCACAATTTTTACTAAAAGAAAAAGGGAAGAAAGAGAAAAACATTGAAATAGACCATATCTAGAAAATTACCTCATGTCAAAAGTTGGTTACTAGTGACAATCAACCCTCAATCGTGCGATCAACACACGAGTAAAGATTATAAAATGCAGTAAAAGTAAATAGAATGAGGAGCACACACAGAATTTTATAGTGGTTCGGCAAAGATGGTGCCTACATCCACTTTATATGTTATTTCTCTTTTTTGATTACAAGTACAATGCTTTTTTTGTTTGAAGAAGAAAGAGAAGATGGCTATTTTCCTTTCTTCTTTTTGAGAGAGGTTAAGAGGAATGAACTCCAGAATCGAAGTGCAAAGGAAGTTGGCGGAAGGGAAGAGTCCCCTTTTCTCTTTTAGCTTAGGGGTATTTATAGGAGGAAAGTGAAGCTTTGGTTGTTGCAATATGATCCGGCCATTCTGGGAAAGCCTGGACACGTGGAACCTATCAGTTGGTTTGAATAGCGGCTGGGGACTGATTCCGCTGTTCATAAATAGTATCCTCGGAAGTTGCAGCTGATGTGGCCTCCACGAAAAGGTATATCAAAAGTAGAGCTTTGTCCGAATGTGGTTTGACTGCTTTTATTGCCTTGGAAGTCGGGATATACGGTGGAATGGCTCTGCAGAAGATTTCCACGCTGGCCCAAGATGATCGGTCGATGCGCCTTTCACGGAAGCGAGATACTCGGTCGACTTGGAAAGCGATTATTCCGGAGTGAGCTGTCGATTGACTAGGCTGGACTTGGGCCGACATGTGACTGCTTCGGATCGTGCGTCTGCTGGGCTTCCTGAAGCGCGGCTTATATCCATTTGCGCGTTTGGGCATTGGTCTGGCTCGTTGAGACTCTTGCTATTTGTATTAAGGTCGTATTAAGGCCGAAAAACCGACAACGATCAGGAACCGTATTAAGGCCGAGGTGACGATCGCTATTTGTATGAGAGTTAGTTCCTGCAAATACAAAATAAACCATTCTCGTTTTGGAGAAGGCTAATGGGTTGAGCATTTTATTTCACTTGGCTTCGAAGGGTGGCGAGCATTAACCATGCTCGGCTTAGTAGCGAACATTAACCATGTCCGGCTTAATGGCAAGTGCTTAACCAGGTTCGGCTTAATGGCGAACGCTTAACCAGGTTCAGTTTAATGGCGAACGCTTATCCAGGTTCGGCTTAGTGGCGAGCATTAACCATGCTCGGCTTAGAGAGGTGGCGAGTATTAATCATACTCGGCTTAGGGCAAGTGTGTTTTTAATGCTCGACTCATGTAAAGTTAGTTTGTCCAGCGAGCTATGAATGTTCGCGGTGTAAAAAGAAAAGAGGGAGTATAATCTATACTTTGTATTTAGAAAACATGGCCTCACTCAGTTAAGGGAGTAGGCGTTTAGAAGAAAAGAAAGGGTGGTGGGCTTTCGCGCTGACCACATAAAACAAGGGGCGAGCATTATTCATGCTCGGCTTAGAGGTTTCCAAGCATGATTGATATTTGGAAAAATAAAATTCATAACTATTAAACAACTATTACAAAGTCAAGAAATTCTAAGGGGACATCAGTTGATCTCAGAGCATGACTAGGAGCTAAATCCTAACCCCATACATGTGTATATCAAGGTGTCCTTATTATTGAAAGGAATACATCAAAAGAAAAGAAATCTAATTAATGATAATGCAGCGAGTGCTAGTCTCAGGGTCCTTTCCGTTTTTAGGAGCTCGAAGACCGACCTGAGGAGCTTGGGCAGAAGGTCGCGGCGGCATGGCCGGGGCGCGATCTTTGACATATTCAGGGAGCTCTCCTTTTCTGAATCGCCCTTCGATGAGATCATGCAGATGTCGGCATTCATTTGTATTATGTCCAGTTACATTGTGGAATATACAATGCTTGCCAGAATCGAGTTCCATCTGGGTCGGCTCTCGTCGAGGTGGTCTTGGAGTTGATAAGGACTCGCGTATGTCGAGATAGATATCGAGCAAAGAGGAATTGAGCTCAGTGTACTGATTTTATTTATTTTCATTCTGAGGTCGCACATTGCGCTCGGTTTTTTCGGGGCCTTTACTCTTCCTTTATTCTGGTCGTTACCATCGAATGGACCTTGTTATTTCGCTACTAAAACCTCTGGGCTCTCCATTTCAAGGCTGACATCTTCTTGTCAAAGGAATCTTTCGTCCTTAGGAGGATCTCTGGTTAAGGAGATTGAGAATTCTGATCGATTTTGAACTCCTGCGATGGCAGCCATGAGTACCATCGATGGTTCGGGCCGATCGATAGATGCTACGTCCACGTTGAATCTTTCAAGGAAGGACCTGAGCGTCTCTCCGGATCGCTGCTTGATGGTAGACAAGAACATAACACTTTTTGGTTGGGAGATATGCACTCGGAATTGTTCGATGAAGCGGGTGAGTAGGGTGTTCCAACTGCTGATCGACTACGTTGTTAGCTGGCGCAACCACATGCCAGCTATATCTGTGAGAAAAAGGGGAAAGCACTTAGTCATGACATTGATCGATGCACCCAGTACTTCCATATGTCGCATGTATCGCATGAGGTGAATGGTCGGGTCAGTGCGACGGTTGTATGGCTCGATAGCTGGGAACTTGAAGTCCCGAGGGTTTCGAGAATTCCTGATTTCCCTGGTGAAGGGGCTGCGATTGACATTGTCTATGTCTTGCTGCGAAGAGTTGCCCCGAGTGAAGCATCGAATAATGCTTGCAAGCTGGCTCCCATCTCCGAGGAGTCGTTGCCATGAATTTGACTCTGCATTTGGAAGAGCTTCTGTGCGGGGATCTGGCAAAAGCATGCTCGGAAGGGTGGCTGTTGTTAGGGCTCGGCTTCCAAGAGTTGAGTGAAGGTGTGAGGGAAGGTGAGCCAAAGTAGGTGGTTCTGGGTAGAATAGCCCCTCTGGAACCTGATGAGTTGTTGGTCGAGCCATGCCTGTAACAAAGGGCCTAGGCTTATCCAGCACAACATGTGATGTTCGGGGCTCGGGGTTGCCCCCGTTTGGAGCGAGGTTAGGAGGGACTACGGTACCGTTTTCTTTGGCCATGGTGAGGACTGGTATAGTAGGGTGGCTTCCCTCGTTCGAAGGGAAGGCTGCACCAGCTCTTCGTTGAAGGCGAAGAGTGGTTAGACTAGTCTGTGGTAAGATTCCGGATTGTAATGGGAATGGCGTTGATTCTGAGGGGCCCGGAGGTAGCTCGACTGGTTCGATATGTCGACTTGCTCCTAAGAGTAAGGGCAAATTTGCCAGACGACCTAGATCTCGATCGCCTGCCTCCTGAGATTCTGCTACTGCACCCGTGCTGGTTGCTGGAAGTGATACTCCTGGTTGTGAAGGATGGTTGGTGGGACCAAACCAGGACGAAATAAAGGTGTAACCTGATCAGTGGCCTGATTCTGTGCAAACCGAAGATCAGGTTTTGCCCCAGTCTCGGCCGGTGGAGGAATTGATGTTGAAGCGTTCAATCCTGTCTCCAGTCGACCGAGAAGGTGATCCATCAACTGCTGCTTTCGATCGAGGAGTTTACCCTGAGATGCCATTTGTTCTCTGAATTCGACCATTATCTTATCCATGTCATCCCGGGTAAGGAATCGAGACATGTCGTCATAAGATGAAACTTCGTGACTTGCTTCCGCAGCATCTATATCGGCTGCATCAGTGTTTGCAGGACGAGATGATGTTGTATCTTTCTTTCGTTTGTTCGGCATAAGCAGAAAGCCCCCACCTGGCACGCCAAAAGTGTTGACGTCAAAAGTTGGTTACTAGTGACAATCAACCCCCAATCGTGCGATCAACACACGAGTAAAGATTATAAAATGTAGTAAAAGCAAAAAGAATGAGGAGCACACACAGAATTTTTATAGTGGTTCGGCAAAGACGGTGCCTACGTTCACTTTATATATTATTTCTCTTTTTTGATTGCATGTACAATGCTTTTTTTGTTTGAAGAAGAAAGAGAAGATGGCTATTTTCCTTTATTCTTTTTGAGAGAGGTTAAGAGTAATGAACTCCAGAATCGAAGTGCAAAGGAATTTGGCAGAAGGGAAGAGTCCCCTTTTCTCTTTTAGCTTGGGGGTATTTATATGAGGAAAGTGCAGATTGGGCTGTTGCAATATGATCCGGCCATTCCGGGAAAGCCTGGACACGTGGAACCCATTAGTTGGTTTGAATAGCGGCTGGGGACTGATTCCGCTGTTCATAAATAGTATCCTCGGAAGTTGCGGCTGACGTGGCCTCCACGGAAAGGTATATCAAAAGTAGAGCTTTGCCCGGATGTGGTTTGACTGCTTTTATTGCCTTGGAAGTTGGGATATACGGTGGAATGGCTCTGTAGAAGTTTTCCACGCTGGCCCGAGATAATCGGTCGACACGCCTTTCACGGAAGCAAGATACTCGGTCGACTGGGAGAGCGATTCTTCCGGAGTGAGCCGTCGATTGATTAGGCTGGACTTGGGCCGATATGTGACTGCTTCGGACTGTGCGTCTGCTGGGCTTCCTGAAGCGCGGCTTATATCCATTTGCGTGTTTGGGCTTTGGTCTGGCTCGTTGAGACTCTTGCCAAAAAGAGGGTTAACAGACCATATCTAGAAAATTACCTCACTTCAAATATGATTCTGAACACCTTCTTATTAATCTTCATTCTTTTCCTCCAGATCTTGATTCAGAATTTTCGTAAACTACTTATCTTATTTTATGAAGAGATTTGAGGAAGTGGAAGATTGACAGAGCTTAGACGTTGTCTCGGAGAATGTGAGATTTAGGCTAGGCTCTGCTAGCATATTTATAGGTGTTCCGGATCTTATCGTACAAGCAGCATTGAGTCAGCGTTGAACCTGGTTAAGAAAACAGTCCAGATACGTCAATGAATCTGCCTGGATCTGGGAGGTGTGGACCTCGGAGTCGACCCTGGTGTCCCCGGGCCCCACAAGCTGTTTTGGTGCAGAAATTTGAATTTCGGATGTTTGAATTTCTAAAATTTATTTAATTGTTACATTCACATGTAATCTTCTTATGCATATACAATTCTTCTAATGGTCATTTTACGCATATATATATATATATATATATGCACAACTTTCATTTCGTTTTTAAAATTCAAACGGTATTGCTCCGTTATTTGATTCTTGCCATATTCATTGATTGTAGCCTTACCTTGAATTTTATCTCTTGTATATTTATTTTTCTACACATATATACATTATATTCTCTCACACACACACATATATATATACATATATTGTCTTTACTTCCTTGTATGTACGCTTGTACATATTTTCTCTCATGAACATGTGTTATTGTAGTCGTTCCCTTAAAACAAAAGTATGACGGTGGCAGGGATCGAACTCTGCACCTCTTGTATGCAAGTCATATACTCTAACCAACTGGACTACCAAGGCTATTGTTAAAAAGACTTAGAGGTAATTATTGTTCTATTCTTACTTCCCTTTTTCATGTTTGTTACAACATTTCAATTAAATCATTGCATGAATCTTTTTCTTTTATTTCCCTTTTATTATTGATGCATAATCAGTGCATGCAACATATTTACACTGCATGCAACCTATCCTTTCTTTCTTTTTCTATGCATACATTACATTTTTATTTACATTAATTCTTCTTTGAAATTTATATATCAATGCATACATATACATATATGCATTATTTAGTTATTTAATTGTTGCAAAATGCAGGGTGTTACAATCTCCCATCCTTAAGAAATTTCGTCCCCGAAATTTGATAAGGGTAAAAATCAATTAAACCCTCGCATAATATACATTCATTATGTGTGCATCCAATTTTTGCAAACATTAAGCACTTGTGCAAAGTGAAATACAACATAATAATACATGTATGCCTAAGTGATACCTCCTATATGTATGCAAATTTTTCAAAAATTCTTTAAAAACATGATGCTCACATCCTAAATATACTGGCAGTTCTACGTGAATGCAATTTTTTGAAAATCAGAAATGGTTTTTCATCCAAATTTTCCCACACTCTTACTGAGTAAGAGCGTAGTTCATCCAATTTTTGCATCCAAAATCCTATCAACCAACTTTATTTTTCGAATTTAAGAAAAAACTAATTTTCTAAATTCGATTTTTTATGTTACAAAAAGGTGGAAAACAGAAAATTTCACATCTTCTGTTTTCCTTTTATGTACCTTCTTCCAACCGTACTTGGATTTTATGTAACTATTTATAAAGATTCCCTATTTTCCTATCCATGCACAGCCCACATAAGAAATTTTTCCTTGTTACTGATTTTCTTTTTCATCTTATCTTGGAAATTTTTATTCTTATTCATCTTTTCTCATAATTTTCCATTTTTTCTTTAACTGACATGTTTGTTGCTTAACTGAATTTGTTATTTCCTTTTTAGTTGTTCCATTACTCTTTTCTTAGCTTATTTAATCATTTGATCTAAGTTTAGTTTACAAATAAGCCTTCTAGTCTTCCAACTAAAACAGGAAACAAACGCTCTACACAGCTACTACTATGGGCCAAGAATCTCGGGACTATGCCCCCTTCAGACATAAAATTCAAAACCATGGGATCCACGACAGGTTTAAGTGTTACCCTAACTACCCAACAGGAAAATAATAACAGAACGATCCCATAAAAGTGCAAGTACGGGTTGTACCCCTAACATGAAAATTAGCAACAGGATCTAAATACTTACTTGCCCTTTACTATCTAGTATTTACCACTAGTCCTAGCTGCGTACCAACAATTATTTCAAGCAACGCCCTAGGCTTTTTACTACTTACGCATTATACAGGAACGTACCATTATTCCACGATAATTCTTACTATTTACTTTATAGCCTCAAAACTTTTCCCGCCTTCCCTAGGCACTAATCCTTACCTACTCCATACTTTTAAAACACGGTTTGGCCTTTTTATTTAAATTTTCTTCCAAAAATTGAAAAGTGTCAAAACTTTATTTTCCTCATGAAAACTTACTTTTGCCAAACCATAAACATGTCATTTTATATACAAAAAAAATGCAAATCAGGTTTATAACTTGTTCTTACCTATAAGGTCGGTTCAGTCTCTTACTTCAAGGTGAAAACATCTACTCTATTCTTAATTTCTATGACTTATTTTGTCCACCCAACAAAATTCTCTTATTAAAACAATTTATCAAAATGATTGTCAAAAGAATAGAGATTTTAAAACTTTCTTTACTGAGAATTTTAACAAAATGCAATACTTTCTAAATTTTGCTTTTTAAATCCTTTCATGCAATATAACAAGAAAACTAGCGAGCTATACATGCTCTATAATATGCACCTTTTACGGAGAGAATTTTACAAAGTTTTTGCAAGAAACCACTATTTACAAAATATACCCCATTTTACTTTAAAAATCAATGTGTACTTTATGTATTTAAAACTATAACTTTTAAGATTAAAACTTGAAAACACCATAAACCATTTTCCCAAAACTTTTACAATTTCAAGTTCTTAAAAGTTAACAACGGGGTTAGACTCAAAGCGGGTTTCAAATTTTCTAGGCTTTCCTAGACACTCCCACAAAGTCAATTCTCTCAACTATATATATATATATATATATATATATGTGTGTGTGTGTGTGTGTGTGTGTGTGTGTGTTTTCCTAATCTATTCTTCACTTTTTAACCTTTTCCAATTTATAAGGTTTTATTGCCAAACCCATTAATATGAACATTAATCATATGGGATCCTCCTTTCTCTATTTCAAAATATATTATGCACTTCCCACCCAAATTCCCTAACGGTCTCAAATTTCCATATTCATTCCTTTAATGTACAAAACACTCTTCCCTACTCTTACCATATTATACTCTTTCTATTTAGAGGGTTCCTCTATGGATCTAGGTATATATATAATTTATATTTTTAAAAATACAAATACGTTCACTCACTATTTATACAGGAATCCTAAACCTAAGCTCTGATACTAGATGTAACAACCAGAATTCCGACAAACTGATTTTTTTTTCAAAATTCTAATCCATCGGAACCCGTGTTGGTTGCTCTAGCATCCTGCAGAAAAGACATAGATATAAAATATATCAGAGCTTAAAAAATATCTCACAGCGGAATGGATAAAGTATAATAAAAATCAAAGTATAGCCTTACCGTAGTAATAATACTGCCTATCCAGTATCCAAGGCTATCATATCTCTGCCACAAATCAAACCTGCGAGTATGT
Source organism: Allium sativum (assembly GCA_030737875.1). Classification (NCBI taxonomy): domain Eukaryota; kingdom Viridiplantae; phylum Streptophyta; class Magnoliopsida; order Asparagales; family Amaryllidaceae; genus Allium; species Allium sativum. Next base: position 216,832,708 of record CM060916.1, on the reverse strand, counting down.
TATAAGGAGGGGGTCGGAACACAAGCTCTAGTGACTAGATTTAAACTATACACTTTGGAAAATCCTACATATACTATTGGCTAGTTTTTGGACCAAGCCACCAAGATTCACACACAAAGATAATATGAAGCCTCACATGCCAAAACCCCAGAAAACCCGATCGTGGTCACCACATTGCTTTCGACTCGTGGTCCCCTATCGTGACCCCCGATCGTGACAACCTTTAGCGACCCGATCTGTCCTCTCAAGAGCTCCACGACTCGATCTGTGAGGCCAGAAAATGAGGGGAACGAACTAGTCTACCACGACTCGAAAGGCCCGGATCTCATGACATCTGTCCACAACGGCCATTTTGACTATTTCTCCATCTACCCACGAACCAGTCCGAGATCCTTGGGATTTGTGCCACGTATGACCACGATCCTCCTGTAAATATCACCTATAAATAGCCCAGCACTTGGCATTTTTAAGGATCTTTTGGGCAGTTTGGAGTGTTGTTTCCACCATTGTTGCTATTCTATTATTTCTTATCAGTCTTAGCTTGAAATTATTGAGTGAATCACTATTGTAAAAGTGAGATTGTGAGAGAAATCATTGGTTGTACTTAAATCTTACGTATAATCATAGATATAAAGTGGACGTAGGCTCGTTAACGCCGAATCACTATAAATCTTGTGTGTTTTCTGTGTTTTTCTTGCAATTCTAGATTTTAATCTCTGCTTGCTCAGGCAATTTGGGTGTTAGAACCATTTTTGGATCTAACATTTTTGGTGCTTTCACAGAGAATTGAAGTCTCAGCATATCGAGTTATCGCTCTACTGTTTGGATACTCAAGTTCGAAGAAGATAGTCCGAATCTTCACTGTTTTGATTTTTGAAGAACTCAGCAAACTCAAAGTATTATGGCTGGAAAAAATCCAAGGATGCACGAGCTTCGCAAGCCGGTGAAGCTACGAATGAAGCTCACGAAGATAGCATTCAAGAGCAGGTCGACGTGGTCTCTTCGGATCGTAGTGAGGAGGAGGCGACCCGACCCGGTGGTGGCAACAAGACTCGAGTGGCTGAGGGTGTAACGACCCGATCCCAGGACAACGCCGCCATCCCCTACTAGCATTACCACGATCCGACCTCTGGGGACCACCATGAGCTGACTCCAAGAGGGTACCACGAGCCATCAGCATAGGGCGACCACGAACCGAAATGATAATCAGACCACCACTCGACGTGGGAAGGAAATTATGGCTTGTTCCGCTCGTGCTAGTACTTCTGCTCGACCTGGCTTAGGTTCCTTGCGTATAAGAGAGGATGTTGATGACCATTTCAACCCCTCTACCCCAGCTACTGAAGGAGACCTCTCTCGCATACTTGAAGCATTGGACAGAACAACTGCTGAATTAGCCACTCAAAGGCGAGAGAGCTCGTTGCTACGTCATAATATTACTGCTTTAGATAGATGGATTGATGATATCCAGAGGCAGGTGTCACCTCCGCTAGCTCATCCTTTTACCCCAAAATACTCATCCTCGTCCGAAGAGCCTCGAAGAAACCGGCGATCGCCCCCATTAGAAAGGGCTGAGAACATAGAGCAGCTTTGATTTGGGTCACTTCCTTCTCGAGAAGAAGAGGCGCTTAATCAGGGAACTAATAACCGTAACTTAAATGAGCCCGCTCTACCACCTAGGAATGGAGACATCGTTGGCCCTGCTTAGAATCAACCCATTCCTCCCACTTTTCGCGTAATTGACCACGTCAATAGGGGGCAAGGGAGTTCTGCTCAGGCCCCAGACTTTACAGCAGCACCTCAAAGAAATGCTGGAGGGGCCCATAGGGAAAGAAGTGCTAATCCTGAATCTACCCTGACCCATGCAGATGTCAAAGCATGATCATACAAATGATGGTAGAAAGTCACGGACAAAGGAATGAAGATTGGGATATAGGCCGCAGCCATATGCCCTTCACGGATGACATATTAGAAGTTCGATTCCCAAGGAAATTTAACATGCCACCTATGAGCCGTTATGCAGGAAGGGCGGATCTAGTCCAGCACCTAATGAGATATTCAGACATGAATGAAGCTGCCGCCTCCGACGTCGTAAAGTGTAAGGCATTCCCAATATTTCTGGAGGATACGGCGTTAATGTGGTTTACTCGTTTGCTAGCGCGATCGATCTCCAGTTTCAGGGAATTAAGTGAACAGTTCGTGAATCAGTTCCGGCCGCATACTCAGAGATCAAAGAATGTCATCGAATTATCCCTCATTAAGCAACGCCCGGACAAATCTTTGAGATCCTATCTAGGTCGCTTTAATCTAGTAGTCACAGAGGTTAGTGATCCCCACGAACAAACTGTTTTGAGGGCCTTGATCGACGGAGTGGATAAGGATACAGAGTTTAGAAAATACTTGGCTGGCAAGCCACATCTGACCAGGGAAATATTTTATGAAAAAGCCAACATCCGCCTACATCAAGAAGAAATCTACGCCAACCGAAAGAGGAAGGCCGCTGACAAGGAAGATATACAGAGTAATGTGGCTATCAAAAAAACTGGGGACAACTCTGGAAAGGTGGAAGTGAACGTAGGGAATAAAAACCAGGGGAATGGTCGTCAATCTGGGAACGGTAGCAAGAGGAGGAATCAAGGAAATTACTCATAGAAGACGTCTCGATACCGGCCATTCGAGAGTTTCACCCCACTAAATGATACCTTAGAAAATATCTTTATGGATACTTACAACGTCCTCCAGTATAAGAGGCCCCCACCTAGGGATTCTACAGAGAAAGAACGAGAGTCGGAGAAGTTCTGTCTTTTCCATCAAACCGACGGACACTCCACCAATGAATGCCGACATTTGAGGGATGTTGTTGAGAAGTTATTTCGTGAGGGAAAGTTGGACGAGTATAAGATTACGCCGAGAGACAGGGGGCAAGCTGGACAAACCCCGAAGCAGAATCAACCTGCCACCAGACCTACCGCTCAACAGAAACGAAAGAACATTGTCATTAACTCTATAGTAGGAGGACCTCTTCCTGCTGGACACAGCTTTAGGGAAATGATTCAATATGTGAATGCAGCCAAACATCTTGAAGTAGGCGAGTGCAGTAATCCTGAAGTTGTAGCCCCGATGAAGCAGCAAAAAACTATGTCTGATGATGTCGTCTTTCACGATAGAGATAACGTTAAAATTCATTCCCCCACTGAGGACCCTCTGGTGATCACCACAAATATTGGCCCCGCATTAGTCCACAAAGTTTTGGTGGATAATGGAAGTTCGGTAAATATACTCTTCAAAAAAGCATTCGATCAAATGCAATTGGAATTAAAAGATTTGAAGCCCTGTGATGGATGGATTCGTGGCTTCAACGTAGCCTCCACATCTCTGATCGGATATGTAGATTTGCCGGTCACTCTGCGAGAGGGAGATCGCCGGAGAGTGAGAATCCTCACATTTGTAGTGTTGGACATTGAGTCGCCTTATAACGCTTTCCTGGGCCGACCGACCCTAGCAGAATTCAGGGCATGTATTGCGCCCTGGTGCCTATTGTTAAAATTCCCGACAAATGCGGGAGTGGGAATAGTTAGGGGTAAACAAGTCGAAGGAAGAGCTTTCTATATAGCAGAATTGAAATTGTTACTTAAGGGATTAAATATCGACCCAAAGGATACATCTCCGCCTGCAAAGGAGAATACAACATAGCAAATAAAGACTGTTCCAAGGGAGCCACCAAAGGAACTACCCAAGGATATAGATCCCAGAGAGGACGAGGAACCCGGGGGCAGAATGGCGGCTCCTAATGAAACAACTGAGGACGTTTCGATCGATGATAATGACCCAGCGAAGGTCTTAAAGATCGGGTCCCAATTGGACCCTGTTCGTGCAAAAGAACTGACCAACTTTCTGAAGGCCAACCTGGATGTGTTTGCCTGGACTCACGCTGATATGTGTGGCATATCTCTATCAATCATGCGCCATTCACTGAGTATTAATCCGAAGCATCCGCCTATCAAGCAGAAAAGGAGAATACTGGGCCCAGAGAGGTCGGATGCCTTAAAAGAAGAAGTTGATAAGTTGAGGAGCAATGGGTTTGTCAGAGATTCGACTTACCCGGATTGCATTTCAAACCCGGTTTTGGTATAAAAAAAGGCCAATGGAAAATGGCGTACACGTATCGATTTCTCCGACTTGAACAAGGCTTGCCCAAAGGATAGCATTCCACTTCCCAGAATTGACCAATTGGTGGATTCAATGGTAGGTCACGAGCTCCTCTCCTTTATGGATGCTTATTCTGGATATAACCAAATTCCCATGCTTGTTCCGGATCAAGAACATACAAGCTTTATCACAGATTTCGGATTATACTGTTACGTGGTGATGCCTTTCATCCTAAAGAACGCCGGACTGACTTTGTAACACCCCGTGGATTCTATAACGTTAAGCTTCACAAATTAAAGTGTAATTAATTCTAAATAAAAAATTAAGGGAAATGGGTTACGCCATTGCGTTCGTCTCGGAATTATGCTTGAGATAGAGTCCGAGTTTGCGCGAAACGGACTCCGTATGAAGAAGTCATAGCCTTCGGAAGTTTCAGAATAAAATTTAAATTCAAACAGCTCAGTTTAAAATTCAAAATTCGAATTTCAGGTTCAAACTGGGCTGGGCGGGAAAATTCCCGCCCAGAGACCAGGTCGACCATGGTGTCGACCTGGTCTCCCCAGTTAGACCATAGTGTCGACCTGGGTGTCGACCTGCCTGGTCGACCTGGCTAGCTAGGTCTGGCTCTGGCTCGAATTTATGTGGCTCTGTGTGTCACTAGGGCTGATGTGTCACCTCTTGATTGGCTCTTTGAACTTTGTATGGCCTAGATTCCTCCTGTCTTCATCTGACGGCTCAAAACAATTTAAAAATCTATAAATACACCCTAAGTCTCAACTGAAAATTCACACAAAAAAATAAGATGGGAGTCGTCATGCTGCCAGGGAGGAATTGAACATAGCTGTCAAGAGAGAAAAACCTAAGAGATGAATCAAATTAAGAAGAAGATAAAGTTTAATCAAATTAATCAGCGCAATGTAATCTACCCAAAGAGCGCATCTCAATTTCAGAATCCAGAATTCAAGATTCTGCATTCGTTGTAAGTATAGTGACCTTTCAGAATATGAATAAAAACTGTGATGTGATTCGATGTAAATAAAAATAGAAATTGTGTTATTGTAATGATGTAGATTCGGTGTATTGTAATGATTCTGTTATGACTTGTGTTTTGATATTTGTGGCCTAAATTGAGTGATGCAAGCCTATTAACAATTGTATATGAAAACAATGGCATTTGCAAGTTTGTGGCAAAAACTAGAATTTGATCCCTTTATGTTTATGCCTATGACATGGACCATATACATTCACTAAGTCTAAATTAAGGCTTATGTAAACATGTTTTAGATTTGAAACCTTTTATGCCTACATGACCCAAAACCTATGAAATCATTCTTATGTTTATTTGCAAGTAAAATTGGATCTATGTTAAGTATCGTTTGGGTTTCATAAACTATGCAAGTTCATGTTGAAATTGGGTATGTGATTAGATGTTATAGTTGGATATTTTGGTGAATATACAACGTGCTAGTTTTGTGGTTGACATTATGCCAAGTTAAACATGTTTAAACACAAGTTTGTATAAACCAAAACTGTGCCATTTCATATGTCACCTACTTAGTTATACTTTGATTTTAATGCAAGTTCACATGACCCATCATTTATGTTAGTATCGCTAAATTGCAAGTTCATGCGCCACACACCCTTATATGTTGTAAAATATTACATGTTCTTGATTTCCCCTTTTCTTACGCTTATAAAGTTGGGTTGAATTGTGTCGAGCCCAACATTTGTTATAACGTTGCGAACATATAAACGGGGGTAATAACGTTGGGTCTAAAACATGAAAATATAGGTTGGCATGGTTGGCACATGCCAACGACAATGGCATTTAAGCGGTATGAATTGTTATACCCAAAAATAAAAGATATGACATTTACATATATAATTGAGAAGTATTAAAATATGTAAATTTAGAAAACACGATATGCTTAACCCGAGGTTGGATTGAGTTGTGATGTAAACCTGCCCGGACCCACCCGGCTGTCCAGTAGTCACAACAATACCTTTCCAATGTGGGTGGTTAAGCATTGAGCCCAATAAGGACCCGAGGTTAGACTAAGCTACGGTGTAAACCTGCCCAGAACCGATCGGTATATCCAGTAACCATAGCAATACCTGTCTAATGTGAGTGGTCAGGTGCTCCTGAGAGGCTAAGGACAGTTGGGTAGGGTTAAGTCAACTATAACACTTAACCAAATTCAACATGTTAACAAGAATTGATGGCTGGGGTTAGGTAAATACAGACACTTAACCACTTAACATGTTTGACTAGAAAATCCTGGTAATGAGGGACCCGTTTCAGCAGTAACCCAAGTTAGGTATCAACGATACCCTGAAACTAGGCAGGGTGGGGCACGATTACTGGGCTGATTGTAAGCGGTCAAAACGGCGGCGGTGGGTGCACAGTGTAGGTCTAACAGGGTGCGGGCGTGCACACACTCCGGAGCAGACAAACAGGGCACTGGGGACACCAGTAGTATAACCTATGCCTTCTAGAATTTGTGTCGGGGCCGCCACCATGGGTCTTGATACACCCCATGGTGGGACCAGCATAGGTATCTACAATTCTTGGGGGTCGTATGACACATGTTAACGCGAGTAGGAGCCGATCTTTAGAAAAATGGGGATCACTTCACCCTCAGTGTGGGGTGTCGGTTAGAATAAACTCAAGTAGATGCAGAGATACAGCGTGGGTGCGATAGTACATTCGACACTTCCTTAGCTTGTGACACTTTTCCTATTTTCAGTTTATATCTATCATGCCCTTTTCTTATTCACATACTGAAGAGTTACTAGATTTACTCAGGCTTTATGTCTGACCCTATTTTCTTTTTGTCTTCTTTTCTTTCGTTTCCCCCCCAGGTCCACAGGGAGGAAACAACTCAGCTCAGTTAGACTCTTTACAAGCTTCAAGACCGTAGATGTATGATTTGGATCTCTTTTGCTCGGACTATGGATTTGGATATTACTATGGGGATTTTTGTCATTTTATTTATGTTTTATGCTTCTTTAATAATCAAGACAGTCATGAGGTTGTAATGTTGGAAGTATCTTGAGACAATTATGGAAATGTTTTGTTTGAACACGTATTGATGAAATAAAAGTCTGTTTGGTTTCCGCTGTTTTAAAATATGTGTATTTATATCTGTCTTGATTTTATCTGTGGCTTTTACTTATAAACCTCCACCAAAGTTAAGGCATTCCCTTTGTGAGTGACCTTAACGGAGGTGGGGTGTTTCACTTGGTATAAGAGCATAGTTTTACCAGATAAGATAAAAGATTTTGAAATTGTTTTCAAAAAAGAAAGTTTAAAGAAGCATTTTTCAAGAAAAAGTGTTATGTTTATAAAAAGACAAAATCTCCCAAAGCCATGTGCCCTATCTATCTCTCTCTATCCTTCGTTTTGAATCTTTCCTTTCTGTTTCAGCATGTCTGGGGACCCTACTTCTCAGCTACAGATGCTTTTACTCCTCCTCCTCTACGTGAACCAGCAACCGGAAGAATCGCCGAACAAGAAGACGGATAATAGTCAAGGAAGAACAACAATGATAACAAGACATGTAAGGAAAGGAAATGTTATTTCTGTGGCATTGTTGGACATGTGGTGAACGACTGCATAAAGAAGAAGAGGAAGATGAGTGTTACTTGCTTCTATTGCAGTGAGGCTGGACACATGGCTAAGGACTGCCCTAAGAAGCAAGGGCAAGGCCCGCAAGCAGGACCTTCTGGGGGTACCTCTTTAACTTCTTCTCCTAGATGCTTTGTTTTATCCTGCTTATCTTCTCAATCCTATCTTGAGAACTTTGGGTAGTAATATTTCTATAGAAAGTGTAGTCTATCTTTATGATCATCCAGTTCGCACACTTTTTGACTCTGGCGCATCACACTCTTTTATTTCATCTGCCTTAGTAGAATCTCTGCATCTAGACACTAGTATGGTAGAAGATCCCTTAGTAGTTTCAAATCCAATTGGGGCTCTGCTTACTTGTCAATGGTTTGTTTGGGTTTGAAAATCTCTATTGTCAGCGTTGAGTTTAGTTGTGATGCCTTTGTTTTGGGCTTCTCGGGATATGGTTTAATCTTAGGCATGGACTGGTTATCCAGTAATAGTGCCATTTTTGATTGTGAGAAAAGAGTAGTTAGACTCTTGACTCGGCTTGGTAACACTCTAGAAATTTCTTGTAATCCCTTGAATGCTGTTATGCTTAGTTATCTAGAGTCGCTTGATGCTTCTGATGAGAATTTGCAATCAGTAAGAGTAGTCTGAGAATATCCGGATGTCTTTGAGGAGGTGAAAGGCTTACCTCCGAGGCGGGAAATAGACTTCCGCATATATCTTGTGGATAACGCAAAGCCTGTAGCTTTACCTGTCAGACACATGGCTCCAAGGGAGAGAAAGGAGCTCAGTAAGCAGATTAAAGAACTTCTCGAAAAAGGGTTCATTAGACGGAGCATTTCGGAATGGGGTGCTCCAGAAGTGTTCGCAACCAAAGCGGACGGTTCGCTTCGCCTTTGCATTGACTATAGGGAGTTAAACAAATTGACCAAGAAAAATAGACACCTTCTTCCCCGAATCGACGATTTGTTTGATCAGCATGTTGGTGCGATGGTCTTCTCCCAACTTGATCTGGCAACTGGGTTCCATCAGCTAAGAGTAGCTGAAGACAACATTGATAAAACGGCGTTCAGAACCCTAGACGGTTTCTTCGAGTGGCTTGTCATGCCTTTCGGCTTGACACACGCACCCGCTTATTTCGTAGACCTAATAAGCAGGGTGTTCAGAGAATTCCTCAACAAATTTGTGGTTGTCTTCGTAGATGATATCTTAATCTTCTCAAAGAATGAGGAAGAGCATGCTCAGCATCTGAAAGAAATCATGGAAACTCTTTGAGCTCATCAACTAAAAGCCAAATTCTCCAAGTGTCACTTCTGGAGAAAAGAAGTAAGATTTCTGGGGCATATAGTGTCCAAAGAGGGGTTGGCCGTGGACCCCACGAAAGTGGTGGCAGTGCAAGATTGGAAGACACCAAGACATGCAACCGAAGTTCGAAGCTTTCTTGGGCTAGCCGGTTTTTACCGAAAGTTTACTAGAGATTTCGCGAAAATCTCAGCCCCACTCACAAGGCTAACAAAGAAGAATCTGGCGTTCACTTGGGATTTGGACTGCGAGTTTGCTTTCCAACGATTAAAAAGGGCTCTCACAACAGCCCCATTTCTGACTTTGCCAGATGGAAGAAAAATGTTAACAGTATACACAGATGCATGTGGAACGGGACTAGGCGCTGTTCTAATGCAAAAAGGAAGGGTAGTAACGTATAGTGGAAGACAATTGAAAGTTCATGAAAAGAACTACCCAACGCACGATCTTGAGTTAGCCGCCATCGTCTTTGCGCTTAAGTCTTGGCGCCATTATCTCCTAGACGAGAAGTTTGAATTATACACTGACCATAAATCGTTGAAATATCTCTTCTCGCAGAAGGATCTTAACTTGAGGCAACAAAGATGGATGGAGTTTCTTGCCTCGTATGACTTTGAAATTTCCTATACTCCCGGCAAAGGCAACGTAGTAGCAGACGCGTTGAGCCGAAAGAAACTAACCTTAAGCCCACTCTTTGTGGAAAGGAAAAGCTCGGAGTATATAGCCAGTTTTAACTTTAGGCTCTCCTCGGATTTTGTACCGGGTTTGTTAGCACCTCTCGAAGTACGCCCTACTCTCCTAGACTCAATAGGGGATGCACAACGTGAAGACCCTCCGCTTGTTGATGTGATTGATAAACTTATTAGGGGTGAGAATTCTAGTCACCTCAGTAGATACGCCATCGATAATAAGGGTTGGCTGAGGCGAGATGGAAGATTATGCATCCCACAAGCAAGGGAGTTGACAAAGAAGGTTTTCGAGGAAGCGCATCATTCCAAGATGACTATACACCCTGGCGGTGATAAGATGTACAAGGATATAAAAAGGACCTTTTTTGGAGCGGCATGAAGCAAGACGTGGCAGATTTCGTCTCTAAGTGCATGACTTGCCAACGGGTCAAGGCAGAACAGAAGAAACCTGGAGGACTACTTCACCCTTTAGAGGTCCAACAGTGGAAGTGGGATTGCATTTCAATGGACTTCATTGATGGACTACCTAGGTCGAGAAGAGGCAATACTAGCATTTGGGTAATAGTGGATAGGCTTACTAAGAGCGCTCACTTCATACCTATCAAGAGTAGAAGGACTGCCTCATCTCTAGCATCTCTTTATCTCAAGGAAATAGTTCGACTCCATGGGATACCCTCCAGCATTGTTAGTGACCGAGACCCTATTTTCACAAGTGGGTTTTGGCGGAGTCTGCAAGAAGCTGTAGGCACACAGTTATGTTTGAGCACGGCCTATCACCCCTAAACTGATGGCCAGACAGAAAGGGTGAATAGAACTTTAGAGGATCTTTTAAGACTTTGCGTTCTTGACTTTGGAGGGACGTGGGAGGATCACCTTCCTTTAGTGGAATTTTCCTACAACAACAGCTACCATAGGCATGGCACCCTTCGAAGCCTTGTACGGAAGACCGTGCAAATCACCAACTTGTTGGTGGGAGTCTACAGATAAGCTTATACTTGGGCCAGACATGATTCGAGAGACTTCGGAGAAAGTGGACTTGATACATAGGAGGATGAAGACTTCCCAAGACAGACAGAAATCCTACGCCGACAAAAGAAGGACCGACCTTGAGTTTGAGGTTGGGGACAGGGTTTTCCTTAAGGTATCTCCTTTAAGGAACGTCGTTTGCTTTGGGTCCGCAGGAAAGCTAGCACCAAGAATCGTAGGACCGTTTCCTATCATCGAGAAGGTTGGAAAGATGGCCTATAAATTAGAGCTACCCGAGAGACTGGCTGGAGTTCACAACGTCTTTCATGTTTCTCACCTCCGGAAGTGTTTGCATGAGTCTGCGGAAGTGGTGGAACCTAGCATTCTAGAAGAAGCCGAAGTGGAACGTGAAGCAACTATGAGGAGAGTTCCAACCCGCATCTTAGGAACTGAAGTGAAAAAGCTGCGCAACCGCGAAGTCATACTCGTTAATGTTCAGTGGAGTGACGTCAAGGAAGACGCGACTTGGGAAACTGAGGACAGAATACGCGCTGCCTACCCTCTTCTTTTTAAGGGTACATCTTCGATCTCTCTTTTTCCTTAAGTTATGCTTTATCTATCTTTTTAGGTATATCTCCTCGGTCCTTTTCCTAACTCCTTAGGTAGAAAACAAATGGATGCAAACATGTATTTGAAAACATGTTATGGATGATGGCTGCAAATGGTTGCTAGTGGTTGCTCGTGGATGCATATACACACACACCCTAGGTTATAGATCAGCTCAGTCACTTCATATTGCATATGCATATATGTATTCTCATTTGTATATGGTTTAAACTTGATATGTTGTCATATGGTTGTCGCATTTGTATGAATAAGTTGTGCACTCATGTAGAATTATGAGTAGGAAAATTTTGCACACATAATGGATTCATGACACTTACATGATTCACATTAAGGAGGTCAACTGAATCAGTAGACCGCCTGATTTCTGCATTAGATAAGGACATGTACACACACTATGCATATGATCATGAAGCATTAGAAGTCTTTTAAGGACAATGGACGCCTGTGTTTGTTGGTTGAGTAGATGGACTGTTGGACGGTAGGATATACATTCTTCCTAACTTGAAGATTTCGGGGACGAAATCCTTTTAAGGAAGGGAGAATGTAACACCCCTTGGATTCTATAACGTTAAGCTTCACAAATTAAAGTGTAATTAATTCTAAATAAAAAATTAAGGGAAATGGGTTATGCCATTGCGTTCGTCTCGGAATTCTGCTTGAGATAGAGTCCGAGTTTCGCGAAACGGACTCCGTATGAAGAAGTTATGGCCTTCGGAAGTTTCAGAATAAAATTTAAATTCAAACCCTCAGTTTAAAATTCAAAATTCGAATTTCAGGTTCAAACTGGGCTGGGCGGGAAAATTCCCGCCCAGAGACCAGGTCGACCATGGTGTCGACCTGGCCTCCCCAGGTCGACCATAGTGTCGACCAGGCCATGCCAGGTCGACCATAGTGTCGACCTGGGTGTCGACCTGTCAGTCGACCTGGCTGGCTAGGTCTGGCTCTGGCTCGAATTTCTGTGGCTCTGTGTGTCATTAGGGTTGACGTGTCACCTCTTGATTGGCTCTTTGAACTTTGTATGGCCTAGATTCCTCCTGTCTTCATCTGACGGCTCAGAACAATTTAAAAATCTAGAAATACACCCTAAGTCTCAACTGAAAATTCACACAAAAAAATAAGATGGGAGTCGTCATGCTGCCAGGGAGGAATTGAACATAGCCATCAAGAGAGAAAAGCCTAAGAGACGAATCAAATTAAGAAGAAGATAAAAGTTTAATCAAATTAATCAGCGCAACGTAATCTACCCAAAAAAGCGCATCTCAATTTCAGAATTCAGAATCCAGAATTCAAGATTCTGCATTCGTTGTAAGTATAGTGACCTTTCAGAATATGAATAAAAACTGTGATGTGATTCGATGTAAATAAAAATAGAAATTGCGTTATTGTAATGATGTAGATTCGGTGTATTGTAATGATTCTGTTATGACTTGTGTATTGATATTTGTGGCCTAAATTGAGTGATGCAAGCCTATTAACAATTGTATATGAAAACTATGGCACTTGCAAGTTTGTGGCAAAAACTAGAATTTGATCCCTTTATGTTTATGTCTATGACATGGACCATATACATTCACTAAGTCCAAATTAAGGCTTATGTAAACATGTTTTAGATTTGAAACCTTTTATGCCTACATGACCCAAAACCTATGAAATCATTCTTATGTTTATTTTCAAGTAAAATTGGATCTATGTTAAGTATCGTTTGGGTTTCATAAACTATGCAAGTTCATGTTGAAATTGGCTATGTGATTACATGTTATAGTTCGACATTTTGGTGAATATACAACGTGCTAGTTTTGTGGTTGACATTATGCCAAGTTAAACATGTTTACGCACAAGTTTGTATAAACCAAAACTATGCCATTTCATATGTCACCTACTTAGTTATACTTTGATTTTAATGCAAGTTCACATGACCCATCATTTATGTTAGTATCGCTAAATTGCAAGTTCATGCGCCACACACCCTTATATGTTGTAACATATCACATGTTCTTGATTTCCCCTTTTCTTACGCTTATAAAGTTGGGCTGAATTGTGTTGAGCCCAACATTTGTTATAATGTTGCGAACGTATAAACGGAGGTAATAACGTTGGGTCTAAAACATGAAAATATAGGTTGGCATGGTTGGCACATGCCAACGACAATGGCATTTAAGCGGTATGAATTGTTATACCCAAAAATAAAAGATATGACATTTACATATATAATTGAGAAGTATTAAAATATGTAAATTTAGAAAACACAATATGCTTAACCCGAGGTTGGATTGAGTTGTGATGTAAACCTGCCCGGACCCACCCGGCTGTCCAGTAGTCACAACAATACCTATCCAATGTGGGTGGTTAAGCATTGAGCCCAATAAGGACCCGAGGTTAGACTGAGCTATGGTGTAAACCTGCCCAGAACCGACCGGCATATCCAATAACCATAGCAATACCTGTCTAATGTGAGTGGTCAGGTGCTCCTGAGAGGCTAAGGACTGATGGTAGGGTTAAGTCAACTATAACAATTAACCAAATTCAACATGTTAACAAGAGTTGATGGGTGGGGTTAGGTAAATACAAAGACTTAACCACTTAACATGTTTGACTAGAAAATCCTGGTAACCAGGGACCCGTTTCAGCAGTAACCCAAGTTAGGTATCAACGGTACCCTGAAACTAGGCAGGGTGGGGCACGATTACTGGGTTGATTGTAAGCGGTCAAAACGGCGGCGGTGGGTGCACAGTGTAGGTCTAATGGGGTGCGGGCGTGCACACACTCCGGAGCAGACAAACAGGGCACTGGGGACACCAGTAGTATAACCTATGCCTTCTAGAATTTGTGTCGGGGCCGCCACCATGGGTCTTGATACACCCCATGGTGGGACCAGCATAGGTATCTACAATTCTTGGGGGCCATATGACACATGTTAACGCGAGTAGGAGCCGATCTTTAGAAAAATAGGGATCACTTCACCCTCAGCGTGGGGTGCCAGTTAGAATAAACTCAAATAGATGCAGAGATATTGCATGGGTGCGATAGTACATTCGACACTTCCTTAGCTTGTGACACTTTTCCTATTTTCAGTTTATATCTATCATGCCCTTTTCTTATTCACATACTGAAGAGTTACTAGATTTACTCCGGCTTTATGTCTGACCCTATTTTCTTTTCGTCTTCTTTTCTTTCGTCCCCCCCAGGTCCACAGGGAGGAAACAGCTCAGCTCAGTCAGACTCTTTACAAGCTCCAAGACCGTAGATGTATGATTTGGATCTCTTTTGCTCGGATTATGGCTTTGGATATCACTATGGGGATTTTTGTCACTTTATTTATGTTTTATGCTTCTTTAATAATCAAGACAGTCATGAGGTTGTAATGTTGGAAGTATCTTGAGACAATTATGGAAATGTTTTGTTTGAACACGTATTGATGAAATAAAAGTCTGTTTGGTTTCCGCTGTTTTAAAATATGTGTATTTATATCTGTCTTGAGTTTATCTGTGGCTTTTACTTATAAACCTCCACCAAAGTTAAGGCATTCCCTTTGTGAGTGACCTTAACGGAGGTGGGGTGTTTCAGACTTACCAAAGGCTGGTAAACAGAATGTTTTATAACCAGATCGGGAAGACAATGGAGGTATACGTAGATGATATGCTAGTAAAGTCTAGACAGTCGATGAATCACACTGCAAACCTAGCTGAAATGTTCAATATACTCAGACGATATGGAATGAAGCTCAACCCTTTGATGTGTTCGTTTGGAGTTGCTTCTGGGAAGTTTTTAGGTTTCATTATTAGGTCGCGTGGAATTGAGATCAATCCAGATCAGATTACAGCAATCCGAAACATTCAGGAACCAAGGCAAATCAAAGATGTGCAGAGTCTCGCTGGAAAAGTAGCTACGTTGAGTAGATTCATCTTCAAAGCTACAAATAAATGCATCCCGTTCTTCGATCTGATCAAGCGAGGCAAGCGCAACTTTAAATGGACTCCTGATTGTGTGGAAGCGTTTCGGAACCTATTGGATCATTTGGAAAAATCCCCGATACTGTCTAAGCCAGTGGATCATGAGGATTTGTTCGTAACTTGGCAATATCATCCCACGTCATAAGTTCAGCCTTTGTAAGAGAAGATGATAAAGTTCAGAGGCCCGTGTATTACGTAAGCAAGAAGTTAGCGGTCGCAGAGCGAAATTATCTGAAGATAGAAAAGCTTGCATATAGCCTGCTGATCGCGTCAAGGAAGCATCGTCACTATTTTCAGGCTCATCCCATTACAGTATATACGGATCATCCGCTGAGACAAGTATTGCAAAAACCCGAGGCGTCGGGAAGGCTATTAAAATGGAATATTGAATTGAGTCAGTTTGACCTGAACTTTCAGCCCCAAAGATCGATAAGGGGGCAAGTACTGACAGACTTTATAGCAGAATTTACCATTCCTAAAGTGTAACAACCCGAAAATCTGAACCAGTTTGAAAAATTTATTTTAAGGAATTTTGCTGAAGAATTAGTCCGGATTTAAAATTTCAAAATTCAAATAATTTATAAACAGTTAAAAAGGGTCATTTTTCAAACGACCTCGGAATCCGACGAAACCACTTTCGTTGGAACCGGAACATCGAATAATGGTTAAGTTGGATTTTTCAGAATTTTTCATATTAATCCGTGACCGTGGCAGAGAGATATGTGTTCTGCCAATTGCAGTCAATTTAGATCGACTGAAAAATAGCCATTTTACAATCGGGCTCAGAATCGAACGAAGTTAATTTTGTTGTGATCGTATTGTCATAAGAGAGCCAAAAATAATTTTTCGGGATTTTTCTGACTTCGTATGTGACCCCGGTAAAATTAGATGTACGTTTGAATTAAAAATAAAGGATTTATTTTAAAAAAATAAAAGAAACATGCCTGTAACTTCAGAATTGGACTTCAGGAATAGCGCCATTGCGTTCAGAAGACGTCAAAACATTATGTTCGACAGTCGTTGGGCTCCGTTTGGAGTTCAGACGGAAAATCACTATTTTCTGGAATTATTAAAATAAAATAATAATTAGAATACCCTAGGAATACGTGTATAAATACGGCCGTACTGTACCATCGTCTTCTTCCTTTTTATTTGGCCGCCGAAACCCATAATACTTCAAAACTTTGAACTCTATTTTCTCCCTCATCTCTCAACGATATTCAGCAAACTGGTACTCATATCGAAGCTCTTCCCGAGCTCTTCGATCTCCGACAAGTCTCGCCCCTCCCCGTGCCCCGTAGCGCCGCCACCAAGGCCACGAACGGTCGGTCGTCGCGCCCCCCGGGCCCCACCAGGCGCCGCCGAACGCCACCCCCCTCTGGCCGCACGTAGGTCTCTCTTCCCCGGTCCTCCTCCAATAAACGGTGTCCAAAACCGTTGACTACAGATCGAGAAAACTGAAATCAAAATTTTGAACAAATTCAAAGCTTAAGGTATGTTTAATTTCAGATTTTGTCACGCCTAGAGGCGTTGCTGCGACAGTTGTTAAAGGTCGTATTTTGATTTTTCATATGAATTTGTATTCGAACCATTCCAGATCTGAAATCACTTTGAACTCGAACACCAAAGCTGATCGAACCTGAATCATCTCCTCTGACCAAACACTATGAGAATTTTATTTTTAAATTTAATTTAATTATTTAGTTATTATTTGCATGGTTGTTGATCGTAGATCTAAAAAGACATGATATTAAGAACATGGATCTGAGCTATTCACCCCGTATGTTGTTGAATATGAATTGCTTAGAATGACATGAGATTAGATCTGAAATTTTAAGGTTTAAATTTTGAATTAAGAATTAATTAAAATTAATTAATTATGTGTTATTTATTTAACCATGTTATGTTGATTTTGCATATGCTGTGTGAAATCCCATCTTGCAAATTACTTCGATGTTAGTTATTGAATCTAATCCTGTTGTTGTGTCTGGATGTTGTTATGTGACTTATGATGAAATTTACATTCTCTTTTTATGTAAAACGGTAATAGAGAAAAAAAATTAACATTTATTTTGGTGTTAATAGGAAGTAAACTCACCGCATGTAAATTAACATTTTTGATGTTAATATTATAAAATTCACCGTAGGATGTAAATTAACATTTTTAATGTTAATAAGTATAAAATTCAACCGCAGGATGCAATTAACATTTTTTTTATGTTAATATTAATAGTAATGTTAATGTTAATATTAAAAAGTAATTTGACCATAGTATGTTATTAACATTTCTAATGTTAATATAAAAAGTAGTTTAACCGCATGGATGACATTAACATTTTTAATGTTAATATTAAAAAGAATAACACCGTAGGGTAAGTTACATTTTTGTTAATGTTAAAAATAAGAATTTACATTGTATGAGTAATTAACATTATTTTGGTGTTAATAATAAGTAATTTACTATGCATGAAAAATTAACAATTTTTAATGATTAAATAGAGATTTCACCGTAGGATGAAATTAACATTTTTAATGTTAATATTATGAAAATTATTACATAGGACAAAATTAACATTTTATTTAATGTTAACAATGAGTAATTTCACCGCATGTATGAATTTACATTATTGTCAATGTAAATTAAATAGTGAATTTAACCGTAGGGAATGAACATTATTTTAATGTTAATATAAAGGGAATTTCACTGTATGTACATTTTACATTATTTTATAATGTAATTAAAGAGAAAATACACCGTAGGATAACATTGTGATTAAAAATTATATTTTCACAATGTGAATTAGAAGTAATGTTTACATTGTAAAATTTACATTTTCTTTAATGTAAATAAAATAGGAATTCACTGTATGACAAAATTTACATTTTTATTTGTAAATAAAATAGGAATTCACTGTATGACAAAATTTACATTTTTATTTGTAAATATAAAGTAGGAAAAGTTTACATTATCATTAATGTAAATATAATTGAAATTTTCAAAGTAGGAAAAGTTTACATTATCATTAATGTAAATATAATTGGAATTTTCAAAGTAGGAAAAGTTTTACATTATTATTAATGTAGGCATAATAGAAATTTTCACAATGGTAAGTTAACATTATTTTATAATGTCAACATAAAAGAGAATTGACCGTAGGAATTAACATTATTTTATAATGTCAACATAAAAGAGAATTAACCGTAGGTATTAACATTTATTTTTCATGTTAATATTAAGTGAATTACTTCGTAGGAAAATTACATTGTTTTATATAATGCAAATAAAAAAAAAGGAGAATTAACAGTAGGAATGATTTACATTATTCTTAATGTAAATAAAAAGGAGAATTTAACTGTAGGATAGCGTTAACATTATTTTTAATGTTGATATAAATGAATTTAACCGTAGGTACAGGTTTACATTTTATTTAATGTAAATAAAATAAGAGTGTGATATGTATTGAAAGATTACATTTTATTTAATGTAAATAAAAGTAAGATTATGCGCCGTTAAGTAAGAAGTTAAATTATTTTAAATAATTATGACAAGAATTAGCCGTTATAAAATAATATAACGACATGAAATAGTTTTTCCAAAACTATAAGTATGCGAGGTTATTTGGGAAGTCCGAGATACTCTCATCCCAAATTAAACCAAACGACGTTGAAGGATCGAAGTATGAGATGACGTAAAAGCCGTAAATCTTCCCTCGAATGGACGACGACCAAGGTCCTGAATTGATTTGCTCCCAATTCAAGGGTTAAGGTAATTGCCCAAACGTATGTGTCGATCTCACGGTTTAGACTTTCGCTCAGACCCAGAGCATAAGTTTTAAATGGAACGTGTGTCCGACATTGGACTCCTTTATATTTCATTTGTTGATTTTCTGTCGGGAGTACGAATGATTGGTGGTAGAGAATTTATTCTCTACTTAACACCCTTTTGTACAATTGACGGAGAACCGATAGTGTGATATGGAGTGTCAGTGTGGCATACTAAGATGCAATGATCAAGGTTTCTTGTTGTAAAGCAGAACCTTGTGGTGATGATCAGAGCATGGCCTATTTTAGGCTTAGCTTTGTGTAACGTAACTTCGCGAGCCTCACCCACCGGTTGAGTCAAAAACGGGCGAAGGGAACGCAGGGAGGGCAGCACGTTTCTTTCTAGATATAGTGATGTCAGGGACCTACCAGCGCTGACATTTTACTCAAGTGGATGATGGAATTTTCGAGGCCTCGGTATTAGGTCCTATAGGACCGGGAAACGTGTGTTCAGGAATTGCCAATCCGCTAAGCTGTATTTGCGGACCGGCCCTGCAGCTATCCAAGGGTTCTCTGCGGGGAATCCTGAGGCATTAGCTAGAGTGTCTCGAATCGTAAGGAGCTCCGCCCTAGCCTTGACTTATGATGGAAACCAAAATCCAAATACGAACCGACGAATTTGATTGTATTACTAGTACGGAAGCATAGTATATGGTAGCTATGTTTCCTAGGATTAATACATTTATTTTGAAATGTTTTCATATACACTAATGATAATATTAGATTCGTACTTGCCGTATTTAGCATGTTTAATCATCATAAGGTAAAACCCTATCCTCTGGTGTGCGTTGCATTGTGTGATGGGACTTGGGTCTTATGGTGATTCCATTTTTTCAAAAGCATTGCGATATTTCACGTTGTTCTTATTATTATTTTCATGACACCTTAAATTATGCACGGCAACCCATTGGATAAAACCCGTTCCGCGTTAGCGGCGTGGTCTTTGGGTTTGCCATCTTATTAGTTGTTAAAGTAGTTAAGAATTCTCACACCAGTCCCACGACTGACCCATGGTTTGTTTCACCTTTTTGCACACTTGGGTGCCCTCTTTTCTACACGGGCAGCCAAGTAACAGGTATTCTTTTGCCTGGAGTCTTTTCTTTGGAGCTACTTATCATTTTCCTTGGGCCAGCTTTTGACGTAGAGGTGATGACTTGGAGCTACGAAGACTTTCTATCATTTGCTTTTATCGCATTTTCTTTTTCATTTCAAACATTAGACTTATTTCCATTTTATGTCATTTTTCTGCAAACTTGATGTAATAACTTAGAATTCTGTGACAGTGGATTTTCTATTGCTGATGACATTATATCTCCGCTGCTATGATGTTGTTACTATATGGATTTCCTGTGCTATGTTGTTTCTGTGACTTGTTATATTATATTTATGTTGTATTCCAAATGATAATCTCTTACTTTCATTCCCGTGGAAGTTTGGGGTCATCACAGTTGGTATCAGAGCTTTGGTTTACAAAGCGGAATATAGCATATTTATAATAATTCATTTACGTAGAATCACATTATTCTACGGCGAACATTTCATAAGAATACGTAATAGTCAGTCACTTTATCACCATCTTTTATCTATCCTTTTATCTTACCACTTCTTAAAAATCATCATCGTTAAAGTTGTTCTGACCCTTTCCTTGATTGTACAGAACTAACTTAAAATGAGTACCGCTGCTGCTAGAGCTAGAAGAAGGCAGAATACCACTATGACTGAGGAGCCCACTGTCCAACAACAACCACCACCGCCGCCACACTTTGACTTGGATAAGGTGGCAAAGAAGTTCAAGAACTTAGGTGGAGTTCCATTCACCGGTTCAGAGACCGTGGTACAAGCTCAGGCGTGGCTGAAAAATTGTGAAAAGATATTTGGAGGACTGGGGCTAGATGATCAGAGAAAGAGATTCACTGCAGCATCGCATCTTCAAGGTGAAGCGCAAAACTGGTGGGAGGTGGTCAACATTGGAGGAAACGAAGATAATATGTCTTGGGACAGATTTAAGGAGCTTTTCAACGACAAATACATTCCGAGGCAGGAGGTAGAAAGGCTGCACGACGAGTTCGCCAATCTGAAGCAAGGCGACAAGTCCATCTCGGAGTATGTTCGTAGATTCGAGGACCTTTCCCGTTATGCCCCTAAACTGATTCGAGATGACTTTCAGAAGAACAAGAGATTCATAAATGGGCTTGCGAGGAAATATATTGATAGAGTCACTGCCCACATCGACCTTTCCTTCAATAAGATGGTGGAGTTCGCATGCCGTTATGAAGAGAATGACAAGAAGGGTTCTCAGCAGGACAGAGAGAGGAGCTTAGCCAACAACAACAAAAGGAAGCAGCCGGAGAAAAAGACCGAAGGGAGTAGTTCGGGAGCCGCTAAGAAGGGGGATAAGTCAAAGGTGCAATGTTTTAACTGCCAGCAATTTGGACATTATAGCTCGGAGTGCAAGAATCCAAAGAAGGCTAGGAGTGATAGCACCAAAGACTGCTACAACTGCCATAAGAAGGGTCACATCAAGTCCAACTACCCACTTTTGAGAGGAGCTCAGGTTGCACACGTCTATGAGGGAGCAGGTACACCATCTTCCTCCGCACCTACTGAGGGAGGTAAGCCTGATGTTCTAGATGGTACTGTTTCTATTAAAAATATCCCTGTCACTGCTTTGTTTGACACCGGCGCATCAAGAAGCTTTATATCTAGGAATACAGTCAGTAAACTAAAATTGAAACAAAGAAACCTTAAGGAGCCTATAGATGTTCACAATCCTGTAGGGGGTTCTATCGTCCTTGATTTGTACTGCAGGGTGCATGTTTCCTACTCTTATTTTCGGTTTCCTTTTGACTTGATCGTTATGGATTTTTCCGAGTTTGATATCATCCTTGGTCTTGATTGGCTAACAAAATATGACGTTGAAGTGCTATGCTCAGAAAGAATAGTAAAGGTGAAAGCAGGGCTTGGAAATACTGTTACTATACCTTGCCATGGCTCGAAATCTGATAGAAAGGAATTTCGGTCTTCCCTCGAGATCACTCCTATTTCTCTAGAGAATATTCCCGTGGTCAAAAATTACGCGGATGTATTTGAAGAAGTAGACAGCTTACCGCCACGAAGGGAAATCGATTTCAGAATTGATCTGGTTCCAAACGCAAGGCCTGTAGTTCATGCTATCCGAAGAATGACCCCTAAAGAAAAAGAGGAGTTGCAAAACCAAACTAAGCAGCTTTTATGGAAGGGACTAATCCAGCCTAGTTTTTTCGAATGGGGCGCAGCTGTGGTGTTTGTCCCCAAGTCTGACGGTACTCTAAGGCTCTGCGTGGATTACCGCGACCTTAATAAACAAACATTGAAGAACAAATACCCCTTGCCTCGCATAGATGATTTGATGGACCAATTAAATGGGGCCAAGGTGTTTTCGAAGATGGACCTAGCCACAGGTTTTCACCAACTCCGCATAGCTGAAGAATGCATTCCTTTGACCGCTTTCAGAGGCCCTGACACATTCTACGAATGGTTGGTGACGCCGTTCGGGCTGTGCAATGCTCCAGCCTACTTTGTTGACTTGATGAATAGGGTCTTCCGCGAGGTCCTAAATAAATTCGTCCTAGTCTTCATTGATGATATTCTTATCTATTCTAAAACTATGGAGGAGCATGAAAGGCATTTAAGAGAAGTATTGGAGATTCTGCGAAGAAATATTTTAAAAGCAAAATTTTCAAAATGCACATTTTGGCAAGAGGAGGTAAAATTCTTGGGCCATGTTGTGTCAAAAGAAGGAATTGCAGTTGACCCAAGTAAAATTGCCGCCATTCGAGATTGGAAGCAGCCCCGTACACCCACCAAAGTAAGAAGCTTCCTAGGTTTGGCTGGATACTACAGAAAATTTGTCAAAAACTTTTCCAAGCTGTCTGGCCCATTAACAAAACTCACCAAAAAGCACACAAAGTTCAATTGGACATCGGATTGCGAGGAGGCTTTTCAAAAGCTAAAAGTGAGTTTGACCACTGCTCCCGTATTAACCATCATCGATGGCAACCAAGATTTAAAAGTCTACACCGACGCTTCTCAAGCTGGTGGCCTTGGAGTAGTACTGATGCAAAGGGGCAAGGTTGTTGCATATGCGAGCCGTCAATTAAAGCCACATGAGAAGAATTATCGTGTGCATGACTTAGAGTTGTTGGCGGTAGTCTTTGCTTTGAAAATCTGGAGACATTATCTTTTGGGCGAAAAATTTGAATTATTCACATATCACCAATCCTTGAAATATCTCTTCGATCAAAAAGATTTGAATTTAAGGCAGCAACGGTGTCTAGAATTTCTTGCGGCATATGATCTCGACATCTTATATACGCCGGGGAAAGCCAATGTTGTGGCAGACGCACTCAGTAGAAAGGCTGACATGGTCGCAAGCCTCATCATTACCCCTTCTTTGATTGATAAAATTTCTGCCCTTCAAAAAGATGCTGAGTTTGTTCAAAGAATTATTAAAAGAATTCAAGAAGGTGAAAGCACGAGCTTCCAAATAGATCAAAAGGGAGTTCTTAGGTTGCACGGGCGGATCTGTGTTCCAAACATCCGAGGGCTCATAAGGGAAGTTTTAGACGAAGGGCACAAATCAAAGCTTAGCATCCATCCAGGCGTGAACAAGATGTATCGAGATCTTAAGCGCACGTTTTGGTGGAGGTCTATGAAGAGGGATATATCTATTTATGTGAGTAGATGTCCTACATGCCAGCGAGTAAAGAGCGATCAACAAAAGCCTGCAGGATTGTTGCAACCATTGCCGGTTCCAGAAGGGAAGTGGGACCAAATCTCCATGGATTTTATAGATGGTTTGCCCTGTACTAGGAAAGGGAATGACAGCATTTGGGTGATCGTGGATCGCTTCACCAAGACCGCTCATTTCATACCTGTCAAGTCCACTAGAACTGCTCAGAGTCTGGCACAAATTTATTGCAAAGAAATCGTCAGGCTGCATAGGTAATAAAACTAAATCTTTCCTTTTCATCCTTTTTGAAATGAAAATTTTTCATGTCTAATCAAAGAAAATCTTTCGTGTTAAACAGAGTTCCTAGCGGTATTATTAGCGACCGTGATCCTATCTTCACTAGCAAGTTTTGGGAAGCATTCCAAAATGAGTTGGGAACGAAGTTAAACCTTAGTACCGCATACCACCCTCAGACAGATGGCCAAACTGAGAGGGTGAATCGCATTCTAGAAGATTTGTTGCGAGCTTGCATACTTGATTTTGGAGGTTCTTGGGAGGATCACTTGCATTTAGTTGAATTCTCATATAACAACAGCTATCAAGCAAGTTTGAAGATGTCTCCATTCAAAGCCCTATATGATAAGCCATGTAGATCGCCAGCCTGTTGGATTGAAAAAGGGGATCGCCTTGTTTTGGGTCCAGACATGGTCCGAGAAGCTTCAGACAAAGTTGACAAAATTAAGAAGCGATTACTGGCTGTGCAAAGCCAACAGAAAAGCTATGCAGATAAGCGTAGAAGAGATTTACAATTCTCTGTTGGTGATCATGTGTACTTGAAGGTTTCTCCACTAAGGGGTGTGATTCGATTTGGAAAGTTTGGGAAATTGGCACCGAGATTCATTGGTCCATTCCCTATTCTTGAAAGGATTGGTACTCTTGCTTATCGAGTGCAGTTGCCCGACTGGTTGCCAGGGGTGCATGATGTATTTCATGTGTCCCAACTCCGCCAGCATGTGCATGACCCAGATTTGATTGAAGATGAACTAAATCAACAAGTCATGGATATTACTCCAAGTCTAACAGTGAGGAAAGAGCCGATAAAGATTATTGGCAAGGAAACCCGAGTTCTGAGGAATAAAAGAATCAATCTAGTCAAAGTACAGTGGAGTAGTGATCCTAGAGACTGCACTTGGGAAACGGAGGAGAGTATCAAACAGGCCTATCCCAAATGTAGAATGGATATCTCTGATTAGACTTTGTTTTGAGGTACGCTTAATCATTTCATTATTCTCTGTGTTGTTTCCTACTCTTCTATTTCTCCTTCTTCCTTTTCGAGGACGAAAAGATCTTAAGGAGGGGAGATTGTAATAACCCGAAAATCTGAACCAGCTTGAAAATTTTATTTTAAGGAATTTAGCTGAAGAATTAGTCCGGATTTAAAATTTCAAAATTCAAATAATTTATAAACAGTTAAAAAGGGTCATTTTTCAAACGACCTCGGAATCCAACGAAACCACTTTCGTTGGAACCGGAACGTCGAATAATGGTTAAGTTGGATTTTCCAGAATTTTTCATATTAATCCGTGACCGTGGCAGAGAGATATGTGTTCTGCCAATTGCAGTCAATTTAGATCGACTGAAAAATAGCCATTTTACAATCGGGCTCAGAATCGAACGAAATAAATTTTGTTGTGATCGTATTGTCATAAGAGAGCCAAAAATAATTTTTCGGTATTTTTCTGACTTCGTATGTGACCCCGGTAAAATTAGATGTACGTTTGAATTAAAAATAAAGGATTTATTTTAAAAAAATAAAAGAAACATGCCTGTAACTTCAGAATTGGACTTCGGGAATAGCGCCATTGCGTTCAGAAGATGTCAAAACATTATGTTCGACAGTCGTTGGGCTCCGTTTGGAGTTCAGACGGAAAATCACTATTTTCTGGAATTATTAAAATAAAATAATAATTAGAATACCCTAGAAATACGTGTATAAATACGGCCGTACTGTACCATCGTCTTCTTCCTTTTTATTTGGCCGCCGAAACCCATAATACTTAAAAACTTTGAACTCCATTTTCTCCCTCATCTCTCAACAATATTCAGCAAACTGGTACTCATATCGAAGCTCTTCCCGAGCTCTTCGATCTCCGACAAGTCTCGCCCCTCCCCGTGCCCCGTAGCGCCGCCACCAAGGCCACGAACGGCCGGCCGTCGCGCCCCCCGGGCCCCACCAGGCGCCGCCGAACGCCACCCCCCTCTGGCCGCACGTAGGTCTCTCTTCCCCGGTCCTCCTCCAACAAACGGTGTCCAAAACCGTTGACTACAGATCGAGAAAACTGAAATCAAAATTTTGAACAAATTCAAAGCTTAAGGTATGTTTAATTTCAGATTTTGTCACGCCTAGAGGCG
Organism: Allium sativum; assembly: GCA_030737875.1. Taxonomy (NCBI): domain Eukaryota; kingdom Viridiplantae; phylum Streptophyta; class Magnoliopsida; order Asparagales; family Amaryllidaceae; genus Allium; species Allium sativum. The sequence continues at coordinate 216,806,464 of CM060916.1, read as the reverse complement.
TCGCTGCGATAGTTGTTAAAGGTCGTATTTTGATTTTTCATATGAATTTGTATTCGAACCATTCCAGATCTGAAATCACTTTGAACTCGAACACCAAACCTGATCGAACCTGAATCATCTCCTCTGACCAAACACTGTGAGAATTTTATTTTTAAATTTAATTTAATTATTTAATTATTATTTGCATGGTTGTTGATCGTAGATCTAAAAAGACATGATATTTAGAACATGGATCTGAGCTATTCACCCCATATGTTGTTGAATCTGAATTGCTTAGAATGACATGAGATTAGATCTGAAATTTTAAGGTTTAAATTTTGAATTAAGAATTAATCAAAATTAATTAATTATGTGTTATTTATTTAACCATGCTATGTTGATTTTGCATATGCTGTGTGAAATCCCATCTTGCAAATTACTTCGATGTTAGTTATTGAATTTGATCATGTTGTTGTGTCTGGATGTTGTTATGCGACTTGTGATGAAATTTACATTCTCTTTTTATGTAAAACGGTAATAGAGAAAAAAATTAACATTTATTTTGGTGTTAATAGGAAGTAAACTCACCGCATGTAAATTAACATTTTTGATGTTAATATTATAAAATTCACCGTAGGATGTAAATTAACATTTTTAATGTTAATAAGTATAAAATTCAACCGCAGGATGCAATTAACATTTTTTTTATGTTAATATTAATAGTAATGTTAATATTAAAAAGTAATTTGACCATAGTATGTTATTAACATTTCTAATGTTAATATAAAAAGTTGTTTAACCGCATGGATGACATTAACATTTTTAATGTTAATATTAAAAAGAATAACACCGTAGGGTAAGTTAACATTTTTGTTAATGTTAAAAATAAGAATTTACATTGTATGAGTAATTAACATTATTTTGGTGTTAATAATAAGTAATTTACTATGCATGAAAAATTAACAATTTTTAATGATTAAATAGAGATTTCACCGTAGGATGAAATTAACATTTTTAATGTTAATATTATGAAAATTATTACATAGGACAAAATTAACATTTTATTTAATGTTAATAATGAGTAATTTCACCGCATGTATGAATTTACATTATTGTCAATGTAAATTAAATAGTGAATTTAACCGTAGGGAATGAACATTATTTTAATGTTAATATAAAGGGAATTTCACTGTATGTACATTTTACATTATTTTATAATGTAATTAAAGAGAAAATACACCGTAGGATAACATTGTGATTAAAAATTATATTTTCACAATGTGAATTAGAAGTAATGTTTACATTGTAAAATTTACATTTACTTTAATGTAAATAAAATAGGAATTCACTGTATGACAAAATTTACATTTTTATTTGTAAATAAAATAGGAATTCACTGTATGACAAAATTTACATTTTTATTTGTAAATATAAAGTAGGAAAAGTTTACATTATCATTAATGTAAATATAATTGGAATTTTCATAGTAGGAAAAGTTTTACATTATTATTAATGTAGGCATAATAGAAATTTTCACAATGGTAAGTTAACATTATTTTATAATGTCAACATAAAAGAGAATTGACCGTAGGAATTAACATTATTTTATAATGTCAACATAAAAGAGAATTAACCGTAGGTATTAACATTTATTTTTCATGTTAATATTAAGTGAATTACTTCGTAGGAAAATTACATTGTTTTATATAATGCAAATAAAAAAAAGGAGAATTAACAGTAGGAATGATTTACATTATTCTTAATGTAAATAAAAAGGAGAATTTAACTGTAGGATAGCGTTAACATTATTTTTAATGTTGATATAAATGAATTTAACCGTAGGTACAGGTTTACATTTTATTCAATGTAAATAAAATAAGAGCGTGATATGTATTGAAAGATTACATTTTATTTAATGTAAATAAAAGTAAGATTATGCGCCGTTAAGTAAGAAGTTAAATTATTTTAAATAATTATGACAAGAATTAGCCGTTATAAAATAATATAACGACATGAAATAGTTTTTCCAAAACTATAAGTATGCGAGGTTATTTGGGATGTCCGAGATACTCTCATCCCAAATTAAACCAAACGACGTTGAAGGATCGAAGTATGAGATGACGTAAAAGCCGTAAATCTTCCCTCGAATGGACGGCGACCAAGGTCCTGAATTGATTTGCTCCCAATTCAAGGGTTAAGGTAATTGCCCAAACGTATGTGTCGATCTCACGGTTTAGACTTTCGCTCAGACCCAGAGCATAAGTTTTAAATGGAACGTGTGTCCGACATTGGACTCCTTTATATTTCATTTGTTGATTTTCTGTCGGGAGTACGAATGATTGGTGGTAGAGAATTTATTCTCTACTTAACACCCTTTTGTACAATTGACGGAGAACCGATAGTGTGATACGGAGTGTCAGTGTGGCATACTAAGATGCAATGATCAAGGTTTCTTGTTGTAAAGCAGAACCTTGTGGTGATGATCAGAGCATGGCCTATTTTAGGCTTAGCTTTGTGTAACGTAACTTCGCGAGCCTCACCCACCGGTTGAGTCAAAAACGGGCGAAGGGAACGCATGGAGGGCAGCACGTTTCTTTCTAGATATAGTGATGTCAGGGACCTACCAGCGCTGACATTTTACTCAAGTGGATGATGGAATTTTCGAGGCCTCGGTATTAGGTCCTATAGGACCGGGAAACGTGTGTTCAGGAATTGCCCATCCGCTAAGCTGTATTTGCGGACCGGCCCTGCAGCTATCCAAGGGTTCTCTGCGGGGAATCCTGAGGCATTAGCTAGAGTGTCTCGAATCGGTAAGGAGCTCCGCCCTAGCCTTGACTTATGATGGAAACCAAAATCCAAATACGAACCGACGAATTTGATTGTATTACTAGTACGGAAGCATAGTATATGGTAGCTATGTTTCCTAGGATTAATACATTTATTTTGAAATGTTTTCATATACACTAATGATAATATTAGATTCGTACTTGCCGTATTTAGCATGTTTAATCATCATAAGGTAAAACCCTATCCTCTGGTGTGCGTTGCATTGTGTGATGGGACTTGGGTCTTATGGTGATTCCATTTTTCCAAAAGCATTGCGATATTTCACGTTGTTCTTATTTTTTTTTCATGACACCTTAAATTATGCACGGCAACCCATTGGATAAAACCCGTTCCACGTTAGCGGCGTGGTCTTTGGGTTTGCCATCTTATTAGTTGTTAAAGTAGTGAAGAATTCTCACACCAGTCCCACGACTGACCCATGGTTTGTTTCACCTTTTTGCAAACTTGGGTGCCCTCTTTTCTACACGGGCAGCCAAGTAACAGGTATTCTTTTGCCTGGAGTCTTTTCTTTGGAGCTACTTATCATTTTCCTTGGGCCAGCTTTTGACGTAGAGGTGATGACTTGGAGCTACGAAGACTTTCTATCATTTGCTTTTATCGCATTTTCTTTTTCATTTCAAACATTAGACTTATTTCCATTTTATGTCATTTTTATGCAAACTTGATGTAATAACTTAGAATTTTGTGACTGTGGATTTTCTATTGCTGATGACATTATATCTCCGCTGCTATGATGTTGTTACTATATGGATTTCCTGTGCTATGTTGTTTCTGTGACTTGTTATATTATATTTATGTTGTATTCCAAATGATAATCTCTTACTTTCATTCCCGTGGAAGTTTGGGGTCATCACATAAAGATAATGAAGAGAGTGAAGAAATTTATACCCCAAAACAACTCCTTGACCCTAAAGCATGGAGACTATATACCGACAGAGCCAGGAATGATAGAAGATAGGTGCAGGAATTGTATTGGAAACCCCCAAGAAGAGACCAATATATTATGCTCTGAGATTGAAGTTCGACGCCACGAATAATGACTCGGAATATGAAGCCCTGATTGCTGGGCTTAGGATTGCTAAGGAGTTGGGAATAACCAAGCTGGATATATTCTGCTATTCAAAGATAGTTGTGAACTAGGTCAACGAGAAATTCCAGGCTAAAGGGCCAAGACTGGTGTCATATCTAAGGAAGGCAAAAGAAATGTTGAATGGCTTTGAACACTGCAGTATTACACACATCCCTCGATTGGAGAATCAGAGGGCCGATAAGCTAGCCAAAATGGCTAATTCTGATAATCCCGAGGACACGGAGATGGTCCTGGTAGAAACACTTTAGACTCCAAGCATCGATCAGATGGAAATTGATCCTGTGCTGGAGACTGAGACGGAAAGGGAGTCATGATTGACACCGTTGAAGAATTTCCTAGTCAATGGGACACTCCCAACCAAGAAGAGTGAGAGACGTGATGTGATTCGGAAAGCTTCGCGATATGTCATGCAAGGTGAAGTTCTATATCGGCAAGGGTTCTTGATGCCGCTCCTCCGGTGTATAGCCCATGATGATATAGAAAGAGTATTAAAAGAAGTTCATGAAGGAGAATGCAGTGAACACACTGGAGGACAAACACTAGCGAAGAAAATATTACGATACGGGTATTTTTGGCCCACCATAAATAAGGATGCAACTAAATATGCTCGACACTGTGACGCGTGCCAGAAATTCTCAAAGATCTCTAGGGCACCTCCTAGCCAGTTAAGGACAATGATGAGTCCGTGGCCTTTCGCTGTGTGGGGAGTTGATATCATCAGAAGTCTCCCCCTAGCGAAGGGTAGAGCAAAGTTTGTTATAGTGGCCATTGATTACTTTACAAAATGGGTTGAAACAGAAGCACTGACAATGATTTCAACAAAGAAGGTGATCAGCTTCGTCGTGAGAAATATCATATGTCGGTTTGGAATCCCGAAAGTTATCATAACGGATAATGGAACCCAATTTGACAGCTCTGAGTTCCGAGATTTTTGTCAAAGATACCATATCTAGAAGAGGTTCACGGCTGTGGCACACCCACAGTCAAATGGGCAGGTAGAAGCGGCAAACAAAGTAATCAGGTCCATTTTGAAGAAGCGACTGAAGCAGGCCAAAGCCATGTGGGTCATTGAGCTACCTTTGGCACTTTGGGCCTATAGAACAACTTTCAAATCAGCTACTGGGCATACTCCTTTCTCCATTGCTTTCGGGTCGGAAGCAGTCATCCCGGTAGAGCTAGAAGTACCGTCCCACAGGGTCACTTATTACGACCCAATGACTAATAACGAGCTGCTTCTCGAATCCCTGGATATGGTGGAAGAAAAGAGAGACGAGGCGGATCTACGTGCCTTGAGGCACAAGCAGCAAGTTGCTCGATTTTACAACAAAAGTGTCCGAGCTTGAACCTTTGAACCCAGAGACTTGGTTCTAAAGCGTATCTTCCCACCCCCAGTGCATTTGGAGCCGAAGTGGAAAGGACCCTATGCCATCCTATGGAGGCTTGATAATGGATCCTTCAAGCTAACGACCGTGGATGGAATTGAAATCCCGAGAGTGTGGAATGCCCAGCATTTGTGACACTATTTGACGTGGAACTGTCATTCTTATTCTTTTGTTTGTAGGACCATGTAATAAGACTTGACTTGCCTAGAACAGTCCAGTTATATAAGCAAAAGATTATAAAGTGGACGTAGGTCATGATTCGAATGAACCACTATAAAATATCGTCTGTCATTTACTTTTATCACACCATTATTTACTATATTGTTACTCATGTGTATGAATTATCGCAATTCTTATAAATTTATCATAAACTATGCAGTTACTAAAAATATGCAGGGTACCAATAAGGCGATAAAGTAAACGAAATAGCCGTCAAAGCTCTACTTCTCAAGGCCTGAGAAGAAGTACATAAGGACAAATAATTAAATTGTCCGCGAGACGTGAAGGTGCACCATGATTTTAAAGACCGTCACGATTGAAACTCTACCCTCGGCATTCGACGGGAGAGTATAAAGGTGTCGGGGACTCGGCACCGCAAAAGAACTCCTACCCCGCTGAAGGATCGAGGAACAAATTGAAAGCTGAGTTCGAACTCTATCATAGGCATACGACAGGAGAGCATAAAGGCATTTTAACTAAATGTCGCATAAGGGCTCCTATCCCGCTGTAGGATCGGGAACGAGAATGAAAGCTGAGCCCGACCCCCTCATCTCCGGACTTGGGGAGGGGGGCAATGCAAGAATGACTCTAATCAATCCTCAATAAGCCCTGGACAGGCATTGTAATGACGATTGATTAGAGGCATAATCATACGACACTTGTGTACACTTCACATTTACGTAGCACACAAACTTTTCGATGACTATAATTTATGACTTCGACGCTAGTTGTGATTATTAGCATTATTTATGATTATATTTAATATTTGTGATTTAGAACAATAAACTTTTCAGATATTATAAACTTGCAGGTATGTGAAGATACAAAAGAAACAGATTTTCATTTACTAAGTGCGGAATTACAAAATAAAGCTAAGCAAAAGGCGAGGGCTATACTCGCGGCTACATCCTAAGGCCAGTGAAAATACTAAAAAGAAAAAAGCATAACTAAACTAGCACTACTTGGGATTTGGGGACGACCTCAGCCTCTTCTCTTTCTTTTTCTTCCCCGTCTCCTCCTCCTTGTCGACATCGTCTTTATCATGCTTCTTCCTCTTCTTTTTGTCGGAAGGAGGATCCACGGAAAGGTTGGTAGATTAGCCTGCAAGCTACGAAGTTATCGACTTAGAGGGGAACTTTATGATTAACCCCGTTTTGGGATTAGCAGCAGTGATAGGAGGCACATTTAGAGGCTCTTGTTCCTCTATTTTCAAAGACAACTGCTTATCCATCATCGCTTTCATCCCGACCAAAGTCTCACTTTCAGGATCTGTTGTTTCCCTCATGATGTCTAATTCCTCCTCTTTATCCTCGTGGTCGTCATCAATATCATCCAAGGCCCTAATAATTTCAGCATCCTTTGGGGCACCCTTGCTGGAAGCTTCAATGGTTTCCCTAGTTATCTCAGTTTTGGGCTGCTTTGGATCTTCAGGAGTGACCTCGGTGACTGGAGGCACACCAACCTTCTCGACATTCACCGGCTTCTTTGTAACCTCCTCGGTAGGCCTAACACCTACATTATAAGAAGCAATAGTTATTAGTTCAGGAGAAAGTATGGTCATCCCAATTGACTGCTCTATATCTTGACGACGAGTTATAACGGATTTAACAAACTATAGAGAAATTGTGGAGATACCTTCCGCTGATCCTTCAGCCGAAGATGTAGTGGAAGCTCCAACGGCAGGAGGGACTGGAATTCCGGAGATCAAGGGATCGTCGGGATTGTATTCCTCAACTTCAGAAGTTTTAGGCTCCGGTGCTGAGCTGGAACCCTCGTCGATTTTAGTTTTGCCCTTGAGATCGGTTTTCTCTTTATCCATGGCCTCTCGGATCATGCGTCTACATTCCGCTAAGACCTCAGGCTCTCCCCCCTTAAGGAAGGTCTCCATAAGTTTGCTTTTGTCGATCTCATTAACCCCTAACCGCTGCTTCTCTCCATCGACTATCATATCTCAGCATTGACCAGAGTTTTGTTATAATCTTGGATCTAGGAGATATCTCGGGTGCGGATAAACTGAGAAAAAAAGTCCATAAGCAGCTCCTCAAACCTTTCAATCTCCTTCTCAGCTACAGCATGGCGAGTAGTGACAGTGGAAGCCAACTCAAGAGCAGCATTGGTATTACTCTCGGCAAGAGCTGTCTATTCTTCGGCATGGGCGAGTCTATCGTTCAAGCTTGTTCTCTCCTCTTCCCAAGCGGCCCTTTTTGTAGAAAATTGATCTTATGCAGCTTTCAGTTCAGCATTAACAAGTTTTAGGTCCTCCACCTCCTTCTTCAAGGCCACACGCTCTTGACTATTTGAATCAAGTTCAAGGTGGAAGCATTTTGTGGCATTCTCTAGCTCGGTCTTATGATTGTTAGCATCCCGCTGAGCTATCGCAAGAAGAGCCTGTACATCCTCAAGATCCTTTATTTCTTTATTCCTGGTCCTGATGTCATTACCAATCTTTACCCGGTCCCTAGCTGCATCTGTCTTCAGAGTATAGATAACATCCGAAAGTTTCTTGGCATGTTTTTCATCACCCTATTTTGCTTGGCTACATGGGCGACGCATCCCACAACTTCGTCATCCCAATCCTCAGGAACCGACTCTAGGTCTAGGACAAAGACCATCCTCTCAAAATAGATTTCGGGAAATTGCTTCCGCAAGCGCTCCAGTTTTGCCTTATTGTCAGGAGCCAGGGCCACATCTTGCATAGTAGAGGACTCTAAATGTTGTTGACCCGAAGAAAAGAGAGCTGCTTTCTCTTGCTCTTTACCTTAGCTTGGTTCCTTTTGTTTGCCCTTGGGATCATGAGGCTTTTTAGAAGATTTGCTGTGTGGAGGTAAGCCCCATGGAGGAGTTAGCGCCCTAGGAATCTCTTTACCCCCAGTATGTGGCGGTTGGCGATTGTGGGATTTACCAAGATCTTGCTTAAAAGAAGAGCGAAAGCGTGGGGAATGAGGTTGATAGGAATCAGAATGTCTTTGACTATCCCTTCCACGACTGCCGCTGCGGTCATGCTCGGACATGGAAGAAAACCTGGGAGTATTCTCGCGAAGAGCGCGGTAGGAGTAGGAATGATGAAGAGGCATGCTTCCTGCAGAAAATAACAAATGGAGATCAGAGTTACAGATATGACTAGCGTAAAGGTGTCGTGACAAGTGGTGCATGTGGTATGTGTGTATGCCCGTGTAATCCCCCTAACATACCAGGGCCCGAAGTCTGGCTTGTCTGCATGGTTTCTTTATCTTTAACTGGAGAAGTTTCTCCCTTGGAGGTAGGGGAAAATGGTTCCCCTTCAAAATCTCCGGAGGTATAGAGGTCATCTGGTAAGGGAATCTTTTTTAAATCCTCACGTATTTGCTCATCTGTCAACAAGGGTTAGATTGGTGGTGGAGTCTTCGCGGGAGACTGTCCTTTAGAGGAAGGATTGTCTTCCGGCTCGCTAATTCGAGTTTCGCCTCCCTTATACACAATGAGATCCTCGTCATCTTGGTCAATCAGAGGTGAAGGACTTTTAGGGATCTCAACCACCTTTGCGGCTTCTGTGGTCCCCTCTCCCCTTGCCGGGGGCATGCTGCTAGACTCTCCACCAATATGGGGCACATACTTGTAAGGCCTACCACCTAAGCCAAGCCAATATCTTATGCCCAAAAGACGGTGATTGTGAAGATTCTCGTCGGTGATACATTTCTTGATTTTTAAGAAATCAGATGTGCTTTTGAGAAGGAAGGACAATCGATCTTCATATATTGAACCTTCTATTTTTGGAAAAATGTGATCTGCACAAAAAAAGGAAACATGTTAGCACTTTGATTATGCAACTAGATCATGCATCAAGGGACTTAAGGCTTACTTGATTGTAGCCACTTCCTCGCACGCCCGGCCTGGCGTTTTATGTAAAACCAATCAGCTAAGGGATCCCCTATGTTGTTGTGACCCTCCAACAAAACCTTCCTGTTGGCCGCTGATTCAAAGAAAGTGAAGTTTGGAGTCGCTGTGGAACGGTGTTTGAAGAGATAATAGAATTTCAAATCCTTGAAAATGAGCTCAGTCTGTAGAATCTCCACATACGCAATACATAGAATATACAAAGGCGCGTAAGCATTAGGATGAAGTTGTATTGGGGCAATGCGCAGTCGCCTTAAGGTCTCAACAACAATCGGTGGAAATGGAGGAATTGCGCCTACCCAACACATGAGCCTACTGACAGTCATGTACCCTTTTAGGGTAGAATGAGGTCTATCCTCACCTCCTGGAGTTTTCACGTCATCCCAAGAAATCCCGTGTCTCAAGCATATTTTCTTAAGCTTTATATCGTCTAATTTGGAAGCTAGAGAATTAGTGAGTTTCTTTTCCTTAATTTCCTCAACACTGGGGATCTCATCCGGAGCTCGGTCGTCTTCTTCTTCTTCCTCGAGCGATGCGCTCTCGGAAGAATCTGATTCTGTCTCGTACTCAGAGTCAGAATTAATCCAACCGCTCTCCTTTCGGATATTCTCAAGGAGCGTCTATCTAACATTGTTGTTCTGGCAAGTAAACATGAAAGATTAGGATGCAGTTACCCATGAACCATGTGCATGTGCGAGTGCTAGTGTGTGCAAGTGTGTATAACACTGGAAAAGAAAATCACAAAGTAAATTGGATAAACGTAATTAGTATGTTGTAAAGTCATGTTGTTGATCAGCCCAGAAAGTTCATCTCGAAGGCTCTAACCTAAATGTCTGATATATTGGGATTACGATGCATTGTTTAAGCAAAAATATATCTGGGATCGTCGAAAAATCCGGTTCGTTGAAACCTTGGGGATTGGATCGCGATTTACTCGGATCGTGGGACTCGTGTCGGATCGTGAAGAATGGGTCGCCCACTAGTCTCGCCAGCAGATGGACTTAGGGGTTGTGATACAGTTCAATTCAGAGTATATAAGCGGATTGTGAAACACTCCCCATGATCCACCTTAATGCTCAGCGCCACGACCCAATCCTTTTCCATTATTGTGACCCGATTCGTTGTCCAGCATTACACCACAGTTTCCACCCTGGTCCTTCTGTTTCCACGACCCGAGCCAAAACCTCGCCCACGAGTCGACCTGGCCTGCTCCTTCTCCCTCCTCGTTTCTCCTCTCCATTCGTAAATCCATGAAATTGAACCCATTACCACCGTCACTAAACCCAACGCCCTCATCATTGCCATAGCTATATCGATGAAAATTCAACGGAAATAAAGAGGAGCGAAAAAGAAGCCAAACGAAATGGGAAGCAAGCTTAACGCCATTACCTTTTTATTGTAGGAAATACTCGATTTTTGGGGAAAGTTAAATTAGGGTTTTGGAGTTGGAAGTTAAGAAAAGTGGTGGCCAGTGAGAGAGAAAGTGAAAAAGTAAAAGGAAGGGGTTAAAACAGCTTATATAGCCGAGAAGGAGACTTTTGGCATTCCCTTCTTTGTCTCATATGGCTCGCCAGGCCATAATGGGCCACGAGCATGCGGAAGGCCCACCAGGATTCGTACTTGGACCCCCCAGACAACGGTCCGAGGACTATAGGATGGCTCTGCTTGAGGGTGTTGGATAGTCCGCCATGGCCCGTGGTTTGAAGTGGTGATCCGAGCCCTAACGTAACCAATGGATCGGAAAGACAGATTTCCATATTTGCGGAAATATGAAAGTTATTAAATACTACTTCTTACATAAAGTTTTAAAACTTACTTGGCAATTCGATAACAATATCTCCAAAAACTCAAGAGATGAAAATTACCCGATGTACAAAGAAATGATTGAACCCGGTATTTATACCAGTCAAAGGACACAACTTCCTCAAGCAGTACGACGTTTCAGACGGACACGACTTTTCGATTCACATCGCTTCATGAAAATATAGCTCAGTAATTTCGAAGCATTTCCCATCCTTGATAAAACATATACCATTCAATCACATTTTCTTATTTATTAGGTTACTTGGGTTAACAGTACTCAAGGCTTACACACACGTTGTACCCATTTACTTCCTAGTGGATTAACCTAATACAGTACATATGTAGTTACCCCTCAATATTGAGGTATAGCCTATGGTACCCCACTCACACGGTCTCTACTGTGATGCCACAGAAATGAATGCAGTCCCACATCCTACACCGAAGTGACGTACAGATCTCTACATAACAATGTTATGTTCCGCATATATCTGTCATTACTATGCTACGTAAGCGTATGGACTGCCACCTTCGATCGAATAAGATTCCATACTAGAGTAATGCCCTCAAGTCTACGATACACCACCCAGAGCAGACATGCATGTATCTAGACTTTTCCACGTATGTATTGTCAATCGTATTCGATGCCTTAACTGCACATAATGTGCACCGAGTTCCGTGGCAGGGCTATACAAGAAACACGGAACTCGGTCGGGAGCTTATCCATATCTATACAGCCCCACCTTTAAGGGCCTCAAAATACAGATATCCCTCGGGTTTTTTTTCATGGTGGTTATGGCCTCACCTCGGCCCCTCCCTCAACTAGTAAAGACTACAAGAGCTAAGTGACTTGCCCCTAACAAACAATCAAAATATCCAATTGACGTTTCCCCTCAACCACCGTACCTCGATAGTGAAAGGTGAATTGGTCTATTGAGTTTAGCTCCAGTCTTTTCGCATCCCATTGGCTGCCGATGATGGGTACCCAACGATCTACTATCCTTGTTGGTCCTGACCTTGCCTCCCGTTGAGGCGATCGCCGAATCACCCTAGTGTTACCTCATCACAGCATTCTGACTACAAGGCTACTTTTGAAGTCAAGGCCCACCCACCTATTAGTAACGCGCATACCCAACCTCTGCGAGCACAGCCTAAACATCTGTCATCGCACAAAGGACTACCAGGAGCACCTTACGTATCTCAGGAAGTCGCGTGCTTCCCCTTCCAGGCCTTCGGAGCTGACAGAATAATCAAATGAACGTGCGCTCCCCTCATGCTTTATGACACCACAATGATCTACCCCGTTGGGTTATTCACCCTCAAACATGCGGACTGGTCCAAGCGCCTCACTTTAATATGTTATTAGACCCTATGTCTAAACATTCTGTTATGTGCTTGCTTTACCTCATCAGGTTTCCATTTAACTTGGTTATTCCCATTCACATTGACTTCTTATCCAAGTTACCAAGTTCCTTTCGCTTATTAATTTAGTTCTTATAACTTAATCCATTTATTTAAGCCCATTAATAAGCCCTTAACATGTTATTCTCTATATTGTAATCCAAGGTCTGTAATCCACAATCTCTTTATATTCTTATTGATTTCAAAGTTATAATAACATGTTCTACTTAATATGTAATTAAGTATATCTCAATTCACATGTTTTCTCTTTAACATGTCAGTCAATATTTATGATTAAATATAACTTATTTCATTTAATAAGTTTGCCTCATTCTTTCTTATTTAATCATAATTCCATTTTACACCGTCACTACAACTTATCGTTGTTTACTTATTAATTTAGTTCTCTTAATTAAGGTTCACTAATAAGTATCCTTTCCATTTATTATAACCTAAGTTATAATTTCCACTTGTCCCTAGGACAAGCCTTAACATGTTATTCTTATCAGTAGATTTCAGATTTTCAAGTTACAGATTACTTAATTTATAAATAAGTACAGCTTCTTACATTTCATAAACTTTCCCCCTTTTCTCTACTTATTACAAACAACTGGTTTTAGGTTTCTCCATTTACTGATTACTTAATTTACAATTAAGTGTCACTTATCTCATTTCACATGTTATCTCGTTTCCTTACTAGTTTATTATAACCTAAGTTATAATCTTCACTTGTCCCTAGGACAAGTCTACCTATTATACAAAATTATCATTAATGTAATTTATTTATATTAGGTTATTATCATACCTCATTCATGTATTTCTTTTACTATTGTCACTTTCATTCAATTCCATTAATTACAATTAATGTTGCATATTAGTCCTGCTATTTACATATATTCATATATATATATATATATATATATATATATATGCTCTAGACCTCTCACATTAAGCCTACACTTGTGGATGCTGGATTTGTCGGGCGGTTCCGGGCAGACTTCTACCATAAGTTGACTTAACCTCGTGTCTTAGCACCACTGCTTGTTTTATTTATGCACTTAGACCTCTCACATTAGATTACCACTTGTGGATGCTGGATATGCCGGGTGGTTCCGAGCAGACTTCTACCACAAGTGTAATCTAACCTCGTGTCTAAGCGTGGTTACAGTTTCCTATTAACTGTAAATTTTCTATATAATTTAGTCGTGTCCATTCTTTCAAATTTTTACTATAATCTATATTTTACACGTCATCATATTAAGCCCATTTTACATTGCATGTTCTTTCTAACATACAATAAATTCTATTCTAACATGTAATCGTTTTAATCATGTAATTGTTCAAATCAAACAAGCTAGCATGTAACTTTCTCAATTTCTACAGTTACTGGTCCAGGTACATAAATGTCACAAGTTAACATGGAATTGGAACAACAATAATTGCTACACATATTTGGACAAGTTTATATTTCAACATTGAGCATTTTAGCACATTAAACATTTCAACATATGAAATTTCCAACATATTAATATCTTAGCATATTAATATTCCAACATGTCATCTTAGTATTTCGTCACTTTAATCATTCTGACATATGTTTAAACATTTCAACTTATCATATTTCAACATGTCATATTAACATTTCATCATTGCATAATAACGGGGGAATGTTTAAAGGATAATATATCATTATCAAAAATGATATAACTTAAATCCACTCACCTAATTTACTTTCTAAATCTTGGATCTAGTTCAGATCTAATATTCCATGGTCCTCCTAGCCGAATTTAGAACCTAGCAACCATGGATTCAGAATTCTTACTAAAAGAAAAAGGGAAGAAAGAGAAGAAAAATGAAATAGACCAGATCTAGAAAATTACCTCACTTCGAATATGATTCTGAACACCTTCTTATTAATCTTCATTCTTTTCCTCCAGATTTTTATTCAGAATTTTCCTAAACTATTTATAATATTTTCTGAAGAGATTTGAGGAGGAGGAAGAACGGCAGAGCTTAGACGTTGTCTTAGAGAATGTGAGATTTAGGGTAGGCTCTGCTAGCCTATTTATAGGTGTTCTGGATCTTATCGTATACACAACACTGAGTCTGCGTTGAACCTGGTTAAGAAAACGGTCCAGATACGTCAGTGGATTTTCCCGGATCTGGGGGTTGTCGACCCTGCTCTCCACCCCCCCCCCCCCCCACACAAGGGTGTCGACCCCCCAGGCCCCACAAGCAGTTTTGGCATAGAAATTTGAATTTCTAATGTTTGAATTTCTAAAATTTATTTAACTGTTATATTCACATGTAATCTTCTTATGCGTATAGAATTCTTCTAACGATCATTTTACGCGTATATATATACGCACAACTTTCGTTTCGTTTTCAAAATTCTAACAGTGTTACACCGTTATTTGATTCTTGCCATATTTCATTAATTGTAGCCTTATCTTAAATTTTGTCTCTTGTATATATATACACTAAAATATATATATATATATATATATATATATGGTTACATTCATTGGTTGCGTTTGATATGTAAATATAACCAGTGTGATATTTAATTTTGTATTTAACGCTTTTGGTTACATTTATTTAACAATTGAGTAAAATAGTGGTTACGTTTTCACGCTTCCCTCCAATTAGATTTCTCTTCCCTCCTCTATTTCCAATTTTCCGCCTAAACTAAGGTTATTTTCCTCCTTCCCCTAAATCACTTACCTCCTTGTTACCCATAAATTATGTTTGAGTTTACTCTTCTCCTTCAATCTACGTTCGTTCTTCTTCTTCTACCTTAATTCTTCATGTTCCCTCCTTCGATCGATCGATCCACATACGTTTTAATCTGGATTTTCATATGAAGCTTCGATTTAAAGTAACACTTCGCTTTATTCATATTTCGTATTATTTAGGGCTCCATATATTTATTCTCAGAATGTTGTTTTTGAAGTGTGGAATAGTTGAGTGTAACAACATATGGATTATACAGTGATCCAGCGAAATAATTAGTTCACTGATTCAAAACGTGAATGAAAACCGAAATGTGATTTAGTGTAAAGGAAGCATTATATCTCAGCTAGGAATAAACAAGGGAAATATTAATATTAAATGAGGACTATTATTCAATTAGCAATAATAAGAAGAAGAAAAATCAACGAAATAGGTTCAGAAAAGATGTAATAAATAAAAATAAAAATAATAATTAAATAGTCAACAAATATCAGCTGACATATATGTAGAATTGCCAAATTGCAATCTGATGTAACTTGAATATTATTTTAGCAAGTTTCTTGTGAAACGTTAAATAAAAGAAGATTAGTTTCATTGTCCCTCCTCGTCAAATAGAATGTAGTTGATTGAGTCTCTCCATCATATAAACGATGTTCCTTTAGAATCTTATGCACAACTTGCTGCCAACAGCTATACTATTGGGTTGGTATCGAGCCTACTATTTTGTCCCAAAATTCTTGCAAACATTCACTAAGAATGGAAGTTTGGATTTTTGGTCCAATAACTGGTGGTTTGAATTGATTTCTCTGGTTTTGATGTGTGTCATGTAGATGCTAGATTCTTCTTTCTAGACCACTCGAGCTGACCATTCACGGTTAATTGTGGTTCAACCGTGGCTTCATCTGGTCCTGCTACTAGGCTTTTTATATGAGTACGTATGCTGCATTGTTGTGAGTCTGCCTTTTATACATGTTTTTTTGGAGCTGTTTTAGAGGATTTAAACTAAATGTTTCTCAGAGATGATTTATTTTGCTCTGTTAGTGTGATGACCCCAAACTTCCGTTGACCGAAAGTAAGGATAATCATTTGGAATACAACATATTTATAACAACAATAGTTCTCAGAAAATATCATAACACATAATTATAGCAGCGGAAAGATAAAGGTCAAAATCATCACATCAACCGAACCACAGAGTACGCAGTTTACAGGATACAGCTTAACAAAATAAAAGTCTGAATCAAAGGAAATAAGTCCCAACTCAAAACGTACATCAAAATACAGAATGGAATAAAGTCTCTAAAGCAAAAGATAAAGATAAAAGGAGAGTCTTCGTCTTCTTCTTCCAAGCAGTCTTCAATCCAGAAAATGTCTTCCTAAAAACCTGCTACTTGGCTGCCCGTGTAAATAGAGGGCACCCGAGTTTGCAAAGTGAAACAAACATCGAGTCAGTCATGGGACTAGTATGAGAAATCTTTCTATACTAACTAACTATATGGCGAATCACAGGACCACGCCGCAAACGCGGAACGGGTTTACTCCATTGGATTGCCAGTGCTCGATTTAATAAATTTTATACAAAAATAATGAAATGACTTGTGAAAAATGAAGTCATCATAAGACTCAAGTCCTATCACACAATGCAACACAAACCGGAGGATAGAGTTTTTCCTTATGATGATCAAACATGCTTAATACGTGTAAAGTAATATTATTTTTAGTGTCTAAGCAGTTTTAAAATACTTCAATATAAATGTATCAATCCTAGACGGCATAGGTACCATATACTATGTCGCCATATATAAGTTTACAATCAAGACCATAATGTCGTATTGGAAATTGGTTTTCCGTCATGAAATCGAGGCTAGGGATCGTCCTCTCTGATTCGAGACACTCAAGCAAATGCCTCAGGATCCCCCGCAGTGAACCCTTGGATCTTCAGGGTCGATCCCCACCTAACGGTAGTGGATTGGCAATTCCTGAACACACGTTTCCCGGTTCCTTTGAACCTATAGTATGGCCACTAACAACCTATAAAACCCGAGGTACCTCAATCCAACATCCACATAAGTAAAATGCCAGTCAGTTTAAGCACTGACACTACCCCTAGCTAGAAAGAAACGTGTGCACTCCCTGCAGTCCTAATCCCGTTTTTGAATCATACCGGGGTGTGAGGCTCGCGAAGTCACGCTATACTCAAAGCTACGCCTAAACAGGCTATGCTTTGATCATCAACCACTAGGCCCACTTTTCAACAAAAGCATTGATCATTGCATTTTGGCATGCCACATTGACAATTCACGCCATGCGATCGATAACTATTACTATATACCAGGGTGTTAAGCAGAGAATAAATTCTCCACCACCAAATAGACATATATTAATACAAATCGATTTAATTACATGGAATGGATTCCAACGTCAGACACACATACATTTACAAGTCCGTTCTGGGTCTGAACGAAACCGGAGACACCTGAGAGGTTCTCGCTTATCTGGACAATCAACACATACGTCCAGACAACTACTGCTTCAACCCCGTCCTGTGAGCAAGTTAGTACAAAGCATCAGTAGTCGTTGTCCATTCGATGTGAAGATCGCCGGTCTTCAACCATCGTCTTCTAAATTTCGATTTAATCGTCGTGTAATTATTTGAAATGAGTTAAACTCGGTCTTTTCAAATAATTATCGCAAAATTATCATTTAAATAATTTCATGTCTTTAATATCTATTTATAATGATTTATCGCTATTTTTATTTATTTGAAAATAGCTCAAAATAATAAAACGACGCTTCGGGTCAGTGGGCTGCCCTGGCGCTGTTTTTACCAGATTTTGATTTACACATATCTTGAAATCTAACCGCGGGATTTTGACGAAATTAATATCGTCGGAAAGCTCTTCCCAAAGCGGTCGTAATGGTTCCGGTTTTGGGAAAATCCAACGGTCGGATCTTTTGGTATAATCGTTTAAAGTTACGATTGCCGATACACGAACTACCGTGCGCGTTTCATTTAATTTTATATTTATATATAAATAAAAATATAATTCGTTGGAGATTTCAACTATACAAATCCATTCATTTTTATCGCCTCTCAAGTGACGACAAACATGTCACTTTTAATCTCTATTCCTTTTAATCGCATCGACCATGGTTATAAAATGTCATTATTATATCTCTGGTTTTATTTATATCTAAATTATAAATAAAAATCACTTTCTAAAACTCATGTTCTTATTCACATCTAAAATGTGAATAAAATACTTCTTTTAATTTCATGGTTTTATTCATATCTAAATTGTGAATAAAAATATATTTTTCCAATATCATATTTTTATTAATAACTGAATTACAAATAAAATGTACTTTATAAATTTTTTTTTATTTGCAACTAGTTTGCAAAATAAAAATGTACTTTCTCAATTTCATGTTTTTATTTGCAACTAGTTTGCAAATAAAAAATCCACTTTTAAAACAGTGTTTTTATTTACATATGAAATGCAAACAAAATGTACTTTTTATTTCCATATTTTAAAAAAAGTGAATAAGAAGGTACTTTTCATATTCATGTCTTTTATTTGCAACTAATTTGCAAATAAAAAGTGTAGTCTCTTTCTATGTTTTATTTGCATCTAAAAATGCAAACAAAAATGTAATTCTTTTCTATGTCATATTTTATTAACACTAGATAAGTTACGACCCGAACTTCCCCGGTCTCCGAAGAGAAGAGAAAGAACGAATTGTATTGAGAACACGACAAAATAGAACGCAGACAGAAGAACATTTCATTGTTAATTACAACAATTCCATCAGAAAATATGAATATACAGAGTATAAACAAATAATATACATCAGAAAATATCAGAGATTACAATAAATTACATAGCAGCGGAAAATAATACAATACACAACTAGAAGTAATACACGGATACAGAGCTTTCCGAGTATCGTTCCGGCTGTAAATCAGGACCCTGTGAATATAAATCTGCAAAACCAAAACTACTAGCTGCCCATGTCAAAATAAGGGCACCCAGAGTTTAGGTTAAAACAATAAACTCCAGGTCAGTCATGGGACTGGTGTGAGAACTAAAACAGTTATTAATCTTTATTTTTTAATGTTTGGTAAATCAAGAGACCACGCCGTATAACACGGAACGGGTTTCCTCCCAAGAATACCAGTGCATATAACAAAACAGCGCAATGCTTTTTGGAAAAATGAAGCTAATATAAGACCCAGGTCCTATCACACAATGCAACACAAGCCGGGGGATAGGGTTTTCCCTTATAATAGCCAAACATGTTTAGTACGTTTTAAACAAATCATTTGATACTATTATAAGTGCATAGTGTATAAAACAACTTCAAATCATAAGTATCAATCATAGGCGGCATGGGTACCATATATCATGTCGCCAATACTAGGCTCTACAATCAAAACCGCAAAGTCACGTATTTGGAAATTGGATTTCCATCTGTGAACCGAGGCAAAAGATAGTCCTCTACCGATTCGAGACAATCTAGCCCATGTCTCAGGATCAGAATGCATCAACCCTTTGAATCGTCAGGGTCGGTCCACCGATGTGGATTATTATGCCTAAACACCACGTTTCCCCGCCCTTTGGGGCGTAAATGAGCCAACAAATGACTCCATTGGTCCCAGATCGACCGATATATCCGAGGCGCCTCGCAACAGCAACAACCACATAAGTCAAACTCGTCAGGGCGTGTAAAACCACTGAAGCCACTTCTAGCTAGAAAGAAACGCATGTCCTCCCTGATGTCCTCTCCCGTTTCTGGTTCACAACCGAGGTGTGAGGCTCGTGAATCAACGCTACACAAAGCTACGCCACACAGGCCGTGCTTTGATCATCAACCACAAGACTCTGCTTTTCAATAGAAGCCTTGATCATTTGCATCTTAGCATGCCACATAGGCAAACCACTCTATGCAACCGATATCAGCCACACAGAATGAAATCCGATGTCAGACACACAGTCCATTTACAAGTCCGTTCTGGGTCTGAACGAAACCGGAGGCACCTAGTACCCCACACATCCATCGATCTCCAAGTACGTTTGGACGACCACCAACTGATTCCCTCCTCTTGGGTGTAACCCCAATCAAGATCATCAGTAATTATCCAAACGACATGAAGACCTCTGGTCTTCAACCACCGTCTTCACCTTCAACTTATCGTCGTATTAGTTATTCAGAATGGGATAAACCCGGTCTTTCCGAATAACTCGCGTATATAATAAACAAGTGTTACACAAACACAACATACACCTCATTCCAATTCATCAGTCACTAACCGTAAATTAGTAAGAGAACAATTCCCCAAATATTAACCCAGAAGGCCGAAACCAACATCAGATCAATACCCAGGAAACCATTCATCTTAGCCAACCTACAGTTAGTTTCTAAATTTCACATTCTTAGGGAAAGGTTCCCATTAATTTTATCAAAGATAAATTCTTTTAAATTTATTCTTTAATCTTCCTTTGAATATCACTTCAAACTAGTCGGGATTAGCGAACCACACCGAAGTAATCATTTATTTTATTTCCCAATCCCAACCTATTCATCCCATGAAGTAAAACTAGTAATACTTCATATCTAACACCACGGTGTTATCGGTAAATTCAGTTACCATTTCACGTTCAAATCTAATTAAAGATTTAACTACCGTCTGGAGTAAAACTGGCGATACTCCATTCTCGATCTTTTCAATCTAATTAAAGATTCATTAAAACTCCACTTAGTTTTAATCTTTGACTGGGTTAAAGAATCAGTGTCATTTAAAACACGGTTCATG
Source organism: Allium sativum (assembly GCA_030737875.1). Taxonomy (NCBI): domain Eukaryota; kingdom Viridiplantae; phylum Streptophyta; class Magnoliopsida; order Asparagales; family Amaryllidaceae; genus Allium; species Allium sativum. The sequence goes on along the minus strand of CM060916.1, from coordinate 216,785,325 downwards.
ATAAACCCAAAATCACATTGCATTAATTATCGGGTTAAAGAACAAGTGTTATTCAAAACACCGTTCACGATAACCCCAAAAATCAATTCAAATTCAATTCCAATTAAATACCATTTAATTGGTACACTTCATTAAATCTAAATAAAAAGATTTAATATTTTTCTCAATTGGGTTTAAGAATAGTGTTAACGAAGACACCATTCACGACAAACCCAAATCACATTTGATACTTAATACAAGGCTCTGAATAGAAAATATATCAGCTTATATTCAGTATCAAATTCTACGACCAACAATTATCGTACTGGAAATAACGATATACATATATCTTTCAAATTTCCATAACAACATCTGTATAATCACGAAATCCAACATCGAAATATTCCAAAGACAATCGATTCACATCCCTTCCAATTCAATTATTGGAAATTCTGGTTACTTTTAAAACCCTTTTCAAATTCAATTTATTTATTTAAAAATAAATTGAATTATAATTCTAGTTGAAAACTAGTTCATTTCGATAAAAATCTATTTTTATCTTTTCAAATATGGAGTTTTTCATCCCAATTCTTCCCAAATCATTTCTTATGATTTTACACAAATTATTACTATTTTTAATAATTTTATCAAGGCCCGTACAGTCGATATCCATCAACGGCCATCCAACTGCATTTACAGCGACCTTTTCCAAATTTGATTTGGACATAATTCCAAATCCAACCGTTAGATTTCTAATTTCTAATATTCGTTAGAAAGCTCTTTTCGATACGAACCCAATGGTTCTGGTTTTAGAAGGATCCGACGGTCGGATCTCCCGCAATATCAATTCGAAGTCAATGGTCGAAATTCACGAACTACCGCAGCGTGGCGTGTTCTATTCACGCCATTATATTATATATATAATATATATAATATATACTTCATCGATTTCCTTTTAAAACGTATTTTATAATTCGTTTTAAATTCGTTTTCGAAACGATTTCAACTTCATTTTCAAATTCAAATCAAGATTGAATTTTTTCAATATAAATTCGTTTTAAATTCATCTCAAATTGATTTCAATTTAAATCGATTTTTAATTCAATTTCAGTTCGTTTTCAATTCAATTCAATTTCAATTCGAATTCATTCCTATTCAATTTCAGTTCGAATTCAATTCTATTCAATTTCAATTCGAATTCATTTCAATTCAATTTCCATTCAATTTCAATTCAATTCGAATTCATTTTCAAAAATTCGGTTTTGAAATCACTTTTCAATATTCATTATAAAAACGAATATAATCGATATAAATATCGTTCGCGTCAAAATAGCGCATATCTAATCAATACGGCTTTATATATTTCTATTTCAAATATTCTATTCAAATATTTCTTTTTCAAATATTTCTATTTTCAAATATTTCTTTTCAAAACTGGAATGAGGCCCAATCAATTACCATAGATTTTATTTCTATGGATTTGCATACAACGCATGTATATATCAACAATGACAAATAATCAACCATCATCCAAAGTGCATTCTACACTGTATAAGCATCAAATATAAATATTCAACGCTTATAACAGTCTGTCAATCAATCGATCGACATACAACTAATTATTGGGATTAGTGTATGTCATATATCAACCCAATACCCGTGTGGGGTTTTCAAACAATCAAACACAGATTTTATTTGTGCAGTTGGGCGATGTGTAAAATTTATCGTCCCAATAAATATCAGTCAAATGTGTGTATATAAACAAATCATCCGATTTATTTATTTTTATTTCATTTTAAATACACGTTAAAAATTCTATTTTCAACTATAAAATATTATAACTATATAAATATTTTATCTCATTTCACATCACATCACACGATCAACTACACAACAAAATCAAACATACAAGCATATAAGCCGTCCATGGTCTGTGGACGACGGGTGTCGGGTGCTACTAAACACCGTCTGCATCCTAGTATACATTTTAACTAGAAATAAATTTAAAAGTGAGGAGTTCTCACCTTTGGGATCCACTCCGCCATTCTTTATTTCTGAACGGTTTGGAATTGCTCGACTTTCCCACTCAACCATTTCACACTGTTCACAATAAAAAATCACATTTTTATTCTTTTCATTATATATAAAAATCGAATTTTTATCGCTACTTCATATAAATATCAAAATTCTATTTTGCTACAATATATATAAAAATTGTATTTTTATATTCTATGTCTTATAAAAATCGAATTTTTATTATCTCTACCATATAAAATTCATATTTTTATTATCTATAAAATATAAAAATCTTATTTTTATTATCTATAAAATATAAAAAATATATTTTTCCTTCTCTAACTTTCATATAAAAATTAAATCTTTTATGCGATTAAAAAAAAGATCTAATCTTTCAACAAATAAAAAAAATAAAAAAATTCACCTTTGCTTTATAAAAACTAAATTTTTCTTTGTAAACAATCCCTTCTTCCTTACAGGAGGTTATCTATATAAAAGCACATATTTTATTCTGAAATAAATAAAAATAAAAATAAATCACCTTTTCACGAGAACGAGGGGGGCTTGGGCTCGATACAGAAAAGAACGGGGGAGAAAGAAGCGAAGGAGGGCGCTGGGGTTGATCGGAGGGGCGGAATATGGCTGGGGGATGTGCTGCGCGTCGGGGTGGAGGGTGCGGCGTCGGTTCTGGTGGGGGGTTTCTCGCTCGATTGGGGAAGGGGCGGGTTTGCGCGACGAGGTGGGAGGAAGGGGGGTTTCCTGGTCGGCGACGGCGCCACCGGGGGGGTAGCGCGGTGGGTGTCTCTGACCGGGGGGGAGGGGAGGGGGCGCGATTAGGGTTCTTCTTCTTTTTTTGTTCTGTTTTGTATTCTGATTTGGAAAATATCGGGGGGTATAGGAGATAAGTAAGGTTTATATATATTAATTTATATTATTTAATTTCAAGAAGTTGACTTTTTCATACGACCTCTAAACGAGGCTCACCGCCTGTCGTCCATAGCTAATTACCCCCATTCCGAACACGATGGGATATGTATCTTAGGCTGATTCGACTGTTTCAATCAGTTTTCGTCAAAATCAACATATAACTCTATATATTGAATTTGAATACGCATTTCAATTTACCGGGGTCACATACAGCCTCTAAAAATTCCCGAAAAATATTTTCTAGCTTCGTATTGACGATACAGTCCTAACAAAACTAGTTTCGATAGATTCTGAGACCGTTTGAAAAATGGTCATTTTCCAGTCGATTAAAATCAACTAAAACTAGTCAAACGCGTTTTCCTTTGCCACGCTCACATATTGAATCGAAAAATTACGAATTTTGGAATCTAGCAATAACTTGACATCACGGATCCAACAAAAGTGGTTTCGTCGAAAACCGAGGTCATTTGCAAAATTCCCATTTTTAAGGGCCAGAATTCCATAGCGACTATTCTGAATTTTCAACTGGGCGTATCTTTTGATTCCCGCTATGAAATTTCAATTTTTCGGATTCGTTGGAAAGATATTCTCAAATAGATTCCAATATTTTTGGTTTCGCCAAAATCTGGTTTACTGTGCACCCGGTACATTCATTTGAATTTTGAAATCGAATTATCGAACTACCGCGCCATTTTCTATTCCTTTTATAATTATAAATAAATATTTATATTCTAACGACGATTCGAATAAATATATACGTTCGAATTCTATTCAAAATAAATTTCTCATCGTTATTATTTAAAATAATTCATTTTAAATAATCAAAATTCACTAAAATTGCCAAAATAAAAATTTTAAATTGGCTCGGATTTCCGAGTTATTACAAGATATAAATAAAATGTCCCTTTTTATTATGTCATGTTTTATTTACACTAAATGTAAATAAAATATTCCTTTTTCTTTTTCTTATTTATTTACTCTACATGTAAATAAATGTGACTTTTTCTATTTACATATTTATTTACTCTACATGTAAATAAATGTAACTTTTTCTATTTACATATTTATTTACTCTACATGTACATAAATGTGACTTTTTTCTATTTACATATTTATTTACTCTACATGTACATAAATGTGACTTTTTCTATTTACATATTTATTTACTCTACATGCAAATAAATGTGACTTTTTCTATTTACATAGGAAAGTATAAATTAAATGTTCTTACAAAATTTGTTCTTTTATTTACACAAGAAATGTAAATAAACTTATTCGCAAGTTTTTTTTTCATTTTATTCACACAAGAAAAATGTAAATAAAATATGTCATCGAGTTTTGGTCTTTTTATTTACAAAGGAAATTGTAAATAAAGTATGTTATCAAATTTTGGTCTTTTATCCATATAAGAAATGTGAATAAAATTCTATCGCTAAGTTTGTTCCTTTTATTCATATTAGAAATGTGAATAAAAGTCTATCGCTAAGTTTGTTCTTTTTATTCATATAAGAAATGTGAATAAAAGATTCACTACAAAAATGCTTATTTAATTTACAAAGGAAATGTGTAACACCCCGCCTCCGCTAGGGTCACTCGCAAAGGAATGCACTAGCTTTAGAGGGGCATTATTGGTAAACATGCACAGAAATATCACAAGACAGAACATATAAAATAGCGGAAGTAAAATCAAACTTTCATAACATGAATAAATAAGGTCTAAAGCCTTTTACATCAGAGTACATCAAAACCTGTCTTGCAATAGTAAAGAAGCATAAAGACATTTTCGAAAATTATTCCCCAAGTAAAACAGTAAAGTAGCCATAGCCAAGAAAAGTCCAAGCCATCCATGATGACCTTCAAGCAGAAGAAGTCCGAATTAAACAACAGTATTTCCTCCCTATAACCTGGGGGGGAACGGAAGACAAGAAGCGAAACAAAACGGGTCAGTCAAAAAGACTGAGTAAGCCCTATCTACTATCAGCATAAAAACTAGTAAAGTTAACTGGCATGAGAAACTGAGATGAACATAAGCATGATGACAAGATAGATAAGCTAAATCAAAATAACAGGATGAACTACTGAACTCAGATAAACTAAGGTGTCATGATAAATTACGATGTCAAGATAAAACAAGGTATCCCATCATCAGGTTCCTATCAAGTATAATATCCCCAATATATCTATCACGTATAACGTCCCATGGTATCTATCCTGTATTTTAGCTCTGCACCTACCATACTAGTATCCCCACCGTATCATGTGTTAACCATGAATGACCCTTACTCAAAAGTCGTGCAATGGTTCATGTCAACCTAATATATCACATTTATAGGTTACTCAACTCGTATGTTTCTTTCCATGTAAATGTTCGGTTCCTTGCCGTAGACGGTACGGGCTTTCCCATGAGGTTCTATACTACTCCAATGTAATTCCATGATCCTTAAGCTCGTTTGGACTGTTACCCTAGACCTAGCTAGGCTTTCCCAACATGAATCATCGTTTGTGCAACTAGGACTTATGCCGCCTAGGACCACTAGTGATTATGCTTACCTATTGCACGTTTTCGTATTTCGGTTTGGGTTCAACCACCCAGGGCCACTAGGAATTACGCTAACTGTCAACCGCGCCCTTTTTCCCACGCATTCATCGTGAATCGTTTTTCCATGACTGTATGCACATGTATCACATCGTGCCACCCGAGTCCTGTCATAGGGCAGATCAAGAAATACAGGACTCGGTCGGGAGCTTTCGATTTATCTGCCGATGCAGATGCTAAGGTCTGTTTTTCCTATACGTGGCTATGGTCCCACGAGACCACTCCCTCAACTAGTGAAAGACAAGACAGGATAAATCCTGTATGAGAACACACTACTGGCCAACCCACAATCCTAGCCTTACCGCAACCATAATTAGATAGCAATTATGGTCTTTTGGGTGTTCTCTGCCTTTCCGTACGTACACGCTTGACCAAAGATGGTAGGTAGCCTGACGAAATGCTATCTAGGGCACGACCGTGTATCGTCGACTATCCCCTATCCATCCCCGTCTTTAGGTCGCTCGTATAGCAACCAAGGCATACTCTTGGTTCTTCTAACGCATACCTTAACCTCTCATGAGCCTAGTGTGATCACCTGGCAGCTCACAGAGGGATACCAAGAATATCCTCACGTTCCCCGAAGCCGCTGCTTCGTTACCCAGTTCGCTGGAGCCTTTATCTAAATCAGATAACTTGCTCCTACTCGTGTGCTTAAACGATGACCTACCGTATCGGGTTACTCATCCAATCTATGAACTGGTCCAAAATTCCTTGACTAAGAATTATTACTTAGCTATTCTCCAACTAAGGTTCACCACTTAGCTTATTCCCGTTATTCTTGTTAATTACGGTTATCCACCTAATTTTCGGAACTAGGGTTTATATAATGGATTAAGTGTCACTTAAGTTCATGACTTAATCCGTCTACAAACCATGTCAAAATTGGCTAAGTATCCAAGTTCAAGACTTAACCCTACAAACCATGTGTCAAGTTGGTTAAGTATATTAAGCAATTCACGACTTAACCTCGTCCAATTATCATTCTAGATTGGTTAAGTATATATTAACTTGACCCTATCAATTTACTTAGTCAAATCGGTCAAGTGTATTCAAGCGATTCGTGACTTAGCCTTATCATGTTTTCACGTTATATTGGTTAAGTATTGGTTAACTTAACCACATCAAATTAACGAGTTAGATTGGTTAAGTATAGGTCACTTAACTACATCAAATCATCGTGTTAGATTAGTTAAGTGTTTAACTTAACCCCCCTTAAACTACCAAGTTGGATTAATTAAGTCTAGGCTAACTTAACCCCATCCGATTTCCATGTTTAGATTAGTTAAGTCTAAGTTAACTTAACCCCATCCATTAACTGTATTGTATGGTTAAGTGTCATTAAGGAAACTTACTTAACCTTATCATGTGGCATTAATTACTTAATGCACCTCAACCTCTCACATTAGACTTTGTTGTGGTTACTAGTTAAGCCGGTCGGTTCCGGGTAGCTTTACACCACAACTTGGTCTAACCTCGGGTTCAAGCACAACATGACCAACTTCTCACATTGGGTCCTATTGTTTGCAACTACTAGTTAGGCCGGTCGGTTCCGGGTAGCTTTATGTTGCAAACTCAACCCAACCTCGAGTTGGTCACTTTCATGTTTAGTCTAGTGTCATGTTCATATTCAAGTTTTCTTAAGAATATGGGTAGACCTAACTCAATAGGTAAATTCCCAATTCCATAGTATGGGTAGACCTAACTTAATAGGTAAATTCCCAATTTCATATTTTCAAGCATACTTACATGTCAACTTCCATGTTATATTTCAAGTCATGTTTTTAAGTTATATTTTCATGTCATTAGAAATTACCCATAACATAACCCAACGCTTTTAAACTCGCATATACGTTCGCAACAACGTAATGGATTAAAAGAAGAGACTTGGCAAAGGCATGACAAAAATGGATATTAAGCCACAAGTTAATCATGGTGGCAAATGAGGCACAAATGTGTTCATTAACTTGCATGTTACATTCTTAAGCCTCAAAAACATGCATAAACCCAAACTTGGCACATAAGCGAATCATGGTGACAAAAGACATGGAATGATGACTAGTAACTCGCATATATCATCATATAAGTGTTATTACTTCATATGCAAGTTGACATAAAGGTTATGAGGGTTCTCATGTTGCATAATGCAACATTTCAACATAAAGGTTGTAGCTTTTAGCCCACAAGATCAAGATAATGACTTCATAAACTTGCATGACATGATAGCATGTATCATTCTTAATGATCAAACCCAAACTTGCAACATGAACATTTAACTTCATAGTTAATATCTAAGAGTAGGGAAAGGGCTTACATTGCTATGAAGGCACAAATCGATTAAATTAAAGATTGAGACAAAGCCTATGCATGCCATTATCCCAAAACCCAAAGATGAAAGCTCCAAATCAATAAAAACCCCATCTTGATGAACAAAGATCAAAGCTTTAGCCTTGAAATCAACTTGAGAAGCTCTCATACTAACATAGAGACTCTCTAACACTCACATGATCATGAACCCTCTCATAGAAATGAAGATAGAAACTTTGGGCAAGAGGATGGAGGCTAGGGTTTTGAGTGGAGGCCATGAGAGGAGCAATTTTGGCATAGTTTAGTTGCATGAATGAATAATGAGGATTTTAGGAGAGGGTTATGGGCTTATTTATAGAGATTAGGATTAGTTAGGACCCTTAGATTAACCCTAGGATCAACCTGAACCATCAGATTTCGAGCCAGGCCCAAAAACCTAGCCAAAACAGAAAACAGGTGCACCAAGCAAAACTGCCCGGCCACCATAAGTCGACACCCAAGTCGACAGGACTGTCGACTTGGGTCATGCCATGTCGACTCCCAAGTCGACAGCCCTGTCGACTTGGGGTGGCTGGCGGGAATTTTCCCTCCTAGCCTTCTAGGCCAAATTTTCGAAATTAGAACTCGTTTTTGAACTTGAATTTTCTGAAAACTTCGTCGGACCATAACTTGGTCATACGGACTCCGATTCTCGAAAACTCAGACTCTATTTCGCGTATTTTTCCGAGACGAACGAAATGGCATAGCCCGTTTTACTTGATTCAGAATTTAAAATTAAATTCTGCCTTGATTCTCGTCTTAACATGTTATTGAAATACGGGTTGTTACATTCTCCCCACCTTTTAGGATTTCGTCCCCGAAATCTCCAAGTTAGGAAGAACATATCCTACCATCCATCATTCATCTACTCAAAACATCATCCACAAGAAACCATTGTCCTTAGCTGATTTCTAATGCTGTATGAATATATGCAAAACATGTGTGTACATGTTCCTTAGCTAATGCTAATGATTAGGCCTGAATAATCTTTCTAATGCAAAATATGTATAGTGCCATGAATCGAACATGTATGCAAATAGTCCTAGTCATATAGATACTATATGCGTGCACAATCATTCATTCATATGCAACAACCGCATGATAATACATTCGATTTCATCCATAAACAAGTATAAATACTCGTGCATATGCAATATGAAATGTGACCGAGTCGAGCTAGTATCTAATGTGTATTCGCGCATCCACGAGCAACCACTTGCAACCATATCAATCATAACATGTTTCAAATACATGTTTACACCCATAGGGTTCTACCTAGGATTCCCTGAAACAAGGTCGAGAAGATAAACAAGACAAACTCCTTACGGGGTTTGTAACAGAAAATAGGACCGAGAGGATGTCCACAAAAGATAGCCTACAAGTAAGCTCTACAGAAAACAGGGATCAAGGATATACTCCCAAAAAGAGATATCATGCGCGTATCTAGTCTTTGACCATCAAAGTCGTATTTCCTTGAGCTTAATTCCATTGTGCCTTGACCGTCTTTTAACTTCGCGATTTCGTAGCTTCTTATTTCCTGTTTCCATAACATGAGCTGGAACTCATTTCTTCGTCGCCTCTCGTTCCACTTGCACTTATCCTTTTTCTAGAATACTTGGCGCAAACATGACTGCGTACTCATGATCTCATGCAAGCTTTCCAAAATTCACTAGTGAATCTTGGATCTCGTTTATATACTATAAGGTATTCCATGTAGAAGAACTTTCTCTTGAAAGTAAACAGATGTCAACCAGGTTATCAAGCGCACTTACTAGGGTGATCTCTATAACCCATGCATAAATGAAGTAAACCATCCGTCTTATCGGCGAACACCACTCGATCGGGCTTCAAATTTCCAATAAAGGCATCAAGGGATTCTAAGTAACTAGTCATGACAGAACCTCAGAAAGGTTACACGATACTTCGAGGGTATTACCAAGGCTAGTCAAAAGGTCTAACTACCCGCCTATCAAAACCGAGAGTGGCACCCCCTACTGGATAACCACTTCATCCCTAGAATCCATCCATAGCTTATAAACATAAGCATTATTTCCAAACTCAACACTTGGCATAGACATTCTCAAATCCAAACAAGTCATGTATAAATGGACTGATTCTCCAATAGGACTTTGAGACAAAAATGGGATTCTCTATTACGCTAGTACTTAAGGTGCAGAGACTCAACTATCGAAGCAGACTTAAATGATACGAAAAACGAAGTCCTAACGGGATGATAGAGAAGAAAAGCTAAACCTTTAACAAGATCGTTACCCTCCTTCCGAGGTACCCTAGAAATGAGAGCATACTATTGCCCTCCCGATGATCTTGTCCTTGTCCCATAATACTTAACTATCCGCCCCGTTTTACCATGCCAAAGGTACTCTCTCGTCATGGGTTTCATTGTTCATCTTTCTCCCTCTTTTGAGGACTAAGCCATACCAACAAGTTGCTCATCCTTAAGCTCGTATCCTTTATCCTCTTTCTCACTATCCTTTCTTATAACGCGACCACTGGTCTCTCGAGAACCACCTCCATCGTATGGAAAGCACTTTCGTAGATAGAAAAGACTAGTCGCAGTTAAAACCACTGTGACTACAGATGGAGGAAAGAAAGGAAAAGAGATTTAATTAAGGAAACAAGGATAGTGCTAATGGCCTTTGGGGAATAGCCTTTTTCTTTTAAAAGAAAATTTTCTTGAAAAATGCTTCTTTGTAAACGATTTTCAAATAGTTTTCAGAAGGTCTTTAAAAACTTTTGCCCAGTCTGGTAACCTTCTGCTCTAATACCACGTGTAACACCCCGCCTCCGCTAGGGTCACTCGCAAAGGAATGCACTAGCTTTAGAGGGGCATTATTGGTAAACATGCACAGAAATATCACAAGACAGAACATATAAAATAGCGGAAGTAAAATCAAACTTTCATAACATGAATAAATAAGGTCTAAAGCCTTTTACATCAGAGTACATCAAAACCTGTCTTGCAATAGTAAAGAAGCATAAAGACATTTTCGAAAATTATTCCCCAAGTAAAACAGTAAAGTAGCCATAGCCAAGAAAAGTCCAAGCCATCCATGATGACCTTCAAGCAGAAGAAGTCCGAATTAAACAACAGTATTTCCTCCCTATAACCTGGGGGGGAACGGAAGACAAGAAGCGAAACAAAACGGGTCAGTCAAAAAGACTGAGTAAGCCCTATCTACTATCAGCATAAAAACTAGTAAAGTTAACTGGCATGAGAAACTGAGATGAACATAAGCATGATGACAAGATAGATAAGCTAAATCAAAATAACAGGATGAACTACTGAACTCAGATAAACTAAGGTGTCATGATAAATTACGATGTCAAGATAAAACAAGGTATCCCATCATCAGGTTCCTATCAAGTATAATATCCCCAATATATCTATCACGTATAACGTCCCATGGTATCTATCCTGTATTTTAGCTCTGCACCTACCATACTAGTATCCCCACCGTATCATGTGTTAACCATGAATGACCCTTACTCAAAAGTCGTGCAATGGTTCATGTCAACCTAATATATCGCATTTATAGGTTACTCAACTCGTATGTTTCTTTCCATGTAAATGTTCGGTTCCTTGCCGTAGACGGTACGGGCTTTCCCATGAGGTTCTATACTACTCCAATGTAATTCCATGATCCTTAAGCTCGTTTGGACTGTTACCCTAGACCTAGCTAGGCTTTCCCAACATGAATCATCGTTTGTGCAACTAGGACTTATGCCGCCTAGGACCACTAGTGATTATGCTTACCTATTGCACGTTTTCGTATTTCGGTTTGGGTTCAACCACCCAGGGCCACTAGGAATTACGCTAACTGTCAACCGCGCCCTTTTTCCCACGCATTCATCGTGAATCGTTTTTCCATGACTGTATGCACATGTATCACATCGTGCCACCCGAGTCCTGTCATAGGGCAGATCAAGAAATACAGGACTCGGTCGGGAGCTTTCGATTTATCTGCCGATGCAGATGCTAAGGTCTGTTTTTCCTATACGTGGCTATGGTCCCACGAGACCACTCCCTCAACTAGTGAAAGACAAGACAGGATAAATCCTGTATGAGAACACACTACTGGCCAACCCACAATCCTAGCCTTACCGCAACCATAATTAGATAGCAATTATGGTCTTTTGGGTGTTCTCTGCCTTTCCGTACGTACACGCTTGACCAAAGATGGTAGGTAGCCTGACGAAATGCTATCTAGGGCACGACCGTGTATCGTCGACTATCCCCTATCCATCCCCGTCTTTAGGTCGCTCGTATAGCAACCAAGGCATACTCTTGGTTCTTCTAACGCATACCTTAACCTCTCATGAGCCTAGTGTGATCACCTGGCAGCTCACAGAGGGATACCAAGAATATCCTCACGTTCCCCGAAGCCGCTGCTTCGTTACCCAGTTCGCTGGAGCCTTTATCTAAATCAGATAACTTGCTCCTACTCGTGTGCTTAAACGATGACCTACCGTATCGGGTTACTCATCCAATCTATGAACTGGTCCAAAATTCCTTGACTAAGAATTATTACTTAGCTATTCTCCAACTAAGGTTCACCACTTAGCTTATTCCCGTTATTCTTGTTAATTACGGTTATCCACCTAATTTTCGGAACTAGGGTTTATATAATGGATTAAGTGTCACTTAAGTTCATGACTTAATCCGTCTACAAACCATGTCAAAATTGGCTAAGTATCCAAGTTCAAGACTTAACCCTACAAACCATGTGTCAAGTTGGTTAAGTATATTAAGCAATTCACGACTTAACCTCGTCCAATTATCATTCTAGATTGGTTAAGTATATATTAACTTGACCCTATCAATTTACTTAGTCAAATCGGTCAAGTGTATTCAAGCGATTCGTGACTTAGCCTTATCATGTTTTCACGTTATATTGGTTAAGTATTGGTTAACTTAACCACATCAAATTAACGAGTTAGATTGGTTAAGTATAGGTCACTTAACTACATCAAATCATCGTGTTAGATTAGTTAAGTGTTTAACTTAACCCCCCTTAAACTACCAAGTTGGATTAATTAAGTCTAGGCTAACTTAACCCCATCCGATTTCCATGTTTAGATTAGTTAAGTCTAAGTTAACTTAACCCCATCCATTAACTGTATTGTACGGTTAAGTGTCATTAAGGAAACTTACTTAACCTTATCATGTGGCATTAATTACTTAATGCACCTCAACCTCTCACATTAGACTTTGTTGTGGTTACTAGTTAAGCCGGTCGGTTCCGGGTAGCTTTACACCACAACTTGGTCTAACCTCGGGTTCAAGCACAACATGACCAACTTCTCACATTGGGTCCTATTGTTTGCAACTACTAGTTAGGCCGGTCGGTTCCGGGTAGCTTTATGTTGCAAACTCAACCCAACCTCGAGTTGGTCACTTTCATGTTTAGTCTAGTGTCATGTTCATATTCAAGTTTTCTTAAGAATATGGGTAGACCTAACTCAATAGGTAAATTCCCAATTCCATAGTATGGGTAGACCTAACTTAATAGGTAAATTCCCAATTTCATATTTTCAAGCATACTTACATGTCAACTTCCATGTTATATTTCAAGTCATGTTTTTAAGTTATATTTTCATGTCATTAGAAATTACCCATAACATAACCCAACGCTTTTAAACTCGCATATACGTTCGCAACAACGTAATGGATTAAAAGAAGAGACTTGGCAAAGGCATGACAAAAATGGATATTAAGCCACAAGTTAATCATGGTGGCAAATGAGGCACAAATGTGTTCATTAACTTGCATGTTACATTCTTAAGCCTCAAAAACATGCATAAACCCAAACTTGGCACATAAGCGAATCATGGTGACAAAAGACATGGAATGATGACTAGTAACTCGCATATATCATCATATAAGTGTTATTACTTCATATGCAAGTTGACATAAAGGTTATGAGGGTTCTCATGTTGCATAATGCAACATTTCAACATAAAGGTTGTAGCTTTTAGCCCACAAGATCAAGATAATGACTTCATAAACTTGCATGACATGATAGCATGTATCATTCTTAATGATCAAACCCAAACTTGCAACATGAACATTTAACTTCATAGTTAATATCTAAGAGTAGGGAAAGGGCTTACATTGCTATGAAGGCACAAATCGATTAAATTAAAGATTGAGACAAAGCCTATGCATGCCATTATCCCAAAACCCAAAGATGAAAGCTCCAAATCAATAAAAACCCCATCTTGATGAACAAAGATCAAAGCTTTAGCCTTGAAATCAACTTGAGAAGCTCTCATACTAACATAGAGACTCTCTAACACTCACATGATCATGAACCCTCTCATAGAAATGAAGATAGAAACTTTGGGCAAGAGGATGGAGGCTAGGGTTTTGAGTGGAGGCCATGAGAGGAGCAATTTTGGCATAGTTTAGTTGCATGAATGAATAATGAGGATTTTAGGAGAGGGTTATGGGCTTATTTATAGAGATTAGGATTAGTTAGGACCCTTAGATTAACCCTAGGATCAACCTGAACCATCAGATTTCGAGCCAGGCCCAAAAACCTAGCCAAAACAGAAAACAGGTGCACCAGGCAAAACTGCCCGGCCACCATAAGTCGACACCCAAGTCGACAGGACTGTCGACTTGGGTCATGCCATGTCGACTCCCAAGTCGACAGCCCTGTCGACTTGGGGTGGCTGGCGGGAATTTTCCCTCCTAGCCTTCTAGGCCAAATTTTCGAAATTAGAACTCGTTTTTGAACTTGAATTTTCTGAAAACTTCGTCGGACCATAACTTGGTCATACGGACTCCGATTCTCGAAAACTCAGACTCTATTTCGCGTATTTTTCCGAGACGAACGAAATGGCATAGCCCGTTTTACTTGATTCAGAATTTAAAATTAAATTCTGCCTTGATTCTCGTCTTAACATGTTATTGAAATACGGGTTGTTACATTCTCCCCACCTTTTAGGATTTCGTCCCCGAAATCTCCAAGTTAGGAAGAACATATCCTACCATCCATCATTCATCTACTCAAAACATCATCCACAAGAAACCATTGTCCTTAGCTGATTTCTAATGCTGTATGAATATATGCAAAACATGTGTGTACATGTTCCTTAGCTAATGCTAATGATTAGGCCTGAATAATCTTTCTAATGCAAAATATGTATAGTGCCATGAATCGAACATGTATGCAAATAGTCCTAGTCATATAGATACTATATGCGTGCACAATCATTCATTCATATGCAACAACCGCATGATAATACATTCGATTTCATCCATAAACAAGTATAAATACTCGTGCATATGCAATATGAAATGTGACCGAGTCGAGCTAGTATCTAATGTGTATTCGCGCATCCACGAGCAACCACTTGCAACCATATCAATCATAACATGTTTCAAATACATGTTTACACCCATAGGGTTCTACCTAGGATTCCCTGAAACAAGGTCGAGAAGATAAACAAGACAAACTCCTTACGGGGTTTGTAACAGAAAATAGGACCGAGAGGATGTCCACAAAAGATAGCCTACAAGTAAGCTCTACAGAAAACAGGGATCAAGGATATACTCCCAAAAAGAGATATCATGCGCGTATCTAGTCTTTGACCATCAAAGTCGTATTTCCTTGAGCTTAATTCCATTGTGCCTTGACCGTCTTTTAACTTCGCGATTTCGTAGCTTCTTATTTCCTGTTTCCATAACATGAGCTGGAACTCATTTCTTCGTCGCCTCTCGTTCCACTTGCACTTATCCTTTTTCTAGAATACTTGGCGCAAACATGACTGCGTACTCATGATCTCATGCAAGCTTTCCAAAATTCACTAGTGAATCTTGGATCTCGTTTATATACTATAAGGTATTCCATGTAGAAGAACTTTCTCTTGAAAGTAAACAGATGTCAACCAGGTTATCAAGCGCACTTACTAGGGTGATCTCTATAACCCATGCATAAATGAAGTAAACCATCCGTCTTATCGGCGAACACCACTCGATCGGGCTTCAAATTTCCAATAAAGGCATCAAGGGATTCTAAGTAACTAGTCATGACAGAACCTCAGAAAGGTTACACGATACTTCGAGGGTATTACCAAGGCTAGTCAAAAGGTCTAACTACCCGCCTATCAAAACCGAGAGTGGCACCCCCTACTGGATAACCACTTCATCCCTAGAATCCATCCATAGCTTATAAACATAAGCATTATTTCCAAACTCAACACTTGGCATAGACATTCTCAAATCCAAACAAGTCATGTATAAATGGACTGATTCTCCAATAGGACTTTGAGACAAAAATGGGATTCTCTATTACGCTAGTACTTAAGGTGCAGAGACTCAACTATCGAAGCAGACTTAAATGATACGAAAAACGAAGTCCTAACGGGATGATAGAGAAGAAAAGCTAAACCTTTAACAAGATCGTTACCCTCCTTCCGAGGTACCCTAGAAATGAGAGCATACTATTGCCCTCCCGATGATCTTGTCCTTGTCCCATAATACTTAACTATCCGCCCCGTTTTACCATGCCAAAGGTACTCTCTCGTCATGGGTTTCATTGTTCATCTTTCTCCCTCTTTTGAGGACTAAGCCATACCAACAAGTTGCTCATCCTTAAGCTCGTATCCTTTATCCTCTTTCTCACTATCCTTTCTTATAACGCGACCACTGGTCTCTCGAGAACCACCTCCATCGTATGGAAAGCACTTTCGTAGATAGAAAAGACTAGTCGCAGTTAAAACCACTGTGACTACAGATGGAGACTTGGCAAAGGCATGACAAAAATGGATATTAAACCACAAGTTAATCATGGTGGCAAATGAGGCACAAATGTGTTCATTAACTTGCATGTTACATTCTTAAGCCTCAAAAACATGCATAAACCCAAACTTGGCACATAAGCAAATCATGGTGACAAAAGACATGGAATGATGACTAGTAACTCGCATATATCATCATGTAAGTGTTATGACTTCATATGCAAGTTGACATAAAGGTTATGAGGGTTCTCATGTTGCATAATGCAACATTTCAACATAAAGGTTGTAGCTTTTAGCAAACAAGATCAAGATAATGACTTCATAAACTTGCATGACATGATAGCATGTATCATTCTTAATGATCAAACCCAAACTTGCAACATGAACATTTAACTTCATAGTTAATATCTAAGAGTAGGGAAAGGGCTTACATTGCTATGAAGGCACAAATCGATTAAACTAAAGATTGAGACAAAGCCTATGCATGCCATTATCCAAAAACCCAAAGATGAAAGCTCCAAATCAATAAAAAAAACCCATCTTGATGAACAAAGATCAAAGCTTTAGCCTTGAAATCAACTTGAGAAGCTCTCATACTAACATAGAGACTCTCTAACACTCACATGATCATGAAACCTCTCATAGAAATGAAGATGAAACTTTAGGCAAGAGGATAGAGGCTAGGGTTTTGAGTGGAGGCCATGAGAGGAGCAATTTTGGCATAGTTTAGTTGCATGAATGAATAATGAGGATTTTAGGAGAGGGTTAGGGGCTTATTTATAGAGATTAGGATTAGTTAGGACCCTTAGATTAACCCTAGGATCAACCTGAACCATCAGATTTCGAACCAGGCCCAAAAACCTAGCCAAAACAGAAAACAGGTGCACCAGGCAAAACTGCCCGGCCACCATAAGTCGACACCCAAGTCGACAGGGCTGTCGACTTGGGTCATGCCATGTCGACTCCCAAGTCGACAGCCCTGTCGACTTGGGGTGGCTGGCGGGAATTTTCCCTCCTAGCCTTCTAGGCCAAATTTTCGAAATTAGAACTCGTTTTTGAACTTGAATTTTATGAAAACTTCGTCGGACCATAACTTGGTCATACGGACTCCGATTCTCGAAAACTCAGACTCTATTTCGCGTATTTTTCCGAGACGAACGCAATGGCATAGCCCGTTTTACTTGATTCAGAATTTAAAATTAAATTCTGCCTTGATTCTCGTCTTAACATGTTATTGAAATACGCGTTGTTACAAAATGTAAATAAAGTGTTCTTTCCAAGTTTTGTTCTCTTTTTATTTAAAAAGGAAAATGTAAATGAAATGTCAAATGTCAAGTTGTGTTCTTTTTATTTACAAAGGATTGTAAGTAAAGGTATTCACTATAAAGATGTTTTTTCTTCTTTCTTCCTAAGTCAAATTCACATTTAAAAGTCACTCTTATTTTCTATGAGTGATTCAACAAAACGGCTCCATCAAAGTGTTTTAAACAAACAGTCCTATTCTGATTTTAACATGCAGATCCGAATTAACAAAATGATTTAAACTAGCAGATCTAAAATAAAAACACCACCATCAACAATTGCACAACATCATAATATAGCAGATCTAAGTGAATACATTCATACCATAAATTTAAGCGATAAAGATATTTAATTTTATAATTAAATCATTTAGATCAGAATTCTCACATCGTTCGCGATTTAGTCCAAAATTCCAACAGTTCAGAACTGTCCCGTTTCAGTCTAGGAATGTAGATCTTGTCAATACGATTGCACAGGATCTGAAATCGTAAATTTTCATTTACATATGCATTAGTTATGGCCTAAATAAAGTTAGAAACAATTTAAATTATTTAATTAATATTAAACAAAGCTTAATACCCTTCTTCCACACCACACAAAAATCGGTCGTGACCTTCAACTTTGGGTTCGAAACTAGGTCTGATGCTTGCGCTCGAATGGATTAAGGAATTGACGATCAGAAGGTAGTACTCTGACCGGCTACAGGTGGCGCACCCATGGTGGTGAAGGGGGGCAACTTGCACGCCTGAAGTGGGAGGTGCGGCGATGCAAAACGTCGGTCTTTGGAGTGTTGTTCCTCGGTCTATAGTGTACTAGGTAGAATCCAGCCGTTTGAGATGGTAGAGGATAAAGAGAGCTACGATATGGGATGAAAAGTGAAGTCTAATTCGTGGAGGAGAGGGAGAACTTAGTGGATGAAAGTGGGACATTTTCGGCCATGGATAGTGTATGAAGGCGGCGGCTACAGTACGACAGATTAGGGTTGGAAGATGATTTTCACTTATTTTATAATATTTAAATGTGATTTTAGCAAATAAATCCATACGTTTCAAACTAAACCAATT
The DNA here is from genome assembly GCA_030737875.1 of Allium sativum. NCBI lineage: Eukaryota > Viridiplantae > Streptophyta > Magnoliopsida > Asparagales > Amaryllidaceae > Allium > Allium sativum. The sequence goes on along the minus strand of CM060916.1, from coordinate 216,766,332 downwards.
CTAGTCCAACAGAAGGTGTCCCTAGCCAACAGCCCATATTCCGGATCCAACAGGCCAGGTCTCGTTAGCCCAAATGGCTGTCTGTGGCCTGTTTTATTTAATTTTATATTTAAATCCTTTATTAAATTAATTCGTTCGCATAAATAAATTCACCGAGGCCACATACGGACTCAGAAAAATCCAGAAAAAATATATTTGTCTTCGTTATGACGATACTGTCCTAACAAAACTAATTTCGTCGAATTCTGAGACTGTTTGAAAAAAGGCTATTTTTCAGTCGATCAAATTTGACTGAATTGAACAAAACACAGTTTCTTTCTCCGCGGTCACATATTAATTCAGAAAATTCTATAAATTGAAATCTAACAATAATTTAACATTCTGGTTCCAATAAAAGTGGTTTCTTCGAAAACGGAGGTCGTTTGAAAATTGACTATTTTCATTGGCTTTAATATTATTTAAAAATGAAATTTTTTAAATTCTGGCACATTTTTCCACCAAATTATTTAAAATAAATATTTTAAATTGATTCGGATTTTCTGGGTCGTTACAGTTAGTACTTATGTCAACAAATTATGGGGATGAGAACCCTGAAGTAACCTATCTACGAATTTATGAATATATTTATCCTTTTTGGTACGTCTCCCATGAATCTATGCATACTTTTTTCACTTTCATACCTCTTCTTTTCTACAGCTAGCCTTATTTGTTTGTGTTTCTTTTTCAAAAACTTAATTAAAAGTGGAATACATGTTTCCATTTCTTGTTGTTTTTGCTTTGTAGGAAAGCTTTTTAGGTATGATAACCTTTTATTGTATGTTACCTTTCAATAAACAATACGGGCACTGGTAGATGTAACAATAAAAATGTCTGCTCTATTTTTAAGGGATTCATGTGCCAATAGGACAATCAAAACATGCAAGAATACATGCTAGATTATAAAAGGGTTTTGGCTTGTGAACTGTGATGCAGTATGAAAAGTTCGCACTTTTTGAATTTAGGTGGAAACTGAATTGAAGACACAAAGATATCATTTTAAAGAACGGTATAAAGTAGAAAACTCAAAAATCATATCAAAATCTAGAACAAGGAATATTATTATTCAATGGCTTACCTTTGGTGTTTTGAGCTGAAAGGTGTAACAGATGCAACTTATTTGAACTTTTCTTGTTCAAATAATAACCTTTTGTTTTGTATATTCTTCGGTAAGAGGTAATTGAACTTCATAAACAATAGGATAATAGGGTGCAGTTATCATGTAAATGATTTACTTTTTATCCAAAGACAAAAGAAAACATTTTGAATAACCACATAAAAAATAAAAAATAATTCCGTTGAATTCAGGTGATCAGGTAAATTAAACAATCTTAATATCACTTAGATAACATGTAACATTTTCTTAAATATTTTAGGTTCATGGCAACAGCTGATCTTCTACATTTTTCTTGTAATATTCTTTTTCTGCTTATTTTGCATTAATTTACTATAAGATAGTGTATTATTCTTTGATATGGAAATTTTTCTCACATTTATGTTTTCAAGAAAATCATTTTCCTGACCTTGTTATTTTTTCTTAAGATTCCTGCATCCTTTTGAGTTTTATACATCTTGGCCGTTGTCAAGACTAACATTTGTAAGTTGTAATATGCCCTTAAATTACCTAGTTAAAACAACATGAGACCATTTATATTGTGTTAGCTTTAATTGTTGCGCATTTTCTGCTTTTCAGCAGTGCTCAAATTTCTACAAGTTAACTATTTCGATAAGCAGAAACTTGAATATTGCTGAGTTGCATGCTTCTTGATTTTCATTGACCTGCTTTGGTACATATTGTTGGATTATAGTACTTACATGCTTCTCCATTTTCATTGACCTGCTTGTTTATATTGCTGAGTTTCGCTTGTAATGGTTTATTTGTCAATGTTTAATTTATATTTGTTCCTAATATAATTACGAAAAATAATATCAAACTGGGAAGGGAGTTAAATACAACTACCATATGTATTAACATAAAGATTATAATTTGGACAGTTGAAGACAAAGTTTGGATATTACATTTTTTTCAAAATGAAACAAATTTGACACTTTACTTGAATAAATTAATCAATAGATCACGCAAATATTGTTATATTAGTAATATAACAGTTAAATAATTAATCAAAGAGTGTTCGAATCCTATGAACACTGAACTGCGTTATATATCAAATTATGCCACAGTACGAGATTTTGTTACATTGCACAACATGCTAAGATGAGTTCTGGTCTCCTAAAAACAACATGATGTATGAACTATCACATTGCATAACTTAATTGGCCATATCAGGGTATTTAATTTCTACAAATTTACCTATCTTCACCATGTTAATAAAATGTTATGTTATTGCAAAATTTGGTGGATTGACTGACGATGTATTTTGCCCATCAATGTATTAAATTTCTAATTAACTGGTGGGATAGATAATATAGAATTCAAGAACACTTTATATCTTTAGGGATAAATGTTTTGATTGTAGTATCTATAAGTTGTATACTGCTTGTTAGCTGAAAATTATTTATGCATGCTTCTTTGGTTAATCACCTGGAGTTCACCTTGAGTCACCGTCACTGTAGACTAGCAACCCTTTGAACTGTGACATAACTAGAGCCACGACGGCTCTAGAAATCATCGCCATCAGTGGTGATAAACCGGCCATCGATGGACGAGAAAACCTGGAGCAAGCATATCTCCAGTCTCCTCTTCCTATGGCTATACTTATCCCTATATTTGACCCAGTAACTTACTGTATATTCTTGTTTATTTCTAGTAACAAAAATAATTATGGATAAAAAAAAGAATGTATATAAATATATGTCAGAAATAAAAAGGAACGACTAAATTGAAGTAAATAAAAACATTCTTGTCACATGTGAGTTATGGACTTTAAGTAGGATTTATAAAATGTATACATGAGCTTTTAATTATGTGTTTTTGCTATCTTTTCTTCTATGTAGTGCTCACAATGTAAGATCCAATGTTCAGTTTTTGCCAGATATATATCATTGTAGAAATTGAACAAGTTTAGCACAATCATACGATATACATTAAATCAGCTTTTATTTCTTTTGGTATTTCTATTTCGAGCATTATGATCCTAGATATAACTATAAGCTCTTGGAGCAGCATATTTAGCATATTTGTTAATATTGAAATCAGGTTGAAACCATTAATTAAGGAGATATATCTGAATATATTGCTTAGTCCAGAAAAGGATTGGGAAAATATCCCTATTTAAATACATGTAACTCCTTACCTAATTGCTGAATGAAATGCTCAACGTCATGTTTTTGTCACGTTTATTGGAGGAGTTAAGCATTTTGATTAGATGCTTCTCCATAAAAGAGCTGCTGCTTGAGGAGAAATCTGCAATCTTTTGTATTGTCATTTAATGAGTTTTTGTTAACTAGTAGTGGGCGGTGATGCTTATAAGAGCATGTAGTCTTTATGTTTTTATCATTCTTTCTAAATATATATATATATATATACATACACATTAAATGTACTTTCATGTAAACATATGTTTTCTAGCTTTTGAATGGTTGGTTTACATTTTATTTTCATATTAGAGCTGATTTGGGAGTAAAAAAAACTGAGTGAGGATCAAGTCTCAAATACTAATGAATAATAATATTTCTTAAGCCAGTAAATTCCTCCCTCATTCATATTTGACGTATTAAAGAGATTTCATTGTCTTAAACTATTCTCGACAGAGGACCAATTAGAATTTTTGGTCTGGAGTTGGATGATCGATGAAAAGGAGATAGTCATGTTGTGTTGGCTCATTATATCTCATTACCATGGACAAACTGCTACTGTTTAGGTTGAATTTTCGGTCATCCCTGAATTTGATGTTTATGATATGGTTGAACTCGTTGTATAAAGTGCACGAGAATAGCTATAGTCTCGGCGAACTTCGTTGTTAGAGCAAGGCACATAAGGCAGTCAAAAATTATGTTTCATATCTTGCATAACCGTTCTATTTTATATCATTATAACCAAAATAAATTTCTTCTTGTGCCTTGTTGACAGTGTTAGACACATCCATATTGCAAATAACTATATAATGAGCAAGCTGGTATTGTCCCTAAACCAGATATCAATTTATACATGATGGTTATAATACATGTTTAGATAGGATATGCTTAACTACACTGTTATTGAATGAATTTAAGTATAAAATCTAACCTTGATTAAATAGTTTAAATATTACATTTTCTGAAGGATGTGTGCTTTTGAACACCTTATAAGAAAATCTGTTGTTAACAGAGCATAATATCTTTAATCAAAAATCTATCGGTAATGATTTTTCTAAAATAATTAAATAAATAAAACATTGTCGGTATTCTTCCATATATTTGCAAAGTGGGAGAAATATTTTCATTTTTAGCTGCCTCTAATTGTATACTTCGACTTTACAATTTTAAATCAAAAGGTTATTCCAGACTATTTTGATGTGACTTTTAGTTTGTCAGGCATACGATGAATATTTGTGTATTACAATGTTGGCATTCATAACAAGTCATGTACTTTTGCATGAGGAAAACTGATTAACTATTTGGTAAGCAAACGTATGTAAGAAATAAAATTGATCTAGAAAGATTTTCAAATTCAACTAGGATGTGGCACTACTTTGGGAAGACGTACATGTTGGAGATCATGACGTTTGCCATGTATATGGTCGGAGCCGTGAATCTAGGGCAGTTTTATGATGCTTTTAATATGAAAGCATTGTGGAACTTTCAAGTTATCTTAGTTTGCAAGAATAACCGTAGTCAATTTTAAATGTTTATTTGTTACAAAAACAAGTTTAAGTTGTTTTTATTTTTTTAGTTGCATTCTTGTTGTCTGATGAAATTGTTTGGATTTTGTAGATGGCATGGGAATTGCTGAAGATCTACCTAGTGTCCAGACCATTATTAGTGTGGAAACTAAGTATGCAAGTTGAAGGTAAATATGTTTGTTTTTGTAAATGCAGGAAGATTTTATAGTCAAATGTGTAAAATAGAACATTTTAATTGTAATCAGCAAAAAAAAAAAAGTTTACCAGTACCTAGTTTTAGATCTTACCTCTGGTACATATCTAGATTCAAACATATTCAATATTACTTGTAGGGAAACTTTCTCCTACTACAATCCCTCCCACTTACATTGTGCTCAAGTTAAATTGATAAAGGAGCTCACTCTGGAGCAACTAATGTAAACTATTTACGTATACTCTTTGTAAGTGCAATGTTATTTTAATATTAGTTGATACCAGCATTTGCACTACACTCACATGTATATTTTACGCTGTCTTAAATAAGACTGCTCATGATCCACTGCATAATTTGATTTCCTTTGTTTTTAAATGTGTGTCAATTAACATCCAAGGCCATATGTATATTCTAAGCTTGTTTAAAGTTCATCGACATTGTTAGATCGAAATTTGGACCTAACACCCAAATTGTTATAAACTGTAGAGAATTCTAAATGAGGAATCAGGAAAAAGAAAATAACACTCAGAATTTATAGTGGTTCGGCGTTAACGAGCCTACGTCCACTTTATATCTTATTGATTATGCTTTAAAAGGTAGTACAACAGTGATTTCTTTCGATATTCCAGTGGTTTGACAACAATGGCGGACTCAGCATTCACTATTGCCAAAAAGCTCCCGAAAAATGCCAAGCTCTGGGCTATTTATAGCTGATTTCGTCGGACGGATCGTGGACACGTGGCATGAATCCCGAGACTTTCGGATCGTATCGCAGCCATCGAAGAAAAAGTCAAACTAGTCGTTGCAAACAGGTGCCGTCAGATCCGTGCGATTCGGATCGCTGCAGACCAGCTCGTGGTTGAACGGGTCAGTGGGTTCGGTTCGCTACAAGGGATCGGATCGCCTGGAGGTGGCGTTCGTCGACGAGATGAGAGCGATCCGTCCCTGGGGCGAGTCGATAGAGTGCGATCCAAGCGGGGCGAGACGATGGCGTGCGATCCAAGCGGGACGAGACGATGGCGCGCGATCCACTTTCCTGGAGGACTTGGTTTCCTGATTTCCTTTCACGAATGATCCTGGATGGCTTGGTCAAAAAGCGAGCCAACACTTTGCCCCCTCGAAGTATGTTTTATTGATGATGAAACATGCTTCGAAGATACTTATTGACTCTCTCCTGAAAGGATGCAAGTTTACAGTCGCATTGGTTCAAATTGACACATGGATGGATCGGATCGCCATAGGACGGCACGGTCCGATTTGGTCATCTGCTCGTCGCGTGCTGAGTTCCTAGGATCTTGTGCGATACGGGGCGCATCTTCCTTCGAGTCGCATCGGGCTCTGAGTTTTATGGGCCATCATTTCAAAGTGGTCCGTGGGCTTTTTTGCGATTCCGTCTTCGGAACGTGGCTCGGGGGGCGGTTCGTGGACCGAATAAGACAAAGGAGGGGAGGCAAACGGTCACCTCCTTTGCCTATATAAGCCGACGCTCCCCTCTTCATTTTCCTTCTTTCTCCTCTCTGCTGAATCGTCTCGCGCGAGCTGTCGAACAACGAATCCAACCCTTTAAAACTTTCGAAAATCCAAGAACTCTCTCAGTTTCTAGAAAGGTAACTTTATAGGAAGCACCCTCATACTATTTTCCTGAATTTCTACGGTTGATTCCAGAGAGAAACAATATAAATCCGCTACTTTTCGAAGTTATCACCAAATCGCCATGGCCATGGACGTGGAGCTCAGAATTTGAGGATGGGAAGGAGATGGGGAAGAAGAAGGATGGAGAAGGAGAAAGAAGGCTGACTCGGATCGCGGCCAGTGATTGAGGACGGAAGCAAGTGGCGAGACGAATACAGATTGAGAGGGCAACCAAGGGTCGTACCACGGTAGTCGCAACGGTTCGTGAGGGAGCCTTCCCTTCGCCCGGCGATTCGATGAGGGGCAAACTCTCTGTTCTGCGATCGGGAAAGGGTGCGATCCCTTTGCCATGCGAGTCGAAGGGGGGCGATTCCCCTGTCGTGCGAGTCGGAGGGGGGCGATCCCTCTGCTACGCGATCCGTCTCACGGCTGGTGATACGAAGAAATTTCAGTCTTTAATCAGCGCCTTGCCGCTGCAAAACTCTGGACAGTTAGGATAGAGCCCTGACGTTGATCTCTCTGGACTAAATGACTTCATGATTTGACTGCATATGACGACTAATGACTTTTAATAACCTCGACTGCTTTCATGTTTCATTATCGTTTTTAATAATGCGCACACACAAGCACACGCAGTAGCACTTGCACACACGGGGGACGGGTAGTGTTAATCTTATCGTTCATATTTTCTCGTCCTAGCAGCAATGTCGAACGACCACTCTTCCTCAAGATCTGTAGCCGAAACGGAATCTGAGACTCCTGAACAGCATAATCCTCAAATTCCTCCAATCAATCCAGAAGGTGAAGATTCTGGGTCCGAATATGAAGCCACAGAATCGGATCCGACAGAAAGCACGTCATCCAGCAACAACTCCGATTCTGATGAGCGAGCTCCGGACGAAATTCCAGGCGCAGTCGGGATAGATAAATTCTCTGACTCTTTAGCGTCCAAGCTCGACGAAATAAAACTCAAGAGAATCTGCCTAAGACACGGCATTCCTTGGGACGATGTCTTAACACCGGGAAGCGAAGACAGACCTCATTTAGCACCGGAAGGGTATATGTCGATCAGTCGGACAATGTGCCTAGTAGGAGCTATCCCTCCGTTCCCTCCAATTGTCATTGAAACTCTGAGACGATTAGGCATTGCCCCGATGCAGCTTCATCCAAACGCCTACGCGTCTCTATATTCTTTGTATGTTGCTTACGCGGAAATCTTGCATGCCGAACTCAAATTCAGAGACCTGGTGTTCTTTTTTCTCTTCAAGCACCGTTCTTCTGCAACTCCCAACTTTTCCTTTTTTGAATCAGTGGCGAACAGGAAAGTTCTGTATGACGGGTACAGCAACATCGGGGATCCTAAGTCTGACTGGTTTTACATAAGAAGACAGGCTGGATGCTCACGGAGATGGCTCAAATCAAGTAAATTTTGATCGCCTAGTTGAATATCTTGCTTGGGGGAGTCTAAGTAATAACATTCTTCCGCTTTTTCCTTTGTCTTAAACAGATCATGTCTTCCCGAAAACAGAGGGCGCATTGTACAACAACCGGTTATCCATTCTTTTGCAAAGCAGATCCGACTTTTTAAGGATTAAAAAATGCATTACGGATGACAACCTTCACAAGCATCGCCTCTTGGATAGGAGATTTGGACTTGGAACCGGCGGCAAACCTTATAAATATGTGCCCCCGACGGAAGGAGAGGGAACTTCAAAAGCGGTGGAGACAACCAAGTTTCACAAAAGTCCTTCTCCGATAGTCATCCAGGACGACGAAGACTTGAATGTATACAGGGGAGATGAATCCCGTGGTGACGCGTCGAAAGAAATCCCTACTTCTGCTCCAATGGAGACTGTCGGTGATGACGAATTGACAGAAGAACAATTATTCGATGAGCTGAATAAAATCCCTTTGCCCGACATTGAATACACGGAAAAAGACTTCGGCGAGGAGCCTTTCTTTTCTGCTCCCGAAGAGGCAGCTGACTCAACAAGGGGACGTGAAATGGGCCAGACGAGCCTGTCTCCAGGCCCGGGTCTGTTAGGGGGAATTATATGGGATGCACACCTCACACACATTGCCTGTCCGTGTACTATTATGTCGTGGCTATTCAATGTGATAATATGCTCTTCTTTTCCTTTTTGCAGGAGCGATGTCACGCAGGAAAACTTACTCGTACCGTTCTCTTCGCGAAGGCACCCCCAGTCTTCGTTCGGGTACTGAGCGCCCTCGCGGTCCTTCTCACAAGCCGAGCTCTTCGCAACCTCGGTCCCCACCTAAATCAACCTTTACCAGGCCTTCAAGTCATCCAATAATTCCGACCGGGGGGAAGACACTTCCAAAAGAGTTGACTCCTCCAAAGAGCGCGCCGTCCCACAGTCGGTCGTACAAAAGGCGCCACGAATCCAAAGACGGGGACAGGGATTCATCCAAAGACACTGAGCAAGAGAGAAGCAACATAGTCCCCACCAGCCAACCAGAATTAGCTGCCTCCGGTTCACGGGACTACGTTCACGGTCCTGAAATCCAAGGTAGGCTGGAAAAGCTACGGGAACAATTTCCAGGAATGTTCTTCGATAGGATGGTCTTTGTTCCTGCCTTGGAATCAGTTCCTAAAAACTGGGACAAAGAAGTTATTGGGCACATCCGTCACGTGGCCAAGCAGTACGAGGCGATGAAAAAGCACGCACTTAATCTTTCGGAGGTCATTCGGACACTCGAAATAGAAGCTCACAGGTCTAAAGCAAAACTCGAGAATAATGAAAGGGCTAGGACAAAATTAGAGAAGGATCTGGAGGACGCTCAAGCCCAACTCGCTCTGGCACAGAGAGACGCCGCAAACTATAAAACTGAATTAGAAAACGCCAAGCAGCGATTTCATTTAGAACTGGATTCCAATAGCCAGGAAAAAATGGCCTTAAAAAAGGAAGTTGAAGACCTCAGAATGGCCAACATCGAACTGGTAACGGCACAAGGCCATTTTTCGACGGAGAAGGCTGCTTGGGAGGCGGAAAGAGCGAGCTTAAAAGAAAAATTGGCTCTGGCAGAGGCGGAAAAAGCGATTTTGAATGATCAGGTGGCCGATGCGGAGAGGCGGGCAGCTCTTGCCGAAAAGAACGTTGATAGCGCCATTGAAATGGCCACTGCCTCCAACCGCAAACTCCTTGAAAGAGAGAAAGAAATCGAGGGGTTTGAGGAGATGATCTTTGACTTCCTCGGCTAGGTTCTCAAAACTCGCAATATCTCATGGATCCCGGATTATCATGTTACTTTGGCCAACTTATGGGATGCCATCGTAGAAGGCGAAAAACATAGACTAGGGGTCGAAGAGATCGATGAAGATGAATTGATGAAAAGCATCCTAAGGGACAATGAGCCTGAGGATCTGGCAGAGGGCTGTCGCTTAATCCTGGCGGAAATGGAGAAGGAGAGAACCATGGCTAAAGGCAAAAGCAAAACTGACGAAGGTTCCAGCTCCGCCGCCAAGTCTAAAACTTCCGAAGTCGAGGAGTATCATCCTGACGATCCGCTGATCCCCTTAGGCCTAACTCCCGCGGCTGTTGGAGCTTCCGGATCTACTCAAGGGGGGGTATCTGCTGAAGGTACCTTTCTCTATTCCCAACAATTTGCTAAAGCAATTGCGAATTGTCGTCGTCTAACAGGACAACCCACTGAATTAGTAATGTGCGTCTTTCATAATGCAGGTGGCGAGCCCGCCGACAAGGGTGTTGGAAAAGAGAGAGAGGTGGAGGAGAGGATCGTCTTGCCGGATGCTGAAATTGATGTTTCAGAGCGAGTCGAGGCCGCTGCAGTTGAAGGAAGCATCTCGGTGCCTAGCGCCGATGTACCCAAAGATGCTGAGACTATCGAGGCTTTAAAAGACTTGGATGGTCGGCATGTGGATGATGAAGAGGATGTCACCGGCACCAAGAAGGCCGACGATGATGATGATGAGGAACCCCTGGCCAGCCGAAAAGCCAGACAAGAGAAAGAGTTGGCTTTGAGGAAGGCGGGGGATGAGGCTTTGGATGTGGTCCCTCTCGCAGAGTTCGATCCCAAAACTGGGATGATTATGAAAATCCAGTCCAAGTCCATCAGCCGGCAGCTTCACTTTGCAAACCCTGATGACTTCCCTGCTTCCCTCTCCGGCAGAAGCAAGGGAAAAGATGGGGGAGAGGAAGCCCCAGAGGAGTCAGACGCTCCCCTCGTGGACAAGCGGAAAAGGAAAAAGGGGGATCCATCTGAAGTCGACAAGGAGAGGCTGGAGAGGCAGGAGCGAGAGAAGATATCAAAGCACAAATAGGACGTTTACTGATATTTTGCCTTTTAAGCTTCCCACTGGCCAGGGAGTGTAATCGTGAGACTGGCCCTCACTTTTGTTTCTAACTTGTTTTCACTTTGCTGATTTGCAGTACATAAACAAGGATTTGTTTCTTCTTACATCATTGTGTACCTGTATTCATAGAAACTTTCCACGTTTAGTCGTTAGCCAGCTATTAATAATTATAAGTCAGTCAATCAACAGGAAGAAGAATGTTCGTGCTATGTTACATTTGTTATATCAAAGCTTAGTGTTCGCATAGGAGTGCGTGATGCCCCCTAATCAATTGTTAGAGTTTTATGCTTGGAGATTCGTCCGTTCCCCGATCCTTCAGCGGGGAAGGAGCTATTTCTCAGCGCTCAATCGGAGACGCCTTTATACTCTCTCTCTCTCTGGAGAGTTAGAGTCCGATCTCAGCGATTCATTCGCTCCCCGATCCTTCAGCGGGAAAGGAGCTCTTTCTCAGCGCTCAATTGGAGACGCTTTTATACTCTCTCTCTCTCTGGAGAGTTAGAGTTCGGGCTCAGCGATTCATTCGCTCCCCGATCCTTCAGCGGGGAAGGAGCTCTTTCTCAGCGCTCAATCGGAGACGCTTTTATACTCTCTCTCTCTCTGGAGAGTTAGAGTTCGAGCTCAGCGATTCATTCGCTCCCCGATCCTTCAGCGGGAAAGGAGCTCTTTCTCAGCGCTCAATTGGAGACGCTTTTATACTCTCTCTCTCTCTGGAGAGTTAGAGTTCGAGCTTATCCGTCTGCGACCATGCCTGCTCCTCAAACTCGTCTCAGGTTTACATTGTAATCCAAGCTCCGAGGATTAAAACCAGTCGGACAAGCAGCTAGAGCATTTACTAAGGCTTTGGGTTCCTCTGATTAGTTTATGATAGGAACTGTCGGCACTGGATTTTGGGTACCTGCAATATTCACACTGATTTTTCATAGGCAAATAAATAAAGATGCAGTATAGGTAAATGACACGCAGTATTTTTATAGTGGTTCGGTCGAATCGTGACCTACGTCCACTTTATAACCTCTTGCTTTAAGAAATCAGACTGTTCTAGGCAAGTCGTGCCCTGTACATAGTTTTTTTTTTTTTTTAACAAAAGAATAGATTTGAAACTTCTCATGTTAGATATGGCCGTAGATGTTGGGCATTCCACACTCTGGGGATCTCCTTTCCATCTACAGTTCCCAGCTTGAAGGTTCCGTTATCAAGCTTGCTGAGAATAGAATACGGTCCTTCCCACTTCGCCCCCATATGAGTTGGGGGTGGAAAGACACGTTTCAGAACCAAGTCTCCGGGTTCCAAGGTTCGGGCTCGGACCTTTTTGTTGTAGTATTGGGCGACCTGTTGTTTGCATCTCAGAGCGCGCAGGTCGGCTTCATCCCTCTTTTCTTCGATCATATCCAGGGACTCAAGAAGCAATTCGTTATTGGACGTTGGATCATAATAGGTCACCCGATGAGAAGGTACCTTTATCTCAATCGGGATGACCGCTTCCGTTCCAAAAGCAAGGGAGAACGGGGTATGTCCTGTTGCTGATTTATATGTCGTCCTGTAGGCCCATAGTGCCAAGGGCAATTCGTCAGCCCACATGGCTTTAGCCCGCTTCATTCTTTTTTTCAGAATTGACTTAATTACTTTATTTACAGCTTCAACTTGCCCGTTCGATTGCGGGTGTGCCACAGATGTGTATCGATTCTCGATGTGGTATTTCTGGCAGAAGTTTCTGAATTCAGCACTATCAAATTGAGTTCCGTTGTCGGTTATCACAATCTTTGGAATCCCGAATCGACAGATGATGTTTCTCATGATGAAGTTGATTACTCGTTTTGTTGTGATTGTAGTTAGTGGTTCTGCCTCAACCCACTTAGTGAAATAATCCACAGCCACAATGGCGAACTTGGCTCCACCCCTTGCTATGGGGAGACTTCCGATGATATCAATTCCCCACATAGCAAATGGCCATGGGCTCATCATTGTTTTTAACTGGCTTGGAGGCGCTCTGGGTATCTTTGAAAATCTCTGGCATGCATCACATCGTCGTGCATATCTTACTGCATCCTTGTTTATGGTAGGCCAGAAGTAACCATGCCGTAATATCTTTTTTACCAAGGTTTGCCCCCCGGTATGGTCGCCACATTCTCCTTCGTGGACTTCTTGCAGCACACGTTTGACGTCCTCGTGGGCTATACACCGAAGGAGGGGCATTGAATACCCTTGTCTATAAAGGACCCCGCCTTGCAGTACGTATCGGGCGGCTTTACGAATCACTTTTCGCCTTTCGCTTTTCCTGGCCGGAAGCGCTCCATTCATTAGGAAATCCTTTATAGGGGTCATCCACGATTCCTTTTCTGGTTCCGTCTCTAGTACTAGGTCGGTTTCCATCTGATCAATGCTGGGGGACCGAAGTACTTCAACGGGGGCTAGCCCTATCACTTTAGGATTGCTAGAACTAGCCATCTTTGCCAACTTGTCTGCCTGCTGATTTTCTGACCGCGGAATATGAGATATGCTGTAGCGATCAAACTCATTCAGCAGCTCTTTCACTTTCTTTAAGTATAGAATCAATCTTGCACTTTTAGCTTGGAATCTCCCAGTAACTTGGTTCACCACTAACTCGGAATCGCAGAAGATGTTCAGTTTCGTGACTTCTAGCACCCTTGCAATCTTTAATCCGGCTATCAGGGCTTCATATTCAGAATCGTTGTTAGTGGCCCGAAACTCCATTCGGATGGCATAAGTTATCAATCGTTTCTCGGGGGTTTCAAGCACTATTCCGGCGCCGGATCTTTCATTATTTTTAGCACCATCAGTATATAATCTCCAGACATCAGGGTCGAAAAGTAATTTTGAGGGTTCCACTTCTTCGTTTGCTATGTCTTCTTCAGGAACTGTGAATTCTGCTATGAAGTCAGCTATCGCTTGCCCCCGAATTGATCGTCTGGGCTGAAAGTTCAAGTCAAATTGACTTAACTCAATATTCCATTTGAGTAACCTTCCAGACGCCTCTGGTCTCTGTAGAACTTGCTTGAGTGGGTGATCAGTATATATGATAATAGGATGTGCTTGAAAATAGTGCCGAAGCTTTCTGGAGGCAATCAGTAAACTATACGCCAGTTTTTCTATCCGTGGATAATTACGTTCTGCCGCTGTTAATTTTTTACTCACGTAATACACAGGTCTTTGGACCTTCTCCTCTTCCCTTACCAATGCTGAGCTGACTGCATGAGATGATACTGCCAAATACACGAATAAATCCTCGTGGTCTATTGGTTTAGATAGAATTGGAGGTTTCTCCAAGTGTTTGAGCAAGTTCTGAAACGCTTCCACGCAGTCAGGTGTCCATTTAAAGTGGCGTTTTCCCCGCTTTATTAATTCGAAGAACGGGATGCACTTATCCGTAGCCCTGGAGATAAATCTGCTTAGCGCGGCCACTTTTCCAGCAAGGCTTTGCACGTCCTTAATTTGCCTAGGTTCCTGAATGTTCCTGATTGCTGTGATCTGGTCTGGATTAATCTCGATACCGCGCGAACTGACAATGAATCCCAAGAATTTTCCAGAGGCAACACCGAATGAACATTTGGTGGGATTGAGTTTCATCCCATACTTTCGAAGAATGCCGAACATCTCTGCCAAGTCAGTAGTGTGTTGAAAGGATTGCTTGGATTTAACCAACATATCGTCGACGTATACTTCCATCGTTTTCCCGATTTGGTTATAAAACATTCTGTTTACCAAACGTTGGTACGTAGCGCCCGCATTCTTCAAGCCAAAGGGCATCACTACGTAACAATATAATCCCAGATCAGTGATAAAGCTAGTATGCTCTTGGTCCGGAACATGCATCGGAATCTGATTGTATCCTGAATAAGCATCCATGAATGAGAGAAGCTCGTGACCTGCCGTCGAATCTACCAACTGGTCAATTCGAGGTAATGGAAAACTATCTTTGGGACAAGCTTTGTTTAAATCCGAGAAGTCGATACACGTTCGCCACTTCCCGTTGGCTTTCTTTACCAGGACTGGGTTCGAGATCCAATCTGGGTAAGTTGAATCTCTGATAAATCCATTATTCTTCAGCTTCCCAACCTCTTCTTTCAAGGCAGCGGACCTCTCTGGGCCCAGCACTCGCCTTTTTTGCTTCACTGGAGGATGTTTGGGGTTAATGCTCAAAGAATGGCTCATGATTGATGGGGATATCCCGCACATGTCCGCATGGGTCCAAGCGAATACATCCAAGTTGTTCTTTAAGAAAGCCGTCAATTCTTGGGCAAGAGTCAGACTTAACTGGGATCCAATCTTAAGGACCTTCTCCGGGTCACTGTCATCGATTGGCACATCCACAGTCGCTTCGTTGGGAGTTGCCGTTCTGCCCCCGGGTTCTTGATCCTCTCTGGGATCTATATCCTCGGGCATCACTCTAGGCAACTCTCCAACAATTATCTTCTTTGATTGCTATAAGGTTTCCGCCCCCAAAGGGGGAGGAATGCATTTAGTTTCGATATCCCCGCCGTTGCGAAGCAACTTTAATTCGGCGACATAGCATGCTCGCGCAGCAACTTGATCCCCTCTGACGATACCAACGCCGGCTTCTGTGGGGAACTTCAATAGCAAGCACCAGGGGGCTATATAGGCTCTGAATTTTGCGAGGGCCGGCCGGCCCAAGAAGGCATTGTATGGCGATTCGACATCCAAAACCACAAAAGGAAGGATTCTCACTCTCTGGCGTTCTCCTTCCCCAAGTGTAACTGGCAACTCTACGTAACCCATAGGTGCGGTGGATGCTCCGTTGAATCCACGAATCCATCCTTGGCAGGGCTTCAAGTCTTTTATCTCAAGATTCATCTGGTCAAAGGCTTTTTTGAAAAGGATATTAACGGAACTCCCGTTGTCCACCAGTACCTTATGAACAGTGGCTGGCCCAATGGGTATTGTGATTACAAGTGGATCTTCAGTTGGAGCATGGACCCCAGTGCTTTCTCGCTCTCGGAAAACAACATCATCAGTCATCATCTTTTGCTGCTTCACAGGAACACTGTCCTCGGGGTTGCTACATTCCCCCATTTCGAGGTGTTGTTTGGCTGCATTTACATATTGATCTAAAGCTTTGGAACTGTGCCCAGCAAGGTAGAGTCCACCGATCACGGTGTTGATTACAATATTCTTTCCCTTTTGCTGAGCAGTTGGTCTAGCAGCGAGTTGATTTTGATTCTGATTCGGGGCTTGTACTGCTTGCCCCCTGTCCCTAGGTGCTACTCTGTATTCGTCTAGCTTCCCTTCTCGAAGCAACCTTTCGACTACGTCCCTCAGGTGGCGGCATTCATTCGTCGAATGGCCGTGAATTTGATGAAAGAGGCAGAACTTCCCTGTCTCACGCTCTTTTTCCGTTGACTCTCTAGGAGGCGGCCTCTTATTCTGGAGGACTTCATACGCATCCATGAAGATATTTTCCAGAGTATCATTTATGGGTGTATAACTCTCAAAGGCCCTGGGACGAGTCCTTCTCTGGGAATCGTTCCCTCGGCCCCTCTTCCGGCCGTTGCCATTAGCAGTGTTATTGTTGTTACCCGGCCGGCGACCACCCTGGTTCTGATTTCCGACGTTAACCTCGACTTTCCCCGAGCTGTCTCCAGTCTGTTTGATGGCGACATTGCTCTGAACTTCTTCCTTATCATTTGTTTTAAGCTTTCGGTTCGCGTACACCTCTTCCCGGCGTAGATGTACATTGGCTTTCTCATAGAATAATTCTCTGGTGTGGGGTGGTTTGCCTGCCAAGTACCTCCCGAACTCAGTATCCTTATCCACTCCATCAATTAGTGCTGCGACAATGGTCGGCTCATGAGGATCTTTGACCTCAGTGGCTGCCAAATTGAAACGATCCAGGTACATCTTTAGACTTTCGCCCGGTCGCTGTTTGACAAGAAATAGATCGATCACGCTTTTCGTTTTCTGTGCGTAGATACGGAATTGCTCTACGAACTTCTCACTTAGTTCCCTGAAGCTGGAAATCGATCTTGCCGGCAGGCGAGTAAACCATAGCAAAGCCACGTCTTCCAGGAATATGGGAAACGCTTTACACTTAACTGCATCAGAAGCGGCGGCAGCAGTCATCGACCAAGAGTATCTCATCAGGTGTTGAACAGGATCAGATCTTCCTGCATATCGGTTCATCTGCGGCATGTTGAAACGCCTTGGAAAAGTTGCATCCAAAATATCGTCAGTAAAAGGAGTATGACTACGGTCAATCCCCCAATCCTCGTTCCGCTGTCCACGGCTGTCGGCCAAAATCTGGTGAACCATGGCTGCAACGTTTGCACTAGTCAGAGGAGGCTCAGGATCAGTGCCTCTGGCCCGACGAGGCTCTCTGATCTCTCTTCGGGGAGCAGCCACAAAATCTGGGGCTTGGACGGGGCCTCGCTGCCCCCCGTTATCATGAGTATGGGTACGGCGGCGAGGCTGAGGTGGTCTGTCATGCACAGGACTGTTCATGCCTCGAGTCCTGAGGGTCGTTGCTTGACCGTCCGTATTACGGTTTGTGGGTCTTGCCCCTAGTTCCTCTTCTTCTTGTGAGGGCAGGGTCCCGAACCGAAGCTGTTCTATGTTTTCGGCTCTTTCATACGGTCGCCGCGGAGGTCTCGGCGATTCTTCAGATGAAGAGGAATATGCTGGAGTGAGTGGACGAACTGGCGATGTTCTTTGCCTTGTTAACTCATCAAGTCTTCTATCCATAGCCGTCAGGTTTTGCCGTAGGATCGAATTTTCCTGCCTTTGGGCGGCTAACTCATCAAATAACCTATCCCACATTTCGACAAAACGGGGAAGATCCCCTTCAGTAACAGGAGCAGTAGGATCATAATGGTCATCATCACCCTCTCTTATGGGCATAGTGCTCGGACCGGGTCGAGCAGAGGTTCCAGGACGATAGGAGTGGGTCATGGGTTCTTTTCCAGGTCGAGTTGTGTTCTGACCATCAGTCTGGGTAGCTGTGGTTCGTGGGGGTCGGTTCGCTGCGCCCCCCTGGGATCGACTCGCGGTCATGGTGCGTGGAGGCTGCGAGGCGTTGCCTCGGGATCGAGTAACAACCCCTTCCGTAGCGCGGATCGTCTCATCTTCATCGACTCGGAACGAGGCGTTTTCATCGGATCGGATCACCCCCTGCGCACCGCGATCCAGAACCTCTTCGTTGCCCAGTTCGTGCACACTCTCCTCGATCGTCTCGTTGATCTGCGAAACTTTAGATCTTTTTCCAGCCATGATATCCGAATCGCTAGAATCTTCAAGAAAATGAATGACGAAACTTTAAGGCTGAGTTTCTCAGTGAAAGCACCAAAAATGTTAGATCGAAATTTGGACCTAACACCCAAATTGTTATAAACTGTAGAGAATTCTAAATGAGGAATCAGGAAAAAGAAAATAACACTCAGAATTTATAGTGGTTCGGCGTTAACGAGCCTACGTCCACTTTATATCTTATTGATTATGCTTTAAAAGGTAGTACAACAGTGATTTCTTTCGATATTCCAGTGGTTTGACAACAATGGTGGACTCAGCATTCACTATTGCCAAAAAGCTCCCGAAAAATGCCAAGCTCTGGGCTATTTATAGCTGATTTCGTCGGACGGATCGTGGACACGTGGCACGAATCCCGAGACTTTCGGATCGTATCGCAGCCATCGAAGAAAAAGTCAAACTAGCCGTTGCGAACAGGTGCCGTCAGATCCGTGCGATTCGGATCGCTGCAGACCAGCTCGTGGTTGAACGGGTCAGTGGGTTCGGTTCGCTACAAGGGATCGGATCGCCTGGAGGTGGCGTTCGTCGACGAGATGAGAGCGATCCGTCCCTGGGGCGAGTCGATAGAGTGCGATCCAAGCGGGGCGAGACGATGGCGTGCGATCCAAGCGGGACGAGACGATGGCGCGCGATCCACTTTCCTGGAGGACTTGGTTTCCTGATTTCCTTTCACGAATGATCCTGGATGGCTTGGTCAAAAAGCGAGCCAACAGACATATAATATGTTACATAATAACAAAATTATATACTGGTTGGCTTCGATGTGGAATCAGTACTTTTGCTTCGATCACAACTGTTTCGCCCGAATCTTGGATTTGGTTCCAAACCAGGAAAGGTTAACAATATATTTTAGATATTGTTACAACCAGTTTCCTAAAGACATTTGCATTCCATCATTTCACATTCATTGCCTCTTAACATATTTTATTGGAAATAATAACAATGATAATAACTTGCAAACATTGGTGACAGATATGGCTTCTGAATGTCCTCTTGGACTTTTACCATTTTGTTCAAGTTTTGTGATCCATCTCAATTAATCTATAATTTTGTGATATGAAAGACACATTAGATGCTTAACCTCTTCTATGTCATCATTATCAGTGCGAGAAAATAGTGAAAAAGAAAGCAAGGATGAAAAGAAAACACCATCATCTCTACCTTTGAAGAAACTTGAAATTCCAACCTCTAACAAAGATCTTCGTTTACTTTCTCTAAGAAAGTTTATGCTATAAAAGAAATAAGAGTGCTAAGCCATAACATGAAAACAGTAGTCCAAGTTAATTTATGTTTAAGCAAGCAAAAAGCTTTCAAATGCAGTTTACAAACGACTCATCTAAACTAAAGAGAAAGGATGGGTTAAAGTTATGTTGAGGCATAAAGATAACGTGGAAGTTTGGTCGACCCAATCCAAAGGTTTTGATGGTGTCTTATCAGAGTTAACCATTCCAACTCGGAAAGACGTTTCATCCGTTAGCCGCTTACATCAATGCTTATCCAACAAACGACGAATGCACGTAGACATGGAAACTTGTATTTGATAAACATGCATGTATTATATGTCACATATAAAAATAAATGAAATTTTTGTACCAATCGATTAAATGGAATAAAGATTTTATTTAAAACTCATTTAGATTGAATCTTAAACAATTTAGACTTTATAAACCTATAATATCTCAAATGATAAGAACCACTAAAACTCACCCATTTAACATGCTACGTAGTAGTCCAGATCCAACATTTGAATTTGATATACACGCTACTCGCTGCATATTGGTTGCCTGTCTTAGCTGATGTTTTTTTTTTAAAAAAAAGCAAAATTAATAGTAATTTCAAAATACAAAATTCATCATATGCTACAAAAACACACATTTAGAACGTGATTGAAGTTATCTGGCTGGAGTGCTGGACTTTTTACAAGTACAGACCAAAATTTGCATATCGGATTCTTATTCACAGCAGTCTTCTAAATGAGAAGAAAACCTCTAGAATAACACAAAAACAAACATTGAATAAATATAGATACATAATTTTTGGATATAGCTTGGTAGGTGTAACCCTTCTGGAACATTCCAGTTTTGGCTTCTACAATCTCGCCCAGTAGAGTAGCGACTAAGTTGGGCAATTGAGTCGGCCTTAGCACACACCAAAAGTGATTTTTGGGCTGCTTCAACGTTCTCAGGAAGGCCTTGCCATGTCTTCCACATGGAGTTCTATAAAGCACGTGCGTAGGATGGCATTCAAGTTTAAGGTAGCTTCCATCTCTGATTGCCCTCCTGATAAGAACATGATGCCAGGAACTGCAGGTGGAACCCTTCTATTAAGCATTTTATGGGTGTATTCAGCAATTATCTTAGGAGATGCTTTTTCTTTGTGTTCAGCACGAGGGGTAACCATGCTAGGTTTCAACAAAATACCCTCAAACACAACCTTTTTTCTGCCACGTAGTAGAAAACCTCGACCCGCACTTTCTCTGCTACCTTAAGCATTCTGCCAATTGAATGGTCTCAATCTAGAAGAATTTCAGGTTCCACAATGGGTACAAGACCACTGTCCTGGGAGATAGCAACATATCGGGCAAGGCCCCATGCAGCCTTTTTGACTGCAAGTTAATAAAGCTGAAGACACAGATGAGAAGGAGGAACTATAGTTGAGAGAATTATAAAGCTTGTTATTTTATTCAATAAGAAATTGTTTTTGATTGATACAAAATAGGACAGAAAGACCTGATATATATACAGGTGAATGTAACGGTAAAATACATTATTTCGGGTAAGTAAAATATAACTATAGTAATGTGACGTGGCTTGGTATAGGTCAAACTTATCCATAATTAAATGTTTTGCTGACTCATCGTTCTATTCCAGAATTCACTGTCTTTCCTTTTATTCCCCCCTTCAAACCTAGGGTTGGCCATGTCAAACCCTAGTTTGCTTCTGATCTTTTCTCCATTCACTTTGTACTTGACTTAAGTGTGTTGGATCCGAACTATGAGCCTCAATTAGGTCTCTCTCCCTTGTCATTCGAACTGCAGCTTTAATATTTGGCTTCGAACTGTCGATTTGAAGTTCTGGTTGCTGGTTAGCTACACTTGACGCTGATCTTGTGTCGATTGGCCTGATATTCAGAATGTCGCGTAGTCTGGTAAAGTTTTTAGCTAAGAGAGCCTTAGTAAGTATGTTGGCTTTTTGATGGTAAGATGGTATGTAATTTACTTGTAGCTTTCCCTCCTTTACTTGCTCTCGAACGAAGTGAATGTCGATTTCTATGTGTTTAGTTCGTGCGTGCTGAATAGGATTAGTTGTCATGTATATCGAGCTTTGATTATCACACCAGAATGTTGCTTTTTGATTGTTTAATAGATTTAGCTCCTTTAATATTGATTGCAACCATATTATTTCTGATGTAGCATTGGCAATACTTCTATACTCTTCTTCCGCACTTGATTTTGAAATTGTTGGTTGCTTTTTCGATGTCCGTGATATTAGATTGTCTCCTATATAGATACAGTACCCTACTACCGATCTTCTATCATCGGGATCTGTTGCCCAGTCTGAGTCAGTGAATCCTGTGATATTTAACTCTTTTCCTCCTTTTATTGTTAAGCCATACTGTATATTCCCCTTTAAATATCTCAGTATTCGTTTTACTGCTTTCCAGTGTTCATTCCTTGGATCCTGCAAAAATTGTGAAACTTTGTTAACACTGAATGAAATGTCTGGTCATGTTATAGTTGCATATTGCAATGCTCCCACAACATTTCAGTACTCCTTTATATTATTTATAGATTCTCCCTTGTTTTTAGAGAGATGCTGACTAGATATCATGGGTGTTGGTTGAGGTTTTGCTTCATGCATATTAGTCTTTATCAGGAGTTCAGTTATGTACTTCTTTTGACTAAGAACTGTTTCTGTTTTTGATCTTCTTTGGGCTTCTATTCCCAGAAAATATGATAGACTGCCAAGATCCTTTATTGAGAATTGCTCATTTAGATACCGAGTCAGTTGCTTTAGCTCACCTTCATTGTTCCCTGTTACAATTAAGTCGTCAACATATATTAGTACATATGTTGTATAGTAATTATTTGATTTGATGAATAATGAATATCAAATTTAGTTAGCCGATATCCCTGTGTCACTAGAGTTGATTTTAATTTGTCGAACCATACTGTAGGAGCCTGTTTTAGACCATAAATTGCCTTCTTCAATTTGCATACATAATTTGGATTCTGAATGTAGCCCTCTGGTTGTTGCATGTAGATTTCCTCTTGTAACACTCCATTGAGAAATGCGTTGTTGACATCTAAGTGCTTTATATTCCATTATTTAGTGAGAGCAATCGTGAGAATTAGTCTTATGGTAGCTGGTTTGACTACAGGTGAAAATGTTTCATTGTAGTCAAATCCATATTCTTATGTATATCCTTTAGCTACCAAACTTGCTTTGTATCTTTGAATAGATCCGTCTGGATTTTTTTTTGTTCTATATGTCCATCTGCATCCAATTAAATTTTTGTTGGTTGGTAGTTGAACAAGTTCCCATGTTTGATTATTCACCCGAGCTTTGTACTCTTCGTCCATGGCTTCTCTCCAGTTTTCATATTGTGCAGCTTGCTGATATGTAACTGGTTCTTCTGAGTTGATAGTTGCTGTGAGCAATTTTGGTTTAAAAATACCACTTTTCGCCCTGGTTATCATTGGAAGCCCAATATTTGTTGGAGATTTTGTCTTTGATTGGCTCTCTTGATCGACTGTGGTTGCTGGCATATTGTTGTTGTTTGTACTTCTGATGTCGCTTTCAATATTTTGGCTCTCATTTTCTTCTTGTTGTTGTCTTTCAGGTGAATAGTTGGCGAGGCTGATTGGCTCTTCATTGCTGGTCTTGGGTGTAACTGATCCGGTAGTGTAGTTTTGATTGCCTTCAGCAGCCACTGCTTTGCTAGTACCTGCTAGAGAGTCTGTATAGTATGGTATGCTAGGTATGCTACTCTTACCTATGATTACTTTATTTGTGGTTTTGATGTCTGAACTTTTGTATGGAAATACATCTTCATTAAATACCATATGTCTGCTAATGAAAATTCTGCCATTTTCATCTATACACCTGTATCCTTTTTTCTTTGTAGCATATCCAATAAATGTACATGGTTTGGATCTGAAATTTAATTTATTTGTGTTGTATGGTCTTAAGTATGGGAAACACAAACATCCGAAAGTTTTAAGACTTTGGTAATCTGGTTTGATGTTACATAGTTTTTCAATGGGACTTAAGTCTTTCAACACTGCTGTAGGTAGGGCTGTCAATTTCCTACCCGACCGGTAACCCGACCCGAAACCCGCACGGAAATTAGCCGGTTAACACGACCCGTTTAGTTAGTGGGTCATTTTCGGGTCAACCGAAGTTGACACATTTATAAACGGGTAGGTTTAGGGTTGACCCGCTAACCCGATTTTGACCCGTCAAACCCGATTATATATTGTATTTCTTCCATACTGTTATTTTTTTATGTATGTTGTTAGTGTACACTATGTCTGAACTACAATTTATGCATCTTTCATATCCATAAAATCTACTAAATGTCATCAAGCACACTAATTTTTAATAAGAGGTTGATTATATGTCAATTTGCAAGTCAAAACGGGCATATGACTTGTTGCAAAAGCTCACGTGGATATAGACATCACTGTGGTATGGGATTGCATATGACAATATTTTCACAATGCTTATGTAATTTTTATTTATGCAGGTTCCGAATAAAAAGAGGAAGACATGACTGATGTGTATTGTGTCTATGAAGAGAACATTGCGTATTTTTATGTATGCATATTTAGAATAAGATGTCACTGTTGAAGTATTGTTCATTACTTGTATATATTTTGGAGCACTGTATCTTTTACGGAAATGAATGTGGACTTTAAACTCTTGATTGTATAACATAATGGTGTTTATTATTTTATCATTTTATAAATTGACCTTGATAAAGTAACCAACAATTTCGTTAATGGTTAGTATGTTGGAATGATAGCCGCAAATGATGGGATTATACTTCGCAACCACATACCAGGAATTATAAAAAGGCATTTCCACGAAAAAAAGTATGCCATATACCCCTTAGATTTATTCAATGAGCTACCATCACGCCCACAAACCCGCACCAGCAAAGGCGCCAGTGGCAGCCGCTCCTCCAACCGTTGCAACATCTCCACCGGCGCCAGCTCCGATTGCTAGCACCACTCCTCCAGCTCCGATTGCGAGCACCACCTCTCATTTATTATTGGAAAAATATGTTCATTAACACCTTTTTATACAAATAATTTTCTTAACGGGTTACACGAATCAAACCCGAAACCTGCACGATTATAAACAGGTCAACCCGAACCCGACCCGTTTAATAAACGGGTTGAGCTTACCCGACCCGAACTCGACCCGAACCCAACTTGACCCGACCCGAACCCGACCCAACCCGACCCATTGACAGCCCTAGCTGTAGGCATTCTATTTATTAAGTATACGGCAGTGTTGAAAGCTTCTGACCAAAATTTTAGTGGCAGCGATGCATGTGCCAATAAAGTTAGTCCAATCTCCACGATGTGTCTGTTTTTCCTTTCTACTAAGTCATTCTGTTTAGATGTGTAGGGGCAAGTGGTTCTGTGTATAATTCCCTTAGTTTTGAAGAATTCTCATAGGTTTTTATACTCAAAGCCACCATCAGATTGCAACACTTTAATTTTGGTATTGAACTGATTTTCAGCCATATTAGAAAAATTAACAATAGTAGCATAAGTGTCAGATTTTGCTTTTAGAACGTAAATCTAGGTGTACCTAGTGCAAGCATCCACAAACGAAGTGTAATACTTGTAGTTAAAGTCGGTGCAAACAGGGGCAGGTCCCCATAGATTAGTAGCTATCAATTCAAATGGTTGTGTGTAGTTGGTTAAAGAATTTATAAACGGTAGTTTGTGGCCTTTGCCCATTTGACAATAAGTGCAAACATAGGGATAACATATATCATCAAAAGCAATTTTATTATTCCTAAGAACTGTTTTGACTACGTTTACACTAGGATGACCTAACTTGTAATGCCATTTATCAAAAGTACTTCTATTATTTTCTTCAAGTAGCATGACAGAATTGTAGCAGTTTTTCTCTTTGTTGTCTTGACCATCAACTATAAACTGATACAGTCCATTAATAGTGTTCCCCTGCAATAAAATTTCCTTAGTCAGTATGTCCCTGACTAAGCAATATTTCGGGAAAAATTCAAAGTAAACATTGTTATCTTTTGCAAATTGTGATACGGTTATCAGATTTTTCTTAATATTGGGTACCCTAAGTAGGTTATTCAAATATAGTTGTTGTTTTTACCATTAATTATAGCATTTCCCGTATGAGAAATTTTTACGCACTTACCATTACCCAAGCTTGTGGTTTGATTACCTCGATACTCCTTGTTTCCGAGATTAAGATTATCTAAGTTGCTAGTGATGCGGTTTGTTTCTCCCGAGTCTGGATACCAGTTGTCGTCATGAATATCTTCTCCTTTGACTTTGTCATTTTGATTATAAGCTCTGTTGTTATTGTTTTGATTTATCCATTCTGTTTGAGACACAACCATGTTGACATTAGGATTGCTTCCTCTTTGATTATTGTTACCTTGATTTGGTGCATAGTTTGAGTTAAATCGAAAGTAGCACTTCACCGTAGTGTACTCAACTTTCTCGCAAATTTGACATTTAGGTTTGTTGTTAGGGCTCCACCTGCCACGTCCTCGTCCACGATTAGAGCAACCACCTCTTTGACCAGTGTTATTGTAACCACCTCTTTGACCAGTGTCGTTGTACCTATTACTTTGATTTTTTTCCTCTGTTGCTAGTAGTGAAGTTCAGCGAGTATTCACTTTCTGATGGGTTTTTGTCATTGATTCTTGCTTCATGAGAGAGTAGTATAGCACAGACATCGTCCAGTGGCGGTGTTGCCTTTTGTGATGTTATGACGGCTACTACAGCTTCATATTCGTCTCCCAATCCATTTAGTAATGACAATACATGTTCAACTTCATCTATGTTGCTGCCAGCAGCCTTCAACATATCGCATATATTTTTAACTTTCGATATGTATTCTCTCATACTTAGATTTTCTTTTCTACAGTTTTGTAGTTGTCTTTTATAAAACAGCGACTTTGCAGCCGATTGTGAGTTGAATACTTTCTCCATAGTTTGCCATATATCACTTGCTGTTTTACAACCCATGACTTGAGATAGTAGGCTTGGATTGATGGATGACAACAGCCATGCACTGATGAGTCTTTCCTGTAAAGCCCCACCCTGAGACCCACATTAATAAAGAGAATTACTTGGTAATCCTGTCTACTAATGTAGAGAATAGGGTATAATAGGGGCAACCAACATGGTAATGTACCAGTAATGCACTAAGTATGTCGATTTTTTTTTTTTTTCATCGTAGTCGACACACTCAGTCCATAACAAATACGATACCATATTGGGTTGGGACCGTCTCAGAATAAATGTAGATGCAAACACACCTCAATCACAGAACATCATCATAGATTAGCACCCATAGATATACATACAAGTACCCATCCATACATCATATATAATACATCCCATACAATGTGGTACAACGCCACAATATACACACATACATAACCATCCCCCAAAATAACAGATACATCACGAGTACAAGCCAAAAAGGGATAACTAAATAGATGGTGATGTGTCCATGTTCCAAAAGTGAATTCCATCATAACAAGTGCAAAAAGATCCAAGAAGGTGCGAGCTATAATATCCTAACCTGCAACTCGGTCTGACCCGAGTGGAAAACACACGGGTCAGGTAGGCTCAAACTTATCATTAGTATATGTCTCAGTAATAAATGAAAAGGGAAAAATTCATTCCATTGTCACCAACGGAAGGATATATGAGTCATGAGTTCATTTACTTATTCACGGAATCATACGAATATGTGATTGTTATATGGTTCTACTTTACATCAACTTAAGGGAATAAGTAAAGATGAACCACAATAAAACCATTAAAATCGTCTTAAAAACTTCATAAACCATCATAAGGAACTCATTAAGAGTTAGACCATCATAAACTATATATCATCATAAAACAATAATATAATGTAGCCTTATTCCATCTCAAGGCCTTATTCAAACATCAAATCAAATTCGTCAATAAATAAAAACATTTCTGCTCGAGCACCATCTTGACCAGTACTACATATTGGTACCATCCATCGTGATGACTAGGGCCACTACATCAAAATCATCTTGATGACTATAGCCAAACCATTATGCCCTTAATCACAAAGTCCAAGTGATAACATCGTGATGATTGGAGTCTTAAACATCATGATCATCGTGATGGCTATAGTCAAAAACATTGTGATGACTCCAATCGAGTACTCGGTCGTAGTACTAGTAATCATCTTGAGTGTGTCTCAACCTCTCGGATAAGAACCCATAAGGTGTCAACGTATGTCCCATACCATACGTTCACACCTAATGGTTTACTAACTGTTAGTTGATACCACACTAGAAAGCATTATATATATATAAATTTCCCCCTTCTCATCGGCAAGTATATAAAGATATCAACTTATCTCATCTTTCTTTCTCTCTCTCTATCCGATGAGAAGTAGAAGGCATCATCACTTGTCTCATCTCATCGACAAGTAAAAATCCATCATAATATCGAAACATCATAAATACATCATAAAATGGCTTGCCTCGTCTCATTGGCAAGTTAAAATTCATCATAAACATCAAACCGTTTTAAAACATCATAAAATACGATTTGTGATTGTTGTTGTCCATTTGCTTTCGGGACAACAACAAGCTAGCATAACTTTCATCTAGTAAACATCTGAATCATAATAAACTAAATATAGCAAATTGTAGCTCTATGTCTAAGCTTCTTGAATCATCAAAAATCATCCAATTCGGATTAATAATGAAGAAGTTATGGTGAAAACAAATTTCTGTTTCAACCATTGAGCTACGTTGTATTACACTCAAAATAACAGTGAAAACCCAATTTTTGTACAACAAAACATCATACTTACAGAAAACTTAATACCTGAACTTGTAGAAAACGTTTTTAGCTTTCCGAATCATCAAGAATTATCAAATTCCGATTAAAAACGAAAAAGTTATGACTAAAACAATTTCAAGTTTCAACTCAGAAAATTAGGCAAAAAACAGAATTATAACATCATTTTGAAATCTGTTTCAGGTCTATCAAATGATGAAATTTCAAGAAATAATATGAACAAAAATTGTAGCTTATCGAATCTAGTTTCTAACAAAAAAAATTTGACCTGAATCGGATAAAAGACGCAAAAGATATGATGGTTTTACTATAATGCATTTTCAGAAAACGAGATATATTGAAAAAAAACACAAATTTATGCATCAGTTTGAAACTTGATTCAGACCCAGTAAACGATAAAATTTCGAAAAACAATATAAACGAAAAATGTAGCTTATCGAATCTATTTTCTAACAAAAAAAATTTGACCTGATTCCGATAAGAAACGAGGAAGATATGATGATTTTACTACAGTGCATTTTCAGACATACGAGCTGTCAAAAAACTCAGAAAAAGCACTACGGGATTTCACCAAAATGCATCAAATTAACAAGTTTCCGCTTACTGTAAGCGTCTTTGCTTACCAATTGATTGAAGCAAGGTCTAGCAAGGATTTAGGCAGCAAATTCGAAGCTTTAGCGAAGATTAGAGCTTCCAAAACCTAAAATGAAAGATTCATAGACATGTAACAAGAAATAGTCAACAAAAGAAATTTACAGTGAATGGTTCTCTAAATTAGATGGAGATAAAGCTTGGGATGATGGAGATTACCTCTCTCTTATGATTTCAACAAGAACTTTCTTCTAAAATTGCAGTTTGGTTGGAGTTTGAATTCATTAAGTAGCCATTATTCTTCTTCTTAACTTACTGAGGGTTTGAGGAAGATGAAAAAAAATGTCGTTCTTTTCTTTCTGAAGCTTCCAGATTTACACTAATGGGCTAATGGATATGGTAAATTTCATTAAAACCCAATTACACCACTTAGAATTTTAAAAACCCAATTCAAAGCCAATATGCATATATTTTGCTCAATTCTCAACATATTTCAACCCAACGAATTGTGTTTTACTCGTTTTAACAAAATGAACATTTTGAAAATAACCAAAATTTTATTTTTGACATAAAAAAAACATATTTTGCATTTTAAATCTTTTATTCAACAATAGTTAACAATATTTTTGTTCAGCGGCGAATATTTCTAATTTGACAAATTTCAACCATATAAAAATTATATTATCATTCCCAAATATGTACAAAAGTGTTTTAGTACTTTTTAAAAAATATTAAAACGTCATTTTTAAGCATTATTTCATCAAAAATTTATTTTCTTCATAATTGTCCTTTTATTTTACAATAAAAGACTAATATTATAATACATTTCAAATACTATCCAGCTTAACCCAATAACTGATTTTCATCATACATATAATTTTCATCCAATCCACAAATAAAGTGTTTTAAACTTTATTTATATCTATACATATTTTACACCAACCCCAATTACTTATTCAACAAGCATTCTTTATCTTAAATAACAATATTGGTCATTGATTTATTCCATTAATTATTTGCAAACTTCATATTAAATTATAAATTCTATGATAATTAATTAATATTACGGTAATCTCCAAAATCCCGGGTTGTTACAAACTCCTCCCCTTAACAAAATTACGTCCTCGCAATTTCTAAGGAAGAATCATAACCAACTTCAAAAGTTAAACAAAGAGAAGACAAGAGATATGTTTTGTTACCCATACCGTGCGATGCAAGGAAATGAGGATATGTTCGCTCGATGAACTCTCTAGTCTCCCATGTGCAATCATTAGGATTGCTTGACCATTGAATTTTCACAAGCGGAACAGATTTATTACGAAGGCGCTTTACCTCCATAGCTAAAACCCGCACAGGATATTGCTTGAAGGATAAGTCAGGAGAGATCTCAATTTCCTCCAAAGCATGGGTATCAAGCACATAATCAAAATCACGTAAACACTTCCTCAGTTGAGAGACGTGAAACACATCATGGATACTAGAGAATCGCTCGGGAAGTGCTACTTTGTAAGCTACAGGACCAATACGCTCTGTAATAGGAAATGGGCCAATAAACCGAGGTGCCAATTTCCCGGTTTGGCTAAAGCGTACCACTCCCTTCAAAGGAGAAGTCCGAATGTAAACAAGATCACCAATAGCAAATTCAAGAGGCTTCCTACGGTTGTCCGCGTAGGATTTCTGACGACTCTGTGCCTCTTTCATTCGTTGTCTAATAAGTTCAATTTTCTCAGAAGAATCACGAATCGAATCTGGACCTAGAATCATTTTTTCTCCAGATTCTAGCCAACAAGATGGAGAACGACACGGTCTCCCATATAAAGCCTCGAATGGAGCCATGCCGATAGAAGATTGGTAGCTGTTATTATATGTGAACTCGACAAGTGGAATATGATCTTCCCAACTACCACCAAAATCAAGTATACAAGATCGAAGTAAGTCCTCTAAAATGCGATTTACCCGTTCAGTCTGTCCATCAGACTGCGGGTGATATGATGTGCTAAGATTTAGCTTTGTGCCCAAAGCTTGCTGAAGGCTGCTCCAAAAATGACTAGTGAATAAAGGATCACGATCGCAAACGATCGAAGTAGGAATACCATGGAGTCGGACAATCTCTTTGATATATAACTTGGCAAGAAAAGGAGCATCTCTATTGGACTTAATAGGAATAAAGTGAGCAGACTTCGTAAGACGATCAACAACAACCCAAATACTCGAATGACCTGACCTCGAACGAGGTAGACCGTCAATAAAATCCATCGAAATCTGATCCCATTTCCATAATGGAATCTCCAGAGGCTGAAGAAGACCAGATGGCCGCTGATGCTCGGCCTTAACAAGCTGACAAGTCGTGCATTTGCTTACATATCTCGCAATATCACGCTTCATACCTTCCCAATAATAGATGCGATGCATATCGGCATACATTTTACTGCTGCCTGGATGGATAGTGTACTTAGAACGATGACACTCATCTAGAAGATCATTCCTAAGAGATACATCTGAAGGGACAACTATACGGTTCTTCATGCGAAGACAACCGTGAGAATCAACATTGAAATCCCTTATCTCACCATCATGGGGTTCGGACTCACATAGACGAATAAGACGCATACACTCAGAATCACGCCGTTGAGCCTCAGAGATACGATCTATTAAAGAAGGGCGGGCTTCCATGCTGAATAATAAGGCTGGAGAATTGGAAGGAGAAGCTCGATCATGAATATCACAAAGAGAAAGAGTCTCAAGGACATCCCATTCGGCTATCATCATGGATACTACTGCCGAATGCTTGCGACTAAGCGCATCTGCCACACGATTACCCTTCCCAGGGGTATACTGAATATCAAAATCATATGAGGCTAGAAACTCAAGCCACCTCTGCTGCCTCATATTAAGCTCCTTTTGCGTAAATAAATATTTCAATGACTTATGATCCGAATAAAGGACAAAATGCTCTCCCAAAAGATAATGACGCCATATCTTCAAAGCGAAGACAATGGCTGCAAGCTCCAAGTCATGGGTAGTGTACCGAACCTCGTTCGGACGTAATTGCCTAGAAGCATAGGCTACTACCCTATCTCTTTGCATCAGAACTGCACCGAGTCCACTATGACTGGCATCAGTGTACACAACAAGATCTTGATTCCCTTCGGGAACAACAAGCACGGGAGCATGAGTGAGAAGTTCTTTCAATTTTTGAAAAGAAACTTCACATTTATCGGACCATATGAAACGAACACCTTTCCTCGTAAGGCTAGTCAAAGGAAGAACAATGCGAGAAAAAACTTTAATGAAACGACGATAATAACCAGCCAAACCTAAAAAAGAATGAATCTCATGAACATTCTCAGGCCTCTTCCAACTCTGAATGGCCTCAATCTTGGAGGGGTCAACGGAAATACCCTCTGAAGATACCACATGGCCTAAGAACTTCACTTGTTTTTTTTCAAAAATGACACTTAGAAAGTGTTGCTTTGAGTTGATGTTGACGTAGAGTACTCAAAACAATTCTAAGATGTCGTGCATGATCCTCTTCAGACTTCGAATAAATAAGGATGTCATCAATGAAAACAAGCACAAACTTATCGAGAAATTCCCGGAATACTCGATTCATAAGATCAACAAAGTAAGCAGGGGCGTTCGTCAACCCAAATGGCATAACGAGCCATTCATAAGAACCGTAACGAGTGCGGAAAGCGGTGAGAGGAATACTATCTTCTGCGACTCGAAGCTGATGAAAACCAGTAGCAAGGTCCAGTTGAGAAAATACCTTTGCACCACTCAACTGATCGAACATATCATCGATCCTTGGCAAAGGATAACGATTCTTGATGGTTAACTGATTAAGCTTGCGATAGTCGACGCATAGCCTAAGAGTCCCATCAGACTTCCTTACAAAAACAACCGCAGCTCCCCATGGTGATGAACTTGAGCGAATAAAGTGCTTGGCTTCAAGCTCAACTAGTTGTTTCTTGAGTTCCTCAGTCTCTCGTGTAGACATCCTCGTGGGAGGACGACTAATTGGTTGCGCACCCGGAATAAGGTCGATGCGGAACTCAACAGCACGCTTAGGAGGCAAACCAGAAACAGGCTCGAATAAATCTGGGAAGTCACAAACAATGGGAATAAGAGATATATCATCATCTTCGTGAGAATCCAACACGAATAAAGAAGCTATCGAATCACAATCGGAATCATGAAGTGAAAGAGACAAATAATCAGAAGAATCATAATGTCGAAGATATAATACTCGCTCCGAGCAAAGAATTCTGGCATCATATCGAACTAGCCAGTCCATACCCAAAATCAAATCAAACCCAAGGAAAGGAATCACGTGCAGATTCGCACGGAATGAATAACCACAAATCGATATCTCAACATCCTCACAAAGAATACTAAGGGTTGCGGATCCCCCAATAGGATTTGCAATCCGTAATGAAGTAAGCATACAAGAAACATCCATTTGTAAAGCATCTACAAGCTCCCTCGATACGAATGAATGAGAAGCACCCGTATCAAAAAGCACTCTAATAGAACGATCATGAAACATAATAGAACCTTCAAGGACAGAGGAAATAATACCTCGAGGTTGAGAGGTACCTCCAGAAGATGTAGCAACATTAAGTTGACCCTGACTAGAACTTCCATTCCTCTTGGGACAAGCTGCAACCAAATGTCCCTCCTTCTTACAATACAAGCACCTCTTAGGTTTGGGACAGTCTCTAACACGATGATCAGGTGAACCACAATTAAAGCAGGCAAAAGACTTGGCTGATGAAGTTGGCCGAGACTGAGAAGATGATCCACCTTGCTTTTTCTTCTTGTTAGGATACTTGGACTTAGGAAAGAACTTCTTCTTTTTAGGATTACTATTACTCTCTCCCTCACCATCACTTTCCTTCTCCTTCTCGACCGCTTCAAGATGAAGGGCTGCATCCACCAACTCCTCAAAAGTAAGCTTAAGCTGAAGGGTGAGGGGTTTCTTCAAATACTTCTTAAGTCCAGATACGAACTTAAGATTCTTCTTATATGGAGTGGAAATATGCTCGAGCCCATATTTAGAAAGGGCCTCAAAAGATGCAACATACTCAGCAACGGACGACTTCCCTTGTTTGAGTTCAAGGAAGTGTCTAGCAAGATTAGCCTTCTCAGACTCTGGAATAAACCTGAGTTCAAATCTTTCTTTAAACTGGTCCCACTCCAAAGTCTCCTCGTCAACCTCCGCAATAAGCAAATCATACCAATTCAATGCACGCCCTTCTAACATACTAGATGCAACAAGAACACGATGGTGGCTGGAGATATTCATGCGAGTAAATATGCGCTCACTTGTGCGGAGCCAAGCCTGAACCTCTAAAACCGACTCCGTGCCTTTAAAAACCTTGCCACCGAGGTGAGTAAAATCACTAGTCATGCGCGCAAACGGGGATTTGTGCGGAGGAGAAGAGCGAGGTGGAGCAGGAGGTTGAGTGCTCCTAATTAACTCAAGGATCTGATCAGTAGACATATACACTCCTTCGGGACGAGAACCACTGGACGGTCCCGCCGCCGAGGAGCGTCCTCTTCGTCTACCAGACATAGCTGGGAAAAAAAATTAAGATAGGATCACTCACAGAGTAGATAGATATATTAGAAAAAAAAAACAAATGTAATAACTAAGGAATACTACGGAATTAATTTATCATTCCTAGACATATTCCATTCTATCTACCCCAAGGGAATCAAAAAGGACACAAGACAAGAGAAAAACAAGGATATGGGGAAAGAAAACATGATTAAGGGATGTCATGTACAAGTGCATTATATTTGTTGTATGGTTACTATGAATGATGTTCTTCTTATAATACATTTATTCTGAAACCCCCAGCTCTGATACCAAGCTGTAAAACCCCACCCTGAGACCCACATTAATAAAGAGAATTATTTGGTAATCCTGTCTACTAATGTAGAGAACAGGGTATAATAGGGGCAACCAACATGGTAATGTACCAGTATTGCACTAAGTATGTCGATTTTTTTTTTCATCGTAGTCGACACACTCAGTCCATAACAAATACGATACCATATTGGGTTGGGACCGTCTCAGAATAAATGTAGATGCAAACACACCTCAATCACAGAACATCATCATAGATTAGCACCCATAGATATACATACAAGTGCCCATCCATACATCATATATAATACATCCCATACAATGTGGTACAACGCCACAATATACACACATACATAACCATCCCCCAAAATAACAGATACATCACGAGTACAAGCCAAAAAGGGATAACTAAATAGATGGTGATGTGTCCATGTTCCAAAAGTGAATTCCATCATAACAAGTGCAAAAAGATCCAAGAAGGTGCGAGCTATAATGTCCTAACCTGCAACTCGGTCTGACCCGAGTGGAAAACACACGGGTCAGGTAGGCTCAAACTTATCATTAGTATATGTCTCAGTAATAAATGAAAAGGGAAAAATTCATACCATTGTCACCAACGGAAGGATATATGAGTCATGAGTTCATTTACTTATTCACGGAATCATACGAATATGTGATTGTTATATGGTTCTACTTTACATCAACTTAAGGGAATAAGTAAAGATGAACCACAATAAAACCATTAAAATCGTCTTAAAAACTTCATAAACCATCATAAGGAACTCATTAAGAGTTAGACCATCATAAACTATATATCATCATAAAACAATAATATAATGTAGCCTTATTCCATCTCAAGGCCTTATTCAAACATCAAATCAAATTCGTCAATAAATAAAAACATTTCTGCTCGAGCACCATCTTGACCAGTACTACATATTGGTACCATCCATCGTGATGACTAGGGCCACTACATCAAAATCATCTTGATGACTATAGCCAAACCATTATGCCCTTAATCACAAAGTCCGAGTGATAACATCGTGATGATTGGAGTCTTAAACATCATGATCATCGTGATGGCTATAGTCAAAAACATTGTGATGACTCCAATCGAGTACTCGGTCGTAGTACTAGTAATCATCTTGAGTGTGTCTCAACCTCTCGGATAAGAACCCATAAGGTGTCAACGTATGTCCCATACCATACGTTCACACCTAATGGTTTACTAACTGTTAGTTGATACCACACTAGAAAGCATTATATATATATATATATATATATATATATATATTTCCCCCTTCTCATCGGCAAGTATATAAAGATATCAACTTATCTCATCTTTCTTTCTCTCTCTCTATCCGATGAGAAGTAGAAGGCATCATCACTTGTCTCATCTCATCGACAAGTAAAAATCCATCATAATATCGAAACATCATAAATACATCATAAAATGGCTTGCCTCGTCTCATTGGCAAGTTAAAATTCATCATAAACATCAAACCGTTTTAAAACATCATAAAATACGATTTGTGATTGTTGTTGTCCATTTGCTTTCGGGACAACAACAAGCTAGCATAACTTTCATCTAGTAAACATCTGAATCATAATAAACTAAATATAGCAAATTGTAGCTCTATGTCTAAGCTTCTTGAATCATCAAAAATCATCCAATTCGGATTAATAATGAAGAAGTTATGGTGAAAACAAATTTCTGTTTCAACCATTGAGCTACGTTGTATTACACTCAAAATAACAGTGAAAACCCAATTTTTGTACAACAAAACATCATACTTACAGAAAACTTAATACCTGAACTTGTAGAAAACGTTTTTAGCTTTCCGAATCATCAAGAATTATCAAATTCCGATTAAAAACGAAAAAGTTATGACTAAAACAATTTCAAGTTTCAACTCAGAAAATTAGGCAAAAGACAGAATTATAACATCATTTTGAAATCTGTTTCAGGTCTATCAAATGATGAAATTTCAAGAAATAATATGAACAAAAATTGTAGCTTATCGAATCTAGTTTCTAAAAAAAAAAAATTGATCTGAATCGGATAAAAGACGCAAAAGATATGATGGTTTTACTATAATGCATTTTCAGAAAACGAGATATATTGAAAAAAAACACAAATTTATGCATCAGTTTGAAACTTGATTCAGACCCAGTAAACGATAAAATTTCGAAAAACAATATGAACGAAAAATGTAGCTTATCGAATCTATTTTCTAACAAAAAAAATTTGACCTGATTCCGATAAGAAACGAGGAAGATATGATGATTTTACTACAGTGCATTTTCAGACATACGAGCTGTCAAAAAACTCAGAAAAAACACTACGGGATTTCACCAAAATGCATCAAATTAACAAGTTTCCGCTTACTGTAAGCGTCTTTGCTTACCAATTGATTGAAGCAAGGTCTAGCAAGGATTTAGGCAGCAAATTCGAAGCTTTAGCGAAGATTAGAGCTTCCAAAACCTAAAATGAAAGATTCATAGACATGTAACAAGAAATAGTCAACAAAAGAAATTTACAGTGAATGATTCTCTAAATTAGATGGAGATAAAGCTTGGAATGATGGAGATTACCTCTCTCTTATGATTTCAACAAGAATTTTCTTCTAAAATTGCAGTTTGGTTGGAGTTTGAATTCACTAAGTAGCTATTATTCTTCTTCTTAACTTACTGAGGGTTTGAGGAAGATGAAAAAAATGTCGTTCTTTTCTTTCTGAAGCTTCCAGATTTACACTAATGGGCTAATGGATATGGTAAATTTCATTAAAACCCAATTACACCACTTAGAATTTTAAAAACCCAATTCAAAGCCAATATGCATATATTTTGCTCAATTCTCAACATATTTCAACCCAACGAATTGTGTTTTACTCGTTTTAACAAAATGAACATTTTGAAAATAACCAAAATTTTATTTTTGACATAAAAAAAACATATTTTGCATTTTAAATCTTTTATTCAACAATAGTTAACAATATTTTTGTTCAGCGGCGAATATTTCTAATTTGACAAATTTCAACCATATAAAAATTATATTATCATTCCCAAATATGTACAAAAGTGTTTTAGTACTTTAAAAAAAATATTAAAACGTCATTTTTAAGCATTATTTCATCAAAAATTTATTTTCTTCATAATTGTCCTTTTATTTTACAATAAAAGACTAATATTATAATACATTTCAAATACTATCCAGCTTAACCCAATAACTGATTTTCATCATACATATAATTTTCATCCAATCCACAAATAAAGTGTTTTAAACTTTATTCATATCTATACATATTTTACACCAACCCCAGTTACTTATTCAACAAGCATTCTTTATCTTAAATAACAATATTGGTCATTGATTTATTCCATTAATTATTTGCAAACTTCATATTAAATTATAAATTCTATGATAATTAATTAATATTACGGTAATCTCCAAAATCCCGGGTTGTTACATTTCTTGTCTATGATATTTTGTATATTCGTCATTGCTAATGACTCTATTTTGATTGTCAGTTATATATCTTGTTGGAGTTGATAGCGTACCATATAAGTAGCCTTCCAATCTGTAACCTTGCACGGCAGTTTCCACCTGAAGTTTCCACAATAAATAATTGGTTTCTTCAAGTTGGATAGTGATTAATTGGTTTTGTGGGCTGACGATTGTCTTGATCAGTTGTTCGGCAGATTGCATGGTAGCATTAATGTTGGAAGTAGCAGATTTCTCTTCATACATGATTATAGATCGCAGGTCTGAATCCATGAAAAGCAGGTAAGTGGTGAGAACTTTCGTTGCCTTTTGAATTGGGGATTTTCGAGAACTTTAATATGGTCTTGGGTATTGTAGGTGATGATTGTATGATGGGATTTAATTTCAGATGGGTAAAGAACCAGGTGACGATGGTTCTTTCTTGATTTCAATCAGCTTGAATCGTTATAGCCGTTAGGCTGTTGCTAACTCTGATACCAAGTTAATAAAGCTGAAGACACAAATGAGAAGGTGGAACTATAGTTGAGAGAATTATAAAGCTTGTTATTTTATTCAATAAGAAATTGTTTTTGATTGATACAAAATAGGACAGAAAGACCTGATATATATACAGGTGAATGTAACGGTAAAATATATTATTTCGGGTAAGCAAAATATAACTATGGCAATGTGACGTGGCTCGGTATATGACAAACTTATCCATAATTAAATGTTTTGTTGACTCATCATTCTATTCCAGAATTCACTGTCTTTCCTTTTATTTCTGCAAGCGCAGAAGGACCACAAGGAATGCTAAATATTGTTCTCCACTTTGCAAAACGTGCCCCTTGCTTGTAATATTCATTAGTGCTTGAGGCTAGTCCATCCAATCCTTGGCACCATGATTCATTCTTTGATCCTGGCAGTGGTACTAAACCCTTATCAACTTTGATACCATGAACGATCTTTTGATCATGCAAGCAATCCACAAATGTTTTTCCATCAATTCTAGACTGATAAAGCATCTCTTCAAAGAGAATGGCACCTGAGATGTATTCACCTAATCCAGGGGTAGTCAACAACAGTTGTCTATAAGCTTGACGACTAGGTCCTGTGTTTTCCAAGTCAATTGAATCCACCCTTTTGCTGCATGTGGTGTTTGATTCATCAATTGCAAGAATTCCACGCCCAGGGAAAGCAATGGTTTTAGCTATTTTCATGAGCTCATTGGCATAAGATCCAGCATGGATCGGCATGGAAATATGCTGAACCGGTTGTCGTCCTAAAGCTCTAGTTTGATCAAATGGTCGGCGGACGCTGGTGAAGTGGGTTGACGGAGTGGCAATCTTGAGTGAAGCCATAAACTTTTATTCGATCTCACTGGAGTGAAGGTTCTGATTGCGAAATTTTAGGGAGAAGATCGAAGATGTTTGGTTTTGACCCTGACTTAGCTGATGCTTCATGCTAGGTGGCATGCGTTGTACTTAATGGTTAGATTTGCAGGCTTACGGTAGCTGTAGTTCGAATTCTTTTCTATATTGATAATGTTGAATGCAATGATTCCCACACCTTTTTGAGCAGTTAACAATCCACCCCATTATTTTTACAAACTTCATTTTAGAATTCCTTCTATATATCTATATTTTCAGAAGACACTCTTACTTGAAAGAATTTAAAGCATGATATATTTTATTCTGATGACACGAAGTTTGGGCAATGCAAGATGAGGGATAAATAGGTCATTTAAAACTTTTTCTATTTAAAACATGATTTCATATGAGTATCATTGACTTTGAGTTACAAATGAGAAAAATTATAATCGTACATTTCCTACACATGTCTTGGAAATATGTTCTATGTTGATGATTTAGGGAATATGTTGTTTCGTATATGAAACTTGATTTCAGGAAGCCTGAGGTTTAAAACAGCTTGTTAATTACTAGCTTGGAAGAGATCTCCGATGAGTTCAGTTCACTTTCAATGCTTTCAGGTTTTCGGCTGATTTTCCATAATAAATCTTTGGATTCGTCTTTGTTGCATGAACCGGGACAATTCATATACTGTATGAATGCTTTTTTGATTGCTGCCATGACTTCTCTGTCTACTTCAAATGCAGTCTCAAATGAAGTGGTTACCGTGTGGGTTGATGTTATAGTCAGGGAAGGGTGGGATTCTACTTTGCATTATTTCCTTTCAATGTCAGGTGACTCCCTTTTTTGATTGTATG
Source organism: Allium sativum (assembly GCA_030737875.1). NCBI lineage: Eukaryota > Viridiplantae > Streptophyta > Magnoliopsida > Asparagales > Amaryllidaceae > Allium > Allium sativum. The sequence goes on along the minus strand of CM060916.1, from coordinate 216,725,824 downwards.
AATGCTTTTTTTTTCTTCTCGTTTTGTCATACCAACTTTAAACGATAGATGGTTTGGCAAATCAAATAGTTCGCTGAAATCTGTTAAACAATCCAGTCTAACTGCACATCAAATTCATATTTTTGCTATCACCTTTGTTTTTCATACATTTGCCAAATTAATCCGTTGTACAAACTTTTTTGGCATTGCAGGATTGCTGCAGGATTAATAGATATTGTTTGAATACAGAATATAAACTATTCATGGAGATAAATATAATTTATATTTTATTGTGCTAGGTGTTCGATGGTTGGCCAGGTATAATAAGGTTAGTTAGTCTTAATTTCACTCTTTAGATGTTTTTCAGTTTAGTTTCTTTCATTATCTGTTTGAACACAGAGTATGTAACTTGCTTGTTATTAGTAGATAAATTTTCCAACGCTTTACAATTCTGATGAAGATTTTGCATGGCCTGTGCTTTTGGATGTTTTTGTTGATTGGGCTCACGGATCAAATTAGCATGATCTAACAGGCAACAACTAAATTTATGATTATAATAATTATTATTTTTATTATTATGATTTTGCTATATAAAATCTAAGTTAATTAAATTTTATAAATAATAATATTATATAATTTAATTTTTTTGATAAATAATAATGAAGATGACAACGAATGAACAAAGTTTAGAAAATTTAACTAAATTATTAATAATAATAATATAATTAAGTTAACTGGTCTTTAATAATAATTATAGTATCTATTATTACTATTAGCTATTATACTAAAATAATTAAGTTAACCAGGTTAATACAAATTAGCTACGTTTTGTTAAACAAGTTTAGTCAAATTACAAATTAACTAGGTTTAAGTTAACAAAATTTTATGCATAATAATAATGATGATGAATTAACTAAGTTAACAAAACTTAACTATGTTAATAACAATAGTATAATTAAGTTAACCAAGTTTTAAGGATAATAGTATTTTAAATTAACGAAGTTTTGTTAGCAATAATATAATTAAGTTAACCAAGTTTTAAGAACTAAGTATCTAGAGTATACAGATAGCAACAAACAAATCTCACTATTGTTGATCGAACTAAACTAAATCTATGTTTTTATATACTTTATTTACCAACCATGATAACTGAAAACACTTTAGACCAGCGTGCCATCTATTATTGAGATTGTGATTAACAGTTTAAGAACCTAAACTACATGAGTTTGCAATGCAACTAATAACCAAATATCACCATTCACAGTCAAAATATGTTGCGATTACAATATTCAGGTAGCATGCAACCTCCAACAAAAAAGATGAGCATATATCTTATTGTTTCCTTTGACATATATTATTATTTGAATGTTACTCGATAATTCATGGCAAGTTCTTATTATTGATTATCAACCTTATCTATAGGTAATTAGCTTTTTGGAGTGAAGACCATCAACAACAATGGACATGACTTTGATTGTTATGTATTATGATATTTATTAGTGTTTATTGTGCAAACTTGTTTTTAAATGCTTGTGGTATATAAAATTCCTAATTTTGTCAAATAATTATTATTTAAATGGTTATGGAAAATACTTATGTGATTAATGTATTCTCAAATATTGGAGTATGATGATTATATGATTGATTGTTGATCTAAATCATTTTATATGATGGTTGTTGATTTTAATATGATTATTATATAGCTGGTTAGTGGAAATAATATAAGCTATTAATAGTATATAGTAGCATTTGAAATATGTTACAAAACAATCAACACATTTTAGTAGCGTTTAAAAAGCGCTATAGAAACAAATGTTACACACCAGTTGAATTTTTAGTAGCAAAAAATAAATCCAACGAAAGTCTTTAGTTGCACAAAGTAAACGATATGGAAAAGCAAATAGTGACCCATGTACTAACTTTCAGTAGCGTTTGGAAAACGCAATTGTACAGAAGATTTGGTAGAGTTTATAACCAAAAAAATAAGACTTTTAGTTGCGGGACCTGTAGTAGCGTTCTTTAAAACGCTACCAAAATGTTTTGGTAGCGTTTTTCAGACGCTACTAAAAGCCTTTTTTGGTATAGTGATATTTCTACACATATATACATAAATATTCTCATATATATATACATATATTTTATTTACTTCCTTATATGTATATTTATACATATTTTTTTCTCATGAACATGTGTTATTTTAGCCGTTCCCTTAAAACAAAAATATGACGGCAACGGGAATCAAACTTTATGCCTCTTGTATGCAAGCCACATGCTCTAACCAACTGGACTACTAAGGCTATTATTAACAAGCCTTAGAACAATGGTAATTATTATTCTCTTCTTTCTTCTCTTTTTCATGTTTGTTACAATATTTCGATCAAACCATTGCATGAATCTTTTTCTTTTATTTCCCTTTTATTGTTAATGCATAATTAGTGCATGCAACATATTTACACTGCATGCAACCTATCCTTTCTTTCTTTTTCTATGCATACATCAGATTTTTATTTGCATTAATATTTCCTTCTTTTAAATATATATGTCAATGCATATATATATACACACATATGCATTGTTTAATTATTTAATTGTTACAAAATGCGGGGTGTTACAAAGATGGGAGAACATCGGGAGCAAAGTTCGTCAGAACCACTCAGAACTTGGAAGATAGGCTCTGGAGCAAGGTAGGGATTGCACATGGATTGCACCATGACTGAAGCAAGGGATTCAAGTCGAGGCTTATCCATATGGATCAAGTTGACTACATACCAAATATGTTGCTATAGTGAACCGACGACGCATATGGTTGTAAAGAGCACATGTCGATGATAGTGTTTTGAATTTCTGAGTTGAATCAGATAGGCCAAGTGTTGTTAATCTATGGATCACCTTTAGTTGATAGAGTATGGTGAATAGAAGTGAGGAATGAGAAGCTAAGTTGAATGGGTCGTAGTCCAAGGCATCAGGGAAGAGGATCAAAAGTGTATTAACTAAGATTCAACTAAGTGTTTTGGTCTGATATAACCTAAGTAGGCCTGATCGTCCATGACCTAAGTGGGTCATTTTGCATTGACTCGAATAAGGAACTGGTATGAATGTGCGGCATATATAGCAGTAAGAAGAGATGTGTAGGATTGTGATGAAGATTATGACTCGTAGATAGCTTCTCTTTTGACGAAGTTATGGTATGATGAAGTTTGTACTCCTTATTTATAGCTCAATTTCAACAGCAGGATCGAAGAATTGTAAAGTGATAAGTTTGGGTTAGAAAGAAAAAGAGAATAATGGATTAGATAGAGCATTTTGGATGGATTTGAACCATCATAGACAGTCGTCAACGAATTTACAGTCCCTCTCCATTAACTGCTCGGGCATCGACCCAGGAAGAATTCTTTATATGCTTATTAATAAGTCAGGGTGTTCTTGTAAGACTCAATAAAAGTATTGGAGTGGGGAAGTTGACAAAGCTAACTACCTTAGATCTACTTTGAAGGCCAAGGTATGATTGTCGATGTTAGGACACATGCATTTCCCATGCTGGGGGTTTTGTGTGGGGACGTAGCAAGAACTAGATTTCCTTTATTCGTTGGCATAAGCAAGGATGATTATATGGGTTATCATGTATTTATAGGTTTAGAAGGTGATAATTAGGTTTTTCTTGATGGGTTATAGTTTCTACGCTTCTTCTTCCTTCTATTGTCATTACTAGGCTATCATCTATAGGACAATGGAGAAGAGATTGGTAATAGGGCTGGTGAAAGTAACTGCTTAGAATCTTCTATTTTATTATATTATAGTATTTTTATTACTATCCAATTGAGTGATATATATTGTTATTATTATTTGCTAACTTTTTGGCTTAAGAAATGGGTCAGGTATAGTGCTTAAGCTTATCTAGAGATACTTTATAGTATAGGTTTTGATAGTCGTTTACCACTTAGACCAGGCAGTTCTTTGACTTAAGTTTTTATGTTTTTCATTTTATTATTTTAGGTACTCTAAAACGAGCATAATAGATGACATGCTTGGTGACATGGCTACTAAATCAAAGATGAGCTAAAGAAGCTTAACGTATTGCTCCACTTGTAGATATTTTTCGGCTATTATTTTTTCAAACTCTAAGTGATTTGTAGTGATAACATGATGTATTGGCATTTGACATCTTTTATATAACTTAGTGATTTCAGTTTGAGACTTTTCACTGGTTTTGTCTCGCTACTATTACATAGTACATATACTATATTATGCTTTATCCATGCGTTGTGAGATATACGACACGGTGTATTGCCCTCTGATGATTGTCCCACGTCAACCTGACATATAGTGATATTGTCCTCTTTTTGAGTGCCGGTGATGTGCGGCTGTTGTCAATTAGAAAATAAATAAAAGTAATTGGATTATTATTTGATTTAGCCAAATCTTGTCACAAGATCAAGTTAAGTGAAGTTCTCCTTCTCAGTTTCAACATCTTGTGCTTACTAAATCCTAAAGAAAGAACAATAACTAGGTTTTCACAATGCTTTTTCAAACATAATCAAAAATTGAATTCAAAATACAAAGAAATTATGGAAATTTTATAAAAGTTGATGTATTATATTTAAGCTTATATCTCTCGTTTTAACTTAACAATTTTCGATTTAGTTTATTTTTTAACTCTTCTGTGTTTTCTCTACAAAATGAGTTTTGTTATAAGTGAAAAAACGTTGATTTCAGCATCGCTATAAAATTTTAAGATCTAAGCGAGTAAATCTCACCATTATTTCTGTTAATTTCATGTCATAATATTGCTTATTTGTGGATAATTTCAGTAGTCGATTGTGTTATAATTGCTACTTAGCTAAAGTAATGGTAACAAGAAATTATATAAGTGCTGAAATTGCTAGCTACTAGCATGATTGATCTGTTATGGATGTACGTCCTTGCTTTGGATGATTGCATGCCTTTGTATTAGTTTCCTTTCCGTATGGGGTAACCGTAATCGATAACACATCATCATAGATGATGCCTGGTGCTTTCAGGCTCCAAGCAACCAAATTGGATGACTGCTAAAGTCGACTAGTGGGAGACCATGGTCGACCAGTCAACTATTTCCAGACTTCTTTTCCTTACAATTTTATCACATTTCACTGTTTTGCCTTCTGTTTTATTTTGTTCTTTCCACTTGTTGATTTTCTGCAATTTTAGGAATTTTAATGGCTTCATAATTTAGAAATCTTATTATTTTAATTTAGTTTTAATTCTTTCCAAGATAAATTTAGTTATTATACATAGACATACACACATACACACATATGTACTGTATGTGTATATATATATATTAAATAAAGTAGCTTTAACTAGTTCTAGTAAATTTGTTCTTTAAAAATTACTTTTAGAGTTATATAAAAATTATTATTAACTTCAAATATATGTTTTGGAATATGTTATAAAACATATGCATACCAATATCTTATAGGAGAAGATTATTACTAAGTTTAATAATAATAGTGTTCAAAAAGGTGAAGTAAACTATATATATATGTTTACATTTTTAGATTTGATATATGTAGTATTGTATTGTATTCTTATAAACCTATCGTATTTATAGGGTTTTGTATCACAATATATATGCACATGTTTAGATATCAACTTGGATTCATAGTTTGTTATATCAACAAATAAATAAATAAATGTAGTTAAGCATTAATAAGAAGTTCATAATTCAAATAAGAAAGGTTTGAAAGTACATAAAGTATTTTGAAACTCTCTGTAAATTTGTAAATTCAGCACTTTTATTATAAAACATATAGTCTTATTTAGCATCTCACTAAGTTTGGCATTAAAGCTGCTTATGCCTTCTATAGGATTTTCTAATAACTTTTGAAATATTGATTTCATTCAAAATTCTTCAATATATGGAATGTAAGATATAATTAAACAATTTAGTGGTATCGGCTGATGTGTGACATTTATTATCACTTCATTGGTTATGACTTATTTTGTATAATATTTTAGTAAGTGAAATTTACTTGATAACAATAAATATTCAAGTAAACCTTCGTGGTTTAAGATACTCTAGTGATTATTATTAAAAGTTATAGGTAATTTTTATTTTAATACATGGTTTTAATAATTTAATCCACCATTTTACTTTGATAAGTTAATCCACGACTATTTTGTAAGTTAATCCAGGAGTGGATTAACTTAAAGATTTTACCCTATTATATAGCTAATAATCGATTTTGTGCTTCTTCTTTCACAATTCTGTGTTATTTCATAATTATTTGTGCTGAATTGTCCCTCCTATTTGATAAAGCAGTAACAAATAAGTATGTGTTAAAAATAGAGTTGATAGCACTTTAATTCGTCAAAGAAGCAATCAACTAGATATAATCAGTTCACTAATTATCTCTGAACATGATCATACATGATATGGTAGTAGATGATTATGAAAATAAAAACTAAGATGACGATCTCCAGTAGAGGACTTTGCATCATATGTTTTCAAATAGTTTAATATTTTGAAGATTTTGCAAAAGAAGCATTTGTCAAATAGGTCAACATGAAGCATTACAAATAGTACAGTTCATGTTCATTTTTTCAATGTACATGGTGGATGGTAGAACTTTTTTTCTACTTTTTTCTTAGGACTTACTCTTTGTATTACACTGCAACGTATTACACATAAGTGCAAAAGTTAATGTTATTAGAGCGTGGATAAAAATAAAAATTACATTTTTTATATCATGCGTATCATATAATCTACAGTACAAACATACAATTATATCATATAATTTACTTCATGTCTTCACATTTTCACTAGTGCTTCTTAGCATTTGTCTGATGCACCTTCCAAATGGCCAATGCATGTCCCTGTAACCTAGGAAAAAAGACACTTTATGTTATAAAATTATTTGTCAAATAGTGGAAATGTAAGAAGTAATGATTCGAGCTTTACCAAGTGATACTCTTAGTTAAGATGCTTAATAATTCTAATGAAGACAAGCAAGTTTCCCTGGTAGTTTTTTTTATATCCGTACTAATATGGTCATACATATAATATAATAAGCATCGTATACTATGGTCATGATATTGTCACACCATACAAACTCCGCAAGCTCAAACAGCGTCATATGAATTACAAACTAAAAAACACAATTATAAGTGATAACGGTGATATTAAAAAAATACAATTTTGTATACAATTAATCAACTTCAAAAAAAAAACTACTTACTGTTATTATGTTGAATTACTCCACTTAAGTTTAGATTCAGATGCTAGGATTCTAGAAACAAGAAGACGACAGAAAACACACATAAAAAGATTGAGAAGAGGAGAAAATATGTAATGACCCACATTGTCAGAGGTATTATAATTAATTTATTTCATTATATAAATAGTGATTTAGGGAATTAAATCGTCGTTAATTAAATTATAGTGAATATTTAACTAAATTAAATAATAGAATAATATATTTAATTCAGAAATAATCAAAATATTGGAAATCACAATATTCTGTGAACTGGGTCGTCCTTAAGATTTAATTCAGCTTAGAGTTGAATTAAATTGACGAATATATTCAATCGACGTCAGTTTGAATGTAGAATTAAAATTTAATTAAAATAGAGCGCGTAACGACGCGGCAATTCGCTATTTGGCGATTTGAACTTCAACTGAATATACAGGGTTCGTTTTAAATCGGATTTCTGTGAAACAAGAAACGTGTGGAGCCGGTGGAGTATATCTTTCTAGTGGAAGAGAAATATCGGGATTTCGTCATGTAGATTTTGAGTTATGTCCAAATCGAATTATCAGAAATGCAGCGCCCTGACCATAACGATTTAATTATATTTTATATAAGGATTTAAATAGAAATCGAACATCGATATAACTCTGATGATGTAATATCGAGTTGTAAATCCATATAGGGATATTCTGAAGCTGTACGGTATTCCTCTGTGAATATAGACGTTAATATTTAATTTTAAAAATGTAATGTAATTTTATTTAAATATATTTATATATTTAAATAGGTTATTTAAAGCGTTAAAAATGGTCACTTTTGCAAACGAAGTCAGAATTCGACGAAACTAATTTTGTTGGATCCGCAATGTCAAATAGTTGTTAGATTCCAAGTTTGGTGATTTTTAGAGTCACTGTGTAGCCGTACGGATTTTTAGAGTGAAAAACAGTCAGTATTTCGACAGTTAAAAATACTCTATGTGAGCAAACGGAGTCGGAATTCGACGAAATCAGTTTCGTTGGGACCGTAATGTCGAACTGAAGGTGCATGTCCAGTTTGGTGATTTTTGGGTATCGCATGTAATCACTGGGATTTTTAGAAGGGCTAAAACAAATATAAAACGATAAATGAAAATATCCTAACTAATTTGTGATCAAAAGCAAGGCCACCTAGTGCCTTCTTCAACCACACAAGAAAGCTCATTCACATATAAAAGCAATTCTTGGCCGCCACATTCATTTGGTAGAAAAATCAAAACGTGAAACAAAGGAAGGAAATAAATTAAAGCAAAATACAAACAAATTCCTATAATCATAAAATGGATTCGTATGAACTCATGGAAGCTTGCTCTTCAAATTGGTATTTGGTTGGTGTTGTTCGAACACTGTTTCCATCGATGGAATATGCACTGAATCATTTAGGGCTTCGATAATCTTCGAATTGATGGCGTTTGAGCTCGTTTGAAGTTGATAATTGGGTTTAAGGGAAGAAATCGCATCTGTGTACGAAGTTGGGTGGATTTCCGTGTAGAAAATTGTCGCTGAACACCTTGTAGCCGACGCGTTAATGGGTTCAACGGGATTCAAACAGTGGGGTCGATCTCGTGTTGGTGACGGCGAGATGAAGGAGGTCGGGGAGAGGAGTTGCTCGGAGGGTTGGGAGTTGGAAAACGTGAAGTGATTGAAGAGGGAATTGGATTCAAAGATTTCGGTGGTGATGGGTATTTTTGAGGAGCAGGATCACGACCGTATTGGGGGAGGAAGAGATAAGGTGCGGGTCTGATGATTTAAAAGCGGGTGATGGGCCTTGGAATTTAAGGTTAAGCTCAATGGGTCTTTAATTCGAAGTTTATTTTAAATTCAATGTATATTAAGTTTGAAAAATCATAACTTGAGCATGCGAAAACGAAATTCAGTGAAACTGGTCTCGTTGGGACCGTATGGACGAGAGCTACACATTGGAACTGACGGGAAGTGAAATTGAGCTCGTTACAATTTATGGCGAAATAAATTGTCCGTCTGAACCAAATCGAACGACAATTATCGTTAATTAACGATGATAGTCCAATGTGAGTAAAACTCACCAACTCTGAACAGTTCTATTTTTATAACGTATATTTAGAACTGATAAATGATGACTGATTGTTGTGTGTTAACTGTTGGTTGAGTTGTTGTGTATTGATTGAAATCATAGATAACTATATATATACATAAATCGTATCGAATATTGATTCTGTTCTATCAGAATATTTTATATATGTGTTGTTTAACATCTGTGATGCAGGGGAACAGGTTGGAGGGTTCCAACTGGACTCCTCAATATTTATGATACTATTCTGTTCATATATTGTAATATATGATGTGATATATAATCTGTTTGATTATGTGTGCTTAAATAATATCGATCATTGGGGTTTTTCTATTTTAAATATCATAAGAGACCCTGGATTTAAATAGAATAAAAGGAATTTTTATAAAATCAATCGATTTTAGAAAAGGAAATATTTTGAAAATAAAGTATTTATAAAATCATAGGATTTTATAAAGGAGAACATTTATTTAGGAAACAAATAGAAGTATAAAGGAAACATTTATTTAGAAAATAAATAGAATAAAGGAATATTTACTTGGGAAAATAAATAGGATTTATAAAACGGAAATTAACGAGATAGAAAAGAGTTAGTCGATTAGAGTTATCAAATAGAAGTCAAATCCAATATAGTTTATTCGAAGGAGTTAATCAGACATAGTTATTTAGGATAAATTTCCATTTAGCACGACTGCTAGCGTAATTCGTAGGGCTGCAGATAGCCTACAGCGGTCGGATGTTTCCTGAGGGAATCAGGCGTAACCATTATGATCGCTGCGATCTAGAGTCAAGTGAATGGAGTTAAAATCAATATTTGTTATTCGAATAGGAGTTAAACAAATAGAGTTATTCAATTAGAGTAAATCAAAATGGAGTTAAACAGAAATTAGAAACTGACTAGAGATTAATAAGTTGAATAGTTTTCTGGGTATCGATCTGATGTTGGTTCCGGCCTTCGGGGTTTATACTTGGGAAGTTGTTCTCTTGTTGGTTATAGTTAGAGTCTGATAGATGTGGGATGATAGTGATATGTAAATAAACAATGGAAATGTTTTCCAGTGTTAATAACGTATATTTTCTAAACATAGAAAATAAGGAATATATATATATATATGTGTGTGTGTGTTAAATGATGATTGATCGATATAATTTCCATCTGGAAATAATATCGTTGTTTGCACACGTATTTTTCCTTGATAGTTAAATCATAGACTATCAAATTTTCGACCATTTTAACGTTGTTAATATGGAGAGACCAGTTGGATTATTATCCAAAGAACCACTATGTATTGGCATAAGCGTTGCGAATCATATATGCCAAAGAAAATTGAAGACGGAGTAAAGTGCAAGGGCTATCCTGTTTACAGAATAGTGCCTTCGGTTTGTCCAGTCCCAGGACGACCTGTATGGAAGAATGTCTTACAGAGTATATCTAATAGATGCGTAAGTTGATCTCTTCAAACATATTCACGTTTGGTGGCGGAGGAATTCGTTTCTCTTAACTTTATACCCGTGATATTTTTGGATAAGTCAATTTGTGATTTGGTAGGTATGACGATGTGACATTCAAAGTGAATGAAGATGTGACATGTAAAAGATAAGCGTAGCTTCTAGCCTCACATCCGGTAAATGACAGAAATCGGGCAGGCAGCATGGCTAAGTCGGTCGCTCCGAAGTAGGGTGTATAATCACTTATCTAGAGAATATTCATTTGCTTCTTTAATCTATCAATGCTGTCCCATATATATACGGGAAACGGTTGCTGATCCCAACCGTTGGTGATATACATTCGATACACTCAAGCGAAATGAGTGGTCAGTCATGTGTGGCTGAGTTACAAGATGTTCTTGTTGAACTCTAGTGTATCGTTCCTAGAGTACACTGATCGGAAGGTGGTTCCATACCTTGTCATAGTTGGAAATCCATTACCCAATACGTGCTTGCGGTTTTGATTGTATACTATATATGTAGAACGTGAGATGAAAGCGTTTCTGCTAGATGATTATTATATTGTGGTTGATAGACATTATTATAATATCAGAAGGTTTTGATATAAAGATATTTTGGATTCTCATAAGGGAAAAACCCGTTCCGTTATACGGCGTGGTCTTATGAGATATCGTTTACTTGTTCAAACTGTTTTAAACTGCTTTACTCATACCAGTCCCATGACTGACCCGGAGTTTATTTTGTTTCGCTTTCCCTAAACTCTTGGGTGCCTAATTTTGTATGGGCAGTCAAGTAGTCAGGAATTTACAGATATACTGGAAGAGCTTGGAGCAGGAGGCTTCAGGATTATATAGCTATAGTTATTTCCGCTGTGTTGTAAGTGTGTACTCTGATAATGTTATTGTGAACATATACTGATTTTATTTCAAGGATATATTATCTATTATATGTTGTTCGTTCCGCTGTGAGATTCGTGTTACTCTGATGTTGTGTTCTTCTTCTTTTCTATTAGTTCTATCTTATCTATCCTCACCCTCTATCTTCTTTCTATTAATTTCTTGAATTTCCAGTGCAATTTGGGGTTGGACTTGTGTTATTTGGTCAGCTCAAATTGGTCCGGAAATTCCCGGGTCATTACAAAATAAGTACGTTTTTTTTTGTGGATACACTGATTAAAATTAAAATTTTAGTAAAAGTCAACGATCCTATCAAATAGGGTGGATTAACTTACTAATTTTGTGGATTAGAATAAAAATTACCAAAGTTATATGAAGCTTTTTTGGATGACGTGTGATTTTCTTGCCTTTTGTGTTGGCCTGCAAAATACTAGCTTTTAGAGTTTTACATGCGAAACAATGTCTATTGTATTGACTTGTAAAGTGGTTGCCTCTTGACATGAGAAGCACTATCTATTATGCTTGCTTTCAATGCGCCTACATTCAGATCGACTAGAAAAGAACTTGTTTATCTTGTTGGCTTGCAGTGCACCTACCTTTAGTTGGACTAGCGAATAACGTTGGCTTGTGATGCATCTGCATTTAGTTCGAGCTTGTCATTTGTATTATTTTTTAATGTGCTTGCCTTTAGTTTGGAAATCAAAAATCTTATCTTTTATGTCAGCTTGGGGAGCGATTTCCTTCAGTATTTGACATGTGAATGTTGTTTATATTGTTGGATTGCATTGAGCTTTCCTTTAGTGAATGACTTGCGATGTGCACGTCTACTACTTACTTTTAAGCTAACAAATTGATATAATTTAAACACTTTCAATGATTGTCAACAATGGATCTAGTTAACTTTATGACATTATAACCCCTAATGATGCCTTATTATATGTAGTGTAGCATGTTATACATACACTTTTATACTTGTGAAGTTTATTTATGCTTACCGCGTGTTCTCATTTTTCGTATTTGGAGATATTCTACCCATTTATTGTTTTTGTAATATGTAGGCCAGACCGAGATATTCTAGCCTCTAGGTAATACAGGAACCCACTAAACTAGATTTGTGGCTAGCTCTCTTTCCCTATCTCTCTTTTCTCTCTAGGGCCTAAGATGTATATTCATGTGTATTAGGATACTAGAGTACACCTGCTAGACATGTATATGGAACCACAAAGTCTAAGCGATATTGATTTAATTTTATGCATAGTATGCGTATGTATATGTGCGTGTATATATATATAAGCGTTCAATGGCACCCCAAATATGTAACACCCCTTTAGCCTCCTGATTTCCACCGCACATTCCCGTTTCTCTCTCCTTCCACTAATTCTCTTTCCTTCCACTAACTGATTTAACTATAAATACTTGACCACAAATAAGATGCAAAAGGAAGGCCAAAAAAGAGGGTGTCATATAACCCTCCCTATATATATATACACACACACACACACACACACACACACAGCAGTACCTCAATGGAATGGCGTGCTCCTCCTTGGTAAGAGGTTAGGAGTTCGAGGTCTGCCCTGAGCAATTATCCCCCAAGTAAATTATATCCAGCATAATGGAGGTCCAAGTGGAACTGCAATAAGCTGTATAAGCTTGCGATTACAGACTAGGTAGCCTTATACCCAGTGGCGTAGCCAAGAACTTTTGTTGGCGAGGGCACAATGAGATGTTTCAGACTTTGAAACTGCAAATTTGAATCTTTTTTCCTACTGTTTGCAAAATTTTATGCAATGAACTACTAACACTAATGTGGCTTTTAAACCGATTGTGTAAGGAACTAGTGCATCAGATCTCACCAACTTCCCTAAAACTTGCGCCTGCCAAACCGTTCCAAAATATTGCTGGCCTCGTCATGCAATCCCCATTTTTTTTTCGCTACTACTCTAACCCTTTCTCATCCTATAACCCATTTTGAATGATTCACAGTTCTGAAAAACTTCCTTATGGCAAATTTTGACTTGTCACCTTTTTCTCAATTTCAATGTTTTTACTTGATCTAATTAAAGAACATCTCTTTGAATCTAGCTATGACACTTCAAAATTAATTGCCAAGAATAATGAGCTAGAAAGTAAGGGCTGCTAACTCAAATGCACAACTTGCAAAAATGGATGTTGAAAATGAGAGAGATGCTAAAAGGACGAAGAAAGAAAGAGCTCTTGAAGCGATACTTACGTTTTCCTTGAAACAGAGAGATTTAAAGATCAAGCGAAACTACGATTGAAAATTATGAATTTGCTGAAGTTTGAAAATTTCAGGCTTTCATTATTATATTCAATCGGTTTTTTTTTCTTGTGACCGTTCATTTATATATGTATGTATATCGTTTTGACACTTGTGTGGTACTTAGGATATTTGACATCATATATAACGATCTGATTTTCTATTCTACAATGTATCATATATTGTTCTGATTGGTATTAGCTGATGTGTGTATTTTTGTGCTGAGACTAGTAGCACAAAATTTATTGTTTCAAATTTTAAGGGTAAAGCATGATAGTCTTAGCCCAAAGTAGCATACATGGATGGTTTCTCTAACCAACCTCATTCTCCATATTGCTCGGTACTATTATTCATAATATTCATGAGCTGTATAAGTGTTGGAAATTTTATGAATTATTTAAAATATGAAATAAGTTTATGATGACTCCTATTTGTGAATAGTCCCACATCATGGGATTATAAGAAAGATGCAAGTATTTATACTTGTTTCTAAGAAGTCATGTTGGGGCTTTGGGCTCCCAATGCATGCTTTGTTGTGAGGAGGGAGACCATGCATCATGACCACCACACACGCGCGCGACCGACCGACCGACTCGACCCGACCCGGCTCGGTTCGGTTCGAGTCAGGGTTGGGCTTGGGCCTTGGCTATGTAGTGTAGACACTTATATTTTTGGTCCAGAAAACACTGCGTTTTTATTTTTCGAGCAGTTATTAATTTCAAAAGTACAAATCTACACTGATTTGTTGTGCAAAGCAAATCAGTTATTAATTTTAGAGAGGCTGTTTTATCCTAGAGGCGGCGGCGGAAGTACGAACTGGTTTTGCACCACCGACTAGATCGCCGAATCATCTTCAAGAGAGCGACCTAGTCCTCTACTCAGCCATTGTTTCCCAACAATTTGAAGACGATTAATGAAACAATGGCTTTGTCTGCTGCCCCATTCAGTCTCGGCGACCTAATCTCAAATCGCACTGCTTAATAACAAATTCAGTCAACTTGATCAGCATCTGGATCCTCGAGCCAGCGGTACGGGTCGGAGATCTGGACCCCATGGTAGTTGTCGATGATGATTCATCGCGACAAACGATTGGATAGTGAAGACTGCTCATTAAATTGCAATGGACAGTTGCATTATTTTCTTGGAATATAATAAAGTTCTCTAACAAAGTTCTGCCGCAAGTGGTAGAAGAAGCTGGATAATAAAAAGGAGTAATCACTTGGAGAATCAGACTTCATGAAGGTACATTCTATTAATGAGATTTATTCTCTATGCTGATTATGTGCAATAAAACAAATATGGAACCATGAATGGTATACAATTTTTAAACAGGATGCTGCTCATAATTGTTGGATCTAGGAATTCTCAAGTTGCACCTAAGATAGTTCCAAATTTGCTTGGAATATGAGCAGTTAAGATAAAGAAGTTTTATGTCTTCATGAAGGTATTAAGCACAAATTACACTTAGGATCGGTAGATACATTCCAAGTGATAATTTTATCTTTGGTAGTGAACTTATTATTTGAAACCAGCAATGCGTTTAAGGACATTCGGGGAGCATATGTACAATCCCAAATCAAAGAATTTGACCGAACATGGTTCCATACTGAATTAAAATCAAAGTTTTCATTACCAATAGGCAACTAATGCTAGATATCACTGTCTTTTGTGAGATTTCCTCTGTGAGATACATAGCGTAAAGAATGCTTATGCAGATTTTGATTTTCTGACTTAGATCGAGATTGAGTTCTAAGTATCTATTAAGACCGATAAGTAAAAATGCAGAAATTAATTTTTTCTATGATTCAATTATGTTAGTCTTTGAGTTTATGAAGATTTTCCTATGAGAAAATATAAATTCTCAAACATATGAACATTTAAAATAGTAAGCATCCACAACCGGTCAGTAAATAACAGAATGGAATCCGCAAGGAAACCATAAACGACAGCAACAACCAACCCAAATGAATGATTCTGGACAGTTATTCTATAATACAAATGTAGAAAACCAGGTCATATGGCACAAAAGTGTCGGAACAGGCCAGACCCTGCACCGCAGGCAAACCTGACTGAGGAGCCTCTAACGGCTATGGTTACTGAGATTCACCTTGTTGGTGAATCAGAGGGTTGGTGGGTAGACATTGGTGTTTCTCGCCATGTTTGCTATGATCGTGATATATTCACATATACATGGTTGCTGACGATCAGAAAGTGTGTTATGAGATCCTCACACCACTTAAGTTGTAGAGACTGGTAATAATGAAAATAAAGCATATGATTGGAAAGACATTGATTTTTAAAGATGTGATGCATCTGATATGTTTGAAACATTCAAAATTGAAATCAAGCAAATAGGAAAATTAAGAGACTACATAGTGATAGAGGAACATAATACGAATCAAATTCTATTCTGGATTTTTTATGTGATATATTGTACATAAGAGAACTGCACCCTATTCACCTGAAATGAACGGTAAAGCTGAAAAAATAGGTCCTTTACCGAATTAGTAATTGTCATTTTATTAAATTTCGGTGCAACAAAACATTAGTGGGGGGGTATTTTATAGACTGTATGTTATGTTCTGAATAAAGTCCCCAAATTTAAGAATAAAATTTCACCTTATGAAATTTTAGAGAAATATAAATCCAATATGTCATACTTTAGAACTTGGTATTGCTTAGCATATGTTCGCATTCCAGACCCTAAGAAAATAAAATTGGCAAGTAAATCATACGAATGTGTATTTATAAGTTATGATGTTAATAGCAAAGCATACGGAATTTATGACCTAAATACACATAATATATTTTGAATTTAATGATGCCAATTTTTATGAAACGAAATTTCCTTTTAAATTAAGGAATAGTGGGGGCACATCAAGTATGCCTATTAGAACAGAACTTAATAAAAGTTCTAAAACTGAACCTAGAAAAAGTAAAAGAGCAAGAACCATAAAAGATTTTGGTTCATATTTTTTGTGCTTTTACTATAGAGGAGGATCCCTTAAACCTCCAAGAGGCCTTATCTTCTTTAGATGTCGTTTTTTTGGCAAGAGGCTATAAATAATGAGATGGATTCTCTGGAATCCAATAAGACTTGGCATTTGATAGATTTACCTTCTGGTTGTAAATCTATAGGTTGTATATGGGTACTTAAAAAGAAATTAAAAACCTGATAGCACTATTGATAAATATAAAGTACGACTAGTAGCTAAAGGTTTTAAACAAAAAGAAAATATATATTTCTTTGACACTTTTCACCTGTAACTAGAATTACTTCCATTCGGGTATTAATCTCACTTGTCTCTATTCATAATTTATTTATACACCAAATGGATGTGAAAACCGCATTTTGAATGGTGAATTAGACGAAGAAATTTATATAGACCAGTCTGAAGGATTTGTAGTACATGATCAAGAACATAAAGTATGCAAATAAGATAAATCATTATATGGTTTAAAACAAGCACCTAAACAATGGCATGAAAAATTTGATAACTTTAATCATTTCACATGGTTTTAAAGTTAATGAAAGTGACAAATGCATTTATTACAAATCTGAGAATGACATTTGCACTATTATATGCCTTTATGTAGATGACCTACTCATTTTTGGGTCAAACATTCATGCCATAAACTCAGTCAAATCCTTATTAAGTGTCAGTTTTGATATGAAAGATCTAGGTGAGGCTAGTGTAATCCTTGATATTAAAATTACTAGGTCCGAAAAAGGGATTTTCTTTGGATCAATCTCATTATATTGAGAAGTCTCTAAATAAAGACAATTACTTTGACTGTAAATCTGCATGTACATCATACGATCCCAGTGCAAAAATATCTAAGAACACTTGTGAAGGTGTAAGACAGTTAAAGTAAGCGAGCATCATTGGCTGCCTTTGGATGCCACTGATTGTATTAGACACGACATTGCCTATGTCGTGGGATTATTTTGCATGTTAACTAGTAGACCTAGTATAGAGCATTGACATGCTATTGAAAGGGTCATAAGATACCTTAAACGAGCCATGAACCTTGGATTACTGTAACAACACGTAAAATCTGGGCCAGTTTAAAATTTTTATTTTGGCAATTTTAGCGAACTTTGATTATTTAAAATAGATTATTTTAAATAATATCGACGAGAAATTTATTTTGAATAGAATTCGACGTATATATTATATACGTCGTCGTTAAAATATATAATAATTATATATAATTATAAAAGGAATTGAAAATGGCGCGGTAGTTCGAAAATTCGATTTCTAATTTCAAATGAATATACAGAATTCAATATAAGTCAGAATTGAACGAAACAAGAAATATTTGAATCTGTATAACTATATCTTTGTAACGAAGTTAACAAACTGAGATTTCATTTTAGAAATGATAAGATATGTCCAGTTTAAAATTAGAAATAGTCGCTGTGGAATTTATATATATTTTTATATATATAAGGCCCTTAAAAAGAGCAATTTTGCAAACGACCTCGGATTTCGACGAAACCAGTTTTGTTGGGTTCGTGATGTTAAGTTATTGCTAGGTTTCAAATTTCATAATTTTTCGAATCAATATGTGAGCGTGGCAAAGGAAAACGCGTTTGACCAGTTTCAGTTGATTTTAATCGACTGGAAATTGGCCATTTTTCTAACGGTCTCAGAATTCGACGAAACTAGTTTTGTTAGGACCGTATCGTCAATACGAAGCTAGAAAATATTTTTCTGGAATTTTTAAAGTTTGTATGCGACCCCGGTAATTTGAAATGTACGTTTAAAATTCAATATAGCGATTTAAATGTAAATTTAACGGAAGCTGAGCAGAACGATCAAATCAGCTTGCGATACATATCCCATTGTGTTCAGAATGGGGGTGAAACGCTATGGGCGACAGGCGGTGGGCCTCGTTTCGAGTTCGGTAGTAAAAGTCAACTTTTAACAAATTAAAATAAAAATAATAATAATATAATATTCTTTCTCCTTCCCTAATACCCTGGCCCCCCCTTTCCACGTTTAGATTCAGTTTATTAATAATAATAATAAAAAAAAAAGGCGACGCCTCTTCCCACACCACCGCGCCACCAGGTCGGCCACCGCCTCTCCGATGATCGCCCGCCTAGCTCCGCCCTCCCCTGCTCTCGTTCCCCTCCTAACGGCGACGCCCTAAACCCTCGAAGCCGCAACCCCCGAAGCCATCGCCTCTCCCCGAAACCCTAGCGCCGCCAAGCCTGGCCGTCACCCCCCCTTCTTCACAGCACAGTAAGTTTATTTTATTTCTACTTTTTTTTTTCTTTTTTTTTTCTGATTTTTGTTAGAATTTAAAAACTGATTTGGTAATGATTTAAAACTGATTTTTGTTATCATTTAAAAACTGGTTTTATAATGATTTAAGAAAACTGATTTTTTTTAAAAAGAATTTAAAAACTGATTTTATATAAAGTAAAAACTGTTTTTTATAGGTTTTAAAAACTGATTTTATATAAAGTAAAAACTGTTTTTTATAGGTTTTAAAAACTGATTTTATATAAAGTAAAAACTGTTTTTTATAGGTTTTAAAAACTGATTTTTAATAAAAAGAAAAAGATTTAAATTTTAAATAGGAAAAGATTAGAACTTTAAAAAGAAGATCATATTTTTAAAATAGAAAAGACGGTATTTTTATTAAGTAAAAGAAGTAAGATATGATTTTTATATTTTTAAAGTAATAAAAATATAATTTTTACATCATAGGAATATTAAAAATTTGATCTTTATATATGTAGTGAAATAAAAATTGAATCTTTATATGTGAAAAGGCGAGATTTTTATATATTGAATAGCGAAATAAAAATTCGATTTTTATATATTGAATAGCAAAGTAAAAATTCGATTTTTACATATGTAGAGAATACGGGCAACGAAGATGACAATGGGCGAGAATGGCGAAGATTTCCATCAAAGAAGAGTCAAGATGTTTGGATAGCTTTATGTGAGAATTTCTCACCTTTCAATTTCTTTTCTAATTATATATATATACTAGGATGCAGACGGTGCTTAGTAGCACCCGACACAATCGTCCACAGACCATGGACTTGTTTGTTTGGTTGCATAGATTAGTTATATGATTTGATTTGAATTTGGTTGTTTGGTGATTTTGATTGATGTGTGAATGGCGTGGGCCTTCACTAGACCGGGGATAAGGCTAGGCCTCGTCCCGTTTCTAGTATCGTGCCGTTATGCCGCCGAAATTTTCTAAAATATGTTAGAAAAATAAAAATATCGTTTTATTTAAAGAATGAATTGAATAGAAATTCATATGTTGAAATAAAATGTTTTGTCGTTAAAAATATAATTTTTAACGTGAATGTGAATAAATAAAATATTCATTTACGAACCAGACGGTTTGTTTATGTACACCTATTTGAAAGACATTGATTGGGTCGATAAATTTTACACATCGCCCAACAGCACAAATAAAATATGTGTTTGATTGTTTGAAACCCCACACGGGTGTTGGGATGAAATTTGAAGTTCACTCATCCTGATTGATTAAATATGTCGATCGATTGATTGACAGGCTGTTATAAGCGTTAGATATCTATATTTAATGCTTATACAGTGTAGTGCACTTTGGTTGATGGTTGATTATTTTTCAATGCTATTATGTGTGTAATGTATGAAAATCCATGTAATTAACTTTATATGGTAATTGATTGGGCCTCATTCCAATTTGAAAAATAAAGAATATTATAAAATAAAAGTTCATGTGTTGACAATACTCATTCATTGAGATTGGTCATGTGTTGAACGAAATATTTTAATAATAAAGTTTACATCTTTATCAATATAAAATAAAAGTTCATGTGTTGACAGTACTCATCCATTGAGATTGGTCATGTGTTGAACGAAATATTTTGATAATAACAACTATTTTGAAAAAAAGAAATATTTGAAATAGAATATTTGAAAATAGAAATATGTGAAGCCGTGATGATTAGATTGACGCCATTTTGACGTGAACGATATTTATATCGATTTTAAACGATTTCGAAATGAATTGAATTGAAAACGATTTCGAAATGAATTGAATTGAAAACGATTTCGAAATGAATTGAATTGAAAACGATTTCGAAATGATTTGAATTGAAAACGAATTCGAATTGAATTGAAAGTGAATTGAAATGAATTCAAATTGAATTGAAATTTGAATTGAATAGAAATGAATTTTGAAGCGAATCTATAAAGAAGAATTCAATTTTGCTTTGAATTGAAATGGAAGTTGAAATAGATTTTTGAAACGAATTCAAAACTATTTATATAATTCGTTTTAAATAGAAATCGACGATATATATATTATATATATAATATAATGGCCTGAATAGAACGCGCCGCGCCGCGGCAGTTCGTGAATTTCGACCATTTATTTCAAACGGACATTACGGGAGATCCGACCGTCGGATTCTCCTAAAACCGGAACCGTTGGGTTCGTATCGAAAAGAGCTTTCTAGCGAATGTTAGAAATTTGAAATCGAACGGTTGGATTTGGAATTATGTCCAAATCAAATTTGAAAAAGGTCGCTGTAAGTGCAGTTCGATGGCCATTGATGGAAATCGACTGTACGGGCCTTGATAAAATTATTAAAAATAGTAATAATTTGTGTAAAATCATAAGAAATGATTTGTGAAGATTTGGGATGAAAAACTCCATATTTGAAAAGATAAAAATAGATTTTTATCGAAATGAACTAGTTTTGAACTAGAAATATAATTCTATTTATTTTTAAGTAAATAAATTGAATTTGAAAAAGGGTTTTAAAAATAACCAGAATTTCCAATGATTGCATTGGAGTGGATTTGAATCGAAATTGTCTTCGGAATATTTCGATGTTGGGATTCGTGATTATACAGATGTTGTTAGGGAAATTTGAAAGATATAGATATTTATATCGTTATTTCCAATACGACATTTGTTAGTCGTAGAATTTGATATTGAATATAAGCCGATATATTTTCTATTCAGAGCCTTGTGTTTAATATCAAATGTGATTTGGGTTTGTCGTGAATGGTGTCTTCATTAACACTGTTCTTAAGCCCAGTTGAGAAAGGATTAAATCTTTTTATTTGGATTTAATGAAGTGTACCAATTAAATGATATTTAATTGGAATTGAATTGGTATTGATTTTTGGGTTTATCGTGAACAGTGTTTTAAATAACACTTGTTCTTTAACCCGATAATTAATGGAATGTGATTTTGGGTTTATCGTGAATCGTGTTTTAAATGACACTGATTCTTTAACCCAGATAACGATTAAAACTAAGTGGAGTTTTAATGAATCTTTAATTAGATTGAAAAGATCGAGAATGGAGTATCACCAGTTTTACTCCAGGCGATAGTTAAATCTTTAATTAGATTTGAACGTGAAATGGTAATTGAATTACCGATAACACTGTGGTGTTAGATATGAAGTATTACCAGTTTTACTTCATGGGATGAATAGGTTGGGATTGGGAAATAAAATAAATGATTACTTCGGTGTGGTTCGCTAATCCCGACTAGTTTGAATTGATATTCAAAGGAGATTAAAGAATAAATTCAAGAATTTATCTTTGATAAAATTAATGGGAACTTTTCCCAAAGTATAGGAATATTTGAATAAAAGAATATTCTGAATTGGAATGAGGCGTATGTTGTGTTTGTGTAACACTTTTATAATATATACGCGAGTTATTCAGAAAGACCGGGTTTATCCCATTCTGAATAACTGATTCGACGTGGTGTCGAAGATGAAGACGATGGTCGAAGACCGGAGGTCTTCACGTCGTTTGGGTAATTACTGATGATCTTGATTGGGCTGTACACCCAAGAAGATGGAAACAGTTGGTGATCGTCCAGACGTACTTGGAGATCGATGGATATGCGGGGTACTAGGTGCCTCCGGTTTCGTTCAGACCCAGAACGGACTTGTAAATGGACTGTGTGTCTGACATTGGATTTTAGTCCGTGTGATTGATCTCTATTAAATATATATCTGTTTGGCGGCGGAGAATTTATTCTCTTGCTTAACGCCCTTCTCTGAGACGTACGCGCTCAGGGGTTATATATTGATGGATATCAAACGCCTGGAGTGAATTGCCTGTGTGGCATGCCTAAGTGGCAATTGATCGAGGCTTCTGTTGAAAAGCAAAGTCTTGTGGTGATGATCAAAGCACAGCCTGTGTGGCACAGCTTTGTGTAACGTGAATTCGCGAGTTTCGCACCCCGGTTGTGAACCAAAAACGGGAGAGGACCTCAGGGAGGGCATGCGTTTCTTTCTAGCTAGGGTGGTGTCAGTGACCTACCAGCCCTGACATTTATATACTTTTCACCTGTGTGGTTGTTGCTGTTGCGAGGCGCCTCGGTTTGATCGGACGATCCAGGTCCGATGGAGTCATTTGTTGGCTCATTTACGCCCCAAAGGGCGGGGAAACGTGTTGTTCAGGCACTATAATCCACATCGGTGGACCGGCCCTGTCGCTCCAAGGGGCAGTTGCGGCTGTTCCGGAGGCTCGGGCTAGAGAGTATCGAATCGGTAGAGGACGATCCCTGGCCTCGGTTCATAGATGGAAATCCAATTTCCAAATACGTGACATTTGCGGTTTTATTTGTAAACTAGTATGGCGACATGATATATGGTACCCATGCCGCCTATGATTGATACTTATGATTTGAAGTTGTTTTATACACTATGCACTTATAATAGTATCAAATGATTTGTTTTAAACGTATCAAGCATTCTTTGGCTGTTATAAGGGAAAACCCTATCCCCCGGCTTGCGTTGCATTGTGTGATAGGACCTGGGTCTTATAACAGCTTCATTTTTCTTTATTTAGCATTGCGCTGTTTGTTTTATGCACTGGTATTCTTGGAAGGAAACCCGTTCCGTGTTATACGGCGTGGTCCCTTGATTTACCGAACTTTAAAGATAAAGATTAATAATTGTTTTAGTTCTCACACCAGTCACATGACTGACCTGGAGTTTATTGTTTTGACCTAAACTCTGGGTGCCCTTATTTTGACACGGGCAGCTAGTAGTTTCGGTTTTGCAGATTTATATTCACAGGATCCTGGTTTACAGCTGGAACGATATCCGGAAAGCTTTGTATCCGTATATCTCTTTCTAGTTGTGTATTGTATTATTTTCCGCTGCTATGTATTTAAATGTAATTTAAATCTCTGATATTTCTGTGTAATATTCATTTATACTCTGTATATTCTTGTAATCTGATGCATTGTTGTAATATACAATGAAATGTTCTTCCGTCTGCGTTCTGTTTTGTCTTGTTCTCAAACGATAGGGCGTTTCGAACGGTCTGGGTCGGTTTAGCGACTGGTTCGGACCGAGCGAAATTCTTGTTCGTCACAATTACATTATGAAAAGTTTCCAGCTGTACTTGAAGGATATTCTGATACAGACTGGAATACTTTATCTGTTAATTCAAAAGCGACCAGCAGCTATATATTTAGCATCGCTGGAGAAGCTGTCTCTTGAAAATCCAAGAAACATACTATTTTGACTTAGTCTACTATAGAGACTGAGATAATAGCACTAGCAACAGCTAGTGAAGAAGCAGAGAACTAAAGAAATCTGCTAGTTGAGATCCCTATATGGGAAAAATAGACACTAGTGGTATAATCGATTGTGATAGTTCCGCGGCTATTGCAAAAAGTATAGAACCGTTATAACAACGGTAGAAAACGACGTCGTAAGCACAATACTGTAAAAGAACATCACATATATAGTGATGAAAAATTTGACGACTATTGAAAGAAAAACAGAACCGATATTACAATGGTAAGAAATGACAGTCGTATGCACAGTATTGTTAGAGAACATCACATATAAGGTGATGATAATTTGGCAGAACCTTTGACGAAAGGACTGTCCAGAAAGAAAGTCCTTAATAATTCTAAAAGAATGGGACTATTGCCCTGTGATTGTGGAATCACGCACAATGGTAACCCGACCTAAATGATTGGATATCCCAAGAACTAGGTTCAATGGGTAAAAACAAGTTGTGTAGTGATAGTAGATGAACATGCTAAATTTTAGATTAAGAAGCATGTATTCCTGAAGTGATTAGAGGATGAGTTAATAAAAACTCTTAATGAGATCTTTACTCTATTTGGAGTGGAGTACCTACCTACAGGAGTGCTCTTGATAGACTCACCTTTGTGAATGTGGAAATGTGGCCGTTTCCTATGAAGTTTTGGGCAAAACTTCTAGAGCGTTCACTAAATTGGGATAGAGGTGCATGGCCATAAACGCACGGGCTTATTTGATTGCACTAAAGAAAATATTATGTGTGGTTTGATGTCAGGAATAGAGTTCAAGACTACGTGTCACTCTAGTAAAAACTGAATCTTATTCACTACGCAAAGGTTCAAGTCGGATGACACCTTTGTTTATGCACAGTCTTATGTTTTTAGAAATTGCTCGATAATATTTTAAAAATTCAAGTGGGGGATTGTTGGAAATTTTATGAATTATTTAAAATATGAAATAAGTTTATGATGGCTCCTATTCGTGAATAGTCCCACATCATGGGATTATAAGAAAGATGCAAGTATTTATTCTTGTTTCTAAGAAGTCATGTTGGGGCCTTGGGCTCCCAATGCATGCTTTGTTGTGAGGAGGGAGACCATGCATCATGACCACCACACACACGCGCGCGACCGACCAATCGACTCGACCCGGCCCGGCTCGGCTCGGTTCGGTTCAGGATTGGGCTTGGGCCTTGGCTATGTGGTGTAGACACTTATATTTTTGGTCCAGTAAACACTGCATTTTTCGAACTATTTTTTAATACAGAAAATATTTCTGAGCCGACTTTTATTTATGAAGCGGTAAACTCTTGACCCAGTATTTTCAGCAGATCCTATTTTTCTTCCTCTGCCCATTATTTTCGATTAACCCTAATCTCCGTCTATATATTTTCCTCAGTCGTAGACGAGATTACTACAGGAAAAAAAAAATTTCTCTCCTCTGCCATTAAAATATTCTTACAGAATTTTTCGAGCAGTTATTAATTTCGAAAGTGCAAATCTGCACTGATTTGTTGTGCAAAGCAAATCAATTATTAATTTTAGAGAGGTTGTTTTATCCTAGAGGCGGCAGCGGAAGTACGAACTGGTTTTGCACCACCGACCAGATTGCCGAATCGTCTTCAAGAGAGCGACCTAGTCCGCGACTCAGCCATTGTTTCCCAACAATAAGTATAAAGCTAGGGCTTTACAAATGGTGTTTTTTCCTAAAAATAGGAATACTATATTATTAAGCTTCTAAGACAACCCCAGGAATCAAAGTGAAACATAAATAAGGATAATGTTTCCACTATCATAAAATAATGGATAGTGTACAAATGATCGCAAATCATTATTAGACATCACCAACTATGATGCAAGGAAAGGAGAATTATGAGAATTTATAAACTACGACATGTTAAACAATTAGAAGAAAGGATATATGAAATCTCCATTATCGAAGAAAGAAATATTAATCAAGGCGTTGAGAAGTTTTCACCATTGAGTTGCATATTTGCGATGATGGATCTAGCCATCATTTATGTGTTACCATAGTTTCATCATCCAAATTCGGTTCATTACTATCCTCATAAGCATCATCTTCGCTTCCAAAATCATAGTTCAATAGATCATTGTTTACTTGCATGCTATGATTCACTTTGTATTATTCTCTGGTGTAGTAACAACAGCCATGCCATCAG
The DNA here is from genome assembly GCA_030737875.1 of Allium sativum. NCBI lineage: Eukaryota > Viridiplantae > Streptophyta > Magnoliopsida > Asparagales > Amaryllidaceae > Allium > Allium sativum. Next base: position 216,699,173 of record CM060916.1, on the reverse strand, counting down.
CAGAAGAAAATCATGTATGTATACATCTACATCAGCATCAATATACTTATCGTCATTGGATATAGTTAAAACCCTATATTCAGTTATTGGTTGAATGTCCAATTGCATATTAGTATCATGTATCAGAATGTTGCAAAATATAGAACATTTTTAGTATGGTTATAAAGCGCAACCAATCTCGTTAACATTACTAAACGCTATGTACTTTTGGCTTGTGTGTAATTAAGATAATGTAGGCTGTATCAAACAAGACCTATGACTATTCGATGATCCAACACTATTTTGCGTCGGATGTTGTTGTGGAGTGCAGTTGCACATGAAATAAAAAGAATGGACGGTTTGACTCAGTTCGGTTTAGGTTTCAAAATACAAAAAACTCATTATTTTAACACTTTACAAATTAGGACCCCATTTTTCAAAAATCACCAAAAAAAAAGTAGATTTTTTCCAAACTTCAAAATTTAATTCAACACATAATCATCCTTATATTCAAGCAAAAAAAATATTATGTTCGATCGAATTTCAGCATTTTTTTCGAAAAATTGTAGACATCGCAACAACTATTTTCAAAAATTTCAGTTTTTCATGCAATATAATGATTTGCTTCAAAATTTAAGATTCAAAACGTACACTTATTTAAACATCGAAGTACTACAGAAAAATCAGCAAAAATTGAAAAAAAATGCATACAAATGAAAATATTTCATTTTTAGTAATTTGCAGTAAAAGAAGCCATTATTTGCAATAATTGCCGACATTTCAGCAAATTTTTCACATAGTATTATAAGATAATTGCAGATATATCAACAATTATTCAGATTACTTGCAGACATTGCTGCAACTTTTTTCTATTTTTTTAACTAGTAATACTATGTGAATAATTGCTGAAATGTCAGCAATTCTTCACAAAAAAAATATTGATTTTTCAGTTTTTTTTTACAATCCTTCTTTGAATATTTTTTTTTTTTTTTAATGCAGGAGTGCGAAAAAACTGAAAAACACTTTGCTACAATAAATAGAGACCTGTTTTACATGTAAACTCAGGGAGGGAATGCATTGAATAAAGTTTGGAAATAGGGATGTCTCCCTAATTTCCACTAAAAAGAATTGGAATCATATTAAACATAACGAACAATAAGATATTGTAGAAAAATAGGGAATGTGTCTTAACCTTAACTCACGCACATAAAACTACCTAGCGTCTGCTAGGAATAGCTAAATTGTGCAGATTTTATTAAATATTCATGAAAAGAGGATAATCATAGAGCATATGTTGCAGTCCGTATTGCGCTACATTCATAAATGGATTACTGTAACTGGGAAACATAATTGCTTGTGAAGTAAAGTTTGCTACATGCGCCACTACATGTTGTAGAACAACCAAGTTTCCGTTTTTACCCAACAAACAATTCCATTGACATAGAGACGACAATAAACATTAGTTCAAAGTCATCATCATTGATAATTTTAATTGTTTTAGATCCAGAAACGATTAGTCAATTGCAAAATAAATCAATATCATACTCATTAGATTTTATCTCATTTGCTTTATAAACACCTTTTTAATATTTCTAAGATTGAACCTTTACGACCTTTTTCCCGTCTGTATGACCATCAACATACTTTCCACACATCTAATCATCGACTATAGTTTCCCCATCATTGCAACATACGATTGGAATAAAACTAGAAGTCATTGTATGATAATAATGAAATCAACATTAATCAATTTTCATTTATGAATTCACCAAGAAACTAAAGTTTTAAATTTTGTACATTGATCGATCAATAGCAAGGAGACAAAGTTATTCTTGAAGTAGATCTCTTAAGACACTATTTTTTATTGAATATGTTAGTGCAAGGATGTTTTGATGATAACAATAGGTATGACAGGTATTGGTATAAATATAATTACAGTTATTTATAACTATATTAATAGTTATTGCTAATAATTATATATACATAGTATATAATATAGGTATTGTAATGGGTATAAATATTCAAGACCATACAATAACAAGTTTATCCGTGATGCTGATCAAAACTAGTGATAAAATCGAGAGTTGTGAGTTATCAAAAGTTTAAGAGTTCAAGAATAATGAGGGCATATATTAGAGTCTTAGTTATATATGTTAAAACTTAATTGCGCTCATCTAATATCTTTTGAAATAAGTTTTCAAACTGTTTTCAAATAAGTTTTGAATGGCTTTCAATAAGATTTCAAATAGTTTTCAAATAAATTTCAACTTTCTCTTTATATGATTTCCAAAATAAAGTTTTCAAAGTACATATTCTATAAAGTGGAAAATAGGGAGAAGGACAAAATTAGCAAAAAAATTAGCCAAAAGTATGGCAAGTTTTAAAGTTGGGGAGAAGGGCAAGTTGTAAGGTAAAAGTGAAAATGAGAGTGGGACCCCTGAATTCCACTTTTGCCTAAGTTTTGTTCTTCTCATCAATATCAAAACTTTGTATACTTTTGACCAAAAAAATTGGCAACTTTGTCCTTTAAAAGAAATTCCTCTTCTGTAAATTATTTTTAAGATTTGAGTTTAGTATCTTAAGTTTCAAATCTATTTTAGTTTCAGTTTTTAATATATTTATATCTATTTTAGTTTTAATTATGTTTGGTATTGTAACGACCCGCATTCTACGCATCGGAGGATCATAGAATATTTATTTTTTTCACATGTGAAGTCGTATGGTCATGTAACTTTGGGAGACGACTACTCGGGTCATTTCCCATGTTCATGATTTTTACCGATTTTTAAATGACCGTTTCTCCCCTAGCTGATCTTGTTTCGACCATAATTTTTGATTAGAAAGGAGTTTTGACCTGAAACCACTTCCATTAGATCCGGATGATGGTTTACCATTCTGTAGAGTGGTACATTAGCCAAACGGACTCACCGTTTGGGAGATATGGCTGAACCAAGTTTCAGATAGTGAAAAACAGCTTAATTGGGCTTAACCGGGTGATTAACAGCTAGGCCCAAAGGAGAATTTCGGGATTTGGAGTATTTAAGGGTTGTTAGGGTTTAGAGAACACCCTTTTTCTCACTTTCATAGCCGCCACTTTCATTCTTGGAACCCTAGTAATGGCCTCCGACATCTAAAACACCCCAAATCACCTTTTAATCGTTAATTAAACCAAATCTACATCAAATCAAAGAGGATTAGCACAAGAATCGAGGTAGGACTGTTGTATAGCCTTGGGAACAGCGCCAAACAGAAAATCATTTCAGATTTGATATTTTATTTGTGGCAAAGGTGAGTGATTTGCATAGTTCCTCACTAATTATGGTTAATTAAGGGTAATAAGTGATAATTAGCGAATTTATACATGTTAAAAATCTAGAAAAATATTAATAAATTTCAAAATATTTTTTTAGGCCTCTGTTAGAAAATTTTGTTAATTTGGTTAAGTTTTACTAATCCTATCATTAGTTTTGCTTGAACATGCTTAAGGGAAAATATGGGGTTTTGGTTATGTTTGATCCATTTTAACCTATCAAGTTGTCATTTTGGTGTTTGTGGTTGATGTTATATGTTGCTATGACTGTTTGGCATGAATTGTGATTGTTTAGAATAGTTAGAATGGTCGAAAACGCCGTCGAGTAGCGTGTAAACAGCCGCTAGAAGTTGCAGGAAAAGTGCAGGCTGTGACCCGAACTGGATCGGATCGGATGGGGAGGCCCGAACCGACCCGTTCGTGTAGCCCATCCATGAGCCGCCCCTTGCACCCGAACCGAACCGAACCGGTACGCCGCGAGTTGACTTGAAGCTTTGAGGAGACCACGACCGGACCGATCCAACGTTGGGGAAGAAGACCAAAGTGAAGCCACCACGAGACATGTACTCCGACCCGACCCGAGGTGCCATCCGAACCGATAGATCGTGGAGTGCTTATCCGAACCAACCCGGTGAAATGCTCCAATCCGAACTGATGGAGGAGAACTCGAGCTGCTTGCACCACAAATGGGGAGCACGAACCGAACCGCCAAGGGATTCATGAGTCGAACCGACCCGACGCTTGGGAAGGAGACCGAACCGAACCAAAGGCAAGGAGGAAGTCCGATCCGGAGGAGGCTAAAACCCGAGATGCAAAGGTAGTCCAAATAGAAGGTTTATACTCAGGATCCAGTTGGGAACCAACGAGTTAACTTCATGAGTTGGACTTTGCTGCGGGACGTGTGCTAAGGGGTAATCGACGTCTGTAGCTTTGATTCACCACTAAGACGGATGTTAGGCTACGTATCAGTGCAGTGGGGTAGATATTACTCCATGGGGCAGAGTGATCGTAGTAAGGCTATGAGCCAGTGCAGTGGAGTTGTTATGACTTCATGGGGCAGAGTGGACATAGCAAAGACTAGTGGCTATGGATAAGTGCAGTGGTCTCATCATGACTCCATAGGGCAGAGTGATCATAGCAAGGAATAGGGTGATCAAAGTGGTGGATGTCGTATGCTTTACGCACTGAGTGAGAGATGTGAGGATGATTGCTATGTTTGGTTGTTTACTTTCACTATGACATACACACCCCCACCCCCGTATTCTTTACACCATATGTTAGTGGCACCTTAGAGTATTGAGCGGTACGTTGTGCTAACTCTTTGGTTGCAGGTCCAAGTTCAGGTATGGTTTAGTATACCTGTTATTGTTCTGTTTTGATGCTTATCGCTCATACCAAACTTTTGCCTGACCCAGAGTTTTATGTCTCTTCTTATTACTCTGGGTGCTCTCAAACGGGCAGACTAGAGACAGGTTAGCTGGATGTGTACGAGTAGTTGTCCGGAGACGAGCATGAGGCTTACACGTACTATTTGCTATATATTCTCCCTGTGTCGCTGCGGGTCACTACCTTGGGCATTAGTAGTGTACCTTTTCCTTTGCTTTGCTTTAAAGACAGTTGAAAAGTTGTAATAATGATGATGTGAACATAAGCTGTGTTTGGATTTCCGCTGTTATGATGTCTAGTTTTAATTTCCAGCTTATGCACTGTCTCGCTTGTTTTATGTCAAGTATGTTATTATTATATTTTATTCCATGCGTTGTGAGACATTCTACAGGTTCTTTGTTAATTCAGCCGTAAGAGCTCTTCTTTTTCCTTCCTTTGGCGACCGTCCCGTGCTGGTTGGACATCGGCACAACGCACTTTTATGGGAAATGTCGGCTGGTGCGGGGCGGGCCGTCACACTTGGTATCAGAGCTCTAGGTTGCGTAGTTAATCTAGGGAAAGACACGAGGGAGAGATAATACGTATATGAGAGTGCATAATTGTTATTATTTTGGTTTTCAAAAGCTATATATATATACACACACTATTAGTATAGCTAAAGATGAAGTCGCACTGCACTGACACCACAAAGAGGATCGTTAATCGTTTCTCTTTACATATTGAACGATGAGCCAATATACGAGAGGTGCTGGTAGAGGAGCCAATAATGGAAATTCTTCTGACATGAGGGCTATGTTTACTGACTTCATGAGAGATATGCTTAGGGACGTTCAGAGGGAAGTCCCTAATACTGCTAATGGTGGTGGTGCAGCGGTGCAGGCGCCAAGGGCCGATTTTGCCAAGCTCTGTAAGGATTACACTAGTCTTGGTGGAAAGCCGTTCCATGGAACAGAATCGGCCATAGAAGTTCATGATTGGTTGGATAGCTGTGAGCGAATCTTCGAAGATTTGGGTATCGAGGATGTGATGAAGAGAAAGTTAGCGTCCCGTCAGCTGCAAGGACGGGCGATGAATTGGTGGAATGCTATTAAGGCAGCTACTTCTGAGGACCAAGTTACATGGGATCAGTTTAAGGCCCGATTCGGTGAAAAATTTACCCCAGCTGCTCAAAAGTCAGAGTTATTTAGGAAATTCCTGGAGCTCAAGCAGAATGGTAGGGCAGTCTCGGAGTACATTGCAGAATTCGATACTTTATCGAAGTATGGATTATCCCTCATTGACACTCCCGAGAAGAAGAATGAGAAGTTTATAACAGGTTTGGATCAGTACTTGGGGGAAAGGCTTATTAACCACATCGATGAGACGTTTGAATCGATTGGGGGGAAAGCATTGAGGTCAGAGAGTCTTTACCCTAAGTCGAAGACTGAGGTTGCATCTGCAGAGGAGCCAAAGCCGCAAGCAAGCGGTGGAGGCAAGAATAGTTCTCAGAATAAGAGAAAGCAGAATCAAACCAAGGATGGCCAGAAGAAAAAGAATAAGAAAGATGTTGAGTGCTTCAGCTGTGGTAAGAAGGGCCACTATGCCAAAGAATGTCGGGCCAAGCCAGCGGATAGGAAGTGCTTCAACTACGGCCAAGTGGGACATCACAAGTATAAGTGTCTGCAACCCCCTAAGGAATAGAAGATTGTGAAAGCATATGCTATCAATGATGTTCCTTCTTCGTCGAATGCCCCAACTGCGGTGGAGAAAAGAAAGAATGTTGTTATCTAAGGTATGCTTTCTGTTTATAATGTTCCTATTCGAGTATTGTTCGATACCGGAGCTTCCAGTTCCTTCATATCTAGTGACCTGGTAGATAGGTTGGGATGGAGCCCGAGATTGTCGATAGACCTTTAGTAGTGACGAACCCGATTGGTGGTTCAACTAACCTTAGCATGATTTGTTGTAATGTGGTCTTATCGAGTCATGGATGCATGTTTGTTTGTGATTGCTTTGTTTTGGGCTTTACTGGGTTTGGCATTATTTTGGGAGTCGATTGGCTCCAAAGATATGGGGTGGTGGTAGACTGTGAGGGCTTTTTGGTGACAGTTAGAGCGGATGATGGGCGGAGGGTAGTGTTTGGTGGTCTACCTAATGATGGGGTAATGGCTAGTTTTCTAAATTCCCTCAACATCCCGCATGATGAGTTGTCAGATGTGCCCGTGGTTGGACAGTATCCGTACATCTTCGAGGAAGTGACTGGACTTCCACCACACCGAGAGATTGAGTTCCGTATTGATTTGGTGAAAGATGCCAGATCTATAGTGATGCCACTTCGTCGTATGGCGCCAAGGGAGCAGCGAGAGCTCGGGGTGCAAGTAAACGATCTTTTGAAGAAGGGATTTATCAGAAGAAGTGTTTCTGAGTGGGGAGCACCAGTTGTGTTTGCTACCAAGGCAGATGGTTCCCTTCGTTTGTGTGTGGACTACCGCGAATTGAATAAGGTGACGAGGAAGAATAAGTATCCTCTACTGCGGATAGATGATTTGTTTGATCAGTTGAGTGGCATGAGAGTATTCTCCCATTTGGATCTCGTGACAGGTTTTCATCAGCTTAGAGTGAAAGCTGAGAGCATAGCTAAAACGGCATTTCAGATGCCGTCTGGATTCTATGAGTGGTTGGTCATGCCATCCGGGTTGACCAATGCACCAGCATATTTTGTGGATCTTATGAATAGAGTATTCAGGGATCAATTGAATAAGTTTGTTCTTGTGTTCGTGGATGATATTTTGGTCTACTCGAGGACAGAGGAAGAACACAAGGAACATTTAAGAATAGTGATGGAGGTGTTGAGAAAACCCCAATTGAAAGCAAAGTTTTCTAAGTGTCACTTCTAGAGGAGGGAAATGAGATTCTTGGGCCATGTTGTTTCAGAGAATGGTATTGCCGTGGACCCTGCGAAGGTGGCTACGGTACAGGATTGGTCTACGCCCAAGAATGCAACGGACATAAGAAGTTTCTTGGGATTAGCTGGATATTATCGTAAGTTTATCCAATACTTCTCCAAGATAGCAGCACCGTTGACTCAGTTGACTAAGAAGAATCAAGCTTTTGTCTGGGACGAAAAGTGCGAGGATGCATTCAAGTGCCTAAAGGAAAAGTTGACATGTGCACCAGTATTAGTCATTCCTAAGGGGAATGAAGAGATGACAGTATATACAAATGCATGTGGTACCGGACTAGGTGCTGTACTAATGCAAGGAGGTAGGGTTGTAGCTTATGCAAGTCGGCAACTGAAACCGCATGAGTAAAGTTACCCTACCCATGACTTGGAATTAGCAGCGATCGTATTCGCATTGAAGATGTGGAGACATTATCTCTTGGGAGAAAGATTCGAGTTGTTTATTGATCATAAATCATTAAAGTATCTCTTCTCTTAGAAGGATCTAAATCTCCGACAGCAAAAGATGGTTAGAATTCTTAGCTTCCTATGATTTCGACATCGCATATACACCAGGAAAGGGCAATGCGGTGGCTGATGCATTGAGTAGAAGACATGCCAGTTTAGGGGCTATGTTTCTAGAATGGAAGCAACTGGAGTACATCGCTGGGTATGATTTCAGACCAAAGTGCGAATTGGATCCAGAAATGTTAGCAAGTTTGACGATCAGACCCACTTTGATTGAGCGGATTGGTTCCAGTCAGAGGGACGATCCTAACCTATTGGAAATCATCTCAAAGTTAGAGATGGGAATCGATGAAGAGATGAGCAAGTATGGGCTTGATCGAAATGGATGGCTTAGAAAGAAGGGAAGACTAGTTGTACCCAATGTCAATGGATTGAGAGATGAAGTGCTTAGAAAATGTCATCACTCAAAACTGACTATACACCCCGGTGGTAACAAGATGTATCGAGACATGAAGCAGACCTACTACTGGGAAGGGATGAAAAGAGACGTTGGGAAGTTTATATCCAAAAGCATCAATTGCTAGCTAGTTAAAGCTGAGCAAAAGAAGCCTAGTGGGTTGTTGCAACCATTAGAAATTCCAGAATGGAAGTGGGAACAAATCTCAATGGATTTCATTGATGGGTTACCAAGGACTTGATCGGGCCGTGATAGCATTTGGATGATTGTGGACCGATTGACCAAGAGTGCAAGATTTATACCCGTCAAGTCGAATAGAACGGCAGCTAAGTTAGCTGAACTATATGTAAAGTGGGTAGTGAGATTTCATGGAATACCCAAAGGCATTGTGAGTGACCGAGATCCATTGTTCACCAGTGGATTTTGGAAGAGCTTACAAGGGGCGTTAGGATTAGAATTACATCTCAGTACCGCGTATCTTCCTCAAACCAACGGACAGACAGAGAGGGTGAATCGAGTATTAGAAGATCTCTTAAGAGCTTGCATATTAGACTTTGGTGGATCATGGGATGACCATTTGCATCTAGTAGAGTTTGCATATAATAATAGTTATCAATCCAGTATTAGTATGGCTCCATTTGAAGCTTTGTATGGAAGACCGTGTAACTCACCATCATATTGGTTAGAAACCGGTGAGAAGTTTATGCTTGGACCAGATGTGATAAAAGAAACTTCAGCTAAGATTAAGGTTATCCAATAGCGAATGAAGGCTGCCCAAGATAGGCAGAAGAGTTATGCCGATAAGAGGAGAAGAGAATTAAAGTTCTCCATTGGCGACTTGGGGTTTGTCAAGATTTCCCCGTTGAAGAGCGTGATACGATTTGGCAGGAGAGGCAAGTTGACACCAAGATTTGTTGGTCCATTCCCAGTTCTCGAGCAAATTGGGAATCTGGCATATAAAGTTGAATTACCAGAGAAGATGGCAGGAGTTCACAACGTATTTAATGTTTCTTAGTTAAGGAAGTTCGTGCACGACTCCGATGTGACTATTTCACCTGATCAGTTGGATGACATCGAGGTTGAACCCGAGTCGGTTGGGAACCGCAAGCCTATGCGTATTGTTGGGAACGATACGAAGCAACTTCAAAGGAAGGCGGTGAAATTAGTCAAAGTTCAGTGGGGCGAGAATGAGAATGACTGTACTTAGGAGACAGAGGAGAGCATTAGGAAGACGTATCCAGAACTCTTCGCCTAGTAAGATTTCAGTTTCGATTTAGTCTTTCCGCATGCTAGGATAGGTTTATTCTGTTTGTTTTGCATGTTTGATTGTTGTAAGTGATTGGTAGGCATGCAGGATCCTTTGTATGTTTTGGGTTAAGGAATTTCGGGGACGAAATTTCCTAAGGGGGAGGGGAGGGGGGAGGAGAATGTAACGACCCGCATTCTACGCATCGGAGGATCGTAGAATATTTATTTCTTTCACATGCAAAGTCGCATGGTCATGTAACTTTGGGAGACGACTATTGGGGTCATTTCCCATGTTCATGATATTTACCGCTTTTTAAATGACCGTTTTGCCTCTAGTTGATCTTGTTTCGGCCATAACTTTTGATTGGAAAGGAGTTTTGACCTAAAACCACTTCCATTAGATCCGGATGATGGTTTACCTTTCCGTAGAGTGGTCACATTAGCCAAACGGACTCACTGTTTGGGAGATATGGCTGAAACAAGTTTCAGATGGTGAAAAACAGCTTAATTGGGCTTAACCGGGTGATTAACAGCTAGGCCCAAAGGAGAATTTCGGGATTTGGATTATTTAAGGACTGTTAGGGTTTAGAGAACGCCCTTTTTCTCACTTTCACAGCCGCCACTTTCATTCTTGGAACTTAGTAATGGCCTCCAACATCTAAAACACCCCAAATCACCTTCTAATCGGTAAATAAGCCAAATCTACATCAAATCAAAGAGGATTAGCACAAGAATCGAGGTAGGACTGTTGTATAGCCTTGGAAACAACGCCAAACAGAAAATCATTTCATACTTGATATTTTATTTGTGGCATAGGTGAGTGATTTGCATGGTTCATCACTAATTATGGTTAATTAAGGGTAATTAGTGTTAATTAGCGAATTTATACATGTTAAAAATATGGAAAAATATTTATAAATTTCGAAATATTGTTTTAGGCCTCTGTTAGAAAATTTGGTTAGTTTGGTTAAGTTTTACTAATCATATCATTAGTTTTGCTTGAACATGCTTAAGGGAAAATATGGGGTTTTGGTTATGTTTGATCCGTTTTAACCTATCAAGTTGTCATTTTGGTGTTTGTGGTTGATGTTATATATTGCTATGACTGTTTGGCATGAATTGTGATTGTTTAGAATAGTTAGAATGGTCAAAAACACCGTCGAGTGGCATGTACACAGTCGCTGGAAGTTGCAGAAAAAGTGCAGGCTGTGACCCGAACCGGATCGGATCGGATGGGGAGGCCCGAACCGACCCATTCGTGTAGCCCATCCACGAGCCACCCCTTGCACCCGAACCGAATCGGTACACCACGAGTTGACTTGAAGCTTGAAGGAGACCACGACCGGACCGATCCAACGTTGGGGAAGAAGACCAAAGCGAAGCCACCACGAGACATGTACTCCGACCCGACATGGGGTGCCATCCGAACCGATAGATCGTGGAGTGCTTATCCGAACCGACCCGTTGAAATGCTCCGATCTGAACTGATGGAGGAGAACTCGAGCTGCTTGCAGCACGAACGGGGAGCGCGAACCGAACCGCCAAGGGATTCATGAGCCGAACCGACCCGACGCTTGGGAAGGAGACCGAACCGAACCAAAGGCAAGGAGGAAGGCCGATCCGGAGGAGGCTAAAACCCGAGATGCAAAGGTAGTCCAAATAGGAGGTTTATACTCAGGTTCCAGTTGGGAACCAACGAGTTAACTTCATGAGTTGGGCTTTGCTGCGGGACGTGTGTTAAGGGGTTATCGACGTCTGTAGCTTTGATTCACCACCAAGACGGATGTTAGGCTACGTATCAGTGCAGTGGGGTAGTTACTACTCAATGGGCAGAGTGATCGTAGCAAGGCTATGAGCCAGTGTAGTGGAGTTTTTATGACTTCATGGGCCAGAGTATACATAGCAAAGACTAGTGGCTATGGATCAGTGCAGTGGTGTCATCATGACTCCATGGGGCAGAGTGATCATAGCAAGGAATAGGGTGATCAAAGTGGTGGATGTCTATGCTTTACGCACTGAGTGAGAGATGTGAGGATGGTTGCTATGTTTAGTTGTTTGCTTTCACTATGACATACACACCCCCACCCCCGTATTCTTTACACCATATGTTAGTGGCACCTTAGAGTATTGAGCGGTATGTTGTGCTAACTCTTTGGTTGCAGGTTCAGGTATGGTTTAGTATACCTGTTAATGTTCTGTTTTGATGTTTATCACTCATACCAGACTTTTGTCCGACCCAAAGTTTTATGTCTCTTCTTATTACTCTGGGTGCTCTCAAACGGGCAGACTAGAGACAGGTTAGCTGGATGTGTACGAGTAGCTGTCCGGAGACGAGCATGAGGCTTACACGTACTATTTGCTATATATTCTCCCTGTATCGCTGCGGGTCACTACCTTGGGCATTAGTAGTGTACCTTTTCCTTTGCTTTGCTTTAGAGACAGTTGAAAAGTTGTAATAATGATGATGTGAACATAAGCTATGTTTGGATTTCCGCTGCTATGATGTCTAGTTTTAGTTTCCAACTTATGCATTATCTCGCCTGTTTTATGTCAAGTATGTTGTTATTATATTTTATTCCATGCGCTGTGAGACATTCTACAGGTTCTTTGTTAATTCACCCATAAGTTCTCTTCTTTTTCCTTCCTTTGGCGACCGTCCCGTGCTGGTTGGACATCGGCACAACGCACTTTTATGGGAAATGTCAGCTGGTGCGGGGCGGGCCGTCACAGATATTATACTTTGATATTAGATATTTTTTTATATATTTAAATTTGGATATTTGATATTATACTTTGATTTTTGAATACATATACTTTATACACTTTATATTTAAATTATATATTACTATTTTAAACCCCATTGTTTTAAGAGTTTAGTTTAAAATATAATTTTTTTATACATTGGTTTCTAACTATATATATAATATGTATTTAAGTTTAAACTGCTTAATATTACCTTAATAAGTTTTTTAGGTATTTTCATGTTTTAAACTATCTCTCACTTTGAATAATAGTTTCTATAAGTTTTACATTTCATAATAGAGTTTTGTATTTTCAAAATAATTTAAAACAAGATTTTTAAAAATCAACATATGTATGCTGACATGCTTATGTTGGGGTTGTCGAAATAGTAATCGTTTAATTTCAAAATTCAGTTTTCAAAGGAAGTGTCTATTCATCATATCCTTTCGCGAATGGGCACAGCCGTTATTCCGTTATAAGTACAGTATTTTTCCAATGAATTTTCAACCATAACTTTATATTCTTCTTCCCTCTTCTCTTCTCCATTAATTCGTAATCAAATTATACTCAAACTCTATGAAAATCTCAAGTGAATCAAATTGATTTCAATTATGTTTTAATTCTCTGTCATCCACTGCAGACTCTCTCAAGGTCGAAGTGTAAATCATACTTATAATACTGCTGTAATCAAGATCTCATGATCAAGCCTGCATTTCATTATAAAGTCCTCTCAATTACACGATAAAGTTATTTGATTTGTCTTGTTAGCCCAGAAATACTAGACTGTTGTGCTTGGAGGAAGAAATTCTAGAGCATATCTCCTTGTAGCCTTAAAATCAAGGATTGTAAAAGATTTTTAAGATAATAAAGATGCATATAGGATTGGTGCAGGACTGGATGTAGGGTACCTCCAAATCAGTATAAAGTCCAGTGTATTCTTTCCGTTTATTTTACTAGTTTTTATTGTTTTTGATTATATTCTGTTTTTTGTGATTTCTGTGTTATATCTGTGATTGTTTGATCTAAATAGGTATAATTATAGTAATTCAAAAAGATTCTTGTAATTTTCATAAACACTATTCACCCCCTCTAGTGCTAGGTTTGCCTTATGATTCACTTTCGTTGCACCCACAATTGGTATCAGAACATTGGTTTTCAAACTTTTTATCATCTAATTTTTGAAAAAAAAATTAATGCAATTTTTTGATAAAATTATAAACATTATTTTCATATGCATATGTCACAGGATGATTATGATGTTGTTGTTTAAAATTACATTTAGTTATTTTGAAAAGTAACTTGATTTTTAGAAAGCTGTGTTGTTTTGCAGGGGAAGAGTTATTCCTGATGACAAGTTGATTTCATAAGAAGGAAAATTAGGGCTTGGGAGCTTCTTTATCTCTGTAAATGGAGACAGACATCCTCCGTATTCTTCCACCCTCTCACCTACCACCTTCTTACTCCAATTTTCTTCCTATCTTCTTCCGATCTTCTCGACTTTGCCTCTCCCCGAGTCTGGTTTCTCCTGCGTGGACATATTGAAGCTTCTCTTCGCATCTTTTCGCATCTTTCCAGATCTGAGCCCTAAATGCCCTGCAACTTGTATCTTCTTCCTTACACAACAATTTCAACTCAAAGTTTCCAACTTTCTTCTGTTAACAGACTCATACAGTGTGCGGTGGTCCATATTGCTTCTCCGTGACTCTTTACTATTCAGGTATTCTGTTAGATAATGTCTCCCTTTCGAACAATTGGTTGTAGTGTGCTACCTCTGGTTTCCTTGCGAATATAAGCTTATACATTGCTTGGTCAAAATCAAACATGTAGTTTGAGCCATGGGGTTGATTTATATTAGATGTCAGTTTGTCTCTGCAGTACTTGGTCTGGTCTATGTGGTGTGGGTTTTCGACTTGCCTGTAATGTTGTGTCTGGATTCCAGGAGTCAAGAACCAGTGCATGGTGGTCATGTCTGGAGTGTTAAGTATTTTCGTTGCGGGTTCTTTCTTGTTGGTTTTATTCTACACAATGAACGTAGATGTAGTGTGCTACCTCTGTTCCTTACGAGTCAGTTATATACATTGCTTGGTGTAATCGTGCATGTAGTTTGAGTTACTTGGTCGTTGTGGAGACTATTAGTCTGCAAGATTGAGCTTGTGGTGGCTTTCCTTGTTTTTTAGATGTTGGTTTCAACTTGCCTACTTAATGGCTTTTGTTATCTGGATGGTTATCAGTATGTTTACAAGGGATGCTGAGCTAGAGTTGTTTTCATGGAAGCCTTTTCTTGGTGCAGAGTGTTTTGCTTGTTTCATTGGTCATGATCTTCATCTTAATGCACTTTGACTAGCGCAAGGAATCTTATGCTCATAATGCTGGTTTTGGTTACCTGAAGCTCTCTTGGCTAGTGTACAAGCTTTGGAATTCTCTTGGTTGATTCTCGTTAATCACATGTTTAATCTTACCATGTATATTGGCCCTAAACGAGATGTGCTAGCTCCATTGCCGTCATATTGGTGACAGACCTGCTGCTCTTTGTTTGGGGGTCAAGTGATTTGTTTGCAGTTTTATGCAAGTTATTGATTCAAAAATGTGAAGTCGTGGTTTACCTGATCTGGTACATTGTGGACGTGGTCTGCCTTCGACACAAGTGATGCATTTGCACTCGACATCGTTTGGTAATTTGATCATCTCCTCCTAAGCTGGATTTCTGTTTTTGGGCTTTTTGATGGGATCTTGTAACAACCCGGATTTCAGGACCAATTTAAAAATTTTATTTTAGTTATTTTAATGAATTTTGGATATTTAAAATGATCTATTTTAAATAATAATGACTATAAATTTATTTTAAATGTAGTTAGAACATATAAATTTATTTTAATTATATAATGAGCCTGAAATGGCTCGGTAGTTTGAAAATTCGATTTTAAATTTCAATTGAATATATAGAATTCAATATAAATCGGATTTCAGTAAAATAAGAAACATTTGAATCGGTTTAATTAGATATTTCTAAAGAATGTAAGAAACTGAGATTTCACTTTATAAATTGAACGTTATGGCCAGTTTAAATTTTAAAATAGTCTCTATGGAATTTATATACATTTTCAATATATATAAAGTCCTTAAAATAGCCATTTTGCAAACGAGCTCCGTTTTCGACGAAATCACTTTTGATGGATCCGGAATTTCAAATTGTTGTTAGTTTCAAATTTTCATAATTTTTGGAATTATTATGTGAGTGTGGTGAATTAATGTGTTTTGTAATTTCAGTTTGAACTTAATTGACTGGAAAATGACCATTTTTCAAACGGTCTCCAAATTCGACGAAATTAGTTGTGTTGGGACCGTATCATCAAAACATAAGTAGATACAATTTTTCTATAATTTTTGGAGTCAGTATGTGGCCTCGAAAAATTGAAATGTACGTTTAAAATTCAATATATTGATTTATATTTTAATTTTGATAAAAACTAATCGAAACAGTCGAATTGGCTTACGAGACATATCCCATTGTGTCCGGAATGGGGTTATTTACCTAGGGACTACAGTCGTTGGGTTCGATTTAGAGTTCGAATAAAAAAATAAATTTTTGGAAATTAAAATTAGATTAAATATAAAATTATAAGGGTCAAACCCTATTATTTTCAACCATACGGTCAAACTGAGAAAACCACCCCCTTTTCTTTAATCCCGTCACCTCCCCCTTGCAGCCAACGTTGTCGCCCTTTGACCCCCACCACCGCCCATCGCCCACCTCCACAGCGCCGGTCGCCGTCCCTTGGGTTCGCCTCCTCCTTCCTCCGCCCTCCGTTCTCTCTCTCCTTCTTCTTCTAGCTAAATCCGTCGCACCAGCCACCATAGCCCCATCGTCGGCCACCAGTGCCACCTCCGAACACCAGCAATCGCCTACGCCACATTCCCCGCCACCCAGCTCCGACCATGGACCCCTCTTCTAAAAATCAAATATTTATATTTTCAGTTTTACATTTTACTCCCTGACCTTCCCAAGCCCATATCTTCCAATCTGAGCCCCTATGGCCAAAACTCCATAGTGCGAAAATCGAAGAGCATGATTTTATCTTCAATTTGAGCATATGGAAACCGTATTTTGGATTGCGGAGTTGTTCAGAAAGTGCGTCCCAAGTCAGTAGTCCGATTTATGTATTTTCGCAAATTCTGGCGAATTGGAGCATTTTCGAAAAAAAGGCCATTAGGCGGAAGTTGTTCGGAATGGCGCGTTTAAGCTAAAGAAAAGACCGTGTGAAGATTGGAGTTCGTTTACAAATTCTGGGATCTGAACAGCAATTCAGAACGTTAGAAAAACAATGGCGGTGTGGAACCCAATGTGAGAACACCTTCTCACTCAAACTATTTTACAGTTAAATATATCCTAGGTTGCAGACGGGGCTTGGTAGCTCTTGACACTATTTATTGTACAAACCATGGATGTTTGTTTGGATTGAATTGTGGTAAAATTGACTGCATTGTGGTTATTGATTGTATTGTGGTATATTGATTGTGATTGATGATTGTGTATGGCACGAGCCAGTATCAGGAGAGGGATAATGCTAGTCATTATCCAGTTCTAATATCGCGCTGTTATAATGCCGAATTTTTTGAAATGAACTACAAAAAAATATTCTTGTGTTAAATAAAATGTTTGAACAATAAAAATATCAATTTTATTATATAAATGAACTATATAAAATAGTCAAATGTTGAAATAAATATTTTATTGTTAAAAATATAATTGTTAACGTATATATGAACGACATAAAATTCTCCTGAAATGAAAATAAATATTCATGTACAAATCGGAAGGTTTGTATATGTACATCCATTTAACTGACATTGATTGGAACGATAAATTTTACACATTGCCCAACTGCACAAATAATATTAAGTATTTGTTGGTTGAAGCCCCACATGGGTATTGGGATGATATTTGGCGTACACTAATCCCAATTGTTTAGTTGTTTGTCAATCAATTGGTTGACAAACTGTAGTAAGCGTTAATTATTTATATTTAATGCTTATGTAGTGGTGTAATGCACTCTGGATGATGGATGATTATTTATCATTGTTGTTGTGTACGTGTGATGTATGAAATCCATATAACTAACATTATATGGTAATTGGTTGGGTCTGATTGCAGTCCAGAAATAACGAATATTTTAAAATAATATTCAGTAAAGGATTAAAATGTGAATTTGATATCCGATTTTGGATGAACATGAAAATATTGAAATATGTGAAGCCGTGTTGATTAGATATGCGCCATGTTAATGCAAATGATATTTATAACGAATTTCGAAAAGGAAATGATTTCAAAATCTGATATTTTTAAAATATTATCATTTAAACATTATAATGATAAGGGGTATTCAATTTTGATTTAAAATTGAAATGAAAGTGGAAATCTTTTTTAAAACGAATTTATAAAACATGTTTTGAACAAAATATATTATATATACATACATATCTATATTAAGGGCTTGAATAGAATGCGCCGCGCAGGGACCGTTTGCGAATTTCAACCATTGACTTCGAATTACCATTACAGGAGATCCGACCGTCGGATTCTCCTAAAACCAGAACCATTGGGTTCGTATCGAAAAGAGCTTTCCAATAAATATATGAGATTTTAAATCTAACAGTTGGATTTGGAATTATGTCCAAATCAAATTTAAAAAAGGTTGCTATGGATGCAGTTCGGTGGCCGTTATTGGAAACCGACTGTACGGGCCTTGATAAAATTATTAAAAATATTAATAATTTGTGTAAAATCATACTAAACGATTTGGATGAAAAATTCCATGTTTGTAAAGAAAAAAAATATTTTTATCAAAATGAACTAGTTATTAACTAGAAAGATAATCCAACGTTTTTAAATAAATAAATTGGATTTGTGAATGGTTTTAATCTAACCAGAATTTTCCAATGTATGAATTGGAATGGATTTGAATAGAAATCATCTTCGGGATATTTCGATATTGGATTCTGTGACTATGCGGATATTGTGGAGAAATTTGGAAGATCGATATATATCGTTATTCCCCATATGATATGTGTTGGTTTCAGAATTTAATATTAAATGTAAGCCGATATAATTTCTGTTTAGAGCCTTATATTTAATATCAAAGTGGATTTTGGGTTTTTCGTGAATGGTGTCTTCGGTAACACTATTTTTAACCCCATGTGAAAAGAATAAATCTTTTAATTAAGATTATTAGAGTTTCTAATTATATTTAGTAATTGGAATAAAATGGAATGTGATTTTGGGATTATTGTGAACTGTGTTTTAAATGATATTCGTTCTTTAACTCAAATTAACAGTGAAATGTGATTTGGAATTTATAAATCATTTAATTAAAATTAATGGAATTTTCCAAAGTAAAGTTTTCCAATTTAATAAAATAAATTGGAATGGAATGGGATTCGATTTAGTAATAATCGAAGTGAGCTTCTATGGAGGAAGACTGTTATTATATATGGAATTTAAAAGGCTTTGCCATTTTTCCATTTATATTATTGGTTGGATACAGAAATTTATATCGATTATATATATATATATTGATTTGTTTTCCGTGAAGATTACAAAATTAATGGAATGCGATTTTGGGTTTATCGTGAACTGTATTTTAAATGACATTGGTTCTTTAACCCAGTTAAAGATAGGATTACATGTCTAACATTGTATTTCGAACTGTATTGTTGGTCTCTGCTAAATATATATCTGTTTGGTGGTGGAGAATTTATTCTTTTGCTTAACTCCCTTCTCCGAGACGTATGAGCCTAGAGGTTATATATTGGCAGAAATCAGTGGTACAGTGTAGATTGTCAATGTGACATGTTTGATTTCCTAAAGTTAAATAATCATTGAGTAACGATGTATGAGATTAAAACTAAGTGAGTTTTAATGAATCTTTAATTAGATTAAAATGAGAATGTGATAATTTAAATTATCAAATTTTGGAAATGATCGAGAATGGAGTACCAACAGTTTTACTCCAGGCGACAGTTAAATCTTTAATTAGATTTGAACGTGAAATGGTAATTAATTTTACCGATAGCACAGTGGTGTTAGATATGGAGTACTACCAGTTTTGCTCCGTGGGATGAATAGGTTGGGATTGGGAAATAATATAAACGATTACTTAGGTAAGGCTCGCTAATCCCGACTAGTTTGGAAAACCTTAATTTGGTTTAAATTGTGAAAAGAATATTTGATTAAAAGAATATTATGAATTGAAATGAGGTGTATGATGTGTTTTTATAGCACTTGATTATAAGACACACAAATTATTCGGAAAGTCCAGGTTTAACCCATTCTGAATAATTAATACGACGACTAAAAGTCAACGATGAAGACGGTGGTTGAAGACTCGAGATCTTCACATCGTTTGGATGATTACCGATGTCTTGATTGGGTTGTACACCCAAGACAAGGTAATAAGTGGTGATCATCCAGACGTATTTGGAGATCGACCGGATATGCGAGGACCTCTCTCCCATATTGGACATATGGGACGAGGAATAAGGTGCCTCCGGTTACGTTCAGACCCAGAACGGACTTGTAAATGGATGTGTATCTGACATTGGAATTCATTCTGTATTGATTGATTTCTATTATATATATATAGCTGTTTGGTGGTGGAGAATTTATTCTCTTGCTTAACACCCTTCTCTGAGATGTACGAGCTTAGAGGTTATATACTGATAGACATCAATTGCATGGTGTGGATTGTCAGTGTGGCATGCTAAGATGAAAATGATCAAAGCTTTTATTGAAAAGCAGAGTCTTGTGGTTGATGATCAAAGCACGACTTTAAATAGCATACCTTTGTGTATAACATTAATTCGCGAGCCTCACACCTCGGTATGAGTCAAAAACGGGATAAGGGAACGCAGGGAGTGCACGATGTTTCTTTCTTGCTAGGAGTGGTGTCATGGTATGAAGCCCAGACATTTTTTACTTATGTGGATGATGGAATGAGGCGCCTTGGATATTGAGTCCCTAGTGGCTCAGTGATAGGTCCTATAGGACTGAGAAAGGTATGTTCAGGAATAACCAATCCACTAAAGTAAGTGTTGACCGACTCTGCATGATCCAGGGCTCGCCAGCATCCGAGCCCTGAGGCATTTTCTAGAGTGTCTCAAATCGGTAAGGAGACCATCCCTTGCCTTGACTCATAATGGAAACCCAATTTCCAATACGACATTTTTCGGTTTTAGTTGCAGAACTAGTATGGCGACATGATATATGGTACCCATGTCGTCTATGATTGATACATTTATATTTGAAGCTGATTTTGACACTATACACTTATAGTAATAACAAAAATGATTTGTTTTAAACGTATCAAGCATGTTTGGCTATTATAAGGGAAAACTTTATCCTTCGGCTTGCGTTGCATTATGTGATGGGACCTAAGTCTTATAATAGCTTCATTTTCCAAAAAAGCATTGTGTCATTTTATTTTAAACTGAGATTCACGTGGAGTAAACCCATTCCATGTTATACGGCGTGGTCCTGTGATTTACTTTATTTTAAAGCAAATTTTAAATAGCTGTTTTGAGTTCTCACACTAGTCTCATGACTTACTCGGAGTTTATTATTTTAACCTAAACTCTGGGCGCCCATATTTTCCACACGGGCAGCTAGAAGTTTTGGTTTTCGCAGATATTTCTTCTCCCAAGATCCTAGATTTACAGCTGGAGCTATATTCGGAAAGCTTTGTATCCGTGTATTTCTTTTAGCTATGTCAGTTGTTATTTTCCACTATGCATTGTACTTATGTATTATTTTCCGCTGCTATATAAATTCTTAATCTTTGGTATTGTATTTCCAATGTGTAATATTCATTCATACTCTGGAATATTCTTGTACCCCGATGTAAATTGTTGTGATAATAATGAAATGTTCTACTGTTTGTGTTCTGATGCGTCGTGTTCTCAACGCAATCCAGGCTTTCCCATAAGGGGAAGTTTGGGTTGTTTCATCGTGGTATCAGAGCTTTGGTTTACAGAGCTTGGGAACAGGACACATTAGAACCTAACGAAAGAGTTCATCAGAGATTGAATTAGTAATATCCAATGAGAGTGATCGTTAGAGATAGGGTTAGTGATGCCCTAGAATGAGTTCGAAGAGTATTATGTGTTAAAAATAAAAATGAATTTATTTTTGGAAATTAAATCTTATTATACTTATTTGAGTATTTTATTTTAAATTCATTTTGGACTATCGAGTATATAGAGATTTTAATATACGTCTGATCCACGTGTTTACAAAGCCTCAAATATACTAGATAGATATAGAATCACACTTTAGTCACCCGGAGATAATTCTGATGATTGATATATCATCATCAATATTTATGTTCGAGTTTCGAAAGTGTGATATCTATATATTTCCAATTGACTGGTGTGAGAACCAAAACTAGATAGGGTTGTTGTTGTGATTTGGCATTAAAAATTTGATTTTGAGTATATACATAAGATATATGTTTGAAAGCTAACCAACTAATTGACTGCTGGTTGTGATGTGTGATTATTAATCCAACTAATAAAACTAATAAGAAAATGAAGGTTAATTTAGCCAAATCAAATCAAATATTGAACTGAATTGAAAATTGATTAGAATTGCATATATGTACATGTATATGTAATGAACAGGTCATAGCATGGAAGCTAAGAAGAGGCATAAAATTGTGTGCCTGACAAATAGGTACATGTTTACTATATTCAGTGGGTTTTGATGATTTTATGAACCAATTGGCAAGCCGCTTGGCTTTTTCTTTTTCTTTTGGATTGATGAGGGGCCTGTGGGGCAAGTTGTGGTTTTACCGATTAACCCATACGAAGGAGGTTATGGCCAAATTTTTCGAAAATTTAGGATGTTAGCCAAATTTTTGAGGAATTGGAAAATTCTTAAAAACTGAAAAGTTGAAGAATGAAAGCCAGAATGAAAGTTGAGTTGGCTAGTTAAACAACTTTCAGCTCCGTTCTTTTTCGATGACGAAAAGATTTTAAGTAGGGGAGATTGTAACAACCCGGATTTCAGAACCAATTTAATTTTTTCATATTAGCTATTTTAATGGATTTTGGATATTCAAAATGATTTATTTTAAATAATAACGACTATAAATTTATTTTAAACATAGTTAGAACGTATAAATTTATTTTAATTATATAACGAGCCTGAAATGACGCGGTAGTTTGAAAATTCGATTTTAAATTTCAATTGAATCCATAGAATTCAATATAAATCGGATTTCAGTAAAACAATAAACATTTGAATCTGTTTAATTAGATCTTTCTAACGAATGTAAGAAACTGAGATTTCACTTTATAAATTGAAAGTTATGACCAGTTTAAAATTTAAAATAGTCGCTATGGAGTTTATGAATATTTTCAATATATATAAAGCCCTTAAAAATAGCCATTTTGCAAACAAGCTCCGTTTTCGACGAAACCACTTTTGTTGGATCCGGAATTTCAAATTATTGTTAATTTCAAATTTTCATAATTTTTGGAATTAATATGTGAGCGTGGCGAATTTAAATGTGTTTGGTAATTTCAATTTGAATTTAATCGACTGGAAAATGGCTATCTTTCAAACGATCTCCAAATTCGACGAAATTAGTTGTGTTAGGATTGTATCATCAAAACATGGCTAGATATAATTTTTCTGTAATTATTGGAGTCGGTATGTGGCCTCGGTAAATTAAAATGTACGTTTAAAATTCAATATATTGATTTATATTTTAATTTTGATAAAAACAGATCGAAATAGTCGAATTGGCTTGCGGGACATATCCCATTGTGTCCGAAATAAGGGTATTTAGGTGGGGATGACAGTAGTTAGGTTTGATTTAGAGTTTGAATAAAAAATTAACTTTTGGGAAATTAAAATTAGATTAAATATAAAATTATATATAAGGGTCAAACCCTACTATTTTCAACCACACGGTCAAACTGAGAAACCCGCCCCCTTTTCTTCTATCCCGTCGCCTCCCCTTGCAACCAATGTTGTCGCCCTCTGACCCCCCGCCGCCTGTCGCCCATCTCCACAGCGCCGGCCGCCCCCTCCTCCACCCTCCGTTCTCTCCTTCTTCTAGCCAAATCCGCTGCACTAGCCACCATAGCCCCGCTGCCGGCCACTAGTGCCACCCCCGACCACCAGCAACCACCTGTCCCTCCTTCCCCACCACCCAACTCCGACCACGGACCCCCTCCTCTTCTAAAAATCAAATTTTTATATTTTCAGTTTTATGTTTTACTCTCTGACCTTCCCAAGCCCATATCTTCCAATCCGAACCCCTACGGCCAAAACTCCACAGTGCCAAAATAGAAGTGCACGATTTTCTCTTCAATTTGAGTATATGGAAGCCGTATTTTGGATTGCGGAGTTGTTCAGAAAGCACGTCCAAAGTTAGCAGTCCGATTTATGTCTTTTCGCAAATTCTGGCGAATTGGAGCATTTTCGGAAGAAAAGCCACTAGGCGGAAGTTGTACGGAATGGCACATTTAAGCTAAGAAAAAAAGACCGTGTGAAGATTGGAGCTCGTTTACAAATTCTGGGATCAGAACAGCAATTCAGAACGTTAGAAAAGCAATGAAGGAGTGGAACCCAATGTGAGAACACCTTCTCACTCAAACTATTTTACAGTTAAATATATCCTAGATTGCAGACGGGGCTTAGTAGCTCCTGACACTATTTATTATACAAACCATGGATGTTTGTTTGGATTGAATTATGGTAAAATTAATTGTATTATGGTTATTGATTGTATTGTGGTATTTTGATTGTGATTGATGATTGTGTATGGCACGAGCCAGTATCAGGAGAGGGATAATGCTAGACATTATTCCAATTCTAATATCGCGCCGTTATGATGTCGAAATTTTCTGAAATGAACTATAAAAAATATTCATGTGCTGAATAAAATGTTTGAACAATAAAAATATCCTTTTTATTGTATAAATGAACTGTATAAAATAGTCAAGTGTTGAAATAAATATTTTATTGTTAAAAATATAATTTATAACGTATATATGAACAACATAAAATTCTCCTGAAATGAAAATAAATATTCACTTACAAATCGGACGATTTGTTTATGTACACCCATTTAACTGACATTGACTGGGACGATAAATTTTACACATGCCCAACTGCACAAATAATATTCAATATTTGTTGGTTGAAACCCCATATGGGTATTGGGATGATATTTGGCGTACATTAATCCCAATTGTTTAGTTGTATGTCAATCGATTGGTTGACAGGTTGTAGTAAGCGCTAATTATTTATATTTAATGCTTATGCTGTGGTGTAAAGCACTCTGGATAATGGATGATTGTTTATCGTTGTTGTTGTGTACATGTGATGTATGAAATCCATATAACTAACATTATATGGTAATTGGTTGGGTCTGATTCCAGTCTAGAAATAACGAATATTTTAAAATAATATTCAGTAGAGGATTAAAATGTGAATTTGATGTCAAATTTTGGATAGACACGAAAATATTGAAATTTGTGAAGTCGTGTTGATTAGATATGCGCCATTTTAAGGCGAACGATATTTTTTTCGATTTTATTCATTATTATAATGAATATCGAAAAGGAAATGATTTCAAAATCTGATATTTTGAAAATATTTTCATTTAAATATTATAATGATAAAGAGTATTAAATTTTGTTTTAAAACTGAAATGAAAGTGGAAATCGTTTTTTAAAACGAATATATAAAATACGTTTTGAAATAAATATATATATATATATTAATGGATTGAATAGAATGTGCAGCGACTGTACGCGAATTTCAACCATTGACTTCGAATTGACATTACAGGAGATCCGACCATCGGATTCTCGCAAAACCGGAACCGTTGGGTTGTATCGGACAGAGCTTTCTAATGAATATAAGAGATTTGAAATCCAATAGTTGGATTTGGAATTATGTCCAAATCAAATTTGGAAAAGGTCGCTATGGTTGCAGTTCGGTGGCCGTTATTGGAAACCGACTGTACATGCCTTGATAAAAATATTAATAATTTGTGTAAAATAATAATAAATGATTTGGCTGAAAAATTCCACGTTGTAAAGATAAAAATATATTTTTATCAAAATAAACTAGTTATTAACTAGAAATATAATCTAATGTTTTTAAATAAATAAATTGGATTTATGAATGGTTTTAATCTAACCAGAATTATCCAATGTATGAATTGGAATGGATTTAAATGGAAACCATCTTCGAAAGATTTTTATATTAGATTATGTTACTAAGCTGATATTGTGGAGGAATTTGGAAGATAGATATATATCGTTATTCCCCATATGATATGTGTTGGTTTCAGAATTTGATATTGAATGTAAGCCGTTATAATTTCTGTTTAGAGCCTTATATTTAATATCAAAGTGGATTTTAGGTTTGTCGTGAATGGTGTCTTCGGTAGCACTATTTTTAACCCCATGTGAAAAGAATAAATCTTTTAATTAAGATTATTAGAGTTTCTAATTATATTTAGTAATTGGAATAAAATGGAATGTGATTTTGGAATTATTGTGAACTGTGTTTTAAATGATATTCGTTCTTTAACTCAAATTAACAGTGAAATGTGATTTGGAATTTATAAATCATTTAATTAAGATTAATGGAATTTTCCAAAGTAAAGTTTTCCAATTTAATAAAATAAATTGGAATGGAATGGAATTTGATTTAGTAATAATCGAAGTGAGCTTATGTGGAGGAAGACTGTTATTATATATGGAATTTAAAAGGCTTTGCCGTTATTCCATTTATATTATTGGTTGGATACCGAAATTTATATCGATTATATATATATTGATTTGTTTTCCGTGAAGATTCCAAAATTAATAGAATGTGATTTTGTGTTTATCGTGAACTGTATTTTAAATGACATTGGTTCTTTAACCCAGTTAAAGACAGGATTACATGTCTAACATTGTATTTCAAACTGTATTGTTGAACTCTGCTAAATATATATCTGTTTGATGGCGGAGAATTTATTCTCTTGCTTAACACCTTTCTCTGAGGTGTATGAGCCTAGAGGTTATATATCGGCAGAAATCAATGGTACGGTGTAGATTGTCAATGTGGCATGTTTGATTTCCCAAAGTTAAATAATCATTGATTAATGATTTATGAGATTAAAACTAAGTGGAGTTTTAATGGATCTTTAATTAGATTGAAATGAGATTGTGATAATTTAAATTATCAAATTTGGGAAATGATCGAGAATGGAGTACCACCAGTTTTACTCCAGGCGATAGTTAAATCTTTAATTATATTTGAACGTGAAATGGTAATTAATTTTACCGATAGCACAGTGGTGTTAGATATGGAGTACAACCAGTTTTGCTCCATGGGATGAATAGGTTAGGACTGGGAAATAAAACAAATGATTACTTCGGTAGGGTTCGCTAATCCCGACTAGTTTGGAAAACCTTTATTTGGTTTAAACTGTGAAAAGAAGATTTGAATAAAATAATATTCTAAATTGGAATGAGGCGTATGATGTGTTTTTATAGAACTTGATTATAAGATACGCGAATTATTCGGAAAGACCGGGTTTAACCCATTCTGAATAATTAATACGACGACTAAAAGTCGACGATGAAGACCGTGGTTGAAGACCGGAGATCTTCACACTGTTTGAATGACTACCGATGTCTTGATTGGGCTGTACACCCAAGACAAGGTAATAAGTGGTGGTTGTCCAGACGTACTTGGAGATCAACTGGATATGCGAGGACATCACTCATGTATTGGACATATGGGACGAGGAATAAGGTGCCTCTGGTTTCGTTCAGACCCAGACCGGACTTATAAATGGATGTGTGTCTGACATTGGAATTCATTATGTGTTAATTGATTTATATTATATATATCTGTTTGGTGGCGGAGAATTTATTCTCTTTCTTAACACCCTTCTCTGAGATGTACGAGCTTAGAGGTTATATATAGATAGACATCATTTGCATGGCATGGATTGTCAGTGTGGCATGCTAAGATGCAAATGATCAAGGCTTTTGTTGAAAAGCAGAGTCTTGTGGTTGATGATCAAAGCACGGCTTTAAATAGCATAGCTTTGTGTATAGTGTTAATTCGCGAGCCTCACACCTTGGTATGAGTCAAAAATGGGATAAGGGAACGCAAGGAGTGCATCTTTCTAGCTAGGAGTGATGTCATGGTATGGAGCCTAGACATTTTTTACTTATGTGGATGATGGAATGAGGCGCCTCGGATATTGAGTCCCTAGTGGCTCAGAGGTAGGTCCTATAGGACCGAGAAATGTGTGTTCCGGAATAACCAATCCATTAAAGTAAGTGTGGATCAGCCCTGAAGGATCCAGGGCTCGCCAGTGTCCGAGCCCTGAGGCATTTGCTCGAGTGTCTCGAATCGGTAAGGAGACCATTCCTTACCTTGACTCATGATGGAAACCCAATTTCCAATACGACATTTTTCAGTTTTAGTTGTCAAACTAGTATGGCGGCAGTATATATGGTACCCATGCCGTCTATGATTGATACATTTATATTTGAAGCTGATTTTGACACTATACACTTATAGTAATAACAAAAATGATTTGTTTTAAATGTATCAAGCATAGTTGGCTATTATAAGGGAAAAATCTATCGTCCGACTTGCATTGCATTATGTGATGGGACCTGAGTCTTATAATAGCTTCATTTTCCAAAAAGCATTGCGATGTTTTATTTTAAATTGAGATTCACGTGGAGTAAACCCATTCTGTGTTATACGGCGCGGTCCCGTGATTTACTTTATTTTAAAGTAAAGTTTAAATAACTGTTTCGAGTTCTCACACCAGTCTCATGACTGACTTGGAGTTTATTGTTTTAATCTAAATTCTGGGTGCCCATATTTTCCACATGGGCAACTAGTAGTCTTGGTTTTCGCAGATATTTCTTCTTTCAAGATCCTGGATTAACAGCTAGAGCTATATTCGGAAAGCTTTGTATCCGTGTATTTCTTTCAGCTATGTCAGTTGTTATTTTCCACTTTGCATTGTACTTGTGTATTATTTTCTGCTGCTATGTAAATTCTTAATCTCTGATATTGTATTTCCAATGTGTAATATTTATTCATACTCTGGAATATTCTTGTATTCTGATGTAAATTGTTGTAATAGCAATGAAATGATCTACTGTTTGTGTTCTGATGCTTCGTGTTCTCAAAGCAATCCGAGCTTTCCCGTAAGGGTAAGTTTGGGTCGTTTCAGATCTCCTAGTCTTGCATCACTGCTTGTCTGGGAGCCATACTTATGTCATCTCGTGCTGCTGCTTTGTTGTGGAGCACATGTTACTTGTAGCACCTATTATGTCTAGCTAACTACTCCTGCTGTGCCCTTGAAATTGTACACAACACTGTGTGAAACTTGTACTTATCTTTTACCTATTGTGTACTTATGTCATCCTATTTCTTTGTGAAATATGTAATATACCATGTAATTTCCTCCCCGCGTGGAGTGATATAGTAGTCTAGTAACTTAAACTAGCTCAAGCTCTGTAATCTAGTTTAGATTCAGTAGACGGTCCACTATAAATGTCGTTGACGGTGGTCGGCCTACCTTAAAAAACCGAATTAGCTGATTGTTAATTATAGTTATATGTACCATTTTGTAGTTTTATTATTAGTCATAATAAAAGAGTGTTACGGAACACTATAAAAACCGGCCGGCTATGCCAAAAAAAGAGTTATGCCTCATGACTATTAACTAAAGGACACCAAATGATCATTCATCGATAAAAAAGAACAAATGGATTTGAATAGGAAATCTACAATGAAATAAGCGCCAGATCAATACAAACTTTTTCTTTTTCATTTATAAATTGATTCTCATCATCTGCTTTGCAATTCCACTGGTTTCGTGCGAATCCGTCAAGAAATTACCAAGTTACGGCCAAATGAAGTTTTAATTCACAAAGAGAAAACGAAAACAATCACCAATATTCTTCATATTTCATCTAGATATTTGAGTATTTTATTCCAACTCCTTTTCCAAATTGTACTTTTAGTTCTCACAGTCATTTTGATTGTGAATCATCAAATTTTGATCAAAATCGAGTGAGTTATGACGGTCTGAGGTTGGTTATCCGAAACTGAAAAACTATTCATGGGATTTCTTGTGTTTCTCCTACTGTTCGACTTGATGCACCACAATTCCATTAGATTTTATTACAAAACTATTACTAGATAATATCCCTTGCCTTCATCTTCGTTTTACCACTGGTTTCGTCCAATTCCGTTAAAAAACTGATAGAGATATACCTTTCGGAAGTTTATTGATAAATAGAAAAATGGGAAGAAGAAGAAGAAGAGAACATTTTTTAACATGATGTGACTATTAGGCATATTTATAGTGTTCAAGTGTCCACTCATTCAAAATTCAAATTCAAGTTTTTGGCGTCAATTTGGTCAAACTACTAAATCATCTTGGTATCTTTCTCATACGACCTTCAAATTCAACAAATGAATATACTATGCTAATCAGAAAAACAAGTCGTTCGCAATATAATATCTTGTTATCAAATTCTTAAAAATATAAAAGTGCGGTTCACAACAATGGAAGAACAACAAAGTCAAAGAGATGAAAGATTGCAAAAAGTGGTATGCTTTACTATTATTTCATTTTTTTTTCATTTAGGGATATATATTTATGAACGTAGTTAGGTATAGAAATTTATCTCTTTTATAGTTTTACATATTTTGGCCCATATGTCAATGGACCATAGTGTGTGTGTGTGTGTATATGTATATATATATATATATATATATATATATATTGATATACCACTCTAATTTTTTTTAAAGTCTTTTCTCATTTTAAATTTTAATTTCACTGCTCTTTAATTTAATTCTAAATATTGAAAGGACTTCTTCACAATAAAAAAACTTCAGTTCAAATTTTATTTAACAATTTAATTTTGTCTACTTATTCACTTGTATTTTTTAACTTATATGCTTATATGCTTTTCATATATAAATTATAAAAGATTTTTTTCCTATAGTTTAAATTTTATTTAACAATATAGTTTAAACATATATATTTTAACTTATATGCTTTTCATATATAAATTTTAAAAGAATTTTTTTTCCTAGGTTACATCATCATAAATACTGTTTATAATTAATTTTGATTTCATATTTAGATTTGATTTATAAAACTTGAATGTTTGACTTAATATTTCTGATTGATAAATGATTTTTAAGTAAAAACATATGAAATTATAATTTTATATTTTACTTCATATTACTATATTTCATAAAAAATAAACTGATTATAATTTGTAGAGTTTATATTAACGTATATAAATATTTTAAATTCTAGTGTTTATTTTAACTTCAAGTTTTGACCTAATAATTTTTTTATATATTTTTCTTCGGTAAATACATATATTTAGGTTCTTAAGTTTAAATTTATAATTTGATTTGTATTACATTATTAATTTACAATTTGGAATAATTATAAATGAACTATTTCTCTTTATAAATTTTTTGTCTATCTTTATATATATATATATATATATATATATATTACATAGTTAATATCGCTAGCATTAATATCTCAAATATGTATATATGTATATATAGTTATGATTGTAAGTTCGTATCATAATGGTTTACTTTATATTATAAATAAAATTTGAATATTGATTCTAATTACCACTTACCGTGAATATATTGTATTATAGTTTTAATAACATTTATTTCCTTTAACTCTTATCTTCACTACTCATTTAATCTCATTAATTAGTATCCTTAATCTAAGTCTAGGAATTAGTGTACACTATCATGAAGTTATTAATAAACTGATATATATATGCTTGATTATTAGATATTACTCGTCACTCATGATTATACTCTGAATATCTCTTACGATAATACATATCATCATCAAACCATTCTGGATATTTTTTTTACTTCATTGTCGTATCATATTTATAACACATTTCATTATCATAAATTAAAATGCATGTCATATCATAATCATTTACATCACAAGTTGCACTTCATTTTGCATATCACCTCATACTGCTCTGCATATGGCAAACATTTCATATTGTGTTACAAACAACACACACACACACACCCTTCTCCCACCCCCGATTATGCTATATTTGGAAGTTTTTATGGGTTTTGCACTTGATATGGCGAAGTAAAATTGATGAATAATTTTTGAATGGATTAAGATATGCTAAAACCAAATTGAAGACGAAGGGTTCTTCTATTTATGCAATGATGCATGGTTGATACTGCCATGCACAAGCCAAAAGTTAAAGGATATGGGTTAGGAGTGCAGCAAGATCGCACTTGCAGGATTTGGAGTTGTCGACCTCATCATAGGCCCAACTTCACTTTTAGTGTAGTTATTTGCTTGCTTAATGTATTTTCTTGCATATTGTTTGTGCTTTCTAAATTTAGGTTAACATGCTAGCCTTATATGTACTTTCTGCATTACATATTCTAACCCCTAACATAACAAGTATATTTTATTTAAGGGGAGTTTGAAGTATAGGATTATTAGTTTTTTATTTGTTTGGTATGCTTTAATTGCTTAATTGACTTGTTTGATTTATTTGACTTGATTGACTTGTTTAACTTGATTGGTTTGACTGAATTATTTGTTATATTTAACATGACTAGATTTACTATGACTTGAATATGTTTGGTTTGGTATGTTTTACTCGATTAAATATGATTGTGATTGATATAATTGAATTTGGGGTGTGTGTGTATGTGTATATTTCACATTTTATTACTTTATATAGTTCTTCTAGTATTAGTTTAAGATGGAGCTTTATAGTTTTTAATGTGGGTTGAAGTTCCTATAAACAGGTGTGTAAGTCTGATTTAATTGTTTGATTGTATAGATATGACATGTTTGTTTTAATAGAACTTAATTCTTGTTATTATTGGATTGAAATGCTTGAACCGTAATACATAGATATATTCCAAGTCTAATAGTATTGGGATGTAATCTATAATGGGGAGCTAGTAATTGAATTGAGTCCTTGTTAGTAATTGAATTGAGTCCACTGTTTCAAATCTCGCAAATATCGCCCGAGATCTCCCTCGTTTTGGGCTCCTTCCGAAACGAAACAGCAAATATCACTTTAAATCTCCTTTCGTATATATCGCCCGAGATATTGCAATATCGAACGATATATCGACCAAGACGAAATACTGGAATATCGTCCGATATCTTAGTTTTTTGGTTAAAATTTAAATTTGTGCCTAAACTAGAACTATAATTAAAAAACTCAAATCTAGCCATATCAATCTTTTGTTATTTTACATTTTGCATGTTAAATGACTATATTGTATGTTCGTATATGTTTTACAATGCTTATGATTTTCATATTCGTCTTTTTACATACATGTTACTTATGAAATTATGTATTTTATGGTCTATTTATGCTGAAATTTTTAATGTTTTGGATCCTTTTAATGTTTCCTATCTAACAATATTCCTATTTTAAGCATATTACGATTTAGCATATGAATGGTCTTTCGCAAAATAAAGAATAATAAAGTTATTTTGCATTTAATTTAAGTTACTATGATTTTGATAACATTCATAAAAATCATTTTATTAAAATATCATTTTTAACATATCATGTACCCCGAGATTGCTCCGATATGAACTTTCAGACCCGAGATGAAAATCCGAGACGAACTCCCGAGTTAGACTCATCTCGTCCGAGATCTCCCCCGATACGAGACCGAGTCTATAAAATCCCCGAGACGAAACGCGACCGATATCCGACATTTAAAACCTTGATTGAGTCTATAGGTGAAATAGTAATAATTGAGTCAAGTCAATATTTATAGTGTTTCGATCAGGAGGAGCTCAAAATTAGAATTTAAATTAATCAAAGGAAGTTTCAGAGAATAGTAGTTTTTGATGAATGATAACGGCTCGAAAATAAAATATGGTGTTGGAGTAAGGGAGATTTTTCATAGTAGGGGGGAGTTAGGAAATATATTTTATACAAAGGTTATCATAATAAAAAAGAGGGAGACTATTAGTGCAAAAATGTTTTGATGATAAAAATAACGGGTATGACAAGTATTATTGTAAAACATATTTATCGTTATTCATAATTATATTAACAATTTTTTTGGTAAGGTCGACCTGTTTTTATAATGGATGCAATCACATTTCATTATAAAAAATAATGAATACAAGTAAGTACAGGAGTAAATCAAAGTGCCTAACCACTAAAAGGCTGATTCGAAGTGCCAGGACATTGAATTGTTGGATTAAAGTAGCAGCGTACTTAAAACTCAGAGTGTGACAGAGAACCATAGTTGCACTAGCGATCATAAGGAGGGACAACTAGATTAATTAGTAGATCCAATAACATGATGTACTCAAAAAAAAGTAAAGCAAGATTAGGAACAAAACACGAGTTATGACTACGAAAATTGTAGTCCCGATCATACGTAGTGTCATAATAATATTCATCTCTCTTAGCTCACCCTCCTGGATAAGCTCAATGCTTTTACTCACAAGCTAGTAGCATAGTCTCCTTATGTCATCTTCAATGTTAATGATATATTTATGGTACATGTCTTAAGAAGGATCATATCTCATTCCGGAACTTAAGAACGTTATAATGCTTAAAATAATTAAGAAGAGGGATAGAGAGGCTCTATGCTATTTTCTGAAAGGTTTATGTGGTGGTGGCGTCGGTGGGCCTACCAGACCCGTCTATGGTACTCATATCGGCCATTTCAGACATATTGGATAAAGCAGACTTTAAAATCTCACTGGAATGGATCCAAGTAGAAACCTTGGCGAATTTTACTTTGAGGTATACAAATTTCTACATAAAGAGGATTCAAAAACCTATAAGGAAACTCTCGAGACTAACAAGACTAAGAACCGAGGATCGTCCAGACCTGGAAAAGAAAAAGATAACGAAAAAGGAGAAGCTTCGGCTGAGAATGATCGGAATGTTCAACAATGAAGAGAACCTAAATTCTCTTCGTATATGGAGCTCAATGCTTCTCTGGAAGACAACTGTTTTGATATTCATGAAACTTCTCCATTCAAAAAGTCTTCCAAGAGGGAGCCAATACAAAGAGAAAGGGAATGTGGTAAACACTGTTTATTCCATGAATTGGATGGTCATAATAAATGAGAAATGACCGAGCAACATGTCAGACGTAGAGGACTTACATAATACATCAGAAATAGGAATGAAGTAGCGAAATAGATATAACCACACAAATGCCTCCTGAAAAAGGAACGAGTCAGGACCTAGCTCGCGTGATTTGATTATCAATTGATATGGATTCTTCGGATTTTGGATTCCTTGGTTTTCGTTGTCTACATCGGCCTTCGTATGTATAGGATTATGATTTAATCCCTAAGCAAGCTCTGTACCTGACAATAAGCCATTCACCCTTTAGGCAATAAATTTTATAATAAAAAATAGCTAAGTCGGTCCAACCACATATGACATTAGGATGTAATCATTAAGCATGCTATGAACCTGATGATAAACAGTTAGGTTTTCCTTTAGATTTGTAATGACTTAGTATTCTGAACTTTGGTAAGATTACTTCACTTGTATGGATTATGCTTGTGGAGTATGGAACCGAAAATTGGAATTCAAACTTTAATAACTGGTCGCTAAGTATGAATTATGCTTCGGAAGAGTCAGACCGTTTTTTTAGGATTTGGCAAGATCGCTTGGTCAAGGCTCCAGTATGGATTATACTCGATTGAATTTAAGTTGTTTTGTAAGGACTTGACAAAGCAGCTCATATGACTTTTTGTAGGCATGGATTATACAAATGTTGGCTAGGCCCAGATTTTGGATTGGATATTGTTGGATTTCTAGTTTCTGAGATTTACTAGAATTATTTAATCTTCTGGATAATTGGATTTCTTGAATTTGAATTTCAGATATTTTGGATTTGGTTTGCTATTATAATGTGATCTAGAGGGATCGTCAGATTCTTTTGGCTTTCAAATTTGGATTTCTTTGGACTTTTGTCTGGGGTTCTATTCGTATGATCTAGCAAGATCGTGACCTTCTAGATTTCTAGTCTTTTGCTATTTGATTTTTATTTGGACTTTCGTCATATTACGACTTCTGGATTTATGGATTTCTAGCAATACAAAACACGTCTTCCACCGAAAGACATGTTTTAAAGGGAAAATGTTGACCTTCATTTTTACAAGGCCGTATCGTTATGGATTTTTGATTGCTGGATAGTTGGGGACTCAAGCACGAACTAAGACGAACTTGGAAAAGCTTAGTTGAAGCAATGGATTTCACAAAGACTCGAAGTTTGGATGACTTCAATTCAGATTGGTATTTTCAGAGACCTTAGATCAGTATTACCCACTTGGCTTGGATCGATATAACACACCATTCTCGGTTCTATATGTGCGATTCGCCTCAGATCAGTATACTTGAACTACCTCGGATCGGTACAGCTACACCCATACGGATCGGTGCAACCTCAAAAACTTTGGACTTAGGCATTTTAGATTCAATTTGGCATTGCACAACATGGTTCAGACATGGATTCACTTAGGCAAACCAAGGCTAAGACTTAGCCCTGTTGCGGACGGTTGCCTTGAATCAATGGCGATCCTGATCGGATCTGGATCGACATCGATTCAAGCCAACATTAGTTAGTTAATCTGCCCTCTACTCTTCCAGATTTGGTCTTTGCATGATCCCTTTTTTGCTCCACCTCCGTTGGTCAATGCAAACTCTATAAAAACTATAAATACACCAGGACTTGGACATTTTTAGGAGATCTTTTGACACTCATGTGGATGTACTCTGCCATTTCCATAACCCACTTTAATCAAGCAGTATAAACAAGTGATTACCTCAAAGTGGATGTAGGCACGACTTGTCGAACCACTTAAATCTCTGTGTCTCTTTACATTTCTGTACTCTGCATTTGGATTCATATTGCTATTATGTGATTGATATCTGAAATTTGGGTGTTGCATTCGATTGAAAAAATCCAATGTGTGTGTCTATATATATATATATACATACATATATATATATACATACATACCAGTACTTAGGCACGTCCGTTGGACGTGTGCATAGACCTTTGAAACAAAGGACGGTTTTGTGCAAAAGCAGGTGCAATGTTCTTTTCTGAAAACATTTATGGGGATGCTTGTCCAGAATGCATAATTCAAAGAAGTATTGGAATCTAAACATTTAAATTGCATCTATAATTACCACGGTAAATCCAAGCAATAGTAATACATGGAATAAAAAAGCAAAATTTGCAACAAAATTTTGTACTGCCATGCAGTTTGTAAGTGTCATTCAATCTTTTTTTCAATCCACATTCGAATTGCAAAACTTAAACCTGCAAACGTTCGCCATTATATTATTTGAACACCATATTGAAAAAGTTTAGAACTTTCTTACAATGACCAAATTCAATTGCAGGTCTGAAAACCTTTCTTCCATCTCTCCGGAAAAGCATATATATATATATATATATATATATATATATATATATATATATATGCGCAATTTCATCTCAATGAATCCCGTCCCTTTTATCAGTTTTCAACCTTCAAACCTTGATTTAGCTGGGGATGAATCGAATACTGAAAACTTTTTTGGTGTGATCCCTTAGCAGCATTTGTTTGCATATAAAGCAGTAGGCAGAGGTGTAGAATTCCAATCACCATACCTCGTTATTTTCTCACCCTGCAACATTGTTGATACCCTTTGTTATTATTACTAATGAAGGCCAATAAGTATTACATGTTGAAACAAAAATAATCATGCAGTTACGTACACTTCAGTTTTCTTAGAATTTTGTAACAAATCCAGTAAAAAAAAAATTGCTGTTAGAAATATTTTGGGTTATCTGTTTAACTTGCAGTAAATGTAAAATGCACGTGCAATGTAAAATATTGCTCAAAGTTGAAAGAAAAGCCATTTATTGAAACTGAAATAATAATTAAGATTAAATTTATTAGTTGATAGGTCAGCCACATGCAAGAAAGTATACGTTCATGATTAGATCAGCTGGACTGGAAGACCAATATAAACTTTCTAATTTAGTGTTTGATGACTCAGTGGAAAAATAGTGACACAAAATAAACCTGGAGCTGCAAATAAATAGTCAACAAACATAAACACATAAAGAGAAGACGTGGAATCTCATTGACAATTTTGTCCGCATAAAATCGAAGGTACATAAGATATTTGACACTTGAGATGGTAGTCGACTGGTTTCTGCTTTTCAATTTAGGTATCCTGTTTTGAGATCTGATTTCTAAATAATCACAACCAACACAAAGAGCTGAACTACACAATACATGAAATATCACTACAGTTGCCTACGTTCTAAATGATATAACACAACCTTCAAACCTAACTAAAAATATGATATATTTTCCTGGTAAATAAAAATATATATTAAAGAATAGTGAATTTCTGTACCTATTATCCATACACTAAAGCTTTCAAAGCAACGATTAGTAATTGCAAGGATTGATATAATAAGATGTCATAAATATTACTGAAACTAAGATCAATAATAAGAGTCTATATGTGTTACTTACATATGCATAGAAGGACGTCGTGTCGAAGTATTGTATACTCCATGCCAGAGCTGTATCTCACCTACGAAAGTAGTGTACGTATATTATTCATCAAAATTTTGTTCAAGACAAATGTACAAATATATATATAACACAACCTTCAAACCTAACTAAAAATATGATACATTTTCCTGGTAAATAAAAATATATATTAAAGAACAGTGAATTTTTGTACCTAGTATCCATACACTAAAGCTTTCACAGCAACGATTAGTAATTGCAAGGATTGATATAATAAGATGTCATAAATATTACTGAAACTAAGATCAGTAATAAGATTCTACATGTGTTACTTACATATGCATAGAAGGACGTCGTGTCGAAGCATTGTATGCTTACTCCATGCCAGAGCTGTATCTCACCTACGAAAGTAGCGTACGTATATTATTCATCAAAATTTTGTTCATGACAAATGTACAAATATGAAGCTTTATTGACTAATAATGGGTTCACTCGTAAAATTTCCTTTTGCAGTCAGTATTATAATCAATGAAATACGGTTCTTAATATTTAACCCTTGCTCTACCTTCCTCGATATGATCCCACTTAAACCGGTGTTTATGTGTTGTTGGTGCCAATAGACAGACGGGTCGAATTTATATTAAATTTGTTTGGATAGCACATACCGATAGACCTAATATGAAGTCGATACACTCAATTATTGATATACAGATCGATCAACATTAGCAGCCCAAAAATAAAGCTATTAACCAAAATAGTTTATGAGAAATACCATCCTTATTGCTAATTAATTTACGTATGGAAATGTATAAGGAAGCTTACCTTATTGTTAATCCTAATAGAAAAGAGGTAATTAAGATCTATTTTTGGAAATCCTTCCTATCTGACTCTTGATCATTAGTTTTTATGGTTTCATTTCTTTAGCCGAATGAGGAATGTGAATTAGTTTCTATGCTTGCATTGTAAAGACAGAAATGGGAAGCTAAATTGGGATTCAAAGCAAGGTAAATTTTGAATCCTTAGAAGTAAATAATATTTCGAAATGGAAAGAATTGGACATCTCTTAACTCTATAAATTTATTTTCCTTTTAAAGTCATGTCCAATCAACCATCAATGATTAGTGTAGCCAAACAAAAAACTATCACTGCCAGAATTAACAATTAAGCGTGATAGGATCTTAAACTAATCAAGCAGTAATAAACTTCAAAGTATAGCTCTGGACGCAACAACGTGTATGCATTGTGAATTGGCTATGCGTCATGAGGTTCCATCTGTATGTTTAAAAGTTCCAACTTAGGAATAAAAGAAAGAAATACAGGTAAATAGACTGAAAATCAAGATTAAAAGCTAAAAACACACAGAAAATTATGGAAACTGGAAGTCAACAGTGTCGGTTAAAAAACAGTAACTACTTCATTGTACAAACCCTTATGTGCTTCCCAACCTTCAATGCCTTTCATCAATCCATAACCTATTGTTTATTGGCCTTTACTGCATAATTAATCTGAAGAAAGGGGAGTTTCCGATTCAATTTCTTCATTTGAGTAGCTCATTGAGCGGTGTTGAGACGATAACCTAAAAATAACATTTAGTGAGTCAATCGAGGTGTTTTTTGTACATGAATGAAACATGATAATTTCATTGTGATATTTTAGAAAATATACTGAAAACTCGTTGGTGAATGAAAGCACTCACTTAGTCACATTAGTGCATAGGTTTTTCTTTTCTTTATTGGGTATTATCAAGCAGACAGTTGGAAATTCTTGTCTTATATTTGGTAAACAAATATGTTCATCTCAACAAAACATTTAGATGAAGGTCGGAGACTTTCATCACATATTACGGGATCACCGAATGAAAACAACCACTTAACTCTAATGAGGAAAACAAATCAGAGGAAGCCTACGAAGATTGACTTCAGCAGTTTACAAAAATCCAAAGCTAGTAAAATTCAGAAGCCCACAAAAATTCAGAAGCCCATAATTATTCATTTAGAAATACCTGTAACCCCATTTGTGCGTCTGTGGCTACAAAGAAAAAAATAAAATAAAACAGTAACTTAAGAAAATGACAGTCAATATATGAGAAATTTATCAAATTGAATGAATTTGAATCAACTTTTTTGTATCTTTTGGATGGATTGCAAATTACCTTTCATGTCTTTCTCTCGTTATGAAGAGATATCCATGACCTCTTTATCAATTTGCAATCGATTTATGAAGAATTCACTGTTTGCAATCGATTTATGAGTCATCACTGGCATGGCAGAAGAGAGAGCATTCAAGCTATCAAAGCTGGTTGAACCTTTTCTCCCACTGCTGAACTTTAAACACCCATCTCTGGATATGAAAAGCACATCACTAACACAATAATCTCAAATAGGAAAAAGAAATAATCATTGAGACTCATTGTCTCCATGAAAAAACTACCCAGCGGAAGAAACAATCGCAATAAAATATACAAATTTAGCAAACAATAGAAAAATAATACTTGTATGATGCTCTCGCTTGTGGATTTTAGCCCTGCAGAATTGAGTGAGTTCTTTTGTTTCCAATCGCAGCGATAGGCTCGATAATGGAATCAAGATCTGAAAATTTGTGAGCCGAAAAGGAATGTGCATGAAGGAAATCGCAGAGAGGAGAACTCAGGAGGACGTGAAGATATGAAGGATTTGAAGATCGAGAATGCTGAAGCTCGAATAAAAGTGGAAGATTGAGTCGGTTTAGGGTTGGGAATGGGGGAAGAACAGACGTAGAAAAGAGAGGAAAGGCGTGGAAAACGGGTTGAGTAACCGTATATGCAGTAGTGGGGAGTAGAAAGTGGTATAGAGTGGGCATAGAAAGTGGAACGGAGAAGGACGTCTTTGCCCTCAACTTAAATTCTTGCCGTGTTAATTTGTTAGAAGGGAAATGGACATTTTTGGAAATGGATAAAAGCTTCACCATACCTAAGTATTCCTATTATTATAAAGATATATATATATAATACCTCTTTGTAGCACCCCAAAAGCCTCTCTATTGTGTTCATGAGTTTCCATTTAAAAATCAGCATCGTCGGGGTTGACGGGAGGAGTTAGAGGAAGAAGAGAGAAATGAAAATACATGGTGAAAATCATGGGCATTGACAAGTGCTGACTATTCAGGGTGCAATGAAAGAAAGTGTGTGTGTATGTGTGTGTGTTGAAAATTGATTAATATGCCAACATGATGATCATAGTAGGTCTCGAGCTCATGACCACTTATTAGGCGGGAACATACATTTCCACCGTACCACACAATGTTGGCATTTTGATGGAATTTGCAGATTCATTATTCATCTCTATCATACTTGGACAGGTTCAGCATCTTAGGCTCATTTCAGACTTGTTGTGCCACTACCAAATAGCCCTGATGAATCTGTAGAATCGAATCATGGAAGCTCCAGCCCTGACTTGCACTAACTGGATGCGTTAGTACAGCTTGGAAGAAATTGTGATGTTTTATGTTGCGCAGTTTATCTATGCAAATTATGTTATGCATATAAACTGTGTGTAGGTTTTTGTGGGGTTGTACTGCTTTGGATACTCATCCGTCTTCCCAATATATATATATATATATATATATATATATATATATATATATATATATGTGTGTGTGTGTGTGTGTGTGTGTGTGTGTAATAGTTGGCTTGGAAGCTTCTAAGCGCAAACTTTTGGTTCGACCGTCCACCAAAATTGTAGTTGAATATCTTTTATCCAACGGGTCACTTAAAATACGCGATGTAGCAATTAAAACATTTTTATATACTTAAACTACATTTCTACAAATTTTAATAGATCTTAATATCACATAAAATGTGATATAATAAATAAATATTCTTTACAATACGGTTTTTATAAGTTAATAACATAGATAAAGATCAAAATCAATAAAAATTAAATTCTACAACAAAGAATTTGGCAATAAAATTTCAAGGTAACTACACATGATTTCGACGCAAAAATAGAACTAAATATTCGTGCAAATCAGTTTCTCTTAAATGTGTTAAACATATATAGTTATTAAAAGCACTATTCATGCATAAAAAATGTGTTATAATCATGTGCGAAGCGTGTGCCATAACGTTCATGTGTTTATCTTAAATGTGTTTGTTTGTGTTTGTGTGACATAACGTAAAAAATTTAAGACAATTAAACTTCAATGACACATGACACCACATAGGATTTTTGATAAAACTTAACTAAAAAGACTTCGGATGGATATTGTATTTTCAAATAATATAATAGATAACACAAATAAAATTCAGACTAAGCACATATATGCTTTTTAATGCAACAAGATAAATATTCGTTCAAAATCATTTTATCTTGAGTGTGCCAAACATATGTAGTTCTAAAAATATATTTCACATGCAAATTTATATATCACTGTTATGCACGAAGAACGTACCGCAATATTTGTACACATAACACACTTCGCGCTATATTGCAAGCAGGT
Organism: Allium sativum; assembly: GCA_030737875.1. Classification (NCBI taxonomy): domain Eukaryota; kingdom Viridiplantae; phylum Streptophyta; class Magnoliopsida; order Asparagales; family Amaryllidaceae; genus Allium; species Allium sativum. The sequence goes on along the minus strand of CM060916.1, from coordinate 216,656,559 downwards.
AACCACCAAATACAAAAAAGAAGTGCATTGACATTATTTGAAATGATAGTTGCATGTTTTGACCAACTCAATGTTTAGTTGGTCTAAACATAGCCATGTTTATTATTACAAACATAACTATTGGTGTAATAAGTTTTAAAACAAAAGTTAATCATATTTATTTATTTTTCACAAAAAGAAGAAACAGTAACCACTGCATTTGTTACTTTGTTAGTGCATAAAGCCCAGACCAGTTTCTATGGGTTCGAAAGGCCATTATCAGTTCGGAAGGATTTTAAAATATTTTTCCCAGTGAAACCCTATAAGTGTCGTAGTCTTCCCAGCTAACCCTAAATCAAGCGGCGGCCACCGTATCCGTCTTCTCAGGTTTCTTTATGCGTTTCGTCTTTTTTTCCGTCGTCCTTGCTATCGGAAACCTTAGTTTCAGCGATGTTCAACAGTTGGCTAATCATTTGAGCATCTCAATAGATATCTGTAAAAGTAGTTTCATTTTATCCTTCTCGACATTTATATTTATTTCTGTTCTCTGCAACTTAAGTTCTATTTCTTGGACGTGCGGCGATGAATTAGCATTGTCCGTACCATCTGAGACCTTAGTTTCATTGATGATAAACAACTGCCTAATTATCTGAGCATCTCAATCGATTTTTAAAATCATTTCGTTGATTTGCTTTTTAGGGATTTATTTTATCAGTAGCTGATTGAGCTGTTCACGGAATCGTAAAGACATAAAAATTCTCGCTGCAGAAAATATGGCAACAAATTAGAGTCTCTGACGCGATGATTTAATATCGTGATTAGCGCTGTACGTTGCCCATATTGAATTCGAGCTAAATTCTGGCAGAACATATATCTGATAATTTGTTTTGCATTCAAATGCTTTGACATTTAATTCCATTACTGCATCCGAGTTTATGTAATGATTCCGAGTTGAATTTTGCTTGATTGGTAATTCGTTGTGTATAGTAATCATGTATAATCCATATCTAATTAAGTGGATGGAATACAATTTGGTCTGAAAAGTTACCTTAATCATGTATATATTGTAAACTTTGTTGCATTTCAAGTGAAGCTGTATGAAATCTGCAATCCGGAAGTTTATTTGAGCATACACATCTTCACTCATTTGAACTTTTTGATAATTGATTTTTTTGCGTTTGTACAAATTTGATTTTCTACCCAGCGATGATGAGCGCTTAACATGTAAGAAGACCCTACTACGGAACTTCAGTGAAATATTTTTGTTACGCTTGGCTTCTGAGCTGTGGATCTGTGCATTTCTTCTACAGAAAGTACTTGCTTAGCATTCATTGTATGGTTTTCATTGTAGAATAATGTGCTATATGAAATTGATATAAGTAATTATTCTTAAGATAGCTGCCGTTTTTGTCATGTTTTTCAATGCATTTTGAATTTCGTGGGTAGCTGGAATGGTTTCAGTTTTTTTTATTGTGATCTTCAGTGGAATACACATGTTAATCTTGGCATCTGAGCTTTGATTTTTATCAGAGATTCTGCAACAAAACATGTCTTAGTTGATGATGCAGCTAAGATCATTTAACCCTCATTATATCTGTAGTAATTATTTTCGAGTTATTTATGTACTCCAGAAAATGTTATGGAATACGAATCATTTAACCCACATTATATCCACAGGACAGAGAGAAACCTCGGTATTTAAGCATTATTAGTAATCAACTGTTATTAAGAATCAGTCTCTTCCTCAATAGTGTACTACAAATTGAAGCTTCCTAAGTACTTAACCAGATCTGCATATGTACATCATCGATCAATGATTTTATCAGATCTTAATGGAGCGACAAACAACCAAAAAGCTCGACTAGAGCTTTGAAAAGCATTCAGAGCTCTCCAATTGCTACTGGTGGTCTATTTGGGTTGGGTTTAGCCGAGTCTTAATTGTATTTTTCATCTATTAAGTTCAAACATTCAACCAAAGACCTTTCAGATTAAAGTCTTTTCGAGTTGATTTTGTTTGGGTTTTCGGTTGTTGATTTTAATTTTAATTTCTAATTTTAAGAAAATGAATGCTATTCAAGTCAAAAAATATTATTGTTTACATTTGTTATTTTATACTTTGATTGAATAATGAAGATATCAAACACTAATTTTTTTTTGTGTATGAGAGAAGCATTGTTGAGAGGAAATTTGAGTAATTGTAAGAACTTGTATTAAATAATTAAATATACATGATATTATCGATTAATTTAAAGGGAGTTTGTACACATGGAGCTTGCATTATATTTTATGCCGATTTTAACGTTTATATTAGAATACTTTGATATGTTAGCATCATTTTTTTTAGCAAGCAAAAAGGTGGTAACAATAATAAATTTGTTGTAATAAATACAGACACTTAAGATAAAACAATCATAGCATAAAATGAACTACTAAAGTAAAGAAAAGTTTATTTTAACAGATCATGAAAATTAAAGTGCTTGATAAATGTTTATATCATAACTTTCTATAAGCTTACCTTTTTAACAAAGGAATTGTGAGAAAATAGGACGTACACAGAACACATTTAACTATATTACCCTTTCTGTTATTTAGTTTTTTTATTTGATGATTATTAACATAAAAACTTTGAATTGTCGTTGATACGTTGAAATTTGAAATAGAATTTTTTTTGAAGTACCAGTATTTTGTGGTAACTTGAAAAATGGTTAGATGCACTGAAATATTGTAGGTATTAGAACGTAAAATGCCTAATAAAAATGCTTAAATTTCAAGATGTCCTTCAACGTCAAATATCATGGAAAGATATGTTTTTATCGGCAATTCTAACCAAAATTTGAATGGAGGCTTCAATTTTATATTTCAATTTGGATCGATTGACATTTTTGGGAGAATCGAGAACTGCTCAATCCGGAAGAGTGTTCCTTCACAAAATATTGTCGTAAATCTTAAAAATGCCCTGAAGAGCAAGAGGGTAAACGAATTTTTTAGCCTAGCAGACTATAATTTTTTCTTCATGGAGTTCACCTGAGTTATCATAAAACGGGCATCGAACTAATGCCCTTCCTTGGAGGTAATGACGATGTTATTCATAATGCAGTATTGAGGACATGTGATTTTATGCACATGATAATAGGTCTCTATCGACAATTTTGTTTATGTTTAATAATGTTAATTTTTATTACGTAATTTATGGGTTAGAACAACGAAGGCATACCATTATTATTGTAATGCCTTACACAATTGGCGTGTCATCGACACTTGCCACGACAACAACTATGTTTGAGACTGTGACATGGTAGTTCGTGGTTTACATTCCAGTCTCATAAAATATTTATATCAAATCTAGCATATTGCAAAGTCTTATATTGTTAAAAGCTACGAACTATTTTTTTTATTAGTTCCAAACGTATTTGTTGTCGTGGCATAATGTTGTTGACACGCCGTTTGTGTAAGGCATTACAATAATAATGGTATGCCCTCGATGTTCTAAAACATGAATTGCATAAGAATTTTTTTAATTATTGGATATAAGTAAGATTGTCGATGGAGATCTATCGTCATATGCGTACAAACATATGTCCTCTATCATTACAGTATCAACAACGTCATATTTACCTTTAGTGACGAGCATTAGTTTGATGTCTGTTTTTTGGCAATTTAGGCGAACTCTTTCAAAGCAAACCTTAAAGTCTATATAAGCCGAGAATCATTTACAGGTTTGTTTACCTCCTTTCTTTGAAGGGTATTTCTAACATTTACGACAACGCTTTCTAGAGGACCACTCTTCGGGATTAAGTAATTCTCGATGTCCCAAAAATCGCGAATCGGTCCAAATTAAAATAAAGCGCTGGAGTCTTCGTTCACATTTCGGTTAGGATTGCCGTTAAGAACATATATATTCATCATATTTGACGGTGAAGAGCGTCTTGATTTGAGCATTCCTGTTAGGCACTTAACGTTCCAATACCTACAAAATATAAGTCTTTCTCACCATTTGTTCAAGCTACCATAAAATACCAGTACTTACATTTTTTTTTCTCTTTCTAGTTTCATCATACCAATAAATAAATAAATTACAATTCAAAGTTTTTATGTTAACAATCACCAAATGAAAAACCAAATGATACAAAGGATAATGTGTTTTGTGTATTTTTTTCCACAATTCCTTTGTTAAAAAGGCAAGCCTATAGGAAGTTCTGATGTAGATATTTATCAAACACTTTGATTCTCGTGATTTGTTAAAGCAATCATTTCTTTTCTTCATTAGTTCATTTATACTATGACTGTTTTATCTTAAGTGTCTGTATTTATTACTAAAATTTCATTATTGTTTCCACTTTATTGATTGGTAAAAAAACCGATGCTAGCTTGTCAATGTATTCTAGTATAAGCGTTAAAATCGATATAAAACATAATGCATGTTCCATGTATACAAGCCATCTCTTTAGATTAATTGATTATATCTCATATATTTGATTCTTATTTAATACAAGTTCTGACATCTGCTTAAATTTCCTCTCAACAATATTTTGTACCTCAAATACGAAAAATTTTTAGAGTGTGTTTGATTTCTAATTTTTTATTTTGGATTTTCATACATACAAAAGTACGAACAACGCACCTTCGGTCCATCGTTTCCGTTACCCTCCAAAGCGTCGCATCTTTCGAAATTAACGTTGAAAACTCAAAACACAAAATAAAACAGACACTACCTTAAACCTTCACGCGGGCATCCTACGCTTTTTCCTTTATATTTGTATCTTTAGAAAAGCAGATGAACCTTGTGATCTAGCTTTATTTTAGTAACCACTAGAATGGTCATACCTTCAAATTCGGATGAGTTAAGCATGAGATGTTTGCTATGGATCTGGGAATTTACCAGCCTTAAATCAAGGAAGAATCAATTACCAATTCAAGTCTTCGATTAGTATGGGTTAAGGCATGGCGATAGTTTATATCTTTGTTATTCAAATAAAGTAAAGGATGATGATTATAAACGTTAATACTTCTTAAATTCAATAACATTTCCTAAAATTAGGGATGATAATTAAAACCGAGAACCAAAAAGCTGAACCGATTCGAAAAGATCTGAATCCAAACCGAATCAGATGGGTCTTGGGTCGGATGTATGTGATGAAAAATACAATTAAGACCTGGTCAAACCCGATTCGATTTGATCCAACCCAAAAGACCCGACCAAAAAACATTGAAATATATGTATTTTTAGTGTTACTTTCCAACCTAACCTGAACCTCAGGTCGGGTCCAAAATTTTGAAATGTATGATTCAGACCCTACAAAAACTGACGAGCTAGAACCCAGTCCCGTCGAGTCTGATCCGGATTTAATTGCCACCCCTACGTGAAATTGTTGGTGCAGCTAGAAGTTTAATTCTAGAGGCTATGTATATACAATAAACTCCCAATCTGCAACAGTAACTTAGACTCATGTGATCTTGCTATTTTCATCGTACATTTACAAGTTTATATTAGTGTCGAATAAACACTAGAGTGCGGTTACTATTTGCCTCTTTACCAAATCACCAAAAATATACTGGTATGTATAATCATACCTTAGCGGACTTTGCAGTTAACACCTCAAAGCATACACTTTGGTATTGTCGGATTCACATGTTTAACACTTGACAGGAGCTTGCTTCCTTGCTAACTTCATTATCTATACTTTATTTTTTGCTCTGTATACAATGACATGGATTATAGTCTCCATTTGCTTTTTCATGTTCAACCTAAATATTGTAGATTTATAATATGAGCTCATATTTGCGCGGCTTATCGGGTACATAACAAATTATCAACATTGATAATCCGAGCATTATGCGGTTAATGCCCCGTTGTTAACTTGTTATAACCCCGCTTATGCAGTTAATGCCCCGCTATTAACTTGTTATAACCCCGCTGTTGTGATGGCACGACCAATTTTCGATCCTGATCATCGACACAAATACCAAGTCGACTAATCAAGCACCAAAAATTTACCGAATCATTAATAGAAAGAAGTTAGAGGATGAGAAGTGATAAGAAAGAAAAAATTAAAATAGAAGAAAAGAACATTACAATATCACAAATTCAAACTAGACACAAATCTCACAACGAAACAAATAAAATATATTATACAACTTTTGAAATACAATTTGTAATCGTATACACATACCATCATCAGAGTACAACATATACAATACAGCGGAAATAACAATGACTATCTAATGCTGAAGCCTTTTGCTCCAAACTCCTCAAAGTGTATATGTAAAATACCGACTACTTGACCGTTCGTACAAGTTTGGACATCCAAGAATTTAGGGTAAAATAAAACAAAATAAACTCTGGATCAGTCAAGGGACTTGTGTGAATAAACTCCAACTATTTGATTTAACTTTTAAAAATTCTTTCGAAAGAAAAGATATTTGTAAGACTGATCCATACATAAACACAGATGGTTTTTACCTTATGATAACCTAAAATATTCTTTATATCAACACTATTCCTGTATTGTAATAGTGTCTAATCAAATCAATAGCAATCTATCAGAACGCTTGCATCTCATGCTCTACATACATAGTATACAATCAAAAACCACGAACATTTATTGGGTAATTGATTTCCAATTACGCCAAGGTATGAAATCACCTTCTGATAGTGTATCTTTAGAGAGAGGAATACACTGTGTTTAATAATAACATCTTGCAACCTTGACTACACATGACGAGCCACTCATTCGATTGTGTGTACCGAGTATATTATCACTAATGGTTGTGATCGGCAACCGTTTACGAAATCATATAGCAGCGATAGAATAACAAGCAATTGAATTTTCTCTAGATCGAGTGATTACACCCTAATGGGTGCGACCCACATAACCATGCTACCTACCCGATTTTTGTCATCTTTTCAGTTGATGAGGCCTGAGGCTACGTCTTACCTATATAACACTACAAAATCATTCACTTTGAATGTCATATCGTAAGTTTCGTCAAATCACTAATTGACGTCCTCAAAAATACACTGAGTGATAATCTAAGAGAAGTTTTCTTCTCCGCCACCAAATATGGTACGTTTAAAGAAATCAATGTACGTGACCATCTAGAAATACTCTGTCAGGCATCCGTCCATATACGTTGGCCAGGGAATGGACAAAACGAAAGCACCATCATACCAATCCATCTTAGAAAATTTCTGTCTAGAGTTAATAGACCAGCGCTTGCACTTTATTATCTTCAATTATCTTCAGCATAATTTGGTTCGCATTGCTTATGCGCATGCAGAGTAGTTTTCAGACAATAAACATGATCTCGGTTTTTTCGTATTGACAACGGAAATATAAAATGGGCCAAAACTTTGATAAGTCAGTTATTTAACTATTGAAGGAAACATCCATGCAACTGATGATCCTATTTTCAGAGGGAAATGCTAGTGATCAAACATCAAGCAACCCTGAGCCCTTTAAATTAATTTCCGACTAATATAATCATTTCCCAATTTCCCTTCAATATCATTATACAAATATTTCTCAAAATTCTGTTTTACCTCCCATAATTCTTGAAAAACATTTCCATATATTATTAAATCTTTATTTTTTATATTCTAGAAAATATCCTTTATCACAGTTGGAAAACATTTCCATATATTTACAAATTTTTTATTTTTATTTTCAATATTTAGAAAATATACGTTATTAACATCAGAGAACATTTCCATTTATTCACATTTTCATATTCTCAATAGTCTACTCATTCCATTTTCTATGCTAAAAGAACATCTCCGATTATTTTTGGAGAATGTTTCCAAAACTAATTTACTTGGATTCAAAACGGATGTTGTATAAAACATTGCTTCGACAAATGTCAACATTCACATGAATTTACTCACCACACTTAATCGCACGCTCATTATCAAACTTAAACCATTCTTCAGTCAACAATGAAGTCAATCAAGTTGGTGTATAATTATCTCTCAGACCTTAATTGAAAACCATCCTTAACTTCGAAATGGACAAAGCCCACAACTTTCATCTTTAACAAAAATCGCTTACGTAATTCTCAGATTCAGTTTAAAAATCCACATCTTTTTTGGAAATCATTGATTAACAATGGTGTAATAATCCCCACTTCCGAAATATATAACTTTGCTAGCTAACTGCCAAATGAAAGCGAAGCTCCCCACATCCCATAGGATTAAGATAGGGTCTGCAACTCTCGTTGATCCCCTTGAAGAGAATGGGCTCTTGTCCTGCTTCTTTCGGTTAGGGGATCGAAGAAAAGAACGGAACTTGTTCTAAAGTAAAACTTTATTCATTAATTAGAATAAAGAATAAATAATTAATTGATTAAATAAATAATTGAATCTTGATTAAAACGGAAATAAATAGTACTTTCCTGAATTCGATATAATCGAATTTCATTGTAAACCTATCTTTTTAATAATTTCTATTCGATTAACGTTCTGAACTTCGGAATAAATTTTCCGTTTTAGGTCAATTCAATTTCTATTTTCATTCAAAATCCACCTTTGAATTTATCGCTTCCAAACCCTTACCAATTTCCTTTATAACCATTCCAATCTGCAAAACGTTTGCTTTCAACCATTACTCACTTTAGAATGTGAGTATTATTTCTTTTATTGAAATCTGGACTCATTATATCAAATCAATCTTGATTTTATTTGTAAATACTATTACACGTTTAAATCCCGTTCATCGAGTCACTTTATAAATCTACGTCATATTGCACTTCATTCATAAATATTGTTTACATGTCAACTTCTTGTTAATTATCTATTAAGTTTGTAACTTAATATCTACATCATATTTGATTATAAATTATTGGTTCAAAACCAAATATTAATTATCTCGTCAAGTTAGAATTATATAATATATAGTTTCTTGAAAATAAATTGTTTTTATAAAATTCGACATAGGGGAATTCCAATATAAATCCTTATAGATTTATTTTAATTCTATTCACATTCCGAACATCGGAATAAATTTCAACGTTTCCTTTTTAAAACGATTTCCAATTTCTCTTTAAATTCACTCTTGAATTTCCATTCCCAAAATCCAATGACAACTATTGCACTTCATTCATAAACATCATTTATAAAATAACCACTTGTTTTTATTATTAAAAGCAAGCTATTAATTTCTAGTCCATTCGAAATTCAATTTGTATTTTTGAAAAATAGTTTTTTCCTATAAAATCAAAAAATCCCTTTCTTATGATAATTTAAATATCAATATTTATGGCCAATACTATTCAAATATCCAAACACAACAAAATCTATCAGAACGTCTAACACATCATATATCACATTAAATATGAAAACAAATGAAATCAAACAGTACTAATTTTGAGGAATCTAGTTGGATCACTGCAACCTATTTTCCTACATCCACAGATATTAGACAACATAAATAATATCAATTCCGCTTTAAGACGGAATATCGCGGTATGATGGTCATCCACTATTGTACGGGCGCATAAGGTTTCATCCGCTAAAATGTGCGGGAATATTCAACTATCAACCTTAAATATAGCTAATATATATATATATATATATATATATATATATATATGGGGAGGTATCCGCTACACCTCTTATATTGCACGTGAACCCTCCCCTGAATTCCACCCACACAATCCTCCACTCATTCTCCCTCTTCCCATTTAAATATTCTTTGTTAGTGGGAAGAGAGAGAATGAGTGGGGGATTGTGTGGCTGGAATTCAAGGGGAGAGTTCACGTGTAATATAAGAGGTGTAGCAGAACTCTCCCCTATATATATATATATATATAATAGCAATAATAATATATCAATTCATCTAAACAATCATCACACAACATTCAAACATCATTTATCAACATTAAAATATGTATGTAATATTATAAACTGGACGGAGTTAGTGAGTTTACTCACTTTGGCTATTAATCATTCATTTTATTTTGGCATAGTATCCAACGACCTGCAAATTGCTCTAAACAAGTTTCATTGCGTAGCCTTCGTCCATACGATCTGAAAGAATTTTGTTTTGTCAGATTCTGATAATGTATGCAAAAATGATGTAATATTATTCATTTTATTGTCTTTACTATGCAGTTATGGTGTATTAAATTATGGGGTGCTACAATCTCCGCTACTTAAAGGATTTCGTCCCCAAAATCTCCAAGTTAAGAAGAACGTTATTATTTTAACAACCACCTACAACCATCTACTCATCCATCAACCACTGGCATCCATTGTCCTTAAGAAATTCTAATGCTTGTATGAACATATGCATGGTGTTGTGTGTATATGTCCCTACACTAATGAGAAAATCAGGCAGTCAACTTATTCAGTTGACCTCCTTAATGCAATGTATGTTTGTGATATGTATCCAATATGTATGCAAAAGAGTCCTAATATAACATATCTATATGTGTGTACAATCATTCACCAAAATGCAACATCCGTATGATGGTTCATCCATTTTCATCCATTGAAAATTAAAATGCGCACACATCCATATGCAATATATAAGTGTTTGAGTTGATCTAGTGCCTAGTGTGTGTATATACGTCCACGGGAAACCACTAGCAAACACTTGCATCCACTTGAAACCATCAATCATAACATGTCTCAAACACATGTTTTCAACCATTGGTATCTACCTAAGGATCGAAAACTCGAGCGATAGGAAAACATACTTGAATGATAGAAGCAAATGCGAATTAAAAGCTCAGAAGAGTAATTAAGAATGCACTCTCAAAGAGAAAATTGTAAGTGGCGTGAATCTTGTCTTTAGGTTCCTACGTCGCATCATCGCGGTCTTCTCCCCATTGTACCTTCACTAAAATGATCTCCTTGCTGCGTAGTTTCTTAACCTCTGATCCAAGAATATGGGTAGGAGCTTTACTAACTGACGCCTCTTTCTCAACCTCCATATCCTCAAGCGTGCTTGGCTTCACTACCTCTGCTGTATCATGTAGACATTTCTCAAATGGGAAACATGGAACACAACGTGTACACTCGTCAGCCTCTCCGGTAGTCTAAACCTATAGGCCATCTTACCTATCCTCTCAAGTATGGGGAATGACCCTACAAATCTTGGTGCCAACTTACCTACTAAGCCAAAGAGAACAACATTCCTTAGAGGTGGTACTTTGATGAAGAGCATATCTCCTACCTCAAATTCCAAATCAGTCCTCCTCTTATCGGCATATGACTTCTGCCTATCCTGAGCGGCTTTCATTCTTTGGCGGATAAAATCAATCTTCTCAGAAGTCTCTCGAATCACCTCAGGCCCAAGTAGAAGTCTATCCGTAGACTCCCACCAACATGTCGGCCATCTGCAAAGTCATCCATAAAATGATTCGAAGGGTGTCATGCCTATGCTTGACTAGTGACTGTTATTGTAGGCAAACTCAACTGATGGGAGATGCTTCTCACAAGTACCTCCGAAATCTAGAATACATAGTCTCAGAAGATCCTCAAGAATTCTATTTACCCTCTCAGTATGTCCATCGGTCTGAGGGTGGTATGTTGTGCTCAATCGTAACTATGTACCTAGCGCCTCTTGCAAGCACTTCCAAAATTCACTTGTAAAGATGGGACCACGGTCACTCAATATACTGGAAGGTACCCCATGAAGTTGGACAATCTATAGCAACCCGAAATTTGGAACCGATTTAAAATTAAATTTTAATGGATTTTAAATATTTAAAATGATTTATTTTAAAAATCAACGACTTAGAATTTATTTAAAAACAAAGTTTGAACGTATAAATTTAAAATTTGATTAAAATGAGCTCGTAACGTCGCGGTAATTTAAAAGTTTAGTTACGAACTTTAAATGAATGTATAGAATTCAAAATAAGTTGGGTTTCAGTAAGACAAAGAACGTTAGAATCTATTTGATTATTTTTTTCTAACGAATATAATAAATTGAGATTTCATTTTATAGACTGTAAGTTATGTCCAAATCAAATTTTCAAATAGTCGCTATGGAATTTAATCATATTTTATTGATATTATATACGCCTTAAAAATGACCATTTTGCAAATGAACTCCATTTTCGATGAAACCAATTTTATTGGATCCGTAATATTAAATTATTGCTATATTTCAAATTTCGTAATTTTTGAAGCTTGTATATGGTTGTGTCAAATTAATTTGTATGTTCACATTCATTATTTAACGTTATATTTTATTTTTAATAAAAACTAATCAAAACAAATTCGATCATCTTACAAAACATGTCCTATTGTGTCCGGAATGAAGGTATTTGGTTAAGGGCAAAATTCGTTGCGATTCATTTGGAATTCGGAGCGTTAAACTTTGAGTTGAAAAACAATTAAATAAAATATTAATATATATATATACATATCTCTCTCTCTCTCTCTCTATATATATATATATAAACTCTTTTTCTTAACCTTACCCTAGTATGTTATTTCTGCGCCGCCATTTACCAAATCGATGGCCAAGAATGCTTGAAATTTAATGCCCTAAAATCTTCCAATCCCTTACGAATTAACCAGAACTTATAAAATGAAAATCAAGGAGCATCTCAAGACCTTTCATTTGGTATGGACATGGTCAATTTTGGTGAAGGATATTGCTCGAATTCTCGGCCTAATGGGGTCACGCTCGAGTACGATTTCCGAGGGACTAGAGCCACCGAGTTCGAGGAGCTTCCAGGCGTTGGTGGAGGAAGCGACGCTCTAGGGCATGTCATGTTTTGATTTGGTTTTGGTGCGATGTGGTGACAACAAAGGTGAACCCTGATTGGGCGTGATGGGTTTTAACGTGCATGCTCTAGTTTTTTTTGAATGAAGAAGATTACGGGGAAAGAAAGGTTTAAAATAATATTTTATTTAATTATAAAATTAATTATATTAATTATGTAACTAATATTTAAACGGTCGTATCTTTTGCATACAAACACAGAATTTGACAAACTTGGTTGCGTTGGAATCGCGTTGTCGAGCACTATGCCATAGAACAGACCAGAACAGATTCAAAATTTGTTGGATTTTTTGATAAAATTAAACGTTCGTTTAATTTTGTTAAAAAATCGTTATTTAACGATTTCGAACCGATCAATTTGAGAACTCTCTCACTAAAATAGTTGTGTGTCAGTCAATTGATTGACAGGCTGTAGTAAGCATTATTAAATTATTTAATGCTTATACAGTTGTAGATGCACTCTGGATGTGAATTGAGTGTTTAATAGTTGTTTATCACTATTGTTGAATACATGCGATGTATGAAATCCATAAAACTAAAATTATATGGTAATTGATTGAATCTCATTTTAATCCTGAAAAAACAAATATTTTAATATAATATTCAGTGAAAAATAAAAGTTTGATTTTGATGTCCGATTTTGGATGGACATGAAAATACTAGAATATCCATGAGTATACATAACTGAAAATGAATTGATTTGAATTAATTTTCACTTAATCATAGTTTGTTCAAGTTTATTTTGAAATTAATAGTAATTTCAAAATATGAAGCCGAGTTAATTAAATAAAAGACATTTTAACTCGAACGGACTTTTCAATCGATTTTATTTATTTTTATAATAAACATTGAGAAAATTTGATTTTAAAATATGATATTTTGAAAATATTAATATTTTGATATTCTAATAATATGGAGTGTTCAATTTTGATTTAAACTGAAATGGAAGTTGGAATCATTTTTAAACGAGATTTTAAACATTTATAAAATATGTTTTGAATGGAAATCGAAGAAATCTACTATATATAATGTAATGGTTTAATATGAAGATATTTGATTTTGAAAGGAAAAGGTTGAAATGGAATTTCAAATGGTAGTTGAAGATAATTTATAAATTATTTTGAAAACGATTTAGTTATATTTTAATTACAAATCGATTTGGGCTTGAATAAGACGCGTCACGCAGCTACAGTTCGCGAACGTCAACCCGTACCTTCGAATTGATGTAACAGGAGATCCGACCATCAGATTCTCCTGAAACCGAACTGTTGGATTTGTATTGAAAAGATCTTTCAAATGATAATAAGAGTTTTAAAATATAATGGTTAGAATTTGAGAAATGTTCAATTCAAAATTGAATAAAAACAGCGCTAGTGCAATTGAATGACCTGAAACGTCATTTAACTGAAATGACCTATTTTTAAATGATTAAAAATAGGAAAAAATTATGTTAATTCATAATAAATGATTTGAAAAGATCTTGGGTGAAATATTCCAAGTTAATAAAGATAAAAGATATTTTTATCTGAATAAGTTGTTTATCAACTTTAATAAAGAATGGAAATGGTTTTAATATAACCAGAATTTTCCAACGTATGAATCAAAAATGATTTGGATGGAAATTATCTTTGGATATTTAGTATTGGATTCTTTGATTATACGGACATCGTTGATGAATTTGGAAGATATAGATATCGTTATTCCAAATGTTATATCTGTTTGTTTCAGAATTTGATGTGTCGATATGATTTCTATTCAGAGCCTTGTATTTAATATCAAATTGGATTTTGGGTTTATCATGAATGGTGTCTTCAATAACACTATTCTTAAAACCAGTTGAGAAAGGAAAAAAATCTTTTAATTAAGATAAGTGAAGTTTTCCAATTAATAAATATAACTGGACTTAAATGGAAGTTGATTTTGGGTTCATTGCGAATAATGTTTTAAATAACATTAGTTCCTAAACCCAGTTAATAGTAAAGTTATGATTTGGAATTTATAAATATTTTAATTATGATTCAATTGAATTGTTCCAAAGTTAATTTTTCCAATTTAATAAAATAAATTGGGATTGAATGGAATTTGATCCAAAAATAATCGAGATGAGCTTCTGTGAAGGAAGACCGTTACTATTTGTGGAATTTGAAAGGCTTTGCCGTTATTCCGTTTATAGTATTAGTTTGATATGGAAATTTATATTGATTATATACTGATCAGACTTTCGTGAAGATTCCATATTATATGAAAGTTGATTTTGGGTTTATCGTGAACAATGTGATAAATGACATTTGTTCTTTAACCCAGTTAAAGATAGGATTAATTTCATAAGTTGAATAATCATTAAATAATTATTTTTGAAATTAAAACTAAGTTAGAGTTCTAATGAATCCTTAATTAGATGAAATGTGAATGAGGTAAATAAATTTATTGAAATCGAGAAGTTTTCGAGATGGAGTACCACCAGTTGCAATAGTCAAATCTTTGAGTAGATTTGGAACGTAAAATGGTAATTAGATTTACTGATAACACAATGGTGTTAGATATGGAGTACTACCAATTTTTTCTCCATGGGATGAATAGGTTGAGATTGGGATAATAAAATAAATGATTACATCAGTAAGGCTCATTAATCTGGACTAGTTTGATAAACCTTAATTTGGTTTTAAAGGTGAATTGATATTATAAAATCTTCTGAAATGATTTCCAAGGAATGGATTAAACAGTAAGTTTAAATGAGATAATCTTTGATAAGATTAATGGGAACCTTTCACAGTACAAAGAATATCCTGGATTGAAATGAGGCAGATGATGTGTTCTTATATCATTTGATTATAAGAAACACGAGTTATTCGGAAAGACCGGGTTTAACCCATTCTAAATAATTGATATTAAAAGTCGAAGATTTGAAGACGGTGGTTGAAGACCGGAGATCTTCACATCGTTAGGATGATTACTGATGTCACCCAAGATGAGGTAATAGGTGGTGGTCATCCAGACATACTTGGAGATCGGCCAGATATGTGAGGACCTCTCTCTTGTATTGGACATCTGGGACGAGGAATAAGGTGCCTCCGGTTTCGTTCATACCTAGAATGAACTTGCAAATGGATTGTATGTCTGACATTGTACTTCACGCTATATTCATTGATATCTGCTAAATGTATATCTGTTTGCTAGCAGGGAATTTATTCTCTTAGCTTAACACTCTTTTCTGGGTCATATGAGCTTAGAGGTTATATATTGGTAGACATCAATGGTATGGTATGGACTGACAATGTAACATGCTAAGATGCATGAATCAAAGATTTTGTTGAAAATAAGAGATTTGTGGATGATGATCAAAGCGTGGCTTTAATATAGCCTAGCTTTGTGTATAACATTAATTCGCTAGCTTCACCCCCCCGGTGTGAGTCAAAAATGGGATGAAGGACCGCTGGGAGGACATGCGTTTCTTTCTAGCTAGGAGTGATGTTATGGTATGGAGCGTAGACATTATACTTATGTGGATGATGGGTAACGAGGTACCTTGGATATGACCGTACAAAGGCCCTTGATGGTCGACATAATGACCAGATTTTAAGTCTAATAGGACCGGGAAACATATTGTTAAGGAATTGCAAATCCACAAACGTAAGAGTGGATCAACACTTCCAGATCCGGGTGCACGTGTGCATGAGTTATAGGGCATGTGATAGATTGCTCCGAATCGGATGAGGAAGATCCCTTGCCTTGGCTCATGGATGGAAACCCAATTTTCGATACGAACCTTGCGATTTCGGTTGTAAACCTATACGGTGACATAGGAGGATGGGGTACTATGCCATCAAAGATTGATATATTTATATTCAAAATTGATTTCTGCACTATGCACTAATAATAATAAAAGATAAATTTCGTGTATCAAGCATATTTGGACATTATAAGGTAAAATTTTATTCTCTGGTTTGTGTTGCAATGTGTGATGAGACCTGAGTCTGATAATGGCTTCGTTTTTCTTTTCAGCATTGCAATTTTGTTTTATGGTATTATTGGAAGAAAACCCGTTCCATGTCATACGACGTGGTCCTGTGATTTACCCAACTTTAAAATAAAGTTAATAACTATTTTAGTTCTCACACCAGTCCCATGACTGACTTAGAGTTTATTGTTTCCCACCTAAACTCTTGGTGCCTATATTTTCCAACGGGCAACTAGTAGTTTTGGTTTTGCTGATCTTTTCTTTTCACAGGATCCTGGATTATGGTTGGAGTTGTACTCGAGTTTATTTTGTAGCCTTCCACTGATTATATTTATGTATTTAAATTTCCGCTGTATGTAATTTATTATTCTATGATATTTTCCATTGTGTATTATTTATTCGTACTATGATATATATTCTTTTACTCCGATGTAAATTGTTGTAATAGTAATGAAAAGTACTCTTGTTCTATGTTCTGGTGCATCGTGTTCTCATGACAATCCGCACTTTTCCGTCTTTTCGGAGATCCAAGAAGCTTGGATCATTTCATTTAGTATCAGAGCTTTGGTTTACAAAGTTCGAGAATAAGACATATTAGAACTGGATGAAAGAATTCACTAGAGATAGGATTAGAAATATCATACAAGAATGACTCGTTAGAGATAGGGTTAGTAATACCCTAGAATAAGTTGGAAGAGTGTTATTTATAAAATGAATTAGTTTTGAAATATTATATCTTATAATAAGTATTTGCATATGTTATTTAATATTGAGTTTGAACTATCGAGTATAAGAAGATTGTGCATACACGTGTCGCGAACATATATACAAGGTCCCAAATATATTGTGTAGATATAGAATCACACTCTAGTTGCCCGAGGATGATTATGATGATGCAGCCGCATCATTAGTGTTATTTCGAGTTTCGAAAGTGGGATATCTATATGATTCCAATTGACTGGTGTGAGAACAAAGAACGTAGTTAGGGTTTAATGATTGTGATTTAGCCTTGAAAATGTATTTTTGATATATAAAATATATATGTATTTGCAAAATTAATTAACCAATTGATTGTTGATTATGACGTGTGCTAATTAGTTTAAGTAATAAAAACATTGAGATAATAAAACCAATACAAAAATGAAAGGAAAATTGAGCCAATCAAATTTAATGTTGAATTATTTTGAAATAAGTTGATACTGGATACACACACACATATACATATATATGCTGGGCAGGTTATGGAAGTCAAGAAGAGGAATAAAATTGTGTGCTCGACAAACAGGTACATATTTACCGAATTGATTGATTTTGATGATTTTATGAGCCGATTGGCAAGCTGCTTGGCTTTTTTATTTTATTTTTGATTGATGAGGGCCTAGAGTGGCTAGTTATTGTTGTACTGATCAACCCGTACAAAGGAGGTTATAGCAAAAAAATAAGAAAATTTAAGGGGTTAACAAAATTTTGAGAAATTGGAAGTTCTTGGAAACTGAAAAGTTGAAGAGCTTGAGTCAGAATGAAGGTGGAGTTGGTTAAGTAGATGACTTCCAATTTCGTCTTCCATTTCGGGGGCGAAGAGATTTTAAGTGGGGAAGATTGTAACAACCCTGAAATTTGGAACCAATTTAAAATTTATTTTTATTTGATTTTAATGGATTTTAAATATTTAAAATGATTTATTTTAAGAATTAACTACTTAGAATTTATTTAAAAACAAAGTTTGAACGTTAAAATTTAATTAAAATGATCTTGTAACGTTGCGGTAGTTTGAAAATTTAGTTTTGAACTTTAAATGAATATATAATATTCAAAATAAGTTAGATTTTAGTAAAATAAGGAACGTTAGAATCTATTTGATTATATTTTTCTAATGAATATAAGAAATTGAGATTTCATTTTATAGATTGTAAGTTATGTTCAGATCAATTTTTCAAATAGTCGCTATGGAATTTAATAATATTTTATTGATATTATATACGCTTTAAAAATGGCCATTTTGCAAATGACCTATGTTTTCAACAAAACATATTTTTTTTGATTCGGAATATAAAATTATTGCTAGATTTCAAATTTCATAATTTTTGGAGCTAATATGTGGTCGTGACAAATTAATTCGTACGTTCAAATTCAATATTTAACATTATATTTTATTTTGAATAAAAAATGATCAAAACAATCGAATCAGCTTATGAAACATGCCCTATTTTGTCCGGAATGAGGGCATTTGGTTAGGGGCGAAAATCGTTGGGATTCGTTTGGAGTTTGGAGCATTAAACTTCGAGTTTGAGAAACAGTTGAACAATATATATATAACTCTCTTTCTTAACCTAACCCGAGTATGTTATTTCTGCGCCACCATTTACAAAATTGATGGTCGAAAATGCTAAAAATTTAATGCCCTAAAATCTTCCAATCCCTTATGAATTAACCAGAGCTTATAAAACGAAAATCAAAGAGCAACTAGAGATCTTTCATTTGGTATGGACATGATGATTTTAGTGAAGTATACTGCTCGAATTCTCTGCCCAAAGGAGCCACGCTCGCGCATGATTTCCGAGGGGCGTTGGTGGGGGAAGCGTTAGTGGAGGGAAGCGATGCTCTACGACGTGGCACGTTTTGATGGGGTTCCGGCCCGATATGGAGATGGCAACGGTGAACCCTAATTGGGCGTGATGGGTTTTAACGTGCGTGCTCCATTTTTTTTAGATGAAGAAGATTACGTGGAAGGAAAGGTTTAAGGAAATAATTTATTTAGTTATAAAATTAATTATATTAATTATGTAATTAATACTTAAATAGTCATATCTTTTGCATACGAACACAGAATTTGACAAACTTGGGTGCGTTGGAATCGCGCCGTCGAGCACTACGCCATGGAATAAACCAGAAAAAATTCAGAAGCAGCTGGAATTTTTGATAAAATTAAATGCTTGTTTAATTTTGTTAAAACAATCTTTATATAACGATTTCGAACCGAACAATGTGAGAACTCTCTCACTCAAATGATTTGTACATTTATTTATTTTTATAACTGAATATATATCGATTTCCTGTGATTTATGTATATAGGCTTGGTTAAATGAAACATTTATAATATAATTTTGGGATGATAATTTACCCACACGTCTCCTAAATAATGTAGATAAGTTCACACAGTATGTGATGTAAACCCACACGGTTATTGAGACGATAATTCACTACGCCATAGATGGCCTACGACAACCCAGAGAAATGATGCAGTAGGTGCCAAAAAGTGTTGCTGTAGGCAAAAAATGATCTGTGGCAACACTTTCTTGGGGTTGCCTTTTGCCGCGTTGCCTTAGAGTCAAAGGCAACACATTTGCGACCCTAAGGCAACATCACCACATGTGTTGTCGCATGTACTAAATTTACAAAAATGTGGGGCCCACTAAAATCTGTAACTCGGGTTTAGGGAATCGCCACTAAAATCTGTAGCCCGGGTTCACGGAATCCAGTTGTGGGGCACACATGCATTAATCTATGGCAACAATTTTACCACCCAGTGGCAACACTATATCATAACTATGGCAACATTTAACATCACATACTGCAACATTATATCATATATATGGCAACATTACATAACATAACATAAAACTGAAATTAACAAAGAACTTTTTATTTCAAATTAACCAGCAAACGCAAGTAGTACTTAGTCAACTACAAAATAACAAAACATAGCCACAAAATTCAATTTTACAGATATTTCAGTTACAAACATAGCCGGTCCTAAATTCATGTTTACATAAAACTAAAACAATTTCAAAATATAGCGCAAGCCTCCAATGCGTTCACTGCCTCTACTGCATCGAGTACCTCTAGTGCCTTCAGTAACAAGTTCTTGAAAATCCTTATCACTGCCTCTTTCACCTGCATACATCAGTTGCATTTCAGCACAAAATAAGAGGCATGCATGACTCAATTGCATTTCAGCACAAACTATGGTCATAGTATAACTGAGTTTCCTTTCAGCACAAACCGAGTTTCATAACTGAAGTCCATTTGAATTTCAGTATAACATAGTATACTAATCTAAACAATGTGTGAGTTACATAACTGATATAAACAATGTTTATACAAGTGTATACCAATCTAAACATAACTGAGTTTATTTGCATTTGCGTTTCATTTACATAACTGAGTTACATAACAGAGGCATAATGTGGATACAAGTGTACTGATCTAAACATAACTGAGTTACATAACTGATCTAAACAATGTGTATACAAGTGTATACTGATCTAAACATAACTGAGTTTCATTTGCGTTTCATTTACATAACTGAGTTACATAACAGAGGCACAATGTGGATACAAGTGTACTGATCTAAACATAACTGAGTTACATAACTAATCTAAACAATGTGTATACAAGTGTATATTGATCTAAACATAACTGAGTTTCATTTGCATTTGCGTTTCATTTACATAACTGAGTTACATAACAAAGGCATAATGTGGATACAAGTGTATACTGATCTGAACAACGTGTATACATAGTATAACCGAGGCACAGTGTGTATACAAGTGTATACTGAGTAAACAATTAGACAATTATAATGTGGATAAATTTATCAGTAATCAGTAATTTAGGTTTAATGGGCAATGTGGCAAAAATTATCACTAATCTGCAATGTGGCAAAAATTATCACTAATCTACACTATGACAGAACTTAAAATTATACCTGAAAAACTGCCCATGTATGCTATTTCTGTAACACCCCATATTTTCTGTGGATATTAAAGTAACGAATTAAAGAATACTTAATTTTAAAAGTAGGAATTAAGGGAAACGGGTTACGCCATTGCGTTCGTCTCGGAATTCTGCTTGGGATAGAGTCCGAGTTTGCGTAAATCGGACACCGTATGAAGAAGTTATAAGCCTTAGAAGTTTGTATACACCCAAGGAAGTATACATATACATATAAAATAATTCCAGAAGTCAAAACAGGGTTCAAATCTCGAATTTGGGTCAAAGCTGGCTGAGCGGGAAATTTCCCGCTCAGGGGTGTCGACACCCCCCCAGGGGGAGTCGACATAGGCGTCGACCCCCCTATAGGGGAGTCGACCCCTGTCGGCCCAGATCTAGCCGATGACATGTTTCGCCACGTGTCACTTTCTGATTCGCTGTGTGATGTGGTACTCAGCTCTGGACGATTCTGATGACTTCTAGACTGATCTGAAGGCTCTAAATCTCCCTTTACACCTATAAAAAGACCCCTAAACTTATTGTTTTCTACATACGAATTCATAGGCGTCTATATGCTGCTAAAACCTGAAGTGACCTAGCCTCCACCTTAATCAATCAAATTAGAGTTTTCAAGTTAGCAATCAAAGTCTACATCAAAGGAATAACTAATCAAATTCAGAAATCAGATCCCGGAATTCAAGACCGTTCTGTAATTTGTGAGTTCATGTTACTTTCATAAATAAAATTTAATTGTGATTCTGACATTGTAATAAATCTGAATCTGAGATTATGCCTATTTCTATCTATCTTTCTATATCCATTGGATCTATGTCATTGATATTATTATGCCCATTCTTTGTCTCTTCTTTCCTTCTTCCCTTTTTGTTTTTATAGCCAGGCTACTACGAGCCTGAGCCAAATCTCATAAGAGATGAACATATGTTGGAAACAATTGGGCAAAATATATGATTTGGACATGGCCAACGCTAAAATTGGGAAAAGTATTAAATTATGTATAATTGGGCATAACTAATTTGTAACGGATTTGAGGACATAACACATGTTGTATTTAAAACGTAAAGTGTATCGAACGTATGACTTGAGATTTGAGGCATAAA
Organism: Allium sativum; assembly: GCA_030737875.1. Classification (NCBI taxonomy): domain Eukaryota; kingdom Viridiplantae; phylum Streptophyta; class Magnoliopsida; order Asparagales; family Amaryllidaceae; genus Allium; species Allium sativum. The sequence goes on along the minus strand of CM060916.1, from coordinate 216,634,057 downwards.
GTATATTGGACATATGACTTGGGGTTTGGGGCGTAAATTGAACTATAAACATGTAAGGCATAGTACATGTTGTGGGTTAAGACCTAAAATTGGGGCATATTACATATGATAGTTTATGACTTGGAAGAAGTACATTATTGTGTATAGTGATATATGGCTTAGGCATGAAAACCTATAGTAAGATAGGGAAAACTGTTAAATGTGAACACGCCTGAATTGGGATTTTGGGTAATTGGCATGCACTGTAATTAAAGGCTATAATTTGGCATAGTTTATACAGTGAATCATGATTGGTTTTTTTTGGAGAATATTTTGTATGGTGCAATATGACTAAACCTTAGGGCATGTGTTATATTGTGAATTATGACCATGATTTTGGGCGTGTAAGTTTATAGGCTTAATTTATGATTAGGCGAGATATGTTAATAGAACTTTAAGTGATGTTTAATTAGTTAAACTAACGAATATGCTGAAATTTGTTGAAAGTGAATACTGTAATTGGAAAGCCTACGATGTAGATGAATAAATTGACATAACTAGCCTGAAGCTGGAATAATCTGTAAATGAACCAGTTAGCTAAGATAAACATGCCGAGACACGAGGTTAGACTCCATTTGCGGTAGAAACCTGCCCGGAACCAACCGGCCTAACCAGTAACCGCAAACGGTTAGTCTAATGTGAGATGTCGTAGGAATAACTAAGAAATGCTTAGACACGAGGTTAGGTTTGGCTTGTGTCAGAAGTTTGCCCGTAACCGCCCGGCACATCCAGCGACCGCAAGCTATCGACCTAATGTGAGAGGTCTGTGCATTAAATTAATGCTGATCAAAGATGAATATGATACCTAAAATGTGTTAGGTGGGTAGGGTTAAGTTAATGAGGAACACTTAACCAATATGACATGATGAATGAGTAGGGTTAAGTTAATAAGAAACACTTAACCAATATAACATGATGAATGGGTAGGGTTAAGTTAAAACAAGAGAGCAACACTTAACCAATATAACATGATGAATGGGGAGCGTTAAGTTAACACAAGAAAGCAACACTTAACCAATGTAACACGACAAGTGGGTGGGTTAAGTTAACTTGAATTGATTGATGACACTTAACCAATACAGCATGATGAACGCGTGGGGTTAAGTTAATAAGAAAAACTTAACCAATGTAACTTGATGAACGAATGGGGTTAAATTAATGGGAAATACTTAACCAGTATAACATGATGAATGAACGGGGTTAAGTTAATAGGAAACACTTAACCAATCCAAGATGACGAATGAGAAGGGTTAATAAGAAACACTTAACCAACATGACATGATGAGTGGGTGGGTTAAGTTAACATGAATGGACAACACTTAACCAATATGACATAATGTGTGGGAGGGTTAAGTACATATCGGGTTGGTGGGTAATATTAGTAAATATAGGCCCTCAAACTTAACCATTAAATAAACATGTTTGAATCAATGGGAGGGTTAAGTACATATCGGGTTGGTGGGTAATATTAGTAAATATATGCCCACAAACTTAACCAGTAAGAAACCCTAGTAACGGGGACCTATTTTAGCAGTAACCCACACATATGTATCAAGATACCCTGAAACTAGGCAGGGTGGGGCACGATTACTGGGCTGATTATAAGCGGTCAAAATAGCGGCAGGGGGTACGTCATTGTAGATTCCGACGGATTACGGGCGTGCACGTACTCCGGAGTGGGAAATAGCAGGCACTGGGTACTAGTAGTTATACACTGTGCATCTTGAATCGTGTCGGGTTGCTGTCATAAGGATTGATACACCTTATGGTGCGACCAACACAGGGTATCTACATGCATGAGAGGGCCGATTGACACAGACACATGGAACATTAATACAAGTAGGGAGCCGATCGATAGTGTAGTAAGGGTACATCTAACATCTTCATGGCAATTAGGCTGATTGAGGTAAGATCCTCATACTAGATGTACACCTGAAGGCTACCACAATTGCGGGGATTGGGATCACGTTATCATATTATCATTTTACACAGATTACTAGTTAAGACACTAGTTAGGGGGTGCAGAGATATAGAAATCAGAATAACAAGGTAGTAGCGAAGCAGAGAAAGAGTAGAAGTGCATTCAGTTTATCTTGCCTTATCATATCTTATGCTAATCTTAGGTTATGTTGTTATCCATGTTATCACGATATTGTCTTATATTCAGTTTATTCATGTCATGATGCTTTTGCCTATTTACATGCTGAAAGTCACTGGACTTAGCAGACTTATGTCTGACCTAGTTTGTTTCGCCTCTTTTCTTCCGTTCCCCCCTCCAGGTCCACAGGAAAGAAATATTACCTCTTAGCTCAGTTTTCTTTCCAAGCTCGAAGATAGTCGATGTATTGCTTTGGACTCTGTCTTCCACTGCTATGGCTGGTTCATGCTTTATTGGGGAACATCATTGTTATTTTTATGTTTCTTTTATACTTGGAAGTTTTGAATCAAGAAAGAAGTTTTATGTATTACTTTTAAGTATGCTTGAGACAATTGTTGTAAAAGCTTGATTGAACCACATTGTTTATAAAATGACTTTATTTTCCGCTGCTTTATTTGTCTGTCTTGTAATTTACCTGCATCTTTTACCTAAAACGCTCCACCGAAGTTAAGGCATTCCCATTGTGAACCTTAATGGAGGTGGGGTGTTACACATGGTATCAGAGCTGAAGGTTACCGGATCAGATAAAAGATTTGAAAATTTATTTTCAAACCGGTTTTAAAAGAAGCATTTTCAAAAGAAATGTTTTATTTTAAAGGCATATTCCCCAAAGCCATATGCACTATCTTTTGATCCTCTGTTTGAATCCTTGTTTCCTTCTTTTCTAAGTCTCCGGGGTTCCTGACTTTCTGGGAGGTAACCTCATCGCGGCATGGTTCCGTAGGCTTGATGAGACTACGACATCTGTCAAAGGGCAAAGAAGTGCCCAACTTCCATCTATAGCCGCAATAGTTTCACCTACGACTAATTTTTTTTCAAGCTTTGTAGGGATTTCCGTGCGATGGAGGCAGCTTTCAAGAGACTTGTCAACAAGTTACACAAGGATGGAAAAGATGAGAATGAGGGAGTTTGGCTAAGAAGTACAATCCAAGGATAAGGAACTCATGGATATAGACTTGGTTCACAAAGGAGGTAAAAAGAAAGTGGTGTAAGTGGAAGAATCACAAGACAAGAAGGGAAGGAAGAATAGGAAAACCTAAGACAAGAGGAAGTGTCTTTATAACGGGTCATATAATTAAGGACAAGGGAAAGAACTAAGGACAGGATTTTTAGGAGGGAAAGTGCATGCTCTCACCGCCAGCGTACCTGAGATAGAGGTAGTAAAGTTTCTGTTGAAAAAGTCTAGTTTTTCTTTTTGATCATCCTGTTAGTACTCTTTTTGATTTTAGCGCTTCACATTCGCTTATATCTGTTTTCATAGTTGAGTCTCTACACCTTAGTATTTGTATAATAGAAGATCCCATTATTGTCTCAAATCCGGTTGGTGGTTCGGCTCGTTTATCTTTGGTTTATAAGGATTTAAGAATAGCTATGTTAAGTATTGAGTTTAAGTGTAATGCTTATATTTTTGGTTTCATGGGCTATGGGTTGATTCTAGGCATGGATTGGTTAACTAGTAATTGTGAAAGGAGGGTGGTTAGACTTTTGACTTGCTTCGGGAATACCCTTTAGATTTCGTGCGATCTTAAGGGATCAGTTAGGCTTAGCTACCTAGAATCACTTGATGCATCTATCGATGATTTGCGATCCGTTAGAGTAGTCCATGAGGACGCAGATGTTTTTGATCAGGTTAGGGGTTTATCCCTAAAACGCAAGATAGACTTCCGCATATATCTAGTTGACAATGCAAAACCAGTTGCATTACCTGTACGACACATGAATCCAAGGGAAAGGAAGGGCTCAGTAAACAAGTAAAAGAGTTACTTCAAAAAGGGTTCATAAGGCGAAGTATTTCTGAATGGGGTGCTCCAGCCATTTTTGTTACAAAGGTGGATGGTTCACTTCGCTTGTGCATAGATGATATTCTGGAATGAGGAAGAACATGCTTTGCATCTAAGGGAAGTCTCGGATACCCTCTAAGCGCATCAACTTAAGGGGAAGTTCTCCAAAAATGTCATTTTTGGAGAGAAGAAGTAAGGTTTCTAGGACATGTGGCGCCCAAAGAACGGATAGCAGTAGATCCCGCAAAAGTAGTTGCGGTGCAAGACTGGAAGGTCCTAAGGAATGCAACAGAAGTAAGAGGCTTTCTTGGACTAGCGGGCTAATATAGGAAGTTAATTAAGGACTTTATGAAGGTATCGGCCCCACTTACTAGATTGACGAAGAAGAATCTAATCATCTTAGTATATACACTTGGTAACATGGTTAGCATCTGTTTATTTTCAAGAGATAGTTCTGGGAATGTTAGCATGACACGGCAGAAGTTGTAGTGCCAAGTATACTGTAAGAAGAAAAGGTGGAACGAGAGGTGACAGTGAAATGAGTTCCAACACATATTCTGGAAATAGAAATTAAGAATCTACGCAATCGTGAAGTTAAGACAGTCAGAGCAATATGGAGTGAAGCTCAAGAAGATGCGACTTAGAAGACTGAAGACTAGATATGCGCATCATACCTTTTTTGAGGGTATATCCTTGATCTCTCTTTCTGTAAAGTTTATTTGCATGCTAGTCTTTATCCTTTAAGTATATCCACTCAGTTCTATCCTCGATCCATAGGTAGAAGCCAATGGATGTAAACATGTGTTTGAAACATGTTATGATTGATGGTTGCAAGTGTTTGCTAGTGGTTGCTCATGGATGCATACACACACATTAGGTACTAGATCGGCTCAGTCACTTTCATATTGCATATGCATATATGTATTTGTATATGAATTGAAACTTGATGTGTTATCATATGCATGTTGCATTCGTATGAATGATTGTGCACTCATGTAGAAGTTATAAAGTACGATTAGGAATAATTGCATACATGATGGACTCATGGCACTGACATAATTCGCATTAAGGAGGTCAACTGAATCGGTAGACCGCCTGATTTTGCATTAGATAAGGACTTGTACACACACTATGCATATGATCATGAAATCATTAGAAATGTTTTTAAGGACGATGGACTCCTGTGATTGAATGGTTGAGTAGATGGTTGTTGGATGTCAGGATACATTCTCCTTGACTTAGAGATTTCGGGGACAAAATCCTTTAAAGGAGGGGAGAATGTAACACCCCGTATTTCCTGTGGATATTAAAGTAACAAATTAAAGAATACTTAATTTTAAAAGTAGGAATTAAGGGAAACAGGTAATGCCATTGCGTTCGTCTTGGAATTCTGCTTGGGATAGAGTCCGAGTTTGCGTAAATCAGACACCGTATGAAGAAGTTATAAGCCTTAGAAGTTTGTATATGCCCAAGGAAGTATATATATACATATAAAATAATTCCAGAAGTCAAAACATGGTTCAAATCTCGAATTTGGGTCAAGGCAGGCTGAGCGGGAAATTTCCCGCTCAGGGGTGTCGACCCCCTCCCCCAGGGGGAGTCGACATAGGTGTCGACCCCCCTATAGGGGAGTCGACCCCTGTCGGCCCAGATCTGGCCGATGACATGTTTCGCCACGTGTTGCTTTCTGATTCGCTTTGTGACTTGGTACTCTGCTTTGGACGATTCTGATGACTTCTAGACTGATCTGAAGCCTCTAAATCTCCCTTTCCACCTATAAAAAGACCCATAAACCTATTGTTTTCTACACACGAATTCATAGGCGTCTATATGCTGCTAAAACCTGAAGTGACCTAGCCTCCACCTTAATCAATCAAATTAGAGTTTTCAAGTTAACAATCAAAGTCTACATCAAAGGAATAGCTAATCAAATTCAGAAATCAGATCCCAGAATTTAAGACCATTCTGTAATTTTTGAGTTCATGTTACTTTCAAAAATAAAATTTAATTGTGATTCTGACATTGTAATAAATCTGAATATGAGATTTTGCCTATTTCTATCTGTCTTTCTATATCCATTGGATCTATGTCATTGATATTATTATGTCCATTCTTTGTCTCTTCTTTCCTTCTTCCCTTTTTGTTTTTATAGCCAGGCTACTGTGAGCCTGAGCCAAATCTCATAAGAGATGAACGTACGTAGGAAAAAATTGGGCATAATATATGATTTGGACATGGCCAGCGCTAAAATTAGGAAGTATCAAATTATGTATAATTGGGCATAACTGATTTGTAATGGATTTGAGGACATAACACATGTTGTATGTTAAAACATAAAGTGTATTGAACATATGACTTGAGATTTAAGGCATAAAGTATATTGGACATATGACTTTGGGTTTGGGGCGTAAATTGAACTGTAAACATGTAAGGCATAGTACATGTTGTGGTTTAAGACCTAAAATTGGGGCATATTATATATGATAGTTTATGACTTGGAAGAAGGAGATTATTGTGTATAGTGATATATGGCTTAGGCATGAAAACCTATAGTAAGATAGGGATAACTGTTAAATGTGAACATGCCTAAATTGGGATTTTGGGTAATTGGCATGCACTGTAATTAAAGGCTATAATTTGGCATAGTTTATACTGTGAATCATGATTAGGGGCTTTTGGAGAATATTTTATATGGTGCAATATGAGTAAACCTTAGGGCATGTGTTATACTATGAATTATGACCATGATTTTGGGCGTGTAAGTTTATAGGTTTAATTTACGATTAGGTGAGATACGTTAATGGAACTTTAAGTGATGTTTAATTTGTTAAACTGACTAATATGCTGAAATCTTTGAAAGTGAATACTGTAATTGGAAAGCCTACGATGTAGATGAATAAATTGACATAACTAGCCTGAAGCTAGAATAATCTGTAAATGAACCAAATTTGCTAAGATAAACATGCCGAGACAGGAGGTTAGACTCCATTTGTGGTAGAAACCTGCCCGAAACCAACCGGCCTAACCAGTAACCGCAAACGGTCAGTCTAATGTGAGAGGTCGTAGGCATAACTAAGAGATGCTTAGACATGAGGTTAGGTCTGGCTTGTGTCATAAGTCTGCCCAGAACCGCTCGGCACATCCAGCGGCTACAAGCTATAGACCTAATGTGAGAGGTCTGTGCATTAATAATTAATTAATGTTGATCAAAGATGAATATGATACGTAAAACATGTTAGGTGGGCAGGGTTAAGTTAATGAGGAACACTTAACCAATATGACATGATGAATGAGTAGGGTTAAGTTAATAAGAAATACTTAACCAATATGACATGATGAATGGGTAGGGTTAAGTTAAAACAAGAGAGCAACACTTAACCTATATAACATGATGAATGAGGAGGGTTAAGTTAACACAAGAAGGCAACACTTAACCAACGTAACACGACTAGTGGGTGGGTTAAGTTAACTTGAATTGATTGATGACACTTAACCAATACAGCATGATGAACGCGTGGGGTTAAGTTAATAAGAAACACTTAACCAATGAAACTTGATGAACGAATGGGGTTAAGTTAATGGGAAATACTTAACCAATATAACATGATGAATGAACGGGGTTAAGTTAATTGGAAACACTTAACCAATCCAACATGACGAGTGAGAAGGGTTAATAAGAAACACTTAACCAACATGACATGATGAGTGGGTGGGTTAAGTTAACATGACTGGACAACACTTAACCAATATGACATAATATGTGGGAGGGTTAAGTACATATCGGGTTGGTGGGTAATATTAGTAAATATAGGCCTACAAACTTAACCATTAAGTAAACATGTTTGAATCAGTGGGAGGGTTAAGTACATATCGGGTTGGTGGGTAATATTAGTAAATATAGGCCCACAAACTTAACCAGTAAGAAACCCTAGTAATGGGGACCCATTTCAGCAGTAACCCACATAGATGTATCAAGGTACCTTGAAACTAGGCAGGGTGGGGCACGATTACTGGGTTGATTATAAGCGGTCAAAATAGCGGTAGGGTGTACGTCAGTGTAGGGTCCGATGGATTACGGGCGTGTATGTACTCCCGAGTGGGAAAAAGCAGGCACTGGGTACCAGTAGTTATATGTTGTGCATTTTGAATCGTGTCGGGTTGCTATCATAAGGATTGATACATCTTATGGTGGGACCAACACAGGGTATCCACACGCAAGAGAGGGCCGATTGACACAGACACATGGAACATTAATACAAGTAGGGAGCCGATCTATAGGGTAGTAAGGGTACATCTAACATCTTCATGGCAATTAAGCTGATTGAGTTAGATCCTTATACTAGATGTACACCTGAAGGCTACCACAATTGCGGGGATTGGGATCACGTTATCATATTATCATTTTACATAGATTACTAGTTGGGACACTAGTTAGGGGGTGCAGAGATATAGAAATTAGAATAATAAGGTAGTAGCGAAGCAGAGAGAGTAGAAGTGCATTCAGTTTATCTTGCCTTATCATATCTTATGCTAATCTTAGGTTATCTTGTTATCCATGTTATCACGGTATTGTTTTATATCCAGTTTATTCATGTCATGATGCTTTTGCCTATTTACATGCTGAAAGTCACTAGACTTACCAAACTTATGTCTGACCTAGTTGTTTTGCCTCTTTTCTTCCGTTCCCCCCCAAAGGTCCACAGGGAGGAAATATTACCTCTTAGCTCAGTTTTCTTTCCAAGCTCGAAGATAGTCGATGTATTGCTTTGGACTCTGTTTTCCACTGCTATGGCTGGTTCATGCTTTATTGGGGAATATCATTGTTATTTTTATGCTTCTTTTATACTTGGAAGTTTCGAATCAAGACAGAAGTTTTATGTATTACTTTTAAATATGATTGAGACAATTGTTGTAAAAGCTTGACTGAATCACATTGTTTATAAAATGACTTTATTTTCCGCTGCTTTATTTGTCTGTGTTGTAATTTACCTGCATCTTTTACCTAAAACGCTCCACCGAAGTTATGGCATTCCCTTTATGAGTGACCTTAACGGAGGTGGGCTTTTACAATTTCATATTACTTCACTGCTCTACATTGCCATAACAACACACAAAAGAACTCCAAATATGATCCAAGTCATAGCTAAAGTTTTTGCAAAGAATTTTTCTCTTGTCTCGTGTTTTCCACATTCAATACGCATTAGGGCCAACTCTTCCTTCATATATGCCACAAATTCATCGGTTTTTGCCCTCTTTTGCTTTTGTTTCAGCAGCTTTTCTTCAGTTGTCTTCTTTTCCACGAGCAATTGTGATATAATCTTTTTTTCCATCAATTTAATAGTAGTATCGTCCAATTCAGCATTGTTGTTGATTTCTTACACTTCGCCATGCCACATAAAATACCCGCAATCGCCATTCTGCACATATCTTAAATTCTCAATTAAAACATTAATGAAAGATATGATAATTGACATGGAGCAACAAAAAAAAACCTAATTTATACTTACCGGCCACATGGAGCAACCAAAAAACTTCTTCCCCACATTCGACCCTACCTTTACAGTCCTCATCTTCGCTGGGATTTTGTGGTGGTAGTTCTTTCTCACGGCCGCTGTTGACGAATTTGAAGTAGAAATTGATTGAGCGGTCATTGAACTCAAATTGAAGTGATATTACAAACTGCAAATCATTCAGTAGGCTTTCAGGCATGTATTTCATGTATTCAGTATTTGTGTGCATAACCAAAACAAAACATGCGTATATTTATTAGCCAGTCTTACACACACACTCTCTTAAGAAATCATGCGTATACTTATTTGACGACCTTGTGGATACAGATCATGATAATACTTAAGAAATGATAACTATCATGTATATGTAAGCATCCTTATGAAACCGTTTTAATAAACTAGTGTATCATGTCTCAATCATCACAGGCAACATTAACCTGGGAAACACGAGCAGTTGTTTAGAACATGCAGCTCATATAATGTCGATGGTCTAATTGTTCAACACCACACTTCACTAGGAACTAAAGTTCCATGTTATTAAATTGATTAACAACCAAATAGCGGCTCGAAGAACATTTCAGTGAATCAACATACAACGGAACCAAAAAAAACACCACCAACCAAACAAAATTATACTCATGGTGGTAATAATTTTCGTTTCTCGGTAGACTAATGAATAGCAATGATAAAAAAACCAACAGAAACGTACATGAGAAACACAAGATAAAAAGCTAGCACCTTTCTTCTTTGATTGACTGTCGTTTGATGACGGGGAAGGGGAGAAGTGGGTGCGTTTGGAGTCGGGGACTCGATGGAAGAAGTGGAGGATGCAGAGAGGGTTGGAGTGGAAGAAGTAGGTGAATAAAAATTAGGGATTGGAATTGGAAATTTTGGGGTGAGAAGGAACAAATCTGAGAAATTGATAAAGAGGAAACCAATGAGTAACGTAAGTTGATTTCCTATTGGTGGTGAAGTATTTTAACGAACTAGTGAGGTGTTAACTTCAGATGTTGTTTTTAAAAGGTAAATTGACGGATAGATATGCATCTTTTAATAGATGCAGATTGATGACGTGGCAAAATAAACTTATAAGTTTATAACTATAGCTACTACAACACAATTTGATATCTATGGTAACACAATGAAGAGTGTGTTGCAATACACAAAAATTTGCATAGCTGTGGCAACATTTTAGCTGGCAACACCTTGGATTTTCGTTGTAGTTGGCAATCTATGGCGTAGTGATTTTACAAATCGCCAAAGTGCATAAGTAATAATCATTGCTGATGGATGAAAACCCCACACGGGTCTTGGGATGATAATTACTTCACACATCTTCCTTGTTGTAGTTGTTTTCATTCAGTTGATTGACAGACCGTAGTAAGCATTATTAAATTATTTAATGCTTATACAGTTATAGATGCACTTTGGATGTGAACTGAATGTTTAATAATAGTTTGTCATTATTGTTGAATACATATGATGTATGAAATCCATATAACTAAAATTATATGGTAATTGGTTGAATCTCATTTCAATTTGGAATAAACAAATATTTTAATATAATATTCAATGAAAAATCAAAGTTTGATTTTGATGTCCTATTTTGGATGGACACGAAAATTTTAGAACATTCATGAATATTCATAATACAAAATAAATTGATTTGAATTTTTTTTGAAAGAAGAAAATATAATATACAAAAAAAGAGAATCTAGCCATTCTCCAACGGCTCACAAAAACAGTTTCCACAATAAGCAGAAACCGTGCACACACACAAACTACATAAACGGTAAAAACAGTACAAACAACAGAAAATAATAAAACAACACAACACAGCCGACGGCCTAACACTACAAAAGCAGCAGCCTAGACCTCAGGAGCCACAGCAGTCGACCAACACTGCCAAGGGTGTCGAGGAATGGCGAAGAAGAATCCTCCATGATCCTGTGAGTCCTCGCAGAGCAAAGGCTCCCGAAAAAGCTGATGACAAGTGAAGTTGATGAAAGGCAAAGCAATTCTAACTCCACCTAAAGCTCCCATAACTCCAGCAAAACCTGCTCCATGAACCCACGTCGGTAGGAAAAAGGAAGACATCATCCAATGCTTAACAATCGTAGTCGAGCATCCAGTAATCCAAGCCCCAGTCGAGGAGACCTCAAGGGTAAGAGTGAGGAAACCATCACCCAGTAACTATCATTGTAGTCCAGCAACCTGTAATCCTAGGCCTACACAACTAGAAATTGATATCAGTCTCGAAGGATGGGGGAGGGAGGGGGAGGTAGAAAAAAAGGGGAAGGGGTGCAAATACCAGAAAATCCTAAGAAACAAAAAAGGGAATCAACCAATTCCTTCTCTTGGAGTGGCAGACCGCCCTGAAATGTCAAAGTCCACCGCCAAACTCCTAGAACGGGACCAATAACTCCCTTGAACGGCCTAGCCCGAAAATCTAGGAAGACGACTTTGCTAATTTTTCGGATAATAGTCGGAGGGTCCATAGCTACTTCGTTGAATACTGCCTTGTTCCGCGAGCACCAGATGTGCCGGCAGATCAAATAAGGTATCGGACGAAAAAGGATCGCACGAAAACTATTGCCAGAGATGTCAGACCACCAGAAGTGTAACGCCATAGATTTCTGGTCGATTTATTTTAAATATTTAATATGGTTTTACATATTGAGTTGATAATATAAATCGATTTTTATATTGAGTTATCGATTTAATAATCAAAATACGACTTATTTCGAATATACATAATTATCGTAAAATAAGAATCTGAAATAATTCAATTCGAAATTTAAAGCCAAGTCAAAACAATTCATATGTTGAATATATATCCTACCTGAATATAGACGATAATAATAATATATTATTAAGGAATTAATTGTTTTGAAAATTAATTTATATCGATTTAAATTAATATCTTCTCCATATGATCAAATAAGGCTTTAAAACCTATCCCAGTGTGTTCGGAATAGTGGTATAACCCTAGGAATGCCGGTTGTTAGGTTCGGAAAGGAGTTCAGAATCACGGGGTACTTTAAATTAAAAAAATCGTATCGGTTAATCCAAACTAAAATAAAATAAAAAATTACTTTCTTCTACCCTAAGCTAAGCAACAACAATACACTACAAACCTACTCTAGCTACTGCCTTCTTCTTTCACTTCATTTACGTATTGCTCCCTTCCTTCATTGCTAAGAAAAACAAGGAGTTAGTGGTGTGTACTTTTGTTCCCCACCGTTCTTATATAAATATCGCGATAAACCTTACTTGTTCCTTTTCTTTTTCATTCCTTCACTTAGAAAAAAAATGCCGCTGCTTCATAATTTTTCAATAAACCTAAACAAATAATTTTCTGCATGAAATCGATCGACCCCAGATGCATTCAACAAGAGATACCATCCTATAGCCTTCTTAATTGGTGCGATCGAGTTCGATAATTAGACAGCGCATCCAGGTTTGAGTTCTTTTTGCTTTTTTGTACTTCGATTCAATATTTTGAGGATGGAATCGATGTCGTGAAGGAGAATAACATGGGTACGAGCTATTTTGGAGAATTAATGGAATTATTAGAAGTCGCGATTTCCTATGTGAGTGCTACAGGTTCGTGGTGAAGTTGAAATCTTCTAGGTGATTGGAAACTGTTGATATTCTTCTGTGTAGGAGGAGCTGCGAGTTAGTGATATTGGTGTGGAACAAAGGAGCAACGTGTAACAGAAAGTGCTGCGTTTGGGGGTAAAGGGCGAGTCAGTGTCAAGCAGTAGGGATGGTTTGCGACTAGAATAGGTTAGGAATGGAATGGGCTGTTGTCTGGCAACTCGGGTGAGGAGGGGATGGCTAATGGAGGTGCGACATGAGAAGAGCAACAGTGATAAGTAGAAGGTGTTAGACTAAATGCAGCAGAGGCCGCGGTGATCTCCAATCAATGATGGTGATAGTCGGTAGAGGAAAGTTTCAAATATTAGTGACATATTGGTGTTGATGCTTTATCAAAGTGAGAAGCTCGAAGTTCTAATGATCGTTGTTGCAAGAGAAGTGAGGTATACGTTTTATGAAATAAAAAATACATAGAATAAATAATTTATTTATTAAGTAGTTAATATAAATTTATAATCAAGTAATCGATAAATTTAAATAGTTATTATAGGTACTTGATAAACTCATAGCCAATGATATGGAATAAAATTGGATGTTCGACAAAATAAAAATACAAGGTGAGTAAATCTCACTCATAATTTACTATTTTAAATTTTATTTTGAATAGCTAAAAATATTTGTTGATTGTTTGTATGCATTGAAATTTTATTGTGGCTATATTTTAAATATATTAGTTATTTATGATTGGTGGTTGTGGCTATATATATATATGTATATATATATATATGTGGTTGGATGTTTCCCACGATACCACTAGCGGATGCCCGTAGTACATTAGTGGATGACCCTATGCACCCCATAATATGATAGTGGATGACCTTCTATACCGCGATATCCTGCCTTAAAGTAGGATGAGTATTATTTATGTTGGCTAACGACTATGGATGCAGGAAAAACAAGTTGGAGGGATCCAACTGGATTCCTCAAAAAAATTATTTGTTTGTTTTCATATATATTATCATATATTATGTGTTAGAAAACCCGTGGTTGAAAATTGTGTGTTTTTAATTGGTTGAATATCACTGGCCCTAAATGTTGATTATAAAAATATCGTGAAAAGGGGTTTTGAGATTTAAAATGGAAAATATATTTTTCTAAAATAGAATTTCAATTTTCGAATGGACTAGAAATAAAAAAAGTAATAAATTTATAAACGGTGTTTATAAATTGAACGGAATAAATTTTTATAGAATAATATGGGAAATTGAAATGAATTTATAAACGGTATTTATAAAAGAAGGGAAATAAATTATCAATGGAAAATATGAATATTTAAATTCAAATATGAACTTAAAGTGAGAATTGAAAAATCGTTTTAAATAGTAAACGATGAAATTTATTCCGATGTTCCGGATGGAAATTAAATTTGAATAAATCCATAGGATTTATGTTTGAATTCGACTATGTCGGATTTACAAAATAAATTATTCCCAAATAGGATATTTAAATTGTATTAGATAGAAACTGGAATAAATTATGAAAATAGATTCCATATTTATATATAAGTTAAAATTATAAAATATTCCAAAGAAAGAATTGAGTTTTAAATTGATTTGTATATAACTTGTTTTAATACATAAAAAAAGTAAATTTATAAACGATGTTTATAAGTCTAGTGAAATTAATTATCGTGAGATAATTTAGAATTTTAAATTCAAGTATGAATTTAAAAATAGAATTTGAAATCGTTTCGAAAAGGGAACGATGGTTTTTATTTCAGAATTCGCAATATAAAAGGAATTGAGTTTCTAATAGAATTTTGAAATGAAACTTGTTTTAATATATAAACAAGGAAGTTGAATTTAAAAATGGTGTTTATAAATCTAGTGATATAAATTATCATTTGATAATTTAGAAATTTAAATTCAAATATTAATTTAACTGTGAATCGGAAATCGTATCAAAAAGGGAACAACGGATTTTATTTCGATATTCAGAATATACAATGAATTTAGATAAGTCTAGGAAATTATATTTGGAATTCAATTTCATCAAGTTTTATAAAATAATTTATTCTTAACGGAATTGGAAATTAATATTAAAATGGAGTTGTGATTGAATTTATAACCGAGTAATGAAAAATTGACAAGTAGAGATAATCGAAAATATTAAGTTGGATTTAAAATTTGGATTTAAAATATATTAAAATATATATTAGAATGAGATTGCAATTTAAATTAAACGAAGTTTAACGTTTATATTTAAATATATTGAAAATGAGCTCACCGCGGCGCGGTAGTTCGTAAATTGGCGTTTCGATCTTCAATTGAGTATATAGAACTAAATTTAAGTCGAAACTCTTTGAAACAAGAATCTCAGGACTGATTTGATAATAGTTTTATAATGAAAAAAAAATAGATTTCATCTTATAGATTTTGAATTATGTCAAAATCAAATTTTCAGAAAAACTGCACCATTACCATTATAAAACCATAATGGTTTATTTAAATAAATAAAAGGATTTTAAGTAAATAAAAATCCGAATTTCCATTAAAAAAATCCAGACTTGAGACATAAAATAAATACAAACTCAAGTGGAGTAAGTGAACTGATTTTTGAAATAAAAATCAGATTTTTAATTATTTAATAGGATTAACTAATTTGAAGAATTATTAGTTAATCGAGTTTTGATACGAAATTGGGCTTTGAATAAGTGAATGAGTTTTGAGAATTTATATTTGAAATCGAATATGAAACTTGAGTTGAAAATGGAATTTGATTGGTTACTAGGTAAATTAAAATATATTTGAACGTGATATGTTCAAATAAAAAGTGGAATAGGCAAAAGAGCTACTTAGGGAATAAATTAGCGAACTGAGTTAAAAATGATTGGATGGAATTGGAGTAAATTAAAAATGGTTAGACATATGTTAAGCAGGATTGGAATGAAGTGTATGAAGATTATAATTTAGTGGATATTAGGACCTGCCCCCTAAAACATTTCAAAATAGGAGCCACGTCCCTCCCATGTTTAAGTTTCAAATCCAGTCCCTGTTTTCCCCACTTCCGTCGTTTACATTTTTCTAGCCAAAAAAGGCACTCCCAAGTAAAAAAACAAAATCTAAATTCTGGAAATGTCCACAGAAATCTACGCAAATTAAAAAAAAGTTGCATACATGTGTGTAACCATTTGTATGCAACTATTTCATATGATGTTTGCGTTGAAAAATCTGGACGGAAACTTGCATACATGTGTGCAATTATTCTGAAATACTTGCACACTTGTATGCAAGTATTTCATGAAGAAAAGTTAAATCAATTTTTGCTTGTGGATTATTGCATGCATGCGTGCTACTTTTATGTTTTATCTGCACACCTGAATGCAAATAAATTCGACATGATTTGCAAGTGTGTGAATTATTGCATATTTTCATGCAAGAATTATGCTATACTTACATAGATGTATGCAAGTATTTTCAACATGGATGCATAACTGAAATTCTTGCATAGATGTATGCATGAGAATCCAAATATGTGCATACTCGTATGCATTTAACTGCTGTTTTTGTTGTTTTTCTGTTTTTTTGGTTTTGATGTTTTTTTTGTCTTAATTTTTTTGCATTTACCTGTTTTAATTAAATACAAATTTCAGTGATTCTTTTATATATTTTTTTTATTGAATTTTCAAAAAATAGGGACTAAATTTACAATAAGTTTATGACCGGACTTGAGCCTAATTTAAAACCTTAACAGGGACCTATGCTAAACGCACCCTATAATTTAAGTGCCCGACATAAAGATACACGTTTAAATTCCATATAAGATTTTATGCATCGAATCGGCAAGCCACTTGGCTTTTTGATTTTCTTTTCGAATGGAAAGGGCCTAGAGAGGCGAGTTGAGGTTTGAGCTATTGACCAGTACAAAGGAGGTGATGGTGAATTTCTCTGGAAATTTAAGGAGATAGAAAAATTTAACAAAAGTTAGATAACTAGAAATTGACTTATCAATTATATATGAAATTTAGTAAACAAATAAATGTATAATAATAATTTTTTTTATGAAGAAGGGGAATTTATAAATTAAATCCTAGGAGATTGGAAGGAGAAACATATATACGTTTTAATGTGAATGATGATTTAAAAGCAAAGGTTTGCAGATTGAAATGATTACGCCGATAAGAAGTTAAGAAATGAAGTTTAGGGAATTAGAAATTGACTGGAGATTAGTTGAGTTGAATGACTTTCTAAGTGTCGATCTGAAGTTGGTTTCGACCTTCGGGATTGGCACTTAGGAAATTGTTCCCTTACTAGTTTACGGTTAGGGACTGATGAATGTAAAAGAATAGTGATTTGTGAATATATGGAAATGTTTTCCGATGTTAAGTGATATTTTCCAGAATATAGAAAGTGAATATAGTTATGATAAATGGAAATGTTTTCCAAGAATTGTGAGAAGTTAAATGGGTTTGGGAAATGATAAATTTAATTAATAAAATATTAATTAAGAGGCCCAACGATTGTTTGATGCTTTGAATGAATGTTTTTTTTGATAGTTAAACAACCGACTATCGAAGTATTTGCCAATATTGTTGTCAATATGGAGAGACCAGTTGGATTATTATCCGAGAACCACTCCGTATTGGCAGTAGCATTGCGAATCAGATTATATGAAGATAATCGAAGACGGAGTAAAGTGCAAGGGTTTATTCTATTGATTCTAGGTAGAAATTACCTAATATGGATTAGTGGAAATTGTGCCTTCAGTTTCGTTCAGTCCCAGAGTGAAGCTGTATGGATGAATGTATGACGGAGTATTTCCAATGATCGTACATACTGGTCTGTATAAATATATATGGTGGCAGAGAATTTATTCTCTTAGCATAATATCCAGATTATATCTGTGCAAATCATCTAGTAATTAACGAATCTGACAATGTGGCATTCAAAGTGTTTGTGCTATCAATGAAAGGTAAGAGATTGAAGCCTCATGCCTCAACAACCGGGAAACGACAAAAATCGGGCAGGCAGCATGGCTAAGTGGGTAGCTTTTAATTAGGGTGTATTATCACCTATCTAGAGAAATTTCATTTAATTTTTTATTCTATTTGATGCTGTCCCATTTGGGAAAACGGTTGCTGATCCCAACCGTTGGTGATATACATTCGATACACCCAAGCGAAATGGGTGGTCGGTCACGTGTGGCCAGGTTGCAAGATGCTCTTGTTGAACCCAGTGTATTCCACTCTAGAGGTATACCATCAGAAGGTAGTTCCATAACTTGTCATAGTTGGAAATCCAATCCCCAAAAAGTGCTCACGGTTTTGATTGTATATTATATATGTGGAGCATGAGATGCAGACGTTCCGCTAGATTGTTATTTATTCGACTTAGACACTATTATAATATCATGTTAGTATTAATTTTATAGAAATGTTTTTGGGTTATCATAAGGTAAAAACCATCCGTGTTTTATGTATGGATCAGTCTTACAACTATTCTTTCTTTTAAAATGAGTTTTAAAAGTTAAACTAAGTGGTTTGAGTTTACTCACACCAGTCCCATGACCGACCTAGAGTTTATTTTGTTTTGTTTTACCTTAAACTCTTGGGTGTCCAAATTTGTACGAGCAGTCAAGTAGTTCAGGTATTTACAGATGTACTTGGAGGAGCTTAAAGCAGGAGGCTTCAGCGTTATATGGCTATTGTTATTATCCGTTGTGTTGTAAGTGTTGTACTATGATAATGATGTGTATATAATACAAATTTTGTATTTCAAAAGCTGCTATATATATATAATTCCGTTGTGATATGAGATTTTGTATTGTTGTTCTGTTCTGTCTTCTATCTATTTTCTTCTGTTCTAATATTTCTTTCTTTCTATTTCTTATCCTTTAACTTCTTTCTATTAATGATCTGGTAATTTTTGGTGTTTGGTTAATTGATATGGTGTTTGTATCAGTAATCAGGATTGGGAAAATAACGGTTCGTTACAGTGGTATCAGAGCTTAGGTTGAGCGAATACCTAGGCTTTGGTGGGTTTACTCATTAGAGATAAGGTCAGTAGTACCCTAGAATGAGTTGAGTGTATATATACGAGAGCGTGTATTTGTTAATAGATATAAAAATTGTTTTATATTGTGTTGGCTATTCTGTTGAGTGGCATATGAACTCTAGTTAAATCATGGGACACCATGACGTCGATAAGAGTTTATAAACACTTGACATAGAATTTGACATGATATTGTTTTAAAGTGGGTAACTGAATTAATTTTACCCAAAATTATATTTTGATATAAAAGGAATAATTTTCTTTAATTATTATAATATATGGATGTATTTGTTGATATTATTATAACTAAATGAGACAATATAATTGAATTGGTTATTTATAACCAAATATAATTTGTATAAAAATGAATTATACAAATTAAGTTAATTAAAACCAAAATTTGGAATTTTATCCCGGGAAGTTGGAAAAATATTTTCTAAAGTATATTAAAATATCTTTGTTTTGGGAAGGATTTTTGAATAAGAATCATGTTAGAAGAATTTTGAAAGTGATAAAGCACTGAACTCACTTCAATGGTGGGAAACTAATTCTAATGATGACTGAAGCATCATCAGTGTTCATTTTCAAGTTTCTAAGTAATGGGTAGCTACCTAAGAAAAGTTTTTGATGGAAATTTGTTTAAAGGAAAACAAGTTGGTTGAAAATTCTAAGGTTTTGAATTTGAGATGAGAATAAATATGTGTATATATTTATGTGATTTCAGAAGGATTTGAAATAAAAACTAGGGAATTTGAATACTAAAATTTAAATTTAACTTAAGCAAGTTAAATGGATTGAAATGGATAATTTGAATTGGAATCAATTTGAATGCATAAGAATGGAATATGAATTGGATGTGAATATACTGATTATATATCATTAAGATAAAATGAATGTCAACATATAGGGTGTGTTGTAAAACCAAAAGTTTGGTAGAACTAAAATTTGTAGAAATATGAAATGTTAAGTTTTAACATAGGTGGTTTTTGAAAAGTAAACGGGTTTGAAGCATTTTTCCTACCTTAGTCATTTCGGGGACGAAATTCTTTTAAGAGGGAAAGAATGTAACGACCCAGATTTTTGGTTGATTTATTTTAAATATTTAATATAGTTTTAAATATTGAGTTGATAATATAAATCGATTTTTATATTGAGTTATCGATTTAATAATCGAAATACGACTTATTTTGAATATGTATAATTATCGTAATACGGGAACCTGAAATAATTCAATTCGAAATTTAAAATCGAGTCAAAACAATTTGGACAATGAATACATATTCTATTTGAATATAGACGAAAATAATAATATATTATCAAGGAATTAATTGTTTTGAAAATTAATTTATATCTATTTAAATTAATATATTTTCCATACGATCGAATAAGGCTTTGAAACCTATCCCAGTGTGTCCGAAATAGTGGTATAACCCTATTAATGCTGGTTGTTGGGTTCGGAAAGGAGTTCGAAACCACATGGTATTTTAAATTAAATAAAATCGTACCGATTAATCCAAACTAAAATAAAATAAATAAATTACTTCCTTCTACCCTAAGCTAAGCAACAACAGTACGCTGCAAACCTACTCTAGCTACTGCCTTCTTCTTTCACTTCATGTACGTATTGTTCCCTTCCTTCATTGCTAAGAAAATCAAGGTGTTAATGGTGTGTACTTCTGTTCCCCATCGTTCTTATATAAATATCGTGATAAACCTTCCTTGTTCCTTTTCTTTTTCATTCTTCTGAAATCAAAATTGAAAGCTTCCACTTAGAAAAAAAATGTCGTTGCTTCATAATTCTTCAATAAATCTAAACAAATAAAATTCTCCATGAAATTATCCGACCCTAGATGCATTAACAAGAGCTACCATCCTATAACCTTCTTAACTGGTGCGATCGAGTTCGATAATTAGACAACGCATCTGGGTTTGAGTTCTTCTTGCTCGTTGTACTTCGATTCAACATTTGGAGGATTGAATCGATGTCGTGGAGGAGAATAACACTGGTACGAGTTGTTTTGGAGAATTAATGGTATTATTAGAAGTTATGGTTTCTTGTGTGTGCTACAGGTACGCGGTGAACATGAAATCCTCTGGGTGATTGGAAACTGTCGATATTCTTCTACGTAGGAGGAGCTGCGAGTTAATGATATTGGTATGGAACAAAGGAGCAACATGTAACAGGAAATACTGCGTTTGGGGGAAGAGGGCTGGTCAGTGTTAGGCAGTAGCTATGGTTTGCGACTAGAACAGGTCAGGAATGGACCGGGCTGTTGTCTAGCAACTATTTTGACGAAGGGATGCCTAATAGAGGTGCGACATGAGAGGAGCAACAGTGATAGGTAGAAGGTATTCGACTAAATGCAGCAGAGGTCGTGGTGATCTCCAATCAACGATGGTTATAGTCGGTGGAGGAAAGTTTCAAATACTAGTGACATATTGGTGTTGATGCTTTATCAAAGTGAGAAGCTCGAAGTTCAAATGATCGTTGTTGCAAGAGAAGCGAGGTATACGTTTTATGAAATATAAAATACATAGAATAAATCATTTATTTGTTAAGTAGTTCGTATAAATTTATAATCACGTAATCGTTAAATTTAAATAATTATCGCAAGTACTTGATAAACTCGTAGCCAATGATATGGAATAAATTTGGATGTTCGACAAAAGAAAAATACAAGGTGAGTAAATCTCACTCATAATTTACTATTTAAAATGTAAGGTCCCGTATTTTCTAGCCAATTTTTTAAATTATTTTATTATTTAAAGCGTCGGTTTGAATTTAATTATTTCGAATATGTTATTAATAATAATATAATAATATTTTAATTCCAAAATATTTGGTAAAATGTTGAAAATGTAATATTGTATGAATTGACAACATAAAAGAGAATTATTATGAATTTAATATTGTTTTAACTTAGTATTCAATATATTGAATATAAAATATGAACTGGCTTATTTTTGAAGTTATACAAATTAAAAACGTCAAAAGGTTAATTGTGCGGTTAATACTATAAAATCGCTGCCATTAAAGAGCCAAAACCAAATCGCTGCCAAAATATAAGTCACCACATTTCAAATTTCTTCAGAAATTAGATCCCAACAAATCTTTGACAAAGTTTTGCAGTGTTACTTCATTTTATAAAATATATATCGCTGCAACAAAAATCTCGCTTAGCTTATACTTTACAATAGGAGAGATAATTCTGGTGTGGCTATTTTCCCATGTAACCTGAATCAGTTACACATATTGGGAGTTAGTGATAGGAAAATCATGATTTAACAAAACCCGCAGACCAATATCTTATGTGCAGACTGCGAAAATTTTATGGAACAATTAAAGGTAATAGCTGCTCTAAAATCAAAGAAAGATTATATGAAGGTTCTGCGGACACGAATACTTTACAAATCTATATGCAAAATCCTATCGCGTTATCTATTCACTCTTTAGTTGCGAATACACAGTGAGTATTATATTGAAAACCTTGTGCAAGTCGGCGGACAATCTCCAATCTTTCACTGATACTGTTCAGTAGTTACTGCAAATCAGTCTGTTTCCTTCACGTGCACAACCAGCTATATAAAAGAAAGCCTACGTTTCTCCCAACATAATCTTAGCAAAATCTTTGGATGTGCACAAAATCTTATTTAAATCCCACCACAAGTCAAAATCTAGGCCCCAAAATCTTATAAAATCCTTCCCCTGTGACACATCATTTTCGATTCGAGATCTACGACCGATACTATTTAACATGTCTGATTTCATCTTTATTTTATTCTTCCATTTGATTAGAAAATTTAAGCCATGGAAAAACTTACCAATCTTAGGAAATCTCCTATGCAAATCTTAGCCCATGCAAGGATCGGCATAAAGGTCCTTATCATATCTAAACACATTTCAGAGACCAATGCAAATCTTTGAAGAATCGGCCAAGACAGTTCTTTCAAAATCTAAAGTAAAATATGGCGTAGCATATCTGCTCAAACACCATAGAAATCTCAGCTTTGTGCTCTTAAAAATCCATGAGAAATCGTTTACTTTCTCTGATCAACCATGTGCTCACATGCAAAAGAAATCCCTGCCCCGTTCCTTCCCAGTGCCATGTGTACCTACGTGCAAACCTTATTTTGCCGACCCACCCACATGCTATTTGCACATGTTTCTTCTTCTATTCGGCCTCGCAGACCTAAGAATGAACTATCCACATGCCTACCTGAAAGACGTCATGCTAATCTACTCTTCCCAGCTATATATACACTGCTCTTGTTCTTCAATCCAGCGAGCCAATACCAAAGAAAACTACCCATTTTGCTTCCAGTAAACAAACAAACATAAATAAAACAAAAGTAAAACAAAAATAAATTTTTTAAGTACGGGATCTGTGACTTGGAAGAGCGGGCGATGGTCTGGTGTGATGATGGACGGGGTTAGGCAGCTCGTCAAGGCAGTGGGACGGTGGAGCTGCAAGGGCAAAGTTCCGACTTGAATTTAAACGCAACAGAAGGCAAAATGGAAGAAGGCGTGAGGTGAGTAAGAGAGGTCAATGGGGACTGTTGAACTGAGGGGGGTTGAAGGGGGTAGCGAGGTCGTCATATTGGCGGTGGTGGAAGATACTGACATGGCACGGTGGCAGAAATTTTTGGGTTGAGGTGATTTCCGTTAGCGGCTGATTTCACGGCGGTCGAGGGAGCAAGGGAGGACGGGGTCTCGGGCGAAGGGGGATCTTGGATAAGCGGTGGCTTAGGTGTGGGTGGCGGTCTCAGGCGAAGAGGAGGCATCGCGGTGATGGCTGGAACAAGTTGGCTGATGGTGCTGGGTTTCAGCGAGGGTGGTATCGGGTTTTTGCAAACCAGAAGGGGAAAACGCATGAAGATGGTAAAGGTCTGATGACATGGCACTTCGTTTATGTTTAAGGTTAATTAAATTAATATAATTATTTTAATTTATATGTAAATCGTTTAATTGTGATAACTAATTCGTTCGTTATCAGAATCACGAAAAATTGGATATGTTGGGATCGTGGCGACGAGCACCAGGCTATTGAGTAGAAATGGTTGGAAACTGAAGCTATTAGATTTTTGTATAATTTTAAACGTCTGTTTGAAATTATATGAAACAAATGCGTCAACCGTCAATCGTATTTAATGATGAGTTAACTCTCACACTTTTCTTGACTGCTGTGATGTGGTAAATTTATATAATTAAAATACCACAAATAATATATATTGGTTGATTGGATGCTTTTGGTTGATTTAATGGTTGTTTTAGTTATATTGTCATCGTTTATTTAAAATCGTATGCTATCATGAAATGTTATAATAATCTGTAATACAGGGAAGAACAGGTTGGAGGGATCCGACCGGATTCCTCAAAATTTTATGTATGTTGTTATTTTTATATTGCTTACACATGAACTGATTGAACCCCAAATGATATTAAAACCTGTTTGGATAGTAATGGTTAAATGGATATTAATCGTTGTTGTGATTTTAATCAATCAACAATATTGATTATGTGGTTGGTAGTGAACGGTTTAAAAACCATATTTTTTAAACGTTGATCGCCGTAAGGTAAATTAACGTTAAAGTTACAAAATTTACTACTGAAAAGAAGTTTAAATTATATTTTATAAAATTAAAGTATATAAATAAAATAACATTTTATTATAAATCATTGGTTTGGCAAATTAATAAGAGTATAAGTTTGTGAAGTCAGAATGAACGTAAAGGTTGATAATTTAGGAACAATCGTTTTGGGAAAACAATTAAGCGATATTATTGGATTGATTATATTAATCTAATGGGGAAAAACTATTGTAATCGGTTAACAGATTAACATATAGTTTTAGTTGACCGTGTCAACTATTTTAATTGAGATTTATTATTGGATTAATTTACTTTCAATTAATATAATGGAAATAGTTTGGCAAATAAATATATTTAAATTTTACGAGATATCTAAATATAATTCACTTCTAAGTAACAATGTTTAAAATGATTTACAACTAATGAAGTTAATTATTTTGATTAAGGTAATTTGCAAAGTAAATCAGTTAAAGGGTTTATATAAAACCCAAGTTTTAAAGTTAAGTATTTAAATAAGGTGTTAAATGATTTTGAGAAATGGGTTGAAGGATAACTTTTGTAATAAAACAATTTGTTGAGAGACGGTTTAAAGATAAGAATTTGTATTTGTAAGTATTTATGAAATGAGTTCAGTAAAGGGTATTATAAGTGGAAGTGAACCTTAGGAAGAGTTTGTATAAAGATTTGATGATGAATTCAAATATAATAACAAATCTACAAAGTAAAATTTGAGTAAAGAAGATATTTCAAGATAAGCATTTATTTAATGAAAAGTGATGCAATCTAAAGGGGTTTCTATAGATAAAAGATATGAAACCAGTTGACTTAAGGGATGGAATAAATGAGATTTTGAAACTAAAATCCCAAATATGTAAACCAATATTTTGTAGGGATTTAAAGCAAAAGAAATGATTTTTAATCAAATGATTGCTTAATATTTTTACAAAGTAAAAGCGACTAAACCGTAAAGTGATTTCCAAGTGGAAAGTACAGTTGTGTAAATGAAGTTTGTAAAAGTGTTTAATCTAAGACAATGTTTTAAATATAAATGTTCACGTGAGAATTGAACTTTGTAATTGAAATAAGGATTTCAAACGCAAAGGAAAATACATACCATAGTTTGTGTTAAACATTGAAAAAGGGATTTTTGGAAAAAAAATCCAAGTCAAAAAGCCTTATCCTAAAGAAGGTGGTAAGAAGATTTTACTTATAAAATCCAAGATGACATTTATTATAAGTCCGAAAGTATAAGTGAAATTTCGTTTTAGATTAAAAGTTGTGTTTACTTAATCAAGCGAATTAAGTAAAGAGATTATATGGAAAGAGAATTTCAAATGTAAGAAATGGTTTTTTTAAAACCAGATTTGAAATCAAGATGGTAAATAAGATTTTAGGATGGTTTAATATCAGTATGTAAGTTACAAACTATTATTTATTCTAAGATAAGAACATTGTCGATCATGGTCTGAGAGGTAAATAAAATATCCTAACTTGAACGATTTCACTATTATTGAAGAATGATATTAGTTTGGAGTAAGTAAAAGGTGTTGAAATTTATTATTATGCCATACGGAGGATACTGAACATTACTGTGAGATTGGGAATATAAATAATACTATGTTAATTGCAATAAGAATATTTGGTTTTAAATTACATGATTTGACATTTACTTTACCCGTATCAGAATCGGTAATTGGATTTATACCATTAAGTATAGCGTATATACATATATGTATATATCGAGATACCCAAATTTAAGGAAATATGGAAAATAGTTTTTGAAGAAATATAATGATATTTCCAATCATAAAGGAAATGGAAAGAGGGTTTATAAACTATGGCGATATTTTCAAATATAAGGGAATATGAAAGGGTTTTGAGAATATAAACAATATTTCCAAGATAAAGGGAATAAAAGATGTTTTAATGAATATGGTAATATTTCGAGATAAATAAATGTAAGGAAGGGATTTGAGTAAATACATTTAAGTTATGGTTAGTATTTCAAGTAATGAAAACAGAAGAGTTTCGATGAGATTAAATTTATGAAATCGATTTCAAGAATCTATGGAACGGTTAATTTAATATCTTATATAAAGGACCCGAGCTGCCAATGTACTTAACAGTATTGTTATAATTTGATAGTTAGATAACCGACTATCAAAACCCTGGCTCATACGATGGTGGCACGGAATGGACGGAATTGGATTTATTCAAAAACCATTCCATCCAGCAAATACGTGAAATGTTGATTGAAGATGGAGCAATTGAAGACCATGAATCTTCATAAGCGGAAGGATCACTTGATGAATTTTCTCTAGTCTGCAGCTAGAGATGTTTGGATGGTGACTCCGTCGTGGTTGGAATCCACGGATTTGCAAGGACTTCTCGCTACTGACCCTTAGGGTGATTCCTAGGATGCAGTATGAAGGTGCCTTCGGTTCATCTTGTTCCTGGATGGCTTGTATGGAGGAATGTCTAACAGAGTATTTCCAAAAGGGTCACGTATGTTGATTTCTTCAAACGTATCGAGTTTGGTGGCGGAGAATTTATTCTCTTGCTTAACACCCAGAGTATTTTTGTGGAAATCAATTAGTTATCTCTAGCGGATCTGACGATGTGGCATTCAATGTAAATGGAGATGTGCTAATAAGCTTAACCCCAAGCCTCATCAACCGGGAAATAGCACAAAATCGAGTAGGCAGCATAACTATGTGGGTCGCACCCATTAAAAGGGTATATCATTACCTGATCTGGAGAAATCAAATGCCTTCGGTTGTCACTTTTATTTTTATATGTATGCTATCGTTCGGTTGGCTGGCCCCCAACCGTGATAATGATATATTCCGTATTCTCAAGAGAAATGAGGGGCTGGTCATGTGTAGCCGGGTTGCAAGACGTTCTTGTTGAACCCCAATGTATTCATCTCTAGAGGTATGTAACGACCCGGATTTTCAACCGTTTAGTTTTGAGTATTTAAATTTTGTTTTAAATATTTTATTTGAATTATAGATAGGAATTTATTTAATAAAACGATATTTAAACGTATAATTTATAATATAATTTAAAACGAGTTCAAAATGGCGTGGTAGTTTGAAAATTCGATTTCAAATTTCAAATGAATGTACAGGATTCAAAATAAATCGGATTTTAGCGAAACAAGAAATATTTGAATCTGTTTGAAAATATCTTTCCAACAAATGTGAAAAATCCAGATTTCATAGCGGGAATAAAAAGTTATGCCCAAATCAAATATTTAAATAGTCGTTGTAGAATCGTTTGTGGACCATAATGGTTCAGTTAAAATAACTAGAGATTGGTTACGAATTTGGACAAGATTCTTTTGAGGTGTAGTTATAATTTAATTTTTAGAATTTTACTATAATTTTTAATTAATTAAATACACAACTTTTTACTTGGAGTATTTTGCACCCTATATCAATATTTTGGGGTTTCATAATATAAGTTAAACTACCGATATTATTATATTCTTGGGATTGTGGTACCTCGCTGGACACGACCGTACTCTTATTTCTGTCCATAGCAGTTTGTATGCAAACAGAATTTTATATAACTAGGTACACTCTTTATAGCTTAAAACATATTTTTATGCGAATGAGATATTGATAGTTGAAGATCTCTTCGTTTTATTTTTCATAGACACTAACGTTGTTACCAAATTAAAATAAAATATATTTTAATTAACAAGCCATACACTATACACTTCAACAATGTCTTCTCTACGTTTTCAAAACAGTGGATGCGAAGTCTTTAAATTAAATAAAGAGAGAAAAAGAATCCATGACTGCCAATCCTTTCAGAAGCGTGCACCTTAAACTATTACACACCGTGCACTCCAAGTAACTTGATTTCCGTAAACCCCAAGCAAATGTGGTTCCGTCCATTTCAAGCTATCTTGTTTCGTGACCGCCACGACATCTTATCCCTTTTAAATACCGGTTTTACTCTTCCCTCTTGCTTTTTCTTTCCAGATACAGAAAAATAAATCGAACGTGAAAAAAAAACAAATAAACGCAGTCACCATATAAAATTAAAAATACTGCCTCCCTGAAATATATACCACAAGCTCCATGCGAAATAAAAAAAACACTTCATGCAAATGATTACAAATTAAAAAGGGTATGCGTATTGAAGCTCGCATTGTTCCGCTTCACTCTTGGATCAGTCTTTAGGGGATTGAAAAGTTCTGGGTGAGTGTGTTTTTAGCAGTAAAGTTAGAAAGTCAGTGAAGATGTTCGATGCGGGTTCTCTTCCTGGAGCACGTCGTTGCGTTTGGGGGTGGTGGGGGAAGAACCAGGAGACGGTTGTGTGGAGTGAAGGATGGGGCGAACTGGAGGGTGTCCTTGCGGTTAAAGATGACTGGCGCTCACGTAAATGAAGCAATGAAGGAGGACAGTCTCAAAAGATGAAGGAGAAGAATGGTACAAATGTTGCGCATAGGAATGTGAAGTGAATGGGGCGTCAGTTCGAAGGCCAAACATGTAGCTGTTTTCGAAAGGAGTATGGAAGAAGCTATATTTACGTGAGGAAGAAAGACTATTGAAACGTGGACTGTCCCTTTTATTTCTTTGGGTCATTTGGGCTTCAAAAGAAAGAGAAAAAAAAGAAAAGAAAAGGAAATGATGAAAAGTTAAAAAGGGTAAGGGACACAGGGAGCGTTTTGAAACAAGAATGGAAAGTTGGTGCTACATTTGGAAGAAGCAAAGGAATTTGACGGAACTGATCTCGTTGAGATCGTAACGACAGAGTATACATTTGGCACTGATGTGGCTGGGGAAAAGGCTACTGGAATTTCGCAGTAAAATGAAACACTCGTTGGATTTTAATTGAAACAAACAACAGAACCGTCAACCGCAAAGCAAGGTGAGTAAACTCACTAACTCTACCTCGTTTATATTTTTAGATAAATGAGTTTTAAATTTATTTCATACTGTGTGATGGTTGTTTGATGAATGGTTGATAAAACTGGTTGATATAGTTATACTGAATTTGTTCTGTTTACTATGATATCTCATATTTATGTGAAATAAATGTTGATTGACATCTGTGGATGCAGGAAAACAGGTTGGAGGGGCCCAACTGGGTTCCTCAACATTTATATTTTTTTCATATATTTGCGTTATATGATGTGATATGTATTCTATGATTGATCTTTTGTTTTCACTAGCCCTATGAATTTTGGTATTTAAATACCGTAAAATATTCTGAAAAATATAGGAAATGAATTTGAGATGTAAAAGGAAATATATTCTTCAAAAAAATTAAAGTGTAATTTTCGTAGAGAGTTAAAAAGTAGAAACTTATTTATTAAAACAAGGGGTTGAATTTAAACGTGTTTATAAATTAAATGAATTATGTAACATCGGATAAAATGAATTATAAATTCAAATTTTGAATTTATATGAAAAAAAATGGAAATCAAATTTGAAAGCCATATTTGAGATGAGATTTGAACTTAGCAAATTTCAAAGGAAATCATAAACGAGATTTTAAATTATTGGAATAAAAGTACGTTGTTTGGAAAATTCTGAATAGAAGTTTTAAATAGAAATTTGAGTTTAAAAGTATATTTATAAGAACAAAACCAAATGATGGTATATAAAGGAAATATATTCAGAATTAAAGCAAACAATGGTTTAAAGTAAATATTGGCAAATAAAATATACATAGAGGAAATTTGGATTTGAAATATGAATCCAAATTGGAACGTGAATGTGAAAGGGAAATGGATCATCATTTTAAAATAAAATGATGAGTTTTATTCCAACATTTGGAATATAAAATAAATTGTAATAACGTTCTCGTAAACCAAAATGGTTATAAAGGAATTGGGCAAGAATTTGAAAAGGGTAGATTCAAAAGTGAATTTAGAATTTTAATCAACCTGAAATGGTAAATAAATTCCGAAGTTTGGAATATAAATCGAATAGAGATTATTCGAGAGAAAGTTATTTATTGGAATTCTGTTATATC
This sequence comes from Allium sativum, assembly GCA_030737875.1. NCBI lineage: Eukaryota > Viridiplantae > Streptophyta > Magnoliopsida > Asparagales > Amaryllidaceae > Allium > Allium sativum. The sequence continues at coordinate 216,603,336 of CM060916.1, read as the reverse complement.
AAGTTTAGGGGAATAGTTATTTTTTTTACTTTCCGTTTTGACTCAAATTTAATTATTTAATTATTACTTGTTAATGAAATTAATAAGTACTAGTTATATCTTTATAAACCAAATATTTATAAACAGCGATTTTTAACGTTGCTGTTATAATAAATGTTTTGTAAGTTCTAAACAATAATTTTAACACTGCCGTTATAATAAATGTTTTGTAAATCTTAATAGCGGTCTTAACGCTGTTGTTAAAATAAAGGTTCTAAAATTCTAGACAGCGATTGTAACGTTGTTATTAAAAGTAATGTTTTATAAATCAAATATTTGGAAACAGCGATTATAACGCTACCGTTATAATCAGTATTTTTTCGTAAAGGAAGTGTGTTCTTAGATTGAATCTGAGAGTCACGTAAGCGATGGTTTGTTTGAAGTTGTGAGCTTTGGTTATTTCAAAGTTGACAAAGTTTTTCAATAAGGCCTGAGAGGTAATTATACCCCAACTTGATTGACTTCATGATTGATGGAGAAATGGTTAAGGTTCGATAGTGAAGATGGGTTAGCAAGATGGTTAGTTAATAATTGATTACTGGTTTGAGCTATAATAACGATGTTTTGTAACATCGCGTTAATTTAAAGGATTTTGAAATGTTTTCTAATTGGAATAAGATATATTTCCTTGAATAAAGAAATTAGGATATTGGAAATGTTTTCCAACAATCAAGAGAGAAAAATAGAGTTTTGAAAGAATACGAAAGATTAGAACACAAGAATTGGAAATAATAATTTAATAAGAAAATTAAATTAAAAGAGGCCAGTGTTGTTTGATGCTTGATTGGTAGGATTTCCAATTGGAAATAGGACCGTTGATTGTATGTATGTTTCTTTGATAGTTAAATCACAGACTATCAAAGTTTTGATTTACTTTATACCTCCGTTGTCAATATGGAGAGACCGGGATCTGATTTAATATATGAAAACCACTCCGTATTGGCATAAGCGTTACGAATCAACTTATACTAAAGATGATTTGAGACGGAGTAAAATGCAAGGGCTGTTTTGTTAACCCTAGGGAGAAATTGCCCAAGATGGATTGATAGAACAGTACCTTCGGTTTGTCCAGACCCAGGACAACTTGTATGGACAAGTGTCCGACAGAGTATTTCCAAAGGGATTACGTACGTTGATTCCTTCAAACGTACGAAGTTAGTGCCACAGAAGGGAAACTTCTTTAGCCTAACAATCTGAGTATTTTTGTGGGAATCAATTAGTGATTTCCGATGGATCTGATGATGTGGCATTCAGAGTGAATTGTGGCCAGATGTTCTGGAAGATAACTCAGACCTCAAGCCTCACAACCCGGAATTGACAAAAATCGGGCAGGCAGCATGGCTATGTGGGTTGCCCCCATTAGGATGTATAATCACCTATCTAGAGAAATTCAATTTGCTTATTTAATCTAACGATGCTGTCCCTTTCGGGAAACGGTTGCTGATCCCGACCGTTGGTGATATACATTTGATACACTCAAGCGAAATGAGTGGTCGGTCATGTGTGGGCCGGGTTGCAAGACGTTCTTGTTGAACCTAGTGTATTCGCCTCTAGAGATACACTGTCGGCAGGTGGTCCCATACCTTGTCATGTTGAAAATCCAATCTCCAATAAGCGCCCTAGGGTTTTTGATTTTATATATATATGGAGCATGAGATGCAAGCGTTCCGCTAGATTTCTATTTATTTGATTTAGACACTATTGTAATATCACTGGATTTGATATCAAAAATATTTTGGTTATCGTAAGGTAAAAGCCATCCGTGTTTATGTGTGGATCGGTCTTACGATTATCATTTCTTTCGAAATGATTTTGAAAGTTAAACAAATGGTTGGAGTTTACTCACACCAGTCCCATGAATGACCCAGAGTTTATTTTGTTTTGTTTCCCTAAACTCTTGGGTGCCCATATTTGTACTTGCAGTCAAGTAGTCGGGCTTTTACAGATTCACTTCAGAGAAGCTTGAAGCAGGAGGCTTCACCAGTTAGCTATAGACTATCATATTTTTCCGTTGTGTACTATGTTGTATCTGGAAACAGGTGTTTATAACTGTTCCAGAAATAGCTGTTGTGCTCTGATGATGGTATGTATATACGGTAATCAATTTGTATTTCTAAAGTTAGGTTATTTAATATATTTTATTCGTTCTGCTGTGAGATTTGTGTCCTTCATTTTCTTCTATCCTTATATTTCTTTCTTACTATTTCTCATCCTCTAACTTCTTTCTATTAATGATTCGTATTTCTATGCAATTTGGGTTGGACGTGTGGTGTTATTAGTCGACTCAAAGGGTACGGAAATTCGGGTCGTTACAAGGTACATTGTCGGAAGGTGGTCCCATACCTTGCCATAGTTGGAATCCATTCTCCAATAAGAGCCCGCGGTTTTGATTGTATACTAGTTATGTAGAGCGTGAGATGCAAGCATTCTGCTAGATTGATATTTATTTGTATTTAGATACTATTATAATATCAGAAAAGATATTGATTTCAAAAATATTTTGGGTTATAGTAAGGTAAAAACCGTCCGTGTTTATGTGTGTGCTGGTGTTACTATTATCCTTTTCTTTCAAAAAGGATTTTTTCAAAGTTAAACAAGTTGTTTGTGCTGTGAATTTATCACTGAAAGTATTCCAGACTGATCCGGGTGAATTTTGCTTTGCTTCAAATGTGCTCGGGTCAGATCGAGTATATTTCTAGGTTAGGTTTCGGTCGGAGTTTCAGGAGCTGGAAGCAGGAGGCTTCATTGTTAGTTATATAGAATTATTTTCCGCTGTGACATATATATGTTGTACTTTGATGATTGTTATGTATATGCAGTTTCTTTTTGTAAAGGGATTTGATGTTTTATATTTATTCGTTCTTCTGTGAGATTCTGATGTGTTCTTCTTTTTCTTCTATTCTAAATATTTCTTTCTTACTTTTCTCATCCTCTAAATTCTTTCTATTAACCGTCTATGTTTTCGTTACTTGGATTTTTCGCAAGTAATGCAGGATTATGTATTATTTTCGAAATTCGAGCATCGAATTTTTCCGGACCGTTACAGTTGGTATTAGAGCTTTTGGTTTAGTGATAACCTTGGCTCTGTAGCATAACTCAATAGAGATGGGGTTAGCAATACCCTAGATTGAGTTTGAGTGTATATATGAGAGCGCGTATCTGTAGATATAAATTATTTTTAAATTATTTTGAAAAAGGGTAAATGAAATAATTTTACCCGAACTAAATTTTTTTGGAAAAAAAGAAACAATTCTCTCAAACTATTGGTTTTATTATTTAATGCATTGGTTTAATTGGGTGTTTTGAATGTGTTTGATTGTGAAATTGAAAAGGATCCAAACAAGGAAGAATTTCAATTATGAATACTATAAGTTATGTTTGATTTAGAATTAGAATTGGAATTCAAGTCTAATTATAAATTTCCAACAGGAAATGGGTAAATGCAAAGATTAATTTAACTTATGTTGGGTTAAATAAATCGTATAAGTTAAATCTAAACCCAAGTAGTAAAATTTAACATAAGTTGATAAGGGATTTAACTTGAGTTTGAAAAATAGATATACATGCTAGAAATAAATCCAAATGGAATATTTAGAAATTAGTTTGGTTATATCGTTAAAATATATTGCATGGTTGCGAAGTAAAATTGGTCGAAACCAATCTTGAATAAATAATTGTTTGAAATAGTTAACTTGGATATTGGAATCTATCTTGTTGATTATGAAACTGATGAATTCCATCTGAGATAAGAGCAGGTGCAGAAAATAATCCCTTTTTAAACATGTCCAAGAAGATTCTGGAGCTGATTGAATTTAGTTTGATAAGATCTGCATGATAATTGAGTAAGCTCAAGAATGATTTATCACTTAACGCATAATAACGCTCACAAGAAGGCACGCCTACGAAAAATATAAAATTTTGGTTTTTATTTGGGTTTTGAGATTGGATTTTGGATGTTTCCGACCGTATTAGTTGATGTATATGTATTTCTTGAACCTACAATTGTGCAGATGTCCCTCCGTATAGCGGAGACTCTGCCAAATTTTTTCCAAAATTTAAGGTGTTAGAAAATTTTGATTTTTTTTTACTTGAAATAAATTGGTTTAGCTTTGAAAATAAACCGAGTTTTAATTAAATATTGTTGTAAAGATAATGGGTTGTAGCGTTCTTTCTGCCTTAGTAATTTCGGGGACGAAATTATTTTAAGGGGGAAGGAATGTAACGTCCCATATTTTCTAGCCAATTATTTAAATTATTTTATTATTTAAAGTGTTAATTTGAATTTAAATAATTGAATTTAATTATTTTGAATATGTTACTAATAATAATAATATAATAATAATATTTTAATTCCAAAATATTTGGTAAAATGTTGAAATTGTAATATTGTATGAATTGGCAACATAAAAGATAATTATTATGAATTTAATATTGTTTTAACCTAGTATTCAATATATTGAATATAAAATCTTAACTGGCTTATTTTTGAAGTTATACAAATTAAAAACATCAAAAGGTTAATTGTGCAGTAAATACTATAAAATAGCTGCCATTAAAGAACTAGAACCAAATCACAGCCAAAATATAAGTCACCACATTTCAAATTTCTTCAGAAATCAAATCCCAGCAAATCTTTGACAAAGTTTTGCAGCGTTACTTCATTTTATAAAATATATATCGCTGCAACAAAAATCTCGCTCAGCTTATACTTTACAATAGGAAAGACAATTCTGGTGTGGCTATTTTCCCATATAACCTGAATCAGTTACAAGTATTAGGAGTTAGTGATAGGAAAACCATGATTTAACAAAAACCGCAGACCAACATCTTATGTGTAGATTGCGAAAATTTTATGGAATAATTAAAGGTAACTGGTGCTCTAAAATCAAAAACAGATTATGTGATGGTTCTGCAGACACGTATACTTTACAAACCCATATGCAAAATCCTATTATGTTATGTATTCGCTCTTTGGTTGCTAATACACATTGAGTATTATATTGCAAACCATGTGCAAGTCGGCGGACAATCTCCAATCTTTCACTGATACTGTTCAATAGTTACAGCAAATCAATTTGTTTCCTTCACATGCACAACCAGCTGTTTAAAAGAAAGCCTCCGTTTCTCCTAACATAATCTCAGCAAAATCTTTGGATGTGCACAAAATCTTATTTAAATCCCATCGTAGGTCAAAATCTAGGCCCCAAGATCTTATCAAATCCTTCCCCTATGACACATCATTTTCAATTCGAGATCTGCAACTGATACTATTTAACATGTCTGACTTCATCTTTATTTCATTCTTCCATTTGATTAGAGAATTTAAGCCATGGGAAAACTTTAACCAATCTTAGGAAATCTCCTATGCAAATCTTAGCCCATGCAAGGATCGACATAAAGGTCCTTATCATATATAAACAAATTTCAGAGACCAGTGCAAATCTTTGAAGAATCAGCCAAGATAGTTCTTTTAAAATCTAAAGTAAAATCTAGAACAACATATCTGCTCAACCACTATACAAATCTCAGCCTAGTGCTCTTAAAAATCCATGTGAAATCGTTTACTTTGTCTGATCAACCATGTGCTCACATGCAAAAAGAAATCCCTGCCCCATTCCTTCCTAGTGCCATGTGTACCTACCTACAAACCTTATTTTGCCAACCCACCGACATGCTATCTGCACATGTTTCTTCTTCTATTCGGCCTCGTAGACCTAAGAACGAACTGCCCACATGCCTACCTAAAGGTCGTCATGCTAATCCACTCTTCCCAGCTATATATACACTGCTCTTGTTTTTCATTCCAGCAAGCCAATACCAAAGAAAACTACCCATTTTGCTTCCTGTAAAAAAACAAACAAAACTAAATAAAAATTTGAAGTACGGGATCTGTGATTGGAAGAGCGGGTGATGGTCTGGTGTGATGATGGACGGGGTCAGGCGGCTCGTCAAGGCAGTAGGATGGTGGAGCTACAAGGGCAAAGTTCCGATGTGACTTTAAATGCAATAGAAGGCAAAATGGAAGAAGGGGTGAGGTGAAGAAGAGAGGTCAATGTGGACTGCTGAACTGATAGGGGGAGGGGGTTGAAGGGGGTAGCGAGGTCGTCACAATGGCGGTGGTGGCAGATACTGACATGGCGCAGTGGCGAAGATTTTTGGGTTGAGGTGATTTTCGTTAGCGGTTGATTTCACGGCGGTCGAGGGAGCAAGGGAAGACGGGGTCTCGGGCCGAGGGGGATCTCGGACAAGCTGTGGCTCGAGTGTAGGTGTGGTGGCCTCAGGCAAGGAGAAGGCGTCGCGGTGATGGCTGGAAAAAGTTGGCTGATGGTGTTGGGTTTGGCGAGGGTAGTATCCGGTTTTTGCAAACCAGAAGGGGAAAACGCGTGAAGATGGTAAAGGCCTGATGACGTGGCACTTCGTTTAAGTTTAAGGTTAATTAAATTAATATAATTATTTTTAACTTATATGTAAACCATTTAATTGGGATAACTATTTCGTTCGTTATCAGAATCACGAAAAATTGGTTCCGTTGGGATCGTAGCGACGAGCACCATGCTGTCGAGCAGAAATGGCTGGAAAATGAAGCTATTGGATTTTTGTATAATTTTAAACATCAGTTTAAAATTATATGAAACAAACGCGTCAACCGTCAATCGTATTTAATGGTGAGTTAATCTCACACTTTTCTGGACTACTATGATTTGGTAAATCATATAATTAAAATACCATAAACACTATATATTGGTTGATTGGATGCTTTTGGTTGATTTAATGGTTGTTGTTAGTTATATTATTATCGTTAATTTATTGTATGCTGTCATGAAATGTTATAATAAACTGTGATGTAGGGAAGAACAGGTTGAGGGATCCGACCGAATTCCTCAAAATATTATGTATGTTGTTATTTTTATATTGCTTACACATGAACTGATTGAACCCCAAATGATATTAAAACCTGTTTGGATAGTGATGGCTGAATGGATATTAATCGTTGTTGTGATTTCAGTCAATCAACGGTATTGATTAAGTGGTTGGCAATGAACGGTTTAAAAACAATATTTTTCAAATGTTGATCGCCGTAAGGTAAATTAAAGCTAAGGTTATAAAATTTAAAACTAAAAAGAAGTTTAAATTATATTTTATAAAATTATAGTTTATAAATAAAGTAACATTTTATTATAAATCATTGGTTTGGAAAATTAATAAGTCTATAAGTTTGTGAAGTCAGAATGAACGTAAAGGTTGATAATTTGGGAAGAATCGTCTTAGGGAAAAAATTAAGCGATATTATTGGATTAATTATATTAGTCTAATGGGAAAAACAATTGTAAGTTGTTAACAAATTAATAGATAGTTTTAGTTGACCGAGTGAACTATTTTAATTGAGATTTATTACTGGATTAATTTACTTTCAATTAATATAATGGAAATAGTTTGGAAAATAAATATATTTAAATTTAATGAAATATCTTAAATATAATTCACTTTTAAGTAACAATGTGTAAAATGATTTACAACTAATGTAGTTAATTATTTTGACTAAGATAATTTGCAAAGTAAATCAGTTAAAGGGTTTATATAAAACCAAAGTTTTAACCGAAGTTTTAAAGTTTAGTATTTAAATAAGGTGTTAAATGATTTTGAGAAATGGGTTAAAGGATAACTTTTGTAATAAAACAATTTGCTGTGAAATGGTTTAAAGACAAGAATTTTTAATTGTAAGTATTTATGAAATGAGTTCAATAAAGGGTATTATAAGTGGAAGTGAACCTTAGAAAGAGTTTGTATAAAGATTTGATGATGAAGTCAAATATAATAACAAAGTTACAAAGTAAAATTTGAGTAAAGAAGATTTTCGAGATAGGCATTTATTTAATGAAAAGTGATGCAATTCAAAGGGGTTTCTATGGATAAAACATATGAAACCAGTTGACTTAAGTGATGGACTAAATGAGATTTTGAAACTAAAATCCCAAATATGTAAACCAAGATTTTGTAGGGATTTAAATCAAAAGAAATGATTTTTAATCAAATGATTGCTTAATATTTTTACAAAGTAAAAGCGACTAAACTGGAAAGTGATTTTCAAGTGGAAAGTACAGTTGTGTAAATGAAGTTTGTAAAAGTGTTTTAACCAAAGTCGATGTTTTAAATATAAATGTTCACGTGAGAATTGAACGTTGTAATTGAAATAAGGATTTCCCTCTTTTTGGGAAAAGCCGCAACGGGTTAGATCGAAGCCCAAATGCGCAACCAGCCAAATTAGACAGATCGCACTCCCGGAAGCCTAGCAGAAGGTCGGTCCGAGGTAATCACAAATTGGACCGAACCACTTCTCAAGCAAGCCAATAACTCACTCCGGAAGATTCGCTCTCCCAGTCGACAGAAAGAACTGCTCTCATATAGGGCATATCGACCAAATATTTCAGATCTGCATGGAAATATCCAACTGAGCTGTTTAAATACTTGGCCCGACTTTCAAGGAAGAAAAGGTGGTCAATTACATCCAGAAAAAGCTCTACTTTTGATACACCTCACCGTGGAAGCCACGTAAGCCGCAATTTCCGAGGATACTATTTATGAATAGTTGAATCAGCCTTCCAGTCGCTATTCTATTTAAGGAATGGACTCCACGTGTCCAAGTCATCCTAGAATGGCCGGGCCACGTCACAACAGCCCAAGTCGCCATCTCCACAGACAAATACCTCAAAGCTTAAAGAGAAAAGGGACTTCTTCGATTTCTTAGAGGACTTCTACTTCTTTCAGGAGAAACCTTTTCTGGAAGAAAGAAATAGCCATCTTCTTTCTTTTCTTCAAACAGAAAATGCATTGTATTTGTAATCCAAAGAATAAATAATATATAAAGTGGACGTAGGCACAGTCTTTGCCGATTCACTATAAAAAGTATGTGCGTTTTCTCCGCTTTCTTTACTTTTCTCCATATTTTATAATCAGATTCGTGTGCTCTTCACACGATTGGGGGTTGATCGTCACTAGTGACCAATTTTTGACGTCAACACTTTGGCGTGCCAGGAAGGGGGAGAGCGCATCAACCTTCCTTCAGAGCATCCTCTCATCTCAATTCATAGCGATTAAGCAAAAGAAAGATCCAATACCTCTCGTCCCGCGAACACCGATGCAGCCAATACTAATGCTACAGAAGTGAGCCACGAGGCTTCCTCTCATGAAGATATGTCTCGATTTCTTACCCCGGACGACATGGATAAAATCATGGTCGAGTTTAGAGACCATATGACATCTCAGGGTAAACTCCTCGAATGATAGCAGAAGTTGATGGATCACCTTCTCGGTCGACTGGAGACAGGATTGAATGCTTCAACATCAATTCCTCCACCGGCCGGGACTGGGGCAACAACTGATCTTCGGTCTGCACAGAAGCATGCCACTGATCAGACTACACTTTTATTTCATCCTGGTTTGGTCCCACCAACCAATAATTCACAGCCAGGAGTATCGCTTCCAGCGACCAGCGTGATCGTAGCCGCAGATTTGCAGGAGGCTAGTGAACGAGATCTAGGTCATCCGCACACTTTTTCTCCACTCATGGAAACAGCTCAACCTCTCATGCCAGTCGAGTGACCATTGGGCCCATTAGAATCAATGCCATTCCCATTACAGCCGGGAATCTTACCGCAGACCACTCTAACCGCTCTTCCCCCTCAACGAAGAGCTGGTGCAGCCTTCCCTTCGAACAAGGAAGGTCACTCTACCACCTACCATGGCGGATGATGATGCTACCATAGACCCTACTAACCTCGCTCCAACCAGGGGAAACACCGAGCCTCGAACATCACGTGTTATGCCAAATCGCCTGGGCCCTCTGTCATGGGTACGGTTCGATCCAACACTCATTATATTCAAGAGAGGCCATCCTTCCCAGAACCACCTACCAAAACTCACCTTCACTCAACTCTCGGAGGACGAGCCCAGCCAACGACCGCCCTTTCCGAGCATGCTTTTGCTAGATCCTCTCACCGAAGCTCTCCCAGATGCTGAACTAAATTCATGGCAATGACTCCTCGGAGATGGAAGTCAGCTTGCAAGCATCATCCGACGCTTTACGCGGGAAACTTCCTCGCAACAAGATATAGATAATGTCAATTGCAACCCCTTTACCAGGGAAATCAGAAACTCCCGAAACCCTCCAGAGTTCAAGTTCCCAGCTATCGAACCGTACAATGGTCGCACTGATCCAACCATCCACCTCATGCGATACATGCGACATACGGAAGTACTTGGCGCATCTTCCAATGTCATGGCTAAGTGCTTCCCACTCTATCTCACAGACATAGCCGGAATGTGGTTTCGACAGCTAACAACGGAGTCAATCAGCAGTTGGAACACGCTGGTCACCCGCTTCGTCGAGCAATTCAGGGTACATATCTCCCAACAAAAGAGTGTTATGTTCTTATCCACCACCAAGCAGCGATAAGGAGAGATGCTCAGATCCTTCCTCGAAAGGTTCAACACGGCAGTAGCGTCAGTAGATCGGCCCGAGCCATCGACGGTACTTATGGCCGCCATTGCAGGAGTTCAGAACCGGTCAGAATTCTCGATTTCTTTAACCCGAGATCCCCCCAAGGATATAAATGATTTCTATTCTGAGGCCGAGCGATTCCTTCGACAAGAAGATGCCAGCATTGAGACGGAGAGACTAGAGGTCTTAGCCGCCAAGCAACAAGGTCCATCCAACGGCAATGGCCAGAATCAAGGAAGGGGAAAAGCCCCGGAAAAGAGCGAGTGTCATGTACGACCTCGAATCAAAAGTAAGTACGACCAGTACACCGAACTTAATTCCTCTCTGCTCAAGCTCCTCAGGTCGATCCACGAGCTCCTAGAAATAGAAAGGACCCTGAGACTAGCACTCGCGGCATTATCATTAATTAGATTTTTTTTCCTATATATTTCTTTCAAAAAAAAGGACACCTTAATGTACATTTGTACGTGGTTAGGATGTAGCCCCTAGGCATGCTCTGGAATCAACTGTTGTCCACTTAGAATTTCTTTTCTCTGTAACAATTATTTAGCAGCTATGAATTTTCTTTTACAAATATGGATAATGTTTGGAAAAATTCTAAAAGCCGGGCATGGATAATGCTCGCCCCCTTTTAATGTGGTCAGCGCGAAAGCCTACCACCATTTTTAAAAAACCTACTCCCCTAGCCGAGTGTGGTATATTTCTTTAAGACGAGTATGGATGATACTCACACCTTCTTTTTCTACACCACAAGCGCTTACTGCTCACTGGACACATTAATCTAACATGAGTCGAGCATGAAAAACACTTGCCCTAAGCCGAGCATGGATAATGCTCGCCCTCTCTAAGCCGAGTATGGTTAATACTCGCCACTAAGCTGAGTATGGATAATGCTCGCCCTCTCTAAGTAGAATATGGTTAATACTCGCCACTAAGCGGAGTATTGTTGATACTCGCCACCCCTCAAAGCCAGGTGAAATAGAATGCTCGACCCATCAGCCTTCTCTAATCCGAGAACGGTTTATTTTTGTCTTTGCAGGAAATCTCATAAAGACAGTGATCATCTCGGCCTTAATACGGTTCTCGATGGTTGTCGGTTTTCCGGCCTTAATACAAACTAATCCGGTTGTCGATTTTCTAGCCTTAATGCAATCATCGGAATCGACGGGTTTCTGGCCTTAATATGGTTCGGTGCGACCATAGCTACTCGAACGATTGTGCTTCGTTTCATATTTTAGAACACACCTTCCTCTATTAAAGAAGATGCATTCTGGGGGGGCAAAGTGTTAGCCCACTTTTTGGCAAAAGCCGCAATGGGTTAGATCGGAGCGCAAACGCGCAACCAGCCGAATTAGACAGATCGTACTCCTGGAAGCCCAACAGAAGGTCGATCCGAGGTAATCAGAAATTGGGCCGAACCACTTCTCAAACAAGCCAATGAATCACTCCGGAAGATTCGCTCTCCTAGTCGACCGAAAGAACCGCTCTCATATAGGGCATATCGACCAAATATTTTGGATCTGCATGGAAATATCCAACTGAGCTGTTCAAATACTTGGCCTGACTTTCAAGGAAGAAAAGGCGGTCAACCACTTCCGGACAAAGCTCTACTTTTGATACACCTCACCATGGAAGCCACGTAAGCCGCAGTTTCCGAGGATACTATTTATGAATAGTTGAATCAGCCTTCCAGCCGTTATTCTATCCAGGGAATGGACTCCAAGCATCCAAGTCATCCCAGAAAGGCCGGCCACGTCACAACAGCCCAAGTCGTTATCTCCACCTATAAATACCTCAAAGCTTAAAGAGAAAAGGGACTTCTTCGATTTCTTAGAGGACTTCTACTTCTTTCAGGAGAAACCTTTTCTGGAAGAAAGAAATAGCCATCTTCTTTCTTTTCTTCAAGGAGAAAAAGCATTGTATTTGTAATCCAAAGCAGAAATAATATATTAGGTGGACGTAGGCACAGTCTTTGCGGAACCACTACAAAATGTCTGTGCGTTTTCCCCGTTTTCTTTACTTTTCTCCGTATTTTATCGATATTCGTGCCTTCTTCACACGATTGGGGGTTGATCGTCACTAGTGACCAACTTTTCATGTCAACACAAACGCAAAGGAAAATACATACCATAGTTCGTGTTAAACATTGAAAAATGGATTTTTGAAAAAAAAATCCAAGTTAAAAAGCCTTATCTAAAGAAGGTGGTAAGCAGATTTTAATTATAAAATCCAACATGAGGTTTAGTATAAGTCCAAAAGTATAAGTGAAATATTGTTTTATGTTAAAAGTTGTGTTTACTTAATCAAGCGAATTAGGTAAAGAGATTATATGGAAAGAGAATTTCAAATGTAAGAAATGGTTTTTTAAAAACTAGATTTGAAATCAACATGGTAAATAAGATTTTTAGGATGGTTTAATATCAGTATGTAAGTTAAAAACTATTATTTATTCTAAGATAAGAACGTTGTCGATCAAGGTCTTAGAGGTAAATAAAATACCCCAACTTGAACGATTTCACTGTTATCGAGGAATGATATTAGTTTGGAGTAAGTAAAAGGTGTTGAAATTATTTATTATCCCATACGAAGGATATTGAACATTACTGCGAGATTGGGAATATAAATAATACTATGTTAATTGCAATAAGAATATTTGGTTTTTAATAATATGATTTGACATTTACTTTACTCGTATCAGAATCGGTAATTGATTTTATACCCTTAAGTATAATATATATATATATGTATGTATGTATCGAGATTCCCGAATTTAAGGAAATATGGAAAATAGTTTTGGAGAAATATAGTGATATTTCCAATCGTAAACGAAATGGAAAGAGGGTTTATAAACTATGGCGATATTTTCAAATATAAGGGAATATGAAAAGGTTTTGAGAATATAAACGATATTTCCAAGATAAAGGGAATAAAATATGTTTTAATGAATATGGTAATGTTTCACGATAAAGAAATGTAAGGATGGGATTTGAGTAAATACATTTAAGTTATGGTTAATGTTTCAAGTAACGAAAAATAGAGTTTCAATGAGATTAAATTTATGAAATCGATTTCAAGGATATATGGAATGGTAAATTTAATATCTTATATAAAGGACTCGAGCTGCCAATGTACTTAACAGTATTGTTATAGTTTGATAGTTAAATAACCGACTATTAAAACACTGGCCCATACGATGGCTGGCACGAAAAGACCGGAATCGAATTTATCCGGGAACCATTCCATCCAGCAAATACGTGAAATGTTGATTGAAGATGGAGCAATTGAAGACCGTGAATCTTAATAAGTGGATGGATCACTTGACGAATTTTCTCTGGTCTACAGCCAGAGATGTTTGGATAGTGACTCCGTCGTGGTTGGAACCCACAGATTTGCAAGGACTTCTCGCTACTGATCCTTAGGGTGATTCTTAGGATGCAGTAGGAGGGTGCCTTCGATTCATCCTGTTCCTGGATGACTTGTATGGAGGAATGTCTAACAGTGTATTTCCAGAAGGGTCACGTACTTTGATTTCTTCAAACGTATCGAGTTTGGTGACGGAGAATTTATTCTCTTGCTCAACACCCAAAGTATTTTTATGGAAATCAATTAGTGATCTCTAGCGGATCTGAAGATGTGGCATTCAAAGTAAATGGAGATGTGCTAGTAAGCTTAACCTCAAGCCTCATCAACCGAGAAATGGCACAAAATCAGTTAGGTAGCATAATTATGTGGGTCGCACCCATTAAAAGGGTATATCATTACATGATCTGGAGAAATCAAATGCCTTTAGTTGTCACTTTTATTTTTATATGTATGCTATCGGTACGGTTGGCTGCCCCCAACTGTAGTAATGATATATTTGGTACTCTCAAGAGAATGAGGGGCCAGTCATGTGTAGCCGGGTTGCAAGACGTTCTTTTTGAACCCCAATGTATTCGTCTCTGAAGGTACATTGTCGGAAGGTGGTCCCATACCTTGCCATAGTTGGAATCCATTCTCTAATAAGAGACCGTGGTTTTGATTGTATACTATTTATGTAGAGCGTGAGATGCAAGCGTTCTGCTAGATTGATATTTATTTGTATTTAAATACTATTATAATATCAGAAAAGATATTGATTTCAAAAATGTTTTGGGTTATAGTAAGGTAAAAACCATCCGTGTTTATGTGTGTACTGGTGTTACTATTATCCTTTTCTTTCAAAAAGGATTTTTCAAAGTTAAATAAGTTGTTTGTGCTGTGAATTTATCACTGAAAGTATTCCAGACTGATCCAGGTGAATTTTGCTTTGCTTCAAATGTGCTCGGGTCAGATCGAGTATATTTCCAGGTTAGGTTTCGGTTGGAGTTTCAGGAGCTGGAAGCAGGAGGATTCACTGTTAGTTATATAGAATTATTTTCCGATGTGACAGATATATGTTGTACTCTGATGATTGGTATGTATATAGAGTTTCTTTTTGTAAAGGGATTTGATGTTTATATTTATTCATTCCGCTACGAGATTTTGATGTGTTCTTCTTTTTCTTCTATTCTAAATATTTGTTTCTTGCTTTTCTCATCCTCTAAATTCTTTCTATTAACCGTTTGGGTTTTCGATACTTGGATTTTTGGCAAGTAATACAGGGTTATGTATTATTGTCGAAATTCAAGCATCGAATTTTTCTGGGCTGTTACATAAAATTTTATTTTGAATAGTTAAAAATATTTCTTGATTGTTTGGATGCATTGAAATTTTATTGTGGCTATATTTTAAATATATTAATTATTTACGATTGGTGGTTGTGGCTATTATATATATATATATATATACATATATATATATATATATGTTGGTGGTTGGATATTTCCTGCAGTACCATTGGCGGATGCCTGCATTATCATTAACAGATGACCCTATGCGCCAAACAATATGATAGTGGATGACCTTCTATATCGCGATATCTTGCCTTGAAGCAGGATGGGTATTATTTATGTTGGTTAACATCTGTGGATGTTGGAAAAACAGGTTGGAAGGATCCAACTGATTCCTCAAAAATATTATTATTTATTTGTTTTCATATATATTATCATATATGATGTGTTAGAAAACCTATGATTGAAAATTGTGTGTTTTTGATTGGTTGAATATCACTGGCCCTAAATGTTGATTGTAAAAATATCGTGAAAAGGGGTTTTGAGATCTAAAATTGAAAGTCTATTTTTTCTAAAATAGAATTTCAATTTTCGAATGGACTAGAAATAAAAACAAGTAATAAATTTATAAACGGTGTTTATAAATTAAATGGAATAAATTTTAATTGGATAATGTGGGAAATTGAAATGAATTAATAAACAGTGTTTATAAGTAAAGGGAAATAAATTATTATTGGATAATATGAATATTTAAATTCAAATGTGAACTTAAAGCTAGAATTGAAAAATCGTTTTAAATAGTAAACAATGAAATTTATTCCAATGTTCGGGATGGAAATTAAATTTGAATAAATCCATAGGATTTATGTTTGAATTCGACTATGTCGGATTTACAAAATAAATTACTCCAAAATAGGATATTTAAATTGTATTAGATAGAAACTGAAATAAATTATGAAAATAGATTCCTTACTTATACATAAGTTAAAATAATAAAATATCATCCGCGTTAGTGGCTCAGTGGATAGGCATTCCACTACCTAGTAAGAGGTTAGGTGTTCGAGGCCTGCCCTGAGTACCTATCCACAAGTAAAATTAACCTGGTGTAGTGGAGGTCCAAGGGGACTGCGTTAACCTGTACAAGGTTGTGGTGCGAACTGGGTTGCCCTACATCTCCCAAGATGGACGCTCCACCATCGTCTTCGATTGGTCATTCATTTTTTAAAATAATAAATATTCCAAAGAAAGAATCGGGTTTTAAATAGATTTGTATAGAACTTGTTTTAATATATAAAACAAATAAATTTATAAACGATGTTTATAAGTGTAGTGAATTAATTATCGTGAGATAATTTGGAATTTTAAATTCAAGTATGAATTTAAAAATAAATTTGGAAATCATTTCGAAAATGGAACGATGGTTTTTATTTTGGAATTCAAAATATAAAAGGAATTGAGTTTCAAACAGATTTTTGAAATCAAACTTGTTTTAATATATAAAACAAGGAATTTGAATTTAAAAATGGTCTTTATAAATCTAGTGAAATAAATTATCATTTGATAATTTAAAAAATTAAATTCAAATATGAATTTAAGTGTGAATTGGAAATTGTATCAAAAAGGGAACAACGGATTTTATTTCGATATTCGGAATATAAAATGAATTTAGATAAGTCTAAGGAATTATAATTGAATTCGATTTCATTGAATTTTATAAAATAATTTATTCCTAACGGAATTGGAAATTAATATTAAAAATGGAGTTATGATTGAATTTATAACCGAGTAATGAATAATTTACAATTAGAGATAATTGAAAATATTAAGTCGGATTTGAAAACTGGATTTAAAATATAATTAAAATGAGCTTGTCGCAGTGCAGCAGTTCGTAAATTGGCATTTCAAACTTCAATTGAGTACATATAACTCAATTTAAGTTGGAGTTCTTTGAAACAAGAATCGTTAGGACCGATTTGATAATAGTTTCTAATGGAAAAAAATAGATTTCGTCTTATAGATTTTGAGTTATGTTAAAATCAAATTTTCAGAAAAACAGCGCCATAACCATTATAAAACCTTAACGGTTTATTTAAATAAATAAAAGGAATTTAAGTAAATAAAATTCAGAATTTCCATTAGAAAAATCCAGACTTGAGATATAGACTAAATATGAACTCAAGTGGAGTAAGTAAACTAATTATTGAAATAAAAATCAGATTTTTAATTATTTAATAGGATTAACTAATTTGAAGAATAATTAGTTAATCAAGTTTTGATATGAAATTGGGCTTTGAATAAGTGAATGAGATTTGAGAATTTATATATGAAATCCAATACGAAACTTGAGTTGAAAATGGAATTTGATTGGTTAATAAGTAAATTAAAATATATTTGAGTGTGATATGTTCAAATAAAAAGTGGAATAGGCAGAAGAGCTATTTAATGAATAAATTAGCTAACTGAGTTAAATATGATTGGATGGAGTTGGAATAAATTTAAAATGGTTAGATATATGCTAAGCAGGATTGGAATGAAGTGTATGAAGATTATAATTTAAGTGCCCAACAAAAAGGTACACGTTTAAATTCCGTATGAGACTTTATGCACCGAATCGGCAAGCCACTTGGCTTTTTGATTTTCTTTTCGAATGGAAAGACCCCAGAGAGGCGAGTTGAGGTTTGAGCTATTGACCGGTATGAAGGAGGTGCTGGCGATTTTTCCGAAAATTTAAGAAGATATAAAAATTTAACAAAAGTTAGATAACTAGAAATTGACTTATTAATTATATATTAAATTAATAAACAAATAAATGTATAATAAGATTTTTTATGAAGAAGGGGAATTAGTAAATTAAATCCTGGGAGATTGGAAGGAGAAACATATATATGTTTTAAGGTGAACGACGATTTAAAAGAAAACATTTGCAGACTGAAATGATTATGTTGATAAGAAGTTAAGAAATGAAGTTAAGGGAATTAGAAACTGACTGGATGTTAGTTGAGTTGAATGACTTTCTGAGTGTCGATCTGATGTTGGTTTCAGCCTTCGAGATTGACACTTAGGAAATTGTTCTCTTGCTAGTTTACGTTTAGTGTCTGATGAATGTAAAAGAATAGTGATTTGCGAATATATGGAAATGTTTTCCGATGTTGATTGATATTTTCTAGAATAGAAAATGAATATAGTTATGATAAGTGGAAATGTTTTCCAAGAAATGTGAGAAGTTAAACGGGTTTGGGAAATGATAACTTTAATTAATAGATATTAATTAAGAGGTACAGTGATTGTTTGATGCTTTGAATGGATGTTTGTTTTTTCTTTGATAGTTAAATAACCAACTATCGAAGTATTTACCAATATCGTTGTCATTATGGAGAGGTCGGTTGGATTATTATCGGAGAACCACTCCGTATTGGCAAGGGATTTTTATATTAATCCTAGGTAGAAATTGCCTGAAATGGATTAATGGAAATTTTTCCTTCGGTTTCGTTCAGTCCCGGAACGAAGTTGTTTGGACGAATGTCTGACAGAATAATTCCAATGATCGCTCATGTTTGTCTGCATAAATATATATGGTGGTGGAGAATTTATTCTCTTAGCATAATATCCAGATTATATTTGTGCAAATAAATTAGTGATTAACTAATCAGACAATGTGGCATTCAAAGTGTTTGTGCTATCAATGAAAGGTAAGAGATCAAAGCCTCATGCCTCAACAACCAGGAAATGATAAAAATTGGGCAGGCAGCATGGCTAAGTGGGTAGCCCCTAGTTAGGGTGTATTATCATCTATCAAGATAAATTTCATTTCATTCTTTATTCTATTCGATGCAGTCCCATTCGGGAAAACAGTTGCTGATCCCAACCTTTGGTTATATACATTCGATACACTCAAACGAAATGAGTGGTTGGTCATGTGTGGCCGGGTTGCAAGATGTTTTTGTTGAACCCAGTGTATTCCTCTCTAGAGGTACACTATCGGAAGGTGGTTCCATACCTTGTTATAGTTGGAAATCCAATCCCTAATAAGTGCTCGCGGTTTTGATTGTATATTATATATGTAGAGCGTGAGATGCAAACGTTCTGCTAGATTGTAATTTATTAAACTTATACACTATTATAATATCAGATTAGTGTTGATTTTATAGAAATATTTTAGGGTTATTGTAAGGTAAAAACCATCCTTGTTTTATGTATGGATTAGTCTTTCTTTTAAAATGAGTTTGAAAAGTTAAACTAAGTGGTTATAGTTTACTCACACCAATCCCATGACTGACCTAGAGTTTATTTTGATTTGTTTTGCCCTAACTCTTGGGTGCCCAAATTTGTACAACAGTCAAGTAGTTCAGGTACTCACAAATATACTTGGAGGAGCTTGGAGCAGGAGGCTTCAACGTTATATAGATATTTTTTTTATCCTCTCTATTGTAAGTGTTGTACTCTGATAATGATGTGTATATAATACAAATTTGTATTTCAAAAGTTATTATATATATATATTATATTTTGCTGCGATGTGAGAATTTGTGTTGTTGTTCAGTTCTGTCTTCTATCTATTTTCTTCTATTCTAATATTTCTTTCTTTCTATTTCTCATCCTCGAACTTCTTTCTATTAATGATCCAGTAATTTCTGGTGTTTGGTTAGTCGATATGGTATTTGTATCGGTAATCAGGATCGGGAAAATAACAGTTCGTTACAAGAAGCTCGAGAGATCACCAATCGAGCTGGCATTATCCCGGCAACCCATCAGATTCCCGAAGTAATTCCAGATAGAACTCGTACAATCCCCTGAGAATAATATTTGAATGGAGGATTCGGTGCTACCATCACTTCAACAGCTGCACCTGGAGATGAACGGGATGCCGATTCTCTGAAGGTTCTCATCTATTAGTAAACCATTATGCAAGGTTTTCCACATAAACAAAGAGACCTTCAGGGGAATGCAGACATTCCAAACGAAAGAAAAAAGAGGCTTCCTAGGTGGGTAGTCCGCATAGAATTCTACGCAGCCGATAGCGAGAAGGAGTTGACATCCCAAGAGGTACCACCTCTATGTGCATCTGATAAGGCCTTCATGTATTACATCTGTTTACGCGTCTCACTAGCATAGGACGAGATACCGGTGTAATTCGTACTTTCCAGCCTTCGATACTTGGCATGGAGGAACGTCACCCAGAGGGAGTTGTTCGCTCCAAACCTCGCCCAGAGCTTGCAAGCAAAGGCCACACAGATGTCTTGAGGGTTTCGGAGGCCAAGGCCTCCTTCACTTTTTGGACGACAAATAGAGCTCCAAGAGATCCACCAGTGGCGAGAAGCATTCTCCATGGAACCCCAGAAAATAGAAGAGGCCAAGGAGCGGTACGAGTGGAAGAAGGAAGCAGTAGGAGTCATAGTCGCAAAGGTATGAGATCCCATGGAATCAAGAACATACTTAATGAGAACTAGCCTTCTTTCGTGGGAAAGAAGGGTAGCATTCCACCTAAGGATCTTTCCCCTAATTTTGTTAGTTAGGGAACCAAAATGGCGTTGAGCTTCCTACCTCGATATAGAACAATACCTAGGAAAGGAAGCGGAAGCGAGGCCGCCTTACAGCCAGAAGATGTCTCGATCCAGGAAGATCTGACATTGGGCAGGTCTTTCGCGGGAACGAAGCAGCTCTTAGAAGAGTTAAAGAATTGGCCCGAGCACCTCTCATACTGCCGAGTAAGACCCAAAAGCCTACTAAAAGAACGATGATTTCCATTATTAAAAATTATGATGTTGTCAATGAAATATAAGGAGGAAATCAGAGGGCATCCCCAGGGGTGCCGAAACGCTGAATCTGCCCATCAATCATAAGGGATTGCAAGCCACGAATTAAAGCCTCAGCAGCTAGAACGAACAAAGAAGGAGAGAGCAGGTCTCCTTGATGCAGTGCTCTCCCGGACCAGAGAAAACAGTGGTTTATCCGTTGATCAGAACGGAGAACCAACAGTTAGAGGTCAGTCTCCAAACAACATCAATAAGGGGTTCCAGGAAACCGAAAGCCCTAAGAATCTTGAAGATCAGTAGGTCTCCTTGTTGCAGTGCTCTCTCGGACTAGAGAAAACTGTGGTTGATCCGTTGGTCAGAACGGAGAACCAACAGTTAGAGATAAGTCTCCAAACAACATCAATAAGGGGTTCCAGGAAACCGAAAGCCCTAAGAATCTTGAAGATCAGCAGGTCTCCTTGATGCAGTGCTCTCCCGGACCATAGAAAACGATGGTTGATCCGTTGATCAGAATGGAGAACCAACATTTAGAGATAAGTCTCCAAACAACATCAATAAGGGGATCCTGGAAACCGAAAGCCCTAAGAATCTTGAAGATCACGTACCACGACATGCGGTCATAAGCTATAGCCATATTGAGCTTGACAACCACATTGGACCCACGAACTTTCCTATTGATCTACGAAATAAGCTCCTAGGCTAAAGGACGTTGTCAATGATTAAACGTCCTTTTAAATACCCAGCCTGAGAAGAGGAGATAAAACACACAAGAAATGGAGCTAACCTAGAGGCTAGAACCTTAGAGATGACTTTATTAGAAAAATTACATAAACTGATAGGCCGAAAATCCGCACAAGAGTTAGGTAGGTCACATTTGGGGATAAAATTGATTTAAATTAATTTTCATTTAATCATAATTTGTTCAAGTTTATTTTGAAATGAATAGCAATTTCAAAATATGAAGTCGAGTTAAGTAAATAAACGACATTTTAACTCGAACGGACTTTTTTATCTATTTAATTTATTTTAATAATAAATGTCGAGAAAATTTGATTTCAAAATCTGATATTTTGAAAATATTATTATTTTGATATTCTAATAATATGAAGTGTTCATTTTTGATTTAAAATTGAAATGGAAGTTAGAATCATTTTTAAATGAGATTTTAAACGTTTATAAAATAAGTTTTGAATGGAAATCGAAGAAATCTATTATATATAATATAATGGTATAAATGAAGATATTTGATTTTGAATAGAAAAGGTTGAAATGGAATTTCAAATGGTAGTTGAAGACAATTTATATAATTTATAAATTATTTTGAAATCGATTCGGTTTACATTTTAATTATAAATCGATTCGGGCTTGAATAAGACGTCTCGCGCAGCGATAGTTCGCGAATGTCAACCCGTAACTTCGAATTGACGTAACAGGAGATTCGACCATCAGATTCTCCTGAAACCGAACCGTAGGATTCGTATCAAAAAGATCTATCAAATGATAATAAGATTTTTAAAATCCAACAGTTAGATTTTGAGAAATTCTCAATTCAAATTTGAATAAAAATAGTGCCAATGCAGTTAAATGACCTGGAACGTCATTTAACCGAAATGGCCTATTTTTAAATGATTGAAAATAGGAAGAAAAAAAATTAGGTTAATTCATAATAAATGATTTGAAAAGATTTTGGGTGAAATATTCCTAGTTTATAAAGATAAAATATATTTTTATTTGATTAAGTTTTTTATCAACTTAAATAAAAAATGGAAAGGAATTGAAATGGTTTTAATATAACCAGAATTTTCCGACGTATGAACTGGAAAGGATTTGGATGAAAATTATCTTCGGATATCTAGTATTGGATTCCGTGATTTTACAGATATCATTGAGGAATTTGGAAGATATAGATATCATTATTCCCAATGCGATATCTGTTGGTTTAAGAATTTGATGTTGAATAAAAGTGATATGATTTCTATTCAGAGCCTTGAATTTAGTATTAAAATTGGGTTTGTCGTGAATGGTGTTTTCAATAACACTGTTCTTAAATCTAGTTGAGAAAGGAATAAATTTTTAATTAAGATTAGTGAAGTTTTCCAATTAATAAATATAATTGGACTTAACTGGAAGTTGATTTTGGGTTCATTACGAACAATGTTTTAAATAACATTAGTTCTTAAACCCAGTTAACTGTAGATTTATGATTTAGAATTTATAAATCTTTTAATTAAGATTGAATGGATTTTTCCAAAGTAAGTTTTCAAATTTAATAAACTAAATTGGAATTGAATGGAATTCGATCCAATAATAATCAAAATGACCTTTTGTGAAGGAAGATCATTACTATTTGTGGAATTTAAAAGGCTTTGTCGTTATTCCGCTTATAATATTAGTTTGATACGGAAATTCATATCGATTATGTTCCGATCAGATTTTCGTGAAGATTCCATATTAAATGGAAGTTGATTTTGGGTTTATCATGAATAATGTTTAAAATGACATTTTTTCTTTAACCAGTAAAGATAATATTAATTTCCTAAGTTAAATAATTATTAAATAATGATTTTTGAGATTAAAACTAAGTTGGAGTTTTACTGAATCTTTAATAAGATTAAAATCTGAATAGGGTAATTAAATTTACCAAAATCGATAAGTGTTCAAGATGGAGTACCACCAGTTTTACTCCATGCGATAGTCAAATCTTTAAGTAAATTTAAACGTAAAATGGTAATTAAATTTACCGATAACACAATGGGTGCTACATATGAAGTAATACTAGTTTTGCTCCATGGGATGAATAGGTTGGGATTAGGATAATAAAATAGATGATTACATAGGTAAGGATTGTTAATCCCGACTAGTTTGATAAACCTTAATTTGGTTTAAGTGGTAAAAAGATATTATAAAATCTTTTGAAATGATTTCCAAGGAATGGATTAAAAAATAAGTTTAAATGAGATAATCTTTGATAAGATTAGTGGGAACTTTTCTTAAGATAAAGAATATTTGAATACTAGAATATTCTGGATTGGAATGAGGCGTATGATGTGTTCTTATATCACTTGATTATAAGATATGCGAGTTATTCAGAATGACCGGGTCTAACCCATTCCGAATAATTGATACGACGATTAAAAATCGAAGATTTGAAGACGGTGGTTGAAGATCGGAGGTCTTCACATCGTTAGGATGACTACTGATGTCCCGATTGGGCTGTACATCTGAGATGAGGTAATAAATGGTGGTCATCCATATGTACTTAGAGATCGACTAGAAATGTGAGGGCCTCTCTCCTGTATTGGACGTATGGGACAAGGAATATGGTGCCTCCAGTTTCGTTCAGATTTAGAACGAACTTGCAAATGGGTTGTATGTCTGACATTGTACTTCACACTGTATTCGTTGTTCTCTACTAAATGTATATCTATTTGGTGACGGATAACTTATAATGATAGCGTAACACCGTTCTTTGAGATGTATGAGCTTAGAGTTTATATATTGGTAGACATCAATGGTATGGTATGGATTGACAATGTGGCTTGCTGAGATGAATGGATCAAAGCTTTTGTTGAAAAGAAGAGTTTTGTGGATGATGATCAAAGCATGGCTTTAATATAGCCTAGCTTTGTGTATAGCGTTAATTTGCGAGCTCCACACTCCGGTATGAGTCAAAAACGGGATGAAGGACCACAGGAGGGCAAGTGTTTCTTTCTAGCTAGGAGCAATGTCATGGTATGGAACCTAGATATTTTATTTGTGTGGATGATGGATAGAAAGGTACCTCGGATATTGCTGTACAAAGGCCCTTGATGGTTAACTTACTGACCAGATTTTAGGTCCAATAGGACCGGGAAACGTATTGTTCAGGAAATGTTAATCCACAAACATAAGAGTGGATCGACCCTGCTAGATCCGGGTGCACGTGCACGTTAGTCCTGGGGAATGTGCTGGATTACCCGGAATCAGATGTGTAAGATCCCTTCCCTCGGCTCATAGATGGAAACCATATTTCCAATACAAACCTTGTGATTTCAATTGTAAACCTTTATGGAGACATAGTAGGATGGGTATTATGTCGTCTAAGATTGATACATTTATATCCGAAATTAATTTATAGAGTATGCACTAATAATAATAAAAGATAAATTTCGCGTATCAAGCATATTTACCCATTATAAGATAAAGGCAATCCTCTGGTTTGTGTTGCATTGTGTGATGGGACCTGAGTCTTGTAATGGCTTCATTTTTCTATTTAGCATTATGAGTTTATTTTATGATATTATTGGAAGAAAATCTGTTCTGTGTCTTACGGCCTGGTCCCGTGATTTACCCAACTTTAAAATAAAGCTAATAACTGTTTTAGTTTCAACACCAGTCCCATGAATGACTCGGAGTTTTTTGTTTCACACCTAAACTCTGGATGCCCATATTTTCCATACGGATAGCTAGTAGTTTTGGTTTTGCAGATCTTTTCTTTTCACATGATCCTGGATTATGGCTGGAGTTGTACTCGGGTTTATTTTGTAGTCTTTTGCTGATTATGTTTATGTATTTAAATTTCCATTGTATTGCAATTTATTACTCTCTGATATTTTTCTCTGTATGTTATTTATTCGTACTCTGATATATATTCTTGTGCTCTGATGTAAATTGTTGTAATAGCAATGAAAAGTTATCTTGTTCTGTGTTCTAAAGCACCTTGTTGTCATGACAATCCGCGCTTTTCCATCTCTTCGGAGGTCCGGGAAGTTCGGGTTGTTTCACTATATCTTGAAGGTATACCGATGCAGTCCTCTTGCTTTTGATGAGAAAAAAGTGAGCGCTCTTCGTAAGTCTGTCCACTATCACCCAAATACTAGTGTTTCCCTTCCATGATCTGGGAAGTCCATCGATGATGTCCATAGAGACGCTCCCCTACTTCCGTTGTGGGACATCCAAGGGCTAAAGTAATCTGCCAAGTTTCCTTTGTTCAGCCTTTACTCGCTGGCAAACCAAACATCGGGCCACAAATTCCTCCACATCCTTCTTCGTTCCAGCCCATAACAAAGCTCTCTTCATATCTCGATACATCTTTCCGCCGCCAGGATGGATAGACGTCTAAGAATGATGAGCCTCCTCAAGGACCGTCCTGAACAAATATTTATCTCGGGGAACATAGAGCCTTCCATCTCATCGTAGCCACCCTTTATCATCCATAGAGTATCTAATTAGGTGACTAGAGATCTTTCCTTCACTAAGCCTATCCAACTTGTCTACTGTGTGCGGGTCCCTCGCTGTGTGGATCTAATGCGCTCCATGAGAGTAGATTGTACCATCAATGGTGTTAACAAACTAGGCGTAAGATTCGTAGATGGAATAAAATCAAAGATCGATATAAACTCCAAGCTCCGCCTCTCTACGAATAGAGGACACAAGGTCATCCTTTGCCTACTCAATGCATCCGCCACTACATTACCCGTTCCTGGGGTATAAGCTATCCCAAAATCGTAGGACGCTAGGAACTCCATCCATCGTTGCTGCCTTAGGTTGAGATCCTTCTGTGAGAATAAATATTTGAGCAACTTATGATCCATGTATAGCTCAAATCTCTCTCTAAGTAAATATTATCGCCATGACTTAAGTGCGAACACTATAGCAACCAACTCCAAGTAGTGGGTAGAGTAGTTCTTCTCGTGAACTCTCAACCATCTGCCTCCGTAGCATACTACCCTACCTTCTTGCATCAACACGACATCTAACCCTATGCCACAAACATCTATGTAGACCATAAACACTTTGGTTCCATCGGGGAGAGTAAAACAAGGGCTAATGCCAGAGCCCTCTTCAATCTTTGAAAAGCATCCTCACAATCAATGCTCTAAGACAACATCAAGTTCTTCTTCGTCAGTCGGGTGAGTGGGGCTGATATCCTTGAAAAGTCCTTAATGAAATTCCTATAATAACCGCCAACCCTAGGAAACTCGTCACTTCCCTCGCTTTCTTCGGAGCCTTTCAATCTTGAACTATGACGACTTTAGTGGGACTCGTCGCTGTCTCATCCTTTGAGGTTACATGCCCTAGGAACCTTACTTCCTTTCCCCAAAAGTGACACCTAAATTTTTTTGCCTTGAGCTGATGCGATCTGAGAGTGCATAAAATCTCTCTTAAGTGTAGGGCATGTGCCTCCTCATTCTTCGAGAAGATCAAAATATCATCCATGAAGACCACTACAAACTTATTTAGAAGTTCTCTAAACACTCTATTCATCAAGTCCACAAAATATGTGGGTGCATTGGCCAATCCAAAAGGCATAACCAGCTACTCAAAGAATCCGTCTGGAGTTCTAAAAGTAGTCTTATCAACACTGTCCTCTACCACTCTCAACTGATGAAATCCCATGGCCAAAGCCAATTGCGAGAAAACTGATGCACTTACTAGCTGATCAAACAAGTCGTTAATCCTCGGAAGTGGGTGCCTATTCTTATTGGTGAGCTTATTCAACAATCTATAGTCCACGCATAAACGAAGTGAGTCGTCTACCATAGTCGCAAAGACGACTGGAGATCCCCACATCGATATGCTCCGCCTAATGAATCCTTCCTCGAATTGCTCCCCTACTTACTTTCTGAGCCCCCTCCTCTCCCTATGAGCCATGTGGCGCATCGGTAAAGCACCGGCTTCGCATTCTCTACCAAAGTAAATTCGGAAGTCTATCTCATGCCTCGGACGTAATCCTCTAACCTCATATAAACACATCCGGATGATCTCTAACTATGGGTACTGATCAAAGATCGTCTACAAAAGCATTAAGCGAATCTAAGAAACTGAGCATAACTAACCCTCGTGAGTCAAACGAAATCTCGAGAGTTCTCCCTTAGCACGTCAAAAGCCTGACAACTCTCCTCTCATAGTCTAGAATGGCACCATACATGGCTAGCCAATCCATTACTAGAATCAACCCATAACCCATAAAGCCAAGAACATACGCATTGCATTCAAACTCGACGCCCAAGATAGAAATTATCAAACCCCGAAATATCATGGATAAATGAGTCGTACTCTTATGTGGTTTGAGACTACAATAAGATCAGAAACAATTCTAGTATCTAGTTGCAGATTATTTACCACATAATTGGATATAAATGAATGAGAATACCAAAATCAAAGAGAGCCATAATAGGATAGTCAAAAAGGGAAATCAAGCCTTCGACTATGACATTCCTACCTCGATCAGATCCACTAGCCTCAAGAGTATGCACTTGTTCTCCAGAAGTTCCCCTTGTCCTTGCTTGTTAGGGCATTGCTTAGTGAAATGTCCAAGTTGACCATACTTTCTTTTTCTTTCTATAGTGTTTCACAAAATGACCCAAAGCTCCATAACCATGGAACTTAACTTCAGTCCTGATACGAGCCTTATTAGGCTTTCCTCCTTTCTTCTGCATTCTTGACTTCTTTCCTCTCATCCTTATTGTCCTCGTGCATAAAAGCCATGTCAACAAGACTGTCGAAAGTCGCTTCCATCGGTATATGTGACATGCTAGTCTTTGGAGAGGTTGATTCAACCCTCTCGCAAACCTAAGAGCCTTCTTATGTGGAGTATTCACTAAGTCCAAACCAAATCTCGCTGGATAATTAAACTTGTTAACATGTTCCTTAATAGACATACTTCATTGTTTAAAAGCCAAAAATCTCTCCATATGCATTCCTTCTTCTGCTTGAGAAAACAACTTCATCTCAAATCTCTATCTGAAATCATCCCAAGTAGCTAATAGCTGTCTCATCGGTGTCACCGCCCACCAGTATGAATCTTCTTCCTTTAATTGCCAAGCGGCCAACTGTATCTTCCTCCTATCATCGAGCTTAAAAGGATCATACAAGCTCTTCGTTTCTCTAAGTTAATTGTGTGCCTCAACATAACTCTCCATACCATGGAACAGTTTCCCTCCCATTGCGCAGAAGTCCCTACAAAGCTTAGAAAAGTTGACTATACGAGACGGTGGAGGTACCTCGGCTGCAGCTGGGGGTGGGGCATCTCCTTGTGCTCTAACAGGTGCCTATGGAACCATGTCGCTAATGGAATGCCCTCAGGAAGATTTGGTGCCCCAGACATGCTGAAAAGAGAAGAAACATAGATTCAAAAAGAGATCAAAAGAATATTGTATATAGCTTGAGGGGATATGTTTTTTAGAAATAGGTTTCTTTTTTAGAGTACTTTACTTTGCAAACACTTTTTCAAAACTTTTTCTCTGATCTTGTAATCTTTAGCTTCGAAACCGAATGTGACACCCCACATCCCATAATGTCACCCATATGAGGATGCATTAAGCTCCATGAAGCGCATGAAGTATACAGTAACAGAATTTCACAAGATTGAATAAATGCAATGGAAATAGAAATTTTATTATAGCATAAAAACTATTGTTTCAAACACTAGTTACAACATCATATCACTTTACCTCACTTTTCAAATACCAAAAACAAGAGATAAAACCCCCGCCTTATGAAACCGATTATTAGAGTACAAAATAGTAAAAGCATATCCCACTTCCATAGCCATATTAAAATAGAGCAAAAGTCGAAGCAATACATAGAAAGATAGAAAATCCAAGAATCCAAGCTAAATATCACAGTCACTGCTGATCACTACCCTAAGAACCTGAGGGGGGAGGAAGAGAGAGAAGGAAAACAAAATAGATCAGACATAAACTCTGGCGAGTTCCAGTGATTTTCAGTATAATCATGAAATAAGGTACCAAGACGGATAAATAATACTGGATAAGAAAGTACAATAGCATATACGTAAAAATATACATAATAAAGCAAGAACCGAGTATGCTTCTTATTTTTATCTCAAGGACAAGTTTTCTCTGCACCAATACTAGTATATCAAGATTATATGTTACCTTAATTACTACTCATGTGATCGACTCCCTATTACATAAATACTTTGTATCAGCCCCGACAGTAGGGTGTATCACTCCCTAACCCAACAACTTATAGAACATAGAACTATTTACTGATGTTACAGTGTCTTAGTTCCCCCAATCAGACCCATGCATGCTCATGACTCCACCGAAATGCTCTTGTACCCATTTCCTCCTTTTGAACCTCTTACAATCAAGATCAGTAAAACGTGCCCTGTCCCTTACCTAGTGCAAGGCCCCCTAATAAGATACCAACAGGGATACTGACTGATATGGGTTTCACACAAATTGACACAAGCCAAATCCTCTAAGCTTTCCCATAAGTAGCTAGGATTTAAGAGTCCCAAAACTCGATACAATAGCAGAACGAGGGACCTCTTAGCTTAGTAGATTTAAGTTCATTAATAAGCATGGTTGTAAAATGACATTTCTCTATAAATGTTATTATGTGTGCAACGCCTTCCCAAAAGCAAGCACCTACCCATATGTACATATACATTATAGTAATTCAGTTCTCTTACTTACATTTTCATAACATGTTCTCTATTTAATCTATGTATTAAGTCTAATATAACTTGTATACATATTTGCAAATTCTTCTTTTTGATTATATTCCCAAATTACAGTCAAAAGTACTCAATTTATAATATTCCCCAAATTCTTCTTTTTCATTGTCATTTCATGTTATCCCAAATTCAATTATACACAATCTTAAATCAGAAATGTCTAGGATCTCGGTGGCCTAGGCTCAACGTAAATAAAAAGGGAAAAGAGAAGGAGAAGAACATAATTAAATCAAACTGTATAATATAGGTATATAAACAAGACTATAAATAAAATAAACATCAGAACAGGGATACAGAAGATAGATATATGTGAACATAAAACTGATCAATTACTTGATAGTAAAAGAACATATATTACTGTAAAACTTCATAGATGAATAACAATATAGAAAATAACTTATAAGTACTGTATGTTCTAGATCCAAATTTATTTACTGTCATAATACTTTTTAGACGTCAGATCTAAAAATAACTTAAAATCACAGTGGTTGGATTGAAGTACAGAAAAATATCTCTTTTATATATTGATGTTTGAAGAAAGTCCTCTTTAGATTTGTTGTAGAAGAATAAGAATTGTCCTTTCTAATCTGGGCTTAGGCTGCATCTCACTATCTTCGTGTTATTATTCAGAATATAGGCTTGGAGGAAGAAGAAATGAAGAATAGTTTGTGTGTAGAAAACAATGAGAATGCTAGCCTTTATATATATATTACCTAGGATAATTCCATACCGTTAGATTTTAGGCCTTCAAATCCAACCATACAACTCAACCAATGAACCTTATATATAAAATAGTCCAGATTCAGAAGTCAGAATTCGTCCTTCATGCAGGTGGGTCGACCCACTACCTACCTTGTCGACCCAGGGATCGACCCCCCTTAGACATAGGTCGACCTCGGGGTAGACCCAGGTGCAGGCCAAGTCGCTTCCTGCATTTATTTCATTGTTTGAATTCAAAATGCTTTTTAAATTTTGAAAGCTCGCATCTTCTTCATACATTATCCGATTTATGCAAACTCGGGGCCTATCTAAACCAGAATTCTTAGACTAACGCAATGGTAAAGTAAATTTCTCTTAATTCTAAATATTTAATTATATAATATTTATTTTATTATCGTTCTGTTATGTTGTATTAAATTATGGGATGTTACAGACATTTTTGGGATATGAAAGGTCAAAGTGAAGACTAATGACGATGTTCTTGAGCAATAACTTCATTCACTTAAATGAAGAGGTAAGATGCACACACACCTTGGAGGAGCTATTTATAGGTCCCACTTCATGGGTTCTATAAGAGGTGCTTCTATTATTGTATGCAGAAGACATTTCATATGAAATTGTTCAGCTCTTAGAAAGAAGAGAGAGAAGTAGAATAATTCAATTTTGGAAGTAGTTAGGTCAGATGCAGATAGACATGATAGTAATGCATCATTATTTTCAACTAATATTTCACCTTTAGTGATTACAAGTTGAGTGATTGATTCTGGAGCCTCTTGTCATATGACACCAGTTGGGAGCTATTTTTTCAGTTATGAGAAGATTGATGGCAGATCAGTTCATTTGGAGAATGACACATCTTGTCATGTTGTAGGAATTGGAAGTGTGTGGTTTAAGATACATGATGGTGTTACTAGAACTATCACGGATGTTAGACATGTTCTGATGCTGCAAAAGAGTTTGTTGTCAGTTGGAATTTTGAGTAGATTTGGTATGAGGATAATAATAGAGGGAGAGAATTTAAGAGTGGCGAAGGGTTCCTTGGTAGTGATGGAAGTGGTGCAAGTCGATGATGTTTGTATGCTTCGTGGAGAGACGGTCTTGGAAGATTCAGTAATTTCTACTAATTCATGCATTCAAGTTCTACTCAGTTATGGCACCTTCGTTTACCTCATGTTGACATGGAAAGTCTTGAAATATTAAAGAAGTGTTGGTTAATTTCTGTTGATTCTCAATTAAAGCCTAGCTCTTGTGGAGATTGCTCTTTTGGAAAGAAGAAGC
The DNA here is from genome assembly GCA_030737875.1 of Allium sativum. Taxonomy (NCBI): domain Eukaryota; kingdom Viridiplantae; phylum Streptophyta; class Magnoliopsida; order Asparagales; family Amaryllidaceae; genus Allium; species Allium sativum. Next base: position 216,570,948 of record CM060916.1, on the reverse strand, counting down.
ATGTCACATTTGATGTTGGAAGACCAAGGGCTACAAAGTTTCTAGAGTATGTTCATTCTTAAGTGTGGGGACCCACCCCAATTGCATTTTTACATGGATCCAGTTTCTTTGTGGATGATTTCTCACGTATGGTGTGGGTCTATTTCTTAAAGGCCAAAGACGTAATATTTGCCTAACTTCGGAAGTGGATGACCTTAGTCGAAAAGAAGTCTAGAAAGCAGCTAAGAGTTCTTAGATTTAGCAATAGTAGTGAATTTTCATCACAAGAATTCACTAATTATTGTGCATCCAAGCATGTATTTATAGATTTTTCTGCGAAGTCGCATTCTTTTGGAATAGCGGATAACATGTGTCAGATATTATGGGAAACAGATATGAGCTTGAGACTGATTGCTGGTTTAAAAGTGGGATTTTGGGCAGAAACGATATCTATAGCAATATTTCTCATCAAACATACACCTTCTATTGCCATAGATATGAAGATCCTAGAAGAAGTATGGAAAAGAGAGCCTGTTGATTATTCATTCCTGAAAGTGTTTGGTTGTTTAGCTTATTTAGAAGATGAGAGACATGATAAGCTGAAGCCTAGAAGAAGAAAACATATTTTGTTAGGCTATGGAGGAGGAATGAGGAAATACAGGTTGTGGTGCAAAACAACTAAGAGAATTGTGACTAGCAGGCATGCGATGTTTGATGAGAGGTCTTTATTGAAAGTGGAGCCTCTATCAAGCGATGATGTTAGGAGGACAAAAAATTTCCAAACATGTTTAGTCATTAGATTGTTTCCATATTCAGAGAGAAAATGGTATTTCCGATAATACCATGGTTGATGAGAAAGATTTCGAAGGTTCAGACTCTAGGTGAAGCTCAGTTGCAGAAAAGGCCTTTAATTTCAGTTGGCCCTACTAGTAAGCATATTTGTAATGATGATTCTTCATCTTATACTTTGAATGTTGCAGAACTTGTTGGTGAGTCTGTTGGTATTGACAAAGAAAGTTCTAGCAAAATTCTTATGAAGGATATTAGAGTAGATAATATTGAGTATGTACTCAATCAATTTAGAACGGAGAAGGCGAAGCATGTTGTTGAATCTCCATTAGTCTCTCGAAGCATAGTTTCTACTTGTTTATCTCCTACATCTAATATGTTGAAGCATTTTGATATTCGCTTATATGCATTGTGTTTGTTGATGTGCATATTATCCTTCTTATGTTTGGGAAATTTTTTGAAGCTTTGTTCAGGCAATAGTGCCCAAACTAGTTGATATTGAGCTTGATGGTGTAGACCCAACAATTCGTTGAGATATGGTGATAAAGAGAGACTGTTGTATTTGAATAAAGGTGGAGTGTTGATTTTATGTGATTCAAATATTTGTTTAAGAGGGAAAGAAATTAGCTAATTGATTCAATCAATCAAGTATGTTATAAGTTGAAATATTTAAGAGGATATTTTGATCGGGAATAAGTTAACTAAGTAATCAATTAATTATTAAATGAATTTATAAATGGGGAAAGATGTATATTAATTGATTTTGTAATATGAAGAGATAAATGATTGGCTTGGAGAATAATGCAAGGGAGGAAACATATGTTAATCAAGATCTTCACTTTTCATTTACACTGCAATCACATCGTGGACATTTGGAAAGAATATATGGAAATGAGGAATTTTTTTCTCTTTATCTCAAAGCAACCTTTCATCCTGAAGCCTATATATTTCTTCATATTTGTGGATTGTGAATGTGTGAGAGCATCCACCATTATCCTCTTCTTTAGTATACCCTAATTTCTGTTGTCAATCAATTAGGAGTTTTGAGTCTGTACAAGTATTTATTGAAATTTATTATCTAATTTGTAATTATAGGCCAGTCTCTCCATTTACTACCTATAATTTTGTAATTTCTTTCTTGTATTCTCTTTTGTACTCTCTTCAATGTAATAAAGAATAGTTGTTGGGTCCGTGGATGTACGCATAGCAGAACCATGTTAAATCTTTGTGTTCTATTCTCCTCTTCTATTTTATTTTGTTTGGTGATTATTTTTCATTGAGTTGGTTGTTGATAATTAAGAGACAAGCTAGATCCTCTCTTTTTTTGTATTGCTCCTACGCCTTTTGTATTCGGCTGTGCAGTTTTGAAGTTTATGCAAATCAAATCAATATTTTGCACAATAGATTGGTACTGGAGCAATTTGTGCAATTATTTGCATAACAATATATTCATAAAAACATCAAGAACAAGTAATATGCACTATTATAGAGTCATCTACTGTATCTTGTTATTTTCTCGCTATATCCCTGTTATGACTTTTTCGATCTCTGTTGCATTCAATTCGCTAAGTGTTGTAACTACATAGTTTGAGCATAATAACTTAATGGCTATTTTAGATAATTATTATCTAGTATAATAGAAAAGTATGACTATTCTAACATAGAACAATTGATGTGTGCACTAATAAAGTTATTCCCTCCAAACTCAAAGAAGCGGATGCATCAATTTTTTGAATGCATGGTCTTGACCATAGAAAATTTTTTGGTGCTAAAACTAATGATGGTGATACAATTTAGTCGTCTTAAAGAAAAAGTTGACTATGTCATCTTCGATTATATCTCTGCCTGCTTAGTTCTTGGTTTTTCAACACAAAGCTTCTATGTGTTTTTAAAATGAATAAATTTATAGTGCCTATTTGGTTGCATGATTTTTGGTAGAGTCCAAAAGATGTTGAATGATTTTTAGGAGAAACTAAAGTAGATGCACCAAACATGATACAATATCTCGGAGTTCAATTATTAGAAGTAATCACGTCCAAAATTAAAAAAAAAATCATAATACAAAGATAATTTAGGAAGTAAGGACAATGCATCAGCTAAACTATGGATAAATACTAAACTATGGATAATCCTAAAAAAGCTCAAGCATAATGCTTACAAAAAGGCATGATAAATAACCTACGCTAAGAAATATGCGAACAAGACGATGTACACATATAGAGATGACCTGAAGGATCAACAATTTCTAGCATATTTTTTATTCTTGGATTCTGCATTCCTTTATTTTTAATATTTGGTAATTGCATGGTCCCATTTTTTGACCTCGGTAAAATCTCGAGGTGCAATATAGAAAAATCAAAATGAACGGCTTTTAATTTTATAGTTTGACAAACATTCAATGTTGATTACTAATTTTTCTTTAATAACTATTAGAATAATTTGTTTAAAGTGTAAACCTCTGAAATAAATTGATGTGATGTCTTCAAATTGAAAAGAGGCAAATTTCAATTATAATTTCATTTTGAATACAATTTCTCTGTTCCGAACAATATTATCAAACCAGATTATGGTATATTAAAATTTATGTATCGAATTAAAGGATAAATCATGTTGAAGTATATTGTTTACATGTGAAAATTAATTAGTAGTGTTATTTTGCAAGGTAACATTCTTACCAAGTTATGGACAACATATAGTTGACGGTGTACTTTGTTTCATGAAGTCATCATGTCAAAAAATATCCAATTTATAAGTAAAAATAATGGCAAGGGATAAAATTATCAATAATATATAGTCATGAACAATATTATCCAAAAAATAGAATAAGAATAAAGCCAATTTAGAAAAAACTAAATCCATAAACATGCATTTTCTACTTTAAATCTATTCTATTATACATAAAGCCCAATATGATCCTGTTTTTTTTACAACCTGATAATTCAATAATAATAACATTAATAAAGAAAAATGAATTTAATAAGAAAGAATTAAGTACAAATAAAGGAAAAAAAATAAAAAACTTTTACAGATATCCGAATTTGACAACAAAAACATTTTATTACGTCCAAGGCAAGTTTTAATTTTCATATGTAAATTGTCAAAATCTGAATTTATATGAAAGAGATACAAGAGAATTAAGAAATCAAGGAAACAAGTTCATATTAAACACAACAAAAGAAAAAAAGTTGGAAAACATTACGAGAAAAGAATAAGGAAAAAGGAAAGATTTCGCATAAGATAAAAATACAGAATTATTAGAAAAGATTGGAAATAAGTATTTGGTAAACTAAAAGCAGAACGTTAACTGTTATAAAAAGATGAACCGAAAGCTTAGGAACAAATTTTGTAGACTTACAGGGAAATTATATCATGTATTACAATTCAAAAGAAAGAAAAATGAAAAGACTTATTATGATATTGAAAACTATCATAGAAATTTAGAACATCGAATTAGTGAATAGAAAGAAAAGAATAAAGCGTATTATGATATTAGAAACTTATATTGGTAAAAGTAGAATATCATACGAAAGGCTCCGGTCAGGAACAGAGGAAATAAATTGGACTCAAATCATGGATTGAGTTAATAAATAAAACTCACATCATGGATTTGGTTAATAAATAAAACTTAGGTCATGGGACTAAGTACGTGCGATGTGAAATTAGAATATTGGTAGGTAGAACCAGGACTTGCAGCATACCCTTAAGGTCAAAGACTGATGCCTATGGTCATGAGACTGAGATTAGGCATGCTATGCTGATTGCGGTAAGTAAGTGGTCAAAAGGTGGGGGCAACAACTAGTTTGTATGGATGATGACCGTGTGTGCGCAATCTATAGAGATGCTACTAGGTCCATGCGCTAATTTATGTCTACCTGGTGAATCGTTAGATGGTGATTCTTGCGGCATGGTTTCATGACGATCGGGCTCATAGTGACATAATACAATGCTTGAAGGTGTAAATAGGAAAGACCCATCATTGGGTAGAATTAGGAAATTTATCCTAATAATATATTTAATGTTGCAACTGAAGTGCAAATAATTAGCTTGAATTACGCAAACAATCAACCAACAGTATGAAATTACTCTAAATTGTGTACAAACACTTTACTCTTAGAACACGAGAAGTATTATCAATTATGTTATCCTTTATTTGTTCAAATCCTAGTAATCACTTTTATTCATTAGGCTTAGGCATACAGGAACAGTAGCAGATTCCTTGACAGGATCGGAGCATGGCTTCGGTGCTTCAGTCTTATGTATTCTTAGCTTCTATTTTTTTTTATTAAATTACTGTATTTAGTATAATTGGATTTGAGTTGAATTTCAAAATTTTGATAGTTTGAATTTTTCTTACGATTCTACTTTGAATTATGAGTTAACTTGCATTATTCATTTTGTAAAAATTCAATTTCATTTGCTTTACTTGTGCCTTTTACTGTGAGTTTTGACTCATCTTAATGGGAAAGTTATCCGTGCCACATCATCCTATTATATGCATATTTACGTTGAAATTTTATTAGACTCCAATTGAGATAAATATACGGACTTCCCTTTATACTCATTTCTTATTCAGCTAATTTCTTCTTTCTCATCTGCTTCCTCCTTTCTTTGCGAATCTCCTTCTCTGTAGATCTCTTTCTTGTGAAATCTGAAAATCACATCCTGTTCCATAAACCAATCCGTATGTAGTTTCATTTTGTTGACTACTTTGTATTTCATCTTTCCTAGTTTCATTTGATCCAAATCTATAAACATGATAACACTAATTCGCTTTTCATTAAAACCTAAAGCCTCTTCCCTAAATTAGTTGACTTCCCTTCCTTTGCAACCAATCAAAACCTTTCATCTCCTCTGTCAACAACCGTTAACCACCAGGCCTACCACTAGGCTTGGATCCACTTGATCTAACCGACCTAAGCCAAAAACCTTAATCTACTCTCTTCCCCTACTTTTTGATTTTTGTTTTTTTTTAATTTTCGACAGGTATCTGCTGAGGTCGTGATTTCCTGCTAGAAAAGCCGAATCTTTTTTTGTTCGGATAAAATTGAATTATCTACAACTTCTATTTTGACAACCTTTTCATATTTCGTAATTTTCCAAGTGGAAATTACAAATCTTTCAGATACAATTTCGGATCGAGATTTCTAACCCAAAAATTTATCTGTTATTTTTTCTATTATATCTCCCTCAAATTTTATCATAATCTAGTTTTTTAAAATTGAAGATAAAAGAATTAACAACTTTTCTGCTTAGAATTTTTTTAAATTCTGAGATTTACTGGTCCAAAAATCGAATTCAATATGATAATTTTTTTTGTTTTGTTTTTGTAAAATTTTGTAAAAATCTAAATCTATCTTCTCTAACCTCTCAACTCTCTTCTTAAATTGCTTAGGGTTTGGATTTGTGAATTTATTCATGTCATGAAATATAACTTAAATATTTTCTTTAAATTAATGTTTGGAATATTTAATTTGAATTTATGAATTTAAGTTAAAGTAGAATTAATGAATTTGTTGTTTAAAAATAATTTATAAATTCAATTAAGAATTAATATAAAAAGTTAATATTAAATTTAAACTAAAATTTATAATTAAACTAAATTAATATAATATAAATTAATTTAATATAATAATTTATTTTAAAATGTAACAAGTGCAAATATGTAGAAATTCATGTGTAAACTATCTAACATACCTGCAGTAGCTGTGCTCTCTTTTCAAACTAGGGGTGAAGCTTAAGCTTATGGTTCATGCAGATCAGTCTGACAGCCATAGGAACATCATCGAAGTTGGTGGGAATAGAGCAATTAAATGTGTCCACATTTGACTAGCCTTATCCTACCAACTCGGACGACGTTCCTATTACTGCGAACAACTCCACCGAAACCATAAGCTCATGTAATAATTCCAGAAGATCAATATTTCCAAAGGTGTTGTTCGTTGTATAAGTAATAATTTTTATGCTACCTTAGAGGCCTTAAAGTCGTTCAATTAAGAAGCACTTTAAGGTAGCATATAAATTATTACTTGTGCAAAAACCACTAAGTGTATCAACCTATAATCACAAGAGACACTCATCAGAAACCACTAAATATAACTTGAACAAAAAATTCATGTAACGACCTGAAATTATAGTCAATTTAAAAATAAGAATATATATATATATATACACACACACACACATATACATATACATATATATGTACATAAGTGAAATTTTAAACTACTAAGTATTGAATTTGAACTTAAAAACAATCGAAAATGAATTCTAATTTTATTTTATAGTTTTCTAAAGTTAAAATAAGGTTAATGAACTTTTAAAATCAAAGTAAAAATAAATATATTAAAACTCGATAATTTAATATTATTTTAATAGCTTAAAAATGGCCATTTCGCAAACTACCTCAGAATTCTACGAGACCAGTCTCATTGGATCTGCATCTATGAAATATAGTAGAATTTCAAATTTCGTATCAATCGGACTTACGGTTTGATGTACGAGCTGAAAACATACAAAGGTCGTCTAATTAGACTCGAGCTTAAAATAAATCAAATCACTCTTATTCATTAATCCCTAAATCTCCTCCCTCCTTGACACCTCATCACCACTTACTTACGCTCCGCTCAATGTTATTATAAGCATAATAGTGATGTTTTGTGGCATAAAAAATAAGAGTGGCACAAAAGATAATAAAGGAATTAATTTAATTATACCTTAGGTAGAAAATTGTATATCATCACAACTCCTTCTCCTATCATGTTGACATCTAGGCAAGTGATTTTGCACTAAGGACCCTAGTCTATGTGTATAAATAGGTGGCCTCTCACTCACATTTCCTTCCTTTCAATTCTCTTCCCTTTTCTCTCTTTTCTCCCTCCTTTCTCTCTCCTCTCCCCTCGTTAGTCCCCACCGTGCGCACCAACCAACCTGCGTCCTCCTTCGCCTTACACGTCAGGCAAAAACCCCATCCTCCTTGCTGTGGAGCCCACCACCTCCAAACACCCCTTAAACACCTGTAAACCCCCTTAAATACTTTAAAAGCCTCACCTTTACACCCCTCGTCCCAAAAAGTACCTAACCCGTGGACCCCACAACCCAAAACAGCCCCTACGTGGACCTCACATCCCTAGGAAGCTACCCTCTTTCTCCAAAGATCCAACGTTTAGTCTCCAAAACCAATATATACCATATATATATTCAGGTATAATTTATAAAACCCATAAGAGTTGAAGCCCTGTCCGCTTGAAATCTGATATCTCATGGTGACACCGGAAGGCTAAAGAATTAATCGGGATAGTAGAGTAGTCCTACGTTCGAAGCTACGAAGGAGTGGACGATTCGGTAAGAAAATACGTATTTAAAATGGCAAGTAGTATAGTGTAACAACCCGAATTCCGATAGACCAATTTTTTTTTCTTTAAAATTTTATTCTATTGAAACCTACGTTGGTTTATCTAGTATCCTACAGAAAAGACAAAGATAATAAACATATCAGAGCTCAGAAAACATCTTACAGTGGAATGGAATAAAATATAATATAATCAAATATAGCCTTACCCAGATGATAATACTGCCTAACCAGTATCCAAAGCTATCATGTCTCTGCCACAAATCTAACCTGAGGGTATGTTCTAAGGAGGGGGTCAGAACACATGTTCTGGTGACTGGATTTAATCTACACATTCTGGATAGCCCTACATATACCGTTCAATTAGAGATTCTTATTTATTACGTTACTTGTGCTAATAACACTCAAGGATTACACATACGTCGACCCATCTACTCTCCAGTAGGTTAACCTAACACAATATACATATAGGTACCCCAATATTAAGGTACACCCCGTGGTACCCCACTCGCACGGTCTCCACTGCAACGCCACAAAAACATACATTGTCCCTCATCCTTCGTCGGAACGACATACAGATCTCTGTATAACAACGCCACATTCCGCATAGAACCGCCATCGCCATGCTACGTAAGCGTACAGATAACCACCTTCAAAACATTCGATCGAATTAGATTCCATCACAGAGTAATGCCCTAGAGTCTACGGTACACCACCCGGAGCAGACATGCATGTATCGGGACTTTCTCACGTACGTATCGTTAATCGTACTCGATGCCTCAACCTCAATGATACACCATCCGGAAACGGTATGCATGTGTCCGCACGTATTATCTACTATGCACCGAGTTCCGTAACAAGGCTATATCAGATATACGGAACTCGGTCGGGAGCCTTTTCAGATATATGTATACATAGATGCCATGGTCTGCATTTTCATGGTGGCTATGGTCCCACCCGACCCATCCCTCAACCAGTGAAAGACAAACATATATGAGAGTTAGTGACGTTCCCCTAACAAAACAATCTACATCCAAATTGGCGTGCCCCGCAGCCAAAGCCTCGACAATAAAATGTCAATGATCTTTTGGTTTAGCTCTCCACCTTTCCATATCACACTGACTGTTGATGATCGGTACCCGATGATTACTATCAATCACATGGTTAGACCCACCTAAGACAAACAGATGAGATGGTCGTGACCCGCCTAGTTACAAGGCACCAGATTCGTCGAATGGCCTAAGCCACCCTACAGCCTTCTGACTCACCACTATCATGGCAATTAAGGTATACTCGTCGGGTAGTAACGCGCAGACCCAACCTCTGCGAGCATAGCCTCAATGCTGCCACCGCACAGAGGATTACCAGGAGTACCCCCCACGTCCTAGGAAGCCGCGAGATTCCCCTTCCAGTCCTTTGAAGCCAGCAGAATATCAGTAGAATGTCCGGCAGAACAGGTAGAATTATCAGATGGACGTGCGCTCCCCTCGTGTCTCATGACACCACAATGATCTAACCCGTTGGGTTCTTAATTTCCGTACAGACTGGTCCAAGCACCTCAGGTTAACATGTTATTAGACCCTATGTCCAAACGTTTAATTACGCACTTGCTCTATCTCATTAGATTTCTAGTTAACTTGGTTATTTCAAATCATATTAACTTCTTACTTAGGTTACCAATTTCTTCTTGCTTATTAATTTCAATTATATAACTTACCCTGTTTAAGTTCATTAATAAGTCTTTAACATGTTATTCTTATCAGCAGATTTCAGATTCTCAGGTTCTCAGATAACATGTTTTTCTTACCAATAGGATTCATATTCTCAGGTTTTCAGATAACGTGTTCTCCTTATCAGCATGATTTAGATTCTCAGGTTTACAGATTACTTAATGTATAATTAAGTACAACTTATTACATTTCATAAGTTTTCCCTTCTTTTCTCTACTTATTACAAACAGCAGGTTTTAGGTTTCCAGATTACTTAATTTATAATTAAGTACAACTTATCTCATTATATAAGTTATCTCATTTTCTCTATCGTTTATTATAACCTAAGTTATAGTTTCCACCTGTCCCTAGGACAAGCCTACCTATTATCTTTCCTTTTCCCCTTTCAGGTTTATTCATAACAGGTTATTATCATTCCATGTTAATTTTAATATTTAAACTGTTGTAACATTCATTCATTTCCATTAATTACAATTAATGCCATTATGTTATATACATATATTCATTATTTTTTTGCACCAGACCTCTCACATTAAGCCGACCACTTGTGGATGCTGGATTTGCCGGGCGGTTCTGGGAAGACTTCTACCATAAGTTGAACTTAACCTCGTGTTTTAGCACCGTTATATGTATGTTTATGCACCAGACACCTCACATTAAATTAACCACTTGTGGATGCGGAATTTGCCGGGAAGTTCTTGACAGGCTTCTACCACAAGTTGAATTTAGCCTCGTGCCTAAGTGCGGTTACAATTTTCTATTTACTAGTAAATTTTGGCATATTCATTCTTCCAAAATTTTCCTGTAATTCTTACTTACAATATTTTGGCATAATAATATTCTTAAACAAATATTCATGTTCATTGTAAATTTCATAATTACAGCACTCACAGAATTTCCCAATTCAAACATGTGATTTATGGAAATAGGCTTTATACAACAGAAATATTCTCAGTTTATGTTTCAGGATTACAATACTACATTAGTTCCATCATTTATACGAAGGATACACATTTTTAATTACAACAGTACAACTTTCAACAGATTTAAATAGGTTAAACATCTCAGCAGATTAATCATTTCAGTAGATTAAACATTTCAGCAGGTTATAGCAGGTTAAACATTTCAGCAGATTAATCATTTTAGCAAATTTGTTATACATATTAATGGGAATTTCAAACGATAGATATACCATTATCAAAAAGGTATAACTTAAATCCATTCACCTAATAGCTTTCTAATTCATGAATTTGGTCCAGACTTAGCATTCCTTGGCTCCCCTAACTGAATCTAGAATCTAAACAACCATGGATTCGCAATTCTTAGACTAAAAGAAAAAGGGGAAACATGAGAGAAATCTAAATTAACCAGATCCAAGAATTCACCCCACTTTAATCAGAATTCTGAACACCCATTTGTAAATATACATTCTTTTCCTCTATATCTTGAATCAGAATTTCCTCAGACTAATTATTCTATTTTTTGAAGAGATTTGAGGAGGAAGAAGAATGGAAGAGTCTAGACAGCCTCTTAGAAACTATGAGATTTAGGCTAGACTCTGCTAGCCTATTTATAGGTGTTCAAGAAAGGGGATATGATCTTGTACACTCAACGCTGAGTTAGAAACGAATGTGGCTTGAAAAACAGTCCATATTCACCGAATGAACCTGCCCGGATCAGGGGTGGGTCGACCCACCTACCTCCTGGGTAGACCCAGCCCCCTTGGGTCGACCCATAGGTCGACCCAAGCACAGCTTGGATCGACCCATATGGGTCTAGGTGCGCATTGTCTTCCGTTTGAAATTCTGGAATATTTTGAATATTATATTTACATATAAACCCCTTATATGTATACAAAATTTCCAATGCCCATTTTACAAGTATATACATATGCGCAACTTATATTTCATTTTCAAAATTCAAACGACGTTATGCCACCATTTAATTCTTACCTATTTTCTTTGATTGCAGGTTTATTTTGAATTTCTCTTTTGTATATATATATATATATATATATATATATTTGCACATATATTTACATATGCACGTATACATATATTTTTTCACTTCCTTATATGTATAATTTTCCATATATGTGCATTTGTATATATTTTCCCTTTGAACATGTAATATTTTAGTTGTTTCTCTAAAATAGAAATATGGTGCTCGCGGGAATCAAACTTGCGCCATTCCCTTGGAAGCTACATGCTCTTAGTAACTGGACTACATAGGCTTTTGTTAACAATGCTAAAAACAATGGTGGTTGTTGTTCTTTTCTTATACCTCCTTTTCATGTTTGTTGTAATATTTCATTTAAATGTATCTCTTTCACCTTAATTCCATTTTCTACAATCCATAGGTCCAAATTGACCAGAAAATCGCCACGGACGCAATGAAGCTAATCGCGTGACCAAATTCTAGAAGCTCTACATATTTTATTTTATTTAATTAAAAATGCAGGGTGTTACATATAGGGTTATTAGTATCAAATCACGTTTGGGTTTAATAATGATTAGTAGTAAATATCCGATTTTTAAGTGATAAACATATAACACTTAAATCGGTAATACTCTACGACGATGATTGTGTGGATATTGGATGTTGATTGTGGAAATGAACCTTATTGGGTTGATTTAATACTATTTTAAATAGTAATGGGTTAATGGATATTATCTTGCTAAGTTAATAGCACCTTGTTTGGTTGATGTTGAATGTTATAATGATTGTTTATGACATGGTATATGTTACCATAAATAATTATACCAAAAAGTTGGATTATTGGGTAAATGGTTAAGTCTCTATTCAATAAAGTTATTTAATTGAATATCTTATTAATTAAATAATTAATAAGTGAAAAATAAAAGTCTAAATTTGATATCCAGTTTTTGATAGAAATGAAGTTAAAGTCATTACAATAAACATTTGTAAAAGAAAGAAATTTATTTGAAATATTTTTCAAGTAACTAAGGCATGTTCAAATTTAAATTAAAAATGAATAGTAACTTTGAAAAGTGAAGTCTGGTTTGAGTATATAAGAAAAATTTTAATTGGATTTTTTTCCAAACTTTCTTATTTATTTTTATAATGAACTTCAGGAAAGTTTGGATTTCAAAAGTTGAAGTTTGAAAAATAACATTATTTTGATGATTTAAATAATGTTATAATATTTAAATATTTGAATATTTGAATTTGAAGCTGAATATTGGAAATATAGTTTTCAAAAATTATTATATATGTTTTATATAATTAAAAAATTATTTTAGATGCAATTCGATTTGATTTTGAATATAAGTCAAAGTTTGGTCTGAATAGAACTAGATGCGTAATGGTAGTTCACGAATTTCGACCATTGACTTCAAACTGATGTACCGGGAGATCCAACCATCAGATTTTCCTAAAATGAAAAACATTTGGTTCAAAATGGAAAGAGTTTTCAATTGCAAAGTAAAGTTTTATAACCTAATGGTTAGATCTTGACATAATTTCAAACCAAATTTGAATAAAAACATCCCAGTGTAGTTTAAGATTAAATATATAAGGTTTGGACCAAATATATGAGGTTTTGATAAAATAAGCTATTTTTAAATTATTAAAAATAGAGACAAATTATGATAAATCATACTAAATCATTTAAAAGATCTTTGGACCAAATATATGAGTTTTTAATGATAAAACCCGTTGATCAGAAATATGCCATTGTGAGATGCTTATTGTAATGGCTTTAACGTTTTAAGATTAAAGGTTTTAAGTTTCCAAATTGAATCTAAATCTTCCAAAACCTTTTAATATGGTTTATAAAGAGTTCTGAAAGATGATTTGGAAGCTCAAAGACTTAAAACAAGTTTATGGATAAGATTTAATTGGTATGGTAGTGGTTTTTAATATGAATTTTCGGTACCGAACCGAATTCACAGCCCTGGTGCAAGCATTATATAAGCATGAAAAATAAACCATTCATCATATATCCAGTTATAAACGTAGCAAAGAATTTAAAATATTATTGCTCTAAAAAAGATCAATGTATAATTATTTCCCAGTAAACAATAAAAAACAAAGAAAATGTATTCCCAATCATATATATATACGTATGTATGTATTCATGAAAAAAAGGGACAAATTATGAGACTTAATTGGGGATTTGACAATCCAAAAGGATTTTGTTTTGATGCTAGATATTTCGAAAAGACTAGGTTCAACCCATTTCAAATAATTATACGAGTTAAAGAGATCATTGATATTGAAGACGGTGGAAGGTCGGAAATCTTCACATCAAATGGATTGTTTGCTAATGACTTGGGTAGCTCCCATTATAAGGTTATAAGTAGGAGTGGTCCAGACATACTTATAGATTATCCGAATATGCAAGGGACTCTCTCTTTTATTGGACAAGGAATAAGGTGCCTTCTGTTTCGTTCCCAACACTGAACAAACTTGTATTGGATATATGTCTCACATTATACTTTACAACATAATCAATTTGTTTTTATTGATGATATATCAATTGGTGGCAAAGGATTTATCCTTTCGGATAAACACCATCCTATGAGATGAATATACTCAAAGAGTTATATATAAATGGACGCTGATTATATGTTGTGAATTGACATCTTGTCGCTAAGTGTTGTTAGCAGATAGATCAAAGTTTTTCTTGAAAAGCAGAGCTTTGTGTAATGTGAATTTAGGACCTCACAACCGGTAATGAGCCGAAACAAGATGAACTGCCATAGAGTTAAGGACTAATGTTTCCTTCTAGTTGAGAAGTGATGCAACGGTATGGAGCCCAAGCAATTTAATTATGTGGATGATAGATCAAGGCACCTTGATAATGGTCAACAACAATCGGGAGATGTTACGTTTAGGAGAAACCCGAATATCACCTGAAATAGTGGTTGGCCGGCTTTGCTGATATAGAAGAAGCATTTGTTGATCCTGGGACATCCCACTAGAGATGTTACGAATCACAGTTAAGGAAGATCCTTTGCTTTGATTGTTGATGGAACCCAACTTCCAATACGAACCTTTACGGTTTTAGTTGTAACCTATGTATGTAGACGTAACATATGGGTACCTACGTCTGCTAATGTAACACCCCGTAATTTTAAACATTAAAATTAACAAATTTAAGAACACTTAATTTTTAGGAGAAGAACTAAGGGAAATGGGTTACGCCATTGCGTTCGTCTCGGAATTCTACTTGGAAGAGAGTCCAAGTTTTCGTAAATCGGACTTCGTATGAGGAAGTTATGGCCTTCAGAAGTTTCACGGATTTAAATAAATTAAAATAGCTCGAATTCAAATTCAAAATTCAAGTGAAAACACAGAAGCGGGTTGGGCAGGATTTTTCCCACCCCAGGCCAGGTCAACCAGGGGGTCGACCTCCCATATACAGGTCGACCTGGGGGTCAACCTCCCCTGATTTGGTCAGATCCGAGGCAGATTCGGGATTATGCACCTGGACTTGTTTTCTAGACAGATTCTTTGGCTCCTAACCTATTTAAACACCCCTAAACCTCACTTTCTCTCCACACAAAACCATTGTAACACTATGCTTCCTAAATCCTAATTAAAATAAGTTAAAGGCGTCCTTATGCTTCTGGAAAAGTTCATCTTCTTCTTAAAGCTTAGGAATTGCAAGTCAGAATTTTAATACAAACGACGAACGAATTATCCTCTTCTCTAATCCGTCTTTGTGAGTACAATTTCTATCACAAAATAATTAATAAACTAATTATGATGAGTTATAATTTGGATTATGAGAACATGCCTGTTGAATCAGGTGACATTACTTAATTTTGTTATCGTCTGTTTGTGAACATATAACAGTTTTGTTAACTTATGTTAGTGGATCTATTTCATATGACCAATCACATATGTTTAACTTGATTCATTTTATGACATCAATTTATATGTGAGTTTGGATGTAAATCATATGCTAGTTTGTATGTGAATCATATGCAAGTCTATATGCGAATTATACACAAGTTTATATGTGAATCAAGTATATATATGTATGCGAATTTATATGTAAAACATATGATATTAGTTTACATGTTTAAATTCATATGCAAGTTTGTATGGAACCCATATGCAATTTTAGGTGAAAATCATAGTCATATATGCAAGTTCACAATTTTATGTTTAGATCTTTATTTAGATCCATGGGAGTACATAGTTTATGCAAATTTATGTTCTATATGTCCATTGCCTATGCAAGTTATTGGCTATGCAAATTTATGTTATAATTCTTATTTGCAAGTTAGATCTATTTTATGTGTTATGCAAGTTGTGATGTTTCTTTTCTTTTTATGAGTTAGAATATTTGCGAGTCTAACATATTTCATATTAAACGTACGAACGGCGTAGGGACATTGGGAAAATATTAAATATACATATTGAGAATTGGCATAAAATGGCTTAAAAGGCATATAATTAATTTGAGACATTAATTGGTATAATTTATATACTGAAAATTATGGACATAATTTATGTGACAATTATGGACACAGATTAATTTGGAAATTATTGACAATTTGAATAGGGATATTAATTCAAATTGGGGTTAAATAATTATGTGTAATAATAAACGCTTAAGACACGAGGTTAGACTTGTTTGTAGTATAAGACTGCCCGGACCCGCCCGGCAAATCCAGCAACCATAAATGGTAGTCTAATGTGAGGGGTCAAAGGCATAAATTAAATGCATAACAATTGTAAAGACACGAGGTTAGGCTCGTTTGTGGTATAAGACTGCCCGGACCCTCCCGGCAAATCCAGCAACTGCAAACGGTAGTCTAATGTGGGAGGTCTTACAAGGTTACAATTATAATGAATTAAGTAACACTTAACAAAGATTAACATGTAGTGGGACACGGGGTTAAGTGGGTGACATGGGTGGCTTGTGAGATACGATTAGAAACACTTAACCAAGTTGAAACATGTAAGAAGACATGAGTAACAAGGGGTTAAGTGGGAAATCCTAGTGGGGACCAAGCGTAGGTGGAAAGCTTGTGTGAAGTATGAGGACCCTTTTCGAACCAGTAACCCATTAAGTTTCTTTATGAGATCGAGTTAGATCGAGGGCGGGACACGCTTACTGGGTTTGATTGTAAGAGGTCAAAATGAGTTAGCGGTGGCAACACAAGTTCAACGGGGTCATGTGCGTGCGTGGGCCCGGGCTGGTAGGTAAGACTTTGTTGCATCGTGTAGATATAAGTCGTGTATCTTTGAGTAGTATCGGGTTGCCACTTTGGGGAGTGATACACCCCACTGTGGGACCAGCACGGGTATCTATGAGTTAGGAAGCCGATCGCATGGGGGTAGTGGGTACAACTAGTGGAGATAGGGGCAGGCGGCACCTATGAAGACAGCTAGGGGTACACGGAACTATCATTATGATTATTATGTTCAGTAGGCGGGATCAACTTTTAGGGTGACTAGTATCGGTGCAGTAGAGTAATTATCCTATAGTGATTAGGAATGCAATTAACATTATCTTATTCCTCATGTTGGTTTTGTCATGCCCATTTGTTTCGCAGTCATTCCTTGTTTTACCAGTTTATGCCTTATTCTAATTACTTTAATAATTATATTGTTAAAGTTATTGGACTCGCCAGACTTTATGTCTGACCCCCTTTGTTTTCGCCTCTTTTTTTCCTTTCCCCCTAGGTTCTCAGGGTGGGACTAGTGCTAGTGGAGCTTGATTTGGATCTCTTTCTCTCTCTTTTGGAAGTGCTTGGATTGCTGAAAGTAAAGTGCAGCTTATCTCTTTTATGGCTACTTATGTTGGGGTTATGCTTTTTTACTTTATGTACTCAGAAAACAATTTGTCAAGATGGATATTAAGTGTACTCAGTTTTATTGTTGGTTTTTAATGTTGTTGTAACCAAACTATTTCTCCGTTGCAATAAAAGTTGTTTTAATTTTTTCAAGTACCAATATATGTATCTGTCTTGTTGTATTTCGTTCGATACACCAATAATACTCCATGAAAGTTAATGCATTCCCTTTGTGAGTGACATTAATGGACGTGGGGTGTTACACGTGGTATCAGAGTTGAAGGTACAGATAAGAGATTTTGAAAATAAAAAAACCGCTTTCAAATGCATTTTTATAAAGAAATACTTTCAAAAATATGTTTTAAGGAGAGTATTTTTAAGAGAAAAGTTTATTTTGAAAAACATAACCCCCAAGAGCCATATATCTTTCCTTCGATTCTCCGTTTTAAATCTCTTCCTATTTCCTTTTTGAATTTCTTCCTCCATATATAGACGCTTTTTTTAAGATATGTAAGAACTTTCGTACGATGGGCGAAAAACCGCTTCATGGGACTGGGACGTTTGTCAAAGCTAGAAGGAAGTGGAGGACTTGTTGGTACCTTTAAGATAAACGATGGGAGGAATGTTCAATTAGCTGCTTGGTTAATGAAGGACGAAGCCTCATTTTGGTTGGAGGTCACGAATGGAGAATTTGCAGGAGAGACATAGATAGGACACATGATAAGAAAGTAGATCCAAAGAAAGGCGGTAAGGAGAACAAGGGGCCAAGAGAAAAGGAAGGGCCACACTTGTGAAATACCTGACTACTTAAATAAAGACGTTAGAAAGAAGAAGAAGACTAGTTGCTATCGTATGGAGAAACATGACATCTTATTAGGATCATCCAAAGAAGCAAAAAGCGAAGGTAAGGACAAAGTACATGATCTTTTGGAGGGCAGACGCATTCCCTCACGGCTGGCATACCTGATAGAGGTAGATATATCTTGGTTGGAAGTTTGGGTTTTCTTTTTGATCATCCTGTTTGACCCTTGTTTGAATTCTGGCGTTTCACACTCGTTTGTATCTGCTTCATTAGTTAAAACACTACACCTAAATACTAGTCTAGTTATGGATCCCATAGTAGTCTTAAATCCTATTGGTTGTTCGGCTCATCTTTCGATGATTTGTCGGGATTTGAGAGTGTCTATCTTGGGCATTGGGTTTGAATGCAACGCCTTCATTCTTGGCTTCATGGGCTACGGCTTGATTTTAGGCATGGATTGGCTAGCCAGATACAGTGCCATCCTAGACTGTGAAAGAAGGGTAGTTAGATTGTTGACTCGTTGTGGAAAGACCCTTGATATTTCTTGTGACCCTAGAGGTTCGGTGATGCTTAACTACCTAGAATCTCTTTACGCGTCCAACAATGATTTGGAATTTGTTCGTGTGGCCCGTGAATATGGTGACGTTTTCGATGAAGTTCGGGGTTTACCCCTAAGGCGCGAGATAGACTTTCGTATATACTTAGTAGATAATGCAAAGCCAGTTGCATTACCAGTGCGCTACATGGCTCTGAGAGAGAGAGAGAGAAGGGAACTCAGTAAGCAAGTGAATTGCTTGAGAAGAGGTTCATAAGAAGAAGCATTTCGAAATGGGGTGCTCCAGTTGTTTTTTCTACAAAGGCCGATGGTTCACTTAGACTGTGCGTGGACTATAGAGAGCTGAATAAGCTCACCAAGAAGAACAGACACCCATTGCCGAGGATAGACGATTTATTCGATCAGTTGTTTGGTGCTTCAGTTTTCTTGCAGTTGGATTTGGCTACAGGATTTCATCAGCTAAAGGTGGCTGAAGATAACATAGATAAGACTGCATTTAGAACTCCTGACGGTTTCTTCGAGTGGCTCGTCATGCCTTTTGGTTTGACGAATGCACCCGCATACTTCGTTGACTTAATGAATAGGGTGTTTAGGGAGTTTCTAAACAAGTTTGTGGTAGTATTTGTGGACGATATATTGGTTTTCTCTAGAAGTGAGGAAGAGCATGCCCTACATCTTAGGGAAGTCTTAGAGACCCTACGAGCGCATCAACTCAAAGCTAAGTTCTCCAAATGCCATTTTTGAAGAAAAGAAGTGAGGTTCTTAGGACACGTGGTCTATAAGGAGGGGATAGTTGTGGATCCCGCAAAGGTGGTGGCAATCCAAGATTGGAAGATTCCTAAGAACGCAACAGAAGTAAGAAGCTTTTTAGGGCTGACGGGCTATTATAGGAAGTTCATTAAGGACTTCGCGAAGATATCAGCCCCACTTACTCAGTTAACGAAGAAAAACTTGACTTTTGCTTGGGATGTTGACTGTGACGATGCTTTCCAGCATTTGAAGAGGGCTTTGACGATAACTCCAGTTTTAGTTTTGTCAGATGGAAGTAAGCCATTCACACTGTATACCGGTGCTTGCGGGACAGGGCTTGGAGCAGTTTTCGATGCAAGAGGAAAAGGTGATATGCAAAAGGCAGCAAGTACGAGCATCGCTTATCATCCACAGACGGATGGATGGACAGAAAGTGGTGAATATAATCTTTGAAGAACTTTTGAGGTTATGTATCCTAGATTTTGGAAGGACATGAAAAGAGGCAACGAGCTTAGTGGTGTTCACGACGTGTTTCACGTGTCACATTTGCGAAGTGTTTACAAGATATCGTGGAAGTAATAGAGCCGAGCAAGCTTAGAGAAGTGGAAATGGAGTGAGATGCCCCGATTAGATGAGCCCCTACACGCATCCTTGGATCGGAGGTCATAAAGCTACGCAACACAGAGGTCAAGTTGGTCAAGGTGCAATGGGGAAATGATTAAGGAGACGCGACTTGAGAAACGGAAGACAAGATGCGTACACTGTACCCTTTCCTTTTTGAGAGTATGTTTTTAACTTCTCCTTTTTCTACCGCTTTGTTGATACTTGTCCTATCGTTTAATATGTCTTTGCGATGATATCTTCGATCTTTAGTTAGGAAAAATCCTATGGTTGTAAACATGTGTTTGAGACATGTTATGTTTGGTGGATGCAAGTGGATGCAAGTGTTTGCTAGTGGTTGCTCATGGAAGCATTTACACACACATTAGGCACTAGATCGGCTCAATCACTTTCATACTGCATATAAATATGTGTGCATATTTAAATTAATGGATGTATATTGGTTGTATTATCATATGGATGCTGCATTAAGATGATTGGTTATGCACGCATATAGAAATAATATTTATCATTCGGACTCTTTTGCATACATAATGGACGCATGGCACTCATGATTTGCATTAAGGAGGTCAACTGAATCAGTAGACCGCCTGATTTTGCATTAGATAAGGAACATACACACACACTCTACATATGTTCATACGGCATTAGAAGTCTTTTAAGGACAATGGATGCATGTGTTTGATGATTGAGTAGATGGATGATTGGATGGTAGGATATACATTCTCCTTAACTTGGAGATTTCGGGGGCGAAATCCTTTAAGGAGGGGAGAATGTAACACCCCGTAATTTTAAATATAAAAATTAACAAATTTAAGAACACTTAATTTTTAAGAGAATAATTAAGGGAAATGGGTTACGCTATTGCGTTCGTCTCGGAATTCTGCTTGGAATAGAGTCCAAGTTTTCATAAATTGGACTTTGTATGAGGAAGTTATGGCGTTCAGAAGTTTCAGGGATTTAAATAAATTAAAACAGTTCGAATTCAAATTCAAATTTCAAATGAAAACACAGAAGCGGGATGGACGGGATTTTTCCCACCCCAGGCCAGGTCGACGAGGGGGTCGACGAGGAGGTCGACCTCCCATATATAGGTCAACCTGGGGGTCGACCTCCCCTGATTTGGTCAGATCCGAGGCAGATTCGGGATTTTGCACCTGGACTTGTTTTTTGGACAAATTCTTTGGCTCCTAACCTATTTAAACACCCCCAAACCTCACTTTCTCTCCACACCAAACCATTGTAATGCTATGTTGCCTCAATCCTAATTAAAATAAGTTAAATACGTCCTTATGCTGCTGGAATAGTTCATCTTCTTCTTAAAGCTTAGGAATTGCAAGTCAGAATTCCAATACAAACGACGAACGAATTATTCTCTTCTCTAATCCGCCTTTGTGAGTACAATTTCTTTCACAAAATAATTAATAAACTAATTATGATGAGTTATAATTTAGATTATGAGAACATGCCTGTTGAATCATGTGACGTTACTTAATTTTATTATCGTCTGTTTGTTAACATATGACAGTTTTGTTAACTTATGTTAGTGGATCTATTTCATATGACCAATCATATATGTTTAACTTGATTCATTTTATGACATCAGTTTATATGCGAGTTTGGATGTAAATCATATGCTAGTTTATATGTGAATCATATGCAAGTCTATATGCGAATTATACACAAGTTTATATGTGAATCAAGTATATATATGTGTGCGCTTTTATATGTAAAACATGTGATATTAGTTTACATGTTTAAATTCATATGCAAGTTTGTAGGGAACCCATATGCATATTTGCAAGTTTAGGTGAAAACCATAGTCATATATGCAAGTTCACAATTTTATGTTTAGATCTATATTTAGATCCATGGTCGTACATAGTTTATGCAAATTTATGTTCTATATGTTCATTGCCTATGCAAGTTATTGGCTATGCAAATTTATGTTATAATTCTTATTTGCAAGTTAGATCTATTTTATGTGTTATGCAAGTTGTGATGTTTCTTTTCTTTTTATGAGTTAGACCATTTGCGAGTCTAACATATTTCATATTAAACGCACGAACAACGTCGGGACATTGGGAAAATATTAAATATACATATTGAGAATTGGCATAAAATGGCTTTAAAGGCATATAATTAATCTGAGACATTAATTAGTATAATTTATATACCTGAAAATTATGGACATAATTTATGTGACAATTATGGACATAGATTAATTTGGAAATTATTGACAATTTGAATAGGGATATTAATTCAAATTGGGGTTAAATAATTATGTGTAATAATAAACGCCTAAGACACGAGGTTAGACTCGTTTGTGGTATAAGACTTACAGGACCCACCCGGCAAATCCAGCAACCATAAACGGTAGTCTAATGTGAGGGGTCAAAGGCATAAATTAAATGCGTAACAATCGTAAAGACACGAGGTTAGGCTCGTTTGCGGTATAAGACTGCCCGGACCCGCCCGGCAAATCCAGCAACCACAAACGGTAGTCTAATGTGGGAGGTCTTACTAGGTTACGGTTATAATGAATTAAGTAACCTTAACAAGATTAAAATCTAGTGGGACATGGGGTTAAGTGGGTGACATGGGTGGCATGTGAAATACGATTAGAAACACTTAACCAAGTTGAAACATGTAAGAAGACATGAATAACAAGGGGTTAAGTAGGAAATCCTAGTGGGGACCAAGCGTAGGTGGAAAGCTTGTGTCAAGTATGGGGACCCTTTTCAAACCAGTAACCCATTAACTATCTTTATGAGCTCGAGTTAGATCGAGGGCGGGACACGCTTACTGGGTTTGATTGTAAGAGGTCAAAACGGGTTAGCGGTGGCAACGCAAGTCCAATGGGGTCATGTGCGTTCGTGGGCCCGGGCTGGTAGGTAAGACGTTGTTGCATCGTGTAGATATAAGCCGTGCATCTTTGAGTAGTATTGGGTTGCCACTTTGGGGATTGATACACCCCATTGTGGGACCAGCACGGGTATCTAAGAGTTAGGGAGCCGATCGCATGGGGGTAGTGGGTACAACTAATGGAGATAGGGGAAGGCGGTACCTATGAAGACAGCTAGGGGTACACGAAACTACCATTATGATTATTATGTTCAGTAGGCAGGATCAACTTTTAGGGTGACTAGTATTGGTGTAGTGGTGTAATTATCCTATAGTGATTCAGAACGCAATTAACGTTATCTTATTCCTCTTGTTGGTTTTGTCATGCCCATTTGTTTCACAGTTATTCCTTGTTTTACCAGTTTATGCCTTATCCTAATTACTTTAATAATTATATTATTAAAGTTATTGGACTCCCCAGACTTTATATCTGACCCCTTTGTTTTCGCCTCTTTTCTTTCTCCCCCCATGTTCTCAGGGTGGGACTAGTGCTAGTGGAGCTTTATTTGGATCTCTTTCTCTCTCTTTTGGAAGTGCTTGGATTGCTGAAAGTAAAGTTCAACTTATCTCTTTTATGGCTACTTATGTTGGGGTTATGCTTTTTTACTTTATGTACATAGAAAACAATTTGTCAAGATGGATATTAAGTATACTTGGTTTTATTGTTGGTTTTTGATGTTGTTGTAACCAAACTATTTCTCTGCTGCAATAAAAGTTGTTTAAAAATTTTCAAGTACCAATATATGTATCTGTCTTGTTATATTCCATTATGTACACCAATAATACTCCACGAAAGTTAATGTATTCCCTTTGTGAGTGACATTAATGGACGTGGGGTGTTACAGCTAAGATCTATACATTTATTTTGAAAAGATTTTCAAATATAGACATTAATGATAATATCAAATGATTTTCACGTATCAAGCATATTTGGTTATCATAAGGCAAAACTTATCTCTAATGGTGTGCGTTTGCATTTTATGATGGGATGCAAGTATTATAGTAGCTTCGTTTTCAAAATGCACGGTGAGATTTTGTGCACTGGTGTTCATAAGGGGAACTCGTTCCGTGTTAAGCGGCGTAGTCTTATAAATTACATTAAATTACCTTGCTACTCTTATAAACACAACTGTTTTTGGTTTCTCACACCGGACCCATGACTAACCCACAGTTTTGTTTTTTCCTTGCAAACTCGGGTGCCCTCATTTCCACATGGGTAGCCTAGTATTCAGATTAGTAGTTATGTTCATTTTTGGAGCTATATATGGAAGCTATCTATGGAAGCTGGTTTTGGGTTGGAGCTAGAGCAAAAGCTAGATGTTTTTTGGATTCTCTTTGAAGACTCTTTCATGTTACTATTCTGTTGTGCATTTATTTCTTACTTCCGTTATTCTATACTATTGGACCTTGTTGGTTGTATTAACTCAAATGTATTCCTGGTGTAATATGTTATACATTATGATGTTGTAATGTAATGTTTACTTCCTTTGTTCTGCAATTTGTTATACTCTAAAGAAAAAAATGTCCTTCCGATGCTGGGAATGTTGATACATGATGTATTTGTATCGAATCCCAAGGGCCGAGAGGGTACTTCGTCGCATTTGGTATCGGAGCTGAGGATTAACTTTAGTCTGGGGTATAACACATTAAAGGACTCATAAGAGATAGAATCTGTTGTATTTTAGGATGAGTAACTCATTAGAGATAGGATTAGAAACACCCTAAAATGAGTATAGCTGGAGAAAACACACACACTTGTTAAATTAGTTTTCATTCATATCTATTCTTATGCTTTATCTTATTCCCTAAGATATCTAGTATGCTTGCCTAACTCTTTTCTTACTTTGCAAATATCGGAAAATGAGCAGGAGAAGGGAACATCAGGTAGGGGAAGGGGTAGCACCGCGACTAATGGTCAAACCCCCATAGTGACAGAAGCAAAAGTAGTTATGCAAGAACAAGATGAGTCAGATTTAGATGTTTGTTAAAGAAGTACAAAAATCTTAGAGGATGATAAGTCCTTAAAATAGAACTAGTTATTGAGGCCCACACATGGTTGCATGCATGTGAAAGAATTTTCAAAAGCTTGAAACTTAGTGATGTGCAGAAGGGTATTTGGACACTTTGCTACTGAAGGATGAAGCCTTAGTATGTTGGAAGACAGTTACATTGGAAGAACCCGAAGGAGACTTCTCTTGGGAATGCTTCAAGAAAGTTTTTGAAAGCAGGTTTATACCATTTGAAGGAATAACTCGCTTATATTATGAGTTTTCCAACTTGAAGCAAGGAGATATGACTGTTAAGGAATATCTGAATAAGTTTAATGAACTTTCTCGTTTTGGGCAGGTACTGATCCATAATCCAATCAAGAAGAACGAAAGATTTATTAAAGGGTTGCAAAGGAAGTACCAAAATAGGATGATGACTTATGTGAAAGCATCATTTGTGGATATGGTAGATATGGCGTATCGCTTTGAATCCTGGGACAAACAAAATGTTGTAGAAGATAAGGGTAACAAAAACATTCATGGAAAAAGAGAAAGTTTAGAGACAAGAAGTCGGGATCAGATAAAGAAAAGAAGAAACCCAAGGAGGGTTGAGTGAAGAATGCCACATGTTATAATGGTGATGAAATTGGGCATTTGTCAACTGATTGCGAAAAGCCAAAGAAGCCAAAAGGAATGATTAAAAACCCAAGAAGAAAGCTCAATATGCTAGAGAATTTTGCAAGTGTCATAAGACTGACCATATTGTAAGGAGTTGTCCATTGATGAAAAAGACAGAGGTAGCACATGTTTATGTTGTTGAAGATATGCCGTTAACCTCACCGGGCGGGAAGGGAAAGGAAGTTCTTAAAGGTAAACTTTCAATTAAGAATATCCCAATTAAAGCATTATTTGATATTGGTGCCTTGGATAGTTTTATATCAAACAAAAAGGTTAAGTAATTAAATCTAAAACCCAAATATATCCAGAAACACATTTGCATTAGAAATCTGATAGAAGGTTCTACCAACTTGTGTTTACACTGTAAAGTGCCCATTTCTTATTCTTGTTATCCATTTCCCTTCAATTTATTATCTTGGATTTTTCCGATTTTGATATTATACTTGGGATGGAATGGCTGACCCTATATCAAGCTAATATCGACTGTTTGAAAAGGATTGTTAGTGTAAAAAACAAAATTAGGGAAATTTCTATAGATACCATGTGAAGGCCCAGATTTAAGTATGGATACTTTCTAGTACGCTATATATGCTTCCCTCACCACCAAGAAACCATTCTGGCTGTTAAGAGATTTGTGGATGTGTTTGATGAAGTTAAGACTCACCCTCCATGTCATGAGATTGACTTTAGAATATGTTTGGTTTTGAATGCAAGATCAATTGTGCATCAATTTGAAGAATGGCTATAAAGGAGAAATGGGAGTTGAGTGACCAAACTCAAGAGCTTTTGAAGAAAGGTCTGATCAGACCTTGTTATTCAAGTTGGGGTGCAACAGTGGTATTTGTTCCGAAATCCGATGGTTTTCTAAGACTGTGCATGGACTATAGAGATTAAAATAAGAAAATTGTAACAACCCGGAAAATCTGGGCCAGTTTAAAATTTTTATTTTGGCAATTTTGATGAAGTTTGAGTATTTAAAATGATTATTTTTAATAATATCGACGAGAAATTTATTTTGAATAGAATAGAACATATATATTTATATAGATCGTCGTTAGAATATAAATATTTATTTTAAATATAAAAGGAATGGAAAATGGCGCGGTAGTTCGATAATTCGATTTCAAACTTCAAATGAATGTACCGGGTGCAAAATAATCCGGATTTTAGCGAAACCAAAAATAATAGAATCTATTTGATAGTATCTTTCCAACGAATCTGAAAAATCGAAATTTCATAGCGGGGATAAAAAGATATGTCCAGTTGAAAATTCAGAATAGTCGCTATGGAATTTCAGCCCTTAAAAATAGCCGTTTTGCAAACGACCTCGGATTTCGACGAAACCACTTTTGTTGGATCCGCAGTGTCAAATTATTGCTAGGTTTCGAATTTCATAATTTTTCGAGTTAATATGTGAGCGTGGAAAAGGAAAACGCGTTTGGCCAGTTTTAGTTGATTTTAATCGACTGGAAAATGACCATTTTTTCAAACGGTCTCAGAATTCGACGAAATTAGTTTTGTTAGGACCGTATCGTCAATACGAAGCTAGAAAATATTTTTCAGGAATTTTTCGAGTTAGTATGTGGCCCCGGTAAATTGAAATGTACGTTCAAATTCAATATATAGAATTGTATTTTGATTTTGACGGAAACTGATCGAACCGATCGAATCAGCTTACGATACATATCCCATTGTGTTCGGAATAGGGGTAATTAGCTAGGGGCGACAGTCGGTGGGTTCGATTTCGAGTTGAAAATAAAAAGTTGCTTTTAGGAAATTTAAAATAATAAAATATATATTTATATAAAAGGCCCTAACCCTAACTCTTTCTTTCAGAAATCAAAACTCGCCCCCTTTTTCAATTAACTCGTCGTTCTTGAAAACCCACTCCCCTCAGTCCATCGCAACCACCTCCGCCTACCCCTCTCTCCTCTGCGCGCCGCCTCCACCACGAGATCCACGCCCTCGCGAGCCCCCTTTACACCCGACGCATGAATCGAAGACCCCCCTTCATCTCCAGCTCCGCCGACGGCCAAGGAGCCCTCCTCCAGTGCCCCCCCCCGTTCGAGTCAGCAGACCCCCTTCGACCCCTTCCTCCAAGCGAAGGAACAACCGTGAGTTTTTACATTTTATTATATATAAAAAAAACTGCAGTGATTTTAATTTCGTTTTTGTATAGAAACAATTGTTTAAAATCAGTTTTATTTAATCAGAAAATATATGTTTTTTTAAAATTGAAAATGTATGTTTTTGTTAGTGTAAATATGAATTCTTTGATGATTAAAAATATGAATTCTTTGAGAAAAAAATGGATTTGTCATTGAGTAGAAAAGAAGATTTTTCATTGATAGAAAAGAAGATTTTTCAATAGTAAAAAAAAAAGATTTTTCGTTGATAGAAAAGAAGATTTTTCATTATATAGGAAAATGTGGTTTTTACTATATAGAAAAATATGATCTTTACAGTACAGTAGAGATTATAAAAATATGATTTTTATAAGATAGAGAATATAAAGATACGATTTTTATATATGTGGAGATATAAAAATATAATTTTTATATATGTAGTAAAGTAAAAATTCGTTTTTTATATAGGTAGCGGATTGAAAATAGAATTTGTATCTATATAATAGCGATGTAAAAATAGAATTTTTATCTATATAGTAACAATATAAAAATGTGATTTTTATATATGTAGTGGCTTCGGACAATGAAAGTTATGAAAGGCGGGCACGATGAAGATTTCTACATAAGAAGAGTCGTGGCGTTTGGTTTAGCTAGTCGGTGAGAACTTCTCACTTTAATTCTTCTTTTCTAGTTAAAAATATATACTAGGATGTAGACGATGTTTAGTAGCACCCGACACCCGTCGTCCACAGACCATGGACGGCTTGTATGCTTGTTCGTTTGATTTTGATGTGTAGTTGATTGTGTGATGTGAAATGAAATGAAATAAAATATTTTATAGTGGAAAATATTTTGTAGTTAAAAATATAATTTTTAACGTGTATATAAAATAAAATAAATATAAACAGATCGGACGATTTGTTTATACACACTGATTTAACTGATATTGATTGGGACGATAAATTTTACACATCGCCCAACTGCACAAATAAAATCTGAGGTTGATTGTTTGAAACCCCACACGGGTATTGGGATGATATTGGGCATACACTAATCCCAATTATTTAGTTGTATGTCGATCGATTGATTGACAGACTGTGTAAGCGTTAATTATTTATATTTGATGCTTATGCAGTTGTGTAGTGCACGTTGGATGATGGTTGATTATTTGTCGTTGCTATTATATACATGTGTTGTATGGAATCCATGTAATTAACATTACATGGTAATTGATTGGGCCTCATTCCAATTTAGAAAATAAAGAATATTAACAAATATAGGTTCATGTGTTGACCGTACTCATTCGTTGAGAATAGTCATGTGTTGAACGAAATATTTTAACAATAAAATTTACATCTTTATCATATATAAAATTAGAAACTAACTGGAAAATAGATAAGATGAGTGGTCTCTTGGATATTGATCTGATGTTGGTTTCGGCCTTCGGGGTTAAAATTTAGGGGATCGTTCTCTTACTAATTTACGGTTGGAGTCTGATTTGAAATCAAACGATAGATACCATAATTTTATAAAATATATTAAATAACAAAAATAGTCATGTGTTGACAGTACTCATTTGTTGAGATTAGTCAAGTGTTGAAAGAAATATAGATTCATGTGTTGAATAGAATAAATATTCATTTGTTGAATAGAATAAAGAATTCTTTGAAAAATATAAAGCCGTGTTGGTTAGAGTTGCGTTATTTTGACTTAAACGATATTTTTATCGATTTTATTCGTTTTATAATGAATATTGAAAAGTGATTTCATAATCGAATATTTTGAATTGAACAGGATTGAAATTGAATTGAAATCAATTTGAATTGAATTGAATAGAAATGAAATTTGAATCGAATTGAATTAAAATAGAATTTGAATTGAATAGAAATAGAATTTGAATCGAATTGAATTAAAATAGAATTTGAATTGAATTGAATAGAAATAGAATTTGAATCGAATTGAATTAAAATAGAATTTGAATTGAATTGAATAGAAATAGAATTTGAATTGAATTGAATAGAAATAGAATTTGAATTGAATTGAATAGAAATAGAATTTGAATTGAATTGAATATAAATAGAATTTGAATTGAATAGAAATAGAATTTGAATTGAATAGAAATAGAATTTGAATTGAATTGAATAGAAATAGAATTTGAATTGAATTGAATAGAAATAGAATTTGAATCGAATTGAATTAAAATAGAATTTGAATTGAATTGAATAGAAATGAAATTTGAATCGAATTGAATTAAAATAGAATTTGAATTGAATTGAATTAAAATAGAATTTGAATTGAATTGAACAGAAATAGAATTTGAATTGAATAGAAATTGAATTTGAATCGAATTGAATTAAAATAGAATTTGAATCGAATTGAATTAAAATAGAATTTGAATTGAATTAAAATAGAATTTGAATCAAATTGAATTAAAATAGAATTTGAATTGAATTGAATAGAAATAGAATTTGAATTGAATTGAATTAAAATAGAATTTGAATTGAATTGAATAGAAATAGAATTTGAATTGAATTGAATAGAAATAGAATTTGAATCGAATTGAATTAAAATGAAATTTGAATCGAATTGAGTAGAAATGAAATTTGAATCGAATTGAATAGAAATGAAATTTGAATCGAATTGAGTAGAAATGAAATTTGAATCGAATTGAATAGAAATGAAATGAATTCGAATTGAATAGAAATGAAATTTGAACTGAATCGAAAATGAACTGAAATTGAATTAAAAATCGATTTGAATTAAAATCAATTTGAAATGAATTTAAAACGAATTTATAAGGAAAATTTAAATTTTGATTTGAATTTGAAATGAAGGTTGAAATTGTTTTTGAAACAAATTTAAAACGATTTATATAATTCGTTTTAAAAAGGGAATCGACGAAATATATATTATATATATAATATAATGGCCTGAATATAACGCGCCGCGCCACGGCAGTTCGTGAATTTCGACCATTAATTTCAAACGGACATTACGGGAGATCCGACCGTCGGATTCTCCTAAAACCGGAACCGTTGCGTTTGTATCGAAAAGAGCTTTCTAACGAATATTAGAAATTTGAAATCTGACGGTTGGATTTGGAGATACGTCCAAATCAATTTCAGAAAAGGTCGCTGTAAGTGCAGTTCGATGGCCGTTGTTGGAAATCGACTGTACGGGCCTTGATAAAATTATCAAAAATATCAATAATTTGTTAAAATTATAAGAAATGATCTGTGAAGAACTGGGGCGAAAAATCCCACATTTGTAAAGATAAAAATAGATTTTTATCGAAACGAACTAGTTTTGAACTAGAATTAAATTCAATTCATTTTTGAAATAAATAAATTGAATTTGAATTGGTTTTTGGGTTTATCGTGAATGGTGTTTTGAATAACACTTGTTCTTTAACCCGATAATTAATGCAATATGATTTTGTGTTGTCGTGAACGGTATCTTCAATGATACTGGTCTTAGACCCAACCGAGTTAAGAAAATCAGAAACTAACCGAAGATTAGTTAAGGAATGGTTTCTTGGGTATTGATCTGATGTTAGTTTCGGCCTTCAGGGTTAATATTTAGGGAATTGCTAACTTGCTATTTTGGCGGTTAAGGGCTGATAGAGTGGAATGTGACTTTGGGTTTATCGTGAACCGTGTTTTAAATGACACTGATTCTTTAACCCAGTTAAATATTAAAACTAAGTGAAGTTTTAATGAATCTTTGATTAGATTGAAATGATCGAGAACGGAGTATCACCAGTTTTGCTCCAAAGAGATAGTTAAATCTTTAAATAGATTTGAAGGTGAAATGGTAATTAGTTTTACTGATAACACCGTGGTGTTAGATATGGAGTATTACCAGTTTTGCTTCATGGGATAAATAGGTTGGGATTGGGAAATAAAATAAATAATTACTTTGGTGTGGTTCGCTAATCCCGACTAGTTTGAAAAACCATAATTTGGTTTGATATGACATCCAAAGGAAGATTAAAGAATAAATTGAAAAGAAATTATCTTTGATAAAATTAATGGGAACCTTTCCCTCAGAATGTGAAATTTAGAAGCTAACTGTAGGTTAGCCAAGAAGGATGGTTTCCTGGGTATTGATCTGATGTTGGTTTCGGCCTTCGGGGTTAATATTTGGGGAATTGTTCTCTTACTAATTTACGGTTAGTGACTGATGAATGGAATGAGGCGTAGGTTGTGTTTGTGTAACATTTGTTTATTATATACACGGGTCATTCAGAAAGGCCGGGTTTATACCCATTCTGAATAACCGATTCGACGATATGTCGAAGATGAAGACGGTGGTTGAAGACCAGAAGTCTTCACATCGTTTGGGTGATTACTGATGATCTTGATTGGGCTGTACACCCAAGATAAGGGAATCAGTTGGTGATCGTCCCGACGTACTTGGAAATCGATGGATATGCGAGGAAAGTGCCTCCGGTTTCGTTCAGACCCAGAACGAACTTGTAAATGGACTGTGCGTCTGACATTGGATTTTATTCTGTGTTGATTGATCTCTATTAAATATACATCTTTTTGGCGGCGCAGAATTTATTCTCTTGCTTAACGCCCTTCTTTGAGACGTACGAGCTCAGAGGTTGTATATCGATGGACATCAGTCGCATGGCATGAATTACCAATGTGGCACGCCTAAGTGGCAATTGATCAAGGCTTCTGTTGAAAAGCAAAGTCTTGTGGTTGATGATCAAAGCATGGCCTACGTGGCGTAGCTTTGTGTATAACGTGAATTCGCGAGCCTCACACCTCGGTATGAGTCAAAAACGGGATAAGGACTGCAGGGAGAGCACGACGTTTCTTTCTAGCTATGGGTGGTGTCAGTGCTTAAACTGGCTGACATTTATATTATTTTCACCTTTGTGGTTGTTGGATGAGGCGCCTCGATTTTAGGTCTGTTAGGACCGGGAAACGTGTGTTCAGGAATTACCAATCCTCAAACGTAAGAGAGGACCGGCCCAGAAGATCCAAGGGTTACCCAGAGTGTGTAGTCCTGAGGCATTTGCTAGAGTGTCTCGAAGCGGAGAGGAGCTTGCCCCTTGCCTCGACTCATGACGGAAATCCAATTTCCAATACGAGATATTTCGGTTTTATTTGTAGAACCTAGTATGGCGACATAGTGGTATGGGGCACTTATGCCGTCTATGATTAATATTTATGATTGAAATTGTTTTGAAACTATACACTTATAGTAATATCAAAATGATTTGTTTTAAACGTACCCAGCATGTTTGGCTATTATAAGGGAAAACCCTATCCTCCGGCTTGCGTTGCATTGTGTGATGGGACCTGGGTCTTATAATAGCTTCATTTTTCCAAAAAGCATTACGCTGTTTATTCTATGCACTGGTATTCTTGGAAGGAAACCCGTTCCGTGTTTTACGGCATGGTCCCTTGAATTACTCTCTTTTAAAATAAAGATTTATAACTGTTTTAGTTCTCACACCAGTCACATGACTGACCTGGAGTTTATTGTTTTAACCTAAACTCTGGGTGCCCCTATTTTCCACACGGGCAGCTAGTAGTTTTGGTTTTGCAGATTTTTATTCACAGGATCCTGATTTACAGCTGGAACGATACTCGGAAAGCTCTGTATCCATGTATTACTTTCAGTTGTGTATTGTATTGATTTTCCGCTGCTATGTAATTTATTGTAATCTCTGATATTTGTCAAATGTGTAATACTTATTCATACTCTGTATGTTCTTGTATTCTGATGAAATTGTTGTAATAAGCAATGAAATGTTCTTCTGTTTGTGTTCTGATTCATCTTGTCCTCAATTCTATCCGGGCTTTCCTTCACGGGGAAGTTCGGGTCGTTTCAAAAACTCTTAAAAATAAATATCCTCTCCCTCGCATTGATGATATGTTAGATCGCTTGAGTGGAGCTCGAGTGTTTTCAAAGATGGACCTAGATACAGGATTTCACCAGCTAAGGATTGCAGAATAATGTATTCATTTAACTGCTTTAAGGGGACCTAATTTGTTCTATGAATGGTTAGTAATGCCTTTCGGATTATGCAACGCCCCTGCTTGTTTTGTGGATTTGATGAACCGGGTGTTCCGGGAAGTATTAAATAAATTCATATCGTCTTTATTGATGATGTTCTCATCTTCTCTGAGATAGAAGAGGGGAATGCTAGACATTTAGAAGATGTCCTGAAAATTCTGAGAAGGAATGTGTTGAAAGCAAAGTTCTCCAAATTTCATTATTGGGAATAACAAGTTAAATTTCTAGGACATGTAGTGTCAAAAGAAGGAATTTCGGTGGATCCGGGTAATTTTTTTTCCATCTAGAGTTGGAAGCAACCTAGATCTACTGCAGAAGTTAGAAGTTTCCTTGGTCTGGCAGGTTATTATCAGAGATTCGTAAAAGATTTCTCTAAACTGTCCAGCCCTTTGACGAAGGTAACCAAGAAGAATGCCAGGTTTGTTTAGACTGCAAGATGTGGAGAAGTCTTTTAGGAATTGAAAAAGAGGCTGACTATTGCTCTTGTCCTAACAAATATTAATGGCAACAAAGGATTGACTGTTTATACATATGTCTGTAAAGAAGGAGTTGGTGCAGTACTAATGCAAGATGGAAAGGTAGTTGCTTATGCTAATAGGCCACTGAAACCGTACGAGTGGACGTATGCCATGCATGATGTTGAATTGCTTGCTATTGTATTTGTTTTGGAGATTTGGAGACATTATTTATCAGGTGAAAAGTTCGAACTGTTTACTGGTCACAAATCATTGAAGTACCTTTTTACTGAGATGGATTTGAATATGAGGCAACAGTGCTATTTATAATTTCTGGCAGCATATGATTGGATATACTTTAGACTCCAGGAAAAGATAATGTAGTAACAGATGCGCTCAGTAGAAAGCATGACATTATTGCTCATCTGGTTGTACACCCATTTTGATTTAGAAAGTTATTATCCATCAAAAGAGTGATGAATTTATCCAGAAGATCTGCAGAAGGAGTCAACAGGGAGAAGTCTTGAATTCTAAGATTGATAGTCGAGGTATTATAAGATTAAAAGAGCAAATCTGTGTCCTAGACATCCCAGAGCTCAAAAGAGAAGTATTGGATGAGTGTCATAAATCCAAATTATGTATACATCCAAGAATCCACAAAATGTATCAAGATTTAAAGCATACATTTTAGTGGAAGTCGATGAACAGAGATACCTCAATCTATGTCAGCAGTGCCCAAATTGTCAACAAGTTAAAAGCGATCAGTAGAAGGTTGCTGCATAACTTCAACCACTGAATATTCCTGAGTGTAAGTGGGACCAAATACTAATGGACTTTATCGATGGGTTGCCTCAAACCCGAAGAGGAAATGAAGGAATCTGGGTTATTGTAGATCGTCTGACCAAGAATGCCCATTGTCTTCCGGTGAAGCCAATGATAACAGCTGATAGTCTTGCACAACTTTACATAAAAGAGATTGTTTGATAGCACGGGATACCCTGCAGTATAGTAGGCAATCAGGATTTGATCTTTACCAGTCATTTCAACGGTGCACTTCAGTCAGTGTTAGGAACAAAGTTAAGTCTGAGTGCTGCTTACCATCCTCAAACAAATGGCAAACAAAGAGTGTAAATCGAATTTTGAAAGATTTGTTAAGAGCTTGCCTTCTTGATTTTGGAGGATACTGGGAAGATCATTTTCATCTAGTAGAGCTCCTACAACAAAAGATATCAAGCAAGTATAGGTATGTGACCTTTCGAGGCATAGTTTGGTCGACCTTGTAAGTCGCCATCATGTTGGACTGAGTCGGGAGATAGACCTGTATTGGGTCCAGATATGATCCGTGAAGCGAGTGAGAAAGTGAAATTCATTAAAAAGAAATAGAAAGTAGCTCTAAGTAGGAAGAAGAGTTACGCTGATCAGCGAAGAAGAGACTTATAAGTCTCTATTGCTGATCAGGTATTTCTAAAAATTCTCCACTAAGAGGAGTCATCAAATTTAGAAAGTCTGGGAAGTTATCGCCCAGATATATTGGACCTTTCTCAGTATTAGAAAGGTTTGGAATCTTAGCTTACAGAATTCAGTGGCCTAAATGGTTGTTAGGTGTACATAACATTTTTCATATTTCCCATCTTCAATGGTATGCTCATGATCTTGATCATTGAAGAAACTGCGCAGCAAAGACTTAGAGATCACACCGAAGTTGACAGTTCCAAGAGAGCCTTAAAAGATCATTGGCAAGGATATAAAGGAACTGAGAAATAAGACGGTAAAATTAGTGAAATTACAAAGAAGTGATGATCTAGGGGGTTGCACTTGGAAAACATAAGACAATATACGGAAGTCTTATCCCCAGTGTAGAGTGGATATCTCGGAATAGCTCATTTGCGAGGTAAACTCATTTCTAAACATCATTTCTATTTAGTATCGCTTTCATTTCAGTTTCAAGGGTGAAATTCTTTAAGTAGGGGAGATTGTAATGACCCGAAATTTTAATCAATTTAAAAATAAGAAGTTATGTATATAAGTGGATTTCTAAACAATTAAATATTGAATCTAAACTGAAAAACAATTAAAAATGAATTCTAATTTTATTTTATATTTTTGTAAGGTTAAAATACGGTTAGTTAATTTTTAAAATCAAATAAAAAATAAATATATTAAAATTCGATAATTTAATATTATTTTAATAGCTTAAAAATAGTCGTTTTGCAAATAGCCTTAGAATTCGACGAGACAAGTTTCATTGGATCCGTATTTATGAAATATGGTAGGATTTCAAATTTCGTATCAATCGAACTTACGTTTTGACCGTACGAGTTGAAAACATATAAAGGTCGTCTAATTAAACTCGAACTTAAAATAAATCAAATCACTCATATTCATTAATCTTTAAATCTCCTCCCTCTTTGGCACCTTATCACCACTTACTTACACTCCACTCGATATTGTCATAAGCATAATGCTAATGTTTAGTGGCACAAAAAATAAGAGTGGCACAAAAGATAATAAAAAAAGAATTAATTTAAACTTTAAATAGAAATTATTCAAAAACCCGTTACTTCATCAAAACTTTTTCTCCTCTCATGTTGACACCTAGGCAAGTTATTTTGCACTAAGGACCCTAGTCTATGTGTATAAATAGGTAGCCTCTCACTTACATTTCCTTCCTTTCCATTTTCTCTTCCTTTTTCTCTCTTTTCTCCCTTCATTTTCTCTCCTCTCCCCACGTTGGGTCCCACCCCGGGCGCCACCAGCCAACCCATGCCCTCCCCCACCTGCCATGTCAGCCAAACACCCCCTCTTTCTTACTGTGGATCCCACCACCACTAAACACCCTTTAAACCCCCTTAAATACCTTAAAGGCCTTAACTTTACACCCGTCCTCCTTAAAACAACACAACGCTTGGACCCTACAAGCCATAATAGCCACCACATGGAACCCACACTCCTAGGCCGCACCCCTCTTTCTCCAAATTTCTGACCTTTAGTCTCTGAAACCAATATATATACCCATATATATTCAGGTATAATTTATAAAACCCGCACGCGTCAAAGCTCTGTCCATTTGAAATCTGATAACTCACCGTGACACCGAAAGGCTGCCAGATTTATTTGGAATAGCAGTGGAGTCCTATGTTCGAAGTTACAAAAGAGTGGATAATTCGGTGAGAAACTACGTACTTAATAGGCTAAGTGTTATATGGTTATTAATATTAAATCACGTTTAGGTTTAATAATGGTTAGCGAAGTAAAGATCCGATTTTTAAGTAATAAACATATGACACTTAAGTAAGTAACACACTATGATGATGATTGTGTGGATACTGGATGTTGATTGTGTATGCGAACCTTATTAGGTTGTTTTAATACTATTTTAAATAGTAATGTGTTAATGAATATTACCTTGCTAAGTTAATTGTAACACCCCACGTTCATTAATGTCACTCACAAAGGGAATGCATTAACTTCAGTGAAGCATTATAGGTAAAAGATGCAGATAAATTACAAGACAGACAAATAATGCAGCGGAAAATAAAGTCATTTTATAAGCAACGTAGTTTAGTCAAGCTTTTATAACAATTGATTCAATCGTACTTAAAAGTATTACATAAAACTTCTGTCTTGATTTAAAAACTTCCAAGTATATACGAAGCATAAAACATAACAAAGTAGCATAAATCCCCAAATTAAAGTGCAACCACAGCCATAGCCAAAGATAAGAGGTTCCAAGACATACATCACAGAATATCCAAGCTTGGAAAGAGAAACGGTCCAAACTAAGCTGAGCTATTCCCTCCCTGACTACCTGAGGGGGGGGGGGACGAAAGAAAAGAAGACGAAAGAAAACGGGTCAGACATAAAGCTTGGTAAGTCCAATGAATTTCAGTATGTAAACAGGTAAAAGTAACATGACATGAATAAACTGAATATAAGACAATACCGTGATAACAAGATAACATAAGATTAGCATAAGATATGATAAGGCAAGATAAACTGAATGCACTTCTACTTTTTCTCTTCTTCGCTACTACCCTGTTATTCTGATTTCTATATCTCTGCACTACCTAACTAGTGTCCAAACTAGTAAAATGTATAAAATGATAATATGATTCATATTCCCTACTAGTGTCCCAACTAGTATCCTGTGTTATATAATAAGGTGATCCCAACCCCTAAATTGTGGTAGCCTTCAGGTGTAAATCTAGTATGAGGATCTTACCTCAATCAGCCAAATTGCCATGAAGATGTTAGATGTATCCTTACTACCTTAACCGATCGGCTCCTACTCGCATCGATCTAGTTCTAGTTTGTGTCGCTCGGCTCTCTGCTTGTAGATACCTGTGCTGGTCCCACCATGGGGTGTATCAAGCCCTAAGGTGGCAACCCGACACGATCAAGATGCACAGTTTTTATCTACTGATGCCCAATGGCTGATTCTTCCACTCCGGAATACGTGCACGCCCGTGATCCCGTCGGAACCTGCACTACTTTACCACCTGCCGCTATTTTGACCGCTTATAATCAGCCCAGTAATCGTGCCCCACCCTGCCTGGTTTACTGCTGAAATGGGTCCCCGTTACTAGGATTTCCTACTGGTTAAGTTTGTGGGACTATATATACAAATATTACCCACCTACACGAGATGTACTTAACCCTCTCACTGATTCAAACATGTTTATTTAACAGTTAAGTTTGTGGGCCTATATATACAAATATTACCCACCTACCCAAGGTTTACTTAACCCTCCCACTTATCAAGTCAATATGTACTATTGGTTAAGCTTTCCTTAACCCTATCCACTTTGTTCATGTAATATTGGTTAAGTGCTATCCATTCATGTTAACTTAACCCACCCCCTCATCATGTTGTATTGGTTATGTGTTTCCTATTAACTTAACCCTGTTCACTCATCATGTTATATTAGTTAAGTATTTCTTATTAACTTAACCCCACTCGTTCATCATGCTATATTGGTTAAGCGTTTCTTAATAACTTAACCCTTCTCATTCATCATGTCGTACTGGTTATTTCCTATTATCTTAACCCTGTCCATTCATCATGTTATATTGGTTAACTTAACCCTGCACACTTGTCTAATTAACATGTTATAACGGTTAAGTGTTCTAAATTTACTTAACCACACCCACTTGTCTAATTAACATGTTATAACGGTTAAGTTTTCTAAATTTACTTAACCCCACCTTCTTGTCTAATTAACATGTTATAACGGTTAAGTGTTCTAAATTTACTTAACCCCACCCACTTGTCTAATTAACATGTTGTATTGGTTAAGTGTCACCTATTCATATGTTACTTAACCTTACCATTATTAGCATGTCTGTTTATTGGCATTAATTAATTTATTAATGCCCTAACCTCTCACATTAGAACTGATGTTTGCGGTTGCTGGATGTGCCGGGCGGTGCCGGGCAGACTTCTACCGCAAACTCATTCTAACCTCGGGTTTTGGGCTAAATGTGCTAACCTCTCACATTAGATCTGTGTTGTTACAGTTACTGGATATGCCAGGCGATTCTGCGCAGTTTTACACCGCAACTCAATCTAACCTCGGGTTAGGCATGTTCATCTTTTAGCCAAATTACAGATTTATCGTACATGTCCAAGTCTAGATTTTACATGCTAATTATCCCTATTTCACAAAACTAGTCATGTTTCAATTCTCAAGTTATACCCAACAAATTCAATTACAAGTTATTAATCAAAATAGGCAACACCCAATCTTCCCAAATTTACAATAATAGTCATGCTCCAAAATCACAATATACATTATGCTTGGCGTCCCAACCAATAGTTATGCCCAATCTAGTTTTAATATTTTAGTTTGTAGTTTACGCCCAAAACTTGGTTTACATGCCAATTAACCCAAACTTGCAGTTATAATGATAATAATGCCCCAATAGCAATTACAAGTTATGCCCAATAATTTCACCGAATATGTTATGCCTAATTATTTCACCAAATACATTATGCCCAATATTTAACCAAAATAGGTTATACCCAAATATTCCCCGTATTCCAATCGTTCGTATTTCGCGATTTCAGCCTAGGTTCGAAGGTAACCCAAGTTCATAAAAGAAAAAGGAAATAGGGGAAGAGAGAAGGAGCATAAAAATAAGAATAGGCATAAAAATAGGCATGTAACAACAGACCTAATATAGGAAATTTAGACCCAACAAAGATAGATTCTTGAATAAACTGATACAACCATTATCGCAGGCATAAGAATAACATCATGAACCAAAAAGGATTATATGCCTGATGTACAACAAAGATAGGCATGATTGTATCGATATAATAACTTCTTAGGCATGTAAAATCATGGATCCAATAGAAATATAGGGATAAATCTGAAAAGATTGTCTTATCTTCAAGCATGGACTTAGATTCGTTTTATTACATGCCAAGATTACAATTAGGTATTTAAATCTGAAAATAACGTGAACCTACATTGCTAGGATTAGAAAAGAGAATTGAATCGTTGTTGTTGCAGAAACTCTAATTTGATGTTGATTAAGTTTCAAAGTTGATTGGTGATGAAGAACTTCTAATATGTTTTAGGTTTTTGATTCGGCGGCTAAGAGAATTGAGAGTTCACCAGCATAGAGTCGTCATACGGAATTGTTATGAATTAGGGTTTTGGTTTAGAGATGTATATATAGATGTCTAGGGTTAATTCTAGCCTTTAGATTAATCTAGGATCAATCTAAACCATCCAAGTCACAAAGAAACCTCACCAGGCCAATCAGAACAAGCCCCATATGCCCTAAGACACCAAAAATCGTCACTGCCCAGATCTGGCTGATAGGGTCGACCCCTACGGGGGGGGGGGGGGGGGGTCGACACCTATGTCGACCCCGGTGTCGACCCCAAAGAGCCTGAGTCGACATAGGTGTTGACCCAGCGGGCCTCGGGTCGACACCCTAACCGCGCTCGGTTCCGCGTTTCCTCCTCCCGCCTTCGCTGTTTTGAATATTTTATTTTAATTCTGGTTTAAACTGAATTCTTCTAACCTCCATAACTTCTTCATATTGTATCCGTTTTACGCAAACTCGGACTCTATCTCAAGTAGAATTCCGAGACGAATGCAATGGCACAACCTTTTTCCCTTAGTTCTTCTGTTAAAGATTAATTATTCTTTAATTATCTCTTATGTCCCGTTTTAAACTTACGTGGTGTTACATTCTCCCATCCTTACAGGATTTCGTCCCCGAAATCTCCAAGTCAAGAAGAATGTTTATCCTGCCATCCAACATCCATCTACTCAACCATTCAATCATAGGCATCTATTGTCCTTAAAAGGTCTCTAATGCTTTTCATGAACATATGCATAGTGTGTGTATATGTCCTTACCAAAATGCAAAATCAGGCGGTCTACTGATTTAGTTGACCTCCTTAATGCCAATTATCTCAGTGCCATGAGTTCATCAAGTATGCAGTTATTCTTAATCATACTTTAAAACTTCTACATGAGTGCACAATCATTCATACAAATGCAACATCCATATGATAACACATCAAATTTCAATCCATATATATAAATATTCGCTCATGCATATGCAATATGGAAGTGACGGAGCCAATCTAGTGCCTAATGTGTGTATATGCATCCATTAGCAACCACTAGAAAACACTTACATCCATTTGCATCCACCAAACATAACATGTCACAAACACATGTTTACATCCATTGGCTTCTACCTAAGGATCAAGGATAGGGTCGAGAGGATATACTTAAAAGATAAAGACTAGCATGCAAATAAACTTTACAAAAAAAGAGAGATTAAGGATATACCCTCAAAAAGGGTATGATGCGCGTATCTAGTCTTCAGTCTTCTAAGTCGCATCTTCTTGAGCTTCACTCCATAGTGCTCTGACTGTCTTAACTTCACGATTGCGAAGCTTCTTTATTTCTATTTCCAAAATTCACTAGAGGGTATTCCATGTAGAAGAACTATCTCTTGAAAATAAACAGATGCTAACCATGTTACCAAGTGTATTTATTAAGGTGATTAGAGGTCTCTTCTCTACTTAATTTATCCATTGCGTCATCTATCTGAGAGTATTTTCTTTGTGAAGTCCCTATTTAATTCAAAAGCATAGGTCTTACTCCTAGCGATGCCAACTACTAACTTAACCGAAGGTTTTTAATCAAAGTTTGATATGTATTCTGAACTTTTCCTTTTCACATAAAGAGGACTTGAAGTCAACCTTTTTCTTCTTAAGCATCCGCTACGACCTTACCCTTCCTTCTTATATCAAAATGGCAACTAGCCCCGTGCCGCATGCATATGTGTATACTATAAACCTTTTACTACCGTAAGGTAAAAGTCAAAACTGGGGCCGTTCTAAGAGCCCTCTTCAATTATTAGAAAGCGACATCACAACCAATATCCCGAGCAAAGGTTAGATTCTTCTTCGTCAATCTTGTAAGTGGGGCTAATACCTTCGCAAAGTCCTTAATAAACTTCCTATATTAGCCCGCTAGTCCTATAAAACTTCTTACTTCCGTTGCGTTGTTAGGAATCTTCCAATCTTGGATTGCCACCACCTTTTCAGGATCCACTGCTATCCTTTCCTTAGAGACCACGTGTCTTAAGAACCTCACCTCTTTCCTCCAAAAATGACATTTGGAGAACTTAGCTTTGAGTTGATGTGCTCGTAGGGTCTCTAAGACTTCCCTATGATGTAGAGCATGCTCTTCCTCGCTTCTAGAGAAAACCGAAATATCATCTATGCACAAGCGAAGCGAACCATCCGCCTTTGTAGCGAAAACAACTGGAGCACCCTATTTAGAAATACTTCGCCTTATGAACCCCTTTCTCAAGTAACTCTTTTACTTGTTTACGAGCCCTTCCTTTCCCTTGGAGTCATGTGTCGTACAGGTAATGCAACTGACTTTGCATTGTCAACTAGATATAT
Source organism: Allium sativum (assembly GCA_030737875.1). NCBI lineage: Eukaryota > Viridiplantae > Streptophyta > Magnoliopsida > Asparagales > Amaryllidaceae > Allium > Allium sativum. Next base: position 216,527,467 of record CM060916.1, on the reverse strand, counting down.
GCGGAAGTTTATCTCGCGTTTTAGGGGACAAACACCTAACCTAATCAAAAACATTCTGCGTACTCATGGACTACTCTAACGGATCACAAATTTTTCAACAGACACATCAAGAGATTCTAGGTAGCTAAGCATAACAGAATTTGTGGGATTACAAGAGATTTTCGAGAGTATTACCAAGGCGAGTCATAAGTATGACCACTCTCTTTTCGCAATTACTAGCTAACCAATCCATGCCTAGAATCAACTCATAGCCCATGAAACCAAAAAACATAATCATTACACTTAAACTCAATACTTAATATAACTATTCTCAAATCCTCACAAACCAAAGATAAATGAGGCGAACCACCAATTGGATTTGAGACAATAATGGGATCTTCTACTATACAAGCACTAAGGTGCAGAGACTCAACTATGGAAGCAAATATAAACGAATGTGAAGCGCTAAAATCAAAAAGAGTACTAACAGGACGATCAAAAAGAAAATCTAGACTTTTTCAACAGAAACTTTACTACCTCTCTCTCAGGTACGCTGGCGGTGAGAGCATGCACTTGCCCTCCTGAAAATCCTGTCCTTTGTTCTTGCCCTTGTCCTTAATTATATGACCCGTTATACCATAATAACGACACTTCCTCTTGTCTTAGATTTTTCTATTCTTTCCTCCTTTGTGAACAAAGTCCATATCTATGAGTTTCTCATCCTTGGGTTGTGCTCCTTAGCCAAACTCCCTCATTCTCATGTTTACCATCCTTGTGTGGCTTGTTGACAAGTCTCTTGAAAGTTGCCTCCATCGAACAGAAAATCCTACAAAGCTTGAAAGAAAATTAGCCGTAGGTGAAACTACTGCGGCTATATGGAAGTTGGGCACTTCTTCGCCCTTTGACAGGGGTCGTAGTCTCATCAAGCTTATGGAACCATGCCGCGACGAGGTTACCTCCCAGAAAGCCAGGAGCCCCGGAGACTCAGGAAAGAAGGAAATAAGGATTCAAACAGTGGATCAAAAGATAGTGCATATGGCTTCAGGGAATATGCCTTTAAAACAAAACTTTTCTTTTTAAATATGCTTCTTATAAATCCGTTTTGAAAATATTTTTTCAAATCTTTTATCTGATCCTGTAACCTTCGGCTCTGATACCAAATGTAACACCCCACGTTTATTAATGTCACTCGCAAAGGGAATGAATTAACTTCAATGAAGCATTATAGGTAAAAGATGCAGATAAATTACAAGACAGACAAATAATGCAGCGGAAAATAAAGTCATTTTATAAGCAACGTAGTTTAGTGAAGCTTTTATAACAATTGACTCAATCATACTTAAAAATATTACATAAAACATTTGTCTTGATTTAAAAACTTCCAAGTATATAAGAAGCATAAAACATAGCAAAGTAGCATAAATCCCCAAATTAAAGTGCAACCACAGCCATAGCCAAAGATAATAGGTTCCAAGCCATACATCACAGAATCTCCAAGCTTGGAAAGAGAAACGGTCCAAACTAAGCTGAGCTATTCCCTCCCTGACTACCTGGGGAGGAACGAAAGAAAAGAAGGCGAAAGAAAATAGGTCAGACATAAAGCCTGGTAAGTCCAGTGACTTTCAGTATGTAAACAGGTAAAAGTAACATGACATGAATAAACTGAATATAAGACAATACCGTGATAACAAGGATAACAAGATAACATAAGATTAGCATAAGATATGATAAGGAAAGATAAACTGAATGCGCTTCTACTTTTTCTCTGCTTCGCTACTACCCTGTTATTCTGATTTCTATATCTCTGCACCACCTAACTAGTATCCGAATTAGTAATATGTATAAAATAATAATATGATTCATATTCCCTACTAGTGTCCCAACTAGTATCCTGTGTTATATAATAAGGTGATCCCAACCCCGAAATTATGGTAGCCTTCAGGTGTACATCTAGTATGAGGATCTTACCTCAATCAGCCAAATTGCCATGAAGATGTTAGATGTATCCTTACTACCTTAACCGATCGGCTCCTACTTGCATCGATCTAGTTCTAGTTTGTGTCGCTCGGCTCTCTGCTTGTAGATACCTGTGCTGGTCCCACCATGGGGTGTATCAAGCCCTAAGGTGGTAACCCGACACGATCAAGATGCACAGCTTTATATCTACTGATGCCCAATGGCTGATTCTTCCACTCCGAAATACGTGCACGCCCGTGATCCCGTCGGAACCTGCACTACTGCACCACCTGCCGCTATTTTGACCGCTTATAATCAGCCCAGTAATCGTGCCCCACCCTGCCTGGTTTACTGCTGAAATGGGTCCCCGTTACTAGGATTTCCTACTGGTTAAGTTTGTGGGACTATATATACAAATATTACCCACCTACACGAGATGTACTTAACCCTCCCACTGATTCAATCGTACTTAAAAGTATTACATAAAACTTCTGTCTTGATTTAAAAACTTCCAAGTATATACGAAGCATAAAACATAGCAAAGTAGCATAAATCCCCAAATTAAAGTGCAACCACAGCCATAGCCAAAGATAAGAGGTTCCAAGACATACATCCCAGAATATCCAAGCTTGGAAAGAGAAACGGTCCAAACTAAACTGAGCTATTCCCTCCCTGACTACCTGGGGGGGGACGGAAGAAAAGAAGACGAAAGAAAACGGGTCAGACATAAAGCCTGGTAAGTCCAATGACTTTCAGTATGTAAACAAGTAAAAGTAACATGACATGAATAAACTGAATATAAGACAATACCGTGATAACAAGATAACATAAGATTAGCATAAGATATGATAAGGCAAGATAAACTGAATGCACTTCTACTTTTTCTCTTCTTCGCTACTACCCTGTTATTCTGATTTCTATATCTCTGCACTACCTAACTAGTGTCCCAACTAGTAAAATGTATAAAATGATAATATGATTCATATTCCCTACTAGTGTCCCAACTAGTATCCTGTGTTATATAATAAGGTGATCCCAACCCCGAAATTGTGGTAGCCTTCAAGTGTACATCTAGTATGAGGATCTTACCTCAATCAACCTAATTTCCATGAAGATATTAGATGTATCTTTACTACCTTAACCAATCGGCTCCTACTCGTATCGATCTAGTTCTAGTTTGTGTCGCTCGGCCCTTTGCTTGTAGATACTTGTGTTGGTCCTACCGTAGGGTGTATCAAGCCCTAAGGTGGCAACCCGACACGATCAAGATGCACAACTTTATATCTAATGATACCCAGTGGCTGATTCTTCCACTCCGGAATACGTGCACACTCGTGATCCCATCGGAACCTGCACTACTGCACCACCTGCCGCTATTTTGACCGCTTATAGTCAGCCCAGTAATCGTGCCCTACCCTGCCTAGTTCAGGGTACCATCATACATCTATGTGGGTTACTGCTGAAATGGGTCCCCGTTACTAGGGTTTCCTACTGGTTAAGTTTGTGGGCCTATATATACAAATATTACCCACCTACACGAGATGTACTTAACCCTCCCATTGATTCAAACATGTTTATTTAACAGTTAAGTTTGTGGGCCTATATATACAAATATTACCCACCTACCCAAGGTTTACTTAACCCTCCCACTTATCAAGTCAATATGTACTATTGATTAAGCTTGCTTAACCCTATCCACTTTGTTCGTGTAATATTGGTTAAGTGCTGTACATTCATGTTAATTTAACCCACCCACACATCATGTTATATTGGTTAAGTGTTTTCTATTAACTTAACCCTGTTCACTCATCATGTTATATTGGTTAAGTATTTCTTATTAACTTAACACCACTCGTTCACCAAGCTATATTGGTTAAGCGTTTCTTATTACCTTAACCCTTCTCATTCATCATGTTGTAATGGTTAAGTGTTTCCTATTAACTTAACCCTGTTCATTCATCATGTTTAACCTTGCTCACTTGTCTAATTAACATGTTATAACGGTTAAGTGTTCCAAATTTAATTAACCCCACCCACTTGTCTAATTAACATATTATGACGGTTAAGTGTTCTAAATTTACTCAACCTCACCTTTTTGTCTCATTAACATGTTGTAACGGTTAAGTGTTCTAAATTTACTTAACCCCACCCACTTGTCTAATTAACATGTTGTATTGGTTAAGTGTCACCTATTCATATGTTACTTAACCTTACCATGCGAACCTTACCATTCCTAGCATGTCTGTTTATTGGCATTAATTAATTTATTAATTCCCCAACCTCACATTAGAACTGTTTTTTGCGGTTGTTGGATGTGCCGGGCGGTTCCGGGCAGACTTCTACCGCAAACTCATTCTAACCTCGGGTTTTAGACTAAATGCGCTAACCTCTCACATTAAATCTGTGTTGTTATGGTTACTGGATATGCAGGGCGATTCCGCGCAGTTTTACACCGCAACTCAATCTAACCTTGGGTTAGGCATGTTCATCTTTTAGCCAAATTACAGATTTATCGTACATGTCCAAGTCTAGATTTTACATGCTAATTATCCCTATTTCACAAAACTAGTCATGTTTCAATTCTCAAGTTATACCCAACAAATTCAATTACAAGTTATTAATCAAAATAGGCAACACCCAATCTTCCCAAATTTACAATAATAGTCATGCTCCAAAATCACAATATATATTATGCTTGGCGTCCCAACCAATAGTTATGCCCAATCTAGTTTTAATATTTCAGTTTGCAGTTTACGCCCAAAACTTGGTTTACATGCCAATTAACCCAAACTTGCAGTTATAATGATAATAATGCCCCAATAGCAATTACAAGTTATGCCCAATAATTTCACCGAATATGTTATGCCCAATTATTTCACCAAATACATTATGCTCAATATTTAACCAAAATAGGTTATACCCAAATATTCCCCGTATTCCAATCGTTCGTATTTCGCGATTTCAGCCTAGGTTCGAAGGTAACCCAGGTTCATAAAACAAAAAGGAAATAGGGGAAGAGAGAGAAGGAGCATAAAAATAAGAATAGGCATGTAAAAATAGGCCTAATACAGGAAATTTTGATCCAATAAAGACAGATTCTTGAATAAACTGATACAATCATTATCGCAGGCATAAGAATAACATCATGAACCAAAAAGGATTATATGCCTGCTGTACAAGAAAGATAGGCATGATTGTATCGGTATAATAACTTCTTAGGCATGTATAATCATGGATTTGATAGAAATATAGGGATAAATCTGAAAAGATTGTCTTATCATCAAGCATGGACTTAGATTCATTTTATTACATGCCAAGATTACAATTAGGTATTTAAATCTGAAAATAACGTGAACTTACATTGCTAGGATTAGAAAAGAGAATTGAATTGTTGTTGTTGCAGAAACTATAATTTGATGTTGATTAAGCTTTAAAGTTGATTGTTGATGAAGAACTTCTAATATGATTTAGGTTTTTGAGGCGGCGGCTAAGAGAATTGAGAGTTCAACAGCATAGAGTCGTCATAAGGAATTGTTATGAATTAGGGTTTAGGTTTAGAGATGTATATATAGATGTCTAGGATTAATTCTACCCTTTAGATTAATCTAGGATCAATCTAAACCATCCAATTCACAAAAACGCCTCACCAGGCCAATCAAAACAAGCCACATATGCCCCAAGACACCAAAAATCGTCACTGCCTAGATATGGCTGATGGGGTCGACCCCTACGGGGGGGGGGGGGGGGTCGACACCTATGTCGACCCCGGTGTCTACCACAAAGAGCCTGAGTCGACATAGGTGTCAACCCAACGGGACTCGGGTCGACACCCTAAACGTGGTCGGTTCCGCGTTTCCTCCTCCTGCCTTCGCTGTTTTGAATATTTTATTTTAATTATGGTTTAAACTAAAATCTTCTAACCTCCATAACTTCTTCATACTGTATCCATTTTACACAAACTCGGACTCTATCTCAAGTAGAATTCCGAGACGAACGCAATGGCACAACCCGTTTCCCTTAATTCTTCTTTTAAAGATTAATTATTCTTTAATTATCTCTTATGTCCCGTTTTAAAATTACGGGGTGTTACATTAATAGCATCTTGTTTGGTTGATGTTGAATGTTACAATGATTGTTTATGACATGGAATGTGTTACCGTGATTAATTATACCCAAAAAATTGGATTATTTGGTAAATGGTTAAGTCTTTATTCAACAAAATTATTTAATTTAATATTTTATTAATTAAATAATAAGTGAAAAATAAAAGTTAAATTTGATATTTGACTTTTGATAGAAATGAAATTAAAGTCATTACGACAAACATTTGTAAAAGAAAGAAATTTATTTGAAATAGTTTTCAAGTAATTAAGGCATGTGCAGATTTAAATTAAAAAAGAATAGTAACTTTGAAAAGTGAAGTTTGGTTTGAGTGTATAAGAATCTTTTAGTTGTAATTTCTTTTCCAAATTATCTTATTTTTGGATTTACGTGTGGAACCTAAGACTTCACTCAAGCCATTGCTTGTCGGTCTTAGTAAACCCCACGGGTAGTGATATACCCCGATTTTTCAACGCCTTCACACTACCTAGGTAGTCACCCCTAGAAATTGGCGGAGGTGGCCCTCGAACCTGAGACCTATGTCTCATCCCAATTCGCCCACCTCTAACCAACTGAGCTAGGAGTGTCGGGTTCCAAATTATCTTATTTATTTTCGTAATAGACTTCAGGAAAGTTTGGATTTTAAAAATTGAAGTTTAAAAAAATAATTTTATTTTAATGATTTAAACAATATTATAATATTTAAATAATTGAATATTTGAATTTGAAGTTGAATATTGGAAATATAGTTCCCGAAAATTATTATATATGTTTTATATGATTATCAAATTATTTTAGAGGCAATTCGATTTGATTTTGAATGTAAATCGATGTTTGGTCTAAATAGGACTAGTCGCGTAGTGGTAGTTGCGAATTTCAGCCATTGACTTCAAACTGATGTACCGGGAGATCCGACTGTCGGATTTTCGCGAAACAAAAAACATTTGATTCAAAATGAAAAGAGTTTTCAAATGCAAAGAAAAGTCTTATAATCCAATGATTAGATCTTGATATAAGTTCAAATCAAATTTAAATAAAAACAACGCCAACATACTTTGAGACCCGAAATGGGATTTTGATGAAATATGCTATTTTTAAATTATTAAAAATGGAGATAAATTATGAGAAATCATAATCAATGATTTAAAAGAGTTTTAGACCAAATATACGAGGTTTTGAATGATAAAACCCATTGATAAGAAATAGCCATTTTGCAATGTATTTTGTAACAGTTTTAGGTAACATTTTGAGATTAAAGGTTTTAACTTTCCAAACTGAATATAAACTTTGTCAAACCTTTTTACATGCTTAACAAAGAGTTTTGGAAGATGATTTTGAAAGTCTAACGACTTAAACAAGTTTAAGAATAAGATATAACTGTATGAAACGTTTTCCAGTTAAAGAAGACTTAGTTGATGATTCGATAATCCAAAAAGATTTTGTTTTGATGTTAATTATTTTGAAAAAAGGGGTTCAACCCATTTCGAATAATTATACGATGAGTTAAAGAGATTGATGACATTGAAGAAGGTGGAAGATCATGAATCTTCACATCAGATGGATTACTTGTTGATGCCTTGGGTGTAGCTCTCATTATAAGGTTATAAGTGGTAGTGGTCTGGGCATACATGTAGATTGTTCGGATATGCAAGAGTCTCTCTCCTTTACTGAAAAAGGAATAAAGTGCCTTCGGTTTCTTTCTCAATCCAAACAAACTTGTATTGGATGTATGTTTGACATTGTATTTTACGACATAACTAATTCGCTTTTATTGATGATATATCAGTTGGTGACAAAGGATTTATTTTTTTATCTTAACAGTGTCCTTTGATATGTATGTACCAAGAGAGTTACCGATGCTATTGTATTAGAGAGATGATAGGAAGCCTGAAATAATGTGGTTAGATTTGTGCATAAATGAGTGCAAATCATGGAGGTGCATTGGATTTAGTAACCTTTTGCATGAGTAATCAGGTGCCTTCGGATTATATTCGGGCAGTTTACCCTAGTATTTTGGGCCCTGTGTTAAGAGTGAGTTATTATGCTTAAATAACGCACAAGCCTCCTAGAAATTTAGAACTAAACAGTTGCATTTTAATTCTCTTCTTCCGGTTCGCTCATCTTTCTCCATTTTAGACTATTTTCAGTCCCCCTGTCTAACAGCTTCCACCCTCAATTAGGGTTTTTCCCAATAATCGCGAGTTTACTTCCTGCTCTCCCTCCTCTGTTCTTTACCATTTCAGTCCGGCCTGCGTGCTATCTTCCCCACTCTATTTCATGGTTTTACTTTCTTCCATCCTTACCGCTCTCTTTTTTTTTCGAGGTAATTTGTTTCTTCTGCTTGCACAAAATAACGACACATGATTTCTCAAATTTTCCATTGGTAGAAATCCTCCTTTGTTCACATCATCAGGGTTTGTCGACTGTTGGTTGGCTGGGAAACTAGGAAGAACCCCTGCGTCGTGTTGAATTTATCAAGGTATATTTTTGCGCTTGGTTGGCTATTTTTTTGGATGATTATAATGCTTGATTTGTTGTTTATGTTTTGGTTTTGTAGTTGTTTTTTCCCATTTTTACACTGGATTTCATTTCTCTCTAGTTTTTGCTGTTGAATTGAAGAAACAGATATGCTGTGTGTGGGCTTAGGGCATCTCCAACAATTCGAGTGTAGAAATCCAAATTTCTACACTCCGAATAATCGGATCAGGCAAATATCCCAACAGTTTTGAGACCACGCGGTTGTTAAACAAACGCGTGGATCTATGCGCTTGTTGAACGAGCGCATAGACCACGCATTTGTTTAACAACCGCGTAGATTCCGCATTCGTTAAACAAACGCATGGTTCTTAGGTTTAAAATTCCAAATTTTCTTTCCAATTCTATTTTCTACTACTATTTTAATATGTTGTTTGTACTCATTTTAACCATTCCTATTTATTTAAAAATATGTTTATATACTGCTTCATATTTGATTTGAATTTATATTCATATTGGAAGAGCATAACTGGTACCGAAATTTTGACTACAAAGTTGCTTACAAGAGATAACAATGAAATAAGTACTAAAATTTATGATGCACCTACAAGCAATAAGCAAAATCATTTGCCTTTTCAGCACCGTATCGGGTTATCCAACTATAACGCAGTTTGTAGGCTTCGTACCCAACAAAATCGGTCCCATACTCTACAAGGTAACGAGTATCAAAAGTTGCCCGATTCATTTTAAATATGTTTTCATCTTCATCTGTCTCTATAATCTTCTGGTATCATTCACAAGTATTAACGAAAAGCCGATGAGCCATTTGAATTTCAGCAGAAGTTCGTGTAGTAGTGCATTTACGATGATTGTTATGTAATCTTGTTATCATGGACCAAAATTCCTCGTGGGTAAGCCCTCCTCCATTTTGCATCAGCATCAAATCTCTTAAATCGTAAGCTTCGATATAGGATTTCACGAGTATAAGTAAGTCCTGAGGAGAGAATTCTGTTGTAGTACCACTAGAGCTAGCATCACTTTGGTTGGGACGATTATGGTTAACCACTTGCCTTCTTATGTTTTTGCGTGGACGTCCTTTTGGTTTTTGAATTTCAACTATTTGTTGAGTACCACGAACAATTTCATTTTGAACTATAACTTCCGCCTCTTCTACTTGTGTATCTGGAACGAAACCACCATCTTTTTCCTCCTCCTTGTTCCGTTCATACTTATCAAAAATTTTATCTACGAGTTCATCACTTATTATCCAATCGTCCATTTAAGCTACACACAAACAAGAAACATATTATGTACACAAAGAAATACGTAAACACGTAGAAGGAAAAAGAGTACTAGTTTCTCAACTTATCGTTGTGGTTTATGTAAAACACACAATTTTGTGGGTATGGTTGGTGGGACGAAGTGTAAACTATTTAAACAAGGGGGTTGCTTTTTGGTAAAGCTCTGTCATCATTAATTGAGCAGTAGGATACAGACATATGACAAGACAACTCTCTGTCCTCAGTAATTGATGTTACTACATGACTTGACAACTCATGCTGATTAAAGATGACTTGACCACTGCTTTAATAATGCAAAGCCAGAAACAAGGGGACTTAGATATAGTATTCCCTACAGTGGTATCAGTGTCCTGTCTTGTTGCATCATATGTATGTTTACTCCACAAATTGAACGTATAAATATACACGGTTAATACTTTTAACTTAGTTGGAACCAAAATTTTCAACAAAATTATAAAATATCTTCATGGTCATGGCCCTCGTCAATGGATTCGAACTATGATCAAAACTTTCCTGAGCGTCCTCCTTCAAGTCCAAGAACATATATTGATTGGAATATCGAATACCAAGAGCGGCACTACGAGGAACTGCGTCGTGACTGCGTCGATTACCAAGAGCTGGCCCGGTTGACGATTCATCCGCCAATTGCTCAAGTTCCAAATGTAGGTCATCAAGTAGACTAAACTGTAAATGAAGAACACTTTCGAGCGGCTACAGTGCCTCGTCCACCGCTGTTCCAACTGGAGGTCATCGAGAGGAACGACGAGTTTCAATTAACCAGCCTCCTAACGAGAAGGAAGTTGACTCCTATCCCATTTGTTGCCACTGTGGTTACGCGGTAGAGGTGGTAGTCCGGGCTAACGGAGAGAATATTGGTCGTAGGATCCAGTTATGCTCGCTATGGCCTAAGACGTAAATATTTTGGGTGGATAGACGACCTTTTCTCCAAGGGTTATTTCTTATGCCAACGAGTTAGAACAAGAGAATAGGCGACTTCGAACCTCTTTAGAATCCCTTCAGAATGAGCGTAACAATTAATGTGTTTGCGTACTGAATCTACTATCATAAGCTGTTGTATCTTTACAAGCTTTTGTATCTTTATGCTTGTTGTTGGATCTATTGGTGTTATAGTTGTATCCATAAGTTTATTGTTGTATCGTAAGCTTTTGTATCTTTAAAATAAGTGTAGCTTTATGTCAGTGATACATCCACTGCAGCTTTATTTCAAACATTTGAATGGATATGAATGACACAATGCGGTATCCAATGAAGACCAGATTGAACAACAACAATAAAGCTTAGAAGCTTACAACAACAACAATTATACAAACTACAACAACAACCATACAAACTACAACAACAACAATTTAAAAGCTTACGACCAAACCACAATCATACAAACTACAACAACAATTAAACATCTACTAACCAAATACATCTACCAAGGCCTTGGGAAAGGTCCAGCTCTAGGTTTATCGGCAACAATCTTGTTCAAGCGTCTTATTTCGGCTTGTGCTTCTAGTGCATACTGGCGGCCACGTTCGCACATGGGAGGGTCAATCCACTGCTTAAAGTTACAACAATCAATTTCAGCAGGAAAAACCTTGTGGTCCTTATAGGCTTCACAAGCGAAAAATCGAAGACCGGCATTTTTCTCAGTTTTGGCAACAACCACGACCGATTCTTGTCCACAACGGCAGAGAGGGTTGGATCCAATCGTATGTAGCGGCTCGGAAACCTTCCCTTCAAGTACGATTTGTTTTCCAGGTCGTTGATTAATGGAAGCCTCATCATCGTTTTCCCAGTTGTTCATAGCTCAAATTGTGAATGCGTGGTAATTTAATTATGAGTTTACAGAGCATAAAACTGTGCCATATAAATACATCTTCGAAGTCAATTACATATTGGTGTTATTATAGACTGTTCAAGTCTTGCACATTTCCCATAGTGCATTTATGTTTTATGGCAGAGTGGAGTCATGTCACTCTTTTTCAAGAGTTTTCAGATTATAGTGCATTCCTTAGTCCTTTGTCCTGTTTGGGTCTTCCTCGATATACGTTATAGTCCTTAGTCCTTTGTCCTGTTTGGGTCGTCCTCGATATACGTTATAGTCCTTAGTCCTGTTTGGGTCATCCTCGATATACGTTATAGTCCTTTGTCCTGTTTGGGTCGTCCTCGATATACGTTATAGTCCATAGTCCTTTGTCCTGTTTGGGTCGTCCTCGATATACATTATAGTCCTTTGTCCTGTTTGGGTCGTCCTCGATAGGCTTGTCATATCACCTTAAAGATGAATGACTTGCTTTATGACAAGCATACTCTGGTAACCAATGCATGACTTGCTTTATGACAAGCATACTCCGGCAACCAATGCATGACTTGCTTTATGACAAGCATACTGCGGTAACCAATGCATGACTTACTTTATGACAAACATATTGCGGTAACCAATGCATATCACATTTTGGTATCCAATGAAGACCTAAATGTAGAAAAACTATGTTATATAAGGAGGAAAACATATAGCATTCACTACTCAAACACAGTCCACTATTTTTAGTATATACACTCAAAAACTCAAAAGATCACAATGTCCACCGAAGAGTGTTTGTTGTTCGATGATAGTGACGAAGACTTTGATGTTATGGTAGATGATCATTTTCATCGACAAAGACAGTTTATAGCTGCATTAGGAGATGGTGAATCTAGCAAAAAACATGGAGGTTCTGTTGTAGGCCGTCGATATAAAAATCGACATCATGTATTGTACAACGAGAGACTAATGGAATATTATTTTGTTTCAAATCCGAGGTATACAGATACAGAGTTTAGAAGGAGATTCCGAATGAAGCATCCTTTGTTTCTTCGAATCCTAGAATGTATTAAACAACACGATTCCTACTTTATCTACAAACTCAATGCGTCTATGACAATGGGGCTCACCGGAATTCAAAAGATGACAGCTGCACTGCGTATGATAGCCTATGGAGGTCCTGCTGACGCTCAAGATGCATATTTGAAAATGGTAGAAAGCACAGTACTAGAATGCTTAGACCATTTCTGCCAAGCAATTATAGATGTTTACGGTAATCAATACTTGCGTAGACCAAACGAAGCTGACATTGCAATGTTAATGGATATGCACGGTAGTAGAGGATGGCCAGGGATGTTAGGATCTTTGGACTGCATGCATTGGGAGTGGAAGAATTGTCCGAAAGCATATGCTGGAGCTTATCAGGGTAAGTCTCATACGTCAACTATTATACTTGAAGCCGTAGCGTCGTACGACTTGTGGATATGGCATGCTTTTTTCGGAATGCCAGGTTCGAACAATGATTTGAACGTAGTTGAACGCTCAACGTTGTTTAACGATTTGGCGAACGGTAGATCAGCTCCACATCATTTAACTTTAAAGGGTCACGAGTATGACCATGGATATTATCTAGGCAATGGTATATACCCGCAATGGAGTACTATTGTCAAGACAATACCGAACCCACAAAACAATAAACAAGCAAGGTTTGCAGCAATGCAAGAAGGACAAAGAAAGGATGTAGAAAGAGCATTTGGCGTTTTACAATCCTGATTTGCCATAGTTAGTAACCCATGCAGACTTTGGTCTCTAATTAAAATAACTAGGATAATATATACTTGTGTTGTTTTACATAACATGGTTATAAAGGACGAAAGAGACATTGAGGATGATTTCAATTACGAGTGCACTGCTCCACCACCTGAGATTTGGCATGAAAATATGATTGAAAGTGAACTAGAGCTTGAGTTTCACGTCGAAAGCCGAATGGCCTACCGTAACGCTCACATTCATCGAAGACTCCAGAAAGATTTAACAGATCATTTATGGAACTTTGTTGGAAGTCAGTAAAACTGTTTACCCTTAGTTGTTGTGTTTTTGTTGCTTAAGTAGTTCTAATACTGTACTTTGTATCCTTTAATCAATATCTGAAACTATGTATCTGTTAAATGTTTAGTGAAATCATGTATCTTAAGCTTTTGTATAACTGTTGAACGTTTTTGTTTAATCACGTGTCTAAATTTCGGTGGAAGTAACATAATTAGCATAAAATTTAATCATAAAATCCACGCGTCTGTTGAACATGTGCCTGGAAATACGCATTTGTTTAACAAGCGCGTAAATTCACGCGCTTGTTAAACAAACACGTATTTCTAGGCGCATGTTCAACAACCGCGTCACTGGTTTACACATTCCGGAACTATTCCGCCGGAAATCCAAACGATGGGAAGAATCCATACCCTGTTGGAGGCCATTTTGGGTGTACATATCCAATTTTCTGATATCCATGCTTTTGTTGGATATGCTCTTAGTACAGTTCCTTTCTATTAGATCTCAATTTTATTTAGCTCTTAATTTTGTTAGCTAATAAATTGTGTTCTCAATATTCTTCCACCATTTGAATTTTTGACTAGGCGTTGTTAATTATAATATTATAATTGTAAAATTGTGTATTCCTACTTGGTCGGCAGCTTTTAACAATCCTCTTTTGCCTAATATTTGCATTTTCACATATAAATTATTCATATGCAGTGCCAAAAATGTAATGCTTGCACTAGTTTTTTATTCACAACATTTTGCTTTTGCTTTAATATGTAAACTACCAATAAAGGCTTTTTCAATATTTTTTTATACATTGTTGTATAAGAGCTAACGTATCCAATACATATTAGCAATTGTGTATTGTTATTAACCAATGACTTATGTTTAACATATATATCTATATATACTATACTATTAAAGGTATCTATAGAATTATGTGTTGTCCATTGTGCACATGTAGAATGAGGTTTAAAAGTCTTTCTTCGTCTCACTTCTTTAACCACATTTACCCTTCTTTTTCTCTTGTTTTCACAACCTGTTCATAGAAATTAAGTACAATAATATGAAAATGGACATTGCAAAATTTCAACTTTGATTTCTTGCCTAGAACCTTGAAAGATTTTTTATTGATCATGGGAATAAATTGCGTGGTATGCAATTCTTTTTGACTTTTCTTAAGGCTCCGTTGTTATGTCCTCTCACAAGTAAAGATTGTTGGTTTTTTTCTTCTTATCTTATTATTTTCCTTAGTTTGATGATTTTTCTTACCAAAATTGAATCTTGATATGGTAGAATTGGTGAGAAGTTTCACCCATTTCAAATCAGTCCATGAAACTCATCATGAAACATAAATTTGTGGTATTTCATCTTCATTTACTTAAGTTCTTAATTTCAAACATTTAGAAACACCTGAAGTTGAGAAAAGAATTATCATTTTACTATTTTATAGAGTTAATAATGTTACTATTAACAAATTTTTGATTAATGGATATTATGCCCTTAACACATGAATATTTTGACTAGTATGGTTTTGGTGTGACTCATGATCTGCTGTTATGATGGCACAAAATAACTATCCTTTATTACCATTTAATTTAATTTAAATTTCCTTACTTTGATAGAAGAAACTCAGGGATTCATGTTGTTATCAGTTAGTGGAGTCTTATCCAGGTAAGCTCATGAACTGTACAACTGATTTGAGAGTATATATGATATTTTGTTTTTATATTCATCCGCTTATTTTTTTTTAACAGGAAAATACCTTGAAGGACAAAATGAACAAAAAATTGTTCCTTAAGGACAAAATGGCAAAATTTTGTCCATAAGAACAAGTTTTAGTGCAATGGGAGGAATTACAGTGGGCCCCTGAATTCCTTCCTTTACACTAAATTTTGTCCTTGAGGATAAAATTTTGCCCCCTTGTCCTAATGGAACAATTTTTTGCTTCTTTTGTCCTTAAGGGTAAAAACCCCTTTTTTAATTTAAAAAGTTGTTATAAGCAAAGAAAACTGTATCCTATATACTTAACCTAATACTACTTTCATAGTTTGATGTGAAGCAAAGTAGCAAACTTTACAAATAATCAGTATGTATAAATCCTTACACAAACACATGTTACAATGAATTGACTTGGGTTGTTAGTGAGAAAAAGCAAAAAAAATCATCAACAATAATAAATATGAATTCATTATGGATAAGCTTCCGATTTGATTACATAAATATCAAAGCAACCCGGAGAGAAATTGTGCAACAAACATGACCTATTTTATTATAAGAACATTATAAATTTTGCATTAGTTAAGTGAGAATTTGATAAGAAAATATAGCATAATGCAGCATAAATCATGAAGTTATATAGCATACCATTCGTCTCCCTATCATTTTTGTTTACATTCAAACATCGGATATTTTGGTTTTTCTTTATAAGATTTGCGTTGTCCTCTAATCAAGTATTTTGTGTATAATTTTGTGTTGTAAAGTCCCACTCTTATGAACTATTAAGAAAAATATCTTCTTCTGTTGATTTTCACAGCACTAAAGGTAGTTTGCTTTTGTTTGGTTACACTAGCTATGTCCCTTTTTCATACTTTTGTATATAAAGCTATCTAATATTATCTGAAAATCATGTATAACTGATATGAGTATAATGGATTATGAAGCTTTATATGAAGGTGGTGTTTAGAGTGTCAGGTTTCTTCTTCGCGATTCCATCCTTATAAATCACCACATGTTGGATTTGTAAACAAAATTTGCCATCCATACAAAGCTGACGAGAAGTGAAATATTTTTGCTTTAATTTGATGTTAAATTCGTTATTTACATTCTTACAACGGTCTTTTTTTCCATGTTTGTTTTCAGTTTGGGTTTGGTTTATATGGGTGCGCTTAATCAATCATAGAGCCCAATTTTTTGGTAAGCATCATTACCATGTGGCCTTTTTTGGTGCAGGTGTAAAATCCTTTTTTTTTCATCATATAAATCTGAAATAAATTGTTACACTACTTATTTTTATTTAGTGGTTTTATTTGTTATACCATTTGAGTTTTTTACATGCTTGAATGCCTCAATCTGAGAATGATCCCAATATCCGTGGTAGTTTTACGTTTAAACACGTGTTTTCAATATAAATTTCAATTTTTAGTTTTGGAGCTTGCCTTTGATGATTGTGTTCTTCCATTGTGCACTACTTATAAGTCCAATATTTATGAACTTTCCAAATTTGTTACTTACACTTACACGCAATCAAGTGTGCTAATATTTTGGATTGTCACATTGCTGTAAATTTTTTAAGATATACTTATACATTTTAAAAGGCTATTAATTGAGCATACGTGATTTCTATTCATGCAATTACAGTGTCAAATAAGAAAAATAGTCTGCTCATGTTCATGAAAACAAGTTCATGTCTTTTTGGGTAGTTTCGTACTTTTATGCAATTTAATGCACTGTCCTTATGCAGTCCTATGCTATATGCTTTCAGTTACTAAACGATGACTAAATTCTCGCTGTAAACACAGTTTCTTATGGTTCCATTTAATTTATCGCCCGTTAATATTGTAAAAGTGATTAAGTCGCAAGCTTAATATAGGATGAAGGGCCATTGCTTTACTAGCTGTTGGATTATACCTGACCTTAGGCATAACCATTCCATTTTTTTCAAGTATCATCCGTTAATGCGGTGGTGATGATTTTGTTGTAACTTGTAAGTTTGATATGGGTTGAATGGTCATTGCATTAATATATATATATATATATATATATGATTTTGTACATTTAACTGGCTACCAAAAATTTTCTGTTGTATTACACCTGATCCACACGTATTTATACTATATAAGCTTTTCTTATCTATGGATTAATCTACTGTCTTTGAATCAGTTGGTTAACTACATTTAGCTAGGTTGATAGCATTGGTTAATACGTACATGTTTCTTTTGTTTAGTCTTACATCTGTTTTTCATATTTGCAATTCTACCCATAGCACAAAAAAAGACAAGAACTAACATTGTCTATAATTGATATGCTAACTTGGGCAGACTATGTTTCTTATATTTTAGGCCTTTTTTTTATAAAGTCAACTGAACATGGATTACGCTTGTCAAATACATGCAACATCTCAAAAAATTGGATAACAGATTCAATTTTTATCTAAAAAATTTGGATAAAAAATACATGCAAACACAGACTATGTTTTTTTGGATAACTTAATCATGTTACTTTGATTTGGGATAATTTTATTAGTAATTTATTTATGTTCATGTTATCCTAATTTATCTACAAGGATCTGCTGGGACATCATTTATATAATACTCATTTTTGCAATTTCTTGAATTCTTCTTCTTTAACGACAATGTTGCCTATGAGTACTTAAGTGAATGCAAAATTTTTCCCTATTTTCTATATGCAAGTTATATCGTATCTATTCCTCAGAAAATTATTCTGTGTTCAAAAATATCTCATTCCACTGTTACGATGGTTTGTTGAAATTTTCATCTGATAGCGTTCTTGGTGTTGATCAAATGTAAAGTTAATTGTCAAATAAATATAATTACTGTTATGCTATACACAGAGACTCTGTATGATTATTTGTCTTAGTACAACCAATAGTGTCTCTGTAGGGTATGTTCATGAGATACAATGATCTTTCTTTGCCTGTATCTTCGTGAGATACTCTAACAAAGTATGATATTTACTTGAATCTAATCCTTTTTGACGTATATCGAGTCAAGTTGTGTCAAAGTCAATCCAATTAACTGAGTGAAAATATTAGTTTAATGAGTTCATCTTACTCTAAAGCTGACTTAAACTCAGTTTTAGAAGCCAATTTTAAGAGTGTATCGAGCTAAACTCAGATTCGTTATCTTTGAAAGTTTTAATAGTCGTGTCCATAATTTACTATCTTTACCTTCAGTTGGCCATTATATTATTCATTAAAGGTCAAAGCAGTTAAGGATTAGTGCAAAGAATAAAAATGACTCAGATATGTTTGCATGGTATATAGGATAGTACGAGAAGCTAAGAATTAAGTTATGGATGAATCTCTTATGAGTTTTGTAACGACCCGCATTCTATGCATCAGAGGATCATAGAATATTTTTTTTATTTTTTTTCCTGGTCAGTAGTATGGTCATGTACTTTTGCGGAACGACTAGTGGGGTCATTTCCCATGTTCATGATTTTTGTCGATTTTTAAATGACCGTTTTGCCCCTAGCTGATCTTGTTTCGTTCATAACTTTTGATTGGTAAGGAGTTTTGACCTGAAACCACTTCAATTAGATTCGTTTGATGGTTTACCTTTCCGTAGAGTGGTCACATTAGTCAAACGGATTTACCATTTGGGAGATATGGCTGAATTAAGGTTTAGAGGGTGAAAAATAGCTTAATTGGGCTTAACCGGGTGATTGGTAGCTAGGCCCATTGGGGGATTTCGGGATTAGGAGTAGGGCTGCTAGGGTTTAGAAAACATTCCTTTTTAGTATTTTTCAGCTGCCACTAACCACCTTTGAACCCTAGCCATGACCTCCACTTTCTAAATCTCTTCAAAACACCTCTAAATCACTTTCTTATCAAGGATTAAGCTAATCAACATCAAACCAAGCCAAGATAGCATCAGATCAGAGTTGGGGCTGCTGCTAAGCATTGGGATTCGACCCAAAATAGAGGATATTTTAGATCTATAGTTTAATTTGTGGCAAAGGTGAGTGATTTGCATTGTTTTTCACTAATTATGGCTAATTAGGGTAATTAGCGAAGATTAGCGAAATTATAACTCAGAAAAATCTAGAAAAATTTGTAAAATTCTAGAATATTATTTTATGCCTCTGATATGAATTTGGGTTAATTTGGACTAATTTTGCTAATCCTGGAATTTAGGGGATTAAGGAGTGATTAGTGATAATTAGCGAAATTTTACATCATAAAAATCTGGAAAAATTTGTAAAATTCTAAAATATTATTTTAGGTCTCTGATAGAAATTTGGGTTGATTTGGTTTAGTTTTACTAATCTTATCATTAGTTGTTATTAAACATGCTTAAGGGGAAAATAAGGGTTTTTGGGTATGTTTGATCCGTTTTGACATATCATATTGTTGTTTTGCTGTTTGTTGATGTTTATATATGTTGCTATGGCTGTATGGTATGCTTTGTGAATGTTTATAACAGTTAGAATGGTCGAAAACGCCGTCGTGTGGCGTAAAACAGTCGTTGGAAAGAAGTGCAGGAAATTAGCCGAACCGGATCGGATCGGAGAAAGGGAGCACGATCCGAACCGTAGAGCACCATGCAGCTCCAACCCGACCCATTCTCCTGGAGTGCGCCACGAAGTCACGATCCGACCCGCCTCCGAACCTGTGTACTCATCTGAACCGATCTGCTTGAGAGGAGGAGCCACAAGCTGGTCATGTGCCACGACCCGATCCGACGGAGGAAGCACGAACCGATCCGATGGAGGGCGAGCACCACGACCCGACCCGAACCCAATGGCTGCCCACGATCCGAACCAGAGGAGTTGACATGGACAAACCGATCCGAAGCAAAGTGAAGAGAGAAGACCGAACCGATCCGGAGACGACTAAAACCCGAGATGCAAAGGTAGTCCAAATGGGAAGTAGAACTCAGGATCCAGTTGGGAACCAACGAGTTAACTTCATGGTTGGACTTTGCTGCGGGACATGTGCAAAGGGGTTGTCGGTATTCATAACTTTGGTTCACCACTGAGAGACGAATAGTGGGCTTGTAGTGATAGTTGTACGGGGTTGGACTCCGTCAGGGCCCAAAGGATTAGGTGACCAAATAGTGGATATCGTATGCTTTACGCACTGAGTGAGAGATGTGAGGATGGTTGCTATGCTTGATCGTTTGCCATCACTATGACATGCACACCCCCTCCCCCGTATCTTTACACCATATGTTAGTGGCAACTTAGAGTGTTGTACGGTGTGTAGTGCTAACTCTTTGGTTGCAGGTCCAGGTTCAGGTATGATTGGATTATACCTGTTATTGTTCTGTTTTGTTACTTATCGCTCATACCAGACTTTTGTCTGACCCAGAGTTTTATGTCTCTTCTTATTACTCTGGGTGCTCCTAAACGAGCAGACTAGAGACATGTTAGGTAGTATGCACGAGTAGTTGTACCGGAGACGAGAAAGAGGCTCCCACATATGATATATAGATATTCTCCCTGTGTTGTTGAAGGTCACTACTTGGGCATTAGTAGTGTACCTCCTTCTTTTACTTTCTTTTGCTTTAGAGACAGTTTTAAAGTTGTAATAATGATGTTGGATCATAAGCTGTATTTTGGATTTCCGCTGCTATGATGATGATGGTTTTAGTTTTCAGCTTATGCACTGTCTCGCCTGTTCTATGTCAAGTATGTTACTATTATATTTTATTCCATGCGTTTTGGGTCATTCTACAGGTTTCTTTGTTAGTTCTTTCATCTTCTTTCCTTTCTTTGACGATCGTCCTGTGCTAGCGGACATGTGTACAGCGTACTTTCGGAGGAAATGTCGGTTAATGCGGGGCGGGCCGTCACAAGTTTAGTTATATCATCTTTTTATTAGTCTATATGTTTACTTTTGGTTATGTTGTCATTAAATGACTTATTTTGCATGTTTACTCGCCTCCAAAATACATCTGGCTTTGTTATTACTTTAGGAAAATAAGCATTATGTTTAGAAAATTACTCTGATCTATGTTCAGATGTTAGCGTTCTTCGTTTCTGTCAGAGGCGGGACTATATGTAATTTTGGTAAAAGATATTAGGTAAACTGTCGCTGATATGTCTAGACTATTGTAGGTGCGAGCATTGACTTTCAACCAATAATTCATGCAAATAGTTTTCTTCTAGAGTTCAGACACATAGTCCGTTTAAGAAATAGTTTTCTTCTTTAAAGAGTTCAAATACGCAAATACTACAACTTGATAACAAAAATTTCATTAAACAATAGAAGCATAGGCGCATTGTGTATATTATATAATTCATAATACTATTACATAGTTTCATAGTGCAATATTTTATTACTAATTATAAGAGTTCTCAGAGAAAATCATAAGGTATCATTCATTTTCTTTATTATTCACTAATTGTATTGTTCAGTGTACACCATTGTTCGCTCTTCCATTTTGATTTGATGTGCATAACTGCTTGGCTATCATAAGGAATTTGATTTTCTTATTCAATGCGCTGGACATTGTTTATTGTTGGATTTTTTAATTGTGATATGAGTGTGATTTCAACCACGTTGAGGGTTCTTTCTGTTATTAGACCTGTAAGTGTGTCCATGCTTCATATCGGCCCATACATACGTTAATGGTTTGCTATGGTTTAAATATTACCAAAACACAATTATAGACAATTTCGATATTGTTAGAGTTTCCAAGTAATAACTATAATACCTTGGTAACTCATAACTTACTTTTGTTTTCCTATATATGTGTTATGAATGGTGGACAATGATTCAAAAATTATAGAAACTCAATTATAAGAAATTTCGATATTATATAAATTTTGCAAATACAACCAATTATCACGATTGTAATGTCCCGTATTTTTACGGTGTAATAATTTATTTATTTAATTATTTAAATAGTGTTTAGAGATTTAAATGGTCGTTTAATTAAATAATTTTGAATATTTAATTAATATAAATAATAGAATAATATATTTAAACCCGAAATAGTCAGAAATAACAGAATTCACAATACTGTGTGAATTGGATCATTTAAAATATTTAATTTAGTTTAGAATTGAATTAGAATAACGAATATATTATTTGAACGACAGTTGAACGTATAATTTATATTATAATTAAAATCGAGCTTGGAATGGCGCGGCAGTTCGTTAATTGGCGATTTGAACTTCAAATCTATATACGAATCCGTTTTAAATTGGATTTCTGTGAAACAAGAAACGTTCGGAGCTGGTGAAGTATATTTTTCTAATGGAAGAGAAAAATCGGGAATTCATTATGTAGATTTTGATTTATGTCCAAATCAAATTTTAGAAAAGTCGCTATGGAATTTGTAACGACCCGGAAAATCTGAACCAATTTAAAATTTTTAAATTGGCTATTTTAGTGGATTTTAAATATTTAAAATAGATATTTTAAATAATAATGATGAAAAGTAAGTTTGAATCGACATTGAAAATGAATACAATTATTTCTAATTATAAACAAGGCCTGAAATGGCGCGGTAGTTTCAAAATTTGAATTCAAACTTTGCCTGACTGTACCGGGTGCAAAACAAAACGGAATTGAATGAAACCAAAAATATTTAAATCTGTTAGTGAATATTTCTAACGAATCTGAAAAATCGAAGTTTCATAGCGGGAAGCAAAAGTTATAGCCAAACGAATTTTCAGAAAGGTCGCTATGGAGTTTATATAGCCCGTGAAAATGGCCATTCTGCAAACGACCTCGGAATTCGACAAAACCACTTTTGTTGGATCCGAGATGTTAAATTATTGTTAGGTGTCAAATTTCATAATTTTTGAAGCTAGTATGTGAGCGTGGCAAAGGAAAATGTGTTTGATCGATTTCTATTAAATTAGATCGACCAGAAAAGAGACATTTTTTAAACGGTCTCAGAATTCGCTGAAACTAGTTTTGTTGGGATCGTATCGTCAAAACATAGCTAGATCTATTTTTCGGGGATTTTTAGAATCAGTTTGTGGCCCTGGCAAATTGAAATGTACGTTCAAATCAAATATTGAATGTTTTATATTTTAATTTGAATGAAAACTGACTGAAACATTCGAATTGGCCTACGAAACATATCCCATTGTGTTCGGAAAGGGGGTATTTAACTAGGGACGACAGTCGTTGGGTTTGGATTGGAGTTCGTATGTGACAAGGGGTATATTCGGATTTAAATAAATTAAAAATTAATTATAAAACCCCCTAGCCAATCAGAATTCGACACTCCATCATCTCTCTCCCCGATCCTCTACTGCGCGCAACGGAAAACAGGTCGTCACCTTCTCTCTTCGATTTCTCCTCCATCCCTCAACTAAATCGAGCGCCACCACCCACGTTTGGAAGCCCGTCCTCTCCTCTTCAAATCCGTCATGACCTCGCCCCCTATCGCCTTGCCTGCTTCGAGTTTCGTGCCCTCAAAGGTCGGGACTTCCATTCGCCACCGAGTTCGCCAGAGGCCACCGATCAGGGCGCAACCACCGCGCGCGGGAAGCCCTCACTTCCCTCTTCGACGCTGTGCAAGCGGATCTTCGTATCGTGCAACGGTTGGATATAAAAGTTGAAACCTAGTTTTGAACGAATTGTGAAGGTAACGTCTGATTTTAAATTAAACTATATTATAGCAGTTTAAAGCACTACGGTTTTTGATTTCACTGTAAAAATCATATCTTTTTCGTTTCTTGACGAAATTCAGTGAAACAAGAGATAGTGGACTCGTGTGGGCGTCTTCTACATTCTAGAAGAGACCGCATATTTTTCTGAGCCTTCTGTTATTTTTGGTGGAGTGGAACCCAATGCGAGATTTCTAAATTATAAACAATATGGAAAACGACGATGTATAAATTATATAGTCGATGTACGAGTTATATAAGCATTGTACACCACTTGTATAAGCGTTGTATAAGTTGTACGTTCGATATATAAGTTATATATGCGTTGTAAAAGTTATATATGCATTGTAAAAATTATATATGTGTTGAAATAGAAGTGAAATGCTTATATATATATATATATATATATATATACACGCCCCTCGTCCACAAACCATGGACGATATTTATTGGTTGTGATTGGTGTGAAAATTGGTTGATTACGAATGGTTGATTAGGATTGTTTGTGGTTGAAATTGATTGATTATGGTTGAAAAATACCCGTTTGTGGTTGAGAAATATTTGGTTGAAACCACATAGGATTAGTTTGTGGAAATGAAAAAAATATACATGCCGCTTGCGTGCGAACTAGATGCATGAAATCCCCATTGTCAAAAGCTGCGAGGCTTTAAGGTAGAGCGAGGAGCCGTACTAGGGACGGCCCCGGTTTTAACTACCCTGCCGTTATGCTGCCGAAATTTTGAATAATATTCATGTGTTAGAATTATTTTCATGTGTTGAAACTATGTTCGTGTGTTGAATAGAAATTCATGTGTTGAATGGTATTCGTGTTTGAAATAAATTGTTTTATAATAAAAATCATATTTTTTGTCATCTATATGAACTATATAAAATAGTCGTGTTTTGAAATAAATTGTTTTAACAATAAAAATCACATTTTTATCTTTTATATACGAACTATAGAAACCGTTCATGTGTTGAAAAGAAATTCATTCGTCGAATAGAAATTCATGTGTTGAATGATTTTCGTGTTTGAAATAAATTGTTTTATAATAAAAATCATATTTTTGTCATCTATATGAACTATATAAAATAGTCGTGTTTTGAAATAAATTATTTTAACAATAAAAATCACATTTTTATCTTTTATATACGAACTATAGAAACTGTTCATGTGTTGAATAGAAATTCATTCGTTGAATAGAAATTCATGTGTTGAATGGTATTCGTGTTTGAAATAAATTGTTTTATAATAAAAATCATATTTTTGTCGTCTATATGAACTATATAAAATAGTCATGTTTTGAAAGAAATTGTTTTATAATAAAAATCATATTTTTATCATCTATATGAACTATATAAAATAGTCGTGTTTTGAAATAAATTGGTTTACATTAAAAATCACATTTTTATTATATACATGAATTGTTAAAAATAGTGAAGTGTTGAAATAAAAGTCGGTTGGATAAAAATATCATTTTTATCAAATATATGAAAAGAATATCGTTTTGAAATCGAAGAATAGATTATATATATATATAAATATAATTTAAACGAATCGAATAACGAAGCTGCAGTTCGTGTTTTGAAACCGTGATTTCAAACGATTAGTGCGGGAGATCCGACCATCGAATTTTCCCGAAACCGAAACCGTTGGGTTCGCTTTGGAAATATCTTTCCAACAATACCAACTTTGTAAAGATCCAAAGGTTGGATTGTCTGGAATGTTTAATTCAAATCTGAAGAAAAACAGCGCCAGAATCGATTATATATATATATATATATATATAATTAAATCAAATCGAATAACGACGCTGCAGTTCGTATTTTGAAATCGAAACTTCAAACGATTGTACCGGGAGATCCGACCGTCGGATTTTCCCAAAACTAGAACCGTTGGATTCGTTTTGAAAAGATCTTTCTAATGATATAAATTTTGTGATGATCCAACGGTTAGATTTTCAGATATGTGTAAATCAAATCTGAAAAAAACAGCGCCACGGCCGCGTTATGGCCTGAAGCGTCGTTTGAATAAATTGGCTATTTTTAAATAAATAAAAATAGCTAAAAATAGCGATAAATTGTTATAAAATATTATAAACGATATGGAATGTGAAATTTAGAAACTAGCTGAAGGTTGGCTAAGTCGAATGGTTTCCTGGGTTTTGATCTGATGTTGGTTTCGGCCTTCAGGGTTAATATTTGGGAAATCATTCTCTTACTGATTTACGGTTAGTGACTGATGAATTGAAATGAAGCATATATTGTGTTTGTGTAGCATTTGTTTATTATATACGCGAGTTGCTCAGAAAGACCGGGTTTATCCCATTTTGAATAACTGAATCGACGATAAGAAGTCGAAGACGAAGACGGTGGTTGAAGACCGAAGATCTTCACCTCGTTTGGATGGTAACTGATGTCCTGATTGGGAGGCATTCCGAAATATGGATAATGAGTGGTGATCGTCCAGACGTACGTGGAGATTGATGGGTATGCGAGGTATATAGTGCCTCCGGTTTCGTTCAGACCTAGAACGGACTTGCAAATGGAATGTGTGTCTGACATTGGAATTCATTCTGTGTGATTGATAGCCATCAGTTGCATGGTGTGAATTGCCTGTGTGGCATGCTAAGATGCAGTGATCATGGCTTCTGTTGAAAAGCAAAGTCTTGTGGTTGATGATCAAAGCACCGCCTGTGTGGCGTAGCTTTGTGTATAACGTGAATTCGCGAGCCTCACACCCCGGTATGAACCAGAAACGGGAGAGGACCTCAGGGAGGGCATGCGTTTCCTTCTAGCTAGAGGTGGTGTCAGTGCTTGAACTGGCTGTCATTTATATTATTTTCACCTATGTGGTTGTTGCTGTTGCGAGGCGCCTCGGATATATCGGTCGATCCGGGACTGATGGAGTAGTCATTCGTTGGCTTACTCACGCCCCAAAGGGCAGGGAAACACAGTGTTCAGGAATTTTAATCCACATCGGTGGACCGACCCTGACGATCTAAAGGCTTGACTGAGTACTTGCCAGAGGGGTGGGCTAGAGCGTCTCGAAGTCGGTAAGGACTATCTTTTGCCTTGGTTCATGATGGAAATCCAATTTCCAAATACGACACTGTGCGGTTTTGATTGTATATATATATATATGGCGACATGATACATGGTACCCATGCCGTCTATGATTGATAGTTATGATTGAAATTGTTTTCGAAACCTATAAACACTAGTAATAATATCAAATGCTTTTGTTTTATTCGTATCAATCATATTTTGGCCATTATAAGGTAAAACTCTATCCTCCGATTTGTGTTGCATTGTGTGATGGG
This sequence comes from Allium sativum, assembly GCA_030737875.1. NCBI lineage: Eukaryota > Viridiplantae > Streptophyta > Magnoliopsida > Asparagales > Amaryllidaceae > Allium > Allium sativum. Next base: position 216,500,168 of record CM060916.1, on the reverse strand, counting down.
AACTGAGTCTTATAATGGCTTCATTTTTATAAAAAGCATTGCGATGTTTTAAAAGATTTACTTGTTGTAAAGAACTGGCAATCCAATGGAGTAAACCCGTTCCGCGAAAGTGGCGTGGTCCTGTGATTAGCCATAGTATAAATGTGTTAAGTAGATTTCTCATACCAGTCCCATGACTGACTCATAGTTTGTTTCACTTGCAAACTCGGGTGCCCCTTTTTCTACATGGGCAGCCTTGTATTCAGGTTTTAGCTGGCTCTTTCTGGATAGCTGGAGCTGAAGACGGATTCTATCATTTATCTCTTTTTACGCTGTTCAGCTCCTATTGTACAGATTATGTTTGTTTCTACTGTAAACATTTATGTATAGCTGAACTGTATTTGTACTAAGTATGATCCTGTATACTATGTAACTCTGATGATTTCGTTTATCCAGTGTATTATTTGTTCATTATCTGGTGTATTTATTTATTTCTGTTCTGCTATTATCTGTTTATGTGTTATATTCCAAAGATTACCCTTAACACCGTCGTACGGGGTTTTGGGGTCGTCACAGAATTCCTTTATAATTTATATCGATTTATTTATATTTTTAAATGGATTTTAAATATAAATCGAATATCGATGTAACACCGGATTTGGAATATCGAGTTATAAATCCAATTGGAGCTGTATGATATTCTATTGTGAATATATACGATAATAATTATTTATAAATATTAAATTTAATTATTTTTAAATATATTAATATTTAAAAGGGTTTATTTAGAGCTTTAAAAATAGTCAGTTTTGCAAATGACCTCCGTTTTCAATGAAACTAATTTTGTTAGATCCGCAATATTAAATTATTGCTAGATTTCAATTTTCATGATTTTTGAAGTCAGTATGTGGCCGTACGGATTTTTAATGTGAAAAACAGTCAGTATTTTGACAGTTAAAAATACACTGTGTGAGCAAACGGAGTCGGAATTCGACGAAACCAGTTTCGTTGGGTCTGTAACGTCGAACTGTACGTGTATGTCCATTTTCATGATTTTTGGCTGTCGTATGTGAATATACAGATTTTTAAACCATAAATACAAACAGTGGTTGGTTAAAACTGGATATTTAATCGAATATTAAAATATTATATTACTTCTATAAATACCTACCTTCTTCTAAACCTAATTCCTATCTTCCACAATCAACCAAAAATCCTCCGTCACTTTTCTTCATTCTCTCAAGCAAACGCAAGTTGTAAAAATCAAAATAATTTGAGTAAAATTCAATAAATCAAAAGATTTGTATATTCGGATCCCTGCTGAGTTCCTCTACGCTTGTATGTGGTTTTGCTGAAGTTCGATCTTTTATTTTTCCGCTGGAATAAACAACGCGAGCTTCAAAATTTGTCTAGGGTTTACTAAATCGAGAATTGGGAGCATCGATGGTTCCATCTGAGTGTATATCTTGGTTGAGAAGATGAAATAGGATCTGTGCGCAACATTTAGGGGAGTTCGGCGATATTTTTGTTCGGATCATTTACTGTAGCCGTGGGAGTAGCTGTCGAATGCGATGGCACCAAACTTGTTCGAGTTTAACCAAATTGGTATAGGTTGAAAGAGATTTCGAAGGAGGGAATTTTGGTTTGTGTCGTTTGATTTATGGTGGATTAAAAATGGAGTTTGGATTTTTTGATTGAAATGGAAATGGCAAGAGAACTCACGGTGGAATTACTGGAGATCGGGGAAGATGGAGTTGAAAGGGAGAGGGTCTGTTAATTGAAATGGGCTTGGGCCTTAAGGTGAGGCCCGGATTTTTAATTGTTTAATGTTTAAACAAATTTCAATATTGTATTAAATTAGAAAATGTATAACTATTTCATACGTTGTCAGAATTTCGAACAGTCAGATCCTTAGGATCGTATGGACGAGAGCTTCACAGTGGAACTGACCGGGAGTGAATTGGGGCTAGTTACAATTTATTATTAAACAAATTGTCCGATCTGAATCAATAACGGTTATCGATATTTAACGATAAACCGCCAATGTGAGTAAAACTCACCAACTCTAGCAGTTCATATTTTTATAACGTATATTCAGATCTGATAAATGATGATTGATTGTTGTGTGTTGACTGTTTGGTTGAACTGCTAATTGATTGGTTGAAATTATAGATAACGATATATATATAAATCATTAATCAAATATTGATTCTGTTTATCAGAATATTTCATATTGAAATGGAATTGATGTTAATTATATTGTTTAACATCTGTGGATGCAGGAAAATAGGTTGGAGGGATCCAACTGGATTCCTCAATATTTATAATACTGTTCTTTTCATATATTGTAATATATGATGTGATATATAATCTGTGTTGATTACGTGTGTTGAATGATATCGATCATTGTTATTTGGTATTTTAAATACCGTAAGAAATACTAGGATATAGAAAAGGGGATTTTCAAAGTGTATTTTGAAAATGACTTATTTATATAAAATCAATGAATTCTATATATAAAAGTAAAAGATATTTATAAAAGGAAAATATTTGTAAAACAAATATAAAGGAAAATATTTGTGAAACAAATAGAATAGTAAAGGAAAATATTTGTAAAACAAATATAAAGGAAAATATTTGTAAAACAAATGTAAAAGGAAATATTTGTGAAATAAATAGAAAGATAAAAAGAATATTTATTTGTGAAAATAAATAGAAAGGTAAAAGGAATATTTATTTAGAAAATAAATAAGATATCAAAAAGGAAATATTGGAAAGTAAGTAGGATTATAAATGGAATTAGAGTTAAAGGAGTTAATCGAATATAGTTTATTTGAGAAGAGTTAATTGATTAGAGTTAATCGATTAGAGTAAATCGATCAAAGTTAATCGAGTTAGAGTTAATCGAGATAGAGTTAATTGATTAGAGTTATTTGAATAGAGTTAATCAAAATAGAGTTAATCGAATTAGAGTTAATCGAATATTAGTTATTCAAATAGATTTAATCAAAGAGAGTTATCGAATATTAGTCAATTGAATAAAGAGATTATCGAATATAGTTTATTCGAAAGGGGTTATCGAATATAGTTTATTCGAAAGATATTATCGAATATAGTTTACTCGAAAGGGGTTATCGAATATAGTTTATTCGAAATAGATTATCGAATATAGTTTATTCGAAAGAGATTATCGAATATAGTTTATTCGAAAGGAGTTATCGGATATGGTTTATTCGGAAGGAGTAATTATAGTTTATTCGAAGGAAAGAGTTATCGAATTGAGATTATTCGAAAGACAGTTATACGTTGAAATTCGATTATATCGAATTCGGGAAAGTACACTTTCCGTTTTTAATCAAGATTTAATGATTTATTTGGTTATAAATTGTCTAGTTAGTTATTTAGTTAAATTAAGGAATAAAAGTTATATTTTGAAGTTAGATATTTCAGAAGTAGGGATTATAACGCTATTATTAAAATCAAATGATTTCTGTAAAAGAAATGGATTCGTAAATAGAATCCGAGAGTTACGTAAGGAAGTTTGTTAAAGATTTGAAAGGTGAATCTTGTCTATTTTGAAGTTAGTAATGTTGTTTAGTTAAGGTCTGAGAGGTAGTTATACCCAACTTGATTGGCTTCGTTTTTAACTAAGGAATGGTTAAGGTTCGATAGTGAAGGTTGGTTAAGTGAAATTAGTTAATCAGGGAAATGGTTTGAGTGGCATAGCGATGTTTTATTTAAACATCTGTTTAAAATCCAATGAATGCATTTTGGAAAAGTTTTCCAAATATAATCAGAGATATTTTCTAATTATAGAAAATGAAATGTTTGATGATAAAGAATTCTGGAATGACAGTGATACGTGAAAAGAGATGGAAATGTTTTCCAATGATTAATAACGTATATTTTCTAAATTTAGAAAATAAGGAATGTTGGATATATGGAAGCAGGAAATAAATAAATTAATGAATTAAAAGAGATAAACGTTAAATGATGATTGATCGATAGAATTTCTATCTGGAAATAATATCGTTGTTTGCACACGTATTTTTCTTTGATAGTTAACTCACCGACTATCGAAGTTTTTGACAAATTTTCCGTCGTCAATGCGAAGAGACTGGGATCAGATTCATTATCAGAAAACCACTCTGTATGGGCGTTAGCATTGCGATCAAATATGATGAAGATAATTGAAGACGGAGTTATGCAAGGGCGGTCCTGTTTACAGAATAGTGCCTTCGGTATGTCCAGTCCCAGGACGAACAGTATGGAAGAATGTCTAACGGAGTATATTTAATGGATCACATAAGTTGATCTCTTCAAACGTATGTACGTTTGGTGGTGGAGGAATTCGTTTCTCTTAGCTGTATACCCATTGTATTTTTAGGGAAATCAATTTGTGATTTGGCGGGTATGACGATGTGACATTCAAAGTGAATAAATGTGTGATCAGTCAGCGATAAGCATGGCCTCTAGCCTCACAACTGAGAAATGACAAAAATCAGGCAGACAACATAGCTAAGTGGTTGGCTGCCAAGTAGGGTGTATTATTACCTATCTAGAGATATTCATTTCATTCTTTAATTTATTCGATGTTGTCCCATTCGGGAAACGGTTGCTGATCCCAACCGTTGGTGATATACATTTGATACACTCAAGCGAAATGAGTGGTCGGTCATGTGTGGCCGGGTTGCAAGATGTTCTTGTTGAACCCAGTGTATTCCTCTCTAGAGGTACACTATCGGAAGGTGGTTCCATACCTTGTCATAGTTGGAAATCCGTTACCCAATAAGTGCTCGCGGTTTTGATTGTATACTATATATATGGAACGCGAGATGAAAGCGTTCTGCTAGATGATTATTATATTGTGGTTGATAGACACTATTATAATATCAAAAGAGTTTTGATATAAAAGATCATTGTTTCTTTCCAAATGATTTGAAAGTTAAATCAAATTTATTTGGATTCTCATAAGGGGAAAACCTGTTCCGTTATACGGCGTGGTCTTATGTGATATCGGTTAATTACTCAAACTGTTTTAAATCGTTTTACTCACACCAGTCCCATGACTGACCCAGAGTTTATTTTGTTTTGTTTTCCCTAAACTCTTGGATGCCCAATTTTGTATGGGCAGTCAAGTAGTCAGGATTTTACAGATATACTTGGAGAGATTGGAGCAGGAGGCTTCAGGATTATATAGCTATTGTTTATTCTGCTGTGTTGTAAGTGTTGTACTCTGATAATGTTACTGTATACATATACTGATTTTATTTCAAGGATATGTTATCTATTATATGTTGTTCGTTCCGCTATGAGATTCGTGTTACTCTGATGTTGTATGTTCTTCTTCTTCTTCTTCTTCTTCTTCTTCTATTCTAAGTTCCTATCTTATCTATTCTCACCCTCTAATTTCTTTCATGGACTATCCAGTGTTTCCTATGCTTGAATAGTCGAATTGTATGCCGATATCCAGGATCGCGAAAACCCCAGGTCGTTACAGTGGTATCAGAGCTGAAGGTTAAGTAATTACCTTGGCTCTGTGGCGTGACTCGGTAGAGATGAGGTTAGTAATACCCTAGATTGAGTTGAGTGTATATATACGAGTGAACGTATTTGTTATTTGATATAAAGTGATTTTATATTGTGGAGATTTATTGGTTGAGTTGTTTACGAGTTCTGGTCAATCAGTTTGATCCACTATATTGGTAGGAGTTTCTAAACACTCGAATATGATGGGTCGACACGATATGTTTTGAAAAGAGGGTAAATGAAAATAAGTTTACCCAAAGTGTATTTTGATATAGAGAAGAAATATATATTGGAATTATAATATATATTGGATATATTGGTTGTTATTATATTCGAGTAAGATTATAAATTAAATGGTTATGTAAATAACCAATCAGAATTCATATAAGTGTAGTATAGGGAATCAGATGAATTAAATCTGAATTTAAATTAGAATTGAAATTAAAACTCTAGAAATTTGAATAAGTGTTGTAAATGGATTTGGAATAAATATATAAGAATTTTAAAATCCTGGGAGATTTTAAATTGTTTTAAAAGAATTGTGAGTGGTATTATAAATTAATTTCAAAATGGAAATGTTTAGAAATGGTTTTGAAAAGTGATATAGTATTGAACTCACTTCGATCACTGGAAAATAAATTCTGATGATGACAATTGCATCATCGGTGTTCATTTTCGAGTTGCTAAGTGACGGATTACTACCAAAGGTTTTTTTTTAAATTGTTTTGCGAAAACAAGTTATTCAGAAATTCAAAGGTTTTGAATTGTTATTATGATTTCAAATTAATTTGAAATAAAAACCCATGGATTTTAAATTCTAGAATTTAAATTTAATTTGTTAAGTTAAATAAATCGAGATGTTAAAGATAAGTAAATAAATTAAAATTTAACTTGAGATAAGTTAAATAAAACTGGATTTGGTTAGAGAATAATTTGGAATGGAATTGAGTTGATAAGCTAAGAGTTTGAAATTTGAAATTGGAGTTTGAATGGAATTTGACTTTGGTTTAAACAAATGATTGTGTTAAGGATGAACTGATTGCAGTTTGATTGAGATGACATTGGTATATGATTGGATTGATAACAAGTGAAAGGATATATTGATATGCCTGACAAAAAGGTACAAGTTTATATTTCATATGGTATGAGATTTTTATGAGCCGAATTGGCAAGCCGCTTGGCTGTTTGATTTTCTTTTGGGTTGGGGAAGGCCCAGAGAGGCGAGTTGTAGTTGTGCCGATTGACCAACACAGAGGAGATGCTGGCAAAATTTTTCGAAAATTTCGGGTGTTAGAATATTTTCAGGAATTTTGAAAATTTTCGTTGATAAGAATTAATTAACATTTAGTTGAAATTAATTGGTATAGTGAGATTGAAATTAAACAAGTAAACAAATAAATTTTAACCTAGTTAATAGGGTTAGTTTTCTACCTTAGCAATTTCGAGGACGAAATTATTTTAAGGGGGGAAGAATGTAATGTCCCGTATTTTTACGGTGTAACAATTAATTTATTTAATTATTTAAATAGTGTTTAGAGATTTAAATGGTCGCTTAATTAAATAATATTGAATATTTAATTAATATAAATAATAGAATAATATATTTAAACCCGAAATAGTCAGAAATAACAGAATTCACAATACTGTGTGAATTGGATCATTTAAAATATTTAATTCAGTTTAGAATTGAATAAGAATAATGAATATATTATTTGAATGACAATTGAACATATAATTTATTTTATAATTAAAATCGAGCTTGAAATGGCGCGGTAGTTCGTTAATTGGCGATTTGAACTTCAAATCAATATATATAATCCGTTTTAAATCAGATTTCTGCGAAACAAGAAACGTTCGGAGCTAGTAAAGTATATTTTTCTAATGGAAGAGAAAAATCGGGATTTCATTGTGTAGATTTTGATTTATGTCCAAATCAAATTTTAGAAAAGTCGCTATGGAATTCCTTTATAATTTATATCGATTTATTTATATTTTTAAATGGATTTTAAATATAAATCGAATATCGATGTAACACCGGATTTGGAATATCGAGTTATAAATCCAATTGGAGCTGTATGATATTCTATTGTGAATATATACAATAATATTTATTTATAAATATTAAATTTAATTATTTTTAAATATATTAATATTTAAAAGGGTTTATTTAAAGCTTTAAAAATACCCAGTTTTGCAAACGACCTCCGTTTTCGACGAAACTAATTTTGTTGGATCCGCAATATTAAATTATTTCTAGATTTCGATTTTTGTGATTTTTGAAGTCAGTATATGGTCGTACGGAATTTTAATGTGTAAAACAATCAGTATTTTGACAGTTAAAAATACACTGTGTGAGCAAATAGAGTCGGAATTCGACGAAACCAGTTTCGTTGGGTTCGTTACGTCGAACTGTATGTGTATGTCTATTTTCATGATTTTCGGGTGTCGTATGTGAATATACAGATTTTTAAACCATAAATACAAACAATGTTGGGTTAAAACTGGATATTTAATCGAATATTAAAATATTATATTACTTCTATAAATACCTACCTCCCTCTAAACCTAATTCCTATCTTCCACAGTCAACCAAAAATCCGCCGTCACTTTTCTTCTTTCTTTCAAGCAAACGCAAGTTGTAAAAATCAAAACAATTCAAGTAAAATTCAATAAATCAACAGAGTTGTATTTTTGAATCCCCGCTGAGTTCCTCTACGCTTGTATCTGGTTTTGCTGAAGTTCGATCTTCTTTTTTTCTGCTGGAATAAACAACGCGAGCTTCAAAATTTGTCTAGGTTTTACTAAATCGAGAATTGGGAGCATCGATGGTTCCATCTGAGTGTATATCTGGGTTGAGAAGATGAAATAGGATCTGTGCGCAACATTTAGGGGAGTTCGGCGGTGTTTTTGTTCGGACCATTTACTGTAGTCGTGGGAGTAGTCGTCGAATGTGATGGCACACCAGATTTGTTCGAGTTTAACCAAATTGGTATGGGTTGAAAGAGATTTCGAAGGAGGGAATTTTGGTTTGTGTCGTTTGATTTATGGTGGATTAAAAATGGAGTTTGGATTTTTTGATTGAAATGGAAATGGCAAGAGAACTCACGGTGGAATTACTGGAGATCGGGGAAGATGGAGTTGAAAGGGTGAGGGTCTGTTAATTGAAATGGGCTTGGGCCTTAAGGTGAGGCCCGGATTTTTATTTGTTTAATGTTTAAACAAATTTCAATATTGTATTAAATTAGAAAATGTATAACTATTTCATACGTTGTCAGAATTTTGAACAGTCAGATCCTTAGGATCGTATGGACGAGAGCTTCACAGTGGAACTGACCGGGAGTTAATTGGGGCTAGTTACAATTTATTGCAAAATAAATTGTCCGATCTGAATCAACAACGGTTATCGATATTTAACGATAAACCGCCAATGTGAGTATAACTCACCAACTCTAGCAGTTCATATTTTTATAACGTATATTTAGAACTGATAAATGATGATTGATTATTGTGTGTTGACTGTTTGGTTGAACTGCTAATTGATTGGTTGAAATTATAGATAACGATATATATATAAATCGTTAATCAAATATTGATTCTGTTTATCAGAATATTTCATATTGAAATGGAATTGATGTTAATTATATTGTTTAACATCTGTGGATGCAGGAAAACAGGTTGGAGGGATCCAACTGGATTCCTCAATATTTATAATACCGTTCTTTTCATATATTGTAATATATGATGTGATATATAATCTGTGTTGATTACGTGTGTTGAATGATATCGATCATTGTTATTTGGTATTTTAAATACCATAAGAAATACTAGGATATAGAAAAGGGGATTTTCAAAGTGTATTTTGAAAATGACTTATTTATATAAAATTAATGAATTTAATATAAAAAGGAAAAGAATTTTATAAAAGGAAAATATTTGTAAAACAAATATAAAGGAAAATATTTGTGAAACAAATAGAACGGTAAAGGAAAATATTTGTAAAACAAATGTAAAAGGAAATATTTGTTAAATAAATAGAAAGATAAAAGGAATATTTATTTGTGAAAATAAATAGAAAGATAAAAGGAATATTTATTTAGAAAATAAATAAGATATCAAAAAGGAAATATTGGAAAGTAAGTAGGATTATAAAAGGAATTAGAGTTAAAGGAGTTAATAGAATATAGTTTATTCGAAAAGAGTTAATTGATTAGAGTTAATTGAGTAGAGTTAATCGAGTTAGAATTAATCGATCAAAGTTAATTGAGTTAGAGTTAATTGAGAGGAGTTAATCGAGTTAGAGTTAATTGGTTAGAGTTATTCGAATAGAGTTAATCAAAATAGAGTTAATGGAATTAGAGTTAATCGAATATTAGTTATTCAAATAGAGTTAATCAAAGAGAGTTATCGAATATTAGTCAATTGAATAAAGAGATTATCGAATATAGTTTATTCAAAAGGGGTCATCGAATATACTTTATTCGAAAGAGATTATCGAATATAGTTTATTCGAAAGGGGTTATCGAATATAGTTTATTCGAAAGAGATTATCGAATATAGTTTATTCAAAAGATATTAGCGAATATAGTTTATTCGAAATGAGTTATCGAATATGGTTTATTCGGATGGAGTAATCGAATATAGTTTATTCGAAGGAAAGAGTTATCAAATCGAGATTATTCCAAAGAGAGCTATACGTTGAAATTTGATTATATCGAATTCGGGAAAGTACACTTTCCGTTTTTAATCAAGATTTAATGATTTATTTGGTTATAAATTGTCTAGTTAGTTATTTAGTTAAATTGAGGAATAAAAGTTATATTTTGAAGTTAGATATTTCAGAAGTAGGGACTATAACGCTATTGTTAAAATCAAATGATTTCCGTAAAAGAAGTGGATTCGTAAATAGAATCCGAGAATTACGTAAGGAAGTTTGTTAAAGATTTGAAAGGTGAATCTTGTCTATTTCGAAGTTAGAAATGTTGTTCAGTTAAGGTCTGAGAGGTAGTTATACCCCCACTTGATTGGCTTCGTTTTTAACTAAGAAATGGTTAAGGTTCGATAGTGAAGTTTGGTTAAGTGAAATTAGTTAATCAGGGAAATGGTTTGAGTGGCATAGCGATGTTTTATTTAAAGATCTGTTTAAAATCCGATGAATGAGTTTTGGAAACGTTTTCCAAATATAATCAGAGATATTTTCTAATCATAGAAACTGAAATGTTTGATGATAAAGAATTCTGGAATGACAATGATACGTGAAAAGAGATGAAAATGTTTTCCAATGATTAATAACGTATATTTTCTAAATTTAGAAAATAAGGAATGTTGGATATATGGAAGTAGGAAATAAATAAATTAATGAATTAAAAGAGATAAATGTTAAATGATGATTGATCGATAGAATTTTCATCTGGAAATAATATCGTTGTTCGCACACGTGTTTTTCTTTGATAGTTAACTCACCGACTATCGAAGTTTTTGACCATTTTTCCATCGTCAATATGGAGAGACCGGGATCAGATTCATTATCTGAAAACCACTCTGTATGGGCGTTAGTGTTGCGATCAAATATGATGAAGATAATTGAAGACAGAGTTATGCAAGGGCTGTCCTATTTACAGAATAGTGCCTTCGGTTTGTCCAGTCCCAGGACGACCTGTATGGAAGAATGTCTGATGGAGTATATTTAATGGAGCACGTAAGTTGATCTCTTCAAATGTATGTACGTTTAGTGGCGGAGGAATTCGTTTCTCTTAGCGGTATACCCGTTGTATATTTATGGAAATCAATTTGTGATTTGGCGGGTATGACGATGAGACATTCAAAGTGAATAAATGTATGATCTGTCAGGGATAAGCGTGGCCTCTAGCCTCACAACTGAGAAATGACAAAAATCGGGTAGGCAGCATGGCTAAGTGGTTGGCTGCCAAGTAGGGTGTATTATCACCTATCTAGAGATATTCATTTCATTCTTTAATCTATTCGATGTTGTCCCATTCGGGAAACGGTTGTTGATCCCAACCATTGGTGATATACATTCGATACACTCAAGCGAAATGAGTGGTCGATCATGTGTGGCCGAATTGCAAGATGTTCTTGTTGAACCCAGTGTATTCCTCTCTAGAGGTACACTATCGGAAGGTGGTTCCATACCTTGTCAAAGTTGGAAATCCATTACCCAATAAGTGCTCGCATTTTTGATTGTATACTATATATGTGGAACGTGAGATGAAAGCGTTCTGCTAGATGATTATTATATTGTGGTTGATAGACACTATTATAATATCAAAAGAGTTTTGATATAAAAGATCATTGTTTCTTTCAAAATGATTTGAAAGTTAAATCAAATTGATTTGGATTCTCATAAGGGAAAAACCCGTTCCGTTATACGGCGTGGTCTTATGAGATATCGTTCTTTTCCCAAACTGTTTTAAATTGTTTACTCATACCAGTCCCATGACTGACCTAGAGTTTGTTTTCCCTAAACTCTTGGGTGCCCAATTTTGTACGGGAGGTCAAGTAGTCAGGATTTTACAGATATACTTGGAGAGCTTGGAGCAGGAGGCTTCAGGATTGTATAGCTATTATTTATTCCGCTGTGTTGTAAGTGTTGTACTCTGATAATGTACTGTATACATATAGTGATTTTATTTCAAGGATATGTTATCTATTATATGTTGTTCGTTCCGCTGTGAGATTCGTGTTAGTCTGATGTTGTATGTTCTTCTTCTATTCTAAGTTTCTATCTTATCTATTCTCACCTTCTAATTACTTTCATGGACTATCCAGTGTTTCCGATGCTTGAATTGTTGACATAGTGTTGTATGTCGATATCGAGGATCGCGAAAACCTCGGGTCGTTACAACAATTGTTTCGAATACTAAAGACCAATTTTACTACGGAAAATTATGAAAAAAATCATATGCTTTAGGCTGATGCAAGGAAATACTTGGTTATTAATGAGGGGAAAATTTCATTTGTTACTATTAATAAAAGTAACTGCTGTTTCTTTTGCATCCACGCACTTTTAAGCTTATCACCGCACGTATTGCAAAAATTATTTAGCTTCAAAGTCATAAATATGTTATACATATTTGGCCAGTGTAACGAAATAAAGGAAAGAAATAATCAAGATCCTGAACAGATGTTGTGCATAAGTTGCAGTTCTTATTGCCTCATTACAAAAGCGTCCTCAGATGTCCTTTCAGGCGATCCCTTTCCTTCGTTAATTTCTGGTTTATTTGACTAATCAATTATAAATTTGTTTTACAGTGTCAAAACCAAGAAAGGAAGGGGTGTTGCAGCGCCAAAGATGTCTATTATTTTGGCTCCACAGATTAGCATAACTGAGAAACGTATTTCTCACAGGAATGTAGTGGTTGGTATAATTTACTTTTTCTGTTCTTATCGATGCCCATCAATTGATGTTTCTAAATTAAGCTAAATATAGTAATGTATTTGTGCTTGCTTTTTTTCCTAAACAATTGCCAGTTTCCTCCAATGCATATTAGAAGGTATCATGTAGAATCTGTTAATACCATACGTAGCTTATTTGTTTCTTATGCATAACTCTTTATTGACATAAATAGCAACCAATATCAATTATGTGAATGTGAATTGGATTTGCATAAGATGTTTTCGTACACCAACTGTTAACCACCCTTTTGGTCCGGTTCCCAAAAGTACACAAGGCACGATCGACTCAGCGCATCACGTGGAACTAAAGTCGAAAGGGACGCTTAGGAGCGAAGGAAACAGGATGAAGAAGGATCGTGCCAACGGAGACCTCGCGGCACCCTAAACACCGACTCATGCAGCCTTCGCGCTCCTCATGAAGCATGCTTCGCACCCCCGGGAGGTGCGAATTTCACACCTCCGTGGGGTGCAAATTTTGTACCCACGAGGTGCAGAATTTCGCACCCACGAGGTGCGAAATTTCGCACCAACGAGGTGCGAAATCTCACACCCTTAATGTATGAAATCTCGCACCCTTGGGGTGCGAAATCTCGCACCCACAAGGTGCGAAACTTTGTACCCCTGAGGTACGAAATCTCGCACCCTCGAGGTGCGAAATATCGCACCCTCGAAGTGCGAAAATTCGTACCCATGAGGTCCGTAATTTCCCACCCATGAGGTGCGAAATTTCGTATCTATGAGGTGCGAAGTTTCACACCCTAGGCTCGAGTGCGAATTTTCAGGCATATGCAGGCTTCAGGTGCGAATTTCTGCTTATACCCCTTACTTCCACCTACACCTACCTACTCCCTTTCCTATAAATACCCCATGACTTCACACTTCAAAGGGGTTGGAACTTGAGACCTTGGGACCTCTAGAGAGCTCCATTAATGTCATCTCCCATTTAAGGAAGAAGAAGGGCAAAAGTGTCCTTTTCTTAGTATATTAAATATATGCTAATTATGACATCATATATGATAAGGATGACATCATGTCTTAGAGGTGACATCATGTAGCCTCAAGGATGACATCATATAGCTTAATTATGACATCATCTATCATAAAGATGAATGTAAGGAGATGTAATGGGATGATCTGACACTTGTAACTTTGAGTGATTAATAATATTCCAACAACGCTTCAAAGTGGACGTAGGCCCCTCACGAGGCCGAACCACTATAAATCTCTTGTGTTATTTACTGCTTTTTACTCTTGTCTGTGCGACTAAATTAACTATTCCTAGTAATTGGAATATTTGGTGTTTATGACATTTTTTGCCGTCAATATTTGGTGCTTTCACTGAGAAAACTCGGATTTTGCGCCTTTGCCGCAGATTGTCATCTCGACCCCCAACGAGCTTGAGGTTCCTAGCAAAACCTGTTGTCGAGTCCGCTAATGATGACAAAGCGACCAAAGAACGCAGTGGTCGGCTCTTCAGCCGCAGCTGAGGCCAGTACGTCCCAACAACTTCAACCGGCGGACATCCTGACCACTAATGAAAACGTCCCTCCTAGTGTGGACCCTGAAGTGCTCGCAAGACAAGCTCAAATCCGCGTGCTTAATGAGAAATATGAGAACACAACGGTCGAGCTCAATCAAGTATTAAGTAATAACATCGACCCTATGCGAGAACTTCAAGAAAGTCAGCGCATCGTCGCTCGGCTTCAACTAACTCGGAACAATGCTCGACCCAGACCAACTGCATTGGAAACTTCCTCTTCCGAGTCGAGGGGCCCGCATCAAAGGAGGAGGTTTAGCCTCATCAACAACGTCGCCGCCCGCCCCAGTGCCCTCGACAACGGTAATGGCAATGGTTATGCCAACGGGAACGGGAACGACGACCAAACCACAGTCACATATAGCGAGGGGGCACAGTACCGAGACCGCCCTCCCTTGATCATCAATGATGGACCAGGTCCTACAAACCAACCTCTTCCTCGGCACAACCCGACGGTGGATGATTAGGATGATGGGACGACTATACCAACGGCCTGCGTTCCTCCATAACAGGAACCACATCACCCTCCTCCACCTCACCGCCCACACCAAGACCCAGTCATAGATGTCGAGGACATGGAGGAAGACGATCCGGACGTCCATCATAGTAGGCGCCCTCGCAGTAGAACTCTAGAACCTCGCCAAAACCCATGGGTTCAAATGGTGGATCCCCATCCAACTTATCTACCTGACATGGTTCAAAGAATCATTAGGGAAATGCAAGGAAATGTGCACGATTCATGGGAAGCGCACATTTGGCGTAACCCCTTCACAAAAAGGGTAAACGAAGCTGAATGGTTGTGACGCTTCAGCATGCCACAAATGCCACTCTACGACGGCACCACTGACCCCCATGCCTTCCTAAATCGATATGAATGGCAAATGGGCTCGAGCCGGGGAAACGATCCGGTCAAATGCAAGTATTTCCCAGTTTCTTATCAGGAACTGCTTTATTATGGTTCTCTTGCCTCCCGCTTGATTGCATTAACAACTTCGGCCAGTTAGCGATGCAGTTGATCAAGCAATTCAGAATGCATATAGCAACTCCAAAGAATACCCTCACCCTCTCTAACTTATACCAAGGGCCCGTTGAGTCACTCGATAGCTACCTCTTCAGGTTCAATGTCGCCCTCGCCGAGGTCAAGTATCCAGATCCTTGCACCATACTCTTTCAATTAGCCAAAGTTGTCCTCCCTACTTCCGAATTCGGGGCGTGGATCGATCAAAAGCATCCAAAAAGCCTCGACGCCTTCTATGAGAAGGTAGATCAATACTTATGCCAAGAGGAGGCAAAGCGCAACCGACTCTCAGGCACCAATCGTCCCAATGACTCTCGAGCAGGCGCTGCAAATAACAACCTCAGAAGAAAACAAGTAGGAGAGCCCTTTGATCAAAACAAGGGGGCAGGTCATAATAGGCAAAGACCAAACAATGGTAGGCAAGATGGCCTGAACAACGTTTAGGCCCCAACCGAGCCAAGGATGCCCGACCCTTACCGAGCCTTCGAGACATACACATTGCTAAACGAGGATCTAGAAACAATTTACATGGAGACATGCAATACGTTGCCATACAAGAAGTCGTGCACCAGGGAATCAACTAACCTTGAGAAAAATATTTGGAGGTACTACCGATACCATGACGTGTACGGCCACAACACCAACGAATGTCGCCAGCTCAGGGATGCAATTGAGAAGCTTATCCGTGAAAAGAGACTTGAGAAATATGTCCAAGAACCTTTTCCTCCCAAAGAAAATCCAAAGCCTTAGGCACCAGCTTCTCAGGCAACCGCCAAGGCAGCTGCAGGTCCATCTAACCCAAGGCGCGGGATCATAATCAATACCATATGTGGTGGACCTTACCCCACACACGACAGTTTCCGAAAAATGGAAGAGTATGTGAGTTCCATTAAACATGCTACTTATGAAGCTTGCTATGCACCCAACGAACCTGTCCCAGCCAAGCTCTGAAAGACCATGCGGACAACATCGTTTTCCGTGGAAGAGATTCCACTGTGGTGGAAATTCCCACCGCCGATCTACTAGTTATCATGGCTCAGACCAGTGTCGCTTCTGTCCGGAAAGTGTTAATCAATTCTGGAAGCTCAGTCAACATCATTTTCAAAGCCGCTTACGACCAGATGAGGTTAGAAACAAATGACTTAAATCCATGCCGTGCCACGATCCATGGCTTCAACGGGGTTTCTAGTTCCTTAGTGGGGATGATCGGTCTACCTGTGGAGCTAGGCGAGGGGGATCAGAGCCGGGTCTGAATCCTCACTTTCGTGGTTATAGACATTGATTCCCCCTACGATGCTTTCCTTGGACGCCCTTTTCACACAGAGTTTTGAGTCTGCATGTCACCATGGTCTCTTTTAATGAAATTTCCGAAAGAAAACAAGATTGGAACAGTCTGAGGCGACCAAGTAAACGCCTGAGAGTGTTATGTAGTAGAATGGAAGAATGCGCGCAACAAGGACAAGGGAAAAGCAGTGCCCACGCCTTCTGCGCTAAGACTATTTCAGCATAGCAATCAATGGTGTCTGGGCCTTGGCTCAGGCGCCACTGCCGTCTTTCCGAAGACCTCGACCCACGAAAGGACGAAGAGCCCGAATACGAGAGGGAAACCCCGGTCGAATCTATAGTAGATATTCCTATTAGTCCCGATGATCCGTCAAGAGTGCTAAAGATAGGATCGCAATTCCATCCCGTAATGAAAGAAGATCTTGTGGATTTCTCGAAGGCTAACCTAGACGTGTTTGCATGGAATCATTCCGATATGAAAGGCATTGACCCTGCGATCGCTTGCCTTTGTATAAGTATCGATCCTACAACAATTCCTATCAAGCAGAAGCGCCGCGTCTTGGGACTCTAGAGGTCCGAAGCACTCGAGGAAGAGGTAGACCGTATACTCAACAACAATTTCATCCGTGAAGCCGATTACTCCGAATGGGTCTCCAACCCAGTTTTGGTCAAGAAGGCCAATGGTAAATAGCAAACGTGTGTCGATTTCTCCGACCTAAACAAGGCATGTCCCAAAGGCAGCTTTCATCTCCCGAAGATCGACCGACTTGTCGATTCAAACGCTAGATACCAGCTGCTATCTTTCATGGACGCCTATTCAGGCTACAATCAGATCCCAATGAACCTTCATGACCAGGATCATACATCTTTCATCACAGACCTTGGGCTTTACTGCTATCGCGTCATTCCCTTTGGCCTTAAGAATGTCGGCGCTACTTATCAGCGAATGGTTAATCGACTTTTCAAAAACCAAATCGGAAAGTCCATGGAGGTGTACGTGGACGACATGTTGGTAAAATACAAAGTATCAAGCAGTCACGTCCACGACCTCTTAGAAATGTTCAATATCCTCCGCTAGTACGACATGATACTCAATCCCTTGGAATGCTCCTTCGGAGTCGCTTCTGGGAAATTCTTGGGTTTCATCGTCAACTCCCTGGGAATCAAAGTCAATCCAAGAAAAAATCCAAGCTATTCAGGATATCCAAATTCCCAAGAACATCAAGGATGTCCAAAGTTTAAACAGAAAGGTCGCCGCTTTAAGTTGGTTTATATCCAAGGCCACCGACAAGTGCATTCCTTTCTTCGATTTACTTCGAAAAGGGAAACGCAATTTCGAGTGGACCCCAAAATGAATTTGCGTATTCAAAGAATTTCTAGATCACTTGGAGCGACCATCTATCCTATCGAAGCCCATAGACCATGAGGAATTATACATTTGTTTGGCTGTTTCTACACAGGCAATCAGCTCGGCGTTAATCCGCCTCGAGGACCATATTCAACGGCCTATTTACTACATAAGAAAACGATTGACAGGGGTAGAGAAGAATTACCAAAAGATGAAAAAGCTGGCATTCTGCTTGATCATTTCCTCTTGGAAACTTCGACCATACTTCCAGTCTCATCCTATAAGAGTTTTCACCGATCAGCCACTACGACCGGTCCTGCAACGACCCGAAGCGTCAGGACGGCTATTGAAGTGGAGTATGGAGCTGAGCCAATTTGAGATAACATTTATTCCCCACCGAACCATTCTCGGCCAATCTCTTGCGGACTTCATAGTAGAGTTTACTGCCCCCGAGGAGACACCGGCATAGAACACGGAAGCTCTCAGCACCCAATGGAAATTGTTCGTGGACGGATCCTCCAACAACAAATGCTTTGGGCCGGAGTCGTGTTCATCATCCCCGAGGAATGCCTAATATGCTATGCACTAAAACTAAATTTCCCTGCTACCAACAACGACGCAGAATATGAGGCCTTGATAGCTGGACTCCGAATCGCGATCGAGCTCAAACTAACGACAATCCAAATCTTCTCCGACTCACAACTCATCGTGCGTCAAGTACAAGGGGAATATCAAGCTAAGGGGAACGACTCACCCTGTACTTAACCAAGGTTCAGGAATTACTCACTCAACTCAATCACTTCGTCATCACTCACATACCCCGAGAACAAAATGAAAAGGAAGGTTCGCTATCCAAACTAGCAAGCTCCAAGGATCTACAACTTTTGGGATTCGCCCCCGTCATAGTGCTCAACTCCCCTAGTATCAAGCAGATCCAAACTAAGGCGGTCAAGAATGCCGAACCTGAATCTTGGATGACACCAATCGAGAATTATCTACAATGTGGGACCCTTTCGAGGAGCTACAAGGAAAGACCAACGCTCACCCGCCAATTGGCTCGTTATCTTCTTATGGATGGGGTGCTCTATCGTAGAGGTTTCTCCGTCCCATTGCTTAGATGTGTAGCCCATCATGACACCATCAAAGTCTTAACCGACATACATGAAGGGCAGTCTGACGACCATACTGGAGGGCAAACCCTGGCCAGAAAAATACTTAGACTTGGTTATTATTGGCCCACGCTCGATCAAGACGCCGCAGACTATGCTCGCAAGAGCGACAAGTGCTAGCGCTTCTCAAAGATCCCAAGAGCCCCACCTACAGAGCTCACACAAATGATTAGCCCATGGCCATTCTCCATGTGGGGAAAATAGACATCATTGGAACTCTTCTAATGGCAAGAGACGGGGCACGATATGCCGTCGTCGCACTTGATTATTTTACCAAATAGGGTTCCTCAAGCCATCATCCTTGACAACGGCACTCAATTCGAGAGCGCCGAGTTCAAAGCCTTCTGCCAGCGGCATAACATCGAAAAGAGATTCTCGGCAATGGCTCATCCTCAAGCCAATGGGCAGGTTGAAGCGGTCAACA
Source organism: Allium sativum (assembly GCA_030737875.1). Taxonomy (NCBI): domain Eukaryota; kingdom Viridiplantae; phylum Streptophyta; class Magnoliopsida; order Asparagales; family Amaryllidaceae; genus Allium; species Allium sativum. The sequence goes on along the minus strand of CM060916.1, from coordinate 216,480,467 downwards.
AAGTCATTAAGTCCGTCATCAAAAAGCACCTAGAAAAGACTGGGGGCATGTGGGCAAACAAACTTCCACTAGCCCGATGGGCGTACCGAACCACCCACAAGACAACAACCAGACATACTCCCTTCGCCCTTGCCTATGGATCAGAAGTCGTCATTCCTATTGAACTCAATCTTTCATCTCATCGAGTCATCTATTTCGATCCAAACCAAGATTTACTTTTAGGTTCACTTGACTTGCTGGAAGAGAAAAGGAACGAAGCTGATCTCCGAGCCGCTGCCCAACAGCAACAAGTCGTCCGATACTTCAATTCTAGGGTCCGCCATAAGGGCCTCAATGTCGGCGATCTCATCTTAAAATGGGTCTTCCCTCCACCAACAGGCATCACTCCTCGTTGGGAAGGTCTGTACTGTATACAACAGAAGCTCAGCAATGGATCTTTCAAACTCGCAACCGTGGACGGAGCTGGCATGGAACAACGAACATCTCCGCCGCTACTTTACATAACTTAGTACATAGTTATTTACGATTTCCACAATGTTTTGTTTTCTAATAATTCAGCACATTGTAAAGGCTATTACTGCCAAAGTTATTATTGGAAATGACGTTCAACTTCTCATCTCTTCCTGTTTATATTTACTCCGCGCATGACACGTTTGACTAATCCTAACAACTAGATTACGTTCAAACAGTCGGTTGACGTATCAACCTCCGAGCACAGAGTTGGTACCGTCGTCCGAGTCTTAAGCCACCCTCGAGGACACAACACTATGGCTACGAGCGGCACCCCGAGCACGGGAGCCGGCAACGCTAAGTCCGCGGCACGACCGAGTATAAATAACCACGAACTCGAATCTCTTCCCCGTGCCGAGACCGAGGATAAATCGTTTTGCGCCCAAGTCTCAAGCGACTTGGGGCCACCCAACAACCAGGCGAGAGCGATGTAAATCCCTCCCTCGGCTATGGGTATCGGTCAAATATTGGCGCAGCACCGAGACCGACCCTTAAATTGTTTCTTCCCTGAAGCTCTCAAGGCTAAGGGGTAGCCACATGGCCACGATCGGACCCTACGGGCTGATGATCCGGGCTTCTCTTCTCAAGTGAATAAACGACACCTGCGGGTCTCCTCAACCCGATGAACGACGGGAGAGCCACACACCAGATGAACCGCATAACGCAACGTCATACGCCTTCGCTTCACTTGGTATTACCCGGGCTACCCAAACACGGTAGGCACTCATCTTGGCTTCGCAAACTATGGGTTTTCTGAGCTGACGGAAACTTACTAGAAGCCTGCACTCTATCACACCCCTCCGGAATAATTGACCCGGAGCGCGGTACACAATCACACCCCTCTGGAATAATTAACCCAGAGCGTGACACACAATCGCTTTTTTGTTAGGTGTAGTGATAAGTATGCTTATGCGAGTACGGGACGCCCGAAAACATAAGAGGAACATCCAAACACTTAACACAAATTGCGATCTTCACTATTTCATATTTCATTTCTACACACACACATTAAGACAAACAACATGTCTAACATCTTTCTTTCTAATGACAGAGTGTATATGAAAACCACACCATGTCTTGAAAAACCAAAAGCGAGGGTCGTACTCGCGTAAACTATCGGCCTACATTACCAAAATGAACAGTAACTTCTACTTAAGTTGCTAACACTAATAGTGTCTTTTCTTCTTTTGCTTGTGCTTGTGCTTTTTTGCAGATTCGGCGCTCGACGGTTCATCCGTTGCACCGGGCCTCTTCTTACAAGACCCGCTCTTCCTATCTTGGCCCTTCCGAGAAGTGGTCGACTGAGAAGGCAAAAGACGCTTCTCACCCACACCTTCACCGCTAGAGATTTAGGTGATGTCAACAAGGGCGGTATGCGGCGTAGGCACGGGGGCACTTCCGGTAGCAAGACCTACTACAGCGCCACTCTTCTTCGGTACCTCCTTGCCTTCTCGCTCAGCCCATTCCTTGGCCTCTCTGGTAGCCCGACGCTCATCAAGCTTTTGGGACTTATGCGGTGTGACAACACCAGCCTTGGTTTTATCGAGGGACTCGGTAGCCCTCTGTTGGGCTTCCTTTTCCTTCCTCTTCTTCCGGTCCTCATTATTAGCCCTCTTATTCTCGGCCTCCTCATCGGCCTTCCTCTTAGCGACCGTCTCAGCGGCTCTCGCCTCAACATCCTGCCTAGTCTTCATTAGGACCTCCTTCCTGGCAGCCTCATCATGCCTCTGCTGCTTCTCCACCTCCTCACGCTTAGCCACCATTTTTGCTTCCTGGGTCTCCACCATAGCAGCCGTCAAAGGCACATCAGCCTCCACTGGGCCTCGGGCAGCCACACTCTGCCCGCCAACTACCTCTCCTTCCTCCATCAGGCTCTCAAACATGTTGGGAGTTAACCTTATATTCGAGTAGGTATCCAATTGATCGTCGCCTTCTCCAAATTGCACTGCCACAGGTCCTGGTCTAGGCTCAGTTGTTTGTAGGACCATAGGGGCAGGGCCCGATGCCATGGTTGGTCCGGGAAGGGTTGTACATTGAAAACACAACCTTTTATTCCGCAAATTCGGTAATTACATCATCCTCGGGATGCATGGCAAAAGGAATTTACCTCTAGTCAAAGATGGTGTAGATAGTGGGGGGAGGGTGCTTGTCATAGCAGGTAAGGTGAATCCGGTATCTCCTAGCTTTGGATGATCAGGATTGTACTCAGTTGAAACCCGACCCAAGGTTGCAAAATCAATTGTCGTAGCAGGTTCAGGGACCAACGACCGATAAGAGCTTCCCTCTGCGAAGGTCTCCGCTACCACCACACTCTTAGTCAGGACAAATTTCCCCTTTTCGGCAGCAAGCTTCTCCAGTCTCTCTCTCTCGACATCCTCAAGCAGCAATCTCTTACCCTCCTCCAGCCTCTCGCGCTCTTCAGCGATCAAGAGATCAATCATAAGCTGTTGCTCGTCCACGGACTCGACATTCACTTGGCACAAAAGGCCTCATACGGAACTAATCTTTCCCAAGTTCGAGCTAGTTCCCGGGGATAATCGTCAACCCACGAGAGTCCATGGAAACTCGAAACCTTAACATACATGTTTCGGATGTCCTCCTCCACAGACGATTGAACCCAGAATTCTACATCCTCTAGCTCCTCCCTCAATCGTTCCATTGCTCTCAGGTGTTTTGCTTTAAGTCCATCCACTGTGACCAACACATCCCGGTTGCTGGCCTCAGCATCCTCCTTGGCCTTTCTCATTTCCTCGAGCTGTCTCTTCAAGCTGTCATTCTCTGCTCTTAAAACATTTTTGTCATTTTAGAGTTCGAAGACTCTTGCGTTCTCCCTTTCCAACTTGATGCATTTATTATCTACCTCAGCCTTGTCCCTCTTAAGGGTCGTGTTTGCGGTGGTAAAATCAGCTACAGTTTCCATGAAAGAAGAGCAGGAATGATCAGTTTCACGTTTGAGCTTCTCGTACGTCCTCTTTATCTCAGCTAAAAACAACAAGACCCACGAGTTAGTATTCAAAGATACAGGGGCAAGTAGTGAAAATTCCCCTAATAGAAGAAAGGAGGTCTCGCCTATTTCTATGTTCAAGTTTTGAACGGTAGTGCGTTCGGCGTCAACAACCGACCTCTGGTTGATGAGCTCTATTTTTTTCTTCCTAACCAATTCTGAGAGTTGGCGGGAGTACCGCAGAAGCTGGTCGGCCTAGTGATATTCAACCCTTACGTGCATCCAGACATCCCCGGATTCTCTGACAGAAGACGGGTGGAGATCGGGGACAAACTTTAATTCATCAAAATATTGAGGAAAGTTTCGCCTCAGCAGCGTTAACTTTTCATCCAAGGAAAGCTCTTGCCCCTCGAGCTCTACAAGACCTTGCCTCCCCGCTGCATTGTCCCTCTCCGGCCTTGGTTGGCCAAGTGGCGGCTCTCTCCCTTTAGCATTTGGTGCTGGAGCCAAGGTTGATGTATGTGGGGGAGCTATTGAAGATGGACACTGAGAACCTCCTAAGTAAAGTCATGAGTCTCCCTCGAGCACTCGAATCGGGGGAGGAGGAGGAGGAGATCGTCGAGATCGATCCCTACCTCCGTGTTCACTACCGTGACCAGGCGGGGGTGGAGTATCATACAAGTTGGTCCCTCTTCTGAAGCCCTCAAAGAAAGGATTCCTAAGGCGTTGGCGGCCTCCATGACCATAGCCTCGTCCTCCATGCCCTCAAGCCATATCACCTGTCAAAGGAATGACGCAAAGTCAGTCAAGTCACACGCTCAGATAAGCCACCATGCTATGCAGTGTTGATGAGTGTATGCCCTAAGTGTTCTCTCAATAAACCAAATTGTGGTCCACTCGAAGGAGTTAACTCCTCCGCAGCAAGAGCTAATTCGTCCATGACAGCAGGAGTCCGCCGTAGGGATACTTCTAGGTTAAATTTATTCAAGACGTCAAACTGACGCTCATCCTCAAGTGGGGTGGCGACTCCAGAAGAAGTCACCGGAGACAATGGCCTAACCGACTCTCCCTCCCCCGCCTCTCCTGCCGGGGGCGGGACGGGAGCATTCAATGGGCCCTCATCTCCAGCTGCGGCCTCCTCACCGCGAGCCCCATCTCCACTAATATCCGCTTGGAACTTGACAACATTCTTCGGCCAGGGCCCAGCAGAGGACATCTTTCTTTTCTGACCAGGGGTCACAGGGGCTTCTGCCACCACCTTTTTTGGTACACCACTCGCCACTGCGGGGCTAATTATAGCCCGATCGTTAGGAAGCAACCCCGCACGGTGAAGGCGCTCATGGCTTGTTACAGTTTCAGTTCTGCGAGACCCCTCGGGGATTGCCGTAAGGCATTGAGACGCTGCCTGTACTCCTCACCGGTGGGTGCCTCTGGATTCCCTACCGCAATAAAAAAAAGAGTAATAATGAGATGTGGGCCTGAGAGCTTTATAATAAGGAGTGAAGTTTGAGAGTACTTACTCCCTTTAATCCACCTCCTCGTAAATCCGGAAGGGCAGTGCACAAAGAAACAATCTTGTTTGAACACCGATGGCCTGGGCCATGTCCCAATGAAGAATTTAGCGGCGGTTGTCACTTCCAGGAACCATTGGGAAGGAGATCTTCTAGACATTCTCCTCAGACTAAAGAAATACCGAATTCTTCTCTAGTCGGTTCCATGTTCAGATATTCTCGATATAGAGCGTAAGTGCCTAAGAGCGAGGAATAAGCATTTGGATGCAGCTACAAAGGCGCAAGATGGAAATAGGATAGAATGTCCCGAATAAAATCATTAGTTAGGGGCATGCACCCTGCAAAACAAGCCTGCCTATTCCAGGAAGTTAAACCCTCGGGCGGTGCGTGAGCCCTTCCACCTTCTACCAGCGCATGAGCATCACCTACCGGTATATTGAACCGCTGCGCCATTTTCCTAACTGTTGTAGCATCCATGCGCGATGGTACAGAGTCTATCGGATTTTCCGAGATAACGGCATCGGGTAACATATCCGGGGCTACTGGGCCGGTTGGGGGATCTTCATTAATAATATCCACATTCTCGACCTCTTCACGTATGACCGGAGAATGTAGCCACTCAATTTGTTCCCCGTGATCAGACACTTCGGGTGAACTGGCCAATTGAGAAGGAACGGATCCTTTGGTAGTCTCAAGCTCACTGCCACTTGAGCTACCACTACTGGTAGAATCACACGAATGTGACGATGACGAGGAAGCCTCGTCTTCCAGGATTTTTCCAGCCTTAGATCTTGTTTGCATGACTAACTATACTTTAACACACTAGTATTAGACATCACATTGGAATACCCTGTACCCCTCGTGTTGGTGAAAGCTAACATGTGTGTGTGGTGTCATGCATGATTAAGATATACATAGGAAAGTCAAACAGTCCAACAGCTCAGTCATAGTTCAGATATATGCGCTATCCTATGTGAATAATTCATGTCCTTGTCCGTGCGGTTGTCACCATAGAATTCGTGCAATCACGCAATCAAAAAGGCAATATGTAAATCTAAGGGCGGGCAGTCAAGAGATCAAAGTACTTACAAGGGGAGCAATACCCCGCCAAAGCGTAGCATAGAGCAGTTGGGCTAGCAGCCAATACGAACCCCACGGTAGGCGAGAAAGGCTGCATTAAACTTTGAAGTTCGAGACTCGAACCTCGAGGTTTGAAAATTCAAACCCCATAGGGCTCGAATATTCGTGCCCCAGGGTTCATAAATTCGTGCTTCAGGGTTTGAAAATTCGAACCCCGGAGGTTCGAAGATTCGAAGCCCTCCAGGCTCGAAGACTCGAACCCTCTAAGGTTCAAAATTTCGAACCCTGGGAGTTCAAAAATCCGACCCCTGCAGATCTGGTAGTTCGAACCTCTCGGGTTCGAGAATTCGAACCTCCGAGGTTCGGGGACACGAACCCAGGAGGGTTCGAAATTTCGAGCCCATGGAGGGTCAAAATTTCGAACCCCATAGGGGTTGAACCCAGTTCGGGCCTCCACCTCTCTCTCCCTTGCGTCGAGCTACTCCTCCAAGTTGCAGCCCTTCGACCTCTTCCTCCTCATTATTCGGCCCCAACCATTACCTGTGTCGGGTTTGAAATTGTAAGGAGCTTTCACAGCAATAGCGGTCGAAGAAAGAAAGTAAATGGAAGGAAAAAAGTGAAGAGGGGCTATTTATAATAAAAGGAAATAATCCATTCGCATTCCCAAGAATTTCGAACCCAGGGGTTCGAAATTTCGAACCCATGAGTTCGAAATTTCGAATCTCCAGGATTCGAAATTTCGAACCCACGAGTTTGAAATTCCAAACCCCTGGGGTCGAAATTTCGAACCTCTGAGGTTCAAAATTTCTCACCGAAAAAAAAACGCCTAGGTTCGAAACTTCATGCCACACGCTCATGTACAAGTATTCCGTGCACACCCCGCGAACACACGGTGGCAGCACACTGCGAAATACTTTGCGACGTGAGCACGGCGCCACACCAGCAACGGCTCGCTCGCAATCATACAGCGAACGAGCATGCGAACTAATATGTGTTTTCCTTTAACTTACAGGATAAACCAGCAACTAAATTACTAGTTCAACCAATCCAAAGCACATCATGTCGACACAAGACGTACTTTGGGGGGTAAATGTTAACCGGCCTTTTGGTCCGGTTCCCAAAAGTATACATGCCATGCTCGACTCAACGCATCGCATGGAACTAAAGCCGAAAGGGACACTTAAGAGCAAAGGAAACATGATGAAGAGGGATCGCGCCAACAGAGAACTCGCGGCACCCTAAACACTGACTCATGCAGCCTTCATGCACCTCATGAAGCACGCTTCGCACCCCCGGAAGGTGTGAATTTCGCACCCCTATGGGGCGCGAATTTCGCACCCACAAGGTGCGAAATCTCGCACATCGAGGTGCGAAATCTTGCAACCACGAGGTGCGAAATCTCGCAACCTCAAGGTACGAAATCTCGCACCCTCAGGGTACAAAATCTCGCACCCTCAGGGTACGAAATCTCACACCCATGAGGTGCGAAATTTCGTACCCTTGAGGTGCGAAATCTCGCAACCCAGGCTCGGGTGCGAATTTTCGGGTATACGTAGGCTCCAGGTGCGAATTTCTGCTTGTGGCCCCCTATTTCTACCTACTCCCACCTACTCCTACCTACTCCCTTTCCTATAAATACCCCATGACTTCACACTTCAAAGGGGTTGGAATTTGAGACCTTAGAACCTCTAGAGAGCTCCATTAATGGCATCTCCCATTTGAGGAAGAAGAAGGGCAAAAGTGTCCTTTTCTTAGTATATTAAATATATTATATTTATGACATCATATATGAGAAAGATGACAGCATGTCTTAGAGGTGACATCATATAGCCTCAAGATGACATCATATAGCTTAATTATGACATCATCTAGCATAAAGATGAATGTAAGGAGATGTAATGGTATGGTCTCACACTTGTAACTTTGAGTGATTAATAATATTCCAACAACGCTTCAAAGTGGACATAGGCCCCTCACGAGGCCGAACCACTATAAATCTCTTGTGTTATTTTCTTCTTTTTACTCTTGTCTGTGCGACCAAATTAACTATTCCTAGTAACTGGAATCTTTGGTGTTTACGATATTTTTTGCCGTCAAGACCAATGTATCATAGTGTTAACCCTTTCCTTTTTTTTCATTAGTAACTTTGATTTTTATTGACTAATCACCTGTAACTTAACGGTATGATAACTAGGTAGGGAATTTATTCCGCCAAATATATCTATTACCTTGACTACCCATGGGTTAGCAAACATGAGAGGTTTTTTATCACACAAATTATTGGTTAGTGAGATTCAATATTTTATACTTTTTAAGGAATGCATGCATATATATATGTATATGTATATATATTATAATTACCGAGTTTGCATTGGAGCTCTCACAAGCCTCCGTGAATCTTGAAACTCAAAAGTCGCGTATTTATGTTTTTACTGCATCTCTCAATTCTTCTTACTTCCGCATTTCTTTTGTGTCAATTATCGTATCGTTCTTTTCTTTATCTTCCTGCATCGGAACACTAGCTAACCTTCTACCCTTTCTCCCCACTATTTACACTTTGATTCAATTGACTGCCACAGATTCATCCGTCATTGATTTCTACAACTTGCTGGTTATTCTTCCGTAGAGTCTCTCCCCTTACTCTTCACCGTTTCCTTTCGATTCAATTGAAAGAACAAATCCACGTGTTTTTCCCCTTTCTGTTCGGTCTTCTTCCTCAAAATTAAACCTTCTCCATCTTCCGCCACCTATTTCAAGGTATCCATGAAGTTTCACACTTGTGGTATTTTCCTCTTCTACATCGACTTCTGTAGTTACTTTAATATACTGCTGTCAAGTTGGTAAATCTGTGCAGGCATCCAACGAATCCTACACTTTACTTTCCTCTAGGTACGCTTATTGTAATTTCCTGATCTGCTTAATAAAGTCAGCAACTCTATTACAGTAATATGCATTTCTATACTCATGGATTTCATCATCGTCTGTATTTGCAGATACTAGCAACTTCTTTCATGAGTTGAATTATTTTTCTGCATTTCTATTATATAACTATTTGGATATCAATTTGTGCTTAATTCTGATATTTGTGATCAGCTTTATTAATTGTTTTTGATAATGAAATGCTTTAGAACTGCTGTTTTAAAAATGCTTATTCATCTCTACTAATAAGTCGAATACCATATAGTATAGCCATTTTCAAGCTTCCTTGAATGTTTTAGCTTTTACATTTTGGAGCACTATGTGCATACATATCATAGTATTTCTACAATTAGATGAAATCAACTGAAATCCTCAACAACACTATATAAAATGGTTGTTGCCATTTGTATACGGGGTGTAATATCATTTGCAGTTTACATCTGACAGTCAAAACGTAGTTGGCCAGTATTATTAAATTGGTTTGGGTAAGCTGATTACAGATTGGTTGTTTTAGCAAGTTAATCTGCAATTACTATTGAATTAGCTAATTTTTGAGATATTGATTTTCTTAATATCTTCCTTATATATGGCTATTTTCCTGAAGACCATCTTATAGCGCTTTAATGCAACAAATTAGGGGGTAAACATAATAATTTGAAGAAAAAAAACTTTTTTTGATTGCGTAGGATTTTAAGCGATTATTACCAAACTTTTGTTCTAAGCATAATCATGTGAGTATCTAAATGCATGTCTTCTTCAAATTGCTTGATGTCTTATATTTTTGTTTTATGAAGTTTGTGATCATAAATGGACGAACATGATTTTGATCATGTATTAGTAAACTAATTTAGTTAGTCTGCAATTACCACTGAATTAGCTATTTTTTGAGATATTGGTTTTCTTAATATCTCCCTTATATGTAGCTATTTTCCTGAAGACCACTTTATAGCGCTTTAATGCAACAAATTAGGGGATAAACATAGTAATTTTTTTAAAACCTTTTTTTGTTGCATGGTATTTTAGGCCATTATTGCCAAAATTTTGTTCTAAGCACAATGATATGAGTGAATATTTGTTCTAAGCACAATGACATGAATTTCCCTTTTTTTGGTTAAATATTACTTTTTATTTGTGGAAGTGATAATAAAGTTGGTTAGTAAATATTTTGGTTTTTCATTTACTGGAAAATTATTGCTCCTTTTCATTTGAATTAGAAAGCAAAGGTCTATGCTTAAAAGTTGTTTTTTATGGCGAGCATGCTGAATTGGATTTCATGTATAAAGCAGTAAATTTATTTAGTACGTACACATGTAAAATGTGGTAGAATTGCTTAAGTAATGTAACTACAACATCGTGAAGAACCACCATTCAACTGTTCCAGTAGTATAATACGATATAATAATAAGACAACAAATACACAAGTAAAAAGTAATCATTGATAATTCCTTTTTACTAATACAACTGGATAAATGGAAATCAAATTAATTGGGCCTGCAATACATGTTTTTTCTCCTTGACTATTTCATAAATACATTGATTGGGACTGTAGCTAAACATGTTTCCCACACTTCCAAGTACTTTTGTTTATTTGGTAAGCACAACCATCTCAACTCTTTGAATATGTCTACATGCATTTGTCATGTGCCCATCCTATATTAAAAAAATGAGAAGTTGGTGAAGTATAATTATATACACCATATAATGTCATGCATTTAGGAGACCAGAAGTTGAACTTTTGCACATGATTTATATCTTGCAACCCACGTTTAGCAAGCTCTCCACCAGGATTTTGATAATGGACGTGTAGTTCATGTCCATGACTAGATCATCGATTCCAAAGCCTTCACTTACGCAGACACTCTGTTGCAATTCATAGGTTATACAAATTTTAGTATGCAGTCCAATGCACAGCTACATATGTCAGTTGATAGACTTCTTAATCATCATGCATTGGATATTAATAATTTGATGTCTTCTCATTCGCCCTTCTAAAGTTTTAATTAATGGTTATTTCATCTGATAAGTCAATCAAATAGTGGATGAAAATTAAGACAACCTGATTGAAATGAGTTAGATAGAAATAATCTTCGATATTTAGGATAAAATTTCATGATGTAAATGTATACTATCTGAGGAATTTGGAAGATATTATTATATTGTTATTCCACTTATAGTATTCGTTGATTATGAGAATTTATATCGAATATAAGTGGACAAAATTTCTGTGTAACTTATGATTCAAATCGATTGATTTGGGTTTTTGTCGTGAATCGTATCTTCAATAATATCATTCTTGAAACCCAATGAGATTGAGTTATGGAAATTCATATCGTAATTAGGATTAATTAAAATCTTTGATTTGAGGAAATTTAAAGTAAGAAATTGAAGCGAAGGTGTAATCTTTGATTTCAGAGAAGAGTTAAGATGATAACGAGATGTATGAAATTATAGTAATTCAAATCTGGAGTCATAAATGAATTGATAACTATTTGGAGGTGTTGTGATTTGTGACATGAAATCACATATGTTGATGAAGATGAGGCATGGATGTGCTAGGCGTTAGAGGAGATGTAGCAGCGGCAGAGAGAAGGCAAGAAGGAGCAGTTTTGGGGTGAGCTTCAGCTCAGACGTCTGAGCTATGCCTGTTAGACGTATGAGTATATAGGGTTTTTAACCCGAGAGCATTGACAGACGTCTGACCTATTTAGGTCAGACGTCTGAGCGTTTTTGTTCTTCTGTGGCTTGACTTGGTCTTTCTGTGACTTATTCTACAAGTAATGAAGGGGCAAATTGGATGTTTGCCTAGGCCTTCTATTCTCCTATAAAAACAACATCTAGGGTTGGATTAAAGGCATGAGATTGAGACCGAATTAATTAATCCAAGGGTTAGCCGTCGTTCTTCTTTGTTCTCCTTCTCCAACAAAGAGTGTTAGTCATCTAGATAGTCTTTCCCTTTCTCAATAAGGTTATTGATTCTTGTAGTTTGTTTATTGTTGGTTGTTGAACCAGTATGTGTAAACAAAAATTCGTTTTGAGAATCAATAAAGAAGGTGGTTGGGTGGAATATTTTGTGTTTGCGCATGTGATTTCATATCTGTGTTTGTTTCCATAGAAATCATCTTTAAGTAATTGGGTGAATAAGATCCTGGACGCTTCCGCAAAGGTGCAGTTTTACACAACAGTGGTATCAGAGCTAGATCATCGCAAAGCTTAGAGTGATTTTGAAGTGGAAAAAATCATTTTTTTTATGACGGATATGATGGCGTTTCCGAAAATGACTATTTTTGATGGAAGAAATTGGGGGATTTGGAAGCCTAAGATGGAGGATGTGCTTTACCTCAATGGTCTTCATGATCCGATTGTTGGAAATGCGGAGAAGCCCTCAGGTGTGAATGAGGGAACGTGGAAGAAGATGGATAAGAAGGCTATTGCCTTGATTCGGCAATACCTTGATGATTTGGTATTCCATCATGTGGCTAATTGTGAATCCGCGAAGGATTTGTGGGACAAGTTGGTATCTTTGTATGAGTCGTGGAGTGCTACAAGTAAGGCTTTTCTGGTTCGAAAGCTTGTTCAGCAGAGATTGGATGAGGAGAAGTCTGTTGCAGGGCACCTGAATGAATTTCAAGATGTGATCAATCAATTGGAAAATCTGAAGGTCAATTTTGATGATGAGTTGCAGGCTCTTTTGCTGATGAGTTCGCTTTCAGAAAGTTGGGAGACTTTGGTTGTTTCATTGAGTAACTCCAATGCATGTGGAGCCATCTCTTTGGAAACTATTCGAAGCAACCTTTTGAATGAGGAACTATGGAGAAAAGGGTCGGGTTTTAAATCAATTCAAGGTGAGGCCAAGGTAGCAAAGGACTCGGGGAAAGATACAAGAAGGAAGAAGAAAGGGGCTAATGGTAAAGGTGCTTGTTATTATTGTGGTAAGGAAGGTCACATACACAAGAATTGTTATGCTTATCAGATGGATAAGAAGAAGGCTGCGGATGGTGATGGAAGTTATGAGGCACAGGCAGATATTGCTGCAAGTTCCATTAGAGATACTTCTAGTGATGTCCTGTTTAGCGAAGTTAATTCTTGGAAGATGGATTCAGGAGCCAGTTTTCACATTTGTAAGGATGTGAAGTGTTTTTCTTCTTATGAGAAGGATGTCGACGTGATTAGAACAACCAATGGAGTAGAGCTACCAGTTTGTGGTATTGGATCTATCCGGTTTCGTATGCATGATGGCGTGGTAAGGAAAGTCTCTGGAGTTAGACATGTGCCCGCTAGCTCGCATAACCTCATTTCTCTCGGTCAGTTAGATCGTCGTGGTTGCACTTATGATACTCTAGGTGGAGTTTTGAGAGTGAGGAAGGGTGATAGTGTTGTGATGAGAGGTGTCTTGGAGGCAGGAAACCTGTATAGATTGGTTGGTTCTGTGGTCGACAGTGGAAGGAAAGTGACGGTTGAAGAACCTAGTCCACAGCAAGGTGGAGAGGTTAATTTGGTCACTGCTGATGTGTTAGACAGGGGTCTTCATGTTGATGATGCTCGAGGGATCCGAGGTGATCAAGGAAGGAGTTCAGGTCAAGTGATAGACAGGTGTCGATGCAGAAAATCCACAAGGTAGAGATCCTTGTGGTATTACAAACACTTTTAGACCGTTAGAGATGCGTGGTGCATCTTAGGCGGAAGATGCATCATTGGCAGGCGGTGGGTTGTGTTTGTAATGGTTTAATTAAGAGTAGGTGTCATTGAAAGAGATAGATGACTTGTGTGTTGGAAGTATGTTTGATGTGATGCGATTTCATATCAAGGTGGAGTGTTGTGATTTGTGACATGAAATCACATATGTTGATGAAGACGAGGCATGGATGTGCTAGGCATTAGAGGAGATGGAGCAGCGACAGAGAGAAGGCAAGAAGGAGCAGTTTTGGGGTGAGCTTCAGCTCAGACGTCTGAGCTATGCCTGTCAGACGTCTGAGTATACAGGGTTTTTAACCCGAGAGCATTGACAGACGTCTGACCTATTTAGGTCAGACGTTTGAGCGGTTTTTTTCTGTGGCTTGACTTGGTCTTTCTGTGACTTATTCTGCAAGTAATGAAGGGGAAAATTGGGTATTAGCCTAGGCCTTATATTCTCCTATAAAAACAGCATCTAGGGTTGGATTAAAGGCATGGGATTGAGACCGAATTAATTAATCCAAGGGTTAGCCGTCGTTCTTCATTGTTCTCCTTCTCCAACAAAGAGTGTTAGTCATCTAGATATTCTTTCCCTTTCTCAATAAGGTTTTTGATTCTTGTAGTTTGTTTATTGTTGGTTGTTGAACCAGTGTGTGTAAACAAAAATTCGTTTTGAGAATCAATAACGAGGGTAGTTGGGTGGAATATTTTGTGTTTGCGCGTGTGATTTCATATCTGTGTTTATTTCCATAGAAATCATCTTTAAGTAATTGGGTGAATAAGATCCTGGACGCTTCCGCAAAGGCGCAGTTTTACACAACAGGAGGGAGATTTGAATTGAAAAGCCTTTGTAAACCATAACTAATGTTTTAAAGTACGCTTATTACTTGGAAAGACCGGGATCGAGTATATGTTTGAAAACTATTCCAAGTAATAATACGACGTTGTGAAGCAATTCAAGACTTGTAAACGACGAATGAAGACCGGGAATATTTGAATTGTTTAGATTGATTGCTGATGTCTCGGTTGGGTAGGCCACCCGATACGAGGTTATGAGTGGCATGAGACCTGAACATATTTGAATATTTTTGGGTTGTTGTTCCATTCAGATCCGGAACGGACTTGTATGGATGGTGTGTCTGACCTTGAAATTGACCGCACAGCACATAATTCTGTTATATATATTGGATTTGTGGCAATATATTATCCTCATCTCTAAGTCATATGAACTTAGAGGGTATGCATTGATCAAAATCAGTGATATGTCGTGAATCGTCAATGTGGCATACTCGAGTTATGAAACGAGCTAGTGATGATCAAAGCATGGCTTATCGAAGCCTAGCTTTGTGTATGACGTGACATCGACAAACCTCACACCCCGGACTGATGAGAAACTGGCGGTTAGGTTGTATACTTATATATGAATTGATGATGAAGTTGTGCAGCAGTGGGAACTCACTTATGAAACTTGGGGAAATGGGGTATGTTCGGGGGGGTCGTGTCTGGTCGAAAACCGTTGATCTGCCCTACGATTTGTTGTTGGTATCTGAGATGGACGAAAAAGTTGTGTTACACTTCGCTTAGTATCCCTGATTGATCTTTCGTGTCAGGAATCATCAAGTTGGAAACCCAAATCTCCAATACGAGCCATACAGATTTTGATTGTATACCTATATGTCAATATAACCAATTGGGGTTATGGGGGCTATGATTCTATATTTATTTGAGAAATGGTTTTCCACACTATATATTAAGTATTGAAAGAGGATTTTTACGTATGAAAGCATGTTTGGTTATCATAAGGTAAAACTCGCCCATTTGGTGTGCACTTGCAGTGTGTGATATGGGACGAGCTTATAATAGCTTCATTTTACAAAGTCATAACGAATTTCGATGCAATGGAATTCACATGGAGTAAACCCATTCCGCGTTAGCGGCGTGGTCCGGTGAAATTTCCTAACTTTAAAATGAACCGAATAATAACTGTTTTGAGTTCTCACACCAGTCCCACGACTGACCTGGAGTTTATTGTTCCCACACCTAATCTCTGGATGCCCATAATTTTGCACGGGTAGTCGGATAATATATCCCTCACTTATATTTATATATGTTTATTCTAGGTCTCAAGTTTTTACGATAACATGATTAGCAAAGCATATAATTTTGACTGTGTAGAGGATCATAAAGCAACTCATTAGCTTTTTAGGTTGCTAATATTTATTAGTGAACTATGATGCTAAACAGAGAAAAAACTAAGATTTTTCAATATAATTTTCTAATTTATAAACAAAGTTGGATTAGTGGATTCTCCTTATTATCTTCCTTTGATCTTTATATTTTTATTAATACAATCAAAAGGAAGTGTCGTAATAGGAATATAATAACCTTCATAAGTTTATTGTAATCTTGGTTTGTTTGTTTCATGTTGACCCTTAATTTATACATAATATTTTTTGTTTATTTCTTGATTATTGTGCTTTTGTTTCAGTTTTAGCTACAAGGACTTAGAAGGTATGACATGCTCCTCAACATTGTATTAGACTAAGAAATTGAATTCATAGGCAGTGGCGGAGCCAGCCTACCATCTCAGCTAGGGCCAAACTAATTTTTGAAGTAGGGCCTAATACTTGGTGTATATATATTTGTGCAGGAATTACCAAAATTCAGCTAGGGCCTTGGCCCTAGGTGGTCCTTACCTACCTCCGCCCCTGTTCATAGGAGTGATTATATTAGCAAAATGGCTTTGCTATATAGTATGAAACAAAGCTTTGAATTAACTATTTTCTTTGTCAAGAGGTATAATTGATTAACAAAGATCAGAGTATAAACTGTATTGGTTTTACAAAGCTTTATGATGTAGATTTTGTTTACTCTGAATATAAGTTACTGAAAATCAGCGTCACTGGTTATCATACTTTCAAATCTAACAACTCTGGATTGACTGCTTGGTGTACATAACCATCAACTAGCTAGGAACATCATCTATAAACAAATAATTCTTTGATATGGCATAAACTACTTTTGTTTTCTTTCTTTAACATGGTTAGTACCCATGATTGGTGCAAGTATTTTTTATATTTTTACATATTTTTATTTACTCAAAGTACGTATAAGATAAATATGTTATACGTTTATGTTGTTGTGTGTGCATGCATCCCTTTATTGTTTACGGCTTATTGTTGTTCCATTTGTTTTGTTCTTCTTATCCATTTATGAATCTATTTCGGTCTTACTATAGAATGATATGAGAAATCAAGCAACAATGACTCAGTAAGTCCATATCGATTGACTTGAGGAGACAGTGATGCGTTTTAGCTTGACCCTTAATTATTACCTTTCTTAATATTACGAGCTAGAATTTATTTTTTAGAAGGTTAAAGCAATTTTCATAAGCAGAATGCAATCTTAGATAAGTTACTTCTCTCCAGTCTCATGTTTGATTATGCAAGATTTAATGTAGTGGAGATAAACATTGGAAGAATAGACAGATGCTACCTTTAAATTCACTATAGTGTCAAACAAATTTATATGGATTCAGATAATTAGTCATCTTAAATGGTGCTACTACCACTTTTATGAAAATATTTTAATTATTCGCCAAGTGCCTAAGTTAAAGAAGATCTGGAAACATCAATGGCATGGATAATACAGGTATTATAATTATATTTCATAGATATTCAACCTCTGTATGATGAAGGAAATAAAAAAATGTGAGAATTTGCAACAGGCTTGCACCTAAGTAGTGCCCGACTTTTTGTAGATTTGGACATAAAGTGGATTTTCCTATTAATTATTAGTTAAATTTCCTCTTATTTTTTTCAATTTTAATGACAAGGCCATATTGGTTTTCGTCCACATTTATACTATTGTATATATAATGCGAAAATGATTAATCTCTCGAAGGATTTGATAGTGATGAGGCGTGATGAGGTAAGATTAAAGGTTCGAATATTTCTATTTTTTACTTTTTATTTAATACCGTATTTTGTTATCTGAGCTCTAGATTGGGATCAAATAATTTGATACTTCTTGGATTTTGTTTCATAGGCTAATTTATTTCTTTGAAGGGATTAAATTACTCCAAGCTGTTTATTCTATAATTTGAGTAAGCTATTTATGCATATTTAATAGCTAAAAATATGTCAAGAATCTGTTCACCAAATAATATAACATCTACCTAGTGGATCAAAGAAAAAATAACCATTGCATTGCTTTGAGAAATGGTTGAGAATCTTTGTAATACTAGAGTAGCAGTCGCAAGTAAGATGATTGATGCATTCACAGCTGCGAGGCCTCTTCCTTAGGTATTTGTTGTGATATATGTATATTAATCTTCATTTTATTTAATCTAAACACTATAATTCTTTTCATTAACTATTAATCCACTTTTATGTTATTTTATGTACTACATTTCTAGAGCAATTTATCTTTTGTAACTATGTTTAAAACATCCTTCTCCTCAAGGAATAAAATAATTAGAACTCTTGGCCTGAAATTTTTGTAGTTTAAGGTTATTTCTTGCTGCCTTAAGTTTAGAAAGAAATTAATTCTTCAAAACTGTTTATAGCATCAGATTTTAGTTTATATTTAAGTAGCAGTTGTTATTTTTATGAATTTCACGCAGACATTAATTATTTTTATGAAATATTTGACCCCATAAGATTGTTAGGAACTGTAACAAACATGGTATGAGGTGTTTTCTTGCAGACACACATTTTCTTTATAATATGCGGTTATTTCTTGCTACTTTAGAATCTTATGTAGACATGCATTATCTACATGCAAATTTTGATACAACGAACTAAATTGATTGTGCTAAATTGATTGATTAAGGTTATTATATCCATATACAATATGGCTATGTGGATATTCATGAAAGGATATCTTGAAATTTATAGTAACTTATTTTTTTTTGAATGTGATAATAAAATCCACTTAAATCCACTAATTTTTTTCTATCAGCATAAAATCGTAAAATTCTCATAGGATGCACCTACTTAATGCTGGAAATTATTTGAAGGAGAAAATCTTCCTTTATACAACCTTCCTACTGGAAAACAGAAATCACAATGTATTCAAAAAATTCCCCATTTGCTGGGCATAACCATGATTCACTATTTGATCTCTAATAAATTATATTGGATTCATTTTTTGGCCATAGTATTTACTGTTGATTAAATTTGCGAATCAGGTTGAACCAGAGAGTCGGAGGATGATGTCGTTTGAGGCACGTAGAATACGTTTTCCTTAAGGAATTTATCGCCCCACTATATCGATGGTTTTAATGGCAGCGAGATCCCTCCAGGATACAACAAACTATTTGTTTTACAGAAGCAGAAGAAGGAAGAGGAATTTGGAATTGAATCTGGGTTTGGGAAGGAGCCGTATAAATAAGAGACGAACAGTTGTGACCGTTGCTCGCGAGGAGACGCTGCCGTTCAAAAAATCACGACTGTTCGCAACAGGCGAACCCGTTCCGTACGGTCACGCACGTGCCCCAAGTGCCCAAGTGCCCATCTTTGACCCATAATAATATTATATAGGCCCCAAACCCATTGAGCCCAAGCCATTGTGTCATTCTCAAGCCCATGTTGTTTTGTCTCACAATATCCTATTCCAAACATTAGTATATAGGGAGAGATACTACATAATATTTGCCGATGTGGGACAAATACTTATTGCAATCTTCCCAATAATCCCCCACAAGATTGTAATAATTATTTATTTATGCATATGAGAAAGTACCTTTTGGTTTAAACTTTTCTCTTTAGTCCATATATTTAAATTTCAACAGAATATTTGGTAGTAAATACTTTAAACCAAAATCCTATATGATGAAGCGAAATACATGAACACATAAATATTATTTTGCTTCTGTAAAATATCATAACCGTAGATTGGTTATTAATTTCCTCCTGGTTTTCATGAACATGTATAAAGTTATATCCAAACTTTATTGAAACATTGTTTCTTATGTTCATATAGGTGTCCATTCTTTCCGTCCTTTGTTACTATGGACAAATGGTCACCACAAAACATAACATTACAAACAATGAGTCCCTCATGTTTGTCAATCACTTAACTGCAACTTGTTGTTACCCATTAAACTTTAGGCTATAGAGCGTAAGGTTGGGTTTCTATTGCAGGTGATTAAAAAGGTTTTAGACCCATTTCACAACTAGTTGTTTTAACCATTTCTCTTGGTAATCCCTTGGTTAATGGGTCTGCCAAATTTTTCTTTGATCTTACATATGTGATTGTGATGATACCATTCACGATTAGTTCCCTTACATATGCATGTCTCAAACTTATATGTCTAGATTTTCCGTTATAAATCTTATTATATGCCCTAGACATTGTAGCTTCACTATCACAATAAACAGAAATGGCTGATGATGGTTGTGGCCACAACTCTATCTCTGTTAACAGATTTCTTAGCCTTTCTGCTTCATTTGCTAAAGCATCCAAAGCAACAAATTCTGCTTCCATTGTGGAATGTGTGATAATTGTTTTTTTTCTTGGAGGCCCATGATATAGCTCCCCCTCCAAGAGTAAAAATCCATCCAGTAGTTCCTCTATTTTCATTTTCAGGTGTTGAACCACTTGCATCTGAGTATCCTTCTAGAACTGCTGGGAAATTTCCATAGTAGAGTCCTAATTTGCTTGTTCTTTTAAGATAACCTAAGACTCTACCGATTGCCTTCCAATGTGAAACACTAGGATTATTTGTATACCTTGACAGTTTGCACACTGCATAAGAAATATCAGGACGAGTGCAATGCATGGCATACATGAGACTGCCGATCACACTTGCATATTCTAGTTGAGCAACTGCTCTTTCAGAATTTGCAAATATTTTGATAGAAGAATCATAAGGGCTGCTTGCTTCTTTAAAATTTAAATGCTTGTATTTAAGAAGTATCTTTTCAATGTAGTGAGATTGACATAAAGCATATCCCTCACGGTGTTTCCTTACTTTAATTCCTAGAATAGTATCAACTTCGTATAGGTCTTTCATTTTGAAATACGAAGTTAAATAGTTCTTTGTCTCATTTATACCTTCCATATTAGTACCAAATATGAGCATATCGTCCACATATAGGCATATTATAACACCATATTTATCTGTAAATTTCGAGTAAATGCACTTGTCAGCATTATTATGCTTGAAGCCATTAGACAAAATTACAAAGTCAAATTTCTCATGCCATTGTTTTGGTGCTTGTTTTAATCCATATAAGGATTTAACTAGTTTGCAAACCTTATTTTCATTTCCGTTCATGACGAATCCTTCCGGTTGTTCCATATACACCTCTTCGTCTAATTCTCCATTAAGAAAAGCGGTATTGACATCCATTTGATGCACATATAATCCATGAATAGACGCAAGAGCAAAAAGAATCCTTATTGATGTTAGTCTAGCGACTGGAGCATATGTATCAAAGTAATCGATGCCTTCCTTTTGCCTAAATCCTTTGGCTACTAGCCTTGCTTTGAAAGTTTGAACAGATCCATTCGTATTATATTTCTTTCGAAACACCCATTTACATCCAATTGGTTTGTATCCAATTGGTAAATCTTTTAGAACCCAAGTGTTGTTGGATAGAATTGAATCCATCTCATCCTGTATTGCATCTTTCCAGAAAGCAGCATCCCTTGAAGTAATAGCTTCTTTAAAAGTTTTAGGATCTTCTTCGTTATTCAAAATAAAATTTGTCTCATCGAGTAATTTATCCCTATCACCAACAACAAGGTGAAATATATCATCTGGTGAGACAAAGTCAGGATCTAAGCTTTTGGCTTTCCTTGGTCTTTGGCTTCTTCTAGGTTCATCAGGAACATCCTGAAGCCTCCTTTTATTTGGAGAATTACATTCAACGTTTTCATCATTCCTTTTGTGGATGATTTGTGTAGGATCTGAAACTGTCATGGAATCACATATAAATTTATTTTCGATGAATTCTACATCTCTTGATTCCACAATTACATTAGATTCTATATCTAATAGTCTGTATGCTTTAGAATTTTCAGCATATCCTACGAATATACTTTTTAATGCTCTTGGTCCAAGTTTTATCCTTTTCAGATCTGTGACCCTATAAAAGGCTAAACATCCCTAAACTCTTAGATATTTCAAGTTTAGTTTTCTTCCTTTCCATAATTCGTAAGGAGAAGTCTTAGTCTTTTTTGATGGAATTCTATTATGCAAATGGCATGCCGTTAAGAGTGCTTCTCCCCACAAATTGACATGTTGTTTAGCATTTAAAATCAGAGCATTAGTCATTTCAACCAATGTTCTATTTTTTTCGTTCAGCCAGTCCATTTTGCTGTGGGGTATAAGGTGCGCTTGATTGATGAATAATTCCATTTTCTTCGCAAAAGGATGAAAATTCCAAGGAAAAATATTCCCCACCTCTATCACTTCGCAACACCTTAATCCTCTTTTCCTTTTGATTCTCAACATTGGTTTTGAAACTCTTAAACATTTCAAAAGCTTGATCTTTTGATTTCATTAAGTAGACGTGTGTGTATCTAGAATAATCATCTATAAACGTGATAAAGTACCTATTGCCACCTCTAGTCAATATACCATTTAATTCACAAATATCTGAATGTATTAATTCAAGTAGTTTTGTATTCCTTTCAGATTTTGGAAATGGCTTTTTGCACATCTTTGCTTCAATGCAAATTTCACATTTAGATTGGTGTACACTATCATATGAAATCATTCCTTCTTTAGACATAAATTGTAAATTTTTGTAATTTAGATGTGCTAATCTATTATGCCATAAATTAAATGAATCGACAACATAAGCAAATTCGTTCATTTTATTAATACTTAATTTAAACATACCATTACAAGCATATCCTTTCCCAACAAACATACCACCCTTGGACAGAATAAGACTATTACCGTCTAAAACACCCTTAACGCCCTTATTACATAGAAGACTTGCAAAAACCAGATTTTTTCTGATTTCTGGAACATGTAAAACATTAACAAGAACAATCCTTTTGCCAGAAGTGAACTCTAATTCTACGCTTCCTTTTCCAATGATATTTGAAGCATTATGGTTTCCCATAAGTACTTTAGTATCGTCAGAAACCTTCTCATATGATTTGAACAGCGACTGGTTGTTGCATACGTGAATTGTAGCCCCAGAGTCATACCAGCAATCATTATCTTTGGTAGTATCTGCCATGTTCAGTTCTGTGATCATATCGATGTTCATTCTTGAAACCATGGCAACGATTTCTGAATCTTCCTGTTCAACCATGTTCGCCTTGTTGAAAGTTCCTTGATTGTTCTTTTTGCCCTGGCTATTGTTCTGTCCTTGCTCCTTTTTCTGTCTTTTGAAAAATCTGCAGCCGCGTTTGTAATGTCCAGGTTTGCCGCAAAAGTAGCAGTCATCCTTGCCTTTGCTGTTGTTTTCTCTTTTGCGTTTTCTAGAGGTTTTATTGTCGTTTCCAACATTGTTAATATTGGAAGCATCAGCAGAGTCAAAAATTTTCTTCTCACGATTTCTGGTTTCTTCCTCAATTCGAAGATGTTTTTGAATCTGTTCCATCGTGAAATCCTGTGAAGAATGCATAAGTTTCTTTCGATAATCACTCCAATTTTTCGGGAGTTTGGCCATCACAGCCCCAACTTGCAAAGCTTCAGGAATGTCAATCTTAACATTCCTCAACTTATTGAATATCACTTGTAGTTCATGTACTTGGTCCAGAACAGATACGTTATCAAGCATTTTAAATTCAAAGAACTCGAAAATTAAAAACTTATCTGCGCCTTGTTTTTCGTTGCTGTATTTGGCCTATAGACTTTTCCATATTTCTCTCGGTGACTTGACAGATGTGAATAAATCATACAACCGATCGGACAGAGTATTAAGTATGTGACCTCTGCAGACGACTTCATCTTCTTCACGCTTCTTTCTCTTGGCAATAACATCTGCAGTGTCTTTTTCATTCGGCGGTGGTATTGGCTCCAGTTTTTCATCAAGCACGTACGCAATTTTGAGTGTAGTCAGAAGAAACATGATCTTATCTTGCCAACGGGTGTAGTTTGTGCCATCAAAACGATCCAATTTGGTGAATTTCTGATTCATTATCTTGTATGTTGATTCGGATGACGCCATAACGATAAATTCCTTAAGATTGTTGATTAAATTTGTGAATCAGGTTGAACCAAAGAGTCGGAGGATGATGTCGTTTGAGGCACGTAGAATACGTTTTCCTTAAGGAATTTATCGCCCCCACTATATCGATGGTTTTAATGGCAGCGAGATCCCTCCAGGATACAACAAACTATTTGTTTTACAGAAGCAGAAGAAGGAAGAGGAATTCGGAATTGAATCTGGGTTTGGGAAGGAGCCATATAAATAAGAGACGAACAGTTGTGACCGTTGCTCGCGAGGAGACGCTGCCGTTCAAAAAATCACGACTGTTCGCAACAGGCGAACCCGTTCCGTACGGTCACGCACGTGCCCCAAGTGCCCAAGTGCCCATCTTTGACCCATAATAATATTATATAGGCCCCAAACCCATTGAGCCCAAGCCATTGTGTCATTCTCAAGCCCATGTTGTTTTGTCTCACAATATCCTATTCCAAACATTAGTATATAGGGAGAGATACTACATAATATTTGTCGATGTGGGACAAATACTTATTGCAATCTTCCCAATATTTATCATTGACAAAATTTTTGTTTCAGCAGGCGGTGTCAAAGTATTTATCTTCTCTATGTATACTTGGTTCTTGGCTGGAGTTCTCTTATGTATGCTAGAAATCCCACAAAATTGAAATGGTAGCCAATAAATCTGGTAAGTACATGTAACGTAAGAAAAACTATTTGCATCTAGAATTGGTTTACACTCAACTTATTTCAAATTTACAATCCATTCTTTCCCAAGTAGGGAATATATGAGGCGTTGATTAATGCTTTACTCAAGTATGTAAGAAAGCCAACTAGACAGGTTTCAAGAATGCAATGATATAATAAGAAATAATGATGGTCTGAATTTTTTTTTTTGAAAAGGTAAAAACATAAAGGCCCAAGGCCCAAAGAGGGTTACAACCCAATGTAATACACCCAGTCACATTCGTGACTAACCCCTAGCCGCCTCACAATACACAACGAAACCCTAAAGAGAAAAGGAGCTGAAAATGGCGAGCTCCTTAAAAGAAAAGGCAGCGCTGTCTTCAAGGCGGCTTCCAAACGAGAACGTCCATGGCTTTGCAACTCTTCTCAGTTATTTCGGGCTTGAGATTTACTTCGTGATCCCTCTGGCACCTTCTCCAGTTGCTTGAAACGAGCTTCTGGTGTTTAATGGAGTTCGAGGGGTTCGAATCCATCAGATCTGACCTTTTAAAGCTGTCAAAGCTTCTCTTGTTTCTAGAAATGTCTCTGGTGTCTTCAGAGGAGCAACCTCTGCTACTCTCGCCTTCTGACCAGATAGATAAGTGATAGATCTAGTGGTTGAGCAAGCTTTTGTAGTGATTATCCCCAATTTTTTGCAAAAAATTGATCTTTTCTTCTGATTTTCCTTTATCCAGGTGATTGAGCGAGTCTGGAGCACTCCTGGAGGAACCTCCACCTGCTTCAGGTAAAAACATATGCTTACTATTCGATTTACTTGAAAAATTACGCACTTTTGAAAAGTAATTATGTTTACTTCCCTCGCAGATTTTTGATTTGAGAGCAGTGTTGATGGAAGCCCCAGCGAGGATGCCAGACTCGTCAAAATCACCTTTCGTGGTCTCAAAATCATTACTGGGTGGAAGCTGATCTCTAATGGCTACATCAGGTGAATGAGGGGTATTAATGTTCATATTATTAATTAAATTGTAATTAAGTGTAACTTGTTTACTCCCTGTGTTCCTAGAAGAACTTGGAGTAGCATAGAGATAGGCTTCGCCAGTAGGGGGATTTAAGGCTGCTAAATTAGCTTTCTGCTTCCCATTAAGTAAGAGATCTTCAACTAGCTTATCACTGTCATCCTTATTACTATGATAATTTTGATTGTTCAATTTGTCCTGCATGCATCTGTTAGCTTTTTTCATAACAATATTACTGTCATAAAAAATAGAATTCCATAGCTGAACACTATTTGTCTCCTTACCAATGTGCAATCTTTGATTTCTCTCCCTCCATATATAATAAATACAAGCAGTCAAAAAAACACAGGCTTTTTTGAAATTAGTGGACTTGGGCTTAGTAAATTTAAGAATATACTCAACACTGTCTCTAATGTCAAGTGAGGAAAAATTATGATTGAAACCCAAAATATTTTTTGCATTAAACCATATGGACTGAGAATACATACACTCAAAAAATAAATGTTTGGAGCTTTCAACTTCACTTTTGCAGAGCAAACAAATTTTTTCAGAGTTTTTATTCCATTTATAGCACCTATCTCTAGTAGGCAATTTATTTAAGAGAGCAAAATAGGCACAATGTGCCATTTTAGAGCAATTTGATTTGCTCCAGATGACTTTATGCCAATCCAATTCTACCTCATCTCCTTGCAAAACCTCCCAAACTTTTTTGAAAGAGAATTTATCTTTAGAACAAATTTTCCAAACCCAATGATCTTTGAAACAGTTTTGGTCAATATGAATAGAGGAAATGGCATTTCTAAAAATTAAAGCTGCGGTGTTGTTATGAAAGCTCCAAACATTGTTAATGATTAAACTATTTACATTATCATTAACACCACCTAGGACATGAAGATTACCCCAACCTAGAAGGTTAATGAGAGAATTACCACTAATCCATGGGTCAAACCAAAGGCTGGTTTGATTACCATCTTTTATTTTCTTGTAAATGAAATTCCTACCCATGTCCCTACAGTCTAAAATGTTTTTCCAAATTACTGAATGGTGATTTTCCTTTCTAGCCAGCCAAAAGTTTTCTTTTTTAAGTATTTTGCATTCATCCACCTGGCCCAAAGGGATTTACCATCCAAAAATTTCCAAAACAATTTAAACTTACTTACTTCAGCTATATCACTTATTTTTCTAAGCCCAAGACCACCAAATTTCCAAGGCTTGCAAACTCTATCCTAAGCTACTTTATGTTGCTTGCCCCTCCAAATGAAATTAGAGCACATTTTCTCAATTTTGTGAATGACACTAGCAGGGATATTGTGAGTTTGAACCCAATACATGATCATAGCTGTAATAACAGTATGAGTGAGTTCTATTCTGCCTGCTAGGGATAAAAGCTTACAAGACCAACCATTAAGTTTATTTTGAATCATATCAATTAATCTTGAGCAGTCTCTATCATTAATCTGATTAGAGCTTAAGGGAAGACCAAGATATCTAACAGGAAGATTACCTTCCTTGAATTTTAAAAGCTGGAGAATTTCATGCTTAATTAAAACATCTTTGCTGAAATAGATTTTGCTTTTATTAGCATTAACAGCTAAACCAACATACTTTTCCATGTTTTCCAAAATTTGAAAAACAGCAATGGCACTATTTTTATCAGCCTTAAGAAATAAAAGCATATCATCTTCATAGAGTAAGTGTGTGATGTGAGGTTTTACCCTATTTATTGGTTTGATGTTTCCCCTTAATACTTCTAATTCCATTTGCATGGAGAAGTATTCCATAACAATAGAGAATAGGTAAGGTGACAGAGGGTCACCTTGCCTTATTCCTTTATTGCTGTGTATAAATCCTTTGGGGGATCCATTAACCATTACAGAGTAAGTTACATTACAAATGCACTCTCTAATCAGCTCACAAAATCTGGTATCAAATCCCATTTTCTGCATTAAGTAGATGATAAAATTCCTGTTGATCTTATCAAATGCTTTATGCAGATCTATTTTAATACACATGAGATTTTTATTTTTCATATTGAACTTCCTAATCAATTCATGAGATAATAGAGAGTTATCTGATATCAGTCTGCCAGGAATGAAAGCACTCTGATTTTCAGAGATGATGAATTTAAGAAAGCCTTTTAGCCTATTGCAAAGAAGAGTAGATATTATTTTATAAATAAAATTGCAACAGGCTATATGCCTATATTCATCAAGTCCACCAGGGTTTTCTACTTTTGGAATCAGGGTTAAGAAAGTGTGATGTGTGTTTTTTAATAACTTTCCAGTATTGAAAAATTCAATTACTGAATCACATAACACAGAATGCATTTCACCCCAGTGAGCCTTATAAAATTTTGCACCAAACCCATCTGGTCCTGGGCTTTTGTCATTACATGCATTAAAAATGATATTCTTAATCTCTTCTTGCCTAATAGGGGCTAATAAAATATTAGAGCTATTGCTGTTAGCTACATATTTGAAATCAAAGTCAGGAAAAATAGAAGGGTAATTATTGGAGTTATACAATGAGGTGAAAAAATTTATAGCCTCTTGCTCTAATTTTGAGGCTTCATTGATTACCAATCCCTTTGCATCTATTAACTTACCAATACTATTTCTATTTTTCCTGCAAGACATTTTAGTATAAAAAAATTTACTGGCCACATCTCCAGCAGTTAGCCAGTCAACCTTAGCTTTCTGCTTGAGATTTATAGTGTTAATATGAAGAGCATTGACCAATTTAGTTTGAGCATTAAAAAAATTCTCTACCTTAGTCTTGTCTGAACTATTTTTATCTAGTTCATTCTGAAGCTCTTCACATTCATCCTTGATAGCTTTGATGTCATTTTTATTTCTAGCAATGTTCCAAGTTTTAAGATTAGATTTAACTACTGCAAAGTTTTACTGAATTTGTACTGAGCAGTTCCAAACAGAGTATTAGAAAAACATTTAGTCACTGTTTCTCTGTAAATTTTTTCATACACCCACCCATTCACAAATCTAAAGGGGGAACTAATAGAGTTCCCTTTACCTGTGTTGAGTGAAACAAGTATAGGTGTATGATCACTTGTGTTTTGAGGCAGTGTACTACACTTCACATTTGAAAAAAGATTGATGAAATTTTGATTTAATAAGACCCTATCAAGCTTGCAGTGAATATTTCTGAATTCACCCGATTTCCATGTGAATTTATTGCCATGAATGATAGGTTCTATTAGTCCTGATTTCATCACAAATTTAGCCACCTTTTCCAGTTTAGAAAAAGGGACAGGATTCCCTCCCCTTTTTTCAGAATTATGAAATATAGTATTGAAATCCCCAATCAACATCCATGGTATGCTAATAGTATAGCTGAATTGCTCAATACAATTCCATAACATGAGTCTGTCATTTTCAAAATTAGAAGCATATATAAAAGTGATCTTTATAACAAGACCACCCTTATTCTGAAATGTGCAATGAATATACTGCTGATCAATAAAAAACTGATGAGATTCCAAATGATAGGATTATATAGAACCATAATCCTACCATTTCCTCCCATCAGATTGTTATTGATAATGCTCCAATTTGAGAGACTTCTAACTTGTAGCTCATTAATCCTAATATCACTAAGTTTATGTTCTAATACCCCTATAATACTAGGTTTATGCAAATGTAAGAAATTGGCAAGATCTAGTTGCCTTTCAGGGGAATTAAGACCCCTGACATTCCAAGCAATAATATCCATTAATAAAATAAAATAAGGGGATAGTGTAAAGGATATTACCTCTAAGGTGAACCACTGAACTTTCTGTTGTCCACTCTAACCTCCTTCTGTTTGCCACTTTTTTTGAAAATTGTGAAATCAGAAGTCTTTAACTGCTTATCCCATTTGGTGTTTTTGTTAATGTATTTTTTCTTGAAATCTTGATCTGTAGAATCCTCTGTCTCCTCTACAGTGTTTATTTCAAATAAACTTTTAGTCCTGCATTTCTTCTTCTTTTTTGTTGGGGATGCATGTTTTGATGGTTTGGGAGCAACTACTGAGTTCACAGCTTGCTGAATATTATCTTCAGTTATAACAGATGGCTTTATGGGAGCAAGTCCAGAAGCTAGCAAGTTGAAGTCAGTGAAAATAGGATCAGCAGCTAGGAGTTCACTGCAATCTATCTCATTTCCTTTTGAATTTTTATTATCAGTTTTTGTAATAAAGCTTGGGTTCTCCTTTGGGGGGGAGGACTCAATGACCTTTTCATTTTTGTTCCCCTCTGTGCTGTTGTGTTGTTTGCTTGGTTCTGAAATAGTTTCCTGATGAACTGAGGGAGTATTGTTTAATCCTTCCTCTGCTTCATTTTGACTACAGTCAGTTTGTAAGTTCTCATCTGAACTTGCAGCTGCTTTTGCTTGTTGAGTTGAATTGTCTGCTTTATGCATTTGCTGAGCTGAATGCATAGCCGTATAATCCTTATCATCTATGTTAGTCTCAATAGTGTCAATGTTCATATCATCAGAGTTGGTGCCATTTGGTGGCCTAGTATGCTTAGTAGAATCATCAGGAGATTCATGTGAGTTAATTCCAACGTCATTATGATCAGGATGCGATCCAAGATTGGTTGGTTCTTTAGGATCTTTGTTCGAATCTTGATTATAAACACAATTTTCAAATGAATGACCGAAGCACTTACATGACTTGCACCTATCTGGAATTAACTCATACGAAATCTGCTGTGTTATGACTTCCCCATCAGGCATGAAAACTGCTGCCTCGTTGAGGAGGTCAGCATCCGCTCTAATCTCTACAAGAATACGAGCATAACTCAATCGTGTTTCTTTGGCAGTTTGCTCATCCATTTTCAATGGGGTGCCAACTAAGCTTGCTATTCCGCTGAATATCTCCTTATCCCATAAACGTAAGTTCAACTCAGGGAGTCGGATCCACACTGGCATCGTGTTCAGAATGTCACGATCTAGTATTGATTTTTTGGTCCATTTCTTTAAGATGATAAGTTTACCATTGATGAAATAAGGTCCGCCTTGCAGAAGTTTTGCACAATCTTCCGCGTTAGTAAATCGGATAATGAAGAATCCGTTTTCACGCGTGAAGATTTCGAATGTCCCTATCGGATTCCATGTGCGTGCGACAAAGGCCCTAAAATAATGATATGGGGGGCGTTTGCCAAACACATAGGCGACAACACTGAGCCTCCACTTGCCCTCGGTTCTGATGCTAGCCTCCTCGGAGACAATAACCCCCTTTTCTCCAATAGACTCGAACGGAGGAATATAACTAAGATCAAAGAATGAGTCTTGTCCTCCAGTTTTAACCATATCCTCCCAAGATGAAGCCTTTAGATCTTTAGGCAGGAATTGTTTGTGTTGTTGCTGTGGTTCTTGACCATTTCTTGTAGTATTTCTGGGTTGGGTCTCACTTCTTGATTGAAATCTTTCTCCATTCGAGGCCGGGAACGGTTTTTGCCTTACTTTGACAGGGATTTCAGATGATCCGCCTGCCCCTTGCCTGATGTGTGTGTTTGAACCATTAGTCCCATGTTGGAATTGGCCTTGGCCAGTAACTTTCTTAGGGTTTGTGAAAGATTTGGGATTTTTCTTTCGATTTACCCTAGTGAACCCATCCTCATCAACCAGAAAATCCGGGGGAGGACGAGGAGTGCTAGCTGAGGAATTGGGGGGAGGTTGGGGAGATGAAGAGGCCCCTTTCTGATTAGGGTTGTTGTCGAAAATAGGGTTGAGAAAGGACTTGGCAGCCATGGCTGCAGTTTCTAAGCTTTACTTTGAAGGATAATTGTTGCACTCTTTTTTATTTCTTTTCCGCTAGGTCTGAAATTATTCATAGTGCTGAATATGTTTAAATTTCCTCAGAAATTTAAGTATTGGTATAACTATTCCATTTTTTTTTATTCTTTTACACAACATATGAAACCACATTTCTATGGAAAAGCACTCAAAGCAGTAATTAAAAATTTGTTGAGTAGTCAGTATTTCACAAGTATCTTGACCTTTTAGAAGTGGTGCATTTATTTATGATAGTGACTCAATTTTTAAGAATGATAATTTGATTCTTTGGTTAGAAGACATATTAGAACATTGGTGAATATCCATCAGTATTATTACTAAGGTATTTGTTTTTGGTTAGAACGCCATGCAACCATGATAACATCAATAATATACGCTTAGGCACATCTACATATATAGTCAAATTTCAATCTTTAGATGTATGTGGTCAACTTTAACAATTTATAGAGAGAAATGAAGTCATGTCAAAGTGACTTTACTTTTATTAGACTCTAACAAAATATTATTTTCCATACCTGTTAAATTGGAAATAAATTTGTATATCATATTGACAACAATGCACCCATGTAGTAGGAGGAGATGTCCATATTTTAAATGGAAGGAATACATGTAAATTTTGTTAAAAACAATGATTGTTATTTTGATATTACCCAGCAAACCAGGATAACTCCAAA
The DNA here is from genome assembly GCA_030737875.1 of Allium sativum. Classification (NCBI taxonomy): domain Eukaryota; kingdom Viridiplantae; phylum Streptophyta; class Magnoliopsida; order Asparagales; family Amaryllidaceae; genus Allium; species Allium sativum. Next base: position 216,448,524 of record CM060916.1, on the reverse strand, counting down.
TTCTAAGACATATTTTCTTTCATGATTTATTTGCTTTTATTAATCTTGAAATAGTACATCTTTCTGGTAATATTTGGATTCTATGAGGGGCATAACTCATGCGCAAAATTTTAGAATCATAAGTAGATATTTTCAGGGAGAAAAGTAAAATGAATAATGGTCTAGGAAATATTGTATATTTATCTTACTTCTCTTATCTTTCATGTATGTTTATACTTTATATTGCCCTAAAATCATTTTTTCCCCTTGGTCTTCAGAAAATTTTCTGATTTCCCAATTTGGAAAAATAACTGACATTTAAGATTATGGTGTAAGAATCTTAAGTTTCAATCTTTATCTAAATTTCCTACAGTACAATCTGATATGAATATTCATAGCTTCTCTTATATCAAGATCTCAACATTACTATTCTAACAAAAAATTATTAAAGAATAATATGATAACTGATGTTTTAATGCCATTTTAATGTTAGTTTAATTATTATTAGTTTTTGCACTACATATTCATAGCTTCTCTTATATTAAGATTACAATACTACTATTCTAACAAAAAATTATTAAAGAATAATATGATAGCTGATGTTTTAATGCTGTTTAAATGCTATTTTAATGTTAGTTTAATTATTATTAGTTTTTACACTAAATTAACCACTGTAATGTTTATTCAACAAAATATTAGTTTTTAATGAATTGTAGGGAAATCAAAAGAACTAAAGCATAAGGAAAAGATTATTTCAGAAGGGTACAGAATAATCAAAAATAAAAAATAAAGTTCGATTTAACAATTATCTCATCTTTCATTCTTTTTACCCAAATCACTTTCCCTTCTAAAACTTCCCTTTTAAATGATGCTCTAACAGTTGAATAAGAATCTGTCAATGGTGCTGGAACAATATAATACAAGTTATTGCAATGGCAAATCAACTTTATTCACATTAAAGTTTCGCTCAAAATCGAATATATAGTTTGATTTTATGAAATTTATAAATACCATTTTCTCAGAGACTGGATTGATTTTATATATCAAAATTTTCTAACACAATATGTGAATTAACATCTAAAAAAAAGATTAGTCATAGCTCTGAGGAAATTTACACAAATTCATCTTTTAGTTGATTGTGATCACTTTATTTATAATATCACAAGATACTTTATTGTATGCCTTAATACATGTAAGTTAGAAAATGAATCATTTTTTTGGCTTTAATGATGATACACTTCAGGGTACATAGTATGTCCAAGCTTAGACATGCAAATAACTCATCTCACTTTTTTTGTATGCTCGCATAGCTAGGAAGCTCGTTTGATTATCCATGGATTTGTATCCACCTACCAACTTAAGAGTGGATCATAATCTTTATACATTTATACATACACACACGAGCACACACACATGCACATGTTCTCACTTAACTGTCATCATATCATAACCTTCAAGATAGATGCACAGAGTAACTAAATGTATTTGCAGTTCAAGGAAATATTTTACTCTAATAACTAAAATCTCATCAGTGCGCTACAACTAACGTAGTGAACTTGGACAAGTGCAGGGTATATAGTGTTTGGAGGAAGATGGATATAATATAATTGAGCAGTTAAGTCATTGCGAGGATTGTACATTGACCGAAAAAGCTCAAAGTCAAGTTGGTTACTGTCAAGTGCCTTCTTTGGTAGGTTTTATATTTTTATTTCGTTGAACATTTAATTTTTTTTCTTCCGAAAAGCATGTTCTACATTTTACATTTTTATAAGACTGCAGATTTAATATGTATTTGGTTATTGGCTAGAAGCATGAGGAAATATACACTAATTTATAATTCTACTATGTGACAGTAATGACCTTCATCAAAAATGCTACCATGACAAAAGAAGTTTTTATCAAAAAATACACCAGAGACAAAAAAATAGGAGGTCCACCACTTGAATTACACAAATAATACTTAACCCCCTTAAATTCCGGATTTACCCCTATTTCTTAGTTTTTGAAAAAACCTTTTTCAGGTATTCTAGCATAACTCGACCGTCATATAATAGTATTGACTTTTATATAAGACTTTCAGTTGTTTCTGTTGAAGTATGCGATACTATGTGTTAGATCTAGAGGATATTTTGGATCTGGAGGATATTTTGGATCTAGAGAATATTTTGGATCTAGAGGATATTTTGGATCTAGAGAATATTTTGGATCTAGAGGATATTTTGAAGGAAATTTTGGGAATTTCCATATACTTATCTATGCCTATATAAGCTACATCGAATACAAAAGGAGGTAGATCACAAATCAAGAGATTAGATCTAAGATTATTCTAATTAGGGTTTAGGCAATCCTAATCTTCTTCAATTCCTTTCTCCACAAAATCAAATTTTTCTAGTAAATTTGATCATTGTAATCAATCTCTTGTACTCTTCTATTGATATTAATAAAGGTTTCTCTCTCAAAGTGGACGTACACTGACAAGACGTCGGTAGAACCACTATAAATCCCTATGTGATTTAGTTTCTCGTTATTGCTCTATTATTTCAATTGTTTGGTGATTGTGATTGGCTTGGATAAGATTGAGATTGTTCGATTGGTTGTTTTTGCACTATTACCATGATCTCGTTTTCCGCGGCGTTGGGGATTTTTGATTTAAGCGGTCTTGAATCAAAATTTCTCCACAACATTTGGTATCAGAGCATTGGTGTTGGTAGATAGTTGTAGAAATGCCGGAATCAGGTTCAAATAATCCATCAACAGGTGGTCCAAGTGGTGTAGCTCCTTATGTACGTGGGTCGTATGAAGCTGCTGGTTCACAATTGGTTATTGACAAGTGGAATGACGATAATGATTTCGAAAAGTGGCAATGGAAGATGAAAGCGGTTCTTAGGCGGAATCGGGTACATCGGGTGGTGTTTGATACACATTTATTGCCAGAGGACATCTCAGATGTAGAGAGAGAAGAAATGGAAGAGTGGGCATTCACTACACTTCAACTTGCCATGGGGGAGAATGTTGTTTCCGAAATTAGTGGAGAGACGACTGGTAAAGGTATTTGGAACAAGTTGGAGGAGTTGTATATGAAGAAGTCACTCACAAATCGACTGATCTTGTTGCGGACTTTCTTTACCTACAAGATGAAGGAAGGAACTTCGCTAAAGGCGCACTTAAATGTGTTTGATGATTTGCTAATGAAGATGAAGGCGGTAGATTTGAAGATTGAGGAGGAGCAGAAGGCGATGATATTGCTATGTTCGTTACCTGAACGCTATACTGGGTTCTCAAATAGTTTGATCTATGGCCGGAATACATTGACTCTAAATGATGTCAAGACGGATCTTCTTAGTGAGGAATTACGAGATCAGATGAAGGAGCTGAGTGGTGGTAGTAGTGGTGCTGGTAATGGTCAAGGTTTATTTGCAGAGAAAGAAAAGTCAGAGAAGAAGGGAAACCAGGGGCGTTCTAAGTCTAAGAAGCCCGGTGGAAGAGGAAAATCGAAGGAAAGAAATGGCAAGTGCTTTATATGTAAGAAACCTGGTCATTGGAAGAATGATTGTCTAGACAAGGGGAAGAAGGAAGTAGCATCTTCATCAGTTGCGGTGGAGAGAGATGTTGGTGAGGAAGACGTAGATGTTTTGTCGGCTGTAGCATCGGATGTTTCAGGTAGCGATTGGATGCTTGATTCGGGTGCTTCATATCACATGACGCCTAATAGGAATTGTTTTTCTTCTTATGTTGATCGAGAAGGAAATTCAATTTTTATGGGAAACGGTGCAGTTTGCAAGTCGAAAGGCATTGGATCCGTGCAAATTCGAATGTTTGACGGAGTGGTTCGTACTCTCACTAATGTGTGCTATGTTCCGGGACTACGGAAGTCACTTATCTCTTTGGGACAGTTGGATTCTCTAGGTTGCAAGATCACCATTGAGAGTGATAGCTTGAGGGTTTCGAAGGGTGCACTTGTGGTTATGAAGGGTGCTAGAACTCATGGTATCTATTTGCTTCAAGGAGTGACCGTGGAAGGCGAAACTTGTGTCAATGTTGATAGTTCCCGTGGCTTAGATGCGACACGGCTGTGGCATTTGAGATTGGGTCATGTCTCGGAGAAGAGTTTAGATGTTCTTCGTCGAAGGGAGATGATTGATGGTGAGAGTTTCAGCAAGTTAGAGTTTTGCGAGGAATGTGTCATGGGGAAGCAAACTAGAGTGTCATTCGGTGAAGGAAAACATGATTCAAGAGGGATTCTTGAGTATGTGCACACGGATGTTTGGGGACCAGCACCTGTAGCTTTTTTGGGAGGAGCAAGATGTTATATTTCTTTCATTGATGATTTTTCTTGAATGGTTTGGGTGTTTGTAATGAAGGCCAAGTCGGAGGCATTTGCAAGATTCAAAGAATGGAAGGCTCTTGTTGAGAATGAGAGTGGAAAGACTTTGAAGGTTCTTAGGTCCGATAATGGCGGCGAGTAAGTTTCCGGAGAATTTCTGAATTTTTGCAAGCATCATGGTATTCGGAGGCATTTTACTACACCGGGAGATCCACAATCTAATGGAGTGGCGGAGAGAATGAACCAAACTCTATTAGAGAAAGCTCGATGCTTGAGATTGACATCGGATTTGTCTAAGGGATTTTGGGCCGAAGCTTTGTCAACCGCAGTGCATATTATTAATCGAATTCCGTGCTCGGCTATTGGTAACATAATTCTGGAGGAAGTGTGGAAGGGGAAGAGCATTTACTTGAGTTATCTTCGTGTATTTGGTAGTCCTGTTTATGTGCATGATCCGGGGAATGATAAGCTCTCACCTAGAGCTTTCAAAGGGATTTTGCTTGGTTATATGGATGGAGTCAAAGGCTATCGGATTTGGAATCCGAAAACGAAGAAGGTTTCAGTTTCTTGTCATGTTACTTTTGATGAGTCTGCTATGTTCAAGGATAATGAAGGCTCATTGGATGTTCCGGATTTCGTTCATGGTGAATCAAAGGAGAAGGAAGTTATTCCCACTTTCAGGCCTAGAGAGAGTAGAGTTGTTGGAGGTGCTTGCGAGGTGAATGCAGTTGATGTTACATCACATAGTCCACAGGATTCCTCTAGTAGTGTTGGTGATGTGCACGAGCCTAAAGAAGATTCAGTTCAAGGTGGAGCTGAAGGAAGACCGGGTGATGGTATTGCTACTCGGGTTGGTCATCGTGCTATAAGGCTACCCGAAAGATATGGTGATTGGAACTATCTTAGCTTTTGTGAGAATTTGGACTATGCTCTTTATGTAGTCCAAGATGAGCCGATGGACCTTGATGACGTCATGGATTCGAGTGATAGCTCGAAGTGGATTTGCGCCATGGAGGAAGAGATGCAATCGTTGATGAAGAACCAGACTTGGGAGTTGGTTCCACTTCCTCAAGGAAACCGTGCTATTGGGTGCAAATGGATATATAAGGTAAAGGACGATGGAAGATACAAAGCTAGGCTAGTGGCTAAGGGGTTTGCACAAAGGAAAGGAAAGGAGTATGATGAGATCTTCGCACCGGTTGTGAGGCATACTTCTATCCGGATATTACTTGCCATAGTTGCTATTCACAACTTGGAGTTGGAGCAACTAGATGTGAAAACCGCCTTCTTGCATGGAGACTTGGATGAAGACATCTACATGGAGCAACCAGAAGGGTTTGTTGTAGAAGGTAAGTCAGAACTAGTTTGCAAGTTGAAGAAATCATTGTATGGTTTGAAGCAATCACCTAGGCAATGGTACAAGAGATTTGATCATTTCATGCTTGAAAGTGGCTTCCAACGAAGCATCAAGGATGCTTGCGTTTATTTCAAGAGGTTAGGAAATGATTGTTGGGTGTATTTACTCTTGTATGTGGACAATATGCTCATTGCTTCTAAGGACAAGGCAGAAATCAACAAGTTGAAAGAGAAATTAAAGGCGGAGTTTGAGATGAAAGACCTTGGAGAAGCAAAGAAAATCTTGGGCATGGAGATTGTAAGAGACCGAAAGCGTTTTGAGTTGAGATTGACTCAAAAGGAGTACATTAAGAAAGTGCTTTGTCGGTTTAGCATGGAGGATGCAAAGGCATCAAATACACCTTTACCTTTGCATATAAAGCTTTCGAGTAAGGGATCACCTATCGAGGAGAAAGACAAGGCTTACATGGCAAAGGTGCCATATGCTAGTGCGGTTGGAAGTTTGATGTATGCCATGGTGTGTACAAGACCCGATATTGCAAATGCCGTCGGGGTGGTTAGTCGGTTCATGGCTAATCCAGGGAAATCGCATTGGGAAGCAGTGAAGCTTATCTTGAGATACTTGAAAGGTACAACATGTCATGGCCTTGTTTTTGGTGGTAGTAAAGAGAAGAATTGCATGTTGGTTGGTTACTGTGACTCGGACTACGCTGGTGATAGGGATCGAAGAAAATCAACTTCTGGATATGTCTTCACTCTTGGTGGTACAACCATAAGTTGGAGATCGAGATTGCAGACCATAGTTGCTTTATCCACTACGGAGGCGGAGTTGATAGCTGCGGTAGAGGCAGCAAAGGAAACATTCTATTTTAAGCGACTGTTGTGTGACTTGGGTTTTGAACATGACAGTGTTGATGTTCAATGTGATAGCCAAAGCGCTATTCACTTGGCTGAGAATTTGGCATTTAGCTCACGGACGAAGCATATTGAAGTGAGGGAGTCATTTCTAGTAGCCATGGACGAAGACAAGCAAGTATGCCTTCGGAAAGTGCACACAAAGGATAACACGGCGGACATGTTCACTAAGGCGTTACCGGTTGGGAAATTCGAGCATTGCTCGAACTTAATTCGCTTGGAGAGATGCTAGGTCCCACGGGGTGGCACATTTGAGAGAGAAACTTGGATGTAGAAGAGTATCAGTGAGAGGTTGGTGTTCTATCTTCATGGTAAGTACTTGTTTTTCACTCCCGAGTACATTGTCTTTTGGTAAGACTAGTTTAGGAGTTGGATGTTTCAACACTTCATTGACGGGTGGGGGCTATGCCTGAACTCGTTAGTGAAGTGCAATGGGCGGTGGCTATGCCGGAGTTCATTGGGGAAACATTCAAGCTTTCTTGATTGAAGATAGAAGGAAATTCTTGGGTGCATCGGAGTTTGTGATGTAGACGGATATAGTATCGAGGTGGAGTGTTGAAGTATGCGATACTACGTGTTAGATCTAGAGGATATTTTGGATCTGGAGGATATTTTGGATCTAGAGCATATTTTGGATCTAGAGCATATTTTGGATCTAGAGGATATTTTGGAGGAAATTTTGGGAATTTCCATATACTTCTCTATGCCTATATAAGCTACATCGAATACAAAAGGAGGTGGATCACAAATCAAGAGATTAGATCTAAGATTATTCTAATTAGGGTTTAGGCAATCCTAATCTTCTTCAATTCCTTTCTCCACAAAATCAAAATTTTCTAGTAAATTTGATCATTGTAATCAATCTCTTGTACTCTTCTATTGATATTAATAAAGGTTTCTCTCTCAAAGTGGACGTACACTGATAAGACGTCGGTGGAACCACTATAAATCTCTGTGTGATTTAGTTTCTCGTTATTGCTCTATTATTTCCATTGATTGGTGATTGTGATTGGCTTGGATAAGATTGAGATTGTTCGATTGGTTGTTTTTGCACTATTACCACGATCTCGTTTTCCGCGGCGTTGGGGATTTTTGATTTAAGCGGTCTTGAATCAAAATTTCTCCACAACAGTTTCAGCTGGTATTTTTCAACGAAAGGAAGCGCATTTTCTATTGCAATGGCGACAGCAGAAGAAAGTGCCGTAAAGGAGCCGTTGGATCTCATCAGACTCAGCCTCGATGAGCGCATCTACGTCAAGCTTAGATCTGACTGCGAGCTTTGTGGGATACTTCATGTATATGATCAGCACTCGAATATGATACTTGGTGATGTTGAAGAAGTTATAATCACAGTAGAGATTGATGATCAAACCTATAAGGAGATATTACCGACCTCAAGGAGAACCATGCCCTTCGTTTTTGTTAGAGCTAGATTGTGTGATCTTGGTTTTTCCACCATAAAAACGTGATATTTTGTCCTTTAGCCGTGCTGGATATCAATAGTGTTAAAAATGTTGATTCTGTAGTTTGAATACATTTTCTTTCAAATATTCAGAAGTTGTATTTGTTATGTCCAAGGTGCTATTTTAACATTTTTACTTCGTTATCCAGATTCAGGTTTTTAGCAATCAATGCCTTAACGGTAATGGTGAAACTGAGTTTGTCATTTACTGTGTTCCCATATGGCGTGAAGTTGCTATTCTGATTTAAAAGAAATCCTTTTTTCATCTTAGTTACAGGTTTGCTACAATGGTCGTTGCCTAATTGTATACAAATAATTGAAACTTACAACCACTTTTAATTTGTATTAAAGAATTGCATAAATTGAAAACAAATCATGTGCGCAGTGGAATTTCTATTTGTTAAAAGGTAGTGTATTATCTACAGATGTACATTTTCATCTTCGTATCAGTAAAAACAAAAACTATATCACTTAAATCTTATGTGACGATCCCAAAATCCGAGGGGCGGTATTAAGGATAATCATTGGAATATAACACATTAATCATCATAGCAGAGTACAAATAATAGCAAAAACAATAAATAGAATAATTTTACATGGATATGACAGCGGAATCACAACATGTAACAAATTATTGTTTTTGCTATTATCTGTACTCTGCTATGATGATTAATGTGTTATATTCCAATGATTATCCTTAATACCGCCCCTCGGATTTTGGGATCGTCACATCTTATGTCCTATTGCCTTCTATGTATTCCAGTTTCTAATGTAGTTGATACGTCAATTCTTTCTTCTTTTCCTTTTTTGGCTTCCGAGCTAGCCATTTCAATTCCATTATCACAATAATAAATTATTTGTATATTCAACCGTATTGCAAACTTGAATGTACGAATTATATATTTCTATCAATTCGACCATATTTGAATATGAACAAATTTTATCATTTAATGGATGAAATTGTGTTTTGGTGCCAATTGAAACTGAAAATCTATTTTACTTGGGATTGGTACCATCATTTGTCCATATTTGGTTAATTTCACTAAAGTGGAAAATAAAGTGAACATATTCTTTTGTTAGGCTCTGACATTTTTTCTTTTGCTTTCCTTTTAGTTCCTTGATTGTATTAGATTGGAAAGAAATTTAATAAACTACAAAATGCTTATTTGAGGTTAATAATTTCTTTTTCCAATGGAGTCCTCAAAAAATTGATCTTCTCTTTTTTAAGGTTAACGATTTCTTTTATTTTATCGATTTTTTTTGTTTTTGTGATTTGAGCTACTGCCTTCTAAATTGTTACAAGGAATTAGGTTATTAAATAATTCGCATATGTAAGTATGTGAAAGATAGCTAAAATCTCACAAGTTATTGTCTAGGTGCACTTTATTTTGATTATGATGTACGACTCTTTTTTAAACAATTATTAAAACAAAGCTTACCAAAGCGTGCAACTTTCATTTACAAGCTTAAATTTTGAATACAAGCAATGCACAATTGGTGTTAAATATATAATATATTATTAGGAACTGATAACCGATTTAAAAAATGCTTTTACACGTATTTTCAACCAATTATTTTGCCAATCCGTGTGTCCGCACGGCTTCGCACTTGAAAACAAGTCAATTGAAGTCATTTCAAAATAACAAATATTGATCTTGTTACACAAACGGTTTAAGTATTTTGATAAATATATACTATTAGTGTTTACAAATAGTATTTTAAATATATATTTATATGGATAATATAAATATAATTTAATCGTTACCCATATTTTGAGTTATAGCCCTTATATGACACACACATAAGGTGCATATCCATCCACCGACTTCCTTGACACTTTTACATTAAGATTAAATTAGTTGAAGGTAATTAGTCATCCACCGACTTCCTTGATACATACTTTACATGCTCATGTATATGTTATGTTATATTTTTAAAATGCTAGAATGATATTTCTTACAATCGACAAGTGTAATGAGATCATCTAAAAGTAATTGTTGTTTTCATATATTTTTTTCAACCTCCAGTAAGCAATTTGTTGTAAAAGATACAAAATGTATAAGGTTGCATTTTTTCGAAATTCCCGTTGGAGATTTAAGTAGTGTGACTAAATTGTGTTTATGGCCGGTTGTGCTAATATGGTTGTAAAGTGCCTACCTTTATGGTATTAAAAAAATAGAGACTGTTTAATTCTTTACTGCCGTGCATATAGTTTGGTATGAGATAATATTATGGATTTTTTTGTCTTTCTTCTTAATTATCTTTTGTCATGAATTTTTTTTCTTATATGCACTAGAGTTGCATATAGATAATTTTATATGTGTTACAGTGCTTTGCAACTAAATGGATTGATTAGTGCTAATAAGGTATTTTTTTTTTCAATGCTTTAGGAACTACCATTTTCTTCTAATGGGTTATTCCCACTTTGATGAGCTTTAAGTTAATGCCATTAGCAAAAACTTCCTTTATACAAGGAATGTTCAATGTTGTACTAACTTTTCATGACTTGGCTTTCGTGTTAAACTATGACAAACTAATGAATTTAAGCCACATTATGGTATCTATATTGTGAGAAGCTGGCAACAAGCTGAAATGTAAAAAATTATGATAAATTCAAGTGCAAAAAATAAAGGTGTATATTTATGCAAAGCAATTCCTTGTTTACGCACATACTGTAGGTAAATACATATGTTTTTGTAGCCTCTTTTTTGGACATCACATTTTTTTTATACTGATCCCTGAATTTGTCTAAAATTGTGGATATGGCATAATTATTATGGAAGTTCATGGTTAATTTAGTGTTTATCACCTTTTCCATTTTTAGGATGTTATGTATATTTATAAATAACACAGTTTCTTACCTATTTAATACACTGGCATCATATTCTACCAACTCCATATCATAGTACGCCCATACCACTAACAAACAAAAAATGACATGGTATATAAATACCCGTATATTAAGAATTTTAATCTTTAGCTATTATTGTTTTTCCTGCGTTTTCTGATCTATTATATCATGTAAATTTTCAGGTAGAAGCCCTAATGGATGCTACTTTATCTGGCTAATAATGTTCACTTCAACTGGACAAACTGCCTACAGCTCTTGAGGTTTACTAGCATGCTATTTTGATTTGGTTATACTATGTACGATACTATTTTTTTCCCCAATTCTACTGGCTTCTGTTTTTAGTGCTAGGCGGTATATGGAAAGTGAAAACCCATGGCATTGAGCGGCTTAATCCAATAATAGTCAACGGTGTTGAAATTTTTCTTATTTTAAACTTTGATTTAATAAACATCAACTTTTTTAAATTGCAATAAACAAACATGTGTACAAACACGTGAACCGATTTGATGTTACTGAATATGTTATTAGCTTTTATGATTAGGATTACTGTTTTATTGAAGTGACCAAAAAAGCGAACAAAGTACCCTTTGTTTGCTGCATTCTATAGGGAACATATTTTTTTTAATTGTATCAACTGATTATTAGATCTCCTTCTTTTGGTTCACCTGTGCAGATTCTGAAGCTCTTTTGGATCAGTTGGCTTTTATAATAAACAATTTTTCTTGGGCATTCGAGGAACCATACTTTAGATCGTTCATAATAATCACATTACTAATCTGGATTATTTAGAATCTTCTTTGAATAAAATGGGTTCAGATCAAAAGTCTTAGTTAAGGAAAATTTAGTTATTTTTCAATCATTATGGATAATTTTTTTAGTATATATTTAATACATACATATTTCAAACCAAGTAATTGCATAGGTGTTCTTAGTTAATAATATATATATATATGGGAAAGTCTAAATGAACACAAAATTAAACACACAAAATCTGAACTATTAGATCTTCTCATGAATTACACCTCACACATAAAGACAAACAAATCTTGTGGTCTACATTTAGTGTACATAAATTTGTGTGTAATTTTGTGTCTCAATAGCCGCTCCGTATATATATATATATATATATATATATATATATATATATAGAGAGAGAGAGAGAGTAGCGTTCTGCTGCACCTCTTATATTGCACATGAACTCTCTCCCTCAATCTCCACCACTCATTCTCTCTCTTCCCATTTCAATATTATTTCTTAGTGGAAAGAGAGAGAATGAGTGGGGAAATGGGTAATGGAGATTAAGGGGGAGAGTTCACATGCAATATAAGAGGTGTAGCGGAACCCTCCTCATATATATATATATATATATATATATATATATATATATATATATATATATATATGGTGATGTATCTATGCTTGCGTAATTCGGTTGCATTGTCAGTGCATTTTAAAAAGCCTCTCATTAGCAGAAATGAGAATCTTATGTACTCTCGTAAGAATATGGTAATATATTTATGCTTCCTAAACCATGTCCTACGATTTTCAAAGATCGCTATCTTTGCAATAAACGACCCCAAAAAAAGAGTCAGCTTCCTAAAGGATTAATAATAAGGTTAGCTTTTTTGATAGCTATTGTAATAAAAAACAACATTTTTTCCTAAATAGAAGCTTTGGTTCACTTCAGTAAAGAGAACGTGATAGCTGTATATAGAGCTATAGTTACTTGGATAGTACACCCTGTTGAAAGATTAAACTTGACTTGGGCCATGAGATTGGGCTACAAATAATTTGAAGAGGAAGAGTTAAAAGAGAAGTCTAGAACAAGAAATATCTAGATACATGATGATGTGGAAGGAGCATAGACACTACAAGAAAAAACGAGATTAGCGACAGATTTTTAGCAGCGGAAAATTCCGTCGCTAATTAGCAGCGGATTTCCGTGGGCTTTGTAAGAGTAAATATTTTGGATTTTATATGTCATCTTATTATAAATTATTACCGTCGAATACTAATTCTGTCGCTAAATCAATGTAAATTGCAGCTCTTTACCATCATATAATATTTGACGCTAAATTTCGTTGCTAATAGAGTCAGATTACCGTCGACATAATTTTGAAGTTATTTTCCTGCAGTTTTCCAAGAGATTTGAAACGAACTTTTATATTTATTATTTATAAAATGTTTTAAATTTGTATTATTACTTGGTAATTAATTAGTAAATTAAAATTTTAAATAATTAATGTTAATAATACATTAGTAATTAATAATAAATAATAACTATTAGAAGTAAATAAAATTCAATAGTTAATGGTGATTAATTTTTATTTTTTTTGAAAATTAATGCTGATTAATTATTAATTACTATATAATATAAATAAGAGGTAATAGTATTTAATAAAATACATTGTTTGCTCAAAGAAGAGCCGTTATGAATTGGATTTTTTATGGTAGATTGCTTTTGCTTGCTAAATTCGTTTATCTATTCCTTTCCTATTCATTGTGTCTTTACTTCACAATATTTTTTTTGTTCATTATGTCAGAGACTCATTTTTTTATTTGAAAGCAAACAAACCATATATAAAAGAGTTGTACACTCCTGCAACAAATTGATCGGAGGTATCTGCCTCTTCTTTGACCAAACAACGAGTGAATTGAACATGCAACTTATAAAATGTTTTTCAAGAGATTTGAAAAGGAATTTAATATTTATTATTTATAAAATGTTTTACATTTGTGTTTTTACGTTTATTATTAATAGTAAATAAAGTTCAATAGCTAGTATTGATTAATTGATAATTATTAAATAACTAAGAGGTCATAACTATTAATTAATAATGTAGATTAATAATTAATCTTTAATAATCAACGATTAATAAGTAATTTTTAATGATTAAGAAGTATGTGGTTATCCATAAAACTGGTGTTTTACCCACGCGTTGCACAAAATAATATAATAAAATATAGATTTTAAAATTTGTACTTGATATAAACATATTCGTTTTAAGTGGAATTTTTTTTGTCTTTAACCTACCCTTTTCCGCCTTCAAGTTGAAATTCTGTACGTTCCCTCCAAACCAAAATTTTTGCCGCATCCAGCTACATATTACAATACAAAACGGTTTAAACCCGTTGAAATGAAAATTACCGCACCCGTTAGAAAACCCTAGATCCACTGGCACTAAGAAAACAATCCAACAGGCTTCGCCGCCTTCAAATTTCAAAACAAAATAAAAATCCTACCGCAGCCATTCATTTCTCGTTCGAAAAGGGAACAAAAACCCTAAATCTACGAAGTTCAAAGCCACGGCCTTCCACCAGTAAGATCGCGGCCTCCCCAATCAATCGCGGCCTTGAGAAATCCGCCGCCACGCAGTAAGGCGCCGCCAATCCTCCTTGGTTTCCGCCTCGTAGTAAGTCACGTTTTCGGATTTCCGTTCCCTGAGTACTTTCTGAAATTAAGTTGATGTGTTCATATATATATTTCTAGTAATGTTACCTATGAATTATACAGAAATTAGTTGCTTCGAATTAAAATCTATTTCAAATTTTAAAACTTAATAAATAGAGTTATAGTATTAAAAGGTTTTTAACTTAATATATAGAGTTATCTGATTTTAAATTTCCGATATCATCTTGGAGTACTTACTTTATGCTGCAGGGCAATTTTCATCCTTTTTAAGCTGGATATGTTTAATAATTTACTACTTAACCTTGTTGTTTATTGATTTTGGGATAATATTTTTGTCCAGTAACCTGGAAAATTCATAGTATAAAACAAAGAAATCCTGAAAAAGTAAAAAGTGATATCTCCTCTTCTTATTTGCCGCGAAGCATGGAAATAGACACTAAGCTGCTACAGTAGTAGGTATCATATTTGGTCTACTTTAGTTGTTTATTTCCTATGGTTTCAGCCAAAATTTCAGAAGCTAAAAACCGATGTTAAAACTGACTTCTTGATAATTGTAATTGATAACAAAGCATCGTAGATTCACCCAGACCAAAATTAGAAGTCAAAAAGTCATCAACTTGAGTCTAAAACAACCAAATATGTAAAAATTACAACCCATTTATACATATAGTTTAAAATTTTCCAAGTCTCTAGCGCGCATGCCACTTTCACTACAACAAAACAAATCTATTACAACCTCCGTTTTACAACGGTCGTCGGCTGCCCGTTGTAATAGACTGATATTACAACGGTCATTTTTTGGACCATTGTAATAGATGCCTGTACAACAACCTTTTTACAATGGGCGTAAAATACCCGTTGTAATAAGTTCTATGACAACGGTCATTTTTAGGCCCGCTATAATAGATTTCTATTTTACAACGGTCACAAAATGTCCATTGTAATAGATATTTGTTTTACAACGGTCACAAAATGTCCATTGTAATAGATGCCAATTTTTGACAGTCAATAATTAATAATTACAATACTTCCAGAAAATTGATTTTGATTATTTAATAATTAATCATATATTATTATATTACTAATTACTAATCATTAATAATATTATATTATTTATTAATATTTAATAATCAATCATTAATAATATTGTATTAATCATTTATAAATTATAATAGTTAATGATTATTAATAAATAATCTCTAATTACTAGTTATTATATATAATCAGTATTCCAACAAACTTAATTTTACTTTCCAGTTATTAGTAAGTAATATATATCCACAGTACTCAATATCAATAATTTATAATTAACAATAAACATTAATAATATATGATTAATAATATTACTATACTACATGAAAAAAACCATTTTACAATTTTGAATCTGCATTAAACCACCGAAGTATTGTAAAAATTCTTGATCTTTCACGATATTTAAGAAAAAAAATATTGTAATAGGATTTCCATGACAACGTTTTTATTTAAATGTCGTTAAAGTAAAAATATCTACAATGACGGTTGGATCAAAATATGTTTTTTCATTTTAAATAATCACCACCAATAGATTTATACAACACTCGATTTTTTAGAGCGCTTCAATATAATCGCAAAAAATCGCATCTTAAACAAACATCATTTACCCAAGCTATTAATTTTTGAAAATCATAGAAATAATTAATTGAAAATTAAAATCACTATTAAATAATTCAAAAGCGATAACTATTAAGCGTGACTAATAATTAATAATTAATAATTAATAAATGATATTTATTTATTTGAAAAATAAGAGAAATACCATTAATTATTAATCTTTTATAATCAAGTGGTAGTGTTTATTTCTTAGAATTTAACATTTAATAATTATAATTGACAATTATATTTAACATGTCATTATTTCTAGAAGTTCCAAATATTGTAATTCAATAAGATACTCAAGTCTGCTTGAAATGTTAAAAAATTTGAAATTTAATGGTATAAGTATTACATTGTATGTTATTACTTTTATATATTATCAATATCTATTTAGACAAAAAATTACACACAGTGAATCTCAACCATTGGATCCTCTCATGAATTACATCATCCACATAAAGACAAACAAATCCAAGGGTGGAGACTTTGTGTCTCTCTCTCTTTGTGTTCAATTTTGTGTTCAAATAGCCGACCCCTTTATATATATTATCATTTCTGGAAAGTAATTAATTCCTACCCCTTATAAAGTTACGTTGAATATTTATTATCATTTCTGAAAAGTAATTAATTCCTTCCCCTTAGAAAGTTACGTTGAATATTTATTATCATTTCTGAAAAGTAATTAATTCCTTCCCCTTAGAAAGTTACGTTAATATTTTGGGCTCCATCAGTTTCACTCGTTCCTCAAACACTTGGCTCCACCGTTTAAGTTTCCGTAATCCTCCATTCCACTTTATACTTATTCACAGATCTGAAAGATCTACATCTCAAACCCTAATCCCTAGTTCCAAACATGTCAGCCGCCACCCCTACTTCCACCGTCAAAGAGCAAGCGACCTCCGATCCCGTCCCTGCTTCCACCGTCGAAGAATAAGCGACCTCCGATCTCGCTCCTACTTCCATCGTTGAAGAACAAGCTTCTTCTGATCCACCTCCTGATTTTATTGTCGAAGAACAAGCTACGTCTGCATATACCGGTGAATCTCAGTTTATTTAAAACAATTAAGGTATTCATTGTTAACTGGTGCGGTAGTATGTTTCTCTTTCTTACAATATTCCTTTTTCTAGATGAACCTTTACGGTCAGAAATGTTCAGTTTAGTATTTGCGGTTTTTTGTCTTTCATGCTTGGTCTAAAATTCATTTAGTTTGGATCACGTCCTCAGTCTTGATTTGCTATTCTAATATTTACTTGTTGGCTGTGCATTCATTTAGTCAGAGTCATATAAATTTATACATCGACTCTTTAATACATCTCTCAATTAGATAATATATTCAGATTATTAGCATAACTGATGCTTACATATGAAATTAAATCCCATTTTACCAAACATTATGTCCTCATGTGCTTACTGATCTATCAGTCATTGATCATCTTATTATAATCGTTTCAGTGATCTAGTTAACTACGCATATTAGTAAGATCATTGTATGGTTGAATATATGTGGTTTGACAATAACTAGTTAAATACGCATATTAGTAAGATCATATATACAGTTTGACAATAATTAGTTAGTTATCAATCCCTCAAACAATTAAGTTACGTTTAGAAAGAGACACCTTACTGGTCATTCTACTTCTTAAAGAATCTTTAGGGGCAACAGCCATTTTACTGATTCTTGTATTATATGCATCTTAGTAGAATTCTTTTTTCGTTTCAAAGTAAAAAAAGGCCGACTTGCCTAAATAAACTATTCATGAACATCTAAACCTGCTGGGCTTCCTGTCGGTCTACGTTTGCATATTTCAATGTGAACTCGGCATAATGCATGTTCTAACCGACATTTATGAACATAGCTTGTAATACAATCATAGAGAACTGTTTTCTTTTCTTAAGATTGGGTTAAGCTTTTTGGCTAATGAAATATGATGGCATAATACTGAAAATTATATGTTCACTATGTAACAATTTAAGAGAGTGGTTTCTTGATATAGTCTGTTAGACTCATTCCTGAAAGTGTTGTATCCATCCATGTTACTAACATAGTGCAGCATATCGTCTCATATTACTATTCTGTATACGGTGCAATACAATGCAATGCAATGCTAGGTTATATATGGGTGTGGTGATGCAGCAGTAGAAATGGCACAGGCGTGGGGCTAAGATTTTGGTGAAGGAATGGAGGTGGAAGGTGACATTGCAGAGATGAGTGGAAGCCTGGAGCTTTTTCGGTTGCACGAAGAATATGGAGAAAAATAAAAAGAAGTTTAGGTGGGAAGAAAAAGGGTGTGGTAATATCGCATTTGTGTTGTTACAGGAAAAACGTAAGAAGAGAAATGGGAAGGGCAAGCTTGCGTGAACGCATGGAGGGAAGCATGCAAGGTAAATAGGAAGGGTGCACGCGTGGGAAGGTTTCAAGTGGGCTTTGGTTTTGTACAGCGGGTTTAGGTCCATTAAAAAAAACACGGAACAGAAGAAGCAGCATGGGGGAGAATGAGGCGTGGGTTGTTGAATGATAAGGTAGAAACGTGGGGGTTAGATGCATGCGGTAGGTGGAATGTATAAGGTAAGGGGGTGTGGGCCTTGGGCGCAGAAAAAAAAAGAAAAAGAAAAAAACGCAAGTAAAAAAAATGGGAGAGTTGAGTTTCAACTTGACAGTGTGGAGGACGTGAAGTGGAAGGAAGGTACTGCAAATATGTGTACATATTAAAATATTATAGAGATGAAGAGTAGCAGCATTATTTTCTATAGTAGGGGGAACTAGGGGAGGAGAAGTTAAGGTGGAAGGAGAAGTGAATGTGTCTGTTAGTGAAGAAATAGGATGTATGGGGAAGAAGTGGGAACAAAGGTAGTACTGCCAAATGAATATTGAGATCCTGGGAAGCATGGTTCAAACGTTGCATTGCAACGTGGACAGTAGGAGGAAAGAGGACCATTATTTTTGGCATGGGCCACTTGGCTTTGAAATATATATAAAAAAAAGTGAGAAGGCAATTTTCGAAACAGTAAATGAAAAAAAAAAGCAATGCATGAATAGAACAAAGGGGGTGCTGATACTATTTAGGCTTTGAGCCTTAAATAGAAAAAAAGAGGAAAAAAATGGACAGAAGAGAAGGGACGTGGGGAGGAAAACCAAGCTTTGGAAAGAAAGCTTCAAGTCGCATTGTGTACTTTGGGAAGAAGAGGTCCAACGTGGGTTTGGGTTTGTGCCGTGGGCTTTGGGCCTTCAAAAAATAAAAAAATAAATAAAGAAATAACGAAAATTGAAATAGAGGTGAGGATCTTTGAATGTGGGGAGGTGAGGAAAGTAGCTGAATTCGGGCTCGAAACCACGCAGGTCGTTACATCATTGTATGGTTGAATATATGTCGTTTGATAATAATTAGTTAAATACGCATTCTTTTCTTTATAAAAGCCGCAATGCCTAGTTTATGTGTGGTTGAATATTTTTTGCATTGTCATTAAATGTCTTATTAAGATATGAAAAATGTAATTATTATCACCAAACAAAATTTCCAAGTACCTGGTTGCCTTGTGCATGTGCGAAAATAAAAAATAGCAAAATACTAGATATTGCACTAGAATTTCTCTTGTTTGCTTCTATGTTATATTGTTAGACAGAGATGGTATTGAACTATCCAATGCAGTTTCAACAGTAATCTTTTGACGTAAGCGGTTGTGTTTGAATTATTATCTTCATAGAATGCTAGTAAAAATCGCGTAATGTCATTATTCAATTTATGTCCTTTTATGGACACCTGATGCTTTTACAATCCTTTTATATTTAAAGCTTGAAGGCTGTTGTGTTATTTTGATACTTTGCTTTGTTTAGCTTGTATACTACCAGACATGCGTGTTATTTAATATGCAGATTCCGAAGGTGTTTGGAGCTAAACCAGCACAGCCTTCAAAAGACAACCCATTTCCTCTACCTGAGTTACTTGGCATTAGTTAAAAAAACTGTAAGTTTAATCCTTGAAAATATCTAGTTCCTTTTAAAATGTGTTTTTTTAAACATCTTAACTCTACGCTCTCATCTATGATATTCTTTTCATTCTCTAATATTCACTTTTGTGTGAAATTCAGCAAGTTATGAGAAACGCTCAACTGGAGGAGAGCAAGAAACATGAACTAGCTTGTGCTCTTCACTTACGTCTCAAAGATGGTTATATGGTAAAGCTTGAAATTTTAGTTGTTCTTATTATCATATTTAGCATAGCAAACTGCAATTATAGAGCTGATTAGAAAGCCAAGTTTTAAAACGTATTGCATCCCTTTACTGTTTTATGCAGTGAATGTATTTGCAAAAGAAGCTTCCCAATGGGTTATACATGCAATGAAAAATGGATTCGAGGACCTGTTTCTTGATTTTTCACAAACTAGTCTCGGTAGTCAACCAATCGGTAAAATTCCTACCCGGGCAGCGAAATTTGAACTGCAGGAAAAGCTATTCAGACATGAAAAGAAATATTGCAGGTAGCATTCCTATTACTTTTGTTTCAGCTATTACAATGTCAACTACAGTAATTCTAATCTTAGTTTCTAAATACAAATCAATTCAGCTTGTGTCTTGGTTCAACTTATCCCTTTTCTTGCAATTCTTGAATCTGAAAATCCAATCTCTTGCATTATCAAAGTAAATTCTTCTCTTTACTTGTTTCATAAGATTGTATTTGCAGGGATATTTGCCATAAACCTATCATCTCTCATACTTTCCAACTCTCTGCAATAGCTACTTTGGCATCAAAACCTGCATTGTAATTTCCACAAACACTCGACAAAGGCTGCCTACCCACCATCTTATTGCTTTTATTTCATTCTGATATGGACAAAATCAAGAGCAAGAAGTCAAAGATTTAAAATAGAGTGAAGCATCTTGTTTATTAGCTATTTATGTATTTAACAAAGGTGAATTTGGAGAAGGTTAATTAAAGTACAGGTATCTCATGTTTTTATTCCTCAGAACATTCACTTATACAAACTTTATTCCAAGTTTTTTATGTATGTTGCCCTGCTCAATGCACATTTTTTAACTTGTTTGTTCTTCTTCATCCAGTTCTTTTAATGCACATTTTGGATCAATCACCGAAGATGAAGACATTGAGCATGAGAGGGTGTGAGTGAGTGTAACTTAGTGTATGTAGTGAAATAATATTTGTACAAACAAGTATTTTCATATTTTGTATAGTAATTGTGTAATAGAAAGAAATAAAACTATGTATTGTTCAAGTGTGTAATAACATATTTATATTAAAATAAAAAATTTTGAGTTCAATATTTTAATTTATGCAATGTTTTTATATTACTACGATCAGATTTTTTTCAATAAAAATCAAAACAGACTTTTTATAATGGGCTATGCCTGTTGTAATATAATGAATTACAATGGGCAGAAGCCGCTTGTAATTTATTAGTTATTACAACGGGTTTGTAGCCATTGTCATAGAGATGTTGCACGTGACAGAGCACATTATTACAACGGTCTTTTACAACAGTCAATGACCGTTGTAATTTAGTGAGGACCTATTACAATGGTGCATATTAGGACGGGCTTTTGCCCGTTGTGAAAAGCATATAACAACGGTTTTTGCCCGTTGTAAAAGGACTGTTTTGTTGTAGTGTTTAATTTTGATATGGACTTTGTAGTGAAGTAAATATATATTCTAAACAATTCTACATGCTGAAAGATACTCCGGTTTTTCTTACAATGTGAAGCACTACAGTTGCGACTTAAAATTTTAATTGCAAACTTATGCAATGTTGAAACTAAGTTATCATGTTATTCCATCACTCGATAGTTAAATGTACAATATCTATAAATCAATTCTTTTGAAATGTTCATAAAGTTGAACTTCAAAGACCTTAACTGTCAACGTATTTTGGAATCATTTAATCATTATCAACGAAACAAGGCTGCCATATTTGGTGTATGTCCATATACGTATATACACAAGGCGGTACATGAAAGGTATGTTTGAATATGTGTTATGATAATATACTTGGAACAAAATATGCAGGTTAGTTGGTATTTTACATTTTTACTATATATATGCAGGTTAGCATGAAATATTGCAGGTTACTTGCTAACAAGTGAATCTTCTGTAAAGTACCAATCACATACAATATGCAGGTTAGCTTTATTTTTATTTTATTTTTTCTATTTCTTACATTGGAGGGCAACCAGAATCAGTTGTGGCTTGGGCAGTCGATTAGTTTGGCCGCCACTATGCATGGTAAATTAGATTTGCAGTAACCTAGATACAAAAATAAATCTGCAACCAAACAATTATCTCTTTTCAACGAAGTAACATGCTAAGCAATAAAATGAACAACACAAGTGGGAAGACACGGCCAAACAGTAAGGTCTCCATAACTGAGATTCCAAGGGTTAGTTTTTTTGGTATTATTTCATAACTGTTGTTGCAAACACATGACATTCTCCTATGTTATAATTAGACGGGTTTTCATCATATATTAGTTTGGTGTAGCAATATACCTTTATGGTGGAGCTAATTATTATGTTTAAGTGATATTTCACTTAAACAATCATCAAATTCCTCATTACTTTCATCAAATTCCTCCAATGGAAGAAAGTTTAAATTTGCATACTTCACCATATTAATTGCTTGTGTTGATATTTCACTTATGTAATTTTGTTCTATGTACACCTTACTGCTCTTGCCTAACCCAGATTTAATATAATCTTTACAAAAGTATCTCCATATTTTTTACTTATATAATTCTATTCTTTGTAATGTATGGATATTAATTGATTTTTGTTTGCTATGTTTCCTTATAAAATGAATGTGTTCTACAATTTTAATCATTTATTCTTGGAACCAGAGGATGGATATTTTGTTAAAACCTCACATTCAATCACTATGATATAACGAAAACCACATGCTAACATGCATTGACTTATTATTAAATTTGTAATTTTCTATTTTCGCTATTTTGATTATGTAATCATGGTTACCAAATTGCTTTCCTATTTACTCTCTGATGCATGTTAGTGGGGTGAATCAATGGCTATGTTGTGAATCATGTGCATTCTCAAAGATGCAGGTCCTTTTGCTAAAAAAGATAAGGCACACGCAGTTGCTTCAAATGCATTGGAAGGATCCACTGAAACAAAAGGAGCAATGAGTGCAGTGACACCTCACCCAGTAGCTGTTATTTTCTGCATCATGGGTACACCATTATGAACGCCACAACACGATGGCCATCTGTAACATAATCAATAGACCCTAACACCGCAACTATTGCAATGTTGGTAAGAGCTAACGATTTAGCTACTTCGATTGCATCCATTGACTCATGAGGTGAAAGGAAGGTTGTGAATAGTGAACTAGTAGATTTGTTCTGTTGAATTGATGATATTGATTTGCTTGTTATAACGTCTGTAAAGTAACTAGAGTGGAATAAGATAAGAAAATATTCTATTTGAAAAGAGTGTAATGTTGAATGTTGATTATGAGATGATTTATTAATATAATACATTGATTATGAGATGTTAGTGTTGATATTAATGGTGCTGTATTTACATTAGGATTGTGTATTGAATGGAACATAAATTATGTGTGTCATATATATATATATATATATATATATATATATATAGGTAGATCAGAAGGGAAATTGCGGCGGATTACCAACTAAAAAATTGAGGTTTAGTTTACTTCAATTTAATTTCTGTCGCTAATCCCTTGGCAATTAGTAAGGGTTTACCAACCTTTTTTTATAAATAATAATTTATTATAAATTATTTATCCGTCGGTAAATAGTCGGTATATAAATTAAAATTAAATTAATAAATAGAATTTTTTTTATTATATAATTAGTAAAATGATGGAAAAATGTCGGAAAACTCATGCTAATTTCCGTCGCTAAATCTGACACAGATACCGTCATGGTTTTTACCGACTACATCGTTATGTAGGAAATCCGTCGCTAAGTCCTATTTAGTGACGGATTAGAAGCGGATTCTGCCGCTGCTAAATGCAGTTTTTCTTGCAGTGAGAATTATCCTTTTTCATGTTGTAATAAAATAATTAGTATCTAGAGTTTTCTACTCTTTAATTATGTAAAAAAAAGCCTAGATATTTTGTAAGAGAGTTATAGAAAACTCTAGAAAAAAGCTATGCACCGTAGGATTAAATACACCTCAACCATTCATTTGAGATGTGAACTAGTATAAATAGGAGGGGTATGTCTCATTTGTAACCAAGCAAAAACAAAATTTGTAAGCAAAGTTCAAGTTGCAATAAAGTTTCACTTCCTCTTTTGAAAAACAATCTCTTATATTCACTTGCTATCCAATTCAACATCAACTTGAGAATTTTGCTAACATTGGTATCAGAGCCAGATTTTTGGTTAAAAAATATGGTGACTCCCTTTCAAGTTCCATTGTTAAAAAAGGAGTACTATGATAATTGAAGTATTCGCATGAAGGCGTTGCTTGGATCACAAGATGTGTGGGATATCGTTGAAAATGGGTATGTTGAACCCGCCGACATCACCACTTTATCCCAAAATCAAAGGGATAAATTGATTGATACAAGAAAGAAGGACCGAAAGGCTCTTACCCTCATTCATCAAGGTTTGGATGAATCAATGTTTGAGAAGGTGGCAAGTGCAAAAAGTAGTAAGGAAGCATGGGAGATTTTGGAGAATGCATTCAAGGGCATTGATAAAGTGAAGAAGATAAGACTACAAATTATACGAGGTGAGTTTGAAGATTTACATATGAAATCAACCGATTCGATTGATGATTATTTTTCACGAGTTTTGTCTTTAGTAAATCAAATGAAAAGATATGGTGAAAAATTGGAAGACTCTAGAGTGGTTGAGAAAATTCTACGATCTTTGGATTCAAAATTCGATTATATAGTAATAGCTATTGAAGAATCTAAAGATCTAGAATCCATGACCGTTGATCAACTCATGGGATCGCTTCAAGCCCATGAAGAAAAATTAAAGAAAAGGGTTAAGGAAGAGCCATTAGAGCAAGCCCTTCAAACCAAACTCACCTTGAGCGAGAATGAAAGAATTATAAGAGGTCATAGCCAAAGAGGAAGAGGTCGAGCCCAAAGCTATGGAAGAGGTGGTTACAAATCTTTCAATAAAGAGGAAAGAAGCCAAAACACATATGCTGCAAGAGGTCGAGGAAGAGGAGGAAACATGAAACAAAATGGAAGGCCAAGGTATGATAAATCACAAATTAAATGTTATAATTGTGATAAATTTGGGCATTTTGCTTCCGAATGTAGATCTACTTCTAATAAAGTTCCTGAGAGATCTAACTTTGCCAAAGAAGAGGAAGAATATTCTACACTACCCTTGGCACATAAAGGAGATGAAAGTGGTAATACTAACACATGGTATTTAGATATGGTGGCAAGCAATCATATGTGTGGAAGAAGAAATATGTTCACGGAGCTTGATGAATCGGTAAGTGGAAACATTCATTTTGGTGATGAATCCAAAATTCCCATTAAGGGGAAAGGGAAAATATCAATCTGCTTGAAAAATGGAAAACATGACTTTATCTCTAATGTATATTATGTGCCTAATATGAAAAGTAACATTCTAAGCTTGGGGCAACTTTTAGAAAAAGGATATGATATTCATATGAAAAATCATAGCCTTTCCATGAAAGATGCTAAAGGAAATTTGGTTGCTAAAGTAGAGATGTCGAAAAATAGAATGTTTCCACTCCATATTTCAAACGGTATTGTGAAATGCTTAAAATCATGCTATAAAGATTCATCATGGCTTTGACACTTAAGATTTGGACATCTTAATTTTGGGGGTTTGAAGTTGTTAAAGAATAAAAACATGGTAAAAGGATTACCATGAATTGATAATATGAATCAACTATGTGAAGGGTGCTTATTTGGAAAACAATCAAGGAAAAGTTTTCCAAAAGAGTCCAACACAAGGACTAAAGAACCATTAGAGTTGATTCACACTGATATTTGTGGTCCAATAAAACCGTGTTCACTTGGGAAAAGTAATTATTTTGCTTTATTTATTGATGATTATAGTAGAAAAACCTGGGCCTATTTCCTTAAACAAAAGTCCGATGTATTTGATGCTTTTAAGAAATTCAAAGCTCTTGTAGAAAATGAAAGTGGTTATAAGATAAAAGCTATGAGGTCCGACCGAGGTGGGGAATTTACCTCCAAAGAATTTGAGAAATTTTGTGAAGAAAATGGAATTCATCATCCCTTAACCGTCTCGTATACTCCACAACAAAATGGGGTTGTGGAAAGGAAGAATAGATTTCTTCTCAACATGGCACGAAGCATGTTAAAGAGCAAAAATGTTCCTAAAGAGTTTTGGGCCGAAGCCATCGAATGCGCGGTATATTTAGCAAATCGCTCTCCAACTCGGAGTGTGTGGAACAAAACCCCCGAAGAAGCATGGAGTGGTAGAGAACCAAGTATATCTCACTTGAAAGTTTTCGGAAGCATTGCATATGCCGGACCAAAGACGCTCCAAGTTAGATGATAAAAGTGAAAAATACATCTTCATTGGCTATGACCCGTGGGCAAAAGCATATAAGTTATATAATCCAGTAAATGAAAAAGTTGTTGTTAGTCGAGATGTGGAGTTTGATGAAGAAAATACTTGGAATTGGAGCACACAAGAAGATGATTATAATTTCCTCCCCTTTTATGAAGAAGAAGAAATTAATGATGTGCAAGAAGACCCAACTAGTCCAACACTGTCATCTCCATCATGCACTCAAGAAGAATCTCCAGAAGAAGAAAGCTCAAGTGAAAGGGTCCCACGTATGAGATCATTACAAGAACTATATGAGGTAACACCACTTTCTGATGATATTACTTTATTTTGTCTTTTTGCAAATTGTGAGCCAATAGATTTCGAAGAAGCAAAAGAAGACAAAAGATGGAGAAGTGCTATAGATGAAGAAATCAAAGCCATTGTGAAGAATGATACATGGGAGCTAGCTAATTTACCAAAAGGACACAAAGCTATTGGAGTAAAATGGGTGTACAAAGTAAAGAGGAATTCTAAAGGAGAAGTTGAAAGATATAAAGCTAGATTGGTAGCCAAGGGATACAAACAAAGATCAGGTATAGATTATGAAGAGGTATTTACTCCCGTTGCCCGCTTAGAAACTATATGATTACTAATCTCTTTAGCGGCCCAAAACAAATGGAAAATATATCAAATGGATGTAAAATCAGCTTTCTTAAATGACAAATTAGAAGAAGAAGTTTATGTGGAGCAACCACCTGGCTATAAAATTAAAGGACATGAAGGAAAAGTTTTAAAATTGAAAAAAGCACTTTATGGTTTGAAACAAGCTGTAAGGACCCGTAACTTCCCCGTGAAGGAAAGAGCGGATACTTTGAGAACACACAAAAGGACGCAGACGGAAGAACATTTCATTGTTATTACAACAATTCCATCAGATACAAGAATATACAGAGTATAAATGATTAAATTACATTCAACAAATATCAGAGATTACAATAAATTACATAGCAGCGGAAAATAATACAAAATCACAACTAGAAGTGATACGCGGATACAGAGCTTTCCGAGCATCGTTCCAGCTGTAAATCAGGACCCTGTGAATATAAATCTGCAAAACCAAAACTACTAGCTGCCCGTGCGGAAAATAGGGGCACCCAGAGTTTAGGTTAAAACAATAAACTCCAGGTCAGTCATGTGACTGGTGTGAGAACTAAAACAGTTATAATTCTTTATTTTTAAAGTTCGGTAAATCAAGGGACCACGCCGTATAACACGGAACGGGTTTCCTCCCAAGAATACCAGTGCATAAAACAAACAGCGCAATGCTAAATAAAGAAAAATGAAGCTGTTATAAGACCCAGGTCCCATCACACAATGCAACGCAAGCCGGAGGATAGGGTTTTTACCTTATAACATCCAAAGCATGCTTGATACGTTTAAAACACATTATTTGATACTATTATAGGTGTATAGTGTCAAAACAATTTCAATCATAAATATCAATCATAGGCGGCATTAATGACCCATACCACTATGTCGCCATACTAGGTTCTACAAATAAAACCGCACTATCACGTATTGGAAACTGGATTTCCGTCATGAGCCGAGGCAAGGGGCAAGCTCCTCTCCGCGTTCGAGACACTCTAGCAAATGCCTCGGGACCGCACACAGCAATCCCTGGATCCTCCAAGGCCGGTCCTCTCTTACTTTTGAGGATTGGCAATTCCTGAACACACGTTTCCCGGTCCTTACAGACCTATATCCGAGGCGCCTCGTATCCAACAACCACACAGGTGAAAAGTATATAAATGTCAGGGCTGGTAGGTCACTGACACCACCATAGCTAGAAAGAAACGTCGTGCACTCCTTGGGTCCGTATCCCGTTTTTGACTCATACCGAGGTGTGAGGCTCGCGAATTCACGTTATACACAAAGCTATGCCACACAGGCTGTGCTTTGATCATCAACCACAAGACTTTGCTTTTCAACAGAAGCCTTGATCAATTGCCACTTACGCATGCCACATTGGCAATTCACTCCATGCGACTGATGTCCATCGATATACAACCTCTGAGCTCGTACGTCTCAGAGAAGGGCGTTAAGCAAGAGAATAAATTCTCCGCCGCCAAACAGAGGTATATTTAATAGAGATCAATCAATCACAGAATAAAATCCAATGTCATACACACAATCCATTTACAAGTTCGTTCTGGGTCTGAACGAAACCGGAGGCACTTTCCTCGCATATCCATCGATCTCCAAGTACGTCTGGACGATCACCAACTGATTCCCTCATCCTGGGTGTACAGCCCA
Source organism: Allium sativum (assembly GCA_030737875.1). NCBI lineage: Eukaryota > Viridiplantae > Streptophyta > Magnoliopsida > Asparagales > Amaryllidaceae > Allium > Allium sativum. The sequence goes on along the minus strand of CM060916.1, from coordinate 216,419,770 downwards.
ATCAAGATCATCAGTAATCACCCAAACGATGTGAAGACTTCCGGTCTTCAACCACCGTCTTCATCTTCGACATCTCGTCGAATCGGTTATTCAGAATGGGTATAAACCCGACCTTTCTGAATAACCCACGTATATAATAAACGAATGTTACACAAGCACAACAAACGCCTCATTCCAATTCAGAATATTCTTTTATTCACAAAATCACATTCTTATGGAAATGTTCCCATTAATTTTATCCAAGATAAATTCTTCTAAATTTATTCTATAATCTTCCTTTGGATATCATTTCAAACTAGTCGGGATTAACGAACCACACCGAAGTAATTGTTTATTTTATTTCCCAATCCCAACCTATATATCCCATGGAGAAAACTGGTAATACTCCACATCTAACACCACTGTGTTATCGGTAAAATTAATTACCATTTCACGTTCAAATCTAATTAAAGATTTAACTATCGCTTTGGAGCAAAACTGGTAGTACTCCATTCTCGATCACCTTTCAGATTTGATAATTTAAATAATCAATTCATTGTTCAATCTAATTAAAGATTCATTAAAACTCCACTTAGTTTTAATCTTCTCAAAAATCGATATCTTGCCTTTAACTGGGTTAAAGAACCAATGTCTTCTAAAACACGATTCACGATCAACCCAAATCACATTTGATATTAAATACAAGGCTCTGAATAGAAAATATATCGGCTTATATTCAATATCAAATTCTGAAACCAACAAATATCGTATCGGAAATAACGATATAAAATATATCTTTCAAATTCCCATAACAATGTCTGTATAGTCACGAAATCCAACATCAAAATATTCCGAAGATAATTTCGATTCAACTCCAGTCCAATTCACGTATTGGAAATATCGATTACTTTCAAAATCACTTTCAAATTCAATTTATTTATTTCAAAAATAAATTGATTTTAATTCTAGTTCAAATCTAGTTCATTTCGATAAAAATCTATTTTTATCTTTTCAAATGTGGAATTCTCCAGCTCAATTCTTCCCAAATCATTTCTTATGATTTTACACAAATTATTAATATTTTTAATAATTTTATCAAGGCCCGTACAGTCGATTTCCCCCAACGGCCATCGAACTGCACTTACAGCGACCTTTTTCGAATTTGATTTGGACATAATTCCAAATCCAACCGTTAGATTTCAAATTTCTAATATTCATTGGAAAGCTCTTTTCGATACGAACCCAACGGTTCCGGTTTTAGGAGAATCCGACGGTCGGATCTCCCGCAATGTCCGTTTGAAATAAATGGTCGAAATTCACGAACTACCGCGGCGCGGCGCGTTCTATTCAGGCCATTATATATATAATATATATATATTATATATATTTCGTCGATTTCCTTTTTAAAACGAATTTTATAAATCGTTTTAACTTCGTTTCAAAACCATTTCAACACTATTTCCATTCAAAGCCAAAATTGAATTCTTCTTTATAAATTCGTTTTAAAATTCATTTCTATTCAATTCAAATTTTAATTCAATTTGAATTCATTTCAATTCACTTTCAATTCAATTTGAATTCGTTTTCAATTCATTTCGAAATCGTTTTCAATTCAATTCATTTCGAAATCGTTTTCAATTCAATTCATTTCGAAATCGTTTTCAATTCAATTCATTTCGAAATCGTTTTCAATTCAATTCATTTCGAAATCGTTTAAAATCGATATAAATATCATTCACGTCGAAATAACGCATCTCTAATCAACACGGCTTTATATTTTTCAAAACTCCTTTATTCTATCCAACAAATGAATATTTATCCCATTCAACACATGAATCTATATTTCTTTCAACACACGACTAATCTCAACACATGAGTACTGTCAACACATCACTATTTTTGTTATGTAAAATATTTTATAAAACTAAGGTATCTATCGTTTGATTTTCAATTATACTTCTACTGGGAAGTAGTTCTAATTTTAAATGTGATAAAGATGTAATTTATTTTATTTAAAATATTTTACTCAACACATGAATAGTTTCAACACATGATCATCGTCAACACATGACTATTTTTTTATATTCAACACATGAATTTTTCTCTTATAATATTCATTATTTTCCCGATTGGAATGAGTCCCAATCAATCACCATATAATGTTAATTATACGGATTTCCATACAACACATGTATATAATAGCTTTGAAAGATAATCAATCATCAACCAAAGTGCACTACACTGTATAAGCATCAAATATAGATATCTGACGCTTATAACAGCCTGTCAATCAATCGATCGACATATTTAATCAATCAGGATGAGTGAACTTCAAATTTCATCCCAACACCCGTGTGGGGTTTCAAACAATCAAACACAGATTTTATTTGTGCAGTTGGGCGATGTGTAAAATTTATCGTCCCAATCAATGTCCTTCAAATAGGTGTACATAAACAAACCGTCCGGTTCGTAAATGAATATTTTATTCTATTCACTTCCACGTTAAAAATTATATTTTTAACGATAAAATATTCTATTTCAACACTATTTCTATTCATTTCATTTACACAATAAAAATGATATTTTTATTTTCCTAACATATTTTAGAAAATTTCGGCGGCATAACGGCACGATACTAGAAACGGGACAAGGCCTAGCCTTATCCCCGGTCTAGTGAAGGCCCACGCCATTCACACATCAATCAAATTCATTTCAATTCACCAAACAATTCAATTCAGCCCAAATCATCTAACTAATTTATGCAACCAAACAAACAAGTCCATGGTTTATGGACGATTGTGTCGGGTGCTACTAAGCACCGTCTGCATCCTAGTATATATATATAACTAGAAAAAGAGAATTTGAGTGAGAAGTTCTCACCGAAAGCTATCCAATACCACGACACTCCTATTGTAGAGATCTTCGTCGTTCTCGCCTTTTCTTCCATCTTCGTTGCCCGTAGTCACTACATATATAAAAATCACACATTTTTATATTTTGATGTCTTTAAAATAAAAGTCACATTTTTATTTGTTTACTTTCAATTTAAAAATCATATTTTTATAATCACTTCATATATTTAAAAATCGAATTTTTCACTATGCTATTCAATATATAAAAATCGAATTTTTGCTACTATGTTATATAGATAAAAATTATATTTTTATCACGCCTTTTTAAATTTAAAGTTTTCGCCTTTTTAAATTTAAAGTTTTCACCTTTTTAAATTTAAAGTTTTCACCTTTTTAAATTTAAAGTTTTCACCTTTTTAAATTTAAAGTTTTCACCTTTTTAAATTTAAAGTTTTCACCTTTTTAAATTTAAAAAAAACACGTCTTTTACTTTGCTAACTTCATAGAAAAACCGAATCTTTACTTATAAAATTTCATATCTTTGTTAAATTAAAACAGATGTATTATATATAGAAATCACTATCTTTATACAAGTAAATTATATAAATATAAATCAGAAAATAAAAGTGTATTATAATTAAATAAAATAAATGAAATAAAGAAGAAGCTTACAGTGGATAATGGGGTGGAGATGGCATTTCACGTCGGAGCAGCTGGGGGGGGGGGTCGGCGTCTGTGGGAAGCGGTGGAGGCTAGGGTTTCCGGCGATGGGGGTTTGGGCGCTCGCGTTCTTCGATGCAGGGGGGGTCTGCGTCGCATCGAGGTGACGGAGGAGGAGCAGAAGGGGAGGGCGGCGAACTTGGACGGAGGTGGGCGCCTCCGGTGGCGGCGACGAGGGAGGAGGCCGCTCCGTCCTCTTCTCTTTTCCCTTTTTTTTTTAATTTGATTTCTGAGAAAAAAAATAAACGGGGGGGCCAGAGTTAAAAAAAGGGGGAGAAATATATTTTATATATTATTTATTTTATTATTTTATTATGAAAAAGTTGACTTTTACATACGACCTCGAAACGAGGCCCACCGCCTGCCGTCCATAGCGTTTTACCCCCATTCCGAACTCAATGGGATATGTATCGTAAGCTGATTTGATCGTTTGAATCAGTTTCCGTTTAATTTACATTTAGATCACTATATTGAATTTTAAACGTACATTCAAATTACCGGGGTCGCATACGAACTCTAAAAATTCTCGAAAAATATTTTCTAGCTTCGTATTGACGATACGGTCCTAACAAAACTAGTTTCGTCGAATTCTGAGACCGTTAGAAAAATGGCCAATTTCCAGTCGATTAAAATCAACTGAAACTGGTCAAACGCGTTTTCCTTTGCCACGCTCACATATTGATTCGAAAAATTATGAAATTTGGAATCTAGCAATAACTTGACATCACGGACCCAACAAAAGTGGTTTCGTCGAAATCCGAGGTCATTTGCAAAATGTCCATTTTTAAGGGCCTGAATTCCATAGCGACTATTCAGAATTTTCAACTGGACATATCTTTTGATTCTCGCTACGAAATTTTGATCTTTCGGATTCGTTGGAAAGATATCCACAATTAGATTCCATTATTTTTGGTTTCACTAAAATCCGGATTGTTTTGCACCCGGTACACTCAATTGAAGTTTGAAATCGAATTATCAAACTACCGCGCCATTTTCAATTCTATTTATAATTATATATAAATATTTATATTCTAACGACGACGTATAAAATATATACGTCGAATTCTATTCAAAATAAATTTCTCGTCGATATTATTTAAAATAATCTATTTTAAATGTTCAAAATTCGCTAAAATTGCCAAAATAAAAATTTTAAACTGGCCCAGATTTTCGGGTTATTACACAAGCCCTAGAGCATGGAATACTAGAATTGATAAATATTTTCTAGAAAATAACTTTATAAAATGCCCCCATGAACATGCTCTTTACGTAAAAACAAAAACCAAAGTGGAGATATCTTGACTGTATGTTTGTACGTGGATGATTTGATTTTTACTAGCAATAATCCAAAAGCATTTGAGGATTTTAAGAAGGAGATGAGTTTAGAATTTGAAATGACGGATATCGGACTTATGTCATATTATCTTGGCATTCAAGTAACTCAAAGTGAACACGGCATATTTATTTCACAAGAAACATATGCAAAGGAAATATTGAAGAAATTTAAGATGGATGGAAGTAAGCCAGTAAGTACCCCGATAGAATGTGGGACAAAGCTCTCGAAATACACTAACGAAGAAGAAGTAGATCCTATATTATTCAAGAGTCTAGTTGGTAGCTTGAGATATTTCACATGCACAGGCCCGATATACTTTATGGTGTTGGACTCATTAGCCGCCATATGGAAGCTCCTACGACATCACACTTGAAGACTGCAAAAAGAATTCTTCGATACATCAAAGGTACCATTGATTTTGGCTTGTTATATTCAAAGTCTAACAATTTCAAGTTGATTGGTTACAGTGATAGCGATTGGGCTGGAGATGTTGATGATCGTAAAAGCACAACTGGATTTGTCTTCTTTATAGAGATACAGCTTTCACATGGAGTTCAAATAAGCAACCGATCGTGACGCTTTTCAGTTGTGAAGTTGAATATGTTGCTGCTTCAACTTGTGTTCGTCATGCTATTTGGCTTCGAGATTTGTTGAAGGAGTTACACATGCGACAGCAAAATGCAACATAAATCTACATGGATAATAAGTCAGTTATCGCTCTAGCCAAGAATCTCGTCTTTCATGAACGGAGTTCACACATCGATACATGTTATCACTTTATTCGAAAGTGAATTGCAACAAAGGAAGTACAAGCAAAGTATATCAACTCAAATGAACAAGTAGCAGATATCTTTACAAAGGCATTGAAGTATGAAGACTTTCAAAGACTACGAGAGATGCTTGGAGTAACCAAGTTAAGTTTACGGGGGGATGTTGAAAAATTAAACTTGACTTGGGCCATGAGATTGGGCTACAAATAATTTGAAGAGGAAGAGTTAAAAGAGAAGTCTAGAACAAGAAATATCTAAATAGAAATATCCAGATACATGATGATGTGGAAGGAGCATAGAATTATCCTTTTTCATGTTGTAATAAAATAATTAGTATCTAGAGTTTTCTACTCTTTAATTATGTAAAAAAAAGCCTAGATATTTTGTAAGAGAGTTATAGAAAACTCTAGAAAAAAGCTATGCACCGTAGGATTAAATATATCTCAATCATTCATTTGAGATGTGAACTAGTATAAATAGGAGTGGTATGTCTCATTTGTAACCAAGCAAAAAATATTTTGTAAGCAAAGTTCAAGTTGCAATAAAGTTTCACTTCCTCTTTTGAAAAACAATCTCTCATTTTCACTTGCTATCCAATTCAATATCAGTTTGAGAATTTTGCTAACACACCCGAGGAAGCAATGAAAATCGCACATGGATGGTTCATAGTTATTAACTCTTTTTAACGCAACCTATAAATGTCTAATAAATATAGGTATTAACTCTTTTTAACGCAACCTATAAATGTCTAATAAATATATTTCATTTCAAGTGGTATTGAGATGAGATCATTTTTGTTCTTTGGTATTGGTTTTATAATCTTAAAATCAAGGTTTTGTGTTTTCCTCTTTAGTTTTCTATACAAGTATCTATCAGCCGCATGTTATACATTTACTGTTCAAATTTCGAATGAAAGACCCTTATAAACAATCATAATCAAAACAAGATTCTTGATCTACCTTTTACTTTATAAGTAATGGTAGATTTATGGTGTTATCTATGTTATCTATTGATTAGTGGAGATTGTTAATAGAATTTTGTGATTACTGCTTACGTTTTGTACGCTATCCAAATGAGGAATCAAATATGAGCTGGTTTTGAACACTATTTTCCATACAAGTTTGTCTCCATTTCTTTATATCTTTTTGTTTTTCCAGGAAATCTTTTTTCAATGGCCATTGGTTGATTGATCTTCAAATGAAAGTTTTTCTCTGCTCCTTATTATCCTGTGTGAATAGACTTACGGGTATTTACACATCTCATTACTTATTGCCTAAAGAAATTGATAGATAACCCATATTATTAATTTTACCATCTCTACTGATCTTCAAGGGTTATGTTCTACCCTTTAATATATAAATAGCAATGGATCAATGGTGTCATTTCCTAATTATTTAGGAGTACCTGAGAGAAATTTGTTGTTACTACCTTTGTTATCTACACTATCTAAACATGGAATCTAATTTGAATAAGTTCACTCTGCTTTCTAATTTATTATAAAAGTTCAACTCATGTTTTCACATAACATATTTGCATGAAAGCATTATTTAATTATTATTTACATAAATAGGTGTGGCGCACCTTTGCTTACAGTGGAGTTTTTGATATAGTTGTGCTTTTTCTTTATGATTTTTATTAAGTAAATTTGCGTCCTCATATGTGTTTTAATATTCATTTCTTATCCTTTCTGCGAAAATAATTTCTTAGGATATATGTTAATGACCTAGACGATGGTCATATATACGAGCCTTTGGTCACTAACTTCATTTTCCATATAGATTAAGAAAATTTACAGTGGCGTAGTGCACTGAAAAATAGGCATGCTGTATGTGCTAGACCAGCAGATATATTTTTGTTTGTTCATTTTCCTAAATCAGTGTTATTTAGTGCAATTCTTTATATCATATTAATAGATGCACTTATATTATTACCTTGATATACTATTTTCTTCTGCTGTTAAGGTAGAGTCATGTATGGTTGAAAAAAAATTGAAAGGGACATATATAATGCTAAATTTTTTATGATCATAATGATGTATGCCAAAATTACCCTTTTTAAAAGCCATTCAAGTTTTTAGCATTCTAAACCACAAATATGACCTCAAGCTTGGTATTATAATGATGCTTCTTTGAAATTTAAAGAAAATTATAGGTCTTTGAAAAAGAGAAATGTTTACTTATAGTATATCCACTACAACAAAAAGAATAATTTGAGACAGTTTTTAAAGACAGATGCCATTTTGGTATTTAATCAAGGCCTGTTTTAGGACAAAATTAATTTGTCTCAACTAATTAAACACTTACCAAAACAGCGGTCCCTGATATGTCTTAACTCTTACATCCCCTGGTTTACGCATCCACTTCTCTCATTAATCCCTTTATTTCTCGTTACTCCTCTTCGGCTCTGGTCACATAACGCTTTCCTCCTCTAAAACTTATAACCCTAAATCGTTTCTTTCTCTAATCGTAAAACAAAATCACTCTGTTTATTCGTGTTAATTCTCCCAAACTTCTGATGTCGTCAGGGCCGTTGATTCATATAGCCGAGTTACTCGAGAGGAAGATTACTAGAAGAAAACAAAGGTTAGTTTTTTCTTATCTAATCATAAATCAGTGCGAATTTCAATATTCCATTAGTTCTTTTGATACACAGCTGATGTACATCACTTGATTTTAAACTATTGAGTTATTTGATTGATTATCGATTGTTGGTGATAACTTATATGTTTTCTGTACTCAGATTATTTATTTTAGACAACTAGTTAAGTAACAATATATCATGATTGGCTGGTATTGTTGATATGAATACTCTTATGTGATGTTAACAACTATGACTGCATAGTACATTATTTTAACCCAAATCTATAAACTGTAGCATCTGAGAACCATATTTACAGTAGTATATGGACGTATTTAACCTTTTATACATCTTTTATGATGTTACATTTGCCAAGATGTCGTAATATGAACATCAATAAGTGGTCGAAAAGCAAGATTTAGTTATTATCCTTCCAACTTTGCAAGATTACTTGCTAAACTGAAGTGTACATGCTTCAGAAGAAAGTAAAAGGAAAATAATAATTTATTTCCATGCATTCAGATTTACATTATATGTATCGAACATACATTAGTTGATATTACACGTTCAGTGTGATGCACATTTAATTATTTTAATTTATTTGTCGTTAGTGATGCTATTTATATACGATGAAACACACATTCGTCTATATATTATGTAAAATAACCAAGCAATTTCGAAGTGTCACCTGCTCATATTGCAATTTTTATTGATTGGAAACAAGTATCATTCTTATTTAACCTCTTAGGTGGCCGAACATGCTGTTTATGGTTCTTTGCCTCATGAATTAAACATGATATGTTTATTATTTTGTAACTAAATGTATTTAATCATTAATTTCATCCTAATATGCATGACTATCACCTGACTGTGGTTCTTTTTTAGCTGAAAACTACCTTTTTAAGTGACTTGAAAGCAGTCAATAGCCAATGGTTTATGTACACACAATGAATCACCATGTTTGTCATCCTTTTGTTTGCTTTGTTCATGTTAACCACACAACTAAGTCTGGTCACTAAATTTTGGTGTAGGGTAATCTACTTACTCTTTAACTGCTTCTAATTGCTAATTTTCATCCTAACATGTAAGACTTCAATAAATTAGGGTTGAATTAATTTTTGAATATATGTACCGGAGCATATTGTTTTAACTAGTTGATATTTCTCTGCGATTTAAATCTACATGCATGCTTTTAACACGTATTGCATTAGGAATTAGATCATTTGTAAATAACAAACTTCATATAAGATGGTTTATCAGATTATAAATTGGATGGTTATGGTAAATTAGATTCACCAATTGCTAATTGAGTTTATTATATATTCAATTTATATTCAGTACATTGATGATTTTATTTCGTTATTATCATTTACTTAGTGCACAAGCACAATGCTCCCACTTGCGGGGGTTTGGAGTGATATGTGGTACGTAGTCTTAACTTCATTTTGGAGAAAATATGAAACTTGTTCTAGGAATCAAGCTCTCACAACCAAATCTAATGATGCTTGAATAAAACTCACAGTAAGCTTGTCTATTCAAAGCAAATTGCACCGTATGTAACATGCATTTTACGGTACGCTTATAAAGGGAGACATCCAACTAATTAATCTAGATTAGAAATCAAGCATTGAGGCAGCATGATTTGATTTATAACATGTTAGATTACACTTTATAAATCATAGACGCTTATGCAGGATCTTCTCTACTAACTGAGATAAACTCAATGAGACATATTATTTTGATCTGATTAGCTCCGTTTAAAATTGGTTGGTCCATAATATTTAAAAAATTTCTTCTAAGAAAACGCATAGCACATATGACCCATCTATGGTCATACAGATAATCATCATGAAAATTGTACTGTTTTAGAGCATTTGTTTGACCAAAAATCAATAGAAATCTAAAATATTTATCTTAATTAGTAATGCAGAATGCAGTTTCAAAGTAATTAGACATTTTGAACTGATACAATTATAAAATCACATCATAATAATGGCATTATCCAAATCTTAGAAGTACGAAAAAACGGAAAAAAAGAGAGGCAAAAAGTAATAAAATGACGGATTAAAAGAATTGAGGATATGGGCACATATGTATTAAATTATATATGCTTTAGTTGCCTTATACCTCACATTATTTAATCTAGGAAACGACATCTAAGTTTAGGAACACTATCCAAGGTGGTAGAACATTTTAGAGTTGTGGATGTATGAGTCTTGAACTTAAATCATCAGAAAACTTACTGGGCAAAACTCGGATTAATGTAGGCTAGAGTCTGTAAGAGCATAAGAAAGAAAGATAGGCTCAGTCATTTTCATTTCATAATCTATAGCCTCTTTTTCCTTGCTACAAGTGTATCTGAACTTCACATTTTATATTCGACATCAGTATTGTATTTCTATTATATGTTAGTTATGTCTTCCAAACCCACTTGTTTTTACCTTATGGCCATTGTTGAACATTTCTAATGATCTCAGTCCACCGCTCACTTGTTGGCATATGATTGGGGTTTATATTGCACTAAAAGAAGAGAATTTATATTTTATATCATTGCTGGCGGCATCAAGTATTATTTACGGTTGCAGTGTTTTTTACACTTGTTCTAAACATTTATTCAAGTAACATTCACTTTTAGTGCAAATAAGCTAAGATATCTTCAACTTGTATCTAAACTGCATATGTTTTGTACAGTTAGAGCAAGAAGGTGCAAAAATGAGTTAGAGTCCATAAAAGTCAAGCATACAAGTTGCTGGAAATTGCACTATGAATCATTTCTCAGCCTAATGCAGTAGATTGCAAACATACTTTCAAAATAAAAAAGAAGGTACCTATTCTCTCAGCTTGAAACTTCAATGCTGCCAAGAAACAGCAATTCCATGTTGGGTTCTTAGAAGTAAATATTTATCATTTCAGATTTCTCAAGTGGATTCCAGACTCTTCTTTGTAATTTCTTTTGTGGAAATTATTGTGGAGCTGTTAAGATTATTGCATCTTATGCCTTTAGTATTGTATAGTCTTTTTTTTTTTCTTTTTTTTTTTTTTTTTTTTTTACTTGTAGTGTATGTGACATCTTTTACATGATAAATAAATTTGCACTTTCTGATGGCATTAATTCTCTATAATTCATGTTTACAAAACTGAAATTGTAAGTTGCTGAAGCTGCTGCCTTTGTACGATTTTTGATGCATGAATTATGATGTTCTATATATGGTGTTTGAAGCATGAATTATGCTCTGTACTGTTTCTGATGCATGAAAATGCTGTGGAGTTGTGAGTTTCAGGTTGATTCCCACATCCTGCTGAAATAAACTAATTACTGTGGCGAAGAGATGGGTATTAAAGTGATACTTTGAGACTCCCTTGTCACCATATTCTGCGGTCTTATAATTTACATTTAATACTGTATTAATTGTCTTTAGGAAGTCTTAACCTTAGTGACATACTTAAGACAAATTTAGTGGTATTAAATTTTATTGAGACCACTTTTGTTGGTCTTTGAAAAATTAGGGACACAATTTTAGATACCATGTTATCTGTCTTTAGTTCGTCTCAAAGAGAAATTAAAGACCACAAAATTTAAATTAGGACCACATTATGCTGTCTTAAATTAATCTAATTTTTGTAGTGATCGTCTCGTGTGATAATCAATGTATTCTCAAAGGGTCACCTTTATAATCTTTCTGTAAATTTTGTTTGCACGCTTTCTGTGCATCTTCGGTTAAGTTTGAATACGGTATTATATTAATGTAGAACTGTACTAAAATTAATTATGCTAAACTTACGAGTCTTAAGTTTCGTATAACTTGAATGATTTAAGTGTTGGAATTAACAACAGTTTCCTTTTTTCGTTTTGTATGGTTCTTCCTTCAAGCTGGCTTATAAAATAATAACTTCACTTCAAGCGAAGGCTATAAGAATTATGAATTAACGCTTGCAAGTAAGTTATTAGAAGTAATTTGTATATAAGATGTCGTGGTTGCTATCGTTGAGCTTCGTAAATTTGTCACACACCTCATGATTACTTCAGGCAAAGAAAATTATGTGCAAATTTTTGATAAGTTACTCTTTAATTGTTTCTTTTTCAGCTCCAAATGCACAAGCTGACGTAATCATGTGGCAATATCAGTTGGATGAACATTAAATTATGATCAATCTTTCAAATAAGGAGCATGCATGCTGCATTGGCTGAAATATCATATAGTTTTTTATTTTATTTTACCTGCATATGCTTTAAATGAATATTAATAAAATGGAGGTTTATAGTTTATCATTCTGATAACTGATTATTTTTCATATAACCATAACCATATTATAAGAATGAGATAAACCAAAGGGCATGTAACTACTCATGTTTAAATGTCATCAAAAGAATGTTTTTGTAAATGCTTAGCATGTTGCTTATGGATCTATACTCGTTTACAGCTACGAATGGCTAAAAACAATACTAGGTAATTATTTTCATAATACATTAGGCAGCTTTTAAAAATTATACCATTTAAACTGAAGAAAATGGAAGCATGAAGAAATAGATAAAAACAAATTGTACAAATGAAGTCTAGGGATCATTACATGGATGGTCCAGCTACAAAACATGAGTCAAAAAAAAAAAAAGGAAAAAAAAAAAAAAAAAGACTTACTGTCTGTTCATTATTATTATATAAGTTAGTTTACAAAACAACATTCTATAATGGGCTTAGGTGCATTGATCAGGTTTTGTTGCAAGTGCAATGGAGAGCACGTCAGATTTGCGGGTTCTCCAAAGAGTGTTGAAAGCATCCAAGATTAGAGGAGAGGTTGATGCTGAACTACTACTAGCAAATGACTTATTCCAAGCTAATAGGTTAGAAGAATGTCAAAATATGAGTGGCTTACGTGCGGAAGCTTTAGGGAACCATGATGATGCAAACCACACTGGTGTGATCTAATTAAGAGGAAGTAATGTTTAAGCTGTGAGCACAAAAATAGTGATACTTCAGGATAGCCAGTGGTGATTGCGAACAAGTTGTCGGCAGTGTTGATGCAGTATATGTTGCTGCATTGAGCTGAAAGAAGACAGTGGGTGGTAAGGCCTTTCCCTTTCGTTGCTTTCATAGATACTAAAATAAGCAACTCAATATGTTTCTTTAAAATTTTTAGTTTTTAACGCTCTGCATTTAAATTATTTCAATCCCTAGAAGATTTCATGTACTTTGTTTATTATGTTTATTGCAATTTTTGGACTCTGTTGCCTGCTTTGGATCATGTTCAATTAATTGGTATTCTCTTCCATTTTATAGCTTCAGCTATTTTCAGTTAATTTTTTCCTCTTTAAATTTCCAGTCCTTGACTGGGAACTCATTTGTAGTATGCTTTGTTGTACGTTGCCTATTATGGCTGTTGTAATTTCCGGACTATGCTGCTTGCTATAGATCATCACTATGTGAAGGTTTCTGAGTGTTCGGCTTTTTCATTGAAATTGAGCTACACATTTGTTATTACTGATTTATTATTTAAAGGAGATCAGTAAGGACTCTTATCATCATGAAAGACAACGGAACCAAGTTGCATGCACGATTACATTTACATGTTCAAAATGTTGGCTCGCAATGTAAATATAAGTGCTATCAATGATTATCGATACAAAAACAACTCAAACTTGGACATGAGAAATAATTTTATCTTGACAATGATGCATTGTCAAACATAATCTGTTCTCAATAAAACATGTAGGATAATCTATTGGCTGAAATTATGAATGTTAAGAGGAGTAGTTTTTAAGTTGGCAAAAGTAACTATATCACTAAATAGTTAGCTAGTTTAAATTTGTTTTTAGTTCTCCTTTGAAGTGTGTTTCATCTAGAAGTTCAATTTTAAATAAAGGAAAAAAAAATTATAAGGATAAATTAATTAAAAAATTTATCCAAAAGTACAAACCACTAATAATTTATACATAAAGACAGTAAATAAGTCAGCCCAACAAAACCCCTCTTTTATTACGTTTTTCTTATCGCTTCCATCTTTTCACTGAAAACCCTAGTCGTTGACCACCTCTTCCTCCAAACCCTAGTCGCCTCCGATGATCAACTTCCACCACGTCATTGACCGCCTCTTCCATCAAACCCTAATCGCCTCCAACAAACAACGTCCACCACGTCGTTTATCCTTCGCCGTCTTGCCACAAGTCCCTGTCGCTGCTTTCTTCTTCTTCATCAATCGTCTATCTCGTCCATATCTCGTCTTCTCATCGATCTGTAACGCAAATTTTTTTCCTTGATTTTTTTTTAAAAAAAAAAAAAAAAACATTAAAGCAGCTTTTAGGTATCATTTTTGTTTATTTACCACTGTTTTATATTCGTTTGGTCTGTTTTTAATGTAGTATTTATTTTGTAGTTGTAATATTTCATTATTTATGTATTACAGTTGAACTTATTTCATTATAATCAACCAAACTGTGATGTAATATTTTTGCATTAGTTTTAGTTTTAAAATAGTGCAACATTAAATTTAATAGAAAATGATACCTAAGTTGGTATAAAAATGATACTCACTCATTATACAAAATAAAAACTGTTACTTTCCACTATTGAAAAACTGATGTGTACATATGAAATGATCATTTATGATGCATAACATTTACATCTGATACTCATAAGTCATATCATTCTATTCCATATTGTTTTTATTATTATTAACCAGGATGATGACACTACAAGAAAAAACACTTTTCGCAACAGGCAAAATCTGTTGCAGTAGACCTATTGCAACAGGCAATGGCCCGTCTATATAGCCGAAGTTGCAATAGGTCGGTCCCTTTTTGCAACGGTTATTTCTTGTTGCGATAGGCTTTTCTGCAACAGGCTTTAGCTGTTGCAACAGACCATTTTGCAACAGTATATGCCCGTTGCAATATATTCATAAATCTGTAAAAAAAAATATTACAGCTTATAGATATTACATATTAAATGTATTTGTTTTAGTAATAGTGTATATCACAGAATGAAAAAAACAAATAAAAAATTTACTTTAACAAAGTTTTTATAGTACAAACAATTACAATAAAAGTTTCTACAATTTTCATACACCATTCATGTATAACAATTTCTTCTCTCACACAACACATAACGAAGGCGAGTTCAACAAAGTAAGATTTGAAATAACAATTTTGGTTGAGCTCGCAATCACTATTAGATGGGGAGGACCATAATTCAGTTCATGCGAATTGTACCACTCATACCAAATCGAACCTTTCCCGTCTACTGTTCCATTTTCACCTGCATATTTACATAAACTAACACCTATTTACAAAAATTATATTATAATTTTAAAGGAAAAAAGTGAGTAAATACTTATTACCTGTTATAATAACATCAATTAAGTTGTATCCATTTACTAAGCTCTGATAACTACCACCTGGATGTTCTGCGCCAGTGCCATGTGAGTTAAGGGGATCAACAGTCGGCCACTGAGTTGAGTTCTGTAATTTATAACAAGATTATATCAAAACAAATTTATTCCCAATCGTTTCACCTTTATACCATACAAAATCAAGAAGAAGAAATACACTCATGCTACTAATTTTTTCTAGTAAATCCGAGTGCACCAGAAGTGCACCTAGCAAGGCTGGTACACTCCTACATGAGTCTGCATTTGTGCTCACACGCTTTAAATCATGGATGGAATATTTAACTGCGTCTATTGACATTTGAACTTTGGCAATTTCATTTTGAGTTTAATTTTTTCTAGTGAATCCAATACATACTATCCTTGTCTTTCTACAGGTTGTTTGTCTCATGTACAGTAAATGTATCCTGTACAGTAAATCAACGCATTATGTTTTGTATCTCGCTTTGATACAAAAAGAACACAAAAAGGTAGATTTTTTTTATGAAACAGTGGTTGGTTGTTCAGTTACAATCTTCTATTCTTATGGAGGTCTCTACCAGCATGTTCAATCCAAAAATATAAGCTTGTTAAGATAGGTAGAATAAAACTAATCAAAATTGTATGAGTTTCCAAAAATGCGCATGCTGTAGATAATAATTTGAACATCTCCATTTGAATACATCTAAAAGACCTAGAACATTACCATCTTGCAAAAGTACACCCATATAAACCACCAAACCTGTACAAGTCCATCACAACAAAACTTGTCCTATACAATGAAAAAGAATGAACGATTGGAAGAAAAGTATAGTAACTAGCAAAACAAATTACATGAAGTTCTTTCCGTCGGTATAGTACAACTACTCCATAAATTAATGCTAGTAGCACACAGTTCGAAAAGGACTGTGATGTAGGTGCATTTATCCCTAATCCAAAAAACAAACACAAAATGTCTGATAAACCAATCCAACGCCAAAAATATATAAAAACTAAAAAGTAATGACCTTTTCTTGCGAGTTCAAAGGATGTAGATGTGGAGAGTGTGGTCGGAAGCTGGAGAGAGGCAGGTCGGCAGATTTGTTTTGACTGGGAGCATTAGGGGTTTAGCATTCGACGAAGGCGCCTGAGAATTCGGTGATGAGCCTGGTGGTTTCGGAGGTGGCTGGGAGGGCGGAGAAGGCTGAGGAGGGGTCGGAAAGGGGGGTTGGAATGTCGGAAGCGGTGTGGAGTCGCGTTGTCAGGCGAAATTGTTTTCCGCCATTGTTAAGTCAGTTTCTCTCTGCTAAATTCGGGTTTGCCATGCTGAGATTGGAATTAAAAATGCTTGGGATATTCGAAAATGGAGAACTGAGCGGTGAGGAAAGGTAAGGCAGGAAGCGAATCGGGTTTTGGATTTTGGGGCTTTCTAGAGATTAGGGTTTTCATTTTAGGGATTAGCGATGGATTTCAATTTTGAAGCGGGAAACCGAAAAATGGACGCGGGATTGGCAAATCAGTGGACTCCTCGCAAAAAAAATTATGTTAATTTGTGGTTAACTGTATGTCGAGCTGTCAAATATGCATTTAAACCCGAACCCCTTAATATGGTATTGTAATTATTAATAATTTTAATTCAGAAATAATTATTAACAGTTTTAAATTAACTTCGTATTACATAATGATTTGTAATTAATTAAGACTAATATTTAATAGCACGATTTAATAATTAGCTTTTGATATTTGTTCAATTCTTAAGAAGCATTAATCAAAATCTACTTTTAATAATTCATGATTAATCAATAATCTTTAATAAGTAGAAGCAATACTAATTATCGGTTATAATAGTTGTTAAGTATAAATGACTAAAAATTAAGTATATATTACTACTTATGCATTATTATTTGAAATTATCAATAAATTAGTTAAGTATTAAGTATTAATAATTAATTATACAATATTATTAATTATTAAAAATAATTATAAATTATTACTTAATAATTATTAAAAATAATTATAAAATATTAAAATATTACTTATTTATTATAAAAAATATTAGCTATAAATCATGATATAATGTTAAATTAAATTAAAATTGTTAATCATTATTTATGAATTGTCAGTTATAATAAATTATGAAATAATATAGTTAGTATACATCATTATTTATACCTTATTACCAGAAATTATTAATTATTATTATTTAATTATCAACTAACATATGTTAATTTATAATAATTAAATTTTATTATTTATTATTAATTATTAATCATTGCCATAATTACTAATTGTTAATTATTTAATAGCAACTATTAAAAATTAATTATTAAAAGTTAATAGTATGTTTTTGCAACTGGCTTTACCAGTTGTAAAAAAATACAATTATTACAAGTGGCGAAAACAGTTGCTAAAAGATGTTTATTTGCAACTGGCTTGGAAGCGCAATTGCGAATAATATGTTTGTTGCAACTGTTACGAAAGCACAGTTGCGAAAAGGTTGTTTTCGCAACAGGAAGGGAATCATAGTTGCTAAAAATATGATTTTCGCAACAGAATAAAAAGGCCCGTTGCTAAATCTCATTTATTGCAACTGCTATAATAGGTCTGTTGCTAAATATCATTTACTGCAACTGGCATGTGTCGCCTGTTGCAAATAACTAGTTGCAATAAGGTATTTTTCTTGTAGTGTGATTTTGTTAATCCGCGGGCAAAAGACATTAAGCTGACTGCATCTTCTCTTTTGTTAGCTATGCATGGATGTACTATCGTTTTTAACTAAGTATTGGTATCACTTTCTTATCTGTTGTTACTTTTCAGCAATAATGTATAAATTTTAGTTGAAAAGTGGTATCAGTTTCTTATTTCTAACCATCAATAAAGAGTAAATTTTATATTATTATTTCTAACCATCAATATTTTTTATACATACATAGCAGATTGTGGAATATTTGTGATGATATTTATGGCATCACACAACAAATCTGAAGTTACACTGAAGGTGACAGAAGAAAACATGTATAAAACAAGAGCAATGATTGTGTGTTAAATACTATCAAATCATGCTAGCTGCTGGAATTTGGTTCGATTCATCATTGGATTGAGCAAAAAAAAAAAAAAAAAAAAATGAGAAAATGAATGAATTAATGTCTAGAATAGTATTGCATGTAACTAGATTGTGTTTGAAAACGATGATTTTTATTTCAGTTTTATATGTGAACAGTTTAAAATGTTTTGCAAATCAGTAATGACTATTATGTACATGTTGATGTATTGAACACTAATCTTGCTTATGTGAATGTTGATGGATGGAATGATCGTTAAGTTGGTGAGTTGGATGGAAAATTAATGATAACAAATTTTGTCAGTATTGATACTCTGAAAGTCATGCTGAATTGAATTTTTCAACAACTGATACCTAAAAGAAAGTAATACTGATACTTATAAACTGCAGAAAGTAGATAAAAGAAAACCGATACTTGCCTAATCATAAAAATGATACCTAAATACTGAGAGAGAAAAAATAGAAAAAAAACTGATACCTACTGCAGTATAAAAATGATAATTAAAACTGATACCCGTAAACTGAGAACATTAATAAAACTAAAATTGATACCTACCAAAATATGAAACTGCTACCTAAAAACTGTAAGCATGAAAATAACACAAAACTAACACCTACTGCAGCATAAAAATGATAATTAAAAACTGATATCAAATTTTATCAGTTTTTAATTATCATTTTTATACTGCAGTAGGTATTAGTTTTTTATCATAGCAGTTTTTAGGTATCAGTTTTATATTTTTTTAGGTATCATTTTTGTTTATTTAACACTGTTTTATATTTGTTTGTTGTGTTTTAATGTTGTATTTATTTTGTAGTCGTATTGTTGCATTATCTATGTATTACAGTCAAACTTATTTCGTTATAATCAACCAAACTGTGATGTAAGTAATTTTTGCGTTACTTTTTATTTAAAACATTACAGCAGTTTTTAGGTATCATTTTTATATTTTTTTGGGTATCATTTTTACTGTATTCACTGTGCTATGTTTTTTTTAGTTACTTTTTGTTGCTGTATTAATTTTGTTGTTGTACTGTTGCACTAGCTTTGTAATTCAATTGAATTTATTTCATTTTAATCAATCAAATTGTGATTCAAACATTTTTTGTATTACTTTTGTCGTTAAAATATTATAGCAGTTTTTGGGTATCATTTTTATATTTTTTTAGGTATCATTTTTATGGTTTGTATATGAGAACTGTGGCAAGTAGGTAGACATAGTGCACAACCACTATAAAACTGGCATTAACCAAAGGGCATGGTAGACATAGTCTTCGTGCCCCCAAAGTTTTGTCTGCGGGGCTTAACCCAGTTGGCAAGGGCTCCTAGCAATCATGGAACAAAGTTCCTGGAGGTTGCGGGTTCGATCCTTGGCAGCTACGCTGCTATGCTCTCCTACGATAAAGGCTTGGAGCGGTTATCCCTTTGGTTCCTGTAACGGGTTAGGGATTGATGCTCCTTGCTGGGCTGGCATTAATTGAGGAACCCATGTGGCGGACAATGGGTATACCTACTGCCTTCGATTTCATCAAGCAGTTTAAAAAAAAAAATAACACCCACCTACTCAATTCAAATCTCACAAAAATAATATTTATTCTCAGTAATACCTGCTGATTAAAAAAATAATAGCAATCAATTCAATTCAATTATCACAAAAAAGAGATTATTCTCAATAATACACAATAATACCCACTTGTATCATATGATACCTACAACTATACATAACTGATATACTAGGATACATTGTTTTCCTACACAATATAAGTACATACAACACTGCACCCCATTCCATACATGCATTCATGCATTTACTTTTACTTGTACTCAATTCAGTCTTGAATTCAAGTAAATTGCAGCAGCATGCAGTATCTGCAAGAATTTCATACACAATCAAAACTTATACCAACATAATAATGTAAATTCAACTAGAAAACATAAAACTAATACCTACAAAAATATAAAAATGATACCTAAAAACTGTTATGATGTAAACTCAACTAGAAAATATAAAACTAATACTTAAAAAAATATAGAACTGATAACTAGAAACTGCTATGATGTAAATTCAACAAGAAAATATAAAACTGATACCTAAAAAAATATAAAACTGATACCTAAAAACTGCTATGATGTAAATTCAACTAGAAAATATAAAACTGATACCTAAAAAAATATAAAACTATTACCTAAAAACTACTATGATTTAAATTCAACTATAAAATATAAAACTGATACCTAAGAAAATATAGAACTGATACCTAGAAACTGCTATGATTTAAATTCAACTAGAAAAAAGCAAACTGATACCTACAAAAATATAGAACTGATACTTAAAAACTGCTTTGATATTTTAAAGGAAAACTGATACAAAAAATATTTACATCCCACTTTGATTGATTATAATGACATAATTTGGATTGAGTTGCAAATCTAATGCAACAGTACAAGTACAAAACTGATATAGCACCAAAATTATAAAGACAAAAGCATAACACTATTAATTTTAGAAAACGGATAGCAAACGATTCAAAAAAGGAACATTAAAACCTATACCTACTTGAAGAGGGAATAGAATCCATGAATCACAGATTGAGGAAAAAAAAATACCTAATCGAAATATTTAAGGTTAAATTAAAGCAATTTTGATAAGAAAACAAATTCAATCGATGCAACAAAAAATAACCTAATTGATATCTGAAACCGATATGCACGAGGAACAATTTCTGAATCCGATATGTGCGAGGAACAAATGATTGTTAATCTCATGAATGAAATCCAAAATAAATACGCTCAAGAGTGATTTTGCAATATGAATCAGAAGAAAAAAACGCACTGGAGATTTTAGGGTTTTCGAGATCTGAGAGAAGCGCGATATATGAACGATGAAGAAAATAAGTCAGCGCACGTGTAATTAAAAAAAATCAGTATATTGTCCTTGTGAATAAAATTTTAGTGGGTTGTCCTTATGGATAAAAAAGCCCTAAAATTTGTCCTTGTGATCATTTTCCTGTTTAAATAATTTGTTCTTAAAAGAAATTAATATACAAATTAATCAGTGATATAATGTTAACTTTACAAGCAAACAAAAAAGATTATGTATAATTGAAAAAAAAATGTAGTTACAATGGAAATAAATTTTTCTTCATCGTTGTTTATTCCTATTTGATTATATTTTCCTATCATTTCTAAGGTGAATGTTTCAGTTACTAACATGCATGAAAAATCTACTCATAGAAACAATGACATATTTTTTTTGCATTACCAATATTCATTGAACTCTGGATTTTACATTATTTGTATTGGGAGTTTGTCTCTTCCATAAAATCATCGCTAACATGTGCCTTGACGAAGAAGTAAAAGTTGGAAGGTATGCTACACTATGGTACACAATTTCAATTCATAATACCTAATTTTTTTTATGGTTGCCTCTTTGTTTTCCTGTCTATTTGATGGCAGTCATCTAATTTATAATTGGTCCAATTGATGTTGATTTGAATATTTCTTTTAGATTCCTTTATTAAGCTGCATCAAATGCCCAACAATTTATGATAATGTTGATGCTATAAAAAGCAAGAATTCCCAACTAGGCTATTCTTTCTTTATCCATAGCTTCCTAGAATTGTGTTTTTTTCCTCCTTTGTATTATTTTCCATATATGCAATTATCCAATAGCTTTCACCATTCTTACATTTTCATGAATTCACCATACGCTTCACTTACATCAATTTCTAATTGTTTAAATCCCCACAGTTTCAAGTAGTAACTATGTTTTTGTTTTCATAATATGCAGATATCAAATAGCTTTCATCGTCTTATAATTTCATGTGTTTATCTTATGCTTCACTTAAATCTAATTTTGATGCAGATCCCCTTAGTTTCCAGCAGTATACCTTTTATATTATATATATTGTTTTTATGTTTTTGTTCATTATATAATGTTGATCTATACCTTTTATTTTTTACTTTGTTTGTATGAATAAAAGTACCCAAACATGATAAAAATCCCTAGCCATTTAGCAATTAAAATCGAAGTCGATACTATAAAATTACCAAAGGCATACCCAAATATTTTTTTCAATGCAACTATTGAAAATTGATATTTTTTGTTAATTGAACTTCTAATTAAGCATGCTAATGTTTGATATTTGATAGTTATGCTACGATCTAAAGCAGCCAAATTCTTCAATTCCTATTTAAAACAGTGGATCAAGTGTATATATAAAGCTGAGTTGAAGATTCCATCATTTTTACACTCATAAGCGACAGTGAACCAAAAAAATCCTCTACAAAGATGGCAAGGTATCCAACTCTCTCTTTACATCAACTGAGTTTTACTTTTATGTCTATTATACTATATATAGAAATGAATATGTTACCCTTTTTCTTTATTATTATGTTTTTGGGAACAAAATTCTCATAATTTAAATGAGTTTCCATTTTTGCATTTCAATCACTAAACATTTAATTTGGGGCATTGTTATTTGCACTCCAAAATTGGTTAAGGGGTGATCAATTTTGAGGACATTCCAGTCAATTTTAGAATTGTTATAGGCGTACTGAACACAAAAATTTATATACAAAAATATCTCTACTTCACCTCTCGGGTGTTGTTATTGACACTCCAGTTTTGGTTAAGTGGTGTCACGTCTAAGAATGAAAATTTGGTATATTCCTACCTTGTTCCATTTTAATCATTTTCGATGGCTCTTCTCCAATTTTCAGATCTAAACTCGATATATCCCTATCGAATTCCACTGATAAATTATGCAGCACCTTGACGAATTTCAACTGAGTCTCCCCTTAACAAAAAGTTGAGTGTTAATAACAATTGATACATGCCCCAATTATCAAGATAAGGGTAATTTGGTTATATTATAATTAAATTTTAAGGGAGGGTCACTTTTTAGCGTCCTCTCCTTAATAAATTTTAAAATAATAAAAAATGAGCCATCCCTTAACCAATTTTGGAGTGCGAATAACAATGCCCTTAATTTGGCATTTCATTTCCATAAATATTTTAAATCTCATCGATTATTAGACCATATTTCTCACATTTACCTTACCTTTTCTATTTCTCCTCCTTACATTTAATGCATCTTCCAAGAAATTTATTATCAATTTTAATTTAATCCAGACAAGCTATATTCTCTTCAACTCAAACAACTGCTTTCTATCCCGATCCTCATAAACTCTATGTTTCATTTCCGTATTCCCCATTTTCAAACTATTGCGACTCATCTTATGAGGAGTTTGATTTCTATTTTAGTTTAATTCATCTTGGCAGCTGATCGATACTTTTCTATGAATTAAAAAAATGCAAATTTATTATAAACCGCAAGCGCGCAGATTGTGTGGTATGCAGGTCGAACACAGAGAGAAATTTTAAATTTATTATTTATGTAATTTCGTGGGCGAGTTAGACAGTATTTGGAGATGAGATTTGAAATAATGCTATTGAATTTACTATAGATTCGAATCTAATCAGATCAATACTAAATTCAACAAATAAAACAAATAGAACAAATTACTAGAAAAAAATAGCAAATAAAAACAACAATAGCAAATTAAAATTGTGATTGTCATTGAATCTAATCAAACGGTCAATCACTAACATACAATAATAAAAGAAAATTAACAATTTGTGCTCTACCAAAACTAATTGAGTAGATAACATGAATTGTTATGAAAAAAAGAATAATAAACTAGAATGAAGAAAAAGATTATTAAGGAGAAGAAGAGAATACAGAGAAAGGAACAGAAGTTTAATACAATGGATATTTATAGGGGATGTAATCTCCTATCTATGTGAATATAAGGCCAAAGAAAAATATATGAAAATATTTTCTTTCCAAAGATAAAAGAATATTCCTTTCATGGTGTTTGATTGAAGATTTGTAATCAATGCATTCCTTTTGACGTATGGCACTGTCAATGGGAAGATGAGCATATGTTTAACTGAAGATTTGTAATCAAAGCTTTCCCTTTCTTTTTGCATGACAGTTAAATATAATTGATTTGACCTGAATTCTTTGAGAGGAATATGCCAAATTCCTAAAATCTTTTTTAAGTGCATATTATATATATATATATATATATGCATACAAATGACTATATATATAATATCACTTAGTCCATATATTCTTCAAAACACAGGAGGCGGGGTGCAAAGCATTCATGTTCCTTTCTTCATAAAAAAATAGGACTTGACAGGGATCGAAGTCAAAACACTCTACCAAAATTTCTAGGCCTTTACCAGTGAGATACAACATCTTTTGGGATAGAAAACTTGTTGATTCCAAAAAGTAGCAATTTTCCATGCAATTGGTCTTTGATTGAGATAGAAGAGACATTTATTGATAATGTGTGAAAATACACAAAAATACTCAATGTAACATTTATTTATTTACAATAAAGATAAGATATGAGCATAAAAATAAGCACTTTTACATGTTAATCAAATACCCCCACACTTATCATTTACTTGTCCTCGAGTAAAGCAAAAACGAAAAAAAAAACTAAATTAGGCAGGTCACACTTTCATAGGAAACACTATTGCATTGAGCATATGCAACAAGCCGTTATACATCTACGTGTCCCTAGTAGGAGAGTGGTGTCTTGTGAGGGTTTTCAGCGGATACTACCCACAAAATCAGAATGCAGTATGTTATGGTTCTAATGCAACTACATTAATGCAATGGATATATACAAGTGAAACGACAATGAAAGCACGACTTATATTAGAAAAGTTGCAACATAGAAGTATATAATTTGAAATCAATCAATGGAAATTTTTGGTTCCCTAACTTGTTACAAATTTTCAACATAAATCAGGCTTCCATGCATTAAATTCTAGCTTGTCCAATTGGTTTAGTTGATAACTTAGTGCACCCATGAAATAAATTCTTAGTTTGCTTGTCACGGTTTGTAAAGTGGTATTCTCATTTCCTTGTGTATGACAAGTCAAATCAATAAGTTTAAGAAGTGCTTTGGCATCATCGCTTATTCTCTATCTCTATAAAAATTAAAAATTATGATTAATTACTCACACCTAACTTAAAAGACCAAGGTATACCACCTATGGCAGATGGAATCGAACTTGACAGATTTTGCAGACCGAAGCTGACTTTATCAACGATATGTCGGTAATCCTTAGGTGTCCAACTCATAAAATGAGACCAA
The DNA here is from genome assembly GCA_030737875.1 of Allium sativum. Taxonomy (NCBI): domain Eukaryota; kingdom Viridiplantae; phylum Streptophyta; class Magnoliopsida; order Asparagales; family Amaryllidaceae; genus Allium; species Allium sativum. The sequence continues at coordinate 216,393,957 of CM060916.1, read as the reverse complement.
GGTATACCGACGCTGACTCGTCAACAAGGTGTCGGAAAGAGTTTGGCGGGTTTCCACACTGACACTAGATTTTTTACAAGCAATGTTGGATACCGTTGGACTACTATTGTTAATCAATGTAAAAAGAAGAGAGAGAGTTATACAATTTAGCTTAACACAACTTAGTCTCAAAGATTCGAAAAGCCAATATAAGTATTTTAAGTCCTCCACTCATTAAATAAAGACTACAATTTAGAATAGACTTCATAACCATCACCTAAGAATCTTCATGTGTACCAGTTACACTATTGTCCCTCATAATTCAACTTTTCATCATATTTATTATTCGATCTTAGTTAAGAAAAAAATACCATTAACTAACTGAAAATTGTTAACTTACTTCATTGTACCAATCTAAAATGAGTTGTGTCTGATTATTTTATCTATTTTTTTCTTTTAGAATGAAGAAAGGAAAGACATGTTGCAAGAAATATTGGGATGTAATGCAGACTTGACTCTCTGCACTAGATTGAGACAGTGTCCCGAGTGTCTAAGGTATGTAGACCAAAATGGAAGGAAAAGAAGAAAAAAATGGAAAAGAAAAGGAAAAGAAAAAAAATGTACCACCTAAGTTCACAATGGATGATCAGGTTCACGAAGATCGATAAGGTCATCATCTTCGTATTGCTCGAATTCCAAAAATGGTTTCAGTCGTTGACCATTTACTTTGAAGACATTTCCAACCTTAGGATTTTCAATTTCAATTGCTCCATGTGGATATATTGTTTTCACAACATAAGGTCCAGTCCATCTAGATCTGAGTTTTCCTGGAAGCAAGTGAAGTCTAGAGTCGTACAAAAGAACTTTTTGACCTAGTTGAATTCCTTACAAAGAATGTTCTTGTCGTGTTGGGCTTTGGTTCTTTCTTTATAGATTTTTGCGTTTTCATATGCTTCATTTCTTATTTCCTCTAATTCTGAAATCTGTAACTTCCTATGTGAACCAACTTTCTCTAAGTCAAAATTCAAAAGCTTTATAGCCCAAAGAGCACGATGCTCCAATTCAAAAGGTAAGTGGCAGGCCTTTCCAATGACTAACCGATATGGTGACATCCTTAGATTGGTTTTGTAAGCAGTGTGAAATGCCCAAAGTGGATCAATCTATTTTATGGTCCAATCTTTTCTGTTAGAATTCACTGTTTTCTAAAGGGTTTGTTTGATTTATCTATTGGAAACTTCTACTTGCCCACTAGTTTGTGAATGGTAAGGGGTAGACAGCTAGTGTGTGATAGAGTATTTCTTGAGCAAGGATTCAAAAGCACAATTACAGAAGTGAGTGCCATTATCACTAATGATAGATCGAGGTGTGCCAAAGCGTGAAAAGATGTTTTCTTTGACGAATTTAATAACAACCTTGTTGTCATTAGTTCTAGTAGGGATGGCTTCAACCCATTTTGAGACATATTCTACCGCAAGCAAGATGTAAAGATTCCCAAATGAGTTAGGGATTGGTCCCATGAAATCGATGCCCCAAACATCAAATAATTCAGTTAATAAAATGGGGTTAAGTAGCATCATGTTTTGTTCAGTTATTTGACCTGTTCTTTGACATCGATCACATTTAGAGCAAAATTCGAAAGCATCACAGAAGAGTGTAGGCCAATAAAAACCGCTTTGCAACACTTTTGTAGCAGTTTTTCTTGCTCCAAAATGACCGCCATAAGCATGTTCATGCGAGAAGGAGAGAATACTTTGGTGTTGATGATTAGATACACACCTTCAAATGATTTGGTCTGGACAATATTTGAAAAGATATTGGTCGTCCCAATAGAAGTTTCGAACATTAGAGAGAAATTTTTGTCTTTTTTGTTTCGACCATTTAGGGGGGTGTTTGATGTGTGACAAGATAGTTCACAATGTCAACGTACCAAGGGGTGTTAAAGGTCGAAAGAATACATTCATCGGGAAAATAGTCATTGATTTGGGTGTCATCAACATTTTTGTGCATAGTTTGATAGAGGTAATCCGCTACAACATTCTCAGAACCCTTCTTATCTCGTATTTCTATATCGAGTTCTTGAAAAAGAAGGATCTATTGGATCAGGCGGGCTTTGGCATCCTTTTTAGAAAGTAAATATCATAAGGCATCATCGTCAGTGTAAACTATGACTTTGGATCCTATGAGATATGGTCTGAATTTCTCAAGAGCGAAGGCAACTGCTAAAAATTCCTTTTTAGTAGTTGAGTAATTCAATTAGGCCTCGTTTAAGGTTTTTCTAGCAAAATAAATGACACAAGGGAGTTTATCGATTCGCTGACCTAAGATGACTCCAATTGCAAAATCAGAAGCATCGCACATAAGTTCAAAGGGTTGAGTCCAATCTGGGGGTTGAATGATGGGAGTTGTGGTCAAGATTGACTTAAGAGTTTCAAAAGATGTTTTGCAATGATTGGAAAATTCAATCTTGACGTCTTTGGCAAGTAAGTTCGAGAGAGGTTTTGTGATTTTCGAGAAATCCTTAATGAATCTTCAATAGAATCCTGCATGGGCAAAAAATAAACGAACATCTTTAACAGACATAGGAGGAGGTAGATTAGCAATTAAATCGATTTTGGATTTATCGACTTCCTCTTTTTACCATGAAGTTACATTTTTCCTAACTAAGTATGAGTGATTTCTCCTTACAACGTTTTAGGATGAGTTCCAAATGAGTGAGACAATGGGAAAATGATGATCCATGGATTGAAAAATCATCCATGAATATTTCCAAGAATTCTTCCACCATATCAGAAAAAATACTCATCATACACCTTTGAAAAGTCGCGGGGGCATTACATAAGCCAAAAGGCATGTGACGATAAGCAAAGGTTCCAAAGGGACCTGTAAAGGTAGTCTTATGTTGATCTTCTAAAGCGACATGAATTTGGTTATAGCCATAATATCCATCGAGAAAACAATAGTACCCATGTCCTGCCAAGCGTTCAAGCATTTGGTCAATAAAAGGAAAAGGAAAATGTTCTTTTAATCTTGTTGAGTTGAGCTTTCAGTAATCAATACACATGCGCCATTTTGTTTTGATTTTTATTGGGACGAGTTCATTACTTTAATTTTTGATCACTGTGACTCCCGATTTCTTTGGTACAACTTGTACCGGACTCACCCAAGTACTATCAGAGATAGATAAATGATGTTATTATCTAGACATTTGACTATTTCTTCCTTAACCACTTCTCTCATATTTGGGTTTAATTGCCTTTGAGCCTCACAGATAGGTTTAGCCTCATCAACTAAATGTATGCGATGTTCCACAATTGATGGATTGATACCTTTGACATCGCTAATTTACCATCCTACTGACTCTTTATTTTTACATTAAATATCCAAAAGTTTTTCTTCTTGGTCCTCGGTAAGATCAGAGGCTAAGATAACGGGAAAATTTTCTGTAGCATCATAGTATGCATACTTAAGGTCTCATGGCAAGGGCTTGAGGTCCAACTTAGGATGTTTATATATGTTAACATTGGTCAACATTCCTCGGTTAGGTTCATATGATGAGGGTTTCGAGTCAAGAAGTTCAGAAATGTATTCGAGATCAACGAAATCAGAGTTAAAATGGTCAGGACACATTTTCTAGTCTTCAGAAGTGTTCTTTGAGGTTTCATCAACTGTTGTTTGAATCATGTCAATTTCATTATTCTCTAAATCCCTAGGTTGTTTGTTGAGATTAACGATGTTTAGCTCAATGGTTAGGTGCTCAAAAGAAAGTCGAAGTTGACCATTACTACATTTTATGATAACATTTGAGGTTACTAAAAAGGGGCATCCTAATATCAACGGGATTTGAACATTGGGATTTGAGGCAGGTTCAGTTTCTAGGATTACGAAATCGACAGGGAAGTAAAATTGTTCGATTTGTATCAAGACATCTTTAATTATTCCCAATTGCTTTTTGAAAGATTGATCAGCTGGCTGAAGAGTGATGTTTGTTGGTTTAATCTCCACTAATCCAAGTTGACAATAAACAACGTAAGGTAGAATATTAACAATGGTGCCAAGATCAAGTAGGGCATGAGAGATGTGAGTGTTTCCTATTTTGCAGTCAATTGTAGGGAAACCAGGGTCTTTGTACTTGACTGGGGCAAGATTCGAAAGAATAGAGCTTGTATCCGCAGTCAAAAGGCAGTTTTTGGAATGTTAGTGGCATGTTCCTGTGTACACAGTTCCTTAATACATTTTGCATATTGAGGAAATTTTTCAATGGTGTCTACAAGAGGAATGTTCACACGAACTTGCTTGAAAGTTTCCAAAATTTTATTGAAATTTACCGCTTTCTTCTTATTATTGAGTTTATGAGGAAATGGAGTTGGTTTATCGACTCTCTAATCAATTTCATCATTCAAAGAAGAAGTTTTAGCCATGGGAAATGAAAGTGGTAAAGGTGTAGAAGATGAAATGTTAGTATTGCCAACATTGATTTTCGAAGGCGTGTCGGGTTTGCCGACACTAGGAGAAGAACTGTTGGGATTGCCAATAGTTAAGGAAGATGGAAGTTTAGAACAACTGGCATTCGTAGCCATTAAGTGATCGTCAAGCTTTTTTGTATTTGGGTTAAGTTTGAAGATTTGTCAGGGTCGCCCACATTAATTCCAACCCTCTTTCCAGACCCAAGGGTTGTAATAGCATTGACCGGAATATGGTTTTCGTCCTCACAAGAATTTAGAGTACGAGAGTTATAAATTGGATCCACCTCGGGTTGACTAGGCAATTTTCCCTTCTCATTACTTTTCGTTAGTACCTTCATCATATTCATCATTTGTTCAAGTTTAGCTTCTTAAGAGTTTATTTGTTTCTCTAAATGCACAATTTCTTATGACGGTTGAGAAGATTGAGTTGAGGATTGAAAGTTGGGATGCCTAAAAGTTGTTTGGATTAAGGTGCAGCTTGAGAGGTTTGAGAATTGGGAGATGGAGCTTGGTAATTCGGATTTGGAATAAAGGGTTGCATGTGAGATGGGTTTGTCGAATTATTATGATTTGACCAAGAAAAATTTGGGTGATTCCTCCAACTAGGTTTGTATATGGATGAGTAAAGGTTATTTTGAGCTATAGCATTGGCTTGGTCATGAAAGTAATAATGGGGTAGCCCTTCTCCGACTTGAGGGTTCTGATTTTCTAAGGGAAAGTGATTTAGGTCCACGACATGCACTCCTCCAGTAGAAGTACGAATGAGAACACGAATTGACTCCCATTGCATGTCTTTTTCAGAATAATCTTCTCTGAATTCCCAAGCTTCATCGGCTATTTTAGACATAAACTCTCCTCCACACATTGATTCTAGTTGTGTTCTAGTCTGATAGTTTAACCCTTCATATGCAATTTGGCACAAGTGATGTTTTGGGATTGCATGACGAGGACAACTGTACAGTAATTGGTTGAATCTCTTGAAGTATTTTGAAAAAGTTTCCCCTTCGTTTTGAGAAAACTGATTTATTTCAGCTCGAATTTTTAGAGTTTTATGGAAAAGGAATACAGTGACAAATTCATCCCAACTTCTGATGGAATGTTTTGGAAGAGAATTTAGCCATCTTTTAGCGCTTTCGAGTAATGCAAATGGAATTAGCCTCGTCTTGATTAATTCGTTAGACAATTGTTGCATTTTTGTTGTGGACGCATACAATTCAAATTCATTTAGAAATTCGTAAGCATTTTCAGAACTAGTAAATTTTGGTACCCCTTGAATAAACAAATGCTTAAGCTCAAAATTGTTACCTTCGGCTGGTGGGAACACATTGACAGAAGGTTGAACAGTCCTAGTTGGGTAACACATTGATAGAAGGGTTTATCCATTCTAACACTGAGATTTTGTAAATTTTGATTTATTCGATTGTAATCCTTCTCATTATCAAAATTTTGATTTATTTGAGAACCCCTAGGAGAATTATGGTGACTGACACTTTTCTCACTCATCGTTGTAAAATGCAAATAAAGAAATCGTATACTTAAGACTGACACAATTAGCTCCTATTCAAAATAAATAACGTACTCAAGTATATCTTATTAATTGATAGTTTCGATTTGAAGAGGGAAGAGGGTCTTATGGCTGTTCATGTATAGTATAAATACTAAGGGATACGACCAATGTTTTACGGGTAGTATGCAACCTCTTTTGTTAAAAGTTCAATAAACTAAACTAATATATATCCGCGATCAAACCCTTGAGAGAATCAATTTCACAAAATACACTCTTGTAGTTAAATATTTTGCAAATCAAATTAAATAAATAGATTAGAAAAGTTAAGTTGCTAAAATAAATAAAATAAATTTTCAAAACTAAATATTTAACTAATTTGTTTGTCCTAATGAGCTTGAGTTTTGATCCTAACGCTAACGCCTAATCACGTTTTATTTAAGTCCAAGGTGTATGAAAATGACAAAATTTAATTGTTTTGGAGCCAAGGAAAGTTAATGACTTCCTCACCTTATGTTTGTTAGGGGCTTTGCTCGTAACTAAGTTTATTTTAGTATGCAGCCAAAATAACAATCACACAAAAATAATCGCAGAAATTAAAATTGTACAAGCAAGCTGCTGCCCATGCAGAAACTTTTTACAAGCAATTTCTATTTTTTTTCTTTACATCAGATCACTTGTAGAGTTTAGAAAATTTTACAGTGGGGTATGGCTGTCCGTCCAGAAAATTTGAGTAGTGCTCACGTTTCAAACTCCACTGTTTACAAATCGGTTGACCTTTGAAATTCCTGTTTGTTTGCTTAAATCTGTTTCTTCACTTTGGCCTTTGATTCGTTTTTGGAGATCTCACTCTTTTATTTTGGAAGCAATTAAAAAGAAACCAAAAAAACTAAGTAAGAAAAAAAAACTAAAACCAAGCTTTAAAAAATAAAAGAACTAAACCTAACACAAACGAGAACTAGGCTCGTGCACTCTACTCAAAGAAAAGGTATGCACACAGGTGAAGCCACTCTCACTCCTATAAATACCCAGGCCACACTTGAACAAAACAATTAAACCAAAAAAATATAGTACAAAACAATTCCAGGAAAACCAAAAGAATTAGTCAAAATCAAGTTCAGTTTTTCTTATCCACGACCACACACGCAAATCGATTTCTTTTTTGGTTCCTAAGGTTTCGGAAACGAAAGCGAATTGGAGGGTTCGATTTGGGGTTTTCGAATTGTGTCTACTGTGTTCGATTTGGAACTATAGTCAACTAGGGTATTTCTCAAATTGCGGTTGGGGTTTAAGTCAGAATTAGGTGCGACTTTGATTTGGGTTTTGGGTACTAAATTTTGGTCGGAATTTGGCAAAGGGCAGCAATGGTGATTGGTTCAAAGTGAGCGAAGTTGCTCAGGTTTTTTTTTGAATCAGGTGGTTCGGTTTGGTAAATGCATGATGGACTTTGATTGTGTGTGTGTGAGGTAGGAGTTTCAGGGGTTTGCGAATTTGAATTTGTTGAGATGGTGGATCCGTGAGTTTCGATGATAGAAGTGGCAGGTTGAATTGGTGAATAGGGTGATCCCTGTAGATTCAGATAGGGAGAAGGGGGTTGCGAGATGATCAAAAAGTATAAAGGCTGAACAGGTTCTGCGTCGATGAGAAGATGCTTTTCTGGTATTTTTTTGCTTTGCGAGTTGAACATCATTCGGTGATGAAGAAAGTTTGGAATTTGTCGAGGAAGGTGGTATGGAATTGTAATTTGGTGGCTGCACCTGGATGATCGTTGGTTATGTGATAGTTGAGATGCTATTGATGGTGGTGGGTAGGTGATCGTACCAGAGAATTGCAAGACAACAGAAAAAAAATTGCAAAAGGAATTTTCCTTGTTTTTTTTGGAATTTGTAGGAAGAAGTAAGCTATGTAACAAATTTTTTTTTCCAGAATTGTTGAAAGGAAGGAAGAATTGTAAAAGAAATTGGAAAGGAAATAAGAAAAAAAAGTGGCATGAATTTTTTTTCCTTTTGATTTGGAGATTGTGGTACCAATATGTAAAATAACCAATCAATTAAGCAAGAATTTTCTTCTATATATGAAAGAAAACCAAAGGTAAAAATAAAATAAAAACTTACACGAATCAAAAATTAAATAAATAATAATATTTATCTATTGCTTGCGCGTCAAAAACTTAATCAACAGTTTTTTATGAATTAAAAAAAATGCAAATTTATTATAAACTGCAAACACACAAATTGTGTAGTATACAGGTCGAACACAGGGAGGAATTTTAAATTTATTATTTATGTAATTTCATGGGTGAGTTAGACAATATTTGGAGATGAGATTTGAAATAATGCTATTGAATTTACTATAGATTCGAATCTAATCGGATCAATACTAAATTCAACAATTAAAAACAAAGAGAGTAAATTACTAGAAAAAACACAACAAACAGAAACAACAAATTAAAATTATGATTACCGTTGAATCTAATCAAACAGTCAATCACTAACATGCAATAATAAAAGAAAAATAACAAATTGTGTTCTACCAAAACTAATTGAGTAGACAACACGAATTGTTATGAAAGAAACGAACAATATATTAGAATGAAGAAAAACTTTTATTAAGGTGAAGAAGAGAATACAGAGAAAGGAACAGAAGTTTACAATGAATACAATGGATATTTATAGGGGATGTAGTCTCCTATCTATGTGAATATAAGGCCTAAGAAAAATATATGAAAATATTTTCTTTCAAAGATAAAAGAATATTCCTTTCATGATTTTTGATTGAAAATTTGTAATCAATGCATTCCTTTTGACGTATGGCATTGTCAGTGGGAAGATGAGCATATGTTTAACTGAAGATTCGTAATCAAAGCTTTCCCTTTCTTTTTGCATGACAGTCAAATATAATTGATTTGACTTGAATTCTTTGAGAGGAATATGCCAAATTCTTAAAATCTTTATTAAGTGCATATTATGTATATATATATATATATATATATATATATGTTCATACATATCACTATATACAATATATCACTAACTCCATATATTCTTCAAAATACAAGAGGCGGGGTGCAAAACATTCACGTTCCTTTCTTCATAAAAATTAGGACTTGACAGGGATCGAAGTCATAACACTCTACCAAACTTTCTAGGCCTTTAATAGTGAGCTACAACATCTTTTGGGACAGAAAACTCGTTAATTCCAAAAAGTAGCAATTTTCCATGTAATTGGTCTTTGATTACGATAGATGAGACATTTATTGATAATCTGTGAAAACACAAGAAAATACCTAATGTAATATTTATTTATTTACGATAAAGAAAAGATATTAGCATAAAAATAAGCACTTTTACATGTTAATCAGCAGCATGTTATTCAACTGAAAGAGCATTTCTATTTCATATTTTTTAATCTGATTCTCATAAAATCTTTATTTCATTCCCAATTTCTCCATTGTCAAATTGCGTTGAAAGTTGGCTATGAAGAAAAACATTAATAAGCCTTCCTTAAATATCATGTGGGTCTTCAATTTAATTTTCAAAAAGGAATCCCCTTTCCTCTCTAAGTAATCATTGAAATAGAGTCCCCAGAATTTGGAAATTAGTGGATTAAAGGAAACTATATGATTTTGATTTGTAAACTTTCTTTCCATATTTTGCAAATAATCAAATTTAATAATCTTAATTTTGTTGAAGCAATGTTTCTACTAGCTCAAAGGAGTAGTACTATTAGCAATAATAACAAGTATTTAAGATATATAACATTTGCTTTAGCATTATTATTTCAACGTGGAAAATTGATAATTTGCTAAATGGATAACCTTTTAAACTGATTAAAAGGGGTTGTATAAGAATATTATAAACATGCCACCACATTTTATGGAGCTGGTTATATATTGATTCTTACCAGTTAGTTTTATTAAATATCTGAAGCTGCGTAATGGGATAAAGTGACTACTCAATCAATTCTCAAAGGCCTGCATGATTATGCTTTTTGAGAATGATCAAATGCCTTAAAATGATAAGTAGTTATTCATGGAAACCTTTTTTTGTGAAAGTTACAACAAATCCAAAGTCTATTATTTTGATTTTAGGCCATGTCAATCAAGAAACTTTTTTATAGTCAATATTAGTATTAGTAGAATGAGTTTTGAAGCTCAATTCACACTACTAGGGAAGAAAAATGACATATTAGCTAGTAGAGCAAGACCTTGCTTGCAGAATTCAACTATTTGTTTTTTATTTTCATCCAAGGCCCTAGAAATATGAGGCAAAACTGTCAACTTAGACACATTTCCTTTGCGTGACATGAAAATGCATCTATCTTATTTGCCTACAGAATTTATTTCAATATCTAACTGGGCTTTTAGGGAAAGCTTGAGCAAGTTTTGAAATTTAAGAATTTTTTTAGGTATATGGACTTATGCTATATGTAGAAAAATATAGAATTTGATAGTTTGATGCTTTTTGACTATTACTTTTTTTTACAATGGTTTAAACTATCTATCGTACTATATGTATTGCTACATGTCATTTAGTAGAATTTTGTTAAAATAGTTTAATTTGAGGTAAAACTTCCCCTAAAATTTTAGTGGTCCTATTATCATATTGATGAAATTTGTTTTTACTCTTATAGTGAAGCTTTGAACATGGTAATTGCATGATGTTGCTCCTACATGTGGTTTCAACTAATTTACTAATGGAATTGGCTTTGTTATCAGCATGCACATCATTTTTTATTATTTCATGATATTTTTGGAGCATTCTAGCTATAGCTTTCTACTTTTAATATTTTGTTGCAGGTAAGTATCTTCACCTTTTTGCACGCGATCTGTTTTAATGATTATTTTAATGGATTTAAACTTATGTCATATGTATTGTATACTTTTTTGTGTAGGTCATCCTAAAACCAGTTCAACTTTTGCATGTAGTACAAAGAAGAGAAGCTGATTTTTTGCAGATGGTTAATAAATATCATGTGCACATATTGCATGATTTTTAGTGAAGTAAATATGGGTTATGTATCAAGTGTTATATTTTTCAAACATGCTTATGGACTATTATTAAATCTATGCTCATCAAACTCTAGTGCTAATTGTAGACTTATCAAATTTTGATGAATGTTGCTTATAGAAGTGGCTAGTTCTATCTTATCCGGTTTAATAGAATGATTGACGTTTTACTGAAGTAATTGTGTTTGGTTTTTCTTTGACTTTATGTTTTCATTCATTTTTCATAACAAGTATATATTTTGTGAATATATTTTTAGTTGTATTAATAAATGGGTAATTTTATTATTACTATTTTTTACCATGATATTTGTCAGTATAAGTTACATACTATCTTAAAACCATACGTTAGTTCACTATCATTTTATCTATTTCAATAAACTATTAAAATAAAATTGTTAGCTATTACTTTAGTTCCAAATGGTAATACCACTTAAACTTTAATTTACTATTTTGATTGAGTTCTACGGGAAGGATACAAGTTGCTTGGACACTTTAATATCTGGAAAATAGCACGGAGTTCATGTACCGACCTAGATTTTTAATCATTTTGTTTAAATATTTAATTTGGTTTAAATATTGATTTGGAAATATTAATAGATTTTTATTTATTTAGTTAACGAAGTTCGAACATATAAATTATATTTAAATTAAAACGAGCACGTAACTACAAGATAGTTCGTAATATTGAGTTTTGAACTTTAGTTGAATATACGGAATCCGTTTTAAGTCGAAATTATATGAAACAAGAAACATTAGGATCAAACTGATTATAATTTTCTAGTAAAAGATAAAAATTGAGATTTCATATTGTAGATTTTTTTTTATGTACAAATCAAATTTTCAAATAGTCGCTATGGAATTGTTATAAATTATAACGTTTTATTTAATAAAAATAAATAGGTCTTTAATAAAATTATATATCGTTTTAACCTGAGATTTGATCAAAATAGATTTTGACTAGTTATATATGATGTTGGAATATAATAGAAGTTAACAAAGTTTTTAAATATTTAGTTTAATATTAATTTAGCAGAAAGTGAATTTATATTATTTTAATACAGTTAAAAATAGCGAATTTTGAAATAGTTTCAATGGATTTGTAATGTTAAATTATTGTTTGAAAATAAATTTCGCGACGATTCGATAACGTGTGTGACCTCGGTAGCCATAAACGTCTATGTTTTTCATTTAATCGTTTTATCGATTTAATATGAATCTTAAGATTTACCTGTTTTCAAACGATCTCAGATGTAACGACCCGGAAAATCTGAACCAATTTAAAAATTTTAAATTGGTTAATTTAGTGAATTTTAAATATTTAAAATAAATATTTTAAATAATAACGATGAAAAGTAAGTTTGAATCGACATTTGAAAATGAATATAACTAATTCTAATTATAAACAAGGCCTGAAATGGCGTGGTAGTTTCAAAATTTGAATTCGAACTTTGGCTGACTGTACCGGGTGCAAAACAAAACGGATTTGAGTGCAACCAAAAATATTTAAATCTGTTAGTGAATACCTTTCTAACGAATCTTAAAAATCGAAGTTTCATAGCGGGAAGCAAAAGTTATGGCCAAATGAATTTTCAGAAAGGTCGCTATAGAGTTCATAGCCCGTGAAAATGGCCATTTTGCAAACGACCTCGGAATTCGACGAAACCACTTTTGTTGGATCCAGGATGTTAAACTGTTGCTAGGTTTCAAATTTCATAATTTTTGAAGCTAGTATGTGAGGGTGGAAAAGGAAAATGTGTTTGGTCGATTATAGTTAAATTGGATCGACCAGAAAATGGCCATTTTGCAAACGACCTCGGAATTCGACGAAACCACTTTTGTTGGATCCGGGATGTCAAATTATTGCTAGTTTTCAAATTTCATAAATTTTGAAGTTAATATGTGAGCGTGGAAAAGGAAAACGTGTTTTGGTCAATTACAGTTAAATTGGATCGACCAGAAATGGGCCATTTTTCAAACGGTCTCAGAATTCAACGAAACTAGTTTTGTTGGGACTGTATCGTCAAAACATAACTAGGTTTATTTTTCGGGAATTTTTAGAATCAGTATGTGGCCTCGGCAAATTGAAATGTACGTTCAAATCGAATATTGAATGTTTTATATTTTAATTTGAAGAGCAACTGACTGAAATAGTCAAATGGGCCTACGAAACATATCCCATTGTGTTTGGAATGGGGGTATTTAGCTAGGGATGACAGTCATTGGGTTTGGATTGGAGGTCGTGGGAGATGAGGGGTATTTTTGGATTTTTTTTTATTTATTTATATATTTTAAAAACCCACTAAAATAGCCAATTTAAAATTTTTAACGATGGTTAATTTAATTAATAAGAGAATGAATGGTAGAATTTATTCGATTAAATCACCCATTGAACTGATATGAAAATAGATTGAAATATATACATGTGCATTATATATGTTTGAACAGGTAAATGGATTAGCTGTTGAGTAAAGAAATTATTTGCGTGCCCGACAAATAGGTAAACCTTAATGAGTTGGATGCAAAATATTATTATATCAACTCCAGTGAATGCCATTGGATGCGGAGTGCTGGTTGTTCTGTGTGTAATAATAAATGTCGCCATAGGATAGTAACAATTAATTTTTAACTACACTACATGGCATACTTCTGGAAGATAAGCATACTTCATCATATACCACATAAGCATTTGGAGCTTGTGTGACGAGGTGGAAGATTAACCATACGAGCGAGAGGCTTGTAGTTGAAAAAAGAAGTGAAATGCTTATATATATATATACACGCCCCTCGTCCACAAACCATGGACGATATTTATTGGTTGTGATTGGTGTGAAAATTGGTTGATTATGAATGGTTGATTAGAATTGTTTGTGGTTGAAATTGATTGATTGTGGTTGAAAAATACCCGTTTGTGGTTGATAATTATTTGATTGAAACCACACAGGATTAGTTTGTGGAAATGAAAAAAAAATATACATGCCACCTGCGTGCGAACTAGATGCACGAAATCCCCATTGTCAAAAGCTGCGAGGCTTTAAGGTAGAGCGAGGAGCCGTACTAGGGACGGCCCCGGTTTTAACTACCCTTCCGTTATGCTGCCGAAATTTTCTGAAATACTCATGTGTTAGAATCATTTACATTTGTTGATATTATTTTCATATGTTGAAACCGTTCATGTGTTGAATAGAAATTCATTCGTTGAATAGAAATTCATGTGTTGAATGGTATTCTTGTTTTGAAATAAATTGTTTTATAATAAAAATCATATTTTTATCATCTATATGAACTATATAAAATAGTCGTGTTTTGAAATAAATTGTTTTGCAATGAAAATCACATTTTTATTATATTCCAAAGATTACCTTTAACACCGCCGTACTGGGTTTTGGGGTCGTCTCATCAGAATTCAACGAAACTAATTTCATTAAACCCGTAATGATTTATTATTGAAAGATTTCAAATTTCTACATTTTTGGAATTAATATGTGATCGTACGCAATTTAAACGTGTATTGATTCACATTTTGACATTATAAAGGAATTTTCACAAGCAACTTCAGAATTCGACGAAACCTTTTCCATTGTGTCCGAAATATTTAATTATGCTAGGATGTCAATTTCCATTTAACGGAGGTCGTTTGAGATGGTTTTTGTGTGAATCTTGCGTTGTAAGTTTCATAAATAACTAAATAATAATAATTCTCTATTATATTATATACCATCTCATCCAAACCCTACTGCACATCAAAAATTTCATGGTCAAAGGAAGAGCTGCCTCCACCCTTAAAAGAACGGTCTGAAAATCACGAATTCATTCCTCAAATTTCTGAAAATCCATTCATGAATTCGACAAACCCTTAACTGAAATACCGTAGATATTGAGGAGTACTTCAATCTGAATGGCTACGATGAATTATTAGGTGATGTGTCAGTCGAAATCCTATCTCAAAGCTGCGGATTTCATGGTGGTTTTGGAGCCAGAAGGCAGCATCGAGTTGCATGGCACCTAGAGCGAAGGTGGATTGGGTCGAGGCGAGGCAGTGGTGATCGACGATTATTCTCTGGCGATCGGAGCTTCGCGCGGCTATCGGAAGTAGAAAACGGGTTTTGGAAATGAGTAGTGAACGATGGAAACGAGCGTAACAAAAGGAGGAAAGGATTAACTACCGATTAATTCCTAACCAGTGTAATTAGATTATTAATTTATAATTAATGGATTAAATTATTTAGATTAAAATCCTATTACTTATAATAATCTGAACTTGTGCAGAAGGAAAGAATGAAGCACGAAGCATGTCGTGTGAACAAAGGAGGAAGCATCTGCTTATTTGCTATAAAAAAGTAGTTAAATTTATAATTAAATTAATCAAAGGATTACTATTATACTCAAATCAGGAACTAATCGTAATAATAGTCTGTGCAGTTCGAAAAAAGCAGTGTTTTGGAACAAACGGTAAACACGAGGTAACAAAGGAGACGAGGACAAAATATCTGAGTTTGGTCGGCCTGTTAACATAAGGAAAGTAATTAGTTTCCTAATGCGGAATTTAAATAATCGATTATATTATAATTTGTAATTAATTATTTAATGTTTAATTATAGTAGGATTGCACAGATTTTGGGCTTAATTTCCATGTAGCAGTCACGATTTACATTCCTGGGAAGATGGAAATTAGCTCGGTCTATTTAATTGTTAATCCAAAGTAATCAATCTTATTACATATAATTACGAAAAATAATCAATCAATCAAATTGTATGAATTTATAATATTATAATTCTTATGTATGTTAACAGAATTTAACCAAATAAGTTGCATTGGAATTGTGGTGAGGAGATCTACATTATAGAATCAATTTGGACAGAGTTGGAGACTTCTGGAAATAAAATTGTTAAATTAAAAGTTAGTTTAATTTAACTGGAACAGAAAACTGAACCGCTTAGAGATAACGGAAAATGATGTGAGTATAGCTCACTCAGTTGTCCCACTTATATTTTTATAAGTTGAGTTTAATATTTGTGTGCTATGTTTGTTGGTTATTGGATGACTGATGATTATTGGGATGTTTGTTGTTTATTCTTATATGTGATGTTTAAATTAAATGGTTGTTTAATTTAAATGAAATAAAATCGTGCCCGAACCCATGCCATAGTGCATTGCGCTTTCAAATGCCATGGTTGATGGTAGAAACAATGTGTCTCATTTCCATAGCGATTTGTTGAATGTTATGAATGGATAATGGATCTTATGTTGATTTAGTGATGCGATGACTTCGAAGTGAATTCAATGGGGAATGTCGAAGTGATGTGATGTGTTCTTTGTTAGTCGTAATACAACGTGTGCAGTGACAACTCAAAGTTGTTCTGAGTTGGTTAATAATGGTTGGATGGTTACCGTCGATGACGACTGGAGATACAGAAGGCCTAGGAGTTATCATTATCATTGGTTCTAGCTCACTCAAAGCAGGGGTTACACGATTTCATCGTATGGTCGAGTACCTTGGGCTTCGTGTATGGCCTAGACACATTTCGCCATATGGCGTGTGGGGTCTTTTGCTAGAACCAGAGTTTACCATTGGCCCTTGACAATTGATGGAAAATTGTTCTGCCAGTCATACGATCAACGATGGTTTCGAAGCAGGATTGACAGTGAGAGACAGAGTCTGTCATGCATGATGGATGTTTTTCTTGTACCATCTTACGTAAATTATCCAACGTCGAAGGAGATGTTCCTTGGGTGCTTGTCTGATATTTATTTAGGCCTCTAGGGCTTGTGCTTGAGGGATGTTGAATCCGGCTATGATGGTTTATGTGAGATATATAATCTGGATGCTATGAGTAATACTGTTGGTTGCTTTTGATTGCCAGGAATAAATGGTCGTTGTGATTACCATGGATGAATGGTTGAAATGTTTGATGTAAAGGCTATCACTGTCCGATGTGGGGAAGACGGGAGTTGAGTTCTTCTCTCGTGTAGCGGTTTTATCGCTCACTAAGATTATTGTCTGACTCAAGGTTTTATATTTCCCTCTTATTACCTTGGGTTGTTAATCAGATTGTTGGATGGGAAGACTAAGTGGCAGGTGACAGGTGATAGCTTGGTGAGGACGATGTTGCAGTACGGAGGCGAGCAGGTGGCTGGCGTATTATCTTTCCTACTATATAGTATTTGGATTTCCATTATTTGTTAATCTTCTTTGAGTGTTGTAGTGAGGCAAAATTGTATAAACACTATTGTTGTAATCCAAGTGTATAGATATTACTTTCTAGTTGCTAAGAAAGTTTGGTGTTTTCTGCTTCACTATTAATACCTTTTGTACATGTTCTATTATATTTTATCCTTGCTCTATGAGTTACGACAGGTTTCGTTTGTATTATCATACCTTGATGATCATCCGTTGCTGCCTGGCACGTCTTTTAGCGCATCATTACTCTTGTTAAGTGCATGGGTTAGGGGTGGTCGTCACAATCTGCCTGTTTGCTATAACGAAGTAGTTAGTTTTATAATTAAGAATAATCAAAGGATTATTGTTCTACTCAAATCGGGAACTAATCATGATAATAATAATCTGTGTAGTTCGGAAAAAGCAGCGTTTTGGAGCGAGCAGTAAACACGAGGTAACAAAGGAGACGGGGACAAAGTATATGAGTTTGGTCGGCCTATTAACATATGCAAAGTAATTAGTTTCCTAACGTGGAATTTAAATAATTGATTACATTATAATTTATAATTAATCATGTAATGTTTAATTATAGTAGGATTGCATAGATTTTGGGCTAGAGTTCCATGTAGCAGTCACGATTTGCAGACCTGGGAAGATGGAAATTAGCTCGGTCTATTTAATTGTTAATCCAAAATAATCAATTTAATTAAATATAATTAGGGAAAATAATATGTTAATCAAATTGTATGAATTTATAATATTATAATTCTTATGTATGTTAACAGAATTTAACCAAATAATTTGCACTGGAATCGTGGTGAGGAGATCAACATTATGGATCAAATTGGACGGAGCTCGAGACTGCTTGAAATAATTGTTAAATTAAACGCTAGTTTAATTTAACTGGAACTGAAAACCGAACCACTTAGCGACTACGGAAAACAATGTGAGTATAACTCACTCAGTTGTCCTAATTATATTTTTATAAGTTGGGTTTAATATTTGTGTGCTATGTTTGCTAGTTATTAGATAATTTGATGATTGTTTGGTTGTTTGTTGTTTATTCTTGTGTACGATGTTTAAATTCAATGATTGTTTTATTTAAATGAAATAAAAATAATGATTATATTTCCAAATGAGGTAACTTATCTTATTGTTACGTTTATAATAATATAAATGTATTAAAACTGATAGTTTGATGTGTTTGGATTGTTGTTATTGACTAATTGTTTATTTTCAGTTGAACAGTTTATTTCTGTCTATCATAAATATATTCTCATATTGAATTGAATTTGAGGTAACCTATTTAGATGCAGGGAAGGACAGGTTGGGGGAATCCCACCGGATTCCTCAAATATGTTGTTTATTTACATATTATATTATATGAATTGTTTAATCAAATCTGATTGTTTGATTGTGATTGTTGAATTCAAATCCAATGTTTGTTTGTTATTAACCAATGGGTGATATTGGTTGGGTAATTGGCATAAGATGGCCTAGAAATGAATTATTTTATAAAGATTGGTTTACTGATAAATGATTCGATAGAATGAAGTTATAAAATTTATTTTATAATTGAATATAGATCTAGAAATCTATTTTATATAGATTATTTTAATGAAGTTTATTAAAAGTGAATAAATTTTTATCATTATCTAATTTTATAAAAAATATAAAATGAGTTTATAAAGCAAATTTATAAGAAATATGAGCAGAGAATAACCCAAGAGTTAAGAAATTGATTAATAGTCTCTAATAAAACAATTAATGAAATTATTTAAATTAATTATATTGGATAAAGGATTAATGGGAATTAGTTAACAAATTAACCGCGTTTGAGTTGATTAAGTCAACCGCCTTAACTAGAATTGAGTATTAAATAAATTTTGAATCATTAATTATTATTCAAGTTAATTATTATTTTCGATAACCTTTTAAGGGGAAATTTGCTATTATATTAATAGCAAATGATAAAGTAATCTGTTTTGGATTTAAAGGATATTGATTATTATTTAATAATCGAGTAATCGACAATTAACTAATTAAATTAAATGTAAGCTTAAGACCTTATTTTTAACAAAGTAAATTTAAAGTAAGAATTTAATACAAGCTCATTCTTAAAGGAATTAGATTTTAATGGGATTTGATCCAAGTGACGAAAAGTTATAAAATCTAAGTTGAGCTTTAGTTATTAAACCAAGTTTTAATTGAATTAGTGGTATGTGATTCCAATTGTAAAAACGAGCTATGACTCGATTTATAATCTCAAGAAAGGCCAGTAAATGAATAAAAACTTGGAAGTGAAGAATATAAAAGTGGAAATCAAAAATAGAAGCTTAAGTGGATTAGAAATCAGATATGTTTTAAGTTTGGTGAATGCGTTTTTTGATTGAAATAAGAATTCCAAAAGCAAATATATGGTGCTAAAAGCTATGTTTTACACTATATAGTAAATCGAACTTTTTGGATAGTTATTGGAATTGGGTTTCATTAATAAACTTCTATCTATTCGGATGATATGATTGTTGTCAACTCAAGGTCTGAGAGGTAAATAAAATACCCCAACTTGAACGACTTCAGGATTATCCAAGAATGATATTAGTTTAGAAGCAAGAGTAGTTAAGGAGAGTTATTATGAATAAGATTATAAACGATAGTTCGAAAAGTTATAAGTTGAATAAAGTGATTTTAAGAATATTCTTATTGTGAAATAAGAATTAAAAGGCTATGATCAAAATATTGGGAGATTTAGAAGTTTTAATTAACGAATGATAAATTAAAGGCCAAGCGATGTTGTATACTGAACCAGTGGATCCAATTTATTTTCATGGTTGCATGGTAGAGCTAAATGACCGACTATCAAAACCTGGCCCATACGATTGTTGGTATGGAAAGACCGGGATCAAATTTATATTCGAAAGCCATTCCGTCCAGCGAATAGGTAAACACGGAGAACAATGATTGAAAATGGAGCAATTGAAGACCGTGGATCTTTATAAGCGGAAGGATACTTGATGAATTTTCTCTAGTCTGCAGCTAAAGATATTTGGATGGTGATTCTTTCGTGATTGGAATATGCGGATTGTAAGGACTTCTTGCTACTGATCCTCGGGGTGATTCCTGTATAAGGATGCAGTATGAGGGTGCCTTCGTGTAACAACCCGGAAATTTGGAACCAATTTAAAATTTTATTTTTAATTGATTTAATGGATTTTAAAGATTAATTGGTTTATTTTAATAAATAACGATTTAAAATTTATTTAAATCAAAGTTAGAATGTAAGAATATTTAATTTAATTAAAACGAACTCGAAATGGCGCAGTAGTTTGAAAATTCGATTTTAAATTTCAATTATATGTACATAATTCAAAATAAATCAGATTTCAGAATAACTAAAACATTAGAATATTTTGAACTGTAATTTTCTAATGTATATAAGAAACTGAGATTTCACTTTATAAATTGATAGTTATGCCCAGTTTAAAATTTAGAATAGTCGCTATGGAATTTATATATTTTTTAATATAATATATAGCCCTTAAAAATAGCCATTTGGAAAACGACCTACGTTTTCGATGAAACCACTTTTGTTGGATCTGCAATGTCAAATTATAGCTAGGTTTAAAAATTCATAATTTTTGAAGTTAATATGTGAGCGTGTTAAATTTAAATGTGTTTTGTAATTTGAGTTTAAATTTAATAAACCAGTTAAAAAGGCCATTTTTCAAACGGTCTCCAAATTTGATGAAATTAATTTTGTTAAGACCATATCGTCAAATATAGCTGGATTCTAAATTGCAGAATTTTTGGAGTCAGTATGTGGCCCAGGTGAATTAAAATGTATGTTCAAAGTCATTATTAAATGTTATATATTTTATTTTGGAGAAAAACTGGTCGAAATAGCCGAATTGTCTTACGGAAAATATCCCATTGTGTCCAGAATGGGGGTATTTGGTTAGGAACGTTAGTCGTTGGGTTTGATTTGGAGTTCGTAGCTATAAACAAGTATTTTTATAATTAAATATTATTAAAATATTATCTATAAAGGGCAAAAGGGAGAAACCCTAATTCATTTCATTTATCCGCCGTCAGGATGAAATCGAGGGCCACAAACTTCATAAAATTTATCCCAAATCGCTCCTTATCCATTTCGAATTACATCATATGTAATGTCCCGAATTTTCTGACCATTTATTTAAAATATTTTGTTTATTTAAAATATTGATTTGAGTTTAAATAATGGAATTTGACCATTTTATTTTGAATATTTTATTTATATTAAATAATAATAATATTTTAATTCCAAAATATTTGGAAAAATGTTGAATTTGAGGTATAATGTGATCGGGCAGTTTTAAAATGGTTTAAAATTGTTTATATTGAATTTATAGTGACGATTTCGTTTATAAAACGACAATTGAATATCTAATTTATAATTTAATTATAAAACGAGCTGCAGCGGCGCGGTAATTCATAATTTGGCGTTTTGAACTTTAAACGGCTATACAGGGCACAATACGAGTCGGATTTTCTCGAAACAAGAAATGTTCGAATCTATTGGATAATATTTTTCCAATGGAAGAGAAAAATCGAGTTTCCGTGTTGTAGATTTTGTTTTATGTCCAAATCAAATTTTTAAATAGTCGCTATGGAATTCCTTTATAAATTATAACGTTTATTTATATTAAATAAAGGGTTTTTTAAATTTTTATAATATCGATTTGGCTCAAAATTCAATCCTAGTTATTTTACTCTGGTAATGTATGAAATTCTGCTTGTGTATGGACGATTACAATATTTTATTAATATTATATTGAGGTATTTTAAAATTGATTTATTTTAATTCAAATTGGACCTTTTAAAAGGGACTTTATTCAAACGACCTTCGTTTTCGACGAAACAAATTTTATTGGGACCGCAACAGTAAATTATTGCTAGATTTCAATTTGCACGTAAATCGATGCTATTTTGTGAGCGTGGCAAAATAAAATGACCATTTGGACGTGAATTAGCGTCGTTTGAGCAAACGGACTCGGAATTCGACGAAACAAGTTTCATTAGGACTGTAACGTCAAATTATACTATGTCGTCCATTCGCATCACGAACAAAGTTTGTATGTGAGCACATAAACGAATAAACGACGTTCGGAATTGCGATAGACATGAAATAAATATCATTAGTCGTTGTCACTTGTCACGTCAACTTAAAATATACATTTTTCCACTTTATACATTCACCCCACATCAGAACTTCCAGCCCAAAACTTCCAATCTCGTCCATCATTTACAGAAAAGCCCCTCTTCACAAATTCAATCATATCTCCCAATCTAAAATGAATGGGTGAGAGAAATATGAAGTAAAGTTGTAGATCAGGTCAGGATCTACCTACTGAGAAAAATTGGGGTGGAACGGTGGTCGGAGGTCGCCGGAATCGGTCTTCGACCATGGAAAACTGATTTCGTTTTTCTTAGTTTTGTTGGGGATTGGATCGATTTGAGAGGCCGAGACCCGGGGAAAATGGAAGAGGAGAGTTCAGGCTTCAATTTGGTACCGGCCTCAGGTTCTCAAGTGGTCGGAGGTGACGGTGGTGGCGAGTTGAACGTGGGGTACTGCTTTGGGTTTACTTATCGAAGTGGTGGCAGGTTTGGCAAATTTCCGGCGACCGTGGATGTTATCAGGTGATGAAGGCTGAACAAAGTGGAAGAGGGGAGGGAGCTCTATTGATTGGCGGCAGTCTCGAGGCGTCAGGTGGTCGGACGGCGGTGAATTTTGGAGTTGATCGGAAATTGGGGAAACTGGAAATTTCGGCGGTCGGAGAGGTTGTGGGTCACGGTGTCACAGGCGACGGGGCTGGGTGGAGTGGCGGTTCTGGTGGAGGTCTTGGGTTGGTGTCATGGCGCCAGTGGTGGCCACGGCAAAGGGTTGAAGGAGTTGAACTCCAGTGAAAAAAATAAAGTATCGGGTTCATCGTTGTGAAGGATATCAGGATTTGGCATCCACGAAAAGAGAAACCGCGTTTTTTTGCTTTGGACCATGATGACGTTGCGCTGAATTATAAAGGTAATTAATATAGTTAATTAATTAATAATTATTTTAATTTATAATCGTATATTTTATACAAAACTTTAAATTAGCGTATCTTTCACATACGTTAACGAAATTCCACGAAACAGGATCCGTTGGGATTGCAGGGACGAGACCTAGACAATGGTGCTGACTGGGATTCAATTGGACGTAGTTAGAATTTCAGATAATTTTGAGCGTTCGTTTCAAATTAAATGCAACAAACGCGTTAACCGTCAACCAGAATTAAATCTGGTTATTTAATTCTCACACCTTCTGGGATCCTGTGATGTGGTAAATTCATATTAAAATATAATTTACCTTTAAAAGTGTAAATTGGTTGATTGGTTGCTATTGACTGTTATTGTTTGATTGGTTGCTGTTATTTATATATCATCATTTTAAATTAGTAGATCATATGAAATTTATTTCATATATTATATAAAATGCATAACGAGCTATGGTGCAGGGAAGAACAGGTTGGAGGGATCCGACCGGATTCCTCAAATATTTCATATGTTGTTGTTTTACATTATTTATATTTGAACTGATTGAACCCCATATGGTAGTAAAACCTGTTGAGCGCGATGATTGAACAGATATTCATCTGTGTTGTGTTTAAAATCAATCGACAGTGTTGATTGGGTAATTGGCAGTGAATGGCCTAAAATGTGTTGTTTCAGACGTCGGTTTACCGTT
Source organism: Allium sativum (assembly GCA_030737875.1). Lineage (NCBI taxonomy): Eukaryota > Viridiplantae > Streptophyta > Magnoliopsida > Asparagales > Amaryllidaceae > Allium > Allium sativum. The sequence continues at coordinate 216,370,082 of CM060916.1, read as the reverse complement.
CGATGAATTGACGCAGTTTTAAAGTTATAAATGATTTTATAAATGAACTGAAGCTTTTCAGTCATTTTTATAATTAATTAAATTAGGAATTTATGAATAAATATTTTAATCGGGCTTTTAAAAGAAATTGTTTAAATGGTTATGAAATAAGATTTTGTGATTTACACAAGTGCTAAAAGCAGAAACCATATAATTTCCTATGTGTTGGTAAAATAGAATAATTGTTTTTAAAACAATGAAATAGTGTTTTAAATTAATTAAGTTGTTTAATTAATTTAAAAGGGGGAAATGAAAAATGGAAATCAGTTAATATTTAACTGATATGTACGGTTGGTAAAATCCACCGTTTCGAATAAAATTGACAAATGGAATAAATTTGATTTAAATATTCTGAGCATTCGTTAAAAGTTTAACGAATAGTGTTAATTGTTAGTTAATCCTTGATTAACTATAGATTAAGGAAATTATTAAATAGTTTAGTGTTAATGAAGTTAATTATTTTTCTAATTAATAATAAATAAAGCGATGACTTTTAATTAGACGTCGATTAAGAAATGTTTGAGTAGCGATAAGTTTTGATAAAAAGGAGCGATAAGAGTTTAGGAGATTTAAAATCCAAAGTTATCAAACAAGGTTTGTATAAGAGATTTATAAGTGAAATACAAGGGTTTAAATAAGGTTTTACTTAAATTTTAAATAATATGAATTCAAAAGAAATGAAACCTTTAAGGGAAATGTATAAATTGATTAGTAATAGACTGGCATATGGTAATGGTTTTAGAATAAAATATAAGAAGTGGTTTAAGATGCTTAACGGATTTTTATAAGTGATTTGGAAGAAATCCAAAATAGGTTTAAAAGGGTTTTTAAACCAAAATAGTGACCTTAAAAGGTAAAGTATTTGATTGAGCGAAGCATTGTAATTGAAATAAGAATTTCAAATGTAAAGATAAGTACACATAATTGGGTTATATTAAATATTTGTAAACGGATTATTATAAAGAAATCAAAGCGGGGTTTTAAAGGGATTTTAAACCAAATTGATGAGTTAAATGTTGAAGAATTAAAGTAAGAGAAATAAAGGAATGGAAAAAAGGATTACAAACAAAAAGGAAATCCATACAATAGTTTGGTATTAGAATTTAGTAAATGGGTTCTTGGAACTAAAATCCAAGTAAAAAAGGTCTTATGGTTAAGAAGGTGGTAAGAGGATCTTTATCCAAGATAAAGCGTATCATAAGAACGCCAATAAATGGAAGCGGAGTATTTGACATGAGATTTTTATAAAGATCCAAAGGTTATAAGCGAGATATCGGTTCAAGTTAAAAGTAGCATTTACTTAATCAAACAAATTAAGTAAATGGATTATATTGGAAGAAGATTTCAAATGTAAGAAACGGTTTATAAAACCAGATTTTGAAATCAAGGGGGTAAATGAGATTTTGATATCAGTGGTTGTCTGAGAGGTAAATAAAATACCCCAACTTGAACGGCTTAATTATTATCGAGGAATGGTATTAGTTTGAAACGAGTGAAAGGTGTTGTGTTTGGTGTGATATCCCATACGAGAAATATCGAATATAAGTGCGAGATTTTGGAAAATACTAATAGTTTCAATGTAAATAAGAATATTTGATTTTAAATTATATAAGTCAACATTTGTTTTAACCATATTAAAATTGGAAATGTGTTAATACCATTAAAATATAATATATAAATATATGTATATATCAAGATACTCGAATATAAAGAAAAGGGAAAAAGGTTTTAAAGAAATATATCGAGATTTCCAAAAGGAATGGGAAGCTGGGTATATACATACATACAGGCTCTAAAGTATTTAAAATAGTTTTTGTTATAATTGAGAAGAAATATAAGGTTTATTTTTTATTGAAAGAATGAAAAGTTGATTAACCATTTATTAATTATTTTTAAAGAGGCCAAGAACTGTCAAATACTGAATCAATAAACTCATTTATTTACACAATTTTTATTTGATAGTTAAATCACCGACTATCAAACCTGACCAATAAGCTTGTTGGTATGGAAAGACTAGGATCGAATTTATATTCGAAAACCATTCCGACCAACAAATATGTGTAGAGAGTAATTCAAGATGGAGCAATTGAAGTCCGTGGATCTTCATAAGCGGAAGGACTACTTGTCGAATTTCCCTGGCTTGCAACCAGAGTTATTTGGTTTTTGATTCTGTCATGGTTGAAATCTACGGATTTGCAAGGACGTCTCGCTACTGATCCTTGGGGTGATTCCTATATAAGGATGCAGTAGGAGGGTGCCTTGGGTTCATCATGTTCCTGGATGACTTATATAGATGGATGTCTGACAGAGTATTTCCTAAAGGATCACGTACGTTGATTTCTTCAAACGTACCATAGCTGGTGGTGGAGGACGACGGTTCACTTAGCCTAACCACTAGAGTATTTTTGTGGGCGTCAATTAGTGATATCTGGCGGATCTGACAATGTGGCATTCAAAGCGGATGATGACCAGATGTTCTAAAACGAAAATTTTAGCCTCAAGCCTCATCAACCGTGAAATGACAAAAATCGGGCAGGCAGCATGGCTATGTGGGTCACTCCCATTAGGGTGTATAATCAACTATCTCGAGAAATTCCATTTGCTTCTTTAATCTATATTCGATGTTGTCCCTTTTCGGGAGACGGTTGCTGATCCCAACCGTCGGTGATATACATTCGATACACTCAAGCGAAATGAGTGGTCGGTCATGTGTGGGCCGGGTTGCAAGACGTTCTTGTTGAACCCAGTGTATTCGCCTCTAGAGATACACTATCAGCAGGTGGTCCCATACATTGTCATAGTCGGAATCCAATTTCCAATAGGCACCCACGGTTTTCGATTGTATAATATATATATATATGGAGCGTGAGATGCAAGCGTTCCGCTAGATTGTTAATTATTTGTATTTAGTCATATGATAATATCAGAATAAGTTATGATTTCAAAAACATTTTGGGTTATAGTAAGGTAAAAACCGTCCGTGTTTATGTGTGGGCTGGTCTTGCTATTACCCTTTGATTTTATAAAAGATTTTCTAAAGTTAAACAAGTTGTGTGCTTTTCTGTGAATTTATCACTGAAAGTATTCCAGACTGACCAAGTGAATTTTGCTTTGCTTCAAATGTGCTCGGGTCAGACCGAGTATGTTCCAGATTAGGTTTCGCTTGGAGTTTCAGGAGCTGGAAGTAGGCGGCTTCACCACTAGTTATATAAAGTTATTCTTCCGCTGTGTCTGATATAAGTTATACTCTAATGGTTGGTATGTATATACAGTTCTTTTGTATAAAAAGATTTGTTATATTATATTTTATTCGTTCCGCTGTGAGATTCTGATGTGTTGTTCTTCTTCTTCTTTCTTTCTATTTCTCACCCTCTAATTTCGTTCTATTAACAATCTGGGATTCGATACTTGGGTTTTTGGGCAAGTAATACAGGCTATGTATTATTGTCGAAAATTCGAGCGTCGAATTTTTTCCCCGGGTTGTTACATCCTAACACGAAAATGAAGAGGTAGTGAATCGAGGGCTCTTCAAATTGGTACCGCTCTGATCGATTTTCGTCCAGTGTATCAAGAGGAATTGATGCTCAAAGGAGCGCCATTCGCAGCAGTTTTTCGATCGCCAGGGAGGTTTGAGCGTGGCGGTGCTGGTCCGAGGGGTGTTGTGGCATCGAGGGCTTCACGGGGTGGGTGACGATCATGGACCGATGGTCGGAAATCGAGGCGGCGACAAGATGTTTGGATCGACGGGTTTTACAGAGTAATGAAGGCCTGATTTTTATCATAGAGGGTAATTAGGGAAAATAATATAATTAATTGAATTAATTATATTATTAATCTAATTTATGTTATGAAATGTTTAAACGCTCATATCTCCTGCAAACCAAAACAAAATTCAACGATTTTGGGCACGGTGGAATCGTCTTGAGAAGCACTACATTTCAGTACTGACCCGAACGGAAACGGAAGGTATTGAAGCTTTTGATAAAATTAAATGCTCGTTTAATTTTTTTTTTTGGCAAAGCCAGCCAGTTTTTACAGTGGACCGTACCACTTTTTCATTACAGCAAATAATGAGTAAAAGATATAACAGGAGATAAGCAAAAAACTTATCTGCTACAGACATACTGACTTAACAATAGAAATACTGTAATCAAAACACCACGCAGGGTGTGATCAGTAACTATACAGTGCAGACAGATACATTAACCCCAGATGATCAAATAACTATTTTCTCGCAGGCAGATTCTTTAAAGTCTTCAATTACTTGCCATCCAACAAAGGAGCAAGAAGAAACAGATTAGTAGTATACTCCAAACCAGTAGCAGAAAGGGAGACACACACCAGCAAAAAAGGGGCTGATAACCAAGCGGAACCAAAGAAGCAGCTAACACTAGCACAAGAACAATTGCAGAAGATTGAACAGGAGGCAGAAGTTGAAGGAGCTAGGAAGGCAGCTTGAGCATAGTGAATTAACACAGTATCAGCAACTGGTATGATCTCGCAACATCACAGACAGATATCTACATGGCATTCATCAATTAAACCTTTCTTTCAAATCCAGAACCACAAGAAAAGCAAACCAAGCAACACCAAACTACTACACAACCATGAAAAAAAACCCAAGACGACACACAGGATAAGGGCGACACAGCTCACAGAAAAGCAAGAAACTAACCAAGGCTCTCAACAAACAAAACAACCAAAACACAAGCCTACCACGACCAGCTGAAGCTAGAGATCCCACAGCCTCAACACAGATTCCACTCATAAAACAAGATGACAAACACAAAAATAGACACAAAAACCTAATACCGAACTATCAGACATCAACTCCAAAATACAAACCCAAGGACCAAAGAAACCATACCAGATTCAGCAACTTTCATCACCCCAAGAAGAAGCTAACTGTAAATAAGGAAGGCAATGGTAAGGACAGGCTAGCCAGAAGGAGGCGGAAACAATAGAACCAAAAAAGGTAGGTGCGAGAGAATCACGGTCAGGCAGAAACTAGCTGAGGGATATAAGGCGGAAGCAAGGATGGAGGCTATGGATCGAGTACGGATATGTAAAGGAGAAACCAAGGTAGAACAAGGAATCGGGGATAGGTAGAGAGGCAAGTGAGTCACTGCTGTCAGAAAGAAGAGACCGGAAGGTAGAGGCTAAGCATCGCTTGGAGAGGAAAAGAAACGCAATGGATGTATCTGACAGGAAGCAAATAAAATCCACAAGGAAAAAGCTAGGGGAAGAGAGGACAGGGAAGAAGAGGTCAACGAAAGGAAAAAGGATGGTAGAGAGGAGAGGATGAAGGGAGGAAAGTTACGGATAAGAAGAGCAGCCGGCCCTAGTCGCCATTGAAGAAAATAAATGCTTCGATGAAAACTTTGGGGGCACGAAGACTATGTCTACCATGCCCTTTGGTTAATGCCAGTTTTATAGTGGCTGTGCACTATGTCTCCGTATTGTGGCCGCGGGGGATCGAACCTGTGCCACTGCAAATACATGCAGCAACTCATGGTGTTCGTAAACCACTGGACCACTAGACTTTGACTATGCTCGTTTAATTTTATTAAAACAGAAATCATCTACAAAAGACTACGGAGTGGAAACCAGTGTGAGAACTCTCTCACTAAATATATTTGTACAGTTATTTATTTTTATAACTGAATATATAATGACTGTTTGTGATTACTATAATTGTTTGATAATTGATGGATGTGTACAGTTTTAATGTCATTATTATTAAACTGTGAAAATATTATATAAATTCACATGGACTGTGATGTAAACCCTACATGGGTATTGGAACGATGATTTTACACATCGCCCAATTATTTGTTGATATTTGAAATTCCCACACGGGTCTGGGGATGATAATTTATTCACATCTCCCCTGAATTAATTGAATGTCAACTGACTGATTGACAGATTGTGATAAGCGTTATTTAATTATTTAATGCTTATATAGTTGTAAATCTCGCTCTGGACGTGAATTGACTATTTAATAGTTGTTTATCACTATTTTTCAATACATGCGATGTATGGAATCCATATAAATAAAATTATATGGTAATTGGTTGAGTCACATTCCGATTCAGAATATGAACGAATATTTTAATATAATATTCAGTGAAGAATCATATTAGGATTTTGATGTCCGATTTTGGATGGGCACAAAAATATTGAAATGTGAAGCCGAGTTAAGTAGTTAAGCGCCATTTTAACTCGATCGGGTTTATAAATCGATTTTATTCATTTTATATTGAGTACGAAAAGGAAACGGATTTCAAAATTAGATATTTTGAAAATATTATCATTGTAATATTATAATGATATGGAATATTCAATTTTGATTTAAATTTGAAAATAAAGTTGAAATCATTTTAAATTGAATTTATAAAAGATTTATAAAATATGTTTTAAATAGAAATCGACGATATATATTAGATATATAATGGCTTGAATAGAACGTGCCGCGCAACGACCATTCGCGAACTTCAACCATTAACTCCAAATTGATGTAACTGGAGATCCGACCGTTGGATTCTCTTAAAACCAGAACCATTGGGTTCGTATCGGAAAGATATTTCCAATGAATATAAGAGATTTAAATTTTAATGGTTGGATTTCGAATTATGTCCAAATAAATTTCAGAAAAGGTCGCTATGGATGCAGTTCGGTGGCCGTTATTGGAAACTGACTGTAAAGGCCTGAATAAAATTATTAAAAATATGGAAAAATCGTGTAAATTCATAATGAAGGATTTGGAAAGATTTTGGATGAAAAATTCGAAGTTTTAAAAGATAAAAATATATTTATCAAAATGAACTAGTTATTAACCAGAATAACAATCCATTGTTTTAAATAAATAAACTGGATTTGTAAATTGTTTTTGAATTAACCAGAATTTTCAGATGCATAAAATTGGAATGGATTTGAATGGAAATAATCTACGGAATATTTCAATATTGGATTCCATGATTGTACAGATATTGTTGAAGAATTTGGAAGATACAGATATCGTTATTCTAATACGATATCCGTTGGGTTCAGAATTTGATATTGAATATAAGACGATAATATTTCTATTCAGAGCCTTGTATTTGATATCAAATTGGATTTTGGTTTGTCGTGAATGGTGTCTTAAATAACACTGTTCTTAAACCCCGATGAGAAAAGAATAAATCTTTTAATTTAGATTTAAAGAAGTTTACCAATTAATTAATATTTAATTGGAATTGAATTGAAATTGGATTTTTGTGTTTATCGTGAACGGTGTTTTAAAAAAATTCTTCTTTAACCTAATTAACAAGGAAGAGATGATTTGGAATTTATAAATCTTTTTATTAGGATTTACTGGAAAATTTCCAAAGTAAAGATTTCCAATTTAATAAATTAAATTGGAATTGAACGGAATTCGATTTGGTAATAATCGAGATGAGCTTCTGTGAAGGAAGGCTGTTACTATATCTGGAATTTAAAAGGCTTTGTCGTTATTCCATTTATATTATTAGTCTGATATGAAAATTTATATCGATTATATATATTGGTCTGTTTTCCGTGAAGATTCCATAGTTAATGGAAGCTAATTTGGGTTTATTGTGAACTGTGTTTTAAATAACATTGGTTCGTTAACCCAGTTTATCATTGGATTAATTTTCCTAAAAGTTGAACAATCATCACGTAATAATTTTCAATATTAAAACCAATTTGGTATTTTAATAAATCTTTAATTAGATTGGAATGTGAATGAGATAATTAAATTTATCAAATTCAGGGAAATGATCAAGAACGCGGTACCACCAGTTTTACTCCATTCGGCGGTTGAATCTTTAATTAGATTTGAACGAGATATGGTAGTCAATTTTACCAATAACACAATGGGTGTTAGATGTGGAGTACTACCAGTTTTTCTCCATGGGATAAATAGGTTGGGATTGGAAAATAAAATAAATGGTTACTTCGGTAAGGCTCGATAATCCCGACTAGTTTTATAAACCTTAATTTGGTTTAGAATTGTTAAAGGATAAATTAAAATCTTTTGAAAATGATATCCAAAGGAAGATTAAAGAATAAATTTAAAAGAATTTATCTTTGATAAAATTAATGGGAACCTTTCCCTAAATATATGAATATTTGAATAAAAGAATATTCTGAATTGGAACGAGGCGTATGATGTGTTTTTACAGCACTTGGTTATAAAATACGTGAGTTATTCGGAAAGACTAGGCTTAACCCATTCTGAATAACTGATACAGCGACTAAATGTCGAAGATATGAAGACGGTGGTTAAAGACCGGAGATCTTGACATGGTTTGGATGATTACTAATGTCTTGATTGGAATGAGGTGTATGATGTGTTTTTATAGCACTTGATTGGGACGTACTTGGAGATTGACCGGATATGCGAGGCCCTCTCTCCTGTATTGGACATATGGGGTGAGGAATAAGTTGCCTCCGGTTTCTTTCAGACCCAGAATGGACTTGCAAATGGATGGTATGTCTGACATTGTATTCCTTTATACTGTACTTGTTGATCTCTGTTAAATATATATCTGTTTGGTGGCGGAGAATTCATTCTCTTGCTTAACACCCTTCTTTGATACGTACAAGCTTAGAGGTTATATATTGGTGGAAATCAATGGTATGGTATGGATTGACAGTGTGGTAGGTGGAGTTGCATGGATCAAGGCTTTTGTTGAAAGGAAGAGCCTTGTGGATGATGATCAAAGCACAGATTTAAGTAGCACAACTTTGTCTAGCGTTAATTCGCGAGCTTCATACCCCGGTATGAACCATAAACGGGATGAGGACTTCAGGGAAATGGACATATGTTAGTTTCTAGCTACGAGTAACGTCATGGTATGGAGCCCAAACTGTTTACTTATGTAGATGTTGGAAAACTTTATTGATGGAAAGCGAGGTACCTCAAATATGATTAGAGTCCCTAATGGCTCATATGGTCGAAGGACTTACCATTTGGAGGTTCGATAGAACCGGATAACATATAGTTTATGGTACTGTCAATCATCGATAGATGACCGGCTCTGTCGCTAAACTAGGGTTGCCCAGAGGTGTGATCCTGAGATATTTCTGGTGTGTCTCGAATCAGTAAGGACGATCCCTTGCCTTGGTTCATATATGGAAAATCAATTTCCAATACGCGATTTTACGATTTTAGTTGTAAACCTATATGACGACGTAATATAATGGTACCTACGTCGTGATTTGAAGTTGATTTCTTCACTTATAGTAATAATAAAGATGAAATTTTGCGTATCAAGCATATTTAGCTATTGTAAAGTAAAACTCTATCCTCGAATGCGTTCATTGTGTGATGGGACCTGAGGCTTATAATTGCTTCTTTTTTCTGTTTAGCATTGCACTGTTTGTTTTATGCACTGGTATTCATGGGGGATAAACCCGTTCTGTGTTATGCAGCGTGGTCCTGTGATTTACCTAAATTTAAAATAAAAAGCTAATAACTTTTTTAGTTCTCACACCAGTCCCATGATTGACTTGGAGTTTATTGTTTTAACCTAAACTCTAGGTGCCCATATTTTCTACATAGGCAGTCAGTAGTTTTGGTTTTGCAGATTTCTTTTCACAGGATCCTGGATTTATAGCTGGAGCCTGGAGCTATATTCGGAAAGCTTTGTATACGTATATTTCTTTCAGTTGTTGTAGTTGATGTCTTCCACTGCACATTATATTCGTGTATTATATTTTTCCGCTGCTTTATAATTTGTAAATCTCTGATATTTATTTTTCCGCTGTATATTATTTATTTATGCTGTGATATTCTTGTACTCTGATGTAAATTGTTGTAATAGCAATGAGATGTTCTATTGTTTGTGTTCTGATGAGTCATGTTCTCAAAACAATCCATGCACCTCCATCTCTTCAAGGATCGGGGAAGTTCGGGTCGTTTTGGTTTGGTATCAGAGATTTCGTTTACAAAGCTCGGAGAACAAGACACCTTAGAACCGAATGAAAGAATTCATCAGAGATAGGATCAGTAATATCCTATACGAACGACTCGTTAGAGATAGGGTTAGTAATACCCTAGAATGAGCACGAAGAGTATTATTTACTAAAATTGAATTTAGTTTTGAAAATTATATCTTATTTTACTTATTTGAGTATTTTATTTTATATTGATTTTGGACTATCGGATATAAGGAGATTTTTAATATACGTCTGATCCACGTGTATTCGAAGTCTCAAATATACTGGATTGATATAGAGCTATACTCTAGTTGCCCTGAGATGATTCTGATGATTACTCGAGTATTATCAGCATTTATGTTCGATTTTCGAAGATGGGATGTCTATAAATTTCCAATGGACTGGTCTGAGAACCAAAACTTAGATAGAATTTATTGCTTGTGTTTTGGCCTTGAAACGGGATTTTTGAGTATATAAAAATTTATATATTTGAAAAGTTGATCAATTAATTGATTGCTGGTTGTGATTTGTGATTATTAGTTTGATTAATAAAAATATTGGAATAATAAAACCAATATGGAAATGAAAGGTAAAATTTAGCCAAATCGAATCAAATATTGAATTAAATTGAAAATATATTGGAATCACATACAAGACATGTATGTATGTATGTATGTATGTATGTATGTATATATATATATATATATATATATATTGAGCAGGTTAATGGCTTCACGTTGAGTAGAGAATATATTGCGTGCCTGACAAATAGGTGCACCTTAATGAGTTGGTTGCACAATTTTATTTATTATATAAACTACTGTGAGTGTTTTTGAATGCGTTGTGATGGTTGTTCTGTGTGAAATTATAAACATACGCCATAGGATAGCAACAAATAAATTATGAACTGCACCGTGTGGCATACTACATCAAGACAACATATCATATCATACTCCATATAAGCATTTGGCGCTTATATGACGAGGTTTGGATTACCAAACGGGAGAGATGCTCATATGGCAAGGACTGAATTATAGGTTGAACATAAGACTGATTATGGACATAATAAAATACGTGTAACGGTGCTCGAGGCAGGATTTAATAAAAACCCTACACAGGTCTGGAGATGACTAAAAATTCACGTCTCTCTTGTTGTTAATTAAAGCACATGGATTATTTTATTTCCAACACTGGGCAAGGTATGGGATTATGACTTTTTACACGTCTCCATTGGGCAAAATAGGCCACAAAACATGTGTATGCTTTTTATTGATTTATTGGGTGCCAAATAAGGCCCAATAAATTTTTCAAACCCTCCCTGTACAAAAGAGGTTATGCTGAAATTTTTCGAAAATTTAGGGTATTAGCCAAATTTTGAGAAATTAGGAAGTTCTTAGAAACTGAAAAGTTGAAGTACTTGAGTCAAGCGAAGGTGGAGTTGGTTAAGTAAACAACCTTTGATTCTATCTTCCTTTTCGAGGACAAAAAGATTTTAAGTGGGGGAGATTGTAGTAACCCAGAAATTTGGAACCAATTTAAAATTTTATTTTTTTAATTGATTTAATGGATTTTAAAGATTTAAAATGGTTTATTTTAATAAATAACGATTTAAAATTTATTTAAATCGAAGTTAGAACGTAAGAATATTTAATTTAGTTAAAACAAACTTGAAATGGCGTGGTAGTTTGAAAATTCGATTTTAAATTTAAACTGAATGTACAGAATTCAAAATAAATCGGATTTCAGTAAAACAAGGAACATTGGAATATTTTGAACTGTAATTTTCTAACGTATATAAGAAACTGAGATTTCACTTTATAAATCGATAGTTATGCCCAGTTTAAAATTTAGAATAGTCGCTATGGAATTTATATATATTTTAATATAATATATAGCCCTTAAAAATAGCCATTTTGCAAACGATCTCCGTTTTTGATGAAACTACTTTTTTTGGATCCAAAATATCAAATTATAGCTAGGTTTAAAAATTCATAATTTTTGGAGTTAATATGTGAGCGTGGTAGATTTAAATGTGTTTTGTAATTTCAGTTTAAATTTCATAAACCGGTTAAAAAGGCCATTTTTCAAACGAGGTCTCCAAATTCGACGAAATTAATTTTTTTAAAACTGTATCGTCAAAACATAGTTGGATTCCAAATTGCAGAATTTTTGGAGTTAGTATGTGGCCCAGGTAAATTAAAATGTATGTTCAAAGTCAATATTGAATGTTTTATTTTTTAATTTTGAGAAAAACTGATTGAAACAGTCGAATTGGCTTACAGAAAATATCCCATTGTGTCCGGAATGAGGGTATTTTGTTAGGAATGATAGTGGTTGGGTTTGATTTGGAGTTCGTAGCAATAAACAAGTGTTTTTGTAATTAAATATTATTAAAATATTATCTATAAAGGGCAAAAGGGGAAACCCCAATTCATTTCAATTATCCACCGTCAGGATGAAATCGAGGTCCACAAACTTCAAAAAATTATCCTAAATTTCGCTTCTCATCTGTTTCGAATTACATCCCAACAACAAAACGAAAGAGGTAGAGAATCGAGAGCTCCTCAAATTGGTACCGCTCTAATCGATTTTTGTTCACTGTATCAAGAGGAATCAATGCTCAAAGGAGCGCAGTTCACAGCATTTTTTCGATCGCCAGGGAGGTTCGAGTGTGGCAGCGCTGGTCTAGGGGGTGTGGCGATGTCGAGGGCTTCACGGGGTGGGTGACGATCATGGTCCGGTTGTCGGAAATCGAGGCGGCGGCAAGATGTTTGAATCAACGGGTTTTACAGTTGAACGACGACCAAATTTTTATTATAGAGGGTAATTAGGGAAAACAATGTAATTAATTGAATTAATTACATTATAATTCTAATTTATGTTATGAAATATTTAAACGCTCATATCTCTTGCAAACCAAAACAAAATTCAACGATTTTAGGCACGCAGGGATTGTCTTGTGAAGCACTACATTTCAGTACTGACCAGAGCGGAAATGGAAGCTATTGAATTTTTTGATAAAATTAAACGCTCATTTAATTTTATTAAAATAGAAATCATCTACAAAAGACTGACGGAGTGGAAACCGGTATGAGAACTCTGTCACTGAATATATTTGTACAGTTATTTATTTTATAACTGAATATATAATGACTGTTTGTGATTACTATAATTGTTTGATGATTGATGGATGTGTACAGTTTTAATGTCATTATTATTAAACTGTGAAAATATTATATAAATTCACATGGACTGTGATGTAAATCCTACATGGGTATTGGAACGATGATTTTACACATCGCCCAATTATTTGTTGATATTTGAAATCCCCACACGGGTCTGGGGATGATAATTTATTCACATCTCCCCTGAATTAATTGAATGTCAACTGACTGATTGACAGATTGTGATAAGCTTATTTAATTATTTAATGCTTATATAGTTGCAAATCTCGCTCTGGACGTGAATTGACTATTTAATAGCTGTTTATCACTATTTTTCAATACATGCGATGTATGGAATCCATATAAATAAAATTATATGCTAATTGGTTGAGTCACATTCCGGTTTAGAATATAAACGAATATTTTAATATAATATTCAGTGAAGAATTAAATTATTATTTTAATGTCCGATTTTGGATGGACACGAAAATATTGAAATGTGAAGCCGAGTCAAGTAGTTAAATGCCATTTTAACTCGAATAGGTTTATAAATCTATTTTATTCATTTTATAATGAATACAAAAAGGAAATGGATTTCAAATTAGATATTTTGAAAATATTATCATTGTAATATTATAATGATATGGAATATTCAATTTTGATTTAAAATTGAAAATAAAGTTGAAATCATTTTAAAATGAATTTATAAACGATTCATAAAATACATTTTAAATAGAAATCGATGATATATATTATATATAGGAAATTTGTGTTAAGGGCTAAATGTTTAGCCCCAATTAATTTGTAGGACACGGCTTTTTAAATATTAGTTTCCAGGACAAAAATCAAAGCGTACATCTTTGTAACGACCCGAACTTCCCCGTGAAGGAAAGCACAGATCGAGTTGAGAACAAGCCACATCAGAACACAAACAGAAGAACATTTCATTGTTAATTACAACAATTCCATCAGAATACAAGAATATACAGAGAATGAATGAATATTATACATCAGAAAAATATCATAGATTATAATACATTACATAGCAGCGGAAAAATAATACAAAACACAACTGAAGGTGATATACGGATACAGAGCTTTCTGAATATCATTCCAGCTATAAACCAGGATCCTGTGAATATTAATCTGCAAAACCAAAACTACTAGCTGCCCGTACGGAAAATACGGGCACCCAGAGTTTAGGTTAAAACAATAAACTCCAGGTCAGTCATGTGACTGGTGTGAGAACTAAAACAATTATTTAAACTTCGGTTTAAATCAGATATATCAAGGGACCACGTCGTATAACACGGAACGGGTTTCCTCCCAAGAATACCAGTGCATATAACAAAACAGCGCAACACTTTTTGGAAAAATGAAGTTATTATAAGACCCAGGTCCTATCACATAATGCAACGCAAGACGGGGGATAGGGTTTTCCCTTATAATAGCCAAACATGATTGGTACGTTAAAACAAATCATTTGATACTATTATAAGTGCATAGTGTACAAAACAATTTCAAGTATAAATGTATCAATCCTAGACGGCATGGGTACCATATATCTTGTCACCAATACCAGGCTCTACAATCAAAACCGCAAATGTCACGTATTGGAAGTTGGATTTCCATCTGTGAACCAAGGCTAGGGATCGTCCTCACCGCTTCGAGACAATCTAGCGCATGTCTCAGGACCCAGACACAGGTGAGCCCTTGGATCGTTAGGGCCGGTCCACTTGATGTGGATTAAAATGCCTGAACACTGCGTTTCCCCGCCCTATGGGGCGTAAATGAGCCAGATGACTCTTTCGGTCCCGGATCGACCGATATAACTGAGGCGCCTCGCTATCCATCATCCATATAAGTAAAATGTCCGGGAGTGTAAAACCCAAAACACCACTCCTAGCTAGAAGGAAGCGCATGCCCTCCCTAAGGTCATTCTCCCGTTTCTGGTTCACACCGGGGTGTGAGGTTCACGAATTAACGCTACACAAAGCTACGGTGTATTAAAGCCGTGCTTTGATCATCAACCACAAGAATCTGATTTTCAACAGAAGCCTTGATCATTTGCATCTCAGCATGCCACATAGGCAATTCATGCAATGCGACTGATATCTAGCGATATATAACCTCTTAGCTCGTACGTCTCAGAGAAGGGCGTTAAGCAAGAGAATAAATTCTCCACCGCCAAACAGTTATATATTTAATAGAAATCAATCAACGCAGAATAAAATCCAATGTCAGACAAACAATCCATTTACAAGTCCGTTCTGGGTCTGAACGAAACCGTAGGAACCTTAGTCCTCGCATATCCATCGATCTCCAACTACGTCTAGACGATTACCAACTGATTCCCTCTTCTTGGGTGTACAGCCCAATCAAGATCATCAGTAATTATCCAAACGATGTGAAGACCTCCGGTCTTCAACCACCGTCTTCACCTTTGAGTTATCGTCGAATCAGTTATTCAGAATGGGTATAAACCCGGTCTTTCCGAATAATTCGCGTATATAATAAACAAGTGTTATAAAACACAACATACGCCTCATTCCAATCCAGAATATTCCTTTATTCAAATATTCACATCTTTAGGGAAAGGTTCCCATTAATTTTATCAAAGATAAATTCTTTTAAATTTATTCTTTAATCTTCCTTTGGATATCGTTCCAAACCAAATTAAGGTTTTCCAAACTAGTCGGGATTAGCATACTTTACTGAAGTAATCATTTATTAAATTTCCCAATCCCAACCTATTCATCCCATGAAGCAAAACTGGTAATACTTCATATCTAAAACCACGGTGTTATCGATAAAGTTAATTACCATTTCACGTTTAAATCTAATTAAAGATTTAACTATCGCTTGGAGCAAAACTGGTGATACTCCATTCTCGATCATTTCAATCTAATTAAAGATTCATTAAAACTCCACTTGGTTTTAATCTTCCCAAAAATCAATATTATTATTGTTTAACTTGGGAAATCATATCTTGTCTTTAACTGGGTTAAAGAATCAATGTCATTTAAAACATGGTTCACTATAAACCCAAAATCACATTCCATTCCATCAGCCTTTAACCGTAAATTAGCAAGTGAACAATTCCCTAAGTAATAACCCCGAAGGCCGAAACCAATAATCAGATCAATACCCAGGAAACCATTCAACTTAACTAATCTCCAGTTAGTTTCTGATTTTCTTAACTCTGTTGGGTCTAAGAACAGTATTATTAAAGATACCATTCACGACAACCCAAAATTACATTCCATTAACAATGGAATCTTCATGGAAAACAAATCGATATATATAATCGATATAAACTTCCATATCCGACTAATAATATAAATGGAATAACGGCAACGCCTTTTAAATTCCATATCTATAAGCAGTCCTCATCCACAGAAATTCACTTCGATTATTACCAAATCGAATTCCATTCCATTCCAATTTATTTTATTAAATTGGAAAAAACTTTACTTTGAAAAATCTCCTTTAAATCTTAACAAAAGATTTATAAATTCCAAATCATATTGCACTGTAAATTGGGTTAAAGAACGAATGTCGTTAAAACACAGTTCACAACAAACCCAATTCACATTCCATTAATTATCGGGTTAAAGAACAAGTGTTATTTAAAAAACCGTTCACGATAAACCCGAAAATCAATTCCAATTCAATTCCAATTAAATATCATTTAATTTGTACATTTCATTAAATCTAAATAAAAAGATTTAATCTTTTTCTCAACTGGGTTTAAGAACAGTGTTAATGAAGACACCATTCACGACAAACCCAAATCCCATTCGATATTAAATACAAGGCTCTGAATAGAAAATATATCGGCTTATACTCAATATCAAATTCTATGACCAACAAATATCGTATTGGAAATAACGATATAAATATATCTTTCAAATTTCCATAACATTATCTGTATAATCACGAAATCCAACATCGAAATATTCCAAAGACAATTTCGATTCAAATCCATTTCCAATTTATATATTGGAAATTATGGATATTTTTAAAACCATTTCAAATTCCAATTTATTTATTTTAAAAATAAATGGATTATAATTCTAGTTCAAAACTAGTTCATTTCGATAAAAATCTATTTTTATCTTTTCAAATATGGAATTTTTCATCCCAATTCTTTCCAAATCAATTCTTATGATTATACACTAATTATTGATATTTTTAATAATTTTATCAAGGCCCGTACAGTCGATTTCCATCAACGGCCATCGAACTGCACTTACAACGACCTTTTCCAAATTTGATTTGGACATAATTCCAAATCCAACCGTTAGATTTCTAGCTTCTTGTATTCGTTAGAGAGCTCTTTTCGATACGAACCCAACGGTTCCGGTTTTAGGAGAATCCGACGGTCGGATCTCCCGTAATGTCCATTCGAAGTCAATGGTCGAAATTCGCGAACTGCCGCAGCGTGGCGCGTTCTATTCAGGCCATTATATATAATATATATATATATATATATATTATACATATTTCGTCGATTTCCTTTTAAAACATATTTTATAAATCGTTTTAAATTCATTTTCAAAACGATTTCAACTTCATATTCAATTCCAAATCGAAATTGAATATTTCATATCATCGATATATAAATGATAATATTTTCAAAACATTATCTTCTGAAATAATTTTCTATTCGATATTCATTACAAAAACGAATAAAATCGATATAAATATCGTTCGCGTCAAAATGGCGCATATCCAATCAACATGGCTTTATATATTTCTATTTCAAATATTTCTATTTCAAATATTTCTTTTCAAATATTTCTATTTCAAATATTTCATTTCAAATATTTATATTTCAAATATTTCATTTAAAATATTTCTATTTCAAATATTTCTATTTCAAATATTTCTTTTCAAATATTTCTACTTCAAAACTGGAATGAGGCCCAATCAATTAACATAGATTTTATTTCTATGGATTTCCATACAACACATGTATATATCAACAGTGATAAACAATCATCCATCATTCAGAGTGCACTACTCAACTGCATAAGCATTGAATATAAATAATCAACGCTTACAACAGCCTGTCAACTAATCGATCGACATACAACTAAACAATTGGGATTAGTGTACGTCAATATCATCCCAAGACCCGTGTGGGGTTTCAATCAATTAAACACATATTTTATTTGTGCAGTCCGGCGAGGTGTAAAATTTACCGTCCCAATCTATGTCAGTCAAATAGGTGTACATAAACAAATCATTCAGATTTTTAAATTCATATTCATTTTCATTTCAGGAGAATTTCACGCCGTTCATTTACACGTTAAAAATTATATTTTTAACGTTAAAATATTTATTTCAACACTTTACTATTTTTAACAGTTCATACATTCGATAAAAATGTTATTTTTAACTAACACTTTATATTTCAGAAAATTTTGGCAGCATAACGGCGTGATATTGAAATCGGCTAATGTCTAGCATTACCCCTCTCCTTTACTGGCTTGCGCCATACCCAATAATCAATTTAATTCACATTTCGAACCACATTCAAACAAATAAATCAATCTACCCCAAACAACCAATCAAACAATCAAACATGTCGTCCATGGTCTATAGACGACGGGGAACAGTTCATATATGCAGTTATAAAATAAATAACTGTATAAATAAATTCAGTGAGGAGTTCTCACCTTTGGGTTCCACTCTGATGTATTATATTTCTGAACTTCAGAACAGTCAGGATTAGCCTGACATTCCAACGCAGTCTTCTCTACGCTGCTCATATCAAAAATCATGTTTTTATCGCTTCATTCAAATAGATAAAAATCATATTTTTATCGCTTCATCTGAAATAAAAATCACATTTTTACTTCACTATATATATAATAAAAATCAGATTTTTATTTCGCTACATATATAAAAATTATATTTTTACTACGCTTCTTTCTATATAAAAATTATATTTTTATATTTCTACTTCTTATATAAAGATCGAATTTTTATTTCGCTTCATATATAATAAAAATCGAATTTTTACCTTAGTGGTATCTATATAAAGATCGTATCTTTATCATAATGAAAACATTATAAAAATCGTATTTTTATTTATAAAAATCACATTTTTATAATTCTTCCTACAAGATAAAAATTATATTTTTACTGTCTCTATAATATAAAAATCATATTTTTAATACTCTATAATATAAAAATCATATTTTTATTATCTCTTTTCTATTTTCAAAAATCAAATCTTGTATATTTTAAAAATCTCGTCTTTCATATGTTAAAAATCTCATCTTTCATATGTTAAAAATCTCGAGATAAAAATCATATATATTTTTTTCTATATCATAAACTAAAAACCATATTTTTAAAAATAAAAATCTTATTTTTTATATATAAAAAATCTCACTACATCTATAAAAAAAAAGAGAACTGATTTAAAGCTAGGTTTCACAATTTAAAACTGGCCTTCATCGATCGCAGGAGGTAGGAGGAGGGTTGTGGGTGGTTGTCTGCGCTTTGAGGTGGTCGGAGGAGGAGATGGAGGCGGCCCTGGTGCTAGAGAGGGGCAGCGAGGTCGAGCTAAGGTGGGGCGGCGGTCGATGGCAGCAGGGGGGGGCGCGACGTAGCTTCTGGCTGAAGGAGGGGGGGTTCGCGAGATCGGAGAAGAACGGGGGCGCGAGGTTGGAGCTGGGCGCGGCGGCTCCGGCGTGGCTCGCCTCCGGCAGGTGGTGGCAGCTGCGTCGCCCCCCTCTTCTTTCTTTTTTTTATCTATCGGGTTTGACTTTCGATTTGGGGGAGAGAGAGTATAAGGGGAAGAGAGGTATATTTAATTTTTATTTTATTTAATTCTAAAAAGTAACTTTTTATTTTGAACTCCAATTCAAACCCACTGACTGTTGCCCATAGCTAATTACCCCCATTCCGAACACAATGGGATATGTATCGTGAGCTATTTCGGCTGTTTTGTTCAGTTTTCGCTAAAATCAAAATATAAATCTATATATTGAATTTCTAACGCACCTTGCAACTTATCGGGGCCACATACGGACTCTAAAAATTCACAAAAAATATTTTCTAGCTTCGTATCGACGATACAGTTCTAACAAAACTAATTTCGTCAAATTTGAAGACCGTTCAGGAAATGGTCATTTTCTTGTTGATCCAAATTGATTGAAACTGTTAAAACACGTTTTACTTCGCCACGCTCACATATTAATTCGAAAAATCATGAATTTTAGAATATAGCAATAATTCGACATCCCGGATCCAACAAAAGTGGTTTCGTCGAAAACAGAGATCGTTAGCAAAATTTCCATTTTTAAGGGCTATATTTTCCATAGCGACTATTCTAAATTTTCATCTAGGCATAACTTTTTATCCCCGCTATGAAATTTCAATTTTTCGGATTCGTTGGAAAGATATTCTCAAATAGATTCAAATATTTTTGGTTTCGCTAAAATCCGGTTTATTTTGAATCATGTACATTCTTTTGAAATTTGAAATCGAATTCTCGAACTACCGCGCCATTTTCAATTCCTTTTATATTTAAAATAATATATATATATATATATTCTAACGTCGATTCAAGTAAATATATACGTTCTATTTTTATTCAAAACAAATTTCTCGTCATTATTATTTAAAATTATCATTTTAAATATTCAAAATTCACTAAAATTGCCAAAATAAAAATTTGAAATTGGTTCAGAATTTCGGGTTGTTACAGTCTTCTTCTTCTCAAATGACTATCGTAATTTCTGAGATCATGTGTTCGTGAAAATTAGGTCAAAATTAAGCCATAGTTTATTGTTTAATTAAGTCGTTTGTTTGTTTTTCGGAAAAAAATTAGTCGTTAATTTCTTCTTAAATCAAACTCAACTTTAATTTTGGAAATCGTGATTCGAATTTCTACATTTGGATTGGCTAATCGATTTTCTTAGTCGTTAATTTCTTCTTAAATCATTTGGTAAATCGTGATTCGAATTTGTTCATTTGGATTTTCTCTGTTTGATTTTTTGTTCTTTGGTGAGTGTTTTAAGTTTTTTGGTATTTTTAATTATTAATTCGATGTTGTATGTCGTTGTTGATGCTTTTGTATAATTTTTATTAAGGAACGCATTTTTGATGTAATGACCCGGTCTTTACACATATCACTGACACAAATATGAATTAATCGTAAGTACGTCTTTACAAATTCGATTTAAAATCCAGAATTTGAAATTCCAAAACATGTTAACTTATGTATAATAGCATTTACATATGCATGTATCACAGCATTTACCAAAACCCATTTTTACACATTCATGTATGATAGCATGTATTAGATAGCGTTTGTTTAAATTGGTATTTTTTTCACATGTATGTAGAATAACACTTTTACGTAGCAAGTTTTAAAATGCCATTTTTTTCACATGTTTTTTTTTCAAAGGATTTAGAATTTGTTTTTTTTTTTGTAAATTCTTGATTTAAAAAATTTTAACACTTGAATTAAACATGCCAAGACCATTTTTGTCAAAGCAAGTTCAAAGACAAGTTTAAGTTCACATATACATCAACATAAAACATGAAAGAGCCAATCCCTTTTGCAAGCATGTCTTCATGAACAAAATTCAAGGATAACACCTACACTAGTACTATACTAGTAAGGATAATCTAGAGAAATATTTGTCACATGGAAAAATCTTTTTGTATCAAATATTTTCAGTTTTAAATCTTTTTCTTTTCTCACAAGATTTTCTGAAAATGACATTTTCCTTTGCTTTTTTCAAAAACCGGATTCATATTGTCATAACATGTGCCAAAAGATCTTGCAAATCCTTGTGTATTTAAACCATAGATGCACCTACACTAGATCTTTACTAACACATAGATTTTCCAAGATGTTTCCATGTTAAATCATCACATGGCTGAGATCAAAATGGTACAAGAACATTCAGATTTTAGATTACCTTGAAAGCCAAGTAAAAATATTTTATGATTTCATGTTAAATCAAAGAGTCATGTGAAGATTTTGGTTTAGAAACCCTATGAAAACTAAGTATATATGGTACAAAAATGGATACTATAATTTGTTCATACCAAGAAAAGATTTGGGAAAACATGGTTGTACCATTTGCATTTAAGGTGATGGTTCAAAGTAGGCCAATAAGGGAAAGGAATGTCATATGCAGGGGATGTTCAAGGTGAATAATGGCTGATCTACGCCATGTGAATCTTGGTAGTGGTGCTTTGATTTGGAAGGAAGAAAAAGATTTTCTGAGTTGTCTATCATTTGTCAGCAACAAAAACTTAAAAAAAACCTGATTTTAGGCACTCATATTTTATGATTTTTCTCTACTATAAATAGACCATAAGCACACACATTCCCCTCACAACAAACCATTCAAAGATCAATAACAAAGCTAAGGGTTTCAAGCTTTTAAGGTGAGTAAACTGCTTTTAAAATTTATGTTTTAAAGTTCCTGTATTTTGCTAGTTTGAACTGTAAGTTGAACTTGGGTTTAGTGATGATCTTGTTAAGTTGTATGTCTTGTTTGCATAGTAATCTTTGCCTAATCAAAGAACTAGTGGTTAGTAATTAAAATATTTAGTGGCATTGGTTTAAGGGTGTTATCATACCAGCATAAACTCTGTTGTTCTGATCCAGTTTAAAGAATCAAACCATTGATTCTTTGGTCAGGGAACTTAAGAGGCTTTGAATAGGACATCCTGTTAAGTTTGAACCATTATATAACATACAGGTCATCTGAAAGTAAGGAAGGAAGGTGTAACATTTCAAACAAACACTTAAACATGAAAACTAAAAATCAACAACTGCTCTCTGTATCTAAAAATCAAAGTGGATTTTCAAACTTCATGAAAACTCGTTTTTAGTTTATAAATGTAATGATGGATCGAAATAATGATTTTTAAAAGAAAAATCATGATTTTTAACTACCTAAATCATGAGATATTCTGAGATGATCAGAATTTGAACATTGGTCAAATTCCGATCATCCAGGCCACCATGCGCCGTACGGTTGAGTTAGGAGCTTTATTTAAGATCGGAGTTCCTAGGAAAAATGCTAAATAATTTTTCTAATGTACGGCTTGGGAGGACGAGATCGAATCAGGTTTTGGGGGCTGTTTTTGGTACTTGGGGTTCACGCTGGAATTGTTCATCAATGGCGACGCAAGGGGGTGCAGTCTTGGGGGAAAAGCGGTGTCGGGATGTCAGGTTGACATGGAAAAGAGGAGGCGGTGGCATGTGGACGAGGTAGGGAACGGTGGTGGCTTTCTTGGATGTTTTTTTTGGTAATGGAGGTGGCACGGTGAAATTACTGTAGCGGCCATGGAGGGGCGATCGGAGGGTTGCAAGATGATCGGTGGATGAGTATGACTTGCGTGGGTAATCAGTGGTGATGGACGTGGGCCGGGTGTGTGTGCAGGTGCACGACATGTCAAGAACGAAAAGAAGAAGAAGAGGCGAGGTACTACAATGTGTTACTTTGAAAAACCATGGGAACTAGCCAATTTTCCCCAGGCGGACACCATGGTTAGGAAGTGGTACTTTAGCTAATGTGGTAGTTTGGCATTTAGGATATGGTACTTGGAAAAATCATGAGAACCCGACCTGATTTCATTAGCGCACACCATGGTTTTGAACTGGTACTTTACCAAAAGTGGTACTTTGCCATATTCACTATCAAAGAAGGATTTTTGAATATATTTTTTTAAATTGAACCAAGTTTTTAATAAATTAAATATAAAAGGAAAAATATAATAAAATAAAAATAGAATTTTTATTTAAAATAGCAAGGAGGGGAAAAGAAGTGAATTAGGTGTTTGAAATCAAATAAAAGTTATCGCCCGAAATTAAATAAAGTTGAATTTAAAATTTAATTATAAACTTTGTTTTATAATTAGAATTAGAGATAATTTTTTATGTAAATATTGGGATTTTAAAGAGGGAAAACTATATGCTATGAATACGCTAAAATTGTCTGTTATAAACTGAATTTTCTGAAACGAAGGAACGGTCATACACTATCTATATTTTATAAAATATAGATTGTAAATTATAAACTTAATTTATTTATGAATAATTAGAATAAGGAATAATTATAAGTAATAAATTTCTAAAAGAATAATGTAAGTATTTCTTTTCAAAAGTGATGAACAAAATGTAAAGAAAAACCGTGTGCGGCGCGCACACTGAAATTGTTCATTTTTAAGAGATGGTCAAAATACCCAGATATAAGCAAGATGTTTATATATACTATTTAGTTTGACTGTAATAATCATGTTAGATAAATAATTTAAAGGGAAATGTTTCGCCAATCATTTCAAAGAGACCGAAATAAATATTTCACTTTGATTTGAATATATTCCCGTCAGAGAGTGTTAAATTGAAGACGGCGATATACAAGGACTATTATTGAATAGTGCCTTCGATTTGTCCAATCACAGGATAACTTGTATGGACGAATGTCTGACAAAGTAATTCTAACTGATCACGTACGTTGATCTCTCCAAACGTATTTATTCAGTGGCAGAGGAATTCGTTTCTCTCGCTGTATACCTATAATATATTTTTGGGGAAGTCAATTAGTGGTTGGCGAGTTTTGACGATGTGGCATTCAAAGAAAATAAACAGTGATGATGAAAAGGTAAGTCTTGCCTCAAGCCTCACACCGAGGAAATGACAAAAATCAGCCAGGCAGCTGGCTATGTGGGTCGCTCCCATTAGGGTGTATAATCACCTATCTAAAGAAATTCCTTTTACTTCTTTAATCTATTTCGATGCTGTCCCTTTTCGGGAAACGGTGGTTTGAGCCCAACCGTTGGTGATATACATTCGATACACTCAAGCGAAATGAATGGTCGGTCATGTGTGGGCTGGGTTGCAAGACGTTCTTGTTGAACCCAGGTGTATTCGCCTCTAGAGATACATCATCGGAAGGCGGTCCCATACCTTGTCATAGTTGGAAACCCAATGTCCATAAGCGCTAAGCGGTTTTATTTGTATATTATATAGGAGAATGTGAGATGCAAGCATTCTTCTAGATTCTAAATTATTTGTGAAAAACTAATAGACACTATGATAATATCTGATTTCAAGTATACAAAGTGTTTTGATCTCATAAGGTAAAACCCGTTCTGTATTCACGGCGTGGTCTTATGAGATATTTTTATTTCTTTAATCTGTTTTAAAACTGTTTAATCATACCAGTCCCCTGACTGACCCAGAGTTTATTTTCTGCGTTTCCCTTAAACTCTTGGGTATTCATAACATTTGTTATGAATAGACAAGTGAATCAGGATTGGATAAAAACTTGGAAGCTAGAATGGAACTTTCTGTGTGCTGGTCTACTTATCTTATCTATTGTATAATTAAGTCTGCAAGTTGGTCGTTAATGATATGTATAATTATGAATGTACTAGGAACGGCTTGTATCACTAGATCTATGATGCTTTGATGTAATATGTACTGCTGTGTAATGTTATGAAGTATCATCTTTTGTAAAATTCCGCTGTGAGATTCTGATGTTTTCTGTGATTTTGTCTTCTATCTGTTCTTATTCTTATTAATGACACGACTTCCAATGTGTTCGAAAGTTGGGTCGTTACAGTTGGTATCAGAGCTTAGGTTACTGATTACCTAGGCTTTGGGTGAGTGTGAGAGAGCGTATTTTTATATAAAATTTAAAATAACTTTAGATTAACTTGAATGATATACCTAAGTTAGTTATATACGATCAAGTCTTGATTTTCGACCTGTCGTATACAGGTAATTAAGTATGAGTACCCGTACACGAAGAGGTCGAGCTAGTAGGACTATCACTACCAATGGACGTAATACTACCTCTCAAGATCGAGTAGAAACTATGGAGGAAGTTACGCCAGTCCAATATGACAAAAGCTTTGAACCTATCTGTAAGGAGTATACCATTCTGGGAGGGAAGGTATTCAAAGGGACTGAGTCTTTTAGTGAGGTTCAAGCATGGTTGAAGTCTTGTGAGAGGATTTTCAAAGGATTGAAATTGAATGATGAGCAGAAACATCTCTTAGCCTCGTGGCAACTTCAAGAAGCTACTGTAATCTGGTGGGACGCTCAAACTGCGAATGTTCCTGAAGAATATTTTACTTGGGACAAGTTCAAAGAAACATTTGAAGCGCAATTTCTGCCTGCCGTTGGCAAAACGAGAATGTACCGAGATTTCATTGATCTCAAGCAAGGGAATATGAATATATCCGAATATGAGAGAAAGTTCAATTCACTTTCTTGTTTTGGGCCAGAACTGATCAAGACTCTGCTCAAGAAGAATGAAATGTTCATAGCAGGATTGAAGGATAGCCTGCAAGTTCAAATGATTGGGCATATCAAGATTCCATTTGTCGATCTGGTGGATATGGCAGTTCTATATGAGGCACTAGAGGGAAAGAAGCCAGTTAGAAAATAGCAGACAGGAGAACCCAGTATCGAGAATTCCAACAAAAGGAAATTTAATCCGAACTGGAACAAAAAGGAGTACCAAAGATGGGGGAGAAAGCCAAAGAGTGTTATAAAGATACGCAAAGCCATAACTGCAAGGAGAAGGGACACATTGCTAGGTTTTGTACGAAGCCAGCAACGGAAAAACCACAACAAACTCAGCAGCCAGAGCAACCTCAACAGAAACTAAAGGGAACAAGTGATGCTATTCCCCAAAAGTTTTCATGCTATAACTGTCATCAGTCTGGGCACTTGGTTAAAGACTGTCCACTTATGAAAAAGGCACAGCAACCAAAGGTCTATGCTTTAATGGATAAGTCATCAACTTCTGAGAATGTGAAAATGGAAGGAGCTTCAGAAGGTACCTTACTCTTTTTAGATAAAAGGAGTTAATTAACTAGGGTCAGCCTAAAGATAAATTAAATATGGTTGGATTAAATTAGAATAATATCCAATCATATTGATACCAGAAATCGGGTTAGAATTCTAAATTGTGTTATAATTTGGATTTCCTGAAATTAAGTCTAGACTTAAGTATTCATTGGATATGAACTCAGGGAATGTGAACTGGCCAATTTGTAAATCAGTGAGTCCCGAAATGGAGATAATTAAGTGAATGAAGATTATGGGTAATACTTAACGGAGTCAAGTAAATTGACTAATGAGTTAAAAAGGGAATTTGGACAGATACATATGCTTGAGCAAGATTGATTCAAATCAATGGAGTGAATAAGACTTGGGGTCTATTTTTCCAAATAAAGTATATTTGGAAGTTGATGAGAATTCAAGAGTAGTAATACATAAATGGAAATATTTTCCAACCATAGTAACAGATATATCCAGTTATGGGAATATGTGACGGCCCGCCCCGCACCAACCGGCATTTACTCCAAAAGTGCGTTGTACACATGTCCAGTTAACACGGGACGGTCGTCAAAATAAAGGAAGAAGACGAAGAATCAACAAAGAACCTGTAGAATGTCTCACAGCACATGGAACAAAATATAGTAATAACATAATCTTGACATAAAACAGGCGAGACAGTGCATAAGCTTAAAACTAAACCAACATAGCAGCGGAAATTCAAATACAGCTTATTACAACTTTCCAAATTTACTGTCTCTAAAACAAAAGAAAGCTACAGTAGAAGATGCACGACTAATGCCCAAGCAGTGATCTTCAACAACACAGGGAGAATACTATATGTATCATACGTGGAAGCCTCCCGCTCGTCTCCGGATCAGCTACCCATGCATACCCAGCTAACCTGTCTCTAGTCTGCTCGTGTGAGCACCCAGAGTAATAAGAAGAGACATAAAACTCTGGGTCAGACAAAAAGTCTGGTATGAGCGATAAGCATCTAAACAGGACAATAACAGGTATAATCTAATCATACCTGAACCTGGACCTGCAACCAAAGAGTTAGCACTACATACCGTACAATACTCTAAGGTGCCATTTCAAATGGTGTAAAGATAACGGGGGTGGGGGTGTGCATGTCATAGTGATGGCAAACAATCAAGCATAGCAACCATCCTCACATCTCTCGCTCGGTGCGTAAAGCATACGATATCCACTACCTTGGTCACCTAATTCTTTGGGCCATGACGGAGTCCAACCCCGTACGACTATCACTACAAGTCCTCTCTCAGCGGTGAACCAAAGTTATGAATACCGACAACCCCTTTGCACACGTCCCGCAGCAGAGTCCAATCATGAAGTGAACTCGTTGGTTCCCAACTGGATCTTGAGCTCTAACTTCCTACTTGGACTTCCTTTGCATCTCGGGTCTTAGTCGAATTAGAGTTGGTCTTCAGAAAAGTCGTCGCGTAGAAGTGGCCCTAAATTCGGTTCGGTTGAATGCTTCATGTGTACTCTTGGATGCGGTTCGGTTCGGTGGTTCTCCTCCTTCAGACGTCGGTTCGGTTCGGGTCTGTTGAGGTGGCTTGGTTCGTGTTCGCAAAACGATATTTCTATTGAACTAGAAAATCGTCACGAATATTTAAATAACCGCAAGTGCACGGCGTACTATTGTAATACGTAGTGAGTGCGAGTCGATCCTCAAGGAAAGAATAATTTCAATCTTATCCAATCAAATTAAACCAAACTTTTAAAATGTGTTCTAATAAAAACTATGAAACTAGAAACTAAGTTGAGAGCTAAAAGTGAAATTAGAGAGTAATTTAGAGGTAAATCCACTCTCACCTTTATGTAAGTTGTCAAACATACAATGTATGATCTCAACAAGTGATATAAATGCAATATTTACACCACTTATGATTCTCATGAAAATGAAACTAAAGCAAAACTATTCTAAGTATGGTCTATATGAACTATTGGCTAGCACTATAGACCATCAAATTTTGTTCATACTTTTATTTCAAAATCAATAATCACTTAGCAAATATTGATGTAACTTGTGTTTATATTGAATAAGCATAGATCATTTGCAAATGCAACATGACCTATCAAACCCAATTGTATAAACTTACATCCATATTCACTAACATTAAGAACATATTAAAGATCACAAATCATACACTTGTTGAACTTACACAAAGTTAGAGAGTATCATTACCCCTAAATCAAGGGATTAGCCACTCATATGTGTTGTCATATCAACACATGTAAGTTTCAACATTAGAAAATTAAGCAAAATGAAAGAAAACTAAGTAGAACAAGAAGAAAACTAAACTAAGAACATAAAGTAAATGAACATGAATGTAAATCTAAGCTATGAACATGAATGTAAATAAATCTAAGCTATGAACATGAAAGTAAAGCATAGAAATTAAAAGAGACATAAGATAGACATAAGAGAAATAGGCTTGGAAGCCATTTTTATTTATTTGATCACTTACACTTTCATATGCTAAAAAGAAGATACAAAATACATGAAACAAAGGGGTATATATACATGATCTAAAACCCTAAAACCCTAATCACTTTTCTTGGGAATTCCCCAAAATGGCCCTTCATGAAGCTTCTAATTGATCTTAGCCATTAATATGTCATGTAGAATGCATGAGGCCTTTTGTCCCATTCAATAATATGAAGTGGGCTAGTTGAAAGATGGGCCCTCCACTATCCATAAGATGTATTAATTCTTTGCCTTTTCTTGTGTATGCACATGCTTTCCTTCATTTCTTCATGTGTATGGATCATTTTAGCTCCTAAATTCCTACAAGAGATAATTTACAAGGAACAAGTAAATGCAATCTTAAACAAGAACATGCACATTTTACCATTAAACCCCCCAAAAGAGTGATGATCTTGAAAACGTTTAAAACATGGTTTTGATCATATATAGTACCCAAAAATGTTCATTTATTCAACTAAACAAGAATAAATATGTGAATATAAATGTGCATTTTTACGTGCACATCAAATACTCCCACACTTATCTTTTTATTCGTCCTCGAATAAAGTAAAAACTAAGATAAATCCACTTTCGTAGGAGGCACGATTGCATTTAGCGTATGCAACAAGCCGTTAAACCTCTGGGCGTCCCCAGTAGGACGAGTGTTGTCTCGTGAGGGTTTTCAGCGGATACTACCCACAAAATCCAAATGTT
This sequence comes from Allium sativum, assembly GCA_030737875.1. Lineage (NCBI taxonomy): Eukaryota > Viridiplantae > Streptophyta > Magnoliopsida > Asparagales > Amaryllidaceae > Allium > Allium sativum. The sequence continues at coordinate 216,339,886 of CM060916.1, read as the reverse complement.
AAGTGCGAAAAATATTTACAAAATGCAAGATTCGAAAATATTTACAAGATGAATGCAAGTTTTTAAAAGATTATTTACAAATGGGTAACTTACTTTTAAATTTAACATGAGTGAGTTAAATACAATTTAGGTCATCACTATGAAATTTTAGTCCGTTACTAATCAAAACTTCAAACAAAAGTCAGGCTATCATTACAAACTCCTCCAGCTTGGCCAGTTGTTTCGGTAGGAACATAGTGCAAATATGAAATGAATTCTATAATCGATATCAACAATCGCAAAACGGCGTCTCAACTTCCTTTTTGTTAACAAGTTAGGTCGAATAAGTGAAGAGTGTGCTTGGATTTCAAGTGCTAACTCTCTCTTTATTTTGAAAATTATTTACAATATTATTATTATTATTAAACACCTAACTGAAAAGACCAAGGTATACCACCCATGTGAGTTGGGACAGAGCTTGGCGGGTTTGCACACCAACGCTATATTTATAAGCAATGTTGGATACCCTTAGGTGCCCAACTCATAAAATGAGACCAAGGTTTCCTACCCATGCACTGCTTTACGACTTACGTGAGAGTTGGGACAGAGCTTGGCGGGTTTGCACACCAACGCTAGATGTACTAGCAATGTTGGATACCCTTGGATATATATATATATATTCTTCTTCTTTTTTTTTTTTTTTTTTTTTTTTTTGAAGAGAGAGAGTTGAGCGGGAATATCAAAGCACAACTTCACTTAAAAGATCTAAAATGTTATCGCAAGTAGTCTCAATCAACCATTCATTTAATCGGATTACGATTTAGAAAACTTTTCATACTCATCACCTACGAATCTCCCTATATACCAGTTACACCAAATTTGCTCATAATTCAAACTTTTCTTCCGTTATCCATTAAGAGAAGTAAATTTCCAAATATTTAAATTGAATGACCAAAATTGTGTGCTAACTTCATCATGTCTGATTTAAAAGTAAATAGAAATAAATTTTTTTTTTTTTTTAAAGAAAAAAGGAAAAATGCAAATTAAAGTTATGCAAAACATAATGGAAATGAGACTCCCTCCCCCCACACTTAATTGTGACTGTGTCCCCACAGTAAATGCATGACACAATGAGTGTACGGAAGAGAAATATTTACATATTTACAAAAGAGGGTTAAACTTAACTTTCTTACTTGACGTAGCATGGCTCATGAAGAATCATGAGCTCCTCTTCTCGATCAGTGGGCAATTCCAAGAATGGTTTTAGTCGTTGACCATTGACTTTGAAAGTGGATCCATCCCTCTGGTTTTCTATTTCGATGGCGCCGTGTGGAAAAACAGTTCGAACAACATAAGGTCCGGTCCATCTGGACTTTAACTTCCCAGGGAATAAATGAAGTCGTGAGTCATATAATAGAACTTTTTGGTCTGGCAAAAACGTTTTTCTTAGGATTGACTTGTCATGAAAAACTTTAGTTTTTTCCTTGTAAATTTTCGCGTTTTCGTATGCGTCATTCCTAATTTCCTCTAATTCGTTGAGTTGCAATTTTCGGTTTTCGCCAGCTTGTTCAAGATCAAAGTTTAAGTTCTTTATTGCCCAAAGTTCTTTATGTTCAAGTTCAACGGGTAAATGACAGGCTTTCCCGTAAACCAATCGGAAAGGGGACATTCCAAGATTAGTTTTAAAAGCAGTACGGTAAGCCCAAAGCGCATCGATCAATTTTTGTGACCAATCTTTTCGATTTTTATTTACAGTTTTCTCCAAAATCTGTTTTATTTGACGATTCGACACTTCGACTTGACCACAAGTTTGCGGATGATAAGGAGTGGACAACTTGTGGGTTATCGAGTATTTTTTCATTAAGGACTCAAAAGATTGATTACAAAAATGTGTTCCATTGTCGCTTATTATTGTGCGAGGTGTGCCGAACCTCGAAAAGATGTTTTCTTTTAGAAATTTCACAACAATTTTATGATCATTGGTTTTACATGGAACGGCTTCGACCCATTTAGAAACGTAGTCGACGGCGAGAAGAATATACAAGTTTCCGAAAGAGTTTGGGAAAGGTCCCATGAAGTCAATACCCCAAACATCGAAGATTTCGATTGTAAGGGTGGGGTTCAAAGGCATCATATTTCGTCGAGAAATCTTTCCTAGCATTTGGCAACGATTGCAAGTTTTACAGAATTCAAACGCGTCTTTAAAGAGAGTGGGCCAATAAAAACCACATTGAAGCACCTTTTCAGCGGTTTTTCTAGGGCCAAAATGTCCACCGCAGGCATGATCATGGCAGAATGAGAGAACACTCCTAATTTCGCTATCAGGAATGCATCGACGAATGATTTGGTCCGGACAATACTTAAACAAGTATGGGTCGTCCCAGTAGAAGTATTTTACTTGGGACAGAAATTTGTATTTATCTTGCTTGGACCAAAAAGAGGGAGTTTCCTTAGTGACTAGATAGTTCACTATGTCGGCGAACCAAGGGTCGATTGAAACAGAAAGGAGTTGTTCGTCAGGAAAGTTTTCGTTGATCGGCAAAGAAGATGGTGCGTTCGGAAGACGAGACAAGTGATCGGCTATAACATTGTCGGATCCCTTTTTGTCTTTTATTGTAAGGTCGAATTCCTGGAGTAAAAGTATCCATCGAATTAAGCGTGACTTAGCGTCCTTTTTAGCAAAAAGGTGTCGAAGAGCAGAATGGTCAGTGTAGACCGTGATGTGAGAACCAATCAAGTAAGATCGAAACTTCTCAAGCGCAAAAACGACAGCTAAAAGTTCTTTTTCGGTGGTCGTATAATTGAGTTGAGCGTCGTTCAAGGTCATACTCGCATAGTAAATTACGTGAAGGATTTTGTTGATTCGTTGTCCTAAGACAGCACCAACCGCGAAGTTAGAAGCGTCACACATGATTTCAAAAGGTAGTTCCCAGTTGGGAGAACAGATTATCGGGGCTGAAATGAGTTCGTTTTTCAGACGTTCAAAAGAGGCAACACATTCAGCGTTAAAGTCAAATGGGATGTCCTTTCCTAGAAGAGTAGTTAAAGGACGGGCGATTTTGCTAAAATCTTTCACAAAGCGTCGGTAAAATCCAGCATGCCCTAGAAATGAACGAATGTCCTTAACGCATTTTGGAATGGGTAGTTTTGAAATAACGTCAACTTTTGCTTTATCTACTTCAATTCCATTATTTGAAATTATGTGTCCAAGGACAATGCCTTGTTTGACCATAAAGTGACATTTTTCCCAATTCAACGTTAAGTGTTTTTCTTTACATCGATTCAAAACAAGTTCAAGATGATGTAAGCAAGAGGAAAAAGAATCACCAAAGATCGAAAAATCATCCATAAAAACTTCAAGAAAGCGTTCGATCATATCGGAAAAAATGCCTACCATACATCGTTGGAAAGTTGCAGGAGCGTTGCAAAGTCCGAAAGGCATACGTCGATAAGCGAAGGTACCGAATGGACATGTGAAAGTCGTTTTCTCTTGGTCTTCGGGAGCGATTGGAATTTGGTTATAGCCAGAATAACCATCAAGAAAGCAATAGAATTCATGACCGGCTAAACGTTCAAGCATTTGATCGATGAAAGGAAGAGGAAAGTGGTCTTTACGTGTTGCAGCATTCAATTTTCGATAATCAATGCAAACACGCCAACCCGTTTGAGTCCGAGTAGGAAGAAGTTCGTTTTGTTCGTTTGCGACGACGGTAAGTCCGGACTTTTTAGGAACAACGTGAATGGGGCTGACCCATAAGCTATCAGAAATAGGGTAAATGATACCGTTGTCAAGAAGTTTAAGAATTTCTTCGCGAACTACCTCTTTCATCTTAGGGTTAAGCCTACGTTGCGCTTCGCGAGTGGGTTTGGCTTCATCGGTTAAGTGAATTCGATGTTGAACGATTGCGGGGCTAATTCCCTTGATGTCAGAAATGGACCAACCGAGTGCGTCTTTGTTTTTAGAAAGAGTTGAAAGAAGAGAAAGTTCCTGATCACGAGTTAAATTTGAAGAAATTATGACAGGACAAGTATCATTATCACCTAAGTAAACGTACTTAAGGTGATCGGGAAGAGGTTTAAGATCCAACTTTGGTGGTTTCTCGATCAAAGAACGTGGTTGAGATTCAGGCTCAACTGAAAGTGATTCAAATGGAAGCGTGTATTCAACTTCGTTAGGAGCGTCATGGAACAATTTGTCGTACTCGGCCTCACACTCATCATTAAGGTCAATCGATTCGTTTTCGGAATTTTCGTGAATGGCATTAACGTCCAAGGTTTGGTCACACGATTTATTAGAATGACTTTCAAGATTGAAAATGTTAAGATCTAGAGTCATGTTTCCAAAAGAGATTTTCATTGAACCATTGCGACAATTTATTAAAGCATTTGAAGTAGCCAAAAAGGGTCGACCTAAGATCAATGGAATTTGACTCATTGGATTATTGACAGGTTGAGTTTCCAGAACAATGAAATCGACAGGGAATATGAATTGACCAACTTTGATGAGTACGTCCTCGATTTCTCCGATGGGTTTCTTAATTGAACGATCAGCAAATTGAAGAGTTATTTTCGTTGGCTTAAGTTCACCCAAACCAAGTTGTTGGTAAACGGAATATGGAATTAAATTGACACTTGCACCCAAATCTATTAAGCATTTGTTAATTGTTTTATCTCCTATTGTGCACGAGATCGTAGGGCATCCAGGATCTTTGTATTTAACGGGGATCGATTGGGTCAAGACTTCGCTAAGTCCGGCGGCTAGGAAGACTTTCTTGGGTACATGAGTGTGTCGTTTTTGGGTACACAAGTCTTTGAGAAATTTAGCGTAGGTGGGGACTTGTTGAATGATGTCAAGAAGAGGGATGTTAACTTTCACTTGTTTGAAAATTTCCAACATCTTTTCCATTTGGTCGGAGTGTTTCTTTGGTCGAAGACGATGAGGAAATGGAATACGCAACTCAGTAGGTCGGTCTACTTGAGTTGGAGAAGAAGTAGACTCGGAATTTGGATCAGGATCATTTGTGGTTTTAGAAGGGTCGAGAGGAAGATCCGGTACATTATTCGGGTTTTCAATTTGATTATCGATTTTCTTACCGGATCGTAAAGTCGTGATAGCATTCAACTGAGTTACATTGCTATCCTGAACGACATGAGCTTGGTTTTGATTCGGATTCTGGATCTTGGGGTTTGGAATGGGTTGACTCGGGAAAGTGCCTCTTTCCCGTTCACTTACGGACGTGGCTAACTGACTCATTTGCATTTCAAGTTTAGCGATCGATTGACTCGTGTTTTGCATGTACGAAGTCAATAAATTTTGCAAATTGTTATTTGATTGGAGATTTTGAGTCGTTGCTTTAGTCAATGTTTCGAGATTTTTCTCAAGTGAAGTCAGTCGTTTTTCGTCTTGGGGAACAAAAGATTGTTGCGCTTGATTTTGAGAAGGTGGCGCAAAATTTTGGAATTGATTTTGTTGAAAGGGGGGATTTGAAGGATTATTCGTAAATGGTTGGAATGAGGGTCGAACCAAATTCGCATTTGGGTTGTTTTGGGTCCACGAGAAGTTAGGATGATTTCTCCAACCAGGATTATACGTTGGAGAGAATGGGTCGTTCCTAACTTTGTTGAAAGCGTTGAGTTGTTCTAACGAGTGTGGGCATTGATCAGCAATATGGGTTGGATCGTTACATTTGAAACACGAGGGTTGAGAGGTTTGAGCTTGACTCATTTGATTTGATGAAAGAACATTATTGAATTTGGTTAACATTGCGTCGATTTTTTGCTTCTAAAGCTGATGAAGATCCTATCGAATGAGCGTTTGATCGGGAATAAATCGATTTCTCGTTGGATCGTTCCCATTGAGCTGATTTTTCGGCCAAGTTCTCAAGAAATTGCCAAGCGGCATCGTGATTTTGGGCTAGAAAGTTTCCTTGGCACATCGATTCGAGCATGGTTCGAGAGTTATTTTCGAGTCCATCGTATAAAATTTGGCAAAGAGTCCATTTTTCGAAGTTGTGATGTGGACATTTGACTAGAAGTTCTTTAAATCTTTCGAAATATTTTGCAAAGGATTCACCCCCAAATTGATGAAAATTGACTATTTCATTTCGAATTTTGGATGTTTTTTCCAAGGGGTAAAATTTCTTCAGAAAAACTTTCACAAATTCATCCCACGTTCCAATTGTATTTGAAGGCAAGCTATACAACCATTTTTCGGCGTAATCGGTGAGTGCAAATGGAATTAACCTAAGTTTGATTCCATCGTCACTTAGTTGTTGAAATTTCATGGTTGCACAAACTTGTTCAAATTTGGTTAAGAAAATGTAAGGGTCATCACGTTCAAAATTACCGAATTTTGGAAGAGTATTTATGTGATTTGAATGAATTTCAAAGTGGTTACCCGTTGGGGCGGGCAATATGATGCAAGAAGGAATAGAAACTCGATCGGGGAAGATTCTATCCATAAGAGTTCGAGGGGGATTTTCTTCGGCCATGGTTGAAGGAATGTTTGTTCGAACTAAACGATTAGTGGAAGGGTTACGAGTCCAACGATTCGTAGAAGTGTCGTGAGTCCAAATACTCATGCACTAGCGAGAAGAATTAGTGAGGAGAAGAGAAAACAAGGTTGAGAAGAGAAGCGAATTTTTTTTTTTTTTTTTCGGATAAGAGAAAAGGATTTGATTTACAAATGAAGATGATTTTTTTTTTATTTTTTAATTTTTAATTTTTTGTTTTTGTGTTTTTTTTTATATATGCATGAATCTAATGCAACTAAATGAATGCAAAGATTAACTACAAATTTTCTGTCCTTAGTGGCTCCTAACCCAAAATTATAAAGTGACACATTTGATTACTTAAAACAAAAGATTTCTCGGCCAGTTAACGGACAGGAGTTATCGGTGCACCAGGAATCACCCTAGAAATGCAACCGAAGGTTTAAGTACCTTCAGAGTGATAACCGATATAATATTTACGAATCACCGTAATAATTATAAGCGGTTATTTCTCTGCCGTAGTCTAGACACCAAGAAATAATTCGTTTCAAATATATCAACTATCACAATATAATTAAGCCCTAAATGAGCCCGCGACTCCCTTAAGTCCAACGTCTAACCGTTATTATTAGTCAAATTCGACGATGATATGCAATTTTCTGGGCTAAGGAAGGGTAATGAACTCCCCACCTTATGTGAATTGGGGTGTGCCCTTAAGAAAAGAAAACAAAATGAGATGAATGCAAAACAGAAATTAAACGTGTATTAATAATGCAACTACGAATGAATTTTTATTTTGTTTTTGGGTTTTCTAATGCAAATGCAAGCAAACAACAATGCGATTAAAATAATGGGTTAAAACACGATACCTGAGGGTCTGAAATTATTAACAAAAAAAAAAAAAAAACAAATTTAGCGGCGGTTTTTTAGCAAGCAAGCAAGCAAAGCAATGTGAGGCGATCCAAGCAAGCGATTCTTTGTTTTATCTGCTTTGACTACCTGAAAAGGGAAGACGAGATATAAACAAGAGAAAAAAGAGTTTTTTTTTTTTTTTTTTTTAGAGGAACTTAAAATGAAACTAAAAACAAAATAATTGAAAAACAAAAGAAAGTCACGTAAAAACAAAAAGCAAAGAAAAGGATTTTTTTTTTTTTTTTTTTTGAAAACTAGAACAAAGTTTATACAAAAACTACTACCACCCAAAACTAAATCAAATCGAAACAAGCAAAAATGAGAAAAGAAAGAACAAAATTATTTTTTTAAAGAAAGGCAAATGCTTTTTTTTTTGGAAGAATAGAAATATGATAGACAAAACAAAGACTAATACTAAAATTAAACTCGACACAAACTCTACAAATGGTCAGCAAAAGAAATAAAATGATAAAACTAACTAAACAAAAGAAAAGAAAACAAATCAACAGCCCTCGGTCTAGAAGCCTGGACGGCCCACTAGCAAGCCCGCTGAACTAAAGCTAAATCAAAACAACGTCGGTTCCTCTTTTTTTTCATTTTTTTTTCTGCTCCCAAACTTTCAAACAAAATTAAGTGCTCAAGAATCGAAATAATTCACGAAATCAGACTCAAAACAAGTACGCCCAAAATCTGATTCAGGTGGCGATTTTTAAGGGGGAGGTGGAAGCGTTTCTGAGGGATCGACGGTTCGATTTGGGGATTGATTGAAGAGGAGCGCTGTGATTGAACCGGAGTCTGAATGGTTCGCAGTCGGAGTTTAGTATCTAGGGTTCTGGCGAGTGATTTGGGGTTTTGGGACTTCGGCTTGGGTGGAATTGAGGTTTGGAGAGAGAGGGAAGGAGGCGGTTTCGATAATTGGCAGTGATGATTTGCGAAAACTGTAGTTGTTGGAAGAGTTATTTGGGTTTGGAAGAATTGGAGGAATTGGCTGTGCGGGTTGAACGTGAATGGACAGGTTAAGGTGGTTTGAAATGCAGTGATGATGGGAAGAAAGTGCTTGCTGCTGTGTGGTAGTAGGCTGTTCGATCTGGGGATGTTGGATGAACTGGAGTGGCGAATTGCTGAAGTCGAGGGCGTGGTGATGGATGACAATTCTGTGCAGTTGTGACGGGAAGGAGGGTGTTGAGTTTTGAGGGAGTGGAATGGTGCGGAGGAGTATTGACAGAGGCTGTTAATTAAGTGGACTGTTTGTGAAATGACAGGAAGGGGTGGTAGAAGTGAAGGGTATTAGTGATTGTTGTGTTGAGCAGTGGAGTTACAAGGAGAAGTGAAGTTGTAATTGTTTATGAAGTTGGCAGAAGGGAATTGAATGGAGTTGTAATGAGGTTGTCGATGTAGCAGGCTGAGGTGATCGATTCTGGTGGAGGTGTATGGGTGGATAGCAGTATGTTTGTTTGAGTGATTTTGAAGCACGTTTGCAAAGCAGTGTATAAGTGTGTAATGTTCAAAAGCAAATCTGAAATGCAAGAGTAAATCTGAAATGTAGAAGTGTGTATGCTTGAGTGAACAGGCAGACTTGTAAAAGCAGAGTGAATTGTAAAAACAAGATAACTGTTGTGACAGAAATGTAAATCTGAAATGCAAACAGATATTTTGAGAGAAAAGTTGTGTGTGTGTCTCTCTTTTTTTTTTTTTAAAAAAAAAAAAATGATATGTAGTAAAATCTTGCACAAAATAGGGACTACACAAGTAAAAAGACAGAAACCAAAGGAATGACAGAATGAATACTAAACAGAATGAACACAAACTTATAAACAAGAATGCACAAGGATGAATATGCACAGAATGAAGTGAAACAAGAGAATGGATCAAGTTTTTTTTTTTGTTTTTTTTTTTTTAGGGAACTAATTAACAGATGCAAGAATGGAAAACAGAAAACAAAATGACATAAAATTCGGCACGAAAACAATGCACACAATACTAACAGTAAACTAACAGGAAGCTGAACAATACCCTAAGAAAATGCAAACACAAAATTGCAAATACTAACAGTAAACAGACACCCTATGAAATTGCAAGTACAGAGAGAAGATGAAACACAAACATTTTTTTTTTTTTTTAAGAATAGAAAACAAACAAGAAAATTAATCCGAATAATAAAATCAAAATTAATTCCTTCCCCGGCAACGGCGCCAAAAACTTGTTCGCAAAACGATATTTCTATTGAACTAGAAAATCGTCACGAATATTTAAATAACCGCAAGTGCACGGCGTACTATTGTAATACGTAGTGAGTGCGAGTCGATCCTCAAGGAAAGAATAATTTCAATCTTATCCAATCAAATTAAACCAAACTTTTAAAATGTGTTCTAATAAAAACTATGAAACTAGAAACTAAGTTGAGAGCTAAAAGTGAAATTAGAGAGTAATTTAGAGGTAAATCCACTCTCACCTTTATGTAAGTTGTCAAACATACAATGTATGATCTCAACAAGTGATATAAATGCAATATTTACACCACTTATGATTCTCATGAAAATGAAACTAAAGCAAAACTATTCTAAGTATGGTCTATATGAACTATTGGCTAGCACTATAGACCATCAAATTTTGTTCATACTTTTATTTCAAAATCAATAATCACTTAGCAAATATTGATGTAACTTGTGTTTATATTGAATAAGCATAGATCATTTGCAAATGCAACATGACCTATCAAACCCAATTGTATAAACTTACATCCATATTCACTAACATTAAGAACATATTAAAGATCACAAATCATACACTTGTTGAACTTACACAAAGTTAGAGAGTATCATTACCCCTAAATCAAGGGATTAGCCACCCATATGTGTTGTCATATCAACACATGTAAGTTTCAACATTAGAAAATTAAGCAAAATGAAAGAAAACTAAGTAGAACAAGAAGAAAACTAAACTAAGAACATAAAGTAAATGAACATGAATGTAAATCTAAGCTATGAACATGAATGTAAATAAATCTAAGCTATGAACATGAAAGTAAAGCATAGAAATTAAAAGAGACATAAGATAGACATAAGAGAAATAGGCTTGGAAGCCATTTTTATTTATTTGATCACTTACACTTTCATATGCTAAAAAGAAGATACAAAATACATGAAACAAAGGGGTATATATACATGATCTAAAACCCTAAAACCCTAATCACTTTTCTTGGGAATTCCCCAAAATGGCCCTTCATGAAGCTTCTAATTGATCTTAGCCATTAATATGTCATGTAGAATGCATGAGGCCTTTTGTCCCATTCAATAATATGAAGTGGGCTAGTTGAAAGATGGGCCCTCCACTATCCATAAGATGTATTAATTCTTTGCCTTTTCTTGTGTATGCACATGCTTTCCTTCATTTCTTCATGTGTATGGATCATTTTAGCTCCTAAATTCCTACAAGAGATAATTTACAAGGAACAAGTAAATGCAATCTTAAACAAGAACATGCACATTTTACCATTAAACCCCCCAAAAGAGTGATGATCTTGAAAACGTTTAAAACATGGTTTTGATCATATATAGTACCCAAAAATGTTCATTTATTCAACTAAACAAGAATAAATATGTGAATATAAATGTGCATTTTTACGTGCACATCAGTTCGGGTGTGCTTTCCCATGTCTCCAGATCTGTTCTCCTTTGGTCTCTTCGATCCGTTGCCCTTTAGTTTCCCTCCGATCTGATCCCCCCTGGTCTCTCTCCGATCCGATCCCCTTGGTCTCTCTCCGATCCGATCCCCCTTGGTCTCTCTCCGATCCGATCCCCCTTGGTCTCTCTCCGATCCGATCTTCAACCCAACTCCAACCCTTTTTGCATGTGGCCTTCCTTCTTGCCAATCCCTCATTCTTGTACTGGGTTCCGATCCGGTTCGGTACTCTGCTCAGCTCCACCAATCCGACCCGAGCCCCCTAACCCGATCCGATCCGAAACCCTGCACAACTTTCTACAACTTTTTCCAGCAACTTGTTTACGCCATTCGACGACATTTTCGACCAATCTAACCATTCTAAACAACCACAAATCATTCCAAACAGTCATAGCAACAAATAGAAGTGACCTCAAACACCAAAACAACAACATGATGAGTTTAAATGGATTAAACATAGCCTAAAACCCCAATTTTCCCTTAAGCATGTTCAAGAACAACTAAGCATAGGATTAACAAAACTTAACCAAATTAACCCAAACTTCTAACAGAGGCCTAAAACATTATTTTCGAATTTATAAATAGTTTTCCAGAATTTATTAGTGTATAAATTCGCTAATCTTCACTAATTACCCTTAATTAACCGTAATTAGTGCAAAACTATGCAAATCACTCACCTTGGCCACAAATAAAATACCAAATCTGAAATGAATCTCTGTTTGGCGTGAATACTGATGTCTAACAGCAGCTCTAACCTTGCCTTGGTGTTAATCCGCTTTGATTTGGTGTTGCTAAGCTCAATCCTTGATTAGAAAGTGATTTGGAGATGTTTTAGAGGTTGGAGGCCATTATTAGGGTTTATAAGAGGTAAATGGCGGCTAGAAAACTGAAATAGAATGAAAACCTAACTCATTTCAGCCTCCCCTTAACCCTAATCCCGAAATGGGTTATGGGCCCATTTGCTAATCACTTCATTTGGCCCGATTAAGCAGTTTTTCACCATCTGAAACTTGTTTCAGCCATATCTCCCAAACGGTGAGCCCGTTTGGCTAATGTGACCACTCTACGGAAAGGTAAACCATCAAACAAATCTAATGGAAGTGATTTCAGATTAAAATTCCTTTACAATCAAAAGTTATGGCCAAAACAATATCGGCTAGGGGCAAAACGGTCATTTAAAAATCAGCAAAAATCATGAACGTGGGAAATGACCCCAGTAGTTGTCTCCCAAAGTTACACGACCATACGACTTCGTACGAAAAAGAAATAAATATTCTACGATCCTAGATACGTAGAATGCGGGTTGTTACATTCCCCCCCCCCCCCCCTTAAGAAATTTCATCCCCGAAATTCCTTAACCCAAAACATACAAAGGATCCCGCATGCCTACCAACCATATGCAACAATCAAACATGCAAAACAAACAGATAGGGGTGTTAATCGGGCGGACCGGACCGGACATTTTGGTGTTCAAACTCGAACCGAAAATAAATTCGGACGGGCTTAAGTCCGACTCGGACAATAACGGACAAATTTTAAGTTGTTCAAACTCGGACCGAAAAATTTAAAAGCAGTCCATGTCCGGTACTGTTAGTTCGTCCGTGAAAGTTCGGACGGCACGGACAGAGGTTCGGACAATAGTTGTTAAATAAAATAAATAAAGATTAAACACCAAAATAACACTAACGAAAACTTCATTTTTCACATTTAAACCAGAAAGCTTAAGCTGAAGCTTGCAACACACTAGAAAAAGCGTGTTGTTTTTTCTGTACAAAACGTTGAATAAATGTAGGCACACAAATATAGGATATAATTTATTAGTTAGTCCTATTATGTAGGTCCCATATGTTATGATGGTTTGATAGAAAATATGTAAAGGCTTTGCTGCTCCTTTTCAATGCAATGCAATTAATCATAACCAGCAACGTTTATAAGTTTTGAAACGCCCCTAGTACGATGTTAACGGACAATTTCGGACGAACAGGTGCACATCCGAACCCGAGTCCGAAATATTAACCGTACAAATTTTACTGTTCAAAATCGGTCCATTATTTGTTCGGATCGAACATCGGTCGGGCAAGTTTTCGGGTCGAACATAAACGGACCGCGGACTGTCCGATCCGATTAACAGCCCCACAAACAGAACCATTCTGCCTCAACATGCGGTTTACTAACTAACATGCGGTTTACTAACAAGGGAAGAATCATCGCCGCTAAAATCTTACCAGGCAAAGAGCTTTGGATACGACTTTCTTATGTCATTCTCTACTTCCCAAGCACAGTCGTTCTCTCGCCATCGATTCCCATATCTACCCTAGAGGTAACTTCTAATAGATTGGGATCGTCCCTCTAACTGGAACCGATCCACCTAATCAAGATCGATCTAATCGTCAAGCTTACTAGCGTTTCTGAATCCAATTCACACTTAGATCTGAAGTCATATCCCGTGATATACTCTAGTTGCTTCCATTCCAGAAAAATAGCCTCTAAACTGGCACGTCTCTTACTCAATGCATCAGCTATCGCACCCAGTCTGATACTATGGCATTCGTCTATACTGTCATTTTCTTAGGTAATCCAAACCTATATGCCAAATTTTCAACTACATTCCAAATGTCCTTTCAAGTCCAACTTGAGTCCTTCTTACATTCGTATTGCACGTCCAATGTACATTCACTTCCTAGAGGCAGACTAGACCCATCCAATGACCCTAGGCACTACACCAATATCTGCATTGTACGTCACATTCACCTTCTAAAGGTGAACTAGATTCATCAAATGAACCCAGGTACCCTACCCATATTCATACTGCACATCCAACGTACATTCACCTTCCAAAGGTGAACTAGACTCATCCAATGAATCTAGGTACTCTACCTATATCCGTACTGTACGTCCAACGTACATTCACCTTCCAAAGGTGAACTAGACTCATCCAATGAATCTAGGTACTCTACCTATGATTCCAAGTCCAACTGAAACTCCTATATCCATTGAATATCCAAGACAACGGACACTCCACAATGCCCAACATACTTCAAGTCTAACGTAAAGTATCTTACACTCGTCATATCACCATGATCAACGAACTTACCCTATTTCCATTCAATAGGATCCTACAGGTGATACTCAAGAGAAGAAAGGTAAGAACAAACACAACAACCATAGCATTCGTCAAACAAATCCTATCTATCACCTTCTAAAGCCATGAATACGTCAATACCTATATGTCTGGTCCAACCAACATCAATAACTAATGGGAACTCTGCCTCCAAACGGACTACCGTACGTCCAACGTACATTTATCCTCTAAGGATAACTAGATCACGTCCAACTGATCCAAGGTAAGTGGGCATCCCCAGATACCCCTGCTTTTAGTCCGCCTGAAACACTCGAGTCCCACCCAAGTCTATCCATTATCTTGCTTCCCTCTCGAGTCCAACTCGAGTCAATCCAATTCCTTGCAGCCTTCTCGAGTCCAACTCGAGTCATTCTATTACCTATAAACTCAGACCCAGTCTTGAGTATCCATTACCTACCAACCCTAGTCCAACATGAGTCGTCCCCCTATTCGTTGCAGCTGCTAGATCAACGAATACCTATTTTCTTTTACGAGTTCAAGTCCAACTTGAATCGTCCTAACCTTCGTTGCATCTTCCATGATCAACGAACTCATCCTATTCCTTCAAAGTTCTACTATCCAAAGAGAACATCAGCATAGGGTCCTAAAAATCCATTACTTTGCATCTTTCTCGAGTCCCAGTCGAGTCATCTCATAACCTTATCGAGTCCAACTCGGGGCAGTCCATACCATCGAATAGTCTTATCCTGTCACAGCTGCCCATCACTCCTCGAGTAAACCAAGGAATCATCCAAGGAAAATTACAACGACTACTTATCCCTCACGCAAACCATCCTAGTCAAACTCGACATTCCCCAAGCACAAGCCCCAAAGGCCTAAACCAGTATCAGACAAGCACCCAAGGAACATCTCCTCCGAATTTAGACAATCCACGTGAAGTGATATTAGCAAAACAACTAAGCACTGGAGCACTCATTTGCCTCCCAGAGACAACTAGGGCTTAATACAACGATAACCTCTCAGCTTCCTTCACTCCAGTTACTATCGCCATCACTAGGTAGGTACCTAATACCACCCCATTCCTTTAGAGTAGATCGACTCCCCAAATAATGCTAAACCCAGTAAAGCCAAAAACAAAATAATCATAAACAAACATACATCCATGGCTCGATAAGACCACGTTATGATAAATCATACTGAGGCTAATCGAACCACCAATCGGGTTCGTCACTACTAAAGGTCTATCGACTAACTCAGGTTTGTCAAACAAAACCCAATCAAAACATCTTAAATAGAAAGCATACCTCGAATAACGTCAACTTTTTCCTTCTGCGCCGCAGTTGGGGCATTCGACGAAGAAGGAACATCGTTGATAGCATATGCTTTCACGATCTGCTTCTCCCTAGGAGGTTGTGGACATTCATTCTTGTGATGTCCTGCCTGGCCATAATTAAAGCACTTCCTTTCCCCAGGCTTTTCCCGACAATCTCTGGCATAGTGGCCCTTCTTGCCACAGC
This sequence comes from Allium sativum, assembly GCA_030737875.1. Classification (NCBI taxonomy): domain Eukaryota; kingdom Viridiplantae; phylum Streptophyta; class Magnoliopsida; order Asparagales; family Amaryllidaceae; genus Allium; species Allium sativum. The sequence goes on along the minus strand of CM060916.1, from coordinate 216,324,224 downwards.
TAAAGCACTCGCCATCTTTCTTACTTTTCTTATTTTGGCCATCCATGGTTTGGTCTTGCTTCCTCTTATTTTTGGAACTATCCTTGCCTCCACCGCTTGCTTGCGGCTTTGGCTCCTCTACAGATGCAATAGCAACCTCGGTCTTTGGCTTAGGGTAAAGACTTTTCGATCTCAAAGATTTCCCCACAATCGACTCAAACGTCTCATCGATGTGGTTAATAAGCCTTTCTCCCAAGTATCCATCTAAGCCAGTAATGAACTTTTCATTCTTCTTCTTGGGTGAGGGATAGTCCATACTTCGACAAAGTGTCGAATTCAACAACATAGTCCGAGACTGCCCTACCATTCTGTTTGTGTTCCAAGAACTTCCTAAACAATTCTGACTTCTGAGCAGCTGGGATAAACTTGTCGCTAAAGCGAGCCTTAAACTGATCCCAAGTAACTTGATCCTCGGGAGTGGCTGTCTTAATAGCATTCCACCAATTCATCGCTCGCCCTTGCAGCTGACGAGACGCTAGCCTTCTCTTCATCGCATCCTCGATACCCAAGTCGTCGAAGATACGATCACAGCTATCCAACCAATCCTGAACATCCGTGGCCGACTCCGTTCCGTGGAACGGCTTCCGACCAAGGTTAGTGTAATCCTTGCACAACTTGGCGAAATCGGCCCTAGGCGCCTGCACTATTGGACCACCATTAACACCATTGGGAGCTTCCCTCTGCACATCCCTAAGCATCTCCCTCATGAGGTCAGTAAACATCGTCCTCATGTCAGCAGCATTCCCATTATTGGCTCCTCTACCGGCACCTCTTACGTATCGGCTCATCGTTCAATCTGTAAAGAGAAAACGATTAACCATCTCCATAGTGGTGCTAGTGCAGTGCGACTTCATCCTTAACTATACTAATAGTATATATATATATATAGCTTTTGAAAACCAAAATAATCACAAATACGCGCTCTCATATACGTATACTATCTCTCCCTGATGACTTCCCTAGGTTAACTACGCAACCTAGAGCTCTGATACCAAATGTGACGGCTCGCCCCGCACCAACCGGCATTTACTCCAAAAGTGTGCTGTACACATGTCCAGTTAACACGGGACGGTCGTCAGAAGAAAGGAAGAAGACGATGAATCAACAAAGAACCTGTAGAATGTCTCACAGCGCATGGAACAAAATATAGTAATAACATAATCTTGACATAAAACAGGCGAGATAGTGCATAAGCTGAAAACTAAACCAACATAGCGGAAATTCAAATATAGCTTATTACAACTTTCCAAATTTACTGTCTCTAAAACAAAAGAAAGCTACAGTAGAAGATGCACGACTAATGCCCAAGCAGTGATCTTCAACAACACAGGGAGAATACTATATGTATCATACGTGGAAGCCTCCAGCTCGTCTCCGGATCAGCTACCCATGCATACCCAGCTAACCTGTCTCTAGTCTGCTCGTGTGAGCACCCAGAGTAATAAGAAGAGACATAAAACTCTGGGTCAGACAAAAAGTCTGGTATGAGCGATAAGCATCTAAACAGGACAATAACAGGTATAACCTAATCATACCTGAATCTGGACCTGCAACCAAAGAGTTAGCACTACATACCGTACAATACTCTAAGGTGCCATTTCAAATGGTGTAAAGATAACGGGGGTGGGGGTGTGCATGTCATAGTGATGGCAAACAATCAAGCATAGCAACCATCCTCACATCTCTCACTCGATGCGTAAAGCATACGATATCCACTACCTTGATCACCTAATTCTTTGGGCCATGACGGAGTCCAACCCCGTACGACTATCACTACAAGTCCTCTCTCAGTGGTGAACCAAAGTTATGAATACCGACAACCCCTTTGCACACGTCCCGCAGCAGAGTCCAATCATGAAGTGAACTCGTTGGTTCCCAACTGGATCCTGAGCTCTAACTTCCTACTTGGACTTCCTTTGCATCTCGGGTCTTGGTCGAATTGGAGTTGGTCTTCAGAAAAGTCGTGGCGTAGAAGTGGCCCTGAATTCGGTTCGGTTGAATGCTTCACGTGTACTCTTGGATGCGGTTCGGTTCGGTGGTTCTCCTCCTTCAGACGTCGGTTCGGTTCGGGTGTGTTGAGGTGGCTTGGTTCGGGTGTGCTTTCCCATGTCTCCAGATCTGTTCTCTTTTGGTCTCTCCGATCCGATTCCCTTTAGCTTCCCTCCGATCTGATCCCGCTAGTCTCTCTCCGATCGGATCCCCCTTGGTCTCTCTCCGATCCGATCCCCCGGTCTCTCTTTGATCTGATCCCCCTTGGTCTCTCTCCGATCCGATCCTCAACCCAACTCCAACCCTTTTTGCACGTGACCTTCCTTCTTGCCAATCCCTCATTCTTGTACTGGGTTCCGATCCGGTTCGGTACTCTGCTCAGCTCCACCAATCCGACCCGAGCCCCCTAACCCGATCCGATCCGAAACCCTGCACAACTTTTTCCAGCAACTTGTTTACGCCATTCGACGACGTTTTCGATCAATCTAACCTTTCTAAACAACCACAAATCATTCCAAATAGTCATAGCAACAAATAGAAGTGACCTCAAACACCAAAACAACAACATGATGAGTTAAAATGGATCAAACATAGCCTAAAACCCCAATTTTGTCTTAAGCATGTTCAAAAACAACTTAGCATAGGATTAACAAAACTTAACCAAATTAACCCAAATTTATAACAGAGGCCTAAAACATTATTTGTGAATTTATAAATATTTTTCTAGAATTTATTAGTGTATAAATTCGCTAATCTTCACTAATTACCCTTAATTAACCGTAATTAGTGCAAAACTATGCAAATCACTCACCTTGGCCACAAATAAAATACCAAATCTGAAATGAATCTCTGTTTGGTGTGAATACTGATGTCTAACAGAAGCTCTAACCTTGCCTTGGTGTTAATCCTCTTTGATTTGGTGTTGCTAAGCTCAATCCTTGATTAGAAAGTGATTTGGAGATGTTTTAGAGGTTGGAGGCCATTATTAGGGTTTCTAAGAGGTAAATGGCGGCTAGAAAACTGAAATAGAATGAAAACCTAACTCATTTCATCCTCCCCTTAACCCTAATCCCGAAATGGGTTATGGGCCCATTTGCTAATCACTTCATTTGGCCCGATTAAGCAGTTTTTCACCATCTGAAACTTGTTTCAGCCATATCTCCCAAACGGTGAGTCCGTTCGGCTAATGTGACCACTCTACGGAGAGGTAAACCATCAAACGAATCTAATGGAAGTGGTTTCAAGTCAAAATTCCTTTCCAATCAAAAGTCATGGCCAAAACAATATCGGTTAGGGGAAAAACGGTCATTTAAAAATCGGCAAAAATCATGAACATGGGAAATGACCCCAATAGTTGTCTCCCAAAGTTACACGACCATACGACTTCGTACGAAAAAGAAATAAATATTCTACGATCCTAGATACGTAGAATGCGGGTTGTTACAAAATAGCTGTTACAAATAAAATATTTATTAATGTATGTTAATAACTCTAATCTGCTGTTTACAAATTTCGGGGATGAAATTTTTATAAGGGGGTCGATTGTAATGACCCGGTCTTTACACATATCACTGACACAGATATGAATTAATTGTAAGAACGTCTTTACAAATTCGATTTAAAATCCAGACTTTGAAATTCCAAAACATGTTAACTTATGCATAATAGCATTTACATATGCATGTGTCATAGCATTTACCAAAACCCATTTTTACACATTCATGTATGATAGCATTTATTAGATAGCGTTTATTTAAATTGATATTTTTTTCACATGTATGTAGAATAACACTTTTACATAGCAATTTTTAAAATGCCATTTTTTCACATGTTTGTTTATTTTTTTTCAAAGGATTTAGAATTTGTATTTTTGTAAATTCTTGATTTAGAAACTTTTAACACTTGAATTAAACATGCCAAGACCATTTTTGTCAAAGCAAGTTCAAAGACAAGTTTAAGTTCACATATACATCAACACAAAACATGAAAGAGCCAATTCCTTTTGCAAGCATGTCTTCATGAACAAAATTCAAGGATAACACCTACGCTAGTACTAGACTAGTAAGGAGAATCTAGAGAAATATTTGTCACATGGCAAAATCTTTTTGTATCAAATATTTTCAGTTTTAAATCTTTTTCTTTTCTCACAAAATTATCTGAAAATGACATTTTCCTTTGCATTTTTCAAAAACATGATTCATCTTGTCATAACATGTGCCAAAAGATCTTGCAAATACTTGTGTATTTAAACCATAGGTGCACCTACACTAGATCTTTACTAACACATAGATTTTCCAAGATGTTTCCTTGTTAAATCATCACATGACCGAGATCAAAATGGTACAAGAACTTTCATATTTTAGATTACCTTGAAAGCCAAGTAAAAATATTTTATGTTTTCATGTTAAATCAAAGAGTCATGTGAAGATTTTGGTTTAGAAACCCTATGAAAACTAAGTATATATGGTGCAAAAATGGATACTATAATTTGTTCATACCAAGAAAAGATTTGGGAAACCATTTGCATTTAAAGTGATGGTTCATAGTTGGCCAATAAGGGAAAGGAATGTCATGTGCAGGGGGTGTTCAAGGTGAATAATGGCTGATCTAAGAAATGTGAATCTTGGTAGTGGTGCTTTGATTTGGAAGGAAGAAAAATATTTTTTGAGTTGTCTATCATTTGTCAGCAACAAAATCTAGAGAAAAAAAAACCTAATTTTATGCCCTCATATTTTATGATTTTCCTCTACTATAAATAGACCATAAGCACACACATTTCCCTCACAACAAACCATTCAAAGATCAGTAACAAAGCTAAGGGTTTCAAGCTTTTAAGGTGAATAAACTGCTTTTAAAATTTCCGTTTTAAAGTTCTTGTATTTTGCTAGTTTGAACGGTAAGTTGAACTTTGGTTTTGTGATGATCTTGGTAAGTTGTATGTCTTGTTTGCATAGTAATCTTTGCCTAATCAAAGAACTAGTGGTTAGTAATTAAAATATTTAATGGAATTAGTTTAAGGGTGTTATCATACCACCATAAACTATGTTGTTCTGATCCAGTTTAAAGAATCAAACCATTGATTCTTTGGTCAGGGAACTTAAGAGGGTTTGAATAGGACATCCTGTTAAGTTTGAACCATTATATAACATACAGGTCATCTTGAAGTAAGGAAGGAAGGTGTAACATTTCAAAGAAACACTTAAACATGAAAACAAAAAAATCAACAGTTGCTCTCTGTATCTAAATATCAAAGTGGATTTTCAAACTTCATGAAAACTCGTTTTGAGTTTATAAATGTAATGATGGATCGAAATAATGATTTTTAAAAGAAAAATCATGATTTTTAACTACCTGAATCATGAGATATTCTGAGATGATCAGAATTTGAACATTGGTCAAATTCCGACCATACCGGCCACCGTGCGCCGTAGGTTGAGGGTGGAGCTTCATTTAGGATCGGAGTTCCTAGGAAAAATGCTAAATAATTTTTCTAATGGACGGTTTGTGAGGACGAGATCAGATCAGGTTTTGGGGGCTGTTTTTGTTACTTGGGGTTAACGCCGGAATTGTTCATCAACGACGACGCAAGGGGGGTGCGGTCCTGGGGGGAAAAGCAGCGTCGGGATGTCAGGTTGACATGGCAAAGAGGAGGCGGTGGCACGTGGACGAGGTAGGGAACGGTGGTGGCTTTCTTGGATTTTTTTTTCTGTTAATGGAGGTGGCACGGTGAAATTACTGTAGCGGCCATGGAGGGGCAATCAGAGGGTTGCAAGATGATCGGTAGGTGGAGTATGACTTGAGTGGGTGATCAGTGGTGATAGACATGGGCCGGCGTGTGTGTGCAGGTGCACGGCATGTCAAGAACGAGAAGAAGAAGAGGCGAGGTACTACATTGTGGTACTTTGAAAAGCCATGGGAACTGGCCAATTTTCCACAGGCGCACATCATGGTTAGGAAGTGGTACTTTAGCTAAAGTGGTAGTTTGGCATTTAGGATATGGTACCTAGAAAAATCATGAGATCCTGGCCTGATTTCATGAGCGTACACCATGGTTTTGAACTGGTACTTTACCAAAAGTGGTACTTTGCCATATTCACTTTCAAACAAGGATTTTTGAATTTATTTTTTATATTGAACCAAGTTTTTAATAGATTAAATATAAAAGAAAAAATATAATAAAATAAAATTAGAACTTTTATTTAAAATAGCAAGGAGGGGAAAAGAAGTGAATCAGGTGTTTGAAATAAAGTAAAAGTTATCGCCAGAAATCAAATAAAGCTTTATTTAAAATTTAATTATAAACTTTGTTTTATAATTAGAATTAGAGATAATTTCCTAATGTAAATATTGGGATTTTAAAGAGGGAAAACTATATGCTATGAATGCTAAAATTGTCTGTTATAAACTGAATTTTCTGATACGAAGGAACGGTCATACACTGTCTATATTTTATAAAATATAGATTGTAAATTATAAAATTAATTTATTTATGAATAATTAGATTAAGGAATAATTATGAGTAATAAATTTCTAAAAGAATAATGTAAGTATTTCTTTTCAAAAGTGACGAACAAAATGTAAAGAAAAACCGTGTGCGACGCGCACACTAAAATTGTCCATTTTTAAGAGATGGTCAAAATACCCAGATATAAGCAAGATGATTATATATACTATTTAGTTTGACTGTAATAATCATGTTAGATAAATAATTTAAAGGGAAATGTTTCGCCAATCATTTCAAAGAGGCCGAAATAAATATTTCACTTTGATTTGATTATACGCTGCGCGTCAGAGATTGTTAAATTGAAGACGGCGATATACAAGGACTATTCTTGAATAGTGCCTTTGGTTTGTCCAATCATAGGACAACTTGTATGGACGAATGTCTGAAAAAGTAATTCTAACTGATCACGTACGTTGATCTCTCCAAACGTATTTATACGGTGGCAGAGGAATTCGTTTCTCTCGCTGTATACCTATAATATTTTTTTGGGAAAGTCAATTAGTGGTCGGCGAGTTTTGACGATGTGGCATTCAAAGAAAATAAATAGCGAAGATGAAAAGGTAAGTCTAGCCTCAAGCCTCACACCCAGGAAATGACAAAAATCAGGCAGGCAGCATGGGTATGTGGGTCGCTCCCATTAGGGTGTATAATCACCTATCTAAAGAAATTGCTTTTACTTCTTTAATCTATTTCGATGCTGTCCCTTTTCGGGAAACGGTGGTTTGAGCCCAACCGTTGGTGATATACATTCGATACACTCAAGCGAAATGAGTGGTCGGTCATGTGCGGGCCGGGTTGCAAGACATTCTTGTTGAACCCAGGTGTATTCACCTTTAAAGATACATCATCGGAAGGTGGTCCCATACCTTGTCATAGTTGGAAACCCAATGTCCATAAGCACCAAGCGGTTTTATTTGTATACTATATAGGAGAATGTGAGATGCAAGCATTCTTCTAGATTCTAAATTATTTGTGAAAAACTAATAGACACTATGATAATATCTGATTTCAAGTATACAAAGTGTTTTGATCTCATAAGGTAAAAACCCGTTCCATATTCACGGTGTGGTCTTACGAGATATTTTTATTTCTTTAATCTGTTTTAAAATTGTTTAATCATACTAGTCCCCTAACTGACCCGGAGTTTATTTTTCTGCGTTTCCCTTAAACTCTTAGGTATTCATAACATTTGTTATGAATAGACAAGTGAATCAGGATTGGATAAAAACTTGGAAGCTGGAATGGAACTTTCTGTGTGCTGGTCTACTTATCTTATCTACTGTATAATTAAGTCTGCAAGTTGGTCGTCAATGATATGTATTATTATGAATGTACTAGGAACGGCTTGTATCACTAGATCTATGGTGCTCTGATGTAATATGTACTGCTGTGTAATGTTATGAAGTATCATCTTTTGTAAAATTCCGCTGTGAGATTCTGATGTTTTCTGTGATTTTATCTTCTATCTATTCTTATTCTTATTAATGACATGACTTCCTATGTGTTCGAAAGTTGGGTCATTACAGTTGGTATCAGAGCTTAGGTTACTGATTACCTAGGCTTTAGGTGAGTGTGAGAGAGCGTATTCTTATATAAAATTTAAAATAAATTTAGATCAACTTGAATGATATACCTAAGTTAGTTATATACGATAAAGTCTTGATTTTCGACCTGTCGTATTCAGGTAATTAAGTATGAGTACCCGTACACGAAGAGGTCGAGCTAGTGGGACTACCACTACCAATGGACGTAATACTGCCTCTCTAGATCGAGTAGAAACTGTGGAGGAAGTTACGCCAGTCCAATAGGACAAAAGCTTTGCAACTATCTGTAAGGAGTATACCATTCTGGGAGGGAAGGTATTCAAAGGGACTGAGTCTTTTAGTGAGGTTCAAGCATAGTTGAGGTCCTGTGAGAGGATTTTCAAAGGATTGAAATTGAATGATGAGCAGAAATGTCTCTTAGCCTCGTGGCAACTTCAAGAAGCTGCTGCAATCTGGTGGGACGCTCAAACTGCGAATGTTCCGGAAGAAGATTTTACTTGGGACAAGTTCAAAGAAGCGTTTGAAGCGCAATTTCTGCCTGCCGCTGGAAAAACGAGAATGTATCGGGATTTCATTGATCTCAAGCAAAGGAATATGAAAATATCCGAATATGAGAACAAGTTCAATTCACTTTATTGTTTTGGGCCAGAACTGATCAACACTCTGCTCAATAAGAATGAAATGTTCATAGCAGGATTGAAGGATAGTCTGCAAGTTCAAATGATTGGGCATATCAAGATTCCATTTGTCGATCTGGTGGATATGGCAGTTCTTTATGAGGCACTAGAGGGAAATTGACATTTACCAAAACCCATTTTTACACATTCATGTATAATAGCATGTATTAGATAGCGTTTGTTTAAATTGATATTTTTTTCACATGTATGTAGAATAACACTTTTACATAGCAAGTTTTAAAATGCCATTTTTTTTCACATGTTTGTTTTTTTCTTCAAAGGATTTAAAATTTGTTTTTTTTTTGTAAATTCTTGATTTAGAAACTTTTAACACTTGAATTAAACATGCCAAGACCATTTTTGTCAAAGCAAGTTCAAAGACAAGTTTAAGTTCACATATACATCAACACAAAACATGAAAGAGCCAATTCCTTTTGCAAGCATGTCTTCATGAACAAAATTCAAGGATAACACCTACGCTAGTACTAGACTAGTAAGGAGAATCTAGAGAAATATTTGTCACATGGAAAAATCTTTTTGTATCAAATATTTTCAGTTTTAAATCTTTTTCTTTTCTCACAAGATTTTCTGAAAATGACATTTTCCTTTGCATTTTTCAAAAACATGATTCATCTTGTCATAACATGTGCCAAAAGATCTTGCAAATCCTTGTGTATTTAACCATAGATGCACCTACACTAGATCTTTACTAACACATAGATTTTCCAAGATGTTTCCATGTTAAATCATCACATGGCCGAGATCAAAATGGTACACGAACATTCATATTTTAGATTAACTTGAAAGCCAAGTAAAAATATTTTATGTTTTCATGTTAAATCAAAGAGTCATGTGAAGATTTTGGTTTAGAAACCCTAAGAAAACTAAGTATATATGGTACAAAAATGGATACTATAATTTGTTCATACCAAGAAAATATTTGGGAAAACATGGTTGTACCATTTGCATTTAAGGTGATGGTTCATAGTAGGCCAAAAAGGGAAAGGAATGTCATGTGCAGGGGATGTTCAAGGTGAATAATGGCTGATCTAAGCCATGTGAATCTTGCTAGTGGTGATTTGATTTGGAAGGAAGAAAAAGATTTTCTGAGTTGTTTATCATTTGTCAACAACAAAATCTTAAAAAAAAAAACCTGATTTTATGCACTCATATTTTATGATTTTCCTCTACTATAAATATACCATAAGCACACACATTCCCCTCACAACAAACCATTCAAAGATCAGTAACAAAGCTAAGGATTTCAAGCTTTTAAGGTGAGTAAACTGCTTTTAAAATTTCTGTTTTAAAGTTCCTGTATTTTGCTGGTTTGAACTGTAAGTTGAACTTGGGTTTTGTGATGATCTTGTTAAGTTGTATGTCTTGTTTGCATAGTAATCTTTGCCTAATCAAAGAACTAGTGGTTAATAATTAAACTATTTATTGGCATTAGTTTAAGGGTGGTATCATACCAGCATAAACTCTGTTGTTCTGTTCCAGTTTAAAGAATCAAACCATTGATTCTTTGGTCAGGGAACTTAAGAGGGTTTGAATAGGACATCCTATTAAATTTGAACCATTATATAATATTCAGGTCGTCAGAAAGTAAGGAAGGAAGGTGTAACATTTCAAACAAACACTTAAACATGAAAACAGAAAATCAACACTTGCTCTCTGTATCTAAAAATCAAAGTGGATTTTCAAACTTCATGAAAACTCGTTTTGATTTTATAAATGTAATGATGGATCGAAATAATGATTTTTAAAAGAAAAATCATGATTTTTAACTACATAAATCACGAGATATTCTGAGATGATCAGAATTTGAACATTGGTCAAATTCCGACTATCCAGGCCACCGTGCGCCGTACGGTTGAGGGAGGAGCTATATTTAGGATCGAAGTTCCTAGGAAAAATGCTAACTAATTTTTCTAATGGACGGTTTGGGAGGACGAGATCGAATCAGGTTTTTGGGGCTGTTTTTGGTACTTGGGGTTCACGCCGGAATTGTTCATCAACGGCGACACAAGGGGGCTGCGGTCCTGGGGGAAAAGAGGCGTCGGGATGTCAGGTTGACATAGCAAAGAGGAGGCGGTGGCACGTGGACGAGGTAGGGAACGGTGGTGGCTTTCTTGGATGTTTTTTCTGGTAATGGAGGTGGCACGGTGAAATTACTTTAGCGGCCATGGAGGGGCGATCGGAGGGTAGCAAGATGATCGTTGGGTGGAGTATTACTTGCGTGGGTGATCAGTGGTGATGGACGTGGGCCGGGGTGTGTGTGCAGGTGCACGACATGTCAAGAATGAGAAGAAGAAGAAGAAGAGGCGAGGTACTACAATGTGGTACTTTGAAAAACCATGGGAACTAGCCAATTTTCCCCAGGCGCACACCATGGTTAGGAAGTGGTACTTTAGCTAATGTGGTAGTTTAGCATTTAGTATAAGGTACTTGGAAAAATCATGAGAACCCGGCCTGATTTCATGAGCGCACACCATGGTTTTGAACTGGTACTTTACCAAAAGTGGTACTTTGCCATATTCACTTTCAAACAAGGATTTTTGAATATATATTTTTAAATTAAACCAAGTTTTTAATAGATTAAATATAAAAGGAAAAATATAATAAAATAAAAAAAGAATTTTTATTTAAAAAAGCAAGGAGGGGAAAAGAAGTGAATTAGGAGTTTGAAATCAAGTAAAAGTTATCGCGAGAAATTAAATAAAGCTGTATTTAAAATTTAATTATAAACTTTGTTTTATAATTAGAATTAGAGATAATTTTCTAATGTAAATATTGGGATTTTAATGAGGGAAAACTATATGCTATGAATACGCTAAAATTGTCTGTTATAAACTGAATTTTCTGATATGAAGGAACGGTCATACACTGTCTATATTTTATAAAATATAGATTGTAAATTATAAACTTAATTTATTTATGAATAATTAGATTAAGGAATAATTATGAGTAATAAATTTATAAAAGAATAATGTAAGTATTTCTTTTCAAAAGCGACGAACAAAATGTAAAGGAAAACCGCGTGCGGCACGCACACTGAAATTGTCCATTTTTAAGAGATGGTCAAAGTACCCAGATATAAGAAAGATGATTATATATACTGTTTAGTTTGACTATAATAATCATGTTAGATAAATAATTTAAAGGGAAATGTTTCGCCAATCATTTCAAAGAGGCCGAAATAAATATTTCACTTTGATTTAATTATACGCTGCGCGTCAGAGATTGTTAAATTGAAGATCACGATATACAAGGACTATTCTTGAATAGTGCCTTCGGTTTGTCCAATCACAGGACAACTTGTATGGACGAATGTCTGACAAAGTAATTCTAACTGATCACGTACGTTGATCTCTCCAAATGTATTTATACAGTGGCAGAGGAATTCGTTTCTCTCGCTGTATCACTATAATATATTTTTGGGGAAGTCAATTAGTGGTTGGCGAGTTTTGACGATGTGGCATTCAAAGAAAATAAACAGTGAAGATGAAAAGGTAAGTCTATCCTCAAGCCTCACACCTAGGAAATGACAAAAATCGGGCAGGCAGCATGGCTATGTGGGTCGCTCCTATTAGGGTGTATAATCACCTACCTAGAGAAATTCCTTTTACTTCTTTAATCTATTTCGATGCTGTCCCTTTTCGGGAAACGGTGGTTTGAGCCCAACCGTTGGTGATATACATTCGATACACTCAAGAGAAATGAGTGGTCGGTCATGTGTGGGCCGGGTTGCAAGACGTTCTTGTTGAACCCAGGTGTATTCGCCTCTAGAGATACATCATCGGAAGGTGGTCCCATACCTTGTCATAGTTGGAAACCCAATGTCCATAAGCACCAAGTGGTTTTATTTGTATACTATATAGGAGAATGTTAGATGCAAGCATTCTTCTAGATTCTAAATTATTTGTGAAAAACTAATAGACACTATGATAATATTTGATTTCAAGTATACAAAGTTTTTTGATCTCATAAGGTAAAAACCCGTTCCGTATTCACGGCGTGGTCTTATGAGATATTTTTTATTTCTTTAATCTGTTTTAAAACTGTTTAATCATACCAGTCCCCTGACTGACCCGGAGTTTATTTTTCTATGTTTCCCTTAAACTCTTCGGTATTCATAACATTTGTTATGAATAGACAAGTGAATCAGGATTGGATAAAAACTTGGAAGCTGGAATGGAACTTTCTGTGTGCTGGTCTACTTATCTTATCTACTGTATAATCAAGTCTGCAAGTTAGTCGTCAATGATATGTATAATTATGAATGTACTAGGAACGACTTGTATCTCTAGATCTATGATGCTCTGATGTAATATGTACTGCTGTGTAATGTTATGAAGTATCATCTTTTGTAAAATTCCGCTGCGAGATTCTGATGTTTTCTGTGATTTTATCTTCTATCAATTCTTATTCTTATTAATGACATGACTTCCGATATGTTCGAAAGTTGGGTCGTTACATTTGATCTACCAGACAAAGTTTTCGTTTGCTATAGTTGGAATAATAAACTATTAAAGGTATTCTTATGATAAAACAAGCTATATGTTTTTAGCTTGGTTGAATCATTAAGTTTTGATTATGATTTTTGTAATTATACTATAACCTCATATTCTGCTTGAGTAATCAAACAATTTATTTTTGCCCGTTAATTCTGTTTTTACTCACTTTGGTTATGTAGTTGGATCTTAAATATTATTAGTTGATGATGCGTGTTATTTAGGTTTTTATAATTTGTGATTTGTAAAAGATATTCGATTATATCTTTTTTCAAAAATTGTGACAGAAAATAAAAATGTAAGACATTATTTACAGGAAATAATAAGTGGGACGAAAAATGATAAATGATTTCATTGATAACTGCATTTTTATGTTTATTTAGAGAAAATTATAATGAGTAACGTCCTAATGCTCAATTCATTTGCAAAAATACATGATTTTTATTTTCTGCCCTTATAGCGTAGGTTTATTGATTTTGATGAATATTAACAGTATCTGATATTTGATTTTGTATAGTCCTGATAATATTTTTTGAATAACATAACATATCTTATATGATTTAAAAAGATAAATAATTATATCTTTTTTCGTTATGACATAAATTGTATAATGCAAAGATTTTTTTTTTATTTTGTAAATTTCATATGGCCTAATGCAGTTGATTGTATATTATGTTACAGTTTTCCAGTTAACATTAGATATTAGTATATTACAAATTAATTGTTATTTGGAGAATGTTGTTTGTAACTAGTAAGTATGTAAAAAAAGATAAAATGATTTATATTTTATATTTTAATTGCAACACAGTTTACATTGGACAATAAGTTAAAAAAAAATTGTATTACAAGACAAGTAGTATATCAGTTTTATATACTATAATTATTAACTGTAAAACAAACCATAAGTATAGCTTTGTATCAGCTACAAAAACATAAAGATAAATGATTATATATTTTTGGGTAGTAAAAGATAAATTGATATATCAAACAGTGATTTAATTAAATATATTTATACAACTTGAACAAATTACGGCATTGAATTTATAATGCAGTTGGAATATATTGAAACAGTGCGGTTAAACCTTGAAGTATTACCATAATTTTCACAATCCAATGCAATAGACAAACAATAAATATACTAAAATAATTAATAGTCATTAACATTGTATCTAAAAATAGTACAAATAAATAAATCCATCACGTCTACAAAAAATCTTGTGCATTATTCACCATCAAGCGTTATGAACCACAAACAAAGTTGTTATCTTCAGTAGATGACTTATCCTTTGTCCACCATAAATCTTCAGTATGCAATATTCCAGATGCAATACTAGCTCTTAGATGATTAATTTCTATTTGAGGTATGGTTGGAATAAGACATCTATCTTGAGAGAGCCTTGTAATGTTCATAATCACATACATTCCGCAATCATATCTGTTGTATGAAAGATAAATCCTTTTTAAGATGATTAAATTTAAAATTATGTATTTGAATGCATATATTAAAAAACAAATTAATAAATTAAACAATAAAGCAATTATGTAGTATTACGCATTACGTTGTTGAGCACATTCTCCAACTGCAAGTACAGATGATTTTTTGGTATTCTCCTTGGTTTGTTCCTTCTGAAGCTTCTTGTTTATGTCATTGACTAAATTTTGATGTATGCAATAATAAGAATATTTATTAATTTAGTTAAAGTACAAAAAATAAACATTCAAAATGTCTTACGATTTTTAATGCGCTATCTTTGTGCCTGCTGGTAAATCTTCCATTTCTACATATGTTTGATAAAGAATCATACAGTGTCTAGTCTGAAAATTCTGGTTCAAATGTTAAAAGTACCTAGTGTGACCGTTCGTGGACTGGAAACAAGAGTATATCACATCGTGAATCTTGTAGTGTTGTTGTCAAAGCTGGAATAAAGGAATGAGTTTTGACATTTTCTATGTCAATTGCAGCACTTTTCTGTATAAACAAAGTTATATTGTAGTTATACAAACCAGATTGAAACGACCCGAACTTCCCCGTTAAGGAAAGCCCGGACTGCTTTGAGGACACGACAAATTAGAACGCAGACAGAAGAACATTTCATTGTTTATTACAACAATTCCATCAGAATACAAGAATATACCGAGTATGAATAAATATACACCAGAAAAATATCAGAGATTACAATACATTACTTAGCAGCGGAAAATAATACAATACACAACTGAAGGAGATATACGGATACAAAGCTTTCCGGATATCGTTCCAGCTGTAAACCAGGATCCTGTGAATATAAATCTGCAAAACCAAAACTACTAGCTGCCCGTGTCAAAATAAGGGCACCCAGAGTTTAGGTTAAAACAATAAACCCCAGGTCAGTCATGTGACTGGCGTGAGAACTAAAACAGTTATTTAAAACTTTACTTTAAATCAGATATATCAAGGGACCACGTCGTATTACACAGAACGGGTTTCCTCCTAAGAATACCAGTGCATATAACAAAACAGCGCAATGCTTTTTGGAAAAATGAAGCTATTATAAGACCCAGGTCCTATCACACAATGCAACGCAAGCCGGGGGGTAGGGTTTTCCCTTATAATAGCCAAACATGCTTAGTACGTTTTAAACAAATCATTTGATACTATTATAAGTGTATAGTGTATAAAACAACTTCAAATCATAAGTATCAATCATAGACGGCATGGGTACCATATATCATGTCGCCATACTAGTTCTACAATTAAAACGCAAAATCACATATTTGGAAATTGGATTTCCATTTGTGAACCGAGGCAAAAGATAGTCCTCTACCGATTCGAGACGCTCTAGCCCGCCCCTTAGGAACAGCCGCAACTGCCCCTTGGATCGTCAGGGCCGGTCCACCGATGTGGATTATTATGCCTGAACAATGCATTTCCCCTCCCTTTGGGGTGTAAATGAGCCAACAAATGACTCCATCGGCTTCACATAGTCACCGGTATATCCGAGGCGCCTCGCAACAGCAACAACCACATAAGTCAAACTCGTCAGGGCGTGTAAAATCACTGACGCCACTTCTAGCTAGAAAGAAACGCATGTCCTCCCTGATGTCCTCTCCCGTTTCTGGTTCACAACCGGGGTGTGAGGCTCGCGAATCAACGCTACACAAAGCTATGCCACACAGGCCGTGCTTTGATCATCAACCACAAGTCTTTGCTTTTCAACAGAAGCCTTGATCATTTGCATCTCAGCATGCCACACAGACAATTCACGCTATGCAACCGATATCAATCACACAGAATGAAATCCGATGTCAGACACACAGTCCATTTACAAGTCCATTCTGGGTCTGAACGAAACCGGAGGCACCTAGTACCCCGCATATCCATCGATCTCCAAGTACGTCTGGACGACCACCAACTGATTCCCTCCTCTTGGGTGTACGGCCCAATCAAGATCATCAGTAATTATCCAAAAGACGTGAAGACCTCCGGTCTTCGACCACCGTCTTCATCCTCGACACCACGTCGAATCAGTTATTCAGAATCGCGTATATAATAAACAAGTGTTACACAAACCCGACATACGCCTCATTCCAATTCAGAATATTCTTTTTATTCAAATATTCTTACACTTTGGGAAAGGTTCCCATTAATTTTATCAAAGATAAATTCTTTAAATTTATTCTTTAATCTTCCTTTGAATATCACTTCAAACTAGTCGAGATTAGCGAACCATACCGAAGTAATTATTTATTTTATTTCCCAATCCCAACCTATTTATCCCATGAAGTAAGACCGGTAATACTTCATATCTAACACCACGGTGTTATCGGTAAATTCAATTACCATTTCACGTTCAAATCTAATTAAAGATTTAACTATCGCCTGGAGCAAAACTGGGGATACTCCATTCTCGACCATTTCAATCTAATTAAAGATTCATTAAAACTCCACTTAGTTCTAATCTTCAATTGGGTTAAAGAATCAGTGTCATTTAAAACACGGTTCACGGTAAACCCCAAAATTACATCACATTTCAATCAGTCCCTAATCGTAAATTAGCAAGTGAGCAATTCCCTAAGTATTAACCCCGAAGGCCGAAACCAACATCAGATCAATACCCCAAAAACCATTCAACTTAACTAACCTCCAGTTAGTTTCTGATTTTCTTAACTCCTTTGGGTCTAAGAACAGTATTATTGCAGATACCGTTCACGACAACCCAAAATCACTTTCCATTAATTATCGGGTTAAAGAACAAGTGTTATTTAAAACACTGTTCACGATAAACCCCAAAATCACATTCCATTAATTATCGGGTTAAAGAACAAGTGTTATTTAAAACACTGTTCACGATAAACCCAAAAATCAATACCTATTCAATTCCAATTAAATATTATTTAATTGGTCCACTTCATTAAATCTAAACAAAAAGATTTAATCTTTTTCTCAATTGGGCTTAAGAACAGTGTTAATGAAGACACCATTCACGACAAACCCAAATCACATTTGATATTAAATACAAGGCTCTGAATAGAAAATATATCGGCTTATATTCAATATCAAATTCTATGACCAACAAATATCGTATTGGAAATAACGATATATATATATCTTTCAAACTTCCATAACAATATCTGTATAATCACGAAATCCAACATCGAAATATTCTAAAGACAATTTCGATTCAAATCCATTCCAATTCAATTATTGGAAATTTTGGTTTCTTTTAAAATCATTTTCAAATTCAATTTATTTATTTCAAAATAAATTGATTTTAATTCTAGTTCAATACTAGTTCATTTCGATAAAAATCTATTTTTATCTTTTCAAATATGGAGTTTTTCATCCCAACTCTTCCCAAATCATTTCTTATGATTTTACACAAATTATTACTATTTTTAATAATTTTATCAAGGCCCGTACAGTCGATTTCCATCAACGGCCATCGAACTGCACTTACAGCGACCTTTTCTAAATTTGATTTGGACATAATTTCAAATCCAACCATTAGATTTCTAATTTCTAATATTCGTTAGAAAGCTCTTTTCGATACGAACCCAACGACTCCGGTTTTAGGAGGATCCGACAGTCGGATCTCTCGTAATGTCCGTTCGAAGTCAATGGTCGAAATTCACGAACTGCCGCGGCGCGGCGCGTTCTATTCAGGCCATTATATATATATATATACATACATATATATATATATATGTATATATATATTATATTTCGTCGATTCCTTTTTAAAATGTATTTTATAAATCGTTTTTAAATTCGTTTTCGAAACGATTTCAACTTCATTTCAAATTCAAATCAAAATTGAATTTTTTTTCCTTATAAATTCATTTCAAATCGATTTTCAGTTCAATTTCAATACGTTTCCAATTCAATTCAAAACGATTTCAATTCTATTTCAATCTAATTCGAATTTCAATTCAAATTCATTTCTATTCAATTTCAATTCGAATTCATTTATATTCAATTTCAATTCGAATTCAATTCATTTCAAAATATTTCAATTCGAATTTAATTCTATTCAATTTCAATTCGAATTCAATTAATTTCAAAATATTTCTTTTTCAAATATTTCTATTCAAATATTCTATTCAAAACTGGAGTGAGGCACAATCAATTACCATATAATGTTAATTATATGGATTTTTCTACAACACATGTAAATAATAACAATGATAAATAATCAACCATCATCCAGAGTGCACCACACAACTGCATAAGCATTAAATATAAATAATTAACGCTTACACAGTCTGTCAATCCATCGATTGACATACAACTAAACAATCGGGATTAGTGTACATCAAATCTCATCCCAATACCCGTGTGGGGTTTCAAACAATCAAACACAGATTTTATTTGTGTAGTTGGGCGATGTGTAAAATTTATCGTCCCAATCAATATCAGTCAAATGTGTGTATATAAACAAATCGTTCGATTTGTTTATATTAATTTATTTCATTTACACGTTAAAAATTCTATTTTTAACTATAAAATATTTTTAACTATATAAATATTTTATTTCATTTCACATCACATCACACAATCAACTACACAACAAAATCAAACAAACAAGCATACAAGTTGTCCATGGTCTGTGGACGACGGGTGTCGGGTGCTACTAAACACCGTCTGCATCCTAGTATATATTTTAACTAGAAAATTAAATTAAAAGTGAGAAGTTCTCACCGACTAGCTAAACCAAGCACCGTGACTCTTCATATGTAGAAAAACTTCGTCGTGCTTCTAGTGAGATCTGTTTAACGCGGTTTATGTTAAAATTATATTTTTAACAACACTACTATCTATATAAAGATTATATTTTTATCGCCACTTCAAATATATAAAAATCGAATTTTTATCACTACTTCATATATATAAAAAAAATCGAATTTTTTATATTGTTATTCATATGATAAAAATCATGTTCTTCTAACTAAAAACCACTTCTTACATACGATAAGAATAATATTTTTATCGAACTAAAAATCGTATTTTCAATTCACTATTATACATATAAAAATTGAATCTTTTTAAACTATAAAAATCAAACTTTTATTGTGTTAAAAATCAAATCTTTATTGCTTAAAGATCTAAACTTTTCGCTATTAAAAATCTCACCTTTTTATTTTTAAAGAACTAGCCTTTTTAATTTTAAAGAACTCATCTTTATATATATAAATTTTTTCTTAAAAAAAACCCAATCTTATCCCATAGAAAAATCTAATCCTATATGCTAATATATATATATAATCTGATTTATATATATGTTTTCAGTTTTTTTTCTTCCAATGCTAATTATATAAAATAAAAAAACTAAATTAACTAAAATAGTAAAAACTCACTTTTGTTCATTGTTGGGCATCTAACTGGAGCTAGGGGAGGCGGAGGTTGGCGCAGGGGCGTTGTCTGGTGGCCATCGCTCATTGCTGGAGGTGGGGTGTGCCAGTGAGTGGCTCGCCTGACCGGCGGTGGGACCTTACAAGCGGGGGCGGTGCAATTTGGTGGAGCTAGGGTTTGTGGGGGGGGGGGGCTGCGGGGTTCGCACGAAGCAAAAAGGGGGGTCCACATTATTGCGCTGGAGGGAGGAGGCTTTCGTCGAGGAGGGGGTCTTGTCGGTGGTGGTGGCGTTCTGAGGGTGGGCGGTGGTGGCGTGCGGTGACAGAGGGGGCGGCGCGAGGGTGATTTCGATTTTAGTTTTTTTTTTATTTCAAAAAGGTACTTTATATTCTGACCTCGAAATGAGACCCTCTGCCTGTCGTCCATAGCTAATTACCTCCATTCCGAACACAATGGGATATGTATCACAGGCTGATTCGATCGTTTCGATCAGTTTTCGTCAAAATCAAAATATAACTCTATATATTGAATTTGAACACGCATTTCAATTTACTAGGGCCACATACTAACTCTAAAAATTCCCAAAAAATATTATCTAGCTTTGTATTGATGATACGGTCATAACAAAACTAGTTTCGTCGAATTCTGAGACCGTTTGAAAAATGGCCATTTTCCCGTCGATTAAAATCAACTAAAACTGGTCAAACGCGTTTTCCTTTGCCTCACTCACATATTGATTCGAAAAATTATGAAATTTGAAACCTAGCAATAATTTGACATCACGGATCCATCAAAAGTGGTTTCGTCAAAAACCGAGGTCGTTTGCAAAATTTCCATTTTTAAGGGCCTGAATTCCATAGTGACTATTCTGAATTTCCAACTGGACATATCTTTTGATTCCCGCTATGAAATTTCAATTTTTCGGATTCGTTGGAAAGATGTTCTCAATTAGATCGTAATATTTTTGGTTTCACTAAAATCCGGTTTACTTTGCACCCGATACATTCATTTGAAATTTGAAATCGAATTATTGAACTACCGCGCCATTTCCAATTCCTTTTATATATATAAATAAATATTTATATTCTAACGACGATCTCTATAATATATACATTCTAATTCTATTCAAAATAAATTTCTCGTCGTTATTATTTAAAATAATTCATTTTAAATAATCAAAATTCATCGAAATTGCCAAAATAAATTTTTTAAATTGGCTCGGATTTCCGGGTTATTACACAGATTTATTAATTAATCATTACGTATATGTATATAATAAAAATCTTACTATCATTGTGGTATTAAAGTAAGCTACGTTTGAATTGACATCCCACAATTTTGCTACTTTATACCAGAACCAATCAATTATCTGCACAGGCATTATATCAGAGAAGTTGCAATAATATATATATATATATATACAATAAAGCAATTTTAAATTGTTTTTATACGCCAGTAATGGATAATTATATGTGACAGAAATTAAAATTTATTGACATAAAGATAGTAAAACACTTTGCATATATCATAATATATGTGCATTTTTGCTTTGTAAGTTGTAATTTTTAAAAAGATATATGTATTTATATTTTTTGTAATGACAAAAATATTAAAAAGATATTAGCAATTGAAATTATTTGTTTCACCATTTGGTTAATTTTATTACTCAGTATCATATGAAAACTTTTCAAATGATATAAAATTATTTAAAATATCTATATGAAAACATTATTTTTATTAAAAGATATATGTTTTTACCTTTTTATATTGTTAAAAGTATGAAAATTATGTGATCATTAGAGTTTCTATGTTTCAGTAATCAGTATAACTATCATGTGTACATATTCATTAGTGTCATAAGTCGAATTATATTATATACTTACCTGGCCAGAAACAAATTCATCGAAAATCAGTTCTTCAATCATGTCCTTATGTATGACAATATTGTTTTTGTCGTTTGAATTGTAAATCTCTACACTGTAAAGTAAACAAAGTTATAATTTAAGAAATTTGTTTTTATTAATTAATAAAGTATAAAATTTAAACAGTATATAAGCTTACTTATCATCACCAACTTTGTTGAAGTAATCTGCTATGAACTCCTGTTCGTCATCGGGCAATTGCTGAAAAAATTAAGAACATACTATTTTCCTTTTCCTTTTTCTCATTTGTATACTTTTTGATGTGTTGAAAGTATCCACATATATTGTTTCTTGCATTTCACAATTTCACTTTTTTTTCGTTATCTCTTTATCTGTTTTTTTCTTTTTCATCAAATTATTCAGGGTCTTTATGTCGGTTTTCTTCAATTGTGTTGGTTTCATTATGTTCCATATCTTTTTCTACATCTTTGTTTTCTTCATCATCTTTTTTGTCACATTCTTTTTTTGGAATTTCAGTTAAATTGTGGTGAGTATTTAACAAACTTTCCAATTCCTTTCTCTTCTTTTTTTCAGCTTGTAATTGATTTTATCTGGACTGAAGCTTTTTTTTAACTGCTCAACTTTTGTTTTTAACTTTGCAATTTGTTTAACTTTGTCTTCGACTTGTGTTTGAAGAAAGCTTTCTTCTTCAACTATTTTCGTACCCTCTTCCAAAGTCTTATTCACTCCCAGCAGAAGAACTTTTTCATCTTTCGTAATTTTGTTGAATCTCTTTGCGAACTGAAAAAATACAATTAGGAAAACAATACTGTTAATTCATATTGTTGATTCATTTAATATGTGCAAATATATTTGACTTCTATGTGGAAATATACAATAATGATTAATCTGCATAAGATTATTCAAAGGTGAAGTTAATAACAACAGGAAATAGTTAGAAAGATAAAAGTTCTTATCTTTTTACATGTGTGTTAAAAACTAAGTTTAAATTTAAAATTAACAGTAAAATGATATAATCATCAAGGAAGAATACATAAGAAAATTAACCTTTTCTGTCTTAATGGATTGAATTGATATGTTTTTCAACAACGATAAATCCCATTTTACTATTCTTGGCCTTTCATTTTCACAGCCCTCTTTAACCTTAATGATTCGTGTCTTTTCACAAAGCCAATACTATAAAAAAATTAGAATATGTTAGTTTTTGATATTAAATAAATTCAATGTACAATATTAAATATAAAATACATACCAATAATATCATGGAGCATCCAGGCGTATTTCTTGGGTCTTTAGCAAATTTTTCAACATTTTGGGACACGTGTGTGTGAATAGATTTTGCCCAAGAAATTGAATTTATGTTCTTCAAATTCAACAATTTGGGAATAATTCCCCATTGTAAGTAGAATTGGTTGTTGGGGAAGATGAATGTGATAATTAGTAACAAAAGAAGTAATTTCACTAAATCTTCACTTCCGTTCCTTTCTTCAATCAGTGTTTTGATTCTGTTACTCAAAATTTTCTTATTTATCCTTTCATTCAACTCAAAATGTCGATTTAAAAAACTTAAGTACTCCTCATCCAAGTTATTCCTACTAATAATTCCAAATGGGAATATATTCTTTCCGGTTAATGGAATTCCAAGTATTAAACTGATATCCTCTTCAGTCAATTTAACACTTGCATCTCCTATTTTAAACGATTTCTCTTCCCTATCGTATGATGTAATGACTTCATCTAAACTTTTTGCACTTTTTCTAATATCCTTTCTTTTGATTTTACCGTCCAAAAATATATGAAATAATTTCTTGAAAGGTGTTCTATCTATATATGATATTGCATGAGAAGAGAATATGTTTTTTTTCCTTTATTGTAGTCATCACCTTGTAGTATGCATCTAAATTACACCTATAAGTTCCCTTAATTTTTTCCTCACCCCTTTTTTGCACTTCATAATTATCTGCATCATCTTCAGTGTTGGGGTCGGAGATGTTGTCAAAATTTACATATAAGCATTCTTCTGGACGATAGTGGACACATTCCTATAGCTATTGGGTTGACTGCAGTATTCGTTTCTCTGCTTCAGCGAAGTTGATTGTATGAACCTGTTATACAAAATTATTAAAAGGAAATAATTTAAATTCAAATACATAATAATATTTTTATTTAGCTTTTGGTTAAGAATGCAGGAAGTCAATTAGTCTAAGTTCAGATGACCACATGAATAATATATCTTTTTTATAAAAAGATAAACAAATTTATCTTTTATCATAATTTATATGTTAACTCACAATATGATATACATATTTTGTCTTTAACAATGGTTACGTAATCATCTGTTGTCTATTAATAAAATTATTATCTAAGAATGTAACGATAATATTGTCTAAATATTGCAGTTAATAGTGTAAAATTTTGTTTACTTACAATAGGAGTCCGTGAAGGTGTTGTTGTATTTTGCATTGTCTGGCTGTGTATATGGCAAAAAGAATCTGATTGATTCGTCATATGTGAACACTTCTCTCCTTTAATGTCGATAAAGATACATTGTTGTGTATCTTCAAATGCTGTGTTTTGATTAGCGTAACTAGAATTTTTATTACGCATCTTTCCTGCATTGAAATATCAATTTTGTTAGTAATTAAACAAAACTTCTATAAAAACTTGTATATTCGATTGTTTAAAGACAATAATCATTTAAAATTCAATATTTTTATAGAAAGATAAACTTGTTTATCATTTTAAAACAAATACATTTACATCTTCAAAATTATTCATAAAGATAGTTTATATTAATTTTTTTATTTAATAATTTAAAAAATTTCTTTAATAAGTTGTATATCAGATTGTTTACGGACAGTAATCATATAAATTCAATAATTGTATAGAAAGATAAACTTGTTTATCTTTTTAAACCAAATACATTTATATTTTCAAAATTATTCATAAAGATAGTTTTTATAAAATATTTTTTATTTATTAATTTAGCAAAACTTTTTTAATAACTTGTACATCTTATTGTTTACAGACAATAATAATTTAATATTCAATATGTGTATAGAAAGATAAACTTGTTTACAAATACGTTTTTAGCTCCAAAAGTATTCATAAAAATATTTTTAATATTTTTTTTCGTCATTAATTCAACAAAACTTCTTTAATAACTTGTATATTTGATTGTTTAAAGACAATAATCATTTCAAATTCAATATTTGTATAGAAAGATAATGTTGTATATCTTGTTAAAACAAATATATTTATAGCTTCAAAAATATTCATAAAGATATCTTTTATAAAAATTTTCATTAGTAATTCAACAATATTTCTTTAATAACTTGTATATTTGATTGTTTAAAGACAATAATCATTTAAAATTCAATATCTGTATAGAAAGATAATGTAGTATATCTTTTTAAAACAAATTTATTTATAGCTTCAAAAATATTCATAAAGATTTTTTTTAGTTTTTTTCGTTAGTAATTTAACAAAACTTTTTTTATAACTTGTATATTTGATTGTTTAAAGACAATAATAATTTAAAATTCAATATCTGTATAAAAATATAATGTTGTATATCTTTTTAAAACAAATATATTTATAGCTTAAAAAATATTCATAAAGATATTTTTTTATTTTTTTTCGTTATTAATTTAACAAAATTTCTATAATAACTTGTATATTTGATTGTTTAAAGACAATAATCATTTAAAATTCAATATCTGCATAGAAAGATAATGTTGTATATCTTTTTAAAACAAATATATTTATAGCTTCAAAAATATTCATAAAGATATTTTTTTAATTTTTTTCGTTAGTAATTTAACAGAACTTATATAATAACTTGTATATTTGATTGTTTAAAGACAACAATCATTTAAAATTCAATTTCTGTATAGAAATAAATGTTGTATATTGTTAAATCGAAATTTGGACCTAACACCCAAATTGTTATGAACTGTAGAGAATTTT
Organism: Allium sativum; assembly: GCA_030737875.1. Classification (NCBI taxonomy): domain Eukaryota; kingdom Viridiplantae; phylum Streptophyta; class Magnoliopsida; order Asparagales; family Amaryllidaceae; genus Allium; species Allium sativum. The sequence goes on along the minus strand of CM060916.1, from coordinate 216,298,276 downwards.
AAATGAGGAACAAGGAAAAAGAAAATAACACTCAGAATTTATAGTGGTTCGGCGTTAACGAGCCTACTTCCACTTTATATCTTATTGATTGTGCTTTAAAAGCTAATACAACAATAATTTCTCTCAATATTTCAGTGGTTTGACAACAATGGCGGATTCAGTACTCACTATTGCCAAAAGGATCCCGAAAAATGCCAAGCTCTGGGCTATTTATAGCTGATTTTGTCAGGCGGATCGCGGACACGTGGCACGAATCCCGAGATCATCGGATCGCATCGCCACCGTTGAAGAAACAGTCAAACCAGCCGTTGTGGACAGGTGTCGTGATCTGCCTGAAAATCGGATCGTGCAGATGGGGAGAATCGGCCCGGATAACGGTTGGGGACACGTGTCGCCAGATCCGTGCGATTCGGATCGCTGAAGACTAGCTCTCGCTTGAACAAGTCAGAGGGTTCGCCATGCACTAGGGGATCGGATCGGATCGCTCGGGGTATCAATGTAAGCTTGGATCGGATCGCCCAGCTACGCCGTTCGCTGATGAGATGGGGCGATCCGTAGAGACGCGATCCGATATTTGGGCGAGACGACGGTGCGCGATTCGATATCGAGCGAAACGATGATGCGCGATCCATTCCTTCATGTTCTTAGATACCGTGGTGTCCTGTTTTCCTCTTACGAATGATCCTGGATGGCTTGGTCAAAAAGCGAGCCAACATTTTGCCCCCTCGAAGTATGTTTTATTGATGATGGAACATGCTTCGAAGATTCTTATTTACCTTCTCCTGAAGGGACGTAAATCAACAGTCGCATTGGTTCAAATCGACACATGTATGAATCAGATCGCATAGGGCGACACGGTCCGATTTGGTCATCTGCTCATCTCGTGCCGAGTATCTAGGCCTTTGTGCGAAACGGGGCGTATTTTCCTTCGAGCCGTGTCGGGCCTTGAGTTTTGTGGGCCATCGTTTCAAAGCGGTCCGTGGGCTTCTATGCGATTCCATCTTTGGATCGTGGCCTGCATGGTGCTTCGTGGACCGAATAAGACAAAGAAGGGGAGACAAACGGTCACCCTCTTTGCCTATATAAGCCGACCCCTTCCCCTTCATTCTCCTTCTTCTTTCTTTCCTACCGAATCGTTTCGCCTACATTATCAAGGAGCGAACCCAAATCTTTTGACCCTTCGAAAATCCAAGCATTCTTTCAATCTTTAGAAAGGTAACTCCACTAAAAGCATTCTTATCTGTGAACGCCGCTCTTCCACGAATTTCCTTGACTGGAAACGATGAGAATTCGTGCTTTTCTGACGAAATCATCAAAACGCCATGGCCAAGTGACGTAGTGCTCGGAGTTCGAAGAAGGAAAGGAGAGGAGGAAAACGGAGGAGGAAGAAGAAGAAGACAGAAGGCCGTTTCGTTTCGTGGTCAAAGATGGAAGACGAACGCGAGTGGCGAGACGACAGATCGAGGTGGCAACGAAGGGACGGATCGTTGGAGTCGCAACGGTTCATGAAGTGGCGATCCCTTCATCCGGCGATTCGACGGGGGGCGATTCCTATGCTCCGCGAGTCGAAAAGGGGGGCGATCCCTATGCTTTGCGATCCGTCCTACAGCTAACGATACGAAGAAATTTCAGACTTTAATCAACGTCCTGTCACCATAAAACTTTTGAACAGTTAGGCTAGAACCGCGACGTTGAACTTTCTGGACTAAATGACCTCATGATTTGACTGCATATGACGACTAACGACTTCTGATAACCTTGACTGCTTTCATGCTTTATTATTGTTTTTAATAATGCGCACACACAAGCACACACACCGGCACTTGCACACACGGGGGACGGGTAGTGTTAATCTTATTGTTCATATTTTCTCGTCCTAGCAGCAATGTCGAACGATCACTCTTCCTCAAGATCTGTAGCCGAAACGGAATCCGAGACTCCTGAACAGTATAATCCTCAAATTCCTCCAATCAATCCGGGAGGTGAAGATTCTGGATCTGAGTATGAAGCCACAGAATCAGATCCGACAGAAAGTACTTCATCCAGCAACAACTCCGAGTCTGACGAGCGAGCTCCGGACGAAATTCCAGGCGCAGTCGGGATAGATAAATTCTCTGATTCTTTAGCGTCCAAGCTTGACGAGATAAAACTCAAGAGAATCTGCTTAAGACACGGCATTCCTTGGGACGATGTCTTGACACCTGGAAGCGAAGATAGACCCCATCTAGCACCGGAAGGGTACATGTCGATCAGTCGAACAATGTGTCTAGTAGGAGCTATTCCTCCGTTCCCTCCGATTGCCATTGAAACTCTAAGACGACTAGGCATTGCTCCGATGCAGCTTCATCCAAACGCCTACGCATCTCTATACTCTTTATATGTTGCTTATGCGGAGATCTTGCATGCCGAACTTAAATTCAGAGATCTGGTGTTCTTCTTTCTCTTCAAGCACCGTTCTTCTGCAACTCCAAACTTTTCCTTTTTTGAATCAGTGGCGAACAGGAAAGTTCTGTACGACGGATACAGCAACATCGGGGATCCTAAGTCCGACTGGTTTTACATAAGAAAACAGGCTGGATGCTCACGGAGATGGCTCAAATCAAGTAAACTTTGATCGCCTAGTCGAATATCTTGCTTAAGGAGTCTAAGTAATAACATTCTTCCGCTTTTTCCTTTGTCTTAAACAGATCATGTCTTCCCGAAAACAGAGGGTGCACTATACAACAACCGGTTGTCCATTCTTTTGCAAAGCAGATCCGACTTTTTAAGGATTAAAAAATGCATTACTGATGACAACCTTCATAAGCATCGCCTTCTATATAGAAGATTTGGACTTGGGACCGACGGCAAACCTTATAAATATGTGCCCCCAACGGAAGGAGAGGGAACTTCACAAGCGGTGGAAACAACTAAATTTCACAAGATTCCTTCTCCGATAGTCATCCAAGATGATGAAGACTTGAACATATACAGAGGGGATGAGTCCCGCGGCGATGTGTCGAAAGAAATCCCTCTCTCTGCTCCAATGGAAACTGTTGCTGACGATGACTTGACAGAAGAACGGTTATTTGACGAGCTGAATAAAATCCCTCTACCCGACATTGAATATACAGAAAAAGACTTCGGCGAGGAGCCTTTCTTTTCTGCTCCCGAAGAGGCGATTGCTTCAACAAGGGGACGGGAAACGGGTCAGATGAGCCTGTCTCCAGGCCCGGGTCTGTTAGGGGGAATTATATGGGATGCACACCTCACACACACTGCCTGACCGTGCACTATTATATCGTGGATATTCAAAGTTATAATATGCTCTTCTTTTCTTTTTACAGGAGCGATGTCCCGCAGGAAATCTTACTCATATCGTTCTCTTCGTGAGGGCACACCTAGCCTCCGCCCGGATACTGAGCGCCCTCGCGGTCCTCCTCATAGGCCGAGTTCCTCACAACCTCGATCTCCACCCAAATCAACCTCTACCAGGCCTTCGAGTCATCCGACAATTCCGACCGGGGGAAAGCAACTTCCAAAAGAGTTGACTCCTCCAAAAAGTGCACCGTCCCACAGTCGGTCGTCAAAAAGGCGTCACGAATCCAAAGATAGGGACAGAGAATCATCCAAAGAGACTGAGAAGGGGGGAAGCGATATCGTTCACACTAGCCAACCAGAGTTAGCTGCCCCCGGGTCACGGGATCACGTCCATGGTCCCGAGATCCAAGGTAGGCTGGAAAAGCTGCGGGAACAATTTCCAGGCATGTTCTTTGATAGGATGGTATTCGTTCCTGCCTTGGAACCAGTCCCTAAAAACTGGGATAAAGAAGTTATCGGGCATATCCGTCACGTGGCCAAGCAGTACGAGATGATGAAAAAGCACGCAGTTAATCTTTCGGAAGTCATCCGAACACTTGAAATAGAAGCTCACAGGTCTAAAGCAAAACTTGAAAATAACGAAAGGGCTAGGACAAAATTAGAGAAGGACCTGGAAGACGCTCAAGCCCAGCTCGCTTTGGCACAGAGAGACGCTGCAAACTATAAGACTGAATTAGAAAATGCCAAGCAGCGCTTTCATTCAGAACTGGATTCCAATAGCCAGGAAAAAATGGCCTTAAAAAAGGAGGTTGAAGACCTCAGAATGGCCAACATCGAGTTGGTAACGGCACAAGGCCATTTTGAAACTGAGAAGGCTGCTTGGGAGGCGGAAAAAGCGAGTCTAAAAGAAAGTTTGGCTCTGGCAGAGGCGGAAAAAGTGATATTGAATGACCAGGTTGCAGACGCGGAGAGACGGGCAGCTCTTGCCGAAAAGAACGTTGATAGCGCCATTGAAATGGCCACTGCCTCCAACAACAAACTCCTTGAAAGAGAGAAAGAAATCGAGGGGTTTGAGGAGATGATTTTTGATTTCCTTGGCCAGGTTCTCAAAACTCGCAATATCTCATGGATCCCGGATTATCATGTTACTTTGGCCAACTTATGGGATGCCATCGTGGAGGGCGAAAAACATAGACTGGGGGTCGAAGAGATCAATGAGGATGAATTGATGAAGAGCATCCTAAGAGACAACGAGCCTGAGGACCTGGCAGAGGGTCGTCGCCTAATCCTGGCGGAAATGGAGAAGGAGAGAACCATGGCTAAAGGTAAAAGCAAAATTGACGAAGGTTCCAGCTCCGCCGCGAAGTCTAAAACCTCCGAAGTTGAGGAGTACCATCCTGACGATCCGCTAATCCCCTTAGGCCTAACTCCCGTGGTTGTTGGAGCATCCGGATCTACTCAAGAGGGAGCATCTGCTGAAGGTATCTCTCTCTTTTCCCCGCAATTTACTAAAGCGATTGCGAATTGTCGTCGTCTAGCAGGACAACCCATTGAATTAGTAATGTGTGTCTCTCGTAATGCAGGTGGCGAGCCCGTCGACAAGGGCGCTGGAAAAAAGAGAGAAGTGGAGAAGGAGACTGCCCTGCCGGGTGCTGATATCGATGTTTCAGAGCGAGTCGAGGTCACAATAGTAGAAGGAAGCATCCCGGTGCCTAGCGCCGATGTACCCAAAGATGCTGAGACTATCGAAGCTTTAAAAGACTTGGATGGTCGTCATGTGGATGACGAAGAGGATATTACCGGCACCAAAAAGGCCGACGATGATGATGATGATGAAGCGCCCCTGGCCAGCCGGAAAGCCAGACAAGAGAAAGGGTTGGCTTCAAAGAAGGTGGGGGATGAGGCTTTGGACATAGTCCCTCTTGCAGAATTCGATCCCAAAACTGGGATGATTGTGAAAATCCAGTCCAAGTCCATCAGCCGGGAGCTTCACTTCGCAAACCCCGATGACTTCCCGGCTTCCCTCTCCAGTAGAAGCAAGAGAAAAGAAGGGAAAGAGGAGACCTCAGAGGAGTCAGATGCTCCCCTTGTGGACAAGCGGAAGAGGAAGAAGGGGGATCCATCTGAAGCCGAGAGGCTGGAGAGGCAGAAGCAAGAGAAGAAATCAAAGCATAAATAGGATGTTTGTTGATGTTGATATTTTGCCTTTAGGTTTTCCACTGGCCAGGAAGTGTAATTGTGAGACTGGTCCTCACTTTTTGTTTCTAGGTTGTCTTTCACTTTGTTGATTTGCAGTATATAAACAAGGATTCATCTCTTCTTGCATCATTGTGTATCTGTATTCAGAGAAACTTTCCATGTTTAGTCATTAGCCAACTATTAATAATTATAAATCGGTCAATCAACAGAAAAAAGAAAGTTCAAGCTATGTTATACTATTGTATCAAAGTTTAGTGTTTGCATATGAGTGCGTGCCCCCCCCAATCAGTCGTTACTGTAGCATCTGACTGGGGTTTACTAGGGATTGGTGAGTACTGTTGGCAAGTTGCCCGCCTATTTCTAAATATGGGGGTATAGGAGATTTCATGGGATAACGGTAGTTCAGTTAGCCCTTGTTCCTTTAGCAGGGAATAAGTTCTTTCTCAGCGCTCAATCGGAGACGCTTTTGTACTGTCTCTCTTTCTGGAGAGTTAGAGTTTTACGCTTGGCGATTCATTCGCTCCCCGATCCTTCAGCGGGGAAGGAGCTATTTCTCAGCGCTCAATCGGAGACGCCTTTATACTCTCTCTCTCTCTGGAGAGTTAGAGTTCGAGCTCAGCGATTCATTCGCTCCCCGATCCTTCAGCGGGAAAGGAGCTCTTTCTCAGCGCTCAATCGGAGATGCCTTTATACTCTCTCTCTCTCTGGAGAGTTAGAGTTCGAGCTCAGCGATTCATTCGCTCCCCGATCCTTCAGCGGGAAAGGAGCTCTTTCTCAGCGCTCAATCGGAGACGCCTTTATACTCTCTCTCTCTCTGGAGAGTTAGAGTTCGAGCTCAGCGATTCATTCGCTCCCCGATCCTTCAGCGGGAAAGGAGCTCTTTCTCAGCGCTCAATCGGAGACGCCTTTATACTCTCTCTCTCTCTGGAGAGTTAGAGTTCGTGCTTAGGCAGCTCCGATCATGGTACACCGCCGTTATTTGTGGACGTCGATTTTCGTGTCCTTTATACTTTCTCTCTACTCTGGAGAGTTAGAGTTACGGATTATGCAGTCTGCAATCAAGCATTCTCATCAAACTCATCCTTGCAAACTGACTTAACCCGTGCTCCGTGGATTAAGGCTAGTCGGACAAGCAGTTGGAGCCTTTGCCCATGTTTTGGGTTCCTCTGATTAGTTTGCGAGAGGAACCGTCGGCACTGGACTTCGGGTACCTGCATTATTCACATTGATTTTTCATAAGCAAATAAATAAATATGCAATAAAGGTAAATGCCACACAGTATTTTTATAGTGGTTCGGTCGAATCATGACCTACGTCCACTTTATAATCTCTTACTTTAAGGAATTAGACTGTTCTAGGCAAGTCATGCCCTGTACATAGTTTTTTAACAAAGCAAAAGAATAAATTTGAAACTTCTCATGTTAGATATGGCCGTAGATGTTGGGCATTCCACACTCTGGGGATTTCCTTTCCATCTACGGTTGCCAGCTTGAAGGTTCCGTTATCAAGCTTGCTGAGAATAGAGTACGGTCCTTCCCACTTCGCTCCCATATGAGTTGGGGGTGGAAAGACACGTTTCAGAACCAAATCTCCGGGTTCCCAGGTCCGGGCTCGGACCTTTTTGTTGTAATATCTGGCGACCTGTTGCTTGCATCTCAGAGCACGCAGGTCGGCTTCATCCCTCTTTTCTTCGATCATATCCAGGGACTCAAGGAGCAATTCATTATTGGTCATTGGATCATAATAGGTCACCCGATGGGAAGGTACCTTTATCTCAATCGGGATGACTGCTTCCGTTCCAAAAGCGAGGGAGAACGGGGTATGTCCTGTCGCTGATTTATATGTCGTCCTGTAGGCCCATAGTGCCAAGGGCAATTCATCAGCCCACATGGCTCTAGCCCGCTTCATTCTTCTTTTCAGAATGGACTTAATTACTTTATTTGCAGCTTCGACTTGCCCGTTCGATTGTGGGTGTGCCACGGAGGTGTATCGATTCTCCATGTGGTATTTTTGGCAGAAGTTTCTGAATTCAGCACTATCAAATTGAGTTTTGTTGTCTGTTATCACAATCTTTGGAATTCCAAATCGGCAAATGATGTTTCTCATAATGAAGTTGATCACTCGCTTAGTGGTGATTGTAGTTAGTGGTTCTGCCTCGACCCACTTAGTGAAATAGTCTATGGCCACGATAGCGAACCTTGCTCCGCCCCTTGCTATGGGGAGACTTCCTATGATATCAATTCCCCACATAGCAAATGGCCATGGACTCATCATTGTTTTTAACTGGCTTGGAGGCGCTCTAGGTATCTTCGAAAATCTCTGGCACGCATCACATCGTCGTGCATATCTTACTGCATCCTTGTTTATGGTAGGCCAGAAGTAACCATGCCGCAATACCTTTTTCGCCAAAGTTTGCCCTCCAGCGTGGTCGCCACATTCGCCTTCGTGGACTTCTTGCAGCACACGTTTGATGTCATCGTGGGCTATACACCGAAGGAGGGGCATTGAAAACCCTTGTCTATAAAGAACTCCGCCTTGCAATACGTATCGGGCGGCTTTACGAATCACTTTACGCCTCTCGCTTTTCTTGGTCGGAAGCGCTCCATCCATTAGGAAATTCTTTATAGGGGTCATCCAGGATTCCCTTTCTGGTTTCGTCTCTAGTACTAGGTCGATTTCCATCTGATCAATGCTAGGGGACCGAAGTACTTCAACGGGGGCTAGCCCGATCACTTCAGGATCGTTAGAACTAGCCATCCTTGCCAACTTGTCTGCCTGCTGATTTTCTGATCGCGGAATATGAGATATGCTGTAGTGATCAAACTCATTCAGCAGTTCTTTCACTTTCTTTAAGTATAGAATCAATCTTGCACTTTTAGCTTGGAATCTTCCAGTAACTTGGTTCACAACTAACTTGGAGTCGCAGAAGATGTTCAGTTTTGTGACTTCTAGTACCTTTGCAATCTTTAATCCGGCTATCAGAGCTTCATATTCAGAATCGTTGTTAGTGGCCTGAAACTCCATTCGGATGGCATAGGTTATCAATCGTTTCTCGGGGGTTTCAAGCACTATTCCAGCGCCGGATCTTTCGTCGTTCCTAGCACCATCAGTATATAATCTCCAGACATTAGGGTCGAAAAGTAACTTTGAGGGTTCCACTTCTTCGTTTGTTATGTCTTCTTCAGGAACAGTGAACTCTGCTATGAAGTCGGCTATAACTTGCCCCCGAATTGATCGTCTGGGCTGAAAGTTCAAGTCAAATTGACTTAACTCAATATTCCATTTGAGTAACCTTCCAGATGCCTCCGGTCTCTGTAAAACTTACTTGAGTGGATGATCAGTATATATGGTAATAGGATGTGCCTGAAAGTAGTGCCGAAGTTTTCTGGAGGCAATCAGTAAACTATACGCCAGTTTTTCTATCCGTGGATAATTACGCTCTGCTGCTGTCAATTTTTTGCTCACATAATACACAGGTCTTTGGACCTTTTCCTCTTCCCTTACCAACGCTGAGCTGATTGCATGAGATGATACTGCCAAATACACGAATAAATCCTCGTGGTCTATTGGTTTAGATAGAATTGGAGGTTTCTCCAAGTGTCTGAGCAAATTCTGAAACGCTTCTACGCAGTCAGGTGTCCATTTAAAGTGGCGTTTTCCTCGCTTTATTAATTCGAAGAATGGGATGCACTTATCCGTAGCCCTGGAGATAAATCTGCTTAGTGCGGCCACTTTTCCGGCAAGGCTTTGCACATCCCTAATTTGCCTAGGTTCCTGAATGTTCCTGATTGCCGCGATCTGGTCCGGATTAATCTCGATACCGCGCGAACTGACAATGAATCCTAAGAATTTTCCAGAAGCAACACCGAATGAACATTTGGTGGGATTGAGTTTCATTCCATACTTTCGAAGAATACCGAACATCTCTGCCAAGTCAGTAGTATGTTCAGAGGATTGCTTAGACTTAACCAACATATCGTCGACGTATACTTCCATGGTTTTCCCGATTTGGTTATAAAACATTCTGTTGACCAAACGTTGGTATGTAGCGCCTGCGTTCTTCAAACCAAAGGGCATTACTACATAACAATATAATCCCAGATCAGTGATAAAACTAGTATGCTCTTGATCTGGAACATGCATTGGAATTTGGTTGTATCCTGAATAAGCATCCATAAATGAGAGAAGCTCGTGACCTGCCGTCGAGTCTACCAACTGGTCAATTCGAGGTAATGGGAAACTATCTTTTGGACAAGCTTTGTTTAAATCCGAGAAGTCGATACACGTTCGCCACTTCCCGTTGGCCTTCTTTACCAGGACTGGATTCGAAATCCAGTCTGGGTAAGTTGAATCTCTGATAAACCCATTACTCTTTAGTTTTCCAACCTCTTCTTTCAAGGCAGCGGACCTCTCTGGGCCCAACATTCGCCTTTTTTGCTTTACTGGAGGATGTTTGGGGTTAATGCTCAAAGAATGGCTCATGATTGATGGGGATATCCCGCACATGTCCGCGTGGGTCCAAGCGAATACATCCAAGTTGTTCTTTAAGAAATTCGTCAATTCTTCAGCAAGATTTGGACTTAACTGGGATCCAATCTTAAGGACCTTCTCCGGGTCACTGTCATCGATTGGTACATCCACAGTTGCCTCGTTGGGAGTCGCCGTTCTTCCCCCGGGTTCTTGATCCTCTCTGGGATCTATATCCTCGGGCATCACTCTAGGCAACTCTCCAACAATTATCCTCTTTGGTTGCTATAAGGTTTCCGCCCCCAAAGGGGGAGGAGTGCCTTTAGTTTCGATATCCCCGCCGTTGCGAAGCAACTTTAGTTCGGCAACATAACACGCTCGCGCTGCAACTTGATCCCCTCTGACGATACCAATGCCAGCTTCTGTGGGGAACTTCAATAGCAAGCACCAGGGGGCTATACAGGCTCTGAACTTTGCGAGGGCCGGTCGGCCCAAGAAGGCATTGTATGGCGATTCGACATCCAAAACCACAAAGGGAAGGATTCTCACTCTCTGGCGTTCTCCTTCCCCAAGTGTAACTGGCAATTCTACATAACCCATAGGTGCGGTGGATGCTCCGTTGAATCCACGGATCCATCCTTGGCAGGGCTTCAAGTCTTTTATCTCAAGATTCATCTGGTCAAAGGCCTTTTTGAAAAGAATATTAATGGAACTCCCGTTGTCCACCAGAACCTTATGAACAGTGGCTGGCCCAATGGGTATCGTAATTACAAGTGGATCTTCAGTTGGAGCATGGACTCCGATGCTTTCTCGTTCTCGGAAAACAACGTCATCAGTCATCATCTTCTGCTGCTTCACCGGGATACTGTCCTCGGGGTTGCTACATTCCCCCACTTCGAGGTGTTGTTTGGCTGCGTTGACGTATTGATCTAAAGCTTTGGAACTGTGCCCAGCAAGATAAAGCCCAACGATCACGGTATTGATAACAATATTCTTTCCCTTTTGCTGGGCAGTTGGCCTAGTAGCAAGTTGATTTTGATTCTGATTCGGGGCCTGCACTGCTTGCCCCCTGTCCCTAGGTGTTACTCTGTATTCGTCTAGCTTCCCTTCTCGAAGCAGCCTTTCGACTACGTCCCTCAGGTGACGGCATTCATTCGTCGAATGGCCGTGGATTTGATGAAAGAGACAAAACTTCCCTGTCTCACGCTCTTTCTCTGTTGACTCTCTAGGAGGTGGCCTCTTATTCTGGAGGACTTCATATGCATCCATGAAGATATTTTCCAGAGTATCACTTATGGGTGTATAACTTTCAAAGGCCCTGGGACGAGTCCTTCTCTGGGAGTCGTTCCCTCGGCCCCTCTTCCGGTTGTTGCCGTTAGCATTGTTATTGTTGTTACCTGGTCGGCGACCACCCTGGTTCTGATCTCCGACGTTAACCTCAACTTTCCCTGAGTTGTCTCCAGTCTGTTTGATGGCGACATTACTCTGAATTTCCTCCTTATCAGTTGTTTTAACCTATCGGTTTGCGTATACCTCTTCCCGGCGTAGATGTACATTGGCTTTCTCATAGAATAACTCTCTGGTGTGGGGTGGTTTGCCTGCCAAGTACCTCCCGAATTCAGTGTCCTTATCCACTCCATCAATTAGTGCTGCGACAATGGTCGGCTCATGAGGATCTTTAACCTCAGTGGCGGCCAAATTGAAACGATCCAGGTACATCTTTAGACTTTCGCCTGGTCGCTGTTTGACAAGGAATAAATCGATCACACTTTTCGTCTTCTGTGCGTAGATACGGAATTGTTCTACGAACTTCTCGCTTAGTTCCCTGAAGCTAGAAATCGATCTCGCCGGCAGGCGAGTAAACCATGGCAAAGCCACGTCTTCCAGGAATATGGGAAACGCTTTACACTTAACCGCGTCAGAAGCGGCGGCAGCAGTCATCGACCAAGAGTATCTCATTAGGTGCTGAACAGGATCAGATCTTCCTGCATATCGGTTCATTTGTGGCATGTTGAAACGCCTTGGAAAAGTTGCATCCAAAATATCGTCAGTAAAAGGGGTATGACTGCGGTCAATCCCCCAATCTTCGTTCCGCTGTCCACGGCTGTCGGCCAAAATCTGGTAAACCATGGCTGCAACGTTTGCACTAGTCAAAGGAGGTTCAGGGTCAGTGCCTCTGGCCCGACGAGGTTCTCTGATCTCTCTTCGGGGAGTAGCCACAAAATCCGGGGCTTGGACAGGGCTTCGCCGCCCCCTGTTATCATGGGTATGCGTACGGCGACGGGGCTGAGGTGGTCTGTCATGCACAGGACTGTTCACATCTCGAGTCCTCAGAGTCGTTGCTTGACCGTTCATATTACGGTTTGTGGGTCCTGCCCCTAGTTCTTCTTCTTCCTGTGAGGGCAGGGTCCCGAACCGAAGCTGTTCTATGTTTTCGGCTCTCTCATACGGTCGCCGCGGAGGTCTCGGCGATTCTTCAGATGAAGAGGAATATACTGGGGTGAGTGGACGAACCGGCGATGCTCTTTGCCTTGCTAGCTCATCAAGTCTTCTATCCATAGCCGTCAGATTTTGCCGTAGGATAGAACTTTCCTGCCTTTGGGTGGCCAACTCATCAAACAACCTATCCCACATTTCGACGAAGCGAGAGAGATCCCCCTCAGTGACAGGAGCGGCAGGATCATAGTGGTCATCACCACTCTCTCTTATGCGCAAAGAGCTCGAACCGGGTCGAGCAGAGGTTCCAGGACGATAGGAGTGGGTCATAGGTTCTTTTCCAGGTCGAGTTGTATTCTGACCATCAGTTCGTGTAGCTGCGGTTCGTGGAGGGCGGTTCGCTGCGCCCCCCTGAGATCGACTCGTGGTCGCGGTACGCGGAGGCTGTGAGGTGTTGCCCCGGGATCGAGTTACAACCCCTTCAGTAGCACGGATCGTCTCGTTCTCATCGACTCGGAACGAGGTGTCTTCGTCGGATCGGATCGCCCCCTGCGCTCCGCGATCTAGAGTTTCTTCGTTGCCCAGTTCGTGCACACTCTCCTCAATCGTTTCGTTGGTCTACGAAACTTTAGATCTTTTTCCAGCCATGATATCCGAATCGCTGGAATCCTCAAAGAGGCGAATGACGAAACTTTAAGACTGAGTTCTCAGTGAAAGCACCAAAAATGTTAGATCGAAATTTGGACCTAACACCCAAATTGTTATGAACTGTAGAGAATTTTAAATGAGGAACAAGGAAAAAGAAAATAACACTCAGAATTTATAGTGGTTCGGCGTTAACGAGCCTACGTCCACTTTATATCTTATTGATTGTGCTTTAAAAGCTAATACAACAATGATTTCTCTCAATATTTCATTGGTTTGACAACAATGGCGGATTCAGTACTCACTATTGCCAAAAGGATCCCGAAAAATGCCAAGCTCTGGGCTATTTATAGCTGATTTTGTCAGGCGGATCGCGGACACGTGGCCCGAATCCCGAGATCATCGGATCGCATCGCCACCGTTGAAGAAACAGTCAAACCAGCCGTTGTGGACAGGTGTCGTGATCTGCCTGAAAATCGGATCGTGCAGATGGGGAGAATTGGCCCGGATAACGGTTGGGGACACGTGTCGCCAGATCCGTGCGATTCGGATCGCTGAAGACTAGCTCTCGCTTGAACAAGTCAGAGGGTTCGCCATGCACTAGGGGATTGGATCGGATCGCTCGGGGTATCAATGTAAGCTTGGATCGGATCGCCCAGCTACGCCGTTCGCTGATGAGATGGGGCGATCCGTAGAGACGCGATCCGATATTTGGGCGAGACGACGGTGCGCGATTCGATATCGAGCGAAACGATGATGCGCGATCCATTCCTTCATGTTCTTAGATACCGTGGTTTCCTGTTTTCCTCTTACGAATGATCCTGGATGGCTTGGTCAAAAAGCGAGCCAACATATATCTTTTTAAAACAAATATATTTATAGCCTCAAAAATATTCATAAAGACGTTTTTTTTTATTTTTTCCGTTAGTAATTTAACAAAACTTCTATAATAACTTGTATATTTGATTGTTTAAAGACAATAATCATTTAAATTCATTATCTTTATAAAAAGATAATGTTGTACATCTTTTTAAAACAAATATATTTATAGCTTCAAAAATATTCATAAAGATATTTTTTTAATTTTTTTCGTTAGTAATTTAACAAATCTTCTATAATAACTTGTATATTTGATTGTTTAAAGACAATAATCGTTGAAAATTCAATATCTTTATAAAAAGATAATGTTGTATATCTTTTTAAAACAAATATATTTATAGCTTCAAAAATATTCATAGTTTATATTGGTATAAAGATAAATATGATTAGTTTATAATGACGATTACTATCTTGCTATAAAGTAATAATAATTATTGGATTAACTGTATAAACTTAAAGATATTTTCTTTTATATTTTTTATACCAAAAGATAAAATGATATATCTATCAGTTATTTAGTTAAATATATTTGTGCAGTTTGTAAATACTGAAGTAGTCATGTAACAATGTAGTATGGACATACTGAACAAGTGTTGTTAAAACTGGTAGTTTTACGATAATTTTCATAATCTAAGTTCTCTATTTTGGTAAAAAGTATGTCAAGCATACACTCAAGTAGTAGTTTAGCTTAGTTAAACTTAAAAATTACTCATAATTACTTAAAAGAGAATAATAGTTGAAAAAACTATCAGTAATAATCAAACAACCAAAAACAGGACTTACAAGCACACAAAAAAGCGAATAATAGTTAAAAAGTAGCGATTTATAATGCTTAGTTGCTTCGGTTAATGTTGAATGGTAAAAGATGAAAAAGTAGATTCTGACCTGTAGGGTATTAGCGATTTTACTTCGTTTTAGAATGCCGAATTGTATGAGAAGATCAGATCATTTGAGAAGATCGAATTTGGGATTTAGATTTTAATGGAATCGCCTATATTGAGAAAAATGAGACGCGATGGGCAAGTGTTTTTTTAATTTGTCCTGGAAAATAATTATTCACCGCCTGTGTCCTAGAAATAAATTTTTAGCATAAAGGAAGCCCTTTAAGTGAAAATCCCCTATTATATATATATATATATATATATATATAATGGCTTGAATAGAATGCATCGCGCAGCAACCATTCGCGAATTTCAACCATTAACTCCAAATTGATGCAACGAATGATCCGACCTTCGGATTCTTCTAAAATCGGAACCGTTGATTTGTATCGAAAAGATCTTTTCAATGAATATAAGAGATATAAATTTGAATGGTTGGATTTCAAATTATGTCCAAATCAATTTCAGAAAAGGTCGTTATGGATGCAGTTCGGTGACCGTTATTGGAAACCGACTGTAAGGGCCTGAATAAAATTATTAAAAATATAGAAAAATCATGTAAATTCATAATAAAGGATTTAGAAAGATTTTGGATGAAAAATTCCAAGTTTGAAAAGATAAAAATATATTTTTATCAAAATGAACTAGTTATTAACTAGAATAACCATCCATTGTTTAAATAAATAAACTGGATTTGTAAATTGTTTTTGAATTAACCAGAATTTTCCAATGCATAAAATTGGAATGGATTTGAATGGAAATAATTTTCGGAATATTTCGGTATTGGATTCCATGATTATACGGATATTGTTGAGGAATTTGGAAGAGACAAATATCGTTATTCCCAATACGATATTCGTTGGTTTCAGAATTTGATATTGAATATAAGCCGATATTATTTCTATTCAGAGCCTTGTATTTGATATCAAATTGGATTTTCGGTTTGTCGTGAATGGTGTCTTAAATAACACTGTTCTTAAACCCCGGTGAGAAAAGAATAAATCTTTTAATTAAGATTTAGAGAAGTTTACCAATTAATTAATATTTAATTGGAATTGAATTGAAATTGATTTTTGGGTATATCGTGAACAGTGTTTTAAATAACATTTGTTCTTTAACCCAATTAACAGAGATGATTTGGAATTTATAAATCTTTTTATTAGGATTTGCATGAAATTTTCCAAAGTAAAGATATCCAATTTAATACATTAAATTGGAATTGAATGGAATTCGATTTGGTAATAATCGAGATGAGCTTCTGTGAAGTAAGACCATTACTATATCTGGAATTTAAAAGGCAACGCCGTTATTCCATTTATGTTATTAGTCTGATACGAAAATTTATATCGATTATATATATATTGATCTATTTTTCGTGAAGATTCCATGGTTAATGGAAGTTGATTTGGGTTTATTGTGAACTGTGTTTTAAATGACATTGGTTCTTTAACCCAGTTTATGATAGGATTAATTTTCCTACAAGTTGAATAATCATTAAGTAATGATTTTTGATATTAAAACCAAGTTGGTGTTTTAATAAATCTTTAATTAGATTGGAATGTGAATGAGATAATTAAATTTATCGAATTCAGGGAAAGATCGAGAATGGGGTACCACCAGTTTTACTCCATGCGATAGTTAAATCTTTAATTAGATTTGAATGAGAAATGGTAATTAATTTTACCCATAACATAATGGGTGTTAGATATTGAGTACTACCAGTTTTGCTCCTTGGGATGAATAGGTTGGGATTGGAAAATAAAATAAATGGTTACTTCGGTAAGGATCGACAATCCCGACTAGTTTTTTTAAACCTTAATTTGGTTTAGAATTGTTAAAGGATAAATTAAAATCTTTTGAAAATGATATCCGAAGGAAAATTAAAGAATAAATTTAAAAGAATTTATCTTTGATAAAATTAATGGGAACCTTTCCCTAAAGATATGAATATTTAAATAAAAGAATATTATGAATTGGAATGAGGCGTATGATGTGTTTTTATAGCACTTGATTATAAAATACGCGAGTTATTCGGAAAGACCGGGTTTAACCCATTCTGAATAACTGATACGATGACTAAATATCGATGATACGAAGATAGTGGTTGAAGACCGGAGATCTTCACATCATTTGGATGATTACTGATGTCTTTATTGGGATGTACACCCAAGACAAGGTAATAATGGATGGTATGTCAGACATTGTATTCCTTTATACTATACTCGTTGATCTCTTTTAAATATATATCTGTTTGGTGGTGGAGAATTTATTCTCTTGCTTAACACCCTTCTCTAAGGCCTATGAGCTTAGACGTTATATATTGGTGGAAACCAATGGTACGGTATGGATTGACAGTGTGGCATGCTGAGTTCATGGATCATGGCTTTTGTTGAAAAGCAGAGCCTTGTGAATAATGATCAAAACATAGCTTTAAGTAGAATAGCTTTGTGTAGCGTTAATTCACGAGCTTCACACCCTAGTATGAACCAGAAACGGGATGAGGACTTCAGGGAAATGAACATATGTTAGTTTCTAGCTACGAGTAACGTAATAGTATGGAGCCCAGATTGTTTACTTATGTGGATGTTGGAAAAATTTATTGATGGAAAGCGAGGTACCTCGGATATGATTAGTGTCCCTAGTGGCTCATATGGTCGAAGGACTGACCATATGGAGGTTCGATAGTACCGGCTTACATATAGTTTATGATATTGCCAATTATCGACGGATGAGCGACCCTGTCGCTAACCTAGGGTTGCCCAGAGGTGTGATCCTGAGACATTGCTAGTGTGTCTCGAATCGGTAAGGACTATTCCTTGACTTGGTTCATAGATGGAAACCAATTTCCAGTACACGATTTTATGATTTTAGTTAACCTATATAGCGACGTAATATAATGGTACCTACGCCGCCTGTGATCGATACATTTATATTTGAAGTTGATTTCTTCACTTATAGTAATAATAAAAGATGAAATTTTGTGTATCAAGCATGTTTGGCTATTATAAGGTAAAACTCTATCCTCGACTGTGTTCATTGTTTGATGTGACCTGAGGCTTATAATAGCTTCATTTTTCTGTTTAGCATTGTGTTGTTTGTTTTATGCACTAGTATTCATGGGGGATAAACCATTCCGTGTTATATGGCGTGGTCCCGTGATTTACCTCAATTTAAAATAAAAATCTAATAACTGTTTTAGTTCTCACACCAGTCCCATGACTGACTCAGAGTTTATTGTTTTAACCTAAACTCTTGGTGCCTATATTTTCTACACGGGCAGTCAGTAGTTTTGGTTTTGCAGATTTCTTTTCATAGGATCTTGGATTTACAGCTGGGGCTATATTCGAAAAGCTTTGTATTTGTATATTTCTTTCAGTTGTTGTAGTTGATGTATTCCACTGCACATAATATTCATGTATTATATTTTCCGCTGCTTTGTAATTTGTAAATCTGTAATATTTATTTTTTCGTTGTATATTATTTATTTATGCTCTGATATTCTTGTACTCTGATGTAAATTGTTGTAATAGCAATGAAATGTTCTATTGTTTGTGTTCTTATGAGTCATGTTCTCAAAACAATCCGAGCTTCTCCATCTCTTCGGGGAAGTTCGGGTCGTCTCACTTTGGTTCATCCTGTTCCTGGATGACTTATATGGACGGATGTCTGACATAGTATTTCCAAAGGGGTCACGTACGTTGATTTCTTCAAACATACCAAGTTCGGTGGAGGAAAAGGCAATTTCTCTCATCTTAACACCCCAAGTATTTTTGTGGAAATCAATTAGTGGTTTCTGGAGGATCTGACGATGTGGAATTCAAAGTGAATGGAGATGTGCTATTATGAAATGGTAAGCTTAACCTCAAGCCTCATCAACTGGGAAATGGTAGAAATCGGTAGGTCGCATGGCTAGTTGGGTTGCACCCAAGCAGGGTATATCATTACTTGATCCGAAGAAATAAAATTCTTTGGTTGTTCCTTATCGTTGTATGCTATCGGTTCGGTTGGCTGGCTCCCAACCATGGTAATGATATATTTGGTCTAATCAAGCTGAATGAGTGACCAGTCATGTTTAGCCTGGGTTGCAAGACGTTCTTGTTGAACCTTGGTGTATTTATCTTTGGAGGTAAACTGATCAAAATGTGGTCCCATACTTTGCCATAGTTGGAATCCATTCTCCAATAAGATCCCCATGGTTTTTGATTTTATACTATGTATGTAGAGCATGAGATGCAAGCGTTCTGCTATTTGGTTATCTATTTGATAGACACTATTATAATATCACCTGATTTTTCATATCAAAAATGTTTTGGATTATGGTAAGGTAAAACCGTCCATTCTTATGTGTGGGATGGTCTTACTATTATCCTTTTATTTAAAAAGTATTTTCTAAGGTTAAGCAACTTGGATGAATTCCTTAAACTTAGTGAGTTTTACTCGCATTGGTTCACCAAACTGATCTATGGCGTTTGCAATGCTCGGGTCAGACCGAGTTTTACAGGTTCAGGTTTAAGATGCTACGAGTTTCATAAGATGAGCTGAAGGGGTCCAGGCATAAGATATATTATTCCGCTGTGTATTGTGTATAAAGACAGATCATTATAACTATCCAGATGTATTGTTGTGCTATAATGAATGTAAGTATCATTATTCAAGCTCTCAATGAAGATTATTTCTATATTATATTATGTTCCGCTACGATGTAAGACACTATGTTGTTGTTGGTTGGTTTTTCTTCTAATTATTCTGTTATAATATTCTTATCTTTTCTCATCCTCCAACTTCTTTCTTTTAGCTTTCTGGATGTTCAGTACCCGAGTTTGGACACGGGATGTATTTGTATCGAAAATTCGAGCATTGAATTTTTCGGTACGCTATAGTTCACACGAGCATTAACATTCTATTTTATGTAAGCATTAGTTTAACAAATCAATGTGCTTTAAAAATATTAGTTATACCTTTAGTATTCAAGCGTATTTAATTAAATTTATTAACATTAATTTTTTTAATAGTGTTTAATAAAAAGTTATGAAAAAAATTACAATTCAGAATTAATAAATTTTCTCCTTCAGACCCCAAAAATTCAAAGAATACGCTATTAAACAGATTGATCACATATGCGTGCAGAAGTCCTCATTTTATATTTTAGTTGTGCTAAGTTGTGCAAAGAATTTTCTTCTTTAGGAGACGAACTATTTTTACGGATTGATTCGACTATTGAAGTTATCTGTGCAATCTTTTACCTTTTTGATAGTGAGCAATAATGTATTATGCTTTTCCATATTTGGACATAAATACAATTACTTTTGTTATGTCTGTATGAAGCACAAGTGAGAACTTGTATATTTATAGACACTGATTATATGTTGTGAATTGACAGTGTGTCATGCTAAGTGCTTCTGGCAGATAGATCAAAGCTTTTGTTGAAAAGCAGAGCTTTGTGGAATGTGACTTCAGAGCCTCACAACCGGTAATGAGCCAAAACAGAATGAAGTACCATAGAGTTAAGTACTAATATTTCCTTCTAGGTTAGAGTTGATGACATGGTATGGAGCCTAGGAAATTTACTTAAGTGGATGGTAGATCGAGGCACCTCATATAATGGTCAACAATGATCAGGAAATGTTACGTTCAGGAGAAACCCAAATATCACCTGAAATAGTGGTGGGCCGGCTTTGCCAATATAGAAGGAGCATTTGTTGATCCTAGACATCCCACTAGAGGTGTTCCGAATCAAGGTTATGGAAGATTCTTTGCCTTGGCCATTGATGGAACCCAACTTCCAATACGCACCTTGCGCGGTTTTAGTTGTAGCCTATGTATGTAGACGTAATATATGGGTACCTACGTCCGCTAAGATATATACATTTATTTTGAAAAGGTTTTCAAAGATAGACATTAATGATAATATCAAACGATTTTCGCGTATCAATCATATTTGGTTATCGTAAAGTAAAACTTGCCCCTAATGGTGTGCATTTGCATTGTGTAATGGGATGCGAATCTTATGGTAGCTTCATTTTCAAAAAGCATTGCGAGTTTTTATGCACTGGTATTCATCAGGGGAAACACATTTCGTGTTAAGCGGTGTGGTCTGTGAATTACCTTATTACCATTATAAACACAACTGTTTTTGGTTTCTTACACCAGTCCTATGACAACAAATAGTTTTGTTTTTCCCTTGCAAACTAGGGTGCCCTTATTTCCACATGGGCAGCCTAGTATCTAAATTAGTAGTTAAGTTCATTTTGGGAGCTATATATGGAAGTTATGTATGGAAGCTAGTTTAGGATTGGAGCTAGAGCAGAAGCTAGATGTTCTTTTGGATTCCCTTTGAAGACTCTATCTTGTTACTGTTTCTTTGTGCACTTATTTTTATTTCTGCTATTTTATACTATTGGACCTTGTTGGTTGTATTAACTTTGATGTATTCCTTGTGCAATATGTTGTACACTATGATGTTGTAATGCAATGTTTATTTCCACTATTGTGTAATGTGTTATACTTTAACGGCAATTTGTCCTTTCGGTACTCGGAATGTCGATACAGGATGTATTAGTGTCGAATCCCAGGGGCCAAGAGGGTGGATCATCACAATTCATGTATAGAGTGTCAGCATATCAATAATAGTTCTGCTCCCTTTTTGAGCTAGGGGTAAGGCTCAATCTTGTTGTTTCGGTGGAACTGTCTGACAATTACAAAAGTTGTCAGAAGTTGGCAGGATTAGACTAATCAAAAACATCACCTTTTGACTAGCCTTATCCCACCAACTCGGACAATTTTCCTATTGTTATGAACAGCTCAACCGAAACCACAAGATCAAGCCTTACCCCTAATCGGTGCAAAAATCACTAAGTAGATCAACATATAATCACAAGAGACACTCCGAAAAACCACTAAATACAACTCGAACAAAAATTAACATATTTTTATATTGTTTCCTTAAGTACTTGCGTTGTCTGTCATCATCTTTAGATTATATATTATCAGTTTTGACCAAGCGTAGTCTTTGTTCTTATCAAATTTGAGCAAGTGTACAAATGCTAACAATCTGTATATACACATAAATACTAAGTCATGTTTCCAAGCATGCAACATCAAGTAATGCATAAAAGCAACAAGGAGCAGCTGAGTATTAAGCATGCCTGGATGCTAGACATGCCAAAATCAGCACATCACGACAATAGGAGTGTATGAATTATCACATATATAAAACTCATACATATATAAATCAAAAGCAAAACAAGTATGCATAATATCATTAATAGAATACAAGTGCTGCAAGAAACAGTTTCTTATCTATATAGAGACAGTCATTAAATTACATAAACTCCCATTTAGGCTAAGAATTATATAAATCTTTGTATAAAGATTACATTTTTCTGAGTGAAGGTATGAACTGAGCAACATACAACAAATCAAAATCACTTGAATCAGTCAATCAAAATCAAACTTGAAAATAGGAGTTTCAACTCCTATTTAAAACCTAATCGTTACTGGCATACAAGTGTATTCGAATTCAAAATTAAATGTAAACCGTGTTCGAGATAAGAGGATAGATCGAGAAAAGCAATAAACTTAATCACTTACAATTTTCCAATCGCTACCGTGTTGTAGGTAAGAGGAGGATCTAAAAGCGATCATAAGTTCTTATCAATAACTCTAATTTGAAGGAAGGAAATCACTTCCACTTCCATTCCTACTCGACTACTAGTGGTGGCTAGTGATTTGCAGGTGGCAGAGGGTTTCATCTGCCTTTTTTGTTTTTTAAAGAATAGAAGGCACGAGAAATGATTTTGGGAGATGCATTTTTTCTCGACTGAGTGTAATAGGTTTTTTGTTTAAAAGATAGACATCGGTTGTTTTAACAACCGATGTCTTACGTACCATTTAACATACTTTAAAATTTACTGATGTTAAAAGAACTTTTAACATCGGTGGTTTTATAAACCGATGTTAAAAGGGTGATGTTTATTCAACTTTATCTAGTAGTGATGCTTGTTCATGTAGACATGTCGTGAAAAATATATCTTGCCAAATATAAGAATAGTTACCCTTCAAACATATGTGGGTTTCATTCACTAGGACTTTATGTTCTGACCTCCCTCCTCTTAACATACCTACAAGACGATAGGTTGGACTTCATACTGAGAGATGAAGTGATGGCAGCCTGACGATGGAGGAATTTATCAATTTATATTTTATTTAATTTTTGCAATATTATTGTATTTGGTATATTAATTGATATAACTGTCTGAAACACGGTTGTAAGCTACATTATCAGTTTTTAGTTTTAATGGTACATATACTTTCTCATTATTATTTTATCCCCTCCGCTGTGTGAGATTCCATCTCGATATATTGCTTTGTTATTCTATGCAAATATAATTCCTTATATGAACCAATGACCCGTTTAGAGTGGCTCTAAGTTTCAATGGGCCTTTTCTAGGTCGAAATTTAGGTCCACTCAGGGGCGGGTTGTTACATTTGATATCAGAGCTTAGGTTACCCGATTAAGGGAAATGTATGTATGAGAAACGTATTTGTTATTTGAAAAAGCTTTTCAAACTATATATTAATATATACACAAATAATTTTACTATAACCTAAAAGACATATGCAATTATACTAGGCAAATCCTTATCTTTTGGCTTGAATATTATCTTGGGAATGTCTACTGAAGAGGTTTTCCCTTATCAGATAGTTGAGTGGTTGATAACCAAACGAACAGGTAAACCCGGCAAGGCCCGGATGCTTGCTTGAATGGTTCCAATAGTATCTTAGAATTGTGGAACAAGACACTGTTGTGAATCCTTCCCCAGCGACGCCAGCAATATCCCAGCCCCGCTGCCAAGGCATTCGATTTTCCCTGCCTCTACAAAAGTTTTGTTCACTTAGGAGGAAAACAATTCTTGGGTACTGAAAGCTTCCTTGAGGCCCAAGTTTGGATGACGGATTGCAAACGTGTCATTAAAGTCACCTGATAGGATGATTGAACCAAACGGAGGGTAGTAGCCTGGCACTTGAAAGGACAAGCTCTGGATTGACGAATTGTTGTTTCGAGGAAAAATGTGGGTTGGATATTCACTGGGAAAGAGTTTAAGATCCGTTTTGGGGTGAAGTTTTAGCCAAATGCTAATATGACTATACAACTATAAAAGTTTATCCACTTAAAGCAAGGGAATATGAATTTGAGGGACTATATAGCTAAATTCACAGAATTGTCTAAGTTTGGTAGGGGCTGGTAGACACCCCAATGAATAAGCCATAAGGTTCGTTGAGGGGTTGAATTCCCTACTAAAGGAATTGCTATTAGTCGAAGTCACTTTTGGAGCAACGTTTGAAATGCTGGTGGAAATGGCTATCTTGTGTAGGGCTGAAGGGGGAAAGGAAAATAAAAATGGAGACAAAGGTGAAGGATGTTCTAGCTATGCTAAGAATAAAAAGAAAGAATACTAGAAGAACAAGAAGAAGAGTGGAAAGTTTAAGAAGGAAGCTAAAGTTTGTGCTGGATGCAAACGCAAGGGCCATGAGGCCAAAGTTTGTAAAGTTAGCTTGGCGAAGAAGGAGTATAAGGGGAGCAGCTTCAACTGCCATGAGGAAGGCCATATGTGTAAGGACGCTGAAAGCCAAAGTTGGACAGAGGAGCCAAAATTATGCATTGGAAGCAACACTACTTCAGAGTATTCCACCTAGAGATCATGAACAACATGCATTAGAATGTATACTTTCTATTTAGGAAATTCATTGTGTACTCTATTTGATTCCAGAGCGACCAACTCCTTTATTGTTAGGATAATAGTTGAATACTCAAACCTTCCTATATCCATAATTAGTAATTCAATAAAGGTGGCCTCCACTATCGGAGAAGCTAAGCATCTCTTTCTTATTTGTAAAGCCCTAGTATTGGAAATCGAGGGTGTCGATTTCCTTTGTGATGTGTCTATGTTAGAATTCATAGGGTATGGTCTTATCTTGGGCATGGATTGGCAATCATTTTATGGGGATGTCCTTGATTACGATAGGAGGATAGTTCACCTAAGAAGCCATGGAGTTCATTATCTGAAAGTTCCATATGGGACCGGTAATAGGGTTATGACCTTATCATGTTTGTTGTCTGCAAGTTTAGAAGGACCGACTTCATTCCTAGTTATATGTGAGTTCCAGGATGTTTTTGAGGAAGTCACAGGACTTCTCCCGCATAGAGAGATTTCTTTCAGGATTGACCAAGAGAAAGATGCAAGACCTGTATCTTTGCCTTTGAGGCACATGGCTCCTAAGGATATGAGAGATTTGGGTATGCAAATAACAGAATTGTTGAAGTAAAGCTTTATCCGCTGTAGTATGTTTAAATGGGGAGCACCGGTAGTGAGTTCCATTAAGGATGATGGATCCCTAAGATTGTATGAGGATTATAGGGAACTCAATAAGCTTACCAAGAAGAATATGTATCTTTAACAAGGAACGATGTTTTGTTTGACCACTTCGGAGGCACCGATGTAACAAACTGCCCGGAATGGGTCTAAATTTCGACCTAGAAAAGGCTCACCGAAACTTACATCCATTCTAAATGGGTCGTTGGTTCCTGTAAGGATTACATTTGCATAGATGATACTAACATATACTTCGAGTGGAAATCTCACACATCGGAAAGAGAAAATATAATACCAAAATATAAGATGTACCATTTATTTCAAAATCATAGAAATACACAGTCACAGTTTACATTTATTCAAGAGGTATGTCAAATAGTTCATTCTCATAAGATTCCAAAAGAAGTAAAGCAATCACTGCTAATAATATCATAATAACTTCGTCTTCTTCATTGGCTTCAATCATGACTTCATCCATGGGTTTACTCCACCTACTGACTTGTTGGATGCTAAGGAGAGGGGGTCAGAACATAAAGTTCTGTGTGACTGAAATATAGTGTTACTAAATGTCCATACCTTATATTTTTAGCAGGTTACATATGTCAAGGTATGTCTACATAGCATACAACAAACACCAAATTTCTAACCAATGCGGTGGATATCCAAGTCATCACCCATTAGTGTTTTTGGGGGAAAGACCCAACGAGGTGGCATTCTCGTCACTTATGGCCCAATTAAAGGTGGATTTTTACGATCTCTTATAACCCTGAGGCGAATCCTTAGCTCTTTCAGACCCCGTCCTAGTACATCAACATTCTTAAGTCTATTCTCTCATTTGTAATATGAGAAGTAGTGTTGCGAACATTACTGCTTAACTAATATTTCCAGATAGGTTACCTATGTCGCTTAAGACTTCCCTTAGATAGTTGGTGAGCATGCATTGGAAACATATTCTTTCAATTACCAATATGTCCCTAGTTAAGCCCTTACAAGCTTCTAGAGGAAGTGGACATCACCGTGAAATACCTTACTCCGTTACCATTTTATGCCTAACTACTTTTAAAGAAGGACCTTAAGAACTACCATAACTCTAATAAGGGTGGGTCCCATGACTTTGGTTCCTCTCCAAGGAATAAACCTTTGGAGGGATCCTAGTCCTAACCACTTAAGACCCAAACTAGATAAAAAGGTGAGTTAGCCACTTAAGACCTTCTTAAAGGGTAGTAAATCTACATGTTTTCACACATCAAACTTATATATATAGTTATATATACATATATACACACACTAGACCTCCCATATTAAACCGTATATCTGTGAATGATGGATATACCGGTCGGTTCCGTACAGGCATCTACTGCAAGTTGGTTTAACATCGTGTCTAGTGTGCTAAGTTTATGAATGGCCCATGGCACCTAGACATCTCGCATTAGTTGGGCCTATTTGTGGTTGCTGGATTTGTCGGTCAGTTCTGCGCAGACTTCTACCACAAAAGGAAACTAGCCTCGTGTCTATGTGTCACTTATTTATATATATATTTAAGCCATTCTACATACGCACACACGAGTAAACAAATGTATATGTATATTTGTTATGGGGACATTTCAAATTCAAACCCTAACCTAATCGCATTTATTATGCTAATATAACGTTAATTACATTAATTGGTAATATAATAATAGTGCCTAATTAACATAACATTCCTACAAACGGGGAAACGTTCTAGCGAGGTGGAAATTGTCATTTTATCCAAATTTGGGCATGAAAATTGGTGTTTCCATACTTTTACCACTACAAACATTGGCATAATAACAATATGATAACATAACAAGTATTAGTGGATGGAAAAACATATATACATAAAAATTTAAACTTGCATCCTAGGCATGTGGAAACGATTTCAATATTGAATTAAAAGTAGAGTATTTCATACATTCACACATGTATGTTTGCAATCCATATTTCACCCAATTTACCCTTTTTGTGGTTTAATACACCCAAAAATGTTCACATTTGCCTTATTCCAATTTATGAATGCGTTTACACCCAAAATAGGATCCAAACCCAATTCGACTATGAAACAATTCAAATCCAAACCTTTTTAGGCTAAATCAAATGAAAATAACGGTGAACTACATAAAATATGAATAATAGTACAACACTCATATTTACCTTTAATCCAATACAAAAACCACAATTCCACAAAACCAATTCTACATGACAATTTCCTATGTAATTGCAAAATAGAAGATTTGGGGATTTTCATGTTATATTATCGCATAACCATATGGAATACTATTAAAAACATGAATATGCCTTTAAGCAAAACTAGATTCCACTCACAAATTAGGTGTAGATATGGTAGAATTTTAAGATCTGCAACGGTTCTCAATGTTCAAGCGAGCTCTGATTATCCTCCTAACAATATACATATAAGAATCATATAACTAAAGTTTTATACATATTTTTTATGCTAAATTCCAAATTCCTAAACTTATATGGATTGAAATAGAAAAGTATAGAATGGAGTTAGAGAAGTAGAAGAAACCTTCACCATATTCTCTATTTTTTTCTATGGAATTCAGCAGCATGGAGGCAGAGTGGTAGAAGATTAGGGTTTCTAGTGTGGGGTTTGAGGGGTTATTATACTCGTACGTGTGAGCGTGAGTTGTCGGATTAATAAAATTTAATATGAGCCTTTCTTATAAATATAATCTATTGGAAAACCCTCATCCACGTAGGTAGAATTGGGCTCCTCGGACGCCTATTGGTCGACCGCTAGCGGTTGACCTCCCTTAAGGGGGAGCGGTCGACCCCTTCGGGCTAGAATGCCCAATTTTGCTGCGTTGCTGAGCTGTTTATTTTGTTAATTATGTTCTTACTTTGCTTCATTGTTTTCTATATATCCAATATACGTTGTCCCCTAAATCTTATCTTAAAATTCAAATTTTGAATTTTATTTTAAATTATAATTTGGACAATATATCTAATATCCACACAACTATACATATATACATATACATATATATATATATATTCATGCGTACACTGTCCAAATTCATTTATTCATAACTTCTTCATACATTAACCGTTTTCAGCATATTATATCTGAAAACAATTCAGAATTTCTCCATGAATCCAAAATAAAAGACTTGCATAGGCAAATTCCTAAAGCTGCAAAATCTCGTTTTACAGCCATATTATTTAATTACTTGTTTTTATTTATTTGTTCATCTATTTATACTATTAATTTTACGGTGTGTTACATTCTCCCCGCTTAAAAAAAGATACTGTCCCGAAATCTATTTAAGGGGTGAAAAATACAACTCGCACAAAACATCCATGTTGTACACCCATGTTATTTATAATTCATCCATAAGCTTCCATGACTCGCAATGATTATGAACTGTAGACTCACTAAAGCGAGCTCTATCCTAGCATTTAGGTGTAATAAGTGATGCACTATGTATGCAAACAACCTAAATATGCATATATTTCTATATGAGTGCTCGGTGCGATGGTGTTGCTTCCATTTCCTAACGTCCAATCTAGTAGTAATGATGCGTCCGTAAACAATATTTTAAGGAAAAATTTTACCTATGAAAAGCTCAAGGTGAGTCTTTCTCATCTTATCCTCGGTCTCCTATATGCTTTCCACAGGGTCATTTCCCCATTCTACTCGGACGAGGCAAACAGTTTATTGCGGAATCTCTTGATTCCGTACTCTACAATCCTTGCAGTGGAACGGGCACCCTGGATTCCAACTCGAGTTTCCCTATGTCCCCAATTTCATCAAGCTCGAGTCTGATAGCAGAATCATGAAGGCATTTCCTTAGATGAGATACATGAAAAACATTAAGGATTCCCGATAGACGCTCTGGGAGATCCACTCAATAGGCCAAAGATCATATCTTCTCAATGACACTAAAAGGCCTAATAAATATGGGAGCCAACTTCCCAGTCTTTCCAAACCGAACAGTTTTCTTAAGAGGGGATACTTTTACGAACACCAAGTCTCCAACACTAAATTCTAGTTCCCTCCTTTGCTTATCGGCATACGATTTCTGACGGTCTTGGGTTGCCTTCATTCTCTGCTTAATCAAAGATATCTTCTCCGTGAATTTACAAACGAAGTCTGGTCTGAGTATAACCTTGTCGGTGGTTTCCCACCAACAAGTTGGCGATTCGCATGGCTTCCCGTATAGCTCTTCGAAAGGGGCCATACCAATCGTCGCTTGGAAACTATTATTGTACGTGAACTCCACAAGCGGTAGATGTTGCTCCTAAACTCCTCCAAAGTCAATAATGCAAGCTCTGAGCAAGTCTTCTAAGATTCTGTTTACTCTCTCTGTCCTTCCATCGGTCTGTGGATGATAAGTTGTGCTTAAGTTAAGGGTTGTCCCCAATGCTGCTTGTAGGCTTCTCCAAAATTCTCTTGTGAATAAAGGATCTCTGTTAGTCACGATACTTGATGGAATACCATGGAGTCTAACTATCTCTTTGACATATAATTGGGCTAACAAGGCTGCAGTCCTTTTCTTCTTAACTGGTATGAAATGGACGCTTTTGGTTAAACGGTCTACCACAACCCAAATGGCCTCATTACCCTTTTAGCTTCTAGGAAGTCCATCTATGAAGTCCATGGAAATATGCTCCCACTTCCACATGGGGATCTCTAAAGGTAAGAATAGTCCTCCGGGCTTGCCTTGTTCCACCTTGATTTTTTGGAAGTTTAAACATTTGGCCACGAACTCAGCTATGTCTCTCTTTATTCCTTACTAATGGAGATTCCTCTTCATATCCTTGTATATTTTATCCCCACCGGAGTGTATGGTCAGTTTTGACCTATGGCACTCTTCTAAACTTTCCCTTCTCAACCCTTCATCCTTAGGGACGTAAAGTCGCCCGTCCCAAAGTAAACTCCCATCATCGCTAATTGAATACCTCACTGAATGAGGAAAGGTCTCTCTCTTTACCACTTTCTCCTTTAGGCTTCTTAATTCCTCGTTAAGTCTTGTGCGCTTTGGACTCTTTCTCTTAGGATAAGTCTAATTATCATAGCCCCAAGAAACCCATTGGAAGTGGTTGGTGAGGGTTACAAATTAAAATTTGCGAGGAACTCTAATTATTTCCATTCTGGGATGACATTTAAAGTCGCATGTTTCCTACTTAAAGCATCTTCCATAACGTTCCCATTCCCCGGGGTATACTGGATCATAAAGTCAAATGAGGCAATATATTCCATCCATTTTTGTTGTCTTAAGTTTGTGTCACATTGAGAGAATAAATACTTAAGGGATTTATGGTCGGTAAATAGTTCAAACTTCCCTCCTAAGAGATAATGCCTCCACATCTTAAGGGCGAACACTACTGTGGCTAATTCAAGGTCATGCACTAGATAGCTTTTCTCTGGATCCTTGAGTTGTCTACTAGCATAGGCAACTACTCTTCCTTCTTGCATAAGGACTGATCCTAAACCGGTCCCACATGCGTAAGTGTAAACGATTTTGAACCGTCGGGTATAATTAGGACTGGTGCGCTAGTTAATGCTTCCTTTAATTTCTTAAAGGATATTTCACATTTATTACTCCAAGCGAATACCAAATTCCTTTTCGTTAATTGGGTTAATGGAGTAGCAATCTTTACGAAGTCTTTAATGAATTTCCTATAATACCCGGCTAATCCAAGGAAACTTCTTATCTCTGTAGCATTTCGAGGTGTTCTCCATTCCTTGATTGCCTCGATCTTCATGGGGTCTACGACCAAGCCTTTACTAGACACAATATGTCCTAAAAATCTTCTTCCCTCTAGAAATGGCACTTCGAGAATTTTGCTTTCAGTTGGTTCTTTCTTAATATCCTTAACACTTGTCTCAAGTGTTTCTCATGCTCTTCACGATCCAGCGAAAATATAAGGATATCATCTATAAAGACTACCACAATTTTATTTAGAATTTCCCTAAACACTCTACTTATGAGGTCTAAAAGAAAGCGATTGCATTCGTTAATCCAAAGGGTATAACTTCCCATTGGAATAATGCGTCTGGCATACCAAACGCAGTTTTGTCCTTGCTATCCTCCGCAATTCTTAACTGGTGAAATCCAGTAGCAAGGTCTAGTTGGGAAAATACTCGGGTTCCTTCCAAGTGGTCAAAAAGGTCATCGATTCTTGGAAAAGGGTACCTTTCTTTTTGGTCAATTTATTAAGTTCCCTATAGTCCACACAAAGTCTTAAAGATCCATCTGCTTTGGCGGCAAATACAACAGGTGCACCCCAATATGATGTACTTCGACGAATAAAACCCTTTTGCTACAACTCTGAGATCTGTTTATCTAACTCCCTTCTTTCCTTGGGCGCCATATCCCTCAAGGGCAGCGCTATAGGTCTAGCGTCCTTGTTTATGTCAATATGAAAGGAGATTTCTCTATGGGGCGGAAGTCCCGTGACTTCCTCAAAAATGTCCAAGAACTTAAAAACTATAGGGGCCGAAGATGGTCCTTCATAACTAGGAGATAAGGAATATATTGAGGCTTTGTCTTTGTTTCTAACATTAAGAAATATTTAGGCTACGTCCTCCTTGGCTCCTAAGACAAACGAGTCTCTTGTCACAATCTATGATGGCCCCATAAAACAATAGCCAGTCCATACCAAAGATAAGGTCATACCCCATAAAATCCAATGCATACGCTTCGCAGTGGAATTCGACATTGTTGACCTCCAATTATAGGTATTTACACAACATCTCAAGATACTTAGATCCCCCGATAGGGTTGGCCACCTCTATCGGACTAACCGAGATAGATATGGAAAGGTTCAAGAAATTTACTAATCGCTTGGAGATAAAACAATGGGTCGCTCCGGAATCAAACAAGGTGTATGTTGAATTTCCTAAAATAGAGATTATACCTTCAAGTGTGGGCTGCCCTTAGTCTCGTGGGGTTAGGCTTTGAATTGGTGTTGCCTCTATGGCATAGTGCTGGTACAAGTCTTTTGCTATCTTTGGGCTTTGGGGAGTCTTTGGACATGTGTACTTCTTCATGGCAGTTGTAGCATTTTCCTTTGAACTCCTTTTTCGCTAACGAGGTCCTACAATCCTTGGCCTTATGGCCCTTGTGGTTGCACCTCATACAAGTCTTTGCATCCTTTTTGAAGTTCTTCTTCTTGTTATTCCGCCATTCCTTCTTCTTATTTCTGTTGGAGCTTTCTCCTTTCTCTCCCTCTTTATTCTCCTTGGAGCTTTCAGTTGTGCAATGGGTAGCTGTCTCAACTAGAGTCTCAAAAGTTTCCCCAAATGTTACTTGGGCTAACAAGGTTTCCTTCAACGGGGAGTTCAGTCCTTTCACAAATCTAAGGGCTTTGTTGATAGGGGTGTATACCAATCCTCTACCAAACTTACATAACTCGGTGAATTTGGATACATATTCTTGCAGACTCAAGCTTACTTGCTTGAGGTATATGAATTTCACTAGCTGAATAGTCATTTCGGCCAGGGGTAAAAACTTAGTTTCAAACTGTGTCTTGAATTTGGCCCATGCGAAGATCCAGCCGACATTCTCCATTGATATTAAGTTCCATCACTTTAGGGCTCCATCCTTCGAATGCCAGGCCGCTATCCTTCTTTTTACTTCGTCGAGCCAGGCTGTAGGCTCAAAGATTCTTTCATAATCCACAACCCAAGATTGGACACTAGCAAAACTTTCCCTTCTAGAAAACGGTTTCCCTCCAAAATTCATAAAGTTTTAACACAAACAAGAAAAATAAAAGGCTACATCAGTGGCAGGAGCAGCGGGAGCCACCGGGGCAGGATTAGCGACAGGGACCTGTTCCACTATACAGAGGTACTGCTGGAACAATTCTGGCAAGTAGAGGGGTCTTGCCTAGTTGCCCTGCTCATTAAGAATTTTATCCATTCTGATATCCGAATAGAAAAGGAAGAATCCCTTAGTGGATACTCCTGAGATAGAATTTAATTGTGACAATCCCAAAATCCGTGTGACGGTATTAAGGATAATCATTGGAATATAACACATCAATCATCATAGCAGAGTACAGATAATAGCAAAATCAATAAAAGAATAATTTTACATGGATATGGCAGCGGAATCACAACATGTAACAACATCAGAATAGCACAACGTAGGATATAACTTAGTAAATAAAAGGGGAAATGATCAGTCACCACCGCCAGAGGTGGAATATATACATGCAGTGAGACATAATAAGGGTATCAGTCTACATCGCCGAAGGCGGTACATATACATACGATAATAAGTACTGAAAGTAAAGTAGTCTGCATCGCCTGTGGAGGAATCATAATATAAGTACAATAATGGCGGAAAATGTCAAAGTCATCTCGGTGAAGTCAGCCTCGCCATGAGCCAAAACGCACTCCATACAACAGTGCTGAGCCAAAAACAACCTGTCACCTGTGAACTAGGCTGCCCGTGTGAAAATAAGGGCACCTGCATTTGCAAAGTGAAACAAACAATGAGTCAGTCATGGGGACTGGTATGAGAAATCTACTTAACAGTTTAAACAACAGTAATAAGCAAATCATAGGACCACGCCACTTTCGCGGAACGGGTTTACTCCAGTGATTGCTGGTGCATTCTAAACAAAGTAAATTCTTTAAAACAACGCAATGCTTTTTAAAAGAATGAAGCCATTATAAGACTCAAGTCCCATCATACAATGCAACGCAAGCCGGAGGATAGAGTTTTACCTTATAATGGCCAAATATGCTTAATACGTGTAAAGCAAAAATCATTTGATATTATTACTAGTGCATATATGTTTCAAAAATGAATAGCATCATAAATATCAATCATAGACGGCATAAGTGCCCCATACCACTATGTCGCCATACTAGTTCTACAATCGAATCCGTTATTTCGTATTGGAAATTGGATTTCCGTCATGAGTCGAGGCAAGGGGCAAGGTCCTCTCCGCTTCGAGACACTCTAGCAAATGCCTCAGGACTACACACTCTGGGTAACCCCTGGATCGGCTGGGCCGGTCCTCTCTTACGTTTGAGGATTAGTTATTCCTGAACACACGTTTCCCGGTCCTTACAGACCTATAATCGAGGCGCCTCGCATTCCAACAACCACAAAGGTGAAAAGTAGATATAAATGTCAGGGCTGGTAGGTCACTGACACCACCATAGCTAGAAAGAAACGTCGCTCTCCCAGCGGTCCGTATCCCGTTTTTAACTCATATCGGGGTGTGAGGCTCGCGAATCCACGCTATACACAAAGCCAGGCTACGTAGGCCGTGCTTTGATCATCAAACACAAGACTTTGCTTTGCAACAAAAGCCCTGATCACAGCATCTTGGCATGCCACATAGGCAGTCCACTCCATACGACTGATTTCTATCGATATATAACCTCTGAGTTCGTATGTCTCAGAGAAGGGCGTTAAGCAAAAGAATAAATTCTCCGCCGCCAAACAGATATATATTTAACAGAGATCAATCAGTATAGAACAAAATCCAATGTCCGACACACAGTCCATTTACAAGTCCGTTCTGGGTCTGAACGAAACCAGAGGCGTCAAATTCCTCGTATATCCGTACAATCAACACATACGCTCAGACGGCTACTACTTCCGTTCCTTCACGGTAGCTACTCCAGTCAGGAACCTCAGTAGCGCCCATCCAACCGATACGAAGAACATCGGTCTTGAATCGTCTTTGTATTTTACAATTCGAATCGCTCGATCAATTATTTGAAATGAGGGTTAGCTCGGCCTTTTCAAATAATTCACGTAATTAGAATTCAAATCAATTCTTCTCATGGTTATATTATTCGACAATCACATTTCAGTTCTTTAGTATAATTTTCGTGTCAAACACATACAACCATCAAATACAAAGCAGATCAAGCCAAATTGGTTTATTTCCAATCTATGTTGCTTATAATATTTTATAACGATTTTTCGCCATTTTTATTTATTTAAAAATGGCCATATTTAATTAAACGACGTTTCAGGTCGTGCCGTGGCACTGGCGCTGTTTTCCCCTAATTTGTTTTACACATATCGGAAAATCTAACCGTTGGATTTCTACAAAGTCTATATCAGTGGGAAGATATACCCAAAGCGAACCCAACGGTTCCAGTTTCGTGAAAATCCGACGGACGGATCTTCCACACTAGTCGTTTGAAGTTACGGTTTCAAAATTCGAACTGCAGCGTCGTTATTCGATTTAATTTAATTATATTTATATAAATATAATCGATTCTGGCGCTGTTTTTCTTCAGATTTGAATTAAACATTCCAGACAATCCAACCGTTGGATTTTTACAAGGTTGGTGTCGTTGGAAAGATATTTCCAAGGCGAACCCAGCGGTTGCGGTTTCGGGAAAATCCGATGGTCGGATTTCTCGTATTAATCGTTTCAAATTACGATTCCAAAACACGAATTGCACGGCTTCGATTCCTTTCTATTCTATTTATATTTATATATATAAATATAGTTCATTCATTTATTTCAAATATAGTTCATTCATTAATTTCAACTTCGTTTTCACTTCAATATTTCACTAATGCCTTAATATTTAGAAAAATTTCGCCATAACCTCCTTTGTACGGGAAGGGGTTTGGAAATTTATTGGGCCGTGTTAGGTACCCAATAAATCCTATAAAGCATCCACATATTTATAGTGATATATTCTGGTGTTTACGGGGGAGCGTGTATAGATAATAACTCCAGAGAATAAATTCTCGTCACCCTGTTCCGTATGGAAATAAATAGTCCATGTGTCGTATCTAATGACTAAAGAGACGTGATTATTGTCAACTCTAGACCCGTGTGGGGTTTTTATTAATCTTGGCAATTTATCGTTATATTTTATATAGTCCATATCAGTCATCAGTTCAACCTGTAGTATAAAATCATCGCCATACAAGCCTCTCGCTCGTATGGTAAACCTTCCACCTCGTCACACAAGCTCCAAATGCTTATGTGGAATATGATGAAGTATGCCTATCGTCAAGGAGTATGCCATGTAGTGTATTTCAAAATTAATTGTTACTATCCTATGGCTATGGTTATTATTTCACACAGAATAACCAGCACTCCGCATCCAATGGCATTCACAGGAGTTGATATAAAAATAAAATTGCGCAGCCAACTCATCAAGGCTTACCTATTTGTCGGACACGCAAATAGTTTCTTTACTCTACAGCTAATCCATTTTCATGTTCGACACATGTATATATATGCAGAACAAAGCTAATAATAACATTTATAGCAACTAATATTTATTTCAACACGTGTGTATTTTTATCAAAGCGTATACATGATAAAAGAAATATTTTTATCATCAAAAATATTTATCCAACACGTGAATGTTTTTAACACTCCATATTCACAATAGAAATGTAGTTTTTATTGTCTATTCATTTTATTTTAAAATACGATAACATCCAACACATGAATTTCAACTCGACGAACGAATCTCAATTCAACACATGAATATTCTCTATAGTTTGTATATATATAAATGTGATTTTTATCGTTAAATCTATTTGTTTAAATTCGAATAATATTCAACACATGAATTTCAACTCAACGAATGAATTTCAATTCAACACATGAATATTCTCTATAGTTTGTATATATATAAAAATGTGATTTTTATCGTTAAATCTATTTGTTTAAATTCGAATAATATTCAACACATGAATTTCAACTCAACGAATGAATTTCAATTCAACACATGAATATTCTCTATAGTTTGTATATATATATATATATAAATGTGATTTTTATCGTTAAATCTATTTGTTTAAATTCGAATAATATTCAACACATGAATTTCAACTCAACGAATGAATTTCAATTCAACACATGAATATTCTCTACAGTTTGTATATATATATAAAAATGTGATTTTTATCGTTAAATCTATTTGTTTAAATTTGAATAATATTCAACACAAGAATTTCAACTCAACGAATGAATTTCAATTCAACACATGAATATTCTCTATAGTTCGTATATATATAAAAGTGTGATTTTTATCGTTAAATCTATTTGTTTAAATTCGAATAATATTCAACACATGAATTTCAACTCAACGAATGAATTTCAATTCAACACATGAATATTCTCTATAGTTTGTATATATATAAAAATGTGATTTTTATCGTTAAATCTATTTGTTTAAATTCGAATAATATTCAACACATGAATTTCAACTCAACGAATGAATTTCAATTCAATACATGAATATTGGTTTCAACATATGTAATTAATTTCAACAAATGAAAATTATTCTAACACATGAATATTTCAAAAAAAATTGGCAGCATAACGGCAGGGTAGTTAAAACCGGCACCGTCCCTAGTACGGCTCCTCGCTCTACCTTAAAACCTCGCGATTTTTGATAATGGGGATCATGCATCTAGTTCGCACGCAGGTGGCATGTTTTATTTTCATTTCCACAATCCTATTCTAATTTGTTTCAACCACAAGAGGGTATTTTTCAACCACAAAGGTATTTTTCAACCACAAAGGTATTTTTCAACCACAATATCAACCACAAACAATTATTTCCAACCATTCGTCATACCATATAATATCACGCCAATCACAAGCAATAAATATCGTCCATGTTCTATGGACGAGGGGAGTATATACATATATAAATATTATTTCTATAATTCACTTGCATTTCATCACAATTCAAAGCATATATGTTTCATACAACGCTTGTATAATTTATACATCGCTAATATAACTTATACAACAGATGTACATGAGGTATACAATGCGTATATAATTTACACTTCGCTTATATAATTTATACAACACGATTTCATTCACATAATTTAGTTTAGATTCCTCACATTGGTTATTGTAGTGCTAAAAATCGTAGGAAGATCAGAAAAATCCGCGGCTTCTGCTAGATGGTAGAGAGCCTCCCTGCGGTCCCGATGTTTCCTGTTTCATCGAATTTCGTTAACACACTAAAAAGATATGATTTTTCAAAGTTTTGCAACACTTAAAAGTGTTATTTTCAATTCAGAAATTCAAAGCAGAAGGGTTTGCAAACCTTCAAAACTAGGTTTTGAATTTAAATCAAAACTGTAGCTCGATATCCAGATCAGACCCTACGACGTTGAAGCGCTACGAACAGGCTTCCTATCGGCGGTGGTGGCGGCAAACTCGGTGGCTGCTCTGGCGATTGGCGGCGGTAGAAAGGGGCGAACTTCCTCGAGGTAGAACGACGCGAATACTACACGATTTCTGTCGAGGGTTGTTTTGATTTGTAGAGGGGAGGAAGGCGATCAGAATTGTTAATTGGAGGCGGCGGCGATATTGACCGTGGCGGCGGCGATCGGGGTGGGAAGGTATTGAACGATTTAGGCCGTTCGTTCTGGGGTTGATCGATTTTTCTGAAGTGAGAGAAAATAGAAGATATTTGCTAATTTATTATATTTTTAAATTCCTATAATACCCCTTCTAGCCAACGTATACCAATTTCAACCCAACGACTGTCGTCCCTAGCCAAATACCCCCATTTCGGACACAATGGGATATGTTTCGTTGGCCAATTCGACTATTACAGTCAGTTATTTTTCAAATTAAAGTATACAACATTTTATATTCAATTTGAATGTACATTTCAATTTGCTAGGGCCACAAACTGAATCGAAAAATTCCAGAAAAATAAATCTAGCTTTGTTTTGACGATACGGTCCCAACAAAACCAGTTTCGTCGAATTCTGAGCTCATATGCAAAATATCCATTTTCAGGTCGATCCTTTTTAACTGAAATTGACCAATCATATTTTCTTTTGCCCCGCTCACATACTAGCTTCAAAAATTATGAAATTTGAAACCTAGCTATAATTTGACCTCCCGGACCCAACAAAAGTGGTTTCGTCGAATTCCGAGGTCGTATGCAAAATATCTATTTTCAAGGGCTATATATGATATATAGCGACCTTTCTGAAAATTCATTTGGCCATAACTTTTGATTCCCGTTATGAAACTTCGATTTTTCAGATTCGTTAGAAAGGTATTCATAAACAGATTTAAATATTTTCAGTTTCGCTAAAATCCGTTATATTTTCCACCCGGTACAGTCAGACAAAGTTTGTATTCAATTTTCAAACTGCCTCACTATTCCCAATTCTTTATTTTATTGAAATCTGTTATTTTAATTATTCAAATTCTTTGGTAATAACCAATTTTAAAAATTTTAAATTGGTTCACATTTTTCGGGTTATTACAATCTCCCCCACTTAAAACTTTTCGTCCTCGAAAAGGAAATAACAGCAAAGTAGGAAACAAAATGTAAATGCAAAGTATTGTAAAGGTACCTTGCACCGGAGTTAGTCAGAGATGTCCACTCTGCATTTGGGGTAGGCTTGTTTAATGCTTTCCTCAGTCTCCCAAGTACAGTCTCTAGGATCACTACTCCACTGCACTTTGACTAAATAAATCTTTTTGCTCCTTAGCTCTCTAGTTTCTTTACCAACGATCTTTAATGGCTCTCTTCTGAGTGCTAATTCTGGAGTTATGTACATATCCTGTTGCGCTGCTTCTTCTACAACAAGACCCGGATCATGAACATGTTTTCTGAGTTGAGACACGTGGAATACGTCATGTACACCAGGCAACCAATCAGGTAATGAAACCTTATATGCCAGAGTTCCGATCCGTTCAAGTATAGGAAAGGGACCAATAAATCTCGGTGCCAACTTCCCAGTTTTACCAAATCTGATTACTCCCCGCATCGGAGAAACTCTTAAATAAACATAATCGCCAATGGCAAACGATAAATCTCTCCTTCTCGCATCAGCATAACTTTTTTGTCGACTTTGCGCGGTTTTCAATCGCTTCTTAATGAAATCGACCTTATCTAATGCTTCTCGAATCATATCGGGCCCTAACACAAGTCTGTTGCCAGGTTCTACCCAACATGCGGGAGATCTGCACGGTCTACCGTATAATGCTTCAAATGGAGACATTCCCAAACTTGCTTGATAGTTATTGTTATAAGAGAATTCGACTAAATGTAAGTGATCTTCCCATGAGCCTCCAAAATCAATAACGCAAGCCCGCAGTAAATCTTCTAGAATTCTATTCACCCGCTCAGTTTGGCCGTCTGTCTGAGGGTGATAAGCGGTGCTTAGATTCAATTTGGTTCCCAATTCTGTCTGGAATGCTTCCCAAAATTTGCTAGTAAATAGGGGATCTCTATCACTGACTATATTGAGCGGCACTCCATGTAGTTTAACTATTTCTTTGTAGTAAATCTGTGCTAAACTTTGAGCCGTTCTGTTGGATCGGACAGGTAAGAAATGGGCAGTCTTCGTGAAGCGATCTACGATCACCCATATACTGTCGTTTCCCTTCCTAGTTCTAGGCAAGCCATCAATGAAGTCCATCAAAATTTGCTCCCACTTCCATCCTGGAATTTCTAATGGTTGTAATAATCCAGCCAATTTCTGCTGATCGCTCTTAACTAGCTGACAAGTGGAGCATCTGCTAACATATAATGAAATATCTCTTTTCAAAGCCCTCCACCAGAATGTGCTTTTGATATCGTTATACATTTTTCTCACACCGGGATGGATGCTTAGTTTGGACTTGTGGCATTCATCAAGTATTTCCCTCTTTAGCTCGGAGATGTCAGGAACACAAATTCTTCCTTTTAACCTCAGAACTCCCTCTCATCCACTTGGAAGCTGGAGTCTATGCCTTCATTGATTCTTTTGACCATCTCCTTTGCAAAATTATCTTCTTTTTGAAGGGTCGAGATCCTGTCAATTAATGAAGACGTAATGATAAAACTGGCAATGATTTCATTGTTTCTGCTGAGCGCATATGCTACAACATTGGCTTTCCCTGGAGTGTATAGAATCTCAAAATCATATGCTGCTAGGAATTCTAACCAACGCTGTTGTCTCAAGTTTAGATCTTTCTGAGTGAATAGATATTTCAATGATTGATGATCAGTAAATAGTTCGAACTTCTCACCCAATAAATAATGCCTCCAGATTCTCAAAGCAAACACGATAGCTAATAACTCAAGATCATGAGTTTCATAGTTCCTTTCATGCGGCTTCAGCTGACGGCTGGCATAAGCGACCACTTGGCCTTTTTGCATTAATACCGCACCTAGCCCTCTAATAGAAGCGTCTGTCCATACAGTCAAGTCTTGGTTGCCTTCTATAATTGTCAATACTGGAGCAGTTGTCAATTTCAGTTTCAGCTCCTGGAAAGCTTCTTCACATTCGGGAGTCCATTTGAATTTCTCATGCTTCTTTGTAAGCTTTGTCAATACACCATATATCTTCGAAAAATCCTGAACGAATTTCCGATAGTAACTAGCCAATCCAAGGAAACTTCGAACTTCTGTGGGGGTAGTAGGTTGTTTCCAGTTCTGAATCGCTGTAATTTTGCTTGGATCTACAGCAATCCCTTCCTTTGATACGACATGGCCTAGGAACTTAACTTCACCCTGCCAGAAGACACACTTAGAAAATTTAGCTTTCAAGACATTTCTCCTCAGAATTTTCAACACTTGTTCTAAATGTTTTGCATGCTTGCCTTCCGACTTGGAGTATATTAAAATGTCATCGATGAAGACTAGCACAAATTTATTCAATACACCACGGAACACTCTATTCATAAGATCGACGAAGTATGCCGGAGCGTTACACAAGCCGAACGGCATTACTAACCATTCATAGAATAAATCGGGACACCTGAAGGCTGTCAAAGGTACACAGTCTTCGGCTATACGTAATTGGTGGAAACCTGTAGCTAGGTCCATCCTGGAGAACACTGTTGCCCCCATTTAATTGATCTAACAGATCGTCTATCCGAGGCAAGGGATACTTGTTCTTCAATGTCTGCTTATTGAGATCTCGGTAATCAACACAAAGTCTTAGAGTACCGTCTGATTTCGGGACAAATACTACTGCTGCTCCCCAAGCTGAGAAGCTCGGTCTGATCAGACCTTTCCAAAGCAATTCTCGGGTTTGACTACCTAACTCTTCTTTTTCTTTCGGGGCCATTCTTCTAATTGGATGTACTACTGGTCGGGCGTTAGGAATTAGATCTATTCTAAATTCAATTTCTCTTTGCGGCGGTAAGTTTTCTACTTCTTCAAACACATCCGCATAGTTTTTAACGACCGGTATCTTTTCTAATGAAGTGGGAGTAACTTCCAAAGAAGACCAAAATTCTTCTCTATTAATTTCTGAACCGAGACATGGTATAGTGATATGCCCGCATTTTGTTTTAACTTTCACGATTCTTTCGATACATCTAACTTCGGCCTTATATTTTGTCAACCAGTCCAGCCCCAGTATAATATCAAATTCGGAAAGGTCCATGACAATGACTTTAAAAGGAAATCGGTATCGAGAAAAGGAAATAGGTACTTTACAATATGAACTGAGACTAACAGAACCTCCTATCGGGTTTTGAACTTTAATTGGTTCTTTAAGCTTTCTTTTTTTCAATTTTAACTTGTGAACAGTGTTACCAGAAATGAAGCTACGTGATGCACTAGTATCAAAAAGTACAGAAACAGGAATATTTTTAATGGTAAGGGTACCTCCCAAGACGTCGGGTTTACCTGATCCATCGGTGATAGCTGGCGGGGTCTCCCCGTCATACACATGAGCCACTTGTGCATTCTGCTTCAGAGGACAGTTCCTACTATAGTGCCCTTTCTTATGGCAGTTGTAGCATTCGGCTGAGCTGTGGTCTGGGTTTGCCTTTATCTTCCTCGGGGCTTTGCACACATTAGAAAAATGTCCTGTCTTCCCGTAGTTGTAGCAGCTCCCTTTCGGTATCTTTCTAGATTTCTGAGTAGCGGCCGCTGTAATGCTAGACTCTGGCTGATCTGCTGAAGCTTTGCGCTTATTTCCAGCTTGGGTTTTGGCGCGGTCTTGGTTGGAGTGTCTTTCATCCATATCTTCATAATTGCTAGCCATTTCTACTAATTCTGAGAATGAGAGTTTGATGTTGCTCATGGCTCTGTCATGTTACTTGCGCCTTAGCCCGAATATAAACCTCTTGTTCTTAGCTTTGTTAGTCATAATAAGCTCTAGAGCGTAGCGCGACAACTGAGTGAATTTATTGAGGTAATCTTGGATAGAGAGATCTCCGTGCTGGAGATTAACAAACTGCTCTCGCATTCGCTCTAAGGCCTGCTCAGGTACAAACTTCTCATTGAACATGGTTTTGAATTGCTCCCAGGTCCTAACAGTACCTGCTGCATCTTCTGAGGTGATGGCATCCCACCACAACTCTGCTTCTTCCTGTAAGAGCCAGATACCTAGTCGTGCTTTGTTATTGGTCCCCAATCCCATGCCTTCAAAGATCTTTTCACAGGTCTTCAACCAAGCAATAGCCTCTGTCACTGTACCAAGGCCAGAAAAGGGTTTTCCCCCAAGGTTCCTTTATCTCTTTGCTACTCTGCCTATCTCAAAGTCCTGGGGTGCTGGTGGCTGAATAATAGGGCCCTCCTTAACTACGGGGATATTCCCCTGTCCTCCTGCTACTCCTGCTCGGCCTCCACGGCCACCTCTGGCTGCTGCTGCTCGTGTAGCCATCAGAGAGAGTACTGTATATGCAAGAAAAGAGTCAAGATCACAGATTTGATAACTTTCATATATGATAAAGTAGGGGAACATAAGGAAAGGTAATGATGTACTGATCAAATTGTTTTGCTAATCTGCTTAGCTCATTCTAGGACATTGTTAATCCTATCTCTAATGAGCTACTCGCCTTAGAACACTATTGATTCTATTCTGACAAGGTGTTTAATGTGTTAGACTCCGGAACTAAGGTTAACCAAAGCTCTGATACCAACTGTGACGATCCCAAAATCCGTGTGACGGTATTAAGGATAATCATTGGAATATAACACATCAATCATCATAGCAGAATACAGATAATAGCAAAATCAATAAAAGAATAATTTTACATGGATATGACAGCGGAATCACAACATGTAACAACATCAGAATAGCACAACGTAGGATATAACTTAGTAAATAAAAGGGGAAATGACCAGTCACCATCGCCAGAGGTGGAATATATACATGCAGTGAGACATAATAAGGGTATCAGTCTACATCGCCGAAGGCGGTACATATACATACGATAATAAGTACTGAAAGTAAAGTAGTCTGCATCGCCTGTGGCGGAATCATAATATAAGTACAATAATGGCGGAAAATTTCAAAGTCATCTCGGTGAAGTCAGCCTCGTCATGAGCCAAAACGCACTCCATACAACAGTGCCGAACCAAAAACAACCTGTCACCTGTGAACTAGGCTGCCCATGTGAAAATAAGGGCACCCGCGTTTGCAAAGTGAAACAAACAATGAGTCAGTCATGGGGACTGGTATGAGAAATCTACTTAACAGTTTAAACAACAGTAATAAGCAAATCATAGGACCATGCCACTTTCGCGGAATGGGTTTACTCCAGTGATTGCTGGTGCATTCTAAACAAAGTAAATTCTTTAAAACAACGCAATGCTTTTTAAAAGAATGAAGCCATTATAAGACTCAAGTCCCATCATACAATGCAACGCAAGCCGGAGGATATAGTTTTACCTTATAA
This sequence comes from Allium sativum, assembly GCA_030737875.1. Taxonomy (NCBI): domain Eukaryota; kingdom Viridiplantae; phylum Streptophyta; class Magnoliopsida; order Asparagales; family Amaryllidaceae; genus Allium; species Allium sativum. The sequence continues at coordinate 216,253,491 of CM060916.1, read as the reverse complement.
TGGCCAAATATGCTTAATACGTGTAAAGCAAAAATCATTTGATATTATTACTAGTGCATATATGTTTCAAAAACGAATAGCATCATAAATATCAATCATAGACGGCATAAGTGCCCCATACCACTATGTCGCCATACTAGTTCTACAATCGAATCCATTATTTCGTATTGGAAATTGGATTTCCGTCATGAGTCGAGGCAAGGGGCAAGGTCCTCTCCGCTTCGAGACACTCTAGCAAATGCCTCAGGACTACACACTCTGGGTAACCCCTGGATCAGCTGGGCCGGTCCTCTCTTATGTTTGAGGATTAGTTATTCCTGAACACACGTTTCCCGGTCCTTACAGACCTATAATCGAGGCGCCTCGCATTCCAACAACCACAAAGGTGAAAAGTAGATATAAATGTCAGGGCTGGTGGTCACTGACACCACCATAGCTAGAAAGAAACGCCGTGCTCTCCCAGCGGTCCGTATCCCGTTTTTAACTCATATCGGGGTGTGAGGCTCGCGAATCCACGCTATACACAAAGCCAGGCTACGTAGGCCGTGCTTTGATCATCAAACACAAGACTTTGCTTTGCAACAAAAGCCCTGATCACCGCATCTTGGCATGCCACATAGGCAGTCCACTCCATACGACTGATTTCTATCGATATATAACCTCTGAGTTCGTATGTCTCAGAGAAGGGCGTTAAGCAAAAGAATAAATTCTCCGCCGCCAAACAGATATATATTTAACAGAGATCAATCAGTATAGAACAAAATCCAATGTCAGATACACAGTCCATTTACAAGTCCGTTCTGGGTCTGAACGAAACCGGAGGCGTCAAACTCCTCGTATATCCGTACAATCAACACATACGCTCAGACGGCTACTACTTCCGTTCCTTCACGGTAGCTACTCCAGTCAGGAACCTCAGCAACGCCCATCCAACCGATACGAAGATCGTCGGTCTTGAATCGTCTTTGTATTTTCCAATTTGAAACGCTCGATCAATTATTCGAAATGAGGGTTAGCTCGGCCTTTTCAAATAATTCACGTAATTAGAATTCAAATCAATTCTTCTCATGGTTATATTATTCGATAATCACATTTCAGTTTTTTAGTATAATTTTCGTGTCAAACACATACAACCATCAAATATCAAGCAGATCAAGCCAAATTGGTTTATTTCCAATCTATGTTGCTTATAATATTTTATAACGATTTTTCGTCATTTTTATTTATTTAAAAATGGCCATATTTAATTAAACGGCGTTTCAGGTCGTGCCGTGGCACTGTTTTTCCCCTAATTTGTTTTACACATATCGGAAAATCTAACCATTGGATTTCTACAAAGTCTATATCAGTGGGAAGATATTCCCAAAGCGAACCCAACGGTTCCAGTTTCGTGAAAATCCGACGGTCGGATCTTCCACACTAGTCGTTTGAAGTTACGGTTTTAAAATTCGAACTGCAGCATCGTTATTCGATTTAATTTAATTATATTTATATTTTTATATAAATATAATAGATTCTGGCGCTGTTTTTCTTTAGATTTGAATTAAACATTCCAGACAATCCAACAGTTGGATTTTTACAAGGTTGGTGCCGTTGGAAAGATATTTCCAAGGCGAACCCAGCGGTTGCGGTTTCGGGAAAATCCGATGGTCGGATTTCTCGTACTAATCGTTTCAAATTACGATTCCAAAACACGAATTGCACGGCTTCGATTCCTTTCTATTCTATTTATATTTATATATATAAATATAGTTCATTCATTTATTTCAAATATAGTTCATTCATTAATTTCAACTTCGTTTTCACTTCAAATATTTCACTAACGCCTTAATATTTCGAAAAATTTCGCCATAACCTCCTTTGTACGGGAAGGGGTTTAGAAATTTATTTGGTCGTGTTAGGTACCAAATAAGTCCTATAAAGCATCCACATATTTATAGCGATATATTCTGGTGTTTACGGGGGAGCGTGTATAGATAATAACTCCAGAGAATAAATTCTCGTCACCCTGTTCCGTGTGGAAATAAATAGTCCATGTGCCGTATCTAATGACTAGAGAGACGTGATTATTGTCAACTCTAGAACCGTGTGGGGTTTTTATTAATCTTGGCAATTTATCGTTATATTTTATATAGTCCATATCAGTCATCAGTTCAACCTATAGTATAAAATCATCGCCATACAAGCCTCTCGCTCGTATGGTAAACCTTCCACCTCGTCACACAAGCTCCAAATGCTTATGTGGAATATGATGAAGTATGCCTATCGTCAAGGAGTATGCCATGTAGTGTAGTTCAAAATTAACTGTTACTATCCTATGGCGATGTTTATTATTTCACACAGAATAACGAGCACTCCGCATCCAATGGCATTCACAGGAGTTGATATAAAAATAAAATTGCGCAGCCAACTCATCAAGGCTTACCTATTTGTCGGGCACGCAAATAGTTTCTTTACTCTACAGCTAATCCATTTTCCTGTTCGACACATGTATATATATGCAGAACAAAGCTAATAATAACATTTATAGCAACTAATATTTATTTCAACACGTGTGTATTTTTATCAAAGCGTATACATGATAAAAGAAATATTTTTATCATCAAAAATATTTATCCAACGCGTGAATGTTTTTAACACTCCATATTCACAATAAAAATGTAGTTTTTATTGTCTATCATTTTATTTTAAAATACGATAACATCCAACACATGAATTTCAACTCGACGAACGAATCTCAATTCAACACATGAATATTCTCTATAGTTTGTATATATATAAAAATGTGATTTTTATCATTAAATCTATTTGTTTAAATTCGAACAATATTCAACACATGAATTTCAACTCAACGAATGAATTTCAATTCAACACATGAATATTGTCTATAGTTTGTATATATATAAAAATGTGATTTTTATCGTTAAATCTATTTGTTTAAATTCGAATAATATTCAACACATGAATTTCAACTCAACGAATGAATTTCAATTCAACACATGAATATTCTCTATAGTTTGTATATATATAAAAATGTGATTTTTATCGTTAAATATATTTGTTTAAATTCGAATAATATTCAACACATGAATTTCAACTCAACGAATGAATTTCAATTCAACACATGAATATTCTCTATAGTTTGTATATATATAAAAATGTGATTTTTATCATTAAATCTATTTGTTTAAATTCGAATAATATTCAACACATGAATTTCAACTCAACGATTGAATTTCAATTCAACACATGAATATTCTCTATAGTTCGTATATATATAAAAATGTGATTTTTATCGTTAAATCTATTTGTTTAAATTCGAATAATATTCAACACATGAATTTCAACTCAATGAATGAATTTCAATTCAACACATGAATATTCTCTATAGTTTGTATATATATAAAAATGTGATTTTTATCGTTAAATATATTTGTTTAAATTCGAATAATATTCAACACATGAATTTCAACTCAACGAATGAATTTCAATTCAACACATGAATATTGGTTTCAACATATGTAATTAATTTCAACAAATGAAAATTATTCTAACACACGAATATTTCAGAAAACTTCGGCAGCATAACGGCAGGGTAGTTAAAACCGGGAACGTCCCTAGTACGGCTCCTCGCTCTACCTTAAAACTTCGCGGTTTTTGACAATGGGGATCACGCATCTAGTTCGCACGCAGGCAACATGTTTTATTTTCATTTCCACAATCCTATTCTAATTTGTTTCAACCACAAGAGGGTATTTTTCAACCACAAAGGTATTTTTCAACCACAAAGGTATTTTTCAACCACAATATCAACCACAAACAATTATTTCCAACCATTCGTCATACCATATAATATCACGCCAATCACAAGCAATAAATATCATCCATGGTCTGTGGACGAGGGGAGTATATATATATATATATATATTATTTCTATAATTCACTTGCATTTCATCACAATTCAAAGCATATATGTTTCATACAACGCTTGTATAATTTATACATCGCTAATATAACTTATACAACACATGTACATGAGGTATACAATGCATATATAATTTACACTTTGCTTGTATAATTTATACAACACGATTTCATTCACACAATTTAGTTTAGATTCCTCACATTGGTTTTTGTAGTGCTAAAAATCGTAGGAAGATCAGAAAAATTCGCGGGTTCTGCTAGATGGTAGAGAGCCTCCCTGCGGTCCCGATGTTTCCTGTTTCATCGAATTTCGTTAACACACTAAAAAGATATGATTTTTCAAAGTTTTGCAACACTTAAAAGTGTTATTTTCAATTCAGAAATTCAAAGCAGAAGGGTTTGCAAACCTTCAAAACTAGGTTTTGAATTTAAATCAAAACCGTAGCTCGATATCCAGATCAGACCCTACAACGTTGAAGCGCTACGAACAGGCTTCCTATCGGTGGTGGTGGCGGCAAACTCGGTGGCTCCTCTGGCGATCGGCGGCGGCAGAAAGGGGCGAACTTCCTCGAGGTAGAACGACGCGAATACTACACGATTTCTGTCGAGGGTTGTTTTGATTTGAAGAGGGGAGGAAGGCGATCGGAATTGTTAACTGGAGGCGGCGGCGATATTGACCGTGGCGGCGGCGATCGGGGTGGGAAGGTATTGAATGATTTACGTCGTTCGTTCTGGGGTTGATCGATTTTTCTGAAGTGAGAGAAAATAGAAGATATTTTCTAATTTATTATATTTTTAAATTCCTATAATACCCCTTCTAGCCAACGTACACCAATTTCAACCCAACGACTGTCGCCACTAGCCAAATACCCCCATTCCGAACACAATAGGATATGTTTCGTTGGCCAATTCGACAGTTACAGTCAGTAATTTTTCAAATTAAAGTATACAACATTTTATATTCAATTTGAATGTACATTTCAATTTGCCAGGGCCGCAAACTGAATCGAAAAATTACAGAAAAATAAATCTAGCTTTGTTTTGACGATACGGTCCTAACAAAACCAGTTTCGTCGAATTCTGAGCTCATATGCAAAATGTCCATTTTCAGGTCGATCCTTTTTAACTGAAATTGACCAATCACATTTTCCTTTGCCCCGCTCACATACTAGCTTCAAAAATTATGAAATTTGAAACCTAGCTATAATTTGACCTCCCGGGCCCAACAAAAGTGGTTTCGTCGAATTCCGAGGTCGTATGCAAAATATCCATTTTCAAGGGCTATATATGCTATATAGCGACCTTTCTGAAAAGTCATTTGGCCATAACTTTTGATTTCTGTTATGAAACTTCGATTTTTCTGATTTGTTAGAAAGTTATTCTTAAACAGATTTAAATATTTTCAGTTTTGCTAAAATCCGTTATATTTTCCACCCGGTACAGTCAGACAAAGTTTGTATTCAATTTTCAAACTGCCTCACTGTTCCCAATTCTTTATTTTATTGAAATCTGCTATTTCAATTATTCAAATTCTTTGGTAATAACCAATTTTAAAAATTTTAAATTGGTTCACGTTTTCCGGGTTATTACATTAATGCTGAAAGAGGAAGAAACGATAAAGGTGCCTAGTATAAATGTGTATGCTTATTGGGGTAAATATATTATATATATATAGTTTGAAAATATATTTTTCAATATACAAATATGCCTCTCATACTATATTTCCCTTACAATCGGTTAACATATGCTCTGATACCAAATTAGCAACCCGCCCGGAATTGGCCTAAATTTCGACCTAGAAAAGGCTTACCGAAACTTAGAGCCATTATAAACGGGTCGTTGGTTCCAGTAAGGATTACGTTTGCATAGATTATACTAACATACACTTCGAATGGAAATCTCACGTAGCGGAAAGAGAAAGTATAATACCAAAATATAAGATGTACTATTTATTTCAAAATCACATAAATACACAGTCACAGTTTACATTTATCCAAGAGGTACATAAAACAGTTCATTCTCATAAGATTCCAAAATAAGTAAAGCAATCACTGCTAATAATATCATAATAACTTCTTCTTCTTCATTAGCTTCAATCATGACTTCATCCATGGCTTTACCCCACCAACTAACATGTTTGATGCTAAGGAGAGGGGGTTAGAACATAAGGTTCTGTGTGATTGAAATATAGTGTTACTTAATGTTCATACCTTTTATTTTTAGCAGGTTACATATGTCAAGGTATGTAACAAACACCAAATTTCTAACCAACGGGATGGATATCCAAGTCAGTTGCCCATTAGTGTTTTAGGGTAAAGACCCAACGAAGTGGCGTTCTCAGTCACTTATAGCCCTATTAAAGGTGGATTCTTACGATCTCTTATAACCTTGAGGCAGACCCTTAGCTCCTTCAGACCTCGTCCTAATATGATAGCGTTCTAAAGTCTATTCTCTCATCTGTATTATGAGAAGTAGTATTGCGAACATTACTACTTAAATGATATTATCCGGTAGGACACCTATGTCGCTTAAGACTTCTTTTAGATAGTTGGTGAGAATGCAATAGCCACATGTTCTTTCAACTACCAATCTGTCCCTAGTTAAGCCCTTACAAGCTTTTAGAGGAAGTGGACATCGTCGTGAACTAACCTACTCCATTACCATTTTATGCCTAACCACTTTTGAAGGAAGACCCAAAGACCTACCTTAACTCTAATAAGGGTGGGTCCATGACTTTGGTTCCTCTCCAAGGAATAAACCTTCGGAGGGATCCTAGTCCTAACCACTTAAGACCCAAACTAGATAAAAAGGTGAGTCAGCCACTTAAGACCTTCTTTAGGCATAGTAAACCTACCTATTTTCACACATCAGACTTATATACATATATATATTTATATAGTTATATATATTTATACACACACAATAGACCTCCCACATTAAACCGTATACCTATAGATGCTGGATATGCTGGTCGGTTCCACGTACGCTTCTACTACAAGTTGGTTTAACCTCATTTATAGTGTACTAAGTTTATGAATGACCCATAGCATCTAGACATCTCACATTAGTTGGGCCTACTTGTGGTTGCTTGATTTGCTAGTTAGATCCGGGAAGACTTCTACCGCAAATGGCAACTAACCTCATGTCTATATGTCACTTACACACACACACACACACACACACACACACACACATATATATATATATATATATATATTTAAGCTATTCTATATATGCACACATAAGCAAACAAATATATGTGTATATTTGTTAAGGGGACATTTCAAATTTAAACTCTAACCTAATCACATTTATTACGCCAATATAATGTTAATTACGCTTATATAAGTAATATAATAATAGCACCTAATTGAGGTAATATTCGTATAAATGGGAAAAAGTTCTACCGAGGTGCCAATTGTCATTTTATCCAAATTAAAGCATGCAAATTGGGTTTTCCATACTTTTACTGCTACAAACATAGGCATAATAACAATATGATAACATAACAAGTAGCGGTGGATGGAAAAACATATATACATAGAAATTTAAACTTGCATCATACGCATGTGGAAACGATTTCAATATTAAATTAAAAGCATAGTATTTCTATGTTTACAATCCATATTTCACCCAATTCACCCTTTTTTGTGGTGTAATACACCCAAAAATGTTTACATTGGCCTTATTCTAATTTATGAATGTGTTTACACCCAAAATAGGATCCAAACCCCAATTCAACTATTAAACAATTCAAATCCAAACCTTTTTAGGCTAAATCAAATGAAAATAACGATGAATTGCATAAAATATGAATAATAGTATAACACTCATATTTACCTTTAATCTAATACAAAACCCATAATTCCACAAAACCAATTCAACATGACAATTTCCTACGTAATTACAAAATAGAAGATTTGGGGATTTTCATGTTATATTATCGCATAACCAAATCCTCATAGGCATATCAATCCATTTAGCAAACTATTCAAAACATGAATACGCCTTTAAGAAAAACTAGATTCCACTCACAAATTAGGTGGAGATATGGTAGAATTTCAAGATCTACAACGTTACTCAACGTTAAAGCGAGCTCCGATTATCCTCCTAATAGTATACATAGAAGAATTATACAATTAGAGTCTTATACATATTGTCTATGTTAAATTCCAAATTCCTAAACTTATATAAATTGAAATAGAAAGGTATAGAATGGAGTTAGAGAAGTAGAAGAAACCTTCACTGTTCTTTATTTTTTTTCTATGGAATTTAGCAGCATGGAGGCAGAGAGGTAGAAGAGTAGGGTTTCTAGTGTGGGGTTTGAGGGGTTATTTATACTTGCTAGTGTTAGCATGAGTCGTCGAATTAATACAATTTAATCCAAGCCTTTTATATAAATATAACCTCTTAGAAAACCCTCATCCACGTAGGATAAATTGGGCTCCGCAACGGCCTAGTGGTCGACCGGTAGTAGACCCCTTCGGGTTGGAATGCCCAATTTTGCTGCGGTGCTGAGCTGTTTATTTTATAAATTACATTCTTAATTTGCTTCATTATTTTCCATATATCCAATATATGTTGTCCCCTAAATCTTATCTCAAAATTCAAAATTTGAATTTCCCTCTTTTAATTTAAATTATTATTTGCACAATATATATAATATTCGCACAATTATATGTGTATATATATATATATTTCTGCATACACTGTCCAAATTCATTTGTTCATAACTTCTTCATACATTTACCTTTTTAGCATATTATATATAAAAACGATTCAGAATTTCACCACGAATCCAAATAAAAGAATTTCATAGCAAAATTCCTAAAGCTGCAAAATATCATTTTCCAACCATATCATTTAATTACTTGCTTTTATTTATTTATACTTATGAATTTTACGAGGTGTTACAGCGGGAGTATTTTCTCAATTGAACCTCGCGAATTGATTCCATTAGAAGAGGTTTGTTGAAGAGAGTAAGGATAAAACTGCGTTTAGGACACCCGATGGACTATTCCAATGGGAGGTCATGCCATTTGGTTTGACGAATGCACCCTTTTTCTTTGTTTACCTTATGAGTAAAGTTTTTAGGAGCATTCTGAATATGATTGTAGTTGTATTTGTGGATAATATCCTTATATTTTTCGAGGACCATAAACAACATGAAGATCATTTAAGAAAGGTCCTAGGAATTCTAAGAGAGAACCAATTAAAGGCTAACTTCTCGAAATGTCATTTCTACGGAGAAGAAGTTACATTTCTTGGTCATATCGTTTCGGGGAAAGGATTGGCAGTTGACCCTGCCAAGGTCGAAGTCATCAAAGAATGGAGGGTACATCAAAATGCTACAGACATTAGAAGCTTCCTTGGTTTAGCAGGTTATTATCAAAAAATAATTAAGAACTTTGCAAAATAGCTACCCCTAACTCAATTAATGAAGAAGAATTTAGAATTCGTTTGGAGTGAGAAATGTGATATTACTTTTAGAAAGTTAAAGGAATCTTTAACCAACGCGTCGTTCTCATCATTCCTAATGGATTGAAAATGTTCATAGTTTTCAGTGATGCATATGGGATCGGGCTAGGTGCAGTACTCATGCAAGAAGGTATGGTAATTTCCTATGCTAGTAGATAGTTGAAGGATCCCGAGAAGAGATATGCCGTTAATGTTTTAGAGCTGGTGGTAGTATTCACCTTGAAGATGTGGAGGCATTATTTTTACAAGATAAGTTCGAGATTTTCACAGATTATAAGTCTTTGAAGTGTTTATTCTCGCAGCGTGATCTGAATTTGCAGTAGCAGTGTTGCATGGAGTATATTGCATGTGTTAACTTCACTATCCAGTAAAACCCTGGGAAGGGAAATGTAGATGATAAGTCTTTGAAGTGTTTACTCTTGTAGCGTGATCTGAATTTGCAGTAGCAGTGTTGCATGGAGTATATTGCATATTTTGTCTTCACTACCCAGTAAAACCCTTGGAAGGGAAATGTTGTGTTTGATGACTTATATAGGAAGCATGCTGCCTTGAATACTATTTCTAAATGGAAGTAGTTGGAGTTTCCCTCCAATTTAATTTGCAAGCGCCGATTGAAGCGTCTAGTGGGTTTCTTGGGGTTCTTATGTTTAGACCTTCTTTGATGGAAAGAATAAGTAATGTGTATGATCTCGATGATGAATTGATAAGATTAAGGGAAAAAGTCAGTAGGAGGGAATCGTTCCCTCATTTGGATGGATACTCTATTAGTGGTGATGGGAGTTTGCTTAAGGATGGATGACTTTGCATCCCTAAGAATGGAGAGTTAAGAAAGGAAAATTGAGAGGAATGTCATTGGTAAAGAATGACCATACATCCATTTGGGGATAAGATGTATTGTAATATGGAGAGGAGTCTTGACTCGGAAGGAATGAAGGGAGATATAACAGAATTCGTGGGTATGTGGTTGAAGTACCAAAAGGTTAAAGTAGAACAAGGAAGACCTGGAGGACTATTGTTTCCTTTAGAGGTTCCTATGTGTAAATGGGAGCATATTTTTATGGGTTTCATTGATGGGCTTCCGGGAGTCAGAAGGGAAACAAAGCCATTTGGGTCATAATGGACCGCCTTACGAAGAGTGTTGATTTTATTTCGATCAAGGAGAGTAGGACCGCACCTTTGTTTGCACAGCTATATGTCAAGGAGATTGTCATATTACACGATGTTCCATCATGTATTGTCAGCGATTGAGATCCTATACTTACAAGTAAGTTCTAGAGAAGCCTGCAAACCTCTTTAGGGATGACACTGAGTTTCGGTACAACATATCACCTGCAGACGGACGAACGGATGGAGAGAGAGTGTGTCAAAAAAATTCTTGAGGATTTACTTAGAGCCTGCATCATAAATTTTGGTGGAGCTTAGGAGCAGCATTTGTCGTTAGTAGAGTTTTCGTATAATAACAGATATGAAGCAACGATTGGTATGGCCCATTTTGAAGCATTGTATGGGCGGTTATGCAAATCTCCTACTTGTTGGTGGAAAGCTACTGACAAGATTCTACTAGGACCAAACCCTATCCATGATTCCATAGAGAAAATCGCTTTGATTAGGTAGAGGATGAAGGCAGCCCAAGACCGTCAGAAATCATATATGGATAAAAGGTAAAGGGAATCAAAGTTCTGTGTCGATGACTTGGTATTCATGAAAGTTTCCCCTCTCTAAAAGACTATTCAGTTTTGTAAGATAGGGAAGTTGGCTTCCTGATTCATTGGGCCTTTCAAGACCGTTGAAAGGATTGGAAAGATGGCTTATCGTGTGGATCTTCCCGAACACCTATCGGGAGTCTATAAGGTTTTCCATGTTTCTCACCTGAGAAAATGCCTTCATACTTCCTGCCTTAAACTTGATCTAGACAAGAATAGGGATATAGGAAGGATCGAGATGGAGTCTAAGGTGCGCCGTGCCAATACAAGGATCCTGGAGCATTGAATCAGGAGACTCCGCAATAAGACAGTCTGCCTTGTTTGAGTACAATATGGAGATAATCCGGTAGAAAGCATTTGGGGGACCGAAGAAAGGATGCTACAACCTCATCCAAAGATTTTCTCGGGTATTATTTCCTCTAAACATTTTGTTTAAGGTTTCAATATGGTTTCTCGATTGAATGGTAGGAAGTGATTTCAACACAATGGCACAGCATAGTCATACAGAAATATATGCATATTAGGATGTTTGCAAACATATTGCATCACTTATTACACAGGACTGGGCTCACTTTAGCAAGTCTGCAGTACATAATCACCATGATTCATGGTTGTTTTAAATAACATAGGTGTATAACGCGGTTGTTTAAAGCGAGTTCCGTTTTCGACCCCTTCGAACAGATTTCGGCATGAAATCTATTTTTAGAGGGGAATATAACACCCATGAAAATTAATTAATTAGACAAGATAATTAATAAATAAAAATAATAATAATAAGTTAGATTAAATTAAAAATGTTGTCAAGCTAGAAGTTGGAATTTTGAAAAATTAGGAATTTCTCCACAAAAATACCATAGTTGTATTCGTGGTGAGATTCTGGTATGTTTTCATATATATTATGTTGAAAATGGTGCCAGTATGAAGAATTCACCTTTAATTGTGTTGTGCATAAATAAAGTATACACAATGTTTGAAATTTGAATTAAAATAAATAAACATATGTAATATAAACTTCTAATTAATGGCTTACTGGAATATTCCATAGAATTCAAATCTTTGTGTGTGTGTGTGTGTGTATATATATATATATATATGTGTGTGTGTGTGTGTAATAGGGGACAATAATATGTAATAAAAAGGAAAGGAATTAATATACATAGAAATGTTTTAATAATTAAACCATTTTGATCACCAATTAAATTCACTTCTGAGACCAAGGGGTCGACCTCTAGGGGTCGACGACCCTTTATGAGTGGGGGTCGACCGCTTGGCTCAGCCAGAGCGTGGTGAGGTTGGTTTAGGCTAGGTTTCTGAGTGTCTTGTATAAAATAAACAGCCCAGATTAAATTTGATGAATCTTACGGCTCTTATTTGCGGGCACACACATCTATAAATATCACTCCATTTCACCTCTCTAAACCTATTCTTCTCCATCCCCATAGCCTCCACTCTACCATTGGTTCCAGAGAAATATATTATAAGTTTTCTTGTTCAAATCTCATAATCTATATTCTTTTATAGTCTCTTTTCTTTTAGGATATAATATACAATCTGAATTTGGAATCATAAGATTTCTATATATAAGAATTCTAATATTTTAATTCTTATATACATACTTCTAAGAGATGTAAATGCACATTCGTGTTCGCTCTTGCAAGGTTTTTAGATTTAATAGGGCAAACACCATCAAATCTGTGTCATTTCCCTACAATTAAATCATTATGAGTGGAAATTACCTATGTTGCTTTTCTTTTATTTAGTAGTATATTTATTTGGATCTACGTGCCTAAGAGGATTTGGGATTTCTACGAAAACATCAAAAATAGCAAACCACCTAAATTCCTCTCTTTTATGTTTATTGGTAGAAACGTACAATCTGCGTAAATTTGTGGTTTGTGGTTCTTAAAGCAATGAAGAAGAAGATTGAGTTGTGTTGTATAATTATTATTTTGGGTCAAATTCATACTTCATATGTTGTGATTTCATGTATTGTTTATTGTCAAACATTAAGGATCTTGATTTCTATATGAATCAAAATAGGTTTAAATAACTATTTTTATAAATAGATTATTTTAACATATTTATTTATACAATATTAAAATATTAATGTTTTACACGTAAACATATTCAAATCTGGATTAGAACCATAAAATAATAATTATATATATATATATATATATGTGTGTGTGTGTGTGTGTGTGTGTGTGTTCGGATGCATTTCACAATTGTTATCTTTTGTTGTTGTAGCAATCAATCAAGCCTAGGATATAAGTTTTATATGTTATTTTTTTTCCATTTAGAAATATGTTTATATACATGTCTATATTTGTTTAGTGAAATGTAGGGAAATTAACTTATATGCCTTTCTTTGGTTAGATATTGTCATTTCAACGGTTTAGAAACATTAAATTCGACAGTTTAGTATACGTTTAACTTTGGATATTTATTATTTGCACACATATTAAATAACGTAATTAACCTATAATAAATGCGTAGTAAATACGATTAGTTTAGGATAGTAGTAATTGGAATTTCAAATGCCCCTATAAGAAATTTTTTGTATATGTTTGTGTTAATGGATTTATAAATAGTAATTAATGACACAAAGACACAAGGGTAACCATCACTTGTATTAAAAGCCTGCCCAGAACCGACCGGCCTATCCAGCATCTACAAGTTATCCTAGTTAACGTGAGCGGTTTTGTGTCATGGGCCATTATAATTATTACACTAAGGCACGAGGTTAAGCCCACTTGTAGTAGAAGCCTGCCCGACAAACCTAGCATCTACAAGTAGACGGTTTAACGTGACAGGCCTAGCCTATATATACATATTATATACATATATACATATAGTATTAGTCCGTGTGCCTTCCATGAAAATGTCTTAAGTGGGTGACCTACCTAATTTGGGTCTTAAGTGGTTAGGATAAGGCCTTTTCCTAAGTTTCACTCCTTGGTTTGGGCCAAAGTCATGGGACCCTCCCTTATTAGGTTCCAAGTGGTCTTGTAACGTCCCGTAGTTTTGCTAGTTAGATACCTAAATTATTTTATTATTCTAAATATCGATTTGGTATTATAAAGGGATTTATATTATACATTTCATTTATTAAACGATGTTTGAACGTATAGTTTATATAATTCGAACTCGTAAACATCGTGGTATTTTGTAATTTACAATATCATTTCAAATTTCATGTATCTCGGTTCGAATATAAAACGCTCAACGACAATTGATGATGAAATTAAACAATCATACGAAATATAACATTCAAATCAATACAATGCTTACCTTATGATAAGGCACGTGCTTCACGCATGATAAATTGATTGATATATTTATAAGCCTTAAGAAATGATTTATTTTTCAAATGACCTCCGTTTTCGACAAAACAAATTTTATTGGAAAACGTATAACTAGTTATTGTTACATTTCCAGTTTGGAGCCAATTAGAGTTGTTTTGTAGGCGCATGAAATTAAAAGGTGAACTGATAGATTAAAATAACGCTATTGTGCAAACGGAGCCGGTTTTCAGCGAAATTAATTTAGTTCGAACTGTAACACCAAGATATAGCAGTGTGCCTATTTTCGTTTGGAAGGCGTATCTGGCGGAGCGTACATGTAACATGTAATGTTGAATAGCGGTGTACGTAAAAGTCGTATTAAATATAAATAATCAAAATATCCACCCTAAATAAAGTCACTCTTAAGTAAAAACAAAAGCCACGCACACTCCCTAATTTTCTCCTAAAAAACCCCTACATCACTTATTTCTGGAAACTCTAGCGACTATTCTACTTCTCTTTTGCAAGCTAAGCTCTACAAAATGCACATGCTAGTAGTCTGTATATTGATTTGCCAGCCTACCTTAGAAATTTTCCCACCTTATAATTTTTGCCAAATATATAAATCAAAGGACAAAGAAGCACGTGCATCTGCAAATCCTGTGTTCTGCATGCCTACCTCCTAGCAAGGAAAATCACCAATACTCCATTACCGAAATGAATACTCAGCCATGTACGAATCCACCAAAACTGCTGATGGAAGTGATGATACACAGCTAGCTACTCTGTTGAAAGGAAGTTTCTTTGCAGCCATGTTCGAATCAATCAAAACTACTGATGGAAGTAATGAAATCTACCCTCTACCCTATCTGTGCATGATATGATATGCCTTTCAACACGTACAGATATACTTTTTCTTTTCACTTGATTGGAAGGCGTCAGCTGCTACTCTATGTAAAATTTATACAGAGTGTATCAACTATTTCTCCTATTCCCTCAAATCAGCGTGCAGCTTCCATTTAATACATGCGTAGCTAGGATAAACCTACCCTACATTTCCATACTTAAGGCCAAAGTAAATGAAACAAGTACACATCCTATTATATATGTCTGCAAGGGTATCTGCAAAACTAATCTAACGCAAAGCCTACCTAATGTACAAATGTAGATGCTAGCAATGTAACGCAGGCTTAGAAAAGGAAATTTTTTGCAAAGCATACCTACCTATAGAATGGAGTACACACACGCAACCTGTTACCCATTGTTTTCCTCTGCAAGCCTACACAACGTCTACCACATGCTACCCTGTGCATGATTTAACGTAGTGCTTATCCCACCCTGATTCCTACAATATATATAGAGGTTTATCTCGTTCTTTCTTCTGGCTTCGATACAAACTCTCCATTCCAAAAGAAGACAAATACTTCTCTGTATTATTCCCACTCCGCGAAGCAAACTGGAAACAAAGTAACATGGACATAATCACGTGGGAAGGAGGCACATCAGTGAGGTAATAAATTTGCATGGAAACAGTAGCATGTTTCGAAAATAATAATATGAAGGGGGGAGTAGAAGCATGAAGACGGTAAGGTGTACTAGGTTCATTATGTGGTGCGACGTACGTGGACTGGGTGGCTTAGAGGCTGCTGCGTGTGGGATCATTTTGGTGAGGTTCGACATTAAGGTTGATCGCAACTTTTACTGTTGTTGCTGATGGGGTTTGAAGTCGGTTTCGACAGAGAGTGTTCGAGTTTCATGGAGTAGTGTGGACTGGGTGGAAAGAAGTTACGTGGATAATGGAGTTGTTTAACGGTGACAGAACTGGGAAGAACGAGATGCATGCAGAAGGAATAAAAGAGATATGTCCCTTGTTTTCATTTCGTAAATGGTTCAGACTCGTTTCTTCTGAAGGGAAGCGTTTTTGAACAAAAATAGCTAGGACGTCGAACCATGCTACTCGGCTGAAGTTGTCCGTGCAGATCCAGATTGGGAGGCCAGACGGGTTCAAGACTGGAAGGTCGGCGATGCTGCTTAGATGATCTGGAAGAGGGAAGTGGTACAGACGGTGGCATGTTGAAGCAGGGTGAGAAGCGTGAGGAGGATGACAGACTTGTTGTTGTGGAAACAAAGAACAGAGAAGATGAACAGTGGCTTGCGTATAAGGTAATCATTCGAATATGCCGATGTTATATGATATGACAAATCCATACTTAATTAAGCTAATCAAGTTTTAACGGTTACCTGGTATATTCGAATATAGGCCTGGTTTCGTATTAAACGTCGAATCTAAGTCCTAAAGTGACCCGTTTTAATTAAAATTTTATTTTATTCAGTACTTAAGTAGAAATTCGATGGGCCCAATTTTCCCTGTTAATTTGGCCGACTGTTTTTAAATATGGATATGTTGCATTAAGATGCAACGTTTTGAAAATGGTATCGGTTAAAGTATATGATGATTACACTGATTTCTTCCTAAAATTTCCCAGATACTAAAATCTATCAACTATAAATGTATGAAAACTTCTAATTCCCGAATTCGTATTTTTACAGATTTAAAAGTAATACGGTTCGGTTAAAGTAAGCCAGACCGTTATTTACTAATTAAAATAATTACTTTTATTAATTTCATTATTAAGGGTTAGTTAATTAATATAAAATCATATATTTATATTGTTTATAACCCGTGCGTTCATTAACAGAATCAAACAAAACAAATTGCATAGAATCGTGTTGATGAGCAAAACATTTTGGACTACTTTGGATGGAAATGGAGACAACTGGAAATTTTGGTTAAATTATTTAACGATAATAGAACCGTTACAACAAACGAACGGAATCAAGGTGAGTTTGCTCACTCATTTTTTACCCACTTATATTTTATATAAGTCGGGATTTATTTTGTGTGCTATAGTTGATATTTGTTTGTTGTGTGCTGAATGTTTATATATGCTATTTGAATTGGTTGATGTAAAATGTTAGTTTAATTAACTGAAATCTAATCATTATGTTAACGATTATTTCCAAACGAGGTAACTTACCTTGTTGATTACTTTTATAATAATATAAATGTATTAAATTAAACTATGGATGCTTGGATTACTGTTATTTATTTATTGTTGAATATTATATCTGTTTATTGTATTGAAATTGAAATAACGTGTTTGGATGTAGGGAAAACAGGTTGAAGGGATCCAACGAGATTCCTCAAATTTAGTATTTATTTCACATTATATGAACTGTTTGACCAACCTGATTAGATGATTGATTTGTTTATTGATCGTTGAATCTAAATTCAACGTTTGTTTTAACCAATGGACAATATTGGTTGGGTAATTAGCAACATATGGCCTATAAATCAATCGTTTTGTAGATATTGATTTACCGTCCAGTGAATCGATGGTAATGAAGTTAAAAAAATTATTTTATAACTGAAATTAGATTTTAAATCTATTAATTGGAATAAAATTTATTTAAAAGGAAATAAATGTTTATTATTTATAGTTTATAAGAAATTATTAAATTGTTTATAAAGGTAATTGTTATGTTAATAACAATTATATGCAATTGAGCAGAATTTAGTGTAATAGGTTAAGAGTTGGACTAAATAGAATTATGTAAACTAATTATACTATTAATTAATTTAAAGAGAATTAATTGGATTTGGCTAACGAGATAACCATGTTTGAATCGAATGTTTTTATTGAGATTGAGTATTAAACTAAAATTAGTTTAACGAATATTTGTAAATGTTAATAAGATTTTAAAGAGAAATTATTAATGTAACAACCCGAAAATCTGGGCCAGTTTAAAATTTTTATTTTGGCAATTTTGGCGGATTTTAATTATTTAAAATGAATTATTTTAAATAATCTCGACGAGGAATTTATTTTGAATGGAATTCGAACGTATATATTTATATATGTCGTCGTTTGAATATAAATATTTATATATAATTATAAATAGAATTGAAAATGGCGCGGTAGTTCGATAATTCGATTTCAAACTTCAATTGAATGTACCGGGTGCAAAACAATCCGGATTTTAGTGAAACCAAAAATAATGGGATCTAATTGATAATATCTTTCCAACGAATCCGAATAATCAAATTTTCATAGCGGGAATCAAAAGATATGCCCAGTTGAAATTTCTGAATAGTCGCTATGGAATTCAGGCCCTTAAAAATGGACATTTTGCAAACGACCTCGGATTTCGACGAAACCAGTTTTGTTGGGTCCGCAGTGTCAAATTATTGCTAGATTCCAAATTTCATAATTTTTCGAATCAATATGTGAGCGTGGCAAAGGAAAACGCGTTTGACCAGTTTCAGTTGATTTTAATCGACTGGAAAATGGCCATTTTTCCAACGGCCTCAGAATTCGACGAAATTAGTTTTGTTAGGACCGTATCGTCAATACGAAGCTAGAAAATATTTTTATGGGATTTATAGAGTTAGTATGTGACTCCGGTAATTTGAAATGTACGTTTAAAATTCAATATGGTAATTTAAATGTAAGTTCAACGGAAACCAATCGAAACGGTCAAATCAGCTTGCGATGCATATCCCATTGTGTTCGGAACAGGGGTAAAACGCTATGGACGACAGGCGGTAGACCTCGTTCAGGGGTCGTATGTAAAAGTCAACTTTTTCAAAAATAAAATAATTAAATAAAAAAAAAAAAGGAACTTTCTCCCCCCTTAAACCCGCTCTGGCCCCCTTTTCATTTTCAATCGAATTCACAAAAAGAAAAAAAAATATAGAAGAAGGAGGAGAGCGACGGAGAGGAGCGCCGCCCCCCCCCCTCCCGATAATCGATGTCGCCGCTGCGCCATCGCCTGGCGCGCACACCCCCCTCGCCTTCCCCAGGTGCCGCGACCCCCTCCCCCCGATCGCACGAGCTCCAACGAAGCCCCCCCCCCGTTCGCGACGCTGAAGCCGCCGCCCCTCGAAGCAGCTCCGACGCCGCCGAGCTTGGCTTCGCCCCCCCTCCTTCGCAGGTTAAAAGTAAGTTATTTTATTTTACTTTTTTTTTAATCTGAAGATTTTGATTTTAAAAAAAGCAAGAAAAAACTGATTTTTAATAAAAAGAAAACTGATTTTTAATAAAAAGAAAACTGTTTTTTTTTTAGGTTTTAAAAACTGAAAATTATATAAAGTAAAAACTGTTTTTTTTAGGTTTTAAAAACTGAAAATTATATAAAGTAAAAACTGTTTTTTTTTAGGTTTTAAAAACTGAAAATTATATAAAGTAAAAACTGTTTTTTTATAGGTTTTAAAAACTGAAAATTATATAAAGTAAAAACTGTTTTTTTATATAGGTTTTAAAAACTGATTTTTATTTTAAGATTTTAAAAAAAAGGGAAAAGATTTAGATTTTAAAAGGGAAAAGATTTAGATTTTAAAAGTGAAAAGATTTAAACTTTAAAAAGGAAAGGATTTGAACTTTTAGAAGTAAAAATCATATTTTTTATATATTGAAAGTCGAAGTAAAAATTCGATTTTTATATATTGAATAGCGAACTAAAAATTCGATTTTTATATATTGAATAGCGAACTAAAAATTCGATTTTTATATATTGAATAGCGAACTAAAAATTCGATTTTTATATATTGAATAACGAACTAAAAATTCGATTTTTATATATTGAATAGCGAACTAAAAATTCGATTTTTATATATTGAATAGCGAACTAAAAATTCGATTTTTATATATTGAATAACGAAGTCAAAATTCGATTTTTACATATGTAGAGGATCCGGGCAACGAAGATGACAAAGATGCGATAGCGATGAAGATTTCTATCAATGAAGTGCCATGGAGCTTGGATAGCTATTTGTGAGAACTTCTCACCTTTCAATTTAATTTTTCTAGTTATATATATATATACTAGGATGTAGACGGTGTTTAGTAGCACCCGACACCCGTCATCCACAGACCATGGATGGCTTGTTTGTTAAATTGTTTGGTTGTGTAGTTGATTAGATGATTTGATTTGAATTGAATTGTTGGGTGAAATAAATTGATTTGATTGATGTGTGAATGACGTGGGCCTTCACTAGACCGGGGATAAGGCTAGGCCTTGTCCCGTTTCTAGTATCGTGCCGTTATGCCGCCGAAATTTTCTAAAATAAGTTAGAAGAATAAAAATATCATTTTATTTAAAGAATGAATTGAATAGAAATTCATAGGTTGAAATAAAATGTTTTATCGTTAAAAATATAATTTTTAACGTGAAGTGAATAAAATAGAATATTCATTTACAAACCAGACGGTTTGTTTATGTACACCTATTTGAATGACATTGATTGGGACGATAAATTTTACACATCGCCCAATAGCACAAATAAAATATGTGTTTGATTGGTTGAAACCCCACACGGGTGTTGGGATGAAATTTGAAGTTCACTCATCCTGATTGATTAAATATGTCGATCGATTGATTGACAGGCTGTTATAAGCGTTGAATATCTATATTTGATGCTTTTACAGTGTAGTGCACTTTGGTTGATGTTTGATTATTTTCAATGTTATTATATACATGTGTTGTATGAAAATCCATATAATTAACTTTATATGGTAATTGATTGGGCCTCATTCCAATTTGAAAAATAAAGAATAATATAAAATAAAGGTTCATGTGTTGACAGTACTCATCCATTGAGATTGGTCATGTGTTGAACGAAATATTTTGATAATAACAACTATTTTGAAAAAGAAATATTTGAAATAGAATATTTGAAAATAGAAATTTATGAAGCCGTGTTGATTAGATTGACGCCATTTTGACGTGAACGATATTTATATCGATTTTATTCGATTTTGAAATGAATTGAATTGAAAACGATTTCGAAATGAAATGAATTGAAAACGATTTCGAAATGAATTGAATATATAACGATTTCGAAATGAATTGAAAACGATTTCGAAAAGAATTGAATATATAACGATTTCGAAATGAATTGAATTGAAAACGATTTCGAAATGAATTGAATTGAAAACGATTTCGAAATGAAATGAATTGAAAACGATTTCGAAATGAATTGAATATATAACGATTTCGAAATGAATTGAAAACGATTTCGAAAAGAATTGAATATATAACGATTTCGAAATGAATTGAATTGAAAACGATTTCGAAATGAATTGAATTGAAAACGATTTCGAAATGAAATGAATTGAAAACGATTTCGAAATGAATTGAATATATAACGATTTCGAAATGAATTCAAATTGAATTAAAATTTGAATTGAATAGAAAAGAATTTTAAAACGAATTTATAAAGAAGGATTCAATTTTGGTTTGAATTGAAAGGAAAGTTGAAATTGTTTTTGAAACGATTTTGAAACTATTTATATAATTCGTTTTAAATAGAAATCGACGAAGTATATATTATATATATTGTATATATAATATAATGGCCTGAATAGAACGCGCCGCGCCGCGGTAGTTCGTGAATTTCGACCATTTATTTCAAACGGACATTACGGGAGATCCGACCGTCGGATTCTCCTAAAACCGGAACCGTTGGGTTCGTATCGAAAAGAGATTTCTAACGAATATTAGAAATTAGAAATCTAACGGTTGGATTTGGAATTATGTCCAAATCAAATTCGAAAAAGGTCGCTGTAAGTGCAGTTCGATGGCCATTGATGGAAATCGACTATACGGGCCTTGATAAAATTATTAAAAATAGTAATAATTTGTGTAAAATCATAAGAAATGATTTAGAAAGAATTGGGATGAAAAACTCCATATTTGAAAAGATAAAAATAGATTTTTATCGGAATGAACTAGTTTTGAACTAGAATTATAATTCTATTTATTTTTAAATAAATAAATTGAATTTAAAAAGGGTTTTAAAAATACCCAGAATATCCAATGATTGCATTGGAGTGGATTAGAATCGAAATTGTCTTCGGAATATTTCGATGATGGAATTCGTGATTATACATGTGTGGTTATGGAAATTTGAAAGATATATATTTATATCGTTATTTCCAATACGACATTTGTTAATCGTAGAATTTGATATTGAATATAAGCCGATATATTTTCTATTCAGAGCCTTGTATTGAATATCGAATGTGATTTGGGTTTGTCGTGAATGGTGTCTTCACTAACACTGTTCTTGAACCCAGTTGAGAAAAGATTAAATCTTTTTAATTAGATTTAATGAAGTGTACCAATTAAACAATATTTAATTGGAATTGAATTGGTATTGATTTTTGGGTTTATCGTGAACAGTGTTTTAAATAACACTCGTTCTTTAACCTGATAATTAATGAATGTGATTTTGGGTTTATCGTGAACCGTGTTTTAAATGACAATGATTCTTTAACCCAGTCGAAGATTAAAACTAAGTGGGGTTTTAATGAATCTTTAATTAGATTGAAAAGATCGAAAATGGAGTATCACCAGTTTTGCTCCAGGCGATAGTTAAATCTTTAATTAGATTTGAACGTGAAATGGTAATTGAATTTACCGATAACACTGTGGTGTTAGATATGAAGTATTACCAGTTTTACTTCATGGGATGAATATGTTGGGATTGGGAAATTAAAATAAATGATTACTTCGGTAAGGTTCGCTAATCCCGACTAGTTGAATCGAAATTCAAAAGTAGATTAAAGAATAAATTCAAGGAATTTATCTTGGATAAAATTAATGGGAACCTTTCCCTATGAATGTGAAATTTAGAAACTAACTGTCGGTTAGCTAAGCAGAATGGTTTTCTGGGTATTGATCTGATGTTGGTTTCGGCCTTCGGGGTTAATATTTGGGGAATTATTCTCTTGATTAATTTACGGTTAGTGACTAATGAATTGGAATGAAGCGTATGTTGTGTTTGTGTAACACTTATTTAAAATATACGCGAGTTATTCGGAAAGACCGGGTTTATCCCATTCTGAATAACTGATACGACGATAAGTCGAAGATGAAGACGATGGTCGAAGACCGGAAGTCTTCACGTCGTTTGGGTAATTACTGATGATCTTGATTGGGCTGTACACCCAAGAAGATGGAAACAGTTAGTGATCGTCCAGACGTACTTGGAGATCGATGGATATGCGAGGTACTAGGTGCCTCCGGTTTTGTTCAGCCCCAGAACGGACTTGTAAATGGACTGTGTGTCTGACATTGGATTTTAGTCCGTGTGATTGATCTCTATTAAATATATATCTGTTTGGCGGCGGAGAATTTATTCTCTTGCTTAACGCCCTTCTCTGAGACGTACGAGCTCAGGGGTTATATATTGATGGATATCAAACGCATGGAGTGAATTGCCTGTGTGGCATGCCTAAGTGGCAATTGATCGAGGCTTCTGTTGAAAAGCAAAGTCTTGTGGTGATGATCAAAGCACGGCCTTTGTGGCGTAGCTTTGTGTAACGTTTACTTCGCGAGTTTCACACCCGGTATGAACCAAAAACGGGAGACGGACCTCAGGGAGGGCATGCGTTTCCTTCTAGCTAAAAAGTGGCGTCAGTGGTTTTACACGCCCTGACGAGTTTGACTTATGTGGTTGTTGCTGTTGCGAGGCGCCTCGGATTGATCGGCCGTTCTCGAACCGATGGAGTCATTTAGTTGGCTCACTTACACCCCATAGGGTGGGGAGACGTAGTGTTCAGGCATAATAATCCACGTTGGTGGACCGGCCCTGACGATCCAAGGGGCAGTTGCGGCTGTTCCTGAGACACGGGCTAGAGCGTCTCGAATCGGTTGAGGACTATCTTTTGCCTCGGTTCATAGACGGAAATCCAATTTCCAAATACGTGACTTTGCGGTTTTATTTGTAAACCTATATATGGCGACATAGTGGCATGGGACGCTCATGTCGCCTATGATTGATACTTATGATTTGAAGTTGTTTTATACACTATGCATTTATTATAGTATCAAACGATTTGTTTTAAACGTATCAAGCATTCTTTGGCTGTTATAAGGGAAAACCCTATCCCCCGGCTTGCGTTGCATTGTGTGATAGGACCTGGGTCTTATAACAGCTTCATTTTTCTTTATTTAGCATTGCGCTGTTTGTTTTATGCACTGGTATTCTTGGGAGGAAACCCGTTCCGTGTTATACGGCGTGGTGCCTTGATTTACCTAACTTTAAAAATAAAGATTAACTGTTTTAGTTCTCACACCAGTCACATGACTGACCTGGAGTTTATTATTTTAACCTAAACTCTGGGTGCCCCTATTTTGACACGGGCAGCTAGTAGTTTTGGTTTTGCAGATTTATATTCACAGGATCCTGGTTTACAGCTGGAACGATATCCGGAAAGCTTTGTATCCGTATATCTCCTTCTAGTTGTGTATTGTATTATTTTCCGCTGCTATGTATTTAAATGTAACTTAAATCTCTGATATTTCTGTGTAATATTCATTTATACTCTGTATATTCTTGTAATCTGATGCATTGTTGTAATATACAATGAAATGTTCTTCTGTATGCGTTCTGTTGTGTCGTGTTCTCAAACGATAGGGCGTTTCGAACGGCCTGGGTCGGTTTAGCGACTGGTTCGGACCGAGCGAAATTCCTTGCCGTCACAGTTGGTATCAGAGCTTTGGTTTACAAAGCAGAGAACAAGGCACATTAGAACCATACGAAAGAATTCATCAGATATTGGGTTAGTAATATCCAATGAGATGACTCGTTAGAGATAGGATCAGTAGTATCCTAGAACGAGTGTGAAGAGTATATTTTTAAAATGAAAACAAATTTTTGTTTTGAAAAGTTAAATCAATTATTCGTATTTGATTATTTATCTATATTGATTAGGACAGTCCAGTATATAAAGATTTCGCATATACGCCTTGCAAACGTGTATTTGAAGTTTTAATATACTGGATAGATATAGAATCACACTCTAGTCGCCCGGAGATGATGTTGATAATGACCATGGCATCATCAATATTTATGTTCGTGCTCCGAACGCGTAATATCTATATATTTCCTATTGACTGGTGTGAGAACCAAAATTAGATAGGGCCTATTGTTGTGATTTGGCATCAAAAATTTGATTTTTGTATATGTATCAAAATTATGAATTTGAAACTCTAATTCACTAATTGATTGATGTTTGTGTTGCTTGTTTATTTGTTTGATAATTTTGAACCATTATGCCTAATTGAATCAAATATTGATTGTATTGAAATTTGGTCGCATTTGCTTGCATATACATATATATCATTGAACAGGTCATAGCAAGGAGGCTAGAGCCAGAGAATAAAATTTGTTTGCCCGACAAATAGGTACATGTTTACTACATAATTTACTGTTTTGTTTGGGTGATGATGATTTTGTGAGCCTATTGGCTAGCCGCTTGGCGTTTTCTTTTTCTTTTTGAGATCTGAAGGACCGGGGAAGCTATTTGAAATTCCCCGATGCTCCCGGTGCAGGGGAGGTTATGGCGAAATTTTTCGAAAATTTAGGGTGTTAGCCAAATTTTTGAAATTTTGAAAATTCTCAGAAACTGAAAAGTTAGAGAAGGGAAGCCAGATCGAATGTAGAATTGATTAATCAAACCACTTTCGACTTTGTTCCTTTTCGGGGACGAAAAGTTTTAAGTGGGGGAGATTGTAACAACCCGAAAATCTGGGCCAGTTTAAAATTTTTATTTTGGCAATTTTGGCGGATTTTAATTATTTAAAATGAATAATTTTAAATAATCTCGACGAGGAATTTATTTTGAATGGAATTCGAACGTATATATTTATATACGTCGTCGTTTGAATATAAATATTTATATATAATTATAAATAGAATTGAAAATGGCGCGGTAGTTCGATAATTCGATTTCAAACTTCAATTGAATGTACCGGGTGCAAAACAATCCGGATTTTAGTGAAACCAAAAATAATGGGATCTAATTGATAATATCTTTCCAACGAATCCGAATAATCAAATTTTCATAGCGGGAATCAAAAGATATGTCCAGTTGAAATTTCTGAATAGTCGCTATGGAATTCAGGCCCTTAAAAATGGACATTTTGCAAACGACCTCGGATTTCGACGAAACCAGTTTTGTTGGGTCCGCAGTGTCAAATTGTTGCTAGATTCCAAATTTCATAATTTTTCGAATCAATATGTGAGCGTGGCAAAGGAAAACGCGTTTGACCAGTTTCAGTTGATTTTAATCGACTGGAAAATGGCCATTTTTCCAACGGCCTCAGAATTCGACGAAATTAGTTTTGTTAGGACCGTATCGTCAATACGAAGCTAGAAAATATTTTTATGGTATTTATAGAGTTAGTATGTGACTCCGGTAATTTGAAATGTACGTTTAAAATTCAATATGGTAATTTAAATGTAAGTTCAACGGAAACCAATCGAAACGGTCAAATCAGCTTGCGATGCATATCCCATTGTGTTCGGAACAGGGGTAAAACGCTATGGACGACAGGCGGTAGACCTCGTTCAGGGGTCGTATGTAAAAGTCAACTTTTTCAAAAATAAAATAATTAAATAAATAAAAAAAAGGAACTTTCTCCCCCCTTAAACCCGCTCTGGCCCCCTTTTCATTTTCAATCGAATTCACAAAAAGAAAAAAATATATAGAAGAAGGAGGAGAGCGACGGAGAGGAGCGCCGCCCCCCCCCCCCCTCCCGATAATCGATGCCGCCGCTGCGCCATCGCCTGGCGCGCACACCCCCCCTCGCCTTCCCCAGGTGCCGCGACCCCCTCCCCCCGATCGCACGAGCTCCGACGAAGCCCCCCCCCCCCGTTCGCGACAGCTCCGACGCCGCCCCTCGAAGCAGCTCCGACGCCGCCGAGCTTGGCTTCCCCCCCTCCTTCGCAGGTTAAAAGTAAGTTATTTTATTTTACTTTTTTTTTTTTTAATCTGAAGATTTTGATTTTAAAAAAAGCAAGGAAAAACTGATTTTTAACAAAAAGAAAACTGTTTTTTTTAGGTTTTAAAAACTGAAAATTATATAAAGTAAAAACTGTTTTTTTTTAGGTTTTAAAAACTGAAAATTATATAAAGTAAAAACTGTTTTTTTTTTAGGTTTTAAAAACTGAAAATTATATAAAGTAAAAACTGTTTTTTTATAGGTTTTAAAAACTGAAAATTATATAAAGTAAAAACTGTTTTTTTTATATAGGTTTTAAAAACTGATTTTTATTTTAAGATTTAAAAAAAAAGGGAAAAGATTTAGATTTTAAAAGGGAAAAGATTTAGATTTTAAAAGTGAAAAGATTTAAACTTTAAAAAGGAAAGGATTTGAACTTTTAGAAGTAAAAATCATTTTTTTTATATATTGAAAGTCGAAGTAAAAATTCAATTTTTATATATTGAATAGCGAACTAAAAATTCGATTTTTATATATTGAATAGCGAACTAAAAATTCGATTTTTATATATTGAATAGCGAACTAAAAATTCGATTTTTATATATTGAATAGCGAACTAAAAATTCGATTTTTATATATTGAATAGCGAACTAAAAATTCGATTTTTATATATTGAATAGCGAACTAAAAATTCGATTTTTATATATTGAATAGCGAACTAAAAATTCGATTTTTATATATTGAATAACGAAGTCAAAATTCGATTTTTACATATGTAGAGGATCCGGGCAACGAAGATGACAAAGATGCGATAGCGATGAAGATTTCTATCAATGAAGTGCCATGGAGCTTGGATAGCTATTTGTGAGAACTTCTCACCTTTCAATTTAATTTTTCTAGTTATATATATATACTAGGATGTAGACGGTGTTTAGTAGCACCCGACACCCGTCATCCACAGACCATGGATGGCTCGTTTGTTAAATTGTTTGGTTGTGTAGTTGATTAGATGATTTGATTTGAATTGAATTGTTGGGTGAAATAAATTGATTTGATTGATGTGTGAATGGCGTGAGCCTTCACTAGACCGGGGATAAGGCTAGGCCTTGTCCCGTTTCTAGTATCGTGCCGTTATGCCGCCGAAATTTTCTAAAATAAGTTAGAAGAATAAAAATATCATTTTATTTAAAGAATGAATTGAATAGAAATTCATAGGTTGAAATAAAATGTTTTATCGTTAAAAATATAATTTTTAACGTGAAGTGAATAAAATAGAATATTCATTTACAAACCAGACGGTTTGTTTATGTACACCTATTTGAATGACATTGATTGGGACGATAAATTTTACACATCGCCCAACAGCACAAATAAAATATGTGTTTGATTGGTTGAAACCCCACACGGGTGTTGGGATGAAATTTGAAGTTCACTCATCCTGATTGATTAAATATGTCGATCGATTGATTGACAGGCTGTTATAAGCGTTGAATATCTATATTTGATGCTTTTACAGTGTAGTGCACTTTGGTTGATGTTTGATTATTTTCAATGTTATTATATACATGTGTTGTATGAAAATCCATATAATTAGCTTTATATGGTAATTGATTGGGCCTCATTCCAATTTGAAAAATAAAGAATAATATAAAATAAAGGTTCATGTGTTGACAGTACTCATCCATTGAGATTGGTCATGTGTTGAACGAAATATTTTGATAATAACAACTATTTTGAAAAAGAAATATTTGAAATAGAATATTTGAAAATAGAAATTTATGAAGCCGTGTTGATTAGATTGACGCCATTTTGACGTGAACGATATTTATATCGATTTTATTCGATTTCGAAATGAATTGAATTGAAAACGATTTCGAAATGAAATGAATTGAAAACGATTTCGAAATGAATTGAATATATAACGATTTCGAAATGAATTGAAAACAATTTCGAAAAGAATTGAATATATAACGATTTCGAAATGAATTGAATTGAAAACGATTTCGAAATGAATTGAATTGAAAACGATTTCGAAATGAAATGAATTGAAAACGATTTCGAAATGAATTGAATATATAAAGATTTTGAAATGAATTGAAAACGATTTCGAAAAGAATTGAATATATAACGATTTCGAAATGAATTGAATTGAAAACGATTTCGAAATGAATTGAATTGAAAACGATTTCGAAATGAAATGAATTGAAAACGATTTCGAAATGAATTGAATATATAACGATTTCGAAATGAATTGGAAATGAATTCAAATTGAATTAAAATTTGAATTGAATAGAAATGAATTTTAAAACGAATTTATAAAGAAGGATTCAATTTTGGTTTGAATTGAAAAGAAAGTTGAAATTGTTTTTGAAACGATTTTGAAACTATTTATATAATTCGTTTTAAATAGAAATCAACGAAGTATATATTATATATATTATATATATAATATAATGGCCTGAATAGAACGCGCCGCGCCGCGGCAGTTCGTGAATTTCGACCATTTATTTCAAACGGACATTACGGGAGATCCGACCGTCGGATTCTCCTAAAACCGGAACCGTTGGGTTCGTATCGAAAAGAGCTTTCTAACGAATATTAGAAATTAGAAATCTAACGGTTGGATTTGGAATTATGTCCAAATCAAATTCGAAAAAGGTCGCTGTAAGTGCAGTTCGATGGCCATTGATGGAAATCGACTGTACGGGCCTTGATAAAATTATTAAAAATAGTAATAATTTGTGTAAAATCATAAGAAATGATTTAGAAAGAATTGGGATGAAAAACTCCATATTTGAAAAGATAAAAATAGATTTTTATCGGAATGAACTAGTTTTGAACTAGAATTATAATTCTATTTATTTTTAAATAAATAAATTGAATTTAAAAAGGGTTTTAAAAATACCCAGAATATCCAATGATTGCATTGGAGTGGATTAGAATCGAAATTGTCTTCGGAATATTTCGATGATGGAATTCGTGATTATACAGGTGTGGTTATGGAAATTTGAAAGATATATATTTATATCGTTATTTCCAATACGACATTTGTTAATCGTAGAATTTGATATTGAATATAAGCCGATATATTTTCTATTCAGAGCCTTGTATTGAATATCGAATGTGATTTGGGTTTGTCGTGAATGGTGTCTTCACTAACACTGTTCTTGAACCCAGTTGAGAAAAGATTAAATCTTTTTAATTAGATTTAATGAAGTGTACCAATTAAACAATATTTAATTGGAATTGAATTGGTATTGATTTTTGGGTTTATCGTGAACAGTGTTTTAAATAACACTCGTTCTTTAACCTGATAATTAATGAATGTGATTTTGGGTTTATCGTGAACCGTGTTTTAAATGACACTGATTCTTTAACCCAGTCGAAGATTAAAACTAAGTGGGGTTTTAATGAATCTTTAATTAGATTGAAAAGATCGAAAATGGAGTATCACCAGTTTTGCTCCAGGCGATAGTTAAATCTTTAATTAGATTTGAACGTGAAATGGTAATTGAATTTACCGATAACACTGTGGTGTTAGATATGAAGTATTACCAGTTTTCCTTCATGGGATGAATATGTTGGGATTGGGAAATTAAAATAAATGATTACTTCGGTAAGGTTCGCTAATCCCGACTAGTTGAATCGAAATTCAAAAGTAGATTAAAGAATAAATTCAAGGAATTTATCTTGGATAAAATTAATGGGAACCTTTCCCTATGAATGTGAAATTTAGAAACTAACTGTCGGTTAGCTAAGCAGAATGGTTTTCTGGGTATTGATCTGATGTTGGTTTCGGCCTTCGGGGTTAATATTTGGGGAATTATTCTCTTGATTAATTTACGGTTAGTGACTAATGAATTGGAATGAAGTGTATGTTGTGTTTGTGTAACACTTATTTAAAATATACGCGAGTTATTCGGAAAGACCGGGTTTATCCCATTCTGAATAACTGATACGACGATAAGTCGAAGATGAAGATGATGGTCGAAGACCGGAAGTCTTCACGTCGTTTGGGTAATTACTGATGATCTTGATTGGGCTGTACACCCAAGAAGATGGAAACAGTTAGTGATCGTCCAGACGTACTTGGAGATCGATGGATATGCGGGGTACTAGGTGCCTCCGGTTTCGTTCAGCCCCAGAACGGACTTGTAAATGGACTGTGTGTCTGACATTGGATTTTAGTCCGTGTGATTGATCTCTATTAAATATATATCTGTTTGGCGGCGGAGAATTTATTCTCTTGCTTAACGCCCTTCTCTGAGACGTACGAGCTCAGGGGTTATATATTGATGGATATCAAACGCATGGAGTGAATTGCCTGTGTGGCATGCCTAAGTGGCAATTGATCGAGGCTTCTGTTGAAAAGCAAAGTCTTGTGGTGATGATCAAAGCACGGCCTTTGTGGCGTAGCTTTGTGTAACGTTTACTTCGCGAGTTTCACACCCGGTATGAACCAAAAACGGGAGACGGACCTCAGGGAGGGCATGCGTTTCCTTCTAGCTAAAAAGTGGCGTCAGTGGTTTTACACGCCCTGACGAGTTTGACTTATGTGGTTGTTGCTGTTGCGAGGCGCCTCGGATTGATCGGTCGTTCTCGAACTGATGGAGTCATTTAGTTGGCTCACTTACACCCCATAGGGTGGGGGGACGTAGTGTTCAGGCATAATAATCCACGTCGGTGGACCGGCCCTGACGATCCAAGGGGCAGTTGCGGCTGTTCCTGAGACACGGGCTAGAGCGTCTCGAATCGGTTGAGGACTATCTTTTGCCTCGGTTCATAGACGGAAATCCAATTTCCAAATACGTGACTTTGCGGTTTTATTTGTAAACCTATATATGGCGACATAGTGGCATGGGACGCTCATGTCGCCTATGATTGATACTTATGATTTGAAGTTGTTTTATACACTATGCACTTATTATAGTATCAAACGATTTGTTTTAAACGTATCAAGCATTCTTTGGCTGTTATAAGGGAAAACCCTATCCCCCGGCTTGCGTTGCATTGTGTGATAGGACCTGGGTCTTATAACAGCTTCATTTTTCTTTATTTAGCATTGCGCTGTTTGTTTTATGCACTGGTATTCTTGGGAGGAAACCCGTTCCGTGTTATACGGCGTGGTCCCTTGATTTACCTAACTTTAAAAATAAAGATTAACTGTTTTAGTTCTCACACCAGTCACATGACTGACCTGGAGTTTATTGTTTTAACCTAAACTCTGGGTGCCCCTATTTTGACACGGGCAGCTAGTAGTTTTGGTTTTGCAGATTTATATTCACAGGATCCTGGTTTACAGCTGGAACGATATCCGGAAAGCTTTGTATCCGTATATCTCCTTCTAGTTGTGTATTGTATTATTTTCCGCTGCTATGTATTTAAATGTAATTTAAATCTCTGATATTTCTGTGTAATATTCATTTATACTCTGTATATTCTTGTAATCTGATGCATTGTTGTAATATACAATGAAATGTTCTTCTGTATGCGTTCTGTTGTGTCGTGTTCTCAAACGATAGGGCGTTTCGAACGGCCTGGGTCGGTTTAGCGACTGGTTCGGACCGAGCGAAATTCCTTGCCGTCACAATTAATTATTTTTATAATAAAGGAATTTAACTACTTATACAGTAGTTAATAATGGAATAATTTATTATCTAATTTAATAAGGATCTAAGTGATTATTACTTAAGGAAATCCATTTATGTCAACAATCGAGTTTGGAATGAATCTAAAAGAATTAGAAAAGAGTGATAATCGGATTTCATGGTAAAACCCGAATTTTTATAACGAAGTTATAAAAGAGATTTTGAACTGAAGTGATGACTTAAATAAAATGTTTATTTAAGATTGAAGTAAGTTAAAAAGGAATCGGGATAGAAAAGGGTTTATGTTAAACCCGAGTTTTACAAATAAGGGTTATAAAAGGGCATGAGGCAAAAATGGGGATTTTAAGTCAACGATATTTAAATAATAAGATTAATTGAAATGAATTGAATTTAAACAAGATTTTCAAGTTAAAAATGATTGAATGAATTTAAAGGTGGATAATATGGGTTGATAAGTAGAATTAAGAAATGGAAAGGTTTCCAACTATGAAAAAGGGTTCGAAGAATTATTATAATAACTCCAGGTAATGGAAATAAAAAGGAAAGAGGTTTTTGGGAAATTATAACGAGATTTAAGAAATGAGTTTGAATGGTTTGTTAAAAAGGGGATAAGTGTTAGTTTTGTTTCCCAGTAATGAAAACCAAAGAGATTTCACAACGATGTTTTATGGTAAATTGATTAAAGCCAAATGATATTTACGTGTGATTTTATTTTAAAGAATATAAAAATGTTTTTGTGGAAATTCTTATAACAAAATAAGAAGTAATCTTGTGTTTTAAATATTAAAAGATTAAGAAGTTTTAATTAGTTTTTAAATTAAAAAGGCCAAGTGATGCTGAATACTTAACCAGTAAATATATTTTATTTTTATGATTGAATGTTTGTTTTGTTTGACAACCGACTATAAAATCTAACCCCTACAATTGATGGTATGAAAAGATCGGGATCGAATTATATTCGAAAACCATTCCGACCACCATTTCGACCAGCAAATACGAAATTAAGAAGATATCAAATGCTAATGAACATGGAGCCATTGAAGACCATAGATCTTCATATAATGGAAGGATTACTTATGTCTCTGGTTAAATTTTATATTTTTCAAAATCTACTATATATAAACTTAAGCTATATTTTTATAATCAGAGGTATACTATGGTTTTGTCGTGGTAGAAATCTATGGATTTGCAAGGACTACTCGCTACTGATCTATAGGGTGATTCCTAGGATGTGGTAGAAGAGTACCTTCGGTTCATCCTGTTCCTGGATGACTTGTACGGACGAATGTCTGATAGAGAATTTATTAAGAATCACGTACATTGATTTTTACAAACGTATCTCTGTAGATGGCAGAGAAGACACCTTCTCTTAGCATAAACACCCTGAGTATTTTTGTGAATGTCAATTACTGATTTGGCGGATCTGACGATGTGGCATTCAAAGTGAATGATGGCCAGATATTCTAAACATAAATTCTAACCTCAAGCCTCACAACTGGGAAATGACAAAAATCGGGCAGGCAGCATGGCTATGTGGGTCGCTCCCATTAGGGTGTATAATCGCCTATCTAGAGAAAATCCATTTCATTCTTTAATCTATTTTCGATGCTGTCCCTTTTTGGGAAACGGCTGCTGATCCCAACCGTTGGTGATATACATTCGATACACATAAGCTAAATGAGTGGTCAGTCATGTGTGGGCCGGGTTGCAAGAGGTTCTTGTTGAACCTAGTGCATTCCCCTCTAGAGATACACTATCGGAAGGTGGTTCCATACCTTGTCATAGTTGGAAATCCAATCTCCATTAAGAGCCCGCGGTTTTGATTGTATACTATATATGTGGATTGTGAGATGCAAGTGTTCTGCTAGATTGATATTTACTTGTATTTAAACACTATTGTAATATCAGAGAAATATATGATTTCAAAAATGTTTTCGGTTATAGTAAGGTAAAAACCATCCGTGTTTATGTGTGGGTTGGTCTTACTATTATCCTTTTCTTTCAAAAGGATTTTTGACTTTAAAATCAATATGGATGTTATATAAACTTAGCGAGTTTTTCTCACTCTGGTTCACCAGACTGATCCAGCGTTTGTAATGCTCAGGTTAACCTGGGGTTTTCAGGTTTAGGTTATTGGATACTACGAAGTTCAGATGAAGCGTTAGAGGAGTTCAGACATATTAGAATTTATTCCGATGTGTGTTGTATATGAGGACATATATCTATAACTATCCAGATGTGTTGACTGTAAGTGTACTCTGATGATTGTACTTATTTCAAAGCTCTCAAATAAAGATTTATTTATGTATTATATTTTATTCCGCTACGATGTGAGACTCTGATTCTATTATGTTAGTTAATGGTTCTTCTACTTCTTCTATTCGAATGTTTCTTTCTTTCTTATCTCACCCTCTATTTTCTTTCATTATCTTGTATTTTCGATACTTGAGTTTTGATAAGTAATACGGTTTGATGTATTATTGCCGGAATTCGGGCATCGAATTCCCCGGGTCATTACAGGTCTTCGGGGCCTCTTTCTCTAAATGGACTAAATATAATAGTAATGTTGGGTAGGTAATTCTTCGGAAGTTGTCCACTTCCTCTAGAGTTGTGTGAGGGCTAACCTAGGGACAAGATAGGTACCCTACGCTGCATGCAACTATAATTAACCGCCTATCAATGGGAAGTCTTAAGTATCATAGGAGTTTACCCATAATATCTGTTAAGTAGTCACATGGAAGTCCGCCGGAGGGGTCTTAAATGGAAAACTGGGTCTACTCTAAACCGGTATTAAGTAGCGAGTTACTACTTCTCATATTACAAATGATAATATGTGTGTGTGTATATATATATATAGCATTGACGTGATCAGACAGGGTCTTAAGTGGCTAAGGTCCACCATAAGGTCTTAAGTGACTACAAGAATCCACCCTAAATTTAATATAGAAGTATGGCCTTAAGTGACCCAGCATGTCCACCTCATTGGGTTTTAAATGATCGGGGATCCGCCCTAAAGTGTGTATGCTTGTTCACGTAGACATATCGTGAAAAATCTGTCCTGTAATATATAAGAATAGTTACCCTTCAAACATATGTGTTTTTCATTCACTAGGACTTTATCCCTCCTCTTAACATGCTTACAGGACTGTAGGTTGGACTTCATGTCGAGTGATAAAGTGGTGGGAGCTTGACGATGGAGGAATTTATATATTTTATGTTCTATTTACTCTTTGTAGTTTTATTGTATTTGGGATATTAATTGATTACCTGATGTAACTGTCTAAAACACGATTGTAAGCTACATTATTATTGGTTTTTAGTTTTAATGGTACATCTACCTTCTCATTATTATATTTTATCCCTTCCGCTGTGTGAGATTCGATCATGATACATTGCTGTATTGTTCTACGTAAATATAATTCCTTATAGGATCTAACGACCCATTACGGCGGCTCTAAGTTTCAATGTGCCTTTTTTGTATTGAAATTCAGGCCCACTCCAAGCGGTTTGTTATAGGAAACTATTTCATTACCTTCTTTAACCTCTTCCGTTGCGTCCTCATGCATAAGAGCCATTTCCACTGATAACCGAAACGTCGTCCACATGTGTATATGTGTCTTCGCAAACATTTGGAGATGTTGGTTCAATCCTCTCGCGAGCCTGATAGCTTTCTTATAAGATATATTGACTAGATCCCTCCCAAATCTTTATAGCTCATTGAAATGATTGATATATTCATTTATAGTAAAGTCTTCTTGCTTCAATCCAAAAAATCACACAATTTCCATCCCTTCGTCAGCCTGTGATATGAATCTTCTCTCAAATTGATCTTTGAATTTGGTCCAATCAATGATCTCTGCCCTCCGCTTCGGCTATCTCCCACCACTACAATGCCTCCTCTTTCGACTATCAAGTGGCCCGCTAAATTCTCTTATGATCCTCGAGCTTCAATAATAAAAAATTCGCTCCATGCATTGAAGCCAAGTATGTGCCTCAACAAAACTCTCCATGCCCTAGAAAGGTCTACTACCAACACTCCGGAAATCCTTACAAATCTTAGAGAAGTCGATAGTTTTTGGTGGATTAGGACGAACCACAGCAATGGGTTCTAAATCTTGCACATGCCGTTTCTTTTCGGATGGTTCTATAGCCTTAAGATATCTATGAACCCATCCTGGAACTGGGACCCTCAAGAAGATTTAGGGCTCTCGACATACTACGCAAGAGTAAAGAGCGAGGTTTAAGATTTTGAATTAAGGATAATTGTACTTCACTTGAGGGGATAAACTTTTATTTTCAAAAACTGATTTTGATTTGTAACGTAATTTCTTTTGAGAAATATTTTCCTTTTTAAAACAAACTTTTAGGAATCCTGTAATTTAGGTTATAATACCAAATGAAACACCCCGCACCCCTTAGTATTCCACAAACAAGTCATGTCAAGGAATGATTAACGCTGTATATACAAAGAAACTAATCATAGAGACTAAGATTCATAAATCATAAAATAATAAATACAGCGAAAATATTTTTAAAATTGAAAACAATTCAAAAACCACATATCATTTTAGTTTTGGACCAGAAAATGCCACATGTACCATGAAACTACTAGCCACAAATCAGAGTACAATAATATGAATATCCCTCAAATATCTGTTAACTCTGAAAATGGCTATAATACCTGACTATTTACGAAAGCACCACCCCGTGATGGGGAAAAAGGATAAAGCAATAAAGATAAATGAAAACAGAAGAGAAATAGAAAGCGGGAAAAGAAGAATACAATTTTGTAGTGGTTCAACCTGAGATTTAGCCTACATCCACTTTGAGTAATATTATTATAAACCTTGCCATGCCAAATGCAGTATAATATAGATGATTACAAATATCCCCAAAGTAGAGAATAATAGATAGTCACTAGTGTTATTGGTTATCGAAAAATCACGATAACCAGCCTAGGTGATCAAGATTTGCTATCACTGAAGAATAAGATTTGCTAAAGGATAAGAGTAATGGTTGTTGGAGAAGAAGATATCCCTTTTTGGAGCTTTGGCAGAGTAAGGGAATCAATCCCCTTTAATGTTGGAACATAAGGGGTACTTGTAGGTGTTTCAGATAGTATTGGCCTAGATCCATTTGCAGAGGGCCTAAGAATCGTGTTCAGAGCTCACCCACTAAACCGCTTGGAAACTTAAGTTAAATTAATGGATCGGTACCAACATTGCGTTATCTTTTGGTGCACTTTTTATTTTCCATATTTCGCTTTACTGCGGCTTTTGCTCTCTTTGATCATATGAATTTAATTCGTTGTAATGTTGGGGATGACCCTATGATATGTTTTACCTCGTAATTCTTTAGAGTTACTATAAGTAGTATTGCTCCCATACCATAGGTCGTCAAAAGTACCATGATGAATCTGAACCTTAGCCTCACTGTGTAGTGTTCAATTTTGCCAATTACTGTTTGTTGGTATTTTCCCTAGGCTTTCCCCCTTTTGACATTATAATTGGGCATCCTTGTGTAGTATGTCTTTCATGACGGTCTTTAGGTGTATCGTTAGAGCAATTTTTCTATTCACCCAATGTTTATCGATCGTCGCGTGCCTCTGGTCGGGACAGTTGTTGATAGTCTAGTTTCCCGAGGCCATAATCTATCATGATGTATATTGAGCAGTTCATGGGCGCAAGGTTTTATTTACTCAATGTTTATCGATCGCCATGTGCCTTTATTCGGGGTGGGGACTACTTCATGTTGGTCGCATTTCCTGGGGACTGACTCTACCAAGATGTATACCGAGTGCCCCATGGGAGTGAGGTTTTTACCCACTCTATATTTATCCATCTTCATGTGCCTTTATTCGGGTTTGGGACCGGATCATGGCGGTCGGGTTTTTAGAGGCCGAACTCTATTGCAATTATACTCAAGTGCCTCATAGGGGGCGACGTTTTTACCCACTAGATGTTTATCGATCGTCATGTGCCATTATTTGGAGTCGGGACCCATTGGTGGTGGTCGCGTTTCCCAAGGCCAGACTTTATCATGATGTATATCGAGCACCTCATGGAAGCGAGGTTTTTTTATTTTTACTACGCGATCATTAGCAACTCCTTCATTCTTGCCCCTACGGATCCAGTTTTTCTTGGAATTTCTACTCACTTATTTTTCTGTATCGGGAACCTTATTGAGGGTAGCTTTCCTGATGGCTATGTTGTTTTCTGTAAATTACGCTTTCAGTTTTGGACTCGTTACCTATAAATTTTTAATTAAATTTTAGAGTTTTGCAATTTCAAATAAAAGAATGCAATTTTAAACTATAAAGACAGAAATTCCACAAGTATGTAGTCATAATCGTCCAACATCATATTGTTAATAACTTAAATAGCATAAGTTAGAGTACATTGACCTGGCATAAGAGCTGGCTTATTTTTGATGGCAAAAGGAAAGAAAACAAGCATGACAATTTCCAAACACCAGTTCTATGAAAAGTAAGGACGTAAATGGTCGCTACTCCAAGCCCAGGGAAGAGGGATTCCATTTGATGTAGTTAACTTGAATGAGCCGTTAGAGAGTTTTTGCCTTATTACATAAGGTCCATCCCAATTTGGTCCGAATACTCCCGTGTTAGTCATTATCTTTTCTAAGATGAGTTCACAAACTTCAAAAGTATAGTGGCAAACTATAAATTAAAGTGTTTTGCCACCTTCCTCTGACGCGCTGCTAGTCTGAGTCATGCCTCCTGCCTTTTTTCATCTAGTTGGCCGAGTGCTTCAAAAATCAACTTCTCGATCTTAACTTGACTGATATGGATCCTCTGATGGCTTGGGACCTCTAACTCCACTGGATTCATCGCCTCTGCATCAGATGCCAAAGAAAATGGTGAGTGCCCAGTTGCAGATTTGTGAGTTGTCTGATAGGCCCAAAGAGCGAATGGTAATTCATCGACCCATCCACCTTTGGCTCTCATCAATCGACTTTTGATGGTGGACTTAACAATTTTTTTAACAGCTTCCACTTGTCTATTCGCCTGCAGTTGAGCTATAGCTGTGAAGCTTTTCTGGGATATGGTACCGCTTGCAAAAATATTGAAATAACCCACTCTCAAATTGTGTCCCACTGTCGGTGATGGTTTTTTGCGGCATGCCAAACCTATAAATGATATTTTTGGTTACAAAGTTAATAACCTTCCTAGTGGTAATCATGGCATGCAGTTCCGCTTCGACCCACTTTGTAAAGTAGTCCACGGTAATTATTGCATATTTACCGCCTGCTTTTGCTATTGGCGGCAATTCAATTATATCGATGTCCTATATTGCTAATGGTCATGAATATTTATGTTAACTCGGAGAATGGAGCCCTTGGAATTTTTGGCGAATCTCTGACATCTACCACATTTTTTTCATAGTTCGTGACATCTATGTGTACTTCAAGCTATAAATAACTATAACGGAATATCATCTTCGCTAAATTCTGGCTACCAGAATGATCTCCACACTCCCCTTCATGTACTTCAAAAAAGATCCTTCTAGCTATTGGAGAATGGAGTTTTGATGACAACAACCTTATTTCAATTATCATTATTAATTGATTATAAAATATATACTAATATTTCTATCTCGAATACATATATGTATATATGCAGGGTTTGTATACAAGACTTAAATACTGAAGACTGTACAGTTTTAGAGTTCCAAGAGAATCGGGATTCAGAATAAATTCAAGACTCATGAGTTATAAAGAAATCAAGTTATCAAGATTTAAAGAAAAATATAGTAATAGAGTCTAGTTTATATGTAAAACTTTGTAGCACTCCAAGTTCAAATTCTGATTTTCAATTTTCAAATTATATTTTCAAAATTCAAATCTTGATTTCAAATTATTTTCAAACTATTATATTACTTATGATTTCAAACATATATGTTTATAAAGTTTTAATATATATATAAGTTTATAATATATAGTCATATAGTTTCATAGTTTTAAATCTTATAACTTTGTAAATATGTTTATATAATATATTACTATGTTTCCGTATGATTTTACACTTTGGAACGTTCATTTAAATTACTAAATTTTTATTTAAGAATTTCCAGAATAATAGAAATGTTTAAACACTTGAAAAATAGTTTAAAAAAATAAAAATATGGTACATATGTCGACATACATAATTGGTTATATCGACATATAACTGTCATAATTTCAATTTTCAAAGGATGTGTCTTTTTACTATTTGTAACGTTTCTGAAGCGTTGCAACCCTTCTACCACTATAAATAGGGGCTGATTTCAAAAATTTTAGTTATTCTTCTTCATCTTCACCCTTTTATATACAACCATTAATATACATCGTTTACTTAATTTCTACACTTATACTTTGTCGATTTCTACTCAAATGATATCAAACTTCTTCTCTTCTCAATCTATATCAAATACTCTCTGTATTGAAGTGCTATTGAATAGTTCTAGGGCTGTTGTAATCATTTGGGAATTGTTTTGGAAAGGGTGCGTTCCTTGTATCTCTGAAATTAAGGAAAGGGAGCAGTGTTAACCTAGTAGCCATGAAATCAAGGGTGTTTGGAGTGGTGTTAACCTTGTAGCCGTGAAATCAAGGGGATTGTACTTGAATATTCATAATAATAAAACTCTATGCAATCCAGCGTTGAGTGGGGCTGGACGTAGGAGTAATCTGAACCAGTATAAAATCTGGTGTGCTCTTTCCTTTTCTACATTTTATATTTATATATTTCTTTGTCTGTGTTTGATTATGTGTTTGTGATCATCTCTGGTGTGTGTGATTCATATAGTAGATCACTTAAGCTTAATATTTTCATAAATTTCTTATAAACACGATTCACCCCTCTAGTGTTTGTTTTGCCTTAAGATCCGCATTCCGTATTACCTAACAATTGGTATCGAAGCATAGGTTTTCAAAAATTTCATAATTTGATTTTTCAAAATATTAAATGGAAACCAACACTGGTAATAATAGTTATTTTGTAGACGGTTAGTCCACTGTTAGACCACCACTGTTTAAGGGCAGTAAGTATTCTTATTGGGCATGTAGAATGAAAATAAATTTGCAATCAGTAGGAATAGACACATGGACTATCACACAGACTGAATAAACTGATCCCACTACTAATTTTACACAATGGACTAATGAACAAAAGGCTACTGCACAAAGTAATTCTAAGGCTATGAATATGTTATTATATTCATTAGATAGAAATGAATTTAATAGAGTGTCAGTTCGTAAATCTGCTCATGAAATATGGAGATCATTGCAAGTTACTCATGAAGAAACCAATCAAGTTAAACAAACAAAGATATCAATGCTAATTAATCAATTTGAGTTATTTAAAATGAACGAGAATGAATCTATCTCCGATATGTATTGCAGATTTCAAGAGATTATGTATTCATTAATAGCATTGGAAAAAACTTATTCAGAAGATGACCAAGTCAGAAAATTACTTGGTTCATTAACTTCAGAATGGGATCAGAAAACATTGGCGATTAAAGAAGCCAATAATGTCTACGAAATGAAGATTGAGGAGTTAATATGGAATTTCATGTCTTCTGAAGTTCAATTATAGAAAAGAAAGGAAAATAAACCCACAAAAAAGAAATCTATAGCACTCAAAGCAACGACCAATGGTTCTGATTCAAATAGTGAGGATGACGAAGAAATTGCATTAATGACAAGATATTTCAAAAAATTCCTAAGATATAAGAGGAAAAATAATTTCCAGAAAAACTATCAAGGAAATTTAGGAAGAAATGACGATATTTGCTATAACTGCAATAGACTAGGCCATATAAAAAGAATGTTTCCATATCCAGATAAATCAAGTCAACAAATAGATAATAATGACATCAACTCGTCAAAGAAAAGGAAGAGAGCATATGCAGCTACTTTAGGCGATTCAGATTCATCATCAGGTGATGAAGAGGCAAAAACTAGAAACTCGAATATATGTTTCACAACGATTCATAATTCAAAAAATGATGAAGAAATGGATCTAAAAATCAGGCACACCTTAATTAATTTTTAATTTCTTGGTTGGTTTGGATGAAGGGATGTTTTGTTTTGTTTGCCTTGTTTGAATTTGAAATTTAAATTCTAAATTCAATCTTGAATTCTAAAAATTCAAATTCAAATTTTTTTGAAATTCAAAATACTAATAATGAAATAATAAATAATAATTAATTTTTAATTATTAGGATCAATATTATTTCAAGAAATAACTAAAACTAAAATATAAAACGATAGTATAATAAATCAAAGTCAAAACATGTCTTTTGAAAATCAATAGGTATGTTGACATACAGACATAGACAATCAACATATAGGCCAGTAAACGAAGTTAAAATTTTGAATTTCAAAAGTTTAAACTTTCAAACTTCTCTCCATCTTTTCATCAACTCCCAAGGGCTGAAAAGGTGTATTTAATTCTAGAAAAGTTGGGCCCATTCAAACTCTATTTATTTATCTATTCAATCTTATTCTCTTTACCTCTCATTCATATTTCAAACAACTTTCTTCATATCAATACTCTTTAAAACAACTCTTTAATGGCCTTCTCAAGCTCACCACAAAAAATTAGACTAAACAAAACAACCATAGGTTATCTCTACAATGATAAAGAAGCAACCAAAGTCTAGGCTAACTACTTAGCAAATACAAATGTCAATACGAGATCTTTCGCCATCTTTGAAGATTTTCCCTCTTACGATATTCATTCTCTTTTCGAGGAAATGGAGTATTAAGTCTAATAGATGCTCGGGATAATGATGAATTGTGTTATCCTAATCTCGTTAAAATATTTTATGAAAATTTAGGTTGGGGTTTCTATGAAGGAAATGAGAACAATTATGGAGTAGTGTAAAGGAACCCAAATGGTTTTAGTGTGATATTTTGGGAAATAATTTAAAATGTAAAAACACCGGCTCAGATTTTTCAGAGTTTGAAATTAATGAAACGGATTTAGAAACCTTTTATGACATTTTTAAAAGCGATGAACACATGAAATTCAAATGTCGCTAGTTACGTCTAAAAGAAAAAATCGTTAACCTCCCCCTTCAACATACTATCACTCACCATTCCCAGAAATTTCAATAACCCTACCATCAAAGTTGAAAAAGCTCACTTTTCCATCTTTGCCAAGTATGATAATAATTGGGCCAATGTTATTTTAAAAGAGTTCAAACCCAAAGAAATGTCCACAAAAGAAAATACCCTTTATCATGGAGTTTATCTCACCCGCATCTTTTAACATTTTGGAGTTGATTCTAAAGGAGATGAATTTGTGTCTAGAAAGGTCTTTAACTTGGGAAATATTTCCCAAATGCAAATTCCACTCACGTTTAAGCCTTACGAAACATATGTGGAAAAATAAGCCATAATGGAACAAGAAGATAATCCTATGGAAATTAAAGAAGAAGAAACTTCAATAAAAAGTATAGAGTGCCCATCTAATAATAGAACCATATCCAAGGAAATGCTTGTCCAAAATCAGATCAACTAAGAATCAAAAGAAGATAAAGAATACACTTAATGAAATGTCTTCTAAAATGAACAAGTTCTTTGGCAAAGTGGGAAGAAAACTTGGATTATCATCTTCCTCCTAATCATCCGCTGAAATCTAAGCTTATCTAGGTATGTTATCTTTTGTATTTGCTTTTATTTGCTTTCGAATCTCGTATTTACAATTATTGTATCTTTCGAATGTACATTTGTTTAAGTATTAATATATATTATTTGCTGTCTAAATTGAACTATAATATTTGAGAAAACATTAAAATTAAATAAGTTAATATAATATAATATGAAACAATTCAAAAATAAGAAAAAACTATTTTTTTTTTAATTTGAACTAGATATGTCGACATACAGTTTTACGTATGTCAGCATATAACTGCCAGTTTTTTAATTTTGTTCAAAATTTAAAATTTAAATAACCAACAAGTGTCTCTTCATTTCCAACGAATTCTAGCCTTTATATGTTCCCTTTTCTTCTAAAAAATCTTATTTTAAAATTTCTCCTTCCTCTCTAAACATTTCTTTTTTATTTTATCAAATTATGGTAAATCCTATTCATAATTTGAGCGAGAATCTTGAAAAAACATTAAATTAATTCAAGAATATCCTATTTATAATACTATGTAATCGGCATCATCTGGAATTGAGTCAA
Organism: Allium sativum; assembly: GCA_030737875.1. Classification (NCBI taxonomy): domain Eukaryota; kingdom Viridiplantae; phylum Streptophyta; class Magnoliopsida; order Asparagales; family Amaryllidaceae; genus Allium; species Allium sativum. Next base: position 216,208,511 of record CM060916.1, on the reverse strand, counting down.
ATGAAGATGATTGAATATCAAGAGATACTTTGATGTTATTCACTGGTCAGTTTCATCACATTTTAGAAATGAAAGCAACAATCTTGCTAAAACATCAAAAGAAGAAGATTCGGAAGATATCAAGAACGATTCAATTCTTGGAGAAGACGGATGGGTGGAAGTTACATGAGATATTTAATTTGGTTGGTATGATTTGTTTGATTGGTTTGTTTGAACTTGCTTGTAGATATTGTTTGATTGGATTGGTTTGAAAACTTGTGTATATATATATATGTATATGGATTGAAAGATTTGTAATTAATGACTATAATACTCGGATTGTTAAATTTGTTTATATGTTTATAACTACAATATTATATAGGCATGAATTTAGGGGGAGTTATGTATACTAAGTATAGAATTATGTACTATAATATTAGAATATAGATAGATATAGGTTGTAACTGTATATGGTATAGATTTAAGGGGAGTATATTTAGAGTTTCTTTTTGTTGATGACAAACGGAGAAAAATTATAAAATAAGGATTAATTAGGCTTACTTTAAGGGGGAGCATGTAGGATTCATGGTGAAAGGGGGAGTAATCGGATGACAACAATAAAAAAGTATGAACATGCATGAATATTTCATAAATCAGGGTTGTCATCATCAAAAAGGGAGAGATTGTTGGAGAATGGAGTTTTGATGACAAAACCTTAATTCAATTATCATTATTATTTGATTATAAAATATATACTAACATTTCTATCTAGACTATATATACATATACATGAAGGGTTTGTATACAGGACTTAAACACTGAAGACTGTACAATTTTAGAGTTCTAAGAAAATCAGGATTCAGAAGAAATTCAAGACTCGTGAGTTATCAAGTTATCAAGATTTCAAGAAAAATATAGTAATAGATTCTAGTTTATATGTAAGACTCTGAATAGCACTCCAGGTTCAAATTCTGATTTTCAAAATTCAAATTCTATTTCAAAATTCAAATCCTGATTTCAATTTATTTTCAAACTATTATCTTACTTATGATTTCAAACATATATGTTTATAAAGTATTAATATATAAGTTTATAATATATAGTTATATAGTTTTAAATCTTATAACTTTATAAATATGTTTATATGATACATTACTATGTTTCCATATGATTTTACACTTTGGAATATTCATTTAAATTACTAAGTTTTGATTTAAGAATTTCCACAATAATATATATGTTTAAACACTTGAAAAATAGTTTTATAAAATAAAAATATGATACACATGTCAACATACATAATTGGCTATGTCGACATATAACTTTCATGATTTCTATTTTCATAGGAAGTGTATTTTCACTATTTGTAAAGTTTCTGAAACGTTACAACTCTTCTACCACTATAAATAGGGGCTGATTTCAAAAAAAAATCATTATTCTTCTTCTCCATCTTCACCCCTTTACATACCACCATTAATATACATCATTTTCTTGATTTCTACCCTTATGCTTTGCCGATTTCTACTCAAATGATATCAAACTTCTTCTCTTCTCAATCTCCATCAAATACTCTCTGAATGGAAGTGCTATTGAAGAGTTCTAGGGTTGTTGTAATCATTTGGGAATTGTTTGGAAAATGGTGTGTTCCTTGTAGCCCCGTAATCAAGGAAAGGGAGTGGTGTTAACCTTGTAGCCATGAAATCAAGGGTGTTTGGAGCTGTGTTAACCTTGTAATCGTGAAATCAAGGGGATTGTACTTGAATATTGATAATAATAAAACTCTGTGCAATCCATCTTTGCGTAGGACTTGACGTAGGAGTAATCCGAACTAGTATAAAATTCGGTGTGTTCTTTCCTTTTTTGCGCTTTATATTTGTATATTTTTTATGTCTATGTTTGATTATGTGTTTGTGATCATCTCTGATGTGTGTGATTCATATAGTAGATCAATTAAGTTTAAGGTTTTCATAAATTTCTTATAAACACTATTCACCCCCCTAGTGTTTGTTTTGCCTTAAGATCCGCATTCCCTAACTCTAGCCTCCGCCCGAGTTACACATTGCAGTAATGGCATAGAAAATCCCCTTCTATACAATTTTCCATCTTGCACGATAAATCTGACCTTCCTAAGTAGCTTTTTCAATTCCGTTTGACTTGTAGGGAGCGTTCGTTACTTAGGTATTCCTTTATAGGAGGCTTCCTGGATTTTGGTCCTTTTGACGTTTCCATAACATACTCGACTTCCATTCCATCAATGCTTGGACTACTGAGGATTTCTATCGGCACTAAACCCAAAAGCTGAGCATCTTCTTAACTGGCATTTTTTACAAGTGAATCGGCCTTTATGTTTTCCTCCCTCGGGATGTGGGTAATGGTGTAGTGTTCGAAATTGTCGAGGGGTTTCTATGCTTTTGACAAATATGGAGCCAGATTCCCTCCTTTTACCTGAAACTCTCTTCGAATTTCACATACCACAAGTTGCAAGTCACTGAATATTTGAAGAGTTCGGAGGTTTAGTTCTTCGACTATCCTTAATCCAGCGATCAGAGCCTCGTATTCAGCCTCATTATTGGTGGTTGGGAATTCTAATCGTAATGCATAACAAACCGCACGTCCTTCGGGGGTCTTCTAGATGACCCCTGCACCTGAGCAGTATTCGTTCGTAGCTCTATCAGCGTATAACTTTCATTGAGCATTTACCTCTACAGTTTCTTCCTCTTCATCCTCCCAAAGGTAAATTCTGCATTAAAATTGGCTAAAGCCTGTCCATTGATCACTCTCCAGGGACAGTAGGTTATCTCATACTAACTTAATTTGATGTTCCACTTTAATAAGCGTCCAGAAGTTTCTGGTTGAAACAAGACTTGCTTCAACGGCTAATCCGTGAGTACTTTAATCAGATGCGCTCGAAAATAAGGTCGTAATTTCCTTGATGCAATCAACAAATAGTAAGCAAGCTTTAGATAATTCTTGTATGCCCCAACGAACCGCTTGCTGATATAGTACATAGGTCATTAGACTCTCGATTCCTCCCGTACCAAAGCTGCACTCAAGGTGTGGGAATACACCGCTAGATAAATAAATAGACCTTCCCCATTGCAAGGTTTAGAGAGCATCTATGGGGCTTCCATATATCGTATTAGTTCTTCGAAGGCTGCACGCAATTCCACTGTCTACTCGAAGTTTTTCTTTCCTTTCTTCAAGGCATCGAAAAAGGGAATGCATATGTTGGTTGCCATCGAAAAGAATCTGCTTAGTGTTGTGACCTTTCCATTGAGACTCTTAAGCTCTCTTTTATCCCGAGGAGCCCTTACTTCCCTTAAGGATGTGACCTGTGTTGGTTGTCCTTAATACCTCTTACACTAACCATAAACCCAAAAAAGTCCCAGGTGATACGCCAAATGAACATTTCAGCGGATTTAACTTCATCCTATACTTTCTTAGAATTGTGAACATCCCAGCTAGATTGTCTATGTGACAATCTTCCCTCTACGATTTGACTAGCATATTATCTACGTACACCTCCATGGTCTTGCCAATTTTAGATTTGAACTATATGTTAACCAGTCGTTTGTAAGTTGCCTGGCATTCTTCAAGCACAAAGGCATCACTTTGTAGCAATACAATCCCAAATCTATAACAAAGCTGGTATTTTCCTAATCAGACTCATGCATCATGATTTGATTGTATCCCGTATATGCGTCCATGGAGGATAGCAACTCATTCCCTTATGTTCCATCCATAAGCTGATTAATTCTTGGCAATAGGAAGCTATCCTTAGGACATGCCCTGTTAGGATCTGAGAAGTCAATGCATACTCTCCATTTCCATTTGCTTTCTTAACTAGAACTGGGTTGGACACCCAGTCTAGATACATTGACTCCATGATAAATCCGTTCACCATTAAACTATCAACTTCTTCTTTCAGGTCCACTAACCTTTTTGAACCATGGGTTCATCTTTTCTACTTTATTAGCATATAGCGAGGGTCATATTCAGAGCATGACTTGCCACTCTTGGTGAAATTCCACACATATCAATGGGACTCTAAGCAAACACGTCCAAGTTAGCTTTATGAAAGCCTACCAACTCCCTTTATGTTATCATATCAAGTTGGAGTCTGAGGATCAGCATTTAGGTTGGGTCCTTCGAGTGCACTACGACGGACATTGTCATTTCCGCGGGAGTTTCCGTATTATCCCCTGCACTATTCTTCCGAGGGTCCATAGTTTTCCGAGCGTGGACGTTCTTTCCAGTGTAGAGGTTTCCCTTTTGTCGATATAAGATGGGCTCTTAAATGCGGAGGGAACCCTCCACATTCTTCTTCTTCTCTTTCTTCTTACCTTTCTGTAATTTGGTTATGTAGCACTCATAGGCTGCGTTTTGATCCCTTATAACCACTGCAATGCCACTTTCTGTTGGGAATCTCATTACAAGGCACCATGGTGCTAGGGCGATCTTAAAATCCTTCAGCGTATGTCTTCCCAACAATGCGTTATATGCTGATATCTCATCAACAATGACAAAATTTTGAATTAAAACCGCTTTTCTTTCATCCTCTGCTGACATAGGTCTTAGGTTCGAGGGGCACCTCTGCCAATTTCTAGGGGTGGCTACCTAGGTAGTGTGAAGGCGTTGAAAAATCGGGGTATATCACTACCCATCGGGTTTATTAAGACCGGCAAGCAATGGCTTGAGTGAAGTCTTAGGTTCCACACGTAAATAAAACCGCTTTTCTTTTGTCCTTTCTGTACTCGACAAGCAGATTGATTGTTTCGATAGGCTCTTGTGACTCACCAGAGAAGCCTTGGATTTTGACTTGGCAGGTTGACACATCTGTCATTGATAATTTCATTTGGTTAAAGGTTCTTCTGAAGATAATTTTAACGTATGATCCACAGTCAAGGAGAACCCTTCTCACTATAAGGGGCCGATGCCAATTGTTAATACCTTTTGATCGAGCGTGGGAGCTTTGAATCCTTCTGTATCTCTAGCTCTAAAAGCTATGTCGTCATTTAATTTTCTCTGTTGCTTTATCGAGGTCGTGTTATCCAAAAAAAAGTCAAGCTTCATCCTTTGGGGCATACTTCAAGGCACTTGAGTATATTTCCATCTCTCCCCAACTCTTCTGTGTAGGATACCGATCGCCTGAAATGGCGTGAATGACCAACATTCCGTTATTCTAGCTCCATTTTGATTTCTAGGCATCGGTTGGTTTGCAAGGATAGCTTACCCTTGGGCTGTCGGGGGTGGCCGCACTACTTGAGTTTTCTTAACGTACTGCTGCCACTTATTTTCTCTAATAAGTTATTCTGTTAGATTCTTCAAATGTCGACACTCCTTGATGTTATTTCCCAGCTGATTGTGGAAGCAACATAATCTCCCTAAATTCTTTTGATTCTCTATCATATTCATTAGAGGTGGCCTCAGATACCATTCTTGCTCATTGGTGTCCAGGAAGATATTTTTAGGCGTGCCATTCAGAGGTGTGAAGTCTACAGGCTTGTAATATCGAATGTGTTTTATGTCCTTCTTATTTTTCCATTTTCTTCAGTATCTCTCTTCTAACCTCCCCCATTTCCCCCTTCTTCCTGAGTGGATCCTCGTTCTTTGTGAATATCGTTGGGATTATTTTATACAGAACCAACAAAATTCCTGCCTACGGCGTTTGCTTCCTCCCATCTGAGGATCATGTCATCCTTCTTATAGAACTTCTCAGGAGTCCTTGATTCTTTCATTTTCACCCACTTTCGAAATTCAATTTCTTTATTAATAGCTCGAACCATATCGATCAGCATCGTTGGCTCGGAGTTGCTAACCTCCATTAATGCTTTATTGAACCGGTTCAGGAAGGACTTCAATGATTCTCTCAGGTTTTAAACCATTCCAGACAAGGACGTGATATCTTTCACCTTTGAAGTATATAGCCTAAAATGTTGTTTGAACTTTCGAGACAAATCTTCAAGACAAGGACGTGATATCCTTCACCTTTGAAGTATATAGCCTAAAATGTTGTTTGAACTTTCGAGACAAATCTTCAGACTTTTCATTTGAATTTCGATCAAGCTTTATAAACCAAAACAACTTGACTCCTTCCAAGTACACCGGAAAGTTCTAGCATTTATCTTATTAGTTACCCGAGCGTCATTCATATGGTAGTCATATTTAAATAGAAACAAATTGGGATCAGTTGTCCCATTGTATCCCGGCAATGCAAGTGGAACAAATTTTGTGGGATAGTTAGCTTTCAATATCTTATTAGTGAAGGGAGTCATGCTCGAAGCAAAACCTCAGTCTTCCTCTTCTTCTTTTCTAGTTAAACTTTCCTTCATAATCTATTTGATCATTTTTGAAATATATTTTTCATCGTTTTGCTCCATGGAGCAGACGTTGGCTGCTTTTCCAGGCATCTAACTTGGCAGATGACTTAGGTTAGCTTGCCGGGGTCTTGGTCCTTCGACTCATAGAGGTGCCCCTCTGGCGATGCTTATGATTATCCGGGAAGAAGACTTCATAGGATGTTTCTTCTTGTTCCAGTCAACATCAACTTCCTCATTGTTGGCATCGACATTATTTCCCAGATTATCATTAGAAACAGACATTCTATCAAGATCGTTACCAAGATTAACATGATGTTCTCGATCACCTCCCATACTCAAGTTTCTGTGTATAATGCCATCATTTCTATCTGCACTTGCTCGTGCAACATTAGTACCATGTCTTCTGGGGGCACCCACCGGATTTCCTCTTCTCTGATATGAGGCTGAAGAATGCACGTGCTCCTCCAAATCAATTTTGACTCTATCGGTCCTCAGATTTTGCCTAGTGGTCAAAGTAGCATCCATACTTTCCATCGACATTTGGTTTGCGGCTTCTAATCATCGGTTTATTCCCTCTACTACACTATCAAGTTCTCTCCAAGTAATAGCTTCCTTGGGGGTCTGAGTTGCTCTAGGGTATCATCTTTGGGAGAAACCTAAATACCACCAGCTACGTTTCCAGAGGTTGCAACTGCTTCAGGTTTGCTCTTACTTGTGCTCTTCCTAGGAGGAGCCATGATATCTACCAAGCTTTGAGTTTTTAATGCGATTTTCTCCTTGGATATGCCTTGTAGAACTTGATGATCTATAGTAGAAGCGCAGATCTAGGCCTTAGATTCAATTCTCAATGAAAGCACCAAATGTTAACTCCAAAAATGGATATAACACCTTACTAAGTGTGAAATAGATTAAAGAAGTAAAAATAAATGAAAAAAAGGAAAGAAATAGAAAGCAGGAAAAGAAGAAGACAATTTTATAATCGTTTAGCCCGAGATCAAGACTACGTCCACTTTGAACAATATTATTATAATCCTTGCCATGCCAAATACAGTATAATACAGATTATTACAAAGATCCCCAAAGTAGAGAATAATAGGAAATCACTAGTACTATTGGTTATCGGAGAATCACGATAACCAGCCTAGCTAACCTAGATTTGCTATCTTTGGAGAAGAATATTTATTGTCGGAGAAGAGTAGTGGCTTCTAGAGAAGAAGATAATTTTTTGTGGGGCTTTGGAAGAGCAAGGATATCAATCCCCTTTCATGTTGGAGCATAGGGGTATTTACAGGTGTTTGAGATGGTATTGGGCCAGATCCACTTGCAAAGGCCCTTAGAATAGTGCTCAGAGCTCACCCACCAAACCGCTTGGCAAAATAAGTTAATTTCATGGAATGGTACCCTTCCCTGATGGACCAGTATCGATCCATGGAGTTAGCGTTTTTTACGCTTTGGCTTTGGGCTCCATGACCATGATCTTCAAGCTTTTTCTAGTCTCTGGGTACAATATGATTTTATTTGGACATGGTTCGTGCTGCATCGAGCTTCGTTACTTGCCTTCTTGTTCATGCCTTTCAGTCTATCGAGTAATGATACCTAGACAGCTTGGATTGACTTGATGTATCATAGCCTCATGACAAGGTTGGAAGGACACCGGTACGGGTCATGTGCCTATTAGAGAAGAGTCTATGGATCAGTATCGGTCCATGTACTTAACCTTTCTGGGTTTGAAACTTTTGGAGATGCCTTGTCTTGTTGCTTTAGTCCTTTTCGTGTAGTTTCATCAATTTCTGAGGCTATAGATTTTGTTCTTCACTTTGTTTCTATGTTATTATTTGTCAGGTTTATAAATGGATAAAAATAGCCAACAATACAATAATCTCCATCAAATAAGACAAAAAAGAGGATGAAAACATCAACAACTAGAATAAGTCTCCGAGAATTATCCACCATGAACTTTAAACTAATCACCTTCACCCTGCTAGCCTGCTGAGGAAGAAAACGAAAAAAAGAAGAGTGGATCAGAGATAAGTCTGGTGAGTGATGTAATTACTTACATGATTGAGTGATAAAGAAAGATAAAATCAGTAATATTTCTAGTGTTAGATAGGGAATGTATCTTTGTACAACTACAAAAGGTGAACATACTGGAATGATGTATAAAGAAATGCACTCTAACTATACAAGTAAAACTATTCGATTGTTTGCACTTTCTTAATTACTGAACAAGATAACATGATTAGGATAAATTCCTAATACAACACATCGATTGGCTACTAGTCTACCATCTTACATATTATCTTATGTCACTATGGATCTCAAGCTTTATATGACCCAATCCATCAGTAAAGACATAACTATCAAAGTTGGACGTAGTAGTGACTTATTTTTCTTTATTTATGCACATGCAAGCTCAATGCACTACTGGAACACACCCACATATGACCCTATATCTGTTGGCCCCTTACTTACCCCAATTGGCTGAAGCATGCCCAACATCCACCACCATCGATAGTGAGACCATCAATGATAAACCTAGAAGGAAATGTCGTTGATATGGATCTTAACAAACAAATTTTCTAATATGTGCCCCTGTCTGGATACCCTTATATCCAGGTCTTATTCATTCGTCGCTTATTTTCCCCTATCAGCCTTGTGCTGCTTGAATGAAACACAACCAACAGATGCTTATTAAGCAGACCTTAGATTTAAGTTTATGTCAACAATTAGCCTTTTCATCATTTCATTAAACTATAACTTTCATGTTATAATTATATTTGCAAATAAGCCCAACATATCTGTTATGATTCTTTTCTATGTCTATATAGTTTATCATAATATTACTTTTGCAAATATGTTCAGTCTTTTCTAAATACAACCCACGTCATAATTTAATTGCAAATCTACATTATTTTGCATATTTGGTCCAATCCCTTTTAAATTACAGATATATCTATTTTATGCGCACTTCTGGGTAAATTTAATATTGTATGTTTAATCCAAATTTTAACAATTATTTCTTTAGTTTAATTTTTTGCACGTAAAATAAAAAGGATTACATCAATCGTTAAGGCACTAACATTTACAGATCTAGGCATGTTTTGGGAATAAACCAAAAATAGGTATAGAAACTGTAATTAAATGATAGGCATAAATACAGAATTGGGAAAAAAGACTAAATGAATATATTACAGTAATTTAATAAAATAAATCTATAAGTAAAAGATCAAAAAATACTATAGAAAAAAACGTATAAAAAACACTAACTTACAGAAAAATAATAAAAACTATCAGAAAAATTGTAAGGAAACTATAGAATAATCTATAACTATTATAAACCTTAGTTTCTAAAATATCAAAAATAAAAAACTTCCGACTCATCTATGGTCCAAAGCGTTCCTGTGTGGCTTCTGTAGATCCCACCTCGAAAAGGTACACACACGCACACACACACACACACACACACACACACATATATATATATATATATCAATATTTACTTTAACAAGTCTTTTCCCCTAAAAAAAATTTGGTCAGGTCTGTCTCAAAAAGAGCGAACCTAGTGGGGAACAAATTGTGTTGTGAAGAATTAGCTAGGTCTAAAGAGTCTATATATATATATATATATATATATAGGTTAAGCTAGGGATCTTAGGCCGTTTGATTTTTGAATTAAATCTTGGCTAGCTATGTCACGCAACCAATAGGAATTTGCTATGTCACCCAGTTCAAAATTTCAGCCAATAAAAATAAGTCAATTCAGCTTACTCAAACAAAAATGCATTACGCTTTATGCTTTGGCAAAATTCTCACCAAGGCTTATGTTTCCGATGAACCGAACATGTTTTTTCTTTAAACAAAAATGTTAGGTTGACCCATGGTTCGACCCAAGGGTCAACCCTCCCCTTACATGTTTTTTCTTTTAAATTGTTTTCGCAATAACTTTTTCATTTTTACTATGTTTCCGATGAACCGAACATGCAAATTAAACATAAAATACCATAGATCAAATGGTGCAACTCCCATAGTCATATAATATTAATTTTACAAAATTATTGTTCTATCAATTAATTCTTTAATAAATTATGATGTCCCAGATATTCAGATTTGTTACACAAATGTACCATATCCAATTTCAACCTTAGACATTGGATCAGCTCATTCATGCATGCGCTCAAGCTCATTGCAACTTTGCTTCTGATTTTGGACTATGTGTTGCCTTTAGTCTTTTTCCATGATTTTAGGGCTAAAATGGTGGCCTTCATTTTTCTAATAAAGATGAAAAGAGAATTTCGAAAAACTCTTCGGTTATGGGCTTCCTCAATGACACTGCCATGATCATGATAAGAATGCCATGAGTCGTTATATCTAAAAAGAACTCTACTAATTAATCATGTTGTTATATCATAAAAATTTCACATTGATGTTTGTATCATCAATTTTCGAATGTAACCCGAAGAAAACATTAAATTGTAAAAATTTATCTATCCATTATTTTTTGACAAATAATATATGGATTTTACTATGGATAGAGAAATTTTGACCCTCTATCAAAGTGAAGAAGTTTCAAGAAAATTCCAACTCTGTAAGTTTGGAAATTCTCATGTAATTCGTAAAATGTGGGTCACCCATCGAGTTGTTAAGGCCTTTCCCAGTTAATTCTTGCTACATAGGATGGTATAAAAATTTACTAAACACCCGCTTAACACCCTTCATTTTTGGCACTAGTTATTTTAGCTAAACAGTTATGTTTCAAATATGGAATGTGCGTGAATGATCGAATTTTTGCACCATCGTATTATGGTGGAACTCTAAGAAACTTTATGTTGAACTTCGAAGATGCAATCCGTATGAAGAAGTTAACGATGAAAAAATATGGAACAAAATAAATAATTTAATTTATTAAACATTGGGCCACAGGTCGATCAGAAAGTTGACCAGCATGAAAAAGTGTAGTCGATCTGCCTGGGGATGAATCATTTTTATGCAGCCCGATGACCCAGATTCTGTTGTTTTTAATTTAACGATCTTGGTTGATTTGTATGACTATAAATAAAAGCCTAACCCTTTATTCTCTTCTCATATTTTCTGAAGGAAAGAGCTAAGCTCTATCATTTCATCTTTACTTCCTTTATCTTCCTAAATCATAAAATAAGGATTATATATTTGTTATCACTAAAGATTGTATTGATCTAATGGAAAGAAGTTGAAGATTCAAAACCAGAAGATGAACCGAAAACAGAAGGCTTGAGGTAACAAAACCGAAATTAAGAATAAAAGGCTTTGGGTACAGCTAAACCGATACAAAATTTCAGGTCCCAGTAGCACGAAAGCGGGATTGAAAAACAGGAAAGCCAACACTGAAAAGAAAAGGATAGGAGTAGAGCCGGCACCAAGAAGTGGAGTCATAACAAGTGGAGCAAACACTGAAATCTTGATATAATAACAATGGAACTGATACTAAAATAGAAATACTAGGAATATGGAGTTGATACCAAGGATATAAAGGGTGTAACAACCCGTATTTTGGAATAACATGTTATAACATAAATCAAGGCAGAATTAAATGTTAAAATCTGAATCAAGGGAAACGGGCTGTGCCATTGCGTTCGTCTCGGAAAAATACGCGAAATAGAGTCCGAGTTTTCGAAAATCGGAGTCCGTATGACCAAGTTATGGCCCGTCAAAGTTTTCAGAAAATTTCAAGTTCAAAAACAGTTCAAATTTGAATTCAGAATTCAAATTCAGCCAAAACAGACTGGGCGGGAAAATTCCCGCCCAAACAGGTCGATAGGGGGGTCGACACTAGGGTCGACCTCCCCCCAACCAGGTCGACACTAGAGTCGACCTGGGGGTCGACCTCCCTGGTCGGCCAGGTCGGCCTGGTGCACTTAATTTGGCTGTTTGGACCTGTTTTGTTGGCTAGTGACGTGATTTGATGGCTCAGATCTGAATTAGGGTTAATCATATGGCCTAAACTAACCTAAACTTCTATAAAAGGACCCTAATACCTATCCTAAATCATCACAAATTGATCCTACAACTAGGTTATGCCAAAATGCTCTCTAATCATGGCCTCCACCTTCTTCATGAGAGCATGAGTGTTCCAAATCAAATCTAAGTTCAAGAAGCTATCTTTCTTAGTTCAAAGAGCCATCTATCTTCGTCAAAGAAGCTATTTTACTTATTTCTCAAGGCTTAGAGTGGAGCATATTATTTTCTTTGCGGATTTGCTAGTGTGGCTTCGTCTCAATCTTGTTTTATTTTATAGTCTTTATAGCATTGTAAGCCCTATTCTGCTCTTAGATTTAAACTATGAAGCTAAATATGACATGTTGCAAGTTTGAGTTTGGGCCTAAGTATGATTTGTGCTTTGAATCTATCATGTTATGTATAGATTTGTTCTATGTATGTTTGTAAAGCTATAACCTTGACTTTGTGGATTGAAAGCTATGAGCTTTGTTTGGAAATGTTGCATAATGCAACATAGAAACTCTCATAACCTTTATGTTAACTTGCATATGATGTTATATGCGAATCACTAGTCATCATCCTATGCCATCTATGACTATGTATCACCTATTTGCTAAGTTTGATGTCATGCATGTTTTGAGGCTTATAATGTAATATGCAAGTTTAATGAACACATTATGCCTCATGTGCCACCATGTTTAACTTGTGGCCAAATCTTATCACCTTATGCCCATTTTTGTCATGCTTCTAAGTTCCCTCTTTTAATCCATTTTGTGTTGTGACGAAACGTACATGCGATGGGAATGCGTATGGGTAGTTGGGTAACTTTAATGACATAAAAACATGGTTTTGAAATATGACATGTGATTATGCTTGAAAAACATGAACATGGACATGACATGTAGAAAACATGAAAGTGGCCAACTCGAGGTTGGGTTGAGTTTGTAGCAGAAATCTACCCGGAACCGACCGGCCCAACTAGTGGCTACAAACAATAGGACCCAATGTGAGTAGTTGGTCATGTCGCGCTTAAAACCCGAGGTTAGACTAAGTTGTGGTGTAAAGCTACCCGGACCCGCCCGGCTTAACTAGTAACCACAACAAGGTCTAATGTGAGAGGTTGGGTGCATTAAATTAATTAATGCCACATGATAGGGTTAAGTCATGGACTACTTGGATACTTAACCAATTAAACACGATGGGTTGATAGGGTTAAGTCATGAACCTTGGGTACACTTAACCAACTTGATACCTGATTGGATAGGGTTAACCACACTTAACCCGTTAGAAACCCTAGTTACGTGGCCCTTTTCACCAGTAACCCTCTTGGTTGTATCATGATACCTTAGGGACTAGGCCAGGGTGGGGCACGATTACTGGGCTGATTGTAAGCGACCAGAACGACGGCTGAGTTGGTGCGTCGGTGTAGGTTCAGATGGACTATGGTCGTGCACATAGTCCGGAGTTGAAAAAGCAGGCACGGGCACCAGTAGGATTAGACTGTGCGTGCTTGATTCGTGTCAGTGGTTGGCACCCTAGGACTTGATACACCCTAGGGTGGACCTAGCACAGTTTGACTACATTCCGTGATTGGGCCGTATGACACCGACACTTGACGAGTTAGGCTTGTAGGGAGCCGATCGACTAGATCGAGTAGTTGGACCTTGATTTAGGTCATCTCATGATGTTGGGCCAACTTTGGGCCAAGGGATCATTTCTTGTTTATACTTGACAGGAATTAGAATATTAGTACACTTGGTGCAACTTAACCTTGTATATGCGATGCCACACTTGATCTATCTTGTTAACTTTTCACCATGCCAGTTATCATCCTATGTTTCACCTCTGTTTTACATGTCCAGTTAACTTTATTAGTTTTTATACTAATAGTAGGTAGGACTTACCAGTCTTTTTGACTGACCCGTTTTCTTTCGCCTCTTTTCTTCCGCCCCCCTGGTTCTCAGGGTGGGAATACTAGCACCTAGCTTGGATCTTTAGCTTGCTTACTGGATAGCTCATGTACGGTTTGGACTTGAGCTCGCTATGGCTTTATCACTTCTACTATGGGGAATAGTTTACTTTATGTTATTCCAGTTTTCAGTTTATGTTTCTAGACTTGTAGTAGTTGGAAAATAATGACTCAGTACTTTGATGTAACTTGACTATGGTTTTGAAATAGTAGTTTTATCCGCTGCTTTACTTACTCTGTTTTACTTATATGTTCTGTCTTGTGGTATCTTTAAGCATGTTTACCTTGTCCAACACCCCTACAAAGTCAGTGTACTTGCAAGAGTGACCCTGGCAGAGGTGGGGTGTTACATTTGGTATCAGAGCATAAGGTTTACAAGATTTGAGCAAAAGGTTTTTAAAAAAACTTACCTTTTGAAAAACTATTTTCAAAACCAATTAAGTATTTTCCAAGAAAAGTCTAGTTTATTTTAAAAGGCTATTCCCCAAAAGCCATTAGCACTATCCTTTGTTTCCTTGTTCTAAATCTATCTTTTCCTTTTTCAACATGGCCGATCTTAACCTTCCCGAGGGAGTAACCATTCCCGGATGGTTCCGGAGGTACTTGGAAGCTAAGGCCAATGATGCAGGCCCAGCAAACACTCCCACCGTAACTGAGGTTCCTCCTCCTCCTCCTCCTCAGCGTCCACAAGCGGATTTCGCAAAGATTTGCAAAGACTTTAAGGCGATGGGTGGCAAGAATTTCATTGGGACGGAGACTTTTGTTGAGGCAAGAAATTGGTTAAAAGAGATTGAAGACCTCTTTGCCATCTTTGATGTGGAAGATCGTAGAAAAGTTCTGTTGGCAGTATGGCTATTGAAAGAGGAAGCTGCTTATTGGTGGGAAGTCACCAACGCTCCTAGGCCTATAGAGACTTGGGCCGACTTTTGGATGAGGTTTGGGCTTAAGTTTCTATCATCTGCTGAGGAGAATCTGCAAATGGAGAAGTTTATATCTTTGAAGCAAGGGGACATGACAGTGAGGGAGTATGTGAATAAATTCAACCAGCTTGCTCGATTCGGTTTGGACATGGTTAACACACCCCAGAAGAAGGCTCTACGCTTTGCACGAAGATTAAACTAGCCATTACAAGGTCTAGCCATGCCTCATATACCCATGGGGGCCACTTTTGAGAGCCTAGTAGATATGGCATTGCTTCAGGGAGATGATAAGAATGGCAAGAAGGAAGTCAAGCCTAATGAGACTCAAACCAAGAAGACGGACTCCAAGTGGGGAGGAAATCAGAGCAATCAGGGCAATCAGAGCAACAAGAACAACAAGAACAATAAGGGTAACAAGGCCAACAACAACAAGGCCAAGGACCCAAGAAAGTGCAACTTCTGTGGGATTGTTGGGCACATAGCCAAAGATTGTAGGAAGAAGAAGAGGAAGTTGGGAGAATGCTTTCTTTGCGGAGAGACTGGACACTTCAGTAAGGATTGCCCAAAGAAGCAAGAGCAGGGGCAAGGACAGGCTTAGCGAGCAGGATCTTCTGGAGGGCAGATGCATGCTCTCAACACTGCTCCAGTTCCGGACCGAGGTAGTATTTCTGTAGAAAGTCTTGTTTATATTTCTGGTTTTCCTGTTCGAACTTTATTTGATTCTGGCGCATCGCATACCTTTATCTCTTCTGACATTGTTGAATGTTTGCACCTAAGTACTAGTCTAGTTGAGGATCCCGTTAGTGTTTCAAATCCAATTGGGGGTTCCGCCCATCTATCTATGATTTGTATGGATTTGAGGATTTCTATCTTGACCGTAGAATTCACGTGTAATGCTTATGTTCTCGGGTTCATGGGATATGGGTTGATTTTGAGCATGGATTGGTTGTCCAGTTATGGAGCCATTCTCGATTGTGAGCATAGGGTAGTGAGGCTTATGACTCGCCTCGGTAATACCCTAGAAATTTCTTGTAACCCAATGGATCCCGTCATGTTATCTTGAATCTCTTGACTCGTCCATCGATGATCTGCAATCTGTAAGGGTGGTCCGAGAATATCCTGATGTCTTTGAAGAGGTTAAGGGGTTACCCCCTAAACGCGAGACAGACTTCCGTGTTTATCTTGTTGATAATGCCAAGCCAGTTTCATTGCCTGTTAGGCACATGGCCCCGCGAGAAAGAAGAAAGCTTAGCAAGCAAATCAAGGAGTTGCTTGAGAAAAATTTCATCAGGCGAAGCATTTTAGAATGGGGTGCTCCGGTGGTATTCGCTACTAAGGAGGATGGTTCACTTCGTCTATGTGTGATTATCGTGAGTTGAACAAGCTGACAAAGAAGAATAGACACCCGTTACCGAGGATTAATGATCTCTTTGACCAGCTCGTTGGTGCTTCTGTTTTCTCTCAGCTCGATCTAGCCACCGGATTCCACCAGCTTAGAGTGGCTGAGGATAGTATTGACAAGATTGTGTTTAGGACTCCAGATGGATTCTTTGAATGGCTAGTCATGCCGTTCGGTTTGAATAATGCACCCGCATACTTTGTTGATTTGATGAGTAGGGTGTTAAGGGAGTTCCTTAACAAGTTTGTGGTTGTCTTCGTGGATGATATTCTGGTCTTCTCTAAGGACGAGGAAGAGCATGCTACACACCTCAAGGAGGTTATGGATACGCTTAGGGTTCATCAGTTGAAAGCCAAGTTCTCTAAATGCCATTTCTGGAGAAAGGAAGTTCGGTTCCTTGGGTATATAGTTTCTAAGCAAGGCATAGCTGTGGATACCGCTAAAGTGGTGGCGGTACAAGACTGGAAAGTTCCGAAGAATGCAACTGAAGTGAGGAGCTTTCTCGGTCTGACAGGATATTATAGGAAGTTCATTAAGGACTTCGCTAGGATTTCAGCCCCTCTTACTAAGTTAACGAAGAAGAACTTAGTCTTTGCATGGGACTTAGAGTGTGATCTTGCTTTTCAAAGGCTCAAGAAAGCCCTCACCATAGCTCCAGTTTTAGCATTACCCGATGGAGGGAAGTTGTTTACCGTGTACACCGATGCATATGGCACGGGATTGGGCGTTGTCCTGATGCAAGAAGGGAGAGTGATATGCTTTGGGGGTAGGCAACTCAAAGCTCATGAGAAGAACTATCATACTCATGATTTGGAGTTGGCGGCGATCGTCTTTGCACTCAAATCCTGGCGCCACTATCTTCTAGGCGAAAGGTTTAAGTTGTATACTGATCACAAGTCACTCAAGTACCTCTTCTCGCAGAAAGATTTGAATCTAAGGCATCAAAGGTGGATGGAATTCTTGGCATCATATGACTTCGAGATAGCTTATACCCTTGGCAAGGGTAATGTTGTGGCGGATGCGCTAAGCAGAAGAAGGTTGACTTTGAGTCCCTTGTTTGTTGAGATGAAGAGCCTAGAGTTCTTGGCAACCTTTGATTTCACACCGGCTGTTGAGTCGATGACTGGTTCGTTAGCATCCCTTGAGCTTAGACCTATACTTCTTGATCAAGTTGGGGCTTCACAGAGGGAAGACCCGCAGATAGTCGAGATCATGGACAAGTTAATCCGGGGTGAGACGTCAAGTCACCTCGCTAGATATACTATTGATGACAAGGGATGGCTAAGGCGTGATGGAAGACTATGTGTCCCACGAGTGGGAGACTTAGTAAATAAAGTTCTTGAGGAGGCGCATCACTCGAGGATGACCATACATCCCGGAGGGGATAAGATGTACCGGGATATGAAGAGCATTTTCTTTTGGGATGAGATGAAAAAGGATGTGGCAGAGTTTGTTTCTAGATGCATTGTTTGCCAACAAGTGAAGGCTGAATCGAAGAAGCCCGGTGGGCTATTGCATCCATTGGAGGTCCCGCTATGGAAGTGGGAAAGCATCTCTATGGATTTTGTGGACGGATTGCCTAAGTCAAGGAAGGTAAATACGAGCATATGGGTCATAGTTGATAGACTTACGAAGAGTGCTCACTTTATTCCGGTGAAGAGCAAGAGGACCGCATCATGGCTAGCATCTGTTTATCTTTGAGAGATAGTGCGATTGCATGGAGTTCCTTCTAGCATAGTTAGCGATCGTGATCCAATCTTCACTAGCTAGTTCTGGAGTAGTTTGCAAGAAGCTATGGGTACACAATTGAATCTAAGTACAGCCTATCACCCACAGACGGATGGGCAAACCGAAAGGGTGAATAAAGTGCTAGAAGATCTTTTGAGGCTTTATGTTCTTGACTTTGGTGGTACTTGGGAAGATCACCTTCCTCTTGTAGAGTTTGCCTATAATAATAGCTATCAAGCTAGCATAGGGATGGCACCATTTGAAGCTTTGTATGGGAGGCCGTGTAAGTCACCATCTTGTTGGTGGGAGACAACGGATAAGCTTATACTTGGGCCCGATATGATACGGGACACATCCGAGAAAGTTGAATTGGTGAGAAGACGAATGAAGACGGCCCAAGACGGACAGAAATCCTATGCAGACAAGCGAAGGACGGACTTAGAGTTTGAAGTGGGAGATATGGTCTTTGTGAAGGTTTCTCCTTTGTGTCATGTAGTTCGATTCGGAGCAGTTGGGAAGTTGGCACTGAGGTTTGTAGTGCCCTTCCCTATCATTGAGAGAATCAGGCAAATGGCATATAGAGTGGAATTGCCCGAGAAGCTGGCCGGAGTGCATAACGTCTTTCATGTCTCGCATCTCCGGAAGTGTTTGCACAGATCCGCCGAAGTGGTTGAACCAAGTATTCTTCAAGACGTGGAAGTTGAAAGAGAAGCAACCCTGAGGCGAGCTCCGATTCGTATCATGGAAACGGAGACAAAGAAGCTAAGAAGCAAAGAAGTTAAGCTTGTTAAGGTGCAATGGAGTGAAGCAGAGGAAGACGCAACTTGGGAAACCGAGGAGAAGATGCGTGGGCTTTATCCATTTCTTTTTTAGCGTACATTTTCAATCTCTTTTCCTAGTTGGCATATCTTTCTTTTGCTATACATGTTTATCTAGTTTATCTTGTTTCGTAAATCTTGTCATGAGAACCTTAGGTAGAAACCCTTGGTTGAAACATGTATTTGAAACATGTTATGCTTGATGTTTGCCAGTGGTTGCAAGTGTTTGCAAGTGGATACTCGTGGATGCATGATACACATTAGGCACTAAGATCGGCTCACACACTTTCATACCGCATATGCATGAGTGTTTATGCTTATTCATGGATGAAACTTGTATGCTATCACATGGATGTTGCATATGGATGGATGTTATGTGCACTCATGTAGAGACTATAAGTTATGTTAGGAATTTGAATACATATGGACGCATTTCACAAACATATTTTGCATCAAGGAGGTTTACTGAATCAGTAACCGCCTGATCTTCGCATTAGATAGGTGCATATACACACACTTTTGCATATGTTCATACAGCATTAGAAATCTTTTAAGGACAATGATTACTTGTGGATGATGTTTTGAGTAGATGGATGATGGATGGTAGGATACGTTCTTCCTAACTTGAAGATTTCGGGGACGAAATCCTTTAAGGTGGGGAGGATGTAATAACCCGTATTTTGGAATAACATGTTATAACATAAATCAAGGCAGAATTAAATGTTAAAATCTGAATCAAGGGAAACGGGCTGTTCCATTGCGTTCGTCTCGGAAAAATGCGTGAAATAGAGTCCGAGTTTTCAAAAATCGGAGACCGTATGACCAAGTTATGGCCCGTCAAAGTTTTCAGAAAATTTCAAGTTCAAAAACAGTTCAAATTTGAATTTA
The DNA here is from genome assembly GCA_030737875.1 of Allium sativum. Taxonomy (NCBI): domain Eukaryota; kingdom Viridiplantae; phylum Streptophyta; class Magnoliopsida; order Asparagales; family Amaryllidaceae; genus Allium; species Allium sativum. The sequence goes on along the minus strand of CM060916.1, from coordinate 216,188,517 downwards.
GAATTCAAATTCAGCCAAAACAGACTGGGCGGGAAAATTCCCGCCCAGACAGGTCGACAGGGGGGTTGACACTAGGGTCGACCTCCCTCCCCCAACCAGGTTGACACTAGGGTCGACCTGGGGGTCGACCTCCCTGGTCGGCCAGGTCGGCCTAGTGCACTTAATTTGGCAGTTTGGACCTGTTTTGTTGGCTAGTGACGTGATTTGATGGCTCAGATCTGAATTAGGGTTAATCCTATGTCCTAACCTAACCTAAACTTCTATAAAAGGACCCTAATACCTAGCCTAAATCATCACAAATTGATCCTACAACTAGGTTATGCCAAAAATGCTCTCTAATCATGGCCTCCACCTTCTTCATGAGAACATGAGTGTTCCAAATCAAATCTAAGTTCAAGAAGCTATCTTTCTTAGTTCAAAGAGCCATCTTTCTTCGTCATATAAGCTATTTTACTTATTTCTCAAGGCTTAGAGTGGAGCATATTATTTTCTTTGCGGATTTGCTAGTGTGGCTTCGTCTTAATCTTGTTTTATTTTATAGTCTTCATAGCATTGTAAGCCCTATTCTACTCTTAGATTTAAACTATGAAGCTAAATATGACATGTTGCAAGTTTGAGTTTGGGCCTAAGTATGATTTGTGCTTTGAATCTATCATGTTATGCATAGATTTGTTCTATGTATGTTTGTAAAGCTATCACCTTGACTTTGTGGATTGAAAGCTATGAGCTTTGTTTGGAAATGTTGCATAATGCAACATAGAAACTCTCATAACCTTTATGTTAACTTGCATATGATGTTATATGCGAATCACTAGTCATCATCCTATGCCATCTATGACTATGTATCACCTATTTGCTAAGTTTGATGTCATGCATGTTTTGAGGCTTATAATGTAATATGCAAGTTTAATGAACACATTTTGCCTCATGTGCCACCATGTTTAACTTGTGGCCAAATCTTATCACCTTATGCCCATTTTTGTCGTGCTTCTAAGTTCCCTCTTTTAATCCATTTTGTGTTGTGATGAAACGTACATGCGATGGGAATGCGTATGGGTAGTTGGGTAACTTTAATGACATAAAAACATGGTTTTGAAATATGACATGTGATTATGCTTGAAATACATGAACATGGACATGACATGCAGAAAACATGAAAGTGGCCAACTCGAGGTTGGGTTGAGTTTGTAGCAGAAATCTACCCGGAACCGACCGGCCTAACTAGTGGCTACAAACAATAGGACCCAATGTGAGTAGTTGGTCATGTCGCGCTTAAAACCCGAGGTTAGACTAAGTTGTGGTGTAAAGCTACCCGGACCCGCCCGGCTTAACTAGTAACCACAACAAGGTCTAATGTGAGAGGTTGGGTGCATTAAATTAATTAATGCCACATGATAGGGTTAAGTCATGGAATACTTGGATACTTAACCAATTAAACACGATGGGTTGATAGGGTTAAGTCATGAACCTTGGGTACACTTAACCAACTTGATATTTGATTGGATAGGGTTAACCACACTTAACCCGTTAGAAACCCTAGTTGCGTGGCCCTTTTCACCAGTAACCCTCTTAGTTGTATCATGATACCCTAGGGACTAGGCTAGGGTGGGGCATGATTACTGGGCTGATTGTAAGCGACCAGAACGACGACTGAGTTGGTGCGCCGGTGTAGGTTCAGGCGGACTATGGTCGTGCACATAGTCCGAAGTTGAAAAAGCAGGCACAGGCACCGGTAGGATTAGACTGTGCGTGCTTGATTCGTGTCAGTGGTTGGCACCCTAGGACTTGATACACCCTAGGGTGGACCTAGCACAGTTTGACTACATTCCGTGATTGGGCCGTATGACACCGACACTTGACGAGTTAGGCTTGTAGGGAGCCGATCGACTAGACCGAGTAGTTGGACCTTGATTTAGGTCATCTCATGATGTTGGGCCAACTTTGGGCCAAGGGATCATTTCTTGTTTATACTTCACAGGAATTAGAATACTAGTACACTTGGTGCAACTTAACCTTGTATATGCGATGCTACACTTGATCTATCTTGTTAACTTTTCACCATGCCAGTTATCATCCTATGTTTCACCTCTGTTTTACATGTCCAGTTAACTTTATTAGTTTTTATACTAATAGTAGGTAGGACTTACCAGTCTTTTTGACTGACCCGTTTTCTTTCGCCTCTTTTCTTCCGTCCCCCCCCCCAGGTTCTCAGGGTGGGAATACTAGCACCTAGCTTGGATCTTTAGCTTGCTTACTGGATAGCTCATGTACGGTTTGGACTTGAGCTCGCTATGGCTTTATCACTTCTACTATGGGGAATAGTTTACTTTATGTTATTTCCAGTTTTCAGTTTATGTTTCTAGACTTGTAGTAGTTGGAAAATAATGACTCAGTACTTTGATGTAACTTGACTATGGTTTTGAATTAGTAGTTTTATCCGCTGCTTTACTTACTCTGTTTTACTTATATGTTCTGTCTTGTGATATCTTTATGCATGTTTACCTTGTCCAACACCCCTCCAAAGCCAGTGTACTTGCAAGAGTGACCCTGGCCGAGGTGGGGTGTTACAAAGGGTATTGGCTAAGATGGCACTGGAACAATGACTTTGTAAATATGTTATCGGCACCAATATAGGGGGACAAACAGCTTGGTGTTGATACCAAGAAAAGTAGGAAATAAAGGCACATTGTCAACACCAACATGTAATGAGCAATTAGCTTGGTGTCGACACCAAAGAATGAAAGCAAATGCATAAAGCTGATTCAAAGACAAGGAAAGTAGCAGATATACAAGTTGATACCGAAGTCATGAAGATGGAGACAGAAAACCAAAGCCATGAAGGCAGAAGCATAGATTTGGGGTTCATAAGTGAAAGCAACAAAGATAATGGAGCGATACCTAGCTATTAGGTGAAAGCATAAGGGTGATGCCAAGAAGTGCAAGTGGCAAAGGATTAAAGTTAGTACTGAAGCCAGAAAGCACTTACATAGGTCGATATTAAGAGGTTGATGCGAAAGGGGGTTTTCCACAAGCTTGCTACAGAAGGGAGTCTGAATCTTCTATACATAAGTCCGTAGGGGTCACATTTTGGGGGACTTTTCACTCATTCTGAAATCTTGTGCTCAATTCTAAGATACTAAACCCTGATTTAGTGATCAAGTTGGGGATTTCTCTTGTATTCTTCCATGTATTTCTTCAATTTATCAGTAAAGGAAATACTTAGCTTCTACAATCAATTGCACTTTTCTTTCAACTACTTTTTTGGATTCAAAACCTTAAATTGGAATTAATTACCAAACAAAACTCAATGAACATTCTAGCTTCAACTAGCAATGAACATAAGAAGTCCATATCCCAAGATAACTTTGTTTCCCTAAGTATTGTAAGAGTGGTATTCACCTCTTGAAGGAAGAGTAATTAATCTTCAAACTTGGGATAATGATATCTAAGAAATGACGAATTAAGTCAAGCTTGGAAGAACTAGATTACACCAAGGTCCACAATTGCAATCCTACAATCGGGTGTTGATGATTTTTATCATTAACATTTTGGCGCTAGAAGGAGGGCCTGAACCTTCGCTCTCTTATCTTATTATTGACTAACATGTGAATGTATGACTAAATTGGAAGATAATATGAAATAAAAAAGACTAAGCAATTAACGAGGGGACAGGTCAAATGACCAATCTCGAAGAAAATATAACCCCATCATTCAACCGAAATGCTGCTGAAGTTGGACAACCCTCTACTCTAGCATAGCCACCAAAATCGAATTATTTTGATGATAATGCCATCAAGATCAAGGCTCTAGAACAATATCTTCTTGAAATGAGGGATCTCTTACTAATAACTCTGATACAAAGTTCTTCAAGGAACATCAGATTGAGTCGAGTGGAAGAAGTTGAGTCCCCAAGGAGAAACATGCCCATTCTACAATTCGGGGAAATGAGAAAATCAATTTGACTTCTTCCAAGAGAAAAAGACCTTATCTTTCTGAGATAGACCCCCAGGGACACCGATGCAACAAAAGAAAATAAAAATCTGGAAGATCGACTACTGAAGGATACAATCCCAATAGATCAAATTATGATAACTCGGAAGTTTACTTCAAGGATATGACATAGAAGGTTGTTAAAGACTTACTTGGAAGCAAGGGAAAGAGAACCTTGGATGAGCGAGTTAACAATAATGAAAGAATGGCCTCCTTCATTGATGAATTCATGAACATAGTAATAGCATCATACGTGAAGATTCCCACCATGAAATATCGCGAAGCTACTGACCTAGACGATCATCTCAGGGCTTTTGATAGCCAAATGGATCTTTACAATGCTTCAGGGGTTATTCGATGCCAACTATTTCCGGTGACGCTTCAAGGACTAGCTGCTAAATGGTATCGCCGTATCGAGAGAAAACCGTCTACTCTTGGAAGCAGCTTTCTTATGAGTTCTCTGCACAATTCTGCATTTGCAAAGATCCAAATGTGGATTACACTGTCATTGCAAATATAAAACAAAGGCAAGGAGAGCCTTTGTGCGATTACCTAAAGAGATTTAATGTTGAATCTCTGAAAGCGAAGGACATGAACGACCGTGATAAACTCATCGTCGTTCATTCAGGTGCGAGTTTGAAACCAAATACATTACCCACAATGGAAGTAAACAGGTTAGTAACAGAACCTTCTTCAAAAAGGTCTAAAGGATAAGCTATATAAGAAATATGTTGATTTTCTTCCCCAGCAACGGCCTCAATGTGGTAGCATCATCCTTTGTAATGATCAAGACTGGTAAGTCCACACAGTTGTCCAGGTAACATTAGAAGATTCGGCGGCTACCGCAGCCCCTGCTTCTTCATCGGGAACTCCGGGTTGAGGAGTTACTCGGAATGCTGCTAAGATATCAGTATCTTTGATTGAGAATGCTCCATTTTGGAAAGAACCATGAATGAAAGGACTTACAAATTTTCATTTCCAAGCAAATAAATTTATGCACATGTATGAATTATATTATTCAAATAAGAAGATTGGCTTTCGTGGGCAAGAAGGCAAATCTGGCTTTAATCGAAATCATTAACCTCAAGGCAGGAAATTTGGATTAGATAGAAATGAAAAAAATCCAAAGTGGGAAGATTCTAATACTAATTCTATAGCCTTGAGCAAACCTATCTTGTTCATATATGTTGAAGCGAAGGAAAAAGTCAACTATCCAATTTATTTCAAAGCTAAAAATGGCCTAGAATTGTTCAATAGAAGGAAATATTGCGGGTATCACAATGTGAATGGGCATAGAACTGATGAGTGCAAAGTGCTCGAGGGTGTATTTTAGAAGCTTATCTAGGAAGGACACCCAAAAGAGTTCATTCGAGACAAACAGAAAACAAATCGGCATTCCAATGAAAACCAGAAGATCTTAGCTAATGTGATAGAGGTCCCAATTGAAGAGAGCCATTGAATCTGGGACCTTGGGTAAATCATATAAATGTGACCCATGGAGGGCCACATCCTGCCGGAAATAGTCAAGCTGCCGGAAACAAATATCTGAAAAGGCCCATGAGGGGTATTTTCCATTCAGGAGGAGCCGCTTCTTAAAAATGCCTGATTTAACATTAAAATGCACAAATTGGTGGTGTCACCAAATGAGATGTAGAAGGGTATCCATCATCCGCATAAGGACCCTTTAATGGTCATAACACAGATTGGTCTTTCAATGGTTTTGAAAAATTCTTGTTGATATTGGAAGTGCAGTTAATGTGAACTTCAAGCAAGTATTTGACCGAATGGGTCTTTCTGAATAAGAGCTTGAACCCAGAAGTGAACCTATCTTCGGGTTTAATAACAAAGGGTCCAATTCGATTGGGAAAATTGAACTGTTGGTTCAGGTTGGATTGCCTTCTCTTTATCGAACCTTCGAGCCTTTTTATTATCATCAACGATCCTTCTTACTACGACACATTCTTCAGACACCTATATCTTGATAAAGTGGATGCCTTTGTCTCATTAAAGTACCTAATGATGAAGTTTTTGACTGAACAAGGTTGGGGCACCATTAGGGGAGATAAAATTAGCTCCCATGAACTATACTTTGCTACTCTCGATCAATATAAAAGGAGTATTTTGATTACTTTGATTCTTCTACAGTTGTTCATCCTTTGGATGACAGATTTCTACATCCAACATTCAAAGCTAAAGTGAGAATTAATAAGACTAATAAGCGTATGAATGATAGGTACAATCCTATGGGAAACAAAAGGAAAAGGGTGACGAGAACTACTATAAGTGGATTTCTGGCCTTTTATTATAAATACCTGAATATGGGTCTCGGGGATTCTATTCTGCATTACTAGAAGTGTATTTCTGGTCTTCTATCAAAAGTACCCGAATATGGATTTCAATTATTCTATTTATAATGCTAGAAGTGGATTTCTGGACCACTATTACAAAGTGTCTGAATTTTAGGGCTTTAGATCTTCTATTTTAATTAGTAGAAATGGATTTCTAAATTACTATTATAAGTGCCTAAAAGTGACTTTCAAATCTTATATCCATAATCCTAGAAACAGATTTCTAGATTTCTATTACAAATATTCAAGTCTAAATTTTGGGTTTACTATCCCACATTTTCAAGAATGAGCTTCTGAGTATAAACATCCAAATTAAAATCTCGGATTTCCTATCTATTAACGGAAAAAATTCCTAAACATATGAATTTTCATTATAAGAGCCTAAATGGATACATTATTAGGTCCGCGCGTTATATATTAAAACTAGAGTCTAAACCCCAAATTACAAACTCTTTATCATGGAGAGGCTTATCGTAATTCATAAATCTCTTATCCAATTCTATCATCTGCGAAAATTTAATATTCTTTCTTATTTCATTATTGTAGAATATACAAAACTAATAACATCAAAATTCTCTAATGATTCTCAAGTTACAGGAAGTAAGTGCAGGAATCATAGAGTTTTTGTCCTAAAGAAGAAAAGCCTTTTTATACTAGGGGGTCTAAATGCTATCACTAAAGTTTGCATTGATCTAATAGAAAGAAGTAGAATCTTCGAAACCCGAAGACGATACTGAAAGCAGACGACTTGAGGTAACGAAACCGAAACCAAGGTGAAAAGACTATAGGGACAGCTAAACTGGCAAGAAATTTTGGGGCCTAGTAAAATGAAAGCGGGATTGAAAAACAAGGAACCCGACACTGAAAAGAGAAGGAGAGGAGTAGAGTTGGCACCAAGAAGTGGAGTCATAACAAGTGGACCTAACATTGAAAGCTTGGAATAATAAAAAAAAAACCGAAATAACAAGATTGGGAATATGGAGTTGATACCAAGGATATAGAGGGTATCGGCTAAGACGACACCGGAATAATGACTTTGTAAATATGCTATCGGCACCAACATAGGGGAACAAATATCTTGGTGACGATACCAAGAAAAGTAGGCAATAAAGGCACGTTTTCGACACCAACATGTAGTGAACAGTTGGCTTGTGTCCACACCGAAGAATGAAGGCAAATGCAGCTGATATCAAGACAAGGAAAGCAACAGATGCACAAGATGATATTGAAGTCATGAAGACAGAGACATGAAACCGAAGCCCCGAAGGCGGAAACATGGATATGGTGTTCAAAAGAGAAAGAGGCAAAGATAATGTAGCGATACCCAGCTATTGGGTGAAAGCATAAAGGAGATGCCAAGAAGTGAAAGCGACAAAGTATTAAAGTCGGTACCAAATCCAAAAAGCGCTGACATGAGCTGATATTAATAAGTTGATGCGAAAGGGAGTTTTCCCACACGATTGCTCTAGAAGGGAGTCCAAATCTTCTATAGCTAAGACTTTAGTGGTTACGTTGTGGGGGACTTTTCTCTCATTCCAAAATCTTGTACTCAATTCAAAGATCCGAAACCCTAATTTGGGGATTAATGTGTGGATTTCTCTTGTAGTCTTCCATGTATTTCATAAATTAATTATAAAGAAAATACTTAGCATCTAAAATCAATTGCACTTGTCTTTCAATTACTAATTGGAATTCAAAACCTTAAATTGGAAGTAATTACCAAACTGACCTTAATGAACATTTTAGCTTCAACTAGCAATGAACTTATGAAGTCCTTATATGAAGATATCTTTGTTTCCCTAAGTATTGTAAGCATGGTACTCACCTCTTGAAGGAAGAGTAATTTGCTTCAAGCGTGGGACATTGATATATAAGAAAGGGCAAATTAAGTCGAGCTTGGAAGAACTAGATTGCACCAAGGTCCACAACCGTAATCCTACATTCAGATGTTGACGATTTTTATCATTAATAATGTTTATATACATAAAATTGAGAGGATATTAGAAATCAAAATAAGGAGAAGAGGATTGAATAAATCAACCTTCATGCTTAAGTTTGTTAGTCAAATCTAAATCTGATCAGTCATATCTATTATTTTCTTTCCCAGTTTCGAATCTTTACTTAGATCTGCAATCCTAACATATGTATTTTCCATTCTTATATGTATATCTTGGATTAAAAGTGGTTGGAGTTGGATCCAAAACTATTGTGACACCCCATGTCCATTAATGTCACTCACAAAGGGAATGCATTAACTTCCATGGAGCGTTTTAAGTGTGTATAGAACAGAAACTAAACAACAAGACAGATATAAAACAGTACTTGAAATTTTAAAACTTCATTCATTGCAGTGGTAAACAAATAGGTTTGGTTACATCATCAAAAAAAAACCAAAGACTAGAGTCAAGTACATAATATCCATCTTGATTAAATTAGAGTACCTGAAAATGGAAGACATAACCCCAATATAAAATAGCCATAAATAAGATAGACTGAACTTTTACTTCAGTGATCCAAGCAACTTCCAAAGAAAGAGATAAAGCTTTCCAAAATCAAGCTCCATTAGTACTAGTCCCACCCTGAGCACCTGGGGAGGGGAAGGAAGAAAAGAGGTGGAAACAAAGGAGTCAGACATAAAGTCTGGCGAGTGCAATAACTTTAACAATATAATCATTAAGTAACTAGGACAAGGCATAAGCTGGAAAGTAAGGAAATGACTGTGAACAAATGGGTATGACAGAGCAAACAAAGGAAATAAGATGAACAAGAATAACGTTAAAGGCGCACCTAATCACTATAAGATAAATACAACACTGCACCACACCAAACACCCTAAAAGTTGATTCCGCCTACAGAACTTAATAATGATAATGGTAGTTTCGTGCACCCCTAGCTGAGTTCATAGGTGTTGTCTGCCCCTATCTCCACTAGGTGTACCCACTACCCACATTCGATCGACTCCCTAACTCGTAGATACCCGTGCTAGCCCCACAGTGGGGTGTATCACTTCCCAAAGTGGCAACCCGATACCACCAAGATGCACGACTTATATCTACACGATACAACAACGTCTTACCTACCAGCCCGGGCCCACACACGCATATGACCCCGTTGGACTTGCGTTGCCACCGCTAACCCGTTTTGACCTCTTACAATCAAACCCAGTACGCGTGTCCCGTCCTCGACTTGGGTCGAGCCCACAAAGATACTTAATGGGTTACTGGTTTGAAAAGGGTCCCCATGCATGACACAAGCTTTCTACCTATGCTTGGTCCCTTCTAAGGTTTTTCCCCACTTAATCCCATTCTTATTCATGTCTTCTTATATGTTTCAATCTTGGTTAAGTGCATCTAATCGTATTTCACATGCCACCCAAGGCACCCTCTTAATTTCACAAGCCACCCAAAGCACCCACTTAACCCCCTCATGTCCCACCACATGTTTATCTGGTTAAGTGTTTCTTAATTCATTAACACCGTAACCATGTAAAGACCTCCCACATTAGACAGGCATTTGTGGCAGCTGGATTTTTCGGGCGGGTCCGGGCAGTCTTACACCACAAACGAGCCTAACCTCGTGTCTTTATAACTGTTACGCATTTAATTCATGCCTTCGACCTCTCACATTAGACTGGCATTTGTGGCTGCTGGATTTGTCGGGCGGGTCCGGGCAATCTTACACCACAAAAGAGTCTAACCACGTGTCTTAGGCAGTTTATTATTACACGTCTTCATTTAACCCCAAAATGGATTAATATCCCTATTCAAATTTATCAATGAATTCCAAATATACTTATGTCCATAATTGTCTCAATTATGTCCATAAATGCCAATTTTTTCCAATTAATGTCTTAAATTAATTATATGCCTTTTCAAGGCCATTATGCCAATTCTCAGTATGTGTATATTCAATATTACCCCCATCATCCCTACGTTGTTCGTTCATTTTTAATGACATATATATATATTAGACTAGCAATTAGTCTAGCACATAAAAGGGAAGAAACATCACAAATTTGCATAACACACAAAATGGATCTAATCTTGCAAATAAGGATTACAACATAACTTGCATAAACTTTGTATTGTCATGAATCTAAACATAGGCATAAAGGTGTGAACTTGCATATATATAATATAGTTTTTCACCTAAAACTTGCATATATGAATACAGTTTTCATTCCAAAACTTGCATAGGCAATAGTCGCAAACTTGCATAAAACTATGTACGTCATAGATCTAAATCTAAAGGTGTAATCTTGCATATATGTGAATCCAATTTCTACCTAAACTTGCATATAGTCACTTTATTTAATTCACATGTAAACTGGTGTATAATTCATATAGAAACTAGCATATAATCTACACCCAAATTTGCATATAAAATGATGTCAAACGTGAATCAAGTTGAACATAGGTGATTTGGCATATGAAAAGGGATCCACAACAAAATTATCATTATGAATAACTAGCATATATTCACAAAATATCACATTTTTTCAATGTCTCACAAACATAGCCATATAATCCAATTTATAACTCAACCCAATTAACTTATTAATTATCTTATTAAAGAAATTGAACTCGCAACTCAAAGAAGGTCTTGAGTTCTGGAATCTGAGTTCTGAAATTGATTTAGCTCGCCTTTGAAGTAGACAAATCCGTTGTTGTTGTTATAAATTTGAGTTGAATTGAGTTGATTAGCTTCACTTTTCCTCTAGTTGGTGGCGGGTACTCTAGGTTGCAAGGTGATAGCATGACGGCCATGGTTCTAATTTTTGTTTGGTTTTAGGGTTTGAGTTTACATGTGTTTATATAGAATTTAGGATTAATTTAGGCCATCCGGTCAACCTAGAATCAATCAAGACCATCCAGTCAAGATAGAGTGACACCTCAGCCCTAATGACTCAGCACTGAGTCACAAAATCGTCATCCCTCAGGTCTGCTCGGTGGGGGGGGGGGGGGCAGCTCGATCCCCAGGTCGACCTGTAGGGGGGGAGGTCGACCCCCTGGTCGACCTGGGTCCTAGGCGGGAATTTTCCCGCCCAACCCGCTTCTGACTTCTGATTTGAATTTCGAACCTGTTTCGAGCTGTTTGAATTTATTTGAATTTTCTGGAAACTTCCAACAGCCATAACTTCTTCATACGAAGTCCAATTTACGTAAAATCGGACTCTATCTCAACCAGAATTCCGAGATGAACACAATGGCGAAACCCGTTTCCTTTGATTATTAAATTTAAAATTAAGTATTCTTTAATATATAAATTTACGAGGTGTTACATGCTCCCCTCCTTAAAGGATTTCGCCCCCGAAATCTCCAAGTTAAGGAGAATGCATATCCTAACATCCAATCATCCATCTACTCAACCATCAAACACAGGCATCCATTGTCCTTACAAAATTTCTAATGCTGTATGAACATATGCAAGAAGTGTGTATATATGTTCCTTATCTAATGCAAAGTCAGGCGGTCTACTGATTCAGTTGACCTCCTAAATGCAAATCATGATAGTTCTATGCGTTCATTATGTATGCAAAAGAATCCTATCGATACATATTATTTCTACATGTGTGCACAACCATTCATCAAAATGCAGCATCCATATGATGACACAACCATTATACATCCATTAAATTAAATATGCACACAAATTTATACGCAACATGAAGGTGATTGAGCCGATCTAGTGCCTAAGGTGTGTGTATATGCATCCACTAGCAACCACTTGCATCCATTCACATCCATCAGACATAACATGTCTCAAACACATGTTTCAACCATAGGGTTCTTCCTAACTAAAGGTCGAAGATGTCATCGTAAAGATAATACTAAAAGATAGGACATGTATCAACAAAGTGGTAGAAAAAGGAGAAATCAAAACATACCCTCAAAAAAGAAAGGGTACAACGTACGCATCTTATCTTCCATCTCCCAAGTCGCGTCTCTTTGATCATCTCCCCATTGCACTTTGACTAACTTGACCTCTTTGTTGCGAAGCTTTTTAACCTCCGATCCGAGAATGCATGTAGGAGCTCGTCTGATCGTGGCATTGCGCTCTACTTCCACTTCTTTGAGCGTGCTCGGCTCTACCACTTCCGCCGCATCGTGTAAACACTTACACAAATGTGAAACGTGAAACATGTCATGAACTCCGCTAAGCTTCTCTGGAAACTTTACTCTATACGCCATCTGCCCAATCCTCTCTGTAATTGGAAAGGGTCCTACGAACCTTGGTGCCAACATCCCTACTGATCCAAAGTGGACTACGCTTCTCAACGGTGACACCTTAATAAAAACCATGTCCCTAACATTGAACTCAAGATCGGTTCGTATCTTATCAGCATATGACTTCTGTCGGTCCTGTGTCGTCTTCATTCGCCGTCGAATCAGGTCTATCTTCTCCGAAGTCTCCCTAATCAAGTCGGGTCCAAGTAAAACCGTATCCGTGGATTCCCACCAACATGTTGGTGATCGGCACGGTCGTCCATAAAGAGCCTCAAAAGGTGCCATGCCAATGCTAGCCTGAAAACTATTATTATAGGCGAACTCTACTAGTGGAAGGTGTTCTTCCCATGTTCCTCCAAAGTCTAGAATGCATAGCCTCAGAAGGTCTTTTAGAATCCGATTCACCCTTTTGGTCTGGCCGTCCGTCTGAGGATGATAAGCGGTACTTAAGCATAATTGCATTCCAACCGCCTCTTGTAAGCTCTTCCAAAATTCGCTTGTGAAAATAGGATCTCTATCGCTCACAATGCTGGAGGGTATGTCGTGCAAACGGACTATCTCTCGAAGTTAAACAGATGTTAACCATGCGGCGGTCCTTCTACCTTTAACGGGAATAAAATGGGCACTTTTAGTAAGTCGGTCTACAACTACCCAAATCCCTGTATTACCCTTCCTTGATCTTGGTAACCCATCTACAAAATCCATGGAAACAGTTTCCCATTTCCAAAGCAGAATCTCTTAGGGATGGAGCAAACCTCCGGGCTTCTTTTGCTCCACCTTGACTTGCTGGCACACTAAGCATCTAGCAACGAACTTGGCCACGTCCTTTTTCATTCCGGCCCAAAAGAAAACCCGCTTCATATCCCTATACATCTTATCACCACCGGGATGTATGGTCATCTTAGAGCGATGTGAGTCTTCAAGAATTGCCTTCTTCAAACTTTCGTCTTGTGGTACGCAAAGTCTTCCATCTCTACGTAGCCAACCTCTTTCATCTATAGCATATCTATCCAGATGTCTTGAGGACTCCCCTCCTATAAGCTTGCCTACTATCTCAACCAATTGTGGATCGTTTCGCTGTGCCTCTCCAACTCGACTCAAAAGTTTAGGTTGCACCTCTAATGATGCCAACAATCCGGGTACATAATCGATAGAGGGTCTGAAGTCAAAGGAAGATATATACTCCAAACTCTGTCGCTCTGCAAACAAAGGACTTAAAGTTAACTTCTTTCTACTTAGGGCGTTAGCTACAACGTTACCCTTGCCAGGGGTATATGCGATCTCAAAATCGTAGGATGCCAAAAACTCCATCCATCTCTGTTGCCTCAAGTTTAGGTCCTTCTGAGAGAATAAATATTTTAGCGACTTATGGTCTGTATACAACTCAAACCTTTCGCCAAGCAAATAATGACACCACGACTTAAGCGCAAAAACTATGGCCACCAACTCCAAGTCATGGGTAGGGTAATTTTTCTCGTGGGTTTTCAACTGTCTTCCACCATAGCATATCACCCTTCCCTCTTGCATTAAAACTGCGCCAAGCCCTATCCCGCAAGCATCGGTATATACAGTGAATGCCTTACTCCCGTCTAGCAAAACTAAAATCGGAGTTGTCGTCAAAGCTCTCTTCAGACGTTGGAAAGCATCATCACAGTCAATGTCCCAAGTAAAACTCAAATTCTTCTTCGTTAATCGAGTGAGAGGGGCTGATATCTTCGCGAAGTCCTTAATGAACTTCCTATAATAGCCACCCAGCCCTAGAAAGCTTCTTACTTCGGTTGCGTTCTTAGGCATTTTCCAATCTTGGATTGCCACTATCTTAGTGGGATCCACAGCTATCCCTTCCGTAGAGACCACGTGTCCTAAGAACCTCACTTCTTTTCTCCAAAAATGGCACTTGGAGAACTTAGCTTTTAGCTGATGTGCTCGTAGGGTCTCTAAGACTTCCCTAAGATGTAGGGCATGCTCTTCTTCATTTTTAGAGGAAACCAGAATGTCGTCTACAAAGACTACCACAAACTTGTTCAGAAACTCCCTAAACACCCTACTCATTAAGTCAATAAAGTATGCGGGTGCATTCCTCAAACCAAAAGGCATGACGAGCCACTCGAAGAAACCGTCAGGAGTTCTAAATGCAGTCTTATCGATGCTATCTTCAGCCACCCTTAGCTGATGAAAACCTGTAGCCAAATCCAGTTGTGAGAAAACCGAAGCTCCCACCAACTATCGAATAAATCGTCTATCCTCGGTAACGGGTGTCTGTTCTTCTTTGTTAGCTTATTCAGCTCTCTATAGTCCACGCGCAATCTAAGTGAACCATCAGCTTTTGTAGCAAAAACGACTGGAGCACCCCACTCCGAAATACTTCTTCTTATGAACCCCTTCTTCACTTGCTTACTGAGTTCTCTTCTCTCTCTCAGAGCTATGTAAGGCACTGGTAATGCAACTGGCTTTGCATTATCTACTAAGTATAATCTAAAGTCTATCTCATGCCTCAGGGGTAAACCTCGAACTTCATCGAAGTCATCCAAGTATTCACAGACCACTCTAATGGACTGCAAATTCTCAACAGACGCGTCAAGCGATTCTAGATAACTTAGCATAACAGAATTCATGGGATTACAAGAGATTTTGAGAGTGTTTCCCAAGCAAGTCATAAGCCTAACCTCTCTCTTTTCACAATCTAGGATGGCTCCATTACTGGATAGCCAATCCATGCCCAAAATTAACCCGTAGCCCGTGAAGCCCAAAACATAAGCATCACATCTAAACCTAATGCTAAGTATAGAAATTTACAAATCCAAACAAATCATCGACAAATAGGCTGAGCCCCCAATTGGATTCGAAACAACTAAGGGATCCTCTACGATACTGGTGTTTAGGTGTAGTGTCTCAACTAAAGCAGTGGATATAAAAGAATGCGATGCGCCAGAATCAAAGAGTGTGCGAACAGGATGATCAAAAAGATAAACTAAACTTTCAACGGAAATCGTTCTACCTCGTTCTTCCAGCGGTGGGACCAAGAGAGCCTGGACCTGCCCCCTTGACTGCCCTAGTGCCATGAGAGCCTGAATCTTCCCTCCAGAGGTAGGCCCTGACCTCTGTCCTTTCTTTGGGCAGTCCTTAACCAGATGTCCTACCTCGCCACAGTGGAAACAACCAGTCTTCTTCTTCTTCCTACAGTCTTTGCTTAGATGGCCTGGTGTCCCACAATTAAAGCATCTTTTCTTTCCCTTACCATTGTTGTCTTTACCACCCTTCTTGTTCTACTGTTGCTATTGTGGTTTCTTTTGATCCGCTTTCTTCTTAGGTTCCTTATTAGCATTAGCGCCTTTCTCATCTTCATGCATAAGCGCTATGTCAACTAGTCTCTCAAAGGTGCCCCCCATAGGGATGTGGGTCATAGCTAACCCATGTAGCGGCTCGTTCAAACCCTTAACAAATCTCAGGGCCTTCTTTTCGGTTGTATTCACCAAGTCCAAGCCAAAACTTGCCAACTGATTGAACTTGTTGACGTATTCTTTCACTGATAGATTCCCCTGCCTCAATGCCAAAAACCTTTCCATGTATAGATTCTCTTCAGCCCGTGAGAGAAACTTCGCCTCAAACCTACGCCTGAAATCCGGCCATGTATCAACTGGACGCTCTCCATTAGTGACCTCCCACCAAAACGAGGCCTCATCCTTCGTTAACAAGGCAACTAACTGGACCTTTCTTCCATCTTCTACCTCAAAGATTCCAAACAGTTCTTCCACCTCCTTTAGCCAATTTCGAGCTTCAACAAACGTCTCCGACCCGTGAAAAGGTTTCCCGCCCATTGCCCGAAATTCCTTGCATATCTTTGTGAAAGTGTCAACACGGGGAGGAGGAGGAGAAGGAGGAGCATTTGCTGGGCCTGCGACATGGGCCCAAGCTTCTAGATACCTTCTAAACCATCCTCGTATCGGTATCCCCTCGGGTATCTCGGGAATTCCAGACATGCTGAAAAGAAAATGAAGAGATTCAAACGAAGAATTCGAAAGAAAGATATATGGCTCTTGGGGTTATGTTTTTAAAATAAACTTTTCTCTTGAAGATGTTCTCCTCAAAACATACTTTTTAAAGTATTTCTTTATAAAATGCTTTTGAAAAATAGTTTTTCAAAATATCTTATCTTTTCTAGTAACCTTCAGCTCTGATACCACGTGTGACACCCCATGTCCATTAATGTCACTCACAAAGGGAATGCATTAACTTCCATGGAGTGTTTTAAGTGTGTATAGAACAGAAACTAAACAACAAGACAGATATAAAAAAGTACTTGAAAATTTAAAACTTCATTCATTGCAGCGGTAAACAAATAGGTTTGGTTACATCATAAAAAAACCCAAAGACTAGAGTCGAGTACATAATATCCATCTTGATTAAATCAGAGTACATGAAAATGGAAGACATAACCCCAACATAAAATAGCCATAAATAAGATAGGCTGAACTTTTACTTCAGCGATCCAAGCAACTTCCAAAGAAAGTGATAAAGATGTCCAAAATCAAGCTCCACTAGTACTAGTCCCACCCGGAGCACCTGGGGGGAAGGAAGAAAAGAGGTGGAAACAAAGGAGTCAGACATACAGTCTGGCGAGTGCAAAAACTTTAACAATATAATCATTAAGTAACTAGGACAAGGCATAAGCTGGAAAATAAGGAAATGACTGTGAACAAATGGGTGTGACAGAGCAAACAAAGGAAATAAGATGAACAAGAATAACGTTAAAGGCGCACCTAATCACTATAAGATAATTACTACACTGCACCACACCAAACACCCTAAAAGTTGATCCTGCATACATAACTTAATAATGATAATGGCAGTTTCGTGTACCCCTAGCTGCCTTCATAGGTGTCGTCTGCCCCTATCTCCACTAGGTGTACCCACTACCCCCATTCGATCGACTCCTTAACTCGTAGATACCCGTGCTGGCCCCACAGTGGGGTGTATCACTTCCCAAAGTGGCAACCCGATACCACCAAGACGCACAGCTTATATCTACACGATGCAAAAACGTCTTACCTACCAGCCCGGGCCCACACACGCATATGACCCCGTTGGACTTGCGTTGCCACCGCTAACCCGTTTTGACCTCTTACAATCAAACCCAGTACGCGTGTCCCGTCCTCGACTTGGGTCGAGCCCACAAAGATAGTTAATGGGTTACTGGTTTGAAAAGGGTCCCCATGCATGACACAAGCTTACTACCTATGCTTGGTCCCCTCTAAGGTTTTTCCCTACTTAACCTCATTATTATTCATGTCTTCTTACATGTTTCAATCTTGGTTAAGTGCATCTAATCGTATTTCACATGCCACCCAAGACACCCTCTTAATTTCACAAGCCACCCAAAGCACCCACTTAACCCCCTCATGTCCCACCACATGTTTATCTGGTTAAGTGTTTCTTAATTCATTAACACCGTAACCTTGTAATGACCTCCCACATTAGACTGGCATTTGTGGCAGTTGGATTTGCCGAGCGTGTCCGGGCAGTCTTACACCACAAACGAGCCTAACCTCGTGTTTTTACAACTGTTACGCATTTAATTCATGCCTTCGACCTCTCACATTAGACTGGCATTTGTGGCTGCTGGATTTGCCTGGCAGATCCGGGCAGTCTGATACCACAAAAGAGTCTAACCTCGTGTCTTAGGCGGTTTATTATTACACGTCTTCATTTAACCCCAAATTGGATTAATATTGCTATTCAAATTTGTCAATGAATTCCAAATATACTTATGTGCATTTGTAGCTGCTTGATTTGTCGGGCAGATCCGGGCAGTCTTACACCATAAAAGAGTCTAACCTCATGTCTTAGGCTGTTTATTATTACACGTCTTCATTTAACCCCAAATTTGATTAATATCCCTATTCAAATTTGTCAATGAATTCCAAATATACTTATGTCCATAATTGTCTCAATTATGTCCATAAATGCCAATTTTTTCCAATTAATGTCTTAAATTAATTATATGCCTTTTCAAGGCCATTATGCCAAATCTCAATATGTGTATATTCAATATTACCCCCATCGTCCCCACGTTGTTCGTTCGTTTATCATGACATATATGTATATTAGACTAGCAATTAGTCTAGCACATAAAAGGGAAGAAACATCGCAAATTTGCATAGCACAAAAAATGGATCTAATCTTGCAAATAAGGATTACAACATAACTTGCATAAACTTTGTATTGTCATGAATCTAAACATAGGCCTAAAGGTGTGAACTTGCATATATATAATATAGTTTTTCACCTAAAACTTGCATATATGAATATAGTTTTCATTCCAAAACTTGCATAGGCCATAGTCACAAACTTGCATAAAACTATGTACTTCATAGATCTAAATCTAAAGGTGTAATCTTGCATATATGTGAATCCAATTTCTACCTAAACTTGCATATAATCACTTTATTTGATTCACATGTAAACTGGTGTATAATTCATATAGAAACTAGCATAAAATCTACACCCAAACTTGCATATAAAATGATGTCAAACGTGAATCAAGTTGAACATAGGTGATTTGGCATATGAAAAGGGATCCACAACAAAATTATCATTATGAATAACTAGTATATATTCACAAAATATCACATTTTTCCAATGTCTCACAAACATAGACTTATAATCCAATTTATAACTCAACCCAATTAACTTATTAATTATCTTATTAAAGAAATTGAACTCACAACTCAAAGAAGGTCTTGAGTTCTGGAATCTAAGTTCTGAAATTGATTTAGCTCGCCTTTGAAGTAGACAAATTCGTTGTTGTTGTTATAAATTTGAGTTGAATTGAGTTGATTAGCTTCACTTTTCCTCTAGTTGGTGGCGGCTACTCTAGGTTGCAAGGTGATAGCATGACGGCCATGGTTCTAATTTTTATTTGGTTTTAGGGTTTGAGTCTACATGTGTTTATATAGAATTTAGGATTAATTTAGGCCATCCGGTCAACCTAGAATCAATCAAGACCATCCAGTCAAGATAGAGTGACACCTCAGCCCTAATGACTCAGCACTGAGTCACAAAATCGTCATCCCTCAGATCTTCTCGGGGAGGGGGGGAGGTCGATCCCCAGGTCGACCTGTAGGGGGGGAGGTCGACACTACGGTCGACCCCCTGGTCAACCTGGGTCCTAGCTGGGAATTTTCCCGCCCAGTCCGCTTCTGACTTCTGATTTGAATTTCGAACCTGTTTCGAGCTGTTTGAATTTATTTGAATTTTCTGGAAACTTCTGACGGCCATAACTTCTTCATACGAAGTCCAATTTACGCAAACTCAGACTCTACCTCAACCAGAATTCCGAGACGAACACAATGGCATAACCCGTTTCCCTTGATTCTTACATTTAAAATTAATTATTCTTTAATATTTAAATTTACGGGGTGTTACAACTATAATTCAGATCCAGAATTTGGTGGACACTTTCGAGGGGATATGGAACGATATTTATTGTTTTACAATAAAATTTATCTTTGACACATTTCTTATTTTTATGCTAATATCACTCTTATCTAAGATGTAGGCTTGCCATTTCATTAATATTAAATCATTTGCTAACATATTCATTTATAGAGTTTTTTTTCACGTGGATCAAGAAATCAAACCCCAAATAACTGTAGTGGAGTGAATAGTTGCTTTAGTTAGGTTTATAAATTTGTGAAAGAGAAATGATATAATTAAAGGATTATTGTTAAATTTTGTAACATTTTGGAATCCCATAGTTTATTTTATAAAAAGAATATCGTTGGTTTTCATAAACTTATTCTTATTTCCACTTTTCCGCATAAAATACAACATTTGATTTAAAGAGAAAATAAGCAAATAAAAAGGAAGGGAAAGAAAATAAAAAGGAAGGGACATTGTAATGCCCCGTATTTTTATGGTATAATAATTAATTTATTTAATTATTTAAATAGTGATATATAGATTTAAATAGTTGTTTAATTAAATTATATGGAATATTTAATTAAAATAAATAATAGAATAATATATTTAATTTCTGAAATAATCAAAAATAGTGGAATTCACAATATTGTGTGAATTGGATCATTTATAATACATAATTCAGTTTGGAATTTAATTTGAATAATGAATATATTTAAATAACGACAGTTTGAACGCATAATTATATTATAATTATAATCGAGCTCAAAATGGTGCGGTAGTTCGCTATTTGGCGATTCGAACTTTAAATGAATATACAGAATCCATTTTAAATTGGATTTCTGTGAAACAAGAAACGTTCAGAGCTGGTTAAGTATATTTTTCTAGTGGAAGAGAAAAATCGGGATTTCGTCATGTAGATTTTGATTTATGTCCAAATCCAATTTTAGAAAAGTCGCTATGATATTCCTTTGAAATTTATAAATATATATTTATATTATATAAGGATTTTGTATATAAATCGAATATCGATATAACTGGGAATTTTGAAATATCGATTTATAAATCCAATTGGAGCTATATGATATTCTATTGTGAATATATACGATAATATATATTTACTAATATTTAATTTAATTATTTTTAAATATATTTATATATTTAAATGGGTTATTTAGAGCTTTAAAAATAGCCAATTTTGCAAATGACCTCCGTTTTCGACGAAACTAATTTTGTTGGATCCGCAATATTAAATTATTGTTTGATTTCAATTTTCGTGATTTTTGAAGTCAGTATGTGGTCGTACGGATTTTTAATGTGAAAAACAGTCAGTATTTCGATAGTTAAAAATATGCTGTGTGAGCAAACGAAGTCGAAGTTCGATGAAACCAGTTTCGTTGGGTACATAATGTCAAACTGTAGCTGCATGTCCAGTTTCATAATTTTTGGGCGTCATGTGTAATTACAGGAATTTTAGAGGACAAATAAAAATAGCGTTTGCTTAAAATTCAATATAATAATCGAATAAAAAAATAAATAAAAATATCCTATATAAACATCTTTATGCTTCAAACCCTTATACATCTTCCCCGTAGTCAACATCCTCTCAGCCGCTATTTTTTTTACTCCTCAAAAATCAAAACGCAACTTGTAAAAATCCAAACAAATACAATAAAATTCCTAAAATCGAAGTACACATGTATTTAGACTCCTAGAGGAGTTTGCTTCAATCTCATATAGGTATTCATGGGTTTCTCAACCTTTTTGTTCGCTGTTTGGTACAGCGTCGGTTTTCTAAGCTCTAGGGCTCCGATGTTTGGCCAGTGGAAGCATTGATTTGTGATTTCGAGTTTATATTTGGGTTTATCGCGTTGAATGAAATTTACGGGCCAATTTTTGAGGATATCGGTGGAATTCGTGTTCGATCTTTTACTATGTTCATTGTGAAACCGTGGAGAACGAGATTTATCTCGTGCGAGCGAAGTTGATCTTATGGGGATGGAGTAATAGAGTTTGGAAAGAGAAGAGGGATTGTGTTGTCGGTTTTTAAAATCGTGGAGTGTAGGAGGAACGAAGGGAAGAGAAAGATGCCACAATGGCCATTAAAGAGGAGTCGCGTCTTTTCTTTATCTGGGAGGAAGAAGAATGTGGATTGGGTGTTAAGAATGGAGTATGGGCCGTAACTTTGGGTAAGGCCCAATTATAAAGTTATAAAGGGAACTATGTTATGTTTTAAATTAAAATAGTATTCAAACTTAGAAATTGTATAATTGTTTCATATGTTATCATAATTTGACGAAACAAGATCCTTTGGGATCGTATGGACGAGCGCTACCCAATGGAACTGACTAGGACTGAATTGGAGCTCGTTACAATTTATAGCGAAATAAATTGTCCGTCTGAATCAAGCGATGGTTATCGTTATTAATGATGATCGTCCAATGTGAGTAAAACTCACCAACTCTATTAGTTCATATTTTTGTAACATATAATTAGAAAATGTAAATGATGATGATTGCTGTGTGCTGATTGTTTGATTGAATTTCTGAATGATTGGTTAAAATTTTAGATAGCGATATATATATATATATATATATATATATATAAACCGTTAACTAAATATTGATTCTGTTTATCAGAATATTTCATGCTGAAGTGATATCGATGTGAATTATATTGTGTAACATCTGTGGATGCATGGAAACAGGTCGGAGGGATCCAACTGGATTCCTTAACGTTTACTTTACTATTTTCATATATTGTAATATATGATGTGATATATAATCTGTTATTGATTATGTGTGTTTGAATGATATCGATCATTGTTGGGTGGTATTTTAAATACCGTAAGAAATACTGGGATGTAGAAAAGGGGATTTTCAAAGTGTATTTTGAAAATAAATTATTTATATAATATCAGTGGATTTTATACATAAAAGAAAAAGGATTTTATAAAAGAATCTAGTTATAAAATCAAAAGGGTTTTTGAAAAGGAAATATTTGTGAAGAACAAATATAAAAGGAATTATTTGTGAAGAACATATATAAAAGGAAATATTTGTGAAAACAAACATAAAAGGAAATATTTGTGAAAACAAATATAAAAGGAAATAGTTGTGAAAACGAATTGAAAAGGAAATATTTGTAAAACATTTACAAATAGAATTGAAAGGGAAATAATTGTAAAACAAATAAATAGATTATAAAAGGAAAGAATTTATTGGCTAAATAAATAGAATTGAAAAGGGAATATTTGTTGAATAAATAGAAAGATAAAAGGAATATATATTGGGAGAATAAATAGAAGGATAATAGGAATATTTATTTAGAAAATAAATAAGATATCATAAAAGGAAATAATTGGAAAGTAAGTAGGATTATAAAAGGAATTAGAGTTAATCGATTAAAGTTAAATCGAACTAGAGTTTTTCAAATAGAGTTAATCGAACAAGAGTTAGCCGAATATTAGTTATTCGAATAGAGTTAATCGATTAAAGTTAAATCGAACTAGAGTTATTCAAATAGAGTTAATCGAACAAGAGTTAGCCGAATATTAGTTATTTGAATAGAGTTAATTGAATTAAAGTTAGTCAGATTAGAGTTATCGAATATTAGTTATTCGAAGAAAGGAGGTATCAAATGTAGGAGTTTATTCGAATAGGGTTAAAGGAGTAATCGAATATAGTTTATTCGAAAGGAGTAATCGAATATAGTTTATTCGAAAGGAGTAATCGAATATAGTTTATTCGAAAGGAGTAATCGAATCTAGCTTATTTGAAAGAAGATTATCGAATATAGTTTATTCGAAAGAGGGATTATCGAATATTAGTTTATTCAAAGAGAGATAATCGAAAATAAGTTATTCGAAGATAGTTAATCAAAAGGAATAAATCGATTAGAGTTAATCGAGTTAGAGTTAATCGATTAGAGTTAATCGAGTTAGAGTTAATTGAAGGAGTTAATCGAATATTAGTTATTCGAAGAGAGATAATCGAATATTAGTTATTTGAGAGGAAATAATCGAATATTAGTTATTCGAGAGGAGATAATCGAATATTAGTTATTCGAGGAGAGTTAATCGAATATTAGTTATTCGAGGAGAGTTAATCGAATATAAGTTATTCGAAAGGAGTTATCGAATATTAGTTATTCGAAGGAGTTGATCGAATAGAAATTAGAGTTATCGATTAGAGTTAATTGAATAGAGTTAATTAGAAAGGAGTTATCGAATGTAGGAGTTTATTTGAATAGAGTTAAAGGAGTTAATCGAATATAGTTTATTCGAATAGAGTTAAAGGAGTTATCGAATATAGTTATTTGAAAGGAGTTAATCGGATATAGTTTATTCGAAAGGAGTTAAGTGATAAGAGTAAATGAATTAAATTTAATCGAGTTAAAGTTAATGGAGTTATGGCTAATTGATTGAGTTAATCGAG
Organism: Allium sativum; assembly: GCA_030737875.1. Taxonomy (NCBI): domain Eukaryota; kingdom Viridiplantae; phylum Streptophyta; class Magnoliopsida; order Asparagales; family Amaryllidaceae; genus Allium; species Allium sativum. Next base: position 216,164,097 of record CM060916.1, on the reverse strand, counting down.
TTATATTTTGGAGTTAGATATTTCAGAAGTAGGAATTATAACGCTATAGTTATAATCAAATGTTTTTCAATAAAGAAGTGGATTCGTAAATAGAATCCGAGAGTTACATAAGGAAGTTGTTAAAGATTTAAAAGGTGAACCTTGCCTATCAGTTAAGGTCTGAGAGGTAGTTATACCCCAACTTGATTGGCTTCGTTTTTAACTAAGGAATGGTTAAGGTTTGATAGTGAAGGTTGGTTAAGTGAATTTAGTTAATGAAGGTAATGATTTGAATTGGCGTAGCGATGTTCTATTTAAATATCTGTTTAAATCCAATGAAGGAGTTTTGGAAACATTTTCCAAAATATAATCGGAGATATCTTCTAATCATAGAAAATGAAATGTTTGATGATAAAGAATACTGGAATGACAGTGATACGTGAAAAAGAGATGGAAATGTTTTCCAATGATTAATAACGTATATTTTCTAAATTTAGAAAATAAGAATTTATTGAGATATGGAAATGGGTAACTGAATAAATTAGTGATAAATTAATTTAAAAGGATGAATGTTGATTGATCGATAGAATTTCCATCTGGAAATAATATCGTTGTTTGCACACGTGTTTTTCTTTGATAGTTAACTCATCGACTATCGAAGTTTTTGACCATTTTTTCGTTGTCGATACGGAGAGAACGGGATCAGATTCATTATCTGAAAGCCACTATGTATGGGCATTAGCGTTGCAATCAAATATGATGAAGATAATTGAAGACAGAGTTATGCAAGGGTTGTCCTGTTTACAGAATAGTACCTTTGGTTTGTCCAGTCCCAGGACGACCTGTATGGAAGAATGTCTGACAGAATATATTTAATGGATTGCGTAAGTTGATCTCTTCAAACATATATATGTTTTGTAGCAGAGGAATTCGTTTCTCTTAGCTGTATACCAGTTGTATTTTTGGGGAAATCAATTTGCGATTTGGCGGGTATGACGATGTGACATTCAAAGTGAATAAATGTGTGATCTGTCAGAGATAAGCGTGGCCTCTAACCTCACAACCGAGAAATGACAAAAATCGGGCAGGCAGCAAGGCTAAGTGGTTGGCTGCCAAGTAGGGTGTATCACCTATCTAGAGATATTCATTTCATTCTATAATCTATTGTCGATGCTGTCCCATTCGGGGAACGGTTGCTGATCCCAACCGTTGGTGATATACATTCGATACACTCAAGCGTAATGAGTGGTTAGTCATGTGTGGTCGGGTTGCAAGATGTTCTTGTTGAACCCAGTGTATTCCTCTCTAGAGGTACAATATCGGAAGGTGGTTCCATACCTTGTCATAGTTGGAAATCCATTACCCAATAAGTGCTTGCGGTTTTGATTGTATACTATATATGTGGAATGTGAGATGAAAGCGTTCTGCAAGATGATTATTATATTATGGTTGATAGAGACTATTATAATATCAAAAGAGTTTTGATATAAAAGATCATTTTTTTTCTTTCAAAATGATTTGAAAGTTAAATCAAATTGATTTGGATTCTCTTAAGGGAAAAACCCGTTTCGTTATACGGCGTGGTCTTATGAGATATCATTATTTTTCCAAACTATTTTAAATTGTTTACACATACCAGTCCCATGACTGACCCAGAGTTTGTTTTGTTTTGTTTTTCCTAAACTCTTGGGTGCCCAATTTTGTACGGGCAGTCAAGTAGTCAGGATTTTACTGATTTTATTTTAAAGTTATGTATCTATTATATATTGTTCATTCCTCTTTGAGATTCGTATTTACTCTGATGTTGTAGGTTCTTCTTCTTCTTCTATTCTAAGTTTCTATCTTATCTATTCTCACCCTTTAATTTCTTTCATGGACTATCTGGTATTTCCGATGCTTGATTAATCGACATCGTGTTTGGTGTCGATAACCAGGATCGCGAAATTCCAAGGTCGTTACAAACATGCAAATTATGCAAACTTCTCCATATTGGACAGCTTTATTCCAAATAAAAACAAATATGAACATTTCCTCTGATTTCGAATGGAATTAATATCATTTAGTTTGTTGAATTTATGGAAATTAAATGAAAAATATTCCAAAGATAATGTTGGTTCGACTTACTAAATATGGAAACCTATTCCAATTTTTATACTGACTAGAATACATACATATTTGTTAAGATGGGAACACACACCTATTAAATATGCTACAGAAACAGAGGAACTTAAATTTAACTAAATTATACATGCATAACCCTCGCTGAATATGTAATTCATTTCAAAAATAAATAATAAACAAATGAATCACTAAGAAATAAACCTCTAAGAATCAGAAAATTGTAACTTCCTATTAAATGGCAGTCGCTAATTAATTAAAAGAAACACTAAGATTGCAGCCCAAATCAATTAGAGATTTGAATTAAAAAGGTGGCAACTAAATTTAATGTAATAAACGGAAATATGTTATTGCAACGATAATAAATGTAAAAATGAATGCGACTTGGAATACAAAAAATAGTAGTCAATTTGAACATAATAAATAATTTCTTTAAAAAAGGACAATGATTGAAAGCAAATTGGGAAATACAATTATTTAAAAAGAGACAAATGGATTAAATGGATCACTTATAAATGGAATGACAATGATTACTAATTATAAATTAGTAATTAACCTAGGTTGACATCTAGCGTATAAAATATAATTGAGATTATTGAATAATTATAGTTGAATAAGTCCAATACTAAATTAGGATAGTGATAATTTAACTTCGGACAATCGGTTAGACTTAATGGATTAGTGACGCAACGTCAATAATCAATGCAGTCAACCAACAGAACTCTTCACTTCACTTCATTTCGAGTCTACCAGTGGTAAGGTGCACTTACTATTAATGTGGGATATCACCATCCAATGACTGGTAAGCACGCAAGAGTTATGACTGCCTTTAATAAGGTATTAAATGTTTTATAAAAATGCTAAGGACGTCTTGGAAAAGGTTTACTTCAAGTATTAAGGCATTAAGTGACTGTTAGGCCCACCTCCCTACCAAAGAGGAAATATAGTAAGATTTTGATGATTTAAATGACTAAGTGTAACAACCCGCATTCTATGCATCGGAGGATCTTAGAATATTTATTTCTTTCCCATATGAAGTCGTATGGTCATGTAACTTTGGGAAACAACCAATAGACTCATTTCCCATGTTCATGATTTTTGTCGATTTTTAAATGACAGTTGTGCCCCTAGCTGATCTTGTTTTGGCCATAACTTTTGATTGGAAAGGAATTTTGACCTGAAACCACTTCCATTAGATTCGTTTGATGGTTTACCTTTCCGTAGAGTGGTCACATGTGAAAAACGGACTCACCGTTTGGGAGATATGGCTGAAATAAGGTTTGGAAGGTGAAAAACTGCTTAACCGGGCCAAATAGGGTGATTAGTGGATGGGCCCATAACCCGTTTCGGGATTAGGGTTATGGGGAGGCTGAAAAGGGTTAGAGAATCATTTTATTTCAGTTTTCTAGCCTTCACTTACCTCTAAGAAACCCTAAAAATGGCCTCCAACCTCTAAATCACCTCCAAATCTCTTTCTACTTGAAGATTGGGCTTAGCAACATCAAATCAAGGCGGATCAACATCAAATCAAGATTAGAGCTGCTGTTTTGCATTGGGATCTTCACCAAATCAGAGATTTATTTCAGATCTAAGTTTTGTTTGTGGCTAAGGTGAGTGATTTGCATTGTTTTTCACTAATTACGGCTAATTATGGTAATTAGCGAAGATTAGCGAAATTATGGCTCAGAAAAATCTAGAAAAATTCCTAAAATTCTAAAACACCATTTTATGCCTTTGATATGAATTTGGGTTAATTTCGACTAATTATATGCTTAAACATGATTAAGGGGGGTTAAGGGAAAACATGGGGTTTTTGGCTATGTTTGATCCATTTTAACCTATCGTATTGATGTTTTGGTGTTTGAGGCCACTTCTGTTTGTTGCTATGACTGTTTGGAATGATTTGTGGTTGTTTAGAAAAGTTGGATTGGTCAAAAACGTCGTCGAATGGTGTAAACAAGTTGCTGGAAAAGTTGCAGAAAGTTGTGCAAGGTTTCAGATCGGGTTAGGGGGCTCGGGTCGGATTGGAGGAGCTGAGCAGAGTACCGAACCGGATCGGAACCCAGTACAAGAATGAGGGATTGGCAAGAAGGAAGGCCACGTGCAAAAAGGGTTGGAGTTTGGTTGAGGATCGGATCGGAGAGAGACCAAGGGGGGATCAGATCGGAGGAAAACTAAAGGGCATCGGATCGGAGAGACTACAGGGGATCGGGTCGGAGAAACCAAAGGAGAACAGATCTGGAGACTTGGGAAAGCACACCCGAACCAAGCCATCTCAACACACCCGAACCAAACCGACGTCTGAAGAAGGAGAACCACCGAACCGAACCGCATCCAGGAGTGAAGCATTCTACCGAACCGAATTCAGGGCCACTTCTACGCGATGACTTTTCTGAAGACCAACTCCAATTCGACCAAGACCCGAGATGCAAAGGAAGTCCAAGTAGGAAGTTAGAGCTCAGGATCTAGTTGGGAGCCAATGAGTTCACTTCGGGATTGGGCTTTGCTGCCGGACATGTGCAAAGGGGTTGTCGGTATTCATAACTTTGGTTCACCACTGAGAGATGGATAGTGGGCTTGTAGTGATAGTTACACGGGATTGGATTCCGTCATGGCCCAAAGTATTAGGTGACCAAAGTAGTGGATATCGTATGCTTTACGCACTGAGTGAGGGATGTGAGGATGATTGCTATGCTTGATTGTTTGACATCACTATGACATGCACACCCCCACCCCCGTTATCTTTACACCATTTGAAATGGCACCTTAGAGCGTTTGTAATAACCCGGAAATTCTGAACCAGTTTAAAATTTTTATTTTGGCAATTTTAGCGAATTTTGAATATTTAAAATGAATTATTTTAAATAATATCGACGAGAAATTTATTTTGGATATAATTCGAACATATATATTTATACGCGTCGTCGTTAGAATATAAATAATTATATATAATTATAAATAGAATTGAAAATGGCGCGGTAGTTCGATAATTCGATTTCAAACTTCAATTGAATGTACCAGGTGCAAAACAATCCGGATTTTAGTGAAACCAAAAATAATAGGATCTAATTGAGAATATCTTTCCAACGAATCCGAAAAATCGAAATTTCATAGCGGGAATCAAAAGATATGTCCAGTTGAAAATTTTGAATAGTCGCTATGGAATTCAGGCCCTTAAAAATGGGAATTTTGCAAACGACCTCGGATTTTGACGAAACCACTTTTGTTGGGTCCGTGATGTTAAATTATTGCTAGATTTCAAATTTCATAATTTTCAGAATCAATATGTGAGCGTGGCAAAGGAAAACATGTTTGACCAGTTTTAGTTGATTTTAATCGACTGGAAAATGGCCATTTTTCCAACGGTCTCGGAATTCGACGAAACTAGTTTTGTTAGGACCGTATCGTCAATACGAAGCTAGAAAATATTTTTCTGGAATTTTTCTAGTTAGTATGTGACCCCGGTAAATTGAAATGCGCGTTCAAATTCAATATATAGAGTTATATGTTGATTTTAACGGAAACTGATCGAAACAGCCGAATCAGCCTGCGATACATATCCCATTGTGTTCGGAATGGGGGTAAAACGCTAGGGACGATAGTCGGTGGGCTCAATTTTGAGTTCATATGTAAAGTCAACATATAGGAGAATAAAATAATAAAATATAATTATATATATAAACCTACACCCCCTTCTAAACCTAAATCAGAAATAGCCCGCCCCTTTTTTTAATCGACTGCTACAAAACCCGTCGCCCTGCCCTCGCCGTCGGAGGCGCGCTCCCTCCCAGACCCGGCGCCGCCAGTGGCGAACCCCCCTCCTCACGCCCCACCTCTTCTCCTCTTTCCCCTTTCCTTCTCGCGACAACAACCCACCGCATCCTTGAACCCGCTGCACCGAAGTCACTGCGCCACGCTGGGCCCACCGCCGCCCATGCCCCTTCTCCGACCAACCTCACCCCCGCGCAGCACCCCGTGCTCCTCTTCCAACCAAAAACACAGTGAGCCTCCTTCTTCCTTTTTGTTACATTGTTTTGATTTCAATCTTTTCCTTTCTTTCTTTGTTGAATGATAGTACTAGGAGATTTGGATTTTGGTATAGAGAATATATATTTAAAAATGCAATTTTTATTTGTATAAAAGGCGAGGTTTTTCATGTATAAAAGGCGAGATTTTATATTATAGTAGGAGGGTTAAAAACATGATTTTTATATCTTGAATAACGAAGTAAAAATTCGATTTTTATATATTGAATAACAAAGTAAAAATTCGATTTTTATATATTGAATAGCAAAGTAAAAATTCAATTTTTATATATTGAATAACAAAGAAAAATTCGATTTTTATATATTGAATAGCGAAGTAAAAATTCGATTTTTACATATGTAGAGAATACGGGCAACGAAGGTGATAAAAAGGCGGGGACAATGAAGATTTCTATCAAAGAAGAGTCAAGGAGTTAGGATAGCTTTGGTGAGAATTTCTCACTCTTCAATTTTTTTTCTAGTTATATATATATACTAGGATGCAGACGGTGTTTAGTAGCACCCGACACCATCGTCCACAGACCATGGACTTGTTTGTTTGGTTATGTAGTTGGTTAGATTATTTGGTTTGAATTGAATTGTTTGGTGAAATGGAATGGATTTGATTGATGTGTGAATGGCGTGGGCCTTCACTAGACCGGGGATAAGGCTAGGCCTTGTCCCGTTTCTAGTATCGTGCCGTTATGCCGCCAAGATTTTCTAAAAATAAATCAGAAAAATAAAAATATCATTTTATTTAATAAATGAACTGAATAGAATATTCGTTGGTTGAATAAAATATTTTATCGTTAAAAATATAATTTTTAACGTGAATGTGAATAAATAAATATTCATTTACAAACCGGACAGTTTGTTTATGTACACTAATTTGACTGACATTGATAGGGACGATAAATTTTACACATCGCCCAACTGCACAAATAAAAATATGTGTTTGATTGTTTGAAACCCCACACGGGTATTGGGATAAAATACGGTATACACTAATCCCAATAATTAGTTGTATGTCGATCGATTGATTGACAGGCTGTTATAAGCGTTAGATATCTATATTTGATGCTTATACAGTGTAGTGCACTTTGGATGATGGTTGATTATTTATCGTTGCTATTATATACATTTGTTGTATGGAATTCATATAATTAACTTTATATGGTAATTGATTGGGCCTCATTCCAATCGGGAAAATAAAGAATAATATAAAATAAATGTTCATGTGTTGACCGTACTCATCCGTTGAGATTAGTCATGTGTTGAACGAAATATTTTAATAATAAAATTTACATCTTTATCAATATAAAATAGAGGCTCATGTGTTGACTGTACTCATCCGTTGAGATTAGTCATGTGTTGAACGAAATATTTTAATAATAAAATTTACATCTTTATCAATATAAAATAGAGGTTCATGTGTTGACCGTACTCATCCGTTGAGATTAGTCATGTGTTGAACGAAATATTTTAATAATAAAATTTACATCTTTATCAATATAAAATAGAGGTTCATGTGTTGATCGTACTCATCCGTTGAGATTAGTCATGTGTTGAACGAAATATTTTAATAATAAAATTTACATCTTTATCAATATAAAATAGAGGTTCATGTGTTGACCGTACTCATCCGTTGAGATTAGTCATGTGTTGAACGAAATATTTTAATAATAAAATTTACATCTTTATCAATATAAAATAAAGATTCATGTGTTGATAGTACTCATTGTTGAGATTAGTCATGTGTTGAACGAAATATTTTAATAATAGGAAATATTTGAAAAAGAAATATTTGAAATAGAATATTTGAAAATAGAAATATATGAAGCCGTGTTGATTAGATTGACGCCATTTTGTATTTATATCGATTTTATTCATTTTAAAATGAATATTGAAAAGTGATTTCGAAATCGAATATTTTGAAATGAAATTTGAATTAAATTGAATTGAACCGAATAGAAAACCAAATTGAATAGAAAACGAATTTGATTTGAATAGAAAACCAATTTGAATTGAATTGAATAGTAAACGAATTTGATTTGAATAGAAAACCAATTTGAATTGAATTGAATAGAAAACGAATTTGATTCGAATAGAAAACCAATTTGAATTGAATCGTATAGAAAACCAATTTGAATTGAATTGAATAGAAATGAATTTTAAAACGAATTTATAAGGCAAAATTTAATTTTGATTTGAATTGAAATGGAAGTTGAAAATGTTTTTGAAACGAATTCAAAACTATTTATATAATTCGTTTTAAATAGAAATCGACGAAATATTTATTATATATATTTTATATATAATACAATGGCCTGAATAGAACGCGCCGCGCCGTGGCAGTTCGTGGATTTCGACCATTTATTTCAAACGGACATTACGTGAGATCCGACCGTCGGATTCTCCTAAAACCGGAACCGTTGGGTTCGTATCGAAAAGAGCCTTCTAACGAATATTAGAAATTTGAAATCTAACGGTTGGATTTGGAGATACGTCCAAATCAAATTCGAAAAAGGTCGTTGTAAGTGCAGTTCGATGGCCGTTGATGGAAATCGACTGTACGGGCCTTGATAAAATTATTAAAAATAGTAATAATTTGTGTAAAATCATAAGAAATGATTTGGGAAAAATTGGGATGAAAAACTCCATATTTGAAAAGATAAAAATAGATTTTTATCGAAATGAACTAGTTTTGAACTAAAATTAAAACCCATTTATTTTTAAATAAATAAATTGGATTTGAAATGGGTTGTAAATAGAATTGATTTGTGGGTTTATCGTGAACGGTGTTTTAAATAACACTTGTTTTTTAACCTGATAATAAATAGAATGTGATTTGGGTTTATCGTGAACTGTGTTTTAAATGACATTAGTTCTTTAACCCAGTGAAAGGAGTTTTAATGAATCCGCAATTAGATTGAAATGTGAATTGATAATTTAAATAATCAAATTTAGAAAATGAGCGAGAATGGAGTATCACCAGTTTTGCTCCAAAGCGATAGTTAAATCTGTAACTCGATTTGAACGTGGGATGGTAATTAATTTTACCGATAACACCGTGGTATTAGATATGGAGTATTACTAGTTTTGCTTCATGGGATGAATATTTGGGATTGGGAAATAAAATAAATAATTACTTCGGAGTGGTTCGCTAGTCTCGACTAGTTTGGAAAACCATGATATGGTTTGAAATGATATCCAAAGGAAGATTAAAGGATAAATTTTAAAGAATTTATCTTGAATAAAATTAATGGGAACCTTTCCCTAAGAATATGAAATTTAGAAACTAGCTGTGGGTTAGCTAAGAAGAATGGTTTCTCGGGTATTGATCTGATGTTGGTTTCGGCCTTCAGGGTTAATATTTAGGAAATTGTTCTCTTGTTGATTTACGGTTAGTTACTTATGAATTGGAATGAGGCGTATGTTGTGTTTGTGTTACATTTGTTTTTAATATACGCGGGTTGTTCGGAAAGTCCGGATTTATACCCATTCTGAATAACCGATTCGACGATATGTCGAAGATGAAGACGGTGGTTGAAGACCGGAAGTCTTCACATCGTTTGGGTGATTACTGATGATCTTTATTGGGCTATACACCCAAGATGAGGGAATCAGTTGGTTGTCGTCCAGACGTACTTGGAGATGGATGGATATGCGAGGAAAGTGCCTCCGGTTTCGTTCAGACCCAGAACGAACTTGTAAATGGATTGTGTGTCTGACATTGGACTTTATTCTGTGTTGATTGATCTCTATTAAATATACATCAGTTTGGCGGTGGAGAATTTGTTCTCTTTCTTAACGCCCTTCTCTGAGACGTACGAGCTCAGAGGTTGTATATCGATGGACATCAGTCGCATGGCATGAATTGCATGTGTGGCATGCTGAGTTGCATGGATCAAGGCTTCTGTTGAAAAGCAAAGTCTTGTGGTAGATGATCAAAGCATGGCCTACGTGGCAGCTTTGTGTATAACGTGAATTCGCGAGCCTCACACCTCGGTATGAGTTAAAAAGGGATACGGACTGCAGGGAGAGCACGACGTTTCTTTCTAGCTTTGGTGGTGTCAGTGACTTACCAGCCCTGACATTTATATACTTTTCACCTATGTAGTTGTGGGATGAGGCGCCTCGATTTTAGGTCTGTAAGGACCGGGAAACGTGTGTTCTGGCATAACTAATCCTCTAACGTAAGTGAGGACCGGCCCTGAAGCATCCAGGATTGCCCAGAGTGTGTAGTCCTGAGACATTTGCTAGAGTGTCTCGAAAGCGGAGAGGAGCTTGCCCCTTGCCTCAACTCATGACGGAAATCCAATTTCCAATACGAGATATTTCGGCTTCATTTGTAGAGCCTAGTATGGAGACATAGTAGCATGGGATGCTATGTCGTCTATGATTTATAATTATGATTGATATTGTTATGACACTATATACTTATTATAGTATCAAATGATTTGTTTTAAACGTACCAAGCATGTTTGGCTATTATAAGGGAAAACCCTATCCTCCGGCTTGCGTTGCATTGTGTGATGGGACCTGGGTCTTATAATAGCTTCATTTTTCGAAAAAGCATTGCGTTGTTTTCTCTATGCACTGGTATTCTTGGGAGGAAACCTGTTCCGTGTTATACGGCGTGTTCCCTTGAATTACTCTCTTTTAAAATAAAGTTTAAATAACTGTTTTAGTTCTCACGCCAGTCACATGACTGACCTGGAGTTTATTGTTTTAACCTAAACTCTGGGTGCCCCTATTTTCCGCACGGGCAGCTAGTAGTTTTGGTTTTGCGGATTTATATTCACAGGATCCTGGTTTACAGCTGGAATGATATCCGGAAAGCTTTGTATCCGTATATCACCTTCAGTTGTGCTTTGTATTATTTTCCGCTGCTATGTAATTTATTGTAATCTCTGATATTTATCAAATGTAATTTATTCATTTATACTCTGTATATTCTTGTATCTGATGGAATTGTTGTAATAGCAATGAAATGTTCTTCTGTTGTGTTCTGATTTGTCATGTTCTCAAACGATCAGGGATTTCGAACGGTCTAGATCGGTTTAACGACTGATTCGGATCGAGCGAAATTCCCGGCCATCACATTTGGTATCAGAGCTTTGGTTTACAGAGCTCGAGAACAAGACACATTAGAACCGTACGAAACAATTCATCCGATATTGGGTTAGTAATATCCAATTAGAATAACTCGTTAGAGATAAGATCAGTAGTATCCTAGAACGAGTGTGAAGAGGATATTTTTCAATGAAAACAATTTTGTTTTGAAAATTTAAACCATTTTATACGTATTTGAATATTTATTTATTTTGAATTTGGACAATCCATTATATAAAGGTTTTGCATATACGCGTCATGAACGTATATTCGAAGTTTTAATATACTGGATAGATATAGAATCACATTCTAGACACCCGGAGATGGTTCTGATGATTGATCGATCATCATCCGAACTTATGTTCGTGTTTCGAAGGTGTGATTTTCTATATATTTCCATTAGACTGGTGTGAGAACCAAAACTAATATAGCTAGAATACATTGTTGTGAATTGGCATCAAAAACAAGATTTTCAGTATATATATCAAAGTTATGAATTTGAAACGTTAATCCACCAATTGATTGATGTTTGTGTTGTTTGTTTATTTGTTTGATAATTTTGAACCATTATGCCTAATTGAACCAAATATTGAACTGTATTGAAAATTGGTCGCATTTGCCTGTATATACATGTACTTACATTGAACAGGTCATAGCAAGGAGGCTAGAGCAGAGAATAAAATTTGTTTGCCCGACAAATAGGTACATGTTTACTATAATTTACTGTTTTGTTTGGGTGATGATGATTTTATGAGCCTATTGGCTAGCCGCTTGGCTTTTTATTTTTCTTTTTGAGATCAGAAGGCTTGTATGGCAATTTCGGGATTTTCCTGTGGCTCCCGGTGCAGGGGAGGTTATGGCGAAATTTTTCGAAAATTTAGGGTGTTAGCCAAATTTTTGAAAATTTGAAAATTCTCAGAAACTGAAAAGTTGGAGAATGGAAGCCAGATCGAATGTAGAGCTGATTAATCAAACCACTTTCGACTTTGTTCCTTTTCGGGGACGAAAAGTTTTAAGTGGGGGAGATTGTAATAACCCGGAAATTCTGAACCAGTTTAAAAATTTTATTTTGGCAATTTTAGCGAATTTTGAATATTTAAAATGAATTATTTTAAATAATATCGACGAGAAATTTATTTTGGATATAATTCGAACGTATATATTTATACGCGTCGTCGTTAGAATATAAATAATTATATATAATTATAAATAGAATTGAAAATGGCGCGGTAGTTCGATAATTCGATTTCAAACTTCAATTGAATGTACCGGGTGCAAAACAATCCGGATTTTAGTGAAACCAAAAATAATAGGATCTAATTGAGAATGTCTTTCCAACGAATCCCAAAAATCGAAATTTCATAGCGGGAATCAAAAGATATGTCCAGTTGAAAATTCTGAATAGTCGCTATGGAATTCAGGCCCTTAAAAATGGGAATTTTGCAAACGACCTCGGATTTTGACGAAACCACTTTTGTTGGGTCCGTGATGTTAAATTATTGCTAGATTTCAAATTTCATAATTTTCAGAATCAATATGTGAGCGTGGCAAAGGAAAACGTGTTTGACCAGTTTCAGTTGATTTTAATCGACTGGAAAATGGCCATTTTTCCAACGGTCTCGGAATTCGACGAAACTAGTTTTGTTAGGACCATATCGTCAATACGAAGCTAGAAAATATTTTTCTGGAATTTTTCTAGTTAGTATGTGACCCCGGTAAATTGAAATGCGCGTTCAAATTCAATATATAGAGTTATATGTTGATTTTAACGGAAACTGATCGAAACAGCCGAATCAGCCTGCGATACATATCCCATTGTGTTCGGAATGGTGGTAAAACGCTTGGGACGATAGTCGGTGGGCTCAATTTTGAGTTCGTATGTAAAGTCAACATATAGGAGAATAAAATAATAAAATATAATTATATATATAAACCTACACCCCCTTCTAAACCTAAATCAGAAATAGCCCGCCCCTTTTTTTAATCGACTGCTACAAAACCCGTCGCCCTCCCCTACCCTCGCCGTCGGAGGCGCGCTCCCTCCCAGACCCGGCGCCGCCAGTGGCGAACCCCCCTCCTCACGCCCCACCCCTTTCCCCTTTCCTTCTCGCGACAACAACCCACCGCAGCCTTGAACCCGCTGCACCGAAGTCACTGCGCCACGCTGGGCCCACCGCCGCCCCTACCCCTTCTCCGACAAACCTCACCCCGCGCAGCACCCCGTGCTCCTCCTCCAACCAAAAACACAGTGAGCCTCCTTCTTCCTTTTTGTTACATTGTTTTGATTTCAATCTTTTCCTTTCTTTCTTTGTTGAATGACAGTACTAGGAGATTTGGATTTTGGTATAGAGAATATAGATTTAAAAATGCGATTTTTATTTGTATAAAAGGCGAGGTTTTTCATGTATAAAAGGCGAGATTTTATATTATAGTACGAGGGTTAAAAACATGATTTTTATATCTTGAATAACGAAGTAAAAATTCGATTTTTATATATTGAATAACAAAGTAAAAATTCGATTTTCATATATTGAATAGCAAAGTAAAAATTCGATTTTTATATATTGAATAACAAAGTAAAAATTCGATTTTTATATATTGAATAGCGAAGTAAAAATTCGATTTTTACATATGTAGAGAATACGGGCAACGAAGGTGATAAAAAGGTGGGGACAATGAAGATTTCTATCAAAGAAGAGTCAAGGAGTTAGGATAGCTTTGGTGAGAATTTCTCACTCTTCAATTTTTTTTCTAGTTATATATATATACTAGGATGCAGACGGTGTTTAGTAGCACCCGACACCATCGTCCACAGACCATGGACTTGTTTGGTTGTGTAGTTGGTTAGATTATTTGGTTTGAATTGAATTGTTTGGTAAAATGGAATGGATTTGATTGATGTGTGAATGGCGTGGGCCTTCACTAGACCGAGGATAAGGCTAGGCCTTGTCCCGTTTCTAGTATCGTGCCGTTATGCCGCCGAGATTTTCTAAAAATAAATTAGAAAAATAAAAATATCATTTTATTTAATAAATGAACTGAATAGAATATTCGTTGGTTGAATAAAATATTTTATCGTAAAAATATAATTTTTAACGTGAATGTGAATAAATAAATATTCATTTACAAACCGGACAGTTTGTTTATGTACACTGATTTTACTGACATTGATTGGGACGATAAATTTTACACATCGCCCAACTGCACAAATAAAAATCTGTGTTTGATTGTTTGAAACCCCACACGGGTATTGGGATAAAATACGGTATAGACTAATCCCAGTAATTAGTTGTATGTCGATCGATTGATTGACAGGCTGTTATAAGCGTTAGATATCTATATTTGATGCTTATAAAGTGTAGTGCACTTTGGATGATGGTTGATTATTTATCGTTGCTATTATATACATTTGTTGTATGGAATCCATATAATTAACTTTATATGGTAATTGATTGGGCCTCATTCCAATCGGGAAAATAAAGAATAATATAAAATAGAGGTTCATGTGTTGACCGTACTCATCCGTTGAGATTAGTCATGTGTTGAACGAAATATTTTAATAATAAAATTTACATCTTTATCAATATAAAATAGAGGTTCATGTGTTGACCGTACTCATCCGTTGAGATTAGTCATGTGTTGAACGAAATATTTTAATAATAAAATTTACATCTTTATCAATATAAAATAGAGGTTCATGTGTTGACCGTACTCATCCGTTGAGATTAGTCATGTGTTGAACGAAATATTTTAATAATAAAATTTACACCTTTATCAATATAAAATAGAGGTTCATGTGTTGACCGTACTCATCCGTTGAGATTAGTCATGTGTTGAACGAAATATTTTAATAATAAAATTTACATCTTTATCAATATAAAATAGAGGTTCATGTGTTGACCGTACTCATCCGTTGAGATTAGTCATGTGTTGAACGAAATATTTTAATAATAAAATTTACATCTTTATCAATATAAAATAAAGGTTCATGTGTTAACAGTACTCATCCGTTGAGATTAGTCATGTGTTGAACGAAATATTTTGATAATAGGAAATATTTGAAAAAGAAATATTTGAAATAGAATATTTGAAAATAGAAATATATGAAGCCGTGTTGATTAGATTGACGCCATTTTGACGTGAACGATATTTATATCGATTTTATTCATTTTAAAATGAATATTGAAAAGTGATTTCGAAATCGAATATTTTGAAATGAAATTTGAATTAAATTGAATTGAATCGAATAGAAAACCAAATTGAATAGAAAATGAATTTGATTTGAATAGAAAACCAATTTGAATTGAATTGAATAGAAAACGAAATTGATTTGAATAGAAAACGAATTTGAATTGAATTGAATAGAAAACGAATTTGATTCGAATAGAAAACCAATTTGAATTGAATCGAATAGAAAACCAATTTGAATTGAATAGAAATGAATTTTAAAACGAATTTATAAGGCAAAATTTAATTTTGATTTGAATTGAAATGGAAGTTGAAAATGTTTTTGAAACGAATTCAAAACTATTTATATAATTCGTTTTAAATAGAAATCGACGAAATATTTATTATATATATTTTATATATAATATAATGGCCTGAATAGAACGCGCTGCGCCGCGGCAGTTCGTGAATTTCGACCATTTATTTCAAACGGACATTACGGTATATCCGACCGTCGGATTCTCCTAAAACCGGAACCGTTGGGTTCGTATCGAAAAGAGCCTTCTAACGAATATTAGAAATTTGAAATCTAACGGTTGGATTTGGAGATACGTCCAAATCAAATTCGAATAAGGTCGCTGTAAGTGCAGTTCGATGGTCGTTGATGGAAATCGACTGTACGGGCCTTGATAAAATTATTAAAAATAGTAATAATTTGTGTAAAATCATAAGAAATGATTTGGGAAAAATTGGAATGAAAAACTCCATATTTGAAAAGATGAAAATAGATTTTTATCGAAATGAACTAGTTTTGAACTAAAATTAAAACCCATTTATTTTTAAATAAATAAATTGGATTTGAAATGGGTTGTAAATAGAATTGATTTGTGGGTTTATCGTGAACGGTGTTTTAAATAACACTTGTTCTTTAACCCGATAATAAATAGAATGTGATTTGGGTTTATCGTGAACTGTGTTTTAAATGACATTAGTTCTTTAACCCAGTGAAAGGAGTTTTAATGAATCCGCAATTAGATTGAAATGTGAATTGATAATTTAAATTATCAAATTTAGAAAATGAGCGAGAATGGAGTATCACCAGTTTTGCTCCAAAGCGATAGTTAAATCTGTAATTTGATTTGAACGTGGGATGGTAATTAATTTTACCGATAACACCGTGGTATTAGATATGGAGTATTACCAGTTTTGCTTCATGGGATGAATATTTGGGATTGGGAAATAAAATAAATAATTACTTCGGAGTGGTTCGCTAATCTCGACTAGTTTGGAAAACCATGATCTGGTTTGAAATGATATCCAAAGGAAGATTAAAGGATTTATTTTAAAGAATTTATCTTGGATAAAATTAATGGGAACCTTTCCCTAAGAATATGAAATTTAGAAACTAGTTGTGGGTTAGCTAAGAAGAATGGTTTTCCGGGTAGTGATTTGATGTTGGTTTCGGCCTTCAGGGTTAATATTTGGGAAATTGTTCTCTTGTTGATTTACGGTTAGTGACTAATGAATTGGAATGAGGCGTATGTTGTGTTTGTGTTACATTTGTTTTTAATATACGCGGGTTGTTCGGAAAGTCCAGGTTTATAACCATTCTGAATAACCGATTCGACGATATGTCGAAGATGAAGACGGTGGTTGAAGACCGGAAGTCTTCACATCGTTTGGGTTATTACTGATGATCTTGATTGGGCTGTACACCCAAGATGAGGGAATCAGTTGGTTGTCGTCCAGACGTACTTGGAGATGGATGGATATGCGAGGAAAGTGCCTCCGGTTTCGTTCAGACCCAGAACGAACTTGTAAATGGATTGTGTGTCTGACATTGGACTTTATTCTGTGTTGACTGATCTCTATTAAATATACATCTGTTTGGCGGCAGAGAATTTATTCTCTTGCTTAATACCCTTCTCTGAGACGTACAAGCTCAGAGGTTATATATCGATGGACATCAGTCGCATGGCATGAATTGCCTGTGTGGCATGCTGAGTTGCATGGATCAAGGCTTCTGTTGAAAAGCAAAGTCTTGTGGTAGATGATCAAAGCACGACCTACGTGGCAGCTTTGTGTATAACGTGAATTCGCGAGCCTCACACCTCGTTATGAGTTAAAAACGGGATATGGACTGCAGGGAGAGCACGACGTTTCTTTCTAGCTTTGGTGGTGTCAGTGACTTACCAGCCCTGACATTTATATACTTTTCACCTATGTGGTTGTGGGATGAGGTGCCTCGATTTTAGGTCTGTAAGGACCAGGAAACGTGTGTTCAGGCATAACTAATCCTCTAACGTAAGTGAGGACCGGCCCTGAAGCATCTTGGATTGCCCAGAGTGTGTAGTCCTGAGACATTTGCTAGAGTGTCTCGAAAGCGGAGAGGAGCTTGCCCCTTGCCTCGACTCATGACGGAAATCCAATTTCCAATACGAGATATTTCGGCTTTATTTGTAGAGCCTAGTATGGAGACATAGTAGCATGGGATGCTATGTCGTCTATGATTTATAATTATGATTGAAATTGTTTTGACACTATACACTTATTATAGTATCAAATGATTTGTTTTAAACGTACCAAGCATGTTTGGCTATTATAAGGGAAAACCCTATCCTCCGGCTTGCGTTGCATTGTGTGCTGGGACCTGGGTCTTATAATAGCTTCATTTTTCGAAAAAGCATTGAGTTGTTTTCTCTATGCACTGGTATTCTTGGGAGGAAACCCGTTCCGTATTATACGGCGTGGTCCCTTGAATTACTCTCTTTTAAAATAAAGTTTAAATAACTGTTTTAGTTCTCACACCAGTCACATGACTGACCTGGAGTTTATTGTTTTAACCTAAACTCTGGGTGCCCCTATTTTCCGCACGGGCAGCTAGTAGTTTTGGTTTTGCAGATTTATATTCACAGGATCCTGGTTTACAGCTGGAATGATATCCGGAAAGCTCTATATCCGTATATCACCTTCAGTTGTGCTTTGTATTATTTTCCGCTGCTATGTACTTTATTGTAATCTCTGATATTTATCGAATGTAATTTATTCATTTATACTCTGTATATTCTTGTATCTGATGGAATTGTTGTAATAGCAATGAAATGTTCTTCTGTTGTGTTCTGATTTGTCATGTTCTCAAACGATCAGGGATTTCGAACGGTCTAGATCGGTTTAACGACTGATTCGGATCGAGCAAAATTCCCGGCCGTCACATTTGGTATCAGAGCTTTGGTTTGCAGAGCTCGAGAACAAGACACATTAGAACCGTACGAAACAATTCATCAGATATTGGGTTAGTAATATCCAATTAGAATAACTCGTTAGAGATAAGATCAGTAGTATCCTAGAACGAGTGTGAAGAGTATATTTTTCAATGAAAACAATTTTGTTTTGAAAATTTAAACCATTTTATACGTATTTGAATATTTATTTATTTTGAATTTGGACAATCCATTATATAAAGGTTTTGCATATACGCGTCATGAACGTATATTCGAAGTTTTAATATACTGGATAGATATAGAATCACATTCTAGACACCCGGAGATGGTTCTGATGATTGATCGACCATCATCCGAACTTATGTTCGTGTTTCGAAGGTGTGATTTTCTATATATTTCCATTAGACTGGTGTGAGAACCAAAACTAATATAGCTAGAATACATTGTTGTGAATTGGCATCAAAAACAAGATTTTCAGTATATATATCAAAGTTATGAATTTGAAATGTTAATCCACCAATTGATTGATGTTTGTGTTGTTTGTTTATTTGTTTGATAATTTTGAACCATTATGCCTAATTGAACCAAATATTGAACTGTATTGAAAATTGGTCGCATTTGCCTGTATATACATGTACTTACATTGAACAGGTCATAGCAAGGAGGCTAGAGCAGAGAATAAAATTTGTTTGCCCGACAAATAGGTACATGTTTACTATAATTTACTGTTTTGTTTGGGTGATGATGATTTATGAGCCTATTGGCTAGCCGCTTGGCTTTTTCTTTTTCTTTTTGAGATCAGGAGGCTTGTATGGCAATTACGGGATTTTCCCGTGGCTCCCGGTGCAGGGGAGGTTATGGCGAAATTTTTCGAAAATTTAGGGTGTTAGCCAAATTTTTGAAAATTTGAAAATTCTCAGAAACTGAAAAGTTGGAGAATGGAAGCCAGATCGAACGTAGAGCTGATTAATCAAACCACTTTCGATTTTGTTCCTTTTCGGGGACGAAAAGTTTTAAGTGGGGGAGATTGTAATAACCCGGAAATTCTGAACCAGTTTAAAATTTTTATTTTGGCAATTTTAGCGAATTTTGAATATTTAAAATGAATTATTTTAAATAATATCGACGAGAAATTTATTTTGGATATAATTCAAACGTATATATTTATACGCGTCGTCGTTAGAATATAAATAATTATATATAATTATAAATAGAATTGAAAATGGCGTGGTAGTTCGATAATTCGATTTCAAACTTCAATTGAATGTACCGGGGGCAAAACAATCCAGATTTTAGTGAAACCAAAAAAATAGGATCTAATTGAGAATATCTTTCCAACGAATCCGAAAAATCGAAATTTCATAGCGGGAATCAAAAGATATGTCCAGTTGAAAATTCTGAATAGTCGCTATGGAATTCAGGCCCTTAAAAATGGGAATTTTGCAAACGACCTCGGATTTCGACGAAACCACTTTTGTTGGGTCCTTGATGTTAAATTATTGCTAGATTTCAAATTTCATAATTTTTAGAATCAATATGTGAGCGTGGCAAAGGAAAACGTGTTTGACCAGTTTTAGTTGATTTTAATCGACTGGAAAATGGCCATTTTTCCAACGGTCTCGGAATTCGACGAAACTAGTTTTGTTAGGACCGTATCGTCAATACGAAGCTAGAAAATATTTTTCTGGAATTTTTCTAGTTAGTATGTGACCCCGGTAAATTGAAATGCGCGTTCAAATTCAATATATAGAGTTATATGTTGATTTTAACGGAAACTGATCGAAACAGCCGAATCAGCCTGCGATACATATCCCATTGTGTTCGGAATGGAGGTAAAACGCTAGGGATGACAGTCGGTGGGCTCAATTTTGAGTTCATATGTAAAGTCAACATATAGGAGAATAAAATATTAAAATATAATTATATACATAAACCTACACCCCCTCTTCTAAACCTAAATCAGAAATAGCCCGCCCATTTTTTTAATCGACTGCTACAAAACCCGTCGCCCTCCCCTACCCTCGCCGTCGGAGGCGCGCTCCCTCCCAGACCCGGCGCCGCCAGTGGCGAACCCCCCTCCTCACGCCACACCTCTTCTCCTCTTTCCCCTTTCCTTCTCGCGACAACAACCCCGCAGCCTTGAACCCGCTGCACCGAAGTCACTGCGCCACGCTGGGCCCACCGCCGCCCCTGCCCCTTCTCCGACCAACCTCACCCCGCGCAGCTCCCCGTGCTCCTCCTCCAACCAAAAACACAATGAGCCTCCTTCTTCCTTTTTGTTACATTTTTTTGATTTCAATCTTTTTCTTTCTTTCTTTGTTGAATGACAGTACTAGGAGATTTGGATTTTGGTATAGAGAATATGGATTTAAAAATGTGATTTTTATTTGTATAAAAGGCGAGGTTTTTCATGTATAACAGGCGAGATTTTATATTATAGTAGGAGGGTTAAAAACATGATTTTTATATCTTGAATAACGAAGTAAAAATTCGATTTTTATATATTGAATAACAAAGTAAAAATTCGATTTTTATATATTGAATAGCGAAGTAAAAATTCGATTTTTATATATTGAATAACAAAGTAAAAATTCGATTTTTATATATTGAATAGCGAAGTAAAAATTCGATTTTTTCATATGTAGAGAATACGGGCAACGAAGGTGATAAAAAGGCGGGGACGATGAAGATTTCTATCAAAGAAGAGTCAAGGAGTTAGGATAGCTTTGGTGAGAATTTCTCACTCTTCAATTTTTTTCTAGTTATATATATATACTAGGATGCAGACGGTGTTTAGTAGCACCCGACACCATCGTCCACAGACCATGGACTTATTTGTTTGGTTGTGTAGTTGGTTAGATTATTTGGTTTGAATTGAATTGTTTGGTGAAATGGAATGGATTTGATTGATGTGTGAATGGCGTGGGCCTTCACTAGACCGGGGATAAGGCTAGGCCTTGTCCCGTTTCTAGTA
This sequence comes from Allium sativum, assembly GCA_030737875.1. Taxonomy (NCBI): domain Eukaryota; kingdom Viridiplantae; phylum Streptophyta; class Magnoliopsida; order Asparagales; family Amaryllidaceae; genus Allium; species Allium sativum. The sequence continues at coordinate 216,142,498 of CM060916.1, read as the reverse complement.
TCATGCCGTTATGCCGCCGAGATTTTCTAAAAATAAATTAGAAAAATAAAAATATCATTTTATTTAATAAATGAACTGAATAGAATATTCGTTAGTTGAATAAAATATTTTATCGTTAAAAATATAATTTTTAACGTGAATGTGAATAAATAAATATTCATTTACAAACCGGATGGTTTGTTTATGTACACTGATTTGACTGACATTGATTGGGACGATAAATTTTACACATCGCCCAACTGCACAAATAAAAATCTGTGTTTGATTGTTTGAAACCCCATACGGGTATTGGGATAAAATACGGTATACACTAATCCCAATAATTAGTTGTATGTCGATCGATTGATTGACAGGCTGTTATAAGCGTTAGATATCTATATTTGATGCTTATACAGTGTAGTGCACTTTGGATGATGGTTGATTATTTATCGTTGCTATTATATGCATTTGTTGTATGGAATCCATATAATTAACTTTATATGGTAATTGATTGGGCCTCATTCCAATCGGGAAAATAAAGAATAATATAAAATATAGGTTCATGTGTTGACCGTACTCATCCGTTGAGATTAGTCATGTGTCGAACGAAATATTTTAATAATAAAATTTACATCTTTATCAATATAAAATAGAGGTTCATGTGTTGACCGTACTCATCCGTTGAGATTAGTCATGTGTTGAACGAAATATTTTAATAATAAAATTTACATCTTTATCAATATAAAATAGAGGTTCATGTGTTGACCGTACTCATCCGTTGAGATTAGTCATGTGTTGAACGAAATATTTTAATAATAAAATTTACATCTTTATCAATATAAAATAGAGGTTCATGTGTTGACCGTACTCATCCGTTGAGATTAGTCATGTGTTGAACGAAATATTTTAATAATAAAATCTACATCTTTATCAATATAAAATAGAGGTTCATGTGTTGACTTTACTCATCCATTGAGATTAGTCATGTGTTGAACGAAATATTTTAATAATAAAATTTACATCTTTATCAATATAAAATAAAGATTCATGTGTTGACAGTACTCATCTGTTGAGATTAGTCATGTGTTGAACGAAATATTTTGATAATAGGAAATATTTGAAAAAGAAATATTTGAAATAGAATATTTGAAAAAGAAATATTTGAAATAGAATATTTGAAAATAGAAATATATGAAGCCGTGTTGATTAGATTGACGCCATTTTGACGTGAACGATATTTATATCGATTTTATTCATTTTAAAATGAATATTGAAAAGTGATTTCGAAATCGAATATTTTGAAATGAAATTTGAATTAAATTGAATTGAATCGAATAGAAAACCAAATTGAATAGAAAACGAATTTGATTTGAATAGAAAACCAATTTGAATTGAATTGAATAGAAAACAAATTTGATTTGAATAGAAAACCAATTTGAATTGAATTGAATGGAAAACGAATTTGATTCGAATAGAAAACCAATTTGAATTGAATCGAATAGAAAACCAATTTGAATTGAATTGAATAGAAATGAATTTTAAAACGAATTTATAAGGCAAAATTTAATTTTGATTTGAATTGAAATGGAAGTTGAAAATGTTTTTGAAACGAATTCAAAACTATTTATATAATTCGTTTTAAATAGAAATCGACGAAATATTTATTATATATATTATATATATAATATAATGGCCTGAATAGAACGCGCCGCGGTAGTTCGTGAATTTCGACCATTTATTTCAAACGGACATTACGGGAGATCCGACCGTCGGATTCTCCTAAAACCGGAACCGTTGGGTTCGTATCGAAAAGAGCCTTCTAACGAATATTAGAAATTTGAAATCTAACGGTTGGATTTGGAGATACGTCCAAATCAAATTCGAAAAAGGTCGCTGTAAGTGCAGTTCGATGGCCGTTGATGGAAATCGACTGTACGGGCCTTGATAAAATTATTAAAAATAGTAATAATTTTTGTAAAATCATAAGAAATGATTTGGGAAAAATTGGGATGAAAAAATCCATATTTGAAAAGATAAAAATAGATTTTTATCGAAATGAACTAGTTTTGAACTAAAATTAAAACCCATTTATTTTTAAATAAATAAATAGGATTTGAAATGGGTTGTAAATAGAATTGATTTGTGGGTTTATCGTGAACGGTGTTTTAAATAACACTTGTTCTTTAACCCGATAATAAATAGAATGTGATTTGGGTTTATCGTGAACTGTGTTTTAAATGACATTAGTTCTTTAACCCAGTGAAAGGAGTTTTAATGAATCCGCAATTAGATTGAAATGTGAATTGATAATTTAAATTATCAAATTTAGAAAATGAGCGAGAATGGAGTATCACCAGTTTTGCTCTAAAGTGATAGTTAAATCTGTAATTTGATTTGAACGTGGGATGGTAATTAATTTTACCGATAACACCGTGGTATTAGATATGGAGTATTACCAGTTTTGCTTCATGGGATGAATATTTGGGATTGTGAAATAAAATAAATAATTACTTCGGAGTGGTTCGCTAATCTCGACTAGTTTGGAAAACCATGATCTGGTTTGAAATGATATCCAAAGGAAGATTAAAGGATAAATTTTAAAGAATTTATCTTGGATAAAATTAATGGGAACCTTTCCCTAAGAATATGAAATTTAGAAACTAGCTATGGGTTAGCTAAGAAGAATGGTCTCCCGAGTATTGATCTGATGTTGGTTTCGGCCTTCGGGGTTAATATTTGGGAAATTGTTCTCTTGTTGATTTACGGTTAGTGACTAATGAATTGGAATGAGGCGTATGTTGTGTTTGTGTTACATTTGTTTTTAATATACGCGGGTTGTTCGAAAAGTCCGGGTTTATACCCATTCTGAATAACTTATTCGACGATATGTCGAAGATGAAGACGGTGGTTGAAGACCGGAAGTCTTCACATCGTTTGGGTGATTACTGATGATCTTGATTGGGCTGTACACCCAAGATGAGGGTATCAGTTGGTTGTCATCCAGACGTACTTGGAGATGGATGGGTATGCGAGGAAAGTGCCTACGGTTTCGTTCAGACCCAGAACGAACTTGTAAATGGATTGTGTGTCTGACATTGGACTTTATTCTGTGTTGATTGATCTCTATTAAATATACATCTGTTTGGCGGCGGAAAATTTATTCTCTTACTTAACGCCCTTCTCTGAGACGTACGAGCTCAGAGGTTGTATATCGATGGACATCAGTCGCATGGCATGAATTACCTGTGTGGCATGCTGAGTTGCATGGATCAAGGCTTCTGTTGAAAAGCAAAGTCTTGTGGTAGATGATCAAAGCACGGCCCACGTGGCAGCTTTGTGTATAACGTGAATTCGCGAGCCTCACACCTCGGTATGAGTTAAAAACGGGATACGGACTGCAGGGAGAGCACGACGTTTCTTTCTAGCTTTGGTGGTGTCAGTGACTTACCAGCCCTGACATTTATTTACTTTTCACCTATGTGGTTGTGGGATGAGGCGCTTCGATTTTAGGTCTGTAAGGACCGGGAAACGTGTGTTCAGGCATAACTAATCCTCTAACGTAAGTGAGGACCGACCCTGAAGCATCCAGGATTGCCCAGAGTGTGTAGTCCTGAGACATTTGCTAGAGTGTCTCGAAAGCGGAGAGGAGCTTGCCCCTTGCCTCGACTCATGACGGAAATCCAATTTCCAATACGAGATATTTCGGCTTTATTTGTAGAGCCTAGTATGGCGACATAGTAGCATGGGATGCTATGCCGTCTATGATTTATAATTATGATTGAAATTGTTTTGACACTATACACTTATTATAGTATCAAATGATTTGTTTTAAACGTACCAAGCATGTTTGGCTATTATAAGGGAAAACACTATCCTCCGGCTTGCGTTGCATTGTGTGATGGGACCTGGGTCTTATAATAGCTTCATTTTTCGAAAAAGCATTGCGTTGTTTTCTCTATGCACTGGTATTCTTGGGAGGAAACTCGTTCCGTGTTATACGGCGTGGTCCCTTGAATTACTCTCTTTTAAAATAAAGTTTAAATAACTGTTTTAGTTCTCACACCAGTCACATGACTGACCTGGAGTTTATTGTTTTAACCTAAACTCTGGGTGCCCCTATTTTCCGCACGGGCAGCTAGTAGTTTTGGTTTTGCAGATTTATATTCACAGGATCCTAGTTTACAGCTGGAATGATATCCGGAAAGCTCTGTATCCGTATATCACCTTCAGTTGTGCTTTGTATTATTTTCCGCTGCTATATAATTTATTGTAATCTCTGATATTTATCGAATGTAATTTATTCATTTATACTCTGTATATTCTTGTATCTGATGGAATTGTTGTAATAGCAATGAAATGTTCTTCTGTTGTGTTCTGATTTGTCCTATTCTCAAACGATCAGGGATTTCGAACGGTCTAGATCGGTTTAATGACTGATTCGGATCGAGCGAAATTCCCGGCCGTCACAGTGTTGTACAGTATGTAGTGCTAACTCTTTGGTTGCAGGTCCAGGTTCAGGTATGTTTTAGTCTACCTGTTATTGTTCTGTTTAGATGCTTATCGCTCATACCAGGATTTATGTCTGACCCAGAGTTTTATGTCTCCTCTTATTACTCTGGGTGCTCACACGAGCAGACTAGAGACAAGTTAGCTGGTGATGCGCGAGTAGCTGATTCGGAGGCAAACAGGAGGCTTCCACGTATGATATATAGATATTCTCCCTGTGTCGTTGGTGGTCGCTACTTGGGCATTAGTAGTGTACCTCCTTTATCTTGCTTTTGCTTTTTGAGACAGTTTGAAAAGTTGTAATAATGTTAGCTTTGGATCATACGCTGTACTTGGATTTTCCGCTGCTATGTTAGTTTGTTTTCAGCTTATGCACTATCTCACCTGTTTTATGTCAAGTATGTTGTTATTATATTTGTTCCATGCACTGTGATACATTTTACAGGTTCCTTGTTAGTTCATTTCCTTCTTCCCTTTTCTTCTGACAACCCGTCCCGTGCTGACTGGACATGTGTACAGCGCACTTTTGGAGTAAATGTCGGTTGGTGCGGGGCGGGCCGTCACATTTAGTATCAGAGCTCTAGGTTGCGTAGTTAACCTAGGGAAAGACACTGAGGAGAGATAGTACGTATATGAGAGAGCGTATTTGTGATTACTTTGGTTTTCAAAAGCTATATATATACTATTAGCAGTATAAGAATGAAGTCGTACTGCAATAGCACGACTATGGGGTCGTTAATCGTTTTCTCTTTACAGATTGAACGATGAGTAGAGACACCAGGGGTACTGGTAGAGGGACCAACCATGGGAATGCTCCTGACATGAGGACAATGTTCACCAACTTCATGAGGGAGATGCTTAGGGATGCTCAAGGGGCAGTTCCCAATCTCGGAAATGGTGGTGGTCCAGTAGTGCAGGCGCCTAGGGTCGATTTCGCCAAGTTGTGCAAGGATTACACTAACCTTGGTGGGAAGCTGTTCCACAGAACGGAGTCGCCCACAGATGTTCAGGATTGGTTGGATAGCTGTGATCGTATCTTCGACGACTTGGGTATTGAGGATGCGATGAAGAGAAGGCTAGCGTCTCGTCAGCTGCAAGGGCGAGCGATGAATTGGTGGAATGCCATTAAGACAGCTACTCCAGAGGATCAAGTTACTTGGAATCAGTTTAAGACTCGCTTTTGTGATAAGTTTATTCCAGCTGCTCATAAATCAGAATTGTTCAGGAAGTTCTTGGAGCTTAAGAAGAATGGTAGGGCAGTCTCGAAGTACATCGCAGAATTCGATACTTTATCGAAATATGGATGGTCCCTTATCGATACAGTCGAAAAGAAGAACGAGAAGTTCATAACTGGCTTGGATGGGTACTTGGGGGAAAGACTTATAAACCATATCGATGAGACGTTCAAGTCTATTGTAGGAAAGGCATTAAGGTCAGAGAGCCTTTTCCCTAAGTCGAAGACTGAGGTTGCTATGACATCTGCAGAGGAACCAAAGCCGCAAGCAGGCAGTGAAGGCAAGAAGAATTCTCAGAACAAGAGGAAGCAGAACCCGACCAAGGATGGTCAGAATAAGAAAAATAAGAAAGATGGCGAATGCTTTAGTTGTGGCAAGAAGGGACACTATGCCAGAGATTGTCGAGAAAAGCCTGGGGAAAGGAAGTGCTTTAACTGCGGCCAGGCGGGACATCACAAGGATGATTGCCCACAACCTCCTAGGGAGAAGCAGATTGTGAAAGCGTATGCAATCAACGCTGTTCCTTCTTCGACGAATGCTCCAAGTGCGGTGCAGAAGGGAAAGGGTGTCATTATAAAAGGGTATGCTTCCTATTTAAGATGTTTCTGTTTGGGTATTGTTTGACAAACCCGATATAGTCGATAGACCTCTAGTTGTGACGAACCCGATTGGTGGTTCGACTAACCTTAGCATGATTTGCCGTAACGTGGTCTTATCGAGTCATGGATGTATGTTTGTTTGTGTTTTCTTTGTTTAGGCTTTACTGGGTTTAGCATTATTTTGGGGAGTCAATCTACTCCAAAGGAATAGGGTGGTATTAGGTACCTACCTAGTGATGGAGATAGTAACTGGAGTTAAGGAAGCTAAGAGGTTATCGTTGTAATAAGTTCTAGTTGTCTCTGGGAGGCAAATGAGTACTCCAGTGCTAGATTTTTTTGCTAGTATCACCTCACGTGGGTTGTCCGAACTCGGAGAAGATGTTCCTTGGGTGTTTGTATGATATTGGTTTAGGCCTTTGGGGCTTGTGCTTGGGGAATGTCGACTTCGACTAGGATGGTTTGTGCGAGGGGTAAATATTTGCTGTGATTTTTCATTGGATGATATCTTGGTTTACTCGAGGAGTGATGGGCAGATGGAACATGATAAGACTATTCAATGGAATAGACTGCCCAGAGTTAGACTCGATAGGGTTATGAGATTGCTCGAATGGGACTCGAGAAAGATGCAAAGTAATGGATTGTTTAGGACCCTATGTTGATGTTCTCTATTGGATAGTAGAACTTTGAAGGAATAGGATGTGTTTGTTGATCATGGAAGATACAACGAAGATTAGGGCGATTCAAGTTGGACTTGAACTCGTAAAAGAAAATGGGAGTTCGTTGATCTTGGAGATGCAACGAATAGGGAGACGACTCACGTTGGACTAGAGTTTGTCACTAATGGATACTCAAGATTGGGTCTGATTTATAGATTGACTCGAGTTGGACTCGAGAAGGCTGCAAGGAATTGGATTCGGCTTGAGTTGGACTCGAGAGGGCAGCAAGACAATGGATAGACTTTGGTTGGACTCAAGTATTTTAGGTGGACTAAAAGCAGGGGTATCTGGGGACGCCTGTTACCCTGGATCCGTTGGACGTGATCTAGTTATCCTTGGAGGATAAACGTACATTGGACGTACGGTAGTCCGTAGGGAGGCGAGGCTTCCATTGGCCTGGGATTGGTTGGACCAGTCAAGTAGGCATCGGTGTATGTATGGAGGCTGGGCTTCCATTAGTTATTGATTTTGGTTGGACCAGACATACTAGAATCGACATATTGGGATTGGTTAGACCAATCATGTAGGTGTCGATGTGTTTATGAATTTAGCAGGTGATAGGTATGACTTGTTTGATGGATGTTATGGTTGCTATGTTGTTCCTATTTTTCTTCCCTTGAGTAGACTATCACCTGTAGGGTTCCAGCGATGGGGAACAAAGTGATTGTAGTAGGACTATGAGCTAGTGCAGTAGAGTCGTCATGACTCGAGGGGCAAAGTGGACATAGTACAGGATTAGTAAGGCTATGAGCCAGTGCAGTGGAGTTGTTATGACTTCATGGGGCAGAGTGGACATAGCAAAGGACTAGTGGCTATGGATCAGTGCAGTGGAGTCGCCATGACTCCATGGGGCAGAGTGATCATAGTAAAGGATTTGGGTGCGGTAATAGTTGCATTGAGTAGGAGACATGCCAGTCTAGAGGTTATGTTTCTGGGTTGGAAGCAACTAGAGTATATCACAGGATATGATTTCAGACCCAAGAGTGAATTGGATTCAGAAACGCTAGTAAGCTTGACAATTAGATCGATTTTGATTGAGTGGATTGGTTCCAGTTAGAAGGACGATCCTAATCTATTGGAAACCATCTCTAGGGTAGAGATGGGTATCGATGGAAAGGGAATGACCAAGTAAGGATTTGATCGAGAAGGGTGGCTTCGAAAGAATAAGAGACTAGTTGTACCCAACGTAGATGGACTGAGAGGTGAAGTGCTTAGAGCATATCATCACCCGAAATTGACTATACATCCCAGTGGTAACAAGATGTATTGAGACATGGAGCAGATATACTACTGGGAAAGGATAAAGAAAGATGTTGGGAAGTTTATGTCCAAATGCATGAATCGCCAGTTAGTTAAAGCTGAGCAAAGGAAGCTTAGTGGTTTGTCACAACCGTTGAGAACAAGTCTCAAATGGATTATATTGATAGTTTACCAAGGACTAGGTCAGGTCATAATGGTATTTGAGTGAATTGTATATTAGAGAATGAAGGCTACACAAGATAGACAGAAGACTTATCTCGATAAGAGACGAAGAGATTTGGAATTCTTCGTTAACGACTTGGTGTTCGTCAAGATCTCTCCATTGAGAATGTGATTCAGATTGGTTGGAGAGGTAAGTTAGCACCAAGATTTGTTGGTCCATTCCCAGTCCTCGAGCAAGTTGGGAATTTGGCGTATGAAGTAGAGCTACCTGACAAGATGGTGGGAGTTCACAACGTATTTCATGTTTCCCAGTTAAGGAAGTTTGTGCAAGACCCTAATGTGGCTATTTCACCAGATCGGTTGGACGATAGCGAGGTTGAACCCAAGGCGGTTGAGAACCGCAAGCCTATGCGTATTGTTGGGAACGATACGAAGCAGCTTCGAAGGAAGGCGGTGAAACTAGTCAAAGTCCAGTGGGGTGAGAATGAAAAAGACTGTACTTGGGAAACAGAGGAGGATATAAGGAAGAAGTATCCAGAACTCTTTGCATAGTAAGGTTTTGGCAGTGATAGTTTCTTCCCTTGTTAGTAAACCGCATGCTAGGATAGACTTGTTTTGCATGTTGATTGTTGTTTTATGGTTGATAGGCATGCGGGACCATTTGTGTGTTTTGGTTAGGGAATTTCGGGGGCGAAATTTCTTAAAGGGGGGAGAATGTAACAACCCGCATTCTACGCATCGGAGGATCGTAGAATATTTATTTCTTTCTCATATGAAGTTGTATGGTCATGTAACTTTGGGAAACAACCATTAGACTCATTTCCCATGTTCATGATTTTTGTCGATTTTTAAATGACCGTTGTGCCCCTAGCTGATCTTGTTTTGGCCATAACTTTTGATTGGAATGGAATTTTGACCTGAAACCACTTCCATTAGATTCGTTTGATGGTTTACCTTTCCGTAGAGTGGTCACATGTGAAAAACGGACTCACCGTTTGGGAGATATGGCCGAAATAAGGTTTAGAAGGTGAAAAACTGCTTAACTGTAACGACCCAGAAAATCTGAACCAATTAAAAATTTTTAAATTGGCTAAAATAATGGATTTTAAATATTTAAAATAAATATTTTAAATAATGGCGATAAAAACTGAGTTTGAATCGACAATGGAAAACGAATATAATTAATTATAATTATAAACAAGGCCTGAAATGGCGTGGCAGTTTCAAAAATTGAATTCAAACTTTGTCGGACTGTACCGGGTGCAAAACAATCCGGATTTTAGTGAAACCAAAAACATTAGGATCTAATTGATGATATCTTTCCAACGAATCTGACCAATCGAAATTTGATAGCGGGAATCAAAAGATATGTCCAGTTGAGAATACTGAATAGTCGCTATGGAATTCAGGCCCTTAAAAATGGACAATTTGCAAATGACCTCGGATTTCGACGAAACCACTTTTGTTGGATCCGCAGTGTCAAGTTATTGTTAGGTTTCAAATTTCATAATTTTTCGAATCAATATGTGAGCGTGGCAAAGGAAAACGCGTTTGACCGGTTTCAGTTGATTTTAATCGACTGGAAATTGGCCATTTTTCAAACGGTCTCAGAATTTGACGAAACTAGTTTTGTTAGGACCGTATCGTCAATACGAAGCTAGAAAATATTTTTCTGAAATTTTTCTAGTTAGTATGTGACCCCGGTAATTTGAAATGTACGTTTAAAATTCAATATAGTGATTTAAATGTAAATTCAACGGGAACTGATCAAAACGTTCGAACCAGCTTACGATACATATCCCGTTGTGTTCGGAATGGGGGTGAAACGCTAGGGATGACAGTCGTTGGGCTCGATTTGAGATTCGTATGTAAAAGTCAACATTTAGGAATTAAAATTAAAAAAAAAAAAAAAGGAAGATCATCTCCTCTGGCCCCCCCCCCCGTTCATTTCAGTTTCAAAACGAGAAAAAAAAAAAGAAAAAAAACCTAGCGCTATCGCCAGCCCCCCCTCGAGCGAACGCCGCCGACGAAGATCAACGACCCCAACCCCCTCCGTCCAGCCTCCTCCTCCCAGTGACGAAACCCCCGAAGTCCCCGTCCCCCTTAAGCATCGCGACACCCGATCAACGACCCCAACCTCCACCGCCTGCCACCACCGGCGAACCCCGAGCGCCACCCTCGAGAAGCCCTCCGTCGATCTGCGAAACCCCCCCCCCCTCTGTAAGTTTTTTTTTGTTTTGATAATTTATTTTTATGTATTTAAAAACTGATTTGTTTAAATATTAAAAACTGATTTGTTTAAATATTAAAAATTGATTTGTTTAAATAGTAAAAACTGATTTGTTTAAATATTAAAAACTGATTTTGTTTAAATATTAAAAACTGATTTGTTTAAATAGTAAAAACTGATTTGTTTAAATATTAAAAACTGATTTTGTTTAAATATTAAAAACTGATTTTGTTTAAATAGTAAAAACTGATTTTGTTTAAAAGGAAAAAACTGATTTTGTTTAAATAGTAAAAACTGATTTTGTTTAAAAAGAAAAACTGATTTTAAGAAAGGTTTTAAAACAGATTTTTGAAAAGGTTTTAAAAGATTTGAATTTTGAAAAGTAAAAGATTTGAATTTTGAAAAGTAAAAGATTTAAACTTTAAAAAGTAAAAGAAAAGATTTGATCTTTGAAATGGAAAAGGCGGAATCTATATTTTTAAAATTCGATTTTTATATATTGAATAGCGACGTCAAAATTCGATTTTTATATATTGAATAGCGAAGTCAAAATTCGATTTTTATATATTGAATAGCGACGTCAAAACTCGATTTTTATATATTGAATAACATAGTAAAAATTCGATTTTTACATATGTAGAGAATACGGGCAACAAAGCGACAAAAAGAGAGATTGGCGAAGATTTTATGCAAAGAAGAGTCGTGGGATTGAATTAGCTATTGGTGAGATTTCTGATTTAAAAATATTATATATGTGTTGAAGTAAAAGTGAATTGCTATATATAAATAAATATATATATATATATACGCCCCTCGTCCACAAACCATGGATGATATTTATTGATTGAAATTGTTGTGATAATTGATTGATAGCGAATGATTGTTTGGGATTGTTTGTGATTGATATTGGTTGATTGTGGTTGAAAAATACCCATTTGTGGTTGAGAAATATTTGGTTGAAACCACATAGGATTAGTTTGTGGAAATGAAATAAATATATACATGCCGCCTGCGTGCGAACTAGATGCATGAACCCCATTGTCAAAAACCGCGAGGTTTTAAGGTAGAGCGAGGAGCCGTACTAGGGACGGTGCCGGTTTTAACTACCCTGCCGTTATGCTGCCGAAATTTTGAATAATATTCGTGTGTTTGAATTATTTTCATATGCTTAAACTATATTTATTCATTGAATAGAAAACATTCATGTGTTGAATTGATATTCATTCGTTGATTAGAAATTCATGTGTTGAATGGTATTCATATTTTAAAATAAATTGTTTGATAATAAAAATCACCTTTTATCGACTATATGAACTGTGTAAAATAATCTCGTTTTTAAAATAAATTGGTTGATGATAAAAATCCTATTTTTATCACCTATATGAACTATATAGAAAGATAGTGTTTTGAAATGAATTGTTTTACAATAAAAATCACATTTTTATTGTATGCATAAATCGTTGAAGTGTGAAGTGTTAAAAATAGCCACTTGTTCAAAATAAACATATATGAGATGAAATATTCATTAATTAGCTAATGAAATGATTTGCACCTATGTATGTAACATTAGAATAAATGGTGTCTTTAAACCAAACAGAAATCGAATATGAAGTTGAATAGAAAACGATAAATGATATGAACTGTAAATATATGTACATACATATTCATTGAACAGGTTATAGCAAAGGGGCTAGAGAAGAGGAATAAAATTTTGTGCCCGACAAATAGGTACACATTTACTGTTTTGTTTGGGTGATGATTTTATGAGCCTGTTGGCTAGCCGCTTGGCTTTTTCTTTTTCTTTTTGAGATTAGAAGGACCGGGAACGCTATTTGCGATTTCCCGATGCTCCCGGTGCAGGGGAGGTTATGGCGAAATTTTCCAAAATTTTAAGGTGTTAGAAAAATATTTGAAGTGAAAACGATATGGAAATCATTGAATGAACTATATTTATATAAATATATAAATATAAATAAAATTAAAACGAAACGAAGCCGTGCAGTTCGTATTTTGAAACCGTGATTTCAAACGACTAGTGCGGGAAATCCGACCATTGGATCTTCCCGAAATCTCAACCGTCGGGTTCGCCTTGGAAATATCTTTCCAACGGCACCAACCTTGTAAAAATCCAACGGTTGGATTGTCTGGAATGTTTAATTCAAATCTGAAGAAAAACAGCGCCAGAAGCGATTATATTTATATATATATATAAATATAATTATATATTTAATCGAATAACGACGCTGCAGTTCGTATTTTGAAATCGAAAATTCAAACGATTGTACCGGGAGATCCAACCGTCGGATTTTCCCGAAACTGGAACCGTTGGATTCGTTTTGAAAAGACCTTTCTAATGATGTAAATTTTGTGAAGATCCAACGGTTAGATTTTCAGATATGTGTAAATCAAATCTGAAGAAAAACAGCGCCACGGCCGCTGTATGGCCCGAAGCGTCGTTTTGAATAAAATGGCTATTTTAAAATAAATAAAAATAGCGATAAATCGTTATAAAATATTATAAACGATATGGAAGGGAAATAAACTGAATTTGCTCGATTTGTGTGGCTTTTGATGGTTGAATGTATTTGGTGTGAAAATTACATTAAAGAACAAAATTGGTGTTGTCGAATAATTTAACCATTGAAATAAATTGATTTGAAATTCTAAATATACGTGAATTATTTGAAAAAGCCGAGTTAATTCTCATTTCAAATAATTGATCGACGATTGAAAGTCGAAGATGAAGACGATGGTCGAAGACCGGAGATCTTCACCTCGTTTGGATGGTAACCGAGGTCCTGATTGGGAGGCATCCCGAAATATGGATAATGAGTGGTGATCGTCCAGGCGTACGTGGTGGTCAAAGGGTTTGCGAGGTATTTAGTGCCTCCGGTTTCGTTCAGACCCAGAACGGACTTGTAAATGGACTGTATGTCTGACATTGGATTTTATTCTGTGTTGATTGATCTCTACTAAATATACATCTGTTTGGCGGCGGAGAATTTATTCTTTTGCTTAACGCCCTTCTCTGAGACGCACGAGCTCAGAGGTTGTATATCGATGGACATCAGTCGCATGGCATGAATTGCCTGTGTGGCATGCTAAGATGCAGTGATCAGGACTTCTGTTGAAAAGCAAAGTCTTGTGGTGATGATCAAAGCACCGCCTGTGTGGTGTAGCTTTGTGTATAACGTGAATTCGCGAGCCTCACACCCCGGTATGAACCTAAAACGGGAGAGGACATCAGGGAGGGCCTGCGTTTCTTTCTAGCTAGGGTGGTGTCAGTGACCTACCAGCCCTGACATTTATATACTTTTCACCTATGTGGTTGTTGCTGTTGCGAGGCGCCTCGGTTTGATCGGACGATCCGGGTCCGATGGAGTCATTCTTTGGCTCATTTACACCCCAAAGGGTGGGGAAACGCAGTGTTCAGGAATTTTAATCCACATCGGTGGACCGGCCCTGACGATCCAAGGGTCACTCGAGCTCTGATCCTGAGGGGCGGGCTAGAGCGTCTCGAATTCGGTAAGGACTATCTTTTGCCTTGGTTCATGACGGAAATCCAATTCCCAAATACGACATCGTGCGGTTTTGATTGTATATATATATGGCGACATGATATATGGTACCCATGCCGTCTATGATTGATAGTTATGATTGAAATTGTTTTGAAACATATAAACACTAGTCATAATACCAAATGCTTTTGTTTTATCCGTATCAATCATATTTTGGCCATTATAAGGTAAAACTCTATCCTCCGGTTTGCGTTGCATTGTGTGATGGGAACTGAGTCTTATAATGGCTTCATTTTTGTTAAAAGCATAGCGATGTTTAAAAGAAAGATTTGTTTTAAAGCACTGGCAATCCAATGGAGTAAACCCGTTACACGAAAGTGGCGTGGTCCTGTGATTAGCCATATTATATATGTGTTGAATAGATTTCTCATACCAGTCCCATGACTGACTCGTAGTTTGTTTCACTCTCAAACTCGGGTGCCCCCTTTTTCCACACGGGCAGCCTTGTATTCAGGTTTAGCTGGTTCTTTCTGGATAGCTGGAGTTGAAGATGGATCCTATCATTTATTTCCTTTTATGCTGTTCAGCTCCTATTGTACATATTTTGTTTATTTCCGCTGTAGACATTTATGTATAGCTGAACTGTATTTGTACTAAGTAAGATCCTGTATACTGTGTAACTCTGATGATTACTTTTATCCAGTATATTTTATTGTTCATTATCTGGTGTATTTATTTAATTCTATTCTGCCATTATCTGTTTCTGTGTTATATTCCAAAGATAACCCTTGTTTCCGTGAGAACGGGAAATCGGGTCGTCTCAACGTGGTATCAGAGCTTGGGTTAAGCTTAGTTCTGGAATATAACATTTGAACGAACTCGTCAGAAATAGAACCAGTAGTGTTCTAGGACGGGTAACTCCATACAGATAGGGTCAGTAATATCCTAGTATGAGTAAAGCAGAATGAAATTACACATCGATAGACACATTTACATTCAAGTATTTGTCTCTATATTTTGAAATATCTTTTCTGTTGACCTGACACTTTGTCTGCTAATTGCAGACGTACTAGAAAATGAGTGCCAGAAACAGAGGGAATACAGAACCCAATCTAGAGGCTCTATTCAAGAGATACCGAAATCTGGGTGGAGCCCAATTCTCGGGCAGTGAATCTATTTTTCAAACTCAAGCTTGGATGAGTTCTGTCGAGAGAATCTTTGAGCATATCCAGCTGAGAGATGACCAGAAACGGTTAATAGCATCTTGGGCGCTCAAAGAAGAAGCTTTAATCTGGTGGGAATCAATCATCAGAAATAATCCAGAAGGTGATATCACCTGGGACAGATTCAAAGTGATTTTCTTAGAAAGATTTACTCCTCCCGAAGCAACTGAGCGATTATGTGATGAATTTTCTTATCTAATACAAGGAGACATGACAATTCCCGAATATCATAAGAAATTCAATGAACTTTCTCACTTTGCCCCTCATCTAATTGAAAATCCGAAGAGGAAAAATCTGAGATTTATTCACGGACTTCAAAGGAAATACCAGAATAAAGTATTGGGGCATGTGAAGCTTCCTTTTTCTGAAATGATATATATGGCCTATCAGTATGAAGATCTCCATAAGAAAGGAATGTTATGCAACGAAGAAGAAGTCAGTTCTAGTGACATGGCAAAGTCAGAAACTGATATTCCTGAAGCCAATACAAGGTCGGAGGTCAATAAGAAGCCCAGTGCCAAGAGAAAAAGGGCTGAATCTGGGAGCGAACAAATAACGACCGCCACGTGCTCAAGCTGCAATAGAAAAGGACATTTGGCGATAAGTTGTAAATCTTGGAACCAACAAAGAAAGAATAAGTTCCCACCCAAGAAGGGATTTCAAGAGAATAGGAAATGTGGTGGATGTCATCAGGCGGGTCATCTTTTAAAGGCCTGCCCGCTATTCCGAAAGACTGAAATAGTTCAAGTAAATGAAGTAGCAGAAACTTCCGAGCCCTCATCTGATCAGGAAAGGTCTGATGTTTTAGAAGGCACGCTCAATGTCAAAAACATTCCAGTTAAAGTACTGTTTGACACAGGCGCGTCAAGAAGCTTTATTGCAAAGAGTGCAGTCAAGAAGTTGAATTTGAATTTGAAGAAACTCAAAGAGCCAATGACTGTCCGAAATCCAGTTGGAGGTTCCATCAATCTCAGTTGGGTTTGTGCAGTACCTGTCTCCTTTTCTTGCTATAAATTCCCTATTATCTCTGTCGTCATGAATTTTGATGAATTCGATCTTATTTTGGGATTAGATTGGTTAACCAAATATGAAGCAGTGGTTAGATGCGCCGAGAGAGTTGTTAGAGCTAAGATTAAATCCGGGAGTTATATAACCATACCGTGTGAAGGTCAGAATGCTAATAGAAAAGACTTCTGGGCAGCTCTAAATGTTTCTCCGAACCAAATAGAAAATGTCCCTGAAATCGCAGAGAATATTCCCGACCTCATCAAAGATATTCCTGTCGTCAAGAACTATGCGGACGTATTCGAAGAAGTTGTTCGCTTACCTCCGCAAAGGGAAATAGATTTCAAGATTGCTTTGATTCCCAATGCAAGGCCGGTAGTTCACGCTATTCGAAGAATGTCCTTGAAAGAGAAGGAGGAATTAGACAATCAAACACGACAGCTGGTATGGAAAGGTCTGATCAGGCCTAGTTTCTCTGATTGGGGTGCAGCAGTGGTGTTTGTCCCAAAATCTGACGGTACTCTACGTCTATGTGTGGATTATCGTGATTTGAACAAACAGACAATAAAGAACAAGTATCCATTGCCGCGGATTGATGATTTGTTAGATCGATTAAATGGAGCACAGGTATTCTCACGAATGGACCTAGCTACAGGTTTCCATCAACTTCGAATTGCCGAAGAGTGTGTTCCAATGACAGCATTCCGAGGCCCCGACTTATTCTACGAGTGGTTAGTAATGCCGTTCGGCTTATGTAACGCTCCAGCTTACTTCGTCGACCTGATGAACAGAGTATTCAGAGGAGTATTGAACAAATTTGTTCTGGTTTTTATTGATGATATTCTAATCTTCTCTAAATCAAAGGCCGAAAATGAAAAGCATCTGGAACAGGTTCTAGAAATCCTCAGAAGGAATGTATTGAAAGCCAAGTTTTCCAAATGTATATTCTGGCAAGATGAAGTGAAATTTCTGGGCCATGTTGTATCGAAAGAAGGAATTGCTGTGGATCCAAGCAAAATCACGGCTATTCAAAATTGGAAACAGCCCAGTACCCCCACTGAAGTCCGCAGTTTTCTCGGATTGGCTAGTTATTACCGGAAATTCGTTAAAGACTTTTCAAAGATATCTGGTCACTTAACGAAGCTTACAAAGAAGCATTCTAAATTCAAATGGATTCAAGAAAGTGAGGAAGCTTTCGAAGAGCTAAAGTTAAGATTAACGACAGCTCCAGTGTTAACCATCATCGATGGCAACCAGGATTTAAAAGTATGGACTGATGCGTCTAGAGAGGGCCTTGGCGCAATGTTAATGCAAAGAGGCCAAGTAATTGCTTATGCTAGCCGTCAACTGAAGCCGCACGAGAAAAACTACGTAACTCATGTCTGGAGTTATTGGCTATCATATTCTCTTTGAAAATCTGGAGACACTATCTTCTGGGCGAGAGATTTGAACTGTTTACAGATCACCAGTCGTTAAAGTATCTATTCACTCAGAAGGACTTAAATCTGAGACAACAACGTTGGCTGGAGTTTCTTGCGGCATATGACTTCGAAATTATATATACTCCAGGAAAAGCCAATGTCGTGGCCGATGCGTTAAGCAGAAAGAATGTAATGATCGCCAGTTTTATTATCACGACTTCTTTGCTAGATAAGATATCTGCTCTTCAGGAGGATGATCACTTCATTCAGAAGATCAGAGGGATAATTCAACAAGGCGAACCCTCGAGTTTTCAAGTTGATAATGAGGGGATTCTAAGGCTCAAAGGTCGAATCTGTGTCCCTAACATTCCTGAACTTCGAAAGGAAGTACTGGATGAATGCCACAAGTCAAAACTCAGTATCCATCCGGGAGTAAGCAAAATGTATAATGACATCAAACGCACTTTCTGGTGGAAGTCGATGACAAGGGACATTTCTTTATATGTCAGTCGATGCCCAACTTGCCAGCTAGTCAAGAGCGACCAACAGAAATTGGCTGGATTATTGCAACCGCTAGAAGTTCCTGGCTGGAAGTGGGAACATATTTCTATGGATTTCATTGATGGTTTGCCCAGAACCAGAAAAGGGAATGACAGTATTTGGGTGATCGTAGATCGCTTCACGAAGACCGCCCATTTCATACCTGTCAGATCAAATAGAACTGCTCAGAGTCTGGCGCAGATTTACGTCAGGGAAATAGTTAGACTACATGGAGTGCCGCTCAGTATAGTAAGTGATAGAGATACAATATTCACTAGCAAATTCTGGGAAGCATTTCAAGTCGAGCTAGGAACGAAGTTGAACTTGAGCACCGCTTATCATCCTCAGACAGACAGTCAGACTGAGAGGGTAAATCGCATTTTAGAAGATCTATTGCGGGCTTGTGTTCTAGATTTCGGTGGATCATGGGAAGACCATCTGCATTTGGCTGAATTCTCTTATAACAACAGCTACCAGGCGAGTCTGACAATGTCGCCATTCGAAGCATTATATGGTAGACCGTGTCGATCTCCTGCTTGTTGGGTCGAGCCTGGAAATAGACTTGTGTTGGGTCCTGATATGATTCGAGAAGCTGCCGACAAAGTCGATTTTATTAAGAAGCGATTACTCGCCGCTCAAAGCCGACAAAAGAGCTACGCCGATAAAAGAAGAAGAGATATATCCTTTGAGGTTGGCGACTATGTATATTTGAAAGTATCGCCAATGAGAGGAGTTATCCGGTTCGGTAAAACTGGAAAGTTAGCGCCCAAATTCATTGGTCCGTTTCCTGTTCTGGAACGGATCGGAACTCTCGCATATAAAGTTAAATTGCCAGACTGGTTGCCTGGAGTGCATGATGTATTTCATATATCTCAACTTCGAAAGCACGTTCATGATCCAGACTTGATCGTGGAAGAAGCAGCTCAGCAGGACATTGAAATTACTCCAGAATTAGCTGTGAGGCGAGAGCTGCTAAAGATCATCGGCAAAGAAACCAAAGAGCTGAGGAACAAGAAGGTTCACTTAGTCAAAGTGCAATGGAGTGGAGATCCGCGAGATTGTACTTGGGAAACTGAGGAGAGCATTCAGAAAGCTTATCCTAGATGCCGAGTAGATATCTCTGATTAACTCTGGTGCAAGGTACATTTACCCTACTTTGCATTACCATTTAATTCTCTACTCTGTTGTTATTTTCTTTTCATGGATGTGCACTTTTATATTCTATACTCTGAATGATTTTTTAGGAGTATGAAAATAGATTAGTATTTGTTTGAAAGGTTAAAAACAATTGGATTGGTTGTTGTGTTGTGTGATTGTAGAATTATCAAACCACTTTCGACTTTATTCCTTTTCGGGGACGAAAAGTTTTAAGTGGGGGAGATTGTAACGACCCAGAAAATCTGAACCAATTTAAAATTTTTAAATTGGCTAAAATAATGGATTTTAAATATTTAAAATAAATATTTTAAATAATGGCGATGAAAACTGAGTTTGAATCGACAATGGAAAACGAATATAATTAATTATAATTATAAACAAGGCCTGAAATGGCGTGGCAGTTTCAAAAATTGAATTCAAACTTTGTCGGACTGTACCGAGTGCAAAACAATCCGGATTTTAGTGAAACCAAAAACATTAGGATCTAATTGATGATATCTTTCCAACGAATCTGACCAATCGAAATTTGGTAGCGGGAATCAAAAGATATGTCTAGTTGAAAATACTGAATAGTCGCTATGGAATTCAGGCCCTTAAAAATGGACAATTTGCAAATGACCTCGGATTTCGACGAAACCACTTTTGTTGGATCCGCAGTGTCAAGTTATTGTTAGGTTTCAAATTTCATAATTTTTCGAATCAATATGTGAGCGTGGCAAAGGAAAACGCGTTTGACCGGTTTCAGTTGATTTTAATCGACTGGAAATTGGCCATTTTTCAAACGGTCTCAGAATTTGACGAAACTAGTTTTGTTAGGACCGTATCGTCAATACGAAGCTAGAAAATATTTTTCTGAAATTTTTCTAGTTAGTATGTGACCCCGGTAATTTGAAATGTACGTTTAAAATTCAATATAGTGATTTAAATGTAAATTCAACGGGAACTGATCAAAACGTTCGAACCAGCTTACGATACATATCCCGTTGTGTTCGGAATGGGGGTGAAACGCTAGGGATGACAGTCGTTGGGCTCGATTTGAGATTCGTATGTAAAAGTCAGCATTTAGGAATTAAAATAAAAAAAATAAAAAAAAAGAAAGGAAGATCATCTCCTCTGCCCCCCCCCCCCCCGTTCATTTCAGTTTCAAAACGAGAAAAAAAAAAGAAAAAAAAACCCTAGCGCTATCGCCAGCCCCCCCCCCCCTCGAGCGAACGCCGCCGACGAAGATCAACGACCCCAACCCCCTCCGTCCAGCCTCCTCCTCCCAGTGACGAAACCCCCGAAGTCCCCGTCCCCCTTAAGCATCGCGACACCCGATCAACGACCCCAACCCCCACCGCCTGCCACCACCGGCGAACCCCGAGCGCCACCCTCGAGAAGCCCTCCGTCGATCTGCGAAACCCCCCCCCCTCTGTAAGTTTTTTTTTTGTTTTGATAATTTATTTTTATGTATTTAAAAACTGATTTGTTTAAATATTAAAAACTGATTTGTTTAAATATTAAAAACTGATTTGTTTAAATAGTAAAAACTGATTTGTTTAAATATTAAAAACTGATTTTGTTTAAATATTAAAAACTGATTTGTTTAAATAGTAAAAACTGATTTGTTTAAATATTAAAAACTGATTTTGTTTAAATATTAAAAACTGATTTTGTTTAAATAGTAAAAACTGATTTTGTTTAAAAGGAAAAAACTGATTTTGTTTAAATAGTAAAAACTGATTTTGTTTAAAAAGAAAAACTGATTTTAAGAAAGGTTTTAAAACAGATTTTTGAAAAGGTTTTAAAAGATTTGAATTTTGAAAAGTAAAAGATTTGAATTTTGAAAAGTAAAAGATTTAAACTTTAAAAAGTAAAAGAAAAGATTTGATCTTTGAAACGGAAAAGGCGGAATCTATATTTTTGAAATTCGATTTTTATATATTGAATAGCGACGTCAAAATTCGATTTTTATATATTGAATAGCGAAGTCAAAATTCGATTTTTATATATTGAATAGCGACGTCAAAACTCGATTTTTATATATTGAATAACATAGTAAAAATTCGATTTTTACATATGTAGAGAATACGGGCAACAAAGCGACAAAAAGAGAGATTGGCGAAGATTTTATGCAAAGAAGAGTCGTGGGATTGAATTAGCTATTGGTGAGATTTCTGATTTAAAAATATTATATATGTGTTGAAGTAAAAGTGAATTGCTATATATAAATAAATATATATATATATATATGCCCCTCGTCCACAAACCATGGACGATATTTATTGATTGAAATTGTTGTGATAATTGATTGATAACGAATGATTGTTTGGGATTGTTTGTGATTGATATTGGTTGATTGTGGTTGAAAAATACCCATTTGTGGTTGAGAAATATTTGGTTGAAACCACATAGGATTAGTTTGTGGAAATGAAATAAATATATACATGCCGCCTGCGTGCGAACTAGATGCATGAACCCCATTGTCAAAAACCGCGAGGTTTTAAGGTAGAGCGAGGAGCCGTACTAGGGACGGTGCCGGTTTTAACTACCCTGCCGTTATGCTGCCGAAATTTTGAATAATATTCGTGTGTTTGAATTATTTTCATATGCTTAAACTATATTTATTCATTGAATAGAAAACATTCATGTGTTGAATTGATATTCATTCGTTGATTAGAAATTCATGTGTTGAATGGTATTCATATTTTAAAATAAATTGTTTGATAATAAAAATCACCTTTTATCGACTATATGAACTGTGTAAAATAATCTCGTTTTTAAAATAAATTGGTTGATGATAAAAATCCTATTTTTATCACCTATATGAACTATATAGAAAGATAGTGTTTTGAAATAAATTGTTTTACAATAAAAATCACATTTTTATTGTATGCATAAATCGTTGAAGTGTGAAGTGTTAAAAATAGCCACTTGTTCAAAATAAACATATATGAGATGAAATATTCATTAATTAGCTAATGAAATGATTTGCACCTATGTATGTAACATTAGAATAAATGGTGTCTTTAAACCAAACAGAAATCGAATATGAAGTTGAATAGAAAACGATAAATGATATGAACTGTAAATATATGTACATACATATTCATTGAACAGGTTATAGCAAAGGGGCTAGAGAAGAGGAATAAAATTTTGTGCCCGACAAATAGGTACACATTTACTGTTTTGTTTGGGTGATGATTTTATGAGCCTGTTGGCTAGCCGCTTGGCTTTTTCTTTTTCTTTTTGAGATTAGAAGGACCGGGAACGCTATTTGCGATTTCCCGATGCTCCCGGTGCAGGGGAGGTTATGGCGAAATTTTCCAAAATTTTAAGGTGTTAGAAAAATATTTGAAGTGAAAACGATATGGAAATCATTGAATGAACTATATTTATATAAATATATAAATATAAATAAAATTAAAACGAAACGAAGCCGTGCAGTTCGTATTTTGAAACCGTGATTTCAAACGACTAGTGCGGGAAATCCGACCATTGGATCTTCCCGAAATCTCAACCGTCGGGTTCGCCTTGGAAATATCTTTCCAACGGCACCAACCTTGTAAAAATCCAACGGTTGGATTGTCTGGAATGTTTAATTCAAATCTGAAGAAAAACAGCGCCAGAAGCGATTATATTTATATATATATAAATATAATTATATATTTAATCGAATAACGACGCTGCAGTTCGTATTTTGAAATCGAAAATTCAAACGATTGTACCGGGAGATCCGACCGTCGGATTTTCCCGAAACTGGAACCGTTGGATTCGTTTTGAAAAGACCTTTCTAATGATGTAAATTTTGTGAAGATCCAACGGTTAGATTTTCAGATATGTGTAAATCAAATCTGAAGAAAAACAGCGCCACGGCCGCTGTATGGCCCGAAGCGTCGTTTTGAATAAAATGGCTATTTTAAAATAAATAAAAATAGCGATAAATCGTTATAAAATATTATAAACGATATGGAAGGGAAATAAACTGAATTTGCTCGATTTGTGTGGCTTTTGATGGTTGAATGTATTTGGTGTGAAAATTACATTAAAGAACAAAATTGGTGTTGTCGAATAATTTAACCATTGAAATAAATTGATTTGAAATTCTAAATATACGTGAATTATTTGAAAAAGCCGAGTTAATTCTCATTTCAAATAATTGATCGACGATTGAAAGTCGAAGATGAAGACGATGGTCGAAGACCGGAGATCTTCACCTCGTTTGGATGGTAACCGAGGTCCTGATTGGGAGGCATCCCGAAATATGGATAATGAGTGGTGATCGTCCAGGCGTACGTGGTGGTCGAAGGGTTTGCGAGGTATTTAGTGCCTCCGGTTTCGTTCAGACCCAGAACGGACTTGTAAATGGACTGTGTGTCTGACATTGGATTTTATTCTGTGTTGAATGATCTCTACTAAATATACATCTGTTTGGCGGCGGAGAATTTATTCTTTTGCTTAACGCCCTTCTCTGAGACGCACGAGCTCAGAGGTTGTATATCGATGGACATCAGTCGCATGGCATGAATTGCCTGTGTGGCATGCTAAGATGCAGTGATCAGGACTTCTGTTGAAAAGCAAAGTCTTGTGGTGATGATCAAAGCACCGCCTGTGTGGCGTAGCTTTGTGTATAACGTGAATTCGCGAGCCTCACACCCCGGTATGAACCTAAAACGGGAGAGGACATCAGGGAGGGCCTGCGTTTCTTTCTAGCTAGGGTGGTGTCAGTGACCTACTAGCCCTGACATTTATATACTTTTCACCTATGTGGTTGTTGCTGTTGCGAGGCGCCTCGGTTTGATCGGACGATCCGGGTCCGATGGAGTCATTCGTTGGCTCATTTACACCCCAAAGGGTGGGGAAACGCAGTGTTCAGGAATTTTAATCCACATCGGTGGACCGGCCCTGACGATCCAAGGGTCACTCGAGCTCTGATCCTGAGGGGCGGGCTAGAGCGTCTCGAATTCGGTAAGGACTATCTTTTGCCTTGGTTCATGACGGAAATCCAATTCCCAAATACGACATCGTGCGGTTTTGATTGTATATATATATGGCGACATGATATATGGTACCCATGCCGTCTATGATTGATAGTTATGATTGAAATTGTTTTGAAACATATAAACACTAGTCATAATACCAAATGCTTTTGTTTTATCCGTATCAATCATATTTTGGCCATTATAAGGTAAAACTCTATCCTCCGGTTTGCGTTGCATTGTGTGATGGGAACTGAGTCTTATAATGGCTTCATTTTTGTTAAAAGCATAGCGATGTTTAAAAGAAAGATTTGTTTTAAAGCACTGGCAATCCAATGGAGTAAACCCATTCCACGAAAGTGGCGTGGTCCTGTGATTAGCCATATTATATATGTGTTGAATAGATTTCTCATACCAGTCCCATGACTGACTCGTAGTTTGTTTCACTCTCAAACTCGGGTGCCCCCTTTTTCCACACGGGCAGCCTTGTATTCAGGTTTAGCTGGTTCTTTCTGGATAGTTGGAGCTGAAGATGGATCCTATCATTTATTTCCTTTTATGCTGTTCAGCTCCTATTGTACATATTTTGTTTATTTCCGCTGTAGACATTTATGTATAGCTGAACTGTATTTGTACTAAGTAAGATCCTGTATACTGTGTAACTCTGATGATTACTTTTATCCAGTATATTTTATTGTTCATTATCTGGTGTATTTATTTAATTCTGTTCTTCCATTATCTGTTTCTGTGTTATATTCCAAAGATAACCCTTGTTTCCGTGAGAACGGGAAATCGGGTCGTCTCATTAACCGGGCCAAATAGGGTGATTAGTGGATGGGCCCATAGCCCATTTCGGGATTAGGGTTATGGGGAGGCTGAAAAGGGTTAGAGAATCATTTCATTTCAGTTTTCTAGCCTCCACTTACCTCTAAGAAACCCTAAAAATGGCCTCCAACCTCTAAATCACTTTCTACTTGAAGATTGGGCTTAGCAACATCAAATCAAGGCGGATCAACATCAAATCAAGATTAGAGCTGCTGTTTTGCATTGGGATCTTCACCAAATCAGAGATTTATTTCAGATCTAAGTTTTGTTTGTTGCTAAGGTGAGTGATTTGCATTGTTTTTCACTAATTATGGCTAATTATGGTAATTAGCGAAGATTAGCGAAATTATGGCTCAGAAAAATCTAGAAAAATTCCTAAAATTCTAAAACACCATTTTATGCCTCTGATATGAATTTGGGTTAATTTCGACTAATTATATGCTTAAACATGATTAAGGGGGATTAAGGGAAAACACGGGGTTTTTGGCTATGTTTGATCCATTTTAACCTATCGTATTGATGTTTTGGTGTTTGAGGTCACTTCTATTTGTTGCTATGACTGTTTGGAATGATTTGTGGTTGTTTAGAAAAGTTGGATTGGTCAAAAACGTTCGCATCTAGGCATTAATGCAACGAAAAGGACTACTTTCGCATCTAGGCATTAAGAGGTTGGATCCGCCCTTGTGTGCATCAAGTAATTGATAGTTTCCCCTTTCTTTATGGATTTATCCTAGGAAGTACAAGTAGCAATCAGAGGATATGTGTTTATTAAGCATTTATTAGAACTTATATTTTGATGTTATGATAATGATAATTATATAGTTATATATTGTCGTACGCTAGGAGAAAGATTGAAGAACGGATTTCAAGAGCGTAAACAATTGAAGAATTGATTACAAAAGCATCAATTGATATATTTATTTTGAGTCTAGTTAGGATTAATTGTTGAAATCTATCCCGAAAGATATATGGTGCAATGCCTTATTTATATATAATAGTTTTTTCACAAAGGACATGCCCAATTCTAGCTATGCATTCAGTTGACTAAGTGCCCTCATTCAGTCGACTGAATGCCGTGTCATTCATATTTTTATATGCATGAACAGCCGGCTGAATGAGTATATCCAACCAGTTGAAAACTGCTAAAAAAATGGCATGTTTTTTTGTTGCTTCTAATTTCAATCAGTTCAGCCAGCTAAAATTAATTTGTAACTAGCTGAACGACTATTTTCTAGAAGGGTGCTTTTTTTCAACGAAAAGATAAAACTCTTAATCAAATTTTATGTCTATTTTCCTAAGTCAAATCTATTCTGAAATGAAACTATTCTTGGTACTATATATAATAACTTCAAAATCCCTTGTTTTAGTGATCCAATCTGATCTAATATAATTATCTAATTCTTTCTTTCTACTGAATCTCCGATTTTCAATTGCACTAAACCCTAACGTCCCGTTATTGATAATCATCGTTCTCTTCCACATTCTTCACATACTATATGCTACATATCATCATGGAGAAGATTGTAGAAAGTTTTTTATCAAAGTGACTTGCTCATGCTATTTTAAAGAGCACATTGCAGTCAACCTTTTTTGTATATTGTAAGAAAGTCCTGATCGTTTATTTAGACAGAAAAATCTTGTTTTGGTTTCTTCAAGTAGTTAAAGTCCTGTTAGTTTTTTTAGGCAGTGTAAACTCATTCCTCCCGGTTAATTGACGATCGTTGATAGCAATAACTCCAGAAGGGTGTCCTAGAATGGACGTAGAACGAGGAGTTCGAACTGGTATAAAATTTCTTGATGTCTTTTACTTTACTTTACTTCTTTTTATATTCCATAGATTTATACTTTTCGCTATTATTACAATTATTTTAGTACTATAGTGTGTGCTTTAATTATATATATACCATTATGGAGGTACGTCCGATGGACGTATGCATAGACAAATCTAATCATAGATGCGTGGAAGATAAAATGTAACAGTGGGAAGTTTAGTATGTGAGCAGTACACGTTGGTTGTATTTTAATGAATATCGGATGTCATATATATTTCGTACAATAGTCTGCCTCTGTGCAGCACATGTTGGGAAGGGAATAATGAGTGGAAAAAATGAGATAGTATGTCGTATGGCTATGCAACATGAAAGGCCTTACACATGTGGGCGTGGAAATGAAGTACTACATCGATTGTATATCCAGTGTATAAATACTTGATTAAACCTGATGTTAATGTCTGTATACACTATGTAAGTTTTATGCGTATAAATGGAAGAAGCAATTATTGTTTTTATATGTAATAATATACGGACTGTTGAGTATATAATGCCTATGAATATTGCACTTAAATTTTAACAAAATTTGTGGTCTAGTAAATATGGGAGCTTGGGAGCAATAGCTTTGTTGGTTGAAGAGCATAAAATGTAAAATGCAAATTTAGCGGAAGATGGTAATGAAAAAAGGAAAAACATAGTTAAATGTCTAATGATTTTGCATAGTTTTAGGTCGAAACAAATCAGATGAACATGGCGGTATTTAGATTTTTTTATGCAAAATTTTGCTAGTGAGTTAACATCATATTGAGGTTGTACTAAAAGTAGTTTATTAGTCATGTTTTTGTTTATTTTTCTGTGAACTTAACCTAAATTTTTATTTTTGGATGTATTGTGCTTATTTCTTTGAGATGTAGAGCGTTTAGGCCTGCACAACTCTAACAATTAGTCCTAAGTATACTAGTTTTGAACTTGTAAAATGTTATGGATGTTACGTATGCATATAGTGGAACGTAATGCATATTGTATAAGCAGGTAAAAATGGGGCCTGATATTATAAGTAATTTAGCTATAAAGAACAGATGTGAAAGCAATTGAAATGTTGCTTATACTTGTGTTGATTTTTAGACATAGCTCACAATAAAGTAAATTCAAAATCAGAATTGTCTACAACAATATGCAAACTTCCCAAGACCAACAAACTGAAATTCAGTAATAGTGAGGTATTACTGGAAGACATGGTGCAAAAATATTTACGTTAAGCGTTGAAATTTCGAAATTTACTTTTTGTTTACCTTTAATAGGTGTAATATGTCAGTCATATTAAAATTTAGAAAAGAATAATTTTCTTTGTTTCAACCATTAATTACTATATTTTTACCATTTAAATGTGTCATGGTTATTTGTATTAAAGTTGAAGAAACTTACTTTATTTTTTCCATTAATAGCTATCACGGTCCAGAGTTAATTTTGTGCAATTTTACAGAGAATGAAGACCCGTACTTCATGTGAGTAACCATCTTCATTAGTGACATTAATGAGAAAGCAAACCCGGTGTAATAAAATTATTAAAAATAGGTAATGGAAATAGATCGTGCGTTCAAGTTTAAAACTTGGTGATTCTTAAAACAGGGAAATAATTAAGAATGAAAAATGATTATAAAAGTGTTAAACAATTAACTAAAATAGTTGTTATGGAAATAGTGTAATGAGAGCTTAATGGATCTTTTCCTATGCTGACACACTATCAGTCAATAGAACTAAAGTATTCATTAAACGGTAGACAAAATTATTTATGTTAAGCAGTAAATGTAGTAATTTGGCAATAGTGAATCTTTTATCCTAATAAGAATTCAAATGTAGGTAAACAAACTGTGTTGTGCAATGTAACAAAAAAAATTATTGTAGTAAAAGGTTGTATAGACTTAAATGCTACATTTCTGTGTCCTTCCTTGTAGTGCGGTTATTACAAAAATTGCTACTACAAACCACTTGAGAAGAGAAGGATGTTCTTTTAACAAAATAATATGAAAATTTGAGTAATTGTCAATAGAACATACATTAAAATGTTACCCAGTCGGATCGCTCAATGATGAAAGGATTATTTTTCCCATTGAAACCAATTCAGCATACTTTAGTGCAGCATATACTCTGTTGCAGCACATGAAAATAAATCTAGAGTTAGTTCAGTTGATAGTTAAACTGACGTACATTACAAAGAGGTCAACACCTGTTAGAGAACCCCGAATTATCACAAAACCAATTGGCAATGTGAAGGGTGAACTCATTATACTTATACAGGATTCATTTTTACAAATTCCCCAATGTGGGACTTGTCTCAACACGCCCCCGCACGTGTGGCATATCATGAGCCTAACACGTGGACCTTTATATTGGGTGACGTGGATAAGTGTGCCATTGTGCGCACAAATTAAACCCGCTCTGATACCATGTTAGAGAACCCCGAATTATCACAAAACCAATTGGCAATGTGAAGGGTGAACTCATTATACTTATACAGGATTCATTTTTACAAATTCCCCAATGTGGGACTTGTCTCAACAACACCTTTTGAAACTACTCTCTTCCCTGTGCAACACAGGTCTTAAAGTCTTAATTGCGATAGGTGTGTTGTCTAAATAACCATTAAGTACAGTCTATAGCCACCTTTGCCAATCTTGACATGCTCAGCAAATTTTTCATAGCTGCTTCAATATCATCAACATGATATTTCCTATATATGATATTGCCATATAATACTACATCAAATGCTTTCCTTTTCACTTCCATCTCCTATTTTGCCTTCATTTCTGCATTCACGCTATTCCTTTCCTCAATTACTACAAATTTTTGTGCAACGTCGGCTACTTCAAGTGCTGCTTTGCACCTAGCTTTTCAGTTTCAGCCATTACTAATGCAGTTCTTCTGTGATTCTGAGTTGCTCGACGTTTCTCGCTTCTTCCAGTTTCCGTTGGCTACGTTCTTGGACTTTTTCCAGAATGTTCGAAGTCATATATCAGCTATTTTATAATATTATCGCGTGATTTCTTCTCAATCATTTAATATTTTCATTGGAAAACGAAATGCTGAAAACTTGCTTTCTTTTAGCCATGAATGCTTCTGTGCAAGCAGCATTCTACATATCCACATTCTGCTTTAACTTAAGTCCCAACCTCTTCAGATTAGCCTTGGCATCCTTATAATTCTGAAATCATTGCAAGTAGAGAAATTTTTTTTAAATACATTGGCATCTTATAATTTTGAAATAATTGATGATAGAATTAAGAAATTTTGATGAACGACACAACCTAGTAGTAAGAAGCTCAAACTTTGTTTCACGGTCATAAATTCAAATCTTTCAAAACCAGATACATATAAAACACTGCACGATTGAAGCTAATGTAAAACTTTCGAAACCAAATATGTTTAAAGCTCCATATTTATGAAAACTAACGACTTCGACATTTGCTAAG
Source organism: Allium sativum (assembly GCA_030737875.1). Taxonomy (NCBI): domain Eukaryota; kingdom Viridiplantae; phylum Streptophyta; class Magnoliopsida; order Asparagales; family Amaryllidaceae; genus Allium; species Allium sativum. The sequence continues at coordinate 216,111,924 of CM060916.1, read as the reverse complement.
TACAACGCCTTCAACTTCGATATGAACAATCTAGCTTCGAGATGAAACTTCTGATCTCAACATGAGGACTTTATAAATTATAAACCTTTATTTACAATACTCGTTAATTTCAAAGTTAAAACTTTGGATTCTATAAATTATAAATTGTCAAAATGATGTGATAAACAAAATGACATTGAGTATGTAGAAATAAAAGAGTATACAAATAAATAATTTAACGGGAACATAAGTATCATATAAATAGGGAAAAATGTCATACAAGCAAAACTTCCATGGGCGATAACTTCTGTGAACAGATTGGGAAGTTCAAAAAAACCTTCACCACTTTGAAGTATTTGCATTATTAGTAGAGATATATTGGTCATCATCGATCCGCTACATAGCCTCTATTCATTCATCGCTCCACCCGACCCTACAGTATTAAGTGATCAGAGGACTTGCTTTTTCATAGATAGTGTTAAATGGATGAGTTAGTGTATACCGTGAAATTCTTGTGCAGGTCCACTTCTTATTTGGTATTAAGTGATTTGTTTAAAGTCCGCCTTGGGGTAGGTCTTAAATGATCATGGGGTCTGCCTATCCTATGGGAAGTATCAAGTGACTAGGTAACTACCATAATAATTCCAGTCAGATAATAATAAAAAGTCCATCGAAGACAGCGTTAACTTATCTTGTGGTAATAATGACTTCTAATTATCTCCCGCATTTCACGTTTATGGGTTGAGATATGATAATAATGCAGGGATCCTTAAATAGAAGTCAGAGGTATTAGTATATGGTGCCATCTAATCAGTAATACTCCCTCCGGTTCATAATATAAGTCGTTTTAGTTATTTGCACAAGAATTAAGAAAAAATTCAAATGCCTCTTTTTGGTGAATTGGCTTCTTTTTTCGTGCAAAATTAAGTTACTTTCTCTATTTCCAAGTACAAAAAAGTGGTTGTTGGGATTTTCTAAGGAGCCGCATACTCATATAAGCCAATAGTAGCACTTCACGACAAGTCAATAAAGTAGGTACAATTTATTATGATTGAAAACGTCTTATATTTTGAAAAACAGACAACTGCACAAAACGTCCTATATTTTGGACTGGAGGGAGTAGTTATTATTGATAAACCATCTTAAGAAGTATTAAATGACCAGTGGATTTCACGGTAACAATAGTAGTAAGAGTCAAATGGCTGGTCGGTCTGCCCTTTTAAAAAAGGCATTAAAAGACTAATGGGGAAGAAAGAGACGATATCAGCTTCTATTAAAGTATTAAGTAGCCAAGGGATATGGAATACCAGGTGGTCAATGGGCTTTATCGGAATACTATCCTCTGATACCAAGAATAGTCAATCGTGCATAATGAATACTAGGTTTAGATAACCTAGAAAATAGACGTGATCATTGGGTAGAAACCAATCAATATAAATTTGTATTATAGATGGTATTTTGATGTTCTATTCATTTGAAGTATTACTCTGAACCCCTCCTCGTTATAACCAATTGGATGGACAGATCTCTATAGCTATAGGTAATCAGATATTAGAAAGGCCTAGTTCTCTCATACTTAGTATTGATGTAACCTTTGGATTCAAAAAATTCCATTACTTCTTAGGTAGTAAGCATATTTGATATTTGTTATCCTATATGATTTCTAATGTGAGTTTAAATTTGTATGACTCTGATATTACTCATGCTAATTCTCGTGTGTACCAAACCAAATGATCCAATTCTGATGGATTTGGGTTTAGATTTTTTTTATCCAAATTTCGGCCTCGAAGAATGGGGGTTGTTATGACCAACCATAGTAAATTGAACAATGCTGATTGCTCAATTAGGTAGTTCGATAAGACATTTCTCTTCATTATTCGAAGCATAAACTACGATACACTGAATTTTTAGACCATTAGCATAATGGAGATTGCAAGTAGCATATTGGTCATTATTCTGCAGGACAATGTTTGACAATTATAGGGAATTCCATATGTTCACCACAATTCTACTTTTATCTGATTGATTAATATTATGCACATATTTCCAATTATTACCAAGTTCATTCATGAAATTGTCAATATTGTAGGCATTTAATTAATTTTCAACTAAGATGATTAGGTTAAATATGTTAATATTGAAAAGTTTATGATCCGACTGATTATTTTGTTGGGGAGCTAATTCCCTTAATGTTTAAAATACAGAACTCTATCAAGGTTCAGTGGTTGACCTGCTAATAGGTTATAAGGAAGGTACAATCCTAGATAACTTTAGTTTTTTTGATTCTTTATTTTCACCTTATAACCTGTTAACAAAGCAGTTCCATGTAAGGTTTTCCACAACTTCTGGGAAGAATTATGGCTTTAAATTTGAATGATGCTTCATTAGTTCTCACTCTTCGCAAGAATTTTAACCCCATAGAGTGTTGATTTTGGGACGCAGTTTCAGAATTGCTGGATGGATCAGTTTCACTCATCATGTCTTCATGTTCCGCCAGTTCCTTATTCATAATTCCAACCTTCAATGTCTATGTTTACAGAGCTATCCTTATGTTTTGATTGCATCTTGGTTTTTTTTATGTTATATCTTGTCACGTATATGAGATTGAAAAGTTCCTCTCTGGTTTGTTATTAGTTGTATAACTTGGATTGTGCTGAGTTCTTACCATTACATTATCTTGAGTTATTTTTTTTGAATCTTCACTCAGGTCAATGTTAGTATGTCATTTTATTCTTATCTTTACTACTAATAATGAAAACTCTTTCCACTAAATTACTAGGCATGTTTTTGAACTACCCAGAATGCCCTTAACCCTTCATGTAATTCACCAGTTGCCCAAAAATTAGGTTGTCCCCATTTTCCACAAAAGGCCATCCCGCTTCCACCGTCTTCGTATTTCCATAATTGAAATCTTCCTATATAGAAGCCGCTATTTTTTTGTAAAAATTACGGTAATTTCTTCATAATGTCTCAGAACCGGATGAGACTTTGACCGTTATATTTTCACCTAAATTACGGGCAGTGTGAAATACTCGGACGTTTTCCCCTATGATCGAACACTGTAGTTCTCCAAGGTGACTACCAGTCGTACTTAGAAAATAACAGGCTATATTCCCATATTTGAACTCTACTTACATACGAAGTCACTATTTTTTTGTAAAAATTGCAGTAATTTCTTCATACTGCCTCGGAACCGAATGAAACTTCAACTGGTAGACTCTCACCTAAATTATAGACAGTATAGAATACTCGAATGTTTCGTCATGTGAACGAACAATACAAGTCTCCAAGGTGATTAACAGTTGTACTTAGGAAATAACATGCTACATTTGTATATTTGACTCTGTCTACGTACAAAGTCGTTATTTTTTTGGGTGAATACTACAATAATTTCTTTATATTAGCTCGGAACCGAATGGTACTTCGACTGATAGGCTCTCAACTAAATTACAGACAGTATGGAACAATCGGGCATTTCGTCCTATGAACGAGCACTATGACACCTAACGTTCGTTAATGTCACTCATAAGAGAACGCATTAAGTTTCGTAAAGCGCAACAGGTAAACATTACAGAAAATTTACAAGATAGATAAAATACGCAGTGGAAAAATCTTAACTTCATTATTCAAAATAAATCATAGTTTTAAACAAGATACAATAAAACCAGTTACATCAAATCTGTCTCATAAAACATCACATAAACCAGAGCATCAAAGTACATAAAATCATTCCCTTTCCATAAGCCATACTAAAGTAGAGAGCAAGTCGAAACGGTATATCTCAAGAAATCCAAGCTGTAAAAGAAATCCTAGTCACTGTTGAGTGCTTCCACTCTGAGGACCTGAGGGGGGGAAGGAAGAAAGAGGCAAAAGAAAAAGGGTCAGGCATAAAGTCTGGCGAGTCCCAGTGATTTACAAATATGCATAAAATAGAATGTCAAGATAGGAAAATAAGATTGGATGAGAAAGGTACAGTGTCATATAAGGCAACAAATAAACTGAACAGATCATATAAACTAAGCAGATCGGGATGACTAAACAGAACAACATGATGAACAGGAATAACAGTAATAAACTATGATCGAGTAATGCTTCACATTTATATCCCTAAAAAGGTATGTCTGCACCAGTCCTAGTATAACAAGTACAACAGGATTAGGTTCTTTTCCTAATTACATATGAGCAGGATTAACAGCAGGAAATGAACAACATGATTAACAACAGGTTTAAACAGCCGGATTAGGCGTACCCTAATAACATAACAGGATTAGGTGTTACCCTAAATACATAATAGCAGGATTATGTGTACCTTAAATACTACCCGTGCGATCGGCTCCCTACTACGTAAATACCCTATGTCACCCTGGTAGTAGGGTGTATCACTCCCTAACCTAGAATTATATAACACATACCTATTTACAGGTGCTACTTCGTGTTATCTTCCATAGTCGGTCCCATGCACGCTCATGATCCCGCAAGAACGCGTCTGTACCCATCCCCATGTGAACCTCTTACTATCTAGTTCAGTAAAGTGTTCCCTGGCCTCTACCTAGTGCGAGGCCCCTTCAGATAAGATATATACATAGATACTGACTGATATAGTTTCCAAACAGCAGATTTACACAAGCTAAACCCCCTAAGCTTGTACCCCTAAATAACTAGGATTTAAGAGTCCCCAAAACCCGATATAACAGCAGAACGAGCGACCTCTTAGCTTATTAATACTTCATATTTAGCCTAGCAGGTTTAGGTTTACTAATTAACGTGGCTGTAGTTATTACATGTCATTATGTGTGTACAATCCTTTCCCAAAACACCTGGCCAGATGTATACAATCCCCACAGCATTTTAGTTTATTAACATACATCTGGTACTTACCATATTTTAACATATCATTTACTTAATATCCGTTTTAAGTCAAATTAACATGTCTAATTCATATGCATGTCATTTATCATCTATGTTCCATATTAAAAGTTTATGCATACTATCCATTTACATCAAGTATATGCACATTACCCCTTTTTATCAGTTTACAGCAAGTCTAAACATGTGTATATTATCCCTTTCCCAAAAAATGGTTAAACATGCCTAAGTTCCTCTTTTTATATCATTTATTATTGCCCCAATAATATGCATACTCTAATTGGATATAGCCTAGGTATCCAAAGGCTTAGCCTAAAATAAAAGGGAAAACATAGGAAGGAGAATAGAATCAAATCACATAGGCATACAGGAAAGACTGGAAATAAACATAAAACATGGAAAATGGGAAAAGGAAGATATATACATATAACTTGTTAATTATCCAATATTATAGGCATATGTTTACTTAATGACATAGGTGATTAATAATGAAAACATATATACTTTTTATCTTACTAACACTGCAGATCCTAACCCAATTTTATTTAACTGACATGATATAATCTAAGAAATAAGATATGTAAATAACATGAAACTCATAGTGGGTCTTGGTGAAGATAAATACATATATCACTATATCGTAGAAAAGTCCAATCTAAGTTGTATGTATGCAAGTCCTGATGTTGTCTCTGTTTGATCCTGTCTTCAGCAGCTTTCCCCCATTATGTTTATAATTTAAGAATAGATTTACAAAGGAAGAAGGTATGAAGAAACGGTGTAAATCAAAATGGGAGAAGCTACCTATTTATAGATTTACAGAGTTAACTCAGCCATTATATTCTAGGTTTTAAATCAAAACCGTACCAGTCATGTTGAGTCAGCAACGAATACAGTCCAGGTACACACTCAAAATTCTGCCGGATCCGGGATGGGTCGACTCACCTGCCCCTTGGGTCGACCTTAGGTTCGTCCCATCCCCTTAGGGCGACCTGTGGGGTGACCCAGGCTAGGCGTGGGTCGTCCCCTCATGGGTCTATTTCCCACTGGCCTCATTTTATGTTTTCTAGAATATATTTATTTTATATTTATATATTAGTCCCTTATATGTAGACTAACTTCTGATGTTCATAACTTCTTCATATGTTGTCTGTTTTACGCAAATTTGGGGTCTATCTTAACCAGAATTTCGATAATTACTTAACGGTAATGCCGGTTTCACTTAATTCTAAATATATAATTAAGTTATTCCCAATTTATTACCTTTAAGTATGGTTATAGTGTACTAAATTTTTGGTGTTACATTCTCCTCTACTTCATCCCCGAAATCTCCAAGTCAAGAAGAAGTTACTATCCTAACATCCACCTAAAACCATCTACTTATCCATCATCCACAGGCATCCATTGCCTTTAATGAAATTTCTAATGCATATATGAACATATGCAAAGGTGTAGTGCATATACTAATGCGGAAAAAAAATCAGATGGTCGACTGATTCGGTTGACCTTCTTAACGCAATGTATGTTTGTGCCATGAATCCAAAATGTAAGCAAATAACCCTAGTATAACATATAGACTCTATATGTGTGCGCAATCATTATTCAAATGCAACATCCACATGATGATACATCTATTTCCATCCATAGAAAAATTAAAATGCACACACATCCACTTGCAGTAAGTGATTGAGAGTTGATCTAGTGCCTAGTGTGTGTGTGTATGCATCCACGAGAAACCACTAGTAAACACTTGCATCCATTTATAACCATCTATCATAGCATGTTTCAAACACATGTTTCCAACCATTGGACTCTACCTAAGGGTCGAAAGGTTCGAACGATAGGATAAAATCAAATGATAGAAGCAAATGCAAAGTAAAAGTTTGGAAAAGAAGTCAAGAACGTATTTTTAAAAAGAAAAGGATAAGAAGCGTGAATCCTATCTTCAGGTTCCCACGTTGCATCTTCACGGTCTTGTCCTCATTGCACTTTAACCAATCTGATTTCTTTGTTACGAAGCTTCTTGATTTTTGATCCAAGGATATGAGTAGGAACCCGTCTCACTTATGCTTCCTTCTCAACTTCTACGTCCTCAAAAGTGCTCGGCTTTACTATCTACGTCATATCATGGAGACATTTCCTTAGATGGGAAACTTGAAATAAGTCCTGTACGCCCATAAGTATACCTAGTAGCTTAACCCTATAAGCCATCTGCCATATCATCTCTACTATAGGGAATGACCCTACAAATCCAGGTGCCAACTTCCCTACTAGGCCAAAGCGAACTACATTCCTGAGCGGTGACACCTTAATGAAGACCATATCTCCCACATAAAATTCCAAATAGGTACTCCTTTTATTGGCATAAGATTTCTGTCTGTCTTGAGCGACATTCATTCTTTAATGGATAGTATCAATCTTCTCGGAAGTGTCTTGAATCATTTCTGGTCCAAGTAGAAGTCTGTCTGTAGACTCCCACCAACAAGTCAGCAAATTAAAAGGTTGTCCATATAATTCTTCGAAGGGTAACACACCTATGCTGGATTGGTAAATGTTGTTGTAAGCGAACTCCACCAAAGGAAGGTGCTCTTCCCATATCCCTCCAAAATCTAGGATACACAGTCTTAGAAGATCCTCAAGAACTCTAGTCACCCTCTTAGTCTACCCAACTATTTGGGGGGTGGTATGCCGTGCTCAAACGTAACTGTGTACCTATCGCCTCTTGTAATATCTTCTAAAATTCACTAGTAAAGATGGGGTCGCGGTCGCTCACTATACTGGAAGGTACCCCATGAGTCAAACTATCTCTTAAAGATATACTGATGCTGACCAAGTCGCCGTCCTCTTACTCTTAACAGGAATAAAATGAGCACTCTTCTTAAGTCTATCCATTATTACCCAAATTCTCGTATTGACCTTCCTTGATCGTGGCATTTCATCGATGTAATCCATATAGACGCTTTCCTACTTCCATTTTGGGACATTTAATGGCTAAAGCAGTCCACCTGGTTACTTTTGTTCAGCCTTTACCCTTTGGCATGTCATGCATAGAGCTACAAATTCCGCCACATCTTTCTTCATGCCATTCCAAAAGAAAACCCTCTTCATGTCTCAATACATCATGTCGTCGCCCGAATGGATAGTCATCCTAGAATGACGAGCTTCCTTAAGCACTGCAATAAGCAATTCCCCAATCTTAGGGACACATAGCCTTCCATCTCGTCTTAGCTATCCTTTATTGTCCATGGTATATCTAGCAAGGTGACTAGAACTCTCTCCTCTATCAATCCTGTCTACGATGTCTGTAATCTGTGGGTCCTCCCGCTGCATAGATCTAATATGCTCCAACAAAGTAGGTCGCACCTCCAAATATGCTAACAATCGCAATGTGAAATTCGTAGATGGCCTAAAATCAAAGGTCGAGATGTGCTCCAAGCTCCACCTTTCTACAAATAGAGGAATCAAGGTCATCCTCTGCCTACTCAGTGTGTTAGCTACTACATTACCCTTACGTGGGGTATAAGCTATCTCGAAGTCGTAGGACGCTAGGAACTCCATCCACCATTGTCGCCTAAGGTTGAGACCCTTCTGTGAAAACGAGTATCTGAGCGACTAATGATCCGTGTATAACTCGAATCTTTCTCCAAGTAGATAGTGTCACTAAGACTTCAATGCGAACACTATAGCAGCTAACTCTAGATCATAGGTAGGGTAGTTCTTCTCGTGATCCCTCAACTGTCTAATACAATAGCATACTACCTTTCCCTCTTGCATCAGAACGGCACCAAGCCCTGTGCCACAAGCATCCGTGTAAACCGTGAACATCTTGCTTCCATCTGGGAGAGTCGGAACTAGGGCTGTTGTCAGAGCCCTCTTCAATCTCTGAAAGTCATCCTCACAATCAATGCTCCTCGAAAAAGCTAAGTTCTTTTTCATTAGTCGGGTAAACAGGGCCGATACCCTTGCAAAGTCCTTGATAAACTTTCTATTGTAGCCCGCCAACCTTAGAAAACTTCTTGCTTCCGTTGCATTCTTTGGATCCCTCCAACCTTGAACTGCAACGACTTTTGCGGGGTCCACTGTTATTCCATCCTAGGAGACCACATGCCCTAGGAACCTAACTTCTTTTCTCCAAAAGCGACACTTAGAAAACTCTGTCTCGAGCTGATGTGACATAAGAGTACGTAGGACCTATCCTAAGTGTTGGGCATGCTCTTCCTCATTCTTTGAGAAGATCAGAATATCATCTACAAAGACTACCACGAACTTGTTTAGAAACTCCCTAAATACCCTACTCATCAAGTCTACAAAAAAGGAGGGTGCACTGGTTAGCCCAAAAGGCATAACTAGCCACTCAAAGAAACCATCTGAAGTTCTGCATGCAGTCTTATCAATGCAGTCCTCTTCCACTCTCAACTGATGAAACCCCATGTCCAAATCCATCTGCAAGAAAACTGATGCGCCTACTAGTTGATCAAACAGGTTGTCAATTCTCGGTGGTGGATGCCTATTCTTCTTGGTGAGCTTATTCATCTCCCTATAATCCACACATAGACAAAGTGAGCCATTCGCTTTAGTTTTGAATACGACGAGAGCTCCCCACTCTGAAATGTTTCGCCTAATAAAACCTTTCTCGAATAGCTCCCCTACTTTCTTGCTGAGCTCCCTCCTTTCCCTAGGAGGCATGTGGCGCACTGGTAGAGCAACTGGCTCTGCATTCTCTACCAAGTAAATCCGAAAATCTATCTCATGCTTTGGAGGTAGTCCCTTAACCTCCTCAAACACATCCGGGTAGTCTCTAACTGTGGGCATAGATCGTAAGTCATCTGCATCAAGTGTTCTAGAAACTTGAGCATTACCGACCCCCGTGGGTCGTAAGAAATCTCGAGAGTCCTACCATGGTAAGTAAGAAGTCTAAATACTCTCTTTTCGCAATCGAGGATGTCACCATACATGGCTAGCCAATCCATGCCTAGAATCAAACCATAGCCCATAAAGCCCAGCACGTATGCATCACATTCTAACTTGACGCCCAAGATATAAATTCTCAAACCCCTTCACACACTACAAGAAAATATACTATCATTTGCAAGAAAAGATTGCACGATAATTTAACTTGCTATAATAAAGAAAGCTAGTTATTATTTGGGATATACCATGACTTTGACTAGTAAACCATAACTTAATGCCACACACTAATAAACAATCCGCTAAAAATTTGGTAAACCATGACGTAATGCAATAATAAGCGATCCGCTAAAAATTTTGGCAGCCAATATTTCACGCTTCCCTCCTAATTTTTGTCCCGCAAAACTTTACTTTTCATGTTCTTCACTAACTCTAATTTCCTTTTCTAATTCGCTCTAAGTTTCACACTTCCCTCAAATTCAGTCACTCTAAATCCAATCTCCACTCAAATATCCTGTGGAGATTCGATTACTGGTACCTGGTAGCTCAAGTGCAATTGTACATTCCTCGACCTCAAAGACGACGAAGAAGAGCGATTGCTTCAAGAGCTTCTTCGACTGTTGAACTCGATTTTAGGTATTAAATCGCAAACTCAATTTTTTTTAATTCCTTAAATCATTGAGAGAACTTGAAATCTGTGAACTCGGTGTTCTTGGTGGCTTCTGTTTGTTGACTTCTGTTTTTGTGGTTTTATCATTGTGCACAAAAAGAAACTGTCTAAGAAGAAAAAAAGCTATAATCTCAACTATAGCCAGTTGTAGACTATTATGATATAGTTAACTCACAAATCACAAAATAATGTTTGTGGATGATGTTTATTTTTATGCACAAATAATGTTTGTAGATAATGTTGCCACTAAAATAGATAATCATAGAAACATATATTACTATATGCGCATGCAATGTTCTTTATGTTGACACTTGTAATTAATGGGAAATTATGTAGAAAAGAAAAAAAAGTACGGAGATAATAGTTACCTTGTACTATAATTAGCTCTGACACTATTTGAACACCGAAGGAGAACAGTCTGAAATAACAAGGAGAGATAATGTGAGCCAATGCCAGTTCATATAAAGGATAAAAAGGGCAACCAAAGGGTAAAAATAATGTTCAGATTCATACCTATGAATAAGAAATATTCTACTGCTTAATAGTTTTGCTGATTTGACCTTATAAATCGCTAATTTGTCTTCCATACAAATATGTTTGCATCTTCTTAACGTTGAACAAATTTGCTTTCGAAGCTACATTAAAAGCTTCTAAATTCAAACAAATGTAGCCTGAGTTTTCTGTCTAAATGTGACATACAGAAAAAGCTATTCTTAGTAATTTCTTAACTTAGGCTTGATTTGAGATAAACCCAATAAGATTTTTGTAACAACCCGGAAAATCAGAACCAATTTAAAAATTATAATTTAGCTATTTTAATGAATTTTTAATATTTAAAATAATTTATTTTAAATAATAACGACTAAAAATTTATTTGGATAGAAGTTATAGTGAATATATTTATTTTAATTATAAAATAAGGCCTAAAATGGCGCGGTAGTTTGAAAATTTGAATTCGAACTTTGACTGACTGTTCAGGATGCAAAATAAAACGGATTTTAATGAAACCAAAAATATTTAAATCTGTTTAAGAAAATCTTTCTAACGAATCTGAAAAATCGAAATTTCATAGCAGGAATCAAAAGTTATGGCCAAATGAATTTTCAAAAAGGTCGCTATGGAATAAATATAGCCCGTAAAAATAGACATTTTGCTAACGACCTCCGTTTCGACGAAACTACTTTTGTTAGATCTGGAATGTCAAATTATTGCTAGGTATCAAATTCCATAATTTTTGGAATTAATATGTGAGCGTGCCACAAGAAAATGTGGTTGGTTAATTTCAATCAATTTGGATCGACCAGAAAATGGCCATTTTTCAAACAGTCTCCAAATTCAACAAAATTAGTTTTGTTAGGACCGTATTGTCAATACGAAGCTGGATATAATTTTTCTGTAATTTTTAGAATCAGTATGTAGCCCCGGCAAATTAAAATGTACGTTCAAATATTTGAATGTTTTATATTTTAATTTGAAGACAAACTGACTGAAACAGTCAAATGGGCCTACGAAACATATTCCATTGTATCCGGAATGGGGGTATTTAGCTAGGAACGATAGTCGTTGGGTTTGAATTGGAGTTACTTTGGAAAAACAGATATTTTTGGAATTATAAATAGCACGGACCAATCAGGATTTTTATAAAAAAAAATATTTTCTCTCTCCCCGTAAACCCTTCACGACCGATGGCGGAATTGCTTCTGCCCTTCTCTCTTCTTTTTCGGCGAATCCACGCATCAAAACCCTAGGGACCTTTGGAACTTTTTGAAGATCCACTCACCCTCTTCAAATTCATCTAAAGTGCACCCTCTATCGTCTGGTATTAATTTTGTGAGATCCAGCGCTCCAAACTCTGCCAGTCCAAGCCTCCGCCGAGACCCCTACACACCGTCGAACTGGGCTTAACCACCAGGTGCGGGAAGCCCATTCCAAGCTCCTCGGGGCGTAGGCCGATCGTCATATCGTGCTTCGGTTTGAGCAGAAATTGCAAACCTAGTTTTGAAGGGTTTGCTGAAAGGTACGTCTGTTTAAATTATAAAGGAAATAACACTATAAAACCATCGCAAAATATGATTAGCTTATAAAAATCATATCTTTTTGCTATGTTTTCGAAATCTAGTGAAACAAGAGACATTGGACTCATGGCGACGTCTTATACATTCTAGAAGAGACCAGAGAATTTTTGGAGCTTTCTACAATTTTTGAAGGAGTGGAACCCAATGTGAGATTTCTAAATTCAAATTTGAATGGAATGGTGATGTATAAATTATATGATCGATGTATAAGTTATATAAGCGTTGTACGCCTCATGTATAAGCGTTGTATAAATTATATGTGCGATGTATAAGTTATATATACATTGTAAAAATATATGTACGTTGAATGAAGTTGAAATGAAATTGAAATGAAATCGAAATATATTTATATACGTATATATATATACACTCCCCTCGTCCATAGACCATGGACGATATATATTGGATGTAATTGTTTGGATTTTGGTTGACGTGAAATTTGGTTGATAAATGCGAATGGTTGATAATGGTTAAATGAGGTTGAAAACAAAATAGAAATTGTTTATGGAAAAATTCGATGTGATATGAAAATGATCGAAATATTTAGATTATAAGGATAAGCCCCTTAGGGAACGCCGCGAGGCCTAAGGTCGTGCGAGGAGTCGTACTTGGGACGGTGCCGGTTTTAAACCCCCTGTCGTTATGCTGCCGAAATTTTCTGAAATATTCATGTGTTTGATTTATATTCATGTGTTGAAATATATTCATATGTTGGAAAAATATTCATATGGCGAATAAATTGTTTTAACCATAAAAATCACATTTTTATTATAAATATGAATCACTAAAAATATTCATGTTTGAAATAAATTGTTTTAACAATAAAAATCACATTTTTATTATATATATGAATCACTAAAAATATTCATGTTTGAAATAAGTTGTTTTAACAATAAAAATCACACTTTTATTATATATATGAAGTGTTAAAAATAGTCATGTGTTGAAATAAATATTTGTTGGGTAAAAATATTATTTTTATCAAATATACGAAACGAAAATGGTTTGGAAATTGAAGAACGGATTATATTCATATATATATAATTAAAATAAAACGAATAACGACGTTACAGTTTGTGTTTTGGAATCGTGATTTTAAACGATTATATCGAGAAATCCGACCATTGGATTTCCCCAAAACTGGAACCGTTGGGTTCGCTTTGAAAATATCTTTCCAACGATACCAAATTTGTAAAGATCCAACGGTTAGATTGTGTGAAATGTTTAATTCAAATCTGAATAAAAACAGCGCCAAAATGGATTATATATATATACATATATAATTAAAATAAAATGAATAACGACGCTGCAGTTCGTATTTTGAAATCGTAAATTTAGACGATTGCACCAGGAGATCCGACCGTCGGATTTTCCCAAAACTGGAACCGTTGGGTCCGCTTTGAAAAGATCTTTCTAACGATATAAAATTTGTAAAGATCCAACGGTTAGATTTTCAGATATGTGTAAATCAAATCTAAAGAAAAACAGCACCATGGTTGCGTTATGGTCTGAAGCATCGTTTTAAATAAATGGGCTATTTTAAAATAAATAAAAATAGCGATAAATCGTTATAAAATATTATAGGCGATATGGAATGGAAATAAACCGAATTTACTTGGTTTATTGGATATTTGATGGTTGAATGTGTTTGACATGAAATTTATATTAATGAACTGAAGTATGGATGTCAAATAATTTAACCATGGAAAAGAATTAATTTGAATTCTAAATATACGTGAATTATTTGAAAAGGCCGAGTTAAATCTCATTTCAAATAATTAATCGACAATTAGAAGTCGAAGATATGAAGACGGTGCAAGACCGATGATCTTCACATCGAATGGATGGCTATTGATGACTTTGATGGGAGTTGTTGCCCTGAAGGAGTTACAGTGGTGGTTGTCCGGATGTACTTGTTGATCGTTCGGATGTGCGAGGACCTCTCTCCTGTATTGGACATATGGGACGAGGAATAAGGTGCCTTCGGTTTCGTTCAGACCCAGAACGGACTTGTAAATGGATGTGTGACTGACGTTGTAGATTGACAACGTGTCATACAGAGATGCTGTGATCAAGGCTTTTGTTGAAAAGCATAGTCTTGTAGTTGATGATCAAAGCATGGCTTTAATATAGCTAGCTTTGTTTATAGCGTTGATTCTCGGGCCTCACACCCCGGTATGAACCAGAAACGGGAGAGGACATCAGGGAGGACATGTGTTTCCTTCTAGCTAGGAGTGGTGTCAGGGTTTTACATGCCCGAACGTTTTACTTATGTGGATGATGGATAGCGAGGCGCTCGGTTATTTTGGTCTCTTAGGAGCCGATGGTTTGGTCGGGATATGACCATTTTACGCCCCATATGGCGGGGAAATGCAGTGTTCAAGCATTTCAATCCACTCCGTGTGGACCGGTCCTGACGATCCAAGGCTTGTTACGCGCTTGCCTGAGACATGGGCTAGATTGTCTCGAAGAGGTAAGGATGATCCCTTGCCTTGGTTCATGACGGAAATCCAATTCCCAAATACGACACGTGCGGTTTTGATTGTAAACCTATATATGGCGACATGATATATGGTACCCATGCCGTCTATGATTAATACTTATGGTTGAAATTGTTTTTGAAACGTATAAACACTGGTAATAATATCAAATGCCTTTGTTTTATTCGTATCAAGCATATTTTGGCCATTATAAGGTAAAACTCTATCCTCCGGTTTGCGTTGCATTGTGTGATGGGACCTGAGTCATATCATGGATTCATTTTTGTAAAAAGCATTGCGATGTTTAAATGATTTACTTGTTTTAAGCACTGGAAATCCAATGCAGCAAACACGTTCCGTGTTAGCAGCGTGGTCCTGTGATTGGCCTTATTATAAAATAACTTAAGTAGATTTCTCATACCAGTCCCATGAATGACTCGTAGTTTGTTTCACTTGCAAACTCGGGTGCCCTATTTTCTACACAGGCAGCCTTGTATTCAGGTTTTAGCATACTCTCTCTGGATAGCTATGGAGTTGAAGATGGATTCTATCACTTGTTTTATGTTGTTCAGCTCCTGTTATGTGTATTATGTTTGATTCCACTATAGACATTTTATATAAAGTTGAAACTGTAACTAAGTGTGATCCTGTATACTGTGTAACTCTGATAATTATGTTTATCCAGTGTATTCTGTTGTACATTATCTGGTGTAATGATATATTTCTGTTCTGCTGTCATTTGTTTATGTGTTATATTCCAAAGATTACCCTTGCCACCGAGGAACGGGGGTTTGGGGTCATCACATTTTTTTTCCACTATGCGTATTTTATTAAAAGACCTCTTTTTATAATGTTTTATGAAACATAACACAAAATAATTGCACACTTTTGGCTTAAACATCATTTTAAATGTTAAATAGATATATACAAATATATATATGTATACTTGTATATGTACATATATAACACACATATACATACATATATATATATATATATATATATATATTTGAAACAAGGTACCAAATTATCTTTGATAAAATAAAAGGTTTACATTGACTCAATATATCTTTTCAATCCATATTGAAAACTAAATACTTTCAATGTTTTCCAAAAATACAATTATTTCTCAAATCTTAGATTTTAGATTTTAAATTGAGATGGTTTTTAATGGAATGAAACTCGTTTCTTTAATTAAATCAGATCATTTATTTCTAAACTGACTTTGATTAAACAAGTAAAACTTCACAAATCTCTAATAAAATTAATTAATCATAATTAAACGTATTCAATCAGGTAATTAATAACAGGGTTGTTACATCTTAAATCCTTTTTCTTCTCAAAATAATAATAATAATTTATATGGAGTTCGGTGTGCCTACTTAATTATATCATTCTTTAGATTGTTTTCAAGTAAAATCAGTATGCATTATGTCTCTAGAGTTTAATTCACCCCTTCTCTCCTTTGAAAAACATTATATTTTAATTAATTAATTAATTTGTGTTAAATCTTTTGTAGAATGGAAGCCGGAAATTTCTAGTCAATGTTTATAATGTATCCTCTTCTATTAGTTCTATATTACATGTTCTATTTGTTAAATTAACTGTTTTCTCACATGCTGGAGTTGGTTTGATTTCTACTTTTTATTACCACCAAAGTGATAGTTCTGTTTACAATTCTAGTAACATTTAGAAGTAGTAAACCATAGTAGAGTGTGCATAATATCTACCACTGGTCATTTACCATGGCAGCGACCTAGTTGAAACGCTATGATCTCGAGAATTTTTTTGTTGCTTTTCATATTGGTATAAAAAACAATCTAATTTTTCATTAATTTTCTTCTTACAATAACGTATGGTACGGTTGTTGTGCCAAATTAAACTAAGATAGGAAAAAGTTAAACTATGCTCGAGGTTAAGATTTAACAATGACTATTTTATGCATTTGACGGACAATATGTCTAGCACGAAATCTACAAGGTGGAATTTAGATGGTTGCCCACGCTTGTTATCAATTAGGCTTATGAAACAAGTTTGATATACTCAACTGCAGTGATGCTAGTAGAATTATTCAACTTGTAACAATTCTAAGGCAAGTACTGTGCTGTGAACTCATGCATTAACATGAAGAACTGAAAATCTAATCTGACCAATGATTTCTGAATCAACTCTTGATTAGTTTTTATACAACTGCCTTGTGAAGGCCAAAATTGAATTTGATGAAATGAAAACCTGAATTAGCTAAGTAATTTCGGTGGGATGGTAAAAGTCTAAGTGTTAGTCTGGCATAGCTATGTTAATTTTGTCATAAAATAAATAATATCTCCATGCAATTGACTATAGAAAGATATTTATAATGAGGTTATTGTACAAAAATTTCACTAATTTTAGGCAGTTTTAAGAGTAGGAACTGTTTGTGGTGTGCATAAGTGATGAGATAACGAGGTAACTTGTAGTCAGTGGTTGGAGTGAGTGGTTTGTTGTAGGAGGAGGTTATAACGATGTAGGCGATTCATGATAATGATCGTTCTCTTCCTTTCTGGCATGGTTACAATGATCATGTTGCAAACTTTTTACCATGACATTTAGAAACATAGCTAACTCGAAACGCAAGAAGAAGTTGAAGAAGAAATAGGCGGGAAGTTGTCAAAACAGTTTACACATTAAAACAGTGTACAAATTTATTCAGATCATGTTACAATGATCATGTTTCGTCACGATGTATTTAGACCTCTTGTCAACTCCGCTCTTATTCTTAGAAGTAGTCAAAACAGTGTACACATCAAAAAAGTAGTCAAAACAGTGCACCCATTAAAAAAAATCAAACAAGTTATCTATAAAAAGGCCTGTTTGTTGTAGTGACATCATGGATAAATGAGTTGATCCTCTTATAAGGTTTGAGACTATTTTAGGATCAGAGACTATACTAGTATTAAGGTGCAAACTATATACTAAAGAACTGAATATAAATGAATGTGAGGCGCCGAAATCAAATAGGGTTCGAACAGGATAGTCAAAAAGGGAAATCAAACCTTCCACCGTGACTTTCCTACCTCGATCAGGTCCAATTGCTTCCAAAGCATGCACTTATCCAAAATTTCCTGCCCCTTGTCCTTGCTTGTTAGGGCATTTCTTAGTGAAGTGTCTCATTTGTCCACAATTAAAGCAAGCTCCCTTTGTCTTTCTGTAGTCCTTCACCAAATGAACCATAGCTCCGCAACCATGGCACTTGATCCCCCTCTTGATCTGGGCCTTGTCAGGCCTACCACCTTTCTTTTACTTTTCTTTTCCGGGCCACTATTTCTGTTTATCACCATTTTAAACACCCCGTATTTTCTGAGAATATTAAAATAACAAATTAATGAATAATTAATTTGAAAAGGAAGAAATAGGTGAAATGGGTTGCGCCATTGCGTTCATCTCGGAATTCTGCTTGAGATAGAGTCCGAGTTTGCGTAAATCGGACTCCGTATGAAGAAGTTATCTTTAAATTAAATATTTGCAGCAAAACATGAAAAAAAAGAATGAGAAAAGAATAATGTTTAGCAATGTTCTAAGGTTTGTAATAAAAAGACTTAGTAGCTCATTTGGTTAGAACATGTGACTTGCATATAAGAGGTACAGAGTTCGATCCCCGCCAGCACCATATTTTTGTTTTAGGGGAACAGCTAAAAAGTGGCTTAGTGTGAACGCAGTTCAAAAAGCGGTTTAGTGCGAAAATGGTTAATCGGGAAGATAGATAAAATGAAATATATATATATATAATATACATATATATATGACGTGTACACATCATGTGGCGCATGTGGCGCATTTTTTTTGTTGGTCAAGGATTGTCTTTTTTACGTGGCCTTCTCTGATTGGCTTTGTGACAAATTCTGAGGTGTTAGGGCTTATGTGTCATGCTATGATTGGCTGAGTGACACATTGCTTTAGTTGGATGGCTCTGATTACTCCTAGACTGATCAAATGGCTAGAATTAAACCTAGACTTCTATATAATCAACTCAAATCCTAAACCTAAAACACATAAACACATTCTTTGTAGCCACCATGCTATCCAATTCAAATCTTGTCCAGCCATCTTCTTCTTAAACAAATTATAATCTAATTAGAAAGCTTCAAGTTAGAGAAAAAGGTTTTTGTTTCAAAGTAAGGGATTTCTGCTTCAAATCAATAGTCAACATCAAAGGATAAGCTTTACAAATTCAGAAAACAGATCCCAGAAAACAAGACTTTCTTTTCTTTGTCAGTCCTGTTATTATTTAGATGTGAACGATTAAAATTTGTGATTTGTAATAAAATGAAAACTAGTGTAATAACCCGGAAATTCGAGTCAATTTAAAAATTTTATTTTGCTAATTTTAGCGAATTTTGAATATTTAAAATGAATTATTTTAACTAATAACGATGAGAAATTTATTTTGAATAGAATTATAACGTATATATTTATATCATTATTTCCAATACGATATTTGTTGGTCGTAGAATTTGATATTGAATATAAGCCGATATATTTTCTATTCAGAGCCTTGTATTTAATATCAAATGTGATTTGGGTTTGTCGTGAATGGTGTCTTCATTAACACTGTTCTTAAACCCAGTTGAGAAAAAGATTAAATCTTTTTATTTAGATTTAATGAAGTGTACCAATTAAATGGTATTTAATGGGAATTGAATTGGAATTGATTTTTGGGTTTATCGTGAACGGCACTTGTTCTTTAACCCGATAATTAATGGAATGTGGATTTGGGTTTATCGTGAACCGTGTTTTAGATGACATGGGTTATTTAACCCGGTTAAAGACAGAATGTGATTTCCCAAGTTAAATAATCATTGATAGTGATTATTGGGAAGATTAAAACCAAGTGGAGTTTTAATGAATCTTTAATTAGATTGAAGTGATCGAGAATGGAGTATCACCAGTTTTGCTCCAGGCGATAGTTAAATCTTTAATTAGATTTGAACGTGAAATGGTAATTGAATTTACCGATAACACTGTGGTGTTAGATATGAAGTATGACCAGTTTTACTTCATGGGATGAATAGGTTGGGATTGGGAAATAAAATAAATGATTACTTCGGTGTGGTTCGCTAATCCCGACTAGTTTGAATTGATATTCAAAGAAGATTAAAGAATAAATTTAAAGAATTTATCTTTGATAAAATTAATGGGAACCTTTCCCAAAGTATAAGAATATTTGAATAAAAGAATATTCTGAATTGGAATGAGGTGTGTGTTGTGTTTGTGTAACACTTGCTTATTATATACGCGAGTTATTCAGAAAGACCGGGTTTATCCCATTTTGAATAACTGATTCGACGTGGTGTCGAGGATGAAGACGGTGGTTGAAGACCGGAGGTCTTCACATCGTTTGGGTGATTACTGATGATCTTGATTGGGCTGTACACCCAAGAGGAGGGAATCAGTTGGTGATTGTCCAGACGTACTTGGAGATCGATGGATATGCGAGGTACAAGGTGCCTCTGGTTTCGTTCAAACCCAGAACGAACTTGTAAATGGACTGTGTGTCTGACATTGGATTTTAGTCTGTGTGATTGATTTCTATTAAATATATATCTGTTTGGCGGCAGAGAATTTATTCTCTTGCTTAACGCCCTTCTCTGAGACGTACGAGCTCAGGGGTAATATATTGATGGATATCAATCGCATGGAGTGAATTGCCTGTGTGGCATGCCTAAGTGGCAAATGATCAAGGCTTCTGTTGAAAAGCAAAGTCTTGTGGTTGATGATCAAAGCACGACCTGTGTGGCATAGCTTTGTGTAGCGTTGATTCGCGAGCCTCACACCCCGGTTGTGAACCAAAAACGGGAGAGGACCTCAGGGAGGGCATGCGTTTTCTTCTAACTAGGGTGGTGTCAGTGACCTACCAGCCCTGACATTTATATTATTTTAACCTGTGTGGTTGTTGTTGTTGCGAAGCGCCTCGGATATATCGGTGACTGTGTGGAGCCGATGGAGTCATTTGGCTCATTTACGCCCCAAAGGGTGGGGAAACGCAGTGTTCAGGCTTTTTAATCCACATCGGTGGACCGGCCCTGTCGCTCCAAGGGTCACTCGAGCTCTGATCCTGAGGCTCGGGCTAGAGAGTCTCGAATTCGGTGAGGACTATATTTTGCCTCAGTTCACAGATGGAAATCCAGCTTCCAATACGTGACTTTGCGGTTTTCTTTGTAGAGCCTAGTATGGCGACATAGTGGTATGGGGCACTTATGTCGTCTATGATTGATACTTATGATTTGAAATTATTTTGACACTATACACTTGTAGTAATAATAAAACATGAAATTTCACGTACCAAGCATTCTTGGTTATTATAAGGTAAAAACCCTATCCTTCGGCTTGCGTTGCATTGTGTGATGGGACCTGGGTCTTATAATAGATTCATTGTTCTTTATTTAGCATTGCGCTGTTGTTTTATGCACTGGTATTCTTGGGAGGAAACCCATTCCGTGTTATACGGCGTGGTCCCTTGATTTACCTAACTTTAAAATAAAGATTAATAACTGTTTTAGTTCTCACACCAGTCACATGACTGACCTGGAGTTCATTGTTTGAACCTAAACTCTAGGTGCCCTTATTTTGACACGGGCAGCTAGTAGTTTTGGTTTTGCATATTTATATTCACAGGAACCTGGTTTACAGCTGGAATGTTATTCAGAAAGCTCTGTATCCATGTATTTCTTTCAGTTGTGCTTTGTATTATTTTTCCGCTGCTATGTATTTAAATGTAATTTAAATCTCTGATATTTTCTGTGTAATATTTATTCATACTCTGTAATATTCTTGTATTCTGATGGAATTGTTGTAATAAACAATGAAATTTTCTTCTGTTTGTGTTCCGATGTGTCTTGTCCTCAAAGCAATCCGGGCTTTCCTTACCGGGGAAGTTACGGGTTCTTACAGTGGTATCAGAGCTTTGGTTTACAGATCTCGGAGAACAAGACACGTTAGAACCAAACGAAAGAATTCATCAGAAATTGTATTAGTAATATCCAATGAGAATGACTCGTTAGAGATGGGATCAGTAGTATCCTAGAACAAGTGTGAAGAGTGATGTTTTTAAAAATAAAAGTGAAAACAAATTTTGTTTTGAAAATTTGATTCAATTATTCGTATTTGAATATTTATTTGTATTGATTTGGACAATCCAGTATATAAAGATTTTGCGTATACGCCTGATCCGCGTGTATTTGAAGTTTTAATATACTGGATAGATATAGAATCGCACTGTAGTCGCCCGGGATTGATTCTGATGATGGGTACCCATCATTAGTATTGACCGGTGTGAGAACCAAAGCTTGATATGGCCTATTGTTGTGATTTGGCAACAAAAATGTGATTT
This sequence comes from Allium sativum, assembly GCA_030737875.1. Taxonomy (NCBI): domain Eukaryota; kingdom Viridiplantae; phylum Streptophyta; class Magnoliopsida; order Asparagales; family Amaryllidaceae; genus Allium; species Allium sativum. The sequence continues at coordinate 216,089,583 of CM060916.1, read as the reverse complement.
TTTGACTATATATCAAAGTTATGTGATTGAAAAGATAATCAACTAATTGATTGCTGATTTTGTTGTTTGATTATTGTTTGATTAATTAAATGTTGAACCTTTAGCCAAATTGTATCAAATAGTGAATTGTATTGAAAATTAGTCGCATTTGCATGCATATACATGTACTTACATTGAACAGGTCATTGCAAAGAGGCTAGAGCAGAAGAATAAAATTGTTTGCCCGACAAATAGGTACATGTTTACAAATTTATTGGGATTTGATGATTTTATGAGCCGATTGGCTATTTCTTTTTCTTTTTAGATTGATGAGGGCCATGGGAGGCTATTTGAAATATCCCGAACACCCCGGTGCAGGGGAGGTTATGGCGAAATTTTTCGAAAATTTAGGTTGTTAGCCAAATTTTTGAAAAATTTGAAAAGTTTTTAGAAACTAAAAAGTTGAAGAACTTAAGCCGTAATGAAAACAATGAAAGTTAAGTTGATTAGTTAAACAACTTTCAGCTTCGTTCCTTTTCGGGGATGAAAAGTTTTAAGTGGGGGAGATTGTAATAACCCGGAAATCCGAGCCAATTTAAAATTTTTATTTTGGCAATTTTAGCTAATTTTGAATATTTAAAATGAATTATTTTAAATAATAATGACGAGAAAATTATTTTGAATAGAATTAGAACGTATATATTTATTTGAATCGTCGTTAGAATATATATATTTATTTTAATTATAAAAGGAATTGAAAATGGCGCGGTAGTTTGAAAATTTGATTTCAAAGTTCAAATGAATGTACAGGATTCAAAATAAACCAGATTTTGGCGAAACCAAAAATATTTGAATCTAATTGAGAATATCTTTCCAACGAATCCGAATAATCAAAATTTTTTAGCGGGAATCAAAAGTTACGTTCAGTTGAAAAGTCAGAATAGTCGCTATGGAATTCTGGCCCTTAAAAATGGAAATTTTGCAAACTACCTTGGTTTTCGATGAAACCACTTTTTTTGGATCCGGGATGTCTATTTATCTCCAGATTCCAAAATTCGTAATTTTCTGAGTCAATATGTGAGCGTGGCGAAGTAAAACGTGTTTTAACAGTTTCAGTCAATTTCGTTCGACCAGAAAATGGCCATTTTTCAAACGGTCTCAGAATTCGACGAAATTAGTTTTGTTAGGACCGTATCGTCAATACGAAGATAGGAATATTTTTTCGGGAATTTTCCGAGTTAATATGTGGCCCCGGTAAATTGAAATGTGCGTTCAAATTCAATATTTAGATTTATATTTTAATTTTGACGAAAACTGATCGAAACAGTCGAATCAGCCTACGATACATATCCCATCGTGTTCGGAATGGGGATAATTAGCTAGAGACGACAGTCAGTGGGTTCGATTTCGAGCTCGAAATAAAAAGTTACCTTTTTGAAAATAAAATAAAATAAAATAAGAATAAGAATAAAACCCTCTCTCCTTCTATACCTTCTCTCAGCCCCCCCCTCCTCCCGTTTACTTTTCAAATCGAAAAAAACCCTAATAACCGCTCCGTCGATCCCGTCCGCCTCCACCCCCGCCACCACGACTCCGCCCGCCATGCGCCCCTTCCTCCTGACCATCCCTTCCTCCCCGACGCCTCCTCTCACTCCCGCTCCCCTCTACAAACCCCCAACCCGGAAGCAAACCCACCGCCAGTCAACACCTGGGCCCGCCATCGCCAGGCTGACGCCTTCCCCAACTCCAGACGACCACCGCCACCCTTCAGCACCACCCCTCCGACGGTGAGCCCCCCCTTTCACCCAAAATTCGACTTTTATAAAAAAAGAGCAAAGCCTCCGACCATTCCCCTGGCCTGCAGCAGTCCCGCCGCCACCATCCACGTCCGACAGTCCCTCAAAGGGCCCCTCCTCCATTAAAGCTTCGATTTTTACAACAAAAGTGAGTTTTTACTTCATTATATTTAGTGTAGTCATATAAAAATGTGATCTTTTGTGTATATATAACGATGCATAAAAATATAATATATATAGCTTAGATTCAAAATATAATTTTTAAAAGTATAAAGTTGAGATTTTTAATATATAAAAGCTATGATTTTTATGTTAGAAAAGTTATGATTTGTATCTTGGTAAAGATATGACTTTGTTAATAAAAATGATATGATTTTTGAATGCGAAAAGATAAGATTTTTATCATATATGAAAGGTTGGATTTTTGATTAGAAAAGTTTGAATTATTATATTAGAGAAGTTTGAATCTTTATATAGTTGAAATGGTGAAGTAAAAGTATGATTTTTATGTACTAGAGAATATAAAAATGTGATTTTTATATGAGAGGCGTAATAAAAATATAATCTTTATATTCAAAGTAGCGTTGAAAATATATACTCTTTATGTTGATAAAGATATAATCTTTTGTTAGAAGAAAATATAATTTATTTTAGTTCGAAGGAAATATATGATCTTATATATATATATGTGATTTTTATTTAGGCAGTAACAAGATAAAAATTCAATCTTTTTATATATGTAGTGGATACGGTCAACAAAAGTGATAAAAGGCGAGTGGCGAAGATCTCCTACATATGAAAAGTCCCGGTGTATTGGTTTAGCTAGAAGGTGAGAACTCCTCACTTTTAATTTATTTTCTAGTTGAAATATATACAAGGATGCAGACGGTGCTTAGCAGCACCCGACACCCGTCGTCCACAGACCATGGACGACTTGTTTGTTTGATTGCGTTTGGATTGATTTGTTTGTGTGAAAATTGATTGTGAGGTGGAATAGAATAAAATTCATGTGTTGAGGTAAAATAAATATTCATTTACAAATCGAACGATTTGTTTATGTACACCCATTTGATTGATATTAATTGGGACGATAAATTTTACACATCGCCCAACTGCACGAATAAAAATCTATGTTTGTTGATTTGAAACCCCACACGGGTATTGGGATGATATCTGACATACACAAATCCCGATTGTTTAGTTGTATGTCAATCGATGGGTTGACAGACTTTGTAAGCGTTAATTATTTATATTTAATGCTTATGCAGTTGTGTGGTGCACTCTGGATAATGGTTAATTATTTATCGTTGCTATTATATACATGTGTTGTATGGAATCCATATAACTAACATTATATGGTAATTGATTGGGCCTCATTCCAATTTGGAAAATATGGAATATTATAGAAATAAATTCATGTGTTGAATAGAAAATAAATTCATGTGTTGAATAGAAAATAAATTCATGTGTTGAATAGAAATAAATTCATGTGTTGAATAGAAATAAATTCATGTGTTGAATAAAATATAATATTCATGTGTTGAATAAAATATATATTCATGTGTTGAAATAAAATATATATTCATGTGTTGAAATAAAATATATATTCATGTGTTGAAGTAAAATATATATTCATGTGTTGAATAGAAATAAATTCATGTGTTGAATAAAAGCCGTGTTGACTAGATTGACGCCATTTTGATGTGAACGATATTTATATCGATTTTATTCATTTTTATAATGAATATAGAAAAGAAAGTGATTTCAAAATATAACGTTTTGAAAATATTATCATTTGTATATCGATGATGTGGAATATTCAATTTTGATTCGAAATTGAATATGAAGTTGAAATCGTTTCGAAAACGAATTTAAAACGATTTATAAATACGTTTTGAAAGGAAATCGACGAAATATATATAATATATATATATTATATATATATAACGACCTGAATAGAACGCGGCGCGCCGCGGTAGTTCGCGAATTTCGACCATTGACTTCGAATGGATATTACGGGAGATCCAACCGTCGAATTCTCCTAAAAACTGAACCGTTGGGTTCGTATCGAAAAGAGCTTTCTAACGAATATTAGAGATTTGAAATCTAACGGTTGGATTTGGAATTATGTCCAAATCAAATTTGGAAAAGGTCGCTATAAGTGCAGTTCGATGGCCGTTGATGGAAATCGACTGTGCGAGCCTTAATAAAATTATTAAAAATATCAATAAAATGTGTAAAATCATAAGAAATGATTTGTGAAGAATTGGGATGAAAAATTCCAAATTTGAAAAGATAAAAATTGATTTTTATCGAAACGAACTGGTTTTAAACTAGAATTAAAATCCATTTATTTTTAAAATAAATGGATTGGATTTGAAATGGTTTAAAAAGTAACCAGAATTTCCAATAGTTGAATTGGAATGGATTTGAATCGAAATTGTCTTTGGAATATTTCGATGTTGGATTTCGTGATGATACAGATATTGTTATTGGAATTTGAAAGATATATTTATATCGTTATTTCCAACACGATATTTGTTGGTCGTAGAATTTGATATTGAATATAAGCCGATATATTTTCTATTCAGAGCCTTGTATTTAATATCAAATGTGATTTGGGTTTGTCGTGAATGGTGTCTTCATTAACACTGTTCTTAAACCCAGTTGAGAAAAAGATTAAATCTTTTTATTTAGATTTAATGAAGTGTACCAATTAAATGGTATTTAATGGAAATTGAATTGGAATTGATTTTTGGGTTTATCGTGAACGGTGTTTTAAATAATACTTGTTCTTTAACCCGATAATTAAGGGAATGTGGATTTAGGTTTATCGTGAACCGTGTTAGACAGAATGTGATTTCCCAAGTTAAATAATCATTGATAGTGATTAATGGGAAGATTAAAACCAAGTGGAGTTTTAATGAATCTTTAATTAGATTGAAGTGATCGAGAATGGAGTATCACCAGTTTTGCTCTAGGCGATAGTTAAATCTTTAATTAGATTTGAACGTGAAATGGTAATTGAATTTACCGATAACACCGTGGTGTTAGATATGAAGTATGACCATTTTTATTTCATGGGATGAATAGGTTGAGATTGGGAAATAAAATAAATGATTACTTCGGTGTGGTTCGCTAATCCCGACTAGTTTGAATTGATATTCAAAGAAGATTAAAGAATAAATTTAAAGAATTTATCTTTGATAAAATTAATGGGAACCTTTCCCAAAGTATAAGAATATTTGAATAAAAGAATATTTTGAATTGGAATGAGGCGTATGTTGTGTTTGTGTAACACTTGTTTATTATATACGCGATTTATTCAGAAAGACCGGGTTTATCCCATTCTGAATAACTGATTTGACGTGGTGTCGAGGAAGAAGACGGTGGTTGAAGACTGGAGGTCTTCACATCGTTTGGGTGATTACTGATGATCTTGATTGGGCTGTACACCCAAGAGGTGGGAATCAGTTGGTGATTGTCCAGACGTACTTGGAGATCGATGGATATGCGAGGTACAAGGTGCCTCCGGTTTCGTTCAGACCCAGAACGAACTTGTAAATGGACTGTGTGTCTGACATTGGATTTTAGTCTGTGTGATTGATTTCTATTAAATATATATCTGTTTGGCGGCAGAGAATTTATTCTCTTGCTTAACGCCCTTCTCTGAGACGTACGAGCTCAGGGGTTATATATTGATGGATATCAATCGCATGAAGTGAATTGCCTGTGTGGCATGCCTAAGTGGCAAATAATCAAGGCTTCTGTTGAAAAGCAAAGTCTTGTGGTTGATGATCAAAGCACGGCCTGTGTGGCATAGCTTTGTGTAGCGTTGATTCGCGAGCCTCACACCCCGGTTGTGAACCAAAAACGGGAGAGGACCTCAGGGAGGGCATGCGTTTTCTTCTAGCTAGGGTGGTGTCAGTGACCTACCAGCCCTGACATTTATATTATTTTCACCTGTGTGGTTGTTGCTTTTGCGAGGCCCCTCGGATATATCCATGACTGTGTGGAACCGATGGATTCATTTGGCTCATTTACGCCCCAAAGGGTGGGGAAACTCAGTATTCAGGCATTTTCATCCACATCGGTGGACCGGCCCTGTCGCTCCAAGGGTCACTCGAGCTCTGATCCTTAGGCTCGGGCTAGAGAGTCTCGAATTCGGTGAGGACTATCTTTTGCCTCGGTTCACAGATGAAAATCTAGCTTCCAATACGTGACTTTGCGGTTTTCTTTGTAGAGCCTAGTATTGCGACATAGTGTTATGGGGCACTTCTGCCGTCTATGATTGATACTTATGATTTGAAATTGTTTTGACACTATACACTTATAGTAATAATAAAACATGAAATTTCACGTACCAAGCATTCTTGGCTATTATAAGGTAAAACCCCTATCCTCTGTCTTGCGTTGCATTGTGTGATGGGGCCTGGGTCTTATAATAGCTTCATTGTTCTTTATTTAGCATTGCGCTGTTGTTTTATGCGCTGGTATTCTTGGGAGGAAACCCGTTCCGTGTTATACAGCGTGGTCCCTTGATTTACCTAACTTTAAAATAAAGGTTAATAACTGTTTTAGTTCTCACACCAGTCACATGACTGACCTGGAGTTTTTTGTTTGAATCTAAACTCTGGGTGCCCTTATTTTGACACGGGCAGCTAGTAGTTTTGGTTTTGCAGATTTATATTCACAGGAACCTGGTTTACAGCTGGAATGATATTCGGAAAGCTCTGTATCCGTGTATTTCTTTCAGTTGTGCTTTGTATTATTTTTTCCGCTGCTATGTATTTAAATGTAATTTAAATCTCTGATATTTTCTGTGTAATATTTATTTATACTCTGTAATATTCTTGTATTCTGATGGAATTGTTGTAATAAACAATGAAATGTTCTTCTTTTTGCGTTCCGATGTGTCTTGTCCTCAAAGCAATCCGGGCTTTCCTTACCAGGGAAGTTACGGGTTCTTACAACTAGAGTAATTTCTAGTTGTAAGATAATGATGATGCTGATTTATGCCTATTCTTGTAACGATTCTATCATTTATGCTTGTGATATTATTGTGGTTATTATGTTGATGTTAAACCAATCGTATATTATGTAAATTTGGTGACTTTTTCATGTTATGTAACATGCAAGTTGTTTAGATCTACATTTAGATCTATGTTTATTGAATCAAGCAAGTTGTTTAGATCTACATTTAGATCTATGTTTATTGAATTATGCAAGTTGTTTAGATCTACATTTAGATCTATGTTTATTGAATCATGCAAGTTGTTTAGATCTACCTTTAGATCTATGTTTATTGAATCATGCACGTTGTTTAGATCTATGTTTATTGAATCATGCAAGTTGTTTAGATCTATGTTTATTGAATCGTGCAAGTTGTTTAGATCTACATTTAGATCTATGTTTATTGAATCATGCAAGTTGTTAGGCCAAGACATGTATTATGTTTAGATTTACATTTAGATCTATGAAAATTGGATCCAAGATTAAAGTTCACACTCACATGCCTTGTTAGACTTGTGTAAAACCATATGCTGAAGATTCATGTTTGTTGGATCCAAAATAAAAGTTCGTATTTACATGCCTTGTTAAACTTGTGTAAATCCATATGTTTAAGATTCATGATTATTGGATCCAAATTAAAAGTTCACATTCACATGTCTAGTTGAACCTGTGTAATTCTATATGCTTAAGGTTTATATTTATTGGACCCAAAATAAAAGTTTACATTTATATGCCTAATTGGATTTGGGTAATTTCATATGCTTAAAGACTCATGTTAGTTAGATCCAAAAATGCAAGTTCACTATATTATGCTATGTTTACATGACACATGTTTAGTTAGTTCCTTATTATTTTATGTTGTGTTAATGGTACATGCTCCCTTTTTTCCCCTTTTGTATATAAGTTAGGCTAAGTTACGAGCCTAACATTCTATGTGAATTTTGCGAACGTATGACGGGGGTAACGTTGGGAAAACCTTAGAAATTATTATTGGCATAATTTAGCCTATAGATAAATGAATGGTTAGTGGCATAAAAATGGTATAATTTATATACCAAAAATCTTGAATATGATTTAGAGGAAAATTCGGGCATGGTTGAATGGCAATAATTGTGGAAAATTTACATATAAATTTGAAAGATAAATATGTAAATTAAGAAAAAGACGAATGTGCCTAACCCGAGGTTAGATTGAGTTGTGGTGTAAAACTGCCCGGAACCGCCTGACACATCCAGTAACGACAACAACACCTATCTAATGTGAGAGGTTAGTGCATCATGCCCAAGGAAAACCCGAGGTTAGATTGAGCTATGGTGTAAAATTGCCTGGAACCGCCCGGCACATCCAGTAACCGCAACAACACATATCTAATGTGAGAGGTTGGTGCATTAATAAATCAATTAATACTAATGAACAAGATGGATGACTAGGGTTAAGTTCATAGGAACACTTAACCAATATAACAAGATGAATGACTAGGGTTAAGTTCATAGGAACACTTAACCGATATAACAAGATGAATGACTAGGGTTAAGTTCATAGGAACACTTAACCGATATAACAAGATGAATGACTAGGGTTAAGTTCATACGAACACTTAACCAATATAACAAGATGAATGACTAGGGTTAAGTTCATAGGAACACTTAACTAATATGAATGACTAGGGTTAAGTTAATGAGAAACACTTAACCAATATAACAAGATGAATCGGTAGGGTTAAGTAATAAGAAACACTTAACCAATATAGCTTGATTTGTGGTAAGGTTAAGTAAAAACAAGAGGGCAACACTTAACCAATATAACTTGATTTATGGTAGGGTTAAGTTAACACAAGAAGGTAACACTTAACCAAAGTAATATGACAAGAAGGTGGGTTAAGTTAACTTGAATTGATTGATGACACTTAACCAATACAACATGATGAACACATGGGGTTGAGTTAACAAGGAACACTTGACCAATATAACTTGCTGGATGAACGGGGTTAAGTTAATAGGAAACACTTAACCAATTCAACATGATAAGTGAGGAGGGTTAAGTTAATAAGAAACACTTAACCAACATGACATGATTAATGGGTGGGTTAAGTTAACATGAACGATCAACACTTAACCAATATGGCATAATGTGCGGGAGGGTTAAGTACATATCGGGTTGGTGGGTAATATTAGTAAATATAGGCCCACAAACTTAACCGTTAAATAAACATGCTTGAATCGATAGGAGGGTTAAGTACATCTCGTGTTATTGGGTAATATTTGTAAATATAGGCCCACAAACTTAACCGTTAAATAAACATACTTGAATCGATGGGAGGGTTAAGTACATCTCATGTAGGTGGGTAATATTAGTACATATAGGCCCACAAACTTAACCGTTAAGTAAACATGCTAGAACCGGTGGGAGGGTTAAGTACATTTCGCGTAGGTGGGTAATATTTGTATATATAGGCCCACAAACTTAACCAACAAGGAAACCCTAGTAACGGGGACCCATTTCAGCAGTAACCCACATAGATGTATCACGGTACCCTGAACTAGGCAGGGTGGGGCACAATTACTGGGCTGATTGTATGCGGTCAAAGCAGCGGCATGGGGTACGTCAGTGTAGGTTCCGATGGTTTACGGGCGTGCACGTACTCCGGAGTGAGAAAAAGCAGGCACTGGGTACCAGTAGTTAATACACTGTGCATCTTGAATCGTGTCGGGTTTCTATCATAAGGATTGATACACCTTATGGTGGGACCAACACAGGGTATCTACACGTAAGAGAGGGCTGATTGACACAGACACATGGAACGTTAATGCAAGTAAGGAGCCGATCGATAGGGTAGTAAGGGTACATCTAACACATTCAAGGAAATTAGGCAGATTGAGGTGGAATCCTCATAATAGATGTACACCTGAAGGCTACCACAATTGTGGGGATTAGGATCACATTATCATATGATCATTTTACATAGATTACTAGTTGGGACACTAGTTAAGTGGTGCAGAGAAGTAAAATGGGTGTGATAGCATATTCAGCCTTATTATCTTATTTCTAGGGTGATGTCCTAGATTCAGTTTATTCATGTCATAACTTTTCTTGTTTGCATGCTAAATAGTCACTGGACTTACCAGACTCATGTCTGACCCATTTTCTTTCGTCTTCTTTTCTTCCGTTCCCCCTCCCCCCCAAGTCCGCAGGGAGGGAATACTTCTGTAACAACCCGTAAAATGCGAGCCAGTTTGAAATTTTTATTTTGGCGATTTTAGCGAATTTTGATATTTAAAATAGATTATTTTAAATAATATCGACGAGAAATTTAATTTGAATATAATTTGAACGTATATATTATATACGTCGTCGTTAGAATATATAATAATTATATATAATTATAAAAGGAATTGAAAATGGCGCGGTAGTTCGAAAATTCGATTTCTAATTTCAAAAGAATACACAGAATTCAATATAAGTCAGAATTGAACGAAACAAGAAATATTTGAATCTGTATAACTATATCTTTGTAACGAAGTTAACAAACTGAGATTTCATTTTAGAAATGATAAGATATGTCCAGTTTAAAATTAGAAATAGTCGCTGTGGAATTTATATATATTTTTATATATATAAGGCCCTTAAAAATAGCAATTTTGCAAACGACCTCGGATTTCGACGAAACCAGTTTTGTTGGGTCCGTGATGTTAAGATATTGCTAGATTCCAAATTTCATAATTTTTCGAATCAATATGTGAGCGTGGCGAAGGGAAACGCGTTTGACCAGTTTCAGTTGATTTTAATCGACTGGAAATTGGCCATTTTTCAAACGGTCTCAGAATTCGACGAAACTAGTTTTGTTAGGACCGTATCGTCAATACGAAGCTAGAAAATATTTTTTTGAGAATTTATAGAGTTAGTATGTGGCCGCGGTAATTTAAAATGCACGTTTGAATTGAATATATATAGATTTATATTGTAAATTTAAGTGAAAACCTATCGTAACGGCCGAAGTGGCTTGTGAAACATATCCCATTGTGTTCGGAATGGGGGTAAAAAGCTAGGGACGACACTAGTTGGGTTTGGATTTGGAGCCGGTAAGTTAAACAAGTTAAGGTTGAAAAGAGAAAATATTAGAACATTAAAATATAATTATATATGGCCTCAAACCAGTCAAACCCTAGGTCAACAATCCAATTCGTGGTCAAATAGGGAGACAACCGCCTCCTTCTCGTTCAAAGGCCGATATTCTTCAAAAAAAAAAAAAAATCCCTTTTATTTTCCAATCCATGAATCATCCTTCCAATCCTCCAACGCAAACCTTCAAAGGGGATTCGCGATCTTTCAGCGGATATGGGTTTGATCGAGACCCGATGTGTGAGCTGTTCGATAATCGAGCGCAAAGCGCCGTCGTTCAAGGCCAGTTAGGGGGTGCGGTTCGCGTTCGAGCTGAACCATGGTGGGGGCGATGGGAAGAGGAGCGAAGGCCGGTCATCGTGGTCGCCGTGGATGGGGGTCCGATCCCCTATGAGGCGGCGTAGGGTTAAACCTAGGAGGCGATGGTGGTGGGTTTAGCCCAACAGTAGTTTTCAAATGGTAATAGGAGCAGAAGATTGAGGAAGAAAGTGAAAGCGGACAACGAAGGTGACACAAAGGCGAAACGACGAAGACTTCTGCAAATGAAGTGCCGTGGAGCTTGGATAGCTTTCTGTGAGAATTTCTCACCTTTCAATTTCATTTCTATTTTGTATATATATACTAGGATGCAGACGGTGCTTAGTAGCACCCGACACAATCGTCCACAGACCATGGACTTGTTTGTTTGGTTGCATAGCTTAGTTATATGATTTGATTTGAATTGAATTGTTTGGTGAATTTGATTGATGTGTGAATGGCGTGGGCCTTCACTAGACCGGGGATAAGGCTAGGCCTCGTCCCGTTTCTAGTATCGTGCCGTTATGCCGCCGAAATTTTCTAAAATAAGTTAGAAAAATAAGAATATCATTTTATTTAAAGAATGAATTGAATAGAAATTCATAGGTTGAAATAAAATGTTTTATCGTTAAAAATATAATTTTTAACGTGAAGAGAATAAAATAGAATATTCATTTACAAACCAGACGGTTTGTTTATGTACACCTATTTGAATGACATTGATTGGGACGATAAATTTTACACATCGCCCAACAGCACAAATAAAATATGTGTTTGATTGTTTGAAACCCCACACGGGTGTTGGGATGAAATTTGAAGTTCACTCATCCTGATTGATTAAATATGTCGATCGATTGATTGACAGGCTGTTATAAGCGTTGAATATCTATATTTGATGCTTATACAGTGTAGTGCACTTTGGTTGATGGTTGATTATTTTTCAATGCTATTATATACATGTGTTGTATGGAAAATCCATATAATTAACTTTATATGGTAATTGATTGGGCCTCATTCCAATTTGAAAAATAAAGAATATTATAAAATAAAAGTTCATGTGTTGACAGTACTCATTCATTGAGATTGGTCATGTGTTGAACGAAATATTTTGATAATAACAACTATTTTTGAAAAAGAAATATTTGAAATAGACTATATTTGAAAATAGAAATTTATGAAGCCGTGTTGATTAGATTGACGCCATTTTGACGTGAACGATATTTATATCAATTTTAAGTGATTTCGAAATGAATTGAATTGAAAACGAATTCAAAGTGAATTGAATTGAAAGTGATTTCGAAATGAATTGAATTGAAAACGAATTTGAATTGAATTGAAAACGATTTCGAAGTGAATTGAATTGAAAGTGATTTCGAAATGAATTGAATTGAAAACGATTTCGAAATGAATTGAATTGAAAACGATTTCGAAATGAATTGAATTGAAAGTGAATTGAAATGAATTCAAATTGAATGGAAATTTGAATTGAATAGAAATGAATTTTGAAACGAATCTATAAAGAAGAATTCAATTTTGTTTTGAATTGAAATGGAAGTTGAAATAGATTTTTGAAACGAATTCAAAACTATTTATATAATTCGTTTTAAATAGAAATCGACGAAATATATATTATATATATTATATATATAATATAATGGCCTGAATAGAACGCGCCGCGCCGCGGTAGTTCGTGAATTTCGACCATTTATTTCAAACGGACATTACGGGAGATCCGACCGTCGGATTCTCCTAAAACTGGAATCGTTGGGTTCGTATCGAAAAGAGCTTTCTAACGAATATTAGAAATTTGAAATCTAACGGTTGGATTTGGAGTTACGTCCAAATCAAATTCGAAAAAGGTCGCTGTAAGTGCAGTTCGATGGCCGTTGATGGAAATCGACTGTACGGGCCTTGATAAAATTATTAAAAATAGTAATAATTTGTGTAAAATCATAAGAAATGATTTAGAAAGGATTGGGATGAAAAACTCCATATTTGAAAGGATAAAAATAGATTTTTATCGAAATGAACTAGTTTGAACTAGAATTATAATTCTATTTATTTTTAAATAAATAAATTGAATTCGAAAAGGGTTTTAAAAATAACCAAAATTTCCAATGATTGCATTGGAGTGGATTTGAATCGAAATTGTCTTCGGAATATTTCGATGTTGGAATTCGTGATTATACAGGTGTTGTTATGGAAATTTGAAAGATATATATTTATATCGTTATTTCCAATACGACATTTGTTAGTCGTAGAATTCGATATTGAATATAAGCCGATATATTTTCTATTCAGAGCCTTGTATTGAATATCGAATGTGATTTGGGTTTGTCGTGAATGGTGTCTTCACTAACACTGTTCTTGAACCCAGTTGAGAAATGATTAAATCTTTTTATTTAGATTTAATGAAGTGTACCAATTAAATGATATTTAATTGGAATTGAATTGATATTGATTTTTGGGTTTATCGTGAACAGTGTTTTAAATAACACTCGTTCTTTAACCCGATAATTAATGAATGTGATTTTGGGTTTATCGTGAACCGTGTTTTAAATGACACTGATTCTTTAACCCAGTTAACGATTAAAACTAAGTGGAGTTTTAATGAATCTTTAATTAGATTGAAATGATCGAAAATGGAGTATCACCAGTTTTGCTCCAGGCGATAGTTAAATCTTTAATTAGGTTTGAGCGTGAAATGGTAATTGAATTTACCGATAACACTGTGGTGTTAGATATGAAGTATTACCAGTTTTACTTCATGGGATGAATAGGTTGGGATTGGGAAATTAAAACAAATGATTACTTCGGTAAGTTTCGTTAATCCCGACTAGTTTGAATTGATATTCAAAAATAGATTAAAGAATAAATTTAAATGATTTATCTTTGATAAAAGTAATGGGAACCTTTCCCTATGAATGTGAAATTTAGAAACTAACTGTCGGTTAGCCAAGCAGAATGGTTTTCTGAATATTGATCTGATGTTGGTTTCGGCCTTCGGGGTTAATATTTGGGGGATTATTCTCTTGATTAATTTACGGTTAGTGACTAATGAATTGGAATGAGGCGTATGTTGTGTTTGTGTAACACTTATTTAAAATATACGCGAGTTATTCGGAAAGACCGGGTTTATCCCATTCTGAATAACTGATACGACGATAAGTCGAAGATGAAGACGATGGTCGAAGACCGAAGGTCTTCACGTCGTTTGGGTAATTACTGATGATCTTGATTGGGCTGTACACCCAAGAAGATGGAAACAGTTAGTGATCGTCCAGACGTACTTGGAGATCGATGGATATGCGGGGTAATAGGTGCCTCCGGTTTCGTTCAGACCCAGAACGGACTTGTAAATGGACTGTGTGTCTGACATTGGATTTTAGTCCGTGTGATTGATCTCTATTAAATATATATCTGTTTGGCGGCGGAGAATTTATTCTCTTGCTTAACGCCCTTCTCTGAGACGTACGAGCTCAGGGGTTATATATTGATGGATATCAATCGCATGGAGTGAATTGCCTGTGTGGCATGCTAAGATGCAAATGATCAAGGCTTCTGTTGAAAAGCAAAGTCTTGTGGTTGATGATCGAAGCACGGCCTTTGTGGCGTAGCTTTGTGTAACGTTGATTCGCGAGTATCACACCCGGTATGAATCAAAAACGGGAGACGGACATCAGGGAGGACATGCGTTTCTTTCTAGTTAGGAGTGGCGTCAGTGCTTGAACTGGCTGACGAGTTTGACTCATGTGGATGTTACTTATTATTACTTGCTGAAAAGCGAGGCGCCTCGTGATATCGGTTTCGGCCGATGCTTCTGGTCGGCTGACGGGCCAGGCTTACGCCCCAAAGGGCGGAGGAACGTAGTGTTCAGGCATAATAATCCACATCGGTGGACCGGCCCTGACGATCCAAGGCCCACCTGAGTCTGGGTCCTGAGACATGGACTAGATTGTCTCGAATCGGTAGAGGATCTTGCCCCTAGCCTCGATTCATACCATAAATGATAACCCAACTTCCAATACGACATTTGCGGTTTTGATTGTAAACCTATATATGGCGACATAGTGTTATGGGCCATTCATGCCGCCTATGATTGATACTTATGATTTGAAGTGTTTTATACACTATGCACTTATAATAGTATCAAATGATTTGTTTTAAACGTATCAAGCATTCTTTGGCTGTTATAAGGGAAAACCCTATCCTCGGCTGCGTTGCATTGTGTGATGGGACCTGGGTCTTATAACAGCTTCATTTTTCTTTATTTAGCATTGCGCTGTTTGTTTTATGCACTGGTATTCTTGGGAGGAAACCCGTTCCGTGTTATACGGCGTGGTCCCTTGATTTACCTAGCTTTAAAAATAAAGATTAATAACTGTTTTAGTTCTCACACCAGTCACATGACTGACCTGGAGTTTATTGTTTTAACCTAAACTCTGGGTGCCCTTATTTTGACACGGGCAGCTAGTAGTTTTGGTTTTGCAGATTTATTTCACAGGATCCTGGTTTACAGCTGGAACGATATCCGGAAAGCTTTGTATCCGTATATCTACTCCTAGTTGTGTATTGTATTATTTTCCGCTGCTATGTATTTAAATGTAATTTAAATCTCTGATATTTCTGTGTGATATTTATTTGTTTATACTCTGTATATTCTTGTAATCTGATGCATTGTTGTAATATACAATGAAATGTTCTTCTGTATGCGTTCTGTTTTGTCCTGTTCTCAACGATAGGGCGTTTCGAACGGCCTGGATCGGTTTAGCGACTGGTTCGGACCGAGCGAAATTCCTTGCCGTCACAACTTCAGCTTAGATAGGATCATTTCCAGCTTGAAGAAAGTAGACGTATTGCTTGGAATCTTTTTCCTTGGGCTATGGCTTCGGATACTCTCTTATTGGGGATTTATGTTGTCTTACTGTTGTTTTAATGCTTCTTTATGTTTTAATTCAAGACAGAAGTTCTATGTATTACTTTTAAGTATGATTGAGACAACTATTGTAAAAGCTTGACTGGACCACATTGTTTATAAAATGATTTTTATTTTCCGCTGCTTTATTTGTCTGTCTTGTAATTCATCTGCATCTTTTACCTAAAATGCTCCACCAAAGTTAAGGCATTCCCTTTGTGAGTGGCCTTAACGGAGGAGGGGTGTTACACCCTTCGCTTGAGTCTCCTCGGTCTTAGCATCTTTCTTCTCACCCTTATTATCTTCGTGCATAAGAGCCATGTCAACCAGCCTTTCAAACATCGCCTCCATCGGTATATGAGATAAAGCGAGTCCTTGGAGAGGTTGTTCAAGCCTCTCGCAAATCTAAGTGCCTTCTTGTGGGGGCGTATTTATAAAGTATAGTCCAAACCTTGCCAGCTGATTGAACTTATTCACATAATCCTTAATGGTCATGTCCCCTTGTTTCAAGGCCAATAATCTCTCCATCTGTAATCCTTCCTATGCTTGAGATAAAAACTTCATCTCGAAAAGTCATCTCATGTAGCTATTGGTTGTCCCACTTGTGTTACTTCCCACCAGTAGGAAGCTTCATCCTTTAGTTTCAATGCATCCAACGGTATCTTCCTTCGATCGTCAATCTCAAAGAGTCCAAACACGTTCTCCATTTCTCATAGCCAATTTCGTGCCTTGACAATGCTTTCGGTACCATAGAACGGTTTTCCTCCTATAGCGCATAAGTCTTTGCATAACTTAGAGAAGTTATCTACTCGTAGAGGTGGAGCAACAGCGGTTGCAGTTGGGAGAGGAGCATCCCCTTGACCACTGACAGGTGTCATAGCTTCAAGATACCTACAGAACTATGTCGGTAATGAAATTCCCTCAGGAAGATTGAGAAAAGAAAAAGGATTTGACAAAAGATCGGAAGAACATTAGATATGGCTTAGGGGGATATGTTTTTCAAAAGTAGATTTTCTTTGAAACTACTTTGCTTTTAAAACCAATTTTTAAAATCTTTTTCTCTAATCTTGTAACCTTCAGCTCTGATACTAAATGTGACACCCTACATCTGTTAATGTCACTCATAAGAGAATGCGTTAAGTTTCGTAAAGCACAACAGGTAAACATTACAGAAAATTTACAAGACATCTAACATAAGTGGTGGAAAATTTTTAACTTCATTATTCAAAATAAAGCATAGTTTTAACAAGTTAACAAAACCAGTTACATCAAATCTATCTCATAAAACATCTCATAAACTAGAGCATAAAAGTACATAAAATCATATCTCTTGTCATAAGCTATACTAAAATAGAGAGCAAGTCAAAATGGTACATCTCAAGAAATCAAAGCTGTAAGAAAAATCCTAGTCACTATTGAGTGCTTTCACTCTGAGGACCTGGGGGGGAGGAAGAAAGAGGAGAAAGAAAAAGGGTGAGACATAAAGTCTAGCGAGTTCCAGTGATTTACAAATATGCATAAAGCGGAATGCTAAGACAGGTAAATAAGACTGGATGAGAAAGGTATAATGTTATATAAGGCAACAGATAAATTGAACAGGTCAGATAAATTGAGAAGATCAGGATGACTAAACAGAACAGCATGATGAACAGGAATAACTGGAACAAACTGTGATCGAGTAGTGCTTCACATTTATATCCCTAAAACATGTATTTTTGCACCAGTACTAGTATATCAAGTTCAACAGGATTAGGTTCTTTGCCTAATTACATATCAGCATAATTAACAGCAGAAATAAACAGCAGGAAATGAACAATAGGATTAACAGTAGAATTAAAAAGCAAGATTAGGTGTACCCTAATTACATAACAGGATTAGATGTTACCCTAATTATATAACAATAGGATTAGGTATACCCTAAATACTACCCATGCGATCGGCTCCCTACTACGTAAATACCATGCGTTAGCTCCGACAATAGGGTGTATCACTCGCTAACCCAGCAACTATATAACCCAGACGTACTTATAGGTGTTAGATCGTCTTATCTTCCCTATTCGGACCCATGCACGCTCATGACCCCGCTGGAACGCGCCCGTATCCTCATATGAACCTCTTATTATCTAGTTCAGTAAAGTATGCCCTGGCCTCTACCTAGTGCAAGGCCTCCTCAAATAAGATACCTACAGGGATACTAACTGATATAGGTTCCGAACAACAGATTGACACAAGCCAAACACCCTAAGCTTGTGCCCCCAAATAACTAGGATTTTAGAGTTCCTAAAACTAGGTACAACAGCTGAACGAGGGACCTCTTAGCTTATTATTACTTCATATTTAACCTAGCTGGTTTAGGTTTACTAATAAGCATGGTTGTGGTTATTACATGTCATTATGCGTGTACAAGCCTTTCCCAAAGCACCTGCCTATTTATTAACCTACGTCTGGTACTTACCATATTTTAACATGTCAGTTACTTAATGTTTGTTTTAAGTCAAATTTAACATGTCTAATTCATATGCATATCATTTATCATCTATGTTCCATATTACAGGTCTATGCATACCATCCATTTACAGCAGGCATATACATATTACCCCTTTTATCAGTTTACAGCAAGTCTAAACACGTGTATACTATCCCTTTCCCAAAACATGGTTAAACATGCCTAAGTTCCTCTTTATATATCATTTAGTATGGCCCTAATTATACGCATACTCTAATTGGATATAGCCTAGGTATCCAAAGACCTAGGCTTGGTGTAAAATATAAAGGAAAAACAGAGGAAGGAGAATAAAATCAAATCACATAGGCATACCAGCAAGACTGGAAATAAAAATAAAACATGGAAAATGGGAAAAGGAAGATAGATACATATAATTTGTTAATTATCCAACATTACATGTATATGTTTACTTAACGGCATAGGCGATTAACAGTGAAAACATATATACTTTTTATGTTACTAACACTATATATCCTAACCCAATTTTAGATATAATCTAAGAAATTAGATCTGTAAATAACTTGAAACTCACAATGGGTCTTGGTAAAGATATATATATATATCACTATGCCGTAGAAAAGTCAATCCAAGTTGTATGTATGCAGTCCTGATGTTGTCTCTGTTTGATCCTATCTTCAGCAGAATTCCCCCATTACATTTATAATTTAAGAATAGATTTACAAAGGAAGAAGGTATAAAGAAATGGTGTAAATCAGCATGAGAGAAGCTACCTATTTATAGATTCATAGTGTCACCCTCAGCCTTTAGATTCTAGGTTTTAAATCAAAACCGTACAAGTCATCTGGGTCAGCAACGAATACAGTCCGCAAAACAGTCTATATATGCACTCCGAATTCTGCCGAATCTGGGATGGCCGACCCACCTACCCCTTGGGTCGACCCTAGGGTCGTCCCATCCCCTTGGGTCGACCGGTGG
The DNA here is from genome assembly GCA_030737875.1 of Allium sativum. NCBI lineage: Eukaryota > Viridiplantae > Streptophyta > Magnoliopsida > Asparagales > Amaryllidaceae > Allium > Allium sativum. The sequence goes on along the minus strand of CM060916.1, from coordinate 216,070,022 downwards.
GTCGATGCGGGCTAGGCGTGGGTCATCCCCTCATAGGTCTGTTTTCCGCTCGCCTCGTTTTATGTTTTCTGGAATATATTTTATTTTATATTTATACATAAGTCCCTTATATGTATACTAACTTCTAATGTTTATAACTTCTTCATATGTTGTCCGTTTTACACATGTTTGGGGTCTATCTTAACAAGAATTCTAAGACGAACGTAAGGTAATGCCGATTTCACTTAATTCTGAATATATATGTTTAAGTTATTCCCAATTTATTATCTTTAAGTATGGTTAAAGTGTATTAAATTTTGGGTGTTACATGCACTATAGCTCTCCAATGTGATTAATTTTTATAACTAGAAAATAACAAACTAATGCACCAATCACCCAAAATTTTTGATCTACCTTCTACTATCACTGTTTTCCACAAAAGACCATCCAGCTATTGCCGTCTCAATATTCTCATATTTAAAATATGCCTACATACGAAGTCTCTACTTTTTTTGTAAAAGTTACAGTAATTTCTTCATGTTGCCTCGAAACCGGATGAGAATTTGACTGATAGATTCCTACCTAAATTGCAGACAGTGTGAAATACTTAGACATTTTTCTTTGTGATCAAACAATATAGTCCTCTAAGGTGACTAGAAGTTGTACTTAGAAAATAACAGGCTATATTCCCATATTTGAACTCTGCCTACATATGAAGTCTCAATTTTTTATAAAAACTGCAGTTGTTTCTTCATACTGCCTTGGAACCGGATGAGACTTCAACCGGTAGACTCTCACCTAAATTACGGACAGTATGGAGTACTCGAATGTTTCGTCCTACAAATGAACACTTTAGGTCTGCAAGGCGACTAACAGTTGTACTTAGAAAATAACAGGCTATTTCACATATTAGAACTCTGCCTACATATGAAGTCGATATTTTATTTGTGAAAACAGCAGTGATTTCTTTATATTACCTTGTAACAGAATGAGACTTCGATGAATACGCTCTCAACTAAATTGCGAACAGTATGAAACACTCAGGTATTTCGTCTTATGAATGAACATTATAGCTCTCCAAGGTGATTAACGTGTATACTTAAAAAATAACAAACTAAATCTAATAATTAATAATTGTAACACCATAGTCTTTTTTTCCTTCATTATCAAAGATTCTCATGTTTCTCTCTGCACATATATGATGAATCGAAGTTCTCAATGCAACATAAGCAATATCTTGCATGGCATTCGAAAAGTTAATTTAAACTCTTGACTTTCTTCTAAAAGTTCTACAGTAATTGGATGAACAATTCTCATTTTCGGTGGGCAAAAAGAGATGATGTGTTTTTGTAGTTACAACGGAAAAACAACTATTTATAAGTTTCATTCTACCTGCAACATAGTGGACACCGAATATCAAGTTGGAAAAACAATCTACTATCTTGAAAGTCATTAGTGTTATAGTTGTTATTGTGTTGATACAAACATTATACTACGAACGAAATTGCATTGAAGTGCTGATACTTATTTAACTTTAGTATTAGCATACAATATTATTTGGTTTCACTGCTATGGTTAAGTGAATTACATATTTTAATGATTTAATATTTTTTATGTCAAGTGCAGCTTGAATAATTCAAAATAACTGTAGTATACATCACATAGCATGCATGAACTTAGAGAGAATCTTATTTTTAATTGGTTATTCTATTTAATAATTTAAGAATTCAGTCTGCATGTATATGAACGATTATGGAGCATGAATATTGACTGTATTATGAGAATATTGATGACTTAAGTTTATATTCATGGGGTTATCATGAGACATCTGTACCACTAATCAAGAAAACAAATATATAAACATTATGGATGTTTGATTAATGGTTATATTATGAGATATATTGATGGCTTATGTTAGTTTACATTTATGTTAATCAGCTTTCTTTGCACACTTAGGAAGCTATTGATATGGTCTTTTATTGCATTAATCCAAGAGTATAAAAAAATCTTAGCTTAGCTGCTCGTATTCACTTCTTAAGTGCATGTAAATTATAAAATATAGCTTTCAAAGTTGGATCTCTGTATGGGTATTGTTTAAAAGATGTTTGGTTTGTGATTTTTAACATATATTCGGAATGGTTTATTTGAAAGGTGGCTAAAAGAAGGAGATGGGTTGATGTATTATTTTTTGTGGACAAGACTGAATCCCTCATTTAGGCTTCATACGAAGATGCAATTTTATTCATATATGCATACGACTACTTACATGTTTGCTTCTTTGTTGATGAATAATCTTCAAGTTCAAGACCATATTCTATTTTTTTCGTTATCTTTTCGAAAACTATAATTTTGTTAATATCATTGCAATATAGGAAGAAATGACATGTCTTTATGGAAATTGACTTTGTTTTGTTGAGCTTAAATTTACACTTCATCATTTGTGTTAAAAAAACTTTCCGTTTACCTTAAAAAGCTTGGAAATGTCTCCCGTCGCTCATATTAGAAATACAAAAGAAATGACATCAAATTTTAATGGCAATAGTGGAACATCATTGCCATTAAAATTTTCCTTATATATTTACAACTTATAGTGATTTTTTGATTCCGTTTACACGTCAATCCCTATCGTTATTTGAGACTCACATGTTCTATGTCATAGTGCAATTAAATCATAATTTTGACTATTCGAGTTCACAAAAAGTATTAAAACACTACTGTCTTCAGCTAAGAGTAGTGTACACTTTTTTGAATTTGCACTTGAGTTGAAATGGGAAATGAAGATCAATTGTAGCTGATATATTAATGGACACTAAATGAAATTAAAACAATCTATGTTGAAATGGAATCAATATAAATGTAATAAGTGAACGTAAGAAAAACAAACAAATGTTCACCTTAAATATGAGTGACTGGATAAAGAAGACTTTCAATGGTCGAATAAATGATGATCAGTAGTTAATAAACTATACTAGGAAATAAAAAAAAAACTAACGCCAGGTAACTCCACATTCATGAACTCATTAAATATTCTATGGTAAAATATTCCGAATTAACTTACAAGCAACTCCATACATAAAGTATGAACAAAGAGTTGAAAATATATATTTTATGGGCATTGAAATTTTAATTCAAGTTACCCAGAAATGTAAATATATAGAGGAATCATAAAGATTGATTTAAACAAGGTAATGCATGAATATAAGTACCTTATTCATCACATTCATCCATATAATAAGGTTAACATGATCACATAATTCATTATTAATTCTTAACACTAATCGTTCTTCTCTAATGGCAGTTGTAACATCAAAAAATAGCAACTTACTGCATATTGTTTGCTAACTATCTTCCTAACTCCATTTAAATCCACATTTAGATCAGGTCAAATCCGAAATCCAGTTATATTTGAAATCAAAAATTGTTTCACTTTCTGCTATAGAATCCCAAGCAAAATTCTTGGCTATTGAATATCTCAGGTGTCTTTGTTATTTAACTAAGTATGATTCATTGTATTTCATTTCTTATATGTGAATTGACTATATAATTTTTTTACTAACTCATTAGGCGTTGCATCCATTTTCAATTTTGTTTTCATAACCCTATTGAATATATAGTACTATTAGTGATGTTTTGGCTATTAAATGTCTTGCTTTTTCATTAAAAAAATGAGTTTTTATAATTTATAAAATATATAAATTAAAATATCCTCTAAGTTCTTGAAACTTGCATAACCAGTAAGCTTATGCTTGGAAATAATCAACATTTATTACACTCAAAAACTACATACAAAATGTTTGGAAACCTACATGTGGTTAAAAAAAGATATTAGCTTGGAAATAAATTGGAGTTTGGTTTGAAAATTTTCATATCACGTCATGTAGGTTTACTATAGATAGTCCACACATGGTTGAATTAATGCATACATATTATGATTAGATGAAAGCCCACCTAGGCATGTCTATATACTCATTTAATCATTAAGGATATTAAGCCTTATTTAGTGTTGAATCTAACGAGACTTGATAACTTATGTATAAATTTCATCATTCTTTTCTATATCATAACTAGGATCATTTATGTTATCTTCAACCTCCATTGCATTGTTAGGACTACTATGATATTGTTGATGCATTTTTGGAACCCAAACTTTGGTAAAGTGGAAATATGAACGACTACGACCAAAATTGCTATAGTTTAAACATTATGGTTTTTCCACTTGTACTTAGTCCCCTACATTATTAACTAATCGTTTTCTACCAAGATTGACATGTGTTTTGGAAAGTTAAAATCGTTCGATAGTATAACTAACAGTCTAGCATAAGTGATTTTATTTATCCCTTCTGTAAATTTTTCAATTTTGATTAGGACCCCAAGAATTAACGATATGTGACTAATTCCCTCTTCATTTCAATAATCAGGGGCAGATTAGAAAACCGAACACATATAGGAATAGAATGTAATAATTATTTGGTTAGTCTCATTGCTAAAGACCATATTTTCATCATTTATTATAACAATAATAAACACTATCCATATTCTTATCATAATACTCTTTCCTTTTGAATTTGATTACGTAAAAACCATTCTCCTTAGAGTATATGGAAGATTTATTTGTTGGTTCCCAAACTCTATGAGTACAATCTTAAAAAAAAAAGATCGTAAGGCTTTGGTCCTGCAACATAGTTATAGCATTTTCCCATTGTTTTTAGGCATATCGAACAACCTATCTTGTCATTTTTGCATATGTAAAGGTATTGAAATCCTTAGGTTGGTAAATTTTCAAACATGGACTATGTTTGAATGATTTAAGCCGAGCATGACTGACGCTCGCCAACTCGAATATGATCAGTGCTAGGCCACTGTCTGTGAAATACGGTTAATGCCCGCCACCATATCTAAGCCTACTTCTCGAGCCGAGTATGGTCAGATTTCTCTAAGTCGAGTGTGGATTATACTCGCCCCTTCTTTAAGCCGAGTGCTCTCTCCACTCGCCAAAACTTTACAAATATCACTTAACCCATCACTACATATATCCTACTCCATTAGCCGAGCACGGATAAAATTATATAAGCCGAGCATAATTAACACTTGCCATAAGCGAGTATGGTTAATACTCGCCACCTCTGTAAACTGAGTATGGTTAATACTCGCTACCTCTATAAGCCTAATATGGTTAATGCTCGCCACCTCGGTAAGCTGAGTATGGTTAATACTCACCACCTCCATAAGCCGAGTATGGTTAACACTTGCCACCTCTCAAAGCCAAGTTTTATTACTGCTCGCCAGCTCTTTAAGACGAGTATGGCCGATACTCACCCAATCAAGACTATAGCCATCTCTAAACTGACAATGGTCTCCACAATCTCTGCAGGTATTGGATCTTTCGACCGAAGCTGGTCGATTACTTTCATAACATTCTCGGCCTTAATACAGTCCTCGATGGTTGTCGGTTTTCTGACCTTAATACGATCTACATCGATCGTCGGTTTTCTGGTCTTAATACAACCATCGCTGTCTTCTGATTTCTACCCTTAACATGGATCGGCGTAACCATAGCTACCTACAATTGGACTCTGATGTAATATTCAGAACACACCTCCTTTACCAAAAAGGATGCATTCTGAAGGGCAGAGTGTTAACCCACTTTTTGGCAAAATATGTCACGGTTCAGAGGATCGAAGCCTAGTGCCAAAAGAATCGTGAAACCACATCGATCGACCCTAGCGGTCGATTCTTTCTTCAGAAATCCGAAATAAAAGATGGCCCAAGCCGGTTTTCGTCGAGCAGCAGCATCTCATACCCCAGAAGAATCGCTCTCCCGGACCGACCATGTCAAACACTTCCCTAAAAGTCGGATCAATTGATGTCTTCGAATCTACGTGGAAATATCTTGAGCAAGTCATTCATAGACCTGATTCTCAAGGAATTAAAGGCGGTCAACCACTTCCGGCTAAAGCTCTACTTTTGATACACCTCATCTATAATACCACGTAAGCCACAATTCTCGAGGATACTATTAATCAACAGTAGACCGAGTCTCACTGCAACAACTACTTCAAACGATCAAGCTCTACGTGTCCGAGATCCGCAAAAGTGGCATGCCACTTGGAGTTCATCTAGCGCCTCTCTCTACCTGTAAATACCTCCATGCTGAAAATAGAAAGGGACTTCTTTTTTGGAGATTAGGGATTTCTCCATTAAAACTTCTCAAGCATAAGTTCCATGGCTAATTCTAAAAATATCCAATTCTCCCTCTTTCTTCAAACCGAAAAAAGTGTTGTATTGTAATCAAAAGAAAATCAATATATATAAAGTGGACGTAGGCACCATCTTTGCCGAACCACTATAAAAAGTCTTGTGTGTCCCCTATTTTCTTTACTTTACCATATTCTGTGATTGTTATTCATGTGTTCCACACACGATCGGGGGTTGACTGTCACTAGTGACCAACTTTTGACGTCAATATCATATCCATTTCAGAAATATAATTACAATGTATATCCATTTGTTACTTCGTTGAATTTGCAAATTTACCTTTGTTGAAACATCCATTTGAGTTCTTGGCCTTGTGTTTGAGGAAATTCTATTTTTAAAACTATATTGGAAATGAGTTTTGAAATATGGTTTCGAAAAATGGTTTTATAAAGGCCTAGTTTTATAAAGATATAGTTTTTAATTTTTAATCTATTCGTGTTTCAAAATTATAGGGTATATTGTGTAATTTTAGATATAGTCTGATCGGTAGGAAAGATGGAATTAGAAATGATGAGGAGCATGCCACTAAACTTGAAAATAATAACTATCTATTCCTTGTGATTTTTAGTGTCCCTCTTCCTATATATATTGGATAATTTATTGAAATTATCACAATTAATCCTTAAGATTCTAAAACTTTAACATTTTTGAATGAGAAAAGTTTTTGTTTCAGTTTGAAATATAAACTGCATTACAAATAATTGTAATATTAAACTTGGGTTATAAATACGAAAACGTTAGTTTATAATAAATTCCATTTTCGGAAAAGTTTTTAAATTTTTCTTTGAAAAGGCTAAGGAAAAATCCTTTATCTTGATTTTTGGGGTATTTGATTTTTGAATCACTTAGTTTATATCGGATAGTAAGGGGGAAAATCCATTTTAAATTTTATTCTGGATTTCTAGCTGATTTACTGTTTTAAGTTCGTTCGTTTCGATGGTCACAAATCTTTTTGGAGGAAGGCAAAAGGCATTGGAAAATTTTGTTTCTTGACTCGACGAGTGGTGGAAATAGATACGAGAATTTGGTTGGGAGTAGAAGTTGTTTCGACGTAACGGAAATTTTTTAATTTTAATTTATATATAATTTAAACGGGTCGTTAGGCCGAGGTTCAAACTGCGCCCACTATGGGGTAAGCGATTGACCGCTACCCCATGGTGAGTGTGGCCTGACTCGACTTGAATCAGCTGAACGATATATAAATATATCATTCAACCGACTCTTCCTCCCCAACCCCAATTCCACCAAAAACCCAAAATCCTCCTCCTTCCCAAGCTCCAATCCAAGCAACCCCCGCTCCGTTTCGCCCTTAATTACCACCAAAATCCTTCTTGTACAGACCTCTACCCGATTATACTTCAGATTTGCAATTTCTCTTGCCCGATGCGCCGATTCCTCCATGGCACCTCGCAACCAACACTCCAGTCTCACGCCTCAGGAAGTCGCTTGGTTAGATTGCGATGAGGCGAAGATTAAGCAGTACTTTTCCACGACCAGTTGTGAGTTTCAGGTTGGTCGGCCGGTGAAGTTCGCTGACTTCGCAGCATTTGGTTTGGAGGAGCTTTTTGTCGTCGTAGGCCTAGCACTGATCCTATGCTTCGACAATTTTGAGCGTGACTTGTATTCGTGCTGCGTCTGTCTACTCGAAGCTCAGATGGATGCCGACATCGATGTTGAGTCCTGCGTCATCAGATCTGAGGTCATGGGCATCCACATCGAGTTCACTGATGCTGACTTGGCCTAGATTTTTGGTATCTCGGTAGAAGGATCCGAACTTGATGCTATTGTGATGGAGGACCCTCAGATCATTCAGCATATCTTCGTTGAAGAGCCCGGAGCCTGGACCACCGCCAATCTGCGACCAGTAGCCCAAGTAGTTGTGTGTGTAATATAGCACAACATCATCCCAAAGACGGGAAGCTTGGAGCGGATTTATCCTTCTGTTCGCTGCGCTACCTATGCTATCCTTAGCGGCATAGCCATTAATTGGGCATGCGTGCTTATTATCCATCTTCATGAGCCCTCCGTCGGCACACCGCGGATCCATTTTCCCTATAATCATCTTCTCACCCGCATCTTCCGACACTTCCAAGTGAGACTTTCTAGGGAGACACCAGTAAGTAAGGCTCCGACTGACATCAGCCGCGCCACTCTCTAGAAGATGGGAATTCAGTTGCCCGATGCTTCTGCCTCCACACCACCCGCTCCATCTCAGCAGCCCCAACAGTCTGACCATGAGTGTCCAGAGCTCACTGCCATATGCGCTATGCAGGGAGAGCTCCGAAAGGTACGCGATGAGTAGCGCCAAAAGGCACATGAGATTGGCTACATCTCCGCTATACTATGCTCCTGGCATGGACGTGGTAATGGATCAGGCTCCACCCGCGGAGGTAGACCAGCCTACAGTGGGTAGTCGTAGTCGTCGTTGTTGTTAGTGCATAACCTGTGCATGTTGTATCTCGTATCGTGTGTTTCCCTTTCCACCATTTTTCTTTATCTTTGTTGTAGTGTTGTGTTTGTAACTGCTAGTAATGAAAATCGCACGACTTTGACTAATGAGATTTCTATGTTTAAAAATGTTTTGTCATTCATGCATACTTATTTGAACGAAATCTCGTTCATAAACTAGCAATTTGTCCAGAGCTGGAAAGAATAGAATTCCGTGTTGGATAAATTTTAGTAAAGGACCGGTAATAAATAACCGCTCCTTGTTGAAGCTAAAATTATTTTGGCCTCTTGTGTGATTTCAGTTTTTGCATTTTTGCGCGACTGACTTTCTTTTTTCACCAACATGTGATCTGAATCCTTTAAGTTTCCGCAAAATACATTTTTGAAGTTTTTTGGAAAATGTTGTTTGAAAAAAAGAACTATTTATCATTTTCTTCTTTTATAGGAAAGTGAAACGGTTTTGAAACAAAATTTCCAAAATAAACATGATAAGTTTTCAAGCGGAAATTTATTTTTATGAAAAATTTCGATTTTTAGTCACATGAACGGTGTAAGGAAGACTTTTGGATGATTTGTGTGCGCGTTTTAGCGGTGCAATAGGACCGACGATACGATAAAAACGTTAACAGTAACAAGGAAAAGGCTATTTTAGCCTTGGAAACGCTGTTTCCATACCTTGTCAATGACATGTGCGAGCTATTAATTAACTCGTTTTACGTTTTAGAGCTTGTTTTAAGCTTTCTTTACAGTCTATAAATGGAAATTTTTGGAATATTTTGGGTAGTTGAGGTGAAAATTTCCGCTGTAAAGCGGAAAATGGAGAAGTTGTAAGCGGAAAATTTGTTGAAATACTTCGCTTCGATTTCCTTTTTCTAGTTTAGGATAAATTAAAAAAGAAACGGTTAGATTGCATGACGTTTTGTATGGTAGGGTTTGGATGCAAAATTGGATGCCTCACACTTTTATTCTTAATTGTGTGAGGGTAATGGATGGAAAAGAGTTTTCAAAATTTGCATTCATATAGAACTGCCAGTATATTTTGGATGTTCTGCATCAAGTTTTCAAATGTATTTCAAAATTTTAATACAAACATATAGGAGGATCCAATTAGAATCATCTTGTATGCATATTTTATGGTTGAATTGCATTACTTGCACCATGCACATATGCACATGGCTACAAAGTAGATGTACACAAATTGGAGGTGTAGAATAGGACTGTAGGCGTCAAATTTTCGGGACAAAAATCCTTTTAAGGAGGTAAGAATGTAACAACCTAGAATTTTGGCAATACAAATTAATTATTAGAATTTCAAAAATAGAATTTCTGCAAACGATGGAATATGACCAATAAACTTTGACTGATGCGTTCGTCTCGAAATTCTGGTCAACTTTCATGTTTGGAGCTTCGCAAGCGGAGTCCGTATGAAAAAGTTACGGACAAAATACGGAAATGGACGGAAAATAAGTAAAATAGAATAATATATATAGAAATAAATCCTCCCCCAGCCACCTCACTGCCAGTTCAACCAAGCGGTCGACCGGGGAGGTCGACTACTGGCTGCAACCGCTTGGTTGAGCTAGGCAGTGGCGACAAGGGCTAAAGGGGGTTGGTTTATAAAATATTATTAAAACGAACGGACGGATGTTATTTAGAATGAATCCAACGGTTCAAGGCCAACTTCACCCCCTATTAATAAAGGGGTAAGGCCTCATTCTTTTCCATACAAATCTGTAATGGCAGCGGAGCTCTGCCATTTTCCTCCTTCTCTAAACCTGATTTCTAAAATAAAAATATATTCATGCAAACAAATCAAATCCAATTCATTTGAAATTGAGAGGATAAACAGATCTAATGGAAAAGAATGCCAGTTGATCACTGTAAAAATCATATCTTTTTCGTTTGTTGACGAAATTCAGTGAAACAAGAGACAGTGGACTCGTGTGGACGTCTTCTACATTCTAGAAGAGACCGCATATTTTTCTGAGCCTTTTGCTATTTTTGGTGGAGTGGAACCCAAAGTGAGATTTCTGAATTATAAACAATATGGAAAACGACGATGTATAAATCATATAGTCGATGTATGAGTTATATAAGCGTTGTACACCTCATGTATAAGCATTGTATAAGTTGTACGTTCAATATATAAGTTATATATGCATTGTAAAAATTATACATGTGTTGAAATAGAAGTGAAATGCTTATATAAATATATATATAAGCCCCTCGTCCACAAACCATGGACGATATTTATTGGTTGTGATTGGTGTGAAAATTGGTTGATAGCGAATGGTTGATTTGAATTGTTTGTGGTTGAAAAATACCCGTTTGTGGTTGAGAATTATTTGGTTGAAACCACATAGGATTAGTTTGTGGAAAAGAAAGAAAAAATATACATGCCGCCTGCGTGCGAACTAGATGCATGAAATCCCCATTGTCAAAAGTTGCGAGGCTTTAAGGTAGAGCGAGGAGCCGTACTAGGGACGGCCCCGGTTTTAACTACGCTGCTGTTATGCTGCCGAAATTTTGAATAATATTCATGTGTTAGAATTATTTTCGTGTGTTGAAACTATATTCATGTGTTGAATATGAATTCATGTGTTGAACGACATTCATGTTTAATTAAATTGTTTTAACAATAAAAATCACATTTTTATTTTATATATACGAACTATAGAAACCATTCATGTGTTGAACAGAAATTCATGTGTTGAATGGTATTCGTGTTTTAAATAAATTGTTTTAAATATAAAAATCACCTTTTTATTGTATATATACGAACTATAGAAAACATTCATGTGTTGAATAGAAATTCATTCGTTGAATAGAAATTCATGTGTTGAATGGTATTCGTGTTTTAAATAAATTGTTTTAAATATAAAAATTACATTTTTATTGTATATATATGAACTATAGAAAATATTCATGTGTTGAATAGAAATTCATTCGTTGAATAGAAATTCATGTGTCGAATGGTATTCGTGTTTGAAATAAATTGATTTATAATAAAAATCATATTTTTATCATCTATATGAACTATATAAAATAGTCGTATTTTGAAATAAATTGTTTTATAATAGAAATCATATTTCTATCATCTATATGAACTATATAAAATGGTCGTGTTTTGAAATAAATTGTTTTACAATAAAAATCACATTTTTGTTATATACATGAATTGTTAAAAATAGTGAAGTGTCAAAATAAATGTTTGTTGGATAAAAATATCATTTTTATCAAATGTATGAAAAGAATATGGTTTTGCAATCGAAGAATAGATTATATATATAATTAAAATAAATCGAATAACGAAGCTGCATTTCGTGTTTTGAAACCGAGATTTCAAACGATTAGTGCGAGAGATCCGACCATCGGATTTTCCCAAAACCGAAACCGTTGGGTTCGCTTTGGAAATATCTTTCCAACGACACCAACTTTGTGAAGATCCAACAGTTGGATTGTCTGGAATGTTTAAATCAAATCTAAAGAAAAACAGCACCAGAATCGATTATATTTATATTTATATATAAATATAATTAAATTAAATTGAATAACGACGCTGTAGTTCGTATTTTGAAATCGAAACTTCAAACGATTGTACCGGGAGATCCGACCGTCGGATTTTCCCAAAATAGGAACCGTTGGATTCGTTTTGAAAAGATCTTTCTAATGATATAAAATTTGTAAAGATCCAATGGTTAGATTTTCAGATATGTGTAAATCAAATCTGAAGAAAAACAGCGCCACGGCCGCGTTATGGCCTGAAGCGTCGTTTGAATAAATTGGCTATTTTTAAATAAATAAAAATAGCGATAAATCATTATAAATTATTATAAACGATATGGAAAGTGAAATTTTAGAAACTAACTGAAGGTTAGCTAAGTCGAATGGTTTCCTAGGTTTTGATCTGATGTTGGTTTCGGCCTTCGGGTTAATATTTGGGAAATCGTTCTCTTACTAATTTACGGTTAGTGACTAATGAATTGAAATAAGGCGTATGCTATGTTTGTGTAGCACTTGTTTATTATATACGCGAGTTGCTCAGAAAGGCCGGGTTTATCCCATTCTGAATAACTGAATCGATGATGAAGACGGTGATTGAAGACTGGAGGCCTTCACCTCGGTTGGATGATAACTGATGTCCTGACTGGGAGGCATCCCGAAATTTGGATAATAAGTGGTGATCGTCCAGACGTACGTGGAGATCGATGGGTATGCGAGGTATATAGTGCCTCCGGTTTCGTTCAGACCCAGAACGGACTTACAAATGGACTGTGTGTCTGACATTGGAATTCATTATGTGTGATTGATAGCCATCAGTTGCATGGTGTGAATTGCCTGTGTGGCATGCTAAGATGCAGTGATCAAGGCTTCTATTGAAAAGCAAAGTCTTGTGGTTGATGATCAAAGCCCGGCCTATGTGGCATAGCTTTGTGTATAACGTTAATTCGCGAGCCTAACACCCCGGTATGAACCAGAAACGGGAGAGGACCTCAGGGAGGGCATGCGTTTCCTTCTAGCTAGAGGTGGTGTCAATGCTTAAACTGGCTGACATTTATACAATTTTCACCTGTGTGGTTGTTGCTGTTGCGAGGCGCCGGTCGATCCGGGACCAATGGAGTCATCCGTTGGCTCATTGACGCCCCATAGGGCGGGGAAACGAATTGTTCAGGCATTTTAATCCACATCAGTGGACCGGCCCTGACGATCCAAAGGCTTGACTGAGTACTTGCCAGAGACACGGGCTAGAGCGTCTCGAATTCGGTAAGGACTATCTTTTGCCTTGGTTCATGACGGAAACCCAATTTCCAAATACGACATCGTGCGGTTTTGATTGTATATATATATATATATATAGCGACATGATATATGGTACCCATGCTGTCTATGATTGATACTTATGATTCGAAGTTGTTTTTGAAACATATAAACACTAGTAATAATATCAAATACTTTTTTTTATTCGTATCAAGCATATTTTGGCCATTTTAAGGTAAAAACTCTATCCTCCGGTTTACGTTGCATTGTGTGATGGGAACTGAGTCTTATAATGGCTTCATTTTATAAAAAGCATTGCGTTGTTTAAAAGATTTACTTGTTTTAGAAGAACTGGCAATCCAATGGAGTAAACCCGTTCCGCGAAAGTGGCGTGGTCCTGTGATTAGCCATATTATAAAATGTGTTAAGTAGATTTCTCATACCAGTCCCATGACTGATTCGTAGTTTGTTTCACTTGCAAACTCGGGTGCCCCTTTATCTACACGGGCAGCCTTGTGTTCAGGTTTTAGCAGGCTCTTTCTAGATAGCTGGAGCTGAAGATGGATTCTATCATTTATCTCTTTTTATGTTGTTCAGCTCCTATTGTACATATTATGTTTGTTTTCCGCTGTAGACATTTATGTATAGCTGAACTGTATTTGTACTAAGTATGATCCTGTATACTATGTAACTCTGATGATTACGTTTATCCAGTGTATTCTATTGTACATTATTTGGTGTATTTATTTATTTCTGTTCTGCTATTATCTGTTTATGTGTTATATTCCAAAGATTGCCCTTAACACCGTCGTACGGTGTTTTGGGGTCGTCACATTATAATAGCCAAAGAATGCTTGATACGCAAAATTTCATCTTTTATTGTCACTATATATGTATAGTGTCAAAACAATTTCAATCATAAGTATCAATCATAGACGACATGGGTACCATATATCATGTCGCCATATATAGGTTTACATCAAAACTGCAAAGTCACGTATTGAAAATTGGATTTCCATCTGTGAACCGAGGCAAGAGATCGTCCTCACCGCTTCGAGACGCTCTAGCCCGTGTCTCAGGCAAGTACTTAGTCAATCCTTTAGATCATCAGGGCTGGTCCACCGATGTGGATTAAAATGCATAACACTGCGTTTCATCACCCCATGGGGTGTCAATGAGCCAACGAATGACTCCATCGGCTCCACACAGTCACTGATATATCCGAGGCGCCTCGCAACAGCAACAACCACATAAGTCAAACTCGTCAGGGCATGTAAAACCACTGACACCACTTCTAGCTAGAAGGAAATGCATGCCCTCCCTGATGTCCTCTCCCGTTTTTGGTTCACAACCGGGGTGTGAGGCTCGCGAAGCAAAGTTACACAAAGCTATGCCACACAGGCGGTGCTTTGATCATCAACCACAAGACTTTGCTTTTCAACTAAAGCCTTGATCAATTGCATCTTAGCATGCCACACAGGCAAACCACTCCATGCAACCGATATCCATCAATCACACAGAATGATATCCAGTGTCAGACACACAGTCCATTTACAAGTCCGTTCTGGGTCTGAATGAAACCGGAGGCACCTTGTACCTCGCATATCCATCGATCTCCAAGTACGTTTGGACGATCACTAACTGATTCCCTCCTCTTGGGTGTACGGCCCAATCAAGATCATCAGTAATCACCCAAACGACGTGAAGGCCTCCGGTCTTCAACCACCGTCTTCACCTTCGACTTATCGTCGTATCAGTTATTCAGAATGGGATAAACCCGGTCTTTCCGAATAACTCGTGTATATAGTAAACAAGTGTTACACAAACACAACATACGCCTCATTCCAATTCATCGGTCACTAACCGTAAATTAGTAAGGGAACAATTCCCCAAATATTAACCCCGAAGGCCAAAACCAACATCAGATCAATACCCAGGAAACCATTCATCTTAACTAATCTTCGTTAGTTGCTAAATTTCACACTCTTAGGGATAGGTTCCCATTAATTTTATCAAAGATAAATTCCTTAAATTTATTCTTTAATCTTCTTTTGAATATCAATTCAAACCAAATTATGGTTTATCCAAACTAGCCGGGGTTAACGAACCTTACCGAAGTAATCATTTGTTTTAATTTCCCAATCCCAACCTATTCATCCCATGAAGTAAAACTGGTAATACTTCATATCTAACACCACGGTGTTATCGGTAAATTCAATTACCATTTCACGTTCAAATCTAATTAAAGATTTAACTATCGTCTGGAGTAAAACTGGTGGTACTCCATTCTCGATCATTTCTTGAAATTGATAATTTTAATTATCAAATTCACTTTTCATTTCCATCAGCCTTTAACCGTAAATTAGCAAGTGAACAATTCCCTAAGTAATAAGCCCGAAGGTCGAAACCAACATCAGATCAATACCCAGGAAACCATTCAACTTAACTAATCTCCAGTTAGTTTCTGATTTTCTTAACTCCGTTGGATCTAAGAACAGAATTATTGAAGATACCGTTCACGACAGCCCAAAATCACATTCCATTAATTATCGGGTTAAAGAACAAGTGTTATTTAAAACACCGTCCACGGTAAACCCAAAAATCAATTCAAATTCAATTCCAATTAAATAACATTTAATTGGTACACTTCATTAAATCTAAATAAAAAGATTTAATCTTTTTCTCAACTGGTTTTAAGAACAGTGTTAATGAAGACACCATTCACGACAAACCCAAATCACATTTGATATTAAATACAAGACTCTGAATAGAAAATATATCGGCTTATATTCAATATCAAATTCTACGACCAACAAATATCGTATTGGAAATAACGATATAAATATATCTTTCAAATTTCCATAACAATATCTGTATAATCACGAAATCCAACATCGAAATATTCCAAAGACAATTTCGATTCAAATCCATTCCAATTTAAATATTGTAAATTCTGGTTATTTTCAAAACCATTTCAAATCCACTTTATTTATTTTAAAAATAAATGGGATTATAATTCTAGTTCAAAACTAGTTCATTTCGATAAAAATTTATTTTTATCTTTTCAAATGTGGAATTTTTCATCCCAATTCTTCACAAATCATTTCTTATGATTTTACACAAATTATTGATATTTTTAATAATTTTATCAAGGCCCGTACAGTCGATTCCCATCAACGGCCATCGAACTGCACTTACAACGACCTTTTCCAAATTTGATTTGGACATAATTCCAAATCCAACCATTAGATTTCAAATCTCTAATACTCGTTAGAAAGCTCTTCTCGATACGAACCCAACGGTTCCGGTTTTAGGAGAATCCGACGGTCGGATCTCCCGTAATATCCATTCGAAGTCAACGGTCGAAATTCGCGAACTGCCGCGGCGCGGCGCGTTCTATTCAGGCCATTATATATATAATATAAATATATTATATATATTTCGTCGATTTCCTTTTAAAACGTATTTTATAAATCGTTTTAAATTCGTTTTCAAAATGATTTCAACTTCATATTCAATTTCTAGTCAAAATTGAATACTCTACATCATCGATATACAAACGATAATATTTTCAAAACGTTATATTTTGAAATCAATTCCTTTTCTATTTCATTATAAAATGAATAAAATCGATATAAATATCGTTCACGTCAAAATGGCGCATATCTAACCAACACGGCTTTATATATTTCAATAACTTCGTTATTCTGTTCAACAAATGAATATTTTTTTCAACACATGAATATTTGTTTTTCTATTCAACACATGAATATATATATTTCTATTCAACACATGAATATTTATATCTATTCAACACATGAATATTTATTTCTATTCAACACATGAATATATATATTTCTTATTTTCTAAATTGGAATGAGGCCCAATCCATTACCATATAGTGTTAATTATATGGATTCTATACAACACACGTATATAACCGCAACGATAAATAATCAACCATCATCCAGAGTGCACCACACAACTACATAAGTATTAAATATAAATAACTAATGCTTACACAGTCTGTCAATCCGTCGATTGACATACAACTAAACAATCGGGATTAGTGTACGTCAAATCTCATCCCAATACCCGTATGGGGTTTCAAATCAACAAACACAGATTTTATTTGTGCAGTTGGGCGATGTGTAAAATTTATCGTCCCAATCAATATCAGTCAAATCAGTGTATATAAACAAATCGTCCGATTTGTTTATAAATATTTATTTTATACACACGTTAAAAATCATATTTTTAGCTATGAAATAATTTCCACTATAAAATATTTTATTTCTTTTCACATCACACAATCAAATTTCACAACAATCAAACAAACAAGTCATCCATGGTCTGTGGACGATGGGTGTCGGGTGCTACTAAACACCGCCTGCATCCTAGTATATATTTCAAACTAGAAATAAATTAAAGGTGAGGAGTTCTCACCTATGGTTTCCACTCCGCCAGTTTTATTTTTCTGAACAGTTTGAATTTTACTCCTTTCTCGCTCGTGGTGTCCTTCACCGTGTTTTCCACGAAATCTGTTCAACACTGTTTATGTTAAAAATCCTATTTTTAACTCATTTTTATATCGCTTTTCCATATATAAAAATCATATTTTTATTCTTTCTATAATATAAAAATCAAATTTTTATTCTTTCTATAATATAAAGATCATAATTTTAATTTCACTACTATATAAGAATAAAGTTCCTATTTTTATATTGTTATCATATATATAGAAACAAACAAATCCTTTAATGTTTGAAAAATCAGGTCTTTACATGCTAATCACTAAATAAAAATCACGCCTTTACCATGAAAAATCATATCTTTATCATCATAATCTATATATATATTTATAAATATAAATTACGTTCTAAAACGCTGGTATTATATTCATAATCAGATTTTAAAACAAGTTTTAGTCACTAGGTTATTTATCTAAAAAGAAAATGAAATAATTAAAGTAAAACTCACAGTTAGAGAAAGGGGGAGGTGTATGCGCGCTCAATGGAGATGTGAGGTCGCGATGTTGGTGGTGGTAGGCCAGTAGGGCGGCGCGACGGAGGGAGGCTACGGGGTGCGGATTTGGGCACAGGGCTTTTAATTAGAGGAAGGGAGAGAGGGGAAGAGGAAGGGGGAGGCGCAGGTTTCCCGGACGACGGTGGAGGAAGGGGGCGACGACGATGGTGGCTAGGGCTAGGAGGTACGAACGGATTTTGAGAAAAAAGGGGGGTCGGGTTCTGATGTGGAACGATGGAAATGAGAAGGAAGGGTTGACTTCCTTTATAATATTATATATTTAATTATTATTATTTTCTCCCTAAAAGTTAGTTTTAAATTCAAACTCCGAATCGAACCCAACGACTGTCGCCCCTAGCTAATTACCCCCATTCCGAACACAACGGGATATGTTTCGTAAGCCAATCCGCCTGTTACGATTATTTTCCGTCAAAATTTAAATATAAATCATTATATTTTAAATTCAAACGCACATTTTAATTTACCGGGGTCACATACGAACACTAAAAATTCCCGAAAAATATTTTCTAGCTTCTTATTGATGATACGGTCCTAACAAAACTTATTTCATCAAATTCTGAGACCGTTTGAAAAATGGTCATTTTCTGGTCGATCGAAATTGACTGAAACTATTAAAAAACGTTTTACTTCGCCACGCTCACATATTGATTCGAAAAATTACGAATTTTGAAACCTAGCATTAACTTGACATCCTGGATCCAAAAAAAGTGGTTTCGTCGAAATCCGAGGTCGTTTGCAAAATATCCATTTTTAAGGGCCAGAATTCTACAGCGACTATTCTGAATTTTCAACTAGACATAACTTTTGATTCCCGCTATGAAATTTCAATTTTTCGGATTCGTTGGAAAGATATTCTCAAGTAGATTCAAATATTATTGGTTTCACTAAAATCCGGTTTATTTTGAATCCTGTACATTCAATTGAACTTTGAAATCGAACTTTCGAACTACCGCACCATTTTCAATTCCTTTTATAATTATAAATAAATATTTATATTCTAACGACGATCTATATAAATATATACGTTCTAATTTTATTCAAAATAAATTTCTCGTCGTTATTATTTAAAATAATCATTTTAAATATTCAAAATTCATTAAAATTGCCAAAATAAAATTTTTAAATTGGCTCAGATTTCTGGGTTATTACATTATCTAATCAGTTTAAATTACTCAAAATGAATCTAAATGAGTCTATCTCTGATATGTACTTCAAATTCCAGGATATTGTGCATTCACTAATTTCCTTAGGAAAGATCTTCTTTGAGGAAGACCATGTTAGAAAAACCTGAATTCATTAACTTCAAAATAGGATTTAAAGACTTTGGAAATTTAAGAGTCTAATGATATCAGTACTTTAAAAATTGGAAATTTAATGTCGTTTGAGGTACAAATGCAACGAAGGAGCGAAAACAAGTCATCAGAAAAGAAGTCAATAACATTCAATGCAATGACTGTGGATTCAGATTCAAACAGTGATGGCGTTGAAGAGATAGTATTTATGAAAAGAAAGTTTAAAAAAAATTCTAAAATATAGAAAGTTGAACAATCTCTTAAGGAATGAGCACAAAAATTCTATGAAAAATAATGAGATTTCAAACAGCGTCAGATGTTACAATTGTGATGAATCGGGCAACTTGAAGAGAGATTATTCGTATCCAAATAGACAGAAATATCCTCTAAACAATGATTCGTCAAAGAAAAGGAAAAGAGCATATATTGGCACATTAGACGATTCATATTCATCCTCCAGTGACGAAGATCAAGAGACGGACAATTCAAATATGTGCTTTATGGCTATTCATGACTTAGATGATAGCAGAAAAGTGGATCTAAAAATAGGTTTGCATTTATTTTACTTTGATTGAAATTGTTTGAATGGTTGTTTGATTGCTTGCTTACTTTGTTTGAATTTCTTGATTTTTAAGATTCAAATTCACCATTTAAATTTTGAAAACTAAAAAGCAATATTATTTTAATAATATTATAAATATTGAAATATTAATAATTAAGTATTATAATATTTGATATTATCTTCGGAATTCTATAGATTAGAATACAGGATATATACACATATATATTAGATAACAGAAATTACACATGTTCTTTGAATAAAGGGGCACATGTCGATGTACCAGGATACCCCATATCAACATGCCAGTTGTAAATTTTTATTCAAAGTTTGAAATTCCCTCCGACTTTTGATCAATTCCAATTCTCGAAAATGTACCTCTTTACCAGAGAACATGACCATAGAATCACTATTTATCTCTCTATCCATATCATCACTTTTCACCTTTAATTCAAAATTCAAATTTATTCTCCTTATCTTCTACTCTGTTCATAAACATCAAAAATGGCCTCCTCAAGCACTCCAAGTACCATGAGGCTGTCTAAAGCCAAACACTGTCGTGCTTAATTCGAAACACATAGGAATGAAGTTCTGCTTAATACGAAGTTAGTGGATCCACTATTTTTTAATTTCATTTAATATTTTATTTGATTTAATTCATTGAAGCTTTATATTAGGTGGCAGCTTCTTCTTGGGCTTAGATAAAAGAAAACTAAAAGGAAGAGGAAGTGTTGAATTAGGTCCATTTGAGGAGTATTTATAGGCAACGTTTTATTTTATTATATTAACTAATTTTCGTCGAGTGTTTCAAACTTGCACAATCATATGGATCATCCACTGGTCATGAAATTCGAGATCGTACAATAATTCACCATTTTAGATTCGATGAAATTTGTTTCATTGCAATCGAGATAGTTTACAAAAACGATGTAACAACCCACCACTCGATCAATTTTAGATCAACAATAAACCATACTTATCAGACCCAAACCATTCTAAACGGTGGGTTAAAAATGGAGATCTAATATAAGAAATAAAAGATATGAGAAAGAATAGAACATGGAATTTCATAGTAAACAGACAAAATATAATAAGAACATGATTTAAACATAAAACGGTTTAAAGTATACATCTTTAGTATCAAAGTTACATAATCATTATATATACCAACAAGAACAATGGAATAATACTAAATAAGTACTTCTGTCAAGTTCCATATTCATCTTCATAGCGAGGCCTTCGCTAAACTGAAACAACTCAAGCTGACCCAAGCATAATGAAAAACAATATACTCAAGTCATTACCAAATTTTCTCAAGTACATAAAATCATAAGTATGATATAAGAGTGCAGTAGCATCAAAGATGTTTACCGGATTTTCCCTCTGATCAGTGTATAATATGAGTGCAATAACTTAAGAGATGTTACAGGAATTTTCATCTCCAAAGGATCTGTAAACCATTTACATATAACAGAATAAGCTATTGTAATAATGTCTATCAGTAAATCAAAGTATTGAAAATAGCGTGGAGTTACATTTTTATGTGGACACATTTTATAACCACTATAGTCTATGTAGTATCGTAAAATAACCATACTAGTGTTATTAGAGGGAACTTCATAGCTAACATATCGAACCAAAGTCATAGCGGGCTGGATTCGGAAAATTTTGACATGTAATGCGGGGGAATATCTAGGATATGAAGATACTATTTTGCACTTCGGACGAGTGGTAACGTATAGCCGCGATTACCGCCTACCTCGAACAATACTTCATAATCACGGATGCGCATCAAATCAAATCAAGTAGAGGAACTGAGATAATCAAAGAAGAAGTGTTGCCGGTCAGGGTAGCTAACCCACTTGGACATGATATACCTGCTAGAGTCATTTTAATTATGAACCAAAGGACAAGGCTATACGTAATCGTTCTCTAACTTCATTCAAGTAGTGTTCACTAATCCATCCTACTTCATCCTTGATTCATTCACCACTTACATAGTTGTTAAAGTGGATCACGGTACTGACAAAGAGTATGCCAATATCTGACCACAGTATCTTTAATAACCAAACGCTTATTTCACACCACAATCATTTTTTTCAAGAAAAGCACTCATATAGATGAAAGAAGGAGAAAAAACGCCTTTCTCCAAAGGCTCACAAATATTCAGTACAGAAGTGTAGAGAACACACCCTGAACTGACCATTTAAAACTGAGCACTATGAAAAATGAAGAAATAAAATACAGATGATAAAACCTCCCATACAACCATATAATAAGGGATAAGAAAATAAATTGGAAGACAGAAGTGAACCAACACACTGAGGACCAGAGACTGAACATTGCAAATCCTCTTAAACTAATCCCTCAAAGAAGGAGAGAGCGAAAATTTTTGTCCAAAACCAGACAACCAATCTATAAGAGAAATCCCAGTACTGCAACTTCTAGAAGGCGGCCTAACACCAAATCCAGTGCTAGCGGAAACCGCTAAAGCCAAGAAAATTAGTATATACTAACTCAACCTCCAACCCAAAAAGTAGCAAGCTCAAGAAGAGCCAACCAAAACAACAGAACTCCCAAATCAAAAATCCAAATACCTAGATCCGAGTAGAGCTGGAAAAAAACACTCAACTCACTCCTATTCGGGAACGTGAGCTCCAAGTAACATAAAAGGAACAAGCCAAGACCGAACAAGATTGAGGTTACCCATAAAGGGTCTCCCTCAGGAAGTGAAATGGATATTTTCAAACACACGATAAATTATTATACCTGAAGCCATGAGGTATCATCAAAAACCACCTTGTCTTGAGAACACCACAAATTCCAGATGATGAGACAGGGAATCAACCTGAAGAGAATGGACCGCAGATCCTTTCTATGACCCCTAGTTCTCCAGGATTGAAGGCCATCGATTAGCAAAGTTAGAAGCCGTTGAGATCCAACTGATACACCGAAGTGAGACCAAATCACCATCACATACTCAATGTCCCGAAAGAAGTACACGGTCAATTCTACGGCCCTAGAAAGACAATATCTGCAATGCGACACAAGTAGAATGCTAATTCTCATTAGGTTAGCATCCAATGGGAGGCATTCGTGGCCAACCTTGCACATATAATAGAAACCTTAGGAGGAATGCGCTAGTCCCAAATGAACAAGAAAATATGATTTCTAGTGGTCGGAACTCTGACCGAGTTTCAAGCCACTAAGAGGGAAAAAGGACCGCTATTCCATCCATAGCCACGATTATGACTATCCTAAAAAGCCTTGACAGACTGCATCCGTTTCCATTTCTCACTTGCATACGATGGGGTACCAGAGAAGTCGGGAGGAAAATGATGCCTATAATTAGCATAGAGGAAAGACGCCCAAAGAGTGTCTTTAGTTCGGAACTGAACCCAAAGCTTTCAAGCGTATGCTTTAAACATATCCCAAGGAACACGAAGACTGAGACCCCCATCACTCCTATGGTGGTAGATGGTATCCCAGGAAACCCAATGATATCTCCTTGAATCATCCCCGCTACCCCTAAAAGAAAGACAAAGCCAAAGATCAAAATGACCGAAAGAAAGATGAATTCGGAGTCATAGCTACAAAGACACTAGCTTATGAAATTATATAACAATCAAATTAACCCCAAATTCTAGCATCAATAATGTATTTTCTCTACTTTGACATATATAAATGTCAATGATTTTATAGATAAGTTAACATATTACATTTTATAGTCGCATAATACCATTATCATTCACTAATGTACTTGTTTATTTCATATGATATACACAAATGTACATTAATATATTGGCAGTCCTCCTATAACAATTGCATCACTTAACCGTTAATTTTATTTCAATTCTAAAATTTAGGAATATGCAAAGATTGCTTTGATCTTACTAAGAGTGAAACATGGGCTAAGCCTTTAAGGTAATGCATTTAATTCTACCATTGAGTCACCTTCTCATCATAAATTGTCATAAAAAAAGGACATGATGCTTTTGTACGTTTTGTTTTCCATATCAATATGTTCTTTATGCCATTAAATGACAATGTTGTGACTAGCCCAAGTAACAACTACTGTAAGTCAATTATATTTATCCTCGATAATATTTTGATAGGCTACGTACTTCAAGACAGTTTCCTTAAATAAACTATGACATGTCATATGTTGGAGATATTGTGGTTCGAGACGACTACGAGAAAGATATTGTTGTACTTCAGACTTAAATGATCTATGGAAAAGATGCTTTCAGACAATAGTTTAACACACCAGGTACAAATAGATTATCGAACTATCAACTTTCAGGATTCAATGAAGTTTTGGAATAGCGTGATCGAGTTCAATGTTTGTACGACTTTGTTCCAACCAAGAACACCCTAATATTCAATTTTTGATGATACAAGTAAACATAAGGATGATTTGGTGGAAAGAAGTAGGTGTGAGGAGGCTCTATCTTGCTGCAATGGATGTGAGGTATCACCCAAATAATTATACGAAGTACTAAGTTATTGATAACACTAGAAAAACAATAGGTTGGAAGGAATGTGGACTGATGTTTGTTGTGGTTGCGAATAATAACTTTGATGTTGCAATTGGTATCCGGACGATTGTCAACTGGCTATTTAGAGGTACTGACCAGGGAATGGAGATGATTTGATTAATTTTATCAAGTATTTGTGGTGACATTTTATACATATAAAGCGATGCGGTTGCTTTTCATTTCGAATTTTCGTTCGTTAATAGTTTAAGAGTTGGAATAAAGTATATGAAAAAATTAAAAGAATGGATTGGAAAACATTTATGCCATTAAACCGGCTTTTTAATTATGAAAAATTGAAGCTCAAAAAGTATGTGCATAGAAAGAAAGCCTTCATTAATTAGTTTCATACATATTGTGACGATCGAACTATATTTTTATATTAATATTATGAATTATATTTTATATTTCTTAGTAATATTCCACTTGATATGAAAGACAAAACTATTGTTTTATGCCTGATAGATACATACAAAACTAACAAAAACTACTTTTTTCATGCTTCCAAATCTATTTACTTAAAAGAATTTGATGATAGAAGTATTTCTATCTAAGATCAGCACAGAGATATTGAATACAAGTTGTGGAAAAAAGAAAATGATTTACTTTCGAATTGAATAGATTGTACGATACAGATGGGTATTATAATACAAATATATGACTGTTTTGTAAAACTAGGCTAATAATGCTTTACAACCCATATTTGACTGAAGTGTGTTCTTGGGCTTTGAAATGGCTTCGTCTTGATGTGATATAATAAAACGCTATCGTATTTGGATGATGGTTTATTTCCTCCTTTCAAATCAATGTGTCGGCTAGGGTTTCCATAGCGATTATTCGAGAGATTTTCCAGCTCTTTCTTCTCTAAATCTTTGATTTCTCTATCAAATTTCTCTCATTTCTTTGCTTTAGGAACCTTGGCTTGTTTGGATTTGGTTGTTTCAGATGGATCCAAGCTTCGTGTGGCTTCAGATCTGTCGATTAGCTTGAAATTTGTTGTCTTTCTCCTAATTCCAGCTTATTTGTCCTCGATCTTCTCGACTTTTAGTGTATCTCTGAATTTGATGAAGTTTTGAGATGATAACGGCATGGTGAGCGTGTCTATTCTTTAGTAAGTAGCAGGTATATGTCGAACCTCTATCTTTCCCTTTAAAATTTTCTCTGACGAAGTAGAGATCAATTTTAACATGTTTTGTCCTTGAATGTAAACACTGGGTTTGTTGACATATACACTGCGCTTTGATTATCACACCATAATATAGATTGTCTGTGTTAATGTTTAGCTCTGTAAGTAAGGATCGTAACCACATAATTTTTGCTGTAGCATTTGCTATGCTTTTGTACTCGGCCTCTGTAATAGATCTAGATATTGTTGCATGTTTCTTTGAACACCAAGATACTAGATTGTCTCCAATGCAGATGCAATAACCTATAGTTGATTTTATATCATCTGGATCTGATGCCCAGTCTACATCTGCATAACCAGTGATATTGTAGTTATTGCATGCTTTATTTGTGAGTCCATAATTCATTGTTAAGTTCAGATATCTAAGTATCCTTTTGACTACTTTTCAATGTATTTCCAGTGGATCCTTCATAAATTGACACACTTTGTTAACACTGTATGATATGTCAGGTCAAGTAATTGTTGCATATTGTAATGCACCAACTACACTTCTGTATTGTTTTGAGTTGTATATGGATTCTCCCATGTGTTTAAAAAGTGTTTGAGTGCTGACCATTGGTGTTGATTAACCTTTAGCTTCACTCATTTGTGTCTTAGCTAATAGTTCTGATATGTATTTCTTCTGAGACAATGTAATTTCTGTTGATGACTTTGGATTAACCTCTATGCCCAAAAAATAATTTAGCTTTCCAAGGTCTTTGATAGAAAATTGTTTGTCCGGATATTGTACAAGGTTGTTAATCTCTGTGTTGTTTTTTCCTGTAATTATCAAATCATCAACATATATCAGAATATAAATAGCATAGCAGTTATTTGATTTTATAAAAAGTGAGTTATCAGATTTGGTAGATTGAAATCCTAATTCTCCTAATGTGGATTTCAATCTATCAAACCATACTCTAGGTGCAAGCTTAAGCCCATAGATTGCTTTGTGTAATTTGCATACTAGATCAGGATTTTTAACATAGCCGGCTACTCCATGTATACATCCTCTTTGAGTATTCCGTTGAGGAAGGCATTATTAACATCGAGTTGTCTCAGTTTCCACCCTTTACTGATAGCAATTGCAAGTATAACTCTAATCGTTGTAGGATTGACCTCTGGGAAGAAGGTTTCTTTGTAGTCAAAATCTTGTTGTTGTGTAAAACCTTTGGTTACAAGTCGAGCCTTGTATCTGTCAATTGATCCATCTGGTTTTCTTTTGATTTTATATGACCACTTACACCCTATGATATTCTTATCTTGAGGTGGTTTGACAAGCTTCCATGTTTGATTTTTCATAAGTGTTTGATATTCAACATCCATTGCTTTAATCCACTTGATGTCAGTTTTGGTTTGTTCAAAGCTACATGTTTCTTCATGATCAACGATCGTGCAGCATATAGTTTTGACTTAAATATTCCACTTTTGGCTCTTGTGATCATTGGGTGAGTGGTCTGGTTTGATTTTGAGTGTCAGGTTGCTCTTCTTCATCAGTTTGTTCTCTGTTGTCATGTTGATTATCACCTTGTTCACTGCTAATATCTTCTTCATTGTAATATTGAACAGGTGAAGTTCTGTTTTGGCCTGATGATTGAATAGTGTCATTATCATATGATGTTGTCCCTTTATGTGTCTTCTCAGAATCACCTGCACTTAGAAAATATGGATACATAGGTATTGGTGGAATGGAAACGTTTGCATCATATAATTTGTTTGTGGTTTTAAAGTTGACATCATGATATGGAAAGATTTTCTCATTAAACATAACATGCATGCTTATGAATATGTGACCAGCATTATCCAGGCATTTATATCCTTTCTAATTTTCAGCATATTCCAAAAAAGTACATGGTTTTGATTCATAATCAAACTTGTGTCTATTATATGACCTTAGATAAGGATAGCATAGACATCCAAAAAATTTCAAGTAATTATAGTCAGGTTTTACTTCAAACAATTTCTAAAGTGGACTGATTCCTTTGAGTACCTTAGTTGGTAGTCTATTATTCAAACAAACGGCAGTTTTAAAAGTATTAGGCCAGAATTTTAGTGCATGTAACGACCCGGGGAAAAGCTCGATGCTCGAGTCTTTGACAACAATACATAAACCCGTATCGCTTGCCAAAAACCCAAGTATCGAATCCCCAGATTGTCATGAGAAAGAATTTAGAGGGTGAGAATAGAAAGAAAGAAATATTATAATAGAAGAAAGAAGAAGAACACATCAGAATCTCACAGCGGAATGGATAAAATATAATATCAAATATCTTTATGCAAAAGACTTCGTATACATACCAATCATCAAAGTACAACATTCATCAATCACAGCGGAAAGGTATCTGTATATAACTAACGGTGAAGCCGCCTGCTTCCAGCTCCTGAATCTCCAAACGAAACCTAACCTGGAACATACTCGGTCTGACCCGAGCACATTTGATTTAAAACAAAATACACCGGGTCAGTCTGGAATACTATCAGTGATAAATTCACAACACACACACACTTGCTTAACTTTGAAAAATCCTTTTCGAAACAAAAAGGATAATAGTAAGACCAGCCCACCCATAAACACGGACGGTTTTTACCTTACTATAACCCAAAACGTTTTTGAAATCATAACTTGATCTGCTATTATGATAATGTCTAATCACAAATAAATAACAATCTAGAGGAACGCTTGCATCTCACGCTCCCCATATATAGTATACGATCGAAAACCGCGGGCGCTTATTGGATATTGGATTTCCAACTTGACAAGGTATGGGACCACCTTCCGCACGTGTATCTCTAGAGGCGAATACACTTGGTTCAACAAGAACGTCTTGCAACCCGGCCCTCACATGACCGACCACTCATTTCGCTTGAGTGTATCGAATATATATCACCGACGGTTGGGATCAGCAACCGCCTGCCCGAAAAGGGACAGCATCGAAACATAGATTAAAGAAGCAAAGGAATTTCTCTAGATAGGTGATCATACACCCTAATGGGAGCGACCCACATAGCCATGCTGCCTGCCCGATTTTTGTCATTTCCCGGTTGATGAGGCTTGAGGCTAGAATTCATCTTCATATATCTGGCCACCATTCACTTTGAATGCCACATTGTCAGATCCGCCAGATATCACTAATTGACGTCCACAAAAATTCTCTAGTTGATAAGAGAACCGTCGTCCTCCGCCACCAACTATCGTACGTTTGAAGAAATCAACGTACATGATCCTATTGGAAATACTCTGTCAGACACTCGTCCATACAAGTCATCCAGGAACAGGATGAACCGAAGGCACTCTCCTACTGCATCTCATATAGGAATCACCCCATGGATCAGTAGCGAGTAGTCCTTGCAACCCGTGGATTCCAACCACGACAAAACCACAGTTTATCTCTGGCCGCTAAACCAGAGATTCTTAGCAGTTCCTCCGCTTATGAAGATCCACGGTCTTCAATGCTCCATCTCGACCATCTTCAAATATCTTCACGTATTTGTTGGTCGGAATGGTTTTCGAATATAAACTCGATCCCGGTCTTTCCATACCAACAATCGTATTGGTCAGGTTTTGATAGTCGGTGTTTTAACTATCAAATACAATAGTGTGAATATGAGTTTCTGGTTCGGTACTTGGCAATACCTGGCCTCTTTAAATTATATTTAACAAAATCACTAATATTCGACTTAACTCTAATTTGACTCTAGATCGCAGCGATCACAATGGTTACGCCTGATTCCCTCAGGAAACATCCGACCGCCGTAGGCTATCTGCAGCCCTGCGAATTACGCTAGCAATCGTACGCAATGGCAACTCTTCTGAAAAATTATGTTTGATTAACTCTACCTCATATACTGTATTCGATCTACTCTAATTGAATAAACAAATATTCAATATAATTTGAAAACAATATTCTTATTTCTTTTGAAACCAATATCGCAATATTATTTAATTTCCCAAGACCCTGTATAGAGTAAAACCAATTTCAACACCCTTACTCACTTCAAAAACCAATACCATTCCTCGATAATAGTGAAGCCAACCAAGTTGGGGTATTTTAGTTACCTCTCAGACCTTGATCGACAACGTTCTTATCTCAGAATAATACCAGTCGTCACTTAGCCATTTCACCAAATTCTTATTTACCATCTCGATTCAAATTGATTTTATATGTCGTTCGTTACATTCGAAATCTCTTTCCAGTATGATTCCTTTACTTAATTCGTTTGATTAAGTAAAAATTCACCAAAGCATAACTTATACCGCCATTTCACTTATAACCTTTTGATTTTTATAAAATCCCTTGTCCATTAATCCATTTATTTATTTATTCGAGAATCCTTATAACAACTTTATATTGGATTTTTATCACTGAAATCCTCTTATCCTTTCTTTACCATAAAACCCCCTTTTGTCTTGGATTTTATCTCTCAAAACTATTTATCCATTTCTTTACCAAAACCTCTATATGTACTTTCCTTTCCCTTTGAAACCTTTATTCCAATTAAAGTGTTACGTTTAAACAAGTCTTTAACCCTTTTCCAAAGTTGTCGCTTTAGTTTAAAAACCCTTTTCTTAGCCTCACTTGGATTTCCTCTTTAATACTTATGTTAATCCTTTAAGCTAAAATTTAACAACTCCTTGTATAAAAACCATTACCATTATCATATTTTCATCTCTCTTAAACATTTCTTTTCAGTTGGATCTACTTTTCTTAATTTAACAATTAAGAAAAATCTTATTCAAATTTCTATATTTACTTATCACTTCCATTCATAAATCTCGTTTTTTTAAAACTTGGTTTCATAAATCTCTTTATAACTTTTATCGCTTCTTTGATCGAACTTCATCGTCGATAATCACTCTTTAATTGAATTCCCATTTTATCAATCTTGTTTGAAACTTGGATTATAATTCCCTTAATGAAATTCTTGTGTAAACTCGATTAAAATACATATATTTATAAATTTCTAATTTAACCATTTATATAAAATAACTGAAAAGCTTCAGTTCAGTCATAAAACAATTTATAACTTTAAAACTGCGTCGATTCACCGAATGGTAAACCAACGTCTAAAACAACACATTTAGGCCATTCGCTGCCAATTACCCAATCAACACTGTCAGTTGATTTTAAACACAACACGGGGAATATCTGTTCAACCGTCACACTCAAACAGGTTTCACGACCATATGTGGTTAAATCAGTTCATACATCAACGATATGAAACAAACAATCAACATATATATAATATTTGAGGAATCCGGTCGGATCCCTCCAACCTGTCCTTCCCTGCATCACAGCTCGTTATATAGTTCATAATAATATATAAACTAAATTCCAACCATCTATTTAAAACGATGTAATAGCAATCAATCAAACAACACACAGCCAACCAATCAACCAATTTATAATTTAAAAGGTAAATTATATTTTAATATGGATTTACCACATCACAGGGTTCCAGAAGGTGTGAGAATTAACTCACCAGAGTTTGTTCTGGTCGACGATTGACGCGTTTGTCGCTTTTAATTTCAGTCGATCATTCAAAATTTTCTAAATTTTCAACTGTGTCAGATCAGAGCCTAGTCAGTGCCATCGCCTAGGTCTCGTCCCTGCGATCCTAATGGATCCAGTTTCGCTGAAATCCGTTAACATATGTGACAGATACGTAAATTTCAAGTTTTATATATTAATCGAAAATTTAACTAACTAATTTATTAATTAATTAAAAATAATACCGTTAATTACCTTACATAAGCAGGACACGTTAGCACCTCATTTTTCTCTCACGCGTTTTCTTCTTAACTGTTCCCTGAAACCCGTTCGTTCTTCCCCTTCGATCACGGCCAACTTCAAGCCCTCACTACCATCGCCATGGACCACCTGAGACCAGCTTCGACCCACTGACACCTCCGCCGAATCCCCTCCTTCCATCGACAGCCGCCACGACCCATTGTTCCAACCCATTACTCCATTTATCTACCACCTTTCGCACACATCGGTCCGCTCCTGAAGCTTCAAACACATCGTCTTCGCCAAACCACCGCACCCAAAATAGTACCACACACCGTCCCTTTTTCTTTGCTGCTAACATGGTCCCTTCCTCCCATCAAACTGTGTCGTGCCCAAACCCCTGAACTTCGCCATACATTGCCGCATACCCCCATCTTCCTCTCGTTCCGTTCTGTCTTTCCTTCCGCATTCTTTTTTTTTTTCTTTTCTTTTTCAGTGACTACTTCATTCGAGACCACTCCATCCCCATGCACACACCCTCCCATACATCCGAGCTCCGCCTGACACGCTCCTATGAGCGCCTCCGATCATCCTCGCGCCAACCTTTCTCCCGAGAGTCTCGGTGAACAAGTTGAGGAGCATTTTCTTTAGTTTCGTGAATGGAGATTTTATTTAGGTGAAGGGAGTTGAATTTCCTTTCCCACTGGAAAGAATGGAGAAAATGAATGAGGTAGCACAGTGTATTTATAGAGGAGAGGTAAGCGTGGAGATGAAGGAATAAAAGTTTGGGTCACAAGGCACCGTTGGTTTGGCTGCCAAGGAAACAGATTGTTTGGGAGTCAAGTAATCTACAGTGCATCGATGGTTTGGGACGCACGGCAAGGGACTTTACAGAAATTTGGTTGGTTTTAAAAAAAAAATATAGGTTATTATTGTGTACTGTTGTGTGGGATTCACGATGCAAACCGTGGTAGGCAAGGCAAGAGATTTGAAGTTGTTTGGCATCCAAGAAAGTAACAGTAAGCGGAGGGGTTTTATTTGATTAAAGAAATATATATATTATACCCATATATACCACGGTATGGTCTACTAGCATGGTTGGATACTTTGGTATCACGGTTGAGCGTACAGGAAGGCATGAAAAGAAAAGCCATAGTACAAAAGAAATGGGATGTATTATATTAACATAATAATATACGAAACTTCGTCGTGGAGAAATCGTGTTAAAAACCGCTATAAATGATTTCTGTCTACCGATAAAAAGGCTAATCTTGATGTAAAAAGGTATTTCGGATCCAATGGGACAAGTTTCGTCGAATTCCGACATCATTTGGAAAAATTTCCTTTATGAAACCAGAAATGAACACGCATTTTAATTTTTCATGATCACCAGGTAAATCAAATCAACTTGAAACTGCGAACATCGATAATAACTTTTCGATACGAACCCAACGGCACTAATTTCGTCGCATTCTGAGACTGTTGCCCCGGTAGGCCATTTTTAACGCGCACCGCACTGCCCTTCTGAACACCAAATTTCCCGATTTCTAAAAATAACAAACTATATACCTACCCTGACCATAATCGACGCTACGAACTCAACGGAACTGGTTTCATGGCTTAATTCGATCGTCTGCTCAAGTTATACCCAAATAACCCTTTATTTAATTAATTACGCGCTATAGAAATTGAACGAGCGTTTTATGGCTGCCGTGACCACATACGATATCGGTTTGCCACGCAACTCACCACCGTACAATAATTTAACGTTACGGTTCTAATGAAACTGATTTCATCGAAATCTGAGCCCGTTTGCAAAACGGCCATTTTAACGATCGATATTTAAATAACGATTTCTATAGCGTTTATTTCAAAATTTGATTTGGCCATAACCAACAAATTATAACACGAAATCTGGATTTTTCTCTTTTATATGAAAACTATCGTCACTATGGTTCCAGCGTTTCTTGTTTCACAGAAATCCGACTTATATCGGACTCTGTATATCCATTTGAAGTTCAAAACTCCAAATTACAAACTACACGCCATTTTCAAGCTCGATTTATATTATATATGAATATATATCGTTCAACTTCGTTTAAATAGCGATTTAAATATTAAAATCCATTTATATTCCAATAAAAATATTTAAAACCAATTTAAATATTTAGATTCAAATGGTCGAAAAACACGGGTCGTTACAGTGCATTTTTGCTTTTGCTAATATAGTTAAACCTGTATCAACTATCTGTTTATGTTTCCTCTCTACAAGCCCATTTTATTCAGATGTATATGGGCATGTAATTCTATGAATAATTCCCTTCTTGAGAAAATATTCTTTCAATGACTTGTACTCAGTGCCTCCATCTAATTGAAATATTTTAACCTGTGAATTAGTTTGCTTTTCAGCTTGTGTAATAAAATGTATCACAGTATTACTTGTATCTGACTTTGATTTTAGTAGATATATCCAAGTAAATCTACTATAAGCATCTACAAATGATATATAATATTTATATCCATAGTTTGAATTAATTGGTGTTGGTCCCCAAAGATCAGTAGCAGTTAAATTCAGTGGTTTTGAGTAGTAGATGAAACGGTAAACGATAATTTGTGGATTTGCCCATTTGACAATAAGTGCATATATATGGCAAAGACACATCATCATATTTGATATTGTTGTCTACAAGAACTTGTTTAGTAACACTAGCACTAGGATGACCTAGTTTATTATACCATATATCAAAGACATTGATTTTTTCTCAGAATTGTTTTCACCAAAATTACGACTCAGTATATTTCTTCCATCATTGCTGCAGATTGTTTGGTTGAATTTGTATAACCCTTTGTCTTCACTGCCCTATAATATTTTTTTCCTAGTCAGTATGTCCCTAATTAGACACTACTCAGGATAAAACTCAAAATATACTTGATTATCCTGAACAAATTGTGACACACTTAAAAAGTTTTTTCTTTATATCACGAACTCTTAACAGATTTTTTAAAATTAAATGTTTATTTCCATTCAAAGTACCACAACAAATACGAGTAATGCAAACTGACTTACCATTGCCCATATAAACCGATTGATTACCTCTGTACTCCTTACAACCAAGATTCAAATTCTCCTGATTGTTTGTTAAATGATTTGTAGCTCCAGAGTTTGGATACCATGATTCATCATTAATGTGATCTGCCCTTGCAGTTTCTTCATTGCTGGTGGCTTTTATGTCATTCTGTTTGGTCTTTCCATGTTGCATTTATGCTACATTTGCATTTGCATTATTATTTCTTTGATTGTTTCCTGCTTGGTTGGGTGTATAGCGTTGATTAAATCTGAAGTAACATTTAAAAGCAATGTGACCAATCTTTTCACGATTCTGACATTTTGGCCTATTATTGTTGTTTTTGCCCCTGCCTCTGCCTCTGTTACCAAAGCCTCCTCTTTGTGAGTTTTGATTTCCTCTTTGATATTTATTTCCATTACTGCTAGCATAGTTAATGGAAAGATCTGTTTCTTGAGGCTTCTTGCTTTCAAGCCTTGCTTCATGTGACAGTAGTATTGAGTGTACCTCTTCCAGAGGCGGAGTAACTCTTTGAGATGAGATTATTGCTTCAACAGCTTCATATTCATTACTTAATCCATTTAAGATATTCAGTACTTGTTTTGATTCTGTTAATTTTTGTCATGCAGCCTCAAGTTGTTCACTGAGAGTCTTCATTTCTGACAGGTACTCCCTCATGGTATGTTGTCATTCCGTGCATTTTGTATTTGTCTTCGTTAGTGCATTATTTTTGCGGAGGATTGAGCATTGAAGTTCTTTTCAACATTTGTCCAAATCTTGTTTGAGGTTTTACATCCAATAACCTGAGAAACCGGGTTATTGCTAATAGACGACATCAGCCATGCACTAATCAATCTATCTTGTCTATGGTAATTACATATTCCTCATTTGACACAACTCGATTTTCTTAATCATAAAAGTCGAAGGGATAGTTAAAGTACCATATATGTAACCTTCTAGGCCATAGCCTTGAATTGCAGTCTCTATTTGATATTTCCATGACAGATGGTTACTTTCATCAAGTTTTATTGTGATTAACTGACATTGTGGACTCATTGATGTCTTTACCAGTTGATCAACAGAGGTTGCAATACTTGTCTATTGTACATGAGATCCAGTAGATGGTGTAACTGAAGTTCTATCCCCCATGATGATAGAAATGAAATCAGAAAAGAATGACTTGTGTAGATAGAAAAACTCACTGGGATCAAATTTAGAATGCTAAAATTGAGATTTCAATTCAGGTACGAATTGCAATCAATGAATTTTCATATGATGATAAAAATCTGATGAACTTCGCTGGTATGACAGCTTTTTGAATCGACTTCTTGATTTTCTGGTGATCTGAATTTGAATTTCTTGGATGATTTTTCTGATCTGCCTTAACTGGTTATCTGAAATCTGATGCAGCCAGTGACTGCTTGGCGAGGCACTGGTCTTGATGATCTCTGGTTGTCAAATTCTGATGCAGCCAATGGTTTTACTTGGCGAGGCACAAATTTTGATCACCACAACAACTCTCAAGTGATGGGTTTTAAAACTTTTACGAGAGGAACACCCAAATGATGAAGATTCTCTGATGGGTGTAAGATTACAATCTCTCTGATTTGTTGTTTAGCCGATAGACTCTGATACCATAATAGAATTTGATGATATAAGTATTTCTATCTAAGATCAGCACATAGATATTGAATACAAATTGCGAAAAGAAGAAAATGATTTACTTTCTAATTGAATAGATTGTACTGTACAGATGAGTATTTATAATACAAATATATGACCGTCATGTAAAATTGGGCTAACAATGCTTTACGGCCCATATTTGACTGAAGTGTGTAATTGGGCTTTGAAGTGGCTTCGTCCTGTTGTGATATAATAAAACATTATCGCATTTGGCTGATGGTTTATTTATACTAAACCTTATTCAAAGTGGAGTGCGCGCTAGTTTTTCGCTGCGAAGTAAATATCAACTTAAACCATATTACACACGGGGCTCCTATGTGCAGGGGCGGATCTAGGCAGTGGCCAGCAAGGGCCACTGCCCTACCTAGAAAATGTTGAGCCTGGCAAAATTTTGGGTACTTGGGTTGGCTGCCCTAGCTGAGAGGGACATCAGTGCCCTACCTGGGCTGTTATGCAGCCATTGTTTGTGCTTCAACTCGGAATAAACCAAGTAAGTCTCCATGTTCCAATTGATTTGCAAGCAATGAACATGGATTGGTATATATATGGTAGGATTCAAGATTTTTTTATGGTGTCGGACAAAACTTTTAAAAAAATTGCCCCACCTGGATTGCAATGCTAGGTCCGCCACTGCCTATGTGAAGCACCGGCCTCAACCTAGTAGTTATCTAATAGCAGGTTAATTATTCAATATAACATCTCAAATTGATTGAACAAATTGGTCATCAAAGGAAAAAGAAAGAAAATAATCATCACAGAGAAAAATGGCTACATGTATTGGCCTTAAATTTTCTGGCCTTTTTTTTTTTGCTGGGGACATACCCAAATAAAAAAAAATAAAAAAAATCTCTTTGTGCGGGATACAAATAATCAGGTAACACTGAACAGTCTGAACATAACCACCATAAAGTAGAAAAAATTTTGAGGCAGATTTAGGTTTTGTCTTAGTTTATTGATAGCAATGCTGCTTGATAAAAACTAGTACATGTTCAGTTATTTATGTTATCCGGCACCTAGTTGTTAGTTT
This sequence comes from Allium sativum, assembly GCA_030737875.1. Lineage (NCBI taxonomy): Eukaryota > Viridiplantae > Streptophyta > Magnoliopsida > Asparagales > Amaryllidaceae > Allium > Allium sativum. The sequence continues at coordinate 216,032,481 of CM060916.1, read as the reverse complement.
GTATTCTTCAGAATCTAATTACATGAAAGTTAAATAAGTCAATAGCTAGTGCTCATTGATAGACAAGTTTAATAGTTAGTTGCCTTCATATAAACACAAGTTAGTTACTCTTCTATTGAGTAACTAAACGATGGCAATACTTATGTGTCTTGATTCTGCAAAGCTTTTAGACTTCAAATAACCATATATTGGTATCAACACTAAAATAAGAGCACTAAAAAAGGGACAAACTTAGGTAAACAAGTATGCAATGCTTTAGAAAACCTAACCAAACTGTTACTGATTTGCTTACATAGCAAACTTCAACCACAAGCTGATTCGGTTACATGCCATTTACTCAGTAACAGATATCGAATTCAGGATATATAACATGACACTATGACTTATATTCAGATTTAGACGTCGATAGCAGCATTTTAAGAAGTAGAATCAAAATTTCCCCGGATATTTTGAATGTTCAAATGACGAGTGAGATTGTGAACCCTGTAAACTTCAAAGTTGTCCTAGGTTGTAAGTATAGAGACATCGCTAGTACGATGTACTACTACTGCAATCTTTTCAAAATCAAAATGATTATCGTTATACATATTAGATTCACCATCCGATTTGGATTAGTTGGAGGAAGCTGGTGCCAGGATTCAAGTGCTGTAATGATTGAATAAACAATAAAGCATGTAAGTAGTGCTTAAACGAGGGTGCCGACAAGTAATAACTTCATGAAGTATCTGAAAAACTATCTGAATTGCTAAATAACGAGCCATTCTGGACCTGAGAACGAGGCCCGAAAATCAGGGTGTCAAAATGTGTGAAAGTCCCGTAATTCATGGAGAAGCATGCGATTCAAGGGGAATGGGGAGAAACTTTCAACAGCAGCCGTAAGATTTTCTTTTCGCACATTTTGACAGAAATACCTTCGGGCCTTTAAGCATTTGCGTTTATAAATACAGTAAATTGCAGCAGTCCAGCCGGCTTAATTTTTTTTCTTAAGGACGTTCATAAATTCATGAGCAATTTAGACGTGTTATGGAAGCATTTTTTTTTTTCCCTGATGTTTAAGCTGGTGTTATTTTGTTTCAGATGCAGCGGTATCAGAATGTTTTACAGACTGCTTTATCATTCTCAGTTCGCATATTCATAAGTAATTAATCAAACTAAGATGAATGACCTTTTTCACATACTTTTTATTTTTCATTTTACAGGTATTTACTCTTTAATTACATTTATGGGCTTTTCTATGTATCAAGGTACAAACCATTTTTTAAATAGTTTGTTTATAATTTATGTCAGTTGTTGTAAGTGCATCATTGATATATTGATAGCAGTGGAATGAGCAGCACACTGTTATTTGGCCAAATAGATACATCCACTTGCATATAAAGTTATTTGCATCATTAAAGTATTTTTGAAGTACTAGTCTGAGGTAATACAAGCCCAATTATGTATGAGCCTTATGTATGTAATGGTTTGTTTTTACACCAAATATTTATTCTCTCACAGCACACTCCTACTATATAAAAAATTTAGTGCCACAGCACAGATTCTATATGGCTTCACATTTACTAATGTATAACTATATCTCATTTCTTTCTGTGCTAAAAAAATACCAAAATTTACATATATAACGGATAAAATGGTAATCTGTTTTGAACTCCTATATAACAGCTGTTGGTTCATATTTGTGTACTCAAATCAAGATGCTTCTTTATGAAATTTTGAGTGAATTATTAGTAATTTGAAAGGAGACGAATAGGATTATATTCTAGTTAGAATAGCAACAATATGCAATAACATAGTAATGATTTCTGACGCTTTCACCGAATGGCTGATTTGATATGCCTGCAAATGACTGCCATATGCAAATAGATGAATAGGGCCACCCAACTTATGGAGCGAAATATTATCAACGAAAAGGCATGGATCATCATGTATTCTTCGTACTAAAGTTGAAAAATGCAATTTGCCTTTAGGAACTATTAGGACACTTTTTTCCTTTCATCTAGTTGATCAGCTAGTGCCCTTAGAATTAGTTTGATGCAGACACTTTTCTTCTTCAGTGTACCATGATTCTTCATTAAAGGTGAAAATCGTATATTTTGTCGGTTAACTAACAAACGAAATATTTTAGGTGAAATTACTTTAGATCATATGCATTTTTGTTCCTTGAAAGCAGTCAGAAGTTGTCTTTTCATCACAAATAGTAAACTTAAAAGCAATGAAATGTGTGTGTGTCTATATATATATATATATATATATATATATATATATATATATATATATGGATCGACAACACCCAAAAAAGTACGATACCTCTTTAGTATTTTGATGTCTATCACACATTGTTGTTTCTCTCCTCACTGGCTTATTTGAATATACAATTACGGCTTAAAATAAGGTGCAAATAGGCCTGAAATATAATATAGGGAAAGTCTATTTAAACATGAAATTTTGACGTATTTGGTGACAAAATAAATATACACATAAAAAGGAAAAGAGATACAATAAGGAGTAGAAGTATAGGCTATGTCGTGGGCATGTTACTGCTTTAATAGCGAATTCCGATATGATTAAGGTGCACTGACGTCTGTCGTACGCTCATCTTTTATAATAAGAATACGAGGCAACATGGAACAAAGATTTTATTATAGCTATCCAACATGTACAATAAGAATGCTCAACCTTTTTTTTTAAACTTACGTGTGTATGTGTGTGTATATATATAAACACACATATGATCTTACAATTTTAGATAATGGTACTTGATTTTTCAATCTGTTATCAAGATGGGTAGATGATCAGCTATGATTTGGAGGTATGCTTTGCTGTTATATTCACAGCAGAAGCAAAAACCATTCACATCTTTATCAAAATTATTGGATCACTGACTAAAATTTTTGAAAGCTGCAGCTCTTCTATTTTGTTTGATTGCTCAATTATATGAATGGTGAAAGCACGTAGAGTAAAAGAGAGAGAAATGACAGTTTTGAATACAGCCAAGTTGATAGTACTTGAAAGTTAAATCCCATGATTCAAGACTCATTTACTACTACAATGAAGCAGATCTTAACCGTTTCCAGTTCACAGTTAACTCGCATGTATTGATGCACATTATCCATATAATTTTTTTTTTTCCTCTTTTAACCGTGTATATCACTGTTTATTATGTACTTTATGCAATAAGTCATATATAATTCTTGGTTTGATCATTCAGTTTATAACTGCATGCTGCAGTTATGCAAATCTTTAATGACTTATTTTGCCGTCATAATACCCCTTTAATCTGAACAATCTCTTAGCCTCATGTTATGTTTCTGGAATAATGATTTTTCCTTCATGTTCTCAAATCTTATTCTGATGATGCAATTGACGATGACGATGAATATTAGACATTTAGACTATGATAATTAAGTAGACAAGTTTTAAAAAAGGAGAAGAATATTAAATTTGTGCATGGATTAAAAATAATAATTAAGACAACTAACAGCATAATGATTCTAGGAATCAACTGATCTTTCTTTTATGGAGTATCTCTTAGCTTGCTAGCTTACTGTACAGCTGCCATCAAAATAATAGTAATGTATCATCAAATTGTACATAATCCTTTAGTTTAATCTCCCTTAACCTATAATTAACTGCACATGCATCACCCTAATAAATCATCTCTTATAATTTAATCCCCAAATCTCTTCAAGCCCAATCATATGAATCCTTTTTTCCTTTTTTTCCTCTAGTTTAACCCCACTTGATCTATGATTAACTACACATGCATCGGCCTAAGGATAGTGGTTCTTTGTGTCATTTCAAATAATTCAACAAAAATAGTACAGAATGATCCATTCTTTCCACGGTTGAATTAGAGTATGTTGCTTCTAGCTCTCTTATATAATTAGGACACAAAATTTCACATTAGTGAAAAATAGGAAGAAGGACAAATTTAACAAAAAAATTGATGAAAAGTTTAGAATTTAGTAAAAAGGACAAATGTTAGTGTAAATAGGAAAAGGATAGTATGTCTCCTGAATTCCACTTTTGGTGTAAATATGTTATTCTCCCTTATTTTGAAACTTTCCATGTTTTTTACTATTTTTTTTTTGTTTTAAAGTTTGTCCTTTAAAAGGAAATCTTCACCACTACCATATATATTACTCTCATAGCATAGGGTTCAACCCTTATGTTTACTTCATCTCAATCATTATTATTTTTTGTCATTCTCATCTCAGTCATTAATTCTTCTATTATCACATTATACGATGAAATCTACTCAATAATTAAATTGCATAATATGTGACTATGATTCATTTGGGCACGTGAAAACCATAATAATATGTAAAGGACTGAGCTATACATTGAATCTTCACTTATAGATTCCTCTATCACAAAAATGTCAATATTTGAAGGAAAAAAGCCAAGAAAGAAGTTGTATTTTGTGACAGAGGTGGGTCTTTTGCGTTGATGTAGTATTTTGTCTAGATATATAGGGCTCCCACACTCGTGGGTGATGGGCCCTTAATGCATTGCTAGCTCAATTATGTGATATATGCAGAAGAAAAATAAATTGTTTTTGACCGATTAGTTGTATGCTATTACAAAATAGATAGAGAATAGAGGTAGATTAAGATAGGAGGACCATTGCCATAGTTATCATGTGTCACACTCGTTAAAAAGATGAATGTTAAGTTGCTCCCTTGCCTCATCTTTATCTTTTCTTTCCCTGACCATTCACAATAAATTAGATTCTATTTTTTCACTAGTTTGTTGCAAAAGTTGTCATATATATGCATATATGTAATCTTAGCCGTTCACTGGACTTCCTCCTGAATTCCTCCTTTCATACAAAGACACAAACAAATACAACGGTCCAGACTTCGTGTTTAATTTTGTATTTCAATAGTCTCTTCCATATATATTGGAAAGTCTATCTAGACATCAAATTTTGACATCAACTGAAAAACATGAAATCTCAACCATTTTGAATTGATGTACACACATGCATCTATATATACACACGTGCACGCATACACGCATACACATTCGAGCGATGGATTAAGGTGTTCAAAAGGAAGAGGAGAACATATAGATGAAGATATGGGGAAAAAGAAGACAAATAGGTGATGAAAGGTGAAAGCGATTGGAGTGAATAGGTCTCAATTTCATCTGCTTTTTTGTTTGTTTCGAGTAATGAATAGACAAACATTAAAAGTGGGCCGTGAAGCCTGTCTAGGGCCCACTTTGGCTCAACCGTTGATTATGCTCGCATTAACGCTGTCCAATTGGAGGCTTAGATGGCTAAAAACATGTCGTTTTACCAACTTTATCAATATCTCCGCTACAAGTTAGAATATCAACTGTTCAGTTCTTCTGAATACAATGTGTCTATTAATTTTCTGTTCTTTTCTTTTAATTTCCTTTGTTTGTTTTTTTTTTTTTTTTCTGAATTTACGATTGATGCCGAGCTAAATTCCAGTTGAAATCCGACTAATACCAAAAAATTAAAAATCAAAAAGTTAATTAAATTGTGTATGTAGTTCTCTAACTGAACAGTAAAGATCACTAAATAATTGTTATTTACTGAAAATGGAAAGAAAAAAATAAAACAAGGTGGATACCCAGTGCCAAAGCTCCCGTACTCAAGCGCTAGAGGACTTCCCAGGTCAGTCTCTCGTCCTGATACTATTCTTACGACTTTCCAGGTTCTGGGGGTGGTCGATTAGTTCGCACAGTCTTTTCGTTACATATGTGAAGAGACCGGGACTCGCGGCGTGTTTCAGATTACCAGCCGGATAACCTTACCGTTACGCCAGGCACCCCTTAAAGGAAAAAAAAAAAAAAAAAAAAACAATAATTAAATCTTAGTAGGCAAGAGATAAGAGATGACCTTGGATTTTGCGGACACGGCTTCAAATAAAACCAAGAGAAATCCCCATCATTTAAGCATCCAACGATTATTGACGTTAACTAATCTCTCTACATGTGAAGTTAAAAAATATCAAGGACAGAATAGTGAATGTCGGAGCTGATTGGTGGAGGAATTATACGTGGCAGACAGTTGTTGGAGGTTAGTAGGACAGAAAACCACGTGTCAGCATGTGACATGTCACCCTGTTGCCACGTTACAGTCAGCTACCGTTTCTATTTCAGGCCTATGATTTCTGTTTGTAGAACATAAATTCTATTTTAACCCTAGCGCTGATGTGAATAAAGTGTTTTAACGGAGCATAATGTTGCTTCTGGGGAGAATACTCTGTTCATTGCCGACGAAGAATCAGAGGAATATTATGAATATACTTTTTGAAACAAAATTGTTATATTTACATAGGATTGTTAAAGGGAGTCCACGTTTGGTTAACATAGGGATAACTTTAAGGGGACTCCAGCTTAATTATTTCTTGTTAAGAGGGACTAAGATTTAAAAAAAAAAAAGGAAAAAGAGACCTAAATGCCCATGGCTCGTCACTTATGTTAATACCTACCGTACTAAATTCAACGCAAATACAAAAGCGTGCTTTCAAAAATAAAATAAAAACTGAGTAATGGCGGATCCTCTCCGCTTCTCGTTTCCTTTTCCAGCTAAATATCGTGCCGCGTTCCACCCCCGTCCTCCTATCCTTCCTTCTCCTCGTTCGCCTCGCTGTCCTCCCCCTCCTTCGGTCTATCGCCCTCCTCCTTTCATCCACTCTCGCCCTCCGTCCTCCTCGTATCTTCCTCGTCATTCTTCATATCGTCCTCAGTCCTCTCGCTCCGCTTTTCGAAAACATGCTCCTTCTTTCTCTCATCATCCTCCCACCTCACCTTATCCTATTGATCGTCCGGTTCATCCTCCCGTTGCTAAACTCTTATCTCGCCAAAATTTAAGACCCCCAAATCCACAGGGCTTTACCTGTAACAATCGCTTTGATGCTCTGAAAAATCTTTCAGATGATCTGCCAAAAAAATCCTATGTCGAGGTTGCATCATCCCCACCGTTGGATCCACCTGATCGAAGGGTTGCGAAAAACCCATCTGTTTTACCTGCTTTCTCTTCAATTCAGAATATGGTCAATTTTCTGAAGAGGGAATGTCGCTGCATTCAATGTGCAGATAAAGGCCACGTGGCAAGTGCCTGCAGGAATTCTAAAATTTGTTTCTTTTGTTCAGGCTACGACCATTCATGTACACGTTGCCCTAAAAAAAGAATACATAGAGACACCTCAAAACATGTGCGTAAAGGCGTCCATTGGAATGATGCATCTTCTGTTGCGTGGGTCCCTCGTGCATCAACTCAATCTGATCGAACCCAGAAAAGACCACAACGTTCCAGCTGTCAGCAATCCACGCCCTCTCCAACTCTTATTCCCTCCCCTTCCATCACTCCCACACTGTGCTCTGAAAATATGAATCACTTTGTAATGGAAGATTCATCAAACTACATTGTTGGAACAGTGATTTCTGGTGGTTGGAGTATTACATCGCTGCACTTCATCCTATCTAATGCTTTCAATCATCACGAATGGCCCATGTGGATATATAGAAACAATTCCTTCATCGTTTCTTGCCCAAACGAAGAGATCAAAAACCAAGTCTTGTTCTGGAAACTCTTTGCGAAGCCTGGTGGTTCTATGTACTTCGAGCCTTGGTCTGAAGCTGAATGGGAACCGGAAGCGGTGTTAGAGTGTGAATCATGGGCAAAGGTGGTGGGTTTACCAGAATTTCTAAGGTACAATTCTTCTGCAGTTATGAATATTCTAAGTCCTTTGGGAAAAGTTGTAGCATTAGATGATTGTGAATGGGCTCATTTCGACCACAGAAACTTATTTATCAAAATTCAGTTTTTTGAGGGGATTGACCTGATTACTTTCCTTGTGGTTAATATCAATAAGAAGAAACATCTCATAAAAGTCCAACGATGCATCCATGAACATCCTGGTGTTAAACCCGAATCATTACTTATTGGTAATGTCGAAGAGCTAACGATTCCATGCATGCATGATAACTTTGAGGATTCTGTTGAAGACACACCAAATGATATGTTTGCTATGGCCATACCTGATGTTGAACACGAAGTTGATCAAGCTCCTCAACAGAACATAAATCACCTCTTCAACGCAGACATGCTTTTCCAAAATATCCCTATGCCCTTCCCGTTTTCTATCCCCCTCCCAATTGTCCCTCTCCAACTTGATGACCCTCAATCTGCTGCCCCACCTAATGTGATCCCTCAAGACAACCTGATGCCCCCTCAATCTATCCCCCCTCTCCAACAAATCCTCCCTGCTGATGCTTCTCACAACGCAGAAGAAGAGAACTGGACCCAGTTTCTTTCACCGGTCATTGTCAGGCGTAGTGCAAGGATCAAGAATAGAGAGGATCATCCCGAAGGCTCGGGTAGTTTATTTACTCCTGTTGTTTTTTCTTCTGCTAATAAAAGTCTATATAGAAAAATGTCACGTTGCATGCGTGTTAATTTACGTGAATCACACTATATTTCCATGCATGATTTGGAACTCGAGCGTATTAATGGTGCCAAATGAAAATCGTTTCATGGAATGTTAGGGGTTTGGGCAACCCCTCAAAATGTCATGCAATTAGATTGGTTTTACTTCCTCTAAAAGTCGATATTCTTTTTCTCCAAGAAACTAAACTTGATGACCCTTCTCCATATCATTTTAGACTTGTGGGGGGCTCCTTTCTTTCTGGTTGGACTTTTGTTAAGGCAATTGACACATGTGGAGGTTTAGTTACGGCTTAGAATGAATCAATTTGGTCTTTATGTTGGTCTATTCAAAATATATCAGCCCTTCATGTTGCACTTCGTCATATTCCCTCAAACCAAATCTACTTCTTCTCTAATATTTATGGTCCTCAAGATGCAATTGATAGATCTCTTCTCTGGTCGGAATGTCGCTCACTCTCATCTCAATTCTTGGGCCCATGGGTGATTGGTGGAGATTTCAACACTACCAGATTTTTTTATGATAGAAACTCAGGCAATCTATCCCAGGACTCTGAAGATTTCAATTCTTTCATTTTTGACTGCTCCCTGATTGATCCACCGATAAGTAACCGCTCTTTCACTTGGTCAAACCATAGATCATCTCCATCATTGGCTAAACTTGACCGCTTTCTATATAATGGAGCTTGGGATGAGCTTCTCCCTATGACTGTTGTGTATGGTTTGGCTTCAGTTATATCAGATCACTGCCCCATTCTGCGAAATTCTGATATTTCTATATGCAACAAACGTCCCTTTAGATTTGAAAGGTTGTGGCTACTTGAACCTTCGTTTGATGACTTTATTCATTCAATTTGGTCTCAAAACTTAGAAGTAGTATCAGCATCTCAAAGGATTGTCCTAAAATTGAGAGCCCTTAGAAAGATTATTAAACCATGGGCTAAAAACTTATGGGGTTCTATTCGCTCTCGCACCTCCTCTATTCAAAATGAAATCATTGACATTAACATTCTAGAAGAACAGCGTCCACTTCATGAATCTGAGTATAATAAATTACGTGCCTTAGAAGTTGAGCTGGATAGGCTGATGAAACAAGAAGAAATTGGTTGGAAGCAAAGATCCAAAGCCAAATGGTTAGAGGAAGGTGATAGAAATACTTCATATTTTCACCGGATGGCTAATGGTAGACGTAGATCAACATTCATCTCGGAAATCATTAAAGATGGTCACTCTTTCTCTGATCAAAATGTCATCCTCTCTCTCTTTTCTGACTACTTCCGATCTCAGCTTGGTCGTTCTCACTCAAATTCACCTGTTGTTGAGTGGGATCTTCTTTATCCAAACCCTGCGCCTATTCATATTGATCATCCTTTCTCTGAATCAGAAATTTGGGCTGCATTGAAAGATATGTCGGATGATAAGGCCCCCGGTCCTGATGGGTTTGGCCCAGTTTTCTTTAAACATTTTTGGGCCTTGGTCAAACTTGATTTAATTGATATGTGCAACGAATTTTACAATGACCCTTCTTCAATTGCCAGGCTAAATTATGCCAATATTATCCTCATTCCCAAACATTCGGGTGCCAACACTTTATCTTCTTTCCGTCCTATTAGCCTGCTAAATAAAACTTTTAAAATCATCACAAAGGTATTGGCTAATCGTCTTCAATCAGTTATCGCCACGCTTGTTGGACCAGAACAATCTGCTTTCATTTTGGGAAGAAACATTCATGACTGTATCGCTGCAACTCAGGAAATAATCTCCTTCTGTCATCACTTATCTACCCCTGGTGTTTTACTTAAGTTGGATTTTTCCAAAGCATTTGATTCAGTAAGTTGGCCCTTTATCATGGATGTTTTTAAACACAGGGGTTTCTCGGATAAATGGTGTTCATGGATTGATAGTATACTTAATTCATGCTGCTCATCCATTTCAGTAAATGGTGCTTCTGGAAACCTTTTCAAATCTAAATGTGGGCTTAGACAAGGCGATCCTCTTTCTCCTTTGATTTTTGTGCTTGTTGCTGATGTGTTTAATCAAATGGTTAAACAAGCTTCTTCACATGGTTACTTGGCTGGTATTTCTCTCCCAAATACCCCCCTATGCATCAACAATTTACAATTTGCAGATGATACCATTATTTTCTCTTCCCCTGAGCCATATCATATCCATTGCCTCAAAATCCTGTTATATGTCTTCGAGCAGATATCTGGTCTTTCCATTAATTTTAATAAAAGCGTTATTTACATGCTTGGCAAGTCAGAGCATCTTGGTGATTTGATTTCTTCTACTCTCAACTGCAATGTAGCAAATTTCCCAATGACCTACCTTGGTTTACCTCTCAGACCCTCTAAGCTTCATAAAAATGATTGGCTTCCCCTTATTAATAAGATTGAAACTAGATTAGCGGCTTGGAAAGCAAATGCATTATCATCTATAGGCCGTGTAATTTTAGTCAAATCTGTGCTTTCCGCTATCCCTACATACTAGATGTCTTTTCACAAACTCCCTAAATGGGTAATTTGTAAGATTGATTCAATTCGTAGTTCATTTCTTTGTAATGGTCATAACATCAAGAAATTAATTAATTGGAGGACGATATGCATGCACTCTGATCAAGGGGGGCTTGGTGTTCTTGACCTTCACCACTTTAATGTAGCTTTGCTGGCTAAATGGATTTGGAGACTCCTTATTCCTGGAAATTTCATTTGGAAAAACTGGATTTTAGCTCGCTACTTTTCCTCAAACCCTCATCTTGTTTTGCATCATCATCCTTCCTCTAGAATCTCTCCCTTCTTGCATGGGATTATATCTTGTCTTCCTCGTATTAAATTTCTGTTTCATGTCTCTTTGGGGGGGTGGTTCATCCTGTTTATTTTGGCATGATATTTGGCATGGTCAGTTTCCTCTCTCTCTTACCTTTTCTTCTCTCTTTTCTCTTCAATCTAATCCTTCGCTTTCAGTTGCTGATGCTTTTAACAATGGTTATGTTAGCTTAGTTCCAGGTTCGCTTTTTGATCGGAGTATTCTTTTTCAGTTGCTGAATACCTTTGCACTCATTTGCAACACTCAGCTAAATAACCTGGTTGATCATTTTGTTTGGGTTCTCTCTCCATCTAGAGGCTTTTCTGTTTCATCATGTTACAAGTATCTGAACTTTTCTGGTAGATTGTTTAAATTCTCAAGACTTTGGAAATGCAAGCTGGCTCCAAGAATTCTCTTCTTCCAATGGTGTTTGATTCATGAAAAGGTCAATACAAGAGAGAAGCTTTTCAAATGCAATGTGGTTTCAGACCCTAACTGCCCTTTCTGTGATTCGCATGCTGAATCCATTCATCATCTTTTCTTTTCCTGTGACTATACCTACCCAATTTGGGCTGCATCAAGTACCCATTTAATCGGTTTCATCCCCATCATTTCTTCCTTCTTTGATCATTGGGAATCTGATTTTAGTCCAGTACTTGATATCTTCCTGGCTGTTTATAGTTGGTGTGTGTGGAAAGAAAGAAATGCAAGGATATTTAATAACAAAGCTAGTTCGATCATGACTATTTGTCACCGCATCATTCATATTTTTTCGTCTTGGTCAGGTTCTGGAGTCAATCATGCCGCGGTTTTCAGGTTTGTGCTGCCGGTGACCACTTCTCCAGCTACTTCTGTTGATAGCAACGATACAGCGTCTAGCATGGAGCTTATGTGATGACTGATGATGCTCTTTTAATTCTCACCGAAGTATTTGTATAATTATGATGGTTAATAGTTTGATCTGCATGCTTTTGTAGTTGTACTTGTAATATGCCCTATGTGTGTTGTATGAAGTGTCTTAAACTTTGGGGTGATGGTTGTTTTTTGGACTACCAACTGGGTTTGTCAGTTGGATAAGTATTAATATCTATTTAACCGGCTGTGTAGCCTCGCGCTACATATCCGTTTGCTCTAAAAAAAACTGTTGCAAAAAAAAATATTGACAAAATAAACAACAATATAAAATACGCAACACATTAGATCAAAATTTTTGTTTCTGCATTTGATTTAAATTGAACATTAAACTACAATTAATTACCTGGTTCAATTTCTTCCAGTCTCCCATGAAACTTTCTTGTGTCTCCATTACATTGATTATATTCATTTTTTATTTTTACGTGCAGCGTTAAATTGTAAGTATTGATTAAGGTTTATGTTTTATGATTTTTATTAATGAGGATTATAGGGGTTAATAGTGGAATTTTAATTAATATGTTTAAGGGGAGGCTTATTTATTTTTTACCCCCCATAACATTTATACACTAAAATAAAATTGATCTCCCTTTAACCAAATGTGTAGTCCCTTTAACAATCCCTTATTTATAATGGAAGCGGCTATTTTAACACAAAAATATGACACAAATAAGAGGATATAAAAACTCAACCACGATATTAATTTGCCATTATTTGAGGAATGATTATCAAAGAGCAATCTAATAGTTGAGAATTTGTATTCTCCAACTTATGCTAAACTTTTGTATTTATATAAATTTTCCAGTTTTTAATTAATTATTTGCTTTTTACTTACAACACGTACGAAAAAAATTGCAAAAATTAATTAGTTGGTTAAAATGTAAAGACATCGCTTCCAAATTTGCACTTCTTCGACTCAACGCATCGGCCACCACGTTATTTATCAAGAGTATAGGCAATACCAAAATCGTAAGATGCCAAAACCTCTAACCATCATTGTTGTCGAAGATTCAAATCTTTTTGAAAGAAAAGATACTTCAACGATTTATGATCCGTAAGCAGCTCGAATCGAACCCCCAACAAGTAATGTCTTCATATCTTCATAGCAAACACGATCGCTGTCAACTTCAAATCATGAGTCGGATAATTCCTTTCGTGCGGCTTCAGCTGTCGACTCGCATATGCCACAACTCTATCCTTCTGCATTAGCACTGCTCCAAGTTCAGTACCACATGCATCGGTATATACCACTATATCTTCGTTCCCGCTTAAAATTGTCAAAACAGGAGCAATCGTCGGTCTCTCTTTCAGGATTCCAAAAGCTTGCCGACACATCGTATCCCATGTGAATACTTGATTTTTTTTGGTCAATCATACTAATGATGCAACTATCTTGGAGGAATCATTGACAAATCAACGATGATATCCCGCCAACCCAATAAAACTCCTCACATCCTTTGCATTCTTAGGTCTATCCCGGTCCTAGATTGCTGCCACCGTAGCGGGATTCACCGCTATTCCATTTTTAGAAACAACTTGGCCAAAGAATCTCATTTCACTCTTCCAGAAGTGACACTTCGAAAACTTAGCTCTCAGCTGATGCTTTCGCAAGATTTCCAAAACAACTCGCAAGTGTGTTTTATGCTCTTACTCATTCCGGGAGTATACCAGAATATCATCCACGGACACAAGCACAAACTTATTCAACTGATTCCTGAATACCCTATTCATAAGATCCACGAAATACGTTGGTGCATTGGTCAATCCAAATGGCATCACCAGCTACTCGAAGAAATTGGATGGTGTGTCACACTATCATTTCCACTCTTAACTGTTGAAATCTCATCGCCAAATCCATTTAGGAAAACACCTTGGCTTCGTGAAGCTGATCAAACAAGCCATCTATTCTCGGCAATGGATATTTGTTCTTCTTAGCCACCTTGTTCATCTCACAATAATCCACGCACAATCTCAAAGATCCATTAGCCATGATTGCAAACACAATTGGTGCATCCCATTCAGACACACTCCTCTGAATGAATCCTTTTCCTAAAAGGTCACTTGCTTGAAGCTCTAACTCTCATTGTTCTCTAGGCGCCATCCTCCTATGGCGCATAACGATAGGTCTAACACCTTCGACCAAATCGATCCCGCTCAATCTCACAATGCGGCGACAACCCTTTGACATCTTCAAAGACATCATCAAACTTACTAGTGTAGGAGAACGAATTTTTTATGACAACAACCTTATTTCAGTTAGCATTATTAATTGATTATAAAATATATATTAACATCTTTATATATCTAAAATATATATACATATACATATGTATGTGTGTGTGTGTGTGTGCAGGGTTTGTATACAGGACTTAAATACTGAAGACCGTACAGTTATAGAGTTTCAAGAGATTCAGGATTCAGAAGAGATTCAAGACATATGAGTTATCAAGTTATCAAGATATCAATAGTTCAAGAAAAATATAGTAATAGAGTCTAGTTTATATGTAAGACTCTGAATAACACTCCAGGTTCAAATTCTGATTTTCAAATTTCAAATTCTGTTTTCAAAATTCAAATTCTGATTTCAAATTAATTTCTAAATGATTTCAAGCTATTATCTTATGATTTCAAACGTATAAGTTTAAATTTTTAGTATATGTTTATATAAGTTTATATATTTATGTAGTTTTATAGTTTTAAACCTTATAACTTTATAAATATGTATATATAATATCTTATTATGATTTCATATGATTTTACACTATAGAATATTTATTTATATTATTAAGTTTAGATTAAAGAATTTCAAACTTATGATTTCAAATATATTTCTTAATTTACAAGTATTCTTATTTTTATAGTTTTATTAAATATATTTTTTACTAAGTTTATATTTGATCATAATATTCTTATTTAAACTCTAAGTTTTCATATAACCTTTTTGTTTATATAGTTTATAAATATCTCTATATAAATTCCTATATATATGTTTATAATTATTTTATATATAGTTTTTATATCATATATATATATATATATAAAAAGTTTTTAATCATATGTCTAGATATGTTAAAATTGTATTTTCTTAGGTTTTTATACTTGAAAAATAATGTTTTAACAACTAGTTTTTTTTAGGCATTTCCAGAATATATATTGGTTTAAATACTTTAAAAATCAAAAATATAGTGTATATGTTGACTGTGACGGCCCGCCCCGCACCAGCCTGCATTTCCTCTGAAGGTGCGTTGTGCACATGCCCGACTAGCACGGAACGGTCGCCAAAGAAAGGAAAGAAGGGAATGAACTAATAAGGAACCTGTAGAATGTCTCACAGCGCATGGAACCAAATATAATAATAACATAATCTTGACATAAAACAGGCGAGACAGTGCATAAGCTGAAAACTAAACTAACATAGCAGCGGAAATCCAAATACAGCTTATTACAACTTTCCGAATTACTGTCTCTAAAACGAAAGAAAGCTAAAGTAGAGGATGCACTACTAATGCCCAAGAAGTGATCTTCAACAACACAGGGAGAATACTATATATATCATACGTGGAAGCCTCCTGCTCGTCTCCGGATCAGCTACTCGTGCATACCCAGCTAACATGTCTCTAGTCTGCTCGTGAGAGCACCCAGAGTAATAAGAAGAGACATAAAACTCTGGGTCAGACAAAAAGTCTGGTATGAGCGATAAACAGCTAAACAGAACAATAACAGGTATACTAAACCATACATGAACCTGAACCTGCAACCAAAGAGTTAGCACTACATACCGTACAATACTCTAAGGTGCCACAAAACAAATGGCGTAAAGATAACGGGGGTGGGATGTGCATGTCATAATGATGGCAAACAAGTCAAGCATAGCAACCATCCTCACGTCTCTCACTCAGTGCGTAAAGCATACGATGTCCACCACTGTCAATCACTAGACCCATCGAAGTAGTGACGGAGTTCGACTTGTACAACTACTGCTACTACCAAGCTTAACACATGGAGTCATGACCAAATCTTTACAAATGACCCCACTTCATTGGTCCATTAGCTCTTTAGTCGTACCTAGGCCGCTATGGCCCTGAATCCGTTCACGTACTCCCTACACATAGTGATTCAAAGTTACAGATATCGACAACCCCTTAGCACACGTCCCACAGCAAAGCCCAACTCATGAAGCTCACTCATTGGTTCCCAACTGGATCCTGAGTCAAAGCTCCTCATTTGGGCCTCCTTTGCATCTCGGGGTTTGGTCGAATTGGAGTTGGTCTTCAAAAGAGTCATCGCGTAGTAGTAATAGCATACGTACTGTTTGGTTCGAATACACATAGTACTCCAGTCCTCATTGGTTCGGTTTGGTCCAATGCTTCCTAGTATGCTCCTGGATGCGGTTCGGTTCGGGTGTTCCCTTTTTTGCTCGGTTCGGTTCGGATGCCCTGAAGCGGTTCGGTTCGGGTGTGCTTCTGCTTGAGTTCGGTTCGGTGGTCCTTCATCTGATCCGATGCTTCAGTTCGACTCTCCCCCGCCTTTGCTCCCATTTCTGATTCGATCCGATCCCCATACTGAGCTCTAATCTGACCCCAATCCAACTCCGACTCTTGCAAATGGCCCTCCTTCTAGCCAAGGCTCAGCTAGTGCCAAGTTCCGATCCGGATCGTATTCTCCTTGCCCGATCCACTGATCCGAGCCCATAATCCGATCCGATCTGGTATGAAACCCTGCACATTTCCTGCAACTTTCCAGCGACTGTTTTACGCCATTCGACGGCGTTTTCGGCCAATCTATCACTTCTAGACAATCACAAAGCATACCATACAGTCATAGAAACATGTACAATCATTCATAAACAACAGAACAATAATCATAGCATGTAAAATGGATCAAACATACCCAAAACCCCATATTTTCCCTTAAGCATGTTTAGGAAAAAAACTAATGATATGATTAGTAAAACTTAACCAAATCAAACTAAATTTCTAACAGAGGTCTAAAACATTATTTTCGAATTTATAAATATTTTTCTAGAATTTATTTGTGTAAAATTCGCTAATTATCACTAATCACCTTAATAAACTGTAATTAGTGTCAAAACAATGCTAATCACTCACCTTGGCCACAAATAAAACTTTTAAAACTGAAACTCTACTGTTTGGGTGCGAATACCAATGCAACACAGCAGCTCTACCTCGATTCTTGTGCTAATCCGCCTTGATTTGATGTTGATTAAGCCAAAACTTGATTAGAAAGTGATTAGAAGTTGATTTGGGTGTTGGAGGTCATTGCTATGGTTCCAAGAATGAAAGTGGCGGCTGGAAGAAATGTTTTCAAACCCTAATCAGCCCCTATACATCTCTAATCCCGAAATGGGTCATGGGCCCTCTTACTAATCAACCTAATTAGGCCCGGTTAAGCTGTTTTTCACCTTCTAAACCTTGTTTCAGCCATATCTCCCAAACGGTGGGTCCGTTTGGCTAATGTGACCACTCTACAGAAAGGTAAACCATCATCCGGAGCCAATGGAAGTGGTTTGAGGTCAAAATTCCTTTCCAATCAAAAGTTATGGCCAAAATAGTACCAGCTAGGGGCAAAATGGTCATTTAAAAATCGGCAAAAATCATGAACATGGGAAATGACCCCAATGGTCGTTTCCCAAAGCCACATGACCATACGACTTCATATAAGAAAGAAATAAATATTCTACGATCCTCCGATGCGTAGAATGCGGGTTGTTACATTCCCCCCCCCCCCCCCCCTTATGAAATTTCATCCCCGAAATTCCTTAACCCAAAACATACAAAGGATCCCGAATGCCTACCAATCATATACAACAATCAACCATGCAAAACAAACAAACAAGCCTATCCTAGCATGCAGAAAGACTAAATTAAAGGTTAAATCTTACCAGGCGAAAAGTTCTGAATACGTCTTCCTAATGCTCTCCTATGTCTCCCAAGTACAGTCGTTCTCATTCTCGCCCCACAGGACTTTGACTAATTTCACCGCTTTCCTTCAAAGTTGCTTCGTATCGTTCCCAACAATACGCATAGGCTTACGGTTCCCAACCGCCTCGGGTTCAACTTTGGTATCATCCAACTGATTAGGTGAAATAGTCACATCTGGGTCGTGCACGAACTTTCTTAACTGGGAAACATGAAATACGTTGTGAACTCCTGCCATCTTCTCTGGTAATTCAACTTTATATGCCAAACTCCCAATTTGCTCAAGAACTGGGAATGGACCAACAAATCTTGGTGCTAACTTGCCTCTCCTGCCAAATCGTATTACACTCTTCAACGGAGAAATCTTGACAAACACCAGGTCGCCAATGGAGAACACCAACTCTCTTCTCCTCTTATCAGCATAACTTTTCTACCTATCTTGGGCAACCTTCATTCACTGTTGGATAATCTTAATCTTAGCTGAAATTTCTCTTATCACATCGGGTCCAAGTACAAACTTCTCACCAGTTTCTACCCAACATGACGGTGAGTTGCACGGTCTTCCGTACAAAGCTTCAAACGGAGCCATACCAATACTGGATTGATAACTATTATTATATGCAAACTCTACTAGATGCAAATGGTCATCCCATGATCCACCAAAATCAAATATGCAAGCTCACAAGAGGTCTTCCAATATACGATTCACCCTCTCTGTCTGTCCGTCGGTCTGAGGATGATACGCGGTACTGAGATGTAATTCTGATCCTAACGCCTCTTGTAAGTTTTTCCGAAATCCACTAGTGAACAACGGATCTCGGTCACTCACAATGCCTTTGGGTATTCCATGAAATCTCACTACCCACTTTACACATAGTTCAGCTAACTTAGCTGCCGTCCTATTCGACTTGACGGGTACAAATCTCGCACTCTTGGTCAATCGGTCCACAATCACCCCAATGCTATCATGGCCCGATCTAGTCCTTGGTAACCCATCAATGAAATCCATTGACACTTGTTCCCATTTCAATTCTGGAACTTCTAATGGTTGTAACAAACCACTAGGCTTCTTTTGCTCAGCTTTAACTAGCTGGCAATTCATGCATTTGGATATAAACTTCCCAATGTCTCTTTTCATCCCTTCCCAGTAGTAGGTCTGCTTCATGTCTCGGTACATCTTGTTACCACCGGGGTGTATAGTCAGTTTTGAGTGATGACATTCTCTAAGCACTTCATCTCTCAATCCATTGACATTGGGTACAACAAGTCTTCCATTCTTTCTAAGCCATCCTTCTCGATCAAGCCTATACTTGTTCACCTCTTCATCGATTCCCATCTTTAACTTTGAGATGATTTCCAATAGGTTAGGATCGTCCCTCTGACTGGAACCAATCCGCTCAATCAAAATGGGTCTGATCGTCAAGCTTGCTAACATTTCTGGATCTAACTCGCACTTTGGTCTGAAATCGTACCCAGCGATGTACTCCAGTTGCTTCCATTCAAGAAACATAGCCCCTAAACTGGCATGTCTTCTACTCAATGCATCAGCTACCGCATTGCCCTTTCCTAGTGTGTATACGATATCGAAATCATAGGAAGCCAAGAATTCTAACCATCTTTGCTGTCGGAGATTTAGATCCCTTTGGGAGAAAAGATACTTTAACGATTTATGATCGGTAAACAATTCGAATCTTTCTCCTAAGAGATAATGTCTCCACATCTTCAGTGCGAACACGATCGCTGCCAATTCCAAATCATGGGTAGGGTATCTTTTCTCATGCAGTTTCAGTTGTCGGCTTGCATAAGCTACAACCCTACCTCCTTGCATTAATACAGCACCTAGTCCGGTACCACATGCATCCGTATATACTGTCATCTCTTCATTCCCCTTAGGAATGACTAACACTGGTGCACATGTCAATTTTTCCTTTAGACTCTTGAATGCATCCTCGCACTTTTCATCCCAGACGAAAGCTTGATTCTTCTTGGTCAACTGAGTCAACGGTGCTGCTATCTTGGAGAAGTCTTGGATAAACTTACGATAATATCCAGCTAACCCCAAGAAACTTCTTATGTCCGTTGCATTCTTGGGCGTAGACTAATCCTGTACCGTAGCCAACTTCGCAGGATCCACGGCAATACCATTCTCTGAAACGACATGGCCCAAGAATCTCACTTCCCTCCTCCAGAAGTGACACTTGGAAAACTTTGCTTTTAATTGGTGTTTTCTCAACACCTCCATCACTATTCTTAAATGTTCCTTGTGTTCTCCCTCTGTCCTCGAATAGACCAAAATATCATCCACGAACACAAGGACAAACTTATTCAACTGATCACTGAATACCCTATTCATAAGATCCACAAAGTATGCTGGGGCATTGGTCAGCACGAATGGCATGACCAACCACTCATAAAATCCAGACGGCGTCCGAAATGCCGTTTTAGCTATACTCTCAGCTTCCACTCTAAGCTGATGAAAACCTGTCGCGAGATCCAACTGAGAGAATACTCTCGCGCCACTCAACTGATCAAACAAATCATCTATCCACGGTAGAGGATACTTATTCTTCTTCGTCACTTTATTCAACTCGCGGTAGTCTACACACAAACGAAGGGAACCATCCGCCTTGGTAGCAAACACAACTGGTGCTCCCCATTCAGAAACGCTCTTTCTGATAAATCCCTTGTTCAAAAGATCACTGACTTGTACCCCGAGCTCTCGCTGCTCCCTTGGTGCCATACGATGAAGTGGCATCACTATAGGTCTGACATCTTTCACCAAATCAATACGGAACTCAATCTCTCAATGTGGTGGAAGCCCGGTCACTTCCTCGAAGACATCCGGATACTGGCCAACCACGGGCAACCCTGAAAACTCACTATGCGAGATGTCAAGGGAATTTAGAAAACTAGCCATTACCCCATCACCGGGTAGACCACCAAACACTACCCTCTGCCCATCATCCGCTCTAGCTGTCACCAAAAAGCCCTCACAGTCTACCACCACCCCGTATCTTTGGAGCCAATCGACTCCTAAAATAATCCCAAACCCAGTAAAGCCCAAAACAAAGCAATCACAAACAAACATGCATCCATGACTCGATAAGACCACATTACGACAAATCATGCTAAGGTTAGTCGAACCACCAATCGGGTTCGTCGCTACTAAAGGTCTATCGACGATCTCGGGCTCCAATCCCAACCTATCTACCAGGTCACTAGATATGAAAGAACTGGAAGCTCCGGTATCAAACAAAACTCTAACAGGAACATCATAAACAGAAAGCATACCTTGAATAACGACATTCTTTCCCTTCTCCGCCACAGTTGGGGCATTCGACAAAGAAGGAATAGCATTAAGGGCATATGCTTTCACCGTCTGCTTTTCTTTAGAGGGTTGCGGACACTTGTCATTGTGATGTCCCACTTGGCCACAGTTGAAGCACTTTTTATCCGCTGGCTTGGCCCGACAATTACTAGCATAATGGCCCTTCTTACCACAGCTGAAGCACTCAACATCTTTCTTACTCTTTTTCGGACCATCCTTATTCTGGTTCTGCTTCCTCTTATTATGAGAACTGCTCTTGCCTCCACCACTTGCTTGCGGCTTTGGCTCCTCTGTAAATGCAACCTCAGTCATCGGCTTAGGGTAAAGACTCTCTGACCTCAATGCTTTCCCCACAATCGATTCAAACGTCTCATCGATGTGGTTAATAAGCCTTTCCCCCAAGTACTGATCCAAACCAGTTATGAACTTCTCGTTCTTCTTCTCGGCAGTATCAATAAGAGATAACCCATACTTCGACAAAGTGTCGAATTCAACAATATACTCCGAGACAGCTCTGCCATTCTGCTTGAGTTCCAAGAATCTCTTAAACAACACTGACTTCTGGGCAGTTGGAATGAACTTCTCGCTAAAGAGAACCTTAAACTGATCCCAAGTAATCTGATCTTCGGGAGTAGCTGCCTTTATTGCATTCCACCAATTCATTGCCCGTCCTTGCAGCTGACGGGATGCTAGCTTTCTCTTCATCGCATCATCGATACCCAAATCCTCGAAGATACGTTCGCAACTACCCAACCAATCCTGAACATCCGTAGCCGACTCCGTTCTGTGGAACGACTTCCCACAAAGACTAGTATAATCCTTATTCAGCTTGGCGAAATTGGGCCTAGACGCCTGCACTATTGGACCACCTCCATTACCACCATTGGGAGCTGCCCTCTGCATATCACTAAGCATCTCCCTCATGAGGTCAGTAAACATCGTCCTCATGTCAGCAGCATTCCCATTATTGGCTCCCCTACCGGCACCTCTTGTGTATCGGCTCATCGTTCAATCTGTAAAGAGAAAACGATTAACCATCTCCATAGTGGTGCTAGTGCAGTGCGACTTCATCCTTAGCTATACTAATAGTATATATATATATAGCTTTTGAAAACGAAAATAATTACAAATACGCGCTCTCATATATGTATACTATCTCTCTCTGATAAATTCCCTAGGTTAACTACGCAACCTAGAGCTCTGATACCAAATGTGACGGCCCGCCCCGCACCAGCCTGCATTTCCTCCGAAGGTGCGCTGTGCACATGCCCGACTAGCACGGAACGATCGCTAAAGAAAGGAAAGAAGGGAATGAACTAATAAGGAACTTGTAGAATGTCTCCTAGCGCATGAAACCAAACATAATAATAACATAATCTTGACATATAACAGGCAAGACAGTGCATAAGATGAAAACTAAACCAACATAGCAGCGGAAATCCAAATACAGCTTATTACAACTTTCCGAATTACTGTCTCTAAAACGAAAGAAAGCTAAAGTAGAGGATGCACTACTAATGCCCAAGCAGTGATCTTCAACAACACAGGGAGAATACTATATATATCATAAGTGGAAGCCTCCTGCTCGTCTCCGGATCAGCTACTCGTGCATACCCAACTAACATGTCTCTAGTCTGCTCGTGAGAGCACCTAGAGTAATAAGAAGAGACATAAAACTCTGGGTCAGACAAAAAGTCTGGTATGAGCGATAAGCAGCTAAACAGAACAATAACAGGTATACTAAATCATACCTGAACCTGGACCTGCAACCAAAGAGTTAGCACTAGATACCGTACAATACTCTAAGGTGCCACAAAACAAATGGTGTAAAGATAACGGGGGTGGGGTGTGCATGTCATAATGATGGAAAACAAGTCAAGCATAGCAACCATCCTCACATCTCTCACTCAGTGCGTAAAGCATACGATGTCCACCACTGTCAATCACTAGACCCATCGGAGTAGTGACGGAGTTCGACTTGTACAACTACTGCTACTACCAAGCTTACCACATGGAGTTGTAACACCCCACCTCCCCTAGGGTCACTCACAAAGGGAATGCACTAGGTTTGGTGAAGCATTGTCGAGGTAAACATGCACAGAAATATTACAAGACAGAACATATATAAAACAGCGGAAGTAAAACAAATTTCATTACCTTTATAAAATAAGGTCTAAAGCCTTTTACATCAGAATACATCAAAACCTGTCTTGCAATAATAAAGAAGCATAAAACCATTTCATGAATTATTCCCCAAGTAAAATAGTAAAGTAGCCATAGCCAAGAAAAGTCCAAGCCATGCGTGATGACCTTCAAGCAGAAGAAATCCGAACTAGATAACATTGTTTCCTCCCTGAAACCTGGGGGGGAAACGGAAGACAAAGAGGCGAAACAAAACGGGGTCAGTCATAAAGACTGGTAAGTCCTATCTACTTCCAGTATAAAAACAGGTAAAGGTAACATGACATGCATAAACTGAAAGTAAACATAAGGATGACACCAAGATAGATAAGCTCAACCAAGATAACTGGATGAACTACTGTAGCAAGGTAAACTAAGATATCATGATAAACTACGGTGTCAAGGATCAATGTATCACATCGTCAGGTTTCTCTCAAGTATACTATCACAAGGTATCTATCATGTATAACATCCCACGGTATATATCATGTATATTTGCTCTGCACCTCTCGTACTAGTATCCCAACCCGCGTCATGTGTTAACTATGAATGTTCCTTGCCCAATGTCATGTAATGGTCCATGTCAACCTAATATATAGCGTATGTAGGTTTTCCCAACTCGTATGTTTCTTTCCATGTATAAGTTCAGTCCTTTGCCATAGGCCATACGGGCTTTCCCATGTAAATCTATACCACCTCAACGTAGTACCACTTTATCCTTGAAGTTGTTTTGGACTGCTACTCTTGATCTAGTTATGTTTTCTTACCATGAACTATCGCGTGTTCACTTAGGATTTATGCCACCTAGGACCACTAGGGATTATGCTACCTAATGAACGATTCTGTGTCTCGGTTTGGGTTCAGCCACCTAGGGCCACTAGGGATTATGCCACCCGTCAACCATACCCTTTATCCCGCGTATGTATCGTGAACTGTTTTCCATGTCTAGACGCACATGTTCCTCAATGTGCCATCCGAGTTCCGTGCCAGGGCAAATCAAGAAATACGGAACTCGGTCGGGAGCTTTAAGTCGTCTGCTGATGCAGATATCAAGGTCTGTTTTTGTACCCGTGGCTATGGTCCCACGTGACCCCTCCCTCAACTACTGAAAGGCAATCCAAGAAAAATCATGTATGAGAACTACACTAAGGCACATCGATGCCCACTTCCAGATAGCCAACCTCACCCATCACTCGATAGCTAGTATATGGTCTTTTGGGAGTTCCCTGCCTTTCCGTACGTACACGATTGACTAAAGATGGTAGGTAGTCGGCGACATGCTATCCAGGGCAAAATCAAGTATCGTCGACTCCACGCTAATCCATCCCAGTCTTTAGGTCGCTCGCATAGCAACCAAGGCATACTCTTGGCTCTTCTACCGCAGACCTTAACCCCTGTGAGGCCGGGTTTCATGGACCATCTGCCACCTCACAGAGGGATACCAAGAGTACCCTCACGTCCCCCGAAGCTACCGCTTCGTCACCCAGTTCGTTGGAGCCCTTATCCAAGTCAGATAAGTTGCTCCTCCTCGTATACTAAGCGATGACCTACCGTATCAGGTTACTCATCTATTTCTGAACTAGTCCCATGTCCTTGGCTAAGAATTATTACTTAGTTATCCTTAACTAAGGTTTACCACTTAGCTCCTCTTTCCGCTATCCTTGTTAACTACGATTTCCAACCTAGTCCCCTGAGCTAGGGTTTTGTCAAATGGGTTAAGTGTTGTTATCCAAGTTCATGACTTAACCCGCCTGCGAATCATGTCAAGATTGGCTAAGTACTCAAGTTCAAGGCTTAGCCCTACAAGTTGGTTAAGTGTACCAAGAAGCTCATGACTTAACCCTATCAAGTCAAATTGGTTAAGTATTTATTTGTCTTAACCCTATCAGATTATCATGTTAGATTGATTAAGCATAGATTATCTTAATCCCATCAGATTATCGAGTCGGATTGGTTAAGTATTGGTTAACTTAACCCCATCCACTAATCGTATTACCATGGTTAAGGCTAATTTAAAAGGTCTTGTGACTTAACCCAACCAGACCCACGTATTAGATTGGTTAAGTGTAGGTTACTTAACCTCATCAAATCATCACGTATAATTGGTTAAGTATAAGTTACTTAACCCCATTAAATTATCATATTAAATTAGTTAAGTATTGGTTACTTAACCTCATTGGATTACCAAGTTTAGATTGGTTAAGTGTTTAACTTAACCCCGTCGAATTACCGTGTTTAGATTAGTTAAGTATGGGTTACTTAACCCCATCTAATTACCGTTTTTAGATTAGTTAAGTCTTAATTACTTAACCCTGTCTAATTACCGTGTTTAGATTAGTTGAGTCTTAATTACTTAACCCCATCTAATTACCAAGTCGGATTAGTTAAGCGTAAATTACTTAACCCCATCCCCTAATTGTCCTGTATGGTTAAGTGTCATTAAGAAATCAAGCCCGGTCCTACTTAACCTACCCATTCGTGTCATATCGGTTAAGTGTCATTAGTCAACTTTACTTAACCTTATCATGTGGCATTAATTTACTTAATGCACTCTCAACCTCTCACATTAGACCTTGTTGTGGTTACTAGTTAAGTCGGGCGGGTCCGGGTAGTTTTACACCACAACCTAGTCTAAGCTCGGGTCTTAAGCGCGACATGACCAACTTCTCACATTGGATCCTATTGTTTGTAGCCACTAGTTAAGCCGGGTGGGTCCGGGTAGATTTATGCTACAAACTCAACCCAACCTCAAGTTGGCCACTTTCATGTTTGGTCTAGTGTCATATTACACCTACAACCCATACGTGTCTAATTTCAAGTCCCATGTTTACCCCACGTGTCATGCCCTCATTTTGGTTCAACTTACATGTCGTGTTCACATGTAACCTCAAGTCAAGTTTTCATGTCATATTCAAGTCAAGATTTTGTGTCATGTTCATGTTTATCTAACTACCCTAAAATCGTGTTTTCACTTGAGTGGAAGCGAGTCAACATAGTATTAATACTATGATACACATTGACCCCAAAACATGCACGATGCCACGACGGGGTTGGCTTCAAACATGCATAGTATCATGAAGGGATTGGCCTTGTACATGCATACTATCATATAAGGGTTGGCCACCAGCATGCATAACATAAAAGGGGATTGGCCACAGGCATGCATAATGTCATAAAGGATTTGGCCACAATTTTGCATATTATCATAACGGGATTTGACCTTACATAAACACGATATCATAAGGGGGTTGGTTTCATTTACATGCATAAGCCCCAAAGTGCAATTTATGCAACTATTTCACAAGTCAAAGTGGCTCTAAGTGTTCATGCTATCATACTACAAGTAAAGGTCCAATCTTGCATGGCAAACTAAGTCCAATGCAACATGAATAGCATGGTTTAGTCGCTAAAACATAACCCAAAGTCATATGTTCATGTTAAAGGAGCAAACTAGGCTCGCATAGGTTATAACATTCATGTTTAACCACATTTTATTCCATGCCATGATTAAACTACCGTTAACATCTCGAAGTAGCTAGAACTTACATAGCGTGGCAAGAGGACTAGGAGCATGAATCATTTTGACGAAGAAAGGTGGCTCCTTTGATGAAGAACCGTCATGAAATCGCCATAGCAACATTGATCCACTCCCTTGATTTGATGTAGCAAGCTAGCACCTTTGATTCGGATCTTGTTTGAATGCATAGGCTCTTGAAGTTGGAGATGGAGGCCATGATCAATGGAGATTTGGGCAGCACTTCGTGGCATGAGTGATTTGTGAGGGTTTAGGGTAGGCTTAGGGGTCTTTTTATAGAGATTAGGAGTAGTTTAGGCCGTTAGATTAACCCTAGGATAGATCCAAGCCCTCAAAAATCGTCACAAGCCTCCAAAACCGAACCATACAGCAAAACAGGTGCACCAGGTTGCCTGGGTCCGACCAGGCAGGTCGACCCCCAGGTCGACCCTGGGGTCGACTCCCCAGTCGACCTGGTTGGCAGTGGGTCGACTCCCCAGTCGACCTCCCCTGGTCTGGCGGGAAATTTTCCCGCCTCTTCTGAAATCTGAAATTTGAATCTGTTTTCGTTTTCGAATTTTTCGTGAAACTTTGTGAGGCCATATCTTGGTCATACGGACTCCGATTTACGAAATTTCGGACTCTATTTCGCGTATTTTTCCGAGACGAACGCAATGGCATGGCCCGTTTCTCCTGATTCAGATTTTATAATTTAATTCCGCCTTGATTCTCGTCTTAGCATGTTGTAAAAATCCGGGTTGTTACATTCTCCCAAACTTAAAGGATTTCGTCCCCGAAATCTCCAAGTTAGGAAGAACGTATCCTACCATCCATCATCCATCTACTCAAAACATCATCCACAGGCAACCATTGTCCTTAGACGATTTCTAATGCCATATGAACATATGCAAAACGTGTGTGTATGTGCTCCTTAGCTAATGCTCATGATCAGGCCTGAATGATCTTTCTAATGCAAAATATGTTTAGTGCCATGAGTCCAACATGTATGCAAATAGTCCTAGTCATATAAGTACTATATGCGTGCACAAACATTCATTCATATGCAACATCCGCATGACAACACATTAACTTTCAAACAAGTATAAATACTCGTGCATATGCAATGCAAAATGTGAGTGCGTCGATCTACTATCTAACGTGTATTCGCGCATCCACGAGCAACCACTTGCAACCATTTGCAACCATATCAATCATAACATGTTTCAAATACATGTTTACATCCATAGAGTTCTACCTAAGGTTCCCAAGATAGGGTCGAGAAGATAAACAAGACAAACTCCTTACGGCGTTTGCAACAGAAACAGGACCGAGAGGATATCCACCAAGCGATAGCATGCAAGCAAGCTCTACAGGAGAACCAGGGATCAATGATATACTCTTAAAAAGAGATATGATGCGCGCGTCTAAGCCGCATTTCCTTGAGCTTAATTCCATCGTGCCTTGACCGCCTTTGATTTCATGACTTCGTAGCTCCTTGATTCCTATTTCCAAGGTATGAGTAGGAACTCATTTCACTGTCGCCTCTCGTTTCACTTCCACTTATTCTTTCCTTAGTATACTTGGCTCAACCATATCTGCATACTCATGCAATCTCTCCAAAACTCACTAGTGAATTCTGGATCTCGTTTACCGATGCCAATCCATGTTACCACGTGCACTTACTAGGGTGATTCCTATAACCCATGCTCAAGTGGAATAAACCATCCGTCTTATTAGCGGACGTTACTCGATTGGATCAGAGATTTCCGATAAATGCATCAAGAGATTCTAGGTAACTAACCATGACAGAACCCAAAAGGTTACACGAGACTCCGAAGGTATTACCAAAGCAAGCCAAGAGTCTGACTACCCTCTTTTCCAAAACTGAGAATGGTATCCCTTACTGGATAACCACTTTACCCCTAGAATCCATCTATGGCTCAACAATAGAAGTATTGCTTCTAATCTCAACACTTGGCATAGACGTTCTCAAATCCAACAAGTCATGAATAAATGGACCGACTCTCCAACCAGATTTTGGGACAAAACTGGGATCCTTTACCATGCTAGTACTAAGGTGCAGAGACTCAACTATCCAAGCAGACTTAAATGATACGATGATCAAGACAAAGTCTGGACAGGATGATAGAAAAGAACGACTAAACCTTTACCAGAAACGGTACCATTTCTTTTAGGTACCCTAGAAATGGGAGCGTACAATTGCCTCTCCGATGATCTTGTCCTTGTCCTTCTTGATGGACTAAGCCATACCAACAGTTGCTTATCCTTAAGCTCGCGTCCTTTATCCTTACTCTTATTATCCTTCCTTGTACCACGGCAACAGGTCTCTCGAGAACCACCTCCATCGTACGGGAAACACCTACGTGGCTAGACAAAGATTAGCCACAGTTAGAACTACTGTGACCACAAATGGAGAAAAGAAAGGAAAGGAGATTCAATCAGGGAATCAAAGGATAATGCTAATGGCCTTTGGGGAATAGCCTTTTAAAACAAACATTTCTTCAAAAATGCTTCTTTGTAAACGGTTTTTCAAATAGTTTTCAGAAGGTTTTAAAAACTTTTGCCCAGTCTGGTAACCTTCTGCTCTGATACCAAATGTAACACCCCACCTCCCCTAGGGTCACTCACAAAGGGAATGCACTAGGTTTGGTGAAGCATTATCGAGGTAAACATGCACAGAAATATTACAAGACAGAACATATATAAAACATCGGAAGTAAAACAAATTTCATTACCTTTATAAAATAAGGTCTAAAGCCTTTTACATCAGAATACATCAAAACCTGTCTTGCAATAATAAAGAAGCATAAAACCATTTCATGAATTATTCCCCAAGTAAAACAGTAAAGTAGCCATAGCCAAGAAAAGTCCAAGCCATGCGTGATGACCTTCAAGCAGAAGAAATCCGAACTAGATAACATTGTTTCCTCCCTGAAACCTGGGGGGAAACGGAAGACAAAGAGGCGAAACAGAACGGGGTCAGTCATAAAGACCGGTAAGTCCTATCTACTTCCAGTATAAAAACAGGTAAAGGTAACATGACATGCATAAACTGAAAGTAAACATAAGGATGACACCAAGATAGATAAGCTCAACCAAGATAACTGGATGAACTACTGTAGCAAGGTAAACTAAGATATCATGATAAACTACGGTGTCAAGGATCAATGTATCACATCGTCAGGTTTCTCTCAAGTATACTATCACAAGGTATCTATCATGTATAACATCCCACGGTATCTATCATGTATATTTGCTCTGCACCTCTCGTACTAGTATCCCAACCCGCGTCATGTGTTAACTATGAATGTTCCTTGCCCAATGTCATGTAATGGTCCATGTCAACCAAATATATAGCGTATGTAGGTTTTCCCAACTCGTATGTTTCTTTCCATGTATAAGTTCAGTCCTTTGCCGTAGGCCGTACGGGCTTTCCCATGTAAATCTATACCACCTCAACGTAGTACCACTTTATCCTTGAAGTTGTTTTGGACTGCTACCCTTGATCTAGTTATGTTTTCTTACCATGAACTATCGCGTGTTCACTTAGGATTTATGCAACCTAGGACCACTAGGGATTATGCTACCTAATGAACGATTCTGTGTCTCGGTTTGGGTTCAGCCACCTAGGGACACTATGGATTATGCCACCCGTCAACCACGCCCTTTATCCCGCGTATGTATCGTGAACCGTTTTCCATGTCTAGATGCACATGTTCCTCAATGTGCCATCCGAGTTCCGTGCCAGGGCAAATCAAGAAATACGGAACTCGGTCGGGAGCTTTAAGTCGTCTGCTGATGCAGATATCAAGGTCTGTTTTTGTACCCGTGGCTATGGTCCCACGTGACCCCTCCCTCAACTACTGAAAGGCAATCCAAGAAAAATCATGTATGAGAACTACACTAAGGCCCATCGATGCCCACTTCCAGATAGCCAACCTCACCCATAACTCGATAGCTAGTATATGGTCTTTTGGGAGTTCCCTACCTTTCCGTACGTACACGATTGACTAAAGATGGTAGGTAGTCGGCGACATGCTATCCAGGGCAAAATCAAGTATCGTCGACTCCACGCTAATCCATCCCAGTCTTTAGGTCGCTCGCATAGCAACCAAGGCATACTCTTGGCTCTTCTACAGCAGACCTTAACCCCTGTGAGGCCGGGTTTCATGGACCATCTGCCACCTCACAGAGGGATACCAAGAGTACCCTCACGTCCCCCGAAGCTACCGCTTCGTCACCCAGTTCGTTGGAGCCCTTATCCAAGTCAGATAAGTTGCTCCTCCTCGTATACTAAGCGATGACCTACCGTATCAGGTTACTCATATATTTCTGAACTAGTACCATGTCCTTGGCTAAGAATTATTACTTAGTTATCCTTAACTAAGGTTTACCACTTAGTTCCTCTTTCCGCTATCCTTGTTAACTGCGATTTCCAACCTAGTCCCCTGAGCTAGGGTTTTGTCAAATGGGTTAAGTGTTGTTATCCAAGTTCATGACTTAACCCGTCTGCGAATCATGTCAAGATTGGCTAAGTACTCAAGTTCAAGGCTTATCCCTACAAGTAGGATAAGTGTACCAAGAAGCTCATGACTTAACCTTATCAAGTCAAATTGGTTAAGTATTTATTTGTCTTAACCCTATCAGATTATCATGTTAGATTGATTAAGCATAGATTATCTTAATCCCATCAGATTATCGAGTCGGATTGGTTAAGTACAGGTTAACTTAACCCCATCCACTAATCGTATTACCATGGTTAAGCCTAATTTAAAAGGTCTTGTGAATTAACCCTACCAGACCCACGTATTAGATTGGTTAAGTGTAGGTTACTTAACCTCATCAAATCATCACGTATAATTGGTTAAGTATAAGTTACTTAACCCCATTAAATTATCATATTAAATTAGTTAAGTATTGGTTACTTAACCTCATTGGATTACCAAGTTTAGATTGGTTAAGTGTTTAACTTAACCCCGTTGAATTACCGTGTTTAGATTAGTTAAGTATGGGTTACTTAACCCCATCTAATTACCGTGTTTAGATTAGTTAAGTCTTAATTACTTAACCCCATCTAATTACCGTGTTTAGATTAGTTGAGTCTTAATTACTTAACCCCATCTAATTACCAAGTCGGATTAGTTAAGCGTAAATTACTTAACCCCATCCCCTAATTGTCCTGTATGGTTAAGTGTCATTAAGAAATCAAGCCCGGTTCTACTTAACCTACCCATTCGTGTCATATCGGTTAAGTGTCATTAGTCAACTTTACTTAACCTTATCATGTGGCATTAATTTACTTAATGCACTCTCAACCTCTCACATTAGACCTTGTTGTGGTTACTAGTTAAGCCGGGCGGGTCCGGGTAGTTTTACACCACAACCTAGTCTAACCTCGGGTCTTAAGCGCGACATGACCAACTTCTCACATTGGATCCTATTGTTTGTAGCCACTAGTTAAGTTGGGCGGGTCCGGGTAGATTTATGCTACAAACTCAACCCAACCTCGAGTTGGCCACTTTCATGTTTGGTCTAGTGTCATATTACACCTACAACCCATACGTGTCTAATTTCAAGTCCCATGTTTACCCAACGTGTCATGCCCCCATTTTGGTTCAACTTACATGTCGTGTTCACATGTAACCTCAAGTCAAGTTTTCATGTCATATTCAAGTCAAGATTTCGTGTCATGTTCATGTTTATCTAACTACCCCAAAATCGTGTTTTCACTTGAGTGGAAGCGAGTCAACATAGTATAAATACTATGATACACATTGACCCCAAAACATGCACGATGCCACGATGGGGTTGGCTTCAAACATGCATGGTATCATGAAGGGATTGGCCTTGTACATGCATACTATCATATAAGGGTTGGCCACCAGCATGCATAACATAAAAGGGGATTGGCCACAAGCATGCATAATGTCATAAAGGATTTGGCCACAATTTTGCATATTATCATAACGGGATTTGACCTTACATAAACATGATATCATAAGGGGGTTGGTTTCATTTACATGCATAAGCCCCAAAGTCCAATTTATGCAACTATTTCACAAGTCAAAGTGGCTCTAAGTGTTCATGCTATCATACTACAAGTAAAGGTCCAATCTTGCATGGCAAACTAAGTCCAATGCAACATGAATAGCATGGTTTAGTCGCTGAAACATAACCCAAAGTCATATGTTCATGTTAAAGGAGCAAACTAGGCTCGCATAGGTTATAGCATTCATGTTTAACCACATTTTATTCCATGCCATGATTAAACTACCGTTAACATCTCGAAGTAGCTAGAACTTACATAGCGTGGCAAGAGGACTAGGAGCATGAATCGTTTGGACGAAGAAAGGTGGCTCCTTTGATGAAGAACCGTCATGAAATCGCCATAGCAACGTTGATCCACTCCCTTGATTTGATGTAGAAAGCTAGCACCTTTGATTCAGATCTTGTTTGAATGCATAGGCTCTTGAAGTTGGAGATGGAGGCCATGATCAATGGAGATTTGGGCAGCACTTCGTGGCATGAGTGATTTGTGAGGGTTTAGGGTAGGCTTAGGGGTCTTTTTATAGAGATTAGGAGTAGTTTAGGCCGTTAGATTAACCCTAGGATAGATCCAAGCCCTCAAAAATCGTCACAAGCCTCCAAAACCGAACCATACAGCAAAACAGGTGCACCAGGTTGCCTGGGTCCGACCAGGCAGGTCGACCCCCAGGTCGACCCTGGGGTCGACTCCCCCGTCGACCTGGTTGGCAAGGGGTCGACTACCCAGTCGACCTCCCCTGGTCTGGCGGGAAATTTTCCCGCCTCTTCTGAATTCTGAAATTTGAATCTGTTTTCGTTTTCGAATTTTTCGTGAAACTTTGCGAGGCCATATCTTGGTCATACGGACTCCGATTTACGAAATTTTGTCTATTTCGCGTATTTTTTCGAGACGAAGGCAATGGCATGGACCGTTTCTCCTGATTCAGATTTTATAATTTAATTCCGCCTTGATTCTCGTCTTAGCATGTTGTAAAAATCCGGGTTGTTACAGGAGTCATGACCAAATCTTTACAAATGACCCCACTTCATTGGTCCATTAGCTCTTTAGTCGTACCTAGGCCACTGTGGCCCTGAATCCGTTCACGTACTCCCTACACATAGTGATTCAAAGTTACAGACATCGACAACCCCTTAGCACACGTCCCGCAGCAAAGCCCAACTCATGAAGCTCACTCATTGGTTCCCAACTGGATCGTGAGTCAAAGCTCCTCATTTGGGCCTCCTTTGCATTTCGGGTTTTGGTCGAACCGGAGTTGGTCTTCAAAAGAGTCGTCGCGTAGTAGTAATAGCACACGCACGGTTCGGTTCGGATATGCATAGTACTCCAGTCCTCATCGGTCCGGTTTGGTCCAATTCTTCCTAGTATGCTCCTGGGTGCGGTTCGGTTCGAGTGTTCCACTTTTTGCTTGGTTCGGTTCGGATGCCCTGTAGCAGTTCGGTTCGGGTGTGCTTCTGCTTGAGTTCGGTTCGGTGGTCCTTCATCTGATCCAATGCTTCAGTTCGACTCGCCACGGCCTTTGCTCCCGTTTCTGATCCGATCTGATCCCCATGCTGAGCTCCAGTCTGACCCCAATCCAACTCCAACTCTTGCAAATGGCCCTCCTTCTAGCCAAGGCTCAGCTAGTGCCAAATTCCAATCCGGATCGTATTCTCCTTGTCCGATCCACTAATCCGATCCGAGCCCATAATCCGATCCGATCCGGTTTGAAACCCTGCACATTTCCTACAACTTTCCAGCGACTGTTTTATGCCATTCGACGGCGTTTTCGGCCAATCTATCACTTCTAGACAATCACAAAGTATACCATAGTCATAGCAACATGTACAATCATTCATAAACACCAGAACAATAATCATAGCATGTAAAATGGATCAAACATACCCAAAACCCCATATTTTCCCTTAAGCATGTTTAGGAAAAACTAATGATATGATTAGTAAAACTTAACCAAATCAAACTAAATTTCTAACAGAGGTCTAAAACATTATTTTCGAATTTATAAATATTTTTCCAGAATTTATTAGTGTATAAATTCGCTAATTATCACATATCACCTTAATTAACTGTAATTAGTGTCAAAACAATGCTAATCACTCACCTTGGCCACAAATAAAACATTTAGAATTGAAACTATGCTGTTTGGGCGCGAATACCAATGCAACACAGCAGCTCTACCTCGATCCTTGTGCTAATCCGCCATGATTTGATGTTGATAAAGCCAAAACTTGATTAGAAAGTGATTAGAAGTTGATTTGGGTGTTGGAGGTCATTGCTAGGGTTCCAAGAATTAAAGTGGCGGCTGAAAGAAATGTTTTCTAACCCTAATCAGCCCCTATACATATCTAATTCCAAAATGCGTCATGGGCCCTCTTACTAATCACCCTAATTAGGTCCGGTTAAGCTGTTTTTCACCTTCTAAACCTTGTTTCAGCCATATCTCCCAAACGGTGGGTCCGTTTGGCTATTGTGACCACTCTACAGAAAGGTAAATCATCATCCGAAGCCAATAGAAGTGGTTTCAGGTCAAAATTCCTTTCCAATCAAAAGTTGTGGCCAAAACAGTACCAGCTAGGGGAAAAATGGTCATTTAAAAATCGGCAAAAATCATGAACATGGGAAATGACCCCAATGGCCGTTTCCCAAAGCCACATGACCATACGACTTCATATAAGAAAGAAATAAATATTCTACGATCCTCCGATGCGTAAAATGCGGGTTGTTACATTGACATACATATATGGGTATGTCGACCTACAATTGTCAGAAATTCAATTTTGAAATGATGTGCCTTTTCACCATTTGTAACGTTTCTGAAATGTTGTAGCCATTCTAATCTTATAAATAGGGGATGATTTCGAAAGTTTTTCATATTTCTTCTCCATCTTCACCCCTCTTCTTTACAGAATTAATATTTCATGTTTTTTTGATTTCTACCCTTCTACTTTGTCGATTACAACTCAAATTATATAAAACTTTTCTCTTCTCAATCTCCATCATCTACTCTTAGAATTGAAGTGATATTAAAGAGTTATACGGCTGTTTTAATCATTTGGGAATTGTTCAGGAAAATGTGTGTTCTTTGTAGCCCTAAAATCAAGGAAAGGGAGCGGTGTTAATCTTGTAGCCATGAAATCAAGAGTGGTGGAAGCGGTGTTAACCTTGTAGCCATGAAATTAAGGGTGGTGGAATCGGTGTTAAACTTATAGCCATGAAATCAAGAGTATTGTAATTGGATGCTAATACTAATAAAACTCTGTGCAATCCAGTGTTGTGTGGGACTGGACGTAGGAGTAATCCGAACCAGTATAAAATCCGGTGTGTTCTTTCCTTTATCTGCATTTTATATTTATCAGTTTTTGTGTTTGTGTTTGATTATGTGTCTGTGATCATCTCTGTTGTGTGTGATTAATATGGTAGATCGTATGAGTTTAAGATTTTCACATAGTAGAAAATTACAATTAGTTATTTTGAAAAGTCACTTGATTCTTTGAAAAGTTGTGTTGTTTTGCAGGGAATGAGTTATGTCTGATGACTATTGGTCGAAAGGGACCAATATGATCGTTCATCAATCAAGAAAAGAAGAGTTTATGAAGGCATATGATTTATGGGCTTATAGTAGTTGAAATGTCCATTCATTCAAACTTTAAAATTCAAATTCAAAATTTTGGCGCCAAGTTGGTTAAACTACTAAATCATCGTTCTCATCGTCAAATTCTGAAAGGTGTAAATATATGGTTCACGACAATGAAAGAACAACAAAATAGAGGATTACAAAAAAAAGAGGTACGCTTTGTAATAATTTCATAATTATCATTATATTTTAGGAATATACATCTATGCACATAGTTAGGTTTAGAGATTTATCTCTTTTATAATTTTAGATAATTTGGTTCATATGTCCATACACAATAGTATACTTATCAATATACCAATCTAATTAAAATTCTTTTCTTATTCTAAATTTAAGTTTCATTACTATTTGATTTGGATTTGAAAGAATTTAAAGGACATCTTTTCAATATAAAAATGTCTGTTTAAACACTAATTATCAATTTTGTTTATCTATTAATGTTTCATATACTTTGTTTCAAAATATATATATTGAAATTATATAAAATTATATATAGTACATGGATATATGCTTGAAATAAATTTTTTTAAACAATTTATATATCTTTTATATTTAGTTTAAACATACATAGTTTAACTTATATTTTTCATATAATTTCATAACAATTTTGAGTTACATCATCATAAATATTATTTGTAACTAAATACTAATTTTGATTTCTTGCTTTATTAAGATTTATAAAACTTGTATATTTAACTTAATATTTGGTGTCTCTGCGTGTATATATATATGACTTTTAGGCCTTAAATATGTTGTTTAAATATAAGAAGTTATAGTTTTACAATTATATTACCTAGTTTCATCAAGAAAAAAATGTCATAACTATAGATTTCTTTTAAAGTTTTAACATATAAATGATTCTTTAGCAAATTGATATATTTTGATTTCTAAAGTTTAAATTTAAAATTGATTTATATCAAAACATAAATAATAAATTAAATTTTAAGTCCTTTTAAAATCAGTTTTTATATACACTTATGAATATATGTTTGTAGTTTACTTCATATGATAAAATTATATAATCTCTTTAAGGATCTTTAATGTTTACTATATTATTTATAAAGAAGCACCCTACTAAGATTATATAACCCAGTATTTCTCATAAAATTATTCTGAATATTTTACTACTTATCATGAATATATTTTTAATAAACACCTATACTATTCTTTTAATCTCTTTCATTAGTATCATTAACCTAAGTTTAGAAATTAATATACATTACCTTTGTTTGATTGAAATAATTTATAATATATATGTATATGCATAATAGTTAGATAGTACTTTGATTATATTTTACCGAAATGGATATCATCACCAAATCATTCTGCATCACTACAAAACGCACAGGGAATTGCGACGGCTAATAGGCGTTGGCGGCCGTCGCAAGCCGTCGCAACGTGCCGTCGCAATTTTAGTCGTCGCGATGCCAAATTGCAACGGCTTGAGCGACGGCTCCGTTGCCATTTTAGCGACGGCTGGCAACGGTAAATTGCTTACGTGGCAAGAAGTTGATTTTACCGCCAAGCCGTCGCAAACCGTTGTTAAGCGTTACAATTTGGCCGTCGCAAGCCGTCGCAACATACCAACCAAATTGGTGTCGCAAGCCGTCGCAATACTGGAAAAAAATTTTGCACTGCAAACAGCAGTTCCATTCCTTCAAGCCACACAACCACAAACCAATCCAATACCATCACATTGGCCACTATCAGACCACTATTATCCCATCAATTCGTCACCAACTCAAACCAAATGAAAAAGAAACCAAAATTAAAACCACCATCATAAAATATCATCACATAACATCCAAAACACTATATCCATCGTCATATATCGTCGTCATACACATCAAAACATACCATATCGTCATGAAAACACACCATAACGTCACCAAAACACACCATAACATCGTCAAACATACCATATCGTCATGAAAGCAAAGTATATGTACATACCTAAGCATAAACCAAAGTATATGTTATCCAAACTAATCTTCCGCCGCCTCGTCGTCGTCGTCGTCTTCGCCTCCTTCACTTGTAGCATCTCCTCCCTGCCCAGGCATAAACCCATACTCCTGAAGGTAAGCTGCAATGCGCTCATCTACGTCATGTTGCATCTGGGTTTTTCGCCAGTCCATCATTTCGTTCATCTGCTCCTGCATCCGAGCAATAGTCTCCTCCTCCATCGACCTCCTAAAAGCACTCTGAGTAGCCTGCGAAATAATTAAGTTCACATTAAATTTATTAGCTCCTGATTGTAAAATAAAACGCGTTATGTTTCCAATTCAAAACATTAATATAAAGTGCACTAATTAATACCCACAATTTATATATTTATGGCATCACATCGTTGTAAATTATTAAGTTTGTAATTTAAGTCTTACCTCCTGATTACCGTATCCATATCGCCTGTTACGAGAAGGCGGCTTTATGATAGAGTCCTATATACGATCAGACTGCGCGACTGTAAGCTCCTCTTGTCCACTAGCCTGCAACACTATAGTAGACTCTGTGTAGTACCTCTCCTACATACCAATATAAATTTAACACCAATGTTGTAAAATTTACTTATATATTGTGATATGAACGAATATGAAACATTTTAATTCATACGGATAAGCATATTTACCATTACACCCGCACTCTTCGAATCCGCCCATTCATACGTAACATTTCCTTCCTCGTCGGTATGCTCCACCGCATGTGTACGTCTGAATACCTCTGCCATCGAAGGCTCTCTTCCGATC
This sequence comes from Allium sativum, assembly GCA_030737875.1. Taxonomy (NCBI): domain Eukaryota; kingdom Viridiplantae; phylum Streptophyta; class Magnoliopsida; order Asparagales; family Amaryllidaceae; genus Allium; species Allium sativum. The sequence goes on along the minus strand of CM060916.1, from coordinate 215,992,935 downwards.
TTTGCATGCTGAGTAAACATACAGTAATAAAATTATTGAAAATATGAATAAATGATATACACTAAATTTTAACGTGAACATAAGCTACAAATATTTAAAATTTATACCAATTCTCTCCTATGATCTTGAAATGATTTAGAGCCACCACGGTGTAGACCAGGATTCTTTTCTCTGTTCGCTTTATTTCTGGATGCTACTTCCTATTACATTTGATACACGATTATGTAAAATACTGCAATCAATATAAATGTAAATATTTTCATTATATCTTACTTTAGCTTTTTCCGTCTGCCAGTACTGTTGAAATGCTGCCCAAACATCATCACTCATCCACGAAGGCTTTTTTCCACCTGTCTTCGCCCTTGAAATTGTCTCCCGATAATTTTTACGCATCTTCATATTCCAAATATCCAAAAAAGTGTTCATGTCATGCTCCTCAACACGGACAACGGCCTGCATATTAGATTTATTTTCAATTATTTACAGTATATCAATTTTCAACACTCGTTTAAAAAATTACTTACAAGTACATCAGCCATAATGGCATTCTTAATATGGGATGGAATAGAATCCCAATGCGGCCAAGCCCCCGACATCCTGCTTATGTAAGAATTCCTCGATATATCTAATATGAACTGTGTTGGCTGAAACTGTAATCCTCTGCGTAGATGTTGATATAAAAATTTGATCATATATTTTGAATAATCCAAATTGAAATAAAATTAAATTGACATTTACCCGGCACTTTTGGGAACAATCTGCACAGGAGTACGCTGATCTGGAACAAAGCTGCTCGGACCTGCTCCTGGCGAAGGAGTATGCTGAGATGGTGAAGGAGTATGCGGAGATGGTGAAGGAGTAGGCTGAGATGTACTCCTCGATCGTCATCGCTGTCTATCATCCGACATATCTGTTGCAATCATATAATGTGCATACAAAATAACTTGAATTATTAACATCAGTCATCGTTATCATTACATAATTCGTAAACGAGAAGAACAATATTGCATAACATACATAGTCAACATTATCATTACGTAAATCAGAATAGTAAATAACGTAAGTAAATTCCTAGCTAAGAACAATCAACATCATTATTAATTACATAGCTCAGAATAGTACATAACATAATAGATAGCTCATAATAATACATAACATAAGTACTTATAACATCAGTCTTCATCTTGTTCGGATTCAGACTCAGTCTCATACTCTATATCATTTTCTTCAGTACTTACAAATGCATCTACTAATACATTCGCTTCATCATTCAACGGCCCTACATCAATGTCATCAGCTATTATTATTTCGGTATTTGGATCTATATCCTCTTGATACGCCACTTCGTCTGGAATATTATTTCCATCAAATGTAAATCCTGCCTTTGTTTTAAAAACAGCCCACCAATCTGCTTTATCTTTTTTTAAGGACGGATACGGAGCAAAATAGACTTGTAATGCTTGCTTAGCTAACACAAAAGGATCATATTTATAGTAATGCGACGTATGCCTTATTTCGATTAGCTTATAATCTTTGTGCACGTTAATTCCAGAACCAGGAACAGTGCTAAACCAGTTGCATTTGAATAGATAAATTTTCTCTACGGGCTGAACATAATATGTCAACTCTACAACTTGCGTTAAGATGCCGTAAAAATCCTTTATATGCTCCTCTGGATCATCACTACCCTTGACAAATACACCGCTGTTATACGTTAATTTTTCAGCTCCGTAGTCATCGGTATTGAATTTAAAACCATTGACAAAGTATACTGGATAAGTTTTGACATTTCTTTTTGGTCCGATAGCAAGATGTCGTAATCCTTCGTTAACAACAGAGTTTTTGGGATCATGAACATAGTCTGAGAACCATCCAGCAAAGTCTTTACTGAGATCACCAGATGGATATTGTGATTCGTAGATACTGCAAATATGTGTTATGTTCCTTTTTTATTAATAGAGACAAATAAATATATAATTGAAATGTACATGAATTTAGTATCACCTGACAAATGGTGCAACTTCCGCGCAATTTAACAAAACATATGTGTGTGCCACTTTGTAATCTTTATCGCTTAGCCATATTTCCACACATTTTCTTGCAGGTCTTCCATGTTGTCTAAAAATAGATAACATTGTTTGAGAAGACTCCTGTTCAACAGCGACTTCATTATAGGAAACAGTTACAAAAGACAAGTTCACATCTTCACTAAAATAATGAGAGAAAAAAAAATGAAGCTTCTTCTTCAAGGTACGATTTGCAAATCGAACCTTCTACTCGAGCTTTTTGCCTAATTTTTTTCTTCAAATGATTCAAGTACCTATAATAAGATTAAATAATTTATTATGTTGGTACAATAATCTAAGGTGTAATCTATCACGATTATTAAAATTATATACAAAATTACCTCTAAAATGGATACGTCCATCCATATTGGACCGGACCTCTAAGGAGTGCTTCGGACGGAAGATGAATAGGTAAATGCTCCATTACATTAAAAAAAACAGGTGGAAATATTTTTTTGAGTTTGCAGATCAGTACAGGGATTTCTAACTCAAGCTTACGTAGACGATCAACCTTTAACGTCGTTGAACATAGTTGTTCATAAAACAAACTTAACTCTGTTATTACGCTCCAGATTTTTGTAGGCAACAATTCCTTGAAAATCACAGGTAAAAAGTATTCCATCATGATATGGCAATCATGGCTTTTCATTCCACTCAATTTACTGTTTTTAAAGTCTACACATCTACGGAGGTTAGAAGAAATCCCATCAGGACATCGTAATCCTTCCACCCACTTTAGCACGAGTTGTACTTGCCTGTTGTCTAGCTCATAACATGCTTTAGGTTTTTTATTCTCGTCATACAAGTGCAGTTCCGGCTGTTTACAAAAGTGTAATATATCACGTCTCGAATTCGCATCGTCCATGGTTTTCCCCTTTACATTCAACACTGTATTAAAAACGTTTTTTTCATTGTGCATCACCAATATTATGTCAAAGTTTTAGATTTTTCCAGTAAGGTAACTCCCAAAATATACTTTGTTTGCACCAATTATGAATGTCCGATTTACCTGGAATTTCAACCTGCTTTCCAACATCATGTATCTTTGGGTACTCACTAACAATATCATATACCTCTTCACTTGTCCAAACTTTAGGCGATAGCATAGTCTCTACTCTGTTAGCTTTAAAGTTTTTTTTATCCGTTCTAAATTTATGATTAATATGTAGAAAGCATCGACGACAGTCAAACCAAGAAATTTTTTTCCATACTTTAATGAAAATGCTCGTGTCTCCTCCATACAATGAGGACAAGCTAGACGTCCAGCAGTGCTCCAACCCGAAAGCATGCCATACGCGGGAAAATCGCTAATAGTCCATAATATAGATGCAAACATACGAAAATTTCTTTTTCTCGAAACGTCGTACGTTTCGACTCCTTCATGCCACAGTATTTTCAACTCTTCAATCAACGGTTGTATATAAACATCAATTCCTTGTGTCGGATCATTGGGACCGGGGACGACAACCGCTAGAAACATATATGGAGTTTTCATACACATCCATGGAGGTAAGTTATAAGGAGTAACAATGATAGGCCAAGATGAATATTTACTACCAAACTGAGAAAATGGCGAAAACCTATCCGTGCATAAACCGAGCCTAACATTACGGCTCTCTGCAGCAAATTCAGGATAAGTCCTATCAAAGTGTTTCCATGCTTCACCATCAGACGGATGTATCATAGTTCCTTCTTCTGCTGTTCTCACGCTATGCCATCGCATATGACACGTTGTAGCAGAAGATGCATATAGCCATTGAAGTCTAGGAGTTATGGGTAGGTAATGCATTCTTTTATACGGAACTTCTTTTCCTTTCTTTTTCCTTGGTTTATATCTTTCTTCGTTGCAATATTTGCATCTTTTACGTTGAGCGTCTTCTTTCCAATACAACATGCAACCTTTAACACATGTATCTATCTTATGATACGGTAGTCCAAAAGCAGACATAAGTTTTTTCACTTTATAATGACCATCGCACATCAAATTATTGGGCGGCATATTTTTTTTGCAGTTTGTACAACTGCTGTAAATGCAGCTTCTGTAAGATTGAATTTTGATTTCATAGTGATGAATTCGGCGGTTACAGACAATTCAGTTCCGCTTGTACATCCTTCCCACAATGGCCTCTTAGCAGAATTCAATAAATCATAAAAAAAAAATCGCTTCCGCCGTTGGTTCTTCAACATTTTCATTCTCATCGTCGCCTTGCGGACCAATGTTAGGAAACATTGATCGTGCTGCATCTTGCACCATATTTTCTATCGGATTCATCATTGTATTATCGTTCATCATTGTACTATCGTCCTCTACCACTACAGGGTCTGACGTAGGTTGAACAAGTTCTCCATGACGATCCCAAAAGTAATAATTCGATACAAAACAGAATTTATACAGATGTACTTCTACTACATCTGGCTTCCAATACTTCAGATGTTTGCACTTACTACACGGACAACGAACGTCTACGTTGCCCCGATTGTTAGATATAGCGAATCTAATAAATTCTTGGACCCCATTACAAAAATGTTTCTTTATCGACCCTTTCTTACCGGTTCGGGGTTGATACATCCAACTACGATCACGAAAATAATCGGACATTTTCCTGATTTTCAACAAATATGTTAGAAATTTCGATCGAATACTATATTAATTGAAATCTTGTAAAATTTCATTTATAACTACTACATGTTTTCGTTTATTACCTTTTTGCTTTGACGGCCAGTCTACCTACTTCCCATTACAAATATAATAACACAAGTATATTTTATAAATCATTTCAGGTTAAACGGTTCTACAAAATTTCGGCAGCACTTCCCTTTGGTCCCTGTATCGTACACAAATGCTTGTACACAGGGAACAAAAAGAAAGTGCCATCGAAATTTTGTTAACCGTTTAACCTGAAATGATTTATAAAATATGCTTACGTTATTATATTTGTAACTTGTCCAAAATACTAGGACAAATCCAACAATACTGTATCAGATGAATATAGATTTCCGTTTTGTATAAAAACGAATACCCACATAACGATTATATACAACAAATGCCGGACGGGGCCAAATTTATCTAAGGGGTTCACATAAATAGTCAAAAAAACATTTAACCTAAGTTTAAATCAAAAAAACAATTCAAATGAAAAAAGCGCGCTTTATGTGCTTTGGGCTTTTTTGCGCTTTGTTAATAGGTGCGCCTTAAACTTCAAAAAAGCCCCTTAGTTGCGCCTTGCGCCTTTTTCCGTCTACGCTCGCGCGTTAACTACATAGCGTTTATATAATAATTTTGCCTAATTTCAATTTGTAAAATAACATGACAGTGAAAATTATGAAGTATAAATTAGTTTTAGTTAATTTTAGTTTAATGTATAAATTATGAAGTTAATTTTAATAAATTAGTTTCAATTTTTGAAATACAAACTAAGCTTTCAAGTTAATTATTTAATTTCAATTCAAATTTAAGGTGTTACGTTATAAATATGTGATAATCATAATCAAGTTACTATAGCAAACCAATCACGTTTACATACATGATAATCGTCGTTTTCATGCTCCTAAATCAAAGTACATATGTGATAATCAATGATTTCAACCTCCTAATCAATTCCACTTATTCCCAAATCAATGTATAACAAAAGCAACATCATATGCATCTCACAAGACCACCAATTTCATGTCCATAGACAATGAATTTACAACCCAATTTAAACATACAAATTAACCCTAAATAACTCTAAATAACCCTAATTAAACATGAAATAGAGTTTAGAAGACATACCGACACGATTTGAGAGGATTGGAGTGGCTGAAATTGGAGCAAGGGCGAGCGACGGCGGAGAAGAGTTTTTTTTTTAATTTTCGTTGTAGAAATGATTTGGGGAAGAAAGGGTAGCAATTAATTAACTCGCCCCGTGCAACGGTTTGCGACGGCCGCATTTTTAGCCGTCGCTAGCCGTCGCCCTCCCCCGTTGCAGATTCAGCCGCTCCTTGTAGTGCATATTATCATTACATACATCATTATTATAAATTACAGTGCATTCCAAATTAAAATCATTCACATCATAAGTTGCACTTCATTTACTATATCATTTCATATTGCTTTGCATATGACATACATTTCATACTACATTATAACCAATATACTTCCCACACTGCATTACATATTAACTTTTAACTCCATACATAACAAGTATACTATATGGGGAATTATTGTCTTAGAAATATATAGGATTATTAAACACATAACATATTTACTTTGACTTGATTGGCTTATTTGGCTTGATTAACTTGTTTAACATGTTTTGCTTGATTGAATTGATTGGCTTGATTGATTTATTTGGTTGACTTGTTTGAATTGTTTGACTTGTATGATTTGTTTGACACGAATAACTTGATCGACTTGTTTGACATGGTTGAATTTCATTAGTGGATGATAGGTGCGTTGGGAATATACTTATGCATTTGTGGTTAATAGGAGTTTTATAGGTTTTTAGGATAAATATAAATTACAAGAAATGTTTGGTTTTGTGTTTGAATTTATTCGAAATTAATGTTTTATGACACCAAAGCTTAAAATGATTGATTGTTTGTATTAAATTGCTTTACTTAACTTATAATTTTAAGGATATCTTATCAAAATTATTTCTTAGTCTAGATTAAAGTATTATTATAGTTTTAAGGGAATTAGAGTTTAGGTTTAGTATTGTATTACATTAAGAGTGAGTTTTAGATTTTATAAGGATTAGTTAAATGTTAAAGAAGTGTTTTTGAATTGACATATAATTTTGATTTGGTTGATTTGGTCTGGATAGTTGATTTAATTGGAATAATCTATGCATAATAAGTAGCATAATTAAGAATGGTGAGGTTTGACTAACTTATAACTTGAAATTAATATAACTAAGATTTAAATTTGTTTGGATTGATTGGATGCCTGTTTATATAGAAAGTGTGTATTGGATTGACTTAATATTTTCTGAATTAGTTATTTGGCTTAAAGTATATTTGTAGCCATAAATTTAGGGGGAGTTATAGAAAGAATTATAGGTTTAGGGAGAGTTATAGATTAAGTAGGACTTATATATAGAATTAGTCATATGGATCACTTATAGCATAGATTTAGGAGTATAGTTTTATTTAGTATAGTCTAATCTAGTATAATATAGTCTAGTTTAGTTTAGTGCAGGATAGTTTTTGATAATGACAAAGGGGGAGAAATTATAAAATATAAAATAAAGATATAGTTAAGATAGGCATAGTTTAAGGGGGAGTAAAGGAACTCATGGTGAAAGGGGAGTAATTAAGGAATCAAATTAACAAATATGGATATTTTATAAACCAGGTTTGTCATCATAAAAAAGGGGGAGATTGTTGGAGAATGGAGTTTTGATGACAACAACCTTATTTCGGTTAGCATTGTTAATTAATTATAAAATATATACTAACATCTCTATCTAGATTATATATACATATACGTATATATTTATATATATGTATATGTGTATATGGGGTTTGTATATAGGACTTAAATACTGAAGACTGTACAATTTTAGAGTTTCAAGAGATTCAGGATTCAGAAGAGATTCAAGACTCATGAGTTATCAAGTTATCAAGATATCAAGTGTTCAAGAAAAATATAGTAATAGACTCTAGTTTATATGTAAAACTCTCAATAGCACTCCCGGTTCAAATTCTGATTTTCAAATTTCAAATTCTATTTTCAAAATTCAAATCCTGATTTCAAATTAATTTCTAAATGATTTCAAGCTATTATCTTACTTATGATTTCAAACATATAAGTTTAAAGTTTTAATATATATATATATATATATATGTATATATATGTTTATATAGTTATATAGTTTTATAGTTTCAAACCTTATAACTTTATAAATATGTATATATAATATCTTATTATGATTTCATATGATTTTGCACTTTAGAATATTTATTTATATTATTAAGTTTTGATTAAAGAATTTCAAACTTATGATTTCAAATATATTTCCTAATTTATAAGTATTCTTATTTTTATAGTTTTATTAAATATATATTACTATATTTATATTTGATTATAATATTCTTATTTAAACTCTAAATTTTCATATAACCTTTTTGTTTATATAGTTTGTAAATATCTCTTTATAAATTCCTATATATATGTTTATGATTATATTATATATAGTTTTTATATCATATATATATAAAGTTTTTAATCATATGTTTAAATAATATTTTCTTAGGATTTTATACTTGAAAAATAATGTTTTAACAACTAGTTTTATTTTAGGAATTTCCAGAATATATATATTGGTTTAAATACTTAAAAATAAAAAATATAGTGTATATGTCGACATACATATAAGGGTATGTCAACATACAACTGTCATAAATTCAATTTTGAAAGGAAGTGACTTTTTACCATTTGTAACGTTTCTGAAATGTTGCAACCATTCAAATCTTATAAATAGGGGCCGATTTCGAATTTTTTTCATAGTTCTTCTTCTCTATCTTCACCTCGCTTCATTACACCATTAAAATTTCATATTTTATTGATTTCTACTTTGTCGATTTCTACTCAAACAATATAAAACTTCTTCTCTTCTCAATCTGTATCATCTACTCTTTGAATTGTAGTGCTATTGAAGAGTTATAGAGCTGTTGTAATCATTTGGGAAATGGTGTGTTCCTTATAGCCCTGAAATCAAGGAAAGGGAGAGGAGTTAACCTTGTAGCCGTGAAATCAATGGTGCTGAAAGCATTGTTAACCTTGTAGCCATGAAATCAAGGGTGGTGGAATCGGTGTTAACCTTGTAGCGGTGAAATCAAGGGTGTTGTAATTAGATTCTGGTATTGATAAAACTTTACGAAATCCAACGTTGTGTAGGACTGGATATAGGAGTAATCCGAACAAGTATAAAATCTAGTGTGTTCATTCCTTTTTCACCTTTTGATATTTATTTGTTTATGTGTTTGTGTTTCATTCTGTGTCTGTGATCATCTCTGTTGTGTGTGATTCATATAGTAGATCATGTAAGTTTAAGATTTACATAAATTTCTTGAAATCACTATTCACTCCCCCTCCAGTGTTTGTTTTGCCTTAAGATACTCATTTCGCATTCCTTAACAAGTAGCGATCGGCGCAGATGACAAGTCTCCTCATGGAATCACAAGAGAATACAAAGAGCTTACGAAGACACCATCTTTTGGCTTACATCGAATCAGAACGATTCGCCCTTCCACAATCCTGATTGTCACCTCGAGCTTCTCGCAATCCACTTTTTCCACATATCTCTTCAGCCAGTTTATACCCAAAATTGTACAAAACCCAACGAAGTTCAAAACAAAGCAATCACGCACCAAAGAGAAACCATGACTCGACAACACTATACCATGAAAAAGCATACACACACTGGATGAACCCTCGACTGGATTAGTCACGATCAATGGTTTATCACAAATCTCGGGTTCCAAACCCAATCGGCACACAGGCTCACTGCAAATGAAAAAATGTGATGCTCCAGTATCAAACAACACTCGAACTGAAATACCCCCTAATAGAAAGTGTACCTTGAACAACAACACTTTTCCTTTCAACTATGTCGTAGGAAATCTCGAAGAAGACGGAACAGCCTGTAAAGCATACGCCTTCACTATCTTTTTACCCTTTGGCGGTTTTGGACATTCCTTCTTGTTATGCCCAGGCTTCCCACAGTTATAGCACCTTCTCTCGGCTTTCAAATTCTTACAATTCTTGGAAAAGTGGCCCATTTGTTGGAAGTCTTAGAAAATCACCTCGTTTTTCTGCATCTTATGACCATCCTTCCTTTGAGGTTGTTGCTTCCTTTTTCCGTTCCCCTTTTTGTTATTGCCTCCCAGCTTTGGTTTCGGTTCCTCTTTGGTTGCAACAACAATATCTTCCTTGGTAAACAAACTCTCGTCCCTCAAATCTTTCTTAACAATCTTCTCATATGGTCGTGTAGATGATCCACCAACTGCTTCCCAAGATAGGTATCGAAGCCCATGACGAACTTCTCGTTCTTCTGATGAGGAGTCTCAATATACGAACGAGCATTCTTGGGCAAAGCTTCAAACTCAGAAATGTACTCCAACACTGGTCGACCATTATGCTTTAGCTCAACAAACTTCTTGAACAGAATTGACTTCTGGGCAGTAGAAATGAATTTCGTCTCGAACTTGATTCGAAATTGATCCCAAGTAATTTCATCTTTATAAGTCTCTAAAGTGACAAAGTTCCACCAATCCATAGCTCTGCCCTGTAGTTGTCTCGATGCAAGCTTCCTCTTAGTCGCATCCTCAATACCCACATCTCCGAATGAAAGTATCAAGCCACCCTTGAATCTCCCCAGTTGGCTCTGTCCATTCGAACGACTTCCTAGCAAAAGTAGTGAAATCCTTACACAGCTTCGCGAAATCAACCACCCTAGGTACTTGCACCTAAACCCCAACATCTACCCCGACTGCTTCTGGAGCGGGTACTCTCCTCGTGATCACTGCCACCATGGCCTCGAAAATAGTTGGGTAATCTAGTAAACCACCAACTCTCCCTCCAGGAACAGGCTCCTCCCCAGCAGTATGTCTTGAAGATCAATGACTCATTCTAAATCTGAAAATAGAATGATTAGTCCACGCATTAGAATAACTGCAATTGAGTTCAAGATTTACTATATTTACACCATAATATAGTATTCATCCCTTAGAAAAGTACAAATACGTCTCTCGTACGCCATTACGTCCACGAACTTTGGATAAACCTGATTAACCAAAGCTTTCATACCAAATGTGACGACAACCCATTATCTCATGCACAAACCAAGGAGAAATGCGTTGTAGGATGTGCCAGGTCGATATGGGACATCAAGATAGAATAACATAAGCAAAAACCTGTCGTATAACTCATAGCGAAAGGATAAAATATAATAGGACATATATAACATGCAATAGTAGCGAAGCAAAATTGAACAGAATCTTAAACTTTTCATATCATCATGAAAATATTTGTAACACCCCGTATGTTAAATAACTTGTTATAACATAAATCAGAGCAGAATTAAATTTAATATTCTGAATCAGGGGAAACGGGCTGTGCCATTGCGTTCGTCTCGGAAAAATACGCGAAATAGAGTCCGAGTTTTCGTAAATCGGAGTCCGTATGACCAAGTTATGGCCCGTCAAAGTTTCACGAAAAATCAAAAACGAAAACTGCTCATGTTTTGAGGCCCGGGATGAGTTTTGGGCTGTTTTTTTTGGGCCCTAAATGGTTCCTACACTTGACTTCTTCCCCAAGACATGCTTTAAAGGCTAGGATTGGTTCTAGGGTATATCCTATGGTCCTAAAACATCTAACTAATCTATATATACACCCTAATACCCCCCTTTATCCTTACCAAAAATAGATCTAAGGCCATTATGCCACCACTTAGAAAATTGGAGAGCCTCCACTAAAAATCCTAAGAGGGTTTGCAAGCTAATCTACATCTTCTTCTACTTAATCATTGGGATTTGCTTCATTTAACTTGCTAATCTTGTTTTGGTGAGCTTCTATCCCCTTAATAATCAATTATTGAATTGATTATGATAAGATGTGATAAAGTATGGCTATGTTTGTGGATCCATATATTTATGCAAGCTTGATGTAGTGAATATTATGTGTTTTGCAAGTTATATGCCTTATGTCATGCAAGTTTCATAATATGTAATCATGATATTTTTATGCAAGTTGTTTCATGATGTTTATGATGCAAAACACTAAGTGAATATGGATCCATTATGCAAACATGTTATGCAAGTATGTGAGTACTTATGCAAGTCATGTATATGCTTATATGCATGTTTAACATCCTATGCAAGTATGTGAATGTTTATGCAAGTTATGTATATGTTGAAATGCAAGTTTAACATAATATGCAAGCCTATGCAAGTATGTGAATGTTTATGCAAGTTATGTATATGTTGAAATGCAAGTTTAACATAATATGCAAGCCTATGCAAGTATGTGAATGTTTATGCAAGTTATGTATATGTTGAAATGCAAGTTTAACATAATATGCAAGCCTATGCAAGTATGTGAATGTTTATGCAAGTTATGTATATGTTGAAATGCAAGTTTAACATAATATGCAAGCCTATGCAAGTATGTGAATGTTTATGCAAGTTATGTATATGTTGAAATGCAAGTTTAACATAATATGCAAGCCTATGCAAGTATGTGAATGTTTATGCAAGTTATGTATATGTTGAAATGCAAGTTTAACATAATATGCAAGCCTATGCAAGTATGTGAATGTTTATGCAAGTTATGTATATGTTGAAATGCAAGTTTAACATGATATGCAAGCTTATGCAAGTATATGAATGCTTATGCAAGTATGTGAGTGCTTATGCAAGTTAAGTATATGCTAAAATGCAAGTTCTACATGTTATGCAAATCACATGTTTGATGATATGTAAGTTCATATGCAACATGTTATGTAAGACACATGTTTGATAATATGCAAGTTTGGGTTAAATGTAGTTGGGTTAATATATGCTCATATATGCAAGTTGGCATCCTCTTAACCCATGACAAAGTTGTATGCTAAACCCATGATATTTGTAATGATCTTCCCCTTATTTATGTCATGAAATGAGAACGATTTACGTGGGGAACGATGGGGTTGGTAAATATGTTAATAAAAATATGATTGGGTATGATTAAGCATACAATAAAAATAAATTACCATAAGTGGGAATTTACCTATTAAGTTAGGTCTACCCCATGGGAATTTACCTATTGAGTTAGGTCTACCCATGTTATGGAAAATTTGATATTAATTAGGGATAATTAATATGGGGGTGATTAATTAGGATTAATTAATCAACTAAGACACGAGGTTGGACCCTTTTGTAGCGGAAGTCTGCCCGGAACCGACCGGCCATCCAGCGGCTACAAATGATTGGCCCAATGTGAGAGGTCTTAGTCATAAATTAAATACATGATTAAAGTAAAGACACGAGGTTAGGCCCTTTTTATGACAGAAGTCTGCCCGGAACCAACCGGCATATCCAGCAGTCATAAAAGACGGTCTAATGTGGGAGGTCTTTATGAGGTCATGATCTTAATTAATGAATTAAGAAACACTTAACCATATTAGCATGTAGTGGGACATGAGGGGTTAAGTGGGTGCCTTGGGGTGGCATGATGAGACTAGTGGGTTGCCTTGGGTGGCAATAGAAAAATACGATTAGAATACTTAACCAAGGTGGAACATGTAATTAAACATGATAAAAGGGTTAAGTAAGTGTCATGGGTGGCATGTGAGAATACGATTAGAATACTTAACCAAGGTGGAACATGTAATTAAACATGATTAAGGGGTTAAGTAAGTGCCATGGGTGGCATGTGGGAATCTAGTGAGTGCCCTAAGTGGCAATTGAAATATGATTAAAGGACTTAGCCAAGATTTATAACATGTAAGGGGACATGGTTAAAGGGTTAAGTGGGATGCACTAGATTAAACGACAAGCTTAAGTAGTAGCTTGTGGGGGCCCATTTCAACCAATATCCCAACGTATCTTTGTAGGCTCGACCCTTGTCGGGTGACGGGACACGCATATTGGGCTTGACTGTAAGAGGCCAAAACGGGTTAGTGGTGGCAACGCGGGATCAACGGGTTTCATATGCGTGTGTGGACCCGGGCTGGTTGGTAAGTCGTTGTTGCATCGGGTAGATATAAAGCCGTGCACAGTGATATTATATGGTAGCCACTTTGGGAAATGATACACCCCCTTTTGTGGGACCAGCACGGGTATCTACGGTAGGGAGCCGATCGCTTGGGGGTAGTGGGTACACCTAGTAAAAATAGGGGCAGACGGCACCTGTGTAGGGGTACAAGAAACTACCAGGTGAAAAATTACTAAGTACACTTAGTGGGATCAACCTTTAAGTAGGAATTACTCTTGGTGGGTAGAACTGGTGTGGTGCAGTTAGTAATTATCCTTGGGTGGGTAGATGCGTCTTTACGGTTATCTTAGTTCGTCCTGTGTTCGTGGGCAACTTAGTGTAGTCATTATCCCCAAAGATACCATACCGAGTTCATATCATACCCTAATTACTTTAATAATTGTATTATTAAGGAGATAGGGTTCACTCAGGCTTATGTCTGACCCCCGTTGTTTTTATCTTTTTCCTTCAGGTCCTCAGGTTGGGCCTAGTGCTAGTGGGTTTTGATCAGTTTGCTTTATCTATCTCTTGGAGCTTGGACCGTAGATGTAGAGCTCAGCTTATCTTATCTTTTCTGTTATGGCTATTTGTTATGAGTAGTGGGATTATGTACTTATTTTATTCAGGATGGATATTTTGTACTTGACTCTTGTTATGGTTTTATGATGTAACCAAACATGTTTTACTTTCCGCTGCTATGAGATGATGTTTTAAAATTTTCAAGTATTACATTATATCTGTCTTGTTGTAATTTTACTGTTCTATACCCACTAAAAATACTCCACCGATGCTATGGCATTCCCTTAGTGAGTGACTATAGCGGGTGTGGGGTGTTACACGTGGTATCAGAGCAAAGGTTACCAGAACAGATAAAAGTTTTAGAAAACTATTTTTCTAAAAACATTTTTGGAAGAAATATTTTCAAAAACATGTCTTTTAAAAGAAAAGTTTTTGAAAGAAAAGCATAATCCCCGATAGCCATACCTTTATCTCTCAAATTCTCCGTTTTGAATCTTTCCCTTTTTCGTCTCAGCATGGCTGAAGATCTTTATCTTCCGGATAGTGTAGCGGTACCAGTATGGTATAGGAGGTTGTTAGAGGCTAGGGCCGCCGCTGCAGGTCCAGCAAATGTTCCTCCTCCACCCGTTGCACTCGTTTCTCCTCGCGCGGATACTTTTGCTATGACTTGTAGGAAGTTTAAGGCTATGGGAGGAAAACCTTTTGTGGGAGCTAGGGATTGGCTTAATGAGACGGAAGAATTGATGGAAATCTTGGAAGTAGAAGAGGGAAAGAAAGTCGGGTTGGCCGCTTGGTTAATGGAAGGAGAGGCCTCGTTCTGGTGGGAGGTCACTAATGGAGAACGCCCGATTGACTCTTGGGTGGATTTCAGGCATAGGTTTGAGGCAAGGTTTCTCTCAAAAGCAGAAGAAAATATGCATAAGGAAGAGAAGGGTCCCAATGCTAGTAAAGCACCCGAGAAGAAAGGAGATCAGAAGAGACCTCAACAGCAGCAGCAAAACAAAGGTGGGAAGGGCAACGGTGGCAAGGGAAAGAAGAGGTGCTTCAATTGTGGGACACTAGGCCACCTAAACAAAGATTGTCGCAAGAAGACTAAGACTGGCTGCTTCCACTGTGGCGAAGCAGGGCATCTGATGAAAAACTGTCCAAAGAAGGAGCAAGGGACGGGGTCTACCTCAGGAGGACTGGTGCAAGCTCATGTGGCACCAGGTCAGGCTAGGGGGCAAGTACAGGCTCTCGCGATTCGGGAAAGAGGTAGAACTACTTCTATTGAAAGTCTAGTTTTTCTGATCAATCATCCTGTCCGTACTTTGTATGATTTTGACACATTGAGTTCGTTTATCTCATCATTACTAGTAGAGTCACTGCACTGAGACACCAGTTGGTAGATGATCCCTTAGTTGTTTCAAACCCAATTGGGCTCCATGATGTGTTTGGGTTTGAAAGTTCCTATACTTAGCGTTGGGTTTAGATGTGATGCTTGTTGGGCTTCACGGGCTATGGGTTAGTGGGCATGGACTGGTTATCCAGTAGGGGTGCCGTTCTTGATTTGGGGGGGGGAGAGTTGTTAGGCTTATGGGCCGCTTGGGTGACACTCTTGAGATCTCTTGTAATCCCATAGAATCTGTTATGCTAAGGTATCTAGAATCGCTTGACACGTTGGTCTAGAGTCTGCGATCTGTTAGAGTGGTCCAGGAATACCCGGATGTGTTTGAGGAGGTGAAGGGCTTACCTCCGAAGCGGGAGATTGACTTCCGAATATATCTGGTGGATAATGCTAAACCAGTATCTTGGCCAGTGTGCCACATGGCTCCTAGTGGGAGGAGGGAACTCCATAAGTAAGTAGGCGATTTGCTTAAAAAGGGGTCCATAAGACGAAGTATATCGGAGTGGGGCGCTCCAGTAGTTTTGTTATGAAGGCGGATGGGTCCCTCAGACTTTGTGTAGGCTAAAGAGAACTAAAGAAACTCACAAAGAAGAATAGACACCCATTGCCAAGGATTGATGATCTCTTTGATCGGTTGGCTGGCGCCTCAGTATTTTTGTAGTAAGACTTAGCCACGGGATTTCATCAGTCGAGAGTGGCTGAGGATAGCATAGAAAAGACTGCCTTTAGGACTCCGGATGATTTCTTTTATGAGTGGCTGGTGATGCCATTTGGTTTGACATACGCCCCGCATGTTTGGTTAATTTGATGAGAAGGGTGTACAAGGAGTACCTAAATAAGTTGTGATGGTCTTTATGGATGACATTTTGGTCTTTTCTAGGAACGAAATAAGTTTTCGTATGTGCTCAATAGGCTGAGCAGAGCCAGTATAGAATAAACGACGGTTTTGGAACGAGACTGGCGAGAACATCCAGAATTGGTCAAGGGCGTAATTAATTAGCCATTTTTATTTGTATCATCTCACGTAGGTCGTCTGAATCCGAAGGAGGTATCCCTTGGGTGTTTGTCTGATATTGGTTTAGGCCTTTGGGGCTTGCATTTGGGGGATGCCGAATTCGACTAGGGTGGTCTGCGTGGGAGACGGTTATGATGATTTTGGATGATATCCTGGTGGAGAAGAGCATGCCCTACATCTTAGGGAAGTGTTGGAGACTCTTCGAGTGCATAGTCTTAGGACAACAAAAGTGGATGGGATCCTTAGCATCCTATGAGTAAGGGTAACATGGTAGCAGACGCCTTAAGAAGAAAAAGGTTGTCCTTGAGTTCATTGTTCGTTGAACGACGGAGCTTAGAGTTTATTTCTAAGTTTGACTTTAGACCTTCCATTGACTTTGTACCCGGTTTGCTAGCCTCCTTGGTTAGACCTACTCTTTTGGGGTGGATTGGAAGAGCACAGAGGGACGACCCACAGTTGGTTGAGTTGATAGAGAAGCTCATAAGGGGGGAGTCGTCCAGCCATTTGAGTAGGAACACCCTAGACGATAGGGGTGTTTGCGTAGAGACGGTAGACTTGGTGTACCGCAAGACGAGGGTTTGAGGAAAGCTATTCTTGATGACGCACACCGTTCTAGGATGACCATTCATCCCGGTGGGGATAAGATGTACCAAGACATGAAGAGGGTTTTCTTCTGGGCTGGTATGAAGAAAGATGTGGCCGAGTATGTCGCTCTATGTTAGGTGTGCCAGCAAGTGAAGGCGGAGCAAAGGAAACCAGGTGGGTTGCTTCACCCATTGGAGGTTCCGCAATGGAAGTGGGATAGCATCTCGATGGATTTTATTGACGGGTTACCCAGGTCGAGGAAGGGTAATACAGGAATTTGGGTGGGGGTAGATAGACTTACTGAGAGCACCCATTTCATACCTATGAAGAGCAAGAGGACTGCTCCATGGCTAGCTTCAGTATATCTTCGAGAGATAGTTCGATTACATGGGGTACCCTCTAGCATAGTGAGTGATCGAGATCCTATCTTCACTAGAGAGTTTTTGAAGAATTCGCAAGAGGCGGTAGGGACTCAGTTGGGTATGAGTACCGCATATCATCCTCAGACGGATAGCCAGACTGAGAGGGTGAATCATGTTTTAGAAGACCTTTATGAGGCTATGTATCTTGGATTTTGGAGGTACATGGGAGGAGCATCTTCCATTGGCGGAGTTGCCCGACAGACTTAGTGATGTATTCTATGGGAGGAAGTGCCTACATGAGACCGCAGAGGTGGTAGAGCCGAGTTTGCTTAGAGAAGTGGAAGCAGAGCGTGATGCGACGATTCGACGAGCTCCTACTTGCATCCTTGGGTCAGAGATTTGGAAGCTGAGAAACAGAGAGGTTCAACTAGTCAAAGTACAAAGGGGAGATGAAGAGAGTGACGCTACCTGGGAGACGGAAGCGAAGATGCGTTCGAGGTACCCTTTTTCTTTCGGAGGGTATATCCTTTTGCTTCTCCTTCATCACATATCTTGTGCTTATCTTATTCTTAGTATGTCCTCTCGTTAGTACTTTTGACCTTTAGATAGGGTAAACCTATGGTTGAAACATGTGTTTGAGACATGTTATGGTTGATGGATGCAAGTGGATGCAAGTGTTTGCTAATGGTTGCTCGTGGATGCATATACACACACTCTAGGCACTAGATCGGCTCAGTCACTTCATATTGCATATTGCATAAAATTGTGTGTAGGAAGATATATTTATGGATGTATAATGGTTGTGTTATCACATGGATGATGCATTTTGGTGAATGATTGTGCACTCATGTAGATATTGTATGTGTCGATAGGGTTCGCTCGCATACATAATGGATGCATGGCACTATCATGGTTTGCATATGTTCATACATTAGATAGGGAACATATACACACACTTTTTGCATATACTCATACATCATTAGAAACTGTTTAAGGACAATGGATGCCAGTGTTTGATGGTTGAGTAGATGGTTGTTTGGTTGGTAGGATACGTTCTTCTTGACTTAGAGATTTCGGGGACGAAATCCTTTAAGTAGGGGAGAATGTAACACCCCGTATGTTAAATACCTTGTTATAACATAAATCAGAGCAGAATTAAATTTAATATTCTAAATCAGGGGAAACGGGCTGTGCCATTGCGTTCGTCTCGGAAAAATACGCGAAATAGAGTCCGAGTTTTCGTAAATCGGAGTCCGTATGACCAAGTTATGGCCCGTCAAAGTTTCACGAAAAATCAAAAACGAAAACTGCTCATGTTTTGAGGCCCGGGATGAGTTTTGGGCTGTTTTTTTTGGGCCCTAAATGGTTCCTACACTTGACTTCTTCCCCAAGACATGCTTTAAAGGCTAGGATTGGTTCTAGGGTATATCCTATGGTCCTAAAACATCTAACTAATCTATATATACACCCTAATACCCCCCTTTATCCTTACCAAAAATAGATCTAAGGCCATTATGCCACCACTTAGAAAATTGGAGAGCCTCCACTAAAAATCCTAAGAGGATTTGCAAGCTAATCTACATCTTCTTCTACTTAATCATTGGGATTTGCTTCATTTAACTTGCTAATCTTGTTTTGGTGAGCTTCTATCCCCTTAATAATCAATTATTGAATTGATTATGATAAGATGTGATAAAGTATGGCTATGTTTGTGGATCCATATATTTATGCAAGCTTGATGTAGTGAATATTATGTGTTTTGCAAGTTATATGCCTTATGTCATGCAAGTTTCATAATATGTAATCATGATATTTTTATGCAAGTTGTTTCATGATGTTTATGATGCAAAACACTAAGTGAATATGGATCCATTATGCAAACATGTTATGCAAGTATGTGAGTACTTATGCAAGTCATGTATATGCTTATATGCATGTTTAACATCCTATGCAAGTATGTGAATGTTTATGCAAGTTATGTATATGTTGAAATGCAAGTTTAACATAATATGCAAGCCTATGCAAGTATGTGAATGTTTATGCAAGTTATGTATATGTTGAAATGCAAGTTTAACATAATATGCAAGCCTATGCAAGTATGTGAATGTTTATGCAAGTTATGTATATGTTGAAATGCAAGTTTAACATAATATGCAAGCCTATGCAAGTATGTGAATGTTTATGCAAGTTATGTATATGTTGAAATGCAAGTTTAACATAATATGCAAGCCTATGCAAGTATGTGAATGTTTATGCAAGTTATGTATATGTTGAAATGCAAGTTTAACATAATATGCAAGCCTATGCAAGTATGTGAATGTTTATGCAAGTTATGTATATGTTGAAATGCAAGTTTAACATAATATGCAAGCCTATGCAAGTATGTGAATGTTTATGCAAGTTATGTATATGTTGAAATGCAAGTTTAACATAATATGCAAGCCTATGCAAGTATGTGAATGTTTATGCAAGTTATGTATATGTTGAAATGCAAGTTTAACATAATATGCAAGCCTATGCAAGTATGTGAATGTTTATGCAAGTTATGTATATGTTGAAATGCAAGTTTAACATGATATGCAAGCTTATGCAAGTATATGAATGCTTATGCAAGTATGTGAGTGCTTATGCAAGTTAAGTATATGCTAAAATGCAAGTTCTACATGTTATGCAAATCACATGTTTGATGATATGTAAGTTCATATGCAACATGTTATGTAAGACACATGTTTGATAATATGCAAGTTTGGGTTAAATGTAGTTGGGTTAATATATGCTCATATATGCAAGTTGGCATCCTCTTAACCCATGACAAAGTTGTATGCTAAACCCATGATATTTGTAATGATCTTCCCCTTATTTATGTCATGAAATGAGAACGATTTACGTGGGGAACGATGGGGTTGGTAAATATGTTAATAAAAATATGATTGGGTATGATTAAGCAAACAATAAAAATAAATTACCATAAGTGGGAATTTACCTATTAAGTTAGGTCTACCCCATGGGAATTTACCTATTGAGTTAGGTCTACCCATGTTATGGAAAATTTGATATTAATTAGGGATAATTAATATGGGGGTGATTAATTAGGATTAATTAATCAACTAAGACACGAGGTTGGACCCTTTTGTAGCGGAAGTCTGCCCGGAACCGACCGGCCATCCAGCGGCTACAAATGATTGGCCCAATGTGAGAGGTCTTAGTCATAAATTAAATACATGATTAAAGTAAAGACACGAGGTTAGGCCCTTTTTATGACAGAAGTCTGCCCGGAACCAACCGGCATATCCAGCAGTCATAAAAGACGGTCTAATATGGGAGGTCTTTATGAGGTCATGATCTTAATTAATGAATTAAGAAACACTTAACCATATTAGCATGTAGTGGGACATGAGGGGTTAAGTGGGTGCCTTGGGGTGGCATGATGAGACTAGTGGGTTGCCTTGGGTGGCAATAGAAAAATACGATTAGAATACTTAACCAAGGTGGAACATGTAATTAAACATGATAAAAGGGTTAAGTAAGTGCCATGGGTGGCATGTGAGAATACGATTAGAATACTTAACCAAGGTGGAACATGTAATTAAACATGATTAAGGGGTTAAGTAAGTGCCATGGGTGGCATGTGGGAATCTAGTGAGTGCCCTAAGTGGCAATTGAAATATGATTAAAGGACTTAGCCAAGATTTATAACATGTAAGGGGACATGGTTAAAGGGTTAAGTGGGATGCACTAGATTAAACGACAAGCTTAAGTAGTAGCTTGTGGGGGCCCATTTCAACCAATATCCCAACGTATCTTTGTAGGCTCGACCCTTGTCGGGTGACGGGACACGCATATTGGGCTTGACTGTAAGAGGCCAAAACGGGTTAGCGGTGGCAACGCGGGATCAACGGGTTTCATATGCGTGTGTGGACCCGGGCTGGTTGGTAAGTCGTTGTTGCATCGGGTAGATATAAAGCCGTGCACAGTGATATTATATGGTAGCCACTTTGGGAAATGATACACCCCCTTTTGTGGGACCAGCACGGGTATCTACGGTAGGGAGCCGATCGCTTGGGGGTAGTGGGTACACCTAGTAAAAATAGGGGCAGACGGCACCTGTGTAGGGGTACAAGAAACTACCGGGTGAAAAATTACTAAGTACACTTAGTGGGATCAACCTTTAAGTAGGAATTACTCTTGGTGGGTAGAACTGGTGTGGTGCAGTTAGTAATTATCCTTGGGTGGGTAGATGCGTCTTTACGGTTATCTTAGTTCGTCCTGTGTTCGTGGGCAACTTAGTGTAGTCATTATCCCCAAAGATACCATACCGAGTTCATATCATACCCTAATTACTTTAATAATTGTATTATTAAGGAGATAGGGTTCACTCAGGCTTATGTCTGACCCCCGTTGTTTTTATCTTTTTCCTTCAGGTCCTCAGGTTGGGCCTAGTGCTAGTGGGTTTTGATCAGTTTGCTTTATCTATCTCTTGGAGCTTGGACCGTAGATGTAGAGCTCAGCTTATCTTATCTTTTCTGTTATGGCTATTTGTTATGAGTAGTGGGATTATGTACTTATTTTATTCAGGATGGATATTTTGTACTTGACTCTTGTTATGGTTTTATGATGTAACCAAACATGTTTTACTTTCCGCTGCTATGAGATGATGTTTTAAAATTTTCAAGTATTACATTATATCTGTCTTGTTGTAATTTTACTGTTCTATACTCACTAAAAATACTCCACCGATGCTATGGCATTCCCTTAGTGAGTGACTATAGCGGGTGTGGGGTGTTACAATATTCATATGTCAAACTGGATTACATCAGAGTCTGTACAATAAGCTTCACTACAGGTTCACTTAGAGTAGCACACATCATTAATAACAGCGGAAACAACATATATGTATAGTAGGAAATAATACGTCAGCCTCCTACTCGTTGTCGCTCCGCGACATCGTCCTCATCAAGATCAACTACCTGTTACCTAATAATCAGTCTGGCCAAGGCAATAAGAGGGAAACATAAAACGTTGAGTCGGACAATGGTCTTAATGAGCGATAAGACAACTATCAACAATATCATCAATATAGCATATGAGAAATAGGCAGATCAATCATCTAATCTACCAACACATCAACCGAGAAGAACCCCAAACCCGTCTCCTCCACAACCCATAGTGATAGTATTTCCCAGAGAATTAGAGAAGAAACAAATATTACATCCATAGCAAACAGTTATCAAGCATAGAACATCCTAATCGACTTTTACACCTTCCAAGCACAAACACCTGTAACAACCAGGAAAATCAGAACCAATTTAAAAATTTTATTTTGGCAATTTTAATGAATTTTTAGTTTTTAAAATGGTTTATTTTATATAATAACAACTAGAAATTTATTTTAAATAGAATTAGAACGTATAAATTAATTTAAATCGAAGTTAGAATATAAATATTTATTTTAAGTATAAAAGGAATTAGAAATGGC
Source organism: Allium sativum (assembly GCA_030737875.1). NCBI lineage: Eukaryota > Viridiplantae > Streptophyta > Magnoliopsida > Asparagales > Amaryllidaceae > Allium > Allium sativum. Next base: position 215,969,809 of record CM060916.1, on the reverse strand, counting down.
GTGGTAGTTTGAAAATTCGATTTCAAATTTCAAATGAATGTACATGATTCAAAATAAACCGGATTTTAGAGAAACCAGAAATATTTGAATCTATTTGAAAATATCTTTCCAACAAATCTGAAAAAAATCCAAATTTCATAGTTGGAATATAAAACTATGTCCAGTTGAAAATTCAGAATAGTCGCTATGGAAATATAGCCCATATAAATGATGATTTTGAAACCGACCTCCATTTTCGATGAAACGATAAGGAACTTCGCTCGATCCGAATTGGTCGCTAAACCAACCAAGACTGTTCGAAACCCCTAATTGTTTTGAGAACACGACAAATCTGAACACAAACAGAAGAACATTTCATTGTTTATTACAACAATTCCATCAGAATACAAGAATATACAGAGTATGAATAAATATTACACATCATAAATTATCAGAGATTTAAATACATTACTGCAGCGGAAAATAATACAAAATACAACTAGAAGTAATACACGGATACAGAGCTTTCCGAATATCGCTTCAGCTGTAAATCAGGATCCTGTGAATATAAATATGCAAAACCAAAACTACTAGCCGCCCGTGTCAAAATAGGCACCCAGAGTTCAGGTTAAAACAATAAACTCCAGGTCAGTCATGTGACTGGTGTGAGAACTAAAACAGTTATTTAAAGCTTTACTTTAAATTAGATATATCAAGGGACCACGTCGTATAACACGGAACGAGTTTCCTCCCAAGAATACCAGTGCATATAACAAAACAACGCAATGCTTTTTGGAAAAATGAAGCTATTATAAGACCCAGGTCCCATCACACAATGCAACACAAGCCTGAGGATAGGGTTTTCCCTTATAATAGTCAAACATGCTTGGTACGTTAAAAACAAATCATTTGATACTATTATAAGTGTATAGTGTCAAAATAATTTCAATTATAAATATCAATCATAGACGACATGGGTACCATATATCATGTCGCCATACTAGGCTCTACAATCAAAACCGCAAATGTCACGTATTGAAAGTTGGATTTCCATATGTGAACCAAGGCAAGGCATCGTCCTTACCGCTTCGAGACGCTCTAGCCTGCCCCTCAGGTCAGAGCTCGAGTGACATTTGGATCGTCAAGGCCGGTCCACCGATGTGGATTAAAATGCCTGGACACTGCGTTTTCCCACCCTATGGGGTGTCAATCAGTCCAATGACTCCATCGGCCCCACATAGTCACCGATATATCCGAGGCGCCTCGCAACCCAACAACCACATAAGCCAAACTCGTCAGGGCGTGTCAAACCCTGACGCCACTTCTAGCTAGAAGGAAACGCATGTCCTCCCTAAGGTCCTTCTCTCGTTTCTGGTTCACATCGGGGTGTGAGGCTCGTGAATTAACGCTACACAAAGCTGTGCCACACAGGCTGTGCTTTGATCATCAACCACAAGACTCTGCTTTTCAACAGAAGCCTTGATCATTTGCATCTTAGCATGCCACACAGGAAGACCACTCCATGCAACCGATATCCATCAATCACACAGAATGATATCCAATATCAAACACATAGTCCATTTACAAGTCCGTTCTGGGTCTGAACGAAATCAGAGGCACCTTGTACCTCGCATATCCATCGATCTCCAAGTACGTCTGGATGATCACTAACTGATTCCCTCCTCTTGGGTGTACGGCCCAATCAAGATCATCAGTAATTATCCAAACGACGTGAAGACCTCCGGTCTTCGACCACCGTCTTCATCCTCGACACATCGTCGAATCAGTTATTCAGAATGGGATAAACCCGGTCTTTCTGAATAACTCGCATATATAATAAACAAGTGTTACACAAACACAACATACGCCTCATTCCAATTCAGAATATTCTTTTATTCAAATATTCTTACACTTTGGAAAAGTTCCCACTAATTTTATCAAAGATAAATTCTTTAAATTTATTCCTTAATCTTCCTTTGAATATCAATTCAAATTAGTCGGGATCAGCGAACCACACCGAAGTAATCATTTATTTTATTTCCCAATCCCAACCTATTCATCCCATGAAGTAAAACTGGTAATACTTCATATCTAACACCACGGTGTTATCGGTAAATTCAATTACCATTTCACGTCTAAATCTAATTAAAGATTTAACTATCGCCTGGAGCAAAACTGGTGATACTCCATTCTCGATCATTCTAATCTAATTAAAGATTCGTTAAAACTCCACTTAGTTTTAATCTTCTCAAAAATCAATATCCTGTCTTTAACTGGGTAAAGAACCAATGTCATCTAAAACACGATTCACGATAAACCCAAATCCCATTTGATATTAAATACAAGGCTCTGAATAGAAAATATATTGGCTTATATTCAATATCAAATTCTACGAACAACAAATATCGTATTGGAAAATAACGATATAAATATATCTTTCAAATTTCCATAATAATATCTCTATAATCACGAAATCCAACATCAAAATATTCCAAAGACAATTTCGATTCAAATCCATTTCCACTTTATATATTGGAAATTCTGGTTATTTTCTAAACAATTTCAAATCCAATTTATTTATTTTAAAAATAAATGGGATTATAATTCTAGTTCAAAACTAGTTCATTTCGATAAAAATCTATTTTTATCTTTTCAAATTTGGAATTTTCATCCCAATTCTTCACAAATAATTTCTTATGATTTTACACAAATTATTACTATTTTTAATAATTTTATCAAGGCTCGTACAGTCGATTTCCATCAACGGCCATCGAACTGCACTTACATCGACCTTTTCCAAATTTGATTTGGACATAATTCCAAATCCAACCGTTAGATTTCAAAACTCTAATTTTCTTAGAAATCTCTTTTCGATACGAACCCAACGGTTCCGGTTTTAGGAGAATCCGACGGTCGGATCTCCCGTAATGTCCATTCGAAGTCAATGGTCGAAATTCGCGAACTGCCGCAGTGCGGCGCGTTCTATTCAGGCCATTATATTATATATATATAATATATATTTCGTCGATTTTCTTTTAAAACATATTTTATAAATCGGTTTAAATTCGTTTTCAAAACGATTTCAACTTCATATTCAATTTCGAGTCAAAATTGAATATTCCACATCATCGATATACAAATGACAATATTTTCAAACGTTATATTTTGAAATCACTTCCTTTTCGATATTCATTATAAAATCGATATAAATATCATTCACGCCAAAATGGCGCATATCTAATCAACATGGCTTTATATATTTCAATAACTTCGTTATTCTATTCAACAAATGAACATTTTCTTCAACACATTAATTTATATTTCTTTCATCACATGAATATTCTCAACACGTGAGTATCATCAACACATGACTATTTTTATTATTTAATATATTTTATAGAATTGTGCTTTATATCATTTAATTCTTAATCAGACTCTAACTGTAAATTAGCAAGAGAACAATTCCCTAAGTATTAACCCCGAAGGCCGAAACCAACATCAGATCAATACCCAGGAAACCATTCATCTTAATTGATTTCCAGTTAGTTTCTACATTTATATATGGTAAAGATGTAAATTTTATTGTTAAAATATTTCGTTCAACACATGATAAGTTTCAACACATGAATATTCTCAACACATGAGTATCGTCAATACATGACTATTTTTATTATTTAATATATTTTATAATATTCTTTATTTTCCCATTTGGAATGAGGCCCAAAAAATTACCATATAATGTTAATTATATGGATTCCATACAAGACATGTATATAATAGCAACGATAAATAATCAACCATCATCCAGAGTGCATTCTACACTGTATAAGCATCAGATATAAACATTCAACGCTTATAACAGCCTGTCAATCAATCGATCGACATACAGCTAATTATTGGGATTAGTGTATGTCCAACTTCATCCCAACACCCGTGTGGGGTTTCAAACAATCAAACATAGATTTTATTTGTGCAGTTGGGCGATGTGTAAAATTTATCGTCCCAATCAATATCAGTCAAATCGGTGTACATAAACAAATCATTTGATTTGTAAATGAAGATTTATTTTATTTCAACACATGAATTTTATTTTATTTCAACACATGAATTTTATTCTATTCAACACATGAAATTTATTATATTCAATACGTGAATTTTATTCTATTCAACACATGAATTTTATTCTATTCAACACATGAATTTTATTCTATTCAACACTTGAATTTTATTCTATTCAACACATGAATTTCATTCTATTCCACACATGAATTTTATTCTTTCCATTCCACCTCACAATCAATTTTCACACAAACAAATCAATCCAAACGAAATCAAACAAACAAGTCGTCCATGGTCTGTGGACGACGGGTGTCGGGTGCCGCTAAGCACCGTCTGCATCATAATATATATTTCAACTAGAAAATAAATTAAAAGTGAGGAGTTCTCACCGAGAGCTAAACCAAATGTCGCGACTCTTCATATGTAGGAAATCTTCATCGTGCTTGCCCTTCGTCACTTTCGTCACCCGTATTTGCTACATATATAAAAATCACATTTTTATATTCTCTAGTATATAAAAAATTTATTTTTAATCTGCGACTCATATAAAAATCGAATTTTTTTTCGCTACAACATATATAAAAACCGTATTTTTATATTCTCTATCTTATAAAAATCGTATTTTTATTCTTTCTATAACATAAAAATCATATTTTTATTCTTCTCACTATATAAAAATTATATTCTTGATTCACTTCTTATATAAAAATCGCATCTTTATACGCATTTCATGAACAAAAATCTTATCTTTACTTCAATAAAAAATCTAATCTTTATTTCGCTACACATATATAAAAATTATATTTTTATTTACGCTACTTCCTTATACAAATCATTTCAAAATCAAATCTTTATAGTTTCAAAAATCTAATCTTTAAATAAAAATCAAACCTTTCTTTATACAAAAATTAAACTTCTCTCTAATAAAAATCAAACGTTTCATTATATAAAATCAAAACTTTCTCAAATAAAAATCTGATTTACTATAAGTAAATAAATAAAAGTCAGTTTTTTATATAAAATAACAAGTTTTAAAAACTCACTGTTGCTTTCGGAGGAGGGAGAGGAGCGCGGGGGGAGGGGGGAGGGGGTGGAGGCGCGGGCTGTAGATGGTGGTCGGTGCGGTGGTGGTTCGCCAGAGGTGGCGGCTGGAAGTTAGGGTTGAACGAGTTTTATTTGGGGGGCCGTGATTTGGATCCGGATTCACCGAGGAGGCGAGGGGAGCGAGCGATGGGGAGGAGGTCTGACGCTGTTCGGCGGTGCCAGCCAAGGCGATGGCGGCGGTCTGGAGGGGGCGACGAGGAGCGGTGCGGTTTTTTTCTTTCTTTCCCTTTTTTTATTTCGACATGTTCTGAAGTGAACGACGTGGGAAGGAATAAAGGAGATAAGGAGTTGACTTTTTTTATTTAATTATATATTTAATTAATTTAATCTACCAAAAAGTTATCTTTTGTTTCGAACTCCAATCGAGACCCAACGACTGTCGTCCCTAGCTAATTACCCCCATTCCGAACACAATGAGATATGTATCGTAAGCCGATTCGATCGTTTCGACCAGTTTCCATCAAAATCAAAATATAAATCTATATATTGAATTTGAACGCACATTTCAATTTACCGGGGCCACATACGGACTCTAAAAATTCCCGAAAAATACTTTCTAGCTTCGTATTGACGATACGGTTCTAACAAAACTAATTTCATCAAATTATGAGACCGTTTGAAAAATGGCCATTTTCTAGTCGATTAAATTTGACTAAAACCGACAAAACACGTTTTACTTCGCCACGCTCACATATTGATTCAGAAAATTATGAATTTTGAAACCTAACAATAATTTGACGTGCCGGATCCAACAAAAGTGGTTTCGTTGAAAACAGAGATCGTTTGCAAAATTTCCATTTTTAAGGGCTCAAAATTCCATAGCGACTGTTCTGAATTTTCAATTGGACATATCTTTTTATTCCCGCTATGAAATTTCAATTTTTCGTATTCGTTGGAAAGATATTCTCAATTAGATTCTAATATTTTTGGTTTCGCTAAAATCCGGTTTATTTTGAATCCTGTACATTCATTTGAACTTTGAAATCAAAATTTCGAACTACCGCGCCATTTTCAATTTCTCTTATAATTTAAAATAATTATTTATATTCTAATGATGATCTATATAAATATATACATTCTAATTCTATTCAAAATAAATTTCTCGTCGTTATTATTTAAAATAATTCATTTTAAATATTCAAAATTCATTTAAATTGCCAAAATAAAAAAATTAAATTGGCTCAGATTTCCGGGTTATTACATTCGACAAGACCACTTTTGTTGGATCCGGAATGTCAAATTATTGCTAGATTCCAATTTTCAGAATTTTTGGAATCAATTTGTGAACGTGGCGGATTTAAACGTGTTTGGAAATTTCAGTTTGAATTTAATCGACTGAAAAATGACCATTTTCCAAACGGTCTCCAATTCAACGAAATTAGTTTTGTTAGGTCCGTATCGTCAATACGAAGCTAGAAATAATTTTTATGAATTTTCAGAGTCAGTATGTGGTCCCGGTAAATTAAAGTGCGCGTTTAAATTCAATATATAATGATTTAAATTTTAATTTCAATCAAAACTGACTGAAACAGTCGAATGGGCTTATGAAACATATCCCATTGTGTTCGGAATAGGGGTAATATGCTAGGACTGATAGTCGTTGGGTTTGATTTGGGGTTCGTTTGGAGATCGAAAAATAAATAAGAAAAATCCAAATAAAATATTATTAAAATAATTATATAACTCCAACCCCCCCCCCCCCACTTTCTCTCCCCTCGTCCATTTTCAGAAAAAGAAATTAAAAAAACAACAACCCGTTGACCGTCACTGCCCTCCGATCTGCTACCGCACCCCCCTCCAACCGACGTCGCCGCACCACCTGAGCCCGCCGCCACCTCCTCCTCTACCCTCCCTCTCTCTACTCACCCAATTAAAGCCCTCCGAGCCCCAAAACCCCAAATCCGTCCAACCCAGCCAATCCCGCCACCACCGTCCAATACTCCACCGCCTCTGAACCCCCACCTTCGGCGGCTGCCACAACCCCCCTCTCCCTTTTTAACTATAAGTGTTTTTATTTATTTATTTTTGTTTGTTTACTTAATTTTCTTTTCTGTTTTTAAATATAATATAAATAAAAGTTTTGATTTTTATAGAACAAAAAGAAATGATTTTTAGTTATGTTAAAATATAATTTTTAGCATATAAAAATGTGATTTTTATGTAGACAATATGATAATAAAGATTACATTTTTATAAATTATAACGATACGATTTATATATATATGAAGTAGCGACAAAAATTCGATTTTTATATACATGAAGTAGCGATAAAAAGATGATTTTTATAAATATAGCAAAGTGATAAATATGTGATTTTTATCCATGTAGCGGTGAAATAAAAATGTGATTTTTATTTATGAACAGCGTGGAAAGATGGAGTTGGAATGTCGGGTAAATCCAAACCATCGTCCAATATAGAACCGACGAAGTGGAAACCCAAGGTGAGAACTCCTCACTAAAATTTTCTGTTTAGTTATTAGTTTTATAACTGCATATATGAATTGCTCCCCGTCGTCCACAGACCATGGGCGACTTGTTTGTTTGATTATGTTGTGAAAATTGTTTGTGGTGTGAAATGGACTGTATAGGATATTCATAAGTTAAATAAAATATTTTATCGTTAAAAATATAATGTTTAACGTGTATTTGAATAAAATAAATATTCATTTACAAATCGAACGATTTGTTTATGTACACCCATTTGAGTGATATGGATTGGGACGATATATTTTACACATCGCCCAACTGCACAAATAAAAATCAGTGTTTGTTGATTGAAACCCCACACGGGTATTAGGACGATATTTGACGTACACTAATCTCAATCGTTTAGTTGTATGTCGATCGATTGGTTGACAAACCGTGGTAAGCGTTAAATATTTATATTTAATGCTTATGCAGTGTGGAATGCACTCTAGATGATGGTTGATTGTTTATCATGGTTGTTGTATACATGTGTTGTATGAAATCCATATAATAACATTATATGGTAATTGGCTGTGTCTGATTCCAGTTCAGAAAGAATGAATATTTTAAAATGATGAATATTCTAAAATAATGAATATTTTAAAATAATATTCAGTAAAAGATCAAAATCTGATTTTGATGTCCGATTTGGGATGGACACGAAAATATTTAAATTTATGTGTTGATTAGATTAACGCCATTTTGACGTGAACGATATTTATATCGATTTTATTCATTTTTATAATGAATATAAAAAAGGAAGTGATTTCAAAATATAATGTTTTGAGAACACTATCATTTATATATCGATGATATGGAATATTCAATTTTGATTTGAAATCGAATATGAAGTTGAAATCATCTTGAAAACGAATTTAAAATGATTTATAAAATACGTTTTAAATGGAAATCGACGAAATATATATAATATATTACATATATATATATAACGGCCAGAATAGAACGCGCCGCGGCAGTTCGCGAATTTCGACCATTGACTTCGAACAGACATCACGGGAGATCCGACTGTTGGATTCTCCTAAAACTGGAAATGTTGGGTTCATATCGAAAAGAGCTTTCCAACGAATACAAGAGATTTGAAATCTAACGGTTTGATTTGGAATCATGTCCAAATCAAATTTGGAAAAGGTCGTTGTACAGTTCGATGACCGTTTATGGTAATCGACTGTATGGGCCTTGATAAAATTATTAAAAATATCAATAATTTGTGTAAAATCATAATAAATAATTTGGGAAGAATTGGGATGAAAAATTCCATATTTGAAAAGATAAAATATATTTTATCGCATTGAACTAGTTATGAACTAGAATTGTAATCCAATATTTTTAAATAATTAAATTGGATTTGAAATGGTTTTAAAAATAACCGGAATTTCCAATATATGAATTGGAATGGATTTGAATCGAAATTATCTTTGGAATATTTAGATATTGAATTCCGTGATTATACAGATATTGTGGAGGAATTTGGAAGATATATATATCGTTATTCCAATACGATACTTGTTGGTTTCAGAATTTGATATTGAATATAAGCCGATATATTTTCTATTCAAAGTCTTGTATTGAATATCAAATTGGATTTTGGGTTTGTTGTGAATGGTATCCTTAATAATACTGTTATTAAACCCAATGGAGTTAGGAAAATTAGAAACTGACTTGAGGTTAGCTAAGTTGAATGGTTTCCTAGGTAAATATCTGATGTTGGTTTCGGCCTTCGGGATTAATACTTAGGGAATTGTTCTCTTACTAATTTACGGTTAGAGACTGATGGGATTTTGGGTTTGTTGTGAACTTTGTTTTAAATGACACTGTTCTTATACCCAGTGTGAAACGAATAAATCTTTTAATTAAGATTTAAAGAAGAATTACCAATTAATTAACATTTAATTGGAACTGAAAATGGAATGTGAATTGGGTTTATTGTGAACTGTGTTTTTAACGAAATTCGTTCTTTAACCCGATTTACAGTGAAATGTGATTTGGAATTTATAAATCTTTTTATTAAGATTTAACGGGAATTTTCCAAAGTAATGTTTTCCAATTTAATATATTAAATTGGAATTGAATGGAATTCGATTGATAATAATCGAAGTGAACTTATGAGGAGGAAGACTGTTAATACATATGGAATTTAAAAGGCTTTGCCGTTATTCCATTTATATTATTAGTCGGATACAGAAATTGATATCGATTATATATTGATTTGTTTTTCCGTGAAGATTCCATAATTAATGGAATGTGATTTGGTTTTATCATGAACCGTGTTTTAAATGACATTGGTTCTTTAACCTAGTTAAAGATAAGATTAATTTCTTAGCTTTGAATAATCATTAATATTGATTTTTGGGAAGATTAAAACTAAATGGAGTTTTAATGAATCTTTGATTAGAATGAAAAGTGAATGTGATAATTAAAATTATCAATTCAAGAAAATGATCGAGAATGGAGTATCACCAGTTTTGCTCTAAGCGATTGTTAAATTTTTAACTAGATTTGAACGTGAATGGTAATTAATATTTACCGATAACACTGTGATGTTAGATATGGAGTATTACCAGTTTTGCTCTATGGGATAAATTGGTTGGGATTGGGAAATAAAATAAATGATTACTTTGGTGTGGTTCGCTAATTCCGACTAGTTTGGATAACCTTAATACGGTTTGAAATGATATCCAAAGGAAGGTTAAAGAATAAATTTAAAATAATTTATCTTTGATAAAATTAATGGGAACCTATTCCCTAATGATGTGAATATTTGAATAAAAGAATATTCTGGATTGGAATGAGGCGTATATTGTGTTTTTATAGCACTCGTTTATTATATGCGCGGGTTATGCAGAAAGGTCGGGTTTATACCCATTCTGAATAAATGATTCGATGATAAGTTGACGATGAAGACGGTGGTTGAAGACCGGAGGTCTTCACATCGTCTGGATGATTACTGATGTCTTGATTGGGCTGTACACCCAAGACGAGGTAATAAGTGGTGATCGTCCAGACGTACTTGGGGATCGACGGATATGTGAGGCCCTCTCTCCTGTATTGGACATATGGGACGAGGAATAAGGTGCCTCCGGTTTCGTTCAGACCCAGAACGAACTTGTAAATGGACTGTGTGTCTGACATTGGATTTAGTTCTGTACTGATTGATCTCTATTAAATATATATCTGTTTGGTGGAGGAGAATTTATTCTCTTGCTTAACGCCCTTCTCTGAGACGTACGAGCTCAGAGGTTAAATATCGATAGACAACAATCGTATGGCGTGAATTGCCTGTGTGGTATGCTGAGATGCAAATGATCAAGGCTTCTGTTGAAAAGCGGAGTCTTGTGGTTGATGATCAAAGCATAGCTTTAATATGGCGCCGCTTTGTGTATAGCGTTGATTCGCGAGCCTCACACCTCGGTATGAGTCAAAAATGGGACCGTGACTGTAGGGAGTGCACGACGTTTCTTTCTATCTATGGGCGGTGTCAGCGTTTTACAAGCCCTGACATCTATATAATTTTTACCTATGTGGTTGTTGGAATGCGAGGCGCCTCAGTTATATCGGTCTCTAAGGAGCCGATGGATAGGTCCGATAGGACCGAGTAACGTGTGTTCAGGAATAACCAATCCTTAAACATAAGGGAGGACCGGCCCTGAAGATCTAACGGTTACCCAGAATGTGTAGTCCTGAAACATTTGCCAGAGTGTCTCGAAGCGGTGAGGAGCCATCCCTGGCCTTGACTCATGACGGAAAACCAATTTCCAATACGTGACATTTCGGTTTTGATTGTAGAGCCTGGTATTGGCGATAATATAGATGGTACCCATGCCGCCTATGATTGATACATTTATATTTGAAGTTATTTTGACACTATACACTTATAATAGTATCAAATGATTTGTTTTAAACGTACCAAGCATGTTTGGCTATTATAAGGGAAAACCCTATCCTCCGGCTTGCGTTGCATTGTGTGATGGGACCTGGGTCTTATAATAGCTTCATTTTTTTCAAAAAGCATTGCGCTGTTTATCCTATGCACTTGTATACTTGGGAGGAAACCCGTTCCGTGTAATACGGCATAGTCCCTTGAATTATTCTCTTTTAAAGTAAAGTTTTAAATAACTGTTTTAGTTCTCACACCAGTCACATGACTGACCTGGAGTTTATTGTTTTAACCTAAACTCTGGGTGCCCCTGTTTTCGACACGTGCAGCTAGTAGTTTTGGTTTTGCAGATTTATTCTTACAGGATCCTGGTTTACAGCTGGAATTGTACTCGGAAAGCTCTGTATCCGTGTATTTCTTTCAGTTGTATTTTGTATTATTTTTCCGCTGTTATGTGTTTAAATGTAATTTGAATCTCTCATATTTGTCGAATGTGTAATATTAATTCATACTTTATTACACTACACCATAATGGCCATTTGGTAACCCTTTTTTTGTTCAATCGCCAACACTTATTTGTGTTGTATTGTAGTCACAAGAATAAGCGTTGTTATGTTAAAAAAGTGTTACCAAAAATACATAATTTTAATTTTTTATTGCCAACGCTTATTTGCATTGGTAGCACTGATTTCTAAGGGTAAAAACGTAAACTAACATCCGTAACCCTATTTTCCATTTGTCATTCGTTTGCCCAACGCTTTTGCAATCAACGGCCACCTAAATCTATTATCCAAATCCCGATTTCAGAAGAAGAAAAAACGTAGCATGCCAAAAGATTAAACGCTTCTAATCCGTTGTCTATTTGGGTTTCAGAAATCAATAATGCGAGTAGATTGAAACATTCATCCGCTATTAATTATTTGGGTTTCAGAAACATTCAATCTACCCTAGGCACTTCAATCCCGATTTCAGAAGAAAAAAAAGCACAGCATTTTGGGGATCTTTGTTCGATTTTTGCTCGCATTATAATCTCATTCAACTCGCATTCAATCCCATTCAGTCGCTTCAGGTATAATTTTTTTTTTTTTTTTTTTTGCTTTGTCGATTTCACGTATAAATTTAATTTATCTGGTTTGTCTTTGTTGTTGTTTTTTTTTTTTTGATTTTCGCTTTGTTGATTTTAGAAGTTATTTGAAGTCTTTGTCTACATGCAGCTGTATGAAATTGAGTAATTATTTGTGTTTACCTAATGCAGCTGTATGAAATAAACTACATGTCTTATTGTTATATGGAACTAGGCTGTTGTTTTCTAATCGAGACCCATCATCCACATACAACAGCAATCACCCCCAACAAATTGTTAACTTTAGATGACATGAAATCTTATGAAAATAATATATAAAAGAAGAACACAATAAATTCGAACTTTCTAGGATTAAGACCATATATGTATATGCATATTTATCTCTCTAATTGGGTTAATCGATTTATGTGTTGCCTTATATATGTTGACTTGGACATCAAGTAATTCATTTTTATAAAAATCACTTAAAGAGTGTGGCAAAATATTTAATGTCTCTCTTCTCCCACCTCTGTTCTTCTCCAACACTAAAAAGTCATTGCCATAGAAATATGAAAGTTATCCTCAATTAGGTTGCTGGTTTTAGTTTTGTTTTGCTTACATTTGTGTGACAGACTGACTGTACACAATTGCTTTGAGAACCAATATAAAGGGTTCTCGACTGGAATACTGTTTGTTAGTTCATTTTTTTTATTTTTGTGTGTTTTGAACTATTATCATTTTTATTTGTCTTCAAATTTTTTTTTTTTGATCTAATAGTACCCCTTTGTGACTTCGATGATATAAGACTATGGAATAGACTTTCGCCACAAATATTTACAGCCCTATAAATCAATCTCTAGTAGTCCACACTAGATCATACAGTTTTTGAAGTTAATAGTAAAAGATATAGGGATTGGAAGACCACTTTCTTGCCCTTACGGATGGAAGAATTATCAAAATCTCCCACTACTAGCTAAGGCAATTCAATGGCCAATGCATTCATTTAGGTGCTACAAAAAACATCCCATTGTTTGAAAAAATTGCTAGCATACATGAACACTGGAACATGCTAGAAACCATCAAAACTTCCTGTTTGATCTGTAATATGTTTGTCACTTTTATTTAATATCTCATCATTTCACTACAGAGTCAATGACCACTAATATATGACCTTTGCATCACTCGTCATTGTTATGTATGAAATGCAACTGATTTGAAAATGATCAATTCTGGTGGTGTGCATCTTATTTTCCATCTGATTCAAAATATTGAGTCTGTGGTAATGTAGAAGGTTGAAAACATGATGTATTTTTGCATCACTATTCAACCATCCTATTCCATAACATAATGTTTATTTAATCACATTAGTGCTCTTTGTCTATCTTTTAGGCGGAGTAGTTCTAACAGGGGTAGCTTTCTTATGCTTGGCATCAATAAATCTAGCTAGAAGCATCTTATTTACAATCATATACTATAACACCGTATATATAACTGAGTAACTGGGTTTGGTACATTAATTGTAGGTGACTTACTTGAGGTGGTTGTAGTATTAGATTCGGACACCATGCCTCATTACTCAGTTGTTGATCAGTTTTTAAACAGCTGAATTAATTTGAAGTAGAGACGTTAATAGAGTAATTTTTTTTCCTTTACCTTTGAGTCTGCATTCACCTCGTGTATTTACAGTAGTAATGTTTTTTTGTGCACTCGGAGCATACAATTAATATTTTTTTGTGCATGATGCATACTAATGTTTCTCTGTTCTAACAAGAAACTGAAAATTTTAATTTAACGTGATATTTAATGAATTCAGGCACTTCTAGAGGCAGCGGAAGAAAAAAGAAAATTGGATGGTAGTCCTTCGAACAGCTCAGTTTTACTACATTATGTTTAACTGCGTCATGTTCTTCGAACGACTCAGTATTACTGAGCCTTTGGCTCAGTTTAATTGCGCCGAACGGCTCAGTACTACTGAGCCTATGGCTCAGTTTAATTGCGCCGAACGGCTCAGTACTACTGAGCCTAAGGCGCAGTTAAACAGTGCCGAACTGCTCAGTAATACTGAGCAGTTCGGCGCTGTTTAACTGCGCCTTAGGCTCAGTAGTACTGAGCCATTCAGCGCTGTTTAACTGCGCCTTAGGCTCAGTAGTACTGAGCCGTTCGGCGATGCAGCTCTTGCCATTTTTGTTCTTGTTCTCTTTCACGGTCTGCTAAGACACAAAGTATCAACATCTATGGAACTGCAAAGACTATCTTGAGAAGGCGTCTTGTATTATTTCTGCAACAGATGTTGATGCCCCTGGTCAAGCATTACCTGAAGAATTAGCAAGACACATCAGTAAAGAAAGATGCTGGAGAGTTAAGTGGCCAGTAAAGGCACTTCTAGAGGCAGCGGAAGAAAAAAGAAAATTGGATGGTAGTCCTTCGAACAGCTCAGTTTTACTACATTATGTTTAACTGCGTCATGTTCTTCGAACGACTCAGTATAACTGAGCCTTTGGCTCAGTTTAACTGCGCCGAACGGCTCAGTACTACTGAGCCTATGGCTCAGTTTAACTGCGCCTTAGGCTCAGTATTACTGAGCAGTTCGGCGCTGTTTAACTGCGCCTTAGGCTCAGTAGTACTGAGCGTTCGGCGATGCAGCTCTTGCCATTTTTGTTCTTGTTCTCTTTCACGGTCTGCTAGGACACAAAGTATCAACATCTATGGAACTGCAAAGACTATCTTGAGAAGGCGTCTTGTATTATTTCTGCAACAGATGTTGATGCCCCTAGTCAAGCATTACCTGAAGAATTAGCAAGACACATCAGTAAAGAAAGATGCTGGAGAGTTAAGTGGCCAGTAAAGACTGGTGATGAAGTTTGCAAGGATGCAAATGAGGTGCTAGTATGCCCAGATGCTTTATGCTCTATGGAAAATAAGTTTCAGGTGCATGCAAAGAAGCTTCTAGATAAGTACATTGGGAAGCCATTCTTTAAATCCCGCTATGGAGGACAAGTCAGGCGAATTAGCTTTCAGAATATCCAACGAGGAAAAGAATGGTTAGACAAAACCTTTTATCTAATACGGTGAGTTTTTTTATATTTGCAGGATATATATTTCTTATTAAGAGCTGAAATGTTATAAAACTATTTATTTATTTGGTTAAAAAAATAAACAAAAAACAACCAACATTTAAAGTGTGGGATTGTATAATAGAAGCAGGTTAATTATGTCACGTTGATTGTGATGATATACTACATATTTCATTGAATAACTTTAGGCATAAAACAATGACATGCCAAGACCAGTTTGAAGTCATAAAGTTTGGCAATCACTAAAATGTCGATGCATGATCACAGAACCCAGTTGACCAAAAAGATAGTGTTGGGCCTACGATGAAATTGAATAATAGCTGTAAAACATTCATGACAAGTATACCTTCCAGCCAAAACATCAGCTCCACTGAAACCATATAGAAAAGAGCTGTATCACTTGAGAGGAGATGATGTAACTAGACAGCTACAAGAGGTGGATCGAGTGTACAACTACGCTTATTACAACGACCTTGGTAACCTTCATTCCGGAATTATTCGTCCCGTACTTGGAGGTTCTGAAGAATACCCATATCCATGCAGGGGAAAGACTAATCGACCACCTACAAGGACAGGTAAATTCAGAAATGAGCTATTGTTTTTAGTTTTTCAGTCTTCATACCGTTATGCATGTATGACTGGGAGGTCAGGCATTTGTGTATCAACACCCGAAAAAGAGAGTTCAACTTCTTTTGATCATTTCAGATCTATGAATTGGATTAGGCATATTTGTTCATGTACCACATTAGTTACTTGTGTCTAATTTCAAAATTGTTTTTTTTACATCTGTCTGTTGTAGGTATCTTTATACACTGTACCAAAAGATTAAATGTCTCGCTAATTTATCTGCTCATAATTTTTCATCGAATGTAATGAAAACCACATTCACAATGTATGCACAATTTGATTTAAAATTGTCTGCATGGTTCCACACTAGTGCACAGATTGACACACTGATATGCTAACAATTTCAATTAACATAAAGTAATGACAAGTATTTAATTTTCTGATACATCAGATCCAAAGACGGAAAGCAGATTACAGTTAACAGGCCTTGACATTTATGTTCCGAGAGATGAAAGGTTTGGCCATCTTAAATGGGCAAAGCTTTCTTAAGTATCTGATTCCTCAACTTATTCAAGGTCTGTGCTAGCATAACCAGTTTTTATTCAACAATTATATTGGTAATGGTAGTTGATACACTAGGCCTATTTACAGATGATAAGGACGCTTGGAGAAGTGATGAGGAATTTGCACGAGAAATGCTGGCAGGTGTGAATCCACATATCATCCGTTTGCTCGAGGTAAAGTTTAGAACAGCAATTAATTAGGATAAAAATGTTTTCCTTTTAATTAAATAATTTTATTCTATTGCAGGAATTTCCTCCATCAAGTTCTCTGGATTCTAGCAAATATGGTAACCAAATAAGTTCAATTACAGCGGCAGATGAGAAAAACTTGAACGGCCTAAGTGATCAACAGGTTAGTGTCCTCTTATCATTTGTAAAATTTCTGATTGCTAAAATTTATGTACATGTACTGAAAATTTAGAGATTTTCAGGCCCTGGAGTAGGAAAGACTCTTCATTTTGGATCACCATGATGCATTGATCCCATACTCTTCATTTTCAGTCTGCTTCACCCAGAAGGAGAACAATGGCGCGGTCAATGAAGTTTTCACACTAGCAGAACTGACAGGAGTTCAGGGTGCGATATGGGAATTGGCAAAAGCATATGTTGGTGTCAACGACTATGGAATCCATGAACTCATTAGCCACTGGTAAGCTGACATTCTTAAGTATGGTAACATGATAACCTAACAACATTACTTGCTCAGAATATAAATTTTGCAAGCTTAAAACCCATGCAGTGACAGAGCCATTTATCCTAGCAACAAACAGACATTTGAGCGCATTGCATGCAATTAACAAACTTTTAGTCCCACACTATCGCGACACCATGTGTGATCGTATTTGATTTTCTAAGGTGCTTGGGTCATTCAAATGTAGAAGTTCTTCCTCCAGATTATAACCGCAAGAACTTTCTGAGGTGCTTGGGTGAGAGATCATAACCGCTAGATTATGGTATTGACTTTTCACCAAAATTTGAAGTGATAAACATACTTTCCACTCATGTAAGTACATTTTGCCTGAACAGTGTATCATACATTCATTCGAATCTCAAAAAGTTGTTTCATAATTTATTGTACAATTAATATCTACTAAATGACATCGCCAGTGAATGAATATGGTAATTACTTTTTTCCATGAAAGTTCTTTGATAAATTTACAGTCCCTATGAATCATAAATGAGTATTTCATTTGTAAATATCATAGTTTAACGTGGATCAACGCTTTGTTGTTATTTTGTTATCAAATAGAAGAAGAGTTGAAATTATGGTCATATCTAATGGTTAGATATTATATCCAAGTTAGATGCTTAGATATTATATCCAACTCTAAAATTGTCAGTTTTGTTTACTGATAAATTCTAGTTATGTTCAATAAATAAAAACCATTATTTGTAAATTTGGTTCACTAAAAGTTTGCTTAGCTATTTTCCTTAATGTTGTGTACGTGATAAATCGTAATGTGGGAATGAACAAATATGTAACTTCATGAAACCTATGCAAAATACAACTGAGCTGAGCTGCTCAATTTCTAAATGCAGGCTCAACTGCATTTTGATACTAAGCTGAGCTGCCAGCTCAGCTACAAAGTTGCATTTTGCAACTAAGCATCTCGGCTTAGTTGCAAAAACTACTGAGCTTCTCATTTGCAAAAATTGGGTTTAGATGGAATTTATGTGTCTAATACAATTGTTGATATTGATGAGTCTGAATAACGATGGATGGATTGAAAGCTGCACCTTGTAGGTTCAGTTTTACGCTCAGTTTAAACTGAGCTTCGGCTTAGTTTAAATTGAGCCTTGTAGGCTTAGTAATGGCTTAATAAAATTGAAAATTTCAATAAATGAAATGCAGGCACTTCTAGAGGCAGCAGAAGAAAAGAAGAAAATGGACGGTAGTTCAGATGGAGGTTTAGTTGTATGGTCGAAGTTTCATATTTGGTATTTGTAGAATTTCATGTGTATTGAATTTAACAACTTAATTATACATTGAATTCAGCAATTTAATTATGTATTGTACTTGTGTGGTGTTAATTGATATTATATGTCATTACTTGATTATGAATGTTGTCTAAGGGTCTTCATTGAGTTATACTTTTTAAATTGAGAACAATATTTGTTTTGGATTCATATTAAATACTGTCTATGTTATAATAATGTTAGTTATTAATTGACTATTAATGTTAATATGGGAATTACTAATATTTGTTACTATTATATTTGTTTTGAATGGAAATCTTGCAACATGTATAAGTGTTGCAAACAAAGAGCTTCCAACTTTATAAGCGTTGCAAACAAAAAACTACCAACGCTTATAAGCGTTGCGAATGAAAATATACCAACGTTTATAAGCGTTGGGAGAGAAAATCTGCCAACGCTTATAAGCGTTGGTACTACATTGCCACCCCCTCGTAGCAACACTAATAAGCGTTGCTGAAATTGTTTGCGACGGTTATACTCGTTGGCATTCACCTGTTTTGGTGTAGTGTTATATTCCTATATTCTGATGGAATTGTTGTAATAAGCAATGAGATGTTCTTCTGTTTGTGTTCTAATTCGTCTTGTTCCCAACTCAATCCGGGCTTTCCTTTACGGGGAAGTTCGGGTCGCTACAGTTTTGTATCAGAGCTTTGGTTTATAGAGCTCGAGAACAAGGCATATTAGAACCAAACAAAAGGATTCATCAGTGATTAGATTAGTAATATCGAATGAGAATGAATCGTTAGAGATATGATCAGCAGTATCCGAGAACGAGTGTGAAGACTAGTGTTTTCAAAATAAAAGTGAAAACAATTTTTTTTTGAAAATTTTAACCATTTTATACGTATTTGATTATTTATTTTAAAATTATTTGGACAATCCAATATATAAAGATTTTGCATATATGCCTTACAAACATATATTCGAAGTTTTAATATACTGGATAGATATAGAATCACACTCTAGTTGCTCGAAGATGATTCTAATGATCGCTCGAGCATCATCAGCATTTATGTTTGGGTTTCGAAAGTGGGATTTCTATATATTTCCAATTGACTGGTGTGAGAACCAAAACTAGATAGAGCTTATTATTGTGATTTGGCATCAAAAATATGATTTTTGAACATATATATTAAAGATATGTGTTTGAAATGACAATCAACTAATTGATTGATGATTGTGCTGTGTGATTATTCATTTAAACCAACATATAGATGTATGGTAAATTTGGGCCAAATTGTATCAAATTTTGAACTGAATTGAAAATTGTTTGAGAATGCATGCATATACATGTACATACATTGAACAGGTCACAGCAAGGAGGCTAGAGAATAAGAATAAAATTTTACGCTTGACAAATAGGTACATGTTTACTAATTTATTGGGTTTGGATGATTTTATGAGCCGATTGGCTTTTTCTTTTTCTTTTTGAGATGAGAGGGCCTGTGTGGTGGTTTGGGGATTATCCTAGTGCTCCCCGTACAAAGAAGGTTATGGCGAAATTTTTCGAAAATTTAGGGTGTTAGCCAAATTTTTGAAAAGTTGGAAAGTTCTTAGAAACTGAAAAGTTGAAGAATGAAAGCCAGACTAAAAGTTGAGTTGATTAGTTAAAACACTTTCAGCTCCGTTCCTTTTGGAGGACGAAAAGATTTTAAGTGGGGGAGTTGTAACAACCTGGAAAATCAGATACAATTAAAAAAAAAATATTTTGGCAATTTTAATGAATTTTGAACTTTTAAAATGATTTATTATAAATAATAACGATTAGAAATTTATTTTGAATAGAATTAGAACATATAAATTTATTTAAATCGAAGTTAGAATATAAATATTTATTTTAATTATAAAAGAAATTAGAAATGGCGCGGTAGTTTAAAAATTAGACTTCAAATTTCAATTGAATGTACATGATTCAAACTAAAGCGGATTTTAGCGAAACCAAAAATATTTGAATCTGTTTGAAAATATCTTTCTAACGAATTCGAAAAATCCAAATTTCATTGTAGGAATAAAAAGTTATGTCCAGTTGAAAATCCAGAATAGTCGCTATGGAAATATAGCCCTTATAAATGGCGATTTTGCAAATGACCTCCGTTTTCGATGAGACCACTTTTGTTGGATTCTGAATGTCAAATTATTACTAGATTCCAATTTTCATAATTTTTGGAATCAATATGTGAGCGTGGCGGATTTAAACATGTTTGGCAATTTCGGTTTGAATTTAATCGACTGAAAAATGACCATTTTTCAAACGGTCTCCAAATTCGACGAAATTAGTTTTGTTAGGACAATATTGTCAATACGAAGCTAGAAATAAATTTTGTGAAATTTTCAGAGTCAGTATGTGGCCTTGGTAAATTAAAGTACGCATTTAAATTCAATATATAATCATTTACATTTTAATTCCAATCAAAACTGATTGAAACAGTCGAATGGGCTTACGAAACATATCCCGTTGTGTTCCAAATGGGGGTAATATGCTAGGGGTGACAGTCGTTGGGTTTGATTTGGGGTTCGTTTGGAGATCGAAAAATAAATAAGAAAAATCCAAATAAAATATTATTAAAATAATTATATAACTCCATGCCCCCCACACTTTCTCTCTCCCCATCCATTTTTAGAAGAAAAGAAAAACAACCCGTTGACCACCGTTGACCGCCGCTGCCCTCCGATCTGCCACCGCACCCTCTCCAGCCGACGCCGCCGCACCACCTGAGCCCGCCGATACCTCCTCCTCTCCCCTCCCTCTCTCTCCTCGCCCAATTAAAGCCCTCCGAGCCCCGAAACCCCAAATCCATCCAACCCATCCAATCCCGCCACCACCGTCCAATGCTCCACCGCCTCCGGACCCTTACCTCCGACGACTACCACAGCCCCCCTCTCCCTTTTTAACTATAAGTGTGTTTATTTATTTATTTTTGTTTGTTTATTTAATTTTCTTTTCTGTTTTTAAGTATAATATAAATAAAAGCTTTGATTTTTATATAAATAAAAATTTTGATTTTTATAGAACAGAAAGAAATGATTTTTAGTTATGTTAAAATATAATTTTTAGCACATAAAAATGTGATTTTTATGTAGACAATACGAAAATAAAGATTAGATTTTTATAAATTATAAAGATACGATTTTTATATATATGAAGTTGCGATAAAAATCCGATTTTTATATACATGAAGTAGCAATAAAAAGATGATTTTTATAAATATAGCGAAGTGATAAAAATGTGATTTTTATCCATGTAGCGGTGAAATAAAAATGTGATTTTTATTTATGAACAACGTGGAAATATGTAGTTGGAATGTCGGGTGAATCCAAACCATCGTCCAATATAGAACTAACGGAGTGGAAACCCAAGGTGAGAACTCCTCACTAAAATTTTCTGTTTAGTTATTTATTTTCTAACTGGTCTCCGTCGTCCATAGACCATGGACGACTTGTTTGTTTGATCGTGTTGTGAAAATTGTTTGTGGTGTGAAATGGACTGTATAGGATATTCATAAGCTGAATAAAATATTTTATCATTAAAAATATAATTTTTAACATGTATATGAATAAAATAAATATTCATTCACAAATCAAACGATTTGTTTATGTACACCCATTTGAGTGATATGGATTGAGACGATATATTTTACACATCGCCCAACTGCATAAATAAAAATCAGTGTTTGTTGACTGAAACCCCACACGGGTATTGGGAAGATATTTGACGTACACTAATCCCAATCGTTTAGTTGTATGTCGATCGATTGGTTGACAAACTATGGTAAGCGTTAAATATTTATATTTAATACTTATGTAGTGTAGAATGCACTCTAGATGATGGTTGATTGTTTATCATGGCTGTTGTATACATGTTTTGTAAGAAATCCATATAATAACATTATATGGTAATTGGCTGTGTCTGATTCCAGTTCAGAAAGAATGAATATTTTAAAATAACGAATATTCTAAAATAATGAATATTTTAAAATAATATTCAGTAAAAGATCAAAATCTGATTTTGATGTCCGATTTGGGATGGACACGAAAATATTTAAATATATAAAGCCGTGTTGATTAGATTAACGGCATTTTGACATAAACGATATTTATATCGATTTTATTCATTTTTATAATGAATATCGAAAAGGAAGTGATTTCAAAATCTAATGTTTTGAAAATACTATCATTTATGTATCGATGATATGGAATATTCAATTTTGATTTGAAATTGAATATGAAGTTGAAATCGTTTTGAAAACGAATTTAAAACGATTTATAAAATACGTTTTAAATGGAAATCGACGAAATATACATTATATATATTATACATATATAATGGGCTGAACAGAACGCGCCGCATCGCGGCAATTCGCGAATTTCGACCATTGACTTCGAACGGACATTACGGGAGACCCGACCGTCGGATTCTCCTAAAACTGGAACCGTTGGGTTCGTATTGAAAAGAGCTTTCCAATGAATACAAGAGATTTAAAATCTAACGGTTGGATTTGGAAAAGGTCGCTGTAAGTGCAGTTCGATGGCCGATTATGGAAATCGACTGTACGGGCCTTGATAAATGTAACATCCCGTATTTTCAATAACCTGTTATAACATAAATGAAGGCAGAATTAAACTGTAAAATATGAATCAAGGGAAACGGGCTATGCCATTGCGTTCGTCTCGGAAAAATACGCGAAATAGAGTCCGAGTTTTCGAAAATCGGAGTCCGTATGACCAAGATATGGCCTCGCGAAGTTTCACGAAAAATTCCCAAATTAAAGTATACTTAATTAAGTGAAATGGGTTGCGCAGAGAAATATATATATTGATATATATATATATATATAATTGAAAATTAAATAAATAAATATGCAAAAATGTTCAAAACAGCGAATTGGGAGAGGGGAATAACCGAACCGGCCGATTTTTGAGGTCGACCCGAGCCCGTTGGGTCGACTAGGGGTTAATCCAGGGTGTTTGGCTGTCAACCCGTGGGCCGATTCGCTCAAATGCAGATTTTGCATTTGGATGGTTCTCATGGTTCATCTTTAATCTAAAGGCTCTAGATGGTTCCTACACTTGACTTCTTCCCCAAGACATGCTTTGATGGCTTGGATTGAATCTAGGTTTAATCCTATGGCCTAAAACACTTGCCTAATCTATAAATAAGACCCTAACCTATCCTAAATCCTCATTATTCATTCATGCAACTAAACTATGGCAAAATTTTAACTCTCATGGCCTCCACTCTCTTCATAAAATTTCTAAATGGTTTCTATGAGAGATTTTCCATGCATACAAGTGTTTTCAAGCTTGTATGAGTGTCATTAGCTTGCATTCAAGTAAAGTTTCTATCTTTGCATCATAAAGCAAGGGTTTTGATCATTTTGGCTCAAGGGTTTTTATGTTAGAGCTTGCATTTTGGGTCTATTTGATTGCATAAGGGCTTTGTCATATCTTTTGTGCCTTCATAGCAATGTAAGCCCTTTCCCTACTCTTAGATATTAACTATGAAGTTAAATGTTCATGTTGCAAGTTTGGGTTTGATCATTGAGTATGATACATGCTATCATGTCGTGCAAGTTTATGAAGTCATTATCTTGATCTTGTGAGCTAAAAGCTACAACCTTTATGTTGAAATGTTGCATTAGGCAACATGAGAACCCTCATAACCTTTATGTCAACTTGCATATGAAGTCATAACCCTTATATGATGATATATGCGAGTTACTAGTCATCATTCCATATCTTTTGTCACCATGATTCGCTTATGTGCCAAGTTTGGGTTTATGCATGTTTTGAGGCTTAAGAATGTAACATGCAAGTTAATGAACACATTTGTGCCTCATTTGCCACCATGATTAACTTGTGGCTTAATAGCCATTTTTGTCATGCCTTTGCCAAGTCTCTTCTTTTAATCCATTACGTTGTCGCGAACGTATATGCGAGTTTAAAAGCGTTGGGTTATGTTATGGGTAATTTCTAATGACATGAAAATACAACTTGAAAACATGACTTGAAATATAACATGGAAGTTGACATGTAAGTATGCATAAAAACATAAGCTTGGGAATTTACCTATTAAGTTAGGTCTACCCTTTAGGAATTTACCTATTAAGTTAGGTCTACCCAAATGCTTGAAAACTTGTAACATGGGAAACATGATGGACATGACACTTAGATAATATAAGTGTGGCCAACTCGAGGTTGGGTTGAGTTTGCAACGTAAAACTACCCGGAACCGACCGGCCTAACTAGTAGTTGCAAACAATAGGACCCAATGTGAGAAGTTGGTCATGTTGTGCTTGAACCCGAGGTTAGACCAAGTTGTGGTGTAAAGCTACCCGGAACCGACCGGCTTAACTAGTAACCACAACAAAGTCTAATGTGAGAGGTGAAGGTGCATTAAGTAATTAATGCCACATGATAGGGTTAAGTTAATTTGATTAATGACTCTTAACCAAATATGACATGGACAAATGGGTTAAGTAATTTGATTAGGCTAATGATACTTAACAAAACATGACAAGGTTGGGTAGGTTAAGTAACTTGATTTGCCTAATGACACTTAACCATTTTTATATGACTAGTGGATGGGGTTAAGTTAACCAACACTTAATCAATCCAACGCGATAACTTGGTAAGGTTAAGTAAGTTTTCTTAATGACGCTTAACCGAAAAATACGGTTAACGAATGGGGTTAAGATTAGACTCAACTAGTCTAAACATGGAAATCGGATGGGGTTAAGTTAGCCTAGACTTAATTAATCCCACTTGGTAGTTTAATGGGGTTAAGTTAAACACTTAACTAATCTAAACATGATGAATTGATGTGGTTAAGTGACCTATACTTATCCAATCTAACTCGTTAATTTATTGTGGTTAAGTTAACCAATACTTAACCAATATAACGTGAAAACATGATAAGGCTAAGTCACGAATCGCTTGAATACACTTGACCGATTTGACTAAGTAAATTGATAGGGTCAAGTTAATATATACTTAACCAATCTAGAATGATAATTGGACGAGGTTAAGTCGTGAATTGCTTAATATACTTAACCAACTTGAGCATGGTTTGTAGGGTTAAGCCTTGAACTTGGATACTTAGCCAATTTTGACAGGATTTGTAGACGGGTTAAGTCATGAACTTAAGTGACACTTAATCCATTATGTAAACCCTAGTTCTGAGGATTAGGTGGATAACCGTAGTTAACAAGGATAACGGGAACAATGCTAAGTGGTAAACCTTAGTTGAAGAATAACTAAGTAATGATTCTTAGTCAAGGAAATTTAGACCAGTTCATAGATAGATGAGTAACCTGATACGGTAGGTCATCGTTTAAGTATACGAGTAGGAGCAAGTATCTGATTTAGATAAAGGCTCCAACGAACTGGGTAACGAAGCAGCGGCTTCGGGGAACGTGAGGATATTCTTGGTATCCCTCTATGAGCTGCCAGGTGATTATACTAGGCTCATGAGAGGTTAAGGTCTGCGTTAGAAGAACCAAGAGTATGCCTTGGTTGCTATACGAGCGACCTAAAGACGGGGATGGATAGGGGATAGTCGACGATACACAGTCGTACCCTAGATAGCATTTCGTCAGGCTACCTACCATCTTTGGTCAAGCGTGTACGTACGGAAAGGCAGAGAACACCCAAAAGACCATAATTGCTATCTAATTATGGTTGCGGTAAGGCTTGGATGTGGGTTGGCCAGTGTTGTGTTCTCATAC
Organism: Allium sativum; assembly: GCA_030737875.1. Taxonomy (NCBI): domain Eukaryota; kingdom Viridiplantae; phylum Streptophyta; class Magnoliopsida; order Asparagales; family Amaryllidaceae; genus Allium; species Allium sativum. Next base: position 215,943,338 of record CM060916.1, on the reverse strand, counting down.
AGGATTTATCCTGTCTTGTCTTTCACTAGTTGAGGGAGTGGTCTCGTGGGACCATAGCCACGTATAAGAAAAACAGACCTTAGCATCTGCATCGGCAGATAAATCGAAAGCTCCCGACCGAGTCCTATATTTCTTGATTTGCCCTGTGACAGGACTCGGATGGCACGATGTGATACATGTGCATACAGTCATGGAAAAGCGATTCACGATGAATGCGTGGGAAAAAGGGCGCGGTTGGCGGTTAGCGTAATCCCTAGTGGCCCTAGGTGGTTGAACCCAAACCGAGATACGAAAACATGCAATAGGTAAGCATAATCCCTAGCAGCCCTGGGTAGCATAAGTCCTAGTTGTACAAACAATAATTCATGTTGGAAGACCCTAGCTAGGTTTAGGGTAACAGTCCAAACCGATCTTAAGGATCATGGAACTATGTTAAAGTAATATAGAATCTCATGGGAAAGCCCGTATGGTCTACGGCAAGGGACTGAACATTTACATGGAATAAAACATACAAGTTGAGTAACCTATATATGCGATATATTAGGTTGACATGGACCATTACACGACTTTTGAGTGAGGGTCATTCTTGGTTAACACATGACACGGTGGGGATACTAGTACGGTAGGTGCAGAGCTAAAATACAGGATAGATATCACGGGGCGTTATACAGGACAGATATCTTGGGGATATTATACTTGATAGAAACCTGACGATGTGATACCTTGTTTTATCTTGACATCGTAATTTATCATGACACCTTAGTTTATCTGAGTTCAGTAGTTCATCCTGTTATTTTGATTTAGCTTATCTATCTTGTTATCATGCTTATGTTCATCTCAGTTTCTCATGTCAGTTAACTTTACTAGTTTTTATGCTAATAGTAGATAGGGCTTACTCAGTCTTTTTGACTGACCCATTTTGTTTCGCCTCTTTTCTTCCGTTCCCCCCCCCAGGTTACAGGGAGGAAATACTGTTGTTTAGTTCAGACTTCTTCTGCTTGAGGTCATCATGGATGGCTTGGACTTTTCTTGGCTAATGGCTACTTTACTGTTTTTACTTGGGGAATAATTTATGAAAATGTCTTTATGCTTCTTTACTATTGCAAGACAGGTTTTGATGTACTCTGATGTAAAAGGCTTTAGACCTTATTTATTCATGTTATGAAAGTTTGATTTTACTTCCGCTATTTTATATGTTCTGTCTTGTGATATTTCTGTGCATGTTTACCAATAATGCCCCTCTAAAGCTAGTGCATTCCTTTGCGAGTGACCCTAGCGGAGGCGGGGTGTTACACGTGGTATCAGAGCAGAAGGTTACCAGACTGGGCAAAAGTTTTTAAAGACCTTCTGAAAACTATTTGAAAAAAAAACCGTTTACAAAGAAGCATTTTTCAAGAAAATTTTCTTTTAAAAGAAAAAGGCTATTCCCCAAAGGCCATTAGCACTATCCTTGTTTCCTTAATTGAGTCTCTTTTCCTTTCTTTCCTCCATCTGTAGTCACAGTAGTTTTAACTGCGACCAGTCTTTTCTACCTACGAAAGTGCTTTCCATACGATGGAGGTGGTTCTCGAGAGACCAGTGGCCGCGTTATAAGAAAGGATCGTGAGAAAGAAGGATAAAGGATACGAGCTTAAGGATGAGCAACTTGTTGGTATGGCTTAGTCCTCAAAGGAGGGAGAAAGATGAACAATGAAACCCATGACGAGAGAGTACCTTTGGCATGGTAAAACGGGGCGGATAGTTAAGTATTATGGGACAAGGACAAGATCATCGGGAGGGCAGTAGTATGCTCTCATTTCTAGAGTACCTCGGAAGGAGGGTAACGATATTGTTAAAGGTTTAGCTTTTCTTCTCTATCATCCCGTTAGGACTTCGTTGTTCGTATCATTTAAGTCTGCTTCGATAGTTGAGTCTCTGCACCTTAAGTACTAGCGTAATAGAGAATCCCATTTTTGTCTCAAAGTCCTATTGGAGAATCAGTCCATTTATACATGACTTGTTTGGATTTGGGAATGTCTATGCCAAGTGTTGAGTTTGGAAATAATGCTTATGTTTATAAGCTATGGATGGATTCTAGGGATGAAGTGGTTATCCAGTAGGGGGTGCCACTCTCGGTTTTGATAGGAGGGTAGTTAGACCTTTTGACTAGCCTTGGTAATGCCCTCGAAGTATCGGGTAACCTTTTTGAGGTTCTGTCATGACTAGTTACTTAGAATCCCTTGATGCCTTTATTGGAAATTTGAAGCCCGATCGAGTGGTGTTCGCCAATAAGACGGATGGTTTACTTCATTTATGCATGGGTTATAGAGATCACCCTAGTAAGTGCGCATGATAACCTGATTGACATCTGTTTACTTTCAAGAGAAAGTTCTTCTACATGGAATGCCTTATAGTATATAAACGAGATCCAAGATTCACTAGTGAATTTTGGAAAGCTTGCATGAGATCATGAGTACGCAGTCATATTTGCGTCAAGTATTCTAGGAAAAGGATAAGTGCAAGTGGAACGAGAGGCGACGAAGAAATGAGTTCCAGCTCATGTTATGGAAACAGGAATAAGAAGCTACAAAATCGCGAAGTTAAAAGACGACTTTGATGGTCAAAGACTAGATACGCGCATGATATCTCTTTTTGGGAGTATATCCTTGATCCCTGTTTTCTGTAGAGCTTACTTGTAGGCTATCTTTTGTGGACATCCTCTCGCTCCTATTCTCCGTTACAAACTCTGTAAGGAGTTTGTCCTGTTTATCTTCTCGACCCTGTTTCAGGGAATTCTAGGTAGAACCCTATGGATGTAAACATGTATTTGAAACATGTTATGATTGATATGGTTGCAAGTGGTTGCTCGTGGATGCGCGAATACACATTAGATACTAGCTCGACTCGGTCACATTTCATATTGCATATGCACGAGTATTTATACTTGTTTATGGATGAAATCGAATGTATTATCATGCGGTTGTTGCATATGAATGAATGATTGTGCACGCATATAGTATCTATATGACTAGGACTATTTGCATACATGTTGGATTCATGGCACTATACATATTTTGCATTAGAAAGATTATTCAGGCCTGGTCATTAGCATTAGCTAAGGAACATGTACACACACGTTTTGCATATATTCATACAGCATTAGAAATCATCTAAGGACAATGGTTGCTTGTGGATGATGTTTTGAGTAGATGGATGATGGATGGTAGGATATGTTCTTCCTAACTTGGAGATTTCGGGGACGAAATCCTAAAAGGTGGGGAGAATGTAACAACCCGTATTTTCAATAACCTGTTATAACATAAATGGAGGCAGAATTAAACTGTAAAATCTGAATCAGGGGAAACGGGCTATGCCATTGCGTTCATCTCGGAAAAATACGCGAAATAGAGTCCGAGTTTTCGAAAATCGGAGTCCGTATGACCAAGATATGGCCTCGCGAAGTTTCACGAAAAATTCCCAAATTAAAGTATACTTAATTAAGTGAAATGGGTTGCGCAGAGAAATATATATATTGATATATATATATATATAATTGAAAATTAAATAAATAAATATGCAAAAATGTTCAAAACAGCGAATTGGGAGAGGGGAATAACCGAACCGGCCGATTTTTGAGGTCGACCCGAGCCCGCTGGGTCGACTAGGGGTTAATCCAGTGTGTTTGGCTGTCAACCCGTGGGCCGATTCGCTCAAATGCAGATTTTGCATTTGGATGGTTCTCATGGTTCATCTTTAATCTAAAGGCCCTAGATGGTTCCTACACTTGACTTCTTCCACAAGACATGCTTTGATGGCTTGGATTGAATCTAAGTTTAATCCTATGGCCTAAAACACTTGCCTAATCTATAAATAAGACCCTAACCTATCCTAAATCCTCATTATTCATTCATGCAACTAAACTATGGCAAAATTTTACCTCTCATGGCCTCCACTCTCTTCATAAAATTTCTAAATGGTTTCTATGAGAGATTTTCCATGCATACAAGTGTTTTCAAGCTTGTATGAGTGTCATTAGCTTGCATTCAAGTCAAGTTTCTATCTTTGCATCATAAAGCAAGGGTTTTGATCATTTTGGCTCAAGGGTTTTTATGTTAGAGCTTGCATTTTGGGTCTATTTGATTGCATAAGGGCTTTGTCATATCTTTTGTGCCTTCATAGCAATGTAAGCCCTTTCCCTACTCTTAGATATTAACTATGAAGTTAAATGTTCATGTTGCAAGTTTGGGTTTGATCATTGAGTATGATACATGCTATCATGTCATGCAAGTTTATGAAGTCATTATCTTGATCTTGTGAGCTAAAAGCTACAACCTTTATGTTGAAATGTTGCATTAGGCAACATGAGAACCCTCATAACCTTTATGTCAACTTGCATATGAAGTCATAACCCTTATATGATGATATATGCGAGTTACTAGTCATCATTCCATATCTTTTGTCACCATGATTCACTTATGTGCCAAGTTTGGGTTTATGCATGTTTTGAGGCTTAAGAATGTAACATGCAAGTTAATGAACACATTTGTGCCTCATTTGCCACCATGATTAACTTGTGGCTTAATATCCATTTTTGTCATGCCTTTGCCAAGTCTCTTCTTTTAATCCATTACGTTGTCGCGAACGTATATGCGAGTTTAAAAGCGTTGGGTTATGTTATGGGTAATTTCTAATGACATGAAAATACAACTTGAAAACATGACTTGAAATATAACATGGAAGTTGACATGTAAGTATGCATAAAAACATAAGCTTGGGAATTTACCTATTAAGTTAGGTCTACCCTTTGGGAATTTACCTATTAAGTTAGGTCTACCCAAATGCTTGAAAACTTGTAACATGTTTTGGGAAACATGATGGACATGACACTTAGATAATATAAGTGTGGCCAACTCGAGGTTGGGTTGAGTTTGCAACGTAAAACTACCCGGAACCGACCGGCCTAACTAGTAGTTGCAAACAATAGGACCCAATGTGAGAAGTTGGTCATGTTGTGCTTGAACCCGAGGTTAGACCAAGTTGTGGTGTAAAGCTACCCGGAACCGACCGGCTTAACTAGTAACCACAACAAAGTCTAATGTGAGAGGTGAAGGTGCATTAAGTAATTAATGCCACATGATAGGGTTAAGTTAATTTGATTAATGACTCTTAACCAAATATGACATGGACAAATGGGTTAAGTAATTTGATTAGGCTAATGATACTTAACAAAACATGACAAGGTTGGGTAGGTTAAGTAACTTGATTTGCCTAATGACACTTAACCATTTTTATATGACTAGTGGATGGGGTTAATTTAACCAACACTTAATCAATCCAACGCGATAACTTGGTAAGGTTAAGTAAGTTTTCTTAATGACGCTTAACCGAAAAATACGGTTAACGAATGGGGTTAAGATTAGACACAACTAGTCTAAACATGGAAATTGGATGGGGTTAAGTTAGCCTAGACTTAATTAATCCCACTTGGTAGTTTAATGGGGTTAAGTTAAACACTTAACTAATCTAAACATGATGAATTGATGTGGTTAAGTGACCTATACTTATCCAATCTAACTCGTTAATTTATTGTGGTTAAGTTAACCAATACTTAACCAATATAACGTGAAAACATGATAAGGCTAAGTCACGAATCGCTTGAATACACTTGACCGATTTGACTAAGTAAATTGATAGGGTCAAGTTGATATATACTTAACCAATCTAGAATGATAATTGGACGAGGTTAAGTCGTGAATTGCTTAATATACTTAACCAACTTGAGCATGGTTTGTAGGGTTAAGCCTTGAACTTGGATACTTAGCCAATTTTGACAGGATTTGTAGACGGGTTAAGTCATGAACTTAAGTGACACTTAATCCATTATGTAAACCCTAGTTCTGAGGATTAGGTGGATAACCGTAGTTAACAAGGATAACGGGAACAATGCTAAGTGGTAAACCTTAGTTGAAGAATAACTAAGTAATGATTCTTAGTCAAGGAAATTTAGACCAGTTCATAGATAGATGAGTAACCTGATACGGTAGGTCATCGTTTAAGTATACGAGTAGGAGCAAGTATCTGATTTAGATAAAGGCTCCAGCGAACTGGGTAACGAAGCAGCGGCTTCGGGGAACGTGAGGATATTCTTGGTATCCCTCTATGAGCTGCCAGGTGATTATACTAGGCTCATGAGAGGTTAAGGTCTGCGTTAGAAGAACCAAGAGTATGCCTTGGTTGCTATACGAGCGACCTAAAGACGGGGATGGATAGGGGATAGTCGACGATACACGGTCGTACCCTAGATAGCATTTCGTCAGGCTACCTACCATCTTTGGTCAAGCGTGTACGTACGGAAAGGCAGAGAACACCCAAAAGACCATAATTGCTATCTAATTATGGTTGCGGTAAGGCTTGGATGTGGGTTGGCCAGTGTTGTGTTCTCATACAGGATTTATCCTGTCTTGTCTTTCACTAGTTGAGGGAGTGGTCTCGTGGGACCATAGCCACGTATAAGAAAAACAGACCTTAGCATCTGCATCGGCAGATAAATCGAAAGCTCCCGACCGAGTCCTGTATTTCTTGATTTGCCCTGTGATAGGACTCGGATGGCACGATGTGATACATGTGCATACAGTCATGGAAAAGCGATTCACGATGAATGCGTGGGGAAAAGGGCACGGTTGGCGGTTAGCGTAATCCCTAGTGGCCCTAGGTGGTTGAACCCAAACCGAGATACGAAAACGTGCAATAGGTAAGCATAATCCCTAGCAGCCCTGGGTAGCATAAGTCCTAGTTGTACAAACAATAATTCATGTTGGAAGACCCTAGCTAGGTTTAGGGTAACAGTCCAAACCGATCTTAAGGATCATGGAACTATGTTAAAGTAATATAGAATCTCATGGGAAAGCCCGTATGGTCTACGGCAAGGGACTGAACATTTACAGGGAATAAAACATACAAGTTGAGTAACCTATATATGCGATATATTAGGTTGACATGGACCATTACACGACTTTTGAGTGAGGGTCATTCTTGGTTAACACATGACACGGTGGGGATACTAGTACGGTAGGTGCAGAGCTAAAATACAGGATAGATATCACGGGGCGTTTTACGTGACAGATATCTTGGGGATATTATACTTGATAGAAACCTGACGATGTGATACCTTGTTTTATCTTGACATCGTAATTTATCATGACACCTTAGTTTATCTGAGTTCAGTAGTTCATCCTGTTATTTTGATTTAGCTTATCTATCTTGTTATCATGCTTATGTTCATCTCAGTTTCTCATGTCAGTTAACTTTACTAGTTTTTATGCTAATAGTAGATTGGGCTTACTCAGTCTTTTTGACTGACCCGTTTTGTTTCGCCTCTTTTCTTCCGTTCCCCCCCAGGTTACAGGTAGGAAATACTGTTGTTTAGTTCGGACTTCTTCTGCTTGAGGTCATCATGGATGGCTTGGACTTTTCTTGGCTAATGGCTACTTTACTGTTTTTACATGGGGAATAATTTATGAAAATGTCTTTATGCTTCTTTACTATTGCAAGACAAGTTTTGATGTACTCTGATGTAAAAGGCTTTAGACCTTATTTATTCATGTTATGAAAGTTTGATTTTACTTCCGCTATTTTATATGTTCTGTCTTGTGATATTTCTGTGCATGTTTACCAATAATGCCCCTCTAAAGCTAGTGCATTCCTTTGCGAGTGACCCTAGCGGAGGCGGGGTGTTACAATAAAGTTATTAAAAATATCAATAATTTGTGTAAAATCATAATAAATGATTTGGAAAGAATTAGGATGAAAAATTCCATATTTGAAAAGATAAAAATATATTTTATTGAAATTAACTAGTTATGAACTAGAATTATAATCCAATATTTTAAAATAATTAAATTGGATTTGAAATGGTTTTAAAAATAACCGGAATTTCCAATATATGAATTGGAATGGATTTGAATCAAAATTATCTTCGGAATATTTCGATATTGGATTCCGTGATTATACGGATATTGTGGAGGAATTTGGAAGATATATATATCGTTATTCCAATACGATATTTGTTTGTTTTAGAATTTGATATAGAATATAAGCCGATATATTTTCTATTCAGAGCCTTGTATTTAATATCAAATTGGATTTTGGGTTTGTCGTGAATGGTATCTTTAATAGTACTGTTCTTAAACCTAATGGAGTTAAGAAAATTAGAAACTGGCGGGAGATTAGCTAAGTTGAATGGTTTCCTGGGTATTGATCTGATGTTGGTTTCGGCCTTCGGGATTAATACTTTGGGAATTGTTCTCTTACTAATTTACGGTTAGAGACTGATAGGATTTTGGGTTTGTCGTGAACTGTGTTTTAAATGACACTATTCTTAAACCCAGTGTGAAAAGAATAAATCTTTTAATTAGAATTAAAGAAGAATTACCAATTAATTAACATTTAATTGGAACTGAAAATGGAATGTGAATTGGGTTTATTATGAAGTGTGTTTTTAACGACATTCGTTCTTTAACCCGATTTACAGTGAAATGTGATTTGGAATTTATAAATCTTTTTATTAATATTTAACGGGAATTTTCCAAAGTAACGTTTTCCAATTTAATATATTAAATAGGAATTGAATGGAATTCGATTGATAATAATCGAAGTGAACTTCCATGGAGAAAGACTGTTAATACATATGGAATTTAAAAGGCTTTGCCGTTATTCCATTTATGTTATTAGTCGGATACGGAAATTGATATCGATTATATATTGATTTGTTTTTCCGTGAAGATTCCATAATTAATGGAATGTGATTTGGGTATCGTGAACCGTGTTTTAAATGACATTGGTTCTTTAATCCGGTTAAAGATAAGATTAATTTCTTAGCTTTGAATAATCATTAATATTGATTTTTGGGAAGATAAAATCTAAATGGAGTTTTAATGAATCTTTGATTAGATTGAAAAGTGAATGTGATAATTAAAATTATCAATTCAAGAAAATGATCGAGAATGGAGTGTCACCAGTTTTGCTCCAAGCGATAGTTAAATCTTTAACTAGATTTGAACGTGAAATGGTAATTAATATGTACCGATAACACAATGGTGTTAGATATGGAGTACTAACATTTTTTCTCTATGGGATAAATAGGTTGGGATTGGGAGATAAAATAAATGATTACTTCGGTGTGGTTCGCTAATCCCGACTAGTTTGGATAACCTTAATATGGTTTGAAATGATATCCAAAGGAAGGTTAAAGAATAAATTTAAAAGAATTTATCTTTGATAAAATTAATGGGAACCTATTCCCTAATGATGTGAATATTTGAATAAAAGAATATTCTGGACTGGAATGAGGTGTATGTTGTGTTTTTATAGCACTCGTTTATTATATATGCGGGTTATGCAGAAAGGAAGGGTTTATACCCATTCTGAATAACCGATTCGACGATTAGTCGACGATGAAGACGGTGGTTGAAGACCGGAGGTCTTCACTCGTTTGGATGATTACTGATGTCTTGATTGGGCTGTACACCCAAGACGAGGTAATAAGTGGTGATCGTCCAGACGTACTTGGAGATCGACAGATATGCCAGGGCCTCTCTCCAGTATTGGACATATGGGATGAGGAATAAGGTGCCTCCGGTTTCACTCAGACCCAGAACGAACTTGTAAATGGACTATGTGTCTGACATTGGATTTTATTGTATGCGGATTGATCTCTATTAAATATATATTTCTTTGGCGGCGGAGAATTTATTCTCTTTCTTAACGCCCTTCTCTGAGACGTACTAGCTCTGAGGTTATATATCGATAGACATCAGTCGCATGGCGTGAATTTCCTGTGTGGCATGCTGAGATGCAAATGACCAAGGCTTTTGTTGAAAAGCAGAGTCTTGTGGTTGATGATCAAAGAACAGCTTTAATATAGTGCTGCTTTGTGTATAGCTTTAATTCGCGAGCCTCACACTTCGGTATGAGTCAAAAAGGGGATCGTGACTGCAGGGAGTGCACGAGGTTTCTTTCTAGCTATGGGTGGTGTCAGCATTTTACAAGCCCTTACATCTATATTATTTTTACCTATGTGGTTGTTGGAATGCAAGACGCCTCGGTTATATCGGTTTCTACGGAGCCGATTGGATAGGTCCGATAGGACCGGGAAATGTGTGTTCAGGACTAACCAATCCTTAAATGTAAGGGAGGACCAGCCCTAAAGATCCAAGGGTTACCCAGAGTGTGTAGTCCTGATACATTTGCTAGAGTGTCTCGAAGCGGTGAGGAGGTATCCCTGGCCTTGACTCATGACGGAAAACCAATTTCCAATACGTGACATTTCAGTTTTGATTGTAGAGCCTAGTATTGGCGATATGATAGATGGTACCCATGCCTCCTATGATTGATACATTTATATTTGATATTGTTTTGACATTATACACTTATAATAGTATCAAATGATTTGTTTTAAACTTACCAAGCATGTTTGGCTATTATAAGGGAAAACCCTATCCTCCGGCTTGCGTTGCATTGTGTGATGGGACCTAGGTCTTATAATAGCTTCATTTTTCCAAAAAGCATTGCGCTGTTTATCCTATGCACTAGTATTCTTGGGAGGAAACCTGTTCCGTGTTATACGGCGTGGTCCCTTAATTACTCTCTCTTAAAGTAAAGTTTTAAAAAACTGTTCTAGTTCTCATAACCGTCACATGACTGATCTGGAGTTTATTGTTTAAACCTAAACTCTTGGTGCCCCTATTTTCCACAGGGGCAGCTAGTAGTTTTGGTTTTGCAGATTTATTCTACAGGATCCTGTTTTACAATTGGAATTGTACTCGGAAAGCTCTGTATCCATGTATTTCTTTCAGTTGTGTTTTGTATTATTTTTCCGTTGCTATGTGTTTAAATGTAATTTGAATCTCTGATATTTGTCGAATGTGTAATATTAATTCATACTCTGTTATATTCCTGTTTTCTGATGGAATTGTTGTAATAAGCAATAAAATTTTCTTCTGTTTGTGTTCTGATTCGTCTTGTTCTCAACTTAATCCGGGCTTTCCTTTATAGGGAAGTTCGGGTCGCTACAATATCGTAGGCCGAAACTAGCATTAGAAAAGCACCCAAGAGATATCTCCCTCTATGTATGACAATCCACACAAGACGATATAATCAAATAAAAACATCCATGACTTTGGCTATAACCTCCTATCTTGCCTCGAAACCATCGTTAATCGTATGATTGGCCCATCTTGCCATCAGTTAATGGCTAATGGTAACCCCGGTTCTAGCAAAACTCGATACGCCATCGTGAATTGCATCTAGGCCCATCGTGACCGCCCAGGGTACTCAACTCATCTAGTCTTTGGATGCCCCCATTGTACCCATGCTTGAGTCCACTAGAACCTCCGACTAATGGCGATCCATCAACCCTCAGTAACTCTAGTCATCGTTATCAACGACTGTTCATAAGCTCAAGCGCCTTCTCGAGCAACCATTACCCACGAGCTCAAACATCCTTGAGTCGTCTTCACAACTTCGTTCCAACTTCACACGATCAACGAACATTTGACTACAGTTCGAACATTTTATCTAAAATTAATATTGAAGTTACACATCTCGTCGAACCAAGAATCAACTCTATTTGGTCAATATATGATGGATCGTTCATGATCCATCCGCGGATCGGTCACCGATCCATCCCCATGGGTCGCACGTGATCCACTTGTGTTGCACTTGGTCGGATCACATGATCCACCATGAACCACTTCAGCCCGATCCAACATTTCCATGTGCGCTCCATCCCATTTGCATTGATCCATCCCTTTTTTCCAGAGCCATCTTTTTGCGATGATCCATCGTATGCCACTCTACCCGATCCAATACTTCGGCTGATCCATCAAGTGCAGCGATCCATCCATTCGCACATCAGCCGATCCGTTGTTTCACCATGCGCCTCTCTAGTTTTCACTGATCCATCATAACCCACCCAATCCATCCCTTTGCCAAATCCATGCGATCCATTCTTGCCTGGTCCAGCTTTTCACCGGGCGCACTCTTTCATTTTTGGTTGATCCATCAATGGATCGCTCTGCCCAATCCATCACCATAATTTGCAACCGGTCCATGCAATCTATCTCTAACCCAATCCAAGCGATCCACAAGTACACGATCCATCTTCATGGTGACCCGATCCAAGTCTTCCCCAACAACCTGATCCATGCTTGAACACAATTGCAGCGATCCATGTTTTTGCCGATCAAATCTAAACGTGTACACTTTGCTTGTCAATCCGATCCAAACATACATGCACACATCTCATCCAAATCGACCAATTTCTACCAAACGATCATTAACACAATCAAACAATCATCAACAACGTTAGCACAACAATAAATCAACATTCGATCATATGAAATTCACCAAATCATTATAAAACAATAAACGAACAAATAAATGGATCTAAACTTGCATGAACATAGAATTATCATATGAATTTACCATTATAATCTTGCTAGATTAGATTCTATGGTGATTCGAATTGGAAATATACTTACATCGATTAGATCTAGGTGAAATTGACTTGAAATGATGAAATTAAGATAAAACAAACCCATATACTCGATTGAATCTGTGTGAGAGATGCTTATCACTTACCAAATCCACAAAATAGCTTGAAATTAATGAATCTCTAATCCGGACAGCGAAGAACGGCCTCCAAATCAATCAATTTGATGCGATCTAACCCTCTTCGATGTTGATCTTCAATCTTCATATGTAAATCTATGAATTGAAATGAAGTGGATGTATACTTGGTTGAGCCGGAGAATCATAGTCACCCAACCAAATGAGAGAATGAAGAAACTAAGTAATTCTCTCTACCCCTACCCTCCTATTTATAGCCAACAACCCATAGCCTTAATGGGCCTCACTAATCAGCCCACTAATGACAAATTAGTCTGTCCAGAAAACTAGCAACACTAAAACAGTGATTCCTCCCAAATCGCTTAGCTAAATCTTTAATGTGACCACTCTATGGAATTGGAAACACTATTTTTGATCCAATGAAATCGATCCAAGTATCTGATTCGATTCCAATCAAAAGTTATTGAAAAGTCGGAGTGTATGACTTAAACAGGATCTATATCGATATACCAGAAATATAAATGATAAACAAACTAGCTAATATACAATATTTACGCAGATAAAAGCTAAGCTATAGGAAATATATTAAAAATAAATGCAATAAGAAACGACACCAGGAATTTTATACTGGTTCGGACTTCCCGCCTTACGTCCAATCCCGAAGCTCCTCTTCGGAATTCACCATCACGCCCTCTCTTAACCCGGAGGAATAGATCAGTACACCCGAGCCCCAACAAGGATGCCTCTTGCCCGAGAAACTATACAGGACTTCAACAATTACAAGTGTTTTGACTTCTGTTTTGTGTTCTTGAATCAACACGGATAGTCAACGGTTTAAGTACACCCTTCCTATAATCTTATCCTCGAGTATTTGAAATGAATGTGAAGACTTAAAGGAAGTTAGTTGATTGTCGAATCAAAATATGTGAAATGTTATCAAGGATTCAACAAGTAACTTGAATTTGGGAGAACTTTTGTTTGCAAAGTATAAAGAAGTTTAAATCAGAAAATAAAGAAAATATAACCAGAAATTAGTTATTTGGAGAACACGTTTGAAGTGTTTATATAAAAGTAGAAAGGTAGTAATTCTTCATGAAGAGTTCTAACCAAAAGAAGTTCCCATTTCCTTTCAGAAATGAAGAGATTTCTCTTCATGTATAAAGGCAACCTTTCAGAAAAATATTTGTTGTTTCGAATCAGTCGTCTGGTTAAAAATCATCAGTTGACTGGTTGAATTAGACTTTAAATCATTTGGATAAAAACTTTTCAAAACTAGCCGTTATATACAAAAACTCTCTAACTAGGCGACTGATCATTTATCTATCAGTTGACTGGAAGAGTTGTTTCCTGACTTTTTAAAGCCTTATACACACACACACACACTTTGTTTTGTATATTCGTGTTATACTTGAGGATAGATTTTAACATAATTCTAACACGACTCAATGTATTTATATATATATATATAAGCCTTATCTCTATGACATGATTTCTATTGCATCTTCTTTTGTTGGCATTAATCAAAATCTTGATCTCAGCATTCTCCCCCTTTTTGATTGATGACAACATATCTGATTTTCTCCCCCTGAGTGTTTGCTCGCCCTGAATTTCTGCAACATTTTGTTAGTTTATAAAGTTATAATCTTACCATTTTAATTCCTGCAACAAAATTTTAGCACATATTTTCTCAATAAATATATCTATTATTAAGAGCATAGAGTATATAATAGATTTATCAGAAAATTAAGAGCATAGAATATATATCATAGAATATATCATAGATTCATGGAGAAAAATTTCCCTCCCCTTTTTGATGATGACAACTATACGATTATATAAATAAATAATATGATATCGCTCTCCCTTAATATTTGCTTCATCTAAATATATATACTACCCCTGTAAATGTGCTCAATTTTCTCCCCTTTTGTCATCAACAAAAAGAATGAAAATAATAATTGAATTTGGGATGTATTTTAAATTAAATGGTTTCAAAATACTCCTTTTTTTAAGAAACTAAAATCATAGATATTTCGAAAATTGAAAATACCAACCACAATATAAAAGAATGAATTAGATATACTAAATTTGTTGCGGTTCCGTTTTCCACTATATGTAAGTAATGCTAGCCGTGTATAACCTTTTGATTTTCTCGGGTACCTACAAAAAATAGAATCTATATTTTGGTACCCACTTCCTCCGTTAGGGTCCAAAAGATTAGATAAAAGGTAACCATACCCTATAGGGTTTAATGGTACCTTTAAAAATAAATTTTCATTATTAACTACTGAATCAAAATAATTATTGATATACTTCTCTCTATTTTTCCAATTAATAAGAACCCAAATATTTAGATAATTTCCTATATTTTCTGTTAATAATTTTGTACTTCTAGAAATATTATGAACATTACTATCCGTAAACGCATTTGAATTTTTATAGAAAAACTGATTTTAGAACTAGATTGAAATTTAGTACTAGCATTAATATTTTTATTATACATGAAAGCGTATCTAGTACTAAATGATTAGTTTTAATATATCCTAAACTACTTATGTCGTGTAAAGGTCTAGAACTAGATAAAATTTTATTCAAATCATCTTGACCTTTATTGAATTTCACGAACTCACTTGAACGTTTTTCAAATTTGAATTGAAAGTCGCGATTGACAATTTTAAGACACGTTTTGCTATTTTTCAAATCATCAATTTTTTTATTTAATTCAGAATTCTCCTTCTTTAATGTACTATTCTCATTTTCAAGACGACTAATTCGAGACTCTGAATTATCTAATGATGACTGTAATCAATTATTTTGTCTTTTCAACTAACAAAATTCTTTTGAAAAAAAATTCTTTTTATTTTTCGAATATGGTATATTGTTCGTCTACAAAATCTTTAAGATTCATTAAATTATTTTTCAAAGTATTGTTTTGATTTTCTAAATCAATTTTTTCTTGTCTTAATTTTTCACTTTCAAGTTCGATAGATTTCATCTTATTTAGAATAATAAAATTCAGTTTTCCTAAGTCATCACTATTTTTCATTAAAATTTGTAGATCAGAAAGTAACTTTTTGTAGTCCTTATTTGTTGTAGCTTTGCTTGTACGCAACTTGTTGCTTGCGTTGTTTCGATCACATCTCTTTCTAGCCATTATTCTATGATGTTGTGACGATCAATATGATCCCTCGCTCTGATACCAAATGAAAAGTCGATGTGTATGACTTAAGAAGGATCTATATGGATATAGCGGAAATATAGATGATATACTAACTAGCTGATATACAATAGTTACGCAGGTAAAAGCTAAGCTATAGAAATTTATCAAAAGTAAATGCAATAAGAAACGACAGCAGAAATTTTATACTAGTTCGAACTTCCCGCCCTACGTCCAGTCCCAAAGCTCCTCTTCGGAATTCACTATCATGCCCTCTCTTAACCCGGAGGAGTAGGTCAGTACACCAGAGCCCCAACAAGGATGCCTCTCTCCTGAGCAACTATACAGGACTTCAACAATTACAACTGTTTTAACTTCTGCTTTGTGTTCTTGAATAAACAAGGATAGTCAACGGTTTAAGTACACCCTTCCTATAATCTTGTCCTTGAGTATTTGAAATGAATGTGAAGATTTAAAGGAAGTTAGTTGCTTGTCGAATCAAGATATGAGAAATGTTATCAAGGAGTCAACAAGTAATTTGAATTTAGGAGAGTTTTTTTTGCAAAGTATATAGAAGTTTAAATCATAAAATAGAGAGGACATAATCAGAAATTAGTTATTTGGAAAACACGTTTGAAGTGTTTATATGAAAGTAGAAAGGTAGCAATTCTTCATGAAGAGTTTTAACCAAAACAAGTTCCCATTTCCTTTCAGAAATGAAGAGATTTTTCTTCATGTATAGAGGCAACCTTTCAGAAAAGTGTTTGCTGTTTCGAATCAGTCGACTGGTTAAAAATCATCAGTTGACTGGTTGAATTAGACTTTAAATCGCTTGGATAAAACCTTTTCAAAAATAGCCGTTATATACAAAAACTCTCTGACTAGTCGACTGGTCATTTATCTACCAGTTGACTGGTAGAGCTGGTTTTGCACATTCCTGGCTTTTTAAAGCTTTATATATATATATATATATATATATATACACACACACACAAAAATTGTTTTGTATATTCATGTTATATTTGAGGATAGATTTTAACATAATTCTAACACAACTCAATGTATATATATGTGTAAAAACCTTATCTCTATGACATGATTTCTATTGCGACTTCTTTTGTTGGCATTAATCAAAATCTTGATCTCAACAGCTATGCCCTAAAAAAATAATAGAGGCAAAATAGTCATAAATAAAATTGATAAAAATCATGGACATGTCCCACATTCCCATGAACAATATGTCAAAAGTTGAGAATGATCCGACCTTTGAAGAATTATATAAAAATATTTTATGATCCTTTAGTACGTAAAAGTGGGTCGTTACATTCTACCCTCCCCCCTTTAGGAATTTCGCCCTCGAAATCCCAAGCAAACTTCAAGCAATCAGAAACAATTCTGCATGCCTACCATCTACGAGCAGCCAATGTACCGTCAAATATAGCATCCATCAAGTCATACATCCATATCCTTAACCTAGCATGCAGAACTCTAACAATAGTACAAGTTACAATGGTGTAAGAGTGACACGACATCAATGGATCTTACCAACGAAGAGTTCTGCATGGACCATCTTCATACTCTCTTCTGTTTCCCACGTACAGTCGTCATCATCTGCACTCCATTGCACCTTGACTAGGTTAACCGTCTTCCTCCTAAGTTGTTTCATGTCATTCCCCATAACATGAAGCGGATTACGAGGTCTCGAAACTACGAGTTCAACTAGTAAGTCTTGGTACTGATCCAGAGATACCACCACATTCGAATCGTGAACATACTTCCGTAAAAAAGACACATGAAAAACATTGTGCACACTCGACATCTTCTCGGATAAATCCAATCTATACACGGGCTTTCCAGTTCGTCCGACTATCGAAAATGGTCCAATGAACCTTAGGGCTAACTTTCCTTTACTTCCCAAAACATTCTTCAATGGTGAAATCTTCACAAAATCCATATCACCAACGTCGAACTCCAAGTCATTTTGACTCTTATCGGCATAACTCTTCTGATGACCTTGGGCGAGAAATCTGAATACAATTTGATGTCTCTTTTATCATCTTAGGCCCACGTATCAACTTATCTCTAGTGTCTAACCAACATACCAGAGAATTACACGGTCTTCCATACAACGCCTCGTATGGTGCCATCCCGATGCTCGATTGGTAGCTGTTGTTATATGCAAACTCAACTAAATGTAGATGATCTTCCCACGATCCCCCGAATTCCAATACACAAGCCCTAAGGAGATCTTCCAAAACTCGATTCACTCGTTCGGTCTGACCAGCAGTCTAGGGATGATAAGTCATACTCAAACATAGCTCGGTTCCCAAAGTCTCTTGCAAACTCTTCCAAAATCCACTATTGAATAATGGATCTCGGTCACTTACTATGCTCTTCAGGATACCATGGAAGTAGACTATCCATTTTATATATAACTCACCAACTTTGATGATGTCCTAATCGCTCTGACAGGAATAAACCTCGCGCTTTTGGTCAAACGATCTACTATGACCTAAATCGCTTCATTTCTTGCCCTGGTCCTAGGTAGTCCATCGATACTTGCTCCCACTTCAGTAACTTCTAGCGACTGAAGCAATCCACTCGGCTTCTTCTGTTCAGCTTTCACCAACTGATAGTTCATGCATTTGGAAATAAAATTTCCAACATCCTCCTTTGTCCCTTCTCAGTAACAAGCTCGCTTTATGTCTCGATACATCTTATTGCCACCAGGATGAATCGTCAACTTTGAGTGATGACATTCTCTAAGAATATCATATCTCTATCCATCAAGATCAGGAATAACCAGTCGTGCTTTCTTTCGAAGCCAACCGGCTCGATCGACCTCGAATTCCTTATCCTTTTCTGGTTCCACTTTTTCTTCCAACTTCTGGATAATCTCAGTAAGCTTTTCGTCATGCTTTTGGATTTCTCCAATCCTTTCGATGAGAGTAGCTCTTATCCATAAGCTTGCCAACATTTCAGGTTCTAACTCACACCTTGGCTTGAAATCAAATCCTGCCAAGTATTATAGGTGCTTCCATTCCGAAAACATCGCTCCTAAACTTGCATCTCTTCGACTCAACGCATCGACCACCGCGTTACCTTTACCAAGAGTATAGGCAATACACAAATCGTAAGATGCCGAAAACCCTAACCACCGTTGCTGTTGATGATTCAAATCCTTTTAGGAGAAAAGATACTTCAACGACTTGTGATTCGTAAGCAACTCGAATTGAACCCCCAATAGGTAATGTCGCCATATCTTCAGAGCAAACACGATCGCTTCCAACTCCAAATCATGAGTCGAGTTCTTACTTTCGTGCGGCTTTAGCTATCGACTCGCATATGCCACAACTCTATCCTTTTTCATCAGCACTGCTTTAAGCTCGGTACCACGTGCATCGGTATATACCATCATTTCTTCATTTCCGCTTGGAATTGTCAAAATAGGAGCACTAACCGGTCTCTCTTTCAGGATTCCAAAAGCCTGCTCACACTTTGCGTCCCATGTTAACACTTGATTTTTCTTCGTCAATCCTGTTAATGGTGTTTCTAACTTGGATAAATCCTTGATAAATCGACGATAATATCCCGCCAACCCAAGAAAACTCCTTACATCCGTCGCATTCTTAGGTCTATCCCAGTTTGCCACCTTAGCGGGATCCAACACTATTCCGTTTCTAGAAACAACATGGCCTAAGAACCTCACTTCACTCTTCTAGAAGTGACACATCGAAAACTTAGCTTTCAGCTGATGCTTTCGCAAGATTTCCAAAACAACTCACAAGTGCGTCTTATGCTCTTCCTCATTCCAGAAGTACACCAAAATATCGTCCATGAACACAAGCACGTTGAGTGTGAACTGGATGTTTCTTGGTGGTTAATGTAGTGTTATATAACACATTGGTTGATAATGTACAATAAACGTGGTTATTGGTTCATAGGTTAGGTACCCATCAAGAAAATTGGATTTTCAACGAATGTTTTATTAATATAATAATAGGTTGAAAATCAAAGTTTGAATTTGACATTCGATTTTGGATGGGCGAGAAGATTATAAAATATCGATGAATAGTTGTAACTGTAACAAGTTGTTTTGAAACAATTTTCATGTACTTATGACCTATCAAAATTTTATTTTCAAAATGAATAGTAACCGAGAAAAGTGAACTTCGGTTAGGGTGTTTATAGAATGTTTTAGAACAACTTCGTTTACAAAACATTCTTTTTTATTTTTATAACGAATGCTAGGAAATTTTGGAAATAAAACAACGTAGTTGGAAAAATAATATTATTTAATCATTTAACTTGTATTTTAATACCGGAACATTAGAAATAAATGATTTGGAGGTTGGAAAATTAAAATATGGCTTTGAAAAATTATGATATATATTTTATATAATAAACAAAATGTTTTTGAAGCTATTCTATGTATTTTATATTATACGCCGAATATTGGTCAGAATAGAACGTGTCGCGCATCGGTAGTTCACGAATTTCGACCTGTAGCTTTAAATGAATGTACCGGGAGATCCGACCGTCGGATTTCCCCGAAACTAGAACCTTGGATTCATATTGAAAAGAACTTTCAAATGATAAGAATAGATTTGAAATCTAATGGTTAGATTTTGTGAAACGTTCAAATCATATTTGAATAAATGTAGTGCCATGACCCGTAATTACCTGTAATTGAAAATTACGAGTATGGACTATTCTTATATAGTGAAAAATCATTATAAATTATTATAAATGATTTGGAGTGGGTTTAAACTAATTTTATATAGTTTTAATTGAGAAAATTGGTTAAGTGGAATTTGGATGTTTATGTAAAAGCTTATATAAAAGATTTTGAGTGATGTTTGGAAATAAGATATTTAATTCATAAGTTGAATCGAATTCTTAAGTAAATCTTTTTACAAGGTTAAGAAATGATTTTTGAAAGCCAAATGACTTAACCAGATTTAAGAATAAGATTTTAAATCTTATGAAAGAAAACCAATTAAAGGTGACTTAATTTGTGAGTAAACAATCTGATAAGGATTTGTTTTGGCGCGAGTTACTCGAAAAGAAAGGATTTAACCCATTTCGAATAATTGTACGATGATTGAAAGTCGGAGACATTGAAGTCAGTGCAAGGCCAGTAATCTTCATATCGAATGGATTGCAACTGATGCCCTGCATTTGGGTTGCCCCCTTGAAGGGGTTATAGTGGCAGTGGTGCGGACGTACTTGTTGACTGTTCGAAT
Source organism: Allium sativum (assembly GCA_030737875.1). Classification (NCBI taxonomy): domain Eukaryota; kingdom Viridiplantae; phylum Streptophyta; class Magnoliopsida; order Asparagales; family Amaryllidaceae; genus Allium; species Allium sativum. The sequence goes on along the minus strand of CM060916.1, from coordinate 215,922,329 downwards.
GATATGCAAGGGACTCTCCTGTATTGGACATATAAGACGGGGAATAAGGTGCCTTCAGTTTCGTTCAGACCCAGAATGAACTTGTATGGATGTGTGTTTGACATTGTATTATGTGTCGTATTAGTTGATCTCTACTAAATATATATCTGTTTGATGGCGGAGAATTTATTCTCTTAGCTTAACACTCTTCTTTGTGACATATGAGCTTAGATATCATATATTAGTAGACATCAGTTGTATGGTACGGAATGACAGTATGACATAACAAGTGCAGCTGGCAGATAGATCAAAGCCTTTGTTGAAAAGTAGAGCTTTGTGGTGTGTTGATTCGCGAGATTCGCACCCTGGTATGAGCCAAAAACGGGATGAAGAGCCGCAGAGAGGATATACGTTAATTTCTAGCTGAAAGTGATGTCATGGTATGGAGCCCAGGCAGTTTACTTATGTGAATATTGGAATCGAGGTGCCTCGGTAGATGGTCAACGTACTGACCAGGAGGTCCGATAGGACCAGGAAATGTTACGTTCATGCACTGACTAATCCACAAGAATATGAGGACCAGCTCTGCCGCTCCATGGGATGCTTTTTCCCCTGGACCATTTTGCTAGAAATGTTCCGAAGTTCGGATGAACAAGATCCTTTACCTCGGCTCATGATGGAATCCAATTTCCAATACGAGACTTTACGGTTTTAGTTGTAAACCTATATGGCGACATAATAGGATGTAGCATTATGCTGTCTAAGTTTGATGCATTTATTTTCAAAAATTGTTTTCAACACTTAGATACTAATAATTATATCAAATGATTTTCTCGTATCATGCATGTTTGACCATTATAAGATAAAACTCTATCCTCGGGCTTGCGCTTGCATTGTGTGATGGGACCTAAGTATTATAATGACTTCACTTTTCAAAAAACATTACGTGCATTTATGCAGTGGCATTTGTGTGAAGGAAACCAGTTTCATGTTAAATGGCATAGTCCCGTGATGTACCTTATTTTTAAATAAGTTAGGTTAACTGTAGGGTTCCTTATACCAGTCCCATGACTGACTCGTAGTTTGTTTTTCCCTTACAAACTCGGGTGTCCATATTTTTACACGGGCATCCAAGTAAACAGATTGTTAGCTTACTTTCTTTTGGATGTGTATGGGAGCACTGGTAGCTAGTTTTGAAGCTGGAGCAGTGTTTGGATGTTTTCTTTTGACTCCCCCTGACTTTATGATATTCATTATCTTTTAAATTCTGATGTGTAATTATTTGTTATCTAAGACACTGTTATGTATAATTATGATCATGCGTTGTTGAACTCTGATATTATCCTTTGATGTAAATTCATGTACAATATTTCTGGTGTTATGCTATGTTCCGCTGCTGTGTTTAGTGCATTATACTCCAACGACTATCCATTCCGCCTGGGATCGGAGGTTTGGGTCGTCACAATATTGTCCTTCATTTTAATATTTTAAAAAAACCCTTTAGCATAAAAAAGAAACTTGATGTCCTTCAGCCTATCTTTTTTCAAAGTGTTTCCTTATGCATACTTTCCACCTATTAAAAACCTTAATTTTTTTTTTAAATTACATAAAAATCTAAGTAACTACGACATTCACCTCTGTCCTATTTTGTTTTTTGCACACGTACAACCTTCCCAGATCCTGTCTCTAAGTGGATTATAAGTATTTTATTTTATAAATATTTCCCTAGAATAATTTAAGTTTAGATTCGTCTTAGAAGAGAACCCAGAGAGGGAAAAGATTGTATTGTAAGTGAATAGGCATGTATATAATTCTATTTATAGTTGAGCTAGTGGATCTCAAACCGTTAGATTTCTTAATTCAGTCTGGTCCAACCACGTCACTTCTTCATTTTCAGCCTTTAGATTTACAATTAAACGCACCAGATTGAGCCACATCATCTCTAGCTATATAATACTATAATCAGCATGTTTTTGGACAATTTCTCGTCTAGAACATTTTGTGGATTGATCTAACCCATGCTCGGGTTGATCTATTGGCCGACTTAGGGGTCGATCTGTGCCTTATTTTTAAATTCTACAATTTTATTTCTTTGATAACTCTTTCATATGAACTCAGATTTTGAATAGTCATATATGAAAATGATCCAGAAAGTCATCATGGACACAATGGTAAAGATTTCATAGTAAAATTCAGACATATGTATAGGGGTGTTAATCGTGCGGACCGGACCGGACAGAGGGGTGTTCGTGTCCTGTCCTACAAGACTTTCGGACGTACACGGACCGGACGAGTAGTTGGCTCGAACATTGTTCGTACGAGCCGGACAACGTAAGGACATGCTTCGGATAATAGAAAAACATCGAACATTTTCGGACGGACATAATTTCGTACACAAATTCTTGTCCTAAATCATATCCTAAATGAGAATCGTACGGACACGGACATGACACATTACCCTTTCGGACCAAGTCGTACATCGGACTGTCCTGTCCGTTTAACACCCCTACATATGTAGAAATGTTATTTTAGCTTCTTCTTTTCTTTGGTAATTTTTGAATTGTATTTATAACTTGTTTTTTAATAATTTCTTCATATTAGCTCTGACTTTTATAAACTATATATGTAAATTTTTCAGAAAATTACCTCGGACGTAGGAGTATCACTCCAATAGCTAATTTAATCAACTTTATTTATTATTTAATTAATTCATTAACTGATTTTAATGTGTTAAATTTAGGGTTGTTACACGTTTCATTGAAAACTAGAGACATTAAATGTCTTAAAATATGAACAATTGCACATAGTAGAATAAAATAAAACATTGTTTATTTATATTCTATGGTAAGGACATCATTATAGTTACTATGAGACAAAGAAGAGAAATGGAAACATTGTCACCTTAGCGCATTTGCGCTTACCCACATTGTGATGTGGAAGAATGGATATTTGAGTTGTATGATGCACTAGCACTTTGTAGTTGGCTGGCTTGACTTGTTTATCTAGACCAAACCAATTTTTTTTTTATTTGTTCAAATTCGTTTCTACAACAGTAACAGAAAAACAATCATGCCTTTTTGGTAAAGGGACGCAACTTTTTCAAAACATTAGAACTGTCTTATTGAATATGCATTTACTTAAACCAAATAGACACCTTCTCACAGCTATAGTTAAAAGCAAAACGTGAAAAAAAGGACTTCTTTCTCTTCTCGTGACTTTGCTCTTAATATATATCTCTTGAGTTCGTTTTTATTATGTGATTGTTGTGTGATATCACACAGGCATGTATGTTTTATCTTGAGAAACCGTTATTTTATTCACTCTTCAGCATCATAGAAGAAGCAATTCTGTTTTAATAAAATAATGATCTTACTAGACTCGAGTAATTTCTACATTAATGCGGATTACCTTTGCGGATTTGTCGTTGCTTTTGTGTTAGACATAATACTTTGATTCACACTATTACAACAGTCTATCTCTCTTCAAATTTGAACCGTGGGCCCAACGGTTCAAAATTGATCGTTGGATAATGGATGCGTTCGTTTATCTAAACAGTCCGTTTTGCACCGCCGAACGCTACCTTAAGAAAAACATTCTATTCATCTTTGGATTTTACTTCTCTCAAGGTGGAGTAAAATCCCCGTTTTCGAAAGCAAGACATCCTATCGTTGTTAAATTACCATCTGAGGCTCCACTAAAAAGAAGGATATTGTTTGTCATAATTTAATCATGATTTTGTTTTGACTATTTGATAACTCGAGAATAAGAGTTCATCTCAAATTGTATTATATAATATTTGTGTCTATTGCACGTTAAGATGGTACTTCACGAATTCTATGGTTTTCACAATCCAAAGGGTGTTATACTGACCGTAAACGTATACATTACAGCCAAGTGAAATCAAGTTTGCATGAAGGGCAAAGGGAGGGGAGTTTTGGAGGGGGGGGGGGGGGGTGGGCGTAGGGTAAGGACGTAGGGGCGGTTGTTAACTAATACTAGTTGTGAGTAGGGCTGCACAAAGTATGGGTTAGGTCGGATTGGATCAAATACTACATCCGACCCGCATAGGTATGGGTTTAAGGAAGTTCAACCCGTATCCGACCCTATATGAGGTTGGATATGGATTGGGTTGAAGTATGGGTTGGGTCGGGTTTAATAGGGTTGGGTTGCTTGAATATAATAATAAAAAAAAAAGAATAAAGAGAATTTTTTTAAAAAGTAATATTAAAATATTCAGCATAATATATCAGATTTTGCCTAGCATAATGCATTTAAAATAACTGATTCATTATAACATATATTTTATTAAATTTTCATTGTAAAACACATCATATAAAATTAATTTACTACACAGTAGAACTAGTGTTTCATTTTAAGATACACTGAAATGCACTTTAAAATATGTTTGCCAATTTCTATCTAGTTTGGATTGACATGAAATTTGTCTTCTTTTTTTTTTTTTTTTTTTTTATTTTTATTTATGTATCTTTACTATAGAATACATAAACATTATTCCAGGATTATACTATTCTAATTTTAAATAGGCATATATTAAATTAGTTTTTTAATATAGGGTTGGGTTGGGTTGGGTTAAAATAAGGTTGGGTCGAACAAAATATCAAACCCGACCCGTATATAGTATGGCTTACATATTGTAACCCATATCCGACTCGAACTAGGATGAGTTGGGTTGGGTTTATGTGGGTTGGGTCGGGTTGGATATGGATTATGTGCAGTCTTAGTTGTGAGCTCTGTTCACTGTTCTCGGTAGCTGGCTCACGTAGCTTATAACTAGACCCTACTCCAAAATCATTAACTACTTGATTAAATCTTTAATGACGATTAAAACATTAAACATTGTTGAGCTAACGGAATCACAAGGTCACGGTATAAATACCGCCCTTCATCATCCTCACCACCGTGCCATTTTCTCCATTCCAAATCCTCTCCCTCAAAGAAAAAAAAAAAAAAAGTTTCAACGTCCCATCCACTGCCACATCAGCAATTCCCTCCATGTCCAAGTACAGAAACCACATCTCCCGCCGTCACGACATCCTTCTCGGATACTCCAACTCACACGGGCCGACCGCAGACCCCGACTTCACCGAAGAAGACGTATGGACCACGACACCCGACCACAATTGGCCCAAGCCCAACCAGAGTCGGCCCAAACCCAAGAGCATGGGCCGTACCCACTCCGGCGGCCTCTCCATGGCATTCGACGCTCCATCCAAACGCGGCCACGCCGCGGCGGCGGTTTCGTTGCCGATGGAAGTCCCGGCGTGGTCCCGGATGGCCCGGGCCGACTCCTCCGACTCCATGAACTGCTCCGTGGACCTGGACCCGGACGAGTCGGAGTGGGTCCCACCGCACGAGTACCTGGCACGGGAGCACGGGAAGAGCGTCACTACCTCGGTCTTCGAAGGCGTGGGGCGGACCCTGAAGGGCCGGGACTTGAGAAGGGTCCGCGATGCGGTTTGGAGTCAAACCGGATTTTTCGGGTGAACCGGCGAGGTTCGGATGTGCTCTGTAATTATGTGCTGTGTTTGTTTTAGCTGAGACTTCAAATCCATGGCTGTCTTCTTCTCTCTTTTCTTTTTTTGGGATGGTTTATTTGAACATTTATTACCGCTGTTATTTACTGGGTCCCACGGAGTATGGGGGCCCATAATGGAGAACTTTGCAGGGGAATGTTCACAGTGCATAATCCATAAATAAACGGGAGTTAATTGAAGTGGTTATTTTAAGTAGATTTTGATTAATTTTCGGTCGGTAGAAGAAAGCGTTATATTGTATGAAAATTGCAATCAGCACGGCCCAGTTGTTTGATGTTTTTTTAGCGAAGTCCATAATAGTTTGTTAGGCTTTCCTGATTCTTTTAGAAATTCAGTTAATTTTCATTTTATACATTTCCAAGTTTAGCTTGTTCCGTACGCTCTACGCTTTGAATCTTATGCTTGAATAAATTCCAATAAAAAAAAGACAAAGAATTAAATGAAAAATGAAAGCACTGCTTAATTTGTAATTTGGTATATAAAACAGAAAAGAAGGAAGCCAGTTTAGTTCACACTACAGATTATTTATTTATTTATTATCTTTTTTTTTTTTTTTTGAAGGGAAACCAACCGAAATCGTAAAACCCTCCCTAGTGTACCTAGCTTGGTCCACGAGCACCACATAAATGGCTTATTTTAGCGTATGCACATGACAAACTCTTAACATATCATTTTCGGTTTCGAACGCACGCCACTGTTATCATGGCACAAAGTTCTTTAATAGGACCTAACGAATTTAGTTTGTACTGTCTCTTTTATGCGAAATATTCAATTTTCTGTACGGTCATTTTAGGAAATTCAAGCAATGTTCTTTTAGTAATAAAAACAGATTGAAAATGTAATACAAGGAGCTACAAGCTTAAATAACACCAAACAATAGCAATAGGTCAATATGAACAGAAAAGGAGTGGGCAAACTGCACAACAAAAATGGCTAGAATAAACGTTTAAAATAATGCTAGATGGTTTAACTTCTATGCTCTAGAATACCCTACACTTCTAGGCACAATAGAGAAATAAAAAATCAAGCCCATTTTGTCATAAAACTGTTAGGGTCGTTTCACAGGTAAAGTATGGATTAGTAGGCTGTGCAGATAGACCAAGTCAATTTATATTGATGACCATTTTATGCTTTGCTATTTTCTGTTATATTTGCTAATTAAGCCGTGATTTTTTAACACTCTCTTTGACAATATTAATATAAAGAGATTGATTGAAGTACTTCTCTTTTAGAAATTCAAAAAAGTTAATTTAAAGAATTAATTTTAAAGCATAAGTGGTCAATATAAATTAAATTCTATTACAGTCATCAAATCGAGTGTCAACAACCAAGATATCATCTGATTTTTTTTATACAAGACTAATTAATATTAGTTTTTCTACACAAATAATGTGAGAACGATTATTAGTTGATTTTAAATATTTGGTTTTACATCTAATTATAATTTTTGTACCTCCACTATATTTGCACTACCGCTTTATGATCACTACATTATTTTACACCTTCAACGCTATACAACTGTTAAGCGTTTTAACAACACAATTGGTAGCCACTTAGGATTACAAATTATTTTTGTTACAATTAAGTGTTTGTCAACTCATATGCATACACCATGAGCTAGGGATAATGAGCTTAATCCAACCGCCATTGCAAAACGGTGATATTAAGAGAAGTGTACAAATATGAGTTCGTATATATGTAACATCAGATATTTCTTTGATTATAGCAAGCGTTATGACACACGCTTTGTACTGATCATGACACATGCTTTACGCATGAAATATATTCTTAGAAACTGTATATGTTTAACACATTCAAACGAAAATAATGTGCATGAATATTTAGTTATATTTTTGAGCTGAAATCATGAGTAATTAACTTGAAATTTATGTCTAAGTTGTAATATTTAGTTTTTTTAATATATTTTTATTTTTATTTATGCTGCAAATTAATGAAGAACGAATTGTAAAAAGTGTTATTTGTTGCATCTGTTTTAAAATAAAATAGAACATATCATAAAAGAGAAGACATTAGAGAGAACATAAGAGATAAAGGAGGAAGCTTTTTTATTTCTCTTTCATTCAGTGTACATAATTCTATTACATTGACTCCCTTATATATTGGTTTTGGAGCTGATGTTAGCCTTACTCCCAAAATGTGAGACTTAATATAATATGACAAACGCATATTCACTTATATGTATTACAACACTCCCTCTTGAATATGCGTATGTAAAGATGATAAGATTAATTGCCTCATTAAAAACCTTTTTATGAAAAACCCTATGGGAAAAATCATAAACAAGGAAAAAAGTACAAATTTTATGTCATCTTCAGGTAACATATTGACAATGTTCCAATGAGGGTTGATACTTCTGCATCAAAATAATGCCTCATTAAAAACCTTACTAATAAAAACCCAGTGGAAAAAATATTAGTAAAGTAAAAGAGTGCATTACAGCATAATATATGCTTCCCCTGATTCGCAATGCATTATTCAAATAGTTTGGTGATGCAAGCGGCGCATACCAATTTTATATATCATCTTCTGCAATGTTGATTTTGGAAGTGCCTTTGTCAATAGATCTGCTGGATTTTCTTGAGATTGGATTTGCTTCATTTCTATCTTATTGTCCTTTTCAAGCTCATGTGTGAAAAAGAATTTAGGAGAAATATGTTTTGTCCTATCACCCTTGATATATCCTGCTTGAATATGAGCTACGCATGTTGCATTGTCTTCATAAATAATAGTTGATCTTTCTGTAGTTGAGGGAAGTTGACATGTGCTTCGATTATGTTCAATTAATGACCTTAACCAAACACATTCTCGACTCGCTTCATGTAGTGCTAGAATTTCAGAATGATTGGATGATGTTGCTACCAATGTTTGTTTTGTAGATCTTCATGAAATAGCTGCGTTGTTGCTTGTAAACATATATCCAGTTTGTGATTTTGCTTTATGTGGATCAGAAAGGTAACTTTAACACTCCTCATTGAATACGTGTCTTCAAATTCTTGAATGCTCTTATAGTAGCTTGAAATTATCCCCTTTGAAAAATTATTGCTCCCCCTAATAGATATTGTCATATTAAAATGATATTTCTTATAAGAATTCGATACTTCAGGATCGATGTAATGCCTCATTAAAACCTTACTAAGAAAAACTCTATAGGAAAAATCTTAGTGAAGGAAAAAGAGTACAAAAACATATTTTCAATAATTTACTACATTAAATGTAGAATGATACTTCTGGATCAATATAATTCTTCAGTAAAAACCTTACAAAGGAAAACCCAGTGGGAAAAACCTTAGTTAAGGATAAAAATACAGATTAACTTAAATATCATATTTGAGATGTTATTCCTTGATGTGGTGCTTGATTCTTCTAGATCAAGATAATGTCTCGTTACAACTTTCAATATTACTTTGAGGATGATACTTTTGGATCAATATAATATCTCATTAGAACTTTACTAAGAAAAACCCGGTGGGAAAAATCTTAGTTAAAGAAAAAAGTACATACTTTTGATATCTCTATTTCATTATAGATACTTCTGGATCCATAAATATATATCTCATTGATAATATTACTTAAATAAATCTTGCATAGAAAATAAACTCAAGAGATAATAATCTTTACTCTTCATACTTCTGACGTTCATCATTTATTAACATTTGCCTCATTAAAACCTTCACGATGGAAAACCCTATGGGAAAAAACCAAAGTGAAGGAAAAAGTGTACAACATCACAAGAAAATTCTTAATGAACTTTTCTTAAAAGACTTTTGTGTGCATTTTCATGCTTCAGGCATGTTTTCTTATTTAAAACACCTTTTGTTTGCGCTTGCTTGCTATACACTTCGAGTGTTTATAATTTTGTGCTTTAATCAGGTTTGCACACTGCAATACATTTGTAATGAACAATAATAGTTTCATTATAGCAATACTTATAAGCAGGAAGTAATCTACTCATCTTGAATTATATCAAGATTTTCATTACAACAATACTTAGAAGCATGTTGTAATCTATATTCTATGTTCTTTGCATTCTTTATAATCACTAAAGTTATTTATGTTCTTCAGGAACCTGTACACTTCAATGAATTTTACATATTGCAACTATGCTCAAAAGTATATTAAATGTTTCATTACAACAATACTTAAAAGTAGGAAATAATCTACTCATCATGAATTATATCATGATTTTCATTATAACAATACTTAAAAGAATGTTGTAATCAACTTTCTTTGTTCTTTATATTCTATATAACCAACAAAGTAGTTTATGTTCTTCAGGAACTAATATTCTTTCATCATTTAGTGTGATTTAACAAGTATTCATACCTTCGAGGTTTATTCACTACTTTGTGGACTATAGGTCCACATTTCTCAATTAGAGAAGGATTCATGATGGCCAATCATGATTTAACATAAGCGCTTTACTTTTTATAAATTTATCATCGATGATTATATATTGTCAGTTCTAGATATAATTTATCGAGATCTCTTTATTTATCTATTTTAGGTACATAAACCACTTCTGGGGTTATTTGACAATTGTGTCATGGATCTCTTCAAGAGACTCCTTAGGTGTTTCTTTAAGAACACTCACCTCCTTCATCTGGCATCTTTATTACTTACTTCAAAAGTGTCTCGAACTGACTTTTAAACCAATCTCTAAATGTGGTTTATGCATTTTGATCCTTCAGGGATTCAAATATATATTGAAGCAAGTCTACAAAGGATATTATTTATAATTTATTCGTGTGTCAATTATTTAACACTGATACTCAAATTGAAATTGTATCCCTTTATCCTCCCCCTCAATGTTGACAAACATTGTCACACTAAATCATAATCATCATGGGATTCTCATTTGATCCATTATCACATTGCTACTGGCAAGTATATTATATGTATATCAGTTGTTGGAGGATAACCCTTTAATTAGTCGATAAGATGCATTCATCATTTTTTTAATACTTATTCTCTTTCATTGATCTAGCAATATTGGAGGAATTTTCTTATTATATAGGTTATTTGAATACACATATGACTTCAGGTCATTCAACATTCATGTTGACTGCAATTTAAATCACTAAATAATATTTATGCATAATCTATAAAATATGCTTATAACAAACTTCAGGTTGTTAGTTAAATATTTGCAGATATGAATATATAAATACGTGCGTCCACGTATTATAAATTTGCATAGTCATTCTCATTTGAGTTAGTGATTTTAGAATAAATTATTATAAAGATCAAACTATTGATTTCAATGTATTGATCAATGTCATTACAAATTCTTCAGGATCGTATTATAATGTTCAAAACTTCTGGTTTGAAGACATATCGAACTTCTGGTCCAAATAAATATATGAACAACTTCAAGTTGTTAAGTTGATGGAGTTTTAATATTGCTTCTGCTATATTCCATAAACACCATTTGTGGAGTTTGAATACATATTTTCTCCTATAGGAGAAATTTATGAACTTTTCTACAAATATTTATTACTTTTAATTGTAGAAATCTCTTCTGGAGATATTTTATTAGTTTCATATAAACAGATCTCTTCTAGAGATATCTTATCATTTCCAAATATACAAATATCCTCTAAAGATATTTTGTTATCACCGCTTTAGGGATGAACTTATATCCTCCGTACAAACTATTGAAATATCATATCAATATACAAAAATACATATCAAACTTTAAATGCAGTAACGAAATTAGATGCAATAAATAAAAATAAGATTCAAGAAAAGAAATCACTACTTCTGGAGTGAATGATATTCCTTCAGGGAACATATTTTTTATTTATGTAAACGATCATAGTTGATCCGAAATGACCTAAACGATCATGCCAAAGAATCAATTTCTTTGTATCTATGAGCTTCTAGCTCATGTTTATAAAATGAGATTCAACTATGCCAATTTTGGTAAAGTATAATCCAGTTGAAATTGTACCAAATTTTTCTAAAATAAGCTTCTGGCTTTCAATTTTAGAAATAACACAAAGATATTCTTTGTTGTTTTCATTTATGATATCCATTCATTCTTATATCTTTGATGCCAAGCAGATTTCTTTTAGAATTGCTTGAATATAGTGCATTTTGAATGAATATATGTGTACCATTTGGTAACACTATATGGGCTCTTCTGGACCGTTCAATTATATTGGCTGAACCAACTATAGCTGAAACTTTATATGAAACATTTTCGGATAATTCAAAGAAAAACTTCAGGTTTTTCAATATCGTATGAGTAGTTCCACAATCAACCAGACATATATCATCACTTAAACACTGTCGATCCATACCTTAAGAATTAAAAGCAATACAGCTAGTTGATAACTGAAATAACTTATAAATACAATTAAATGTCCATGGGAATAAACTACTTATCATGTCCAACATTATATATTATTTCTGCAATTCCATAAGCACAAGCTAAAAAGAAAGGCAAATAAACAAAAGTTTCAAACTAATACATGCTGAAAGGAAATGAATCACATATTGAGTTTCAGGCTACTTGTTACCATCATAGAAACTACAAGTTCTAAGTTTTCCATTTTATAACAAAAATTACTTTTGCATTCACTTCTGGTGTGCAAAATTTAGATCAGTATTTAGATCTTAACTTAATATGATCTTCAGGATGCATATTTTCTTTATAAAAGTTTTCCTAAGAAACAATAAATTATTTCTTCTAGAAATATAATACGACTATAATAAAACTTCAAATTTTATCATAATTCATATAATGTTATTATTTATTTTTAAATTGAAGCAACTTTTCTAAAAAGCGCCCACTTTTTTTTACATATGAGAGTCATTTTACTATTTTTCTTCAAGAAAATAGTATTGATTATAAACGTAATGATCTCTTCCAATAATAAGTTTCTTCAAGAAATTATTTGTAGCATAAAGTTGGAATATAATGCTTTTTCCTCTTGTTAAAACTTTTCCTTTCATTGATTTTTCAAATCCTTTCCTATTATTGGTCATTTGCTATAAGCAAATATTAAATGCAATTATAGGCTTTTATGTTTTATTTCATGTTTCTCAATTGAATATGAACTTCAGGTCCCTCATTTGAAAGGATTTGTATATGAACTTTAGGTCATATGGACTTCAGGTCATTTGCATGTGAACGTCAGGTTCAACCACTCTTGCCTTGTGTTTGGAAGTATGACCGTCTTCTGGTGGTCATAACGCTCCTTCAGGGAGTTCTATAAGTGGATAGGATCTTTTTCAGTTAAATATTAAGATCATCGCGGATGTGACATCTTAAAAAAATATCAAAGCCTTTGCTTTGTCCTGCTGGGACATAGTATTACCATTTTTAATGGTATCCTCTAAGCATTGAGATTGTAAATGAATCTCAGTATTCGACATTTTTGTGAACTACACTAAAAAAATTGCAGATGCTTAATTAAACAAAATTCACATATTAGTATACATGTTCTATAATTAAATTGAATATATTACGGCACAGAATCATAAAAAAAAATTAATCCAAATCTGCAACTCTTTCTCTATACATTTACAATGAACTAATTACAATAATGAAATAATACAAACCGTCAAGGAGCCATACACCATATAACAAAAATAATGGCCACAGTAATACATATGTTGGCTAACAAGCAGCTTGCTTATATTGAAAGATGAAAAAGCATATAAAAGTAAGCCATACATGGAAATGTAATTCTAAATATTTAAAGCATCTCATCTTGCGAGATGAAGCATTAAAAAAATGAGAATAGGTAGTCTATTATTACAAAGTTGAAGTTGTACAACAAGCATTAGAATAAAGAAGAAGCAGCCTGCAGTTTATATATATGCATACCTATTATCAATGGCTTCTCTGTTATTGAAGAGATATAGTAGCAAATGAAAATTATTTATGTATAGCGTATGGGGTAAAGGATCCATATATAATATTACAAAAAAAAAATGAATGGATCTTCCTAAAAATATATTTGGTATACAATAATACCAGATCAAATATGAATAGGTGGATATCTAAAAACCACTAAGCGAAAAATAATTAGATCTAAAAGTTAGATCCACTGGAACATAATCTAGATCTACAAAAAAAAATAGATCCATAGATCAAATATTCTCAAATAAAAATTACTTACATGACAAATTCATAGATGTAGATCTAGATGATATCAACAAATAACAATAAAAGAATCTCGTGCTGATAACGTGTTATAAAATAAAATAGAACATATCATAAAAAAGAAGACATTAGAGAGAACATAAGAGATAAAGGAGGAAGCTTTTTTATTTCTCTTTCATTCAGTGTACATAATTCTATTACATTGGCTCCCTTATATATTGGCTTTAGAGCTGATGTTAGCCTTACTCCCAAAATGTGGGACTTAATATAATATGACAAACACATATTCACTTATATGTATTACAACAACATCCTATTTTAAACTGTTATTAAAATTTGTTAACAATGGCATACATGTGAAGCTCACGCTCACGCTCGAACCTTGCTACCTCGATGAGCTTTTTCCTTCCTACTAGTATGCCCTTACCTATCATGTGATGATCTTTGGCTACATCATCTTCTTCATGCTACGGGAGTTCGTTTGGTCATATCTGGTGTAGCTTACGTTGCCGCTCTTGTCACTTCTCATGTACTCTGTGCTTTATTTTAATTTCGGTCGTACCATGTATTTTTTGTACTTTGTATTGGCTGCAATATGTCATGTGTTTCACGAATATAATTGATCTACTATCTGTAGAAGGTAATGTAATATATCAGTGTCTCCCTGCGCAGAGTTGTAATTAGTAGTCTTGTTAATTTTGCTAGCTCTGTACTTTAATCTAGATTAGATTAGTAGACGACCCACTATAAATGTCGTATGCGGTGGAAGGACCACCTTAAAAACCGATTTGTAATTGATTGTCAACTAACAGTCACCTGTACTATATTGTATTTTTATTATTAGTTATAATAAATGGTGTTTGCGATCATCATAAAAACCGATCGGCTTTTCCCAAAAAAAAAAGTTTTCTTAACGTATGTAGAAATGCAATTTAAATTTGTAAATGATTAACTGTTACATCTTATTTTAAGTGATATAAAAAGATAAATATATGTGAGGGCAATTTTTAAAATGTTCGCAATCCAACCAGAAGGTTGCGCTTTACTAGCCAGCTATTCATAGAAATAAACACTTATATGTACAAGCTACATGCCGGAGATTGGGGATTTGTTCGACCTTCATTACGTAACAAAATCTAGGAAAAATAACGAAATAGTGGTTAACAAATGATGAAATGGTGCTAATAAGAATTTAGAGTTGGACAAATAATCTAGAGCTTTACTGCTAAAATAGTAATTGATTCCAAGGACTTAATTCATTTACTAAAAGCAAATTATTTTTTATGCCGATGTTGAATAGGGTTAGTTTTAGATGGCCTACTGATTTCCCCGAATACCTTGATTTAGAAAAAATGAATTGAAATCATAAAATAAATTTAATATAAGACGACATTATTTACACCGACTTAAACACTTTTTTTCACATATTTATCCTTCCATCAACTTAAATACTTTATTCACTTTCACCAAGCCCAATTTTTTTTAAGCTTTTCATAGCAATATCTTTTTGGATTCATCTCTTCCTCTTCAAATGATGAAATAAAAAATCATTCTTTCATATCCAATGCTTCATCAATAAATATGAATCCATCTATTTTTTTTTGTTATAACGATGCGGTTGATTTATGTGAATTTTCATTTTTTTCATAAATTTTGTAACCCTAACTAAAAAAATATAACAAAGAATAATTTCAACCCAAATTTGGTGTTATTGTGAAACATAGTAAGAACCCACTATAACTACTTCAAACAAAAATATCTGGCCATTATTACTTTTTTTGCTACTAAAATAAAAAAGAGAGCCACAAAACCAATTATAATACAAAAAATTGATATAATCAAATATATTTAGCTCCATCATCAATCCCTATAACATTATTGAAGTCGTAGAATTATTTATTTACGTGTATTTTTAAATATAATCTGCTGGCATAACTTATCGACTCCTACTATGGGTTGATAAAATATTTTTACTTCATCTTATTTTTTCCACTAATTAACGGTTGAGACGATGTAAAATAATTGTGTTTGATGTTTATATTTTATTTTATTTTGATATCTTTAATTCTATATCATCTTTGAGTTTAAGAGGGGAATGTGAAATAATTTTCATGATCTAATTTTATTAAACGATTAAGTGACGTCAGTGAGTGTCTAGATGGATGCAAGTGATAACACTCTTATGTTATAAAATAAAGCAAAAGCAGATAATAAAAGAAGAGATGACATTAGAGAGAACATAAGAGATAAGAGAGAGTTCTTTAATTTCTATTGATTTAGTTGTACAAATAATGTAAACAACCTCTCTATTTATAAAGCCTTCATGTTTTGTAAATTACAATAAATTCCCTAAGCATATTAGCATATTCACCCTTATTACTTTTACGTTATACAACACTCCCTCTCGAATATGTGTATGCAAAGATGATAAAATTAATTGTCTCATTAAAAATCTTTTTATGACAAACCCGGTGGGAAAAATCATAAAAATGGAAAAGAGTACAATTTTGTTTCATTTTTAGGTAACATGTTTTATAATATTACACTGAGGGTCGATACTTTAGGATCTAGATAATGCCTTATTAAAAATATTGCTAACAAAAATCCAATGGGAAAAATGTTAGTGAAGGAAAAGAGTACATTATAACACAATTTTATATGTTCTCCTGATTTATAATGCATTATTCAATTAGTCTATTGATGTAGTTGTAACGACCCGGAATTTTGGGGCCAATTTAAAATTTTTATTTTAGAAATTTTAATGGATTTTAATGTTTAAAATAAACTATTTTAAAGAATAACGACTAAAAATTTATTTTAAAACGAATAAATTAAATTTAATTATAAAAGGAGTTTAGAACAGCGCTGCAGTTTGAAATTTTGAATTTGAACTTTGACTGACTGTACAGGATTCATCTTAAATCAGAATTGAGCGAAAATAGAAATATTTAAATCTGTTTAATCATATCTTTCTAACGAATCTGAGAAACTGAAATTTCACTTTGAAAATAAAAAGTTATGTCCAGTTTAAAATTCAGAAAAGTCGTTGTAGAATTTATATATATTTTAATTTAATATATTGGCCTTAAAAATAGCCATTTTTCAAACGACCTCGGTTTTCGACGAAACCACTTTTGTTGGAACCGGAATGTCAAATTATTGCTAAGTTTCAATTTTCATATTTTTTCGAATTAATATGTGAGCGTGGCAGAGGAAAACGTGTTTTGTCAGTTTCAGTCAAATTTAATCGACTAGAAAAAGGTCATTTTTCAAACGGTCTCAGAACTCGATGAAATTAGTCTTGTTAGAACCGCATCGTCAAAACATAACTAGAAATAATTTTTCTGTAATTTTTAGAGTCCGTATGTGGCCCAGGTAATTTAAAATATACGTTTGAATTTAATAATTAAATGATTTATAATTGAATTTAAAGAAAAACATATCGTAACAGCCGAAATGGGTTACGAAACATATTCCATTGTGTCCGGGACGGGGGTTATTAGCTAGGGGCGACACTCGTTGGGTTCAATTTGGTGTTCGTATTGATAAACATGAATTTTTAAATTAATTAAATAAATAAATTAGGAAAATACGCGTATAAATACACTAGGAATACGCTAACCCTAATCCCATTTTCCTGGCCGCCGTATACCCAATTCTAATGGCCAGGAAGCTCCAAACATAAATCGATTCGATCTCCTTACACAATCAATGAAATTCAAAATCTCCAAAAGGAAATTGTAGAGGATGATGAGATCTTCGTGATGTACGACTATGATTTAATTTAATGAAGTGGATGGCTCAATCTTTGGGCAGAAAGAGGCCGGCTTTGGATTTGATTTTCGTTGGGGTTAGACCACCTAACTAGAGGTGGTGCCCGGCATTGATGGAGGGTAGTCGGGGCAACACGGCGGCGGCGTTGGATCAAGGGGCGGCGACCTTTAGTGGCGGCGAGGTGGAGTTTGTCACGATGAAGATGGGTTCCTGTAATCGGCCGATGGGGAAGAAGGGTTAATCCCTTAAGTATGTGATTAGTTGATTAATTATTTTTATTAATTCTAATTTTTGTAAGCGAATGTTTAAAACATCGTAACTCTTTCGTACGAGGTCTGTTTTACGAACCGTCAGAAGCGTCGGGATCGTCTTTCCAAGATCTACAACATGACACTGACGAGATCTGAAACAGAGCAAATCAAAATTCAAGGAAAATTCAGATCTGAAGTAAGAACGATGTAAGATTTCTATATTTTAAAAATAATTAAAATTTAATTATATTTCGTTATGTAAATTCTACGTGTGTATGTTGATTAAATTCAGATCTGTAATGTATGATGTTGTGTTTGTTGCCTGTTGATTTTGTTGATTGTGATATATGCGTTTGGTTAAAATTAGATTTGTATTTGATTTGAAATAAAAATCATATTTTTATTTCGGGGTTATGAATTGTGACGGCCCGCCCCGCACCAACCGACATTTACTCCGATTGTGCGTTGTACACATGTCCAATTGGCATGGGACGGTCGCCAAAGAATGAGAAAGAAAAAAAAGATGAACCAAATAAAGAACCTGTAATATGTCTCACAGCGCATGGGATAAAATATAATAACCAACATATACTTGACATAAAACAGATGAGACAGTGCATAAGCTGAAAACTTGAACTAACATCATCAGAGTAGCGGAAATATCAAATACAGCTTATTACAACTTCAAAATACTGTCTCTAAGATAAACAAAATAGGTATGCTACTAATGCCCAAAGTAGATACCGATCACGACACAGGGAGAATAACTATATATCATACGTGGAGCCTCCTGCTCGTCTTCAGTCCATCTACCAAGCGCACTACCAGCTATCCCTGTCTCTAGTCTGCTCGTGTGAGCACCCAGAGTAATAAGAAGAAACATAAAACTCTGGGTCAGACATCAGTCTGGTATGAGTGGTAGCAAGCATAAACAGAATAATAACAGGTATACTAAGTCATACCTGAACCTGGACCTGCAACCAAAGAGTTAGTACTACACGGTACAACACTCTATGATGCCACAAACACATAATATAAGTATACGGGGGTGGGGATGTGTGTGTCAAACAATCAAGCATAGCAACCATCCTCACATCTCTCACTCAGTGCGTAAAGCATACGACATCCACTTCTTCGATCACTAGAGCACTTTACTAAAACGACAGAACTCGACTTTGTACGACTATGTCCATTCCTACTACCACCAACGCCAAACCTATGGGACCACGCCCAACGTATCCATGATCCCACTCCATTGGTAGGTAGCTCCCTAGTCGCACCATATCCAAAGCCCGAGTTTGTCTCTCTACCTCCAACACCTAGTGATCCAAAGTCATAGACATCGACAACTCCTTAGCACACGTCCCGCAGCAAAGCCCAATCACGAAGTGAACTCATTGGTTCCCGTCTGGATCCTGAGCTCGAACTTCCACTTGAACTACCTTTGCATTTCGGGTTATGAATCTTCCTCCTTCGGATCGGTTCGGATCATCATCTCTTCCTCCAATTCGGATCGGGTCGGGTTCGTGACCACCCATCGGATCGGTTCGGGTCCACCACCTCGGTTCGGTTCGCACCCTCCATCGTGTCGTGGTTCGTGCCGCCCTCAACCACCAAGCATCAGTCCTCTGATCGGGTCGGAGCCTTCTTCATGCCATGGTTCGGATCCCTTTCGTCATCATTGGGATCGTGGTCTTCATCGTCTCGTTTCGTGATTGTTACCTCGGGTCGGATCGGAGTGCACCATCGGTTCGGGTCAGATCCATGTCTCTCTCTTGTGACGGTTCGGATCGGAGTCCTTCATTGCACACTGGATCGGTTCGGATCCTTCAGCTCGTGGCGCGGCTTGCTTCGCTATAGCGATCCGGTTCGGTTCGTGGTGAAGAGGAATGGGCGGTTCGGGTCGGTAGGGGCGATCCGATCCGATTTCCTGCACTAATTCCTGCAACTTTCCAGCAAGTGTTTATACGCCTCTCGACGGCGTTTTCGACCATTTTAACTATTGAAATCAATCACAAAGCATGTCATAGAGTCATAGCAACACATACAAGTGACCTCAAACACCAAAACAACAATATGACATGGTAAAATGGATCAAACATGCCCAAAACCCCATGTTTTCCCTTAAGCATATGTGAGCATAACTAATGACATGATTAGCAAAACTTAATCAAATTAACCCAAACTCATATCAGAGGTCTAAAACATTATTTATGAATTTATAAACATTTTTCCAGAATTTATTTTCGTTTAAAAACGCTAATTAGCACTAATCACCCCCGAATAACCATAATTAGTGCAAAAAGCAAGCTAATCACTCACCTTAGCCACAAATTAAACAAGATCCGAAATAAATCTCTGACTTGGTGAAGATAACAAGGTGTTGTAGCAGCTCTAATCCCGATTTGGTGTTGATTTGCCTTGATTTGTCGTTGCTAATCTCTTTTCTTCAAGTTTAGAGTGGTTTGGAGTGATTTAGAGGTTGGAGGCCATTAATAGGGTTCTATGAAATGAAATGGTGGCTGGAAAAATGACTAAAAGGATGTTTTCTACCCTAATCAACCCTTATACAGCCTCAATCCCGAAATCCCCTTATGGGCCCAATTGCTAACTACCCGGTTTAGCCCAATTATGCAGTTTTTCACCCTCCAAACCTTGTTTCAGCCATATCTCCCAAACGGTAAGTCCGTTTGGCTATTATGACCACTCTACGGAAAGAGAAACCATCAAACGAATCTAATGGAAGTGGTTTCAGGTCAAAATTCCTTTCCTATCAAAAGTTATGGCCAAAACAGTACTGGCTAGGGGCAAAATGGTCATTTAAAAATCAACAAAAATCATGAACAGGGGAAATGACTCTAATAAATGTTTCCCAAAGTTACATGACCATACAACTTCATACGGGAAAGAAATAAATATTCTACAATCCTATGATGTGTAGAACACGGGTCGTTACACTCTTCCCCCCTTAAGAAATTTCGCCCCCGAAATTCCCTAATCGAAACACACACAAGGGTCCCGCATGCCTATCAATCATAAAACAACCATCAAACATGCAAAACAAGCAAAACAAGTCTATCCTAGCATGCGGAATAACTAAATCGCAAAGTAAATCTTACCAGGCAAAGAGTTCTGGATGAGCCTTTCTGATGCTCTCCTCCGTCTCCCAAGCACAATCATTTTCGTCCTCGCCCCACTGAACTTTGACTAGCTTCACCGACTTTCTTCGAAGTTGCTTCGTATCATGCCCCACAATACGAATCGGCTTGCGGTTCTCAACCGCCTCAGGTTCTACTTCGAAGTCCTCCAACTGATCAGGTGAAATAGTCACATTTGAGTCGTGAACGAACTTCCTTAGTTGGGAAACATGAAACACATTGTGAACTCCTGCCATTTTCTCTGGTAAGCCAACTCTATACGCCAAATTCCCAACTTCCTCGAGAACTTGGAAAGGACCCACAAATCTTGGTACCAACTTGCCTCTCCTGCCAAATCGTATCACGCTTTTCAACGGAGAGATCTTGACAAACACCAAGTCACCAACGGAGAATTTCAAGTCTCTTCTCCTCTTATCAGTATAGCTTTTCTGCCTATCCTGAGCAGCTTTCATTCGTTGCCGAATGATCTTGATCTTATCGGAAGTTTCTCTCACCACATCTGGTCCAAGCACAAACTTCTCGCCAGTCTCTATCCAACATGATGGTGAATTGCACGGTCTTCCGTACAAAGCTTCATATGGAGCCATACCGATACTGGATTGGTAGCTATTATTATATGCAAACTCCACTAGATGCAAATGGTCATCCCATGATCCACCAAAATCCAATATACAAGCTCTCAAGAGATCTTCCAATATCCGATTCACCCTCTCCGTCTGACCGTCGGTCTGAGGATGATATGCGGTACTGAGATGTAATTCCGATCCTAAAACCTCTTGTAAGCTCTTCCAAAATCCACTAGTAAACAACGGATCTCGGTCACTCACAATGCCTTTGGGTACTCCATGAAATCTCACTATCCACTTCATATATAGCTCTGCTAACTTAGCTGCAGTTCTGTTCGACTTAACTGGTATAAATCTTGCACTCTTGGTCAGTCGATCCACAATTACCCAAATGCTATCATGTCCCGATCTAGTCCTCGGTAAACCATCGATGAAATCCATCGAAACTTGTTCCCATTTCCATTCGGGAATTTCTAATGGTTGCATCAACCCACTAGGCTTCTTTTGCTCGGCTTTAACTAGCTGGCAATTCATGCATTTGGATATAAACTTCCCAACGTCTCTTTTCATCCCTTCCCAGTAGTAAGTCTGTCTCATGTCTCTATACATCTTATTACCACCGGGATGTATAGTCAGTTTTGAGTGATGACATTCTCTAAGCACTTCATCTCTCAAACTATTCACATTGGGCACCACTAGTCTTCCATTCTTCCGAAGCCATCCATCTCGATCAAGCCCATACTTGTTCACCTCCTCATCGATACCCATCTCTAACTTGGAGATGATTTCCAATAGGTTAGGATCGTCCCTCTGACTAGAGCCAATCCGCTCTATCAAAGTGGGTCTGATCGTCAAGCTAGCTAGCATAACTGGATCCAATTCGCACCTTGGTCTGAAATCAAACCCCGCGATATACTCCAGCTGCTTCCATTCAAGAAACATTGCCCCTAAGCTGGCATGTCTCCTACTCAAGGCATCGGCTACCGCATTACCCTTCCCAGGTGTATACGCGATATCAAAATCATACGAAGCCAAAAACTCTAACCATCTCTGCTGACGGAGATTCAGATCTTTCTGAGAGAAGAGATACTTTAACGATTTATGATCGGTAAACAGCTCAAATCTTTCTCCCAAGAGGTAATGTCTCCACATCTTCATCGCAAATACAATCGCTGCTAATTCCAAATCATGGGTAGGATACTTCTTCTCATGTGGCTTTAGCTGTCGACTGGCATAAGCTACAACCCTACCTCCTTGCATCAATACCGCACCCAGTCCGGTACCACAAGCATCCGTGTATACCGTCATCTCTTCATTTCCCTTAGGAATGACCAACACTGGCGCACGCGTCAACTTTTCCTTTAGACTCTTGAATGCATTTTCACACCCTCCGTCCCAAACGAAGGCTTGATTCTTCTTAGTCAACTGAGTCAACGGTGCCGCTGTCTTGGAGAAGTCTTTGATAAACTTACGATAATATCCAGCTAACCCCAAGAAACTTCTTACATCCTTTGCATTCTTGGGCGCAGACCAATCTTGTACCGTAGCCACCTTTGCAGGGTCCACGGCAATACCATTCTCTGAAACAACATGGCCCAAGAATCTCACTTCTCTCCTCCAGAAGTGACACTTAGAGAACTTCGCTTTCAATTGGTGTCTTCTCAACACCTCCAACACAATTCTCAAATGCTCCTTGTGTTCCTCTTCTGTCCTCGAGTAAACAAGGATATCGTCTACGAACACAAGAACAAACTTATTCAGTTGGTCTCTGAATACTCTATTCATAAGATCCACGAAGTATGCTGGTGCATTGGTCAACCCGAATGGCATGACCAACCACTCATAGAACCCAGACGGCGTCCTAAATGCCGTTTTAGCTATACTATCAGCTGCTACACGGAGCTGATGAAATCCTGTCGCGAGGTCCAACTGGGAGAACACTCTCGCTCCTTCCAGTTGATCAAACAAATCATCTATCCGTGGTAGAGGATACTTATTCTTCCTCGTCACCTTATTTAACTCGCGATAGTCCACACACAATCGAAGGGAACCATCTGCCTTAGTAGCAAACACAACTGGTGCTCCCCACTCGGAGACACTTCTTCTAATAAATCCCTTCTTCAAAAGATCGCTTACTTGCACCTCGAGCTCTCGCTGTTCTCGTGGTGCCATACGACGAAGTGGCATCACTATAGGTCTGGCATCTTTCACTAAATCAATACGAAACTCAATCTCTCGGTGTGGTGGAAGTCCGGTCACTTCCTCGAAGATGTCCGGGTACTGGCCAACCACGGGCAAACCTGATAACTCATCATGCGGGATGTCGAGGGAATTTACAAAACTAGCCATTACCCCATCACAGGGCAGATTACCAAACACTACCCTCCGCCCATCATCCGCCCTAACTGTCACCAAAAAGCCCTCACAGTCTACCACCACCCCGTATCTTTGGAGCCAATCGACTCCCAAAATAATGCCATACCCAGTAAAGCCCAAAACAAAGCAATCACAAACAAACATACATCCATGACTCGATAAGACCACATTACGACAGATCATACTGAGGTTTGTTGAACCACCAATCGGGTTCGTCACAGCTAATGGTCTATCGACTAACTCGGGTTCCAATCCCAACCTATCTACCAGGTCACTAGATATGAAGGAATGGGAAGCCCCGGTATTGAACAAAACTCTAACAGGAAGATCATAAATGGAAAGCATACCTTGAATGACGACTCCCTTTCCTTTCTCCGCCGCAGTTGGGGCATTCGACGAAGAAGGAACAGCATTGATGGCATATGCTTTCACAATCTGATTCTCCTTCAGAGGTTGCGGGCACTTATCCTTAAAATGTCCCTCCTGGCCACAGTTAAAGCACTTCTTTCCCACTGTCTTGGCCCTACATTCCCTTGCGTAATGGCCCTTCTTTCCACATTTGAAGCACTCGACTTCTTTCCTGCTTTTCTTCTGGCCATCCTTAGCTTGGTTCTGCTTCCTCTTATTCTGAGGGTTATTCTTGCCTCCACCGCTTGCTTGCGGCTTTGGCTCTTCAGCAGATGCAGCAACAACCCCAGTCTTCGGCTTAGGGTAAAGACTTTCTGACCTCAAAGCTTTTCCCACGATCGACTCAAACGTCTCATCGATGTGATTAATTAGCCTCTCCCCTAAGTATTCATCCAAACCAGTGATGAACCTCTCATTTTTCTTTTCGGGAGTATCAATTAGAGATAACCCATACTTCGACAAAGTGTCGAACTCAGCAACATAATCCGATACTGCCCTCCCATTCTGCTTAAGCTCCAAGAACTTCCTAAACAATTCCGATTTCTGGGCAGCTGGGATATACTTGTCGCTAAAGCGAGCTTTAAACTGATCCCAAGTAACTTGATCTTCTGGTGTGGCTGCCCTAATAGCATTCCACCAATTCATCGCTCGTCCTTGCAGCTGACGAGACGCTAGCCTTCTCTTCATCGCATCCTCGATACCCAAATCATCGAAGATCCGATCACAACTATCCAACCAATCTTGAACATCCGTGGCCGACTCTGTTCCGTGAAACGGCTTTCCACCAAGATTAGTGTAATCCTTGCTCAGCTTGGCGAAATCGGCCCTAGGCGCTTGCACCGCTGCACCTCCAACATTGGCAACATTAGGAGCCTCCCTCTGAATATCCACAAGCATCTCTCTCATGAGGTTGGTAAACATAGCCCTCATGTCAGGGGGATTCCCATTATTGGCCCCTCTACCAGCACCTCTTCCTCGGCTCATCGTCAAATCTGTTAAAGAGAAAGCGATTAACCATCCCCATAGTGGTGCCAGTGCAGTGCAATGCGACTTCACTCTTAAACATACTAATACTATATATAGATATAGCTTTTGAAAACCAAAATAATCACAAATACGCACTCTCATATACGTACTATCTCTCCCTAGTGTCTTTCCCTAGGTGAATTACGCAACCTAGAGCTCTGATACCAAGTGTGACGGCCCGCCCCGCACCAACCGACATTTACTCCGATTGTGCGCTGTACACATGTCCAATTGGCATGGGACGGTCGCCAAAGAATGAGAAAGAAAAAAAGATGAACCAAATAAAGAACCTGTAATATGTCTCACAGCGCATGGGATAAAATATAATAACCAACATATACTTGACATAAAACAGATGAGACAGTGCATAAGCTGAAAACTTGAACTAACATCATCAGAGTAGCGGAAATATCAAATACAGCTTATTACAACTTCAAAATACTGTCTCTAAGATAAACAAAATAGGTATGCTACTAATGCCCAAAGTAGATACCGATCACGACACAGGGAGAATAACTATATATCATACGTGGAGCCTCCTGCTCGTCTTCAGTCCATCTACCAAGCGCACTACCAGCTATCCCTGTCTCTAGTCTGCTCGTGTGAGCACCCAGAGTAATAAGAAGAAACATAAAACTCTGGGTCAGACATCAGTCTGGTATGAGTGGTAGCAAGCATAAACAGAATAATAACAGGTATACTAAGTCATACCTGAACCTGGACCTGCAACCAAAGAGTTAGTACTACACGGTACAACACTCTATGATGCCACAAACACATAATATAAGTATACGGGGGTGGGGATGTGTGTGTCAAACAATCAAGCATAGCAACCATCCTCACATCTCTCACTCAGTGCGTAAAGCATACGACATCCACTTCTTCGATCACTAGAGCACTTTACTAAAACGACAGAACTCGACTTTGTACGACTATGTCCATTCCTACTACCACCAACGCCAAACCTATGGGACCACGCCCAACGTATCCATGATCCCACTCCATTGGTAGGTAGCTCCCTAGTCGCACCATATCCAAAGCCCGAGTTTGTCTCTCTACCTCCAACACCTAGTGATCCAAAGTCATAGACATCGACAACTCCTTAGCACACGTCCCGCAGCAAAGCCCAATCACGAAGTGAACTCATTGGTTCCCGTCTGGATCCTGAGCTCGAACTTCCACTTGAACTACCTTTGCATTTCGGGTTATGAATCTTCCTCCTTCGGATCGGTTCGGATCATCATCTCTTCCTCCAATTCGGATCGGGTCGGGTTCGTGACCACCCATCGGATCGGTTCGGGTCCACCACCTCGGTTCG
Organism: Allium sativum; assembly: GCA_030737875.1. Taxonomy (NCBI): domain Eukaryota; kingdom Viridiplantae; phylum Streptophyta; class Magnoliopsida; order Asparagales; family Amaryllidaceae; genus Allium; species Allium sativum. Next base: position 215,895,784 of record CM060916.1, on the reverse strand, counting down.
GTTCGCACCCTCCATCGTGTCGTGGTTCGTGCCGCCCTCAACCACCAAGCATCAGTCCTCTGATCGGGTCGGAGCCTTCTTCATGCCATGGTTCGGATCCCTTTCGTCATCATTGGGATCGTGGTCTTCATCGTCTCGTTTCGTGACTGTTACCTCGGGTCGGATCGGAGTGCACCATCGGTTCGGGTCGGATCCATGTCTCTCTCTTGTGACGGTTCGGATCGGAGTCCTTCATTGCACACTGGATCGGTTCGGATCCTTCAGCTCGTGGCGCGGCTTGCTTCGCTATAGCGATCCGGTTCGGTTCGTGGTGAAGAGGAATGGGCGGTTCGGGTCGGTAGGGGCGATCCGATCCGATTTCCTGCACTAATTCCTGCAACTTTCCAGCAAGTGTTTATACGCCTCTCGACGGCGTTTTCGACCATTTTAACTATTGAAATCAATCACAAAGCATGTCATAGAGTCATAGCAACACATACAAGTGACCTCAAACACCAAAACAACAATATGACATGGTAAAATGGATCAAACATGCCCAAAACCCCATGTTTTCCCTTAAGCATATGTGAGCATAACTAATGACATGATTAGCAAAACTTAATCAAATTAACCCAAACTCATATCAGAGGTCTAAAACATTATTTATGAATTTATAAACATTTTTCCAGAATTTATTTTCGTTTAAAAACGCTAATTAGCACTAATCACCCCGAATAACCATAATTAGTGCAAAAAGCAAGCTAATCACTCACCTTAGCCACAAATTAAACAAGATCCGAAATAAATCTCTGACTTGGTGAAGATAACAAGGTGTTGTAGCAGCTCTAATCCCGATTTGGTGTTGATTTGCCTTGATTTGTCGTTGCTAATCTCTTTTCTTCAAGTTTAGAGTGGTTTGGAGTGATTTAGAGGTTGGAGGCCATTAATAGGGTTCTATGAAATGAAATGGTGGCTGGAAAAATGACTAAAAGGATGTTTTCTAACCCTAATCAACCCTTATACAGCCTCAATCCCGAAATTCCCTTATGGGCCCAATTGCTAACTACCCGGTTTAGCCCAATTATGCAGTTTTTCACCCTCCAAACCTTGTTTCAGCCATATCTCCCAAACGGTAAGTCCGTTTGGCTATTATGACCACTCTACGGAAAGAGAAACCATCAAACGAATCTAATGGAAGTGGTTTCAGGTCAAAATTCCTTCCCTATCAAAAGTTATGGCCAAAACAGTACTGGCTAGGGGCAAAATGGTCATTTAAAAATCAACAAAAATCATGAACAGGGGAAATGACTCTAATAAATGTTTCCCAAAGTTACATGACCATACAACTTCATACGGGAAAGAAATAAATATTCTACAATCCTATGATGTGTAGAACACGGGTCGTTACATGAATATTGAAAGAGTTGAAAATAAAGACTTCCCCTTTATTTTAGACCCGAGAATATAGCTTGTTTGTGAAACAAAATTCACATTTTTTTTGAATTGAATTAGATCAAACAGAATATTACATTTTTGTTAAATTGAAATTATCATTTTTGTTAATGAAATAAAAAGAGATATTTTGTAACTTTTGAAAGAATGAAATAAAAAGAAATCATGTTTTATGGTCATATTTGTCTACAATAAAGATTAGAACTAAACAGGATTTTCATTTCTGGTTACATTTAAATAGATCAAACAATGATTCACATTTTTGTGAATAAAATCAACATTTTTGTCAAAATTCGATTAGTGAATAAAATCAATATTTTTGTCAAAATTTGATTAGTAAATAAAATCATCGTATTTTTGTCAAAATATGATTAATGAACAGAACAACATATTTCTGTCAGAATGTGATCAGTGAATAGGATTTTCATTTTTGGTCCAGATTTGATTAGTAAGTAGAATTAACATTTTTGTTAATTAAATCTTATTAGATCAAAATTAACATTTTTGTTAATTAGATTATGTTAGATAAAAACAACATTTTATTTGAAACGTATTATGCACATAAAGATGACATTTTTGATTTAAAACATGTATATAAATAAAATCACATTTTTATTTGAAATGTGTTTTGCAAACAAAAATATACATTTTTGTCATATTTGAAAGGATGAATAAGAATAGTCATTTTTGTCAATTTAAAGAAGTGTATTGGAAACATTTATGTTTGTCAATTTAAAGAAATGAACACTTTTGTCAAAGAAAGATTGGCGATAAAATAACACTTTTGTCAAAGAAAGATTAGCGCATTTTTTGTCAAAAGGAATGGTTATTGAGGAAAAAATGAATATCTTTGTTCACTAAAAAGGAATTATAAAAAAAAAATTATACATTTAAAATTATAAATTGAAAATGTATATTTTTATACATTAAAAAGGGCAAAATTAACATTTTGGTTAATTATATGATAAAAAGGACATTTTTGTTTAAAAATGTTAAATATGATAAAAGAACATTTTTGTCACCTTAAGATGAATGAAATTAAAAGGACATTTTTGTCACTTTGACATGAATGAAATAAAATGTATATTTTTATACATTAAAGAGAATAAGTTAAAAATGTATATTTTTATACATTAAAAAGAATGAGTTAAAAATGTATATTTTTATACATTGAAAAGAATGAATTAGTAATGGACACTTTGGTCACATTAAAAAGAATGAGTAAAAATACACATTTTGTTATTCATAAGGAATGAAACCAAAACATTTATTCTTGGTCATTTAATAAGGGATTTTCAAAAATACTCATTTTTGTTGTATAGAAAACCTGTGAAAAAAATTCATATTTTTGTTGAATGGAAACAGATTAAACAAAACCATCATATTTTGTTTAAATAAATAAAAATGACATTTTTGGTCAAAACTTGATTTATGAAAAAGAATAACGTTTTTGTCAAAACTTGATTAGTGAAAAAGGATTACATAAAATGAACATTTTATGTATTAAGAAGGATCAAATGAAAATAAACATTTCTATGCATAAAAAGAGTTTAACCAGATCATACATTTTTGTCCATTTAGAAGGGAGATTACATTTTGATCATCAAAAAGGATTAAAGATAAATTAGCATTTTTGTTTACTTTAAAAGAATGAAGACAAAAAAAATGACGTTTTCGTTTACATTGAAAAGAATTTAACAAAAGTATCATATTTTGTACATTGAAAGGAAATAGACAAAATTACAATTTTTGTCACTTTAAAAAGTACATTTTTGTTAGAAAAGGTATATTAGAACAAAAAGTGCATTTTTGCTAGAAAATGAAGATTAGAATAAAAAGTACATTTCTGTTAGAAAATGTAAATTAAAATGAAAAGGACAATCTTGTCACTTAAAAGGATTTCACTAAAAATATTCATTTTTGGTCATTGAAAAGGATTGCACGAAAGATTAGAAATAAAAGTTAAGATTTTTATGGTCATTTGTTAACAATAAAAAGAATGGGAATAAAAGACTAGATTTTTATTGTCATTTGTTCACAATACAAATAATTGAGATATATATCTGTGATGTCGGAATGTTTGATGTGTTAAACATAATGTTAGTATATTCAAACTGAATATTACACTTCCATTTACATGTTACCCGACTTGTTTATGTGATTGGGACGATTATTTTCACACATCGCCCAAGCGCACAAATAATTTACTATTTGTTTGATGGATGAAACCCCACACGGGTATTGGGATGATATTGGATACACACTAATCCCAATATTTAGTTATTTGTCAATCGATGGATTGACAGTCTGTGATGAGCGTTAGTTATTTACTTTAATGCTCACACAGTTGTAAATTCCACTTTGGTCATCATTTGGATGTTTAATAATTATTTGTCATGATTGTTAATTACATGCAATATATGTTTGTTGATTGAGTCACATTCCAATAAAGAATATTCTAGAAAAAGAATATTTTAGAAAAAGAATATATTTTAGAAAAATATATTTTTATTGAAATGAACTAGTTATTAACTAGAATAAATCATTAAATTCAGATTTAATAAACTTTTTCAATGTGTTAATATATTTAATTGAAGTTAAATTAAATAAGTTGGATTTTGGGTTTGTCGTGAATAGTGTCTTAAATAACACTGTTCTTAAACCCCATATGAAAAGAATAATCTTTAATTCAAGATTATTAAAAGTTTTCAATTATACTTAGTAATTGAAATAAGACGAAACGTGAGTTGGCTTTATTGTGAACCATGTTTTTAAGTGACATGTATTCTTTAACCCGACTGACGGTGAAAATATGATTTGGAATTTATAATTCTTTTATTAAGATTTAAATGGGAATTTTCCCAAAAGAAAAGTTTTCCAATTTAATATATTAAACTGGAGTCGAGTGGAATTTGAATTAACAATAACCGAGATAAGCTTCTGTACAAGAAGATCGATACTACATATGGAATTTAAAAGGCTTTGCCGTTATCCCATTTATATTATTGGTCGGATACAGAAATTTATAACGATTATATATTGATTTGATTTCTGTGAAGGTTCCATATTTTATGGAAGATAATTTTGGGTTTACCGTGAACGGTGTTTTTAAAATGACATTAGTTCTTTAACCCAGTTAAAAATAAGATTAATTTCTTAAATTTAATTAATCATTGAATAATGATTTGTGATATTTAAAACCAAATTGGGTTCTTAATAAATCTTTAAAAGTAACATTTAAGAACAATTTAAAGGATTTATCTTTGATAGAATAATGCGAATATTTTATTAGAAGAATATTCTGAATTGGAATGAGGCGTTGGATTTGTTATTATAGTACTTGATTTTTTATTATAAAATATGTGAGTTATTCAGGAAGACTGGGTTTAACCCATTCCGAATAATTTCTACGACGATGAAGAGTCGAAGATGAAGACGGTGGTTGAAGACCGACGATCTTCACATCGAATGGATGTGTTGCTACAGAGACCCTTGATAGGAGTAGCTACCTTGAAGGGGCTTCAGTGGTGGCCGTCCGGACTATTGTTGATTGTTCGGATTTGGTTTTCGCTCAGACCCAGAGCATAAGCTAGTAAATGGATGCGTGTCTGACATTGGATTTCGTTCCATGTGAATTAAATCGATTTCTGTTAATGTATGTCTGTTTGGAGGTAAATGATTTATCCTCTACTTAACACCCTGGTATATATTAATAGTGATTGATCGCATGGCGTGATTTGTCAATGTGGCACGCCAAGATGCAAATGATCAAGGCTTTTGTTGAAAAGCAGGGCCTTGTGGGATGATCAAAGCATAGCCTATTACGGCATAGCTTTTTGTATATCGTGACTTCGCGAGCCTCACACTACGGTATGAGTCAAAAACGGGATATGGACCGTAGGGAGTGCACACGTTTCTTTCTAGCTAGTGGTAGTGAAACACCCCACCTCCGTTAGGGTCACTCTCAAAGGGAATGCCCTAATTTTGGTGGAGGTTTATAAGTATAAGTCACAGATACACAAGACAGATATAAATAAACATATTTTTGAACAACGGAAAACAACAACAACTTTTATTTCATCAAAATGCGGGTTACACAAACCATGCCATAATTTGTCTTATAATACTTCCAAGAACATAACATGTTCATAACTGTCTTGATTACATTATTTAAAGAAGCATAAAAACATAAGTAAACTGCATAAGTCCCATAATTGCTGTCCAAAGCCATAGTCCAAAATGAAAAAGATCCAAGCAATACATTCTTTCTCTTCAAGCTGGATGCGAAAACTGGTCAAGCTGCGGTATTCCCTCCCTGTGGACCTTGGGGGGGGGGGGAGCGGAAGAAAAGAAGACGAAAGAAAAGTAGAGTCATACATAAAGCCTGAGTAAGTCTAGGACTATTCAGTCTATGAATAAAGAACTGGGTATGATAAGTATAAACTGGAAATGGGAATGCACCATAAACTAAGTTAAGTTGTCTAGAGTCAAATATACAATTGTACCCCATAATTAGTCTCTGCATTCATTGAAACTAGTTCCCAATAGGCACCCCATAATTAGGGTGAAGTGACCCGTTTCTAATGATCGGCTCCTACTCGCATAGTTACATGTGTCTTACGGCCCCCGATGTTGTAGTTACCTATGCTGGTCCCACCATGGGGTGTATCAAGTCCCATGGTGGCGGCCCGACACAATCCTAGAATGCACAGGTATGCTACTGGTGCCCAGTGCCTTATTTTTCTACGCCGGAGTGTGTGCACGCCCGCACCCCGTTAGAACCTACACTGCTGCACCACCGCCGTCGATTTGACCTCTTACAGTCAGCCCAGTAATCGTGCCCCACCCTGCCTAGTTCAGGGTATCCTGATACACCTTATAGGGTTACTGCTGAAAAGGGTCCGCCGCTACTAGGTTTTCTATTTCTAGCCAACATGCTAAGTTGGTTAAGTGTTTTGTAAACCTAACCCCCAATCAGTCTATATAGTTTAGCATGTTCCATTTTGATTAAGTATTAATTCAATTTACTTAATCCTATCAATCCTGACTCAGCCTTAATTGTCTTATTAAAGCCTCGACCTCTCACATTAGACAGGTATTGTTGTGGCTGCCTGTTGCCGGTTGGGTCCAGGCAGTCTTACGCCACAACTCAGTCTAACCTCGGGTCCTTATTGGGCTCCGTGTTTAACCACCCACATTGGATAGGTATTGTTGTGACTACTGGACAGCCGGGCGGTTCCGGGCAGGTTTACATCACAACTCAATCCAACCTCGGGTTAAACACATCGTATTTTCTACATTTACATATTTTGTCCCTTTTCTTTTTATATGTAAATATTTGCGGCCCATTATTTAAAATTCATCTTTATTGGGTAAAATTAAGTTATGCCATTTAATTGTTTTTAAAGGTCGTTGGCATGCGTCAAACATGCCAACACATATGTTCTATATTTTAACCCAATCATCATTACCCCCGTTTTATACGTTCACTAAATATAACATATGTTGGGTTTAACGTTTAAACCCAACTTAGCCACATGAAAAAGGGGAGGCTTATAACATGGTGTTCATATATTCTAAGTAACATAAAAAGGGGAGTGTGAACGCATGAACTTGCAACATAACGATCTAATTAACATGAATTAGGCACATATGAACTTGCATGGTAATAGCATATAATCATGGCATAAACATACTTAAACGAGAATCATTCTATTCATATAATCATGGCATAAACATACCTAAACATGAACCATTATATTCATATAATCATGGCATAAACATACCTAAACATGAACCATTATATTCATATAATCATGGCATAAACATACCTAAACATGAATTCATGTAAACTTGCAATTGGAATGTAAATCTAACTTAATTTATGTGTTACATATATCACCATGTGATTTTTATAACAACATAGGCCTAAAGTATGGTTTCAACTAGGCATAACACCAAACATAGTTTAGTCATGTTCATAAAGATGCTTACTTTTGTCTCTAATACAAAAGTATGATTTTATACTTGAATTACGATACCAATTCCAACATAGATTTATATAAACCATAGTACTTAGTTGAATCCAATTACACTAAAAGTGATCATAAAAGTATGTACATTATATTGGCATAATAGTGAATCATATACTTGTATGAATCCCAAATAAAATACCACAACATATGGTTGTTATCTTCCAACATAAATCACATACTTGCAAATATCCAATCGTATCCCACAACATTTCCAAATCGTTTAGAATCAAAGAAACATACAAATATAGATTATTATCGCCACAATTCCATTTCTCACTTTACACAAATCAAAACACAATTATTTATTCACATCAGAATAGCACTCTACTTACAACATATTTCGAATCTTCAATTCAGGAATCTGAATTCTGAATTTGGAGATGCTATCCTTTGTCGTAGGCGTTGTTTTGATTTAATTGATGTTGCTTTAAGCTTTCGAATTGCCTCCTAATCGTCTCTCAATTTCTGACGGCTATTCCGAGTCTTTCCTCAGCAGCATGACAGTCTCATCTCCATTTTTGTTTGTATGAATTAGGGTGAGTCTTAGGTCCTTTTTATAGAGTTTGTGAGTTGATTAGGACCGTCGATGGAGCTTGGTTTAATAATAGCCGTTCGTTTGAAGGAGAGACCAATCAGGAGCTGACACCTAGCCCTAGTGACAAGGCAAGGCTCAGAAAATCGACCAAACACAGACCAGGCCAGCCAGGGCGGCTGGGTTCGACCTGGCTCAGGGGCCAGGTCGACCCCCTAGTCGACCCGCAGGTCGACTATGTAGTCGACCTGGGTGCCCTAGGTCGACTACCCAGTCGACCTGGGTAGCCCAGGTCGACTACCCAGTCGACCTGGGTGTCTTGGGCGGGAAAATTCCCGCCCTGGCCAATCCGGCCCGATTTTTGAATTTTAAATCTGATTTCTGAGCTGTTTTGGTCTGTTTGAATTTTAAACTGAATTCTGAAACTTCCGGAGGCCATATCTCCTTCATACGGAGTCCGTTTTACGCAAACTCAGACTCTATTTCAAGCAGAATTCCGAGACGAACGCAATGGCGTATCCCGTTTCCCTTAATTCTTTGATTTGAAATTAGTTATACTTTAATTTGTGAATTTCACTATTATGGAATACACGGGGTGTTACATTCTCCCCCACTTAAAAGGATTTCGTCCCCGAAATCTTCAAGTTCAGGAAGAATGTACGTCCTAACATCCGAACATCCATCTACTCATACATCAAACACGAGCATCCATTGTCCTTAAAAGACTTCTAATGCTTCATGATCATATGCGAAGTGTGTGTACATGTACTTATCTAATGCAAAATCAGTCGGTCTACTGATTCAGTTGACCTCCTTAATGCAAATTATGTAAGTGCCATGAATCCATTATGTATGCAAATTCTGCTATTCATGATTCTACATGAGTGCACAATCATTCATATAAATGCAACATCCATATGACAACACATTAAACTTCAAACATATACGAATATAAATACATTTATGCATATGCAGTATGAAGTGACTGAGCCGATCTAAAACCTAGATTGTGTGTGTATATGCAACCACGAGCAACCACTAGCAATCACTTGCAACCACTTGCAACCATCATCCATAACATGTTTCAATTACATGTTTTCATCCAAAGGGTTTCTTCCTAAAAGATAAGGTCGAGGAGATATACCTAAAGAGATAGATAGAAGCGCAACTTAAGGAAAAGAAAGATCAAAGATGTACCCTCGAAAAGAAAAGGGTAGGCTGCGCGAATTCTAGCTTCAGTTTACCAAGTTGCGTCTCCCTCGGCGTCGCTCCACTGAACTTTGACGAGCTTGACTTCGCGGTTGTGTAGCTTCTTCACTTCCGTTCCTAATATACGGGTTGGAACTTTCCTCACGGTTGCTTCGCATTCCACTTCAGCTTCTTCTAGGATATTTGGCTCTACCACTTCAGCAGATTCATGTAGACATTTTCGGAGGTGCGAAACATGGAAAACGTTGTGAACTCCGGCCAGTTTTTCGGGTAGCTCTAATCTATAGGCCATTTTCCCAATTTTCTCGATGATAGAAAATGGCCCTACGAACCTTGGTGCTAGCTTTCCTGTGGTTCCAAAACGAACAACGTTCCTTAGCGGAGATACCTTAAGAAAAACTCTGTCCCCAACCTCAAATTCAAGGTCGCTCCTCCTCTTGTCGGCGTAGGATTTTTGTCTGTCCTGGGCTGTTTTCATTCTTCTCCGTATTAAGTCTACTTTTTCTGAAGTCTCTCGGATCATATCCGGTCCAAGTATGAGCTTGTTAGTAGACTCCCACCAACAAGTGGGCGATCAGCACGGTCTTCCATACAAAGCTTCGAAGGGCGCCATTCCGATGGTTGCTTGGTAGCTGTTGTTGTAGGCAAATTCCACCAAAGGAAGACGTTCTTCCCACGTCCCTCCGAAGTCAAGGACGCACAGTCTTAAAAGGTCCTCCAAAACCCTGTTCACTCTTTCTGTCTGGCCGTCGGTTTGGGGATGGTAGGCTGTGCTCAGGCATAACTGTGTGCCTACCGCTTCTTGCAGACTCCGCCAAAACTCACTTGTGAAGATAGGGTCTCGGTCACTAACAATGCTGGATGGTATTCCATGGAGTCGAACAATTTCCTTGAGGTAAAGAGATGCTAGGGATGAGGCTGTAACACCCCGTATGTTGAATAACTTGCTATAATATAAAACAGGGCAGAATTAAATTTTAAAATCTGAATCAGGGGAAACGGGCTATGCCATTGCGTTCGTCTCGGAAAAATACGCGAAATAGAGTCCGAAATTTCGTGAATCGGAGTCCGTATGTCCGAGATATGGGCTTTAGAAGTTTCACGAAAAATCAGAAAACGAAACAGATTTCAAAAATGCAGATTATGGGCTAGGCGGGAAAATTCCCGCCAGACCCAGGGGGTCGACCTGGGGGTCGACTGGGGGGTCGACCTGCCCACCAGGTCGACTGGGGAGTCGACTCTAGTGTCGACCTGAGGGTCGACCTCCCTGGTCGAGCCCAGGTGACCTGGGTGCATCAGTTTGGCTTTTGGGCTGTGTTTTGGTGGCTAGGACGTGATCTGACGGCTCTAATCTGATTTAGGGTTAATCTAATGGCCTAAAACTCCTAACTACTCTATAAATACACCCTAAGACTACCCTAATTCATACTAAAAATAGATACAACACCGTTATGCCGTCAAAATGCAACTTAAAGGAGCCTCCATCAATCTAAAGAGGAAGATAGCTTCTCAAATCAATCTCTAATCAACTCTAGCAACTTAATCTTCTTCTTAGGAGTGCTAATCAACAAGTTGTGAGTTTTCTATAGCCTTAATGACCAATTGTTGAAATGATTATGATAGGATATAATGAGGCTATGGCTATGAATGTGGATCAATGCATGTTATGCAAGTTATATGCTGTGTGTTAATGATATTATGCATGTTATGCAAGTTATATGCTATGTGTTAATGATGTTACGCATGTTATGCAAGTTATGTGCTATATGTTCATGATGTTATGCAAGTTATGCAAGTCATATGCTACATGTTCATGATGTTATGCAAGTTATGCAAGTCATATGCTACATGTTCATGATGTTATGCAAGTTATGCAATTCATATGATACATGTTCATGATGTTATGCAAGTTATGCAAGTCATATGCTATGTGATTATGATGTTATGCAAGTTATGCAAGTCATATGCTATGTGTTTGTGGTGTTATGCAAGTTATGCAAGTCATATGCTATGTGTTTATGATGTTATGCAAGATATGCAAGTCATATGAGAAACATTGATCCATTATGACACCATGATATGCAAGTTTGGTGTATGATTATATGCTAGTTCATACATGATATGTTATGCAAGTTTGGTGTATGATTATATGCAAGTTCATATATGACATGTTATGCAAGTTTGGTGTTTGATGATATGCAAGTAACATGTGCAAGTTTACACCTTATTATGATATGCATACATATGCAAGTTAACCCCTTTGTATGTCATACATACATATGCAAGTTTACCCCTTTGTATGACATAAATAACTTATGCAAGTTAACCTTTTTATGACATATGTGATTCATGCAAGTTTGGGTTGATTATTTATGCTAGTTGGGTTGATGCTATATGCATGTTGACACCTTTAAACCCATGTTGATGTTAATGTTATGCAAGTTGAACCCATTGTATTTGTGATGAATCTTCCCTTTTATGTCATGTTGGCGAATTACGTGGGGAACTATGGGGTTAATATACATGTTAATGAAATGGTGTGAAGTTGGTATGATTATACATACCATAAAGTGGATGGACATAATTAAGTCAATTATGTACATCGTTAAAATTGGAATTAATTAGGGAAAATTAATTCGAAATATGGGGGTGATTAATTAGGTGTAATTAATCGACTAAGACACGAGGTTGGACCCTTTTGTAGCGTAAGACTGCCCGGAACCGACCGGCAAATCCAGCGGCTACAAATGATTGGCCCAATGTGAGAGGTCTTAGGCACAAACTAAATACGTGACAAGTGTATAGACACGAGGTTAGACTCGGTTATGGCGTAAGGCTGCCCGGACCCGACCGGCAAATCCAGCTGCCATAAAAGATAGTCTAATGTGAGAGGTCTTTACAACGGTTACGTTCTTAATCAATTAAGAAACACTTAACCATATTAGCATGTAGAGGGACATGATGGGTTAAGTGGGCGCCTTGGGTGGCATGTGGAAAAATCTAGTGGTTGCCCTGGGTGGCAATAGAAAATACGATTAGAATACTTAACCAAAGTGGAACATGTAATTAAACATGATTAAAGGGTTAAGTAAGTGCCTTGGGTGGCATGGGGAATATCTAGAGGTTGCCTTGGGTGGCAATGGAAGATAAGATTAAAATACTTAACCAAAGTGGAACATGTAATTAAACATGATTAAAGGGTTAAGTAAGTGCCTTGGGTGGCATGTGGAAATTAAGTAAGTGCCTTGGGTGGCATGGGGAAAATCTAGTGGTTGCCTTGGGTGGCAATGGAAGATAAGATTAAAATACTTAACCAAAGTGGAACATGTAATTAAACATGATTAAAGGGTTAAGTAAGTGCCTTGGGTGGCATGGGGAATATCTAGAGGTTTCCTTGGGTGGCAATGGAAGATAAGATTAAAATACTTAACCAAAGTGGAACATGTAATTAAACATGATTAAAGGGTTAAGTAAGTGCCTTGGGTGGCATGTGGAAATCAAGTAAGTGCCTTGGGTGGCATGGGGAAATCTAGTGGGTGCCTTGAGTGGCAATTGATATATGATTAGATGACTTAACCAAACTTTAAACATGTAAGTGGACATGATTATTAAAAAGGGTTAAGTGGGATGCACTAGAAACAAATGACAAGCTTAGGTGGTAGCTTGTGGGGGCCCATTTCAACCAGTAACCCATATGTATCTTATTGGGCTCGACCCATGTCGAGGACGGGACACGCGTACTGGGCTTGACTATAAGAGGCCAAAACGGGGTAGCGGTGGCAACGCGAGTCCAACGGGTTTCATATGCGTGTGTGGACCCGGGCTGGTAGGTAAGACGTTGTTGCATCGTGTAGATATAAGCCGTGCACCATTGATATTATCGGAATGCCACTTTGGGGAGTGATACACCCCACTGTGGGGCCAGCACAGGTATCTACGGAGGGAGCCGATCGCTTGGGGAGTAGTGGGTACACCTAGTGGAGATAGGGGCAGACGGCACCTATGTAGTCAGCTAGGGGTACACGAGACTACTATTAAAAATTACTAAGTTGTGGGTACACCTAGTGGAGATAGGGGCAGACGGCACCTATGTAGTCAGCTAGGGGTACACGGAACTACTATAATTTTTTTTACTAAGTACACTTAGTGGGATCAACCTTTAAGTAGGAATTACCCTTAGGTGGGTAGATCTGGTGTGGTGCAGTGCAGGAATTATCCTTGGGTGGGTAGATCTGGGGTGGTGCAGAATAGTATTTATCCTTGGGTGGATAAGCGCGTCTTTACCGTTATCTTAGTTTATCCTAAGTCTAGTTGGCCGCTTAGTGTAGTCATTTATCCCCAGTCGTACCGTACCAGGTTTATATCATACCCTAATTACTTTAATGATTGTAGTGTTAAGGTTATAGGGCTCACTCAGACTTATGTCTGACCCTGTTGTTTTTATCTTTTTCCCCAACCCTCAGGTTCTCAGAGTGGGCCTAGCACTAGTGGGCTTTGATCAGATTGCTTTATCTATCTTTTGGAGCTTGGACTCTTGAAGAAAAGCTCGGTTATCTTTTCTATTATGGCTATTAGTATGTAGTGGGATTATGTACTTATGTTTTAACGAGATGGATATTTTGTACTTGACTCTTGTTGGTTTTTGAGATGTAACCAAACATGTTTACCTTTTGCTGCAATGAAATGATGTTTTAAAATTTCAAATATTACTTATATCTGTCTTGTTGTAATTTTTCAGTTCTATATTCACTTAAATACTCCACCGAAGCTAAGGCATTCCCTTTGTGAGTGACCTTAGCGGGTGTGGGGTGTTACACGTGGTATCAGAGCTTAAGGTTACCAGAACAGATAAAACTTTTAGAAAAACTATTTTTCTAAAAACATTTTTGGAAGAAGTATTTTCAAAAACATGTCTTTTAAGAGAAAAGATTTTGAAAGAAAAGCATAATCCCCAATAGCCATATATCCTTCCTTCGATTCTCCGTTTTGAATCTCTTCCTCTATCTCTTTTTGAATTTCCCCTCCGCGTAGAGATGTCTTTTTAAGATAAATAAGGACTTCCGTATGAAGGACGGAAGAACCACTTCAAGGGACTAAGACGTTTGCCAGGCCAAGAAGGTAGTCCAAGGAGGTGGAGGGCTTATAGGTACCTTTAAGATGGACGAGAGAGGAAGGTTCAAATAGCTATTAGGTAAATAAAGGACGAAACCTCATCGTGGTAAGAAGGCCACGAAAGGAGAATGTGAAGGGGAAGGCTAGTTGTTTTGGAGAAATAGGACACCTTGGGGTTGTCCAAAGAGGTAAGGACGAAGTAAAGGATCTTCTGGAGGGTAGATGTATTCCCTCACGACGGGTATACCTGATGGGGGTAGGACCGTCTAAGTTGAAATTTGGTTCTCTCGATCATCCTGTTCGAACTTTATTCGACTCTAGTGCACCACATTCGTTTATCTCATCATCATTAGTTGAGTCACTGCACCTAGACACTAGTTTAGTAGATGATCCAGTGGTTGTTTCAAACCCAATTGGGGGCTCCACTTATTTGTCCATTATATGTTTGGGTTTGAAGATTTCTATACTTAGCGTTGAGTTTAGATGTGATGCCTTTGTTTTGGGCTTCACGGGCTATGGGTTGATTTTGGGCATGGACTGGTTATCCAGTAATGGTGCCGTTCTTGATTGCGAAAGGAGAGTTGTTAGACTCATGACCCGCTTGGGTAACACTCTCGAGATCTCTTGTAATCCCATAGATTTTGTTATGCTAAGTTATCTTGAATCGCGTGACGCTTCGGTCGAGAGTTTGCGATCTGTTAGAGTGGTCCGGGAATACTCGGATGTGTTAGAGGAGGGAACTCCATAAGCAAGCAGGGGAGTCGCTTGAGAAGGGGTTCATAAGACGAAGTATATCGGAGTGGGGTGCTCCAGTAGTTTTTGCTATGAAGGCGGATGGGTCCCTCAGACTTTGTGTAGACTATAGAGAACTCAACAAGCTCACAAAGAAGAATAGACACCCATTGCCGAGGATTGATGATCTTTTTGATCAGTTGGTTGGCGCTTCAGTATTTTCTCAGTTGGACTTAGCCACGGGGTTTCATCAGTTGAGGGTGGCTGAGGATAGTATAGACAAGACTGCCTTTAGGACTCCGGATGGTTTCTATGAGTGGCTGGTGATGCCATTTGGTTTGACGAACGCCCCTGCATATTTTGTTGATTTGATGAGTAGGGTGTTCAGGGAGTTCCTTAACAACTTCGTAGTGGTCTTTGTGGATGACATCTTAGTATTTTCTAAGAGTGAAGAAGAGCGAAATAAGTTTTCGTATGTGCTTAATAGGTTAAGCAAAGCCAGTTATTTGATCAACGGTGGTTTTGGAGCGAGACTGGCAAGGACATCCAGAGTTGGACAAGGGCTTAATTATTTAGCCGTTTTTACTAGTATCATCTCACGTAGGTCGTCTGAATTCGAAGGAGGTGTCCCTTGGGTGTTTGTCTGATATTGGTTTAGGCCTTTGGGGCTTGCACTTGGGGGATGTCGAGTTCGACTAGGATGGTCTGCGTGAGAGATGGATAGTTGTGACGATTTTTGCATGGGAGAATATCCTGGTTTTCTCTAGAAGTGAAGAAAAGCATGCCCTACATCTTAGGGAAATGTTGGGGACTCTGCGAGCGCATAGTCTTAAGACAACCAAGGTGGATGGAATTCTTAGCATCCTATGATTTCGAGATAGCGTATACCCCTGGCAAGGGTAACGTGGTGGCGGACGCCTTGAGCAGAAAAAGGTTGTCCTTGAGTCCATTGTTCGTGGAACGACGAAGCTTGGAATTTATCTCGATGTTTGATTTCAGACCTTCTGTTGACTTTATACCCGGTTTGCTAGCATCCTTGGAGGTCAGACCTACTCTTTTGAGACGGCTTGGCGAGGCACAGCGGGACGACCCACAGTTGGTTGAGTTGGCAGAGAGGCTCATAAGGGGGGAGTCGTCCAGCCATTTGAGTAGGTACACCCTAGACGATAAGGGGTGCTTGCGTAGAGACGGTAGACTTTGTGTACCGCAAGACGAGGGTTTAAGGAAGGCTATTCTTGATGATGCACACCGTTCTAGGATGACCATTTATCCCAGTGGGGACAAGATGTACCAGGACATAAAGCGAGTTTTCTTTTGGGCCGGTATGAAGAAAGATGTGGCCGAGTATGTCGCTAGATGCTTGGTGTGCCAACAAGTGAAAGCGGAGCAAAAGAAACCAGGTGGGTTGCTTCACCCATTGGAAGTTCCGCAATGGAAGTGGGATAACGTCTCGATGGATTTTATTGATGGGTTACCGAGATCGAGAAGGGTAATACGGGAACTTGGGTTGTGGTAGACAGACTTACTAAGAGTGCCCATTTCATACCCGTGAAGAGCAAGAGGACTGCTCCATGGCTAGCTTCGGTTTATCTTCGAGAGATAATTCAGTTGCATAGGGAACATGACGTATTCCATGTGTCACATTTGAGGAAGTGCCTACATGAGACCGCAGAGGTGGTAGAGCCGAGCTTGCTTAGAGAAGTAGAGGTAGAGCGTGATGCGACTATTCGACGAGCTCCTACCCGCATCCTTGGGTCAGAGAGTAGGAAGTTGAGAAACAGAGAGGTTCGACTAGTCAAAGTGCCAAGGGGAGAAGATGAGAGTAATGTTACTTGGGAGACAGAAGCGAAGATGCGTTCATTGTACCCATTCCTTTTTGAGGGTATGTCTTTTAACTTCTCCTTTATCGTTTGTCTAGTACTTATCTTATCTTTAGTATGTCCTCTCATTAGTACCTTTGACCTTTAGATAGGGAAAACCTATGGTTGAAACATGTGTTTGAGACATGTTATGTTTGATGGATGCGTGTGGATGCAAGTGGTTGCTCGTGGATGCATATACACACACTCTAGGCACTAGATCGGCTCAATCACTTCATATTGCATAAAATTGTGTGTAGGAAGCTATATTAATGGATGTATAATGGTTGCGTTATCATATGGATGATGCATTTTGGTGTATGGTTGTGCACACATGTAGAAATAGTATGTGTCGATAGGGATCTTTCGCATACATATTGGATGCATGGCACTATCATGGTTTGCATTAAGGAGGTCAACTAAATAAGTGGACCGCCTAATTTTGCATTAGACAGGGAACATATACACACACTCTTTGCATATGTTCATACAGCATTAGAAACTTTAAGGACAATGGATGCCAGTGTTTGATGGTTTGAGTAGATGGTTGTTTGGATTGGTAGGATACGTTCTTCTTGACTTAGAGATTTCGAGGACGAAATCCTTTAAGTAGGGGAGAATGTAACACCCCGTATGTTGAATAACTTGCTATAATATAAAACAGGGCAGAATTAAATTTTAAAATCTGAATCAGGGGAAACGGGCTATGCCATTGCGTTCGTCTCGGAAAAATACGCGAAATAGAGTCCGAAATTTCGTGAATCGGAGTCCGTATGTCCGAGATATGGGCTTTAGAAGTTTCACGAAAAATCAGAAAACGAAACAGATTTCAAAAATGCAGATTATGGGCTAGGCGGGAAAATTCCCGCCAGACCCAGGGGGTCAACCTGGGGGTCGACTGGGGAGTCGACCTGCCCACCAGGTCGACTGGGGAGTCGACCCTAGTGTCGACCTGGGGGTCGACCTCCCTGGTCGAGCCCAGGTGACCTGGGTGCATCAGTTTGGCTTTTGGGCTGTGTTTTGGTGGCTAGGACGTGATCTGACGGCTCTAATTTGATTTAGGGTTAATCTAATGGCCTAAAACACCTAACTACTCTATAAATACACCCTAAGACTACCCTAATTCATACTAAAAATAGATACAACACCGTTATGCCGTCAAAATGCAACTTGAAGGAGCCTCCATCAATCTAAAGAGGAAGATAGCTTCTCAAATCAATCTCTAATCAACTCTAGCAACTTAATCTTCTTCTTAGGAGTGCTAATCAACAAGTTATGAGTTTTCTATAGCCTTAATTACCAATTGTTGAAATGATTATGATAGGATATAATGAGGTTATGGCTATGAATGTGGATCAATGCATGTTATGCAAGTTATATGCTATGTGTTAATGATGTTATGCATGTTATGCAAGTTATATGCTATGTGTTAATGATGTTATGCATGTTATGCAAGTTATGTGCTATATGTTCATGATGTTATGCAAGTTATGCAAGTCATATGCTACATGTTCATGATGTTATGCAAGTTATGCAAGTCATATGCTACATGTTCATGATGTTATGCAAGTTATGCAAGTCATATGCTATATGTTCATGATGTTATGCAAGTTATGCAAGTCATATGCTATGTGATTATGATGTTATGCAAGTTATGCAAGTCATATGCTATGTGTTTGTGGTGTTATGCAAGTTATGCAAGTCATATGCTATGTGTTTATGATGTTATGCAAGATATGCAAGTCATATGAGAAACATTGATCCATTATGACACCATGATATGCAAGTTTGGTGTATGATTATATGCTAGTTCATACATGATATGTTATGCAAGTTTGGTGTATGATTATATGCAAGTTCATATATGACATGTTATGCAAGTTTGGTGTTTGATGATATGCAAGTAACATGTGCAAGTTTACACCTTATTATGATATGCATACATATGCAAGTTAACCCCTTTGTATGTCATACATACATATGCAATTTTACCCCTTTGTATGACATAAATAACTTATGCAAGTTAACCTTTTTATGACATATGTGATTCATGCAAGTTTGGGTTGATTATTTATGCTAGTTGGGTTGATGCTATATGCATGTTGACACCTTTAAACCCATGTTGATGTTAATGTTATGCAAGTTGAACCCATTGTATTTGTGATGAATCTTCCCTTTTATGTCATGTTGGCGAATTACGTGGGGAACGATGGGGTTAATATACATGTTAATGAAATGGTGTGAAGTTGGTATGATTATACATACCATAAAGTGGATGGACATAATTGAGTCAATTATGTACATCGTTAAAATTGGAATTAATTAGGGAAAATTAATTCGAAATATGGGGGTGATTAATTAGGTGTAATTAATTGACTAAGACACGAGGTTGGACCCTTTTGTAGCGTAAGACTGCCCGGAACCAACCGGCAAATCCAGCGGCTACAAATGATTGGCCCAATGTGAGAGGTCTTAGGCACAAACTAAATACGTGACAAGTGTATAGACACGAGGTTAGACTCGGTTATGGCGTAAGGCTGCCCGGACCCGACCGGCAAATCCAGCTGCCATAAAAGATAGTCTAATGTGAGAGGTTTTTACAACGGTTACGTTCTTAATCAATTAAGAAACACTTAACCATATTAGCATGTAGAGGGACATGAGGGGTTAAGTGGGTGCCTTGGGTGGCATGTGGAAAAATCTAGTGGTTGCCCTGGGTGGTAATAGAAAATACGATTAGAATACTTAACCAAAGTGGAACATGTAATTAAACATGATTAAAGGGTTAAGTAAGTGCCTTGGGTGGCATGGGGAATATCTAGAGGTTGCCTTGCGTGGCAATGGAAGATAAGATTAAAATACTTAACCAAAGTGGAACATGTAATTAAACATGATTAAAGGGTTAAGTAAGTGCCTTGGGTGGCATGTGGAAATTAAGTAAGTGCCTTGGGTGGCATGGGGAAAATCTAGTGGTTGCCTTGGGTGGCAATGGAAGATAAGATTAAAATACTTAACCAAAGTGGAACATGTAATTAAACATGATTAAAGGGTTAAGTAAGTGCCTTGGGTGGCATGGGGAATATCTAGAGGTTGCCTTGGGTGGCAATGGAAGATAAGATTAGAATACTTAACCAAAGTGGAACATGTAATTAAATATGATTAAAGGGTTAAGTAAGTGCCTTGGGTGGCATGTGGAAATCAAGTAAGTGCCTTGGGTGGCATGGGGAAATCTAGTGGGTGCCTTGAGTGGCAATTGATATATGATTAGATGACTTAACCAAACTTTAAACATGTAAGTGGACATGATTATTAAAAAGGGTTAAGTGGGATGCACTAGAAACAAATGACAAGCTTAGGTGGTAGCTTGTGGGGGCCCATTTCAACCAGTAACCCATATGTATCTTATTGGGCTCGACCCATGTCGAGGACGGGACACGCGTACTGGGCTTGACTATAAGAGGCCAAAACGGGGTAGTGGTGGCAACGCGAGTCCAACGGGTTTCATATGCGTGTGTGGACCCGGGCTGGTAGGTAAGACGTTGTTGCATCGTGTAGATATAAGCCGTGCACCATTGATATTATCGGGTTGCCACTTTGGTGAGTGATACACCCCACTGTGGGGCCAGCACGGGTATCTACGGTAGGGAGCCGATCGCTTGGGGAGTAGTGGGTACACCTAGTGGAGATAGGGGTAGACGGCACCTATGTAGTCAGCTAGGGGTACACGAGACTACTATTAAAAATTACTAAGTTGTGGGTACACCTAGTGGAGATAGGGGCAGACGGCACCTATGTAGTCAGCTAGGGGTACACGGAACTTCTATAAATTTTTTTACTAAGTACACTTAGTGGGATCAACCTTTAAGTAGGAATTACCCTTGGGTGGGTAGATCTGGTGTGGTGCAGTGTAGGAATTATCCTTGGGTGGGTAGATCTGGGGTGGTGCAGAATAGTATTTATCCTTGGGTGGATAAGCGCGTCTTTACCGTTATCTTAGTTTATCCTAAGTCTAGTTAGCCGCTTAGTGTAGTCATTTATCCCCAGTCGTACCGTACCAGGTTTATATCATACCCTAATTACTTTAATGATTGTAGTGTTAAGGTTATAGGGCTCACTCAAACTTATGTCTGACCCCGTTGTTTTTATCTTTTTCCCCAACCCTCAGGTTCTCAGAGTGGGCCTAGCACTAGTGGGCTTTGATCAGATTGCTTTATCTATCTTTTGGAGCTTGGACTCTTGAAGAAAAGCTCGGTTATCTTTTCTATTATGGCTATTAGTATGTAGTGGGATTATGTACTTATGTTTTAACGAGATGGATATTTTGTACTTGACTCTTGTTGGTTTTTGAGATGTAACCAAACATGTTTACCTTTTGCTGCAATGAAATGATGTTTTAAAATTTCAAATATTACTTATATCTGTCTTGTTGTAATTTTTCAGTTCTATATTCACTTAAATACTCCACCGAAGCTAAGGCATTACCTTTGTGAGCGACCTTAGCGGGTGTGGGGTGTTACAGAGGCGGTTCTTTTACTTTTGACAGGTAAAAAGCGGGCGCTTTTAGTAAGCCTATCCACTATTACCTAAATGCTAGTGTTGCCTCTTCTAGACCTAGGCATCCCATCAATGAAGTCCATTGAGATGCTATCCCACTTCCACTGTGGGACCTCTAGAGGATGGAGCAGACCGCCAGGCTTTTTCTGTTCCGCCTTAACCTGTTGGCACACCATACACTTAGAAACGAAATCTACCACGTCCTTCTTCATGCCGTTCCAAAAGAAAGTTCTCTTTATGTCCTTGTACATTTTATCTCCGCCTGGATGTATCGTCATCTTGGAGTGATGTGCTTCCTCGAGAACCTTCTTTACTAAATCCCTTGTCTGTGGGACGCATAGTCTTCCGTCCCGCCTTAGCCAACCCTTATCGTCGATGGAGTATCTGTTGAGGTGACTTGAAGTCTCACCCCTAATGAGCCTATCAATCGTCTCCACAAGCTGAGGGTCTTCGCGTTGTGCTGTCCCTATTGAGTCCACTAAAGTCGGGCGTACTTCGAGAGATGCTAGCAAGCCCGGTACAAAATCGGAGGAGGGCCTAAAGTCAAAGCTGGCTATAAACTCTAGGCTTTGTCTTTTAACAAACAGCGGGCTTAGGGTCAGTTTCTTTCGGCTCAATGCGTCTGCCACTACGTTGCCTTTGCCCGGAGTGTAGGAGATCTTGAAATCGTACGAGGCAAGAAACTCCATCCATCTCTGTTGCCTCAAGTTAAGATCTTTCTACGAGAAAAGATATTTCAACGATTTATGGTCAGTGTAAAGTTCGAACTTCTCACCTAGGAGATAGTGTCGCCAAGACTTGAGTGCAAAGACGATGGCAGCTAACTCCAGATCGTGGGTCGGGTAGTTCTTTTCGTGCACTTTCAACTGTCTTCCGCCATAAGCTACTACCCTTCCTTCTTGCATTAAGACAACGCTTAGCCCTGTCCTACATGCATCTGTATAAACTGTGAACATCTTGCTTCCATCTGGCAACGTCAAAACTGGGGCGGTTGTAAGAGCCCTTTTTAGTCGTTGGAAAGCAAATTCGCAATCCAAGTCCCAATTGAACACTAGATTCTTCTTGGTCAACTTTGTGAGCGGAGCTGATATCTTTGCAAAGTCTCTAATGAATTTTTGGTAGAAACCTGCTAGCCCGAGAAAGCTTCGGACTTCTGTTGCGTTCTTTGGTGTCTTCCAGTCCTGCACCGCTACAACCTTAGCCGGGTCCACAGCTAGCCCTTCTTTGGATAATATATGCCCAAGAAACCTCACTTCCTCTCTCCAAAAGTGGCACTTGGAGAATTTGGCTTTTAGCTGATGGGCTCGCAGAGTTTCCATGATTGCCTTTAAGTGCTGAGCATGCTCTTCTTCACTCTTTGAGAAGATCAAGATATCGTCTACGAAGACCACTACGAACTTATTGAGGAAATCTCTGAACACCCTACTCATTAGGTCCACGAAGTAAGCGGGTGCGTTTGTCAAGCCAAAAGGCATGACAAGCCATTCAAAGAAGCCGTCTGGGGTTCTGAATGTTGTCTTATCGATACTATCTTCATCCACCCTTAGCTGATGAAACCCGGTCGCTAAATCGAGTTGGGAGAAAACAGACGCTCCTATAAGCTGATCAAACAGATCGTCAATTCTGGGGAGAGGGTGCCTATTCTTTTTCGTTAGCTTGTTGAGCTCCCTATAGTCAACACATAGACGGAGTGAACCATCCGCCTTTGTAGCGAATACCACTGGAGCGCCCCATTCTGAAATGCTCCTCCTAATGAACCCCTTCTCTAGAAGCTCTTTAATTTGTTTACTGAGCTCTTTCCTTTCACGTGGAGCCATGTGTCTAACGGGCAACGCAACGGGCTTTGCATTATCTACAAGATATATGCGGAAGTCTATCTCCCGCTTTGGAGGCAAGCCCTTCACCTCTTCGAAGACATCCGGATATTCCCAGACCACTCTAACCGATTGCAAACTTTCAACAGAAGCATCTAACGACTCAAGATAACTAAGCATAACCGCGTACGAGGGATTACAAGTAATTTCTAGAGTCTACCTAACCACCGTTTTCTCACAATCCAGGATGGCACCATTACTGGATAGCCAATCCATGCCCAAAATCAAACCATATCCCGAAAAGCCCAAAACAAAGGCACTACATTTAAATTCTACGCTTAGAATAGAATTTTTCAATCCCACATAGATCATAGACAAATGAGCTGGGCCCCCAATTGGATTTGAAACAATTAAGGGGTCCTCTACCATTCTAGTTTCTAGGTGCACAGATTCTACTAAAGCAGATGAGACAAAGGAGTGTGATGCGCCAGAATCAAATAAAGTGCGAACTGGGTGATCATAAAGATAAACTACACTTTCTACAGAAGTATTTATACCTCGCTGCTGCAGAGGTGGCGCTTCTAGCGCATGAACTTGTGCCTCTGAGGTGGATCCAGCCCTCTGCCCCTGCCCTCGCTTCTTTGGGAAATCCTTAGCCAGGTGGCCTGTCTCACCGCAAGAAAAGCACCCACCATTCATCTTGGCCTTCTTCTTCCGGCAATCTTTCATTAAGTGCCCCACTTTGCCACAGAAATTGCACTTCCTCTTCTCTTTGTTGTCTTTCCCGCCCTTCTTAAAGTCTGTCTTCTTAGGCTGTAAACCCTCTTTCTTCCCTTGAGAGCTTTCTGCCTTTGTCTCCTTCTTGCCCTTATCCTCTTCGTTCAGCAATGCCATCTGTACCAACCTTTCATACGTAGCCCCCATGGGTATATGGGTCATGGCAAAACTGTGTAACGGCTCATTCAACCCCTTGACAAAGCGGAGAGCCTTCTTGTGCGGGGTGTTGACTAGGTCCAGTCCGAACCTAGCCAGCTGATCGAACTGATTCACATACTCTTTGACTGTCATATTCCCTTGCTTAAGAAATAAGAATTTTTCCAACTGAAGACTCCTTTCAGCTTCTGAGAGAAATTTAGCCTCAAACCGTGCCCTAAAGTCCTCCCATGTTTCCACTGGTCTTTTTGCATTGGTGACTTCCCACCAGTAGGAAGCCTCGCCTTTAAGTAGCCATACTGCCAATTGTACCTTCTGCCTATCTTCTACCTCAAAGATGACGAATAAGTCCTCGGTTTCCTTCAGCCAATTCCTGGCTACCACGAAGGACTCGGTTCCATGAAAGTCCTTTCCTCCCATAGCTTTAAACTCTTTACATATCTTAGCAAAAGTATTTCCCCGTAGAGGAGGTGGAGGAAGAGGTGCTGCTGCAGCTGGATGATTTCCTGTAGCTGGGGGAGGAGGAACGGTAGGACCTGGCTGAGTGGCCCTTGCTTCTAAGAATCGTCTAAACCAACCGGGTATTGGTACACCCTCTGGCAAGTTAAGTTCTTCGGACATGCTGAAACAAAAAGGATAGATTCAAAACGAAGGATAAAAGATAGTACCTATGGCTTTGGGGGACTTTGCCTTTAAAATAAAATAATATTTTATCTTTAAAAATGCTTCTTTAAATTTTCTTTTGAAAATAAATTTTCAAAACTTTTTATCTTATCTGGTAAACCTATGCTCTGATACCAAGTGAAACACCCCACCTCTGTTAGGGTCACTCTCAAAGGGAATGCCCTAATTTTGGTGGAGGTTTATAAGTATAAGTCACAGATACACAAGACAGATATAAATACACATATTTTTGAACAGCGGAAAACAACAACAACTTTTATTTCATTAAAATACGGGTTACACAAACCATGCCATAATTTGTCTTATAATACTTCCAAAAACATAACATCTTCATAACTGTCTTGATTACATTATTTAAAGAAGCATAAAAACATAAGTAAACTGCATAAGTCCCATAATTGCTGTCCAAAGCCATAGTCCAAAACGAAAAAGATCCAAGCAATACATTCTTTCTCTTCAAGCTGGATGCGAAAACTGGTCAAGCTGCGGTATTCCCTCCCTGTGGACCTGGGGAGGGGGGAAACGGAAGAAAAGAATACGAAAGAAAAGTAGAGTCAGACATAAAGCCTGAGTAAGTCTAGGACTATTCAGTCTATGAATAAAGAACTGGGTATGATAAGTATAAACTGGAAATGGGAAAGCACCATAAACTAAGTTAAGTTGTCTAGAGTCAAATATACCATCGTACCCCATAATTAGTCTCTGCATTCATTCAAACTAGTTCCCAGTAGGCACCCCATAATTAGGGTGAAGTGATCCGTTTCTAATGATCGGCTCCTACTCGCATAGTTACATGTGTCTTACGGCCCCCGATGTTGTAGTTACCTATGCTGGTCCCACCATGGGGTGTATCAAGTCCCATGGTGGCGGCCCGACACAATCCTAGAATGCACTGGTATGCTACTGGTGCCCAGTGCCTTATTTTTCTGTGCCGGAGTGTGTGCACGCCCGCACCCCGTTAGAACCTACACTGCTGCACCACCGCCGTCGATTTGACCTCTTACAATCAGCCCAGTAATCGTGCCCCACCCTGCCTAGTTCAGGGTATCCTGATACACCTTATAGGGTTACTGCTGAAAAGGGTCCGCCGCTACTAGGTTTTCTATTTCTAGCCAACATGCTAAGTTGGTTAAGTGTTTTGTAAACCTAACCCCAATCAGTCTATATAGTTTAGCATGTTCCATTTTGATTAAGTATTAATTCAATTTACTTAATCCTATCAATCCTGACTCAGCCTTAATTGTCTTATTAAAGCCTCGACCTCTCACATTAGACAGGTATTGTTGTGGCTGCCTGTTGCCGGTTGGGTCCGGGAAGTCTTACGCCACAACTCAGTCTAACCTCGGGTCCTTATTGGGCTCCGTGTTTAACCACCCACATTGGATAGGTATTGTTGTGACTACTGGACAGCCGGGCGGTTCCGGGCAGGTTTACATCACAACTCAATCCAACCTCGGGTTAAACACATCGTATTTTCTACATTTACATATTTTGTCCCTTTTCTTTTTATATGTAAATATTTGCGGCCCATTATTTAAAATTCATCTTTATTGGGTAAAATTAAGTTATGCCATTTAATTGTTTTTCAAGGTCGTTGGCATGCGTCAAACATGCCAACACATATGTTCTATATTTTAACCCAATCGTCATTACCCCCGTTTTATACGTTCACTAAATATAACATATGTTGGGTTTAACGTTTAAACCCAACGTAGCCACATGAAAAAGGGGAGGCTTATAACATGGTGTTCATATATTCTAAGTAACATAAAAAGGGGAGTGTGAACGCATGAACTTGCAACATAACGATCTAATTAACATGAATTAGGCACATGTGAACTTGCATGGTAATAGCATATAATCATGGCATAAACATACTTAAACGTGAATCATTCTATTCATATAATCATGGCATAAACATACCTAAACATGAACCATTATATTCATATAATCATGGCATAAACATACCTAAACATGAACCATTATATTCATATAATCATGGCATAAACATACCTAAACATGAATTCATGTAAACTTGCAATTGGAATGTAAATCTAACTTAATTTATGTGTTACATATATCACCATGTGATTTTTATAACAACATAGGCCTAAAGTATGGTTTCAACTAGGCATAACACCAAACATAGTTTAGTCATGTTCATAAAGATGCTTACTTTTGTCTCTAATACAAAAGTATGATTTTATACTTGAATTACGATACCAATTCCAACATAGATTTATATAAACCATAGTACTTAGTTGAATCCAATTACACTAAAAGTGATCATAAAAGTATGTACATTATATTGGCATAATAGTGAATCATATACTTGTATGAATCCCAAATAAAATACCACAACATATGGTTGTTATCTTCCAACATAAATCACATACTTGCAAATATCCAATCGTATCCCACAACATTTCCAAATCGTTTAGAATCAAAGCAACATACAAATATTGATTATTATCGCCACAATTCCATTTCTCACTTTACACAAATCAAAACACAATTATTTATTCACATCGGAATAGCACTCTACTTACAATGTATGACGCATCTTCAATTCAGGAATCTGAATTCTGAATTTGGAGATGCTATCCTTTGTCGTAGGCGTTGTTTTAATTTAATTGATGTTGCTTTAAGCTTTCGAATTGCCTCCTAATCGCCTCTCAATTTCTGACGGCTATTCCTAGTCTTTCCTCAGCAGCATGACGGTCTCATCTCCATTTTTGTTTGTATGAATTAGGGTGAGTCTTAGGTCCTTTTTATAGAGTTTGTGAGTTGATTAGGACCGTCGATGGAGCTTGGTTTAATAATAGTCGTTCGTTTGAAGGAGAGACCAATCAGGAGCTGACACCTAGCCCTAGTGACAAGGCAAGGCTCAGAAAATCGACCAAACAAAGACCAGGCCAGCCAGGGGGGTTGGGTTCGACCTGGCTCAGGGGCCAGGTCGACCCCCTAGTCGACCCCCAGGTCGACTATGTAGTCAACCTGGGTGCCCCAGGTCGACTACCCAGCCGACCTGGGTAGCCCAGGTCGACTACCCAGTCGACCTGGGTGTCTTGGGCGGGAAAATTCCCGCCATGGCCAATCCGGCCCGATTTTTGAATTTTAAATCTGATTTCTGAGCTGTTTTGGTCTGTTTGAATTTTAAACTGAATTCTGAAACTTCCGGAGGCTATATCTCCTTCATACGGAGTCCGTTTTACGCAAACTCGGACTCTATTTCAAGCAGAATTCCGAGACGAACGCAATGGCGTATCCCGTTTCCCTTAATTCTTTGATTTGAAATTAGTTATACTTTAATTTGTGAATTTCACTGTTATGGAATACACGGGGTGTTACAGGTAGTGTCAGTGCTTTAACACGGCCTGGCATTTTACTTATGTGGATGATGGGTTTTGAGGCGCCTCGGATTTTTATTGGCCGATAGTGGTCATATTATAGGTTCAAAGGAACCGGGAAAGGTGTGTTCAGGCATAACCAATCCACTGCCGATATGCGGGGACTGGCCCTACCGCATTCAAGGGTTCACTGCGGGGGATCCTGAGGCATTTGCTAGAGTGTCTCGAATCGGAGAGGAGCTTGCCCCTAGCCTCGACTCATGATGGAAAATCCAATTTCCAATACGACCTGGCAGTTTTGATTGTAAAACTAGTATGGCGACATGATATAAGGTACCCATGCCGTCTATGATTGATACATTATGATTGAAATGTTTTTATTAGAACATATACACACTAGTATTAAATCCGTTTTATCGTATCAAGCATCTTTTGACCATTATAAGGTAAAACCCTATCCTCCGGATTGCGTTGCATTGTGTGATGGGACTTGGGTCTTATAATGGTTTCATTTTTCTAAAAAGCATTGCGTTGTTTAACAATTTACTTTAATTTATGCACTGACAATCCAATGGAGTAAACCCGTTCCACGTTAGCGGCGTGGTCCTAGGATTAGCCTTATTATTAGATAGTTAAGTTAAGATTTCTCATACCAGTCCCATGACTGACCTGTAGTTTGTTTCACTGGCAAACTCGGGTGCCCTTATTTTCCACACAGGCAGTCGAGTAGCTTTTTGCAGATATATTTACAGGATCCTGGCTTACAGCTGAAGCGGTATTCAGAAAGCTCTGTATCCGTGTATTCCTTTCAGTTGTATATTTGTATTATTTTTCCGCTGCTATTTAAATGTAATTTAAAACTCTGATATTATTGTATTCCTATTATGCAATAAGTGTTCATACTCTGTTATATTCTTGTACTCTGATGTAATTGTCATAATCAGCAATAAAATATTCTTCAGTTTGTGTTCTGATGTGTGTTGTTCTCAAAAGCAATCCAGCCTTTCCTTTACCGGGAAGTTTGGGTCGTTTCAGTAGTCGTCGCATGTCAATTTTGTACATCATCTTTTGAAATGTACATTTGCAAATTGCCATTGATAACAAACTTATCTGCTCTTCTTGAAGATGGATTTGTTTCTCCTCCTTCTTGTTGTCCTTTCACAGTTCATGTGTGAAGAGAAATTTATAAGAAATGTGCTCCATCCTATCATCCATGATATAATTTACTTGAATTTGAACCTCGCAAGCTGCATTTTCTTCACAAATAATAGTTTGCTGCATCAAAAATTATTTGATACTTTTGGATCAAAATGCTGTCTCGTTAAAATCTTACTAAGAAAAACCCAATGGGAAAAATCTTACTAAAGGAAAAAAGAGTACAATAAAAATCTCATATTTTAATAATTTACCACGTCAAATGGATTATGGTACTCAGGATTAATGTAATGCCGCATTAAAACCTTACAAGAAAAATCCAATGGGAAATCTTAAATAAGAAAAAAAAGTGCATTATAACTTATTACTGTTTGTGTTGATACTTCTGGATCAAGTATATTTTCATCATCTTCTTTTGGATCGTAAGGGTCCTTTTTAATATCCAGTGATTTGACAACCAATTGTGTACTAAGTGGATATGCTTTATCCATTTGAAAGCACTTCAGGGTTTTCTCAATATAATTTGATTGATGAGTTAGTATGCCATTTGTACTATGCTCGATCTGTAGACCACGACTGTATATAGTCTTGCCAAGAACTTTCATTTCAAATTCTCGTTTCAAGTAATCTATTGTTTCATCAATCTCTTCTGAAGGCCCGGTTAAATTTATATCATCAACATATACTGCTAAAATAAAAAATCCCTTTATTGATTTTGTTATAAAGACACATGGATAAATTTGATTGTTTTATACCCAGCTTTTAATAAATATTCACTAAGACAGCTATACCACATTCTTCCGGATTGTTTCAAACTGTATCGTGATCGTTTCAGTTTTAGTGAGCACATCGACTTTGATTTTTCTTCATGCAACTTAACTTATATGGGATTCTCATGTAAATATCGGTATCCATTTCACCATATATATAAACTATCACAACATCAGTTAATCTTATATCAAGCTTCTCAGAAACTACAAGGCTTATCAAATATCGAAATGTTATGACATCCATAATAACAGAGTATGTTTCATTAAAGTCAAAACCTGATCTCTGCAGGAAACCTTACGCAATAAGTTGTGCCTTATATCTCACAACTTCATTTTTATGGCCTCGTTTTTCTTATTTAAAGCGCCTTCTTTTCGTGATTCGTATGCTATTAATATTTATTTATGAGTTATCCTAAATTCCCGGGTCCCCGAAGGGACGGAGGAGCCCGGATTGAATTGAGAACACGACGCATCAGAACAAAAACAGTAGAACAATTCGTTGCTATTACAACAATTCTATCAGAGTACATTAATATATCAGAGAATAAATAATATACAGCGGAAAATAAATATCAGAGATTTACAAATTTTAAAGCAGCGAAAAATATAATACATAAGAATAATGTACAACGGAAACCATCTACAACCACAACTGAATGAGATATACGGATACAAAGCTTTTCGAATATAGCTCCAGCTATAATCCAGGATCCTGTGAAAAGAAGTATTTGCAAAAACCAAAACTACTAGCTGCCCATGTGGAAATATGGGCACCCAGAGTTTAGGTAGAAACAATAAACTCCGAGTCAGTCATGGGACTGGTGTGAGAACTAAAACAGTTATTAGCTTTTTACTTAGAGTTGGGTAAATCACGGGACCACGCCGTATAACACGGAACAGGTTTATCCCCCATGAATACCAGTACATGAAACAAACAACGCAATGCTAAATAGAAAAATAAAGCTATTATAAGACTCAGGTTCCATCATACAATGCAATGCAAGCCGGAGAATAGAGTTTTCCCTTATAATAGCCAAATTTGCTTGATACACGAAATTTCATCTTTTATTATTACTATAAGTGAAGAAATCAACTTCAAATATAAATGTATCAATCATAGGCGGCGTAGGTACCATTATATTACGTCTCCATATATATATATATATATATATATATATATATATATATATATATATATATATATATATAGACACACCCACACAACTAAAATCGTAAAATCACGTATTGGAAATTGGGTTTCCATCTATGAACTGAGGCAAGGGATCATCCTCACTGATTTCGAGACATTCTAGCAAATGCCTCAGGATCCCCTGCAGTGAACCCTTGGAATCGGCAGGGCCGGTCATCCATCGATGATTAATTATATCATAAAGTATATGTTAGCCGATTCTATCGAACCTTCAAAATGGTCAGTCCTTTGTCCATATCGAGATCCATTTAAGGACTTACCTTGCTTCCTAGGTACCTCGTCTATCCGTCATAATAGTATGCAACATCCACATGAGTAAATGTCTGGGCTCTATACCATGACATTACCCGTAGTTTTACTAACATATGTCCATTTCCCTATGGTCACTATCCCGTTTTTGGTTCACACCGGGGTGTGAGGCTCACGAATTAACGCTACACAAAGTTATGCTAATTAAAGTCGTGCTTTGATCATCAAACACAACCTTGGTCCATGCAACTCAGCATGCCACACTGTAAAACCGTACTGTACCACTGATTTCCACCAATATATAATCTCTAAGCTCATACGTCTCAGAGAAGGGTGTAAAGCAAGAGAATAAATTCTCCGCTACCAAACAGATATATATTTAATAGAGATCAACGAATACGGTATAAAGGAATACAATGTCAGACATACTATCCAATTGCAAGTCCATTCTGGATCTGAACGAAATTGGAGGCACCATATTCCTTATCCCATATGTCCAATATAGGAGAGATGCCCTCGCATATCCGGTCGATCTTCAAGAACGTCTGGACGATCACCACTTATTACCTTGCCTTGGGTGTACATCCCAATCAAGACATCAGTAATCATCCAAACGATGTGAAGATGTAACAACCTGGAATTTTGGAACCAATTTAAAAATTTTATTTTAGAAATTTTAACGGAATTTTAATAGTTAAAATAATTTATTTTAAATAATAAATACTAAAAATTTATTTAAATCAAAGTTAGAACGAATAATTTTAATTTAATTATAAAAGAAGTTTAAAATAGCACGGTAGTTTGAAAATTTAAATTTGAACTTTGACTGACTATATAGGATGCAAATTAAATCGGATTTTAGTGAAACCAAAAATATTAGAATCTATTTAAAAGTATCTTTCCAATGAATTCAAAAAATTGAAATTTCATAGCGGGAATCAAAAGTTATGCCCAATAGTCGCTAAGAATTAATATATATATTTTAATATTAAAAATAGCCATTTTGCAAATGACCTCCGTTTTCAACGAAACCACTTTTGTTGGATTCGGAATGTCAAATTATTTCTAAGTTTCAATTTTCATAATTTTTCGAATTAATATGTGAGCATGACAAAAGAAAACGTGTTTCTACTATTTTATCAAATTTAATGGACTTGAAAATGACCATTTTTCAAACGGTCTCGAAATTCGATGAAATTAGTTTTCTTGGGACCGTATCGTCAAAATATAACTAGAAATATTTTTTCTGGAATTTTTGAAGTTCGTATGTGGCCCCGGTAAATTTAAATGTACAATCAAAATAAGTAAATAAATGATTTAAATTTTAAATTAAAGATAATAGGGTGAAAACGATCGATTGAGCTAGGGGCGACACTCGTTGGGTTTGAATTGGAGTTCGTATGAGCTAAAGGTTATTTTTGGATTTAAGGAGGATTAAATAAATTAATAAATTAGAAATACTTATAAATATACGGTATACTACAGTATTCCCTAACCCTAATACGTTTTCCGTAGCCGCCAGTGTTCAATTTCAATGGCCAATACCTCATGATTTCTTCCTCCCTGATTTCACAAA
This sequence comes from Allium sativum, assembly GCA_030737875.1. Classification (NCBI taxonomy): domain Eukaryota; kingdom Viridiplantae; phylum Streptophyta; class Magnoliopsida; order Asparagales; family Amaryllidaceae; genus Allium; species Allium sativum. Next base: position 215,862,579 of record CM060916.1, on the reverse strand, counting down.
TCACGCAATTGTTTCAAATGATTTCAATATGAATATTGTTCTAAATCTCGAGCTCAACATAATGAACGGTCGTGATCGCCTCTGGTTTTGTATATCGCGTGAATTTCAGCCCCAAAAGCTGCTCGTTCGAACTTGATTTTAGAGGGGTTGGGTGCATCGGATTTCGAGCCCTTCCAGGAGTGGGTGGCGCGCCTGAACCCCATCGAGGAGGCACCCTCCGATCAGGATTTAGACCCCTGTGGCATTGTGCGTTTTGATGGAGAATAAGGGAGCATGGGTTCAGCCGTTTGTTAGAAGGAGGAAGGAGATTAAGATGCGTAATTAGTAAATAATTAATTAATTATTAATTATGTAATCAAAGTTCTAAAGGCTATAACTTTTGCAAACTGAATCAGAATCAAATGAAACTGAAAGCGTTGGACTCGTATTTATCAGATCTACGCTATGGACCAGACCAGATCTTAAAAGGAGTATGTTGAAAATTCAGACAAAAATCTATGTGAGATTTCTATTTTAAAATTAAATTAATTATTTATTTCGTTGTGAAATTTATGTTCATTCTATATAAAATTCATGCTGATGTTGTATCTATTTATTACAATGTTGATTGTGTTGTGATTGTGATGAACCACTGAATTGAATTCTGTGTTTTCATGTTGGTCCGAATTCTGTGTATACAATAAAAACCATATTTTTATGGTATATACAAAATATATAATATTCATGTTTGTTATGAAATAGATGAAACAAATATATCATGTTAGAAATAAAATAGTTGAAACAAGTTTTACACATTTGGTTTAAATAAAATTATCCTTTTTATTTACGAAGTCAGATTTAAAAATGTAAACAAATAAAATACTCTTTTATTTGTCATTAGAATACATAGGAAAATGTACATAAGTAAATTTTTCATCTAGTTATGAATTGTTATGTCAAAAAAAAAAAGAATAACAATAAAATATTCATTTTATTGTTTACATTTGAACATGGTTTTGTCTAAAATTAGAATAACAATAAAATATTCATTTTATTGTTTACATTAAAACATGGTTTTGTTTAAAATTAGAATAACAATAAAATATTCAATTTTATTATTTACATTAAACATGGTTGTGTCAAAAGTTAAGATTTACAATAGAAATAATCATTTCTATTGTTATGTCAAAAGTTAGATTAACACTAAAAATCTCATTTCTGTTGTTTACATAGAAAATGGTTTTGTCAAAATTAGATTTACAATAAAAATATTCATTTTTATTGTTTATATGAAACATGGTTTTTTTGTCAAAAATTTGTTTGTTTTTAAAATAAAAAGATTATAATAAAAAGACTACTTTTTTTTCATTTAGTTTTCCAATAAAGGATTATAATAAAAAATTATAATAAAAAGATTATAATAAAAAGATTATGATAAAAAGATTTCATCATTGTTGTCACTTTGTTAAATACAATAAAAAGAGTAGAATTGAAAATATGTTTTTATTGTCATTTTAGATTATAATAAAAAGAATAGAATGAAAGATATATTTTTATTGCTATTTTAGTTACAATAAAAAGAGTAAAATAGAAAGATGTATTTTTATTGTCAATTTTGTTGCAATGAAAGGAGAAGCATTAAAGATCATGTTTTTACTTTCACTTTGTTTAAATAAAAAGAATAAATGTGAAAGATTATATTTTTATTGCTCATAGTTTCAACAAAAAGATTGAACGTAATAAAAATTTCATTTTTGTTAAATAAGGTTAGAGTTAGACAAAATTACATTTTTGTCAAATAAATTTGAGTTATAAAGGTTAAAACCAAATTTGTCACTTTTGTCAAATGTAAAGGTTAAAACCAATTTGTGACTTTTGTCAAATTATAATAGTTGGAACCAATTTGTCCCTTTTGTCAAATTATAAAGGCTGAAACCAAATTTGCCACTTTTATCAAAATGTAACAGTTGAAACAAAATTGGCATTTTTGTCAAAATATAATGGTTAGAACAAAAATTGCATTTTTGTCAAACAGATTTGTGTTGAAACAATAATATCATTTTTGTAAAATAAAAATTGTAAACAAATAAAATTATCATTTTTATTTGTTAGGTTGAATAGAAAAATGTAAACAAACAAACACATCACTTTTATTTGTTTTGTTGAAATAGATTTGTCGACAAAACAAAGTCATCATCTTTATTATTTGTTAGAAAAGATTAGTTGAATCAAACCATATATTTTGTCAAAATATACAGTTTTGTCCAAATAGATTGGTTGAATCAAAACATATATTTTTGTCAAAATATACACTTTTGGCAAAATAGAATAGTTGAATCAAAATACACGTTTTTGTCAAAATGAACATTTTTGGCCAAATAGATTAAGTTGAACCAATATATTCATTTTTATCGAAATATAATAGTTGAAACAAAAAATTACATTTTGTTAAATATGATGGTTGAAAACAAAAATTACATTTTTGTTAATTAGATTTGGAATAAAACAAAAATCACATTTTTATAAATAAAAGAGTTAAAACACAAATAGCATTTTTGGTAAATAGATTTATGTTACAACAAAAACATTCATTTTGTAAAAATAGAATTGTCAACAAAATAGATGTATCACTGTTCATACATTTTGTTGAAATAAAATTTATATGCAAATATAAGAATCATTTTTATTTGCATAACATACATTAGAATTTATTTGCAAATATAAGAATCATTTTTTTTGCATAACATACATTAAAATTTTTATGCAAATATAAGAATCATTTTTATTTGCATAACATACACTAGAATTTATATGCAAATATAAGAATCATATTATTGATCAATACATACATTAGAATTGTATGTAAATTAAAGTGACACTTTATTGTTAAATTATACAATAGAATTTGTATGCAAATCGAAGTGACATTTGTATTGTCAAATTTTACATCAGAACTTGTATACAGAATAAAGAGGCATTCCATATGTTATGATTTGAAGCTATACATATAAATAAAATATTTCTTTTTATTTGTCAAAGTTTAAAATAGAAATTGCATACAAGTAAAGGAAACAAAAATTATCTTTTTATTTGTCATCAGCAAAAATCCCAAGTAAATAAATTACATTTTATTAGACATTAAAAACATGCAGGTAAATTTTGCGAGTAAAATACATTTTTATTTGGCGTTAGGAATATTATAACATGTTTTGTTCATTATCGCCAACATGTTAGCAGAAATTAAAATTGGTTAAATTCATTAACCAATTATTTATTTAGATGAATTGTTGTTGGCTGAAAACCCCACATGGGTATTGGGATGATATTTGACATACACTAGTCTCAATATTTAGTTGTATGTCTACCGATGGATTGACAGGCTGTGATGAGCATTATGTATTCATTTTAATGCTCACACAGTTATAAATTTCACTTTGGGTGTGAATGGATGGTTTAATAATTATTTATTATTATTGTCATATACATGCAATGTATGAAATCCATATAACCGAAATTATATGGTAACTGATTGAGTCGCATTTCGATTGAGAATATCTTTTATATTAAGAACATTGTAATATAAAGAATACTTTAAAATAAAGAATATTGTAATATAAAGAATATTTTACATAAAGAATCTTCTTATATAAAGAATATTTTTAAATAACGAATATTTTAAAATAATACTCAACGGAGAATAAAATGATGATTTATATGCCCATTTTGGGTGGACAAAAGATAAAAATATATTTTTATCGAAATAAACTAGGAATAAATCTTTTAAGTTAAGATTTAATGAAGTCTTCCAATTTATTTAATATTTAATTGGAATTAAATAAAAGAAGTAGATTTTGGGTTGTCGTGGATGGTGTCTTAAATAACACTGCTCTTAAACCCCGTATGAAAGGAATAAATCTTTGAATTAAGATTATTAGAGTTTCCAATTGTATTTAGTAACTGGAATAAAATGATACTTGAATTGGGTTTATCGTGAACTATGTTTTAAACGACATTTGTTCTTTAACCCAATTAACAGTGAAAATAAAATTTGGAATTTATAAACCTCTCATTAAGATATGAAAAGAAATTTTCCAAAGTCAATTTTTCCAATTTAATATATTAATTTGGAATTGAGTGGAAATTCGATTTGATAATTATCGAGATAGGCTTCTTTAAAAGAAGACTGTTACTATATATGGAATTAAAAAGGCTTTGCCGTTATTCCATTTATATTAGCGGCTGATACGGAAATTTATATCGATTATATATTGATTTGATTTCTGTGAAACTCTATATTTAATGGAAGATGATTTTGGGTTTATCATGGACTGTGTTTTAAATGACATTGGTTCTTTAACCCAGTTAAAGACGGGATTAATTTCTTAAAAATTGAATAATCATAAAGTAATGATTTTGATATTAAAACCAAATTGGAGTTTTAATAAATCTTTAAAAAGAAGATTTAAGAATAAATCTAAAATAATTTATCTTTGATCAAATTTATGGGAATCTTTCCCCTTATAATATGAATATTTTATTAAAAGAATATTCTAAATTGGAATGAGGCGTATGATGTGTCTCTATAGCACTTGATTTTTAATTATAAAATACGCGGGTTATCCGGAAAGACTGGGTTTAACCCATTCTGAATAATTATTACGATGATTAAAAGTCGAAGACGTTGAAGATGGTGGTTGAAGACCAGCGATCTTCACATCGAAAGGATAACTACTGATGCCCGAAATTGATTAGCTACCAGTAAAGGGTTAAAGTGGTAGTTGTCCGGACGTACTTGTGATTGCCCGGATATGTGAGCACCTCTCTTCCGTATTGGACATACGGGACGAGGAATAAGGTGTCTCCAGTTTCGTTCAGACCGAGGACGGACTTGTAAACGGATGTGTGTGTCTGACATTGAATTTCATTCCATGTAAATTAAATTGATTTTTATTTAATATATATCTGTGGTGGCGGAGAATTTATTCTCTTTCTTAACACCATTTTCTGAGACACACGAGCTCAAAGGTTATATATTGGTAGTTATTGATCGCATGGCGTGAATTGTCAATGTGGCATGCCAAGATGCAAATGATCGAGGCTTTTGTTGAAAAGCAGAGCCTTTGGGTTGATGATCAAAGAACAGTCTGTTTAGGCGTAGCTTTGTGTATAGCGTTACTTCGCGAGCCTCACACCCCGGTATGAGTCAAAAATGGGACAAGGGAACGCAGGGAGTGCACACGTTTCTTTCTAGTTAGAAGTGGTGTCAGTGTTTACAAGCCCTGACATTTTTACTTATGTGGATGATGGATTTTGAGGCCACGGATTTATTGGTCGATTGTGACCATTTTATAGGTCCAATAGGATCGGGAAGCGTGTGTTTAGGCATAACTAATCCACTAACGTATTTGTTGACTGGCCTTGCAGGATCCAAAGGTTCACTGCGGGGGATACTGAGACATTGCTAGAATGTCTCGAATCGGTAAGGAGATCGTTCCTAGCCTTGACTCATGATGGAAATCCAACTTCCAATATGACACCATGCGGTTTTGATTGTAGAAGTAGTATGGCGACATAGTATATGGTAGCTATGCCCTCTATGATTGATACATTATGATTGAAATGTTTTTGAAACATATATACACTAATAATAATATTAAATCCGTTTTTATCGTATCAAGCATTTTTGACCATTAAAAGGTAAAACTCTATCCTCCAGTTTGCGTTGCATTGTATGATGGGACTTGAGACTTATAATGGTTTCATTTTTCTAAAAAGCATTGCGTTGTTTAACGATTTACTTTATTTCATGCACTGGCAATCCAATGGAGTAAACCCGTTCCGCGTTAGCGGCGTGGTCATGTGATTAGCCTTATTACTAGTTAAGTTAAGTAAATATTTCTCATACCAGTCCCATGACTGACCCGTAGTTTGTGTCACTTTACAAACTCAGGTGCCCTCTTTTCCACATGGGCAGTCGAGTAGCTTATTTTGCAGATATATTGGGCAAGATTCTGGATCGAAGCTTAGAGCTGTGTCCAGAGCATTGATAGTCTTCCGCTGTGTAAATTGATTTGTTCCGTTGCAGTGTATTATATTTATTGTAATTTAAATATTTCGCTGTATTATTATATTTGATGCACTCTGATATATTCTGTACTCTATATAACATTATCATGATGTAATAAAAATCTTCTATTATTTGTTCTAATGTGTTGTATTCCCAGAGTTAGCGTATTCAGGTTTCGAATGGTCTTACTCGATTTTGCGGTCTATTAGGTCCGGGCGAAATCCGAGTCATTACAGAAGATCTCCGGTCTTCAACCACCGTCTTCATACCTTCGACATTTAGTCACCGTATCAGTTATTCAGAATGAGTTAAACCCGATCTTTCCGAATAACACGCGTATCTTATAATCAAGTGCTATAAAAACACATCATACGCCTCATTCCAATTCAGAATATTCTTTTATTCAAATATTCATATCTTTAGGGAAAGGTTCCCATTAATTTTATCAAAGATGAATTCTTTTAAATTTTCTCTTTAATCTTCCTTTGGATATCATTTTCAAAAGATTTTATTTTATCTTTTAATAATTCTAAACTAAATTAAAGTTTATAAAACTAGTCAGGATTATGGATCCATACCAAAGTAATCATTTATTTTATTTACCAACCCCAACATTTTCATCCCATGGAGCAAAACTAGTAGTACTCCATATCTAACACCCACTGTGTTATTGGTAAAATTAAGTACCTTTTCTTGTTTCAAATATAATTAAAGATTTAACTATCTCCTGGAGTAAAACTGATGGTACTCTATTCCCGACCACTTCTCACATTTGGCAAATTTAATTACCCATTAACTTTTCAATTTAATTAAAGATTCATTAAAACTCTGCTTAGTTTTAATCTCCAAAAATCATTATTTAATGATTATTCAAATTAGGAAATAAATCCCATCTTTAATAGGGTTAAAGAACGAATGTCCTTTAAAACATCGTTCACGATAAACCCAAAACCATCTTCCATCAAAATGGAATCTACACGGAAATCATAACAGTGTATAATCGATATAAATTCCCGTATCAGACTAATAATATAAATGGAAGAGCGGCAAGCCATTTAAATTCCATATATAGTAATGGTCTTCATTCACTGAAGCTCATCTCGATTATTACCAAATCGAATTCCATTCAATTCCAATTTAATATATTAAATTGCAAAACCTTACTTTTGGAACCAATAAATCTTAATAAAAAGATTTATAAATTCCAAATCATCTCTTCACCGTTAATTGGGTTAAAGAACAAATGTTATTTAAAACACCATTCACGATAAACCTAAAATCCAATTTCAATTCAATTCCAGTTATATATGAATTAATTGGTAAACTTCTCATCAGGGTTTAAGGACAGTGCTAATACAGACACCATTCACGACAAACCCAAAATCCAATTTGATATTAAATACAAGGCTCTAAATAGAAATTATATCGGCTTATATTCAATATCAAATTCTGAAACCAACGGATATGATATTACGAATAACGATATATGTATCTTCCAAATTCCTATAACCATATCCGCGTAATCACGGAATCCAATATCGAAATATGAAGATTATTTCCACTTCAATTCATACATTGGAAATTTCTGGTTATATTAAAATCATTTCAAATCCAATTTATTATTTCTAAAAATAATTGGATTTTTATTCTAGTTATTAACTAGTTCATTTCGATAAAAATATATTTTTATCTTTTTAAAACTCGAATTTTTCATCCAAACTCTTCTAAATCAGTAATTATGTTTTTACATAATTTTTTTATATTTTAATTAATTTTATTTAGGCCCTTACATTCGGTTTCCAATAACGACCAGCAAACTACATCCATAACGACCTTTTCTGAAATTAATTTGGACATAATTTGAAATACAACCGTTCAAATTTAAATCTCTTATATTCGGGAAAAATCTTTTTGATACGAACCCAATGGTTTCAGTTTTAGGAGAATCCGACAGTCGGATCTCCGCTGCATCAATTTGAAGTTAATGGTCGAAATTCGCGAACGGTCGCTGCGTGGCACGTTCTATTCAAACCATATATATATATAATATATATATATTTCGTCGATTTCTGTTTAAAACGTATTTTAAAATATTTATAAATTCGTTTTAAAACGATTTCAACTTCATTTTCAATTTTAAATCAAAATTGAATATTCCTTATCATTATAATATTGAAATAATATTTTCAAAATATCAGATTTTGAAATCAATTCTTTTCGATATTATTAAAATGAATAAAATCGATTGATAAAAACCGTTCGGGGTAAAACTAGCATTTCTATACTTAAACCGGCTTCATATTTTTATTTATTTTCATGTCCATCCAAAATCAGACATCAAAATCATATTTTGATTATTCACCGAATATTATTTTAAAATATTCGTTATTTTAAAATATTCGTTATTTCTGAATCGGAACGCAACTCAATCAATTACCATGTAATTTCACTTATATGGATTTCATACATCGCATATATTTCAACAATAATGATAATCATTTCACAATCAAACATCATCCAGAGTGCATTTTACAACTGTATAAGTATTAAAATAAATAAATAACGCTCATCACAGCCTGTCAACCCATCAATTGACATACAACTAAATATTGGGATTAGTGTATGTCAAATATCATCCCAATACCCGTGTGGGGTTTCAACCAACAAATACTGTTTATTATATATGCAGTTAGGCGATGTGTAAAATTTATCATCCCAATCAATATCAGTTAAATAGGTGTACATAGACAAGCCGTCTGACTTGTAAGTGAATATTTCAATTTGTTTTTATGAAAATTTTATATACCTTTTATATAAACAATTTATACATTTCAGTTTCAGAAAAATTCGGCATTATAACGACGCGATATTAGAACCCGAATAATGTCTTGCATTATCCCTCTCTTGATACTGGCACGCACCATACACCACAATCAATCAATCCAATAATTCCGTAATACAATCAATTTTTCCATAAAACAATCATATCACACAAATCATCCATGGTTTAACAAAAAAGTAGTGACAGTAGCTACTAAGCCTGTAACAAACCAAGATTTTTTTTCCAATAATTAATATATAATTTCAATTTTTTCTGAATATCAAGTGAATTTAATAAGGTTAGAATATGAATTTGTTTTAGAATATATTATATATGAGTTTGAATGAATACTTTGTTTTGTTTTATTTGGATATGAGTAATCTATTTTAAGATTTTATTTAATAAATATTTTTAATATTAATAAGTAATAATATTATTATTTTTATAAAGTATATTGACTTTCATAAAGAGTGTTGAGTATAAAAAGTCTGATTTTATAAGTTATATTTTATCGATAAGTGTTTTGTTAAAATTTTAAGTAAAATATTGGTTACGCATATATGTATTGTAAACTTGTTATATTTATAGATGTTACTAAGGTGTAACTAAAAATAAAAATTTAACAGATAGATAAATAAGCTAATTATGGCAAGCATGCATTGGTGGATTAAAATAAGGATTAGGTGTCTCTTATGTGTTTACATGCATGGAAAGGGGTTCTTGAAAGAAGCCAAGTGCCTATTAATTAAATAATTAAAAATACTTTTTCTTATCCTATACAAAACCATGTTTTCTCTCCAGGTCAAACCTCAGCTAAAAATTTCTCACGACATTTCTTCCTCTTTCACATTTCAAAGCTTCCAGTAAAAAAAAACCCATCCTCCTCTTCAATCAAAAATTCATCACTTACAATCTATTCACTTCTAGCCAAACAATACACATGAGAGTTGTCCGGATCTTCATTGCTGATTTTTAGAAATTAACGGATTTGGATTTCATCAACTATGGAAAGAGAGATCTCAGATTTACAATAAAAATGAAAATTTGTAAAGAGAGCTTTGAAAAATCACTCCTCCCAATCCGCTTCAAATTAGATTGCGCCGTCAACGTTGTTGCGATCAGCAGAATGTGTAGTATTTTTGGTTTAAGTTTGAGGCGATTCCGTGATGATGATTTTGGATGTTGAAAACTAGGTTTAGAGTTTGTCGGTGATTTGAGCGATGATAGAAGGAATGGATGATGAAGTTGCGACGAGATTGGAGAGAGCTACGATGGCACAAGTTTTGGCGGGGTGCGGTGCACGAATGGATGGTGCGACGGGGAAAAGCTTCACGCGTTTTCCTAAAGCAGCTTTCGGTCACGAGTTGTGCATCGGGTTTCGAACGAAGATGAGGACTGGTTGGCGAATGGGTGCAATATGTAGAGGATATGAAGAGGGAGTTGCGGATGGTCTTGGATCGAAAGAACGGTGGTGGTTTGGGCCTGTGCATATGCACAGTCGTGCGTAACAATGTCAGATCTAGGAAATCCGAGATGAGTAGAGGGAGAAGAAGAAGAAGGGGCCACAGTTTGAGTTTGGATGGGCCGGGTCTGATTGGGCTTGGGCTTCTTTGTTTAGGTATAAGTCTTTTGTTTGTTTTAAGTTTAAATTTAGTCAAACATTGGAAGCTCATAACTAATTCATTTTAGATCAGATTTACGCACCGTTAAGCTCGTTAGATTCGTATCAAAAAATAGAATATATATATTTGGAAATTTTTGATTAAGTATAAATTATGGAATTAAATGAAACGTTATTATATACATACATATATATATATATATATGAAAAATAGAATGAACAATGTTATTAATCCAATCCAAATATATAAAATTAGCAGAACAATCATCAGATGCTAATGGAAAGGATTGGAAAGCAGTACGTGTAGCAATAGCAGTGTTCGTTGGTTTGTTCGTCCCGACAGTATAGATTTTGGAGCTGTGTCGGTGAGAACATTTAATTTAATTGTTTATTTAATTAGTAGTTATTGGATAATTATAATTAGTTGAGATTAATTACAATTGGTTGTTGGTTGGGATGTTCATGTGTGAATGGATGTGCATGTAATTAGATGACACTGAATACTGAAAGCGTTATTGACTGTAACGCTTGTGCACAGCTGAATTGTTTGTGTTGATGATGATTATAAGTCACGATCATCTGACTTATATGGTTGATTATTTTGTTTGCATTATACACATACAACACCATGGTTGTGGAATTTTTTAGATGATCGATTTAAATTTCCTTCCATATAAATAAAGATTGATTTTCAAATTATCAAAATATTGTTTATCCAGTTAATTTGAAAAGAGATTTGGAATTTAAATATAATATTTTATAATATTATACCAGACCGCTCTAGGATGACAGAGAGGATGGTGTCTAGGCTTGGGTCTGGAAATCCAATTTTCTGCTCTGCCTGGCTATCCCTAACTGGTCCGATGGACGGAACGGTTAATTCAAATATAATTTGAAACTTGAATTTAAAGTTGTTTTAAAACTTAGAACCTATTGGAATTAAAATAAAAATGGCACATAAGGACCATTTATGATGTTTAAATTTAAATTTAAATTAAAAGGATTTTTTTGACTTCCTACGGTTTACAACTTATTTAAATTTTAATTAAGATTTGGAATCGAGGAATGATTTTGAAAAAAAATTGATTTTGAAATTAATTTGTTTGAATTTAAATTCAATTCAAAGAGATTTGAAGGAATTATATTTAAATCGAATTATAACGCACTACGGCGCGACAGTTCGTAAATATCGATTTCAAAATTTTGAATGGTTGTAACTTGATCAGTTGAGATCGGTTTGACTTGGAATAAGCAATGTTGATTTTAAATATTAATAGTTTTTGAATAGAAAAGAAATTTTCAAATTTCAACGTACGATTTTCAAGTTATGTTCAAACAAATTTGGAAAGGTTGTTGTATGTGCAGTTCGTCGACCATAACGAAAATTCAAATAAAACAAGTTTTAAAATTTGAGAGAATTCATGATAAATCTTACTTTATTAACTTAAAGTAATTAGAAATGAATTATTTGAATTTCTGAATTTGATTTGGAATCTATTTGAATTAAAAGGCTATTGTAGTGCTTTTACTAACGTTCAAACGTTATTATCTCATTTCCAAAGATAAATGGGTTTGGAATTTATAAATTGTGAACCATTATTTTTAAATGGTTAAAGGAATTGTAAAGTGGTTCGGGAGGATTTTAAGTGATTAAATATGGAAATTTCTATTAATTCTAAAGTTAGAATTTAAAAAAGGAAATGAGTTGGATAGAGTTTGTGTTGGATATTCGATATGTAATTCCAAGGTTGAACAAATACTATCAGAACTATTAGAAGATATTTACCTCGAGATTCTGATAGTGTTTGATTGAGTTGAGAATTTATATCGGATATAAGTCGATTTAACTCGATTCAAACTTATGTTCGAATATAAATTGTTTGGATAATCGTAAATGGAATTGTAATTCAAATAAGATTTGGTAAATTGGAAGACGTAAGGAAAGGGATAAAGATGTATGTTTTAAAGTATAAGAATTGAAAGGTTATGTTTTGAAATAAAGGATCGGTAAATCGAATATTTGATCTCAAAGGAAGAGTTAAGATGATAACGGAATTTACGTTCAATCCAACCTTGATTGTAAATAAATGAACAACGATTGGAAGGAAATTTGAATTGAACCCTGTGTGGTCCATAACCATTGTTTTATGAATACGCTTATTACTTGGAAAGACCGGGATCGGGTTTAAGTCCAGAAACCATTCCAAGTAATAATACTACGCATGAAGCAAATTCAAGACTTGGAATCGACGAATGAAGACCGTGGTTCTTCACATCGAACGGACGGTCTGCCGATTGTTTTCTTTACTGAATAGCTACAGTAGAGAGATGCCCCTATTACCGGAGTAGCAGTAAGTCCGAACGTATTGGGAGAACTTTCGGATTTTGATCCGTTCAGCCCCAAAATGGATTTGTATGGATTGTGTGTCTGACATTGTAGTTGACAGCACAACACTGATTTCCATTAATAGATATCTAGTTTGTGACGTATAAGCTCGAAGTGGTTATGTATAGATGGAAATCAGTGGTCATGTTGTGAATGGACAATGTGACGTATTTAAGAAATGAAATGAGCTTGTACGATCAAGGCATTGCTTCTCTAGGCATGCTTTGTGCATGATGTGACATCGACAAACCTTACACCCCGGATTGATGAGAAACTGGCAGTTAGGTTGTATACTTATATATGAATTGATGATGAAGCTGCAGCAGTGGGAAACCACTTATGAACTTAGGGAAATTGGGTATGTTCGGGGGACCGTGTCTGGTCGAAAACCGTTGATCTGCCCTACGATTTGTTGTTGGTGTCCGAGATGGACGAAAAAGCCGTGTTACACTTTGCTTCGCATCCCTGATTGATCTTTCGTGCCAGGAATCATCAAGTTGGAAACCCAAATCTCCAGTATGAGCCATACAGATTTTGATTGTATACCTATATGTCAATATAACCAATTGGGGTTATGGGGGTTATGATTATATATTTATTTGCGAAATGATTTTTTTCCACACACTGTACTAATGATAACTTTAGAAGAGGATTTTCACGTATGAAGGCATTTTTGGTTATCATAAGATAAAACTCGCCCATCTGGTGTGCGCTTGCATTGTGTGATGTAGGACGAGCTTATAATAACTTCATTTTGAAAAGTCATTACATATTTATATGCACGGACATTCATATGGAGTAAACCCGCTCTGCGTTAGCGGCAAGGTCCGGTGAATTTACCAACTTTAAAATAAATCTTAAAGCAACTGTTTTATGTTCTCACACCAGTCCCATGACTGACCTGGAGTTTATTTTTCCTTCCTAAACTCTGGGTGCCTACTAATTTTTCACACGGGCAGCTAGTAATTTAGTTTTCCAGTTATGATTCGTTGGAGCAAGATTCAAAGCACTTTCTGAGTTGGAGTCCACGCTAGAGTTGAAGCTTCCGCTGTATCTTTTTGTTCTCCCGCTGAGAGTATATTTATATCTTTTTCTTCTGCAATATATATGTTGTAACTCTGATATTCCATGTAACTCTAATGTAATAGTGCATTATGAAATAAAAGTCCTGTTATTTTGTTCAATATATGTATGTACCTATAACAATTTGTCTTTGTGAACGGTTTTAGTCGGTTTAATTATCGGTGAAAATCGGGCAAAAAGACGGGTCGTTACAAAGCCCCATTTACAATCTATGATATAATTACATAACAAAAATAGTTGAGTGAGAAAGATTTCTCATGTTTGTTTCCATTCCGTCAGTCTTTAATTGACGGTTTGAATTCAAATTTGGCTGAAATTCTAATTTGGTCCATTTTTAGTCTAGTCAGTTTCATGTTGTAGAGTTCGTCGCCACGATCCCAACGGACCTGGGTTTGCAATTTTCCCACAACGTATGTAAAAGATATGATGAATTATGCATTGTATAATTAAATAAGCAATTAATTAAATTAAAAATTAATTAATTACATTAATAATTAATTAAAACCTTTGCCACGTTTTCTGATCGTTGCCTTCCCTTTCTTCTTCTCGTTCATTTCCAAAAACCGCTCGCCTTATACTACTGCATCGCACCACCACCAGGATGCACCGTCGTCCGATCAGAAGCAACCAATCGAACCCCCTACACAACGCCTTCCCTTGGCCGGAGACCAGTCAAACTCGATCCACCCTAGCCCCCTAAAATCTAGTTCAACCGACGCTACTTCAAGGCGGGAATTCGAGCAAAATATGAGATGAAAATTCATCATCTTGGCATATATTTGTAGATCTTACGAAGCTATGGAGTTTTTGTTTTATAATTTTTGGATGAAATCATGTCGATCGAGAGAAATTGAAGGGAAAAGAATCGAAGAATATGGGCCTTCAAAATCGTGGATGCGGTTGTGCTCAGCGTTGACCATGATGGAAATTGTGCAAGGGTTTTGACCATTTTTGATTGGCTGGGTATTTTTAATTATTTTATTTTAATTTCCAAAATAGTAGACTTTACATCCAAACTCCAAATCAAACCCATCGACTGTCGCCGCTAGCCAAATACCCCCATTCTAGACACAATGGGATATGTTTCGTGAGCCAATTCGGCTATTCCAATCAATTTTCATCAAAATTAAAATATAAATTAATATAACGTTCAATATTAAATTTTAACGTACATTTCAATTTACCGGGGACACATACTGACTCCAAAAATTTGGACGGCATAGAAATCTAGATTTGTTTTGACGATACGGTCCTAAAAAACTAATTTCATCGAATTTGGAGGCTGTTTGAAAAATGGCCTTTTTTCCAGTCGATTAAATTCAAACTGAAATTACCAAACACATTTAAATTCACTGCGCTCACATATTAATTCCAAAAATTATGAAATTTGAAACCTAACAATAATTTGACATTCCGGATCCAACAAAAGTGGTTTCGTCAAAAACGGAAGTCATTTGCAAAATGGCTATTTTTAAGGGCTATATATTATATTTAAAATATATATAAATTCTATAATGACTTTTTCAAATTTTAAACTGGACATAACTTTCAATTTATATAGTGAAATATCAGTTTCTTACATTCGTTAGAAAGATATAATTAAACAGATTCAAATGTTTCTTGTTTTCCTGAAATCCGATTTATTTTGAAATTTGTACATTCATTTGAAATCTAAAATCGAATTTTCAAACTACCGCGCCATTTCTGACTTGTTTTATAATTAAAATAAATTTATACATTCTAACTTCGATTTAAATAAATTTTTATTCGTTATTATTTAAAATAAATTATTTTAAATCTTTAAAATCCATTAAAATATCCAAAATAAAAAAATTTAAATTGGTTCAGAAATTCTGGGTTGTTACAATCTCCCCTACTTAAAATCTTTTCGTCCTTAAAAAGGAACGGAGTTGAATGGTGTTTAACTAACCAACTCAACTTTCATTCTGGCTTTCATTCTTCAACTTTTCAATTTCTAAGAACTTTTTAATTTCTCAAAAATTTGGCTAACACCCTAAATTTTCGAAAATTTTCGCCATAACCTCCTTTGTATGGGGAGGGTTTGAAAATTTTATTGGGCCATATTAGGTACCAAATAAATCAGTAAAAAGCATACACATTTTTTGTGACCTATATATGCCTAAGGGAGACGTGTAAAGATCAAAGTCTCACTACCTTGCCCAGTGTTGGAAAATAAATAATCCATGTGCCTTAATTAACAAATAGAGACGTGAATTTTTTTCATCTCCAGACCTGTGTAGGGTTTTTATTAAATCCAGCCCCAAGCACCGTTACATGTACTCCTTAATTATGTCCATAATTAGTCTTCTGTTCAACCTGTAATTCAATCATCGCCATACAAGCATCTCACCCGTATGGTAAATCCAAACCTCGTTATATAAGCGTCAAATGCTTATATGGAATATGATATGATATGCTGTCTTCATAACGTATGCCATGCAGTGTAGTTCATAATTTATTTGTTGATATCCTATGGCGTAGTTTATAATCTCACACAGAACAACTATCACAACACATCCAATTTTATTCAGAGGAGTTTATATAAATAAAATTGCGCAACCAACTCATTACGGTGTACCTATATGTCGGGTACGCAGATTAATTCTCTACTCAACAGTAAATCCATAACTTTTTCAACAAATACATATACATGTATATGCATGCAATTCCAATCAATTTTCAATTTAGTTCAATATTTTGATTCGATTTGACTTAATTTGCCTTTCGTTCTGTTATTGGTTTGATTATTCCAATATTATTAATTAGTTAAACTAATAATCATCCATCACAACTAGCAATCAATTAGTTGAATAGCTTTTCAAATATATATAAATTTTATATACTCAAAAATCATATTTTCAATGCCAGATTACAAACAGTAAATTTTAACTAAGTTTTGGTTTTCACACCAGTCAATTGGAATCATATAAATATCCCACTTTCAAAACTCGAACATAAATACTGATGATACTCAAGTAATCATCAGAATCATCTCTGGGCGACTAAAGTGTGATTCTATATGTATCCAGTGTATTTGAGACATCGAATACACATTAATTACTCGTATATTTAAAGTCTTCATATATCCAATAGTCCAAATTCAATTTAAAATAAAATACTCAAATACGTATAATAAGATATAATTTTCAAAGTTAAATTTGTTTTATAAATAACAATCTTCGAACTCATTCTAGGGTATCGCTAGCCCAATCTCTATCGAGTCATTCTTATAGGATATCACTAATCCTATCTCTGACGAATTCTTTCGTTCGGTTCTAATGTACCTTGTTCTCTAGCTTTGTAAACCAAAGCTCTGATACCAACTGTGGAGATTCGAAATCCCTAGGTCCCCAAAGAGACGGAGGAGCCCGGGTTGAATTGAGAACACGACGCATCAGAACACAAACAGTAGAACATTTCATTGCTATTAAAACAATTCCATCAAAGTACAAGAATATATCAAAGAATAAATAATATACAGCGGAAAATAAATATCATAGATTTACAAATTTCAAAGCAGCGGAAAATATAATGCATAAGAATAATGTACAACAGAAATTATCTACGACCAAAACTGAATGAGATATACAGATACAATGCTTTCCGAACATAGCTCCAGCTGTAATCCAGGATCTTGTGAAAAAAAGTATATGCGAAAACCAAAACTACTAGCTGTCCATGCGGAAATATGGGTACCTAGAGTTTAGGTAGAAACAATAAACTCCGAGTCAGTCATGGAACTGGTGTGAGAACTAAAACAACTATTAGATTTTTATTTAGAGTTGGGTAAATCACGAGACCACGCTGTATAACACAGAATGGGTTTATTCCCCATGAATACCAGTGCATAAAACAAACAGCGCTATGCTAAACAGAAAAACGAAGCTATTATAAGACTCAGGTCCCGTCACACCATCACACAATGCAATGCAACTCGGAGGATAGAGTTTTCCCTTATAATAGCCAAATATGCTTGATACGCGAAATTTCATCTTTTATTATTACTATAAATGAAGAAATCAACTTCAAATATAAATGTATCAATCATAGGCGGCATAGGTACCATTATATTATGTCGCTATATATATATATACAACTAAAATCGTAAAATCACGTATTGGAAATTGGTTTTCCATCTATGAACCGAGGCAAGGGATCATCCTCACCGATTTCGAGACATTCTAGCAAATGCCTCAGGATCCCCCGTAGTGTTCCCTTAGGAATCGGCAGGGTCGGTCATCCATCGATGATTAATTATACCACAAACTATATGTTACTCGGTTCTATCGACCCTCCAAAAGGGTCAGTCCTTCGATCATATCGAGAGCCATTTATGGACTTACCTTGCTTCCTAGGTGCCTCGTCTATCCGTCATAATAGTATGCAATAAAATGTGGCGATCCGAAATCCCCGGGTCCCCGAAGAGATGGAGGAGCCTGGATTGTGCTGAGAACACGACGCATCAGAACACAAACAATAGAACATTTCATTGCTATTACAACAATTCCATCAGAGTACAAGAATATGTCAAAGAATAAATAATATAAAGCGAAAAATAAATATAAAAAAATTTCAAATTTCAAAGCAGCGGAAAATATAATACATAAGAATAATGTACAAAGGAAATCATTTACAACCACAACTGAATGAAATATATGGATACAAAGCTTTCCGAATATAGCTCCAACTATAATCCAGTATCTTGTGAAGAGAAATATTTGCGAAAACCAAAACTACTAGCTGCCTGTGTGGAAATATGGGCACCCATGGTTTAGGTAGAAACAATAAACTCTGAGTTAGTCATGGGACTGGTGTGAGAAGTAAAACAGTTATTAGCTTTATTTAGAGTTGGGTAAAAAACGGGACCACGCCGTATAACATAGAACGGGTTTATCCCCCATGAATACCAGTGCATAAAACAAACAACGCAATGCTAAACAGAAAAATGAAGTTATTATAAGACTCAGGTCCCATCACACAATGCAACGCAACCCGGAGGATATAGTTTTCCCTTATAATAGCCAAATATGCTTGATACGCAAAAATTTAATCTTTTATTATTACTATAAGTGAAGAAATGAACTTCAAATATAAATGTATCAATCATAGGCGGTGTAGGTACCATTATATTACGTCGCCATATATATATACACAACTAAAATCGTAAAATCATGTATTGGAAATTGGGTTTCCGTCTATGAATCGAGGCAAGGGATCATCCTCACCGATTTCGAGACATTCTAGCAAATGCCTCAGGATCCCCCGCGGTGAACCCTTGGGAATTGGAAGGGTCGGTCATCCGTCGGTGATTGATTATACCATAAACTCTATGTTAGCCGGTTCTATCGAACCTCCAAAATGGTCAGTCTTTCGACCATATCGAGAGCCATTTAAGAACTTACCTCTCTTCCTAGGTACCTCGTGTATCCGTCATAATAGTATGCAACAAACTGTGGTGATCTGAAATCCCCGGGTCCCCGAAAAGACGGAGGAGCCCAGATTGAATTGAGAATACGATGCATCAGAACACAAATAGTAGAACATTTCGTTGCTATTACAACAATGCCAATAGAGTACAAGAATATATCAGAGAATAAATAATATACAGCGAAAAATAAATATCAGAGATTTACAAATTTCAAAGCAGCGGAAAATATAATATATAAGAATAATGTACAACGGAAATCATCTACAACCACAACTGAATAAGATATACGGATATACGGATACAAAGCTTTTCGAATATAGCTCCAGCTGTAATCCAGGATCCTGTGAAAAGAAGTATCTGCGAAAACCAAAACTACCAACTGCACGTGTGGAAATATGGGCACCTCGAGTTTAGGTAGAAACAATAAACTTCGAATCAGTCATGGGACTGGTGTTAGAACTAAAACAGTAATTAGCTTTTAATTTAAAGTTGGGTAAATCACGGGACCACGCCATATAACATGGAACAGGTTTATCCCCCATGAATACCAGTGCATAAAACAAACAACGCAATGCTAATCAGAAAAATGAAGCTATTATAAGACTCAGGTCCCATCACACAATGCAACACAAGCCAAAGGATAGAGTTTTCCCTTATAATAGCCAAATATGCTTGACACGCGAAATTTCATCTTTTATTGTTACTATAAGTGAAGAAATCAACTTCAAATATAAATGTATCAATAATAGGATACCATTGTATTACGTCGCCATATATATATATATATATATATATATATATATTTACAACTTAAATCATAAAATCATATATTGGAAATTGTGTTTCCATGAACCGAGGCAAGGGATCATCCTCACTGATTTCGAGACATTCTAGCAAATCCCTTAGGATCCCCCGCAGTGAACCCTTGGGAATCGGTAGGGCCAGTCATCCGTCGATGATTAATTATACTGTAAACTATATGTTATCCAGTTCTATCGAACCTCCAAAATGGTCAGTCCTTCGACCGTATCGAGAGCCATTTAAGGACTTACCTCGCTTCCTAGGTACCTCGTCTATCCGTCATAATAGTATGCAATGAAAATTTCCATTAAATCTCACTAAAAAGATTTATAAATTCCATATCATCTCTTCACTGTAATTGGTTTAAAGAACAAATGTTATTTAAAAATCCGTTCATGGTAAACCCAAAATCCAATTTCAATTAAATATTAATTAATTGGTAAACTTCTCTAAATCTTGCTTAAAGGATTTATTCTTTTCTCATCGGGGTTTAAGAACAGTGATAATAAAGACACCATTCACGACAAACCCAAAATCCAATTTGATATTAAATACAAGGCTCTAAATAGAAATTAAATCGACTTATATTCAATATCAAATTCTAAAACTAACGGATATCGTATTGGGAATAACGATATATGTATCTTCCAAATTCCCATAACTATATCTGTATAATCACAGAATCCAATATCGAAATATTCCGAAGATTATTTCTATTTCAATCCATTCCGATTCATACGTTGAAATTTCTGGTTATATTAAAACCATTTTAAATCCAATTTATTATTTCTAAAAATAAATGGATTTTTGTTCTAGTTATTAACTAGTTTATTTCAATAAAAATATATTTTTATCTTTTCAAAACTAGATTTTTTTCATCCAAAATCTTTCCAAATCAGTAATTGTGATTTTACATAATTTTTCCATATTTTTAATAATTTTATTTAGGCCTTTACAGTCGGTTTCCAATAACGTCCACCAAACTGCATCCACAACGACCTTTTGAAATTGATTTGGACATAATTTGAAATACAACCGTTCAAATTTAATTCTCTTATATTGATTGGAAAGATCTTTTCGATACGAACCCAATGGTTCTGGTTTTAGGAGAATCCAACGGTTAGATCTCCTGCTACATCAATTTGATGTTAATGGTCGAAATTCTCGTACGGTCGCAGCGTGGCGCGTTCTACTCAAATCATATATATAATATATATTTCGTCGATTTATATTTAAAACGTATTTTAAAATATTTATAAATTCGCTTTAAAACGCTTTCAACTTCATTTTCAATTTTAAATCAAAATTGAATATTCCTTATCATTATAATATTAAAATAATAATATTTTCAAAATATAAGATTTTGAAACCAATTATTTTCGATATTATTTTAAAATGAACAAAATCGATCGATAAAACCCATTCGGGTTAAAAATAGTGTTTCTATACATAACCCGACTTCATATTTTTATATATTTTCGTGTCCATCCAAAATCTAATATCAAAATCATATATTGATTATTTACCGAACATTATTTTAAAATATTCGTTAATTTAAAATATTCGTTATTTCTGAATCGTAACGCGACTCAATCAATTACCATATAATTTCAGTTATATGGATTTCATACATCGCATATATTTCAACCATAATAACAAATAATCACTTCACAATCAAACATCATCCAGAGTGCATTTTACAATTGTATAAGCATTAAAATAAATAAATAACGCTCATCTCAGCCTGTCAACCCATCGATTGACATACAAATAAATATTGGGATTAGTGTATGTCAAATATTATCCCAATACTCGTGTGGGGTTTCGACCAACAAATACTGTTTATTATATGTGCAGTTGGGTGATGTGTAAAATTTATCGTCCCAATCAATATCAATTAAATAAGTGTGCATAAACAAGCCAGCCGACTTGTAAATTAATATTTATTTCAATTTCTTTTTATGAAAATTTTATATACCTTTTATATATTTCAGTTTCAGAAAAATTCGGCATTATAACGGCGCGATATTAGAACCGGAATAATGTCTAGCATTATCCCTCTCCTAATACTGGCTCGCGCCATACACCACAATCAATCAATCCAATAATTCCACAATACAATCAATTTTTCCACAACACAATCATATCACACAAATCATCCATGGTTCAACAAAAAAGTAGTGACAGGAGCTACTAAGCCCCATTTACAACCTATGATATAATTACATAACAAAAATAGTTGAGTGAGAAAGAGTTCTCACGTTAGTTTCCACTCTGCCAGTTTTTAATTGACGGTTCGGATTCAAATTTGGCTGAAATTCTAACTTGCTCCATTTTGGGTTTGGTCAGTTTTATGTTGTAGAGTTCGTCGCTACGATCCCAACGGACTTGGGTTTGCAATTTTCCCACAACGTATGTAAAAGATATGATAAATTATACATTGTATAATTAAATAAGTAATTAATTAAATTAAAAATTAATTAAAACCTTTTGCCACGTTTTTTGACTGTTGCCTTCCCTTTCTTCTTCCCGTTTAGTTTGTTCATTTCCAAAAACCGCTCGCCTTCTAGGGATGCATCGCGCCACCACTAGGATGCATCGTCATCCGATCTGAAGCAACTAACTAAACCCCCTACGTAATGCCTTCCGTTCGCCGGAGACCGGTCAAACTCGGTCCACCCTAGCCCCCTAAAATCTCGTGCAACTACCGCTACTTCAAAGCAGAATTTTGAGCAAAATATAGGATGAAAATTCATCATCTTGGCATAGATTTATAGATATTTTGAAGCTCTAGAGTTTTCGTTTTATAATTTTTGGATGATGTGGATCGAGAGAATTTGAAGAGGAAAGAAACGAAGAATATAGGCCTTCAAAATCGTGGATGCGGCTGTGCTCAACATTGACCATGATGGAAATCGTGCAAGGGTTTTGACCATTTTTGATTGGTCAGGGTATTTATAATTATTTCATTTTAATTTCCAAAAATGTAGATTTTACATCAAGCTCCAAATCGAGCCCAACGACTGTCGCCCTTAGCCAAATACCACCATCCCGGACACAATGGGATATGTTTCGTTAGCCAATTCAGTTGTTTCGATCCGTTTTCTTGGAAATTAAAATATAAATTACTATAACATTTAATATTAAATTTCAGCGTACATTTTAATTTACCGGGGCCACATAATGACTCCAAAAATTACACCATTTGAAATCTAGCTATGTTTTGACGATACAGTCCTAACAGAACTAACTTTATCGAATTCAGAGGTCGTTTTAAAAATGGCCTTTTTTCCAGTCGATTAAATTCAAACTGAAATTACCCAACACATTTAAATTCACTGCGCTCACATATTAATTCCAAAAATTATGAAATTTGAAACCAAACAATAATTTGACATTCCGGATCGAACAAAATGGTTTCATCGAAAATGGAGGTCATTTGCAAAATGGCTATTTTTAAGGGCTGTATGTTATATTTAAAAAATATATAAATTCTATAGCGACTATTTCAAATTTTAAATTGGAAATAACTTTCAATTTTTACAGTGAAATCTCAGTTTCTTACATTCGTTAGAAAGATATTATTAAGCAGATTCAAATGTTTCTTGTTTTACTGAAATCCGATTTATTTTGAATTATGTACATTCATTTGAAATTTAAAATCAAATTTTCAAACTACCACGCAATTTCAGGCTCGTTTTATAATTAAAATAAATTTATACGTTCCAACTTCGATTTAAATAAATTTTTAGTCGTTATTATTTAAAATAAATTATTTTAAATCTTTAAAATCCATTAAAATAGCTAAAATAAAAAAATTAAATTGGTTCAGAAATTCCGGGTTGTTACAAGGACACTTAATGTTCTTACAATTTTGTGTTTCATTCAGGTTTGCATATTGCAATACGCATTTAATGAATAAAACATGTTTCATTACAACAACACTAAGCATGAAATTAAATCATGATTTCCATTACAATAATACTTAGAAAAATGTTGTAATCTATCAACCATGTCCTTAGCATTCTTTATAACAAATTTTTTTATTTATACTCTTCAGAAACTTATATATTTTAATAAGTTTTGCATATCACAAAAACCACTTCGATGGATATTAAGAGTATTGTTAACAATTCTTAAAAGTAGAAAGTAATTTACTCATAATGAATTATATCAAGATTTTCATCACAACAATACTTAAAAGACTATTGTAATCTACATTTTTTTCTCTTCGCATTCTTTATCACTGCCAAAGCTATTTACGTTCTTATGGAATTTGTATTATTTCATTTTTATACCTTTAGGGAAGTGTAAAGTTTCAAACACTTTCACTACTTTAATCAGTTCAATTATTGTAATGACCCGGATATTTGACGGTGTAATAATTAACTTATTTAATTATTTAAATAACGAATATATTATTTTATCGACGATGTTAGAACGTATAATTATATTATAATTAATATCGAGCTTGAAATGGCGCTGCAGTTCGTAATTTGGCGATTTGAACTTCAACTGAATGTACAGGATTCGTTTTAAATCGGATTTCTGTGAAACAAGAAACGTGTGGAGCTGGTGGAGTATATCTTTCTAGCGGAAGAGAAAAATCAGGATTTCGTCGTGTAGATTTTGAGATATGTCCAAATCAAATTTTGAAATAGTCGCTATAGAATCATTTATCGACCGTATCGGTTTATTCGATATAACTAGAGATCGGGTTTGAATTTAGACAAGGTCCTTTTGGGAAATAGTGATAATTTAATTTTTAGAATTTTACTGTAATTTTTAATTAATTAAATAAGCAACTTTTTATTTGGAGTATTTTGCACCCTGTAATCAACATTTTGGGGTTTCACAATATGAGTTAATCTACCGGTATTATTATATTTTTGGGATCGTAGCACATTACTTGTCACAATGGTAATTTTATTTCTGTCGTTAGCAGTTCATTCGGAAATGAAGCTTTATGAAACAAATGCCAAGACCATTAAATTCTTAAGCAAACATATGTATTAACCGTAAGGTGACAGCATTAAACCACAGACATATAGTATTACATTTATTATATAAAAAAAAAACTTAGCACCTAAGTTATTGTTAGCCTACTTTGCGAACTAGGCAACACAAAGTCAAGAAACCAACCATTGAAGAATATTTCAAGACATAAGACTCCGGTTCGGATCGGAAGGAAACACCACAATTCAGATTGATAGCGGCATATCGGTTCGGATCGGGTAGAACTCTCTGTTCGGATCGGATGTCTCTTACTGGATAAATTGGCAAAGCATACCTGATCGGATCGGAAGGCCAATAAATCTCAAGTGGATCGGAAAGCCGTCTGCTTGCCACGACGCTGGAGCGGAGCGGAGTATGATTAGAGAAGAAGAGACGTCCAAGCTACTCCGGTTCGGATCGGATATTCCGATCCGAGCCCCCAACCTGCACGTCTCCGACCCGCACCCATGATCCAGGAAAATCTCCTATAAAATCGCCTGGAGAACCGGACCGGATATGACTAATTCCTACCCCTAACGTCCGTCTCTTTGATGTGTTGTCAGCTTGATAGTCCATCCGAACCCGAAGAGAGTGCGATGGAGGACACGTGTTCCGACCCGGATTGAATCTCAGGCAAGTTCACACCTATAAATACCCCATCTAGAGACAAAGAGAAGGATCTTTTTTCAGCACTTTTGAGAATCCAAGTTCCTCCATCATCCGAACTCCATTACTCCCGGAGAATCCAAATCATCTTTCATTTCTTGTTTTAATCATTTGAGTGAACAAAAGTGAGTTGTGAGTGAATCTTACATTGCATTTGTAACTGAATTACTGAATATAGTGACAACTAAGTGGACGTAGGCATTTCTTCGCCGAACCACTATAAATCTTGCGTGTTCTTTTTTATTTTTGTTTTATTTTACCTTGTTTCTAATCAATTTGGGTGTTAGAACCACATTTGGGTCTAACATTTTGGTGCTTTCACTGAGAATCCTCATCTAAATTCTTTATTTTCCGGGATCTCTTTCTACTTTTTGGACCGTTGAGTTCAAAGAAGTGAATCCTTAAGTTTCTCCACTTTTTTACATTCGTTGAAGCAATTGTCAAAGACTAATGGCCAAAGGAAAAGGCAAAGAAGTTCAGTCTGTTCAAGGAAATGGAGCTGGCGAAGATCAGCAGCATGCTGTTGTAACAAGGTCTCGGGGGCAGAGTTCAGCAGCAGGGAGAATCAATGCAGGAAATCCGAACCGACAGCAAGGGGAGAGCTCCGATCCGATCCGGGTAGGAGACTCCGAAGCCGTGCACTCCCCCAGTCTGAACCGACCCGAGTTGCTCGCTGCACACCGAACCGACCAGGCACCCCAGCTCCGATCCGACCCGACTTCCTACCTCCGATCCGACCCGATGCTTGGTGAAGCTGGAACATCTACTCGAGTCCCCGCGAATGCTCCAATTCCACCTGCCAGGGTTGGAGACCAGGTCAATCCATCTGCTCCCATCACTCAAGGAGATTTCTCGTGCTTGCTTGATATGCTTGAGAGCACGAGGGAAGCCATGAGAGTTCATGAGCGCACCAATCTCATGATGCAGGAAAATATGAGGCTCATGAGTCTGGAGATCAATGAGCTCCGCAGGCAGAGAACTCCGTCACCGGTTCGTCACACACCCGTAGATCAATCTTCATCTTCCGAGGAAGAGAGGCCCCGTGAGCGAAGGCCACTCGAACGACCTCAGAACGTGGAGCAGCTAACGTTTGGATCTTTGGGATCTCGCGAGGATATCGCACGAGCATTAGGAAACGATAGCCCTACTCGGGGGCAAAGACTCCAGTCCCCTCTTCCCGAGATCGACCGGGAACACAGGGAAAGGAATCGAGTAGAGGCAGCTCGAAGAAGAAGGGCATCTCCAGAGCAAGAGCCCCGAAGGAACTCGGACACTAGGGCCAGGGAACCTGAGCAGCCCCTAACTAGTGCCGATGTGCAGGCGATGGTTCGCCGAATTATGTCCGAGAGCCGGAATTATACGAATGAAGACTATGGCATTGAGCGAAGCCATACACCGTTCACTGATGATATCCTAGATTTCCAGTTTCCCCGACGCTTTAACTTGCCGCAGATGGACAAATACAACGGAAGGACTGATCCGGGACAGCATTTGATGCGGTATTCGTGGCTCATGAACGCTGCTGCTGCCCCTGATGAAGTAAAGTGCAAAGCATTCCCAATCTACCTGGAAGATGTGGCATTGTTCTGGTTTACCCGGCTTCCTCCTCGTTCAATTTCTAATTACAAAGAACTAAGCGAGCGTTTCATGAACCAGTTTCGACTACATGCCCGCAAGTCCAAGAGTGTTATTGAATTGTCGAGGATCAAACAGGCACCAGGAGAGTCTTTAAGGGCATATTTAGATCGTTTTAACCAAGCTGTAACTGAGGTCAGTGACCCGCATGAGCCCACCATTCTGATGGCATTGAAGGAAGGAGTCGATCCTGAATCTGAGTTTGGAGACTACCTTTCTGGGAAGACACCCCCCACAAGGGCGATATTCTACGAAAAAGCCGATATTTATCTAAGACGAGAGGAGGCCCGGGCAAACCGGAAAAGAAAGTCTGAGACAGCTTCAAAGGAGAATGTGCAGAGTAATATTGCCGTGAAGCAGTCTGGGGAAAGTTCTGGCAAGGTTGAAGTAAATGTAGGAAATAAGGGTGGAAACAGCAATACTGGAAATGGGGGAAACAACAACAACCGTAATTCGAACGGTAACAGGAGAAACAGAAATAGGGGAAGTGACCCTAACAAAAGGCCCCGATTCCAGAACTACGAGGACTATACGCCATTGAATGACACCCTGGAAAATATCTACCTGGATACGTACAATGTGTTGCAGTACAAAAGACCGCCACCTCGTGATTCGACCGAGAAAGAAATGGCGACAGGGAAATTTTGCTTGTTTCACGGAACACATGGACATTCGACCAATGAGTGTCGGCATTTAAGGGATGTAATCGGAAAGCTGCTGCGTGAAGGAAAATTGGATGAGTACAAGGTTGCCACGAGGGACAGGGGGCAAGGAGAGCAGGCTCCAAAACAGATCCTACCTGCTCCTAAGCCTACCGCGCAGCAGAAAGGTAAAGGGATTGTCATCAACTCTATAGTAGGCGGACCTCACCCGGCAATCCGAAGTTTTAGGTCAATGGACCAGTATGTGAATGCTGCCAAGCATCTGGATGTGAATGAAGGTGACGATTTGGAAGATGTCACCCCTATAAAACAACAAAAAACCATGTTCGATGACGTGGTATTTCGTAGCCGAGATAACACGGGGATACAATCTCCCACCAATGATCCGTTGGTTATTACTACCACCATTGGGCCGGCCTTGGTCCATAAGGTATTAGTAGACAACGGAAGTTCCGTTAATATTTTGTTCAAGAAGTCATTTGATCAGATGAAGCTCGAGCCCGAAGATCTGAAACCTTGTGAAGGATGGATTAGAGGTTTCAACGGAGCGACGACGTCTCCCATGGGATATATAGAGTTGCCTGTAACCCTAGGGCAAGGAGAACGTAGAAGAGTGCGAATGCTTCAGTTCGTAGTATTGGACGTAGATTCGCCATATAACGCATTTTTAGGGAGACCTGCCCTCGCAGAATTCAGAGTTTGTATCGCCCCTTGGTGCTTGTTACTGAAGTTCCCAACTGAAGCTGGAACTGGAGTAATAAGAGGGGATCAGGTCTCTGGACGGGCCTGCTACGTGGCCGAACTGAAGATGTTGATGAAAGGAGTTAATGCTGAGAGTAAGGATGCCTCGTCTCCCTCAAAGGGGGACTCGGCATAGCAATTAGAGAAATTGACCCCAAAGGAGTTGCCCAAAGGAACACCTGAAGACCTGGATCCTAGAAAAGACGAGGAACCAGAGGCTAGGAATGCAACTCCTAATGAAACGACAGTGGAAATTCCTGTTGATAAAGCTGATCCGACGAAAGTTTTGAAGGTTGGTTCTCAATTGGATCCACGTCGTGCTGAGGAACTGACAGACTTCTTGAAGGCAAACTTAGATGTGTTCGCCTGGACCCATGCTGACATGTGTGGGATATCACCTTCCATTATCAGTCACAAATTGAATGTAAATCCGAAGCATCCGTCTGTGAAGCAAAAGAGACGCACGCTGGGCCCAGAGAGGTCGGCTGCCCTCAAAGAGGAAGTAGAGAAATTGAAGCAAAATGGATTTATTCGAGATTCGACCTATCCCGACTGGATATCGAATCCCGTCCTGGTAAAGAAGCCAAACGGAAAGTGGCGAACTTGTATTGACTTTTCAGATTTAAATAAGGCTTGCCCAAAAGATAGTTTCCCACTTCCCAGGATTGACCAGCTTGTAGACTCGACAGCAGGTCATGAACTTCTCTCTTTCATGGATGCATACTCTGGATACAATCAAATTCCTATGCATGTACCAGATCAAGAGCATACAAGTTTCATCACGAATTTGGGGTTATATTGTTATGTTGTAATGCCATTCGGATTAAAAAACGCTGGAGCTACTTATCAGCGGTTGGTAAATAGAATGTTTTATGATCAAATAGGAAAAACTATGGAAGTTTATGTGGATGATATGCTTGTTAAATCAAAGCAGTCCTCCAGTCATACGCAAGACTTAGCAGAAATGTTTGGTATCTTGCGAAAATACCGTATGAAATTGAATCCTTTAAAATGTTCATTTGGAGTGGCGTCGGGAAAGTTCCTTGGCTTCATTGTGAGTTCCCGAGGAATTGAGATCAACCCTAGCCAGATAGCGGCGATTAGAAATATCAAAGAACCAAGGAGAATTAAAGACGTCCAAAGTCTGGCAGGGAAGGTAGCGGCGCTGAGTAGATTCATCTCCAAAGCCACCGATAAATGTGTTCCATTTTTTGATTTGATAAAAAGGGGAAAGAAGAACTTCCAGTGGACTCCCGATTGTGTCGAGGCTTTCCAAAATCTGTTAGAGCTGTTAGAGAAACCGCCAATCTTATCGAAGCCCGTAGATCACGAAGAACTATTTGTTTATCTAGCAGTCTCGGCTCACGCTGTCAGCACAGCCCTGGTTCGAGAGGAAGACAAAGTACAAAGGCCAGTATACTATGTGAGTAAGAAATTAGCAGCGGCAGAGCGCAACTACCCAAAGATCGAGAAGCTCGCTTACAGCCTCCTGATTGCATCCCGAAAACTTCGTCACTACTTCCAAGCCCATCCAATAACCATATACACCGATCAGCCGTTAAGACAGGTGTTGCAGAGACCCGAAGTGTCGGGAAGGTTGATTAAATGGAACATAGAACTAAGCCAGTTTGATTTGAATTTTCAACCACGAAAGTCGATCAGGGGGCAAGCTCTAGCAGACTTTATTGCGGAGTTCACCATTCCAGAGGAAGAAATAATCAATGACCAAGTGGTCAAATCTGAGGATAAGCTAGAGATGAATCCGTGGAGACTATATACAGATGGAGCTAAAAATGACCGAAGATCCGGAGCTGGAATTGTCTTAGTCACTCCGGAGGGACGGTCGTTATATTACGCCCTACGGTTAGAATTTTCGGCAACTAACAACGACTCTGAGTATGAAGCCCTAATTGCCGGGCTGAAACTTGCTAAAGACCTCGGAGTAAAAATGATGGACATATTTTGTGACTCTAAGATTGTTGTTTGTCAAGTGCGAGAGGAATTCGCGGCTCGAGGACCTCGACTTGTCGCCTACCTCAAGAAAGTGAAAGAGCTATTGAATAGCTTAGATCGGTACAGCATAACACATATTCCCAGAATTGAAAACCAGAAAGCGGATAGACTGGCAAAACTGGCTAGTTCTGACAGTCCAGAAGGGACCGAGGTAATTCCAATTGAAACATTGGAATCGCCAAGCTTTGAGTCAATGGAAATTGAATTCGTTCTTGAAGCGGAACCAGAGAAGGAGTCATGGATGACTCCAATCAAGAGTTTTCTTAAGAATGGGACACTCCCATCGAAGAAAAGTGAGAAAAGAGCTGTAGTCCGCAAAGCTGCCAGATATGTTATGCAAGACGATACTCTCTATAGACAAGGATTTTCTATGCCCCTGTTACGATGTATCGCACACAACGACATCAAGCGTGTACTGAGAGAAGTGCACGAAGGTGAGTGTGGAGATCATACAGGAGGTCAAACTTTAGCAAAGAAAATATTGCGGTACGGATACTTCTGGCCTACGATCAACAAGGATGCAGCTAATTATTCACGACGCTGCGATAAGTGCCAGAGATTCGCCAAAATCCCCAGGGCACCGTCAACCCAGCTTAAATCGATGGTGAGTCCTTGGCCGTTTGCCACATGGGGAATCGATATCATTGGAGTTTTACCAATTGCTAAAGGAGGGGCTAAGTATGCCATAGTAGCCGTGGATTATTTCACGAAATGGGTGGAAGCTGAGCATTTGACCAAGATCACAACAAGAAAAGTGATAAGTTTTGTGGTCAGAAATATTATATGCCGGTTCGGGATCCCAAGAACGATTATAACTGACAACGGAACCCAGTTTGATAGCTCTGAGTTCAGAAATTTTTGCCAGAAATATAAGATAGACAAGCGATATACTGCAGTCGCCTACCCACAATCAAATGGGCAAGTAGAAGCGGTAAACAAAGTCATAAAATCCATCCTCAAGAAACGGTTGGAGCGTGCAAAGGCAAAATGGGTTGATGAATTGCCCCTAGCTTTGTGGGCATATCGAACAACGTTTAAAACGGCTACCGGTCATACCCCTTTCTCCCTCTCCTTTGGCTCAGAAGCAGTAATCCCAGTTGAACTGGAAGTTCCTTCCCACAGGGTTACGTATTATGACCCGATGACGAATCGGGCACTTCTACTTGAGTCTCTTGATGAGGTCGAAGAGAAAAGGGACGAAGCAGACTTGCGTGCAGCAAGACATCGGCGTCAGATGGCACGCTATTATGACAAAAAAGTTCGCCTCAGAACTTTTGAACCAGGGGATTTGGTGCTAAAGAGAGTTTTTCCATCTCTTCCTCACCTCGGCCCGAAATGGGAAGGACCCTTTGTCATCCAACGGAGACTTGATAAAGGAACATTCAAGTTAACGACCGTAGATGGCGAAGAAGTCCCTCGAGCATGGAACGGCCAACACTTAATGCGATATTTGGATTAGAAATGCTATACTTTTTGCTGTTCTTCCTATAAGTTCTGTAATAAGGCACGACTTGCCTTGGGAAAATCTGATGATATGAATAAAGGTCTATAAAGTGGATGTAGGCTATGACTTAGCTGAACCACTATAAAAATATTGTGTGTTATTTACTTTTCTGCATTTACATTCGTTAGTTGTTCTGTTGTGATTATAAAATACAGGATAACTTAGAGCCTAAAAAGGTTGAAACAGTTTGGACATAAAAAGAAGCACAATACTTATTTGTGCAATAAGACATAAAAGAATGAGAAAACGACATTCTTAACTCTAACTCTCCAGAGAAAGAGAGAGAGTATAAAAGCGTCTCAGACTGAGCGCTGAAAAAGAAATTCTATTCTGAACTCTAACTCTCCAGAGAAAGAGAGAGAGTATAAAAGCGTCTCCGACTGAGCGCTGAGAAAGAGGTTCAACTCCGAACTCTAACTTTCCAGAGAGAAAGAGAGTATAAAGGCGTCTCCGACCGAGCGCCGAGAAAGAAATCTTTTCCCGTTGAACGACCGGGGAATAAACAAATAACTGAACTCGAACTCTAACTCTCAAGAGAATGAGAAAGAATATAAAAGAAATGCCAGGAAAAACAACAGATATTGATGACACAGGAAATGCTATCCCGTTAGAGAATCGGGAGCGTTCAGATTGCATTGTTAAGCACTGAATAACCTATGGAGATTGACTGGGGACACATATATATATACATATCTCCCCTCTCCACAACTTTGTTTCATAACCATAGATATGCATTTTTACATAAGTGCAGAACTGCTAGCAAATAAACATTGCAAAAAGTGAATTATTTTTATTTACAAATGAATGAATTTGTACAGGGAAATAACTGGAAAAGAAAGTGCGGAAGCTGTTGGTGTAGCAGCACTTATTGGTTTATAAAGATGCTAAAAAGATACAGGGGAACCCACTATTTGGGTTTGGGATGAGCCTTCGATTTTTTGGCAGCTTTTTCCGCATCTTTTGCTTCCTTCTCGGCTTCAGTCAAGATCTGCTTTGATTTCTTTTTCCCTGAAGATGTAGTACTGGAGCCAGCAGACTTCTTCCCGGAGGGCGGGGCGCTGGAATCAAGAGAAGATTTTTTAGCAAGTTCTTCGGTAATAGATCTAGTTGAGAGCTTAACCACTAACCTTGAACCTGCATCCACCACTGCGAGGGGCTTGAGAACCTCAGGGTCTAGTTCTTCAGCCTTTAATTGCAAGCGCTTGTCTTGATCAGCCTTCATGGCCGCCAAGGTAACGTCATCAGCGCTCTTTGACTCCCCGGTTATTGTAACCTCCGGTTCCTCATCATGCCCCTCGTCTCCTCCGTCGTCTTTTAAAGTTGCAATCATTTCTTCATCATGGGGAGTAGTGACCTTAATTGGCTCACTTCTTTCCCCCAGGTCTGTTGAAGCAGCCTTGTCTTCCCCTTCTTTGACCCTATCAGCGGGTTGTGTCCCAGCGGTAGCTCCTTGAGCTACATCTGTCTTCGTGGATGATTCAACGCCTACAAAATGAGAAACATTGGTTATCAACTCAGGCGAGAGCAAAGGATTTCTCATCGAACGTTCGGTTATGTAGCCAAAGGTAGTAGTAGCCTTGACAAATTGAGGAGAAAAGATAGGGATACCTTCTGAAGACTTTTCAGCGGGGGTAACTACTACCTCTGGGGTTATTTCAGGAATAGGAGATAGCAGAGTGGTTCGGGAAATTCCCGGATTTTCGGGATCATACCCTTCTACTTCGGGAGTTACAGGAGCAGAAGAAGAGGAACCAGCTTCAGGAATGGTTTTCTGTTTAGACTTCCGCCTCTCTTCTTCCATGGCCTCAGCAATTAGACGGCGCCCTTCAGCTAGACGCTCCGGTTCGTCGTCTCTCAAGTACTTCTCCATCAGCTTATCTTCATCGAGGGAATCAACCTTAAGCTCTTCTTTTTCCCACTCGACGATTTGATTCCACACATGAACCAAAGTGGATGGATAGTCCTCGATCCAGGAAATGTTTCGACGACGAATAATGTGCGCGAAGAATTCGATCATTAGCTCGCTGAAGCCCTGAATATCGGCCTCAGCCTCTGATAGTTGTTTGCGGGTTTCCTCCGCAGATTTAATAGCGCATTCCACATTGCCCTCAGCCAGGGCAGCCCTGTTTTCCGCCTCCAACAGTTTTGAAGCCAAGTCTGCGTTTTTCTTTTCTAACTCAGCACTCCTTTTTGTTAACTCGGCGTTTTTCTGCTCAAGCTCAGCATAAGCAAGACGCGTCTTAGCAGCCTCTGATTTGGCTTCGTCAGCTTGCTTCTTCAACTCAGAACGCTCCTGAGTGTGGGATTCTAGCAAATCATGATAGCGCTTTTGCATGTCCTCAAACTGTTGTTTGAAGTTGGAAGCGTTCTTCTGAGCGATAGCTAGTTGAGCTTGAGTATCTTCTAAATTTTTTCCTAAGGTTTTTAGGGCCTTAGCATCCTCTTCTGCAGTCTTTTGCATTGAGTTAGCATTTGTCGTTAGAGTGCGGATGATTCTAGAAAGAGTGCGGGAATACTTGAACATCTCGGTATATTGTTTTTCCACCAAATCAATCTTTGCTCTGGCCTCCTCTGCCCAATTAGAAGAAATAGGTTCAAGGGAAGGTAGAAAGGTCAGAGTCTCGAAGTAGTGCTCGGGAAATTGCTCCTTTAAATATGCCAGCCTTACTGCGGTTCCCGCATCTGGTGGAGGAGGGGCGAGGATTGTTAGTTCAGTGTCCCTTCCTGAAGAAGATTCTGTAGAACCCTTGTCTGTCCGAGGTCGCTTAGTGGCAGGGACTTTTTGCTTACTTCTAGACCCAGTTTCCTTTGGAGGCGTTTTCTCTCTACTCCGCTTTTCATGGGAGGAAGTGGAATCCCTAGATTGTGGTCTATCCTCCTCCCTACGACCTTGATAGCTTTTGTATTTTTCTTGTTCCGGTCGAACTGGTGAGCGGGAGCGTGAGGATCGAGATCGATAAGGATCATAGGGTCTTCTTTCCTCCCTACCACGGTCATCCCGGCGATCATACTCAACATCTTGAGGAGGATTGGACATGCTGCGGCGAAGCTTTCTTATATCATAAGAGGATCGAGACATTGTACCTGCACGATAAGTTAAATGAAGTTTAGAATCGACGAATCCATGGAGAAAGAAGTGCGATGAATGCCAGTGCTACGGTGTGAAGTGCATCCTAAGTGGTGTGTGTCCCCCCAACCAACCCGAGTCTGAAGCTAGACTGATGCGGGCAGGCTCTTTGGCCTTAGCAGGAGTAGTTTCTTCAGAAGAAGTGAAGACTAAAGGGTCCTTTCTGAAATCTTCTGAAGTATATATCGTCTCGGGTAAGGGGAGATCCCCTAAACCCTGAAATATGTGCTCGTCGGTGCTAGGAACATCCCCTTCGGAAGCGTGAAGTGGTGACCCTTGGGGAGATTTTGATTTGTCTAGCGAGGTAGTTTCCTCGGGGGCAATATATCCTTCACGATGTCTTTTGGCCAGATTAGCCAGTTCATCGTCTTGAGTGGAAGAGGGAGAGGGTGAAGTCTGAAGAGAAGCTGCAGGAATTCCCGAGCCTTCTCCTATTTCTGGGACTGTTTCCACTGGAGGAATGTACGCGTATGGAACCGTCCCATGTCCAATGCTGCAAAAAACAGATAGCAGCCCATGAAAGTGAAGGTATTCATCTTTAAGGACCTCGTCAATGGTGAGGAATTTTTGGTCGCCGTTGAGGAGACGGTGCATTCGATCAAAGAACGCTTGGTCTGATACCTGTTTGGGATTGTCGACTGCAAATAAAAAGGAAAACAGGTCAGGGTGATGATTCAAGTGTATAGAGCCCGGGTTCAGAAGATCAGTGCTTTACTTGATTTTGTCCATCTTCTGGCGCATCCAGACTGTTGCTTTATATAGAACCACTCTAGTCTGGAATCTCCAGCTTTGCTGCTAAACGGCGTAGAGATTATCTTCCTCTTTGGGACCGACTCAAAGTAACAGAAAGAAGGGGTTTCTCTAGTCCGATGTTTGAAATTATAGAAGAAATGAACATCGTCAAACGTAAGCTCCACGCCTAGAATTTCACGATATGCTATGAATAAGGTATGCAGATAGGCATATGAATTGGGATGCAGCTGCATGGGGGCAATCCGCATTTGTCTTAAGAAGTCGACGATGAAAGGCGAGAATGGAGGAATGGCGCCAACCATGCACATCAGACGAGTGACCGTCATATATCCTTCTGGAGGGTTATGGGGACGGTCAGAGCGTGAGGGCACTAAAGTGTCTCTCTTCATTATTCCATACTTCAAGCAAATTCTCACGAGTCGGTCATTGTCAATTGTTGATTCTACAGAATCTGGAGGTGATTCCAATATAATGGCTGAGTCAAATTCATCGGGTGCTCGATTGTCACCAATTCCCCCTTCCTCCTCAAAGCCTAGGGAAACTTCATTTTCTGAAGACATTTCATCGCTTTCCCGATGACCAACTCCGTAATCCGGACCCTCGCT
Source organism: Allium sativum (assembly GCA_030737875.1). NCBI lineage: Eukaryota > Viridiplantae > Streptophyta > Magnoliopsida > Asparagales > Amaryllidaceae > Allium > Allium sativum. The sequence goes on along the minus strand of CM060916.1, from coordinate 215,825,671 downwards.
GTCTCATTCTGGGTCAGATGAAGAAGATATATCCTCGAGAGTGGTTTTGTTGGAAGTTTCTGGAGCTTCTTTCCTCTCAGCTAAACGAGAAGAGCGTCTGGGCCTCATTGTCATGGAACTATTGAAGAAGCAATAGCACGGATTAGAGTGAATTATCCCGTGTTCCCTTTTTGTGTATGTGTGTGAACTAAAGTGTGTGCAACAAATGTGGGAAATACAAAATAGAAGTACAGCAATGTAAGACGAAGCTTTAAAGAGAAAGTAATGGTCAGAGTTGTCCTTGATTCTCGTTTATGTTCGCAAGGCACTATCCTAACTGTTCGCGAAGCATATTCGTCTAGAGTAAGCGTTAGTTGAATTGATTGGGTAGTCTTTATGTGCCAAGTTTGATATATTCGGTTCGGTTCGGATATACGTATGATGGCTGGCTCAATACAAACACAGATAGTAATCAGTTCGGATGCGTCATTAAAGCAGGGCCAGTTCAAGACAAGGGAAGCAATGGGTTCGGAAGCAGGACTGATCTGATCGGATCGGATGGCCCGATCCGAACCGAAATAGCACCACTCAGCCGATCCATTTACTTCAGCCTTCACTTCTCCGACCCGAACCGACGTTTTCTTTCCTCCCATCTCCACTTCCACGCTTCTTTACCCGAACCGGTTCCCCATAATCTTCTTCTTCCTCCTCCTTAACATCGAACCCACTTCCGTGCTAGGAGCCCCAATTGAAAGTAAGTGCTCGTGTGTTCAAATATTCAACGAGTGCTTGTGTGTTCAAATATTCGACGAAGGACCCTAACACTCTCCATCGCTGCCTTGAGATGACGATTGATGCCATTAACGACGACGGTGGTGGGTGGAAGGCGCCGCGATGTAAGAATTACGCAAATACCATGCTCATATCGTTCGATTTAACTACAAGTCCAAACTGAAAACAACTATAGCAAAGCGATTCGAGATTATAAAGCTACCTATGAATTTTGACTCGAGGATTAAAACGAGAGTTTTGAAGTTTTTTAAAGGTTAAGGTTTTGGTGCAGGTTTTCTTAGCCGAGAGCAATAAAGGAAAGGGAGAAAGAAGGAAAGAGGTAGCGAATTTATATGGGTTCAAGGCGACTCTTAGTATTCCTGGCCTCTGATTTTGTTCGGACCGGAATTGAAGCCCATATTGATAAATCAAGCCCATCCATTCGGTAACGATGGAGAAAGGAAAAAATTGTTTGGTCTGGTGGAGCTCACCCCTTTGATTCTTGCTCTGTTCGGATCGGATATCGAGCCCGCCAACACATTCTGGCCTGTTGGACCAGCGCTAAACAATACAAAGGGAAAGCATGTTGGGCTCGGGTCCGAACCGAAAGGAACTAAGCACAATGACTTGACATGCAAGTTGAATTTGAAGAAAAGTAAAGGAGGAGCATACCTGCAAGAAGCATTACATGGCGAGAAGGGTTCCCAAATTTGCTCAGAAATGAAGAAAAGGTACTCGGATCGGACGCCGAACCGAATAGAAATCGATGCATTACTCTTGACAATTCTGGTTAAACGACATCAAAGCACGCTTTGTACAACGAAAGCATCCTTTGAGGGGGCAAAATGTTAGCCTACTTTGCGAACTAGGCAACACAAAGTCAAGAAACCAACCATTGAAGAATATTTCAAGACATAAGACTCCGGTTCGGATCGGAAGGAAACACCACAATTCAGATTGATAGCGGCATATCGGTTCGGATCGGGTAGAACTCTCTGTTCGGATCGGATGTCTCTTACTGGATAAATTGGCAAAGCATACCTGATCGGATCGGAAGGCCAATAAATCTCAAGTGGATCGGAAAGCCGTCTGCTTGCCACGACGCTGGAGCGGAGCGGAGTATGATTAGAGAAGAAGAGACGTCCAAGCTACTCCGGTTCGGATCGGATATTCCGATCCGAGCCCCCAACCTGCACGTCTCCGACCCGCACCCATGATCCAGGAAAATCTCCTATAAAATCGCCTGGAGAACCGGACCGGATATGACTAATTCCTACCCCTAACGTCCGTCTCTTTGATGTGTTGTCAGCTTGATAGTCCATCCGAACCCGAAGAGAGTGCGATGGAGGACACGTGTTCCGACCCGGATTGAATCTCAGGCAAGTTCACACCTATAAATACCCCATCTAGAGACAAAGAGAAGGATCTTTTTTCAGCACTTTTGAGAATCCAAGTTCCTCCATCATCCGAACTCCATTACTCCCGGAGAATCCAAATCATCTTTCATTTCTTGTTTTAATCATTTGAGTGAACAAAAGTGAGTTGTGAGTGAATCTTACATTGCATTTGTAACTGAATTACTGAATATAGTGACAACTAAGTGGACGTAGGCATTTCTTCGCCGAACCACTATAAATCTTGCGTGTTCTTTTTTATTTCTGTTTTATTTTACCTTGTTTCTAATCAATTTGGGTGTTAGAACCACATTTGGGTCTAACAGTTATTAACCTGCACATGCTAAAAACTTAATAACTAAGTTTAAGTCAACATCAAATCTATAAGAAATATTCTAGTACATCCCATCTAGTAAATGAGCTGCTATGTATTGTCACACTCGCCAGCTACTACTGAAACCTACCCTTAAGATACTTCATGCTCAAGTAAAATGTGTGGACAGTACTCCCTGTTGCTTAGAACCGAAGGGTTTTAAAATATATAAATAAACACATATACTCAACTTTATTTCTCTCTTCTGAGAATCGAAACTTCAGCTTTCGATGGCAATAGAAAATTAAAAGTAAATTTAACATTTCCACTAAAAGAAATAAAATCCAACAAACTCCTGAGCATACATATATGGATTTATAATGGAGTTCTCATCATTTCTGTACTGGGTTGAATGGGTGCGATGCTTACTGGTGCACTGGACTTTTTAGCAGCCGAGTTAGGGTTTAAGAGTTGATCAAAATCGAGGAGGTGTTAGTCTGATTCGAAGTCGTTTCGGGATCGAGGAGGAAATCCACATCTGGTATGATAATTCTGTGGGTTTCGGTGAGAATTCGTGTCGAACAAATTTTGTGTTCATCGTTTAATTGCTGTTTGATGCGCTCGGGTTCTTTTATTTGGGGATGTAGTGAAAGTGGGTTCGAGGAGGATGAAGCCAGTGGTATTTGTTTTGATTTAGTTGAGTATCAAAAGGGGGAACAGACGGGTTGAAATCATGGAAATGGTGAGGAAGCTTATGCGGTACTGGTCATTGTTTTACTGTATGCGTTGAGGAAGGGCACGCGAGTTGAAGCCGGAAGATGGAGCAGAAATGCCGACAGTGCTTGTTTGAGGAGTTGGAAAGGAAGCAAGAGGCATGAGCTTTTGAAAGGGGTCACGGCATGGTTTGGTTCCAGGAAAGTCACGGCATTTGTTTTGGGAGAGAAGGGATTTATTGGGTGCGGGCTTGGTGCTGTACAAGAGGATGGGCCGGATTTGTCAAATGTGAGGCCCAGTAGAAAACAACAAAGAAAAGAAAACAAAAATAACAAGGCCCATTTGTTTTTAAAGTAAGAAAAGAAGAAAATAAAGAGAGAGTACAGTTGTGTGCGTGGGAGTGAAGGAGTAGTGAGAGTAATGGAGTAGTGGGCTGAAAGGATGAAGATTAACGAACGGTTAGATCCGTTGGGATCGTATGGACGGACACTACACTATGGAACTAACTGGAAGTCCATCCGAGCTTGTTACAATTTATGGCGAAATAAATTGTCCGTCTGAATCAAGCGATGGTTATCGTTGTTAATGCTGATCGTCCAATGTGAGTAAAACTCACTAACTCTCCTCAATTTATATTTTAATATAAATTGTACTCTATTTATTGACTGCTGTATATTGATTGTTAAACTGGACTGTTAAATAGATTTGATTGAAAACGTAGTTATAGTTAATCTACGTACTGTTAATCAAATATGGTTCTGTACAGCAGGATATTTCATTTCAAAATGAAATATGATATATATTATACTGTGTAACATCTGTGGATGCAGGGAGACAGGTTGGAGGAATCCGACTGGGTTCCTCAACAATTATTTTACTGTTTTCATATATGGTGATATATGTTGTGATTTATAATCTGTTATTGATTATGGATGTTAGAATGATATTAATCATTGTTATTTGATATTTTGAATATCATAAGAAACCCTGAGTAGGAATAAGGAATATTTCAGTGTATATCGAAATAGAGGAGTTTTATAAAATCAACCGATTTTATAAAAGGAAACAATTTGAAAATAGAGTATTTATAAAACGAACACGGTTTTATAAAAGGAAGTATTTATAAAACAAATAGAGTTTTATAAAAGGGGTATTTATTTAGAAAATAAATAGAATAAAGGAATATTTATTTAGAAGATAAATAGAAGTTGTAAATAGGAAATATTTGTAACGGTAAATAGAAGTTGTAAATAGGAAATATTTGTAACGGTAAATAGAAGTTGTAAATAGGAAATATTTGTAACGGTAAATAGAAGTTGTAAAAAGGGAAATAGTTGTAACGGAAAACGTAGTTTATCAAAAGGAGTTAATCAAACGTAGTTTATCAAAAGGGGTTAATCGAATATAGAAATTAAGAAGTGAAGTTAAACAATATTAGAAACTGACTAGAGATTAGTAAGTTGAATAGTTTTCTGAGTGTTGATCTGATGTTGGTTTCGGCCTTCGGGGTTTATACTTAGAGAATTGTTCTCTTACTAGTTTACAGTTAGGGACTAATAGTTGTGGAATGATAGTGATGCGTAAATGAGGATTGGAAATGTTTTCCAATGTTGAAAATGTATATTTTCTAGTTTTAGAAAATAAGGAAATATGAATATATATATATATATATGATTGATGATTGGATTGATAATTCCATTTGGAATTAAGATCGTTGTTTGTACACCGACATGTTTTCATTTGATAGTTAAATCACAGACTATCAAAGTTTTGACCATTTTACGTTGTAAATATGGAGAGACCGGTTGGATTATTATCCGAAGAACCACTCCGTATCGACATAAGCGTTGTGATCAAATACGATGAAGATAATTGAAGACGGAGTAAAGTGCAAGGGCTGTCCTGTTTACAGAATAGTGCCTTCGGTTTCGTTCAGTCCTAGAACGAACGTATATGGACGAATGTCTGACAGAATAGTTCCAATGATCGATAGAGTTGGACTGTACAAATATATATGGTGGCCAACAGATTTATTCCCTTCGCATAATATCCAGAATCTATTTGTGCAGATCCAACTAATGATTAACGGATCTGATAATGTGGCATTCAAAGTGATCGTGTTATAAATGAATGGAAAGTAAGCGTAGCTTCTAGCCTCACATCTGGTAAATGACAAAAATCGGGCAGGCAACATGGCTAAGTCGGTCGCACCGAAGTAGGGTGTATAATCACCTATCTAGAGAATATTCATTTGCTTCTTTAATCTATCAATGCTGTCCCATATATATACGGGAAACGGTTGCTGATCCCAACCGTTGGTGATGTACATTCGATACACTCAAGCGAAATGAGTGGTCGGTCATGTGTGGCTGAGTTGCAAGATGTTCTTGTTGAACTCCAGTGTATCGTTCCTAGAGTACACTGATCGGAAGGTGATTCCATACCTTGTCATAGTTGGAAACCCAATCATCCAATACGCACCTGCGGTTTTGATTGTATACTATATATGTAGAACGTGAGATGCAAGCGTTTCTACTAGACTGATATCTATTTGTATTTAGACATTATCATAATATCAGAATGATATTGCTTTTCAAAGATGTTTGGATCCTCATAAGGGAAAAACCCGTTCCGTATTCACGGCGTGGTCTTATGAGATATCATATACCTGTTTAAATGATTTGAGTTTACTCACACCAGTCACATGACTGACCCGGAGTTTATTTGTTTTGTTTCCCTAAACTCTTGGGTGCCTAAATTTGTACGGGCAGTCAAGTAGTCGGGATTTACAGATGCACTTGGAGAGCTTGGAGCAGGAGGCTTCAGCAGTCGATAACTATTATTTATTCCGCTGTGATGTTATATGTTGTACTCTGAAAATGGTATGTATAAACAGTTATAACTTTGTATTTCAAAAGTTATGTTATATTTTATTCGTTCCGCTGTGAGATTCGTGTTTACTCTGATGATGATGTTCTTCTTATTCTTCTATTCTAATAGTTCTACCTTATCTTTCCTCACCCTCTATCTTCTTTCTATTAGTTTCTTGAATTTCCAGTACAATTTGTGGTTGGACTTGTGTTATTTAGTCAGCTCAAATTGGACCGGATTTTCGGGTCACTACAGTTGGTATCAGAGCTTAAGTTAAGTATTACCTTGGCTCTGTGGCGTAACTCAGTAGAGATGGGATTAGTAATATCCTAGATTGAGTTAAGTGTGTATATACGAGTGAACGTATTTGTTATTTGATATAAAAATTTGTTTTATATTGTGAAGCTTTATTGGTTGAGTGGCTTATGAATTCTGGTCGATGGTGGGGCACCACAATATCGATAGGGGTTTCTAAACACTCGAATACGATGAATCAACATGATATGTTTTGACATTAACATAGTATAATTCGTTGTGTTGGTTGTTATTATAATCAGATGAGATTATAAAAAGGTGAAATAGTTATAGATAACTAATCAGAATTCATATAAGTAAAGTATATGAAATAAGATGAATAAAATATGAAATTAAATCAGGATTAGGAATTAAAATAAGTAAATTTTAAGTTCCTAGGAGATTTTGAAAATGTTTTCAAATTGGAAGTGTTATAGTATTGAACTCACTTCGATAAAACTGGGAAATAACCCTGATGAGTGTGGCCACATCATCAGTGTTCATTTTCGAGTTCTAAGTGACGGATTACTACCAAAGGTTGTGTTTTTGAATTGTTTAAGGAAAACAAGTGTTTAGAAATTCAAAGGTTTTGAATTGGTATTATGGTTTCAAATTGATTTGAAATAAACCCAGGAATATAAATTCTGGAATTAAGATTTAGCTTATAAAGTTAAATAGATTAAAATATTGAAAGTGAATAAATTAATTTGAATTAAACTTGGACAAGGTTATATATAATATGGAATTATATTGGGATGATATCGAGTAAGTTGATTGATTATATAAGAATTTGGAATCAAAAATTGTACTTAAGTTTGAGATGGAATTTGAATTGAGTATAAGCGAATACTTGAGTTTGAGGATAAAAACTGATAGGAGATGGATTGGAATGACATTGGTATATGTTAAGTTGATAACCAATGGGAATGGTATAATGATATGGTCAGCAAAAAGGTACAAGTTTATATTTCATATGAGTTTGGAGATTTATGAGCCGATTTGGCAAGCCGCTTGGCTGTTTGATTTTCTTTTGGGTTGGAGATAGCTTAGAGAGGCGAGTTGTGGTTTTACCGGTAGGGCTGTACAAAGGAGGTTATGGTGAAATTTTCTAAAAATTTAAAGTGTTAGGAAATTTTCAGAATTTTTGAAAATCTAGGTTAGTCGGAAGGAATTAATATTTTAGTCGATATTAATTGGTTCAGTTGAAACTGAAGTTAAGGGGTAAACCGATAAATATTTACCTAATAGATAGGGTCGTCCTCTAACTTAGCAATTTCGAGGACGAAATTATTTTAAGTGGGGAAGAATGTAATGACCCGGATATTTGACGGTGTAATAATTAACTTATTTAATTATTTAAATAACGAATATATTATTTTATCGACGATGTTAGAACGTATAATTATATTATAATTAATATCGAGCTTGAAATGGCGCTGCAGTTCGTAATTTGGCGATTTGAACTTCAACTGAATGTACATGATTCGTTTTAAATCGGATTTCTGTGAAACAAGAAACGTGTGGAGCTGGTGGAGTATATCTTTCTAGCGGAAGAGAAAAATCAGGATTTCGTCGTGTAGATTTTGAGATATGTCCAAATCAAATTTTGAAATAGTCGCTATAGAATCATTTATCGACCGTATCGGTTTATTCGATATAACTAGAGATCGGGTTTGAATTTAGACAAGGTCCTTTTGGGAAATAGTGATAATTTAATTTTTAGAATTTTACTGTAATTTTTAATTAATTAAATAAGCAACTTTTTATTTGGAGTATTTTGCACCCTGTAATCAACATTTTGGGGTTTCACAATATGAGTTAATCTACCGGTATTATTATATTTTTGGGATCGTAGCACATTACTTGTCACAATGGTAATTTTATTTCTGTCGTTAGCAGTTCATTCGGAAATGAAGCTTTATGAAACAAATGCCAAGACCATTAAATTCTTAAGCAAACATATGTATTAACCGTAAGGTGACAGCATTAAACCACAGACATATAGTATTACATTTATTAAAAAAAAAAACTTAGCACCTAAGTTATTAACCTGCACATGCTAAAAACTTAATAACTAAGTTTAAGTCAACAGCAAATCTATAAGAAATATTCTAGTACATCCCATCTAGTAAATGAGCTGCTATGTATTGTCACACTCGCCAGCTACTACTGAAACCTACCCTTAAGATACTTCATGCTCAAGTAAAATGTGTGGACAGTACTCCCTGTTGCTTAGAACCGAAGGGTTTTAAAATATATAAATAAACACATATACTCAACTTTATTTCTCTCTTCTGAGAATCGAAACTTCAGCTTTCGATGGCAATAGAAAATTAAAAGTAAATTTAACATTTCCACTAAAAGAAATAAAATCCAACAAACTCCTGAGCATACATATATGGATTTATAATGGAGTTCTCATCATTTCTGTACTGGGTTGAATGGGTGCGATGCTTACTGGTGCACTGGACTTTTTAGCAGCCGAGTTAGGGTTTAAGAGTTGATCAAAATCGAGGAGGTGTTAGTCTGATTCGAAGTCGTTTCGGGATCGAGGAGGAAATCCACATCTGGTATGATAATTCTGTGGGTTTCGGTGAGAATTCGTGTCGAACAAATTTTGTGTTCATCGTTTAATTGCTGTTTGATGCGCTCGGGTTCTTTTATTTGGGGATGTAGTGAAAGTGGGTTCGAGGAGGTAGAAGCCGGTGGTATTTGTTTTGATTTAGTTGAGTATCAAAAGGGGGAACAGACGGGTTGAAATCATGGAAATGGTGAGGAAGCTTATGCGGTACTGGTCATTGTTTTACTGTATGCGTTGAGGAAGGGCACGCGAGTTGAAGCCGGAAGATGGAGCAGAAATGCCGACAGTGCTTGTTTGAGGAGTTGGAAAGGAAGCAAGAGGCATAAGCTTTGGAAAGGGGTCACGACATGGTTTGGTTCCAGGAAAGTCACGGCATTTGTTTTGGGAGAGAAGGGATTTATTGGGTGCGGGCTTGGTGCTGTACAAGAGGATGGGCCGGATTTGTCAAATGTGAGGCCCAGTAGAAAACAACAAAGAAAAGAAAACAAAAATAACAAGGCCCATTTGTTTTTAAAGTAAGAAAAGAAGAAAATAAAGAGAGAGTACAGTTGTGTGCATGGGAGTGAAGGAGTAGTGAGAGTAATGGAGTAGTGGGCTGAAAGGATGAAGATTAACGAACGGTTAGATCCGTTGGGATCGTATGGACGGACACTACACTATGGAACTAACTGGAAGTCCATCCGAGCTTGTTACAATTTATGGCGAAATAAATTGTCCGTCTGAATCAAGCGATGGTTATCGTTGTTAACGCTGATCGTCCAATGTGAGTAAAACTCACTAACTCTCCTCAATTTATATTTTAATATAAATTGTACTCTATTTATTGACTGCTGTATATTGATTGTTAAACTGGACTGTTAAATAGATTTGATTGAAAACGTAGTTATAGTTAATCTATGTACTGTTAATCAAATATGGTTCTGTACAGCAGGATATTTCATTTCAAAATGAAATATGATATATATTATACTGTGTAACATCTGTGGATGCAAGGAGACAGGTTGGAGGAATCCGACTGGGTTCCTCAACAATTATTTTACTGTTTTCATATATGGTGATATATGTTGTGATTTATAATCTGTTATTGATTATGGATGTTAGAATGATATTAATCATTGTTATTTGATATTTTGAATATCATAAGAAACCCTGAGTAGGAATAAGGAATATTTCAGTGTATATCGAAATAGAGGAGTTTTATAAAATCAACCGATTTTATAAAAGGAAACAATTTGAAAATAGAGTATTTATAAAACGAACACGGTTTTATAAAAGGAAGTATTTATAAAACAAATAGAGTTTTATAAAAGGGGTATTTATTTAGAAAATAAATAGAATAAAGGAATATTTATTTAGAAGATAAATAGAAGTTGTAAATAGGAAATATTTGTAACGGTAAATAGAAGTTGTAAATAGGAAATATTTGTAACGGTAAATAGAAGTTGTAAATAGGAAATATTTGTAACGGTAAATAGAAGTTGTAAAAAGGGAAATAGTTGTAACGGAAAACGTAGTTTATCAAAAGGAGTTAATCAAACGTAGTTTATCAAAAGGGGTTAATCGAATATAGAAATTAAGAAGTGAAGTTAAACAATATTAGAAACTGACTAGAGATTAGTAAGTTGAATAGTTTTCTGAGTGTTGATCTGATGTTGGTTTCGGCCTTCGGGGTTTATACTTAGAGAATTGTTCTCTTACTAGTTTACAGTTAGGGACTAATAGTTGTGGAATGATAGTGATGCGTGAATGAGGATTGGAAATGTTTTCCAATGTTGAAAATGTATATTTTCTAGTTTTAGAAAATAAGGAAATATGAATATATATATATATATATATATATATGATTGATGATTGGATTGATAATTCCATTTGGAATTAAGATCGTTGTTTGTACACCGACATGTTTTCATTTGATAGTTAAATCACAGACTATCGAAGTTTTGACCATTTTACGTTGTAAATATGGAGAGACCGGTTGGATTATTATCCGAAGAACCACTCCGTATCGACATAAGCGTTGTGATCAAATACGATGAAGATAATTGAAGACGGAGTAAAGTGCAAGGGCTGTCCTGTTTACAGAATAGTGCCTTCGGTTTCGTTCAGTCCCAGAACGAACGTATATGGACGAATGTCTGACAGAATAGTTCCAATGATCGAAAGAGTTGGACTGTACAAATATATATGGTGGCCAACGGATTTATTCCCTTCGCATAATATCCAGAATCTATTTGTGCAGATCCAACTAATGATTAACGGATCTGATAATGTGGCATTCAAAGTGATCGTGTTATAAATGAATGGAAAGTAAGCGTAGCTTCTAGCCTCACATCTGGTAAATGACAAAAATCGGGCAGGCAGCATGGCTAAGTCGGTCGCACCGAAGTAGGGTGTATAATCACCTATCTAGAGAATATTCATTTGCTTCTTTAATCTATCAATGCTGTCCCATATATATACGGGAAACCGTTGCTGATCCCAACCGTTGGTGATGTACATTCGATACACTCAAGCGAAATGAGTGGTCGGTCATGTGTGGCTGAGTTGCAAGATGTTCTTGTTGAACTCTAGTGTATCGTTCCTAGAGTACACTGATCGGAAGGTGATTCCATACCTTGTCATAGTTGGAAACCCAATCATCCAATACGCACCTGCGGTTTTGATTGTATACTATATATGTAGAACGTGAGATGCAAGCGTTTCTACTAGACTGATATCTATTTGTATTTAGACATTATCATAATATCAGAATGATATTGCTTTTCAAAGATGTTTGGATCCTCATAAGGGAAAAACCCGTTCCGTATTCACGGCGTGGTCTTATGAGATATCATATACCTGTTTAAATGATTTGAGTTTACTCACACCAGTCACATGACTGACCCGGAGTTTATTTGTTTTGTTTCCCTAAACTCTTGGGTGCCTAAATTTGTACGGGCAGTCAAGTAGTCGGGATTTACAAATGCACTTGGAGAGCTTGGAGCAGGAGGCTTCAGTAGTCGATAGCTATTATTTATTCCGCTGTGATGTTATATGTTGTACTCTGAAAATGGTATGTATAAACAGTTATAACTTTGTATTTCAAAAGTTATGTTATATTTTATTCGTTCCGCTGTGAGATTCGTGTTTACTCTGATGATGATGTTCTTCTTATTCTTCTATTCTAATAGTTCTACCTTATCTTTCCTCACCCTCTATCTTCTTTCTATTAGTTTCTTGAATTTCCAGTACAATTTGTGGTTGGACTTGTGTTATTTAGTCAGCTCAAATTGGACCGGATTTTCGGGTCACTACAATTATCTCCGAAAGTGCAATGTTCATGGCACATAACATGTTGTTGACATTGTATGGTTCTTCAACAATCTTAATGTTCTTTTGTCAATTATATATATATATATATATATAATTTTATCTTATGGACTACAGGTCCATATATCTTATTTAGGAGAATTTCATAATGGCTAATCATGTTTTTCTCTAATATGGGATTTTTAATCGATGTGTAAATATAAGCGCTTTATTATTTATAAATTTATCATCAATGATTATTCTTGTCACTTCTATACATGATTTATTGAGATCTCAAAACTTATCATGTTTTAGGTACCTAAACCACTTCTAGGGTTATTTGACAATCATGCCATAGGATTCTTTCAAAACACCTTAAGTGTTTCTTCAAGCACACTCACCTCCTTTATTTCGCATCTTTATGACTTGTTACAAAAATATTTTGAACTGACTTTTGTACCGCATTTCAGTTGTGATTTACACATTTTTATCCTTCCGGGATTCAAATCCGTAACGACCCCCTTTTTCCATACAGCTTAAGCTGACATTTATCAACCCATGTCAACTCAAATTGCATAGAAAAGCAGTTACTTAAGAGGAAAAAAAATTAGAGGGTGAGAAAAAAAAGAAATATTAGAATAGAAAAAAAAAGAAGATCAGAGTCTCACAGCAGAAGGGAAAAAATATAATATATCAACAATACTTTACTCAAAAGAAAACTGTATACATATGATTACAGTATCAGAGTACAACATAGTTAAATACAACTCACGCAGCAGAATAAGCTAGTACCAGGAAAATATAGATATACGTCTCGAATCCGGCTCCTCTTCTGAAGCTCCAAGCGAAAACTAACATGATAATATGCTCGGTTTGGCCCAAGTACATTTGAAGCAAAGCAAAATCAACCCAGATCAATCTGAAATACTTTCAGTGATAAATTCATATTGCAAAAAACTTGCTTAACTTTAGAAAATCCTTTGAAAGAAAAGGATAATTGTAAGACCAGTCAACACATAAACACGGATGGTTTTTACCTTACGATAACCCAAAATCCTTTTATATCAAAAATACAGTGATATTATAATAGTGATAACAAACCACAAATAAATAATAATCTAGCAGAACGTTTGCATCTCACGCTCTACATACTTAGTATATAATCAATAACCGCATGGCACTTATCGGTGATTGGATTTCCAACTATGACAAAGTATAAGACCACCTTGCAAAAGGGTACCTCTAGAGAGCAATACACTAGGGTTCAACAAGAACATCTTGCAACCCGACCACACATGACCGACCACTTATTCAGCTTTAGTGTATCGAATATATTGGCCCCATACGGTTGTAGCCACTGTACTCCCGAAAGATAAAGAAACGAAAGAATAACATATAGAATTTTCTCTAGATGGCGACAAATATACCCTAATGTGAATGACCCACTTAGCCATGCTGCCTGCCCGATTTCTATCATTTCCCAGTTGATGAGGCTCGAGGTCACGATTTACCTTTCAGAGAATCATATCATCATTTACTTTACATGCCACATTGTCAGATCCATCAAATCACTTATTGATGTCCACAAATATACTCTGGGTGTTAAGCTAAAAGAAGGTGTCTTCTCCTCCACCAAACTTGGTATATTTGAAAAGTCAACGTCCGTGACTCCTAAGGAAATACTTTGTCAGACATTCGTCCATACAGGTCATTCTAGAACAGGATGAACCGAAGGCACCCTCCTACCGCATCCTATATAGGAATCACCCTAAGGATCTGTAGCGAGAAGTCCTTGCAATCTGTATATTCCAACCACGATAGAACCACAGTTTATCTCTTTTGTGGGAGCTACCCTGGGATTATAAGTAGTTCTTTCACTTATGAAGATCTACGACCTTCAATACCCCATCTTTATTTTTATAAGTTTGTTTCGATTACAACATTGATTCAAAGTGGTTTTGGGTCTAGTTCCCATCTCGATCTCTTCGAAACAACACGTCGAAAGTCCAAGAAAAGTATTTCACTGATAGTTGGGTTTTTAACTATCAATTCAAACAATATAGTCAAGTATATTGGTAGCTCTGGTCTTTATCATTTAAATCATTTATCTAAAACTATCACATCGATTCTTAGAAATCAATTATATATTCTTATCTCAAATCTGATTGTTTTCGTCATTTGAAAACAATAACTCTTCTAAATTCTTAAAAATAACGTACTTACCAATCTCCACTTTGTTTTTTTTTTACTTTGAAAATATTACTATATTTTCATAAACCATTTTATTTCCTTAACTTTTGAAATTTTACCATATATTTACCAAATCCCCTTTATTCTCTATACCTTGGAAATATTGTTCACATTCTTTATAATTTTTTATTTTTCTCAATTGAAATATTTAATAGAATATTTATTTTAAACCATCACATTATCTAAATTCACTTTTTTAACTTCGTTTATGAAACTCTGATTTTAAAACTAAACCCATTTAACGCTTCCCATACCCAAATCCATTTAACATCCATATTCTTTGCCTTTTCGACCTTTTCCTCCTATTCAAATAAAATTTTCTTAATTCAATTAAGGAAAACATTTTTTAAAATTAATACCTTATTTTTGATTTCTCTTTGTAAACCCTTCCAAAAACTTTTGGATTTTTTTTCCAATAAAATCTCCTTTGCAAAACCTTTACGAACATCCAATTTAAGTCCCATTATAACTCGATTACTATCTAAAATGAATTTAAGAAATAATAATTTTAATTATCATTAATTAAAATAATAATTAACTCCATCATTTACTTAAATAATATTAGTATATTTCTTCATTAACTAATAATTATCATTTTTAAACATCGTTAAATAAAGGAAATTAGTACTTAAGAAATCTTGTTAATTTAAAATAATTGTTTACCAAACTATTTTAATTAGATTTATTGAAGATTAGTAATTCTAATAATTAATTTCAAGCAAAACAGTGGATTCAATCAATTTTAAACCATCAGTTAATTCCTTAACTGATCTTAATTATTTCTTCCTATTAGATTAATATAATTAATCTAATAATATCTCTTAATTGTTTTCTAAAAAATAACTATTTCAACTTATTAACCTATAGGTTAATTTTTGCTTATGAACTTATTTAAACGAAAAATTCTTATTATATAACCTTTTTATAAAACATTTACAAAACCAATTTAAAATACCAATTTACTTATAAACTTCATATATAAAATATAGTTGAAATTCTTCCTTCAGTTTTAAAAATAAATTTTATAACTTAACCATGTCAATTTGCCTAACGGCAAACAAATGTCTAAATAAAAATGTGGATTTTAGGTCATTTGCTGCCAATTCCTTAATCAATACCATCTATTGATTAAAATTACAACAACGTTGAATTTTCAATTCAACATCAACATCTAAAATAGGTTTTCAATGTCATTTGGTTTCAATCGGTGCATATATAAATAATATAAAAACAAGCACCACATTTAATATTTAAGGAACCCGGTTGGATCCCTCCAACATATTCTTCCCTGCAACACAACTCATTATAATATTTTATAATTATATATAAAATAGAAATTTCATCCAATACATTCAAACGACGTAAGTATAATTAACGTCAACCAATTAACAAACAAACAGCATTCAAGGCATCCAATTAACCAATTTATACTATCTATGACAAATACGAATTATTATGTATTTAATAACATCCTAGAATTCCAGAAAGTGTCAGATTAACTCACAATTAAATTCAATTGAAGATTTCAGTGCTATTTCATTTAATTTTAAATAGGTGTTTTAAATTAGGTGAAATGCCTATTGTATCCAAATCCTTCCGAATTGGCATAGGAGTGTAGAATTTTCCATCGCGATTCCAACGCTTTTGATTTCATCCAATTCTGATAAAACAGGCACAAGTTATAAATATTATAACTAATATGATTTTTAATTAAATAATTATCCTTATAATTAAACATTAGTTTTCCTCTAATTATATTACTTCATTACCCAGACCAATCGGTTATCTTCACCATCTCGCATTGTTCCCAGAACACGTCTCGCCCTCGAAATAAATTCATGATCGCTGCATTACCCACAAACCCTCGGCAACCGATCAGAATCCTCCTCCTTGTGTGTCCTAGCCCCCTCAACGCTCGCCAAGAATCTTGAGTGTTCTTGTTTCCTATTCGCCTATAAGTGCCGCAACGCCTTCGAGTTAAAAATCCTGTGACCACGATGATCGAAAATCGACCATCACCGTTGGAATTAGAGATCTCAATCCCTTCTTTAATTTTATAGTTGGAGATTCCTGATTTAGATGAATGGATTTCGCGATTTTTGAGGTAGAAATTCGGATGATGTGACGGGCCTGCCCCGTACTAGCCGACATTTCCTTTGAAATGCGCTATGCCAATGTCCAACTAGCATGGGACGGTCGTCAAAAGAAAGGAATTTGAAACTATGAATCATCAGGAACCTGTAGTATATCTCACGGCACATGGAATAAAATATAATAATATTATAACTTGACATAAAACAGGTGAGATGGTGCATAAGCTGAAGACTAAACCATCATAACAGCGGAATCCAAAATACAGCTTATGGTCTAAAATATCACTATTACAACTCCAAAATACTGTCTCTAAAGAAAAATAGAAAAGGTACAGTACTTATGCCCAAAGCAGTGACCAGCATCAACACAGGGAGAATATATGTAAATAGTACATGGAAGCCCCCTGCTCGTCTCCGGACAGCTACTCGTGCATAACCCCTAACCTGCCTCTAGTCTGCTCGTTTAGGAGCACCCAGAGTAATAAGAAGAGACATAAAACTCTGGGTCAGACAAAAATCTGGTATGAGCGGAAGCAGCAATACAAAACAATAACATGTATAAATGATTATACCTGAACCTGGACCTGCAACCAAAGAGTTAGCACAACAAGATGTATAGTACTCTAAGGTAACACTAACATAAAGTGTAAATTGGAAATGTGCATGTCATGGTGATAACAAATATCGAACATAGCAATCAACTTCACATCTCTCACTCTGTGCGTAAAGCATACGATATCCACCAATTTGATCACCAAATCCTTTGCTACGACCACTTTGCCCTTGGAAGTCTTAATGACCCCATTGCGCTGGTCCATAACCACTAATCCTTTGCTATGATCACTTTCCCATTGGGAGTCCTAATGGTCCCATTGCATTGATCCATAGCCATGCTACGATCATTTTCCCTTGGGAGTCTTAATGACCCCATTGCGTTGATCCATAGCCACTAATTCGTCTCTCAGTGGTGAACCAAAGCTATAGATATCGATAACCCCTTTGCACACGTCCCACAGCAAAGCCCAACTCTTGCAGTTTCTCGTTGGTTCCCATCTGGATCCTGGGTTGGACTTCATTTGCATCTTGGGTTTCCAGTCTTTTCCGGTTTGGTTCGGTTCGTGATCACCGTTTCGGTTCGGGTCGTGCTCTTCCATCGCTTCGGTTCGAGTGAAGCATCTGCTCGCGGTTCGTGCCAAGCTCCTGGGTTCGGTTCGTGGTACATACTCTGGGTCGGGTCGAGCTTCTTCACCGGTTCGGGTCTTGATCTCCTGCTCATGGCATCGGCTAGTGGGTGCTGCGCGGTTTGGGTCGTGATGCCTCATCAGAGCGTATCGGGATTGAGCCTCTTGGCTCGAACAGGCGGCTCGTGACTCATACTTGCAAGCAGGTCGAGGTGCTCGAGTGTGAGCGGTTCATGGTACATGGAGCACAAGCGGGTCGGGGTCGTGAGGTGCTCACGAATGGGTTCGGGGGACCTGATCCGATCCCATTTCCTGCACTTTTCCAGCAAGCTTGTTTCATCCATTCATGCCATAAGACGGTTTTTTCAACCATTCTAACTTTACTAAACAATCACAAAACATACCAAAAAGTAGTAGCAACGTGTGTGATCAATCAAATGCATTAAAACATCAATCATATGAGTTATCTAGATCAAACACACCCAAAAAGCATGATTTTCCCCTTAATCCCCTTAACCATGTTTTAACAATCAGATTTGCAAACTTAATCCAAATTTATATCAGAGGCATAAAATAATATTCTAGAACTTTTACATATTTTTCTGAGTCATAATTTCGCTAATTATCACTAATCACCCCTAATTAGCCGTAATTAGTGAATAAACATGCTAATCACTCACCTTAGCCACAAATAAATCTCAGATCTGAAAGTATCTCTGATTTGGCACGGATCCCAATGCAACACATCAGCTCTACCTCCAATTTGATGTTAATTTGCCTTGATTTGATGTTGCTTAGGTTAATATTGGATTAGAAAGTGATTATGAGGTAGTTTAGAAGGTGGAGGCCATTACTAGGTTTGAAGAAATAAAATTGGCGGCTGAGAAAATGAAATGAGATGGTTTCCTAACTCATTTCAGCCTCCCCATAACCCTAATCCCGAAATGGGTTATGGGCCCGTCCATTAATTACCCTATTCAGCCAGCTTAAGCAGTTTTTCACCTTCCAAACCTTGTTTCAGCCATATCTCCCAAATGGTAAGTCCGTTTGATTAATGTGACCACTCTACAGAATGGTAAACCATTATCTGAATCCAATGGAAGTGGTTTCAGGTCAAAACTCCTTACTAATCAAAAGTTATAGGCGAAACAAGATCCGCTAGGGGCAAAATGGTCATTTAAAATTCGGAAAAAATCGTGAACATGGGAAATGATCCCACTAGTCGTTCCCCAAAGTTACACGACCATACGACTTCGTACGAAAATAAAATAAATACCCTATGATCCTCCGATGTGTAGAATGTGGGTCATTACACTTTCCCCCCTTTAAGACATTTCGCCCTCGAAATTCCTTAACCAAAACATACAGGTGCCTCGCATGCCTATCAGCCATTTACAAACAATCAAACATACATAATAACACAATAAACTTATCCTAACATGCGGTTTACTAACAAGGGAATAACTATATCGCGATTAAAACCTTACCAGGCAAAGAGTTCTGGATATGACTTTCTTATGCTTTCCTCGGTTTCCCAAGTACATTCATTTTCATTATCGCCCCACTAGACCTTGACTAGTTCCACCGTCTTTCTTCGAAGTTGTTTCGTATCGTGTCCGACGATATGAATCGTCCTGCGGCTCCCAACTACCTCAGATTCTACCTCAATAACATCTAATTGATCTGGTGAAATAGTCATATCAGAATCGTGCACGAACTTCCTTAACTGGGAAACATGAAATACGTCATGAACTCCCGCCATCTTGTCAGGCAATCCAACTTTATACGCTAAATTCCCAACTTGTTCGAGGACTGGAAATGGACCAACAAATCTTGGTTCCAATTTACCTCTCCTACTAGATCGAATCGCATTCTTCAATGGAGATATCTTGACGAATACCAAATCGCCAACAGAGAATTTCAAATCTCTTCATCTTTTATCAGCATAACTCTTGTGCCTAACTTGGGCAGCCTTCATTCGCTATTGAATAACCTTGATTTTATCTGAAATCTCTCTTATTACATCTGGCCTAAGCACAAACTTCTCACAGGTTTCCAACCAACATGATGGTAAGTTGCACGGTCTTCCATACAAAGCTTCAAATGGAGCCATACCAGTACTGGACTGGTAACTATTACTATATGCGAACTCAACCAGATGCAAATGGTCATCCCATGATCCACCAAAGTCCAATATACAAGCCCTCAAGAGATCCTCTAATATACGATTCACCCTCTCCGTTTGACCATCGGTTTGAGGACCGTATGCTGTACTGAGATGTAATTCTGACCTTAAAGCCTCTTGTAAGCTCTTCTAAAACCCACTAGTAAATAATGGATCTCGGTCACTCACAATACCTTTAGGTACTCCATGAAATCTCACTACCCACTTTATATACAGTTTTGCTAACTTAGCTGTCGTTCTATTCGACTTAACCGGTATAAACCTTGCACTTTTGGTCAATCGATCCACAATCACCCAAATGCTATCATGACCCGATCTAGTCCTTGGTAAACTATCTATAAAATCCATTGAGACTTGTTCCCATTTCCATTTGGGAATTTCTAAAGGTTGCAACAAACCACTTGGCTTCTTTTGCTCGGCTTTAACTAACTAGCAATTCATGCACTTGGATATAAACTTCCCATCGTCTCTCTTCATCCCTTCTCAGTAGTAGGTCCGCTTCATGTCTCGATACATTTTGTTACCACCAGGATGTATAGTCAGTTTTGAGTGATGACACTCTCTAAGCATTTCATCTCTCAATCCATTAACATTGGGTACAACTAGTCTTCCATTCTTTCGAAGCCATCCTTCTCGATCGAGACCATACTTGTTCATTCTTTCGCCATTGATACCCATCTCCACCTTGGAGATGATTTCTAACAGATTAGGATCGTCCCTTTGACTGGAACCAATCCGCTCAATCAAAGTCGGTCTAATCGTCAAACTTGCTAACATATCTGGATCCAATTCACACTTAGGTTTGAAATCATATCCCGCAATACACTCCAGTTACTTCTATTCAAGAAACATAGCCCCCAAACTGGCATGTCTCCTACTCAATGCATCAACCGCTCGCATTGCCTTTCTCGGGTGTATATGCGATATTGAAATCATATGAGGCCAAGGACTCTAACCATCTCTGTTGACAAAGATTTAAATCATTTTGAGAGAAAAGGTACTTTAATGACTAATGACAGGTAAATAACTCGAATCTTTATCCCAAGAGATAATGTCTCCACATCTTTAACCCGAAGACAAATGCTGCCAATTCCAAATCATGGGTAGGATATCTTTTCTCATGTGGTTTCAATTGCCAACTAGCATAAGCTACAACCCTACCTCCTTGCATCAGTACAACACCTATTCCGGTACCATAGGCATCCGTGTATACCGTCATCTCTTCATTCCCTTTAGGAATATCTAACACTGGTGCGCACGTTAACTTTTCCTTTAGGCTCTTAAATGCATTTTCACACCTTTCATCCCAAACGAAAACTTGATTCTTCTTGGTCAACTGAGTTAGCGGAGCTGCTATGTTGGAGAAGTCTTGAATAAACTTATGATAATATCCAGCTAACCCCAAGAAACTTCTCACGTCCGTTGCATTCTTGGGCGTAGACCAATCTTGCACTGTAGCTACCTTCGCAGGGTCCATGGCAATAACATTCTCTGAAATGACATGGCCCAAGAATCTCACTTCTCTCCTTCACAAGTGGCACTAAGAAAATTTTTCTTTCAATTGGTGTTTCCTCAACACCTCAATCACTGTCCTCAAATGTTCATTATGTTCTTCCTCTGTCCTCGAGTAAACCAAGATATCGTCCATGAACACAAGAACAAACTTATTTAATTGATCCCCGA
The DNA here is from genome assembly GCA_030737875.1 of Allium sativum. Classification (NCBI taxonomy): domain Eukaryota; kingdom Viridiplantae; phylum Streptophyta; class Magnoliopsida; order Asparagales; family Amaryllidaceae; genus Allium; species Allium sativum. Next base: position 215,804,074 of record CM060916.1, on the reverse strand, counting down.
GAACCCTATTCATAAGATCCACAAAATATGCTGGTGCATTAGTCAACCCGAATGGCATGACCAACCACTCATAGAATCCAGACGGCGTCCGAAATGCCATTTTAGGTATACTCTCAACTGCTACTCGGAGCTGATGAAAACCTGTCGCGAGATCCAACTGGGAAACACTCTTGCTCCATTCAGTTGATCGAACAAATCGTCTATCCGAGGAAGAGGATACTTATTCTTCCTTGTCACCTTATTCAACTCGTGGTAGTCCACGCACAATCGAAGGGAACCATCGGCCTTGGTAGCAAATACAACCGGTGCTCCCCACTCGAAAACACTTCTTTGGATAAATCCCTCCTTCAAAAGATCGCTTACTAGCACCTTGAGCTCTCGCTGCTCTCTTGGCGCCATACGACGAAGAGGCATCACTATAGGACTGGCATCTTTCGCTAAATCAATACGAAACTCGATCTCCCGGTGTGGTGGAAGTCCGGTCACTTCCCCGAAGATGTCTAGATACTCACCAGTAATAGGCACATCTGACAACTCATCATGCGGGATGTCGAGGGAATTTAGAAAACTAGCCATCACCCCATCACTGGGTAGGCAACCAAACAGTACCCTCCACCCATCATCCGCTCTAATGGTCATCGAAGACCCCTCACAGTCTACCATCACCCCATACCTTTGTAGCCAATCATCTCCCAAAAAGAATTCCAAACTCAGTAAATCCCAAAACAAAGCAATCACAAACAAACATGCATCCATGACTCGATAAGACCAAATTACGACAAATCATACTAAGGCTACTCGAACCACCGATCGGGTTCGTCACAAATAAAGGTCTATGGACAATCTCGGGTTCCAATCTCAACCTATCTACCAGGTCACTAGATATGAAGGAATGGGAAGCCCCAGTATCAAACATTACTTGAACAGGAACATCATAAATAAAAAGCATACCTTCGATAACTACACCCTTTCCTTTCTTCATTGCAGTTGGGGCGTTCAATGAGGAAGGAATAACGTTGATAGCATATGCTCTCACAACCTGCTTCTATTTAGGGGGTTGTGGACATTCATCCTTATGATGTCCCATTTGGCCGCCATTGGAGCACTTCCTGTCCACTGGCTTTGCTCGACAATCTTTGGCATAGTGGCCCTTCTTGCCATAGCTATAGCACTCAACATGTTTCTTATTCTTCTGACCATCCTTAGCTTCGTTCTATTTCCTCTTATTCTGCAAAATTATTCTTGCCTCCACCTCTTGCCTACGGCTTTGGCTCCCCTGCAGATGTAATAGCAACCTCGGCCTTTGACTTGGGGTAGAGGCTCTCCGACCTCAATGCCTTTCCCACTATAGATTCGAAGGTCTCATTGATGTGGTTTATAAGCCTTTCACCCAAGTGCCCATCTAAGTTAGTTATGAACTTCTCGTTCTTCCTCTTGACAATATCGATGAGAGATAATCCATATTTCGATAAAGTATCGAATTCAGCAATATAATCCAAGACTACGCTACCATTCTGCTTAAGTTCCAAAAATTTCCTATACAATTTTGATTTCTGAGCAGTTGGGATAAACTTATCACTGAAGAGAGTCTTAAACTGATTCCAAGTAACTCGATCCTCAGGAGTAGTTGCTTTAATAACATTCCGCCAATTCATAGCCCATCCTTGAAGTTGACGCGATGCTAACTTTCTTTCATTGCATCACCGATTCCCAAATCCTCGAAGATGCGCTCACAACTATCAAGCCAATCTTGAACATCTGTAGTCGATTCCGTTCCATGGAACGACTTCCCACCAAGTCTAGTATAATCCTTGTTAAGCTTGGCGAAATCGGCTCTAGGCACCTGCACTACTGCACCACCACCGTTAGCAGCATTAGGAATTGCTCCCTAAGCATCCCTAAGCATTTCTCGCATGAAGGCAGTAAACATCGTCCTCATATCAGGGACATTCCCATTGTTGGCCTTTGAACCCATACTCCTTGTATATCGGCTCATCGTTCAATTTGTAGAGAAAACGATTAACCATCTCTATAGTGGTGCTAGTGCATTGCGACATCATCCTTAGATATACTAATAGTATATATAGCTCTTGAAAACCCAAATTATCAAAAATATGCGCTCTCATATACGTATACTATCTCTCTCTGGTGTCTTCCCCTGGGTTAACTATGCAACTTGGCTCTGATATCAAGTGTGACGACCCGCCCCGTACCAGCCAATATTTACTTTGAAATGCATTGTACCAATGTCCAACAAGCATGGGACGGTCGTCAAAAGAAAGGAATTTGAATCTATGAGTCATCAAGAACCTGTAGTATATCTCACAAAGCATGTAATAAAATATAATAATAACATAACTTGACATAAAACAGGCGAGACAGTGCATAAGCTGAAGACTAAACCATCATAGCAGCGGAATCCAAAATACAGCTTATGATCCAAACCATCATTATTACGACTCCAAAATACTGTCTCTAAAGAAAAATAGAAAAGGTGCACTACTAATGCCCAAAGCAGTGACCAACATCAACACAGAGAGAATATATGTAAATAGTACGTGGAAGCCTCCTGCTCATCTCTGGACAGCTACTCGTGCATGACCACCTAACTTGCCTCTAGTCTGCTCGTTTAGGAGCACCCAGAGTAATAAGAAGAGACATAAAACTCTGGGTCAAAAAAAAGTCTGGCATGAGCTATAGCAGCAAAACAAAACAATAGCAGGTATAAATGATTTTACCTAAACCTGGACCTGTAACCAAAGAGTTGGCACAATAAGGTGTACAGTACTCTCAGATAACACTAACATAAAGTGTAAAGTGGAAGTGTGCATGTCATGGTGATAGCAAATATCAAACATAGCAATCAACCTCACATCTCTCACTCAGTGCGTAAAGCATATGATGTCCCCTACTTTGATCTCCAAATCCTTTGCTACGACCACTTTGCCCTTGGGAGTCTTAATGATCCCATTGCGTTGGTCCATAGCCACTAATCCTTTGCTACGATCACTTTGCCCTTAGGAGTCCTAATGGTCCCATTACACTGATCCATAGCCATGCTACAATCACTTGCCCTTGGGAATCTTAATGACCCCATTGCGCTGATCCATAGCCACTAATCCGTCACTCAGTGGTCAACCAAAACTATAGATATCGATAACCCCTTTGCACATGTCCCGCAACAAAGCACAACTCTTGAAGTTACTCGTTGTTTCCCATCTGGATCTTGAGTAATAACTTCTCATTTGGACTTCCTTTGCATCTCGGGTTTTCAGTCTTCTCGGGTTTGGTTCGGTTCGGTTTGTGATCACCAGTTTGGTTCGGGTCGTGCCCTTCCATTTGTTAGGTTCGAGTGAAGCATCTGTTCTCTGTTCCTGCCAAGCTCCTGGGTCCGGTTCGTGGTACATTCACCGGTTCGTGTCGTGCTCCTTCACCGGTTCGGGTTGTGATCTCCTGCTCGTGGCATCGGCTCGTGGGTGCTGCGCGGTTCGGGTCGTGATGCCTCAGCAGAGCGGACCGGGATCGAGCCTCTTGGCTTGAACATGCGGATCATGATTCATACTTGCAAGCGAGTCGAGGTGATCGAGTGCGAGCGGTTCGTGGTACGTGGAGCACGAGCGGGTCGGGGTTGTGAGGTGCTTCACTAGTGGGTTCGGGGGACCCGATCCGATCCCATTTCCCGCACTTTTCCAACAAGCTTATTTCATCCGTTCACGCCATATGACGGCATTTTCAACCATTCTAACTTTACTAAACAATCAGAAAACATACCAAACAGTAGTAGCAACGTGTGTGATCAATCAAACGCATTAAAACATCAATCATGTGAGTTATCTAGATCAAACACACCTAAAATGCATGATTTCACCCTTAATCCCCTTAACCATGTTTTAACAATAGGATTAGCAAACTCAATCCAAATTCATATCAGAGGCATAAAATAGTATTCTAGAATTTTTACATATTTTTCTGAATGTTTCTAAATCATAATTTCGCTAATTATCACTAATCACCCCTAATTAGCCGTAATTAGTGAATAAACATGTTAATCACTCACCTTATCCATAAATAAATCACGGATCTGAAAATATCTCTGATTTGGCACAGATATCGATGCAACACAGCAGCTCTACCTCCAATTTGAGGTTAATTTGCCTTGATTAGATGTTTATTAGCTTAATATTGGATTAGAAAGTGATTAGGAGGTAGTTTAGAAGGTGGAGGCAATTACTAGGTTTGAAGAAATGAAAGTGGCGGCTGAGAAAATGAAATTAGATGGTTTCTTAACACATTTCAGCCTCACCATAACCCTAATCCCGAAATGGGTTATGGGCCCATCCACTAATTACCCTATTAAGCCCGCTTAAGCAGTTTTTCACCTTGCAAACCTTGTTTCAGCCATATCTCCCCAACGGTAAGTCTGTTTGATTAATGTAACCACTCTACGGAGTGGTAAACCATCATTTGAATCTAATGGAAGTGGTTTCAGGTCAAAAAAATTTACCAATCAAAAGTTATAGGCGAAACAAGATTTGCTAGGGGCAAAATGGTCGTTTAAAATTCGGCAAAAATCGTGAACATGAGAAATGACTCCAATAGTTGTTCCCCAAAGTTACACAACCATATGACTTCGTATTAAAATAAAATAAATACCCGACGTTCCTCCGATGCGGGTCGTTACAAATGATTTCAGCCATTTATAGTGTAAAGGGGGAGGGTTTGACTTGTTGACCACGGGTAAGGATTTGCGCAAAGAAAGATCCTGATGAGGTATATATGTATGTGAATTTGTTATTATTTAATTATTAACGAAACTTACGCCATAAGCTTCACGCAAATACCACATCATACTACCTCCAATTAAAACGAAAATTGAAATCCTAGCATATTAAATATTCCGAACATGATGGAACATGTTTCATTGAATTCCGTGATCATTTGTAAAAATTCCTTTATATTGTCACAATGTGAAACGATACGCGTTTTAAGTTGCGCACGACCACATACTAACTCCAATAATCTTGAAATCTAGCAATAATCAATAAGGATTTAATAAAATTAGTTTCATTGGAAAACGAAGTCGTTTGAAAATTGGTTATTCTTAAGTTTTATATTAAATCGAATTAACGATTTTATAAAAATCTAGGCGTTTAGCATTCATACGATCGAATAGTAAATCCGATCGATATGAAAATTGAAATCCTATAATGACGCACTAATACTGATTCATTGGCACAAGTTTCATTGCATTCTGAAATTGTTCACCCGATACGATATTTTACATGCAAAACAATTCTATTTTGGACACCAAATACCCTGGTCTCCAAAAATAACGAATCATACATATCCTGACCCTAAATGTCAATTCAAATTCAATGGAATAGGTCTCGTATCTTAATTCGATTGTTACCTAAATTGATACACAAATTCCTTTTAATTTAATTCATATAATTAAACGCTATAAAAAATAGCTGTGCGTTTACGGCTATCGAAGTCACATATGATATCGGATCACCACGAAATTTATTTTCATATAATAATTTAACATTACGGATCCAATAAAACTGATCTCATTGAAATTCTTGATTGTTTCAAAAATAGCTATTTTTAACTGTATTAAATTAATTTAAAATTCACATTTTTATTTTAATATTCTATCAACTTCCATTATATTCTAATAGCGTATATAACTTTTCAGAAAAGATTCCGATTAATTTCTAGATTAAAACGATATTACATTTATTAAAAACCCTTTTATATTATTCAATAAATCAATATGGTTTATAAACGATTCCATAATGAGTATTCGAAATTTGAATTGGAATAACTCAAAATCTACAATTTGAAATCTTTACTTTTCTCTTTCATTAGAAAACTATAATAAATAGATTCTGACGATTCTTATTTCAAAGAATTTCAACTTATAAAGGATTCTGTATATTCAATTGAAGTTCAAAATGTAATATTACGAACTACTGCGACGTTATGAGCTCGTTTTAAATTATAAATAAAATATACGTTCCAACCTCATTTAGTAAATAAATAAAATCCTTTTATATTTCCAAATCATTATTTAAAACTATTTTAAATGTTTACACTTAATGGTTAAAAATCTGGGTTGTTACAAAATATATGTTGGAGAAAGTATTTTGGGACATAATTGATAATTTATGCAAGTTACTTAATATTTTGCATCATTCTATACGTTAGCAAATATTTAACACCAATGATCAACATGAACTTATATTCGTTTAACCCCCTTCATTGTTGACAAACGTTGTCACATTAATTAATAAACCCTCTTTGGATTCTCACTTTGGGTCCATAATTACTAGCAAATACATTACATGTATTTAAATTATAGGAGGATAATGCTCTTATTAGTCGATAAGATGCATTCATGCTATATTACTTATTCTATTTCATTAATCCAGTAACTTGGAGGAAATTTCTAATTATATAGGTCATTTGAATACGCATGACTGCAGGTATTTATATATTTATGTTAATTGATTATTATATCATTAAATGATATCGATGCCTATAACGGTGAACTCATATCAGTTTAATCAAAAAATATTCAAGTTGTTAGTTAAATATTTACATATATGTGTAAATACGTTCGTTCACATATTACATATGTAATAGATTTGCATATCTATCTCATTTTAGTTGTCGATTTTAATACAAATTGTATATAAAGTTCCAAACCATTAAAATTTTCTTATCAAGCAAAGTCAATGTGAATCTTAAAGACCGTATTATAATATTCAAAACATCTAGTTTGGAACAGTATTGAACTTTTGGTTCAAATAAAATATGTAAACAACTTCAAGTTGTTAAAATTTATTTTTCAATACAATATGTAAATGTAAATATATAAGTAAGGTATAACTCATTGTGAAAATTTTGAATTCTTTGGATGATCAGTATTGCTCCATATGATGTAACTTCTTTAAGAAGTACAATGTTATTATTTCACATAGTTTCAATAAAGCTTCCGTCTAACAACCCGTATTTTCTGGTCGATTATTTAAATTATTTATTTAAAATGTCAGTTTGAATTTAAATAATCGAATTTAATTATTTTGAATATTTTATTAATAATATAAATAGGATATAATAATATTTTTAATTTCAAAAATATTTGGAAATGTTGAATTCGCCGTATAATGTGAATTGGCAAAATATAAAGGGTTAATATGGTCTGTATTGAAAATATATGGATGATATCGTTCGTTTAACGACCGTTGAGCGTATAGTTTATAATTTAATAATATAACGAGCTGTAGCGGCGCGGCAGTTCATAAATTGGCGTTCTGAACTTTAAACGGCCGTACAGGGCCCAATATAAGTCGGATTTTCTCGAAACAAGAAACATCCGGACTAGTTAGACAATATTTTTCTAATGAAAGGGAAAATTCGAGTTTTCGTGTTGTAGATTTTATTTTTTGTCCAAACCAAATTTTAAAATAGTCACTGTGGAATTTCCTTTATAATTTTATCGTTATTTATATTAAATAAAGGGGTTTTTAAATATTCTGAATATCGATTTGGCTCGAAATTTAACCCGGGATATTTTATCTTGGTAGTGTATACAATTCTGGTCGTATATGGCCAATTTCAATATTTTATTAATATTATATTGGCGTATTTTAAAATTGGTTTATTTTATTTGAATTGGGCAGTTTTAAAAGGGAGTTTTTTTTCAAACCTCAGTTTTCGACGAAACAAATTTTATTGAGACCGCAACAACAAATTATTGCTAGCTAGATTTCAATCGATGCGTCAATCGGGGTTATTTTGTGAGTGTGGCAAAATAAAATGCAAATAAAAATGACCATTTGAACGTGAACGAGCGCTATTCGAGCTAACGAACTCGGAATTCGACGAAACAAGATTCGTTAGGACTGTATCGTCAAATTATACTATGTCGTCCAGTGGCATCGCGAACGGAGCTTGTGTGTGACCGCAGGAGCTAATAAACAGTATTTAAAATAGCGATAGACACGAAATAAAAATCGTCAGTCGTTGTCAGTTGTCACGTCACATTAAAATATAATAAAACACACCTATATAAAGCCCCCCAACTCAGAAATTTCAGCCCAAACATAATATTCATCATCAAATTTGCAAATAAGTCCCTGTCTACAAAATCATTTATATCTCTCGATCCGTGATGAAATCGCTAGGGGGACCTGAAGGAAATTCGAGGAGGTATCATCAAGCGTGGTGGCCGAAATTCGCGATGAACGGTGAAAATTCACTTTCGTTTTTGGTGCTTTTGGAGGAGTTTTGGTTAGCGATTGACGAGGGACCAAAGGGGAAGTTGTAGAGGAGAGGGAAGGCTACGTTTTTGCTTCGGGTTGGTCGGCCTGAAGTTGGCTGTGGTGATCGGAAAGTGGGTTTGAACGTTAATGGTGTTTTTGGGTGTTTTATTTGAAGTGGCAGATGGTTGCTTCGTTTTCCGGTCAAAGGAGGAGGAATCAGCGGAGGCCCCTGAAGGAGGATGGATGGGGGTAGGCTGGCGGTTCGATTGATGGTGGTGCGGTCGGCCGTAAGTGCCTGTGGCGGCGGGTTTTGCTCGATGAACGGAAAGGGGGCGGAGGCTTTTTCTGGCGAATTGGGGCGGAGTTGGGAGGCGAGGCTACAGGCGGATAGGGAGGAGCTAAGGGCGGTTTTGATGGAGGGTCGAGGTGAGGTTCAGATCGCCTGAGGCGCCGGCCATGGGTGATCGAAGGCATCGTGTTTTTCAAAGGGAGGGAGAAGACAGGTTCGAATTTCTGGGTGAGGGAAGACGCGTGATGCGGAGATTAGGAGGAGCTGACGTGGCGGGGTTTTAATTAAAAGGTAATTATAATTTAAATTATTTTATTAAATTCTTGTAAATTTTTATAAACTTTAAACCCGCGTATCTTCCTCATACCTTAACGAAATCTGACGAAACCGGATCCGTTGGGATTGTAGGGACGAGACTTAGACGATGGCACTAACTAGGCACTGATCTGACGCAGTTGAAATTTCAGCAAATTTTGAACGTCCGTTGCAAATTAAAAAGGACAAACACATCCATCGTCAACCATAATCACTGGTGAGTTAATTCTCACACTTTTCTGGACTGCCATGATGTGATAAATCCATATAAAAAAATACAAATTGGTTGACTGGCTGCTTTGGTTGCTTATGGTTGATTTAATGGTTGCTGTTGACTATATTATCATCATTAATTTATTTATTTAAATTATATACTATCATGAAATGTTATAACAGTTTGGGATGCAGGGAAGGACAGGTTGGAGGGATCCGACCGGATTCCTCAAAATATCATGTTTATTGAACTAATTAAACCCCAAATTGACATCAGAACCTGTTGAATGTTAATGGTTGAATTGTTGTTGATCATGTTGTGATTTTTAATCAATCCACAGTATTGATTAATTGACAGTGATGCCATCGGTTTTGGCGTCGTTTTGCCGCTGGGCGAACTGACGAAGATTTTAGTTATAATTTTTTTTATAACTAAAATGAAATTTTAAGTTGTTTATACGAGTTAATTAAAATAGAAATTTATAAATATATTTATATTTATAATCACGATTTATCAAAGAATTTATTTTAAAAGGTTTATATAATGAAGAAAATGTCTTGATGATCAGAAAGGCAGAACCAATATATGGATTAGTAAAATTCGAATAATTGTTTTAAACAACAACCAAATGATATTTTTAAATTAATTAAGTTATTGATTAATTTAAAAGGGAAATGGTGAGTGAATATCAGTTAAGGATTAACTGGTGTTGACAGTCGACAAAAGGGGACTGTTTAATTTAAGGTTGGAAATTGGGTTGATTTGATTAATCAAATCGATTATTTTCGAATGTTCGTTAACTTAACGAAGGTTGTGTAAATTAGTTAATCTTTGATTAACTATGATTATCAAGTTAATTATCGATTAATGAAGTTAATTATGATTTAATGATCCTTTAAAATGATAAATTATTTATTTCTAGTTAATTAAAGATTAATTTTGTTATTCCTAAGTATAATGAAATTAACTATGATTTAAGTGGTTAATGGTTAAGAAAAATATCATTTTAAATAATGATAATCGAAGGGATTATTTTCAGTAATGAATTAAAGTAAAAAGTGATCAAACGGATATAAAGGTAACTAAAATTTTATTGGAGTCTGATAAGAGGATTTTACTCTGGATTTACAAACATAGTTTTGTAAAAGTGACTCGAAAGTTAATTCAAGAGTTCAAATAATAATTCATTTAATAAACCAAGGTAAGTTGGTTAGAATAAGGCTTGAAAGGGAAATGGTCGATTTACTTAATAAGATTAAGTAAAAAGAAGTTACAAGGGAATTACCAATAGAAGAAATGGGTTGTAATACCATACAGGAATCAAATGGCAAATAAGATTTTGTCGAGTGGTTTACCCAATCAAGGAAAGGGAATTTACACATAAAGTGAATTTCTGAATCAAAGGAAATGGTTTGGCAAACCATGATGAGTAGAAGTGGAAATAGAATATGAGGTTTTAAGTTGTAAACCTTTATTGTTTGGAGATAAGAACGGGGTCGATCAAGGTCTGATAGGTAATTAAAATACCCCAACTTGGGTGATTTCAATGGTTGAGGATGTTGGGAATAAATTATTGAGAGAATATTACAAATATTTATTTGTAAAGATTTAGAAATAAGATTAAACTGTTTGGGTTTAAGAATAAGAGGTGGATTGATTGGGTCAGATAATGAAATATGATTTTTTTTCTTATATAATGTAATTAAAAGTATAACCATAGTTCAAATGGTAGTAGAAATGGAAATTGGTTTTAAAACTATAGAGATATTTGCAATAATAAGAAATATGGAAAATGGTTTGATAATTTTAAAACGTTGTTTCAAGATTAAAAGAGAATAAAGAAGTTTTGTGAAATAAAGGAACATTTCCAAAGAAAGGAAATAGAAGTAAGCAAGTTATCCGAAAGCGAGGATTGATTAATATTTTCAAAATAATAAATCAGAAAAGTTTTGTCGAGATAAGATTATGAAATCGATAAAATGGTTTAAATGAAGTGTTTTGTTATAAACGACTAGAACTGCCAGTGTACTTAACATCACTGTTAAGATTTGATAGTTAAACAACCGACTATTAAATGAAATGTTCTACTTACCTTTTTACGAGTTGTTTTCGAAGAGACCGGGATTGGAACTAGACCCAAAACCACTTCGAATCAACTGTACGTTCGCAACTAATGGCAGGCGATGAAGATGGAGCATTGAAGACCGTATATCTTCATAAATGGAAGAACCACTAACAATCTCTGAGTCTACGTAGAGATATACTGGGGTTCTGTCATGGTTGAAATATACGGGTTGCCAGGACTTCTCGCTACTGATCCTTGGGTGATTGCTATATAGGATATGGTAGGAGAGTGCCTTCGGTTCATCCTGTTCCTGGATGACTAGTATGGACGAGTGTCTGACAGAGTATTTCCAGACGGTGACGTATATTGATTTCTTCAACCATACCAAGAGTGTAAGCGGAGAAGGAAACTTCTTTTAGCTAACACGTAATGTATTGTTGTAGACGTCAATTAGTGATTTCAATGGATCTGATGATGTGGCATTCAAAGTGATGTGCTGATCTAAAAAGGAAGGAAATTCTAGCCTTAAGCCTCATCAACCGGGAAATGACAAAAATCGGGCAGGCAACATGGCTATGTGGGTCGCTCCCATTAGGGTGTATAATCACTTATCTAGAGAAATTCCTTTTGCTTCTGTAATCTATCGATGTTGTCCATTTTTGGGAAATAGTGGTTTGAGCTTAACCGTTGGTGATATACATTCGATACACTTAAGCGAAATGAGTGGTCGGTCATGTGTGGGCCGGGTTGCAAGACGTTCTTGTTGAACCCAGTGTATTCGCCTCTAGAGATACACTATCGGCAGGTGGTCCCATACCTTGTAATAGTCGGAAACCAATTTCCAATAAGCCTTTGCGGTTTTTGATTTTATACTATATATGTAGAGCGTGAGATGCAAGCGTTCTGCTAATTTGTTATTTATTTGTGGTTTGATAGACACTATGATAATATCAGATAAGATATTGTTTCAAAAATGGTTTGGGTTATAGTAAGGTAAAAACCGTCCATGTTTATGTGTGGACTGGTCTTGCTATTATCCTTTTATTTTAAAAGGATTTCCAAAGTTAAACATGTTGTTTGTGTTATGAATTTATCACTGATAGTATTCCAGACTGACCCGGTGAATTTTGTTTTAAATCAAATGTGCTCGGGTCAGACCGAGTATATTACAGGTTAGTTTTCACTTGGAGTTCCAGGAGCTGGAAGCAAGAGGCTTCACCATTAGTTATTCAAATTGTATTTCCGCTGTGTCTGATATATGATGTACTCTGATGATTTGTATGTATATATAAAATTTTCTTTTTGTAAAGAGGTTTGATATATTATATTTATTCGTTCCGCTGTGAGATTCTGATGTGTTCTTCTTCTTTCTTCTATTCTAACATTTCTTTCTTTCTTTTCTCACCCTCTAACTTCTTTCTATTAACAGTCAGGGGTTCGATACTTGGGTTTTTGGCAAGTGATACGGGATGGTGTATCATTGTTGAAAATTCGAGCGTCGAATTTTTCCCGGGCCGTTACATTCCAGCTTTTAAATTATGAACTATTTCAAGTTCATTGATTGAGGAACTTTTGGTTCCTATGCATACATACATACATACACACACATATACACACATGTATATCAGTTTATTAATTTATGATGAACTTCTGGTTCTCAATCTTTTTGCATACTTCTAATTTAGAAGATTTTACATTCTTGCTAATTAGGAAATACTGCCTAGATTTCAAACTTGTAAACTTTATCAAATTTTATCCCTAATTCAAGACTTCAGATATCAGACATTGAGTTGTACAACTTCTAGTTTAAAAAAATTCTTTGTACAACTTCAGGTTGTGGTTCTAACTTTTTTTTATTTCTTCATTATATTAGATATTACATGCTAAATACATCGAATAATAATACATATGTTATTCATAATCTAAACAAAAACATGCACCATTTAACTTATAGTAACTAATGCATTTAATACATTTATGATATATGGTAATATAATATATTACCATAATGATACATTTAATGTGTTTATTACAAAAACAATGGAAATAACCATTAAGTGGTCCAAAAATATGAATCAACAAAATAAAATTTACTTAAATCAGCAGAACTAAATTTAGATCTGGCTGTAGTATTAATCAATGATAAAATAGAGATGAACAACTTAAAGTTGTACTACATTTCTCAATAATCATATTTTGTAAAAATACCATAAATTTTTATAATGTCTAATCAAAAATAGAGTAACAGTGGATAATCATAGAACCAAGATTTTACATTTTTTTATATGAGTGTTTCGAAAACTTGCAAATTTGTACATAAAATTCACAAATATATTAAAAATACATGTCTTAGATTCAAATTATACAATCCATATAAAGATCTTTTAGATCTTTATTTTTACATCAAAATTACCTTTTACCATTATAGAACTGTAGGTTCTAAATTTTCCTTTTTTATAATAAAAATTGTTTTGCATTCACTTCAGGTATGCTTAAACAAGATCAATATTATGATCCAAACTTAATATAATAAAAGTTCAAATTTTATCATTATTTACATATTATTATTGTATATATTAAATTGTAGCAATTTCTATGGAAAGTGTTTTGTTCATGTATAAGAGTTATCTCACTTATTTTCTTCAAGAAAATAGTATTTATTATAAATGTAATGATCTCTTCTATCAATAAAATTTTTCAAGAAATTATGTGTAGCATAAAATTGGAATATAAGCGTTTTGCCTTTTATTGAAACTTTTTCTTTCATTGATTTTTCAAATGCCGGTCGGAACAAAGTCCTCCTTCCTTACATGCATATGAGTATCTTTTGAGAGCACTGTCTTGTCTGCATGGCCCAGCCTGAACCTTTGGCTCTGATACCAACTGTTAGTGATGAATAATTTTGTTTGGTTTGCTATAAGTAAATATTAAACACACTTATATGCCTTAAGCCTTCATTTTAGCACTTAAAGGCACATTTAAAGGCTCTATTTTAGCATGTGAACTTCAGGTTTCTTATTTGAAAGAATTTGTTTACATCATGGGTTTTCAATTTCACTTTCAGTGATAAGTCAATATTGCTATTAAATTTAAGCGCTACAACATTATATCTTATACCATAATTTTGTTGGTATGCATTAAAAATAGTCATTTTTAAGAGATAATTCGTCTTCAGTCTTTCCAAAAGAATTACATATCAAAAGTAATAGTAGATCGAGAAAGATAAAATTAGATCCACCTCTACATCACTAATAATTAAAAAAATACATATATAATCAAAGCTCCATCAAACTGAATTTGGAAAACTCAAAATTATATCCGCAAATGATCGGAAGAATAAATCTAGACACAAATTTAGGGTCAATAAATTTAATTAGATCTAAAAAAATAGATCCAATCCAGATCTACAAAAGAAATAAGAAAATAGATCTAGAAGTTTGAATCTAATCTAGAAGAACAAAAGGTATAACAAATTCATAGATCCATTAATTAAGGATTTTTAAATAGAAAATAATTACAAAACAAATATAGAAATCCATTGATTAAGAGTCCTCAAATAAAAATTATTTACATGACAATTCCACAGATGTAGATCTAGGAGATTTCAAAAAATAGCTCTAATAGAATTGTGACGATCCCAAAATCCGAGGGGCGGTATTAAGGATAATCATTGGAATATAACACATCAATCATCATAGCAGAGTACAGGTAATAGCAGAACAATAAATAGAATATTTTTACATGGATATGACAGCGGAATCACAACATGTAATAACATCAGAATAGCATAGCGTAGGATATAACTTAGTAAATAAAAAGGAAGTGATCAGTCCTCATCGCCAGAGGCGGAATACATACATGCAGTGAGACATAATAAGTGTATCAGTCTACATCGCCGAAGGCGGAACATATACATATAATAATAAGTACTGAAAGTAAATCAGTCTGCATCGCCAGTGGCGGAATCATAATATAAGTACAGTAATGGCGGAAAATGTCAAAGTCGTCTCTGTGAAGTCAGCCTCGCCATGAGCCAAAATGCACTCCATACAACAGTGCAGAGCCAAAAACAACCTGTCACCTGTGAACTAGGCTTCCCGTGTGAAAATAAGGGCACCCGCGTTTGCAAAGTGAAACAAACAACGAGTCAGTCATGGGGATTGGTATGAGGAATCTATTTAACAGTTTAAAACAACAGTAATAAGCAAATCATAGGACCACGCCACTTTCGCGGAACGGGTTTACTCCAGTGATTGCTAGTGCATTTAAAACAAAGTAAATTCTTTTAAAACAACGCAATGCTTTTAAAAAGAATGAAGCCATTATAAGACTCAAGTCCCATCATACAATGCAACGCAAGCCGGAGGATAGAGTTTTACCTTATAATGGCCAAATATGCTTGATACGTATAAAGCAAAATCATTTGATATTATTACTAGTGCATGTATGTTTCAAAAACGAATAGCATCATAAATATCAATCATAGACGGCATAAGTGCCCCATACCACTATGTCGCCATACTAGTTCTAAAATCGAGTCCGTTATTTCGTATTGGAAATTGGATTTCCGTCATGAGTCGAGGCAAGGGGCAAGCTCCTCTCCGCTTCGAGACATTCTAGCAAATGCCTCGGGACTACACACTCTGGGTAACCCCTGGATGCTTCAGGGCCGGTCCTCTCTTACGTTTGAGGATTATTTATTCCTGAACACACGTTTCCCGGTCCTTATAGACCTATAATCGAGGCGCCTCGCATTCCAACAACCACAAAGGTGAAAAGTAGATATATATGTCAGGGCTGGTAAGTCACTGACACCACCATAGCTAGAAAGAAACGTCGTGCTCTCCCTACAGTCCTTATCCCGTTTTTAACTCATACCGGGGTGTGAGGCTCACGAATCTACGAAATACACAAAGCTAGGCCACGTAGACCGTGCTTTGATCATCAACCACGAAACTTTGCTTTGCAACAGAAGCCTTGATCACAGCATCTTGGCATGCCACATAGGCAGTCCACTCCATACGATTGATTTCCATCGATATATAACCTCTGAGCTCGTACGTCTCAGAGAAGGGCGTTAAGCAAAAGAATAAATTCTCCGCCGCCAAACAGATATATATTTAACAGAGATCAATCAGTATAGAACAAAATCCAATGTCAGTCACACAGTCCATTTACAAGTCCGTTCTGGGTCTGAACGAAACCGGAGGCGTCAATTCCTCGTATATCCGTACAATCAACACATACGTTCAGACGGCTACTACTTCCGTCCCTTTCCGGTAGCTACTCCGGTCAGGAACCTCAGCAGCGCCCATCCAACCGATACGAAGATCGTCGGTCTTGAATCGTCTTCGCATTTTCCAATTCGAATCGCTCGATAAATTATTTGAAATGAGGGTTAGCTCGGCCTTTTCAAATAATTCACGTCATTAGAATTTAAATCGATTCTTTCTATGGTTATATTATTCGACATCCATCTTTCAGTTCTTTAGTGTTATTTTCGTGTCAAGCACATACAACCATCAAATATCAAACAATTCAAGCCCAATTGGTCTATTTGCAATCTATGTTGCTTATAATATCTTATAACGATTTTTCAGATTCGTTAGAAAGGTATTCATAAACAGATTTAAATATTTTCAGTTTCGCTAAAATCCGTTATATTTTCCATCTGGTACAGTTAGACAAAGTTTGTATTCAAAATTTCAAACTGCAATACTATACCCAATTCTTTATTTTATTGAAATATGCTATTTCAATTATTCAAATTCTTTGGTAATAACCAAATTTAAAAAATTTAAATTGGTTCACATTTTCCGGGTTATTACAAGAATCTTTTATTGATAATGCGTTATCAAATAAAGCAAATACAGATAATAAAAGGAGAGAAGCCATTAGAGAGAATAGAAGAGATAAGGCATAGATCTTTTATTTCTATTGATTTAGTTGTGAAAATAATGTAAACAACCTCTCTATTATAAAGCCTTCATGACTTGTAAATTATTGTAAAGTCCCTAAACACATTAGCATATTCACACTTATTACTTTAACATACAACATCTTAATTATTATTTGATTTAGTTTTAAAAAATGTCCGTGGTATCATTTTATTTTCATCTCTTCTATCAAAATAAACAATTTCTAGCATCTTAAAATGTTTGTAATATTATGACTTCTGCAAAAAAAAAAATAGTGCAATTTCGTAAAGAATAGAAACTCGTATCTTTTAATGTGAAATCTATGTCAAAGTTTTAGCCAAATGTGTAGAAAACGTTAAGATATACATCTGAAAAATACTATTACTTTGCAGTGTAAGTAGTTGTTCTACATAATAATTGCCATAGTAAATAGAATAATTATCCAACATATGTTTGACAATAAAAAGTTGAAATGCAGTTATTTGCTTTTGTAAGAACAACACTCATTTTGATGTCTTGTGAGATCAAATCCATGACATTTAAGACCTCAGCCCATAACACCATTCCACACACCAGTTGAATTAGTGATCCTTAACAACGCCTACAATTACTATACTGTGTTAGAACGAAGCTAGTGCCAACCTATATTATATACACAGAGTTCACAAATTTGTTTTATATTTTTAAGTTTTGAAAATGAAAGTGTATGGTTATGGTTATTTTAGTAGAATTTATTTTCCTAAAACACTGTTGAAAAACATTTTCTTATAATTCTATTTAAGTAACTTCAAAGCACACAACATATAACATTTTTTTAAAAGCGTATTGGCTTCATACAACAAATGATAACATCAACCACCAATCATTTTTAACTTGGTAAGAGGTACATTACTAAGCGTCACTATAAGTTTTCAAATGTAAGTAATATACATTCAATATAATTTTATTCTATATTATGAACAAACAAAGATTTTGGTTGATAATAGTTTTTTAAGCATAACATATAAAATTAATGTTTGAATGGATATACTATTAAAACTTTTCTCCAAATATCATTTCCAATTAGGAAAACTTTCCTTTTAACATTATCCCATACTAAACGCATTTGAAAAATATTGAAGTTAATTTGATACATCACATTTTGTAACGACCAAGATTTTTCGGTCATTTGATTTTGAATATTTAGATTTATTTTAAATATTATATTGGAATATTAATAGATTTTAATGTTGAATTCGTTTATTAGAACGAAATTTGAACATTAAATTTTTATTTGATTTAAATCGAGCTCGAAATGTCGCGGTAGTTCGTAATATTGAGTTTTGAACTTCAATTGAATATACATGATCCGATATAAGTCAAAATTTTGTGAAACAAGAAACGTTTAAATCTTGTTGATTATATTTTTCGTATGAAAGAGAAAGATCAAGATTTCAGTTTACAGATTGCTAGTTATGCCCAAATCAAATTTGAAAATAGTCGCTATAGAAATCGTTTATAAACAATAACGTTTATTTAATTAATTTAATAAGGATTACTATATAATTTGGATATCGTTCATTTCGAAGCTGTTAATGTTGGGTTATAAATCCATATTGTTTATATGTGAAGCAATATGATAATTTTATTTGGATATATATGATAATAATAATTTATTATTATTTAGTTGGATTATTTTGGAATTTATATAACATTCTATCGATATTATATAAGCATTTGAATAGCCATTTTGTAAACGACCTCGGTTTTTTATGAAATTAGTTTCATTGGAATTGTAACGTTATAGTATTGTGCGGAGTCAAATTTCGTGGCAAACGGATGTCATATGTGGGAGCAGTGGCCATAAACGCGTAGATTTTTAATTTATTCATTTTATCAATTTAAATTGGAAATTTAGAATAACGGTTTATCTAACGAACTCCGTTTTCAGCGAAATTAATTTTATTAAATCCATAAAGATTTATAATTGTAGCATTTCAATTCTCAAGTTAATTGGATTTTATTTTGTGATCGTATGCAATTTAAATGCACATTGATTCACATATATGGGTTATAAAAGAATTTTCACAAACGATATCGGAATTCGACGAAACCTTTTCTATTGTGTCCGGAATATTGTTTTAGCTTAGGATTTCAAATTTCATCTCGATTTGAGATCGTATGTGTTTATTTTTGTGCGTTACTTCAGCGTGAAGTTTCGAAAATAATATGATATTCAGTATGGCCCTATATATATACCTCTTTTAACACTCAAACCCTAGCTTTTTAGGTCAAAACCCACGTTCGTGGTCAACTGCTTTCAACCGCCTCCCATTAGAAACCAATGGCCAACAACAATCCCTCTTTCTCCCCCTAAATCTTCTATTATATTCCATGATTTGACGAATGTTCAATAACAAATATGATCAGCTCTTCGAGAGCTTCCAATGAGTGGCTATGATGGGATATTACGATCAAGGGTGTTCGGAAATGGAGCATAATGGGTCAGCGTTCAAAGTCCTTTTTGGAGCAATAGTGACTGTTGAACTGGGACACGACTGTGGCGGTGAAGGAGATGGCGTTGCATGTGGTGGGTGTTGATGGGACTCCGGTGAACTGAAGTCGACGTGGCATGGTTGAAGTCAGGTGGAAGTCGGCTTTGTTTTCTTTTGGGAAATCTAGAGCATAGAAGTATCGACCAATTTTTTTTAAAAAGTCATGAATAAGGGAATTAGAGGAGCTGAGGAACGGTGATGTGAATAAGGGAATTTGAGGTGCTAACGTGAGTTATGGTGACTGGAGTAGGAGTTGTTATGTGGGGATTGCACTGATAATTTTAGTTCGGTAGGAACAGTGAACGAAAGCTCTGGCCAGAGGAAGGATGTGCTGAGGCGCTGGAGGTGGTCGGATATTCAATGGATGGAGGTGTTGGAGCTTGCATGGGATCATGGTTGGAGTTTGAATGTAGGAACAAATGGTGGAAGTGTAAACGAATCAGGTGGGAAGGAGAATTAAAATACTTAACTATAATTTATATCTACATAACCATGCGTAATATTTTTTTTACGTGGCCAATAGATTAAATCAAGTTAGTATAAAGTGCCTAATTGCCATCATGTATCAACGTGGGTCGATTGAGGTATATATATCTAAATGTGGCATATTTATATATAAGTAATTAATGTTTTAAAATAATGAATGGGTAAGGACCAGATTGAAGGTATAAATATATAAACATAATTAATAGTTTGATTTACAAACGAGCCAAAAAATTTCTTGTGTGCCCAAATAAAATGGATAGATGGGTCTAGCCATGAAATTTAACGGTCTAATTATTATAAATACAATTAACCTTAAATTAAGTTTTAATTAGGGTATTAATTTATGTAAATTAAACTATAACTGATAATGTGCATAACTCACGCTTATATTAATTGAATTGGACCAAATATGAGATGCTGCAATTGTCTTGACGAGCGCTTCATTCTTGAACAAATTTGGACACGTTTGGATGCAGCTGGAGCTTCCAATTGAATTAAATTCATGTTTAATTTAATTGAAATTGGTCATTCTCCCGACGAACGGAAAAAAGGCGAGTTAAACTCACTTAGTTCTTCCCACTTTTATTTATATAAGTCGGTTTTATAATTGTGTGCTATGGTTTCTAATGATTAATTGTTTGTTAAATATATATATTGTTTGAACCGATGAAATTAAACGTTGTTTAATTTCAGTGAGACACCAAATCGTTATTCTAATGTTAGGACCCAATTGAGGTAACTTACCTTTTGGCCACGTTTATAATAATATAAATGTTTTTAATTTAGTTGTTTGGATTGTTTGCTAATATAAAATGGTTGATGTTAAATTGTTATTATTGATTGATTATTGAATTTATATCCATATATTGAATTAAATGATACTATTTTGAGGTAACGTATTTGGATGCAGGGAATAACAGGTTGGAGGGATCCAACTAGATTCCTTGCAGCAATTGTTAAATTTTATTATATTATAATATACGTTGATTAAAATGAAATTGTGATTTAGGGATTGACAGGTTGGAGAAATCCAACATAATTTCTCAATCATATTGATAATGTTTATCATTATGATTTGTTGTGTTCATTTGGACGTGAAATTGGTTCATATTTCACAGTTTGGTACTTTAGCATATATTTATCTCTTAAGTATCGTTGATAAAAGATTAATGAAATCGATATTAAATCGATTGTGAATGGTTTCTAGTTATACACACACACACACACACACATATATATATATCTGAAATACGATGTTTACTTTAAAGATAAACACTGAAGGTTTATTTATGTTTTTAAAACTATTTACATTAAATTAATGGAATTTTCCAAGATATTATTAAACAAATGATTTAGCGATATAAACTAAATGGAATTGTTAAAATAATTTTGAAGAAGGGATTCAAGCGGTGTAAATGGAATTTTAAAATATTTTTTAATGTTGAAATGATATGAAGGATTTGATTTAAAAGGAATGGAAAGTGATTATTCGTAAGTAATAAACGTTTTTGCGAACGTTGGTTATATATACACGAAATGAGAGTAAATGGGTTTTTCGTGAATGGGATTAGTGAAAAATGGAATTGAAAGTAGAATATGAATATTGATATATAAATGGGAATTGAGGCAAATACCCAGTAAATGAGATTTCAAGGCAAGATTGCCAAAAGATGTTATAAATGGAAACACATGTAAAACGAGTTATATGAAAATTGTAAAAAAGGAATTTGTATTTGCAAATAGAAAGGAATTTACAAAGGAATGGTTAAGATATTTGAAAATGAAACGTTAAGTAATTTATAAATGAAAGGTCAAATGATTTTGTAAGTGAAATGCGAATGGTTTTTGAATGAAATACGTAATATTTATTTATATAGATTAAGTTGGGCTATTTAGTTAATTTTTATGAAAAGATATTTAAAATAAAATGTGGAAATGACTAGTGGGATTATAAGGAATATAATCGGTTTAAAAATGGTAAAAGGGATTATGATGTGTTTTTCTAAGAAATTGGAACTTGTTATATGTTGGATGAATTAAGTAATTTTCGAGGTGTCAATCTGATGTTGGTTTCGGCCTTTGGGGTTGATTCTGATAGATTTATTCAAATTTACAGCGAGGAGCCATGAGTAGAAGTGTAACAATAATGGAATTTTCCTATATCTAATAAGGAAAGAAATGTTTCCCAAATTAGAAGTTTTATTATTTAACCGATGACTGGTTAATTAAAGAGGCTAAATGATGTTGGGTATTAAATTAGCGATTTTTTATTTATTTTTATGGATGAATGGTTGTTTATTTGATAGTTAAATAACTGACTATCAAATCTGACCTATACGATTGTTGTTATGGAAAGACCAGGATTAAATTTATATTCGAAAACCATTCTGACCAACAAATATGTGGGAGATGCTGATTAAAGATAGAGCAATTGAAGACCGTTGATCTTTATGAGCGGAAGAGCTGCTTGAATTTCTCTAGTGGCCGCCAGAGATTTTATGATATGATTCTGTCGTAAGTGGAATCTACGGATTGTAACGACTACTTGCTACTAATCCATAGGGTGATACGTAGGATGTGGTAGGAGGGTGCATTTGGTTTATCCTGTTCCTGATTGACTTGTATGGACGGATGTCTGACAGGGTGTTTGTAATAACCCGGAAAATACGAGCCAATTTAAAATTTTTAAATTGGTCATTTCAAAGGAATTTGAACAATTGAAATAGAATATTTCAATAAAATAGTGAATTAGAAATAGTGAGTCAGTTTGAAAATTTGAATTCAAACATTGACTGACTGTGCAGGGTGGAAAATATAACGGATTTTAGTGAAACCAAAAACATTTAAATCTGTTAGTTAATACCTTTCTAACGAATCTGAAAAATCGAAGTTTCATAACGGGAATCAAAAGTTATGGCCGAATGAATTTTCAGAATGGTCGCTACATAGAATATATAGCACTGGAAATTTGATATTTTGCATACGACCTTGGAATTCGACGAAACCACTTTTGTTCGGTCCGGGATGTCAAATTATTGCTAGGTTTCAAATTTCATAATTTTTGGAGCTAATATGTGAGCGTGGCAAAAGAAAATGCGTTTGGTCAATTTCTATTAAATTGGATCGACCAGAAAATGGCCATTTTTCAGACGATCTCAGAATTCGACGAAACTAGTTTTGTTGGGACCGTAGCGTCAAAACATAGCTAGATTTATTTTTCTGGAATTTTTCGAATCAGTTTGTGGCCCTGGCAAATTGAAATGTACGTTCAAAGTTAAAAATTAAATGTTTTATACTTTAATTTGAAAAATAACTGACTGTAACAGTCGAATTGGCTAACAAAACATATCCCATTGTGTCCAGAATGGGGGTATTTAGCTAGGGGCGACAGTCGTTGGGTTTGAAAAGGAGTTCGTTTGAGAAAACACTATTTAAAAATTTATTAAAACCATCGACCAATCATATTTCTGCATTCATTATTTTAAAAAACAAAAACAAAAACAAAAAACCCCAGAACCAACGGCGAAACCCGTTCACCCCCTTCCAGGCCCGATCGCCGCCGCTACAGCCGCTTCCAGACGCCGCCACCACCGCCGTTCGCTTCGCCTCCGCCCCCTTGTCAGATCCGACCCCAGCTCGACCACCCTCGACGCCTCCTCCGCCTGAATCGAGGCCAGAAAGTTCCGACCTTTCTGGAGCCGCCGACGACGATCCCGACCACCGAACGCCACCAAACCACCACCGACAGGAAGCCCTCTCTTCCCTCTTCCACGTCCAACCCGCCGATCATCCCCTCGTGCCTCGGTTCTCGCGAAAACCGTAAACCTAGTTTTGAACCATCGTGAAAGGTGAGTTCTTTTTGATGTTTACACTTTGAAAAATCATATCTTTTTGATGTGTTAACGAAATTCGATGAAACAGGAAACATCACGACCGCAAGGAAGCTCTCTACACTCTAGAAGAAGCCGCGGATTTTTCTGACATCGTATCTATTTTTAGCGAAGCAACAAACCAATGTGAGAAATCTAAATTAAATAAATTTGAATGGAAAATGTCGTGTATAAATTATATTAGCAAAATATAAATTACACACGTGTTGTATACCTCATGTACATGCGTGGTGTAAGCTATATAAGCGAAGTATGAATTATACGTGCATAGAATAATTGATATATGTGTTGAAATGCAAGTGAAATATAGCAATAATATATATATATATATACATACTCCCCTCGTCCACAAACCATGGACGATATTTGTTGTTGTGAATTGGTGTGAAATATTGGATGAAAAATACGAATGGTTGAATAATTGTTTGTGGTTGATATTGTTTGGTTGTGGTTGAAAAATACCCATTGGTGATTGAAATGAATTGGAAATATTTGTGGAAATAAAAATAAACATGCCGCCTGCATGCGAATTAGATGCATGAATCCCCATTGTCAAAAACCGCGAGGTTTTAAGGTAGAGCGAGGAGCCGTACTAGGGACGGTGCCGGTTTTAACTACCCTGCCGTTATGCTGCCGAAATTTTGAATAATCTTTGTGTGTTAGAATTATTTTCATATGTTGAAATTATCTTCATGCGTTGAAATTAAAGTCATGTGTTGAAACTATATTAATGTGTGGAAATGTTCATGTGTTGAAAAGTGATGTGTGAAAATTAAATTCATTTGTGAATGAATGAAGTGTTTAAACAATAAAAATCACATTTTTATAATATATATGAAGTATGAAAAATATTCGCCTTATATATAAATAGTTTTAACAATAAAAATCCTATCTTTCTTATATGAACAACATAAATAAAATATCCATGTGTGGAAATGCTCATGTGTTGAGAAGTGTGTGTAGTGGAAAATTTCATGTGTTGAATAAAAAGATCGAACAATAAAAATTACATTTTTATTGAAACTATGAAGTGTTGAAAACATCCATTTGTCGAATAAATATTTTAAATGATAAAAATATCATTTTTATCATATATGTGATGTGCTAGAGATATGCGGACGTTGAAATAAATATTGGTGAAGGAATATTATTTTTAACATGCATAGGAACTAAATAAAATAGTCATGTGTTGAAATCTATTTTAGTTCGCCAAAATTATCATCTTTGAAATGTGAAGTGTTAAAAATAGCCACTTGTTCAAATAAATGTGCATGAGTTGAAATATACATTAATTAGCTAATGATATGATTTTAGCCTATGCATGCAACATTAGAATGAATGGTGTTTTTAAGCCAAAGTAAATCAAATATGAAGTTGAATGGAAAATGATAAGTGATAAAAACTATATATATGTACATGCATATTTATTGAACAGGTTATAGCAAAGGGGCTAGAGAAGAGGAATAAAATTTTGTGCCCGACAAATAGGTACACATTTACTGTTTTGTTTGGGTGATGATTTTATGAGCCTGTTGGCTAGCCGCTTGGCTTTTTCTTTTTCTTTTTGACATGAGACGCCCGTGTGGCTATTTGGGAATTTTCCCAGCCCCTCCCGTACAAAGGAGGTTATGGCGAAATTTTCCGAAATTTAAAGGCGTTAGTGAAATAATTGAAGTGGAAACGATATAGGAATTTTTGAATGAACTATATTTATATAAATATATAAATATAAATAAAATTAAAACGAAACGTGGCCGTGCAGTTCGTGTTTTGAAACCGTGATTTCAAACGACTAGTGTGGGAAATCTGACCATTGGATTTTCCCGAAACCGCAACCGTTGGGTTCGCCTTGGAAATATCTTTCCAACGGCACCAACTTTGTGAAGATCCGACGGTTGGATTGTCTGGAATGTTTAATTCAAATCTGAAGAAAAACAGCGCCCGAAACGATTATATTTATATATATATATATAAATATAATTAAATTAAATCGAATAACGACGCTTCAGTTCGTAAATTGAAATCGTAACTTCAAATCGCTAGTGTGGAAGATCCGACCGTCGGATTTTCCCAAAACTGAAACCGTTGAATTCATTTTGAAATGACCTTCCTAATGATATAAAATTTGTGAAGATCCAACGGTTAGATTTTCAGATATGTGTAAAACAAAATTAGTGAAAAGCAGCGCCAGTGCATCGATACAACCTGAAACGTCGTTTAATTAAATTTGGCCGTTTTAAATTAAATAAAAATGGCGATATATCGTTATAAAATACTATAGACGATATAGAGTGAAAATAATCCCATTTTGTTGTGTTTGCTTGATATGTGATGGTTGAATGTATTTAACATGAAAAGTATAACTAAAGAACTAAAAAGTGAATGTTGAATAAACCAACCATGTGACAAATTGATTTGAAAATCTAAATATACGTGGATTATTTGAAAAGGCCGAGTTCATCTCATTTCAAATAATCAATCGACGTTGAGAAGTCGAAGAGTCGAAGACGGTTGAAGACCGACGATCTTCACATTAGATGGATGGGCGCTACTGATGCTCGTGATTGGAGTAGCTACCATGAAGGAACTGAAGTAGTAGCCGTCCAAACATACTGTTGATTGTACGGATATGCGAGGAATTGGTGCCTCCGGTTTCGTTCAGACCCAGAACGGACTTGTAAATGGACTGTGTGTCTGACATTGGATTTTGTTCTGTGTCGATTGATCTCTGTTAAATACATATCTGTTTGGCGGCCGAGAATTTATTCTCAAGCTTAACGCCCTTCTCTGAGACGTACGAGCTCAGAGGTTATGTATTGATAGAAATCAGTCGCATGGAGTGGATTGCCTGTGTGGCACGCCTGAGTGGCATATGATCAAGGCTTCTGTTGCAAAGCAAAGTCTTGTGGTTGATGATCAAAGCATGATCTGTGTGACGTAGCTTTGTGTATGACGTGAATTCGCGAGCCTCACAACCCGGTATGAGTCAAAAACGGGAGACGGGCCGCTGGGAGAGCACGACGTTTCTTTCTAGCTATGGTGGTGTCAGTGACCTACCAACCCTGACATTATATATACTTTTCACCTGTGTGGTTGTTGGAATGCGAGGCGCCTCGGTTATAGGTCTGTAAGGACCGGGAAACGTGTGTTCAGGGATAACTAATCCTCAAAAGTAAGAGAGGACTGGCCCAGCCGATTCCAAGGATCATAGTGGGGTCCTGGGACATTTGCTAGAGTGTCTCGAACCGGAGAGGAGCTTGCCCCTTGCCTTGACTCATGAAGGAATCCAATTTCCAATACGAAATATGCGGACGTGATTGTATTACTAGTATGGCGACATAGTAGATGGTAGTTATGCCGCCTAGGATTGATATTTATGATTAAATTTTCTTTTGAAACATATATGCACTAGTAATAATATCAAACACTTTTGTTTTATTCGTATGAAGCATTTTTGGCCATTATAAGGTAAAAACTCTATCCTCTGGCTTGCGTTGCATTGTGTGATGGGACCTGAGTCTTATAATGGCTTCATTTTATAAAAAGCATTGCGATGATTCAATCATTTACTTTATTTCATGCACTAGCACTCATTGGAGTAAACCCGTTCCGCGAAAGTGGCGTGGTCCTTTGATTTGCCTTATTATTGTTGTTAATAAGTTATGTAGATTTCTCGTACCAGTCCCATGACTGACTCGTAGTTTGTTTCACCTTGCAAACTCGGGTGCCCTCATTTTCACACGGGCAGCCTAGTTACAGGTTTCTGATGCACCTTTTGGCTCATGGCGAGGCTTGACTACACCGTGCTGACTTGGATTTTCTCCGCCATTATTGTATCTATATTATGATTCTGCCATTGGCGATGTAGACTGATATTTATTTTGTGTACTCTTTATGTATGATTCCGCCTCAGGCGATGGTGATTGATTATGTATCATTATGCACTAAGTAGTATCCTGTACTGTGCTTCTCTGATGTGATGATATCTATATGATTCCGCTGTCATATGTGTGTAAATTATTCTATTTTCTGTTTATGCTATTATCTGTGATCTGCTAATGATGATTAATGTGTTATATTCCAATGATTATCCTTAACACCGTGTCACGGGGTTTTGGGATCGTCACAGTATTTCCAACGGGGTCACATACGTGATTTCTTGAAATGTACCATAGTTGGTGGAGAGAGGGGCACTTCTCTTAGCTTAACAACTAGAGTATTTTTGTGGGCATCAATTAGTGATCTTCTGACGGATCTGTCGATGTGGCATTCAAAGTGAATGGTAACCAAATGTGCCAAAGATATTTATAACCTCAAGCATCATCAACTAGGAAATGGCGAAAATTGGGTAGGTCGCATGGCTATGTGAATTACTCCCATTAAGGTGTATTGTCACCGTCCAGAGAATATTCATATTTGTTCTTCTTTTTATTTCTGTATCTCCCGGGAATCACGGTGGCCGCGACAAAAAGCTGCAAGGTGACAATATATTTGGAACATTCAAACGAAGTAAATGGACGGTCATGTTTGGCCTGGGTTGCAAATTGAACCCGGTGTATTCCTCTCTAGAGATACACTGTTGGAAGGTGGTCCCATACCTTGCCATAGAAATCCATTCTCCAGTAAGTGCTCGTGGTTTTGATTGTATACTATGGATGTAGAGCATGAGATGTAAGTGTTCCGCTAGATTGTTATTTATTTGTATTTAGACAATATTATAATATCATAATAAGATATGATTTCAAAATGTTTGGGTTACCGTAATGTAAAAACCATCTATGTTTATGTGTGGATCGGTTTTACGATTATCCTTTTCTTCCCGAAAATATTTGTTAACTTTAAAATGAAGTTGGATGTGGCTTATAGTGGGTTTCTCACTCTAGTTCACCAATTGATTCGGCGCTTGAAATGTTGGGGTTAGACCGTGTTTTAAAGGTTCAGGTTATCGGATGTTGTGAAGAGACGAGCTGGAAGAGTTCAAACATATGATATTATAATTATTATTCCGCTGTTTGATTGTAAATGAGGACAGATTATTATGACTGTTCAGACGTGTGATGTACTCTGATGTATTTTTCAAGCTCTCAATAAATATTTAATTCTATATTATATTTTGGTCCGCTGCGTTTGAGACTATGTGTTGTGTTGTTTCTTCTTCTTCTATTCTAATATTTCTTTCTTTCTTATATCACCCTCTAATTTCTTTCTATTAACTATCTACTTTTCGTGCAATTTCGATTGACATGGGTTGATAAATATCGGCTTAAACTATATGGAAAAAGTGGGTCGTTACACATTTCTTATTACATATAGCGCAATGTGACATTGAAAATATATGTAGAATATAACTATGTGGTCAAATTTTTGGAATAAATGAAAAATCCTTTCCTTTTACTTAAAAATTCACATAAATATAATCATAGAAACAATACAGCAATTAATATAATTCAATATGAAATAGTATGTCATAATAAAAATGGAATGCTTGTGGATACACGTAAAATTATTATTTTTTGACATTACATTACAAAATTACAAGATCAAATGGTGTAAAGAGAAATAAGTAACAAATTGAACTATTATAAATAGATTGTTATTAGTAGATATATTTTCTTACTTTGGATATTCATACTTTAAAACAAAAAGAATATGAGACTATGTTCGCTTAAAGAAAAGAAAATAAATAAAGTATGCGTTTGTGTAGCAAAGTGGAAAAAGTAATGAAAGTTAATTTTTTTTAATTATGAACCAAAATTTGTAGGAATTATAATTTACTTCGAGGTATATTATGCATTTTTCAATAAAAGGCTAAGATAAAACTAGCGTATTGGTTAAATCCATTATATGTCTTCGACATTTCACAATGTGGTTAACCGAAGGGAAAATTTAAACTCTTCTCCTTAAGAAAATAAAAAAGCACCTCACACGCAATTCAAAATATAACTGATTTAAGTTTAAACTCTTTATTCAATCATTTCCAAATTTCATCTTGTCATTTCATGTCATCAACCTCTACTTCACAAATAATATCGTAGCAAACATCAATAATTGTTTTTATTTGGAGTATGAATTGAACAATATCCACGAATTTTGGTTGAAGCATTAGTCTAATGTCAATATGAACATTCGTAAAATTATTTATATATATCCAACCTAATTATAGCAATACTCAATTACTACACTTGTAGGGAAAAAGTTATAATATTTTTATATTACTAATATATATTATTGCCTTTCGAGCACATGTAAACATTACCATAATACCTTTCTATTTATTTTTTTGCTGAAAATTATCAATAAATATTTATTTTGTTCTTCTTTTAAATTTATGAAGAAAAGAATATTTGTTGGGAAATGGCATGAAGTTTCAGTTTCACTAAGCTTCTATGGAGTACATGTAGTCTTTGAAGTAAGGAAGCAACTGCTAATGTTATAAAATAATTCACATTGAATATTCACTCATAAAGTCAAGCAAACACATTTCTTTAAAAATATTAGTGGTAAAAGAACTTCAATGGTCACAAATTGATTCTCAAACACTTAAAATTACAATGATATAATATCTAACCAATTCTCTAATTAAATTGAATACCATGTCACGAGAATTGATTGCAATTAATTTCATTATTTCAAATTCAAATAAAATGAAATTGATAGCAATTAATTTCTTTTAATATTATTGTTGTGATCTCCAATTTGAAATTAATTAACTTATAAACATTATAAGTAACTACATGTCAATCCTTAATCTATAAATACCTCCAAACATTAAAAAATAATAATCAAAACAACATAATTTTAAATAAACTTTGGAAAATAAAAAATAAATATCACGTTAAACTAATGTATTTCTTAGAATCTAGTGCTTAATATGCACTAAAAACGAAAAAAATTGTGCTGCTTATGAACATTGCATAGTTTATTGAGTGTTGACCTGCCTTTTTGCAAGGCCATCACACCTTGGACTTCTTATCACCGGATCTCTAAGGATTCGAGCATGGACTTAAGCAAGCCTAGACATTATTGGTTGAAGCAACATAACTCTAAAAGACTTGGACTTTTGGTTCACTAAACTTCAGCTCGACCTTTTTCGGTTCAACCGATCCGTCTTGACCATTCCGGTTCAAGTTTGCACTACATCATCTTATTCTGGCTCAGCTAGCCTGGGTCGACCATCTCATCTCTACGTGGGTTCCAACCTGCTATGCTGTATCATAACTTGAAGGAATAAAGTAAAGGAAGGATATCTCTTCAGATCGAACAACCCGGCTAGACTATGTCAAACCATCCCGGCTTGACTATGTCGAGCTGGATGCAGGCACTTTCCACGACCTGAAAACTTGTTCCACTACTCAGACATGATCAACACACTATTCCTCTAAATCCATATCGTTCGTCATTTATCTTAGTTTAACCGGATCCGACCACAACTATAAATACACCTCTAGGGAATCATTTCAGGGGATCTTCTGGCATTTAAGTCTTCTAGCTCCCTGGTGCATGTACAAGGACATTGTCGTGTCCTCTCTTAACACTTTTCTCTACTTTCTTATATGAAAATAAACTGCATTTGTAATTGTACAGTATAATTAATGATAAATTACATCAAGTGGATGTAGGCCTGATTGTCAAACCACTACAAAATCCTGTTGTCTTGCCTTTTCTCCTTTTTATCTATTATTACTTCATATTCTGTGCTTTGCATACGATTCTAGGGTGTTTAGACCATTTTTTGTGCAAACATTTTTGTGCTTACACTGAGAAAATAATTTAATTTTGAATGTCAGATCTTTTCATCTACTAATGGATATCGTATTCCATTGAAGGGAGATCCAAAGTTGAATTACTTGCTACTCAGATTTGTATTAACCAACAAGGTAGTAATAGCCATAGCATGAAGGAAAGGACTCATACAATCTCGAAGATGCTTGGAATTTCAATGCTCTAATCTACCTTGGATCGAGCTCCGCTGCTAACATTGGAGGCATCCTGGCCTCGAACGGGCCTACCTCGCCACCTCTGGTTCGGCATGCTTCTGGATCGATAATGTGGGATCAGAACCTGCTATGAACATATGCTGCATAAACACAAAGGACTTATGCGAAGTAACGAGAATCTCAAATGATCGAAAATTGGATGGCTCATCTCCGGTTCAACATGGTCGGCTTGTCTAAGTTGGTGTACCACCACTTCCTTTCTTTCCAGATCGACCAAGATCTCGGATCAAATAACCCGGATCGATAATCCTGACTCGGTGCAGCCACATCACCACATTTCCAAAAGTTGCCTCCGGATCGAACAACATAGTTTGACCTGATCGAATCTAGGATCAAATATGCCGACCTAGGTCATTTTGTACTGTCGTTATGAACTCTTTAAGCATGCTTAACAAGAAAATGTGTTACATGTCGAACTGAGACAAATCTACTTTCTTAAGTGAACTGATGTACGACCTAAATTCAAAAAAAGGGACTTAATATTTTTGGGTGCAATGCACTTGAACCCACTCCGCAACATGGTAGCTAGCAATGATCATCAAGATTTGATAGCCAAGCCTCGATTGTTAGTCCGAGAAAACGAACAGTGAAATGGTGACGACTGGGATTCTTCCTAGATCCATAACTTTTTCGCAAACATTATTTAACACGTCGAGTTCTTATGGAAATTCAACTTGCCAACTATGACAACCTATACGGGGAAGACTAATTCCTGACAGCTCCTTCCACAAATATGGATAGTACATGTGTTCTGCCAAAGTAATGAATGTTATTCTAGAAGGAGTAGCGACCACCAAGTTTACATGACGTAATTCCATCCAATCAACAAAATCACAAATGACATTGATTTGGAGCATTCTGAACCTAATTCCAAAGAATACTTAGATGACCTTATTGACGATAATTGTCAATGATGGGATATTAGGAGGCGACCAAGGATCCCAACATACCAAAGATACACTTGGCTTATATAACATGATGAAGAACATCTATCTTGCGACTTAGCACTTAAAGGGTTATATGATACCACTCATTATAAAGTAGGCCGCTGATGACTAGTTTCCACCCGATAAGTGCCGGAGTCAGTACTAATTAAACCGTCATGCTCCATGATCAGGCCAATGGAGCATCATTAATGTGAGAGCAATCTGACTGCTCTTCAGCCGCCATACACCCTCAACTTAGAAATGAGAACTCAAGATCAAAGTTGATGTAACACAGCCATCCACTCTCTACTTTGCACTTTTGCTATGATGGAACATCTATGTACCGCCCAAGATCCAGCAAAATGCATCTGTTTCCAGGCTTATCTAATCGAAGTATATACCGACTAGCTGCTATGATGGTCCTATAATGACCTGAGGCATCTGTAGGACTATTCGAATAGAACATTGAGTTAGACTGGTTTGACATTGATTTTCTCCTGTGGAAGGTCATATAAGGAATTGATAAGTTCCACTGTAGAATTCATTGTCCTGAATGATTCTTTGAAATGTAGTGATCAATTGACGTCTAATGAAAGATGCATTTGAATGGGACTTCTATCAACCGGCATTTTGGCATTAAAATATAGAAGTTCACTATTTGACTTTCTTCCTTAACTGTTTTGCATCGACTCATTCCCCAAATCCAAGGGGCAACTTCGAAATCCAATCTCAAATTACTCTTGACTCCATCATTTAATCCAAAGATAATGCAATAGAGCCATTTGTGACCACACTCGTGTCCAAAGTATAATTAACTACTTTAGTCTTCCCCGAGCCTTGGCGGGTCAAAAGGTCTAAATATTTTAGCTTGGATGCTGTTTGAATATCCATACATCAAATCTTGTCCTTAACACATGACAAAAGCATAACTGCGAAGGATGAAAACAAGATTGTCTTCCTAGTCACCTTATCCCATTTTTTGAACAAGAAAGTGCAAAGCTTTTACAAATGTGGATCCATTGTTCTCCTGACAATTACCATCTTAGCACCAACAAGATGAGATGCTACCATTAACGGTCTTGATTCGACTATCTGACCCTCATTTCTTGCCTTGACATCGGGGCAAAAAGGTAATTCAAAGAAAATGCAATTTCATCATTCGCTCACAAATCCCGCCTAACTTCCTTTGTCTTTTCATGACCCCGATCAAGGTATGTACTTAGAACTGCTACTCCATGGCAGGATGGAAGGGTATCTTTCACCAACTAGACCTCCAACAATCATTTCCTAGTCGAGAAAAGACAAAGCAAAATGGACTGGTGAAGTATATGAGATGCTATTCTCACTTAGAATAATATTTATTTCTTTAATAGAATTAATTTTAAATTATGCATCCTGTCTTTTCATGATTCATTAGTTATTAACATGACTAACTCATATAAATTTGTATGTGAATGGTGCAGGTACTCAGAGTCTGGTATCGATCAAACCTCTAACATCCGCATATAGAATTTCAAAATGTTGTCGCAACAAGCACGGCTGGACCACTAGTTTACTAAACCATGTCATCATTGCGAGAACAAAGGTGTCTTCCAAAGTGGATTAGATCTAATCGCCCACCACTTAATTCATGCATGACACGTATTAAGACAATTGTAACAACCCGTATTTTTATAACATATTAAAACAAGAAATCAAGGCAGAATTAAATTTTAAAATCAGAATCAGGGGAAATGGGTTACGCCATTGCGTTCGTCTCGAAATTTTACATGAAATAGAGTCCGAGTTTTCAAAAATTGGAGTCCGGATGAAGAAGTTATGGCCTGTACAAGTTTCAGTAGTTTTCAGGCAGCACTGGACCAAGGGGTCGACCCCCCCCCCAGGTCGACCATAGGGTCGACCTACCCCCCCCCCCCCAGGTCGACCTCCTCCCTTACAGGTCAACCTGGTCGGCCTGTTTTGACCCAGAACTCATTTTTGAAGTCTGAGACATGTTTTGATGGTCCAGATTGATTCTAGGGTTAATCTAAGGGCCTAAACTAGTTCCTACACCTATATAAACATCCTAAGGCCTAACCTAATTCATACAATAATTCATATGACACCAAAATACTACTGGACTTCCTCTTGATCATGGTCGTCGCTCTCTAAACTTTTCTCTTAGCCTCCAAACTAGATTTAAACTAGAGATTAAAGCTTCTACAGCAATTCTACAACAATTCAAGAAGATAAATCAATGTCTCTGCAACGTTCTACGACAATTCTAGTTCTTAATTCATTAGCCATGCTATAAGTTCTAATTATTTTTAGATCTAAATGTTTAATTATGATGTGGCCATGGAATAAAGTGGAATTGGATTTAAGGATGTTTATGGATTCTGATCTATTTCTGTTGCTCCTTGAATCTTCTGTTTTGGGACTTGTCTATCTTTATGTTCATGACAAGTTTATGATCTATTCAGCAGTTTTCGTGGTTCGTAATGACGTTATCATCAAGTTGTAATATTTATGCCTATGATGATGTTTTCCTCTGATCTCATTTTTATTCAATTTCTATCTCCCCCAATTTATTTTCTTTTCATGAACCTTAGTCAATTTCGGACCTTGGCCTAAAATCGCGATTTGCGTACGATATGTATACGGGGGAATTATGGGATTATTGCCTATATGAATATGATGTAATAATTGGCAACATGAAATTGGATATTATCATTGTATTTGCATGTTTGGGCTTGATCTGTAAATTTTGGTATAAACTTGTTATGAACAAATTTGCATAAATATTATATACATGAAATTTGGTTCTTCTTCCGCTGTTTTATATGTTCTGTCTTGTAATATTTCTGTGTATGTTTACCTAAATAATGCTCCACCAAAGCTAGTGCATTCCCTTTATGAGTGACCCTAGCGGAGGTGGGGTGTTACATTTGGTATCAGAGCAGAAGGTTACCAGACTGGGCAAAAGCTTTTAAAAACCTTCTGAAATTATTTTCAAAACGTTTACAAAGAAGCATTTTTCTAAGAAAAGTTTTGTTTTACGAAAGGCATATTCCCCAAAGCCATATGCACTATCTTTTGATTCTCTCCTTGAGTCTCTTCTCTCTTTCTTTTTCATCATAGTTTGTAGGCATACGACACTTGTCGGAGGGCAAAGGAGTGCCCAACCTCCATCAGTAGCCGCAGTAGTTCCATCTGCGCCTAATATTATTTCAAGCTTTGTAGGGTGGCCGTGCAATGGAGGTAGATTTCGAGAAACTTGTCAACAAGCTATACAAGGATAGTAAGAATGAGGATAAAGAACACAAGCCTAAGGATGAGAAACTTGTTGATAAGGCGTAATCGACGAAGGAGGAAAAGGTGAAAGGGAAGAGGTCAAAGTAAAAGAATAATAAAACCCATGATAAGAAAGAACATCGTCGGTATGGTAAAAAGGGACATGTAGTTAAGTATCATAGGACAAGGACAACGACAAAGAACAAGATCGTCGAGAGGGCAATTGTATGCTCTCACTACTAGCATACCTAAGAGAGGTGGTAACGTTTCTGTTAAAAGTTTAGCTTCTCCTTTCTATCATACCATGGGAACTTTGTTTTTATACATCGAATCCTTTTTAATCCTGCTTCGATAGTTGAGTATCTGCACCTTAGTACTAGCGTAGTAGAGGATCCCATTTTATTCTCAAATCCTGTTAGGGAATCGGCTCATTTATTCATGACTTGTTTGGATTTGGGAATGTCCATGCTAAGTGTTGAGTTTAGAAGTAATGCTTATGTTTTTGGGCTATGTGTTGATTCTAGGGATGGAGTGGTTATCAAGTAATGGTGCCATTCTTGAGTATGAAAAGAGGATAGTTAGATTCTTGACTTGCCTTGGTAATGCCCTCGAAGTCTAGTGTAACCCATAGGGTTCTGCCATGCTTAGTTACCTAGAATCTCTTGATACATCTATTGATCCGGAGTAGTGTTCGCCACTAAGGCGGATGGTTCATCTCGCTTATGCATGAGTTATATAAAATCACCTTAGTAAGTACACTTGGCAACATGGTTGACATCTGTTTATTTGCAAGAGATAATTCTTCTGCATGGAATACCCTATAAACGAGATCCGAGATTCACTAGTGAATTTTGGAGAGCTTGCATGAAACCATGAGTACGCAGTTATGTTTGAGCCGAGTATACTAGAAAAAGAATAAATGAAAATGGGATGAGAGACAACAGTGAAATGAGTTCCAACTCATATTTTGGAAACAAGAATTAAGAAGCTACAAAATTATGAAGTTAAAGACGGTGAAAGCACAATGGAGTTAAGCTCAAGGAAATGCGACTCAGAAGATTGAAGACTAGATACACGTATCATATCTCTTTTTAAGAGTATATCCTTGATCCCTCTTTTCCTGTAGAGCTTATTTGCATGCTATCTTTTAAGTATAACCTCTCGGTCCTATTCTTCATCCTATTTCTGTTGCAAACCCCATAGGGAGTATGACTCATCAGTTAGTAATACATGTTGGTGCTTAAGGGTGTCCGTTGGGTTAACTAAACTTTTTGGCTTTTATAGGATATGGGTTGGTTTTAGGAAGGGATTTCTTGCGACCTAAAAGGAGTTTATCATGCTTGGTTTCCTAGAATCATATATATTGGTTTTGGGCTGGTGTTTAGGGTACAAAGTTTTTCTTTACTTGCTTCTATTATTTGGTTATACCTTTAGGTAGGAACTAATGGATGTAAACATGTGTTTGAGACATGTTATGGTTGATGATTGCAATTGGTTTCTAGTTGTTGCTCGTGGATGCATGAACACACATTAGGCACTAGGTCGGCTCAGTCACATCTCATATTGCATATGCATGAATGTTTATACTTGTTTATTGATGGAATTGAATGTGTTATCATGTGGATGATGCATATGGATGGATGGTTTGTGCACACATATAGTGTTTATGTGACTAGGACTATTTGCATACATGTTGGACTCATTGCACTAAACATATTTTGCATTAAGAAGATCAATCAGGCTTGATCATTTGCATTAGATAAGGAACATATACACACACTTTCTGCATATGTTCATACCGCATTAGAAATCTCTTAAGGACAATGAATGCCTGTGATTAATGATTGAGTAGATGGATGATTGGATGGTAGGACACATTCTTCTTAACTTGAAGATTTCGGGGACGAAATCCTTTAAGGAGGGGAGAATGTAACAACCCGAATTTTTATAACATGTTAAAACTAGAAATCAAGGCAGAATTAAATTTTAAAATTTAATTCAGGGGAAATAGGTTACGCCATTGCATTCGTCTCGAAATTTTACATGAAATAGAGTCCGAGTTTTCGAAAATCGGAGTCCGGATGAAGAAGTTATGGCCTGTACAAGTTTCAGCAGTTTTCAGGCAGCACTGGACCAGGGGGTCGACCATAGGGTCGACCTACACCCCCCCCAGGTCGACCTACCCACCAGGTCGACCATAGTATCGACCTCCCCCCTTACAGGTCGACCTGATCGGCCTGTTTTGACCCAGAACTCATTTTTGAAGCCTGAGACATGTTTTGATGGTCCAGATTGATTCTAGGGTTAATTTAAGGGCCTAAACTAGTTCCTACACCCATATAAACATCCTAAGGCCTAACCTAATTCATACAATAATTCATAAGATACCAAAATACTGCTGGACTTCCTCTTGATCATGGCCGCCACTCTCTTAACTTTTCTCTTAGCCTCCAAACTAAATTCAAACTAGAGATTAAAGCTTCTACAGCAATTCTACAACAATTCAAGAAGATAAATCAATGTCTCTGCAACGTTCTACGACAATTCTACTTCTTAATTCATTAGCCATGCTCTGTAAGTTCTAATTATTTTTAGATCTAAATGTTTAATTATGATATGGCCATGGAATAAAGTGGAATTGGATTTAAGTATGTTTATCGATTCTGATCTATTTCTGTTGCTCCTTGAATCTTCTGTTTTGGGACTTGTCTATCTTTATGTTCATGACAAGTTTATGATCTATTCAGCAGTTTTCATGATTCGTAATGACGTTATCATCAAGTTGTAATATTTATGCCTATGATGTTGTTTTCCTCTGATCTCATTTTTATTCAATTTCTATCTCCCCCAATTTATTTTCTTTTCATGAACCTTAGTCAATTTCGGACCTTGGCCTAAAATCGCGATTTGCGTACGATATGTATACGGGGGAATTATGGGATTATTGCCTATATGAATATGATGTAATAATTGGAAACATGAAATTGGATATTATCATTGTATTTGCAAGTTTGGGCTTGATCTGTAAATTTTGGTATAATCTTGTTATGATTGCATACATATTATATACATGAAATTTGGTTCTTCTTCCGCTATTTTATATGTTCTGTCTTGTAATATTTCTATGTATGTTTACCTAGATAATGCTCCACCAAAGCTAGTGCATTCTCATTGTGAGTGACCCTAGTGGAGGTGGGGTGTTACAACAATTATTGGTCGTTCAATGCATTTCAAAGTCCGGAGCTGACTACTAATGAGCGCGGTTCGATTGTCCATAAGAATAGCTTCTATGCTCGACAACATCGAATTTCATGATACCAGATTGAGGGGCCAGCATTGCTCGTCAACCTGATCTTTGCAACCTTTTGATTAGGAGAATAAAAAGCTTGGGCGAACATGATCCGACTATTCTCCTCCCGACTCCTTCTCTAACATATACAACCTGTAGCGGACAAAATTCGACTATTCATTCCCTATCTACTGCCTTTGAAGTTAGGGAAAGATAATTGACACGAATGAATGTGACATATCCTATTAATGCCTGAACATACTTATGAGTCCATCCTTGTCTTTAGACCTCGATCCACCAGGATGGGATGAACTTGAGTATGATGCAACAACCTAGCTGGTTAGCAACTCCATCCCTTGATTTGACAGGAGAAATGCAAAAATGATAAGGATGCAATCCAAATTTCCACATAATGAATTTCTTCGCTTGACTTGGGGGCAATAAAATGACGTTGAGATGAATGTGATATGACCATTCATCAAAAAACGCCTATGCCATTGACAAGAATAGCAAAATTAAACTCAGTTCGATCGCGATCTGACTTTTCACCTGCAATTTTTGCCTTCGACGTGGGGGAAGAAAAAAAAATGTTAAGATGAGCATGAGCGTGACTCAACCACTTGCCCAACAATGTCTCTAATTCTATCACATATTTCGATGGGAGGAGTATAAACTCAATATAGATGTGATCCGACTATCCTCAATGTGACGTTTGCCTTTGACGTGAGTGAAAAGGAACGACACCAGAGCAATTGTGACCCGACTATTTGATCGAATGATTATATTCCTCAAAGATTGGATGGGAGCATAAATCAAGAACAACTGTGATAGGCACGCCAAGACTAACAACCACTCATACCATAACTCGAACCCAGACTGATGATGGAAGAATATAAAGGGAGATTCCAAGACGTCCATAATTCTAATCCGGACTGACAATGGGAGAGTAAAAGGACGAACAACGATGTATGCACTAACTTCGTAACCCAATAATCAGAGGAAGGAGTATAAAGACTCAGAGGGCTGACAATAATGCCTAATGCTAAACCTCCCACACAACTTAAGGCAATGACTAAAAGGAGGCCTTGAGAGTGGGATATTCAAAAGCATATAATGCAACTTAAGGCAATGACCTTAAGGAGGTATTGAGAGTTATATCTTCAATCATCGCATATAACCATGATTGACTAATCATAACACAAGTGCATAGACGAGTAGCAAATTGCAAGTACATTATATGGAAAATGCAAAGACTCGAGCGCTTGGATGGTCAAATCACTTAAGCTTAGGAAGTAGTACCAATCCTTATGCATATGCC
This sequence comes from Allium sativum, assembly GCA_030737875.1. Classification (NCBI taxonomy): domain Eukaryota; kingdom Viridiplantae; phylum Streptophyta; class Magnoliopsida; order Asparagales; family Amaryllidaceae; genus Allium; species Allium sativum. Next base: position 215,763,290 of record CM060916.1, on the reverse strand, counting down.
TAAACTTGAACCAATTGTAATCCGACAACTCATCTCTTGCCATTACCTCTGGACTGGGGAGAAGCTATAGAAAGTATTTAAAAAAGGCATGACTCAATCGTCTGTCTCTAACTTATGCTTTAACCTTGACAGGCCGCTTGCGGTCCTATGGACAACAAAATGGATGTAGCTTGACCATCCATTGATAGGTTCCATTCCACATCCTAAGTAGAAGGCTCAAATACGACTAAACATGGATCGAATATCCTACTTCAAACATCAGTTGAGTGTGGCACAACCATTTAATCTTTGACATTTTCTCTTGACTTAGGGGGGAAATTGGAGAACTCAAGGAGACAACAACCTAACTTTTCTCCATCTAATTCTAGTCTTCAAAGTTTGTATAAAACTATAAATAAGAGGTGAGCGTGGATCGACTATTCAAGCAATGTCATCTCACTTTTAACATGACAAACAGAAACTAATATGGGCTAGGCACCAACCAATTACTTCGCATTCAACTCTAACTCACGATTCGATGAGAGAGTATAAATCCAGAGAACACATGTATTTGATGCCTATTGATCATCCAATCGCCATGATTGTGTGCAAAGGATGCAAGTTCCGAAATGCATGATTTGACTTCCTAATAGCTGACTCCAATCCTCAGCACTACAAAGGAGAAACTAACTTGAGTTGAATACGATGTAACCATTCAATTTATGACTATAATCCTTGACTTATGAGGATAAGACTGAATCCAGACATGCAATCTGGCAAGAAACAGAAAGTTGCACTCTCCTTTTGACACTTGAGTCCATAGTTTCAAAAGATTCCAGAATTAGACGACAGATGATGAACAACGTGACACGACCCGAAATCCCCCTTACGGGAAATCGCGGATTGAGTTGAGAACAAGCCACATCAGAACGCAGACAGAAGAACTTTTCATTGCTTATTACAACAATTCCATCAGATTACAAGAATATACAAAGTATAAATCAATATTACACATTATAAATATCAGAGATTACAATACACTACATAAAAGCGGAAAATAATACAATACACAACTAGAAGTAATACACGGATATAAAGCTTTCCAAATATCGTTCCAGCTATAAATCAGGATCCTGTGAATATAAATCTACAAAACCAAAACTACTAGCTGCCCGTGTCAAAATAAGGGCACCCAGAGTTTAGGTTAAAACAATAAACTCCAAGTCAGTCATGTTACTGGTGTGAGAACTAAAACAGTTATTTATCTTTATGTTAAAGTTAGGTAAATCAAGGGACCACGCCGTATAACACGGAACGGGTTTCCTCCCAAGAATACCAGTGCATAAAACAATAGCGCAATGCTAAATAAAGAAAAATGAAGCTATTATAAGACCCAGGTCCCATCACACAATGCAACGCAAGCCGGAGGATAGGGTTTTACCTTATAATAGCCAAGAATGCTTGGTTCATTAAAAACAAATCATTTGATACTATTATAAGTGTATAGTTTTGAAACAATTTTAATCATAAATATCATAGACGGCATGGGTACCATATATCATGTCGCCATACTAGGCTCTACAATCAAAACCACAAATGTCACGTATTGGAAGTTGGGTTTCCATCTGCGAACCAAGGCAAGGCGCAATCCTACCGTTTCGAGACTCTCTAGCCCGAGCCTCAGGACTCAGCCGCCACTGTACCTAGGCAAGATGCAGGGCCAGTCCATCGATGTGGATTAAACTTAAACCCTGAATATGCGTTTTCCCCTCCCTTTGGGGCGTAAATGAGCCTAATGACTCCATCGGCTCCACACAGTCACCGATATATCCGAGGCAAATCGCAACAGCAACAACCACACAAGTGAAAATAATATAAATGTCAGGGCTGGTAGGTCACTGACACCACCCTAGCTAGAAGGAAACACATGCTCTCCCAGCTGTCCTCTCCTGTTTCCGGTTCACAACCGGGATGTGAGGCTCGCGAATTCACGTTACACAAAGCTATGCCACACAGGCGGTGCTTTGATCATCAACCATTAGACTCTTCTTTTCAACAAAAGCCTTGATCATTTGCCACTTAGGCATGCCATACAGGCAATTCACTCCATGCGATTGATATCCATCATTATATAACCTCTGAGCTCGTACGTCTCAGAGAAGGGCGTTAAGCAAGAGAATAAATTCTCTGCCGCCAAACAAATATATATTTAATAGAAATCAATCACACAGAATAAAATCCAATGTCAGACACACAGTCCTTTACAAGTTCGTTCTGGGTCTGAACGAAACGGAGGCACCTTGTACCTCGCATATCCATCGATCTCCAAGTACATATGGACGATCACCAACTGATTCCCTCCTCTTGGGTGTACAGCCCAGTCAAGACCATCAGTAATCACCCAAACCATGTGAAGACCTCCGGTCTTCGACCACCGTCTTCATCCTCGACACCACGTCGAATCCGTTATTCAGAATGGGATAAACCTGGTCTTTCTGAATAACTCTCATATATAATAAACAAGTGTTACACAAACAGAACATACGCCTCATTCCAATTAAGAATTTTCTTTTATCCAAATATTCTTATACTTTGGGAAAGGTTCCCATTAATTTTATCAAAGATAAATTCTTTAAATTTATTCTTTAATCTTCTTTTGAATATTAATTCAAACTAGTCGGGATTAGCGAACCACACCGGAGTAATCATTTATTTTATTTCCCAATCTCAACCTATTCATCCCATGAAGTGAAGCCGGTCATACTTCATATCTAACACCACGGTGTTATCGGTAAATTTAATTACCATTTCACGTTCAAATCTAATTAAAGATTTAACTATCGCCTGGAGCAAAACTGGTGATACTCCATTCTCGATTATTTCAATCTAAATAAAGATTCATTAAAACTCCACTTGGTTTTAATCTTCCCAATAATAACTATCAATGATTATTTAACTTGGGAAATCACATCCTGTCTTTAACTGGGTTAAAAAACCAATGTCATTTAAAACACGGTTCACTATAAACCCAAAATCACATTCCATTAATTATCGGGTTAAAGAACAAGTGTTATTTAAAACACCATTCACGATAAACCCAAAAATCAATTCAAATTCAATTCCATTTAATTGGAACACTTCATTAAATCTAAATAAAAAGATTAAATCTTTTTCTCAACTGGGTTTAAGAACAGTGTTAATGAAGACACCATTCACGACAAACCCGAATCCCATTTGATATTAAATACAAGGCTCTGAATAGAAAATATATCGGCTTATATTCAATATCAAATTCAACGACCAACAAATATCGTATTGGAAATAACGATATAAATATATCTTTCAAATTTCCATAACAATATCTGTATAATCACGAAATAAAACATCGAAATATTCCACAGACAATTTCGATTCAAATCCATTCCAATTCAGTTATTGGAAATTCTAGTTATGTTCAAAACCATTTCAAATCCAATTTATTTATTTTAAAAAAATAAGTGGAATTATAATTCTAGTTCAAAACTAGTTCATTTAGATAAAAATCTATTTTTATCTTTTCAAATTTGGAATTTTTCATCCCAATTCTTCACCAATCATTTCTTATGATTTTACACAAATTATTACTATTTTTAATAATTTTATCAAGGCCCGTACAGTCGATTTCCATCAACGGCCATCGAACTGCACTTACAACGACCTTTTACAAATTTGATTTGGACATAATTCCAAATCCAACCGTTAGATTTCAAATCTCTAATATTCGTTAGAAAGCTCTTTTCGATACGAACCCAACGGTTCCGGTTTGGAGAATCCGACGGTCGGATCTCCCGTAACGTCCATTCAAAGTTAATGGTCGAAATTCGCGAACTGTCGTAACGCGGCGCGTTCTATTCAAGCTATTATATTATATATATAATATATACTTCATCGGTTTCCTTTTAAAACGTATTTTATAAATCGTTTTAAATTAGTTTTCAAAATGATTTCAACTTCATATTCAATTTCGAATCAAAATTGAATATTCCACATCATCGATATACAAATGATAATATTTTCAAAACGTTAAATTTTGAAATCACTTTCTTTTCTATATTCATTATAAAAATGAATAAAATCGATATAAATAACGTTCACGTCAAAATGGTGTCAATCTAATCAACACGGCTTTATATATTTCAATAACTTCGTCATCCTATTCAACAAATGAATATTTTCTTCAACACATGAATATATATTTTATTCAACACATGAATATATATTTTTATTCAACACATGAATTTATATTCTATTCAACACATGAATTTATATTTTCCATTCAACACATGAATATTTATTTTCTATTCAACACATGAATATATATATTTCTATTCAACATGAATATATATTTTATTCAACACATGAATTTATATTTCTAATTTGGAATGGGGCCCAATCAGTTACCATATAACGTTAATTATATGGATTCCCTACAACACATGTATATAACAGCCACGATAAATCATCAACCACATCCAGAGTGCACAACACAACTGCATAAGCATTAAATATAAATAATTAACGCTTAAACAATCTGTCAACCCATCGATTGACATACAACTAAACAATCGGGATTAGTGTACGTCAAATATCATCCCAATACCCGTGTAGGGTTTCAAATCAACAAACACAGATTTTATTTGTGTAGTTCGGCGATGTGTAAAATTTATCGTCCCAATCAATATCAGTCAAATCAGTGTATATAAACAAATCGTCCGATTTGTTTATCACTATTTATTTTACTTCAACACACGAATATATATTTTATTTCTACACATGAATATTTATTTTCATTCAACACATGAATATATATTTTATTTCATATACACGTTAAAAATCATATTTTTAACTATAAAATATTTTCCACTATAAAATATTTTATTTCATTCCACATCACACAATCAAATTTCACAACACAGCAATCAAACAAACAAGTCATCCATGGTCTGTGGACGACGGGTGTTGGGTGCTGCTTAGCACCGTCTGCATCCTAGTATATATTTCAACTAGAAATTAAATTAAAGGGGAGGAGTTCTCACCGAGGGTTCCACTCCGCCGTGCTTTACTTCTGAACTACTAAACCGTTTGGATTTGTTTGAAATTCCAATGCAGTCCTTGCCCCGCTGTTCATAATAAAAATTATATTTTTATCACTTCATTTCAATAAATAAAAATCATATTTTTATTTCTACTTCATATATTTTTACAATGCTTCTTTCTATATAAAAATTATATTTTTATATTTCTACTCCATATAAAAATCATATCGCTACTTCGTTATAAAAAATCACTTCTTTATATGTTATACATACAAAATAAAAATCAAATCTTTACTATGTTAATAATCATATTTTGATCGCTACTATCTTATAAATGAAAATCATATTTTTATATTCTCTATTATATAAAAATCGAATTTTTACACCATTAAAAATCGAATCTTTGTATGATTAAAAATCAAATCTTTATATTTCTAGAAATCAAATCTTTATATAAATAAAGTTTATATTTTTATTTCACTACTCTAGATAATAAAAATCATATCTTTATATTTTCAAAACAAATCTATTTTATTTTAAAAGTTATGCAAATTTTATTTTACTACTCTTTATAAATTTGATTACCTAAAAAAACTATATCTTTATTTTAAAAATTATTTCTTTATTTTAAAAGCTATTTCTTTCTCTCTAAATAATGTTTTCTATACTTTTTATATATATATATATATAATAACTGATTTAAACAATCACCTTTCCCTTGGTTTCATGCTACAGGAAATAGCTGATAAAGGAAACCCATCCATTGCCTAACTAGGGTTTGAAATTGCTCCACCTTCATCGCGTCGGAGCACAATCAGCGGCGCCCCATGACAGCCCTACGCGCCGCGCACCCAATGCTGAGTACGTCGTTGAACCCGACGGCCAGTCACGTCCTGGAAAAGCCATCCGACGCCGGGCGTTTAGACCCAAAATCCTCGTGAACCACCTAATGTTGTTAGATCTTGACCGTTGGTTCAAAGGAAGGTGAGGAGTAGATCGATTTTCCAATTGAATTTCCTGGCCATCGACGAGCGGATTCAATGTTTGAAGAGGGAGATAGTCATGAAATCGCGTTCGCTTGTTAAGGGGGAGGCGGTTTTCTTCAGTTGACCACTGAAAGGTGGACTAGGGTTTGACTTAGGATTTGTAAGGCTAGGGTTATATATAATTTATATATTTAATCATATGAAATTCAAACGCTACTTGTTTAACAATCCGAGCTCTAAACAAATCCCAATGACTGTCGCACCCAACTAAGTACCCCCATTCTGAACGCAATGGGATATGTACTATAAGCTGATTTGATCGTTTCGATCAGTTTTTGTCAAAATCAAAATATAAATCTATATATTGAATTTGAATGCACATTTCAATTTACAAGGCCACATACTGACTCTATAAATTCCAGAAAAATATTTTCTAGCTTCGTATTGACGATATGGTCCTAACAAAACTAATTTCATCGAATTTTGAGACCGTTTGAAAAATGGCCATTTTCCAGTCGATTAAAATTAACTAAAATTGGTCAAACGCGTTTTCCTTTGCCACGCTCACATATTGATTCAGAAAATTAAGAATTTTGAAACCTAGCAATAACTTGACATTATGGATCCAACAAAAGTGGTTTCGTCAAAAACCAAGGTCGTTTGCAAAATTGTTATTTTTAAGGGCTAAAATTCCATAGCGACTATTCTGAATTTTCAACAGGACATAACTTTTTACCCCACTATGAAATTTCAATTTTTCAGATTCATTGGAAAGATATTTTCAATTAGATTCAAATATTTTTGGTTTCACTAAAATCTGGTTTATTTTGAATCCTGTACATTCATTTGAACTCTGAAATCGAATTTTCAAACTACCGCGCCATTTTCAATTCCTTTTATAATTAAAATAAATTATTTACATTCTAACAACGATTCGAATAAATATATACGTTCTATTTCCATTCAAAATAAATTTTTCATCGTTATTATTTAAAATAATTCATTTTAAATATCCAAAATCCACTAAAATTGCCAAAATAAAAATTTTAAATTGGCTCAGAATTTCTGGGTTATTACAATCTCCCCCACTTAAAACTTTTCATCCCCGAAAAGGAACGAAGTTGAAAGTTGTTTAACTAATCAACTCAACTTCCATTATTTTCATTACGGCTTAAGTTCTTCAACTTTTCAGATTCTCAAAAATTTGGCTAACACCCTAAATTTTCGAAAAATTTCGCCATAACTTCCCCTGCACCGGGGACTTCGGGATATTTCATATAGCCTCCCATGGCCTTCTTCAATCCAAAAGAAAAAGAAAAAGCCAAGCGGCTAGCCAATCGGCTCATAAAATCATCCAAACCCAAAGAAATACAATAAATATGTACCTATTTGTCGGGAAAACAATTTTATACTTCTGCTTTAGCCTTTTCGCCATGACCTGTTCAACAGATATACAAGTATATGCATGCATTTTCAAACAATTTCCAATACAGTTCAATATTTGATTCAATTGGGCTAAATGTTCAACATATAATTAATTCAAACAATAATCAAACAACACAACCATCAATCAATTAGTGGATTATCATTTCAAATTCATAATTTTGATACATATACAGAAAATCATGTTTTTGATGCCAAATCACAACAATAGCTCTATCTAGTTTTGGTTCTCACACCAGTCTAACGGAAATATATAGATATCACACCTTCGAAACACGAACATAAATACTGATGATGTGGCCACATCATCAGAATTATCCTTGGGTGTCTAGAATGTGATTCTATACCTATCCAGTATATTAAAAGTTCGAATATACGTTCAAGACGCGTATATGCAAAATCTTTATATACTCGATTGTCCAAATCAATACAAATAAAATATTCAAATACGTATAAACTGGTTTGACTTTTCAAAACAATATTGTTTTTTTTTCATTTGAAAAATATACTCTTCACACTCGTTCTAGGATACTACTGATCCCATTTCTAACGAGTCATTCTAATTGGATCTTACTAATATAATATCTGATGAATTCTTTCGCTCGGTTCTAATGTGTCTCGTTCTCGAGCTCTGTAAACCATAGCTTTGATACCACGATGACACGACCCGAAATCCTCCTTACGGGAAATCGCGGATTGAGTTGAGAACAAGCCACATCAGAACGCAGACATAATAACTTTTCATTGCTTATTACAACAATTCCATCAGATTACAAGAATATACAGAGTATAAATCAATATTACACATTATAAAATATCAGAGATTACAATACACTACATAGCAGTGGAAAATAATACAATACACAACTAGAAGTAATACACGGATACAGAGCTTTCCGAGTATCGTTCCAGCTATAAATCAGGATCCTGTGAATATAAATTTGCAAAACCAAAACTACTAGCTGCCCATGTCAAAATAAGGGCACCTAGAGTTTAGGTTAAAACAATAAACTCCAGGTCAGTCATGTGACTGGTGTGAGAACTAAAACAGTTATTTATCTTTATTTTAAAGTTAGGTAAATCAAGGGACCACACCGTATAACACAGAACGGGTTTCCTCCCAAGAATACCAGTGCATAAAACAATAGCGCAATGCTAAATAAAGAAAAATGAAGCTATTATAAGACCCAGGTCCTATCACATAATGCAACGCAAGCCGGAGGATAGGGTTTTTACCTTATAATAGCAAGAATGCTTGGTTCGTTAAAAACAAATCATTTGATACTATTATAAATGTATAGTGTCAAAACAATTTTAATCATAAATATCAATCATAGACGGCATGGGTACCATATATCATGTCGCCATACTAGGCTCTACAATCAAAACCGCAAATGTCACATATTAGAAGTTGGGTTTCCATCTGCGAACCAAGGCAAGGCGCAATCCTACAGTTTCGAGACTCTCTAGCCCGAGCCTCGGGACTCAGCCGCAACTGTACCTAGGCAACATGCAGGGCCAGTCCGCTGATGTGGATTAAACTTAAACCATGAACATGCGCTTTCCCCGCCCTTTGGGGCGTAAATGAGCCGAATGACTCCATCGGCTCCACATAGTCGTCGATATATCTGAGGCGCCTCACAACAGCAAAAATCACACAGGTGAAAATAATATAAATGTCAGGGCTGGTAGGTCACTGACACCACCCTAGCTAGAAGGAAATGCAGGCTCTCCCTGTTGTCCTCTCCCGTTTCTGGTTCACAACCGGGGTGTGAGGCTCGCGAATTCACGTTACACAAAGCTATGCCACACAGACAGCGCTTTGATCATCAACCACAAGACTCTGCTTTTCAACAAAAGCCTTGATCATTTGCCACTTAGGCATGCCACATAGGTAATTCACTCCATGCGATTGATATCCATCAATATATAACCTCTGAGCTTGTACGTCTCAGAGAAGGGAATTAAGCAAGAGAATAAATTCTCCACCGCCAAACAGATATATTTAACAGAAATCAATCACACAGAATAAAATCCAATGTCAGACACACAGTCCATTTACAAGTTCGTTCTGGGTCTGAACGAAACCGGAGGCACCTTGTACCTCGCATATCCATCGATCTCCAAGTACATCTGGACGATCACCAACTGATTCCCTCCTCTTGGGCGTACAGCCCAGTCAAGACCATCAGTAATCACCCAAACCATGTGAAGACCTCCGGTCTTCGACCACCGTCTTCATCCTCGACACCACGTCAAATCAGTTATTCAGAATGGGATAAACCCGGTCTTTCTGAATAACTCTCGTATATAATAAATAAGTGTTACACAAACAGAACATACGCCTCATTCCAATTAAGAATATTCTTTTATTCAAATATTCTTATACTTTGGGAAAGGTTCCCATTAATTTTATCAAAGATAAATTCTTTAAATTTATTCTTTAATCTTCTTTTGAATATTAATTCAAACAAGTCGGGATTAGCGAACCACACCGGAGTAATCATTTATTTTATTTCCCAATCTCAACCTATTCATCCCATGAAGTGAAACTGGTCATACTTCATATCTAACACCATGACGTTATCGGTAAATTTAATTACCATTTCACGTTCAAATCTAATTAAAGATTTAACTATCGCCTGGAGCAAAAATGAAGATACTCCATTCTCGATTATTTCAATCTAATTTAAGATTCATTAAAACTCCACTTGGTTTTAATCTTCGCAATAATCACTATCAATGATTATTTAACTTGGGAAATCTCATCCTGTCTTTAACTGGGTTAAAGAACCAATGTCATTTAAAACACCATTCACAATAAACCCAAAATCACATTCCATTAATTATCAGGTTAAAGAACAAGTGTTATTTAAAACACCGTTCACGGTAAACCCAAAAATCAATTCAAATTCGATTCCATTTAATTGGTACAATTCATTAAATCTAAATAAAAAGATTTAATCTTTTTCTCAACTGGGTTTAAGAATAGTGTTAATGAAGACACCATTCACGACAAACCCAAATCCCATTTGATATTAAATACAAGGCTCTGAATAGAAAATGTATCGGCTTATATTCAATATCAAATTCTACGACCAACAAATATCGTATTGGAAATAACGATATAAATATATCTTTCAAATTTCCATAACAATATCTGTATAATCACGAAATCCAACATCGAAATATTCCACAGACAATTTCGATTCAAATCGATTCCAATTCAATTATTGGAAATTCTGGTTATGTTCAAAACCATTTCAAATCCAATTTATTTATTTTAAAAAAATAAATGGAATTATAATTTAGTTCAAAACTAGTTCATTTAGAAAAAAAATCTATTTTTATCTTTTCGAATTTGCAATTTTTCATCCCAATTCTTCACAAATCATTTCTTATGATTTTACATAAATTATTACTATTTTTAATAATTTTATCAAGGCCCGTACAGTCGATTTCCATCAACGGCCATCGAACTGCACTTACAACGACCTTTTCCAAATTTGATTTGGACATAATTCCAAATCCAACCGTTAGATTTCAAATCTCTAATATTCTTTAGAAAGCTCTTTTCGATACGAACCCAACGTTTCGGTTTTAGGAGAATCCGACGGTCGGATCTCCCGTAACGTCCACTCGAAGTCAATGGTCGAAATTCGCGAACTGCCGTAGTGTGGCGCGTTCTATTCAGGCCATTATATTATATATATAATATATATAATATATACTTCGTCGGTTTCCTATTAAAATGTATTTTATAAATTGTTTTAAATTCGTTTTCAAAACGATTTCAACTTCCTATTCAATTTCGAATCAAAATTGAATATTCCACATCATCGATATACAAATGATAATATCTTCAAAACGTTAAATTTTGAAATCACTTTCTTTTCTATATTCATTATAAAAATGAATAAAATCGATATAAATATCGTTCACGTCAAAATGGCGTCAATCTAATCAACATGGCTTTATATATTTCAATAACTCTGTTATCCTATTCAACAAATGAATATTTTCTTCAACACATGAATATATATTTTATTCAATACATGAATATATATTTTTATTCAACACATGAATTTATATTCTATTCAACACATGAATTTATATTTTCCATTCAACACATGAATATTTATTTTCTATTCAACACATGAATATATATTTCTATTCAACACATGAATATATATTTTATTGAACACATGAATTTATATTTCTAATTTGGAATGAGGCCCAATCAGTTACCATATAATGTTAATTATACGAATTCCCTACAACACATGTATACAACAGTCACGATAAATCATCAACCATCATCCAGAGTAAACCACACAACTGCATAAGCATTAAATATAAATAATTAACGCTTACACAGTCTGTCAACCCATCGATTGACATACAACTAAACAATCGGGATTAGTGTACGTCAAATATCATCCCAATACCCGTGTGGGGTTTCAAATCAACAAACACAGATTTTATTTGTGCAGTTCGGCGATGTGTAAAATTTATCGTCCCAATCAATATCAGTCAAATCAGTGTATATAAACAAATCGTTCGATTTGTTTATTACTATTTATTTTACTTCAACACACGAATATATATTTTATTTCAACACATGAATATTTATTTTCATTCAACACATGAATATATATTTTATTTCATATACACATTAAAAATCATATTTTTAACTATAAAATATTTTCCACTATAAAATATTTTATTTCATTCCACATCACACAATCAAATTTCACAACACAGCAATCAAACAAACAAGTCATCCATGGTCTATGGACGACGGGTGTCATGTGATGCTTAGCACCGTCTGCATCCTAGTATATATTTCAACTAGAAATTAAATTAAAGGTGAGGAGTTCTCACCGAGGGTTCCACTCCGCCGTGCTTTACTTCTGAACTGCTAAACCGTTTGGATTTGTTTGAAATTTCAATGCAGTCCTTGCCCCGCTGTTCATAATAAAAATTATATTTTTATCACTTCATTTCAATAAATAAAAATCATATTTTTATTTCTACTTCATATATTTTTACAACGCTTCTTTCTATACAAAAATTATATTTTTATATTTCTACTTCATATAAAAATCATATCGCTACTTCGTTATAAAAAATCACTTCTTTATATGTTATACATACAAATAAAAATCAAATCTTTACTATGTTAAAAATCATATTTTGATCGCTACTATCATATAAATGAAAATCATATTTTTATATTCTCTATTATATAAAATTCGAATTTTTACACCATTAAAAATCGAATCTTTGTTTGATTAAAAATCAAATCTTTATATAAATAAAGTTTATATTTTTATTTCACTACTCTAGATAATAAAAATCATATCTTTATATTTTCAAAACAAATCTATTTTTATTTTAAAAGTTATGCAAATTTTATTTTACTACTCTTTATAAATTTGATTAACTAAAAAAACTATATCTTTATTTTAAAAACTATTTCTTTATTTTAAAACTATTTCTTTCTCTCTAAATAATGTTTTCTATACTTTATATATATATATATATATATAACTGATTTAAAACAATCACCTTTCTCTTGGTTTCACGCTATAGGAAATAGCTGATAAAGGAAACCCATCCATTGCCTAACTAGGGTTTGAAATTGCTCCAACTTCATCGCGCCGAAGCATGATCAGCGGTGCCCCGTGATAGTCCTACGCACCACGCACCTAATGTTGAGTTCGTCATTGAACTCGACGGCCTGGAAAAGCCATCCGACGCCAGGCGTTTAGACCCAAAACCCTCGCGAACCACCTAATGTTGTTAGATCTTGACCGTTGGTTCAAAGGAGGGTGAGGACTAGATCGATTTTCCAATTGAATTTCCTGGCCATCGACGAGCGGATTCAATGTTTGAAGAGGGAGATAGTCGTGAAATCGCGTTCGCTTGTTAAGGTGGAGGCGGTTTTCTTCAGTTGACCACTGAAAGGTGGACTAGGGTTTGACTTAGGATTTGTAAGGCTAGGGTTATATATAATTTATATATTTAATAATATAAAATTCAAACGCTACCTGTTTAACGATCCGAGCTCTAAAAAAATCCCAACGACTGTCGCCCCAAACTAAATATCCCAATTCCGAATGCAATAGGATATGTACGGTAAGCTGATTCGATCGTTTCGATCAGTTTTCGTCAAAATCAAAATATAAATCTATATACTGAATTTGAACGCGCATTTCAATTTACCAGGGCCACATACTGACTCTATAAATTCCAGAAAAAAATTTCTAGCTTCGTATTGACAATAAGGTCCTAACAAAACTAATTTCATCGAATTCTGAGACCGTTTGAAAAATGGCCATTTTCCAATCGATTAAAATCAACTAAAACTGGTGAAATGCGTTTTCCTTTGCCACGCTCACATATTGATTTAGAAAATTATGAATTTTGAAACCTAGCAATAACTTGACATTATGGATCCAACAAAAGTGGTTTCGTCGAAAACCGAGGTTGTTTGCAAAATTATTATTTTTAAGGGCCAAAATTCCATAGCCACTATTCTGAATTTTCATCAGGACATAACTTTTTACCCCCGCTATGAAATTTTAATTTTTCGGATTCGTTGGAAAGATATTTTCAATTAGATTCAAATATTTTTGGTTTCACTAAAATCCGGTTTATTTTGAATCCTATACATTCATTTGAACTTTGAAATCGAATTTTCAAACTACCGCGCCATTTTCAATTCCTTTTATAATTAAAATAAATTATTTATATTATAACGACGATTCGAATAAATATATGTGTTCTATTTCCATTTAAAATAAATTTATCGTCGTTATTATTTAAAATAATTCATTTTAAATATTCAAAATCCACTAAAATTGCCAAAATAAAAATTTTAAATTGGCTCAGAATTTCCGGGTTATTACACAACGAGTACATTAGATAGGAAGCACATCACTCAGGCGCTCATTGCAAATGCCACCAACACAACAACACAGTGCATGAAATTCAATTTTATTTAGCACAAGGATGAAGGAACCACATCCGATTTGGTCAGCTCCGGATCGACATTTCCTGATAAGCATGCTTCTTGTTCGATCTGGAATAATACTGAAGAATTCCCCAATCTCATTTTATCTTTATACAGATCGGCTTACGACTTAGCCGATCAAGGGATCACTGAGTTGTTTTAATTCCTTACCTACTCTACTTCACAACTGGCTTCGTAGGACCCCCACAACACTCTTGAAGCTTCTAGCCTCCTCCTCCTCTCCAACCACGCATCTCATCAATGTGACAGACATGTTTCACGGATTGGTTGTGCCAACCTGAAGCATAGTTCCATCACTGAACCGGATATAAAAAAGAGGAAGAAGAAAGAGTTCTGGTGGAAATGTCAAGGTTGATTAAAAAATTGTTAGCTTATGATCATGCACGCATGTGACTTCATGCAAAGACAAAAAAGTCAAACTGAGAACCGTGACAGACGATGTCATCCGGTAACAAGGTGCACGTGTCTGAACACAAGCCGAAGATGATGACTCGACATGACAAAATGTGAGTGAATCACTAATATATTTAACTCCTTGAGTCGACCGGGTTCATAAGATTACCTGTAACTCTCAGGATCTTTAATCAAGAGCTCTGGCCTAATGGAATTTTAGTTATTACTTGGAACTCCAGAAGGAAAATCAATTTTAGCAATCAAGTGTACTATCTTGTCTTGTAAGCTCAGTGGAACCGTGCACATGGAACACACTCAACGAGAGTGCGATGGCTCTTCCAGACCGTAAAGGGAACCCACATTGATGGCATTAATTCTTGTTCATTCAAAGCACTTTATTTTGGCGACAAGAGATACTTTGGGGGACAAATGTTGACTTGACTTTTTGCAAGGTCATCACACTTTGAACTTCTTTTCATCGGATTGCAAGGACTCAAGCATGAACTTAAGCAAGCCCAAACATTCTTGGTTGAAGCAACAAAACTCTCAAAGACTTGGACTTTTGGGGCATTGAACTCCGACTCGAGCACTTCCGGGTCGATCAATCTGGCTCGACCATTCTGGTTCGACTTTGCACTATATCGTCTTATTCCGGCTCGGCTACCCTGGGTCGACCATCTCGGCTCCGGGGTCCCAACCTGCTATGACGAGTTATTACTTAGAAGAAGAAAGCAAAGGAAGGATGTCTCCCAGGATCGAACAACCCGGCTCAACTATGTCGAACCGACCCGGTCTGACTATATCAAGCCGCATGCAAGCACTTTCCACTACCTGATGGTGTATTCCAATACTCAAACGTGATCAATGCACTACTCCGCTAGATCCAGATATGCCACCATGTGCCATCGAACTACATTCGACCTTAGATATAAATACACCTCTGAGGCATTATTTTAGGGGATCTTCTTACAATTTCGTTCTTCGGCTTCTTGGTACATGCGAAAGGACATTGCCATGGCCTCCTTCATCAATTTTCCCTACTTTCTTATATGAAAAATCAAATGTATTTGTAATTGTACACTATAACGAATGATAAATTACATCAAGTAGATGTAGGCATAATTGTCGAACCGATACAAAATCCTGTTGTCTTGCCTTTTCTCATTTTTATGTGTTATTTATTCATATTCTAGGCATTACACACGGTTCTAGGGTGTTTGAACCATTTTTGGTGAAAACATTGAGCAACATCGAAACATATATAAAATCCTAGATTGATCAACACACACACACACATATATATATATATATACATATATATATATATATATAAAAGATTTTACAAAAATACCACTATGTCGAGTAAGACCTTACAAAATATTTATAAAGAGGTAATTATGTACAATAAATAGTTAACAACATATTTCAGATTTGTCTAGCTAATATAAGTATGACAAAATTACTACTTATACATTTGTACTTCTTTCCTAAAATACAACATGAAAATATTTTTTAATAGTTGTCACTACATACATAATGATATTCACACAACTTGATTTTTTTATGTAAGTTTAATAACACAAATCTATATAGAAAACCAAACAAGGCAACAATTTAACCACTGCTAAACATGAACATTATCATATATATGTATATATATATATATATATATATATTTGAAATTTGGTACACTATTATCAGTGGCGGACCTAGCATTTAATGTTAGGTAGGGCCAAAAGTGGATGAAAAAAATTTGCCAACTAAAAGTGGGTAAAAGCATTACTTAATTGATCTAGCAGGCTAAATGAGTTAAACTGTGCGTTGACATAGGGAAAAATATTGGTTATGAGGCAGGGCAAAAGTTTAAAATTCACTTTTTTTCTAATTAGATTTTAAAAAATCAGATAGGGCCTCAGCCCTATCTAAGCTACACTTAGATCCGCCCCTGACTATTATTAACTTCTGAAATAACATTACATGCATAGATTCAAAATACATAAAAAGCAAAAATATAGCAAAAGCAAAATACAAAACATAGAACAAACACTAGGTAAATGAAAGCTGGTACTATTCCCAACTTCAATACGTGCAATCCGTCCTTGCACAAACTACTCCGCAAACCCTACCACGTTGCTACACTTCACGTGTTAAATTTTCATCAACATCTGCCACTTTCTCCATATTTTCGGCACCATGAAAACCATGTTCTCACTAGAGTTTTATCCCATTTGTCCCTGAAAAACCGGCTTCCTATTCCATCACCCACTTTTGCAAGAATGTTCTCTTTGTACTCCACTAAAGAGCTTGGCTTTCAATTACTACAGCCACTTACTGCTGTAACTAATGTTATTCTAGTGCATCGCCTTGTCCACGTATTCTCTCGCATTGTAGCTATAAATCAAGTTGTTCACATATTTGTATCCTATTGCATATGAAAGCATTTGCCACAATCTCTAGTCATTCTCACAAGACCTGCTTCTCTAACTCGTAAACTTGGTACACATGACTACATGAGTTTGATGAGCAACTGTAGAGTATGTAGCTTTTTCCTTAAGCGGTTATGTACCTACGAATCAAATATTAGATCTGAACATGTGAGACACACCAGAACTTGACTTATGCATTCCTTATGTCTTGAACATTGTTATCAAGATTTCACAATGCATAAAGAACCTAAGTAACCATGGCTAACTACCGAATACTGCTGCAAATTCATAAATTAGATTGATAGGAAGTTGTAAAAATAGCCTCTGGTTAACTAGAATTTGTCTTCATTTATCAGCATGGAATATGAAAATAAAACCAAAATTTTCTCGTTGAGAATAGTAACGCCAACTGATCGATACTTGAAACTCAGCTCAATCCAACAAAATAATCGACCAAATCAAAAAACTTGTAACTTAGTGGAAGATCTTACCCTTTTTAGATCTAAACAATACATTGACCTTTTGTAAGTTCTACAGTCCAAAAAGATCTATTGTGAGAAAATGGAATACATTCCGCTTGAGATGTTACAAATTGAATTCGATTATGCTGAAACCCCTAATTCTCTAATGGCTTGATCCTTTATCTATCTAATAGAGTAGTCAATTCTCAGATCCAAACTAGTAAGGGTATGATTTTTTGGGATATGGTATGGAACTTGTGTTATGTTGAGGAGCGATTTCATCGAATGCATTTCTCTAAGTCTCGATCTGCAGCAAAATAAGATTTGGGAATCCAACATAATTGAAAGGTTTGCAAAAATAATGGGATAGAAAGATTCCAATTAATTATGAAAAGCAGGTCGCGCTCTCTCTATGTTATATATATATATATATATATATATATATATAGCGAGCATTCAATGGCACCTCAAAAATGGAGCACCCCTTTGACCCCATGTTTTCACCTCTCATTTATATTAATTAAAGTTAGTGGGAGGTGCAAGAGTTAGTGGAAGGAGAGAGGGAGGAAATGTGTGGTAGAAAAGTGCAAGGCTAAAGGGGTGCTCCATTTTTGGGGTGCCATTGAACCTGCCTCTCTCTATATATATATTTATACACACACACACACACAGATATATATATATATATATATAATGAAATATATATAATGAAATGCAGATCGTGCTCTCTCTCGATGTGTGTGTGTGTGTCTCTCTCTCTCTATATATATATATACATATGAAAATTGGTTCTCTTTTATTATATATTAAAAAACAATACAAATGTAGGTTAGCATGCTAACCATTACAAACCAAAACAAAAGCGAAAAAGAGAACAGGAAAACAAGTAAATATAATGCTAAAACATAAAATAGGCCCATGATGAGGCCAATCTCACTTCATGCAACCCGCTGCACCACTTCACACCGATTGTGATCCCGTTGCACTTAACCTCAACTAGAAAATTGGTTTCCGTTTCATAGTGTTAACTTTAGAATACTAGTAGACTCAAAAGTCGTGGCATTCGTTTATGTAGAAATAACCGAATTATCAAAACTTATCCATAATCTCCATTTGATGCCTTAACTGCTTCCGATTAATCTTCAGTCCCATTTCATTGACAAAGAGGTCATCATTGAGCTCTAGTCCATAAATCACTTTGTCAAATTAATTATCACTGCATGAGTAAATCACTAGGCCGTGACCTGAATTCAGTAATAACTTCATCTTGCTACAGAAAACCCAAAAGTATACTCATTCCAAAGTACAGTTTCTGATAACATTTCGAGTTCATATGAAACGACCTGAGAATCCTAGTGCCAAATTCAAAATAACCTATATACTCCAAAGTTGAAAAACTGGAAGAAATCACTATGTGCAAAACTTTACATCATGGTACTGGAAGAACATCTGGAAATTGCATTGCCCATCACCCGGCCCATGATGTACATGATAGCAACATTCCACAACTATTTCCGGACATAAAATCACGAATTGAAATTTCTACCATGAATATAAAACCACATTCAAACATAATAGCTTCTAATTGAACTAAGAAGACTTAGCAATGAGGGGATCATTGAGAATAAGTACTTGAACAAGGTGTAGAATTAGACATTTGGGTATTGGAATACATGAAGTGAACAAAGAAACCATACTACTCTACTTCTATAGCTTTCAACAGATACTTAGAAATAAAAAACCAGATCACGTATCAAGACTATCATAAACCGGTTCCTAATTCTTACAGGAAGAATAAAGTGCAGTAAAATATATGTAGTAGAATATTCATGGACCCATATTCTCTTTCTCCGTTTCAAACGCAAATTAAAACTATCATCAACAAAAAACTTCAGACCGAATCCTTCATGTAAACCCTTACTATCAGATAATAAATTGGACAAGCTACCTAGTAAAATTTCAAAAACCCCAAATCGCAAGCAAGTTTTCAAACTGAACCCAAATCCCTTACCAAATGCATGAAAATGATGAATTAACAGTAGATTGGTTATAAGGAGTCGGAAGTGATTCAACACTTTCGCCGGTGATGCTAGATCCCAAATCCCTTAAAGGCTTGATTTCGTGTTGTCAAACAAGATTCACATCTGATCTGATGGATTTAAGAACAGATCGATGTGCCTGGGAGGTCTAGAAAATTCCGTTAAGTTTGGCCCGTATTTGGTGATGAGAAAATCATATCTAACTTTACTTTGTGTAATTAAAATGAAGAAAAACAAATGGCTTATCAATGACAGGAATCGTTGAAGGCTGCAGAGTAGAAAATTGATTAGTGGGAAATGATAAAATTAAGGTAGGGAAACTGTCACGTATGACAAAATCAGGCGAATAAATCGCCTGTCGCCATTAACAAGTGTGTGTATATATATGTGTATGTATATATTGGGAGCGGCTACTGATGCACAAATTTATGCACACAAAATTTAGACCACAAGATTTATTAATCTTTATGTGGATGGTTGTAACAACCTGGAGTTTCAAAACCAATTTAAAATTTTTATTTTGGTTATTTTAATGGATTTTAGATATTTAAAATGATTTATTTTAAATAACAACAACTAAAAATTTATTTTAATCAAAATTGGAATGAATAAATTTATTTTAATTATATAACGAGTCTGAAATGCTGTGGTAGTTTGAAATTCGATTTTGAAATTTCAAATTAATGTACAAGATTCAAAATAAATCAGATTTCAGTAAAACAAGAAATATTTTAATCTGTTTAGCAATATCTTTCTAACGAATGTAAAAAACTGAGATTTCATAATATAAATTAAAAGTTATATCCAATTTAAAATTCAGAATAGTTGCTATGGAATTTATATATTTTTTAAATAATATATAGCCCTCAAAAATAGCCATATTCGCAAATGAACTCCATTTTCGACGAAACCACTTTTGTTGGATCCGGAATGTGAAATTATTGTTATATTTCAATTTTCATAATTTTTGGAATTAATATGTGAGCGTGGTAAATTTCAACGTGTTTGGCAATTTCAGTTTGAATTTAATCGACTGGAAAATGACCATTTTTCAAATGGCCTCCAAATTCAACGAAATTAGTTTTGTTAGGACCATATCATCAAAACATATCTAGACATATCCCATTGTGTCCGGAATGGGGGTATTTAGCTAGGGGTGACAGTCATTGGGTTGGATTTGGGGTTCGAATAAAAAAGTAACTTTTTGGAATTAAATAACTAAATAATTGTATAAGATCAATCCTCCCTGTCTTGCTCTAATTCATCGTTCACGAGATTAAAAAAAACCATCGTTCCCGTCGGCCCCCTTACGCTGCCACCACCGCGCCCCTTAGCGCCGCCGCACCACCCTCCATCACCTCGTCCTCCTCCTCTCTCCTCCTTCTTCCTCCTCCTCTCCCTTCTTCCTTCTCTACGCAAAACCCTAGCCCCAAATCAACCACCACCACCTCCTCTGGCAAGCATACCCCCGCCGTTAAGCCCGCCACCACCAGAAGCCCATTCCGCCGCCTGCAGCCACCACCCTCCGGCCGTGGGCCCCTCCATGTCCAAAAATCCCCTTTTCACAAATTCCCATTTTTGCAAATAACACCCTGTCACTATTTCGCCAATAACTCTCAAATAGTGCGCTTCTGGCCAAAACTCCACAATGCCAAAGTCGTAGAGCATGATTTTCTCTTCGATTTTAGTATATGGAAGTCATATTTTGTATTGCGGAGTTATTCAGAAAACGTGTCCAAAGTCTGCGCTCCAAATACTGTCTTTTCGCGATTTCCGGCGAAATGGAGCATTTTCGAAAAAAAGTCCATTAGGCGAAAGTTGTCCGGAATGGCACATTTAAGCTAGAAAGAAGACCATGTGAAGATTTGAGCTCTTTTGCAAATTTTGGAACCAAACAACAAATCAGTGCGTTAGAAAATAACTATGGAGTGGATCCCAATATGAGAACTCCTTCTCACTCAAATTATTTTACAATTAAATATATCTTAGATTGCAGACGGGGCATAGTAGCCCCTGAAACTATTTTATTGTACAAACCATGGATGTTTGTTTGGATTGAATTGTGGTGTAATTGGCTATATTGTGTTGAATGGATTATATTGTGGTTTTGTGGTTTGGTTGATTATTGTGTATGACGTGAGCCAGTATCAGGAGAGAGGTAATGCTAGACATTACTCCGGTTCTAATATCGTGCCGTTATAATGCTGATATTTTCTGAAATAAATATTGTTCATTAAAAATATATATTTTAATGTGTATATGAACTGTATAAAATATTCATGAGTTGAATAAAATGTTTGAACAATAAAAATATCATTTTTATTGAATGTATGAACTATATAAAATAGTCAAGTGTTGAAATAAATATTTTGTCGTTAAAAATATATTTTTAACGTATAAATGAATGGCGTAAAATTCTCCTAAAATGAAAATAAATATTCATTTACAAATCGGACAATTTGTTCATGTACACCCATTTAACTGATATTGATTGGGACGATAAATTTTATACATCGCCCAACTGCACAAATAATATTCAGTATTTGTTGGTTGAAACCCCACATGGGTATTGGGATGATATTTGGCTTACACTTATCCCAATTGTTTAGTTGACAATCGATTGGTTGACAGACTGTTGTAAGCGTTAATTATTTATATTTAATGCTTATGTAGTTGTGTAATGCACTCTGGATTATGGATAATTGGTTATCATTATTGTTGCATACATGTGTTGTATGAAATCCATATAAATAAATTATATGGTATTTGATTGGGTTTGATTCCAATTCAGAAATAACGAATATTTTAAAATAAAGAATATTTTAAAATAATGAATATTTTAAAATAATATTCTTTAAAGGATTAAAACGTGAATTTCATGTCCGATTTTGGATAGACACCAAAATATTGAAATATGTGAAGCCGTGTTGATTAATTATGCGCCATTTTAATGCGAATGGTTTTTATTTCGATTTTATTCATTTTTATAATGAATATCAAACAAGAAAATGATTTCAAAATCTGATATTTTCAAAATATTATTATTTAAATATTATAATGATAAGGAGTATTCAATTTTGACTTAAAATCGAAATGAAACTGGGAATCGTTTTTTAAAACAAATTTATAAAATACGTTTTGAATGAGATAAATATTATATATTATATATACATACATACATTAATGGCTTGAATAGAAGGCGCCGCGCTGCGACCGTTCGCGAATTTCGACCATTGACATTTCGGGAGATCCGACAATCGGATTCTCCTAAAAACGAAACCGTTGGGTTCGTATCGAAAAGAGATTTCTAATGAGTCTAAGAGATTTATATTTGAACGGTAGGATTTGGAATTATGTCCAAATCAAATTTGGAAAAGGTCGCTATGAATGTAGTTTGGTGGCCGTTATTGGAAACCAACTATACGGGCCTTGATAAAATTATAAAAATATTAATAATTTGTGTTAAATCATAATAAATGATTTGGAAAGATTTTGGATGAAAATTTCCATATTTGAAAAGATAAAAATATATTTTTATCAAAACAAACTAGTTAATAACTAGAATGAAATCCAATGGTTCTAAATAAATAAATTGCATAGGGAAATGGTTTTAATTTAACTAGAATTTTTCCAATGTATGAATTGGAATGGATTTGAGTGGAAATAATCTTCAGAATATTTCGATATTAGATTCCTTGACTATACGGATTTTATGGAGGAATTTGGAAGATAGATATATATCGTTATTCCTCATACGATATGTGTTGGTTTCAGAATTTGATATTAAATTTAAGCCGATATAATTTCTGTTTAGAGCCTCATATTTAATATCAAAGTGGATTTTGGGTTTGTTGTGAATGGTGTCTTCAGTAACACTGTACTTAAACCCTATGTGAAATGAATAAATCTTTTAATTAATGTTATTATAGTTTTTAGTTATATTTAGTAATTGGAATAAGAATGGAATGCGAATTGGTTTTATTGTGAACTGTGTTTTTAACGACATTCATTCTTTAACCCGATTAACAGTGAAATGTGATTTGAAATTTATAAATCTTTTATTAAGATTTAATGGAAATTTTCCAAAGTAAAGTTTTCCAACTTAATATATTAAATTGGAATTGACTGTAATTCGATTTGGTAATAATCGAAGTGAGCTTCTATGGAGGAATACTGTTAATATATATGGAATTTAAAAGGCTTTGTTGTTATTCCATTTATATTATTAATCGGATACGGAAATTGATATCGATTATATATTGATCTATTTTCCGAGAAGACTCCATAGTTAATGGAATATGATTTTGGGTTTATCATGAACTGTGTTTTAAATCACATTGGTTCTTTAACCCAGTTAAATACAGATTACATGTCTAACATTGTATTTCGAACTGTATTGTTGATCTCTACTAAGTATATATCTGTTTGGTGGTGGAGTATTTATTCCCTTACTTAACATCTTCTCTAAGACGTATGAGCTTACATGTTATATATTGGCAGAAATCAGTGGGACGTTGTGGATTGTCGATGTAGCATGTTTGTGTTTCCAAAGTTAAATAATCATTGAATAATGATTTATGGGATTAAAACTGAGTGAAGTTTTAGTGAATCTTTAATTAGATTGAAATGAGAATGTGATAATTTAAATTATCAAATTTGGGAAATGATCATGAATGGAGTACCACCAGTTTTTACTCCAGGTGATAGTTAAATCTTTAATTAGATTTGAACGTGAAATGGTAATTAAATTTACCAATAACACTGTGGTGTTAGATATGGAGTATTACCAGTTTTGCTCTATGGAATGAATAGGTTGGGATTAGGATTAATAAATAAATGATTACTTCGGTAAGGTTCGATAATCCCGACTAGTTGATAAACCTTAATTTGGTTTAGAATTGATATCCAAAGGAAGATTAAAGTATAAATTTAAAAGAATTTATATTTGATAAAATTAATGGGAACCTTTCCCAAAGGATATGAATATTGGAATAAAAGACTATTCTGAATTGGAATAAGGCATATGATGTGTTTTTATAGCACTTGATTATTGATTATAAAATACGTGGGTTATTTGGAAAGACCGGGTTTATACCATTTTGAATAACCAATATGACGACTAAAAGTTAACGATGAAGATGGTGGTTGAAGACCATACTTCTTCACATCGACGGGATGATTACTGATGTCTTGATTGGGCAGTACACCCAAGACGAGGTAAATAAGTGGTGATGTCCAGACTTACTTGGAGATTGATCGGATATGCAAGGACCTCTCTCCTGTACTAGACATATGGGACGAGGAATAAGGTGCCTCTGGTTTCGTTCAGACCCAGAATGGACTTGTAAATGGATGTGTGTCTGACATTGGATTTTATTCTGTGTTATTGATTTCTATTAAATATATATTTGTTTGGTGGCGGATAATTTATTCTCTTGCTTAACACCCTTCTCTGAGACGTACGAGCTTAGAGATTACATATTGATAGACATCTGTTACATGGCGTGAATTGTCAGTGTGGCATGCAAAGATGCAAATGATTAAGGCTTTTGTTGAAAATCAGAGCCTTGTGGTTGATGATCAATGCATGGTTTTGATTAGCATAGCCTTGTGTATAGCGTTAATTCGCGAGCCTCACAACTTGGTATGAGTAAAAAACGGGATAGTGACCATTGGGAGTGCACGACGTTTCTTTCTAGCTATGGGTGGTGTCATGGTATGAAGCCCAGACATTTATATTTTTACCTATGTGGATGATGGACAACGAGGCGCCTTGGATATTGGTCCCTAGTTGCCAAGTGATAGGTCCGATAGGACCGAGAAACGTGTGTTCAGGAATAACTAATCCTTAAAAGTAAGGGAGGACCGGCCCAACCGATCCAAGGGTTGCCCATAGGTGTGACCCTGAGACATTTGTTAGAATGTCTCGAATCGGTGAGGAGCGATCCCTGGCCTCGACTTACAGATGGAATATAACTTCTAATACGTGACTTTTCGGTTTTTAGCTGTAAAACCTAGTACGGAGACATAGTAGCATGGATAATATGCCGTCTGTGGTTGATACATTTATATTTGAAGTTGATTTTGACACTATACACTTATAGTAATAGTAAAATGATTTGTTATGTAACGTATCAAGCATGTTTGGCTATTATAAGGGAAACCTCTATCCTCCGGCTTGCGTTGCATTGTGTGATGGGACCTGAGTCTTATAATAGCTTCGTTTTTCGAAAAGCATTGTGTTGTTTATAAACTGTTTTATGCACTGGTATTCTTGGGAGAAAACCCGTTCTGTGTCATATGGCGTGGTCCCTTGATTTACTTTGTTTCTAAAGTAAAGTTTTAAATAACTGTTTTGGTTCTCACACCAGTCCCATGACTGACAAGGAGTTTATTGTTTTAACCTAAACTCTAGGTGCCCGTATTTTCCACACGGGCAGCTAGTAGTTTTGGTTTTTGCAGATATTTCTTTTGCAGAATCTTGGATTTACAGTTGGAGCTATATTCGGAAAGCTTTGTATATGTGTATTTATTTCAGTTGTGTTATGTATTATTTTTCCGCTGCTATGTAAATTATTTTAATCTCTGGTTTTTTCTGATGTATATTAAGTATTCATAATTTGTTATATTCTTGTACTCTGATGTAAATTGTTGTAACAGCAATGAAGTGCTCTTCTGTTTGTGTTCTAATTTGTCATGTTCTCAACTCAATCCGGGCTTTCCCGTAAGGGCGAGTTTGGGTTGTTTCAAATGTGGTATCAGTGCTCTGGTTTACAGAGCTCGAGAACAAGACACATTAGAACCAAACGAAAGAATTCATTAGAGATTGGATTAGTAATATCCAATAGGAATGACCCCTTGGAGATTGGATTAGAATTCCAAATTTATAATTTTTGGAGTTAATATGTGAGCGTGGCAAAGGAAAACGTATTTGGTTGATTTCAGTCAATTTGGATCGACCAGAAAAGAGCCATTTTTCAAACGGTCTCCAAATTTAGCGAAACTAGCTTTGTTGGGATCGTATCGTCCAAACATAGCCAGATTTATTGTTTTGGAATTTTTGGAATCAATATGTGGCCCCGGCAAATTAAAATGTACGTTCAAATCCATATTTCAATGTTTTATATTTTAATTTGAAGAAAAACTGATTGGAACAGTCGAATGGGCCTACGAAACATATTCCATTATGCCCGGAGTGGGGGTATTTAGCTAGGGGGAATAGTCGTGGGGTTTGGATTGGAGTTCGTATTGTAAAAACCCCATTTTTAGAATTAAATATAAATCCCGACCAACCAGAAAATTTCTTTTATAATTTTAAAAAATTCCAAAAAACAATTTTCTCTCTCCGCATAAGCAGATCGAAGGCGGAAAACCATTCCTCCCTTCCAGGCCAAATTCGGGCCAAACCACTCATTAATATCTCTCGCCCCAGTTGAGATTTCTGAAGTACTCATCATGAGCTTCAAATCCATACCCGCGTTGTCAATTATTGTTGAGTGTGGAGATCTGAGCCAGTGAAGTCTGGAGGATTGGACCGCCGTCGCCGTCGCTAGGAGTTGTCGAAGTGGGCCCCACCTCCCTGCGTCGCTACATCTCTCCTTCCTCTTCCATGTGGCAGTGGCCGATCGTCGTCTCGGGCAACGATTCGCGCGAAAATCACAAACCTAGTATTGAACACTTCAACTGAGGTAATGACCAGTTTTATTTAAACTGTTTTATAGCACTTTAAAGTGCTACGAATTATGAATTTACAATAAAAAATCATATCTTTTAGCTATGTTGTCGAAATCCAGTGAAACAAGAGACATTGGACTCGTGGCGACGTCTTCTACATTTTAGAAGAGACCGGAGAATTTTTGGAGCTTCCTACAATTTTTGGAGGAGTGGAACCCAATGTTAGATTTCTGAATTCAAATCAAAATGGAATGACGATGTATCAATTATATGATCGGTTTATAAGTTATATAAGCGTTGTACACCTCATGTATAAGCGTTGTATAAATTATATGTGTGATGTATAAGTTATATACGCATTGTAAAAATTATATGTGCGTTGAATGGAATTGAAATGAAATTGAAATATATTTATATACATATACATATATACTCCCCTCATCCACAGACCATGGACGATATATATTGATTGTGATTGTTTGGATTTTGGTTGACGTGAAATTTGGTTGATAAATGCGAATGGTTGGTAATGATTGTTTGTGGTTGAAACAAAATTGGAATTGTTTATGGAAAAATTCATTATGATATGTAAATGATCGAAATATTTAGATTATAAGGATAAGCCATTTAGGGAACGCCGCAAGGCGTAAGGTAGTGCGAGGAGTCGTACTCGGGACGGTACCGGTTTTAAACCCTCCGCTGTTATGCTGCCGAAATTTTCTGAAATATTCATGTGTTTGAATTTTATTCATGTGTTGAAATATATTCATGTGTTGATAAAAATATTCATGTTTGAAATAAATTGTTTGAACGATAAAAATAACATTTTTATTGTATGTACGAAGTATATAAAATATTCATGTTTGAAATAAATTGTTTTAACAATAAAAATCACATTTTTATTATATATATGAATCGCTAAAAATATTCATGTTTGAAATAAATTGTTTTAACAATAAAAATCACATTTTCATTATATATATGAAGTGTTAAAAATAGTCATGTGTTGGATTAAATATTTGTTGGTTAAAAATATTATTTTTACCATGTATATGAAATGAAAATGGTTTGGAAATTGAAGAACAGATTCTATTTATATATATATAATTAAAATTAAAATAAAACGAATAACGATGCTGCAGTTCGTGTTTTGAAATCATGATTTTAAACGGTTATTACGGGAGATCCGACCGTCGGATTTTCCCAAAACCGAAACCGTTGGGTTCGCTTTCAAAATATCTTTCCAACGATACCAATTTTGTAAAGATCCAACGGTTGGATTGTGTGAAATTTTTAATTCAAATCTGAATAAAAACAGCACCAGAATGAATTATATATATATATATATAATTAAATTAAAATGAATAACAACGCTGTAGTTCGTGTTTTGAAATCGTAACTTTAAACGATTGTATCGCAAGATCCGACCATCGGATTTTCCCAAAACTGGAACCATTGGATCCATTTTGAAAAGATCTTTCCAATGATATAAAATTTGTAAAGATCCAACGGTTAGATTTTCAGATTTGTGTAAATCAAATCTGAAGAAAAACAGCGCTATGGCCACGTTATGGCCTAAAGCGTCATTTAAATAAATGGGATATTTTTAAATAAATAAAAACAGTGATAAATCGTTATAAAATATTATAAACGATATGGAATGGAAATAAACTGAATTTACACATTTTATTGGAGATTTGATGGTTGAATGTGTTTGACATGAAAATTACATTAATGAACTGAACTATGGATGTCAAATAATTTAACCATGGAAATGAATTGATTTTAATTCTAAATATACGTGAAATATTTGAAAAGGCCGAGTTAATTCTCATTTCAAATAGTTGATCGACGATTAGAAGTCGAAGATATGAAGACGGTGCAGGATCGATGATCTTCACATCGAATGGATGGCTACTGATGCCTTTGGTGGGAGTTGCTGCCCTGAAGTGGTTACAGTGGTGGTTGTCCGGATGTACTTGTTGATCGTTCGGATGTGCGAGGGCCTCTCTCCGGTATTGGACATATGAGACGAGGAATAAGGTGCCTCTGGTTTCGTTCAGACCCAAAACGGACTTGTAAATGGATGTGTGTCTGACGTTGTAGATTGACAACGTGGCATGCAGAGATGTTGTGATCAATGCTTTTGTTGAAAAGCAGAGCCTTGTGTTTGATGATCCAAGCATGGCTTTAAATATTTAGCTTTGTGTTTAGCATTGATTCGCGGGCCTCACACCCCGGTATGAACCAGAAACGAGAGAGGACTTCAGGGAGGACATGTGATTCCTTCTAGCTAGGAGTGGTGTCAGCGTTTTGCAAGCCATGACGCTTTATTTATGTGGATGATGGATAGCGAGGCACCTCAGTAATTTCGGTCTCTGCGAAGCCGATGGTTTGGTCGGGATATGACCAGTTTACGCCCCATAGGGCGGGGAAACGCAGTGTTCAGGCATTTTAATCCACTCCGTGTGGACCGGCCCTGATGATCCAAGGGGCAGTTGCGGCGGTTCCTGAGATATGGGCTAGATTGTCTCAAAGCGGTAAGGACGATCCCTTGCCTTGGTTCATGACGGAAGTCCAATTTCCAAATACGACAGAGTGCAGTTTTGATTGTAAACCTATGTATGGCGACATAGTGGTATGGGGCACTTATGTCGTCTATGATTGATACTTATGATTGAAATTGTTTTTGAAACATATAAACACTAGTAATAATAGCAAATGCTTTTGTTTTATATGTACCAAGCATATTTTGGCCATTATAAGGTAAAACTCTATCCTCCAGCTTGCGTTGCATTATGTGATGGGACCTGAGTCTTATAATGGCTTCATTTTTGTAAAAAGCATTGCGATGTTTAAATAATTTACTTGTTTTGAGAACTGGCAATCCAATGGAGTAAACCCGTTCCGAGTTAACGGCATGGTCCTGTGATTGGCCTTATTATAAAAATAAGTTTAGTAGATTTCTCAAACCAGTCCCATGACTGACTCGTAGTTTGTTTCACTTATAAACTCGGGTGCCCTATTTTCTACACGGGCAGCCTTGTATTTAGGTTTTAGCAGGCTCTCTCTGGATAGCTATGGAGATGAAGATGGATTCTATCACTTCTTTTATGATATTCAGCTCCTGTTATGTATATTATGTTTGATTCCGCTGTGGAAATTTTATATAAAGCTGAAACTGTATGTTGTACTAAGTGTGATCCTGTATACTGTGTAACTCTGATGATTATATTTACCCAGTGTATTCTGCTGTACATTATCTGGTGTAATGATATATTTCTGTTTTGTTGTTATTTGTTTATGTGTTATATTCCAAAGATTACTCTTACCACCGTGGAATAGGGGTTTGGGGTCGTCACATGAGTTATCATTAAATTTAGAAATCACATGAAAATCATCTTTTTGACTAGCTAAATTAACAGTTCAAGTAACTTTGTTGAATACTAAAACAGTAAAGATACAAACAAAAGAGTTAATCTAAATAAGAAATTAAACAATATTGGATGACTCTGAGCCACAGAAACATTCTTTAATCGTTTTTTAAAATGATAAACTCAAATTGAAACGAAATAAACTAATGATTGATATTAAGTGAATTTAAAGGTACATTATATCCATTAATGGCATGATTACTATTGGTCTAACTGTTGATAATCTCTGAGACCACTAAGAATTTAAAATACAACAAAAGACGAATTGTGAAAACGGTATATTTTCTTTTATGTATGAAAAACAAAGTCAATCCAAAGTAACTAAATAAATTTAGTTAATGAGCCGAAAACCATCTGTTAATTATTATTTTACAGAATGAAAAACTGAAATGGAATAATAAACCACTAGAAGAAATTTATATGCAATCGATGATAAATTGTGTCCTTAATAGTACCACTAATACCTCAAATATGTGAAAATGAAATTATATGGGTGTAGTTGTTAATATTTTTTTAAATCACTCAAAATTAAGTATACATGATGAGCCAGGTTATGAATGAGTATACAAAGCTCTAGTATTATCTATTATAGTTATATGTATTAAAATTTATTATTATATATAATAGATTTTATTATTGAAAAGTAAAGAATAAAAAAAATATAAAACACAAAAAGCAAGCCACCTTAGTTGAGCAACTTATGCATGCTCCACATGAGTATGCTATCCTGAACATGTAACACCCCACATCCCTTAAGGTCACCCATATGAGGATGCATTATGTTTTGTGAAGTGCTAAGGTATAAAATAACAACATAAAGACTAAAATTCACAAGACAGAAATGTAAAATACAATGAAACATTTTTTAAACATTTATTATTAAATCAACTTAGTCTCGACATTGATAACAATTCAAAATACCCTAGAATCATCATCATAAAACAAAACTATCTCGTGGAAAATACCAAGGTATAATAGTAAACCACAAAACTCATCTCCCTCATAAGTGATTACAATAGTCATAAAGCAAGTATTGAAGCAATACATGAAGCAAGAAACTATCTGAATCCAAGTTGAGTCAAAAGATCAAGAGTCGCTGTTGTGTTCCTCTACCCTAAGAACCTGGGGGGAAGAGAAACGAAGAGAGAGAGAGAGAGTGAGAAATCAAACTAAGTCAGACATAAGTCTTCTGAATTTTAGTAATTTCTAACATGAGCATAAGATAAGAAAGTATTTAGACAGATGAATAGTAATGGACATGAAAATGTAGTAAAGTAGAAAACACGATATAAGATAGACTTCTCATTCATATCTGAAAATTTCTGCACCAACTACCAAAACATGATAATTAGGCTTTACCTAATTTCTACCCATCGATCGGCTTCTTTACCCAAATGTGAATAACATGTTTTACCTATGGAATTTGGGGTTATCAGTCCCGAACCCATTAATTAAAAAGACACAGCATTAATCATAGGCATTACAACGTCTTATCTTCTACATTCAGAACAACGCACGCTCATGGTTCCGCCGGAACGCGCCTAAACCCACCTCGTTTTGAACCTCTTACTATGCGGTTTCATAAAGCATGCCCTAGCCTCTACCTAGTGTGAGAATCCATGATAACAAATGGATACTGATTGATATGGGTTTCCATACAAAAATGCACTTCACACAAGTCACCCGTAGATCCGGTCCCGAATTTATACATAAGATTTCTGCGAGCTTCTTATATCGCATTGGAACTGACCCCTTCTATTTCCGCTTATTAATCTCACAATTTTAAATTAGCATATTTAGGTTCATTAATAAGCCCAATATAACTACGTGTTATATTTCTAGGTTGTAATTATCATTTCTAATTAAATTTAATCTTTTTTATAGAACCCTTCCATGTCATTTATCGTCTAATTAAGTCCAATCTATCACTGTTTACATGTTTTACATGTTGATTAATGTTCAAGAAAGTGTATTTTATCCCAATTCACATTTTTTATTAATCATATATTGCTTAATTCCCGATTAAGTATAACTTATTCCAATTCATAAGTTCAAATATTCTTTGGTCAGAATTTGTCCTGGTTTACAATCAATAATTAGAATGTAGTATTCACCAATTTTTAACATGCCCATAGTCCCATTTTTGTCATTCTTTCAATATTATTCCCATATTTACGCAATTTAAACGATAAAGGTCTAGGTTGGCCTAGGCTCGGCGCAAAAATATATAAAAAGGAGAAATTGGTCTAGGCTACTAATAAGGCCTAGACTCAGAAAATGAACAGTTGAATAAAAATAGAGATTGCAAGATTGTAAATAAAATAATAGCATAACAGAGGATAAAAAAGAAGAATTACTTGTAATAATTAAGCAACTGAAAAGGGATAAACAATAGACAATACATAGGTTGCATAATAACCTGTAGAAACAAACTTTTAATTATTGTAATTTTAAAACTTGTAGATACAAACTATTTCAGTGGCAAATCCTTCTTATAAAATTAGCTTTTATCTAAAAATCACGTAAAACTCACAGAAAGATATTGTAGACCCATAAAAAGCCTTGGAAGAAGAAGAATAGTCCTCTCAGATCTTCAATTTGACAGCACTTTGACTTATTCCCAAATTTTATTTCATTTTGGAGCATAATGGAGTGGATGCTAAGATAATGAAGAAGAAGAGGTGTGGGGAAAAAGTGAGGAGTAGCAGTCTATTTATAGGTATGGAAGGTGTAGCACCCCGTAAAATTCATATGTATCAATAATAAATAAAACATATGTAACCTGCTAAAAATATAGGGTATGGACATTAAGTAACACTATATTTCAGTCACACAGAACATTATGTTCTGACCCCTCTCCTTAACATATCCAACAGGTCAGTAGATGGGGTAAAAGCCATGGAAGAAATCATGATTGAAGCCAAGGAAGAAGACGAAGTAGTTATGCTATTATTAGTAGTATTGCTTTACTTCTTTTGGAATCTTGTGAGAATGAACAATTTGATGTACCCGTTGAACAGAGGTAACTGTGATTGTTGTATTTCTGAGATTTTTTAATAAATGGTACATCTTATTTGATTATTTTATTTTCTCTTTCTACTGTGTGAGAATTCCATTCGAATTATATGTTATTATCATCTGTGCAAATGTATTCCTTACAGGCACCAATGGCCCGTTTAGAATGGCTCTAAGTTTTGATAGGCCTTTTCTGGGTCGAAATTTAGGCCCATTCCGGGCGGGTTATTACAGAAGGATAATCCAGCCCTTAGGATTTTAGGTTTTTAATCTCATCCTTAAAAGACACATCAGCAAAACATCACAACAGAAGACTCCCGGAACGTTCAACACCAGGCTTGGTATCGTGGCAGGCCAAACGGTCCTAACACGTATGTAGGTCAACCCATCTCTTATGTGGGTCAACACACGTGTCGAAAGTCTGGGTCGACACAGAGGTCGACCCAAATATGGGATGGGATGCCCATACACCGTTAATTATTTTTCTAATTTAAATTTCAAAATTTAACTAGTCATAACTTATTCACTTTTCATCCGATTTATGCAAACTAAAAGTCTATCCGAATAAGAATTTCGTAACGAACGCAATGGTGAAATCCTCTTTGCCCATTTCTGCATATTATTTCAATTAATATTTTTTATTTCTCTTCTTTATTTAATTATTGTTTATTAAAATTCAGGGTGTTACATTCTCCCCTCCTTAAAGGATTTCATCCCTGAAATCTCCAAGGCTAGAAGAATGTTATGAATGTTATCTACTATTATCTACGCCCATTTACTCAACCGCGAACCATCAACCACTGGAATCCATTGTCCTTAAAATTTCTAATGTCTTCTATGAACATATGCAACGGTGTTGTGTATATGTCCCTAATCTACTATGAAAATCAGGCGGTCTACTGATTCAGTTGACCTCCTTAATGCAATTCATATTTGTGCTATGCATCTAATATGTATATAAAAGAATCCTAATGATACATATAAATTCTATATGTGTGCAACAATAATTCACCGAAATGAAACATCCAAGTGATGTTTCAACCATTTTTCATCCATATTTAAAATTTAATTAAAGTGTGCACATGCCCATATTCAATATGTGAGTGTCCTAGTTCAACCGATCCCTAATCTAGTGCGTAGTGTGTGTATACGCATCCACTGCATCCACTAGCAAACACTTGCGTCCACGTGAATCCATTCAACCATAACATGTTCTAATAACATGTTTTAAACCCTTTCCTACCATCCATAGACTTATACTTAAGAATTTTAATTCAAACGATAAAAAAATAGATTCAAATCCAAAGATCAGGGAAGAATTAAGAGCGTACTCTCAAATAGAATCGGAAAAGAAGCGCAAATTCTATCTTTTGGTTCCCAAGTCGCGTCATCGCTATTTTCTTCTTGCTGTATCCTAACTAACTTGATCTCCTAATTCCATTGCTTCTTAACTTCAGATCCTAGTATCCGAGTAGGAATCCTCCTGACTGATGCCTCCCTCTGTACCTCGATATCCTCAAGCGTACTCGACTCTAGTACTACTGCGAAATCATGTAGACACTTCCTCAAGTGTGAAACATGGAACATATATTGAACTCCTGCCAGTCTCTCTGATAGTCTAACTCTGTAGGTCATCTGACTTATCCTCTCTACCATAGGGACTGACCCTACCAACCTCGGTGCCAACTTCCCTATCGAGCCGAATCGAACAACACTCCTTAAAGGCGACACCTTAACAAAGACTATATCTCCTACCTCAAACTCTAGGTCTATCCTCCTCCGATCTGCATACGACTTCTGCCTGTCTTGAGATGCTTTCACACGCCTCCAAATCAAGTCTATCTTCTCCGAAGTCTCTCTAACCATATCAGGCCCAAGTAGAAGTCTGTCTGTAGACTCCCACCAACATGTAAGTGATCTGCAGGGTCGCCCATAAAGTACCTTGAAGGGAGCTGTACCAATACTCGTCTAATAGTTGTTATCACTACGCCATAAGTGGGCATATTCGACATAATGTGTGTGCGTTGCAAGAAAAGCATTGCAAAAGCTATGCTTTCTTTGATCTTCTACAACAATATTCATATGGTGTTGCATTAGATGTGAATGCACTGTTGCGGTGGAAATTCTAGTGTATTGACGTGCAACAACAGTTAAAAGTGTAGCTTTACATATATACAATACAGCTCAGCGACCTGCGTTATCAGCATTAATT
Source organism: Allium sativum (assembly GCA_030737875.1). NCBI lineage: Eukaryota > Viridiplantae > Streptophyta > Magnoliopsida > Asparagales > Amaryllidaceae > Allium > Allium sativum. The sequence continues at coordinate 215,727,114 of CM060916.1, read as the reverse complement.
AAGCCGCAACCGTAGATGCATGATTAATCCAACGGTTCAAACCAATCCCTGCTTCCATTATGTGAAATTTTGGCATGACGTTTCCCCATTCACGAAATAATTTCCTGCTATATGAAATCCTCTCTCTTCCACCTGAATTCCTAGTCTCTTTCCCTTCTTCAAATCGAACCGAAACTAAATTTCTAATTTCAGATCTTCACTTCTTTGTCGCATTACCAAACATCGGAAAAAATGAAAAAAGCGAAGCTAGAGCATAACTGCGACTCTCGAAATTTGGGATCGAACTCCTTGAAGATCGAAGGCCGAACTTGAAGCAACAATGATGGGAGGATTGATCGGCTAGCATGGCGGATGATAACTTTTCAATAGGTCTAAGGCATAGCTGAATAGTTCTCACTCCTCAGTCCTCATCCATCTGGTCGCACATTACAGTGGTCGATATGATTAAATTCAGCAGTTCACGATTGTTTATTGCCCTTCCTTTCTGTTTGTTCTGAAAGGTATATCATTTTTGAAAAGATTTCCATATTTTATATTTTGTTCGGTTCGAATTCACATCACAATGATTCATAATTCACAGCTGTTTGGTTCTTCTTTTGGCTTTTGCATCGGTTCAATTTTAATTATGTTCTAATTTTTATGTATTTGGTACCTAGTAATGTAATTTGACAATAACCTAAAGGTTGATTCAATTATTCAACATTGATCCATATTCCATATGTCCCTAATTTCAAAAAAAATATTTTAGTAGAAAGTATGGGTTTGAATTTGGATAATGCTTCTTTTATTCTCGTTCCACTATATTTCAAGAAATATTGAATGGTTTGGCACTTTTATCAGTTGAAAAATATGGTCAGTGAAACCTAAATATGATATTATTATTAGTAATTTTGCAAGTAATACTGGTAGAAGAATGTTTATGAGCAATTTATATTACTTTTGTTGTATGACTTAAGAATGTTTATGAGCAATTTATATTACTTTTGTTGTATGACTTAAAAAGTATAAAATACTGTTAGGTCAGTTTATAACTTACCGTTCTGAGTATTTTGAAAAACCAAAATGCACCAATAAGCAGTAATACCATTGGGATCACCTGTTGATTCATGTAATTATGTAAAAGGAAAATAATGAAGTATGGCCCGATAAGTTTATGCAAAAGATGATGTAAATGCCGCTTAGCTCTTGCCTTTCTAATCGTAGGATTATCTGTTATCTAATCAAAGGATTATCTGCTATCAAGGCTACATATGTGATATATAGACCAGCTGTTATTCTTGCAAATGAAAGGTGGGGACAAACAGTATCTATATATCATCAACATCAAACAATTAATGTTGTATATTATGTATTTTACTTGACAAATAATTAGTGCTTGGCAAGGTCGATATTTTCGTAATGGGTTCCGAATAACTAGGTACAATTTCTGGTGCTGGCAAGTATCTCAAAGAGAAGAATCCAAATGTGGAAGTAATCTGTGTTGAACTAGCCGAAATGTCGTCATTGTAGGTATTAATTCGATGTAGATATATTCACATGCAAGTTGAGAGTCGTAAGACTAACTATAACATATTGCCACTATTGGATATGGTCTTATTCTAGATATAAAATCATAGATCCCAGTCGGTTTTCCATTAATAACCCAAATGTTTCCATTGAGATAGGGCCATGATACATATACAAGTTAGAAAGTCATTTAACGTTTCAATCATACTTCTCTACTTGCTCAAATAAGTAAAACAAAATTTCGTTTACAGGGATCAACCATACCTTTAGTTGTTAAATGGGCTAATACAGAGAAAGAAAGATAAGCATGAAAATCTCAATCTCATGATCCAAATTCTATACAATAACATTAGATCGTATGTGTTGGCACTTGTATTAAAGGTGGTATGTGTTGGAACTTGTGGTATGTAGAATATTTGAATTGTACTTTTAAATTACGTATTTGATCATATGTGTTAGACTTGTGGTATATTTGAAGAATTGGTATTGTATGTAGAATGTTTTGGATGATTTGAATGTGATGATGAATGTTTTGGATATGTTTCTTCTATGTACAAAACTGATATTGCAAAGTTTTTAATTAAAGCGTTGTATTTGCTTTCTTCTAATATAGCATTTGCCTTCTTCTATTGTTGCATTTGCTTTTTTTTTATGTTGCATTTCAAGATAATGGTGTTGCATTACATAATACAGTAGTGCTGCATTAAATAAAATATTATTAATTCCACATGGCACGTGGGTCCCACAGCTGGCATGGCGTGTGATACGTAGGCAGTTGACATGGCATGTGCCACGTCGGTATCTTACGTGGAAGCTGATGTGGCCCTCACTTTCATGACCTGGGAGCCAGACTCTAACTTATGCTTAAGGAAACACTATGATTTGTTGCATTACTTGATAATAGTGTTGCAATATAGTTATAATGCAATACTTTCTCTCTATGGCAGTGGATGGGAAAAAGCGTTGCCTTAGACAGCTACAGCGATGGCGCAGATGCGTCCCCTCTGGTGTTACCTATTTGAAAAAATGGCTTAAGTCAACACTATTTTGATCTACGACCACATAAAACTAGTGTCGAATATGCCCACTTATGGCGTAGTGTATTGTATGCGAATTCTACAAACAGAAGATGCTCCTCCCAAGTACCTCCGAAGTCTTATGATACACAGCCTCAATAAATCCTCAATAATCCTACTAACCTTTTCTGTCTATCCATCCGTATGAGAGTGATAGAAGGTACTAAGTCGTGTTGTGTCTCCAATGCCTCATGCGGGCTCCTCTGAAACTCGCTCACAAAGGTGGGATCTTGGTCACTAGCTATACTTGAGGGTACTCTATAAAGTCGGACGATCTCTATAAGATATACTGATGCTAACGAAGTTTCCATCCTCATGCTCTTGAATGGGATAAAGTGAGCGCTCTTAGTTAATCTTTCAACTATAACCCAAATACTAGTGTTGCCCCTCCTCGATCTAGGCAACCCATATATAAAATCCATAGAGACGATCTCCCACTTCCACTGTGGTATGTCTAAAGGATGAAGCAATCCATTAGGCTTCCTCTATTCAGCCTTCACTCGCAGGTAAATCATACATCGAGCTACATACTCTGCCATGTCCTTTTTCATCCCAGTCCAATGAAAAATCCTACTCATATCTCTATACATCTTATCACCACCCGGATGGATAGTCATCCGAGAGTGATGAGCATCCTCTAAGACCTATTACAACAAATCATCAACTCTAGGAGCACACAGTCTCCCATCTCGATGTAGCCACCCTGTCTCATCCACGGAATACCTAACAAGGTGAATAGAGGTATCACCTGTACTAAGTCAGTCCCTAATGTCCACAAACTGGCCTCGCGCTGACTGGATCCAATGCACTATAAGAGAATAGGTCGTACCTCCAAAGATGCCAATAATCCGAGTGTAAAAGCCGTAGATGGTCTAAAATCAAATGATGAGATGAAATCCAAACTCTGTCACTCTATGAATAATGGACTCAAAACCAGTCTCTTCCTATTCAATGCATCTACTACAACATTTCCCTTCATTGGGCCGGGGTATATGCTATCTCGAAATCATAAGACGCAAGGATCTCCATCCAACGCTGTTGACGCAAATTTAGATCTTTTTGCGAGAACAAGTACTTGAGTGACTTATGATCTGTATAAAGCTCATACCTCTCACGTAATAGATAATGTCTCCAAGATTGAGTGCAAACACTATCGCCGCTAGCTCTAAATCATGGGTATGGTAGTTCTTCTCGTGTACCTTCAGCTGCCTACTCCTATAGAAAACCACTTTACCTTCTTGCATCAATGTTGCACCTAAACCCATGCCGCAAGCATCTGCATAAACGATAAACATCTTCGTACCATCAGGAAGAGTCAAAACTGGAGCTGATGTAAGGGCCTTCTCCAATCCCATGAATGCATCCTCACAATCAACATCTCAAGCAAAAATAAGGTTCTTGTTCGTCAAGCATGTAAACGGAGCCAACATCCACAAAAAATCCTTAATAAACTTTCGGTAATATTCCGCTAATCCCAAGAAACACCTAACCTCTGCCACATTCTTGGGGCCTTTCCAGTCTTAAATCATATAATCTTAGCGGGGTCCACCGTTAAACCATCCCTAGAAACAACATTCCATTAGAAACCTACTTCCTTCCGCTAGAAATAGCATTTAGACAACTTTGCCTTCAGCTGATGTGCTCGGAAAGTATGGAGGACCCATCCCAAGCGTATAGCGTGTTCTTCCTCGCTTCTCAAGAAAACTAAGATATCATTGACAAATACTGCTACAAACTTGTTCTTGTACTCCCTGAATACCCGACTCATCAAATCCACAAAGTACATCGGTGCATTGGTTAGCTCAAAAGGCATAACTAACCACTCAAAGAATCCGTCGGGAGTCTTAAAAGCGGTCTTGTCTATGCTCTCATCTTCTACCCTAAGCTGATGAAAACCTATGGATAAATCCAAATGTAAGAAAACTGAAGCGCCCACTAACTGGTCAAATAAGTCATCTATCCGTGGGAGTCGGTGTTTATTCTACTTAGTGAGCTTATTCAACTCCCTATAGTCCATGCATAGACGGAGAGAGCCGTCTACTTAGGTCGTAAAGATGACTAGTGCTCCCCACTCAGAAATGCTCTGTCTAGTAAACTATTTCTCGAAAAACTCACTCACTTGCTGACTATGCTCCCTCCTCATTCTCAGAGCCATGTGGCACACTGGAAAAGCGACAGGCTTGGCATTATCCACCAAGTATATCCAGAAATCTATCTCATGCCTAGAGGTAACCCTCTCACCTCCTCGAATACGTCAGAAATTCTCTAACTATGGGTGCCAAACTGAGATCGTCAATCAAATCATCTACGGAATATAAGAAACGGAGCATGACCGACCCTCGTGGGTCACAAGAAATCTCGAGAGTCCTACCATGGCATGTCAAAAGCCTAACAACTCCCCTCTCATAATTAAGAATCGAACCATATGTGGATAGCTATTCCATCACTAGGATAAGCCTGTAACTAATAAAGACTAGTACACATGCGTCACACTCAAACTCGATGCCAAGAACAGAAATCCTCAAACCCCTACACATCTTAGATAGGTGAGACGTACCTCCTCTGGGGTTTGAGACAACTACTGGATCAAAAAATATAGAAGTATCTAGGTGCAGACTATCAACAACAGAACTGGATATGAAAGAATGAGAAGCACCGAAATCGAACAAGGTCCTAATAGGATAGTCAAAAAGAGAAATCAAACCTTCTACAGTGACTTTCCTATCTCCGTCCTGGCTGCTACCACTAGTCTGAGTCGCCTCAAGCGCTTGAACTTGTGCTCCGGATCATCCTACCTCCCGACCCTGTTTCTGAGGACATTGCTTGCTGTAATATCCCAACCGCCCACACTGTAAACAAGCATTCTTAGTCATCCTACAGTCTCTGACAAAGTGTTCCATTTTTCCACAGCCATAACAGTAAACTTCTTTCTTGATTTGTGCCTTCTCAAGTTTCTTTCCCTTTTTCACTGCACCCTTCTTGGGCCACCACTTTTTCTTTCCAGTATTGGGTTTGGCCTTCTCAATCTTATCCTCTTGCTTACTCACTTTTCCATCTTCATGCATCATATCCATATCCACTAGCCTATCAAATGCATCTCTCATAGGGAAATGTGTCACCACTAGTCCTTAGAGAGGTTGGTTCAGCCCTTTGACGAATCTTAAAGCCTTCTTGTATGCCGTATTACCTTGATTCAAGCCAAACCACGCCAATTCATTAAAGCAATTCACATGCACCATTATTGACATACTTCCTTGCTTCAGACTCAAGAATTTTCCAACTGCATTCCTTCTTCATCTTGTGATAAGAACTTCTTCTCAAATCTATCCTTGAACTCATCTTGTGTCTCCACTTCCCGCTTTGCCTAAGCTACCTCCCACCAATAGGATGCTTCCCCTTTCAGTTGCCAAGCGGCCAGTTGAAACCTCCTCTTGTAATCTAGCTCCAACAATCCAAACACATTATCTGTCTCACTAAGCCAATTGCAAGCCTCTACGTAACTCTCCATTCCAAGAAATGTCTTACCGCCCATTGAATAGAACTCCTTCCATAGCTTAGAGAAGTTAACTACTGGATTAGGAGGAATCTGTAATGGGATGCATATCTGTACTACCTGAGTTGACTAAATGCACCACATGTCCAACCCAAATTACATAGAAATACGAATCATTATTAGTTCAATAAGAAAAGATAGAAGAAGAACAGAAACAACAGCACAAAATCTCAGATAGCAGTGGAATAAAATACAATATATAAAGCTTTTGGAATACAAAATTTTTTATATACATACACCACAGAGGAAAATAAATGGTAAATATCTAAAGCTTAAGCCTCCTGCTCCAAGCTCCTCCAAGTATATCTAAAAATACCTGAACTACTTGACTGCCATACGAATATGGGCATCCAAGAGTTCAAGGTAAAACAAAACAAAATAAACTCTAGGTCAGTCATGAGACTGGTGTGAGTAAACTCCAACCACTTGTTTTAACTTTTAAAAATCCTTCTAAAAGAAAGGATAACCGTAAGACCAATCCACACATAAACACGGATGGTTTTTTCCTTACGATAACCCAAACCATTTCTTTAAAATCAATACTATTCTGATATTATGATAGTGTCTAAATCAAATAGATAGCAATCTAGCGGAAAGCTTGCATCTCATGTTCCATGTACATAATATACAATCAAAACCGCGTGCCCTTATTGGAGATTGGATTTCCAACTATGACAAGGTATGGAACCACCTTCCGATAGTGTATCTCTAGAGGGGAATACACTGGGTTCAATAAGAACATCTTATAACCCGACCACACATGACCGACCACTCATTTCGCTTGAGTGTATCATTTAATCCACATTGTCAGATCCATTAATCATTAATTGATTTGCACAAATATGTTATGGATATTATGATAAGAGAATAAATTCTCTGTCACCATATGTATATTTGTACAGACCAACATACGTGATCATTAGAAATACTTTCTTAGTCATTCATCCATACTAGTTCGTTCTGGCACTGAACGAAACCAAAGGCACAACTTCCGTTACATCTTAGGCAATTTCTACCTTGGATTAACAGGAAAAAGCCCTTTTACTTTACTTCGTCTTCAATTGTCTTCATATAATCTGATTTGCAACGCTACTGCCAATACGAAGTGGTTCTTGGATAACAATCCAACATGTCTCTCCATATTGATAACGAATTGACTAATACTTCTATACTTGGTTATTTAACTATTGAAGAATAAGAAACATACATCCAAAGCATCAAACAATCATTAACTAAATCATTTCTCCATTTAGTTATCAATATTTGTTAACCCAATATTTTCAACAATCATCTTGGCCTCTTACGCTATTTGGGAAATATTTTCATATATCACCTCCTTTTATTTTCTATACTTAGAAAATATCTTCTATTTATAATTGGAAAACATCTAATTACTTATATATTCGCCGAACTCATTTATTTCTATACTTAGGAAATATTTATTATTATATTTCCAAAATTCCACTTACTTGGGTTAAAACAAATGTTGTGTAAAACATCGTTACAACAATGCAAAATACTGAATTTAGCTAAATCTTATTTAAACATTGAACTCTGAGATTAAATATTTCTGTTTATTCGTTAATAATGAAATCAATCAAGCTGGGTATAACTACCTCTCAGACCTTGACTGAATAACATTCTTAACTTCAAAACGGACTAGACTACTTATCTCGAATAATTAACAACATATAAAACCAATTATCCGTTTTTTTTAAACGTGTATATGTTTCTTTTTCTATTCTTACCAGATGTAAATTTGTAGATTTCCTTTTTGTTTATTATATACTATTTTAAGGTCGTTTCCTTATCGAATTCTTTATATACTGATATATTGATTTCTAGTTATCAAATTTTCCTAAAAATCTAGTTCCTTAAATTTACAGAAAATTTCGCCAGCGTCTCCATTGTACGGCTCAACCGGTACAACTACAACTCGCCTCTCTGGGCCCTTTCCATTAGAAAAGAAAAACAAAAACCCAAGCGAATTTCAGGCTCATAGAATCTCATATGGAATTTAAACATGTACCTTTTTGTTGGGCACTCAAATTATAATCTTCATACTCTTCATTCCAAACCTGCTCAACATATATCTAACCGTTCCCAATTCATTCCGACTCAACCCAATCGTTTGTAACTCAATTTACTAATTCATTCTCTAATTAGCTCTTTTGCCTATTTTACTTTTTATTTGAACGTATCACGTTCATACATAATTTAATTTCTTATAAATCAACCAAATGCGATTTCCAACTCAAGTTTCATATTCGATTTCGAATATAAATTCACAAACCCCATTCACTTATCCAAAGTCCAATTTCGATCCAAACTCCAATAAATAATCTACTCTGACTAGTTATCTGTATTCGATCATTAAAATTTTGATTTTTGTTTGAAAAATCTATTCACTTACTCTGCCTGAGTTCATATTTATTTTATAACTTAAGTCTGGGCTTTTCTAATGGAAATCTAAGTTTGATTTGCTAAAAATCCTTTTATTAATTTGAATAAAACCATTATGGTTAAATAACGATTATAGCACTGTTTTTCTGGAAATTTGATTTTGACATAACTCAAAATCTCTAAGACGAAATCCATATTTTTCTCTTCCATTAGAAAAATATTATTCAGTTGGTCCTAATGATTCTTATTTCAAAGAGTTTCAACTTAAATTGAGTTCTATATACTCAATTGAAGTTCGAAATGTCAAGTTATGAACTACCGCGTTGCGACGAGCTCGTTTTAATTATATTTAAATATAAACGTTTAAATTTTGTTTATTAATAAATTTCAACTCTATTCTTATATATTTTAATATATATTAAACCAATTTTCCCAACCCAACTAAATATTTCTGATTAATCTAAATCGTCAATTATTTCATAATTTAGTTATAAATTTATTTCTAATTCAATCTTCTATATAGAATTCTAATTCCCTTTGAAATAAATTATTTTATAAAATTCGATATTATCTAATTCCAATTTTTACTTACTTGGATTTAACTCAACTCCGTTTATATTCCGAATTCCGGAATAAAATCCATCGTTCCTTTTTGAAACATTTTCCAATTCATTTTAAATTCATGCTTGAATTTACATTTCCAAATTATCTCGTGATAATTATCCCACTTTATTTACAAACATCATTACTAAATTTTCTTCCTTGTTTTATTCGTTAAAACAAGTTCCATTTCAAAATCTATTTGAAATCTGATTCCTATTTTGGATTATTTTATTATTATAACTTATATATATAATTGTAGAATCTATTTTCGTGTTTAATTTCATTTCTATCTAATACAATTTAATTATCCTTTCTAAAAATAATTTTATTTATAAATTCGACAAAGTCGAATTCAAATTATAATTGCATATGCATTTATTTTAATTCAATTTATATTCTGAACATTGGAATAGATTTCATCAATTCCTTTTTGAAACTATTTTCATTTCCCCTTTTAAATTCACATTTGAATTTACATTCCCTAAATTATCCGATGATAATTTATTTAACATCATTTATAAACATTGTTTATAAATTCTACTATTTGTTTTTATATTTTAAAACAAGTTAGTATTTCCTAGCCCATTTGAAATTCAAATTCTATTTTAGAAAAATAGATTTTCCCTTTTAAATCTAAAATTTCCCTTTTTACGTTATTTCTAATATGCCAGTGATATTCAAATATACAAAACACCCAATTATCAATCACAGGTTTTCTAACACATCATATATGATAATATATACGAAAACAGACAAATAATAAATTTTGAGGAATCCAGTTGGATCCCTCTAACCTGTTTTCCTGCATCCACAAATGCTAGACAACATAAATAATACATATCCTTCTTCAAGGAAGGATATAGGGGTATAAAAGGTCATCCACTATATATATTGTGGAGGGGCATAGGGTCATCCGCTAATGGTACTGCGGGAACTATCCAGTATGTGTGTGTGTGTATATATATATATATTGTAGCCACAACCACCAATCCTATATTACTAATATATTTAATAGCCACAATAATATTTCAATGCATCCAACAACCAACATATAAAAAATAGTTAAAATAAAAATTCCTTTATAATAAAATAATAAACGAATCCAGAGAGTGAGTTTACTCACCGTGATTTTCGTTTGTCGAATGTCCATTAAAAATCTCACATCTTGAGTCTACGAATCGGCACTAAAAATTCCAAATCACTTCGAAGGCACAACCTACTATCTTACGAACCCACCGTCATTCGTTTTGTTAAAATTCGATCATGCATGATATTTATATAAGCGTTACAATTTAAAATAAAATTAATCCTAAACTAATGATAGTTATTTACTAAAATAATTACCAATTAGTTAAATTAGTTTACCTCCCCTCATAATTGCCTAAGATACCAATTAGTACCACCGACACCTCCAAACAACTCAACTACTGAACCTTTGCCTTATAGCCACCTACTACACATTCACCAACTATTCCATTTTAACTATACAAAGCAGTCCCATTCCCACTGTAGTGAACTTCAACAACCACCTGCCTTCATCCTTCGTCTGCAATCCCCACCAAACCAAACTCTCCTTCTTAATACTACAATAGTCCCACATTTTATTGAACTACATAAACCCCACCATAAAAAAATTGTATGTTATCTCCTCTTCACCCCTGCTGAATCCTAACCACCACTATCTTCCTGAACTCGAGCCCACCGAAGAAAATCATGAACTCCACCTGAAACCGCATGACATAGGAACGAGCGATTCGTATGAAATCTTATCGGCTAGTCACCCTTGAAATCAACTCGCAGCCCCATTGATCATTGTGTTGCCTAGCACCACGAAGATCGAAATCGAACCCCTCAATCGAATCGCGTCAATGAGCAGACAATGACTGTTTTTGAATATTGAATCCCCTTCGAAACTAATCGCAAGACCTAAATCCCTCCCAGTCTTGCTCCGATGTCACGAAATGTCCTCAGCATCCACCCTATATTCGCCATGTTTGACGCAGGTTCCAAGGCCTTAAACCAATCAGTGAAAACGAGTATGAGCGAAGTATTGGAGGCAAGTAAACCAATGAGTAGAACGAGTGGTATTTGATTTCATTTAAAGAATTAAGGAAGGATTCAAAATTGAAAGAAAAAAAGAACAGCGATTTCATTTTGTTTAGAAGAAAGTTTGCAAAGGGAAGAAAAGATCGGGTGTATGTCGCGATATTTGTAGAAGGGAAGGAAACAATGGTACATACACCATCAAATCAGTGTTTTGTTTTGTTGGGAAGTAAAGGAACACGATGGACGTGGTAAGTCTTGTGATTTAATATTTTCAGGGTACTTGCATGTACCATTGTTATTAGCTTATGGAGGAAGGAAAACAAAACGTACCAATATTTACTTGACTTGATTTTGTTGAACTGGCATATTTAATTTAATAATCAAAATATCTGATGGTTTCGAACTCCTATTTGAGCGTAGCAACCGACATTCCTAGGGTTATACCACTATTTTGAACACACCAAAACAGGTTTCGAAGTCTAATCTGATCATATGGAGAAGAAATTAAATTAAATCGATATAATATAAATTAAATTCAAAACAATTAATTCCTTGAAAATAAATTATTATTAATATCATCTATATTCGAATAAAATATATATTGATCATCTAAGTTATCTCGATTCAGTTTTAATTTTAGAATTCATTTATACATCTTTTTCATATTACGAAAATTCGATATAAACCAAAAATAAATCATACTGGATTATTAAATCGTTTAATTCCACATGAAAATCCATTTATATTATCAACTCAACATTTAAAACAATATTAAATGTTTAAAATTAATCAACCAAAAATTCGGGTTGTTACATTCTTCCCCCCATATAAGAATTTTGTCCTCAAAATTACTAATGTAGGAAAAATGCTACAAACCCATTAACTTTTCAAAAACCACTTATGTTTAAACTCAACATTTCATATTTCTACAATTCAATTTGAATGATTTACAATCAACATATTCACATCCAATTCATATTCATTCATATGCATTCAAATTCATTTAAACTGATTTTAATCAATTTATTCACTTCGATCCACTTAACTTGCTTAAGTTAAATTTTAATTCCAGAATTCAAATTCCCAAGTTTTCATTTTAGACCCTTTCGAAATCACATAAATATATACACATATATTTATAACCATTTCAAATTCAAAACATTTGAATTTTCAAACAAACTTGTTTTCTTTGAAACAAATTTCCATCAACACTTTTCCAAGGAAGCAACTCACCACTTAGAAACTCAAAAATGAACACTGATGATGCTGTAATCATTATCAGAATTATTTTCCAGCAATTGAAGTGAGTTTAGTGCTTTATCACTTTCAAAATCCATCTAAAATGATTTTTATTCAAATTCTTCAAAGTAATGCTATATTACTTTATATTTATTAAGAAAAAATATTTTTTTCAAACACCCAGGATTTATATTCCAAATTCTGATTCTAAATCAAATTTTAATTTATCTAATTTATCTAATTTGTATATTTTATTCATATGCAAATTCTTTTTGGTTATATATAACCATTCCAAATTTGTAATCTCATTTGATTAAAATAATAACAACCAACTCATCCATATACCATAATAATTTCATAAAATTATACATTACATATCCAAATGGAGTTTTGGATAAAATTATTTCATTTACCCACTTTAAAACAAAATCATGTCAAATTGTTGTGCTCAAGTGTTTAGAAATACCTATCGACACTGTTGTACTTCCTGTATCGACTAGAATTCAAAAACAACTTGTTAAACCAATCAACACGATATAAACAGTTTTATATAAACTAACAAATATGCACTCTCATATATATACACACACACACACACTCAACTCATTCTGGGGTACTGCTAACCCTATCAAAATGAGTAAACACCCACAAAAGCTAAGGTATTCGCTCAACCTAAGCTCGAATACCAATTGTAATGGGCCGCAAATTCGTACTACCTGAGTTGACTAAATACACAACATGTCCAACCCAAATTGCACGGAAATACAAACAATTATGGGTTAAATAAGAAAAAGATAGAAGAAGAACAGAAACAACAACATAGAATCTCACATCGCAGTGGAATAAAATATAATATATATAATAGATTTTGGAATACAAATTTTTTTGTATACATATACATACCATCATCAGAGTACAATACAACACAGCAAAAAATAAATGGTAAATATCTAAAGCTGAAGCCTCCTACTCAAGGCTCCTCCAAGTATATCTAAAAATACCTAAACTACTGGAATGCCCGTACAAATTTGGGCACCCAAGAGTTCAGAGTAAAACAAAATAAAATAAACTCTGGGTCAATCATGTGACTGGTGTGAGTAAACTCCAACCACTTGTTTTAACTTTTAAAAATCCTTTAAAAGAAAGGATAATCGTAAGACCGATCCACACATAAGCACGGACGATTTTTGTCTTACGATAAGCCAAAACATTTCTTTAAAATCAATACTATTTTGGTATTATTATAGTGTTTAAATCAAATAAATTGCAATCCAGTGGAACACTTGCATCTCACGTTCCACATACGTAATATACAATCAAAACTACGAGCGCTTATTGGAGATTGGGTTTTCAACTATGATATGGTATGGAATCATGTGACGAAAAGGAATTTCGCTCGGTCCGAACCAGTCGCTAAACCGACCCAGACCGTTCGAAACGCCTGATTGTTTTGAGAACACGACAAAATAGAACGCATACAAAAGAACATTTCATTGTATATTACAACAATGCATCAGATTACAAGAATATACAGAGTATAAACAAATATTACACAGAAATATCAGAGATTTAAATTACATTTAAATATATCGCAGCGGAAAATAATACAATAGACAACTAGAAGAGATATGCGGATACAAAGCTTTCCGGATATCGTTCCAGCTGTAAACCAGGATCCTGTGAATATAAATCTGCAAAACCAAAACTACTAGCTGCCTGTGTCAAAATAGGGGCACCCAGAGTTTAGGTTAAAACAATAAACTCCAGGTCAGTCATGTGACTGGTGTGAGAACTAAAACAGTTATAAATCTTTATTTTTAAAGTTCGGTAAATCAAGGGACCACGCCGTATAACACGGAACGGGTTTCCTCCCAAGAATACCAGTGCATAAAACAACAGCGCAATGCTAAATAAAGAAAAATGAAGCTATTATAAGACCCAGGTCCTATCACACAATGCAACGCAAGCCGGGGGATAGGGTTTTTACCTTATAATAGCCAAGAATGCTTGATACGTTTAAAAGAAATCATTTGATACTATTATAAGTGTATAGCGTATAAAACAACTTCAAATCATAAGTATCAATCATAGGCAGCATGAATGCCCCATACCACTATGTCGCCATATATAGGTTATACAATCAAAATAGCAAAGTCACGTATTTGGAAATTGGGTTTCCATCTATGAACCGAGGCCAGGGATCGTCCTCTACCGATTCGAGACAATCTAGCCCATGTCTCAGGAACAGCCGCAACTGCCCCTTGGATCGTTAGGGCCGGTCCACCGATGTGGATTATTATGCCTGAACAATACGTTTCCCCGCCCTTTGGGGCGTAAATGAGCCAACGAATGGCTCCATCGGACCCGGATCGTCCGATCTAACCGAGGCGCCTCGCAACAGCAACAACCACACAGGTGAAAAGTATATAAATGTCAGGGCTGGTAGGTCACTGACACCACCCTAGCTAGAAGGAAACGCATGCCCTCCCTGAGGTCCTCTCCCGTTTTTGGTTCACAACCGGGGTGCGAAACTCGCGAAGTAAACGTTACACAAAGCTACGCCACAAAGGCTGTGCTTTGATCATCACCACAAGACTTTGCTTTTCAACAGAAGCCTCGATCCATTGCATCTTAGCATGCCACACAGGCAAACCACTCTATGCAACCGATAGCAGTCACACAGAATGAAATCCAATGTCAGACACACAGTCCATTTACAAGTCTGTTCTGGGTCTGAACGAAATCGGAGGCACCTAGTACCCCGCATATCCATCGATCTCCAAGTACGTCTGGACGATCACCAACTGTTTCCATCTTCTTGGGTGTACAGCCCAATAAAGATCATCAGTAATCACCCAAACGACGTGAAGACCTCCGGTCTTCGACCATCGTCTTCATCTTCGACTTATCGTCGTATCAGTTATTCAGAATGGGATAAACCCGGTCTTTCCGAATAACTCGCGTATATTTTAAATAAGTGTTACACAAACACAACATACGCCTCATTCCAATTCATCAGTCACTAACCGTAAATTAATCAAGAGAATAATTCCCCAAATATTAACCCCGAAGGCCGAAACCAACATCAGATCAATACCCAGAAAACCATTCTGCTTGGCTAACCGACAGTTAGTTTCTAAATTTCACATTCATAGGGAAAAGGTTCCCATTAATTTTATCCAAGATAGATTCCTTGAATTTATTCTCTAATCTCCTTCTGAATTTCGATTCAACTAGTCGGGATTAACGAACCTTACCGAAGTAATCATCTGTTTTAATTTCCCAATCCCAACCTATTAATCCCATGAAGTAAAACTGGTCCTACTTCATATCTAACACCACGGTGTTATTGGTAAATTCAATTACCATTTCACGTTCAAATCTAATTAAAGATTTAACTATCGTCTGGAGCAAAACTAGTGATACTCCATTCTCTATCTTTTCAATCTAATTAAAGATTCATTAAAACTCCACTTAGTTTTAATCTGTGACTGGGTTAAAGAATCAGTGTCATTTGAAACACGGTTCACGATAAACCCAAAATCCCATTCCATTAATTATCGGGTTAAAGAACAAGTGTTATTTAAAAACACTATTCACGATAAACCCAAAAATCAATATCAATTCAATTCCAATTAATTATTATTTAATTGGTACAATTCATTAAATCTAAATAAAAAGATTTAATCTTTTCTCAACTGGGTTCAAGAACAGTGTTAATGAAGACACCATTCACGACAAACCCAAATCACATTTGATATTCAATACAAGGCTCTGAATAGAAAATATATCGGCTTATATTCAATATCAAATTCTACGATTAACAAATGTCGTATTGGAAATAACGATATAAATATATATCTTTCAAATTTCCATAACAACATCTGTATAATCACGAATTCCAAAATCGAAATATTCCGAAGACAATTTCGATTCAAATCCACTCCAATGCAATCATTGGAAATTCTGGTTATTTTTAAAACCCTTTTCAAATTCAAATCCACTCCAATGCAATCATTGGAAATTCTGGTTATTTTTAAAACCCTTTTCAAATTCAATTTATTTATTTAAAAAAATAAATAGAATTATAATTCTAGTTCAAAACTAGTTCATTTCGATAAAAATCTATTTTTATCTTTTCAAATATGGAGTTTTTCATCCCAATCCTTTCTAAATCATTTCTTATGATTTTACACAAATTATTACTATTTTTAATAATTTTATCAAGGCCCGTACAGTCGATTTCCATCAACGGTCATCGAACTGCACTTACAGCGACCTTTTCCAAATTTGATTTGGACATAATTCCAAATCCAACCGTTAGATTTCTAATTTCTCACATTCGTTAGAAAGCTCTTTTCAATACGAACCCAACGGTTCCGGTTTTAGGAGAATCCGACGGTCGGATCTCCCGTAATATCCGTTCGAAGTCAATGGTCGAAATTCGCGAACTGCCGCGGCGCGGCGCGTTCTATTCAGGCCATTATATTATATATATAATATATATAATATATACCTCGTCGATTTTAATTCAAAACGTGCTTTATAAATCGTTTTCAATTCATTTTCAAAACGGTTTCAACTTCATATTCAATTTCAAATCAAAATTGAATATTCCAATATAAATTCGTTTTAAATTCATTTCAAATCGATTTTAATTCAAATTGATTTCTAATTCAATTTCAGTTCGTTTTCAATTCAATTTCAATTCGAATTCATTTCAATTCGAATTCATTTCTATTCAAATTCATTTCAAAACGATTTCAATTCTATTCGAATTCATTTATATTCAATTTCAATTCGAATTCATTTATATTCAATTTCAATTCGAATTCATTTATATTCAATTCTTTTCAAAATATCAGATTTTGAAATCACTTTTGATATTCATTATAAAATGAATAAAATCGATATAAACATCGTTCACGTCAAAATGGCGTCAATCTAATCAATACGGCTTCATATATTCCTATTTTCAAATATTCTATTTCAAATATTTCTTTTTCAAATATTTCTATTTTAAAACTGGAATGAGGCCCAATCAATTACCATATAATGTTAATTATATGGGTTTTCTACAACACATGTATTCAATAACAACGATGAATAATCAACCATCATCCAAAGTGCATTCTACACTGTATAAGCATCAAATATAAATATTCAACGCTTATAACAGCCTGTCAATCAATCGATCGACATACAACTAAACAATCGGGATTAGTGTACGTCAAATATCATCCCAATACCCATGTGGGGTTTCAAGCAATCAAACACAGATTTTTATTTGTGCAGTTGGGCGATGTGTAAAATTTATCGTCCCAATCAATGTCCTTCAAATAGGTGTACATAAACAAACCGTCAGGTTTGTAAATGAATATTTATTTATTCACATTCACGTTAAAAATTATATTTTTAACGACCAAAATATTTTATTCAAACTATGAATATTCTATTCGGTTCATTTATTCAATAAAATGATATTTTTATTTTTCTAACATATTTTAGAAAATTTCGGCGGCATAACGGCACGATACTAGAAACGGGACAAGGCCTAGCCTTATCCCCGGTCTAGTGAAGGCCCACGCCATTCACACATCAATCAAATCAATTTCATTTCACCAAACAATTCAATTCAAACCAAATAATCTAACCAACTACACAACCAAACAATTAAACAAACAAGCCATCCATGGTCTGTGGATGACGGGTATCGGGTGCTACTAAACACCGTCTGCATCCTAGTATATATATAACTAGAAAATTTAAATTGAAAGGTGAGAAGTTCTCACCAATAGCTATCCTAACTCCACGGCACTTCTAATACAGGAAATCTTCACTGTTCTCGTCTCTTATCACTTTCGTTGCCCGTAGCCACTACATATGTAAAAACCAAATTTTTACTTCGCTATTCAATATATAAAAATCGAATTTTTACTATGCTATTCAATATATAAAAATCTAATTTTTACTTTGCTATTCAAAATATAAAAATCGAATTTTTACTTCGCTATTCAATATATAAAAATCGAATTTTTACTTCGCTATTCAATATATAAAAATCGAATTTTTACTATGCTATTCAATATATAAAAATCGAATTTTTACTTTGCTCTACTTCTAATAAAGATTATATTTTTATATCAAAGATATTTATATTCAAATCAATGAGGTTTATATTTTTCAATTCAAAGATATTTTTAAATCAAACAGATTTATATATTTTCAAAGAGGTGTTATTTTTATTTTCAAAAAGGTATTATTTTTCAACACAATGCTATTCATTTATTTAAAAACAAAACTTTAAACAATTTTCATTTCAAAACAATGATATTTATTTTCATTTCAAAACAATGATATTTATTTTCATTTCAAAACAATGATATTTATTTTCATTTTTCAAACAATGATATTTATAAAAACTGATTTTATCTGTGCTATATATATTTATGAAAACTGATTTTATCCAAACTGTTGAAATAAAATAAAACTGAAAATAAATAACTATTAGACCTTTCTTCCTGTTTAGCCTAAAAACCATGACCCAAAACGCTCCCCTCTTCAACCTGATGTGCGCCGCCTACACCAGTGATCGGAGCCAGATCGGACCCTGCCACGTTGAACCCCTTCGCAACGCCGACCCTCTCCCCCAAGCATCGGTGAACTCGAACAACCCTAGGCGCCTGAAATTAGGCTCGAACGTGGGCAATTCCGGCTTGAAAATCGAGCAGCGTCGGCTACCAGGGGTCGTCATCTCCGTTAGGCAGGTAGGACTCGCCGAGTTCTTCGATGTTGGTGCTGTACAACTGCGTTGAATCGCTTGTAGGAGGAGTGATTAAGGATTGAAGGGGAGAAATTCGTGGCCTTTGGTTTCGTGAATGCCGCTGAAGCCCGTCTTTGACCACGGGGGGGATTCTCTAAGGGTTTTGACTTTTTGAAGGGTGTTTATACAAATATATATATATTATTTAAATCTGAAAATAATTCGTTTAGTCTTCCAACTCCAAAGCAAAACCCAATGACTGTCACCTCTAGCTAATTACCCCCATTTCGAACACAATGGGATATGTATCGCAAGCCAGTTCGGCTGTTTCGATAGGTTTATATTCAAATTAAATTATAAATCAGTGTATATTCAATTTAAGCGTACATTTTAATTTACCGGGGCCACATACGAACCCGAAAAATTCCAGAAAAATATTTTCTAGCTTCGTATTGACGATACGGTCCTAACAAAACTAATTTCGTCGAATTCTGAGACCGTTTGAAAAATGACCATTTTCCAGTCGATTAAAATCAATTGAAACTGGTCAAACGCGTTTTCCTTTGCCACGCTCACATATTGATTCGAAAAATTATGAAATTTGAAACCTAACAATAATTTGACATCACGGATCCAACAAAAGTGGTTTCGTCGAAATCCGAGGTCGTTTGCAAAATTTCCATTTTTAAGGGCCTGAATTTCATAGCGACTATTCAGAATTTTCAACTGGACATATCTTTTGATTCCCGCTATGAAACTTCGATTGGTCGGATTCGTTGGAAAGATATTATCAATTAGATCCTAATGTTTTTGGTTTCACTAAAATCCGGATTGTTTTGCACCCGGTACATTCAATTGAAGTTTGAAATCGAATTATCGAACTACCGCGCCATTTTCAATTCTATTTATAATTATATATAAATATTTATATTCTAACGACGACGTATATAAATATATACGTCGAATTCAATTCAAAATAAATTTCTCGTCGATATTATTTAAAATAATTCATTTTAAATAATCAAAATTCGCTAAAATTGCCAAAATAAAAATTTTAAACTGGCCCAGATTTTCGGGTTGTTACAAATCACCTTCTGTTAGTGTACTGGGTTCAACAAGAACATCTGCAACCCAGCCACCCTTGACCGACCACTCATTTCGCTTGAATGTATCGAATGTATATAACCAATAGTTGGGATCAACAACCGTTTCCCAAAAGGGATAGCATCAAATAGGAGAAAGAAGGAAATGAATTTTCTCTAGATAGGTGACAATATACCCTTATTGGGAGCTACCCACTTAGCCATGCTACCTGCCTTTTTTTGTCATTTTCCGATTGTTGAGGCCTGAGGCTACGGTTACTTACCTTTAATTGATAGCACAATCACTTTGAATGACACAATGTCAGATCCGTTAATCATTAATTTATTTGCAAAAATATGTTTGGATATTACGCTTAGAGAATAAATTCTCTGCTATCATATGTATATTTGTATAGACCAACATATGCGATCATTGAAAATACTTTGTTAGACATTCGTCCATACAAGTTCATTCTGGAACTAAACGAAACCGAAGGCTTAACTTTCATTAATCTATCTTAGGCAATTTCTACCTAGGATTAATAGAAAAAACCCTTGCACTTTACTCCATCTTTGATTGTCTTCATATAATCTGATTCGCAATGCTTCTGCCAATACGAAGTCATTCTCGGGAAATAATCCAACTAGTCTCTCCATATTGACAACGATATTGGCCAATACTTCGATAGATGATTATTTAACTATCGAAGAAAAACTAACATTCATCTAAAGCATCAAACAACCATTGGGCCCCTTAATTAATATTTCATTAATTAAATCACTTATCCATTTACTTATCAATATTTATTAACCCAATATTTTCACCAATCATCTTGGCCTCTTACGCTATTTGGAAAATAATTTCATATATCACCTTCTTTTATTTTCTATACTTAGAAAATATCTTCTATTTATAATTGGAAAACATCTAATTACTTATCTCTTTCCCAAACTCATTTATTACTATAATTAGGAAATATTTATTATTATATTTCCAAAATTCCACTTACTTGGGTTAAAACGAATGTTGTGTAAAACATCTTACAACAACCCAAAATACTGCATTCAACTAAATATATTTTAACATTGTCTTCGAGACAGAATATTTCTATTTATCGGTTAATAATGAAATCAATCAAGTTAGGGTATAACTACCTCTCAGACCATGACTGAATAACATCTTAACTTCAAAACGGACAAGACTACTTATCTCGAATAATCAACATCATATAAAACTAATTATCCATTTTTTTAACATGTATATGTTTCTCTTTCTATTCTTACTAGATTTAAATTTACAATTTGCTTATAATATTCTATTTGTTTCCTTTTCGAATTCTATATATATTGATATATTGGCTTCAAGTTATCAATTTTTTCCTAAAAATATTCTAACTCCTTAAATTACTAGAAAATTTCGCTAGCATCTCCTTTGTACGGCTTAATCAGTACAACAACAACTTGCCTCTTTAGGCCCTTTTCATTCAAAAATAAAATAAAAAAGCCAAGCGAATTGCCTAATATGATCATAAAATCTCATATGGAATTTGAACATGTACCTTTTTGTCGGGCACTCGAAATATAATCTTCATTCTCTTAATTCTGAACCCGCTTAACATATATCTAACCATTCCCAATTTATTCCAACTCATCCCAATTGTTTTCAACTCAATTTGCTAATTCATTATCCAATTAGCTCTTTTGCCTATTTTACTTTTTATTTGAACGTACCATGTTCATACATATTTTTAATTTGCTTATAAATCAACCGAATGTCATTTTCAACTCAACTTTCACATTCGATTTTGAATATAAATTCACAAACCCCATTCACTTATCCAAACTCCAATAAATAATCTACTCTAACTAGTTAACTTTATTTGATAATTAAAAATATGATTTTTGTTTAAAAAATGATTCACTTACTCCAATTGAGTTCATATTTATTTTATAACTCAAGTCTTAGTTTTTTTAGTGGAAATCTAAGTTTTATTTGCTAAAAATCCTTTTATTAATTTAAATAAAACCATTATGGTTTAATAACGATTATAGCGCTGTTTCTCTGGAAATTTGATTTTGACATAACTTAAAATCTATAAGATGAAATATGTATTTTTCTCTTCCATTAGAAAACTATTATTCAATCAGTCCTGGCGATCTTATTTCAAAGAATTCCGACTTAAATTGAGTTCTATATACTCATTGAAGTTCAAAACTACCGCGTTGTGATGAGGTCATTTTAATTATATTTAAATATAAATGTTTAAATTTCGTTTATTAATAAATTTCAACTCCATTCTTATATATTTTAATATATATTAAACCGATTTTCCCAATCTAACTTAATATTTCTGATTAACCTAAATCATCGATTATTTCATAATTCAATTATAAATTTATTTCTAATTCAATCTTCTATATGGGAATACAATTTGCTTTGAAATAAATTATTTTATAAAATTTGATATAATCTTTCAATTTTTTACTTACTTGGATTTAACTCAACTCTGTTAATATTCCAAGTTTTGGAATAAAATCCATCGTACCCTTTTTGAAATGATTTCCAAATCTTTTTAAATTCATGGTTGAATTTACATTTCCAAATTATCCCATGATAATTATCCCATTTTATTTATAAACATCGTTTGTAATTTTTGTTCCTTGTTTTATTCGTTAAAACAAGTTCCATTTCAAAATCTATTTGGAATTTGATTTCTATTTTGGAATATATTATTATTATAACGTACATACATAATTGTAGAACCTATTTTCGTATTTAATTTCTGTTTGTATCTAATACAATTAAAATATCCTTTCTAGAAATAATTTATATTTATAAATTCGACATAGTCGATTTCAAATCATACTTCCATATGGATTTGTTCTAATTCAATTTGTATTTTGAACATCGGAATAGATTTCATCAATTCCTTTTTGAAACTATTTTCATTTCCCCTTTGAAATTCAAATTCGATTCACAGAATTCCCCTTTTAAATCTCAAAATTTCCTTTTCATGATATTTTTATATATTAGTATTTAGGGCCACTAATATTCAAACATCCAATTATCAGTCACAGGTTTTCTAACACACCATATATGATAATATATGTGATTTTTTTGAGAAATCCAATTGGATCTCTCCAACCTGTTTTCCTGCATCCACAGATGTTTGACAACATAAATAATACCTATCCTGCTTCAAGGAAGGATATCACGGTATAGAAGGTCATCCACTATATATATTGTGGGGGCGTATAGGGTCATCGCTAATGGTACTGCGGGAACTATCCTATATATATATATGTATGTATGTATATAATAGCCACAATCACCAAGCCTATATTACTAATATATTTAATAGCCATAATAATGTTTCAATGCATCCAAACAACATATAAAAATTATTTAAAATAAAATTTCCTTTATAATAAAATCATAAACGAGTCCAGAGAGTGAGTTTATAACACCCTACATTTTTGTAACAATTAAATAATGCATATATGTATATATATGCACAGACATCTAAGAATAATTGCAATGCAATTAAAATGCATATTTAAAAAAGAAAAGAAATTTTGAAGAGCTTCCAGAATTTGGCCAAGGGATTAGCGTCATTGCGTTCGTGGCAATTTTCTGGTCAATTTAGACCTATGGATTGCAGAAAAATGATTTAAGATGAAAGAGATACCTTTAAATGAAGTATTGTAACAAAACATGGAAATAAGGAAAAATAAGGGGAACAAGGACTACCATTATTTCTAAACTTATTAACAAATGACATCATAGCTCAATTGGTTAAGGCATTGGACATGCAACATAGAGGCCAGGTATTCGAACCCCGACGGTGACATAATTTTTGTCTTTGTTTTAGTGAGGTCCCACTGAACATACAAATATATGTACGTATACAAATTCAAAATTTAAAAGGATAAGTACGCACATATAAGGGAAAAATATACATATAAGGAAATAAAGAAATTATATGTACATATATATGAGAATATATATATATATGTGCATAAATATATGTATATAAGAGATAAAAGTTCAAGATAAGGCTACAATCGATGAAATATGGCAAGAATCAAATAACGATGCAGCGCCATTTGAATTTTGAAAACAAAACGAAGTTGTGCATATATATATATATACACGCAAAATGATCGTTAGAAGAATTGTATACGTATAAGAAAAAATCATGTGAATACAATGCTTAAATAAATTCCAGAAAATTCAAAATTTCAAAATTCAAACTTTTGTGCCAAAATATCTCGTGGGACCCATGGGGGTCGACCTAGGGGACGACTAAGATTGGATTTCCCCTTTTAAAATCGGACGTGAAGGTTTCCTCTCATCCGGCTCAAGTAGTTATACCAAATAAAGAAGGGAGTTTTTTTACTTTGTTCGATAAAAAGAAAAGCCTCACAATAATTGTAATGTAAAAAACACCAATTCAAATGGGATGGATTCAAAATGATGGTATTGCATGGGTTGGGATTATAAATCCTTCTATTTTCATCTATTAAACAGTATTTAAGTACTTCAAGTACTTAGAAAGTCGCTTTCAAATTATCAAGTATCCAATATTTGTTTACCAAGATCTGATTATGAGTTATTAAATAGTAAGCTGAATAAAAGTTCACTATTTTAGATACAATAGTACCTAGGGGACCCAACAAATCTTCGACCCAGGGGTCGACGCCACCCCAGATCTGGCTAGATTTGTCTATGAATCTAGACTGTTTTCTTAACAAGGTTCGTTACTGACTTAGCGCTGCGTGTACAATAAGATCCTGAACACCTATAAATAGGCTAGAAGAGCCTAGATAAATCTCATATTTCTGAGACATCGCAGAAGCTCTACCATTCTTCTTCCTCCTCAAATCTCTTCAAAAAATTAAGATTATTAGTTTAGGAAAAATTCTAAATCAAGATTTGGTGGAAAAGAATTGACGTAAATAAAAAGGTGTTCAGAATCATATGCGAAGTGAGATAATTTTCTAGATCTGGTCAATTCAATTTTCTTCCTCTTTCTTCCCTTTTTCTTTTAGTAAAAATAATGAATCCATGGTTGTTAGGTTCTGAATCCAGTTAGGGGAAAACCATGGAATGCTAGATCTAGACCAGATCCAGGATTTGGAAAGCAAATGAGGTGAGTGGATTTAAGTATATCATTTTTGATAATGATATATTATCGTTTAACATTCCCCGTTATCGTATAATGTGAATTTTCTAGAATAATTAAAAGTGTTGAAATGTTATTATGACATGTTGAAATATGATATGTTGAAATGTTTAAACATATGTTAAAAGGATCAAAGTGACGAATATGACATGTTTGAATATTAATTTGATAAGATATTAATATGTTGGAAAATTCATATGTTGAAATATAAACTTGTCAAAATATGTGTAGCGATTACTGTTGTTTCAATTCCATGTTAATTTGTGACATTTATGTAGTTGGACCATTCACGGTAGAAATTGAGAACATTACATGTTAGTTTTTTTTGAACAATTACATGATTAAACGATTACATGTTAGAACAGAATTTATTTTATGTTAAAAAGAACATGCAACATAAAATAGGTTAATATGATGACATGTAAAATATAGGCTTAAAAGAATGGAAATGCCTAAATTATACAGTAAATTTACAGTGAATAGGAAACTGTAACCGTGCTTAGACATGAGGTTAGATTACACTTGTGGTAGAAGTCTGCCCGGAACCGCCGGCATATCCAGCATCCACAAGTGGTAAATCTAATGTAAGGGGTCTAAGTGCATAAATAAAACATGTAATGGTGCTAAGACATGAGGTTAAGTCAACTTGTGGTAGAAGTATGCCCGGAACTTCCCGGAAAATCCGACATCCACAAGTGTAGGCTTAATGTGAGAGGCCTAATGCATATATATATATATATATATGTATATGTATATATGTATATGTAACGGGACTGATAAACATCATTAATTGGATTAATGGAATTGAATGAAAAATACAACAGTAAAAGGATTGGAATAAACGGGGAATGATAATAACCTATTATAAATAAATTACATTAATGAGAATGTTGTTTAATAGGTAGACTTGTCCTAGGGACAAGTGAAGATTATAACTTAGTTATAATAAACTAGTAAGGAAATGAGATAACTCGTGAAATGAGATAAGTGGCGCTTAATTTAAATTAAGTAATTAGTAAATGGGGAAAACTGAAACCAATTGTTTGTAATAAGTGGAGAAAAGGGAGAAAATTTATGAATTGCAAGAAGTTGTGCTTAATTATAAATAAAGTAATCTGTAAACTTGAAAATATGAAATCTACTGATAAGGATAACATGTTAAGGCTTGTCCTAGGGATTAGTGGAAATTATAACATAGGTTATAATAAATGGGAAGAGAAACTTATAAATAAACCTTAGTTAAGAGAATTAAGTTAATAAGTAAACAAGGATAAGGTGTAGTGACAGTATAAGACGGAATTATGATTAAATAAGAAAGAATGAGGCAAACTTATGAAATGAAATAAGTTATATTTAATCATAAATAACGACTGACATATTAAATAGAAAGCATGTGAATTGAGATATACTTAATTACATATTAAGTCGAACATGTTATTGTAACTTTGAAATCGACAAGAATACAAAGGGATTGCGGATTACAAACCTTGGATCCCAATCTAAGAGAAAAATATGTTGTGAGGTTATTAACAAACTTAAATGGGTTAATTTATATGACGGAAATTAATAAGCAAGAGGAACTTGGTAACTTGAATAAAAAGTCAATGTGAATGAGAATGATCAAGTTAAATGGAAACCTGATGAGGTAAAGCAAGCGCATAGGGTAAATACAACCTGTGGAAAACCTAGTGGGGGATACAAGACAAAAGGGATAGCTTGTATCATATTGTGTGGGAACTGTTTCAGTTAGTAACCCGGAGTATGTATCGAGTAGAGAACTCTGAACTAGGTCAGAGAAGGTACACGCTTACTGACTGATTGTAAGAGATCCAAATGTGGAGGCGGGGTTGGCTGCGCAAACCGACCGGGCCATGTGCGTGCATGAGCCGGGCCGAAGGGGATAAGAAGACCATGACATCTGTAGATATGGGGCTATGCATATCAGCGAGGGGTTGCCACTTTAGGACATGATACATCCTACTGTGGGGCCGACACAAAGTATATACGAAGTAGGGAGCCGATCGATTAGGGTAGTAGTAGTGTACATTTGGACGTATGCCTAAGTCTATTACCTTATAGTGGAAGGGATCATTTCATTCTGGTTATACTAGTAATAGTGCAGAGTAATCATTAGAGAAGCGTATACACCTTATCATGTCTACCTTGTCATACCTGCCATTTATGTAATGATCTCTCTTATCCACTTTATATGCCTATCATGCTGCTTTTATTTATTTACTTGCTAAAAGTAACTAGACTCGCCAGACTTTATGCCTGACCCTTTTTGTTTCCTCTTCTTTTTTCCGTTTCCCCCCTAGGTTCTTAGGGCGGAAACACACAGGCTTAGTCAGGACTCAGTTATCATCTTGCTAGAGCTGCTTTCGAAGTATGGCTCAAGTTCTTATCTCTACTATGGCTTTGTCTCTTTTATTTGGGGAATTATGTTTTCTTTTAAGTATTTATGTACTCTGATGGTAAAAGACAAAAGTTATATTGTTGTAATGGATTTAATGACTTATGGTATTTTGGACCATGACGTATGTTTAGTGTTTGAAATAAAAATTTGAATTTCTGCTGCTATCTCATTTACATCTATCTTGTAATATTATGTGTTCTGTTTACCTATAATGCTTCATGAAACTTAATGCATGCGCTTTGTGAGTGACATTAACGGACGTGGGGTGTCACACTTGGTATCAGAGCTGAAGGTTATCAGATTGGATAAAATTTTTGAAAATTATTTTCAAAAAGGTTTTAAAAGAAAGCATTTTCAAAAAGAAAAGTCTGTTTTGAAAAACATTCCCCAAAAAGCCATAAGTAATATCTTTTGATCCTTTGTCTGAATCTCTTTCCTTTTCTTTTCAGCATGTCTGGGGAACCTTATATTCCCGAGGGAGATAAAGTACCGGATTGGTTCCGTAGGTATCTTAAAGCCACGGCACCAAGCGGGAGCCAAGGAGACGTCCCTCCCCCAGTTGCAATCGTTGTTCCTCCACCATCGCGAGTAGATGATTTCTTTACAAAGAAAGAAGCTAGGGTTGAGGAAACACATAACATGAAGGTATGACCCAAGAAAGGACAACAACAACAATAACAAAAGAAAGATGGAAAGAATAACAAAGCTAAGGATAAGAGGAAGTGTCCCGGTTGTGGACGTGAGGGTCACTTGGTAAAGGGCTACAAAAGAAGGAAGAATACTTGCTTCAGTTGTGGAGAAGTTGGACACTTTGCCAAAAAGTGCCCGAAGAGGCAAGGACAAGGCCAAAGGACAGGATCCCTAGGAGGGCAAGTGTATGCTCTCGTGGCCATCGTACCGGATAGAGGTAAGAAAGCTTTGTTGAAGATTTGATTTCTCTTTCCAATCAACCTGTTATAACTCTTTTCGATTCTGGCGCTTCACATTCATTTATATCTGGTTCTGTGGTTAAATCTTTGCACTTAATTACTGGTATGGTAGTGGATCCCGTAGTTGTTTCAAACCCCATTGGTGGTTCGGCTTATTTATCTATGATTTGTCGGGATTTGAAAATATATGTGTTAGGCGTCGAGTTTGAATGCGATGCATATGTACTCGAGTTTATGGGCTATATGTTGATTCTAGGAATGGATTGGCTTACCATGTATGGTGCCATTCTGGATTGTGAGAAGAGGGTTGTTAGGCTTCTGACTTATCATGGGAGGACCCTCGAGATTTGTAACAACCCGGAAATTCTGAGCCAATTTAAATTTTTTATTTTGGCGAATTTAATGAATTTTGAATATTTAAAATGGATTATTTTAAATAAAAACGACGAGAGATTTATTTTGAATAGAATTAGAACGTATATTTATATAGATCGTCGTTAGAATATAAATATTTTATTTTAATTATAAAGGAAATTGAAAATGGCGCGGTAGTTCGATAATTCGATTTCAAACTTTAATTGAATGTACCGGGTGCAAAATAAACCGGATTTTAGCGAAACCAAAAATATTTGAATCTATTTGTGAATATCTTTCTAGCGAATCCGGGAAATTGAAATTTCATAGCGGGAATCAAAAGATATGTCCAGTTGGAATTTCAGAATAGTCGCTATGGAATTCAGGCCCTTGAAAATAGAAATTTTGCAAACGACTTCGGTTTTCGACGAAACCACTTTTGTTGGATCCGTGATGTCAAGTTATTGCTAGGTTTCAAATTTCATAATTTTTTCGAATCAATATGTGAGCGTGGCGAAGTAAAACGCGTTTGACCAGTTTTAGTTGTTTTTAATCGACTGGAAAATGGCCATTTTTCAAACAGTCTCGGAATTTGACGAAATTAGTTTTGTTAGGACCGTATCGTCAATACGAAGTTAGAAAATATCTTTATGGAATTTTTCGAATTATTATGTGACCCCGGTAAACGGAAATGCACGTTCAAAATTAAATATATAGAGTTATATTTTGATTTTGACGAAAACTGATCATAACGATCGAATTGACCTACATGACATATCCCATTGTGTTCGGAATGAGGGTAATTAGCTAGAGGCGACGGTCGTTGGAGTTCATTTGGGGTTCGGAGCGATTAATTCCTAAATAAAATAAAATAAAATATTAAAATATATATGTTTTTTTTAAAATGGGCCATATTCACTAAATCCTAGTTCACAAACAGGAAGCCGCCGCTATCATCTTTTCAACAGCCCAAAACGCTCGATTTTTCTTCCAACCAATTCTTTTAATCCATCTTGAAATAAAACAAACCCAAAACAAAAATCAAAGACTGTTGTCTGCTCTTTCAAATGATACCAGTTTGAAGAATTTCCGTCTCGTGTGAAGCTCGAATTCATGTCGGAAACTCACGCCGTTCGTGGCCAACGCCCGGCCACTGGAGGCGATCGAACTCCTTCAGATCGTGGGCGTGGGGAGGGGAGCCAACGGTGCTCCAAGTGGCACTACCCGATCATCGGTCGACGCTGTGATTGGAGCGCAGAATCCAACCCTTGTTTGAAGCAGCTGTTCGACGTGGTCTGGTATGATTTACGGAAGAAGGTTTTGTTCTTTTTATTTATTTATTTATTATTAAACATAAAATTCAGTTTGAAATTCAGTTTAGATATCAGTTTAAAAATCAGTTTAAATTCAGTTTAGATATCAGTTTAAATTCAGTTTAGATATCAGTTTGAAATTCAGTTTAGATTTCAGTTTAAAAATCAGTTTAAATATTGTTTTGAAAATATATATCGCCTGGATTTGAAAATATATCGCCTTGTTTGAAAGAAGAAAAATATACATATGATTTGATAAGAAAAATGTACATATGATTTGGATAAGAAAAATATACATATGATTTGGATAAGAAAAATATACATATGATTTGGATAAGAAAAATCCAAATAAGAAAAATATACATATGATTTGAATAGAAAAATATACATATGTTTTGGAATAGAAAAATAACATTGTATAGAAATGTGATTTCTAATTCTATATAGCGCTGTCAGTATAAAAATATGATTTTTATTACATGAGAAGTAAAGTAAAAATATGATTTTTACGCTGGTATAAAGTTAAGATTTTTATATATATTTTAGCAAAGTAAAAATATAATCTTTACAATGTATAGAGCGATATAAAAATATAATTTTTATCCAAGAGGTGATAACATAAAAATGTGATTTTTATCTCTATAGCATTGAAATAAAAATGTGATTTTTAATGTGAACAGCGTGAAAAAGACTGTGTTGGAAGTACGGGCAAATCCAGACTGTTCTGAATTTCAGAAATAAAGAATGGAGGAGTGGATCCCTCGGTGAGAACTCCTCACTTTTATTTTAAATTTCTAGTTTAAAATATATACTAGGATGCAGACGGTGCTTAGCAGCACCCGACACCCGTCGTCCATAGACCATGGATGACTTGTTTGTTTGGTTGCTATGTTGTGAAATTTGATTGTGTGATGTGGAAAACAATAAAATATTTTATAGTGGAAAATATTCTATAGTTAAAAATATAATTTTTAACATGTATATAAAATGAAATATATATTTATAAACAAATTGAACGATTGGTTTATATACACATATTTGACTGATATTGATTGGGACGATAAAATTTACACATCGCCCAACTGCACAAATAAAATCTATGTTTGATTGTTTGAAACCCCACATGGGTGTTGGGATGATATTTGGCGTACACTAATCCCAATTATTTAATTGTATGTCGATCGATTGGTCGACAGACTGTGTAAGCGTTAATTATATATATTTAATGCTTATGCAGTTGTGTGGTGCACTTTGGATGATGGTTGATTATTTATCGTTGTTATTATATACATGTGTTGTATGGAATCCATATAATTAACATTATATGATAATTGATTGGGCCTCATTCCAATTGGGAAAATAAAGACTATTATAAAATAAAGATTAACGTGTTGATAGTACTCATTTGTTGAGATTAGTCATGTGGTGAAAGAAACATAGATTCATGTGTTGAATAGAATAAATATTTATTTTTTGAATAGAATAACGAAGTTATTGAAAAGTATAAAGCCGTATTGATTAGAGATGCGCTATTTTGACGCGAATGATATTGATATCGATTATATTCGTTTTTATAATGAATATTGAAAAGAGATTTAAAAATAGAATAGAAACTGTATTCGAATTGAATAGAATAGAAATTGAATTCGAATTGAATATAATTGAAATGAAACCGAATTGAAATTGATTAAAAATGAATTCGAATTGAAATTGAATATAAAATGAATTCGAATGGAAATTGAATATAAAATGAATTCGAATTGAAATTGATTAGAAATGAATTCGAATTGAAATTGAATAGAAATGAATTCAAATTGAAATTGAATAGAATCGAATTTGAATTGAAATCAATTTGAAATGAATTTAAAATGATTTATAAAATTCGTTTTTAAAAGGAAATCGACGAAGTATATATTACATATAATATAATGGCCTGAATAGAACGCGCCGTGCTGCGGCAGTTCGCGAATTTCGACCATTGACTTCGAATTGACTTTGCGGGAGATCCGACCGTCGGATTCTCCTGAAACCGGAACCGTTGGGTTCGTATTGAGAAGAGCTTTCCAATGAATATTAGAAATTTGAAATCTAATGGTTGGATTTGGAATTATGTCCAAATCAAATTTGGAAAAGGTCGTTGTAAGTACAGTTCGATGGCCGTAGATGGAAATCGACTGTACGGGCCTTGGTAAAATTATTAAAAATATCTATAATTTGTGTAAAATCATAATAAATTATTTGGGAAAAACTGGGATGAAAAACTCCATATTTGAAAAGATAAAAATAGATTTTTATCAAAATGAACTAGTTTTGAACTAGAATTAAAACCAATTTATTTTTGAAAGAAATAAATTGAATTTGAAATGAGTTTTAAATAACCAGAATTTCTAATATATTTCATTGGAATTGAAATAAAATGTGATTTGGGTTTATCGTGGACTGTGTTTTAAATGACATTAGTTCTTTAACCCAGTAAAAGGAGTTTTAATGAATCTTTAATTAGATTGAAATATGAATTGATAATTTAAATTATCAAAATTTGGAAATGATCGAAAGGGGAGTATCACCAGTTTTACTCCTAGCGATAGTTAAATCTTCAATTAGATTTGAACGTGAAATGGTAATTAAATTTACCGATAACACCATGGTGTTAGTTATGGGGTAATAACAGTTTGGCTCCATGGGATGAATAGGTTGGGATTGGGAAAGAAAATAAATAATTACTTCGGTGTGGTTCGCTAATCTCGACTAGTTTGGAAAATTATAAGCTTGTTTGAAATGATATCCAAAGGAAGATTAAAGAATAAATTTAAAAGAATTTATCTTTGATAAAATTAATGGGAACCTTTCCCTATGAGTGTGAATATCTGAATAAAAGAATATTCTGAAATGGAATGAGGCGTATATTGTGTTTTATAGCACTTGTTGATTAAGATACGTGAGTTATTCAGAAAGTCCAGGTATAACCCATTCTGAATAACTGATTCGACGACGAGTCGAAGAGATTGAAGACGGTGCAAGACCGACGATCTTCACATCGAATGGATGGGTGCTACTGATGCTCACGATGGGAGTAGCTACCTTAAAGGGGGATAAAGTAGTAGCCGTCCGGACGTACTTGGAGATCGATGGATATGCGAGGAAAGTGCCTCCGGTTTCGTTCAGACCTAGAACGGGCTTGTAAATGGATGGTGTGTCTGACATTGTATTCCTTTGTATTGTATTCGTTGATCTCTGCAAAATATATATCTGTTTGGCGGCGGAGAATTTATTCTCTTGCTTAACGCCCTTCTCTGAGACATACGAGCTCAGAGGTTATATATTGACAGAAATCAGTGGTACGATATGGATTGATAGTGTGGCATGCTGAGATGCAGTGATCCAGACTTTTGTTGAAAAGCAAAGTTTGGTGGACGATGATCAAAGCGCAGCTTTAATATAGCACGGCTTTGTGTATAGCGTTGATTCACGAGCCTCACACTCCGGTATGGTGGTAAACCGATGGTTTGATAAGTATGCTTTTTAGAGGATGGGCACCTTAGTGGTGTCATGGATTCAGTCGACCGAGATTGAGCTTAGTGCTCAGAGGGATAGGGTAAGCGGTGTTTTCTCTCGCCGAGACGTAAGCCGCAGTGATACTCGATTTCCCAAAAGTGCGGATGTGCATTACGGTATTTTCTCTCGCTGAGACGTAAGCCGCAGTGATACTCGATTTCCCAAAAGTGCGGATGTGCATTACGGTGTTTTCTCTCGCTGAGACGTAAGCCGTTGTAGATGGCACTACGCGATCGATCTTTCGAATCAGGAGCCACTATGATGGAAATCCAATTTCCAAATATGACATTTTGCGGTTTTGATTGTAGAGCCTAGTATTGGCGACATGATATATGGTAGCCATGCCGTCTATGATTGATATATTTATATTTGAAGTTGTTTTCTTCACTTATAGTAATAATATAAGATGAAATTTCACGTATCAAGCATATTTGGCTATTATAAGGGAAAACCCTATCCTCCGGCTTGCGCTGCATTATGTGATGGGACCTGGGTCTTATAATAGCTTCATTGATCTTTATTTAGCATTGCGCTGTTTGTTTTCTGCACTGGTATTCTTGGGAGGAAACCCGTTCCGTGTTATACGGCGTGGTCCCTTGATTTACCTAACTTTAAAAACAAAGATTAATAACTGTTTTAGTTCTCACACCAGTCACATGACTGACCTGGAGTTTATTGTTTTAACCTAAACTCTGCGTGCACCTATTTCCACACGGCAGCTAGTAGTTTTGGTTTTGCAGATTTATATTCACAGGATCCTGATTTACAGCTGGAACGGTGCTCGGAAAGCTCTGTATCTGCGTACAACTTTCAGTTGTGTTTTAAATTGTTATTTCCGCTGCGATGTGTTTAAATGTAATTTAAATCTCTGATATTTTTCTGTGTAATATATATTCGTACTCTGTTATATTCTTGTATTCTGATGGAATTGTTGTAATATACAATGAAATGTTCTTCTGTTTGCATTCCAATTTGTCCTGTTCTCAAAACGATCAGGGATTTCGAACGGTCTTAGTCGGTTTAACGATCGATTCGGGTTGAGCGAAATTCCTTACCGTTATAGTTGGTATCAAAGCTTTGGTTTACAGAGCTCGAGAACAAGACACATTAGAACCAAACGAAAGAATTCATCAGATATTGGATTAGTAATATCCAATTAGAATGACTCATTAGAGATAGGATCAGTAGTATCCTAGAACGAGTGTGAAGAGTATATTTTTCAAATGAAAACAATTTTGTTTTGAAATTTAAATCGTTTTATTCATATTTGAATATTTTATTTATTTTGAATTTGGGCAATCTAGTATATAAAGGTTTTGTATATACGTGTCATGAACGTATATTCGAAGTTTTAATATACTGGATAGATATAGAATCGCACTCTAATAGCCCGGGGATGATTCCACTGATGACGTACAGCATCAGTGGTTTATTTTCGTGTTTCGAAGGTGTGATTTCTATATATTTCCATTAGGCTGGTGTGAGAACCAAAACTAGATAGATTTATTGTTGTGATTTGGCATCAAAAACATGATTTTCTATATATATATCAAAGTTATGTGTTTGAAATTCTAATCAACTAATTGATTGATGGTTGTGTTGTTTGTTTATTTGTTTGGTATTTTGAACCATTTAAGCCTAACTGAACCAAACATTGAACTGTATTGAAAAATGATTGCAAATGCTTGCATATACATGTACTTACATTGAACAGGTCATAGCAAGGAGGCTAGAGCAGAGAAATAAAATTGTTTGCCCGACAAATAGGTACATGTTTACCATAATTTACTGTTTTGTTTGGGTTTGGATGATTTTATGAGCCGATTGGCTAGCCGCTTGGCTTTTTCTTTTTCTTTTTGAGATCAGTGGGCCTGTATGGCAATTTCGGGATTTTCCCGGTGCTCCCGGTGCAGGGGAGGTTAGGGCAAAAAATTTCGAAAATTTAGGATGTTAGCCAAATTTTTGAAAAATTTGAAAAGTTCTTAGAAACTGAAAAGTTGAAGAACTTAAGCCGTAACGGAAGTGGTAGTCGAGTTGATTAATTAAACAACTTTCGGCTTCATTCCTTTTCGGGGACAAAAAGTTTTAAGTGGGGGAGATTGTAAAAACCCGGAAATTCTGAGCCAATTTAAAAATTTTATTTTGGCGAATTTAATGAATTTTGAATAT
Source organism: Allium sativum (assembly GCA_030737875.1). NCBI lineage: Eukaryota > Viridiplantae > Streptophyta > Magnoliopsida > Asparagales > Amaryllidaceae > Allium > Allium sativum. The sequence continues at coordinate 215,690,921 of CM060916.1, read as the reverse complement.
TTAAAATGGATTATTTTAAATAAAAACGATGAGAGATTTATTTTGAACAGATTTAGAACGTATATTTATATAGATCGTCGTTAGAATATAAATATTTTATTTTAATTATAAAAGAAATTGAAAATGGCGCGGTAGTTCGATAATTCGATTTCAAACTTCAATTGAATGTACCGAGTGCAAAATAAACCGGATTTTAGCAAAACCAAAAATATTTGAATCTATTTGTGAATATCTTTCTAGCGAATCTAGGAAATTGAAATTTCATAGCGGGAATCAAAAGAAATGTCCAGTTGGAATTTCATAATAGTCGCTATGGAATTCAGGCCCTTGAAAATAGAAATTTTGCAAACGACCTCGGTTTTCGACGAAACCCCTTTTGTTGGATCCGTGATGTCAAGTTATTGCTAGGTTTCAAATTTCATAATTTTTTCGAATCAATATGTGAGCGTGGCAAAGTAAAACGCGTTTGACCAGTTTCAGTTGTTTTTAATCGACTGGAAAATGACCATTTTTCAAACGGTCTCAGAATTTGACGAAATTAGTTTTGTTAGGACCGTATCGTCAATACGAAGTTATAAAATATTTTTTTGGAATTTTTCGAATTAGTATGTGACCCCGGTAAATGGAAATGCGCGTTCAAAATTAAATATATAGAGTTATATTTTGATTTTGATGAAAACTGATCGTAACGATCGAATTGACCTACGTGACATATCCCATTGTGTTCGGAATGAGGGTAATTAGCTAGGAGCGACGGTCGTTGGAGTTCATTTGGGGTTCGGAGCGATTAATTCCTAAATAAAATAGAATAAAATAAAATATTAAAATATATATGTTTTTTTAAAATGCGCCATATTCACTAAACCCTAGTTCACAAACAGGAAGCCGCCGCTATCATCTTTTCAACAGCCCAAAACGCTCGATTTTTCTTCCAACCAATTCTTTTAATCCATCTCGAAATAAAACAAACCCTAAAACAAAAATCAAAGACCGTTGTCTGCTCTTTCAAATGATACCAGTTTGAGGAATTTCCGTCTCGTGTGAAGCTCGAATTCATGTCGGAAACTCACGCCGTTAGTGGCCAACGCCCGGCCACTAGAGGCGATCAAACTCCTTCAGATCGTGGGCGCGGGGAGGGGAGCCAGTGACGCTCCAAGTGGCACTACCCGATCATCGGTCGACGTTGTGATTGGAGCGCGGAACCCAACCCTTGTTTGAAGCAGCTGTTCGACGTGGTCTGGTATGATTTACGGAAGAAGGTTTTGTTCTTTTTATTTATTTATTTATTTATTATTTAACATAAAATTCAGTTTGAAATTCAGTTTAGATATCAGTTTAAAAATCAGTTTAAATTCAGTTTAGATATCAGTTTAGATATCAGTTTAAATTCAGTTTAGATATCAGTTTGAAATTCAGTTTAGATTTCAGTTTAAAAATCAATTTAAAAATTGTTTTGAAAAATCAGTTTAAAAATTGTTTTGAAAAATCAATTTAAAAATTGTTTTGAAAATCAGTTTAAATATTGTTTTGAAAATATATATCGCCTTGATTTGAAAATATATATCGCCTTGTTTGAAAGAAGAAAAATATACATATGATTTGATAAGAAAAATATACATATGATTTGGATAAGAAAAATATACATATGATTTGGATAAGAAAAATATACATATGATTTGAATAGAAAAATATACATATGTTTTGGAATAGAAAAATAACATTGTATAGAAATGTGATTTCTAATTCTATATAGCGCTGTCAGTATAAAAATATGATTTTTATTACATGAGAAGTAAAATAAAAATACGATTTTTATGCTGGTATAAAGTTATGATTTTTATATATATTTTAGCAAAGTAAAAATATAATCTTTACAATGTATAGAGCGATATAAAAATATAATTTTTATCCAAGAAGTGATAACATAAAAATGTGATTTTTATCTCTATAGCATTGAAATAAAAATGTGATTTTTAATGTGAACAGCGTGAAAAAGACTGTGTTGGAAGTACGGACAAATCCAGACTGTTCTGAATTTTAGAAATAAAGAATAGAGGAGTGGATCCCTCGGTTAGAACTCCTCACTTTTATTTTAAATTTCTAGTTTAAAATATATACTAGGAATGCAGACGGTGCTTAGCAGCACCCGACACCCGTCGTCTACAGACCATGGATGACTTGTTTGTTTGGTTGCTATGTTGTGAAATTTGATTGTGTGATGTGGAAAAAAATAAAATATTTTATAGTGGAAAATATTCTATAGTTAAAAATATAATTTTTAACATGTATATGAAATGAAATATATATTTATAAACAAATCGAACGATTGGTTTATATACATGTATTTGACTGATATTGATTGGGACGATAAATTTTACACATCGCCAAACTGCACAAATAAAATCTGTGTTTGATTGTTTGAAACCCCACATGGGTGTTGGGATGATATTTGACGTACACTAATCCCAATTATTTAATTGTATGTCGATCGATTGGTCGACAGACTGTGTAAGCGTTAAATTTATATATTTAATGCTTATGAAGTTGTGTGGTGCACTTTGGATGATGGTTGATTATTTATCGTTGTTATTATATACATGTGTTGTATGGAATCCATATAATTAACATTATATGGTAATTGATTGGGCCTCATTCCAATTGGGAAAATAAAGACTATTATAAAATAAAGATTAACGTGTTGACAGTTGTAACGACCCATCTTTTTGCCCGATTTTTCGGCGGTAATTAAACCGACTTAAACCGTTCAGAAAGACGAATTGTTATGGGTACATACGTATATTGAACAAAACAACAGAACTTTTTTATTTCATTATAAAATATTACATCAGAGTTACCAGGAATATATCAGAGTACATCGATTTTCACAGCGGAAGAAATACTAAACAAAAATCTCAGCGGAAGAACAAAACACAGCGGAAGCTTCAACTCTATCGTGGACTCCAATTCAGAAAGCGCTCCAAATCTTGCTCCAACGAACTAAAACTGCAAAACTAAACTACTGGCTGCCCGTGTGGAAATTAATGGGCACCCAGAGTTTAGAAAGGAACAATAAACTCCAGGTCAGTCGTGGGACTTGTGTGAGAACTCAAAAACAGTTATTTTTAGGTTTTATTTTAAAGTTGGTAAATTCACCGGACCACGCCGCTAACGCGGAACGGTTTTACTCCATGTGAATACCCGTGCATGTAAATTCGTAATGACCTTTGGAAAATGAAGCTATCATAAGCTCGTCCCACATCACACAATGCAAGCGCACACCAGATGGGCGAGTTTTATCTTATGATAACCAAACATGCTTTCATACGTGAAAATCCTCTTTAAATATTATCATATAGTGTGGAAAACAATTTCGCAAATAAAGTATTAATCCTAGACGACATAATACCCATAATATTATGTCGCCATATATATACATACAATCAAAATCGTATGGCTTGTATTGGAGATTGAATTTCCAACTTGATGATTCCTGGCACGAAAGATCAATCAGGGATACAAAACGAAGTGCCTCAATGGCTTTTTCGTCCATTCGCGGACACCAACTACACATCATCAGGGCAGATCAACGGTTTTCGACCAGACACGGCCCCCCGAACATACCCAACTTCCCCAGGTTCATAAGTGGTTTCCCACCGCTGCACAACTTCATCATCAATTCATATATAAGTATAAAACCTAACCGCCAGTTTCTCATCAATCCGGGGTGTGAGGTTTGTCGATGTCACGTCATACACAAAGCGATGCTTCGATAAGCCATTCTTTGATCATCATTAGCTCGTTTCATAACTCGGGTATGCCACATTGACAATTCACGACATATCACCGATTTAAATCAATGTATACCCTCTAAGTTCATATGACTTAGAGATGAGGATAATATATTGCCACAAATCCGATATACATTAACCGAAATCAGTGCTATGCGGTCAGTTTCAACGTCAGACACACCATCCATGCAAATCCGTTCTGGGTCTGAACGGAACAACAACCCGAAAATACTTAAATATGTTCAGGTCTCATGTAACTCATACCTCGTATCGGTGGCCTACCTAACCGAGATATCAATCTAAACAATTCAAATATTCCCGGTCTTCATTCGTCGTTCACCAAGTCTTGAATTGTTTCATAACATCGTATTATTACTTGGAATGGTTTTCGAACATATGCTCGATCCCGGTCTTTCCAAGTAATAAGCGTACTTTAAACAGTAGCTATGGTTCACACAGGCTTTTCAATTCAAATCTCCTTCCACATAGTTACCAATTCATTTATGACTCAAGATTTTAATTACTTTAAATTCATATATCTCGTTATCATCTTAAACTCTTCTTTGAAATCAAAGATCATACTTTCGCTTTAATTTCTTATCTTTAATTCCCTCAAATTAAAGATTTGATTAAATCCCCAATTACGATATGAATTTCCACCATTCAATCTCATCGGGTTTCAAGAATGATATTATTAAAGATACGATTCACGACAAAATCCAAATCAATCGATATTGAATCATAAATTACACAGAAATTTTTATCCACTTATATTCGATATAAATTCTCATAATCAACGAATACTATAAGTGGAATAACGATATAATAATATCTTCCAAATTCCCCAGATAGTATTCATTTACACCATGAAATTTTATACCAAATATCGAAGATTATTTCTATCTAACTTATTTCAATCAGGTGGAAAACCCATATCTTAATTAAAAGATTTATTCAATTCTTTGACATTAGATCTGGATAGAAATACCATCAACTTATCTTCAATATTAATTACCGTATCCAACTCATATTATAAGCGGAATAACGGTGAACTACCTTTTAAATTCCTCCAATAGTAAGAGTCATCATCTACCGGATTAATATCAAACATCCGAAGATTTATCTCCAACCATACCCAATTATTAAAAACCCGTTTTAATATTAAATAAATCAATTTGAATTCCATATAAAGTATTTCCAATACTTTTGAACTTTTGAAAACATTCCACCAATCATTTAAAAATGATTACGTATAGTTCAGAAAATAATTTGCAGGTTAAAACTTCAAAATAGATTATTTTCGAAGGAAGCGTTACAATAGCATTTCAAAAGCGTTACAAAACAGTTATCTTAACTATTTTGATCAAAATATCATTTATCTTAGCCAAAACTTAAACTTTACAATTCAAAACACCTTTTCGTAATTTGTAATGATTTTACAATTTTTTTCCATATTTTTAAAACATTTAAAAATAGCTGTTTATAGTTATGGTCAACAATTGTTCTTACATCGATCTTTTCCAAAACGGTTTCAAACATAACTTGAAAATTATAACTCGAATTTAAAATCTGCTTTCACTCATTTGAAAGTTCTTGTTAATACAAATTAAATGTTTTTCGTTTCATGGAAATCCGATTTAGATTGCAAAAGTTATAAGCATTTAAAGTTTGCATCTAAAATACGTAAATTGTCGTTATGCGACAAGCTCTATTTTTACCATAATAACCATTATTCTATGATACTTCAAAATATCTTAGAAAATCATTATATCCTTATATAACCCTTTAAAAATCATTTAAATTTACTTTCCAAATTATTTTGGATCTAAAATTCAACTTTCATAAATTCCAATTCATTTCTGAATTCAAATAACTTCAAATTAACCTTCCCATTCGTCGGATCAGTTAGGGATAGCCAGGGAGAGCAGGAAACTTCATTTCCAAATCCAAGCCTAGACACTATCCTCTCTGTCATCCTAGAACGTTCTGGTGTATATTCTATTAATATAAAGAGACATCGTTCATATTCAAATTTCAAAATCTCATTTCGAATTTAAATTGAAAATAATATTTTTTTTCCAAAACTAGTTAAAGATCGTTATACAAAATCAATACATAATTCAAATCATTTTCAAATCCTAATTCAATATTTAATTCAAAAAAATAAAATTTTAAATATTATTTAATAATTAAATAAAATCGTATATAGGAAGGAGATTTTAAATCGATCACCCATATATTTCCACAACCACGGTGTGTGTGTGCCTAATATCATGCAATGCAATCATATTTATCCAAATGAACCATAAGATCAGATGGACACGAATTCGTTCATCACAAACAAACATTTTTACTGTGCACAAGCGTTACAGACAATAACGCTTACTATTGTTCAGTGTATTATCTAATTCATGAACAACCATTCAAACATCAACATCCATCACACAATCATCATCAACTAATTATAATTAATCTCAGCAAATTATAATTAACTAGTTTAATTAAATATTTAAATTAGAAGTTCTCACCTAACAGCTCTCCAAATTTTCACGGTAGGCGAGCCTAGTTGAGTGAATCGTCGGACAATATTTCGGCGCAACGTCTTCTTCACAAAAATATATAATATGATATACACTAATCTCTCTTATATTATAAGAGGAGGAGGAGAATGACGAACTTTGGTAAGGTGGTGGTGGAAAAGAGGAAGACTTATGCCATGGAAACCATGGCCATAAGCTTTAAGAAGAAGGTGGAAAGGAGGAAATGGAAATGGAATGGTAAAAATGGAGAAAGAGCCTCCTTATATAGGAAAGGAGGAGTAAGGAGGTAAAGACACATAAGGGGGCAAGTGGCAATCATGCATGAAAGGGAGCATGCATAAAGACATGTGTCTTAACACTTGTCTTAAGAAGAGAAGGTGTATTTTTGGTAGCATTTTCCCTTAAATGCTATGAAAACTAAAGGCAACACTTAATTCTAACGCTACTAATTCATGTTATAGTTTGACAAATCCGATCGAAAGACAAATAGTATCAATAAATCTAAACTTATTAATAATCATTCTCATTTATAATTCAAGTAAAACTTATCATATAGCTTATCAAAATAAATAATAATAATAATAATTATTCTTGTAAAATCATAAAATAAATTATCCTTTACCAAATTCATATTTTACAAATCAATATTATCAAAATCAGAAAATATCATTACTTAAACATAAATCTTATAATTATAATTTTCAAAATAAGTTTTCTTATAAAAATCATAATAAATAAAACAAAATACTTATACAAAGTTAAAATTCATATTTAAACCTAATAAAATCAATTTATATTCAGAAAATACAAAATTATATAAATAAAAATCCAAATCAAACATAGTTAAAATTCTGGGATGTTACATTCACCCCCCCTTAGAAACTTTTCGTCCTCGAAAAGGAAGTCGAGTAAATTTAAACTCCTTCACAAATTTTAAATTCCAATTTCTCCCTCAACCTATCAGGACGAACAAGCCAACGATCACTGACTCCGCTACTCGAACTATTTTCTTCCTCCAATCCCATTTCTCTCTTAACATATCGAAAATGTAATGATCACAATCAAGGCTCATATCATTCTCAAGGTACTCTATCTAATTCTTACTAAAGGTAGAGTCCAAGGAAACTTCTATAATCTTCTGATTAATAGGGTCGTCACCGTCTTGTTCAAAATCGAATTCTCTGAGTTAGACTCAGAGCTGCTATCCTACCACTAAGGAGAACTAGGATAGATACTGTCTAGTACTTAGACGTCTTCAACCCTAAAAAAATTTTTAAAGTTTGGAAATTATCATCCTAACTTACTCTTACGGAACCCATGAGTTTTTTATCAATTCTAAGACCAAGTGCTTAAATTAGAAATTTAAATCTAAATTCTCAAATAATTTTTCCTTTAAATCATCTTGCAAAAATAACATCTTGGCTAAATTCAGTATTAGAAATTCTATTTCTCTCAATACATATTCAAGTTCAATTTTAGAGATGATTCCAAATACTGGTTTCAAAAACCAAATTAATTCACTTGTCCATGGCTTTATCAGAGCAGGGAAAAAGGAAGAATTCAGAGATAAAGTTGGACAGTTAAATTCCAAGCACGACAATTTGGGGTGATATTCAAAAGATGACAATGGGTCGAACAAGACCCAGCGACAAGGGAAGGGATAGAATTATATTTACGAAACACTCATTCTATTTCAAATTTTTATTCCAATCGTTTCCCAATATAATCTCATATTAACTCATTTAATATTCATATTTAGTTGTCATATTCACCTAATCGAATAACACTTTCTCTAAATCCACCGTAAAATCAAAATATATATAACTCTTTTTCGTTCTTATTTAGAAAATTTCCCTTACTCAACTGGTTGAAAAATCTCTTATAACAGTTTTATTTAAAATACCATCACGCTTCCTCTGCGCACTCTGATTATGTTCAAGCTAGGGTTGTTTTCAAATATTAATCTTAACATTTTCAGAACTCACTTCTTCACATTTAATATTTCCAAGATCCAAAATTATCCTACTTCGATGTTTGTTACGATTTAAATTAACTTTTTAAACTCATTCCTAACTTAAGTCAAAAATCATCTCGTAAAACAAATTCTTAACTTAAGTCTAAATCATCTACAACTTCTTAAGGGGTTCTGATAGCTAAGATATTCTTGGATATTCTCATTTACAATTCGTGTTAAGGATTTATCCAAATCTATTGCTTACATTAACATATTAACACTTTTTGAGAAATATAATATCTTTTTCTGATTACAACTTATTAGATCATATTCAGACATTAGTTATGACTTGTTTAACTTGAAGTATGGGTGTTATTTTTGATACAATTTCTTAATGTATTATCTTATTTCCCCACATTAACTTCCCAATCTTAAAGTGGATTTACCTCAAAATCCTACTGGTTATTAAAATAGTTTGAATTTATAACATATTAAATTCCCTCTTAAAAGTTCCAACCTATCAAATTAATTTAAGTATCCCTTGACGTCTTAACTGGAGTCATATAGTCATCCCACTTTCAAAACTCGAAAATGAGTACTGATGATGTTGCAATCATCATCAGATCATCCCCGGGCGACTAGAGTGTGACTCTATATCTATCTAGTATATATTGATTTCACATATACGTTGATCATACGTATATTTAAAACTCTTACATACTCAATAGTCCAATCGTGACGTCGAATAAAATACCCAAAGATTTCTTACTAAAGCTATCATTAAAAATGATTTTGTTCTTTAAAACACTTTATTTTCAGAGTACGCTCTCTCGATCATAATATTCCAAAATCTCATTCTAGGGTATTTCTAACCCTATCTCTAATGAGATAATATAACTCTGAGGAGTCCTATTCTTTTGTCCAAATATGTACGTACCCTATAGGTTTGTATAACCAAAGCTCTGATACCAACTGTAACGACCCATCTTTTTGCCCGATTTTTCGGCGGTAATTAAACCGACTTAAACCGTTCAGAAAGACGAATTGTTATGGGTACATACGTATATTGAACAAAACAACAGAACTTTTTTATTTCATTACAAAATATTACATCAGAGTTACCAGGAATATATCAGAGTACATCGATTTTCACAGCGGAAGAAATACTAAACAAAAATCTCAGCGGAAGAACAAAACACAGCGGAAGCTTCAACTCTATCGTGGACTCCAATTCAGAAAGCGCACCAAATCTTGCTCCAACGAACTAAAACTGCAAAACTAAACTACTGGCTGCCCGTGTGGAAATTAATGGGCACCCAGAGTTTAGAAAGGAACAATAAACTCCAGGTCAGTCGTGGGACTGGTGTGAGAACTCAAAAACAGTTATTTTTAGGTTTTATTTTAAAGTTGGGAAATTCACCGGACCACGCCGCTAACGCGGAACGGGTTTACTCCATGTGAATACCCGTGCATGTAAATTCGTAATGACCTTTGGAAAATGAAGCTATCATAAGCTCGTCCCACATCACACAATGCAAGCACACACCAGATGGGCGAGTTTTATCTTATGATAACCAAACATGCTTTCATACGTGAAAATCCTCTTTAAATATTATCATATAGTGTGGAAAACAATTTCGCAAATAAAGTATTAATCCTAGACGACATAATACCCATAATATTATGTCGCCATATATATACATACAATCAAAATCATATGGCTTGTATTGGAGATTGAATTTCCAACTTGATGATTCCTGGCACGAAAGATCAATCAGGGATACAAAACGAAGTGCCTCAATGGCTTTTTCGTCCATTCGCGGACACCAACTACACATCGTCAGGGCAGATCAACGGTTTTCGACCAGACACGGCCCCCCGAACATACCCAACTTCCCCAGGTTCATAAGTGGTTTCCCACCGCTGCACAGCTTCATCATCAATTCATATATAAGTATAAAACCTAACCGCCAGTTTCTCATCAATCCGGGGTGTGAGGTTTGTCGATGTCACGTCATACACAAAGCGATGCTTCGATAAGCCATTCTTTGATCATCATTAGCTCGTTTCATAACTCGGGTATGCCACATTGACAATTCACGACATATCACCGGTTTAAATCAATGTATACCCTCTAAGTTCATATGACTTAGAGATGAGGATAATATATTGCCACAAATCCGATATACATTAACCGAAATCAGTGCTATGCGGTCAATTTCAACGTCAGACACACCATCCATGCAAATCCGTTCTGGGTCTGAACGGAACAACAACCCGAAAATACTTAAATATGTCCAGGTCTCATGTAACTCATACCTCGTATCGGTGGCCTACCTAACCGAGATATCAATCTAAGCAATTCAAATATTCCCGGTCTTCATTCGTCGTTCACCAAGTCTTGAATTGTTTCATAACATCGTATTATTACTTGGAATGGTTTTCGAACATATGCTCGATCCCGGTCTTTCCAAGTAATAAGCGTACTTTAAACCGTAGCTATCGTTCACACAGGCTTTTCAATTCAAATCTCCTTCCACATAGTTACCAATTCATTTATGACTCAAGATTTGAATTACTTTAAATTCATATATCTCGTTATCATCTTAAACTCTTCTTTGAAATCAAAGATCATACTTTCGCTTTAATTTCTTATCTTTAATTCCCTCAAATCAAAGATTTGATTAAATCCCCAATTACGATATGAATTTCCACCATTCAATCTCATCGGGTTTCAAGAATGATATTATTAAAGATACGATTCACGACAAAACCCAAATCAATCGATATTGAATCATAAATTACACAGAAATTTTTATCCACTTATATTCGATATAAATTCTCATAATCAACGAATACTATAAGTGGAATAACGATATAATAATATCTTCCAAATTCCCCAGATAGTATTCATTTACACCATGAAATTTTATACCAAATATCGAAGATTATTTCTATCTAACTTATTTCAATCAGGTGGAAAACCCATATCTTAATTAAAAGATTTATTCAATTCTTTGACATTAGATCTGGATAGAAATACCATCAACTTATCTTCAATATTAATTACCGTATCCAACTCATATTATAAGCGGAATAACGGTGAACTACCTTTTAAATTCCTCCAATAGTAAGAGTCATCATCTACCGGATTAATATCAAACATCCGAAGATTTATCTCCAACCATACCCAATTATTAAAAACCCGTTTTAATATTAAATAAATCAATTTGAATTCCATATAAAGTACTTCCAATACTTTTGAACCTTTGAAAACATTCCACCAATCATTTAAAAATGATTACTTATAGTTCAGAAAATAATTTGCAGGTTAAAACTTCAAAATAGATTATTATCGAAGGAAGCGTTACAATAGCATTTCAAAAGCGTTACAAAATAGTTATCTTAACTATTTTGATCAAAATATCATTTATCTTATCCAAAACTTAAACTTTACAATTCAAAACACCTTTAATAATTTGTAATGATTTTACAATTTTTTTCCATATTTTTAAAACATTTAAAAATAGCTGTTTATAGTTATGGTCAACAATTGTTCTTACATCGATCTTTTCCAAAACGGTTTCAAACATAACTTGAAAATTATAACTCGAATTTAAAATCTGCTTTCGCTCATTTGAAAGTTCTTGTTAATATAAATTAAATGTTTTTCGTTTCATGGAAATCCGATTTAGATTGCAAAAGTTATAAGCATTTAAAGTTTGCATCTAAAATACGTAAATTGTCGTTATGCGACAAGCTCTATTTTTACCATAATAACCATTATTCTATGATACTTCAAAATATCTTAGAAAATCATTATATCCTTATATAACCCTTTAAAAATCATTTAAATTTACTTTCCAAATTATTTTGGATCTAAAATTCAACTTTCATAAATTCCAATTCATTTCTGAATTCAAATAACTTCAAATTAACCTTCCCGTTCGTCGGATCGGTTAGGGATAGCCAGGAAGAGCAGGAAACTTCATTTCCAAACCCAAGCCTAGACACTATCCTCTCTGTCATCCTAGAACGTTCTGGTGTATATTCTATTAATATAAAGAGACATCGTTCATATTCAAATTTCAAAATCTCATTTCGAATTTAAATTGAAAATAATATTTTTTTCCAAAACTAGTTAAAGATCGTTATACAAAATCAATACATAATTCAAATCATTTTCAAATCCTAATTCAATATTTAATTCAAATAAAATAAAATTTTAAATATTATTTAATAATTAAATAAAATCGTATATAGGAAGGAGATTTTAGATCGATCACCCATAAATTTCCACAACCACGGTGTGTGTGTGTCTAATATCATGCAATGCAATCATATTTATCCAAATGAACCATAAGATCAGATGGACACGAATTCGTTCATCACAAACAAACATTTTTACTGTGCACAAGCGTTACAGACAATAACGCTTACTAGTGTTCAGTGTATTATCTAATTCATGAACAACCATTCAAACATCAACATCCATCACACAATCATCATCAACTAATTATAATTAATCTCAGCAAATTATAATTAACTAGTTTAATTAAATATTTAAATTAGAAGTTCTCACCTAACAGCTCTCCAAATTTTCACGGTAGGCGAGCCTAGTTGAGTGAATCGTCGGACAGTATTTCGGCGCAACGTTTTCTTCACAAAAATATATAATATGATATACACTAATCTCTCTTATATTATAAGAGGAGGAGGAGAATGTCGAACTTTGGTATGGTGGTGGTGGAAAAGAGGAAGACTTATGCCATGGAAACCATGGCCATAAGCTTTAAGAAGAAGGTGGAAAGGAGGAAATGGAAATGGAATGGTAAAAATGGAGAAAGAGCCTCCTTATATAGGAAAGGAGGAGTAAGGAGGTAAAGACACATAAGGGGGCAAGTGGCAATCATGCATGAAAGGGAGCATGCATAAAGACATGTGTCTTAACACTTGTCTTAAGAAGAGAAGGTGAATTTTTGGTAGCATTTTCCCTTAAATGCTATGAAAACTAAAGGCAACACTTAATTCTAACGCTACTAATTCATGTTATAGTTTGACAAATCCGATCGAAAGACAAATAGTATCAATAAATCTAAACTTATTAATAATCATTCTCATTTATAATTCAAGTAAAACTTATCAAATAGCTTATCAAAATAAATAAAAATAATAATAATTATTCTTGTAAAATCATAAAATAAATTATCCTTTACCAAATTCATATTTTACAAATCAATATTATCAAAATCAGAAAATATCATTACTTAAACATAAATCTTATAATTATAATTTTCAAAATAAGTTTTCTTATAAAAATCATAATAAATAAAACAAAATACTTATACAAAGTTAAAATTCATATTTAAACCTAATAAAATCAATTTATATTCAGAAAATACAAAATTATATAAATAAAAATCCAAATCAAACATAGTTAAAATTCTGGGATGTTACAACAGTACTCATTTGTTGAGATTAGTCATGTGGTGAAAGAAATATAGATTCATGTGTTGAATATAATAAATATTTATTTGTTGAATAGAATAATGAAGTTATTGAAAAATATAAAGCTGTATTGATTAGAGATGCGCTATTTTGACGCGAACGATATTGATATCGATTATATTCGTTTTTATAATGAATATTGAAAAGAGATTTAAAAATAGAATAGAAATTGAATTCGAATTGAATAGAATAGAAATTGAATTCGAATTGAATAGAATTAAAATTGAATTCAAATTGAAATGAAACCGAATTGAAATTGATTAAAAATGAATTCGAATTGAAATTGAATATAAAATGAATTAGAATTGAAATTGAATATAAAATGAATTCGAATTGAAATTGAATATAAAAAAAATTCGAATTGAAATTGATTAGAAATGAATTCGAATTGAAATTGAATAGAAATGAATTCGAATTGAAATTGAACAGAATCGAATTTGAATTGAAATCAATTTGAAATGAATTTAAAACGATTTATAAAATTCGTTTTTAGAAGGAAATCGACGAAGTATATATTATATATAATATAATGGCCTGAATAGAACGCGCCGCGCTGCGGTAGTTCGCGAATTTCGACCATTGACTTCGAATTGACTTTGCGGGAGATCCGACCGTCAGATTCTCCTGAAACCGGAACCGTTGGGTTCGTATCGAGAAGAGCTTTCCAATGAATATTAGAAATTTGAAATCTAACGGTTGGATTTGGAATTATGTCCAAATCATATTTGGAAAAGGTCGCTGTAAGTGCAGTTCGATGGCCGTAGATGTAAATCGACTGTATGGGCCTTGATAAAATTATTAAAAATATCTATAATTTGTGTAAAATCATAATAAATTATTTGGGAAAAATTGGGATGAAAAACTCCATATTTGAAAAGATAAAAATAGATTTTATCAAAATGAACTAGTTTTGAACTAGAATTAAAACCAATTTTTTTTTGAAAGAAATAAATTAAATTTGAAATGGGTTTTAAATAACCAGAATTTCTAATATATTTCACTGGAATTGAAATAGAATGTGATTTGGGTTTATCGTGGACTGTGTTTTAAATGACATTAGTTCTTTAACCCAGTAAAAGGAGTTTTAATGAATCTTTAATTAGATTGAAATATGAATTGATAATTTAAATTATCAAAATTTGGAAATGATCGAAAGGAGAGTATCACCAGTTTTACTCCTAGCGATAGTTAAATCTTCAATTAGATTTGAACGTGAAATGGTAATTAAATTTACCAATAACACCGTGGTGTTAGTTATGGGGTAACAACAGTTTGGCTCCATGGGATGAATAGGTTGGGATTGGGAAATAAAATAAATAATTACTTCAGTGTGGTTCGCTAATCTCGACTAGTTTGGAAAACCATAAGCTGGTTTGAAATGATACCCAAAGGAAGATTAAAGAATAAATTAAAAAGAATTTATCTTTGATAAAATTAATGGGAACCTTTCCCTAGGAGTGTGAATATCTGAATAAAAGAATATTCTAAATTGGAATGAGGCGTATATTGTGTTTTATAGCACTTGTTGATTAAGATACATGAGTTATTCAGAAAGTCCGGGTATAACCCATTCTGAATAATTGATTCGACGACGAGTCGAAGAGATTGAAGACGGTGCAAGACCGACGATCTTCACATCGAATGGATGGGTGATACTTATGCTCACGATGGGAGTAGCTACCTTGAAGGGAGCTAAAGTAGTAGCCGTCCGGACGTACTTGGAGATCGACGGATATGCGAGGAAAGTGCCTCTGGTTTCGTTCAGACCTAGAACGGACTTGTAAATGGATGGTGTGTCTGACATTGTATTCCTTTATACTGTATTCGTTGATCTCTGCTAAATATTTATATGTTTGGCGGCGGAGAATTTATTCTCTTGCTTAACGCCCTTCTCTGAGACATACGAGCTCAGAGGTTATATATTGACAGAAATCAGTGGTACAATATGGATTGATAGTGTGGCATGCTGAGATGCAGTGATCTAGATTTTTGTTGAAAAGCAAAGTTTGGTGGATGATGATCAAAGCGCAGCTTTAATATAGCACGTCTTTGTGTATAGCGTTGATTCGCGAGCCTCACACTCCGGTATGGTGGTAAACTGATGGTTTGATCAATATGCTTTTTAGAGGATGGGCACCTTAGTGGTGTCGTGGATTCGGTCGACCGAGATTGAGCTTAGTGCTCAGAGGGATAGGGTAAGCGGTGTTTTCTCTCGCCAAGACGTAAGCCGCAGTGATATTCGATTTCCCAAAAGTGCGGATGTGCATTATGGTGTTTTCTCTCACTGAGACGTAAGCCGCAGTGATACTCGATTTCCCAAAAGTGTGGATGTGCATTACGGTGTTTTCTCTCGTTGAGACGTAATCCGTTGTAGATGGCACTACGCGATCGATCTTTCGAATCAGGAGCCACCATGATGGAAATCCAATTTCCAAATATGACATTTTGCGGTTTTGATTGTAGAGCCTAATATTAGCGACATGATATACGGTACCCATGCCGTCTGTGATTGATATATTTATATTTGAAGTTGTTTTCTTCACTTATAGTAATAATATAAGATGAAATTTCACGTATCAAGCATATTTGGCTATTATAAGGGAAAATCCTATCCTCCGGCTTGCGTTGCATTGTGTGATGGGACCTGGGTCTTATAATAGCTTCATTGTTCTTTATTTAGCATTGCGTTGTTTGTTTTCTGCACTGGTATTCTTGGGAGGAAACCTGTTCCGTGTTATACGGCGTGGTCCCTTGATTTACTTAACTTTAAAAACAAAGATTAATAACTGTTTTAGTTCTCACACCAGTCACATGACTGACCTGGAGTTTATTGTTTTAACCTAAACTCTGGGTGCCCCTATTTCCACACGGGCAGCTAGTAGTTTTGGCTTTGCAGATTTATATTCACAGGATCCTGATTTACAGCTGGAACGATGCTCGGAAAGCTCTGTATCTGTGTATTACTTTCAGTTGTGTTTTATATTGTTATTTCCGCTGCGATGTGTTTGAATGTAATTTAAATCTCTGATATTTTTCTATGTAATATTTATTCGTACTCTGTTATATTCTTGTATTCTGATGGAATTGTTGTAATATACAATGAAATGTTCTTCTGTTTGCGTTCCAATTTGTCATGTTCTCAAAACGATCAGGGGTTTCGAATGGTCTTAGTCGGTTTAATGATCGATTCGGGTTGAACGAAATTCCTTACCATTACAAGACATCTTGTGACCCACAAGGATCGGTTATACTTAGTTTCCTAGAGTCTCTTGATGCATCTATCGATGATCTGCAATCTGTTCCAGTAGTCCGAGATTTTTCCAATGTTTTAGACAAGGTACGGGTTATACCTCCGAGGCACGAGATCGATTTTCATATATATATCTAGTGGACAATGCAAAGCCATTTGCATTACCAGTGCGCCATATAGCTCTGAGGAAAAGGAGGGATATGAGTATGCAAGTGGGGGAGCTACTTGAGAAAGGATTTATCAAAGAAGCATATCTGAATGGGGTGCTCCAGTTGTATTCGCAACTAAGTCGGATGGTTCGCTTCGTTTATGGGTTGGCTATAGAGAGTTGAATAAACTCACTAAGAAAAATAGGCGCCCGCTCCTGAGGATTGTTGATTTATTTGACCAGCTTGTTGGTGCCTCGGTATTTTCTTAGTTAGACTTTGCCACGGGATTTCATCAATTAAGGGTGGCGGAGGACAACATAGATAAGACCACTTTTAGAACTCCGGATGGTTTCTTTGAATGGCTAGTTTGGCCTTTTAGGTTGACGAATGTACCCACCTATTTTGTTGATTTGATGAGTAGGGTGTTTTGGGAGTTTTTAAGCAAATTTGTGTGGTCTTTGTTGATGATATTTTGATCTTCTCCAAGAACGAAGAAGAGCATGCCCTACATTTGAGAGAAGTATTGAAAACTCTCTGTGTGCATCAGCTTAAGGTGAAGTTCTCCAAATGCAATTTTTGGAGAAAAGAGGTGAGATTCTTAGGGCATATGGCCTCCAAAGAAGGGATAGATGTAGATCCTGAATAGGTGGTTGCAATGAAAGATTGGCAGATTCCTAAAAATGCAACCGAGGTGAGAAGTTTTCTTGGGTTGGCAGGTTATTATAGGAAGTGCATTAAAGACTTTATAATGATATCAATCCCACTCACCAGGCTGACGAAGAAGAACTTGGCATTTTCATGGGATATAGAATGTGATGTTGCGTTCCAATGTTTAAAGAGGGCGCTGACAATAGTCCCAGTCTTGACTTTGCACGATGGGAACAAAGTGTTTACGGTTTACACCAATTCTACAGGGCTTGGTGCGGTTCTGATGCAAGAAGGAAAAGTAGTGTGTTATGGGGTAGGCAGTTGAGAGTTCATGAGAAGAACTACCCCACATGATCTAGGGCTACTTGCCATAGTATTCGTGTTAAAGGGTGACATCATTATTTACTTGGAGAGAAGTTTGAGTTATACATTGATCATAAATCTCTCAAGTATCTGTTCTCGCGTAAGGATCTTAATTTAAGACAACAACGATGGATGGAGTTTCTAGCTTCTTATGATTTTGAGATTGCTTATACACCTGGCAAGGGTAATGTGCTTGTAAACGCACTAAGTAGGCAGAGGATGGCCTTAAGTACTCTGTTTATGGAGAGGAAGAGCATGGAGTTCATACCAACTTTTGATTTTAGACCCTCCATCGAGATTTTGCCTGATTTGTTTGCATCGTTAGAAATACGACCAACTCTTATGGATCAAATAGGAGCTTTGCAGCAAGGTGAACCATAGATTTTAGACATCATAGAAAAGATCAGAAGTGGGGAGACTTCTAGTCACCTCAGTAGATATGCCATAGATGAAAAGGGGTGGTTGCAACGAGATGGAAGGCTTTGTATTCCTCAAACTGGAAGCTTGATAAAGGCAGTCCTAGAAGAAGCCCACCATTCTAAGATGACGATTCATCCAGGCGGTGATAAGATGTACAGGGACATGAAAAGGGTTTTCTTTTGAGATGGGATGAAGAAAGATGTGATCTAATTTGTTTCCTAATGTTTAGTCTGCCAGCAAGTTAAAGCTGAGCAGAAGAAGCCCGACAGCTTACTTCACCCTTTGGAGGTTCCTCAGTGGAAATGGGAGAGTGTCTCTATGGATTTAATAGATGGTTTGCCTAGATCAAAGAAAGGGAACAACGGTATTTGGGTAGTAGTGGACATATAGACTAAGAGGGCTCATTTCGTTCCAGGAGTAAGAGGACGGCATCATGGTTGGCAGCAATTTATGTTCGTGAGATAGTTCGTCTTCATGGAGTACCTTCCAGCATCGTGAGTGATCGTGACCCCATCTTCACTAGTGAATTTTGGAGGAGCTTGCAAGAAGCATTAGGTACGCAGTTGTGTTTGAGCACCGTTTATCATCCTCAGACCGATGGGCAGACAGAGAGGGTGAATAAAATTCTAGAGGATCTTTTGAGGCTATGTATCCTAGACTTCAGAGGGACTTGGGGAGAGCACCTTCCTTTAGTAGAGTTTGCCTATAACAATAGCTATCAAACCAGCATCGGCATGGCACCCTTCGAAGCATTGTATGGACGACCATGTATATCACTAACTTGTTGGTGGGAATCTACAGAAAGATTATTACTTGGACGAGATATGGTTAGAGAAACATTCGAGAAGATTGACTTTATTTGACGGCGTACGAAGACAGCTCAAGATAGACAGAAATCCTATGTAGACAAGAGAAGAACTGACATCGAATTTGAAGTAGGAGACTTAGTTTTTATCAAAGTATCACCTCTGAGAAATGTGGTTTGCTTCGGATCGGTAGGGAAGTTGGCACCTAGGTTTGTGGGACCATTTCCCACAATCGCGAGGATCGGCCAAATGGCCTATAGAGTAAAGCTCCCAGAAAATCTATCTGGTGTTCATGATGTTTTCCACGTTTCTCACCTGCGGAAATGTTTGCATGACACCGCGGAAGTCGTTGAGCCGAGTGTGTAGGAAGAAGTAGAAGTGGAACGGGAAGCGACAGTCAAACGAGTCCCTACTCGTATCCTTGGATCAGAAGTTAAGAAGCTACACAATAAACGGATCAAGTTGATAAAGGTTCAACGGGGAGATAACCCAGATGTTGCGACTTGGGAGACCAAAGACAAGATTCGTGCTTCGTACCCTTTTCTTTTCGAGGGTATGTTCTTAACTCCTTTTCCAAAGTTTTATCTATGCTTGTTTCTATCATTTGAATATATCCTATCAATAGTATCTTCGACCTTTAGATAGGAATCATATGGATATAAACATGTGTTTGAGACATGTTATGTTTGATGGATGAATGTGGATGGGTTTGCTAGTGGTTGTCTGTGGATGCATATACATACACCTTAGGCACTAGATCGGCTCAATCACTCTCCTACTGCATAAGGATGTGTGTGCGTTTTCTTTTCTTTTATGGATCGAAATGGATGTATTAGCATATGTATGTTGCATTTGGTTGAATGATGTGCACATATATAGAACTTACATGTTATAATAGGATTATTTGCATACATATTGGATTCATGGCACTAACATATATTACATTAAGGCGGTCAACTGAATCAGTAGACCGCCTGATCTTTGCATTAGTGTTAGGACATATACACACACCCTTGCATATGTTCATATAAGCATTAGAAAATTTTAAGGAAAATAGATGCCAGTGATTGATGGATGAGTAGATGGATGATGGATGGCAGGATATGCATTCTTCTCAACCTAGAGATTTCAGGGACGAAATCCTTTAAGTATGGGAGAATGTAACACCCCGTATTTTAACAACATTAAAAGAGGATAAATTAAATAATAATTAATTTATATTCAGAATTAAGGAAACCGGACTGCGCCATTGAGTCCGTCTCGAAATTCTAGTCAGGATAGACATTTGGTTTACGTAAAACGTATACCGTATGAAGAATTTATGGAGGTTTTAAGTTTGTATTCGCGCAGAAGAATTATATATACATATGAGTCAGAGACGAGTCAGAATTTTATCCAAAACTGTTCGAATTTGAGAAATAAAAAGTGGCAGCAGTTTTCCGGCTCTAGGGGGTCGACCCCCCTAGAGGGGTGTCGACACCGGGGTTGACCCATCTACAGGGGTGTCAATACCCCGGGGGCTGATGTGGCAGTCATTTTCAAACGTGCTGCAGCTATATAAACATGTCCATTTTCTATGTTTTCTTCACTGAGAATCCATGGGGGTTAAACTCTGCTGGTATCTGAACTAAATTGGATCCGTTAATCTCCTATAACTTTCAGCTTTGCAAATCAAACTTAGAGATTCAAGATCCATTCTTCTTCTATTTTCTAATGCTAACACTGTGGGTTCCTAGTTGCTTTTAGATTTAAATATATGAAAGTAAACATGATATGACAATAGTTTAGATTTTTTTCTTGTGCCTATATTGTATTAGATCCATTGTAAATTTCGAACATATGACATTATAAATTGAGTATAACTTGGATCTAAATCTCCATCTTGTTGGAACTATTGTAACTTTTGTAGCATTCTATGATGTGGATCCTGACCTTATTTGTGTTAGATCTATTTTGAACTATTGATCTAAATCTCTATCTTGTTGGATCTGTTGTAACTTCTATGACATTCCATGATGTGGATCTTGACCTTATTTGTGTTAGATCTAGTTTTAACTATTGGATCTGAATTATGTGGACATCTAAATTTCTAATCAGATCTAGTTTATCACCTTGTGCCTATCATATTAGATAAAAACCAGTTGGACATCTAAATTGTTAATTTAGATATTATTATGCTTATTATGACATCATAGTTATGTTAGAATCAATTAACTGCCACAAGTTCATCAGTTTTATGCTTATATGTCCACCTTATCACCATGCTAGTTTATGTTTATGCCAAAACAATCACCTTTGTCCTATTCCCATCACTTTTCCTTTTATTGTTTATGACTAGGCTATTTTCTAGCCTAGATGCCACCAAATATAAGCAAACACGTTAGTTAGGGAACATGGAAAAAGGTTAGAATTGGCATAATTTAAGTATTGTTTATGGATTGGACATATAATTCAAAAAGGGGAAATTAGGGACATAATCACTTATAAAGACATAGGTAAACATTGAATAAGACTGAAATGTCTAATAATTACAATTAGGAACTGTAATTGCACTTATGACACGAGGTTAGGTTGCATTAGTGGTGAAAGTCTTCCCGGACCCGATCGGCATATCCAGCAGCCACTAATGTCGAACCTAATGTGAGAGGTCTAAGTGCACAAATACGAATCGAGCTATGACACGAGGTTAGGCCCAACTTGTGGAAGAAGTCTGCCCCGACCCGACCTGCATATCCAGCATCCACAAGTTGTAGGCCTAATGTGGGAGGTCTAGCCCATTATAAACCATAAATGGACATGGTAATGAATTGGACTACTTAACCTAATCTAATCCATAGGGATTGTAAGATTATGAACTAAAGTTAGGGTTAAGTAAAAGTTGGTTGGACAGTGGGTGGGTTAAGTAAATCTGAGGGGGTGAGTAATATTTACATATAGGCCCACAAACTTAACCCGATAAGGTTATGTAATTAAAGACACCTAGTGGTAAGCATAACCGATAGAAAGATTGGGGTTATATAATTAAAGACACCTTTAGGGTAAACATAACCTGTGGAAAACCTAGTGGGGGATACAAGACAAAGGGAGATCTTGTATCAAATTGTGTGGGACCCATTTCAGTCAGTAACCCGGAGTATGTATCGAGTAGAGAAATCCGAACTAGGTCGGAGAAGGGACACACTTACTGGCTAATTGTAAGAGATCCAAACGTGGAGGCCGTGTTGGCGATCGGGCCATGTGCGTGCATGAGCCGGGCCGAAGGGGATAAGACAACCGTGACACCTATAGATATGGGGTTGTGCATATCAGCGAGGGGTTGCCATTTTAGGACGTGATACATCCCATTGTGGGACTGACACAGAGTATCTACGGAGTAGGGAGTCGATCGATTAGGGTAGTAGTAGGATACATTTCGACGTATGCCTAAGTCTACCACCTTATAGTGGAAGGGATTATCTCATTCTGGTAGTACTAGTATTAGTGCAGAGTAATCATTAGAGAAGCGTATACACCTCATCATGTCTACCTTGTCACACCTACCATTTATGTAGTGATCTCTCTTATCCAATTTATATGTCTGTCATGCTACTTTTATTTATTTACTTGCTACTAGACTCGCCAGACTTTATGTCTGACCTTTTTGTTTCCTCTTCTTTCTTCTGTTTCCCCCTCCCCCCAGGTTCTCAGGGCAGAAACATTCAGGCTTAGTCAGGACTTAGTTATCATCTTGCTAGAGCTGCTTTCGAAGTATGGCTCAAGTTCTTATCTCTACTGTGGCTTTGTCTCTTTTATTTGGAGAATTATGTTTTCTTTTAATTATTTTTGTACTTTGATGGTAAAAGACAGAAGTTATATTGTTGTAATGGATTTAATGACTTATGGTATTTTGGACCACGATGTATGATTTGTGTTTGAAATAAAAATTTGAATTTCCGTTGCTTTTTTATTTATATTTGCCTTGTAATATTCTGTGTCTGTTTACCTATAATGCTCCGACATCACGAAATCGCCTCAACATCCACCCTAAATTCGTCGTGTTCTACGTAGGCTCCAAGTGCTTAAATCGATCAGTGAAAACTAGTATGAGTTAAGTATTGGAGGCAAGTAAACCAATGAATAGAACAAGTGGTATTTGATTTCATTTAAAGAATTAAGGAAGGATTCGTAACTGAAAAAAAGCAGCGATTCATATTGTTTAGAAGAAAGTTTGCAAAGGGAAGAAAAGATGAAAGAGGGGATGTAGGTGTATGTCACGATATTTATAGAAGGGAAAGGGACAATGGTACTTACACCATTAAATCGGTGTTTAGCTTTGCTGGGAAGTAAAGGAACAAGATGGACGTGGTAGGTCTTGTGATTTAATGTTTTTAGTGTTCTTGCTTGTACCAATGTTTGTTAGCTTAAGAAGGAAGGACAACAAAACGTACCAGTATTTATTTGTCCTGTTTTTGTTGAACTAACCTATTTAATTTAATAATAAAAATATATGATGGTTTCGAACTCCTATTTGAGCATAGAAACCGACATTTTTAGGGTTATACCACTATTTTGAACATACGGAAATAAGTTTTAAAGTCTAATTCGATCATATAGAGAAGAAATCTATTTAAATCGATATAATATAAATTAAATTCAAATAATTAATTCCTCGAAAATGAATTATTATTATTATCATTTATATTCAAAAAGAATATATATTGATCATCTGAATCATTTCGATTCAGTTTTAAATTTTGAATACATTTATATATCATTTTCGTATTACGAAAATTCGGTATACATCGAAAATAAATCATATTAGACTATTAAATAGTTAAACTCCATATAAAAATCCATTTATATTATCAAATAAACATTTAAAACAATTTTAAATGTTTAAAATTAATCGGCCAAAAATCTGGGTTGTTATTGAACCAACGCGGCTGCAGATGGGGATGGGGCATTCCCTTGCGTTTCGGCAGGCGTCATAGCTTCTACATATCTATAAAACCATGTCGGATTGGAAGTGCCCTTTGGGAAATTGGGAGCCTCAGACATGCTGAAAAGAGAAGGGACACAGACACAAAAAGAAGTCAAAGGAATAGTGTAATTGACTTGAGGTGATATTTTTTTTCAAAAATTGGTTTTACTTCAAAATTCTTTACATTTGAAAACACTTTTTCTAAAACTTTTCTCTGATCTTGTAACCTTAGGCTCTGATAAATGTGACATACCACATCCCTTAACGTCACCCATATGAGGATGCGTTTTGTGAAGCGCTAAGGTATAAAATAACAACATAGAGACAAAAAATTTACAAGATGAAATGTAAAATATAGCAGAAACATTTTTGAAAACATTAATTATTATTCAAAATACCATAGAATCATCATCATAAAACAAGAAACTATATCATAGAAAATTATCAAAACATAATAGTAAAACCAAAAAATTCATCTCCTTCATAAGTCAATACAATAGTCATAAAGCAAGCATTGAAGCAATACATGAAGCAAGAATTTGTCTGAATCCAAGCTGAGTCAAAAGATCAAGAGTCGCTGCTGCGTTCCTCCACCCTGAGAACTTGGGGAGAGGAAGAGGAGAGGAAACAGACTTGGTCAGACATTAGTCCGATGAGTTCTAGTAATTTCTAGCATAAGCCTAAGAAAAGAAAATATTTAAACAGATGAATAATAATGGACATGAAATTGTAGTAAAGAATAAAACACGAAATAAGATAGGTTTCTCATTCATATCCGAAAATTTCTACACCAACTACCTAAATATCATAATTAGGCTTTACCTAATTTCTACTCGTCGATCGGCATCTTTACCCAGATGTGAATAACATGTGCCAACTATGGAATTTAGTGTTATTATTCCCGAACCCATCAATTAAAAAGACACAACATTAATCATAGACGTTACATCGTCTTATCTTCCTCATTCGGAACAATGCATGCTCATGGTTCCATCGGAACGCGCCTGTACCCACCTCTTTTTGAACCTCTTACTATCCAGTTCAATAAAGCATTCCCTAGCCTCTACGTAGTGCGAGAATACATGATATCAAAGGGATACTGACTGATATAGATTCCTGAACAAAAATGCACTTGACACAAGTCATCCATAGACTTGGTCCCTAATTTATAACTTGGATTTCTACGAGTACCTTATATTCGAATAGAACGGGCCTCTCTATTTTAGCTTATTAATCTCACAATTTTAATGTAACATATTTAAGTTAATTAACAAGCCAAATATAACCACATGTTATATTCCTAAGTTGTAATTATCATTTCTGATTAAATGTATTCTTTTTAGCCAACCCTTCCCCATGTCAATTATCTCTCAATTAAGTCCAGTCTATCACTGTTTATATGTTTCTTAATGTTCAATTAAGTGTATTTTATCCCAACTCACATGTTTTCTAGTCATATACTACTTAATGCCCGATTAAGTATAACTTATTCCAATTCATAAGTTCGAATATTCTTTGATTAGAATATATCCCAATTTACAGTCCATAATTTGAATGTAGTATTCACCAATTCTTAACATGCCCAAAGTCCCCTTTTTCATTCTTCTAATATTATTCCCATTTTATGCAATTTAAACGATAAAGGCCTAGGCTCTCACTGGAATAGGCTCAGCGCTGAAATAAATAAATAGGAGAAATTAGTCTAAGCTACTCGTAAGACCCGAACTCAAAAAATGAACAATTGAATAAAAATAGGGATTGCAAGACTGTAAATAAAATCATAGCAGAATAGGGGATAAAGAAGAAGAATTACTTGAAATAATTAAACAACTGGGAAGGGATAAACAATAGACAGTAAATAGGTTCCATAATAACTTGTAGAAACAAACTTATAATTGTTGTGATTGTAAAACTTGTAGATACAAATTGTTTTACTATCAAATCCTTCTTATAAAGTTAGCTGATCTAAAACTCACAGATAAATATTGTAAATCCAGAAAAAACCCTTGGAATAAGGATCTATAATTTGACAACACTCTAACTTGTTCCCCAATTTTATTTCATTTTAGAGCATAATGAAGTGGAGACTAAGAAAATGAAGAAAAAGAGGTGTGGGGGAAAAGTGAGGATTAGTAGTCTAGTTATAGGTGTGGAAGATAATTCAGGCCTTAGGATTTTAGGTTTTTAATCTTATCCTCAGAAGACACATTTGTACAGAAAACTCCAGAAATCGACACTAGGATCGGTATCGTTCCAGGACAAAAATGCGCCTGACACATGGGTCGACCCAGATATGGGTTTGGTCCCCCAAACATCATTAATGAATTTTTGGTTATTTATTAAATTTTTAATTTAAATTTCAAACTTTAACTGATCATAACTTATTCATTTTTCGTCTAATTTACGCAAACTAAAAGTCTATCCGAATCAAAATTTCGTAAAGGACACAAGGGTGAAATCCTCTTCGCACAATTCTGAATATTATTTCAATTAATATTTGTTTTATTACTCTTCTTTATTTAATATTTGTTTACTAAAATTCTGGGTGTTTCAAAACATGTCTAGGTTATGTTTGTTTTAAAAAGATGAAGACTCGAATGTATAAAGTAAAAAGGCAATTATGGAATGGAGTTAACTTTAATCAAGAACGTGTCTTTCAATTCGTTCATTAATTGTAGTTTATAGTCATACACATGTTAATATATTAACTTAACTTAATTATTTTAATGAAATAAATCTTCAAAAAATTTGATATTGAAGCCTTTATATTATTCATTTGCTTGATTTATTTTTATTAAAATCTACTTACTTCGATATGGTATAGGTTTTCAATATACCCAATAATTTAAAAGTTGCAGTTGAAAAAAAAAATCTAGAATCCAAGTCAAATTCTACGAAGATGAAGAGAAACCGATAAGATATGAAATTAATTATCTTTTAAAGATTCGTTATCTTGTAACACTAAAATAATACATATTACCTTAATCGTTTTGTAAAGTTGTAAAAGATAAAATATAAAATTTGGATAATAAGTGAAATCTCAGTATAGTTGGAATGATTACAAAAGTTAAGCTTAAAACTAGGGTGTTGTTTAACTATGAAATAGAAAAGTTTATGAATTTTGAAAAGCCCCAACTTAAAAATGAATTACTAAAGGAAGATGACAAGAAAGAAAGTAAGTTAAAAGTACAGGGTTACCACACAGTTTATGTCCAAAGACAAAAACATGGGTAAAAAATTAAATTCACTGATGATTCAGTGTACATACAAGATGGATTGTGAAAAGAATATACAAAGAGTGAAAACTCCCTTTTATAATTTAAATATAATAGAATTGATTTATATATAATAAATTCTATCATAAGTGAAAAAATTAAAAAAATCTAAAACATAGTGAAAGCAAGTCATCAACTTGAAATTTATATATGTTTTGCATGAGCATGGGCTTCTAAACAGGTTTAGATTATGAATGTCGTAAGATGAGGACTTAAATGTATAATATAATAAGGTGTTCGTGAAATGGAATAACCTTTAGTCAATATCAGGCATTTTAATTCATTCATCCGCTATAATCCGTAATCTATACAAGTGAAGATAATAACTTAATCTAAAAGTTATTATGGATAAAATGAAACTACTCATTGATGTATCTAATAAAACCTCAAGAAAAATGATATGGGTGCCTACGTATTATTCTGCTTCATTTGTTTGAATTACTGCTACGTAAATATGATATATTATGTCATCCTACATAACCGTGTTAAATTTGCAATTGGAAAAATAATATAAAATCCAAATCATTAGCGAAGATCAAATTATATAAAGGTAATAAAATAAAAAATAAAAAGAATTTAATTGCTTTTTGAAGATCCATTATCTTATCATATTGAAAGAATACATATTACTTTAATTTTTTTTCTTTAAATTTAAAAAGATGAAAATATTAAATTAGAAAAACAAATGAAATATAATGATAATTGGAATGATTTTTAAAATTCAACGAGAAATGTGGTGTTGTTTAGCTGAGCAATTAAGGGGTTTATGAATAGTGGCTACCCACCATTTAAACTAGTTCAAGTCGATGATAAAATATATATGTCTTACCCAATCTATGAAAAAGGTGAATGCTATTTGTTAAGAATAAAAGAAGAAAAGAAACAGCAATATGCAGAATGCCACAACAAAATGAAAAAAAAATAACAATAACATAAATAGGCATGTAGATCTTTAGTGATACACATCAATTTCCAATTAGATTAAAATCAGAGTATTCATTTAACATATATACCAATTAATTCACCATAATAGCTTTAGTAATAAATATGGTCTTTCATACTCCGTCTTTATCTTTAGGAAACAAACGTCTTTGAAACTGGAATAACCCAGAATGGCCTTACCGTAAAGGAAAACTGTACGCTCGAGTCAGGACTATATATTCTTTTGTAAGTAAATTCAAATCAGACAAACAAACATGCAATAACTTAAGAGGTGTTCATTTAGTATTCCAAAGAAAGATATATAATAATTGTCATCTTTCTAGTAAGATAGATTTAATTTAAACAAAGACGAGTTTATAATATCAACTAAAAATACCCTTAAATTTCAAATTTTAGGTTAAAACAAATTAAACTTCAGATTTCAGTTTAAAGTAAATCCAAATTCCAATTTTTATAAATTTGAAATATGAATTCCGATGTAGGATGATTTAAATTCAAATTTCAATTTATAACAATTTAAACTTCAAATTTCAGTTTATAAAATTTCAATTTATAAAGTATAATGTTTCAAATTTAGTTTAAATTATATTAAATTTAAGGTCTAATTTAAAATAAAAACAAAGCAAATACAATTTAAAACATAATTAAATTTCAAATTCCAATTTAAAACTATTGTGTTCAAATTGTAATTTAAAAAGAAGTTTACTTAAACGGTTCCAAATATTTATATTCAGGTTCTGAAATTTAAACCTTTAAAATAGTTAATTTAAATTCAAAAATTATAATTTAAAGCTTGTAAGTTCAAATTAAAATATTAGAACCATTTAATAATGAATTCCAAATATCTTTATATAAAATTGTTTCAACGATTGGTTTAAGTAAAATGTTTTCACACATGCACCATCAATAATTCACCCTAGGCGAAATGGCATCTAGAACAACGATGGTCTCGGATCCCACAATATTATTTCCCTTCACCATGTACTATTAGATGATTAGTCTTGTTTCCAAGCCTATTGAAGGGCATGAATTCAAGTATCGAGAAACTAAGACCTTGGATAGTCCCTAACCCGACAATATGAGTATCATATATTCAACGATTAGTAAGTGAATATGAGGCTTAACGATGGATGCTACATTTGTATAGTTTCTTATCACCTTCGAGAAGTCACATGATATAATACTACCTATGCAGATATTTAGACACCTCTAGTACTTTGACATGTAATACACCTATGATAATTATCATAGAGTAGTGTATACCTTTATTTGCGCTAACTGTCTAGATACATGGAAATGGTAGGTATGGTTTTCCATGCAATTGTCCTAGTTTTGCCTTATAGTATTTGAGATTTCTACCGCTCACATCAGACTGTTGCCTGACTTGGGTTTTTATGCTTTGCTTCTTATTACCTTGGGTTTTTAGATGAGTAGAATAAGGGTATCAGGTTGGTACACACATGAAGCTATACATGTGGTAAGCAAGAGGAAATTTTCTTGTACTATTATATCTACACTTTTGATACTTAGTTGCATAACACTTTGAGGCTTATTAGTGCTTTATTCTGAGGCACTTGTGTAGGACTCATTTATGGAAGGATAACTCTTTTTCTTAAACTCCTATATATTGATCTATTTCTCAGATGTTGTGATTCACTTTAGTTATTCATTGTCTCACATATTTTATATTTGTGGTGTTTACTATTATATTTTATATGATCTATGAGATATACGATATGTTCCATGTTTTTTTATAAGTTTCATTTTCACCTACATCAATCTTTAACCATTGTAGCCCACTTTTCTAGTATCGAGGTGTCGGTGGTATAGAGCAGTCGTAAATTTGGTATCAGAGCTTAGCTCACATTGTTTAGCCTAAGAGATACTGGGATCCAATAGAGATGAGGCTGCAATTATCATCTTATAGATCAAGTGTGTGTATATACTTATGAAAGCTTTCAAAACTATATATTAGTATATATATAATGTACATCGCATTGCGCATGAGTATTTTTAACCATTGAAATAGTTAATACCCCAGACTAGCTAACGCTTATTGATTTACGAAAAATGATGTGGTTGTTCGAGTTCCATTGGTAAAGACCATTTCGAAAGGATCAGATCTTAATCCCTCGATTCCATTGGAAGCCTCTTCGATTTTGGTGCTTGAGTATGTTTAGGGTTTGACTTCTGTATACCAAAAGCTTATAGGAATCAAGGTTTAAGAAGCTCACAAATAGAAATCTTAAATAGGTTTTGGACCCAAATACTCTTTGATGATCATTGGTCATGTCGCTGGTTTTACTCTTAACCTTCCTCAAGGACCAATAGATTAAGAATCTTTTGTAGTGAAACCCATCATGGAAGCATGAATCCTTTATATTCCAAAGATAGAGTCAGGTTCCATCGAAAATAATTTTCTTTCCCCCTTTCCGATGAAGTTTCACCACTGTGGGCCCTGAGTTTCTCATTTCTTCCTATGGGCTTCAAAACATGACTTCGAATAAAAAAAGAATGTAAAAGTTAAAATAATGTACAATCGACTATTAAATAAATTAATAGCCAATATGATTAATCTCCCTATCTTAAAATTCAAATCCATAAGCTTATATTATGAACCTTTACCTTTTATTATAAAGTACCAAGTAGGATTACATAAATAGAGAAATCCCTAAATAAATTTTGGAATTAGGGTTACACTCCGCAATTTGTAGTTATAGATCTTGGAATGGAATTACTTATCTTGATTCAAGACCCCTAGGTTCGTATTTATAGGTGCTGGTAGGCCTTTCCTCTCCATAAGGGCTTCGTCCGGGCTATTCTGTGGAAGCGCATGCGAAGACTTAGTGAATCAGTCTTCTGTTATCCCCTGGAATGGTAGTTATAACATTGATGCAGGGCTCTCTGAAATTAGTATTTCGAAATTTGAAGCTTTAGCTATCTGTATGAGAAATGAACTTGTAGGAGCTCCCCCTTTTAGTGCCGCTTTTGGCACAGTCTTATTTTGTATACAAGGTTGTTTTATGATGAATAATTCTCCGAAGCCCTTGTCTTTCGAGCTTTCCAAAGGCTATGTTTTGTTTCTCAAGTCAGTAATTTACTTTTAGAAGTACAAGCCCATCGGTGTCATCGAAAGTGTTTTTTTCTTCATTATCCCAGATGCCTCTTTATCGCCACTTTTCTTTTCACCATTTTCCTAGGGATGATAATCCCTTCGAATTTAGTCTAAAGCTTTCGATTTCCACGATAGTCTTTATTTTAACTAATTTTTTAAAGGATTTTTCTTCTCATTGCTTTCTTTAGAAGCTTCCTCCTGCATTTTGGCTTTCTTTCATCCTGACTTCCTTAGGGAATATTTTGTATGAACATTCAGCCCCTAATTATGAAAGAAGCTTATGTCATTAGGACAAGAATCGTGAATGCTTCCGTCTCTTTCTTACCTGCAAACTCATTAACATTAGCATTAGTGTCGAATTATTATTTTTAAATAGTAGTGCATATGTATAAGTTTGTTTAATTGTATTTAGTCGAAAGAGTGGAATATTGATTCTTCTGATATTAGTAGAAGCAAAACAAATTTCCTTACTGTTTTAGGAGAGTTAATATTTATACTTCAACAAAAATAGGAATTTGCGAAACAAATTTCAAAGAAACTCTTGCTTATGGCGTTAGCATTCTCCGATCTTTCTTCTTCTTCATCTCCCCTAGATCCTCCTCCTCCTACTGTCCCTCCTCCTCCTCCACCTATCCCTCCTCCTCCTCCTATTGTCCCTCCTCCTCCTCCTGTCCCTCCTGATTCTCGTTTGGTAAATCTTTCTTCGGATGTCAATTCTGTAATTCTTGTTGATAATAACTTGCCAGGTGTGTCTAATCAGTGCTCTATGTTGTATTCTGATGAGCTTGATGCAAATCTAAGATCTATGAATGTTAATCTTGATGTAAATCCTGTATCTAAGTTTGTTAATTCCTTAGATCCTATTGAGATTTCTTCAAATCTTGATAATGGCAACATTTTAAATGCCAAGATCGTTAATCCCTCACAATCGAAAATGTGTTGAATTAATTGTTCTGATAATCAAATTCTCTCTTCGTTAGACATTTCTTCAAACACCTCGATTGCTAAGAAAATCTTGTTGAATCAAAATATTGGTAGTAGTGAAATTGACAAGAACAGTGAGTTGCAATCCAATGAATTATTTTCTGGTAATGAAAATGGCATAGATACCTCCTTAACCAAAATCATTTCGTAAATCAATTCTGATCATGTTGTCACAAATATGAACTCTAGG
This sequence comes from Allium sativum, assembly GCA_030737875.1. Lineage (NCBI taxonomy): Eukaryota > Viridiplantae > Streptophyta > Magnoliopsida > Asparagales > Amaryllidaceae > Allium > Allium sativum. The sequence continues at coordinate 215,658,029 of CM060916.1, read as the reverse complement.
TTATTCAATGATTCCCTTTCTAACACTAGTTCATTACCTGTTAATTCATCTAATCCGAGTTCTTCTATTGTAAATCATTCATCTATCTTAAAGCAATCAGCTGTAAATCCTTTGGTTGTGCAAATTCATAACCCTCATCCTGTTAAATCAAACTTTGCTTCACTCTTTAAAATTCTTCCAATAATGTTGGATCATTCAGGCCTGTTCAGTATGATATTCCTAGGGATGGTAAACCAAAGAAAAATTAAAATAATATCAAGTAGGAAGGTGTGAAATATTGGAATGATTATCTAGTGGTTTTTTTTCTAGTTGGTACTCTATCTTATATTTCTATTGTGAATTTCCTGAATAAGTATTGGAAACTGAATGGTGAAGTAGACATAAAATCTGATGGTTTTAATTTTTTCTTCAAGTTCTCGAATGACATTGATAAAGAAAGAATCTTGCATGCTGGTCCTATTTTCATAATGGGAAGGATGTTTATCATCATAAAATGGGATCCATCAATTGAAGCTCTTTATCTCAAAAATCGAAGTGTACCTATCTGTATTAATTTTCATCGAATCGAATCCCTTGGTTGCTTTGGACTTTGCATGGGATAAATTAGTTGGTTTTCCATGTTGGTAAGTTGTTATGTTTTGGTGAGAGTACTGAGAGAATGCAGAGGTTCAGATATGCAAAGGGATTAGTGGAAATCTTTCCGAAATTTGAACTACCTGAAGTAATTGAACTAGATGAACTTGGAGATAAGTGTCCCTCAGTTAGAATCTCATACGAGTGGAGACCAAAAATATGCACACATTGTAATGTTCGGTCATGAACCAGACAGGTGTGAATTAATTACTAAAGACGAGATAATTCAGGAAGTTCAAATGGATCAAGCTTTTGATGAAAGAAGGCCAAGTGTAAATTCTAACGTGATGCAAGCTAGGAGTGAAGCTCCATCAAGGAATTTTCAGAATGGTTGGAAACAGGTTGTTAACAAAAAGAAACAGTTTTGGAGGAAAAAATATGGTTTTAATACTGATGTTGCAAAAGATGTTAATAAGGCAATGGAGGAGGTTGTGGAAATTGTAGTGAAAGTTAATATAGCAGAGGAAAATAATGAGATGGAAATGGATTACAATCTTGTTGATAAGGAGGGATTAAATAAGAATGTGGTAATGGTTGATGGAAATGGCAAGTGCTTTGTGCATAACAATATTGAATCTTCTGCCAAGGGAAATTCAGTCAAGGAAAGTAGTTCTAAAGGTAAAGAAATTTTTGAATCTGTGCTTAAAGAGGCTGTAGCAACTTAATTCCTTGCGAATAATCCTTTTGATATGTTGGAGGAGTCCTCTTTTGATCATTCTTTCAATAATGCTATGTCTTCTACTCATAAATCATCATCTTGCTCCACCTTAAACTCATCTACTTGTGATTCATCTTTTAGTTTCAATATTCCTTCCTCTTTCTCTTCCTCTTCATCAACTTTTCCAGCTCTAAATTTTATATTGTCATCATCTTCCATCAGCTTTAATTGCCAACTAATTCTTCTATTAGTTACAAGCTTAATTCTCCTTATGCTCATCTTTCGACTACACCAAATGTTATTTTACCTCCGCCAGCTAATGAAGACTCCTCTATTGCAAATTCATCTACTGCTATCTCAGCCTCTGGTAAAGAAGATTTGCCTGCAACTTTTGGTAGCAAGAAATAGAAAAAAGGCAAAAAGAAAAAAAATCCTCTCCTTCTGTTGCTTTAGAGAATATTGATTTAAACAATGGGAAGGATTTTATTCCTGAAGAAGTTTTGCTAGAGGGTGGTCATAATAAGTCATCCGTAAGACACAAAAGGAATCATCTGACCCACCTTGTTAATCCTTTTCATTTTAATAATGCAAAACATAGCATTTTGGAATGTTAGAGGTATGAATCTTACCTCTAAGCAAAGTGAAATAAAAGCAATGATCACAATGTATAACATCTAGTTGATATGTTTATCTGAAACAAAGTTGAATTTGAAACAACAATGAAGGCTACGAAGTTCATCTCTTCATCATGGAGTTTGTACACAACTTACATGATGCAAGTTTTGGTCAAATTCTAGTTATGAGGAATCCAGCCTTTTTCAGTCTTTCCAAAATATCTTCTTTTGTTCAATTCATTCATTTCAAATGCTTACACTTACCTGTGAACATCTCTTTTTTTCTCACTATAGTGTATGCTCACAATGCACTTTCTTTGAGACTGGCTTTTCCTAATAGCTTAAACCTTTTACATCAAAATTCCGACCCTTGGATTATAGGGGTCATTTCAATTGTATGCACTCATGTAATAAAAAATTTGGTCGTTGTTCTTTACCTGTTTCAGATATAGCTCCTCTTAATTAGGCTTTAATCTCATCTTCTCTTTATCTTATCAACAGTTTTGGGACTTCTTTTACATGGTCAAAATCGTAATAAATCTGGCATTACTACTTGTTGTAAACTAGATCATGTCTTTGCTAATTCACAATTCTTTAATCTCTAGCCTAATTCTTTCTATCAAATCCTCCACTCTACTTTATCTGATCATAATCCATTGCTCTTCCATTGGGGAACTGTTGATGCTAAAAGCATGGGTAAATCCTCTTTTAAAATTTTTAACTTTTGGACTAATCATACAGGTTTTTCTTCTATTTTATTGTAGGTTTGGTCTATGCATTTTAAAAGAAATCCCTTGTTTTCTCTTATGGCTAAGATGAATGCTCTTAAAATTAATCTTAGAGCTTGGGCTTCTAATTTTTTTGGAAAGGGCTCTCCGTTATCAACGTCTACTAGAGCAGATTTGATTAGTGTGCAGAATGCATTGACTACTGATCCAACTAATATCAATTTGATAGATATGGAGAGTAATCTTAAAATTGGTTTAGCTTATGCACTAGATTCTGAGTTACAAGCTGCTAGGAAAATGGCGTATTCTAGAAGAGAACTTGTAGGGGACCGTAATACAAAATTTTATCAAAACACGTTGAAGATTAAAAGAGCTACTGGTGACATTTTCATGATTTATAGTTAATATGGTACGTTACATTAAAAGGAAGCAGACATTAACAAGGCATTTATTCAATACTTCTCTTCAATTTTGGATGCTAATGATTTTCAACCAAATATTATGCCTCTTTTCAATGTTAATGTTCCAACGCTATCAATTCAACAATATGAGAAGCTAGTCAATCTTATTACAAGTGAAGAAATTAAAGCTGCAGTTTTTAATCTAGATGCTACGAGTTATAGTGGTCTAGTGAGACGACCCCAAACCCCGTACTGACGGCGGCAAGGGTAATCCTTGGAATATAACACAGAAACAGATAATAGCAGAACAGAAATAAATAAATACACCAGATAATGAACAATAGAATATACTGGATAAATGTAATCATCAGAGTTACACAGTATACAAGATCATACTTAGTACAAATACAGTTCAGCTATACATAAATGTCTACAGCGGAAAACAAACAAAATATGTACAATAGGAGCTAAACAGCATAAAATAGATAAATGATAGAATCCATCTTCAGCTCCAGCTATCCAGAAAGAACCAGCTAAACCTGAATACAAGGCTGCCCGTGTAGAAAAAGGGGCACTCGAGTTTGAAAGTGTTATGACGACCCGAAACCCCGTACAGACGGAGACAAGGGTAATCTTTGGAATATAACACAGAAACAGATAATAGCAGAACAGAATTAAATAAATACACCAGATAATGAACAATAGAATATACTGGATAAAAGTAATCATTAGAGTTACACAGTATACAGGATCTTACTTAGTACAATTACAGTTCAACTATACATATATGTCTACAGCGGAAAAACAAACATAATGTACAATAGGAGCTGAACAGCATAAAAAGAGATAAATGATAGAATCCATCTTCAGCTCCAGCTATCCAGAGAAAGCCAGCTAAACTTGAATACAAGGCTGCTCGTGTAGAAAAAGGGGCACCCGAGTTTGAAAGTGAAACAAACTACGAGTCAGTCATGGGACTGGTATGAGAAATCTACTCAACACATTTATAATATGGCTAATCACAGGACCACGCCACTTTCGTTGAACGGGTTTACTCCATTGGATTGCTAGTGCTTTAAAACAAAACATTCTTTTGAACATCGCTATGCTTTTTATAAAAATGAAGCCATTATAAGACTCAGTTCCCCTCACACAATGCAACGCAAACCGGAGGATAGAGTTTTTACCTTATAACGGCCAAAATATGCTTGATACGAATAAAACAAAGGCATTTGATATTATTGCTAGTGTTTATATGTTTTGAAAACAATTTCAAATCATAACTATCAATCATAGACGGTATTAATGCCCCATACCACTATGTCGCCATATATAGGTATACAATCAAAACCGCACGATGTCGTATTTGGAAATTGGATTTCCGTCCTGAACCAAGGCAAATGATAGTCCTTACCGACTTCGAGACTCTCTAGCCCGAGCCTCAGGACCCAGACTCAGGTGGGCCCTTGGCTCGTCAGGGTCGGTCCACCGATGTGGATTAAAATTCCTGAACACTGCGTTTCCCCGCCCTTTGGGGCGTAAATGAGCCAACGAATGACTCCATCGGACCTGGATCGTCCGATCTAACCGAGGCGCCTCGCAATAGTAACAACCACATAAGTCAAACTCGTCAAGGCGTGTAAAACCACTGACGCCACTTCTAACTAGAAAGAAACGCAGGTCCTCCCTGATGTCCTCTCCCGTTTCTGGTTCATACCGGGGTGTGAGGCTTGCGAATTCACGTTCTACACAAAGCTACGCCACACAGGCGGTGGTTTGATCATCACCACAAGACTTTGCTTTTCAACAGAAGCCCTGATTACTGCATCTTAGCATGCCATACAGACAATTCACACCGTGCAACCGATAGATATCAATCACACATAATAAATTCCAATGTCAGACACACTGTCCATTTGCAAGTCCGTTCTAGGTCTGAACGAATCCGGAGGCACTATATACCTCGCAAACCCATCGATCACCACGTATGTCAGGACGATCACCACTCATTATCCATATTTCGGGATGCCTCCCAATCAGGACCTCTGTTACCATCCAAACGAGGTGAAGATCTCCGGTCTTCGACCACCGTCTTCATCTTCGATTTCTTATCGTCGATTCAGTTATTTAGAATGGGATAAACCTGGTCTTTCTGAGCAACTCGCGTATGTAATAAACAAGTGCAACACTAACATACACACGCATCATTTTATTTCATTAGTCACTAACTGTCAATCAGTAAGAGAATGATTTCCCAAATATTAACCCCGAAGGCCGAAGCCAACATCAGATCAACACCCAGGAAACCATTCGACTTAGCCAACCTTCAGTTAATTTGTAAATTTCACATCCATATCGTTTATAATATTTTATAACGATTTCTCGCTATTTTTATTTACTTTAAAATAGCCAATTTATTTAAAACGACGCTTCGGGCCATAACGCGACAGTGGCGCTGTTTTTCTTCAGATTTGATTTACACATCTGAAAATCTAACCGTTGGATCTTCACAAAATTTACATCATTAGAAAGATCTTTTCAAAACGAATCCAACGTTTCCAGTTTCGGGAAAATCCGACGGTCGGATCTCCCGGTATAATCGTTTGAAGTTTCGATTTCAAAATATGAACTGCAGCGTCGTTATTCGATTAAATATAATTATATTTATATATATATATATATAATCGATTCTGGCGCTGTTTTTCTTCAGATTTGAATTGAACATTCCAGACAATCCAACCGTTGGATTTTTACAAAGTTGGTGTCGTTGGAAAGATATTTCCAAAGCGAACCCAACGGTTGCGATTTCAGGAAAATCCGATGGTCGGATCTCCCGGTATAATCGTTTGAAATCACGATTTCAAAATACGAACTGCAGCGTTCGTTATTCAATATATTTTAATTCTATTTATATATATATATCGATTCTTCGATTTCAAAACTATATTCTTTTCATACATTTGATAAAAATGATATTTTTATCTAACTGTCTTCTATTTCAACATTTCACTATTTTTAACAATTCATGTATATAATAAAAATGTGCTTTTTATTGTAAAACAATTCATTTCAAAACTCTATTATTTTATATAGTTCATATAGGTAATAAAAATAGGATTTTTATTATAAAACAATTTCTTTCAAAACGAGATTATTTTATATAGTTCATATAGATGATAAAAATGTGATTTTTATTATAAAACAATTTATTTCAAAATATGAATACCATTCAACACATGAATTTCAATTCAACGAATGAATATCGATTCAACACATGAAGGTTTTCTATAGTTTATATAAATAGAGAAAAAGGTGATTTTTATATTTAAAACACGAATACCATTCAACACATGAATTTCAATTCAACGAATGAATATCGATTCAACACATGAAGGTTTTCTATAGTTTATATATATAGATAAGAATGTGATTTTTATATTTAAAACACGAATACCATTCAACACATGAATTTCAATTCAACGAATGAATATCGATTCAACACATGAAGGTTTTCTATAGTTTATATATATAGATAAAAATGTGATTTTTATATTTAAAACACGAATATCATTCAACACATGAATTTCAATTCAACGAATGAATATCGATTCAACACATGAAGGTTTTCTATAGTTTATATATATAGATAAAAATGTGATTTTTATATTTAAAACACGAATACCATTCAACACATGAATTACTAATCAACGAATGAATTTCAATTCAACACATGAAGGTTTTCTATTCAACGAATAAATATAGTTTCAGCAAATGAAAATAATTCAAACACATGAATATTATTCAAAATTTCGGCAGCATAATGGCAGGGTAGTTAAAACTGGGACCGTCCCTAGTACGGCTCCTCGCTCTACCTTAAAACCTCGCGGTTTTTGACAATGGGGATCATGCATCTAGTTCGCACACAGGCGGCATGTATATATTTATTTCATTTCCACAAACTAATCCTATGTGGTTTCAACCAAATATTTCTCAACCACAAACGGGTATTTTTCAACCACAATCAATCAATATCAACCACAAACAATCCCAATCAACCATTCGCTATCAATCAATTTTCACACCAATCTCAACCAATAAATATCGTCCATGGTTTGTGGACGAGGGGCGTATATATATATATATATTTATATATAGCAATTCACTAACAGATCTAAATATTTTTGGTTTCACTCAAATCCGTTTTGTTTTGCACCCGGTACAGTCCGACAAAGTTTGAATTCAATTTTTGAAACAAATTGTTTTATAATAAAAATCACATTTTTATCATCTATATGAACTATATAAAATAATCTCGTTTTGAAAGAAATTATTTTATAATAAAAATTCTATTTTTATTACCTATATGAACTATATAAAATAATAGAGTTTTGAAATGAATTGTTTTACAATAAAAATCACATTTTTATTATATACATGAATTGTTAAAAATAGTGAAATGTTGAAATAGAAAACAGTTAGATAAAAATATCATTTTTATCAAATGTACGAAAAGAATATAGTTTTGAAATCGAAGAATCGATATATATATATATATATAGAATTAAAATATATCAAATAACGACGCTGCAGTTCGTATTTTGAAACCGTGATTTCAAACGATTATACCGGGAGATCCGACCATCGGATTTTCCTGAAATCGCAACCTTTGGGTTCGCTTTGGAAATATCTTTCCAACGGCACCAACTTTGTAAAAATCCAACGGTTGGATTGTCTGGAATGTTCGATTCAAATCTGAAGAAAAACAGCGCTAGAATTGATTATATTTATATATATATATAATTATATTTAATCGAATAACGACGCTGCAGTTCGTATTTTGAAATCGAAACTTCAAACGATTATACCGGGAGATCCGACCGTCGGATTTTCCCGAAACTGAGTTGGATTCATTTTGAAAAGATCTTTCTAATGATGTAAATTTTGTGAAGATCCAACGGTTAGATTTTCAAATATGTGTAAATCAAATCTGAAGAAAAACAGCGCCACGGTCGCGTTATGGCCCGAAGCGTCGTTTTAAATAAATTGGCTATTTTAAAATAAATAAAAATAGCGAGAAATCGTTATAAAATATTATAAACGATATGGATGTGAAATTTAGAAATTAACTGAAGGTTGGCTAAGTCGAATGGTTTCCTGGGTGTTGATCTGATGTTGGTTTCGGCCTTCGGGGTTAATATTTGGGAAATCATTCTCTTACTGATTGATGGTTAGTGACTAAGGAAATAAATGATGCGTGTGTATGTTAGTGTTGCACTTGTTTATTACATACGCGAGTTGCTCAGAAAGACCGGGTTTATCCCATTCTGAATAACTGAATCGATGATAAGAAATCGAAGATGAAGACGGTGGTCGAAGACCAGAGATCTTCACCTCGTCTGGATGGTAACCGAGGTCCTGATTGGGAGGAATCCCGAAATATGGATAATGAGTGGTGATCGTCCTGACGTACGTGGTGATCGATGGGTTTGCGAGGTATATAGTGCCTCCGGATTCGTTCAGACCTAGAACGGACTTGCAAATGGACAGTGTGTCTGACATTGGAATTTATTTTGTGTGATTGATATCTATCGGTTGCACGGTGTGAATTGTCTGTGTGGCATGCTAAGATGCAGTGATCAGGGCTTCTGTTGAAAAGCAAAGTCTTGTGGTGATGATCAAAGTACCGCCTGTGTGGCGTAGCTTTGTGTAGAACGTGAATTCGCGAGCCTCACACCCCGGTATGAACCAGAAACGGGAGAGGACATCAGGGAGGACCTGCGTTTCTTTCTAGTTAGAAGTGGCGTCAGTGGTTTTACATGCCCTGACGAGTTTGACTTATGTGGTTGTTACTGTTGCGAGGCGCCTCGGTTAGATCGGACGATCCGGGTCCGATGGAGTCATTCGTTGGCTCATTTACGCCCCAAAGGGCGGGGAAATGCAGTGTTCAGCAATTTTAATCCACATCGGTGGACCGGCCCTGACGATCCAAGGGCCCACCTGAGTCTGGGTCCTGAGGCTTGGGCTAGAGAGTCTCGAAGTCGGTAAGGACTATCATTTGCCTTGGTTCAGGACGGAAATCCAATTTCCAAATACGACATCGTGCGGTTTTGATTGTATACCTATATATGGCGACATAGTGGTATGGGGCATTAATGCCGTCTATGATTGATAGTTATGATTTGAAATTGTTTTCAAAACATATAAACACTAGCAATAATATCAAATGCCTTTGTTTTATTTGTATCAAGCATATTTTGGCCGTTATAAGGTAAAAACTCTATCCTCCGGTTTGCGTTGCATTGTGTGAGGGGAACTGGGTCTTATAATGGCTTCATTTTTATAAAAAGCATAGCGATGTTTAAAAGAATGATTTGTTTTAAAGCACTAGCAATCCAATGGAGTAAACCCGTTCCACGAAAGTGGCGTGGTCCTGTGATTAGCCATATTATAAATGTGTTGAGTAGATTTCTAATACCAGTCCCATGACTGACTCGTAGTTTGTTTCACTTTCAAACTCGGGTGCCCTTTTTTCTACACGGGCAGCCTTGTATTCAGGTTTAGCTGGCTTTCTCTGGATAGCTGGAGCTGAAGATGGATTCTATCATTTATCTCTTTTTATGTTGTTCAGCTCCTATTGTACATTATGTTTGTTTTTCCGCTGTAGACATATATGTATAGTTGAACTGTAATTGTACTAAGTAAGATCCTGCATACTGTGTAACTCTGATGATTACTTTTATCCAGTATATTCTATTGTTCATTATCTGGTGTATTTATTTAATTCTGTTCTGCTATTATCTGTTTCTGTGTTATATTCCAAAGATTACCCTTGTCTCCGTCTGTACGGGGTTTGGGGTCGTCATAACGTGGTATCAGAGGTCCCGACCTATTCTACGAGTGCTTAGTAATGCCGTTCGGTTTATGTAACTCTCCAATACCAAATGAGACGACCCCAAACCCCGTACTGATGGCGGCATGTATATTTATTTCATTTCCACGAACTAATCCTATTTGGTTTCATCCAAATATTTCTCAACCACTAATGGGTATTTTTCAACCATAATCAATCAATATCAACCACAAACAATTCCAATCAACCATTCGCTATCAATCAATTTTCACACCAATCACAACCAATAAATATCGTCCATGGTTTGTGGATGAGGGGCATATATATATATAGCAATTCACTTCTATTTCAACACATATATAATTTTTACAACGCATATATAACTTATACATCGAACGTACAACTTATACAACGCTTATACATGAGGTGTACAACGCTTATATAACTCATACATCGACTATATAATTTATACATCGTCGTTTTCCATATCGTTTATAAATTAGAAATCTCACATTGGGTTCCACTCCACCAAAAATAGCAGAAGGCTCCGAAAAAATATGCGGTCTCTTCTAGAAGGTAGAAGACGTCCACATGAGTCTATTGTCTCTTGTTTCACTGAATTTCGTCAATACATGAAAAAGATATGATTTTTCAAAGTTTGCGACGGTTTAAAGGTGTTAAAACAGTTTAAAATAAACATAGCCGTACCTCCACAGTTTGGTTCGAAACTAGGTTTTCGATTTTCGCGAAATCCGTGTATCTATATGATGATCGGCCTTCACAGCGTCGAAGGGCTAGGAGTGGCGAGCAAAACAAGGTAGGGCGCGCTCAGATCGATCTCGGCAAGAAGAAGATCGACGGTGGTGAACGGCGGGACTTCCCAAGGGTGTTTCGCACGATTTTCTCAACGATAATTAGAAAACTTCATATGGATTCATAGCTCTTGAGAAGATCTACAAAAACCTTAACTGTGGCACTGGATTTCGTGGAGCGTGGAAGGAGTAATCGGAGCTAGAAGGTTGCGAGCTGTTTCCGTCGTGCGTTTTGAAGCGTATCGGGGAGAGAGAAAGTCAACCGACCAATGAGATATTTTTTTAATATTTATAAATTTTTAAATTTCGAAAATACCCCCTTTCACACACGAACCCCAATCCAAACCCAACGACTGTCGTCCCTAGCGTTTTACCCCCATTCCGAACACAATGGGATATGTTTCGTAGGCCCATTCGACTGTTTCAGTCAGTTTTCCTTCAAATTAAAATATAGAACATTCAATATTTGATTTGAACGTACATTTCAATTTGCCAGGGCCACAAACTGATTTGAAAAATTCCAGAAAAATAAATCTGGCTATGTTTTGACGATACGGTCCCAATAAAACTAGTTTCGTCGAATTCTGAGACCGTTTGCAAAAAGGCCCATTTCTGGTCGATCCAATTTAACTGTAATTGATCAAAGAACGTTTTCCTTTGCCACGCTCACATACTAGCTTCAAAATTTTTGAAATTTGAACCCTAGCAATAACTTCACATCCCAGACCCAACAAAAGTGGTTTCGTCGAATTCCGAGGTCGTATGCAAAATGGCCAATTTCACGGGCTATATAAATTCCATAGCGACCTTTCTGAAAATTCATTTGGCCATAACTTTTGCTTTCCGCTATGAAAATTCGATTTTTCAGATTCGTTAGAAAGGTATTCACTAACAGATTTAAATATTTTTGGTTTCACTCAAATCCGTTTCGTTTTGCACCCGGTACAGTCCGACAAAGTTTGAATTCAATTTTTGAAACTGCAGCGCCATTTCAGGGCTTGTTTATAATTAGAATTAATTATATTCGTTTTCAAACGTCGATTCAAACTCACTTTTCATCGCTATTATTTAAAATATTTATTTTAAATATTTAAAATCCATTATTTTAGCCAATTTAAAATTTTTAAATTGGTTCAGATTTTCTGGGTCGTTATATCTAGACGGTTTTAATACTTTCTTTCTTCAAAATTGTTGGCAAACAATTGGAGATCATATTGTAAATACTCTTCAATTTTTCTTTTTGCATAATGAACTGCCATCAAGTTTAGCTGCTACCTCTATTGCCTTAATTCCAAAAGTAGATAATCCATCATCTGTCTTTGATTTTTATCCAATATCTTGTTGTAATATAATCTTAAGGTTATTTCTAAAATATTGGCAAGTAGAATGCAATTAGTTCTTCCTTCTATCATATATAGTAACCAAGCGACTTACGTAAGTGGAAGATCGATAAGTGATAATATTCTAATAACTCAAGAGTTATTGTATGGTTATCATGGGAAAGGTATCTCACCTAGATGCATGTTAAAACTAGATATAAGGAAGGCATTCGATACTGTTTCCTGGAATTCAACAATTTCCATAATGTTGAGGATGAATTTTGCTAAGCCATTCTTGGCCTAGATATATACATGCATTTCTTCTCCATTTTACTTAATCTCAAGGAAGGGTAGTTTGCATGGATATTTTAAAGGTACAAATGGAGTTAGACAGGGTTATCCCATATCACCTTATCTGTTTATAATTGTCATGGAATTATTAAATTCAATGATTTTGGAGCAAGTGAATAGGAAAAATTTGGAACTTCATCCTAAGTGTAAGTATCATTTGATTACCCTTTTACTCTTTGCAGATGATCTGGTTATCTTCACAAAGCCTAGGTTTCTAATATTCAATGCATTTTATCTACTTTGCATGAATTTTTTCTAAAAACTGGTTGAAGATTAATGTGAGTAAAACATCTATTTTGGTTGCTGGTCTAAATGAAGTTAATAAAAGGCAGCTTATTAACTTTTCTGGTCTTAGTGAATTATCGGTTGATGCTTCTTATTTGGGTCTTCCATTAATATGTTAAAGGCTTTCTAAAGTTAAATGCTCCTCATTATTTGAGAAAGTTATTGGGAAACTATTAATATGGCTTAGTTGCAAACTTTCTCAAGCGGGAAGGTTAACCACTGTTCAATCAATTGCTACTGTAATGACTACTTATTGGTCTGGTCACTATATTTTGCCTATAAAGCTCTTAAAAATGATTACTAGTGCATTGAATAAATTCTTGTGGCACGGTGACCCTTCTCAAGGAAAATGATTCCCATTGCTTACAACAAATTATATGAGGATAAGAGAGCTGTTGGACTGGGAATTACAAATCCTTTACTCTGGAATAAGGCAGCAATTTCTATGTATTTTAATAAATTGCTTTCTGGTGATGATAGTCTTTGGACGCAATGGATTAAGGGTAATCTAGTTAGGGATAAAAACTTTTGGACAATGCAAGTTAACCAGAATAGCAGTTGGAGTTGGAGATGTATTTTGAATCTCAGAGAGGACTTTCTTCCATTTATTCAGCAAAATGCTCAGATTAATAGGAAAATATCTTTTTGGCATGATCATTGGGCTAGGAAAGGTCTGATTCTTAGCAAGATAGTGGATTATAATTCTATGAGGTACTCAGGAATTCTAGATTCAGCTTTGGCTATAGAGTTTTTCCATGATGATGGTCTGGTTTTACCATATTCCAGCTCAACATCTCTGCGCATCTATGGAGGGAAATTTCTAAGGGTAATAATTTTGATTGTGAGTATGCAGTTCAATGGAATGGCAAAATATTTTCAATTAGCAATGTGTATAAGGGGTTGAAGCGAAGTACTGAATCATTTGCATGGTCTTCTCGCATTTGGAATGTGGGTAGTTCAGCAAGGGAAAACTTGATGTTGTGGAAGGTGACCGCTAATGGAATTAATACCAAATAGAAGCTATATGATATGCGTTTAATTCCAGACAATAAATGTCTTCTTTGCAATGTGGAGCAGAAAACTAACACTCATTTGTCTTTGAATGTACAGTAGTTTATAGTATATAGTTGCAGATCTTATCAGCAGGTAATTTTCATAGGCCATCATCTATTAGTATTGTCGAGTGATTCAACATTTATAAGGCTACTAGATGGAAGAATTCAAGAACTAAGATTTTGTCGAAGATTTTGAAGAAGTTTGTGTATGAGGTATGGTCTGAAAGGAATAGAAGAGCTTTTGGTAATGGCATGAAGAATTCGAATGAATTATTTTCAATAAGTCATTGGTCTATTTTAAGAAGTCTGAAGGCTGATTCTTGATGCTGGGTGTTTGTAATTCAGTACGCTATAGTTTTTTTGTATGGTGTTGTTCGTGTTTATTGTGTAGGATTTGTAGTTAATTCGGTGTTTATTCTAGATATACTCTTGTAAATTTTGAGTGCAAATAAAGTTTTTTTTGCCGCTTTTCAAAAAAATAAAATAGGGATATGGAATATATTCTTCTGATAGTAATAAAAGAGGTGGAGTTATTCTCGGCTTATAAAAGTCCTTATATAATTGATTACTGAAACTACTTCTGCAATTTAGGAGTCCCAAAATCCGCACTTGGATATAAATTAAGGAGTCCAAAAATTTACTTCCAAAAATAGCGTCTGATCAACACTTTTGTCGTTGTATGACCATGATATTTGGAGTCAATGGGCACAGGCGAAGCCTATCTTAGCTTACTTAAATCAAAAACACAATTTCAAGTAATAGAAATCCAGAAACCTCTTCCTAATAGTAATTAATAGTGACAAAGCCTCCATCAGTGCATAGAAGGCCAAAAACCCAAATTCAAGTATTAGAATACCAAAAATCCAAAAACTCGTTTCTGAAATTAATTGATACCGACAATGCTTCCTTTGTCAAATAGAAGACCTGAAACCCAAATTCGGGTACTCAGTAACAAAAATCCAGAAATCCTCCATTGGAAATGATAGGCGAGGCCTCCTTTGGCTTATAGAAAACCTGAAACCCATATTCGGATAATGATAGAGACGATAGAAATCCAAAAATCTTCCTCTGGAAATAATAGAAGAAGCCTCCTTTGGCGTATAGAAGACCCAAAACTCATATTTGGGTAATAATAAAGCTAATTGAAATCAAGAAATCCTTTTTTAGGAAATAATAGACGAGACCTCCTTCTGTACCTCCTTCCGCTTATGGAAGACTCGAAATCCACATTTGGGTAATAATAGAGATAGTAGAAATTCAGAAATCTTCTTCTGGAAATAATAGACAAAGCCTCCTTCGGCTTATAAAAGACCCAAAACCTTTATTCAGGTAATAACAAAGATAATAAAAATCCAAAAATATACTTCTGGAAATAACAGATACGAAAGCGCTTTGACTTTGGAAGTTTCTTCAAACATTTCAGGCATTTTACACTGTAGAAGCTTGGTGTGCTTTAAGTGCTCCTTTTGAGCTTTACGTTTCCTTCTACAGGACAAGGAAAAAGCAAAGTTCGAACACGCTCATCTTTAGAGTAGAGGCAGGGTGTGCTTTAGCCGAAGCAACGAAAGGGTTTGTTCTAAAAAGAACAAAGGAAAAGCGGGCTTCATTCGGAGAAGGGCACATATCCTGGGGTTTACCTGTCCCTCCTCTTGAGGGCGCTTTAACTGCATCAAGGGCTTCTAGTGCCCGACGCAGCCCCCAGGCTTGCCTTTCTCCCTCTTGGTGATGCCTAGGATATACCTAGGGCTTGGAGCAAGACACATTTGCCTTAAGGTTAACCCCTCCCTCTTTAGGTATGGACCTTGGTATACTAAGGAATTTAATGGGTGCAAGGCGCAAGTCCCCAGGCATACACTTCTTCCCTTTCGGGAAGCGCCTTGATTACACTAAGGATTTTTTTAGTTAATTCATTATGAAAGGTAATTTTACCCTCAATCAAGTAAAATTTCTTCTTTTGGATTGATATTGGAAGTCGTTAACCATTATTATTAACCACGTAGTTAGGACAACAAAACTTTTACGAGTCTTAATTCCATTTTTGTCACTAAAGCTAAAAATGTTTTCTTTGTGAACCACTTTATTCAATTAACAGAGGGAAAGTAATGCCTTAGATGTTATGCATTCCATGTTCTCGGAACCATGTTGCCGTCAGGATGACACAAGCGGCAAATCCCTGGTGGTATTATCGTATGAATAATTAGGGGTCCTTCCCAGTTTGGTCCCAATGGTCCAATCTACTGGATTCTTAGTATTATCCATTACCATTCATAGTACTAAGTCTCCTTCTCTGAATACTCTTGATTTGACTTTCGTATTGTAGTAACGGGTCCTTCTTCTTTGATATTCTGGTGTTTAACTAGCATATCCATCCTTGAGTCTTAGGATTATGTCTAAATATTCTTCCCTTAATTCTCGATTCTTATCGAAAGCATAATGAACCCTTCAGTGTAATGGTATTTCTATTTCGATCGGAAGCATTGCTTTACATCTGAAGGGCCGAGAATAGAGCATATGTCCTGTTTCGATCCTAAAATAAGTAATAAACCCGAAGTACCAACGGTAACATTTCTATCCAATTTCCTTTAGCTTGACTTAATCATTTCTTTAATATGGTCTTTATAGTTTTGTTAGAAACTTCAATGGCACCATTTGCCTTTGGATGTGCCATGGAAGAAAAACTCTTAACGATACCATTATTATGTCAACACCACGAGAACTCTTTGTTTTCGAATTATATTCCATTGTCAGATATTATCTTATGAGGTATTCCAAATCTAGTGACAATGTTCCTGATGACAAATCTTAAATTTTTTCCGTAAGTGATTTTCAAAAGCGGTTCTGCTTCTAGCCATTTGGTGAAATAGTCAATTGCCACCACCGCATATTTGGCACCTCCTTTCGAAATTGTTAATGGGTTAATAAGGTATATTTCCGATACAACGAATGGCGATGGGCTCATTACTAGGGTTAATTTTCTTGGTGGTAGCTGACGGATCTTAGAATATCTTTGACATTTACCGCATCTTTTACCAAATCTATGGCCTGTTTGGTCATCTATGGCAGAAGAATCCATGTTGGACTACTCTATTAACCAATTTCATCCCATTAGAGTGGTCTCCACAGAACCCCTTGTTTGCCTCTCTTAGCAATTTTAGTCCATTGTTAGGACTTACAAATCTCAAATGCAGAAGCACGTAGCTTTTTGATATAGGAACACATCCAAAATGGTAAAAATTCAAAGTCTGCCTTTTAATTTCCCTGCCTTTGTTTTATACGTGTGCAACATATCGTTAGTTAAGTACTCAAGAGCTGGTGTCATCCAGTTGTTTTCAATACATCCTCCATAAGGGTTTTTGGGTTCGGATGGCAATTCTTGCCTTATTACTTTTTTTGTTTCCACTTGGACCATTTCTTGAGATCTAGTCAAGACCAAGGGCACCTTTCCTTCTCAATTTCCTTTTCCTCAATACTCAAAATTTCCTAATATCTGATAGGAATAATTCGAGTTTTCGGAGCTTCCCTTGAGCTAGCCAGCTTGGCTAAGGACTCTGCTTGAGAATTCTCTTCTCTTGGAATTTGATGTATTGAGAAATATTCGAAACATGCCATCATCCCGAATATTTTCTTTACATGCTGAGCTAGTTTTGGTTCCTTTGTTTGGTATGTTTTCTTTAGTTAGTTTACCATTAATTGGGAGTCGCTGAAAAATTGAATCCATGGAATCTTAATCTGTTTCGCTAGAGTTAAGTCGACAATAATGGATTCATATCCCCCACATTATTTGTTGCATGAAATCTAGCTTTATAGCATAATGTAGTTGGTGCCCATATGGTGTTATGACATCATACCCTGCCCTGCGCCTTGATCATTAGATGCACCATCAAAAAATAATTTTCATTTCGATCTAAATCTTTTTCTCTTACTGGTTATTATTCAATGAATTGTGTGCATTCATTTCCAAAATCCGCAAAGGATAAACATTTGATAGTCGTCCGTAGTTTATACTTTATATGATATTGGCTTATCAAAATTCTCCATTTCACCAACCTTCCGGAGGTCTCGTGTTTTCTAAGTACTGGATTAAGGGAAATGTTGGTTAAGACCTTGAATCAATGGTGTGCTCGAACATACGATCATAGCTTTCGGGTGGTTAGAATTTTGTAAGCCAATTTCCCAGTCACTAGGTCATGAGTTTTGGCATCTTTAACCTTCGACTTACATAATAGACATGAAGTTGTGTTATGTTATCCCCTTGAATTAACACTGCGATGATGGGGTTTTTCTCTATCCTTGGGACTAGACGTTATGAGGTTTTTCTCCAAATGATCCTTTAATTAAAGGAATGCCCTTTGGCATTCCTCTCCTCATTAAAAATTATTTTTCTTCTCGATAACATCAATGAAAAGTCCACATTTGTCTACGACCTTAAAGATGAACCTGATTAATGCCTCTACCTTACAGTTCAAACTTATCACATTTAAACCCATTTAAGGTTCAACCATGTCTCTAATCGCCTTTATCTGTGCAGGACTAGCCTTTGTCTATCGCTTACTTATAATGTATCCTAGGAACTTTCCTTAGTAAACTACAAAGTAAAACTTTTGACAGTTTAATTTTGTTTGGATCTCCCACATTACTTCAAATATTTCTTCGAGATCTTTTAAATGCTCTTACACCTTCCATGATATTACCAATATAAACTTCCATTTTCTTTCGATTTTCCCATAGAACATCCTATTAACAAATCTTTGATATGTTGCTCTAGCATTCTTGAGACCGAATGACATAAACTTGCAACAGTATGTCCCACTATCAGTAACGAAGCTCATTTGTTCTCCACCAGGTTTAAACATAGGTATATGGTTATACCATGAGTAAGCATCCATATGGGATAATAACTTGTTCCTGCTTATGTCATCCACTAGTTGGAAATTCTAGGTAAAGGGTAGCGTCTTTTGGATAGGCCTTATTCAACTCCTTGTAATCAACACATATTCTCTATTTTCTGTTGAACTTCTTTATTAGAACAGTGCTTTCCAACCATCTTAGGTAAAATAATTCTTGAATCAACCTTTTCTTAAGCAACTTCTCTACTTCTTCCTTTAAGGTTTCGGATCATACCTTGTCGAACAACCTTTTATTTTTTTCGAATAGTGGTTATGCTTGGGTCAATATCGAGAATGACATATGATCGAAAGGTCTATCCCTACCATGTCGGAATGTGTCCGTGCAAAGATTTCCTTACTTTCCTTAGGGAAAAGGATTTGATTAGTTTATATATTTGATTCTAAAGTTTTCCTACTTTGAAAATCTTTCCCAGATCGGTGAGGTCTATGCGTACTTCCATTTTTCTTCCATGCTATTCACTACTTACTTTTTTCTCTTTTGACCTGCAAATATTTTTTTACGCTTAGTTGATTCGTTAATTTTTATCTTTCTTACCTTTTCTTCGAATGTTGGGTAAAAGAGCCAATAAGATTGCTATTCAGTAAAGCATCAAAGTAAGCAAAGTAACCCCTTTTATACTAGCCAATGTAGTAAAATACATTTCTGTTGATCCTAAATGTTTCTCTTTGATGGTATATGCTTGGATTGGCCACTTCTCCGCTCATATACTTAAGCTGCTTGCCTCATCCTATTATCCTTGAAATATCTTTCTATGCCTGATTTATCTCCTCTTGCTGTTGTGCCTTATGGAAATAAACTGCCTCAACCTACTGTAGTGTATTTTTCCAATCATTGCGCCTGAGATTGATCCCCTACCTTATAGATGATCAATGTGAATCCACTTTTCCTATTAACCTGTCTCTCATTTGTTGGTATCCTGATAAGCGTGCTTGCTGCCATATTCCCAGGGATAAGAGAAAATCTCTAGAGACTGGTACATATTATGCTTTTCTCATTCAAAATAACGGAAAAAATCATCTTCTTTGTCGTGGGGAGAATAAAAGTGATGAAAATATAAATGAAAATGTAGAACAAGCACACACCAAGATTTTATAGTGGTTTGGATTTTAATTTCCTACGTCCACTTTATAACTTTCTCCTTAATGTTAAAATGAAATGAGACTATTAGAATTGAGATAATTAAATTTCGAATACAGAGTGTTTGAAAAAGGTAAAAATACGTAAGAGAAGTCAGAAGATCCTTTTTACGCTCCAAGGGACGATTTATAGATGATGTTCAAATCCAGTTTGGAATGGACACGTGAGGCCGATCCGAGAGTAGTGGAGACTGCGGTCTTAGTCACGATGTAGTTGTGGAGCGAGTCAGCAACAACTACCCAATCCAGTTTGGTGTAAGTCCAGTTTGACATAGTTGAAGCAAATACTGGTTGATGTGGAGATTCTCTCCATTCTCTTTAGCCAATCCGAGCTTTAGCCGAACTAGAATTTCTTGCCTTCATGCTTTGCCGACCTAGAGATAATTCGAGCTGGGTTTTCATCGTACATTGTTCACCCAATCCGAGCTTTGATCGAACCAGATTGCTCTGACATTGTTTCCATATCATGATTGCTTTGCTCATGAATTTCTATGCGCTTGTAGGCCTTTTCAAAAGGTAGGTTAACACTTTGCTCCCAAAGTACGTCTCATTGCAGACGAGATATGGTTTGCATTGGTAGAGCTGCATCTCCCTTGGAAGTCATCTGTTTTTAGGAAAATGGTGACGAATACTAAAGTCCTTTCGAGTAGTCATGACACATGGGTTTTCCCTTCTAATATAAATAATCAGGCATACCTCACACGGCATTCAATGGCGCCTGCAAGGCCAAAGTATTTGACTGGAGTTACCAAGAGACACAGGTAATTAATCAAACCTTGTTGAGTAAAGAGGTTGAATATATCTTCTATACAGTGAAGTTTCTCCCGCAGATGATTGCACACATGCAAATTTTTACCACACAACGTTTGCGAAAGTCTAGTGAATTGTCAATTCAAGTCAAGTCAATTGTAGCACATGAGTCTCGTGTGGTGTTATCGACCAAGTCACAGAATTGTCAGAATTTTTGTACTTGCATAAGAACATAACTGGACTAGCACATAACTCAAAACTGCCCAAATGACAGAACACTGCTCCTTATGAGATTATAGCTTGGAATCGCTCACGATCACGATTTGACGAGATGGCAGGGAAGGATGGTCTATTAAGTTGATCTTTGTCACATTCTTTCAACATTTTGCTTCTGTTGTTGTCTTTGCACAACTTCACTGCACGCACTACATTAGTTCACACACATGGAGGGACAGGTTAATCACTCTAACCAGTAACATTTCTTAGGTAGCATAACTACCATGTTTGGAAGATATCTAACAAGAGCTTCTGAGATTGGGAAGAGAAAAGCTATCCAGCAAGATCGTGAAATGAATTCCAATTCTAGGACCGAATCAAATGATCATTCACAGTTTGTGGTCCGGCCACGTGACGAGGGGCCAACTACTTCGTCATCTGAGGAAGGATCTTCATTTGAAGAAGTGGGAGATAATGATGGATCTCTTAACACCTCTTCTGAGTCCATCCTCCTAGACAACCCGATGGATTCCTGGCCCACTTCAATGGGTGAAACAAAGTTGAGGAGATTGTATGTGAAGCACAGGATTCCTTTTGAAGGTGTTCGGGTACCAGCTTCGGATGAAATTGTACATTACATACCCTTCATAGGGTTGTATGGCCTATAGCCGCCAAAAGTGAAAGGTGGGGGTGCATTCCTCCATTTAATCCATTTATCCACAACTTTCTTCACCGTATAAGGCTAGCGCCTATGCAACCACATCCCACAGCTTATGCCTAATTTTATTGGCTTGTATATGCTATATAAAGAGCACTTACATCGAGAACATAACTTTGAAAACATTATCTTCTTTTAAAAATTTAAGCATCAATGAGATACTCCATCTCTTCTTTACTTCGAAGTCATCTTCGGCAATCGAGTTATAATGGATGGTTACAATAAGCTGGGGAACATGAAATAAGATTTGTTCTATGTCCCGCGGCAAGAAGGATTTACCAAATAGTGAATCCAATGTAGTAAGGACTTAGTTAGAGTTTAATCCTTCCAATCCCACTTGAGTGTCACGAATGGTCTTACTTATTTGCATGCGAGAGTCCAGCTAGGCCCATAGAAAACGTCTATCGCACGTCCTTAGCTACTTTGAGGAATGTTCTAGTGGATGACCAGAGCATTAAAAGTTGCATCACCAATGAGTTTTTGCATCAATTTCATTTGCTTATGCTAGTCTTAGCCTTGGCATAGGCAGTGCTCGAACTCCAACATTCATTCCCCTTGCGGTCGTGTCCTCGGTCGGGAGACTACTAGTTATTCAGCCTTAGACTCGTGCCCATGTCAAGGGCGCTCCCAAAGGACAGTTTCCCCGAAGTCCAGTCGTGAACTCATAGGAGAAGAAAAAGTGGGAGATGAGAAATTGAAGTCTCTCGGGAAAACAACCGAGGAAGGGAAAAAGACTCCTTTTCTAGAAACACCAATCCTTGATAAGTCTCCTACTGTAAAGAAGAAAGCGGTGGAGAGATCCATGTCAGAACGTACCTCGCATCCAAAGCCTCAATCACCAGTTCGAGGGGGTGAATCACTCTTTATGGAGAGTCTCTTCAAGGGGTTGGAAGATTTGGAACTCCCTTCTGAGTAGTATATTTTTCTATACTTAGCTCTTTAAACCTTCTTTCTCACGTCTGAGGAAGATAGTGTCTCCATAGGGTTAGGGAAATTACGCCTACTAAGAAGGCACTGATAATAGGTTTGTCAAGGGGATGCACTAGGACACACATGACATGTGCGCTACACGTCACAACACTTGTCCCTCATATAATTTCCTAGATCTAATGTTGATACGTCTTGACATGCAGCTAAAATGTCTTCAAAATCATATAACTATAGCGAGCTCCAAAGTAGTGTTTCAAGGAGCTGGGTCCCACCCAAGTATCCCTTGGACCAAGAGAAGAGGCATTGGGATCATGATAAGGAGGAACGGGAGGGGGAAGGGGGTAGAGAGAGACGTCTCCATTATTATAAATATCATCCTTGTTCTTCTTCTATTTCCCCCGATCGCCACGACACTGACAGTCCAAGGAGAAAGAAAGACACCTGTGAAGGCAATAAATGTAGATTGCAAAGGGCTTGATCCCAGCAAAGGAAGCTCACCACAAAGAGTCTTACTCAAAAAAGTATTTAGAACATAAAGATAATGGCAAATAGAGGCCAGTAACGATTCCCAGCAAGAATGTGTGTCAAGTTAAGTCGGTCCCAGATCCTATCCGGCTTGAACCATCTGAGGAGGAGCGAAAGAAAATTCTACAAGGCTAATTTCCTTAGTACTACTTTAGGGGTATGCAATTCATTCCTTTGCTACATCATATGCCTGAAGATGTTGGAGAGAGGCTCAAGTAGGAGACCGGTGATATTGTCAAGCATGCAAAGAGACATGTAAATATGCTCGAAAGTTGTCTGAGATCATCAGAGGTCTCGAGCTTGACTTGGCCAACATTAGCATGCTATGGGAGTGTGACATAAGTTCGGAATATCTTTATTTGCTACATCACATGTCTTGAATATCTTTGTTTGCTACATCACGTCGTATTATTATTCGGAATGGTTTTCAGACAAAAGTTAAGATCCCGGTCTTCCCGAATAATAAGCATTATTTCAAAATCATATGGAAATACAGAATTTGCTAAGTCTCATTCCACATTGATTATAACTTCCATTAACTTGATAAAACTTGAATTATTATAAAAATCGTTTCATTAACCTTTTAACAAGGACTTATTAAATCTTAATAAAGATTTATTCTTAACTTAACAATATCTAAATAACAGATTTAAACCTTTAACTTTCCCATTCAAATTATTTCTTTTAAAATATTACTCAATCAAAGTTAATAGATTAATTTCCAAAAATCAATTTCGGAATCTTTTTCCATAGTTAAACCAACATATTTAAACCTTTGTAATTAAATTTTTCCCTTAATCTTCCAATAAGGATTATCTCTATACCGTTCATAAATCATTAATCAAAATCTTAGCTTCTCTTTTTCAAAATCATCTCTTAATCAAAGATTATTTCATATCATTTTAATCAACCTTTAATTAAATTCTAATCCTTCTTACATTCCCAAACTTATATATCTTTAAAAATAAAGATCCAATTAATTTTAAACACGATTATAACATTCTAAATTCCCAAAACATAACTTAACTTTTAGCTGGGTTAAAGAATGATGTTATTTAAAACACCATTATGACAAACCCAAAACCGCTTGATATTAAATATAAGATTTAAATAGAAATTATATCAGCTTATATCCAATATCAATCCTCATAATCAGCAAATACTAAAGGGGAATAACGGTATAAATGCCTTTAAAATTCATCAAATAGTATAAGTTTAATTACGGATTTCAATATCAATTATCTGAATATTATTTCTATTCAAATCCGATTAATTTATAATTAGAAAATCTTAAACTTATTAAGATAAATTTCAAATAACATTGCCTAAATCATTACTAAAACACTTCGTTATTCATTTGAAAATGTTTACAAAAGTTTTGGATAGTAATCCTTAAGTTAAAACCAATAAATTTCAATATTGGTAAAAATTATCGCAAAAGTGTTACCAGAAGCGCTACAAAAGCGTCGCTAAATATGCCATATTAGCTAGTTTGATCTAAACGACCTTTATATTATTCAAAACCTTATATTTTCATTTTAAAACATTTTTAAATAACTTATTATGATTTATCAGGATTTTCCATATTTTTAAATATTTAAAAATAATCATTTACCATTATTATCAATGAACTACACTACTGCGATTTTTATTGAAAAATGTTTTGAACATAACTTGAAAACTATACATTGAATTAAAAAAATACATTTGAAAACTATCATCAGTAAAAAGAAAACATTTTTTATTTTAGGAAAATCCAATTTAAATTATATTAGTTATAAACGTTTGAAGTTTACGGTCGAAATTCATGAACTACTACACCACGACAAGCTCTATTCTAACCGTATTTTAACTACATATAAAAACTAATCGAATTTACTTCAAAATAGTTTATAAATCTATTTAAAACATATATAATACTATTTCAAAGACATTTTCCGCGGTTTCAAATTAAAATTAAAATATTTATTTTTAATGAATATTATATTATTATTTAATTAATAAATATTATCATTTTTCAAAAATTAATCTTTTGAAACTCAAACTTTTCAAAACTTAAATTAAATATTAAATAAGCTATATGGAACATTCAATTCAAGTTAAAACATCCTTTATATAATTAAACCAAAATTCAATTTCAAAAACAAAATTGGTTTCATCGATATAAACTTGAATACACCGTTTTATATCAAAACTTTATTTAATAAAATTTCAACCTTTAAAAAAAATTCGTAATTACTTCAATTTCATTATTGTTTGGTTTCAGTTAGAAAATTCCAACTTTTATTTTTCCATTATATTTAAATGAATAAAATGGTCATTTATATTATCTTATAAGCATGAGACTTGACGAATACCTATATAATTCTACATATTTGTGTGTAACTTGTGCAGTATGGCATAGTTTCACTAATAACAATTATAACAACATCCATATAAACATCACATATCATATGCGTTGCAATATATATGTATAAGGGTTTGGTAATTAACGCTTACACTTCGTTTAATGGCAAATTAACTACCAATCCACATCAATCAATATAACATCCATAATAAACAAGTATAAATGAAGATTGTATCACTTTAGGGTTTCACACCACCTAACACGGAAAGACTTCCTAGGTAACCTAAACTACAGAGGACCGACAAAATTTCCTCATCGACTTCTTTAGTAATATTAATGTTAATTTTTTTTATAAATAAGAGGTTGAGGAATGGGTACGACTAGGTGGTGGTGATGAGTGGAGATGACCGTGGGTTGCGGAGAACTTGGAGGCCGAGTGGAGGGGATGTGGGGGTATGGATAAGTGAGTCAAGGAGGGAGGAGGAGGTGTTTGGTGGGCCGAGGAGGGAGGAGGTGAGGACAAAATTTGGGGGAAAGTGGAGGTAGGTTGGAGGCCGAGGGGAGGGTGGAGGAAGGGGAGGTTTTTGAGGTAGTGGAGAAGGAATGTTTGTTGTGGTTAAGACATATTACAATGGGCTATGCCCATTGTAATATACAGTCTTTTGCAACCTTTATTGCTAGTTGTAAAATATCGACATATTGGAATGAGACCTAATACATTGGGAGTTTGGCCATTGCGAAATCCATACTACAACGAGCATCACCCACTGTAAAAAAGGTTGTTTTGTTGTAGTATCGACATCACTTTACCTATGTTCACGGAATCATACACAGATGCGTGTATATAAGAAACATAAACAAAGTGTTATCAAAATTTTGTGAATCGTTTAAAATGAAACGTTTTACGAAATGTATTACTTTATTATGTTTGTAACTTGTCCAATACAAGGAATCTCAACAAATATTGTATATAATGAATATAGATGTTCTTTCTGTAAAAAATATGAATACGTGTATGACTATCATAATACTTATCAAACGGGATCAACAACTCTATAAATGTTTTATGGATATATTATATTTTATATTTTATAGAAAATTTGGTTTTATGTATGACTTTATTAATTAAATGTTATGTAAATTGAATTAAACTATGGTATATGTCAGTTTGTTGCACAAGACTTATTTAAAATTATAATTAATTAACCGCTATTTAAATTTAGTTATTGTTACAACATTTTAGAAAATACATACACTTATTTGTGCTCATGCACACTAAGTAATCCAAGAAATCCTAAATGTACTAATTAATTAATGCATACATAGTAGTTAATTATCACACACAAGAAGCAAATTATTGTCTTCGAAATTTAGAGAATAATAAAGTAATAACGGTAATTAACATTAAAAAAACTATATTGGACAATGAGTGAGATAACACAAACAACATGATAAACAAATTTATCAAATTAAAAGCTAGTCGGCATTTAGAAATAAAGCCTGATTATATATTGATTAAGAGATTGGAGATGATAAGGGTGGAGATTGGCGAAGTTGGAGATGATTCCGAAGGCAATGAGAGTGGTCGACGACATGGATGTGGTGAAGGAGGATGTTTTTTGTGTTTTGAAGGCGGGTTGAGTAAAAAGGAAGCAACTCTTTGATTGAAGCTGATAACTCGTGAATTTCCAATGATTAGTTACGGCTGCCGACCATTCGTATTCCAATAATTTATACATTTTATTTACAAAATTATCACATAAAGGAGTGGATGATGGTGTTAGAATTTGACATTGAGTGAAGAGAGAGATTAAACGGTAAAACATAAAAGACTACAATGTTATTGCTTTATTGATTGATTATTACAAAAGATGTTTTCTTACATTGCCAATCATTGTCTCTATTTATACATAGTTTATCCTTATCTAAAAGAACATTCTATATAAGCATATTCTAGAGTATATTTGGATTTATTATAATAAATAATTCTATACCAAATATAAACCCAAATCAATGCAGTTAAATAAAGGCAACATATCTTCTAGCATATTCTCTAACATCACCCTTCAAACTCACGATGCGGAAAATCATGAGTTTGCCAAATGGAAGCTGCAAACTGAAGAGTAGCAAGATCGAGCAACCATTTCAATATGGTTAGAGAGTAATACCAAGCATCAAACATTCAACTACAATTCCAAACAACTCAAAAACTCCAATCTGAAACTCCAAAACAACTCAAATATCTTCAATCTGATCGGTAAACGAAAGATCTGAGCGGCCAAATGGCAAAACTGGTCATGGATGTATTTGTATGTTTGCATCTCCCAAACATACAAAGAAAACAAAATAAACTAAAATGAGATGAGTTTGTATATGTTTGCATCCCCAAAAATATCAAATAAAAAACAAAATCAAATCAATAGGGATGAGTCAGTATATGTTTGCATCCTCCAAACATACCTTACAATACCATCTACCACATTTAGTCAATGTCAATTGCCCTCCTGATAAACAGGTTTACCGATACAGATATCAAACGACAATAAACATCTTCAAACTAATGTTAATCTCTAACAATCCAGTCAACTCATTTCATCATACTCCTACCAACAGTGTAATTCAAAAGTATACTTCATCTCCTACAATCAACCTGCTCCTCTGCATCAAACTATATCAAACACCTGCAAAACTCCTCGGTCCAAAAAACATACAACAAAACCCAAATTGCAAGTCCAACTTCATGGTCCCATCTCCATCTCTACTACATCTAAACTAAGACCGTCCTGAAACATTAACTACACGCTGATCACCCTTCACCCAAATTGCAACAAAACAACTAATGCCCAAAACAGTCCACTGCTTTCAACTAACTACTGCACAAGCCAACTTCAGCTCGTCAACACCACATCCATTGTACCTTCAT
Organism: Allium sativum; assembly: GCA_030737875.1. NCBI lineage: Eukaryota > Viridiplantae > Streptophyta > Magnoliopsida > Asparagales > Amaryllidaceae > Allium > Allium sativum. Next base: position 215,629,870 of record CM060916.1, on the reverse strand, counting down.
CTTAACCACACTCGAAAACGGCTTCACACCTTGAAACATCCAACTGCCTTGCAAATTATGATCGCCCATCTACTCCACATTCACACGATCATCCAGTTCTATTCAAACGGCAAAGCAAAAGTACCACACCAACTGACTAGAAATTCAAACACGTATAAACCTTCCCATTGCAATCAGTCATCAATGCCCAAACCCCGAGCTTGCAACACCTGACATCCACAAATCATTCACGCAGTTAACTAAATTCAATCACCTTCACCACCAACTGCCTTTACATCTCCATCATAATCATACACCATAACCTCATCCACCGAGCAAGCCGCAAAACAACTCAACATCTCAAGCAATCAGCCCCGAAAATCAACCTAGCCTCACCGAATTCATCATCACGCAAAGAGCCACAATAGCCAGCTATCGTCCAAACCCTGAGTAATCGCAATGGTCAACAAATCACAGCTCCCCCGATTCACAATCAACTCCGCTTATCTCCTACCCAAAACCGCTACACAGTTCGAAAGCCACACAACCAATTCCAATTCGCTACTCGAAAAAGCCAATACAATTTGAAAAATCACGGATCCGAACCCACCAAGGAAGCTTAAAAAGCTAAAGTTGAAAATCGAAGACTGGTTTCTAATTTTGATGGTTTTTTTGGAGAAACTGAGGAAACAAGGGGCGTGTATTGATTTCAGAAAAGTGGAATTGAAAATAAACAAAGGGATACCATATTGACAACAACTCTCTCTCTATCCCTCTGTATAACTTGCTCTGATGCCATATTAGAGTTTGATATAGAGAGAAGAGAGAGATTAAACGGTAAAACATAAATGACAACATTGTTATTGCTTTATTGACAGATTACTACAAAAGATATTTTCTTACATTGTCAATCCTTGCCTCTATTTATACATAGTTTATCTTTATCTAAAAGAACATTCTAGATAAGCATATTCTAGAATATATTTAGGGTCTATTATAATAAATAATTCATATCAAATATAAACCCAAATCAATGCAATTAAATAAAGTCAACATATCTTCTAGCATATTCTCTAACAGACGGGAGTCGTCCGATGTTTTACGACGGTTCATCGAAAATGTCGGTCGAAATATATTGTTGTTCAAGTAATGTGAGTTCAAATATCGCTCTAAATGAACATAAATATTATTTCAAATGCAAAATTCGAAAATAAACAAAGTAACAAGTCAAACCCCAATTCCAATAAAAGAAAATTTAATATGTATTTTTGTTTACTTTTTATTAAACTACAAAGAGGTTTCAAATTCAATAATTTTATATGAGAATTTTATATGTCGTGCCCAAAAACCTTTTAATTATGATAAATATATTGTTATTCACAATTTCCTACAAGCAGATATGACCAAAATGTATTAGTTTATCTATTGTTTCTTCTGATATATATTTCAAATTTCTCTAATTTTCCGAGGATCTGACAGTGTTTATCATGATGAGCCTCACAAGCTTTATAGATGATCTGGAGACTCACAACCATCTAAAAACTATATTATAAATTAGTGGTTAAAATTTATGTTTTAGACGAACTCGCCTTAACTTGTGATTGTGAAGAAATTGGAAATCTTTTTGAAATATGTTATATTAAGTTTCTGAAATGTTGGGACAGTCCAGCTCGGTAAATTCTCATTGATATCACTTAAGCAATGTTAAAAACTTAAAAATATATAAATAAGTCTGTAAGTACACTACTGTAAATCAAATTTGACTATAAGGAGTAAGTTGATGACACACACACACACACACACACACACACACACACACACACACACATATATATATATATATATATATATATATATATATATATATATATATATATATGTCGAGCGTTCAATGACAACCAAAAATGGAGTACCCCATTAATCGACTTGTTTTTCATCTCATGTTTATGTTAAAATAAGATAGTGGATGGAAACAGAATGAGTGGAGGGAGAGAGAGAGTGTGAGTGTGTGTGTGTGTGTGTATGGCGAGCGTTCAATAACACCCTAAATAGTGCAGCACCCCTAAATGCCCTCTGATTTCCACCACATATCCTGTTTTTCTCTGCCTCCACTCATTCTCTCACCTCTCACTAACTTAAACTACTATAAATACTTGGTTTCTATTGAGGAGCATTTGGGGTGTCACTGAACGCTCATATATATATATATATATATATATATATATATATATATATATATATATATATATATAGAGAGAGAGAGGATCAGGAGTAACCCAAATAGTGCGGCACCCCTTTAGCCCCCTGATTTCCACTGCACATTCCCTTTTCTCTCTCCTCTCACTTACTCTCTCTTTCCACTAAGTTAATTAATAATAAACATGTGGCTACAAATGGAGTGCTAGGAATTCGGGGTGCCATGGAGCGCGCGCGCCTGTATGTATATATATATATATATATATATATATATATATATATATATATATATATATATATATATATATATATATATTCTCCTTCTAACTATATATATATTGCATCGTTTTAACTAGGATAAAATTAACTGTAATTAAGGTAGTGTGTGGATCTCGTTAAAGGAACAGTTTTCAATGGTTCTTCTTCTGCACGTAGGGACGTCCATAATAAACAGCGTTATAAACCGGAAGATGACTATTGCTGCAGCTCAGAAAAAAATTGGCCACGGTGCCACATTGGAAACATCACACATATTATTCGATAGCTTAAGTTCATACACAGCACTATTTACATGTAGAGCAGTTCAGAAAAATATCAAAGTCTATGCTATGCTGTATCAACCTCAACATCCCTAAAGCTATATAGCATCAAATTGTACGGACTGCTGCGGTTCATTTATACAAGTCTTTTCACGATCAATTGGTTTTTAGCTTTCAAAAAGAAAAGGAAAAAAAGTATTTATTCTAGTTGATCCAGACGAACCCTTAACCATGAAGATCATAGATATAGTTATAAGTTCAAGCAGAAATAACCAATGCAAACAACACTGTTATAATCAAATATCTCCAAATAATAAATGTGTTGATAAATGGCTAAAAAGTGGAGGTTCATCAGTACCTAAACGTAGCTGTGCAATTATAAAACAAAACTAAAAATCCAGTTGCTTAATGCATTCATGTCTATTTTGGAAGGATGGTGAGAATGGTAATTAGTTCTGGTCGTCAACTTCAACATGCAGAATTATATCGTTGCAAAAAGAGATAAAATTAGCTGGAAAACACAGCAACCCGTTATTGAAGCATTAACAGAAAGCTTTTGGATATTTGCATTTATGAATGTATGGTACAAATTGTGTTTGGTTGTTACATAATAGTGATTTTTTTTTCTCATTATTAATTTATTATTTCAGCAACAATCAGTTGATAATCATTTTTTAACTAACCACAACATAATAATATGTTAATGGCAGAACCACTAGTTTATATGGTCGACATAGGTAACACATAACCAGGCAATGGTATTCAACTTATAATGCACTGGTATCCCTGTAGTATGTTCTATTATAGGCATTCAAATTAAGAAAACAATAAGATTTGGTTCATGATTACCGATCGAATGATACTAATTTTTTTTTTCTTCTATTGATTTATTCCAGTAACTGACACAAATGTAGGATGAAGTATTGTTACAATGTAAAATAAATCAATGTTTTTTTTTTTTGACCGTTTTTGGTATACCAACAAAGTAATTGCAAAATGGTAACAGTAATCATACTACTCCTGAGTCCTGACACCATATAGCGACCTAAAACAAGGAATTTATTGTGAGCGTAAGCAAAATTTACACCTACTGTTTCACTGCAAATGTAAAGAGCTATACCGGCATAGTGAAACAGCTCACTAGAAAGCAACAAATGAAGCATCATTCAATCATGTTATGAGACATGGTTATAATAGCTTATCAATATATAGTGAGTGACGATTATTGATTACATGTCACTGTTACACCATAGTATTATTGGTAGAGAAGCTATTAATTTGCGGTTAACATTCTAAATCTGTTCAGAGAGTAAAGATTCTTTTAGTACAGTTAAATGAAATACATTATAGTACACTTCATGTTTGATGCAGTAAGGCTAAAAGGAGAACTAATCTGCGTAATATCATACCAAAAGGCTTCCTGTTGTAGATGTTATCATACCAAAATCCGTAGGTACTGCTGATCATAAATTGTTGCCATATCTCTGGCATGATTCAACTGGAGTTCTATTTTCTGACATGATTGATCCCTACAGTAAGTATAGTATCAACATTCATGGAACTGTATGCAAATAGATAATTGTATATGTCCATGTAGATATTTAAAAAACAGTAGTCGGAATCTTTTTTAAATGATAATGTGAAAATTATATCAATACCATAATTTTAATAATTAACAGAGTAACCGATTCTAAAAAATCTAAGTGTTCTATTTTACTAGTCAGTTTTAAAGATTTCAAATGCAAAGCTAAATTAGAAATGGTATCTACGGTTATTTTTGAGCATTAAAATTAATTTATTTTTAAAAGACAAAGTGTGCTACTATTTTTGAAGATTAATGTTAAAATTATCTTTTTTTTGTTGGGTATTACCTGTTAATTTATACTATATTAAAAGGAGGGGCAAAACACCTAGCGATTCATGGAAGTAAAAGTCGCTCACTTACACCATTGGATTATGACACTCCCAAGTTCCAACTCCTCCATTGGATTATGACACTTCATGGAAATAAATAAAAATATTTAAGTAATTCTTGCTACCATAATTCAGCTAGTGCTAAATTTTCGGAAAATATCAAAATATTGATGACATTATCAGGCATCGGCAACTGCGTGATTCTTGTAATTTACTGGCTAATTGATTTGGTACAATTTATGTGTCTAGGATCTAGGTAAACATCTTATTATCAAAAGCTTTGTGTTTTCTCTTTTCTGAAAACTGCGCAAGTATTTTCATAAACTAGCGCTAAATATACAAAATTTGGTTAGTGTTTCACATCATGAACATATCACAATTCACTTTTCTCTACATGCTGCATTTCAAGTCACTTTTTATGATCTTATACAATCTTACTAAACAAATTTAACTCATCCTCACAATTCTTCTGGCTTGATCACAAGTTTACTCAGGCATAATTCCAGCATTTGTGCTCAGGGAGACATTTTGCATCCAAATGTGACCGTAGGGTAAAATTAACACGATTTTTGAAAGTAAACGATATATGCGTGCCTTGGAATTTTAGGTAATCTTTATCTCATTTTTAAGATTATACTTAAAATATACTCTTACTAATTTGTTAAAAGTAACTGATTAACTAATTGGATGTCTTACTTATTAAACTATCCATCAAATTTAAGGACTACTAAACCAACACCGTATTCTTTGTATTTAAAGTGATAGAGAGACTTATGACTCATAACCTTCTCGGTAACTGTCACTGTTTCTTTGCATTCAGTAAGCTAATTCATGTACCATATTGCTTTATGATTCCGTACTAATTAATTGTATATAGTTTTCGGCAGATAGTTAAACAAACATATCTCTACGTTGTAGTAATAAACTAATAATGGTCTATGGAACCTATCGGTCATGACCCATGATATTGCAGCCAACTGCTTATAAATGGACTTTTCAGTTTTAATCCCTGCAATTGTAACTATAAAACGGAAGTACAGAATATATATATATATATATATATATATATATATATATATATATATATATATATATATATATATATATATACAGAAATGCTGGGGAGCCCGAAACTTTTGTTTCGGGTGAAATTGCGGCTTAAGTGGCAAGTTTACATTTGCCACTTAAGTCAGCAATTAATGCTGAGGGGGCATGATTTACAAAAATATCCCCCTGAATTCAATGAAAGGGCATATTTCGGGCAAGTCCGGGCGTTTTTTGGTTCGGGCTCCCTAGCACAACTCATATATATATATATATATATATATATATATATATATATATATATATATATATATATATATATTTACTAGAATGATAATTTTCAAAACACCTAAAACCTATAGATCTTCAGTTACATAAATTACAAATCCTCTGCCATGTTCCAACTACATTCAAACAACAAGTAAAATCACCACTGACGGATTGACTTTCCCAGAACTTGCCTCAAAAGAGCACCTCATTTACTCACTCTAAAAATCCTATTTTTCAATGCAGAAGCACAAGATGAGTTGATTGACGAACAGCCTTTGAAGACATGAACTAATAAGCTTAAGTGCACACTTACTTACACCACAACTGTTCAAAATCAATCTAAGGGGACATGAGAATTATGGAGCAAATCTCGTTATGTTCATTTGGAAGCATACATAATGTGAAATTGGAGGACGAAAGGTAATATTGAAGTTTTTCTTGAATGAAAACAGTTTCCATCCTCTTCAGTTTGATAAAGGGGATGACGGAGACATTACCATAAATATACGATCAACTGTGTCAACATAGCGTTGGCGCCATGACTTCAGTAAAAGTCGGATTTTGACAATGCCAAACCATATAATAAAATGTCCAAGCCATATTTGCCAATGCCATTTGAAACGCAAAAGTCGGATTTTGACACTTTACGGATGTCATGGGTCAGAATATTTTTGCGGCATTTTTGCTATTTTTCTCACTCTTAAACAAGCATTCACATATAAACTAACGCAACATTACCAACAACACAAATATACCAATTTCCAACAATAAACCAACATCCAGGATATATCCAAGACAAATATCCAAATAATATAATAGTTTCTGGATATCCAAACAATCACTTCCGAACACCACATAGTACATCAAATCCATTATAATTAACACACCTAACATAATTAACAATATCCAACATATAAAACATGCAAACACCACAAAAACTTACTTTTTTGTCACATTCACATTTTGTATCATCGTCGTTATGATCAGAACAAGAATCTGTTCGCTTGGGGAGTGTCTATCCAACCCATTTGTAAATTTTGAGAATTTCTTCTTTAGCTTATCGACATGTGACTTTAACCATTGATTTCCGAGTTCTTCAACAATGAATTTGGCGAATATTTCTATTTATCTCTGCATGTTAACCAAACTTGTTTGTTTAAAATAAAGAAAAAATTATTTTATACATTGTAAGTGTGTATCATAATTGTTAAAGACAAATGTATTGAACCTTTTATAAATATCGTGTTTTATGTAAGAATTACTGTTTTGTTAGAAACTATTAGTGGAAAATTTTATAAAACGGAATGGGCCATTTAGACACTTAAATCTTTGCAAGGCATTAACCATGTCAGATCGTTAGAACTCCGATTTCAGATATAATTTGAGCTCAGAGTATCAGAATGAAGAACCTTCAGTTAGAGATGTGAAAGCTAACAGAAAATATTATCTACGATAGGAATATCAACCCCTAGGGAGATATCCCCAGGGATCGATACCAATCCCTATTGAGGGACCGAATACTCATAATTTCAGAACTCCATAACCAGACACATGTTCTGCATTTTAGTCATAACTTGAGTTTAGCGTAGCAGAATGACGACTCGTCAGTTGGAGATTAAAGCTTACAAAAAAGGGGACTAGCCATAGGGATTGCACCCAATTTGGTGCAATCTCTAGGGACCAATATTGATCCTCACTGAGGGTTCCATATCGATCCCGAAAAGAGAGTTCGACCCGGACCCAACTTCGTGTATCGAGTCGTACCCCCTTGTGCGAGTTCCAGCTGATCCGATATTTTCTCATGCCTATAAATATACCTTTATGGATGCTCAAAAAAGGATAGTCTCTTTTCCACGTGTAGACTCTGCTAAACTTGCCTCCTTTATTGCTTTCTATTATTATTCTATAACTATGATGTGATCTATTACTGCATTACGATTATATTCTGATTTGCATATAAATCGGGTGTTAGCACTTGACCGATCAAAATTAAGCATCAGCATAAGGTCATGCAAATAGGAAGGTAATGAATTTGAAATTCAAACAAACAAAAGTGGTGTTATACGTCTAGTATACCAAAACAGAGAATAGTTAATTATAAACTCGTCGCACAAATTTATAAATCAGACTTCTACTACTCTGAAAACTTTATATTCGCTAATGATAGCAATAAGTATATTGTAATCAATTTACAACAACAACGTTGTACTATTTTAAGAAATAGCACAACGTAGAGAAATGAAAGATTATAGAATAATATATACAAATATACAAATAAACTATAAATCTAAGCGGATAATGTATGAGGCTTGTCGTAACAATTTCACTAATAATTTTAATTTAAAAGTCTCTCAAGGTACAACAGAGGGATTCTGCACGAGATTGTAATGAGAATGTCACTTTGTGATTTATTTATAACATCAGACAGCAGTAGAGAAAAGAAACTGTGCCCACATCGTCGCATCTTTTCAGACCTGCACCTTTTTTTTGAATGACTTTCATCTGCTCTGTTTCACCAAAAGTTGTGTTGTGCATCGCATCTCTTCATATATGCACCTGCCTGTTTCCGATCCGCTACGAAACCTGGCCCAGTTTCAGTTTGAAGCCCGAATCTGTTAAATAATGGCCCAGTAAAAACAAGGTCATATTAAACCCGTACGCGAACCTGCCCCGACCGGCTAGGTTCGATCGGACAAAAGGCGGCAGCGGCGCACGTATGTGGTGGTGAAACATGACTTCCCACCTTACAAGAAGCAAACATTTTGGTGCCCCAATTTCCAACCTCTTCATTAAGAACTTACTTACGTACCTCTTTAATTTTGGGTGATCTGGGACTATTGAAAAAATGTATCTTTCATTCACAAGATTTCAACAATCCTCTACATGAATGATAATATACATTTTTCCCCACACAAAGCGAAATATCATAGAGTAATATGGAATAATGCTTTATCGTGGATAAGTAGATATTTCACTTTGAACTTTCCCTATTTAAAACTTATCGGATCTGCTTGGCTAGTCGGTGAACTATTTCATCTTGAACCGCCATCCGTTATTGTATATCCAAACAATAAGTTTTACGAGGCATTGATTCCTTTTTTATTCAATCTCTTGGCTATGTTCATTTTGGTCCTGAACACTACTTGGTTCTGCAAGTGTTACAGAGAATAAACGTCTTGAATATTCTCATAGAGCTGATCCAGCTCACACTAACATAGGTGATCGCAACCATTAAAAGTATCCTACATATACCTTACTTGTTATATTCAAGATATGGTCATCATTAAAAAACATAGTTTTAACCTTGTCATACTTCTGTAGGCATGCATTTATATTGTGCACCATAGGAATGGAATTGGGCTGTGTCCAAAAATGCATTACGTTTTGAGTTATTCATAACTGGTTTGCTTATTGTTCTTAGTCCGCGAGATCTCCAGTCGCTAGGATATGTTTTCACATAAGATAACTCTTGTTTGGTTAAGGCTGTTTAACCTATTCCCCTCAATGCGCAGTTAATTTTCTCTCTTGATAAATCTTTATTAAACGGTTCCGCTAGGTTATCATTTGTTTTCAATAATCTACGGAAATAATTCCATTTGAATGTAACTTCCTAACTATGTTATGGCGTCTACGAATATATCGTGATGTTCCATTATACACAAAGTTTTGCGCTCTGCTTAGCGTTGCTTGGTTATCACAGTGTATGCATATGGCCTGTATAGGTTTGGGCCAAAACGGAATATCTTCTAAAAATCAACGAAGTCATTCTTCTTCTTTGCTTGCTTTATCTAAAGCGATGAACTCTGATTCCATAGTGGATCGAGCTATGCATGTCTATTTAGTAGATTTTCATGACACTGTTGCCCCTGCTAGGGTAAATACATAATCACTAGTTGATTTTGATTCATCTGAATCAATAATCCAGTTTGCATCACTATATTCTTCTAAAATGACAGGATATTTCCTATAATGTAAGGAATAATTTGTGGTATTTTTCAAATATCCAAGCACTCTCATTAGTGTTTTATAGTGTTCTTCTCCTGAATTGCTTGTATACCTCTCAATCGACTTACTGCATAAGTTATATCTGGTCTTGTGCAATTCATGAAATAAATTAGACATCCTATTACATAAAAATATTCCAGTTGCATTACACTCTCCTTAATGTTTTTATGCAATACTTCTGATGGATTAAAAGGAATTTGTACTCCTTTAATTCCAAAATTTCGAAATCTTTCAATCAGTTTACCTACATAGTGTAACTGAGATAATTCAATTTCATTAGAGGTTCTTATTATTTTGAATTCCAAAATAACGTCTGCAACTCCTAAGTCTTTCATATCAAAATTGTTAATTAACATTTTCTTTACGGTCTCTATAATTTTAATATTAGGACCAAAGATTAGCATATCGTCTACATATAAACAGACCTTTCACGTATGATTGTCTAACTTGTTTATAATTAACACATTTGTCGCATTTATTTATAAGAAAACCATTTTTCATCATGAACTATCAAATTTTGTGTCATTGTTTTAGAGCTTGTTTTAGTCCATATAATGATTTTACTAATTTATAGATTTTATTTTCATTTCCTTTGGGAATGAAACCTTCGGGTTTCTCCATGTAGACATCGAGATCTCCATTTAAGAATGTTGTTTTTACATCCATTTCTCCATGTAGATCTCCTCATCGAGATCTCCATTTAAGAATGTTGTTTATACATCCATTTGATGAATTTCTAAATAATAGATGGATGCAATTGCTATCAGCCACTACCATAAAAAGATGATTTTGTGACGACAAAATCCGTCACAAATCTCTCAATAAACTCATATTTGCGACGGAATAGTGACTGAATTTTTCGTCTAAATAAACGTGTGTAAGATCCATCACTAAAAAATAGTGATGGAACGACGACAAAATTATGATGGAATTTATTATGTTTTTAACATTTTAGTTTATGATGGAACTGTGATGGAAAAATTACATATGATGCATTACATACTCGGTTTGTAATTCCGATGCAAATCCGTCACTATCTTGATTATTTCTAAAAATATATTTTAAAGCTATCCGTTACTAAAACATCAACACAAATCCATCATAAAAACATTAAAATATCAACACAAAACCATTGCAAAAAAAAAAAAAATCCATCATAAAACCATTGCAAAAACATTAAAGCCTATCACAAAACCATTGCAATATCATAAAACCATTAACGCAAATCCATTACAAAATCAAAAATATTGTTTTACATGATCCAATCATCATATGATTCTAATATATATATATATATATATATAAAAATTTATCCAAATAAGAAAATACATGATACAATCAAAGACAATCATAATACCACCTGGATACAACATTGTATGCTATTACACAACCAAAGAACTAATGTAATACAAAAATACATGAAGTAGCAATAAACATATAGTAGCAAACACTAATACATATACCACTCCACCATATATGCTAATTAGGTTGTGTTTTTAGCCGTATCTAAGGCATGTAGGCATGGCAAAAAGCCGTATCAAAAAATGGCGTGTTAAATTTATAGATGCGGCTTAAAACCGTATCCCAATTTGATAACATATGGCTATAGGCCGTATCTAAAGTGTAAGTAGATACGGCTATAAACCGTATCTTTTGTGTGTGTGTCTACACACACACACACACACACACACACACACACACATATATATATATATGGCAAGCGTTCGGTTGCACCCCAAAAATGGAGCACCCCAAATGTCCACTGATTTCCACCATCCGTTTATATTAAAGAATGTGAGTGAGAAGTGAGAGAGTGAGTGGAAGGAGAAAGAAGAGGAAATACTTGGTGGAGATTGAGGGGCATTTGGGGTGCTGCACTGTTTAGGGTGCTCTCGAACCTGCATATATATATATATATATATATATATATATATATATATATATATATGCAGAAACTGCAACACATATTATTTGTAACACAAAACATATATAACACAGGTACACCAATTATAACATCAAATGTAACAATTGTATAAAATATTTCATTACATTACAATATATAATGATACATGCTATTTGATTACATTACAATAAATAAGATACATGTTGTTTCATTACATTAAAGAAGATACATAATGGTACCTTATAATAAGCTGGGATAAATACCCGAACCAGTGTCGTGAGCTAAAGTGCAGCCACCTATTGAATCAATGCTACCTTCAAGATGAACATCCTCCAAAACAGACAAAAGATGAAGGAATCCTTCAGGCAGATCAACACACTCAAATCTCTCAAAGAACTACTTAGATCTAAGAAAACTTCAAGAGGTCTGCTAATAAGTTAGCTTGGATAGCATATAGCATGTACACTGCAAAGACCTATAAAAAAGTGCAAACCGCATAGTTTAGGATATGATATGTCCACATTATTATTTTCATTAGTAGCTGAATATTGCAAGTCTACAACATTTTTACTTGTTCAGTCGAGACTGAGTCTCGATTAAAGACAGTTGTTATAACCTAATTAAAGAGTAATACAGAGGATATGTCCACATTATTATAATTCTCCTTGTCACTTGGCTGCACAAGAAAAAGTGTCTGAATTCAAGGTAGAAGGAGAATTATAGGATAGGATATGTCCACATTGGAGCCAAGTAAAAGTGCATATCTTCTCGATATGTCCACAAATGAGGGTGATAGAATATCGATGACATATCGAGGACATGTGAATGATAGGATAGGATATGTCTATATTTGTCTACCTAAAATTTATTTATCTACCTAACTAAAAGTGTCACTTGTGCTAAGGATATGTCACTTGGCTGCAATGCTCACTTGTGCTGCTCCACATTATTATAATTCTCCTCAATAGAACTAGTGAAGAGAGGATATGCCCTTATCTAATGTAGTGTATCCGAGATGAGGGGATGAGAAAAAGCGAGATATTACCTGAAGTTTAGATCAACCCACTCAAATCCATGCTTATTAGCTTCATCCAAATTATGGAGGTTGCTGCACACACATGTTATAAAAGTCAGCTTCTATTTTTGCCATGGGTTGACTAATAAAAATGATTGCTTACATGAGCACAAAGCAAGGTTCAAGGCAGCAAGTCATAAATGGAAAAGCAGTTTTACGCCTTTACTCACATGCAGTGTGACACACATGACACACCAAACAAATTGACTAAATCTCAACCTATAAATGCCATTCTATTTTCATTCATGCATCCATCACCTGCATTCCTACTCAATCACACAAATTTCCCAATATCATTTACCAGATACATGCAACTCAGTCAACAGAACTAGTATGCTTTAGTTCTCAAATCAAATCATATACATGCACTTCAGATCAGTTATAAGGATCAGTGTACATGGTGCAATAATACACATAAATGAGCAGCAGCACAAGTAAAAGTGTCTGAATTCAAGGTAGACAAATACAGCACAAGTAAATGATAGCAAATACACTGCCGCACTACAATACTGGGGATAATACCCAATTTAAACACAATAGCAGCATGAATTCTAGGTAGACAAGCACATGCAACTATTTATCATTTATATTTTTGAACTAAGATATGGAAATTCAAATTAAACCCAATTTAAACCAAATTCGAATTCAAATTAAACCCAATTCATATTTAAATTTAACTGTGATCTAGTACTCCCCTCCAGAGGCGACGAGAAGGATGGACAGCGGGGGATTGAGGCTTCGCCGGTCAGTTGAAGGCAGCGCGAGCTGACGATAACTCATGGAGTGCGGTGGATGGTTTATTGACAAAGGAAGTCGGTCGAGTATCAAAACCCCAATTTGGGTATTTGGTGGTTGCCATTGCAAAATAAAAGGAGGGATTATTCGGCCGAAAGTTTTGATGTGGCAAAACTCGATTGTGCCTGTGTAGAGGTACGGGGGCAAAAATTTGATGCGAATGTCATACGGTCCAAAGCCATATCAAATGAACTGATCCGGGACATCGTTGATGGATGGTCAGACTAAGGGTGTTTGGGGTGGTGCGGATCGCAAAATGTAGTTTGATGCGGATTTGAGCACTATCGAATTTGATACGGCTTATAGCCCAATTTTATATCTACATCCCTGTGTATCAAATTCGCTGATATGGTGTAGTGTATTATTAGTGAACCAAAAAAAAATGTAACGTGATAATAATACATGAAGTAGTTAGTAAATACTTATGTTAGTCCTTCATAGACGAAATCATGATGGAGGAGAAGGTAGCAACAATTTTTGCTTGATTTAAATCATTCTCCACTCAAAATGCCTATGTCTCATGTCGGCGCTCCTCTTCCATTCGTAGACGCTTATGTTCAAATCTTAAACGCTCCTCCTCTAGCTTAACATTGACAGATTACACCTCTTCCTCCATTGCATGAAACTTGGATGATATATGATCCATTGTTGTTTAAACATATGAATGACTACCACTACCATATATCGACCTTCGTCATCGTGTAGCAGAACCCACCTATAATTTTAAACAAGTAATTATTACTTAATAAACTAGAAGTCAGTGACATGTTATACAAGCAATAAGGATGATTCAATATATGAAACCGTATGTACACTACATATATACTTACTAAAATAAAATTATCACATGTGTTAAAAAATGTTACTGCTTAATTACCATTTGCTTGTTTTTATCAGTGCCAACTCCACAACATTACAGGAGATATCTTAAACAAAAATAAAAATGCGTCCTACAAAAGCTTACTGTTAAAATTTCATCCCAACAGGTCATCTTTATCTATCGTATGTCACTGCCCGTTTGTGTAAGCACTAGAGAAGCACTAGACACTCACTCGTATTTTCTCATATAACATAATCAGGCGATGTGTTAGTGGCAAGCAACTAACATCCAATATTATGAAAGAAGGCAATCAGTAAAGCAAACAATGACCATAAACACTTGATCCAACCTAATCTACATCTTTAAGAAAATATTGTAGCAAACATACCAAGGGCCAATATTGAATGAAATTTAAACAATAAAATAATTGGAATTTCCATTAAGAAAATAGGATTGGGAAAACAACACGAAGTCTTAGCCCAATGCCTATTTTCTCAAAGTAATAAGGAGCATAAATAAGTTGATTTTCTTATTACATGAAAACAATTTTTCATAAAATACATTTACTAAAGTTTATATTGTCAAGTTCACTAATTATATTCACCAACATAATATTTATAGTTATATACTGACAACATGATATCTTAACTAAGAACCCAAAAGGATACAAATACTATGAAAATGAACATTTGTTTGTTAAAGAAATACATGCAAAGGGATCTAAAACAATAATGGCATTTCTATGCTACCTACAAAACCATGATATCCAGTGCACATCTTTTCCATCAAAACAAATGTAATAAATCATTGTACAACTTAAAGCAACAGATGCCATTAATAAAAAAGATTGAATGAACTGATTATACCTTCATGTGCAGATTCTGTTGCAATATTGTATTGTCTGTGTCGGAAAGAGAGGCTCGAACCTCTTCTCGAGAAATTCGGTGGCTTCCTATTATCTATGTACGAGCGAGTTAAATATTGAGAAATCAGCAATAATACAAATTAGAATGTGCTATGGGAAAGATGTATCCTAAAATGATTAAACATCACCAAATCAAAGTTTCAGTTGTGATAAAATGATTACAAGATCACAACTTGTAAATATCTATGTTGAACTAGAGTACAGTATAAGCTAGAAGCATGATTTCAAGATGAATTTGGTAGAAGATAAACCATGGCCAAATTTTCTACGACGATGTGAACATAGTCAAATAAAGAATGTTAGGAACAAGGATTGATTAAAAACAAGAAACAAAACATCAATCCATTTCGATATCTTATATCAATACAGTCTTCTCTTGTTTTATTTCACCGCTTAGTCACCAACTCCTATCCTTGATTCGTCGGGAGTATAAAGAAAATAACTAGACCAAACCAACCGCTCACTAAGTTGAGTGACATTTCGTTGCCTGGTAGTGCAAACCTACACCGCCTTTCAAGGCAGTGCGTTTGCACTGCCAGGCGGTGCAAATTTTCACTGTCAGGCAGTGCAGGTTTGCACTGCCAGGCAGTGCAGACTTGCACTGCCAGCAGGCAGTGCAACCTCACTGCCAGCAGGCAGTGCAACCGTACTGCCTGAAGACAAGATGAGTTGTGCTATACTTTGCAAGGTGTTCAAATGGTACTTGAACTTCCGTCAACGACTTGTATTTCTGCAATGGTACCTTATACTACCTAAGATTGTGCATGATCTTCTTTTCCTGAACAGTTATGAACATCACATTAAATATGATACAATTCAACAAAATAAACTGAATAAAATCCCACTACAGAAAATACGGAACTGAAGCTCTTGAAAAATGCATGTAGGAGGCAAAAGACCACACAAGTAGTGTGCAGTTCTTTCCTTTTCAGTGAATAAAAGCCTTTTGTTGTACCGTGGATCACTCAGCAATGAGTAACCACTGTATCAATATGTTTCATGGAAATCATAAGATACCAGACCAGGTCAACCAATATATACCCAAAGTAGCAATGCATAAACATTATATTACCAAGAAGGTTATCATAAATATGAGTTGTCAAACACAATCTAACCAATCACCAAATCAAATTGGCTTACAAAACAGATATCTATATTGATCTAACTCGTCATTATATCTTATGTAGCCTAGATAGCATGATTTTTTTATACTTTGTTTTTTATGGAAGATCTAATTTTGAATATTTCATGCTACTTCACATAAAGTTTCTTCTTTTAAGCTTTATTTATTATCATTTGTCCCACTTTTATAGATAGGTTTTGCATTAAAATTACTTAACAGGTTTGTAGAGGTTCTGGTGTAAGTACGAAGGTATATAGGAACAATGACTAAAGAATAAATGATGATATTGAATTCATTTTTCCAAGAATCCAAAGAAAAAATCATTTCAAATTCGGTAATACAGCAGTTCACATTTATACTTAAGGAAATTTAAGCACTTAACCATAAATTAAGTTTACTAACTGTAGCCAACTAATTGACATCATTGAAAAATATAAAAAGATTTCAAGGAGCAGTAACGGAAAAAATTTTGTAAGGGGAGTTAAACTAAAGGTATTGTCAGATTAGCGTTTAATCAAAAAGCCATGACATTTTTGAATTTGGGTGACATCGAAGAAATGAAAGAGGTAATTTGGGGAGAGAAAAAGAAACGAAGTAGTAGAAGGAGAAACAAAAATTTCTAATTGGTTGGAATGCTACTGATTGGATTACTAAACGAATCGCTGAGGTGGATGACTGTAGCACATTGATATATTGATACCTACGTAAATTTGATGGACTGATTTATGTTTTGATATGTAATATTCATGGCTTTCAATTTCGTTGCAAATCCATGGCTAATTTGTGACTGATCTATCATGGAATTATTTCCCTTCAAAATTTACTTTTCCTACCATTTTGATAGCCAAACTCTAATTATGTTTTTTTCCATCGCAAATCCGCGGCTAATTTGTGATGGAAATATTTACCTCCAAATTTCACTTTTCCCACCATTTTTGGAGCCAACCTCTAGCTACGTTTTCACTTTCCATAGAAAATCCGTTGCTATTTTGCGATGGATTTGTCATGGAAACTTTTTTCTGACTTCTAATTGAATTTGTCAATAAATACAGCTACGATTTGGTCGTCTGTGGCAAATCATTGCTAAATTTCATCGAATTTGCCACGGAATAAAAAAGATCGCTAAATTATGTTTATTTAATACTGCTATTACACAGAGGAAAATCGGTTGCAATTCCATCGGTAATATGTAGCAATTTAGAGATGGAAAATTCCATCACAAAAACCAGCATCACTAAATTCCACATTTCTGGTAGTAAACATTCTTATAGAACTTATTCGTGTTACTGACGAATATGTATCAGAGAAGTCTACTCGTTGTTTTTGACGATATCCTTTGGCTACTAATCTGGCTTTATACTTATCGATAGAGTCATCTACTTTCATTTTCTTCTTGAGAATCTATTTACAACCAATTGGTTTAATTCCAGGTGGAATATCGACAATTCCTTAAATTTAATTACTTAGAATTGAATCAATCTCACTTTGGATTGCCTCTTTCCAACATGCTGATTCAGAAGATGTCATTGCTTCCTTGTACGTTTGAGGTTCGTGTTCTAACATGTATGTTAAGAATTCCAAACCAAATGTCTTGGATGTTCTAGCCCTTACGCTTCTTCTGGGTTCTATTCCCTCAATCTCATGAGGAGTTACATTTTCATGTGATTTACTTGATTCTTCTCTTGTCCTTTAAGGACATTATTTCTTTCATTCCTTTTGTGCGGAAACATATCTTCAAAAATGTTGTGTCTCTTGATTCAATGATAGTATTTACCTAGATATCAACTATATCAGACTTGAATACCATAAATATGTAAGCACTACTATCTTGGTCTGGCCCTAGATATTAACAATCTACAGTCTTTGGTCCAAGTTTGACTTTCTTGGAAGGCAGAACTGGAACCTTTGCCAAACACCCACACACTTTGAGATATTTAAAGCTTGGTTTATGTCCTTTCCATAACTCATATGGAATTGATCTTGTTTTATTGTAAGGAACCTTATTTAGAATGTGATTAGACATATTTAAGGCCCCTCTACAAGTTCGTTGGTAAGCCATAGGTCAATAACATCACATTAATCATATCATTTAATGTTTTATTCTTCCTCTCAGCAATAACATTTTCTCGTTGTGAGTATATGACTGTTGTTTAATGAATTATTCCATTTTCTGCATAGAATTGTCTAAACAGTTATTCATATTCTCTAACTCGATCATATCTTAATATTTTGATCTTTTTATTTAACTGATTTTCTACCTCGACCTTGTACTTTTTAAATAATATAATTGCTTCATCTTTACTATTCAAAAAATATACATAGAAATATCATGTACAATCATCAATAAAAGTAATAAAGTTCTTTTTTCCACCTCTTTTAAGTAGTGATTTAAAATCATATAAGTCTGTATGAACCAAACATAGTGGTTTTGTAACGTCCCGTATTTTCTGCCCAATTATTTGAACTATTTTATTATCTAAAATATTGATTTGAATTTAATAATTGAATTTAACAATTTTATTTTTAATATGTTATTAGTATTTTAATTCCAAAACAGTCGGAAAATGTTGAATTTACAATGTAATGGTGAACAAGCAATTTAAAATGATTTAATATTGTTTATATTGAAATTATATTAATGAATTCGTTTATTAAACAACGTCAGAATGTTTAATTTATAAATTAATTATAAAACGAGTTGCAGCGGTACGGTACTTCGTAGTATTGCGTTTTGAACTTTAATCGGCTGTAAAGGGTCCAATATAAATCAGATTTTCTCAAAATAAGAAACGTCCGAATCTATTGAATAATATTTCTTATGGAAGAGAAAAATCAAGTTTTCATGTTGTAGATTTTGTTTTGTGTCCGAATCAAATTTTGAAATAGTCGCTATGGAATTCGTTTATATAATATAGCGATTTTTTATATATAAATAAAGGATTTTGTAAAGACCCGTGAATTCCCGCTCTTTGGATCGACCATAAACCACACAAGTCTGACCCAAAAAGTTGGAAATCCACGAATACTTCAACTTTGGGAATACAACAATATCAGAACAGTAACAGTAGACTTTTATAAACATTAAAATAATGTTACATCAGAGTACAGAACATATCAGAGTACATTGAATAAAATTACAGCGGAAGATAAATTTCAATAAATTAAATACAATAAACAGCGGAAGACTTCTATGCTCTGGATACAGCTTTAAGCTTCAATCTAGGATCCTGCTAAAGAGATAAACCTGTAGACAAACTGCTCGACTGCCCGTATGGAAAAGAGGGCACCCGAGTTTACAAAGTGAAACAAACTACAGGTCAGTCAGGGGACTGGTGTGAGAATTCTAAACTAATTTAACTAATAGCAATAAGACAAATCCAAGGACCACGCCGCTAACGCGGAACGAGTTTACTCCAATGGATTGCCGTGCATGATAAAAAGTAAATCGTAAAACAGCGCAATGCTTTTTGGAAAAATGAAACCATCATAAGACCCAAGTCCCATCACACCATGCAACGCAAATCGAAGGATAGGGTTTTACCTTATAATGGTTAAAAATGCTTGATACGATAAAAACGGATTTTGATATTATTATTATTGTATATAAGTTTTCAAAAACAATTCAATCATAATGTATCAATCCTAGGACACATAGATACCATAATACCATGCTTCCATACTAGTAATACAATCAAAACCGCATGAGGTCGTATTGGAAATTGGGTTTCCATTATGAGTCAAGGCTAGGGAGGAGCTCCTTACCGATTCGAGACAATCTAGCTAATGCCTCAGGATCCCCCGCAGTGAACCATTGGATAGCTGCAGGGCCGGTCCACCCATACAGCTTCGTGGATTAGTTATTCCTGAACACACGTTTCCCGATCCTATAGGACATATCATCTGAGGCGCCTCATTCCATCATCCACATAAGTAAAATGCCGGGCCGTGTTAAAGCCCAAACACCACTTCTAGCTACAAAGAAACGTGCTGCTCTCCCTGCATTCCCTTCTCCCATTTTAGACTCCGCCGGTGTGAAAGGCTCGCGAAGTCATGCTAAACATAAAGCTATGCCAAAAAAAAGCTATGCTTTGATCATCCCACAAAGCCTGCTTTTCAACAAAGCCTTGATCATATGCATCTTAGCATGCCACATCGTCACTCCATATCACACTACCAATCCTTTGCCGAAATATATGAAAGGGTGTTAAGCAAGAGAATAAATTCTCCGCCACCAAAAATTCATACATTCGACAGAAAATCAATAAATACAATATAAAGAAGTACAATGTCAGACACACATTCCATTTATAAGCTTATGCTCTGGGTCTGAGCGAAAGCCAAATCTGTACAAATCAGCACTACGTCCGGATAACTACCATTTTAGCCCCGTCTTGGGAGCAAATCAATCAAGGGCCTCAACACTAGTTACCCATTCAATGTGAAGATCGTCGGTCTTCAATTCTTCGAACGTCGTATCGTTATTTGGAATGAGAGCAAACTCGGACTTTCCAAATAACTCTCGCATATATAAATTTGAAAACCATTTCATATCGTTGTTAATAATTTATAATGATCTATCGCTATTTTTACTTTACATACACATCCTAAACATAACAATGTATATTTTCCTCTTCCATTTTTCAATTTACACCAAATGTATATTTGGTTTCGTTATCTTCCTAATGAAAATCCATTCCTTAGAAATGTTAATTTCTAATCTTATTATTTACATTGAAAAAATGTAAATTTTTATTCCTATTTTATTTACATTGAGAAATGTAACTTATACTTCAATATATTATCATATTGAAAATTTAACTTTTATTTCATATTCTATTTACATTGGAAAATATAAATTCCTAATCATTCTTTTGTTTACATTGAAATATGTAAACTCTTTTATTTGCATATAAAAATATAATTTCTATTTCATCCTTATTTACATTGAATAATGTCGGCTTCTATATTACATCAATTACATACAAAAATGTAATTTCCTATTTTCCTTTTATTTACATTAAGACAAATGTAACTTTTCTAATATTTACATTGAGAAAAATGTAAAACTTTTATAACCTTATCTTATTTTATTAAAAATGTAACTTTCTTTTATAACAAACTTGGAGGTGAAAATATTCATTTCATTATTAACACATAAAGGTGTGAAAATAACGTCAATTTCTAAGTTATCCATTAATATTTTAATATGGGTCAGACCTCTCACGTTAGGCCTACAACTTGTGGAGGCTGGATAGGCCGGTCGGTTCCGTGCAGACGTCTCCCACAAGTTGGGTTTAACCTCATGTCTTGGCCCAATTTGTATTTGCGCACTTGGACCTCTCACATTAGGCCCAACATTTGTGGCTGCTGGATATGCCGGTCGGGTCCGGGCAGACTTCCACCACAAATGTGACCTAACCTCGTGTCCAAGTACAATTTTAATTAATCATTATAATTGTTCTACTAAAAATATTATTTTACATGACACTTCTTAACATAATTGATGTTTTTAATTCACGTGCCATTCTTTAATAAAGGTGATGAATTCTAATGTCATATAAAGAGGATATTTTATATGTAAATATATTTTCTATGAATTCTAATGACCTTTTTTTAATCTAATGACCTTCTAGTTTTAATGATATTATGACTTAACAACATTTTAATCTAATGATATTCTAGTTTTAATGACATCCTAATTTAATGACATTTTCTATAAATGACCTTATATTATTTTAACATGAAGGGCAAGTTTATCCTAACATAAATGCCAACTTCAAATTTCCCTAAAATTGACAAACTAAATTCCACATAAATGACAAATTTATTTCTACATAAATGACAAATTCAACTTAAACATAGATGACAAATTTACCTTACATAACATATTTCTAATAAAAGTGGCATGTCTATCCTAATTAATTTTTTTGACTAAAATGATATGTTTAACACAACATGATATATTCTAAATTACATAATAAAAATATACCTTTTTATTTACGGTGCATTTTCTCTTCCTTACTCTACATATAAAAATGTAATTTTTATTTACATGTAAATTCTCTTTCTTAAACTACCTATACAAATGTAATTTTTATTGCAATGTAAATTCTACCTTTTAATTGACATGAAAAAAAAATCATCTTTTTCTTTACATTGCAAAAGAATCTCATCTTTTAATTTACATTAAGAAAAATGCACATTTCCTTTTATCCTATTTACATAAAAAAAAAGGGTAAATATCATATCTAAATTCTTTTATTGAAAATCTTATTTACATAAAAATGTAAATATCATTTCTTTATTCTTTTACTGAAAATCTAAGTTTTCACTTATAATTACATAAAAAAATGTAATTTTACCTTTTAATTCAATTCACAAGGAAGGTGCAAAACTTTACTTTTAATCCTATTCATAAGAAAAATGTAAATTTTCATTTTTAATTCTATTTACCAAAAAGACGTAAAATTTCCCTTTTATTTCTTTTCCCTTTTCATCACATGAAAATATAAAATTTCTCCTTAAACTAATTGACAATGAAATCAATGTTCTATTTTCCATGTGTAACAAATTGACAAAATAAATAATGTCTTTTCTATATTTAACAAAACGGCGGTGAGAATAATGTCCATTACCTAATTTAACACATTACGGTGTAAAATAATGTCAATTCTAATTTAACGCATAATGATGTAAAATAATAAATATTCTGGTGTAATCCTTTTCAATTACCAAAAATGAATATTTTAATTCACATTTTTCTAAAGTGACAAAAATGTCTCCTCTTAACTAATCCTTTTTAATAGGTAATAAGGTTCATTTCCTATTTCACTAACATGTTCTAATTAACAAAAATGTTAATTTTGCTTAACATAATCTAATTAACAAAAAAATGTTAATTTTGCTTAACACAAGTATGCTTAATTTTCTACGTTTTATTTTTATTTTGTTTTATTTTTTTATTATTTCTTTTTAATTTGCATATAAAAAGGCAAATAAAAATGTACTTCTAAATTTCATGTCTTTTATTTACATCTAAATTGCGAATAAAATATACTTCTTTATTTATCTCTTTTCTATCCCTTAATTACATTATAAAAAAAATGTAGCTTTTTATCTTCTCTATTTACATAAAGGTGTAATCTTTTCATTTACCTTTTATTTACATAAGAAATGTAATCATTCATTTTCCTTCCTTTGTTACATTATAGAAAAGTAAAATCTTTCTATTCTTTTAAATGTCAACAAGTAAATTTTATTTTGTAAACTATTTTAACAAAATGAGTGTTCTGTTCAATCATTTATATTTTGACAAAATAGTGTTTCCTGTTAACAATAAAGTGAAACTTTTTTATTGTTAATCCAAATTTAACAAACTATGCCATGTTAACAATAAAAGTGTGGTCTTTCTTGTTAATCTAAATTTAACATACAATGTCCTATTAACAATAGATGTGAGATTTCTATTATTAATCGAAATTTAACAAACACTACTTCATGTTTAATGATAAAAGTGGAATTCTATCGTTAATCTAAATTTAACAAACATGCTACAAATATTTACAACTATTTTATTTTAACAAACATTAGACACACAAATCAATTCAATGATTCATCGCAATCATAAAACAACCAACACCGAATAAATATATACACATCATTAACGTGAATTCCATATAAGATGAATATAAAATTTGCAGCGAAATAAGTAAATAAATAATTTTATTTTAAAATAGAATTCTCACCCAACCATTCAGATCTGAAATTTACACGTTCTCTGTTTTGGTCCTGGTTAGTTTCATGCTGAAGGTTCCATCATCACGAGCCCAACGAACTTCGTTTCGTTTAATTCCGTTCTGATATGACAAAGTTATAGTATTTATAAGCTTTTGATAATTATAGAATTAACTAATAAATTAATTAGGCCTTAATTACTCTTATAATTATCCTTCCTCTTCTTTCTGTAACTCACGCTTACAGGAAATCCAACAAACCCATTTCTTCGTTTGCTCCCTCCCCTGCGCGCCTCCAACCGGGTCACCGTACTCCGATCCAAGACCACCACGGCTACCGCCATCGCACACCACCCTCACGGCCTGAGCATCGCCCAGCTCGCACCCCCCTATGGCCCACGAACCACCTCGCAACGCTCCGACTTTGGACGGACAATTCGATCGCCTCAAGTGATAATACCCCATCATAACCGTACCCTTACGAAGAGCTCATGTTTCTCTTGTGATTTTACTGTTTTTCAATGCAGGAATGTCATTCTGAACTCAATGGAAGTGGTTTCGAGTTCAAATTCCTTCATATACAAAAAGTAACATTTTTGAACTATGTAAATTTCATAGCGACCTTTCTAAATTTTAATTTGGGCATAACTTTTGATTCCCGCTATGAAATTTCAATTTTTCAGATTCATTAGAAAGATATTTTTAAATAGATTCTAATATTTTTGGTTTCACTAAAATCCGATTTATTTTGCATCCTGTACGGTCAGTCAAAGTTCAAGTTTGACATTTCAAACTACCGCGCTATTTCTAACTCCTTTTATAATTAAAATTAAATTATTCATTCTAACTTCAATTTAAATCGATTTTTAATCATTACTACTCTAAATAAATTATTTTAAATATCATAAACTCATTAAAATTACTTAAAATAAATTTTTAAACTTACTCCCAAAATTCAGGGTTGTTACAGTCTCCTCCACTTAAAAACTTTTCGTCCTCGAAAAGGAACGAAGCTAAAGTTGCTTAATTATCCTAACTCAATTTTCCATTGGTTTACATAATTTTATTAGTTGATTAACTTTTAAAATATATAACTTTTATATATTCAAAAATCATATTTTATAAAATAGATTATAATTACAAATACGTTAATTATAGACTTGCCACTCTCAACTCATCCTAGGGCCTTACTAACTCCATCTCTAATGAGTTTTCTCATTCTAGGATACTGTTGATCCTATCTCTAATGAGTATTCTTATTGGATATTACTAATCCAATCTCTGATGAGTCTTTTGTTCAGTTCTAATGAGTTGTATCCAAAAGATTTGAGCTAACTAGAGCTCTGATACCAACTGTAAAGATACCGCGAAATCCGGTAGGCTTTGCAACCATCCCTTCATCCTCCAGTACAGCAGGTAAAACACACCATGGCTTACAGTTGTACCCCAGACACCTTGTTTTACGGCGACCCTTTCGGTATCCCCTGGCCGCAGCTTACCAACCCTAAAAAGGGACATGTGAGGGTAAGAGTCTCCCGTTCGCCACCAAACCGCGAAGGGAGAACCCCCCATCATGCTGCATCCTATTACCAGGCATGCCAAACAAGGACTGGTGTGAGAATTCTAAACTAATTTAACTAATAGCAATAAGACAAATCCAAGGACCACGCCGCTAACGCGGAACAGGTTTACTCCAATGGATTGCCGTGCATGATAAAAAGTAAATCGTAAAACAACGCAATGCTTTTTGGAAAAATGAAACCATCATAAGACCCAAGTCCCATCACACAATGCAACGCAAACCGGAGGATAGGGTTTTACCTTATAATGGTTAAAAATGCTTGATACGATAAAAACGAGTTTTGATATTATTATTAGTGTATATAAGTTTTCAAAAACAGTTCAATCATAATGTATAAATCCTAGGACACATAGATACCATAATACTATGCTTCCATACTAGTAATACAATCAAAACCGCATGAGGTCGTATTGGAAATTGGGTTTCCATCATGAGTCAAGGCTAGGGAGGAGCTCCTTACCAATTCGAGACACTCTAGCTAATGCCTCAGGATCCCCCGCAGTGAACCCTTGGATAGCTGCAGGGCCGGTCCACACATACAGCTTCGTGGATTAGTTATTCCTGAACACACGTTTCCCGATCCTATAGGACCTATCATACGAGGCGCCTCATTCCATCATCCACATAAGTAAAATGTCGAGCCGTGTTAAAGCCCAAACACCACTTCTCGCTAGAAAGAAATGTGCTACTTTCCCTGCATTCCCTTCTCCCGTTTAAGACTCCGCCGGTGTGTGAGGCTCGCGAAGTCTCGCTATACGCAAAAGCTATGCCTAAACAAGCTATGCTTTGATCATCCCACAAAGCCTGCTTTTCAACAAAGCCTTGATCATATGCATCTTAGCATGCCACATCGTCACACCATATCACACTACCAATCCTTTGCCGAAATATATGAAAGGGTGTTAAGCAAGAGAATAAATTCTCCACCACCAAACATTCATACATTCGACAGAAAATCAATAAATACAATATAAAGGAGTACAATGTCAGACACACATTCCATTTATAAGCTTATGCTCTGGGTCTGAGCGAAAGCCAAATCCGTACAAATCAGCACTACGTCCGGATAATTACCATTTTAGCCCCGTCTTGGGAGCAAATCAATCAAGGGCCTCAACACTAGTTACCCATTCGATATGAAGATCATCGGTCTTCAATCGCCGTCTTCAATTCTTCGAACGTCGTATCATTATTTGGAATGAGAGTAAACTCAGACTTTTCAAATAACTCTTGCATATATAAGTTTGAAAACCATTTCATATCGTTGTTAATAATTTATAACGATCTATCGCTATTTTTACTTTACATACACATCCTAAACATAACAATGTATATTTTCCTCTTCCATTTTTCAATTTACACCAAATGTATATTTGGTTTCGTTATCTTCCTAATGAAAATCCATTCCTTAGAAATGTAAATTTCTAATCTTATTATTTACATTGAAAAAATATAAATTTCTATTCCTATTTTATTTACATTGAGAAATGTAACTTATACTTCAATATATTATCATATTGAAAATGTAACTTTTATTTCATATTCTATTTACATTGGAAAATATAAATTCCTAATCATTCTTTTGTTTACATTGAAAAATGTAAACTCTTTTATTTGCATATAAAAATATAATTTCTATTTCATCCTTATTTACATTGAAAAATGTCGGTTTCTATATTACATCAATTACATATAAAAATGTTACTTCCTATTTTCCTTTTATTTACATTAAGAAAAATGTAACTTTTCTAATATTTACATTAAGAAAAATGTAAAACTTTTATAACCTTATCTTATTTTATTAAAAATGTAACTTTCTTTTATAACAAACTTGGAGGTGAAAATATTCATTTCATTATTAACACATAACGGTGTGAAAATAACGTCAATTTCTAAGTTATCCATTTATATTTTAATATGGGCCAGACCTCTCACATTAGGCCTACAACTTGTGGATGCTGGATAGGCCGGTCGGTTCCGGGCAGACTTCTCCCACAAGTTGGGCTTAACCTCGTGTCTTGGCCCAATTTGTATTTGCGCACTTGGACCTCTCACATTAGGCCCAACATTTGTGGCTGCTGGATATGCCGATCGGGTCCGGGCAGACTTCCACCACAAATGTGACCTAACCTCGTGTCCAAGTACAATTTTAATTAATCATTATAATTGTTCTACTAAAAATATTATTTTACATGACACTTCTTAACATAATTGATGTTTTAAATTCACGTGCCATTCTTTAATAAAGTTGATGAATTCTAATGTCATATAAAGAGGATATTTTATATGTAAATATATTTTCTATGAATTCTAATGACCTTCTAGTTTTAATGATATTATGACTTAACAACATTTTAATCTAGTGATATTCTAGTTTTAATGACATCCTAATTTAATGACATTTTCTATAAATGACCTTATAATATTTTAACATGAAGGGCAAGTTTATCCTAACATAAATGCCAATTTCAAATTTCCCTATAATTGACAAGCTAAATTCCACATAAATTACAAATTTATTTCTACATAAATGACAAATTCAACTTAAACATAGATGACAAATTTACCTTACATAACATATTTCTAATAAAAGTGGCATGTCTATCCTAATTAAACATTTTTGACTAAAATGATATTTCCTAAGTAAAATGATATGTTTAACACAACATGATATATTCTAAATTACATAATAAAAATATACCTTTTTATTTACGGTGCATTTTCTCTTCCTTACTCTACATATAAAAGTGTAATTTTTATTTACATGTAAATTCTCTTTCTTAAACTACATATAAAAATGTAATTTTTAGTACAATGTAAATTCTAGCTTTTAATTTACATGAAAAAAAATCATCTTTTTCTTTACATTGCAAAAAATCTCATCTTTTAATTTACATTAAGAAAAATGCACAATTCCTTTTATCCTATTTACAAAAAAAAGGTAAATATCATATCTAAATTCTTTTATTGAAAATCTTATTTACATAAAAATGTAAATATCATTCCTTTATTCTTTTACTGAAAATCTAAGTTTTCACTTATAATTACATAAAAAAATATGTAATTTTACCTTTTAATTCAATTCACAAGTAAGGTGCAAAACTTTACTTTTAATCCTATTCATAAAGAAAATGTAATTTTTCATTTTTAATTCTATTTACCAAAAAGACGTAAAATTTCCCTTTTCATCACGTGAAAATATAAAAATTCTCCTTAAACTAATTGACAATGAAATCAATGTTCTATTTTCCATGTCTAACAAATTAACAAAATAAATAATGTCTTTTCTATATTTAACAAAACGGCGGTGAGAATAATGTCCATTACCTAATTTAACACATTATGGTGTAAAATAATGTCAATTCTAATTTAACGCATAACGATGTAAAATAATATATATTCTGGTGTAATCCTTTTCAATTACCAAAAATGAATATTTTAATTCACATTTTTCTAAAGTGACAAAAATGTCTCCTCTTAACTAATCCTTTTTAATAGGTAATAAGGTTCATTTCCTATTTCACTAACATGTTCTAATTAACAAAAATGTTAATTTTGCTTAACATAATCTAATTAACAAAAAATGTTAATTTTACTTAACACAAGTATGCTTAATTTTCTATGTTTTATTTTTATTTTGTTTTATTTTTTATTATTTCTTTTTAATTTGCATATAAAAAGGCAAATAAAAATGTACTTCTAAATTTCATGTCTTTTATTCACATCTAAATTGCGAATAAAATATACTTCTTTATTTATCTCTTTTCTATCCGTTAATTACATTATACAAAAATGTAGCTTTTTATCTTCTCTATTTACATAAAGGTGTAATCTTTTCATTTTCCTTTTATTTACATAAGAAATGTAATCATTCATTTTCCTTCCTTTGTTACATTATAGAAAAGTAAAATCTTTTTATTCTTTTAAATGACAACAAGTAAATTTTGTTTTATAAACTATTTTAACAAAATGAGTGTTCTGTTCAATCATTTATATTTTGACAAAATAGTGTTTCCTGTTAACAATAAAGTGAAACTTTTTATTGTTAATCCAAATTTAACAAACTATGCTATGTTAACAATAAAGTGTGGTCTTTCTTGTTAATCTAAATTTAACATACAATGTCCTATTAACAATAGATGTGAGATTTCTATTATTAATCGAAATTTAACAAACGCTACTTCATGTTTAACGATAAAAGTGGAATTCTATCGTTAATCTCAATTTAACAAACATGCTACAAATATTTACAACTATTTTATTTTAACAAACATGAGACACACAAATCAATTCAATGATTCATCGCAATCATAAAACAACCAACACCGAATAAATATATACACATCATTAACGTAAATTCCATATAAGATGAATATAAAATTTGCAGCAAAATAAGTAAATAAATAATTTTATTTTAAAATAGAATTCACACCAAACCATTCAAATCTGAAATTTACACGTTCTCTGTTTTGGTCCTGGTTAGTTTCATGCTGAAGATTCCATCAACACGAGCCCAACGAACTTCATTTCGTTTAATTCTGTTCTGATATGACAAAGTTATAGTATTTATAAGCCTTTGATAATTATAGAATTAACTAATAAATTAATTAGGCCTTAATTACTCTTATAATTATCCTTCCTCTTCTTTCTGTAACTCACGCTTACAGGAAATCCAACAAACCCATTTCTTCGTTTGCTCCCTCCCCTGCGCGCCTCCAACCGGGTCACCGTACTCCGATCCAAGACCACCACGGCCACCGCCATCGCACACCACCCTCACGGCCTGAGCACTGCCCAGCTCGTACCCCCCTATGGCCCACGAACCACCTCGCAACGCTCCGACTTTGGACGGACAATTCGATCGCCTCAAGTGATAATACCCCATCGTAACCATACCCTTACGAAGAGCTCATGTTTCTCTTGTGATTTTACTGTTTTTCAATGCAGAAACGTCATTCTGAACTCAATGGAAGTGGTTTCAAGTTCAAATTCCTTCGTATACAAAAAGTAACATTTTTGACCTATGTAAATTTCATAGCGACCTTTCTAAATTTTAATTTGGGCATAACTTTTGATTCCCGCTATAAAATTTTAATTTTTCAGATTTGTTAGAAAGATATTTTTAAATAGATTCTAATATTTTTGGTTTCACTAAAATCCGATTTATTTTGCATCCTGTACGGTCAGTCAAAGTTCAAGTTTGACATTTCAAACTACCGCGCTATTTCTAACTCCTTTTATAATTAAAATTAAATTATTCATTCTAACTTCAATTTTTAATCATTACTATTCTAATTAAATTATTTTAAATATCAAAAACTCATTAAAATTACTTAAAATAAAATTTTAAACTTACTCCCAAAATTCAGGGTTGTTACAGATTTTTTTTATTGTTTATCGTTTTGGCTTGGAATTCAACCCGGGATATTTTATTATGGTAATATATGAAATTCTGGTCGGGTATGACCAATTATAGTATTTTATTATTATTACATTGAGCTATTTTAAAATTGATTTATTTTAATTTAAATTGGACCATTAAAAAGGACATTTTAAACGATCTCTGTTTTTGACGAATCCAATTTTAATAGGACTGCAACAGCTAATTATTGCTAGATTTCAAGTTTTGCGTCAATTGGAGTTAATTTGCGAGCATAGCAAAATTAAATACAAATAAAATGACCATTTAGACGTGAACGAACGCCGTTTGA
Source organism: Allium sativum (assembly GCA_030737875.1). Lineage (NCBI taxonomy): Eukaryota > Viridiplantae > Streptophyta > Magnoliopsida > Asparagales > Amaryllidaceae > Allium > Allium sativum. Next base: position 215,598,256 of record CM060916.1, on the reverse strand, counting down.
GAAAACGGACTCATAATTCAACGAAACAAGTTTCATTAGGGCCGTAACATTGAATTTTAATATGACGTGCATTCTCGTAACGAACAGAGTTTGTATGTGAGCACAGGAGCGAATAAACAGCAGTTGGAAATTGCGATAGGCACGAAATAGTATATTGCCAGTCACGTTAACTTAGAATATTTATATTTTCCTTTATATATTCCTTAAAACTACTGCCTATACTTAGAATAACCTATCCAAAAACATTCTAGCATCCATATATTTACAGAAAAGCCCTCCTTCACGATTTAATTTATTTCTCCAAATCCGTCATGAATTAGCTAAGGAAATTTGAAGCAAAAGTAAAGATCGGAGTGAGATCTAGTTTCAATAAAAATTTCACGACCAACAATGGCCTGAGGCGACCGGAATCAGCTTTAATCCGAGCAGATCTGTTTTCATTTTTCAGTCATTTGACGACGATGGAGTGGATTTGGGGTGATGGTGTATGAAGCAATCTTGTAGAGAAAAAGTAGGGGAACATTGTCGTTTCTGGTCGGGGTGCCTAAAAGTTCCTGTAGCGGTGGTGAATGGTAGTTGAACGGAGATGTTGTTTTTGGGGTTGTATTTGCAAGTGGAGGATGGTTTTGGTTCAATAACTGGCGGAGGAAGCATTGATGGTGGTTTGAGTCTGAAGGTGAAATGAAGAGGGGTACGTGGTGGATTGGTTCAAGGCGGTGGCAACATCTCTTGTGTCTTGTAGTGATAGCAGTTCGCAATTAAGTGAATTCCGGTCGAGGTCAGATACCGACGGCGTCATGAGGCGTTTGTAGGGGCGAGCGTTCGGTCGGTTCGGTTGGTTTGGACGTAAAAAAACTCAAACCGAATTGAAACCGAACTTTTTTCAAACCGAACCGAACCAAATTAAGTTCGGTTAATTCGGTCAGTAACCGATTTAACCGAACTTGAAAGATATAATATAATTTTAATGATGCATTCACTCAAAGTAAACCATAAATTGATGTTTGGAGAAAGTTTATATAGTAAATTTTATGTTTATGATAAGATTTGATCTATTTGCAACAAATGTCTTTGTATTATATAGCTAAACTAATTACTTAAAGTATAACAATACCATAAAATTAGATAAAAAATTACAAGTTCGGTTAATTTGGTGAAACCGATAACCAAAAAAATTTACAAACCGAATTCAAACCGTTTAGTTTTGAAACCGAACCGACCGAAATGGACCGGTTAGGTCGGTTAATTCGGTTTGAACCGAATATTGCCCACCCCTAGGCGTTTGGAGGCTGGCTTGCTATGGAACGGGGCTGGCGGTGGGGCGGTTTCGGTGAAGGGTCGGGGTCGGTCTCAGGTAGGTCGGAGGGGCGGCGGAGGCTAATTGGTGAAGGTTGAGTCGACCAGTTGGGTTCGAAGTTTGAAAATGTAAGGCGAGGAGATGATCAGGAAGGAAGTGGCCTGATGGAAGAAACGTGTGGTCCTAGTATTGCTGAGTTGACATGGATAAATGGTTTAAGGGGCTAACAACAATGATTTACAACTGGTAATTAGAGTTTAGAAATTAATTAATTAAAGTTAATTTAGGTTCAAACAATATAATTGTGATATCTTGACCGTTTATTATCAGAATCGCGCGAATTGGACTCGTTGGAATCATGGTGACGAGCACCACGCTATCGAGCTAGTTTGGTCTATAATGGAAGTAGTGAAAAATTCATGTAATTTTAAATGCTAGTTTAAAATTATACGTTGCGGCAATCGCGAATCAACAACAAATGTGAGTTAATTCTCACACTTTTATAGACTACATGATGTGATAAATCAATACGATTAAAATATCATTAAAAATATATATTGGTTGATTGGCTGCCTTGGTTGCTTATGGTTGATTTAATGGTTGTTGCTAATTATATTATCATCGTTAATTTATTTATTTAAAATTTTATGCTATCATGAAATGTAATAATAATCGATGATGCAGGGAAGATCAGGTTGGAGGGGTCCGACCGGATTTCTCAAATATCATGGATATTGTTTATTCTTATACTGTTTAGACATGAACTGATTGAACCCCAAATTGACATTGAAACCTGTTTGAATGTTGATGGTTGAGTGGATGTGATTACTATTGTGATTTTAATCAATCTACAGTATTGATCAAGCGGTTGGCAGTGATGGCATAAATCGATTATTTTATGATGTTGTTTTGCTGATAGGAAAATTGACGAAGTTTTTAATTAATAAATAAATTGAAGATTTCAAGTTTATTTTACATGAGTCGGTAAAATCGAAGTTTTATAAATATATTTATATTAAAATCATGTTTTACAAATGTGATTACTAGAAGTTTATATAACGAATTCTTACGCAGTTTTATGAATAGGAAGCCAAGAGCTAACATATGGATTAGTAAAATTAAATGGTTGTTTATAAAAAATTAAAGTGATGTTTTAAATTAATTAAATTATTAATTAATGTAAGAGGGAAAAATGAATAGAAGTCAGTTAGCAGCTTAATTAATGTCACGGTTGGCAAAGTCAACTGTTTTAGAATTAAAATTAACGGTTGGGTTATTAAATCCAATCAATAGTTCTGCGAATATTTGGATGTTGTTAAAAGTTTGTTAATCTTTGATTAACTATATTTTTAATTAATTATCGAATTATTTAGTGTTAATTAAGTAAATTGTTATTTAATAATTTTTTTAAATGATTTAGTTATCCTGTCTATATTTAATAATGAAATCAACCATTTTTACTGTATTTAATAATGAAGTAATTGATAAATGATTAATTATTGAAATAAACTACCTTTATTTGGTTAATAATGAAGTTAATTATTATATTATTAATAATTAAGGCTAGTGTTCCAATTATTGGCATTACTTTCCAAAAGGAAATCGAGGTATAATGAGATTTTAATTAAGTATAGGTTACAAAAGGACTTTGTTATAAATCCCAGAATTTTATAAACATAAGTTTATAAAAGACTCTCGAGCCAGGGTGATATTAAAGATAAGCTTTAAACAAAATTAAAGCGATGATTTTTAATTGGGATTCAATTAAGAAGTAAACAAGTGGAGATGAGATTTGGTTAAAGGTTGATAAGGGTTTACAGTCTGAATTTATAAACAAGGTTTGTAAATAATATTTGTAAGCTAAGATGACCGTTTCAATAAGATTTTATTAAGTAAAATGAGTATGGATAAATTAAGGTTTAAAGAGGGGTTTGGTGGATATTTACTAAATAAATTAAGTAAAGAGATTATGGAGAGGTTTACCAAGGTAAGAAATCGTTGTAAAACCATATTGGAATCAAATTGGTTTAGTGAAGCTTTTCTTAATAAAGGAAATGGAATCAACATGTCAAGTGGGTCTCAAATAAAAGAAAATGGTTTTTAAAGCCATACTATATGGAAATGGGAATGATGTATTAGATTTGGGTATTGCAAACATGTATTACCTTAAGATAAGAATGTTGTCGATCAAGGTCTGAGAGGTAATTAGAATACCCAAACTTGAACAGTTTCACTATTATCGAAAGATAATATTAGTTTGTAATGAGTAAGAAAGTGATTGTCGAGTTATTTGCGATTAATAAAATTCGTCGTTTGTTTAAATAAACAAATAAAATGGATTAACTATGCTTGTTTTAGTTAATCGGAAATATAACTACTTTTATTTAACAATAACTAAAGCGAGCACTTTACAATTGGAATTCTTTTCTTAAATGAAATAAAAGTTATGGAATGGATTAGTATTGAATGGGTTTGAAGTTTAATTCAAATCATATAAACAAAGATGTAAAAAGGGTTTTACCCAAGATGATGATTTTAAAAATAAGCATTCACCTGGGAACTGAATTAAGTGAAATGGTTTAATCGAAATTAGGGAATTTTTTTGGTAATTACTTATATGTTGTTGGATTAAATAGAAATATAACGATATGCCCAAATGGTAAAGGAAATGGGAGGTGAGTTATGAAACCATAGCGATATTTTCAAATATAAGAAAATATGCAAAGGATTTTGAGAATATATAGACGATGTTCCAAGATAAAAAAAATAAAAGATTTTTTCTATAAAATATGGTAATATTTCTAGACAAAAGAAATAAAAAGAGAAGTTAATAAAAATAATGTTGAGTAATGTTTTCAAAGTAATGAAAACAGAAGGGTTTTAACGAGATTAAATTTATGGAATCGATTACAAGAATCGATGGAATAGTGATAATGTAATTTATATAAAGGACCTGAGCTGCCAAAGTACTTAACAGTGATTTGATAGTCAAATAACTAACTATCAAAATCTGGCCTTTTATCGATAGTTGGTACGGAAAGACCGGGATCGAATTTATATTCGAAAACCATTCCGACTAGCAAATACGTAACATTGAAGATATTAGAAGATGGTCGAGGTGGAGCATTGAAGACCGTGGATCTTTATGAGCGGAAGAACTACTCGTTAAATTTCTCTGGCTAGCTACCGGAGTTATGATAACTTGTGATTCTGTCATGATTGAAATCTTTGGATTTTCGAGGACTTCTCGCTACTGATCCTTGGGTGATTCCTATTAAGGATATGGTAGAAGAGTGCCTTCGGTTCGTCCTGTTCCTGTATGACTTGTATGGACAAATGTCTGACAGAGTATTTACTTAAGAGTCATGTATGTCGGTTTTTACAAATATACCAAATTTGGTGGCGGAGAAATTCTCTTGCTTAACACCCAGAGTGTATTTGTGGATGTCAATTAGTGATTTGGCGGATCTGACGATGTGGCATTCAAAGTGAATGGAGATGTGCTAAACGTGACCTCAAGCCTCATCAACGGGGAATGGCACAAAATAGGGTATGCAACATGGCTATGTGGGTCATACCCATTAAAAGGGTATATCATTACCTGATCTGGAGAAAACAAATGCCTTCGGTTGTCTCTTTTATTTTTACATGTATTCTATCGGTTCTTTGGCTGGCCCCCAACGTTGGTAATGATATATTCGGTACTCTCAAGAGAAATGAGGGGTCGGTCATGTGTAGCCGGGTTGCAAAACGTTCTTGTTGAATCTCAATGTATTCAGCTCCGGAGGTACATTGTCGGAAAGGTGGTCTCATACCTTGCCAGGAAATTCATTCTTCAATAAGGGCCCGCGTTTTTATTGTACACTATATATGTAGAGCATGAGATGCAAGCGTTCTGTAGTTTATTATTTATTTGTGGTTTGATAGAAATTATTATAATATCAGAAAAGATATTGATTCCAAAAATGTTTTGGGTTATCGTAAGGTAAAAACCGTCCGTGTTTATGTGTGGGCTGGTCTTACTATTATCCTTTTCTTTCAAAAAGGATTTTTCAAAGTTAAAGAAGTTGTTTGTGCTGTGAATTTATCACTGAAAGTATTCCAGACTGATCCTGGTGAATTTTGCTTTGCTTCAAATGTGCTCGGGTCAGACTGAGTATATTTCCAGGTTACGTTTCGCTTAGGGTTTCAGAAGCTGAAATTAGGAGGCTTCACTGTTAGTTATTAAGAGTTATTTTCCGTTGTAACACATATATATGGTACTCTGATGATTGGTATGTATATACAGTTTTCTTTTGTATAAAGAGTTTTGACATATTATATTTTATTCATTCCGCTGTGAGATTCTGATGTGTTCTTCTTTTTCTTCTATTCTAACACTTCTTTCTTTCTATTTCTCATCCTCTAACTTCTTTCTATTAACAGTATGGGTTTTCGATACTTGGAATTTTGGCATGTAATATGGAGTTATATATTATCATCGAAAATTCGAGCGTTGAAATTTTCCATGCCGTTACAATTGGTATCAAAGCTATTGGTTTAGTGATAACCTTGGCTCTGTGGCACAGCTCAATAGAGAAGGGGTTAGCAATACCCTAGATTGAGTTTGAGTATATGTATGAGAGTGCGTATTTGTAATATTGATATAAAATTAGTTTTAAATTATTTTTGCCTAATATATTTTGTAAAGAAATAAAAGTTATAATTTTCCTTAAATTATTATAATATGGGAAATCAGTTATACTTACTAATGTTGATTTAAATGGTATGTTTGGATTCTGTGGTTGATTGGATATAAACCTGGAAATGAATAGACATTGGTTAAAAACCATTTTGAAATAATTAAGTTGAATAAATTAATCCAAATTTAATGAAAACTGAATGGATATTTAAATAAACAAATGGATTTCTAAGACATTGTTGTAATGAAATCCATGAGAATTGGATAAAGTGGTATGATTATTTCCGATTAGATGGAATGAATGATATGGATGATATGGATATTTGGATCTAACTGACATTGCTTTAAGAACTAATGAGGTTCATCGGAGCTGAGAACAGATGCAGAAGAGCTAGTTCAACTTTGAAATTCATCCAAGAGAATTCTGGAGTAATTTGAATCCAGTTTGGCATGCCAATTATGCAAGCTCAAGCATAATTTATCACTTATAGCATAATAACGCTTGCAAAAAGGTACGGCTACGCATAATATAAAAATTTTGATTTTTATTTTGGTTTTTGAGTTCGGACTTTGGATTTTTCTGACCATGTTGGTCGATGTATATATATTTCTTGAACCTACAATATTGCAGATGTCCCCCGTGTTGAATCTCGCTACATAGCGTTTTGACTATGATAACTATACATAAGCATATATATTATCGTCTAACCTTGTTTTGCAGGAAGATATTCGACAAACAGATTCAAGAACACCAAAATGAAGTTTGAATATGTTGTAAGGGACTGTTAGTCCCAGATATTCATGTTTCATTTTTCAAATTAAAACAGACATCTGAATAAAATTTTCAGATTTCTGATTACAAAAAGTTGCAACCTATTATGAGGAGTCATAACTCTCTATATTGTTTCTCTTGATAGAAACTCTTCATGATTAATTACAACTTTTTGAATATTATAAATATGGATTTTATTAATTGATTAACTCACCGAATTTCATTTTATCTCTCTCTATATTATTCAAAGCTATCTAGTTTTCAAAAAGCATACTATTCTTAATATTATCGTCTATAATCTTTCATAAGCTTCACGTTTATCATCAAGGAAAGACCATAGGAAGGATGTACTATATATTGACAAATCAGTGTTAACAAGAACATAAACAAGTCAACAATTATTCTGTATTGTAAGAGACCTCTTCAGTGGTTGAGGCAAGAAAATCCCGTTCAGCTGTTCGGGTAATTGTGAACCTATTCCTCCGGGTGAAGTGAGGGTTTTAGTGTTTGTGAAATACCAGAGGTGAGTCTGGGACTGGACGTAGGACAGTGCTCCGAACCAGTATAAATCGACTATGTGATTTACTGCTTTCTACCCTAATACATACACTACATACTATTCTCCATTCTACACTATGCTAGACATTTCCACTTTGAATCACTAGTTGATTATAACAAAAACGATGTTAAAATTTATCCTCTACTAGTGAAATTGTTTTTAGCAAACTTGAATCTTGATCATACCAAACCACAAGTCAAAAAGAATACCGTTTGGTCTTGGGTTTGTGGAAAACGAGTGCTTCTTTCTATGCAAAGACTAGGGCAAATCTTAGAATGTGCTTGGCAAGGTCTAGATATAGACACCATCGAAGTAGATATGACCACCAGAGATGAAATTTCTCACAAATTTCTCTCCGATAATCTTATTAATATGCAAGAGCTTACCTCCACTCATCTCTGACCACAAGCTCGTTTACTTAGTCACATTCTTGTACGAACCATTCAATCTCGGAAAGGGAGCTATGAAAAAGTTTACAAAAGGGATTTTCAAGCCTTTACGCTTTATACTCCAACAAACAAATCAATTGGGCTAAAATTATCATGGACGAATGGACCGATTTCACATATAAGCGCAAGTACAAGACTTTACACTACGGTGCGTATATTACATGGACCCTTGCTGCTTGTGAAATAAATATACCGAATACTCCCTCCTTACGCATCATAGAAATTGGAAAACCTTAAAACTTATGGATATCCCTCCGAATCCCGATACTTTAGAATTTATGTCACTTGAGACTTGGACTGAACATGTAGCTTCCAACCCAGAATCAATTATTCCTGAACATTCTCACCGTCGCCAAGTTAGAGAAGAAGAAGAAGATGACGATATTCATATTATTTCTCCTGAAACTTCTTCCGAACAAGCCTTAGTAATGCTATCCCAAAACCAATCTAAACTACACAAAGAATTAAGGCATTATTAAAAGCAAACAAATAAGAAGTTTGACTCTATCAAAGGATTCTTGAACAAAATTTGGTAAAAAGTTTCTTGCACTGGCACTTCTTCGAGCCAAGCTCAAGCTCCAGCTCCATTTCAATGGTTTTCAAGTTCCGCTGAAGAAGTTCTTGATTCAGAACAAGGCTCTCCCAAAGACGGTGGGACAACTATCGAAGCATCTACTTCGGAAGGATGGTAAGCATGGTTAATGGTATGCCAATCTACGTATTCTGCCTACAAATTATCTAAAATGGTATGTAATATATTTTGGCACTTCTCTTTATGTTTCGCTCAAAACTCTATTATGTGCTGTAATATGTTCCGTCTGATGGTACGCTTTTTTATGTATCATGTCTATTTCTGTGTATGCTTGTGTGTATTGAATACGTGCTTAAGATTTTTTAAGTATTCGTTTCTGTCAAATGACAAAGGGGGAGAAACGAATGACCCTATATGCATATTGACAGGGGGAGCTTATATAGTTGTCATTAGTCAAAAAGGGGGAGAATGTGGAATCTCGCTACATAGCGTTTTGACTATGACAACTATATGTAAGCATATATATTATCATCTAACCTTATTTTGCATGAAGATATTCGACAAACAGATTCAAAAACACCGAAATGAAGATTGAATATGTTGTAAGGGTCTGTTAATCCTAGATATTCATTTTAAAGTCTTCCTTGATGATTACACGCACACATATCACATATATATGTTTTCATATTCAAAAGAGGCAAAGAATATATTTTGCCCAGAAAACAGACGTCTGGTTTAAATCAGATAGACGTTTGTTTGCTGAGACAAAAATTAAATTTACCACAATATTCAAACGTCTGAATCTGCTACGAAATAACTATTTCTTAGCTATTTCATTTTTCAAATTAAAATAGACATCTGAATAAAATTTTCAGACATCTGATTACGAAAAGTTGCAACCTATTATGAAGAGTCACAGCTCTCTAGATTGTTTCTCTTGATAGAAACTCTTCATGATTAGTTACAACTTTTTGATTATTATAAATATGGACTTGATTAATTGATTAACTCACCGAATTTCATTCTATCTCTCTCTATATTATTCAAAGCTATCTAGTTTTCAAAAAGCATACTATTCTCAATATTATCTTCTATAATCTTTCATAAGCTTCATGTTTATCATCAAGAAAAGATTATAGGAAGCGTGTACTATATATTGACAAATCAGTGTTAACAAAACACAAACAAGTCATCAATTATTCTGTATTGTAAGAGACCTCTTCAGTGATTGAGGCAATAAAATCTCGTTCAGCTGTCAGGGTAATTGTAAACCTATTCCTCCGGGTGAAGTGAGGGTTTTAGTGTTAGTGAAATACCTGAAGTGAGTCTAGGACTGGACATAGGACAGTGGTCCGAACCAGTATAAATCGACTGTGTGATTTGCTGCTTTCTACTCTAATACATACACTACATCATATTCTCCATTCTACATGATCCTACTATCATGTAGCCTCTTTCAACATACATGGTAGACTCTGTCAAATTTTTTCCAAAATTTAAGGTGTTAGACTATTTTTGAATTTTTTTGGAAAATTTCGTTATTTGAAATAATTTGGTTTTAAAACCAATTGGGTTAGTTTGAGAATAAAACCTTATTTTAATTAAATATTTTTGTAAAGTTAATGGGTTGTAGCGTTCTTTCTACCTTAGTAATCTCGGGGACGAAATTCTTTTAAGGGGGGAGGAATGTACCGTCCCGTGTTTTCTGGCCAATTATTCAAATTATTTTATTATCTAAAATATTTATTTGATTTTAATAATTGAATTTAACCATTTTATTTTGAATATGATATTAATATTAATAATATAATAATATTATAATTCCAAAATAGTTGGAAAGTGTTGAATTTACAATGTAATGTGAACGGGCAATTTAAAATGGTTTAATACTGTTTATATTGAAATTATATTAATGATTTCGTTTATTAAACAACGTAAGAACGTTTAATTTATAATTTAATTATAAAACGAGCTGCAACAGCACGATAATTCGTAATATTGCGTTTTGAACTTTAATCGGCTGTACATGATCCAATATAAGTCGGATTTTCTCGAAACAAGAAACATCCAAATCTATTGAATAATATTTTTCTAATGGAAGAGAAAATTCGAGTTTTCATGCTGTAGATTTTGTTTTATGTACAAATCAAATTTTGAAATAGTCGCTATGGAATTCATTTATATAATATAGCAAATTTTTATATATAAATAAAGGATTTTTATTTTATTGATTATCGTTTTGGCTTGGAATTCAATCCGAGATATTTTATTATGGTAATATTTGAAATTCTGGTGGGGTATAACAATTATTATTATTATATTGAGCTATTTTGAAATTAATTAATTTTAATTTAAATTAGACCCTTAAAAAGGGACTTTATTCAAAAGATCTCCATTTTCGACGAAACCAATTTTATTAGGACCGCAACGCTAATTATTGCTAGATTTCAAGTTTCGCGTCAATTGGAGTTAATTTGTAAGCGCATCAAAATTAAATACAAATAAAACGACCATTTGGACGCGAACGAGCGTCGTTTGAGCAAACGGACTCGTAATTCGATGAAACAAGTTTCATTAGGGCCGTAACATCGAATTTTACTATGACTTCCATAATCGTCACGAATGGAGTTTTTATGTGAGCACAGGAGCGAATTAATAACGGTTGGAAATTGCGATAGGCACGAAATAAAATATCGCTAGTCACGTCAACTTAAAATATTTATATTTTCCTTTATATACACCCTAAAACTACTGCCTATATTCAGAACAACTCATCCAAAAACATTCCAGTGTCCATATATTTACAGAAAATCCCTCCTCCACAATTAATTTATTTCTCCAAGTCCGTCATGAATTAGCTAAGGAAATCAGAAGAAAAAGTGAAAATCGGAGTGAGATCTAGCTTCAGTAAAAATTTCACCACCAACAATGGCCTAAGGTGGCCGGAATCGGCTTTAATCCGAGCAGATCTGTTTTCATTTTTCAGTAATTTTGGCGACAATGGATTGGATTTGGGGTGATGGTGTATGAAGCAATCTTGTAGATATGGGAACGTTTTCGTTTCTGGTCGGAGTGCTTGAAAGTTCCTGTAGTGGTGGCGAATGGTAGTTGAACGGAGATGTTGTTTTTGGGGATGTATTTGCAAGTGGTGGACGGTTTTGGTTCAATAACCAGCGGAGGAAGCATCGATGGTGATTCGAGTCTGAAGGTGAAATGAAGAGGGATACATGGTGGATCGATTCGAGGTGGTGGCAGCGTCTCTGGTGGCTTGTGGTGATAGCAGTTCACTGCTAAGTGAATTCTGGTCGGGGTCAGATATCGGCGGCATCGTGAGGCGTTTGGGGGTCGGCTTCTATCGAACAGAGCTGGCGGTAGGGCGGTTTCAGTAAAGGGTCGGGGTCAGTCTCAGGTAGGCCGGATGGGCGGCAGAGGCTGATCTGTGAAGGTTGAGTTGGACAGTTGGGTTCGAAGTTTGAAAATGTGAGGAGAGGAGACGATCGGGAAGGAAGTGGCCTGATGGAAGAAACAGTGTGGTTCTAGTATTGCTGAGCTGACGTGGATAAATGGTTTAAGGGCTAATGGCATTGATTGATAAATGGTCATTAGAGTTTAAAAATTAATTAATTAATTAAAGATAATTATGTTAATTTAGGTTCAAACCATATAATCGTGATATCTTAACCGTATATTATCAGAATCGCGTGAAATTGGACTCATCGAAATCATGGCAACGAGCACCACGCTGTCGAGTTGGTTTGGTATGAAATGGAAGTAGTGGGAAATTCGTGTAATTTTAAATGCTAGTTTAAAATTATACGATATAACGCGACAATCGTGAATCGACAATAAAGGTGAGTTAATTCTCACACTTTACTGGACTGTTATGATGTGATAAATCCATATAATTAAAATATCATTAAAAATATATATTGGTTGATTGGCTGCCTTAGTTTCTTATGGTTGATTTAAGGGTTGTTGTTAATTATATTATCGTCGTTAATTTATTTATTTAAAATTTTATGCTATCATGAAATGTTATAATAATCGATGATGCAGGGAAGAACAGGTTGGAGGGATCCGACCGAATTCCTCAAATATCATGGGTGTTGTTTATTTTATACTGTTTACACATGAACTGATTGAACCCTAAATTGATATTGAAACCTGTTTGAATGTTGATGGTTGAATGGACGTGATTATTATTGTGATTTTAATCAATCGACAGTATTGATCAAGTGGTTGGCAGTGATGGCCTAAATCTATTATTTTATGATGTTGTTTTGCTGATAGGCAAATTAACGGAATTTAAATTTAATTTATAAATAAATTGAAGATTTCAAGTTTATTTTATATGAGTCGGTTAAAATCAAAGTTTTATAAATATATTTATATTAAAATCATTTTTTACAAATGTGATTATTAAAAGTTTATATAATGAATTCTTACGCAGTTTTATGAACAGGAAGTCAAGAGCTAACATACGGATTAGTAAAATTAAATGGTTGTTTATAAAAAATTAAAGTAATGTTTTAAATTAATTAAATTATTAATTAATGTAAGAGGAAAAAATGAATAGAAATCAGTTAACAGCTTAATTGATGGTTACGGTTGGCAAAGTCAACTGTTTTAGAATTGAAATTAACGATTGGGTTATTAAATCCAATCAATAGTTTTTCGAATATTCGGATGTTGTTAAAAGTTGGTTAATCTTCGATTAACTATATTTTTAATTAATTAACAAAATGTTTAGTGTTAATTAAGTAAACTGTTATTTAATAATTTTATTTAAATGATTTAGTTATCCTGTCGTTATAAAATAATGAAGTCAACAATTTTTACTATATTTAATAATGAAGTAATTGATAAATGATTAATTATTGAAATAAACTTCCTTTATTCGGTAAATAATGAAGTTAATTATTTTATTAATAATAATTAAAGCTAGTGTTCCAATTATTGGCATTCTTTTCCAAAAGGAAATCGAGTTATAATGAGATTTTAATTAAGTAAAGGTTACAAAAGGACTTTGTTATAAATCCCAGAATTTTATAAACATAAGTTTATAAAGGACTCTCAAGCCAGGGGGATATTAAAGATAAGCTTTAAACATAATTAAAGCGATGACTTTTAATTGGGATTCAATTAAGAAGTAAACAAGTGGCGATGGGATTTGATTAAAGGTTAGTAAGGGTTTATAGTCCGAATTTACAAATAAGGTTTGTAAATAATATTTGTAAGCTAAGACGGCCATTTCAATAAGATTTTATTAAGTGAAATGAGTACGTATAAATTAAGACTTAAATAAGGGTTTGGTGGATATTTACTAAATAGATTAAGTAAACAGATTATAGAGAGGTTTACCATGGTAAGAAATCGTTATAAAACCATATTGGAATCAAATTGGTTTAGTGAAGGTTTACTTAATAAAGGAAACATAATCAGCATGTCAAGTGGGTTTCAAATAAAAGTTGGATTCAGACATAACAGCAAAAAAGTTGGACTTGTCTACTTTCATGTTGTCAACTATATTCACATATGTGTTTCCTTGCTTCTTGTGCCTGCAATTTCTAGCATCGTGTTCTGCTTTTCCATAAACCAAAGACTCACCATTAAACTTCTTGGTTTGGTGTCTTTGTATTTGTTTTCAGGCTCTTTACTTTTCTACGAGAACTTCTTTTTCTTGTTCTTGTTGAAATTCTCTTTTTTCTTTGACCCTTTTGTAACAAATTCCTCTTTGCTTTGTTTGATCACTCTTTGGTGTTCTGCCTTAATTTTGAGTTTGACAATAAGAGCTTCTAAGGAAATCTACCTTTTCTTCTGTTGCTTCAACAAGGTACGATTCTCCAACTTTATTTCCTTCATCTTGAAGTACATGACTTATGAGTTGGAGTTCCTGCACTTGACTAATTACGGATTTGGAGTCCACCATTTTGTAATCCATAAACTTATCTACAATAAACTTCTTCAAACTGACATTCTGCGTTTTGTATTTATGTGCAAGTGTAGTCCTTAATGATTTTGCTGTCTGGTGCGGCTGGAACACTTTATGCAGTACTCTATCCAGACAATTCAGAATGTAGTTTTGGCATAGGAAGTCTTGATGCTTACATGAATCAATTTGGAGAAAAATAGCAGCGTCTTTCTCTCTAGTTTGTCCGTCTTTAGGCTTTGGTTCATCCTCTTCGATGCACTTGTACAACACTAACATAGTGAGATAAAATAGCATTTGATTTTTTCATGTTATGAAATCATCACCATGTCCTTTGAACTGATCCGGCCTATTATGGGTAGTAGCCTTTGTTGACAATTCAATTGTTGCCATCTCTGTTTTAGACAAAAAGCAGTAAAATTCTTAAGATGTTATATGTCTAGCAACGACAAACATACCTTTGGCCGAGTGGGGGCTACTGCCCCCACTGAATATTTATTTAATTTTCAAAGAAACTAGACAAACGTTACCACTTTATGTTTCCTACTAAAAAAAATATTAACTAAAAGAAGAAAATAAAATATTCTTCTGGTAGACTAGAAAAGAGAAAAAATCCCACTATTTGAGAATTTAATGCCGAGCTCAGGAAAGTTCTTATGGAAAACAGAACAGCGCCCTCCCCCTCCATTCCGACACCCGTATTCCCCTTCTCCAGGCCCAGCGCAGCCCCCGGCGGTTCTGGCCGACCGTTCAGACGATTCTCCAACGATGCCAGAGAACAATTGCAGATCTTTGAAAGAAACCCTAGTCTCAAATGATCAAAGGTTTGAACAACAACAAAGTCTTGCATCTGAAATTACCTCTCCTTCTGGCGATGGAGCAGCTACAGCGGAACAGGATGGGTTTCAATTAGTTACACACAGGAAAAATTGAAGTCGTGTGAATACATTGATAGCTGGTAAAGAAAAGCCAGAATTTCAATGATCCCAATGTACAGAAGTGTTTCCGACACTATCTGCTTTGCTAAATCCTTCCTTTCCCTTCCGTCAAAGACCGAGAGGAAACCTCCCAGTCTGATACTCCTTGAACCTGATATGGCAGGACCTGAAGCTTCCAACTTGAAAAGAAAATCAATTCCAGAAGTTAGCAGACCATAGAAAGAAGTTGTTGCAGGTAACCAAATTCCAGTTAATATTCCGCTTATGTATTATAAGAAAAAGAATTTTCATAATCTAAATTGTGCTAAAATTTGTATGGAATTGGCTCAAGAAGGTAATTCCAGTTGACATAAATTTTGTAGAAAAGTTAAGTTACATTTATATCGATCTAGTAATGATTGACTTATTTTACAAAATAGAAAAATTGATGTGTGTGTATGCGTGCAGACGCTTTGATGCAGAATCCAAAATTTATTACATAACCGATTAAAGCGATGAATGCCTTTTTTGTGCTATCCAAACATTTTAGCTGATGGAGAATGAGGGGAATTACGTACTAACCAAAAGTAATGTCTATGATCAACATTTAGAAAAAAATGTTACGATTTTATAAATACATGTGCCATGTGTGTATTGCCTGTGTATGCACTACACACACACACATAATCAAAATATGATCTTCCGTCCCCACTGTATTAAATTTCTACGTACGTCCCTGATGTCTAATATACCAAAACAGAGAATAGTTAATTATAAACTCATCGCACAAGTTTATAAATCAGATTTTCACTACTTTGGAAACTTATAATTCACTAATGATAGCAATAAGTATGTTGTAATCAATTTACAACAACAACGTTATACTATTCTAAGAAATAGCACAACATAGAGAAAGGACAGATCATAGAATAAATTATATAAATATACAAATAAACTACAAATCTAACTGGATGATGTCTGAGACTTGTCGTAATAATTTCCTTAAGAATTTTATTTCAAAATTCTTCCAAGATACAACAGACGGTTTCTGCACGAGATTGTAATGAGAATGTCACACTATGATTTATTTATAATATTAAACATTAGTAGAGAAAATTCAGAATGAATTGGATGGGGAATGTGATCAGTATTCTCCTTTATTAATATTTTCTCCATATCCCTTCGAACAGTTATGTCCATAACTCTTTATACAGTCAAATTTGTTTGCTTTTGCTGCTGTTATTTACCAGTCATGCCTACTCGCCAAAAAAATCGCGCCCGCATCATTGCATCTTTTCCGATCCGCCCCCGTACATTTTCGAATGACTTTCATCCGCTCTGTTGCACCAAAAGTTGCGCGCTAGTTCCTGCTATTTAACGGTTGTATCCGTGCAACTACGCTTCCTGCTGTTTAACGGTCATATCCATTTGTTTCAAAACCACATCACATCTTTTCATATTTGCGCCTGCCTGTTTCTGATCTGCTACAAAACCTGATCCAGCTTTAGTCTCGAAACTGTTAAATGATGGTCCAGTAAAAACAAGGTCATATTAGACCCGTACCCGACCGATTCGGTCGGACTACGGCGGCGGCACTCGTGTGTGGTGGTGAAGCATGACTTCCCTCCTCACAACGAAGCAAATATTTGGGTGCCCTAAGTCCCCAACCTATTCATTTGGAACTTACTTAAGTACCTTGAAACCTCTTTAATTTTTGGTGTTGTGGGACCATTGAAAAAAAATGTATCTTTCATTTACAAGATTTCAACAAACAACAATGTGAAGATCATAAATTATGTAAAAATTAAATGTCTTGGGAGACGATTTTCTCTAACTCACAACATCCATTTGTTTGGTTATACAAGTAGTAGGGAAAATATTGTTGTTAGAAAGCATCATTCAACATTCTTAAGATGTTATCTGGTAATGCAACCTCATAGTTTAAGGTTGTTCGCTTTGAGTTTCACCAAAGTGGAAAGGTTCGACGAAGTTAATTTTAGGTATTAGCAGAAGAAGATTCATTCTCTATTGGTCAGAATATGTCATTTATGTTCTTACAACGCTAAAACCAATAGAGATGAAAAACAAGTCTACTGTACAAGCGTAGTCGTGATTGAAATGGAAACAAGATAATTACATATGCATTACAGAGACAAATATATTGCGTGACGTATATTATAGCAAATTACTGGCAAAGAGGTTTAGAATGTACTGGTGGCCAAATATATTATGGAAGATGCAACAAGTAAGAGTTTTTTTAGCTACTAAAATTTTCAATTACAAAATGATTGGAAATAAGTCAGTAGTAAAGAAATTTAATGATATTATGCATATTCTGAACCAACTTGCCCAGCATACTGCGAATATTGATGAGAAGACAGAAGTCTCATCCGTAATGGGAAACTCCTCCCTTCTTGGAAAGATCGAGGGAAAATCCTCAAAATAAGGAGGAGGAAATGAGGCTAGATAATACTACACAGAATTTGCTAGTGGAAGAACAACTTAGGCAGAGAGTGATCATTGGACCAACAATGTTTCCATATAAGATCAATGTAGTGGTAAAGAAAGAGAAAATCAAATGGTTGAGAACTCTTTTAATAAAAAGAGAAATTTTTAGAATAAGAAAAACTTCAAGAATAAGAAGGTCAAGGAAATGAAAGGACACTACAATCATTGAGAACATGGTCACTTTAAAATAGATTGCCATTTTCCAAAAAAAGATACCTCAATCATAAAAGGAAAGTTTACAGCCATAGTCTATGAAATCAACATGGTAGAAAGAGAAGATTCTTGGTTAAAATATATAATATGAAATATTGTTTTTTCCCTTTCATTATAAAATTATGATCAAATAGATTCGGACAATTCTTGTTTCAAAGAATTCCGACTTAAAATGGATTCTGCATATTCAATTGAAGTTCAAAACGTAATATTATGAACTTCCACGATGTTACGAGCTTATTTTTAATTAATTATAAATTATACGTTCAAACTTTGTTTAATTAATACATAAAAAATAATTTTATATTTCCAAATTAACATTTAAAATTACTTTTAAATGTTCAAGCTTAACAGTTAAAAATCTGGGTCGTTACATTACCACTGGCTCGTCACTTATGTTCAACCCTAACTTACTAAATTCAGCATAAGTTACAAACATGCGAGTTACTAGACATCTCAATTACACAAATTTGATACAACATGTTAGATTGAAATTTTTGTTTCTACGTTTATTTTAAATTAATCGGAATAATTCCAATATGAAATTACAATTAACTACCTGATCCGATGTCTTCTGATCATCCACGAAATTTTCTTATGTCTTCATTACATTAGCTATATCCATTTTTTATTTTTATGTGCAGCATGAAATTGTAAATATAATTAAGGTTTAGGTTTTATGGTTTATATTAATGAGGATTATACACAGTTAATATTGAAATTTTAATTTATATGTTTAAGGGGATGCTAATTTATTTTGTTCTCCCCACAACAATTGTACAACAAATAAAAGTTAGTCCTCCACTTTATCAAATGTGGGGTCCCTTTAACAATCCCTTAAATATATTCTTATTCACAGTTTCCTACAAAATGGTATAGCCAAAATTTATTGGCTTACCTATTGTTGACATGCTTTTTAGTCAAAGCTATCACACGTCAATTACTTGGTTAGCAACGCGCTCAAGCATGAAGAACGTCGTTGGGAAACACAAAGCGATTTGGTCGAAGTCGCATCGTAAACATAAGAAGGCCCGAAACTCCTATCAGATGACCTCTTTTGGACCCTAGAACGTCTGTTCCAAGGCTTTGTACTATAACTCTTAGGCGAATTGTCAACCGAGCCGTCAACAGGTCCGGGCGCAGCGCCGGTGGGGGTCCGGGGCCCCACAATTCTGTGGCGATTGACCTGGCCAGTAAGGTCGAATAAGTGGGCACCGCCCAATTCATTCGAATTCCTCGGAACCGAAAACTCAGATCTCTTCATTTCGGACCATTGAAAACTCGAATCCGCTCACTTGGCGTTCAGGAACCACGACACCCAAAAACAATAAGATTTCGGGCCCCACTTCTTTCTTTTCGTATCCCTCTTCCTTTTCATATCCCCCACAAGGGGGTACAAAATTCAGGCATTTAGCACTTTTAGGATCCGAAATTTTGGCTTGGGGTCCTCATTTCCTACCTACTCCCACCTAACCTCCCTCCTCTAAATACCCCAAGCCTTGGCCTTTATTTGG
Organism: Allium sativum; assembly: GCA_030737875.1. Classification (NCBI taxonomy): domain Eukaryota; kingdom Viridiplantae; phylum Streptophyta; class Magnoliopsida; order Asparagales; family Amaryllidaceae; genus Allium; species Allium sativum. The sequence goes on along the minus strand of CM060916.1, from coordinate 215,578,885 downwards.
ATCTTTTTACCTTGGAATTTTTGGACTTCAGAGCTCCAAACACTCATATGGCAGCAACCTTCTTCTTCTTGGCCATTGGACATGGCATGGACAATTAAAACGTCGCATATACATTTTCCATCAAGACGTAGACATTCACAAGGATAATTATGCTACATTTGGACTCTTTTGGACTTCTTGGAAATTAAAGATAAATTTGGACATAGTTGACTAAGTCAACTCATCTTAAGGAGAAAGAAGAAGGACATTTTAGTCAAAGTGTAGAATAAACATACATTTTGTTATTCTATTGTAATACTTTGTACTCGAATGTTGTCTGAACTTGTGCAACCTCGTAATCAAGTATCATATGATGAATGATCATTATAAAGTGGACGCAGGCGTTAGTGCCGAATCGCTATAAAAATTGTGTCTTCCGCATTTACTTTACTTATTTTGGATTTGCTGTGTTCGCACCACACATACCAATAGGGTGTTGGCATGCGATGATTTTCCACGTAAACACCTACTATTTCTTCTGATATATATTTCAAATTTCTCTAATTTTTAGAGGATGTGACGTGTTTATCATGATGAACCTCAGAAGGTCACACATGATTTGGATCGCGGAGACTGGCATCCATCAAAAAACTATATTATAAATTAGTGGTTAAAATATATATTTTAGACAAACTGACTTTAACTTGTGATTTGAAGAAATTGGAAATCTATTTGAGATTTATTATAATATCCAAACATTGTAAGTTTCTAAATTGTTGGATCAGTCCAGCATTGTAGATTCTCATTGTTAGAGCATCTCCAACTAATCCGGAGTATGGAAATTCGATTTACGATTTTCCACACTTCGGGAAATAGGGAATCGCAACAGTTTTAAATCCATGCGCTTGTTCAACAAACGCGTGGATTTACGCGTTTGTTGAACAAGCGCGTGGATTATTTAAAAACGGCCCCGTAATAAAAAAAACGCGCGCTTGTTCAACAAACGCGTAAAGCCTACGCATTTGTTGAACAACCGCCTAAAGATTTCCGCCTATATCAGGTGGATTTCCGTCATTTTCATTCATAATTTTCAGAAAATTTCCTTTTTAATTTTTATTATTTCTACGATGAAATGCCACCACGTCAAGTTAAGTCTGGAAGACACATCTGCCATCCTCCAACAGATCCTAATGTCGGGCCAGCACATATCCCACCAGATGCTACCATGACTGCTGAGAGCCTTCGAGTATTGCGACCTGCCTGCGACACTTACACATCGAGTGTCTGTTGCCGTTGCTACGCCTCAGGTATAATTTTATAACTTTATTACGTATATCGACAATTGTTTTACTATACACGAATGTTGTTTAATATTATATGTTTACAACAAAACATTATATGTTTAGGTTCGACATATTGCTATGCGAGGTACTTGGTTACGTTGTATGACACATTTTGCGCAGTTACCTCAGCTATATTAGTTAGACTTCGTGATACACCATTTGGCGATTTTTTAGATTTACCTAGGTTTTCTCATGTTGACCGATGCCTTGTAGAGGATATTAGTGAGCGATGGTGGCCTACTACACACACATTTCACTTCGTTGATTATAAGTTAGGGCTTACTCCTTTAGATTTTTACGTGCTCATGGGCATCGAGGTTGGTCGTCCAGATTGTGTCCCTGTCCCATTTAATGTATCATTTGAGGAGATTGATATCTTTTTAGAGCAGTTACCGGGTTTAGATCCTTAGACCGTTGCTTCAGGTGTCGTTGGCCTACCTACTCTGCACGCCTATATAGTTGCACATCAGCCCACTGAGGCTATGCACACCCCCGTTATCAGGGCCTTCTTATTATACCTTTTTGGTTCCACCTTTTTTAGCAACAACAGGGGACTATTAGACTTTGGTTTTTGGCTAGCCTTGTAGACATAGAGCAGCTGCATTCGTTTGATTGAGGGTACAACCATATTAGGTTATTTGTATGTAGCTTTGGATCTCCACGCCACACAGCGCTGCAAGCAGCTGTACGATTTTTGGTATATTCTGCCCTTTTGGTATTACGAGTACATGGCGAACATGCACCCCTGACTTATTGATGATGCCATCACTATACCTTACATATACTTTCCGAGATTACCACGATGGGGTCATGCTATGCATCTCGCTCGTTTTGAACAGGGTTTGCATAATGAGCTTATGGAGGCGTGCACGCGGATTGATTTGAGGAAGCATGATGGCATTATTCGGGGTCCTTGGCAGACGTACATAGATTTTATGGCTCCTCAGCAGGACCACCTGCTCATTTTCCATTCTAGTCTTTCGAGGCCTAGGGTATGCTTTCAGGTGCCTACATGCCCTTTCGTTTGGTATTTGGGGGAGTGATGTTGGCTACGACTAAACGGGTTAGAGCACATTCCTTCCGTTCCACTCCCATGGGTTCAGATGTTCGGGGATATACAGGTAGGATCAGCATGTATTGCGGGTATGAGGGCTACAGGCTGGGTGGACGGCGAGCCTTTTAGAGTTCCCCAAGATTTTGATACCTATTGAGCTTGAGTTGCGTCATGCGCTTATGCTTTACCAGACCATATTCGGGGTTTGAACTCTAACCATATCGGGCCATCTTTAGTAGTAGGCAGACTCTCGGTGCATCCCCCTACCTTTGCGCCTGTATTGTCTAGTTCACGCAGAGTGGTGCGTTGGACCCTCCGCCACACACTTTTAGGGCGTATGACTTACAGGGTCATATTGTAGAGATTCCGTTGCAGTATCCACCTGTTAACCCTCCCAGAGTACCTTCAGCCGGTTTGTATCGTTCACATCAGGTACGTAAGAGTTATACGATAATACTGGTATACGATTTGATTATAAAAACTACACTTGGGTAACATAAGTTGTCTCATTAACAATACTCCCTATATATGGACCCTGATAGACAGATATTGGCTGATTTTGAGCGTATGACGTCAGAGTACACACGGTTGACGTACCAGAGTTTACACGGAGCTTTGGCACAGCAACAATCTCACTACGAGGCCCAGATTGTTCCCTACAGACTCAGTTACAGCAGAAGGGTACTGGTGATGGATCACATGTGGATGATGATTTTGATGACGTTAATGATGATAGTTCCGACGGGGCAAGTAGCGATGTTATGCCTATTGACTGATGGTCCATGCAGCGTCACGGTTGTATGTTTTTGTTATGTCTGACATGTTTTATATTACATGTGTCGTTGATGATGACATGGTTGTATATTTTTGTTCTGACTGACGGTATATTGATGATGACATTGTTGTATGTTTTTGTATTATATGTCCTGTGACATGGTTTGTATTTCTGTACGGTGTTATGTCTGCCATGTTTTTGATTACACGTGTTTTGACAATGTAGTATTCTTTTTTATGGCTATTAGGATGATGATGACAATATTACACGTGTTAACGACTCAAAATTTACTTAAATCGAATTTAGAACGTAGGAATGGAGTTTGAAATTTAAAATGGAGTTTGAAATTTTGTTTGGTGTAAGCTGCATTTTGTTTATGTAGCTTTGAAATGGAGTTTGACATTTAAAATGGAGTTTGAAATTTAAAATGGAGTTTGAAATTTAAAATGGAGTTTGAAATGGAATTTGAAATTTAAAACGGAGTTTGAAATTTAAAAAGAAGTTTGAAATGGAGTTTGAAATTTAAAATGGAGTTTGAAATTTAAAATGGAGTTTGAAATTTTGTTTGGTGTAAGCTACATTTTGTTTATGTAGGTTTGAAATGGAGTTTGAAATTTAAAATGGAGTTTGAATTTTTGTTTGTTGTAAGCTGCATTTTGTTTATTTAGGTTTGAAATGGAGTTTGAAAGTTAAAATGGAGTTTGAAATGGAGTTTGAAATTAAAAATGTAGTTTGAAATTAAAAATGGAGTTTGAAATTTAAAATTGAGTTTGAAATGGAGTTTGAAATTTTGTTTGGTGTAAGCTGCCTTTTGTTATGTAGGTTTGAAATGGAGTTTGAAATTTAAAATGGAGTTTAAAATGGAGTTTGAAATGAAGTTTGAATTTAAAATGGAGTTTGATATAATTTATTTTAATTATAAATGGAGTTTGAAATGACGTGGCAGTTTGAAAATTCGATTTTAAATTTCAATTGAATGTGTAGGATTCAATACAAGTCGGATTTCAGTAAAACAAAAAACATTTGAATCGATTTAATTATATCTTTCCAACGAATATGAAAAATTCAGATTTCATAATATAAATTGAAAGTTATGTCCAGTTTAAAATTTGAAAAAGTCGCTATGGAATTTATATTTTATTTAATGTGATATAAAGCCCTTAAACTAATTTCGGTGGTCATTTTCTTGCTTCAAAATTTCCTAAAAAACATTTCTAGCTATGTTTTGACGATACGGTCCTAACAAAACTAATTTCGTCGAATTTGGAGACCGTTTGGAGAATGGTTATGTTTAAGGGCTTTATATTATTTTAAATATATATAAATTACATAGCGACTATTTTAAATTTTAAATTGGGCATAACTTTCAATTTATATTATGAAATCTGAATTTTTCGCATTCTTTGGAAAGATATAATTAAACAGATTCTAATATTTTTGGTTTTACTGAAATCCGACTTATATTGAATCCTACACATTCAATTGAAATTTAAAATCGAATTTTCAAACTGCCACGTCATTTCAAACTCCATTTATAATTAAATAAATTATACCAAACTCCATTTTAAATTTCAAACTCCATTTTAAATTTCAAACCTACATAAACAAAATGCAGCTTACACCAAACAAAATTTCAAACTCCATTTTAAATTTCAAACTCCATTTCAAAGCTACATAAACAAAATGCAGCTTACACCAATCAAAATTTCAAACTCCGTTTTAAATTTCAAACTTCATGCTACATAAACAAAGTGCAACTTACACCAAACTGACGCATACAAAGCCAACTAAAGTTTACATCCAAGTTATCTACAATCACACACCTCCTTCTCTTCTTCGCCTCATTATCTCAAATCTCCGAGTCTCCGTATACTCGCGTTGCATATCATCCATTTGCGAAATATCCGTAAACATGACTGCATCTTCCTCCTTTTGTCGTTTTACCTCAACAAGTTGATGAATTGCATCAATCCTTTCTCGGTGGTGAATGCTTCTGCTCTCGAGTGTGCTCAGATACATATCATTAGACTCCTATAATAGCTTTCTGATTTCGCCTTCATTTGCTCCTGCTACCTGTATTTTCTTTGCCGCCTTGGATCCTTCAGGCCTAACATATCGGTCATCAGTAAGATTTACATCTTCTTCTAAACCCATAGTAGCACTGTCATGCGAATCTCTCGGACTACAACTGTCTCCAAATCTTGTAGCTTTCCCACGACTACTGCTTGATTGGACATCTTGGACTATTTTCTGAAGTGAAGATCTCCATTTCACATGATTGACCAGTAGGTCATATACATGCATGAACTGATAGAAATGAGGTCCTTGTTTACTATCTGGTTTATATATTTGTTTGAATAATTTGTTTGCGGCAAGTCTCCGCATCAATAATACGAAACTTTTACTACAACGCTAAGATGTAAAGTACAAAAATAAACGTAAACAATTATTACCATATGAGTTTCACTTCCAAATCCGCTTGGGTTACTCTGCTTCAACTTGAACATCTACGAATCAAAACATTGAGTTTGACGATTAATTTTACAATAATGACCTTTGATGGAAGCTACACTTCTATTCCAATTCATGCTCTTCCTGTTGTATGCATTAGTGATTCTGCCCCAAAATGTTTCACCACTTTGAGCGGAACCACGGACAGGATCTAGCGAAAGTGAGCAGTATATGTAGCTAAGATCATAGTCTTCATTAGCACTCCAACTTGAAGTAGTTAGCATTCCACCAAACGGTTGGCCTAGATCTTGTAAATCGAAAGTTTCAAAGCTAATTCTTGCGCCATCGACATCAAAATCAGTAATCTTTTTTTTAATAGATGTGGAAGAAGATGAGCTGATGTAGAACAAGATGCGGTAGAAGGTGAGTTGATGTGGAAGACAATAGAGGGGTGGTGTATTTATAAGGGTTGAAAAATATAACCGTTAAATGGAGCCGTTGAAAATATAGCGGGTGAACTCCTTGCGTCTGTTCAACAGGCGCGAGGATAATAAAGCCGTTGAGAGTTACGCGCTTGTTCAACAAACGTGTAACTCTATGTGCTTGTTAAACAAACGCTTCGGACGTTTGGAGATTCCGGAACTATCCGCCCAGATTTCAGAGCAGCTTTGTTTTAACCACGATGAAATTAGCTATAATTAAGGTAGTGTGTTGATCTCGTCAAAGGAACAGTTTTCATTGTTTCTTCTTCTGCACATAGGGACGTTCATAATAAACAGCGTTATAAACATCACACATTTTATTCGATAGCTTAAGTTCATACACAGCACTATTTGCATGTAGAGTGGTTCAGAAAAATATCAAAGTCAATGCTATCCTATATCAACCTCAGCATCAATCTATTTCAGAAATGTTAGTATAGCATCAAATTGTACCAACTGATGTGGTTTATATAAGTTGTTTAATGAATTGGTTTTTAGCTTTCAAAAAGGAAAAATAATAATAATTATTTATATAAGTTGTTTAACGATGAAGATTAAAAATATAGTAAGTTCAAACTGTAAAAACCAATGAAAACAATCAATGTCATAATCGGATATCTCCAAATAATAAATGTGTTGATAAATGGCAAAAAAGTGGAGGTTCATCAGTACCTAAACGTAGCTGTAAATATTTAGAAAAAAAAAAAAACCAAAAAAAAAAGAAAAAAAAGAAAAAAAAATGTAGGATGAATGATGCTAAAACGATAAGTTTGGTTCATGAATTCAGATTGAATGGTCCTAAAACAATTTTTTTAATTTTTCTATTGATTTAGTCAAGTACCTGGCACAAATGTAGGATGAAGTATTGTAACAATGTAAAATAAATCAATGTTTTTGAATTTTTTTTAAACCGTCTTTGTTATACCAACAAATCTACAACGGTAATCAATGTAAAAATAACGGTAACAGTAGTTGCAAACTGGTAACAGTAATCATACTATTCCTGACACCAGCCTAAAACAAGGAATTTATTACTAGGGTAAGTAAAATTTACATCTGCTGTTTCACTGCAAATGGAAAGAGCTATACCGGTATAGTGAAACAGCTCACTAGAAAGCAACAAATGAAATATCATTCAATCATGTTATGGGATAGCTTATCAGTTATCAAGAACTATAGTGGGTGATGATTATTGGTAGAGAGGCTAATAATTTGCGGTTAACACTCTAAATCTGTTCAGAGAGTAAAGATTCTCCTAGTACAGTTAAATGAAATACATTATAGTACACTTCATGTTTGATGCAGTAAGGCTAAAAGGAGAAAAAATCTGCATAATATCATACCAAAAGGCTTCCTGTTGTAGATGCTATAAACACGAATCCTTAAGTACCGCTGATCAGAAATTGTTGCCTTATCTCTGGCACAATCCAACTGGAGTTCTATTTTCTGACGTGGTTGATCTCTACTATACTATCAATATTCATGGAACTGTATACAAATAGTTATTGTATATGTCCATGTAGATATATAAAGAACAGTTGCCGGAATCTTTTTTAAATGATAATATGAAAATTATATCAATGCCATAATTTTAATAAGTAATTGATTAACTGATTCCGGAAAATCCAAGTGTTCTATTATATTAGTCAGTTTTAAAGATTTCAAATGCAAAGCTAAATAAGAAATGGTATCTACACTTATTTTTAAGGATTAAAATCTATTTAAAAAGTCAAAGTGTGCTTTACTAGGAGTATTTTTGAAGATTAATGTTTAAATTAACTTCTTTTGTTGGGTATCACCTGTTAATTTATATTATATTAAAAGGAGGGGGAAAACACCTAGGGGATTCATGGAAGTAAAAGTTGCTCACTTACCACACGTTTTCCAACACCTACAGAACAGTAAACTAACTAAAAATATTTAAGTAATTCTTGCTACCATTATTCAGCTTGGACTAAATTTTCGGAAAATATCAAAATATTGATGACATTATCAGGCATCGGCAACTGCATGATTCTTGTAATCTACTGGTTAATTGATTCAGTACAATTTGTGTTTATGTACATCTTATTATCAAAAGCTTTTTCTCTATTCTGAAAGCTGCACAGTATTCATGAACTATCACTAAATATACAAAATTTTAGGTGGTGCTTCACATTTTGAACATATCACAGTTAACCTTTTCTTTACAGGCTGCATTTCAAGTCTTTTTTTATGATCTTACAGTCTTACTAAACGAATTCAACTCATCCTCGTAGGCATAAATCCAGCATATGTGCTCAGAGGGACTTTTCGGTCATCCGAATGTGACTGTAGGGTATTAACATGATTTTTGGAAGTAAACGGCATATCACATTTTCAGGATTTCACTTAAATTAATCATACATTGTTAAATGTAAATAACTGATTTACTAATTGCATGTTGATGCTCTTAAAATAATCATACTTTGTTAAAAGTAAATAACTGATTTTACTTAAAATGATCATACATTGTTAAAACCAACATTTTTTTCTTTGAATTTAAAGTGATAGAGGAACCTATGGCCCATTACCCTTTCGGTAATCCGTAATTGTCACAGTTTTCCTTTGCATTCAGTAAGCTAAATATTCATGTATCATATTGCATAATTGCTTATGATTCTTTACTAATTAACAGTAGTATATAGTTTTTGGCAAATAATTAAACAAACATTTCTCTAAATTGTAATAATAATGGTCTATGGAACCTGTCAGTCATGATAATTGCAGCCTACTACTTATCACTTATGGATGAACTTTTGAGTTCTAACTCTAATCTTTACAATTGCAACTATAAGGTGCAAGTACAGAATATATAATTAAAAAAAGTTTTGAAGACACGCTTGATCTTCATTTACATAAATTGCAAATCCTCTTCTGCCGTGTTCCAAGTTCCAACTACATTCAAACAATAAGCAAATCACCACTGAGGGATTGACTTCCATATAACTTGCCTCAAAGCAGAGCTTCATTCACTCGCTTTATAATCATATTTTTCAATGTAGAAGTAATAGTTGAAACAGAAATATGAAAACTTTATTGAATGAAGATTTTGATTGTACAATGTAATTGTATGAACAATGCTTCAGTAACCCCTTGTATTTACAGTTGTATACAAGTGTTACGAAGGCTTTTATTGAACAGAAAGTGATATTGGGCTGCAGCCCATATAAGAATATATAAAACATATTTATCTGTGAACAGATATTTCTAATACCCCACTCAATTCGAGCTAGGATTTTCCACCCTCTTCCATGCCGCCGCCTTCCTCTTCTATCCTCAATTCTCTTCTCAATCTATCGAAGTTCTTAAATGATAAGGCTTTAGTCAATACGTCGGCTTTCTGAAAGAGGGCTAGAACATGGTTGATGGTCAGATCTCCTCTTTCGGTCTTCTCACGAACGAAGTGTAAATCTATCTCAATATGCTTCGTTCGTGAGTGTTGAGTTGGGTTGTTCAAGAGAGAGATTGCACTGAGGTTGTCGCACCAAATCACTGGCTTTTTCGAGAGGCTGGACCCTAGTTCCTAAATTAGGCTTTTGATCTAGATGATTTCAGTTGTAGTGCTCGCGATGCAATGATACTCTGCTTCAATACTTGAGTGTGAAATAGTGTTCTGCTTCTTTATATACCAGGAAATGGGGTTCTGTCTAAGGAAGACGCAGTAACCTGATATGGATCTGCGGTCATCTGGATCATTAGCCCAGTCCGCATCGTTGTAAGCTTACAAATTTAACTCTTTGCTTGCTTTAAAAGTTAATCCGTAGTTAATTGTGCCTCTTAGATACCTTAATATCCGCTTAACAGCTTTCCAATGATCACTTAAAAGGTTTTGCATGTGTTGACACACTTTATTCACGCTGTAACATATATCTGACCTAGTAATTGTCATATATTGTAGGGCCCCAACGATGCTTCTATACAGTTTCACATTATCCATTGCCTCTCCTTTATGTTTAGAGAGTTGTAAATTGCTCACCATGGGGGCTGGTAATGATTTGGCTTCATGCATGTTAGCTCTTGCAAATATTTCATTGATGTATCTTTTCTGTGTTGCTCTTCCTGATAATTTGGATGTCCTAAAAATAGTTTAATTCGCCCATATTCTTTATGGAAATTTTTTTGTCAAGGTGATGTATCACACTGTTAATAGCAGAGTCGTTATTGCCAGTGACTAGTATGTCATCAACATATACTAGTACATAAGTAGTGTCATTGTTATGTATTTTTATGTATAATGAATTGTCAGACTTTGTTGCTTTAAACCCTAGTCTGTTTAATGTAACATTCAGCTTGTCATACCAGGCTCTTAAGGCTTGTTTTAGCCCATATATAGCTTTACGTAGCTTGCACACTTTGTCCTTGTTTAAGTTCTGATAGTATCCAATTGGCAATTGCATATACACTTCTTCACGTCGTTCACCATTCGAAAAAGCATTTTGAACATCCAATTGCTAATTCTCTAGTTTTTGTTTAGAGCAATGCACAACATGATACAAATAGTGGTAGGTTTAACCATTGGTGAGAAAGTCTCAGTAGTTAAAACCATATTGCTGAGAATAACCCTTAGCTACCAGCCTGGCCTTATATTTGGATATACTTCTATCAATATTCCTTTTAATTTTATAAGTCCATTTACATCCCACTATATTTCTATGATGAAGTTTTTCTACAATGCTCCATGTCTGGTTGTTAATGAGTGCATTGAACTGAATATCCATAGCCTTTCTCCAGTGTTCATATTTAACAGCCTCTTCATATGTACGTGGTTCTGTGTTGGTCAAACTTGCATTATAAACATTTGGTTTGAAAATACCCCTTTTTGACCTTGTGATAATAGGATGTTGTGTTGTTGTAGCTGGTCGTGATCCTTCCACCTCTTGATTGTTGTCATTATTGTGATTCTCTGATCTGCTACTTTGAGGTGTAGGGAATTGAACTTGAGCTTCTTTTTGTTCATTAGATTTATCTGTACTATAACCTAATTTTGTACTTGCTACGGAGTTGTTGTCATCAATCTGATCCTGATGTAATTTGTTGGCAATATCAGACTATTCTGGTATTGTTGGCATATCAAGTAGAATTATTTTAGTGTCATGTTTTTCTTAACTTTTGATGTTGCTGCAATAATCTACATGTGGAAAAACACTCTCATTAAACATAACATGTCTGGAAATGATTATTTTTGCTTTATTGTTCAATCATTTGTAACCTTTCTGATTGTTTGCATAACCCAGATGTAACAACCCGGAATTTGAGGCCAATTTGAAAATTTCATTTTAGAGATTTTATGGATGTTTAAATATTTAGAATAAATTATTTTAAATAATAACGACTAGAAATCTGTTTTAATTGAATTTAATATGAATATATTTAATTTAATTATAAAAGGAGTTAAAAATAGCACGGTAGTTCGAAAAGTCAAATCTGAACTTTGACTGACTGTATAGGATGCAGGATAAATCGGATTTTGGTGAAACCAAAAATATTAGAATCTATTTAAAAATATTTTTCCAACGAATCCGAAAAATCGAAATTTCATAGTGGAAATTAAAAGTTATGGCCGGCTAAAATTTCAGAATAGTCGTTGTTGAATTTCTGTATATATTTTAATATTAAAAATAGCCATTTTTCAAACGACCTCTGTTTTCGACGAAACCACTTTTGTTGGATTCAGAATGTCAAATTATTGATAAGTTTAATTTTTCATAATTTTTAGAATTAATTTGTGACTGTGGCAAAAAGATTTCAGTTTGGTCAATTTCGGTCAATTTTAATCGACATGAAAAAGACCATTTTTCAAACAGTCACAGAATTTGACAAAATTAATTTTGTTAGGACCGTATCATCAAAAAAAAGCCAGAAATAATTTTTCTGGATTTTTCTGAGATCATATGTATCCCCGGTAAATTAGAAAGTACGTTTGAATTTAAAATAAATGATTTATAAATTAAAACTGGAAAACGGAGACCAAGACGATCATTTGGGCCTGCGGGACATAGTCAGATGAGTCCGGAATAGGGGTAAATAGGTAGGAATGATAGTCGTTGGGCTGAAAAAGAAGGAAGTCGCTAAACAGCCTTTATTGGGTTAATTAATTATTTAATAATAACCTAACCCTATTATTTTATTATAAAAATCACTGTTCATTCATCCTCCCCGATCGTTTACAGCAGCCACCGAAACCCATAACCTTTCAGAACTTCAAACTCCGATTTCTCTTTCGTTTGTCAACGAAATCCTTCGCCGCAATACACGTTTCGAAGAGATTTTCATGCTCTTCGAATCCACACCAAAATCAATACCCCCCGAAGCCTGTAGCCGCCGCCCCGACCCCGCAAAGTCTGCCGCCGCCGCACCCAACCGGGCCCACCACAGGCGAACGCACCCCACCCCCTTCCCGCCGCCGACTCCCCTCTCCAAGCTCTTCAATCTCCAACAAACCGTTCTGAAAACCATCAACTACATCTTCTGATTTCTGGAATTAAAGTTTTGAACAAAATACAAAGGTATGAACATTTCAGATTTGCCACGCTTAATTCTGTCACAGCAGCAGTTGTAAAAAGTCATTGTTATTCAAAAATTGATAATTAACTCATACGAACTCCAAACTGGAAAATCTCAGTTCCGACGGAATCGTAAAGACGTATAGAGGATGCTGAAATTGATTGTGACCATTTCTGAATCTATTTGGATATTTACTTCTGCTTAAATCGAGGTGAGATTCTGGTTTATATAATTAAATCAATTTTATCATTATATTTCTTGTTATTTAAATATTTGAATTGTTAACAAATTAGATCTGCGATGTGATGAGGTTTAAATGACCGATCTGTTAATTTGTGATGTATGATCTGTTAGTTAAAATTATAGATCTATATGTGATGGATAATTAGAACGAATCATTTTGTTATATATTTAGTTGGATCAATTCTTATTGATGCTTTAGTGAATCATGAATAACAAAAGTTCACCCTTGTTCATGTTATTGAATCGAATTAGGACCTTCCATTCAATATGAATATACCACTTTGTATGATGACTTGTGTAAATAGAGAATTTGTTCGTGTTTTAATCAAAGACATGAAAACATTAAATTACACAATTCTAATGTTAGTAATGTAAATAAGGATAAAGGAAAATTTACATTTTCCTTAATGTAAAAAAAAATATAAAAAAAAAGGATAAAAGAAAATTTACATTTTCCTTGATTTAAATAGGATAAAAGGAAATGTACATTTTTCTTAATGTGGATTAAAAAGAGGATTTCGTCATTAAAAAAAAGATTTATTACATTTTAATGTAATGGTAAGATAAGATTTTGTCATGAAAGTAAAAATCACTTTTTGTTTGTAACTTAAGAATGAGAATTTGCATTGTATTTAAATTTACATTTTTACATTGTAAATTAAAAGATGATATTTTTACATCGTAAATATAAAGGTGATATTTTTACATTGTAAATTAAAAGATGATATTTTTACATTGTAAATAAAAAGGTGATATTTTTACATTGTAAATAAAAAGGTGATATTTTTACATTGTAAATAAAAAGATGATATTTTTACATTGTAAATAAAAAGGTGATATTTTTACATTGCAAATAAAAAGGTGATATTTTTACATTGTAAATAAAAAGGTGAAACTTTTACATTGTAAATAAAAAGATGATATTTTTACATTGTAAATAAAAAGGTGATATTTTTACATTGTAAATAAAAAGATGATATTTTTACATTATAATTAAAAGATAAGATTTTTGCACTGTAAATAAAAAGTAGGAATTTACATTGTAGTTAAATTTACATTTTTTACATGTAAAATAAAAAGTAGGAATTTACATTGTAGTCAAATTTACATTTTTACATGTAAATAAAAAGTAGGAATTGGCATTAGAATTAAAAACACATTTTCATATGTAAATTAAGAGTAGGATTTATATGTGAATAAAAATTTCATTTTTATATGTTGTTTAAGAAAGAGAATTTGCATTATAATTAAAATTACACTTTTATTATGTAATTAAAGGGAAAATGCACATTGTAAATTGAAGGTACACTTTTATTTGTAAATTAAGAATGAGAATTGGTATGTAATATAAAATTTCATTTTTATATGAAATTAGAGGTAGGATTTTACCGGGCAAATTAAAGGACAGAATTTGACATGTAATATAAATTACATTTTTGATGTAATTAAAAGTATGATTTTATATTGTAAATTAAGAGACAAATCAAAAGATAGAAATTTACACTATTAATTTACATTTTTAATGTAATTACAAAGAGAGTTTTATAGTGTAATTTAAGGGATGAAATTTACATTTCTAATGTAAATTAAAGAATAAGGGAGAAATTGGACTTTGAATTATAATTTACATTTTTAATGTAAATAAAGGGATAAAAGAATGTATTTAAAATGTTGAAATATTGTCTTCATTTTAAATGAATTAAAATTTAATGGAGATCAGTAGTTGTTTAGTTCGTTGTTAAATCGAACGACGTTATTAAGGTTGAACGATTATATTTATATATATAAATGTAATTAATATTAAACAAATCGAGCGCGGTAGTTCGCGTTTTGAGATCGTACCTTTAAACGACTATACCAAAAGATCCGACCGTCGGATTTTCCCAAAACTGGAACCGTTAGGACCGTCTTGGGAAAATCTTTCTAATGATATAAAATATTTTAAAAACCAACGGTCAGATCTCGAGAAATGTGAAAATAAAAAATGGTTGAAAGTAGCGCCAGGGTCGTCACTGACCTGTGGCGTCGTTAAATAAAGATTTAACTATTTTAAATAATTGAAATCGGAATTAATCGTTATAAAATAATATTAATGATAAGGAAGGATTTTTAATATATATATATATGTATGTATGTATGTATACGAGGAATATTTGGAAAGTCCGAGTTACTCTCATTCCAAATAATCAAACGACGTAAAGAATCGAAGTATGAAGACGACATATGAAGACCGTAAATCTTCCCTCGAATGGACAACGATCAAGATCCTGAATTGACTTGCTCCCAATTCAAGGGTCGGGGTAATTGCCCAAACGTATGTGTTGATTTCACGGATATGCGGGTATCTCCTTTCCGTACTGGACAAACGGGACGAGGGTATCTCCAGTTTCGTTCAGACCCAGAACTGGCTTATAAATGGAATGTATGTCCGACATTGTGCTCCTTTACATTGTACTTATTGATTTTCTGTCAAATGTATGAATGTTTGGTGGCGGACAATTTATTCTCTTGCTTAACACCCTTTTGTATATTTTGGCAAAAGATTAATAGTAGGATATGAAGTGACAGTGTGGCATACTAAGATGCAATGATCAAGGTTTCTTGTTGAAAAGAAGAACCTTGTGGTGACGATCAAAGCACAGCTCGAATAAGCATAACTTTGTGTATTACGTAGCTTCACGAGCCTCACAACCCGGTGGAGTCTAAAATGGGAGAAGGGAACGCAGGGAGAGCAGCACGTTTCTTTCTAGCTAGAAGTAGTGTCAGTGCTTAAACTGGCTGATATTTTACTTATGTGGATGATGGAATGAGGCGCCTCGGATGATAGGTCCTATAGGATCGGGAAACGCGTGTTCAGAAATAACTAATCCACGAAGCTGTATGTGTGGACCGACCTGCAGCTTTCCAAGGGTTCACTGCGTGGGATCCTGAGACATTAGCTAGAGTGTCTCGAATCGGTAAGGAGCTCCTCCCTAGCCTTGACTCATGATGGAAACCAAATTCCAAATACGACCCTACGAATTTGATTGTATTACTAGTATGGAGGCATAGTATATGGTAGCTATGCTTCCTAGGATTGATACATTTATTTTGATATGTTTTTTTTATACACTAATAATAATATTAGATTCGTATTTATCGTATTTAGCATGTTTAATCATCATAAGGTAAAACTCTATCCTGGTTTGCGTTGCATTGTGTGATGGGACTTGAGTCTTATGGTGATTTCATTTTTCCAAAAGCATTGCGTTGTTTAACGTTTTACTTATTCATTTGTTCAATCACTTTAAATTATGCACAGTAATCCATTGAAATAAACCCGTTCCACGTTAGCGGCGTGGTCTTTGGATTTGCCTTATTACTAGTAGTTAAATTAGTTAAGAATTCTCACACCAGTCCCATGACTGACTCGTAGTTTGTTTTCACCTTTTGCAAACTCGGGTGCCCTCTTTTCCACACGGGCAGCCAAGTGACAGGTCTAGCTTTCTTTGGAGTTGCTATCTTGAAGATGCTTATCTATCTTGGAGTTGCTTATTTGGAGGTGCTTATGTTGGACCACGAAGATTATCTATCATTTATCTTTTATTTGCGATTTATCTTTAGAACTTGAGACATCCAAACTTATTTTATTTCCAGTTGTTCTATTTTGAAGTTGAGACTTATTTCCTTTTTGCTGAAACCTGTTGTAATAATGTAAGACTCTGTGACTGTGGGATTCTGTGATTGATGACATTCATATTCCGCTGCTATGATGTTGTTATTCTATAGTTTTCCTTTACTATGTTGTATCTGTGATCTGTATTGTTATATTTATGTTGTATTCCAAATGAGTATTCCTTACTTTCATCCCGTGGAAGTTTGGGGTCATCACAGTTGGTTCAGAGCTTTGGTTAAACATAGCTTTGGAATATAACATAATTATAATGATTCGTTTACATAGAATCACAATATTATATGGCGAACATTTCATGAGAATATATAATAGTCAGTCATTTTATCGCCATCCTTTTTTCCATCCTTTTATCTTTATCATTCCTTAAAATCACCATTACAGTTGTTCTGACTCTTTCCTTGATCTTACAGAACTAACTAAAAATGAGTACTGCTGCCGCTAGAGCTAGAGCAAGGAGGCAGAATGTTGCTGAAACTGAGGAGCCCACAGCTCGACAGCCACCACCACCACCGCAGCCCTTTGACTTGGATAAGGTAGCGAAGAAGTTCAAAAACTTAGGTGGAGTTCCATTCTCTGGTATGGAGACCGTGACACGGGCTCCGGCATGGCTTAAGAATTGTGAGAAGATAATTGGAGGGCTAGGGCTAGATGATGAAAGGAAGAGATTTACGGCCTCATGGCTGCTCCAAGGCGGAGCACAGAATTGGTGGGAATTGGTCAATATAGGAGGCGATGAAGAAAATATGTCTTGGACCAAGTTTAAGAAGCTGTTCAATGAAAAATACGTCCGAAAGCAAGAAGTGGAAAAGCTGCATGACGAGTTCGCCAACTTGAAGCAAGGCGACAAAACTATCTCGGAGTATGTAAGAAGATTTGAAGACCTCTCTCGCTATGCCCTAGTATTGATTCAGGATGATTTTCAAAAGAACAAGAGGTTTATTAATGGACTTGCAAGGAAGTGCACTGACAGGGTTACTGCTCACATTGACCTTTCTTTCAATAAGTTGATTGAGTTTGCTTGTCGCTATGAGGAGAACGACAAAAGGGTTTCACAACAAGATAGAGAAAGGAGCATGGACAATAATAATAATAAGAGGAAGCAAGCCGAAATGAAGAATGAAGGAAGCGGTTCTGGAGCTGCTAAGACCCATGATAAGTCAAAGGTGCAATGCTACAACTGCCAGAAGTTTGGACACTACAGCAAGGACTGCAGAAATCCGAAGAAGGCCAGAAGTGATGACACTAAAGAATGCTATAACTACCACAAAAAGGGTCATATCAAGCCTAATTGTCCACTATTGAAAGGAGCGCAGATTGCACATGTGTACGAGGGGGCAAGTGCACCAACTTCCTCCGCACCTACTTCTTATGATGGAGCAGGTAAGCCTGATGTTTTAGGGTACCATTTCTGTTAAAAACATTCCTGTTATTGTTTATTTGATACGGGTGCATCAAGAAGTTTTATCTCTAGCAACACGGTTAAGAAATTAAAATTAAAACAAAGAAGTCTCAAGGAACAAATCGATGTTCATAATCCTGTAGGAGGTTCTACCACTCTAGACTTATTCTGTAGAGTGCCCGTATCCTACTCCTATTTCCAATTTCCATTTAACTTGATCATTATGAATTTTTCCGAATTTGATATCATCCTTGGTCTTGATTGGCTAACAAAATATGACCCTGAAGTGCTATGTTCAGAAAGAGTGGTGAAGGTGAAAACAAGATTCAGAAATACTATTGCTATACCTTGCCATGGTACAAAATCTGATAGAAAGGCATTTTGGTCTTCTCTTGAGATCATTCCCATTCCTTTAGAAAATATTCCTATAGTCAAAAATTACGCGGACGTATTTGAAGAAGTAGACAATTTACCGCCGCGAAGGGAAATTGATTTCAGGATTGATCTTGTTCCAAATGCAAGGCCTGTAGTCCATGCTATCCGAAGGATGGCCCCTAAAGAAAAAGAGGAGTTGCAAGCCCAATCTAAGCAGCTCTTATGGAAGGGACTAATTTGGCCTAGTTTTCCAATTGGGGTGCAGCTGTGGTGTTTATCCCCAAGTCTGACGGTACTCTAAGGCTCTGTGTGCATTACAACGACCTTAATAAATGAACATTGAAGAACAAATACCCTTTGCCTCGCATAGATGATTTAATGGACCAATTAAATGGAGCCAAGGTGTTTTCAAAGACGGACCTAGCCACATGTTTCCACCAACTCTGCATAGCCGAAGAATGCATACCTTTGACCGCCTTTAGAGGTCCTGACATATTCTATGAATGGTTAGTAATGTCGTTCGGTCTATGCAATGCTCCCGCCTACCTTGTTGACTTGATGAATAGGGTTTTCCGAGATGTCCTAAACAAATTCGTCCTAGTCTTCATTGATGATATTCTAATCTATTCTAAAACTAAGGAGGAGCACGAAGGGCATCTAAGGGAAGTGTTGGAGATTCTGCGAAGAAATGTTTTAAAAGCAAAATTTTCCAAATGCACATTTTGGCAAGAGGAGGTAAAATTCTTGGGCCATGTTGTGTCAAAAGAGGGAATTGCTGTTGACCCAAGTAAAATTGTCGCCATTCGAGATTGGAAGCAACCCAGTACACCCACTGAAGTAAGAAGCTTCCTAGGATTGGCTGGATATTACAGGAAATTTGTCAAAAACTTCGCCAAGCTCTCTTGCCCGTTAACAAAGCTCACCAAGAAGCATACCAAGTTCAATTGGACATCGGATTGTGAGGAGGCCTTCCAAAAGTTAAAGGTGAGTTTGACAACTGCTCCCGTACTTACCATCATCGATGGCAACCAAGATTTAAAAGTCTATACTGATGCTTCTCAAAGTGGGGGTCTTGGTGCGGTACTGATGCAAAAGGACAGGGTTGTTGCATATGCAAGTCGTCAATTAAAGCCGCATGAGAAAAATTATCGTGTCCATGACTTGGAGTTGTTAGCCGTAGTCTTTGCTTTAAAAATTTGGAGACATTATCTTTTGGGCAAAAAATTTGAATTATTCACAGACCATCAATCTTTGAAATATCTTTTCGATCAAAAGGATTTGAATTAAAGGCAGCAACGGTGGCTAGAATTTCTGGCGGCATACGATCTTGACATCTTATATACGCCGGGAAAAGCCAATGTTGTGGCGGATGCACTTAGTAGAAAGAACGTCATTGTCTCAAGCCTCATCATTACCCCTTCTTTGATTGATAAAATTTCTTATCTTCAAAAAGAGGATGAGTTTATTCAAAGAATTATTAAGAAAATTCAAGAAGGTGAAAACACGAGCTTCCAAATAGATCGCAAGGGAGTCCTTAGATTACAGCGGCGAATCTGTGTTCCAAATACCCGAGAGCTTATAAGGGAAGTTTTAGATGAAGGTCATAAATCAAAGCTTAGCATCCATCCAGGCGTGAGCAAGATGTATCAAGATCTAAAGCGCACGTTTTGGTGGGGATCTATGAAGAGGGATATATCCATCTATGTGAGTAGATGTCATACATGCCAACAGGTTAAGAGCGATTAACAAAAGCTTGCGGGATTGTTGCAACCATTGGAGGTTCCAAGTTGGAAGTGGGACTAAATCTCCATGGATTTTATAGATGGTTTGCCCCGTACTAGGAGAGGGAATGACAGCATATGGGTGATCGTGGACCGCTTCACAAAGTCCGCTCATTTCATACCTGTCAAGTCCACTAGAACTGCTCAAAGTCTGGCGCAAATCTATTTCAAAGAAATCGTCTGGCTGCATGGGTAATAAAACTAGATCTTTCCTTTTTATCATTATCTGAATGAAAATTCTCACTTTCTAATTAAGTAATAAAAGAATAATCTTTTGTTTTAAATAGAGTTCCTAGTAGCATTGTTAGCGACCGTGATCCTATTTTTGCTAGCAAATTTTGGGAAGCATTCCAAAATGAGTTGGGAACAAAGTTAAATCTTAGTACCGCATATCACCCTCAGACAGATGGCCAAACTGAGAGGGTGAATCGCATTTTTGAGGATCTATTGCGAGCTTGCATACTCTATTTTGGAGGTTCTTAGGAGGATCACTTGCATTTAGTTGAATTCTCTTATAACAATAGCTATCAAGCAAGTTTGAAAATGTCTCCATTTGAAGCCTTATATGGTAGGCCATGTAGGTCGCCAGCATGTTGGGTTGAAAAAGGAAATTGTCTAGTATTGGGTCCAGACATGGTCCGAGAAGCTTCATACAAGGTCGATTATATTAAGAAGCGATTATTGGCTGCCCAAAGTAGACAAAAGAGCTATGCAGATTTAAGAAGAAGAGAATTGGCTTTTGAAGTGGGTGACTATGTCTATTTGAAAGTTGCTCCAATGCGAGGTGTAATCCGTTTTGGAAAGACAGGAAAATTAGCACCTAAATTCATCGGCCCCTTCCCTATTCTTGAAAATATTGGCACCCTAGCCTACAGAATTCAGATGCCCGACTGGTTGCCTGGAGTGCACGATGTATTCCATGTATCTCAACTTCGAAGGCGTGTCCATTATCCGGATCTAGTTGTGGAGGAAGCTGCGCGACAAGATTTGGAGATTACCCCAAACCTTGCAGTGAGAAGGGAACCACTGAAAATTATTGGCAAAGAGACTAGAGTGCCGAGAAATAATAGAATCAACCTAGTCAA
This sequence comes from Allium sativum, assembly GCA_030737875.1. Lineage (NCBI taxonomy): Eukaryota > Viridiplantae > Streptophyta > Magnoliopsida > Asparagales > Amaryllidaceae > Allium > Allium sativum. Next base: position 215,557,720 of record CM060916.1, on the reverse strand, counting down.
AGTGCAATGGAGCAGTGATCCTAGAGACTGCACTTGGGAAACTGAGGAGAGTATCAAAAAAGCCTATTCCAAATGCAGAGTGGATATCTCCGATTAGATTTTATTTTGAGGTACGCTTAAAATATTTTACATTCTCTGTGTTGGTTCCTACTCTTCTATTTTCCTTTTTCCTTTTCGAGGACGAAAAGTTCTTAAGCGGGGGAGATTGTAACAAACCGGAATTTGGGGCCAATTTGAAAATTTTATTTTAGAGATTTTAAGGGTGTTTAAATATTTGGAATAAATTATTTTAAATAATAACGACTAGAAATTTGTTTTAATTGAATTTAATACGAATATATTTAACTTAACTACAAAAGGAATTAAAAATAGCACGGTAGTTCGAAAAGTCAAATCTGAACTTTGATTGACTGTATAGGATGCAAGATAAATCGGATTTTGGTGAAACCAAAAATATTAGAATCTATTTAAAAATACCTTTTCAACAAATCCGAAAAATCGAAATTTCATAGTGGGAATTAAAAGTTATGGCCGGTTGAAATTTCAAAATAATCGCTGTTGAATTTCTGTATATATTTTAATATTAAAAATAGCCATTTTTCAAACGACCTCTGTTTTCGACGAAACCCCTTTTGTTGGATTCAGAATGTCAAATTATTGATAAGTTTAATTTTTCATAATTTTTAGAATTAATTTGTGACTGTGGCAAAAAGATTTCAGTTTGGTCAATTTCGGTCAATTTTAATCGACTTGAAAAAGGCCATTTTTCAAACAGTCACAAAATTCGACGAAATTAATTTTTTTAGGACCGTATCGTCAAAACAAAGCCAGAAATGATTTTTCTGGATTTTTCTAAGATCATATGTATCCCCGGTAAATTAGAAAGTACGTTTGAATTTAAAATAAATGATTTATAAATTAAAACTAGAAATAAACGGAGACCAAGACGATCATTTGGGCCTGCGGGACATAGTCAGATGAGTCCGGAATAGGGGTAAATAGGTGGGAATGACAGCCGTTGAGCTGAAAAAGAAGGAAGTCGCTAAACGGGCTTTATTGGGTTAGTTAATTATTTAATAATAACCTAACCCTATTATTTTATTATAAAAATCACTGTTCATTCATCCTCCCTGATCGTTTACAGCAGCCACCGAAACCCATAACCTTTCAGAACTTCAAATTCCGATTTCTCTTTCGTTTCTCAACGAAATCCTTCGCCGCAATACACGTTTCGAAGAGATTTTCATGCTCTTCGAATCCACACCAAAATCAATAACCCCCGAAGCCTGTAGCCGCCGCCCCGACCCCGCAAAGTCTGCCGCCGCCGCACCCAACCGGGCCCACCACAGGCGAACGCACCCCACCCCCTTCCCGCCGCCGACTCCCCTCTCCAAGCTCTTCAATCTCCAACAAACCGTTCTGTAAACCATCAACTACATCTTCTGATTTCTGGAACTAAAGTTTTGAACAAAATACAAAGGTATGAACATTTCAGATTTGCCATGCTTAATTCTATCACAGCAGCAGTTGTAAAAAGTCATTGTTATTCAAAAATTGATAATTAACTCATACGAACTCCAAACTGGAAAATATCAGATCCGACGGAACCGTAAAGACGAATAGAGGTTGCTGAAATTGATTGCGACCATTTCTGAATTTATTTGGATTTTTACTTCTGCTTAAATCAAGGTGAGATTTTGATTTATATAATTAAATCAATTTAATCATTATATTTCTAGTTATTTAATTATTTGAATTGTTAACAAATTAGATCTACGATGTGATGAGGTTTGAATGGCTGATCCGTTAATTTGTGATGTATGATCTGTTAGTTAAAATTATAGATCTATATGTGATGGATAATTAGAACGAATCATTTTGTTATATATTTAGTTGGATCAATTCTTATTGATGCTTTAGTGAATCATGAATAACAAAAGTTCTCCCTTGTTCATGTTATTGAATCAAATTAGGATCTTCCATTCAATATGAATATACCACTTTGTATGATGACTTGTGTAAATAGAGAAATTGTTCGTGTTTTGATCAAAGACATGAAAACATTACATTACACAATTCTAATGTCAGTAATGTAAATAAGGATAAAGGAAAATCTACATTTTCCTTAATGTAAAAAAAAATGTAAAAAAAAAGGATAAAAGAAAATTTGCATTTTCCTTAGCGTAAATAGGATAAAAGGAAATGTACATTTTTCTTAATGTGGATTAAAAAGAGGATTTTGTCATTAAAAAAAAAAGATTTGTTACATTTTAATGTAATGGTAAGATAAGATTTTGTCATGAAAGTAAAAAATCACTTTTTGTTTGTATATTAAGAATGAGAATTTGCATTATATTTAAATTTACATTTTTACATTGTAAATTAAAAGATGATATTTTTACATTGTAAATAAAAAGGTGATATTTTTACATTGTAAATTAAAAGATGATATTTTTACATTGTAAATAAAAAGGTGATATTTTTACATTGTAAATTAAAAGGTGATATTTTTACATTGTAAATAAAAAAGTGATATTTTTACATTGTAAATAAAAAGGTGTTATTTTTACATTGTAAATAAAAAGATGATATTTTTACATTGTAAATAAAAAGGTGATATTTTTACATTGTAAATAAAAAGATGATATTTTTACATTGTAAATAAAAAGGTGTTATTTTTACCTTGTAAATAAAAAGATGATATTTTTACATTGTAAATAAAAACTGATATTTTTACATTGTAAATAAAAAGGTGATATTTTTACATTGTAAATAAAAAGATGATATTTTTACATTATAATTAAAAGATAAGATTTTTGCACTGTAAATAAAAAGTAGGAATTTACATTGTAGTTAAATTTACATTTTTTACATGTAAATAAAAAGTAGGAATTTACATTGTAGTCAAATTTACATTTTTACATGTAAATAAAAAGTAGGAAATGGCATTAGAATTAAAAACACATTTTCATATGTAAATTAAGAGTAGGATTTACATGTGAATAAAAATTTCATTTTTATATGAAGTTTAAGAAAGAGAATTTGCATTGTAATTAAAATTACACTTTTATTATGTAATTAAAGAGAAAATGCACATTGTAAATTGAAGGTACACTTTTATTTGTAAATTAAGAATGAGAATTGGTATGTAATATAAAATTTCATTTTTATATGAAATTAGAGGTAGGATTTTACCGGGCAAATTAAAGGACAGAATTTGACATGTAATATAAATTACATTTTTAATGTAATTAAAAGTATGATTTTATATTGTAAATTAAGAGACAAATCAAAAGATAGAAATTTACACTGTTAATTTACATTTTTAATGTAATTACAAAGAGAGTTTTATAGTGTAATTTAAGGGATGAAATTTACATTTCTAATGTAAATTAAAGAATAAGGGAGAAATTGGACTTTGAATTATAATTCACATTTTTAATGTAAATAAAGGGATAAAAGAATGTATTTAAAATGTTGAAATATTGTCTTCATTTTAAATGAATTAAAATTTAATGGAATCGGTAGTTGTTTAGTTCGTTGTTAAATCGAACGACGTTATTAAGGTTGAACGATTATATTTATATATATATGTAATTAATATTAAACGAATCGAGCGCGGTAGTTCGCGAGATCGTACCTTTAAACGACTATACCAAAAGATCCGACCGTCGGATTTTCCCAAAACTGGAACCGTTAGGACCGTCTTGGGAAAATCTTTCTAATGATATAAAATATGTTAAAAACCAACGGTCAGATCTCGAGAAATGTGAAAATCAAAATTGGTTGAAAGCAGCGCCAGGGTCGCCACTGACCCGTGGCGTCGTTAAATAAAGATTTAACTATTTTAAATAATTGAAATCAGAATTAATCGTTATAAAATAATATTAATGATAAGGAAGGATTTTGAATATATATATATGTATACGAGGATTATTTGGAAAGTCCGAGTTACTCTCATTCCAAATAATCAAACGACGTAAAGAATCGAAGTATGAAAATGGTGTATGAAGACCGTAAATCTTCCCTCGAATGGACAACGATCAAGATCCTGAATTGACTTGCTCCCATTTCAAGGGTCGTGGTAATTTCCCAAACGTACGTGTTGATTTCAGGGATATGCGGGTATATTCTTTCCATACTGGACATACGGGACGAGGGTATCTCCAGTTTCGTTCAGACACAGAACGGGCTTATAAATGGAATGTGTGTCCGACATTGTGCTCCTTTATATTGTACTTATTGATTTTCTGTCGAATGTATGAATGTTTGGTGGCGGAGAATTTATTCTCTTGCTTAACACCCTTTTGTATATTTTGGCAAAAGATTAATGGTAGGATATGGAGTGACAGTGTGGTATACTAAGATGCAATGATCAAAGTTTCTTTTTGAAAAGCAGAACCTTGTGGTGACGATCAAAGCACAGCTTGAATAAGCATAGCTTTGTGTATTACGTAGCTTCACGAGCCTCACAACCCGGTGGAGTCTAAAACGGGAGAAGGGAACGCAGGGAGAGCAGCACGTTTCTTTCTAGCTAGAAGTAGTGTCAGTGCTTAAACTGGCTGATATTTTACTTATGTGGATGATGGAATGAGGTGCCTCGGATGATAGGTCCTATAGGATCGGGAAACGTGTGTTCAGGAATAACTAATCCACGAAGCTGTATGTGTGGACCGACCCTGCAGCTTTCCAAGGGTTCACTGCGGGGGATCATGAGACATTAGCTAAAGTGTCTCGAATCGGTAAGGAGCTCCTCCCTAGCCTTGACTCAAGATGGAAACCAGATTCCAGATACGACCCTACGAATTTGATTGTATCACTAGTATGGAGGCATAGTATATGGTAGCTATGCTTCCTAGGATTGATACATTCATTTTGAAATATATTTTTATACACTAATAATAATATTAGATTCGTATTTATCGTATATAGCATGTTTAATCATCATAAGGTAATACTCTGTCCTCTGGTTTGCGTTGCATTGTGTGATGGGACTTGAGTCTTATGGTGATTTCATTTTTCCAAAAGCATTGCGTTGTTTGACGTTTTACTTATTCATTTGTTCAATCACTTTAAATTATGCCCGACAATCCATTGAAATAAACCCGTTTTGCGTTAGCGGCGTGGTCTTTGGATTTTCCTTATTACTAGTAGTTAAACTAGTTAAGAATTCTCACACCAGTCCCATGACTGACTCATAGTTTGTTTTCACCATTTGCAAACTCGGGTGCCTTCTTTTCCACACGGGCAACCAAGTGACAGGTCTAGCTTTCTTTGGAGTTGCTATCTTGGAGCTGCTTATCTATCTTGGAGTTGCTTATTTGGAGGTGCTTATGTTGGACCACGAAGATCATCTATCATTTATCTTTTATTTGCGATTTATCTTTAGAACTTGAGACATCCAAACTTATTTTATTTCTAGTTGTTCTATTTTGAAGTTGAGACTTATTTCCTTTTTGCTGAAACCTGATGTAATAATGTAGAACTCTGTGACTGAGGGATTCTGTGATTGATGACATTCATATTCCGCTGCTATGATGTTGTTATTCTATAGTTTTCCTTTACTATGTTGTATCTGTGATCTATATTGTTATATTTATGTTGTATTCCAAATGATTATTCCTTACTTTCATCCCGTGGAAGTTTGGGGTCATCACACCAGAAAAGTACAAGGGCTGGATCTTAGACTTAACTTATGATTATTGTATGGCTTATGGCATGGGAAACATAGACAACCAAATATCCTCAAATTATTGTATTTTGGTTTGTATTCATATAGTTTTTCATGTGGATATATGTAATTTAACACCTTAGTAGGTGTAACAACCTAGAAAATCTGAACCAATTTAAATTTTTTAAATTGGCTATTTTAGTGAATTTAAAATAATTAAAATAAATATTTTAATTAATAACGACGAAGAGTAAGTTGGAATCGACGTTTGAAAATAAATATAATTACTTTGAATTATAAACAAGGCCTGGAATGGCGCGGTAGTTTCAAATTTTCATTTCAAACTTTGACTGACTGTACCGGGTGCAAAACAAAATGGATTTGAGTGAAACCAAAAATATTTAAATCTGTTAGTGAATACCTTTCTAACGAATCTGAAAAATCGAAGTTTCATAGCGGGAAGCAAAAGTTATGGCCAAATGAATTTTCATAAAGGTCGCTATAGAGTTTATATAGCCCGTGAAAATGGCCATTTTGCAAACGACCTCGGAATTCGACGAAATTACTTTTGTTGGATTCCGGCTGTCAAATTATTGCTAGGTTTCAAATTTCATAATTTTTGAAGCTAGTATGTGAGCGTGGCAAAGGAAAATGTGTTTGGTCGATTTCTATTAAATTGGATCGACCAGAAATTGGCCATTTTGCAAACGACCTCGGAATTCGATGAAACCACTTTTGTTGGATCCAGGATGTCAAATTGTTGCTAGGTTCCAAATTTCATAACTTTTGAAGCTAATATGTGAGCGTGGCAAAGGAAAATGTGTTTGGTCGATTTCTATTAAATTGGATCGACCAGAAATGGGCCATTTTTCAAACGGTCTCAGAATTCGACGAAACTAGTTTTGTTGGGACCGTATCGTCAAAACATAGCTAGATTTATTTTTCTGGAATTTTTCGAATCAGTTTGTGGCCCTGACAAATTGAAATGTACGTTCAAATCGAATATTGAATGTTTTATATTTTAATTTGAAGGAAAACTGACTCAAACAGTCGAATGGGCCTACGAAACATATCCCATTGTGTTCGGAATGGGGGTATTTAGCTAGGGACGACAGTCGTTGGGTTTGGATTGGGGTTCATGTGAGAAAGAGGGTATTTTAGAAATTTAAAAATATATAAATTAATAAAAAAAATCCCATTCGTCCACATCAGAATCTTCTCTCTCCCTGCTGCTCCGATTAAAGGCGGAAACCCCTTCTTCACATCCCGATCAATTTCTGGCCGCCACGATCATCGAACGCCCCTGCCACAGTTGAACTTTTTGAAGAACTCTCTCTCCTCTCCAAATCTATACTTGGAGCATCACCCCTCATCGCCTGTAGGTGGAGAATCACTTCCCCGGACGTTCAACCTTCAAGCCGCCGCCATCAGCAAGGACCACCGAGTGGGCCCCCACCACCACGCGCGGAGGCGCCCCTCCTCCTCCTTCGTCATGGCACTGGCCGATCGTCCTGAAGTGGCGCGGATTTCGAGAAAAATGAAGACCTAGTTTCGAACCCTTCAATGAGGTAATGGGTGAAATAATTTTCAACTATTATATAGCACTTTAAAGCGCTACGGTTTTTGATTTTACTGTAAAAATCATATCTTTTTCGTTTGTTGATGAAATTCAGTGAAACAAGAGACAGTGGACTCGTGTGGACGTCTTCTACATTCTAGAAGAGACCGCATATTTTTCTGAGCCTTCTGCTATTTTTGATGGAGTGGAACCCAATGTGAGATTTCTAAATTATAAACGATATGGAAAACGGCGATGTATAAATTATATGATCGATGTATGAGTTATATAAGCGTTGCACACCTCTTGTATAAGCGTTGTATAAGTTGTACGTTCGATATATATAAGTTATATATGCATTATAAAAATTATATATGTGTTGAAATAGAAGGGAAATGCTTATATATATATATATACACACACGCCCCTCGTCCACAAACCATGGACGATATTTATTGTTTGTGATTGGTGTGAAAATTGGTTGATAGCGAATGGTTGATTAAAATTGTTTGTGGTTGAAATTTGTTGATTGTGGTTGAAATATACCCGTTTGTGGTTGAGAATTATTTGGTTGAAACCACATAGGATTAGTTTGTGGAAAAGAAAGAAAAATATATACATGCCGCCTGCGTGCGAACTAGATGCATGAAATCCCCATTGTCAAAAGCTGCGAGGCTTTAAGGTAGAGCGAGGAGCCGTACTAGGGACGACCCCGGTTTTAACTACCCTGCCGTTATGCTGCCGAAATTTTGAATAATATTCATGTGTTAGAATTATTTTCATGTGTTGAACCTATATTCGTGTGTTGAATAGGAATTCATGTGTTGAACGACATTCGTGTTTTGAAATAAAAATCACCTTTTTATTTATATATATAAACTATAGAAAACATTCATGTGTTGAATAGAAATTCATTCGTTGAATAGAAATTCATGTGTTGAATGGTATTCGTGTTTTATATAAACTGTTTTAAAAATAAAAATCACCTTTTTATTTATATATATAAACTATAGAAAAAATTCATGTGTTGAATAGAAATTCAATCGTTGAATAGAAATTCATGTGTTGAATGGTATTCGTGTTTTGAAAGGAATTGTTTTATAATAAAATCATATTTTTATCATCTATATGAACTATATAAAATAGTCGTGTTTTGTAAGAAATTGTTTTATAATAAAAATCATATTTTTACCATCTTTATGAACTATATAAAATATTTGTGTTTTGAAAGAAATTGTTTTATAATAAAAATCATATTTTTACCATCTATATGAACTATATAAAATAGTCATGTTTTGAAATAAATAGCTTTACAATGAAAATCACATTTTTATTATATACATGAATTGTTAAAAATAGTGAAGTGTTGAAATAAAAGTCAGTTGGATAAAAATATCATTTTTATCAAAGGTATGAAAAGAATATCGTTTTGTAATCGAAGAATCGATTATATTTATATATATATAAATATAATTAAAATTAATCGAATAACGAAGCTGCAGTTCGTGTTTTGAAACCGCGATTTCAAACGATTAGTGCGGGAGATCCGACCATCGGATTTTTCCGAAACCGAAACCGTTGGGTTCGCTTTGGAAATATCTTTCCAAAGACACCAACTTTGTAAAGATCCAACGGCTGGATTGTATGGAATGTTTAATTCAAATCTAAAGAAAAACAGCACTAGAATCGATTATATATATATATAAGTATAATTAAATTAAATCGAATAACGACGCTGCAGTTCGTATTTTGAAATCGAAACTTCAAACGATTGTACCGAGAGATCCGACCGTCGGATTTTCCCGAAACTGGAACCGTTGGATTCGTTTTGAAAAGATCTTTCTAATGATATAAATTTTGTGATGATCCAACGATTGGATTTTCAGATATGTGTAAATCAAATCAGAAGAAAAACAGCGCCACGGCCGCGTTATGGCCTGAAGCGTTGTTTAAATAAATTAGCTATTTTTAAATAAATAAAAATAGCGATAAATCATTGTAAAAAATTATAAATGATATGGAATGTGAAATTTAGAAACTAACTGAAGGTTAGCTAAGTCGAATGGTTTCCCGGATTTTGATCTGATGTTGGTTTCGGCCTTCGGGGTTAATATTTGGGGAATCATTCTCTTATTGATTTATGGTTAGTGACAAATGAATTAGAATGAGGCGTATGTGTGTTTGTGTAGCACTTGTTTATTATATACGTGAGTTGCTCAGAAAGACCGGGTTTATCCCATTCTAAATAACTGAATCGACGATAAGAAATCGAAGATGAAGATGGTGGTCGAAGACCGGAGATCTTCACCTCGTTTGGATGGTAACTGATGTCCTGATTGGGAGGCATCCCGAAATATGGATAATGAGTGGTGATCGTCCAGATGTATGTGGAGATCGATGGGTTTACGAGGTATATAGTGCCTCTGGTTTCGTTCAGACCCAGAATGGACTTGCAAATGGACTGTGTGTTTGACATTGGAATTCATTTTGTGTGATTGATAGCCATCAGTTGCATGGTGTGAATTGCCTGTGTGGCATACTAAGATGCAGTGATCAAGGCTTCTGTTGAAAAGCAAAGTCTTGTGGTTGATGATCAAAGCACCGCCTGTGTGGCGTAGCTTTGTGTATAACGTGAATTCGCGAGCCTCGCACCCCGGTATGAACCAGAAACGGGAGAGGACCTCAGGGAGGGCATGCGTTTCCTTCTAGCTAGAGGTGGTGTCGGTGCTTAAACTGGCTTACATTTATATTATTTTCACCTATGTGGTTGTTGTTGTTGCGAGGCTCCTTAGATATATCAGTGACTATGTGAAGCCGATGGAGTCATTCGTTGGCTCATTTACGCCCCAAAGGGCAGGGAAACGTAGTTTCAGGAATTTTAATCCACATCGGTGGACCGGCCCTGTCGCTCCAAGGGTCGATGCGCTCTGACCCTGAGACATGGGCTAGATTGTCTCGAAGTCGGTAAGGACTATCCTTTGCCTTGGTTCATGACGGAAATCCAATTTCCAAATACGTCATCGTGCGGTTTTGATTGTAAACCTATATTTGGCGACATAGTGGCATGGGACGCTCATGTCGTCTATGATTGATATTTATGATTGTGTATGAAATTAGAAACTAACTGGAAACGAGCTAAGATGGGTGGTTTCCTGGGTATTGGTCTGATGTTGGTTTCGGCCTCGGGGTTAATACCCAGGGAATCGCTCTCTTACTATTTTACAGTTGGAGTATGATTAAGAATTTAACAATAAAATTTACATTTTAAATGGTTTGTTTTGCTCGTATCAAGCATATCTTGGTCGATATAAGGTAAAACTCTATCCCCTGGTTTGCGTTGCATTGTGTGATGGGACTTGAGTCTTATAACAGCTTCATTTTTATTAAAGGCATTGCGATGTTTTAAAAGAATTTACTTAGTTTAATGTATTGGCAATCATTGGAGTAAACCCGTTCCGCGAAAGTGGCGTGGTCCTATGATTTGCCTTCTTGATGTTGTTTAAGCAGTTAAGTAGATTTCTCATACCACACTACAAGAAAATATGATACAGATAACATTGTATGATAGCCTTATACTAAAATGCTATAATAAAATAGTTAAAGAAAAGAAAATAATGTATAAATTGTGCTATATAAAAGGAGCAAATAAAATAACAAATAAATTAAGCTATACATAGTATAATCCGCTATGTTTGCATTCGTGAAACAAAAAGCGGGAGCGAAAAAAGAAACGCGGGACAAAGTAAAAGTTAAGGCCACGAAATCAGAAAAATCCCTCCATCACATTAAAAACTATCCCCAAATCACTAAAAAGTTCGATTCACTGGAAGGCCGCCATCTCTCATTCAATCCAACATCCAAAGTCATCCATCTCCTACTCTGTCAAAGGTAAATCTCGAGCATCTCCTACTCTGTTGATACTCTTCATCTTTCTATCGTTGTAATTTTTATTCAAATGTTCAAATTTTCGATGCTTGGAAAACCGTTTATAGTATGTTAACCGAGCACTAATATTTTTATTTATAATTTTGCTATCAAAATCAAAATCTCTAAATTTATTTTCATGATTTATTTAGCTATTTTGATTGATCTGTTCCGTTTCGTTTTTTTGTTTTTGTTTTTTTTGTGGACGATCTGAATTTGATAGGTTTGAATTTGAGTTGGTTGTGCTATGATGTTTCAATTGCGCACCTGTGTATGTATTTGTTAAATGATGCTAAATTAACCCAATAATTACGTCTTGAGACCCACTTAAAGTTTCTCCTTTGACGTAAGTACTCGATATTAACAAAAAGAGGACTTTCTTGTCATAACAATAATTTGGATGATGATTACTGCTAGTTGTTATTGATTTTATTTGCTTATTGTGTCATCTGCAAGTTGCTGCTGTTGAGATTTTGCATGCTTCATTTTGTGGTACATGGAGCCAATTTGACCTGTTACTTTTGGCAATTTCTACATTACGACTGTTGTGTTGATAGTTTTGCGTGTACAAGATTATTCTTTAATCGTATAGATTGATTGTAACTTGTAAGTGCTCGCTGGTAGATGATCCAAATTACTTATTGAATTTTTTTAAATGGCTATAAAAAACTGATGTCAGATGGTTACGTCATACAACATTCATTTACTTTAGATGAAACATTTTACGGGGCTTGAATTGGGTACTTAAATTAGTCAAAAATAGTTTATGATCACAAGTTCTTTTATTGAACACAGGAAATATGAATAACTATTAATTGATTGTCACATTCATGTGATAAAATCTTTTTCTTTTTTTTTAACTTTTGGGTTGCAGTTAGAATTGATATTGCAAAATGTTGTTCTGTGTTTTCAAAATTAATCATTGTACCTTGTGATATGTATATGGTAAAAGAAGGATCATCATTTTATAAAATGATATTTAAGCAGTTGAATTGAGTATTGTTATTGACACTCTAAATTTAAATATGATGGAGATTCCCATCGAGATTCATCGACTGTCTCTTTCATATCCACTTTCTGAATGTCAGTAACAATATCTGTTGAATTTTAGTAATTCACAATGCCTATCATTAGAAACCCTGCAAGCTTTGTTATTTAATAGTGAAAACAAATCTTTAATCCGCTTTTTCTGTTAAAGTAATTTCATTATGTGTAGCTGAAATAAGATGAATGAAACTAATAAAGAATTGTTCTGTTTTACAACTAATTATGAAATAGAGACTCAATTTACATTTGAATTTTGCGTCAGAGGCTCCAATAATCAGGTATATTGAATTGTGGTTATAGTTGATGCGAATTTCAATCTGGGTTAGGTGTGTGTAGACTTTAGTTTATTAGCTGTTTATTTACGTGATCATGTAAACACATGGTTAATCACTTAGGAATCAAAGATGTTGCACCTTGTGGCCCGTAAGCAAATATTTTACATTTTGAATATCAGTTTTCTTGGCAAATTAACAAGAACCGACATTGGTTTTCTTTAGCTTCTTTTGGTAGTTGTATATCAATGGTTGTTTAGAAACCATATGTTAGAGGAAGAAATGTAAATTTATTTATTTATGCATCTTTCTCATAGAATATTCATTTTTATATTTCATTTATGCTTAAGAGTAGCCATTTTCCTGTCTGGAAAGCGGACATATTCTTGAACAAAACTCATTATGTGTTAACTTCAGTAATCATTACAATACTTCAGTGATGCATACGTTGTCGGCATTGATAAATAACTTTATTTGGTTATTCAATAAACATGCTATATAAGTACATTTTTACTTTGTCTTACCCCTTCAGCGGTCACTTTTATTTTATACTGACACATCCGTGAAGTCACTTGTACTGACATAATATTTTTGGTAAGACATGAAACATACTTTGACATGTTTGAGATTGCTAGGCCAGGCTTAAGATTTCTATCAAAATAATTATAATAAAATCAAGTAGACACATGTCAAGCGTATAATATAAATAATAAACTTTAAAGATGGCAGTATGAACACATAACATATATTGTCCTTCATCTGGGATAGTATAATTTATCTTCTTGTTAGCGCTGCATAAATTGGTTCTCTAAGGATATTTATCATTTCAGCAATTATTTACTTTTTAAAAAATGCATTACAACACCGAAACAAAGATTATGAATGATAAATCAGTTAAGTTCATTCTGTTGAAGTTGGGAATCAGCTTGAACAACATAGTGACACTATTTTAGTTGGAATTTCTGTTCTCTAGTGGAAACTTGTGACCACCTTGCGTATGGCTTTCAACTGCATCTTGCACTGAACCAAACCTTCTCATGATAGTTCTTTTATAATTCAGTATATGTCCCTAAATACGGCTATATTTTTTCACTATATTTTTATGCAGCTCATATATATAGCTGAAGGTTCTACTACAGTGGCAGGACATGCCCTAAGTAATCACCTTGCATCCAAAATGTACTTGCCTTATGGCATGATAGAAATAGGGGATTTGGATTTTTCATGTGCATACAACTGAAAAACGTACTTGCCTTATCGCGTATTTAGCTACCCATTACCGACAACCATGAATCATGTAGTGTTGGTCTTTCTCTTTCTTTCCTTTCTATAAGTAAATTGTAGAGCTAAAAAAAATGCAGAGACTAAATCTGAGTTACTCGTCAACCCACAATATATGAAAATATGTACACATTACATCTGCATAAGAGGAAATTCTAGATAAAGATAATATTTCTCCTTTGTGCATAAAAATGTTTCTGGTTTTATCGAAGTACTTTGTTATTATCATGTCTTGCATTCGCATATAATGAAAATTTTGAAATCAAATATCAAAAAACAAGTTAACTATGAAAATTATCATGTTTCTGTATGCATAGACATTTATTTCTGTATGCATAGACATTTATTACCATGATTCTTCACCTACATTACTAAACAAATTCACTCTAGTAATATAGACATTTATTTCTGTATGCATAAGAGCAAACTGTATATGTCCCTTTATAATAATTTGTAGGTTAAATCAGCTGAAGGACTCTGCACAGAATGTGCAGAGAGTTAGTTGAGTACTGCTTTTTCTAGAAGGGATTCAGGGCGTATGATAGTCATACTCATTTACAAATTCCTGGTACAACTAACATAATGGAATACTCATACTCCTTTACACAGAGTCCTTTATCCTTGGTTAAAGCCCGCAATACCAGTAGTAACACTATATTTGGCAGTTTTACGCAAAAAAAATTACGAATCATTTACCTTATAAAAGATATTCATGTTTTCAGGTATTAATTATAATTTTGACTTATTTTATATTTAAGGGCGAGGATCTATTAGTGATACATTTGTAAACAATGGCGATGCTATGCGAAAGTCGTGGAGGTCACATGACCCCACTAGCAATTTTAGAAAAAAATAGCATTGTTCTTTTGATCTCTCAAAAAAGGACATACCCCATCCTTTGCTCTACAATGCCTAGAAATTAATTCACAGCAGCCACTGTTTTCGGTCGACACAGCGACCAAGGTAATCTCCTCTGTTCCTTGGCAGTTTCATGTCGCAAATATGAACTCAAATTTTTTGAATTCAAGGAAGTAAAATCTTCGGAATTCTTCCAAATTCGATCGTTTTGAATTTAAAACTTGTACATTAGTAGAAAAAAATTCTGATATTCAAAAATCGGATTTTGATAGTTAACTTGTTTTTTTATATTTGAATTGAACCTGTAGTGGATTTGCTGTTACATGTTTTTGATTTTACCGATTAGAAGACTAAAAACTCCATCGATAAATTATGTACCACGGTAAAATGATGAAGATGTTTTGAAGTTACATGCCCATTAATGTTTATTCAGTGCAGCTCTATGCTATCAACTAAAAATATTTCAAGTTGCTTTGGATGTGGAGAAATACAAATATAACACAGAAAACATCATGTTTTGAACTAGAAAACATCATGACTGATGTATTCTAGGGTTTTAACCTGTGTTCAATTTTTTTTTGTCTTCATCATCGTATTCAAAGAGCCAAATTACCATATAATTTCTAGTGTTTAATTCCAAGAATGATAATTTTTGCAAAGCTTTGTTCAACCAGAGAATGATAGTCTGAGTAGCAGTCCTAAAATGCTGTAGGAAAATAACCTTCAGTATATTACAGGTTGATTACATTAGCAAACTGTATCTATGTTTTTTTCCTATAGCTGTGTAACTTTATGGTTATTGCTGTCGTACGTTGTAGGAAAATAACTTTCAGTATATTACAGGAAAATAACCTCGTGCCCTGTTCCCTTTGATTACTACTGTCGTATGCTCCTCGTTTCCGAATTGTCGAGCCCAACTGCTCCTCCTCCTTCCACTGCTGCAGGTGAGTTTCGACTCATGATTTTCTTATTTCAAGTAGTTAACTTTGATAGGTACTGAATTCAAATAGCTGAATTAGGATTAGTTGTTGTTTATGGTTATTGTTGTTATTGCGACTGATAACCGAAAGGTAGTTATTGGAATTTATGTTTGTAGTTGTCGCCAATTTACTGTCTCATCCTTAAGAACTAAACCTGGCCATTTAATTATTTGGTGATAGCATATTGACTAGTTGGGACACCATATTCTACTGCATTTAGGCCTTTGTACCATTATATAAGAGTATACATTTGCAGTCAGTAGCCTTTTACTCATGAAGGTATTCCATTTGTTTTAGATATCTTACCAAACTAGCCTTATATTTTAGATAAGATATTGTGCCATGAGTTAAAGCTGCCCTTCATTTGATTTTATCATGAATACACATATTCCAGTATGGGATAAATTATATATGCGTGTTGATAGCATACGTATACATCCATATGCTTGCTGCCTCGATCATTTATCGGCTACCTTTGTCCGAGTTCTGTCTTGACACTTTATTCGCGTAGAGGCCACATACGTGTATACGTATACACCGTGTACGAATGCCTGTATTATTGGCATACATCGAAAAAAAAGGGGAAATTTTTAACTATTGTTTCCGGGTTAATTATGTGCTAGACGTCTGACATCCATGAATAAACATTTGAGCTTTTACAGAGTTTAAACTAAACGTATTGTAAGACGCCTTAGCCTTCTTAGAATTCAAATGGATATACTAAGGGTTGTTATCTAATGCCCGAGCCTGTTGAGTTGGTTAAAGATGGGAAATTTTGTTCCATAACTCAAGTATGCAAAAAAGAGACTAACGCTTTGTGTTTGTGTATGTTATGATAACTCAAGCGAGACTGCACATGATAACTTTTAACTACAAACAAAATAAATGACATGACCTTAAATAACATTTCCTTTGTTCTTTATGACTTCTTCGAGCGAAAATATTAGATATACTTTGTTACTCACTTGAACCATACCGTTTTTACAGTCCCTACAAATATACACTATTGTTTCATGCACCATAACCATACTGGTTCATTTTTAAAAGCCACACCCGTTCAGCTAGTATTAGGTATTTGAAAACTTCGTTACACTGTTACCAACCTGAAGTATACATAAGTGATGTGTGTGTGTGTGTGTGTGTGTATATATATATATATATGTATGTATTTCTTTTCCATGTCTTACTTGAAAAACTTGAATTTGCTGCTTCACTTTTGCATTTTCGGGTTTTGGCCTTCCAATTCCCTTTAGTTTGCTATTCCTTGTACATACTTACTACCCTGGGGTTACTACTTACTGTACTGTGATTTTATTTGCATTTGTAATTTTGGAGGACTAGATGTATAATGTGGAAGCCTCGATTCATTTTGCAACTAGCATCTAGGGATTCATAAAGAAGATGCCTATCTGATTTTATTGGAGCATATTAGATTCATTTATATTAAGGATTTGATTTGCTTAAATGGAACTAACTTACTCGTGCTCAACAACTAAATGGAGAACGGATGCTGTTTCACTCAAAGATAACTAGTAGCCTTGTTGGCATGAACTCCATTTTTAAGATATACATTTTTCTGAACATTAATCAAGAAAATAGATGGAATTTGAACGTTAAACAAACTTATAATTATTGGGTTCATACTGTGTAGTATGCTTAAGTGGAGTATATCATTGATAACCCGGAATTGCCTGCACTAGTTGTTTTTGAGTTGCCAGTTGTTTTATTATAAACCTTTTGCACCCTGTCTCGTGTGAACTGCTGCAGTGAGTTACCATGAACTTGAGTATTTTTGCACCAATTTTTTTTCATGCGTATACACCTGCTAGTACTGCCATGCATCGTACACATAAACTATTGAACCCTGCATTTTTCAACCTTGATTTCTGGAAATAATTGTACACACCTGGTTGGTTCGGCTTTGATTTTCAGGGTTAGATGCTCACATATTTTTGTGCACTAGACTGGAATAAATTTGTTACCCAGGTTGAAATAACTTTTGGGTTTGTTTTTGTTTTGCCATGAAACCCAAATCTTACTTTCTGTTCCCTAATGTACCTTAATCAAGTAACGTGTGGATTGTATTGACTGTTTCCAGTCCATGCATGCTGGTTGCAACACTACATTTGAAGACATTATTTTTTTCAGATTTTAACCAATATATCTTGGCAGTTTTATTGAACCATTTAACACATGTTTGAATATGATAACTTGCTAAATCATATTTGGACCGTTAAGCGCATATTTCAATATAACAATATATCTTGGCAGTATTTCTATGAACTGCCTTGATAATGTGTGCCCGCCTTACACCGCTTGACCCCGTTGGTAACCACTGCATCGTGTATCTTGCTTTTCTTAAAATTTAGTATTTATATCTTTCATTATTTGTTGCCGATTGGAACCGATATTCCTTCACATGCATCTTGAAATGTGGGTATATACATATTTTTATGTGTATACATATATGTTGTGTAATCGAACATCGACAAAAAAAATTGTCTTGCACCTAAGAAGATAGTAATAACTATTTGTTCAAAAGAAAAACTGCTTTAGTCTGTGATGGTGGGGTTGAATTGTTCAAAAGAACTACGCTAACTTACATTACTGAGAATACAAGTACAACAGTGGGGTTGAAGTACTGTGTCTGCGATTACCATCCTAATCTTTGACGTTCATGATATTGTGTGTTGAGTAAATAGTAGTATTAGCTTGAACTCCGGATAGATCAGTGTGTGATTAGTCGTGTGGCAACTGGTGTACAGTTAGTGATTTAGTTGGTTAAACTAGTATGGTTACTTAGTACAATAGTGGGGAGACAGTCATGTGGCAACTGGTTTACAATAGTTGGTGTGATTTTTCAACTAATTTATGTGTCGGCAAAGCATCATTAGTCTTGTCAGAGTCAATTTCAGACTTCCTTTGCTTGAAAACATTGTTGTGTCAAGATTTTGCTGTCGTCGGAACAACTATAAGTACTATAGGCGATTGACTTTTGATGGCCTTAGCTACTAACTTCTTAGTTTCATCTCTTTCATTAACTGAAATTACCAAATCTTTAATTTTTGGGCTACAATTCTAAGAATCCAGAAGTCCAACATTTCCTACATTCACATTTTCTTTCCAGTTTATACCAGTAATCTCCCCATCCTCTCATTCATTTGCAACTATCTCATTCAAAAATTCAAAAGAGTTAATGATCTCAACAAGAATATTAACACTTTTTATATGATAAATTCTATTCACAGCTTCGATTTCATGCATTACACCATTTCCATCTGTCGTACTAGGTTCAGCAGCCACAGCTTCTAAGTTGACATTAGACCATTTACCTTTATACTGTTATTTTCCTTGGTTGTTTGGGATTATGAGAAATTCAAACAGCTTGACACTTCATTAGTAAAACTGAGCTACGCCCTGTTCAAATATTTAATAGTCTAAATGATTCCATTTTATGAAACGTGGATCATATTAACACCACCATATTTCTCAGACTGTCCTGTATCTTTAAGCTTTCAAGAAGCTTAAAGTATTGTCGGCCTGATGACATGTTTGTTCAGCATTTACACTGTCTTTTTCTTTGAATGTGTCTGTTTCTTATAGCTTATAGGGTCTTTCTTTGAATGCGTCTGTTTCTTGTAGTTTATATGGTCTTTCTTTGAATTCTCATGTCTTATATGGATATAAATTGTAATATTACCTGTTGCACGCAACATCTCTATGGTCTTTCTTTGAATTCTCGTGTCTTATATGGATAGAAATTATAATATTACCTGTTGCACGCAACATGTTGGATATAGAGATTACAACGTTGATTTCAAAAATATAACCTGTTGCATGCAACATATTAGATACAGAAATCACAACGTTGATTTCATAAATATAATCTGAAATTACAAGCAAGATATAACCTGTTAGAATGGCGTGGATAGAAATTACTGTTCATAAATGAATTGCTGAAAATTGAGCATTTATGAAATAACCGTTGGTATTATCTGAACATGGAATATTTTTTTCCTTTAATGTTGGTGTTGGTATGAAACTGAGCCAGGCCCTATTTAATAGTCTAAAAGAAACTAAGCCTGAGAAATATGGTGGTGTTCAAATGAGCTAATAATATTGAGATGACATCAAATTGTTACATTTTTTCAATTTGATTGTGTTTCTTGCATTTTGCTTTGTTACAAGACTGTAACTTGTGCTTGTGAATTGCAGGTTCTACAAGTTGGATGAGCTTACAAGCTGAAGACTAAGTGATTTTTCATGTAATCTTGTTTTGAAACGATGTTTGAACAACATGTATGTTGACTTATTTCTATATTTATTAGTAGATTTGTTAACTATGACTTTGTAATTGAAATCAAATATGCTTTTGGTATTAATTTTTTGCTATTGGCAGTTTTGTCTTGTGAATTTACTGCTTAATTGTTTGAACTGTGCACAAATTAAATAAGAGATTTGCTATATAATGATTATAGGTGAAATATGTGCTATATATTATTAAAAATATTAATAGTGGAAAATTGCAAATATGGAATATAAGGTGAAATGCTATAAATAGTGTGGAAAATCTTTTCATAGCATTGAATGTGTACTACGAAAAAACTGATAACGCTATGTATACTACAAATATTCATAGTGGAAAACTCCACTTATCGAATCAAAATGTGAAATGCTATAAAATCGTGTGGAAAACATTTCATACCACTATATATGAGCTATGAAAATAGTGATAATGCTATAAAAAAAGCGAGCATTTAACATGGTAAGGCCTAAACGCTATAGATAATTAGGGTATTCAATAATAGCGGAATTTTTTTAGAAAACGAAATGGAAAACATTTTTCCATAGCAATGAATATATGCTATGATATTATTGATAACGCTATAAAAAAATAACATGAGATTTTAGTGCGTAAATATAATGGCACGGTATGAACGCTATGTAAAACATTTCATGTTGGTGAACGTGCGCTATAAAATGTATAATACTATAGCATTTAGATTTGAGTTATAAGATATAACAGGGCTATTATTGCATGTCGTTATATAGCGTCGTCACCAATGCTATGATAGCCTATTATAGCGTTTTTCACGTGCTATTAAAAGGTAAATCTGTTGTAGTGCCAGTCCCACGACTGACTCGTAGTTTGTTTCACTTGAAAACTCGGGTGCCCCTTTTTCTACACGGGCAGCCTTGTATTCAGGTTTTAGCAGGCTCTTCCTGGATAGCTGGAGCTGTAGATGGATTCTATCATTTATCTCTTTTTATGTTGTTCAGCTCTTATTGTACATATTATGTTTATTTCCGCTGTAGACATTTATGTATACCTGAACTGTATTTGTACTAAGTATGATCCTGTATGCTATGTAACTCTGATGATTATGTTTATCCAGTGTATTATTTGTTCATTATCTGGTGTATTTATTTATTTCTATTCTGCTATTATCTGTTTATGTGTTATATTCCAAAGATTACCCTTGACACCGTGGTACGGGGTTTTGGGGTCGTCACAACGTGGTATCAGAGCTTTGGTTAAGCTTAGTACTGGAATATAACATATTAACGAACTCGTCAGAAATAGAACCAATAGTGTTCTAGGACGGGTAACTCATTACAGAAAGGATCAGTAATATCCTAGTATGAGTAAAGCAAAATGAAATACACCCCAGTAGACACATTTACATTAAAGTATTTGTATCTATATTTTGAAATGTCTTTTCTGTTGACCTGACACTTGATCTGCTATTTGCAGAAGTACTAGAAATTGAGTGTTAGAAACAGAAGAAATGCAGAACCAGATCTAGAGGCTCTATTAAAGAGATATCGAAATCTGGGCGGAGCACAATTCTCAGGCAATGAATCTATAATTCAAACTCAAACTTGGATGAGTTCTGTTGAAAGAATTTTTGAACGTATCCAGTTGAGAGATGATCAGAAAAGATTAGTGGCATCTTGGGCGCTCAAAGAAGAAGCTTTAATCTGGTGGGAAACAATCATCAAGGATAATCCAGAAGGTGATATCACTTGGAATAGGTTCAAAGAGATTTTCCTAGAAAGATTTACTCCCCCTGGAGCAACTGAGCGGTTATGTGATGAATTCTCATATCTGATACAAGGAGATATGACCATTCCAAAATATCATAAAAAATTCAACGAACTTCCTCACTTTGCTCCTCATCTAATTCAAAATCCGAAGAGGAAGAATATGAGGTTTATTCATGGCCTGCAAAGAAAATACCAAAGTGAAGTTATGGGGCATGTGAAGCTTCCTTTTTCAGAAATGATTTATATGGCTTATCAGTATGAAGATCTCCATAAGAAAGGCATGTTGTGCGACGAAGAGGAAGTCAGTTCTAGTAATAAAGGTGAGTCTGAAACTGATCGTCTTGAGGCCAATACGATATCTGAGGTGAGTGAGAAGCCCAAAGTCAATCGGAAAAGGGCCAGATCTGAGAAAGAACCAGTAACGACCGCCATATGCAATAACTGCCATAAGCAAGGGCATTTGCAAGGAAATTGCAGATCTTTAAAGAAACAAAGAAAGGATGGATATAGAGCCAATCGAAAGCAAAAGAAGAAGAGATTTAGACCTGATGAGGAGTTTCAAGAGAATAGGGAGTGCAAACAATGCCATAAGATTGGTCATCTTGCAAAGGATTGTTCGCTCTTAAACAAGCCTGAAATAGTTCAAGTGAATGAAGTAGCAGAAACTTCTAAGCCCTCAGCTAGTCAGGAAAGGTCTGATGTTTTGGAAGGCACGCTTAATGTCAAAAATATTCCAGTTAAAGTACTGTTTGATACAGGCGCGTCGCGAAGCTTTATTGTAAAGAATGCAGTTAAGAAGCTAGATTTGAATTTGAAAAAGCTCAAAGAACCCATCACTGTCCATAATCCGGTTGGAAGTTCTCTCGATCTTAGCTGGATTTGCACGGTGCCTGTCTCTTTTTCCTGTTATAAGTTCCCTACTATCTCGATCGTCATGAATTTTACTGAATTCGATCTTATTTTTGGATTAGATTAGTTAACCAAATACGAGGCTGAGGTTAAATGCGCCGAGAGAGTTGTCAAGGCAAAGGCCCAATTAGGGAACTATATAACCATACCATGTGAGGGCCCGAATTCAAATAGAAAAGATTTCTGGTCAGCTTTGGATGTTTCTCCTGCTCAAATAGAAAATATCCCTGTAGTCACAGAGAATATTCCGGACCTCATCAAAGATATTTCTGTCGTCAAGAATTATGCGGATGTGTTCGAAGAAGTTGTTAGCTTACCTCCATAGAGAGAAATTGATTTCAAGATCGCTTTAATTCCGAACGCAAGGCCAGTAGTGCACGCTATTCGGAGAATGACTCTAAAGGAGAAAGAAGAACTAGACAATCAAACTCGACAGCTTGTATGGAAGGGTCTGATCAGGCCTAGTTTCTCTGATTGGGAAGCAGTAGTGGTGTTTGTCCCAAAGTCTGACGGTACTCTGCGACTATGTGTGGATTATCACAACTTGAATAAACAGACAATAAAGAATAAATATACATTGTCGCGAATCGATGATTTATTGGATCGTCTGAATGGAGCACAAGTATTTTCAAGGATGGACCTAGCTACAGGTTTCCATCATCTTCGTATTGCCGAAGAGTGTGTTCCTATGACAACATTCAGAGGTCCCGACTTATTCTATGAGTGGTTAGTAATGCCGTTCGGCTTATGTAACGCTCCAGCTTACTTTGTCGATCTGATGAATAGAGTGTTCAGAGGAGTCCTGAATAAGTTTGTTATGGTTTTTATTGAAGATATTCTAATCCTCTCTAAGTCAAAGGCCGAACATGAAAAACATTTGGAGCAAGTTCTAGAAATTCTGAGAAGGAATGTATTGAAAGCCAAACTATCCAAATGTATATTCTGGTAAGATGAGGTGAAGTTTCTGGGCCACGTCGTATCAAAAGAGGGAATTGCTGTGGATCCAAGTAAAATCACAACTATTCAAAATTGGAAACAGCCTAGTACTCCCACAGAAGTTCGAAGTTTACTTGGTCTGGCTAGTTATTACCGGAAGTTCATTAAAGATTTTTCGAAGATATCTAGTCACTTAACAAAGCTTACAAAGAAGCACTCAAAATTCAAGTGGACTCCAGAATGTGAGGAGGCTTTTGAGGAGCTAAAGTTAAGATTAACAACGACTCCAGTGTTAACGATTATCGACGGCAATCAGGATTTAAAAGTCTGGACAGATGCCTCTAGAGAAGGCCTTGGTGCAGTATTAATGCAAAGAGGTCAGGTTGTTGCTTATGCAAGCCGTCAGCTGAAGCCACATGAAAAGAACTACATCACTCATGATCTTGAGTTGTTGGCTATAGTATTTTCTTTGAAAAACTGGAGACACTATCTTCTGGGTGAGAAATTCGAACTGTTTACAGATCACCAGTGGCTAAAGTATCTGTTCACCCAGAAAGACTTGAATCTGAGGTAGCAACGTTGGCTAGAGTTCCTTCCAGCATACGATTTTGAGATTCTGTACACTCCGGGAAAGCCAATGTCGTGGCTGATGCGTTAACTAGAAAGAATGTAACGATCGCCAGTTTTATTATTGCGACTTCTTTGATTGACAAGATATCTGCACTACAAAAAGACGACAAATTTATTAAGGGAATGAGCCAGCAGATTCATGAAGGCAATGCTTCAGATTTCCAGCTCGATAGCAAAGGGATTCTGAGATTACAAGGACGAATTTGTGTTCCAGAGATTCCTGAACTCAGAAGAGATGTGCTTGATGAATGCCACAAATCTAAGCTCAGTATCCATACGGGTGTGAGTAAAATGTATAACGATATCAAGCGAACATTCTGGTGGAAATCGTTGAAAAGAGACATCTCTATATATGTTAGCCGATGCCCTACTTGCCAACTAGTCAAAAGCAACCAACAGAAACTTGCTAGATTGTTGCAACCGCTGGACGTCCTAGGTTGGAAGTGGGAACATATTTCTATGGACTTCATAGATGGTTTTCCCAGAACCAGAAAAGGAAATGACAGTATTTGGGTGATCGTAGATCGCTTCACGAAGACCGCCCATTTCATACCTGTCAGATCGAACAGAACTGCTCAGAGTCTGGCGCAGATTTATTTCAAGGAAATTGTTAGACTACACGGAGTGCCGATCAATATAGTTAGTGATAGAGATCCAATATTTACTAGCAAATTCTGGGAGGCATTTCAAGTAGAACTGGGAACGAAGCTGAACCTAAGCACCGCCTATCATCCTCAGACAGATGGTCAGACTGAGAGGGTGAATCGTATACTAGAAGATTTATTGTGGGCTTGTGTTCTAGACTTTGGTGGATCATGGGAAGACCATTTACATTTGGCTGAGTTCTCATATAACAACAGCTACCAAGCGAGCCTGACAATGTCACCATTCGAAGCATTGTATGGTAGACCGTGCCGATCTCCTGCTTGTTGGGTCGAACCTGGTAATAGGCTTGTATTGGGACCTGATATGATCCATGAGGCTGCCGACAAAGTCGATTTCGTTAAGAAACGATTAGTCGCCGCTCAAAGCCAACAGAAGAGCCATGCCGATAAGAGAAGAAGAGATATATCGTTTGCTGTTGGCAACTATGTATATTTGAAAGTATCGCCGATGAGAGGAGTTATCCGGTTCGGTAAAACATGGAAATTGGCGCCCAAATTCATTGGTCCGTTTCCTATTCTTGAACGGATTGGAACTCTCGCATATAGGGTTCAATTGCCTGATTGGTTGCCTGGAGTGCATGATGTATTTCACATATCTCAACTTCGAAAGCACGTTCATGATCCCGACTTGATCGTGGAAGAAGCAGCACAACAGGATATTGAAATTACTCCAGAATTGGCTCTGAGAAGAGAGCCACTAAAGATCATTGGCAAAGAAACCAAAGAACTGAGGAACAAGAAGGTTCACTTAGTCAAAGTGCAATGGAGTGGGGATCCGCAAGATTGTACTTGGGAAACTGAGGAGAGCATTCAGAAAGCCTATCCTAAGTGTCGAGTGGATATCTCTGATTGACTCCGGTGCAAGGTACATTTACCATGTTTTGAAATTTCCAGTTGTTCTCTACATTGTTGTTATTTTCCTTTCATGGATGCGAACTTTTAATCCTATAGTCTGAATGATTTTAAAAGAGTATAGGAATTGATTAGTACATTTTTTGAAAATTTAAAAACAAATTAATGGTTGTTTGTGTTGTGTGATAGTAGAATTTATTCGATTATGTCACACATTGTACTGATTTAAAAATAGATAGAAATATATACATGTGCATTATATATGTTTGAACAGGTAAATGGATTAGCTATTGAGTAAAGAATTTATTTTCGTGCCCGACAAATAGGTAAACCTTAATGAGTCGGATGCGAAATATTATTGTATCAACTCCTGTGAATGCCATTGGATGCGGTGTGCTGGTTGTTCTGTGTGTAATAATAAACGTCGCCATAGGATAGTAACAATTAATTTTGGAACTACACTACATGGCATACTTCTTGAAGATATGCATACTTCATCATATACCACATAAGCATTTGGAGCTTGTGTGACGAGGTGGAAGATTTACCATACGAGCGAGAGGCTTATATGGCGATGACTATATATTACAGGTTGAACTGATGACTGATATGGACCATATAATAATTGCAACGGTAAATTGCCAGATTAATAAAAAAAAACCATATGGGTCTGGAGTTGACAATAATCACGTGTCTCTAGTTATTAGATACGGCACATGGATTATTTATTTCCCACACGGGACGAGGTGACGAGAATTTATTCTCTGGAGCAATTAAAAATACACACTCCCTCAGGCTTGGACAAGGTGACGAGAATTTTTTCTCTGGAGTTATTATCTATACACGCTCCCCTGTAAACACCAGAATACGTCACTATAAATATGTGTATGCTTTATAGGATTTATTGGGTACCTAATACGGCCCAATAAATTTCCGAACCCCTCCCCGTACAAAGGATGTTATGGCGAAATTTTTCGAAAATTCCGGGTGTTAGACAAATTTTTTGAAGAATTTGAAAATTCTCAAAAACCGAAAAGTTGGAGAATGGAAGCCAGAACGGAAGTAGAGATGATTAATCAAACCATTTTTGACTTTGTTCCTTTTCGGGGATGAAAAGTTTTAAGTGGGGGAGATTGTAACGACCCGGAAAATCTGAACCAATTTAAATTTTTTAAATTGGCTATTTTAGTGAATTTAAAATAATTAAAATAAATATTTTAATTAATAACGATGAAAAGTAAGTTGGAATCGACGTTTGAAAATAAATATAATTACTTTGAATTATAAACAAGGCCTGGAATGGCGCGACAGTTTCAATTTTTCATTTCAAATTTTGACTGATTGTACCGTGTGCAAAACAAAACGGATTTGAGTGAAACAAAAAATATTTAAATCTGTTAGTGAATACCTTTCTAACGAATCTGAAAAATCGAAGTTTCATTGCGGGAAGCAAAAGTTATGGCCAAATGAATTTTCAAAAAGGTCGCTATAGAGTTTATATAGCCCGTGAAAATGGCCATTTTGCAAATGACCTTGGAATTCGACGAAACCACTTTTGTTGGATCCGGGATGTCAAATTATTGCTAGGTTTCAAATTTCATAATTTCTGAAGCTAGTATGTGAGCGTGGCAAAGGAAAATGTGTTTGGTCGATTTTTATTAAATTGGATCGACCAGAAAATGGCCATTTTGCAAACGACCTCGGAATTCGACGAAACCACTTTTGTTGGATCTTAGATGTCAAATTATTGCTAGGTTTCAAATTTCATAATTTTTGAAGCTAATATGTGTGCGTGGCAAAGGAAAATGTGTTTGGTCGATTTCTATTAAATTGGATCGACCAGAAAAGGGCCATTTTTCAAACGGTCTCAGAATTCGACAAAACTAGTTTTGTTGGGATCGTATCGTCAAAACATGGCTTGATTTATTTTTCTGGAATTTTTCGAATCAGTTTATGGCCCTAGAAAATTGAAATGTACGTTCAAATCAAATATTGAATGTTTTATATTTTAATTTGAAGGAAAACTGACTCAAACAGTCGAATGGGCCTACAAAACATATCCCATTGTGTTCGGAATGGGGGTATTTAGCTAGGGACGACAGTCGTTGGGTTTGGATTGGGGTTCGTGTGAGAAAGAGGGTATTTTAGAAATTTAAAAATATATAAATTAATAAAAAATAAATCCTATTCGTCCACCTCAGAATCTTCTCTCTCCCCGCTGCTCCGTTTAAAGGCGGAAACCCCTTCTTCACTTCCCGATCAATTTCCGACCGCCACGATCATCGAACGCCCCTGCCACAGTTGAACTTTTTGAAGAACTCTCTCTCTCCTCTCCAAATCTATATTTGGAGCACCACCCCTCGTCGCCTGTAGGTGGAGAATCACCTACCCAAACGTTCAACCTTCAAGCCGCCGCCGCCATCAGCAGGGTCCACCGAATGGGCTCCCACCACCACGCGCGGAGGCGCCCCTCCTCCTTCTTCGTCATGGCGCTGGCCGATCGTCCTGAAGTGGTGCGGATTTCGAGAAAAATGAAGACCTAGTTTTGAACCCATCAGTGAGGTAACGGCTGAAATAATTTTCAACTATTGTATAGCACTTTAAAGCGCTACAGTTTTTGATTTCACTGTAAAAATCATATCTTTTTTGTTTGTTGACGAAATTCAGTGAAACAAGAGACAATGGACTCGTGTGGACGTCTTCTACATTCTAGAAGAGACCACATATTTTCTGAGCCTTTTGCTATTTTTGGTGAAGTGGAACCCAATGTGAGATTTCTAAATTATAAACGATATAGAAAATGGCGATGTATAAATTATATAGTCAATGTATGAGTAATATAAGCGTTGTACACCTCTTGTATAAGCATTGTATAAGTTTTACGTTCGATATATAAGTTATATATGCGTTGTAAAAATTATATATGTGTTGAAATTGAAGGGAAATGCTTATATATATATATATACACACGCCCCTCATCCACAAACCATGGACGATATTTATTGGTTGTGATTGGTGTGAAAATTGGTTGATAGCGAATGGTTGATTAAAATTGTTTGTGGTTGAAATTGGTTGATTGTGGTTAAAAAATACCCATTTGTGGTTGAGAATTATTTGGTTGAAACCACATAGGATTAGTTTGTGGAAAAGAAAGAAAAATATATACATGCCGCTTGCGTGCGAACTAGATGCATGAAATCCCCATTGTCAAAAGCTGCGAGGCTTTAAGGTAGAGCGAGGAGCCGTACTGGGGACGACCCCGGTTTTAACTACCCTACCGTTATGCTGCCGAAATTTTGAATAATGTTCATGTGTTAGAATTATTTTCATGTGTTGAAACTATATTCATGTGTTGAATAGGAATTCATGTGTTGAACGACATTCGTGTTTTGAAATAAATTGTTTTGCAATAAAAATCACCTTTTTATTTATATATATAAACTATAGAAAACATTCATGTGTTGAATGGAAATTCATTCGTTGAATAGAAATTCATGTGTTGAATGGTATTCGTGTTTTAAATAATCGATTTTAAAAATAAAAATCACCTTTTTATTTATATATATAAACTATAGAAAACATTCATGTGTTGAATAGAAATTCATTCGTTGAATAGAAATTCATGTGTTGAATGGTATTCGTGTTTTGAAAGGAATTTTTTATAATAAAAATCATATTTTTATCATCTGTATGAACTATATAAATTAGTCGTGTTTTGAAAGGAATTGTTTTATAATAAAAATCATATTTTTATCATCTATATGAACTATATAAATTAGTCGTGTTTTGAAAGGAATTGTTTTATAATAAAAAATCATATTTTTATCATCTATATGAACTATATAAAATAGTTGTGTTTTGAAAGAAATTGTTTTATAGTAAAAATCATATTTTTACCATCTATATGAACTATATAAAATAGTCGTGTTTTGAAAGAAATTATTTTATAATAAAAATCATATTTTTACCTTCTATATGAACTATATAAAATAGTCGTGTTTTGAAATAAATAGCTTTACAATGAAAATCACATTTTTATTATATACATGAATTGTTAAAAATAGTGAAGTTTTGAAATAGAAATCAGTTGGATAAATATATCATTTTTATCAAAGGTATGAAAAGAATATGGTTTTGTAATCGAAGAATCGATTATATATATATATAATTAAAATTAATCGAATAACGAAGCTGCAGTTCGTGTTTTGAAACCGTGATTTCAAACGATTAGTGCGGGATATCCGACCATCGGATTTTCCCGAAACTGAAACCGTTGGGTTCGCTTTGGAAATACCTTTCCAACGACACCAACTTTGTAAAGATCCAACGGTTGGATTGCCTGGAATGTTTAATTCAAATCTGAATAAAAACAGCGCCAGAATCGATTATATATATATATATGTATAAATATAATTAAATTAAATCGAATAACGACGCGGAAGTTTGTATTTTGAAATTGAAATTTCAAACGATTGTACCGGGAGATCCGACCGTCGGATTTTCCCGAAACTGGAACCGTTGGATTCGTTTTGAAAAGATCTTTCTAATGATATAAATTTTGTGATGATCCAACGGTTAGATTTTCAGATATGTGTAAATCAAATCTGAAGAAAAACAGCGCCACGGCCGCATTATGGCCTGAAGCGTCGTTTAAATAAATTAGCTAGTTTTATATAAATAAAAATAGCGATAAATCGTTGTAAAATATTATAAACGATATGGAATGTGAAATTTAGAAACTAACTGAAGGTTAGCTAAGTTGAATGGTTTCCCAGATTTTGATCTGATGTTGGTTTCGGCCATCGGGGTTAATATTTGGGGAATCGTTCTCTTACTCATTTACGGTTAGTAACTAATGAATTAGAATGAGGCGTATGTGTGTTTGTGTAGCACTTGTTTATTATATACGCGAGTTGCTCAGAAAGACCGGGTTTATCCCATTCTGAATAACTGAATCGACGATAAGAAATCGAAGATGAAGATGGTGGTCGAAGACCGGAGATCTTCACCTCGTTTGGATGGTAACTGATGTCCTGATTGGAAGGCATCCCGAAATATGGATAATGAGTGGTGATCGTCCATACGTACGTGGAGATCGATGGGTTTATGAGGTATATAGTGCCTCCAATTTCGTTCAGACCCAGAACGGACTTGCAAATGGACTGTGTGTCTGACATTGGAATTCATTCTGTGTGATTGATAGCCATCAGTTACATGGTGTGAATTACGTGTGTGGCATGCTAAGATGAAGTGATCAAGGCTTCTGTTGAAAAGCAAAGTCTTGTAGTTGATGATCAAAGCACCACCTGTGTGGCGTAGCTTTGTGTATAATGTGTATTCGCGAGCCTTACACCCCGGTATGAACCAGAAACGGGAGAGGACCTCAGGGAGGGCATGCGTTTCCTTCTAGCTAGAGGTGGTGTCAGTGCTTAAACTGGCTGACATTTATATTATTTTCACCTATGTGGTTGTTGCTGTTGCGAGGCGCCTCGGATATATCAGTGACAATGTGAAGCCGATGGAGTCATTCGTTGGCTCATTTACGCCCCAAAGGGCGGGGAAACGTAGTGTTCAGGAATTTTAATCCACATCGATGAACCAGCCCTGTCGCTCCAAGGGTCGATGCGCTCCGACTCTGAGACATGGGCTAGATTGTCTCGAAGTCATTAAGGACTATCCTTTGCCTTGGTTCATGACGGAAATCCAATTTCCAAATACGTCATCGTGCGGTTTTGATTGTAAACCTATATTTGACGACATAGTGGCATGGGACGCTCATGTCGTCTATGATTGATATTTATGATTGTGTATGAAATTAGAAACTAACTGGAAACGAGCTAAGGTGGGTGGTTTCCTTGGTATTAGTCTGATGTTGGTTTCGGCCTTCGGGGTTAATACCCAGTGAATCGCTCTATTACTATTTTACAGTTGGAGTCTGATTAAGAATTAAACGATAAAATTTACATTTTAAATGGTTTGTTTTGCTCGTATCAAGCATATCTTGGCCGATATAAGGTAAAACTCTATCCCCCGGTTTGTGTTGCATTGTGTGATGGGACTTGAGTCTTATATCGGCTTCATTTTTATAAAAGGCATTGCGATGTTTTAAAAGAATTCACTTAGTTTAACGTATTGGCAATCACTGGAGTAAACTCGTTCCGCGAAAGTGTTGTGGTCCTATGATTTGCCTTCTTGATTTTTTTTAAGCAGTTAAGTAGATTTCTCATACCAGTCCCACGACTGACTCGTAGTTTGTTTCACTTGCAAACTCGGGTGCCCCTTTTTCTATACGGACAGCCTTGTATTCAGGTTTTAGCAGGCTCTTTCTGGATAACTGGAGCTGAAGATGGATTCTATCATTTATCTCTTTTTATTCTGTTCAGCTCCTATTGTACATATTATGTTTGTTTCCGCTGTAGACATTTATGTATAGCTGAACTGTATTTGTACTAAGTATGATCCTGTATGCTGTGTAACTCTAATGATTATGTTTATCCAGTGTATTATTTGTTCATTATCTGGTGTATTTATTTATTTCTATTCTTCTATTATCTGTTTATGTGTTATATTCCAAAGATTACCCTTGACACCGTGGTATGGGGTTTTGGGGTCATCACAGTAGGTAATCTGTTTATCAAGTACACTGCAGTCTCAAATGCATCTGTCCAATATTTCATTGGTAATGAGGCTTGAGATAGTAATGTAAGACCAGTTTCTACAATGTGTTTGTGCTTCCTTTTCACTATACCATTTTGTTCAGAAGTGTAGGCACAGGTGGTTCTATGGGTAATACCCTTTTTATTGAAAAAATGTTTAAGTGATTTGAACTCTGTGCCACCATCTGTTTACACAACTTTGACACAGTTATTCAATTGATTTTCAATCTATGTAACAAAGTGTACTATTGCCTCACATATTTTCGATTTTGTTTTGAGAAAAAATATCCAAGTAAATCTAGAGTGAGCATCAATTATGGAGAGATAATAACTGTGTCCTCTACAAGAATTCAACGGTGCTGGACCCCACAGATCAACAACTATCAACTCAAGTGGTTTATTATAGGTACTTAAAGAATCACTGAAAGGTAAGTTATGGCTTTTGCCAAGCTAACAGTGTGTGCATAATTGTGGAATATGTAATTTTTTAAAAGAAATATTATTATCATCTAAGAAACGTTTGACAGTATTAAAATTGGGATGTTCCAACTTGTAGTGCCATAAATTGATCACATCAAAGTTTTTATTACAAGCGTTACTACTGCCAACATTATTACAATGTTTCCCCGTAGTGAGTAGATTTCCAGACTTCATGGGGGAGAATTTGTATAACCCATTATCCAACCCACCCTGTAATAGTATTTCTTTACTCAGTAAGTCTTTAATTAAACAAGATTTAGGGTGAAACTCAAAGTATACCTGATTATCATTTGCAAATTGTGATACGCTTACTAAGTTTCTTTAACATCTGGCACTCTTAACAAGTTATTTAAGTACATTTGCCTTTTTCCATTTATAGTGCCCGTGCCAATATGTGAGATACTAATAGTTTCACCATTGCACATATGTAAAGAATGCGTACCTAAGTAATTCTTGTTGCCAAGATTCATATTTTGCAAGTTATTGGTAATGTAGTTAGTAGCACCTAAATCTGGGAACCAGTCATTACTAATAGTGTCTTTATTCATCATGTTATCATCACTGCCAGTGCTTTGTCCCCTGGTACTATCATTGTTGTTTCTGCTTTGATTATTAACTTGAGCTAGATTATCATTTGCTTCTCTTTGAACACCCGGATTCCTTTGTTGATTGTTGACTTCAGTGTTGAATCGAAAATAACATTTGTTGGTTGTGTGTCTAGGCTTATCACAAATCTGACGCTTCATTTTGTTGTTGTAGTTCTGCCTTCCTCTGCCACGACCTCTTTGTGTTTGACCAGAACCCTGGTAAGTATTCTCTGGCTTTTTTTGGTTGTTACCTTACTTGCTTTGGCCTTTGTTCTTGGATGCTGCTGCATAATTTGCAGAGAATTCACCTTTTAAAGCTTTTCTTTGATCCACTCTACCTTCATGTGCAAGAAGTGCAGAGTGTACGAATTGTAGGTCTAGTAATTTTTTTTGAGTGGTTAGAAATGTAACCAAAGATTCATACTCTTCATCCAACCCGTTAGTTATGATAAGGACTTGTTCACAGTCTTGAATAGGGTGACCCACGGCCTTCAATTTTGTCACAAAGACCCTTAATCTTGGTTAAATAATCACTCATAGGCATCTCTTCTTTCCATGAATTTTGAAGTTTCTCCTGTAGTGCATTATTCTAGCTGATGATTGAGAATTGAATATTTCTTCTATCGATGACCATATTTCATGTGAAGTATTACACCCCACTATTTGTGATAACAAACTTGCACTTATCGAAGACAACGACCAAGATGAAAGAAAGTTATCCTGTTTCTGGTATTTTGTGTAATCATGATTAATGCTGGTAGTATTATCTTGGTTTTGAATCATCATTGCAAGTATATTGATTGTCCCTGTAACGAAGTCGATTAAATCATACCCTTTAATGCAGTTTCAACTTTATATTTGCATAGAATGTAGTTGTCTTCATCTAATGGTATGGTAATAACCCCACTTTTGGGTTTGTTAGGTCAGAATTGATCTGGGTTGATGCATTTGGTTGAACTGTAGAGGATCCATAGGTGGATCTTTCATCATCACGAGCCATGGTGATTCAAGAATGCTTGAAGTGCAGGTTCTTGATGAATATGGGAAACAGGAAAATACTTGGCGAGGTAGTAACAACTGCAGCCAGTGGAGAAATAAATGTGGGAATGGTAATATGTGTGTATTACTATCACAGTAATGCACATTTATCTGGAATCAGGAATGCACTGATAATGACAGTGCTAAAATGAAGACAAGAATCGAAAGAACAGCCTTGTATCCAGTGGAAAATGATGATTTTGGATCGGATTCCACGAGGCACGTCAAGAACTATGACAAGAACTAATGAACAGAACACTTGATCACCGAGAAAGTTAAGGCCTCCGATGATGAGATTTTTATGAGGAGGTTTCAATCATAATACAATCTCTTATTCAATTGTGATTTCTGATAAATGAATTTAGCCGTTTGGCATGGAGCTCTAATACCCTAATGGTTGAAACAGAAACGTGAAAACTTTATTGAATGAAGATTTTGATTGTCCAATATAACTATATGTACAATGCTTCAGTAACCCCATGTATTTATAGTTGTATACATGTGTTACGAAGGCTTTTATTGAACATAAAGTGATATTGGGCTGCAACCCATATATGAATATATAAAACATATTTATCTGTGAATCGATATTTCTGATAAGAAGCACAAGATGAGTTGACTGACCGACATCCTTAGAAGATATAAAGTAACAATCTTAAGTGCACATTTAATTACATCGCAATCGTCCATAATCAATCTAAGTGGACAAGAAAATTAGGGAGAAGATCTTATTATATGTGCATTTCAAAGCAGACATAATGTGGACTTGAACCGAAGTCCGAAAGGTAATAGTGAAATTTTTCTTGGAAGAAAATAGTTTCCATCCTTTTAAATTTGCTAAAGAGGATGACGGGAGACCATTCGATAGATATAAGATTTAATGTCAATGTAGCATGGGCATGACTTCAGTGAACATATTACTGATGCCGTAGACATAGTCTCTGAGATGCTAACAATATTTTTATCGACGACGCCATTCGTAGGAATCTTTACTGACATCATGCTGACACCTTTGCGATCACATTTTACCGATGTCACGATGGCGACTCTATGTTAAAATGTTCAATTAGCCATATTTACGAACACCATATGAAATGTGGAAATTCGATCTACTAACTAGTTAGGCTTGTATATCGGACATGATGGTCCGTTGTCCGGCTCGGTCCGAGGCAATTAAGAGACATATCATATATGAGGAATGCGGCTGCATAGTTTTCCTTTTATCTCTTTTATTATGTACTTTACTTACTATGTATATGGGTCGAACGTTATCTAGCCCAATGTCTTTGAACTGCTATCGTGTATTATATATACACGTTCCATTTGTACAGTTGATCAATAAGAAATACAATTAGTTCTCACCACCATTTTACAATTTCTGTATACATTTTTTCTACATTTCTTTCTTGATATCAAAGTTATTCTTCATCGCCTAATGGCATATAACTTCATCTCGATCCATTCATTCCTTCACTTGCGGAGGGAATTGTTTCTCTTCTCAGTTTGATTTCATCATCCATGAAGAAACAGCGCTGCTAATTAGTGCCATGCCAAAACCTTGCATATGGTTGCAACATAGTGTCGTCTTTATATGCAATGTGGATGCATCTTTCTCAAACAAGCACTGTTATATTTAATAAAGATCAAGAATTCAATCAATAAAATCAACCTGAAACCTTACTGAGCCATCTAGAGATTCAATCAGTTCCTACCATCATTTTGAATCACCTGGTTGCTTCAGCAATTCTTCAGTACCCTTTTCTTGATTCTCTTAACCTCTGTTCTTAATCTTTTCCATGGTTTTTTTCTCTTTGTTGTTCTTCATGGCGGACAATTACTCATCAGCAACATCTGATTCATCTATTGGTTCGAATACAACCAATACTCCTGTAGATATATTGATCAAGATTGTTGTTAGTCCACAATCTCAATTAATAACTATTCAACTCGATGATAACAACTACATGTTATTGAGATTGCAAATCGAAACTGCCATACAAGGTTACGGACTTGAAGGTTTTATCATGAGTACCATCAATGTTCCACAAAAATTCATTACTGATCGAGCCAACAATGTAATTCCTAATGAAGAATTCAATAAATATCATAGGCAAGATAGACTTATCAGTGCATGGTTGCTTTTATCAATCAGTGAAAAGCGTCTACCCCAAGTTATAGATTGCAAAACTACCAGTGAAATTTGAAATACAGTGGAAAAATCTTTCAATAATTAATCGTATGCCAAAATAATGTTCTACAAGAGGAAACTACATAAAATCAAGAAAGAAAACATCACCATGAGAGAATATCTAAGCAAAATTAAATCTATATGTTACATGTTGGAGGCTACTGGGCATAAACTGCTAGATTCTGAACAAACTCTTGTTATTCTAAAAGGTTTAACTGAAGAGTATGAAGTAGTGGAAGCAATTATTGATTCACAAAGAGAATTCACATCCATTGATGATGTTCATGCAATTTTGTATTCTCATGAAGCAAGGCTTGAAAGCAAAAGATCTCAGGAATGTGACATCAGTGTCAATGATGCTGCTACCAGTAATAAAGTTAAAAATCAGAATAATAAAAATGATAAAACCGTTCAAAGAGGTGGACAATCATCTAGGGCAGAGATAGAAGCAGATGGAACAACAACAATCAACCAAATTGCAAGATTTGTTAAAAAATTGGACACACTGCCTTTTTCAGATTCAATGCAAATTATGCAGTGAACTAGAATACAAGCAATCAAAAGGATCTAATCCCAGTGCCAGTTTGGCTCAAGCATAAAGTGATGTTGTTCCACCTGAATCATTAAGAAATCAAAGTGAAAGTGCTATAATTGATCACACTAATGACGATAGCTGGTATCCAGATTCTGGATCAACAAATCATCTCACCAACAATCTCGAAAATCTCAATCTGGGCAACAGAAATTACAAAGGTAACAACTTCATTTGCGTGGAAGATGGTAAGCATATAAACATTTCTCATATGGGTAAAGGCAATATAAATGGTAAACGTTAATTATTTCTGAATAACTTATTAAGGGTTCATGAAATCAAGAAGTATCTAATAAGTGTATCTCAATCTTCTCGAGATAACAATGTACACTTTGAATTCTTTCCTAATTACTGTACTGTTAGAGACATACTAACTAAAACTATTTTATTGCAGGGTGATGCAGTGAAAGGACCGCGTAAGTTCAATTTGCAAAATTGCAATAAAATTGATAGTAGTGCATCATATTGCAATGTAGCTGCTATTGACAGTACTAGTAATAGAAATGAAACTAATGATAAAAGTACTAGCAATAGAAAATCTGTCTTTGATTCATGGCATTATAAGCTTGGTTATCCCAATGCTAATGTAGTTAGGAAAATTCTTCTAGATAACAAGATACCCTTTAATAATGTTCAATTACGATACGTTTGTGAATATTGCCAAATGAACAAAAGTCACAAACTGCCTTTCACTGATTCAATGACACTCTACACTAAACCACTTGGTCTTATTGGCATAGATTTATGGGGTCCTGCACCCATTAACTCTGATTTTAGATTTAAGTACTACATATCTTTTATCGATGCATATTCTAGATACACATGCTTGTACCTACTTAAATCTAAATCTGATGCTACTAATGCCACTCTGAATTTTATCAAAATAGTTGAAAATCAGTTTAATGGTAGTGTTAAAATCTTTCAATTTGATGGTGGAACTGAATTTAAACCTCTTAGCCAATATTTTCAAAATACGGGAATTATTCATAGAATAATATGTCCTTACACTTCTAAAAAAAGTGTTTGATTGAAAGAAAAGACATGCATATTGTAGAAATAAGTTTAATACTATTAGCACAAGCTTCTCTACTCTTAAATTTTTGGCTAGAATCATTTAATTCTGCTTTATTTCTAATAAATAGATGCCAACCAAAACATTAAGTGGCATGAGTCCATTAGAAAATATATGTAGTGTTAAACCTGATTATAATAGTTTGAAAATCTTTGGATGTTTGTTTTATCCATATTTGAGACCATACAATACAAACAAGCTTGATTTTAGATCAAGATGTTGTACATTTATTGGTTATTGCACTCATCAAAAAGGATACAAGTGCATTGACTCAGAAGGTAAAAGTTTTATAAATAGGCATGTTGTTTTTTTGATGAAAATGTGTTCCTCTACAAGCAACCACATATGAAAATAACAATGAAAGTGTACAGTCAAAAGGTTTCTATACCTGAACTATCCGCACTCAATGATGTTTGGGAGAAGACTAGTTTCACTGAGGCTGCTAAACCTCACAATGATCACCAGAATTCTGCTGATGGCCACTATGCATTATCCAGCCCCGCCAATCAGCAACTGATGCAAGTAGTGTTAGCAAAAATCAAGTGAGCAATGATCAAACTACTGATGATACTGTCAACAATAATGGCAATAACACAAGCACCGAAAATACTCAATCAGATCAAGCAAGTGTACCCATCAATACTTCTCAAAATCAACTCTGTCATCATATGATAACCAGGGCTAAAAGTGGCATCTTCAAGCCAAAAACATTTATTGCCAGCATCGATTCTTATTGAACCTGACAATTTTAATCAAGCCATTAAAGACAAAAATTGGACTGCTGCTATGAAAGACGAATATAATGCTCTCATCATAAACAATACTGGGAGTTAGTCAATCCACCAAGCAATAAATATATAATTTGTTGCAAGTGGACTTTCAAATTAAAAAAATGCTGATGGGTCAATCAATAGATATAAAGCCAGACTTGTTGCAAAGGGATTTACTCAAGAATATGGTTTTGACTTCAGTGAAACATTTTCACCAGTGGTGAAACCATCCACTATCAGACTAATTCTTTCTATAGCATTAAATAATAAATCATTTAGATGTGAATAATTCCTTTTTAATAGTTATTTGCAGGAGGAAATCTACATGCAACAATCCCCAAGCTTTACTCAAAATGAAAATCCAGTCTACAAACCGAATAGAGCAATTTATGGTCTCAAAAAGGCACCAAGAGTGTGGTTTGATAAACTCAAAACCACACTCAACTCAATGGGTTACAATTCAACTAAATTTGATACCTCACTGTTTTTAATAAAAATCAACAACCTATATACTATTTACATAATTATTTTATGGTGATCTTATTATTACAGGCAATAACAGTGATAAAATCAAGAAACTAACTAAATATCTGAATGATCAATTCTCAATAAAGAGTCTTGGCTGTTCTTCATATTTTCTAGGAATTGAAATAAAAAGACTTTCATTTATAGAAATGGATTTAAATCAAAGGAAATACATCTCGGAATTACTTACTAGAGCAAACATGCATGAAGCAAGGCCTCAGCCGACACCTATGATAGCAAATTAGCACTACTTTAAAAAAAAGGGAGAAGCCATAGATCTATGCAGTTAAAGCCCCGCTAAAGCCCCACAAACACCCCGCTATAGCCCATAGCGCTCTCCGACCACTATGCTATTTCAATTTAGTGCCGATGAACATTAGTTTTGCTTTTAGGCCCGCTATTCTCCACTACACCCACTAAATCAATGCTATTTAGCACCCGCTTTAGTAATATTAATATATAGAGGATGATTTGACCATATATCTTTTAAATTAAATCAAAATAGTTAATGTAAAGAACAAATTTTAAGTTGTAAGTGTCTTATATAAGATAGAGATCTGTAGTAATCTTCGAATCTAGTATGCATAACCATGATACTTTGATTTGTTATATAATATTAATTAATATTAGTTTCTTCTACACAAACAATGCGAAAATGATAATTAATTTATATAGTTTTTCATCTAATTAACATTTTTGCACCTCCGCTATATCCCCGTTATTTCCCCGCTTTATCCCCACTATAACTTTTAACATCTCTACCGCTATAGAACCACTAAACGCTTTAACTACACAACCATAGATAATATAAAACAATATAGAAGTGTGGTGGCAGCATTACAATATGCAACTATCACACGACCTGATATATCATTCAGTGTTAACAAAGTGTCTTAATTTTTGCAGAATCCTCTTGACAAGCACTGGAAAGATGTCAAAAGAATCTTAAGATACTTAATGGGAACAATTAACTATGGCTTATCACTCAAGCTAGCAACAACTACAACTGTGCATACAATGATGCTGATTGGGCTACAAACAATGGTGATAGAAGATCAATAACTAGTTACTACATATACATTGGCGATAGTTTAATCTCATGGTGTTCAAAGAAGTAAACTACTATTTCCAGATCCAGCACAGAGGATGAATACAAAAGCGTAGCTAGCACTACTACAAAGATATTATGGCTACAATCATTATTGAACGAACTAAAGATTACATCAAGCAAGAAACCTACTTTATGATGTGACAACCAAAGCACAATATACATGACTGCAGACCCTATTCAACACGCACGAACCAAACATATAGAAACTGAAATATACTTTATGCGTGAACAGGTGAAAAAGAAGAATTTGCAAGTAAAATATGTTCCTACTTAACATCAGAGAGCAGATATTTTCACTAAAGCTCTGTCAGCTAATTTTTTTATACCGACTCAGGAATGAACTCAAAATAGTGGAACAATACAACCTGTCTAAGGATCCAGAAGCTAATGGAAGCATATATAAGACGAATCTGAAGGATATAAGTCAGATCCGCTAAAAGCCCTCTCTTTCTCACTACTTTTTCTTCAATCGAGCTCATCCACCTGAATCTAGTGGTTGCATGCTGTTGATCTTCACTCACTTTCTGTTTTTTAACTCACTCTACTGGAAATAGAGGCCGTTTTCCTCCGATTTGCTGAATTAAATTAGGGTTCGGCTTAGAAATCCTAACCCTAGTTTTAGAATGGGAATTAAGAGATATATCATATATGAGGAATACGGATGCACAATTTTCCTTTTATCTCTTTTATTATGTACTTAGGTTACTAAGTATACGGGCCAAACATTTTTTATCCCAATATCTTTAGACTACTATCGTGTATTATATATTGTAACAAAAGCAGATTTTGGACCCTGAAAATCAACACAAAACCCATGTTGACTATCCAAGCATTGGAAATACCGGACTGTTAATAGAAAGAAATTTGGTGAGAAATAGAAAGAAAGTTAGAATAGAAGAAGAAGAAGATCACAACAGAACAGAGTAAAACACGAATCTCATAGCGGAACGAATAAATATATTATATAACAACTTGTGAAATACAAAACAATAACTGTATATACATACCAGTATAACACATAACATCATAAGGGAAATATACTCTATATAGAACTAATATTGAAGCCTCCTGCTCCAAGCTCCTCCAAGTATATCTGTAAAATCTCAATAACTTAACTGTCCATACAAATTTGGGCACCAAAGAGTTTAGGGAAAACAAAACAAAACAAACTCTGGGTCAGTCATGTGACTGGTGTAAGTAAACTCCAAACATTTGGTTTTACCTTTAAAAAAAAACCTTTCCAAAAGAAAAGATAATCGTAAGACCGATCCACACATAAACACATATGGTTTTTACGTTACGATAACCAAAAATATTTCTTATGATCAATATTTTCTGATACTATAATAATGTCTAAATCAAGTAGATAGAAATCTAGCAGAACGCTTTCATCTCACGCTCTACATATATAATATAAATTCAAAAACCACGAGCTCTTATTGGGGAATGGATTTCCAACTCTGACAAGGTATTGAACCACCTTCCAATCAGTGTACTCTAGAAGCGATACACTGGAGTTCAACAAGAACATCTTGTAACTTAGCCACACATGACCGATTTATTCATTTCGCTTGAATGTTGCGAATATATTATCACCTTACAGTTGGTATACCAATATAACCATTCCAGGGAGATACAGAAGTGAAAGAAGTAACAAATATGAATATCCTATAGATGGTGACAATATACCCTAATTAGGTGCGACCCACTTAGTCATGCTGCAAGCCCGATTTTTGGCATTTCCCGGTTGATGAGGCTTGAGGTCATAACGTATCTTGACAGATCACGCCTTCATTTACTATGAATGCTACATCGTCATACCCACCAAATCACAAATTGACTTCCCCAAAAATACCATGGGTATAAGCTAAGAGAAACGAATTCCTCTGCTACCAATGTATATATGTTTGACGCGGTCAACTTACTCGATCTATTACATATACTCTGTCAGACTTTCGTCCATATACGTTTTCCTGGGACTAGACAAACCGAAGGCACTATTCTGTAAATCCATCTTAGGCAATTTCTATCTAAGATCGCCAAAATAGCCCTTGCACAAACTCTGTCTTCAATTATCTTCATCATATTTAATTCGCAACGCTAATGCCCATACGAAGTGGTTTTCAGAAAATAAATCTGATCCCGGACTCTCCGTATTAACAACGGAAAATTGGCCAAAAACTTTGATAGTCGGTTATTTAACTATCAAAGGAAAGCATACGTACAAACAACGGTTTGTATTTCCAAATGGAAATTATACCGATCAATCATCAATCTACATTTAGCCCTTCAAAATTAATTTATCGTTTCCCAATTTCTTTTCAATATCTTTACCCAAATATTTCTCTAACCCATTCAGCCTCTCACGATTTCTTGGAAAATGTTTCTATCAACCAAACAATCATCACACACAGCATTCAACCATTTTTATCAATATTAAATAAAGTTTATAAAATTATAAAATTGGACAGAGTTAGTGAGTTTACTCACCTTGGTCGGTAATCGTTAAATAACTATTAACGTCCGTTGATTTGAATAAGACGTTTAATTTTACCATAAATCTAAACTATCTCCAAATCGCCCCAGATTGGTTCTAGTATGTAGCATGCGGCCCTACGATCCTAGCGGATCCTGTTTTGTTGAATCCTGATAACATATGAATAAATTATCCATATTAAAAGTTTTTGATTAATTTAAATAATGTATATTTACTAAATACTTAATTAAGCACTAATTACCATTTAAAATCTCTAATTACATTACTAAGACGTGTAGTCTTTTTTCTCTTCCCTTTCTCGTGTATATTTTCCCATTAAAAGCCCATTTATAAAATGTTTAATACTGCAAGTTAAATATAGCGTAGGTTCATACTATGCGGACCTTTTCTAATGCGTCTACGAGGTATATGCTCAAACCATTAAATCTGAA
This sequence comes from Allium sativum, assembly GCA_030737875.1. NCBI lineage: Eukaryota > Viridiplantae > Streptophyta > Magnoliopsida > Asparagales > Amaryllidaceae > Allium > Allium sativum. The sequence continues at coordinate 215,514,142 of CM060916.1, read as the reverse complement.
AATCATTTTCCAAACAAGCAAAATTTACAACGGCTAACGTAAACATTTAGTACCTCCGGTGCCAAATCCTGGTAGGTGGTAATGTTACTTCTCCGAGAAATCCCCATCTTTAATGCATCCCGATTGTATACAAATTTCCATCTTTTTTTTATAATACAACGTGAAACTAGGCTTCACGTTATATATTTGGCCCATCTTGACCAACCCCACATCTATACTGATAACCCTACATCTTCCCCGATCTTTAAAATGCAAGCTCCAGCTATTACAAATACTCCATTTCTGAACCTCTCCTCCTCCTTTATTCTTCACGAAAAATTTAAATTCAATGTCCATTATCTTCTCTTTCTCCCTGTACATGTTCATGCTGCCACCCAACTCCCTGCTCCATACGCTATAATTCTTTCCCACTGGAACAAAAACCACGTCCTCTCCTTATTCCTACTGCTACCATTGCGTCCGTAGCCAGTTATGTATATCATTGTGTACAGTTCCCACCGCACCCCTTTTCTATTTTTTTATTTTAAATGCAATTGCTTCCAGTAAAAACTTGGAACCCATTTTCCTTCTAACGTGAACCTGGCATTAAAACTCCACCATACATCAGCTTCAGTATACCACTTCGAACCCGCACTCCCATTTCTCCTCTGGCCACACCAAGACTTCTGCCAAGACAGTTCACCATACACTATAACCTACCTTTATCTCGATATACTCGTAGCTACCCCCATATACAAACACAATTACAATGCACAACCAAGCATTCTACAATCATTTGCTTCTCCTGCTGCCTGGAAATCAGAAAGTATAATTTTCATTCAACACCAGCTTTCTCTGACCATATACCACCCACTGCCACTCTATTAACCTCCTTCAACTGTAGAACGCCACCCATGTACACGAGAACACCATACCAGTTTGCTTCCCCACGCTATCTCCACTTTTGAACTCCTCTCCGCGATTCCACTAGCACACTCCTCCTCGCAACTGCTTCCATCTTCTTTTATTAGTAAAACATGCTCCTTTGTAATGGAGAACACACCATTTTAATTACTTCTTGGTCCAAGATTCGTAACGCCACCAAACCTCCCCCCTTTGACAACGAGAGCAAATCACCTGTACCCAAATCTCCTGTCCCCTCTGTACCCAACCAATCAAGATCCCTGATTTTCACCTTTTTGTAATTAAGTCCGAGGGCTTAATTACAAAAAGGTGGAATTCATGGAGTCCTTATTTTTTGGGTCTAGGGGGACAAGGGAAATTGGGTACAGGGGATTTCATTCCCTTGAGCACATCATCTCCCATCCCACAGTAACAAGCTCGACGTTTTCTTCTACAATGCGTTACGGCAACGAACAACACTAGGTAGCTCTGTAACTTTCCAACACTGGGACATTGATCGAGTTGCTTAAAAATCGTCCAATAGTGGAGAGAAAACCCATACAAGTTTATATGCATTTGTTTCAGATTTTTTTTCTAGTGGAAGATGGCAATTTTTTTGAATTCCATGCTGTAGGAAGAAAGGAAAACAAAGGGTGTGGATTGTATAAATATAGTGTTGGATTACTTAGCCCTTAAGGTTTCAATAGTAACAGGGTGTACGATTCCTTCTCCCTTAGGTTTACAGATTTCATTAAGTTTTGATATGACTTAACATAACTCTGTAGCTCTGCATTTTTGATAGGATAGGGTTGAAAACTTGGGAGCTAAGACTACATATTTCAATACCGTTTTTGTATAAAATGTTTGTGTCCAAAATTGTGTTTGCTCCCTTGTATGCAATGCGTTCTTATTATTTAGATTATCGTAATACTGCTAGGATGATATGTAAGGCCGTTCATTTGTTTTCGTATATATTTTGATATAAACTAAGGGTACTGTATGGCGTAAAATTCTGTTTGGTTACAGACAGCTATCGACAAAAATAAAAATATCATCGTGACAAGCAATGTGCCGCGATCCCAAAAGTATAATAATATTGACAAGCAAGCTTATTCTGTGATATCCCAAAATGCTGATATAGAGTGTAAAATACTCCAAATAAAAAGTGGCTTATTTTCCAAATTAGAAATTACAGTAAAATTCTAAAAATTAAAATATAACCACTTTTCAAATATCTTGTCCAAATTCGAAGCAAACATTTAATTTACGGCTTGTAAACATTTCATAGAGACTATTTCAAATTTTGATTTGGACATAACTAACAAACTATAAAGCGAAATCTCCATTTTTCACTTCCATTAGAAAAATACGGTTTAATAGATTCCAATATTTCTTGTTTCGAAGAAATCCGACTTATAACGAATCATGTATACTCAGTTGAACTTCAAATCGAAATATTACGAACTGTCGCGACATTTCAAGCTTGATTATAATTTATATTATAATTAATACGTTCAGTTGCCGTTTAAATAATATATTCGTTATTATAACACGAATATAACTCAGTTAAATATCATATATTATTCAATTTACACGGTATTACCAAATTCGGCTATTTCCGATTATTTTGAAAATAAATATTATTACACCATTATTATATAATTTAAATATTTAAAATATTTGAATCCAAACCTTTTAAATTACCAAACCAACATTTTAAAATAACTAAATAAATTAATTATTAAATCGCATAAAATCTAGGACGTTACATTCTTCCCCCTTTAAAGAATTTTATCCTCGAAATTACTAAGTCGGAAAATGCTATAAACCTTATTAACTAGATTAAAGTCTTCCGTTTTCTCCTTTTAGTTTCAACTGAACCAATTTAATCCCAATTAAAATATTAATTAATTTATATTGATGAAAATTTCTAAAAATTTCTGAAAATTTTCTAACACCTTAATTCCTGAAAAATTTCGCCAACGTCTCCATTGCATGGCTCAATTGCTACGACTACAATTTGCCTCTTTAGGCCTTCTCCAATCCAAAAAGAAAATCAAACAGCCTAGCGGCTTGCCAGACAGGCTCATAAATCCCATACTCATATAGAAATAAACTTGTACCTTTTTGTTGGGCAATTTAACTCTATCACTTCCATTTGTTATCAATTCAGCACATTTCCAAACATTCCCAATTGATCTCTAATCACTTATCCTCGATCCAATCATTCACTTATATTCAGGCCGAATTCCAGTTCCACTCTTCAGATTCCAAATTCTTAACTTACCAACCCAATTTCATTCTAGATTATCTCCAATCCAATCCAATTTTATTTAACTTAATTTAAATTTAATTCTAATTTATTTATTTACTTTTACCAGTTCAATTTATTTAACTTCATAAGTTAAATTTAAATTTTCGAATTCAAATTTCTGGATTTTATTTCAAATCAGTTTGAAATCATATATATTTACATATAATAATAGCAATTCAAAACATTTGAATTTTTAAACAACTTATTTCCTCAAACAATTCAAAACAAAATCTTTAGTAGTAATCCATCACTTAGAAACTTGAAAATCACACCGATGATGTCCAGATCATCATCAGAATTATTTTCTAGCAATCGAAGTGAGTTCAATACTATATCACTTCCAAAACATATTTTAAAATACTTCCTTTTTAGAATCACTTCAAAATATTCTTTTTCAACACTTGGGAAATATTTCAAAATTTACCCTAAGATCTTAATATTTCCATATATTAAATCCAAAACAATTATATCACTCTTTCCAATTTTCCAGAGTTTCAATTCCAATTCTAGTTTAAATCCAGATTTAATTCATCTGAAATTATATATCACTCCTATACGAATTCTGATTGGTTATTCATATAACCATCTCTATTATAATCTTATTCGATTATAATAGTACCCAACACATCTAATATATGTTATAATAATTTTAATATCAATTATTCTTCTATATCAAAATAAATTTGGGTAAAGTTATTCCATTTACACACTTTTAAATCATACTGTTTCGGTTCATCGTATTCAAGCGTTTAGAAACCCCTGTCGACTTTATGGTGCCCTACCGTCGATCAGAATTATAAGCCACTCAACCAATAAATCTATGTAATATAAAATCATTTTTATAAAATTTACAAATACTCTCTCTCGTATAAATACACTAAAACTCAATATAGGGTATTACTAACCTCATATCTACTGAGTTATGCAACAGAGCCAAGGAAATTACTTAACCTTCAGCTCTGATACCATTGTAATGAACACGGATTTTCGACCCTGAAAATCAACACAAAACCCATGTTGACTATCCAAGCATCGGAAATACCGGACCATTGATAGAAAGAAGTTAGAGGATGAGAAATAGAAAGAAAGTTAGAATAGAAGAAGAACAAGATCACAACAAAACAGAGTAAAACACGAATCTCACAGCGGAACAAATAAATATGTTATATAACAACTTTTGAAATCAAAACTATAACTGTATATAAATACCAGTATAACACATAACATAACAGCAGAAATATACTCTATATAGAACTAATATTGAAGCCTCCTACTCCAAGCTCCTCCAAGTATATCTGTAAAATCCCAACAACCTGACTGCCCGTACAAATTTAGGCACCCAAGAGTTTAGGGAAAACAAAACAAAATAAACTATGGGTCAGTCATGTGACTGGTGTGAGTAAACTCCAAACATTTGGTTTTAACTTTTAAAAAGGCCCTTTTCAAAAGAAAAGACAATCGTAAGACAAATCCACACATAAACACAGATGGTTTTTACCTTACGATAACCCAAAATATTTCTTAAGATTAATATTTTCTGATATTATAATAATGTCTAAATCAAGTAGATAGCAATCTAGCAGAACTCTTTCATCTCACGCCCTACGTATATAATATAGATTCAAAAACCCTGGGCACTTATTGGGGAATGGATTTCCAACTTTGACAAGGTATGGAACCACCTTCCGATCAGTGTACTCTAGAAGGGATACACTGGAATTCAACAAGAACATGTTATAACTCAGCCTCACATGACCAGCTTATTCATTTCGCTTGAATGTTCCGAATATATCATCACCTTACGATTGGTATACTAGCATAACCGTTCCCTGGAGATACAGAAGCAAAGAAGCAATAAATATGAATATTCTCATGATGGTGACAATATTGGGTGCGACCCATTTAGCCATGCCGCTAGCCCGATTTTTGTCATTTCCCGGTTGATGAGGCTTGAGGTCATAACGTATCTTGATAGATCACACCTTCATTTACTAAGAATGCCACATCGTCATACCCGCCAAATCACAAATTAATTTCCCTAAAAATACCATGGGTATAAGCTAAGAGAAATGAATTCCTCCGCCACCAACGTATATACCTTTGAAGTGATGAACTTACGCGATCTATTAGATATACTCTGTTGGACTTTCGTCCATATACGTTGTCTTGGGACTGGACAAACCGGGACGTTACATATATATACGTTCCATTTGTACAGTTGATCAATAAGAAATAATACAATTAGATCTCACCACCATTCTATAATTTTTGTTTACATTTTTTCTACATTTCTTTCTGAAGTTATATGGTGTCTAGTTCGCGTCCATACGTTTCTCTTATAGGATAAGACTAGGGCGTATCAGTGATCAGTTCGATCCAAAATGTTCGATGTTTTTCATTATACAAGGCTATATCGGACATGATAGTCCATTGTCCTGGTCAATCCGAGGCTATATGGTGTCTGGTCTATGTCCATCTGAATCCTGTATAGCACAGGACTAGGACACACCTCCGTCTGGTCCGACCCGTTTACACGCCTATATCAATACATTACCGATGTCAAGCCTTGAACATTCTTACTGCTTTTTCGCTATTTTTCTCGCCCCTAATTAGAAATTCGCATATAAAATAATATTACACAACCAACAACCCAATAATGTACCAACATCCAAGATATACCAATATCCAAGTCAAATATTTAGCTAATAGATTAGTTCCTTAATATTCAAACAATCACTTCCAAACACGACATAGTAAGGACGGAGCTGTGCATAAGGTATCCTGGGTATAGCCCAGGTTAGATTATTAAAGATACATTATGCATGCACAGTGATAATTTCATATAATAATCTAGGATTAGTGATACTTTTAGCTCATTCTCTAAGTAAAACAAGTGTTAATTCTAGTATTAGGTCCAACTTTGGGATTATATCCAAATCTTCTCGTGTCTATCAAGTTGGAATTGCAGAAATGATGAAGACAATGTTTGTAAAGAAAATGGAGTACTTATATTGTTTTATCAGAATGTAAAATAAACGTTGTAAACTATATGTTGTACACGACAGCATGTATATACACAAAATATACAAAAATGAGCCAAGCCCAATACTTGAAGTCGAATACACAAAAAAGTAAAAAAAGGTAAAAGTGGAGCTGGCATTTCATTTAACTCCCCCCTGAAACCTAACCCTAATTAGGTTTAAAATAAATGGAGACACCTCAAAACAATATGATCGATGAAAAACATCAAATCATTAGGCATCCATGACAGATGAATCTAGTGAAACTTGAGCTCTTTAGCTTGATTTTGTTTGTGATTTGTTGAGAGAGATTAAATTGGAGTTGAAACAGATCTATACTTTAGATCTATTGAAACCCTAGTTAAGCGTGATAGATCTGACATTGATTAGATTCTGTACAAATGATTTACGCTATAAATCATCAGTAATCTGGAATGAAGATGACTCTTCTGAATCTCTGAGTTGGATCTGCAACATCTATGTTTAACTCTTCTTTAAGTCTTGTGAAGCTTGGCTTTGGCAGAGGCTTCGTGAGTATATCTTCCTTTTGTCCTATTAATGGTATATATATTTATATCCAACTTTTAGCTTGCCTTTGATCACTTGTTCTCTGATAAAATAGAGATCTAACTCTATGTGTTTAGTCTTTGAGTGTAACACTGGGTTTGAAGTTAGGGAAATAGCACTTATATTATCACACTATACAGTAGCTTGTTTAACAATTGTAATTTTTAATTCATTTAAAAGTAATCCGATCGACATAATTTCTGCTGAAGTACTAGCTACACTTCTGAATTCTACCTCTGTGCTAGATCTTGATATTTGCACACCATGAAACCGGAGTTTTTTTTCTCAAATTAATACAATAACCTGATGTAGACTTTATATCATCACTGTTTCTAACCCGGTCTACATCCGGATAAGCATTGATATTTAAAGTATTTACTGGATTCGAATATGAACCCATTAACAATTGTTCCTTTAAGATATCTAAGAATTTGTTTAACGACCTTCCAATGAGTATCCAGTGGATTTTACATGTATTGACTGGCCTTGTTGACACTATAAGCTATAATATGTCTAGTAATTGTTGCATACTGAAGGGAACCAACAATACATCTATATAGTTTTCCATTCAGAAAGGGTTCTCTTTAGTTCTTTGATAATTGTATGTTGGTAATGATTGGTGTAGGTAGAGGATTTGCTTTATCCACTTTAGCTCTAAATAAAATTTCTGAAATGTATTTCTTCTAACTAAGATGCATTTCTGAAATTGATGATCTTCTGGCTTCGACGCCCAAAAAGTAGTTTAACTCACCTAAATCTTTAATAAAAAATTCTAAATTAAACATATTGGTGATGACTTTAATTTCAGAATCACTGCTTCCTGTAATAATAAGTTGTGGAAGTATTTTTCTTTTTTTTATAAATATTGGGTTATCAGATTTGTAGCCATGATTGACAAGTGTTGCGTTCAACTTATCAAACCAAACCATTGGAGCTTGCTTTAATCCTTAGATTTCCGTACTGAGTTTGCGTACCAAGTTTTTGTTAGCCTGTTGAGTAAACACTTGAGGCGGCTTCATTTAACTTCTTCCTGCAAGTCACCATTGAGGAATGCATTATTTACATCTAGTTGTTTGATGTTCCAATTTCTATATAAAGCAATGGTTAAAACCGATTGATGTTTATTTCACAATAGGTGAAAAGGTTTCTGAAAAATCAAACCTATACTGTTGTGAATAACCTTCTGCAACAAGCCTTGCTTTGTATTTAGAAATTGAACCATCTGCATTTTTCTTTAATTTGTATATCCATCTACAACCAATAATATTTTTTTTGGTTTTTCAACCAGTGTCCAAGCTCCTTTATTTGTCAAGGCATTGTATTCATCCTGCATTGATGCATGCCATTTATCATTCTGTATTGCTTCATCATAACATGATGATTCTTCTAGAAAAACTATAGTACTATAGACTTTTGGCTTGTATATGCAACATTTTTCTCTAGTAAGCATAAGATATTGATTAACAACATCTCCGGTTGAAGTACTTTGATTATCATTTGTAATGCTTTTCTCTGTCTGATCAATGTTAATTGGTATCACTAACTTCTTGTCTTTGTTGCTCTGCAACATCAACACTACTGGAGAATAATTGCTCTTGACCTGACCTACTAGAAGGCACTGTGTGTTGAGAGCTTGAATTAGTCATGCTTCTGATGTGCAGGCACTAATACTTCAATTTCATCAGGTACATCATGAATAACATGGTTTGTACTTAATGTTTTTTCAGAAGTTCTTGCATCTGATTTGCTAAAGGAATAAACTTGTTCATTAAATCTGACATGTTTAGAAATATAATTTTTTTCCATTTCTATCCAAGCATTTATACCTTTTTGTTTGTTACAATACCGCAAAAATGTACAAAAAATTGACTTAAAATCTAACTTATGATTATTCTAAGGTCTTATATATGGAAAACATTGACATTCAAAAACTTTTAAATGCTTATAGTCTAGTTTAATTTTTGTTAATACTTTCTTAGGACACTTGAATTTTAATACCTTTGTAGGCATTAAATTAATCAAGTGTACATCAGTATTAAATGCATCAGGCTAGTATTTAAAAGATATAAAAGCTTGAGCTATTAAAATTCTACAATATGTCAATGTTTTCTTTTTATGATCCCATTTTGTTCAGCAGTATAAGGGCATGTAGTTCTATGATTAATACCTTTCTTCTCAAAATATGTTTTTAAGGGTAAGAATTCTCTTCCTCCATCTGTCTGAAAATTAATAACCTTATTTCCAGTAATGTTTTCAACTTTATTAATGAATTGTATCACAACATTACTGGTTTCATATTTAGACTTAATCATATGAATCCATATGAATTTGGAGTAAGCATCAATAAAAGATATATAATATCTGAAGCCATAGTTTGAACTGATAGGAGCACGACCCCATAGGTCAGTTGCTATCAGTTCAATTGGCCTAGTGGAAAATGTTTGTGAATCTTAAAATAAAAGTTTATGACTCTTTCCCAATTGACATGTAGTACAAATATTTGAATTAGGGATTTTATTAACAAAAATTTATTGTTATTCATGACATGCTTAAATTTTTTATACTGGGATGTCCCAGTATACAATGCAACATATCAAACTTATTATAGCATTCATAATCATTCATGACCGACATTATACACTTAATTTTACTAAGTTCAGAAATGTTAGAATCACATATGTCAAATCTATATAATCCCTTATTTCTTTATCCTGCAAGATAATTTCTTTTGTTAGTATGTCTTTGACTATGCAAGCATTTGAGTAAAATTCAAAATAAACATTATTATCCTTAGCAAATTGGGAAACACTCATTAAGTTTTTCTTAATTAATGGAACACTCAGCAAATTTTTTAAGTATAGCTATTTAGTTCACTAATATTTGCATTTCCAGTCGTGTAATATGTGCAACTTCACCATTACCAACAATAAGAATTTGTGTTTCTTTGTACTTCTTGTTACCTAGGTTTAAATTTCTTAAATTTTAAGTGACATGGTTGGTGGCACATGAATTTGGGTACCAGCAATCATCAGACATATCATCAGTAGTATAAAATTCAGTATTAAGAACTTTTACTGCTTATACTTTGTTGTTGTCTTTTGACACATTCACCATATTGGCACCAGCATTGTTGTTCTATTAAGAAGGTGTGTAGTTGGTATTAAATCTGAAATAACATTTGTTTGCACTATGACCCACTTTTTCATAGATTTGAATCCTTATTCTGTAATTGTTATTACTTCTAACTCCTCTTCTTTCTCTGCCTCACCAACCCCCTCTGATTATTAAGTTGATTTCTTAATCCACCTCCTTTTTCTTAATTTTTTCCTCTTCCAAAAGGGATTAATTAACAGATAAAGCAGAATTAATATTTTTTTTATGTTCTATTCTACCTTCATGTGACAAAAACGTAGAATAAACATATTGCAATAAGGGTGTTGGATCCATATATAGTATGATATTTGTAACAACTTCATATTCATCATTTAATCCACTGACAATTGCTATTACCTATTTAGATTCAGTTATTCTTTGACCTGCTGAACTTAATTGATCACATATATTTTTGACTTTTAGTAGAAATTTATTCATAAACGACTCACCTTTTCTAATATTGTGTAATTGTCTACTATGATGTATCACTCTTGCAGAAGACTGTGTAGAAAATTTTCTTTTCACAGTTGCCCAAACTTCTTGAGCAGTTTTGAGCCTACTTAATTAAGGTAAGATTGCTGGTCCTATTGAGGACATCATCCATGCACAAACTTATCTATTTTTCCACTGATGCATGGTATATTTAGGATTGGTCACCAATTTTTCTTCACCATCTCTTATAAATTTGGTGGAACAATATTTGTTCCAAGAATATAGTTGTCTAAAGAATATCCTTTAACAGCAGTTTCAACCTGCAATTTCCATAATAAGTAATTGGATTCATCAAGTTGGATTGATATCAATTGGCTTTGAGGCTTTATGATGGTCTTCATCAAGTCTTGAATAGGACCAGACTGACTCTGATGAATTCTGTTTGCTAGAAACTTCAGGACTGGACGTGTCTGTAGAATTGGTCATGCTGGCAATACAAAATTGCAAATACAAAGATGCAAAAGGTATGCACTGAATTCTTGAAGCTTTTGAGTTTGGATACTATTAGAGAATCACACAATTGTTGATTGTTGCAACATTGGATGCCCGAATGATAAGACTTTTAGCAAATTTCTATTCAAAAAACTTGACGGGCATCCTTCGATGACACTGGTACAATTATGATGTTTTCTTGATTGATCTTCATCGGTTTCTTGAGTTCAGATCGGTCTCCAGCAATGCAACTTTATGCAAAAATCAAGATGCAGCCACTTAAACATAGGTGAGGCACTTGATTTATTGATAAAGCAACAACCCTTAAATGAAAAGTGAAAATTTGATGAGTGGTGATCCAAATGATGAAAATTATCTGATGGAAATTCAATAGATCAACACTTATGATGATCTATTCTCTGATGTAATTAACGGTGAGATATGATGATCTATTCTCTGATGGACACAGGAAGATTGTAACCACAGTTCCGATACCAAGTTGGAATTGCAAAAATGATGAAAACAATGTTTGTAAAGAAAATGGAGAAATTGTATTATTTGATTATATTATTTGATTAGAATGTGAAATGAACATTGTAAATTATATGTTGTACACGATAGCATATATATACACAAAACACACAAAAATGGGCCAAGCCCAATACTTGAAGTCCAACACATAATAAAGTAAAAAGGGTAAAAGCGGAGCCAACATTTCATCTAACTTATCATATTTCATAAAAATAATGAAAGCATAGTCATAAGTTAGAAAAATCCAAGAAACAATGAGAAATTAGTAGTGATCCATTATTGAAGTTTATATGCGAAGTACACAACTTGCATATTCACATTTGCATGGAATCATTTACTAGTTATAAATTTTTAATATATGTACATTTAATTGTTAAAGAACTGAACTTGTGTCAAAAATTAACAAATGTATTATTATTATTATTACCACCACCAGCTTTTTACTGTTTATACATTTAGTGTCATTTTTTATACGTATAACACTAACCCGGGGCAATTTCAAATCCTAGCTCCGTCCCTGCTACATAGTACATCAAATCTAATATAATTAACATGCAAACACTACAAAAATAAATTCACTCATCACGTTCACATTTTAATTTATCATCATGATGATTAGAACAAAAATCTCTTAACCTAAGGAATGTCTACCCAATACGTTTGTAGATTTTGAAATTTCTTTCACTAGCTTACCAAACTTTGATTTTAGGCACTTATTTTCGAGTTCTTCAACATTTATTTTGGCGCATATTTCTATTTATCAGTGCTTTTTGACCATACCTGTTTGTTAACAACAAAGAAACATTTATTTTGTACTTCGTCTATGTGTATCATAATTGTTATATACAAATGTATTGAACTCTTTACAACTATTGTACTTTGTATAAGAATACCCACTGCTAAAAATGCCATTAGCGGAAATTTTTGTAAGTGTTTTTGTTTTAAATGAGAAGGACAGAAAGAGAAAAGGAAGTGTGAATTGCTCCACATCTTGGAAACAAAGTGACTCGTAAAAACTTTGGGCTCTTTGTGCATCCAAATATTTGCTTTTTGAGAGATGAAAGGTCTCGTAAGAGCATTACTTATCAATATCTTCTCATTCTCTTCACCTCTTGCAATTTTTTTTTTCTTTAGAATTATGTCTGTTTTGTGATACTACATACCACAAATTCGATTTTTTTGTCAATGCAGTTAACTCAGAAAATAGCTTGAATGGAATTTTGCTAGTGTTATCTCAATCAATCAAAGAGAATAATGTTTCAACTCCATTTTATCTTAAAACATTTTTTTTAATTAGCGACACCCATTTTCTTCATTAAGCAAGTTGTGAAGGAAAATAATGTTTTAAGGAAAGTGCCATTAAAGTGTCTCAGAGCAATCTCTACAATGTTGAGATTTCTTCGGTGTATCATTTTTTCACACTTGACAAAACTATTCTCAAATAATCTTAAGATGTTAACTGACAAATATACCACATAGTTTAAGGTTGTTCATTCTAATTTCACCAAGTTGGAAAGATACAATGGAGTTAATTTTAGACGTTAGCAAAAGAAGACGCATTTTCCATTATTTAGACTAAAAGTGATTTATGTTTTTACAATGCTAAAGCTAGTAAAAATGGGAAATGACACTATTATATAAGCACGATTGGAGTTGAAATGCGAACAAAATGATTACATATGTAAAGGGCACATATATTGTGATGACCCGCTCCTCCCAGCCGGCTTAAACTGAACAGGAAGGCAGACTGTTTTGAGAACATGACGCATCAGAACCCAAACACGAGAACATTTCATTGCTATTATAACAATTTACATCAGAGTACAAGATATGAGAGTTTAAATAATAATATACAGCGGAAAATATTAGAGATTTAAATTAAAAAACAGCGGAAAATACAACACATAAATATAGGTGTAGCGGAAAACATCAACTACCACAACTGAAAGAAATACATGGATACAAAGCGTTCCGAGTATAGCTCCAGCTGTAATCCAGGATCCCGTATGGAAAATATGGGCACCCAGAGTTTAGGTGGAAACAATAAACCCCGATTCGGTCTTGGGACTGGTGTGAGAACTAAAACAGTTATTAACTTTATTTTAAAGTTGGATAAATCAAGGGTCCACCCCGTATAACATGGAACAGGCTTCCAAGAATACCATAAAACAAACAACGCAATGCTAAAAGGAAAAATGAAGCCATTATAAGACTCATGTCCCATCACACAATGCAAACACAAACCAGAGGATATAGTTTTACCTTATAATGGCCAAACATGCTTGATACGCGAAATTTATCTTTTATTATTACTATAAGTGAAGAAATTAACTTCAAATCTAAATGTATCAATCATAGGTGGCATAAGTACGATTATATTATGTTGCCATATAGGTTTACAACTAAAACCGTAAAATCGCTTATTGGAAATTGGGTTTCCATCTATGAACTGAGGCAAGGGATCGTCCTCATCCGAATTTAGAGACACTCTAGCAAATGCCTCAGGACTCATGCGCACGTGCACCTGGAGCGGCAGAGCTGGCCAGCCGGCAATGATTAGAGTTACTCCGGAACAATACGTTCCCCGGTCCAATGGACTGCAATATTGGTTAGTATGTCGACCATCAAAGGCCTTTTAGTCAACCATATCCGAGGTACCCCGCTATCCGTCATCCACATAAGTAAAATACCCAGGCTCCATCCCATGACATTACTATAACTAGAAGGGAACACCATCCTTTATTTCTCTCTTGTCCTCATCCCTTTTTTGGTTCATACCGGGGTGTGAAGCTCGCCAATTAACGCTGCACAAAGCTGTGCTACTTAAATTGTGCTTTGATCATCAAACACAAGACTTTGCTTTTCAGCACAAGCCTTGATCCATGCAACTCAGCATGCCACATTGTCAATCCATACCATACCATTGATTTCTACCAATATATAACCTCTAAGCTCGTGCATCTCAGAGAAGGGAGTTAAGCAAGAAAATAAATTCTCCACCACAAAACAAATTTATATTTAGCAGAGATCAACGAATATAGAACCCAATACAATGTCAAACATACAATCCATTCATACGGCCGTTCTAGGTCTTAACGGAATCGGAGGCACCTTATTCCTCGTCCCATATGTCCAATACAGGAGAGAGGCCCTCGCATATCCGGTCAATCTCCAAGTACGTCTGGACGATCACCACTTATTACCTCATCTTGGGTGTATATCCCAATCTAGACATCAGTAATCATCCAAACAATGTGAAGATCTCTGGTCTTCAACCACCTTCTTCAAATCTTGGACTTTTGATCGTCTTATCAATTATTTAGAATAGGTTAAAACCAGTATTTCCGAATAACCTGCGTATCTCATAATCAAGTGCTATAATAACATATCATATGCCTCATTCCAATCTAGAATATTATTTTATTAAAATACTCATTACAATGGGAATCATTCCCATAAATCTTATTAAAGATTTAATTCATTTAAACCACTTGTTTAAATCTTTCTTGAAAACAATTGCAAAAGATTTTGTACTATCTTTTAAGAATCTTAAACCAAATTAAGGTTTATCAAACTAGTCGGGGTTATCGAGCCTTAACGAAGTAATCATTTATTTTATTTTTCCAATCCCAACCTATTCATCCCATGGAGAAAACTGGTAGTACTCCATATCTAACAGCCACTGTGTTATCAGTAAAATTAATTACCATTTCACGTTTCAAATCTAGTTAAAGATTTAACTATCACATGGAGTAAAACTGGTGGGACTCCATTTCGAAACATTTCTTGAATTTGGTAAATTTAATTACCATATTCTCACTTTAATCTAATTAAAGATTCATTAAAACTCCAACTTAATTTTAATTCCAAAAATCATCACTTAATGATTATTCCAAAAATCATGATACATCAAAATGGAATCTTCACGGAAATATGATTTGTATATAATTGGTATAAATTTCCGTATTAGACTAATACTATAAATGGAATAATGGCAAAGCTTTTTAAATTCCATAAATAGTAATGGTATTCCTTCACAGAAACTTATCTCGATTATTAATAAATCGAATTCCACTCAATTCTAATTTAATATATTAAATTGGAAAACTTCCATTAAATCTTAGTTAAAAGATTTATAAATTCCAAATCATAATTTCACTATTGACTAGGTTTTAAGAACAAATGTTATTTAAAATATCGTTCCCAATGAATCCAAAATCGACTTCCATTTAATTCCGATTATATGTATTAATTGGAAAACTTCATTAATCTTAATAATAGATTTATTCCTTTCTTAAATGGGTTTAAGAACAATATTATTAAAAATACCATTCACGACAAACCCAATTCCAATTTGATATTAAATACAAGGCTTTGAATAGAAATTATATCGACTTACATTCAATATCAAATTATGAAACTAATAGATATCATATCAGGAATAACGATATCTGTATATTCCTCAATAATATCTGTATAATCAAGGAATCCAATATCGAAATATTCAAAAGATTACTTCCATTCCAATTCATATATTGGAAAATTCTGGTTATATTAAAACCATTTCACTTCCTTTCAGTTCTTTACTTAAGTTGTCAAACAACTTATTTTGATAAAAATATCTTTTATCTTTACAAACGTGGAATTTTCCATCAAAATAATTTCATATCATTTATTATGATTTCACATAATTTATTCATACTTTTAGTAATTTTAATAAGGCCCTTACAGTCGGTTTCCAATATCGTCCATCGAACTGCATCCATAACGGCCATTTCCAAAACTTATTTGGACATATCTTAAAATATAACCGTTAGATTTCAAATATCTTATTATCCTTCGAAAGATCCTTTCTATACGAACCCAACGGTTCCTGTTTTAGGAAAATCCGAAGGTCGGATCTCCGGTTACATCAATTCAAAGTCAATGGTTGAAATTCGCGAACGGTCGTTGCGCGATACGTTCTATTCAAACTATTTAAATATATATAATATATTTCGTCGTTCTCCTTTTTAAAATGAATTTTATAAAACGTTTATAAATTCATTTTAAAACAATTCCAACTTCCATTTCAATTTGAAATCAAAATTGAATATTCCGTATCAATATAATATTAAAATGATAATATTTTCAAAATATTAGATTTTGAAATCAATGCTTCTCGGTATTCATTTTAAAATGAATAAATCATCATAAAATTACGTTTGTGTTAAAATGGCGTATATCTACTTAACTTGGCTTCATATTCATTTCAGTTATGAATATTTCAATATTTTCGTATCCATCCAAAATCGGACATAAAAATCATATTTTAATTCTTTACTGAATATTATTATAAAATATTCGTTCTTCTGAGAATCAGACTCAATCAATTACCATATTATTTTATTTATATGGATTCCATACACAGCATGTATTCAAAAATAGTGATAAATAACTATTACACATTCATAACTGTTCAGCATCCATCAATCAACATATATGGTATAAACGTTACATAACTTACGCTTACACAAACAGATTATACAAGCAGTAAAACTGTGAATATATTAACAACCGTCATTCACGTAGCAACCATTGTAATCAAAGACAAACACCAACATATATAATCACTTAAGAGTTATAGATACAACAAAATAAATGAGTGAGGAGTTCTCATAATTGGTTGCCACTCCGTCAGTATTTAATGGAGGATTTTATTTTAAAACTAAATTAAACAAGCATTTAATTTAGCTCAAAAATTCAACTTGCTCCGCTTCCATTCTGATTAGTTCCATGTTGTAGTGCTTTCCACCACGATTTCAACGCATATCGTTTCGCGCGATTTTGATATCATATGTAAAAGATATGACCGTTTAAATATTATTTACATAAATAAATTAGCTTAAAATAATTAATATATTTAATAATTTAATTAATGTTTAAGCTTTCCCTAATCCATCCTTAATCTCATCTTTCCTATACAGTTCGTTCGAAGCCATCGCAGGCAAGAAAAATCCACTGCCGCCCCTTATTCTGATGACCGGACATCGATCCTCCACCACCACGAGGAGTGCCTTGCTCCGCTCCTCCCACGCCGGCAAAGTGGGCCAGCTCGTACGTTCCTTTGCTTCGAAAATCAAGCCCAAAATCAGCGACTTTAAGCGCTGATTTCACCTAGACGATGTGATTAAATTCCATCTCCTTCGTTTAAACTTGAGACCTCTCCTAGCTATTCATTTTTTCATTTTGAAATCGACTTTTAATCCACTGTATATCAAGAGGAATTAGGCGAAAATGTTTGGAGCGATTTCAGCCTTCCCTTGGAAGTGGCGGCGACAAATAAAGAATGGGGTATTAGGGTTTCCAATTGAAAGGGTTATATATACTATATTTTTATTATTATTTAATTCGTTAATTACTTGTTTAATCTCCAAACTCCAAATCAAACCCAACGACTGACGTTCCTAACTAAATACCCCAATTCCGGACACAATGGGATACGTTTCGTAAGCCAATTCAACTATTTTGAGTAGTTTTTACCAAAATTAAAATATAAATTAATATAACGTCCAATATTGAATTTCAATGTACATTTTAATTTACCGGGGCCACATACTGACTCCAAAAATTATAAAATTTGAAACCTAGCTATGTTTTGACGATACAGTCCTAAAAAAATAATTTTGTCGAATTTGGAGACCGTTTGAAAATTGGCCTTTTAACTGGCTTATTAAATTCAAACTAAAATTGAAAACGCGTTTAAATTTACCACACTTACATATTAATTCCAAATGACTTGAAATTTTGAATCTGACAATAATTTGATGTTCCGGATCCAACAAAAGTGGTTTCATCGCAAACGGAGGTTGTTTGCAAAATGGCTATTTTTAAGGGCTATATACGTAATATTAAAATATATAAATTCCATAGCGACTATTCTAAATTTTGGATTGGTCATAACTTACGATTTATAAAACAAAATCTTAATTTTTTACATTCTTAGAAAGATACAACTAAATAGATTCTAACGTTTCTTGTTTTACTGAAATCCAATTAATATTGCATTATATATAATCAATTAAAGTTCTAAACCAAATTTTCAAACTACCGCGCCATTTCGAGTTCGTTTTAATTAAAATTTAAATTTATATATTCAAATTTTGATTTAAATGAATTTTAAGTTGTTATTTATTTAAAATAAATTATTTTAACATTAAAAATCCATTAAATCAATTAAAAATTGGTTCCAAAAATCAGGGATGTTACATATACAATGCAATGACTGACATACTATTTGATATATACTACAACAAATTGACCGTCGAATAGGTTGGTAAAGAATATCTCATGCAAGATGCAACAAGTAAGAACTTTTGGTTACCAAAATTTTCAATTGTAAAATGAATAATAATAGGGCAATAATGGAGCAATTCAATGGTATTATACATATTTATGGCGGACTCAAACACAAAATTCATAGCGGACGCAATGAATGGGTCCGAATCCGATCGACCCCCAGATTGGAGGAATGGGAAAGAACCTGATTTATCAAGAGAGAATGTCTCTTGTAATCTACCAGCGCTTGGATCCTCGACTTCGAGGGGAAAAGATAGGGTTTTTGAGAAGAGGAGTTCTTCGATTGGAATTTTCACTGCTGGTCTGGGAGGCGATGGGGATCATTACTATATTCCTTCTACAGCGGGTCATCCATCTAGGGTTTCGATTAAGGGGGGAGCGAATGCTCGATCAAAAATCGATAATCCATATCCAGCTTGGAAAATACAGATTGAGCACATACGAAAGAAATAGGAGAAGTTACCAGAACGAAGTGGAAAAAGGAGATTCTATATTATGAGTACAGGCTGCATCCGGAGGAATCGGGAAGAATCGTAATGATCATGTTGATCTGAACTTCATTGAAACTATGATACTTGATAATAAAAGAAAAGCATGTATTTATAAACGTGTAGATTTTGGATCTGTCGACAAACAGAAGAATACTATTGTTTTCTATGTGTGTGGAGCTAAACCCTGTCATATGCAATTGAAAATTTATGTCGAACGTATATTGAGACCAATTTGAAAATTTCAATTACCATCGAGAGAAAATGGATTTTTATCATTCGGTTTGATAATGATTTAGATTGTGAAAATATTTTAAAAGGAGGACCTTATCTTTTTGACAATAGAGTAATAATTTTGAAAAAGTGGAACATGGGACTGAGATTCAAGAAAGATCTACTGTCGAGGATGCCATTATGGGTCAAACTGACTCATCTGGAGCTAGAATTATGGGATAGAGAAGCGCTTAGTGTTATTTCTAGTGTACAGGGTGAACCAATTAAAATGGATGAAATCACAGCTGATGAATTGGGAGTTGCATTCACGAAGATTCTAGTAGAGATGGAGGCGTCATCTGAATTTCCAAATGAGGTCAATGTTGTATTTCACACAGGCAAAGAATTGGAAGTTAAAGTTGAATACTTGTATACGCCTTTATGTTGTAGTACGCGTAGAGTTTTTGGTCACTCGTTGAATCGATGTGTGTAGAAAATGAAAGAAGTTTGGTTCCCAAAACATTGTGCAGCAGAAGAGATACTAACAGATCACACAATCATAAAGAACAATGATGAGTCGATTCAAACAATTAATCTTGTCGATGAAGAAACAATTGAAAGGATGAATAAGGACATTCAGGGAAATTGCAACACTAATGTATCCATGCATAATTTACAAGCTATTAACATTCAAAACTCAAATTCTGCTATGGACAAAGACACATGTAATATTCCGAATAATTTGAATACATGTTGTGAAACCAACACTTCAGCAGAACTACATACAGAAACAAACTGTGCAAATCAACATATTAATGACATTGGAAATAATCTTGAGACTAAAGGAAATGTCACAGGTAATGTTTTTAATATATTACAAAACAAATTCAGTGTTCTGGAATCGATAGGTGAAGAGAATATCAGGGAATCCACTAAGGTGCTAGTTGATAAAAACTCGAAGGCAGGAATTGATTCATCCAGTGACCGAAAGGTTAACAGTGAGGATGGCAATTTGTATTAACATGATAAAGGTAATGCAGAAGATTAGGCAGACATTTAAGATGTTGATACTGCTGACCTATTAAAAAATGAAGACAGAAATGCAATTGCACCCAAGAAAGAAATTGATGTTAGTAACAATGTTGAAGCTAATAAAAAATTCATTATTGAAGTGGATAACATCAACAAAAATAATAAAAAGAAAAACAATTCTAAACCTACTGCTCATCCTAAAGTCGCGACACAGAGCCAGAGTAAGATTAAATGAGTCTTGTTATTTGGAATGTTAGGGGATTGAACACTTCGAACACACAGTTTGAGGTGCTTAAATTTCTTAACAAATTCAGGTCTTCTATTGTAGGCCTTTTGGAGAACAAAATGAATGATAATTCTTTGAAAATTTCCAACTGAGGTTGCATAAGAATTGGATGATAATTAATTATAATTTTTGTAATCGTAAAGGAAGAATCATGGTAGCTTGGGATTCAAGTATCTAGCTAGACTTTGTGATAGTTAGTAAATCATACCAACATATATCCATAAATGCCACTAATACTGAGGGTTTAAAATGTCGGGTGACTTTTATTTACGCTAGCAACCTTTTTCTTAACATTGAGAAGTTGTGGGTTGATATCGTGAATGAAGCTAAAAGGTCGATATCCCTTAGTGTGTTATTGGAGATTTTAATAATATTTTATCAGGAATGATAAAAAAAGGGGGAACTTCCATGCCTTACAAACAAGTTTCAGGTTTTCTTAACTGTAGTGCTAATGCAGGTCACGTGGATATCCCTATTAAAGACTTTAAATATACTTGGAGAAGGAGAGGTATAGCAACCAAAATTGATAGACTTTTTTATCAGTTTCTAGATGTATTTCCCAAGTTGACTGCTTTCAAAGAATCAAATCCTATTAGTGACCACATTCCTATTTGTGTGAATTTTAGACCGAAGGATACTGAAAAGAGGAATATACCCTTTAGATATGTTAATACTTGGCACGAGATTGATGGTTATTAGGATTATTTCTATTGGGCTACAAAAAAAATGGAGAAGAAGCAGTGTCAGAGTATAAAATTATACATCTTCTAGAGTTCTTGAAATGCTATAAATTTAACTTGAAGTGGTGGAACTGTAACTACTGGGAATACAAAAATAATTTATAAAGAGTGGAAGGGGAATACTATGATACCCTGAAGGAAATTGAAATGACAATGAGTTGTTTGATAAGCTGGAAATAATTATAGAAAATGGATAGATCAATGTTACATAGAATATAAAAATGCAAGGCAGAAGGCTAAAATCTCTTGGTTAATGAGGGTGATTCGTGTACAAAGTTTTTCCATGCTAAAATGTTGTTGAGAAAACATATTAATAATTGGGGAAACATCATTCTTGCTAATGGTAAGATGCTTCATGATGCTAATAGTATTGAAAAGGAGGCATTAAATTATTTTTCTGACATTTTTATACTAAATGTCCTCAAAATATTAGTTTTCCTAAAATCAGTTGCAAGTTTAAGATTAATGATCGAGGCAGGGAGCATCTTCTATCTAGAATTTCTATGGATGAAATATATAAGGCCACTTTTTCAATTCCTAATGATAAAACCCTGGGCCAAATGGTTTTACTGCAAAAAATTTCAAGATTCATTAGGAAGATATTAAGATGTATCTTTTGAAAGGGAAGCCGGTTTTTATAGTGGTCCGTGCCACTGTTTGTTAGGAATTAGAGAGGAGAGATATTTTGCACAGGCATAGAATACAAACTGGTTTGAAGTGCCAGTACACTAAAAACATGAATTATCGCATATGCCTAATAATAGAAAGCGCCATTGAGTGTTTAGAAGTGATTATCCCTTTAAACACTCGAATGTTCCTCTCCATCCATATTATATAAATAAATTTCTTAACTAATTTCAAAAGTAATTTCCCTTTTACATTCTTCCATCTAGTCGCCTTGAGAATTTTGAACCATTCAATTGCCGAATTTCTTGAAGGTGTATGTAGATTAAAGAACAACAATAGTTTAGACCATATGAAATGTGAGTAGAAACAGGAAAAAAGTAGATGCGAACTAGTTTCATCACTTCTCCTACAAAACACGTAAGAAGCATGATTAACAATATTCATTCTTTTCAGTTTGTAGAGAGTTAGGATCCCCTTTTTAAGAATCTTCCATAGCATGATATTTTTTTCGGAGCAGATCCACAATCCCAAATGCGAGAATGCCAAGGATAAGTAACCATACTATTAGAATCACTCTTATAAACCAGATTGATTTTATGAGAGACACCATTCCAGTAAGCATGCATAGTGCTATTAGAGTAGTTGTTATTGTGTATGATATTCCACATATTTCTAATTTTAGTCGAGCTACTGTATGGCAAAGTAATAAAACCATTAAACCAGAAATCAGCAAGGGAGGCATTATCATGAATTCCATACACCAATCTCAGATTGTAAGGTATAATATTACTAAGAATGAGTCCTTTAGGAACCCAAGGATCATGCCAGAAGGCCACCATGTTCATACTTTTCAAACCCACTTGCACCATAGGGAGAAAGACATCATGATATCTAAGAATATTTCTCCATGACCAACTGCAATCAGCATTCGACAACATGGTCCAAAAGAAAGAGTCTTTTATAAGGTAAGTACGTACCCAAGAGACCCAAAGATTATCATCATACTTCATAAGCTTGTCAAAATGTGCAGAAAGTGCAGCCTTTTTCCATTTCTTTACATTCATAACACCTAAACCCCCTTTCTCTTTTGAACAACAAATATGTTTAAAGGCAATAGGAATCAATTTTTTTGAAAATGGGTTTCCATGTCAGGGAAATGATTTAAAAGCTGAATTGATCATGTTAATTAGCTTTGTAGGAAGAATGAAAATTCTCGCATAGTAAATGCACATGGAAGTAGCTAGAGATTTCAGAATGATAAGTGTACCTGCCATAGAAAACTTCAAACTTGGCCAGCTAGAAATCTTAGTAGTGATCCTTTCGTATAATTGAAGACATTGAGACGGTTTGATTTTGGAAGTACACATAGGTGCTCCAAGGTAAGTTTCATTTTTATTGAAAGGTGAAAGCCCAGATCTGAGATATAATGCAGCTCTAGCAGTCTCAGATATATCAACAAACCGGATCTTGGATTCACTTTTATTGATAGCTAAACCAGTCAAGCTATAGAAATGAGATAATATGCTTAGAACCCCATCAGTATACTTAGGATTAGGCTTAGTGAAAAGCAATAAGTCATTGACAAAAAGAAACATAGACAGAGATATTTTCCTACACTTGGGATGATAGTCCATTAACTTATTAATGTGAGCACGCTTAGTGATAGCAGTAAAAATTTCCATAACGCAAATAAAGAGGTAGGGTGACAATGGGTCCCCCTGTCTTATGCCTTGTATCTTTTTGAAAAAAACAAAACTCGAACCATTGCAGCTCAAAGTGTAATCAACAATTAAAATGCATGTGAAAATCCAACAAAGAAAAGGCATAGGAAACTTCATCTTGTAAAGAATATATATAATAGATTTCTAGTGAATCGAGTCATAAGCCTTTTGCAAATCAAGTTTGAGAGCACATCTAGGAGAGATGTTTTTCCTGTTGTAACATTTCATTAATTCAGAGGAAAGCAGAATGTTATCTAAAATGTCTCTCCCGTGTATAAATGCACTTTAATTAGGGGAAATAAGATCAGAAATAACACACTTCATTCTATCTGCAAGGATTCTAGCGATACATTTGTAGATCGCATTATAACAAGCAATGGGTCTAAACTGTGTAACATTACGTAGCTGCGGAATTTTAGGAATCAACGCCAATCTAGTAACATTTATACCATTTGGCATTCTACTGTGTATGAAGAAGTTTTTAATCGCCTTTGTCACATCATCACCTATAACACTCCAAGCCACTTTAAAGAAGTAAGCCTTAAAACCATCCGGACCAGGAGAGTTAGAAGCTGTCATGCCAAAAATTGCTTTTTTAATTTCCTCATCCGTAATCTCTTCAACTAGTTTGCAGCTCATACTCATATTAATGGAAGGTAATTAGAGCATATCAAACCGATCAAGAGAAATGGAATACGAGTGATCCGAGCCAAGAGATTGCTGAAAGAAACCAATAAAATGAGCATAATAAGATGTATCTAATTGATCTTATTAAAGATGTTTTCAGGATTGGGAAGCTCGCTAAAGGTATCAATCATACTTTTGTTACACTTATACCTAGAGTTGAGAAGCTAACGAGTATATATGATTACAGGCCTATTTCTTATTGCAATGTTATCTACAAAAATTTTCTAAGGTTGTTTGCAACAGGATTAAGCCGCGGGCCGTAACTTATGCATCTAATTTACGAAAATCAATCAGCTTTCATCCCCGGTAAATATATTCATGAAAATGTTTTACTTGCCCATGAATAAATTAGGCATTTCAAGAGAGACGACAATTGTAATATGCGTATCAAAATTGATTTATAGAAATCATACGACATGGTTAATATGGGTTTTGTGCGTCATATGTTGAAAATGTTGGGTTTTCCTAGAAGACTAGTAAAGGTGATTAAAAATTGTATCACTACACCAACCTATTCTATTTTGATGAGGGGCAACCCAAAAAGGGTTTGTACATAGTAATAGACGGTTAAGGCAAGGGGATCCCCTTTCTCCTATCTTTTTTGTGTTGTTATGGATTTTTTCTACTATGGTGCACAAAGCGGGAATAATGGAGTTGGTCTAACCTATTTTCAAAAATGGCCACGTATTAATCATTTGATACACGCTGACGACTTGATGATTTTCTCAAAAGCGAAGGTTAAAAGTGTCATTGAAATATCAAGGATTTTAGACAACATGAATGTTTTAGCTAGTCTTAAAGTTAATTGTTTTAAATCAAACATATTTTTCAGTAAATCAATGATTAACAAGGATGTTTTAACTATCCTGCTTGATATAAAGGAAGGGAATCTCCCTATTAAATATCTAGGTATGCCTCTACCTAATAACTATTTGCATTTCTCTGATTGTGGTGACCTTTTTGACAAAATCAGAAGGAAAATGGACGGATAGGATCATAGGCTTCTATCTATAGCAGGTAGAATTGAATTGGTTATTAGTTTATCAAATACCTACTGTGACTATTGATAAGCTAAATAAGATGTGTATTAATTTTGTTTAGGGTGGGAAAAGCCACAAGATTGCATGGGATACCCTTTGCAGCCTAAAGAGTGAACGAGTGGGGATAAGAAAATTTGATGATATTAAAATTATTGTTGCAGTTAAGTTAATATGGCATTTCGTGAGTAGGAATAACATGTGGAAGAAGTGGATGGAAAACAGATACTGTAAAGGTAAAAGATTTTGCATCATGCTAATAGATAATAACAGCTCATGTACTCAGAAAGCGATGATTAGGAATAGAAATTTGGGGATGAAGTGTGTTAATCGGTGTATTTATGATGGGCATGACACTATGTTATGGTTTTACCCTGGTTAAACAATGAGATACTCGTGGATATTTTGGTATGGGATTGTTTAGATATATGTGGTAGTGAAAACCTGAAAGTGGATTGCCTTATACAGGAAGGTGCTTTTCATGCCAATAGTCTTATGGTTTCTAGAATGATTGGAGAAAAATTAATGAAGTGCCTATAGGATCTAATTTTGATTTTGATTTTTAGAGCTGGAATAACAGTAAAAATGGATTTTCTTTCCATTCGGCTTAGGATATAAACAAATATGTGAAACCAGAACTTGAGTGGTGCAAGATTACATGGCATTATACTAACAGTGCAAATATGTCTATTTGCATGTATAAAGCTTGTTTCAACAGATTATCTACCAACGATCGTCTTACTAATTGGGGATATAGCATAAATCCTCTATGTGTTCTATGTATGGAAAACAATGAGTCGAGAGATCACCTTTTTTTCACCTGCCCCTATTCGTCATATCCCTGGGCTAGATGCAGACTAAAGATGGATTCTCCTCCTGTCATGAATTAGCAGTTAATTCTGGAAGACGAGAGAGATTACTTGAAATCCAAAAACATTGTCAATGACATCACACAAGATTTAGCCTTTTGCAGTATTGTAACTACAGTATATCACATATGGGCTTAGCGGAAGGCTCGAATTCATGGAAACGGTTCACTTGATAAATTCAAGAGATGGGATTTGATTGAAATCGAAATAAAATACTTAATGCAGAAGTCAAGAAGGAAAAATGTGTCCAAACATGAGAAGATTCTTAAGAACTGGGGAATTGAAAGCTTCGATCTTGGGTGATGAAGCCACCGCCATTTTCAACAATCTTTTAGAGTTTTATTTTTGTTTAATTTGGAACTAGCTTCAAAATGTTTTTTTTCCCATTTTTCACTGCATGGTTTCAGTTTGTTGTAGGAGTTATGTTGTCGGGTTGTAATCGTTTCATTGTGGGTTTGGGCCTTGGGATCAATATGGTGTTGTATGTTGTTTTATTATATTTTGGGTTTGGGTTTGGGCAAGAAAGGTTAGACGATGTTTTCTTGCTCCATACTTATGTACATTTATATTGATGAGTTGTCAATAAAGCGCCACACTCTTTTTTCTTATCTTATACTCACACCGAGTACATGTATAGGTTCTTAACGAGGTGGTTTACCCAGTTTAAAAAAATGGTATTATACATATTCTAAGTCAATTTACATAGCGTAAATTGAATATGGATGAGAAAATACAAGTCTCATCCGCAACAAACTAACTTCTCCTTCTTGGAATGATCAAAGGGAAATCCATAAACGCAAAAAGAAGGAACCGACTTTCGATAATCTTGAATTATATTTGAAAGTGAAAAAACAATTAGACAAATAAACGATTATTGGACCAATAATATTTCTATTTAAGATCCACATAGTTGAGGAGAAAGAGAAAAAATAAACTTTTGAGAACTCTTTTAATGAAAAGAGAAAATTTCAGGATAAAAGTCTTTAAGAATAAATAGACCAAGAAAGTGAATAGGTGCAACAATTATGGAAAATGTTGTCACTTTAAAAGATATTATCATTTTCTAAAAAGAAACCTCAGTCGAAAAAGGAAATTTTGCAGTCGTAATCTCTGAAATAAACACAAGTGAATAAGATGAATCTTGATTGATTGGCTATGATGGTACTAAGCATGTAACAACCGAAATTAGATACACTACAACCATACTATAAAGATAATTAATTAAAGGGTTAATTAATCAATATAATAAAAAAAATGAATAGATGCATACACACACACACACACACACACACACACATATATATATATATATGCAATTATGTTAAGAAGGTGCAAGTTTAAAAATGCGCATTGAAAAGAAGAAAAGTGCATGTGAATTTAATTAGACTACAAGAAAGATTAATGCAATTAGTACATATGATAAAAAGGGAAAAGGAATATAAGAAGAAGTAAAATAGTTCAAAAGGAGAATTACATGCAATGCATAAAGAAGAAATTTATGCATGAAATTAATAAGATGCATAACGTTTAAAAATAGGTTTACAACCTGTGACGATCCCAAAATCCGAGGGGCGGTATTAAGGATGATCATTGGAATATAACACATTAATCATCAAAGCAGAGTACAGATAATAACAGAAACAATAAATAGAATAATTTTACATGGATATGACAGCGGAATCACAACATGTAATAACATCAGAATAGCATAGCGTAGGATATAACTTAGTAAATAAAAAGGAAAGTTATCAGTCATCATCGCCAGAGGCGGAATACATACATGCAGTGAGACATAAAAAGGGTATCAGTCTACATCGCCGAAGGCGGTACATATACATACAATAAGAAGTACGGAAAGTAAATCAGTCTGCATCGCCCGTGGCGGAATCATAATATAAGTACAGTAATGGCGGAAAATGTCAAAGTCGTCTCTGTGAAGTCAGCCTCGCCATGAGCCAAAAATGCACCCTATGCAACAGTGCAGAGCCAAAAACAACCTGTCACCTATGAACTAGGCTGCCCGTGCGAAAATAAGGGCACCCGCGTTTGCAAAGTGAAACAAACAACGAGTCAGTCATGGGGACTGGTATGAGGAATCTATTTAACAGTTTAAACAACAGTGATAGCAAATCATAGGACCACGTCACTTTTCGCGGAACGGGTTTACTCCAGTGATTGCTAGTGCATTTAAAACAAAGTAAATTCTTTTAAAACAACGCAATGCTTTTAAAAAGAATGAAGCCATTATAAGACTCAGGTCCCATCACACAATGCAACGCAAGCCGGAGGATAGAGTTTTACCTTATAATGGCCAAATATGCTTGATACGTATAAAGCAAAATCATTTGATATTATTACTAGTGCATATATGTTTCAAAAGCGAATAGCATCATAAATATCAATCATAGGCGGCATAGCTACCATATACTATGTCGCCATACTAGTTCTACAATCGAGTCCGTTGTTTCGTATTGGAAATTGGATTTCCGTCATGAGTCGAGGCAAGGGGCAAGCTCCTCTCCGCTTCGAGACACTCTAGCAAATGCCTCAGGACTACACACTCTGGGTAACCCTGGATCCTCCAAGGCCGGTCCTCTCTTACGTTTGAGGATTAGTTATTCCTGAACACACGTTTCCCGGTCCTTACAGACCTATAATCGAGGCGCCTCGCATTCCAACAACCACATAGGTGAAAAATAGATATAAATGTCAGAGCTGGTAAGTCACTGACACCACCATAGCTAGAAGGAAACGTCATGCTCTCCTTGGGTCCTTATCCCGTTTTTAACTCATACGGGGGTGTGAGGCTCGCGAATCTACGAAATACACAAAGCTAGGCCACGTAGACCGTGCTTTGATCATCATCCACATGACTTTGCTTTTCAACAGAAGCCTTGATCACAGCATCTTAGCATGCCACATAGGCAGTCCACTCCATACGATTGATTTCTATCGATATATAACCTCCGAGCTCGTATGTCTCAGAGAAGGGCGTTAAGCAAAAGAATAAATTCTCCGCCGCCAAACAGATATATTTTTAACAGAGATCAATTAGTATAGAACAAAATCCAATGTCAGACACACAGTCCATTTAAAGTCCGTTCTGGGTCTGAACGAAACCGGAGGCGTCAATTCCTCGTATATCCGTACAATCAACACATACGTTCAGACGGCTACTACTTCCGTCCCTTTCCGGTAGCTACTCCGGTTAGGAACCTCAGTAGCGCCCGTCCAACCGATACGAAGATCGTCGGTCTTGAATCGTCTTTGCATTTTCCAATTCGAATCGCTCGATAAATTATTTGAAATGAGGGTTAGCTCGGCCTTTTCAAATAATTCACGTCATTAGAATTTAAATCGATTCTTTCTATGGTTATATTATTCGACATCCATCTTTCAGTTCTTTAGTGTTATTTTCGTGTCAAACACATACAACCATCAAATATCAAACAATTCAAGCCCAGTTGGTTTATTTGCAATCTATGTTGCTTATAATATTTTATAACGATTTTTCGCCATTTTTATTTATTTAAAAATGGCTATATTTAATTAAACGACGTTTCAGGTCGTGCCGTGGCACTGGCGCTGTTTTTCCCCTAATTTGTTTTACACATATCGGAAAATCTAACCATTGGATTTCTACAAAGTCTATATCAGTGGGAAGATGTTCCCAAAGCGAACCCAACGGTTCCAGTTTCGTGAAAATCCGACGGTCGGATCTTCCACACTAGTCGTTTGAAGTTATGGTTTCAAAATTCAAACTGCAGCGTCGTTATTCGATTTAATTTAATTATATTTATATTTATATATAAATATAAACGATTCTGGCGCTGTTTTTCTTCAGATTTGAATTAAACATTCCGGACAATCCAACCGTTGGATTTTTACAAGGTTGGTGCCGTTGGGAAGATATTTCCAAGGCGAACCCAGCGGTTGCGGTTTCGGGAAAATCCAATGGTCGGATTTCTCGTACTAATTGTTTCAAATTACGATTCCGAAACAAGAAATGCACGGCTTCGATTCCTTTTAATTATATTTATATTTATATATAAAAATATAGTTCATTCTATAATTCCAACTATAGTTCATTCTATATTTTCAACTTCGTTTTCACTTCAAATATTTCACTAACGCCTTAATATTTCGAAAAATTTCGCCATAACCTCCTTTGTACGGGGAGGGGTTTGGAAATTTATTGGGCCGTGTCAGGTACCCAATAAATCCTAAAAAGCATCCACATATTTATAGTGATATATTCTGGTGTTTATGGGGGAGCATGTATAGATAATCACTTCAGAGAATAAATTCTCGTCACCCCCGTTTCCGTATGGAAATAAATAGTCCATGTGCCGTATCTAATAACTAGAGCGACGTGATTATTGTCAACTCCAGACCCGTGTGGGGTTTTTATTAATCTGGCAATTTATCGTTATATTTTATATAGTCCATTTCAGTCATCAGTTCAACCAGTAGTATATAGTCATCGCCATACAAGCCTCTCGCTCGTATGGTAAATCTTCCACCTCGTCACACAAGCTCCAATTGCTTATGTGGAATATGATGAAGTATGCCTATCGTCAAGAAGTATGCCATGTAGTGTAGTTCAAAATTAATTGTTACAATCCTATGGCGATGTTTATTATTTCACACAGAATAACCAGCACTCCGCATCCAATGGCATTCACAGGAGTTGATATATAAATAAAATTGCGCAGCCAACTCATCAAGGTTTACCTATTTGTCGGGCACGCAAATAATTTCTTTACTCTACAGCTAATCCATTTTTCCTGTTCCACACATGTATATATATGCAGAACAAAGCTAATAATAATATTTCTAGCAAACTATTATTTATTTCAACACGTGTGTATTTTTATCAAAACATATACATGATAAAAGAAATATTTTTATCGTTAAAAATATTCATTCAACACGTGAATGTTTTTAACATTTCATATTCACAATAAAAATGTAGTTTTTATTGTCGATTCCTTTTTATTTTAAAATACGATAACATTCAACACATGAATTTCAAATCGACGAACGAATTGCAACTCAACACATGAATATTCAATATAGTTTGTCTATATATAAAAATGTGATTTTTATCGCTAAAGCTATTTGTTTAAATTCAAATAATATTCAACACATGAATTTCAACTCAACGAATGAATTGCAACTCAACACATGAATATTCGCTATAGTTTGAATATATATATATATAAATGTGATTTTTATCGCTAAAGCTATTTGTTTAAATTCAAATAATATTCAACACATGAATTTCAACTCAACGAATGAATTGCAACTCAACACATGAATATTCGCTATAGTTTGAATATATATAAAAATGTGATTTTTTTTTATCGCTAAAGCTATTTGTTTAAATTCAAATAATATTCAACACATGAATTTCAACTCAACGAATGAATTGCAACTCAACACATGAATATTCGCTATAGTTTGAATATATATAAAAATGTGATTTTTATCGCTAAAGCAATTTGTTTAAATTCAAATAATATTCAACACATGAATTTCAACTCAACGAATGAATTGCAACTCAACACATGAATATTCGCTATAGTTTGAATATATATAAAAATGTGATTTTTTTATCGCTAAAGCTATTTGTTTAAATTCAAATTATATTCAACACATGAATTTCAACTCAACGAATGAATTGCAACTAAACACATGAGTATTCGCTATAGTTTGAATATATATAAAAATGTGATTTTTATCGCTAAAGCTATTTGTTTAAATTCAAATAATATTCAACACATGAATTTCAACTCAATGAATGAATTGCAACTCAACACATGAATATTCGCTATAGTTTGAATATATATAAAAATGTGATTTTTATCGCTAAAGCTATTTGTTTAAATTCAAATAATATTCAATACATGAATTTCAACTCAACGAATGAATTGCAACTCAACACATGAATATTCGCTATAGTTTGAATATATATAAAAATGTGATTTTTATCGCTAAAGCTATTTGTTTAAATTCAAATAATATTCAACACATGAATTTCAACTCAACGAATGAATTGCAACTCAACACATGAATATTCGCTATAGTTTGAATATATATAAAAATGTGATTTTTATCGCTAAAGCTATTTGTTTAAATTCAAATAATATTCAACACATGAATTTCAACTCAACGAATGAATTGCAACTCAACACATGAATATTCGCTATAGTTTGAATATATATAAAAATGTGATTTTTATCGCTAAAGCTATTTGTTTAAATTCAAATAATATTCAACACATGAATTTCAACTCAACGAATGAATTGCAACTCAACACATGAATATTCGCTATAGTTTGAACATATATAAAAATGTGATTTTTTTATCGCTAAAGCTATTTGTTTAAATTCAAATAATATTCAACACATGAATTTCAACTCAACGAATGAATTGCAACTCAACACATGAATATTCGCTCTAGTTTGAATATATATAAAAATGTGATTTTTATCGCTAAAGCTATTTGTTTAAATTCAAATTATATTCAACACATGAATTTCAACTCAACGAATGAATTGCAACTCAACACATGAACATTCGCTATAGTTTGAATATATATAAAAATGTGATTTTTATCGCTAAAGCTATTTGTTTAAATTCAAATAATATTCAACACATGAATTTCAACTCAACGAATGAATTGCAACTCAACACATGAATATTTGCTATAGTTTGAATATGTATAAAAATGTGATTTTTATCGCTAAAGCTATTTGTTTAAATTCAAATAATATTCAACACATGAATTTCAACTCAACGAATGAATTGCAACTCAACACATGAATATTCGCTATAGTTTGAATATATATAATAATGTAATTTTTATCGCTAAAGCGATTTGTTTAAATTCAAATAATATTCAACACATGAATTTCAACTCAACGGATGAATTGCAACTCAACACATGAATATATATTTCAACAGATGTAATTTATTTCGATGAATGAAAATTATTCTAACACATGTATATTTCAGAAAATTTCGGCAGCATAACGGCAGGGTAGTTAAAACCGGGACCGTCCCTAGTACGGCTCCTCGCTCTACCTTAAAACCTCTCGGTTTTTGACAATGGGGATCATGCATCTAGTTCGCACGCAGGCGGCATGTTTTATTTTCTATTTCACAATCCTATTCTAATTTGTTTCAACCACAAAGGTATTTTTCAATCACAAAGGTATTTTTCAACCATAATATCAACCACAAACAATTATTTCCAACCATTCGTCATACCATATAATGTTACGTCAATCACAAGCAATAAATATCGTCCATGGTCTATGGACGAGGGGAGTATATATATATATAATAATTCACTTGCATTTCGTCACAATTCAAAGCATATATGTTTCATTCAACGCTTGTATAATTTATACATCACTAATATAACTTATACAACACATGTACATGAGGTATACAATGCGTATATAATTTACACTTCGCTTATATAATTTATACAACGCGATTTCATTCACACAAATAGTTTAGATTCCTCACATTGGTTATTGCAGTGCTAAAGATCGTAGGAAGGTCAGAAAAATCCGCGGCTTCTTCTAGAATGTAGAGAGCCTCCTTGCGGTCACGGTGTCTCCTGTTTCATCGAATTTCGTTAACACACTTAAAAGATATGATTTTTCAAAGTTTTGCAACACTTAAAAGTGTTATTTTCATTTCAGAAATTTATATCAGAAAAGTTTTCAAAGCTTCAAAACTAGGTCTTGATTTTTAAGCCAAACCGTACCTCGTTGCTTCGATCAGACCACACGGCGTCAGAGGGCTACGAATCACCTTCCGATCGGCGGTGGTGGTGATGAACTCGGTTGCTCCTGCGAGTCGCGGCGGCGCTCCAAAGGGCGCGACTTCCTCCTCGAAATTCGACGTGTACAGTTGATGGATTGAGGCGAGGCTTGGTCGGATTTATAGAGGAGGCGGAGGCGATCAGAAGCTTCAACTGGCGAAGGCGGCGAAACGGGCTGTGGCGGCTGCAAAAGTGGTGGGAAGTTTCGTGCTCGATGAACCGTTCGAATCGCTGGCGGCTAGGGTTTTTCCGAGTTTTTTTTTAAAGAAAAAATCCTATTGGCCCGAGCTATATAGTAAATTTTAAATAGTGTTTTCTCAAACGAACTCCTTTTTAAACCCAACGACTGTCGCCCCTAGCTAAATACCCCCATTCCGGACACAATGGGATATGTTTCATTGGCCAATTCGACTGTTACAGTCAGTTATTTTTCAAATTAAAATATAAAACATTCGATATTTAATTTGAACGTACATTTCAATTTGCCAGGGCCACAAACTAAATCGAAAAATTCAAGAAAAATAAATCTAGCTTTGTTTTGACGATACGGTCCTAACAAAATCAGTTTCGTCGAATTCTGAGCTCGTTTGAAAAACGGCCATTTTTAGGTCGACCCATTTCAACAGAATTTGGTCAATCACATTTTCTTTTGCCCCGCTCACATACTAGCTTCAAAAATTATGAAATTTGAAACTCAGCAATAATTTGACATCCCGGACCCAACAAAAGTGGTTTCGTCGAATTCCGAGGTCGTATGCAAAATATCAATTTTCAAGGGCTATATATGCTATATAGCGACCTTTCCGAAAATTCATTTGGCCATAACTTTTGATTTCCGTTATGAAATTTCGATTTTTCGGATTCGTTAGAAAGGTATTCATAAACAGATTTAAATATTTTCAGTTTCGCTAAAATCCTTTATATTTTCCACCCGGTGCAGTCAGACAAAGTTTGTATTCAAAATTTCAAACTGCAATACCATACCCAATTCTATATTTTATTGAAATAGGCTATTTCAACTATTCAAATTCTTTGGTAATAACCTAATTTAAAAATTTTAAATTGGTTCACATTTTCCGGGTTATTACAATCTCCCCCACTTAAAACTTTTCGTCCTCGAAAAGGAAATAACAGCAAAGTAGGAAATAAAATGTAAATGCAAAGTATTGTAAAGGTACCTTGCACTGGAGTTAGTCAGAGATGTCCACTCTGCATTTGGGATAGGCTTGTTTAATGCTTTCCTCAGTCTCCCAAGTACAGTCTCCAGGATCACTACTCCACTGCACTTTGACTAGATGAATCTTTTTCCTCCTTAGCTCTCTAGTTTCTTTGCCAACTATCTTTAATGGCTCTCTTCTGAGTGCTAATTCTGGAGTTATGTCAATATCCTGTTGCGCTGCTTCTTCCACAACAAGATCTGGATCATGAACATGTTTTCTGAGTTGAGACACGTGGAACACATCATGTACACCAGGCAACCAATCAGGCAATGAAACCCTATATGCAAGAGTTCCAATCCGTTCAAGTATAGGAAAGGGACCAATAAATCTCGGTGCCAACTTCCCAGTCTTGCCAAATCTGATTACTCCCCGCATTGGAGAAACTCTTAAATAAACATAATCGCCAACGACAAACGATATATCCCTTCTTCTCGCATCAGCATAACTTTTCTGTCGGCTTTGTGCAGTTTTCAATCGCTTCTTAATGAAATCGACTTTATCCGATGCTTCTTGAATCATATCGGGCCCTAACACAAGTCTGTTGCCAGGTTCTACCCAACATGCCGGAGATCTGCACGGTCTACCGTATAATGCTTCAAATGGGGGACATTCCCAGACTTGTTTGATAGCTATTGTTGTAAGAAAATTCGGCTAAATGTAAGTGATCTTCCCATGAGCCTCCAAAATCGATAACGCAAGCCCGCAATAAATCTTCTAGAATTCTATTCACCCGCTCAGTTTGGCCGTCTGTCTGAGGGTGATACGCGGTGCTTAGATTCAATTTGGTTCCCAATTCTGTCTGGAATTCTTCCTAGAATTTGCTAGTAAATAGGGGATCTCTATCACTGACCATATTGAGCGGCACTCCATGTAGTTTAACTATTTCTTTGAAGTAAATCTGTGCTAGACTTTGAGTCGTTCTGTTGGATCGGACAGGTATGAAATGGGCAGTCTTCGTGAAGCGATCTACGATTACCCATATACTATCGTTTCCTTTCCTAGTTCGAGGCAGGCCATCAATGAAGTCCATCGAGATTTGCTCCCACTTCCATCCTGGAATTTCCAATGGTTGTAATAATCCAGCCAATTTCTGTTGATCACTCTTAACCAGCTGACAAGTGGGGCATCTACTAACATATAATGAAATATCTCTTTTCATTGACCTCCACTAGAATGTGCGTTTGATATCGTTATACATCTTGCTCACACCTGGATGGATACTTAATTTGGACTTGTGGCATTCATCAAGTATTTCTCTTCTGAGCTCAGGAAGGTTTGGGATGCAAATTCTGCCCTTTAACCTTAGAACTCCTTTGTCATCGAGTCGGAAACTTGTGGATTCGCCTCCTTTGACTCTCTGACTGACTCTTTGAATAAATTCATCGTCTTTCTGAAGGGTCGAGATCCTGTCTATTAATGAAGACGTGATGACAAAACTGGCGATGATTTCATTCTTTCTGCTGAGCGCATCTGCTACAACATTGGCTTTCCCTGGAGTGTATAGAATTTCAAAATCATATGCTGCAAGGAATTCTAACCAATGCTGTTGTCTCAAATTTAGATCTTTCTGAGTGAATAGGTATTTCAAGGATTGATGATCGGTGAATAGTTCGAACTTCTCGCCCAATAAATAATGCCTCCAGATTCTTAAAGCAAACACGATAGCTAATAACTCAAGATCATGAGTTGCATAGTTTCTTTCATGCGGCTTCAGCTGACGGCTGGCATAAGCGATCACTTGGCCTTTTTGCATTAGTACTGCGCCTAGCCCTCTAATAGAAGCATCTGTCCATACAGTCAAGTCTTGGTTGCCTTCTATAATTGTCAATACTGGAGCGGTTGTCAGCTTCTGTTTCAGCTCCTGGAAAGCTTCTTCACATTCGGGAGTCCATTTGAATTTCTCATGCTTCTTTGTAAGCTTTGTCAATACACCCGATATCTTTGAAAAATCCTGAACGAATTTCCGATAGTAGCTAGCCAATCCAAGGAAACTTCGAACTTCGGTGGGGTAGTAGGTTGTTTCCAGTTCTGAATCACTGTAATTTTGCTTGGATCTACAGCAATCCCTTCTTTTGATACGACATGGCCTAGGAACTTAACTTCATCCTGCCAGAAGACACACTTAGAAAATTTAGCATTTAAGACATTTCTCCTTAGAACTTTCAACACTTGTTCTAAATGTTTGGCATGCTCGCCTTCCGACTTGGAGTAGATTAAAATGTCATCGATGAAGACTAGAACAAATTTATTCAATACACCACGGAACACTCTGTTCATAAGATCGACGAAGTATGCCGGAGCGTTACACAAGCCGAACGGCATTACTAACCATTCGTAGAATAAATCAGGACCCCTGAAGGCTGTCAAAGGAACACAGTCTTCCGCTATACGTAATTGGTGGAAACCTGTAGCTAGGTCCATTCTGGAGAATACCGTTGCTCCATTTAATTGATCTAACAGATCATCTATACGTGGCAAGGGATATTTGTTTTTCAGTGTCTGTTTATTGAGATCTCGGTAATCAATGCAAAGTCTTAGAGTACCGTCTGATTTCGGGACAAATACTACTGCTGCTCCCCAAGCCGAAAAGCTCGGTCTGATCAGACCTTTCCAAAAGCAATTCTCGGGTTTGACTACTTAACTCTTCTTTTTCTTTTGGGGCCATTCTTCTAATTGGATGTACTACTGGTCGGGCGTTAGGAATTAGATCTATCCTAAATTCAATTTCTCTTTGCGGCGGTAAGTTTTCCACTTCTTCAAACACATCCGCATAGTTTTTAACGACCGGTATCTTTTCTAATGAAGGGGGAGTAACTTCTAAAGAAGACCAAAATTCTGTTCAATTAATTTCTGAGCCATGGCATGGTATAGTGATATGCCCAAATTTTGTCTTAACTTTCACGATTCTTTCGGCACATCTAACTTCGGCCTTATATTTGGTTAACCATTCCAAACCGAGAATAACATCGAATTCTAATAAATTCATGATGATTAACCTATGTGGAAACTAGTAGAAAGAATAGGAGATAGGCACTCTGCAGTACGAACTGAGACTAACAGAACCTCCTATCGGGTTTTGAACTTTAATTGGTTCCTTAAGCTTCCTTGGATTCAATTTTAACTTGTGAACAATTTTACTAGAAATGAAGCTACGTGATGCACCAGTATCAAAAAGTACAGAAACAGGAATATTTTTAATGGTAAGGGTACCTCCCAAGACGTCGGGTTTACCTGATCCATCGGTGGTAGCTGGCGGGGTCTTCCCGTCATACACATGAGCCACTTGTGCATTCTGCTTCAGGGGACAGTTCCTGCTATAGTGCCCCTTCTTATGGCAGTTGTAGCATTCGGCTGAGTCATTTGCCTTTGGTTTCCTCGGGGCTTTGCATACATTAGAAAAATGACCTGGCTTCCCGCAGTTGTAGCAATTCCCTTTGGGGATCTTTCCAGGTTTCTGAGTAGCGGCCGCTGTAATGCTAGACTCGGGTTGATCTGCTGAAGCCTTGCGCTTATTTCCAGCTTGGCTTTTGGCGTGGTCTTGGCTAGCGTGCCTTTCATCCATATCTTCATAATTGCAAGCCATTTCTACTAATTCTGAAAAGGAGAGTTTGATGTTGCTCATAGCTCTGTCATGGTACTTGCGCTTTAGCCCAAATATGAATCTCTTGTTCTTCGCTTTGTTGGTCATAATAAGCTCTGGAGCATAGCGCGACAACTGGGTGAACTTATTGAGGTAATCCTGGATAGAGAGATCCCCTTGCTGGAGATTAGCAAACTGCTCTCGCATCCTCTCTAGAGCCTGTTCAGGTACAAACTTCTCGTTGAACATAGTTTTGAATTGCTCCCAGGTCCTGACAGTACCTGCTGCATCCTCCGAGGTAATGGCATCCCACCACTGCTCTGCTTCCTCCTGTAGGAGCCAAATACCTAGTTGTGCTTTGTTGTTGGTTCCCATACCCATGCCTTCAAATATTTTCTCACAGGTCTTCAACCAAGCTATAGCCTCGGTCACTGTACCAGTGCCAGTAAAGGGTTTTCCCCCAAGGTTCCTATACCTCTTCGCTACTTTGTCTAGCTCAAAGTCCTCAAGTGCTGGTGGCTGAACAATAGGGCCTTCCACAACTACGGGGATATTCCCCCGTCCTCCTGCTGCTTCTCCTCGGCCTCCACGGCCTCCTCTAGCTGCTCGTGTAGCCATCTGAGAGAATACTGTATAAGCAAGGAAAGAGTCAAGCTCACAGATTTGATAAATTTCATTTATGATAAAGCAGGGGAACATAAGGAAAGATAATGATGATGTACTGATCAAATTGTTTTACTAATCTGCTTAGCTCATTCTAGGACATTGCTAATCCTATCTCTAATGAGCTACTCGCATTAGAACACTACTGATTCTATTCTGACGAGGTGTTTAACGTGTTAGATCCCGGAACTAAGGTTAACCAAAGCTCTGATACCAACTGTGACGATCCCAAAATCCGAGGGGCGGTATTAAGGATGATCATTGGAATATAACACATTAATCATCAAAGCAGAGTACAGATAATAGCAGAAACAATAAATAGAATAATTTTACATGGATATGACGGCGGAATCACAACATGTAATAACATCAGAATAGCATAGCATAGGATATAACTTAGTAAATAAAAAGGAAAGTGATCAGTCATCATCGCCAGAGGCGGAATACATACATGCAGTGAGACATAATAAGGGTATTAGTCTACATCGCCGAAGGCGGTACATATACATACAATAAGAAGTACGGAAAGTAAATCAGTCTGCATCGCCCGTGGCGGAATCATAATATAAGTACAGTAATGGCGGAAAATGTCAAAGTCGTCTCTGTGAAGTCAGCCTCGCCATGAGCCAAAAATGCACCCTATGCAACAGTGCAGAGCCAAAAACAACCTGTCACCTGTGAACTAGGCTGCCCGTGCGAAAATAAGGGCACCTGCGTTTGCAAAGTGAAACAAACAACGAGTCAGTCATGGGGACTGGTACGAGGAATCTATTTAACAGTTTAAACAACAATGATAGCAAATCATAGGACCACGCCACTTTCGCGGATCGGGTTTACTCCAGTGATTGCTAGTGCATTTAAAACAAAGTAAATTCTTTTAAAACAACGCAATGCTTTTAAAAAGAATGAAGCCATTATAAGACTCAGGTCCCATCACACAATGCAACGCAAGCCGGAGGATAGAGTTTTACCTTATAATGGCCAAATATGCTTTATACGTATAAAGCAAAATCATTTGATATTATTACTAGTGCATATATGTTTCAAAAGCGAATAGCATCATAAATATCAATCATGGGCGGCATAGCTACCATATACTATGTCGCCATACTATTTCTACAATCGAGTCCGTTGTTTCGTATTGGAAATTGGATTTCCGTCATGAGTCGAGGCAAGGGGCAAGCTCCTCTCCGCTTCGAGACACTCTAGCAAATGCCTCAGGACTACACACTCTGGGTAACCCTGGATCCTCCAAGGCCGGTCCTCTCTTACGTTTGAGGATTAGTTATTCCTGAACACACGTTTCCCGGTCCTTACAGACCTATAATCGAGGCGCCTCGCATTCCAACAACCACATAGGTGAAAAATAGATATAAATGTCAGGGCTGGTAAGTCACTGACACCACCATAGCTAGAAGGAAACGTCATGCTCTCCTTGGGTCCTTATCCCGTTTTTAACTCATACCGGGGTGTGAGGCTCGCGAATCTACGAAATACACAAAGCTAGGCCACGTAGATCGTGCTTTGATCATCATCCACAAGACTTTGCTTTTCAACAGAAGCCTTGATCACAGCATCTTGGCATGCCACATAGGCAGTCCACTCCATACAATTGATTTCTATCGATATATAACCTCTGAGCTCGTATGTCTCAGAGAAGGGCGTTAAACAAAAGAATAAATTCTCCGCCGCCAAACAGATATATATTTAACAGAGATCAATTAGTATAGAACAAAATCCAATGTCAGACACACAGTCCATTTACAAGTCCGTTCTGGGTCTGAACGAAACCAGAGGCGTCAATTCCTCGTATATCCGTACAATCAACACATACGTTCAGACGGCTACTACTTCCGTCCCTTTCTGGTAGCTACTCCGGTTAGGAACCTCAGTAGCGCCCGTCCAACCGATATGAAGATCGTCGGTATTGAATCGTCTTTGCATTTTCCAATTCGAATCACTCGATAAATTATTTGAAATGAGGGTTAGCTCGGCCTTTTCAAATAATTCACGTCATTAGAATTTAAATCGATTCTTTCTATGGTTATATTATTCGACATCCATCTTTCAGTTCTTTAGTGTTATTTTCGTGTCAAACACATACAACCATCAAATATCAAACAATTCAAGCTCAGTTGGTTTATTTGCAATCTATGTTGCTTATAATATTTTATAACGATTTTTCGCCATTTTTATTTATTTAAAAATGGCTGTATTTAATTAAACGACGTTTCAGGTCGTGCCGTGGCACTAGCGCTGTTTTCCCCCTAATTTGTTTTACACATATCGGAAAATCTAACCGTTGGATTTCTACAAAGTCTATATCAGTGGGAAGATGTTCCCATAGCGAACCCAAAGGTTCCAGTTTCGTGAAAATCCGACGGCCGGATCTTCCACACTAGTCGTTTGAAGTTATGGTTTCAAAATTCGAACTGCAGCGTCGTTATTCGATTTAATTTAATTATATTTATATTTATATATAAATATAAACAATTCTGGCGCTGTTTTTCTTCAGATTTGAATTAAACATTCCGGACAATCCAACCGTTGGATTTTTACAAGGTTGGTGCCGTTGGGAAGATATTTCCAAGGCGAACCCAGCGGTTGCGGTTTCGGGAAAATCCGATGGTCGGATTTCTCGTACTAATCGTTTCAAATTACGATTCCGAAACACGAACTGCACGGCTTCGATTCCTTTTAATTATATTTATATTTATATATATAAATATAGTTCATTCTATAATTCCAACTATAGTTCATTCTATATTTTCAACTTCGTTTTCACTTCAAATATTTCACTAACGCCTTAATATTTCGAAAAATTTCGCCATAACCTCCTTTGTACGGGGAGGGGTTTGGAAATTTATTGGGCCGTGTTAGGTACCCAGTAAATCCTAAAAAGCATCCACATATTTATAGTGATATATTCTGGTGTTTACGGGGGAGCATGTATAGATAATCACTCCAGAGAATAAATTCTCGTCACCCCGTTTCCGTGTGGAAATAAATAGTCCATGTGCCGTATCTAATAACTAGAGCGACGTGATTATTGTCAACTCCAGACCCGTGTGGGGTTTTTATTAATCTAGCAATTTATCGTTATATTTTATATAGTCCATATCAGTCATCAGTTCAACCTGTAGTATATAGTCATCGCCATACAAGCCTCTCGCTCGTATGGTAAATCTTCCACCTCGTCACACAAGCTCCAATTGCTTATGTGGAATATGATGAAGCATGCCTATCGTCAAGAAGTATGCTATGTAGTGTAGTTCAAAATTAATTGTTACTATCCTATGGCGATGTTTATTATTTCACACAGAATAACCAGCACTCCGCATCCAATGGCATTCACAGGAGTTGATATATAAATAAAATTGCGCAGCCAACTCATCAATTTGTCGGGCATGCAAATAATTTATTTACTCTACAGCTAATCCATTTTTCCTGTTCCACACATGTATATATATGCAGAACAAAGCTAATAATAATATTTCTAGCAAACTATTATTTATTTCAACACGTGTGTATTTTTATCAAAACATATACATGATAAAAGAAATATTTTTATCGTTAAAAATATTTATTCAACACGTGAATGTTTTTAACATTTCATATTCACAATAAAAATGTAGTTTTTATTGTCGATTCCTTTTTATTTTAAAATACGATAACATTCAACACATGAATTTCAAATCGACGAACGAATTGCAACTCAACACATGAATATTCTATATAGTTTGTCTATATATAAAAATGTGATTTTTATCGCTAAAGCTATTTGTTTAAATTCAAATAATATTCAACACATGAATTTCAACTCAACGAATGAATTGCAACTCAACACATGAATATTCGCTATAGTTTGAATATATATAAAAATGTGATTTTTATCGCTAAAGCTATTTGTTTAAATTCAAATAATATTCAACACATGAATTTCAACTCAACGAATGAATTGCAACTCAACACATGAATATTCGCTATAGTTTGAATATATATAAAAATGTGATTTTTTTATTGCTAAAGCTATTTGTTTAAATTCAAATAATATTCAACACATGAATTTCAACTCAACGAATGAATTGCAACTCAACACATGAATATTCGCTATAGTTTGAATATATATAAAAATGTGATTTTTATCGCTAAAGCTATTTGTTTAAATTCAAATAATATTCAACACATGAATTTCAACTCAACGAATGAATTGCAACTCAACACATGAATATTCGCTATAGTTTGAATATATATAAAAATGTGATTTTTTTATCGCTAAAGCTATTTGTTTAAATTCAAATAATATTCAACACATGAATTTCAACTCAACGAATGAATTGCAACCCAACACATGAATATTCGCTATAGTTTGAATATATATAAAAATGTGATTTTTATCGCTAAAGCTATTTGTTTAAATTCAAATAATATTCAACACATGAATTTCAACTCAAAGAATGAATTGCAACTCAACACATGAATATTCACTATAGTTTGAATATATATAAAAATGTGATTTTTATCGCTAAAGCTATTTGTTTAAATTCAAATAATATTCAACACATGAATTTCAACTCAACGAATGAATTGCAACTCAATACATGAATATTCGCTATAGTTTGAATATATATAAAAATGTGATTTTTATCGCTAAAGCTATTTGTTTAAATTCAAATAATATTCAACACATGAATTTCAACTCAACGAATGAATTGCAACTCAACACATGAACATTCGCTATAGTCTGAATATATATAAAAATGCGATTTTTATCGCTAAAGCTATTTGTTTAAATTCAAATAATATTCAACACATGAATTTCAACTCAACGAATGAATTGCAACTCAACACATGAATATATATTTCAACAGATGTAATTTATTTCGACGAATGAAAAT
The DNA here is from genome assembly GCA_030737875.1 of Allium sativum. Lineage (NCBI taxonomy): Eukaryota > Viridiplantae > Streptophyta > Magnoliopsida > Asparagales > Amaryllidaceae > Allium > Allium sativum. The sequence continues at coordinate 215,469,512 of CM060916.1, read as the reverse complement.
TATTCTAACACATGTATATTTCAGAAAATTTCGGCAGCATAACGGCAGGGTAGTTAAAACCGGGACCGTCCCTAGTACGGCTCCTCGCTCTACCTTAAAACCTCGCGGTTTTTGACAATGGGGATCATGCATCTAGTTCGCACGCAGGCGGCATGTTTTATTTTCAATTCCACAATCCTATTCTAATTTGTTTCAACCACAAAGGTATTTTTCAACCACAAAGGTATTTTTCAACCATAATATCAACCACAAACAATTATTTCCAACCATTCGTCATACCATATATTGTTACGTCAATCACAAGCAAAAAAAATCGTCCATAGTCTGTGGACGAGGGGAGTATATATATATATATATATATAATATAATATAATAATTCACTTGCATTTCGTCACAATTCAAAGCATATATGTTTCATTCAACGCTTGTATAATTTATACATCGCTAATATAACTTATACAACACATGTACATGAGGTATACAATGCGTATATAATTTACACTTCGCTTATATAATTTATACAACGCGATTTCATTCACACAAATAGTTTAGATTCCTCACATTGGTTATTGCAGTGCTAAAGATCGTAGGAAGTTCTGAAAAATCCGCGGCTTCTTCTAGAATGTAGAGAGCCTCCTTGCGGTCACGGTGTCTCCTGTTTCATCGAATTTCGTTAACACACTAAAAAGATATGATTTTTCAAAGTTTTTCAACACTTAAAAGTGTTATTTTCATTTCAGAAATTTATATCAGAAAAGTTTTCAAAGCTTCAAAACTAGGTCTTGATTTTTAAGCCAAACCGTACCTCGTTGCTTTGATCAGACCACACGGCGTCAGAGGGCTACGAATCACCTTCCGATCGGCGGTGGTGGTGATGAACTCGGTGGCTCCTGCGAGTTGCGGCGGTGCTCCAAAGGGCGCGACTTCCTCCTCGAAATTCGACGTGTACAGTTGATGGATTGAGGCGAGGCTTGGTCGGATTTATAGAGGAGGCGGAGGCGATCAGAAGCTTCAACTGGCGGAGGCGGCGAAACGGGCTGTGGCGGCGGCAAAAGCGGTGGGAAGTTTCGTGCTCGATGAATCGTTCGAATGGCTGGCGGCTAGGATTTTTCCGAGTTTTTTTTTTAAAAGAAAAAATCCTATTGGCCCGAGCTATATAGTAAATTTTAAATAGTGTTTTCTCAAACGAACTCCTTTTTAAACCCAACGACTGTCGCCCCTAGCTGAATACCCCCATTCCGGACACAATGGGATATGTTTCGTTGGCCAATTCGACTGTTACAGTCAGTTATTTTTCAAATTAAAATATCAAACATTCGATATTTAATTTGAACGTACATTTCAATTTGCCAGGGCCACAAACTGAATCGAAAAATTCCAGAAAAATAAATCTAGCTTTGTTTTGACGATACGGTCCTAACAAAACCAGTTTCGTCGAATTCTGAGCTCGTTTGAAAAACAGCCATTTTTAAGTCGACCCATTTTAACAGAATTTGGTCAATCACATTTTCTTTTGCCCCGCTCACATACTAGCTTCAAAAATTATGAAATTTGAAACTTAGCAATAATTTGATTGCAACAAAAGGAAATAAATGTTAATATTAAAAAAAAGATAAAGAATATGTATGTATATATACATATAAAAAATTCTAATGGAAAACCTAATAGTACATGCAATAAATTGATTGCAACAAAAGAAAGAAAGAAAAACATGATGAAAAGAGGGAAAACATTAATGTAAGGCATGGAAACGTATACAATGAAAATTCAAATTAAAAAGTAGTATATTATTAATGCATTACAAAAGACATTTATTGCAATGGTTAAAGAGAAAGATAAGGAAATGTATATATATTTATATACAATTCAAATTTGGTAAAGAGAAGGCACAACTGGAGAAAGGCAAGATAAGGAATATATTGAGAAAAGGAAGCAAGGAATAAAATCCCATTTATTTAGTGTTTAAATATAGACTAGTTTTTAAATATATGCAGTTCACTGGGTTTTTTGCATAAGGAAGGTATGTATTATGCATGTAAGAAAATAATGTTTGAAAGATAGGGGATGTATGTTGTTATTCATACACAATATTTAAAAATTCAAATGGAGAACTATATATATACATATATATATATATATATAAGGTGGCCAATTAATTAAAAGGAGAAAGTAATTAAACTTTTTAATTAAAACGTTACAAACATTCCATAGCTTCTGAACTTGGACTCACTTTCTGACTGGGTTCGTTGGCTGATGGCTATAAATAAGACCCCATTCTCATTGTTTTATTCATTCTAAAACAATGGAGAACTAGATGATGTCTCTACCCAGATTAAATCAAATCTTTTCTTCTTCAACAACCAATTAGAGATATTCAAGTGTAGAGATTCGTGATTCAACATTAGCTATTCTCCTTCTATTTTTTAGATCCAAAATCACTGTGACTCCATGTTAATTTAGATCTAAATAATTTAAAAGTAAAACTTGATATGACTATAACTTGGATCTATGCCTCTGACCATTTGAATCACATCATATCTGTTATAACCTGTTCATCAAAGTTATTCTGACATAATTATGCATTAGATCTGCACCTATACCTATTTATCATGTCAGATCTGCCTTTGATTATAGATCTAATTCACTGCTTAGATTACCTTATACCTATTCTATTATGTTTGTGGACAAATTGGATTTGGTATTAGTTGGGGATTTAATTGATTGTTTAGGTCTCATTATGCCTATTCATGACATCCCTATTCGGTTAATTATGTCACCTTGTGCCTATTATGATAGTTGGCCTCATTATGTCATCGTATATCTATTATATTGGATCGCATAATCCTGTCACTATGCCTATTTTGTTAGCATGACTAATTCTATTATCATATGCTAGTTTTATTTATTCCTACTCTTGTTCTCCTCCCTCTCCCTTTTTTCCCTTTTTGTTTTACAGCTAGGCTACCTCCGAGCATAAGCATGCCGCTGAAATATGCAAACGCACGAAATTGTGAATAATTGGAATGTTTAATTTGGGCATAACTCATAATTGAAAAACATGATTAGGAATATTAGGCATAACTTGTGCCTTGAGCCAAAACTTGGGACTTGGGGCATAATTTGCATGTTGATCTAAACTTTAGCTGGGACATAACTTGTATTGGGAATTTGGGAATAACTTGAATAAAATACATGAATATGAGTTTGGGGACATAAATCAAATTGTGATTAGAAACCTTAATTTGGGGCATATGGTTCATTATGAACATAAGTTGGGAAAGGGGCATGAAAACCTATAATGACATAGGAATAATTGGTTAATAAAGGAAAATACCTAGAATTACAATAATTAGAAACTGTAATTGCGCTTAGACACGAGGTTAGATTACACTTGTGGTAGAAGTCTGCCCGGACCCGACCGGCATATCCGGCAATCACAAGTGGTGAATCTAATGTAAGAGGTCTAAGTGCATAAACACAAAACGTGCTAAGACACGAGGTTATGTCCGACTTGTGGAAGAAGTCTGCCTGGACCCGACCGGCATAACCAGCATCCAGAAATTGTAGGCTTAATGTGGGAGGTCTAGCGCATTATGACTATAAATGGATAAATGATTGCAACTTATTATAACTAATTACTTTAATGAGAATGTTATATAAAAGGTAGGCTTGTCCTAGGGATAAGTGGAAACTATAACATAAGTTGTAATAAAAGGAAAGGAAGCTTATTAGTAAACCTTTGTTAAGAGAACTAGGTTAATACGTAAACAACGACAAGTTGTAGTGATATGTTAAACAGAAAACATGTGAACTGAGATGAAGTATACTTAATTACATATTAAGTAAAACATGTTATTGTAAATGTGGAGTTAGACAATGAATAATAAAAAGGGATTGTAAGATTTCTTCCGTTAATTACAATCCAAGGGTGAAAGATTGTAAGATTACTTCATTTAATTACAATATAAAGAATAACATGTAATGGGGCTTATTAATAAACTTAAATGGATTAAGTTATATTTATATGAAACTAAAAAGCAAGTGGAATTTTGGCATGTGAAAATAAGTCAATGTGAATGGGGATAACCTGTTAGTCTGTAATACTTAACCTAGTTGAATCCATATGGATTGTATGAACGTGTTAACTTGAATAGGGGTTAAGTAAACTTGGTTGAAATAATGGGAGGGTTAAATATATCTTGGTTCAGTGGGTAATATTTATATATAGGCCTACCAAACTTAACCAGTTGGGGTTATGTAATTAAAGACACTGTTAGGTAAGCATAACATGTGGAAATGTTGGGGGTTATGTAATCAAAGACACCGTTAGGTAAGCATAACCTGTGGAAATCCTAGTGGGGATGCAAGACAAAGGGAAGAGCTTGCATCATCTTGTGTGTGGGACCTGTTATAGTCGGTAACCCATATAATGGTATCAAACGAGTACTCCGCCCTAGGTCGAAGTCGGGGCACACTTATTGGGCAGATGGTAAGAGATCCAAATGTGGAGGATGGTGTGGGCGGCGCAAACCGACCGGGGTCATGTGTGTGCATAGTCCGAGCAGAGGGGTATAAAACGACCGTGACACTTGTAGATATGGTTTTGCATATCAACGAAGGGTTTCCACTTTAGAAAGTGATACATCCTACTGTGGGGTCGGCACAGTATATCTATGAGTGGGGAGCCGATCGATTAGGGTAATAATTAGGTTACATCTAGACTCTGGTAAGTTTAGGAGCCCGTTATTAGACTGCCTGTTGATTATATGGGGTTAAAACCTCTCACTAGAAGTACGCCTAAGTCTACCATCTTATACTAGTTAGGGATCAACTCATTTCTGGATTATACTAGTATTAATGCGGAGAAATTGTTAGAGAAGCGCAATATACTCTATCATTTTTACTCTGTCATACATGTCTTTTATGATGTTATCTCTCTTATCCATTTTATGTGCCTATCACGATACTTTTACTTATTTATACGCTAAAATTAACTAGACTCAAACTTAATTTTTGACATATTTTGTTTCCTCTTCTTTCTCTTCCATTCCCCCCACCCCCAAGGTTCTCAGGGTGGGAATACTCAAGCTTGATCAGGATTCCGCTATCGTCTTGCTTGGAGCTGCTTAGACGTATTGCTTAAGTTCTTATTCTTGCTACTATGGCTATGTTTCTTTTGCGGAATTATGCTTGTTTTATTATTGTACTCTGAAGTTTAAGTACATGACAGAAATTTCAATGTTGTACTGGTCTTTATGTATTTCAAACATATAATGTTTTAAACCACGATGCTTTATGATTAATAATTTTTTTAATTCCGCTGCTATTTTATATCTGTCTTGTAATGTTTCTGTTTACTTATAACGCTTCACGAAACTTAATGCATTCTCTTAATGAGTGACATTAACGGACGTGGGGGTGTCACACTTGGTATCAGAGTTGAAGGTTACCAGATCCGATAAAAGATTATGAAAATTGTTTACAAAATAGTTTTAAAAGAAAGCATTTTTAGAAGAAAAGTCTGTTTTGAAAAACATATTCCCTAAAGCCATAAGAAAATATCTTTCGGTTCTCTACCTGAATCCTTTTTTTCTTTTCTCTTCAACATGTCTGGGGAACCGAATATTCCAGAGGGCGTTCAAGTACTGGATTGGTTCCGTACGTATCTTAAGGCTACGACACCAACCGGGATCCAAGGAGACATCCCTTCCTAGCTGCATCCGTTGTTCCTCTACCATCGCAAGTAGGTGATTTCTCTAAGGAGAAATGTAATGGTCGTAGACGTAAGGGTCAGTTGACCAAAGATTGCAAAACCCGAGATAAGAGGAAGTGTGCGCGTGGTCCACTTGGTAAAAGATTGCCGAAAAAAGAAGAACGCTTGCTTCAACTACGGTGAGGTCGGACACTATAAAAGGAAATGTTCGAAGAAACAAGAACAGGACCAAATGGCAGGATCTTCTGAAGGGTAGGTGTATGTTCTTGTAGTCAGTGTACCACATAGAGGTAGTAAAAATTTTGTTGAATTTATAATTTCCCTTTTCAAATTATCCAGTTAGAACTCTTTTTTCATTTGGGCGCTTTGCTTTCATTTTTATCTGATTCTGTGGTTGGATTTCTTCACCTTAGTACTAGTATGGAAGTGGATCCCATTGTTGTCTCAAACCACATTGGTGGTACGGCTCATTTGTCCATTATTTGTCGGAGTTTGAGAATAACTGTGTTAGGCATTGAGTTAGAGTGCGATGCATATGTGCTCGGTTTTATGGGTTATGGTTTGATTCTAGGAATGGATTGTTTTGGCTAGCTTTTTTGACCAAGCCACCAAGGTTAATAATACAAGAAGAGAATGCGAAGCTTCATTCCTCTCAGCCTCCAGAAATATGGTCGTGGTTGTTCAGCCTTCATCGGGTCATGACACCTCCCTCGGTTCGCTGCGCCCATGTGCGATCCGATCCATTTGCTTCAGCTCGATCCGATCCGATTCCAGAAGATGCCATGAAGCACCTGACCAAGTCACCCACGATCCGAGATATATGGATCTCGCGACACCTTTCCACAACTGTCATATTGACCAATTCTTCATGAAGCTACGATCTGATCCGATATTCTCGGGATTTGTGCCACGTATGACCGCGATCCGCCTAACAAAATCAGCTATAAATAGCCCAGAGTTTGGCAATTTTCAGGATCATTTGATAGTTTTGAGTATTGATTTCACCATTACTGTCATGCCACTATTTCTTATCAGTTTTACTTCAAGATTACTGAGAGAAATCATAATTGTAAGAGTGAGTTTGAGAGAAATCATTGGTTGTACTAGCATTCAAAGTATAATCAATAGCATATAAAGTGGACGTAGGCTCGTTAACGCTGAACCACTATAAACCGTGTGTGTTTTCTTCTTTTTCCTCATTTTCAGTTATAATTCTCTACGAATCAGAACAATTTGGGTGTTAGAGCCAAATTTTGATCTAACATTTTGGTGCTTTCACTGAGAATTGATTTCTCAGCATATTGGATTGTTGCTCCGTTGTTTGGATATTCAAGTCCGAAGGAAACAGTCCTGAAACTTCACTGTTCAGATTCTTAAAGATTCCAGCGGCATCTGATATCATGGCTGGAAAGAAGTCTAAGGAAGTACGAGCTTCACAGGCAAATGAATCAGTTGAAGAAAGTGTACATGAGCAGGTTGAGGAGGGCCTCGCGGATCGCGGGGACATAGGGGCGATACAACCCGAACGTCGCGTCACGAACCAGTTTGAAGGGGGCGCCACGATCCGAATTGAGGGCGGCACGAACCGAACATCTGAAGGGGTCGTCACTTGATCCCAAGACAACGCCGCGAACCCTCCCCCTAATGTTACCACGAACCGATCCCAGGGGGCGCTACGAGCCACATACACAGGTCTACTGCGATCCGAAGTGATGACCAGACTACAACTCGACCTGGAAAGGAGGTTATGGCTCGCTCTTCCCGTCTCGGTACCTCTGTTCGGCCTGGCTCAAGTTCTCTGCGCATAAGAGAAAATGTTGATGATCAATATGACCCCTCTGCTCCGATCACTGAAGGAGATCTCTCTTGCTTCTCTGAAATGTGGGATAGGTTGTTTGATGAATTAGCTGCTCAAAGGCAGGAGAGCTCTGTGTTGCGACAGAACTTGACTGCTATGGATAGAAGGCTCGATGATCTCGCAAGGCAAAGAACACTCCCAGTTCGTCTGCTTACCCCAGAGTACTCTTCCTCATCAGAAGAATCACCAAGACCTCCGCGGCGACCGTATGAGAGGGCTGAAAACACAGAGCAGCTCCGATTTGGAACTCTGCCATCACAAGAGGAAGAGACGCTTGGTGTAGGACCCTCGAACCGCAACTTGAATAATCGTGTCGTAACTCCTAGATCTCGAGTTGTGGACAATCCTGCTGAGAATAGACCACCTCAGCACCTTCGCCATATAAATACTCATGGTAACAGGGGGCAACGAAGCCCAATCTGAGCTCTGGATTTCATGGCTGTTCCTAGAAGAGAGATCGGAGAATTCCACCGAGCGAGAAGCGCTGATCCCGAGCTTCCGATGACCAGTGCAAATGTTGCAGCTATGGTTCATCAATCCTGGCAGATAGCCGTGGACAAAGGAATGAAGATTGGGGGATTGACCGCAGTCACACCCCTTTTACTGATGACATTCTAGATGTAACATTCCCAAGGCGCTTCAACATGCCGTAGATGAACCGTTACGCGGGTAGATCTGATCCAATCCAACATCTAATGACATATTCTTGGTCAATGAACGCTGCCGCAGCCTCTGACGCTATAAAGTGCAAAGCATTCCCTATATTCCTGGAGGATGTTGTGTTATTATGGTTTACTCGCTTACCAGCAAGATCAATTTCCAGTTTCAGGGAGTTGAGTGAAAGGTTCGTGGAACAGTTCCGCATTTTTGCACAGAGGACAAAGAGTGTGATTGATCTGTTCCTTGTCAAACAACGACCAGACGAGAGCTTGAGGGTGTATCTGGATCGTTTTAACCTAGCTTCCACTGAAGTCAAGGATCCCCATGAGCCAACTGTTGTGGCAGCCCTGATCGATGGGGTAGATAAAGATACTGAATTTGGGAGATACCTGGCTGGCAAGCCACCTCATACTAGAGAATTGTTCTACGGGAAAGCTAACGTACGCTTATGTCAGGAGGAGGTGTATGCTAACCGAAAGACGAAAATGGCAGATAAGGAGGAAATCTAAAGCAATGTGGCCATTAAGCAAACAGGAGACAACTCGAGGAAGGTTGAAGTTAATGTTGGAAACCGAAACTAGGGCGGTGGCCGCCAGTCAGGAAATAATGATAATAACAGTAATGGCAATAATCGAAAGAGAAACCGGGGGAACGACTCCCAGAGAAGGACCCGTCCCAGGTCTTTCGAAAATTATATGCCAATAAATGATACTTTGGAGAATATCTTCGTAGACTCATACAACGTTCTCCAGCATAAAAGGCCTCCTCGAAGAGATTCGACGGAGAAAGAACGTGAGACGGGGAAGTTTTGTCTCTTCCATCAGACTCACGGTCACTCTACAAATGAATGCCGTCATCTGAGAGACGTAGTTGAGAGGTTGCTCCGGGAAGGGAAATTGGATGAGTATAGGGTGACTCCTAGAGACATGGGGCAAGCTATTCAGACCCCAAACCAAAACCAGAATCAACCTACTGCCATGCCAACTGCCCAGCAAAAAGGAAAGGATCTTGTTATCAATACCATAATCGGAGGGCTTCACCTAGCCGGGCATAGTTTCAAGGCGTTGGATCAATACGTTAACACAGCTAAGTAGCATCTTGAGGTAGGAGAATGTAGCAACCCTGAAGACAATGTCCCGGTAAAACAGCAAAAGATGATGTCAGATGACATCATTTTCCGCAATCGAGAGAGTATTGGTGTCCACGCTCCAACCGAAGATCCATTTGTAATCACAGTTCCTATTGGCCCGGCCACTGTTCATAAAGTTCTAGTGGATAACGGGAGTTCAGTCAACATTCTATTCAAAAAGACGTTCGATCAAATGAACCTTGAATTGAAATATTTAAAGCTGTGTGAAGGATGGATCCGTGGATTTAACGGAGCTTCAACCGCTCCAATGGGATATGTAGAACTGCTGGTAACACTTGGGGAAGGAGAACGCCAGAGAGTGAGAATTCTTCCCTTTGTGGTTTTGGGTATTGAATCACCTTATAATGCCTTCTTTGGCCGACCGGCCCTAGCAAAGTTTAGAGCTTGTATAGCCCCCTGGTGCTTGTTATTGAAGTTTCCTACGGAAGCTGGTGTTGGCATAGTCAGAGGAGATTAGGTTGCCGCACGAGCATGTTACATTGCAGAGCTAAAGCTACTCTGTAAAGGAAGAGATATAGAAACTAAAGACACTTCTTCCCCCGCAAGGGAGGAGGCGTCATAGCAATTAAAGAGAATGACTATGGGTGAATCGCCCAGAGAACTGCCCGAGGATATAGATCCCAGAGAGGACGAAGAAACTAGGGGTAGAATGGCGGCACCCAACGAAACGACTGTGGATGTACCGATCAATGATAGTGACCCAGAGAAGGTCCTGAAGATTGGATCCCAGTTGGATCTGGTTCGAGCCAAAGAATTGACGGATTTCCTAAAAGATAACTTGGATGTATTTGCTTGGACCCACGCGGACATGTGTGGGATATCTCCATCAATCATGAGTCACTCATTAAGCATTAACCCTAAGCATCCCCCTGTAAAACAAAAAAGGCGAATGCTGGGCCCAGAGAGGTCCGCGGCCTTGAAAGAAGAAGTTGAAAAGTTAAGAAGTAACGGATTCATCAGAGACTCAACCTACCCAGATTGGATTTCAAATCTAGTTTTGGTAAAGAAGGCCAATGGAAAGTGGCGTACATGCATTGATTTTTCGGATTTGAATAAAGCCTGCCCAAAAGATAGCTTTCCGTTACCCAGAATTGATCAGTTGGTAGATTCAACGGCGGGTCATGAGCTTCTCTCTTTCATGGACGCTTATTCAGGATATAACCAGATCCCTATGCATGTTCCAGATCAAGAACACACTAGCTTCATTACGGATCTGGGATTATACTGCTACGTGGTAATGCCTTTTGGTTTGAAGAACGCAGGCGCTACATATCAACGGTTAGTGAACAGAATGTTCTATAACCTGATTGGGAAAACGATGGAGGTATACGTTGATGACATGTTAGGTAAGTCCAGACAATCACCCAATCACACTACAGACTTGGCCGAGATGTTTGGTGTCCTTCGAAAGTATGGGATGAAACTCAACCCAACGAAATGCTCATTTGGGGTTGCCTCCGGGAAATTCTTGGGATTCATTGTCAGCTCGCGTGGGATTGAGATTAATCTAGACCAGATCGCAGCAATCAGAGGCATTCAGGAGCCTAGACAAATCAAAGATGTGCAAAGCCTTGCAGGGAAAGTAGCAGCATTAAGCAGATTCATCTCTAGAGCGGCAGACAAATGCATTCCATTCTTTGAATTGATAAAGCGAGGAAAACGCAATATTAAATGGACTCCTGATTGCATAGAAGCATTTCAGAACCTGTTGAATCATCTGGAGAGGCCTCCAATACTATCTAAGCCAGTGGACCATGAGGATTTATTCGTGTACTTAACAGTGTCGTCCCACGCAATCAGCTCAGCATTAGTAAGGGAAGAAGACAAGGTTCAAAGGCCAGTGTACTATGTAAGTAAAAAATTGGCGGCAGCTGAGCGCAATTATCCGAGGATATAAAAGCTGGCGTACAGTTTATTGATTGCATCTAGGAAGCTTCGGCATTATTTCCAAGCTCATCCTATCACCGTGTACACTGATCACCCGCTTAAGCAAGTTCTACAGAGACCAGAAGCCTCCGGAAGATTGCTCAAATGGAACATTGAATTGAGTCAATTTGATCTGAATTTTCAACCCCGAAGATCGATACGGGGGCAAGTGCTGGCAGATTTCATAGCAGAATTTACTGTCCCAGAGGATGACATAGTAAATGAAGAGGCTGACCCACCAAAACTTCTTCTCGATCCTAACGCCTGGAAATTGTATACTGATGGTGCTAGGAATGATAAACGATCCGGTGCCGGAGTGGTGCTTGAAACTCCTGATAAATGACTGATATCCTATGCCATCCGGTTGGAATTTCGCACCACTAACAACGACTCCGAATATGAAGCCCTGATAGTCGGGCTGAGGATCGCAAAGGAATTAGAGATCGTGAAGCTGGACATATTTTGTGATTCCAAGTTGGTTATAAATCAGGTCACTGGAAAGTTCCGAGCTAAGATCCCAAGATTGATTTCGTATTTGGAGAAAGTGAAGGAGTTGCTGACTGGCTTTGATCATTACAGTATATCTCATATTCCGCGGTCAGAGAACCAACAGGCGGACAAGTTAGCGAAGATGGCTAGTTCCGACGATCCTGAAGAAGTTGGGCTAGCCCCAGTTGAAGTACTTCAGTTCCCTAGCATAGGTCAGATGGAAGTTGATCTGATACTAGAGACTGGGCCAGAAAGGGAGTCATGGATGACCCCTCTAAAGAATTACTAAATGAATGGAATGCTTCCGACCAAGAAGAGCGAGAGGCGTAAAATAATCCGTAAAGCTTTCCGATACGTTCTGCAAGGCGAAGTCCTGTACAGACAGGGATTTTCGATGCCCATTCTCTGGTGTATAGCCCATGAGGAAATCAAACGTGTACTGCATGAAGTACATGAGGGTGAATGCGGTGACCATACTGGAGGACAGACATTGGCAAAAAAGGTATTGCGGTATGGTTACTTCTGGCCTACCATAAACAAAGATGCGGCAAAATACGCACGACGCTGTGATGCAAGTCAAAGATTTTCAAAAATTCCCAGGGCGCCTCCTAACCAGTTGAAGACAATGATGAGTCCATGGCCTTTCGCTATGTGGGGAATTGATATCATCGGAAGCCTCCCTATAGCGAAGGGCGGAGCAAAGCTCGTTATTGTAGCTGTAGACTACACCAAATGGGTCGAGGCTGAGCCGTTAACTACAATCACAACCAAGCGAGTGATTAATTTCGTTGTTAGGAACATTATTTGCCGGTTTGGGATCCCGAAGATCGTCATAACTGACAATGGAACCCAGTTTGATAGCAACGAGTTCAGGGACTTCTGCCAGAAGTACCACATTGAGAAATGGTACACCTCTGTGGCACATCCGCAGTCTAACGGACAAGTCGAAGCAACAAATAAAGTGATTAAATACATTATCAAAAGAAGATTGAAGCGGGCCAAAGCCATGTGGGTCGATGAATTACCCTTGGCATTATGGGCCTACAGGACAACGTATAAATCTACGACAGGCCATACCCCCTTCTCTCTTTCTTTTGGAGCAGAGGCAGTCATCCCGGTTGAACTAAAAGTACCATCTCACCGAGTCACTTATTACGATCCAATGACTAATAACGAGTTGCTCCTTGAATCCCTAGATACAATAGAGGAGAAGAGGGATGAAGCAGACCTGCGTGCCTTGAGACACAAGCAACAGGTCGCTAGATACTACAACAAAAGGGTTCGAGCCCGAACCTTTGAACCCGGAGACTTGGTTCTGAAGCGTGTCTTTCCACCCCCAACTTATATGGGTGCGAAGTGGGAAGGACCATACTCCGTTCTACGAAGGCTTGATAATGGAACCTTCAAGCTAGCAACCATAGATGGAGAAGAAATCCCCAGAGTGTGGAATGCCCAACATTTGCGGCCCTATCTGATGTAAAGTTGTGAGATTTATCCTTTTGTTTCATAGGACCATGTAAAAGGCATGACTTGCCTAGAATAGTCCAATGTTTTGAGCAAAGGATTATAAAGTGGACATAGGTCACGATTCGACCGAACCACTATAAAAATATTGTGTGTCGTTTACCTTTATTTGCACTATTATTTATCTGCTCTTCTATCTTTATAAAGTTTGCTGTAATACCATATAGCGATCACAGAAACTTGTAATTCTAAATGCCTTCCATCAGAATGGAGAGTGATCCTCAAACCAGTTAGTGAAGGTGCAATAAAGTGAGTCACACCATTGATTACACTCTAACTCTCCAGAGCCGAGAGAGAAAGTAAAGGACGCGAAAATAACGTCCACATGGCAAGGCGACGCACCATGATGAAAACCACCTTGACAGGACTCTAACCTTGGCAACTGCCAGGAGAGTATAAAAGCGTCTACGATTAAGCGTTGAGAAAGAGCTCTTACCCCGCTGAAGGATCGGGGAGCGACTGAACAGCTGAGCTCAAACTCTAACCTTGGTGATTGCCAGGAGAGTATAAAAGCGTCTATGATTAAGCGCTGAGAAAGAGCTCTTACCCCGTTGAAGGATCGGGGAGCGACTGAACAGCTGAGCTCGAACTCTAACATTGGTGATTGTCAGGAGAGTATAAAAGCGTCTATGATTAAGCGCTGAGAAAGAGCTCTTACCCCGCTGAAGGATCGGGGAACGACTGAATAGCTGAGCTCGAACTCTAACCTTGGTGATTGCCAGGAGAGTATAAAAGCGTCTATGATTGAGCACTGAGAAAGGTGATGGAGACTCAGCGCCCCCAGAATTTCTGCCCCGCTGAAGGATCGGTGAGCAGATCACGATACGAGTTCGTACTTTAACCCGCTGATGGATCGGGGGAGTACAGAGGTACCAGAGATTTAGCGCCTCAAGGATATAATCCTACTACAAATTCCAAGTCCCCCGTATTTTCAGAGATAGGGAGAACGTGCATAGAAATTTTTAAATTTTTTTCTGTAGCTTGTATGATTTGTAGTATAATTTCAACTTGGTTACGGTCAAATAATTTGTGACTAAGTGTGAAGAATTTATTGAATGCAGGTACATGATGATGCAAAAGAAATAAACTTTCATTCATAAACTGCAAGCTTACAAGATAAAGAGGAACCTAAACAAAAGTGAGGGCCATTCTCACAATTACATTTCATGGCCAGTGGAAAGCCTAAAAACAAAATACGGAAAAACGTCTACATCCTACTTATGCTTGGGAGATGGCTTGGATTTTTTCTCCTTCTTCTGCTGTTCTAGCTCCACCTTGCCAGGATCAGATTGATCACTCTTCTTTCTTTTTCTTTTGTCAATAAGGGGAGCTGAGGGATCATCAGAAGACTGGGAAACAAACTGTTTGGTAATTGATTTGGGTTGGAGTTTTAGTACCAACCCAGTTTTGGGATTAAACTCTGAGATCGGAGACACATTCAAAGGCTCTTGCTCATCTTTTTTCAAGGCCAGCTGTTTCTCTTGCCTAGCCCTCCTTTCAATCAAGGTTTCCTCATCATCGCCTTTGATTTCTTTGGTAATTGTGACTTCCTCTTCATCGTCCTCATGGTGCCCGTCCATATCTCTCAAAGCCTCGATGGGCTCAGTATCTTGGGGAATATCAGCGCTGGATGCGAGAAGGACTTTCTCCGTTGTCGCACCTTCGGGCTGCTTGGAAGCGTCAACGCTAGCACTTGGTGGGATGACAATTTTCTCTGCCTCTGTCTTCTTCTCAGCATCCTTATCGGCTGGCACGCCACCTGTAACATGAGAAACAAATGTTATTTAAGGAGAGAATGCGGTTTTCTCAGTTGATTGTTCGGCAAGACGGTGACAAGTGACGATCGCTTTGACAAATTGCGGAGAGAATATAGAGATACCTTCCGCTGATCCTCCATCCAGGCTAGCAGCAGAAGCTCCAACAACTGGAGGAGTCGGGCCCAGAGGAATCAATGGATCATCGGGACTGTATTCCTCAATTTCAGAGGCTTTGAGCTCTGCAGCTGAGCTCGAGCCTTCTTCAATTTTATTTTTGCCCTTGGCCAGAGTTTTCTCCTTATCCATCTCTTCTTGGAGTAGGCGTCTGCCTTTCTCTAAATCCTCAGGTTCGTTATCCCTAAGAATGGTCCGCATCAGCTCATTCTCATCAATCTCATCGACTCCTAATCGCCGTTTCTCGCCCTGGACGATTGCATCCCATATGTTGGCCAAAGTGACATGGTAGTCCGGGATCCAGGAGATGTTACGGTCTTGATGACCTGGCCGAGAAAGTCAAACAACATTTCTTCAAATCCTTCAATATCTTTCTCTCTCTCAAGGATCTTTTCATTAGAAGCAGTAGCCATTTCAATGGCACTTTCCACATTGTTTTCAGCAAGAACCGCGCGCTCCTCTGCATATACGAGTTGATCATTCAGAAGCGCCTTCTCTTTTTTGGCCAGAGCTAAACTATCTTTCAAGCTTGCCTTTTTTTTCTCCCAAGCAGCTTTTTCAACTTCGAAATGATCCTGGGCTGTTTTCAGTTCGGTGTTGACCATCTTGAGATCTTCCACCTCCTTTTTCAATGACACACGCTCTTTGCTGTTAGAACCGAGGTCATTGTGAAAACGTTGCATGGCCTCATCCAGCTCTGTCTTATAATCTTTAGCATCTCGTTGAGCCAAGGCAAGCAAAGATTGTGCATCTTCCAAGTCCTTTTTCATTTTCACCCTGGCCCTGTCATTGTTATCTATCCTTACTTTGGACCTGTGCGCTTCCATTTCTAACTTCCGGATAGCATCTGAAAGATTGACAGCGTGTTTCTTCATCGCCTCATATTGCTTGGCTACATGGCGAACATGTCCGATGACTTCAGTATCCCAATTCCCAGGGACTGGTTCCAGAGTTGGAACGAACATCATCCTCTCGAAGAAGATATCAGGGAATTGTTCTCGTAATTTCTCCAGCTTAGCCTGAGTCTCAGGACCATGGATATAGTCTCGTGCCCCGGGGGCACTCAAACTTTGTTGACTGGAGGGGACGATGTCAGTTTTCTCCTTCTCAGAATCCTTGTTTGGATCCTTGTTTTTATCCTTAGGCTCGTGGTGCTTTTTTGATGACTTGCTATGAGATAGCGTGCTCTTCGGAGGAGTTAAGTCTTTGGGAAGTCGTTTTCCCCCTGTAGGTGGCACTTGATGACTGTAGGGCTTCCCAGAAGTTTGTTTTGACGGGGATCTGGACGGTGAAGAGCGAGGCTTGTAAGAATCCCGGGACCGATGGCTGTCTCCCCCTCGGCTGCTGCTACGAGCGCACTCAGGATCTGAACGAAGACTTGGGGTGCCCGCACGAAGGGAACGATAAGAATCAGACTATCTGCGAGTCATCCTTCCTGCAAATGAAACAAGCATATGTTAGAATTATGAACAGCAATAGTGTAGAAAGTGTTGTGGTGAGCGGTGCATGTGATCTGTGCATCCTATATAACCCCCTAACGGACCAGGGCCCGGAGCTAGGCTCGTATGTGTAGTATCTTTTTCTCCAATGGGGGAATTCGCTTCCTCAGAGGAAAGAAAGAATGGTTCCTCATCAAAGTCTTCATGAGAGTAAATGGTATCTGGCAGAGGGATCTTGTTTAGTTCCCCTATTATCTGCTCCTCCGTGAAATCATCATGAACGGCGGGATCGACCGGTGGTGAAGTTCTTGAGGGAGAACGATCATTAGAGACCGGAATTTCTTTAGACCTGTCAGCCCGGATCTCATCTCCCTTATACTTATTCAGATTTTCATCATCTTGACCAATGAGCGGTGAAGGGCTCTGGTGGAGTCTAGTTGTTTCTGTAGCCCGTGAGGTTCCCTCTCCCCCAACCGGAGGCACGTATTTGTAAGGTTTGCCGTCCTTGCCTAGTCCGAATCTTGTATCCAGAAGACGGTGCTTGTGAAGATTCTCGTCGGTGAGACACAACTTTATTCTCAAGAAATCTGATTCACTTTTGAGAAGACGAGACAGTCGGCTCTCATACACCGAGCCTTTTGTCTTGAAGAAAGTATGATCTGTATGGATTAAAGAAACATGTTAGCATCTTGATTATTTAATCAAGTCACCAATCTGGAGAATTAAAACTCACTTACTTTAAGCCATTTTCGTGCGCATCCCGCCTGCAGTTTTTTGTTAAACCAGTCGGCTTTAGGATCCCCTATGTTGCTGTAACCGTCAGTTACGACCTTCTTATTGATCACTGATTCAAAGAAGGAGATATTTGGAGTTGCCTTGGAACGATGTTTAAAGAGGTAATAGAACTTTAAGTCTTTAAAGGTAAGCTCAGTCTGCAGAATCTCTGGGTATGCAACAAATAGAGTGTATAGAGCTGCATAAGCATTGGGATGGAGCTGCATTGGAGCAATACGCAATCGCCTTAAAATTTCGACGACGATTGGCGGAAACGGAGGAATAGCGCCTACCACACACATTAATCTACTAATGGTCATGTATCCAGGTGGGCCAGAATTAGGTCTATCGTCCTTCCCTGGAGTTTTAACATCATCCCAGGATATCCCGTGCTTCAAGCATAGTTTCCGAAGCTTGGTGTCGTCCAATTTAGAAGCCAGACAATCAGTAAACTTATCTATATCTTTAGCTCCTAGAAGCTCATCGGGATCCTGATCGTCCGCTCCTTCGGAGGATGTATCGTCTGAAGACGCTGCTTCTGCGTCAGAGTCCATTTTGTAGTCAGGGTCGGACTTATCCTGACCTGAGGTTGAGGAAAGCACGTTGGGATCGTGATGTGCTGACGTTTCTGGTTCAGTTTCTTTCTCTAGCGTCTCAATCACTCGTTTATCTGACATAGCTGTGTTGGCAAGTGTAACAAATTAGAATACAGCCACCCTTCCCCCCGTGTGTGCAAGTGCAAGTGTGTTCCTGTGCAAGCATTAAAGAAAAGCATAGAAGTTAACAAGATCATCAGGATATTAGTCATTGCTTGTTGTTAAGTTATGCTGTTGGTCAGTCCAGAAAGTTCGTCTCAAAGGCTCTAACCTAACTGTCCATTGGTATGTTAGAATTAAGTTGCATTGAGTATTTAACAAGTTCATCGTATCACTCGGATCGCATAGAAGGGTTCAGGTCGCAGTGCATGATCGGATCGCGAGGCAAGCAGGGTCTCCCAGCGAAGTCGCCAGATCGTGGAAGAGTGTCGGATCGCGAAACTGGAGTGGATCGCAAAGACTACCCACGATCCGTCCCCTCCTCCTATGAATTACAGACTAGCCATGACCCGATCCGTCACTTAACTTAGATACCAGCATTTCCGCGGATCGAACCGGTACCTCATCACCACGATCCGATCCATACTTCAATTTCTACTCCTCCGTGTCCACTAACTGATCCGTATCCAAACCATGCTCACAACCCGATCTGCTCATCCCTTTTTCTCCTCCTTTCCTTCTTCTTCCACTCCTCTTCTTCTTCTCCATCGCCGAACTCGAGTGATTAACAGCCATGGCGCCTCATCAGCCTCCAAATCTTCGAACGCCACAAAACTCTATCGTTTTCTCCTAAATTAAATACAAACAAGGGAGAAATTACATGAAGCCTTCCTTTTTTTATGATTACCTTTCTGAAAATCGAGGAACAAGAATAAAAAATTAGGGTTTTTGCTTAAGGGAGTCGGCGGTGATAACGAATGAAGAAAAATGGGGAGAACGAAGAGGGGTTCGGGTTTATATAGACGAAACCGCGACTGTTAGTATTCCCCTTTTTTGTCTTACTCGAATCGCGGAGATGGGTGGGCTATGAGCCAAAGCCCAACATGCTTCGCGGAGAGGCCCATCACAATCCAAAAGCCCGAATACCCACATTTGGCCAAGTCCAACGTTACGCCCCACGGATCTTGGTGAGCTGGAGCGATCCGAACCAACAAACCGCATACCGAAGTGAATATTCAGAAATGTTTGCAAAAAATTCAAGAGTTTACCTGGTAAATTCGACAATGAAGTCTCCAAAAATTCCAGAGATAGAAATTATCCGATAAATAAAGAAACGATTGAGGATTTAACCGATATTTATACCAATCAAGGAATGCGACTTCCCAAAGTGACACGACATTTTAGACAGACGCAACCATTGATTTGCATCTCCCTATGAAAAGATGTTTCTACAGTTTTGAAGCATATTCCATCTCTGATATAATATACTTCGAGGGGGCAAAATGTTGGCTAGTTTTTTTGACCAAGCCACCAAGGTTCATAATACAAGAAGAGAATGCGAAGCATCATTCCTCTCAGCCTCCAAAAATCTGGTCGTGGTTGTTCAGCTTTCATCGGGTCATGACACCTCCCTCGGTTCGCTGTGCTCATGTGCGATCCGATCCATTTGCTTCAGCTCGATCCGATCCGATTCCAGAAGATGCCATGAAGCACCTGACCAAGTCGCCCACGATCCGAGATATATGGATCTCGCGACACCTGTCCACAACAGTCATATTGACCAATTCTTCATGAAGCTATGATCCGATCCGATATTCTCGGGATTTGTGCCACGTATGACCATGATCTGCCTAACAAAATCAGCTATAAATAGCCCAGAGCTTGGCAATTTTCAGGATCTTTTGACAGTTTTGAGTATTGATTTCACCATTACTGTCATACCACTATTTCTTATCAGTTTTACTTCGAGATTACTGAGAGAAATCATAATCGTAAGAGTGAGTTTGAGAGAAATCATTGGTTGTACTAGCATTCAAAGTATAATCAATAGCATATAAAGTGGACGTAGGCTCGTTAACGCTGAACCACTATAAACCGTGTGTGTTTTCTGCTTTTCCTCATTTTTCAGTTATAATTCTCTACGAATCAGAACAATTTGGGTGTTAGAGCCAAATTTTGATCTAACAGATTGGCTAGCCATGTATGGTGCCATTCTGGATTGTGAGAGTAGGATCATTAGACTTTTGACTTTCCATGCGAGGACCCTCGAGATTTCTCGTGACCCAAAGGGGTCTATCATGCTCAGTTTCCTAGAGTCTCTTGATGCATCTATCAGTGATCTACGTTATGTACTAGTAGCCCGTGAGTATCCAGATGTTTTTGAGGAGGTTCGAGGCTTACCTCCGAGGCGCGAGATCGACTTTTGTATATAATTGGTGGACAATGCAAAGCCAGTCGCATTACTTGTGCGCCACATGGCTCCTAAGAAAAGGAGGGAGCTCACCAAACAAGTAGGGGAGCTACTTGAAAAGGTGTTGGTTAGGCGAAGCATATCAGAATGGGTGCTCCGGTCGTCTTTGCAACTAAGGCATACAACTCGCTTCACTTATATGTGGATATTCATGATGTTTTTCCACATTTCTTATTTATGAAAGTGTCTGCACGATACAACAGAGGTAGTTGACCCGAACATGCTTGAGGAAGTAGAGGTAGAACGGGAGGTGACAATTAGACGAGTTTCTACCCGTATACTTGGATCATAGGTTAAGAAACTGCGCAACAGAGACGTTAAGTTAATAAAAGTGCAATGGGGAGAAGATAGTAAGGATGCGACTTGGGAGACTGAAGACAAGGATGGCGCTTCATACCCTTTCCTCTTTAGGACTATGTTCTTAACTTCTTTTTCCAAGCTTTTATTCGTACTTGCTTCTGTCATTTGTGTGTATCCTATCGATCGAACCATCGACCTTTAGATAGAAATCCCATGATTGTAAACATGTGTTTAAGATATGTTATGTTTGATGGATGCAAGTGGTTGCTAGTGGTTGCTCGTGGATGCATATACACACACATTAGGCATTAGATGAGCTCAATCACTCTCATACTGCATATGGATGGGTGTGCATTTTTCTTTCTTTTGTGGATGAAAATGAATGTATCATCATATGGACGTTGCACTTGGACGAATGATTGTGCATGCATACAGAACTTACATGTTATATTAGGATTGTTTCATACATATTGGACTCATGACACAGAGATACATTGCATTAAGGAGGTCGACTGAATCAGTAGACCGCCTGATCTTTCGCATTAACATAGGGACATATACACACACCTTTGCATATGTTCATACAAGTATTAGAGAACTATTAAGGACAATGGATGCCTGTGATTGGTGGATGAGTAGATGGATGATGGATGTTAGGATATACATTCTTCTTAACTTGGAGATTTCGGAGATGAAATCCCTTAAGGAGGGAAGAATGTAACACCCCGAAATTAGATAAACTATAACCATACTGTAAAGATAAATAATTAAAGGGTTAATTAATTAATAATAATAATAAATGAATAGATGCATATATATATATATATATGCAATTATGTTAAGAAGGTGCAAGTTTAAAAATGTGCATTGAAAAGAAGAAAAGTGTATGCGAATTTAACTAGACTATAAGAAAGATTAATGCAATTAGTACATATGATAAAAAGGGAAAAGGAATATAAGAAAAAAAGAGTTCAAAAGGAAAATTTACATGCAATGCATAAAGAGGAAATTTATGCATTCAATTAATAAGATGCATAATGTTTAAAAATAGGTCTACAACCAAATAAGGGGAATGAGAATTAAAAGCATAAACATCCCTATGCTTGCAAGTTAGTGGTAGAAGGAAATAAATGTTAACATTAAAAAGAAATAAAGAATATGTATGTATATATACATACAAAAAAATTCTAATAGAAAACCTAACAGTACATGCAATAAATTGACTGCAACAAAAGGAAGAAAGAAAAACATGATGAAAAGGGGGAAAACATTAATGTAAGGCATGCAAACGTATACAATGAAAATTCAAATTAAAAAGTAGTATATTATTAATGCATTATAAATGGACATTTATTGCATTTGTTAAAGAGAAAGATAAGGAAATGTATATATATTTATATACAATTCAAATTTGGTAAAGAGAAGACACAATTAAAGAAACGCAAGATAAGGAATATATTGAGAAAAAGAAGCAAGGAATAAAGTCCCATTTGTTTAGCATTTAAGCATAGACTATTTTTTATATATGCGGTTCATTGGGTTATTTGCATAAGGAAGGTATGTATTATGCATGTAAGAAAATAATGTTTGAAAGATAGGGGGATGTATGTAGTTATACATGCGCAATATTTAAAAATTCAAATAGAGAAATATATATATATATATACACACACACACCCAATTAATTAAAAGGGGAAAGTAATTAAACATTCTAATTAAAATGTTACAAACATTGCATAACTTCTGAACTTGGACTCACTTTCTGACTGGGTTCGTTGGCTGATGGCTATAAATAAGACCCCATTCTCATTGTTTTATTCATTCTAAAACAATGGAGAACTAGATGCTATCTCTGTTCATATTAAATCAAATCTTTTCTTCTTCAACAACCAATTAGAGATATTCAAGTGTAGAGATCTGTGATTCAACATCAGTTATTCTCCTTCTATTTTTCTAGATCCAAAATCATTGTGAGTCCATGTTAATTTTATATTTAAATAATTAAAAAGTAAAACATGATATGACTATAACTTGGATTTATGCCTATGACCATTTGAATCACATAAGATCTGTTATAACCTGTTCATCTAAGTTATTCTGACATGATTATGCATTAGATCTAAACATGTACCTATTTATCATGTCAGATTTGCCTTTGATTGTAGATCTAATTCATTGCTTAGATCACCTTATACCTATTTTTTTATGTTTGTGGCCAAATTGGATCTGTTATTAGTTGGGGATCTAATTCATTGTTTACGTCTCATTATGCCTATTATTAACATCCCTATTCTATTAATTATGACACCTTATGCCTATTATGATAGTTGGCTTGATTATGTCATCGTATATCTATTATGTTGGATCGCATATCCTGTCACTATGCCTATTTTGTTAGCATGACTAATTCTATATCATATGCTAGTTTAATTTGTTCCTACTCTCGTTCTCCTACCTCTCCCTTTTCCCTTTTTGTTTTACAGCCAGACTACCTTCGAGCCTAGGCATGCCGCTGAAATATGCAAACGCACGAAATTGGGAACAATTAGGAATGTTTAATTTGGGCATAATTCATAATTGAAAAACATGATTAGGAATATTGGGCATAACTTGTACCTTGAGCCAAAACTTGGGATTTGGGGCATAATTTTCATGTTGATCTAAATCTTAGTTGGGACATAACTTGTATTGGGAATTTGCGCATAACTTGAATAAAACACATGAATATGAGTTTAGGGTCATAAATCAAATTGTGATTAAAAACCTTAATTTGGGGCATATGGTTCATTATGAACATAACTTGGGAAATGGGCATGAAATCCTACAATGACATAGGAATAATTGGTTAATAAAGGAAAATGCCTAGAATTGCAGTAATTAGAAACTATAACCACGCTTAGACACGAGGTTAGATTACACTTGCGGTAGAAGTCTGCACGGACCCGACCGACATATCCAGCGACCACAAGTGGTGAATCTAATGTGAGAGGTCTAAGTGCATAAACACGAAACGTGCTAAGACATGAGGTTAAGTACGACTTGTGGAAGAAGTCTTCCCGGACCCGACTGGCATAACCAGCATCCACAAGTTGTAGGCTTAATGTGGGAGGTCTAGCGCATTATGACCATAAATGGATAAATGATAGTAACCTATTATAATTAATTACTTTAATGAGAATGTTATATAATAGGTAGGCATGTCCTAGGGACAAGTGGAAATTACAACATAAGTTGTAATAAAAGGAAAGGAAGCTTATTCGTAAACCTTTGTTAAGAGAACTAGGTTATTAAGTAAACAA
This sequence comes from Allium sativum, assembly GCA_030737875.1. Classification (NCBI taxonomy): domain Eukaryota; kingdom Viridiplantae; phylum Streptophyta; class Magnoliopsida; order Asparagales; family Amaryllidaceae; genus Allium; species Allium sativum. The sequence continues at coordinate 215,445,443 of CM060916.1, read as the reverse complement.
CGACAAGTTGTAGTGATATGTTAAACGGAAAACATGTGAACTGAGATGAAGTATACTTAATTACATATTAAGTAAAACATGTTATTGTAAATATAGAGTCAGATAATGAATAATACAAAGGGATTGTAAGATTTTTTCCGTTAATTACAATCCAGGGGTGAAAGATTGTAAGATTACTTTTGTTAATTACAATCTAAAGAATAACATGTAATGGGACTTATTAATAAACTTAAACGAATTAAGTTATTGTAACGTCCTGGGTTTTTACTTGATTTTTTTTCAACATTTAAATTAGTTCACATATTAAATTGGAATTATAAATAAATATTTATATTGAATTTATCGGTTAAATAATTAATATATGAATTAACATCGAATATATTGGAAATCGTAATATAAAACGATAATAATTGAAATCACAATTAAAATATGAATAAAAACAATTCAGTTGATCAGTATAAAATATATGTTAAATTAGAACGATAAAAATAATTTATTTTCTATAAAATTAATTGTTTGAAATCGATTTATACTTTAAATTTAATTTAATTTAAATTTTTAATTTAAATTGTTGCGTCTTCTATACAGTCGAATTATATTTCATAATGGTTCCACTGAGTCTAGAATATCGTTATAATTTGGTAACATTGGTCGTCAGGTTAAAATAGGGGTTCATGGAGGAAGTTAAGGGTCCTCGAGATATTTTTTATTTAATTAAAATAAATATCAAATCCAAAATTAATTCATATCATTTCAGAACCAACTGATTTCTTCAATTCGTAAACATATTTTCTTCTCGAGTAGAAGAATACGTCTCCCCATTTCGATATCTCAGAAGGCAGGAAATTAATGGTGCGGTACGCTTTGTCTACTACCGCGTCTATATAAACAAACACAACCTTCGTATCTTCCCATATTTTTGAAACCAAAACCAATTTCCAGTATTCCCCATTCACTCCTTTCTCCAATCAAAAACCAAATCCCCAGCTTAATAATAATAAATACAAAAGAAAAGGAATTGAGTTGAATCAGGGCCTCGCGATTAAAACCACTGGCTATCCCCTGAAGCTAAACGGCTTGTTGATGCACTCGTAATTTGAGGAGTTAAGTGGATTCAAAAGAGACTATAGAACCCTGGGTTTGTTCGAAGGCTTGGTTATACGTTATTGAGCTATGCGATGGGGGTCTGGGTAGTCAACGTGAAGAATTTGTGAACTGGGTTCACTGCGAAGTTGAGATTTGTGAGGGGTTTGTGGTTGGAAGCTGTTGCGATGGGCTCTGGTCAAATGTTTGGGGTCGATATGCAGTAGGGCTACTGTATGTGAACTAGGGTAGTTGATTGAGTTTGGCAATGAAGGCTTTGGATGCGGTCATGAGGAAATACATTACTATGGAGGAGTTTTGTCAAGGCAATATAGGGCTGAGCAGTTTGAGGCTTTGAGATGAAAATGAAATGGTGTTGCAGTATTTATTTTGTCACGTGATATTGGTCTGTGTTTTGATATTGGGGTTGATGATTATCAAACTAAAGGGTGACATTGAAATTCATTTTGTTTGGGGTGGTACAGGCGTAATGGAAATGAAAGGAGTGGTTTGGACTATTGGCGTGAGGCATCAAAATGGAGTTGTAGTGATGGAGTGGAGAAAAATAGTGGTTCAAATTTGGAATGGTATTAGAAAGAGGCAGTGGGTGTTTGTGGATTACTGGAGTGTGTTTGGCTTTTGCAAAAAGGTGGAAAACAAGTCACGATAGTGACTGAAAAGAGAGCACAAAATGTGAGAGGAGCATGGAATGAGTTTGACAGTATGATGAAAGGGAGAATTCTGTGGCGGGTTTATTATTGGCTCTCGGCGGTTGACAGTGGTAGTATAGGGAAGTCCAGTCTCTCTTGTTAGAAAATGGTTGTTGTCTATAAGGCATTCATCATCGACTTATCGTCAAATCAGTTATTTAGAATGGGTATAATCCCGACCTTTCCAAATAACTCGCGTATATTATAAACAAGTGCTACAAAAACACAACATACGCCTCATTCCAATTCTGAATATTCTTTTATTTAAATTTTCATATCCTTTGGGAAAGGTTCCCATTAATTTTATCAAAGATAAATTCTTCAAATTTATTCTTTAATCTTCCTTTGGATTTCAATTCTAGACCAAATTAAGGTTTATCAACTAGTCGGGATTAGCGAACCTTACCGAAGTAATCATTTGTTTAATTTCCCAATCCCAAACTATTCATCCCATGAAGCAAAACTGGCAATACTTCATATCTAACACCACAGTGTTATCGGTAAAATTAGTTACCATTTCACGTTCAAATCTAGTTAAAGATTTAACTATCGCTTGGAGCAAAACTGGTGATACTCCATTCTCGATCATTTCATGAATTCGATAAATTTAATTATCCCATTTACATTCCAATCTAATTGAAGATTCATTAAAACACTAATTCAGTTTTAATCTCTAAAATCATTTCTTAATGATTATTCAAAGTTAAGAAATTAATCTTATCTTTAACTGGATTAAAGAACTAATGTCATTTAAAACACAGTTCATGGTAAACCCAAAATCTCATTCCATTAATTATGGAATCTTCATGGAAAATAGATCAACATATACAATCGATATAAACTTCCTTATTAAACCAATAATATAAATAGAATAACGGCAAAGTCTTTTAAATTCCGTATACAGTAATAATCTTCCTCCATAGAAGTTCACTTCGATTATTGCCAAATCGAATTCCATTCCATTCCACTTTATTTTATTAAATTGGAACTTTTCTTTGGAAAATCCCCTTAAATCTTGATTAAAAGATTTATAAATTCCAAATTATATTTTACTGTTAATCGGGTTAAAGAACGAATGTCGTTAAAAACATAGTTCGCGATAAACTCGATTTACATTCCATTTTATTCCAATTAAATGTTAGTTATCTGGAAACTCTAATAATCTTAATTAAAAGATTTATTCTTTTCACACGGTGTTTAAGAACAGTATTTTTGAAGACACCACTCACGACAAACCCCAAAATCCAATTTCAATTCAATTCCAATTAAATATTAATTAATTGGTAAACTTCATTAAATCTTAATTAAAAGATTTAATCTTTTCTCAACTGGGTTTAAGAATAGTGTTAATAAAGACACCGTTCACGACAAAATCAAAATCCAATTTGATATTAAATACAAGGCTCTGAATAGAAAATAATATCGACTTATATTCAATACCAAATTCTGAAATCAACAAATATCGTATTCGGAATAACGATAAATATATCTTCCAAATTCCTCAACGATAACTGTATAATTACGGAATCCAATACCGAAATATTCCAAAGATTATTTCCATTCTAAACCATTCCAATTTATTTATTGGAAAAATTCTGGTTATTTTAAAACCATTTTCTCAATCCAATTTATTTATTTAAAAATAATTGGATTTTAATTCTAGTTAATAACTAGTTTATTTCGATAGAAATATATTTTTATCTATTCAAATATGGAATTTTTCATCCTAATTCTTTCCAAAATATTTATTGTGACTTCACAAATTATCAATATTTTTAATAATTTTATTAAGGCCCTTTCAGTCGATTTTCATAAACGGTCATCGAACTGCACTTACAGCCACCTTTTCCAAATTTGATTTGGACATAATTCTAAATCCAACCATTAGATTTCAAATCTCATATATACGTTGGAAAGCTCTTTCCGATACGAACCCAATGGTTCTGGTTTTAGGAGAATTCGACGGTCGGATCTCCCGTAATATCAATTCGAAGTCAATGGTCGAAATTCGCGAACAGCCACGGCGCGGCGCATTCTATTCAGGTCATTGTATTATATATATATGGGGAGCGTTCAATGGCACCCCAAATAGTGAGCACCCCATTTGGCCCCCTATATAAACCAAGCATTTATATTAGAATAAGTGAGTGGGAGGTGAGAGAATGAGTGGAGGGAGAGAGAAACGAGATATGTGGTGGAAATCAGAGGGCATTTAGGGGTGTTGCACTACTTGGGGTGCCATTGAATGCTCGCCTATATATATATATATATATATATATCGTCGATTTCCATTTAAAACATATTTTATAAATCGTTTATAAATTCATTTTAAAACGATTCTAACATTATTTCAAATTTCAAATCAAATTTGAATATTCCTTAATAAATCGTTTTAAATTCATTTTAAAATGATTTCAATTTCATTTCATATTTCAAATCAAATTTGAATATTCTTTAATAAATTCATTTTAAAACGATTTCAAATTTCAAATCAAATTTGAATATTCCTTAATAAATTCGTTTTAAATTCATTTTAAAACGATTTCAATTTCATTTCAAATTTCACATCAAATTTGAATATTCTTATCATTTAAAATGTTAAAATGATAAACTTTTCAAAATATCTGATTTTGATTGTACACTGAATATTATTTAAAAATATTCTTTAATTCTGAATTGGAATCAGACTCAATCAATCACCATATAATTTTACTTATATGGATTTCATACAACACATGTATATAACAACAATCAAAATCAATAAACCATCATCCAGAGTGCATCACACGACTGCATAAGCATTAATTATAAATAATTAACACTTACAACAGTCTTTCAACCAATTGATTGGCATACATCTAAATATTGGGATTATATATGTCCAATATCATCCCAATACACGTGTGGGGTTTTCACACAACAAATATTGATTATTATTTGTGCAGTTGGGCGATGTGTAAAATTTATCGTCCCAATCAATATCAGTCAAATGGGTGTACATAAACAAATCATCCAATTTGTAAATGAATATTTATTTTCATCACATGACCATTTTATATGATTCATATATTCAATAATAATTATATTTTTATTGTTCAAATATTTTATTCCATACATGAATATTTTATATATTTTATTCATTCAATAAAAATGATATTTTTTATTGTTCAAATATTTTATTCCATACATGAATATTTTATATATTTTATTCATTCAATAAAAATGATATTTTTGTTGTTCAAATATTTTATTCCATATATTCAATAAACACAACACTGTCCATTCAATCCAAACAAACAATCTTGGTTTGTACAATCAATGGTGTCGGGTGCTACTACGCACCGTCTGCATCCTAATATATTTTTAACTATAAAAAAATTGAGTGAGAAAGAGTTCTCACTGTCGGTTTCCACTCCATCAGTTTTATTTCTGAATTTCTGATCAGTTTGGATTTGAATTTGTCCGAAATTCTAACGTGCTCCAAATTGGACCCTGTTAGTCTTGTTACGAAGCTCTCAGCTCCACAATCGCAACGAATCCAGTTTCGCGTGATTTGGACCTCGTATGAGAAAGTTACGCTATTATTTACATTGTGATAATTAAACGAGGAATTAATTAAATAATATTTACCATTTTACCCCTAAGTCCATCGTCCCCTCCCCTTTCTGAAATTAACGAACCCTGCTGCAAACCTTCTTCCTTGAATCATGCGTGCCACAGGCCATCAAAGGCTAATCAACCTCCGCCACCCTCAAGAGCTTCGCGTCGCCGTTAGCCACCCACCACCTCTAGTGAACTCTAACTACACCAGTCGCCGGAATTCCAGCCTGAACATGGCGACTTGGAGTGCCCAATTCTCCCCATTCACGAGACCAGACGCGATCATAACCGTTGATTTCAGAGATCTGAACGTGCTCTTCGATTTGGTGGTGGTAGCTTCCGGAATGGTGGCGTGGATTACAAGAATGAGTGGGAGGAAATCAGGACGATTCTGAGCGTCGGAGTATAGCTGACGGCGGGTTTTGATAATGGGCTAGGGTTTGGCCATTCAAGGGTTTTATAAAAATATTTTATTATATTTTATTCTTTTAATTCCAAAATACATGTTTATTCATACGAACTCCAAATCAAACCCAAAAACTGTTGCCTTTAGCCAAATACCCCATTCTGGACACAATGGGGTATGTTTCGTAAGCCAATTCGATTATTTCGATCAGTTTTTCTTTAAATTAAAATATAAATCAGTATATATTGAATTTGAACATACATTTTAATTTACTAGGGCAACATACTGACTCCGAAAATTCCAGAAAAATAAATCTAGCTATGTTTTGACAATACAGTCCTAAAAAACTAATTTCATCGAATTTGGAGACCGTTTAAAAAACAGTCATTTTCCAGTCGATAAAATTAAAACTGAATTGACCAAACACGTTTAAATCCGCCACGCTTACACATTGATTCCAAAAATTATGAAAATTGGAATCTATCAATAATTTGACATTCCGGATCCAGAGAAGTGGTTTCGTCGAAAACGGAAGTCGTTTGCAAAATCGCTATTTTTAACGGCTATATTTTATATAAAATTTCATAGCGACTATTCTGAATTTTCAATTCAACATAACTTTTTATTCCCGTTATGAAATCTGGATTTTTTGCATTCGTTGGAAAGATACTTTCAAATTGATTCAAACATTACTGGTTTTACTGAAATCCGATTTATTTTGAATCCTGTACACTCATTTGAAATCGAATTTTCAAACTATTGCGCCATTTTCAATTCCTTTTATTATTAAAATAAATATTTATATTCTAACTTTGATTTAAATAGATTTATACATTCTAATTCTATTCAAAATAAATTTCTAGTCATTATTATTTAAAATAAATCATTTTAAATATTCAAAATTCATTAAAATAGCCAAAATAAAAATTTTAAATTGGTTCCGATTTTCAGGGTTGTTACAATCTTCCCCACTTAAAATCTTTTCGTCCTCGAAAAGGAACGAAGCTGAAAGTTGTTTAACTAACCAACTCAACTTTCAGTTTGGCTTTCATTCTTCAACTTTTCAATTTCTAAGAATTTTCCAATTCTTCAAAAATTTGGCTAGCACCCTAAATTTTTGAATTTTTTTCCCATAACCTCCTTTGAACGGGGAGACATTTAAAACCACAACTAGCCACGCAGGGCCCTCACCATCCAAAAATAAAAAGAAAAAGCCAAGCATCTAGCCAATCGGCTCATAAAATCATCCAAACCCAATAAATTAGTAAACATGCACCTATTTGTCGGGCATACAATTTTATTCCTCTGTTATGACCTGTTCAATGTATATACATGTATATGCATGCAATTTCAATCAATTTCCAATTCAGTTCAAAATTTTGATTCAATTTGGCTAAATTTACCTTCATTTCTCTTATGGGTTTTATGGTTCCAATATATTTTTATTAATCAGAATAATAATCAAACAACACAAGCAACAATCTATTAGTTGATTATCTTTTCAAATTCATAATTTTTATATACTCAAAAATCATGTTTTTAAGGCCAAATCACAAACAATAAATCCTATCTAGTTTTGGTCCTCACACTAGTCAATTGGAAGCATTTAGATATCCCACTTTCGAAACTCGAGCATAGACTCTGATGATGAGGCCTCATCATCAGAATCATCCCCGGGGGACTAGAGTGTGATTCTATATCCATCCAGTATATTTGAGGCTTCTTATACACGTGGATTAGACGTATATTCAAAATCTCCATATACTTGATTGTCCAAATTCAATATAAAATAAATATTCAAATAGGCATTATAAGGTTTAAATTTTCAAAACAATTTTTTTTCATTTTTATTTTAAAAAAATAACCCTTCTTGAACTCATTCTAGGATACTACTGATCCCATCTCTAACGAGTCATTCTTATTGGATATTACTAATCCAATCTCTAATGAAATCTTTCGTTCGGCTCTAATGTGTCTCGTTCTTGAGATTTGTTAATCAAAGCTCTAATACCAAAATTAAATAGCCAGACGAAATCCGGTAGGCTTTGCAACCATCCCTTCATCCCCCATAGCAGCAGGTAAAACCCACCGTGGCTTCCACTTGATCCCTCAATCACCTTGTTTTACGGCCAGCCTCTTGACTGATCAACCAACCTTAAGTAGAGGCATGTAGGGGTAAGAGCCCACTGGTCGCCACCAAACCACATGGCGAGAACCCCCTATCATGCTGCACCCTATTACCAGACATGCCAAACAAGGACTGGTGTGAGAACTAAAACGGTTATTAAATCTTTACTTTAATAAAGTAAATCAAGGGACCACGCCGTATAACACGGAACGGGTTTCCTCCCAAGAATACCAGTGCATAAAACAAATAGCACAATGCTTCAGAAGAATTACGAAGCTATTATAAGACTCAGGTCCCATCACATAATGCAACGCAAGCCGAAGGATAGAGTTTTACCATATAATAGCCAAACATGCTTGGTACGTTTAAAACAAATCATTTGATATTATTATAAGTGCATAGTGTATTAAACAACTTCAAATATAAATGTATCAATCATAGACGGCATAGCATCCCATGCTACTATGTCACCATACTAGGCTCTACAATCAAAACCGCAAATGTCATATTGGAAGTTGGATTTTGTAACGACCCACATTTTTCAGCGATATAATTAATTTACTTAATTATTTAAATAATGGTTTGGTTATTTAAAATGACCAGAATTTAATAATGTTGAATATTTAATTAAAATAAATAGTATAATAATATATTTAATTTCTGAAATAGTCAGAAATTGTGGAATTCACAAAATGGTGTGAATTGGATCATCGGGGATAATTAATTCAGTTTAGAATTGAATTAGAATAACGAATATATTATTCGAACGACAGTTTGAACGTATAATTATAATTTAATTATAATCGAGCTCGAAATGGCGCGGCAGTTCGCTATTTGGCAATTTGAACTTTAACTGAATATACATGATTCGTTTTAAATCGGATTTCTGTGAAACAAGATACGTGTGGAGCTGGTAAAGTATATCTTTGTAATGGAAGAGAAAAATCGAGATTTCGTCGTGTAGATTTTTGGTTATGTCCAAATCAAATTTTAGAAAAGTCACTATGGAATTCCTTTATAATTTATATCGATTTATTTATATTTTAAAATGGATTTTTGAATATAAATCGAATATCGATGTAACACTGGATTTGAAATATCGAGTTATAAATCCCAGTGTAGTAGTATGATATTCTGTTGTGAATATATACGATAATATTTATTTTTAAATATTAAATTTAATTGTTTTTAAATATATTTATATATTTAAATGGGTTATTTAGAGCTTTAAAAATAGCCAGTTTTGCAAACAACCTCAGAATTCGACGAAACTAATTTTGTTGGATCCGCAATAGTAAATTATTGTTAGATACCAAGTTCCGTGATTTTTGAAGTCCGTATGTGGCTGTATCGATTTTTAATGTGAAAAACAGTCAGTATTTGATGATTAAAAATACGCTGTGTGAGCAAACGAAGTCGGAATTCAACGAAACCAGTTTCGTTGGGACTGTCAAACAGTAGATGCATGTCCAGTTTCGTGATTTTTGGGTATCGTATGTGATCACAGGAATTTTAAAGGACGAATACAAGCAACGATTTCTTAAAATAAAATAAAATATCGAATAAAATAATAATAAAACTTACCTATATATACCCCATTACAATCCCAAACCCTAACCTAAATTTTCTCATATCAAAACTTGCGCCGCCACAAACTTTCTTCCAACCTGAGAAGATAAAACTTTGGAAATTTGTATTAAATTCAAATGACAATGGAATCGAGAGATGTTTAGTTCATTTGAATCGTGTTCCGGAGAGCTTCAATTTGATGTCCAATTTGTTAAGTGTGACATCAATTCCTGTCGTTCAAAAAGTAGACAACGATGCTAGGTTTGTAATCGCGAGGAGTAGGGGTCGAATCGAGCTGAACGGGGAACAGTGTGATGATCGGAAGGGTGAGGCGAGTAGACTGGCATGATTTCGTGGAATTTCATGCTACATTGTGTCGCACCTTTCAGTTGTGGTGGTGCGCGACTGGTTAGATGCCAGTGAAAGTCCAGAGTGCGAAGGCAATGTAGTTGGTTGGAAGATTTGGAGAATGAAGAGGAGAGTTTGCTGGTAGTATAGGTTTGAATTTTTATGAACTGTTCGAGGAGAAAGGATGGCTTGAAGGAATCGAAATGGCCATTGAATTGTACAGGAGGCCGTGGTTTTTGTTGGGGAAGAAGCGGGTTTGAGAATGGATCGGGTCGGGTTTTGTTATGAGTGAGGATGGGCCAAAGTAAGGGTGAAGCCCAAATAAGGTTTTGTTTAAAATAATTCAAATAAAGTATGAAATTGTAAATTGAATATCTTATCCATACGATAACGGTTTTCAGCGAAACAGGATCCGTTGGGATTGTATGGACGAGAGCTCCACAATGGTACTGACCGGGAACAGATTGGAGCTCGTTTGGATTTATGGTGATATTAAATGCCTGAATTGAATCAATGACCAATTATCGTTATTTAACGATAAACCATCCAATGTGAGTAATCTCACTAACTCTGCTCAATTTATATTTTTATAAAATATTTTTAGAATTTATAAATGATGGTTGTTTGCTGTGTGTTGGTTGTTTGGTTGAACTGCTAGTCAGTTGATTGAAAATTTAGATAACGATATAGATATAAATCGTTAATCAAATATTGATTCTGTTTAGCAGAATATTTCATAGTGAAATGAAATTGATGTTAATGTTATTGTTTAACATCTGTGGATGCAGGGAAACAGGTTGGAGGGACCCAAATGGGTTCATCGCCATTTATTTTATTGTTTTTCATATATTGTGTTATATGAAGTGATATAAAATCTGTGTTGATTTTGTATGGTTGAATGATACCGATCATTGTTATATGCTACGTTAAATACCATAAAGAATACTGGAATGTTAAAAAGGAAATTTTCAATGTTATATTGAAAAAGGAATATTTATAAAATCAAAAGATTTTATAAAAAGAAACTATTTATTTAGAAAATAAATAGATTGAAAAGGAATATTTATTTGTTAATCAAATAGATAGAATTGAAAAATAAATATTTGTAAACTATTTACAAATAGAATTGCAAAGGGATAATTATTTGAAAATAAATAGAATAGAAAGGGGAATTATGTGTAAAGTAAATTGGAAAAAGAAATAGTTAGATTATCAAAAGGAATTACTTATAAAATCAATAGATTTTATATAAAAAGAAATATTTTATGAATAAATAGAATTATCAGAAAGGGATTTATTTTGTAAATTAACAGATTATAAAAGAAAATACTTGAAAAGTGAATAGAATAGTATAAAAGGAGAATTTTACATTTTGAAAGGTTTAGACCCATGCTTCGCACACGGGTATAACATGATATAGATTTAAAGCTAGATTTTAAATAGAATCTGTTTTTAACAGATAAAGTAAGAAGATAATTTTTAAATAATATTTTATAAATTAAATGAAATATTTATCATGGATAAATAGAATATATAAGTCGGGACTTATATAGAGGAGTAAGAATCGATTTCAACATCGATATTTGAAACTGAGTAATCAGTTGGAGTTAATCAGTTAGAGTTAATCGAATTAGAATTAATTGAATATTAGTTATTCAATTAGAGTTGATCGAATATAATTATTTGAGATAGAGTTAGTAAAACATAGTTATTCAGGAGGTGTTGCCATTTCGTACGACTACTAGCGGAATTCGGAGGGCTGCAGATAGCCTACGGCGGTCGGATGTTTCCTGAGGGAATCAGGCGTAACCAATGTGATCGCTGCGATCTAGAGTCAAACGAATGGAGTTAAACCGAATATTAGCCATTCGAAATAAAGTTAAAATAGACATAGTTATTCAAATATAAATTAATCGAATATTATTTATTAGACAGGAGTTAAATAAGTAGAGTTAAATAAGTTGAGTAAATTGAGTTGAGCAGTCAAACCGAGTTAATCCAAATGAGTTAAATCAAAGGAGTTATTCGAAATAATTTGCTCGAATAGAGTTAAAGGAGTGAATCGAATATAGTTTATTCGAAAGGAGATTAATCGAATGTAAATCATTCGAAGAGAGATGATTGAATATAGTTATTCGAAGAAAGGGTTATCGAATATAGTATTCGAAAAGGAGTTGTCGAATAGAGAGTATTCGAAAAGGAGAACTATACATTGAATTCGATTATATCGAATTCGGTAAAGTAATATTTACTTTCCGGTTTAATCAAAATTTACCTATTAATAAATTAGTGGTTTAGTTATTTAGTTAAATTAAGGAATAAAAGCTATATTTTGAAGTTGGATATTTAAGAAGTAGGGATTATAACGCTATAGTTATAACCAAGGTCTTAAAATAAAGAAGTGGATTCATAAATAGAATCTGAGTTACATAAGGAAGTTGTTAAGGGTTTAAAAGGTGAACTTTGTCTATTTCGAAGTTAGAAATGTTGTTCAGTTAAGCTCTGAGAGGTAATTATACCCCAACTTGATTGACTTTGTTATTAACTAAGAAATGGTTAAGGTTCGATAGTGAAGATGGATTAAGTGAATTTAGTTAATGAGTGTAATGGTTTAAATTGGCTTAGTGATGTTTTATTTAAACATCTGTTTAAATCAAATGAATAAATTTTGGAAACATTTTCCAAATAAAATCAGATATATTTTCTAATCATAGAAAATGAAATGTTGATGAGAAAGAATACTACAATGAAAGTAATACGTGAAACCGAGATGGAAATGTTTTCCAATGTTTGATGACATATATTTCCTAAATTTAGAAAATAAGAAATGTCGAGTACATAGAAATGGGAAATGAATAAATAAATGATAAATTTAATTAAAAGAGATAAGTGCTGATTGATGATTGATCGATCGAATTTCTATCTGGAAATAAGATCGTTGGTTGCACACCTGTTTTTCTTTGATAGTTAAATCACCGACTACCAAAGTTTTGACCATTTTATCGTCATCAATACAGAGAGACTGGGATCAGATATATTATCTGAAAACCACTCTGTATGGACGTTAGCGTTGCGATCAAATATTTAAGATAGACTTATTCAAGGACTATCCTGTTTACAGAATAGTGCCTTCGGTTTGTCCTATCCCAGGACTATCGTGAATGAACGAATGTCTGACAAAGTATATCTAACAGATCGCGTAAGTTGATCTCTTCAAACGTACTTACGTTTGGTGGCGGAGGAATTCATTTCTTTTAGCTTTATACCCGTGGTATTTTGGGGGAAATCAATTTGTGATTTGACGGGTATGACGATGTGGCATTCAAAATGAATAGTGGTCAGGTGTTTCAAAAGATACGTAATGACCTCAAGTCTCATCAACCGGGAAATGACAAAAATCGGGCAGGTAGCATGGCTAAGTGGGTCGCTCCCATTAGGGTGTATATCACCTATCTAGAGAAAATCCATTTCATTCTTTATCTATGTTCGATGCTGTCCCTTTTCGGGAAGACGGTGGGTAGCTCCCAACTGTTGGTGATATACATTCGATACACTCAAGAGAAATGAGTGGTCGTTCATGTGTGGGCCGAGTTGCAAGACGTTCTTGTTGAACCCAGTGTATTCGTCTCTAGAGATACATTATTGGTAGGTGGTCCCATACCTTGTCATAGTTGGAAATCCATTATCCAATAAGCGCCTACGGGTTTTGTTTGTATACTATATGTGGAACGTGAGATGCAAGCGCTCTGCTAGATTGTTAATTACTTGTGATTAGACATTATTATAATATCATAGCATTATTGATTTCCAAAACTGTTTTGGGTTATCGTAAGGTAAAAACCATCCGTGTTTATGTGTGGATCGGTCTTACGATTATCTTTTCTTTTGAAAAGGATTTTGTAAAGTTAAATAAAAGTGATTTGAGTTTACTCACACCAGTCCCATGACTGACCTAGAGTTTATTTTGTTTTGTTTTCCCTAAACTCTTGGGTGCCCAAATTTGTATGGGCTGTCAAGTAGTTCAGGTCTTTACAGATACGCTTGGCGGAGCTTGAAGCAGGAGGCTTCAGGATGATATAGCTATTGTTATTTCCGCTGTGTGTAAGTGTTGTACTCTGATAATGTTATTCTATATATATATACACTGTTTATTGCAAAGTCATGTTATGCATTATATTTTATTCGTTCCGCTGTGAGATTCGTGTTTGCTCTGATTGTGTCCTTCTTCTTCTTCTATTCTAATTTTCTATCTTATCTATTCTCACCCTCTAACTTCTTTCTATTAATGATCTGGAATGTTCGATACCTGAATAATTAACATGGGATTTATGTTGATTTTCTGGGTTGAAAATCCCAGTTCATTACAGATTTCCATTATGAATCAAGGCAAGGGATCATCCTTACCGAATTCGAGACAATTTAGCCTACCATGTCTCAGGCCACAGTCACAACTGCACCTAGGAAAATGCAGGGCAAGTCCACATTTTAAGTGGATCAGTAATCCCTTAACAATATGTTTCCCAGCCATATGGGGCGTAATGGTCAGTATGTCGACCATATCATCCATCAACCTCGTAGTGACTGATATATCCGAGGTACCTCATTTTCCAACAACCACATAAGTAAAAATGTCTGGGCTCCATACCATGACACCACTCCTAGATAGAAAGAAAATCATGTCCTCCCTGCCGTCCTTCATCCCGTTTCTAGTTCATACTGGGGTGTGAAGCTCGCGAATTAACATTATACACAAAGCTATGTTGTCGTGCTTTGATCATCAACCATAAGGCTCTGCTTTTCAACAAAAGCCCTGATCACTTACATCTTAGCATGCCAAATTAACATTCCATGCCATGCGACTGATGTCTATCGATATATAACCTCTGAGCTTGTACGTCTCAGAGAAGGGTGTTAAGCAAGTGAATAAATTATCCGCCACCAAACAAATATATATTTAATAGAAATCAACCAGCACAGAATAAAATACAACGTCAAATAAACATTCGTTTAGTAGTTCGTTCTGGGTCTGAACGAAACCGGAGGCACCTTATTCCTTGTCCTATATGTTCAATACAGGAGAGAGGTCCTCGCATATCCGGTCGATCTCCAAGTACGTCTGGACGATCACCACTTATTACCTCGTCTTGGGTGTACAACCCAATCAAGACATCAGTAATCATCCAAACGATGTGAAGAAATCCGGTCTTCAACCACCATCTTCATCATCGACTTATCGTCAAATCAGTTATTTAGAATGGGTATAATCCCGGCCTTTCTGAATAACTCGCGTATATTATAAACAAGTGCTACAAAAACACAACATACGCCTCATTCCAATTCCGAATATTCTTTTATTTAAATATTCATATCCTTTGGGAAAAGTTCCCATTAATTTTATCAAAGATAAATTCTTCAAATTTATTCTTTAATCTTCCTTTGGATTTCAATTCTAGACCAAATTAAGGTTTATCAACTAGTCGGGATTAGCGAACCTTACCAAAGTAATCATTTATTTAATTTCCCAATCCCAACATATTCATCCCGTGAAACAAAACTGGTAATACTTCATATCTATCACCACATTGTTATCGGTAAAATTAATTACCATTTCACGTTCAAATCTAGTTAAAGATTTAACTATCGCTTGGAGCAAAACTGGTGATACTCCATTCTCGATCATTTCGTGAATTCGATAAATTTAACTATCTTATTCTCATTCCAATCTAATTAAAGATTCATTAAAACGCTAATTCAGTTTTAATCCTTAAAATCATTTCTTAATGATTATTCAAAGTTAAGAAATTAATCTTATCCTTAATTGGGTTAAAGAACTAATGTCATTTAAAACACAGTTACTGGTAAACCCAAAATCCCATTCCATTAATTATGGAATCTTCACAGAAAATAGATCAATATATACAATCGATATACTTCTGTATCCAACCAATAATATAAATGGATTAATGGCAAAGCCTTTTAAATTCCATATAGTAACAGTCTTCCTCCACAGAAGTTCACTTTGGTTATTGCCAAATCGAATTCCATTCCACTTTATTTTATTAAATTGGAACTTTTCTTTGGAAAATCCCTTAAATCTTGATTAAAAGGTTTATAAATTCAAATCATATTTTACTGTTAATCGGGTTAAGAACGAATGTCGTAAAAAACACAGTTCGCGATAAACCCGATTTACATTCCATTTTATTCCAATTAAAGGTTAATTAACTGGAAACTCTAATAATCTTAATTAAAAGATTTATTCTTTTCACGCGGTGTTTAAAAAGAGTGATTTTGAGGACACCATTCACAACAAACCCCAAAATCCAAATTCAATTCAATTCCTATTAAATATTAATTAATTGGTAAATATCATTAAATCTTAATTAAAAGATTTAATCTTTTCTCACCTGGGTTTAAGAATAGTGTTAATAAAGACACCATTCACGACAAACCCAAAATCTAATTTGATATTAAATACAAGGCTCTGAATAGAAAATAATATTGGCTTATATTCAATATCAAATTCTGAAATCAACAAATATCGTATTGGAATAACGATAAATACATCTTCCAAATTCCTCAACGATATTCGTATAATCACGGAATCCAGTACCAAAATATTCCAAAGATTATTTCCATTCCAAACCATTCCAATTTATTTATTGGAAAAATTCTGTTTATTTTAAAATCATTTTCTCAATCCAATTTATTTATTTAAAAATAATTGCATTTTAATTCTAGTTAATAACTAGTTCATTTTGATAAAAATATATTTTTACCTTTTCAAATATGGAATTTTTCATCCCAGTTCTTTCCAAATCATTTATTGTGATTTTACACAAAATATCAGTATTTTTAATAATTTTATTAAGGCCCTTTCAGTCGATTTCCATAAACGGTCATCGAACTGCACTTACATCTACCTTTTCCAAATTTGATTTGGACGTAATTCCAAATCCAGCCTTCAGATTTCAAATCTCTTATATACGTTGTAAAGCTCTTTTCGATATGAACCCAACAGTTCCAGTTTTAGGAGAATCCGATGGTCGGATCTCCCATAATATCAATTAGAAGTCAATGGTCGAAATTCGCGAACTGCCGTAGTGCGGCGCATTCTATTCAGGCCATTATATTATATATGTATAATATATATTTCGTCGATTTCCATTTAAAACATATTTTATAAATCGTTTATAAATTCATTTTAAAACGTTTCTGACTTCATTTCAAATTTCAATTCATATTTGAATATTCCTTAATAAATTTATTTTAAATTCATTTTAAAACGATTTAAATTTCATTTTAAATTTCAAATCAAATTTGAATATTCCTTAATAAATTCATTTTAAAACGATTTCAATTTCATTTCAAATTTCAAATCAAATTTGAATATTCCTTAATAAATTCGTTTTAAATTCATTTTAAAACGATTTCAATTTCATTTGAAATTTCAAATCAAATTTGAATATTCTTATCATTTAAAATATTAAAATGATAATATTTTCAAAATATCTGGTTTTGATTATATGCTGAATATTATTTAAAAATATTCTTTAATTTTGAATTGCAATCAGACTCAATCAATAACCATATAATTTTATTTATATGGAATTCATACGACACATGTATATAACAACAATCAAAATCAATCATCCAGAGTTCATCACACAACTGCATAAGCATTAAATATAAATAATTAATGCTTACAACAGTCTGTCAACCAATCGATTGACATACAACTAAATATTGGGATTAGTGTATGTCCACTATCATCCCAATACCCATGTGGGATTTTCACACAACAAATATTGATAATTATTTATGCAGTTGGAGGATGTGTAAAATTTATCGTTCTAGTCAATATCAGTCAAATAGGTGTACATAAACAAATCGTCCGATTTGTAAATGAATATCTATTTTCATCACATGACCATTTTATATGATTCATATATTCAATAAAAATTATATTTTTATTGTTTAAATATTTTATTCCATACATGAAAATTTTATATATTTAATTCATTCAATAAAAATGATATTTTTATTGTTCAAATTTTTATTCTATACATGAATATTTTTTATATTTTATTCATTTAATAAAAATGATATTTTTATTGTTCAAATATTTTATTCCATATATGAGTATTTTATATATTTTATTCATTCAACAAAAATGATATTTTTATTGTTCAAATATTTTATTCCATACATTCAGTAAACATAGTCCATTCAATCCAAACAAACAATCATGGTTTGTACAATCAATGGTGTCGGGTGCTACTACGAACCGTCTGCATCCTAATATATATTTAACTGTAAATAAATTGAGCGAGAAAGAGTTCTCACTATTGCTTTCCACTCCAACAGTTTTATTTCTGAATTTCTGATCAGTTTGGATTTGAATTTGTCCGAAATTCTAACGTGCTCCAAATTGGACCCGGTCAGTCTTATTGCGAAGCTCTCGGCTCCACGATCGCAAAGAATCCAGTTTTGCGTGGTTTGGACCTCATATGAGAAAGTTACGCTATTATTTACATTGTGATAATTAAATGAGGAATTAATTAAATAATATTTACTATTTTACCCCTAAGTCCATCGTCCCCCCTTTTTGAAATTAACGAACCCTGCTCCAAACCATCTTCCTCGAATCGTGCGCGCCACAGGCCATCGGAGGCCGATCAACCTCCGCCACCCTAGAGAGCTTCGCGTCACCGTCAGCCGCCCACCACCTCTGGCGAACTCAAACTACACCAGTCACCAGAATTCCAACCTGAACGTGGTGACTTGGAGCGCCCAATTCTCCCCATTCACGAGACCAGCCACAATCAAAACCGTTGATTTCAGAGATCTGAACGTGCTCTTCAATTTGGTGGTGGTAGCTTCTGGAATGGTGGCGTGGATTTCGAGAACGAGTGGGAGGAAATCGGGACGATTCTAAGCATTCGAGTATAGATGACGGTCGGTTTTGATAATGGGCTAGGGTTTGGCCATTCAAGGGTTTTATAGAAAATAATTTTATTCTATTAATTCCAAAATACATGTTTATTCATACGGACTCCAAATCAAACCCAACGACTATCGCTCCTAGCCAAATACCCCCATTACGGACACAATGAGGTATGCTTTGTAAGCCAATTCAATTGTTTCGATCAGTTTTTCTTTAAATTAAAATATAAATCAGTATATATTGAATTCGAACGTACATTTTAATTTACTAGGGCAACATACTGACTCTGAAAATTCCAGAAAAATAAATCTGGCTACGTTTTAATGATACGGTCCTAAAAAAACTAATTTCGTCGAATTTGGAGAATATTTGAAAAACGGTCATTTTCCAGTCGATAAAATTCAAACTGAATTAACCAAACACGTTTAAATCCGCCACGCTTGATTACAAAAATTATGAAAATTGGAATCTAGCAATAATTTGACATTCTGGATCCAACAGAAGTGGTTTTCGTCAAAAATGGAAGTCATTTGCAAAATCGCTATTTTTTAAGGGCTATATTTTATATAAAATTCCATAGCAACTATTCTTAATTTTCAACTGGACATAACTTTTTAATCCCGTTATGAAATCTAGATTTTTCACATTCATTGAAAAATATTTTCAAACGAATTCAAATATTTCTGGTTTTACTGAAATCCGATTTATTTTGAATCCTGTACACTCGTTTGAAATTTGAAATCGAATTTTTAAACTACCGCGCCATTTCCAATTCCTTTTATAATTAAAATAAATATTTATATTCTAACTTCGATTTAAATAAATTTATACGTTCTAATTCTATTCAAAATAAATTTCTAGTCGTTATTATTTAAAATAAATCATTTAAAATATTCTAAATTCATTAAAATAGCCAAAATGAAAATTTTAAATTGGTTCCGATTTTCCGGGTTGTTACACATTTACAAATTATTTATCAGTCCTGGTTATTTTATATTAGTTATATATATATAGGCTTGGTAGTTGTGGTTATTACATATATATATATATATATATATATATATATATATTGGTGGTTGGATATTTCCCGTAGTACCATTAGCGGATGCCCGCGGTATCATTAGCGGATGGCCCTATCGCCCCATGATATATGAGTGGATGACCTTCTATACCACGATATCCTTCCTTGAAGAAGGATTGATATTATTATGATGTCTAACATCTATGAATGCAGGGAAAACAGGTTGGAGGGATCGAACTGGATTCATCAAAATTTATTTATCATTGTTTATATATTTATAAATGCGTGAAATGTTGAATTGGATTGATGTTTTGTGTTGAATGCTTGAATATCACTAATCCTAGATATCGATATTTAAAAATATCATAAAAAGAGATTTTTAGATTTAAAAAGGGAAATTTTATTTTCCAAAAATAAAAATAAAATTTCAAATGGGTTAGAAAATATTATCTTGTTTCAATAGTAAAAACAAGTAGTAGAATGTATAAGTGATGTTTATAAATGGAAAGAAAATTATCATTTGATAACATTAAATTTTAAATTCAAGTCTGAATGTAAAATGGAAATTTATTTTCCGAAGTGGCAATTGGATTTCAAATGGAGTTTAAAAGTGGAAACTTTTTTAATATTTAAAATAAGAAATGAAATTATAAACGATATTTATGAGTGAAGAAAAATAACTATTGTTGGAATAAATCTGTAAGAATTTATAAATAAAATTCAACTATATCGAATTTATAAAAATATTTAATTCCAACCAGGATATTGGATTTATATTAAATATAAACTATTATTGAAATTTAGTATTAAAATAGATCGAATATAAGTTATAATAATAAAATAAGAATCGAGTTTCAAATGGGATCATTAAATAGGAAGTTTTTTTAATATATAAAATGAGGAAGTTAATTTATAAACAAGGTTTATAAAAGTGATGAAATAATTTTCATTTAATAATTTGGAAATAATTTTTTTCCAAAGTAAGTATATCTTATAAAACATATTTTTAATGGAATAGAAGGCGAGATTAAATCGTGTTTCTGTATTACAAGCTTTTATCTATCTCAAGATAAGAACGTTGTCGGTCAAGTTCTGAGTGGTAAATAAAATACCCCAATTTGAACGACTTCACTATTATCAAGAAACAAAATTAGTTTGTAATGATAAGGGATGTCAAATTAATTTATTATTCTCATAAAAGAAATTTATAATTGGAATTCGATTATATCGAATTTTAATTTATGGAAACTGGAATTTATTATAGAAGTTAAGTGATGAATAATTTACAACCGAGTTATGAATTTATATAAAGTAATCAATGATTTTGGAAAAATCGAGATGTTTAAATTAGCTTTGGAAAAGTAATTTAATTCATATAAAAAAATGGAGTTGGAATTTAATTATAAACAAAGTTTAAACGTTTATAATTAAATATTAATTAAAACGAACTCGCCGTAGCACGGTAGTTCGTAATTTGGTGTTTCGAACTTCAATGGAGTATATAAGACTCAATATAAGTCAGAATTTGATGAAATAAGAAATGCCTAGACCAGTTGAATAATAGTATTCTAATGGAAGAGAAAAATCAAGATTTCGTCGTACAGATTTTGAGTTATGTCAAAATCAAATTTTCAGAAAAGTAGCATCATAATCGTTTTAAAACCGTAATGGTTTATTTAATTAAATAAAATGATTTTCAGTGAATAAAAATCTAAATTTCCATTAGTAAAATCAGAATTTGAGTTATAAAGTAAATATGAACTCAAGCGAGTAAGTGAATTGATTTTGCAAATAAAAATCAGGTTTTTAATTACCGAATGAAGTTAACTAATTTTAAAATAAATTGGTTAGTGTATTTTGAATCTATCTTAACTTAGTTCGAGGGAATATAAATTGTTAATTGGAATTGGAAAGTCAAATACGAAACTCGAGTTAGAAATGAAATTTGATTTGTGTATAAGCGAATTAAAATATATTCAAATATGATATGTTCGAATCGAATGTGCATTAGGCAAAAAAGAAAATTTAAGAGGCGGTTAACGAATTTTGCTAAAAAGGTAATGAGTTGATTGAATTGAGTTGGAAATGGGCGAACATATGTAAAACAGGTACGGAATGAAGAGTATGAATTAAGTGCCCAACAAAAAGGTACATGTTTCAATTTCCATATGAGATTTTATTGAGGCTATACGGCAAGCCGCTTGGCTTTTTGATTTTCTTTTTGAATGGAAAGGGCCCAGAGAGGCGAGATGGGGGTTGAGCTATTGACCGGTACAAACGAGGTGCTTCGAAATTTTAACGAAATTTAAGGAGTTAGAATATTTTTAAGAAATTTGGTAACTAAAAATCAATATAGAAAACCCCAGTGATTGTTTAATGGAAGTTTTTTCCTTTGATATTAAAATCACTAATTATCAAAGATTTTTGGACCATCGTTGTCAATACGGAGCGTTTAACGACCCGAGATTTTTGACTCCGAAAATCAACACAAAACTACCATGTTGACTATTCAGACATCGGAAATACCTGATCATTAATAGAAAGAAGTTATAGGGTGAGAATAGATAAGATAGAAAGTTAGAATAGAAGAAGAAGGAGATCACCACATAATAGAATCAGAGTAATACGAATCTCACAGCGGAACGAGTAAAATATATTATAACATAACTTTGAAATAAAGCAGTATATTTATACAATAACATTATCAGAGTACAACACTTACACACAGCGGAAATAACAATAGCTATATATAATCCTGAAGCCTCCTGCTTCAATATCCTCCAAGTATATCTGTAAAGACCTGAACTACTTGACTGCCCGTACAAAATTGGGCACCCAAGAGTTTAGGGAAAACGAAACAAAATAAACTCTGGGTCAGTCATGGGACTGGTGTGAGTAAACTCAAATCATTTGGTCTAACTTTTCAAAATCTTTTCCAAAGAAAAGATAATCGTAAGACCGATCCACATATAACACGGATGGTTTTTACCTTACGATAACCCAAAATAGTTTTGGAAATCAATACCTTTCTAATATTATAATAATGTCTAATCACAAGTAATTAACAATCTAGCAGAACGCTTTCATCTCACGTTCCACGTATATAGTATACAAACAAAACCACGGGCGCTTATTGGAGATTGGATTCCAACCATGACAAGGTATGGGACCACCTGCCGATAGTGTATCTCTAGAGGCAAATACACTGGCTTCAACAAGAACGTCTTGCAACCCGGCCCACACATGACCGACCACTCATTTCGCTTGAGTGTATCGAATGTATATCACCAACGGTTGGGAGCTACCCACCGTTTCCCGAAAAGGGACAACATCGAAAATAGTCAATAGAATGAAATGGATTTTCTCTAGATAGGTGATATACACCCTAATGGGAGCGACCTACTTAGCCATGCTGCTTGCCCGATTTCTGTCATTTCCCGGTTGATGAGGCTTGAGGTCATAACGTATCTTTGATATATCATACATTCATTTACTTTGAATGCCACATCGTCATACCCGTCAAATCACAAATTGATTTCCCCAAAAATACCACGGGTACAAGCTAAGAGAAACGAATTCCTCCGCCACCAAACGTAAGTACGTTTGAAGAGATCAACTTATGCGATCCGTTAGATACACTCTGTCATACATTCGTCCATTCACGTTTATCCTGGGACTGGACAAACCGAAGGCAATATTCTATAAACAGGATAGCCCTTGCATAACTCCGTCTTCACTTATTTTCATCATATTTGATCGCACGCTAACGTCCATACAGAGTGGTTTTCAGATAATGAATTTGATCCCGGTCTCTCCGTATTGACGACGGAAAAATGGTCAAAAACTTCGATAATCAGTGATTTAACTATCAAAGAAAAAAACAGGTGTGCAAACAACGATATTATTTCCAGATGGAAATTCTATCGGCCAATCATCATTCAAAGGTTTATTTATTTTAATTAAATTATCATTAATTTATCCATTTTCCCTTTCAATATATTCGTAAATTCTTAATTTCTAAATTTGGAAAAAAACATACTTTATAAATCATTTGGACCACATCACCATATTTACTTCTTTTTCTTATTTCCTATATTGGAAAACATTTCTGATCCTTATTGGGAAAACGTTTCCAAACTCCTTCATTTGATTTAAACCGATGTTTAAATAAAACATCGCTAAGCCAATTCAAACCATTTCACTCATTGGCTCAATTCACTTAACCAATCTTAACTATCGAACCTTAACTACTCCTTAGTTAAAACGAAGTCAATCAAGTTGGGGTATAATTACCTCTCAGACCTTAACCGAACATCATTTCTAACCTCGGAATAGACAAAGTTCACCCTTTACAACTTTAACAACTTTGTACGTAACTCTCAGATTCTATTTACGAATCCACTTTCTTTCAAAAATCCTTTGATTATAACAATAGTCTGATAATTCCATGCTTTCGAAATATATTAACTTAAATATAACTCCTATATCTTAATTTGGATAAATAGACAAACAACTAATTTATTAATAAATACATAAATCTTGATTTGAAACGGAAAGTAAATATTACTTTCCCAAATTCGATATAATCGAATTCCAATGTATAATTCACTCTTGGATAATCACTATCTGATAACTCTCTTTCGAATAAACCATATTCGATTCCTCTGTTCGAATATTAGTAACTAATATTCGATAATCCTTTTCTCCGAATAAACTATATTCGATAATCTCTCTTCGAATGAACTATATTCGATTACTCTTCTCGAATAAACTATATTCGATGACTCTACTTCATATAAGTGATATTCGATTAATTCCTTTTGACTAACTCTAGTTAATCTACTAATACTCGATTAACTTGAATTTGCTTAACTTCGTTTGAATAACTCTAATTCGATTTAAGTCCAATCGATTAACTCTAACTGGTTAACTCTGACTGATTAACTCTAACTGATTAACTCGACTCGACTTACTCGACTTATTTAACTCAACTTGACTTAACTTGATTTGATTACTCCTATCGATTAACTAATATTCGATTTAACTCCATTCGCTTGACTCTAGATCGCACCGATCACAATGGTTACGCCTGATTCCCTCAGGAAACATCTGACCGCCGTAGGCTATCTGCAGCCCTGCGAATTTCGCTAGCAGTCGTACAAAATGGAAACTCATCCTGAATAACTATTTTTGACTAACTCTATCTCAAATAACTATATCCGATCAACTCTAATTGAATAACTAATATTTAATTAATTCTAATTCGATTAACTATGTTCAGTTAACTCTAATTCGATTAATTCTAACCCTAATCGATTTACTCTAACTGATTAACTGTAACTGATTAACTCCTTTGATTAACTCTACGTTCATTCAGTTTCAAGTATCGATGTTGAAATCGATTCTTATTTCTCTATATAAGTCCTGACTTATATATTCTATTTATCTAATGATAAACATTTCATCTGATTTATAAAATATTATTCATAAATTTATCTTCTCAATCTATCGATCAGAATAGATTCTATTTAAAAATTTTGCTTCAAATCCATATCATGTTATACCCGTGTGCGAAGCACTGGTCTAAACCCTTCAAAAGTAAAATTCTCCTTTATACAGTTCTAGTCACTTTTCAAGTATTTCCTTTTATAATCTATTTATTTACAAAATAAATCCCTTTTTTAATAATTCTATTTATTTTATAAAATATTTTCTTTTTATATAAAATCGATTGATTTTATAAGTAATTCCTTTGATAATCTAACTATTTCCATTTCTATTTATTTTACACATGTTTCCTCTTTCTATTCTATTTATTTTTTAAATAAATATCCCTTTCAGTTCTATTTGTAAATAGTTTACAAATATTTCTTTTTTTTCAATTCTATTTGTAAATGTTTTACAAATATTTCCCTTCAATTCTGCCTATTTGATTAACAAATAAATATTCCTTTTAAATCTATTTATTTTATAAATAAATATTTTCTTTTTATAAAAGCTTTTGATTTTATAAATATTTCTTTTTCAATATAACATTGAAAATTTCCTTTTTAACATTCCAGTATTCCTTATGGTATTTAACGTACCATATAACAATGATCGGTATCATCCCAACATATAAAATCAACAACAGATTTCATATCACATCATATAACATTATATATGAAAAATAGTAAAATAAATGTTGAGGAACCTAGTTGGGTCCCTCCGACCTGTTTCCCTGCATCCACAGATGTTAAACAATAAAATTAACATCAATTTCATTTCACTATGAAATATTCTGCTAAACAGAATCAATATTTGATTAACGATTTATATTTATATCGTTATCTATATCTTCAATCAACTGACTAGCAGTTCAACCAAACAACCAACACATAGCAAAAAACCATCATTTATCATTTCTAAAAATACTTTAGAAAAATATAACTGAGAAGAGTTAGTGAGTTTACACACATTTCGCGTTAACCGTTAAATAACGATTTGCGTCTGTTGATTCAGATGGACAATTTATTTTGCTATAAATTGTAACGAGCTCAGATTCTCTCCTTGTCGGTTCCATTGTGTTGTCGTCGTCCATACGATCCTGTCGGATCTTGTTTCGCTGAAAACCGATATCGTATGAGGAAGTTACATATTTTTGAAGTTAACCTATTTTAAATGAAAACGAAAAACAAAAATCTAATTTCAATTTAGGCTTTACCCCAATACAACCGGACCATTCACCCTGGTAAAAACCCAAACCCGCTTCGATGTTCTTCCCCGTTAGCTTCACAAACCCATGCTCCTGAACCTCACATCCCATTGCCGATTCTTTCCTCCACCTCCCTCCTTTTCTACCACTTGTAAAATCAAACTAAAATCATCAAAATTCACCTCTCTCTCTCCTCCTTAACAGCATACTACCACTTCAAAACTCGAGTTAGCAAATCAAAAACCGACGAGGACCCATCGTGCCAACTCAGTGACGGGGGCGTCACTTTCTGCTTCCGATCTTCACAAAAAACTCACCACCGAACCCAAACTCCATCACGAATTCAAATACCAACTCCACTCGAGCCCAAAACCCGAGAATTTAAAGAAAACGTGAACCCTAGAAAACCTGGAGTACCCAAAGTGGCGTCGAATTGGTTCAAAAGGGTATAGGCCTGAAGATACTCTCTTTGGGAATGAGAAAATGTTTGTTTGGGAATTTTTAGAAATTTCTTTGATTTTATCTTGATTTTCAAAGCTGCAAATTTTTGGTTGTGGAGAAAACTGACGGCGGATTATCTCGTTAACTAGAGAAATGATAAAATTAGGTTAAGGAGTTTTTAGAGGGTATTTATAGGAATTTTAGATATTTTATTTTCGAATATTATATTAAATTTTAAGCAAACGCTACTTTTATTTGTCCTCTAAAATTCCTGTAATCACACACGATACCCAAAAATCGCAAAAATGGTCATGTATCTATAGTTTGACATTACGGTCCCAACGAAACTGGTTTCGTCGAGTTCCGACTCCGTTTGCTCACACAGCGTATTTTTAACCGTCGAAATATCGATTGTTTTTCACATCAAAATCGCCCATGGCCACATACTGACTTCAAAAATCACGAAACTTGACATCTAATAATAATTTAATATTGCGGATCTAACAAAATTAGTTTCGTCGAATTCTGAGGTCGTTTGAAAAACTGGCCATTTTTAAAGCTCTAAATAACCCATTTAAATATATAAACATATTTAAAAACATTTAAATTTAATATTTAAAAATAAATATTATTGTATATATTCACAATATAATATCATACTGCTACACTAGGATTTATAACTCGATATTTCAAATCCAGTGTTACATCGATATTCGATTTATATTTTAAAATCCATTTTAAAATATAAATGAATTGATATAAATTATACATGAATTCCATAGCGACTTTTCTAAAATTTGATTTGGACATAAATCAGAATCTACACAATGAAATCCCGATTTTTCTCTTCCACCAGAAAAATATACTTCACCAGTTCCTAACGTTTCTTGTTTCACAGAAATCCGATTTAAAACGAACCTTGTATATTCAATTGAAGTTCAAATCGCCAAATAGCGAACTGCCACGCCATTTCGAGCTCGATTTTAATTATAATATAATTCTACATTCAAACTGTTGTTCAAATAATATATTCATTATTCTAATTCAATTATAAACTGAATTAAATATCACAGATGATCCAATTCACACTATTGTGTGAATTCCACTATTTCTGACTATTTCAGAAATTAAATATATTATTATATTTATTTATTTTTATTAAATATTCAATATTATTAAATCCTGGTTATTTTAAATAATCAAACCATTATTTAAATAATTAAATAAATTATTTATATACCGTAAAAGTACGGGTCGTTACAGAGAGACTGGTTGGATTTAATATCTGAAAACCACTCCATATTGGCATAGCCGTTGCGAATTAGATTATGTTGAAGAAATTGAAGACGAAGTGAAATGCAAGGGCAGATCTGTTTGTCCAGACCTAGGGCAACTTATATAGACGAATGTCTGACAGAGTATTCCTAGCAAATCACATATGACGATCTTTTCAAGGTATTATGTCTGGTGGCAGAGAAATTCATTTCTCTTAGCTTTTATACCCGTAATATTTTTGGGAAGATCAACTAGTGATTTGACGGGTTTGACAATGTGACATTCAAAGTGCATGGTGGCCAGATGTTCTAAAATATAGACGTAGCCTCAAGCCTTACAACCGGGAAATGACAAAGATCAGGCAGGCAGCTTGGCTAGTTGGGTCATACCGAAGCAGGGTATATTTGCCACCGATCTTGAGAAAATTCAATTATTTGTTCTTCTTTCGATTCTGTATGTTACGGATTACGGTTGGATGGCCAACAACCATAGGTGACAATATATTCGCTACACTCAAGCTAAATGAGTGGGCAGGTTGCAAGACGTTCTTGCTGAACCCCAGTATATCCCCTCTAGAGTACACTGATCGGGAGGTGGTCTCATACCTTGTCATTGTTAGAATCCAATCTCTAATACGCGCGCTGCGGATTTTGATTTTATACTATATATGTAGAGCGTGAGATGCAAGCATTCTACTATTGGTTATTTATTTGATTAGACATTATTCTAATATCATTGGATTTTGATATAAAAAATGTTTTGGTTATAGTAAGGTAAAATCGTCCATGTTTATGTGTGGGTTGGTCTTACTATTACCCCAAGGATTTTTTTTCAAAGTTAAACAATATGGTTGGAGTTTACTCACACCAGTCCAATGATTGACCCAGAGTTTATTTTGTTTGTTTTTCCTAAACTCTTGGGTACCCAAATTTGTACGAGCAGTCCAGTGTTTCAGGCTTTAACGGATACACTTGGAGGAGGATGAAGCAGGAGGCTTCACCATTAGTTAATTAGAGTTATTTCCTCTATTTTGTATATATGTTAATCTATGATAATGGTCTGTATATACGATACAAAATTTTGTATTTCAAAAGTTATGTTATATAATATATTTTATTCGTTCTGGCTGTGAGATTCTATATTGTTATTATGTTCTATCTTCTATTTGTTTTCTTTTTCTTTAACCCCAGTGACTTGTAATTCTGTATTATTTGAGTTGGACGGTTGTTGTTTAGTCAACTCAGATGGTATGGATTTGAGGGCCATCACATTTGGTATCAGAGCTTAGGTTGAGCGAACACCTAGGCTTTGGTGGAGGTTTACTCATTAGAGATAGGGTCAGTAGTACCCTAGAATGAGTTTGAGTGCATATATGAGAGAGCGTATTTGTAGATTTGTATAAAAATTGTTTTATATTGTGTTGATTGATTTATTGAGTGGTATATAAATTTCACATCGACGCGTTTAGCTGACGTGGCCAATAGGGATTTATAAACACTTGAACAGAGTAATTTAACACAGTATGTTTTGAAAGCTGGATAAATGAAATAATTTTGCCTAAAACTATATTTTTATATAATAACGACAATTTTTCGAAATTATTATAATATGTAGATGTGTTGATTGAGATTATAATCAAATGAGATTATAAAATTGAAATGGTTATAGATAACCAAATAAAATTTGTATACGACTATAAATGAGATGAACTAAAATCGAATTCAAATCAGAATTAAAATTTAAATCTTGAAAAGTTGGGAAATATTTTTTCAAGGTATATTAAAATAATATAACTTTGTTTTAGAAGGATTTTTGAATAAAAATCAGTTTGAATGGATTTTTGAAAATAATAAAGCACTGAATCCACTTGGGACACTGGAAAATAATTTTGATGATGATCGCTACATAATCAATGTTCATTTTTTTGTTTCTAAGTGATGGATTACTACCAAAGTGAGATTTTCAAAGGAAATTAAATGTTTTCATGAGAATTTAAAGTTTTATGTGACTTGGGTTATAATTGAATGAAATGTTGAGTTTTCAACCTAAGTGGATTTTGTAAAATTAATGGGTTTGTAGCATTTCTTCTGCCTTAGTAATTTCGGGGACGAAATTCTTTTAAGGGGGAAGGAATGTAACGTCCCGGTGTTTTTTTTTTTTGAATATTTAAATTAGTTCAAATATTTAATTGGAAATATTAATAAATATTTATATTGAATTTATTGGTTTAATAATTAATATACAAATTGATATCGAATATATTGGATATCATAATACGAAACGATAATAACTGAATTCACAATCAAAACAATTCAGTCAATCAGTATAAAATATATGTTAAATTAGAACGATAAAAATAATCTATTTTCTAGAAAATTAATTGTTTGAAATTGATTTATACTTTAAATCAAATTTAATTTAAATTGTTACGTCTTCTATACAATCGAATTAGATTTCAGAATGGTTTCACTGAGTCTAGAATATCGTTATAATCTGGTAACATCGGTCGTTAGGTTAAAATAGGGGTTCATGGGAGAGAAGTTAAGGGACCACGTGATATTTTGGTTATTTAATTAAAATCAATATCAAAACAAAAATTAAATCATATCATTTCAGAGCCAACCAATTTCTACATTTCGTAAACGTAGTTTCTTCTCGAACAGAAGAATATGTCTCCCCATTTCGATATCTCAGAAAGTATTAAATTAATGGTGTGGTACGCTTTGTCTATTGTCGCGTCTATATAAACAAACACAGCCTTCGTATCTTCCCATATTTCTGAAACCAAAACCAATTTCCATTATTCCTCTTTCCTTCCTTTCTCCAATCAAAAACCAAATCCTCAGCTTAATAATAATAAATACAAAAAAAAGAATTGAGTCAAATCAGGGCTTCGCGATTGAAACCATCGGCTATCCCCTGAAGCTCGACGGCTTGTTGATGCACTCGTAATTTGAGGATTTAAGTGAATTTAAAAGGGACTGAAGCACCGTGGGTTTGTTCGAAGGCTTGGTGATTCATTATTGAGCTATGCGATGGGGGTCAAGGCAGTTAACGTGAAGAATTTGTGAACTGGGTTCACTGCAAAGTTGAGATTTGTGAGGGGTCTGTGGTTGGAGGCTGTTGTGATGGGCTTTAGTCAGACGTTTGGGGTCGATATGGATTGGGGCTACTTTATGTGAACTAGGGTAGTTGACTAAGTTAGGCAATGAAGGCTTTGGATGCGGTCATGAGGAAATACATTACCGTGGAGGAGTTTTGTCAAGGCAATATGGGGCCAAGCAGTTTGAGGCTTTGAGATGAAAATGAAATGGTGTTACAGTATTTATTTTGTCACATGATATTGGTCTGTGTTTTGATATTGGGGTTGATGATTATCAAACTAAAGGGTGACATTGAAATTCATTTTGTTTGGGGTGGTACAGGCGTAATGGAAATGAAAGAAGTGGTTTGGACTATTGGTGTGAGGCATCAAAATGGAGTTGTAGTGATGGAGTGGAGAAAAATAGTGGTTCAAATTTGGAATGGTATTAGAAAGTGGCAGTGGGTGTTTGCGGATTACTGGAGTGTGTTTGGCTTTTGCAAAAAGGTGGAAAACAAGTCATGGCAGTGACTGAAAAGAGAGCACAAAATGTGAGAGGAGCATGGGATGAGTTTGACAGTATGACGAAAGGGAGAATTCTGTGGTGGGTTTACTATTGGTTCTCGGCGGTTGACAGTGGTAGTTTAGGGAAGTCTAGTCTCTCTTGTTAGAAAATGGTTGTTGTCTATAAGGCATTCGATGAAATGCCGCATTGGAGCTGAATACAGTTTTGGGACTGGTCGGGAAGTGGTTTCATCGATTAATCGAGGAGTTGCAAAATAACCATAAGGTATATACATTTTTATGAAATTTAAAATACATATGATAGTTAATTTAAATTAATATAGTTTAATTGATTAATAAAAATCAAATGATCATAGGTATATTACGTTCGAGATAAATTGTAACAAAACGAAAAAACAGAACCAATTCAAAAATTTTATTTTGGCTATTTCAATGAACTTTGAATAGTTCAAATAAATTATTTTAAATAAGAACGATTTAAAATTTATTTAAATCGAAGTTAGAACGAATATATTTATTTTAATTTTAAAAGGAGTTAGAAATAGCACGGTAGTTTGAGGATCTAAATCTGAACTTTGACTGAATGTACATGATTCAAAATAAATCGGATTTTAGTGAAACCAAAAATATTTAAATCTGTTTAAAAATATCTTTCCAACGAATCCGAAAAATCGAAATTTCATTGCGGGAATAAAAAGTTATGACCAGTTGAATATTCAGAAAAGTCGCTATGGAATATATTATAATATGTAGCCCGTATAAATGGTCAATATATGAATGACCTCCGTTTTCGACGAAACCATTTTTGTCGGATCCGGAATGTCAAATTATTGCTAAGTTTAATTTTCCAGAATTTTTGGAATTAATATGTGAGTGTGGTAAATTAAACTGCTTTCGATACTTTCTGTTGAATTTAATCGACCGTTAAAAAGTCCATTTTTCAAATGGTCTCCAAATTCGACGAAATTAGTTTTGTTAGGACCGTATCGTCAAAACATAGCTAGATTTATTTTTCAAGAATTTTCGAAGTCCGTGTGGCCCTGGTGAATTTAAAAGGATGATTGAATTAATTAAATAAATGATTTAAATTTTAAATTAAAGAAAACAGGTTGAAAACGATCGTTTGGGCTGACAGGACCTAGCCCATAGTGTTCGGAACGGGGGCAATTGGGTAGAAACAACTTTTGTTGGACTGGATTGGAGTTATCAGGAATTAATGTTTTTTTTATAAATTTGACTATTTAATATTAATATATTATAAATAATAGATTTATCAAAATCCTAGCGCTACAGTGAAGTCGCTGCCTCGTTTTCAATGGCCACCATCGCTTCTTTCTTCCTCCTCAAATAACTCTCCATCCTCTTACCAAAATCAATCGAGCCTGCTGAGGTTTTTGTAGAGAATTCCTTCCTCTACGCATCCATACCAAGTTTACATTTTTCCATTGAGTATCCGAAGAGAACCAGCTCCTTGAACCCGCTCCGCTTTGAGTGCCGCCAAAGCCCCCCGCCACGATCGCACCTCACGGTGGTGGACCCCCCAGGCGCTCCATCCCTCCCTTTATGCCGTGGTACATTCCGATTGTCATCACCCTTCATCGATTGGAAGAAAAAATCAACCCTAAATCTAAACAAAACTGAAAACCCGCGGTCGTGTTATCTGATAAGGAAGAAGAGGTTAATTTTATTTTAAATTATTTAATTATTTAATCTAAAAATATTATCAACATAAAATAATTCGTAACTAATGCATATGAACTCGGAATTGAATAATTTCAGATCCGTTACGATCGTGAGTCCGAGATCTACATTTCTAGACTGGTTAGAATTGATTTGGAGAAGATCAAATTTTGGACAAAATTCAATTCTGAATTATTCAGAATTAAAACCGACTGTGAGATTTCTATTTTTATAATTAAAAATTTAATTATTTCTCATTATTCGAAATACATGTAGTTATGTTAATAAAATCAGATCTGTGATGCTCGGGATTGGAATATGTTGATTGTAATGCTCATGGTTGTTAGATTTTGATCTACAATAGAAATTCTTTCTTTTATTTGAATCTATAATTTATTGTTAGATCTCGATTTGAAATAAAAGATTTTATTTTTATTTCAGATCTATGAATATTGATTTGATTGTATAATATAAGTTTCATCTTTTATTTAGAAACATGAAACATAGTTTTGTCAAATTTAGATTAACAATAAAATATTCATTTTAATTGTTAACATGAAACATAGTTTTGTCAAATTTAGGTTTACAATAAAAATCTCATTTTTATTGTTAACATGAAACGTAGTTTTGTCAAATTTAGATTAACAATAAAATATTCATTTTTATTGTTAACATGAAACATAGTTTTGTCAAATTTAGATTTACAATAAAAATCTAATTTTTACTGTTAACATGAAGCATAGTTTTGTCAAATTTAGATTAATAATAAAATATTCATTTTTATTATTAACATGAAACATAGTTTTATCAAATTTAGATTTATAATAAAAATATCATTTTTATTGTTAACATGAAACATAGTTTTGTCAAATTTAGATTAACAATAAAATATTCATTTTTATTGTTAACATGAAACATAGTTTTGTCAAAGAGGTAATTAGGGAGAAGGACAAACTTTACCAAAAAATTAGGCTGAAGGACACCAAGTATTATTTTTAGTCCGAAGGACAAACTGTGAACCAAAATTAAGCTGAATGAAAATGCTAAATGTAATTAGCATTATATTCAGTTTTTTACACACACGAAAATGCTAGTTTTAACTAGCATTATTCAGTTTTACACTGCAGAAAATGCTAATTATATTTAGCATTGTTCTTCAGCCTAATTTTTTTAAAAGTTTATCCTTCAGTCTAAAAATAAAACTTGACATCCTTCAAACTAATTTTTTTCCACAGTTTGTCCTTATGCCTATTTTCCACTTTGTCAAATTTAGATTTACAATAAAAATCTCATTTTTATTGTTTGCATGAAACATGGTTTTTGTGTCAAAAATTTGTTTTCATTATAATAATAAGATTAAAATAAAAAGATTAGGATAAAAATATTTCATTAAAAATTATCACTTTTGTTTTATAGTTTAGTTGAAACAAAAATTATCACTTTTGTTTCATAGTTTAGTTAAAACAAAAATGATCACTTTTGCTTCATTGTTTAGTTGGAACAAAAATTATCACATTTGCTTCATAGTTTAGTTAGAACAAAAATTATCACTTTTGCTTCATAGTTTAGTTGAAACAAAAACTATCACTTTTATTTAATGGTTTAGTTGAAACAAAAATGAAACATCAATTTTTGTCAATTTGTTGAATTAGAATTTTCAATAAAAATGAAACATCAATTTTTTCAATTTGTTGAATTAGAATTTTCAACAAAAGTGAAATATCAATTTTTGAATAAGAATTTTCAGCAAAAATGAAACATCAATTTTTGTCATTTTGTTGAATTAGAATTTTCAACAAAAATGAAACATCAATTTTTATCAATTTGTTGAATTAGAATTTTCAACAAAAACGAAACATCAATTTTTGTTAATTTGTTGAATTAGAATTTTCAACAAAAATGAAACATCAATTTTTGTCAATTTGTTGAATTAGAATTTTCAACAAAAATGAAACATCAATTTTTGTCAATTTGTTGAATTAGAATTTTCAACAAAAATGAAACATCAATTTTTGTCAATTTGTTGAATTAGAATTTTCAACAAAAATGAAATATCAATTTTTTTTATTTTGTTGAATTAGAATTTTCAACAAAAATGAAATATCAAATTTTGACATTTTGTTGAATTAGAATTTTCAACAAAAGTGAAAAGAACCATTTTTATCATTTTTTTGAATTGAAATAAGAAAATAGAAAAATGTTCATGTTTTAAAATAAAAACATGTCAAAATTAAAAATTCACATTTTTAACGTAATGTTAGAAACTAGGAAAAAAGAAATTTTCAACAAAAGTTAAAATAACATTATATTGAAAATGCATATATTAGAATTTATATGCAAAGTTAAGATATCATTTTATTGACAATGCATATATTAGAGTTTATATGCAAAGTTAAAATATCATTTGTATTGACAATGCATATATTAGAATTTATATGCAAAGTCAAAGAATCATTATTATTGACAATGCATATATTAGAATTTGTATGCAAACTTAAAATATCATTTTCATTGACAATACATACATTAGAATTTGTATGAATTATTTTTATTGTCAAGACATGCATTGAAACTGTATACAAATAAAATATTCCTTTTTATTTGTTAAAGTTAAAAATTGAAAGACAAATAAAAGTTAGCATTTTATTTTTCATTATCTCAATTGTCATGTAAATAAAATATATTTTATTTGACATTATGAATATGTAGATATGATATGTCAATAAAACATTCTTTTATTTGGCGTGTTAAATACGTTAGTGGAATCGTCAAATGGTTTATATTTATATATAGTCTTATATATATAAATATAAATTAAAATTAAACGAATTGCACGTGGTAGTTCGCGTTTTGAAATCGTAACTTTAAACGATTATACCGAAAGATCCGACCGTCGGATTTTCCCAAAACTGGAACCGTTAGGACTGCCTTGGGAAGATCTTCCTAACGATATAAATTTTGTTAAAATCCAACAGTTAGATTTCGAGATATGTGTAAATCAAATTTTAATAAAAACAGCGCTAGGGCCGCCTATTGACCCGAAGCATCATTGAATTAAATTAAGCTATTTTTATATAAATAAAAATAGCGATAAATCATTGTAAAATAATATTAATGATACGAAATGATTTAAATTATATATATGCGAGAATTATTTGAAAAGACCAAGTTCGATCTCATTTCAAATAATTATACGACGATTTAAATCGAAGACATTAAAGACGGTGATTGAAGACCGGTGATCTTCACATCGAATGGATAACTACTGTTGCCCGACATTGGTTAGCTCTCAATAAAGGGTTAAAGTGGTAGTTGTCCGGACGTACTTGTTGATTGTTCGGATAAGCGAGCACCTCTCTTCCGTATTGGACATACGGGACAAGGAATAAGGTGACTCAGGTTTCGTTCAAACCCAGTAAATGGATGTGTGTCTGACATTGGATTTCATTCCATGTAAATTGATTTCTATTTAATATATATATGATTGGTGGCGGAGAATTTATTCTCTTGCTTAACACCCTTCTCTGAGACGCACGAGCTCAGAGGTTATATATTGGTAGTTATCGATCGCATGGCATGGATTGTCAATATGGAATGCCAAGATGCAAATGATCAAGGCTTTTGTTGAAAGGCAGAGCCTTGTGGTTGATGATCAAAGCATAGCCTATTTCCGCATAGCTTTGTGCATAGCGTTACCTCGCGAGCCTCATACCCCGGTAAGAGTCAGAAACGGGACAAGGGAACGCAGGGAGTGCACATGTTTCTTTCTAGCTAGAAGTGGTATCAAGGTTTTGCAAGCCCTGGCATTTTACTTATGTGGTTGATGGATTATGAGGTACCTCGGTTACATTGGTTGATAGTGACCAATTTATAGGTTCAATAGCAGGCATAACTAATCCACTAAAGTGTTTTTGGACCAGCCCTGCAAGATCCAAGGTTCACCAACGTCTGAATCCTGAGACATTGCTAGATTGTCTCGAATCGGTAAGGAGATCGTCCCTAGCCTTGACTCATGACGGAAATCCAATTTCCAAGACGACATTACGGTTTTGATTTTAAACCTATATATGGTGACATAGTAGGATGGGGTACTATGTCATCTAGATTGATACATTTACTTTGAAGTATTTTAAAACTGATTAGACACTAATAATAATATTAAAATATTATTTTCTACATATCAAGCATGTTTGATCATGATAAGGAAAAACTCTATCCTCCGGTTTGCGTTGCATTGTGTGATGGGACTTGAGTCTTATAATGATTTCATTTTTCTAAAAAGCATTGCGTTGTTTTGAATAAAAATTTATTAAACTTATGCACTGGCAATCCAATGGAGTAAACCCGTTCCGCGTTAGCGGCGTGGTCCTATGATTAGGCATATTGTTAGATAAGTTAGAAAGATTTCTCATACCAGTCCTACGACTGACTCGTAGTTTGTTTCACTTTGCAAACTCGGATGCCCTCTTTTTAACACGGGCAGCCAAGTGACAGGTTCAGGTTATTATGGATACATTTTGGATTGGAGCATGCTTAAGGAAAGAAGATGAAGGAAATTTTTATCTTTTTGTTTATGCTTTGAGACATTTAGACATCCATTATTTTTGATGTACTTGATGGAGTTTAGACTTATTTCTATTTGCTGAGACTTTTCTATTTGCTAAGTGTATCCTGTAACTGTGCTACTCTGATGTTCTGATGTTGTGGTGTTGATGACATTTCTATTTCCGCTGCAATGATTTGTGTGTTATGATATTATCTGAGATATGCTATTGTTGTAGTTATATTATATTCCAATGATTATCCTTGTTTTCTTACTACGAAAGTTTGGGGTTATCACATAAATTCTTTTGAAAGAATTCAAGTTAATTCATAGATGCAACAATATGGAAATTAACCGAAATCAGGTGAGTAAATCTCATTTAAAAATTTATTTTTATCATTAAAAATAAATTGTTCGCTATTTGGTTGCGTTTACAAATTATTTATCAGTCTTGGTTATTATTTATTAGTTATATATATAGGCTTGGTGATTGTGGTTATTATATATATATATATATATATTGGCAGTTGGATATTTTCCGCAGTACCATTAGCGGATGCCCGCAGTATCTTTAGCGGATGACACTATCGCCCCATGATATATGAGTGGATGACCTTCTATACCGCGATATCCTACCTTGAAGCAGGATTGATATTATTATGATGTCTAACATCTATGAATGCAGGGAAAACAGGTTTGAGGAATCCAACTGGATTCCTAAAAATTTATTTATCATTGTTTATATATTTGTAAATGCGTGAAATGTTGAATTGAATTGATGTTGTGTGTTAAATGCTTAAATATCACTGCCCCTAGATATCGATATTTAAAAATATCATAAAAAGGGATTTTTAGATTTCAAAAGGAAAATTTTATTTTCCAAAAATAAAAATAAAATTTCAAATGGGTTAGAAAATATTATCTTGTTTCAATAGTAAAAACAAGTAATAGAATGTACAAATGATGTTCATAAATGGAAAGGAAAATTATCATTTGATAACATTAAATTTTAAATTCAAGTCTGAATGTAAAATGGAAATTTATTTTCTGAAGTGGCAATTTGATTTTAGATGGAGTTTAAAAGCAGAAACATGGTTTAATATTTAAAACAAGAAATGGAATTATAAATTATATTTTTAAGTGAAGAAAACTAACTATTATTGGAATAAATCCGTAAGAATTTATAAATAAAATTCAACTATTCGAATTTATAAAAATATTTAATTCCAGCCAGGATATTGGATTTATATTAAATATAAACTATTACTGAAATTTAATATGAAAATAGATTGAATATAAGTTATAATAATAAAATAAGAATCAAGTTTCAAATGGGATCATTAAATGGGAAGTTTGTTCTAATATATAAAATGAGGAAGTTAATTTATAAACAAGGTTTATAAAAGTGATGAAATAATTTTCATTCGATAATTTGGAAATAATTTTTTTCCAAAGTAAGTATAGCTTATAAAATATATTTTTAATGGAATAGAAGGCGAGATTAAATCGTGTTTCTGTATTACAATCTTTTATCTATCTCAAGATAAGAACGTTGTCGATCAAGGTCTGAGAGGTAAATAAAATACCCCAACTTGAACGACTTCACTATTATCAAGGGACAATATTAGTTTGTAATGATAAAGGAAGTTAAATTAATTTATTATTCCCATAAAAGAAATTTATAATTTGAATTTGATTATATTGAATTTTAATTTATGGAAATTGGAATTTAAATAGAAGTTAAGTGGTGAATAATTTACAACCGAGTTATGAATTTATATAAAGTAATCAATGATTTCGGAAAAATCGAGATGTTTAAATTAGATTTGGAAAAGTGACTTAATTCATATAAAAAATGGAGTTGGAATTTAATTATAAACAAAGTTTAAAAATTTATAATTAAATATTAATTAAAATGAACTCGCCACAGTGCAGTAGTTCATAATTTGGCGTTTCGAACTTCAACGGAGTATATAAGACTCAATATAAGTCAAAATTTGATGAAATAAGAATTTCCTAGACTAGTTGAATAATAGTTTTTAACTAAAGAGAAAAATCTAGATTTCGTTGTATATATTTTGAGTTATGTCAAAATCAAATTTTCAGAAAAACAACGCCATAATCGTTTTAAAACCGTAATGGTTTACTTAATTGAATAAAATATTTTTTAGTGAATAAAAATCTGAATTTCCATTAGTAAAATATGAATTTGAGTTATAAAGTAAATATGAACTCAAGCGAGTAAGTGAATTGATTTTCCAAATAAAAATCAGGTTTTCAATTACCAAATGAAGTTAACTAATTTCTAAAGAAATTAGTTAGTGTAGTTTGAATCTATCTTTACTTGGTTCGAGGGAATATAAATTGTTGATTGGAATTGGAATGTCAAATATGAAACTCGAGTTAGAAATGAAATTTGATTTGTGTATAAGTGAATTAAAACATATTTAAATATGATATGTTCGAATCGAAAGTGCATTAGGCAAAAGAGCGAATTTAAGAGCTGGTTAACAAATTTTGTTAAAAAAGGATTGAGTTGGAAATGGGCGTATATATGTAAAACAGGTATGGAATGAAGAAAATGAACAGTATGTATTAAGTGCCCAACAAAAAGATACATGTTCCAATTTCCGTATGAGATTTTATAAGCCTATTATGCAAGCCGCTTGGTTTTTGATTTTCTTTTTGAATGGAAAGGGCCTAGAGAGGCGAGTTGGGGTTTGAACTATTGACCAGTACAAAGGAGGTGCTGGTGAAATTTTCCAGAAATTTAAGGAGTTAGAATATTTTTAAGAAATTTGGTAACTAAAAATCCATATAGAAAACCCGATAGGGAAACGAACGTGAAATATTAGAAAGGGTCAGTGCTTGTTTAATGGATGTTTGTTTTCCTTTGATAGTTAAATCACTGACTATCAAAGATTTTTGGCCATCGTTGTCAATACAAAGAGACCTGTTGGATTTAATATCCGAAAACCACTCCGTATTGGCATAGACATTGCGAATTAGATTATGTTGAAGAAATTGAAGACGAAGTGAAATGCAAGGGTTGATCTATTTGTCCAGACCTAGGACAACTTGTATGGACGAATGTCTGACAAAGTATTCCTAACAAATCACATAAGAAGATCTTTTCAAGGTATTACGTCTGATGGCGGAGAAATTCGTTTCTTTTACCTTTTATACCCGTAATATTTTTGGGAAGATCAACTAGTGATTTGACGGGTTTGACGATGTGACGTTCAAAGTGTATGGTGGCCAGATGTTTTAAAAGATAAACGTAGCCTCAAGCCTCACGACCGGGAAATGACAAAAATCAGGCAAGCAACATGGCTAGTTAGGTCATACCAAAGTAGGGTATATTTGGCACTGATCTAAAGAAAATTTAATTATTTGTTCTTCTTTCGATTCTGTATCTTACGGATTACGGTTGGATGACCAACAACCATGGGTGACAATATATTCACTATACTCAAGCTAAATGAGTGGGCGGTCATGTGTGGCCAGGTTGCAAGACGTTCTTGCTGAACCCCAGTGTATCCCCTCTAGAGTACACTGATCGAGAGGTGGTCCCATACCTTGTCATAGTTGGAATCCAATCTCCAATACGCGCACTGCGGTTTTTGATTTTATACTATATATGTAGAGCGTGAGATGCAAGCATTCTACTATTTGGTTATTTATTTGATTTGACGTTATTATAATATCACTGGATTTTGATACCAAAAATATTTTGGTTATAGTAAGCTAAAAACCGTCCATGTTTATGTGTTGGCTGGTCTTACTATTACCCTTTTTTTTAAAGGATTTTTTTCAAAGTTAAACAATATGGTTGGAGTTTACTCACACCAGTCCCATGACTGACCCAAAGTTTATTTTATTTGTTTTTCTTAAACTCTTGGGTGCCTAAATTTGTACGGGCAGTCAAGTGTTTCAGGCTTTTACAGATACGCTTGGAGGAGCTTGAAGCATAAGGCTTCACCGTTAGTTAATTAGAGTTATTTTCGTTGTGTTGTATATATGTTGATCTCAGATAATGGTATGTATGAATGGTACAAAATTTTGTATTTCAAAAGTTATGTTATATAATATATTTTATTCGTTCCGCTGTGAGATTCTGTTTAGTTATTATATTCTATCTTCTATTTGTTTTCTTTTTCTTTAACCCTAATGACTCGTAATTTTGTATTATTTGAGTTGGACGGGTGTTGTTTGGTCAACTCAGATGGTATGGATTTGCGGGCCATCACAGTTATATTTATATGAAATTAATAAGCAAGTGGAATTTTGGCAAGTGAAAAGAAGTCAATGTGAATGGGGATAACCTGTTAGTCTGTAATATTTAACCTGGTTGTATCCATAGGGATTGTATGAACATGTTAACTTGAGCAAGGGTTAAGTAAATTTGGTTGAAATAATGGGAGGGTTAAGTATATCTGGGTTCGGTGGGTAATATTTATATGTAGGCCTACAAAACTTAACCGGTTGGGGTTATATATATTAAATACACCGTTAGGTAAGCATAACCTGTGGAAATGTTGGGGTTATGTAATTAAAGACACCGTTAGGTAAGCATAACCTATGGAAATCCTAGTGGGGATGCAAGACAAAGGGGAGAGCTTGCATCATCTTGTGTGTGGGACCTGTTTCAGTCAGTAACCTATATAACGGTATCAAACAAGTACTCCGCCCTAGGTCAGAGTCGGGGCACGTGTAAAGACCCGCAAATTCCCACACTTTGAATCGACCATAAACCACACAGGTCTGACCCAAAAAGTGAAAATCTACGAATACTTTAACTTTGGGCATACAACATACTACAACAGATAACAGAAGACTTTTATAACATATCATAAATGTTACATCAGAGTACGGAATATACATATCAGAGTACATTGGAATATAATTAAAGCGGAAGATAAATACAAAAAATGTAATATACTGCAACGGAAGAACACAGCGGAAGACTCTCTATCTCTAGACACAGCATTAAGCTTCAACCCAGAATCCTATTTAATATATCTGCAAAAATAGCTACTCGACTACCCGTGTGGAAAATATGAGCACGCGAGTTTGCCAGTGAACAAACTATAGGTCAGTCATGGGACTGGTGTGAGAATTCTACTTAACCTATAAAATATAATAAGGCTAATCACAGGACCACGCCACTTTCGCGGAACGGGTTTTCTCCTATAGATTGCCAGTGCATGACTAAAGTAAATCGTCAAAATAACGCAATGCTTTTTAGAAAAATGAAACCATTATAAGACCCAAGTCCCATCACACAATGCAACGCAAACCGGAGGATAGGGTTTTACCTTATAATGATCAAAAGATGCTTGATACGATAAACACGGTATTATATAATAATAGTGTGCAACCAATTTGAAATACATCAAAGTAAATGTATTAATCCTAGACGGCATGAGTGCCCCATCCCACTATGTCGCCATATATAGGTATACAATCAAAACCGCGTGATGTCGTATTGGAAATTTGGGTTTCCATCTGAGTCAAGGCTAGGGAGGAGATCCTTACCGATTCGAGACATTCTAGCAATGCCCCAGGATTGGTACTCTGTCCAACCCTTGGATCCTGCAGGGCCGGTCCACACTTACTTTTGTGGATTAGAAATGCCTGAACACAAGTTCCCCGGTCCTTTTGGACCTATAATACGGCCAGTGGCAATGTCAACTGTGTAAACATTCTTTATTTATAAAGAAATTCTGCATTGGAATGCGACTCAACCATGCACCATATAATTTGGGTCATATGAGTTTCATACATTTCATATATAGGGTAATAACAGGAAATAATCCTCAATCCATCCATTAACAACCAGAGTGACAATGTCAACTGTGTGAGCATTAAAATGAAACAATAACGCTCATCGCAGCCTGTCGATCAATCGATAGACATATAATTAAACATTGGGATTTGTGTCAGTCAAGTATCGTCCCAATACCCGTGTGAGGTTTTCAGCCAACAACAGTTCATATAAATAAATAAATACAGAATTGGTTAATAGGTTTAACCAATTTCAATTTCACTAAACATGTCACTTATATCGAGTAAAATATATTTTTCTCGTATGACTTCCCTATATACTTCTAAAGTTACATAAACAGTAATTTATTTATATAGCTTTATTGCGGATGACAAATGGAATATATATTCCATTATATTTGTATGAAGTTTCTTAACAGTACTTTTCAGTATATATTTTGACCAACAATACAATTGTATATTAGAATATAAATTCTAATGCAAGTTTGCAAATAAAAATTGGATTTTATATTTGCATATAAATTCTACTGTATATTATGCAAATAAAAGTGATTCTTATATTTTCACATAATTTCTGTTTCCTACAAAGATGAGTGAAAGTGATATACTCATTTTGTTAGCAATTCTATTTCAACAAATACAGTGTAGATAAAAGTGTATTTCTAATCTTGTACTTTTATTTGTACATAAAACACAAATAAAAGTGTATCTCATGTA
Source organism: Allium sativum (assembly GCA_030737875.1). Classification (NCBI taxonomy): domain Eukaryota; kingdom Viridiplantae; phylum Streptophyta; class Magnoliopsida; order Asparagales; family Amaryllidaceae; genus Allium; species Allium sativum. Next base: position 215,400,887 of record CM060916.1, on the reverse strand, counting down.
TTTGTCTTTTTATTTGACAAAACAATGTTAATAAAAATGTTCTTTTATATCTTGTACTTTTATTTAAAAAAACAATGGTAAATAAAATGTCTTTTTAACTCTTTTACTTTTATTTAACAAAACGATGACAAATAAAAGTATAATTTCCTTTCTATGCTTTATTTGCATCTAAAAATGCAAATAAGAAATGTAACTCTCTTTTTACTTTTTCATTTACAATAGAAAATGTAAATAAAAGGATTCACATTATTTTGTTCTTTTTCATTTACAATAGAAAATGTAAATAAAAGGATTCACATTATTTTGTTCTTTTTCATTTACAATAGAAAATGTAAATAAAAGGACTCACATTATTTTGTTCTTACATAAGAAAATGTAAATAATATATTTTTCTAAATTTTATTCTTTTTATTTACATAAGAGAATGTAAATAATTGCATTGTATATGCGATGCGAATTTCACGTCTTTTAATTACATAAGAATGTAATTTTCCATATCATGCGAATTCTCAAATTTCTAGTTACATATAAAAGTGTAATTCTTAATTTACAATGCAAATCCTCATTTCTAATTACATAAAATGTAACTTTTTAATTCACGATGAAAATTCTCTTATCGCATTACATAAAAATGTAATTTAATTTATTCGTGAATCTTACTTCTTTATTACATTATAAAAAATGTAATTTTTATTTTACATTATAAATTCATGTCCCAATTACATAAAGAAATGTAATTTTCATAATACAATACAAATTCATATTTTTATTACATGAAAAAAAAATGTAATTTTTATCATACCGTTATAACTCATATATAAATTACATAGAAAAATGTAATTTCTATCATATGACATAAATTCATATTTAAATTACATCTAAAAATGTAGTTTTTATCCTACAATGCAAATTCACATTTTAATTACATGTAGAAATGTAATTTTCATTCTACCGTTATTTTTCATCTCTAAATTACATTGAAAAATGTAATTTTAATCATGCAATGTAAATTTACATTTTTATATCATAGAAAAATGCAATTTTTGTCATACGGTGCAAATTCATATATAACTTGCATATAAAAATGTAACTTTTGTTATGCAAAGTAAATTCACCTTTTTAATTACGTATAAAAATGTAATTTTATTCATACGGTGGAAATTCATTCATAAATAACATACAAAAAATGTAATTTATTTCATACGGTGTGAATTCATTCATAAATGCATATAAAAATGTTATTTATTTCATACGATGAAAAATCATTCATAAATAACATATAAAAATGTTATTTATTTCATGCGATGAAAAATCATTCATAAATAACATATAAAAATGTTATTTATTTCATGCGATGAAAATTTATTCATAAATAACATATAAAAATGTTATTTATTTCATGCTGTGGAAATTCACTCATAAATTCCATAATAAAAAATGTTTTATTTCATACAATGTAAAAATATCTTTTTTTTTTATGTACAATGTAAAAATATCATCTTTTATATTTATAATATATTAGCTTTACTATTTTACGACGTAAAAATATGATCTTTTCTATTTTACAATGTAAAAATATTAACCTTTCTATTTTACAAAGTAAAAATATCACTTTACTATTTTACAATGTGAAAATATTATCTTTTCTATTTTACAAAGTAAAAATATCAACTTTACTATATAAAAATATACATGTTCATTTCATACTTTTTAATGCGAACAAAAAAGTGATTTTTGTATGCATAATTCATTTCAAATAAAAATGTTAATTTTCTTTAATGTAGCATCTTACAAAGAAAATGTTGATTCTCCTTTAGTATAACATTTTACAAAGAAAATGTTGATTTTCTTTTAATTCCGTACCTTTAATGTAAATAACATTACACAAATATATATATATATATATTTTTGTTGAAAAACTAGTTCTACAAAAAGACATAAAAATGTTTGTTCTATTTTGTTGAAAATCTAGTTCAACAAATATAACAACAATGTTTGTTTGTTTTTTTTTTTGTTGCAAATTCTGTTTTAACAAATTGACCGAAATTCTGTGTTTTACAGGTGTTGAAAATTCTAATTCAACAAATTTACAAAATTTGTTGTCTTATACATTTGATCTTTTATATCAAACAAAATATATATATATATATATACTGAATAAAATATGTTTTGATCTCATTTTAGATCCAATTCTCCAACCGCAAATAAGATATATATAATTCCAAGCGAATTTGCAAATCATGTACAACAATCATTCAACGAGCAACAATTATCACTCCAAAACAACACCCAACATTTCAGGTCAGAATTAAATGATCAAACAATTATTTTTAATGCAAGAAAATAATTTATAATTAATTAAACAAATAAAATTAGAATCCTCACCTTGAATTTTTGGCCAAAATTTTACTGTCTCCGTTTCAGCTGCGGTCTGCGCCATCGCGAAACTCTTAATTTTGTGATTCCAACGCAATTTACGGTTCGTCAATCGGCTCTCGTATGAAGAAGTTATGGATTTTTAAAGATCGGACAAATTAAATAATTAAATAATAAAATAATATATAAAAAAAATGTGCGGACCTTCTTCCCAACGCAACACGCACGGCCGAACACCCATAGCCGCCTTCTCCAATTTCTGGTCGCACCCCCCCCCCCCCCCGGACCACCATTCACCGATCAGACACCACCACACGAACCGCCATGCCGAGAGCCATCTACACCACCAACCCCTTGAAGTTCGGCCTCCCCTAGGACCCGCAAACCAATAAAAACCGCAGCCCCTTCTTGGACGAAATTTGCGAAATCCGTGCACCAAAATCCGATCTTAACCGTATAGATTTGTAGCCCTCTGAATTCTCTTCGATTTGGTAGGTCATACGTCAATTTTCGTCGAACGGATTGAGAGATCTTAGCATTTGAAGTTTCGTGCATTTTCAGCCTTCGAATTCTGGGCGGCGGCTGACCATTGTTTCTAGGGTTTTCGGATTTTTATATTATTTTAATGTTTAATTCCGAATTTCGTGAAATAAAGTGGATTTTTGGACTTTCTCGGATTTGGGCCTGCTTACTGTCGATCTTAACGTTTTGAGGCCTTCTGAACACGATGGGCTATGTCCCGGGGTCCAATTCCGAGGGCTGTTATGAGTTTTGGAATAATTACATTATTTTATTAATATTTTAATGTGTACCGTACATGAAAATTCACCGAGGTCACAAATTAACTTCAAAAATTCTCGAAAAATATATTTAGCTATGTTTTGATGCTGTGGACATATGAAAATTAATTTCGTTCGATTCTGAGCTCGTATGAATTTTTTAATGAATTTTTAAAGTCAAAAATTTGCCCGTTTACACTGAAAAATCAATTACAATTATATTTTAATTCCAAAAATTACCAAAAAATCATTTTTAGCTTTGTTTTGATGATACGAATCCAACAAAATTTATTTCGTTGAATTCTGAGACCGTTTGAAAAATGACTATTTTTAAGGCCAGTATATTTAATATTAAAATATATTTTTAAACAAATAAATCCCGAAACTCAAAATATATAAGTGTTTACAGTTTTTCAATGTAGAAACATCATTCTGAACTCAATGGAAGTGGTTTCGAGTTCAAATTCCTTCGTATGCAAAAAGTAGCATTTTGGCCCTTATAAATTTCATAGCGACCTTTCTAAATATTGAATTGGCCATAACTTTTGATTTCCGCTATGAAATTTCAATTTTTCGGATTCGTTGGAAAGATATTTTTAAATAGATTCTAATATTTTTGGTTTCACTAAAATCCGTTAAATTTTGCATCCTGTACGGTCAGTCAAAGTTCAAGTTTGACTTTTCAAACTACCGCGCTATTTCTAACTCTTTTGTTAATTAAAATTAAATCATTCATTCTAACTTCGATTTAAATCAAATTTGTGATTATTATTATTTAAAATAGATTATTTAAATATCAAAACTCAATTAAATCACCTAAAATAAATTTTAAATTGGCCCAAAATTCCGGGTTGTTACAGCACGCTTACTGGACTGATTGTAAGAAATCCAAACGTGGAGGACGGTGTGGGCGGCGCAAACCGATCGGAGTCATGTGCGTGCATGGTCTGGGCAGAGGGGGATAAGACGACCGTGACACCTGTAGATATGGTTGTGCACATCAATGAAGGGTTTTCCACTTTAGGAAGTGATACATCCTACTGTGGGGCCGGCATAAGATATCTACGCAGTATGGAGCCGATCGATTAGGGTAGCAGTTAGGGTACATCTAGACTATGTTATGTTTAGGAGCCCGCTATTGGACTACCTATTGATTGTATGGGGTTAAAACCTCTCGCCAGAAGTACGCCTAAGTCTACCATCTTATACTAGTTAGGGATCAACTCATTTCTGGATTATACTGGTACTGGTGCAAAAAAATCGTTAGAGAAGCGCAATATACTCTATCCTGTTTACCCTGTCATACCTGTCCTTTATGATGTTATCTCTCTTGTCCACTTTATATGCCTATCATGATACTTTTACTTATTTATATGTTAAAGTTAACTAGACTTGCCAGACTTTATGTCTGACCTATTTTGTTTCATCTTCTTACTCTTCCGTTCCTCCCCTAGATTCTCAAGTTGGGAATATTCGAGCTTGATCAAGATTCTGCTATCGTCTTGCTTGGAGCTGCATAGACGTATTGCTCAATTTCTTATCCGTGCTACTATGGCAATGTTTGTTTTGGGGAATTATGCTTCTTTTATTATTGTACTTTGATGTTTTAAGTACAAGACAGAAATTTCAATGTTGTACTGGTCTTTATGTATTTCAGACATATGATGTTTTAAACCACAATGCTTTATGATTAATAAAGTTTTTAATTCCGCTGCTATTTTATATCTGTCTTTTAATATTTCTGTTTCTGTTTATCTATAACGCTTCACGAAACTTAATGCATTCTCTTAATGAGTGACATTAACAGACGTGGGGTGTCACAAAACATATATGCAACGATTAGATTCTATTTAAGAAGCTTAAACCGTCTTAGGATTAAAAGAATTACGTGGAAAGCTTAGCAAAAGAAGCCGTTAAGAGGAAGGAGACGGTAGAACCTGAGATGTTGACCTCATGTTAGAATGTGCCATGTTTCTGCAAATAAGTTTGGCTTCATACAAATCTTTGAGCCGGAAAAAATTGTACTGACCAAAGACAGAGTGCTTATTAAAAAAACGTACATGGATGATGAAATATTCAAACTTAATATTTTAGAAATGATTGATTCTACTTATATTATTGACTCTTTTTCTTTACGATATAGTAGACTATGACATGTTAATACTAGGAGTATGGCTATATGACTTTATTAAACACGATCTCTAAATGTGATGCAAAATCTGATTATAAATGTAGAATATGAACTTTAACCATAGTTATTAGAAACCATTTCTAGTAAAGTCTATTAGTACAATTAATCTATTGTAATTGGTAAGTAGTGATGTTTATGGTATGCAAACAGTACTACCAAAAGACGAAAGAGATACCTTGTCACATTTTTAGATGACTATTCAAGTTTTATTATGTCTTATTAAGTGCATGCTAAGTCTGTAATATTAAGTTCATTCATTAGTTATAAAATGGAAGTAGAGCCAATATAATGCTAAAATTATGGGCCATGTATCTGATAGGAGAGGTTTGCCATTATACCCTGAATCTATAGGAATTATACATGAGACATTTTGTAACTTATATACTCTACAACAATAAGGAGTAGCAGGACGTAAAAATAGTATGCTTATAGAAATGATTGATGCTATGTTATATAATTGTATTCTTAATACTATTTTCTAGGGTGAGACACTACTTACTCATATTATACCTTAAATAGAATATCTCATAAGAAAACCAAAGTCACACCACATGAAGCTCAGAAGAAACACAAACCAAATCTTGATTATTATTAATTAGTTAATTGAATATGAAATTAAAACATAACTTGGTTAAGTGGGTTAAATTATGAATGGATGTAGAGATATAATCAAATAAATAGATTTGGAGATGAATAATAATTAATTGGTTATCAATCGGATATTATTCGATTGATAACCCGAGTAAATATAAGTAAAAATTAATATTGAATATTAATTTAAGTTAATACGAATTGAATGGTTATGTTGTATTGATTGATTATTATTTGTTGACTGGATGTTAGATGGACTGAATATAATTCATCAATGGTTTAATGAAAAGTTGGATGAAGTGAAAATTAAGAAAAATGAATTCTAGAATGATAGTTTGAATGAAACCGCATATGAATTGAAATGAATGTTTTAATGTTGTATTTGCATATGAATGATATTATGTTTTATTTTGGTATTTTATATATTTACACTAGTTAATTAAATGAATGTTATTTATAATTTATTGTAATTATTACTTACATGATAAATTAATTTAAGTATAGGTACCAAAAGGCTTTGAGGATTGGTTCGGATTGTGTAGATTGCACGTAAATTGATCTAGTATGCTCAGTAGCACTTATATCTACTTGTAAATATAAATTTTGGGTTTTGAAATTTATTTTTCGACCGTGTGGGTCGATGTATATATATTATTTGTTCCTGCGATATCGCAGAACTCCCTCCATACATGGGAGATTTTGCCGAATTTTTTTAGGAATTTAAAATGTTAGTAAATTTTCGATATTTTTGAATTTTTTTTATTTAAAATAATGAAATGGTTTTCGATTTAAAATAAATTGGATTTTAGAAAAAATAATGGGTTATAACATTTTTCCTACCTTAATAATTTCGGGGATGAAATTCTCTTAAGGGGGAAGGAAGGTAACATCCTGTATTTTTTGCAATAAGATATTTAATTGTTTTTATTTTTTTAAATATTGATTTGGAATTTTAAATGGATTTATAATATAGAATTTGTTTATATAACGAATTTGAAATGTATAATTTATATTTAAATTATTATCGAACTCGTAATGTCGCGGTAATTCATAATTTATAATTTGAACTTCAATTCAACATATAAGATCCTTTTTAAGTCCGAATTCTTTGAAACAAGAATCCCTGAATCTGTTTAATTATAATTTTCTAATGAAAGAGAGAAATGAATATTTCAATTATAGATTGTGAGTTATGTCCAATTCAAAATTTCAGAAATTTGCTATAAAATCGTTATAAATTATAACGACTAAGTTAATAAATTTAAGTGGTTTTAAAAAGGAAACTGTACATAACTCTAAATAACAAAGAATTGAGATGCTAAACGAATCCCATTGGATTTGTACTGATGTTTAGAGTCAGGATATGTATGTAGTTCATAATTTTTGAAGATTGGATATTTTGGTATTCAAAATAGCGTTGTTTTGTGTGTAAAATATCATTCTGAGGAAATAGTCTAGGAATGCGATCAAACTTGTGTCGTTGGATCCGTATTAGTTAGCTATTGTAGGATTCGATTTTTATAATGATTGGATTTATGGGTTGATCATGAGACTAGTAAACGCCAATATTTTTATTTTTCGTTTTACCAATTTAACTGAAATTTTAGAATAACCGATTTTCAAATGAACTCAACAAAAATTAATTTGATTAAATCCATAGTGATTAATTATTGTAGATTTTCAAATTTCAAGTTAATTGGATTTAATTTGTGATCGTATGCAATTTAAACACGTATCGATTCACGCTATGAATTATAAAGTAATTTTCAAAAATGATACCAGAATTCGACGAAGCTTGTTTCATTTCGTCTGGAATATTATTTTATTCTAAGATTACAATTTTCATTGTGGTTGGAGGTCATTTGTGGTTGCTTTTAAGAGGTATTTTGGAGTGGCTAGAGTTGTACTGGAGGTCGTCGGCGGTTCATGTGTTTGTGAGGGCGGAGGACTGTGTCGAGTTGACCGATATTCTAGGCGTAGGACGAGCAAGCGTAGAGGCGGCTACCGGCTATTTCTGATTGAGCTCAACGGGGTCGGCGAGGGTTGCGGTAGGCAGTGGTTGGGGTTGAAGTGTAATTGTGAGGATGAAGACGGGATAAAAGAAGAATGAAGAGAGTAGTGGGAAGGATTGTAACGGGTCCGTGTTTTTTTTCTTCAATTCGAAAGTTAACCAGCAGGTTAAATGCTAATTAACACACTATTAGTTATTTTATAATATAAGTAGTGTTAAAAGTTTTAACTAAGAAACGTGGTCGGCGGGTGTTGAAATCATAGTGATATTGGGCAAATTTATTTTACAGCAAAATATGAAAAGTTTGGGGAAGTTTTCAAGTGGGAAGAATACATCGGGCCTGGTAATTTTTGAAAACGATATCAGTTCGGGCCGTGTTTTCATTTCAAGTAAAGAGGGATGGGCCATTAAAAACCAACGTAAATATAGGGTATAAGTGTGGAAATTTATTTAATTAAAGTTATGGTTAAGAGAATTTATAATTTAATTAAATCGTATTATTAAAACGTGCATAACCTTTTACTAGGTTATCAGAATGGAGAAAACCAAGAAGCATCAGGATCGTGGAGACTAACAGAACGTTCTAGAACTGATTTGAACAGAATTGGAAGCAGTTAGAATTTACAGTTAAATTAAATGACTGTTTAATTTAACTGTAACTGAACCGTTTTAGAAAAAAATGGAACTGAAGTGCGTATAACTCACTTAGTTTTTACCCACTTATATATAAGTTAGGATTTATTTTGTGTGCTATGGTTGATTACTATTTGTTGAAAGCTATGTTTACATATATATTGGATGAATCAGTTGATTCAAAATGTTAGTTTAATTTAAACGAAATCTAATGGTTAGTCTAGCGATTATTTCTAAACAAGATAAGTTACCTTGTTAGTTATGTTTATAATAATATAAACGTATTAAACTGAAAGATGAACACTTGAATTGTTGTTATAGATTGATTATTGAATATTAATTTCGTTTATTTGAACTGAATGATAATATTTTAAGTAACCTATTTAGATGCAGGGAAAAACAGGCTGGAGTGATCCAACTGAATTCCTCAAATTTATTGTTATTTTCATATATCATATGAACTGTTTAACCAATCGATTGATTATTGAATATTAATTTTGTTTGTTTGAACTGAATGATAATATTTAAAGTAACCTATTTGGATGCAGGGAAAAATAGGATGGAGGGATCCAACTGAACTCCTCAAATTTATTGTTATTTTTATATTATAATCATATGAACTGTTTAACCAATCTGATTGGATGTTTTATTTGATTATTTATTGTTGAATTGAAAATTCAATGTGTATTTTGTTATTAGTAGGGGTGGGTATAAACCGCTCCGCAATAAGGAAACAACCAGTCCGGACCATAAAAACGGTGCGGAAAACCAGACCGGATTCTCTCTCTAAAGCAAATAGCCCAAATCGAACCAACTTGCAACGATACAGTTTAGTTGCGGTTTGAACTTTTGACCAATCGTATTTAACCAGACTGAACCGCATACTTACGCTGGTAACATTATAATAAAAATTTGACAATATCCACAAAGAAAAAACCTTGATGTTTGGTTAATCTATTAAAAGAGTTTCAGTTTTCATTAATTGTTAAATTGAAGTATTCATATAGTTAGAAATCAATCTTTCAATTTAGGATAACACTATACGTTTTAACTTTCAGGTGACACTACGCCATACAATCATAAATTGACCGTTGATGGAAGTAATTCTCTTATTTCATATTTAATACGGGTTCAAACTGGACCGAACCGAAACCGGACCGTATTACACCAAAATCAAACTAAAACCTAACCATTTAAACAGTTAATATAATGGTTTTTATTTTTGATTAACTGTTTGATGCGGTGCGGAAGCGGTTTGGGCTCCAAACCGCACCAGACCGAACTACACCCACCCCTAGTTATTAACCAATGGGCAATATTGGATGAGTAATTGGCTTAAAAATACATTGTTTTATAAATGTTGATTTACCGTGCTGTGAATCGACAGAAATAAGGTTATAAAATTTATTTTATAACTGAAGATAGATTTTGAAATCTATTATTTTAAATGTGAGTTTATTAAAAGAGAATTAATATTTATTATTATTTTTTAAGTTTATAAGTAATTATTAAATGGTTTAATAAAGCAAATTCTGATCATAATGAGATTTATAAGAAAGTGAGTAGAAATTAACCTGACTATTAAGAATTTGATAAATTGTTTTCAAAAGACAATTAAATGACGTTATTTAAATTAATTATATTATTAATTAATTTAAAGAAAGAAGTAATTGGAATTGTTTAACGAGACAACCATGTTTTGAGTTGACTAAGTCAACAACTTTAACTGGATTGATTATTAAATTAGTTTGTTGTCAACTAATCTAATGGAATAGTTTAACGAATAGTTGTTTAATTTTAATAAGACTTTAAAAAGAAATTTATTATTTATTTTAGTTAATAAACCACTTGACTACATTTACAGTAGTTAATGTTGAAGTTAAATTATTATTTTAATTTAAGAGATTACCTTTTAAATGAAAGTAAGTAATCGAGTTTGTAATGAAATATAGTTAAATTGTGAAAAGATTTTATGATCGGGTTTATATTAAAACACGAGTTTTATGAATGAACTTATAAAAGGAATTTTAAGCAAACACGATAGCTTAAAACAAATGTTTATTTAACATATGAATTAAGTAAAAAGGAAAATCAGACAAAAAGGGTTTTATATTAAATCAGAGTTGAATAAAGAAGGTTTATGAAAAGTGACGAGAAGTTGAAGTGTTGATTTTGAATTAGCATTACTTAGTAATGAAATTAAGTGAAATAAACAGAACTAAAACGAGATTTTCAAAGTGGAAAATGGTTGAGTAAGATTAAAAGTGGAATAACATGGGTTGACAAGGAGTTAAGATAAGAAATTAAAGAATTATAACCTAATTGAAGATTGGTTGAGTTGATCGATTTTCTGAGAGTTAATCTAATGTTGATTTTAATCTTCAGGGTTGATACTTAGGGAATTATTCTCTTATCAATTTACGGTCAGGGACTAATGAATGTTGAAGTATAAAAATGCATGAAATAAAAGAGATTTTCATAATGATTATTTTACGAATAATAAGTTAAATTGATTTCCTAGTTATAGATAATGAACAATGTTGTAGTAAATGTTTTGCAAAGGATAGTCAGATGGAATATTGAATATTATGTAATATAATTGTCTAAGTATTAAAATGAACTGGTTTTGCGAATTTTAGTATAATAAAGTAAGAAGTGAAATGTTGTTTTCCAAATATTGAAATACTTAAATTAACCATTCGTTAATTATTTTAATTAAAGAAGCCAAATGATGCTGAGTACTAAACCAGTAGATTTATTTTTATTTTTATGATTGAATGGTTGTTTTATTTGATAGTTAAATAACCGACTGTCAAATCTGACCATTACGATTATTGGTTCGGAAAGACCGGAATCGAATTTATGTTCGAATACCATTCTGACTAGCAAATACGAAATGTGGAAGATATCAGATGACGATCGGGATGGATCATTTGAAGACCATAGATCTTCATAAAACGGAAGAACCACTTAAAATCTCTAATTCAACCCAAAGATATACTGGGGCTCTATCATGGTTGAAACCTACAGATTGTGAGGACTACTCACTACTGATCTATAGGGTGATACCTAGGATGTAGTAGGAGAGTGACTTCGGTTCATCCTGTTCCTGGTTGACTTGTATGGACGAATCTCTGACAGGGTATTTCTTGAGAGTCACATAGGTTGATTTTTACAAATATACCATGTATTATGGCAGAGAAGGAAACTTCTTTTTAGCATAAACACCCAGAGTATATTTGTGGATGTCAATTAGTGATTTGATGGATCCTACGATGTGGCATTAAAAATGAATGGTGATATGTTGTTCTAAAGGTAATGTTAACCACAGGCATCTTCGATTGGGAAATGACAAAAATCGAGCAGGGAGCATGGCTATGTGGGTCGCTCCCAATTAAGGAGTATTATCACCTATATAGAGAAAACCCATTCCTTCTTTACTCTTTCGATGTTGTCCCTTTTTGAGAAATGGTTGGTAGCCCCTGACCATTGGTTATATACGTTCGATACACTCGTGGTCGGTCATGTGTGGGCCGAGATGCAAGATGTTCTTTTTGAACTCAGTGTATTCCTCTCTAGAGATATACTATAGGCAGGTGCTACCATACCTTGTTATAGTCGGAGTCCATTATCCAATAAGAGCCCACAGTTTTGATTGTATACTATGTATGTAGAGAGTTAGATGCAAGCGTTCTGATAGATTGTTATTTATTTGTTTTATACACTATTATAATACCATATTAAATATCATTTCAAAATGGATTGGGTTATCATAAGGTAAAACCGTCCGTGTTTATGTGTGGAATGGTCTTACGAATTTCATTTTCTTTCGAAATGAAATGTTTTGACTTTAAAATCAAGTTGGATGTTACCTATGAACTTAGTGAGTTTTCTCACTCTAGTTCACTAGACTGATCCTGGCGTCTGCATTGCTTGGTCAGTCCGAGTTTTACATGAGACGACCCGAAATTCCCCGTGAAGGAAAGCACGGATTGAGTTGAGAACAATACACATCGGAACGCAAACAGAAGAACATTTCATTGTTAATCACAACAATTCCATCAGAATACAAGAATATACAGAGTATGAGTAAATATTACACATTCGATAAATATCAGAGATTACAATAATTTACATAGCAGCGGAAAAACAATACAAAACACAACTGAAAATAATACACGGATACAGAGCTTTCCGAGCATCGTTCCAGGTGTAAATCAGAATCCTGTGAATATAAATCTGCAAAACCAAAACTACTAGCTGCCCATGCGGAAATAAGGGCACCCAGAGTTTAGGTTAAACAATAAACTCTAGGTCATTCATGTGACTGGTGTGAGAACTAAAACAGTTATTAATTTGATTTTAAAGTTCGGTAAATCAAGGGACCACGCCGTATAACACGGAACGGGTTTTTACCGCAAGGATACCAGTGCATAAACAAACAACGCAATGCTAAATAAAGAACAATGAAGCTGTTATAAGACCCAGATCCCATCACACAATGCAACGCAAGCTGGAGGATAGGGTTTTACCTTATAACAGCCAAATAATGCTTGATACGTGAAATTTGATCTTTTATTATTACTATAAGTGAAGAAAACAACTTCAATCATAATGTAGAAATCATAGATGGCATAAGTGCCCCATCCCACTATGTCGTCATAGTAGGCTCTACAAATAAAACCCAAATATCGCGTATTGGAAATTTGATTCCATCATGAGTCGAGGCAAGGGTCAAGCTCCTCTCCGTTTCGAGACACTCTAGAAAATGTCTCAGGACTACTTTCTCTGGATAGCCTCTGGATCTTCAGGGCCGATCCTCTCTTACGTTTGAGGATTGGCAATTCCTGAGCACACGTTTCCCAGTCCTTATAGACCTATAATCGAGGCGCCTTGCATTCCAACAACCACATAGGTGAAAAGTATATAAATGTCAGTCAGCTTAAGCACTGACACCACCACTAGCTAGAAAGAAACTTCGTGCTCTCCCTGTAGTCACTATCCCGTTTTTGACTCATACCGAGGTGTGAGGCTCGCGAATCCATGCTATACACAAAGCTACGCTGTATTAAGCCGTGCTTTGATCATCAACCACAAGATTTTGCTTTGTAACAGAAGCCTTGATCATCTGCCACTTAGGCGTGCCACACAGGCAATTCACTCCATGCGACTGATGTCCATCGATATACAACCTCTGAGCTCGTACGTCTCAGAGAAGGGAGTTAAGCAAAAGAATAAATTCTCCACCGCCAAATAGATGTATATTTAACAGAGATCAATCAACACTGGGTAAAATCCAATGTCAGACACACAGTCCATTTACAAGTTCGTTCTGGGCCTGAACGAAACCAGAGGCACTTTCCTCGCATATCCATCGATCTCCAAGTACGTCTAGACGATCACCAACGGTTTCACTCCTCTTGGGTGTACAGCCCAATCAAGATCATTAGTAATCACCCAAACGATGCGAAGACTTCCGGTCTTCAACCACCGTCTTCATCTTCGACATATCGTCCAATCGGTTATTCAGAATGGGTATAAACCCGGCCTTTCCGAATAACGCGCGTATATAATAAACACGTGTTACACATACACAACATATGCCTCATTCCAATTCATCAGTCACTAACCATAAATTAGTAAGAGAACAATTCCCCAAATATTAACCCCGAAGGCCGAAACCAACATCAGATCAATACCCAGGAAACCATTCATCTCAACTAATCTTCAGTTAGTTGCTAAATTTCACATTCTTAGGGAAAGGTTCCCATTAATTTTATCAAAGATAAATTCGTTGAAATTTTTCTTTAATCTTCCTTTGGATATCATTTCAAACCATATTACGGTTTTCCAAACTAGCCGGGATCATCGAACTACACCGAAGTAATTATTTATTTTATTTCCCAATCCCAACCTATTTATCCCATGGAGCAAAACTGGTAATACACCATATCTAACACCACGGTGTTATCGGTAAAATTAATTACCATTTCACGTTCAAATCTAGTTAAAGATTTAACTATCGCTAGGAGAAAAACTGGCGATACTCCATTCTCGATCATTTTCTATATTTGATAATTTATATTATCAATTCACATTTCAATCTAATTAAAGATTCATTAAAACTCCGCTAACTGGGTTAAAGAACCGATGTCATTTAAAACACGGTTCACGATAAACGCCAAAGTCACATTCCATTCTATCAGCCCTTAACCGTAAAATAGCAAGTGAGCAATTCCCTAAATATTAACCCCGAAGGCCGAAACCAACATCAGATCAATACCCAAGAAACCATTCAACTTAACTAATCTCCAGTTAGTTTCTGATTTTCTTAACTCAGTTGGGTCTAAGAACAGTATTATTGAAGATACCGTTCACGACAACCCAAAATCACATTCCATTAATTATCGGGTTAAAGAACAAGTGTTATTTAAAACACCGTTCACGATAAACCCAGAAATCAATTCAAATTCAATTCCAATTAAATACCATTTAATTGGTACTCTTCATTAAATATAAATAAAAAGATTTAATCTTTTTCTCAACTGGGTTTTAGAAAAGTGTTAATGAAGACGCCATTCACGACAAACCCAAATCACATTTGATATTAAATACAAGGCTCTGAATAGAAAATATATCGGCTTATATTCAATATCAATTTCTACGACCAACAAATATCGTATTGGAAATAACGATATATATATATGTATATATATGTATATATATATATATATATATATATATATATATATATATATATCTTTCAAATTTCCACAACCATATCTATATAATCAAGAAATCCAACATCGAAATATTTCGAAGATAATTTCGATTCAAATCCATTCCAATTCGTATATTGGAAATTCCGATTATTTTCAAAACCACTTCAAATTCAATTTATCTATTTGAAAATATTGGATTATAATTCTAGTTCAAAGCTAGTTCATTTCGATAAAATATATTTTTATCCTTGCAAATGTGGAATTTTTCATCCCAGTTCTTTCCAAATCATTTCTTATGATTGTACACAAATTAATGATATTTTTAATAATTTTATCAAGGCCCGTACAGTCGATTTCCGTCAACGGCCATCGAACTGCACTTACAGCGACCTTTTCCAAATTTGATTTGGACATAATTCCAAATCCAACTGTTAGATTTCAGATTTCTAATATTCATTGGAAAGCTCTTTTCAGTACGAACCCAACGGTTCCGGTTTCAGCAGAATCTGACGGTCGGATCTCCCGCAATGTCCATTCGAAGCCAATGGTCGAAATTCACGAACTGCCGCAGCGTGGCGCGTTCTATTCGGGCCATTATATATATAATATATGTATTATCATATATATTTTGTCGATTTCCTTTTAAAACATATTTTATAAATCGTTTTAAATTCGTTTTCGAAACGATTTCAACTACATTTCAAATTCAAATCAAAATTGAATTTTTCCTTATAAATTCATTTCAAATTGATTTCAATTCAAATCGATTTTTAATTCAATTTCAGTTCGTTTTCAATTCAATTTGAATTTTAAATTTATTCAATTTCAATTCGAATTCATTCTATTCAATTTCAATTCGAATTCAATTCTATTCAATTTCAATTCGAATTCAATTCGATTCAATTTAATTCGAATTCAATTCTATTCAATTTCAATTCGAATTCAATTCTATTCAATTTCAATTCAAATTCATTTCTATTCAATTTCAATTCGAATTCATTTCTATTCAATTTCAATTCGAATTCATTTCTATTCAATTTCAATTCGAATTCATTTTCAAAATATTCGATTTTGAAATCAGTTTTCAATATTCATTATAAAACAAATAAAATCGACAAAACTCTCGTTCGTGTTAAAATGGCGTGTAACTACTTAACACGACTTCACATTTCAATATTCAAAGAATATTATTTTTAAATTATTCGATAATTCTGATCTGGAATCAGACACAGTCAATTACCATATAATTTCAGTTATATGGATTTCATCAAATTCATATATACAACAATGACTATAAACACCCAACCATCATCCAAAGTGCGTTCTACACTGTATAAGCATCAAATATAAATATTTAACGCTTATAACAGCCTGTCAATCAATCGATCGACATACAACTAATTATTGGGATTAGTGTATGTCATATATCATCCCAATACCCGTGTGGAGTTTTCAAACAATCAAACACAGATTTTGTTTGTGCAGTGGGGCGATGTGTAAAATTTATCGTCCCAATCAATATCAGTCACATTTGTGTATATAAACAAATCGTCTAATTTGTTTATATTTATATATTTCATTTTATATACACGTTAAAAATTCTATTTTCAACTATAAAATATTTTTAACTATATAAATATTTTATTTCATTTCACATCACACAATCAACTACACATCAAAATCAAACAAACAAGCATACAAGCCGTCCATGGTCTGTGGACGACGGGTGTCGGGTGCTACTAAACACCGTCTGCGTCCTAGTATATATTTTAACTAGAACAAGAAAATTTAAAGTGAGAAGTTCTCATAGAGGGTTCCACTCCGCCGTGCTTTGCTTCTGAACTGCTGAACCGTCTGGATCTATTTGAAATTCCAATGCAGTTCTTTTCACGCTGTTCATAATAAGAATTATATTTTTATCACTTCATTTCAATAAATAAAAATCATATTTTTAAACTGATCTTTCATATATAAAAATCTATTTTTATCGAAGTAAAAATCATATTTTTATTTCTACTTCATATATATTTACCAAGCTTCTTTCTATATAAAAATTATATTTTTATATTTCTACTTCTAATATAAAGATCGAATTTTTACTACCTATATAATATAAAAATCTTATTTTTATACTTCTATAAATTCAATCTTTTCTATTATAAAAGTATAGTCTTCCTTTATATAGAAATCAAATCTTTACATAAGGAAAAATCTAATTTTTCTATTTCTAAAAATCTTATCTTTTTATATCTAAAAATATAATCATTACTATATCAAAAATATAATCTATCATGAATTAAAAATCGAACTTTTTCTTTATATAAAAATATAATCTTTTTCATTTCTAACGCTACACATACAATAAAAATGATACCTTTTTTAATTTTAAAAATCACATTTTTATTCGACTAAAAATTGTATCTTTATACTTCTAAAAATCAAAACTTTATTTAAATAAACATCATAACTTTATATAAATTAAAACCCTACCTTATATAAATGAAAGATCAGAAATTTATTTAAATAAAACTAAAAAAACATTATTTAAAATATTCATATTCGTTTCAGTGAAGGGGAGGTGGTGAGAACGGTGCACCGGAGTCAGTGGAGGCGTCGGAGGCAGCAGTGGCGGGTGGTGGCTTGAATCCGAAACCAAAAAATGGCCAAAATCGGACCTTTATGGAGGAGGGGGGTCCACTGTCGGGATTGGGGGTTGTGGAGGTGGCGTAGGGCGTTGGTGGTCGGAGGAGAGGGCTGCGCGAGGTCTGGTGGCGGTTTGGCTGAGGGGGTTCGCGGTCTCGCGTAGAGGAGGGGAGAGAGAAAGGAGAGAGGGAAGGAGGAAGAAAGGGGGGTGCGGACTTGGGGGAAGGCGACGGTGGCCCACCCCCGGCGGCGCGGCTGCCTCCCCGTTCGATCCCCCATTTTTATTTTTTTGGTTGAAAATGAAATCGGGGGGGGGGGGGCTGAGGGTATAGGAGAGAGGGAGGGAGATATTTTAATTTAATTTATTTAATTAATTAATTTCAAAAAGCAACTTTTAATTTCGACCTCCAAATCGAATCCACCGACTATCGTCCATAGCTAATTACCCCCATTCTGAACACAATGGGTTATGTATCGTAAGCTGATTCAATCATTTCGATCAGTCTTCGTCAAAATCAAAATATAACTCTATATATTGAATTTGAATGCCCATTTCAATTTACCGGGGCCAAATACGAACTCTAAAAATTCCCGAAAAATATTTTCTAACTTCGTATTGACGATACGGTCCTAACAAAACTAATTTCATCAGATTCTGAGACCGTTTGAAAAATGGCCATATTCCAGTCGATTAAAATCAACTAAAACTGGTAAAACGCGTTTTCCTTTGCCACACTCACATATAGATTCGAAAAATTACAAATTTTGAAACCTAGCAATAATTTGACATCACGGATCCAACAAAAGTGGTTTCGTCGAAAACCGAGGTCGCTTGCAAAATTTCCATTTTTAAGGGCCAGAATTCCATAGCGACTATTTTGAATTTTCAACTGGGCATAACTTTTTATCCCCGCTATGAAATTTCAATTTTTCGGATTCATTGGAAAGATATTCTCAAATAGATTCTAATATTTTTTGTTTTGCTAAAATCTGGTTTATTTTGCACCCGGTATGTTCAGTTGAAATTTGAAATCGAATTATCGAACTACCACGCCATTTTCAATTCCTTTTATATTTAAAAAAAAAATTATATTCTAACGACGATCTATATAAATATATATGTTCAATTCTAATAGAAATAAATTTCTCGTCGCTATTATTTAAAATAATTCATTTTAAATATTCAAACTTCTTTAATATTGCCAAAATAAAAAAATTTAAATTGGCTCGGATTTTCCGGGTTGTTACAATCTCCCCCACTTAAAAAATTTCGTCCCCGAAAAGGAACGAAGCTGAAAGTTGTTTCACAAATCAACTCAACTTTCATTATTTTCTTTACGGCTTAAGTTCTTCAACGTTTTAGTTTCTAAGAACTTTTCAATTTTTCCAAAAAATTGGCTAACACCCTAAATTTTCGAAAAATTTCGCCGTAACCTCCCCTGCATCGGGGACTTTGGGATATTTCATATAGCCTCCCATTGCCTTCTTCAATCCAAAAGAAAAAGAAAAAGCCAAGCAGCTAGCCAATCGGCTCATAAAATCATCATCACCCAAACAAAATAGTAAATTATGGTAAACATGTACCTATTTGTCGGGCAAACAATTTTATTATTCTTCTCTAGCCTCCTTGCTATGACCTATTCACACATATATATGTACATGCATGCAATTGCAAATAATTTTCAATAAAGTTCAATATTAGTTCAATTTGGCCTAAATTCACCGTTCATTCACATAATGGTTCTAAAGGAACAATCATACAACACAACCATCAATCAATTAGTTGATTAGCTTTTCAAATTCATAATTTTGATATATAGTCAAAAATCACATTTTTGGTGTCAATCACAACAATAAGCCCTATCTAGTTTCGGTTCTCGCACCAGTCAATTGGAAATATATAGAAATCTCACTTTCGAAACTCGAAAATAAATACTGGCGATGGTGCCCCGTCACCAGAATTATCCCCGGGAAACTAGAGTGTGATTCTATAACTATTCAGTATATTAAAACTTCGAATACACGTTTGCAAGGCGTATTTGCAAAATCTTTATATACTGGGTTGTCCAAATTAATTTAAAATAAATATTCAAATATGTATAAAACGATTTAGATTTTCAAAACAAAGTTGGTTTTCATTTTAAAAACATACTCTTCACACTCGTTCTAGGATACTATTGATCCCATCTCTAACGAGTCATTCTCATTGGATATTACTAATCCAATCTCTGATGAATTCTTTCGTATGGTTCAAATGTGTCCTGTTCCCGAGAACTGTAAACCAGAGCTCTGATACCAAACTGAGACGACCCGAACTTCCCCGTGAATGAAAGCACGGATTGAGTTGAGAACAACACACATCGGAACGCAAACAGAAGAACATTTCATTGTTAATCACAAAAATTCCATCAGAATACAAGAATATATAGAGTATGAGTAAATATTACACATTCGATAAATATCAGAGATTACAATAATTTACATAGCAGCGGAAAAACTATACAAAACACAAATGAAAATAATACACGGATACAGAGCTTTCCGAGCATCATTCCAGCTGTAAATCAGGATCCTGTGAATATAAATCTGCAAAACCAAAACTACTAGCTGCCCATGCGGAAATAAGGGGACCCAGGGTTTAGGTTAAAACAATAAACTCCAGGTCAGTCATGTGACTGGTGTGAGAACTAAAACAGTTATTAATTTGATTTTAAAGTTCGACAAATCAAGGGACCACGCCGTATAACACGGAACGGGTTTTTACCCCAAGGATACCAGTGCATAAACAAACAACGCAATTCTAAATAAAGAACAATGAAACTGTTATAAGACCCAGGTCCCATCACATAATGCAACGCAAGCCGAAGGATAGGGTTTTACCTTATAACAGCCAAATAATGCTTGATACGTGAAATTTGATCTTTTATTATTACTATAAGTGAAGAAAACAACTTCAATCATAATGTATAAATCATATACGGCATAATTGCCCCATCCCACTATGTCGCCATACTAGGCTCTACAAATAAAACCGAAATATCACGTATTGGAAATTGCATTCCATCATGAGTCGAGGCAAGAGGCAAGCTCCTCTCCGCTTCGAGACACTCTAGCAAATGTCTCAGGACTACTCTCTCAGGGTAGCCTCAGGATCTTAAGGGTCGGTCCACTCTTACGTTTGAGGATTGGCAATTCCTGAACACACGTTTCCCGGTACTTACATACCTATAATCGAGGCGTCTCGCATTCCAACAACCACATAGGTGAAAACTATATAAATGTCAGCTAATTTAAGCACTGACACCACCACTAGCTAGAAAGAAACGTCGTGCTCTCCCTGCAGTCACTATCCCGTTTTTGACTCATACCGAGGTGTGAGGCTCGCGAATGCACACTATACGCAAAGCTACGCTGTATTAAATCCGTGCTTTGATCATCAACCACAAGACTTTGCTTTGCAACAGAAGCCTTGATCATCTGCCACTTAGGCGTGCCACACAGGCAATTCACTCCATGCGACTGATGTCCATCGATATACAACCTCTGAGCTCGTACGTCTCAGAGAAGGGCGTTAAGCAAAAGAATAAATTCTCCGCCGCCAAACAGATGTATATTTAATAGAGATCAATCAACACAGGGTAAAATCCAATGTCAGACACACAGTCCATTTACAAGTTCGTTTTGGGTCTGAACGAAACCGAAGGCACTTTCCTCGCATATCCATCGATCTCCAAGTACGTCTGGACGATCACCAATGGTTTCTCTCCTCATGGGTGTACAGCCCAATCAAGATCATCAGTAATCACCCAAACGATGCGAAGACTTCCGGTCTTCAACCACCGTCTTCATCTTCGACATATCGTCGAATCGGTTATTCAGAATGGGTATAAACCCGACCTTTCCGAATAACCCGCGTATATAATAAACATGTGTTACACAAACACAACATACGCCTCATTACAATTCATCAGTCACTAACCGTAAATTAGTAAGAGAACAATTCCCCAAATATTAACCCCGAAGGCCGAAACCAACATCAGATCAATACCCAGGAAACCATTCATATCAACTAATCTTCAGTTAGTTGCTAAATTTCACATTCTTAGGGAAAGGTTCCCATTAATTTTATCAAAGATAAATTCCTTGAAATTTATTCTTTAATCTTCCTTTGGATATCATTTCAAACCATATTACGGTTTTCCAAACTAGCCGGGATTAGCGAACTACACCGAAGTAATTATTTATTTTATTTCCTAATCCCAACCTATTTATCCCATGGAGCAAAACTGGTAATACTCCATATCTAACACCACGATGTTATCGGTAAAATTAATTACCATTTCATGTTCAAATCTAGTTAAAGATTTAACTATCGCTAGGAGCAAAACTGGCGATACTCCATTCTCGATCATTTTCTGTATTTGACAATTTATATTATCAATACATTTCAATCTAATTGAAGATTCATTAAAACTCCGCTTGGTTTTAATCTTTAACTGGGTTAAAGAACCGATGTCATTTAAAACACGGTTCACGATAAACCCCAAAGTCACATTCCATTCTATCAGCCCTTAACCGTAAAATAACAAGTGAGCAATTCCCTAAATATTAACCCCGAAGGCCGAAACCAACATCAGATCAATACCCGAGAAACCATTCAACTTAACTAATCTCCAGTTAGTTTCTGATTTTCTTAACTCAGTTGGGTCTAAGAACATGAGACGACCCGATTTCCCGTTCTCACGGAAACAAGGTTATCTTTTGGAATATAACACAGAAACAGATAATAGCAGAACAGAATTAAATAAATACACCAGAATGAACAACAAAATATACTGGATAAAAGTAATCATCAGAGTTACACAGTATACAGGATCTTACTTAGTACAAATACAGTTCAGCTATACATAAATGTCTACAGCGGAAATAAACAAAATATGTACAATAGGAGCTGAACAGCATAAAAGGAAATAAATGATAGAATCCATCTTCAGCTCCAGCTATCCAGAAAGAACCAGCTAAACCTGAATACACGGCTGCCCGTGGAAAAAGGGGCACCCGAGTTTGAGAGTGAAACAAACTACGAGTCAGTCATGGGACTGGTATGAGAAATCCACTCAACACATATATATAATTGGCTAATCACAGGACCACGCCACTTTCGTGGAACGGGTTTACTCCATTGGATTGCCAGTGCTTTAAAACAAATCTTTCTTTTAAACATCGATATGCTTTTTATAAAAATGAAGCCATTATAAGACTCAGTTCCCATCACACAATGCAACGCAAACCGGAGGATAGAGTTTTACCTTATAATGGCCAAAATATGATTGATACGAATAAAACAAAGGCATTTGATATTATTGCTAGTGTTTATATGCTTTGAAAACAATTTCAAATCATAACTATCAATCATAGACGGCATGGGTACCATATATCATGTCGCCATATATATATACAATCAAAACCGCACGATCACGTACTTGGAAATTGGATTTCCGTCATGAACCAAGGCAAAAGATAGTCCTTACCGAATTCGAGACTGCCTAGCCCGAGTCTCAGGATCAGAGCTCGAGTGACCCTTGGATCGTCAGGGCCGGTCCACCGATGTGGATTAAAATGCCTGAACCATGCGTTTCCCCGCCCTTTGGGGCGTAAACGAGCCAACGAATGACTCCATCGGACCCGGATCGTCCGATCAAACCGAGGCGCCTCGCAACAGCAACAACCACATAGGTGAAAAGTATATAAATGTCAGGGCTGGTAGGTCACTGACACCACCCTAGCTAGGAAGAAACGCAGGCCCTCCCTGATGTCCTCTCCAGTTTTAGGTTCATACCGGGGTGTGAGGCTCGCGAATTCACGTTATACACAAAGCTACGCCACACAGGCGGTGCTTTGATCATCACCACAAGACTTTGCTTTTCAACAGAAGTCCTGATCACTGCATCTTAGCATGCCACACAGGCAATTCACACCGTGCAACTGATGGCTATCAATCACACAGAACAAATTCCAATGTCGGACACACAATCCATTTACAAGTCCGTTCTGGGTCTGAACGAAACCGGAGGCACTAAATACCTCGCAAACCCTTCGATCAACACGTACGTCTGAACGATCACCACTCATTATCCATATTTCGGGATGCCTCCCAATCAGGACCTCGGTTACCATCCAAACGAGGTGAAGATCTCCGGTCTTCGACCATCGTCTTCATCTTCGACTTTCAATCGTCGATCAATTATTTGAAATGAGAATTAACTCGGCCTTCTCAAATAATTCACGTATATTTAGAATTTCAATTCAATTTATTTCAATGGTTAAATTATTCGACAACACCAATTTTGTCCTTTAATGTAATTTTCACACCAAACACATTCAACCATCAAACATCACATAAATCAAGCAAATTCAGTTTATTTCCATTCTATATTGCTTATGATATTTTATAACTATTTATCGCTATTTTTATTTATTTTAAAATAGCCATTTTATTCAAAACGACGCTTCGGGCCATAAGGCGGCCGTGGCGCTGTTTTTCTTCAGATTTGATTTACACATATCTGAAAATCTAACCGTTGGATCTTCACAAAATTTACATCATTAGAAAGGTCTTTTCAAAACGAACCCAACGGTTCCAGTTTCGGGAAAATCCGACGGTCGGATCTCCCGGTACAATCGTTTGAAATTTCGATTTCAAAATACGAACTGCAGCGTCGTTATTCGATTAAATATAATTATATTTATATATATAAATAAATATAATCGTTTCTGGCGCTGTTTTTCTTCAGATTTGAATTAAACATTCCAGACAATCCAACCGTTGGATTTTTACAAGGTTGGTGCCGTTGGAAAGATTATTCCAAGGCGAACCCGACGGTTGAGGTTTCGGGAAAATCCAATGGTCGGATTTCCCGCACTAGTCGTTTGAAATCACGGTTTCAAAATACGAACTGCACGGCCTCGTTTCGTTTTAATTTTATTTATATTTATATATTTATATAAATATAGTTCATTCAATGATTTCAATATCGTTTTCACTTCAAAAAATTTTCTAACACCTTAAATTTTGGAAAAATTTCGCCATAACCTCCCCTGCACCGGGAGCATCGGGAAATCGCAAATAGCGTCCCGGTCCTTCTAATCTCAAAAAGAAAAAGAAAAAGCCAAGCGGCTAGCCAACAGGCTCAAAATCATCACCCAAACAAATCAGTAAATGTGTACCTATTTGTCGGGCACAAAATTTTATTCCTCTTCTCTAGCCCCTTTGCTATAATCTGTTCAATGAATATGCATGTACATATATATACAGTTCTTATCATTTATCATTTTCTATTCGACTTCATATTTGATTTCTATTTGGTTTAAAAACTCCATTCATTCTAATGTTGCATAAATAGGTGCAAACCATTTCATTAGCTAATTAATGAATATTTCAACTCATATATGTTTATTTTGAACAAGCGGCTATTTTTAACACTTCACATTTTAACGATTTATGCATACAATAAAAATGTGATTTTTATTGTAAAACGATTCATTTCAAAACACTATTTTTCTATACAGTTCATATAGTCGATAAAAGGTGATTTTTATTATCAAACGATTTATTTCAAAATATGAATACCATTCAACACATGAATTTCCAAACAACGAATGAATATCAATTCAACACATGAATGTTTTCAATAGTTTTTCTATATAGATAAAAATGCGATTTTTATTATCGAACAATTTATTTCAAAATATGAATACCATTCAACACATGAATTTCTAAACAACGAATGAATATCAATTCAACACATGAATGTTTTCAATAGTTTTTATATATAGATAAAAATGCGATTTTTATTATCGAACAATTTATTTCAAAATATGAATACCATTCAACACATGAATTTCTAAACAACGAATGAATATCAATTCAACACATGAATGTTTTCAATAGTTTTTATATATAGACAAAAATGCGATTTTTATTATCGAACAATTTATTTCAAAATATGAATACCATTCAACACATGAATTTCTAAACAACGAATGAATATCAATTCAACACATGAATGTTTTCTATACAATGAATAAATATAGTTTAAGCATATGAAAATAATTCAAACACACAAATATTATTCAAAATTTCGGCAGCATAACGGCAGGGTAGTTACACCGGCACCGTCCCTAGTACGGCTCCTCGCTCTACCTTAAAACCTCGCGGTTTTTGACAATGGGGATCATGCATCTAGTTCGCACGCAGGCGGCATGTATATATTTATTTCATTTCCACAAACTAATCCTATGTGGTTTCAACCAAATATTTTTCAACCACAATGGGTATTTTTCAACCTCAATCAACCAATATCAATCACAAACAATCCCAAACAATCATTCAATTTTCACAACAATTTCAACCAATAAATATCGTCCATGGTTTGTGGACGAGGGGCGTATATATATATATATATATAGATATTTATATATAGCTATTCACTTTCATTTCACACACATATAAAATATTTTTAAATCAGAAATCTCACCAATAGCTATCCAACTGCACGACACTTCCTTTAGAGAAATCTTCGCCTTTTGTCGCTTTCGCCCGTATTCTCTACATATGTAAAAATCGAATTTTTACGATGTTATTCAATATATAAAAATATGATTTTTACTTCGACTTTCAATATATAAAAATATGATTTTTACTTCGACTTTCAATATATAAAAATATGATTTTTACTTCGACTTTCGATATATAAAAATATGATTTTTACTTCGACTTTCAATATATAAAAATATGATTTTTACTTCGACTTTCGATATATAAAAATATGATTTTTACTTCGACTTTCGATATATAAAAATATGATTTTTACTTCGACTTTCGATATATAAAAATATGATTTTTACTTCGACTTTCGATATATAAAAATATGATTTTTACTTCGACTTTCGATATATAAAAATATGATTTTTACTTTTCTACAAATCTGATCTTTTTAAAGTTTAAACCTTTTGCTTTTAACTTAAAACTAAAATCAGTTTTAAAGTTCAAACCCTTTTCTTTTGACTTAAAATTAAAATCAGTTTTTACTTTTAAAACAAAATCAGTTTTTATTCTTTTATAAAATCAGTTTTTATTCTATTAAAAATCAGTTTTTTTTTTATTCCTTTTCAAAATCAGTTTTTCTTTTTAAAAAAAACAGTTTTTGAATCTTTTAAAATCAGTTTTAAAATCTTTTACAAAAATCAGTTTCATCATCTTTTAAAAATTAGTTTTTAAAACCTGTTTAAAATCAATTTTTAAACCTAAAAAAACAGTTTTTTACCTTTAAACAAATCAGTTTTAAACTCTGTTTTTATAAAATAAAGATAAAATAATAAAATAGAAAGAAGTACTTACAGAGAGGGGGGGAAATGAAGGCGTCGGAGGAGGTTTAAGGGTTAGGCGGCGGTCGACAGCAGGCGATGGTGGTTGCGTGGTTCGGCGGTGGCTCGGTTCGGGGATGTCTGGGTTCGGGGAGAGAGAGGATGGGAGCTGGAGAGAGGAGGGAGGCGGGAGGGTTAGGCGACGGTCATCGGCGGCGTTCGCCTGAGGGGTCGGCTGGCGATAGCGCTAGGGTTTTTCTTTTTCTTTTTCGTTTTGAAACTGAAATGAACGGGGGGGGGGCCTCTGAAGATAAAAGGGGGGGGGAGAAATTAATTTTTTTTTTATTATTTTATTATTTAAATTTGCAAAAGGGTTGACTTTTACATACGACCTCGAAACGAGGCCCACCGCCTGTCGTCCATAGCGTTTTACCCCCATTCCGAACACAATGGGATATGTATCGCAAGCTGATTTGATCGTTACAATCAGTTTCCTTTTGAATTTTCATTTAAATCACTATATTGAATTTTAAACGCACATTTCAAATTACCGGGGTCACATACTAACTAGAAAAATTCTAGAAAAATATTTTCTAGCTTTGTATTGACGATACGGTCCTAACAAAACTAGTTTCGTCGAATTCTGAGACCGTTTGAAAAATGGCCAATTTCCAGTCGATTAAAATCAACGAAAACTGGTCAAACGCGTTTTCTTTTGCCACGCTCACATATTGATTCGAAAAATTATGAAATTTGAAATCTAGCAATAACTTGACACTGTGGACCCAACAAAAGTGGTTTCGTCGAAATCCGAGGTCATCTGCAAAATGTCCATTTTTAAGGGCCTGAATTCCATAGCGACTATTCAGAATTTTCAACTGGACATATCTTTTGATTCCCGCTATCAAATTTCGATTGATCGGATTCGTTAGAAAGATATTCACTAACATATTTAAATATTTTTGGTTTCACTAAAATCCGGATTGTTTTGCACCCGGTATATTCAATTGAAGTTTGAAATCGAATTATCGAACTACCGCGCCATTTTCAATTCTATATATAATTATAATTAATTATATTCGTTTTCAATTGTCGATTTCAACTCAGTTTTCATCGCCATTATTTAAAATATTTATTTTAAATATTTAAAATCCATTATTTTAGCCAATTTAAAAAATTTAAAT
This sequence comes from Allium sativum, assembly GCA_030737875.1. Lineage (NCBI taxonomy): Eukaryota > Viridiplantae > Streptophyta > Magnoliopsida > Asparagales > Amaryllidaceae > Allium > Allium sativum. The sequence continues at coordinate 215,372,391 of CM060916.1, read as the reverse complement.
TGGTTCAGATTTTCTGGGTCGTTACAATCTCCCCCACTTAAAACTTTTCGTCCCCGAAAAGGAATAAAGTCGAAAGTGTTTTGATAAATCTACAATCCCACAATACAACAACCAATTTGTTCTTTATATTCAGAGTATAGAATAAACAATGCACTTCCATGGGAAGAAAATAGCAACAGAATAGAGAATTAAACGGTAATGCAAAGTAGGGTAAATGTACCTTGCACCGGAGTCATTCAGAGATATCTACTCGGCATCTAGGATAAGCTTTCTGAATGCTCTCCTCAGTTTCCCAAGTACAATCTCGCGGATCTCCACTCCATTGCACTTTGACTAAGTGAACCTTCTTGTTCCTCGGCTCTTTGGTTTCTTTGCCGATAATCTTTAGCGGCTCACGCCTCACAGCTAATTCTGGAGTAATTTCAATGTCCTGCTGAGCTGCTTCTTCCACGATCAAGTCTGGATCATGAACGTGCTTTCGAAGTTGAGATATATGAAATACATCATGCACTCCGGGCAACCAGTCAGGCAGTTTGACCCTATAAGCGAGAGTTCCAATCCGTTCCAGAATAGGAAACGGACCAATAAATTTAGGCGCTAACTTTCCAGTTTTACCGAACCTGATAACTCCTCTCATCGGCGATACTTTCAAATATACATAGTCGCCAACTTCGAAGGATATATCTCTTCTTCTTTTATCGGCATAGCTCTTTTGTCGGCTTTGAGCGGCGAGCAATCGTTTCTTAATAAAATCGACTTTGTCGGCAGCTTCTCGAATCATATCGGGACCCAACACAAGTCTATTTCCAGGCTCGACCCAACAAGCAGGAGATCGGCACGGTCTACCATACAATGCTTCGAATGGCGACATTGTCAGACTCGCCTGGTAGCTGTTGTTATAAGAGAACTCAGCCAAATGTAGATTGTCTTCCCATGATCCACCGAAATCTATAACACAAGCCCGCAATAGATCTTCTAGAATGCGATTCACCCTCTCAGTCTGACCGTCTGTCTGAGGATGATAAGCGGTGCTCAAGTTTAACTTCGTTCCCAGTTCGACTTGAAATGCCTCCCAGAATTTACTAGTGAATATCGTATCTCTATCACTTACTATGCTGAGCGGCACTCCATGTAGTCTAACTATTTCCCTGAAGTATATCTGCGCCAGACTCTGAGCAGTTCTGTTTGATCTGACAGGTATGAAATGGGCGGTCTTCGTGAAGCGATCTACGATCACCCAAATACTGTCATTTCCTTTTCTGGTCCTGGGCAAACCATCGATGAAATCCATAGAAATATGTTCCCACTTCCAGCCAGGAACTTCTAGTGGTTGTAACAATCCAGCCAATTTCTGTTGGTCGCTTTTGACTAGCTGGCAAGTGGGGCATCGGCTGACATACAAAGAAATGTCCCTTTTCATCGACTTCCACCAGAAAGTGTGTTTAATGTCATTATACATTTTGCTTACTCCCGGATGGATACTGAGTTTTGACTTGTGGCATTCATCCAATACTTCCTTTCGAAGTTCAGGAATGTTAGGAACGCATATTCGACCTTTGAGCCTTAGAATCCCCTCATTATCAACTTGAAAACTCGAGGGTTCGCCTTGTTGAATTATCCCTCTGATCTTCTGAATGAAGTGATCATTTTCCTGAAGAGCAGAAATCTTATCTAGCAATGAAGTCGTGATGATAAAACTGGCGATCATTACATTCTTTCGGCTTAATGCATCAGCCACGACATTGGCTTTTCCTGGAGTATATATAATTTCAAAGTCATATGCGGCAAGAAACTCCAGCCAACGTTGTTGCCTCAAATTCAGGTCTTTCTGAGTGAACAGATACTTTAACGACTGATGATCTGTAAATAGTTCGAATCTCTCACCGAGAAGATAGTGTCTCCAGATTTTCAAAGAGAATATGATAGCCAATAACTCAAGATCATGAGTTACATAGTTTTTCTCGTGTGGCTTAAGTTGACGGCTAGCATAAGCAATTACTTGGCCTCTTTGCATTAACACTGCGCCAAGGCCTTCTCTAGAAGCATCAGTCCATACTTTTAAATCTTGGTTGCCATCGATGATGGTTAGCACTGGAGCAGTTGTTAATCTTAACTTTAGCTCTTCGAAAGCCTCCTCACTTTCTTGAGTCCATTTGAACTTAGAATGCTTCTTTGTGAGCTTCGTCAAGTGGCCAGATATCTTCGAAAAGTTTTTAACGAACTTCCGGTAATAGCTAGCCAATCCGAGAAAACTACGGACTTCAGTGGGGGTACTGGGCTGTTTCCAATTCTGAATAGCTGTGATTTTGCTTGGGTCCACAACAATTCCTTCTTTTGATACGACGTGGCCCAGAAATTTCACTTCATCTTGCCAGAATATACACTTGGAAAACTTTGCTTTCAATACATTTCTCCTGAGGATTTCTAACACTTGTTCCAGATGCTTTTCATGTTCGGCCTTTGATTTAGAGAAGATTAGAATATCATCAATAAAAACCAGAACAAATTTATTCAATACTCCTCTGAATACTCTGTTCATCAGATCTACGAAATAAGCTGGAGCGTTACATAAGCCGAACGGCATTACTAACCACTCGTAGAATAAGTCGGGGCCTCTGAACGCTGTCATTGGAACACACTCTTCGGCAATTCGAAGTTGATGGAAACCTGTAGCTAGGTCCATTCGTGAAAATACTTGTGCTCCATTTAATCGATCCAACAAATCATCAATCCGCGGCAATGGATATTTGTTCTTTATAGTCTGCCTGTTTAGATCACGATAATCCACACATAGACGTAGAGTACCGTCAGATTTTGGGACAAACACCACTGCTGCACCCCAATCAGAGAAACTAGGCCTGATCAGACCTTTCCATACTAGCTGTCGTGTTTGATTGTCTAATTCCTCCTTCTCTTTCAAGGACATTCTTCGAATAGCGTGAACTACCGGCCTTGCATTCGGAATCAAAGCAATCTTGAAATCTATTTCTCTCTGCGGAGGTAAGCGAACAACTTCTTCGAACACATCCGCATAGTTCTTGACAACAGGAATGTCTTTGATGAGGTCAGGAATATTCTCCGTGACTTCAGGAACATTTTCAATTTGGGCTGGAGAAACATCGAGAGCTGACCAGAAATCCTTTCTATTTGAAGTTGGGCCTTCACATGGTATGGTTATATAATTTCCCAATTGTGCCTTTGCCTTTACAACTCTCTCGGCGCATTTGACCTCCGCTTCATATTTGGTTAGCCAATCCAATCCCAGAATAAGATCGAATTCATCAAAATTCATGACGACGGAGATAATAGGGAATTTATAGCAAGAAAAAGAGACAGGTACTGCACAAATCCAACTGAGATCAATTGAACCCCCAACTGGATTTCGGACAGTCATTGGCTCTTTGAGCTTCTTCAAATTCAAATCCAACTTCTTGACTGCACTCTTTGCAATAAAGCTTCGTGACGCGCCTGTGTCAAACAGTACTTTAACTGGAATGTTTTTGACATTGAGCATGCCTTCTAAGACATCAGCCCTTTCCTGATCAGACGAAGATGCAGGCAATTCGGCCACTTCATTTACCTGAGCTTCATTGGTCTTTCTTAACAGCCAGCAATCTCGCTTTATATGACCGGATTGATGGCAGAGATTGCATTTTCTATTCGCTTGAAATCCTTCTTTGGATCGAAGTCTACCTTTTAATTGCTTCTTTAAAGGCCCGCAGTTTATCGACAAATGCCCTTTCAGATGGCAGTTATTGCATACGGTGGTCGTTACCAGTTCTTTCCCAGATTCAGCCCTTTTTCTCTTAGAATTGGGCTTCTTACTGACCTCTAACGTTGTTATTGCCTCGGGACGATCAGTTTCTGACTCTGTTTTATTACTAGAGCTGGCTTCCTCTTCGTACTGTAACATACCTTTCTTGTCTAGATCTTCGTACTGATAAGCCATGTATATCATTTCCGAAAAAGGAAGCTTCACATGCCCCAATACTTTATTCTGGTATTTCCTTTGAAGCCCGTGAATAAATCTCATATTTTTACTCTTCGGATTTTGAATTAGGTGAGGAGCAAAGTGAGAAAGTTCATTGAATTTCTTATGATATTCGGGAATGGTCATGTCACCTTGTATCAGATAAGAAAATTCATCACATAATCTCTCTGTTGCTTCCGGAGGAGTAAATCTTTCCAAGAAAATAACTTTGAATCTGTCCCAGGTGATATCACCTTCTGGATTATCTTTAATAACTGAATCCCACCAAAACAAAGCTTCTTCTTTGAGTGCCCAAGACGCTAGTAATCTTTTTTGATCATCTCTCAGCTTTAAACCCTCAAAGATTTTCTCTGTCGAACGAATCCAAGCTTGTGTTTCCATAATGGACTCCTTACCTAAGAATGGCGATCCACCAAGATTTCGAAATCTCTTGAATAGAACTTCTATATTGGATTCTGGCTGCGGGAGCACAACTGGCTCATTAGCTGGTCGGGCCATACTATTACTTCTTCTGATCCTGTCATTCATTTTCTAGTACTTCTGCAATTAGCAGAACAAGTGTCAGGTCACAGAAAAGATAGTTTAAAATATAGAAACACATACTTCAATGTAAATGTGTCTATCGAGGTGTAATTTCATTCTGCTTTACTCATACTAGGATATTACTGATCCTATCTGTATAGAGTTACCCGTCCTAGAACACTACTGGTTCTATTTCTGACGAGTTCGTTCAAATGTTATATTCCAGAACTAAGCTTAACCAAAGCTCTGATACCACGATGAGACGACCCGATTTCCCGTTCTCACGGAAACAAGGTTATCTTTTGGAATATAACACAGAAACAGATAATAGCAGAACAGAATTAAATAAATACACCAGAATGAACAACAAAATATACTGGATAAAAGTAATCATCAGAGTTACACAGTATACAGGATCTTACTTAGTACAAATACAGTTCAGCTATACATAAATGTCTACAGCGGAAATAAACAAAATATGTACAATAGGAGCTGAACAGCATAAAAGGAAATAAATGATAGAATCCATCTGGTTGCGTGGTTCGGCGGTGGCTCGGTTCGGGGATGTCTGGGTTCGGGGAGAGAGAGGATGGGAGCTGGAGAGAGGAGGGAGGCGGGAGGGTTAGGCGACGGTCATCGGCGGCGTTCGCCTGAGGGGTCGGCTGGCGATAGCGCTAGGGTTTTTTTTTTCTTTTTCGTTTTGAAACTGAAATGAACGGGGGGGGGGGGGGCTCTGAAGATAAAAGGGGGGGGAGAAATTAATTTTTTTTTTATTATTTTATTATTTAAATTTGCAAAAGGGTTGACTTTTACATACGACCTCGAAACGAGGCCCACCGCCTGTCGTCCATAGCGTTTTACCCCCATTCCGAACACAATGGGATATGTATCGCAAGCTGATTTGATCGTTACAATCAGTTTCCTTTTGAATTTTCATTTAAATCACTATATTGAATTTTAAACGCACATTTCAAATTACCGGGGTCACATACTAACTAGAAAAATTCTAGAAAAATATTTTCTAGCTTCGTATTGACGATACGGTCCTAACAAAACTAGTTTCGTCGAATTCTGAGACCGTTTGAAAAATGGCCAATTTCCAGTCGATTAAAATCAACGAAAACTGGTCAAACGCGTTTTCTTTTGCCACGCTCACATATTGATTCGAAAAATTATGAAATTTGAAATCTAGCAATAACTTGACACTGCGGACCCAACAAAAGTGGTTTCGTCGAAATCCGAGGTCATCTGCAAAATGTCCATTTTTAAGGGCCTGAATTCCATAGCGACTATTCAGAATTTTGAACTGGACATATCTTTTGATTCCCGCTATCAAATTTCGATTGATCGGATTCGTTAGAAAGATATTCACTAACATATTTAAATATTTTTGGTTTCACTAAAATCTGGATTGTTTTGCACCCGGTATATTCAATTGAAGTTTGAAATCGAATTATCGAACTACCGCGCCATTTTCAATTCTATATATAATTATAATTAATTATATTCGTTTTCAATTGTCGATTTCAACTCAGTTTTCATCGCCATTATTTAAAATATTTATTTTAAATATTTAAAATCCATTATTTTAGCCAATTTAAAAATTTTAAATTGGTTCAGATTTTCTGGGTCGTTACAGAACAGTATTATTGAAGATATCGTTCACAACAACCCAAAATCACATTCCATTAATTATCGGGTTAAAGAACAAGTGTTATTTAAAACACCATTCACGATAAACCCAAAAATCAATTCAAATTCAATTCCAATTAAATACCATTTAATTGGTACTCTTCATTAAATCTAAATAATAAGATTTAATCTTTTTCTCAACTGGGTTTAAGAACAGTGTTAATGAAGACACCATTCACGACAAACCCAAATCACATTTGATATTAAAAACAAGGCTCTGAATAGAAAATATATCGGCTTATATTCAATATCAAATTCTACGACCAACAAATATCGTATTGGAAATAACGATATATATATATATATCTTTCAAATTTCCACAACCATATTTGTATAATCATGAAATCCAACATTGAAATATTCCGAAGATAATTTCGATTCAAATCCATTCCAATTCGTATATTGGAAATTCCGATTATTTTCAAAACCACTTCAAATTCAATTTATCTATTTGAAAATATTGGATTATAATTCTAGTTCAAAGCTAGTTCATTTCGATAAAAATATATTTTTATCCTTGCAAATGTGGAATTTTTCATCCCAGTTCTTTCCAAATCATTTCTTATGATTTCAAACAAATTATTGATATTTTTAATAATTTTATCAAGGCGCGTACAGTTGATTTCCATCAACGGCCATCGAACTGCACTTACAACGACCTTTTCCAAATTTGATTTGGACATAATTCCAAATCCAACCGCTAGATTTCAGATTTCTAATATTCATTGGAAAGCTCTTTTCGATATGAACCCAATGGTTCCGGTTTCAGGAGAATCCGACGGTCGGATCTCCCGCAATGTCCATTCGAAGCCAATGGTCAAAATTCACGAACTGCCGCAGCGCAGCGCATTCTATTCAAGCCATTATATATATATTATATATATATTATATATATTTCATCGATTTCCTTTTAAAACGTATTTTATAAATCGTTTTAAATTCGTTTTCAAAACTATTTCAACTTCATTTCAAATTCAAATCAAAATTGAATTTTTCCTTCTAAATTCGTTTTAAATTCATTTCAAATTGATTTCAATTCAAATCGATTTTTAATTCAATTTCAGTTCGTTTTCAATTCAATTTGAATTTTAAATTTATTCAATTTCAATTCGAATTCATTCTATTCAATTTCAATTCGAATACAATTCTATTCAATTTCAGTTCGAATTCAATTCTATTCAATTTAATTCGAATTCAATTCTATTCAATTTCAATTCGAATTCAATCCTATTCAATTTCAATTCGAATTCATTTCTATTCAATTTCAATTCGAATTCATTTCTATTCAATTTCAATTTGAATTCATTTTCAAAACATTCGATTTTGAAATCAGTTTTCAATATTCATTATAAAACAAATAAAATCGACAAAATTCTCGTTCGTGTTAAAATGGCGTGTAACTACTTAACACGACTTAACATTTCAATATTCAAAGAATATTATTTTTAAATTATTCGATAATTCTGAACTCGAATCAGATACAGTCAATTACCATATAATTTCAGTTATATGGATTTCATCAAATTCATATATACAACAATGACGATAAACACCCAACCATCATCCAAAGTGCGTTGTACACTGTATAAGCATCAAGTATAAATATTTAACGCTTATAACAGCCTATCAATCAATCGGTCGATATACAACTAATTATTGGGATTAGTGTATGTTATATATCATCTCAATACCCGTGTAGGGTTTTCAAACAATCAAACACAGATTTTGTTTGTGTAGTGGGGCGATGTGTAAAATTTATCGTCCCAATCAATATCAGTCAAATGTATGTATATAAACAAATCGTCCGATTTGTTTATATTTATATACACGTTAAAAGTTCTATTTTCAACTATAAAATATTTTATTTCATTTCACATCACACAATCAACTACACATCAAAATCAAACAAACAAGCATACAAGCCGTCCATGGTCTATGGACGACGGGTGTCGGGTGCTACTAAACACCGTCTGCATCCTAGTATATATTTTAACTAGAACAAGAAAAATTTAAAGTGAGAAGTTCTCACAGAGGGTTCCACTTCGTCGTGCTTTGCTCCTGAACTGCTGAACCGTCTGGATCTATTTGAAATTCCAATGCAGTTCTTTTCACGCTGTTCATAATAAGAATTATATTTTTATCACTTCATTTCAATAAATAAAAATCATATTTTTAAACTGATCTTTCATATATAAAAATCCTATTTTTATCGAAGTAAAAATCATATTTTTATTTCTACTTCATATATATTTACCACGCTTCTTTCTATATAAAAATTATATTTTTATATTTCTACTTCTAATATAAAGATCGAATTTTTACTACCTATATAATATAAAAATCGTATTTTTATACTTCTATAAATTCAATCTTTTCTATTATAAAAGTATAGTCTTCCTTTATATAGAAATCAAATCTTTACATAAGGAAAAATCTAATTTTTCTATTTCTAAAAATCTTATCTTTTTATATCTAAAAATATAATCATTACTATATCAAAAATATAATCTATAATGAATTAAAAATCGAACTTTTTCTTTATATAAAAATATAATCTTTTTCATTTCTATCGCTACACATACAATTAAAATCATACCTTTTGTTATTTTAAAAATCACATTTTTATTCGACTAAAAATTGTGTCTTTATACTTCTAAAAATCAAAACTTTATATAAATAAACCTCCTAACCTTATATAAATTAAAATCCTACCTTATATAAGTGAAAGATCAGAAATTTATTTAAATAAAACTAAAAAAACATTATTTAAATACTCACATTCGTTTCAGCGAAGGGGAGGGGGTGAGAACGGTGCACCGGAGTCAGTGGAGGCGTCGGAGGCAGCAGTGGCGGGTGGCGGCTTGAATCCGAAACCAAAAAATGGCCAAAATCGGACCTTTATGGAGGAGGGGGGGTCCACTGTCGGGATTGGGGGTTGTAGAGGTGGTGCAGGGCGTTGGTTGTCGGAGGAGAGGGCTGCGCGAGGTCTGGTGGCGGTTTGGCTGAGGGGGTTCGCGGTCTCGCGTGGAGGAGGGGAGAGAGAGAAAGGAGAGAGGGAAGGAGGGAGAGAAGGGGTGCAGACTTGGGGGAAGGCGGCGGTGGCCCACCCTCGGCGGTGCGGCTGCCTCCCCATTCGATCCCCTTTTTTTTGGTTGAAAATGAAATCGGGGGGGGGGGGGGGAGGGGGCTGAGGGTATAGGAGAGAGGGAGGGAGATATTTTATTTTTTTTAAATTTATTTAATTATTTAATCTCAAAAAGCAACTTTTAATTTAGACCTCGAAATCGAACCCACCGACTGTCGTCCATAGCTAATTACGCCCATTCCGAACACAATGGGTTATGTATCGTAAGTTGATTCAATCGTTTCGATCAGTTTTCGTCAAAATCAAAATTTAACTCTATATATTGAATTTGAACGCACATTTCAATTTACCGGGGCCACATACGAAGTCTAAAAATTCCCAAAAAATATTTTCTAACTTCGTATCGACGATACGGTCCTAAAAAAACTAATTTCATCAGATTCTGAGACCGTTTGAAAAATGGCCATATTCCAGTCGATTAAAATCAACTGAAACTGGTAAAACGCGTTTTCCTTTGCCACACTCACATATTGATTCGAAAAATTACGAATTTTGAAACCTAGCAATAATTTGACATCACGGATCCAAAAAAAGTGGTTTTGTTGAAAACCGAGGTCGTTTGCAAAATTTCCATTTTTAAGGGCCAGAATACCATAGCGACTATTTTGAATTTTCAACTGGGCATAACTTTTTATCCCCGCTATGAAATTTCAATTTTTCGGATTCGTTGGAAAGATACTCTCAAATAGATTCTAATATTTTTGGTTTTGCTAAAATCCGGTTTATTTTGCACCCGATTTGTTCAATTGAAATTTGAAATCGAATTATCGAACTACCGCACCATTTTCAATTCCTTTTATATTTAAAAAAAATATTTATATTCTAACGACGATCTATATAAATATATACGTTCAATTCTAATAGAAATAAATTTCTCATCACTATTATTTAAAATAATTCATTTTAAATATTCAAACTTCATTAAAATTGCCAAAATAAAAAAAATTAAATTGGCTCGGATTTTCCGGGTTGTTACATTACAAGTTCAGGTGTGGATGCTATGAACTTCAGAAGATGTGCTAGAGGAGTTCAGACGTATCATATATATTTAGTGTGTATTCCACTGTTTGTTATATATGAGGATAGACTATTATAACTGTCCAGATGTGTCGGCTGTAAGTTGTTCTTTGATGATCGTAAGTATTTATTTCAATCTCTCAAATAAAGATTTATTTCTATATTAAATTTTATTCTGCTGCGATGTGAGACTCTGATTCCGTTGTGTTGTTATTCTTCTTCTTTTTCTACTATTCTAATATTTCTTTCATTCTTATCTCTCCCTCTAATTTCTTTCTATTAACTATCTGGTATTTTCGGTACTTGGTTTCTGGCAAGTAATACAGGTTTATGTATTATTATCAGAATTCGGGCGTCGAATCGCTGGGTTGTTACAATGCACTTGGAACTCAATAATTGCCTTGGCTTTTCCGTACCATTTCTTATTGACCTAGTTGTTAAAATGGTGCACCCTCTTCTAATCTCTAAGATGAAATTCTAGCTTGTACGTGAGCACTTGTATATGTACTGTTCTTAGTACTATTCTCCGCTTTTCCATATTTATGTCCCTTTTTGCGCTACTGTACGAATATCAGATATACTACCTATGTGAACCATCCCTTATAATTGTTTCCATACAGAGACAACTCCCTTGCTATTAAATCAATCTAATCAAAAAATTCTTTGGCTTAATGACTTGTTTGACTCACAGTCTACTGGTGGTGTTATTATACTTTGTTAACTCTATATGCTTTGTAATTGTTGCTTGTAATTGCTTCTACCAGTTAATATTTGCAATCTCCATAGTATGTACTTTAGTTTTTACACCATATGCACCTATAACTGTGACCTGCCTATTCGGGATGGGTGTATAATGTTGCTTTGAAAACCCAGTTGAGTAAGATATGTTATGCATGCTCTTATTTTGGAAATAAATCACTAATTGAGCTCTGGATTTGATTTGTTTCCTTGTCATTTCACATGAATAAGCTGCATTTGCATATTTTAATCATACGCATGTATATATGTATACCGGTATGTATATACATGTATTTGGTGAACTGATATAATTAACTTGATAAATGATGTGCTAAATTGGATTTGTGCTTCGTCGAAACTGCTATATATTGACCCTCTTTAGTCGTGAATTGATTTCTGGGATCTTTAGTTGGCCACATTCATAATATTGTTGCTTTTTTTAATAAAAAGGCTGAAGTCACCTATAAAGATTAGCATGTCTCTAAATTGGCATACTTGAACAGGGTTATTCTATGCCTTGCATCCCTAGTGCACGTGGTGATACATACAGTTACGTATAAGAAAAATATTTTGTTCACGAGTGTTCACCTAGTTTCTAAAACATGAACAGACGATGTTGACATAACCATTATACACTTAAAAATCCTATTTGTTTAATTTGAACTATGTATATGTGATAAAACTGAAATGAAAGTTGCATTTTTCACCTGTATGGTGGTTTTTATATCACTACCTTCATTTATGCTGTGGTGAAACTAGAATGAGAGTTTGCCTTTACCACCTTAAGTTCTTCCAGACTTATAAAACTTGGCACTATGTATCTTCCCTATCTTTTGTTGCTCGTATGTGGGTATGTAGTTTACTTCTTGTATATATTTTTAGTATGCTGCCTTGATTCATTTTATTCCTAGTGGCTTCTATTTTTTTCAAAACATTTCAACATTTTTCTTATGGGTTCGATATACTCGAATTTAATGATTTAGTATGGATTAACTATTATAATTTAGTGTTTTATTGAAGTTGACTTAATTGAACAGTCAATCCTGACTCGAGTGTTTTGAGTTTTGCATGAATGCTTGAGTCGGACCGAGTGTTACAGACTTGAAGATTTCAGCCAGCGAAGTTAGAGAGTGGTGAAGACGCGTGCTCTAGATCGAAAAATCTGTAATTTAGGTATAATTTTATTTAATTAAAACTCTATGTATTTATTTTTTGCTATATAAAAGTATTGTATAAACTCTGATATTTTTGTAATAAAAGTTTCATTGTGAGATATTGTCTATTATTCTGTTCGGTGATTCTATGTTTGACTTTGTTTAAACCTAGTAAGTAATAACAATCTGTCATTTTATACGGATCGAGTTGTTTTAATTAGTGACTTGAAGTGGTCAAATTATTGTCATGGAACGAGAATAGCTAATCCTTTATCTTATTCCTATCATTATTTGTTCAATTTTAGCAATGAAGTTATGCTATTGACGTGTGGATTCGAAGTTTAGACAGGTTACCTGTATGATGGGTCATCTCAGATGTTAGGAGAAAAGAAGTTCTTTTTAGGAGTACGTATTGTAGGCGCACTCGAGTGTTGACCAGTGAAGCATTACTTGGAATGGATTATTTTACTCCCTAACCTATCTTTTGGTAGATTAGTGTGGCACTTGTGTTGGAGCTTTCCGCATATATTTTAAGGAATTAGCTGGACTTCATTCATAGCGAAACGATTTTGGAGAAAAACCAAGTAGGGCACTTTTGAAAAGGATTAATGAGTGTAAGAATTTTTGGATTTAAGGTGGCATTCGTCTTTGTTACAAAGACGAATAGTTTCTTTGGCTCAGTAGTAATCATGAGTGAATTATTTTGGAAGGAAATATTTCTCTTTGACTCGTGTAGATGGTCTTTTAAAAATTGAGAGCCAGATTTTCCCAATGGTCAGATTTTCTTGCTTGTGGTTTCCATTAATTTTTTCGAATAGTTTTTATACCTTTTACGCTAGCTTGTGCCTAAGACTAGTTATTGACTTGTGTGGTAGGGAGACTGAGGTATGTAGTAATTTGGTATGGGTCTATGGATGACATGTTGGTTTAAAACATAGAAGGGCGAAGGATAAAGTTGGTATACAAGGATTGCGATACCTTGTATGCGCATAAACCCAAGATCAAGATCTTTGAGTATGATTTTCGGAAAAGTAAGAAATTTTCTTTGATTAATGGGATATTATGGAAAGTATTCCCAACCTGTAGGCTTGGTCTACCTCACCAAGAGAAGTTTAGTTTTTATGAAAACAAATTGGGAAAACCTTCTTTAGGTTAATGCTTTAGTGCCAATTTTAGCAAGTGAAATTGGTAAGAAAACTATAAGCGTAGTTATCTTGGATTAACTACTATTAGTTTGTTATGGGAGAGGGTCCATTACCTATTTTAGGGGAGTCTAAATTAGTAACTATATATTATTGGTTATTTGTTTACTTACTAAGGATTGGGGCGTAAGACAAGGAAAACTTATTTGATTTGAGTGTCCAATGATTTTTGAGATTTCCTTGTAAAAGTAAGGATGTAGTTAACAATTCTTGCCTTTTGAGTTTAAGAGCTCATGTAATTTCTATGGAAATATTTTTTGATCCTAAAAGATGTAACCCTAGATTGTATTTTAATATTGGATAGGAATTTACCATTTGTTATGTTCTATTATTGAGATTTGGTGCTTATCAGGATTTTGTCATTAGGACAAAAGAGGTGGATCCTAGGAGTTCAGGCTAAACCTTTATATGACCGCAAAATTGAGGTTAGTGAATAAATGATTAAAAGAATATAGAGTTTAAACAGATAACTATGTTCCAAGGCAAGAATTGAAAGAGGGAGTACTTTGAGGAAAATAAAAAATTGTGGAACCACTTTGATTCGAAACCTCATATGCATATAATTTTAGATATAGAAATTTTAAAGGGAGTTATATGTTTTAATATGTAATTCATATTTTTGGAAATTTTATAAAAGAAATTGTATATATAATTCAAAAAGGAATTTTTGTAACTGAAAGCTTACCTCGCTAAGCTTTTTTTCAAATAAAGTTTTGAAATTTAAATATATATACATACATATATATATATATATATATTATGAATTTGAACTATTTAAGTGGGTCCTTATGGGGTTGGACAACATAAGCGGAACAAACTGGGGAACACAAGACAGTAAAGGTAAAGACTTAAAATCAGATGGTGGAAAATAGAAAAATGTTACTCTTTTTGCAAGGTTGTGCAAGCTTTGGGATTAGTTCGCTTGTAATATTTTAATGGAATATTTCTTCCTAAATTAACTAGGATAGATGAGATAGAAGAACTCTCCCAAAGATCTCCTTAGAATAAGTCAGCAATCTTAAGAGGAACTATTCAGTTTGAAAGATTGGAAGGTACGAGTTAATAGCAAGTCATTATGTGGTGAGACATTGACAGATTCAGTTATGAAATCTTTTATCTCAAAGAGAGAGTTCAAGTTTCTTACCCATGTTCTTTTGACAAATATTTCATCTATGATATTATATCAGTAGCTTCTTCGTTCGATTGGGGACTTTCTTCTAAGATATCCTTGGGACGGGTGGATCTTAGGATCTGAGCCTATATATGGTAGGATATGTTTGAGACATTTTATGGTAGATGTTTGCAAATAGATGCAAGTGTTTGCAATTGGATGCAGTAGATACGTACATACACATTAGGCACTAAGATCGGCTGAACAGGACACTTGCATATGCATATGGATATGTGTGCATATTATTATTATTTCTATGGATGTAAAATATGGATACTATCACTTAGTTGTTGCATTTGGATGGTGTTAGATGCACACATATATAACTATCATTATCAATAGGATTATTTTATACATTTGGATTCATGGCACAAACATAATTGCATAAAAAGGAGGTCAACTGAATCAGTAGACCACCTAATCTTTTGCATTAGTTAGGGTCATATACACCACATTATTGCATAATAACATAAATTGCATTAGAAAAGTTAAGGAATATGGTTTCCAGTGGATGATGGATGTGTAGATGGATGTAGAAAAAACTTATATCATTCTTTCACTTTGGAGATTTTAGGGGCGAAATCCTTTAAGGAGGGGAGAATGTAACAACTCAAATTTTTAACAAACAGTAATTAATACAAAAATTAATTAAAGAATAAGCTGAAAAATAAAGAGGGATTGGGCAACATGAGTAGTGCCATTGGGTCTGTTACAATTTTTAGATAGACATTTGGTTTGCTAAAATTGGATTTAAAACGAAGAAGTTATGAGCTAAAGACCTAAACTAGAATTTAAAATAAAAATAATAATATTAAAATGGTATGTCCATGGGATGACCCAGATACGACAGGGTCGACCCATGTGGAAGGTGGGTCGACCCAGCTATATATTGGGTTAACCTAGGTCGTGGCCTGGTAACGTGTTTACCAGGCACTAATTTGACCGGACCGACTGAATTTTTCGTGACGTTTTCGGATCCTTCTTTCCATCTGATGGCCCAGGTTGAAAACCTAAAAATCTCAGGAACCTACGCTCTTCACTTCTAATACAAATATGCCTCTAATCTAGGCTAAACCCTCACAACTCCATTCCCTTTCTCTGCGTCACCTATACAGAAATTCTTCCTAAAAAATAATGGAGTTCTAAGATTTAGTTTTTTTATACACAAATCGGAGGGCTATTTATATTTAGATCTGGAGATTCCTACCAGGTCCATTTGGATAAGCATATATTTAGATGAGATTTCTATGATTACATGATTTCTAATAAGTTGAGGTTAAATTTATTCAATAGTAGGTGTAGTGTTTACAGATGAATTTTTCACAATTGTATAAAGATCCAGTTTATTTGTAGCTTGTTTTAGATTTAGTTGTTCTTAATTCTTTTTGTGCAAATCCTTCTGTTTATTCCTACAAATTCTGTATTATTATGTTCAGATTTATGTGTATTATTATGTTTGGATCTGTTTTCCCTTTTTCCTACATAGTTTTTCTTGGTTATGCCCATATATACCAAAAAGATATATTGGTATGATTGAATTAGATATAGGATTATATGCTTAATAACCTGCTCCTAATTATTCTTTTGTCCTACGCTAAGATTTGGGGTAAATTTAATTATTTTGAAGTAATTGAACTGAAATTGGACATAATAAAAAACTTTAAAAAAGGAACAACTAAATGAAATTTGATTGGTACTATATAATTTCTCCATTTAATTTACAGTTTGTTTGCCTTAAGTTTAGATCATTTGAGAGCCTACACCTTTACCCTTTTCCTCACGACGAGTTTAGGGCACTTGAGAGCCTAAACCTTGCCTTATTATTTCTGCATACATTTGGAAAATAATGGTTGGGTATAATAGGGTTAAACGAGGGAATATTGAATAAACACTTGTTGTATATAACAATTATATGACTTTTGTTTGATGCTAACAACCAAATATGTATTATTATAAATGTGTTTGTTATTATGTTGTTATACTACATCACAGACATGAATATAATATTTATATTTATATGGAATACTACTGCACGAGAATCCAAATAATCAAACAGTATTTTATTTAAATATAATATTTTATTTCAACATTTAAACAGTACAAATATTCACTCTCTTTGTTACTGTACATGTACATTTACACTCAAATATTCATATTCACATAAAATCCAAGCTCTAGTCATGGATGGTTAAGAGATTACTTATAATTTAAGCTGCGACTGACCTCATTTAAAAATCCAAGATCTAGTTATGCGTGGTCAGTGTGCTCTTAAATAAAAAAGAAAAAGGAAAGGAATAATTGGTTTATTTATATGAAATTCTCCTTGGTGTGTAAAAACCAGCCTATCAATCCATTTTTTCTAAATTGTGAAATGTGTTAATATATTATGATATTTATGATTTGCTGATTTATAACTATTGGGATTTGAGATTAATTGATTGCGTCACTTATGTTGAACTTATAACTGTAGTCCAAACCAATCAATGTTTTATGATCAATTTTATCAAAACACTTTAGAAAATAATTGGAAATCATATATTTTAAAACTCTCTCCATTTATATAAATGTAATCGTAAATTCATCGTTCTACAATGTGAAATTTACCACTAGTTCTTAGAATATTATGATTTTTGTTTGACTGATTGAGATTTATGATGATCGTTCTTCCTCTTAAGGTGATTATATATTTTTAGTCAATTATTTCATCATTTTTTAATTTCTGTATCCTTTTGATGATAACAAAAGGGGGAGAATGGGTTGAAATTTTGATTTATGAGTGAATATTTTATAAATATTTTAATATTGAAAATTCCATTAAATTTTCATTCTTTTCACCCATGCACATTTATAGGGAGAGTTTCTGTTGTAGGGGGAGCATTCAAATAGGGGGAGTTCAATGCTTCACTGTCAAACATGTTTACTATGCTCAAAATATTTTATTTGTTTGTCATCATTAAAAGGGGGAGATTGTTGTATATAACGTTATTGTATACAATAATTACATGATTTTTCTTTGATGATAACAACCAAATATATATTATTTAAATGTCTTTGTTATTGTACTGTTATACTACATCACAGACAGGAGTATAATATTTATATTTAAATAGAATACTACTGCACGAGAATTCAAATAGTCAAACAGTATTTTATTTAAATATAATATTTTATTTCAACATTTAAATAGTACAAATTTTATAACTCCACTATTTGTACATCTAAGTCACTATATAATTTCATATTCACATACAATTCATTTTCATATACATATGTCCCTCACTACAAGTCATTCTGTCACTCATGCACATTTACACTCAGATATTCATACACTCTTTCTCTGTTACTGTTATTGTCTAGTCTTCTATTTTCACAGCTTCCAGTCAGTCCAGTTACCATCTGCTTACCTGTCACATGAAACACACACATAGTACACTACAATAGAAATAAAACTGAAGTGCATACAAATATAAATATAATTTTAAATTTTATTTACCTCAGAATTTCGGTGTATTTCTCATCATTTTTCATGGCTTTATCTAATTTATATATCCATCCATCTGTGTCTTGACAACTTGTGATATTCACAGTGATACAATATAAATACCACAAGGCAGACAGTATACTCTGGTGTTCACAGATCAGCCTCAACACATTACACTGGTTTGCTGATCCAAACCATCATCAAAATTATCGGATTCTGAACAGCCACAACTTAGGTGTAGCGGTCTGCTGATAAAAATATTCATGTCTATCATTCGAATAGCCACACACACACACACATATATATATATACACACACACACACACACACACATACATGTATATATACATATACGTATACATGCAGTCAACACAGTGTCGAGCTCAAGACAGTAAAGATCAAGGCTGCAAGGTTCATAGTTCAAGTGTATCTAAAATGGTCTAGCAACTCGAATACATGTACAAGTTCCATATGGAGCAGCGTGGACAAAAACAAGTAAGCAACTCAGGAACTATGCAAGTGCCCAAGTACATATATGCAGCAGCATGAAAGTGTTCACAGCAACAATGCGATACTAGATAGGAGCAACAGCATGGCTACATGATGCAGTCCTAAATACAAATGCATGGCCAAGAAAAATCACAAACACATTACAGCATTTCAGAATGTATGGGTGGAACAACATATACATGCATGTGAAAGTGAAAAACTCAAATGCATAGGTGGTGCAATGTAGTTTCATAGCAGCAATGTTGGACTTTTTTACATGCAAGCATATACATACATGGTGCAGCCAAGAATCAAGTGAATTTGGTGCAAGTATAAGATATGGCGAAACCAGCATGGGTAGTAAAAAGTGCATGACAACAAATATTATTCATATACAGGTGCGTGGTGGCACAAAAACTGAGTGCAACATGGTTCTTTCTCATGTTCATGGCCAAGATAACAAAGGGTAAATGCTAACATGTCAACAAATGATCAAGTGTCTTTTTTATTCCAGAAAATCACAAGACTTTTTTTACTGGACTCAAACAAGCCAAGAAAGGTTGGTTTGAAGATCAAGAAATCATAGCAGTCAAACTAATGCAAGTGTAACCAAAGAAAACATGATGACATATCTAAATAAAGGTGCAGTTTTCAAATGCAAGTCAACACAGAAACAAGTACACAAATGAGTCGAGACAGAACAACAAATCACAAGGGCAGTTCAAGTTTATGTCTACTAGAATCTATACATTAGCAAGAGTGACACAGCTGTGTAACATACAAAAAACAACAAAGGGAAAAGCACAAGTATGTAACAGCCTAGAAATATGATTTAGCAGCACCAAAGGTAATCATGCAGGTTAGATACAAGCGTACACAAGGAAGTCATGATCATGATGGCTCATAATGGTGAGTGCAAACAAATACGCATCAGCCCAGAAGAACAGTGGTGAAAATGGAGTGCACATTTATATAAACAAGGGAGCAGTTTTAGGAAAAACAATTAATAGTCAATCAAGTAGCTTGAAATATCAAGCAAGTGATTTGGCAAAGTCTGCTTGTATACTGAAGTCATGGCATCAACTTTTGGCAAGCATAATATTTGCCAAGAACACAATAGTGAAATCAAAGGCAATAGTTTTTTGGCATGTTTTGTTTGGCATCAAGTATTTCAGAAAATCATAGTGAATATTTTTCTGAGAAATTCATTTTGCTTCTCCAGAAAACAATCAATATCAATCACAAAACGGGTAAGTTTCAGTTTAAATTATATCTCTCAATGCAACAGGAGGCAACTAATAATTCCAAGAACCTCAATCAAAGCCGATTCAATCAACAAATCATTTTTGGCATATAATCAACAAGAGGACTCAAGGCAGAACAAAAATCAACAGCCTAGACATTCAATGCCGAATATCCAGGAAATCATTTTTAAATTGAGGCAACCAAAAGAGCAAATCACGCAAAATCAGAACAAGGCAATTCATGAAATCAGAGAATAGATTATGGGGTTTCTAACCCTATATATTACACCGATTCATACTAGCATATATGATTGAAAAATAAAGAAAAACGTTTCAAAGCATATCGTAGAAATCAAGTAAAAACTCATGTTTTTCAATCAAGCAAAGCATCATTCATTCAAAGCCTCGGAGAATATAATCCAAGAATCAATTCAAACAAGCAACAATCATTCGAGATTTGGGATTCAAGGGAAACCCTAGTATTCCACCGACCACTATTTTATTTCAAAAATGAAAAGGGAAGTAGGGATCAACCAAACAAACAAGTGTGCCGACGTATTTTTCTATTTTAAGGGCTAGGGTTTTAAATTCTTTTATTTAGGAGTGTTTTTATTTTATATTGTATTTTGTTTTCCTGTTAAATCATTGAACATTTTTCTAGTGTCTGTCAAACTTGGTGATTTAGTTAGATTTTAACTAGTAGTTTACTAGAGTATATAAAAACTAGGGATTATGTGACGGCAAGGAATTTCGCTCGGTCCGAACCAGTCGCTAAACCGATCCAGGCCGTTCGAAACGCCCTATCGTTTGAGAACACGACAAATCAGAACGCATATAAAAGAACATTTCATTGTATATTACAACAATGCATCAGATTACAAGAATATACAGAGTATCAATGAATATAACACAGGAATATCAGAGATTTAAATTACATTTAAATACATAGCAGCGGAAAATAATACAATACACAACTAGAATGAGATATACGGATACAAAGCTTTCCGGATATCGTTCCAGCTGTAAACCAGGATCCTGTGAATATAAATCTGCAAAACCAAAACTACTAGCTGCCCGTGTCAAAATAAGGGCACCCAGAGTTTAGGTTAAAACAATAAACTCCAGGTCAGTCATGTGACTGGTGTGAGAACTAAAACAGTTATTAATCTTTATTTTCAAAGGTAAATCAAGGGACCACGCCGTATAACACGGAACGGGTTTCCTCCCAAGAGTACCAGTGCATAAAACAAACAGCGCAATGCTAAATAAAGAAAGATGAAGCTGTTATAAGACCCAGGTCCTATCACACAATGCAACGCAAGCCGGGGGATAGGGTTTTCCCTTATAACAGCCAAAGAATGCTTGATACGTTTAAAACAAATCATTTGATACTATAATAAGTGCATAGTGTATAAAACAACTTCAAATCATAAGTATCAATCATAGGCGACATGAGCGTCCCATGCCACTATGTCGCCATATATAGGTTTACAAATTAAAACCGCAAATGTCACGTATTTGGAAATTGGATTTCCGTCTATGAACCGAGGCAAAAGATAGTCCTCAACCGATTCGAGACAATCTAGCCCATGTCTCAGGATCAGAACGCATCAACCCTTTAGATCGTCAGGGCCGGTCCACCGATGTGGATTATTATGCCTGAACAATACGTCTCTCCGCCCTTTGGGGCGTAAGTCTGGTCCGTCAGCCGACCAGAATGCATTCGGCCGAAACCGATATAACCGAGGCGCCTCGCAACAGCAACAACCACATAAGTCAAACTCGTCAGGGCGTGTAAAACCACTGACGCCACTTCTAGCTAGAAAGAAACGCAAGTCCTCCCTGATGTCCTCTCCCGTTTTTGGTTCATACCGGGTGTGAAACACGCGAAGGAAACGTTACACAAAGCTACGCCACAAAGGCCGTGCTTTGATCATCACCACAAGACTTTGCTTTTCAACAGAAGCCTTGATCATTTGCATCTTAGCATGCCACACAGGCAAACCATCCTATGCAACCAATATCAGTCACACAGAACGAAATCCGATGTCAGACACACAGTCCATTTACAAGTCCGTTCTGGGTCTGAACGAAACCGGAGGCACCTAGTACCCCGCATATCCATCGATCTCCAAGTACGTCTGGACGATCACTAACTGTTTCCATCTTCTTGGGTGTACAGCCCAATCAAGATCATCAGTTATCACCCAAACGACGTGAAGACCTCCGGTCTTCGACCATCGTCTTCATCTTCGACTTATCGTCGTATCAGTTATTCAGAATGGGATAAACCCGGTCTTTCCGAATAACTCGCGTATATATTATAAAAGTGTTACACAAACACAACATACACCTCATTCCAACTCATTAGTCATTAACCGTAAATTAATCAAGAGAATAATTCCCCAAATATTAACCCCGAAGGCCGAAACCAACATCAGATCAATATCCAGAAAACCATTCTACTTAGCTAACCGACAGTTAGTTTCTAAATTTCACGTTCAAATCTAATTAAAGATTTAACTATCGCCTGGAGCAAAACTGGTGATACTCCATTCTCGATCTTTTCAATCTAATTAAAGATTCATTAAAACTCCACTTAGTTTTAATCTGTGACTGGGTTAAAGAATCAGTGTCATTTAAAACACGGTTCACGATAAACCCAAAGTCACATCCCATTAATTATCGGGTTAAAGAACAAGTGTTATTTAAAACACTGTTCACGATAAACCCAAAAATCAATATCAATTCAATTCCAATTAAATATTATTTAATTGGTACACTTCATTAAATCTAAATAAAAAGATTTAATCTTTTCTCAACTGGGTTCAAGAACAGTGTTAGTGAAGACACCATTCACGACAAACCCAAATCACATTTGATATTCAATATAAGGCTCTGAATAGAAAATATATCGGCTTATATTCAATATCAAATTCTACGATTAACAAATGTCGTATTGGAAACAACGATATAAATATATATCTTTCAAATTTCCGTAACAACATCCGTATAATCTCGAAATCCAACATCGAAATATTCCGAAGACAATTTCGATTCAAATCCACTCCAATGCAATCATTGGAAATTTTGGTTATTTTCAAAACCCTTTTCAAATTCAATTTATTTATTTAAAAATAAATAGAATTATAATTCTAGTTCAAAACTAGTTCATTTCGATAAAAATCTATTTTTATCTTTTCAAATACGGAGTTTTTCATCCCAAATCTTCACAAATCATTTCTTATGATTTTACACAAATTATTACTATTTTTAATAATTTTATCAAGGCCCGTACAGTCGATTTCCATCAACGGCCATCGAACTGCACTTACAGCGACCTTTTTCGAATTTGATTTGGACATAATTCCAAATCCAACCGTTAGATTTCAAATTTCTAACCTTCATTAGAAAGCTCTTTTCGATACGAACCCAACGGTTCCGGTTTTAGGAGAATCCGACGGTCGGATCTCCCGTAATGTCCGTTTGAAATAAATGGTCGAAATTCGCGAACTGCCGCGGCGCGGCGCGTTCTATTCAGGCCATTATATTATATATATAATATATATAATATATATTTCGTCGATTTCTATTTAAAACGAATTATATAAATAGTTTTGAATTCGTTTCAAAATCTATTTCAACTTCCATTTCAATTCAAAGCAAAATTGAATTCTTCTTTATAGATTCGTTTCAAAATTCATTTCTATTCAATTCAAATTTCAATTCAATTTGAATTCGCTTTCAATTCACTTTCAATTCAATTCGAATTCGTTTTCAATTCAATTCATTTCGAAATCGTTTTCAATTCAATTCATTTCGAAATCGTTTTCAATTCAATTCATTTCGAAATCGTTTTCAATTCAATTCATTTCGAAATCGTTTTCAATTCAATTCATTTCGAAATCGTTTTCAATTCAATTCATTTCGAAATCGTTTTCAATTCAATTCATTTCGAAATCGTTTTCAATTCAATTCATTTCGAAATCGTTTTCAATTCAATTCATTTCGAAATCGTTTTCAATTCAATTCATTTCGAAATCGTTTTCAATTCAATTCATTTCGAAATCGTTTTCAATTCAATTCATTTCGAAATCGTTTTCAATTCAATTCATTTCGAAATCGCTTTCAATTCAATTCATTTCGAAATCGCTTTCAATTCAATTCATTTCGAAATCGCTTTCAATTCAATTCATTTCGAAATCGTTTTCAATTCAATTCATTTCGAAATCGTTTTCAATTCAATTCATTTCGAAATATTCGATTTCAAAATTACTTTTTAATATTCATTTTAAAATGAATAAAACCGATATAAATATCATTCACGTCAAAATGGCGTCAATCTAATCAACACGGCTTCATATATTGATATTTTCAAATATTCCATTTCGAATATTTCTATTTCAAATATTTCTATTTTTAAAACTGGAATGAGGCCCAATTAATTACCATATAAAGTTAATTATATGGATTTTCATACAACACATGTATATCATAGCATTGAAAAATAATCAACCATCAACCAAAGTGCACTACACTGTATAAGCATCAAATATAGATATTCAACGCTTATAACAGCCTGTCAATCAATCGATCGACATATTTAATCAATCAGGATGAGTGAACTTCAACTTTCATCCTAACACCCGTGTGGGGTTTCAAACAATCAAACACATATTTTATTTGTGCAGTTGGGCGATGTGTAAAATTTATCTTCCCAATCAATGTCATTCAAATAAGTGTACATAAACAAACCGTCTGGTTTGTAAATGAATATTTATTTATTCACATTCACGTTAAAAATTATATTTTTAACGCTAAAACATTTTATTCCAACCTATGAATTTCTATTCAATTCATTTCCACAATAAAATGATATTTTTATTTTTCTAACATATTTTAGAAAATTTCGGCGGCATAACGGCACGATACTAGAAACGGGACGAGGCCTAGCCTTATCCCCGGTCTAGTGAAGGCCCACGCCATTCACACATCAATCAAATCAATTCGTTATGCAAACCACAAAATTTGGAGTAAGAATCTAACCTAGCCTTACTCCTTCGCCTTATAACGGCGCACGTCTAATCCTAACCAATTTATCGATTCGATTTTTCACACCACAAACCACATTCAAACCAATATCACAATCAATAACCAAACAGCCAAACAAACAAGTCCATGGTCTGTGGACGATTGTGTCGGGTGCTACTAAGCACCGTCTGCATCCTAGTATATATATATAACTAGAAAAAGAATTTTGAGTGAGAAGTTCTCACATATAGCTATCCTAGCTCCACGGCTCTTCATTGCAGAAGTCTTCGTCGTTTCGCCTTTTTGTCACCTTCGTTGTCCGCTTTCACTACATATGTAAAAATCGAGTTTTTACTTCGCTATTCAATATATAAAAATCGAATTTTTAGTTCGCTATTCAATATATAAAAATCGAATTTTTAGTTCGCTATTCAATATATAAAAATCGAATTTTTAGTTCGCTATTCAATATATAAAAATCGAATTTTTAGTTCGCTATTCAATATATAAAAATCGAATTTTTATCTCGAAGTTCAACATTTAAAAATCATATTTTTATCTCGAAGTTCAACATTTAAAAATCATATTTTTATCTCGAAGTTCAACATTTAAAAATCATTTTTTTATCTCGAAGTTCAACATTTAAAAATCATATTTTTCATGATAAAAAAAATCAAAGCTTTAAGAGCAAAAGAAAAATCTAATCTTTTTAACCAATAAAAATCAAACCTTTTTATTAATAAAAAATTAACTTTAAAATGATAAAAATCTATAATTTCTACTTATAAAAATCAGTTTTTATATTTTTTTATAAAATTTCAGTTTTTATTTTTTTATAAAATTTCAGTTTTTATACTTTTTTATAAAATTTCAGTTTTTTACTTTTTTATAAAATTTCAGTTTTATACTTAAAATAAAAATCAGTTTTATACTTAAAATAAAAATCAGTTTTAAACCTAAAATAAAATTCTGTTCTAAACCTGAAATCGAAATTAAAATAAAAATAAAATACAATAAATACTTACAGTATTTTTGAAGAAAAGGGGGGTGGGTTTCGACGCATTGAAGAAGCGGGGAGGAGGTCGCTTCAGGGCGGAGGCGGGTTTGGGTTCGCCGGTGGAGGCAGGCGTGGGCCCTTGGAGTGGCGGCGGAGGGCCTGAAGGGGAAGAGGGCGACGTTCGTTTTGGGGTTTGGGCGTTGGGGGACTGGAGGTTTCGAGGAGAGAGAAGGGGAGGGATGATCGGAGGTAAGGGAGGCGGAGGAGGGGGATGCGGCGGCGGCGTCGTGGGTGGGAGCGCGGTGGCCGTCGCCTTCCTCCGTTCTCTTTTCTTTTTTTTTTCTTTTTTTTTTATTCCATCGAAAATGAATTTGGGGGGGGGGGGCAGAGCGGTTTAACGGGGAGAAGATATTTTTTTTTTATTATTATTTTATTTTCAATTTATGTTGACTTTTACATACGAACCCGAAATCGAACCCACCGCCTGTCGTCCATAGCGTTTTACCCCCATTCCGAACACAATGGGATATGTATCGTAAGCTGATTTGATCGTTATAATCAATTTCTGTTGAATTTACATTTAAATCACTATATTGAATTTTAAACGTACATTTCCAATTAACGGGGTCACATACTAACCAGAAAAATCTCAGAAAAATATTTTCTAGCTTCGTATTGACGATACGGTCCTAACAAAACTAGTTTCGTCGAATTCTGAGACCGTTAGAAAAATGGCCAATTTCCAGTCGATTAAAATCAACTGAAACTGGTCAAACGCGTTTTCCTTTGCCACGCTCACATATTGATTCGAAAAATTATGAAATTTGAAACCTAGCAATAACTTAACATCACGGACCCAACAAAACTGGTTTCGTCGAAATCCGAGGTTGTTTGCAAAATTGCTATTTTTAAGGGCCTTATATATATAAAAATATATATAAATTCCACAGCGACTATTTCTAATTTTCAACTGGACATATCTTATCATTTCTAAGATGAAATCTCAGTTTGTTAACTTCGTTACAAAGATATAGTTATACAGATTCAAATATTTCTTGTTTCGTTCAATTCTGACTTATATTGAATTCTGTATATTCATTTGAAATTAGAAATCGAATTTTCGAACTACCGCGCCATTTTCAATTCCTTTTATAATTATATATAATTATAATATATTCTAACGACGACGTAAATAATATATACGTTTGAATTCAATTCAAAATAAATTTCTCGACGATATTATTTAAAATAATTCATTTTAAATAATCAAAATTCGCTATAATTGCCAAAATAAAAATTTTAAACTGGCCCAGATTTTACGGGTTGTTACAATCTCCCCCACTTAAAACTTTTCGTCCCCGAAAAGGAACAAAGTCGAAAGTGGTTTGATTATTCAGCTCTACGTTCGACCTGGCTTCCATTCTCCAACTTTTCAGTTTATGAGAATTTTCAAAACTTCAAAAATTTGGCTAACACCCTAAATTTTTGAAAAATTTCGCCATAACCTCCCCTGCAATGGGAGCATCGGGGAATTTCAAATAGCTTCCCCGGTCCTTCAGATCTCAAAAAGAAAAAGAAAAAGCCAAGCGGCTAGCCAATAGGCTCACAAAATCATCATCACCCAAACAAAACAGGAAATTACGTAGTAAACATGTACCTATTTGTCGGGCAAACAAATTTTATTCTCGGCTCTAGCCTCCTTGCTATGACCTGTTCAATGATATATATGTATATGCAAGCAAATACAACCAATTTTCAATATAATTCAATATTTGATTCAGTTAGGCATAATTGGCTAAAAATTATCAAACAAATAAACAAACAACACAAACATCAATCAATTAGTGAATTAGAGTTTTCAAATTCATAATTTTGATACATATACAAAAATCAGATTTTTGATGCCAAATCACAACAATAAGCCCTATCTAATTTTGGTTCTCACACCAATCAATAGGAAATATATAAATATCACATCTTCAAAACACGAACATAGATTCTGATGATGATCGATCAATCATCAGAACCATCTCCGGGTGTCTAGAATGTGATTCTATATCTATCCAGTATATTAAAATTTCAAATACACGTTTGCAAGGCGTATATGCAAAATCTTTATATACTGGACTGTCCAACTCAATATAAATAGATAATCAAATACGAATAATTGATTTAAATTTTCAAAACAAAAATTTGTTTTCACTTTAAAAATTTACTCTTCACACTCGTTCTAGGATACTACTGATCCCATCTCTAACGAGTCATTCTCATTGGATATTGCTAATCCAATATCTGATGAATTCTTTCATATGGTTCTAATGTGCCTTGTTCTCCAGCTTTGTAAACCAAAGCTCTGATACCAACTGTGACGGCAAGGAATTTCGCTCGGTCCGAACCAGTCGCTAAACCGATCCAGGCCGTTCGAAACGCCCTATCGTTTGAGAACACGACAAATCAGAACGCATATAAAAGAACATTTCATTGTATATTACAACAATGCATCAGATTACAAGAATATACAGAGTATCAATGAATATAACACAGGAATATCAGAGATTTAAATTACATTTAAATACATAGCAGCGGAAAATAATACAATACACAACTAGAATGAGATATACGGATACAAAGCTTTCCGGATATCGTTCCAGCTGTAAACCAGGATCCTGTGAATATAAATCTGCAAAACCAAAACTACTAGCTGCCCGTGTCAAAATAAGGGCACCCAGAGTTTAGGTTAAAACAATAAACTCCAGGTCAGTCATGTGACTGGTGTGAGAACTAAAACAGTTATTAATCTTTATTTTCAAAGGTAAATCAAGGGACCACGCCGTATAACACGGAACGGGTTTCCTCCCAAGAGTACCAGTGCATAAAACAAACAGCGCAATGCTAAATAAAGAAAGATGAAGCTGTTATAAGACCCAGGTCCTATCACACAATGCAACGCAAGCCGGGGGATAGGGTTTTCCCTTATAACAGCCAAAGAATGCTTGATACGTTTAAAACAAATCATTTGATACTATAATAAGTGCATAGTGTATAAAACAACTTCAAATCATAAGTATCAATCATAGGCGACATGAGCGTCCCATGCCACTATGTCGCCATATATAGGTTTACAAATTAAAACCGCAAATGTCACGTATTTGGAAATTGGATTTCCGTCTATGAACCGAGGCAAAAGATAGTCCTCAACCGATTCGAGACAATCTAGCCCATGTCTCAGGATCAGAACGCATCAACCCTTTAGATCGTCAGGGCCGGTCCACCGATGTGGATTATTATGCCTGAACAATACGTCTCTCCGCCCTTTGGGGCGTAAGTCTGGTCCGTCAGCGGACCAGAATGCATTCGGCCGAAACCGATATAACCGAGGCGCCTCGCAATAGCAACAACCACATAAGTCAAACTCGTCAGGGCGTGTAAAACCACTGACGCCACTTCTAGCTAGAAAGAAACGCAAGTCCTCCCTGATGTCCTTTCCCGTTTTTGGTTCATACCGGGTGTGAAACACGCGAAGGAAACGTTACACAAAGCTACGCCACAAAGGCCGTGCTTTGATCATCACCACAAGACTTTGCTTTTCAACAGAAGCCTTGATCATTTGCATCTTAGCATGCCACACAGGCAAACCATCCTATGCAACCGATATCAGTCACACAGAACGAAATCCGATGTCAGACACACAGTCCATTTACAAGTCCGTTCTGGGTCTGAACGAAACCGGAGGCACCTAGTACCCCGCATATCCATCGATCTCCAAGTACGTCTGGACGATCACTAACTGTTTCCATCTACTTGGGTGTACAGCCCAATCAAGATCATCAGTTATCACCCAAACGACGTGAAGACCTCCGGTCTTCGACCATCGTCTTCATCTTCGACTTATCGTCGTATCAGTTATTCAGAATGGGATAAACCCGGTCTTTCCGAATAACTCGCGTATATATTATAAAAGTGTTACACAAACACAACGTACGCCTCATTCCAACTCATTAGTCATTAACCGTAAATTAATCAAGAGAATAATTCCCCAAATATTAACCCCGAAGGCCGAAACCAACATCAGATCAATATCCAGAAAACCATTCTACTTAGCTAACCGACAGTTAGTTTCTAAATTTCACGTTCAAATCTAATTAAAGATTTAACTATCGCCTGGAGCAAAACTGGTGATACTCCATTCTCGATCTTTTCAATCTAATTAAAGATTCATTAAAACTCCACTTAGTTTTAATCTGTGACTGGGTTAAAGAATCAGTGTCATTTAAAACACGGTTCACGATAAACCCAAAGTCACATCCCATTAATTATCGGGTTAAAGAACAAGTGTTATTTAAAACACTGTTCACGATAAACCCAAAAATCAATATCAATTCAATTCCAATTAAATATTATTTAATTGGTACACTTCATTAAATCTAAATAAAAAGATTTAATCTTTTCTCAACTGGGTTCAAGAACAGTGTTAGTGAAGACACCATTCACGACAAACCCAAATCACATTTGATATTCAATATAAGGCTCTGAATAGAAAATATATCGGCTTATATTCAATATCAAATTCTACGATTAACAAATGTCGTATTGGAAATAACGATATAAATATATATCTTTCAAATTTCCGTAACAACATCCGTATAATCTCGAAATCCAACATCGAAATATTCCGAAGACAATTTCGATTCAAATCCACTCCAATGCAATCATTGGAAATTTTGGTTATTTTCAAAACCCTTTTCAAATTCAATTTATTTATTTAAAAATAAATAGAATTATAATTCTAGTTCAAAACTAGTTCATTTCGATAAAAATCTATTTTTATCTTTTCAAATACGGAGTTTTTCATCCCAAATCTTCACAAATCATTTCTTATGATTTTACACAAATTATTACTATTTTTAATAATTTTATCAAGGCCCGTACAGTCGATTTCCATCAACGGCCATCGAACTGCACTTACAGCGACCTTTTTCGAATTTGATTTGGACATAATTCCAAATCCAACCGTTAGATTTCAAATTTCTAACCTTCATTAGAAAGCTCTTTTCGATACGAACCCAACGGTTCCGGTTTTAGGAGAATCCGACGGTCGGATCTCCCGTAATGTCCGTTTGAAATAAATGGTCGAAATTCGCGAACTGCCGCGGCGCGGCGCGTTCTATTCAGGCCATTATATTATATATATAATATATATAATATATATTTCGTCGATTTCTATTTAAAACGAATTATATAAATAGTTTTGAATTCGTTTCAAAATCTATTTCAACTTCCATTTCAATTCAAAGCAAAATTGAATTCTTCTTTATAGATTCGTTTCAAAATTCATTTCTATTCAATTCAAATTTCAATTCAATTTGAATTCGCTTTCAATTCACTTTCAATTCAATTCGAATTCGTTTTCAATTCAATTCATTTCGAAATCGTTTTCAATTCAATTCATTTCGAAATCGTTTTCAATTCAATTCATTTCGAAATCGTTTTCAATTCAATTCATTTCGAAATCGTTTTCAATTCAATTCATTTCGAAATCGTTTTCAATTCAATTCATTTCGAAATCGTTTTCAATTCAATTCATTTCGAAATCGTTTTCAATTCAATTCATTTCGAAATCGTTTTCAATTCAATTCATTTCGAAATCGTTTTCAATTCAATTCATTTCGAAATCGTTTTCAATTCAATTCATTTCGAAATCGCTTTCAATTCAATTCATTTCGAAATCGCTTTCAATTCAATTCATTTCGAAATCGCTTTCAATTCAATTCATTTCGAAATCGCTTTCAATTCAATTCATTTCGAAATCGTTTTCAATTCAATTCATTTCGAAATATTCGATTTCAAAATTACTTTTTAATATTCATTTTAAAATGAATAAAACCGATATAAATATCGTTCACGTCAAAATGGCGTCAATCTAATCAACACGACTTCATATATTGATATTTTCAAATATTCCATTTCGAATATTTCTATTTCAAATATTTCTATTTTTAAAACTGGAATGAGGCCCAATCAATTACCATATAAAGTTAATTATATGGATTTTCATACAACACATGTATATCATAGCATTGAAAAATAATCAACCATCAACCAAAGTGCACTACACTGTATAAGCATCAAATATAGATATTCAACGCTTATAACAGCCTGTCAATCAATCGATCGACATATTTAATCAATCAGGATGAGTGAACTTCAACTTTCATCCTAACACCCGTGTGGGGTTTCAAACAATCAAACACATATTTTATTTGTGCAGTTGGGCGATGTGTAAAATTTATCTTCCCAATCAATGTCATTCAAATAAGTGTACATAAACAAACCGTCTGGTTTGTAAATGAATATTTATTTATTCACATTCACGTTAAAAATTATATTTTTAACGCTAAAACATTTTATTCCAACCTATGAATTTCTATTCAATTCATTTCCACAATAAAATGATATTTTTATTTTTCTAACATATTTTAGAAAATTTCGGCGGCATAACGGCACGATACTAGAAACGGGACGAGGCCTAGCCTTATCCCCGGTCTAGTGAAGGCCCACGCCATTCACACATCAATCAAATCAATTCGTTATGCAAACCACAAAATTTGGAGTAAGAATCTAACCTAGCCTTACTCCTTCGCCTTATAACGGCGCACGTCTAATCCTAACCAATTTATCGATTCGATTTTTCACACCACAAACCACATTCAAACCAATATCACAATCAATAACCAAACAGCCAAACAAACAAGTCCATGGTCTGTGGACGATTGTGTCGGGTGCTACTAAGCACCGTCTGCATCCTAGTATATATATATAACTAGAAAAAGAATTTTGAGTGAGAAGTTCTCACATATAGCTATCCTAGCTCCACGGCTCTTCATTGCAGAAGTCTTCGTCGTTTCGCCTTTTTGTCACCTTCGTTGTCCGCTTTCACTACATATGTAAAAATCGAGTTTTTACTTCGCTATTCAATATATAAAAATCGAATTTTTAGTTCGCTATTCAATATATAAAAATCGAATTTTTAGTTCGCTATTCAATATATAAAAATCGAATTTTTAGTTCGCTATTCAATATATAAAAATCGAATTTTTAGTTCGCTATTCAATATATAAAAATCGAATTTTTAGTTCGCTATTCAATATATAAAAATCGAATTTTTATCTCGAAGTTCAACATTTAAAAATCATATTTTTATCTCGAAGTTCAACATTTAAAAATCATATTTTTATCTCGAAGTTCAACATTTAAAAATCATATTTTTCATGATAAAAAAAATCAAAGCTTTAAGAGCAAAAGAAAAATCTAATCTTTTTAACCAATAAAAATCAAACCTTTTTATTAATAAAAACTTAACTTTAAAATGATAAAAATCTATAATTTCTACTTATAAAAATCAGTTTTTATATTTTTTTATAAAATTTCAGTTTTTATTTTTTTATAAAATTTCAGTTTTTATACTTTTTTATAAAATTTCAGTTTTTTACTTTTTTATAAAATTTCAGTTTTATACTTAAAATAAAAATCAGTTTTATACTTAAAATAAAAATCAGTTTTAAACCTAAAATAAAATTCTGTTCTAAACCTGAAATCGAAATTAAAATAAAAATAAAATACAATAAATACTTACAGTATTTTTGAAGAAAAGGGGGGTGGGTTTCGACGCATTGAAGAAGCGGGGAGGAGGTCGCTTCAGGGCGGAGGCGGGTTTGGGTTCGCCGGTGGAGGCAGGCGTGGGCCCTTGGAGTGGCGGCGGAGGGCCTGAAGGGGAAGAGGGCGACGTTCGTTTTGGGGTTTGGGCGATGGGGGACTGGAGGTTTCGAGGAGAGAGAAGGGGAGGGATGATCAGAGGTAAGGGAGGCGGAGGAGGGGGATGCGGCGGCGGCGTCGTGGGTGGGAGCGCGGTGGCCGTCGCCTTCCTCCGTTCTCTTTTCTTTTTTTTTTCTTTTTTTTTTATTCCATCGAAAATGAATTTGGGGGGGGGGCCAGAGCGGTTTAACGGGGAGAAGATATTTTTTTTTTTATTATTTTATTTTCAATTTATGTTGACTTTTACATACGAACCCGAAATCGAACCCACCGCCTGTCGTCCATAGCGTTTTACCCCCATTCCGAACACAATGGGATATGTATCGTAAGCTGATTTGATCGTTATAATCAATTTCTGTTGAATTTACATTTAAATCACTATATTGAATTTTAAACGTACATTTCCAATTACCGGGGTCACATACTAACCAGAAAAATCTCAGAAAAATATTTTCTAGCTTCGTATTGACGATACGGTCCTAACAAAACTAGTTTCGTCGAATTCTGAGACCGTTAGAAAAATGGCCAATTTCCAGTCGATTAAAATCAACTGAAACTGGTCAAACGCGTTTTCCTTTGCCACGCTCACATATTGATTCGAAAAATTATGAAATTTGAAACCTAGCAATAACTTAACATCACGGACCCAACAAAACTGGTTTCGTCGAAATCCGAGGTCGTTTGCAAAATTGCTATTTTTAAGGGCCTTATATATATAAAAATATATATAAATTCCACAGCGACTATTTCTAATTTTCAACTGGACATATCTTATCATTTCTAAGATGAAATCTCAGTTTGTTAACTTCGTTACAAAGATATAGTTATACAGATTCAAATATTTCTTGTTTCGTTCAATTCTGACTTATATTGAATTCTGTATATTCATTTGAAATTAGAAATCGAATTTTCGAACTACCGCGCCATTTTCAATTCCTTTTATAATTATATATAATTATAATATATTCTAACGACGACGTAAATAATATATACGTTTGAATTCAATTCAAAATAAATTTCTCGACGATATTATTTAAAATAATTCATTTTAAATAATCAAAATTCGCTATAATTGCCAAAATAAAAATTTTAAACTGGCCCAGATTTTACGGGTTGTTACAGATTACTAGCTATGGGTTTGTAGCTATGGGAAAATCTGATCTAGGGGATATAGGTCAGTCTAGGGTTTTGAGCACAGGACTAGAATAGGAGGGGGTTCGTGAGTTTGTAGAGTTTGTAAGCGGGATCTGTTTTATCACCTAGTAGAAACCTTAGTGAATGCAGCATGAGGCAGGGTTTGCCGAAGCTGGGTATATTTGTGCGTTATTTATTTCCTGCATTTATTTTTATCTGCTGCAATATGTTCTGTGATATTTTAATATCTCGATAAAATTCAATAAACCCTATTCACTCCCCCTCTAGGGTTAATCTAGATCCAACAAGTGGTATCAGAGCTTGGTATTTTATTAACTCTAGAGTCTTCTGAGAGTCAATCCAGTGATATTCCAACTATTTTCAGCGGGGCATATTTTTTAATTTGGAAATCGAAAATTGAATCTTATTTAAAATCTGTTAATTTTGAATATTCGAATATTATTGAAAATTTGGGATATATGTTAGATAATAGGAATAAGGTTTTCAATGCTCATGCTATGCATATTATTTATTCCTATCTTGGTAATGATCAATTAAAATTTATCTCTCATTGTTTGACTACGCAGGATATTTGGAAAACTCTCGACAAATTGTATGGAATAGACAATAACTGCTCAAAATCCCTAAAGGATAACTCAGATTTAGATATATGCTTGAAAGGAGAAACAAATGAAATTTCAGATGGATCAAACGATGGGGACTCAACAGACGATGAGACAGAAAATTTCTCTTATGAAAGTTTGGTTTATATGTGTGCTGATTTAACAAAAATTGTTGATAATCTCCATCTGAAAAACAAATCTTTCAAATCTAAAAATCCTGAGTTAACTAGCAAAATTAACTGTTTGGGATCAAAACTTTCAAATGTCATGAAATTAGAAAACTCAGATTGAGAAAACTGTTTGAAATTGAAAATTGATCTCGTTCATCTCAATAAAAATATTCAAAAACTTGAGAATGAAACTCTGATCTTAAAAGAGAACGTGATTGAGTTATTAAGTTCGAGCAATCTTCTACAAATGGAATTTGAAATTTTCAAGACTACTGAAAATTCCAAACATGAAATTGCTGAAAAAGAAAGATTATTGAAATCTGATTTGATTTTGAAAGAGTTAGAAAATTAAATTGTGAAATTTAAGAATTTTGAAAAACTTGAGTTTGAAAAGTAAAAACATTTTGAATTTGAAATCTCTGAGTCTCAAGCCAAAATCAAATTACTTGAATCTGAAAATTTGGTTTTGAAACAACATGATACTGAAAGAAAGATCACTAATAATCGTTGTTCAAATTTAATCAAAGAAAATAGTGATCTTAAATCCAAAATTCATTGATAGAATCAACTTTGGTAAAATTCTCTAATGGGGAAAAATCATTGAAAATGTTGTTGCAAAATCAAGTTTTTGTTGGAAATAAACATGGTATTGGCCTTGGAAAAATTAAGGATTTTGGAAATCAAAATTCAAATAGTTTTAAAATCCTTCAAACTGTTTTGAAAAAGAACATTTTGAAAAATTAAGCTATGGTAATTTCAAATGATTTTTAAATCATAAACGGGATGAAAACTGGTTGTGTAATATTCCATTCAAATCATCTTGGACCCCAAAAGGAAATAAAATGAATTAGTCTAAATTCTTGTAAGTTTGGGTTCCTTATGGTACAAAAGTAAATTCGGATGGATTGTTATACAAACAAGTCTAGCTACCAAAACATGTGAATGAAACTGTGAGTTGTTTTACTAATTTTGTTAGACTACTCAATTCTCAAAATTCTTACTTACCGGAGGAGGCTGAGGAATTGTTGTCCAAAAAGAGATTTGAAATCAAGCTAGTCTATAATTCTGTATCATTCACAGTTCCTTAGCCAGGTATGCTGAGTTAGAGATTCATTTGCTCACACTGAAATCTGGTATGATCTATAAACTCATCTATGTTAATATTCTCTGTTTTTGTCTTCTGTGTTTATTCCTCCTTCTACCTCTTCTATTTACTTTATTTGTTTTTTCTGAGTTGATTTGACATTGCCATATTATTTTCTTTTATTCTGGTCTTTCTTAACTTCAAATTGCAGAATTCATGATTTTTTGGAAATTCACTTCATTTGTATAAAACTCGGATGTTTTAGTAGTTTCCAGATCTTGAATTCAAATTTGTAATTTTCTGCAATTATTTCGAAGTTTATTTTCTGGTTTGTGAATTCCTAAAAGTGCCGAAGCATTCATATCATATCTTGAACACTGTTGGAAAATATTATGACCAGAGAAAACAAAAAAATTAGGTTTAGAAGGTTTAAGCAGTATTTATAGAGTGATTTAATATTTTTTATATTCAATTATTATATTAATTTTTAATGAATTTTTACCCAATTCCAATGAAAATAGACATGTGGCTAAAGTTCGACATTACGGACCCAACAAAACTTGTTTCGTCGAATTCCGAGTTCGTTTGCTCACACAACGTATTTTTAAAGTCAAACTATTGACTATTTTTCACATAAAACTACGTACGGCCACATACTGACTCCAAAATTCACGAAAATTGAAATCCAACAATAGTTTAATATTCCGGATCCAACAAAATTAATTTCGTTGAAAACGGAGGTCGTTTGCAAAAATGGCTATTTTCTAAGGTTTAAATAAACCCATTTAAATATTAATAAATTAATTTTATCGTATATATCCACATAGAATATTATCTAGCTG
Source organism: Allium sativum (assembly GCA_030737875.1). Taxonomy (NCBI): domain Eukaryota; kingdom Viridiplantae; phylum Streptophyta; class Magnoliopsida; order Asparagales; family Amaryllidaceae; genus Allium; species Allium sativum. The sequence continues at coordinate 215,334,852 of CM060916.1, read as the reverse complement.
CAAAATAAATGTATCTGGATTTATAACTCGATATTTCAAATCCAGGTTAAATCGATAATCAATTTATAATAAAAATCCTTTTTATTATATAAATAAATCGTTATAAATTATAAACGAATTCCATAGCGACTTTTTGAAAATTTGATTTGGACATAACTCATAATCTACACGATGAAATCTTGATTTTTCTCTTTCATTAGAAAAATATCCTTAAATGGATTCGAACGTTTCCTATTTCACAGAAATTGAACTTTAAATGAATTCTGTATATTCAGTTGAAGTTCAAAATTCAATAGTACGAACTACCGCGACATTACGGGCTCGATTTAAATTATATTATAATTATTATGTTCAAACTTCGTTTTAATAATAAATCATTATTATAATTCAATTCTAAACTTAATTAAATTAGTTAAATTATCTGATTCACACAACATTGCGAATTCCACTATTTTCGACTATTTCGGAAATTAAATATATTATTTAATTATTAATATTAATTAAATTTTCAATAGAATTCAATTCAAGTTATCGATGTCGCCAAATCGATATTTAATAATTAAATAAGTAAATTATTCAATTATTAAAAATTACGGGACATTAAATATTCCATCTCGTATTTTATAGTTTTCTGGTCATTTTCATTTTTACATTATCAAAATCCAAGTCATTATGAGAGAGAAATTGCAAAATCAAAATAAGGAGGAAACGAAAAAATTATATGGGTCAAATCAACCCGACCCTAAGCCAAGTCTAACCTAAGGTCGACCCAGGACTAGGTAAGGTCGATTCGTATAGAAATTTTTACGGGAAACAACCAGAAAGTTGCCGAAATGAGTATTTTACTAATGGGGACCAATGTCGCATTTTCCTATTGGGTGAAATTGAGACGTTCATTGATGTGGCGATTTTTTGTTGGTCTCTTAGCTAACAACTAAAGTTGATTATTATTTTTGTGCATAGTCATTTAGGTACTCTATCCCATAGCTTTTCACTTAATGAAATGAACGGTCACTTTCTCATTTAAAACATCTGTTCGTTTTGTCTTAGTTTAAAAGGGAACGAGACTACTTAGGCTAGAAGTAGGTATATATATATATATATAAACAACTGTGCTTCTTGTAACGTACTCCTATACGGCTCCAGCTTGACTATAAAAGAAGTCAAGGTACAAACCATTCAACAGAGCCGCACATTATTAGACACCAAAAGAAAGCTGATGCACAAAAAAATTTGTGTAGCATATAAATAACCAGCCAATGCACGACACAAAACAATGCCCAATGAACAAATGGAAGACGCAAATGGTAGCCTTGTAGGTGCAAGTATCGCCGTACCAACCGTATCAAAATATCCATCTAATGTGAACAAATATATATATATATATATATATATATATTCTTAGCAACCAAATAAAGTACTACCTTCTTTTCGTTCCTCTGTAAAAAGCCAGCTACCAACCATGTGCCTATCCTATCATCATAATGTACGTTGCTAAGTTACTTAAGCACTAAGATTTCCATCACATTATAAAAACACCACCGACTCCTGCATTGTTTGTTCTTGATTCCGCAACTTTCAACATTTTTCCATGGTTGGCGAAAACTAATACAAGTGAAATCCTCCTCTAAAAATTCAAGAAAACTATGTATTCCAATTCCTACGCTATTCTCCTCCATTTCATATAGCTATCAATGAGTTTGAACTTGTATTATTCACTCGAAACTGAGCTGCCAAATGAAAGTAGCAGTATGGTCCTCAGTGAGAAATAAAAACATATATTTCGTAAAATAAACGTGGAGTTCTCTTCAAAGAACGTTGTTCTTTTGGGGTACGCACACTTTTTGTTCACTGTTTTTTTTATCAGCGTGCTTGGGTGTATGAGCGAGTGAAATGGCGATGGGTGTGGTGGGATCGGGATGACAGCAAATGGTAAGGTAGTTTTCACGCATATAGGATGGAAGGGACCGTGACACTAGTTCTGATGCTATGGGGGTGCGGTGTAGCAAATGGAGGAGACAATATTTATAAGGTTCGAAATAAGCTGGGCCAATTGTATGTGTGGGAAGAAAATCAAAACGGAATGGCTGTGAATTGAGATAACGATGGAACTAGAGTGTATGTATGGAAAATGGGAATGCTTTGTTATAATTTCTTTTAGATTCCATGCAGGATGGGTAGGAAACATAGTTAAGAAGTGACGAGTTATTTTTGGTAGGAGAGTTTAAAAATACAAGTGAACGGGGAGGGGGAGTGTGTAGCATTACTAGAGCGGAGGAATTCTTTTGGGAAGGAGAGGCTGTTTAAATAGGGTGCAGGGTCTTATATGGGGAATGGGCCGTCTAAAATTGCTTAAGTCCAATAATTAAAAAATAAAAAAATACGTGAAAGGAACCATGCACAATATTGGCAGACAAGTACGTGGTAGCTTGATGGCCATTGTAAATAATGGAACAGATTTGTAAGCTTGCGGGATTTCCATTTTTGTTGTATACGGTGGAGCTATTATGGGTTTAAGTTCGAAGGAGGGCTGAAATCTAAAGCCAAATATATATATATATATATATATGCATATATATATATATATATATAATGAAGAAGAGAATTACAGTATGCAAAATGGTAATGGCTGGTGGGAACGAATGTTTTTGGTGTAGAACATAATACCATTTCAAACGGTTTGAAGAATACGGTGGGCCAAGAAGAAATGGGTGAGACCAATAGTAATAAAATAATTTAAGTTAAACAAAATAAAATATCGTATTAACTTGTTAATTTAATATCTCATCCATGTGTTGTCAGTTTCACGAACGGATGGATCCGTTGGGATCGTATGGACGTAGGCTACACAATGGAACTGATTTGGAGTGATTTGGAGCTCGCTATAATTTACGACAAAATAAAACGTCCATCTAAATCAATGATTGTTTATCGTTATTTAACGATAAACTAAGTAAATTCACTAATTCTGCACAGTTTATATTTTTATAACGTATTTTTAGAATTGATAAATGATGGTTGATTACTGTGTGTTGACTATTTGGATGAGATGCTAATTAATTGGTTGAGGATATAGATGACGATGTATATATATACACACATATACATATACATATATATCGTTAATCAAATATTGATTCTGTTTATCAGAATATTTCATATTGAAATGAAATTGATGTTAATTATATTGTTTAGCATCTGTGGATGCAGGGAAACATGTTGGAGGGATCCAACTGGATTCTCAATATTTATAATACTGTTTGTTTTCATATATTGTGATATATGATGTGATATATAATCTGTGACTGATTATGATGACACTGGTCTTTTTAATTGGTATTTTAAATACCATAAGTGATACTGGAATGCATAAAGGGAATTTTCAAAGTATATATTGAAATAAAATATTTATATAAAATCAATGGATTTTATAAAAAGGAATTATTTAGGAAATAAATGAAATTATAAAAGGAAATTGGCGAGATATAAAAGAACTACGAAAAAACGGATTTAAAGTAGATTGTAAATAGAAATCTGCTTTAGCAGATAAATTGGGAAGATTAATTAATAAATTAATTAAAATATTTATTTTTGGATAAAGTGAATATATATATATAAGTATGAATTTATATTAAGAAGTAGAAATCGGTTTTAACACCAATATTTTATGGAATATAAACTTATCATTTATAAAAGGGAATTACAAAAGACGAAATATGAAATTGAATAGGGGAAAAAAACTATTTTAAAAACAGAAATGGAATTTCGAATGGATAGAAATAAATAACTTATTTAATAATACAAACCAGTAGTGTGATTTATAAACAATGTTTATAAATAAAATAAAATAAAATAATTTGGATGGTGAATTCAACAATGAATTTAAAATGGTGAATTTGGAGTTGTTTTAAAAAGGAAACGATGGAATTTATTTCGGTTTTTGATATGTGAATAGGATTAAAATAAAATCCATAAAGATTTTGAGACAACCCCAAACCCCGTTCCATGGTGGCAAGGGTAATATTTGGAATATAACACATAAACTGGTAATAGCAGAAAAGAAATAAATACACCAGATAATGTATAACAGAATACACTGGATAAGAGTAATCATCAGAGTTACACAGTATACCGGATCATACTTAGTACAAAATACAGTTTAACTTGACATAAAATGTCTACAGCGGAATGAAAACATAATATGTACAACAGGAGCTGAACAGCATAAAAAGAAAGAAGTGATAGAATCCATCTTCAGCTCCATAGCTATCTCAAAAGTGCCTGCTAAAACTTGAATACAAGGCTGCCCGTGTAGAAAATAGGGCACCCGAGTTTGCAAGTGAAAGAAACTACGAATCAGTCATGGGACTGGTATGAGAAATCTACTTAACTTATTTTAATAATAAAGCAAATCACAGGACCATGCCGCTAACGCAGAACGAGTTTACTCCATTGGATTGCCAGTGCTAAAAACAAGTGAATCATTAACACATCGCAATGCTTTTTATAAAAATGAAGCCATTATAAGACTCAGTTCCCATCACACAATGCAACGCAAACCGGAGGACAGAGTTTTACCTTATAATGGCCAAAATATGCTTGATACGAATAAAACAAAAGCATTTGATATTATCACTGGTGTTTATATGTTTCTAAAACAATTTCAATCATAAGTGTCAATCATAGACGGCATGGGTACCATATATCATGTCGCCATATATAGATATTCAATCAAAACCACATGATGTCGTATTTGGAAATTTGATTTCCGTCATGAACCAAGGCAAGGGATCGTCCTTACCGCTTCGAGATGCTCTAGCCCGTGTCTCAGGACCCAGACTCGGGTGGGCCCTTGGACCGTCAGGGCCGGTCCACACGGAGTGGATTAAAATGCCTGAACACTGCGTTTCCCCGCCCTATGGGGCGTCAACTGGTCATATACCGACCAAACCATCGGCCTCGGAGCGACCGATATAACCGAGGCGCCTCGCTATCCATCATTCACATAAGTAAAATGCCCGAGCATGTAAAACCCAAAACACCACTCCTAGCTAGAAGGAATCGCAGGTCCTCCCTGAAGCCCTCTCCCGTTTCTGGTTCATACCGGGGTGTGAGGTTCGCGAATCAACGCTAAACACAAAGCTGGCTATTCAAAGCCATGGTTTGATCATCAACCACAAAGCTCTGCTTTTCAACAAAAGCTTCGATCATAGCATCTCTGTATGCCACGTTGTCAATCTACAACGTCAGACACATCCATTTACAAGTCCGTTCTGGGTCTGAACAAAACCGGAGGCACCTTATTCCTCTCCCGTATGTCCAATACAGGAGAGAGGCTCTCGCACATCCGAATGATCAACAAGTACATCCGGACGACCACCACTGTAACCCCTTCAGGGCAGCAACTCCCATCAAAGGCATCAGTAGCCATCCATTCGATGTGAAGATCCTCGGCCTTGCACCATCTTCATATCTTCGACTTCTAACCGTTGGTCAATTATTTGAAATGAGAATTAACTCGGCCTTTCCAAATAATTCATGTATATTTAGAATTTCAAATCAATTCATTTCAATGGTTAAATTATCTGACATCCATAATTCAGTTTATTAATGTAATTTTCACGTCAAACACATTCAACCATCAATTATCCCATAAACCTAGTAAATTCAGTTTATTTCCATTTCATATTGTTATAATATTTTATAACAATTTATCGTTATTTTTATTTATTTAAATATAGACAATTTATTTAAATGACGCTTCAGGCCATAACACGGTCATGGCTCTGTTTTTCTTCATATTTGATTTACACATATCTGAAAATCTAATGTTGGATCTTTACAAATTTTATATCATTGGAAAGATCTTTTCAAAGCGGACCCAACGGTTCCATTTTTGGGAAAATCCGACAGTCGGATCTCCCGGTACAATCGTTTAAAGTTACGATTTCAAAATACGAACTGCAGCGCCGTTATTCGATTTATTTTAATTATATATATATATAATCCATTCTGGCACTGTTTTCATTCAGATTTAAATTAAATATTCCATACAATCCAACCGCTGGATCTTTGCAAAGTTGGCGTCGTTGGAAAGATACTTCCAAAGCGAACCCGACGGTTTCGGTTTCGGGAAAATCCGACGGTCGGATCTCCCGCTACAATCATTTGAAATCACGATTTCAAAATACGAACTACAGCTTCGTTATTCGATTTATTTTAATTATATTTATATATAAATATAATCCATTCTTCGATTTCAAAAACCATTTCTACTCATATAGGTGATAAAAATGATATTTTTATCCAATAGATATTTATTTCAATATATGACTATTTTTAACAATTCATATATATAGTAAAAATGTGATTTTTATTGTCAAAACAATTCATCTCAAACATGATTATTTTATATACTTCATATAGATGATAAAAATGTGATTTTTATTGTTAAAGCAGTTTATTTCAAACACGATTATTTTGACACCTCGTATGTATTATAAAAATGAGATTTTTATTGTTAAAACACTTTATTTCAAAAATGAAGATTTTTCGCGATTCATATATATTTTTAAAATGTAATTTTTATTGTTAAAACAATTTATTTCCAACATGAATATTTTATATACTTCGCATATACAGTAAAAATGTTATTTTTATCATTCAAATAATTTATTTCTTACATTCAATAAAAATGTTATTTTTGTCGTTCAAACCATTTTATTTCAAAACGAATATTTTTCCCAACACATGAATATATTTCAATACATGAATATAAATCAAACACAAGAATATTTCAGAAAATTTCAGCAGCGTAACGGCAGGGAAGTTAAAACTGGCACCGTCCCGAGTACGGCTCCTCGCTCTACCTTAAAGCCTCGCAGCTTTTGCCAATGGGGATTTCAATATCTAGTTCGTACGCAGACGAATTTTCCCATATACTAATCCTATTGGGATTTTAACCACAATCAATCATTTCAACCTTTCGTATTTATCAACCAAATTTCACATCAACCAAATCCAAACAATCACAACCAATATATGTCATCCATAGTTTGTGGACGTGGGGAGTATATATATACACGTATATAAATATATTTCAATTTCATTTCAATTCATTTCATTTCCATTCAACGCATATATGATTTTTACAATGCATATATAACTTATACATCGCACATACAACTTATACAACGCTTATACATGAGGTGTACAACGCTTATATAACTCATACGTCGACCGTATAATTTATACTTCGTCATTCCATATCGTTTATAATTCAGAAATCTCACATTGGATTCCACTCCTCCAAAAATAGTAGGAAGCTCATAAAAATATCTGGTCTCTTCTAGAATGTAGAAGACGTCCACACGGTCTCAGTGTCTCTTGTTTCACTGGATTTCGACAACATAGCAAAAAGATATGACTTCTATCGTGAAATCAAAATCCGTAGCGCTTTAAAGTGCTATAAACAGTTAAAATAAATTCAGTTGTTACCTTTCTGAAATTGTTCAAACCTAGGTTTTGATTTATCGGCCAATCCGTGTATTGTTACGTCGATCGGCCAGTGCCACCTGAAAGAGGACGGAGAGGTGAGCAGGCGCAGGCTGGTGGTGTAATGACCCGTATTTTTAGCTATCAAATAATTAATTAATTCAATTATTTAATATCTAGTTGGTGATATCGATAACTGGAATTAAATAATAATTATATTTAATTAAAATAAATAATAGAATATTTAATTCTGAAATAATTAGAATTAGTAGAATTCACAATATAATGTGAACTGGACAATTTATAATATATAATTCAGTCTAGAGTTGAATTATATTAACAAATATTATATAAACGGCAGTTGAACATATTAATTATATTATAAATATAATCGAGCTCGAAATGGCGCGGAAGTTCGTAATTTGGCGATTCGAACTTTAAACGAATATAGAGAAGCCGTTTTAAGTCGGATTTCTGTGAAACAAGAAACGTTCAGAGCTGGAGAAGTATATTTTTATAAGGGAAGAGAAAAATCAGGATTTCGTCGTACAGATTGTGAGTTGTGTCCAAATCAAATTTTTGAATAGTCGCTATGGAATCGTTTGTCAACCTTAACGATATATTTAATTATAATTAAATATTGGCCTCGAATTTAGACAAGTCCTTTGAGACATAGTGATAATTTAATTTTTAGAATTTTACTGTAATTTTTAATTAATAAGAAACTTTTTATTTGGAGTATTTTGCACCCTAAATCAGTGATTTTGGGGTTTCACAATATGAGTTAATCTACCGGTATTATTATATTATTGGAATCCTGGCACATCACTAATCACAACGGTATTTTTGTTTTTGTCGATAACAGTCCTTAAACGATAAATCTTATCAGTGATTTAATTTCTAAAAGCTCCTCTACATATACCCATATAAACAAAGTACACAACCAATTTAAAGTGGATGGATCAAACCATGACAACTCTAAGAGGTGCAGAACCTATTGTCTAAGACTTCATACTTGAGTAATTTATTTTCCTTAACTCCCAAGCATCGTACACATTGCTTGGTGTCAAACGCTATCACCATTCCATGCCAAACCTTCGTGTCGATTTTCTGGCCTCACTAGTTCGAGAGAAAACCAACCATATATAGCCGAACATGTTTCAACCCTTCAAACAAAAACCAAAGATAAATAAAATACTCCACCTTAAATTGTAAACGAATATATACACACTCTCATCTTCAAACGTTGTACTTGTCCGTGGAGTGTTCAATGATCAATGGGTTCGTGGCTTGCGGGTGAAAGGGGGATTTGCACAGTGGAACCGAAAAAGGGTGCATTGTCTTCATGGTTCCGAACAGGGAGGAGGAACTGACGGGCTCAATAGGCAGAAGAAGTGGACAAAATTTTGGGAAGGGGGTTTGTTTTTCTGAAACACGGTTAAGGTGTGTAGTAGTGTATGGAGTGGGAGGTGGTGCCTGTCACCGTGGTACATGCGAGAAGGATGGGGAGGGAGTATTTGCATAGAAAGATGGGTTCGGTTTGTAAACCGGAAGCAAGAACAGAAAAAAAAGGTGATAGAAGAGAGAAGTGAAGTTTGGGCGAGATATGGATACCGCGTGTAGAAGGGTGCTCCAAGCCAATGTGGCAACTGCGATGATGCATGGGTTTGCTGAAGATAAAACGTGAAGAGGATACCTGTAGAACGCGAGTTAGCTGATGATGTCGGACTGGAGTTTAATGTTTCGAGGAGAGAGAGTGAGTGATGAGTTGAACGTTGGTAGGACTCTCTTTTAATTCGACGGTTTGGAGGAGGAGAATGGTACGGAAGAATGTCGGCCATGACATTGGAACAAATACTGCAGCGTGCCTTCTTTGAATCGGGGAAGAAGAGTTCATTTGCGGGCTTGGGGTTTTAACAAAGGGGGATGGGCCATATTGTTTAAAATGAAGCCCGGTATATATAAAAGAAAAAAAAAGGGAAAAGAGGACTAACCTGCTTAGAAAGAAAGACCGAAATAGGAAGTTATAAGGAGGGGATGAAGATGGTAACATGGTGGCAACCATGATGTAGACGTGGGCCAGATTGAATGTGGTAAGCCCAAAATGGAAAGTTAAAAAGAAAGTTTAGTTTTAAAATTTAATTTAATTAGTATATCATCTAATAAATATCATATCTCGATCATACTGTATCATAATTTAGAACGGTCAGTCACGTTGGGATCGTATGGACGACAACTTCACGATGCAACTGACTGGGAGTGAGTTTGAGCTCATTACAATTTATAGAGAAATAAATTGTCCAAAATGAATCAACGACAATTACCGTTAATTAACGATGATAGTCCAATGTGAGTAAAATTCACCAACTCTGAACAGTTATATTTTATAATGTATTCCTAGAACTGATAAGTATCTATTGATTGCTGTGTGCTAACTGTTGGATGAACTGCTAGTCAGTTTGTTGAAATTATATATATATATATATATATAAATCGTTAAATATATATTGATTTTGTTTAGCAGATTATTTCATATGGAAATGTAATTGATGTTAAGTATATTGTTTAACATCTGTGATACAGGGAAACAGGTTGGAGGGATCCAACTGGATTCCTCAATACTTAGAATATTGTTCTGTTCATATATTGTAATATATGATGTGATATATAATCTGTTGTGGATTATGTGTGTTTGAATGATATCGATCACTGTTATTCGGTATTTTAAATACCATAAGAAATACTGGGATGTAAAAAGGGGATTTTCAAAGTATATTGTGAAAATAAATTATTTATAGAAAATCAATGGATTTTCTATATAAAAGGAAAAGGATTTTATAAAAGGAAATAAGTATAAAATCAAAGAGTTAAAAGAAAATATTTGTGAAAACAAATATAAAGGAAATAAGTATAAAATCAAAGAGTTAAAAAGAATATATTTGTAAAAACAAATATAAGGAAAAATATTTGTAAAAGAAATATAAAGGAAAATATTTGTCAGACAAATAGAAAGAGAAATATTTGTAAACCATTTACAAATAAAATAGAAAGAGAAATATTTGTAAACCATTTACAAATAAAATAGAAAGATAGAAAAGGAATATTTATTTGTTAAACATATAGAATTGAAAAGAATTATTTATTTGTTGAATAAATAGAAGTATGGAGGAAATATTTATTTAGGAAATAAATAGAAGTATGAAGGAAATATTTATTTAAGAAATAAATAGAAGTATGAAGGAAATATTTATTTAGCAAATAAACAGAAGTATAAAGGAAATATTTATTTAGAAAATAAATAAAAGGATAAAAGGAATATCCATTTGGGAGATAAATAGAAAAGATAAAGGGAATATTTATTGGTTAAATAAATAGAATTGAAAGGGAATAGTTATTTGTTAAGTAAACACATAGAAAAGGAATTATTTGTATAAATAAACAGAAAAGGAATTAATCAAAGGAATTAATCAAAGGAGTTAATCGAAAAGAGTTAATCGAAATGAGTTAATCAAATATTAGTTATTCGATTAGAGTTAATCGAATAGAGTAAATGAGTTAGAGTTAACCAGTTAGGGTTAATCAATTAGGGTTGACCAGTTAGAGTTGATCAGTTAGAGTTAACCAGTTAGAGTTAATCAGTTAGAGTTAATCGATTAGAGTTAGAGTTAATCAGTTAGAGTTAACCATTTAGAGTTAAATTGATAAGACTTAATTGAATAGGAGTTATCGAATATTAGTTATTCGAATAAAGTTAAAAGGAGATATCGAATATTAGTTATTCGAATAAAGTTAAAAGGAGTTATCGAATCTAGTTATTCGAAAGGAGTTATTGAATCTAGTTATTCGAAAGGAGTTAATCAAATATAGTTTATTCGAATAGAATTAAAGGAGTTAATCGAATATAGTTTATTCGAATATAATTAAAGGAGTTATCGAATATAGTTTATTCGAAAAGAGTTAATTGAAAAGAGTTAATCCAATAGAGTTAATCGATTAGAGTTAAATCAAAAGAGTTAATCCAGTAAGAGTTAATTGATAAGAGTTAATTGAATAGAGTTAATCGAATATAGTTTATTCGAAGAAAGGTTTTCGAATCTAGTTATTCGTAAGAAAGATTATCGAATATAGTTATTTGAAGGGAGGAGTTATCGAATACAGATTATTCGAAAGAGAGTTACGTAAGGAAGATTGTTAAAGGTTTAAAAGATAAACTTTGACTATTTCGAAGTTAAAACGTTGTTCAGTTAAGGTCTGAGAGGTAATTATACCCAAGCTTGATTGACTTCCTTCTTAACTAAGGAATGGTAAGGTTTGATAGTGAATTTAGTAAATGGTTTGAGTTGGCATAGCGATGTTTTATTTAAACATCTGTTTAAATCCAAAAAAGGAGTTTTGGAAATGTTTTCCAAATCAGAATCAATTTTTTTTCTAATAATAGAAAACAAGAAATGGGAGAGATATGGAAATGTTTTCCAGTGATTAATAACGTATATTTTCTAAACTTAGAAAATAAGAATTTACGAATATATGGATGTGGGAAATAAGGAAAGGAATAAATTAATGTTAAATTAATTTAAAGGGGTTAAATGTTCAATGATGGTTGATTGATAAAATTTCCATTTGGAAATAATATCGTTGTTTGCACATGTGTTTTTCTTTGAACTCACCGACTATCGAAGTTTTTGACCATTTTAACGTTGGTAATATGGAGAGATCGGTTGGATTATTATCCAAAGAACCACTCCGTATTGGCATAAGCATTGCGAATCATATATGCCAAAGATAATTGAAGATGGAGTAAAGTGCAAGGGCTGTTGTATAAATCTTAGGTAAAGATTGCCTAAGATGGATGTACTGAATAGTGCCTTCGGTTTGTCCAGTCCCAGGACGACCTGTATGGAAGAATGTCCGACAAAATATATTTAATAGATCACGTAAGTTGATCTCTTCAAAGGTATTTACGTTTGGTGGCGGAGGAATTCGTTTCTCTTAGCTGTATACCCGTGGTATTTTTGGGGAAATCAATTTGTGATTTGGCGGGTATGACGATGTGACATTCAAAGTGAATAAACGTGTGATCTGTTAGAGATAAGCGTAGCTTCTAGCCTCACATCCGGTAAATGACAAAAGTCGAGCAGGTAGCATGGCTATGTAGGTCGCACCTATTAGGGTGTATAATCACCTGATCTAGAGTTTCATTTACTTCTAAAAATCTATTGTCGATGTTGTCCCATTCGGGAAACGGTTGCTGATCCCAACCGTTGGTGATATACATTCGATGCACTCAAGAGAAATGAGTGGTCGGTCATGTGTGGTAGGGTTGCAAGATGTTCTTGTTGAACCCAGTGTATTCCTCTCTAGAGGTACACTAGCGAAAGGTGGTTCCATACCTTGTCATAGTTGGAAATCCATTACCCAATACATGCTTGCAGTTTTGATTGTATACAATATATGTAGAATGTGAGATGAAAGCGTTTCTGCTAGATGATTATTATATTGTGGTTGATAGACATTATTATAATATCAAGAGGTTTTTGATATAAAGATTATTCTGGATTCTCATAAGGGAAAAACCCGTTCCTTTATACGACATGGTCTTATGAGATATCGTGTAATGACTCAAACTGTTTTAAACTGTTTTACTCATACCAGTCCCATGACTGACTCGGAGTTTATTTTGTTTTGTTTTCCTAAACTCTTGGGTGCCTAATTTTGTGTGGGAAATCATGTAGTCAGGATTTATAGATATACTGGAAGAGCTTGGAGCAGGAAGCTTCAGGATTTTATATAGCTATGGTTATTTTTCCGCTGTGTTGTAAGTGCTGTACTTTGGAAATGATATGTATATTCAAGTACGGATTTATATTTCAAAGTTATGTTATATATTATATGTTATTCGTTCCGCTGTGAGGTTCGTGTTACTCTGATGTTGTGTTGTTCTTCTTCTTCTATTCTAAGTTTCTATCTTATCTATTCTCACACTCTAATTTCTTTCATTAACTACCGGTATTTTCGATGTTTGGTTAGTCGTCATTGAGTTTATGTCGATAATCAAAGTCGACAAAAACCGGGTCGTTACAGTTGGTATCAGAGCTTAAGGTTAAGTTATTACCTTGGCTCTGTGGCGTGACTCGGTAGAGATAGGGTTAGTAATAACCTAGATTGAGTTTGAGTGTATGTATACGAGTGAACAGCTTTGTTATTCAATAAAAAATTGTTTTATATTGTGGAGATTTCTTGATTGAGTTGTTTATGGGTTCTGATCGATCAGTTTGATCCACTATATCGGTAGGAGTTTCTAAACACTCGAATACGATGGGTCGACACGATATGTTTTGGAAAGAGGGTAAATGGAAATAATTTTACCCAAAATATATATGGGAATTATAATATATTGGATATATTGCTTGTTATTATAATCGAATAAGATTATAAAGTGAAATGGTTATATATAACCAACCAGAATTCATATAAGTGAAATCAGATGAATTAAATATGAATTTAAATCAGAATTGAAATTAAAAACCTTAGAGATTTGGAAATGTGCTTGTAAATGGTCTGAATTAAATGTGAATTTTAAAATCCTGGGAGATTTTAAATTGTTTTACAAGCCGTGTGAATGGTATTTTGAAATGTATTTCAAAAAGGAAGTGTTAGAAATGGTTTTGAAAGGGGATATAGTATTGAACTCACTTCGATCGCTGGAAAATAAATTCTGATGATGACAGTTGCATCATTAGTGTTCATTTTCGAGTTGCTGAGTGACGGATTAATACTGAAAGGATTTTGTTTTTGAATTGTTTTGAGAGAAACAAGTTGTTTGAAATCCAAAAAGGAACATATGGTTTTAGAAAAGAAAAGCTGTTTAAAACTCCCAGGAAGAGACTGTTTGAATTAAAAACAAATTTAAATTGAAATGTGCAAAACCGAGCTGGAACTGAATTGAAACCAATTAACTGAAAATTGAATTGGATACGATATATCAAGTAGAATCAGATTTTGAATTGTGAGTTAGAATCTGAAATGGTATAGGATTGATGTGTTAAGAATTTATAAATCGAAAATGGAACTTTGATTTGAAATTGAATTCGACTTTGGTATAAGCAAATGGTTGGATGTGTGGATAAAAACAGATTGGAATTTGACTGGAATGACCCTTATATCTGCTGAATTGATAACAGGTGGAAAGGATATAATGATATGCCCGACAAAAAGGTACAAGTTTATATTTCTATTGGATATAAGATTTATGGGCCGAATTGGCAAGCCGCTTGGCTGTTTGATTTTCTTTTGTGTTGGGGATGGCCCAGAGAGGCGAGTTGGAGTTTGACCTATTGACCAATACAAAGGAGGTGCTGGCGAAATTTTTCGAAAAGTTAAGGTGTTGGAAAATTTTCAGGATTTTTGAAAATTTTCGTTGTTAAGAATTAATTAATATTTAATTGAAATAAATTGGTTTATTGAAACTGGAGTTAAGAAGTAAACAACTTATTTTAACCCAATCAATAGGATTTGTTTTCTAGCTTAGCAATTTCGAGGACGAAATTATTTTAGGGGGGAAGATTGTAATGACCCGCATTTTTAGCTGTCAAATAATTAATTAATTTAATTATTTAATATCGAGTTGGCGATATCGATAACTGGAATTAAATAATAATTATATTTAATTAAAATAAATAATAGAATAATATATTTAATTCTGAAATAATCAGAATTAGTAGAATTCACAATATAATGTGAACTGGAAAATTTATATTATATAATTCAGTTTAGAGTTGAATTATATTAACGAATATTGTATAAACGACAGTTGAACGTATAATTATATTATAAATATAATCGAGTTCAAAATGGCGCGGTAGTTCGTAATTTGGCGATTCGAACTTTAAACGAATATATAGAAGCCGTTTTAAGTCGGATTTCTGAGAAACAAGAAACTTTCAGAGCTGGTGAAGTATATTTTTCTAAGGGAAGAGAAAAATCAGGATTTCGTCGTGTAGATTGTGAGTTGTGTCCAAATCAAATTTTCGAATAGTCGCTATGGAATCGTTTGTCAGCCATAACGATATATTTAATTATAATTAAATATTGGCCTCGAATTTAGACAAGCCCTTTGAGACGTAGTGATAATTTAACTTTTAGAATTTTACTGTAATTTTTAATTAGTTAAATAAGCAACTTTTTATTTGGGGTATTCTACACCCTAAATCGGTGATTTTGGGGTTTCACAATATGAGTTAATCTACCGGTATTATTATATTATTGGAATCCTGGCACATCACTGATCACAACGGTAATTTTGTTTTTGTCGATAGTAGTCCTTAAATGATAAATCTTATTAGTGATTTAATTTCTAAAAGCTCCTTTACATATACCGATATAAACAAAGTACACAACCAATTCAAAGTGGATGGATCAAACCATGACAACTCGAAGGGGTGCAGAACCTATTGCCTAAGACTTCATATTTGAGTATTTTATTTTCCTTAACTCCCAAGCATTGTACACATTGCTTGTTGTCAAACACTATCACCATTCCATGCCAAACCTTCGTGTCCGTTTTTTGGCCTCACTAGTTCGAGAGAGAACCATCCATAGCCGAACAGGTTTCAACCCTTCAAACAAAAACCAAAGATAAATAAAATACTCCACCTTAAATTGTAAACGAATATATACACACTCTCATCTTCAAACGCTGTACTTGTCCGTGGAGTGTTCAATGATCAATGGGTTCATGGCTTGCGGGTGAAAGGGGGATTTGCATAGTGGAACCGAAAAAGGGTGCAATGTCTTCATGGTTCCGAACTGGAAGGAGGAGCTGACGGGCTCAATAGGCAGAAGAAGTGGATAAAACTTTGGGAAGGGGGTTTGTTTTTCTGAAACACGGTGAAGGTGTGTAGTAGTGTATAGAGTGGGACGTGGTGCCTGTCACCATGGTACATGCGTGAAGAATGGGGAGGGAATATTTGCACAGAAAGATGGGTTCGGTTTGTAAACCGGAAGGAAGAATAGAAAAAAAAGGTGATAGAAGAGAGAAGTGAAGTTTGGGTGAGATATGGATACCGCATGTAGAGGGGTGCTCCAGGCCAATGTGACAACTGCGATGATGCATGGGTTTTCTGAAGACAAAACGTGAAGATGATACCTGTAGAACGCGAGTTAGCTGATGATGTCGGATGAGACGACCCCAAACCCCGATTAGACGAAGGCAAGGGTAATCTTTGGAATATAACACATAAACTGATAACAGCAAATAGAAATAATTAAATACACCAGATAATGTACAATAGAATACACTGGATAAACATAATCATCGGAGTTACATAGTATATAGGATCATACTTAGTACAAATACAGTTCAGCTATACATAAATGTCTACAGCGGAAAACAAAACATAATATGTACAACTGGAGCTGAACAGCATAAAAAGATATAAATGATAGAATCCCTCTTCCGCTCCAGCTATCCAGAAAGAGCCTGCTAAAACCTGAATACAAGGCTGTCCGTGTAGAAATAGGGACACCCGAGTTTGCAAGTGAAACAAACTACGAGTCAGTCATGGGACTGGTATGAGAAATCTACTTAACATAATTTACAATATGGATAATCACAGGACCATGCCACTTTCGCAGAACGGGTTTACTCCATTGGATTGCCAGTGCTTTAAAACAAGTAAATCTTTTAAATATTGCAATGCTTTTTGTAAAAATGAAGCCCTTATAAGACTATGTTCCCATCACACAATGCAACACAAACCGGAGGATAGATTTTTACCTTATAATGGCCAAAATATGCTTGATACGAGTAAAACAAAAGCATTTGATATTATTACTAGTGTTTATATGTTTTAAAAACAAATTTCAATCATAACTATCAATCATAGAAGGCATGGGTACCATATATCATGTCGCCATATATATATATATATATATATACACACACAATCAAAACTGCATGGTGTCGTATTTGGAAATTGGATTTCCATCATGAACCAAGGCAAAAGATAGTCCTTACCGAATTCGAGACGCTCTAGCCCGTGTCTCAGGATCAGAGCTCGAGTGACCCTTAGAAGCCACAGGGTCGGTCCACCGATGTGGATTAAAATGCCTAAACACTGCGTTTCCCCGCCCTTTGGGGCGTCAATGAGTCCTATGACCCCATCGGCTCCACATAGTCACCGATATATCCGAGGCGCCTCGCAACAGCAACAACCACACAGGTGAAAATATTATAAATGTCAGGGCTGGTAGGTCACTGACACCACCCTAGCTAGAAAGAAACACATTTCCTCCCTGGATCCTTCTCCCGTTTCTGGTCCATACCGGGGTGTGAGGCTCGCGAATCAACGTCATACACAAAGCTGTGCCACACAGGCCGTGCTTTGATCATCAACCACAGGACTTTGCTTTTCAATAGAATCCTTGATCATCTGCCACTTAGGCATACCACATAGGCAATTCACTCTATGTGACTGATTTCTATTGAAATATAACCTCTGAGCTCGTACGTCTCAGAGAAGGGCGTTAAGCAAGAGAATAAATTCTCCGCCGCAAAATAGATATATATTTAATAGAGATCAATCAGCACAGAACAAAATCCAATGTCAGACACACAATCCATTTACAAGTTCGTTCTGGGTCTGAACGAAACCGGAGGCACTCAATACCTCGCATATCCATACAATCAACAAGTACGTCCGGATGACTACTACTTCAGCCCCTTCAAGGTAGCTACTCCTATCATGAGCATCAGTAGCACCCCTCCATTCGACATGAAGATCATCGGTCTTGCACCATCTTCATATCTTCGACTTTCAATCGTCGATCAATTATTTGAAATGAGAATTAACTCGGCCTTTTCAAATAATTCACGTATATTTAGAATTTCAAATCAATTCAATTCAATGGTTAAATTATTCGATATCACTAATTTTGTTCTTTAATGTAATTTTCACGCCAAACACATTCAACCATCAAATATCGCATAAACCGAGCAAATTCAGTTTATTTCCATTCCATATCGTTTATAATATTTTATCACAATTTATCGCTATTTTTATTTATTTAAAAATAGCCAATTTATTCAAACGACGCATCAGGCCATAACGCGGCCGTGGCGCTGTTTTTCTTCAGATTTGATTTCACATCTCTGAAAATATAACCGTTGGATCTTCACAAATTTTATATCATTAGAAAGATCTTTTCAAAACAAATCCAACGGTTTCAGTTTTGGGAAAATCCGGCGGTCGGATCCCCCGCACTAATCGTTTGAAGTTACGATTTCAAAATACGAACTACAGCGTCGTTATTCGATTTAATTTAATTTTTTTTATATATATAATCGATTCTGGCGCTGTTTTTCTTTAGATTTGAATTAAATATTCTAGACAATCCAACCGTTGGATCTTCACAAAGTAGGTGTCGTTGAAAGATACTTCGAAAGCGAACCCAACGGTTTCGGTTTCGGTAAAATCCGATGGTCGAATCTCCCGCACTAATCGTTTGAAATCACGGTTTCAAAACGCGAACTGCAGCTTCGTTATTCGATTTATTTTAATTATATTTATATAAATATATATATAAATATAATTCTTTTTTCGATTTCAAAACTATATTCATTTCATATATTTGATAAAAATGATATTTTTATCATCAAAATATTTATTCAACACATGAATATTTTTAGCACTTCATATTCACAATAAAAATGTAGATTTTATTGTTCAATCTATATATTCAACACATGAATGTTTTTGACTTCACACATACGATAAAAAAATTTGATTTTTATCGTTCTAGTCCTTTATTCAACACATGAATATTTTCTATAGTTGATATTTATAATAAAAATGTTATTTTTATCTTTCAAAGAATTTATTCAACACATGAGCTTCATTCAACACATGAATTCCTACTCAACACATGAATTTCTATTCAACACATGAATATAGTTTCAACACATGAAAATAATTCTAACACATGAATATTGTTGAAAATTTCGGCAGCATAACGGCAGGGTAGTTAAAACCTGCACCGTCCCTGGTATGGCTCCTCGCTCTACCTTAAAACCTCGTGGTTTTTGACAATCGGGATTTTCAATATCTAGTTCGTACGCAGACGAATTTTCCCATATACTAATCCTATTGGGATTTCTACCACAACCAATCATTTCAAATCAACCATTCATGATATTCACCAAATTTCACATCAACCAATAATCCAAACAATATCACAACCAATATGTATCGTCCATGGTCTATGGACGAGGGGAGTATATATATATAGATATACGTATATAACTATATTTCGATTTCATTTCAATATCATTTCAATTTATTCAACACATATATCACTTTTACAACGCATATATAACTTATACATCGAACATACAACTTATACAACGCTTAGGCATGAGGTGTACAATGCTAATATAACTCATACATCGACTATATAATTTATACATCGTTGTTTTCCATATCGTTTATAAATTAGAAATCTCACATTGGGTTCCACTCCATCAAAAATTGTACAAGGCTCAGAAAAATATGCGGTCCCTTCTAGAATGTAGAAGACGTCCACACGGTCCCGGCGTCTCTTGTTTCACTGGATTTCGTCAACAAACGAGAAAGATATGATTTTCACAGTGAAATCATAAACCGTAGCATTTTAAAGTGCTATAAACTGTTTAAAATAAAAACAGCCGTTACCTCCACGATATCTTCAAAACTAGGTTTTAGTTTTTCATGAAATCTGCGAAGCTAGGGGGCAATCGGCCAGCACCACACCGTAGAGCGTCAAGAGAGCTTCCAGGCGAGGGTGGTGGGGTCCAGTTCGATCTGGGCTATCGTCGGCGGCGACTCTTCAAATGTCAGCACTTCGAAGGAGTGATTCTCGTGACTCGCACAACTATACGAGGTGCTCCAGGTATGGATTTGAAGCTCTCGTCGAGCTCTACGAAAATCTCAACTAGGTGGAGTGCTAATTTGGCGTGTGGAGGGAGTTAGAGAGGAGAGAAGGGAAGAATCCCTTTCCGTCATTTGTGAAAAGGGTATCGGGTTTGACCTGGGGAGAAGAAAGAACGTGATTGGCCGGGATTATTTATTTATTTATATATTTTTAAAATTTCAAAAATACCCCTCATCTCATATGAACTCCAATCCAAACCCAACAACTGTCTTCCCTTGCTAAATACCCCCATTCCGAACACAATGGGATATGTTTCGTAGGCCCATTCGACTGTTTCAGTCAATTTTTCTTCAAATTAAAATATAAAACATTCAATATTTGATTTGAACGTATATTTCAATTTGCCGGGGCCGCATACTGATCCCAAAAATTCCAGAAAAATAAATCTAGCTATATTTTGACGATACGGTCCCAACAAAACTAGTTTCGTCGAATTCTGAGACCGTTTAAAAATTGGCCATTTTCTGGTCGATCCAATTTAACTGAAATTCACCAAACACATTTTCTTTTGCCACGCTCACATATTAACATAAAAAATTATGAAATTTGAAACCTAGCAATAATTTGACATCCCGGATCCAACAAAAGTGGTTTCGTCGAATTCTGAGGTCGTTTGCAAAATGTCTATTTTCAAGGGCGATATATTCTCTATAGTCACCTTTCTGGAAATTCATTTGGCCATAACTTTTTATCCTCGCTATGAAACTTCGATTTTTCAGATTCGTTAGAAATATATTCACTAACAGATTTAAATATTTTTGGTTTCACTAAAATCCGTTTTATTCTGCACCCGGTACAGTCAGTCAAAGTTTGAATTGAAATTTTGAAACTATCGCGCCATTTCAGGCCTTGTTTATAATTTAAAATAATTATATTTATTTTCAAACGTCGATTCAAGCATACTTTTCGTCGTTATTATTTAAAATAATTTATTTTAAATATTTAAAATCCACTAAAATAGCCAAATTAAAAATTTTAAACTGGCTCAGAGTTTCCGGGTTATTACAATCTCCCCCACTTAAAACTTTTCGTCCCCGAAAAGGAACAAAGTCGAAAGTTGTTTAATTAACCAACTCAACTTTCCTTCTGGCTTCCATTCTCTAACTTTTCAGTTTCTAAGAATTTCGCCATAACCTCCTTTGTACGGGGAGCTTCGGGATATTTCACATAGCCTCCCATGGCTCTCATCAATCCAAAAGAAAAAGGAAAAGCCAAGCGGCTAGCCAATCGGCTCATAAAATCATCAAATCCCTAGAAATACAATAAACATGTACCCATTTGTCGGGCAAACAATTTTATTCCTCTGCTTAGCTGTTTATCCATAACCTGTTCAAACATATATAATGCACATGTATATATTTCTATCTATTTCTAAATCTGTTCAATACTTTATCAATTGCATACATGCAACTTCATTCTCTTATTGATTAAATTAACTATCATTCTAATAATTTAATTAATCAAATCCACAATCACACAACGCAACCAACAATCAATTTGTTTTTAACTTTTCAAAAATATACCAAATAATTCATATACTCTTTTGAAAACATTCAGACAATATAATTAAAAAGTTTACATGCATGAAAAGAAAACAACAGCAAAGTAGAGAACAAAATGTTAATGCAAAGTATGGTATATGTACCTTGCACCGGAGTCAATCAGAGATATCCACCCTGCACGTAGGATAGGCATTCTTAATGCTTTCCTCTGTTTCCCAAGTACAATCTCACGGATCTCCACTCCATTGCACTTTGACTAAGTGAACCTTCTTGTTCCTCTGTTCTTTGGTTTCTTTGCCAATAATCTTTAACGGCTCTCTTCTCACAGCCAATTCTAGAGTAATTTCTATATCCCATTGCGCTGCTTCTTCCACGATCAAATCTGGATCATGAACATGCTTTCAAAGTTGAGATACGTGAAACACATTATGTACTCCAGGCAACCAATCAGGTAATTGAACCCTATAAGAGAGAGTTCCGACCCGTTCCAGAATAGGAAACAGACCAATAAATTTGGGCGCCAATTTCCCTGTTTTACCGAACCGGATTACTCCTCTCATCGGAGACACTTTCAAATACACATGGTCGCCAACAGCAAATGATATATCTCTTCTTCTCTTATCTGGATAGCTTTTCTGTCGGCTTTGGACGGCTAGTAATCGTTTCTTAACGAAATTGACTTTGTCCGCAGCTTCGCTAATCATATCGGGTCCCAAAACGAGTCTATTACCAGGTTCTACCCAACAAGCAGGAGATCGGCACGATCTACCATACAATGCTTCGAATGGTGACATTGTCAGGATCGCTTGGTAGCTGTTGTTGTATGAGAACTCAACCAAATGCAAATGGTCTTCCCATGATCCTCCGAAATCAATAACACAAGCCCCCAATAAATCTTCTAGAGTACGATTCACCCTCTCAGTTTGACCATCTTTTTGAGGATGGTATGCGGTGCTCAAGTTCAGTTTCGTTCCCAATTCTGCTTGGAATGCTTCCAAGAATTTACTAGCAAAAATCGGGTTACGATCACTAACGATGCTCATGGGAAGACTCTGAGCAGTTCTATTCGATTCGATAGGTATGAAATGGGCGGTCTTCGTGAAACGATCTACGATCACCCAAATACTGTCATTTCCTTTCTTGGTTCTGGGAAAACCATCTATGAAATCTATAGAAATCTGTTCCCACTTCCCACCTGGAATTTCCAAAGGTTGCAACAATCCAGCGAGCTTCTACTGATCGCTTTTGACTTGTTGACAAGTAGAACACCGACTAACATATAAAGAGATGTGTCGTTTCATATATTTCCACCAGAAAGTGCGTTTGATGTCATTATACATTTTGCTCACCCCTGGATGGATACTAAGCTTGGCTTTGTGGCATTCATCTAATACTTCTTTCCGGAGTTCTGGAATGTTTGGCACACATATTCGGCCTTTCAACCTAAGAATCCCCTCGTTATCTATCTGAAAACTTGAGGGCTCGCCTTTCTGAATTCTCTCCCTGATCTTCTGAATGAAGTGATCATCCTTCTGAAGAGCATATATGTTATCAATCAATGAAGGCGTGATGATAAGACTGGTGATAATTACATTCTTTCTGCTGAGCGCATCAGCCACAACATTAGCTTTCCCCGGAGTATATGTGATATCAAGATCATAAGCCGCGAGAAATTCTAACCAACGCTGTTGTCTCATATTCAGATCCTTCTGGGTGAATAAATATTTCAATGATTGATGATCAGTATATAATTCGAACTTCTTACCCAATAGATAATGCCTCCAGATTTTCATAGCAAACACGATAGCTAGAAATTCCAGATCGTGAGTTACATAATTCTTTTCATGTGGTTTCAATTGACGGCTAGCATAAGCGACTACATGGCATTTTTGCATTAACACTGCATCAAGGCCTTCTTTAGAAGCATCGGTCCAGACTTTCAAATCCTGATTGCCGTAAATAATTGTGAGCACTGGAGCAGTCGTCAATTTCAACTTCAGCTCCTGGAAAGCTGCCTCACATTCGGGAGTCCAGTTGAATCTCGAATGTTTCTTAGTAAGCTTTGTTAAGTGACTGGATATCTTCGAATAATTCTTAATGAACTTCCGATAATAACTGGCCAATCCGAGAAAACTTCTGACTTCTATGGGTGTACGAGGCTGTTTCCAATTCTGAATAGCAGCGATTTTACTGGGATCCACTGAAATTCCTTGTTTTGACACGACATGGACAAGAAATTTGACTTCTTCTTGCCAGAATATACATTTGGAAAAGTTTGCATTCAAAACATTCTTTCTCAGAATTTCTAACACTTGTTCCAAATGTTTTTCGTGCTCTCTTTCTGACTTAGAGAAGATCAGTATATCATCAATGAAAACCAGAACAAATTTATTCAATACTTCTTTGAATACCCGGTTCATTAGATCGACAAAATAAGCTGGAGCGTTGCATAAGTCGAACGGCATTACTAACCACTCGTAGAATAAGTCTGGATCTTTGAATACTGTCAAAGAAACACACTCTTCGGCAATCCGAAGCTGATGGAAACCTGTAGCTAGGTCCATTCGGGAAAACACTTGTACTCCATTCAATCGGTCCAACAAATCATCAATTCGCAGCAATGGATATTTGTTCTTCAGCGTCTGCTTATTCAAGTCACGATAATCCACACATAGTCTGAGAGTACCGTCTGACTTTGGGACAAATACCACTGCTGCTCCCCAATCAGAGAAACTAGGCCTGATCAGAACTTTCCATACTAGCTGTCGAGTTTGATTATCCAACTCTTCTTTTTCCTTTAAGGTCATTTTTCGAATAGCGTGAACCACTGGCCTTGCATTCGGAACTAAATAGATTTTAAAATCAATTTCTCCCTGCGGAGGTAAGCTAACAACTTCTTCGAACACATCCGCATAGTTCTTGACAACTGGAATATTCTCTATGTCGACTGGGATATTCTCTGTAACGACAGGAATAGGTTCTATTTGAGCAGGAGAAACATCTAAAGCTGCCCAGAAGTCTTTTCTATCAGAATTCGGACCTTCACAGGGAATTACAATATTGGCAAGCTTCGTTTTAACCTTGACAACCCTTTCTGCACATTTAACTTCTGCTTCGTATTTGGTTAACCAATCCAATCCTAAAATAAGATCGAATTCGGTAAAATTCATGATGATCGAGATACAAGGGAACCGATAATGAGAAAAAGAAACAGGTACTCCACAAACCCAACTAAGATCGAGGGAACCCCCAACCGGATTATGGACAGTTATGGGTTCTTTGAGCTTTTTCAAATTTAAATCCAATTTCTTAACCGCATTCTTTGTTACAAAGCTTCATGATGCGCCTGTATCAAACAGTACTTTCACTGGAATGTTTTTGACAGTAAGCGTGCCTTCTAAAACATCTGGCCTTTCCTGATTAGATGAGGATCCAGGAACTTCTGCTACTTCATTTACATGAACCCTTTCAGGTTTCTTGAATAGCTGCAAGCCTTTGAAAGATGACCAGCCTGAAGGCATTGACTGCATTTTCTATCTTCTTGAAATCCCTTCTTGGATTGAAGTCCACCTTTTAATCGCTTCTTTAAGGGTCCACAGTTTATTGCCACATGCCCTTTCCATTTACACTTATAGCAGGTGGCAGTTGTTACTGGCACTTTCTCAGATTTAACCATCTTTCGATTGACTTTAGGTTTCTTTCTGGCCCCAGACGTCGTACTGGCCTCAGGCTGTGTACTTGTCTCTGGGCTATCAGTTTCAGTTTTCCTTTTGTTAACAGAACTGACTTCCTCTTCATCGACAAAAAGGCCTCTCTTAACTAGATCTTCATACTGATAAGCCATGTATATCATTTCAGAAAAAGGAAGCTTCACATACCCCATCACACTGTTCTGGTATTTTCTTTGAAGACCATTAATAAACCTCAGATTCTTCCTCTTTGGATCTTGAATTAGATGAGGGGAAAAACGAGAAAGTTCATTGAATCTCTTATGATATTCTGGGATATTCATATCTCCTTGTATCAAATAGTAGAATTCATCACATAACCGCTCGGTTGCTTCTGGAGGAATAAATCTTTCACTAAAAATCTCTTTGAATCTATCCCAGGTGATATCACCTTCTGGATTATCTTTAATAATTGTTTCCCACCAGATTAACGCTTCTTCTTTGAGCTCCCAAGATGCCACTAATCTTTTCTGATCATCTCTCAGCTGAAAACTTTCAAAAATTCTTTCAACAGAACTCATCCAAGCTTGAGTTTGAATAATAGATTCATTGCCTGAGAATGGTACTCCACCCAGATTTCGATATCTTTTCAATAGAGCTTCTATATCCGATCTTGGCTGAGGGAGCACAACCGGCTCATTAACTTGTTGAACCATAGGATTATTTCCTCTGCTTCTGCCACTCATTTTCTATGTCTGCAAATAGCAGACAAAGTATTAGGCTAACAGAAAAGGTATTTTAGAACATAGAGACATATACGTTAATGTAAATGTGTCTATTGAGGTGTATTTCATTCTGCCATACTCATACTAGGATATTACTGATCCTATCTGTAATGAGTTATTCATCCTAGAACACTACTGGTTCTATTTCTAATGAATTCGTTAATATGTTATGTTCCAGAATTAAGCTTAACCAAAGCTCTGATACCACGTTTGTAACGACCCCAAACCCCGATAAGAGAAGGCAAGGGTAATCTTTGGAATATAACACATAAACAGATAACAACAGAATAAAAATAATTAAATACACCAGATAATGAATAGAATACACTGGATAAACATAATCATCAGAGTTACACAGTATATAGGATCATTCTTAGTACAAATACAGTCCAGCTATACATAAATGTCTACAGCGGAAAACAAAACATAATATGTACAACAGGAGCGGAACAGCATAAAAAGAGATAAATGATAGAATCCATCTTCCGCTCCAGCTATCCAGAAAGAGCCTGCTAAAACCTGAATACAAGGTTGCCCGTGTAGAAATAGGGGCACCCGAGTTTGCAAGTGAAACAAACTACGAGTCAGTCATGGGACTGGTATGAGAAATCTACTTAACATATTTTACAATATGGCTAATCACAGAACCACGCCAATTTCGCGAAACGGGTTTACTCCATTGGATTGCCAGTGCTTTAAAATAAGTAAATCTTTTGAATATCGCAAAGCTTTTTATAAAAATGAAGCCATTATAAGACTCAGTTCCCATCACACAATGCAACACAAACCGGAGGATAGAGTTTTACCTTATAATGGCCAAAATATGCTTGATACGAGTAAAATAAAAGCATTTGATGTTATTACTAGTGTTTATATGTTTTAAAAACAAATTTCAATCATAACTATCAATCATTGACGACATGGGTACCATATATCATGTCGCCATATATATACAATCAAAATTGCACGGTGTCGTATTTGGAAATTGGATTTCCGTCAAGAACCAAGGAAAAAGATAGTCCTTACCGAATTCGAGACGCTCTAGCCCGTGTCTTAGGATCAGAGCTCGAGTGACCCTTAGGAGCCACAGGACCAATGTGGATTAAAATGCCTGAACACTGCGTTTCCCCGCCCTTTGGGGCGTCAATGAGTCCTATGACTCCATCGGCTCCACATAGTCACCGACATATCTGACGCGCCTCGCAACAACAACAACCACACAGGAAAAAATAATATAAATGTCAGGGCTGGTAGGTCACTGACACACCACCCTAGCTAGAAAGAAACGCATGTCCTCCTTGGATCCTTCTCCCGTTTCTGGTCCATACCGGGGTGTGAGGCTCGCGAATCAACGTCATACACAAAGCTGTGCCACACAGGCCGTGCTTTGATCATCAACCACAAGACTTTGCTTTTCAACAGAAGCCTTGATCATCTACCACTTAGGCATGCAACATAGGCAATTCACTCCATGCGACTGATTTCTATCGATATATAACATCTGAGCTCGTACGTCTCAAAGAAGGGCGTTAAGCAAGAGAATAAATTCTCCGCCGCCAAACAGATATATATTTAATAGATATCAATCAGCACAGAACAAAATCCAATGTCAGACACACAGTCCATTTACAAGTTCGTTCTGGGGCTGAACGAAACCGGAGGCACTCAATACCTCGCATATCCGTACAATCAACAAGTACGTCCAGACGGCTACTACTTCAGCCCCTTCAAGGTAACTACTCCTATCATGAGCATTAGTAGCACCCCTCCATTCAACGTGAAGATCATAGGTCTTGCACCGTCTTTATATCTTCAACTTTCAATCGTCGATCAATTATTTGAAATGAGAATTAACTCGGCCTTTTTAAATAATTCACGTATATTTAGAATTTCAAATCAATTCATTTCAATGGTTAAATTATTCGATATCACTAATTCTGTTCTTTAATGTAATTTTCACGCCAAACACATTCAACCATCAAATATCACATAAACCGAGCAAATTCAGTTTATTTCCATTCCATATCGTTTATAATATTTTATCACGATTTATCGCTATTTTTATTTATTTAAAAATAGCCAATTTATTCAAACGACGCTTCAGGCCATAACGCGGCCGTGGCGCTGTTTTTCTTCAGATTTGATTTACACATATCTGAAAATCTAACCATTGGATCTTCACAAATTTTATATCATTAGAAAGATCTTTTGAAAACGAATCCAACGGTTTCAGTTTTGGGAAAATCCTGCGGTCGGATCGCCCGCACTAATCATTTGAAGTTACGATTTCAAAATACGAACTGCAGCATCGTTATTCGATTTAATTTAATTATATATATGTATATATTTAATCGATTATGGCGCTGTTTTTCTTCAGATTTGAATTAAACATTTCAGGCAATCCAACCGTTGGACCTTCACAAAGTGGGTGTCGTTGGAAAGATATTTCCAAAGCGAACCCAACGGTTTTGGTTTCGGGAAAATCCGATGGTCGAATCTCCCGCACTAATCGTTTGAAATCACGGTTTCAAAACACGAACTGCAGCTTCATTATTCGATTTATTTTAATTATATTTATATAAATATATATATTAATATAATTCTTTCTTTGATTTCAAAACTATATTCATTTCATATATTTGATAAAAATGATATTTTTATCATCAAAATATTTATTCAACACATGAATATTTTAGCACTTCATATTCACAATAAAAATGTAGATTTTATTGTTCAATCTATATATTCAACACATGAATGTTTTTGACTTCACACATAAGACAAAAAAATATATGATTTTTTATCGTTCTAGTCCTTTATTCAACACATGAATATTTTATATAGTTGATATTTATAATAAAAATGTTATTTTTATCTTTCAAAGAATTTATTCAATACATGAGCTTCATTCAACACATGAATTCCTATTCAACACGTGAATATCTATTCAACACATGAATATAGTTTCAACACATGAAAATAATTCTAACACATGAATATTGTTGAAAATTTCGGCAGCATAACGGCAGGGTAGTTAAAACTGGCACCGTCCCTAGTACGGCTCCTCGCTCTACCTTAAAACCTCGCGGTTTTTGACAATGGGGATTTTCAATATCTAGTTCGTACGCAGACGAATTTTCCCATATACTAATCCTATTGTGATTTCAACCACAATCAATCATTTCAAATCAACCATTCATGATATTCACCAAATTTCACATCAACCAATAATCCAAACAATATCACAACCAATATGTATCGTCCATGGTCTATGGACGAGGGGAGTATATATATATATATATAGATAGATAGATATACGTATATAACTATATTTCGATTTCATTTCAATTTCAATTTATTCAACACATATATCACTTTTACAACGCATATATAACTTATACATCGAACATACAACTTATACAACGCTTATACATGAGGTGTACAATGCTTATATAACTCATACATCGACTATATAATTTATACATCGTTGTTTTCCATATCGTTTATAAATTAGAAATCTCACATTGGGTTCCACTCCACCAAAAATTGTAGAAGGCTCAGAAAAATATGCGGTCCCTTCTAGAATGTAGAAGAAGTCCACACGGTCCCATCGTCTCTTATTTCACTGGATTTCATCAACAAACGAGAAAGATATGATTTTTACAGTGAAGTCATAAACCATAGCATTTTAAAGTGCTATAAACTGTTTAAAATAAAAACAGCCGTTACCTCCACGATATCTTCAAAACTAGGTTTTAATTTTTCATGAAATCCGCGAAGCTAGGGGGCAATCGTCCAGCACCACACCATAGAGCGTCGAGAGGGCTTCCAGGCGAGGGTGGTGGGGTCCAGTTCGATCTGGGCTATCGTCGGCGGCGGCTCTTCAAACGTCAGCACTTCGGAGGAGTGATTCTCGTGACTCGCGCAACTATACGAGGTGCTCCAAGTATGGATTTGAAGCTCTCATCGAGCTCTACGAAAACCTCAACTGGGTGGAGTGCTAATTTGGCGTGTGGAGGGAGTTAGAGAGGAGAGAAGGGAAGAATCCCTTTCCGCCGTTCGTGAAAAGGGTATCGGGTTTGACCTGGGGAGAAGAAAGAACGTGATTGGTCGGGATTTTTTTTTTAATTTCAAAAATACCCCTCATCTCATACGAACTCCAATCCAAACCCAACGACTGTCATCCTTAGCTAAATACCCCCATTCCGAACACAATGGGATATGTTTCGTAGGCCCATTCGACTGTTTCAGTCAGTTTTTCTTCAAATTAAAATATAAAACATTCAATATTTGATTTGAATGTACATTTCAATTTGTCGGGACCACATACTGATCTCAAAAATTCCAGAAAAATAAATCTAGCTATGTTTTGATAATACGGTCCCAACAAAACTAGTTTTGTTGAATTCGAAGACCGTTTGAAAAATAGCCATTTTCTGGTCGATCCAATTTAACAGAAATACACCAAACACATTTTCTTTTTCCACGCTCATACATTAACTTCAAAAATTATGAAATTTGAAACCTAGCAATAATTTGACATCCCGGATCCAACAAAAGTGGTTTCGTCGAATTCTGATGTCATTTGCAAAATATCTATTTTCAAGGGCGATATATTCTCTATAGCGACCTTTTTGAAAATTCATTTGGCCATAAATTTTTATTCCCGCTATGAAACTTCGATTTTTCAGATTCGTTAGAAAGATATTCACTAACAAATTTAAATATTTTTGGTTTCACTAAAATCCGTTTTTATTCTGCACCCGGTACAGTCAGTCAAATTTTGAATTGAAATTTTGAAACTGCCGCGCCATTTCAGGCCTTGTTTATAATTTAAAATAATTATATTTATTTTCAAACATCGATTCAAGCATACTTTTAGTCGTTATTATTTAAAATAATTTATTTTAAATATTTAAAATCCACTAAAATAGCCAAATTAAAATTTTTATACTGGCTCAGATTTTCCGGGATGTTACATCGGACTGGAGTTTGATGGTTCGAGGAGAGAGAGTGAGTGATGAGATGAACGTTGGTAGGATTCTCTTTGAATTCGACAGTTTGGAGGAGGAGAATGGTACGGAAGAACGCCGGCCATGACGTTGGAACAAATACTGCAGCGTGCCTTCTTTGAATCGGGGAAGAAGAGTTCATTTGCGGGCTTGGGGTTTTAACAAAGGGCGATGGGCCGTATTGTTTAAATGAAACCCAGTATATATAGAAGAAAAAAAGGGGAAAAGTTGACTAACCTTCTTAGAAAGAAAGACAGAAATAGGAAGTTATAAGGAGGGGATGAAGATGGTAACGCGGTGGCAACCATGATGTGGACGTGGGCCAGATTAAATGTGGTAAGCCCAAAAGGGAAAGTTAAAAAGAAAGTTTAGTTTTAAAATTTAATTTAATTAGTATATCATCTAATAAATATCATATCTCGATCATACTGTATCAGAATTTAGAATGGTCAGTCACATTAAGATCGTATGGACGAGAGCTTCACCATGGAACTGACTGGGAGTGAGTTCGAGCTCGTTACAATTTATAGCGAAATAAATTGTCCGATCTGAATCAACGACAATTATCGTTAATTAACGATGATAGTCCAATGTGAGTAAAACTCACCAACTCTGAACAGTTATATTTTATAATGTATTCTTAGAACTGATAAGTATCTGTTGATTGCTGTGTGTTAACTGTTTGGATGAACTGCTAGCCAGTTGGTTGAAATTATATATATATATATATATATATACAAATCGTTAAATATATATTGATTTTTTTTAGTAGAATATTTCATATGGAAATGTAATCGATGTTAAGTATATTGTTTAACATCTGTGATGTAGGGAAACAGGTTGGAGGGATCCAACTAGATTCCTCAATATTTAGAATACTGTTCTGTTCATATATTGTAATATATGATGTGTTATATAATCTGTTGTGGATTATGTGTGTTTGAATGATATCGATCACTGTTATTCAGTATTTTAAATACCATAATAAAACTGGGATGTAAAAAGGGGATTTTCAAAGTATATTGTGAAAATAAACTATTTATAGAAAATTAATGGATTTTCTATATAAAAGGAAAAGGATTTTATAAAAGGACATAAATATAAAATCCAAGAGTTAAAAAAAAATATTTGTTAAAACAAATATAAAGGAAATAAGTATAAAATCAAAGAGTTAAAAAGAATATATTTGTAAAAAGCAAATATAAGGAAAAATATTTGTAAAACAAATATAAAGTAAAATATTTGTCAGACAAATAGAAAGAGAAATATTTGTAAACCATTTACAAATAAAATAGAAAGAGAAATATTTGTAAATCATTTACAAATAAAATATAAAGATAGAAAAGGAATATTTATTTGTTAAACAAATAGAATTCAAAAGAATTATTTATTTGTTAAATAAATAGAAGTATGAAGGAAATATTTATTTAGGAAATAAATAGAAGTATGAAGGAAATATTTATAGGAAATAAATAGAAGTATAAAGGAAATTTTTATTTAGAAAATAAATAGAAGGATAAAAGGAATATTCATTTGGGAAATAAATAGAAAAGATAAAGGGAATATTTATTGGTTAAATAAATAGAATTGAAAGGGAATAGTTATTTGTTAAGTAAACACATAGAAAAGGAATTATTTGTATAAACAAACAGAAAAGGAATTAATCAAAGGAGTTAATCAAAAAGAGTTAATCGAAATGAGTTAATCGAATATTAGTTATTCGATTAGAGTTAATCGAATAGAGTAAACGAGTTAGAGTTAACCAATTAGGGTTAATCAATTAGGGTTGACCAGTTAGAGTTGATCAGTTAGAGTTAACCAGTTAAAGTTAATCAGTTAGAGTTAATCGATTAGAGTTAGAGTTAATCAGTTAGAGTTAACCAATTAGAGTTAAATTGATAAGAGTTAATTGAATAGGAGTTATCGAATATTAGTTATTCGAATAAAGTTAAAAGGAGTTATCGAATATTAATTATTCGAATAAAGTTAAAAGGAGTTATCGAATATTAGTTATTCGAATAAAGTTAAAAGGTGTTATCGAATCTAGTTATTCGAAAGGAGTTATCGAATCTAGTTATTCGAAAGGAGTTAATCGAATATAGTTTATTCAAATAGAATTAAAGAAGTTAATCAAATAGAGTTTATTCGTATATAATTAAAGGAGTTATCGAATATAGTTTATTCGAAAAGAGTTAAGTGAAAATAGTTAATCCAATAGAGTTAATCAAATAGAGTTAATTAATTAGAGTTAAATCAAAAGAGTTAATCCAGTAAGAGTTAATTGATAAGTGTTAATTGAATAGAGTTAATCGAATATAGTTTATTCGAAGAAAGGTTTTCGAATCTAGTTATTCGTAAGAGAGATTATCGAATATAGTTATTTGAAGGGAGGAGTTATCTAATAGAGATTATTCGAAAGAGAGTTACGTAAGGAAGATTGTTAAAGGTTTAAAAGATAAACTTTGACTATTTCGAAGTTAAAACATTGTTCAGTTAAGGTATGAGAAGTAATTATACCCCAACTTGATTGACTTCCTTCTTAACTAAGGAATGGTAAGGTTTGATAGTGAATGATGGTTAAGTGAATTTAGTAAATGGTTTGAGTTGGCATAGCAATGTTTTATTTAAACATCTGTTTAAATCCAATAAAGGAGTTTTTGAAATGTTTTCCAAATCAGAATCAAAAATGTTTTATAATAATAAAAAACAAGAAATGGGAGAGATATGGAAATGTTTCCAGTGATTAATAACGTATATTTTCTAAACTTAGAAAATAAGAATTTACGAATATATGGAAGTGGGAAATAAGGAAAGGAATAAACTAATGTTAACTTAATTTAAAGGGGATAAATGTTCAGTGATAATTGATCGATAAAATTTCCATCTGGAAATAATATCGTTGTTTGCACACGTGTTTTTCTTTGATAGTTAACTCACCGACTATCGAAGTTTTTGACCATTTTAACGTTGTTAATATGGAGAGACCGGTTGGATTATTATCCAAAGAACCACTCCGTATTGGCATAAGCGTTGTGAATCATATATGCCAAAGATAATTGAAGACGGAGTAAAGTGCAAGGGCTGTTGTATAAATCTTAGGTAAAGATTGCCTAAGATGGTGTACTGAATAGTGCCTTCGGTTTGTCCAGTCCCAGGACGACCTGTATGGAAGAATGTCTGACAGAGTATATTTAACAGATCGCATAAGTTGATCTCTTCAAACATATTTACGTTTGGTGGCGGAAGAATTCGTTTCTCTTAGCTGTATACCTGTGGTATTTTTGGGGAAATCAATTTGTGATTTGGCGGGTATGACGATGTGACATTCAAAATGAATAAACGTGTGATCTGTCAGAGATAAGCGTAGCTTCTAGCCTCACATCCGGTAAATTTTAAAAGTCGGGCAGGCAGCATGGCTATGTAGATCGCACCTATTAGGGTGTATAATCACCTGATCTAGAGTTTCATTTACTTTTAAAAATCTATTGTCGATGCTGTCCCATTCGGGATACGGTTGCTGATCCCAACCGTTAGTGATATACATTCGATGCACTCAAGCGAAATGAGTGGTCGGCCATGTGTCGCCAGGTTGCAGGATGTTCTTGTTGAACCCAGTGTATTCCTCTCTAGAGGTACACTAGCGAAAGGTGGTTCCATACCTTGTCATAGTTGGAAATCCGTTACCCAATACGTGCTTGCGGTTTTGATTGTATAAAATATATGTAGAACGTGAGATGAAAGCGTTTCTGCTAGATGATTATTATATTGTGGTTGACAGACATTATTATAATATCAAAAGGTTTTTGATATAAAGATTATTCTGGATTTTCATAAGGGAAAAACCCGTTCCGTTATACGACATGGTCTTATGAGATATCGTGTAATGACTCAAACTGTTTTAAACTGTTTTACTCATACCAGTCCCATGACTGACTCAGAGTTTATTTTGTTTTGTTTTCCCTAAACTCTTGGGTGCCCAATTTTGTACGGGCAGTCAAGTAGTTAGGATTTACAGATATACTGGAAGAGCTTAGAGCAGGAAGCTTCAGGATTTTATATAGCTATGGTTATTTTTCCGCTGTGTTGTTAGTGATGTACTTTGGAAATGATATGTATATTCAAGTACGGATTTATATTTCAAAGTTATGTTATATATTATATGTTATTCGTTCCGCCGTGAGGTTCGTGTTACTCTGATGTTGTGTCGTTCTTCTTCTTCTATTCTAAGTTTCTATCTTATCTATTCTCACCCTCTAATTTCTTTCATTAACTACCGGGATTTTTCGATGTTTGGTTAGTCATCATTAAGTTTATGTTGATAAACAAAGTCGACAAAAACCAGGTCGGGTCCACTTAGGTGGCGGGATGCGGCCACGGCGGCGGTTGGAAGTTCCAACCTTCAGGGCGTCGGTTCTCAAGGTACACGAAGCGATGGGAGTCGTGGCTAGTATGGATTTGAAGCCCTCAAGGAGTACTACAAAAACTTCAACTACGGCGTTGGATTTTATTGAGTAAATCGAAAGATAAAGAGGAGGGAAGGGATGAACAGCCGCCATCGCCTGGAGTAGTATCGGGGAAAGAGAATGTTGAGATGGCGGATTATGATTGGCCAAGGGATTTATATTTTAATTTTTAATTTATTCAAAACCGAAAATACCCTTTAATCCATACGAGCTTCAGTTCATACCCAACGACTGTCGTCCCTAGCTAAATACCCCCATTCCGAACACAATGGAATATGTTTCATAAGACCATTCGACTGTTTCAGTCAGGTTTTCATCAAATTAAAATATAAAACATTTAATATTTGATTTGAACGTACATTTCAATTCGCCGGGGCCACATACTGATCCCAAAAATTCCAGAAAAATAAATCTAGCTATGTTTCGACGATACGGTCCCAACATAACTGATTTCGTCGAATTTGGAGACCGTTTGAAAAATAGTCATTTTCTGGTCAATCCAAATTGATTGAAATCAACCAAACACATTTTCTTTTGCCACGCTCATATATTAACTCCAAAAATTATGGAATTTGAAACCTGGCAATAATTTGACATCCCGGATCCAACAAAAGTGGTTTCGTCGAAAACGGAGGTCGTTTGCAAAATGACTATTTTCACGGGCTATATTAACTCCATAACGACCTTTCTGAAAATTCATTTGGCCATAACTTTTGATTCCCGCTATGAAATCTCGATTTTTCAGATTCGTTAGAAAGATATTCATAAACACATTTAAATATTTTTGGTTTCACTAAAATCTGTTTTATTTTGCATCCTGTCAGTCAGTCAAAGTTCAAATTCAAATTTTCAAACTACCGCGCCATTTCAGGCCTTTTTTATAACTAAAATAAATGTATTTATTCTCCAACATTGATTCAGATAGACTTTTGGTCATTGTTATTTAAAATAATTTATTTTAAATATTCAAAATCAACTAAAATACCCAAATTAAAATTTTTAAATTGGTACTAATTTTCCGGGTTGTTACAATCTCTCCTACTTAAAATCTTTTCGTCCCCGAAAAGGAACGAAGCCGAAAGTTGTTTAACTAACCAACTCAACTTTCATTCTTCAACTTTTCAATTTCTAAGAATTTTCCAATTCTTCAAAAATTTGGCTAACACCCTAAATTTTCGAAAAATTTCGCCATAACCTCCTTTGTACGGGGAGGGGTTTGGAAATTTATTGGGCCGTATTAGGTACCCAATAAATCCTAATAAGCACACACATATATATAGTGATATATTCTGGTGTCCACAAGGGAGTGTGTATAGATCATAACCCCAGAGCATAAATTCTCGTCACCCTGTAAATGGTTTTTGTGCCTTAATGACCGGAGAGACGTGTTTATTGTCATCTCCAGACCCATGTGGTTTTTTTTATTAATCTGGCAATTTACCGTTATATTTTATATTGTCCTATCAATCATCATTTCAACCTATAATATATAGTCATCACCATACAAGCCTCTCGCTCGTATGGTAAACCTTTAACCTCGTCACACAAGCTCCAAATGCTTATTTGGTATATAATGAAGTATGCTATCTTCAAGAAGTATGCCATGTAGTGTAGTTCAAAATTAATTGTTACTATCCTATGGCGACAATTATTATTACACACAGAACAACCAGCACTCTGCATCCAATGGCATTCACAAGAGTTGATATAATAATAAAATTGTGCATCCAACTCATTAAGGTTTACCTATTTGTCGGGCATGCAAATATATTCTTTACTCAACAGCAAATCCATTTACCTGCCCAAACATATATAATGTACATGCATATATTTCTATCTAATTTCAAAATCAGTTCAATATTTGATTCAACTGCATAAATTTACCCTTCATGCTCTTATTGATTTTTTTATTCCAATGTGATTTAGTTTAAACTAACAATCACTCCACACAAACAACAATCAATTTATTTTTAACCTTTTCAAATATATAGCAATTAATTCATATACTCTTTTGAAATTATTCAGACTATATGATTAAAAATTCTACATCCATAAAAAGGAAACAACAACCATGTAGAAAACAATACGGAAATGCAAAAATATGGTAAATGTACCTTGCACTAGAGTTAATCAGAGATATCCACCCTGCACTTGGGATTGGCTTTCTTAATGCTCTCCTCAGTTTCCCAAGTACAGTCTCGCGGATCTCCACTCCATTGCACCTTGACTAAGTGAACCTTCTTGTTCCTCAATTCTTTAGTTTCTTTGCCAATAATCTTTAGCGGATCTCTCCTCACTGCCAATTCTGGAGTAATTTCCAAATCTTGTTGCGCGACTTCATCCACGACCAAGTCTGGATCATGCACATGTTTAAGAAGTTGAGATACGTGAAACACATCGTGTACTCCAAGCAACCAGTTAGGCAATTGAACCTATAAGCGAGAGTTCCAATCTGTTCGAGTACAGGAAATGGACCGATAAATCTAGGCGCCAATTTCCCTGTTTTACCAAATCGGACTACTCCTCTCTTCGGAGAAACCTGTAGATATACATAGTCACCAGCAGCAAAAGACAAATATCTTCTTCTCGAATCTGCATTTCTCTTCTGTTAGCTTTAAGCGGCCAGTAATCGTTTCCGAATGAAATCAACTTTATCCGCAACTTCACGAATCATATCTGGTCCCAATACAAGTCTATTGCCAGGTTCTACCCAACAAGCGGGAGATCTGCACGGTCTACCATACAATGCTTCAAATGGTGACATTTTCAGGCTCGCTTGGTAGCTGTTGTTGTATGAAAACTCTGCCAAATGAAAATGGTTTTCCCATGATCCGCCAAAATCAATAACACAAGCCCGCAATAAATCTTCTAGAATATGATTCACCCTCTCAGTTTGACCATCTGTTTGAGGATGATAAGCTGTGCTCAAGTTCAATTTCATTCCCAATTCTGCTTGGAATGGTTCCTAGAATTTACTAGCCAAAATCGACTCACGATCGCTAACGATGCTCATGGGAACTCCATGGAGTTTAACCATTTCTTTAAAATAAATCTGCGCCAGACTTTGAGCAGTTCTATACGATCTGACAGGTATAAAATGGGCGGTCTTCGTGAAACGATCTACGATCACCCAAATACTGTCATTTCCTTTTCGTGTTCTGGGAAAACCATTTAAGAAATCCATAGAAATCTGTTCCCACTTCCAACCTGGAATTCCCAATGGTTGCAGCAATCCGACGAGTTTCTGTTAATCGCTTTTAACTTGTTGACAAGTGGAACACCGACTAACGTATAAAGAAATGTCTCGTTTCATAGATCTCCACCAGAAAGTGCATTTGATATCATTATACATTTTGCTCACTCCTGGATGGATACTAAGTTTGGCTTTATTACATTCATCCAATACTACTCTCCGGAGTTCAGGAATGTTTGTAACACAAATCCGGCCTTTCAACCTCAGAATCCCATCGTTATCAATCTGAAAACTCGAGGGCTCGCCTTTCTGAATTCTCTCTTTGATCTTCTGAATGAAGTGATCATCCTTCTGAAGAGCAGATATGTTATCAATCAATGAAGGCTTGATGATAAGATTGGCGATGATTACATTCTTTCTGCTGAGCGTATCAGCCAAAACATTGGCTTTCCTCGGAGTATATAAAATATCAAGATCATATGCCGCGAGAAATTCTAACCAACTCTGCTGCCTCATATTCAGATCTTTCTCCAAATTTTCATAGCAAACACGATGGCTAACAATTCAAGATCATGAGTTGCATAATTCTTCTCATTTGGTTTCAATTGACGGCTAGCATAAGCGACTACTTGGCCTCTTTGCATTAATACTGCACCAAAACCTTCTTTAGAAGCATCTATCCAGAATTTCAAGTCTTGATTGCCATCAATAATTGTTAACACTGGAGCAGCTGTCAGCCTTAACTTCAGCTTTTTGAAAGCCGCCTCGCATTCTGGAGTCCAATTGAACCATGAATGTTTCTTAGTAAGCTTCGTTAAGGAATTAGATATCTTCAAAAAATCTTTAACGAACTTCTGATAATAACTAACCAATCCAAGAAAACTTTGGACTTCTGTGGGAGTAGTCAACTGTTTCCAATTCTGAATAGCATGGATTTTATTGGGATCCTTGGAAATTCCTTCTTTGGATACAACGTGGCCAAGAAACTTGACTTCTTCTTGCCAGAATATACATTTGGAAAATTTGGCTTTTAAAACATTCTTTCTTAGAATTTCCAACATTTGTTCCAAATGTTTTTCGTGCTCGCTTTCGGAATTAGAGAATATTAAAATGTCATCAATGAAAACCAGAACAAATTTATTCAATACTTCTCTGAATACCCGGTTCATTAGATCAACAAAATAAGCTGGAGCGTTACATAAGCCGAACGGCATTACTAACCAATCGTAGAATAAATCTGGACCTCTGAATGCTGTCAAAGGAACACACTCTTTGGCAATACGAAGCTGATGGAAACCTGTAGCTAGATCCATTCGTGAAAATACTTGTGCGCTATTCAATCGATCCAACAAATCGTCAGTTCGTGGCAATGGATATTTGTTCTTCAATGTCTGCTTATTCAAGTCACGATAATCCACACATAGTCTGACAGTACTGTCTGACTTTAGGACAAACACCACTACTGCTCCCCAATCAGAGAAACTAGGCCAGATAAAACCATTCCATATTAGCTGTCGAGTCTGATTGTCTAATTCTTCCTTTTCATTCAAGGTCATTCTTCGAATAGCGTGAACTACTGGCTTTGCATTCGGAATTATAACAATCTTGAAATCAATTTCCCTACGCGGAGGTAAGCTGACAACTTCTTCAAACACATCCGCATAGTTCTTGACGACAGGAATATTTTCTACGTCGACCGGAGTATTCTCTGTAACGACCATAATATTTTCTATTTGAGCAGGAGAAACATCCAAAGCTGACCAAAAATCTTTTCTATCAGAATTCGGACCTTCACATGGTATGGTTATATAGTCCCCGAACTTTGTCTTTGCCTTAATAACTCTTTCATCGCATTTGACCTCAGCTTCATATTTGGTTAACCAATCCAATCCTAAAATAAGATCAAGTTCTTTAAAATTCATGACGATCGAAATGGTAGGGAACCGATAACAGGAAAAAGAGATAGGCACCCCCACAAACCCAACTGAGATCGAGGGAACCCCCAACCGGATTATGGACAGTCATGGGTGCTTTGAGCTTTTTCAAATTCAAATCCAGTTTCTTAACTGTATTCCTTGCAACAAAGCTTCATGATGCACCTGTATCAAACAGTACTTTAACTAGAATATCCTTGACAATAAGCATGCCTTCTAAAACATCTGGCCTCGCTTGACTAGCTGAGGGTGCCGGAGTTTCTGCTACTTCATTTACCTGCACAATTTCAGATTTTTGTGATAGCTGGCAATTCTTCGCAATATGACCGGCCTGGTGGCACTTATAGCATCCCCTATTCTCTTGAAACCCCTTCTTGGATTTAAATCAACTCTTTAATTGCTTCTTTAAGGGTCCACAGTTTATCGCCAAATGCCCTGTCCGATTACAGTTAGAGCAGGTGGCAGTTGTTACTGGTCCTTTCTCAGATTTAACCTTTTTCCTATTGAATCTAGGCCTCTTACTGAACTCAGACTTCGTACTTATCTCAGGCTGCATACTAGCCTTTGGCTGTGTACTTGTCCCTGGGCTATCAGTTTCGAATTTCCTTTTGTTGCTAGAACTGGCCCCTGCTTCATCGCCCAAAAGACCTTGCTTATCTAGATCTTCATACTGATAAGCCATATATATCATTTCAGAAAGAGATTGTTGCACATGTGCAGTTACACTACTTTGGTACTTTCTTTGAAGCCCGTTAATAAACCTCAGATTCTTCATCTTTGGATTTTGAATGAGATGCGGGGAAAAACGAGAAAGTTCATTGAATTTCTTATGATATTCCGCAGTGGTCATATCCCCTTGAATCAGATAGTAGAATTCATCACTTAACCGCTCAGTTGCTTCTGGAGGAATAAACCTTTCATTGAAAATTTCTTTGAATCAATCCCAGGTGATATCACCTTCTGGATTATTCTTAATAACAGTATCCCACCAGATTAAAGCTTTGTCTTTGAGTACCCAAGATGCCAGTAATCTTTTCTGATCATCTTTCGGATTTGAACCTTCAAAGATCTTCTCGGCAGAGCGCATTCATGCTTGTGTTTGAATAATAGATTCATTGCCCGAGAACAGTACTCCACCCAGATTTCAATACTTAATTAATAGAGCTTCAATACCTGGTTCTTACCTACCTCTTCTACTTCTACCACTCATTTTTCAATGTCTACAAATAGCAGACAAAATGTTAGGCCAACAGAAAAGGTATTTTAAAAGCATAGAGACATATACTTGAATGTAAATGTGTCTATCGGGGTGTATTTCATTCTGCTACAATCATTCTAAGATATTACTGATCCTATCTGAAATGAGTAACCCGTCTTAGAACACTACTGGTTCTATTTCTGACGAGTTAGTTAATATGTTATATTCTAGAACTAAGCTTAACCAAAGCTCTAATACCACGTTGGGATGACCCCAAACTCCGTTCGATGGTGGAAAGGGTAATCTTTGGAATATAACACATAAACAGATAAAGCAGAACAGAAATAAATAAATACACCAGATAATGTACAACAGAAAAGACTGGATAAGCATAATCATCAGAGTTACACAGTTTACAGGACCGTTCTTAGTACAAAATATAGTTCAGCATGACATAAAATGTCTACAGCGGAATCAAAACATGATATGTACAACAGGAGCTAAACAGCATAAAAAGAAAGAAGTGACAGAATCCATCTTCAGCTCCATAGCTATCCCGAAAGAGCCTGCTAAAACCTGAATACAAGGCTGCCCATGTAGAAAATAGGGCACCCGAGTTTGCAAGTGAAACAAACTACGAGTCAGTCATGGGACTG
Source organism: Allium sativum (assembly GCA_030737875.1). Taxonomy (NCBI): domain Eukaryota; kingdom Viridiplantae; phylum Streptophyta; class Magnoliopsida; order Asparagales; family Amaryllidaceae; genus Allium; species Allium sativum. The sequence continues at coordinate 215,291,981 of CM060916.1, read as the reverse complement.
GTATGAGAAATCTACATAACTTATTTTAATAATAAGAAAAATCACAGGACAACGCTGCTAACGTGGAATGGGTTTACTCCGTTGGATTGCCAGTGCTAAAAACAAGTGAATCATTAAAACATCGCAATGCTTTTTATAAAAATGAAGCCATTATAAGACTCAGCTCCCATCACACAATGCAACGCAAACCAGAGGATATAGTTTTACCTTATAATGGCCAAAATATGCTTGATATGAATAAAACAAAAGCATTTGATATTATCACTAGTGTTTATATGTTTCTAAAACAATTTCAATCATAAGTATCAATCATAAACGACATGGGTACCATACATCATGTCGCCATATATAGATATACAATCAAAACTGCACGATGTCGTATTTGGAAATTGGATTTCCGTCATGAACCAAGGCAAGGGATCGTCCTTACTGCTTCGAGACGCTATAGCCCGTGTCTCAGGACCCAGACTCAGTTGGGGCCTTGGATCGTCAGGGTCGGTCCACACGAAGTGGATTAAAATGCCTGAACACTGCGTTTCCCTGCCCTATGGGGTGTTAACTGGTTATATACCAACCAAACCATCGGCCCCGGAGCGACCGATATAACCGAGGCGCCTCGCTATCCATCATCCACATAAGTAAAATACCCGGGCGTGTAAAACCAAAAACACCACTCCTAGCTAGAAGGAAACGCAGGTCCTCCCTGAATCCCTCTCCCGTTTCTGGCCCATACCGGGGTGTGAGGTTCGCGAATCAACACTAAACACCAAGCTGGCCATTCAAAGCCCTGCTTTGACCATCAACCACAAAGCTCTGCTTTTCAACAAAAGCTTTGATCACAACATCTCTGTATGCCACGTTGTCAATCTACAACGTCAGACACACATCCATTTACAAGTCCGTTCTAGGTCTGAACGAAACCGAAGGCACCTTATTCCTCTCCCATATGTCCAATACAGGAGAGAGGCCCTCGCACATCTGAATGATCAACAAGTATGTTTGGACGACCACCATTGTGACCCCTTCAGGGCAGCAACTCCCATCAGAGGCATCAGTAGCCATCCATTCGATTTGAAGATCCTCGGTCTTGCACCATCTTCATATCTTCGACTTCTAACCGTCGGTCAATTATTTGAAATGAAAATTAACTCGGCCTTTCCAAATAATTCACGTATATTTAGAATTTCAAATCAATTCATTTCAATGGTTAAATTATCTGACATCCATAATTCAGTTTATTAACGTAATTTTCACGTCAAACACATTCAGCCATCAAATATCCCATAAACCAAGTAAATTCATTTTATTTCCATTCTATATCGTTTACAATATTTTATAACGATTTATCGCTATTTTTATTTATTTAAATATAGCCAATTTATTTAAACGACGATTCAGGCCATAACGCGGTCATGACGCTGTTTTTCTTCAAATTTGATTTACACGTATCTGAAAATCTAACCGTTAGATCTTTACAAATTTTATATCATTGGAAAGATCTTTTCAAAGAGGACCCAACAGTTCCAATTCTGGGAAAATCCGACAGTCGGATCTCCCGGTACAATCGTTTAAAGTTACGATTTCAAAATACGAACTACAACATCGTTATTCGATTTAATTTAATTATATATATATATATATATTTAATCCATTTTGGCGCTGTTTTCATTCAGATTTGAATTAAACATTCCAGACAATCCAACCGTTGGATCTTTGCAAAGTTGGCGTCGTTGGAAAGATACTTCCAAAGCGAACCCAACAGTTTCGGTTTCGGGAAAATCCGACGGTCGGATCTCCCGCAATAATCATTTGAAATCACGGTTTCAAAATACGAACTACAGCTTCGTTATTCGATTTATTTTAATTATATATATATATATGTATATATATATATAATCTATTCTTCGATTTCAAAAACCATTTCAACTCATATAGGTGATGAAAAAGATATTTTTATCTAACAGATATTTATTTCAACATATGACTATTTTTAACAATTCATATATATAGTAAAAATGTTATTTTTATTGTCAAAACAATTTATTTCAAACAAGATTATTTTATATACTTCATATAGACGATAAAAATGTGAATTTTATTGTTAAAGCAGTTTATTTCAAACACGATTATTTTGACACTTCGTATGTATTATAAAAATGAGATTTTTATTGTAAAACACTTTATTTCAAAAATGAAGATTTTTCGCGATTCATATATATTATAAAAATGTGATTTTTATTGTTAAAAGAATTTATTTCCAACATGAATATTTTATATACTTCACATATACAATAAAAATGTTATTTTTATCATTCAAACAATTTATTTCTTACATTCAATAAAAATGTTATTTTGGTCGTTCAAACCATTTTATTTTAAAATGAATATTTTTCCCAACACATGAATATATTTCAATACATGAATATAAATCAAACACAGGAATATTTCAGAAAATTTCAGCAGCGTAACGGCAGGGAAGTTAAAACCAGCACCGTCCCGAGTACGGTTCCTCGCTCTACCTTAAAGACTCGCAGCTTTTGACAATGGGGATTTCAATATCTATTTCGTACACAGACGAATTTTCCCATATACTAACCCTATTGGGATTTTAACCGCAATCAATCATTTCAACCTTTCATATTTATCAACCAAATTTCACATCAACCAAATCCAAGCAATCATAACCAATATATGTCGTCCATGGTCTGTGGACGTGTAACACCCCATAATTTTATAACATTATAAAATTCACAAATAAAAGTATACTTCATTTTTAGAAGAAGAATTAAGTGAAATGGGTTGCGCTATTATGTTCGTCTCAAAATTTTGGGTCAAGATAGACATTTGGTTTGCACGAAACGGATACCTTATGAAGATGTTATTAAGCCTTGAAGTTTGTATGCATATGAGAGAAAAATATATATATAAATTAAATAAATAAATATTCAAAAAAGTTCAAAACAAAAAATCGGGAGGGGGAATAGCCGAACCGCACCATTTTTGGAGTCGACACGAGCCCCGCTAGGTCGACTAGGGGTCGATCGAAGGGTGTTTGGCTGTCAACCCATAGCCCGATTCGCGCTAAGGGAAGATGTTGCATCTGAGTGGTCCTGATGATTTCTGGGTTAATCTAAGAGCTCTAATCGATCCTAGTCATCTATATATACACCTTTAGACCTAACCCTAATTCATAAAATATTATCTATGACACCATTATGCTGTCAAGATCTCTCTTAAACCCTAGCCGCCGCCTCTAAATTAAATCTCAAGTGTTCATACACAATTCAAATCAAAGTTTAGAGCTTCAACAACAATTAAAGAAGATTAATCACATCAATTCAACGTTTCTGCATCAATTTCAATTCATTAATCCTTTTCTTAAGCCATGAAAGGTGAGTACGGTGATTTTCACAATATAATGGGATTAAAAGTAACATGATGAATTTGTAAAGAGGATTCATATGTATGTATGTAATTTAAATCTCATCCAAGTCTTCACCTTTTTGATTCATGTCATCATATGCCTATGTTTCTATGTAAAGTTCATACCTTTTATCAGATTATTCTTGTTGAATTTGTCATTATGCCTCTATGCTAGTTTACATGCCCCTTTATTTCATGATGTTGTGTAAATTCCAATTTTCTATGATTTGATTCTCTCTTCTTATCCCTATTCCTTTTATTTTTGGATCTAGGCTACCTTCGAGCCTATGTTAAAAATACGCGCGAATGCGAATACGTGGGAACGATGGGAATATGTTAAATATGGAAAATTGGATATTTTGGATAATTGAATAATATGTGAAATTGGCATATTTGGGTATGAATTACATGGAATAGATGAAATTGCCTATAAATGTAAATTTGTAATTGGGGCTAATTAATATGTAATTAGTGACAATTTGGAATAGGCAATATTATAAACATGATTATATGTTTAATTGGATATACATGACTTGAAAATTGGGTATGGGTGAAATACGATTATTAATAAACCTTTGACACGAGGTTAGGCGCAATTGTGGAGTAAGACTGCCCGGAACCGCCCAGCAAATCCAGCTGCCACAATTGGACGTCTAATGTGAGAGGTCAAAGGAATGAATTGTAGGCGCAACGGTTAATGACACGAGGTTAGACCCGGTTTGTGGCGTAAGACTGCCCGGAACCGACCGGCAAATCCAGCGGCCACAAAGCGTTCGATCTAATGTGGGAGGTCATGCACCATTCGTCATAAGGAATGAATTAAGTAATACTAACTGTAATAAGACATGGGTATGGTTAGAGGGTTAAGTGTGGTGACATTTAAATTATTACATGTAAATATGGACTTAACCGGTGTAAGATAAGACATGTAAATTATGACATGTAAGTATGGACTTAACCATAGCATGTGTAAGACATGTACATTTAAATTAAAATGGTTAAGTGGGAGAAAAACCTAGTGGGGACCAAGCATAGGTGGGAGGCTTGTGTCGGATGGGGGACCCGTTTCAACCAGTAACCCGTTTGAGTATCTAATTGGGCCCGGTACTAGGCCGGGGTTGGGGCACGCTTACTGGACTTGAATGTAAGAGGTCAAAACGTGAATAGCGGTGGCAACGCAAGTCCAACGGGTTCATGTGCGTACATGGGTCCGGGATGGTAGGTAAGACGTTGTTGCATCGTGTAGGTATGGTCGTGCATTTTATGTTGGTATCGGGGTTGCCACTTTGGGGAGTGATACACCCCACTGTGGGGCCAGCACGGGTGCCTACAAGATTTTGGGAGACGATCGAATGGGTAGGGTAAGGGTACCTTAGTGGTGGTAGGACCAAGCCAGCACCTACGATAGTAGCTAGGTACAAGTAACTACCAAGTTTGTCATGTGGGTACAACTAGTGGGAAGGGATCAACCTTTAGTAAATAGAGACTAGTAGATGTGCGGTATAATTAAGTAATGTGGTGTAACTTAGCAAAAGTGCGATGTAACGAAATACATGTTGGTTGAGTTGGATATTCCTTTGGGTGCTAGTCTGATGTTGACTTCGGTCTTCGGGGTTAGTACTTGGAGGGTTGTTCACTTAGCCAAGGTGTAGGATTGTCTTAGTACTTAGGAACGGAATCATCTTGTCCATCCTTTTTATCTACCTTATCTATGTTACAGCCATATCATGATGCCTATTTATGTCTTGATCATTTACCTTACCTATTATTTGTTAAAATTACTGGACTCGCCAGACTTTTTGTCTGACGCGTTTTGTTTCCACCTCTTTTCTTTCCTTCCCCCCCCCTCAGGTTTGCAAGGAGGGAATACTACAGCTTAGTGCCGATTTCTTTCAGTTGCTTGAAGAGAGTAGATGTATTGCTTTGGACTCTCTCATCTTTATGGCTTTGCTTATGCTCAGTGGGGATTTATGCATTTATGTTATTTAAGTATTTGCTTCTTTATGTACTTTGAAATTTTTGGAAAAGACAATTGATCCTGTTGTAATGGTTTTTGGAGACTACTTATGTAAGCTTGTTTTGAAGTTATGATGCTATGAAATAAGTTTTATCTTCCGCTGTGTTTTATTTATTTATTCTTGTAATTTATCTGTTCTATACTACTATAACGCTTCATGACATTAATGCATTCCCTTTGTGAGTGACATTAATGACCATGGGGTGTTACACGTGGTATCAGAGCTATGGTTACCAGAACAGATAAAAAGTTTTGAAAAGTATTTTCAAAAGTATTATTTTCCTAGAAAGTATTTTCGAAAACTTGTTTTAAAGAAGCTATTTTCAAGGAAATTTTACTTTAAAGAGCATAATCCCCGCAAGCTATACATCTCTCTGTCGCTTCCCTTGTTTTGAAACTCTTTCCTTTTCTTTTCAACATGTCTGGAGCATCTGAGATACCAGAGGGTGTTCATGTACCCGGTTGGTTTCGTCAATATCTCGAGGCTAGGGTCGCTACCGCGGGTCTGGCCGACGTTCCTCCTCCCCCAGCTCCAGTCATTCCTCCGTGTGGAGATGCTTTCTCCAAGATATGTAAAGACTTTCGTTCGATGGGTGGAAAATCCTTTAGTGGGTCTGAAACGTTCGTTGAAGCTAGAAATTGGTTGGAAGAAGTGGAGGATCTATTTGGCATTTTCGATTTGGACGATTGTAAGAAGGTCCAATTGGCTGCTTGGTTGATGAAGGGCGAAGCTTCGTTTTGGTGGGAGGTTACTAATGGAGAGTGTGCTGTAGAGACTGGGCAGATTTTAGGGGAAGGATTGAGTTGAAATTCCTTTCTCAAGCTGAGGAGAGTATGTACATGGAGAGGTTCTTGACATTGAAGCAGAAAAACTTGACCGTGAAGGAGTATGTGACCGAATTTAATAAATTGGTGAGATTTGGGCTAGAATTGGTGAATACGCGTCATAAGAAGGCCTTGAGGTTTGCAAAGGGCCTAAATGAACCGCTTCACAGTTTGGCTATGTCCTACATTCCAATGGAGGCTACGTATGAAAAGCTTGTTGATATGTCATACATGCATGAAGAAGAGAAGGGTGTAAGTTCTTTTAGGCCTCAAGATAAGAAGGAGGATCCAAAGAAAGCCAACAACAAAAGAAGGGTGGTAAAGAAAAGACGAAGTGTCACAATTGTGGGATAACCCGCCATTTGAAGAAAGACTGTAGGGAGAAGAAGAAGTTCGCTTGTTATCATTGTGGTGATATAGGTCATGCTGTCAAGGACTGTCCTAAGAAGCAAGGGCAGAGGGCAGGTTCTACTTTAGGAGGGAAGGTTCATTCTCTCATGGCTTCGGGGCAAGAAGAAGGTAGAAAAAATATCTATCGAAAGTTTGATTTTCTTGTTTGATCATCCTGTCCGTACTTTATTCGATTCTGGCTCATCACATTCGTTTATCTCTACATCATTAGTTGAAACACTGTACTTAAATACTAGTCTCGTTGTGGATCCCATTATAGTCTAAAATCCTATTGGTGGGTCGGCTCATTTATCCATGGTTTGTAGGGATTTGAGATTGTCTATTTTAGGCGTTGGTTTTGAATGTAATGCTTTTGTGCATGGTTTCATAGGCTATGGGTTGATTCTAGGGATGGATTGGCTAGCCAGACATGGTGCCATCCTAGATTGTGAACGAAGGGTAGTAAAATTGTTGACTTGTAGTGGAAAGACCCTTGATATTTCTTGTGACCCTAGAGGATCGGTGATGCTTAGTTATCTTGAATCACTTGACGCATCCAATGATGATTAACATTCTGTTCGTATAGTCCGTGAATATGTTGATGTCTTCGATGAGGTGAGGGGTATACCCCCAAAACGTGAGATAGACTTTCGTATTTATCTTATAGACAATGCAAAACTCGTATCTTTGCCAGTACGCCACATGGCTCCTCGTGAGAGGAGGGAACTCAATAAGCAAGTAGGGGAGTTGCTTGAGAAGGGGTTCATAAGACGTAGTATATCGGAGTGGGGTGCTCCAGTAGTATTTGCCACGAAGGCGGATGGGTCCCTTAGACTTTGTGTGGACTATAGAGAACTTAATAAGTTTACTAAGAAGAATAGGCATCCACTGCTGAGGATTGACGAACTCTTCGATCAGTTAGTTGGCGCCTCAGTGTTTTCGCAGTTGGACTTAGCCATTGGTTTCCATCAGTTGAGAGTGGCTGAGGATAGCATAGACAAGACTGCCTTTAGGATTCCAGACGGTTTGTATGAGTGGCTTGTGATGCCCTTCGGTTTGACAAACTCCCCCGCATACTTTGTTGACTTGATGAGTAGGGTGTTTAGGGAGTACCTTAATAAATTCGTGGTGGTCTTGGTGGATGACATCCTGATCTTTTCTAAGAACGAGGAAGAGCATGCCCTACATCTTAGGGAAGTGTTGGAGATCCTTCGAGCGCATAACTTTAAAGCTAAATTTTCTAAATGTCACTTTTGGAGGAAGGAAGTGCGATTCTTAGGACACGTGGTTTCCAAAGAAGGGATAGCTGTGGATCCCGCGAAGGTGGTGGTCATCCAAGATTGACACGCTTGACAATCTGAAGTTTATCAAGGACTTCTCAAAGATATCAGTCCCATTGACACGCTTGACGAAGAAGAACCTAGTTTTCACGTGGGACATAGATTGTGATGATGCGTTCCAACGTTTAAAGAGAGCTTTGACCATAGCCCCAGTCTTAGTGTTGCCATATGGGAGTAAACCATTTACCGTTTATACCGATGCTTGTGGGACAGGACTAGGCGCAGTCTTAATGCAAGAGGGGAGGGTAATAGCCTATGGAGGAAGGCAGTTGAGAGTGCATGAGAGGAATTACCCTACACATGACTTAGAGTTGGCCGCTATTGTTTTCGCGCTTAAGTCTTGGCGCCATTATCTTCTTGGCGAGAAATTCGAATTGTTTACAGACCACAAATCGCTAAAATACTTGTTCTCTCAGAAGGACTTGAACTTAAGGCAGCAAAGGTGGATGGAATTCTTAGCGTCCTACGATTTCGAGATAGCATATACCCCTGGCAGGGGTAACGTGGTGGCAGACGCCTTAAGTAGGAAAGGGTTGTCCTTGATTCCGTTGTTTGTTGAGCGGCGAAGCTTAGAGTTCATCTCTACGTTTGACTTTAGACCTTCTATTGACTTTGTACCTGGTTTGCTAGCATCCTTAGAGGTCAGACCTACGCTTTTGGGACAGATTGGTGAGGAACAGCAAGATGACCCACAGTTGGTTGAGTTAGTAGAGAAGCTCATTAGGGGGAGTCATCGAGCCATCTCAGTAGGTATACCCTAGATGATAAGGGTTGGTTACGTAAGGACGGTAGACTTTGTGTACCATGAGACAAGAACTTGAGGAAGACCATTCTTGATGATGCACATCGTTCGAAGATGACCATTCATCCCGGCGGGGACAAGATGTACATGGACATGAGACGAGTTTACTTTTGGGCCAGTATGAAGAGGGATGTGGTCGAGTTTGTCGCTAGGTGCTTAGTGTGCCAACAAGTAAAAGCAGAGCAAAAGAAGCCCGGTGGGTTGCTTCACCCATTGGAGGTCCCACAATGGAAGTGGGAGAGTGTCTTGATGGACTTTGTTGATGGGTTACCAAGATCGAGGAAGGGTAATACGGGGATTTGGGTCGTGGTAGACAGACTTACTAAGAGCGTCCATTTCATTCCTGTGAAGAGTAAGAGGACTGCTCCATGGTTAGCCTTCGTATACATTCGAGAGATATTTCGTTTGCACGATGTTCCTTCTAGCATAGTGAGCGATCGCGATCCTATCTTTACTAGCAAGTTTTGGAAGAGCTTGCTTAGAGAGGTGGAAATAGAGCATGATGCGACGATTCGACGGGCTCCTACATGCATTCTTGGGTCGGAGATTAAGAAGTTGAGGAATCGAGAGGTCAAGCTAGTCAAAGTGCAATGGGGAGATGATGAGAGCGGCGCTACTTGGGAGACGGAAGAGAAGATGCGTTCATTGTACCCTTTTCTTTTCGAGGGTATGTCTTTTAATTTCTCCTTTATCGCTTAGCTTGTACTTGTTCTATCTTTAATATGCCCACTCACTAGTATCTTTGACCTTTAGATAGGGTAGTCCTATGGTTGAAACATGTGTTTGAGACATGTTATGTATGGTGGATGCAACTGTTTGCTAGTGGTTGCTCGTGGATGCATATACACACACTTTAGGCACTAGATCGGCTCAATCACTTTCATATTACATATTGCATATAAATGGATGTATTTAGTAAAATGAATGTACATTGAATGTGTGTATTATATGGATGTTGCATTTAAATGAATGGTTGTGCACACATGTAGTAATGATATGTATAGGGTTCTTTGCATACATGATGGATACATGGCACTATAATTGTTTGCATTAAGGAGGTCGACTGAATCAGTGGACCACCTAATTTTGCATTAGTATACGGACATATACACACACTATGCATATGTACATGAAAAGCATTAGAAATCTTTTAAGGACAAAGGATGCTTGTGGATGATGGTTGAGTAGATGGATGATTGGATAGTAGGATACATTCTTCTTAACTTGGAGATTTCGGGGACGAAATCCTTTAAGTAGGGGAGAACGTAACACCTCGTAATTTTATAACATTAAAATTCACAAATTAAAGTATACTTCATTTTTAGAAGAAGAATTAAGTGAAATGGGTTGCGCTATTATGTTCGTCTCAAAATTTTGGGTCAAGATAGACATTTGGTTTGCACGAAACAGATACCTTATGAAGATGTTATTAAGCCTTGATGTTTGTATGCATATGAGAGAAATATATATATATATATATAGATATATATAAAAATTAAATAAATAAATATTCAAAAAAGTTCAAATCAATAAATCGGGAGGGGGAATAGCCGAACCGCACCATTTTTGGAGTCGACCCGAGCCCCACTGGGTCGACTAGGGGTCGATCCAGGGGTGTTTGGCTGTCAACCCATGGCCCGATTCGCGCTGAGGGCTGATGTTGCATCTGAGTGGTCCTGATGATTTCTGGGTTAATCTAAGAGCTCTAATCGATCCTAGACATCTATATATACACCTTAAGACTTAACCCTAATTCATAAAATATTATTTATGACACCATTATGCTGTCTAGCTCTCTCTTAAACCCTAGCCGCCGCCTCTAAATTAAATCTCAAGTGTTCATACACAATTCAAATCAAAGTTTAGAGCTTCAACAACAATTAAAGAAGATTAATCAACGTCAATTCAAGGTTTCTGCACCAATTTCAATTCATTAATCCTTTTCTTAAGCCACGAAAGGTGAGTACGGTGATTTTCACAATATAATGGGATTAAAAGTAACATGATGAAGTTGTAAGGAGGATTCATATGTATGTATGTAATTTAAATCTCATCCAAGTCTTCACCTTTTTTATTCATGTCATCATATGCCTATGTTTCTATGTAAAGTTCATACCTTTTATCAGTTTATTCATGTTGAATCTGTCATTATGCCTCTATGCCAATTTACATGCCCCTTTATTTCATGATGTTGTGTTAATTCCAATTTTCTGTGATTTGATTCTCTCTTCTTATCCCTATTCCTTTTATTTTTGGATCTAGGCTACCTTCGAGCCTATGTTAAAAATACGCACGAATGCGAATACGTGGGAACGATGGGAATATGTGAAATATGGAAAATTGGATATTATTGGATAATTGGATAATATGTGAAATTGGCATATTTGGGTACGAATTACATGGAATTGATGAAATTGCCTATAATTGTAAATTTGTAATTGAGGCTAATTAATATGTAATTAGTGACAATTTTGAATAGGCAATATTATAAACATGATTATATGTTTAATTGGATATACATGACATGAAAATTAGGTATGGGTGAAATACGATTATTAATAAACCTTTGACACGAGGTTAGGCGCAATTGTGGCGTAAGACTGCCCGGAACCGCCAGGCAAATCAAGTTGCCACAATTGGATGTCTAATGTGAGAGGTCAAAGGAATGAATTGTAGGCACAACGGTTAATGACACGAGGTTAGACCCGGTTTGTGGCGTAAGACTGCCCGGAACCGCCCGGCAAATCCAGCGGCCACAAAGCGTTCGGTCTAATGTGGGAGGTCATGCACCGTTCGTCATAAGGAATGAATTAAGTAATACTAACCGTAATAAGACATGGGTATGGTTAGAGGGTTAAGTGTGGTGACATTTAAATTATTACATGTAAATATGGACTTAACCGGTATAAGATAAGACATGTAAATTATGACATGTAAGTATGGACTTAACCATAGCATGTGTAAGACATGGGCATTTAAATTAAAATGGTTAAGTGGGAGAAAAACCTAGTGGGGACCAAGCATAGGTGGGAGGCTTGTGTCGGATGAGGGACCCGTTTCAACCAGTAACCCGTTTGAGTATCTAATTGGGCCCGGTACTAGGCCGGCGTTGGGGCACGCTTACAGGACTTGAATGTAAGAGGTCAAAACGTGAATAGCGGTGGCAAAGCAAGTCCAACGGGTTCATGTGCGTGCATGGGTCCGGGCTGGTAGGTAAGACGTTGTTGCATCGTGTAGGTATGGTCGTGCATTTTATGTCAGTATCAGGGTTGCCACTTTAGGGAGTGATACACTCCACTGTGGGGCCAGCACGGGTGCCTACAGGGTTTAGGGAGCCGATCGAATGGGTAGGGTAAGGGTACCTTAGTGGTGGTAGGAGCAAGCCGGCACCTATGATAGTAGCTAGGTACAAGTAACTACCAAGTTTGTCATGTGGGTACAGTTGGTGGGAAGGGATCAACCTTTAGTAAATAGAGACTAGTAGATGTGCGGTGTAATTAAGTAATGTGGTGTAACTTAGCAAAAGTGCGGTGTAACGAAATACATGTTGGTTGAGTTGGATAGTCCTTTGGGTGCTAGTCTGATATTGACTTCAGTCTTCGGGTTTAGTACTTGGAGGGTTGTTCGCTTAGCCAAGGTGTAGGATTGTCTTAGTACGGAGGAACGGAATCATCTTGTCCATCCTTTTTATCAACCTTATCTATGTTACTGCCATATCATGATGCCTATTTATGTATTGATCATTTACCTTACCTATTATTTGTTAAAATTATTGGACTCGCCAGACTTTGTGTTTGACCCATTTTGTTTCCACCTCTTTTCTTTCCTTCCCCCCCTCAGGTTTGCAAGGAGGGAATACTACAGCTTAGTGTCGATTTATTTCAGTTGCTTGAAGAGAGTAGATGCATCGCTTTGGACTCTCTCATCTTTATGGATTCGCTTATGCTCAGTGGGGATTTATGCATTTATGTTATTTAAGTATTTGCTTCTTTATGTACTTTGAAGTTTTTTGGAAAAGACAATTGATCCTGTTGTAATGGTTTTTGTAGACTACTTATGTAAGCTTGTTTCGAAGTTATGATGCTATGAAATAAGTTTTATCTTCCGTTGTGTTTTATTTATTTATTCTTGTAATTTATTTGTTCTATACTACTATAACGCTTCATGACATTTATGCATTCTCTTTGTGAGTGACATTAATGGGCATGGGGTGTTACAGGACGAGGGGAGTGTGTGTGTATATATATACGTATATAAATATATTTCGATTTCATTTCATTTCATTTCCATTCAACGCATATATGATTTTTACAATGCATATATAACTTATACATCGCACATACAACTTATACAACGCTTATACATGAGGTGTACAACGCTTATATAACTCATATATCGACCGTATAATTTATACATCATCATTCCATATCGTTTATAATTCAGAAATCTCACATTGTGTTACACTCCTCCAAAAATTGTAGGAAGCTCAGAAAAATATCCGGTCTCTTCTAGAATGTAGAAGACGTCCACATGGTCCCGGTATCTCTTGTTTCACTGGTTTCGACAACATAGCAAAAAGATATGATTTTATCATGAAATCAAAATCCGTAGCACTTTAAAGTGCCTAAACAGTTAAAATAAATTCAGCCGTTACCATTTTGAAAATTTCCAAACCTAGGTTTTGATTTATCGGCCAATCCGTGTATTGTTACGTCGATCAGCTGGTGCCACCTAAAAGAGGAGGGAGAGGCGAGTAGGCGCAGAGTGGTGGGGTCCACTTCGGTGGTGGGATGCGGCCATGGCGGCGGTTGGAAGTTCCAACCTTCAGGGCGTCGGTTCTTGAGGTACACGAAGCGATGGGAGTCGTGGCTAGTATGGATTTAAAGCCCTCAAGGAGTACTACAAAAGCTTCAACTACGGCGTTGGATTTTATTGAGTAAATCGAGAGATAAAGAGGAGGGAAGGGATGAACAGCTTTCCGCCATCGAATGGAGTAGACTCAGGGAAAGAGAAAGTTGAGATGGCAGATTATGATTGGCCAAGGGCTTTATATTTTAATTTTTAATTTAAATCCGAAAATACCCTTCAATCCATACGAGCTCCAATTCAAACACAACGATTGTCATCCCTAGCTAAATACCCCCATTCCGAACACAATGGAATATGTTTCATACGCCCATTCGACTGTTTCGGTCAGTTTTCTTCAAATTAAAATATAAAACATTCAATATTTGATTTGAACGTACATTTCAATTTGCCGGGGCCACATATTGATCCCAAAAATTCCAAAAAATAAATCTAGCTATGTTTCGACGATACGGTCCCAACAAAACTGATTTCGTCGAATTTGGAGACCGTTTGAAAAATGGTCATTTTCTGGTCCATCCTAATTGACTGAAATCAACCAAACACATTTTCCTTTTCCACGCTCACATATTAACTCCAAAAATTATGTAATTTGAAATCTAGCAATAATTTAACATTCCGGATCCAATAAAAGTGATTTCGTTGAAAACGGAGGTCATTTGCAAAATGGCTATTTTCACGGGATATATTAACTCCATAGCGACCTTTCTGAAAATTCATTTGGCCATAACTTTTGATTCCCGCTATGAAGTCTTGATTTTTCAGATTCATTAGAAAGATATTCATAAATAGATTTAAATATTTTTGGTTTCACTAAAATCCATTTTATTTTGCATCCTATACAGTCAGTCAAAGTTCGAATTCAAATTTTCAAACTGCCGCGCCATTTTAGGCCTTGTTTTATAATTAAAATAAATATATTTATTCTCCGACATCGATTCAAATAGAGTATTGGTTGTTATTATTTAATATAATTTATTTTAAATAATCAAAACCCAATAAAATAGCCAAATTAAAAAATTTAAATTGGTTCAGATTTTCCGGGTTGTTACAGATTTGTAATTAGAATTCGACTAGGCCAAATGTTATAAAATAATTTATTTTAAGAAATTATATATTGAATAAATCGGGATTTGACAAGATAATTAATATTCGATTCGAAACCGGTATTTCTAAATCGGATGTAAAGGCAATAGAGAGCTATAGACTTATTAAATAAAATCAATTGTGAAGTTGACATGTAAACGGGATTTGATAAATGAAATGGAATGTGAATGAGGAGTTATAAAATGACTAGATAATTGGAGTTTAAACCTGTGTTAGTATTTAAATTATGAAATCAAGTTTTGATTGGATAAAACGAGTCTAGTTTTCTGTAGAGGAATAATATTCACGTTTTAAAGTGAATAACAATATAAAAGAAAGCATTTTGCAGAATTAGAACAATTACAAAAGGAAATTGGTAATTGTTGGGAAGTACTAAATTCAAAAATGAATTTAGAAAGTGAGTTGACCTGAAAGTGTAAAATATGCTGGAGTTCGTAACATAAATCTAATATAGTTTATTCGAAAGAGAGATTATCGAATATACTTTATTAGAAAGCGAGTTATCAAATAGAATTTATTCGAAAAAGAGTTATTGAATAGATTTATTCAAAAAAGAGTTATCGAATATAGTTTATTCGAAAGAGAGTTAATCAAATATAATTTGTTCGAAAGAGAATTAATCGAATATAAGAGAGTTAATCGAATATTAGAGAGTTAATCAAATATAAGTTATTCGAAAGAGAGTTAATCAGATAGAGATTATTCGAAAGAGAGTTATGTATGGAAATTCGATTATATCGAATTCAGGAAAGTATTATTTGCTTTTTGATTTTTAATCAACATTTATTTATTTATAAATAAATTGTTTATTTAGCTATTTATTTAAATTAGGGAAAAAAATTATATTTTTAAGTTATATATTTCGGAAGTACGGATTATAACGCTATCGTTATAATAAATTGTTTTTCATAAAAGAATTGGAATCGTAAATTGAATCCAAGAGTTGCGTAAGTAATGATTTGATAAGAAGATAAGAAATGGAGTTAAGGAAATTAGAAACTGACTGGAGATTAGTTATCTTGAACAACTTTATGGGTATCGATCTGATGTTGGTTTCGGCCTTCAGGGTTGATATTCGGGGACTTGTTCTCTTACTAGTTTACACTTAGAAACTGATAGATATGGGGGGATAATGACACGTGAAAAAGGAATGGAAATGTTTTCCAATGTTAATAACATATATTTTCTAAATTTAGAAAATAAGAATTCACGAATATATGGAAATAGGGAAATGAATAAATTAATGATAAATTAATTTAAAGGGAAAATTGTTGATTTATGATTAATCGATAAAATTTCCATTTGGAAATAAGATTCTTGTGTATATGGATGTTTTCCTTTGATAGTTAAATAACTGACTATCAAAGTTTTGACCATTTTTCCATCGTCAATACGGAGTGTCCGAGATCAGATTTATTATCTGAAAACCACTCTGTATGGGCATTAGCGTTGTGAACCAAATATGATCAAGATAATCAGAGACGGAGTTTATGCAAGGTCTGTTCTGGCAATCCTAGGTAGAAATTGCCTAAGATGGATTTACAGAATAGTGCCTTTGGTTTGTCCAGTCCTAGGGCAACCTGTATGGAAGAATGTCTGATAGAGTTTGTTTAATTGATCGCATAAGTTGATTTCTTCAAACATATTTACGTTTGGTGTCAGAGAAATACGTTTCTCTTAGCCGTATACATGTGGTATTTTTAAGGAGATCAATTTGTAATTTAGCGGGTATGACGATGTGACATTCAAAGTAAATAAAGTTGTGATCTGTACGTTATGGCATCTAGCCTCACAACCGAGAAATGGTATAAAATCGGGTAGGTCGCATGGCTAAGTGGGTAGCTCCAAATTAGGGTGTACTGTCGTCTGATCTAGAGAAAATTCATTTACTTCTTTAACCTATTTCGATGTTGTCCCTTTTGGGAAATGGTTGCTGATCCCAACCATTGGTGATAATACATTCGGTATACTCAAGCGAAATGAGTGACTAGTCATGTTTAGCCTGGGTTACAAGATGTTCTTGTTGAACCGGTGTATTCCTCTCTAGGGATACACTGTCGAAAGATGGTCCCATACCTTGCCAGTTGGAATCCTTTAACTAATAAGTGCCTGTTGTTTTTTATTATATATTATATATATGGAACATGAAATGAAAGCATTCTATTAGATTGCTATTTATTTGATTTAGACATTATTATAATATCAGAAGAGTATGGATTTTAAAAGAATATTTTGTGTTACCGTAAGGTAAAAACCATTCATTTTTATGTGTGGATTGGTCTTATGATTATTCTTTCTTTTAAAAGGATTTTAAAAGTCAAACAAATGGTTGGAGTTTTCTCACACCGGTCACATGACTGACTCAGAGTTTATTTTGTTTTGTTTTCCCTAAACTTTTAGGTGCCTAATGTTGTACAGGCAATCAAGTAGTCGGGATTTTACAAATGTACTTTGAGAGCCTGGAGCAGGAGGCTTCAGGATTATATAGCTATTGTTTATTTCCAATGTGTTGTAAGCGTTGTACTCCGATAGTGGTATGTATATACAAATGACAGATTTGTATTTTTAAAGTTATCTTCTGTATTATAATTTATTCGTTTCGCTGTGAGATTTGTGTTACTCTGATTATGTTTTATGGTGATTTTCTTCTTCTTTCATTCTAACTTTCTTTCTATTTCTCACCCTCTAACTTCTTTCTATTAATGATCTGGTTTATTTGATGCTTGTATAGTTGACATGAAGGTTATGTTGATTTTCGGCATCGAAAATCCCAGTTCGTTACATGAAGAATGATAGCTAGTAACTTCCTGAAATTGCTAAGGTGTTGGGAAGAGATATTGTCATAAACGATTAATGGTGAAGCGTGCTCAGAAGATGAGGTCGAGGGCATTAGGGTTAATCTGAAGGTCCATTTGATTTCCAGAAAAAGCTTAGAACTTGGAGGATATATATAATGAAGTAGAGGAACACCACGTATAGGGAAAAAGGAAGGACGTGGAGACGATGAAGTGAAGAAATCAAAAGAGAAAAAGGAAAGATTGTGAAGACGAGGAAGTGAAGAAGTCAGAGGATAGAAGGTTCCGAGATGACACTCTTCGAAGCTTTTTTTGTGAACTGATCCGTGATAACTTTAAAAAAAAATTAACTTTGTTATATAAGATTAATCAATATTAGTTTCTCCTACATAAATAATGTGAAAAAGATAAGTAATTAATTTCAAATATTTTGTTTTACATCTAATGAACCTTTTTTCCCATCCGCTATATCCTCGCTTTATCCCCGCTATACCTTTTTCCACCTCCACTACTATAGAATAGCTAAGCGCTTTAACTACACAGGGACTTGCGCAAGCTTGTGAGCTTTTGCTGGTGTAGTACCTTATAGTTATATATGGAACCAACCGAGGAGAAGGACACCATCAGGAAGATTCGGATCATCCGCAAATACTACACAAGAGAAAGATGAAAATTAAGGATCGAAAGAATTGAAGAAAAGGTTTTGACTGGACTTTTGACAAGATTAAATCCCATTTTAAAAGTTATTTTTGTTTAAATCTATTTTCTTTTAGAAATATTTCACTTCTAAAACAATTTTTCAGAAATCTTGTAACTTTAGGCTCAAATACAAAATGTAACACCCACACCCCTTAACATCCCCAAAATAGGGTTATGCCAAAAAATGTGTAGCGTTGTTGGTATAAAGACATGCATCACAGAGACTAAGATTCACAAAACAATAAAATAATAAACACAGTCGAAATAATAAAGATGAGAACATTAATTTTATTTCAAAACACAAATCTTATTTCAGTCGTAAATCATAAATCTCTACATGTTACATGAAAATAAAATCCTGGGTCTCATAAATTAGAGTACAACAATAATATCATAATCTCACCCAATGTCAATAGTACAACCCAAAACAACAAAAAGAAAAAACAAGGCTAAACAATACATTTAAATAGAATTGGAATCTATGAAACATGTCTGAAAACCAAGCTATCTGCAATAGTCAACCCTGCGATCCTAGAGGGAAAGAAAAAGGAAGTGCGAGGAGTGGGTCAAACAGTAAGTCTGGTGAACGATGTAAATGCTAGCATGATTGAATAGATAAACTAATATACTCAATAACAATTCTAGTGTAATAGGGTAAAGTCTTTGTCTACTACTACGGAAGGTAAATATAACTGGAAATATATTAGGACTGATTGATCGATTATTTTTACTTACTCAACTATTGAATATATAAAAACATAGTTAGGTTAATTTCTAATACTACCCATCGATCGGCCTTTCCTATCAGTCTACTACCTTGCATGGTAGAATGTATGTCACTGTGAACCTGCCCGTCAAGAATTTGATCATCGCCCATCTATCCACTAGCAAATACATAATACAACTTTTGGATGTTACAGTGATAATTTTCCTTGTCAATATTGTTGCATGCTCGGACATCACCGGAATGCACCTTCTCTTTACCCTTCCCTATTGACCACTTATTTACCCCAATCAGCATATGCACGCATAAGACACCCCACACTTCTTAACTTCCCTAAAATAGGGTCTCGCTAAGATATATGAAGGGTTATAAGTATAAAGATATAAATCTACGTCATAAAGATTAAGATTCACAAGACATAAAATAAATCACTGGATACACTTATTTTTCAATAAATTGTGATTACAAAACAATACTTTACATAAAATAAGTTACAAAACATATATCTTACAATCATAGCACAAATCAAAGTACAATAACACATTGCTCCTCTCAAGTGCAAGTCCAACCTTTGGCAACAAAGACTTTATAAATTTGAATTTAGTAAAATAGAAAAAAAATGGATCTTCATCAATAATCTTCTTAAATCTGCTAGTACCAATCTATCTTTGCCCTGTGGCTGTGAGCCTACCTATAACTCCCCACATTTTTAATGAAATTAAAATGTGGAAATATGTATATATATTATATACATAGATATATTTAAGAGAAAAATTAAATAATGATAATAAAATTGCATGTAATAAGTTCATGCAGTGAAATGAAGGAAAAATATTAATAAAAAAAATTAAATGCAATACATGAAATGCATGCGAACAATTAAATAGAAATAAAAAGGAAAATTTGAAGAGCTTCAGGAATTTGGTCACGAAATTAGCGTCATTGCATTCGTGGAGATTTTCTAGTCAATTTAGACCTATGTTTTGCAGAAAACTGATTTAGGATGAAAAAGATATCTTTAAATTAAATATTTCAACAAAACATGAAAAAGAGGAATGAGGAAAGAATAATAGCATTGTTCTAAGGTTTGTAAACAAAAGACTTAGTATCTCATTTGGTTAAAACATGTGACTTGCATACAAGAGGTACATAGTTCGATCCCTGCCAGCACCATATTTTTGTCTTAGGGGAATGACTAAAAAGTGGCTTAGTGTGAATGCAGTTCAATTAAAAAGCGGTTTAGTGTGAATAGGGTTAATTGGAGGATTAATTGGAAAGATGGTTAAAAAGAAAAATATATACATACATACATACATACATACATATACATACATGTGTGTGTGTGTGTGTGTGTGTATATATATATATGTGACGTGTGGGTGTCAACACCCCTGCTGCTGCGCATCAAGTTGCACACATGGCGTGTTTTTATTGGTTAAAGATTGTTTTTTTCTTCGCAACATGACCGTTTTCTATTGGTCGGATGACGTGGACAATTCCTATGGTTCCTGATTTAATCCGATGGTCTTGGTTGCTCCGCTACTCCTATAAAAAGAACCCTAAATCTAGGTTTTGTTCATATAAAAATAATGGTGACGGCGAAGCTCTGCTGCGATGAAAATTAAAATGGTTCATTTTCTTCTAAATCAATTCAAAGAAAAAGGATTATACATATTCAAAGATTTCTACAAAAAAATTAGCAGTGGCTACAACAACTCATTCAACATGTTCTTCGCAGCAAATTCACTGTGAGTTCATGTTATTTTTAGATCTGAATATCTAATTAGTAATCGTGATATGTATATAAATATTGGATCTTGAATCAGTGCCTAATCAATTCTATTATGGCATATTCCTCTATTCTATTCTTATATGTTTATATCGTTACCAAATTTAAACTTGTCATGATATGTCCATTTAGTTTTATGCCTATTTCTATTGTTATGTTATTGATTCGTTATTATGCCTGCTCTGATTCTTTTCTTTCTCTTCTTTTTCTTTTTAATTTCATATAGGCAGCATACCTTCGAGCCTAGGCCTACCGCTGAAAAATGCGAACATGCGAAATTGAGAATAATAGGAAAAGACATAATTTGGGGCATAATTGATAATGGAAAATATGAATATAAATTGGGCATAAAATGGGGGAAATATACGAATATGGATTTGGGGGCATGTTTCATATTGGATAATATGAATGCGAATTTCAGGCACAAATTGGAAAACATGAATTTGGGTTAATTTGTATTGGAACGTGTAAATATTAATTTGGCATATAAATTGGTACATGTATGAATATGAATTTTAGGCATACATTAGAAATATGCAAATATGGGTTTGGGTACAACTTGTATTGGAATATATGTAAATATGGAATTGGGTATAGAATGGGACATGTCTAAATATTAATTTGGGACATAAATTAAGAACGTATGTGAATAAGAATTTTAGGTATAAATTGGAAAAATGTGGGTTTGGGTTTGTGAAATATATATATATATATATATATATTCATACATATATATGTGTGTGTGTGTGTGTGCGCGCTTTAATTATGATAAGGGGCATATGGTGCATAATTAAAAGGTGAATTAAAAAGAGGCATAAAAGTCTATAATTTGAAAAGTGAATTAAACATAATTCAAATGGGGAAAGGTTTAATTGATTAATTAATTAATAATGGAATATTTAGTAATTACAATTAGGAATTGTAATTGTACCTATGACACGAGATTAGGTTACATCAGTGGTGGAACTCTGCCCGGACCCGACCAATATATCCAGCAACCACTAATGTTGAACCTAATGTGGGAGGTCTAAGTACGTAAATACGAATCGGGCTAAGACACGAGGTTAGACCCAACTGTGGAATAAGATTGCCTAGACCCGACCGGCATATCCAGCATCCACACGTCGTAGGCCTAACGTGGGAGGTCTAGCCCATTATAACCATAATTGGACATGGTAATGAATTGGACAACTTAATCTAAGTTAATCCATTGGGATTGTATGATTATGAACTTGAGTTAGGGTTAAGTAAAATTGGATGGGTAACGGGTGGGTTAAGTAAATTAGAGGGGATAGGTAATATTTACATATAGGCCCACGAACTTAACCCAATAAGGTTATGTAATTAAAGACACCTAGTGGTATACATAACCAATAGAAATAATAAAGTTATGTAATTGGAAGACACCTTGTAGGGTAAGCAT
Organism: Allium sativum; assembly: GCA_030737875.1. Lineage (NCBI taxonomy): Eukaryota > Viridiplantae > Streptophyta > Magnoliopsida > Asparagales > Amaryllidaceae > Allium > Allium sativum. The sequence continues at coordinate 215,269,781 of CM060916.1, read as the reverse complement.
AACTTGTAGGAATAGATATGTGTAATAATCTGCTAAGTAGACAACGATACATTGTAGTGATGATGTACATTGAATTTATGATTAAATGAGAAAGAATGAAGAAAACTTGTAAAATTAAATAAGTTATATTTAATCATAAATGGTAAGTAACATGTTAATTAGAAAACATGTGAATTGGATACACTTGATTACATATTAAGTAAAACATGTTATTGTAATGATATAACTAACCAAGAATATAAAATAGATTGTGGATTTCGGACCTTGGGCCATAATCTAGAGAATAACATGTTGTGTGCTTATTAATAAACTTAAATGGATTAAGTTATATGATTGAAATTAATAAGCACGAAAAACTTGGTAATTTGAATAAGAATTCAATATGAATGGCAATAACCAAGTTAGATGAAAACCCGATGAGGTAAGGCAAGCGCATAATAGAATGTTTACACATAGGGTCTAATAACATATTAAAATGAGGCGCTTGGACCAGTCCGTACGTTTGAGGGTGAATAACCCAACGGGGTAGATCATCGAGGTGTTATAAGGCACAAGGGGAGCGCACATTCATCTGATTGTTATGACGGCTCCGAAGGACTGGAAGGGGAAGCACGCGGCTTCCTGAGACGTTCAAGGTGCTCTTGGTAGTCCTCTGTGGTGGTGTAGTTTTGGACTGTGCTAACAGAAGTTGGGTCTGCACGTGACTACTAGGTGGGTGGGCCTTGACTGCAGAGGTAGCTATGCAGTCAGAATGTTGTGACAAGGTGACATCAGGGTGATTCGACGGTTTCCTCACGAGGAGGTGGAAAGTCGGGACCAACAAGGATAGTAGATCGTCGGATACTCGTCATCGGCAGCCGACGGGATGCGAAAAGACTAAAGCTAACCCCAAGATATCATTTCACCTTTCACTATCGAGGTACGGGGTTGAGGGGAGACGCCACATGGATGTTTAGATTGGTTGTTTTAGGGGCGGTCGCTTAGCTCTGTAGTCTTTACTAGTTGAGAGAGGGGCCGAAGGGGGGCCATAGCCACCATGGAAAACAAACCGAGGATTATCTGTATTTGAAGGCTCTTAAAGACGGGCATGTAAAGATATGAAAAAGCTCCCGACCGAGTTTCATTTTTAGCCTGTCACGGAACTCGGTGCATATTAGAGGACGTGCGATTGAGGCATTGAGCTACAATTATAGTACATACGTGGGACAGTCTAGATACATGCACATTAGCTCTGGGTGATGTATCGTAGACTAGAGGATATTACTCCGATCTGGAGTCTGATTCGATCGATGGTGGCAGTCCATACGCTTACATAGCATAGTAACAACAAATCTATGTGAAACGTAACATCAATCTGCAGGGATCCGTACGTCACTCCGGCGTAGGATGAGGGACTGCGTTCATTTCGGTGGAGACCGTGCGAGTGGATTACCATGGGGTATATCTCAATATTGAAAGATAGCTACACATATTGTATTAGGCAAATTCATGGGAAAGTAAATGGGTACGATGCGCGTATAAGTCTTGAGTGCTATTAACCCAAGTAACCTAATAATCAAGAAAGTGTAAGGGAACGATATTAGTAGGGATCCTTCTACTTCTGATATACTAGTATCCGCGTGGTGCAGAGAAATGTATTCAAGAAGTGTATATATCATGTTCATCTTATCTTGCTCTATTCACACTTGTTATTGTTATCTTGTTCTTCTAATTTTTTTATATACATGCCATGATACTTTTATTTATTTAAATTTAGAAGTAACTGGACTCGCCAGACTTTATGTCTGGCCCTTTTTGTTTTCTCCTCTCTCTCTTCCATTCCCCCTCCCCCCCCCAGGTTCTCAGGGTGGAAGTGCTTAGAGTTGATTTGGATTCTTTCGGCTTAGCTTGGATTTTGTATATTGATGTATAGCTTTGACTTATTGTTAACTCTCTCATAGCTCTGCTTGGGAAATATGGTTTATGCTTTTGTACTCTGATATTTTTGGCAAGACAGATTATTAAACATGTAAATGGTTATTTCAAACCTATGATGTAAACTCAATATCTGGGACCATGATGTTATGATTTAAATAGAGTTTTAATTCCGCTGCTATTTTACATGGCTGTCTTGTGATATTATATTCTTAGTTACCTATAATGCTTAAAGAAAGTTAATGCATTCCCTTAGTGAGTGACATTAATGGACGTAGGGTGTCACATTTGGTATCAAAGCATATGGTTATAAGATCGAATAAAATATTTTGAAAATGGTTTTCAAAAAGGTCTCAAAAACAAAGTATTTTGAATTAAAAAGTTTGTTTTTGAAAATCATATTTTCCAAAGCCATAAATATCTTCTCGACTCTCTATTTGATTCCTTTTCTTTTTGTTCGGGGTACCATTACTTCCCGAAAGGGTATCCCTATTTCGACATGGTTCCGTAGGCATGTTAAAACTACGGTACATATAGAAGGCCAAAGAAGTGCCTAACCTCCATCTTTAGCCGCAGTGGTTTCACCTACATATTATTTTCTTTCTAGCCTCGTAAGGATTTCCGTGCGATGGAGGCAGCTTTCAAGAGACTGGTTATCATGTTGCACAAGAATGGTAAAAAGGAGAATAAGGGAATTGGGGCTAAGGAACACAGCCCAAAGATGAAAGAAAATGGTGGCTTAAGAAGGAAATATAGATGAAGGAAGAAAAGAGGAAATACCATAATTTCGAAACGAGGGGTCATCTGGAAATGGTTGCAGAAAGAGAAAAGGGCAAGCTAATGTTCTCATAGCTAGTGGACATGATAGGGGTAGGAAAGTTTCCTTTGAAGGATTGATTTCTATTTCTGATCATCCTATTAGGATTCTTTTTCTAGCGCCTCGCATTCTTTTATATCTGATCCTTTAGTTGAGTCTCTGCACTTAGATACTAGTATGGTTTTGGATCCCGTCATTGTTTCAAACCCCATTGGAGGTACGGCTTATTTATCGAGGATTGGTCGGGGTTTGGGAATCTCTGTGTCAGGCGTCGAGTTTGGTTGCAACGCATATGTTCTTGATTCCATGAGGTACGGTTTGATTCTAGGGATGGATTAGTTTCCGAGAATCTCTTGATGTATCTATCGATGATTTGTGACCTGTACCAATATTTGTGGGTATCCTTATGTTTTTGATGAGGTTCGGGGTTTACCCCAAGGCACGATATTGATTTCCGCATAAACTTGGTAGACAATGCAGAGCCAGTTGCATTTCCTGTGCGACCTGTGACTCCTAAAAGAAAAGTGAGAACTTTGTAAGAAATTAGGGGTGTTATTTGAGAAGAGGCGATAAAAGGTATAGAGTTCGAGATATTGGAGCCAAACTTGCGGGAGGAAGTGAAAGTAGAGAAGGAAGCAACGATTGGACGAGTTCCGACTTGCATACTTGGATCAGAGGTTAAGAAATTATGCAACAAAGAAGTAAAGCTAGTAAAAGTGCAATGGGGAGAGGACCGTGAGGATGCTACTTGGGAGGCGGAAGACAAGATTCGCACTTCATATACTTTCCTTTTCGAGAAAATGTTCTTAACTTCTTTTTCCAAGCTACGAATTAATACTTGTATCTATCGTTTGAATATCTCCTATCGTTCGAGTCTTTAGGTAGAAAACTACTGTATGTAAACATGTGTTTGAGACATGTTGTGTTTGATGGATGCAATTGTTTGCTAGCGATTGCTCGTGGATCATACACACACACAATAAGCACTATATCGGCTCAATCACTTACATATTGCATATTGATGTGTGTACATTTTAAATTTTTATGGATGAAGATAGGATTATTGTAACATTGATGTCGCATTTGGATGAATGATTGTGCACACATATAGAACTTACATGTATTAGGATGATTTGCATACATTTTTGGTTGCATGGCACAAACATACATTGCATTAAGAAGGTCAGTTGAAATAGTAGACCGCCTGATCTTTCGCATTAGTTTACAGACATATACACACACTATTGCGTATGTTCATGAAAAGCATTATAAATTCCTTGAGGACAATGGACGCCTGTGATTGCTAGATGGATGTATGATTGTTGGATGTTAGGATATACGTTCTTCTTAACTTAGAGATTTTGAGGACGAAATGCCTTGAGTAGGGGAGAATGTAACACCCCGCATTTTTAATGAAATTAAAAATGTGGAAATATGTATATATATTATATACATAGATATATTTAAGAGAAAAATTAAATAATGACAATAAAATTGCATGACAATAAAATTGCATGTAAGAAATGCATGCAAACAATTAAATAGAAATAAAAAGGAAAATTTTAAGAGCTTCAGGAATTTGGTCATGAAATTAGCGTCATTGCGTTCGTGGGGATTTTCTAGTCAATTTAGACATATGGTTTGTAGAAAACCGATTTAGGATGAAAAAGATATCTTTAAATTAAATATTGCAACAAAACATGAAAAAGAGGAATGAGGAAAGAATAATGTTTAGCATTGTTCTAAGGTTTGTAAACAAAAGACTTAGTATCTCATTTGGTTAAAGCATGTGATTTGCATATAAGAGGTACAGAGTTCGATCCCCGTCAGCACCATATTTTTGTTTTAGGGGAATGGCTAAAAAGTGGCTTAGTGTGAACGCAGTTCAATTAAAAAGAGGTTTAGCGTGAAAAGGGTTAATAGGAAAGATGGTTAAAAAGAAAAATATATACATATACATATACATATACATATACATATATATATAAATATATATATATATATGACGTGTGGTGTCAACACCCCTGCTGCTGCGCATAAAGTTGCACACATGGCGCGTTTTTATTGGTTAAAGATTGTTTTTTCGCAGCATGGCTATTTTCTATTGGTCGGATGACGTGGACGATTCTTATGGTTCCTGATCTAATCCGATGGTCTTGGTTGCTCCGCTACTCCAATAAAAAGAACCCTAAATCTAGGTTTTGTTCATCGAAAAATAATGGTGACGGCGAAGCTCTACTGCGATGAAAATTAAAATGGTTCTTCTTCTTCTAAATCAATTCAAAGAAAAAGGATTATACATATTCAAAGATTTCTACAAAAAAATCAGCAGTGGCTACAACAACTTATTCAACATGTTCTTCGCAGCAAATTCACTGTGAGTTCATGTTATTTTTAGATCTGAATATCTAATTAGTAATCGTGATATGTATATAAATATTGGATCTTGAATCAGTGCCTAATCAATTCTATTATGACATATTCCTCTGTTCTATTCTTATATGTTTATATTGTCACCAAATCTAAACTTGTCATGATATGTCCATTCAGTTTTTTGCCTATTTCTACTATTATGTTATTGATTCGTTATTATACCTGCTCTGATTCTTTTCTTTCTCTTTTTATTTTATTTTCATATAGGCAGCCTACCTTCGCGCCTAGGCCTAACACTGAAAAATGCGAACGTGCGAAATTGAGAATAATAGGAAAAGACATAATTTGGGGCATAATTGATAATGGAAAATATGAATATAAATCGGGCATAAAATGGGGAAAATATACGAATATGGATTTGGGGGCATGTTTCATATTGGATAATACGAATGTGAATTTTAGGCACAAATTGGAAAACATGAATTTGGGTTAATTTGTATTGGAACGTGTAAATATTAATTTGGCATATAAATTGGTACATGTATGAATATGAATTTTAGGCATACATTAGAAATATGCAAATATGGGTTTGGGTACAACTTGTATTGGAATATATGTAAATATGGAATTGGGTATAGAATGGGACATGTCTAAATATTAATTTGGGACATAAATTAGAACGTATGTGAATAAGAATTTTAGGTATACATTGGAAAATATGTGGGTTTGTGCAATATATATATATTTATACATAAATATATGCCTTAATTATAAGGGGCATATGGTGCATAATTAAAAGGTGAATTAAAAAGAGGCATAAAAGTCTACAATTTTAATAGTGAATTAGACATAATTCAAATGGAGAAAGGTTTAATTGATTAATTAATTAATTATGGAATGTTTAGAAATTACAATTAGGAATTGTAATTGTACGTACGACACGAAGTTAGGTTACATTAGTGGTGGAAGTCTTCCCGGACCCGACCGGCATATCCAACAACCACTAATGTTGAACCTAATGTGGGAGGTCTAAGTATATAAATACGAATCGGGCTAAGACACGAGGTTAGACCCAATTGTGGAATAAGACTTCCCAGACCCGACCGGCATGTCCAGCATCCACACGTTGTAGGCCTAATATGGGGGGTCTAACCCACTATAACCATAATTGGACATGGTAAGGAATTGGACTGCCTAACCTAAGTTAATCCATTAGGATTATATGATTATGAACTTGAGTTAGGGTTAAGTAAAATTGGAAGGGTAATGAGTGGGTTAAGTAAATTAGAGGGGGTGGGTAATATTTACATATAGGCCCACGAACTTAACCCAATAAGGTTATGTAATTAAAGACACCTAATGGTATACATAACCAGTAGAAATAATAAAGTTATGTAATTGGAGGACACATTGTAGGGTAAGCATAACTTGTAGGAATAGATATGTATAATAATCTGCTAAGTAGACAACGAGACGTTGTTGTGACGATGTAAATTGAATTTATGATTAAATGAGAAAGAATGAGGAAAACTTGTAAAATGAAATAAGTTATATTTAATCATAAATGGTAAGTTACATGTTAATTAGAAAACATGTGAATTGGATATACTTAATTATATATTAAGTAAAACATGTTATTGTAATGATATAACTAAGCAAGAATATAAAACAGATTGTGGATTTCGGACCTTGGGCCACAATCTAGAGAATAACATGTTGTGGGCTTATTAATAAACTTAAATGGATTAAGTTATATGATTGAAATTAATAAGAAAGAGAAACTTGGTAATTTGAATAAGAATTCAATATGAAGGGTAATAACCAAGTTAGATGAAAACCCGGTGAGGTAAGGAAAGCACGTAATAGAATGTTTAGACATAGGATCTAATAACATATTAAAATGAGGCGCTTGGACCAGTCCGCACGTTTGAGGGTGAATAACCCAACGGGGTGGATCATCGAGGTGTTATAAGGCTCGAGGGGAGCGCACATTCATCTGATTGTTATGACGGCTCTGAAGGACTGGAAGGGGAAGCACGCGGCTTCCTGAGACATTGAAGGTGCTCCTGGTAGTCCTCTATGGTGGTGTAGTTTCGAACTGTGGTCATAGCGGTTAGGTCTGTGCGTAACCACCAGGTGGGTGGGCCTTGATTGCAGAGGTAGCTATGCAGTCAGAATGTTGTGACAAAGTGACATTAGGGTGATTCGACGGTTGCCTCACGAGGAGGTGGAAGGTCAGGACCGACAAGGATAGTAGATTGTCGGATACCAGTCATCGGCAGCCTGCGGGATGCAAAACGACTAGAGCTAACCCCAAGATATCATTTCACCTTTCACTATCGAGGTACGGGGTTGAGGGGAGATGCCACATGGATGTTTAGATTGGTTGTTTTAGGGGCGGTCGCTTAGCTTTGTAGTCTTTACTGGTTGAGGGAGAGGCCGAGGTGGGGTCATAGCCACCATGGAAAATAGACATGAGGATTATATGTATTTGAAGGCTCTTAAAGACGGGCCTGTATAGATATGGTAAAGCTCTTGACCGAGTTCCGTGTTTAGCCCTGTCACGGAACTCGGTGCACATTAGAGGACGTGCGATTCAGGCATCGAGCTACAATTATAGTACATACGTGGGACAGTCTGGATACATGCACATCAGCTCTGGGTGATGTATCGTAGACTAGAGGACATTACTTCGATTTGGAGTCTGATTCGATCGATGGTGACAGTTTGTACGCTTACATAGCATAGTAACGGCAGATCTATGCGAAATGCAACATCGATATACAGGGATCCGTACGTCACTCCAACGTAGGATGAAGGACTATGTTCATTTCGGTGGAGACCATGCGAGTTGAGTACCATAGGGTATATCTCAATATTGAGAGATAGCTACATATACTGTATTAGGTGAATTCATGGGAAAGTAAATGGGTACGATGCGTGTATAAGTTTTGCGTGCTATTAACCCAAGTAACCTAATAATCAAGAAAGTGTAAGGGAACGATATTAGTAGGGATCATTCTACTTCTGATATACTAGTATCTGCGCGGTGCAGATAAATGTGTTCAAGAAGTGTAATATATCCTGTTCATCTTATCTTGCTCTGTTCACACTTGTTACTGTTATCTTGTTCTTCCAGTTTTTTATATACCTGCCATGATACTTTTATTTATTTACATTTAAAAGTAACTGGACTCGCCAGACTTTATGTCTGACCCTTTTTGTTTTCTCCTCTCTCTCTTGCGTTCCCCTCCCCCTAGGTTCTCAGGGTGGAAGTGCTTAGAGTTGATTTGGATTCTTTTGGCTTAGCTTGGATTTTGGATATTGATGTACAGCTTTGACTTATTGTCAACTCTCTCATGACTCTGCTTGGGAAATATGGTTTATGCTTTTGTGCTCTGATATTTTTGGCAAGATAGATTATTAAACATGTAATTGGTTATTTCAAACCTATGATGTAAACTCAATATGTGGGACCATGATGTTATGATTTAAATAAATTTTTAATTCTGGTGCTATTTTACATGTCTGTCTTGTGATATTATGTTCTTATTTACTTATAATGCTTCACGAAAGTTAATGCATTCCCTTAATGGATGTGGGGTGTCACACTACCAGGGAAAGAAAAAGGAAGGAAAAGGAGTGGACCAGACATAAAGTCTGGTGAGCTATATAATTACTAGTACGATTGATAATAAAGAAAAATAGACAAGATAATAATTCTAGTGCTATGTAGGGTAAGTGTTCGTGCGTATCTATAAAGGCGTACATACTGGAATAGTATATAAAGAGATATACCAAACTGCACGAGTATAGATTCATTTGATTATTTATCCAATTCAGCTGACAATTAATTGTTTGCGCTTTCTTAGCTAAACGCAATATTCATGATCATGATAATTTCTTAATACTACCTACCTTGCTACCATCAAACTAATACGGTAGTTGATGCCCCTTACATTGAATCAATCATGCCTAGATGTGAACTTGCCCATGTCCTTAACATCACTAGTCTGCGGGTTCGCCCTTCATATGGACATCTATCTAGCGCAATGACCTATAATGTCTTCTTTACCACAATTCGGTGAAAGTACATGCTCGACCACCACCGACAAGCATTTCTTCGAGATCCTTTGTCTAATTGGTCATTTATCTACCACAATTCGGTAAGTGTGTCTCCTCTTGAGTGCTACTGGTATAGGCCCTCAGTTATCTATCTACTATAGTTTTGCATGCGTGTCGGATATGCCACTGGTATAGACTCCTCTATACAATATCCTACTTGCGCCCCATCTCAGCCCCTATAACTAAGATTTGTTTATGTTTTTGTTACCTACCAAAATTTGACATTTGCTGCTAGTACTAACCTCCATTATTTATTTATTATCTAGTTATCTAACATAATTCGGCATCTGCCGTTTGTAGGGACTATGTCTACTTATTTGTTTATGAGTCAGAAATTTACCATAATTCGATCAACATCGTTTCAAACACCCTATATTTTAATACACAGTAATCATATTAAAAGGAGAATAAAATGAATATTGATTAATTAAGTATCTGTAATTAGGTAAAATGGACTTTACCATTGCGACCGTTATGAAATCCAGATAGACTCTTAGTTTTTGTAAATCGGTATAAATATGAAGAAGTTATGGGCTTAGAAGATTGAATGTAAATATATATATAAAGAATATATATATATAATAAAATAAATAACGCAGAAAGAAACGATCACTGGGTGAACCAGGCTGACCAGGTTGACCCATATCTAAGCCAAGTCGACCCTAGGGTCGATGTAGGTAAAGGTGGGTCGACCCACCTGCATGTAGACAGGGTTCCTACATCCGAATCTGGACAGATTTATTCCCAATATTCATTCGCTGACTCAACTTGAGGTGCAAGGCTGGATTTATAAACCTGAAATCTAATTGTATAGGATTATTACAAACATTCTTCATTCTTCTTCCTCCAAACTATTTCTGAATAAAAATAAGAAGATGCTGAAGTGTTGCCTAAACGTAGATTAAAGATGACAATTCTAAGTTTTTCTACAACAACAATATAAAGAGACCATTTTTCTGGATTTCAATCAAACCAATACGAGTTCTAGTTATTTTAGATTTGATAATTAAACAGTGTTCTGACAGTAAATAAAATTGAATCTGAGATTATACAGTGTTTATATGTTATTGTTTTACTGTCATTTATCTATTTAATTACTTTACTGTTACATGTATATCCCTTTTATCCCATTTTCTTCCTTCAATTTATTTACAGTCTTATGCCTATTTTATTCAGTTTATGTATTTTTGAATTGGATATATATTTTCTCCTTTTTATTTTACGTAATACCTAGACCATTAAATGCCTAGGCTAATCACGTTAGAAATGCGTAAATTTTGGTTAAATTGGAATAAGTTGAAATGATATTAAAAGGAGAATTAGGCATATTGAAACATGACATCCAATGCCTATATATAATTGGGATAATATGAAAGTAGAACATGTTGTGTGGATCAGATGTAATTAAGTAAAATAGGTAAATTAATAGGTTCAAAGGTGGAAGATGGCTACGGGCGCGTTCTGGTGGAGTCATGAGCATGCATAGGTCCGATAGTGGAAACTAAGACGCTGTAACACCAGTGAATAGGTCTATGTCTTATAGTTGAGGGGTTAGGGACCGATATCTCCTACTCCGTAACTGGCACAGGATATTTACATAGTTGGGGGTCGATCGCATGGGTAGTAACTAAGGTTACTCCTAATCATGATAATTTAGCTATTAGTGTAGAAAACTTGTTCTTAGGATATGAATGAGAAGCGTACATGATCTTTACCTTACATTGTTATCTTGTTATCTCATTATCATATTATCTCGTTTACTTCTTACTTGTCCATGTATTGCAATTTCATGTTCAACATTACTTATATGTCTTGATACTTTCTATCTTATCCTATTGCTGAAAATCACTAGAACTCGTCGGACTTTATGTCTGACCTATTTTGCTTTTCCTTCTACCTCTTCCTTTCCCCTTTCAGGTTCTAAGAGTGGTGGTGGACAATAGCTATGATTGTGATTCTATTCTGCTTGGATTTGGATTGCTATCATTTCCATGTATTTCTTTAGTTTATTTATCTATGTTTATTGTTATGACATATAAGGGAGATTATTTATGGTTTTGGTACTCTGATGATTTACGAGACAGATATTTATGGTTTTGACATTGGTGGTTTATTTGAAAAAAAAATGTAATCACATATTTGATTTGAAATAAAAAGCTGAAATTTTCCGCTGCATATTTACAATTTGTCTTGTTTAATTAGCCTCCATATTATTAGTATGCTTCACGAAACTTAATTCATCCTCATATGAGTGACATTTAGAGACAAGAGGTGTCACATTCGGTATCATAGCCAAAGTTTACAAGATCAGAGAAAAAGCTTTTTAAAAATTGTTTTCAAAGTAAAGATTTTTGAATAAAACCAATTTTTGAAAAATATACCCCCTCATGTCATTAACAATATTCCTTCATTCTCTTTCTGAATCCTTGTTTTGTCTCTTTTCAACATATTTGAGGCTCCTTATTTCCTCGAGGTCATTCCCATTCCGACATAATTGTATATACGTAAAAGTTGCTGGAATGCAAGAAAATGTGTCTCCCAAAGTTACAGCCGCAGTAGCTCCGCCCAATCCTATAGAAAAGTTTTCTAAGTTTTGTAAGGACTTCTGCAAGATGGGAGGCAAGACGTTTCGTGGTACTAAGAGTTTGGTGGAGGTGCACAATTGGCTTAGGGAAACAGAGAATGTATTTAACTTGTTGGAGATCGATGATAGGAGAAAAATTCAGTTGTCTACTTGAGAACTGAAGGACGAAGCATTATATTAGTGGAAGGTGATTCAGGCCGAACAAATGGTGGCTACTTGGGATGAATTTAACACTATATTCGAATGAGATTCTTATAGCAAGCGGAGGAAGGAATGCAAATGGAGAGCTTCTTTAATTTGAAGCAAGGAAGCATGACTATAAAGGAATATGTTAACAGCTTTAATCAACTAGCAAATTTAGGATTAGAATTAGTGAACACTCCTCATAAGAAAGTTTTGAGGTTCGAGAAAGGATTGAACTAGCCGCTCCAAGATTTAGCACTGACGCATGTACCGACATGAGAACCTTTCAAGAGGCTTATGGACATGGCTTTGATGCATGAGGACAGCAAAGAGGAGAAGAAATTGGTTAAGTCTAAGGAAGAAAAACCCAAGCCTGAGTAAAAGAAATGGTGGCCCAAGAAGGAATAGATAAGAAAGGAGGAAAACTCAATAAGGCACAAATCCAGTCCAAAGTTAAATTCCATGGTTGTGGAAATTTGGGGAACTTTGTAAGGGATTGCAAAAAGATGAAGAATATTTGTTTCACTTGTGGTCAAGTTGGACATTTTACAAGGAAATTCCCTAACAAGCAAGGTCAGAAGGCTGTATCATCTGGATGACAAGTGCATGCGCTCGAGGCTGGTGGATCGGATCCTGGAATGCAAGTCACCATGAAAGGTTTGATATCTCCTTTTGACTCTCCTATTAGGACTCACTTCGATTCTGGTGCTCCTTATTCATTCATACCAAATTTTGTGGTAGATAATCTGCGCTTGGATAATAGTATTGTTTCTGATCTTGTTGTAGTGTCAAACTCCACGTGTTAAATACAAAACAGCTCATTTGCGAACGTTGTTCATGCCCATTTGCGACGGCTTAAAAACCGTAGCAAATGTAGGGGTCGCAAAAAGAAAAAAAATTGCGACGGTTAAAAACCGTCGCACAATATTGCTTTTTGCGACAGTTTTTTCAAAGAGCAGTCCATAATATAAAGAATTTGCGATGGTTTTTTGTAACAGTAGTCACAAATAAATGTTGCTTAGTTTCAAAACTATGTTTTTTTGCTACGGTTTTTGTGACTAAATGTTGCTTAGTTTCAAAACTATGTTTTTTTGCTACGGTTTTTACAAAAACCGTAGCAAAAAAAGAAATTTTTTGCAATTGTTTTTAATATAAACCGTCGCAAAATAGTATTTTTTGCAACTATTTTTAGTATAGTCGTCGCAGTATGCTTCTGGTGCTTTTAAAAGTTTGTCTTTTTGCTGCGGTTTTTAACATAAACCGTCGCAAATAACAATATTTTAGCTACTCCACACCACCCTGTATTTCAAAGCAACAAAAAAACTACTAGTATTATAGAATTACTATGCATATTAGTTTAAATAATAATCCACATAACTCAGGATAGACTAAACAAATGAGCATACATCAAATGCACTTCCAACATTTAACACAAACAAGGTTATATGTATAAATCAAAATAATAACAATGGTCAACTTTACCACATTTAACACAAATTCATATGTTACATAATTTACGATTAACTTCATAACAATTTAAAATATATATGGATCTAGACATAAAACATTTTATAATGAAAATATATTATTGAATATCTATTACACGAAGATAATTACACAACTAAAATGATAGAAGAAAAGGAATGCATAACCTCTGCATGATCCAACCAACCTTGTATAAGTCAATGTTACAATTGTGTTGATTTTGGCCAGCTCGAACAATTTATCAAATCTGAAAGAAAAAAATAAACACACAACATTAGTCAATATATTTTAGATAAATGCACTTCAAAATAACGGTACACCATTTAAAATAATTTTCTTCCGTTTTTCTTGAATGCATGTTTTGAAATAGCTTCTAATTTGTTTAACAAATAAGGAATTGAGGATGGACTGTTATTTTCAATTTTTAAACCAACTTTTTTGACTTGGACTTTGCTGCTCAAATGTACGATTATAGCAAATGGTGGTCCGCTTTTGTGGTGCGAACTCGACTTCTACTACATGGCAAATAACTGATCTATTCAATTCTCTTGAATAAAATATTTTATATTTTAATTTTTTTTGTACATCAACCAACTGATAGAATCTAGCTCTTCCATAATTTATAAAAACATATTTTCGGGTATAACTTGTTAATACTAAAAGAAGTAGATCACTGTTGATTGGCAAGGTCTTTAGAATAAAGATTTAAAAGTGTCAGTTATTAACAAATCTAAAGAATCAGCATCAAAATACCATATGGGTATAAAAATGTAATTGTTATATTATAAATGTTACCTCATATGAAATGGTAGACAAATAAAATCGATTTCATCAACTGTAAAAAATAATATAAGCTAATACAAATCGTTTGCTGTATGTAACCATGGACTACTGTGTCCGACCGCTTGTGTAATTTACATGTGTGTGTACAGTGCTAATTTCATTATAACCCTAATTGTGTAAAAGTGGCTTAATTTTATGAAATAGCATTTTATTATACAATAATTTAATTAAACTAAAACAAACATGTTACCAAAAATTATTGTCAAGTATGTTGGTAAATAAAGATCTGATCATGATATTTTCCCATTGTGTTAGAAATTTCATTTAACATTATGCACTGAAAACTTGTCAGTTGTAATTGAAGCTTGTGATATTGCACTCAAAATGCTACCTATTTATTATGAATGACATATACTGAGAAAATGCAAAATCGCTGTCAGCAATCTCTTTATCTACAGTTCTTATGATTATGAATTTACTGCATTGCCATTGACAGTAGGACATGCAATAGAGTGGTGGACATAATCCTTGTTTATTCACTTGTAGTTTGCAAAAATTGAGATCTTTAAATGCATAACAGATGCAAAGATTCAAAAGTGGACTACTGTCATTAGAAGGAGAAGCAGTAAATAAATTTACTGCAACTCCAAAGAAAATGCAAAACATACAAGTAGTACATGAATTTGCACAGACGGTGGGACAATTATACAGCTGACCATCAAGACTAATGAATTAAGTACCCAGCGAGCTGATAAAAGTGTAAAATCATTTGTCAACTTGGTGGAAATGTGAAAAATAAGATTTGGAATGAATAAAATGGATGAAGTTAGATCGCAACCCTTGTAAGCTGTACAATTATATTCTGAAATCAGATATTAAATGCCCATATTTAATTGTGATTTCGGTTTTAACATCAAATTAATACAAAAGTAAAATGGATGCAGTTTGGAATAGCGAACCAAAATTCAACAGCCAGAAGGGAATAATGAGAACTAAAAGAAACAGCAGCAATGCATACATGAATTGGGCTTGTTCACATACATTGTCTTGGTTTCACCCCTCCATCAATCTTTGATTAATGGGTTGAAATCACAATAGGCATAATGATAAGAACCCTCTTACCATTTAGCACTGATACACAATAGCTGATTCTTACAATATGTAGAGTTTAGGCCTTGTTGACTGAAACCATTAAAAAAAACTGAGATTGAAATTGCGCTGTAACATACCGATATTCAGCACCGTAAATCCGGAGGGAGATAATTAATGAAAATTAGGTTTTATGATGCAAATATAGTAGAAAGTGAAGAAAATAAAGGAATGACTAACCTACTGTGCCCTGACGTGAAAGATGCGCCATAGTTGACAATTAGTACAATTTTGGGAAACCGAATCCATTATTGAGTTGAACGGATCCATTCGGGAAGGTGAGGGGATTGCTCAAAAATAAGGGAAAGACGTGAAAGTGGACAACAGGGAAGGTGAGGGATTATTCAGAAACCCAACTTTTCCAATTTCACACTGGAAGTTACTAGTGATGATTCCCAACTCGGCAAATGTGAAATTTATTTTCTTTCTTAGAACTGTGATTTCAGCATTATCATTCAGACTCTAACATTTCCTATGTACCAAATGCAGTGCAAAGTAAGAGAGCCAGACAAGAAAACCGACAAAATAGGGTGAGCAACCTTGTTTCTTTTTCCTTGACTCAAAGAAGAGTGCAACAAATAAAAAAGCAAGTGTGAAGAGTCCCAAAAAAAAAAAAAAAAAAAAAAAAAAACTAGCAATACAATTTCGACGGTCATGTTCTTTTTCTTACATGATGAACCGCCATGGATGCATACATCGGGATTTTCTGCATATCTGGTCTTGAAAAGTAAGAAGTAATTGGAGGTTGAAATATATAAGATATTGCTATAAAAAAAAAACATCCACAACATTAACCATGATATGCAACATGTATGTCAATTCTGGTTGCGCAATAAAACTACATTATAATTAATAGTTAAATAGCTATGCTCGATACTAACATAATTTCTGTATGATTAACAGTATCAACTAATTCGTTTTACTTGGTACCAACATTCTTATTACTTAAGGAATTTATTAACGTAACATAAAAGAAAAAAAACTGATATAACCCGAGTGTAATGTTCCCACTCTGATTTCTAGCAAGAAGATTTGGAGGTATTGATCCACTAAACAGATTTCCTGATAAATCCCTGCAAGATGGTACTGATGGAGTGAACAACAAAAACATACTTATAGGATTTGATGGTTGTAAGCGTGAACTTACAAGATTTTGAGGGAAGTAAACTCTGACAGAAAATTAGGTATTATTCCATTTAACTGGTTCCCAGACGAATCCCTAACAGAATTCATAGCGTTAACGGTTGTTAGTAAACAATACGCACAAACTACACTGAGGGTTTATGCGGCAACAATCTGAACCAAATAGCAATTTAAATGCGCACCCCTCCTCCAAAATACAAACACACCCCATCCCACCCCAGGTTTCCACCGCTGGTTTCTAGGTCCACGCCTTTTTTGGTCAATAATCGTTTAGAAATGGAATGGAAAAGAATCTAATGATAATAATTTTCAAAATCAGAAAATAGGAAAAATTATGAAAATGAGTTGAACAAAAGAGAAAATAACAGCAGAAATTGCGAATATTAATAATAATAACTGATGGGAACAGTCAGACTTCAAAAAAGATAGATTAAAAACATAGTTACAAAATTGTAAAACTAGGCTACAACAATTTTCTGGAATCATTATAACAACAAGACTACTCTTTTATTATAAAATTATAGCATAACTTATCATCATTGAGAAGCATACGCATGCGCAACTACTAAGAAAACCATTAAATGAAACAGAATGCAAACAACTCATGGCTGTAATAAAGTTGGTGTTATTTCATCTTATAGACAAAAATTTTGTCGATCATGTATTACAATTTAACAGAAATGTAAAATTCCTGTAGCCTGTCCATCATGTATTACCATTTTTGTATTCGATTAAAATTAGTTCGAAGTTCACATGTTGGATTGAAAACTACAAATATTCAAGAGAAAACACGAAATTAGGGAAAGATGCATTGTATCAGATCGAACATACAAATGGGTAAAGCATTATCCCAGTATAAAATAGGCAATATAAAAATCTATGTTACAAACAGGTAACACGTTTGACACTTGTTTTAATAATTGAAGCACGACTGAATCAAAGTGAGAAAAGATGTTAGAATTTAGGAAAGAAAAGCCTTGAGTTATTCATTATCAAAATGGTAAATTTGGACAAAATTGAAGCAGCTGAGTAGAATATTTCACATCAGAAAGCATGTGATTAGTTAGTAGGGACAAAACATATGAGCAACTTTAGCCAATAATCCGAGCTCAGTTTGTATCTATTATTCTTTAACTTTCCATTAGCGAATAGTCATAAATACAAACTATCTAATCTATTTGTTACCTTTGTCCTATTCTTGCAAATGATTTCAGGCAAAAATGTTTGTAGTTGCAGTAATATTAAATGTTGCAGGAAAATAAGTACGTAAGAGCAGCAGTCATGTTGTAAGGTTGAGTAGGTCCAAAAACCATTGAATCATATATTAAATGAATGAAAAAGGAAACAAAATTTGCATTGTCTTTTAACTTTAAAAATGACCTACAATAGAAGACAAAGACATTTAAGGAAAGAACATTTTCTTTAGTAAACCCAATCTAACCGGTGAAGGAAGGAATTAATGAGAAGAGAAAATTAATTTCAATTTCTTATCAAATAAAAACATAAAATTGGGCAACGTAATATTTAATAGAATAAGTAAAAGAAGCTAGATTATCTCACTGTGTAGTTCTAGTCCAACATCCTTCACTACCTTTGTATCAATGCACTGTTTAATGGCTCCTACAGTTCTGAATCTGAAAAAGGATTTAATATGGCCAAATAGTCTTACCAGTGGAGTTAAAAATACAAAGAATTATAAACACTCACAAAATAAATGAAATCCACATAGTTAATTCACTAAAAATAATGCAAAAAGTATGCAATATGGATGATAGTAAAATGCAAATAACAGCGACAACGAAATGGTAGAAAATATTGCATAAGAATCACCATCTATCAATAATTGCAGAGTCTTTTGGTGTTTCAAATTCTAGTCAAAAGGGCACCTTGTTTTCGTTGCAAATTTATTTTTCTATCCATTCATATGTAACCCATTGATATAAATAGATGTCAAAAAGCAATGAAAGTAACTCCCCACAATTTTATTCTTCTTCTTCTTTATGTGTATGTTATATATATAAGCATATATATATATTATATATATATATATAAATTGTTATTAGTGGTATCAGAGCTTGAGCACATGGCCTCCGAAAATTTTATTCAACCTTCAATTCCACATTTTGATGGCCACTACGATCATTGGAGCATGCTAATGGAGAACTTCTTAAGATCAAAAGAGTTTTGGGAGGTCGTTGAGTCTGGAGTATCAGAACCAACAGCTGGAGTGGTACTGACGAATCAGCAGAAGGCTGATTTGAATGCATTAAAGTTAAAGGATCTTAAAGCTAAAAACTACCTCTTCTAAGCTATTGACAAACCAATCTTGGAGACGATTCTTTGCAAAGATACATCCAAGGACATTTGGGACTCTATGAAGAAGAAATATGCAGGTAGTGCAAAGGTGAAACGAGCACAACTTCAAGCACTTCGGACTGAGTTTGAAACTTTGCGGATGAAAAGTGGAGAGTCGATTTCAGATTTCTTTTCAAGAACAATGAAAATTGCAAATAAAATGCGGATCAATGGCGAAAAGATGGACGATACAACAATTGTGGAGAAAATTCTTTGATCAATGACGCCAAAGTTCAATTACGTTGTTTGCTCTATAGAAGAATCTAAAGATATTGAAACTCTTTCACTTGATGAATTGCAAAGTTCTTTACAAATTCATGAACAAAAAATGAATCAGCAGGAGCAGGAGGAACAAGCTTTGCAAGTCTCAATCAAAAATCAAATACCATCACCTGCCAAGGAAACATATGCAAAAGGAGGAGGCAGAGGAAACAAACTACATAAGCAGCCACACCAACAGTCAGAAAATAGCCAGTCTCATTTTTCTCAAGGGAGAGGCTGTAACAACCCGTAAAATGCGGGCCAGTTTGAAATTTTTATTTTGGCAATTTTAGCGAATTTTAATTATTTAAAATGAACTATTTTAAATAATATCGACGAGAAATTTATTTTTAATATAATTCGACGTATATATTATATACGTCGTCGTTAGAATATAAATATTTATATATAATTATAAATAGAATTGAAAATGGCGCGGTAGTTCGATAATTCGATTTCAAACTTCAATTGAACATACCGGGTGAAAAACAATCCGGATTTTAGTGAAACCAAAAATAATGGGATCTAATTAATAATATCTTTCCAACGAATCCGAATAATCAAATTTTCATAGCGGGGATCAAAAGATATGTCCAGTTGAAAATTCTGAATAGTCGCTATGGAATTCAGGCCCTTAAAAATGGAAATTTTGCAAACGACCTTGGATTTCGACGAAACCAGTTTTGTTGGATCCGTGATGTAAAGTTATTGCTAGGTTTCAAATTTCATAATTTTTCGAATCAATATGTGAGCGTGGCAAAGGAAAACACGTTTGACCAGTTTCAGTTGATTTTAATCGACTGGAAATTGGCCATTTTTCAAACGGTCTCAGAATTTGACGAAACTAGTTTTATTAGGACCATATCGTCAATACGAAGCTAGAAAATATTTTTCTGGAATTTTTAGAGACAGTATGTGACCCCGGTAATTTGAAATGTACGTTTAAATTTCAATATAGTGATTTAAATGTAAATTTAACGGGAACTGATTGTAACAGCCGAATCAGCTTGCGATACATATCCCACTGTGTTCGGAAGGGGGGTAAAACGCTATGGACGACAGGCGGTGGGTCTCGTTTTGAGGTCGAAAATAAAAGTTGCTTTTTGAAAGTAATTAAATAATTAAATATATATATATATATTTTTCATATACACCCCCCCTCTCTTAGTTATCATTTCGAACAGAAAAAAAAGAAAAAGGGAAAAAGAAAAAAAAAACTTCGTCGAAGCCTCGTCGATCGCGCCCCCTCCTCCGACCGAACCCCACCAGGCCGCGCTGCCTCATCGCGCCCCCCCCCCCATCGTTCTTCTTCCCCTCCGCATCGCGCGACTTCATCTGAAACCCCCCCCCAAACCCTCGGAAGCCCACCGCAGTGCCAAACCCTAGCCGCCGCTCTGGCCTGAGCCACCCCCACGCGAGCTCCACCTGCCGAGACCACCTCAGCACCTTCGCTCCTCCTCTGACGCGGCCTGCTGCACCCCGGCGCCAATCAGCAAGCCTCCGGCGACCAAACCCTAGGACTTTGTGAGTGTTATTTATTTTAATTTATATAAACTCTGTTTTTGTTTATTTATTTTCTATAAACAAAGAATAGATCTGATTTAAAGATGAGATTTTTAGTGAAATATAATATGAATGTCATTATATCAAGAGAGTTGTAAAGATATGTTTTTTTCTTTAAAAACATAGAAAAGATTTGATTTCTAACTACACAAATATAATTTTTATATATGTAACAAAATATGATTTTTATATATTGAATAGCTAAGTAAAAATTCGATTTTTATATATTGAATAGCTAAGTAAAAATTCGATTTTTATATATTGAATAGCTAAGTAAAAATTCGATTTTTATATATTGAATAGCGAAGTAAAAATTCGATTTTTATATATTGAATAGCTAAGTAGAAATTCGATTTTTATATATTGAATAGCGAAGTAAGAATTCGATTTTTATATATTGAATAGCAAAATAAAAATTCGATTTTTATATATTGAATAGCAAAGTAAAAATTTGATTTTTACATATGTAGAGAATACGGGCAACGAAGATGACAATGGGCGAGAATGGCGAAGATTTCTATCAAAGAAGAGTCAAGATAATTGGATAGCTATTTGTGAGAATTTCTCACCTTTCAATTTCTTTTCTAATTATATATATATACTAGGATGCAAACGGTGCTTAGTAGCACCCGACACAATCGTCCACAGACCATGGACTTGTTTGCTTGGTTGCATAAATTAGTTAGATGATTTGATTTGAAATTGAATTGTTTGGTGAAATGAATTGATTTGATTGATGTGTGAATGGCGTGGGCCTTCACTAGACCGGGGATAAGGCTAGGCCTCGTCCCGTTTCTAGTATCGTGCCGTTATGCCGCCGAAATTTTCTAAAATATGTTAGAAAAATAAAAATATCAATTTTATTGAATAAATGAACTGAATAGAAATTCATATGTTGAAATAAAATAGTTTTGTCGTTAAAAATATGATTTTTAACGTGAAGTGAATAAATAAATATTCATTTACAGACCGGACGGTTTGTTTATGTACACCTATTTGAAGGACATTGATTGGGTCGATAAATTTTACACATCGCCCAACTGCACAACTAAATCTGTGTTTGATTGTTTGAAACCCCACACGGGTGTTGGGATGAAATTTGAAGTTCACTCATCCTGATTTATTAAATATGTCGATCGGTTGATTGACAGGCTGTTTTAAGCGTTAGATATCTATATCTGATGCTTATACAGTGTGGTGCACTTTGGTTGATGGTTGATTATTTTTCCATGCTATTATATACATGTGTTGTATGAAAATCCATATAATTAACTTTATATGGTAATTGATTGGGCCTCATTCCAATTTAGAAAATAAAGAATATTATAAAATAAAGGTTCATGTGTTGACAGTACTCATCCATTGAGATTGGTCATGTGTTGAACGAAATATTTTGATAATAACAACTATTTTGAAAATAGAAATATTTGAAATAGAAATATTCGAAATGGAATATTTGAAAATGTCAATATATGAAGCCGTGTTGATTAGATTGACGCCATTTTGACGTGAACGATATTTATATCGATTTTATTCATTTTAAAATGAATATTAAAAAGTAATTTTGAAATCGAATATTTCGAAATGAATTGAATTGAAAACGATTTCGAAATGAATTGAATTGAAAACGATTTCGAAATGAATTGAATTGAAAACGATTTCGAAATGAATTGAATTGAAATATTTCGAAATGAATTGAATTGAAAACGATTTCGAAATGAATTGAATTGAAATATTTCGAAATGAATTGAATTGAAAATGATTTCGAAATGAATTGAATTGAAATATTTCGAAATGAATTGAATTGAAAACGATTTCGAAATGAATTGAATTGAAAACGATTTCGAAATGAATTGAATTGAAAACGATTTCGAAATGAATTGAATTGAAAACGATTTCGAAATGAATTGAATTGAATATGAATTCAAATTGAATTGAAATTTGAATTGAATAGAAATGAATTTTAAAACGAATTTATAAAGAAGAATTCAATTTTGAATTGAATTGAAATGGAAGTTGAAATTGCTTTTGAAACGAATTTAAAACTGTTTATATAATTCGTTTTAAATAGAAATCGATGAAATATATTATATATATAATATAATGGCCTGAATAGAACGCGCCGCGCCGCGGCAGTTCGTAAATTTCGACCATTTATTTCAAACGGACATTACGGGAGATCCGACCGTCGGATCCTCCTAAAACCGGAACCGTTGGGTTCGTATCGAAAAGAGCTTTCTAACGAATATTAGAAATTAGAAATCTAACGGTTGGATTTGGAGTTACGTCCAAATCAAATTTGAAAAAGGTCGCTGTAAGTGCAGTTCGATGGCCGTTGATGGAAATCGACTGTACGGGCCTTGATAAAATTATTAAAAATAGTAATAATTTGTGTAAAATCATAAGAAATGATTTGTGAAGATTTGGGATGAAAAACTCCATATTTGAAGAGATAAAAATAGATTTTTATCGAAATGAACTAGTTTGAGCTAGAAATATAATTCTATTTATTTTTAAATAAATAAATTGAATTTGAAAAGGGTTTTAAAAATAACCAGAATTTCCAATGATTGCATTGGAGTGGATTTGAATCGAAATTGTCTTCGGAATATTTCGATGTTGGAATTCGTGATTATACAGATGTTGTTATGGAAATTTGGAAGATATATATTGATATCGTTATTTCCAATACGACATTTGTTAATCGTAGAATTTGATATTGAATATAAGCCGATATATTTTCTATTCAGTGCCTTGTATTGAATATCAAATGTGATTTGGGTTTGTCGTGAATGGTGTCTTCACTAACACTGTTCTTGAACCCAGTTGAGAAAAGATTAAATCTCTTTATTTAGATTTAATGAAGTGTACCAATTAAATGATATTTAATTGGAATTGAATTGGTATTGATTTTTGGGTTTATCGTGAACAGTTTTTTTAATAACACTTGTTCTTTAACCCGATAATTAATGGAATGTGATTTTGGGTTTATCGTGAATCGTGTTTTAAATGACACTGATTCTTTAACCCAGATAACGATTAAAACTAAGTGGAGTTTTAATGAATCTTTAAATAGATTGAAAAGATCGAGAATGGAGTATCACCAGTTTTACTCCAAGCGATAGTTAAATCTTTAATTAGATTTGAACGTGAAATGGTAATTGAATTACCGATAACACTGTGGTGTTAGATATGAAGTATAACCAGTTTTACTTCATGGGATGAATAGGTTGGGATTGGGAAATAAAATAAATGATTACTTCGGTGTGGTTCGTTAATCCCGACTAGTTTGAATTGATATTCAAAGGAGATTAAAGAATAAATTTAAAGAAGTTATCTTGGATAAAATTAATGGGAACTTTTCCCAAAGTATAGGAATATTTGAATAAAAGAATATTCTGAATTGGAATGAGGCGTATGTTGTGTTTGTGTAACACTTTTATAATATATACGCGAGTTATTCAGAATGACCGGGTTTATCCCATTCTGAATAACTGATTCGACGTGGTGTCGAATATGAAGACGGTGGTCGAAGACCAGAAGTCTTCACGTCGTTTGGGTGATTACTGATGATCTTGATTGGGCTGTACACCCAAGAAGATGGAAACAGTTAGTGATCGTCCAGACGTGCTTGGAGATCGATGGATATGCGGGGTACTAGGTGCCTCCGGTTTCGTTCAGCCCCAGAACGGACTTGTAAATGGACTGTGTGTCTGACATTGGATTTTAGTCTGTGTGATTGATTTCTATTAAATATATATCTGTTTGGCGGCGGAGAATTTATTCTCTTGCTTAACGCCCTTCTCTGAGACGTACGAGCTCAGGGGTTATATATTGATGGATATCAAACGCATGGAGTGAATTGCCTGTGTGGCATGCCTAAGTGGCAATTGATCGAGGCTTCTGTTGAAAAGCAAAGTCTTGTGGTGATGATCAAAGCACGGCCTTTGTGGCGTAGCTTTGTGTAACGTTTACCTCGCGTGTTTCACACCCGGTATGAACCAAAAACGGGAGACGGACCTCAGAGAGGACTTGCGTTTCTTTCTAGTTAGAAGTGGCGTCAGTGGTTTTACACGCCCTGACGAGTTTGACTTATGTGGTTGTTGCTGTTGCGAGGCGCCTCGGTTATATCGGTTTCGGCCGATGCATTCTGGTCGGCGGACGGACCAGACTTACACCCCATAGGGTGGGGAAACGTAGTGTTCAGGCATAATAATCCACATCGGTGGACCGGCCCTGACGATCCAAGGGGCAGTTGCGGCTGTTCCTGAGGGGCGGGCTAGAGCATCTCGAATCGGTTGAGGACTATCTTTTGCCTCGGTTCATAGATGGAAACCCAATTTCCAAATACGTGACATGTGCGGTTTTAATTGTAGAACTAGTATGGCGACATGATATATGGTACCCATGCCGCCTATGATTGATACTTATGATTTGAAGTTGTTTTATACACTATGCACTTATAATAGTATCAAATGATTTGTTTTAAACGTATCAAGCATTCTTTGGCTGTTATAAGGGAAAACCCTATCCCCCGGCTTGCGTTGCATTGTGTGATAGGACCTGGGTCTTATAACAGCTTCATTTTTCTTTATTTAGCATTGCGCTGTTTGTTTTATGCACTGGTATTCTTGGGAGGAAACCCGTTCCGTGTTATACGGCGTGGTCCCTTGATTTACCTAATGATTTAAAATAAACATTAATAACTGTTTTAGTTCTCACACCAGTCACATGACTGACCTGGAGTTTATTGTTTTAACCTAAACTCTGGGTGCCCTTATTTTGACACGGGCAGCTAGTAGTTTTGGTTTTGCAGATTTATATTCACAAGATCCTGGTTTACAGCTGGAATGATATCCGGAAAGCTTTGTATCCGTATATCTCTTCTAGTTGTGTATTGTATTATTTTCCGCTGCGATGTATTTAAATGTAATTTAAATCTCTGATATTTCTGTGTAATATTTATTCATTTATACTCTGTATATTCTTGTAATCTGATGCATTGTTGTAATATACAATGAAATGTTCTCTTGTATGCGTTCTGTTGTGGCTTGTTCTCGAACTATCCGGCGCTTTCCTTTACGGGGAAGTTACGGGTTCTTACAGAGGCAGAGGTCGCGGCAGTCATCAGTCAACAAGCTATAGAGTAAAGTCAGTAGACAAGTCAAAAGTGGAGTGTTATAGATGTCATCGGTATGGCCATTACAAATCTGAATGTCGCGCTAATTTAAACAAAAATCATGGTGAAAAATCTAACTTTGTAGAAAAGGAGGAAGAAGAAGTATCACTTCAGATGATGTGCCATGAAAAAGAGGAAACTCATCAAAATATCTGTTACTTAGATACTGGCTGCAGCAATCACATAAGTGGAAATAAATATGCATTCTCTCATTTGGATGAACCATATCATGATACTATGAAGTTCGAAGATAATTCGACAGTCTCTGTAATGGGCAAAGGGAAAATAACCATTCAAACAAAAAAGGTTCTACACAAACTATTTCTAATGTTCTTTTTGTACCGAAATTGAAAACTAATTTATTGAGTGTGGGGCATGATACAATAATTTGGTGGCTAAAAGAAAATGGAGAAGTTGAAAAATACAAAGCACGATTGGTGGCTAAAGGCTATAAGCAATAATTTGGTGTTGACTATAAATAAGTTTTTGCTTCAGTAGCGAGACATGATACAATCAGATTGGTAATCGCATTAGCTGCCCAAAACTCAGGGCTTATCCATCAACTGGATGTGAAATCAGCATTCTTACATGGAGATTTGGAGGAACAGGTATTTGTTGATCAACCTCCTGGTTATGTTAAAAAAGAAAATGAGCATAAAGTGTATAGATTAAAAAAGGCTCTTTATGGACTAAAACAAGCTTCGCGAGCATGGTATAGTCGCATTGAAGCTTATTTCTTAAGGGAAGGTTTTCATAAATGTCCATACAAGCACACACATTTCATTAAATTTGAAGATGGAGGTAAGATGATCATTGTTTGTTTATACATGGATGGTCTGATTTATACTGGAAATGATAGCACCATGTTTGAAAAATTCAAGCGATCCATGATGCGTGAATTTGAAATGACTGATCTTGGATTAATGCATTATTTTCTTCGCATAGAAGTGGTGCAAACTGATGTTGGTATTTTTATTTCTCAAAAGAAGTATGTCCAAGAAATTTTAGATGGGTTCCAAATGAAGAATTGCAATGCAGTAGGCACCCCAACTGAAGTTGGATTGAAGCTTATCATAGAACCTGAAGGGAAGAAGGTTAATAGCACTCTATATAAACAAATAGTTGGAAGTCTAATGTACTTGACAGCCACAAGACTAGATATAATGCATGGTGTGAATCTCATCAGTAGATAAATGGAATGTCCACGAGAGATGCATCTTCTTGCTGCAAAAAGAATTTTTCGATATTTGCGTGGTACAACTGATTTTGGGATGTTCTATCGAAAGGGAGAAAAAACAGAGTTAGTTGGTTTTACTGATAGTGATTATGCAGGAGATTTGGATGATAGGAGAAGCATATCTGGTTATGTTTTTGTGATGGGCTCGGGGGCTGTTTCATGGTCTTCAAAGAAGCAAGAAATTGTCACTTTATCAACAATTGAAGCAGAGTTTGTAGCTGCAACAGCAAGTGCATGTCAAGCTATTTAGTTAAGGAAGATTCTTGAAGAGTTAAAATCCAAGCAAACGGGAGCCACTATAATTTATTGTGATAACAGCTCAACAATTAAATCGTCAAAAATCCCGTTCTTCATGGTAGAAGTAAACACATTGATGTGAAGTATCACTACTTGAGGGAGCTCACTATGAAAGAAGTTATTGATCTCATCTATTGCAGAAGTGAAGAACAAGTGGCCGATATATTCACCAAGCCTCTCAAATTACCTACATTTCAGAAACTAAGAAAAATGCTTGGGATATGTGCTTTGGATGATCAAGCCGGAATGAAGTAAACTGAGTGTTTGTATACACATCAGTTTAAGGGAAGGAATGTTAGAAAATATTGCATAAGAATCACCTTCTATCAATAATTGCAGAGTCTTTTGGTGTTTCAAATTCTAATCAAAGGGTTACCTTGTTTTTGTTGCAAAATTATTTTTCTATCCATTCATATGTAACCCATTGATATAAATAGATGTCAAGAAAGCAATGAAAGTAACTCCCCACAATTTTATTCTTCTTCTCCATGTGTATGTTATATATATAAGCATATATATATATATATAAATTGTTATCACGAATGAAATAAAATATTTACATAGAAGAATACAAAGCACCATAATTAGATCTGAGCTTCAAAACTTGATGTACAGGGAAAAACACAGGAAACCAAAAATTACTGTAGAAAAATTATGATTTACATTCAAGGAAAGAGACAGAAGTTACCTAAATTACAGTTAAGGAAAGAAATAGAAGGTACCCGCTAAAAACTATTTGCTTTTAAACTTGAGACAATTATCCCTTTCATAGTACATAAAATTATGCATATTATGGCATTTTATCATTAAATTTGGGCAATATTTTGAGAAAATTAGACAATAGATATATAATTTAAGACACACACACACACACACAAATACAATGATAATTCATGATATGAACATCTGCATATTTTTCCACCAATATAGCATTAAATCAGGTTAATTTAAACAAAAGTTATCATTATACATGCATATCCATTGCCATTCATATGCATGCACTGGTTTACAAAATGTTGAGCTGATGCCATATAGGAAGGCATAGAAAGGTATAGTTGATATGTTTATGCATTATTTGAAGCAGTTATAGGAGGAAAAAGTTCAAATCACATATACAGAGGGTGCGTTAATAGACAACGTTAATTACATTTAAACAAATAATTGGAGCATAAAGTTATTACTCATTAAAACCATTTCCTTCAAACGTATGACTACTAAATCATGCATGTACATAGAATATGGCATTTTATCTTATATTCTCCATTCCTTGTCAAGTTTTGGATTAGGCATACAAATCGCAAAACTGCATAATTTAACTCATGAGTTGTTTGAAATACTTCGACTAAACTTGTACATTTCCACCCATAAGCCAACTGACATTAAACGGACAACACTGTAACAAAGTAGTGTTTGCTTCATCATACTAGATACCTGAACATGAAATATATATTATCGAGTTTAATATGTATAACAAGTTACTTCAAAATATATAAATAAGTATATTTTGTAGAAAATAAGGCGATGTTTGATTTTTCCCTTTGATAAAAATGGATCCATAGTCTTAATGAGTCATGGAAAAATAGGTAATTTACCATATTAAACATCCAAAGTTTTAGTCATTTGATTTTTTTTCTTAACTTTTCACTTGCCAAACCAAGTCCACCTGTAGTACTCATTTTATTTTTCAAATTCAAAGCCGAAATATTATTTTAATGTGGAGAAGAAGCTTTTTTCATGAGCTTGTTACGAAGTGCAACACTTACTATTATTTTAGCTCGACGACATATAGCTGATAAGTAAATAATAACTGAATCGATAGATTTCTTTCTTAAACTGGATAAATTCAGCATTCGATATAATGTAGATTCAGGACCATGGATATTTCTATGTCTCTGATCTATGCATTTTAGAAAAGGTAATAAAAACTACTAAGATACATCTTTTTCAAGCCTCTTAAATGTGAATCAGATTTAGTTATTAGGATTAAAATAAATAAGGAAAAAAATAACAAAATGATAACATACGTGTATATTATTGTGTAGGAATTTTCACATCAATCTCCATTTGATAAGAATACAACGTTTAAAAAGTATGCAGTCTAACATCAAATCATATGAGTTTCATGTTTACAAAACAAAAACAAAAAATTAACTACACAAAATGATACATAGCGATAATGGTTTAAGAAGTGCAATTTCTGCAGTCCCAAAGGAGCGCGGTAAAAGAAAAAAGAAAACCCTGATGTTGTAATCAAGGGAAAGAGTAATGTTTTCAGTGGATGAAAAAAATAAAGAGGAAGTACAGTTTCTATAATCTCAAAGGAGCATAGTAAAATGAAAAAGAAAGCCCTAACATTGTAATCAAGGCAAAAAGGAACGTTTCAGTAGGTAAACGGTGGCTACCTTACCATTTGCGCTGTATTGGGTCATAAAAATACATCATTTTTGTTCTTTGGAGCTTCAAAGTTTACATATTTTATAGCCAATCAAGGTTCCACTGCGTTGTAAAGTGGATATAAAGATCCGTTTAACAAATCAAAGAAAACATGTTGAGCTGTTGTTTTTTTCCGAAAATAATAAAAAAAATAACCAAAAGGGAAAACCAAAGAAATTGGTTGAAACACTTCAAGGAAATTGAAAGAAAAAGGGAAAAGCCTATAGAAACTACTCAATGTATTCAGTTACGATAAACACAGAAAACTGAGCAGCAAATCATATCAAAGAATCAATACATACTACAAGACCAATAGTTAAAATGGATAAAGTAGAAGCCACTAATTCTGGGCATGCTAAGATCTCATTTTAGCGAGCTGAAATTAAAAATACATATATTGAAACTCACTAAGTGTGTTCTCTGTATTCTTCTAGCATTCAGGTAGAATTCATTACAACTAAGGATAACCTTGTCATCTTTACTTTTACGAATATATTCTGAAATATCCCGACTGAAGTATGAATTTTAGTAAATGAATCATTGAGTACTTAGAATTGTTTACTTATGTAGGGCATATGCCTCAAGCAGCGAGAATAACACATATAGACTTACTCCTTACAGAGTTTTTACCATTAAAGAGCTTGAAGAAGCTACAAATGGATTTGATTTGTCATATCTGATTTCAGATGGTTCTGGATGATAGGTACTAAATTATCTATCTTTATTTGATGCATGTCCAGGAGTTTACCCTTTTTGTTTTACCATGTGCAAAATATGGAAACATGATAAGCTGTTTTATTATTTCCTTTCATTTATTAACATATTTTTACCCTACATTTTGAAGATCATTTAACAACATTTTGAAATCACATTTCTAGTGAATTTTTACCTAAATATGTAACCTAACAAAGAGCACATAGCAAATTATTTAAGCTTTTGATTCTGTGCTCCCAAAATAACCTCTGAACTAAACATGTATGCAAATATCTGTTCCAAAAGAAACCAATATTTCTACATTACAAACCCATTAACAGTACAAGTTGACTTGTAAAGCACATCCATAAGATTTTATATAATTTAATCCATGTTTCAAAAATGACAGTTATATAATGGAAGGCTTCAAAATGTTTCAGCGGCTATAGTGAGATGTTTGAAGATAAAATGGAAGCTCTTTTCTCAGACACTTGCTCTGTACATGGATAAAATATCTAAACTAAGACATGTCAACTCATTTAGCATTCTTGGGCATTGAACTCCTGTAAATGGAGATATTTTTATCGAAAATGTCCACCTCAATTCTGAACAATGGATCACTATGGACTCGCCTAACTGGTATGTTTGTATGATGATTTTCTTTTTCTTATATGACATTATAGCAATATTTTCTACTTTTCAACTACAAACATAGAAACCAGTGGGTTTATACTTTTGAGCAAGCACTAATCTGCTAATTCTCTATAAGATCCCAATAGGTGTATTGGATTTAAGATAAATTTTGAAATCAAATATACATGTAAGGAAACAGAAGTTAAACATGCTCGATTATTGGAAATAAACCAAACAACGTGACATCAGCCAACTGCCAAAAAAAATCCCCAGTTATTGGAGAGACCAAAAATCGATGGAAGAAGGCCAAATCAAAATTTAAAAAAGAAGCTGGAAGAGGGGAAACCGACAATCGTAAAGATGGTGGAAAAAATATGCATAAAAAACACGCAGTAACAAACAACAAAGAGACGTTTGAAATCTAGAAATATAACATGAAGAGGAGGACAGTTAAATACCTTAAAGATGCGGGATGAGACAAACGAAGAACAAAATCAGCCATAGGCTCAGAGAAACAGACAAAGGGAGGGAGTAATTCATCGAAGAATGGGCAGGAAGAAATTGGGGGAGAAGGCGGCAGAAAGCTATCGCATAGATCAGTTCACCGCCCTCATTTCTTTTCTCCTTTCCCCTTTCTAGAATAGGAAGAAAAGCCGTATAATGAAACGAGAAAAAATAATGAAAGCGGGAGGAGGGGTAGGAATGGGCTACCGTTTAGATCTAATTCTCGTGAAGGACTCGTGAGAAGACTTGTGCGTAGTTGAACTGAAACTCACTAATATAGCTGTATAGATTTTTTAACTCCAATTCATTAATCAAATGCTACTGTTTTTAAGGAAAACTGTCGCAAATTATAAATATTTGCTACTATTTTAAAATAAAACCGTCGCAAATTTGTCTTTTACATCATTTCCCTGACAACCTGCTATGGCTTGCAACTGAAACAGTCGCACATAACCATATGTGCTACTGTTTTTAGCTAAACCGTCGCAAATAAGGCGACACAAATAAGTAGTTTTGTACTAGTGGCAGTAGGAATGACTCATTTATCTATGATATGTGGGGTTTTGAGAATTTCTACCTTGGGCGTCGAATATGAATGCGACGCATAGGTTCTTGGCTTTACGGGTTATAGATTAATACTAGGAATTGATTGACTAGCCCTGTGTGGTGCCGTCCTTGATTTTGAGAGGAGAGTTGTAGACTTCAAACGTGCCAAAGTAGAACTCTTGAAATTTCTTGTGACCCACCAGGGTCAGCTATGCTCACTTTCCTAGATTCTTTTGATGCTTCCGTTGACAATCTTTAATCAATAACCATAGTTGGTGGTTATCTATACGTGTTTGATGAGGTTAGAGAATTACCTCCAAGGCGTAAGATAGATTTCTGGAATGACTTGGTAGAGAATGCGAAGCTAGTCGCTTTACCAGTGTGCCACATGGCTTCTAAGGAGAGGAGAGAGCTTAGCAAAAAAGTAGGTGACTTATTGGAGAAGGGATTCATTAGATGAAGCACTTCTGAGTGGGGAGATCTAGTCATTTTTGTAACCAAGGCATATGGCTTTCTCCGTCTACGTGTGGACTATAGATAATTGAATAAACTTAACAATAAGAATAGGCGCCCACTACCGAGGATTGACAACTTGTTTGATCAGTTAGTAGGCGCTTCGGTTTTCTCACAATTGGATCTAGCCATGGGATTTCATCCGCTGAGGGTAGCAGATGATAGTATCGACAAGACAACATTCACAACTCCATATGGTTTCTTTGAGTGGTTGATCATGCCTTTTGGGCTAGCCAATACACCCGCATACTTCATGGATTTAATGTGTTTGGTGTTTAGAGAGTATCTAAATAAAAATTTTGTGGTTTTCGTGGACAATATTCTAGTTCTCTTTAGGAGCAAGGAAGAGCATGCCAAACACTCAGTGGAGGTTCTCAGTATTCTCAAATCGCATTAACTTAAGGCAAAATTTTCTAAATGTCATTTCTAGAGAAAGGAAGTAAGGTTCCTAGAGCATCTAGTCTCCGTGGATGGAATAGCGGTGGACCCTACTATAGTTGTCATAGTTCAAGATTATAAAGCCCCTAAGAATGCGACAGAGGTAAGAAGTTTCATTGGATTAGCGGGTTATTATAGAAAGTTCGTTAAGGACTTTGCACGGGTATCAGCTCTACTCACCCGTCTGATGAAAAAGAACTTGGCTTTCACTTGGAGCATTGATTATGAGGATGCATTCTAGAGATTAAGGAGGTCTATGACATCAGCCCCGGTTCTGACTCCTCCCGATGGTAGCAAGTTGTTTACGGTTTACATGGATGCTTGCGGTACGGGATTAGGTGTTGTGTTGATGCAAGAAGGTAGGGTAGTCTGCTATGGGAGTAGGCAATTGAGAGTTTACGAGAGGAACTACCCCATCCATGACTTGGAGATGGAAGCAATTTTGTTCGTACTTAAGTCTTGGCGACACTACCTACATGGGAAGAGATTTAAGCTATACATGGATCATAAGTCGCTCAATTTTTGTTCTTGTAGAAGGATCTCAATTTAAGGCAATAGTGATGATAGAGTTCCTTGCGTCCTGTGATTTTGAGATAGCTAATACCCCAGGCAAGAGTAATGTGGTGGAGGACACGTTAAGTAGGCAAATTATGACATTAAGTCCTTTGTTCGTAGAGAGGTTGAGGTTGGAGTTTATCTTGACCTTTAATTTTAAGTCATTTACAGATTTTATGCTTGGTTTATTGGCATCAATAGAGATGCGATCTACTCTTATGGAGCACACTAGATCCACACAGCGAGAGGACCTGCAATTAGCGGACATCTTAGATAGACGTAGTAGAGGAGAGACCTCTAGTCACCTAGCTAGACATTCTATGGATAAAAAGGGTGGCTAAGATGAGATGGGAGATTGTATGATCCTAGAGTTGGAGATTTGCTTAGATTAGTTCTTGAGGAGGATCATCACTCTTGGCTGACTATCCATCCGAGCGGTGACAAGATGTACCGAGACATGAAGCGAGTTCTTCATTGGACTAGCATGAAGGAAGATGCAGCCGAGTTCATGGCCCAATGTATGACCTGTCAACAAGTCAAGGATGAACAAAAGAAACCTGGTGGATTACTTTAACCCTTCTTTATCCCACAATAGAAATGGGAGAGCGTCTCTGTGGACTTTATTGATGGACTGGCCAAATCAAAGGAGGGAAATATGAATATAGGTGATAGTAGTCAGACTTACTAAGAGCGCTCACTTTATACCAGTCAAGAGCAAGAGGACGACGACTTGATTAGCACTGATTTACCTTATATAAATTGTCTGGCTTCGTTGGGTACCTTCCAACATACTAAGCGACCATGACCCCATCTTTACAAGTGAAGTTTAGAGGAGCTTGTAAGAGGCCATAGGTACAAAGTTAAGACTTAGCACAGCTTATCACCCTTAGATCGATGAACAGACTGAGTGGGTCAACTAGGTTCTCGAGGATTTATTAAGGCTATGTATCCTTGATTTCAGAGGGACTTGGGAGGAGCATCTCCCAGTGGTTGAGTTCGCCTATAGTGGTAGCTATCATTCAAGCATAGGGATGGCACCCTTCGAGGCACTTTATGGACGACCTTGCAGATCGCCGACATATTGGTGGGAGTCTACAAACAGACTTCTACTTGGGCTAGAGATGATTAGATAAACTTCTAAGAAGATAGACCTAATTCGGAGAAGGATGAAAGCAGCTCAAGATAGGCAAAAGTCATATGCTGATTAGAGGAGGACTGACTTGGAATTTGAGGTAGGAGATATGGTCTTTATCAAAGTATTTCCTTTGAGGAACTTAGTTTGATTTGGCTCGGTATAGAAATTGGCACTAAGGTTTGTAGGACCATTTCACAAGGTTGAGAGGATAGGCCAGATGACCTACAGAGTTAGACTACCGGAGAGGCTGGCATGAATTCTCGACGTGTTCCATATTTCCCACTTGAGGAAATGTCTACATAATTTAGCAGAGGTAGTAGGGCCAAGTAAGCTTGAGGATGTTGAAGTTGAGAAGGAGGCGTTAGTTAGGAAGTTCCTACCCATGTTCTTGGATCTGAGGTTAAGGAACTACGCAACAAAGAGATCAAGTTAATGAAGGTGCAATGGGGAGAAGATCGAGATGACACGACATGGGAACCCGAAGACAATGTTCGCCTCTTACCCTTTTCTCTTTGAGCGTACGTTCTTAATAATTCATTTATGATATTTTTGAATTTGAATCATTTATTTCTATCATTCAGATATTTTTATCCTAACGTTTGAATCATCGATCCTTAGGTAGAAACCTATGTTTGAAAACATGTGTTTGAGGCATGTTATGCTTGATGATTGCAAGTGTTTGCTAGTGGTTTCCAGTGGATGCATATACACATACATTAGGCACTAGATCGACTCAAGCACTTACATATTGCATATGGATGCGTGCACATTATAAATTTTCAATGGATGAAAATGATTGAATCATCACATGGATGTTGCATTTTTGGTGAATGGTTATGCATGCATATAAAGAACTTATATGTACTATTAGGATTCTTTTCATACATATTGGTTACATGACACAAACATATATTACATTAAGGAAGTCAATTGAATCAGTCAACCACCTAATTTTTGCATTAGTGTAGAGACATATACACATAGCATCTTTGCATATGTTCATACAAGCATTTTTTTTTTTAAGGATAATGGATGTCTGTGGATGAGTAGATGGTTGCAAGTTTTAAGTAATAACATTCTTCTTAACTTGAAGATTTCTGGGACGAAATCCTTTAAGGAGGGTAGACTTTAACACCCCATATTTTAATACATAGTAATCATATTAAGAGGATAATAAAATGAATACTAATTAATTAACTATTCGGAATTAGGTAAACCGTACATTACCATTACGACCGTTACAAAATTTTGGTATAGATAGACTCTTAGTTTTCATAAATCGGATTAAATATGAAGAAGTTGTGAGATTAAGAAGATTAAACGTAAATATATACATATTATATAAATAAACAACGCAGAAAGCAAAGGTCACTGGCGACCCATCCTGACTGGGTCAACCTAGAGGTCGACCCATGTCTAAGGCAAATCGACTCTAGGGTCAACGCAGGTAAAGGTAGGTCGACCCAATTGCATGCAGGCAGGGTTCCTACATCCAAATCTAGAAACTTTATTCATTTCGCTGACTCAGCTTGAGGTGTACGGTTGGGTTTATAAACTTGAAATCTAATGGTATAGGATTATCCTAGATAATCTATAAATAGGCTAGCAGCCACATTGTTTTCCTACATACAAACATTCTTCTTCCTCCAAACTATTTCTGAATAAAATTAAGAAGATGTCGAGGTGCTGCCTAAACATAGATTAAAGACTACGTTTTTGTACATCAACAATATAAAGAGACCTTTTTTTTTGGATTTCAATCAAACCACTTTGAGTTCTAGTTATTTTCAAATTTTACAATTAAACAGTGTTCTGACAGTAAATAAATCTGAATCTGAGATTATAAAGTGTTTATACTGTTACATACATATCCATATTATCCCTTTTTCTGCCTCAGATTTATTTACAGTCTTATGCCTATTTTATTTAGTTTGTGTATTTCTGAATTGGATCTTTATTTTCTCCTTTTTTTTATTTTTCGTTATACCTAGTCCATTAAATGCCTAGGCTATTCACGTTAGAATTGCGTAAATTTTAGTTAAATTGGAATAACTTGAAATGACAGTAAAAAGGAGAATTAGGTATATTGAAACATGAAGTCCAATGTCTGTATAATTGGGATAATATGCAAAACATGTTAATCTGAATAAGTTAAACTTAATTTAATATTAAGTAAAATGTGTGGTGAGGATCAGATGTAATTAAGTAAAACAGGTAACTTAATACACACACATACACACACACACAGCTGACCAGGTGCTTATTTTAGGGAACAAGTTGTACACAAAATAACATTTACAGGAAATGTAATTTACAACCAAGCTTATTAATAAACTCAAACCTACTAAGTTATTACTTGTTAGTTAATAAGCTAAGAAGTATCACGTCTTGCTGTTTGCATCCGGTTTTGGGACTCTTAAAATCCCAATTACTTGGAGATACAAGCCTAGGTGGTGGCTTGTGTTAATCTTGTTGTGTGTAACCTGTATCACTCATTATCCCTGTTGGCATTATGAGAGGGGCCTCACATTAGGTAGTGGGTAGGGTACGCTTTCCCGATATGGATTGTAAGAGGTTCAAAGGTAGGTACAGGCGCGTTCCGGCGGAGTCATGAACGTGCATGAGTACGATGGGGGAAACTAAGACATTGTAACCTAGTGAATAGGTTTATGTCTTATAATTGACGGGTTAGGGATTGATACCCCTACTGCTGTAACTGGTACAGGGCATTTGCTTAGCAGGGAGTCGGACTCATGGATAGTAATTAGGGTAACACCTAATCATGATAATCTAGTAATTGGTGCAGAAAACTTGTTCTTAGGACATGAATGAGAAGCGTACATGATATTTACCTTACTTTGTTATCTTGTTATCTTTTTAACTTCGTACTTGTCTATTTATTGTAGTTTCATGTTCCACATTATTTATATGTCTTGATACTTTCTATCCTATCCAATAGCTCAAAATCACTGGAACTCGCCAGACTTTATGTCTGACCTATTTTGCTTTTCCTTCTCCCTCTTCCTCCCCCCTCAGGTTCTCATAGTGGTGGTGGACGGTAGCTGTGACCGTGATTCTATTCTGCTTGGACTTGGATTGCTTTCATTTCCATGTATTTTTTCAGTTTATTTATCTGTGTTTATTGTTATGACATTTAAGGGAGATTATTTATGGTTTTTGTACTATGATGATTTATGAGACATATATTTATGGTTTTGGCATTGGTGGTTTATTTTAAAAATGTAATGTCATATTTTATTTGAAATAAAAAGTTGAAATTTTCCACTGCATATTTAAAATCTGTCTTGTTTAATTAGCCTCTGTATTATTATTGCGCTTCATGAAACTTAATACATTCTCATATGGGAGACAGTAAGGAACATGGGGTGTCACATCGTTGGTGTAGACTCCCATTGCCTATTCGTTATATTGGTCACTTATTTTCCTTAATCAACCCCCGTGCTACTGGAACAAACCACAACTAATATATGCTTATTACTTATGTTACTTATTTTCCTAAATCAGCCTATTGTTGCTGGAATGGACTATAACCAGTTCATATATTTTTAAATTAATCTTAGTTTTTTGCTTATGTCAATAATAAGCATGTCCATCATTTTTTTCAACTATAACCTTCGTGTTATAGTTGTATTTGCAATTTATTCCAATCTGTCAATTTTGATTTCCATTTGTATCTAAACAAATTGTCTTAGTTTTATTTTGTAAATATGTTCAGCCTTTTCCAATTACAACCATTGTCATAACTTAGTACCAAATCTGCTTTGATTCCCTTATTTCTGTCCAAATTATTTTTTTACTTATAGTTCTATGTTTTCCATGTTCATTACCTGTAGATTTAGCCTCAATTCATTATTCTACATTTGCACATTTTCATTTTAATTATATTTTCCCAATGTAAGAAAAATAAATTAATTATAATAATTCGTACAAATCAGACGCATAAATTAGTCATATATGTGCAAAAAATTATTTATTCATGCATGTTTGGTCATAGCCAAAAATAATTATAAAACTGTAAAATCTGAAGTAGAAATGGGGCAAGAAGACTAAGAAGATATCTTACACTATTTAAATATAAACTAAAATAAAAACTGCAAGAAAAAACAAAAAAATATCTAGAAATAACTTACAGAAAGAAGTTTACAAAAAACCTACAAACTTATAGAAAATAAACAAAGCTGTAAATAAAATTGTAAGGAAAGACTACAAAACTCTACAACTATTCTAATGCCTATTTACTTTCAAATACAAAAACACCGTGGTCACAGTGTTCGTTCATGTCCTATGAAGATCTCGTCTCCAAAGAGGGTGTGTGTGTGTGTGTGTGTGTGTGTGTATATATATATGTGTGTGTGTGTGTGTGTGTGTGTGTGTGTGTATGTGAACACACACATATATATAATATTTTTATATATAAACCTCCTCCTCTAAATTTTAAATTTAGGTTGGGCATTTCCTTAAAATAAAAGACTAGCCTTCGAGAGGAAGATATTGTGTTATGAGGAATGAGAGTAGTATGGAGGTATGTTTGTAGGTTATGACAGAGATCTTAGGCCATTGGATCTATCAAATTAATCCTAGACCATCAATGTCATTGGTAGGCTATACTAGTCAAATTTCGATGAAACGAAAATTGGTATCCATCTCACAATTCAGTCTAGAACTAGAAAAAAAGGAATCTTTAAAATTTTAATACTTTTGAATTTCAACAGATTTCAAACTTTGACAAATTTTGACCTAAAATTGTTTTTTTGAATTTTTTTTTTCTTTTTTCTAAATTTTATCAAAAGTGTTACTCAACGATACAAGTTCATTATTCAAATTTTAAATTTTAAAATTAAATTCAAATAATAATGCTATTTAATTTTTTTGAATATACGAGTTATTACAAGCATTATGTTACATTCAAATCAAATTTATTATTCTACATATCTTAAATTTGATATATGTTTGTGTAAACATGTACAATGGTAGATAAATATTCGCACCATAAAAAAAAAAATTAGTTTACAATAACCGACACACACACATGCACAACACATTTATGCATTTCTCTCTCTCTCTATACACACACACACACACATGTACCAAAGATGATAAATATTTTGTCATATATGAAATTTTAGTTTGACATATAGGAAGTTGTATAAAATGAGATTTCTAAGAATGAACATCGTTTTATGTTCAAGTCAAAGATGACAAAGTCAATATATATACATATATGTGTGTGTATGTATGCACACAAACGTGTACGTATATACATACATATATATATATGTGTGTGTGTGTGTTTGTACATATATACATATGCATGTGCGTATACATATGTATACATATATATACATGCATGCACATATGTGTGCATGTAAAAACCGATAAATATATAAATATTATAAATAAAAATTTGATTACTATATTTGTATATGTATACATGTGTGTATATATTTGTATGTGCATCAAAACTGATGGTTAACTAATCTAAACAAATTTTTGATGTATGCATATGTATATATCTGTGTAGTTAAAGCAACTAGTGGTTCTATAGCAGTGGAAGGGTAAAAAGTTGTAGCAAGGATATAGTGGTGGTGCAAAAAGATTCACTGCATATAAAAACAAATATTTAAACTTAATTTATTGTCATTTTTACATCATTTATGCAGAATAAACTAATATTGTTTGATTTATATAGCAATACCAAAAAATATCCTAGTTATGCATAAGTGATTTGGTAATTATCATAGATCTCTAGCTTATATTAAATACTCATGTCTTAAAATTAGCTCTTTAAACTAATATTTTTGATTTATTTTAGAAGGGAATTAGTCAAATCAGCCTTTATATGTTAATTTTGCTAAATCGGATGATAAAAATCTTGATTTAGCGGGTATAGTGGAAAATAGCGGGGCTTTAAGTGGACCTTCTATTCATGGAGACTAAACTAAAACAGCGTAGTGATCGAAGAGCGGTATGGGATATAACAGGGATTTTGCGGGATTTTTACTACATGTGTGTGTGTGCGCGCACGCGTATGTATATATATGTGTGTGTATGTATGAGTGTTTGTGTATCAAAATTACTTAATATTGTTATCTTAAATAAAATTTTGACAACTGTATATATATATATATATGCCCATGCATATGTTTTTATCAGAATTAGTAAATAGAGCTATCATAAATTAAATTTGGTTACTATATATAAATACATATGTGTGCATATCAAGACTGGTGAATATCACATTCATAAATAAATTTTCGATTACTGTATAAAAGTCACGCTAAAGTAGAGCACGATCTTTTACTAAAATAATGAACTATGATCTTTTTATTGTATACTAAGTAAAATTTTATAATAAATTAAAAATACAATAAAAACAACCTAATTTTTTCAACATGAAAAATTAAAAGAATAGTATAACACCCTATAAAAATATACCCTAAATAGACATAGATAATTAAATTAAGAATAAACAATAATAATTAATAAAATATTAATGGGCTAAAAATAAGAATATTGTATAAGTGGGAATTGAGCCATAAAAATATTACCATCGTAGCCGCGGCGAAATTTTAGTTTGTTTTCATATTTTATTTGTCGAAAACAGAGTCCGTATGAAAAAGTTATGAATAAAACAAGTTGTACAAAAATTTTATACACATGACATTTGAAATTCAAACTGAAAGAATAAAAATATGGAATAAAAAATATTTTTTTGGCACAATGGAATATTCCTTGAAAATTTAAATTTGTGTGTATATGTAAGTATATAAGAGTGGACAAGAGTAAAGAAATAATGAAAAGAATCAATTACAATAATTAACGTATTAAATAAAATTGATCAACCTGGGAAAGAAATTTTCCAAAGCTTGACCTTTAAAGGGGGTCGGCTGCTCCCCCTTGAGGGGGTCAACCTACTGGTCAATCACCCTTAAGCCAACAGTGGGGAAAAAGGCTAGTTTTGTAGGGTGTCTTTATAGTTTTTGCTTAAATGGACCATCCAGATTTTATAAACTAATCCTACGATCCACACACACTCTAGCAACTATAAATAAGGCCTTATCCTTGTTTCTAAATTCTACATTCTGTTCTTTTCTGTGCCTTCACTCTGCTTCTCCACCATTATTCTAAATTCTAGAAAACATACATGTTAGGGTTTTTCCTATTCCCTAACCTATTTCTCTACCTTTTCTAATCTAGTTTTCTTATATAATCTAGAATATATATATATATATATGTATAAGATTTTAATTGACTTCTTATATGTATATATTAGATTAAGAGGAAGCTTAAAAAATGGTAACTGCAAGGAATTAATCCAGAAACAAATTCTACACTGCACTATTTCTATATCTTAATAGTGTAGAATTAGATTTTTATGCTGAAAAGTGTAACAATCCGGAGTTTCATATTCAATTTAAAATTTTTATTTTAGTTATTTTAATGAATTTTGAATATTTAAAATGATTTATAAATAATAACGACTAAAAATTTATTTTTATCGAAGTTAGAACATATAAATTTATTTTAATTATAAAATGAACTGGAAATGGCGCGGTAGTTTGAAAATTCGATTTCAAATTTCAAATAAATGTACAGGATTCAAAATAAACTGAATTTCAGTAAAACCAGAAATATTTGAATCTATTTAATTATATCTTTCTAACGAATGTGAAAAATTCAGATTTCATATCGGGAATAAAAAGTTATGTCCAGTTTAAAATTTGAAATAGTCGCTATGGAATTTATATATAATTTATATGATATATAGCCCTTAAAAATAGCCACTTTACAAACGACCTCCATTTTCGACGAAACCACTTTGGTTGGATCCGGAATGTCAAATTATTGCTAGGTTCCAATTTTTGGAATTAATATGTGAGTGTGGTGAATTTAAACGCGTTTGGCACTTTCAGTTTGAAATTAATCGACTAGAAAATGACCATTTTTCAAATGGCCTCCAAATTCGACGAAATTAGTTTTGTTAGGACTGTATCATCAAAACATCATCAGATTTATTTTTCTTGAATTTTTGAAGTCCATATGTGGCCCCGGTAAATTAAAATGTACGTTGAATTCAATTTTGAATGTTAAATTAATTTATATTTTAATTTTAACGAAAACTGATCGTAATAATCGAATTGGCTTGCGAATCGTATCCCATTGTGTTCAGGATGGGGGCAATTAGCTAGGAACGACGGTTATTGGGTTCGATTTGGAGCTTAAAGGAAAAAGTGACTTTTTGGAAAATTAAATATAATTAAATATATAAATTATATTATGCCCCCCTCTCACTCCCTTATCCCCCAATCAACGTTCGATTAAAAGAAAAAAATCCAGTGATCTCCAGCCTGTCGCTCCACCACCGCACGCCACCACCGGCCCTCCACCACACCACCGCCCGTCTCCACAGCCCCCTCCCCCCTTCGATCTCTTCTCCCTCCTCCTTCTCCCTCCAATCGAAGAACCCAACACCCTAGCTCCTCAAATCCACTGCTCCGACCGCCTGTGGCCCAACAGCGGCCATCCGCGCCACCCCCTGGCCATCAGCTCTCCGACGCGCCCCTCCTCAACCACCACCTACTGCTTGTAAGTTTTTTTTTAAA
Source organism: Allium sativum (assembly GCA_030737875.1). Taxonomy (NCBI): domain Eukaryota; kingdom Viridiplantae; phylum Streptophyta; class Magnoliopsida; order Asparagales; family Amaryllidaceae; genus Allium; species Allium sativum. The sequence continues at coordinate 215,226,259 of CM060916.1, read as the reverse complement.
TAATTAGTTTAATTTAATTAAAGAAACATTGATTTTAAAATCAGTTTTTATTAAACATAAATGCGTTGTAAAAATTAGTTTTTAAAAAAATTTAAAAAGCATTGATTTTAAAATCAGTTTTTATTAAAATATAAATGCGTTGTTAAAATCAGTTTTTAAAAAAGTAAAAAGCGTTGATATATACATGAGTTTTTAAAAATATGACCTTTATAATATATATATCAAGATAAAAATTCGATTTTTATATATACATTAGCGTTATAAAAATTTGATTTATATATATATATATATATATAATAACATAATAAAAAATTTTGATTTTTATTATATGAATTGCAATATAAAAATTTGATTTTTATTATATGAATGGAAATATAAAAATTTGATTTTTATTATATGAATGGCAATATAAAAATTGATTTTTGTTATATGAATGGCAATATAAAATTTTGACTTTTATTATATGAGTGGAAATATAAAAATATGATTTTTATTATATGAATAGCGATTTAAAAATATGATTTTTATTATAAGGACAGCGATATAAAAATGTGATTTTTATATATATAGCGTTATGGTAAAGATGTGATTTATATATATTAGCATAGAATAAAAATAGGATTTTTAATATATGGAAAGCGATATAAAAATATGATTTTAGTTGTATAAAAATATAATTTTTAGTGATATAAAAATTTGATTTTTAGTTGTGTAAAAATATGATTTTTAGTAATGTAAAAATATGATTTTTATCATAGGAAGAAAATATTTTTGGCAAGTTAAAAATATGATTTTTTTACTAGTGTATGGCATGGAAATATTTTTAGAAATATACAAATATGATTTTTATATATATAGTAGCAAGATAAATTTTTGATTTTTATATATATGATAGCGCCAAAAAAATATGATTTTTATATATATAATAGCGATATAAAAATATGATTTTTATATATCTAGCAGTATATTAAAAATGTGATTTTTAAATATATGAAGCGTTATTAAAAACGTGATTTTTAATGTAAACTGCGTGAAACAGATTGCGTTGAAATCACAAAGAAGAACACGATGCGCTGAAACAAATCCAAATCCAAAATCCACCAATTAAAGAATGACGGAGTGGAAACCAAAGGTGATAACTCCTTCTCACTTAATTTATTTTACAGTAAAAGATATTTTAGGTTGCAGACAGGTCTTAGAAGCCCCGGACACTATTTATTGTACAAACCAAATTATGTGGTTTGAATTATATCGAGTTCAAGACTCGAATTCGCACAATCACATAAATTGAAAGCGATGTATGGATATTACCGACATACAGATTTCATACTCCACGAATAACCACTTATGGCGCCGTAAATGGCATTTAGGGTAGTTGAGTATTTATTTATTTGGATGCTCTACGTGATTTGATTGTGATTGTGAAATTGGTTATGGATTAATTGCGAATTGATCGGAATTGGTTTGTGTGTGGCGCGAGCCAGTATTAGGCGGGGGATAAGGCTAGACCTTATTTCGGTTCTAGTATCGCGCCGCTATGCTATCAAAATTTTCTAACAAGTGTTATAAAAATTTAGCTAGTTGAAAACATTATATTTAGCTTATAACAGCGATAAATAAAATAATTATTGGATAGTTAAAAATAAGTTAACACATCCATTTACAAGTCGGACGACGTGTTTATGCTCGCCTATCTTTGTGATATCGATTGGGTCGATAAATTTTACACATCGCTCAACTGCACAAATAATATTCTGTATTTATTGGTTGAAACCCCACACGGGTATTGGGATGATATTTGACATACACTAATCCCAATTGTTTAGTTGTATGTCAATCAATTAGTTGACAGACTATTGTGAGCGTTAATTATTTATATTTAATGCTTATGCAGTTGTGTGATGCACTCTGGATGATGGTTGACTGTGTATGATTATTATTGTGTACATGTGTGTATGAAATCCATATAAATAACATTATATGGTAATTGACTGTGTCTGATTCCAATTCAGATAGAACGAATATTTTAAAACAAGGAATATTTTAAAACAATATTCAATGAAGGATTAAAATCAGATTTTAATGTCCGATTTTGGATTGACACGAAAATATTGAAATATATGAAGCCGTGTAGTTTAGATTTGCGCCATTTTAACGCGAACGATATTTATATTGATTTTATTCATTCTTATAATGAATATCGAAAAGGAATTGATTTCAAAATCTGATATTTTGAAAATATTATCATTTAAATATTATAATGATAAGGAGTATTCAATTTTGATTTAAAATTGAAAATGAAGTTAGAATCGTTTTAAAACGAATTTATAAACGATTAATAAAACACGTTGTAAATGGAAATCGACGAAATATATATAATATATATATTATATGTATTTAATGGCCTGAATAGAACGCGCCGCGACCAGTCGCGAATTTTGACCATTGACTTCGAATTGACATTATTGGAGATCCGACCGTCGGATTATACTAAAACCGGAACCGTCGGGTTCGTATCGAAAAGAGATTTCCAAAAAATATAAGAGATTTTAAATTTAATGGTTGGATTTTGAATTATGTCCAAATCAAATTTGGAAAAGGTCGCTGTAAGTGCAGTTCGATGACCGTCTATGGAAATCGACTAAAAGGGCCTTAATAAAATTATTAAAAATATTAATAACTTGTGTAAAATTGTAATAAATGATTTGGAAAGAATATGGATGAAAAATTCAATGTTTGTAAAGATAAAAATATATTTTTATCAAAATGAACTAGTTATTAACTAAAATAATAATCCCATATTTTTAAAGAAATAAATTGGACTTGAAATGGTTTTAAAAATAACCAGAATTTTTCAATGAATAAATTGGAATGGATTGGAATGGAAATAATCTTTGTAATATTTCGATATTGGATTCTGTGGTTTTACAAATATTGTTATGGGAATTTGGAAGATACATATATCGTTATTCCCAATACGATATCCGTCAATTTTCGAATTTGGTATTGAATACAAGCCGATATAATTTCTATTCAGAGTTTTGTATTTAATGTTAAATTGGATTTTGGGTTTGTTGTGAACGATGTCTTAAATAACACTGTTCTTAAACCCAGTTGAGAAAAGAATAAATCTTTTAATTAAGATTTAGTGAAGTTTTCCAATTAATTAATATTTAATTGGAATTGAATAAAAGAATTGGATTTTGGGCTTATCGTGAATGGTGTCTTAAGTAACACTGTTCTTGAACCCCATGTGAAAAGAATAAATCTTTTAATTAAGATTATTAGAGTTTCCAGTTAATTAACATTTAATTAGAATGAAATGGGATGGGAAGTGGGTTTATTGTGAACTGTGTTTTTAACGACATTTGTTCTTTAACCCGATTAACAGTGAAATGTGATTTGGAATTTATAAATCTTTTATTAAGATTTAATGAAAATTTTCCAAATTAAAGTTTTCCAATTTAATATATTAAATTGGAATTGAATGGAATTCGATTTGGTAATAATCGAAGTGAGCTTCTGTGGAGGAAGACTGTTAATATATATGGAATTTAAAAGGCTTTTTCGTTATTCCATTTATATTATTAGTCAGATACAGAAATTGATATCGATTATATGTATTGATATGTTTTTCCGTGAAGATTCCATAATTAATGGAATGTGATTTTGGGTTTATCGTGAACTGTGTTTCAAATGACATTGGTTCTTTAAACCTGTTAAAGACAGGATTACATGTCTAACATTGTATTTCAAACTGTATTGTTGATTTCTGCTAAATATATATCTGTTTGGTGGCGGAGAATTTATTCTCTTGCTTAACACCCTTCTCTAAGATGTACGATCTTAGAGGTTATATATCGGCAGAAATCAATGGTACGGTGTAGATCATCGATGCGACATGTTGATTTCCCAAAGTTAAATAATCATTAATATTGATTTTTGGGAAGACTAAAACTAATTGGAGTTTTAATGAATCTTTAATTAGATTGAAATGTGAATGAGATAATTTAAATTATCAAATTTGGGAAATGATCGAGAATGGAGTACCTCCAGTTTTACTCCAGGTGATAGTTAAATTCTTAATTAGATTTCAATGTGAAACGGTAATTAAATCTACCAATAACACTGTGGTGTTAGATATGGATTATTACCAGTTTTGCTCCATGGGATAAATAGGTTGGGATTGGGAAATTAAACAAATGATTACCTCGGTAAGGTGCGCTGATTCTGACTAGTTTGGATAAACCTTAATTTGGTTAGAATTGATATCCAAAGGAAGCCTAAAGAATAAATTTAAAGAATTTATCTTTGATAAAATTAATGAGAACCTTTCCCTGATGATGTGAATGTTTGAATAAAAAATATATTCTAAACTGGAACGAGGCGTATGTTGTGTTTGTGTAGCACTTGTTTATAATATACATGAGTTATTCGGAAAGGCCAGGTTTATACCCATTCCGAATAACTGATTCGACGATAAGTCAACGATGGAGACGGTGGTTGAAGACCGGAGGTCTTCACATCGTTTGGATGATTATTGATGTCTTGATTGGGTTGTACACCCAAGACAAGGTAATAAGTGGTGATCGTCTAGACGTACTTGGAGATCGACCTGATATGCAAGGACCTCTCTCCTGTATTGGACATATGGGACGAGGAATAAGGTGCCTCCGATTTCGTTCAGACCTAGAACGAACTAGTAAATGGATGTGTGTCTAACATTGGATTTCTTTTTGTGTTGATTGATCTTTATTAAATATATATCTGTTTAGTGGCGGGGAATTTATTCTCTTGCTTGACACCCTTATCTGAGACGTACAAGCTCAGAGGTTATATATCGATAGACATCAGTCGCATAGAATGAATAGCCTGTGTGGCATGCTGAGATGCAAATGATCTAGGCTTCTGTTGAAAAGCAGAGTCTTATGGTTGATGATCAAAGCACGGCTTAAATAGCATAGCTTTGTGTAGCGTTAATTCGCGAGCTTCACACCCCAGTATGAACTAGAAATGGGATGAAGGATGGCAGGGAGGACATGCATTTCTTTCTAGCTAGGAGAGGTGTCATGGTATGAAGCCTAGACATTTCACTCATGTGTATGTTGCATATTATTTGATGGATAGCGAGGTACCTTGGATATATTAGTCACTACTGGGCCAATGGATGACATGGTCGACATATTGACCAGACTTACGCCCCATAGGGCGGGGAAATGAATTGCTTAGGGATTATTAATCCACTTAGTATGGACCGGCCCTGCATTTTCCTTGGTGTAGTTGCGACTGTATCATGACACACGGGCTAGAGTGTCTCGAATTCGGTAAGGACGATCCCTTGTTGTGGTTCATAGATGGAATCCAACTTCCAATACATGACATTTCGGTTTTGATTGTAGAGCCTAGTATTGGCGACATGATATATGGTACCCATGCCGTCTTTGATTTATACATTTATATTTGAAGTTGTTTTTAAACACTATGCACTTATACTAGTATCAAAATGATTTGTTTTAAATGTACCAAGCATGTTTGGCTATTATAAGGGAAAACTCTATCCTCCGTCTTGCGTTGCATTGTGTGATGAGACCTGAGTCTTATAATAGCTTCATTTTTTAAAAGCATTGCGGTGTTTATAACTATTTATGCACTTCTATTCTTGGGAGGAAACCTGTTCCATGTTATACGGCATGGTCCCTTAATTTACTTTATTTTAAAGTATAGATTTAATAACTGTTTTAGTTCTCACACCATTCACATGACTGACCTGGAGTTTATTGTTTTAACCTAAACTCTTAGTGTCCCTGTTTTCCACACGGGCAGCTAGTAGTTGGGTTCTTGTAGATATTATTTTCACAAGATCCTGGATTTATAGCTGGAGCTTGTAACAACCCGTAAAATGCGAGCCAGTTTGAAATTTTTATTTTGGCAATTTTAGCGAATTTTGATTATTTAAAATGAATTATTTTAAATAATATCGACGAAAAATTTATTTTGAATAGAATTCGATCGTATATATTATACGCGTCGTCGTTAGAATATATAATAATTATATATAATTATAAAAGGAATTGAAAATGGCGCGGTAGTTCGATAATTCGATTTCAAACTTCAATTGAATGTACCGGGTGCAAAATAATCCGGATTTTAGTGAAACCAAAAATAATGGAATCTAATTGTGAATATCTTTCCAACGAATCCGAATAATTGAAATTTCATAGCGGGAATCAAAAGATATGTCCAGTTGAAAATTCTGAATAGTCGCTATGGAATTCAGGCCCTTAAAAATGGACATTTTGCAAACGACCTCGGATTTCGACGAAACCAGTTTTGTTGGGTCCGTGGTGTCAGGTTATTGCTAGATTCCAAATTTCATAATTTTTCGAATCAATATGTGAGCGTGGCATAGGAAAACGTGTTTTGACCATTTCAGTTGAATTTAATCGACTGGAAATTGGCCATTTTTCCAACGGTCTCGGAATTCAACGAAACTAGTTTTGTTAGGACCGTATCGTCAATACGAAGCTAGAAAATATTTTTCGAGAATTTTTAGAGTTAGTATGTGACCCCGGTAATTTGAAATGTACGTTTAAAATTCAATATAGTGATTTAAATGTAAATTCAAAAGGAAACTGATTGTAACAATCGAATCAGCGTGCGATACATATCCCATTGTGTTCGGAATGGGGGTGAAACGCTATGGACGACAGGCGGTGGACCTCGTTTCGAGGTCGTATGTAAAAGTCAACCCTTTGAAAATTTATTGAATTAAATAAATTAAATAAAAAAAAAGAGAAAAACTCTCTTCCCTTAACCTGGCCCCCCCCCCCGTTTACTTCTCAGATCGAATGAATTAAAAAAAAAAAAGAAGAAGAAGAAAGGAGAGATCGGAGGAAGCGCCTCCGACTGGAGGAGCTCAACGCCGCCGCCGTCCACCCCGCTCCGACGGTCAACCACCGCAAGCCCCCTCTCTCCCCTCCACCGACGCATCCTCCTCTTCCCCCTTCTTGTCCAAACCGCTACCCTAGCCTCGAATCCGACCTGACGCTGAACCGCTCCGCCCACCGACCCTGATGGCCGCGCCCAGACCCTCCAACCACTCCGACGACCCCCCTCCTCCTTAACAAATCAATGTAAGTTGATTTTACTTTATTTTATTTTATTTTAGGTATAAAACTGATTTATTTTAATTAAGGGTTTAATTCTGTTTTTTTTAAAAGCATTTAAAACTGAATTATATAAAACATATAAAACTGATTTTAATTTTATGTTAGTAGAAAACTATATTTTTCAAAGAAAAAGTGACGATATTTTTCGAAGTAGAAAACTATATTTTTCAAAGGAAAAGTGACGATATTTTTCGAAGTAGAAAGCTATATTTTTTTTTTTAGTAGAAGTCGATATTTTTCATACTAGAAATAAAAATATGATTTTTATATATTGAACATCATAGTAAAAATGGAATTTTTATATAAAAAAAAGGCGAAATCTTTAAATTCAAAAAAGGCGAAATCTTTAAATTCAAAAAGGCGAAATCTTTAAATTCGAAAAGGCGAAATCTTTAAATTCGAAAAGGCGAAATCTTCATATAGAAAATAGCGTGATAAAAATATAATTTTTATCTATATAACATAGTAGAAAAAAAGTCGATTTTTATATATTGAACTTCGATAGAAAAATAGAATTTTTATATATTGAACTTCGACAGAAAAATAGAATTTTTATATATTGAACTTCGACAGAAAAATAGAATTTTTATATATTGAACTTCGATAGAAAAATAGAATTTTTATATATTGAACTTCGATAGAAAAATGGATTTTTATATATTGAATAGCGAAGTAAAAATTCGATTTTTACATATGTAGTGAAAGCAGCAACGAAGATGACAAAGATGCGAAGCGACGAAGATTTCTATCAATGAAGAGCCGTGGAGCTAGGATAGCTATATGTGAGAATTTCTCACCTTTCAATTTCTTTTTCTAGTTATATATATATACTAGGATGCAGACGGTGCTTAGTAGCACCCGACACAATCGTCCACAGACCATGGACTTGTTTGTTTGGTTGCATAGTTAGTTAGATTATTTGATTGAAATTGAATTGTTTGGTGAGATGAATGGATTTGATTGACGTGTGAATGGCGTGGGCCTTCACTAGACCGGGGATAAGGCTAGGCCTTGTCCCGTTTCTAGTATCGTGCCGTTATGCCGCCGAAATTTTCTAAAATATGTTAGAAAAATAAAAATATCATTTTATTTTAAGAATGAACTGAATAGAAATTCATATGTTGGAATAAAATGTTTAGTCGTTAAAAATGTAATTTTTAACGTGAATGTGAATAAATAAATATTCATTTACAAACCAGACGGTTTGTTTATGTACACCTATTTGAAGGACATTGATTGGGTCGATAAATTTCACACATCGCCCAACAGCACAAATAAAATATGTGTTTGATTGTTTGAAACCCCACACGGGTGTTAGGATGAAATTTGAAGTTCACTCATCCTGATTGATTAAATATGTCGATCGGTTGATTGACAGGCTGGTTTTAAGCGTTAGATATCTATATTTGATGCTTATACAGTGTAGTGCACTTTGGTTGATGGTTGATTATTTTCAATGCTATTATATACATGTGTTGTATGGAAATCCATATAAAAATCTTTATATGGTAATTGATTGGGCCTCATTCCAATTTGAAAAATAAAGAATAATATTAAATAAAAGTTCATGTGATGACAGTACTCATTCATTGAGATTGGTCATGTGTTGAACGAAATATTTTAATAATAAAATTTACACCTTTATCGATATAAAATAAAAGTTCATGTGTTGACAGTACTCATTCATTGAGATTGGTCATGTGTTGAACGAAATATTTTAATATTAAAATTTACATCTTTGTCAATATAAAATAAACGTTCATGTGTTGACAGTACTCATTCATTGAGATTGGTCATGTGTTGAACGAAATATTTTGATAATAACAACTATTTTGAAAAAGAAATATTTGAAATAGAATATTTGAAAATAGAAATTTATGAAGCCGTGTTGATTAGATTGACGCCATTTTGACGTGAACGATATTTATATCGATTTTATCGATTTCGAAATGAATTGAATTCAAATTGAATTGAAATTTGAATTGAATTGAAATGAATTTTAAAACGAATTTATAAAGAAGAATTCAATTTTGATTTGAACTGAAAAAGAAGTTGAAAATGTTTTTGAAACGAATTCAAAACTATTTATATAATTCGTTTTAAATAGAAATCGACGAAATATATATTATATATATAATATAATGGCCTGAATAGAACGCGCCGCGCCGCGGCAGTTCGCGAATTTCGACCATTTATTTCAAACGGACATTACGGGAGATCCGACCGTCGGATTCTCCTAAAACCGGAACCGTTGGGTTCGTATCGAAAAGAGCTTTCTAACGAATATTAGAAATTTGAAATCTAACGGTTGGATTTGGAATTATGTCCAAATCAAATTCGAAAAAGGTCGCTGTAAGTGCAGTTCGATGGCCATTGATGGAAATCGACTGTACGGGCCTTGATAAAATTATTAAAAATAGTAATAATTTATGTAAAATCATAAGAAATGATTTAGAAAGAATTGGGATGAAAAACTCCATATTTGAAAAGATAAAAATAGATTTTTATCGAAATGAACTAGTTTTGAACTAGAATTGTAATTCTATTTATTTTTAAATAAATAAATTGAATTTGAAAAGGGTTTTAAAAATAACCAAAATTTCCAATGATCGCATTGGAGTGGATTTGAATCGAAATTGTCTTCGGAATATTTCGATGTTGGAATTCGTGATTATACAGATGTTGTTATGGAAATTTGAAAGATATATATTTATATCGTTATTTCCAATACGACATTTGTTAATCGTAGAATTTGATATTGAATATAAGCCGGGATATTTTCTATTCAGAGCCTTGTATTTAATATCAAATGTGATTTGGGTTTGTCGTGAATGGTGTCTTCACTAACACCGTTCTTGAACCCAATTGAGAAAAGATTAAATCTTTTTATTTAGATTTAATGAAGTGTACCAATTAAATAATATTTAATTGGAATTGAATCGATATTGATTTTTGGGTTTATCGTGGACAGTGTTTTAAATAACACTCGTTCTTTAACCCGATCATCAATGAAATGTGATTTTGGGTTGTCGTGAACGGTATCTTCAATAATACAGTTCTTAGACCTAAAGGAGTTAAGAAAATCAGAAACTAACTGGAGATTAGTTAAGTTGAATAGTTTCCGAGGTATTGATCTGATGTTGGTTTCGGCCTTCGGGATTAATACTTAGGGAATTGCTCACTTGCTAATTTACAATTAGGGACTGATTGAAATGTGATGTGATTTTGGGTTTACCGTGAACCGTGTTTTAAATGACACTGATTCTTTAACCCAGTCACAGATTAAAACTAAGTGGAGTTTTAATGAATCTTTAATTAGATTGAAATAATCGAAATGGAGTATCACCAGTTTTGCTCCAGGCGATAGTTAAATCTTTAATTAGATTTGAACGTGAAATGGTAATTGAATTTACCGATAACACTGTGGTGTTAGATATGAAGTATTACCAGTTTTACTTCATGGGATAAATAGGTTGGGATTGGGAAATTAAAACCAATGATTACTTCGGTAAGGTTCGTTAATCTCGACTAGTTGAATCGAAATTCAAAAGAAGAATAAATTCAAGAAATTTATCTTGGATAAAATTAATGGGAACATTTCCCTTTGAATGTGAAATTTAGAAACTAACTGTCGGTTGGCCAAGCAGAATGGTTTTCTGGATATTGATCTGATGTTGGTTTCGGCCTTCGGGGTTAATATTTGGGGAATTATTCTCTTGATTAATTTACGGTTAGTGACTAATGAATTGGAATGAGGCGTATGTTGTGTTTGTGTAACACTTATTTAAAATATACGCGAGTTATTCGGAAAGACCGGGTTAATCCCATTCTGAATAACTGATACGACGATAAGTCGAAGATGAAGACGATGGTCGAAGACCGGAGGTCTTCACGTCGTTTGGGTGATAACTGATGATCTTGATTGGGCTGTACACCCAAGAAGATGGAAACAGTTAGTGATCGTCCAGACGTACTTGGAGATCGATGGAGATGCGGGGTACTAGGTGCCTCCGGTTTCGTTCAGACCCAGAACGGACTTGTAAATGGACTGTGTGTCTGACATCGGATTTCATTCTGTGTGACTGATATCGGTTGCATAGGATGGTTTGCCTGTGTGGCATGCTAAGATGCAAATGATCAAGGCTTCTGTTGAAAAGCAAAGTCTTGTGGTGATGATCAAAGCACGGCCTTTGTGGCGTAGCTTTGTGTAACGTTTACCTCGCGTGTTTCACACCCGGTATGAACCAAAAACGGGAGACGGACCTCAGGGAGGGCATGCGTTTCCTTCTAGCTAAAAAGTGGCGTCAGTGGTTTTACACGCCCTGACGAGTTTGACTTATGTGGTTGTTGCTGTTGCGAGGCGCCTCGGATTGATCGGTCGTTCTCGAACCGATGGAGTCATTTGTTGGCTCATTGACACCCCAAAGGGTGGGGAAACGCAGTGTTCAGGCATTTTAATCCACATCGGTGGACCGGCCCTGTCGCTCCAAGGGTCACTCGAGCTCTGATCCTGAGACACGGGCTAGAGCGTCTCGAATCGGTTGAGGACTATCTTTTGCCTCGGTTCATAGACGGAAATCCAATTTCCAAATACGCGACTTTGCGGTTTTTATATGTAAACCTATATATGGTGACATAGTGGGATGGGGCGCTCATGCCGCCTATGATTGATACTTATGATTTGAAGTTGTTTTATACACTATGCACTTATTATAGTACCAAATGATTTGTTTTAAACGTATCAAGCATTCTTTGGCTGTTATAAGGGAAAACCCTATCCTCGACTTCGTTGCATTGTGTGATGGGACCTGGGTCTTATAACAACTTCATTTTTCTTTATTTAGCATTGCGCTGTTGTTTTATGCACTGGTATTCTTGGGAGGAAACCCGTTCCGTGTTATACGGCGTGGTCCCTTGATTTACCTAATGTTTTAAAATAAAGATTAATAACTGTTTTAGTTCTCACACCAGTCACATGACTGACCTGGAGTTTATTGTTTTAACCTAAACTCTGGGTGCCCTTATTTTGACACGGGCAGCTAGTAGTTTTGGTTTTGCAGATTTATATTCACAGGATCCTGGTTACAGCTGGAACGATATCCGGAAAGCTTTGTATCCGTATATCTCCTTCTAGTTGTGTATTGTATTATTTTCCGCTGCGATGTATTTAAATGTAATTTAAATCTCTGATATTTCTGTGTAATATTTATTCATTAATACTCTGTATATTCTTGTAATCTGATGCATTGTTGTAATATACAATGAAATGTTCTTTTATATGCGTTCTGTTGTGGCTTGTTCTCGAACTATCCGACACTTTCCTTTACGGGGAAGTTGCGGGTCTTCACAGTTGGTATCAGAGCTTTGGTTTACAAAGCAGAGAACAAGGCACATTAGAACCATATGAAAGAATTCATCAGATATTGGGTTAGTAATATCCAATTAGAATGACTCGTTAGAGATGGAATCAGTAGTATCCTAGGACGAGTGTGAAGAGTAGATTTTTGAAAGTGAAAACAAATTTTTGTTTTGAAAATTTAAATCAATTATTCGTATTTGATTATCTATTTATATTGAGTTGGACAGTCCAGTATATATGGATTTTGCGTATACGTCTGATCCGCGTGTATTCGAAGTTTTAATATACTGGATAGATATAGAATCATACTCTAGTGGCCCGAAGATGATTCTGATGATTGACTAGTCGTCATTAGTATTCATGTTCGAGTAACGAAGGTGTGATATCTATATATTTCCTATTGACTGGTGTGAGAACCAAAATTAGATAGGGCCTATTGTTGTGATTTGGCATCAAAAATCTGATTTTTGACTATATATCAAAATTATGAATTTGAAACGTTAATCCACTAATTGATTGATGTTTGTGTTGTTTGTTTAATTGTTTGATAATTTTGAACCATTATGCCTAACTGAATCAAATATTGACTTGTATTGAAATTTGGTCGCATTTGCTTGCATATACATGTATATCATTGAACAGGTCATAGCAAGGAGGCTAGAGCCGAGAATAAAATTTGTTTGCCCGACAAATAGGTACATGTTTACTACATAATTTCCTGTTTTGTTTGGGTGATGATGATTTTATGAGCCTATTGGCTAGCCGCTTGGCTTTTTCTTTTTCTTTTTGAGATCTGAAGGACCGGGGAAGCTATTTGAAATTCCCCGATGCTCCCGGTGCAGGGGAGGTTATGGCGAATTTTTTCGAAAATTTAGGGTGTTAGCCAAATTTTTGAAATTTTGAAAATTCTCAGAAACTGAAAAGTTAGAGAATGGAAGCCAGATCGAACATAGAGTTGAATGATCAAACCACTTTCGACTTTGTTCCTTTTCGGGGACGAAAAGTTTTAAGTGGGGGAGATTGTAACAACCCGTAAAATGCGAGCCAGTTTGAAATTTTTATTTTGGCAATTTTAGCGAATTTTGATTATTTAAAATGAATTATTTTAAATAATATCGACGAAAAATTCATTTTGAATAGAATTCGATCGTATATATTATACGCGTCGTCGTTAGAATATATAATAATTATATATAATTATAAAAGGAATTGAAAATGGCGCGGTAGTTCGATAATTCGATTTCAAACTTCAATTGAATGTACCGGGTGCAAAATAATCCGGATTTTAGTGAAACCAAAAATAATGGAATCTAATTGTGAATATCTTTCCAACGAATCCGAATAATTGAAATTTCATAGCGGGAATCAAAAGATATGTCCAGTTGAAAATTCTGAATAGTCGCTATGGAATTCAGGCCCTTAAAAATGGACATTTTGCAAACGACCTCGGATTTCGACGAAACCAGTTTTGTTGGGTCCGTGGTGTCAGGTTATTGCTAGATTCCAAATTTCATAATTTTTCGAATCAATATGTGAGCGTGGCATAGGAAAACGTGTTTTGACCATTTCAGTTGAATTTAATCGACTGGAAATTGGCCATTTTTCCAACGGTCTCGGAATTCAACGAAACTAGTTTTGTTAGGACCGTATCGTCAATACGAAGCTAGAAAATATTTTTCGAGAATTTTTAGAGTTAGTATGTGTCCCCGGTAATTTGAAATGTACGTTTAAAATTCAATATAGTGATTTAAATGTAAATTCAAAAGGAAACTGATTGTAACAATCGAATCAGCGTGCGATACATATCCCATTGTGTTCGGAATGGGGGTGAAACGCTATGGACGACAGGCGGTGGACCTCGTTTCGAGGTCGTATGTAAAAGTCAACCCTTTGAAAATTTATTGAATTAAATAAATTAAATAAAAAAAAAGAGAAAAACTCTCTTCCCTTAACCAGGCCCCCCCGGTTTACTTCTCAGATCGAATGAATTAAAAAAAAAAAAAAAGAAGAAGAAGAAAGGAGAGATCGGAGGAAGCGCCTCCGACTGGAGGAGCTCAACGCCGCCGCCGTCCACCCCGCTCCGACGGTCAACCACCGCAAGCCCCCTCTCTCCCCTCCACCGACGCATCCTCCTCTTCCCCCTTCTTGTCCAAACCGCTACCCTAGCCTCGAATCCGACCTGACGCTGAACCGCTCCGCCCACCGACCCTGATGGCCGCGCCCAGACCCTCCAACCACTCCGACGACCCCCCTCCTCCTTAACAAATCAATGTAAGTTGATTTTACTTTATTTTATTTTATTTTAGGTATAAAACTGATTTATTTTAATTAAGGGTTTAATTCTGTTTTTTTTAAAAGCATTTAAAACTGAATTATATAAAACATATAAAACTGATTTTAATTTTATGTTAGTAGAAAACTATATTTTTCAAAGAAAAAGTGACGATATTTTTCGAAGTAGAAAACTATATTTTTCAAAGGAAAAGTGACGATATTTTTCGAAGTAGAAAGCTATATTTTTTTTTTAGTAGAAGTCGATATTTTTCATACTAGAAATAAAAATATGATTTTTATATATTGAACATCATAGTAAAAATGGAATTTTTATATAAAAAAAGGCGAAATCTTTAAATTCAAAAAAGGCGAAATCTTTAAATTCAAAAAGGCGAAATCTTTAAATTCGAAAAGGCGAAATCTTTAAATTCGAAAAGGAGAAATCTTCATATAGAAAATAGCGTGATAAAAATATAATTTTTATCTATATAACATAGTAGAAAAAAAGTCGATTTTTATATATTGAACTTCGATAGAAAAATAGAATTTTTATATATTGAACTTCGACAGAAAAATAGAATTTTTATATATTGAACTTCGACAGAAAAATAGAATTTTTATATATTGAACTTCGATAGAAAAATAGAATTTTTATATATTGAACTTCGATAGAAAAATGGATTTTTATATATTGAATAGCGAAGTAAAAATTCGATTTTTACATATGTAGTGAAAGCAGCAACGAAGATGACAAAGATGCGAAGCGACGAAGATTTCTATCAATGAAGAGCCGTGGAGCTAGGATAGCTATATGTGAGAATTTCTCACCTTTCAATTTCTTTTTCTAGTTATATATATATACTAGGATGCAGACGGTGCTTAGTAGCACCCGACACAATCGTCCACAGACCATGGACTTGTTTGTTTGGTTGCATAGTTAGTTAGATTATTTGATTGAAATTGAATTGTTTGGTGAGATGAATGGATTTGATTGATGTGTGAATGGCGTGGGCCTTCACTAGACCGGGGATAAGGCTAGGCCTTGTCCCGTTTCTAGTATCGTGCCGTTATGCCGCCGAAATTTTCTAAAATATGTTAGAAAAATAAAAATATCATTTTATTTTAAGAATGAACTGAATAGAAATTCATATGTTGGAATAAAATGTTTAGTCGTTAAAAATGTAATTTTTAACGTGAATGTGAATAAATAAATATTCATTTACAAACCAGACGGTTTGTTTATGTACACCTATTTGAAGGACATTGATTGGGTCGATAAATTTCACACATCGCCCAACAGCACAAATAAAATATGTGTTTGATTGTTTGAAACCCCACACGGGTGTTAGGATGAAATTTGAAGTTCACTCATCCTGATTGATTAAATATGTCGATCGGTTGATTAACAGGCTGTTTTTAAGCGTTAGATATCTATATTTGATGCTTATACAGTGTAGTGCACTTTGGTTGATGGTTGATTATTTTCAATGCTATTATATACATGTGTTGTATGGAAATCCATATAAAAATCTTTATATGGTAATTGATTGGGCCTCATTCCAATTTGAAAAATAAAGAATAATATTAAATAAAAGTTCATGTGTTGACAGTACTCATTCATTGAGATTGGTCATGTGTTGAACGAAATATTTTAATAATAAAATTTACACCTTTATCGATATAAAATAAAAGTTCATGTGTTGACAGTACTCATTCATTGAGATTGGTCATGTGTTGAACGAAATATTTTAATATTAAAATTTACATCTTTGTCAATATAAAATAAACGTTCATGTGTTGACAGTACTCATTCATTGAGATTGGTCATGTGTTGAACGAAATATTTTGATAATAACAACTATTTTGAAAAAGAAATATTTGAAATAGAATATTTGAAAATAGAAATTTATGAAGCCGTGTTGATTAGATTGACGCCATTTTGACGTGAACGATATTTATATCGATTTTATCGATTTCGAAATGAATTGAATTCAAATTGAATTGAAATTTGAATTGAATTGAAATGAATTTTAAAACGAATTTATAAAGAAGAATTCAATTTTGATTTGAATTGAAAAGGAAGTTGAAAATGTTTTTGAAACGAATTCAAAACTATTTATATAATTCGTTTTAAATAGAAATCGACGAAATATATATTATATATATTATATATATAATATAATGGCCTGAATAGAACGCGCCGCGCCGCGGCAGTTCGCGAATTTCGACCATTTATTTCAAACGGACATTACGGGAGATCCGACCGTCGGATTCTCCTAAAACCGGAACCGTTGGGTTCGTATCGAAAAGAGCTTTCTAACGAATATTAGAAATTTGAAATCTAACGGTTGGATTTGGAATCATGTCCAAATCAAATTCGAAAAAGGTCGCTGTAAGTGCAGTTCGATGGCCATTGATGGAAATCGACTGTACGGGCCTTGATAAAATTATTAAAAATAGTAATAATTTATGTAAAATCATAAGAAATGATTTAGAAAGAATTGGGATGAAAAACTCCATATTTGAAAAGATAAAAATAGATTTTTATCGAAATGAACTAGTTTTGAACTAGAATTGTAATTCTATTTATTTTTAAATAAATAAATTGAATTTGAAAAGGGTTTTAAAAATAACCAAAATTTCCAATGATCGCATTGGAGTGGATTTGAATCGAAATTGTCTTCGGAATATTTCGATGTTGGAATTCGTGATTATACAGATGTTGTTATGGAAATTTGAAAGATATATATTTATATCGTTATTTCCAATACGACATTTGTTAATCGTAGAATTTGATATTGAATATAAGCCGGGATATTTTCTATTCAGAGCCTTGTATTTAATATCAAATGTGATTTGGGTTTGTCGTGAATGGTGTCTTCACTAACACCGTTCTTGAACCCAATTGAGAAAAGATTAAATCTTTTTATTTAGATTTAATGAAGTGTACCAATTAAATAATATTTAATTGGAATTGAATCGATATTGATTTTTGGGTTTATCGTGGACAGTGTTTTAAATAACACTCGTTCTTTAACCCGATCATCAATGAAATGTGATTTTGGGTTGTCGTGAACGGTATCTTCAATAATACAGTTCTTAGACCTAAAGGAGTTAAGAAAATCAGAAACTAACTGGAGATTAGTTAAGTTGAATAGTTTCCGAGGTATTGATCTGATGTTGGTTTCGGCCTTCGGGATTAATACTTAGGGAATTGCTCACTTGCTAATTTACAATTAGGGACTAATTGAAATGTGATGTGATTTTGGGTTTACCGTGAACCGTGTTTTAAATGACACTGATTCTTTAACCCAGTCACAGATTAAAACTAAGTGGAGTTTTAATGAATCTTTAATTAGATTGAAATAATCGAAATGGAGTATCACCAGTTTTGCTCCAGGCGATAGTTAAATCTTTAATTAGATTTGAACGTGAAATGGTAATTGAATTTACCGATAACACTGTGGTGTTAGATATGAAGTATTACCAGTTTTACTTCATGGGATAAATAGGTTGGGATTGGGAAATTAAAACCAATGATTACTTTGGTAAGGTTCGTTAATCTCGACTAGTTGAATCGAAATTCAAAAGAAGAATAAATTCAAGAAATTTATCTTGGATAAAATTAATGGGAACATTTCCCTATGAATGTGAAATTTAGAAACTAACTGTCGGTTGGCCAAGCAGAATGGTTTTCTGGATATTGATCTGATGTTGGTTTCGGCCTTCGGGGTTAATATTTGGGGAATTATTCTCTTGATTAATTTACGGTTAGTGACTAATGAATTGGAATGAGGCGTATGTTGTGTTTGTGTAACACTTATTTAAAATATACGCGAGTTATTCGGAAAGACCGGGTTAATCCCATTCTGAATAACTGATACGACGATAAGTCGAAGATGAAGACGATGGTCGAAGACCGGAGGTCTTCACGTCGTTTGGGTGATAACTGATGATCTTGATTGGGCTGTACACCCAAGAAGATGGAAACAGTTAGTGATCGTCCAGACGTACTTGGAGATCGATGGAGATGCGGGGTACTAGGTGCCTCCGGTTTCGTTCAGACCCAGAACGGACTTGTAAATGGACTGTGTGTCTGACATCGGATTTCATTCTGTGTGACTGATATCGGTTGCATAGGATGGTTTGCCTGTGTGGCATGCTAAGATGCAAATGATCAAGGCTTCTGTTGAAAAGCAAAGTCTTGTGGTGATGATCAAAGCACGGCCTTTGTGGCGTAGCTTTGTGTAACGTTTACCTCGCGTGTTTCACACCCGGTATGAACCAAAAATGGGAGACGGACCTCAGGGAGGGCATGCGTTTCCTTCTAGCTAAAAAGTGGCGTCAGTGGTTTTACACGCCCTGACGAGTTTGACTTATGTGGTTGTTGCTGTTGCGAGGCGCCTCGGATTGATCGGTCGTTCTCGAACCGATGGAGTCATTTGTTGGCTCATTGACACCCCAAAGGGTGGGGAAACGCAGTGTTCAGGCATTTTAATCCACATCGGTGGACCGGCCCTGTCGCTCCAAGGGTCACTCGAGCTCTGATCCTGAGACACGGGCTAGAGCGTCTCGAATCGGTTGAGGACTATCTTTTGCCTCGGTTCATAGACGGAAATCCAATTTCCAAATACGCGACTTTGCGGTTTTTATATGTAAACCTATATATGGTGACATAGTGGGATGGGGCGCTCATGCCGCCTATGATTGATACTTATGATTTGAAGTTGTTTTATACACTATGCACTTATTATAGTACCAAATGATTTGTTTTAAACGTATCAAGCATTCTTTGGCTGTTATAAGGGAAAACCCTATCCTCGACTGCGTTGCATTGTGTGATGGGACCTGGGTCTTATAACAGCTTCATTTTTCTTTATTTAGCATTGCGCTGTTGTTTTATGCACTGGTATTCTTGGGAGGAAACCCGTTCCGTGTTATACGGCGTGGTCCCTTGATTTACCTAATGTTTTAAAATAAAGATTAATAACTGTTTTAGTTCTCACACCAGTCACATGACTGACCTGGAGTTTATTGTTTTAACCTAAACTCTGGGTGCCCTTATTTTGACACGGGCAGCTAGTAGTTTTGGTTTTGCAGATTTATATTCACAGGATCCTGGTTACAGCTGGAACGATATCCGGAAAGCTTTGTATCCGTATATCTCCTTCTAGTTGTGTATTGTATTATTTTCCGCTGCGATGTATTTAAATGTAATTTAAATCTCTGATATTTCTGTGTAATATTTATTCATTAATACTCTGTATATTCTTGTAATCTGATGCATTGTTGTAATATACAATGAAATGTTCTTTTATATGCGTTCTGTTGTGGCTTGTTCTCGAACTATCCGACACTTTCCTTTACGGGGAAGTTACGGGTTTTCACAGAGCTATATTTGGAACGCTCTGTATCTGTGTATTTCTTATAGTTGTGTTATGAATTGATTTTCCGCTGCTTTGTAATTTGAATCTCTAATATTTTTCAAATGTATATTATTTATTCATACTCTGTTATATTCTTGTACGATGATGTTATCGTTGTGATAAGTAATGAAATGTTCTTCTATTTGTGTTCTGATTTTTCGTGTTCTCAACTCAATCCGGGCTTTCCCGTAAAGGCGAGTTCGGGTCGTTTCAAAAAGGGTTTGGATTTGCACAAAGACAAAATATAAACAAATCCTACAAGTTTTTTTATAATTACGATGTATATTAAGTTTTGGTTATGAATGTATTAAAAGTTAGACTTTTGGGTGTTGTATAATTTTGCTAATGGTCTGGTTCACTTTCTTTTAAATTGTAAATCTTATATAGGTGCAAGGGCATAAGATTTGGGTGGTTGTAATTTAAATTAGTTTAAACATCTATTTTTAAAATAGACAGTTTGAAATATTATAACAAAAGCTGCCAAAGTCTTATTTTTTTACATAAAATCATATGAAGAATGAAATAGCACCATAAAGAGATTATACATACGTTTGGCATATTACACATTATCTTCCTTTTATTAATGAAGTAATCTTTTAAACCTAGGTTACAAGTTATTCGGTATATGTTTGTTATTTCCCGATTATTGATTGAATATGAATGCATTTTTATGTTATGATGATAAAGTTAGGGAAACAAACTTGTAAACCTTTATTGTGATGTTAGGATTGACATTTCTATGATTTAGGATGTTTCTTTACATGTGCTTGATTTACATTTTATTTATTACTATTTATAATGTAATTAACGTATTATAAATGCATATTAATTTCGTACTAAGCACATTAAATTAGGAAATTAAAATTATAAATGTCCCCGTAGGAAATTTGTATGTGTGTAAGTACTAATGGCTATATATTACTATTAATAACGCATAAACTTGAGGTTAACCCCTAATTGTAGTAGAAGCTTCCTCGGAACCGACCGACAAATCTAACGTCCATAAGGAAGTCGGGATAACACGGAAGGTACAGGTGTCATGGGCCATTATAATTATTACACAAAGACACGAGGTTAAGCTCAACTTATGGTAGATGCCTGCTCGGAACTGTTCGTTAAATCCTGCATCTACAAGTGGTCGGTATAATGTGGGATGTCTTATGGGTGTATGGGGGTGTGTATGTATATGTTTGTGTGAATGAGGTCTTCCTCGAGAAGATATTAAGTGGTTGAACTATCTTTTTTGGATATTAAGTGGCCAGGACTATGTAACATACAGCCTTTTTCGTACCCATTGAGTTAACTAATTATAACTCATGTCCAACCAAATTGCATGAAAAAGCGGATAGTTAATAGAAAAAAATTAGAGAGTGAGATAAGAAGAAAGAAATATTATAATAGAAGAAGAAGAACCAACACAATACAGAATCTCACATCACAGCAGAATAAAATATAATATAGAAATAAATTTTATTGAGAGCTTGTAAGAAAACTTACAATCATCCGAGTACATCAACACAACTGGATAGTTATAATAACCTGTCCTCATATACATCACACAGCGGAATACATAATATAAACCATACCTCTGGACTTCTCCAACTCATATCCGGACTTCACAGCATCCGATAACATGAACTTGAAAAACTCGGTCTGACCTGAGCATTGCAAACGTCGGGATCAGTCTGGTGAACCGACGTGAGAAAAACTCACTAAGTTCAAGGATATCATCCAACTTGATTTTAAAGTTCAATTCTTTTCAAAAGAAAAGGATAATCATAAGACCAAATCCATGCATAAATACAGACAGTTTTTACCTTACGACAACCCAAAACATTTTTAAAATCATATTTTTCCTGATATTGTAATAATGTCTAAATACAAATAAATAACAATCTAGTAGAACGCTTGCATCTCATGCTCTACATACATAGTATATAATAAAAAAACAATGGGCTCTTATTGGAGAATGGATTTTCAACTGGCAAGGTATGGGACCACCTTCTGAGATGTATCTCTAGAGAGGAATACACCGGGTTCAACAAGAACATCTTGCAACCCAGGCTAAACATGACCTGCCATTCACTTTGCTTGAATGTTCCAAATATACTGTCACCTACAGTTGGATATCCAACATAACCGTTCCCGAGAGATACAGAGGAGGAAAAAAGAACATATATGAATATTCTCTTGATGGTGACAATATAACCTACTGAGAGCGACCCACATCGCCATGCGACCAACCCGATTTTATACCATTTCCCGGTTGATAAGGCTGGAGGTCATAAATATCTTTAGAACATCTGGCCACCACTCACTTTGAATGTCACATTGTCAAATCTGCCAGAAATCACTAATTGACATCCACAAAAATACTCTAGTTCTTAAGCTAAGGGAAGTGCCACTCTCCGCCACCAACTATTGTACGTTTGAAGATATCAATATATGTAATCCTTTTTGAAATACTCCGCCAAACATTCGTCCGTACAAGTTGTCCTAGGACTTGACAAATTGAAGGTACCCTCCTACCACATCCTAAAAATCACTCTATAGATCAGTAGCAACTAGTCCTTGCAATCCGTAGATTCCAATCACGACATAATTAATGTCAAATATCCTCGGAGCTGACCGTAGGATTCACAAGTAACCTTTCCGCTCATGAAGAACGATCTTCAATTGCTCCATCTTCACTCATCATCTTTCACAGATTCGCTAGTTCAGAATGGTTTTCAAATATAAATTTGATCCCGGTCTTTCCGTACCGACAATCGTATAGGTCAAATTTGATAGTTGGTTATTTAACTATCAAATAAACAACCATTCATCCATAAAAATAAAATAAATTTATTGATTTTGCACCCAACATCATTTAATCTCTTTAATAACCAGTCGTTAGTTACATATTAAAACTTCTAATTCAGAAAACATTTCCTTTTTCTTATTTAGTATAAGAATTTTTGATTATCATTCTACTTCTACTCATTGGCTCCTCATTGTAAATTGCTAAGTGAATAAATCTCTCAGTATCAACCTCGTAGGCCGAAACCAACATCAGTTTGACACCTCGAAAATTACTCAACTCAACCAATGTATAACAAGTTCCAATTTCATAAAAACCACATCATAATCCTTTTTTATCATTTTCAAATCGATTATATTTTCTTATAATCTCACGTAATCATTTCGAAATTCATTTAAAATATCATTTTATAAAAAAATACCAAAATAATTCCATTTAACTTCCATAATAAATATTATAAATTCCATTTCAAAAACCATTCACCTTTCATTAACAAAATCCTTAACCTTCCATTTATAATTTAACATTTACAAAATCCTTTATCTTCCTTTTAAAATATATAAATCCTTAACCGTTTATTTATAAATAACTTGGTCATTTATCTGTAAATATCTTGAACATTCATTTGCAAATATCGTAAACATTCATCAATATATAACTCAGTTCGACAAATTCCTTTATTTTATAAAACCTTTCCACAACTCTCCCCTATAACTCAGTTTATATGAATTTCCATTTGTAACTCCTTTTCGGCAAATCTTGCCTAAAATCTAATTATTTGACATTTATCTCAATTCCAATTTATTCTATTCTATTTTCAATTCCATGTATTCGCTAATCTCATTCACGAAAAACTCATTTAATCATATTTCATATATTTGTAAACAACGTTTGTGGAAGCGTTCATTAGTTACAAAAATCACCTTTCATCCCTTGCAATTCAATTCACGTACACGTTAAATTCCTTTAGTCCATTTCAACATTCTAAAATCTTTAAAAAAACATTTACACCGCTTAACCCCTTATTCACAATCATTTTAACCTTCCCATTTAATTTATAATGCTTATCCATTTATTTATTAATATCTTAAATTTTCCATTTTTATTTATAAATTATATAATTATAAAAATGTAAATAAACTTCGATGTTTGTTTTATCAAAATAAACATCATATTTCAAGTCCATAAATATATAAAAATAACTTGGAAAATTTTCGAAATCTATTTAACGTCGATTCCAAAATCTTTCCTTTTATCAATGGTACTAAAGAGGTAAATATTTGCTGAAGTACCAAACCATGAAATATAAACTAATTTTACATCCAAATGAACACAACAAATCATATTGATAAACATTATCAGTATGAGTGAGGAATCTTGTTGAATTCCTCCAACCTGTCAATCCCTGCATCACTGATTAATTATCTCAACATATATTATAATATAATAAAATTTTAACAAATGCGGGTGAGGAATCTAGTTGGATTCCTCTGTTACCTTAAATAAACTCATTTAATTCAATTTAACTGATAATACCTATAACAGTAAATAATGAATATTTAACATCAACCAATTTATTTGTTCCTAACTATAATTCCTAATTGTTGTAATTAACCAAATTAATTACGGTCTAAGATATTTAAACAGCCGATTCTTTTTCTTATCAAAAGCTAGCTCATCTCTGTTTAGAAATAAGAGCCTAATTCCTTAATTAATTTTTACTTTACTAATAACTTATTAACTATTAGCTAATTATACAATTAACGAGCGTCATGGTACGCGCTTCACGTGTGATGATTGCGTATGCTTCGCACGTAAGGTATTTTTATATAAATTATGATTAACAATTCAAGAGAAATTAATTTTTATAAGTATTTAACCACATTTTTATTTTGAAATCATGTGTAACTAATCTGATTTTTTATTTCTAAGTTATAACTAGTAATTTTTTGTTAGTTTGAATTGAAGTTATATTATTAATTAACATAATGAATTTTTAAATGATGTTTATTTGTTAGATCTTAAATTTAAGCATGTAGAAATATTTTGAATTTGTAAATTAATTTAAACGTTAGATCCTATTTTTTCATCATGGAGGGATATTTTTAAAATTGCAAAAATGTTTAAGTGTTAGATCCAACTTTTAAGGGATATTTGGATTTATTAATATATCATATATAGGCATTTTCGGTAGTTCACGTTTACACCAAAATAGTTTGACACCAATGTTATTACAACTATTAATAAAGATTATAATTTAACCTAAGATAATTACATTTATAAATTATGAAGGCCGACTGTCTGTTTCTTCTTCCCATTCACGTGACTTACTTCCAGTATTACACATAATGCTACCCTCATCTCGTTGGTACTGCGCCGCTGACCGTCCATGTGAACCCAATCAGCAGTCATCCATTTAAGCGCCAGAACATCAACTCCCTCCTCCCACGGTGTCGACCAACTCGACATCCTCCTTGGCCTGTAGGTTGGCCTCAACCGCGCCTGCTTGCCTCACAGATTCAGGCCACCACGTCACGAGATAACCCATCACCGCCGTCGAAGATCAAGAGCTCGATGGGTTAAACAAGATTGAAGAAGAAGGTTTTCCATTTAAAACGGTCGATTGGAAATTTGAAGGGGATTAAATTTCGAACATTTCTGATCATTCGAATAGTGTAGGAGGCGGCTGAAGCTCATGTTAACCATCGCATTGACCAAACTAGGGCTTGTTGCTATATTGGGGTATTTATAGTTAGGGTATACATATTAAATAATACTAAACGGTACTTTACCTTGAAATAACAAGCAAAAACGATTACAAACAACCCTCAAACGAGATGAAAATTAAAATCCTAATATAAAATGATATTCCGAACACGATGGAAAAGGTATCATTAAATTCCAAGATCATTTCTGAAAATTCCTTTATAACTTCACAACGTGAATCAACACGCATTTAGATTGCGTACGATCACAAAATAAATCCAAATAACCTAAAATTTGAAATACAACAATAATAAGTCATTACGGATTTAATAAAATTAATTCTGTTTAAAACAGATTTCGTTAGATAATTGGTTATTCTTAATTTCCAATTTAAATTGATAAACCGATTAAATAAAAATATAGGCATTTATGGCTACCGTTGTCACATACAAAATCGGAATGCCACAGAATTTGGTTTCGTATAATAATTTAACGTTACGGTTCCAATGGAACTAGTTTCATCGAAAACCCAAGCTTTTTGCAAAATGTCCATTCTTAAGGATTATATAATAATATTAAATAAATTCCAAAATAATCCAATTAAATAATAATAAATTATTATTATCGTAAATATCCAAATAAAATAATCATATAGCTTCACATATAAACAAAATGGATTATACAACTCAATATTAACATCTCGAATTAAACAGAACCCAAATTATATTAAAACCCTTTTAAATTTATTAAATAAATGTTATTGTTATTAACGAATTCCATAGCGACTGCGAAAACCCAAACCCCCGTGCCATGGAAGCAATGATAATCAGTGGAATACAACACATAAACAATAACAGCAGAACAGAAATATAGCATTACACCATTTAATGTACATCAAATTACACTGGAAATGATATAATCATCAGAGTTACACAGCCTAACATGATCATACTTAGTACAGAATACGGTTTCAGTTTAATATACAATATCTACAGCGGAATCAAGCATAATATACATAATAAGGTCTGAACAGTCCAATAGAAATGATATAATCCATCTTTTGCTCCAATAGCTATCCAGAAGGAGCCTGCTAAAACCACAATACAAGGCTACCCGCGTAGAAAACAGGGGCACCCGAGTTTGCAAGTGAAAACAAACTACGAACCAGTCATAGGACTGGTATTCAAAATCTTACCTAACTTATTTAATAATAATGTCAATCCCAGGACCACGCCGCTAATGCGGAACGAGTTTACTCCATTGGATTGCCAGTGCATGAAATAAAGTAAATCATTTAAACAATGCAATGCTCTTTAAAAAAATGAAGCCATTATAAGACTCAGGTCCCATAACACAATGTAATGCAAGCCGGAGGATAGAGTTTTACCTTATAATTGCCAAAATATGCTTGATACGTATAGAACAAAATCATTTGTTATTATTATTTGTGTCTATAGGTTTCAAAAACAATTTCAATCATAATGTATCAATCATAGACGACATGGGTACCATATATCATGTCGCCATATATAGGTTTACAATCAAAACCGCACAATGTCACGTATTGGAAATTGGATTTCCGTCATGAACCAAGGAAAGGGATTGTCCTTACCGAATTCTAGACTCTCTAGCCCGAGCCACAGGATAAGCCGCAACTGCACCTAGGAAAATGCAGGGCCAGTCCTCTTTTACTTTTGAGGATTGGCAATTCCTGAACAATACGTTTCCCCACCCTATGTGCGTCAATTAAGAGCCACTAGGGACTCAAATTTGAGGTATCTCGCTTTCCAACATCCACATAAGTAAAAATGTCTGGGCTCCATACCATGACACCACTCCTAGCTAGAAAGAAACGCATGTCCTCCCTGCTGTCCTTCATCCCGTTTCTGGTTCATACCGGGGTGTGAAGCTCGTGAATTAACGTTATACACAAAGCTATGCTAATTAAAGCCATGTTTTGATCATCAACCACAAGACTCTGCTTTTCAACAAAAGCCTTGATCATTTTCATCTCAGCATGCCACACTAACAGTCCACGCCATGTGATTGATGTCTATCGATATATTACCTCTAAGCTCGTACGTCTCAGAGAAGGGTGTTAAGCAAGAGAATAAATTCTCCGCCACCAAACAGATATATATTTAATAGAAATCAATCAACACAGAACAAAATCCAATGTCATACACACATCCATTTACAAGTTCGTTCTGGGTCTGAACAAAACTGAAGGCACCTTATTCCTTGCCCCATATGTCCAATACAGGAGAGAGGTCCTCGCATATCCAGACAATCAACAAATACGTCCGGACCACTACCACTGTAACCTCATCAAGAGAGCTACCCATATCGAAGGAATCAGTACTAATCCATTTGATGTGAAGATTACCGGCCTTACACTGTCTTCATTATCTTCGACTTTTAGTCGCCATTCAATTATTTGAAATGAGAATTAATTCGGCCTTTTCAAATAATTCACATATATATAGAATTCAAATCAATTCTTTTCATGGTTAAACTATTTGACATTCACGTTTCAATTCAATATAAAAATTTCATGTCAAATACGTCTAACCATAAAAAATATCTGATAAACCAAGTAAAATTGGTTTATTTCCGTTCCACATCATTTATAATATTTTAAAATGATTTATCACTATTTTTATTTATATAAAAATAGCCCATTTTAAATAAACAACGCTTCAGGTCATTACACGGCCCTGGCACTATTTTTATTCAGATTTGAATTACACATTTCTCAAAATCTAACAGTTGGGTCTTAACAAAATTAATATCATTGGAAAGATCTTTCTGTTGACGTCAAAAGTTGGTTACTAGTGACGATCAACCCCCAATCGCGTGATCAACACACGGATAAAAATTAAAAATGCAATAAAAAGTAAAAGAGCGGGGAGCACACACAGAATTTTTATAGTGGTTCGGCAAAGACGATGCCTACGTCCACTTTATATATTATTTCTCTTTTTTGATTACAAGTACAATGCTTTTTCTGCTTGAAGAAGAGAAAGAAAATGACTGTCTTCCCTTCTTCTTTTTGAGAGAAATTGGAGTTATGGAGAAGCGTAGAGATGAAAAGCATGGAGAAAGACGTCTGCCCAAAAGTCCCCAAAAGTCTCTATTTTTAGTCCCCTTTCCTCTTTAAGCATAGGGTTATTTATAGGTGGAGAATGCAGCTTGGGTTGTTGTGGTGTGGTCCGGCCATTCCGGGAAAGCCTAGACACGTGGAATCCATCTATTGGCTTGAATTGCGGCTGAAGGACTAATTACACTATTCATAAATAGTATTCTCGGAAGTTGTGGCTGACGTGGTATCCACGGAGAAGTTTATTAAAAGTAGAGCTTTATCCGTATATGGTTTGACCGCCTTTATTGCCTTGAAAGTCAGGATATTAGGTGGACTAGCTCTGCAGATATCTTCCTCGCTGGCCCAAGATAATCGGTCGATGAGTTCTTTTTGGAAGCGAGAAACTCGGTCGTCCTGGTGAGCGATTCTTCCAGTAATGCACAGTCAATCTAACTGATTTGGATTTGGACAGATGTGCCATTGCTCTAAGTTGCGCCCCTGTTGGGCCTCCTGAAGCGCGACTTGTATCTAATTGTGCGTTTGGGCTTTGGCCCTTTTCGTTGAGACTCTTGCCAAAAAGAGGGTTAACACTTTGCCCCTCAGAATGCATCTTCATCGACAGAGGGAGGTGTGTTCTGAAATCCGAACCGAAGCACAAACGCTCAAACTGCTATGGTCGCACCAGACCATATTGAGGCCAGAAAACCGACGGTCCGATGTTGTATTAAGGCCGTAAATCCGACGACCATGCCAGGTCGTATTAAGGCCAGAAAACTTATAATCATCGGGAACCGTATTAAGGCCGAGATGATGATTGCCATTTGTACGAGAGTTGGTTCCTGCAAATACAAAACAAACCATCCTCGTTTTAGAGGAGGGTGACGGATCGAGCATTTTATTCCACTTGGCTTTAGAGGGTGGCGAGCATCAACCATACTCGGCTTTGTGGCGAGCATAAACCATGCTTCGGCTTAGGGGCGAGCATAAACCATGCTCGGCTTAGGGGCGAACGCTAATCTGGCTCGGCTTAGAGAGGGCGAGTATTAACCATACTCGGCTTAGGGGCGAGCATAAACCATGCTCGACTTAAGGCAAGTGTTTCTTATGCTCGACTCATGTTAGATTAGTTATTTTAGCGAGATATGCATGCTCGTGGTGTAAAGAAAAGAAAGTGTAGTCCACACTCGTGATTAGAAAATGTAACCTCACTCATTTAATGGAGTAGGTGTTTGAAATGGTGGTGGGCTTTCGCGCTAACCACACAGAACAGGGGGGCGAGCATTATCCATGCTCGGCTTAGAGATTTCCCAACATGATCTACATTTACAAAAAGTGAAATTCATAACTGCTAAGCAGTTATTATAAAGAAAAGAAATTCTACGGGGATTGCGATTGATTACATAGCATTCTTAAGAGCTAAATCCTATGTGCATACCAAGGCGTCCTTGTTACTAAAAGAAATACATCGAAAGAAAATATAAAAAATCTAATTAATGATAATGCCGCGAGTGCTAGTCTCAGGGTCCTTTTCGTTTCTAGGAGCTCGCGGACCATCCTGAGGAGCTTGAGCAGAAGGTCGCGGCGGCATGGTTGGGGCGCGATCTTTTACATATTCAGCGAGTTCCCCTTTTCTGACTCGTCCTTCGATGAGATCGCATAGATGTCGGCAATCATTTGTATTATGTCCAGCTACATTGTGGAATATACAATGCTTGCCAGAATCGAGTTCCATCTGGGTCGGTTCTCGTCGAGGTGGTCTTGGAGTGGGCAAGGACTCGCGTATATCAAGGTAGATATCGAGCAAAGAAGAATTGAGCTCGGTATATCGATCACGTTTGTTTTCATTTCAAGGTCGCACATTGCGTTCACTCTTTTCTGAGGCCCTTCCTCTTCCTTTATCCTGGGCATTGCCGTTGAGTGGACCATGTTGTTTGGCAACTAAAACTTCAAGGCTCTCCATTTCAAGGCTGGCATCCTCTTGTCAGAAGAATCTCTCGGCCTCGGAGTAAAAATCATCTATATCTTTGGGGGGATATATGGTTAAGGAGTTTGAGAATTCTGATCTCTTTTGAACTCCCACGATGGCTGCCATCGGCACTATCGATGGCTCGGGCCGATCGACAGATGCTACAGCTGTGTTGAATCTTTCGAGGAAGGATCTTAGCTTCTCTCCGGATCGCTGTTTGATGGTAGATAAAAACATGACACTTTTCGGTCGAGAGATATGCACTCGAAACTGTTCGATGAATCGGGTGACCAGAGTATTCCAGCTGCTGATCGACTCCGTTGTCAGCTGCTGAAACCACATATCAGCTATATCTGTGAGAAAGAGAGGAAAGCACTTAGCCATGAAACTGGTCAATGCACCAAGTACTTCCATATGTCGCATGTATCGCATGAGGTGAATGGTCGGGACAGTGCGACCGTTGTATGGCTCGATGGCTGGGAACCTGAAGTCTGAAGGATTTCGAGAATTTCTGATTTCTCTAGTGAAGGGGCTGCGATTGACACTGTCTATGTCTTACTGCGAAGAATTGCCCTGAGTGAAGCGTCGGACGATGCTTGCAAGCTGGCTCCCATCTCCGAGAAGTCGTTGCCATGAACTTTGTTCTTCCTCCTAAGAAGGTTCTGAGCGAGGATCCGACAAAAGCATGCTCGGAAGGGCAGCCGTTGGCTGGGCTCGACCTCCGAGAATTGAGTGAAGTTGTAAGGGAAGGTGAGATCTGGCGGGTGGTTCTGGGCAGAATGGCTCCTCTGGAACCTGATGAGTTATGGGTTGAGCCATGCCCATCGCAAAGGGTCTAGGCTGATCCAGCGTAGCATGTGATGTTTGGAGGCCAGGGTTTCCCCCGCTTGAAGCGAGGTTAGGAGGGTCTACGGTAGCATTTTCTTCTGCTACAGTGAGGTCCGGTATTGTAGGGCGGCTTCCCTCATGAGACGACCCCAAATCCCATACTGACGGAGACAAGGGTTATCTTTGGAATATAACACAGAAACAGATAAAAGCGGAGCAGAATTAAGATAAATACACCAGAAAATGAACAATATAATATACTGGATAAAAGTAATCATCAGAGTTACACAGTATACAGGATCATACTTAGTAAAAATACAGTTCAGCTATACATAAATGTCTACAGCGGAAAAAAAACAAAATATGTACAATAGGAGCTGAACAGCATAAAAAGAGATAAATGATAGAATCCATCTTCAGCTCCAGCTATCCAGAAAGAACCAGCTAAACCTGAATACAAGGCTGCCCGTGTAGAAAAAGGGGTACCCGAGTTTGAAAGTGAAACAAACTACGAGTCAGTCATGGGACTGGTATGAGAAATCTACTCAACACATATATAATTTGGCTAATCACAGGACCACGCCACTTTCGTGGAACGGGTTTACTCCATTTGATTGCCAGTGCTTTAAAACAAATCTTTCTTTTAAACATCGCTATGCTTTTTATAAAAATGAAGCCATTATAAGACTCAGTTCCCATCACACAATGCAACGCAAACCGAAGGATAGAGTTTTTACCTTATAACGGCCAAAGTATGCTTGATACGAATAAAACAAAGGCATTTGATATTATTGCTAGTGTTTATATGTTTTGAAAATAATTTCCAATCATAACTATCAATCATAGACGGCATTAATGCCCCATACCACTATGTCGCCATATATAGGTATACAATCAAAACCGCACGATGTCGTATTTGGAAATTGGAACTCTGTCCTGAACCAAGGCTAAAGATAGTCCTTACCGAATTCGAGACGCTCTAGCCCGCCCCTCAGGCAAGTACTCAGTCAAGCCTTTGGATCGTCAGGGCCAATCCACCGATGTGGATTAAAATTCCTGAACACTGCGTTTTCCCCACCCTTTGGGGTGTAAATGAGCCAACGAATGGCTCCATCGGACCCGGATCGTCCGATCTAACCGAGGCGCCTCGCAACAGCAACAACCACATAGGTGAAAAGTATATAAATGTCAGGGCTGGTCGGTCACCGACACCACCCTAGCTAGAAAGAAACGCATGCCCTCCCTGAGGTCCTTCTCCCGTTTCTGGTTCATACCGGGGTGTGAGGCTCGCGAATTCACGTTATACACAAAGCTACGCCACACAGGCGGTGCTTTGATCATCACCACAAGACTTTGCTTTTCAACAGAAGCCCTGATCACTGCATCTTAGCATGCCACACAGGAAATTCATGCCATGCGACTGATGTCCATCGATATACAACCTCTGAGCTCGTGCGTCTCAGAGAAGGGCGTTAAGCAAAAGAATAAATTCTCCGCCGCCAAACAGATGTATATTTAACAGAGATCAATCAACACAGAATAAAATCCAATGTCAGACACACAGTCCATTTACAAGTCCGTTCTGGGTCTGAACGAAACCAGAGGCACTAAATACCTCGCAAACCCATCGATCACCACGTACGTTTGGACGATCACCACTCATTATCCATATTTCGGGATGCCTCCCAATCAGGACCTCGGTTACCATCCAAATGAGGTGAAGATCTCCGGTCTTTGACCATCGTCTTCATCTTCGACTTTCAATCGTCGATCAATTATTTGAAATGAGAATTAATTCGGCCTTTTCAAATAATTCACGTATATTTAGAATTTCAAATCAATTTATTTCAATGGTTAAATTATTTGACAACACCAATTTTGTTCTTTAATGTAATTTTCACACCAAACACATTCAACCATCAAAAGCCACATAAATCGAGCAAATTCAGTTTATTTCCATTCCATATCGCTTATGATATTTTATAACGATTTATCGCTATTTTTATTTATTTTAAAATAGCCTATTTATTCAAAACGACGCTTCGGGCCATAGCGCGGCCGTGGCGCTGTTTTTCTTCCGATTTGATTTACACATATCTGAAAATCTAACCGTTGGATCTTCACAAAATTTACATCATTAGAAAGGTCTTTTCAAATCGAATCCAACGGTTCCAGTTTCGGGAAAATCCGACGGACGGATCTCCCGGTACAATCGTTTGAAGTTTCGATTTCAAAATACGAACTGCAGCGTCGTTATTCGATTAAATATAATTATATTTATATATATATATAAATATAATCGTTTTTGGTGCTGTTTTTCTTCAGATTTGAATTAAACATTCCAGACAATCCAACCGTTGGATTTTTACAAAGTTGGTGCCGTTGGAAAGATATTTCTAAGGCGAACCCGACGGTTGCGGTTTCGGGAAAATCCGATGGTCGGATCTCCCGGTACAATCGTTTGAAATCACGGTTTCAAAATACGAACTGCACGGCCACGTTTCGTTTTAATTTTATTTATATTTATATATTTATATAAATATAGTTCATTCAACAATTTCAATATCGTTTTCACTTCAAATATTTCACTAACGCCTTAAAATTTTGGAAAATTTCACCATAACCTCCTTTGTACGGGAGGGGTTGGGAAAATTCCCAAATAGCCACACGGGAGTCTCATGTCAAAAAGAAAAAGAAAAAAAAAGCCAACAGGCTCATAAAATCATCACCCAAACAAAACAGTAAATGTGATTTTAACACTTCACATTTATTTGAACGAGTTGCTAATTTTAACACTTCACATTTATTTCGACTCATGCATATTTATTTGAACGAGTTGCTAATTTTAACACTTCACATTTCAACAATTCGTGTATATAATAAAAATGTGATTTTTATTGTAAAACAATTCATTTCAAGTTGCTATTATTTTATATAGTTTATATCGGGGATAAAAATAGGATTTTTATTGTAAAGCAATTTATTTCAAAACGAGATTATTTTACACAGTTCATATAGTCGATAAAAGGTGATTTTTATTATCAAACAATTTATTTCAAAATATGAATACCATTCAACACATGAATTTCAAATCAACGAATGAATATCGATCCAACACATGAAGGTTTTCTATAGTTTCTATATATAGATAAAAATGTGATTTTTATATTTAAAACGCAAATACCATTCAACACATGAATTTCTAATCAACGAATGAATATCGATTCAACACATGAAGGTTTTCTATAGTTTCTATATATAGATAAAAATGTGATTTTTATATTTAAAACGCGAATACCATTCAACACATGAATTTCTAATCAACGAATGAATATCGATTCAACACATGAAGGTTTTCTATAGTTTCTATATATAGATAAAAATGTGATTTTTTTTATATTTAAAACGCGAATACCATTCAACACATGAATTTCTAATCAACGAATGAATATCGATTCAACACATGAAGGTTTTCTATACAATGAATAAATATCGTTTTAGCAAATGAAAATAATTCAAACACATGAATATTATTCAAAATTTCGGCAGCATGACGGCAGGGTAGTTAAAACCGGGACCGTCCCTAGTACGACTCCTCGCTCTACCTTAAAACCTCGCGGTTTTTGACAATGGGGATCATGCATCTAGTTCGCACGCAGGCGGCATGTATATATTTATTCCATTTCCACAAACTAATCCTATGTGGTTTCAACCAAATATTTCTCAACCACAAACGGGTATTTTTCGACCACAATCAATCAATATCAACCACAAACAATCCCAAACAACCATTCGCTATCAATCAATTTTCACACCAATCACAATCGATAAATATCGTCCATGGTTTTTGGACGAGGGGCGTATATATATATATATATATATATATATATAGCAATTAACTTTTATTTCAACACATATATAATTTTTGCAACGCATATACAACTTATACATCGAACATACAACTTATACAACGCTTATACATGAGGTGTACAACGCTTATATAACTCATACATCGACTATATAATTTATACATCGTCGTTTTCCATATTGTTTATAAATTAGAAATCTCACATTGGGTTCCACTCCACCAAAAATAGCAGAAGGCTCAGAAAAATATGCGGTCTCTTCTAAAATATAGAAGTACGATCATGATGTTTCCTGTTTCATCGAATTTCGTTAACGAACGAAAAAGATAAGATTTTTCAAAGGTTTGCAACGGTTTAAAGGTGTTAAAATCAAATTAAATAAAATCAGCCGTAACTTGCCTTTGATGTTTGAAACTAGGTTTAGCAATAGTTGTCAATCCGCTGCACTTGGTCAAGATCCAACCATACCACGACGTAGGGCGTCGTGAGGCGCGCATGTCGATGCCTGGTAGGCCCCACTCGGTTGCAGATGGAGGGCGTGGCGGGGCTTCGACGGCGTCAGGTTTGGAGGGCCAGATCTCGTCGACGGCTGGACGATGGAGGTCGAGGGTGGCACGGATTTGTAGAGGGGAGAGAAAGCTTCGAAAAGTTGAACTGGGGTAGGGGTCACCGATGAATGGATCGGCCGGATTTTGGCCAGGAAGAAGGAAGCTTCCTACGCCGTCGATCACGTTTAACGGGGGGGGGGTTTCATTTTTTTTTTTATGAAAGAATTTTCCTATTGGTCGATATATATATTTATTCAAAAATTAGGGTTTTCTCCCACCAACTCGAAATCAAACCCAACGACTGTCGTCCCTAGCATTTTACCCCCATTCCGAATACAATGGGATATGTTTCGCAGGCCCATTCGAATGTTTCAGTCAGTTTTCCTTCAAATTAAAATATAAAACATTCAATATTTAATTTGAACGTACATTTCAATTTGCCAGGGCCACAAACTGATTCGAAAAATTCCAGAAAAATAAATCTAGCTATGTTTTGACGATACGATCCTAACAAAAATAGTTTCATCGAATTCTGAGACCGTTTGCAAAAAGGCCCATTTTTGGTCGATCCAATTTAACTGTAACTGACCAAAACACGTTTTCCTTTGCCATGCTCACATACTAGCTTCACAAATTATGAAATTTGAAACCTAGCAATAACTTCACATCCCGGATCCAACAAAAGTGGTTTCGTCGAATTCCGAGGTCGTTTGCAAAATAGCCAATTTCACGGGCTATATAAAATCCATAGTGACCCTTCTGAAAATTCATTCGGCCATAACTTTTGCTTTCCGCTATGAAAATTCGATTTTTTAGATTCGTTAGAAAGGTATTCACTAATAGATTTAAATATTTTTGGTTTCACTAAAATTCGGATTGTTTTGCACCCGGTACAGTCCGACAAAGTTTGAATTCAATTTTTGAAACTGCAGCGCCATTTCAGGCCTTGTTTATAATTAGAATTAATTATATTTGTTTTCAATTGTCGATTCAAACTCACTTTTCATCTCTATTATTTAAAATATTTATTTTAAATATTTAAAATCCATTATTTTAGCCAATTTAAAAATTTTAAATTGGTTCAGATTTTCTGGGTCGTTACAATCTCCCCCACTTAAAACTTTTCGTCCCCGAAAAGGAACAAAGTCGAAAGTGGTTTGATAAATCTCTAATCACACAACACAACAACCAATTTGTTTTTAACCTTCCAAAAATCTACTAATCAAATCCTAAATTCCCTTAAAAATCATTCAGAGTATAGAATAAATAGTGCACATCCATGGGAAGAAAATAGCAACAGAATAGAGAATTAAATGGTAATGCAAAGTATGGTAATTGTACCTTGCACTGGAGTCAATCAGAGATATCTATTCGGCATCTGGGATAGGCTTTCTGAATGCTCTCCTCAGTTTCCCAAGTACAATCTCGCAGGTCTCCACTCCATTGCACTTTGACTAAGTGAACCTTCTTGTTCCTCAGCTCTTTGGTTTCTTTGCCTGTAATCTTTAGCGGCTCCCTTCTCACAGCCAATTCTGGAGTTATTTCAATATCCTGCTGAGCTGCTTCTTCGACGATCAAGTCTGGATCATGAACGTGCTTTCGAAGTTGAGATATGTGAAATACATCATGAACTCCAGGCAACCAATCCGGCAATTTGACCCTATAAGCGAGAGTTCCAATCCGTTCCAGAATAGGAAACGGACCAATGAATTTGGGCGCCAACTTTCCAGTTTTACCGAACCGGATAACTCCTCTCGTCGGCGATACTTTCAAATATACGTAGTCGCCAACGGCAAAGGATATATCACTTCTTCTTCTATCGGCATAGCTCTTTTGTCGGCTTTGAGCGGCGAGTAATCGCTTCTTGATAAAATCGACTTTGTTGGCAGCTTCTCGAATCATGTCTGGCCTTAGCACAAGTCTATTTCCAGGTTCGACCCAACAGGCAGGGGATCGGCATGGTCTACCATACAATGCTTCAAATGGAGACATTGTCAGACTCGCCTGGTAGCTGTTGTTATAAGAGAATTCAGCCAAATGCAGATTGTCTTCCCAGGATCCACCGAAATCTATAACACAAGCCCGCAATAGATCTTCTAAAATACGATTCACCCTCTCAGTCTGACCGTCTGTCTGAGATGATAAGCGGTGCTTAAGTTCAACTTCGTTCCCAGCTCGACTTGAAATGCTTCCCAGAATTTGCTAGTGAATATTGTATCTCTATCACTGACTATACTGAGCGGCACTCCATGTAGTCTAACTATTTCCCTGAAGTATATCTGCGCCAGACTCTGAGCAGTTCTGTTTGATCTAACAGGTATGAAATGGGCGGTCTTCGTGAAGCGATCTACGATCACCCAAATACTGTCATTTCCTTTTCTGGTTCTGGGCAGACCATCGATGAAATCCATAGAAATATGTTCCCACTTCCAACCGGGAACTTCTAGCGGTTGCAACAATCCAGCCAGTTTTTGTTGGTCGCTTTTGACTAGCTGGCAAGTAGGGCAT
This sequence comes from Allium sativum, assembly GCA_030737875.1. Lineage (NCBI taxonomy): Eukaryota > Viridiplantae > Streptophyta > Magnoliopsida > Asparagales > Amaryllidaceae > Allium > Allium sativum. The sequence continues at coordinate 215,187,727 of CM060916.1, read as the reverse complement.
CGGCTAACGTATATTGAAACGTCTCTTTTCATAGCTTTCCACCAGAATGTACGTTTGAGATCGTTATACATTTTGGCTACACCAGGATGGATACTTAGCTTGGACTTGTGACACTCGTCTAACACTTCCCTTTTGAGTTCGGGGATGTCAGGAACACAAATCCTTCCTTTCAATCTCAGGGTCTCGTCGTTATCTATTTGAAAACACAAGGGTTCGCCTTTTTGAATCCTTTTAATCATATCCTTAATAAAGTTATCCTCCTTCTGAAGAATAGATATTTTGTCAATCAAGGAAGTCGTGATAATAAAGCTGGCGATCATTACATTCTTTCGGCTCAACGCATCGGCCACGACATTGGCTTTCCCTGGAGTATATATAATTTCAAATTCATATGCTGCAAGAAACTCCAGCCAACGTTGCTGCCTCAAATTCAAGTTCTTCTGAGTAAATAGAAACTTTAACGACTGGTGATCTGTAAACAGTTCAAATCTCTCACCCAGAAGATAGTGCCTCCAGATTTTCAAAGCGAACACAATAGCCAATGACTCAAGATCATGAGTTACGTAGTTCTTCTCGTGCGGCTTCAGTTGACGGCTAGCATAAGCAATCACTTGCCCCCTTTGCATTATCACTGCACCAAGGCCTTCTCTAAAAGCATCAGTCCAGACCTTCAAATCCTGGTTGCCATCGATGATGGTTAACACTGGAGCAGTTGTTAATCTCAACTTTAGCTCTTCGAAAGCCTCCTCACTTTCTGGAGTCCATTTGAATTTAGAGTGCTTCTTTGTAAGCTTCGTTAAGTGACCTGATATCTTCGAAAAGTCTTTAACGAATTTCCGGTAATAACTAGCCAATCCGAGAAAACTGCGGACTTCAGTGGGAGTACTAGGCTGTTTCCAGTTCTGAATAGCTGTGATTTTACTTGGATCCACAGTGATTCCTTCTTTCGATACGACGTGGCCCAGAAATTTTACTTCATCTTGCCAGAAGATACATTTGGAAAATTTGGCTTTTAATACATTCCGTCTCAGAATTTCTAGAACCTGTTCCAGATGCTTTTCATGTTCGGCCTTTGATTTAGAGAAGATTAGAATATCGTCAATGAAAACCAGAACAAATTTATTCAAAACCCCTCTGAACACTCTATTCATCAGATCGACGAAGTAAGCTGGAGCGTTACATAAGCCGAACGGCATTACTAACCACTCGTAGAATAAGTCGGGACCTCTGAATGCTGTCATTGGAACACACTCTTCGGCAATTCGAAGTTGATGGAAACCTGTAGGTAGGTCCATTCGTGAAAATACTTGTGCTCCATTCAATCGATCCAACAAATCATCAATCCGCGGCAATGGATATTGTTCTTTATTGTCTGTTTGTTCAGATCACGATAATCCACGCATAGACGTAGAGTACCGACAGATTTCGGGACAAACACCACTGCTGCACCCTAATAAGAGAAACTAGGCCTGATCAGACCCTTCCATACTAGCTGTCTTATTTGATTGTCTAATTCCTCCTTCTCTTTCAAGGACATTCTTCGAATAGCGTGAACTACCGGCCTTGTATTGGGGATTAAAGCAATTTTGAAATCTATTTCTCTCTGCGGAGGTAAGCGAACAACTTCTTCAAACACATCCGCATAGTTTTTGATGACAGGAATGTCTTTGATGAGGTCAGGAATATTCTCTGTGACTTCAGGGACATTTTCTATTTGGGCTGGAGAAACATTCAAAGCTGCCCAGAAGTCTTTTCTATTAGTATTCTGACCTTCACAGGGAATGGTTATATAATCACCTGATTTAATCTTCGCCTTTACGACTCTGTCGACGCATTTAACTTCAGCTTCATATTTGGTCAACCAGTCTAACCCCAAGATAAGATCAAACTCTTTAAAATTCATGACGACTGCGATGGTAGGAAACCGATAATGAGAGAAAGAAACCGGCACTCCACAAATCCAACTGAGATCAATGGAACCCCCAACCGGATTCTGGACAGTCATTGGTTCCTTTAGCTTTTTCAAATTCAAATCCAGTTTCTTAGCTGCATCTTTTGCAATGAATCTTCGTGACGCACCTGTGTTAAACAGTACTTTGACTGGAATGTTTTTGACAGTTAGCGTGCCTTCTAAAACATCGGCCCTTTCTTGATTAGATGAGGGCTCGGAATTCTCTGCCAATTCATTCATATGTACTGCTTCAGATTTCTTTGAGGGTGGACACTCCCATGCAATATGACCTGCTTGGCGGCACTTATGGCATCTCCTTTCCCCATGGGGGTTCTTTTGTTTCTTAGTCGGCTTAGATCCACTTTTTCTTCGTTTGTTCCAAGATTTGCAACTTATCGCCAAATGCCCTTTTCTATTGCAGCTTGAGCACATGGAGGTCATTATTCGTTCGTTCCCAGATTCAGCCCTTTTCCTCTTGTCACTGGGCCTCTTATTGACCTCAGACCTCGTACTGGCTTCTGAAATATCAGTTTCCGACTCTTCTTTGTCACGACAACGAACTTCTTCTTCGTCGCGCAACATTCCTTTCTTATGGAGATCTTCATACTGATAAGCCATATAAATCATTTCAGAGAAAGGAAGTTTTACATTCCTCAGTACACTATTCTGATATCTCCTTTGCAGGCCATAAATAAATCTCAGATTTTTCCTCTTTGGATCTTGAATCAGATGAGGAGCAAAGTGAGCAAGTTCGTTGAATTTCTTATGATATTCTGGGATGGTCATATCACCTTGTATTAGATAAAAAAATTCATCACATAATCTCTCGGTTGCTTCGGGAGGAGTAAATTTTCTAGGAAAATCACTTTGAATCTGTCCCAGGTGATATCACCTTCTGGATTATCTTTGGTGATTGTCTCCCACCAGATTAAAGCTTCTTCTTTGAGCCCCCAAGATGCTACTAGCCTTTTCTGGTCATCCCTCAGCTGGATACGCTCAAAAATTCTTTCGACAGAACTCATCCAAGCTTGAGTTTGAATTATAGATTCATTGCCCGAGAACTGTGCTCCATTCAGATTTCAATATCTCTTTAATAGAGCCTCTAGATCGGGTTCTGCATTTCTCCTGTTTCTGACACTCATTTTTCTAGTACTTCTGCAATTAGCAGATGAAGTGTCAGGTCACAAAAAAGATATTTTAAAATATAGAAACATATACTTCAATGTAAATGTGTCTGCCGAGGTGTTATTTCATTCTGCTTTACTCATACTAGGATATTACTGATCCTATCTGTATTGAGTTACCCGTCCTAGAACACTACTGGTTCTATTTCTGACGAGTTCGTTCAAATGTTATATTCCAGCACTAAGCTTAACCAAAGCTCTGATACCACGTTGAGACGACCCCAAATCCCGTACTGACGGAGACAAGGGTTATCTTTGGAATATAACACAGAAACAGATAATAGCAGAACAGAATTAAGATAAATACACCAGAAAATGAACAATAGAATATACTGGATAAAAGTAATCATCAGAGTTACATTGTATACAGGATCATACTTAGTAAAAATACAGTTCAGCTATACATAAATGTCTACAGCGGAAAACAAACAAAATATGTACAATAGGAGCTGAACAGCATAAAAAGAGATAAATGATAGAATCCATCTTCAGCTCCAGCTATCCAGAAAGAACCAGCTAAACCTGAATACAAGGCTGCCCGTGTAGAAAAAGGGGCACCCGAGTTTGAAAGTGAAACAAACTACGAGTCAGTCATGGGACTGGTATGAGAAATCTACTCAACACATATATAATTTGGCTAATCACAGAACCACGCCACTTTCGTGGAACGGGTTTACTCCATTTGATTGCCAGTGCTTTAAAACAAATCTTTCTTTTAAACATCGCTATGCTTTTTATAAAAATGAAGCCATTATAAGACTCAGTTCCCATCACACAATGCAACGCAAACCGAAGGATAGAGTTTTTACCTTATAACGGCCAAAGTATGCTTGATACGAATAAAACAAAGGCATTTGATATTATTTCTAGTGTTTATATGTTTTGAAAACAATTTCCAGTCATAACTATCAATCATAGACGGCATTAATGCCCCATACCACTATGTCGCCATATATAGGTATACAATCAAAACCGCACGATGTCGTATTTGGAAATTGGATCTCTGTCCTGAACCAAGGCTAAAGATAGTCCTTACCGAATTCGAGACGCTCTAGCCCGCCCCTCAGGCAAGTACTCAGTCAAGCCTTTGGATCGCTAGGGCCAGTCCACCGATGTGGATTAAAATTCCTGAACACTGCGTTTTCCCCACCCTTTGGGGTGTAAATGAGCCAACGAATGGCTCCATCGGACCCGGATCGTCCGATCTAACCGAGGCGCCTCGCAACAGCAATAACCACATAGGTGAAAAGTATATAAATGTCAGGGCTGGTAGGTCACTGACACCACCCTAGCTAGAAAGAAACGCATGCCCTCCCTGAGGTCCTTCTCCCGTTTCTGGTTCATACCGGGGTGTGAGGCTCGCGAATTCACGTTATACACAAAGCTACGCCACACAGGCGGTGCTTTGATCATCACCACAAGACTTTGCTTTTCAACAGAAGCCCTGATCACTGCATCTTAGCATGCCACACAGGCAATTCATGCCATGCGACTGATGTCCATCGATATACAACCTCTGAGCTCGTGCGTCTCAGAGAAGGGCATTAAGCAAAAGAATAAATTCTCCACTGCTAAACAGATGTATATTTAACAGAGATCAATCAACACAGAATAAAATCCAATGTCAGACACACAGTCCATTTACAAGTCCGTTCTGGGTCTGAACGAAACCGGAGGCACTAAATACCTCGCAAACCCATCGATCACCACGTACGTCTGGACGATCACCACTCATTATCCATATTTCGGGATGCCTCCCAATCAGGACCTCGGTTACCATCCAAACGAGGTGAAGATCTCCGGTCTTCGACCATCGTCTTCATCTTCGACTTTCAATCGTTGGTCAATTATTTGAAATGAGAATTAACTCGGCCTTTTCAAATAATTCACGTATATTTAGAATTTCAGATCAATTTATTTAAATGGTTAAATTATTTGACAACACCAATTTTGTTCTTTAATGTAATTTTCACACCAAACACATTCAACCATCAAAAGCCACATAAATCGAGCAAATTCAGTTTATTTCCATTCCATATCGCTTATGATATTTTATAACGATTTATCGCTATTTTTATTTATTTTAAAATAGCCTATTTATTCAAAACGACGCTTCGGGCCATAGCGCGGCCGTGGCGCTGTTTTTCTTCCAATTTGATTTACACATTTCTGAAAATCTAACCGTTGGGTCTTCACAAAATTTACATCATTAGAAAGGTCTTTTCAAATCGAATCCAACGGTTCCAGTTTCGGGAAAATCCGACGGTCGGATCTCCCGGTACAATCGTTTGAAGTTTCGATTTCAAAATACGAACTGCAGCGTCGTTATTCGATTAAATATAATTATATTTATATATATATAAAAATATAATCGTTTCTGGCGCTGTTTTTCTTCAGATTTGAATTAAACATTTCAGACAATCCAACCGTTGGATTTTTACAAAGTTGGTGCCGTTGGAAAGATATTTCCAAGGCGAACCCGACGGTTGCGGTTTCGGGAAAATCCGATGGTCGGATCTCCCGGTACAATCGTTTGAAATCACGGTTTCAAAATACGAACTGCACGGCCACGTTTCATTTTAATTTTATTTATATTTATATATTTATATAAATATAGTTCATTCAACAATTTCAATATCGTTTTCACTTCAAATATTTCACTAACGCCTTAAAATTTTGGAAAATTTCGCCATAACCTCCTTTGTATGGGAGGGGCTGGGAAAATTCCCAAATAGCCACATGGGCGTCTCATGTCAAAAAGAAAAAAAAAAGAAAAAAAAGCCAACAGGCTCATAAAATCATCACCCAAACAAAACAGTAAATGTGTACCTATTTGTCGGGCACAAAATTTTATTCCTCTTCTCTAGCCCCTTCGCTATAACCTGTTCAATAAATATGCATGTACATATATACAGTTCTTATCATTTATCATTTTCCATTCAACTTCATATTTGATTCCATTTGGTTTAAAAACACCGTTCATTCAAATGTTGCATGCATAGGCTAAGATCATATCATTAGCTAATTAATGAATATTTCGACTCATGCATATTTATTTGAACGAGTTGCTATTTTTAACACTTCACATTTCAACAATTCGTGTATATAATAAAAATGTGATTTTTATTGTAAAACAATTCATTTCAAGACGCTATTATTTTATATAGTTTATATCGGGGATAAAAATAGGATTTTTATTGTAAAGCAATTTATTTCAAAATGAGATTATTTTACACAGTTCATATAGTCGATAAAAGGTGATTTTTATTATCAAACAATTTATTTCAAAATATGAATACCATTCAACACATGAATTTCAAATCAACGAATGAATATCGGTCCAACACATGAAGGTTTTCTATAGTTTCTATATATAGATAAAAATGTGATTTTTATATTTAAAACGTGAATACCATTCAACACATGAATTTCTAATCAACGAATGAATATCGATTCAACACATGAAGGGTTTCTATAGTTTCTATATATAGATAAAAATGTGATTTTTATATTTAAAACGAGAATATCATTCAGCACATGAATTTCTAATCAACGAATGAATATCGATTCAACACATGAAGGTTTTCTATAGTTTCTCTATATAGATAAAAATGTGATTTTTTTTTATATTTAAAACGCGAATACCATTCAACACATGAATTTCTAATCAACGAATGAATATCGATTCAACACATGAAGGTTTTCTATACAATGAATAAATATAGTTTTAGCAATTAAAAATAATTCAAACACATGAATATTATTCAAAATTTCGGCAGCATAACGGCAGGGTAGTTAAAACCGGGACCGTCCCTAGTACGGCTCCTCGCTCTACCTTAAAACCTCGCGGTTTTTGACAATGGGGATCATGCATCTAGTTCGCACGCAGGCGGCATGTATATATTTATTCCATTTCCACAAACTAATCCTATGTGGTTTCAACCAAATATTTCTCAACTACAAACGGGTATTTTTCAACCACAATCAATCAATATCAACCACAAACAATCCCAAACAACCATTCGCTATCAATCAATTTTCACACCAATCACAATCAATAAATATCGTCCATGGTTTGTGGACGAGGGGCGTATATATATTTATATATAGCAATTCACTTTTATTTCAACACATATATAATTTTTACAACGCATATACAACTTATACATCGAACATACAACTTATACAACGCTTATACATGAGGTGTACAACGCTTATATAACTCATACATCGACTATATAATTTATACATCGTCGTTTTCCATATTGTTTATAAATTAGAAATCTCACATTGGGTTCCACTCCACCAAAAATAGCATGAGGCTCAGAAAAATATGCGGTCTCTTCTAAAATGTAGAAGACGTCCACACGATCACGATGTTTCCTGTTTCATCGAATTTCGTTAACGAACGAAAAAGATATGATTTTTCAAAGGTTTGCAATGGTTTAAAGGTGTTAAAATCAAATTAAATAAAATCAGCCGTAACTTGCCTTTGATGTTCGAAACTAGGTTTAGCAATAGTTTTCAATCCGCTGCACTTGGTCAAGATCCAACCATACCACGACGTAGGGCATCGTGAGGCGCGCCTATCGATGCCAGGTAGGCCCCACTCGGTTGCAGGTGGAGGGCGTGGCGGGGCTTCGACGGCGTCAGGTTTGGAGGGCCAGATCTCGTCGACGGCTGGACGATGGAGGTCGAGGGTGGCACGGATTTGTAGAGGGGAGAGAGAGCTTCGAAAAGTTGAACTGGGGTAGGGGTCACCGATGAATGGATCGGCCGGATTTTGGCCAGGAAGAAGGAAGCTTCCTTCGCCGTCAATCGCGTTTAACGGGGGGGGTTTCGTTTTTTTTTTTATGAAAGAATTTTCCTATTGGTCGATATATATATTTATTCGAAAATTAGGGTTTTCTCCCACCAACTCGAAATCAAACCCAACGACTGTCGTCCCTAGCATTTTACCCCCATTCTGAACACAATGGGATATGTTTCGCAGGCCCATTCGAATGTTTCAGTTAGTTTTCCTTCAAATTAAAATATAAAACATTCAATATTTAATTTGAACGTACATTTCAATTTGCCAGGGCCACAAACTGATTCGAAAAATTCCAGAAAAATAAATCTAGCTATGTTTTGACGATACGGTCCTAACAAACTAGTTTCATCGAATTCTGAGACCGTTTGCAAAAAGGCCCATTTTTGGTCGATCCAATTTAACTATAATTGATCAAAACACGTTTTCCTTTGCCATGCTCACATACTAGCTTCACAAATTATGAAATTTGAAACCTAGCAAAAACTTCACATCCCGGGTCCAACAAAAATGGTTTCGTCGAATTCCGAGGTCGTTTGCAAAATGGCCAATTTCACGGGCTATATAAAATCCATAGCGACCCTTCTGAAAATTCATTCGGCCATAACTTTTGCTTTCCGCTATGAAAATTCGATTTTTCAGATTCGTTAGAAAGGTATTCACTAACAGATTTAAATATTTTTGGTTTCACTAAAATCCGGATTGTTTTGCACCCGGTACAGTCCAACAAAGTTTGAATTCAATTTTTGAAACTGCAGCGCCATTTCAGGCCTTGTTTATAATTAGAATTAATTATATTCGTTTTTAATTGTCGATTCAAACTCACTTTTCATCTCTATTATTTAAAATATTTATTTAAAATATTTAAAATCCATTATTTTAGCCAATTTAAAAATTTTAAATTGGTTCAGATTTTCTAGGTCGTTACACCTCATTCGAAGGGAAGGTTACTCCGGCTCTTCGTTGAAGAGGGAGAGTGGTTAGGCTGGTCTGTGGTAAGATTCCAGGTTGTAATGGGAATGACATTGATTTAGAGGGACCTGGTGGTAGCTCGACCGATTCGACAGGTCGAGATGTTCCAAAGAGCGGAGGCATTCTTGCCAGACGACCTAGATCTTAATCGTCCGTCTCCTGATGTTCTGTGGCCACAACCGCGCTGGTCGCTGGAAGCGATACTCCTGACTAGGCTTAATTGGTTGGTGGGGCCAAACCAGGATGAAATAAAGGTGTAGCCCAAACGGAGGCCTGATTTTGAGTAAACTGAGGGTCAGCTGTTGTCCCAATCTCGGCCTGTGGAGGAATTGATGTTGAAGCGTTCAACCCTATTTCCAATCGACCAAGAAGGTGATCCATCAACTGCTGCTGTCGTTCGAGGACTTTACCCTGAGATGTCATATGGTCTCTGAGTTCGACCATGATTTTATCCATGTCGTCCCGGGTAAGGAATCGAGACATGTCGTCATGAGAGGAAACTTCGTGGCTTATTTCTGCAGCATCGGTATCGGCTGCATCGACGTTTGCGGGACGAGAGGATGTTGCATCTTTCTTTCGTTTGTTTGCCATGACCTGAGATAAGCAGGAGTTCGATGGCGATGTCGGTGCGCTGCCCCTACCTGGCGCGCCAAAGTGTTGACATCAAAAGTTGGTTACTAGTTACGATCAACCCCCAATCACGTGATTAACACACGGATAAGGATTAAAAATGCAATAAAAAGTAAAAGAACGGGGAGCACACACAGAATTTTTATAGTGGTTCGGCAAAGACGATGTCTACGTCCACTTTATATATTATTTCTCTTTTTTATTACAAGTACAATGCTTTTTCTGCTTGAAGAAGAGAAAGAAAATGACTGTCTTCCCTTCTTCTTTTTGAGAGAGATTGGAGTTATGGGGAAGCGTAGAGATGAAAAGCTTGGAGAAAGCCGTCTGGCCAAAAGTCCCCAGAAGTCTCTTTTTTTTAGTCTCCTTTCCTCTTTAAGCTTAGGAGTATTTATAGGTGGAGAATGCAGCTTGGGTTGTTGCGGTATGGTCCGGCCATTCCGGGAAAGCCGGGACACGTGGAATCCATCTATTGGCTTGAATTGCGGTTGAAGGACTGATTCCACTATTCATAAATAGTATCCTTGGAAGTTGTGGCTGACGTGGCATCCACGGAGAGGTTTATTAAAAGCAGAGATTTATCCGTATATGGTTTGACCGCCTTTATTGCCTTGAAAGTCGAGATATTAGGTGGACTAGCTCTGCAGATATCTTCCTCGCTGGCCCGAGATAATCGGTCGACGAGTTCTTTTGAAGCAAGAAACTCGGTCGTCCTGGTGAGCGATTCTTCCGGTAATGCACAGTCAATCTGACTGAGTTGGATTTGGGCCGATGTGCCATTGCTCTAAGTTGCGCCCCTGTTGGGCCTCCTGAAGCGCGACTTGTATCTGATTGTGCGTTTGGGCTTTGGCCCTGTTCGTTGAGACTCTTGCCAAAAAGAGGGTTAACACTTTCCAAAGTGAACCCAACGGTTCCGGTTTTAGGAAAATACGACGATCAGATCTCTTGGTATAATCGTTTAAAATTATGATTCCAAAATGCGAACTACTGCGCGTGATTCATTTAATGTTAATTTATATTATACATAAATTATATAATTTACTCGACAGCTTCAAAGCCATTTAATTCTTCAAATAATTGGCTAACACCTTTAAATTTCGAAAAATTTCGCCATAACCTCCTTTGTTCGGGAGGTGTCTGAAAAATTTATTGGGCCGTATCAGGTACCCAATAAATCAATAAAAAGCATACACAATTTTTAGTGACTAATCTATGCCCAAGGGAGAGTGTACGGATCATATCTCTAGAGACTATATCTCATCACCTTGTCTAGTGTTGGAAAATAAATAATCCATGTGCCATATCTGAAATCAAGAGAGACGTGACTTATTGTCATCTCCAGACCCGTGCGGGGTTTTTAATAAATCTGGCAATTTACCGTTATATTTTATTTAGTCCATATCAGCCTTCAGTTCAACCTGTAATTCAGTCATCACCATACGAGCGTCTTGGTCGTATGGCAATCCCAACCTCGTCATATAAGCACCTATTTCTTATATGGAATATGATATGTTATGACATCAATAATATGTCTTCGGTTCGACCTAAAATGTAGTCATTGCCATACAAGCCTCTCGCTTGTATGGTAATTCCAGACTCGGCATATAAGCTCCAAATGCTTATATGGTATATGATATAGTATGTTATTTTCACATAGTATGCCATGTAGTGTAGATCAAAATTAATTGTTGCTATCCTATGGCGACGTCTATAATCTCACACAGAACAGCCATCACACCGCATCCAATTTCATTCACAGGAGTTTGTATAATAAATAAAATTGCATAGCCAACTTATTAAGGTTTACCTATTTGTCAGGCACGCAAATAAATTCTACTCAACAGCAAATTCATTTACCAGTTTAGCATGTGTATATATAAGCATATCTATGCTAAAAATAATTTTTTTTAGCGAACAAATATTCATTTCCATACACGACAAATTTATTCACTTCATTAACATGTTAAAAATAATATTTTTAACTAACAAATATTTATTTCAATACATGACTATTTTTAACACTTCATATACTTGTCAAATATAATATTTTCAATGAACGAACATTTATTTTAACACGGGTTATTTTTAACACTTCATAGACATGTTAAAAATAATATTTTCAATGGATAAACATTTATTTCAACACATGGTTATTTTAAACACTTCATATACATGTTAAAAATAATATTTTCACCAATTCAATATTTATTTCAACACACGAATATTTTTAATGGCTCATACATACAATAAAAATAACATTTTTATTGTTTAGATAATTTATTCAACACATGAATATTTTTAGTGGTTCGTACATACAATAAAAATGGTATTTTTATTGTTTAAATAATTTATTCAACACGTGAATATTTTTAGTGGTTCATATATAAAATAAAAATGATATTTTTATTGTTCAAATAATTTATTCAACATATGAATATTTTTAGTGGTATATACATACAATAAAAATGATATTTTTATTGTTCAAATAATTTATTCAATACATGAATATTTTTAATGGTGCATACATACAATAAAAATGATAATTTTATTGTTCAAATAATTTATTCAACGCATGAATATTTTTAATGGTTCATACATATAATATAAATGATATTTTTATTGTTCAAATAATTTATTAAACGCATGAATATTTTATATAGTTCATTTCAGAAAATTTCGGCATTATAACGGCAGGGTATTGTAGCACCGACACAGCGTCTGAGCACTGCTCCTCTTCTAACATAGGCTTGCACCATACATAATCATTCCATTCAATAATTCCACAATTAAATCCAACAATTTATCACAACCACTATCAATCAATCCCAATTTTATACAATGCATATATGTATTTTATATACGTATATATATTTTTAATATCACAATCACAATCAATTTCTACAACATAATCATCACAGAATCATCCATGGTTTAACAGAAACTAGTGACAGGAGCTACTAAGCCCCATTTGCAACCTATTATATTTTTCTCCATTTTATTTGAATTTAGAAATCTGACATTGGGTTTGTAACGACCCGTGTTTTTGGCCGTTAAGTATTTAATTTAATTTATTATTTTAAATATTTTATTTGGAATATTAAAGGATTTTAATATTGAATTCATTATTAGAATGAAGTTTGAATGTTATAATTTAATTATAATATAAACCGAGCTTGAAATCGCGCGGTAGTTCGTAATATTGAATTTTCAACTTCAATTGAATATACATGATCCGATATAAGTCGGATTTCTGTGAAACGAGAAACGTTGGAACCGTGTTCATTATAATTTTCATATGAAAGAAAAAATTCAGATTTCGATTTATAGATTGTAAGTTATGGCTAAATCAAATTTTAAAATAGCCGCTGTGAAAAATCGTTATTTAATTATAGGCCTTTAAAATAGCCATTTTGCAAACGGTCGCCGATTTCAACGAAATCAGTTTCATTGGGACCGTAACATTAAATTATTGCACGGTGTTAAATGGCGTGGCAAACCGATGTCGTTTGTGACCACGGTAGCCGTAAACGCCAATTATTTTCTATAACGCGTAATTAAATTAATTTAATTTAATTCAATAAATGGATATCTGAGTGTAACTTGAACAGACGATCGAATTAGGCCGCGAAACCAACTCCTTTGAGTTTGTATCATCGATTATAGTCAGAATAGGTATATAGTTTGTTATTTTTAGAGACCGGGTAATTTGGCGTTTGAAATGGCATTGCGGTGCGCATAAAAGTAGCCTACCCGGGAAACAGTCTCAGAATGCGACGAAACTGGTGCCGTTGGGTTCGTATTGAAGAATTATTTTATGATTGCAAGGTTTAAAGTTGATTCGATTTATCTGGTGATCGTGGAAAAATTAAACGTGTGTTTGTTTCTGGTTTTATAAAGGAATTTTTTTCATATGACCTCGGATTTCGATGAAACTTGTCCCATTGGGTTCGGAATACCTTTTTACACCAAGATTAGTTTTTTTATCAGTAAACATAAATCAGTAGAGGATAGTTTTACGTGTTACTTTACAACGAAGTTTCGTTAAAATTAAATAATATTATAACTCCACTATATATATATATATATGACTTACACCCTAAGCAACCGAAAAGAAAAAAAGAAAAGAAAAGGACACTCCATCTCATTGAGCCTAACCTATACATCTTCATTTATTTTCTTTTCATGCGTACTACATTACAGCTATCTACAACTATTGAAACCGAATTGATAACCATGTCGTACTGCATTGTCCCTTATTTCTAAAAGCCTACCCATCTACATGAAAGCTACGCTGTAAATGGAAACACACTGCTATGCTCCAGACTAACCTATTTCATTTCATAGCCTACACACATATATATATATATATATATGCTTTTCAATGTGCCATCAAACCAAAACAGATAAGCCTGTCCAGCTAAAAGCTTCAACTTCCTTCCAACTGAAATGAAAGCTCACTGGAGCTCTACCACTCTACACTGCATGGCTACAAAGTAGGAAAACAAGTTGTGCTTATCTTCATTCACTTCGCCTGTATAAATAACCCTTCATCTCTTTATTTCCGGCACTCAACCAAAGTATACACGCTGCCACTATAATGTATATTGTATGTCTGTAAGTTTAGAAATGGAAACAAATAAAAGAAAAAAAAACTTGAAGTGCTGCTCATTCTAGAAAGTGGTAGCGGAGGGAGCTTTTATAGAAGAAGAAGAAGAGAAGGAGTTGGTTCACAACAGTTGCAGAAAAGAAGAAGAAGGAATAAACGAAAACAAACTGAGGATGGGAGGAGGAACTATCGCAAGAGGAAGCCGAGCATTTTTGGGTTTCGTATGCGAGCAGTTCAAGACAGTAAGGACGTAAAGGCTTATAGCAGAAACATCGGACACATTTTACTTTGGACGTGGCAGGTTGAAAACAAAGGATGGAAAACCGTAAAACACGGTTGTTTGAAATGAACCGGGGCATTTCTGGATGAACGAGTAGAAATGACTGGAGTAGATGGGCACGTTTCTTTGTTGAAGATGGAAGATCCGTTTTACACAGTTAGCCGTTGAGACAAGCAAAAATGTGGAGGAAAGCAAATGTTTTGGAACAAAGCATTTTGAGAAGGGTGCTCGAAATCAAATTGGTTGACGACTTGGGGATACTTAAGACTATTTTCGGCCCGTAAGTTCTAAAATTTGAAGCAAAATATAAAAGTAATTAACCTTTATAATATTTAGGGAATTAATAATTAAATTATTCAAGTCATATACTATAACCTAGATAAACATTTATGGTGATAACAGAATTGGGTAAAACGAGATTTGTTGGAATCATATTGACGAGCATCATATGACGGAACAGATTTGGACGGTGATGGAAGCAGCAGGAGTTTATAGTTAAATTAAACACGATTTAATTTAACTGTAGGCGAACCATTCAATGGCCAAACCAAAGTGAGTTAAACTCACTCAGTTCTTCCCATTTATATTTTATATAAATTGGGTTTTTATTTTATGTGCTCTGTTTGCTGATGGTTGACTGTTTGCTAGTTATTTATCTATTTGTTGATTTAACCAATGAAGTTAAACTGTTGTTTAATTTCAGTAAAATACCAAATCGTTATTTTAACGATTGGATCCAATTAAGGTAACTTACCTTATTGGTCACGTTTATAAAATAAGCGTGTTTAGTGGTTTGAATTGTTTGATCTAACGAAATTGTTTTGTTAAGTGATTGATGTGAAATAGTTGTTATTTACTATTATACATCAGTTAAATGGAATTGTTTGACCTGATTTGGGATAATGTTTTGAATACAGGGAAGAACAGGTTGGAGGGATCCAACGGGATTCCTCAATATATTATTTATTTCATATTATCAACATATGAAATGCCCTGTTTGGGGTGATTGATTTGAGTGTTGATTTTTGATGAAATTTCAACATCTGTTTAGTTTAAACCAGTGGGCGGTATTGGTTGAGTATTTGGTGACATATGGCCTACAAGATCAATCGTTTATAAATGTTGATTTACCGTCAGGCAAATCGACAGAGATGAAGTTATAAAATTTATTTTATAACTGGATATAGATTTTGAAATATATTACTTTGAATTAAAGTTTGTAAAAGGGAAATAAATAAATGTTATATTTATTTAAGACTTTGATTTATTATTAATTTATTTTATAAAGTCAATCCTGATATTAATCAGGTTTATAAATATGAGAATAAGGAATAAATCGAACGGATAAATTTGGATAATTTTTTTATTAAGAAACAATTAATCATAATTATTTAAATTAATTATATTATTAATTAATCTAATGTGAGAACTAAATGGAATCGTATAATGGACTAACCGCATTTTAAGTTGATTAAATCGACCCTTTAATTGGGATTGATTATTAAGTTAATGTGTTTTGAAAAAAAATAGTTAAATGAATATTGTTTAATTTTAAATAAGATTTTAGAAGAAGGTTTTTAATAATTTATTTAATAAAATAAATTAACTACGGAAGTAGTTAATGATTGAGGTAAATCATTATTTAAAATAATAATGTAGAAAATTACTTTTTAATGGAAATTCATTTAAAAAGTAATTGAAGTTGACTTGGAATCTAATGGAATAGTGAAAGGAGTTTATGAATCGGTTTTGTTTAAACCTGAGTTTCATAACAAAGTTATAAAAGGAAAATTTTAAGTGAATATTATAGCTTAAAATAAATATTACTTAATTATTTGAATTAAGTGAAAGGAAATTAAAGTAAAAGGGTTTAAAAGAAACCCAGGGCTATGTAAATGAGGTTTAAAATGGTAAAGCGTTAAATTTAAATTAACGTTACTTAAAAATGAGATTAAGTAAAAAAAGGGAAAATTGAAATGAGATTTCCAAAGCGGGGAATGGTTGAATAGATTTGAAAGGAGATTGGTAAAAGTGAATTTGGGTAAAGAAGTGGGTCGTAGGATTTTGTGAACAAAATCCGAATTATAATTGAGTTTGGTTAAAGAGACAAAGTTAAAAAGTGGTATTTTATAGGAAGTTACTTAATTATGGAATTAAGAAGGAAGAGTTATATTCGAGGAAGAGATTTTCAAAAAGGTAGAAAGTTTTATGCAACTTTTTTTGAATAAAATAGTTAAATGGACATTTGTGTGGATATTGGAATGAATTATTGGGTTACAACTCTTGTCTATCTGAAGACAAGAATGTTGCTGATCAAGGTCTGAGAGGTAATTAAAATACCCCAACTTGAACGACATCAGGATTATCCGAGGATGATATTAGTTGTAATGGTAAAAGAGGTTAGTAATAATTTATTATTTCATTAAAGAAATAATAGTGAAACGTTTAGTGAAAATTGGGAATATATATATATATGACGAGAGTTCGAAAGTGAAGGGATTTTCGAGAAATTATGGCGATACTTCCAAGTTAGAAAGGAAATATAAAGTTGAGTTTTATTTGATACAAGTAAATATTGGTTATTGTTTCAAGAATGGAATAAAGGATATTTTGTAATGTTGTTTTACGAGTAACAAGTTGAATTGATTTCCCAATATTAAATAATAATGTGGCTAATGTTTTGGAAGTGAAAACAGACAACTGAATATGATATAGTATTTTCCTAGGTATTAAATTGAATATGTTTAAAGAAAAATCTTATGTTAAAAAGAAGCTAAAGACTATATTTATAATATCGAAATATTTAAGAGTTTTAAATTTACATTTGTTTTAATTAAAGGGCCAAGTGATGCCGAATACTGAACCAGTGAACTCATTGGATTTTCATGACTGAATCACTGTTTATTTGATTGTTAAATAACCGACTATCAAATCTGTCCAATATGATTGTTGGTACGGAAAGACCGGGATCGAATTTATATTCGAAAACCATTCCGACCAACAAATACGTGAAGATATCAGAAGATGGTCGAGATGGAGCATTGAAGACCGTGGATCTTCATTAAGCGGAAGAACTACTAATAATCTATGGTTAGCTCCTAGAGATAAACTATGGTTCTGTCGTGGCTGGAATCTACGGATTGCAAGGACTTCTCGTTACTGATCTATAGGGTGATTCCTAGGATGTAGTAGGAGAGTACCTTCAGTTCATCATGTTCCTGGATGACTTGTATGGATGGATGTCTGACAGAGTATTTCCCAAGGGGTCACGTACGTTGATTTCTTCAAACGTACCACAGTTGATTAGCTCCCAACTAGAGTATTTTTGTGGACGTCAATTAGTGATATCTAGCAGATCTGACGATGTGGCATTCAAAGTGAATGGTGACCATGTGTTTCAAAATATAATTTAAGCCTCAAGCCCCACAGCCGGGAAATGATTAAAAAATCGGGCAGGCAGCATGGCTATGTGGGTCGCTCGCATTAGGGTGTATAATCACCTATCTAGAGAAATCCCTATTGCTTCTTTAATCTATTTCGATGCTGTCCCTTTTCGGGAAACAGTGGTTTGAGCCCAACCGTTGGTGATATACATTCGATACACTCAAGCGAAATGAGTGGTCGGTCATGTGTGGGCCGGGTTGCAAGACGTTCTTGTTGAACCCAGTGTATTCGCCTCTAGAGATACACTATCGGCAGGTGGTCCCATACCTTGTCAAGATCGGAATCCAATCTCCAATAAGCGCCCGCGGTTTTGATTGTATACTATATATGTGGAGCGTGAGATGCAAGTGTTCCACTAGATTGTTATTTACTTGTATTTAGACATTATTATGATATCATAAAAGATATGGATTTCAAAACTGTTTTGGGTTATCGTAAGGTAAAAACCGTCCGTGTTTATGTGTAGATCTGGTCTTACGATTATCCTTTTCTTTCGAAAAGATTTTTGAACTTAAAATCAGGTTGGATGATTTCCTTAATACTGTGCGAGTTTTTCTCACTCTGGTTCACCAGACTGACCCAGTGTTTTGTAAATGCTCGGGTTAGCCCGGAGGTACAGGTTCAGGTTATCGAATGATGTGAAGAGACGAGCTGGAAGAGTCCAGACGTGTGATATTATATACTACTATTCCGTTGTGTGTTGTATATGAGAACAGGTTATTATAACTGTCCCAGTATGTGATGTACTCTGATACTGTAAGTATTTTTACAACTCTCAATATAGTTTTATTTCTGTATTATATTTGATTCCGTTGCGATGTGAGACTCTGATTCTGTGTTGTGTTGGTTCTTCTTCTTCTATTCTTATATTTCTTTCTTATCTCACCCTCTAAATTCTTTCTAATAACATCCAGTGTTTTCGGTGTTTGAAGGGTCGGCATGAGTTACGGTTAAGGTATCTATGTCGATTTTCAAGGCCGAAAATCCCTGTTCGTTACAGTGGTTTCAGAGCTATTTGTTTAGTAATAACCTTGGATCTGTGGTGTAACTCGATAGAGATGGGGTTAGTAATACCTTAGATCGAGATTGATGGTATATATATATATATATGAGAGCATATTTGTAAATTTTACATACAAATGTTTTGTATTGTGTTTATTGGTCGGTTCAAGTGTTGAGAAGCATGGAACTGACAAGGGATACAATATTGTTTTGAAAAGAGGGTAAATGAAATAATTTTACCCAAATTATATTTTTGTATATAAAGAGATATTCTTATCAAATTATTGAGATATTAGTGTGATTGATCGATTTGAAGGGAATTCAAATCGAATTGGAAATTTGAATTTGAAATTTAATTGATTAAGTGAAATTAAATTAGTAATGATATTGAAATTGAATTAATTAAATTGGAAATTTGATGAATAGATAATAATCAAATAGAAATCAATGAGATAATAATCGATTAATGTTCAAATATGAGAAACCATGGTAAAATATTAATACTGAATGTAAATTCAATTGATTCAGTTGTGTGTTGCTTGTTGATTATGAATTGGTTGTATTGGATGATACTTTGTTTGATTGGAGTAATCAGCCATTAATGGATCTAAATGAATTGCAAATTAAAGAGAAATTTCAGGTATAATCAAACTGGAATGAAACTGCATATGAACTGGAATTTGTGATTTAACCCTGTAATTGATCATGAATTGATGTTGTGGATTTGATTTTGGAATTGGTGTAGTTATACCAGTTGGCTAGTGAGATATTATCTCAGAATTTCATATATTTATTACTTATATGTGAACTGAGTTAAGTACAGGTGCCAGAGGGATAGGCAAATTGATATTGGTTGAGTAAATCGCATATGCGTTGAGCAAATATGCTCAATAGCACTCGTAAAGGTATGCTTATGCGAAATATGAAATTTTGGGATTTGATTTTTTGTTTTTTCGACCGTTTGGGTCAATGTATAAATATTATTTGTTCATGCGATATCGTAGATGTGACTCCATGCCGGGGGACTCTGCCGAATTTTTCCGGGAATTTAAGGTGTTAGAATTTTTTTGATATTTTTGAAAATATTTATATACGGTATTGAATTGTTTTCGATTTTAAAATAAATTGGATTTGTAAACTAATGGGTTTGTAACGTTCTTTCCTACCTTAGCAATTTCGAGGACGAAAATATTTTTTAGGGGGGAAGAATGTAACGACCCGTTTTTTTTGCCGTTAAGTATTTAATTTAATTTATTATTTTAAATATTTTATTTGGAATATTAAAGGATTTTAATATTGAATTCGTTATTAGAACGAAGTTTTAACATTATAATTTAATTATAATATAAACCGAGCTTGAAATCGCGCGGCAGTTCGTAATATTGAATTTTCAACTTCAATTGAATATACATGATCCGTTATAAGTCGGATTTCTGTGAAACGAGAAACGTTTGAACCGTGTTGATTATAATTTTCATATGAAAGAGAAAATTCAGATTTCGTTTTATAGATTGTAAGTTATGGCAAAATCAAATTTTAAAATAGCCGCTGTGAAAAATCGTTATTTAATTATAGGCCTTTAAAATTGCCATTTTGCAAATGGTCGCCGATTTCAACGAAATTAGTTTCATTGGGACCGTAACGTTAAATTATTGCACGGTGTTAAATGGCGTGGCAAACCGATGTCGTATGTGGCCACGGTAGCCGTAAACGCCAATTATTTTCTATAACGCGTAATTAAATTAATTTAATTCAATAAATGGATATCTGAGTGTAACTTGAACAGATGATCGAATTAGGCCGCGAAACCAACTCCTTTGAGTTCGTATCGTCGATTATAGTCAGAATAGGTATAGAGTTTGTTATTTTTAGAGGCCGGGTAATTTGAAGTCTGAAATGGCATTGGGTGCGCGTAAAAGTAGCCTACCCGGGAAACAGTCTCAGAATGCAACGAAACTGGTGTCGTTGGGTTCGTATTGAAGAATTATTTTATGATTGCAAGGTTTAAAGTTGATTCGATTTATCTGGTGATCGTGAAAAAATTAAACGTGTGTTTGTTTCTGGTTTTATAAAGGAATTTTTTTCATATGACCTCGGATTTCGACGAAACTTGTCCCATTGGGTTCGGAATACCTTTTTACACCAAGATTAGCTTTTTTTATCAGTAAACAGAAATCAATTGAGGATAGTTTTACGTGTTACTTTACAACGAAGTTTCGTTAAAATTAAATAATATTATAACTCCACTATATATATATATATGACTTACACCCTAAGAAACCGAAAAGAAAAAAAGAAAAGAAAAGGACACTCCATCTCATTGAGCCTAACCTATACATCTTCATGTATTTTCTTTTCATGCATACTACATTACAGCTATCTACAACTATTGAAACCGAATTGATAACCCTGTCGTACTGCATTGTCCCTTATTTCTAACAGCCCACCCATCTACATGAAAGCTACGATGTAAATGGAAACACACTGCTATGCTCCAGACTACCCTATTTCATTTCATAGCCTACATATATATATATGCTTTTCAATGTGCCATCAAACCAAAACAGATAAGCTTGTCCAGCTAAAAGCTTCAACTTCCTTCCAACTAAAATGAAAGCTCACTGGAGCTCTACCACTCTACACTGCATGGCTACAAAGTAGGAAAACAAGTTGTGCTTATCTTCATTCACTTCGCCTGTATAAATAACCTTCATCTCTTTGTTTCCGGCACTCAACCAAAGTATACACGCTGCCACTATAATGTATACCATATGTCTATAAGTTTAGAAATGGAAACAAATAAAAGAAACAAAACTTGAAGTGCTGCTCATTCTAGAAAGTGGTAGCGGAGGGAGCTTTTATATAAGAAGAAGAAGAGCAGGAGTTGGTTCACAACAGTTGCGGAAAAAAAGAAGAAGGAATAAACGAAAACAAACTGAGGATGGGAGGAGGAACTAACGCAAGAGGAAGCCGAGCATTTTTGGGTTTCGTATGCGAGCAGTTCAAGACGGTAAGGACATAAAGGCTTATAGCAGAAACATCGAACACATTTTACTTTGGACGTGGCAGGTTGAAAACAAAGGATGGAAAACCGTAAAACAGTTGTTTGAAATGAACCAGGGCATTTCTGGATGAACGAGTAGAAATGATTGGAGTAGATGGGCACGTTTCTTTGTTGAAGATGGAAGATCCATTTTACACAGTTAGTCGTTGAGACAAGCAAAAACGTGGAGGAAAGCAAATGTTTTGGAACAAAGCATTTTGAGACGGGTGCTCGAAATCAAATTGGTTGACGACTTGGGGATACTTAAGACTGTTTTCGGCCGTAAGTTCTAAAATTTGAAGCAAAATATAAAAGTAATTAACGTTTATAATATTTAGGGAATTAATAATTAAATTATTCAAGTCATATACTATAACCTGGATAAATATTTATGGTGATAACAGAATTGGGTAAAACGAGATTTGTTGGAATCATATTGACGAGCATCATATGACGGAACAGATTTGGACGGTGATGGAAGTAGCAGGAGTTTATAGTTAAATTAAACACGGTTTAATTTAACTGTAAGCGAACCATTCAACGGCCAAACCAAAGTGAGTTAAACTCACTCAGTTCTTCCCATTTATATATTATATAAATTGGGTTTTTATTTTATGTGCTCTGTTTGCTGATGGTTGACTGTTTGCTAGTTATTTATCTATTTGTTGATTTAACCAATGAAGTTAAACTGTTGTTTAATTTCAGTAAAATACCAAATCATTATTTTAACGATTGGATCCAATAAAGGTAACTTACCTTATTGGTCACATTTATAAAATAAGCGTGTTTAGTGGTTTGAATTGTTTGATCTGACTAAATTGTTTTGTTAAGTGATTAATGTGAAATAGTTGTTATTTACTATTATACATCAGTTAAATGGAATTGTTTGACCTGATTTGAGATAACTGTTTTGAATACAGGGAAGAACGGGTTGGAGGGATCCAACGGGATTCCTCAATATATTATTTATTTCATATTATCAACATATGAACTGCTCTGTTTGGGGTGATTGATTTGAGCGTTGATTTTTGATGAAATTTCAACATCTATTTAGTTTAAACTAATAGGAGGTATTGGTTGAGTATTTGGCGACATATGGCCTACAAGATCAATCGTTTATAAATGTTGATTTACCGTCAGGCAAATCGACAGAGATGAAGTTATAAAATTTATTTTATAACTGGATATAGATTTTGAAATATATTACTTTGAATTAAAGTTTGTAAAAGGGAAATAAATAAATATTATATTTATTTAAGACTTTGATTTATTATTAATTTATTTTATAAAGTCAATCTTGATATTAATCAGGTTTATAAATACGAGAATAAGGAATAAATCGAACGGATAAATTTGGATAATTTTTTTTATTAAGAAACAATTAAACATAATTATTTAAATTAATTATATTATTAATTAATCTAATGTGAGAACTAATTGGAATCGTATAATGGACTAACCGCGTTTTAAGTTGATTAAATCGACCGTTTAATTGGGATTAATTATTAAGTTAGTGTGTTTTGAAAAAAATAGTTAAATGAATATTGTTTAATTTTAAATAAGATTTAGAAGAAGGTTTTTAGTAATTTTAGTTAATAAAAGAAATTAACTACGGAAGTAGTTAATGATTGAGGTAAATTATTATTTAATAATAATGTAGAAAATTACTTTTTAATGGAAATTCATTTAAAAAGTAATTGATGTTGACTTGGAATCTAATGGAATAGTGAAAGGAGTTTATGAATCGGTTTTGTTTAAACCTGAGTTTTATAACAAAGTTATAAAAGAAAAATTTTAAGCGAATATTATAGCTTAAAATAAATGTTACTTAATTATTTGAATTAAGTGAAAGGAAATTAAAGTAAAAGGGTTTATAATAAACCCAGGGCTACGTAAATGAGGTTTAAAATGGTAAAGCGTTAAATTTAAATTAACATTACTTAAAAATGAGATTAAGTAAAAAAAAAGGGAAAATTGAAATGAGATTTCCAAAGCGGGGAATGGTTGAATAGATTTGAAAGGAGATTGGTAAAAGTGAATTTGGGTAAAGAAGTGGGTCGTAGGATTTTGTGAACAAAATCCAAATTATAATTGAGTTTGGTTAAAGAGACAAAGTTAAAAAGTGGTATTTTATAAGAAGTTACTTAATCATGGAATTAAGAAAGAAGAGTTATATTC
This sequence comes from Allium sativum, assembly GCA_030737875.1. NCBI lineage: Eukaryota > Viridiplantae > Streptophyta > Magnoliopsida > Asparagales > Amaryllidaceae > Allium > Allium sativum. Next base: position 215,163,630 of record CM060916.1, on the reverse strand, counting down.
GAGGAAGAGATTTTCAAAAAGGTAGAAAGTTTTATGCAACTTTATTTGAATAAAATATTTAATGGAAATTTGTGTGGATATTGGAATGAATTATTGGGTTACAACTCTTATCTAAAGACAAGAATGTTGTTGATTTAGGTCTGAGAGGTAATTAAAATACCCCAACTTGAACGACATCAGGGTTATCCGAGGATGATATTAGTTGTAATGGTAAAAGAGGTTAGTAATAATTTATTATTTCATTAAAGAAATAATAGTGAAACATTTAGTGAAAAATGGGAATATATATATATATATATGACGAGAGTTCGAAAGTGAAGGGGTTTCGAGATATTATGGCGATACTCCCGAGTTTGAAAGGAAATATCAAGTTGAGTTTTATTTGATACAAATAAGTATTGGTTATTGTTTCAAGAATGGAATAGAGGATATTTTTTAATGCTATTTTACGAGTAACAAGTTGAATTGATTTCCCAATATTAGATAATAATGTGGCTAATGTTTTGGAAGTGAAAATAGACAACTGAATATGATATAGTATTTTCCTAAGTATTAAAATGAATATGTTTAAAGAAAAATCCTATGTTTAAAAGAAGTGAAAGACTATATTTATAATATCGAAATATTTAAGAGTTTTAAATTTACATTTGTTTTAATTAAAGGGCCAAGTGATGCTGAATACTGAACCAGTGAACTCATTGGATTTTCATGACTGAATCACTGTTTATTTTGATAGTTAAATAACCGACTATCAAATCTGTCCAATATGATTGTTGGTACGGAAAGACCGGGATCGAATTTATATTCAAAAACCATTCCGACCAACAAATACGTGAAGATATCAGAAGATGGTCGAGATGGAGCATTGAAGACCATGAATCTTCATTAAGTGGAAGAACTACTAATAATCTCTGGTTAGCTCCCAGAGATAAACTGTGGTTCTGTCGTGGCTGGAATCTATGGGTTACTAGGACTTCTCGCTACTAATCTATAGGGTGATTCATAGGATGCAGTAGGAGAGTACCTTCAGTTCATCCTGTTCCTGGATGACTTGTATGGATGGATGTCTGACAGAGTATTTCCCAAGGGGTCACGTACGTTGAATTCTTCAAACGTACCATAATTGGTTAGCTCCCAACTATAGTATTTTTGTGGACGTCAATTAGTGTTATCTGGCGGATCTGACGATGTGGCATTCAAAGTGAATGGTGACCATGTGTTTCAAAAGATAATTTAAGCCTCAAGCCCCACAGCCGGGAAATGACAAAAAAATCGGGCAGGCAGCATGGCTATGTGGGTCGCTCCCATTAGGGTGTATAATCGCCTGTCTAGAGAAATCCCTATTACTTCTTTAATCTATTTCGATGTTGTCCCTTTTCGGGAAACGGTGGTTTGAGCCCAACCGTTGGTGATATACATTCGATACACTTAAGCGAAATGAGTGGTTGGTCATGTATGGGCCGGGTTGCAAGACGTTCTTGTTGAACCCAATGTATTCGCCTCTAGAGATACATTATCGGCAGGTGGTCTCATACCTTGTCAAGATCGGAATCCAATCTCCAATAAGCACCCACGGTTTTGATTGTATACTATATATGTGGAGCGTGAGATGCAAGTGTTCCACTAGATTTTTATTTACTTGTATTTAGACATTATTATGATATCAGAAAAGATATGGATTTCAAAACTATTTTGGGTTATCGTAAGGTAAAAACCGTCCGTGTTTATGTTTAGATCTGGTCTTACGATTATCCTTTTCTTTCGAAAAGATTTTTGAACTTAAAATCAGGTTGGATGATTTCCTTAATACTGTGCGAGTTTTTCTCACTCTGGTTCACCAGACTGACCCGGTGTTTTGTAAATGCTCGGGTTAGCCTGGAGGTACAGGTTCAGGTTATCGAATGATGTGAAGAGACGAGCTGGAAGAGTCCAGACGTGTGATATTATATAGCTACTATTCCGCTGTGTGTTGTATATGGGAACAGGTTCTTATAACTGTCCCAGTATGTGATGTACTCTGATACTGTAAGTATTTTTACAGCTCTCAATAAAGTTTTATTTCTGTATTATATTTTATTCCGTTGCAATGTGAGACTCTGATTCTGTGTTGTGTTGGTTCTTCTTCTTCTATTCTTATATTTCTTTCTTATCTCACCCTCTAAATTCTTTCTAATAACGTCCAGTGTTTTTGGTGTTTAAAGGGTCGGCATGAGTTACGGTTAATGTATCTATGTCAATTTTCAAGGCCGAAAATCCCTGCTCGTTACAGGGTTCCACTCCTCCTTAATTTGTACAGAGCCCCAAATACGTTCCAATCTCTTTTAGAATGTAGTAGACACTGTCATGAGTCCAACGTCTCCTGTTTCACTGGATTTCGATACCGTATGAGAAAGTGGTGCATTTTTAAAGGTTAATGACAATTTAAAATTAATTAACATAGAAATTAACTAAAATAAAAACCACCTTCTTCCTCTGAGTAAACTGGCCGTCGTTCAACCCAATTATTTAAAACTAGGTTTCCAAATTTCGGCAACACAACTACCTTGGTGACGATCAGACTACACCACGTTGAAGAGCTCTAAGAGAGCTTCCAGCGCCTACCCACCACCTCTAACTCGATGACGGCTGGACGGAGCAAATCGGTTGTGAGCAGCAGATGTTTGTGGCAACGATTCAAGAGAAATACTCCTCTAGATCCAAGCTCCTCAGTTGGATGTAGAGATCGCACGAGGCTCTCCAACTTTCATTCAAACAATTTCGTGAATGGAGCCCTAATTTCAAGATCTAATGGGATTTTGGATTGAAGAGGATTCTGCCGTAAATCTCTATAGAGAGCGGCGTAGGTTTCAGGAAAATGAAATTAGGGTTAAAAAATCTGATTGGTCGGCTTTATATTTATTTATTTAATTCTTTTAATTCCATAAATACCCATTTATTGATCCGAACTCCAAATCAAACCCAATGACTGTTGCCTCTAGCTAAATACCCCTATTCCGGACACAGTGGAATATGTTTCATAAGCCAATTCGACTATTTTAGTCAGTTTTTGTCAAAATAAAAATATATAACGTTCAATGTTCAATTTGAACGTACATTTCAATTTGCCGGGCCACATATTAACTCTAAAAATTCCAAAAAAATTATATCTAGCTTTGTTTTAACGACACGGTCCTAACAAAACTAATTTCGTCAAATTTAAAGACCGTTTGGCAAATGGCCTTTTTATTGGTCTATCTAATTTGACAAAAATTACCAAATGCGTTTTAATTTACCACGCTCACATGCTAATTCCAAAAAATATGGAATTTTAAACCCAGTAATAATTTGACATTCCGGATCCAACAAAAGTGGTTTCATCGAAAACGGAGGTCGTTTGCAAAATGGCTATTTTTGAGGGCTTTGTTGTTATTTAAAAATGGAATTTTTAAATTCTGATGCATTTTCTGACAAAATTACCTTAAAAATAATTTTTAAATTGGTTTTGATTTTCCGGGTTATTACAATGACTATTTTAAAATTTGATTTCGACATAACTAACAATCTATAATATGAAATCTCCATTTTTCACTTTCGTTAGAAAATTATCATCAATTAGACTCAAACCTTTCTTGTTTCATGGAATTTCGACTTATATCAGATCCTATATATTCAAATGAAGTTCAAAACTCAATATTACAAACTACTGCGCCATTACGAGCTCGTTTTGTATTAAATATGAATTCAACATTCAAACTTCGTTTTAATAAAAGAATTCAATATTAAAAATCAATTAATATATCCAATATAATATTTAAAACAAATTTAAATATTTAAATGACCTAAAAATCTGGGTCGTTTCATTCTTCCGCCCTTGAAAGAATTTCGTTCCTGAAATTACTAAGGTGAGGAAGATGCTACAAACCCATTATCTTTAAAAGTCTAATTTATTATAAATCAAAAACCAATTTATTATTGTTAATAAAAATATCGAAAATCTTCTAGCACATTAAATTCCCAAAAAAATTCGACAGAGTCTCCCCTGTACGGAGGGATTTCTACGATATCGCAGGAACAAATAATATATATACATCGACCCACATGGTCGAAAAACAAAATTCAAAAACAAAATTTATATTTTCGCGTAGGTACGCCTTTTACGAGCGCTATTGAGCATACTTGCTGTAACAACCCGCACTTTTCAGCGATATAAATAATTTATTTAATTATTTAAATAATGGTTTGGTCATTTAAAACGACCAGAATTAAATAATATTGAATATTTAATTAATAATATATAATATAATAATGTATTTGATTTCTGAAATAGTCAGAAATGGTGGAATTCACAAAATAGTGTGAATTGGATTTTCTGTGATATTTAATTCAGTTTACAATTGAATTAGAATAACAGATATATTATTTGAGTGGTAGTTTGAACGTATAATTATAATCGAGCTCAAAATGGTGCTGCAGTTCGCTATTTGGCGATTTGAACTTCAACTGAATGTACAGGATTCGTTTTAAATCGGATTTCTGTGAAACAAGAAACGTTAGGAGCTGGTGAAGTATATTTTTCTAATGGAAGAGAAAAATCGATATTTCGTCATGTAGATTTTGAGTTGTGCTCAAATCAAATTTTCAAATAGTCGCTATAGAATCATTCATCGACCATAACAGCTTATTTGAAATAACTGCATACTGGATTCGAATTTAGACAAGGTTCTTTTGAAACGTAATGATAATTTAATTTTTCGAATTTTACTGTAATTTTTAAATAATTTAATACACAACTTTTTATTTGGAGTATTTTGTACCCTGTAACAACATTTTGGGGTTTCACAATATGAGTTAATCTACCGATATTATTATATTTTTGGGATCGTGGCACCTCGCTGAGTACGATAGCAGTTTTATTTTTGTCCATAACGGTCCATAAATAAACGGAATTCGGTGTAACCGGTACCACGTTAAATTTAACCATTTTGTACCCAACGTAATAATAACCTTACACATAATAACATTATTTGAAATTGAGGTCAAAATTTGACGGAACTACTTGGTACAAGTTTATCACTAACATGTGAATTTGCATTGTTCCTCAAAACGCACAGCTTAGTTAAAGCTATGAACACCGATACATGTTGATACGTGGCAAATGTTATCAACATGTTAGATTACCATTTTTTTTCTTATCACAACATGCAATATAGTATATGTAGAAGACAGTATATAACATGTACAGCACCGTCATATTCACATCAGGCCTTAATTTTAAATGAGCATGCTTCTGTTGTATGGATCCGAAGTTATCCCTGAAAATCCTTTCTTCATGTGAATGTGGATCCGAAGTATCCCTGCAAGTCCTTTCTTCATGTGAATACATCTTTGTATATTTTCTTAGCGAAGTAGTATTGTTATATTTAATTCTTTTCTGTTTTCTTGGCATTTAAGGTTCGTACAACTGTCTCCTGTCCAAAATGCTGCATAAAACCCATTTCCATCACAAGCTATCCTCCTAGGTCTTAACCCCTTCCTATGCTTTCATATTCAAGACAAGATGGGTAGAAACGAAAACTCATGGAAGATAGTAGCTGCCATATATGCTGCTGTACACATGAAAATGAAGGTGCATGGCAGACTACCCCTATCCTAACCGTACCTTATAATCCTACTACTGGGAGTCAAGATGTTCATATCTATAAATACATACAAGGGATGCCAATTCTTTTCTGGAAACAAGTCCGCTGTTCTTTCCTTTCCTTCTGAATCATTTTGAAAGGGTAAATGGAAATCGTGACTTCACGAAAACAGCAAACAAAAACTTGAATTTTTCTTTTCTTCGGAGAGTAAAACCGAAAACTCAAAGGTAATGAAGAAGAATAAAAAAGAGAGAAAAGAAGTTGGTGAAGCTCGGTTGCGGTTTGGTAAACAATAGAAGATGATGGAGATGTGGTGAACTAATACGTGCAATTAACAAACACTATAGTCTCGGTTTTGGAGTTAAAAGTGAAGTGTCAGAAGTAAAAGAATGGATGGGAGAGACGGGTGTATGGTATACGGAGATGGGCTGTTTATATGGGTATGTGGGCCAAGGAAGTAATGTGAATGCCCGATCAGAAAAAAAAGGAAACATGAGGAAGTATATGTTTGCTAGGGGTCCAAGGAATATACATGCTTTCTGGCTTATTGGCTTATTGAGCTTTGGCATTGGGCTTGCAAAAACGTGAGGTGAGGTTCACTTGTAATATGGTTCTGTTATACGGTTTAAATCTAAGTAGATAGCACGTTGTTTAAATTGACAACTAACACTGCATATGGTAAGGGAGTTATTTATATAATTTGATTAATTTAAAGAATTAGATTAAAAATGTAAGTACGGTGAATTAATTTAATAATGATAATTCATTCAAGGTTATAACATGAGTATATATTTCGTACTATATATGAAACAGATGAACAGATTACATTGAATTTATATTGGTAAAGACCAGGCGTACAAACTGTTTTGGAGCTATTGGAAGATCGGTTCAATTTTAGGCAAAATAAACCACCTGATCCGGTCTACCGACCGTTAATCATTTATTTAACGATAAACCACCAAGGTGAGTAACTCTCACTAACTCTACTCAACTTATATTTTTATAACGTACTTTCAAAACTGATAAATGATGGTTGTTTGCTGTGTGTTGGTTGTTTGGTTGAACTGCTAGTCAGTTGATTGAAAATATAAATAACGATATAGATCTAAATCGTTAATCAAATATTGATTCGGTTTAGCAGAATATTTCATAGTGAAATGAAATTGATGTTAATTTTATTGTTTAACATCTGTGGATGCAGGGAAACATGTCGGAGGGACCTAACTGGGTTCCTCAACATTTATTTTACTATTTTGTCATATATTGTGTTATATGATGTGATATGAAATCTGTTGTTGATTTTGTATGGTTGAATGATACTGATCATTGTTATATGGTATGTTAAACACCATAAGGAATATTGGAATGTTAAAAAGGAAATTTTTAATGTTATATTGGAAAAAAAGAAATATTTATAAAATCAAAAGATTTTATAAAAAGAAAATATTTATCTAGAAAATAAATAGATTTAAAAGGGATATTTATTTGTTAATCAAATAGATAGAATTGAAAAGAAATATTTGTAAACCATTTACAAATTGAATTGAAAAGGTATATTTATTTGAAATAAATAGAATAGAAAGAGGAAATATTTGTAAAACAAATAGAAAAGGGAATAGTTAGATTATCAAAAGAATTACTTATAAAATCAATAGATTTTATATAAAAAGAAAATATTTTATAGAATAAATAGAATCATCAAAAGGGATTTATTTTGTAAATAATATGGATTTAAAGCAAAGATTTTAAATAGAATATGTTTTAACAGATAAAGTAAGAAGATAATTTATAAATAATATTTTATAAATTAAATGAAATATTTATCATTGTATAAATAGAATATATAAGTCAGGAGTTATAAAGAGAAGTAAGAATCGATTTCAACATCGATATTTGAAACTGAATAATCAGTAGGAGTTAATCAGTTAGAGTAAACTGATTAGAGTTTGAATTAATCGAATTAGAGTTAACTGAACATAGTTAATCGAATTAGAATTAACTGAATATTAGTTATTCAATTAGAGTTGATTGAACATAGTTATTTGAAATAGAGTTAGTCAAACAATAGTTATTTAGGATGAATTGCCATTTTGTACGACTGCTAGCGAAATTCGCAGGGTTGCAGATAGCCTACAGCGGCCGGATGTTTCCTGAGGAAATCAGGCGTAACCATTATGATCGCTACAATCTAGAGTCAAGCGAATGGTGTTAAATTAAATATTAGCCATTCGAAATAAAGTTAAAACAGACATAGTTATTCGAATATAAATTAGTCGAATATTAGTGATTAGATAGGAGTAAAATAAGTAGAGTTAGATAAGTTGAGTTAATCGAGTTGAGTCAGCCAAGATGAGTTAATCAAACCGAGTTATTCCAAGTGAGTAAATCCAAAGGAGTTATTCGAAATAGTTTATTCGAATAAAATTAAAGGAGTTAATCGAATATAGTTTATTCGAAAGGAGATTAATCGAATGTAAATCATTCGTAGAAAGTTAATCGAATGTAAATCATTCGAAGAGAGATTTTCGAATATAGTTATTCGAAGAGAGATTTTCGAATATAGTTATTCCGAAAGGAGTTACCAAATAGAGAGTATTCGAAAAAGAGGATTATACATTGGATTCGATTTTATCGAATTCGGGAAAAGTATATTTACTTTTCGTTTTAATCAAGATTTACTTATTTATGAAAAAATTAGTGGTTTAGTTATTTAGCTAAACTAAGAAATAAAAGTTATATTTTGAAAGTAGATATTTAGGAAGAAGGGATTATAACGCTATAGTATAATCAATGTTTTAAAATAAAGAAGGGGATTCATAAATAGAATCCGAGTTTAGTAAGGAAGCGTTAAAGATTTGAAAGGTGAACTTTGTCTATTTCGAGGATAGAAGCGTTGTTCAGTTAAGGTCTGAGAGGTAATTATACCCCAACATGATTGCCTTCGTTTTTAACTAAGGAATGGTTAAAGTTAGGTAGTGAAGATTGGTTAACTGAATTGAGCCAATGAGTGAGATGGTTTGAATTGGCTTTGTGATGTTTTATTTAAGCAACTGTTTAAATCAAATGAATAAATTTTGGAAACATTTTCCAAATATAACCAGAGATATTTTCTAATCATAGAAAAGGAGATGTTGATGAGAAAGAATACTGGAATGTCAATAATACGTGAAACAGAGGTGGAAATGTTTTCCAATGATTGATGATGTATATTTTCTAAATTTAGAAAATAAGAATTTACGAATATATAGAAAGGGGAAATGGATAAATTAATGATAGTTAAATCAAAAGGGAAAATGTTCAATGATGATTGATCGATATAATTTCCATCTGGAAGTAATATCGTTGGTTGCACACCTGTTTTTCTTTGATAGTTAAATCACCAACTATCGAAGTTTTTGACCATTTATCGTCGTCAATACGGAGAGTCCGGGATCAGATTTATTATCTGAAAACCACTCTGTATGGACGTTAGCGTTGCGATCAAATATTGAAGACGGGGTTATGCAAGGACTATCCTGTTTATAGAATAGTGCCTTCGGTTTGTCCAGTCCCAGGACAAACGTGAATGGACGAATGTCTGACAGCGTATATCTAACGGATCGCTTAAGTTGATCTCTTCAAACGTACTTACGTTTGGTGGCAGAGGAATTCGTTTCTCTTAGCTTTATACCCGTAGTATTTTTGAAGAAATCATTTTGTGATTTGACGGGTATGACGATGTGGCATTCAAAGTGAATGGTGGTCAAGTGTTTCAAAAGATGTGTAATGACCTCAAGCCTCATCAACCAGGAAATGACAGAAATCGGGCAGGTAGCATGGCTAAGTGGGTCACTCCCATTAGGGTGTATGTCACCTATCTAGAGAAAATCCATTTCATTCTTTTATCTAATATCAATGCTATCCCTTTTCGGGAAGACAGTGGGTAGCTCCCAACCGTTAATGATATACATTCGATACACTCAAGCGAAATGAGTGGTCGGTCATGTGTGGGCTGAGTTGCAAGATGTTCTTGTTGAACCCAGTGTATTCGTCTCTAGAGATACACTATCGGCAGGTGGTCCCATACCTTGTCATAGTTGGAATCCAATCTCCAATAAGAGCCCGCGGTTTTGTTTGTATACCATATATGTGGAACGTGAGATGCAAGCGTTCTGCTATGTTGATAATTACCTGTGGTTAGACATTATTATAATATCAGAGAAGTATTGATTTACAAAACTGTTTTGGGTTATCGTAAGGAAAAAAAACTATCCGTGTTTATGTGTGGATTGGTCTTACGATTATCTTTTCTTTTGAAAAGGATTTTGAAAAGTTAAACCGATGATTTGAGTTTACTCACACCAGTCCCGTGACTGACCCAGAGTTTATTTTGTTTTGTTTTTCCCTAAACTCTTGGGTGCCCAAATTTGTACGAGCAGTCAAGTAGTTCATGTAATAACCGGGAAAATGTGAACCAGTTTAAAATTTTTAAATTAGGTTATTACCAAAGAATTTGAATAGTTGAAATAGCATATTTCAATAAAATATAGAATTGGGTATGGTATTGCGGTTTGAAATTTTGAATACAAACTTTGTCTGACTGTACCGGGTGGAAAATATAACGGGTTTTAGCGAAACTGAAAATATTTAAATCTGTTTATGAATATCTTTCTAACGAATCCGAAAAATCGAAATTTCATAATGGAAATCAAAAGTTATGGCCAAATGAATTTTCAGAAAGGTCGCTATATAGCATATATAGCCCTTGAAAATTGATATTTTGCATACGACTCGGAATTCGACGAAACCACTTTTGTTGGGTCCGGGATGTCAAATTATTGCTAAGTTTCAAGTTTCATAATTTTTGAAGCTAGTATGTGAGCGGGGCAAAAGAAAATGTGATTGGTCAAATTCTGTTAAAAAGGGTCGACCTAAAAATGGCCGTTTTTCAAACGAGCTCAGAATTCGACGAAACTGGTTTTGTTAGGACCGTATCGTCAAAACAAAGCTAGATTTATTTTTCTGGAATTTTTTGATTCAGTTTGTGGCCCTGGCAAATTGAAATGTACGTTTAAATTAAATATTAAATGTTTTATATTTTAATTTGAAAAATAACTGACTGTAACAGTCGAATTGGCCAACGAAACATATCCCATTGTGTCCGGAATGGGGGTATTTAGCTAGGGGCGACAGTCGTTGGGTTTAAAAAGGAGTTCGTTTGAGAAAACACTATTTAAAATTTACTATATAGCTCGGACCAATAGGATTTTTTCTTTAAAAAAAAAATTAAAAACTCGGAAAAAACCCTAGCCGCCAGCGATTTGGACGACGCACGAAGCTCAAAACTTCTCATCGCTTTTGCCGCCGCCACAGTCCGTTTCGCCGCCTCCGCCAGTTGAAGCTTCTGATCGCCTCCGCCTCCTCTATAAATCCGACCAAGCCTCGCCTCAATCCATCAACTGTACGCGTCGAATTTCGAGGAGGAAGTCGCGCCCTTTGGAGCGCCGCCGCGACTCGCAGGAGCCACCGAGTTCATCGCCACCACCGCCGATCGGAAGGTGATTCGTAGCCCTCTGACGTCGTGTGGTCTGATTGTAACACCCCACCTCCGCCAGGGTGGCTCTTGCAAGCACTCTGACTTTGGAGGGGCGTTTGAATCAGGTAAACATGCATAATGATATATCAAGGCAGAACAAGAACATATGTATATATGTAAACAGAGTAAATAACATAGATAAAACAGCGAAAGATTTCATACTATTTCAAAACAAGTCTGGTACAACATAGCTTTCCAAATAAACAAGTCTAGATAAAAACAACATCAACTGAAAAACTGAAATACATAAGTACTATCCCCAAATAAGTGATAACCATAGCTAGCTTCATGTCGAAACCGTACATGAGCTGAAATCCCACAAGCAAGCAATCCGAAATCCAAGCTAAGCTCCAACGTTCCCACCCTGAGAACCTGGGGGAGAAACGGAAGAAAAGAGGCGAAAGAAAACAGGTCAGTCAAAAAGACTGAGTAAGCCCTACTACAATCAATGTAAACTGATAAAGTTAACTGGCATGATGAAAGCTGGGATGAACATAAGGATAACAACATACTAGCATGATGATTAACTAACAAGGTAGATAAAGGTGTCATCGCATAATCATGTTTAAGGTTTTGCACCATAGGTGTACTAGCAAACTAACATGACTTGAATAAACAAGTATTGATCCCTTGGCCCAAGCTTTGGCCCAATAACATGAAATGACCCTAATACAAGGTCTAACCAAACGGTCTAGTCGATCGGCTCCCTATAAGCCTAACTCGTCACGTGTTGGTGTCCATACGGCCCAAACATAATTGTAGTCAGACTGTGCCGGGTCTCCCGTCGGGTGTATCAAGCCCTAGGGTGGCAACCCCTGGACACCATAAACATGCGTGCACAGTCTCGATCTACTGGTACCCGTGCATGTTTTCCCTGGCTTCGGACTATGTGCACGACCATAAGTCCGCCCGGAACTACACTGGCGTACCACTCTGCCGTCGTTTTTGGTCACTTACCTCAAGTTCAGTAATTCGTGCCCCACACCCTAGCCTAGACCCTAGGGCCATGATGATACAAACTTGGGATTACTGCTGGAGTGGACCCCCATTGCTAGGATTTTCTAGTGGGTTAAGTACGGTTTAACCCTCTTGCTAATCATGGATTAACTTGGTTAAGTGTAACGATGAGTTCACGACTTAACCCTGATTAATCTACCAAGCCCAAATTGGTTAAGTATTAAGTGGACCATGACTTAACCCTAATCACGAGGCATTAATTAATTTAATGCGCCTTAACCTCTCACATTAGACCTTGTTGTGGTTACTAGTTAAGCCGGGCGGGTCCGGGTAGCTTTACACCACAACTTGGTCTAACCTCGGGTTCAAGGTACAACATGGCCAACTTCTCACATTGGGTCCTATTGTTTGTAGCAACTAGTTAAGCCGGTCGGCTCCGGGTAGGTTTACGCTACAAACTCAACCCAACCTCGAGTTGGTCACACTTATCTTTTCTAAGTGTCATGTCCATTATGTTTCCAAAACATGTTACAAATTTTCAAGCAATTGGGTAGACCTAACTTAATAGGTAAATTCCCAATGGGTAGACCTAACTTAATAGGTAAATTCCCAATCTTATGTTTTATGTCTTTTAAGTTTACCCAACCCCAAACGCAATCCCATCGCTTACATATCGCAATAGCGCATAAAGGATAGAAAGAGGGAACTTGGCATAATCATGACATAAAGGTGTTGAAGCCACAAGTTCAACATGGTGGCATATGGAATGTACATGTGTCCATATACTTGCATATTACATTTTTAGGCCTCAAAAGCATGCATAAAACCAAACTTAGCATATTGGTGATACATGGTGATAAATGACATGTAGAAATGGCCATAAGTTCGCATTTAGCCTCACATGCAAGTTATCATAAGAGATATGATAACTTACATGTTGCCAAAATGCAACCTTTAGCATAAAGCTTGAAGCTTTATGTCCATATACTCAAGATAAGCTTGCATAACATGATAACATGAACAAAATGATCACCCCAAACTTGCATAACATACATGGCAAACTTGCATATCATAACATAGCAAACTTGCATAACATAACATGGCAAACTTGCATACAAACTTGCATATCATTACATGATAAACTTGCACATCATAACATGGCCAACTTGCATATAAACTTGCATATCATAACATGATAAACTTGCATATCATAACATGGTAATTAAACACAACTTGCATCATTCACTAACTTTAGAGTTTAAGTATGAAAGTAGAAAAGGGCTTACAATGCTTAGGAAGTCACAAAAAATATGACAAAGCCCTTATGCAACCAATTAAACCCAAAATGCAAGCTTCAATAGAAAAACCCTTAAGCCAAAATGATCAAAACCCTTGCTTTATGATGCAAATATAGAAACTTGACTTGAATGCAAGCTAATGATGCTCATACAAGCTTGAAAACACTTGTATGCATGAAAAATCTCATAGAAATTTATTTAGGAATTTTATGAAGAGAGTGGAGGCCATGAGAGGATTGATTTTGCCATAGTTTAGTTACTAGAATGAAGAATGATGATTTAGGGTTAGGTTAGGGCCTTATTTATAGAGATTAGGACTAGTTCTAGCCTTAGGATTAAACCCTAGTTCCAATCTCAGCCCTCAAAACCGAATCTGGCCCCCAAACTCAACACAAACCCAAAATGGTGCACCAGGCAGAACTGCTCGGCTGAGCCAAGTCGACAGGGCTGTCGACTTGGGTCAACCAAGTCGACTCCCAAGTCGACAGGGCTGTCGACTTGGGTACTCTAGCAGGATTTTTCCCGCCTGGCGCAATCTTACCTAATTTTCCAAATTCAAACTTGAATTTGAAATCTGTTTTTACTTTGAAATTTTCTGAAAACTTCGTTGGGCCTTAATCGGGTCATACGGACTCCGATTTTCGAAAACTCGGACTCTATTTCGCGTATTTTTCCGAGACGAACACAATGGCATAGCCCGTTTCCCTTGATTCAGATTTTAGAATTAAATTCTGCCTCGATTTATGTTATAACAGGTTCTTGAAAATACGGGTTGTTACACTGATCGAAGCAACGAGGTACGGTTTGGCTTAAAAATCAAGACCTAGTTTTGAAGCTTTGAAAACTTTTCTGATATAAATTTCTGAAATGAAAATAACACTTTTAAGTGTTGAAAAACTTTGAAAAATCATATCTTTTTAGTGTGTTAACGAAATTCGATGAAACAGGAGACACCGTGACCGTAAGGAGGCTCTCTACATTCTAGAAGAAGCCGCGGATTTTTCTGATCTTCCTACGATTTTTAGCACTGCAATAACCAATGTGAGGAATCTAAACTATTTGTGTGAATGAAATCGCGTTGTATAAATTATATAAGCGAAGTGTAAATTATATACGCATTGTATACCTCATGTACATGTGTTGTATAAGTTATATTAGCGATGTATAAATTATACAAGCGTTGAATGAAACATATATGCTTTGAATTGTGATGAAATGCAAGTGAATTATTATATTATATATATATACTCCCCTCGTCCACAGACCATGGACGATATTTATTGCTTGTGATTGACGTAATATTATATGGTATGACGAATGGTTGGAAATAATTGTTTGTGGTTGATATTATGGTTGAAAAATACCTTTGTGGTTGAAAAATACCTTTGTGGTTGAAAAATACCTTTGTGGTTGAAAAATACCCTCTTGTGGTTGAAACAAATTAGAATAGGATTGTGGAATTGAAAATAAAACATGCCGCCTGCGTGCGAACTAGATGCATGATCCCCATTGTCAAAAACCACGAGGTTTTAAGGTAGAGCGAGGAGCCGTACTAGGGACGGTCCCGGTTTTAACTACCCTGCCGTTATGCTGCCGAAATTTTCTGAAATATACATGTGTTAGAATAATTCATTCATTGAGTTGAAATTCATGTGTTGAATATTATTTGAATTTAAACAAATAGCTTTAGCGATAAAAATCACATTTTTATATATATATACAATCCATAGCGAATATTCATGTGTTGAGTTGCAATTCATTCGTTGAGTTGAAATTCATGTGTTGAATATTATTTGAATTTAAACAAATAGCTTTAGCGATAAAAATCACATTTTTATATATATACAATCCATAGCGAATATTCATGTGTTGAGTTGCAATTCATTCGTTGAGTTGAAATTCATGTGTTGAATATTATTTGAATTTAAACAAATAGCTTTAGCGATAAAAATCACATTTATATATATATACAATCCAAAGCGAATATTCATGTGTTGAGTTGCAATTCATTTGTTGAGTTGAAATTCATGTGTTGAATATTATTTGAATTTAAACAAATAGCTTTAGCAATAAAAATCACATTTATATATATATACAATCCATAGCGAATATTCATGCGTTGAGTTGCATTTCATTCGTCGATTTGAAATTCATGTGCTGAATGTTATCGTATTTTAAAATAAAATGAATCGACAATGAAAACTATATTTTTATTGTGAATATGGAGTGTTAAAAACATTCACGTGTTGAATAAATATTTTTGATGATAAAAATATTTCTTTTGTCATGTATATGCTTAGATAAAAATACACACGTGTTGAAATAAATAATAGTTTGCTAGAAATATTATTATTAGCTTTGTTCTGCATATATATACATGTGTTGAACAGGAAAAATGGATTAGCTGTAGAGTAAAGAAATTATTTGCGATCCCGAAAAATAGGTAAACCTTGATGAGTTGGCTGTGCAATTTTATTTTTATATCAACTCCTGTGAATGCCATTGGATGCGGAGTGCTAGTTATTCTGTGTGAAATAATAAATATCGCCATAGGATAGTAACAATTAATTTTGAACTACACTACATGGCATACTTCTTGACGATAGGCATACTTCATCATATTCCACATAAGCAATTGGAGCTTGTGTGACGAGGTGGAAGATTTACCATACGAGCGAGAGGCTTGTATGGCGATGACTATATACTACAGGTTGAACTGACGACTGATATGGACTATATAAAATAAAACGATAAATGGCCAGATTAATAAAAACCCCACACGGATCTGGAGTTGACAATAATCACGT
The DNA here is from genome assembly GCA_030737875.1 of Allium sativum. Classification (NCBI taxonomy): domain Eukaryota; kingdom Viridiplantae; phylum Streptophyta; class Magnoliopsida; order Asparagales; family Amaryllidaceae; genus Allium; species Allium sativum. The sequence goes on along the minus strand of CM060916.1, from coordinate 215,147,375 downwards.
CGCTCTAGTTATTAGATACGACACATGGACTATTTATTTCCATACGGAAACGGGGTGACGAGAATTTATTCTCTGGAGTGATTATCTATACATGCTCCCCCGTAAACACCAGAATATATCACTATAAATATGTGGATGCTTTTTAGGATTTATTGGGTACCTAGCACGACCCAATAAATTTCCAAACCCCTCCCCGTACAAAGGAGGTTATGGCGAAATTTTTCGAAATATTAAGGCGTTAGTGAAATATTTGAAGTGAAAACAAAGTTGAAAATTTGGAATGAACTATAGTTGAAATTATAGAATGAACTATATTTATATATATATATAAATATAAATATAATTAAAAGGAATAGAGGCCGTGCAATTCGTGTTTCGGAATCGTAATTTGAAACGATCAGTGCGAGAAATCCGACCATCGGATTTTCCCGAAACCCCAACCGCTGGGTTCGCCTTGGAAATATCTTCCCAACGGCACCAACCTTGTAAAAATCCAACGGTTGGATTGTCCGGAATGTTTAATTCAAATCTGAAGAAAAACAGCGCCAGAATCATTTATATTTATATATAAATATAAATATAATTAAATTAAATCGAATAACGACGCTGCAGTTCGAATTTTGAAAACGTAACTTCAAACGACTAGTGTGGGAGATCCGACCGTCGGATTTTCACGAAACTGGAACCGTTGGGTTCGCTTTGGGAATATCTTCCCACTGTTATAGACTTTGTAGAAATCCAAAGGTTAGATTTTCCGATATGTGTAAAACAAATTAGGGGAAAAACAGCGCCAGTGCCACGGCACGACCTGAAACGTCGTTTAATTAAATATGGCCATTTTTAAATAAATAAAAATGGCGAAAAATCGTTATAAAATATTATAAGCAACATAGATTGCAAATAAACCAATTGGGCTTGAATTGTTTGATATTTGATGGTTGTACGTGTTTGACACGAAAATAACACTAAAGAACTGAAAGATGGATGTCGAATAATAAAACCATAGAAAGAATCGATTTAAATTCTAATGACGTGAATTATTTGAAAAGGCCGAGCTAACCCTCATTTCAAATAATTTATCGAGCGATTCGAATTGGGAAATGCAAAGACGATTCAAGACCGACGATCTTCGTATCGGTTGGATGGGCGCTGCCGAGGTTCCTGACCGGAGTAGCTACCGAAAAGGGACGGAAGTTGTAGCCATCTGAACGTATGTGTTGATTGTACGGATATACGAGGAATTGACGCCTCCGGTTTCGTTCAGACCCAGAACGGACTTGTAAATGGACTGTGTGTCTGACATTGGATTTTGTTCTATACTGATTGATCTCTGTTATATACATATCTGTATGGCGGCGGAGAATTTATTCTTTTGCTTAACGCCCTTCTCTGAGACGTACGAGCTCAGAGGATATATATCGATAGAAATCAATCGTATGGAGTGGATTGCCTATGTGGCATGCCAAGATGTTGTGATCAAGGATTCTGTTGAAAAGCAAAGTCTTGTGGATGATGATCAAAGCACGGTCTACATGGCCTAGCTTTGTGTATTTCGTAGATTCGCGAGCCTCACACCTCGGTATGAGTTAAAAACGGGATACGGACCGCTGGGAGAGCACGACGTTTCTTTCTAGCTATGGTGGTGTCAGTGACTTACCAGCCCTGACATTTATATCTATTTTTCACCTATGTGGTTGTTGGAATGCGAGGCGCCTCGATTATAGGTCTGTAAGGACCGGGAAGCGTGTGTTCAGGAATTGCCAATCCTCAAACGTAAGAGAGGACCGGCCCAGCCGATCCAGGGTTGCCCAGAGTGCGTAGTCCTGAGACGTTTGCTAGAATGTCTCGAAGCGGAGAGGAGCTTGCCCCTTGCCTCGACTCATGACGGAAATCCAATTTCCAATACGAAATAACGGACTTGATTGTAGAACTAGTATGGCGACATAGTAGATGGTAGCTATGCCGCCTATGATTGATATTTATGATGCTATTCGCTTTTGAAACATATATGCACTAGTAATAATATCAATCGATTTTGCTTTATACGTATCAAGCATATTTGGCCATTATAAGGTAAAACTCTATCCTCCGGCTTGCGTTGCATTGTATGATGGGACCTGAGTCTTATAATGGCTTCATTCTTTCTAAAAGCATTTCGTTGTTTTAAAAGAATTTACTTTGTTTTAAATGCACTAGCAATCACTGGAGTAAACCCGTTCCGCGAAAGTGGCGTGGTCCTATGATTTGCTTATTACTGTTGTTTAAACTGTTAAATAGATTCCTCATACCAGTCCACATGACTGACTCATTGTTTGTTTCACTTTGCAAACGCGGGTGCCCTTATTTTCACACGGGCAGCCTAGTACACAGGTGACAGGTTGTTTTTGGCTCTGCACTGTTGCATGGAGTGCATTTTTGGCTCATGGCGAGGTTGACTTCACAGAGATGACTTTGACATTTTCCGCCATTACTATACTTATATTATGATTCTGCCACGGGCGATGCAGACTGATTTACTTTCCGTACTTCTTATTGTGTGTATATGTACCGCCTTCGGCGATGTAGACTGAAACCCCTATTATGTCTCACTGCATGTATGTATTCCGCCTCTGGTGATGATGACTGATCACTTTCCTTTTTATTTACTAAGTTATATCCCACGCTATGCTATTCTGATGTTATTACATGTTGTGATTCCGCTGTCATATCCATGTAAAATTATTCTATTTATTGTTTCTGCTATTATCTGTACTCTGCTATGATGATTAATGTGTTATATTCCAATGATTGTCCTTAATACCGCCCCTCGGATTTTGGGATCGTCACAGTTGGTATCAGAGCTTTGGTTAACCTTAGTTCCGGGATCATACACATTAAACACCTCGTCAGAATAGAATCAGTAGTATTCTAATGCGAGTAGCTCATTAGAGATAGAATTAGCAATGTCCTAGAATGAGCTAAGCAGATTAGCAAAACAATTTGATCAGTACATCATTTCCTTTCCTTATATTCCCCTGCTTTATCATATATGAAAATTATCAAATCTGTGAGCTTGACTCTTTTCTTGCTTATACAGTATTCTCTTAGATGGCTACACGAGCAGCAGCAGCTAGAGGAGGTCGTGGAGGCCGTGAAGGCCGAGGAGAAGCAGCAGGAGGACGGGGGAATATCCTCGTAGTTGTGGAAGGCCCTATTGTTCAGCCACCAGCACCCGAGGACTTTGAGCTAGACAAAGTAGCGAAGAGGTATAGGAACCTTGGGGGAAAACCCTTTACTAGCACTGGTATAGTGACCGAGGCTATAGCTTGGTTGAAGACCTATGAGAAAATCTTTGAAGGCATGGGTAGGGGAACCAACAACAAAGCACGACTAGGTGTTTGGCTCCTACAAGAGGAAGCAGAGCTGTGGTGGGATGCCATTATGTAACAACCCGTAAAATCTGGGCCAGTTTAAAATTTTTATTTTGGCAATTTTAGCGAATTTTGATTATTTAAAATGAATTATTTTAAATAATATTGACGAGAAATTTATTTTGAATATAATTCGAACGTATATATTATATACGTCGTCGTTAGAATATAAATAATTATATATAATTATAAAAGGAATTGAAAATGGCGCGGTAGTTCGAAAATTCGATTTCAAACTTCAATTGAATGTACCGGGTGCAAAACAATCCGGATTTTTGTGAAACCAAAAACATTAGGATCTAATTGATGATATCTTTCCAACGAAGTTGAGAAACTGAGATTTCACTTTATAAATGATGAGATATGTCCAGTTGAAAATTCTGAATAGTCGCTATGGAATTCAGGCCCTTAAAAATGGACATTTTGCAAATGACCTCGGATTTCGACGAAACCACTTTTGTTGGGTCCGTGATGTCGAGTTATTGCTAGGTTTCAAATTTCATAATTTTTCGAATCAATATGTGAGCGTGGCAAAGGAAAACGTGTTTTGACCATTTCAGTTGATTTTAATCGACTGGAAATTGGCCATTTTTCTAACGGTCTCAGAATTCGACGAAACTAGTTTTGTTAGGACCGTATCGTCAATACGAAGCTAGAAAATATTTTTCGGGAATTTTTAGGGTTAGTATGTGACCCCGGTAACTTGAAATGTACGTTTAAAATTCAATATAATGATTTAAATGTAAATTTAACGGAAACTGATTGTAACAATCAAATCAGCTTGCGATATATATCCCATTGTGTTCGGAATGGGGGTAAAACGCTATGGACGACAGGCGGTGGGCCTCGTTTCGAGGTCGAATGTGAAAGTCAACTCTTTAGGATAAAATTTATTAATTAAATAAAAAAAAAAAAAAAAGAATATTATCTCCCCCTTTACTACCCAGGCCCCCCCCCGATTTCCTTTTACAGAAAACTAAAAAAGAAAAAAAAAAAAAAAAGGGAAACGAAATCGAAATCGCCCCTTTCCCTCGTCGGAGCCGCCACCCCCGCGTCGGCCTCCTCCTCCAATCGCCCGCCACTCAGTTGAAGCCCCTGTCCCCTCTTCGGCCTCCTCCCCCTCGCGACTCTTTCCTCCTCCCTCCTCCACGCGAGGACAGCGAGCGCCCCCCCCGAACCCTAGCGCCGCCGATGAAGTCGAGCCCCCCCTCCGATCTGCAAGCCTCGATGAAGCCCCCCCGACCACTCGACGAGCCCCTGTAAGTTTTGGTTTTTTTTTATTTACTTATTTTCATTTAAACTGTAAAATTTTGTTGATTTTAAAAAACTGAATTTTTAGGAAGTTAAAAACTGAAATTTTATTTAAAGTAAAACTGAAATTTTATTTAAAGTAAAACTGAAATTTTTATAAAGTATAAAGCTGAAAATAAAAGGTTAAAACTGATTTTAAAATAAAAGAATAAAACTGATTTTAGGAATTTTAAAAACTTTGATTTGAAAAAGTTATTTTAAACTTTAAAGGTGAAAAGATTTAAACTTTAAAAGTGAAAGGTTTAGATTTTAAAAAGGAAAGGATTTGAACTTTTTGAAATAAAAATTCGATTTTTATATATTGAACTTTGAACTAAAAATTCGATTTTTATATATTAAATAGCGAACTAAAAATTCGATTTTTATATATTGAATAGCGAAGTAAAAATGTGATTTTTACGTATGTAGTGAAAGCAGCAACGAAGGTGACAAAAAGGCGAAACGACGAAGACTTCTGCAAAGGAAGAGCCGTGGAGCTGGATAGCTATAAGTGAGAATTTCTCACCTTTCTATTTTATTTCTAGTTATATATATATACTAGGATGCAGACGGTGCTTAGTAGCACCCGACACAATCGTCCACAGACCATGGACTTGTTTGTTTGATTGTTTGGTGATTGATTGTGATATTGGTTTGAATGTGGTTTGTGGTGTGAAAAATCGAATCGATAAATTGGTTAGGATTAGACGTGCGCCGTTATAAGGCGAAGGAGTAAGGCTAGGTTAGACCCTTACTCCAAATTTTGTGGTTTGCAAAATGAAATTGATTTGATTGATGAGTGAATGGCGTGGGCCTTCACTAGACCGGGGATAAGGCTAGGCCTCGTCCCGTTTCTAGTATCGTGCCGTTATGCTGCCGAAATTTTCTAAAATATGTTAGAAAAATAAAAATATCATTTTTTTTAAAGAATGAACCGAAGAGAAATTCATATGTTGAAATAAAATGTTTTGTCGTTAAAAATATAAATTTTAACGTGAATGTGAATAAATAAAATATTCATTTGCAAACCAGATGGTTTGTTTATGTACACTTATTTGAAGGACATTGATTGGGTCGATAAATTTTACACATCGCCCAACTGCACAAATAAAATCTGTGTTTGATTGTTTGAAACCCTACACGGGTGTTGGGATGATATTTGACGTACACTAATCCCGATTGTTTAGTTGTGTGTCGATCGATTGATTGACAGACTGTTATAAGCGTTGAATATTTATATTTGATGCTTATACAGTGTAGAATGCACTTTGGATGATGGTTGATTATTCATCGTTGTTGATATATGCATGTGTTGTAGAAAATCCATATAATTAACATTATATGGTAATTGATTGGGCCTCATTCCAGTTTTGAAAAAGAAATATTTGAAAAAGAAATATTTGAAATAGAATATTTGAAAATAAAGGAATATATGAAGCCGTGTTGATTAGATTGACGCCATTTTGACGTGAACGATATTTATATCAATTGAAAACGAATTCGAAATGAATTGAATTGAAAACGATTTCGAAATGAATTGAATTGAAAACGATTTCGAAATGAATTGAATTGAAAACGATTTCGAAATGAATTGAATTGAAAACGATTTCGAAATGAATTGAATTGAAAACGATTTCGAAATGAATTGAATTGAAAACGATTTCGAAATGAATTGAATTGAAAACGATTTCGAAATGAATTGAATTGAAAACGAATTCGAAATGAATTGAATTGAAAACGAATTCGAAATGAATTGAATTGAAAACGATTTCGAAATAAATTGAATTGAAAACGAATTCGAAATGAATTGAATTGAAAACGATTTCGAAATGAATTGAATTGAATATGAATTCAAATTGAATTGAAATTTGAATTGAACAGAAATGAATTTTGAAACGAATTTATAAAGAAGAATTCAATTTTGCTTTGAATTGAAATGGAAGTCGAAATAAATTTTGAAATGAATTTAAAACTGTTTATATAATTCGTTTTAAATAAAAATCGGCGAAGTATATATTATATATATTATATATATAATATAATGGCCTGAATAGAACGCGCCGCGCCGCGGCAGTTCGTGAATTTCGACCATTTATTTCAAACGGACATTGCGGGAGATCCGACCGTCGGATTCTCCTAAAACCGGAACCGTTGGGTTCGTATCGAAAAGAGCTTTCTAACGAATATTAGAAATTTGAAATCTAACGGTTGGATTTGGAATTACGTCCAAATCAAATTCGAAAAAGGTCGCTGTAAGTGCAGTTCGATGGCCGTTAATGGAAATCGACTGTACGGGCCTTGATAAAATTATTAAAAATAGTAATAATTTGTGTAAAATCATAAGAAGTGATTTGTGAAAGTTTGGGATGAAAAACTCCATATTTGAAAAGATAAAAATAGATTTTTATCGAAATGAACTAGATTTGAACTAGAATTATAATTCTATTTATTTTTAAATAAATAAATTGAATTTGAAATGGTTTTGAAAATAACCAAAATTTCCAATGATTGCATTGGAGTGGAGTTGAATCGAAATTGTCTTCGGAATATTTCGATGTTGGAATTCGTGATATTACAGGTGTTGTTATGGAAATTTGAAAGATATATTTGTATCGTTATTTCCAATACGACATTTGTTAGTCGTAGAATTCGATATTGAATATAAGCCGATATATTTTCTATTCAGAGCCTTGTATTGAATATCGAATGTGATTTGGGTTTGTCGTGAATGGTGTCTTCACTAACACTGTTCTTAAACCCAGTTGAGAAAAGATTAAATCTTTTTATTTAGATTTAATGAAGTGTACCAGTTAAATGATATTTAATTGGAATTGAAATGGGTATTGATTTTTGGGTTTATCGTGAACAGTGTTTTAAATAACACTTGTTCTTTAACCCGATAATTAATGAATGTGATTTGGGTTTGTCGTGAATGGTGTCTTCACTAACACTGTTCTTGAACCCAGTTGAGAAAAGATTAAATCTTTTGATTTAGATTTAATGAAGTTCACCAATTAAATAATATTTAATTGGAATTGAAATGATATTGATTTTTGGGTTTATCGTGAACAGTGTTTTAAATAACACTTGTTCTTTAACCCGATAATTAATGGGATGTGACTTTGGGTTTATCGTGAACCGTGTTTTAAATGACACTGATTCTTTAACCCAGTCACAGATTAAAACTAAGTGGAGTTTTAATGAATCTTTAATTAGATTGAAAAGATCGAGAATGGAGTATCACCAGTTTTGCTCCAGGCGATAGTTAAATCTTTAATTAGATTTGAACGTGAAATTTAGAAACTAACTGTCGGTTAGCCAAGCAGAATGGTTTTCTGGATATTGATCTGATGTTGGTTTCGGCCTTCGGGGTTAATATTTGGGGAATTATTCTCTTGATTAATTTACGGTTAGTGACTGATGAATTGGAATGAGGCGTATGTTGTGTTTGTGTAACACTTTTATAAAATATACGCGAGTTATTCGGGAAGACCGGGTTTATCCCATTCTGAATAACTGATACGACGATAAGTCGAAGATGAAGACGATGGTCGAAGACCGGAGGTCTTCACGTCGTTTGGGTGATAACTGATGATCTTGATTGGGCTGTACACCCAAGAAGATGGAAACAGTTGGTGATCGTCCAGACGTACTTGGAGATCGATGGATATGCGGGGTACTAGGTGCCTCCGGTTTCGTTCAGCCCCAGAACGGACTTGTAAATGGACTGTGTGTCTGACATTGGATTTCATTCTGTGTGACTGATATCGGTTGCATAGAGTGGTTTGCCTGTGTGGCATGCTAAGATGCAAATGATCAAGGCTTCTGTTGAAAAGCAAAGTCTTGTGGTGATGATCAAAGCACGGCCTTTGTGGCGTAGCTTTGTGTAACGTTTACTTCGCGAGTTTCACACCCGGTATGAACCAAAAACGGGAGAAAGGACCTCAGGGAGGGCCTGCGTTTCTTCCTAGTTAGAAGTGGCGTCAGTGGTTTTACACGCCCTGACGAGTTTGACTTATGTGGTTGTTGCTGTTGCGAGGCGCCTCGGATTGATCGGTCGTTCTCGAACCGATGGAGTCATTTAGTGGCTCATTTACGCCCCAAAGGGCGGGGAAACGTAGTGTTCAGGCATTTTAATCCACATCGGTGGACCGGCCCTGTCGCTCCTAGGGTCACTCGAGCTCTGATCCTGAGGCTGGGGCTAGGCAGTCTCGAATCGGTTGAGGACTATCTTTTGCCTCGGTTCATAGATGGAAATCCAATTTCCAAATACGAGACTTTGCGGTTTTGATTGTATATCCTATATATGGCGACATAGTGGGATGGGGCGCTTATGCCGCCTATGATTGATACTTATGATTTGAAGTTGTTTTATACACTATGCACTTATTATAGTATCAAATGATTTGTTTTAAACGTATCAAGCATTCTTTGGCTGTTATAAGGGAAAACCCTATCCTCGACTGCGTTGCATTGTGTGATGGGACCTGGGTCTTATAACAGCTTCATTTTTCTTTATTTAGCATTGCGCTGTTTGTTTTATGCACTGGTATTCTTGGGAGGAAACCCGTTCCGTGTTATACGGCGTGGTCCCTTGATTTACCTAACTTTAAAATAAAGATTAATAACTGTTTTAGTTCTCACACCAGTCACATGACTGACCTGGAGTTTATTGTTTTAACCTAAACTCTGGGTGCCCCTATTTTCGACACGGGCAGCTAGTAGTTTGGTTTTGCAGATTTATATTCACAGGATCCTGGTTTACAGCTGGAACGATATCCGGAAAGCTTTGTATCCGTATATCTTCTTCTAGTTGTTTATTGTATTATTTTCCGCTGCGTTGTATTTAAATGTAATTTAAATCTCTGATAATTCTGTGTAATATTCTTTTAAACTCTGTATATTCTTGTAATCTGATGCATTGTTGTAATATACAATGAAATGTTCTTTGTATGCGTTCTGTTGTGGCTTGTTCTCGAACTATCCGACGCTTTCCTTTACGGGGGAGTTGCGGGTCTTTACACGTGGTATCAGAGCTTTGGTTTACAAAGCTAGAGAACAAGGCACATTAGAACCATACGAAAGAATTCATCAGATATTGGATTAGTAATATCCAATGAGGATGACTCGTTAGAGATGGGATCAGTAGTGTCCTAGAACGAGTCGAAAGAGTGTTGTTTTTGAAAATAAAAGTGAAAACCCACTTTGTTTTGGAAATTCAAATCTTAAGTATTCGTATTTGAATAGTCTATTTAAATTGAATTTGGGCAATCGAGTATATAAAGATTTTGCATACACGCTTAGCGGCTTGTATTCGAAGTTTTAATATATTGGGTAGATATAGAATCACATTCTAGTTGCCCGGGGATGATTCTGATGATGAGGCATCGTCATCTGTGTTGTGTTCGACTGGCGAGAGTGGGTTATCTATATATTTCCATATAGGCTGGTGTGAGAACCAAAATTAGATAGGGCTTATTGTTGTGATTTAGCATCAAAAATCTGATTTTTGTCTATGTATCAAAATTATGAATTTGAAACTTTAAATTCACTAATTGATTGATGTTTGTGTTGTTTGGTTAATTGTTTGCTAATTTTGAACCATTATGCATAATTTAAATCGAATATTGAACTGTATCGAAAATTGGTCGCATTTGCTTGCATATATGTACTTACATTGAACAGGTCATAGCAAGGAGGCTAGAGCCGAGAATAAAATTTGTTTGCCCGACAAATAGGTACATGTTTACTACATAATTTCCTGCGTTGTTTGGGTGATGATGATTTTGTGAGCCTATTGGCTAGCCGCTTGGCTTTTTCTTTTTCTTTTTGAGATCTGAAGGACCGGGGAAGCTATTTGAAATTCCCCGATGCTCCCGGTGCAGGGGAGGTTATGGCGAAATTTTTCAAAAATTTAGGGTGTTAGCCAAAATTTTGAAGTTTTGAAAATTCTCAGAAACTAAAGAGTTGGAGAATGGAAGCCAGATCGAGCGTAGAGTTGATTAATCAAACCACTTTCGACTTTGTTCCTTTTCGGGGACGAAAAGTTTTAAGTGGGGGAGATTGTAACAACCCGTAAAATCTGGGCCAGTTTAAAATTTTTATTTTGGCAATTTTAGCGAATTTTGATTATTTAAAATGAATTATTTTAAATAATATTGACGAGAAATTTATTTTGAATATAATTCGAACGTATATATTATATACGTCGTCGTTAGAATATAAATAATTATATATAATTATAAAAGGAATTGAAAATGGCGCGGTAGTTCGAAAATTCGATTTCAAACTTCAATTGAATGTACCGGGTGCAAAACAATCCGGATTTTTGTGAAACCAAAAACATTAGGATCTAATTGATGATATCTTTCCAACGAAGTTGAGAAACTGAGATTTCACTTTATAAATGATGAGATATGTCCAGTTGAAAATTCTGAATAGTCGCTATGGAATTCAGGCCCTTAAAAATGGACATTTTGCAAATGACCTCGGATTTCGACGAAACCACTTTTGTTGGGTCCGTGATGTCGAGTTATTGCTAGGTTTCAAATTTCATAATTTTTCGAATCAATATGTGAGCGTGGCAAAGGAAAACGTGTTTTGACCATTTCAGTTGATTTTAATCGACTGGAAATTGGCCATTTTTCTAACGGTCTCAGAATTCGACGAAACTAGTTTTGTTAGGACCGTATCGTCAATACGAAGCTAGAAAATATTTTTCGGGAATTTTTAGGGTTAGTATGTGACCCCGGTAACTTGAAATGTACGTTTAAAATTCAATATAATGATTTAAATGTAAATTTAACGGAAACTGATTGTAACAATCAAATCAGCTTGCGATATATATCCCATTGTGTTCGGAATGGGGGTAAAACGCTATGGACGACAGGCGGTGGGCCTCGTTTCGAGGTCGAATGTGAAAGTCAACTCTTTAGGATAAAATTTATTAATTAAATAAAAAAAAAAAAAAAAGAATATTATCTCCCCCTTTACTACCCAGGCCCCCCCCCGATTTCCTTTTACAGAAAACTAAAAAAGAAAAAAAAAAAAAAAAGGGAAACGAAATCGAAATCGCCCCTTTCCCTCGTCGGAGCCGCCACCCCCGCGTCGGCCTCCTCCTCCAATCGCCCGCCACTCAGTTGAAGCCCCTGTCCCCTCTTCGGCCTCCTCCCCCTCGCGACTCTTTCCTCCTCCCTCCTCCACGCGAGGACAGCGAGCGCCCCCCCCGAACCCTAGCGCCGCCGATGAAGTCGAGCCCCCCCTCCGATCTGCAAGCCTCGATGAAGCCCCCCCGACCACTCGACGAGCCCCTGTAAGTTTTGGTTTTTTTTTATTTACTTATTTTCATTTAAACTGTAAAATTTTGTTGATTTTAAAAAACTGAATTTTTAGGAAGTTAAAAACTGAAATTTTATTTAAAGTAAAACTGAAATTTTATTTAAAGTAAAACTGAAATTTTTATAAAGTATAAAGCTGAAAATAAAAGGTTAAAACTGATTTTAAAATAAAAGAATAAAACTGATTTTAGGAATTTTAAAAACTTTGATTTGAAAAAGTTATTTTAAACTTTAAAGGTGAAAAGATTTAAACTTTAAAAGTGAAAGGTTTAGATTTTAAAAAGGAAAGGATTTGAACTTTTTGAAATAAAAATTCGATTTTTATATATTGAACTTTGAACTAAAAATTCGATTTTTATATATTAAATAGCGAACTAAAAATTCGATTTTTATATATTGAATAGCGAAGTAAAAATGTGATTTTTACGTATGTAGTGAAAGCAGCAACGAAGGTGACAAAAAGGCGAAACGACGAAGACTTCTGCAAAGGAAGAGCCGTGGAGCTGGATAGCTATAAGTGAGAATTTCTCACCTTTCTATTTTATTTCTAGTTATATATATATACTAGGATGCAGACGGTGCTTAGTAGCACCCGACACAATCGTCCACAGACCATGGACTTGTTTGTTTGATTGTTTGGTGATTGATTGTGATATTGGTTTGAATGTGGTTTGTGGTGTGAAAAATCGAATCGATAAATTGGTTAGGATTAGACGTGCGCCGTTATAAGGCGAAGGAGTAAGGCTAGGTTAGACCCTTACTCCAAATTTTGTGGTTTGCAAAATGAAATTGATTTGATTGATGAGTGAATGGCGTGGGCCTTCACTAGACCGGGGATAAGGCTAGGCCTCGTCCCGTTTCTAGTATCGTGCCGTTATGCTGCCGAAATTTTCTAAAATATGTTAGAAAAATAAAAATATCATTTTTTTTAAAGAATGAACCGAAGAGAAATTCATATGTTGAAATAAAATGTTTTGTCGTTAAAAATATAAATTTTAACGTGAATGTGAATAAATAAAATATTCATTTGCAAACCAGATGGTTTGTTTATGTACACTTATTTGAAGGACATTGATTGGGTCGATAAATTTTACACATCGCCCAACTGCACAAATAAAATCTGTGTTTGATTGTTTGAAACCCTACACGGGTGTTGGGATGATATTTGACGTACACTAATCCCGATTGTTTAGTTGTGTGTCGATCGATTGATTGACAGACTGTTATAAGCGTTGAATATTTATATTTGATGCTTATACAGTGTAGAATGCACTTTGGATGATGGTTGATTATTCATCGTTGTTGATATATGCATGTGTTGTAGAAAATCCATATAATTAACATTATATGGTAATTGATTGGGCCTCATTCCAGTTTTGAAAAAGAAATATTTGAAAAAGAAATATTTGAAATAGAATATTTGAAAATAAAGGAATATATGAAGCCGTGTTGATTAGATTGACGCCATTTTGACGTGAACGATATTTATATCAATTGAAAACGAATTCGAAATGAATTGAATTGAAAACGATTTCGAAATGAATTGAATTGAAAACGATTTCGAAATGAATTGAATTGAAAACGATTTCGAAATGAATTGAATTGAAAACGATTTCGAAATGAATTGAATTGAAAACGATTTCGAAATGAATTGAATTGAAAACGATTTCGAAATGAATTGAATTGAAAACGATTTCGAAATGAATTGAATTGAAAACGAATTCGAAATGAATTGAATTGAAAACGAATTCGAAATGAATTGAATTGAAAACGATTTCGAAATAAATTGAATTGAAAACGAATTCGAAATGAATTGAATTGAAAACGATTTCGAAATGAATTGAATTGAATATGAATTCAAATTGAATTGAAATTTGAATTGAACAGAAATGAATTTTGAAACGAATTTATAAAGAAGAATTCAATTTTGCTTTGAATTGAAATGGAAGTCGAAATAAATTTTGAAATGAATTTAAAACTGTTTATATAATTCGTTTTAAATAAAAATCGGCGAAGTATATATTATATATATTATATATATAATATAATGGCCTGAATAGAACGCGCCGCGCCGCGGCAGTTCGTGAATTTCGACCATTTATTTCAAACGGACATTGCGGGAGATCCGACCGTCGGATTCTCCTAAAACCGGAACCGTTGGGTTCGTATCGAAAAGAGCTTTCTAACGAATATTAGAAATTTGAAATCTAACGGTTGGATTTGGAATTACGTCCAAATCAAATTCGAAAAAGGTCGCTGTAAGTGCAGTTCGATGGCCGTTAATGGAAATCGACTGTACGGGCCTTGATAAAATTATTAAAAATAGTAATAATTTGTGTAAAATCATAAGAAGTGATTTGTGAAAGTTTGGGATGAAAAACTCCATATTTGAAAAGATAAAAATAGATTTTTATCGAAATGAACTAGATTTGAACTAGAATTATAATTCTATTTATTTTTAAATAAATAAATTGAATTTGAAATGGTTTTGAAAATAACCAAAATTTCCAATGATTGCATTGGAGTGGAGTTGAATCGAAATTGTCTTCGGAATATTTCGATGTTGGAATTCGTGATATTACAGGTGTTGTTATGGAAATTTGAAAGATATATTTGTATCGTTATTTCCAATACGACATTTGTTAGTCGTAGAATTCGATATTGAATATAAGCCGATATATTTTCTATTCAGAGCCTTGTATTGAATATCGAATGTGATTTGGGTTTGTCGTGAATGGTGTCTTCACTAACACTGTTCTTAAACCCAGTTGAGAAAAGATTAAATCTTTTTATTTAGATTTAATGAAGTGTACCAGTTAAATGATATTTAATTGGAATTGAAATGGGTATTGATTTTTGGGTTTATCGTGAACAGTGTTTTAAATAACACTTGTTCTTTAACCCGATAATTAATGAATGTGATTTGGGTTTGTCGTGAATGGTGTCTTCACTAACACTGTTCTTGAACCCAGTTGAGAAAAGATTAAATCTTTTGATTTAGATTTAATGAAGTTCACCAATTAAATAATATTTAATTGGAATTGAAATGATATTGATTTTTGGGTTTATCGTGAACAGTGTTTTAAATAACACTTGTTCTTTAACCCGATAATTAATGGGATGTGACTTTGGGTTTATCGTGAACCGTGTTTTAAATGACACTGATTCTTTAACCCAGTCACAGATTAAAACTAAGTGGAGTTTTAATGAATCTTTAATTAGATTGAAAAGATCGAGAATGGAGTATCACCAGTTTTGCTCCAGGCGATAGTTAAATCTTTAATTAGATTTGAACGTGAAATTTAGAAACTAACTGTCGGTTAGCCAAGCAGAATGGTTTTCTGGATATTGATCTGATGTTGGTTTCGGCCTTCGGGGTTAATATTTGGGGAATTATTCTCTTGATTAATTTACGGTTAGTGACTGATGAATTGGAATGAGGCGTATGTTGTGTTTGTGTAACACTTTTATAAAATATACGCGAGTTATTCGGGAAGACCGGGTTTATCCCATTCTGAATAACTGATACGACGATAAGTCGAAGATGAAGACGATGGTCGAAGACCGGAGGTCTTCACGTCGTTTGGGTGATAACTGATGATCTTGATTGGGCTGTACACCCAAGAAGATGGAAACAGTTGGTGATCGTCCAGACGTACTTGGAGATCGATGGATATGCGGGGTACTAGGTGCCTCCGGTTTCGTTCAGCCCCAGAACGGACTTGTAAATGGACTGTGTGTCTGACATTGGATTTCATTCTGTGTGACTGATATCGGTTGCATAGAGTGGTTTGCCTGTGTGGCATGCTAAGATGCAAATGATCAAGGCTTCTGTTGAAAAGCAAAGTCTTGTGGTGATGATCAAAGCACGGCCTTTGTGGCGTAGCTTTGTGTAACGTTTACTTCGCGAGTTTCACACCCGGTATGAACCAAAAACGGGAGAAAGGACCTCAGGGAGGGCCTGCGTTTCTTCCTAGTTAGAAGTGGCGTCAGTGGTTTTACACGCCCTGACGAGTTTGACTTATGTGGTTGTTGCTGTTGCGAGGCGCCTCGGATTGATCGGTCGTTCTCGAACCGATGGAGTCATTTAGTGGCTCATTTACGCCCCAAAGGGCGGGGAAACGTAGTGTTCAGGCATTTTAATCCACATCGGTGGACCGGCCCTGTCGCTCCTAGGGTCACTCGAGCTCTGATCCTGAGGCTGGGGCTAGGCAGTCTCGAATCGGTTGAGGACTATCTTTTGCCTCGGTTCATAGATGGAAATCCAATTTCCAAATACGAGACTTTGCGGTTTTGATTGTATATCCTATATATGGCGACATAGTGGGATGGGGCGCTTATGCCGCCTATGATTGATACTTATGATTTGAAGTTGTTTTATACACTATGCACTTATTATAGTATCAAATGATTTGTTTTAAACGTATCAAGCATTCTTTGGCTGTTATAAGGGAAAACCCTATCCTCGACTGCGTTGCATTGTGTGATGGGACCTGGGTCTTATAACAGCTTCATTTTTCTTTATTTAGCATTGCGCTGTTTGTTTTATGCACTGGTATTCTTGGGAGGAAACCCGTTCCGTGTTATACGGCGTGGTCCCTTGATTTACCTAACTTTAAAATAAAGATTAATAACTGTTTTAGTTCTCACACCAGTCACATGACTGACCTGGAGTTTATTGTTTTAACCTAAACTCTGGGTGCCCCTATTTTCGACACGGGCAGCTAGTAGTTTGGTTTTGCAGATTTATATTCACAGGATCCTGGTTTACAGCTGGAACGATATCCGGAAAGCTTTGTATCCGTATATCTTCTTCTAGTTGTTTATTGTATTATTTTCCGCTGCGTTGTATTTAAATGTAATTTAAATCTCTGATAATTCTGTGTAATATTCTTTTAAACTCTGTATATTCTTGTAATCTGATGCATTGTTGTAATATACAATGAAATGTTCTTTGTATGCGTTCTGTTGTGGCTTGTTCTCGAACTATCCGACGCTTTCCTTTACGGGGGAGTTGCGGGTCTTTACACATTACCTCAGAGGATGCAGCAGGTACTGTCAGGACCTGGGAGCAATTCAAAACTATGTTCAATGAGAAGTTTGTACCTGAACAGACTCTAGAGAGGATGCGAGAGCAGTTTGCTAATCTCCAGCAAGGAGATCTCTCTATTCAAGATTACCTAAATAAATTTACCCAGTTGTCGCGCTATGCTCCAGAGCTTATTATGACCAACAAAGCAAAGAACAAGAGATTCATATTTGGGCTAAAGCGCAAGTACCATGACAGAGCTATGAGCAACATCAAACTCTCCTTTTTAGAATTAGTAGAAATGGCTTGCAATTATGAAGATATGGATGAAAGGCACGCTAGCCAAGACCGCGCCAAAAGCCAAGTGGGAAATAAGCACAAGGCTGCAGCAGATCAACCCGAGTCTAGCATTACAGCGGCCGCTACTCAGAAACCTGGAAAGATCCCCAAAGGAAATTGCTACAACTGCGGGAAGCCAAGTCATTTTTCTAATGTATGCAAAGCCCCGAGGAAACCAAAGGCAAATGACTCAGCCGAATGCTACAACTGCCATAAGAAGGGGCACTATAGCAGGAATTGTCCTCTGAAGCAGAATGCACAAGTGGCTCATGTGTATGACGGGAAGACCCCGCCAGCTACCACCGATGGATCAGGTAAACCCGACGTCTTGGGAGGTACCCTTACCATTAAAAATATTCCTGTTTATGTACTTTTTGATACTGGTGCATCTCGTAGCTTCATTTCTGGTAAAGTTGTTCACAAGTTAAAATTAAAACGAAGAAAGCTTAAAGAACCAATTAAAGTTCGAAACCCGATAGGAGGTTCTGTTAGTCTCAGTATATATTGTCGATTACCTATTTCCTTTTCTCGATACCGATTTCCTTTTGATTCGATTGTCATGGACCTTTCCGAATTTGATATTATACTGGAGCTGGACTGGTTGACAAAATATAAGGCCGAAGTTAGATGTGCCGAGAGAATCGTGAAAGTTAAAACAAAATTTGGGCATATCACTATACCATGCCATGGCTCCGAAATTAATAGAACAGAATTTTGGTCTTCTTTGGAAGTTACTCCCCCTTCATTAGAAAAGATACCGGTCATTAAAAACTACGCGGATGTGTTTGAAGAAGTAGAAAACTTACCGCCGCAAAGGGAAATTGAATTTAGAATAGATCTAATTCCTAACGCCCGACCAGTAGTACATCCAATTAGAAGAATGGCCCCGAAAGAAAAAGAAGAGTTAGGTAGTCAAACCCGAGAATTGCTTTGGAAAGGTCTGATCAGACCGAGCTTTTCAGCTTGGGGAGCAGCAGTAGTATTTGTCCCGAAATCAGACAGTACTCTAAGACTTTGTGTTGATTACCGAGATCTCAATAAGCAGACGCTGAAGAACAAATATCCCTTGCCCCGAATAGACGATCTGTTAGATCAATTAAATGGAGCAACAGTATTCTCCAGAATGGACCTAGCTACAGGTTTCCACCAATTACGTATAGCAGAAGTTTGTGTTCCTTTGACAGCCTTCAGGGGTCCCGATTTATTCTATGAATGGTTAGTAATGTCGTTCGGCTTGTGTAACGCTCCGGCATACTTCGTCGATCTTATGAACAGAGTGTTCCGTGGTGTATTGAATAAATTTGTTCTAGTCTTCATCGATGACATTTTAATCTACTCCAAGACGGAAGGCGAGCATGCAAAACATTTAGAGCAGGTGTTGAAAATTCTAAGGAGAAATGTCTTGAAAGCTAAATTTTCTAAATGTGTCTTCTGGCAGGATGAAGTTAAGTTCCTAGGCCATGTCGTATCAAAGGAAGGGATTGCTGTAGATCCAAGCAAAATTACAGCGATTCAGAACTGGAAACAACCTACTACTCCCACAGAAGTTCGAAGTTTCCTTGGATTAGCTAGTTACTATCGGAAATTCGTTCAGGATTTTTCAAAGATATCTGGTTTTTTGACAAAGCTTACAAAGAAGCATGAGAAATTCAAATGGACTCCCGAATAAGAAGAAGATTTCCAGGAGCTGAAACTGAAGTTGACAACCGCTCCAGTATTGACCATTATAGAAGGCAACCAAGACTTGGCAGTATGGACAGATGCTTCTATTAGGGGGCTAGGCGCAGTATTAATGCAAAAAGGCCAAGTGGTCGCTTATGCCAGCCGTCAGCTGAAGACGCATGAAAGAAACTATGTAACTCATGATCTTGAGTTATTAGCTATCGTGTTTGCTTTAAGAATCTGGAGGCATTATTTACTGGGCGAGAAATTCGAACTATACACCGATCATCAATCCTTGAAATATCTGTTCACTCAGAAAGATCTAAACTTGAGACAACGGCGTTGGTTAGAATTCCTTGCAGCATACGATTTTGAAATTCTATACACTCCAGGGAAGGCCAATGTTGTAGCAGATGCGCTCAGCAGAAAGAATGAAATCATCGCCAGTTTTGTCATCACGTCTTCATTAATTGACCGGATCTCGACCCTTCAAAAAGACGATGAATTTATTCAAAGAGTCAGTCAAAGAGTCAAAGGAGGTGAATCCACAAGTTTCCGACTCGATGACAAAGGAGTTCTAGGATTAAAGGGCAGAATTTGCATCCCAAATCTTCCTGAGCTCAGAAGAGAAATACTTGATGAATGCCACAAGTCCAAATTAAGTATCCATCCGGTGTGAGCAAAATGTATAACGATATCAAACGCACGTTCTGGTGGAGAGCTTTGAAAAGAGATATTTCATTGTATGTTAGTAGATGCCCCACTTGCCAGCTAGTTAAGAGCGATCAGCAGAAATTAGCTGGACTATTACAACCCTTAGAAATTCCAGGATGGAAGTGGGAACAAATCTCGATGGACTTCATTGATGGTTTGCCTCGAACTAAGAAAGGAAACGACAGTATATGGGTAATTGTAGATCGCTTCACGAAGACTGCCCATTTCATACCTGTCCGATCCAACAAAACGACTCAAAGTTTAGCACAGATTTACTTCAAGGAAATAGTTAAACTACATGGGGTGCTGCTCAATATAGTCAGTGATAGAGATCCCCTGTTTACTAGCAAATTCTGGGAAGCATTCCAGACGGAATTGGGATCCAAATTGAATCTAAGCACCGCTTATCACCCTCAGACAGATGGCCAAACTGAGCGGGTAAATAGAATTCTAGAAGATTTACTGCGGGCTTGCGTTATTGATTTTGGAGGCTCATGGGAAGATCACTTACATTTAGCTGAATTCTCTTACAACAATAGCTATCAAGCAAGTTTGGGAATGTCTCCATTTGAAGCATTATACGGTAGACCGTGCAGATCTCCCGCATGTTGGGTAGAACCTGGCAACAGACTTGTGTTAGGGCCCGATATGATTCAAGAAGCATCGGATAAAGTCGATTTCATTAAGAAGCGATTAAAAACCGCGCAGAGCCGACAGATAAGTTATGCTGATGCGAGAAGAAGGGATATATCGTTTGTCGTTGGCGATTATGTTTATTTAAGAGTTTCTCCAATGCGGGGAGTAATCAGATTTGGCAAGACTGGGAAGTTGGCACCGAGATTTATTGGTCCCTTTCCTATACTTGAACGGATTGGAACTCTTGCATATAGGGTTTCATTACCTGATTGGTTGCCTGGTGTGCATGATGTGTTCCACGTGTCTCAACTCAGAAAACATGTTCATGATCCAGATCTTGTTGTGGAAGAAGCAGCGCAACAGGATATTGACATAACTCCAGAATTAGCACTCAGAAGAGAGCCATTAAAGATAGTTGGCAAAGAAACTAGAGAGCTAAGGAGGAAAAAGATTCATCTAGTCAAAGTGCAGTGGAGTAGTGATCCTAGAGACTGTACTTGGGAAAGAGAAGAAAGCATTAAACAAGCCTATCCCAAATGCAGAGTGGACATCTCTAACTAACTCCGGTGCAAGGTACCTTTACAATACTTTGCATTTACATTTTATTTCCTACTTTGCTGTTATTTCCTTTTCGAGGACGAAAAGTTTTAAGTGGGGGAGATTGTAATAACCCGGAAAATGTGAACCAGTTTAAATTTTTTAAATTAGGTTATTACCAAAGAATTTGAATAGTTGAAATAGCATATTTCAATAAAATATAGAATTGGGTATGGTATTGCAGTTTGAAATTTTGAATACAAACTTTGTCTGACTGTACCGGGTGGAAAATATAACGGATTTTAGCGAAACTGAAAATATTTAAATCTGTTTATGAATATCTTTCTAACGAATCCGAAAAATCGAAATTTCATAACGGAAATCAAAAGTTATGGCCAAATGAATTTTCAGAAAGGTCGCTATATAGCATATATAGCCCTTGAAAATTGATATTTTGCATACGACCTCGGAATTCGACGAAACCACTTTTGTTGGGTCCGGGATGTCAAATTATTGCTAAGTTTCAAGTTTCATAATTTTTGAATCTAGTATGTGAGCGGGGCAAAAGAAAATGTGATTGGTCAAATTCTGTTAAAAAGGGTCGGCCTAAAAATGGCCGTTTTTCAAACGAGCTCAGAATTCGACGAAACTGGTTTTGTTAGGACCGTATCGTCAAAACAAAGCTAGATTATTTTTCTGGAATTTTTCGATTCAGTTTGTGGCCCTGGCAAATTGAAATGTACGTTTAAATTAAATATTAAATGTTTTATATTTTAATTTGAAAAATAACTGACTATAACAGTCGAATTGGCCAACAAAACATATCCCATTGTGTCCGGAATGGGGGTATTTAGCTAGGGGCGACAGTCGTTGGGTTTAAAAAGGAGTTTGTTTGAGAAAACACTATTTAAAATTTACTATATAGCTCGGACCAATAGGATTTTTCTTTACAAAAAAAACTCGGAAAAAACCCTAGCCGCCAGCGATTTGGACGACGCACGAAGCTCGAAACTTCTCGTCGCTTTTGCCGCCGCCACAGTCCGTTTCGCCGCCTCCGCCAGTTGAAGCTTCTGATTGCCTCCGCCCCCTCTATAAATCCGACCAAGCCTCGGCTCAATCCATCAACTGTACGCGTCGAATTTCGAGGAGGAAGTCGCGCCCTTTGGAGCGCCGCCGCGACTCGCAGGAGCCACCGAGTTCATCGCCACCACCGCCGATCGGAAGGTGATTCGTAGCCCTCTGACGCCGTGTGGTCTGATCGAAGCAACGAGGTACGGTTTGGCTTAAAAATCAAGACCTAGTTTTGAAGCTTTGAAAACTTTTCTGATATAAATTTCTGAAATGAAAATAACACTTTTAAGTGTTGCAAAACTTTGAAAAATCATATCTTTTTAGTGTGTTAACGAAATTCGATGAAACAGGAGACACCGTGACCGTAAGGAGGCTCTCTACATTCTAGAAGAAGCCGCGGATTTTTCTGATCTTCCTACGATATTTAGCACTGCAATAACCAATGTGAGGAATCTAAACTATTTGTGTGAATGCAATCGCGTTGTATAAATTATATAAGCGAAGTGTAAATTATATACGCATTGTATACCTCATGTACATGTGTTGTATAAGTTATATTAGCGATGTATAAATTATACAAGCGTTGAATGAAACATATATGCTTTGAATTGTGATGAAATGCAAGTGAATTATTATATTATATATATATATATATACTCCCCTCGTCCACAGACCATGGACGATATTTATTGCTTGTGATTGACGTAATATTATATGGTATGACGAATGGTTGGAAATAATTGTTTGTGGTTGATATTATGGTTGAAAAATACCTTTGTGGTTGAAAAATACCTTTGTGGTTGAAAAATACCCTCTTGTGGTTGAAACAAATTAGAATAGGATTGTGGAATTGAAAATAAAACATGCCGCCTGCGTGCGAACTAGATGTATGATCCCCATTGTCAAAAACCGCGAGGTTTTAAGGTCGAGCGAGGAGCCGTACTAGGGACGGTCCCGGTTTTAACTACCCTGCCGTTATGCTGTCGAAATTTTCTGAAATATACATGTGTTAGAATAATTCATTCATTGAGTTGAAATTCATGTGTTGAATATTATTTGAATTTAAACAAATAGCTTTAGCGATAAAAATCACATTTTTATATATATACAATCCATAGCGAATATTCATGTGTTGAGTTGCAATTCATTCGTTGAGTTGAAATTCATGTGTTGAATATTATTTGAATTTAAACAAATAGCTTTAGCGATAAAAATCACATTTTTATATATATACAATCCATAGCGAATATTCATGTGTTGAGTTGCAATTCATTCGTTGAGTTGAAATTCATGTGTTGAATATTATTTGAATTTAAACAAATAGCTTTAGCGATAAAAATCACATATATATATATATATATATATACAATCCATAGCGAATATTCATGTGTTGAGTTGCAATTCATTCGTTGAGTTGAAATTCATGTGTTGAATATTATTTGAATTTAAACAAATAGCTTTAGCGATAAAAATCACATTTATATATATATACAATCCATAGCGAATATTCATGCGTTGAGTTGCAATTCGTTCGTCGATTTGAAATTCATGTGTTGAATGTTATCGTATTTTAAAATAAAATGAATCGACAATGAAAACTATATTTTTATTGTGAATATGGAGTGTTAAAAACATTCACGTGTTGAATTAATATTTTTGATGATAAAAATATTTCTTTTGTCATGTATATGCTTAGATAAAAATACACACGTGTTGAAATAAATAATAGTTTGCTAGAAATATTATTATTAGCTTTGTTCTGCATATATATACATGTGTTGAACAGGAAAAATGGATTAGCTGTAGAGTAAAGAAATTATTTGCGTGCCCGACAAATAGGTAAACCTTGATGAGTTGGCTGCGCAATTTTATTTTTATATCAACTCCTGTGAATGCCATTGGATGCGGAGTGCTGGTTATTCTGTGTGAAATAATAAATATCGCCATAGGATAGTAACAATTAATTTTGAACTACACTACATGGCATACTTCTTGACGATAGGCATACTTCATCATATTCCACATAAGCAATTGGAGCTTGTGTGACGAGGTGGAAGATTTACCATACGAGCGAGAGGCTTGTATGGCGATGACTATATACTACAGGTTGAACTGATGACTGATATGGACTATATAAAATATAACGATAAATGGCCAGATTAATAAAAACCCCACACGGGTCTGGAGTTGACAATAATCACGTCGCTCTAGTTATTAGATACGGCACATGGACTATTTATTTCCACACGGAAACGGGGTGACGAGAATTGTAAAGACCCGCAAATCCCCGCCCTTTGAATCGACCATAAACCACACAGGTCTGATCCAAAAAGTGGAAACCTACGAATAGTTTAACTTTGGGCATACAACACATTACAACAGATAACAGAAGACTTTTATAACACTATAATAAATGTTACATCAGAGTACAAAATATATATATCAGAGTACATGGGAATAAAATTACAGCGGAAGAATAAATTACAATAAATGAATACATTGCAGCGGAACTAATCTCAGTGGAAGGCTGTCAACATTATGGCCACCGCTTCAGTCTTCAATCCAGGATCTTGTTTTATATATCTGTCAAATAAGCTACTCGACTGCCCGTGTGGAAAGAGGGCACCCGAGTTTGCAAAGTGAAACAAACTACAAGTCAGTCGTGGGACTGGTGTGAGAATTCTTAAACTAATCTTAATTAATAATAAGGCTAATCACAGGACCACGCCACTTTCGCGGAACAGGTTTTCTCCTATGAATTGCCAGTGCATGACTAAAGTAAATCGTCAAAATAACGCAATGCTTTTTAGAAAAATGAAACCATTATAAGACCCAAGTCCCATTACACAATGCAACGCAAACCGGAGGATAGGGTTTTACCTTATAATGATCAAAAGATGCTTGATACGATAAACACGGTATTATATAATAATAGTGTGCAACCAATTTGAAATACATCAAAGTAAATGTATCAATCCTAGATGGCATGAGTGCCCCATCCCACTATGTCGCCATATATAGGTATACAATCAAAACCGCGTGATGTCGTATTGGAAATTTGGGTTTCCATCTGAGTCAAGGCTAGGGAGGAGATCCTTACCGATTCGAGACACTCTAGCAAATGCCCCAGGATTGGTACTCTGTCCAACCCTTGGATCCTGCAGGGCCGGTCCATACGTTAACGCTTAATGGATTGGCAATTCCTGAACACACGCTCCCCGGTCCTTTTGGACCTATAATACGGCCAGTGGCGACCGCATAAACCGAGGCCTCGAAAAATCCAACAACCACAATGAATAAATGCCAGCGCTGGTAGGTCCCTGGCACTACTCTAGCTAGAAAGAAACGTGTGCACTCCCTGCGTTCCCTTCTCCCGTTTTAGACTCTACCGGGCTGTGAGGCTCGCGAAGTCACGATATACACAAAGCTATGCCTAAATAGACTGTGCTTTGATCATCAACCACAAGGCCTGCTTTTCAACAAAGCCTTGATCAATTGCATCTTAGCATGCCACATTGTCAGACTCTACCATATCATTGATCATCTACCAATATATATATAACCTCTAAGCTCATACGTCTTAGAGAAGGGGGTTAAATGAAGAATAAATTCTCCACCACCAAACAGAAATATATAATCAGTAGCATTCAACAAATACAGTAGAAAAGAATACAATGTCAGACACACAATCCCTTTACAAGTCCGCTCTGGGTCTGAGCGAAACAACGTGTCCGTCAATCTCCAAATACATTTGGACGATCATTACCAAATACCTTGCCTTGGGGTGTCCAGTCCCAATTCAAGATACCAGTCATCATCATCCCAACGATGTGAAAACTTCGGTCTTCAATTGCCATCTTCATCTTCGACTCTTGATCGTCGTGATGATTATTCAGAATGGGTTAACCCGGTCTTTCTGAATAACTCGCGTATTTTGTGATTAAAAATCAAATATTGGAAAATCACACATTACGCCACATTTCCCACTCAGAATATTCTTTTAATAAGATATTCATATTAAAAGATTCTCATTAATTTTATCAAAGATAAATTAATAAATTAACTCTTAATTTTTCCTTAAAAAAATTATTAAAAATTCTATATTTGATTTAATATCAAAAATCATTATTACAAGATCATTTATTTTAAGGAATAAATCTTGTTTTAAACGGGTTAAAGAACTCGTGTCATTTAAAACACAGTTCACGATAAACCCATAAATCAATTTCCAAAATATGGAATTCCACAGAAATCAATCAATACATAATCGATGTGAATTTTTGTATCGGACTAACAATATACATGGAATAACGGCAAAGCCTCTTAATTTCCATATATAATATCGGTCTTCTATTACAGAAGCCCATCTCGATTATCACCAATCGAATTTTCCACTTAATTCCAATTTAATTTTATTAAATTGGAAAACTAGATTTTTAGGAAATGCTCTTTTTAAATCTATAAAATAGATTTATAAATTCCAAATAATAATTTCAATGTAAATTGGATTAAAGGAGAAATGTCATTTAAAAACACCGTCCACGATAAATCCACTTCACATCTCAATTTATTTCATATCATAAAATAAGATTTGCAAATTCTAATAATCTTAAATAAAAGATTTCTCTTTAAATATTTATTATTATAAGAAAAACGTATTTTAGAGATAATCATTAAAAATATTCTTTATATAAAAGATTTTTACCTTTTACAAATATTCTTTGTTTAACATATACTTAATTAAAATATATATATATATTTAAATAAAAAGAATTTCTAATGTAAAAATATTCTTATTTAAAAGAACATCTGGATCGAAATGCGACTCAACCATTTACCATATAATTTGGATTATATGGATTTAACACACATCATATATAACAATAAAAATGTAATTATCAAGTCATCCATTTACATCCAAAGTGTAAATTCCAACTGTGTAAGCGTTAAAATTAAATAATAACGCTCATCACAGCCTGTCGATCTAACGATCAACATACAACTAAATATTGGGATTAGTGTATGTTAATATTCATCCCAACACCCGTGTGGGGTTTCATCCAACAAACAAATAATTAATTCATTTGTGCACTTGGGCGATGTGTGAAAATTATCGACCCAATCACATAAACAAGTCAGGTAACTTGTCTATGGCAGTGTAATACACAATATATAACACGACGATAAAACTGTCTCTTTTTATTGCATGTAAAATGTCAATAAAGATGAATTCTTTATTTCTATTCTTTTATCGCATCTAAAATGACGATAACAATAAAATCTTTATTTCAATTCCTTTCATTGTAAATAAATGAAAAGAAAAATGTAATCTTTTAATTCCATTGTAATAGGGAATACAATTAATAACAAAAATATAACTTTTCATTTCATGCTTTATTCGCACTAGAGAATGCAAATAAAGATTCAGCTTTTTGATTTGAGGTTTATTTACAACGGGGAATGTAAATAAAAAAATTTAACTTTTCATTTCATAAATTATTTGCATTAAGGATTTCAAATGAAAATGTATCCTTTATTCTCATGTTTTTATTTGCGTTGAGTAATGCAAATAAAAATGTAATATTTATTTTCTAGTTTTATCTACATCAAGAAATGTAAATAAAATAACTACTTCTTATTTTATGTTTATTTACATCAAGTGAAGTAAATAAATAAAAATTATAACCTTTATTTTAATGTTTTGTTCGCATTTAAAAACATGCAACAAAAATGAAACATTTGTTTTTAATAAATTTATTTGCAACTAAATTTGCAAACAAAATATAAATGTAATTTTTTTTTATTGTCTTGTTTGCTTGCAACTAAGGTTGCAAACAACAAATGAAATTTTATCTCTTTGTTTATTTGCATGATGGAATGCAAATAATATAAAAAATATAAATTAGTTTGCATCTAAATTTGCAAACCAAAAATGCAAATTTTATTTTCTTGTTTGTTTGCAACAAAAGTTGTAAACAAAAAAAAATGTAAATTTTTTTTCTTTCTTCTTGTTTTATTTGCATGGTAGGATGCAAATAAAATGTATTTTCTATTTTCTACGTTTCGTTTGCATCAAAAATTGCAACCAAAAGATATATTTTTCCTCTACTTTTGTTTGCATCTAAAATTGCAAACAAAAAGATATTATTTTCTTTTTTTCTATTTTTGTTTGCCTCTAAAATTGCAAACAAAAAGGTATATTTTTTTACTCTACTTTTGTTTGCATCTAAAATTACAAACAAAAGATATATTTTTTCTTTTTTTCTTCTTTTGTTTGCATCTAAAATTGCAAACAAAAAGGTATATTTTTTTCTCTACTTTTGTTTGCATCTAAAATTGCAAACAAAAAGATATTTTTTTTCTTTTTTCTACTTTTGTTTTATAAAATGTAATCATAAAATAAAACTGTCTCTTCCCTCTTACATGTAGTGTTTGCATTTAATTGCAACACGAAAATGTATATTTTAAATTTTAAGAAACGTTTTCATACAACACAAAAATGTATGTTTTAATTTTATGAAGTGTTTGCATATGTATGTAAACACAAAAATGTAAATCTTTTTTTATGAAGCGTTTGCACATGTATGCAAACACAAAAATAATGAAAATCATATATATTATTTCTTTCTACATTGAATTTTTATTACGAATTGTAATGAGATGAGTTCCTATACTTTGTTGACATTAAGGAATGCAACAATACACTTTCCTTTTCCATCATATAAAATTTTTGTTTGAAAACACAAATCCAAATGTTAATCAATTAACGATGTAAATATTTGTGTTAGGGACACAAGTGAAATACTTTTGATGTACGGTACATGTATTTGTGTTGGGAACACAAGTAAAAATAAATAAAATAAAATTTCAATGGCAGTGCATTCATTTGTGTTTAAGACAAAAATAAAAATAAAACTTTGATGACGAAGTATTTATTTGTGTTTAAGACAAAAATAAAAATATAACTTTGATGACGAAGTATTTATTTGTGTTTAAGACAAAAATAAAATAAAATTTCAATGGCGGTGCATTCATTTGTGTTTAAGACAAAAATAAAAATAAAACTTTGATGACGAAGTATTTATTTGTGTTTAAGACAAAAATAAAAATAAAACTTTGATGACGAAGTATTTATTTGTGTACAAAAATAAAAATAAAACTTTGATGACGAAGTATTTATTTGTGTTTAAGACAAAAATAAAAATAAAACTTTGATGACGAAGTATTTATTTGTGTTTAAGACAAAAATAAAAATAAAACTTTGATGACGAAGTATTTATTTGTGTTTAAGACAAAAATAAAAATAAAACTTTGATGACGAAGTATTTATTTATGTTTAAGACACAAATAAAAATAAAACTTTAACTTTGATGACGAAGTATTTATTTGTGTTTAAGACACAAATAAAAATAAAACTTTGATGACGAAGTATTTATTTGTGTTTAAGACACAAATAAAAATAAAACTTTGATGACGAAGTATTTATTTGCGTTTAAGACAAAAATAAAAATACAACTTTGATGACGAAGTATTTATTTGTGTTTAAGACACAAATAAAAATAATTCATATTCCTGTGTAAATGTATGTGCCAATATATAAATAAAAAGACATTTTTTTTTATAAACTTTTATGTTTAGACATTTCTTTTGAATATTGTTATTTGTGTTGAAACACAAATATAAAATGAACATCTTTCATACATGTAGATTTTTGTGTTGAAACACAAAAATAAAGTAAACTTTTTTTCTTTTCATGTAGATTTTTGTGTTGGAACACAAAAATAAAATAAACATTTTTCTTGTAGATTTTTGTGTTGGAACACAAAAATAAAATAAACACATTTTTTCCTCATGTATACTTTTGTGTTGGAGCACAAAAAATAAAATAAACAATCTTTTTTTTTTGTATAATTTTTGTGTTGGAACACAAAAATAAAATAAACAATCTTTTTTTTTCATGTGTATATTTTCCATCGCAATATGAATATTGGATTGATTATCAAACTCAATTCAATAAAAATCAAATCTGAAATAAACGTATCCAAGTTCGCACAACAACCAATACAACAACACATTCATCAAACAGAAAATCAACATAACATACTATACAATTCAGATCTGAACGAATATTATATAATAAATAAATTAATCAACTAATTAATCTAAATTAAAGAAATCTCACCTTCCGTTAATTCATATCTAAAGATTCAAACAGTCCAGAAAATGTTCCAATCAGCCTCAAACCATTCTATTTGCTGTTACGATTCCAATGTTTTTGAAATCGCCAAATTCTAAGTTGAAATGAACGATTCATGGTCAAAACAAGTTTTTAAAATAATTTAAATTAATTAATTAGTTAATTAATTAAGATAATTACCCTTCTTCCTCCTCAAATAGGATCGGCCGTACTTATGAGAATGGAGAGGAGAAGATGGTGGCTCCAGAGAAGATCTAACCTTATGAGAATGGAGAGGAGAAGATGCTCTTTGATTTGGTATAGGAGTTAGGATTTAATTTGAAGAGAAGAGGGAGAAAGTGGCACAAGAATTTTCGGCCATGAAGAGAATAGGGGGCGGCGGCTACTAATTGAAGAAGATGAATAATGATTTAGTTAGGGTTCTCCTCTTTTTTATATTATGTAATTGTTGATTTTTCAAAAAAAACCATTCCTCTCAAATTATTTAGAATCCAGTCCAACAAAAGCTACCCTACCCAATAACCCCTAATCCGGATCCATCTAGCCATGTCCCGCAGGCCCAAAAGGTTGTCTAAGCCCTCATTTTTCGAATTTAAAATTAATTCTTTTTATTATTTAATTCGGACACAATCAAAAATCCGCCGAGGCCACATACGGACTCCGAAAAATCTAAAAAAAAATATTTTTAGCTTTCTTATGACGATACGGTTCCAATGAGACTAATTTCATCGAATTCTGAGACTGTTTGAAAAATAGCTATTTTTAAGTCGATTAAAATTTGACCGTAAATTGACAAAATAGAAATCCTTTTGCCACGGCCACAAATTAATTCCAAAAATTATGAAAAATTAAACTTAACAATATTTTGACATTCCGGATCCAACAAAAGTGGTTTCGTAGAAAACAGAGGTCGTTTGAAAAATGACTATTTTTAAGGCCAATATATTTAATATTAAAAAAAAATAAACAAATAAATCTCGAAACTCAAAATATATAAGTGTTTACTGTTTTTCAATGTAGAAACATCATTCTGAACTCAATGGAAGTGGTTTCGAGTTCAAATTCCTTCGTATGCAAAAAGTAGCATTTTGACCTTTATAAATTTCATAGCGACCTTTCTAAATATTGAATTGGCCATAACTTTTGATTTCCTCTATGAAATCTCAATTTTTCGGATTCGTTGGAAAGATATTTTTAAATAGATTCTAATATTTTTGGTTTCACTAAAATCCGTTAAATTTTGCATCCTGTATGGTCAGTCAAAGTTCAAGTTTGACTTTTCAAACTACCGCGCTATTTCTAACTCTTTTGTTAATTAAAATTAAATCATTCATTCTAACTTCGATTTAAATCAAATTTGTGATCATTATTATTTAAATAAATAAATTATATTGTCAAAATTCATTAAAATTTTCTAAAATAAAAATTTTAAATTGGTCCTGATTTTTGCGGGTTGTTACAAGAATTTATTCTCTGGAGTGATTATCTATACATGCTCCCCCGTAAACACCAGAATATATCACTATAAATATGTGGATGCTTTTTAGGATTTATTGGGTACCTAACACGGCCCAATAAATTTCCAAACCCCTCCCCGTACAAAGGAGGTTATGGCGAAATTTTTCGAAATATTAAGGCGTTAGTGAAATATTTGAAGTGAAAACGAAGTAGAAAATTTGGAATGAACTATAGTTGAAATTATAGAATGAACTATATTTATATATATAAAAATATAAATATAATTAAAAGGAATAGAGGCCGTGCAGTTCGTGTTTCGGAATCGTTATTTGAAACGATTAGTGCGAGAAATCCGACCATCGGATTTTCCCGAAACCCCAACCGCTGGGTTCGCCTTGGAAATATCTTCCCAACGGCACCAACCTTGTAAAAATCCAACGGTTGGATTGTCCGGAATGTTTAATTCAAATCTGAAGAAAAACAGCGCCAGAATCGTTTATATTTATATATAAATATAAATATAATTAAATTAAATCGAATAACGACGCTGCAGTTCGAATTTTGAAAACGTAACTTCAAACGACTAGTGTGGGAGATCCGACCGTCGGATTTTCACGAAACTGGAACCGTTGGGTTCGCTTTGGGAATATCTTCCCACTGTTATGGACTTTGTAGAAATCCAACGGTTAGATTTTCCGATATGTGTAAAACAAATTAGGGGGAAAACAGCGCCAGTGCCACGGCACGACCTGAAACGTCGTTTAATTAAATATGGCCATTTTTAAATAAATAAAAATGGCGAAAAATCGTTATAAAATATTATAAGCAACATAGATTGCAAATAAACCAATTGGGCTTGAATTGTTTGATATTTGATGGTTGTACGTGTTTGACACGAAAATAACACTAAAGAACTGAAAGATGGATGTCGAATAATATAACCATAGAAAGAATCGATTTAAATTCTAATGACGTGAATTATTTGAAAAGGCCGAGCTAACCCTCATTTCAAATAATTTATCGAGCGATTCGAATTGGGAAATGCAAAGACGATTCAAGACCGACGATCTTCGTATCGGTTGGATGGGCGCTGCCGAGGTTCCTGACCGGAGTAGCTACCGGAAAGGGACGGAAGTAGTAGCCGTCTGAACGTATGTGTTGATTGTACGGATATACGAGGAATTGACGCCTCCGGTTTCGTTCAGACCCAGAACGGACTTGTAAATGGACTGTGTGTCTTACATTGGATTTTGTTCTATACTGATTGATCTCTGTTATATACATATCTGTATGGCGGCGGAGAATTTATTCTTTTGCTTAACGCCCTTCTCTGAGACGTACGAGCTCAGAGGATATATATCGATAGAAATCAGTCGTATGGAGTGGATTGCCTATGTGGCATGCCAAGATGTTATGATCAAGGCTTCTGTTGAAAAGCAAAGTCTTGTGGATGATGATCAAAGCACGGTCTACGTGGCCTAGCTTTGTGTATTTCGTAGATTCGCGAGCCTCACACCTCGGTATGAGTTAAAAACGGGATACAGACCGCTGGGAGAGCACGACGTTTCTTTCTAGCTATGGTGGTGTCAGTGACTTACCAGCCCTGACATTTATATCTATTTTTCACCTATGTGGTTGTTGGAATGCGAGGCGCCTCGATTATAGGTCTGTAAGGACCGGGAAGCGTGTGTTCAGGAATTGCCAATCCTCAAACGTAAGAGAGGACCGGCCCAGTCGATCCAGGGTTGCCCAGAGTGCATAGTCCTGAGACGTTTGCTAGAATGTCTCGAAGCGGAGAGGAGCTTGCCCCTTGCCTCGACTCATGACGGAAATCCAATTTCCAATACGAAATAACGGACTTGATTGTAGAACTAGTATGGCGACATAGTAGATGGTAGCTATGCCGCCTATGATTGGTATTTATGATGCTATTCGCTTTTGAAACATATATGCACTAGTAATAATATCAATCGATTTTGCTTTATACGTATCAAGCATATTTGGCCATTATAAGGTAAAACTCTATCCTCCGGCTTGCGTTGCATTGTATGATGGGACCTGAGTCTTATAATGGCTTCATTCTTTCTAAAAGCATTTCGTTGTTTTAAAAGAATTTACTTTGTTTTAAATGCACTAGCAATCACTGGAGTAAACCCGTTCCGCGAAAGTGGCGTGGTCCTATGATTTGCTTATTACTGTTGTTTAAACTGTTAAATAGATTCCTCATACCAGTCCACATGACTGACTCGTTGTTTGTTTCACTTTGCAAACGCGGGTGCCCTTATTTTCACACGGGCAGCCTAGTACACAAGTGACAGGTTGTTTTTGGCTCTGCACTGTTGCATGGAGTGCATTTTTGGCTCATGGCGAGGATGACTTCACAGAGATGACTTTGACATTTTCCGCCATTACTATACTTATATTATGATTCCGCCACGGGCGATGCAGACTGATTTACTTTCCGTACTTCTTATTGTATGTATATGTACCGCCTTCGGCGATGTAGACTGAAACCCCTATTATGTCTCACTGCATGTATGTATTCCGCCTCTGGCGATGATGACTGATCACTTTCCTTTTTATTTACTAAGTTATATCCCACGCTATGCTATTCTGATGTTATTACATGTTGTGATTCCGCTGTCATATCCATGTAAAATTATTCTATTTATTGTTTCTGCTATTATCTGTACTCTGCTATGATGATTAATGTGTTATATTCCAATGATTATCCTTAATACCGCCCCTCGGATTTTGGGATCGTCACAGTTCAGGTCCTTACAGATATGCTTGGAGGAGCTTGAAGCAGGAGGCTTCAGGGTTATATAGCTATTGTTATTTCCGTTATGTGTAAGTGTTGTACTTTGATAATGTTATTCTATGTATATACACTGTTTTATTGCAAAGTTATGTTATGTATTATATTTTATTCATTCCGCTATGAGATTCGTGTTTACTCTGATTGTGTTCTTCTTCTATTCTAATTTCCTATCTTATCTATTCTCACCCTCTAACTTCTTTCTATTAATGATCAGGAATTTCCGATGTTTGAATAGTCGACATGGTAGTTTTGTGTTGATTTTCAGAGTCGAAAATCCCTGTTCGTTACAGTGGTATCAGAGCTGAAGGTTAAGTGATTACCTTGGCTCTGTGGTGTGACTTAGTAGAGATGGGTTTAGTAATACCCTAGATTGAGTTTGAGTGTATATATACGAGTGAACATATTTGTAGATTTTATAAAAATTGTTTTATATTGTGGAGATTTATTAGTTGAGTAGTTTGTGAATTCTTGTCGATCAGTTTGATCCACTGTACCGATAGGGGCTAACAAACACTCGAATACGATGAACCGACACAGTATGTTAATTTGATGTAAAAGAAAGGTATTTCTTGGAATTATTGTCATATATTGGCTGTGTTGGCTGATTGTTATTGAAATGGTTATATAAATAACCAACTTGAGTTCGCATAATTTAAAAGAAGAATAATTAAATCTGAATTAAATTAGAATTGGAATCAAAATTCTAGAAAAAAATGGGGAAAAAGTGATTGTAAGTTGATTTGAGTTAAGTATAAGAAGATTTAAGATCCTGGGAGATTTTAAATTGTTTACAGTATCGTGATTGATATTTTGAAATAGATTTCAAAATGGAAACGTTTAAATATGGTTTTGAAAAGTGATATAGTATTGAACTCACTTCGATAGCTGGGAAATAACTCTGATGATGCTGGCCACATCATCAATGTTCATTTTCGAGTTGTAAGTGACGAATTACTACCAAAGATTTTGTGTTGAATTGTTTTGAGAAAACAAGTTGTTTTGATTTCCGAAAAGGAATATTCATTTTTGAACAAAAAAATTTGTTTAAATCCCCAGGAAGATAGTATGAATTAAAAACAAAGTTAAAGGAATTTGTGAAAGCAAATATGAATTGAATTGAAACAAATTAACTGGAAATTGAATTGGAATATAACACATCAAGTAGAATCAGATTTTTGAGTTGTGAGTTAGGAAATCTGAAATGGTATTGGATTGGTGAGTTAGGAATTTGGAATCGAGAATGAAACTTGAGTTTGAAATGGAAATTGGCTTGTTTAAGCGAATAGCTGTGTTGAGGTTAAATTGATCAGAAGTTGATTGGGATGACTTTGGTATATGCTGAATTGGCAGCAGAATAAAAGAATTTAATGACATTCCCGACAAAAAGGTACACGTTTATTTTTATGGATTTGTTGATTTATGGGCCGATTTGGCAAGCCGCTTGGCTGTTTGATTTTATTTTGGATTGGAAAGGGCCTAGAGAGGCGAATTGGGGTTTGAACTATTGACCGGTACAAAGGAGGTGCTGGCGAAAATTTTCGAAAATTTCGGGTGTTAGAGAATTTTTAGGATTATTGAAAATTTTCAATAGTAGGAATAAATTAGTAATTTAATTGAAATCAATTAATTCAGTTAAAGCTGAAGTTAAAAGAAGAAACAAATAATTTGTACTAGTCAATGGGGTTGGTTCTCTACCTTAGCAATTTCGAGGACGAAATTATTTTAAGGGGGAAAGAATGTAACGACCCGCACTTTTCAGCGATATAAATAATTTATTTAATTATTTAAATAATGGTTTGGTCATTTAAAACGACCAGAATTAAATAATATTGAATATTTAATTAATAATATATAATATAATAATGTATTTGATTTCTGAAATAGTCAGAAATGTGGAATTCACAAAATAGTGTGAATTGGATTTTCTGTGATATTTAATTCAGTTTAGAATTGAATTAGAATAACGGATATATTATTTGAACAGTAGTTTGAACGTATAATTATAATATAATTATAATCGAGCTCGAAATGGCGCTGTAGTTCGCTATTTGGCAATTTGAACTTCAACTGAATGTACAGGATTCGTTTTAAATCGGATTTCTGTGAAACAAGAAACGTTAGGAGTTGGTGAAGTGTATTTTTCTAATGGAAGAGAAAAATCGAGATTTCATCATGTAGATTTTGAGTTGTGTTCAAATCAAATTTTCAAATAATCGTTATAGAATCGTTCATCGACCATAACAGCATATTTGAAATAACTGCATGCTGGATTCGAATTTAGACAAGGTTCTTTTGAAACGTAATGATAATTTAATTTTTAGGATTTTACTGTAACTTTTAAATAATTTAAATCACAACTTTTTATTTGGAGTATTTTGCACCCTGTAACAACATTTTGGGGTTTCACAATATGAGTTAATCTACCGATATTATTATATTTTTGGGATCGTGGCACCTCACTGAGTATGATAGCAGTTTTATTTTTGTCCATAACTGTCCATAAATAAACGGAATTCGGTGTAACCGGTACCACATTAACTTTAACCATTTTGTACCCAACGTAATAATAACCTTACACATAATAACATTATTTGAAATTGAGGTCAAAATTTGATGGAACTACTAGATACAAGTTTATCACTAACATGTGAATTTGCATTGTTCCTCAAAACGCACTGCTTAGTTAAAGCTATGAACACCGATACATGTTGATACGTGGCAAATGTTGTCAATATGTTAGATTACCAATTTTTTTTCTTATCACAACTTGAAATATAGTATATGTAGAAGACAGTATATAACATGTACAGCACCGCCATGTTCACATCAGGCCTTAATTTTAAATGAGCATGCTTCTGTTGTATGGATCTGAAGTTATCCTTAAAAATCCTTTCTTCACGTGAATGTGGATCCGAAGTATCCCTGCAAGTCCTTTCTTCATGTGAATACATCTCTGTATATTTTCTTAGCTAAGTAGTATTGTTATATTTAATTCTTTTATGTTTTCTTGACATTTAAGGTTCATACTACTGTCTCCTGTCCAAAATGCTGCGTAAAACCCATTTCCATCACAAGCTATCCTCCTAGGTCTTAACCCCTGCCTATGCTTTCATATTCAAGACAAGATGGGTAGAAACGAAAACTCATGGCAGATAGTAGCTGCCCTATACGCTGCTGTACACATGAAAATGAAGGCGCATGGCAGACTACCCTTATCCTAACCGTACCCTATAATCCTACTACGTGCGAGCCAAGTTGTTCATATCTATAAATACATACAAGGGATGCCAATTCTTTTCTGGAAACAAATCCGCTGTTCTCTCCTTTCCTTCTGAATCATTTCGAAAGGGTAAATGGAAATCGTGACTTCACGAAAACAGCAAACAAAAACTTGAATTTCTCTTTTCTTTAGAGAGTAAAACCGAAAACTCAAAGGTCATGAAGAAGAATAAAAAAGAGAGAAAAGAAGTTGGTGAAGCTCGGTTGCGGTTTGGTAAACAATAGAAGATGATGGGGATGTGGTGAACTGGTACGTGCAGTAAACAAACACTATAGTCTCGGTTTTGGAGTTTAAAGTGAAGTGGCAGAAGTAAAAGAATGGATGGGAGAGACGGTTGTATGGGATACGGATATGGGCTATTTATATGGGTATGCGGGCCAAGGAAGTAATGTGAAGGCTCGATCAGAAAAAAACAAAACAAAAAAAGGAAACATGAGGAAGTATATGTTTGCCAGGGGATCCAAGGATTATACATGCGTTCTGGCTTATTGGATTATTGAGCTTTGGCATTGGGCTTGAAAAAGCGTGAGGTGAGGTTCACTTGTAATATGGTTCTGTTATACGGTTTAAGTCTAAGTAGATAGCACGTTGTTTAAATTGACAACTGACACTGCGTATGGTAAGGGAGTTATTTATATAATTTGATTAATTTAAAGAATTAGATTAAAAAAGTAAGTACGGTGAATTAATTTAATAATGATAATTCATTCAAGGTTATAACATGAGTATATATTTCGTACTATATATGAAACAGATGAACAGATTACGTTGAATTTATATTGGAAAAGACCACACGTACAAACTAGTTTGGAGCTATTGGAAGATCGGTTCAATTTTAAGCAAAATAAACCACCTGATCCGGTCTACCGACCGTTAATCATTTATTTAACGATAAACCACCAAGGTGAGTAACTCTCACTAACTCTGCACAACTTATCTTTTTATAACGTACTTTCAAAACTGATAAATGATGGTTGTTTGCTGTGTGTTGGTTGTTTGGTTGAACTGCTAGTCAGTTGATTGAAAATATAGATAATGATATAGATCTAAATCGTTAATCAAATATTGATTCGGTTTAGCAGAATATTTCATAGTGAAATGAAATTGACGTTAATTTTATTGTTTAACATCTGTGGATGCAGGGAAACAGGTCGGAGGGACCCAACTGGGTTCCTCAACAATTATTTTACTATTTTGTCATATATTGTGTTATATGATGTGATATGAAATCTGTTGTTGATTTTGTATGGTTGAATGATACTGATCATTGTTATATGGTATGTTAAACACCATAAGGAATACTGGAATGGTAAAAAGGAAATTTTCAATGTTATATTGGAAAAAAAGAAATATTTATAAAATCAAAAGATTTTATAAAAAGAAAATATTTATCTAGAAATAAAATAGATTTAAAAGGGATATTTATTTGTTAATCAAATAGATAGAATTGAAAAGAAATATTTGTAAACCATTTACAAATTGAATTGAAAAGGGATATTTATTTGAAATAAATAGAATAGAAAGAGGAAATATTTGTAAAACAAATAGAAAAGGGAATAGTTAGATTATCAAAAGAATTACTTATAAAATAAATAGATTTTATATAAAAAGAAAATATTTTATAGAATAAATAGAATCATCAAAAAGGGATTTATTTTGTAAATAAATAGATTATAAAAAGGAATGTTTGAAAGGTGACTAGGATGGTATAAAAGAAGAATTTTACATTTGACAGATTTAAACCCGTGCTTCGCACACGGGTATAACGGGCTATGGATTTAAAGCAAAGATTTTAAATAGAATATGTTTTAACAGATAAAGTAAGAAGATAATTTATAAATAATATTTTATAAATTAAATGAAATATTTATCATTGTATAAATAGAATATATAAGTCAGGAGTTATAAAGAGAAGCAAGAATCGATTTCAACATCGATATTTGAAACTGAATAATCAGTACGAGTTAATCAGTTAGATTAAACTGATTAGAGTTAGAATTAATCGAACTAGAGTTAACTGAACATAGTTAATCGAATTAAAATTAATTGAATATTAGTTATTCAATTAGAGTTGATCGAACATAGTTATTTGAAATAGAGTTAGTCAAACAATAGTTATTTAGGATGAATTGCCATTTTGTACGACTGCTAGCGAAATTCGCAGGGTTGCAGATAGCCTATAGCGGTCGGATGTTTCCTGAGGAATCAGGTGTAACCATTGTGATCGCTGCGATCTAGAGTAAAGCGAATTGCGTTAAATTAAATATTAGCCATTCGAAATAAAGTTAAAACAGACATAGTTATTCGAATATAAATTAGTCGAATATTAGTGATTAGATAGGAGTTAAATAAGTAGAGTTAGATAAGTTGAGTTAATTGAGTTGAGTTTGCCAAGATGAGTTAAACAAACCGAGTTAATCCAAGT
The DNA here is from genome assembly GCA_030737875.1 of Allium sativum. Taxonomy (NCBI): domain Eukaryota; kingdom Viridiplantae; phylum Streptophyta; class Magnoliopsida; order Asparagales; family Amaryllidaceae; genus Allium; species Allium sativum. The sequence continues at coordinate 215,107,169 of CM060916.1, read as the reverse complement.
GAGTAAATCCAAAGGAGTTATTCGAAATAGTTTATTCGAATAAAATTAAAGTAGTTAATCGAATATAGTTTATTCGAAAGGAGATTAATCGAATGTAAATCATTCGTAGAAAGTTAATCGAATGTAAATCATTCGAAGAGATATTTTCGAATATAGTTATTCGAAGAGAGATTTTCGAATATAAATATTCGGAAAGGAGTTACCAAATAGAGAGTATTTGAAAAAGAGGATTATACATTGGATTTGATTTTATCGAATTCGGGAAAAGTATATTTACTTTTCGTTTTAATCAAGATTTACTTATTTATGAATAAATTAGTGGTTTAGTTATTTAGTTAAATTAAGAAATAAAAGTTATATTTTGAAAGTAGATATTTAGGAAGAAGGGATTATAACGCTATAGTATAATCAATGTTTTAAAATAAAGAAGGGGATTCATAAATAAAATCCGAGTTAAGTAAGGAAGCGTTAAAGATTTGAAAGGTGAACTTTGTCTATTTCGAGGATAGAAGCGTTGTTCAGTTAAGGTCTGAGAGGTAATTATACCCCAACTTGATTGACTTCGTTTTTAACTAAGGAATGGTTAAAGTTCGGTAGTGAAGATTGGTTAAGTGAATTGAGCCAATGAGTGAGATGGTTTGAATTGGCTTAGTGATGTTTTATTTAAACATCTGTTTAAATCAAATGAATAAATTTTGGAAACATTTTCCAAATATAACCAGAGATATTTTCTAATCATAGAAAAGGAGATGTTGATGAGAAAGAATACTGGAATGTCAATAATACGTGAAACGGAGATGGAAATGTTTTCCAATGATTGATGATGTATATTTTCTAAATTTAGAAAATAAGAATTTACCAATATATAGAAAGGGTAAAATGGATAAATTAATGATAGTTAAATCAAAAGGGAAAATTTTGAATGATGATTGATTGATATAATTTCCATCTGGAAGTAATATCGCTGGTTGCACACCTGTTTTTCTTTGATAGTTAAATCACCGACTATCGAAGTTTTTGACCATTTATCGTTGTCAATATGGAGAGTCCGGGATCATATTTATTATCTGAAAACCACTCTGTATGGACGTTAGCGTTGCGATCAAATATTGAAGACGGGGTTATGCAACGACTATCCTGTTTACAGAATAGTGCCTTCGGTTTGTCCAGTCCCAGGACAAACGTGAATGGACGAATGTTTGACAGAGTATATCTAACGGATCACGTAAGTTGATCTCTTCAAACGTACTTACGTTTGGTGGCAGAGGAATTCGTTTCTCTTAGCTTTATACCCGTAGTATTTTTGAAGAAATCAATTTGAGATTTGACGGGTATGACGATGTGGCATTCAAAGTGAATGGTGGTCACGTGTTTCAACAGATTGTAATGACCTCAAGCCTCATCAACTAGGAAATGACAGAAATCGGGCAGGTAGTATGGCTAAGTGGATCGCTCCCATTAGGGTGTATGTCACCTATCTAGAGAAAATCCATTTCATTCTTTTATCTAATATCGATGATGTCCCTTTTCGGGAAGACGGTGGGTAGCTCCCAACCGTTAGTGATATACATTCGATACACTCAAGCGAAATGAGTGGTCAGTCATGTGTGGGACGAGTTGCAAGATGTTCTTGTTGAACCCAGTGTATTCATCTCTAGAGATAAACTATCGGCAGGTGGTCCCATACCTTGTCATAGTTGGCATCCAATCTCCAATAAGAGCCCGCAGTTTTGTTTGTATACCATATATGTGGAACATGAGATGCAAGCGTTCTGCTATGTTGATAATTACCTGTGGTTAGACATTATTATAATATCAGAGAAGTATTGATTTCCAAAACTGTTTGGGGTTATCGTAAGGAAATAAAACCGTCCGTGTTTATGTGTGGACTGGTCTTACGATTATCTTTTCTTTTGAAAAGGATTTTGAAAAGTTAAACCGATGATTTGAGTTTACTCACACCAGTCCCATGACTGACCCAGAGTTTATTTTGTTTTGTTTTTCCCTAAACTCTTGGGTGCCCAAATTTGTACGGGCAGTCAAGTAGTTCCGGTCCTTACAAATATGCTTGGAGGAGCTTGAAGCAGGAGGCTTCAGAATTATATAGCTATTGTTATTTCCGCTATGTGTAAGTGTTGTACTCTGATAATGTTATTCTATGTATATACACTGTTTTATAGCAAAGTTATGTTATGTATTATATTTTATTCATTCCGCTGCGAGATTCGTGTTTACTCTGATTGTGATCTTCTTCTTCTATTCTAATTTCCTATCTTATCTATTCTCACCCTCTAACTTCTTTGTATTAATGATCAGGAATTTCCGATGTCTGAATAGTCAACATGGTAGTTTTGTGTTGATTTTCGGAGTCGAAAATCCCTGGTCGTTACACTTGCTTAACTTACTTGCAATCTACGCAACAAAAATCAATCCTTATAGCCTTCTAGCACCTGTACTTAACTCATTTCAACATATAAGTAATAGATATATGAAATATCTAAATAACACTTCATTTATTAATACATATATCTATACATACTTCCAAAAACAAGTAGGTAGCATCATTCATGTGCAATTACAAGGTTAAATTATTTAGTTCAATTCATCTGTGGTTTCATTTCAAATTATAATACTGAAATTAATTTTCAATTCATTCATCCTTTTATATTAACCCATTGATGAATTATATTCGAGTAATCTAACAAACAATCAACAACCAATAATCAATCAACAACCAATGCAAAACCAACTCAATCAACTTTGATTAACTATTAATATTCAATATTAATATTTACCTAACCAAGTTAAGTATCATTTCGTATTCAATTACTAATTGACCTATCAATTATTTCACTTTCATTTCATAATCCCAATTCTGATTTTATTACAAAAATCATTCATTTTGATTCATTCTGTTTTTAACTTGTCTTAAGTTAAATTCTAATTCATTGAATTCCATATTACAATTCTTATTCACAATTTTATACGTGAAATTTCTTCTGGTTATATTAAACATTCCAATTCATAATCCAATTTGAATTTTATTCAAATCAATCAACAAACAAACCAATGTCTTAATAATTCGATAAAATTATTTCTTTTTTATACAAAAATATAGTTTGGGTAAAATTATTTCGTTTACCCTCTTTACAAAACAATATTGTGTTCATTGCCAGTTCAAAATTGAACCGATCAAATAACACGATACAAAACATTTGTATATAAAATCTACAAGTACGCTCTCATATATATACACTTAAACTTAGTCTAGAGTATTACTAACCCCATCTCTATCAAGTTACGCCACAGAGCCAAGGTTATAAATAAACCTTATGCTTTGATACCACTGTAACATGCCGACCTTTTCGTATCATTTGAGTTGACTAATAATAACTCATGCCTAACCAAAATTACACTAAAAAGTGGATAGTTAATACAAAAAATTAGAGGGTGAGATAAGAAGAAAGAAATATGAGAATAGAAGAAGAAGGACCAGCACAATACAAAGTCTCACATCGCAGAGGAACAAAATATAATATAGAAATGAATCTTTATTGAGAGCTTGTAATAAAACTTACAATCATTAGAGTACATCAACACATCTGGACAGTTATAATAACTTGTTCCTCATATACATCACACAACGGAATATAGAATATAAATCATACGTCTGGACTTCTCCAACTCATATCCGGACTTCACAGCATCCGATAACCTGAACCTGTAAAACTCAGTCTGACTCGAGCATTGCAAATGCCAGATCAGTCGGTTAATTAGCATGAGGAAAACCCACTAAATTTAAGGGTATAATCCAACTTGATTTTAAAGTTCAAATCTTTTTGAAAGAAAAGAATAATCGTAAGACCAAATCCACACATAAATACGGATGGTTTTTACCATACAATAACCCAAAACATCTTTAAAATCATATCGTTTCTGATATTATAATAATGTCTAAACACAAATAAATAACAATCTAGCAGAACGCTTTCATCTCATGCTCTACATACATAGTATACAATAAAAAACCGCGGGCTCTTATTGGAGAATGGATTTCCAACTGGCACAATATGTCACCACCATCTGACAGTATATCTCTAGAAAGGAATACGTACATCGGGTTCAACAAGAACATCTTGCAACCCAAGCTAAACATGACCGACCATTCACTTCGCTTGAATGTTCCGAATATATTATCACCTACGATTGGATATCCAACATAACCATTCCTGGGGGATACAGAAGTAAAAAGAAGAACACACATGAATATTCTCTAGATGGTGACAATATGCCCGAATGGGAGCGACCCACTTGGCCATGCAACCTACCCGATTTTAAACCATTTCCTGGTTGATGAGGCTTGACGTCATAAATATCTTTAGAATATGTAACACCCCCGATTTTTGAATAATCAAATTAACTAAAATAAAGAATAACTAATCTCAGACGTGAGAATTAAGGAAATGGGGTTGCGCCATTGTGTTCGTCTCCGAATTCTAGTTGAAATAGAGTCTGAGTTTGCGGGAAACGGGTACCGGATGAAGGAGTTATAAACGGACGAAGTTTGCTGGCAAAAAGAGAAAAAAATTGCACTGGCGCACTTGGGAAGTGCGCCAGTACAAATTTACATTGGTGCACTTCCCAAGTGCGCCCAGGCCGAGGGAAAAACCTGCACAGCTTTCTGGTTCAGTCTGATTCATATTGTGACTCATTGCTGAGTCCTCTCTAACTCCTTGCTGAGTCATTAGGGCTGACTCATCACCCTATCTTGACTAAATGGCTATGAATAACCCTAAGATCACCCGACGGCTTAAATTAATTCAAAACTCTATAAAAAGACCCATAGACTCAAACCCTAAATCATAATTAAAACAAAAACTATGGCCGTCATGCTGTCATCTTGAACCCTAGAGTAGCCGCCACAAATTAAAGAGGAAGAACAACAAATCAAATCAGTCCTATTCAACCCTAACAACGAATCTTCTTCAAAGGAGAGCTAATGCAACTCCAGAAATCAGAATTCAGAACTCAAGACCGCTTTTGAGTTGTGAGTTCGATCACTTTAACAAAATAATTGCTAAACCAATTATGATGTGATATACGTTGGATTATAAGTTGTGGTTGTGAATCTAATTCATATGTTTAATCATGTATGTTAACTTGATTCATATTATATGATGTTATGCAAGTTTTATATATGATGTTATGTAAGTTTCGTGTATTATGTTATGCAAGTTTTATATATGATGTTATGCAAGTTTCATGTATGATGTTATGCAAGTTTTATATATGATATTATGCAAGTTTCATGTATGATGTTATGCAAGTTTCATGTATGATGTTATGCAAGTTTCGTGTAAGATTATGCAAGTTTCATATATGATGTTATGCAAGTTAATATGATTATGCAAGTTGTACATATGATGTTATGCAAGTTAATAGGATCACGCAAGTTGTATGCGAGTTATATGATGTTATGTAAGTTTAGATCTAAAATATATGCTAGTAGTTCATGATGTTAACTTGTGTCAATGAATCCCTTTTTATAATCCAATCACCTAGGTTTATAACATCAGTTTTTATGCGAATATGGATGTGGAACATATGCTAGTTCGTATAAGTATTATGTTCATATGCAAGTTTAGGTGATAATTGGATTCACATATATACAAGTTCACACCTTTAAAGTTTAGATCCATATTCAAGTCGACATTTTTATGTTGAAACTATGACATGCATAGTTATGCAAGTTAACACCTTTTATTGGATCCATGGTTATGCAAGATGATACCTTTATGTTTAGGTTGACGACATACATAGTTTATTTAAGTTTGTGATAATTACCTAGGCTAGTTGGGGGTAAAACTATGTTCATACATGCAAGTTCACACAGTTTAGATCTATGATTTTTGGATCCTTGATAATACAAAGACTATGCAAGTATGTTGTAATTCTTAATTGCAAGTTAGATGAAAATTAGATCTATTATTGTGTGTATGTGACTTTGTGACGTTTATTCCTTTTTTTTAAGTATTAGACTATTTGCTAGTCTAATATGTATATGACGTGTTAAGTGAACGAATGACGGGGATACGATGGGGATAATAGTGGATACACACATATTGTGAATTTGGCATGTAATGGCCTAAAAAGGCATGTAATTAATTTTAAAGGAATAAAATATAATTGTGTTAAAAATTAATATAATTTTACATACCATAAATGGATGGACATAATTGAGTCAATTATGGACATCGTTAAATTTGGAATTGATTGATAATTTGAATAGGGAAAGTAATTCAAATTGGGGAATGATTAATTAGGAGTAATTAATCGTCTAAGAAACGAGGTTAGGCTCTTTTGTGGTGTAAGACTGCCTGGACCCACCCGACAAATCCAGCTGCCACAAATGCCCGTATAATGTGAGAGATCTTAGGCGTAAATTAAATACGTAAAAGACACGAGGTTAGGCTCTTTTGTGGTGTAAGACTGCCCGGACCCGCCCGGTAAATCCAACTGCCACAAATGCCAGTCTAATGTGAGAGGTCTTTATGAGGTTACGGTCTTAATGAATTAAGAAACACTTAACTAGATAAACATGTAATGGGACATGAGGGGGTTAAGTAGGTGCCTTGGGTGGCATGTGGAATCTAGTGGGTGCCTTGGGTGGCGTGAGGAAATACGATTAGTAACACTTAACCAAGGTAAAACATGTAAGTGGGACATGAGGGGGTTAAGTGGGTGCCTTGGGTGGCATGTGGAATTAATGGAAACCCTTAACCAAATTTAAAACATGTAAGTGGACATGAAGTGGGTTAAGTGGGATATACTAGAGGGGACCAAGCTTGGGTGGATAGCTTGTGTCAAGTCATGGGGGCCCGTTTCAACCAGTAACCCATTCGTATCTTTGTGGGCTCGACCCAAGTCGAGGACGGGACACGAATACTGGGCTTGACTGTAAGAGGCCAAACCGGGTTAGCGGTGGCAACGCAAGTCCAACGGGTTCATATGCGTGTGTGGACCGGGGCTGGTAGGTAAGACATTGTTGCATCGTGTAGGTATAAGCCGTGCATCATTGGTGGTATCGGGTTGCCACTTTGGGGAGTGATACACCCCACTGTGGGGCCAGCACAGGTATCTATGAGTTAGGGAGCCGATCGAATGGGGCAGGGTAGTGGTTACACCTAGTGGAGATAGGAGCAGTCGACACCTATGTAGTCAGCTAGGGGTACACGAAGCTACCACTATTATTAATAATTATTAAGGGGGTACACCTAGTGGAGATAGGAGCAGGCGACACCTATGACGCCAGCTAGGAGTACATGGAATTACCATTATTACTTATTGGAGGGGTACATCTAGTGGGGATGGGTACACGCAGGGTACCTATGATAGCAACTAGAGATATACAGTCAAACATGGAGGATAGTGGGTACATCTAGTAGTACACGAAGCTATCATCGTTCTATTTAGCCAAGAGGGATCAAATTTCTAGAGTGACTAGTAGGGGTGCAGTTAGTGTTAGTACAGTACAGTATGGTACAGTACGGTAGAGTATAGTAATTATCCTATATTGATTAGGAAGCGCCATTAAAGTTATCTCTGTTTCTCTTGATTTCCTTGCCATACCCATGTGGTTCACACAGTCATTACCTTATTCTCCAGCTTGTATCTTATCATATTGCTTTAATAATTATGTTGTTAGACTTATCGCACTCGCCAGACTTTATGTCTGACCCCCTTTTTTTACACCACTTTTCTTCCTTTCCGCCCAGGTTTTAAGGGTGGGACTAGTACTAGTGGAGCTTGATTGGGATCTCTTTGGGAGCACTTGGATCTGGATTGCTGAAGTAAAGTTCAGCCTATCATTTTCTTTATGGCTATTTGTGGTAGTGGGATTATGTAATTTGTTTTATCAAGATGGATATTATGTACTTGACTTTGGTTTATGATTTTTGATGATGTAACCAAACATATTTACCTTCTGCTGCAATAAATAAAGTTTTAAATTTTCAAGTACTGCTTTATATCTCTCTTGTTGTGATTTTCTGTTCTATATTCACTTAAAATGCTCCATGGAAGTTAATGCATTCCCTTTGCTAGTGACATTAATGGACGTTGGGGTGTTACACGTGGTATCAGAGTTGAAGGTTACCAGAACAGATAAGATATTTTGAAAAACTATTTTTCACAAGCATATTTAAAAAGAATACTTTCAAAAATATGTTTGTAGAAGAGTATTTTTGAAAGAAAGGTTTATTTTAAGAACATAATCCCCAAGAGCCATATATCCTTCCTTCGATTCTCAGTTTTGAATCCCTTCCTCTTTCTCTTTTTGAATTCTTTTCCCCATCCGCGTATAGATGCTTTTTGTAAGATAAATAAGGACTTCCGTACGAAGGACGGAAAACCACTTCAAGGGACTTAGATGTTTGTCGGGCTAGAAGTTACTCCAAGGAAGTGGAGGGCTTGTTGGTACCTTTAAGATAGACGATGGGAGGAAGGTTCAAATAGCTGTTTGGTTAACAAAGGACGAAACCTCATCTTGGTGGGAGGTCACGTATGGAGAATGTGAAGAAGAAGGCTAGTTGTTTTGGAGAAATAGGATACCTTAGGATTGTCCAAAGAGGCAAGGACAAAGTGCAGGATCTTCTGGAGGGTAGTTGTATTCCCTCACGGCTGGTATACCTGATGAGGGGTAGGACCGCCTAGGTTGAAATTTGGTTTTCTTTATCATCCTGTTTGAACTTTGTTTGATTCTGGCACTTCATACTCATTAATATCTACTTTGTTAGTTGAAACACTGCACCTAAATACTAGTCTAGTTAAGGATCCCATCCTAGTCTCAAATCCTGTTGGTGGTTCGGCTTATCCTTCAATGGTTTGTCGGGATTTGAGAGTGTCTGTCTTGGGCATTGGATTTGAATGCAATGTCTTTGTCCTTGGTTTCACGGGCTATAGTTTGATTCTAGGGGTGGATTGGCTAGCCAGGCGGGGTGCCATCCTAGATTGTGAAACGAGGGTAGTTAGACTATTGATTCGTTATGGAAAGACCCTCATATTTCTTGTGACCCTGGGGGTTCAGTGATGCTTAGTTGCCTAGAATCTTCTGACGCGTCCAACGATGATTAGAAGTCTGTTTTTGTGGTCCGTGAGTATGGAGACGTCTTTGATAAAGTGCGGGGTTCACCCAGAGGCGCGAAATAAGTTTTCATATGTGCTTAATAGATTAAGCAAAGCCAGTTATGTGATCAGCAGTGGTTTTGGAGCAAGACTGGCAAGGACAGCCAGAGTCGGTCAAGTGCTCAATTGGTTGGTCGTCTTACTAGTATCATCTCACGTAGGTCGTCTGAATTCGAAGGAGGTATCCCTTGGGTGTTTGTCTGATATTGGTTTAGGCCTTTGGGGCTTGCACTTGGGGGATGTCGAGTTCGACTAGGATGGTCTGTGTGAGAGATGGATAGTTGTGACGATTTTGCATGGGATAATATCCTGGTTTTCTCTAGAAGTAGAGAAGAGCATGCCCTACATCTTAGGGAAAGCTTAGGGACCCTACAAGCGCACTAGCTTAAAGCTAAGTTCTCCAAAATGCCATTTTTGGAGGAAAGAAGCGAGGATTTTTAGGGCATGTGGTCTCTAGGGAAGGGTGATATGTTATGGTGGATGGAGTTCTTGGCGTCCTACGATTTCGAGATAGAATATACCCCTGACAAGGGTAACATTGTGGCGGATGCCTTGAGTAGGAAAAAGTTGACATTGAGTCCTTTGTTTGTCGAGCGACGTAGCTTAGATTTTATCTCTACCTTTGACTTTAGACCATCCATTGATTTTGCACCCAGTAAGCTAGCATCCTTGAGGTCAGACCTACGCTTTTGGGACGGGTTGGAGAGGCATAGCGTGATGACCCATAATTGATGGAGTTAGTAGAGAAGCTCATAAGATGGGAGTCATCAAGCCACCTAAGTAGGTATACCCTAGATGTTAAGGGTTGGTTGCGTAGGGACGGTAGACTTTGTGTACCACAGGACGAGAATTTGAGGAAGACCATTCTTGATGATGCCCATCATTCGAAGATGACCATCCATCCCGGTGGGGACAAGATGTACATGGACATGAGACGAGTTTACTTTTGGGCCGGCATGAAGAAAGATGTGGCTGAGTATGTCGCTAGATGCTTGGTGTGCCAATAAGTAAAAGCAGAGCAAAAGAAGCCCGGTAGATTGCTTCACCCATTGGAGGTCCCACAATGGAAGTGGGAAAGTGTTTCGATGGACATTGTTGATGGATTACCAAGATCGAGGAAGGGTAATAAGGGGATTTGGGTCATGGTAGACAGAATTACTAAAAGCGCCCATTTCATTCCCGTGAAGAGTAAGAGGACTGCTCCATGGTTAGCCTCCGTATACATTCGAGAAATAGTTCGTTTGCACAGTGTTCCTTCTAGCATAGTGAGCGACCGCAATCCTATCTTCACTAGCAAATTTTGGAAGAGCTTGCAAGAGGCGGTGGGGACTCAGTTATGTTTGAGCACCGCATATCATCCTCAGACGGGCGGCCAGACCGAGAGGGTGAATTGTATTCTAGAGGCCTTATTGAGGTTGTGTGTCTTAGATTTCGAAGGTACATGGAGGAACATCTTCCGTTGGTAGAGTCCGCATATAATAATAGCTTTCAGTCTAGTATTGGCATGGCACCGTTCGAGGCTCTTTATGGACGGCCGTGTCGTTCGCCTACATGTTGGTGGGAATCTACAGATAAGATCTTTCTTGGACCCGATATGATTAGAGAGACTTCGGAAAAGATCGATTTGATTCGAAGGAGGATGAAGACGGCGAAAGATAGGCAAAAATCTTATGCTGACAAGAGGAGGGCAGATCCTGAGTTTGATATTGGGGACATGGTCTTTGTTAAGGTGTCTCCATTACAGAACGTCGTTCGCTTTGGGTCCATTGGGAATTTAGCACCAAGACTCGTGGGGCCGTTTCCTATTAAGGAAAGGATTGGGCAGATGGCGTATAGAGTGGAGTTGCCCGAGAGACTTAGTGGTGTACGCGACGTATTCCATGTATCATAGTTGAGGAAGTGCTTGCATGAGACAACGGAAGTGGTAGAGCCGAGCTTGCTTAGAGAGGTGGAGATCGAGCGTGATGCGATGATTCGACGAGCTCCTACACGCATTCTTGGGTCGGAGATTAAGAAGTTGAGGAATCGAGAGGTCATACTAGTCAAATTGCAATGGGGAGATGACGAGAGCAACGCTACTTGGGAGACGGAAGAGAAGATGCATTCATTGTACCCTTTTCTTTTCGGGGGTATGTCTTTTAAATTTCTCCTTTATCTCTTACCTTGTACTTATCTTATCTCTAGTATGTCCTCTCGCTAGTATCTTTGACCTTTAGATAGGGTAGTCCTATGAAACATGTGTTTGAGACATGTTATGTATGATGGATGCACGTGGATGCAAGTGTTTGCTAGTGGTTGCTCGTGGATGCATATACACACACTTTAGGCATTAGATCGGCTCAGTCACTTCATATTGCATATTGCATATAAATGTGTGTACATATTTAAGTAATGGATGTATAATGGTTGTACCATCATATGGATGTTACATTTTGGTGAATGGTTGTGCACACATGTAGAAATAATATGTATCGATAGGGTTCTTCTGCATACATAATGGACGCATGGCACTATCATGGTTTACATTAAGGAGGTCAACTGAATCAGTAGACCGCCTGATTTTGCATTAGATAAGGAACACATACACACACTTCTTGCATATGTTCATACAACATTAGAAATTTTATAAGGACAATGGATGCCCGTGTTTGATGGTTAAGTAGATGGTTGTTGGATGGTAGGATATGCATTCTCCTTAACATGGAGATTTCGGGGGCGAAATCCTTTAAGGAGGGGAGAATGTAACACCCTAGATTTTTGAATAATCAAATTAACTAAAATAAAGAATAATTAATCTCAGACGTGAGAATTAAGGGAAAGGGGTTGCGCCATTATGTTCATCTCGGAATTCTGGTTGAAATAGATTCCGAGTTTGCGGGAAACGGGTACCGGATGAAGGAGTTATAAACGAACGAAATTAGGTGGCAAAAAGAAGAAAAAAAATCACTGGCGCACTTGGGAAGTGCACCAGTACAAATTTACATTGGTGCACTTCCCAAGTGCGCCCAGGCCGAGGGAAAAACCTGCACAGCTTTCTGGTTCAGTCTGATTCATATTGTGACTCATTGCTGAGTCCTTTCTGACTCCTTGCTGAGTCATTAGGGCTGGCTCATCACCCTATCTTGACTAAATGGCTATGAATAACCCTAAGATCATCCGACGGCTTAAATTAATTCAAAACTCTATAAAAAGACCCATAGACTCAAACCCTAAATCAAAATTAAAACTGAAACTATGGCCGTCATGCTGTCATCTTGAACCCTAGAGTAGCCGCCACAAATTAAAGAGGAAGAACAGCAAATCAAATCAGTCCTATTCAACCCTAACAACGAATCTTCTTCAAAGGAGAGCTAATGCAACTCCAGAAATCAGAATACAGAACTCAAGACCGCTTTTGAGTTGTGAGTTCGATCACTTTAACAATATAATTGCTAAACCAATTATGATGTGATATACGTTGGATTATAAGTTGTGGTTGTGAATCTAATTCATATGTTTAATCATGTATGTTAACTTGATTCATATTATATGATGTTATGCAAGTTTTATATATGATGTTATGCAAGTTTCATGTATGATGTTATGCAAGTTTTATATATGATGTTATGCAAGTTTCATGTATGATGTTATGCAAGTTTTATATATGATGTTATGCAAGTTTCATGTATGATGTTATGCAAGTTTCATGTATGATTATGCAAGTTTCATATATGATGTTATGCAAGTTAATATGATTATGCAAGTTGTACATATGATGTTATGCAAGTTAATAGGATCACGCAAGTTGTATGCGAGTTATATGATGTTATGTAAGTTTGGATCTAAAATATATGCTAGTAGTTCATGATGTTAACTTGTGTCAATGAATCCCTTTTTATAATCCAATCACCTAGGTTTATAACATCAGTTTTTATGCGAATATGGATGTGGAACATATGCTAGTTCGTATAAGTATTATGTTCATATGCAAGTTTAGGTGATAATTGGATTCGCATATATACAAGTTCACACCTTTAAAGTTTAGATCCATATTCAAGTCGACATTTTTATGTTGAAACTATGACATGCATAGTTATGCAAGTTAACACCTTTTATTGGATCCATAGTTATGCAAGATGATACCTTTATGTTTAGGTTGACGACATACATAGTTTATTTAAGTTTGTGATAATTACCTAGGCTAGTTGGGTGTAAAACTATGTTCATACATGCAAGTTCACACATTTTAGATCTATGATTTTTGGATCCTTGATAATACAAAGACTATGCAAGTATGTTGTAATTTTTAATTGCAAGTTAGATGCAAATTAGATCTATTATTGTGTGTATGTGACTTTATGACGTTTATTCCTTTTTTAAGTATTAGACTATTTGCTAGTCTAATATGTATATGACGTGTTAAGCGAACGAATGACGGGGGTACGATGGGGATAATAGTGGATACACACATATTGTGAATTTGTCATGTAATGGCCTAAAAAGGCATGTAATTAATTTTAAAGGAATAAAATATAATTGTGGTGAAAATTGGTATGACTTTACATACCATAAATGGATGGACATAATTGAGTCAATTATGGACATCATTAAATTTGGAATTGATTGATAATTTGAATAGGGAAAGTAATTCAAATTGGGGAATGATTAATTAGGAGTAATTAATCGTCTAAGACACGAGGTTAGGCTCTTTTGTGGTGTAAGACTGCCCGGACCCGCCCGGCAAATCTAGCTGCCACAAATGCCAGTCTAATGTGAGAGGTCTTAGGCATAAATTAAATACGTAACAATTGTAAAGACACGAGGTTAGGCTCTTTTGTGGTGTAAGACTGCCCGGACCCGCCCGGTAAATCCAGCTGCCACAAATGCTAGTCTAATGTGAGAGGTCTTTATGAGGTTACGGTCTTAATGAATTAAGAAACACTTAACCAGATAAACATGTAGTGGGACATGAGGGGGTTAAGTGGGTGCCTTGGGTGGCATGTGGAATCTAGTGGGTGCCTTGGGTGGCATGAGGAAATACGATTAGTAACACTTAACCAAGGTAAAACATGTAAGTGGGACATGAGGGGGTTAAGTGCGTGCCTTGGGTGGCATGTGGAATTACTAATAAAAACCCTTTACCAAATTTAAAACATGTAAGTGGACATGAAGTGGGTTAAGTGGGATATACTAGAGGGGACCAAGCTTAGGTGGATAGCTTGTGTCAAGTAATGGGGGCCCGTTTCAACCAGTAACCCATTCGTATCTTTGTGGCCTCGACCCAAGTCGAGGATGGGACACGCATACTGGGCTTTAGTGTATGAGGCCAAACCGGGTTAGCGGTGGCAACGGAAGTCCAACGGGTTCATATGCATGTGTGGACCCGGGCTGGTAGGTAAGACGTTGTTGCATCATGTAGGTATAAGCCGTGCATCATTGGTGGTATCGGGTTGCCACTTTGGGAAGTGATACACCCCATTGTGGGGCCAACACGGGTATCTACGAGTTAGGGAGCCGATCGAATGGGGCAGGGTAGTGGGTACACCTAGTGGAGATAGGAGCAGACGATACCTATGTAGTCAGCTAGGGGCACACGAAGCTACCACTATTATTAATAATTATTAAGGGGGTACACCTAGTGGAGATAGGAGCAGGCGGCACCTATGACGTCAGCTAGGAGTATGTGGAATTACCATTATTACTTATTGGAGGGGTACATCTAGTGGGGATGGGTACACGTTGGGTACCTATGATAGCAACTAGAGATATACAGTCAAACATGGAGGATAGTGGGTACATCTAGTAGTACACGAAGCTATCATCGTTCTATTTAGCCAAGAGGGATCAAATTTCTAGAGTGACTAGTAGGGGTGCAGTTAGTGTTAGTATAGTACAGTATGGTACAGTATGGTAGAGTATAGTAATTATCCTATATTGATTAGGAAGCGCCATTAACGTTATCTCTGTTTCTCTTGATTGCCTTGCCATACCCATGTGGTTCACACAGTCATTACCTTATTCTCCAGCTTATATCTTATCATATTGCTTTAATAATTATGTTGTTAGAGTTATCGCACTCGCCAGACTTTATGTCTGACCCCCTTTGTTTACACCTCTTTTCTTCCTTTCCGCCCAGGTTCTAAGGGTGGGACTAGTACTAGTGGAGCTTGATTGGGATCTCTTTGGAAGCACCTGGATTTGGATTGCTGAAGTAAAGTTCAGCCTATCATTTTCTTTATGGCTATTTGTGGTAGTGGGATTATGTACTTTGTTTTATCAAGATGGATATTATGTACTTGACTTTGGTTTATGGTTTTTGATGACGTAACCAAACATATTTACCTTCTGCTGCAATAAATAAAGTTTTAAATTTTCAAGTACTGCTTTATATCTGTCTTGTTGTGATTTTCTGTTCTATATTCACTTAAAATGCTCCATGGAAGTTAATGCATTCCCTTTGCGAGTGACATTAATGGATGTGGGGTGTTACAGAATATCTGGCCACCACTGACTTTGAATGTCACATCTTTAAATCCGCTAGAAATCACTATTTGACGTCCACAAAATACTCTACTAGTTAAGCAAAGAGAAGAGCCACTCTCTGCCATCAACTATGGTAGTTTAAAGAAATCAACGTATGTAATCCCTTTGGAAATACCCCATCAGACATCTGTCGATACAAGTTGTCCTGGGACTGGACAAACCGAAGGTACCCTCCAACCACATTCTAGGAATCACCCTATAGATCAGTAGCAAGTAGTCCTTGCAACCCTTAGATTCCAATCACGACACAATTACTGTCAAATATCCCAGGGAGCTCACCGCAGAATTCAACAAGTAGCCCTTCCGCTCATGAAGATCAATGGTCTTCAAGTGCTTCATCTTCAATCATCATCTTTCACATATTCGCTGGTTCGGAATGGTTTTCGAATATAAATTCAATCCCAGTCTTTCCGTACCAACAATCCTATAGGTTAGATTTGATAGTCGGTCATTTAACTATCAAATAAACAACCATTCATCAATAAAAATAAAATGAATTTATTGATTCAATTCCCAGCATCATTTAACCTCTTTAATTAACTAGTCATTAATTAAATATTAAAACTTCTAATTTGGAAAACATTCCCCTTATCTTATTTAATATAAGAATATTCAATCATCATTACACTTCTACTCATTGGCTCCTCGTTGCAAAATTTGTAAGTGAAAAAATCTCTCGGTATCAACCCCGAAGGCCGAAACCAACATCAGATTGACACCTCAAAAATTACTCAACTCAACCAACGTATAACAAGTTCCAATTTCATAAAAACCACATCATAATCCTTTTTTATCATTTTTAAATCGATTATATTTTCTTGTAATCTCATTTAATCATTTCCAAATTCATTTAAAATATCATTTTATAAAAATTAACCAAGATAATTCCATTTAACTTCCATAACATATATTATATATTCCATTTCAAAAACCGCCTGTCTTTCTTTAACAAAATCGCTAACCTTCCATTTAAAATTTTCCATTTACAAAATCCTTAATCTTCCATTTAAAATTTATATATCCTTAACCATTTATTTATAAATATGTTGAACATTCATTTAAAAATATCATAACCATTCATCAATATTTAACTCAGTTCGAAAAATTCCTTTATTTTATAAAATCGTTCCACAAATCTCCCCATATAACTCAGTTTATATGAATTTCCATTTATAACTCCTTTCGGTAAATCTTGCCTTAAAATTTTATTTATTTGTCATTTATCTCAATTCTGATTTATTCATATTCTATTCTCAATTCCATGTATTCTCTAATCTTATTCAAGAAAAACCCATTTAGTCATATTTTATATATTTATAAACAACGTTTCCAGAAACATTCATTATTTACAAAAATCACCTTTCATCCCTTTTAATTCAATTCACATACACTTTAAATTCCATTAGTCCATTTCGACATTCTAAATTCCTTTAAAAAAAATCATATACACCGCCTAACCCCTTTTTCACAATGATTTTAACCTTCCCATTTAATTTATATTGCTTATCCTTTTATTTATTAATATATTAAATTTTCCATTTTTATTTATAAATTATATATTTATAAAAAGGTAAAAAACTTCGACATTTACTTTATCAAAATAAACATGGTATTTCAAATCCATAAATATATAAAACTAACTTTGAATACGTTCAAAATCGATTTAACGTCGATTCCAAAATCTTTCCTTTTATCAATGGTATTAAAGAGGTTAATATCTTCTAAAGTACTTAACCGTGAAATATAAACAAATTTCACATCCAAACAAACACAACAAACCATATTGATAAACATTATCAATAATAGTCATGGTACGTGCTTCACGCGTGATAATTGCGTATGCTTTACATGTAAGCTATTTTTATATAATTTACATAAATTGCATACGATCACAAAATAAATCCAAATAACCAGAAATTTCAAATAGAACGATAATAAATCATTACGGATTTAATAGAATTAATTTCGTTGAAAATGGAGTTCGTTAGATGATCGATGTAACACCCCATATTTTCTATGAACGTATAGTTAACATATCAGAGAATAATTAACTTATAACAGAATAATTAAGGGAAACGGGTTGCGCCATTGCGTTCGTCTCGGAATTCTGCTTGGAAACGAGTCCGAGTTTGCGAGAATCGGAGTCCGTACGAGGGAGATATGACCCTCTGAAGTTTCAGGAATTTTCAGAATCGAAAACAGTTCGAAATTCGAATTCAAAATTCGAATTCAAACCCAGAAGCGGGCTGGGCGGGGAATTTCCCGCCCAGGACCCAGGTCGACTGGGGAGTCGACTGGGTAGTCGACCCTC
Source organism: Allium sativum (assembly GCA_030737875.1). Taxonomy (NCBI): domain Eukaryota; kingdom Viridiplantae; phylum Streptophyta; class Magnoliopsida; order Asparagales; family Amaryllidaceae; genus Allium; species Allium sativum. The sequence continues at coordinate 215,089,153 of CM060916.1, read as the reverse complement.
CCTGACCAGGTCGACTGGGTAGTCGACCTGAGGGTCGACCTGCCTCTCGAACCCACTTCCTGAACCTGATGCATTCTGATGTTTTTGGCCCAATTTTCTGACCAGATTCATGACTCTAAACCTATATAAACAGCCCCCTAGCCTCATTCTCTCTACACCATTTCATTCTGCCTCTGTTCTAATTAAAATAAAAATGGTGTCGCTACTCTGCTGAAATCTGAACTGGAACTAGGACTAAAGCATCTTCTTCCAAACTGAATAAATTTAAAAGAGAACAACTGCAACTCTTCTTCTTCTTTAATCCAATCAAGGCAAGTGCAGTTATTTTCCGATATAAACTTTAATTTTGATTGTGACATGATTATAACTCTGAATTTGAGGTTATGTATGTTCTGTTCTGTTTGGATCTATCCTATTTTGTATCTCTTTCTTCTTTCTGTTCTATAGCCAGGCTACCACGAGCCTGCTCCAAATCTCATAAGAGATTAACGCACGAACGTTAAACTTTGGGACAAATAATGAATGATGGCATAAATGGGACATGGCTAATCTATGACTGATTTAAGAAAAAGGACATAGGTTGTAAACTAGATTTAGATCTATGCATATTCTGTGAGTTGGGAGAAGAGGAACCATTGTATGTTAACATATGACTTGAGACTTTGGACATAACGCATATTTTGAATTAAGATCTAATTTTGAGGACATAGTATATGTTGCAAGTTAAGATCTATATTTGAGGCATATTTTAAGAAAAGGAAGATATGTGACTTAGGCGTAAAAATCTATAGGATAACTAGTAATGTGAATACGCCTAAAACTGGACTTTTTGATACTTGGCATCAAAGGATATAGTTTGGCATAATTCATATTGTTTATCATGATTTATGGGTTTTGGAAAATATTCTGTGCTATGCAATGTTTAACTTAAGCGTAGGGCATATGATCATATTGTGAATCATGACAATTATTTAGGCATGTGAACTTAGGCCAAATTTATAGTTAGGCAAGATATATCAATGAAACTTTAAGGAATGATTAAATCTGTTATATTGCCTAATTTGCTAGTTCTGTTATATTGCCTAATCTGCTAATCTGTTCATCTGCCAAATTTGTCATCTGCTAAGTCTGCTGAAAATGCCTAATCTGTTATATGCTAAATCTGCTAAATTGCTTAATCTGCTAAATCCGTTAAGTCGCCTAATCTGCGAAATCTGTTATCTGCTATATCTGTTGAGTTGATATATTTAGTCTGTTATTGACATAATCTGAATTGGCTATAGTTATGAATAATTGACATGTATATTAGGCGTGAGCATAAATGGTAAATTATTAATTAATTGGCCGCAACGATAAACATGGCTGACTCGAGGTTAGAATGAGTTTGCGGCGTAATCCTGCCTGGAACCGCCCGGCACATCCAGTGGCCACAAACAATAGTTTCTAATGTGAGAAGTTAGTCATAACGTGCTTGAAACCCGAGGTTTGACTCAGTTTGTGGCAGAAACCTGCCCGGAACCAACCAGCCTAATCAGTAGCCACAGTCTGTCAGTCTAATGTGAGAGGTCTGGACGTTAATATTTAATTAATGAAAATCTAAGATAAATATGATGTCTAAAACGTGTTTGGTGCATAGGGTTAAACCAACTGGACTAATGAAATTAATAAACCCGTTTCATGAATCTGTAGACCCAATACAAAGTTAGACAATCTGTAAGTTTGTTAATCTGTAACTGGTTAATCTGTAAGTTTGTTAATCTGTAACCGGTTAATCTGTAAGTCTATTAAATCTGTATATCTGATCCGTTAGTCTGAAAACTTATTAACTTGATTTTCTAATCTATGAACTAGTTGATTTGAACTCTGTATGTCTAAAACATGTAAACAAGTTAATCTGAAATCTGTTAGTCTGGGGACACAAGGTTAGGAGGGAAAGATACTTGTGTCATCTGTTGTTTGGGACCCATATTGGTCAGTAACCCTTTCTGGTATCAAAACTTTGACCCAACAGTAGGTAGGGTCCGGGTACGCTTACTGAACTAATTATAAGCGGTTCATTCTGATAATGGCGAGGGGTGTTGATGGTGCGTTCCAACCGGGTCATGTGCGTGCAGGGATCCCGGCCTGCCTCTGTGGATGTAAGACGTCGTGACATCTGTAAATAGGTCTAAATCATTCAAAGGTTGCCAATTTAGGGAATGATACACCCTTCTGTGGGGCTGGCACAGGGTATTTATGTAATAGGGAGCCGATCGCATGGGGTAGGATTTAGGGTACACTTAGCTTTGTCTGTTTCTGTGGGGTACCGTCTGTTTCTGTTGGGTGGCAACACCTGTCTGCGTGGTACCATCTTTCTGTAGGGGTGGTAAAGGCCCATTTACTTGTGTACACCTAATTCTACATTTTGTTTCCATAAGGATTAATCTGTTTCTGTTTCTGTACCTTCTGTTCGGGTGGTAAAAGCCCATTACTAGCATTCTGTTCTGTGGAAATCATTCGGTTTCCTTTCTGTTTCAGTTAAGACATTAGGGTAACACCTAATCCCGTTATATTGGTATTAGTGCAGAGAAGTGTAAAGTAATAGCTTATATCATTCTGTTCTTCTGTTATATCTACTACACCTGTTACTGTTATCTCTCATCCAGTTTTATTTTCATGCCATGTTATTATTATCTGTTCATAACTGAAAATCACTGGACTTGCTAGACTTTATGTCTGACCTTGCTTGTTTTCGCCCCTTTTTCTTCCGTTCCCTCCCCCCAGGTTATCCAAGGAGGGAATACTTTAGCTTGATCCAGATTCCTTCTGCTTGAAGTGCTTAAAGTGTGGCATGACTCTGTATAGCTTATGTTCTATGGGGATTATGATTTTACAGTTTTGTACTCTGATGATTTCCTAAACAAGACTGATATTATGTACTTGAGTTTTATTTTAGTAAATATGTAACCATACTGATTTCTGTTTCCCGCTGTAATAAAGTTATAATTTCTCAAGTATTGTTTATCTGTCTTGAAATTTTCTGTTCTGTTTACTAAAATGCTCCACCAAAGTTAAGGCATTCCCTTTGTGAGTGTCCTTAACGGAGGTGGGGTGTTACACTTGGTATCAGAGCTGAAGGTTACCAGATTGGGCAAAAAAATTGAAAAGTATTTTCAAAAAAATGTTTTAAAAGGAAGTATTTACAAAAGTAAAGTTTGTTTTGAAAAACATAATCCCCCAAAGCCATGTGCACTATCTCTCTCTATCCTTCGTTTTGAATCTTTCCTTTATGTTTCAGCATGTCTGGAGACCTTAACCTTCCAGAGGGAGTACCGATACCCGGCTGGTTTAGGAGGTACTTAGAAGCTAGGGCCAATGGAGCGGGCCCAGAAGACATTCCTCCTCCAGTAGCAGCGGTTCCTCCTCCTCCTCGAGGGAATGCCTTTGCAAAAACATGTAGAGACTTCAAGTCTATGGGTGGAAAAGACTTTTATGGGACAGAATCCTTTGTAGGAGCAAGAAACTGGCTAAAGGAGACCGAGGATCTGTTCGACATCTTCGGAGTTGGTGACAGGCAAAAGATACCGCTAGCAGTGTGGTTACTTAAAGATGAAGCTTCCTATTGGTGGGAGATCACTAATGCTCAGAGGCCAGTAGAAACATGGGAAGATTTCAGGACAAGGTTTAAGATGAAATTCCTCTCCCAAGCTGAAAGAAGCTTGCAAATGGAGAAGTTCTTAACTCCTAAACATAGGAGCATGATGATCATGGAGTACTTCAATCAGTTTAATCAGCTGGCCAGATTTGGGATGGACTTAGTAAACACCCAACACAAGAAGGCGCTTTGCTTCGTCAAAGGTCTAAATGAGCCTCTACGCAACCTTGCTATGACCCATGTATCCACAGGAGCGACTTATGAAAGCTTGGTGGACATGGCATTGCTACACGAGGAAGACAAGGGCAAGAAAGAGGCAAAGAAGGAAGAACCACAGAACAAGAAAGCATGGCCCAAAAAGGAAACACAAAAGAAGGATGAGAAATCTGATGATAAGAAGGAGAAAAAGTGCTTTACTTGTGGGAGCTCGACTCATCTGAACAAGGATTGCAGATAAAGGAAGGGCACTTGCTTCAACTGTGGTGAAATGGGGCACTTCACTAGGAACTGCCCGAAGAATAGAGGGCAAGGAGGGCAGGCAAACACTCTCGAGGCTAGTGGATAGGGTAGAAATAGGAAAAAAAAAATCCTATAGTAGGTTTAAATTTCTTTATCTGATTATGGAGTTAAGACTCTTTCTGATTCTGGAATTTTGATTCTGTAATTGATACTCTGCACTTTAATACTAGTATTGTTTCTGATTCCGCTGTAGACTCAGACCCATAAGGGTTATGACTCATCTGTTGTGATAAATTGGGGATTGAGAGATATCTGTGTTAGGCGTCAAGTAGGACGCATACATTCTGGATTTTTTTGGGGATATGATTTTATCATGCTTAGCTTCCTAAGAATCATTAGGGAATCTGATCTGCACCAGTAGTCTGTAAATATCTGAATATTTCTGATAAGATTTCCAGTTTTGATATTGTCTAAAGAGGGTAATCCTCTTGGTGTCAATCTGACGTTGATTTCGGTCTTCGGGGTTGATACTTAAGGGAATTATTCTCTCAACCAATATCTAATGGGAACCAAGTTTTTGTTTTATCTGTACTCACTTCCATCCCTCGACTGTATCCTATCGATCGATTCTTCGACCTTTAGATAGGAATCCTATGGATGTAAACATGTGTTTCAGACATGTTATGTTTTATGGTTGCAAGTGGATGCAAGTAGTCGCTAGTGATTGCTCGTGGATGCATATATACACACTAGACACTAGATCGGCTCGAAAACACTCTCATACTGCATATGGATGTGTGAGCATTTTCAATTTTTGTGGATGCAAAATAATTGACTCATCACATGGATGCTGCATATGAATGAATGGTTGTCACTCATATAGAAATAATATAGGGTTCTATTGCATACCTGTTGGACTCATGGCACTGACATAACTCGCATTAAGGAGGTCAACTAAATCAGTGGACCACCTGATCTTTGCATTAGATAAGGAACATATACACACACTTTTGCATATGTTCATACAACATTAGAAGTTTCTAAGGACAATGGATGCTTGTGGATGATGGTTGAGTAGATGGGTGATTGGATGGTAGGACACATTCTTCTTAACTTGAAGATTTCGGGGACGAAATCCCTTAAGGAGGGAAGAATGTAACACCCCGTATTTTCTATGAACGTATAGTTAACAAATCAGAGAATAATTAACTTATAGCAGAATAATTAAGGGAACGGGTTGCGCCATTGCGTTCATCTCGGAATTTTGCTTGGAAACGAGTCCGAGTTTGCGAGAATCGGAGTCCGTATAAGGGAGATATGACCCTCCGAAGTTTCAGGAATTTTCAGAATCGAAAACAGCTCGAAATTCGAATTCAAAATTCGAATTCAAACCCAGAAGCGGGCTGGGCGGGGAATTTCCCGCCCAGGACCCAGGTCGACTGGGGAGTCGACTGGGTAGTCGACCCCCCTGACCAGGTCAACTGGGTAGTCGACCTAGGGGTCGACCTGCCTCTCGAACTCACTTCCTGAACCTGATGCATTCTGATGTTTATGGCCCGATTTTCTGACCAGATTCATGACTCTAAACCTAAATAAACAGCCCCCTAGCCTCATTCTTTCTACACCATTTCATTCTGCCTCTGTTCTAATTAAAATAAAAATGGCGTCGCTACTCTGCTGAAATCTGAACTGGAACTAGAACTAAAGCATCTTCTTCCAAACTGAATAAAATTAAAAGAGAACAACTGCAACTCTTCTTCTTCTTTAATCCAATCAAGGAAAGTGCAGTTATTTTCCGATATAAACTTTAATTTTGATTGTGACATGATTATAATTCTGAATTTGAGGTTATGTATGTTCTGTTCTGTTTGGATCTATCCTATTCTGTATCTCTTTCTTCTTTCTGTTCTATAGCCAGGCTACCACGAGCCTGCGCCAAATCTCATTAGAGATTAACGCACGAATGTTATACTTTGGGACAAATAATGAATGATGGCATAAATAGGACATGGCTAAGCTGTGACTGATTTAAGAAAAAGGACATAGGTTGTAAACTAGATTTAGATCTATGCATATTCTGTGAGTTGGGAGAAGAGGAACCATTATATGTTAACATATGACTTGGGACTTTGGACATAACGCATATTTTGAATTAAGATCTAATTTTGAGGACATAGTATATGTTGCAAGTTAAGATCTATATTTGAGGCATATTTTAAGAAAAGGAAGATATGTGACTTAGGCATAAAAATCTATAGGATAACTAGTAATGTGAATACGCCTAAAACTGGACTTTTTGATACTTGGCATCAAAGGATATAGTTTTGCATAATTCATATTGTTTATCATGATTTATGGGTTTTGGAAAATATTCTATGCTATGCAATGTTTAACTTAAACGTAGGGTATATGATCATATTGTGAATCATGACAATTATTTAGGCATGTGAAATTAGGCCAAATTTATAGTTAGGCAAGATATATCAATGAAACTTTAAGGAATGATTGAATCTGTTATATTTCCTAGTTTGCTAGTTCTGTTATATTTCCTAATCTGCTAGATCTGTTCATCTGCCAAATCTGTCATCTGCTAACTCTGCTGAAAATGCCTAATCTGTTATATGCTAAATCTGCTAAATTGCTTAATCTGCTAAATCCGTTAAGTCGCCTAATCTGCGAAATCTGTTATCTGTTATATCTGTTGAGTTGATATATTTAGTCTGTTATTGACATAATCTGAATTGGCTATAGTTATGAATAATTGACATGTATATTAGGCATGAGCATAAATGGTAAATCATTAATTAATTGGCCGCAAAGATAAACATGGCTGACTCGAGGTTAGAATGAGTTTGCGGCGTAATCCTGCCCGGAACCGCCCGGCACATCCAGTGGCCGCAAACAATAGGTTCTAATGTGAGAAGTTAGTCATAACGTGCTTGAAACCCGAGGTTAGACTCAGTTTGTGGCAGAAACTTTCCCGGGAACAACCGGCCTAACCAGTAGCCGCAGACTGTCAGTCTAATGTGAGAGGTCTGGGCGTTAATATTTAATTAATGAAAATCTGAGATAAATATGATGTCTAAAACGTGTTGGGTGGATAGGGTTAAACCAACTGGACTAATGAAATTAATAAACCCGTTTCATGAATCTGTAGGCCCAATACAAAGTTAGACAATCTGTAAGTCTGTTAATCTGTAACCGGTTAATCTGTAAGTTTGTTAATTTGTAACCAGTTAATATGTAAGTCTGTTAAATCTGTATATCTGATCCGTTAGTCTGAAAATTTATTAACTTGATTTTCTAATCTGTGAACTAGTTGATCTGAACTCTGTATGTCTGAAACATGTAAACAAGTTAATCTGAAATCTGTTAGTCTGGGGACAAAAGGTTAGGAGGGAAAGATACTTGTGTCATCTGTTGTTTGGGACCCATATTGGTCAGTAACCCTTTCTAGTATCAAAACTTTGACCCAACAGTAGGTAGGGTCCGGGCATGCTTACTGAACTAATTATAAGCGGTTCATTCTGATAATGGCGAGGGGTGTTGATGGTGTGTTCCAACCGGGTCATGTGCGTGCATGGATCCCGGCCTTCCTCTGTGGATGTAAGACGCCGTGACATCTGTAAATAGGTCTGTGTCATTCAAAGGTTGCCACTTTAGGGAATGATACACCCTTCTGTGGGGATGGCACAGGGTATTTATGTAATAGGGAGCCGATCGCGTGGGGTAGGATTTAGGGTACACTTAGCTTTGTCTGTTTCTGTGGGGTACCGTCTGTTTCTGTTGGGTGGCAACACTTGTCTGGGTGGTACCATCTGTCTATAGGGGTGGTAAAGGCCCATTTACTTGTGTACACCTAATTCTACATTCTGTTTCCATAAGGATTAATCTGTTTCTGTTTTTGTACCTTCTGTTCGGGTGGTAAAAGCCCATTACTAGCATTTTGTTCTGTGGAAATCATTCTGTTTCCTTTCTGTTTTGTTAAGACATTAGGGTAACACCTAATCCCATTATATTAGTATTAGTGCAGAGAAGTGTAAAGTAATAGCTTATATCATTCTGTTCTTCTGTTATATCCGCTACACCTGTTACTATTATCACTCATCCAGTTTTATTTTCATGTCATGTTATTATTATCTGTTCATAACTGAAAATCACTGGACTTGCCAGACTTTATGTCTGACCTTGCTTGTTTTCGCCCCTTTTCTTCCTTCCCCCTAGGTTATCCAAGGAGGGAATACTTTAGCTTGATCCGGATTCCTTCTGCTTGAAGTGCTTAAAGTATGGCTTGGCTCTGTATAGCTTCTGTTCTGTGGGGATTATGATTTTAAAGTTTTGTACTCTGATGATTTCCTAAACAAGACTAATATTATGTACTTGAGTTTTATTTTAGTAAAGATGTAACCATACTGATTTATGTTTCCCGCTTAATAAAGTTATAATTTCTCAAGTATTGTTTATCTGCCTTGAAATTTTCTGTTCTATTTACTAAAATGCTCCACCAAAGTTAAGGCATTCCCTTTGTGAGTGTCCTTAATGGAGGTGGGGTGTTACAATCGATTATTCTTAATTTCCAGTTTAAATCGATAAACCGGTTAAATAAAAATATAGGCGTTTACAGCTGCCGTTGTCACATACAACATCGGAATGCCACAGAATTTGGTTTCGTATAATAATTTAACGTTAAGGTTCCAATGAAAGAAATTTTATCGAAAACCGAGGTTGTTTGCAAAATGTCCATTCTTAAGGCTTATATAATAATATTAAATAGATTCCAAAATAACCCAATTAAATAATAATAAATTATTATTATCATAAATATCCAAATAAAATTATCATATAGCTTCACATATGGAAAATATGGATTATACAACTCAATATTAACGTCTCGAGTTAAACAATATCCAAATTATATTAAAACCTTTTTAAATTTATTAAATAAATGTTATCGTTTATTAACTAATTCCATAGCGACTACTTTAAAATTTGATTTGGAAATAACTAACAATCTATAACAAATTCTCCAATTTTCTCTTTCATTAGAAAATTATCATCAATTAGATTCAAACGTTTCTTGTTTTGCGGAATTTCAACTTATATCGAATCCTGTATATTTAGTTGAAGTTCAAAACTCAATATTATAAACTCAGCGTTCAATCTTCATTTTAATAAATGAATTCAATATTAAAAATCAATTATTATATCCAATATAATATTTAAAACAAATTTAAATATTCATATTCAAATGACTGAAAAATCTGGATCGTTATAGACTAAATCTGTAACGTCCCAGGAATTTCAACACTAACACAACCCGTGTCCAAACCCAAGTACCAAAAACCCTAAAATGCTAAAGAAAGAAGTTAGTGGGTGAGAGCAGATAAGAAATAAATATTAGAATACAAGAAGAACCAACACCACACAGAGTCTCACATCGTAGCGGAATAAATATAATACAGAAATAACTATATTGAGAGCTTTAAATAATACTTACAATCATCAGAGTACAACAGTCTAAAATTAAAATAGACAGCTATAACAACCCTTCCTCATATATAACACACAGTGGAATTATATATTGTAACAACCCGGATTTTCAAAACCAATTTAAATTTTTTATTTTGGCGATTTTAATGGATTTTGAGAATTTAAAATGATTTATTTTAAATAATAATGACTGAAAAATTATTTTGATCGAAGTTAGAATGTGTAAATTTGTTTTAATTATAAAACGAGCCAAAAATGGCGTGGTAGTTTGAAATTTTGATTTTAAATTTCAAATGAATGTATGCAATTCAAAATAAATCGGATTTCAGTAAAACCATAAATATTTGAATCTGTTTAATTATATCTTTCTAACGAATGTGAAAAATCCAGATTTCATTACGAGAATTGAAAGTTATGTCCAGTTTAAAATTTAAAATAGTCACTATGGAATTTAATATAATATATAGCCCTTAAAAATAACCATTTTGCAAATGACCTCCGTTTTCGACGAAACCACTTTTATTGGATCCAGAATGTCAAATTATTGTTGGATTCCAATTTTCATAATTTTTGGAATTAATTTGTGAGCGTGGTGAATTTAAATGTGTTTGGTAAATTTAGTTTGAATTTAATCAATTGGAAAATGACCATTTTTCAAACGATCTCCAAATTCGACAAAATTAGTATTGTTAGGACCGTATCGTCAAAACATAGCTAGGTTTATTTTTCTGGAATTTTTGGAGTCAGTATGTGGCCCGGGTAAATTAAAATGTACGTTGAAATAAATTTTAAACTTTATATTAATTTATATTTTAATTTCGATAAAAACTGATCAAAACAATCGAATTGGCTTATGAAACATTTCCCATTATTTCTGGAATGGGGATATTTAGCTAGGGGTAACAGTCGGTGGGTTTGATTTGGAGTTCGAACGAAAATTTCACAATAAAGAAATTAAATGAATTAAATATAAATATATAAATATTATAAATAGCCCCATCTCTCACCAAAACCCTAATTTACCAATCAATAACGAGCTGCCACCATTCAAATTTAAGGTCTTATTTCCTCCATTCTTTCTCCCTCTCGTCCGCAAAATATACGCAACAATTCAGTAATCTTCCAAAGGAAAAATCAATCAGCTCTTCGAGCTCTACACATCCAACGGCTAGGATCATCGTTGGAGTTTTCTGGTGGTCGGGATCGTTCCTCAAAGGGCCATCGTTCATTGCCAATTTCGAGGAGCAAGGGCAGTTCGAGCTCATCAGGAAGGAGGGCGCTACGCCGCACAAGGTGGTGGTTGCTGATCTGAGTCCGGCGGTGTATAGGTGGTGCGAGGTGATGAAGTCAGGTTGAGGGTTTTGCGTGAACTGCCTGATGAAGAAGACGATGTTAAGCAGCCTAGATTTATCCCTAATGTAATTAAATAATTTAATCATGTTTAATTATTTAATTAATGTAATTAAGGTGAAAACGATCGTAACTTATTCAAATTGAATCAGAATTGGGAGAAATTGAGTCCGTTGGATCGTCTCAACGATAGCCACAACATGGAGCAGACCAGAACTAAAACAGTAGCAGTAATTGATTTATTTTATGAAATACCTTGTTTTAAAAATCGGATCATTAATATATATATAGCATTAAATAAAAATATGATTTTTATTTATAACTTTGTTTTAAAATAGAAATGCGATTTTTGAAAATAAATAACATGGAATTATTTTCAGATTTTATATAAATAACATTATTTTTAAATCTGATTCTTTTAATATAAATTCGCATTGTTTTATTTTTACTTTTAAGAATATAAGAACATTGAAATAAAAGTGTGTGTTTTTAAAATATAAAGCATTGTTATAAAATATGATTTTTATATATAACAGCTTGAAATAAATAATGTGTTTTTTATTATATAGATAGCTTGAAATAAAAATGTGATTTTTTATTATATAGATAGCTTGAAATAAAATGTGATTTTTATTATATAGATAGCACTATTAAAATATGATTTTTATTATATAGATAGCATTATAAAAATATGTTTTTATATAGAAAATTGATTTATAGAAATATGATTTTTATATAGAAAATTGATTTATAAAAATGTGATATATATATAGTAGCAATATAAAAATGTGATTTATATATATATAGCTTTGAATAAAAAAATGTTACTTTTAATATATATATAGAGCGTTGTTAAATATACTATTTGTAATATAAACCGCGTGAAACAGATTGCATTGGAACCACGGTGAAGAACACTACGCACTAGAAACAATCCAAACCGTTAAATTAAAGAATGGCGGAGTGGAAACCAAAGGTGAGAATTCTTTCTCACTTGAACTATTTTACGGTTAAAAATATTCTAGGTTGTAGACGTGGCTTAGTAGCTCCTGACACTATTTATTGTACAAACCGTGGATGTTTATTTGGATTGAATTGTGGTGAAATTGACTGTATTGTGTTGTGATTATGATGAAAAATAAAATATATATATATATACACTATGTGAATAAAAAATATATATACGATGTGGATAATATATATATACGATGTGAATAATATATATATATATATATACACACACGATGTGAACAATATATATATGTGTTGTGAAAAATATATATATGCATTGCATAAATTATATATATATATATGCGATACATAAATTATTTATATACGCTGTATAAAACTCTCCTGAAATAAAATGAATATTCATTTACAAATCGGACGATTTGTTTATGTACACAATTTAACTGACATTGATTGGGACGATAAATTTTACACTCGCCCAACTGCACAAATAAAATCTATGTTTGTTGATTGAAACCCCACACGGGTATTGGGACGATATTTGATGTACAGTAATCCCAATTGTTTAGTTATATGTCAATCGATTGGTTGACAAACTGTTTTAAGCGTTAATTATTTATAGTTAATGCTTATGCAGTTGTGTAATGCATTCTGGATGATGGATGGTTGTTTATCATTGTTGTTATATACATGTGTTGTATGGAATCCATATAAATAATATTATATGGTAATTGATTGGGTCTCATTCCAATTTGGATGGACAAGAAAATATTAAAATGTGTGAAGCCATGTCGATTAAATTTGCACTATTTTAACACAAATGATTTTTATATCGATTTTAATCATTTTTATAATGAATATAGAAAGCAAATTATTTCAGAATCTGATATTTTGAAAATATTATCATTTAAATATTATAATGATAAAGAGTATTTAATTTTGATTTAAAATTGAAATGAAAGTGGGAATCGTTTTAAAACGAATTTATAAAATACGTTTTGAACGAAATATTATATATATATATATATGTTATATATTAATGGCCTGAATAGAACGCGTCGCGCTGCGACCATTCATGAATTTCGACCATTGACTTCGAATTGACATTACGGGAGATCCGACTGTCGGATTCTCCTAAAACTGGAACCTTTGGGTTCGTATCGAAAAAAGCTTTCCAACGAATATAAGAGATTTAAAATATAATGGTTGGATTTGGAATTATGTCCAAATCAAATTTGGAAAAGGTTGATATGGATGCAGTTCGGTGGCCATTATTGGAAACCTACTGTACGGGCCTTGATAAAATTATTAAAAATATTAATAATTTGTGTAAAATCATAATAAATTATTTAGGAAAAACCTAGATGAAAAATTCCGTATTTGTTAAGATAAAAATTTATTTTTATCAAAATGAACTAGTTATTAACTAGAAAATTAATCCAACGTTTTTAAATAAATAATTTGGATTTGTGAATATTTTTAAAATAACCACAATTTTCAATATACGAATTGGAATGGATTTGAATAGAAATAATCTCTTGCTGTGACTATACGGATATTGTGGAGGAATTTGGAAGATATATATATATATATATATATATATATATATATATCGTTATTCCCGATGTGATATTTGTTGGTTTTAGAATTTGATATTGAATATACGCCGATATAATTTCTATTTAGAGCCTTGTATATAATATCAAATTGGATTTGGGTTTGTCGTGAATGGTGTCTTTTATAACACTATTCTTAAACCCAGTTGAGAAAAGAATAAATCTATTAATTAAGATTTAGTGAAGTTTACCAGTTAATTAATATTTAATTGGAATTGAATTGACATTGGATTTTTTGGTTTATTGTGAACTGTGTTTTAAATAACACTTGTTCTTTAACCCGATTAACAGTGAAATGTGATTTGGAATATATAAATCTTTTATTACGATTTAATGGAAATTTTCCAAAGTAAAGTTTTCCAATTTAATATATTAAATTGAAATTGAATGGAATTCGATTTAGTAATAATCAAAGAGAGCTTCTGTAGAGGAGGACTGTGAATATATATATATATATATATATATATATATATATGGAATTAAAAATGCTTTGCCGTTATTCTATTTATATTATTAGTCGGATAAAGAAATTGATATCAATTATATATCGATCTGTTTCCCCTGAAAATTCTATAATTAATGGAATGTGATTTTGGGTTTATCGTGAACTGTGTTTTAAATGACATTGGTTCTTTAACCCAGTTAAAGACGGGATTACATGTCTAACATTGTATTTCAAACTATATTGTTGATCTCTATTAAATATATATCTGTTTGGCGGCGGAGAATTTATTCTCTTGCTTAACACCCTTCTCTGAGACGTATGAGCTTAGAGGTTATATATTGGCAGAAATCAATGGTACGGTGTAGATTGTCAATGTGGCATGTGTGATTTCCCAAAGTTAAATAACCATTAAATAATGATTGTTGGAAGATTAAAACTAAGTGGAGTTTTAATGATTATTTAATTGGATTGAAATGTGAATGTGATAATTTAAATTATCAAATTTGGGAAATGATCGAGAATGGAGTATCGCCAGTTTTTCTCTAATCGATAGTTAAATCTTTAATTAGATTTGAACATGAAATGGTAATTAATTTTACCAATAACACTGTGGTGTTAGATATGGAGTACTACTAGTTTTGCTCTATGGGATGAATAGGTTAGGATTGAGAAATATAATAAATGATTATTTCGGTAAGGTTCGCTAATCCCGACTAGTATAGAAAACCTTAATTTGGTTTAAATTGTGAAAAAAAATATTTGAAGAAAAGAATATTCTGGATTGGAACGAGGAGTGCGTTGTGTTTTTATATCACTTACTTATAAGATACGCGAGGTATTCGAAAAGACCGGGTTTATCACATTCTGAATCATTAATGTGATGAAAAGTCGACGATGAATACGGTGATTAAAGACCGGAGATCTTCACATCGTTTGGATGATTACTTATGTCTTGATTGGGATGTACACCCAAGACAAGGTAATAAGTGGTGATCGTCCAGACGTACTTGGAGATCGACCGGATATGCGGGGACCTCTCTCCTGTATTGAACATATGGAACGAGGAATAAGGTGCCTCTGGTTTTGTTCATACCCAGAACGAACTTGTAAATGGATGTGTGTCTGACATTGGATTTTATTCTGTGTGATTGATTTCTGTTGAATATATATATCTGTTTGGTGGTGGAGAATATATTCTCTTTCTTAACACCCTTCTCTTAGACGTACGAGCTTAGAGGTTATATATCGATAGATATCAGTTGCATGGCGTGAATTGTCAGTGTGGCATGCTGAGATGCAAATGATCAAGGCTTCTGTTGAAAAGCAGAGTCTTGTGGTTGATGATTAAAGCAAGGCTTTAAATAGCATAGCTCTGTGTATATCGTTAACTCGCGAGCCTAACACCCTGGTGTGAACCAGAAATGGGAGAGGACTTCAAAGAGGACATGCGTTTCCTTCTAGCTAGGAGTGGTGTCATGGTATGGAGCCCAGACATTTTACTCATGTGGATGTTGCATATTATTTGATGGATAGAAAAGCACCTCAGATATATCAGTCACTGCGGGGCCGATGGATGACATGGTTGACATACTGACCAAACTTACGCCCCATAGGGTAGGGAAAAGCATTGTTCAGGAATTATTAGTCCACTAACGTGTGAACCGTCCCTGACGCTCCAAGGGTCGATGCGTTATGATCCTGAGATACGGGCTAGAGCGTCTCGAATTCGAAAGGATGATCCCTTGCCTTGGTTCATAGATGGAATCCAATTTCCAATACGTGACATTACAGTTTTAATTGTAAAACGACATGATATATGGTACCCATGTCGTCTATGATTGAGACATTTATGTTTGAAGTTGTTTTTAACACCATGCACTTATAGTAATACCAAAAATAATTTGTTTTAAACGTACCAAGCATGTTTGACTATTATAAGGGAAAGCTCTATCCTCCGGTTTGCCTTGCATTGTGTGATGGGACCTGAGTCTTATAATAGCTTCATTTTTCCAAAAAAAGCATTGCGCTGTTTGTTTAATGCACTGGTATTCTTGGTAGAAAACCAGTTCCATGTTATATGGCGTGGTCCATTGATTTACTTTATTTTTAAAAGTAAAGTTTTAAATAAATGTTTTAGTTCTCACACTAGTCCCATGGATGACCTGGAGTTTATTGTTTTAACCTAAACTCTAGGTGCCCATATTTTCTACACGAGAAACTAGTCGTTTTGGTTTTGCAGATTATTTCTTTTCCATAATCCTGGATTTACAACTGGAGCTATATTCAAAAAGCTTTGTATCCGTGTATCTCTTTCAGTTGTGTTATGTATTATTTTTCCGCTGCTATGTAAATTATTTTAATCTCTGATATTTTTATGATGTATATTATTTATTCATACTCTGTTATATTCTTGTACTCTGATGTAATTGTTGTAATAACAAAGTAGCGTTCTTCTGTTTATGTTCCGATTAGTCTTGTTCTCAAAGCAGTCTGCCTTCTTGTTTAGTCTAGGCCGGCCAGGATGTTCAGGTTGCTATATATATATATATATATATATATATGTATATACATATATATATCGTAGGCCTGAACACCTCCAGCTCGTCTTTGGACTTTACAGCAATCGATAGCCTGAACTTGTAAAACTCGGTTTAACCCGAGCATTACAAACACCACGAATTAGTCTAGTGAATCGGCGTGAGAAAAGTCACTAAGTTTATAGGTAACATCGAAATTGCTTAACTTTAGATAATCTCTTTGAGAGAAAATGATAATAATAAGACCAGCCCACACATAAACACAGACAGTTTTTAACTTACAATAACCCAAAACATTTTTTATATGAAAATCCGTAGATATTATAATAGTGTCTATCAAATAAATAACCAAATAGCAGAACGCTTACATCTCACGGTCTACATACATAATATAAAATCAAAAACCTCGATATCTTATTGGAGAATGGATTCCAACTATAAAAAAGGTATGGGACCACCTTCCGATCAGCGTACTCTAAATGGGATACATTGGGGGTTCAACAAGAGCATCTTACCGCCCGACCGCACATGACAGCCCACTCATTTAGCTAGGGTGTAGCGAATGTATTATCACCCGACGATTTTAAGGGACTATCGTCCATACACGGAGATGAAGAAATGAAAGAAGGACAAATAAGGATTTTTCTCTAGATGGTGATAATACACCCTGCTTGGGTATGACCCACCTAGCCATGTTGCCTTCCCGATTTTTGTCATTTCCTGGTTGATGAGGCTTGAAGTCATGTTTTACCTTTAGAGAACATCTCATTATATTTAAATTCCACATCGTTAGATCCGTCAAATCTCTAATTTAACGCCCACAAATATACTCTGGGTGTTAAGAAAGAGGATTTCTTCGCCACCAGACTTAGTATATTTGTAAAAATCAATGTACGTGAGTTTCAGGAAATACTTTGTCAGACATTCATCCATACAATCCTAGGACTGGACAAACCGAAGGCACCCTCCTACCATATCTTAGAAATCACCCAAAGGATCAGTAGTGGGAAGTTCTTGCAATCCATAGATTTCAATCACGACAAAATCACTAGTCAAAATATCTCTAAGGATCAGCTAGAGAAATTCAAAGAGTAGTTCTTCCACTCATGAAAATCACGGTCTTTAATTGCTTCATCTTAATCGGCATCAGATATCTTCTTTGTTTATGTATTTGTTGGTTCGGAATGGTTTTTTAATATAAATTCGATCCCGGTCTTTCCGTATCAATAACACATTAGATTAGATTTTGATAGTCAGTTATTTATCTATCAAAATAAGCATCCATACATCTATAAAAATAAAATGAGATTCAATGGTTCGGTAATAGCTTCACTTGGTCTTTTTATTCAAAACTATTCATTGGATGAACTTTAAAATCATTCAATATTTTGAATCCAACATTTTTCTTTTGATATTAATGTAAAACTTCCTCGAAACCACTTCAAGTTCAATATTTAGAAAAATATCTCATATCATACATTAAATTCTTCATTTAAAAATATTATTGCGAAAGCATTTCTATAACCTTTACTCATTTGTCCAAATTGGGAACAAAGTCCCTTTTAATAAATATATACGTTTATTCATCAAATTAGTTTAACGTGCGTAAAACACAGTCACGAAACTTCATTTCTACCATATTTATTCCTTTCATAGGACATCCATTTATATTAAATCAATTGTGAAAACCCGTAACTTCCCCGGTGAGGAAAGCATGGATAGTTCGAGAACAAGCCACATCAGAACGCGGACGGAAGAACATTTCATTGTTTATTACAACAATTCCATCAAAATACAACAATATACAGAGTATAAGTGAATAAGTATTACACAGAAATATCAGAGATTTAAATTACATTTAAATACATAGCAGCAGAAAATAATACAATACACAACTAGAAGAGATATACGGATACAAAGCTTTCCGGATATCATTCCAGCTGTAAACCAGGATCCTGTGAATATAAATCTGCAAAACCAAAACTACTAGCTGCCCGTGTCAAAATAAGGGCACCCAGAGTTTAGGTTAAAACAATAAACTCCAGGTCAGTCTTGGGACTGGTGTGAGAACTAAAACAGTTATTAATCTTTATTTTAAAGTTAGGTAAATCAAGGGACCACGCCGCTAACACGGAACGGGTTTCCTCCCAAGAATACCAGTGCATAAAACAAATAGCGCAATGCTAAATAAAGAACAATGAAGCTATTATAAGACCCAGTTCCCATCACACAATGCAACGCAAGCCGGAGGATAGGGTTTTTACCTTATAATAGCCAAGAATGCTTGATACGTTTAAAACAAATCATTTGATACTATCATAAGTGCATAGTGTATAAAACAACTTCAAATCATAAGTATCAATCATAGACGGCATAAGCTCCCCATCCAACTATGTCGCCATACTAGGCTCTACAAATAAAACCGCAAATGTCACGTATTTGGAAGTTGGATTTCCATCTATGAACCGAGGCCAGGGATCGTCCTCTACCGATTCGAGACAATCTAGCCCATGTCTCCGGAACAGCCGCAACTGCCCCTTGGAATGACAAGGCCGGTCCACCGATGTGGATTATAATGCCTGAAGACTACGTTTCCCCGCCCTTTGGGGCGTAAATGAGCCAATGAATGACTCCATCGGACCTGGATCGTCCGATCAAACCGAGGCGCCTCGCAACAGCAACAACCACACAGGTGAGAAGTATATAAATGTTAGGGCTGGTAGGTCACTGACACCACCCTAGCTAGAAGGAAACGCATGCCCTCCCTGAGGTCCTCTCCCGTTTCTGGTTCACAACCGGGGTGTGAGGCTCGCGAATTCACGTTACACAAAGCTATGCCACACAGGCGGTGCTTTGATCGTCAACCACAAGACTTTGCTTTTCAACAGAAACCTTGATCATTTGCCACTTAGGCATGCCACACAGGCAATTCACTCTATGTGTTTGATATCCATCAGTATATAACCCCTGAGCTCGTACGTCTCAGAGAAGGGCATTAAGCAAGAGAATAAATTCTCCGCCGCCAAACATATATATATATTTAATAGAAATCAATCACACAGACTAAAATCCAATGTCAGACACACAGTCCATTTACAAGTCCGTTCTGGGTCTGAACGAAACCGGAGGCACCTTGTACCCCGCATATCCATCGATCTCCAAATACGTCTGGACGATCACCAACTATTTCCATCTTCTTGGGTGTACAGCCCAATCAAGATCATCAGTAATTATCCAAACGACGTGAAGACCTCTGGTCTTCAACCACCGTCTTCATCTTCGACACCACGTCGAATCAGTTATTCAGAATGGGATAAACCCGGTCCTTCTGAATAACTCGCGTATATATTATAAAAGTGTTACACAAACACAACATACGCCTCATTCCACTTCAGAATATTCTTTTTATTCAAATATTCTTATATTTTGGGAAAGGTTCCCATTAATTTATCAATGATAAATTCTTTAAATTTATTCTTTAATCTCCTTTTTGAATATCAATTCAAACTAGTCGGAATTAGCGAACCACAGCGAAGTAATCATTTATTTTAATTTCCAATCCCCACCTATTCATCCCATGAAGTAAAACTGGTAATACTTCATACCTAACACCACGGTGTTATTGGTAAATTCAATTACCATTTCACGTTCAAATCTAATTAAAGATTTAACTATCGCCTGGAGCAAAACTGGTGATACTCCATTCTCGATCTTTTCAATCTAATTAAAGATTCATTTAAACTCCACTTAGTTTTAATCTTTAACTGGGTTAAAGAATCAGTGTCATTTAAAAACACAGTTCACGATAAACCCAAAATCACATTCCATTAATTATCGGGTTAAAGAACAAGTGTTATTTAAAACACTGTTCACGATAAACCCAAAAATCAATGCCAGTTCAATTCCAATTAAATATCATTTAATTGTTACACTTCATTAGATCTAAATAAAAAGATTTAATCTTTTCTCAACGGGGCTTAAGAACAGTGTTAATGAAGACACCATTCACAACAAACCCAAATCACATTTGATATTAAATACGAGGCTCTGAATAGAAAATATATCGGCTTATATTCAATATCAAATTCTACGAACAACAAATATCGTATTGGAAATAACGATATAAGTATATCTTTCAAATTTCCATAACAATATCTGTGTAATCACGAAATCCAACATCGAAATAATCCAAGGACAATTTCGATTCAAATCCATTCCGATTCAATTTTTGGAAATTCAGGTTATTTTTAAAACCCTTTCCAAATTCAATTTATTTATTTAAAAATAAATAGAATTCTAATTCTAGTTCAAAACTAGTTCATTTCGATAAAAATCTATTTTTATCTTTTCAAATATGGAGTTTTTCATCCCAATTCTTCACAAATCATTTCTTATGATTTTACACAAATTATTACTATTTTTAATAATTTTATCAAGGCCCGTACAGTCGATTTCCATCAATGGCCATCGAACTGCACTTACAGCGACCTTTTTCAAATTTGATTTGGACATAATTCCAAATCCAACCGTTAGATTTCAAATTTCTAATATTCATTAGAAAGCTCTTTTCGATACGAACCCAATGGTTCCGGTTTTAGGAGAATCCGACGGTCGGATCTCCCGCAATATCCATTCGAAGTCAATGGTCGAAATTCGCGAACTGCCGCGGCACGGCGCGTTCTATTCAGGCCATTATATTATATATATAATATATACTTCGTCAATTTCAATTCAAAACATGCTTTATAAATCGTTTTAAATTCATTTTCAAAACAGTTTCAACTTCATATTCAATTTCAAATCAAAATTGAATATTCCAATATAAATTCGTTTTAAATTCATTTCAAATCGATTTCAATTCAATTTCAATTCGAATTCATTTATGTTCAATTTCAATTCGAATTCATTTCTATTCAATTTCAATTCGAATTCATTTCTATTCAATTTCAATTTGAATTCATTTATATTCAATTTCAATTCGAATTTCAATTCTTTTCTATTCAATTTCAATTCGAATTCATTTCTATTCAATTTCAATTTGAATTCATTTATATTCAATTTCAATTCGAATTTCAATTCTTTTCTATTCAATTTCAATTTGAATTTCAATTCTTTTCGAAAAATCAGATTTTGAAATCACCTTCGATATTCATTATAAAATGAATAAAATCGATATAAATATCGTTCACGTCAAAATGGCGTCAATCTAATCAATACGGCTTCATATATTCCTATTTTCAAATATTCTATTTCAAATATTTCTATTTCAAATATTTCTTTTTCAAATATTTCTTTTTCAAATATTCTATTTCAAATATTCTATTTCAAATATTTCTATTTTCAAATATTCCTATTTTTCAAATATTTCTATTTCAAATATTTCTATTTCAAATATTTCTTTTTCCAAACTGGAATGAGGCCCAATCAATTACCATATAATGTTAATTATATGGATTTTCTACAACACATGTATACAATAACAACGATGAATAATCAACCATCATCCAAAGTGCATTCTACACTGTATAAGCATCGAATATAAATATTTAACGCTTATAAAAGTCTGTCAATCAATCGATCGACATACAACTAAACAATCGGGGTTAGTGTACGTCAAATATCATCCCAATACCCGTGTGGGGTTTCAAACAATCAAACACAGATTTTATTTGTGCAGTTGGGCGATGTGTAAAATTTATCGTCCCAATCAATATCAGTCAAATGTGTGTATATAAACAAATCGTCCGATTTGTTTATTTTTATTTCGTTTCATATACACGTTAAAAATTCTATTTTTAACTATAAAATATTTTAACTATATGAATATTTTATTTCATTTCACATCACACAATCAACTACACATAAAAATCAAACAAACAAGCATACAAGCCGTCCATGGTCTGTGGACGACGGGTGTCAGGTGCTACAAAACACCGTCTGCATCCTAGTATATATTTTTAACTAGAAAAACAAAATTAAAGGTGAGAAGTTCTCACATATTCGCTAAACCGAACGCAACGACTCTTCAAATGTAGAAGTCTTCGCTGTTCCTTCTTCCATCCGTATTCACTACATATATAAAAATCGAATTTTTACTTTGCTATTCAATATATAAAAATCGAATTTTTACTTTGCTATTCAATATATAAAAATCGAATTTTTATTCTGCTATTCAATATATAAAAACCGAATTTTTACTTTGCTATTCAATATATAAAAATCGAATTTTTACTTTACTATTCAATATATAAAAATCGAATTTTTACTTTGCTATTCAATATATAAAAATCGAATTATTCATGTTCTAATCTATTATAAAAACCATTAACTATAAAAATCTCATTTTTGAAACAAATCTACTTAAATAAAAATTCAACCTTTTTATATAATAATGCCATATATAAAATCAGTCCCTTAACAATGTCATTAATATATAAAAATTAGATCTTTAGCTATTTTATTAATATATAAAATCAGTCGAGAAGAAAACTCACTGTCGATCGAACTAAGAGGGGGAAAGAGGAGGTGTTCGCTGGTGCTGAGGCGGTGGCTGGTGCAGAAGTGGGCGGAGGCGACCCAAAGAGGAGGTGGCGGCCTGTAACTGCGGCGGCGGGGGTTTACTGGCAGGGAAACAGCGGACTGGAGCGGTTTTGGGGGGGTTCGGGTTCGCAGAAGGTCAGGGGAGGAGGAGGGGAAGGTGGCGGCTGGTTCTAGGGTGGGCAGCGGTCGCCAGTGGCGCGCTGGAAGGAGGGCGTCGTGGGTTACGGGCTGAGCGGGTTTCAAAAGGAATTGGGGCGCGATTTTTTTATTTTAGGGTTTAGAGATAACTGAGGGTGTTGAGGTGTATATATATAATTATATTATTTTATTTATTTCTCTAAAATGTTGACTTTTATTTCCAACACCAATCTGGACCCAACGACTGTCGCCCCTAGCTAATTACCCCCATTCTGAACACAATGGGATATGTATCGTAAGCCAGTTCGACTGTTTCAATCAGTTTTCATTAAAATCAACATATAACTCTACATATTGAATTTGAACGCACATTTCAATTTACCGAGGTCACATACTAGCTCGAAAAATTCCCAAAAAATATTTTATAGCTTCGTATTAACGATACGGTCTTAGCAAAACTATTTTCGTCGAATTCTGAGACCGTTGGAAAAATGGCCATTTTCCAGTCGATTAAAATCAACTGAAACTGGTCAAACGCGTTTCACTTCGCCACGCTCACATATTGATTCGAAAAATTATGAAATTTGAAACCTAGCAATAACTTGACATCGCGGATCCAACAAAAGTGGTTTTGTCGAAATCCGAGGTCGTTTGCAAAATTTCCATTTTTAAGGGCCTGAATTCCATAGCGACTATTCTGAATTTTCAACTGGGCATAATTTTTTGTCCCCGCTATGAAATTTCGATTTCTCGGATTCATTGGAAATATATTACCAATTAGATTCTAATGTTTTTGGTTTCACTAAAATCCGGTTTATTTTGAATCATGTACATCCATTTGAAGTTTGAAATCGAATTATCGAACTACCGCGCCATTTTCAATTCCTTTTAAATTTTAAAATAATTATTTATATTCTAACGACGATCTATATAATATATACGTTCGAATTCTATTCAAAATAAATTTCTCGTCGTTATTATTTAAAATAATTCATTTTAAATATTCAAAATTCATTAAAATTGCCAATTTAAAAAATTAAACTGGCCCAGATTTCCGGGTTATTACAATCTCCCCCACTTAAAACTTTTCGTCCCCTAAAAGGAACGAAGCCGAAAGTTGTTTTAAATACCAACTCAACTTCCAGTATTTTTATTATGGCTTAAGTTCTTCAACTTTTCAGTTTCTAAGAACTTTTCAAAATTTTCAAAAATTTGGCTAACACCCTAAATTTTCGAAAAATTTCGCCATAACCTCCCCTGCACCAGGAGCACGGGAAAATCCCGAAATTGCCCTATAGGCCTTCTGATCTCAAAAAGAAAAAGCCAAGCGGCTAGCCAATCGGCTCATAAAATCATTATCACCCAAACAAAACAGTAAATTATAGTAAATATGTACCTATTTGTCGGGCAAACAAATTTTATTCTCTGCTCTAGCCTCCTTGCTATGACCTGTTCAATGTAAGTACATGTATATGCAAGCAAATGCGACCAATTTTCAATATAACTCACAATTTGATTCAATTAGGCGTAATGGTTCAAAATTATCAAACAATTAACCAAACAACACAACCATCAGTCAATTAGTTGGTTATCATTTCAAATGCATAACTTTGATATATAGTCAAAAATCACATTTTTGATGCCAAATCACAACAATAAGCCCTATCTAGTTTCGGTTCTCACACCAGTCAATTGGAAATATATAGAAATCTCACTTTCGAAACTCGAAAATAAATACTGGCGATGGTGCCCCGCCACTAGAATTATCCTCGGACACTAGAGGGATTCTATATCTACCCAGTATATTAAAACTTCGAACACACGTTTGCAAGACATATACACAAAATCTTTATATATTGGATTGTCCAAATTCAATATAAAATAAATAATCAAATACGAACAATTGATTTAAATTTCAAAACAAAATTGGTTTTCATTTTAAAAATATTCTCTTCACACTCGTTCTAGGATACTACTGATCCCATCTCTAACGAGTCATTCCCATTGGATATTACTAATCCAATATCTGATGAATTCTTTCGTATGGTTCTAATGTGTCTTGTTCTCTGAGCTTTGTAAACCAAAGCTCCGATACCAACTGTGAAAACCCGTAACTTCCCCGGTGAGGAAAGCGCGGATAGTTCGAGAACAAGCCACATCAGAACGCGGACGGAAGAACATTTCATTATTTATTACAACAATTCCACCAGAGTACAAGAATATACAGAGTATAAGTGAATAAGTATTACACAGAAATATCAGAGATTTAAATTACATTTAAATACATAGCAGCGGAAAATAATAAATACACAACTAGAAGAGATATACGGATACAAAGCTTTCCGGATATCATTCCAGCTGTAAACCAGGATCCTGTGAATATAAATCTGCAAAACCAAAACTACTAGCTGCCCGTGTCAAAATAAGGGCACCCAGAGTTTAGGTTAAAACAGTAAACTCCAGGTCAGTCTTGGGACTGGTGTGAGAACTAAAACAGTTATTAATCTTTATTTTAAAGTTAGGTAAATCAAGGGACCACGCCGCTAACACGGAACGGGTTTCCTCCCAAGAATACCAGTGCATAAAACAAACAGCGCAATGCTAAATAAAGAACAATGAAGCTATTATAAGACCCAGTTCCCATCACACAATGCAACGCAAGCCGGAGGATAGGATTTTTACCTTATAATAGCCAAGAATGCTTGATACGTTTAAAACAAATCATTTGATACTATCATAAGTGCATAGTGTATAAAACAACTTCAAATCATAAGTATCAATCATAGACGGCATAAGCGCCCCATCCCACTATGTCACCATACTAGGCTCTACAAATAAAACCGCAAATGTCACGTATTTGGAAGTTGGATTTCCATCTATGAACCGAGGCCAAGGATCGTCCTCTACCGATTCGAGACAATCTAGCCCATGTCTCCGGAATAGCCGCAACTGCCCCTTGGAGCGACTGGGCCGGTCCACCGATGTGGATTATAATGCCTGAACACTACGTTTCCCCGCCCTTTGGGGCGTAAATGAGCCAACGAATGACTCCATCGGACCCGGATCGTCTGATCAAACCGAGGCGCCTCGCAACAGCAACAACCACACAGGTGAAAAGTATATAAATGTCAAGGCTGGTAGGTCACTGACACCACCCTAACTAGAAGGAAACGCATGCCCTCCCTGAGGTCCTCTCCCGTTTCTGGTTCACAACCGGGGTGTGAGGCTCGTGAATTCACGTTACACAAAGCTATGCCACACAGGCGGTGCTTTGATCATCAACCACAAGACTTTTCTTTTCAACAGAAGCCTTGATCAGTTGCCACTTAGGCATGCCACACAGGCAATTCACTCTATGCGTTTGATATCCATCAGTATATAACCCCTGAGCTCGTACGTCTTAGAGAAGGGTGTTAAGAAAGAGAATAAATTCTCGGCCGCCAAACAGATATATATTTAATAGAAATCAATCACACAGACTAAAATCCAATGTCAGACACACTGTCCATTTACAAGTCCGTTCTGGGTCTGAACGAAACCGGAGGCACCTAGTACCCCGCATATCCATCGATCTCCAAATACGTCTGGACGATCACCAACTGTTTCCATCTTCTTGGGTGTACAGCCCAATCAAGATCATCAGTAATTATCCAAACGACGTGAAGACCTCCGGTCTTTAACCACCGTCTTCATCTTCGACACCACGTCGAATCAGTTATTCAGAATGGGATAAACCCGGTCTTTCTGAATAACTCGCGTATATATTATAAAAGTGTTACACAAACACAACATACGTCTCATTCCACTTCAGAATATTCTTTTTATTCAAATATTCTTATATTTTGGGAAAGGTTCCCATTAATTTTATCAAAGATAAATTCTTTAAATTTATTCTTTAATCTCCTTTTTGAATATCAATTCAAACTAGTCGGAATTAGCGAACCACAGCAAAGTAATCATTTATTTTAATTTCCAATCCCCACCTATTCATCCCATGAAGTAAAACTGGTAATACTTCAAACCTAACACCACGGTGTTATCGGTAAATTCAATTACCATTTCACGTTCAAATCTAATTAAAGATTTAACTATCGCCTGGAGCAAAACTGGTGATACTCCATTCTCGATCTTTTCAATCTAATTAAAGATTCATTAAAACTCCACTTAGTTTTAATCTTTAACTGGGTTAAAGAATCAGTGTCATTTAAAAACACGATTCACGATAAACCCAAAATCACATTCCATTAATTATCGGGTTAAAGAACAAGTGTTATTTAAAACACTGTTCACGATAAACCCAAAAATCAATGCTAGTTCAATTCCAATTAAATATCATTTAATTGTTACACTTCATTAGATCTAAATAAAAAGATTTAATCTTTTCTCAACGGGGCTTAAGAACAGTGTTAATGAAGACACCATTCACAACAAACCCAAATCACATTTGATATTAAATACGAGGCTCTGAATAGAAAATATATCGGCTTATATTCAATATCAAATTCTATGACCAACAAATATCGTATTGGAAATAACGATAAAAGTATATCTTTCAAATTTCCATAACAATATCTGTGTAATCATGAAATCCAACATCGAAATAATCCAAAGACAATTTCGATTCAAATCCATTCCAATTCAATTCTTGGAAATTCTGGTTATTTTTAAAACCCTTTTCAAATTCAATTTATTTATTTAAAAATAAATAGAATTCTAATTCTAGTTCAAAACTAGTTCATTTCGATAAAAATCTATTTTTATCTTTTCAAATATAGAGTTTTTCATCCCAATTCTTCATAAATCATTTCTTATGATTTTACACAAATTATTACTATTTTTAATAATTTTATCAAGGCCCGTACAGTCAATTTCCATCAACGGCCATCGAACTGCACTTACAGCGACCTTTTTCAAATTTGATTTGGACATAATTCCAAATCCAACCGTTAGATTTCAAATTTCTAATATTCATTAGAAAGCTCTTTTCGATACGAACCCAACGGTTCCGGTTTTAGGAGAATCCGACAGTCGGATCTCCCGCAATATCCATTCGAAGTCAATGGTCGAAATTCGCGAACTACCGCGGCGCGGCGCGTTCTACTCAGGCCATTATATTATATATATTATATACTTCATCGATTTCAATTCAAAACATGCTTTATAAATCGTTTAAATTCATTTTCAAAACGGTTTCAACTTCATATTCAATTTCAAATCAAAATTGAATATTCCAAAATAAATTCGTTTTAAATTCATTTCAAATCGATTTCGATTCAATTTCAATTCGAATTCATTTATATTCAATTTCAATTCGAATTCATTTCTATTCAATTTCAATTCGAATTCATTTCTATTCAATTTCAATATGAATTCATTTATATTCAATTTCAATTCGAACTTCAATTCTTTTCTATTCGATTTCAATTCGAATTCATTTCTATTCAATTTCAATTTGAATTCATTTATATTCAATTTTAATTCGAATTTCAGTTCTTTTCTATTTAATTTCAATTCGAATTTCAATTCTTTTCAAAAAAATCAGATTTTGAAATCACCTTCGATATTCATTATAAAATGAATAAAATCGATATAAATATCGTTCACGTCAAAATGGCGTCAATCTAATCAATACGGCTTCATATATTCCTATTTTCAAATATTCTATTTCGAATATTTCTATTTCAAATATTTCTTTTTCAAATATTTCTTTTTCAAATATTCTATTTCAAATATTCTATTTCAAATATTTCTATTTTCAAATATTGTGACGGCCGGGAATTTCGCTCGATCCGAATCAGTCGTTAAACCGATCTAGACCGTTCGAAACCCCTGATCGTTGAGAACAGGACAAATTAGAACGTAGACGGAAGAACATTTCATTGCTATTACAACAATTCCATCAGATACAAGAATATACAGAGTATAAATGAATAAATTACATAGCAGCGGAAAATAATACAAAGCACAACTGAAGGTGATATACGGATACAGAGCTTTCCGGATATCATTCCAGCTGTAAACCAGGATCCTGTGAATATAAATCTGCAAAACCAAAACTACTAGCTGCCCGTGCGGAAAATAGGGGCACCCAGAGTTTAGGTTAAAACAATAAACTCCAGGTCAGTCATGTGACTGGTGTGAGAACTAAAACAGTTATTAATATTGATTTTAAAGTTAGGTAAATCAAGGGACCACGCCATATAACACGGAACGGGTTTCCTCCCAAGAATACCAGTGCATAGAACAAACAGCGCAATGCTAAATAAAGAAAAATGAAGCTGTTATAAGACCCAGGTCCCATCACACAATGCAACGCAAGCCGGAGGATAGGGTTTTCCCTTATAACAGCTAAAGCATGCTTGATACGTTTAAAACAAATCATTTGATACTATAATAAGTGTATATTGTCAAAACATTTCAATCATAAATATCAATCATAGGCGGCATAGCTACCATCTACTATGTCGCCATACTAGTTCTACAATTAAAGACGAATTACGCGTATTGGAAATTGGATTCCGTCATGAGTCGAGGCAAGGGGCAAGCTACTCTCCGCATTCGAGACACTCTAGCAAATGTCCCAGGGCTACGCACTCTGGGCAACCCCTGGATGCTTCAGGGCCGGTCCTCACTTACGTTAAAGGATTAATTATGCCTGAACACACGTTTCCCGGTCCTTACAGACCTATAATCGAGGCGCCTCATCCAACAACCACATAGGTGAAAAGTATATAAATGTCAGGGCTGGTAAGTCACTGACACCACCAAAGCTAGAAAGAAACGTCGTGCTCTCCCTGCAGTCCTTATCCCGTTTTTAACTCATACCGAGGTGTGAGGCTCGCGAATTCACGTTATACACAAAGCTACGCCACAAAGGCCGTGCTTTGATCATCAACCACAAGACTTTGCTTTTCAACAGAAGCCTTGATCTATGCAACTCAGTGTGCCACACAGGCAATTCATGCCATGCGACTGATGTCCATCGATATACAACCTCTGAGCTCGTACGTCTCAGAGAAGGGCGTTAAGCAAGAGAAGAAATTCTCCGCCGCCAAACAGATGTATATTTAATAGAAATCAATCAACACAGAATAAAGTCCAATGTCAGACACACAATCCATTTACAAGTTCGTTCTGGGTCTGAACGAAACCGGAGGCACTTTCCTCGCATATCCATCCATCTCCAGGTACATCTGGACGACCACCAACTGTTTCCATCCTCTTGGGTGTACAGCCCAATCAGGATCGCCAGTAATTATCCAAACGATGTGAAGACTTCTGGTCTTCGACCACCGTCTTCATCTTCGACTTCTCGTCGAATCGGTTATTCAGAATGGGTATAAACCCGGCCTTTCCGAACAACCCGCGTATATTAAAACAAATGTTACACAAACTCAACATACGCCTCATTCCAATTCAGAATATTCTTTTATTCACAAAATCACATTTTTAGGGAAAGGTTCCCATTAATTTTATCCAAGGTAAATTCTTTAAAATTTATCCTTTAATCTTCCTTTGGATGTCGTTTCAAACCAAAGTATGGTTTTCTGAACTAGTCGAGATTAGCGAACCGTACCGAAGTAATTGTTTATTTTATTTCCCAATCCCAACCTATTCATTCCATGGAGCAAAACTGGTAATACTCCATATCTAACACTATGGTGTTATCGGTAAAATTAATTACCATTATACGTTCAAATCTAATTAAAGATTTAACTATCGCTTTGGAGCAAAACTGGCGACACTCCATTCTCGCTCATTTTCTAAATTTGATAATTTAGATTACAAATTTACATTTCAATCTAATTGCAGATTCGTTAAAACTCCTTTTACAGGGTTAAAGAACTAGGTGTTATTTAAAACACAGTTCACGACAAACCCAAATCACATTCTATTTATTATCGGGTTAAAGGACTAGTGTTATTTAAAACACCGTTCACGATAAACCCATTTCAAATCCAATCAAATATATTAGAAATTCCGATTATTTAAAACCCCTTTTTAAATCTAATTTATTTATTTAAAAATAATCGGGTTTTAAATTTAGTTCAAAACTAGTTCATTTCGATAAAAATCCATTTTTATCTTTTCAAATATGGAGTTTTTCACCCCAATTTTTCCCAAATCATTTCTTATGATTTTACACAATTTATTCCTATTTTTAATAATTTTATTAAGGCCTGTACAGTCGATTTCCATCAACGGCCATCGAACTGCACTTACAGCGACCTTTTTCAAATTTGATTTGGACGTATCTCCAAATCCAACCCTTAGATTTCGAATTTCTAACATTCGTTAGAAAGCTCTTTTCGATACGAACCCAACGGTTCCGGTTTTAGGAGAATCCGACGGTCGGATCTCCCGTAATGTTCGTTTGAAATAAATGGTCGAAATTCACGAACTGCTGCGGCGCGGCGCGTTCTATTCTGGCCATTATATTATATATATATAATATATATAATATATATTTCGTCGATTTCTATTTAAAACGAATTATATAAATAGTTTTAAATTCGTTTCAAAAACAATTTCAACTTCCATTTCAATCCAAAGCAAAATTGAATTCTTCTTTATAAATTTGTTTTAAAATTCATTTCTATTCAATTCAAATTTCAATTCAATTTGAATTCATTTCAATTCGCTTTCAATTCAATTTGAATTCGTTTTCTATTCGATTTAATTCAAATTGGTTTTCTATTCGAT
Source organism: Allium sativum (assembly GCA_030737875.1). Taxonomy (NCBI): domain Eukaryota; kingdom Viridiplantae; phylum Streptophyta; class Magnoliopsida; order Asparagales; family Amaryllidaceae; genus Allium; species Allium sativum. The sequence continues at coordinate 215,057,272 of CM060916.1, read as the reverse complement.
TCAATTCGAATTGGTTTTCTATTCGATTCAATTCGAATTGGTTTTCTATTCGATTCATTTCAAATTGGTTTTCTATTCGATTCATTTCCGTTTTCTATTTGAATCAAATTCATTATATATTCAATTGAAATCAAATTCGTTTTATATTCAATTCGAGTTCAATTCCTTATATATTCAATTCGAATTCATTTTCTATTCAATTTGATTCAAATTTCATTTCAAAATATTCGATTTCGAAATCACTTTTCAATATCATTTTAAAATGAATAAAATCGATATAAATATCGTTCACGTCAAAATGGCGTCAATCTAATCAACACGGCTTCATATATTTCTATTTTCAAATATTCTATTTCAAATATTTCTATCTCAAATATTTCTATTTCAAAATATTTCTATCTCAAATATTTCTATTTCAAAATATTTCTATTTCAATATACGAACCTATCTCTTTGTCAACACACGACTAATCTCAACGAATGAGTACCGTCCATGTGTGACTATTTTGTTATTTAATATATTTTATGAAAATTAAGGTATCTATCGTTTGATATTAAATCAGACTCCAACCGTAAATTAGTAAGAGAACGATTCCCTGAATATTAACCCCGAAGGCCGAAACCAACATCAGATTAATATCCAGGAGACCACTCATCTTATCTATTTTCCAGTCAGTCTCTAATTTTATATATGATAAAGATGTATATTTTATTGTTAAAATATTTCGTTCAACACATGACTAATCTCAACGGATGAGTACAGTCAACACATGAACCTTTACTTTATAATGATAAAGAAGTAAATTTTATTATTAAAATATTTCGTTCAACACATGACTAATCTCAACGGATGAGTACAGTCAACACATGAACCTTTATTTTATATTATTCTTTATTTTCCCGATTGGAATGAGGCCCAATCAATTACCATATAAGGTTAATTATATGGGTTTTCATACATCACACGTATAAGATAGCATTGAAAAATAATCAACCATCAACCAAAGTGCACTACACTGCATAAGCATCAAATATAGATATTCAACGCTTATAACAGCCTGTCAATCAATCGATCGACATATTTAATCAATCAGGATGAGTGAACTTCAAATTTCATCCCAACACCCGTGTGGGGTTTTCAAACAATCAAACACAGATTTTATTTGTGCAGTTGGGCGATGTGTAAAATTTATCGTCCCAATCAATGTCATTCAAATAGGTGTACATAAACAAACCGTCCGGTTTGTAAATGAATATTTATTTACTTACATTCACGTTAAAAATTATATTTTTAACGATAAAACATTTTATTTTAACATATGAATTTCTATTCATTTCATTCTTTAAATAAAATGATATTTTTATTTTTCTAACATATTTTAGAAAATTTCGGCGGCATAACGGGCCGATACTAGAAACGGGACGAGGCCTAGCCTTATCCCCTTTCTAGTGAAGGCCCACGCCATTCACACATCAATCAAATTCACCAAACAACCAAATTCAAATCAAATCATCTAACTAATTTATGCAACCAAACAAACAAGTCCATGGTCTGTGGACGATTGTGTCGGGTGCTACTGAGCACCGTCTGCATCCTAGTATATATATATAACTAGAAAAATAGATTGAAGAGTGAGAAATTCTCACCGATAGCTATCCAACTTCACGACACTTCATTTATAGAAATCTTCGTCATTCCCGCCTTTTGCCGCTTTCGTTGCCCGTAGCCACTACATATGTAAAATCGAGTTTTCACTTCGCTAATCATTATATAAAAATCGAATTTTTACTTTATTATTCAATATATAAAAATCGAATTTTTACTATGCTTTTCAATATAAAAAAATCGAATTTTTACTATGCTTTATAGATAAAAATTCTATTTTTATCACGATGTTCATATAATAAAAATTATATTTTTATCACGCTATTCTCTATATAAAGATTTCGCCTTTTCAAATATAAAGATTTCGCATTTTCAAAAATAAAGATTTCGCCTTTTCAAAAATAAAGATTTCGCCTTTTCAAAAATAAAGATTTCGCCTTTTCAAAAATAAAGATTTCGCCTTTTCAAAAATATCGTCTTTTCATATTTAAAAATATCGTCTTTTCATATTTAAAAAATATGATGTTTTCAGTTTTAAAAATTCAAACTTTGCCATGTTAAAAATTCAAACTTTATACAAGTAAAAATTCAATCTTTATATTGTTAAAAATCCTTACTTTCTATTTTTTTTTAAAAATAGTTTTTCTAATTTAAAAACCATACTTTTCTACTAACAAAAATGTTGTTTTTCTACTAACAAAACTATGAACTTTTCTTGCTAATCTACTCTATAAAAATCATATCCTTCTTATATACAATGTTTTACATGATTTAATCACTGTTTAATCAGCAAATACATTAATTACTTTAAGTAAATTTAATCAAAAACTCACCTTTGTTGTAAAAATCGAAGCTTTACTTGAGGAGGGGCCTCCGATGGACTGTCGGGCGTGGATGGTGGCGGGATGTAGGGTGGATCTCATTCGCGGGTTTGAGAAGGAGAGGGAGGGTTCAACGAGACGACGATGGGGGAAAGGGTGGTCGTTGGTGTTCGACGGAGGGTGACTTGCGTGCTGGAGTCGGAGCTGGGGGGGGGGGGGGGGGGGGCTGTCACATCGATTGAAGAGGAGGGGGGGTTTCTTGCGTCAGCGCGATTAGGGGGGGCACAGTCCTTCCAGGCGGCGGCGAACGGGGAGGAAGGGGGGGTCTGGTGGGGCTTCAGGCGTCGATCGAAGAGGGAAAGCGAGGAGGAGGCACGGAGGAGGGGGAGAGAGGGTTCGGCGACCGGAGGCGCCTTCGCTGGTGGGTGCGGTGGTGGCGTCGTCGGTGGGAGCGCGGTTTTTAGGTTTAGTTTTTTTTTCTTTCTGTTAAATGAAATCGGGGGGGGGGGCGAAGGTTATAGGAAAGGAGAGAGAAAGGTTAATTTTATTTTTATTATTATTTTAAATGCAAAAAGTTGACTTTTACATACGAACTCGAAACGAGGCCCACCGCCTGTCGTCCATAGCGTTTCACCCCCATTCCGAACACAATGGGATATGTATCGTAGGTTGATTCGATCGTTTGAATCAGTTTTCGTCAAAATCTACATATAACTCTATATATTGAATTTAAACGCGCATTTCAATTTACCGGGGTCACATACGAACTTGAAAAATTCCAGAAAAATATTTTCTAGCTTCGTATTGACGATACGGTCCTAACAAAACTAGGTTCGTCGAATTCTGAGACCGTATGAAAAATGGCCAATTTCCAGTAGATTAAAATCAACTGAAACTGGTCAAACGCATTTTCCTTTGCCACGCTCACATATTGATTCGAAAAATTATGAAATTTGAAACCTAGCAATAACTTGACACTGCGGATCCAACAAAAGTGGTTTCGTCGAAATCCGAGGTTGTTTGCAAAATGTCTATTTTTAAGGGCCTAAATTCCATAGCGACTATTCAGAATTTTCAACTGGACATATCTTTTGATTCCCGCTATGAAATTTCGATTTTTCAGATTCGTTGGAGAGATATTATCAATTAGATCCTAATGTTTTTGGTTTCACTAAAATTCGGATTGTTTTGCACCTGGTACATTCAATTGAAGTTTGAAATCGAATTATCGAACTACCGCGCCATTTTCAATTCTATTTATAATTATATATAAATATTTATATTCTAACGACTACACGTATATTATATACGTTCGAATTATATTCAAAATAAATTTCTCGCCGATATTATTTAAAATAATCTATTTTAAATATTCAAAATTCACTAAAATTGCCAAAATAAAAATTTTAAACTGGCTCAGATTTTCGGGTTATTACAATCTCCCCCACTTAAAACTTTTCGTCCCCGAAGAGGAACAAAGTCGAAAGTGGTTTGATCAATCAGCTCTACGTTCGATCTGGCTTCCATTCTCCAACTCTTTAGTTTCTGAGAATTTTCAAATTTTCAAAAATTTGGCTAATACCCTAAATTTTCGAAAAATTTCGCCATAACCTCCCCTGCACCGGGAGCCACGGGAAAATCCCGAAATTGCCATATAAGCCTTCTGATCTCAAAAAGAAAAAGAAAAAGCAAAGCGGCTAGCCAATAGGCTCATAAAATCATCATCACCCAAACAAAACAGTAAATTATGTAGTAAACATGTACCTATTTGTCGGGCAAACAAATTTTATTCTTCGGCTCTAGCCTCCTTGCTATGACCTGTTCAATGTAAGTATATGTATATGCAAGCAAATGCGACCAATTTTCAATTATATTCAATATTTGGTTCAATTAGGCTTAATGGTTTAAAATTACCAAACAAATAAACAACAACACAAACATCAATCAATTAGTGAATTAACGTTTCAAATTCATAATTTTGATATATATACTAAAAATCTTGTTTTTGATGCCAATTCACAACAATGTGTTCTAACTATATAAGTTTTGGTTCTCACACCAGTCTAATGGAAATATATAGATATCATACCTTCGAAAGACGAACATAAATACTGATGATGTGGCCACATCTTCAGAATTATCCCCGGGTGTCTAAAATGTGATTCTATATCTATCCAGTATATTAAAACTTCGACTATACGTTCATGACGCGTATACGCGAAATCTTTATATATTGGATTGTCCATACTCAAAATAAATAAATAATCAAATACGTATAAAGCGGTTTAAATTTCAAAACTAAATTTGTTTTCATTTGAAAAATATACTCTTCACACTCGTTCTAGGATACTACTGATCCTATCTCTAACGAGTCATTCTAATTGGATATTGCTAATCCAATATCTGATGAATTCTTTCGTATGGTTCTAATGTGTCTTGTTCTCGAGTGCTGTAAACCAAAGCTCTGATACCAAATGTGACGGCCGGGAATTTCGCTCGATCTGAATCGGTCGTTAAACCGATCTAGACCGTTCGAAACCCCTGATCGTTGAGAACAGGACAAATTAGAACGCAAACGGAAGAACATTTCATTGCTATTACAACAATTCCATCAGATACAAGAATATACAGAGTATAAATGAATAAATTACATAGCAGCGGAAAATAATACAAAGCACAACTGAAGGTGATATACGGATACAGAGCTTTCCGGATATCATTCCAGCTGTAAACCAGGATCCTGTGAATATAAATCTGCAAAACCAAAACTACTAGCTGCCCGTGCGGAAAATAGGGGCACCCAGAGTTTAGGTTAAAACAATAAACTCCAGGTCAGTCATGTGACTGGTGTGAGAACTAAAACAGTTATTAATATTGATTTTAAAGTTAGGTAAATCAAGGGACCACGCCGTATAACACGGAACGGGTTTCCTCCCAAGAATACCAGTGCATAGAACAAACAGCGCAATGCTAAATAAAGAAAAATGAAGCTGTTATAACACCCAGGTCCCATCACACAATGCAACGCAAACCGGAGGATAGGGTTTTCCCTTATAACAGCCAAAGCATGCTTGATACGTTTAAAACAAATCATTTGATACTATAATAAGTGTATAGTGTCAAAACATTTCAATCATAAATATCAATCATAGGCGGCATAGCTACCATCTACTATGTCGCCATACTAGTTCTACAATTAAAGACGAATTACGCGTATTGGAAATTGGATTCCGTCATGAGTCGAGGCAAGGGGCAAGCTCCTCTCCGCGTTCGAGACACTCTAGCAAATGTCCCAGGGCTACGCACTCTGGGCAACCCCTGGATGCTTCAGGGCCGGTCCTCACTTAAGTTAGAGGATTAATTATGCCTGAACACACGTTTCCCGGTCCTTACAGACCTATAATCGAGGCGCCTCATCCAACAACCACATAGGTGAAAAGTATATAAATGTCAGGGCTGGTAAGTCACTGACACCACCAAAGCTAGAAAGAAACGTCGTGCTCTCCCTACAGTCCTTATCCCGTTTTTAACTCATACCGAGGTGTGAGGCTCGCGAATTCACGTTATACACAAAGCTACGCCACAAAGGCCGTGCTTTGATCATCAACCACAAGACTTTGCTTTTCAACAGAAGCCTTGATCTATGCAACTCAGTGTGCCACACAGGCAATTCATGCCATGCGACTGATGTCCATCGATATACAACCTCTGAGCTCGTACGTCTCAGAGAAGGGCGTTAAGCAAGAGAAGAAATTCTCCGCCGCCAAACAGATGTATATTTAATAGAAATCAATCAACACAGAATAAAGTCCAATGTCAGACACACAATCCATTTATAAGTTCGTTCTGGGTCTGAACGAAACCGGAGGCACTTTCCTCGCATATCCATCCATCTCCAGGTACATCTGGACGACCACCAACTGTTTCCATCCTCTTGGGTGTACAGCCCAATCAAGATCGCCAGTAATTATCCAAACGATGTGAAGACTTCCGGTCTTCGACCACCGTCTTCATCTTCGACTTCTCGTCGAATCGGTTATTCAGAATGGGTATAAACCCGGCCTTTCCGAACAACCCGCGTATATTAAAACAAATGTTACACAAACTCAACATACGCCTCATTCCAATTCAGAATATTCTTTTATTCACAAAATCACATTTTTAGGGAAAGGTTCCCATTAATTTTATCCAAGGTAAATTCTTTAAAATTTATCCTTTAATCTTCCTTTGGATGTCGTTTCAAACCAAAGTATGGTTTTCTGAACTAGTCGAGATTAGCGAACCGTACCGGAGTAATTGTTTATTTTATTTCCCAATCCCAACCTATTCATTCCATGGAGCAAAACTGGTAATACTCCATATCTAACACTATGGTGTTATCGGTAAAATTAGTTACCATTATACGTTCAAATCTTATTAAAGATTTAACTATCGCTTTGGAGCAAAACTGGCGACACTCCATTCTCGCTCATTTTCTAAATTTGATAATTTAGATTACAAATTTACATTTCAATCAAATTGCAGATTCGTTAAAACTCCTTTTACTGGGTTAAAGAACTAGGTGTTATTTAAAACACAGTTCACGACAAACCCAAATCACATTCTATTTATTATCGGGTTAAAGGACTAGTGTTATTTAAAACACCGTTCACGATAAACCCATTTCAAATCCAATCAAATATATTAGAAATTCCGATTATTTAAAACCCCTTTTTAAATCTAATTTATTTATTTAAAAATAATCGGGTTTTAAATTTAGTTCAAAACTAGTTCATTTCGATAAAAATCCATTTTTTATCTTTTCAAATATGGAGTTTTTCACCCCAATTTTTCCCAAATCATTTCTTATGAATTTACACAATTTATTCCTATTTTTAATAATTTTATTAAGGCCTGTACAGTCGATTTCCATCAACGGCCATCGAACTGCACTTACAGCGACCTTTTTCAAATTTGATTTGGACGTATCTCCAAATCCAACCGTTAGATTTCGAATTTCTAACATTCGTTAGAAAGCTCTTTTCGATACGAACCCAACGGTTCCGGTTTTAGGAGAATCCGACGGTCGGATCTCCCGTAATGTCCGTTTGAAATAAATGGTCGAAATTCACGAACTGCCGCAGCGCGGCGCGTTCTATTCAGGCCATTATATTATATATATAGTATATATAATATATATTTCGTCGATTTCTATTTAAAACGAATTATATAAATAGTTTTAAATTCGTTTCAAAAACAATTTCAACTTCCATTTCAATCCAAAGCAAAATTGAATTCTTCTTTATAAATTTGTTTTAAAATTCATTTCTATTCAATTCAAATTTCAATTCAATTTGAATTCATTTCAATTCGCTTTCAATTCAATTTGAATTCGTTTTCTATTCAATTTAATTCAAATTGGTTTTCTATTCGATTCAATTCGAATTGGTTTTCTATTCGATTCAATTCGAATTGGTTTTCTATTCGATTCATTTCAAATTGGTTTTCTATTCGATTCATTTCCGTTTTCTATTTGAATCAAATTCATTATATATTCAATTGAAATCAAATTCGTTTTATATTCAATTCGAATTCAATTCCTTATATATTCAATTCGAATTCATTTTCTATTCAATTTGATTCAAATTTCATTTCAAAATATTCGATTTCGAAATCACTTTTCAATATCATTTTAAAATGAATAAAATCGATATAAATATCGTTCATGTCAAAATGGCGTCAATCTAATCAACACGGCTTCATGTATTTCTATTTTCAAATATTCTATTTCAAATATTTCTATCTCAAATATTTCTATTTCAAAATATTTCTATCTCAAATATTTCTATTTCAAAATATTTCTATTTCAATATACGAACCTATCTCTTTGTCAACACACGACTAATCTCAACGAATGAGTACCGTCCACGTGTGACTATTTTGTTATTTAATATATTTTATGAAAATTAAGGTATCTATCGTTTGATATTAAATCAGACTCCAACCGTAAATTAGTAAGAGAACGATTCCCTGAATATTAACCCCGAAGGCCGAAACCAACATCAGATTAATATCCAGGAGACCACTCATCTTATCTATTTTCCAGTCAGTCTCTAATTTTATATATGATAAAGATGTTGATTTTATTGTTAAAATATTTCGTTCAACACATGACTAATCTCAACGGATGAGTACAGTCAACACATGAACCTTTACTTTATAATGATAAAGAAGTAAATTTTATTATTAAAATATTTCGTTCAACACATGACTAATCTCAACGGATGAGTACAGTCAACACATGAACCTTTATTTTATATTATTCTTTATTTTCCCGATTGGAATGAGGCCCAATCAATTACCATATAAGGTTAATTATATGGGTTTTCATACATCACACGTATAAGATAGCATTGAAAAATAATCAATCATCAACCAAAGTGCACTACACTGCATAAGCATCAAATATAGATATTCAACGCTTATAACAGCCTGTCAATCAATCGATCGACATATTTAATCAATCAGGATGAGTGAACTTCAAATTTCATCCCAACACCCGTGTGGGGTTTTCAAACAATCAAACACAGATTTTATTTGTGCAGTTGGGCGATGTGTAAAATTTATCGTCCCAATCAATGTCATTCAAATAGGTGTACATAAACAAACCGTCCGGTTTGTAAATGAATATTTATTTACTTACATTCACGTTAAAAATTATATTTTTAACGATAAAACATTTTATTTTAACATATGAATTTCTATTCATTTCATTCTTTAAATAAAATGATATTTTTATTTTTCTAACATATTTTAGAAAATTTCGGCGGCATAACGGGCCGATACTAGAAACGGGACGAGGCCTAGCCTTATCCCCTTTCTAGTGAAGGCCCACGCCATTCACACATCAATCAAATTCACCAAACAACCAAATTCAAATCAAATCATCTAACTAATTTATGCAAACAAACAAACAAGTCCATGGTCTGTGGACGATTGTGTCGGGTGCTACTGAGCACCGTCTGCATCCTAGTATATATATATATAACTAGAAAAATAGATTGAAGAGTGAGAAATTCTCACCGATAGCTATCCAACTTCACGACACTTCATTTATAGAAATCTTCGTCATTCCCGCCTTTTGCCGCTTTCGTTGCCCGTAGCCACTACATATGTAAAATCGAGTTTTTACTTCGCTAATCATTATATAAAAATCGAATTTTTACTTTATTATTCAATATATAAAAATCGAATTTTTACTATGCTTTTCAATATATAAAAATCGAATTTTTACTATGCTTTATAGATAAAAATTCTATTTTTATCACGATGTTCATATAATAAAGATTATATTTTTATCATGCTATTCTCTATATAAAGATTTCGCCTTTTCAAATATAAAGATTTCGCCTTTTCAAAAATAAAGATTTCGCCTTTTCAAAAATAAAGATTTCGCCTTTTCAAAAATAAAGATTTCGCCTTTTCAAAAATAAAGATTTCGCCTTTTCAAAAATATCGTCTTTTCATATTTAAAAATATCGTCTTTTCATATTTAAAAAATATGATGTTTTCAGTTTTAAAAATTCAAACTTTGCCATGTTAAAAATTCAAACTTTATACAAGTAAAAATTCAATCTTTATATTGTTAAAAATCCTTACTTTCTATTTTTTTTTTAAAAAATAGTTTTTCTAATTTAAAAACCATACTTTTCTACTAACAAAAATGTTGTTTTTCTACTAACAAAACTATGAACTTTTCTTGCTAATCTACTCTATAAAAATCTTATCCTTCTTATATACAATGTTTTACATGATTTAATCACTGTTTAATCAGCAAATACATTAATTACTTTAAGTAAATTTAATCAAAAACTCACCTTTGTTGTAAAAATCGAAGCTTTACTTGAGGAGGGGCCCTCCGATGGACTGTCGGGCGTGGATGGTGGCGGGATGTAGGGTGGATCTCGTTCGCGGGTTTGAGAAGGAGAGGGAGGGTTCAACGAGATGACGATGGGGGAAAGGGTGGTCGTTGGTGTTCGACGGAGGGTGACTTACGTGCTAGAATTGAAGAGGGGGGGGGCTGTCACGTCGATTGAAGAGGGGGGGTTTCTTGCGTCAGCGCGATTAGGGGGGGCGTAGTCCTTCCAGGCGGCGACGAACGGGGAGGAAGGGGGGTCTGGTGGGGCTTCAGGCGTCGATCGAAGAGGGAAAGCGAGGAGGAGGCACGGAGGAGGGGGAGAGAGGGTTCGGCGACCGGAGGCGCCTTCGCTGGTGGGTGCGGTGGTGGCGTCGTCGGTGGGAGCGCGGTTTTTAGGTTTAGTTTTTTTTTTCTGTTAAATGAAATCGGGGGGGGGCAAAGGTTATAGGAAAGGAGAGAGAAAGGTTAATTTTATTTTTATTATTATTTTAAATGCAAAAAGTTGACTTTTACATACGAACTCGAAACGAGACCCACCGCCTGTCGTCCATAGCGTTTCACCCCCATTCCGAACACAATGGGATATGTATCGTAGGTTGATTCGATCGTTTGAATCAGTTTTCGTCAAAATCAACATATAACTCTATATATTGAATTTAAACGGGCATTTCAATTTACCGGGGTCACATACGAACTTGAAAAATTCCAAAAAAATATTTTTTAGCTTCGTATTGACGATACAGTCCTAACAAAACTAGTTTCGTCGAATTCTGAGACCGTATGAAAAATGGCCAATTTCCAGTAGATTAAAATCAACTGAAACTGGTCAAACGCATTTTCCTTTGCCACGCTCACATATTGATTCGAAAAATTATGAAATTTGTAACCTAGCAATAACTTGACACTGCGCATCCAACAAAAGTGGTTTCGTCGAAATCCGAGTTTGTTTGCAAAATGTTTATTTTTAAGGGCCTGAATTCCATAGCGACTATTCAGAATTTTCAACTGGACATATCTTTTGATTCCCGCTATGAAATTTCGATTTTTCGGATTCGTTGGAAAGATATTATCAATTAGATCCTAATGTTTTTTGTTTCACTAAAATTCGGATTGTTTTGCACCCGGTACATTCAATTGAAGTTTGAAATCGAATTATCGAACTACCGCGCCATTTTCAATTCTATTTATAATTATATATAAATATTTATATTCTAACGACTACGCGTATATTATATACGTTCGAATTATATTCAAAATAAATTTCTCGTCGATATTATTTAAAATAATCTATTTTAAATATTCAAAATTCACTAAAATTGCCAAAATAAAAAATTTAAACTGGCTCAGATTTTCGGGTTATTACAAATATTCCTATTTTTCAAATATTTCTATTTCAAATATTTCTTTTTCAAAACTGGAATGAGGCCCAATCAATTACCATATAATGTTAATTATATGGATTTTCTACAACACATGTATACAATAACAACGATGAATAATCAACCATCATCCAAAGTGCATTCTACACTGTATAAGCATCGAATATAAATATTTAACGCTTATAACAGTCTGTCAATCAATCGATCGACATACAACTAAACAATCGGGGTTAGTGTACGTCAAATATCATCCCAATACCTGTGTGGGGTTTCAAACAATCAAACACAGATTTTATTTGTGCAGTTGGGAGATGTGTAAAATTTATCGTCCCAATCAATATCAGTCAAATGTGTGTATATAAACAAATCGTCCGATTTGTTTATTTTTATTTCGTTTCATATACACGTTAAAAATTCTATTTTTAACTATATGAATATTTTATTTCATTTCACATCACACAATCAACTACACATCAAAATCAAATAAACAAGCATACAAGCCGTCCATGGTCTGTGGACGACGGGTGTCGGGTGCTACTAAACACCGTCTGCATCCTAGTATACATTTTTAACTAGAAAAACAAAATTAAAGGTGAGAAGTTCTCACATATTCGCTAAACCGAACGCCACGACTCTTCAAATGTAGAAGTCTTCGTTGTTCCTTCTTCCATCCGTATTCACTACATATATAAAAATCGAATTTTTACTTTGCTATTCAATATATAAAAATCGAATTTTTACTTTGCTATTCAATATATAAAAATCGAATTTTTATTCTTCTATTCAATATATAAAAACCGAATTTTTACTTTGCTATTCAATATATAAAAATCGAATTTTTACTTTGCTATTCAATATATAAAAATCGAATTTTTACTTTGCTATTCAATATATAAAAATTGAATTATTCATGTTCTAATCTATTATAAAAACCATTAACTATAAAAATCTCATTTTTGAAACAAATCTACTTAAATAAAAATTCAACCTTTTTATATAATAATGCCAAATATAAAATCAGTCCCTTAACAATGTCATTAATATATAAAAATTAGATCTTTAGCTATTTTATTAATATATAAAATCAGTCGAGAAGAAAACTCACTGTCGATCGAACTAAGAGGGGGAAAGAGGAGGTGTTCGCTGGTGTTGAGGCGGTGGCTGGTGCAGCAGTGGGCGGCGGCGACCCAAAGAGGAGGTGGCGGCCTGTAACTGCGGTGGCGGGGGTTTACTGGCAGGGAAATAGCGGTCTGGAGAGGTTTTGGGGGGGTTTCGGGTTCGCAGAAGGTCAGGGGAGGAGGAGGGGAAGGTGACGGCCGGTTCTGGGGTGGGCGGCGGTCGCCAGTGGCGCGCTGGAAGGAGGGCGTCGTGGGTTACGGGCTGAGCGGGTTTCAAAAGGAATTGGGGCGAGATTTTTTTTTATTTTAGGGTTTAGTGATAACTGAGGGTGCTGAGGTGTATATATATAATTTTACTATTTTATTTATTTCTCTAAAATGTTGACTTTTATTTCCAACACCAATCTAGACCCAACGACTGTCGCCCCTAGCTAATTACCCCCATTCTAAACACAATGGGATATGTATCGTAAGCCAGTTCGCCTGTTTCGATCAGTTTTCGTCAAAATCAACATATAACTCTACATATTGAATTTGAACGCACATTTCAATTTACCGAGGTCACATACTAGCTCGAAAAATTCCCGAAAAATATTTTCTAGCTTCGTATTGACGATATGGTCCTAACAAAACTATTTTCGTCGAATTCTGAGACCGTTGGAAAAATGGCCATTTTCCAATCGATTAAAATCAACTAAAACTGGTCAAACGCGTTTCACTTCGCCATGCTCACATATTGATTCGAAAAATTATGAAATTTGAAACCTAGCAATAACTTGACATCGCGGATCCAACAAAAGTGGTTTCGTCGAAATCCGAGGTCGTTTGCAAAATTTCCATTTTTAAGGGCCTGAATTCCATAGCGACTATTCTGAATTTTCAACTGGGCATAACTTTTTATCCTCGCTATGAAATTTTGATTTCTCGGATTCGTTGGAAAGATATTACCAATTAGATTCTAATATTTTTGGTTTCACTAAAATCCGGTTTATTTTGAATAATGTACATCCATTTGAAGTTTGAAATCGAATTATCGAACTACCGCGCCATTTTCAATTCCTTTTATAATTTGAAATAATTATTTATATTCTAACGACGATCTATATAATATATACGTTCGAATTCTATTCAAAATAAATTTCTCGTCGTTATTATTTAAAATAATTCATTTTAAATATTCAAAATTCATTAAAATTGCCAATTTAAAAATTTTAAACTAGTCCAGATTTCCGGGTTATTACATCAATCCCTTTTCTAACCTCTTCATTTATATTCAATATATATACCGCTTTTATAACTAACTATTTCCAATCTTTTTACCGTTACAAACCAATATCATCTCTTGATAATAATGAAATCATTCAAGTTAGGGTATTATATTTACCTCTCAGACTTGATCGACAATGTTCTTATCTTAAGATAGATATAGGTTGGTAACACTAAAACCAATATCGAACAAATCTCATTTCGATTTTCTAAACCATTACCAAACTCTTTACACGACTTTCTTTTTGAAAATCTCTTTTCTCATTAAGACTTTTCTTTTAGTAATATAATTAATCTAAATAGTCTCATTTACTTTGATTACTATTAAATAAATAATAATCAATTTCAACATAATCCCAATCTAATTGTGAAAAACAATCAATCCTGATTATTAATTGTTACTTTAACATTTGCTCACTTTCTTGTCAATCTTATTAATATAAGAATTAGCTTTATAAAATCATTCACTAATTACATATAAACTTAAATAATAACATATATATATACATATATATATTATAAATTGTCATTCAAATAATGGATTTCAATATCTTTAGTTATAAAATAAATCTTTTAACTTCATTTCTATTAATTCACCTGATGGTAAACCAATCTATATAAAACAGTGTATATTTAGGCCATCTACTATTAATTTCTCAACCAATATTATTCGTTGGTTAATAACAAACAATTGTTGAATTCGAATTCAACAATCAATAATCAAACGTCATCGAATCAGATTAATTTAATCAGTTCATGTGATATGATATTAAAATAGTTGAGGAATCCTGTTGGATCCCTTTAACATGTCCTTCCCTGTATCCAAATATGTTATCTCAAATAAAACAATTAATTCAATATGATAATATAATATCCACTATAATAAACATGAATGATTAATTCAACTGATAACGGTCAACAAATAACAACAATTCAAGCATCCAATTTATTTACTACATTTATGTTATTATAAACGTAACAAACAAGGTAAGTTAGCTCGATTGGAAATAATCGTTTAGAAATAACGATTTCATTTCAATTAAATTAAACAATGTTTAATTTAAATAGTAGATATAAAAATATTTAACAAACATCCAAACAATCATCATATCAACCACTAATTAGCAAACATAGCTTACAAACATTAAACCCGACTTATAATAATTATAAGTGGGTGAACTGAGTGGGTTTAACTCACCTTGATTTTGTTATCGCTAAAGCGGTTCAGTATAATTAAATTAAACCAGCATTTAATTTAATAAAAAATTCCAACTGCTTGTTTAAGTTTGCTTATGTACCTGCTGCGTCAGGCTATGATGATTGTCATTTTGTTGCTGGCTTGTAAATGATGTACATATACTATGTTTCCTGTACTGTACTGAACTCTATATATATGGTATCTCTAGGTGTGAATCATTAGATTCACTACCTTTTGCTGTCAAAAAAAGAAAAAAATTCCAACTGCTTCCAGTTCTGTCCAAAATAGTTCTAGAATGTAGTGCTCCTTAATAAAACGCTTCTCGTTTTGTCTAATTCTGTGCATGGACGAAATATATATATATATACGTATTATACACATACGATTTAATTAAATAATTTATATTCTTAATTATCATTTAATTTAAACCTAATTATATTACTTAACAAATATAATAGGCTCTTTAACTTATTTCTGATTTGAGAATTCAAGGTCCAATACTTCTTCTGTTAAATGTATGTATACATACAAGCCGACCCATATTTTCTATTCGATTCCTACTACATCTTATTCATGTTTTAAAACCCTATACTTTAGTAAAAGTTGCTAACATGCCGACTTCTCCTTTAAAATAATGAGCCTAACTTCTTGTTTCATCCATCTATTTCGGTGGAAAATATGCAGACCTTCTTCTTTTTCTTAATTTTTTTATAAAACTAATCTATTACATAAACTAGAAAACAGGAAACTCTGATCGCTTAGGTGGCATCGTTGCTCCTCAATATTTCAAAATATTGGATCGCCATTCCACTTCTTACTTTTCTTCTCCCAGCATTACCAAAATTGCTTCAACCGCTTTTCTTTATCGCGTTCCACTTTCCATCTTCTTGAGCGAGCGAAAGAAAAAAGCATATGTCTACTTTCTCCCGAATTACCAAAAAATAATTCATTATGTCAGACCTACGTTCTTCACTAATCCTCCTCCATTCCATCGGTCTCACTCTAATATTGCAACCATTCAAATTAATTTTTAAACCGAGGTTAGGGTTTTCCACCACTCAATTGCACTCATACTTCAATCATACTTACAATGATTTGTGCAAATCGGTTGTCGTATTTTCTACCTTTCATCAATCTGCCAATTCCGATAGCATATGGAGCCACTTCCTTTTGTCCTGCCATCAACAGATTTCATCCTCAGCCATCGATTCTCTGACTTCCTCATCTTGCAAAGACATGTAATTTAAGCTTCGTGATTCAGTTCTTATTGATGACGGTAAATAGGTAATTTGATTAAATTTAGGAGACGGAAACACGCCGCATACTTCTATCACAATGAAAAGTCTTAGGGTCTGGATTTGAGTGTTTGGTTCATTAGTACTTTATTTTTAATGTTAAAAGTTCTTAATCACCCAGAAGTTGAACAACGAAATTCACCCATAATGATTTCACTCCTTAGGCCATTTGCAACCTCCTTGAATTCCATCTTTAAGTGCAGTTTTCGGTGTTTGGGATGCACTTTTGATCAGTTTTTACATTTCTCTTATCATTGATTACATGAGCAGTAACATTTTTTGGGAATGCTGACTTTTTATACATGACAATGTTATTACTAAGTACAAATTTGACTTTAAATTTGATCGGAATAGGATTAAATATTTAGGTATTCTCACTGGAGAAGGAAATAGGGGGAAAATGCATTACAATGTGTGCCAAAGAGTTGTTCATAGCATAGCGTGGGGTAATGATCGCAACTACTGGAGATGAGTTTCTAACCCTGGATTCAGGTATTTAAACCACCATAATAATTTTAGTTTCAATATGAATATTTGCAGTTGTTATTTCGTACTTCTTTTTGATTGTTCATATGAAGCATATGCTTTACCCAAACGAAGAAGTAAGATATACCCAAGAGTATTTACGAGTGGGTAAGATTGAAAATAGGTAAATATTTCGATTTATTGAAAAAAGACAAACTAAATAAAGATAAAACTTAAAATACTTGTTTGCATACTAAAAAGAAAACACAAATTTTAATTTTTGCTTACAATTTCAGAAAAGCAGAATACTAGAGATAAGAGGTATGAACTCGCTTTAATAATTCCCATTTAAGTATGTGCCTATTTACTATGGGCATCTACTAATTTTTAGCGCCCTTAATTGTTGACATAATCATGACATCTTTCATGTAATTAACAAAAACAGATATCTATTACCATGAAATTTAGAATAAAAGAGGTCATGTTTGTATATCTGGCAATGTAACAACTTCCACTTGCACGGATAAATCAAGTACAATGCACAGAAATCGGCCATATCTAAATATAGAATTTAGTTCAATTTGTGAAGTGGCATAGACATGATTTTTTGCTTGTAAGAGCACAATTGAAAATTTTACACTTCAACGGAAGCAATGTTGAATCGGTTTTCCTATTGAGTGTAAAAGTTTAAACAATAAAGCTCTAATACTTATTGGCTCCTTAAACTTACTAAAACACTAATACTAATTTGCAAAGAGTTTGAAATTTTCAAGGTTCTATAATTATATACAGTCAAGAAAAATGAAGGAATCTTGAATCCCTGGAGGGTCACGTGACCTCCTAAGGCATCACGTGGCTCCGCCACTGTACATGTGTATTGGTGTATGTATGTGTGTGTGTGTGCGCACGTGTGTTTGTGCATGTGTGTATTTCTTAGTCATTTTCTTTGCTCAGTCCACGTCGAATCAATAGGTTCAAACTATTTCTTTCACTTTCTCATCTAAAGTTACAACATAATCCCTGCGTAGATTCCCAGTTATTGAACAAATTTTAAAATAGATGCCTAGAAAGTTTGTAACCATATTATAAATATATATATATGTATGTTTTCAATCGGAACATGAGAATGACCAATTCAATTTTATGCATGCCTTATCTGTTTCAAAAATAGTCGTTCACAATAGTTTTACATTAGTATCACCAGCAAACAAAATATCATATTTCTTTTGTTCGTTGAACAAAAAGCTGTTGTTTTGATTAAATGCATGAGCTTTTTGTGATCTTCTTTGTGCTAAGATGAACTGAAATCTGATCAATCAATGATGCAATCACTTTCCCTGACCTTGATACTTGCCATCAACCGTACTTGCCTATAGTTAGTTTTATTTCCATTTACCTTAAGAGCATCTCCAACACAGGTGCTAATTCATGTTACGGACATGAATATACGTTGTTTTTTCACCCAATAGTTATCTTGAAGCGTAAAATTCAGCAAGAAGTTACGGGGGCAATTCAGGTTCTTGAACAGGGCGCGCGAGCCGATTTTATCGGCTTGTGAAGTCGTAAGCCGATTATTTCGGCGTGTGCCGATTTAATCGGCTCACGACTTCACGAGCCGATAAAATCGGCTTGTGACAAGTTTAGGAATTTATTTTTGTTCATCCTACCTTATTTTCTTAATATAACAAAAAAATGTTAGTATTTTCGTAGAATAAACAAATTTGGAACATAATAATAGATGATTAATAACCCTTACAAATACAAGAGAATGCGACGGTACAATAGAAAAGAACAACATCTTTACTGCTTACAAGATCGATAAGTTCGGACAAGCATAAAATAAAACACAAATTCGGATAAGGGTGCTTCATAACTAGGTATCGTTGTAGTGGTTCCATAAATGATTCATAAGATCCTTCTGCAGCTGGTTATGGAGTTCTGCTTTTCTAAACATAACCTGACGGGTCAAATGAACGTTGAATTCCTCCTCTGTTAGTGGATTGTTTGGTCGAAATACTTTCGATGGTTGTGAAGCACTCTCGTAATCACAGTGACGTTGCTCATCGTCCATATCTCTTTCATCTTCTATAATCATGTTGTGAAGAACGACGCAAGCAAACATGAATGTCGACATCTTTTTCCTAGACCACAACCGACATGGATTACTTATCATTGCAAATCTAAATTGTAAAACGCTGAAAGCACATTCTACATCTTTCCTTTGTGCCTCCTACATCGTCGCTAATCTGACTTGTTTAGGATTCAATGGATTTGGACATGTTTTAACAATGGTGCTCCATTTCGGGTAAATGTCGTCATCTAGGTAATAGCCATGCTCGTAAGCATTTTGACCGAGGGCAAATGTTAAAGGAGGTACCTGGCCTTGAGCAAGATCATTAAACAGATAGGATCTTTCTACAACATTTAAGTCGTTATTCAAAACCAGGGATTCCGAAGAAAGCGTGCCATATCCACACATCATACGATGCCACAGCTTCCAAAATGATGGTTGGTCGCCTTTCCTTGCCGTTGTACGCACTTAGTAATCCTTAGGACAGTTCTTCCATTCCCAATGCATACAGTCCAGACTTCCTAACATTCCTGGCCAACCCCTGCTTTCGTGCATCTCTCTGATTCGCACTACATCTGCTTCGTTCGGAGACCGTAAGTATTCTTCCCCGTAGACGTCCACCACTGCTTGACAGAAAGTTTCAAGTGTTTCAAGTGTCGTGCTCTCTTCTATGCGGTATGCATCGTCCAAAGCATCGGCTGAGTGGCATAAGCTAACATTCTCATAGCGGCCGTCATTTTCTGTTCACCGGACAACCCCTGTGTCTTCGATGCATTTTGTTTGTACTTAAATAATCATTGTTGCCTTTAATACCAGCCAATATCCGAAGAAATTGATTTCTCTGCATCCTGTATCTTCTACGAAACATATCATCCTGTAAGTGCAACCGTTATCGAAGTAATCTTGCATCAAAGACTTATGGTATTTAGCATCATTTCGGTGTATAAACCTCCTTCCAGCAATCGATCCCCCTCTAGTTTGGATGATGAACCATACGCTTCACGGTATAGGTCCCGTATTTCTTGTATTTCTTCTACTTCCTCTTGAAGGATTTCATCTTCCTTTGAATCGCTATCAAAAGCCAGCACGCATTTCATAAAACTGGAATCCATTTATATTTGTGAATAAGTTTTGATTTGAGATATGAATTGCAATGTTGTTGTTATATATAAGGTATGTGGTATTGGTAAGTGGGTAGCTTTTGTGGGTGGAGTGTTCTCCTTTATTGGATTAAGTGCTCTTTTATTGGACAGAGTGTTCCTTTATCGACATGGTGCTCCTTCATTGGTACGAGTGCCTCTTTATTGGATAGAGTGTCCTTTATTGGATAAAGTGCTCCTTTATTGGTACGAGTGCCTCTTTGTTGGACAGTGTCCTTTATTGGATAGAGTGCTCCTTTATTGGTACGAGTGCCTCTTTGTTGGACATTGTCCTTTATTGGTATGAATGCTCCTTTATTGGTATGAGTGCCTCTTTATTGGACAGAGTGTCCTTTATTGGTACGAGTGCTCCTTTATTGGTACAAGTGCCTCTTTATTGGTACATAGTGTCCTTTATTGGTATGAGTGCTCCATTATTGGTATGAGTGCCTCTTTATTGGCACAAATAGTCTTTTGTTAGTACGAATGGACCTTAACTGGATAGTAAATAGCTTGCAGTACATAAATATTTTGCATCACATAACTTAGAAGCTTACAACAACAACAGTTACAACATGCATAAATGCCAAAGTACAATTGAAAGAACTACAACAACTGAACACATAAACATCAAATTTAAAGTACAGTAATAAACGATACGATAGTTTCCACCCACATCTACCATGGACGTGGGTAAAAGCCAGCTCTAGCTGCCTTAACAATAGTCTTGTTCAAACGTCGTATTTTGGCTTGCGCTTCCAATGCATAATGAACTCCACATTCGCACATCGGTGGGTCAATCCACTGCTTGAAGTAACAACAGTCAATTTCCTCAGAAAAAAACGGTGTGATCTTGGTAAGCTGCACAACCAAAAAATCGGCGCCCAGCATCTTTTTCGGTCTTCGAAACAATGACGACCTATTATTCTCCACAACGGCACATAGGGTTAGATCCACCTAGACGTACTGGCTTGAGATCGCGTCCTTCACCAACCATTTTTTTTCCAGGTCTTTGATTTGCTACCCCCTCATTGTCATTTTCCCATTTGTCCATGTTGGAAGCTACACTTTCTTTTCCCTATTCTGACATACTCCAAAAAGGGAACTATACTCTTTTCTTACCAACTTGGTTTCTTTGGGGAAAGAGGAACGAGGTGATGGCTGGGAGAAAATAAATTGTGATTAAGGGTTTCAGAGAAACCGCTATATATAAGGAAAACAAGAGTGTGGGTTCGTGGTCGTCCACTTATCCGTATTATTTACACATATTGAAGTTAGGAACGTTATAAAATGAGGGTCGTCCACTTAAGCACATAAAGGAGTTAAAAATGAGGATCCTCCCCATTTTATTTTACAAAAATCCTTTAACTTATATATGTAAACCATATATTTTATAAACCATTTCCGCAATGACTTTTTGGAATTTTGATTTAGACGTAAAACAAAATCTGCAACATGAAAACCGATTTTTTCTCTTCCACAAGAAAAATATTGTCGAGTAGATGCGAATATGCCTTGTTGTGAGGAAATCCGACTTAGATTGGATTTCGTACAACCAATTGAAGTTCGAAACGTTATAAAACGAACTGCAGCGCCGTTGTAGTTCGTTTTATAATTAAATTATAAACCAGGTTTGGCACTTGCCAAAGTACCAGATTTGGCACTTGGCAAGGTACCAGATTCGGCACTTGCCAAAGTACCAGATTTGGCACTTGGCAAGGTACCAGATTTGGCACTTGCCAAAGTACCAGATTTGGCACTTGGCAAGGTACCAGATTCGGCACTTGGCAAGGTACCAGATTCGGCACTTGCCAAACTACCAGATTTGGCACTTGCCAAAGTACCAGATTCGACACTTGCCAAAGTACCAGATTCGGTACTTGCCAAAGTACCAGATTCGGCACTTGCCAAGGTACTAGATTTGGCACTTGCCAAAATACCAGATTTGGAACAATAGGCAAAGTACCAGATTTGGCACTTGCCAAAGTACCAGATTTGGCACTTGGCTAGGTACCAGATTCGGCACTTGCCAAACTACCAAATTTGGCACTTGGCAAGGTACCAGATTTGGCACTTGCCAAAGTACCAGATTTGGCGCTTGGCAAGGTACCAGATTCGGCACTTGCCAAAGTACCAGATTTGGCACGGAACATAATAAACGGGCAAACATTACACATAACATAATAAACGAGCAATCATTACACAGAACATAATAAACGAGCAAACATTACACATAACATATATAGAATGAGAAAACATTACACAAAACATAATAAACGAGCAAACATTACATAAAACACATTAAAAAATAACATAAAGTCCAAAACATCGAGACATTCACATATATACATCGAGCCATACATAAATATACATCACGACATACACATATATACATCATGATAAATATGCGGCACCATCATCAGTACCATCCAAAGACATGTCATCCCCGCTATCAGAAGGGTCATAATAAGGAATATCGTCATCATCACTACCACCTCCTGATCCGTCATCCCCTCCTAGTCCGTGACCCCCTCCTAGTCCATCACCCCCTCCAGGTCCGTGACACCCTCCTAGTCCCCTATCACCATCTAATCTGTCACCCCCTCCTGGTCCATCACCCCCTCCTAGTCCGCCATCACCACTTGATCCGCCAACCCCTCCTAGTCCGCCTCCTGAACCTCCACGATTACATGATCCTATAACTGTACATGATGCTGATGTATTACCACCCCCTGCTGCCGCTAATCTGGCCTCTAAGTCAACGATCTACTCCTGCAATCCCTGAACTATGGCCTGGTGCTCATGATATAAGGACCGAGCATGCAGCAGAGCCATCTCCTGAATAGCCGCAATATGTATCCTATGCTGGTCTAACCGGGGTGCATACTACATATATAGAACATATAAAATCAGTTTCTACGGCGTACAACATACAACGTAAATTCACAAGTACAAATTTTACCTCATTTGGGGGATATAATCCAGCAGTAGGGACACCAGTCACCATGTGTGCAGGTGTGTGAACAATAGGCAGTAATATTTGTGCACTACTAAGATCAAATGTCTGAAATGTATCGGCCAGAGCAAAATTCGTAGGAGGTTCGGAGATCTGTGAAGGGGTCGGGTCAAAAGTAAATGGTGGAGGATGAACTCTACCACTAACCAATCAGGGACCAATGTGATCGGAGTTCACACCCCGCATATATTCCGGGAGCAAGTACTGTCTAGGAGCTACCCGAACCCAATAAGGACCAAACTATGCGTCAGGTAAGTAAAAATCGGTAGTATCAACCCATCCTTCCTATCTCAGACCATCCACGTACTGTCTCCCTATAGAACGCTGCGGCCCGAACATATCAAGTGGTAGAGGTGGATCTCCAGGCATGCGCGACTGACCAGGACCCTGGTAATAACATTGATTTCCCAAGTACCAACTAGGAAGGTGGACCGGTGGGAAAAAGAGGACACGTCGCAGAGATAAGCGACATGCAATGGCTAATGGATAGGCATCAGGAAGTGGGTCATCCGCTGAATGTAACATCCAATAAGAAGTCCAAGGTGCTCGTAATATGTTCGCCCTCTCCCTCATATCTAACTGAGCACGAGCCTCCATCAAGTCATGTCTCACGCCAGTAGGAGCACGCCGAACCCCGTGATTTGTTTCCCATCTACGCACGCGTGGGAAAAAGGTCTCGGCAGCATGACTGGCGGTGGGTTGTATGCGTGGATGCATGTTGGCCGTGTACTCGTAGTACCAGCACGGCAACATGTTCCAAAAATCGAACATCTGGCGAACCTCTCCAAAAGCGTATGAGCCAAGAGCGGCGTATAGGTAACCCAATATGGCAGAGCCCCAATCAATCATATGTAACTACTCTAAGTCGACTAGTGCTGCTAGGTAGCCCAGTCTAATCATACTCTGTTGGTTCGAAAAGAATGTCGAAACAAGAAGGTATAAAATGGTAGCCTTGAATACTATGTCATGGAAATCTACCACATCTAGATTCGTTGTAATATACTGAAGTAAATATGTGATGGAAACAGCACCATTAGCTATACGAGCTGCTGACAAATCTGGCAAATACTGCAGGTAGGAATCGGGTGACTCGTAAGACGAATCAAATGGACAAGTGACTCTATCTAGAAGGCCAATCTCAATCCCCGTAAGCATGTAAAAATCGTCTAGGGTGATACCTAGCTCAAAATCCAGAAAGTGAAAAGTGTGTGTCGTAGGCCACCATCTCTCTAATAAGGCCTCTACCAATGGTCGATCAAATGACTAGGGAGGTATAGTATGTAAAAAGAGTCCGAACGGACTAGCTAGTAGCCTCTCCCAAATATGTAATGGTAATATGTCAAGGGCATGTGAAACAAACTTCGCTCAACTCCCATGAAGTTATACATACTCAATCTATTAAAATTATAGCAGTTAAATGACTATAAAACCAACAGTTCATACTATTAAAACGTATAGCGTACATGCACTAAACTATAACGTAAAACCAACAGGGCATACTATATAACATTTCAGTAACTACAAATATTACAAAAAATTAAAATTAATACCTGAATGCCAGTGCGGTAAAAGATCGATGAGTGAATCCCTGTGGCAGCTCGTGTAGGATACGTAAGTCCTCAATCGTCGTCCCCGCTGGTGGAGGAAGGTGAGTTGGACCAGATGCGTCATCTGGCATAACTGGAGTTGTCTGTCTCCCCATCTTCGTTACGTGTGGCGGCATCCCTGCGTCGTACCGAATAAAAAAAATTAAAAAGGAGGAAAAAAGGGAAAGATAACAAACCCCCCAACCCCCGTGCCATATATAGGTCAAGAGCCTCGCGAGCCGATAAAATCGGCTCACCAGCTGCAAGCCAATAAAATCGGCTCGCGCCTGTTGGGAGATATCAAAGATATCTCCCAACATGTTACGGGTCGTAACGTTACGATCCGTAACCTTGTTGGAGATGCTCTAAGTTAGCATGCTTTATGAACTCTGGAATGGTGTAACGAGATATTATAACGTTTCTCACTGACAAGTTTCATTGTTGCTATTTCATAAAAATAATAATTACAAAATCAGTTTATATAACAAACTGCTTTTCAAATTTATAATTATTATGTTAATACTGAATTAGTTCATTTTATCTACCACTTCACACATGTTGAATGCATAAACTATACGTACATCGGTACATGCACAGAAGATAAATCGTATGGGTAATGATTTGTTAAACATAGTTTGAATCCTTTGTGAACCTTATTTTACACTGCATGTTTGTCCCCATGACTCTACTCTGCATGTGTCAGCTACTGATATCTACTTACTGCACCTAGCATGTAGGAGTATTCATATACTTAGGTTGGTCACATACTCATGAATTGACTGCACATTCAACTCCAATAAAATTCCATGGCTGGCAAGTAACCACGTGCGTTCACTACTCTTTAACTTTTTTCCACTAAATGTACCACAAACTGCGCTTGTGCTTAGCACAGACCTCAACCTAGTTACACTTTAAAAACTGGATTATATTAATAAATCATAATTAGGCATATTGGCGCACATATTATCCAGTCCGACAGTTTTCGTTTGCTCCCTTCCTTTGAAAACGCAAACCTTTTTTTTTCCTTTATTCCAGAACCGCTCATATCCTTTGAAATTCATCATGTTATTTCTGTGCTACCATTTACTTTGCCTGACACCAATCAAAGTTGTTGCGCCCTGCGCCTCGAGGTCAGTGACCACCGCCCCAAGTTTCAGGCAACCCAAGGCTTCCGTTCGGCCTCCAGATCTCACGAACCGACCCATCCTCGAGGACAAAATCCGGTTACTACAGTTCGACATTTCCGATCTCCACCGGTCAGTTTCAAGGTCTCGAAAATATTTCTAGTTAGGAGATTTGCAAGTTGTTCAATGGATTTATAGATTTAGGAGGAGGAAGATTGAAGCATTTTTTGTTGTTCAATCTTTCTTTTGATATTGGAGACGGCTTTAGTTGTTTCAAAGGAGGTTACAAGAACAAAACGAAGAGAAGGGTTTACATTTGTTGGTTTTAATTTTTGTTTTCCAGCCAGAAATTCGAATGAAGATGAAGCATATTTATAGATGGAGAATATGGAGGTAAGATCGGTGTCTCCTACATTGGTACAACATAGGTTAGATTAGTTTGTTATAGGGTGGTTGTGCAAATTAATGTGAAAAGAAATATCAGAGGCTAGGGTTTTCATTTGTCAAAGCTGTGTTACAGGTCTGCATTAATTTTTTCTCTGTTATGTTTTGGCTGTGGCTTTATATTTTTCTCACTATTATGGAATTAATGAGACTTATCAGATATGAAACCTTGTTTTTTAGATAAGGGAATACACCAGCGAGCACAACAAAGCTATAAAATGACTGAAGTTAACAAGTGATTGTAATCTATAAAACAAACATTAACATCTAATGGAAGACATATTGTATACTCTATGCAAACAACTGATTCTTGTGTGACATTTGATACTTTATGGTGGAGTGATGGTAATTTGAATGAAAAATATTAGTTGTATTGATGGGAAGAATAAAAATAAAATGTTGAGGCATGTGAAGGTTAGGGTAATTTTATTTTAGGGTAGATTTAATTTTATACTGCTACCGCTATTTAATGGGGACCGTTAAATTCGCACTGACACACATGAACTCCAAATGCAATGAAAATGGACGTACTGCTATGTCTTAGTGTTACGATCCCAATGAAATTTGTTTGGTCACATTCCGTCTCCATTTGCAAAAACGACGTTATTTTAATTCCAATATATTAGTTGGTTCACGTCTAAATAGCACAATCTCACAAAACAACTCTGAATGGCTCTAAACTAGAAATTTAACAATGACCAGCGATACGTATTTCAATAAAACTCATTTTTTTTCTAAACGGAGCTTGTTTGAAAATTAGCTATTCATAGGGCTTATATAATATAAATAAATTCCATAATAATCAAATTATATAACAATAAATTATTATCATTGAATATATCCAATTAAAATAATTTACAACTCCAAATATAACTCAATATTAACGTTTTTGAGTTAAACGATATTCAAATTCTATTAAAATATCTTTTAAACTTATTAAATAAACGTTATCGTTTATAAACGAATCCATAACGTCTATTTGAAAATTTGGTTGGAACATAACTTATAATTTATAAGATAAAACCTCAATTCTTACTTCAATGATAATGTTCTTTTTCCTTTATCAACATCGTTGGAGGACAAGCGAAATACAAGTTCATTTGAAATTGATTTTAGACATTAAAATAAAAATAGCAATTTAACAAATAATAAATGAGTCAACCCAAGTGAATTTTAGGAGTAAAAGACGAGTTAAATATAATTGATATTTTCAACAATTGAAACCAATTAAATCGAAGTACGTTTTATTTGTTGAACTTGAAATAAGATAGACTATATAATTTGAGATTAAAAAAAAATTGTGCTTAAAGCAATGCTCGTATTGCTCTAAAAATTTAATGATGCTTTCTAAACTTCTTTTCCTTTGACTAGTTTTACATGAACAAATATATTATTATGATTGGTATGATCGATAATAACATGTTTTTTTATAATAAGGGAAATGCATACCTAATGATAAGCTTAAGATTCATTAGTGCCTCGAGAGGATTTAATCCAATACCCCAAGAATCACAATCCAAATATTCTACTAGCTAAAAATGTTAAATGTTGATAAATATATAAATTTAAGATACTTTATGTTTAATGTTCAATATTAGAAACTAAAAAACAAATTCAACTAAAGAAGAACATATTAGAGGAAGAAAAATCAAGTGTATGTGAAACAAAAATGAAACAAATCTATTATTTGGCTTGGTTTCAAATAATTAGTGGGTTCCCACAGATGTGTCTTTTGAGTATTAATACTTGAAGATGCTTGTTAATTTTAGATACTTGGTAATAGAATATTTGCCTGAATTTCATAAAGTTAGGCAAATTATTATCCAATAGCCATCCTTTATTATGAAAATAGATAAATTTTATTACTAACTGAAAAATGCATATCAATTAGACATTAGTTATAGATGTATGAGAAATATGTGAGTAATTTAGACACGATTGGTAACACAAGGTAACAAAATCTAAGACTACATAAAGGAGCATTTTAGAAAATGTTAGCAATACATGCTCTACATTCCATAAGTTCTTTCTTATCTTCATCTTTTATGGGCTCTTTTTTGACTTATTATTCCTCCGTTAAACTGCAAACTTTAAATTTATTTTTCTTAGCATAAGTGAAGATCTTTTTTTTTTTTGCTCTCCTTTCATGGAAATCGCAAAACAAGTTTATTCCAAATCTATAATATGACCATTCTGCTTATGTATTAAACATATGATTTTAGTCTCTTTATCTAGCTTGTATGAAATACTATACATCTTAATCATAGGGATTTAGGGAAGTGATAATTAAAGAATAACTATTCATGCTCTACACTTTTCAAAATTTGATTAATTAACATATTTTTGTTGGTATGTTTTAAAAAACTTTGTATGTATATGTATATAGTGATACCCTTTTCTAGTTAATTTGAATTCATACGGTTTTCAGTCAATGAACTTTTTGAAATTGAATTGGCTCTTTTAAAAGTTGTTTTCGAGGAGAATAACTTTTTAATCAGGTTCCATATCATTTAATTTCTAGGTCTGATAGCTATAGTAGCTCTTAGCGACCATCATTTTCAATTATTTGTTTATTAGTGTTATAACCTTGTTTCACGGGATCAAAAAATTTAGGTAATTTTTATTCTAATCCACAATTTCAATAAGTTAATCCACCCAATAAAATAGCAACGTTGACTTTTAATAATATATAAATTTTAATTAGTTTATCCACCTAAAAAAAAGGTCAAATATCTTTCTTCTTCTCAGTTGTGCTTCATATAATTCTTATTTCTAAAATCCTACATTTAAATCCAAGTCTAAGTGCAGTACATCATTTAATGTAATAACAGTAAGTAGTTTGTTTATTTTTAGTTTGAAGCTTAAGAAGAATAGAACATCGTTGATCTTGATTATAAATAAGAGCTTATGCTAACATGCTATTCCTTTTTAGACATCACAAAAGATGGAAATCATGAAAATAAGATAAAAACCAGTAGAATAGTGAGTAGAATTTATAACAGAAGCGCTTGCTCTTGATATAAAAAACCTATCATGCTTGCACGCGTATACGGGCAACCTCGTTTTCGTATTTGTTATTGCGAAACTATGAATCTATTAATTATTATAACTACTTAACCATGAATGTATTGGTCATGATTTTATATTTGCATTCTATATTCTTCAATTGTAATACTCATTTGATGCACTAATGTTGAAGTATGCGATACTATATGTTGGATTGAAGAGGTCGAAGATAGCTTCGAGTAGGAGGTGACAGTTCGCAAATCGGAGTTCATATGTAGGAGTTATAAGCTGGAAGAAGTTTGCTGTCAGCTGGGAACAAGGACAGACGTCTGTCATTGGGAGTGACAGACGTTTGACTGCATAGAATTGGTTTCCCGAGAGTTCAGACAGACGTCTGACACATGAGGGACAGACATCTGTGCTGAGTGCATATGCCCAATTAATCTCTGGAAGATGACAGACGTCTGTCAGGCGATGCAATAGACGTTTGATCGTGTCTTTGGGCTATTTTGGGCTGAAAATAAGCAAGCGGATTTGTGACTAATTCGGGGGCAATTTGGGTAATTGGCCAAACCTCTATAAAAGCTATTTTCTGATGTGAATTGAGCGGAGAGCTTGAAAACTTGATTTGGGATCAAGGGTTTATTCTCAAGGGTGAATTAGGGTTTATAACCTAATTCCAATTCTTCAATTATATTCTCCTCAAACTCCTTTCTATATTGAAATATAGTGATTACTGGATCAATCTCTTGTATTCCTTTCATCGTGGTAATAAAATACTCTCTCCAAAGTGGATGTACACTAACAATATGTCAGTGGAACCACTATAAATCCTTGTGTGATTTATTTTTGCTACTTTAGTCATTAGTTATTTGCTTGTGATTGTGATTAGAATCGTTCGTGATTGGTTGATATAGGTTTTTTGTGATGAGAGTTATTGATTTGGTTGTTTTTGCAAGTCTAACAACGATCTAGTCTTCCGCTAGCTCTTTGTGGTTTAGATATCGAATTCGAGTGATCTTGAATTGGATTAATCACAATGGTTACAACAGTTGTTATCAGAGCTGTTTGGTGCTTGTTAGGTGTTTGTGAAAATGTCGGAGACAGATAGTAGCTTGGTAAGTCCTTCAGCCGGATGTCCGAATAGTGTGGCGCTTTATGTACGGGGTTCGTATGCGGCGTCGGGTTCTCAATTGGTTATTGACAAGTGGAATGGTGATAATGACTTTGAGAAGTGGCAATGGAAAATGAAAGCGGTTCTTAGGCGAAATCGGGTGCACCAAGTAGTATTTGATACTCACTTATTGCCAAGTGATATCTCGGAGGTTGAGAGAGAGGAGATGGAGGAATGGGCTTACACTACTCTTCAACTTGCTATGTGGAAGATAGTGATCTCCGAAATTAGTGGTGAGACTACCGCTAAAGGTATTTGGGACAAGTTGGAAGAACTTTATATGAAGAAGTCGCTCACTAACCGTTTGATCTTGTTGCGAACGTTTTTCACCTTCAAGATGAAGGAGGGTAATTCGCTTAAGGCACATTTGAATGCCTTTGATGACTTGCTCATGAAGATGAAGGCTGTTGATTTGAAGATTGAGGAAGAGCAAAAGGTGATGATATTATTGTGTTCGTTGTCGGACCGTTATACGGGTATCTCAAATAGTTTGATCTATGGATAGGATACCTTGACTCTAGATGATGTCAAGACGGGTCTTCTTAGTGAGGAGTTGAGAGATCAAATGAAGGAGATAAGAGAGGGTAGTAGTGGAGCTAGTAGTAGTCACGGGTTGTTTGTGGAGAAAGAAAAGAATGTGAAGAAAGGAAATCGGGGGCGTTCTAAATCAAGAAAACCCGGTGGAAGAGGTAAATCGAAAGAGAGAAATGGCAAGTGCTTTATTTGTAAGAAACCGGGACATTGGAAGAATGAATGTCCAGACAAAGATAAGAAGGAAGTAGCATCTTCATCCGTGGCGGTGGAGAGTGGGGATGGTGAGATAGATGAGAACGTGTTGACGGCGGTAGCAACGGGTGTTTCGGGTAACGAATGGGTACTCGATTCGGGTGCATCGTATCATATGACGCCAAATAGAAATTGTTTTTCAACCTTTGAGGACAAAGAGGGAAATGCAATTGCTATGGGAAATGGTGCTATTTGCAAGTCGATGGGTAGTGGCTTCGTGCAAATAAGGATGTTTGATGGAGTTGTTCGCACACTCACCATTGTTAGCTATGTTCCGGGACTTAGAAAGTCGCTTATATCTTTGGGGCAATTGGATTCTCTAGGATGCAAGATTACTATCGAGAAGGATTGCTTGAGGGTTTCAAAGGGGTAACTTGTGGTTATGAAGGGTACTAGGACTCATGGTATATATTAGCTTCAAGGTGTGACCATAGGAGGTGAGACTTGTGTGGGTGTTGATAGTTCTCGTGACTTGGATGCGACACGGTTGTGGCATTTGAGATTGGGTCATGTCTCGGAGAGGAGTTTGGATATTCTTTGGAAGCGAGAGATGATCAAGGGTGAGAGTTTCAACAAACTAGAGTTTTGCAAGGAATGTGTCATGGGGAAGCAAACAAGGGTACCATTCGATGAAGGCAAGCATGACTCAGGTACTTGAGTATGTTCATTCGGATTTTTGGGGACCGGCACCGGTTGCTTCTTTAGGAGGAGCAAGGTATTACATTTCTTTCATTGATGATTTGTCTCGCAAGGTATGGGTGTACGTAATGAGGGCCAAGTCGGAGGCATTTGCTAAGTTCAAAGTGTGGAAGGCTCTTGTTGAGAATGAGAGTGGTAAGACTTTGAAGGTGTTAAGGACCGACAATGGCGGCGAATATGTTTCCCGGGAATTCTTGGAGTATTGTAAGCATCACGGAATCCGGAGACATTTTACTACACCAGGAGATCCGCAATCTAATGGACTAGTGGAGAGAGTGAACCGAACTCTGCTTGAGAAAGCTCGATGCTTGAGACTGACATCAGGTTTGTCTAAGGGATTTTGAGCCGAAGCTTTGTCAATGGTGGTGCATATTGTGAATCGAACTCCGCGCTCGACCATTGGTAACAAAATTCCGAAGGAGGTGTGGAAAGGGAAGAGTGTTGACTTAAGATATCTTCATGTGTTTGGTAGCCCGGTTTATGTGCATGATCCAGGGAATGATAAGCTTGGAGCTAGAGCATTCAAAGGGGTCTTGCTTGGTCTCACGGATAGCGTGAAAGGCTACCGGATTTGGAATCCGAAAACGAAGAAGGTTGTTAATTCTCGTCATGTCACTTTTGATGAGTCAGCTTTATTCAAGGTGAGAGCTCATCGTACGTTCCGGATTTGGTTCATGGTGAATCAAAGGAGAAGGAAGTCATTCCCACATTCCATCCAAGTGGTAGTAGAGTTGAAGAAGCTCGTGGGGTTGAAGCGGTTGATGAAACATCACATAGTCCACATGGTTCCTCTAGTGATGTTGGTACTGTACATGATACTAGAGAAGTTTCGACTCAAGGTGGAGCCGAAAGGGGTTTGGGTGATAGTATTGCTACTCGGGTTGGTCGACGTGCAATAAGGCCTCCCGAAAGATATGGCGATTGGAACTACCTTAGCTTTTGTGATCATTTGGACTATGCTCTCAATGTAGTCCAAGATGAGCCGATGGACCTTGATGACGTCATGGAGTCGAGAGAGAGATCTCGAAGTGGATTTGCGCCATGGAGGAAGAGATGCAATCGCTTATGAAGAACCGAACTTGGGAGTTGGTTCCACTTCCTCAAGGAAACTGTGCTATAGGGTGTAAATGGATTTACAAGGTGAAGGATGATGGAAGGTACAAATCAAGGTTAGTGGCGAAGGCGTATTCACAAAGGAAAGTAAAGGAGTATGATGAAATTTTTGCACCGGTGGTTCGCCATACTTCTACCCGGGTTTTACTAGCCATAATTGCTCTCCATGACTTGGAGTTGGAGCAACTTGATGTGAAAACCGCCTTCTTGCTTCGAGACTTGGATGAAGACATTTACATGGAGCAATCGGAAGGCTTTGTTGTAGATGGTAAGTCTAAAATGGTTTGCAAGTTGAAGAAATCATTATATGGGTTGAAGCAATCACCTAGACAATGGTACAAGAGATTCGATCTTTTCGTGCTTGAAAGTGGCTTCCATCGAAGCATCAAGGATGCTTGCGTATATTTCAAGAGGTTGGGAAATGATTGTTGGGTGTATTTACTCTTATAAGTGGATGATATGCTCATTGCTTCCAAGGATCAAAATGGAATCAACAAGTTGAAGATGCTTTTGAAATCGGAATTCGAAATGAAAGATCTTGGAGAAGCAAGAAAATCTTGGGCATGGAAACTGAAAGGGACCAAAAGCGTTTTGAGTTAAGATTGACTCAAAAGGAATACATTAAGAAAGTGCTTTTCCGGTTTAGCATGGAGGATGCAAAGTCGTTAAATACACCTTTACTTTTGCATATGAAGCTTTAGGAAAAGGGATCACCTATCGGGGATAAAGACAAGGCTTATATGGCAAAGGTGCCTTATTCAAGTGCGGTTGGTAGTTTGATGTACGCAATGGTGTGTATAAGGCCTGATATTGCAAATGCCATCGGGGTGGTTAGTCGGTATATGGCTAATCCGGGAAAATCGCATTGGGAAGCCGTGAAGGCTATTATGAGATACTTGAAAGGCACAACATCTCATGGACTTGTCTTTGGCGGTAGTAATGATAGGAGTTGCAAGTTGGTTGGTTATTATGACTCGGACTACGCCGGTGATTGGGATCGGAGAAAATCAACTTCCTGGTATGTCTTCACACTTGGTGGGACAACCATTAGTTGGAGATCGCGATTGCAAACCATAGTTGCTGTATCCACTATGGAGGCGGAGTTGATTGCTGCTGTGGAAGCGGCCAAGGAGGCGCTCTACTTGAAGCGATTGTTGTGTGACTTGGGTTTCGAACATGAAAGTGTTGATGTTCGATGTGATAGCCAAAGTGTTATCCATTTGGCGGAGAATTTGGCGTTTAGGTCACGGACCAAACATATTGAGGTGAGGGAGTCATTTCTTGTAGCCATAGATGAGGGTAAGCTAGTATACCTTCGGAAAGTGCACACAAAGGATAATGCGGCAGATATGTTTACGAAGGCATTGCCATATGGGAAGTTCGAGCATTGCTCGAACTTAATTCGCTTGTTGAGTTGCTAGGTGCCATGGGGTGGCACGAGGTGAAGAGAGTGATTTTTTGTTTGATGGAAAGGAATAGCGGTGAGAGATTGGAAATCTATCTTCATGGTAAGTACTCGTTACACTACCGAGTACATTGTATTTTGGTGAGACGGTTTTGGTTTGAATGTTTTCAACACTACATTGGCAGGTGGGGGCATTGCCTGAACTCGTTGGTGTAGTGCAATGGGCGGTGGCCATGCCGGAGCTCATTGGGAAAATATTCAAGTTTGCTTGGTCGAAGGTAGAAGGAAATGCTTAGGGCATTGGAGTTCAGAGTTGAGATGGTTATATTATCGAGGTGGAGTGTTGAAGTATGCGATATTATATGTTGGATTGAAGAGGTCGAAGATAGCTCCGAGTCGGAGGTGACCGTTCGAAAATCGGAGCTCGTATGTAGGAGTTATGAGCTGGAAGAAGTTTGATGTCAGCTGGGAACAGGGACAGACGTCTGTCATTGGGAGTGACAAACGTCTGACTGCAGGGAATTGGTTTCCCGAGAGTTCAGACAGACATCTAACGCATGAGGGACAGACGTCTGTGCTGAGTGCACATGCCCAATTAATCTCTAGAAGATGACAGACGTCTGTCAGGCAATGCACCAGACATCTAATCTTGTCTTTAGGCTATTTCGGGCTGGAAATAAGCAAGCAGATTTGTGACTAATTCGAGGGCAATTTGGGTAATTGGCCAAACCTCTATATAAGCTATTTTCTGATGTGAATTGAGAGGAGAGCTTGAAAACTTGATTTGGGATCAAGGGTGAATTAGGGTTTATAACCTAATTTCAATTCTTCAATTCTATTCTCCTCAAACTCCTTTCTATATTGAAATATAGTGATTACTGGATCAATCTCTTGTATTCCTTTTATCGTGGTAATAAAATACTCTCTCCAAAGTGGATCTACACTAACAAGATGTCAGTGGAACCACTACAAATTCTTGTGTGATTTATTTTTGCTACTTTAGTCATTAGTTCTTTGCTTGTGATTGTGATTAGAATCGTTCGTGATTGGTTGATATTGGTTTTTTGTGACTAGAGTTATTGCTTTGGTTGTTTTTGCAAGTCTAACAACGATCTAGTCTTCCGCTAGCGCTTTGTGGTTTAGATATCGGATTTGAGTGGTCTTGAATCGGATTAATCGCAACGGTGACAACAACTGATTCTTCTAACCAGCACTTAAAATGTGAGTGTGAGCTTAAAAGAACATTTATATTAGAATAAAGTTGCTTAATAAGGCTATAAAATACATTTGAATAAATATACATATTATTGCTAAACGAAAATACATACTAGTTTTGTCCCCAAAAAACTCAATGAAGAACTAAACTATTAACAATCTTGAAAGTGTTGTTTGGAATGCTTGAGTGATTCAGTAATGTGATTGTAAGAGAGAGAGATAGAAAGAGCGATGTAAATTGTGAAGAGGGTGCTTGTATTGCATAAAACATACTATACAAAATTATGCAATAATGTTCTGTATAAATGACCGTAATGGAAAGGCAAAACTTTAAGAAGAACAAAAAAAGATTTATCCTCCAAAGTCCCAAAAAAACTAAGATCTATATGCAATATTGCATGAAAACTCACATTTAGATGTTTACATATTGAACTAGGTGAAAAAATAAAAGAAAATATTCCATGTGGCCGTGCAACTTCTATAGGGATGGCTGGTTTTCCTTTTTTCTAAACAAAAACATGAAATCATTAAGTTAATAACTTATTAAAGTAAAATTGTGGATTAACTTATTAAAATTGTGTATTAGAATAAAAATTACCAAAATTTTATAACAAAACTAAGTAATTAGTGTCAACAACATGAACTGGCATGTCGAGTTTAAAGGTCTATGCCGATAGTAGAGAGTGTGACTTTCAGCCAAGTCTTACCTCCTTAATAGCAAAAGCATTCACCATACCGCCTTCCACAAAAGTTGTGATATGTCTTAGAAGGATGTCGGCCATCAATGGTAACATTGGCTTGCATCAAAGCCAACCCTCTGCATTGAACATAATTGGCATTTTCCATGATACGTGTGACTTTCATAGATCGGTTTTGCCATTCCCTATAGAAAATGGGCTATCGAGCATGATCAACTTCACGAACCATCAAGGGTGAAGTCGAATCACCATTCATGGGTGAGAAAGAAGGTGTTAAGCATTAACAATAAGCAGGGCATCAACTTTTATTGTGCTTACTGTCTCCTCTCAATAATAGGGTACATGTATTGCCTCACCACTGTATAATGTCATTTCTTAGTCATCTCGATTGTCTCCATTAATACAACACATGAATGTATCATCCATCATTTGTATCGCATATAACTGTCATATACATATGATACTAGAGCCCCGTAAATACCGACATCGGCTCTTATGATGTTGTTGCCTTTCATCTTTCGACTCTCGAAGTAATGAACGCGAGCTAATTGGATTCATGTTTGTTGATACCACCACTCGTTAATCATCGAATAATGATGTAACCCCTCATTTAGGATACATTTTGTGTGAAACTCGAGATGAGTACCTTGATTGTTTATCCGATGAACTCACATACAAACTAACAAATACTTGCACTTTAACTAACTATATAACTGAAAACCCCAATCCATTTGAACAGTCTGAAATTATTTCTGCTACCTTGTCGAATTTTTTATGGCTGCTTGCATTGGAAGGCAAGCTATCATCCCAACCCTTTAAAAAGGCCCGTACTTCACCTTTTATGTGATATACACAGAACGTGTTCCTTTATATTCCTCTAGTACAAGAAATCCGATGAAAAAACATATCCAGTGGGGATTTCGGTTGTACCTAGTCTATAATTTCCACAACCGACTGGAAGACGTTCAGCATCCTAAAGTTGTTCAAGTTCACACTGGGGAATATGTTCCAGCCAAGTAAAATGCAGATTAACTGCTTTGATAAGAACATAAAATCTAGGCATTGCATCCTGACCATCCACGGACCAAATCTGCTTCGGTTGGAATTTCTTCGGATCTCTCTCGTTATTGAAATCGTAGAAGTTAAAGTCAGGATAAGTAAATGACCTGACTTCTGAATCTTCTTTCCCATTAGGTAAATTATCTTCTTCTTTTTTTGCAATTTTAACCTTCTTTTCTGGACTAGCTAAATCGTTGACATCTTCATTTAGTCACTTGTTATGGTTCATGTTTTGACTCGAGTCGGAAGCACGTTTAGGATATCGTCCACCACGGCTAGCAATTATCAAATCATCAATATTTATTTCTTCAACTTCCACTTCACTATCAGTGGAGCACTCTGATTCACTTGAGGCAACAAATCTTTTTCAGTTCCTCTTCTTTTGTGTTTTTGCTGTTGAAGCCTTCGCCTTCTGTGCAGTATCCTTTCTAGTGTTTGTTTGAACTGGGGTCTCTTTGTCGAAATTATGATTAGTGCTCGACTGTTTTGTGAAATTTTGGTAAGGCTGGGGATATAAATTATGAGTAGGTCGAGGCTTAAAACTTTGAGTAGGTTGTGGTGTGAAATTTGGATTATGCGTTGGCGCATCTAACCTAATTCAAAAGTAATGAAACTGGTAAAGCATTTAGTGCAACGCAAATTTGCATTTAAAATAAAACGATAGTGCTGAAATTTCACATAGCAACTGGGACACTTAGTCCAGAAAGTTGGAGGTTGGCGTAGTGCATTTGATGATTGAGCCACTTCGCCAAATATATATGCACCTTGACCCATAGGTCTAGTAGTGGCTACATTCGACTGTTGTTGAGACCTAAACACAGCATTTGGTGTTGTACATCTTCTTTTCATGTCATATATAGAGCATTTAGATCGATCTGATAGTGTCATATGAGCTTCTCCAACTAACCTAAATGCCGCTTCTGCCCTTGGAAATTTGTTCTTGTCGGGGTGAAGCTGAAGGGCTAATTTAAGATATTGTTTCTTAATAGGTAAATCATCCGCTGTTTGTTCTACTTGAAGTACACCCTACCAGTCCATTTAACCATTTATTTTGGAACTAGCACAATAATGAACCACGCAAACACTTATTATTTGAGAAATGCTCTCGAAGTCAGCAAATAGTTGTTTGGCCTTGAGAGCAAAATTTTTAGCCCCGAAGTTTTCATGGGATTTGGTTGAAGCTTGAGACTTTGTGACTGATTCGAAGTTGATGCTTTTGGATCTGCCACTTTTGTCAGCTGGGGTTTGTTCTCTGCTTCCGATGTTTTGAGATTTGAGGTTTGTGATTTCTGCAACACACAATTTGTCTCTCAGTGTCTCAAATCTAGTTCTAGACAATGGCTTGGTTAGAATGTCTGCAGTTTGGTAAGTGGAAGGTACGTGACTAACCTAAAGCTTCTCTTTTTAAACTAATTCTCTTACGAATTAAATATCCAGTTCTAGATGCTTGGTTCTTGAGTGTAGAACATGATTAGCTGTTAATGCTATAGCACTCATATTATCACACCAAACAGTCGCTTTAGCACTTGAGTTAATCTTTAGTTCACTTAGAAGTGATTGAATCCATATGATTTCTGCTGTAGCACTTGCAATACTACGATATTTTGCTTCTGTACTCGACCTTGAAACAGTATTTTGTTTCTTTGCACACCATAATATATGATTCTTGCCTAAGTATATACAATAAGCACTTGTAGACTTTCTTTCATCATAGTCATTTGCCCAGTCAGCATCTGCGTAGGCATTGATATTTAGATTGTTGCAAGTCCTCAGAATTAATCCCTGATTAATGTTTCCTCTTAAGTACCTTAAAATCCTTTTTACAGCCTTCCAATGATCATTGAGAGATTTTTGCATGAATTGACTTGCCTTATTGACATTGTAAGATATGTCTGGCCTGGTTATTGTTACATTGTAGAGCTCCAATAATACTTCTATACAGTCTTTCATTGCATGTTGGTTCACCTTTTTCCTTACTTAAGTGAGAATTAGTTATCATTGGAGTAGGTAAAGGGTTAGCCTTGTCCATGTGTGATCTTGCTAGAATTTCTTCAATGTATTTCTTTTGACTCAACTGAAGCTCATTGTTGTTTCTGATGACTTCATTTCCTAGAAAGTAGGACGGTTCACCCAGATCCTTGATAGAAAATTCATTGTTCAATTGACTGGTAATGGTTTTGATTTCAGAATCACACAGTTAATTGCCTATGATTATGAAATCATCCACATAGATCAGCACGTAGGTTACTGTTCCATTAGTGAATTTTGTGAATAGAGAATTGTCTGATCTTGTAGGGCTGTATCCAAACTTTGACAGAGTTGGTTTTAGTTTGTTGAACCATACACGTGGTGCCTGCTTCGGCCCATAGGTAGCCTTGTTTAGTTTGCACACCACTCTTTCATTTGCTTTCTCCTTAAGTCCTGGTGGTAACTCCATATAAACTTCCTCCTGCAATTCACCATTTCAAAAGGCATTATTAACATCAAGATGTTTGATGGTCCAATTTTTATGCAAGGCTATAGTTAATATAATTCTGATTGTAGTAGGTTTCACAACTGGTGAGAATGTTTCACTGAAATCAATTCCCACTGTTGTGAATATCCTTTTGCTACTAGCCTAGCCTTGTATTTAGAAATTGTACCATCAGCATGTCTTTAATTCTATATGTCCATCTACACCTAATAATATTTTTGTTTTTGGGTGGTTGAACAAGAGACAAAGTTTGTTTTTGATTTAGAGCATCTAATTCTTCATTCATGGCTGATATCCACTTATCATTCAACTTGGCTTATTGATAAGTTGATGGTTCAGTCTCATTAAATTCAGTACAGAAGATTTTTGGTTTGAATATACCAATTTTTGCCCTTGTCACCGTATGATGTTGATTTTTAGTTTGAGCTTCTTCTCTGTTCTCTTCTGACTGAATGTTTTCATTGTCTTTATTTTCATCCTGTATCACACTATTGTGTGGAGAATCATCACGGTTTCCATCTGCATTGTCTTCATCTTCATTCATGACCTCTGTTCTGGAGTTTGAATGTTGTAGTGTACTAGTAACGTGTGTACTTTGTGTATGTGTTGTACCATTATTAAAGTGTTGCACATGCACAGTTTCACTAGTTTGTTTAGGAAAAACTAGGACAGAAACGCTTGGGTTATAAATTTTATTTGTAGTTTTGCATGTGTCACTTTTAAATGGAAACACTTTCTCATTAAATATGACATGCCTGGATATATAAATTCTTCCATTGTTACTTAGACATCTGTAACCCTTATGATTTGTAGAATAGCCAAGAAAAGTACATGGAATTGATCTATAATCAAGTTTATGCTTGTTAAATGGTCTGATATGAGGAAAACAAAAACATCCAAATACTTTTAACTCATTGTAATTGGTATTGACTTGATTCAAAACTTCAGTGGGATATTTTAAATCAAGTACTTTTGTAGGCAATCTATTAATAAGGTGTACAGTTCTTGCAAATGCATCAGGCCAGAATTTTAATGGCATTGATGCATGCGCTAACAGTATAAGTCTAGTTTCAACAATATGTATGTGTTTCCTTTCAATTAGACTATTTTGTTCAGAAGTATGAGGACATGTTAGTCTGTGTGTTATACCTTTTTTGCAAAAATAATTTTTTATTGGTGAAAATTCCTTACCACCATCACTTTGCACAGTCTTGACCTTGTAACTTAACTGATTTTCAACACTAGATATAAACTGCATTACTATATTACAAGTGTCAGATTTAGATTTTATGAAATAAATCCAAACATATCTTGAATGAACATCAATGAGTGAAATATAGTAGTTGTACCCATAATCAGTATTAATTGGTGCTGGACCCTAAAGATCAACAACAATTAGTTTTAATGGGTTTAAATATTTGG
Source organism: Allium sativum (assembly GCA_030737875.1). NCBI lineage: Eukaryota > Viridiplantae > Streptophyta > Magnoliopsida > Asparagales > Amaryllidaceae > Allium > Allium sativum. Next base: position 215,015,798 of record CM060916.1, on the reverse strand, counting down.
TTTCAGAATTTGGGAATGGCAATTTATGGCTCTTTCCCATTTAACAGTAAGTACACACATAATCATTTGGCATATTGACAAAGATATTACTGTTAACTAAAATTTCTTTCTTAGTTTTTGAACTTGGATGTCCAAGCTTATAATACCAGAAATCAAATATCATGCATTCATTGCTACTGCCTAACTCAGTCACATTGCAACAATTGCTTTTAAACTCAGTGTTCCTGAGATTTCCAGAATCAAACTTGTATAGGCCATTTTGTTCTCTACCCTGCAATAAAACGTTCCTAGTTAGCATGTCCCTAACTACACAGTGATTTGGATAGAATTCAAATGACACTTTGTTATCTTTGGCACACTGTGACACACTGATTAAGTTTTTCCTAATGTGTGGTGCACATAGCAAATTGTTTAGATAAATCTATTTAGCACCCTTGATTCTAGCATGTCTAGTGTGTGAAATAATTATTGAATTGCCATTACCCATAATTAAAGATTATTTACCTTTGTATTCTCGATTGCCAAGATTCAGATTATTTAAATTGTTGGTGACATGATGTGTCGCCCTGGAATCTGGATACCATGATTCATCTTGAATATCATCTACAGTAGTAGAATTTGAAGTAGATTCTTGATTGTTTTTAACATCTGCTTGACTGTTCACCATATTAGCAGTAGGACTGCTGATCTTATTGTTGTTATTTCCTTGTTGCTTGACACTAAAACTATTATCAAATCTGAAATAACATTTATTGGCTGTGTGTCCAATCCTTTCACAAATCTGGCATTTGGGTCTGTTGTTAGAATTCCATCTACCGGCTCTTCCTCTTCCACGGTTTGACTGACCTCCTCTTTGGTAAGTGTTTAGATTTCTTGAATTGTTCTGTTGATTTTTGTTTTTCCCTGTAGTAATATAGTTAATTGAGGGATCAAAAACTTGATCTTTTCTTTGCAATAATCTGCCTTCATGAGCTAGTAGCATAGAGTGTACACTTTGTAATGAGGGTGTGGGTTCTATGGATGTTATAAATGCTACTACTGCTTCGTACTCATCCTCCAACCCTCCAACTATGTATAACGCTTGTTCTTTTTCTTCAATCCTGTTTCCAGTGCATGCAAGTTGATCACATAGATTCTTTACCTTCATCGGATATTCATTCATATTGGAATTCTCCTTCTTTATACTTTGAAGTTGTTTCTTGTAGTTTAACACCCTTGCTGATGACTAACTAGTAAATGATATCTCTAGAGCTATCCATATGTCATGAGATGACTTGACACAAATTAATTGTGGCATTATTGATGAACTTACAGTTGACATTAGCCATGCACTTACAAGATTGTCCTGTCGTTGATATGATGCATGTTCTTGATTAAGTATTAAGTTGTTATCAGCACCTCTGATGTATTTTGCTGGAACAGTTTGTGATCCATAGAGATAATCTTCAAAACCATAAACCTTTAATGTTGTTTCCACTTGTAGTTTCCATAGAAGATAATTTGATTCATCCAGTTGAATCGAGATGATATTTCTTTGCGGCTTGATGATGGATTTGATGAGGTCTTCAGTGCTTTCAACACTGGTCTGATTTGATCTGGCTGATGATCTAGGAGGATTTGGTGGATTTGTTTCAACCATGATTCTTCAGAATGCAGAATAAAGTTGCAGTTACGGAAATGCTACTGCAAGAGCAGATAAATTTCTTTTGAACTCACTTTCTTGAATTGAAATCTTCTGCAAGATTTCTTTGAATTGAATTTAACAGCAACCAGAATTGCTAAAGTGAAGATTTTGATTGAGTGTTTATACACTGAGTATCTGATTAGCAATCTAGGACGGCTGTTAACTTCAGATGATTGATTTCTTTAGAATTTCTTGATCGAAATTGAGTACTTGAGAGAATTTACCGCTAAGCTATGATTTCGAAAATTGCTGTAGCCACTGAAAGTAGGCAAGGCACAGTTTTTGAGATCACAGCCTCAACCCTTAAATGATGAGATGAAAATCTTGGATGAGGGGCATCCAAGTTATGAGATTTTTCTGATGGATGATCTATCTTTCGATAGATTTGTAGAGACACAAAATGTTGGATCGAATATAGATGCAGTTAGCACTCTGATGGCTCTGATACCATATAAGAAATAAGCTGAAACTGATTTTATTATTGAATGATTTTTTTTTTACAGGGTTTGTGCACATATTTATACAAGTAGAATAGTCGATGGGCTGAATGAAATAATTATAAAGTAATGCTGGACATTGGGTTAAGCCCACTTATTGTTAAAGAAAAGAGTGACGGGATATAAAGAGTATTAGTGAATAACTCTTCATAGCACTCCATTACGATACTAAGAAAAATAGTTGGTCAACTAAACAGAAATTATTTGTTATAGAGGGAATGCCACCTTACATCGAAACTCTCACTTCTGTGTTTTTCACGAGAACTAGAAAATGTAGTTATATGATGAGGCACTGTAAACACCTGCATGGAAAAAACATATTCAATCTACAACCTTTCTGATAGGAAATAATTATCTAATACAAAGTGAAAAAGCTGCAACCATGTTTACTAAAGGTATGGTTATACAGAGTTTAGGAAAGAAGTTGAAATAGTTAAATGTTAAAGATTATTTTAGGCATCTAAATTGAATTGGGGACACATTTGATTTGATTATAATTCACCTTATCAATAAGAATAATGGACTTAGACTTGAACATTGCATATGTGTATGACTTTGATTATACATTTTGAATATATATTAGACATGGATAGCATAATGCCTATTTTTTGGACTTCGAACTTAGCCTTATTCTATTTCAAATCACTCTAGGGATCGAACAGACTTGCGTTTGCATAGCCTTTATTTATTTTTCATGCAAATGAACATAAGACCATAGGTTGTGAGGATGACTTATTCAATCCATTAACATGCTTGATGGATTATTGCACTTATATATCATCATCTGTTTTCATTCTCTTTAGTCATATGATATGAGATTTTGTTCCGCTCGACATCCTTGTGTGCATGCTTACGTGTGTCCGCTCGACATCCTTGTGTGCATGCTTACGTGTGTCCACTCGACATCTCTATGTCGAGCCCAATGTAGTTGCATAATGGAGTTCAACTTCCATATCATCGTTAGCTCATAGCATAATGAATCCGTCTCAAAATAATATTACTTTATACTTAGCTAAGGACCAAGAGGTAATCATGTTTTATAAATTTTAATGGGTCAGTGTTGATTAAGCCAAGGTCGGTAGTCTTATCCAGTGATACATGAATCAAAGAATCACTCTTCACATTTGGCATGAACAGTGTTAAACCAATTTTTGTTCTAACATTTTTGGTGCCAAAAGAAGGGTTGAAACTCCATCATTTATCTTCACCTTTAAGCCAATTTGGGTATATTTTTATTCTAGAAAATGGGAAGGTCAAAATAAACCAATAATCCAAATGACAAAATTATGCAACAAAAATAATTAGAGGGAACATTGCTTCGAGCTTCAATCTCAGCAATGCAGAGATAGAGCAACCATCAAAGTTATAACAACGTACCAAAAGTGAGGTAAAACTTAAGGATCAAACATAATAGTTGGAGAAATGAAAGATTTGCTTGAAAAGGTTCTCGCACAAATATCTTCAAAGCCTATGAAAGGAGAGTAGGTCGAGTCTTTAATAAGGAGTATAAACGCATCCCTGTTCAGGAATAAAAGTGAAGGCAAGTTCATTATAATCCTGCAGAAAAAGAAGAGTAGGCTCTAAGAATGGTGCAAAGGGGTTTTCTTCGAAATCATGGAAAAACAATAAAGTGAAGGCAGATTATCAATAAAGGAAGGAAAAAAGATCTTTCAAACAATCTAGAAGTTCAACCTCCAAGGAGTATAATCAAGTTGGGCCAATCATCATAATGAGGAAGATTACCCTAAAGGACATGGCGGATGAAATGGAAAAATGTGTGCTCACATTTAAAGGGAAAAGGAATTCTGTTGAAAGAGTCAATTACAATCATTAGGTTACATTTTCCACTCAAGAAAACATATTGTTGGAATCCTAATCGACATCATGATTCCAACCATTTGATAAAATGGAATTAATGATCCATATGATCATTTCGTAGCTTTTGAAATTCAGATGGACTTGTAGAACGTTGATGTTGTCGTATGATGTTAACCGTCCTTTTAACAAGTTTGTTACTCTATGGATTTGGGCATTTGAATCACTCTTGACCCGAGCGTGGACTCATACGAACTTGAACTAAGCATCAAAATCAATGTTCACTTGAGAATCGAAAAATGAATTGGCTCGAATTGATCACCTCTGGACATCGTCCGATCACTTAAAAGTGGCTTAATCGACTTGTTGGATCAGTGCATAATCATTTGATCGATCACCTCAGAAAAGCATGATCGGCATGTGCCGATCACCTAGAATCAGGAATCAGATCGATTTGGCACTTGCCCGATCATTTGGTAAGTCTAGATCGACACTCTCAAAAAATGATGATTGACACAGTCTGATCACTCAAAAATGATGGATCAACTCAATAGATCGGTCGAAAAGACTTGCCCAATCATGATACTTGATCAGTTTGGTATGACTTTGGAAACTTCAGATCACTTCGAAAAACATTGATGGCCTAAGCATATCACTTAAAATCAGCTAACCAACACAAGGAAATAAAGAAAAGGGTGCATTTTTTACAGGTCCCTATTAAGTTTCAAAATTAGGCACACATCCGGTCATAAACTTATTATAAGTTAGGTCTCTATTTTTGAAACACAGCTAAAAAAATTCCCGTCTTACCCTTACGCAGATCCAGAACCCTAAAACCACGATCCTATTTCATTTCATCCGTCAAAATCGCTCTTTTAATCTCTATCAAAACCCTAAATCCACGATTCTTCAGAACCCATAATCGATATATCGCTCTTTAAAATCAACAGTCGGTCGTCATCATTTTAATCGCCATCTTATTTTTTTTCCAGAATCAATGTCGTCATCATCAGGAACTTACCTGAAATAGCGAGAATGAAGGTATAATTCTGATTGTTTTGTTTCTTATCTGACTATCGATAAAATCTTCTTATAATATACTCTAATAAGAGCAGACGAAATATTTTTCATTATTGTATATTGTTCATAATAATTATTGTGTGATTATTAACTGTTAATAAGAATTCTTGCATGGTTGTATGATGTTAATACGAATTATTGCATGATTGTATACAATGTTATTATGTGTTTGTCACCTAATTCTTGCAAATCAGTATTGCATTTATACAGTATTGTTGCATGATTGTATGATTTTTAATCAGTACCGTTGTATGCTTGTATGCAAGTATGTAGAATAATTGAATGTTTGAATGCATTTATTCAGAGTGAATGCATGCTGGTCTTTAAATATTCAAAATATTTGCATACTTGTATGCATATATCCAAAATTATTGCATTTGTGAATGCGTATTTTCAAAACATATGCTTTCAAAATGAACTTATTCATCACAAATGTATATATGCATACGTATAATCAAAAAAGTTGCATATATTTAAATATTTATTCAGAACATTTACATAAGCGGAAGAATTTAGCATGAGTTGTTGGACATTTGAATACAGTAATTTAGAATTGTTGCATAACTGTATACATATATCCTGAATAGTTTCATACTAATATGCAAATATTTGTAAAATTATATTAAGAGTTCTTGCATGATTTTAAGGTACTGTTACGAATATTTTCAAACATGTAAGCATGTGTTCAGAATGCTTTAACACTTGTTGGCATTTATGCATAGTAGCTAAAAGCTAGTTTACATATATTTAGAATATCTGCACATTAGTGTGCATTTATTATTTTTATTTGCACAATTTTGTGCTATTATTAACAATATTTGTACACTTTTGTGCATATGTTCAGAATATTTGCACACGTGTGTGCATGTATCAACATTATTTGCGAACATTCGTACGTTTATCCAGAATACTTGCACACTTTTGTATATATAGTCAGAATGCTTGCACACTAATGCGCATATATTTATAACTTTTGTACATTTAATAACTTTTTACTTCTTATTACAGAAACCTATGCTGGAAGATGATCCTGTGGTAGGTGTTGAAAATGAGGGAGCATTAGTACTTACGAAGCAACGTAATTACGAAAACAAACCTAGTGATTAAAAGGGGGAAAAGTGATGTTTATATTTTTTATAAAAATGTTTACTGATATTTTGTTTTCAAACTGGTGGACATGATTATGTAGCGTCTAAATTGAATTAATTTGGTATTTTATGTATTAAATTAAGTTGTTCTAATTGCTCATGACATTGTGAAATGTTGTGTTCTTCTGTACAATTATTCATAATATTTTGCATACTTGTATACATTTTTTCCGATATAATTGCTTACGTAACTGCAAATTTTTGCAGAATTACTCCTACAGACGATGCTGTTTTTTTAAACATACCTATATGAAAGTATTATTATTAGTTGCATACATATATGTAAATTCTCTAAATGTTTGATGTTTGAATTTTTTTTAATACTTGCGTACACTTATGCATTTTTTTTCAAATAATTGCTTACATAACAGCAAATATTTGCAATATTAATCAACTAGCTGATGCTGTCTTTAATGTTTAGAATACTTGCTGTATGAACAGAACTGCAAAAGTATTACAGAATATATAACAAAAAAAAACTACAAACATATAAGCTAGTAAATGTAAACATCACAGAAATTACTGTAAACATATAGCTGTAAACATCACAGAAATTAACAAATTGCAGAAACGACATTACAAAAATAACTGTAAACATATAAGCTGGAAAAAAATAACTATAAACATCACAGAAATTAACATTAAAATACTAAACTAAATTGAAAACATCACAAAAATGTTCACAACGATTACTAACAGTAAACACTATAACCAAGTATCATAAAATAAACAATAAAATGCCAAAACAAATTGCAATTAGATGTCTTTTGAAGAACAGATGCATCACTCACAATATAAACAGAACTATCAAAATAATTACGAATAAACTAGCTATCATTCACAAACTTCAACAACACCAATATCAGCAGGAACACTATTATAAAAAGAAGAAAATCAACATTAATAAGCCTGATGTGTAATAATCAAATGAAATTACATAAACGTCTTCAAATTATTATAAATATGTGCATACATATAAGCATATATCGTTAATAGCTGCATACTTGTATGCAACTATTCAGAATTGCTGCATATACTATAATTTAGAATAGATGCATACACTTATAATATGCATATAGTAAGAATATATGCATATATGTAGGCAACTTTTCATCAGACATGTATAATATTAGATATTGAAAAAAGTGCATATTTGTATGTATATATATAGAATATATGCATACTTATTCGCAACTTTCGAGAATAGATACAAGCCAGTATGGATGTATTCTAAAAATAGTTGCGTACTAATATGCTCATATTCACAATTTTTTCATACTTTTATACATGTAATCAGAATTGAAGAACAAATCTATTTAAAAAATCGTAAATACGGTTGTAAAATTAAACTATCTGAATTATAATTAAACTATCCATCAATAAAAGTAGACAACTAAAATAATTCAGAAAAAAGAATCAACAAAAGTCGATTGCAAAACTGAAATCAGTAAATAAAATTTGAAAAAAAGTATAACGTATAAATTACCTGGACGAAGACGGATCCATTTTATAAATAAAATCTTGATCAGTATAAATCTCTGGAAAAATTGCCGATCAAATTGAATTTTACATCAACTGAATTCGAAGTTCAGAAATTTAGAAAGAAGATGCTGCCGCCATTAACACGGAAAATTATGTTTAAGAAAATATTAAAACAGTAAACTAAAAGAACGGATCTAGAGCGTTAATTAAGCCATAATTTTAAAAAGGGCAATTGTGTAAAAAATAAGCTGCTATTTTAAAAACAAGGATGAAATTTATATGTTTCAAAAGAGGAGGATGTGAGCTTAATTAAGTTTAGTTTTAAGGATGTGAGCCTAATTTTCACTAAAGAAAAATTACTTTGCTAGATCCTTCAGAAATCAGATGAGTATGACTCCGAGTACCTCAAATTGGTATAAAAAAGGATGATCGAATTGATATTTTTCATTGGAAAACCTAGATCGGTATTTTCTAGGAAAGTGATCGATCAATTAGGAATTTAGACAGATAATCTAAAAATAAGTGATCGACACAACATGATGATGCAAAAATCAAGTGATCCGACTTTATGATCGGGTACAAGTTGAGGGATCAAAAATAAAATTGTGTCACTCGATCATTTGGGAAACAAGCGGATCACTACAAAATGAGGGATCGGTAAAACCCCTTGAAGCTTTTTGGTAGGCTCAGATTCGAAATCAAAAGAAGTGGCTCGATCTTTTTAGAAATAGGCGGATCACTCCAAAATTATGTAGTTAATTCCTTGTTGTTACCTCGATGTATCTCCACCAAGGTTTTAAATCTCAGATATCAGTAGCATTTCGTCTCAGCGATTTTACAGACTTGATCTTGTATTTAGGGAGATCTTAGATGAGATGAGTCTGATTTGGGGTTTTGTCTCGGATTTCCAGGGTCTGAAAGCTATATCAGAACAATCTCGGGGTATATGATATGTTAAAAACTAATATTCTTACATAATAATTTTCATGAATGCCATTATAAAAATAGTAACTTAAATTTGAATTGCAAAATCACCCCATCATTCCTAATTTACGAAAAAAACATTCATATTCATGAATCATAATATGCTTAAAATAAAAAAATAACACATTAAAAATAGATTAGTTAGTGCTTACAACTTATGATTCATGAACATGAATTGTTATTAGAAAAAGAACATAAGAAGGGCACAAAACATAAAACAATTCAACCTAAGTAGAACATAAAATACATAATTTCATAGGTAGCATGCTAGTAAAAAGTGACGAATATGAAAATTATAAGCATTGTATAACATATTTGAATATATGATATGCTCATTTAAAATGCAAAATATATAATAGCAGGAGATCATCATGGCTGGATTTGAGTTTTCTTAATTATTGTTTTGGTCTAGGCACAAGTTTAAATTTTAACAAAAAACCTAAATCACGGGTGATATCTCAGTATCTCATCTCGGTTGATATATCTTTCAATATCGAAATATCTCAGACGATAGATTCGAAACAAGATTTACAATGAGATTTTCTATTTCGTTTCGGGAGGAGCCTAAAATGAGATCTCGAAGGAGATCTCGAGCGATATTTTGGAGTTCTGAAATAGTGATCTATATTATATCATGTGGTGAATTTCTACCGCTATGCTATTTCCAAAAAGCTTCTGAAATAGCCTTTTCGCTTTAAGCCCCGCTGTATTCTCATATTCCCAGAAGGCGCAAGGATGGATAGAGGAAGTTAGTGGTTTCTTTCATAGGAATTCCTTTCCCATATCTGATAAAGGAAGACTTGGACGAGCTGGTCCATACTCTACAAACGTGCCTTGAACACTAGGGAACTCTACTAAAAAAAGGTAGGACGAACTAATGACCAGGTTCCTCAATCCTGTTAAACAACCAGTTTAACCACTGATTCAGAATCAGAATGTCAGAGCTATACCAAGCACCATTCAACTTCTTCACTCGAAACCGAGGGCAACTCCTCCACTCCTAGAGGGTTGTATCGATCCGACCAGAGGTATTGGCATCGATTCAATTGAGCAGCGGTCAATCTCCCCGGTACCACTACATACATGTTGTTCAACCCTCCTTTAGATCATAATCGAAGACTTGGACGTGGAACTGAAGCACATACATGCTTGAACCTTGGACTTGATACCAAAAGCGCTCCATCGACAGGCGAAGGGATAAGAGATTGGCATCAACCACTCAATGACGACAATCATGTCATCCAGATGATCTTGAGAATCTCGAGAGGTGGATTACCCAGCTCTGACTTGACCGGAATCGAAGTTCATTCTCTTATAACATCCAAAATTCATGGAATCCACTAGAATTCATGCTACCAATGTTAAAAACTTACGACAGTAGGAAGGATCATACCGTCCACTTGATGAGATGTATTGGTCATATGGTAGTACTAAGGGCATTTAATAATGTCATAGCAAAATGCTTCCCCCTCTATCTCTCAGGCATGACTGCTATATGGATATGGCAGCTGGAATCGAATACTGTCAGGAGTTAGAGCAATATGGTGGAGAGATTTGTTGAAAAATTAAGGGTTCACATCGTTAGACCGAAGAATGTGATGATGCTCATAATCAGGTAAAGTAAAGGAGAATCTCTACATAGATTTATAGACCATTTTAATGTTGTTGTTGCTTCAAAGGATCGGTCAGTTCCATCCATGGTTATGAAGGCCGCATTATCTGGCATCTTGGATAACTCAAAGATCAAGGTTTCACTAGAAAGAGTCCTCCTATGAGAGTTAAGGGATTTCGACCTCGAAGTGGATAGATTCCTAAGGCAGGAAGATGGCAAAGATGATCGTAAATATATTCAAGTGAATCATGTCAAAGACGAGAAACCATCCAACCTTAGGAATAACATAGGAAAAAGGAAAGTTGAAGGAAACTCATCCCTCGCAAACCAATTTCGAAAGGGATGAAGATATGAATCATACGCACAATTGAATGCGAGTCCTAAGAAGATATTTGTGGATATCAAAGACTGTCTTTCAACCAGAAGGAAAACCAGATGGGAGCCCACTAAAATGGAATTAGCTTCCAAGAAATTCTATCAGCCTCACGAAAAGGTTGAACATGAAACAAATTAATTTTGGCACTTGCGGATGTCATTGAGGAGAAAGTGAGAAACAGACAACTCCAACAATATGTCCAAAATAGAACAATACCAATAACTCAACAGAAGCATCCGCCGGCTGCAAGGGATGTAGGTGAGCTGAGTAGTTATTGAGGCTTTGTCATCAATTGACAAGTGGGAATCAGATGATGATCGTGGCTAGCTCTCCTACCCATGTACGGGAACCAGATAGCTTCCTAGGCATGCTCCTGGACAATCGAACTATCAAACTTTACTCTATTTGTTTTAGTTCTTTTATATCATTATTCAAGTTGCACTACACCAAAAAATGCTTTTAACAGCATCCCAAAAATGCTATTGTACGATTTTACAGCGTTTTGATGAACGCTATATAGCGACATGTTATCGTAGGCCCCTTTTTTCGATAGCGGTAGAATAAATGCTGTTACATTTCACGTTTTACAGCGTTTTGAACTAGCTATTAATATACCATACACAACTTATTTTAGTTTATGTTTTAAAAAATAGACAACGTTTAAAACATGTTGTCAAAAAATGTACAACTTCACAATTAGACTTTCAACAACTAATTTTAAACGCTGTTACTAATATTTATCAGTGTTTTTTACACGCTTTAAAAAGGTTCCCTCACATTCAACAATCATGAAACGCTGTTAGTAATATTTACACAGCATGTCATTTGTGCTGTAGAAATATGCACAGCATATATTAAATGCTGTCATTAATTTTTGAATAGGGTTTGTCACACGCTGTAAAAAGTTAACAAGGTTTTATCAGCGTTTATGAAACGCCATAACTAATATTTGCACAGCAATTTGTTTATGCTGTCGTCTGCTGGTGCTAAATTTACAGCGTCCATATCATGATATTACATTTGCACACATATCATTACCTAAACTATACTATTATCATAGTACAGCTGCTTCACCAAAAAATCAAATGGTAGTCGCTTCCATTAATGAAATTGACACAATCCATAAACAAAGTTTACAAAGTTTGTAAACAAAGACCTCATGTGCATTCCTACTACAAAGCCACCACCGAAATAAAAGTCTTTCTTACTACAAATATGCTTACTACACGGATACCAAAATAAACTTCAAGGAAACATCCTTGCATTCCTTGCATCAACATTATTCTTCACCTACCTATAAGGATGAAATTTAACAGTTAGTGATCAAATAAAAATTAACATATTTAACCTATAATACCTACTACAAAATAATATGAACTCAACGTCTATTTTTACTATATCCACAATCAACAACTTATAGAAAAATAATATGAGCCAAGAGTGGATGTATTCGTGGGTTGTTGTTCCGAAACAGCAAGTCATGGCTTGTTGGAACAACAAGCCTCAGATTGCTGGAATAGCAAGCCTGAGCTTGCTGCTTCTAAATAGCAAGCCACGACTTGCTATTTCGGAGCAGCAAGCTTGCGCTTGCTATTTTGGAGCAGCAAGTTGCGGGTACATCCACTCTTGTTCAGCAATTCAGCAAGCCGAAGCAGTTACTTGTCACCAATAGAGTATGGCAACAATATGGCAATACAATTCGCGACTGCACTTACATGGGGAGGAACAAGACTCACATGTCAACAACTGGGCATCACCACATGCATTTACATAGCACGAAACATCCCATCAAACAGAAAATAGCAACCGTTCCAAAAAAAGCACTAAACCCACCTAAACCTCAGGCACGCAAAGCTTACAACAAAAAACAACATCACTACAACATTGAGAAACACTCTCATAAACAAATCAACCAACCAGACACCGACGTAACAACGCACTTACCAACAAACTCAGCAGAACCAATCAGCATGTCAAGCTAGTCGATCCAATTTACACATGTAGGACATAATAAGTACACATACTAAACTTTTACTCCAGCGTGTCGTTTGTTTATCTGAAACTATAACCCATAGACTAGTTATACGATAATGATCCATACCTCTTTTTGCATTTGACTAATACATTAAACATTTTCTTAGTCGTTAAACATAGAAAATCTTATAGTATTTGACTTCCCAAAGTTTGGCAGATTTTGGAATATACCAAGTATGAACTTGACAACACAAAGAATTGTTTAGCAATTTTTGTCCATGCAACAAAACATCCCTTCAAACATAAAATAGCAACCATAACAAAAAAAAGCACTAAACCCACATAAACCTCAGGTATCAATAACCAGTTTTCAGACAAAAGGAAATTGTATGTCCATGCAATTTTTATGTTAGACTTTTCTGCTTTCTTTAAATAAAACAATTTTCTCTTTCCACGGGATTCACTTTCAGATGCAAAAAAAGTGATGACGTGAACAACCACTAGGATTAGAAGATGTTTCCAAATTACAGGTGTGTATGCAATGACGGATGCACTTGAGGCCCAATGGGGTCACCCGCCCCTACTGTATTTTATAAATATGTTTCAAACAGTGGATTTAACCATACATATTGGCATTCTAGTGTTTGTAGCCTATATCAAAAATGTTTTCTAACTAACGCTAATTTAGTTTTGTTCCATTTTAAAATCAGAAGTGGAGATATGGCGTAACAAAACAGTAATGAATGAATTAGTTAGTGCTGTGATCATTGTTGTTCAAGAAAAATATATTTGATTAAAGAAAATAAAGACCTACAACATATAACTATAAAATAAAAACCTATAATTGTAAGTTCATATTGCTAATTACAACCAAAAATAACTATCGCAGCTATTTAAGATTAGTTTTAGTTATGAAAATACTTCTTTCTGGTGATCTCTAATGTTCATGCACTGCTTTGCCCAGGAAATCAAGCAAACAATTTGGAGAGTGTTTACTTGTTGCTATAGCATTATAACCCAAGTGCATGTTTTGAGCACACAAACAGAGTAGGTATATGAAATACACAAACAGATGTAAAAACTGGAATATTAAATGTTAGTGACGGGTCCGTATACGCATAAGAGGTTGTGAAACTTACGTAAAAGTTGAATCCAATCTAACATTCGCAACAGGCCATGCGACCATCGAACCAAAAGCATTTGATAATCATTCCATGAATGAGTTACGCCTCCATAGAGCTTGCATTATGCATTCATTGCGAAATTTGCACTTTATCATATAACCAGTATTTGTTGATACATAATCAAAATTCTTTAAAAGATACTACTAATATAAACGTATTGCTGTAACAGATTTAGGAAAATTGCTCACAGGGGTAGATACACTCGTCCTTCAGCAACCAATTCTTTGTTCCCACCCCAATCGTATAACTTACATTTACTTCTGTGCTATTGTTCATGCTCTATCAAAATGACATATATTAATTGACATGCATGATGATACACTGCTGAACGCACGCGCGCGCGCGCACACACACACACACACACAAACACACACACACACATATGCCTACAAATAAATATCAAAACCTACCCTAAACACAAAACCTACCCTAGGAATAAAAAAAATCAGGTTTCTTTCTACTATTTCCCGAGTCCTATACGCAGCCCTACAAATATCAACTTCCCCTTCTATTAAAAAGAACAACACATGGTTAGCTACCCTAAATAAATAAAACTGCGCAGACTATGTGAAGCCAACCTATGTGAAGCCAAATCAAATAAATACACCTAGCTAGCTAAATGCGCACGCACACAGTCGATTGAAGCTTAACATATACAGTCGATTGAAGAAATACATACAATAGTTGCATATTATGCCTATTAGTTTAATATTAAGCAATTAAATAAACTGATCTTCGTAACCATTCATGAAAAAAAAATATGGAAAAAAACTAAATATCATACCTCGTTTTCTTTTCCGGAATTCTCTCTTATGCCGATAACAACTCTATCCACTGGCCATGCCACTACAACTGTCCTTGGCTTCTCATATATTATGTGTACCAAAAAGTAAGCAATCTCCACAAATATTAAACATAAACTAAATCATACCATACGTTTCACAAACACATGAACCAACTGACATCAATAACAAGTGGGCATATACCACTTCTATTTATATTGTTATATTTTCAACTGGTTGCACCATTCCTATGCATTATCTCATTTTATACAAGAAATTCCTTAAGATGGTTAGTTGTAATTTACTGCAACAATAAAGCTGAAATAAAGTCATGTTCTTTCCAGTGCTATAAGCATATACCACATGAAGCTAGAAACACGATTAAAATGAAAATATATCATGGTTGTGCATATATCAGTTTGGCGTATAGTTGTATATCGCTTTTACTGAGAAATATAAATGTGTATCTATGAACTGAAATAACCATGCAGCAAGAGCTAATCAAGGATGACGTCCTATATGCAATGCTAGAAATAAAACGAATATGTGAAAAATTGCAAACCTTGTACAGTGAGGCAAAAGAAGAAAAGCAGCAACAACACACTCTTCCCCTTTTCTTCCTCCAGTTAATTACTTATTCGAACACCTTTGACTACGTAACCTTTATAAAAGCCAAAAAGGAGAAAATTAGATAATATATTTTGTGAACAAATTAAATTATTTGCCAATAACATAAATATGAAATTAACAAGAAAATACTCAAAATACGAAGTATCAAAACAGAAAATTATGGTACTGCCAAGTTCAAATGCTAAAATGCTAACATACCAAACCTAAATGACTTACATTAAGTTCCAAATCAACAGGTTTTACAATTCAACATTACATAAAACATCAAATCTAAATCAAAACATCTAATTGACTACCCAAAATAAAACATGACATTAGAACTACTCAATTATGCCTTCGCAATCCTTCCTAACATAACTAGCATCCTCAACCAAGTCCTCGATTTCTCCATAATCTCTTACAACATAGTTGTTTTCTTCAATAAAAATCATCTATCTGTAATTCATGAAAACCTCTTGGCGGTGCTTTCATCACAACATACCAATTCGAAGAACCATTTTCTCTTGAATAAAAAAATTGTTTCCCCTGAGATCCGAGAATATAAGGGTCTCTTGAAAAAGAAACCTGATTCTGATGCAAATTAACAAGAGTAAATCCATCATCAACTTTTGTCCCATTTCCTATATTCGCCCAATGACACTTGAAAATAGGAATATAAAAAAAAATTATAATCTAATAAAAATATATTAGTCAATATTGCTTAGTAAGTGACTACATCAACCACTTGAGAACTGCCTTTTACACTTGCTTTACACATGGTGGTCGCATCATAGGTTACTCCACTATTCTGAGTTTCTCTATTAACATCTTTTATATGGAATCGTTGTTCGTTAATAATAAATCCTTTGCAGGACAAAGCAGTATTTTTAGGGTCATAAGCAATCCATTTTAACATTTTATCATAATCTTTTGAGTCGATAGGAATCTGAAAAAAGAAAAAGAAAGTATTTCATAATAGTATTTATAAATCATATAGGAAAATGTTGAATTTTTTGTAACAAACCTTTTTCTTAATCCAAGTGGCAAAATTATCTCCATGATATTTCCAAAGTAATATGGCATTTCTTTCGAAGTCTTGTTTGAATTTTGAAACTCTTCCAAATGAAAACTAGTACAATAAAAGTAATGTCAAGTTGTAACCGCAAACGTAACTACAAAAAATCAATGGAAACATAACATGATATTAACTTACTCCAAAAGCGGTTCCACTACGGCTATGTTCATTAAAACCACTAAGCGAGCAATTTCTTTTTCTTTGGCAGACAATGTAACTTGTTCAGACATTGAAATTGGACGTCCTTCTTGTATTGCAATATCTTCATACTCTTCATTTCGAATTTTTTTCCAAGTTTGCGAAATTCATTAAAAAAATCTCATGCATTCTTCTACGAGATAGGATTCCACAATGCATCCCTCTGGTCGCGCATAGTTCGTTACGTAATCTTTAAGTGTTTTCATATACCTTTCAAAGTGATACATCCAACGAAAATGAGCAAATCTACACAACCGAGCTTCCCTCCCAAGATGAATTGTCAAGTGTATCATAATATCGAAATATGAAGGTGGAAAATATCTTTCAAGTTCACACAATATTTTAACGATCTCGTTGTCGATTTGCTGTAATTTTTCTCTATCAAGAACACGCTGACATATTTTATTGAAGAATGAACATAGATGAATAATTGCTTTTCTGAGTTTTATGGGCAACAAACCTCATAGTGCAACCGATAATAATTGTTTCATCAAAACATGATAATCATGAGACTTCAAACCACTAATTTTATAATCCACCAATGATATGCATCTTTTAAAATTTGAGCAATAACCATCAGGACCTTTAAAATCATAAAGCCTTTTGCAAAATATATTTTTTTCCAATTTTAATAATGTATACGGAGCCAGTGTGACACGACCCGAGCTTCCCCGTGAAGAAAAGCGCGGATTGAGTTGAGAACAACACACATCGGAACACAAACAGAAGAATATTTCATTGCTTATTACCACAATTCCATCAGAATACAGGAATATACAGAGTGTACATGAATATTACACATTCAATAAATATCAGAGATTCATAAATTAAAATGCAGTGGAAAAATAATACAAAACACAACTGAGAAGAATATACAGATAAAGAGCTTTTCGAATATCATTCCAGCTGTAAACCAGGATCCTGTGAATATAAATCTGCAAAACCAAAACTACTAGCTGCCCATAGAAAATAGGGGCACCCAGAGTTTAGGTTAAAACAATAAACTCCAAGTCAGTCATGTGACTGATGTGAGAACTAAAACAGTTATTAATCTTTATTTTAAAGTTAGGTAAATCAAGGGACCACGCTGTATAACACGGAACGGGTTTCTTCCCAAGAATACCAGTGCATAAAACAACAGCGCAATGCTAAATAAAGAACAATGAAGCTATTATAAGACCCAGGTCCCATCACACAATGCAACACAAGCCGGAGGATAGAGTTTTACCTTATAATAGCCAAAGAATGCTTGATACGCTAAATTTCATCTTTTATAGTTACTATAAGTGTATAGTGTCAAAACAATTTCAATAAGTATCAATCATAGACGGCATAAGTGCCCCCATACCATTATGTCGCCAAATATAGGTTCTACAATCAAAACCGCAAAATCACGTATTGGAAGTTGGATTTCCATCTGTGAACCGAGGCAAGGGATCGTCCTCACCGCTTCGAGACGCTCTAGCCTGTGTCTCAGGAACAGCCACAACTGCACCTTGGATCGTCAGGGCCGGTCTACCGATGTGGATTAAAATGCCTGAACACTGTGTTTCCCCGCCCTTTGGGGCGTCAATGAGCCAAATGACTCCATTGGACCCGGATCGTCCGATCTAACCGAGGCGCCTCGCAATCCAACAACCACACAGGTGAAAATAATATAAATGTCAGGGCTGGTAGGTCACTGACACCACCCTAGCTAGAAGGAAACACACGTCCTCCCTGAGGTCCTCTCCCGTTTCTGGTTCACACTGGGGTGTGAGGCTCGCGAATTAACGCTACACAAAGCTACGCCACAAAGGTCGTGCTTTGATCATCAACCACAAGACTCTGCTTTTCAACAGAAGCCTTGATCATTTGCATCTCATCAAGTCACACAGGCAATTCACGCTATGCAACCGATATCAATCACACAGAATGAAATCCAATGTTAGACACACATCTATTTACAAGTCCGTTCTGGGTCTGAACGAAAGCGGAGGAACCTTATTCCTCGCATATCCATCGATCTCCAAGTATGTCTAGACGATCACCAACTGATTCCCTACTCTTGGGTGTACAACCCAATCAAGATCATCAGTAATTATCCAAACGATGTGAAGACCTCCGGTCTTCGACCAGCGTCTTCATCCTCGACACCTTGTCGAATCACTTATTCAGAATGGGATAAACCAGGTCTTTCTGAATAACTCGCGTATATCATATATAATTTTTACACAAACACAACATACGCCTCATTCCAATTCAGAATATTCTTGTATTCAAATATTCTTATACTTTGGGAAAGGTTCCCATTAATTTTATCAAAGATAAATTCTTTAAATTTATTCTTTCCTTTGAATATCAATTCAAACCAAATTATGGTTTATCCAAACTAGTCGGGATTAACGAACCTTACTGAAGTAATCATTTGTTTTAATTTCCCAATCCCAACCTATTCATCCCATGAAGTAAAACTGGTAATACTTCATATCTAACACCACGGTGTTATCGGTAAATTCAATTACCATTTCACGTTCAAATCTAATTAAAGATTTAACTATCGCCTGGAGCAAAACTGGTGATACTCCATTCTCGACCATTTCAATCTAATTAAAGATTCATTAAAACTTCACATGGTTTTAATCTTCCCAAAAATCAATATTAATAATTGTTTAACTTGGGAAATCATATCCTGTCTTTAGTTGGGTTAAAGAACCAATGTCATTTAAAACACGGTTCACAACAAACCCAAAATCACATTCTATTCCATCATCCTTTAACCGTAAATTAGCAAGTGAACAATTCCCTAAATATTAACCCCGAAGGCCGAAACCAACATCAAATCAATACCCAGGAAACCATTCAACTTAACTAATCTCCAGCTAGTTTCTGATTTTCTTAACTCCATTGGGTCTAAGAACAGTATTATTAAAGATACCATTCACGACAACCCCAAATCACATTCCATTAACGATGGAATCTTCATGGAAAACAAATCGATATGAACTTCCATATCCAACTAACAATATAAATGGAATAACGGCAAAGCCTTTTAAATTCCATATATATTAGCAGTCCTCATCCACAGAAATTCACTTCGATTATTACCAAATCGAATTCCATTACATTCCAATTTATTTTATTAAATTGGAAAACTTAACTTTGGAAAATCTACTTTAATTCTTAACAAAAGATTTATAAATTCCAAATCACATTTCACTGTAAATCGGGTTAAAGAACGAATGTCATTAAAACACAGTTCACGATAAACCCAATTCACATTCCATTAATTCTGGGTTAAAGAACAAGTGTTATTTAAAACACCGTTCACGATAAACCCAAAAATCAATTCCAATTCAATTTCGATTAAATATTATTTAATTGGTATACTTCATTAAATTTAAATAAAAAGATTTAATCTTTTTCTCAACTGGGTTTAAGAACAGTGTTAATGAAGACACCATTCACGACAAACCCAAATCCCATTTGATATTAAATACAAGACTCTGAATAGGAAATATATCGGCTTATATTCAATATCAGATACCACAACCAACAAATATCGTATTGGAAATAACGATATACATATATCTTTCAAATTTCCGTAACAATATCTGTATAATCACGAAATCCAACATCGAAATATTCCGAAGACAATTTCAATTCAAATCCATTCCAATTCAACTATTGGAAATTTTGATTATTTTTAAAACCATCTCAAATCCAATTTATTTATTTTTAAAAATAAATGGATTATAATTCTAGTTCAAAACTAGTACATTTCGATAAAAATCTATTTTTATCTTTTCAAAAATGGGATTTTTCATCCCAACTCTTTCCAAATTATCTCTTATGATTTTACACTAATTATTGATATTTTTAAGAATTTTATCAAGGCCCGTACAGTCGATTTCCATCAACGGCCATCGAAATGCACTTACAGCGACCTTTTTCCAAATTTGATTTGGACATAATTCCAAATCCAACCGTTAGATTTCTAATTTCTTGTATTCGTTAGAAAGCTCTTTTCGATACGAACCCAACGGTTCCGGTTTTAGGAGAATCCGACGATCGGATCTCCTGTAGTATCCGTTCGAAGTCAATGGTCGAAATTCGCGAACTACCGCTGCGCGGCGCGTTCAATTCAGGCCATTATATTATATATATAATATATATTTCGTCGTTATCCTTTTAAAACATATTTTATAAATCGTTTTAAATTCGTTTTCAAAACGATTTCAACTTCATATTCAATTTCAAATCAAAATTGAGTACTCCATACCATCGATATATAAATGATAATATTTTCAAAACATTATATTTTGAAATCAATTCCTTTTCGACATTTATTATAAAAATGAATAAAATCGATATAGATATCGTTCACGTCAAAATGGCGTCAATCTAATCGACATGGCTATATATATTTAAGTGAAAATTAGGGACACATCCCTAAAAGCAAACTTAATTCACGCCATACCCCCCCTAACTTTACATACGTTTCCGGTCCCTAAAATGAAGATGCCGCCCAAACTTTTTTCATCCCTTCGCCTGCTTCCCAGTCCACTTCGCCTTTTACCTATTTTGAGGGGAAAAAATGCGCTCATACATAAAAAAAAAAATCTAAAATCTGGAAAAAATCTCGGAAGTCCACGCAAGTTGGAAAAAAAAAGTTGCATACATGTATGCAACTATTTAAATACACATGCAAAAAAATCCGCAAGCCTGCTGAATAATTGCATACAAGTATGCTGTTATTCAGAATAGCTGCATACTTGTATGCAATAATGTGTTGAAAGCCAAAGGGATGACAATATGTGCATACTTGAATGCAGATTTTATACATAACTGCATACTTGTATGCATATATATAAGTATGCATGTTTTTCATGCAGAAATCAAATACATGCAAGAAATCATGCATGTATTTCAGAAAATCTGCATATATGTATGCATATATGCTGCTGTATGATGCAGAGTTGAAATAGATGCATACATGTATGCAAATATTTGAAATATGTGCATGTTTTCATGCATTGTACTGCATTTTTCGCTGTTTTGTGTATTTTTTTGATTTTGACGTGGTTTTTGATTGTTTTTCCACCAGATTTCTTTGGCGTGAATGTGTTTTATTTAATAATGAATTTTTGTGATTTTTTTATATTTTTTAAATATGTTTTTGAAAAATAGGGACCTAATTTACAATAAGTTTAGCACCGGATGTGAGCCTAATTTTGAAACTTAATAGGGACCTGTAAAAAACGCACCCTATATTTAAATATATTCGTGTCCATCCCAAATCGGACATCAAAACCAAATTTCGATTCTTTTCTGAATATTATTTGAAAAATATTCGTTATTTTAAAATAATCGTTATTTTAAAATAATCATTCTCTCTGAACTGGAATCAGACACAGTCAATTACCATACAATGTGATTTATATGGATTTCATACACACATGCACATAACAACAATCAAACAGATTCAACCATCACCCAAAGTGCATTCTACACTGCATAAGCATCTAATATAAATATTTAACGCTTATAACAACCTGTCAATCAATCGATCGACATACAACTAATTATTGGGACTAGTGTACATCCAATTTCATCCCAACACCCGTGTGGGGTTTTTAAACAATCAAACACAGATTTTATTTGTGCAGTTGGGCGATGTGTAAAATTTATCGTTCCAATCCATATCAGTCAAATGTGTATACATAAACAAATCATCCGATTTGTTTATAAATATTTATTTTATACACATGTTAAAGATTATATTTTTTTTAACTATAAAATATTTATTTTCATTCCACATCACACAATCAACTTTCAAAATAGATCATTCAAACATATAAGTCATCCATGGTCTGTGGACGACGAGTGTCGGGTGCTGCTAAGCACCATCTGCATCCTAGTATATATTTCAACTAGAAAATAAATTAAAAATGAGAAGTTCTCACCGAGGGTTCCACTCCTCCATTTTATTTCTAAAATTCAGAACAGTCAGGATCTGCCCGTACTTCCAACACAGTCGTCTCCACGCTGTTCATATTAAAATCACATTTCTAATATGAGGTTCTATACATTAAAAATCATATTTTTAATACTCTACCAATATAAAAATCATATTTTCATCCTTAAAATCATATTTTTATTCTTTACATTATATAAAAAATCATATTTTTATTCTTCCCATAATATAAAAAAATCATATTTTTATCTATAAGAAAAATCTAATTTTTATAATATTTTTAAAACTGAATTTAAACCATGTCTTCATATTTAAATTAGCTAAACGAAAATAAATAAAATAAACAAACAAAAACACTCACTGTAAATCGGAGGGGGGGATTCCCCGTCGTTGGAGGGGGGAATGGCGACTAGGTATGGTCGGAGGCGGTCAGCAGGCGGCGACACGGTGGTTCAGTGGCCAGAGGCGTGGGTTTTGGCTCGATTTCCATTTGGGTTTGGGGTTTAGAGGAGATGAGGCCGGAGGCTGGTGGTCGGCGGCGTCGGGGGCCGGGCTATGGCAGCGCGCGGCGGTAGCTGGCGTGGCCTGGAGGTGGCGCGGCTAGATTTTTTTCTTTCTTTTCTGATTTGTAAATCGACGGGTAGAGGAGGGAAAATAGATGGTGGGTTGACCGATATAGGGAGAGAGAGTGTTGGGTGAGGATATTATATATTTTATTTAATTTAATTTTGAATCCTATAAAGTACCCTTTTCATTCGAACTCAAAATCGAACACGTCGACTTTCGTTTCTAGCAAATTTCCCCCATTCCGAACACAATGGGATATGTTTCATAATCCAATTCGGCCATTACGATCAGTTTCCATCAAATTTAAAATATAAATCCTTATACTTTAAATTCAAACGCACATTTCAAATTACCGGGGCCATATACTAACTCTAAAAATTCTAAAAAAATTATTTCTAGGTTTGTATTGACGATACGGTCCTAACAAAACTAATTTCGTTAAATTTGAAGACTATTTGAAAAATGGCCATTTTCCAGTCGATGGAATTGACTGAAACTGTCAAAACACGTTTTACTTCGCCACACTCACATAAAATTACGAATTTTGGAATATAGCAATAACTTGACATCCCGGATCCAAGAAAAATGGTTTCGTCGAATACAGAGGTCGTTTGCAAAATTTCCATTTTTTAAGGGCCAGAATTCCACAGCGACTATTCTGAATTTTCAACTAGGCGTAACTTTTATCCCCGCTATGAAATTTCAATTTTTCAGATTCGTTGGAAAGATATTCTCAAAAAGATTCTAATATTTTTTGTTTAACTAAAATCTGGTTTATTTTGAATCCTGTACATTCATTTTAATTTTGAAATCGAATTTTCAAACTACTGCGCCATTTTCAATTCCTTTTATAATTTAAAATAAATATTTATATTCTAACGACGATTCAAATAAATATATACGTTACAATTCTGTTCAAAATAAATTTATCGTCGTTATTATTCAAATTAATTCATTTTAAATATTCAAAATTCAATAAAATTGCCAAAATAATTTTTTTTAATTGCTCGGCTTTTCGGGTTATTATAATCTCCCCCACTTAAAACTTTTCGTCCCTGAAAAGGAAGGAAGCTGAAAGTTGTTTAACTAATCAACTCAACTTTCACTATTTTCATTATGGCTTAAGTTCTTCAACTTTTCAGTTTCTAAAAACTTTTCAAATTTTTCAAAAATTTGGCTAACATCCTAAATTTTTGAAAAATTTCGCCATAACCTCCCCTGCACGGGAGCACCGGGAAAATCCCAAAATTGCCATACAGGCCTTTCCAATCCAAAAAGAAAAAGAAACAGCCAATCGGCTCATAAAATCATCCAAACCCAAATAAATACAATAAACATGTACCTATTTGTCGGGCAAACAATTTTTTTCCTCTTCTCTAGCCTCTTTGCAATAACCTGTTCAATGGATACACATATATATGTACATGCATGCATGCAATTCCAAACAATTTCCAATACAGTTCAATATTAGATACAATTTGGCCTAAATGGTTAAAAATATCAAATCAATAATCAAACAACACAACCATCAATCAATTAGTGAATTAATGTTTCAAATTCATAATTTTGATATATATATACAGAAAATCATGTTTTTGATGCCAAGTCACAACAATATATTCTAACTATATTTTGGTTCTCACACCAGTCCATTGGAAATATATAGGTATCACAATTTCGAAACTCGAACACAAGTGCTGACGATGACATGCCATCATCAGAACCATCTCCGGGCGACTAGAATGTGATTCTATATCTATCCAGTATATTAAATCTTCGAATACACGTGGATCAGATGTATACGAAAATCTTTATATACTTGATTGTCCAAACTCAATATAAAATAAATAATCAAATACGTATAATTGAATTTTATTTTCAAAACAAATTTTGTTTCATTTCTAAAAATATACTCTTCACACTCGTTCTAGGATACTACTGATCCCATCTCTAACGAGTCATTCTCATTGGATATTACTAATCCAATCTCTGATGAATTCTTTCGTTTGGTTCTAAGACATTCTTTTCTTCGAGCTCTGTAAACCAGAGCTCTGATACCAAGCTGACACGACCTGAACTTCCCCGTGAAGGAAAGCACGGATTGAGTTGAGAACAACACACATCGGAACACAAACAAAAGAACATTTCATTGCATATTACCACAATTCCATCAGAATACAGGAATATACAGATTATACATGAATATTACACATTCAATAAATATCAGAGATTCATAAATTAAAATGCAGCGGAAAAATAATACAAAAAACAACTGAGAAGAATATACAGATACAGAGCTTTCCGAATATCATTCCAGCTGTAAACCAGGATCCTATGAATATAAATCTGCAAAACCAAAACTACTAGCTGGCCGTGGAAAATAGGGGCACCCAGAGTTTAGGTTAAAGCAATAAACTCCAGGTCAGTCATGTGACTGGTGTGAGAACTAAAACAATTATTAATCTTTATTTTAAAGTTAGATAAATCAAGGGACCACGTCGTATAACATGGAACGGGTTTCCTCCCAAGAATACTAGTGCATAAAATGTGACGACCCCATTTCAAAGATGATAATTTTGGCGAACTAAAATACATTTCAACACATGACTATTTTCTTTAGTTCCTATGCATGTTGAAAATAATATTTCTTCACAAATATTTATTTCAACGTCCGCATATCTTTAGCATATCACATAGATGATAAAAATGATATTTTTATCATTTAAAATATTTATTCGACAAATAGATGTTTTCAACACTTCATAGTTTCAATAAAAATGTAATTTTTATTGTTCGATCTTTTTATTCAACACATGAACTTTTCCACTACACACACTTCTCAACACATGAGCATTTCCACACATGGATATTTTATTTATGTTGTTCATATAAGAAAGATAGAATTTTTGTTGTTGAAACTATTTATATATAAGGCGAATAATTTACATACTTCATATATATTATAAAAATGTGATTTTTATTGTTTAGAAACTTCATTCATTCACAAATGAATTTAATTTTCACACATCACTTTTCATCACATGAACATTTCCACACATGGATATAGTTTCAACATATGACTTTAATTTCAACGCATGAAAATAATTTCAACATATGAAAATTATTCTAACACACAAAGATTATTCAAAATTTCGGCAGCATAACGGCAGGGTAGTTAAAACCGGCACCGTCCCTAGTACGGCTCCTCGCTCTACCTTAAAACCTCGCGGTTTTTGACAATGGGGATTCATGCATCTAATTCGCATGCAGGCGGCATGTTTTATTTTTATTTCCACAAATATTTCCAATTCATTTCAATCACCAATGGGTATTATTTTTTCCAACCACAACCAAACAATATCAACCACAAACAATTATTCAACCATTCGTATTTTCATCCAATATTTCACACCAATTCACAACAATAAATATCGTCCATGGTTTGTGGACGAGGGGAATATATATATTTATATGTATTATTGCTATATTTCACTTGCATTTCAACACATATATCAATTATTTATATGCATGTATAATTCATACTTCGCTTATATAGCTTACACCACGCATGTACATGAGGTATACAACACGTGTGTAATTTATATTTCACATATATAATTTATACACGACATTTTCCATTCAAATTCCTTTAATTTTGATTTCTCACCTTGGGTTCCACTCCACCAAAAATAGCAGAAGATTCAGAAAAATATGCGGTCTCTTCTAAAATGTAGAAGACGTCCACACGGTCACGATGTTTCATGTTTCATCGAATTTCGTTAACACACTAAAAAGATATGATTTTTCAAAGTTTGCAACGGTTTAAAAGTGTTAAAACTATTGAAAAGTTAACAAGTCGTTACCTCAGCTGAAAGGTTCAAAACTAGGTTTGAATTTTCCGATCAATCCGTGCAATGGTTCCACGATCGGGTTGCGCAGGGTCGAAGAGGGAGGAGAGGCGCCTGTTCGCCTGGAGGTGGGGCCAGTTCGACGGCCTCAGGCGTGCGTGGCGGCAGTTCGAAGTGCTGAACTTTGTGACGTCGGTTCTCCCAAACCACACAATGAAAAAATCCAAACTATATATGGATTTGAAGATCTTCTCGTGCTCCTCAAAATCTTCGACTGGAGCTTTTGATATTAGTGAGTGGATGAGGAGAAATCGAAGAGAGAAGGCCTCAAGCCCTTTCCGCCATGCGTCGCGATATACGGGGAGAGAGAAAGCTGGGGTGTCGTTTTCTGATTGGCCAGGAATTTTTTTATATTTATATATTTTTAAAATTTCAAAAATACCCCTCTTCGCATACTAACTCCAATTCGAACCCAACGACTGTCGTCCCTAGCATTTTACCCCCATTCCGAACACAATGGGATATGTTTCGTAGGCCCATTCGACTGTTTTAGTCAGTTTTCTTTCAAATTAAAATATAAAACATTCAATATTCGATTTGAACGTGCATTTCAATTTGCCAGGGCCACAAACTGATTCGAAAAATTCCAGAAAAATAAATCTGGCTATGTTTTGATGATACGGTCCCAACAAAACTAGCTTCGTCGAATTCTGAGACCGTTTGCAAAAAGGCCCATTTCTGGTCGATCCAATTTAACTGTAATTGACCAAAACACGTTTTCCTTTGCCACGCTCACATACTAGCTTCAAAAATTATGAAATTTGAAATCTAAAAATAACTTCACATCTCGGATCCAACAAAAGTGGTTTCGCCGAATTCCGAGGTCGTATGCAAAATGGCCAATTTCACGGGCTATATGAATTCCATAGCGACCTTTCTGAAAATTCATTTGGCCATAACTTTTGCTTTCCGCTATGAAAATTCGATTTTTCAGATTCGTTAGAAAGGTATCCACTAACAGATTTAAATATTTTTGGTTTCACTCATATCCGTTTTGTTTTGCACCCGGTACAGTCCGACAAAATTTGAATCCAATTTTTGAAACTGCAGCGCCATTTCAGGCCTTGTTTATAATTATAATTAATTATATCCGTTTTCAATTGTCGATTCAA
This sequence comes from Allium sativum, assembly GCA_030737875.1. Classification (NCBI taxonomy): domain Eukaryota; kingdom Viridiplantae; phylum Streptophyta; class Magnoliopsida; order Asparagales; family Amaryllidaceae; genus Allium; species Allium sativum. The sequence continues at coordinate 214,987,755 of CM060916.1, read as the reverse complement.
CTCACTTCTCATCTCTATTATTTAAAATATTTATTTTAAATATTAAAAATCCATTATTTTAGCCAATTTAAAAAATTTAAATTGGTTCAGATTTTCTGGGTCGTTACATAAAACAACAGCGCAATGCTAAATAAAGAACAATGAAGCTATTATAAGATCCAGGTCCCATCACACAATGCAACACAAGCTGGAGGATAGAGTTCTACCTTATAATAGACAAAGAATGCTTGACACGCTAAATTTCATCTTTTATTATTACTATAAGTGTATAGTGTCAAAACAATTTCAATCATAAGTATCAATCATAGACGACATAAGTGCCCCATACCACTATGTCGCCATATATAGTTCTACAATCAAAACCGCAAAATCACATGTTGGATTTCCATCTGTGAACCAAGGCAAGAGATCGTCCTCACCGCTTCGAGACGCTCTAGCCCGTGTCTCAGGAACAGCCGCAACTGCACCTAGGATCGTCAGGGCCGGTCCACCGATGTGGATTAAAATGCTTGAACACTGTGTTTCCCTGCCCTTTGGGGCGTCAATGAGCCAAATGAATCCATCGGACCCGGATCGTCCAATCTAACCGAGGCGCCTCGCAATCCAACAACCACACAGGTGAAAATAATATAAATGTCAGGGCTGGTAGGTCACTGACACCACCCTAGCTAGAAGGAAACGCATGTCCTCCCTGAGGCCCTCTCCCGTTTCTGGTTCACATCGGGGTGTGAGGCTCGCGAATTAACGCTATACAAAGCTACGCCACAAAGGTCGTGCTTTGATCATCAACCACAAGACTCTGTTTTTCAACAAAAGCCTTGATCATTTGCATCTCATCATGCCACACAGGCAATTCACACTATGCAACCGATATCAATTACACAGAATGAAATCCGATGTCAGACACACATCCATTTACAAGTCCGTTCTGGGTCTAAACGAAATCGGAGGAAGCTTATTCCTCGCATATCCATCGATCTCCAAGTACGTCTGGTCGATCACCAACTGATTCCCTCCTCTTGGGTGTACAGCCCAATCAAGATCATCAGTAATTATCCAAACGATGTGAATACCTCCGGTCTTCGACCACCGTCTTCATACTCGACACCTCGTCGAATCAGTTATTCAGAATGGAATAAACCCGGTCTTTCTGAATAACTCGCGTATCTAATAAACAAGTGTTACATAAACACAACATATGCCTCATTCCAATTCAGAATATTCTTTTATTCAAATATTCTTATACTTTGGGAAAGGTTCCCATTAATTTTATCAATTCTTTAAATTTATTGTTTAATCTTCCTTTGAATATCAATTCAAACCAAATTATGGTTTATCCAAACTAGTCGGGATTAACGAACCTTACCGAAGTAACCATTTATTTTAATTTCCCAATCCCAACCTATTCATCCCATGAAGTAAAACTGGTAATACTTCATATCTAACACCACGGTGTTATCGGTAAATTCAATTACCATTTCACGTTCAAATCTAATTAAAGATTTAACTATCGCCTGGAGCAAAACTGGTGATACTCCATTCTCGACCATTTCAATTTAATTAAAGATTCATTAAAAACTTCACTTGGTTTTAGTCTTCCCAAAAATCCATATCAATGATTGTTTAACTTGGGAAATCATATCCTGTCTTTAACTGGGTTAAAGAACCAATGTCATTTAAAACACGGTTCACGATAAACCCAAAATCACATTCTATTCCATCCGCCTTTAACCGTAAATTAGCAAGTGAACAATTCCCTAAATTTTAACCTCGAAGGCCGAAACCAACATCAGATCAATACCCAGGAAACCATTCAACTTAACTAATCTCCAGTTAGTTTCTGATTTTCTTAACTCCGTTGGGTCTAAGAACAGTATTATTAAAGATACCATTCACGACAACCCAAAATCACATTCCATTAACGATGGAATCTTCATGGAAAACAAATCGATATATATAATCGATATAAACTTCCATATCCGACTTACAATATAAATGGAATAACGGCAAAGCCTTTTAAATTTCGTATATATTAGCAGTCCTCATCCACAAAAATTCACTTCGATTATTACCAAATCGAATTCCATTCCATTCCAATTTATTTTATTAAATTGGAAAACTTTACTTTGGAAATCTCCTTTAAATCTTAAAAAAAGATTTAAAATTCTTAATCATATTTCACTGTAAATCAGGTTAAAGAACGAATGTCATTAAAACACAGTTCACGATAAACCCAATTCACATTCCATTAATTATCGGGTTAAAGAACAAGTTTTATTTAAAATACCGTTCATGTTTAACCCAAAAATCAATTCCAATTCAATTCCAATTAAATATTATTTAATTGGTATACTTCATTAAATCTAAATAAAAAGATTTAATCTTTTTCTCAACTGGGTTTAAGAACAATGTTAATGAATACACCATTCATGACAAACCCAAATCCCATTTGATATTAAATACAAGGCTCTGAATAGAAAATATATCGGCTTATATTCAATATCAAATACCACAACCAACAAATATCTTATTGGAAATAACGATATACATATATCTTTCAAATTTCCATAACAGTATCTGTATAATCACGAAATCCAACATCGAAATATTCCGAAGACAATTTCGATTCAAATCCATTCCAATTCAACTATTGGAAATTCTGGTTATTTTTAAAACCATCTCAAAACCAATTTATTTATTTTTAAAAATAAATGGATTATAATTCTAGTTCAAAACTAGTTCATTTCGATAAAAAAAACTATTTTTATCTTTTCAAAAATTGGATTTTTCATCCAACTCTTTCCAAATCATCTCTTATGATTTTACACTAATTATTGATATTTTTAATAATTTTATCAAGGCCCGTACAGTCGATTTCCATCAACGGCCATCGAACTGCACTTACAACGACCTTTTTCAAATTTTATTTGGACATAATTCCAAATCCATATGTTAGATTTCAAATTTCTTGTATTTGTTAGAAAGCTCTTTTCGATACGAACCCAACGGTTCCGGTTTTAGGAGAATCCGACGGTTGGATCTCCCGTAATATCCGTTCGAAGTCAATGGTCGAAATTCGTGAACTGCCGCTGCGCGGCTTGTTCTATTCAAGCCATTATATTATATATATAATATATATCTCGTCGATTTACTTTTAAAATGTATTTTTTAAATCGTTTTAAATTCATTTTCAAAACGATTTCAACTTCATATTCAATTTCAAATCAAAATTGAATATTCCATACCATCGATATATAAATGATAATATTTTCAAAACATTATATTTTGAAATCAATTTCTTTTCGACATTCATTATAAAAATGAATAAAATCGATATAGATATCGTTCACGTCAAAATGGCGTCAATCTAATCGACACGGCTACATATATTTAAATATATACATGTCCATCCCAAATCGGACATCAAAACCAAATTTTGATTCTTTTCTGAATATTATTTGAAAAATATTCGTTATTTTAAAATAATAGTTATTTTAAAATATTCATTCTTTCTGAACTGGAATCAGACACAGTTAATTACCATACAATGTGATTTATATGGATTGCATACACACATGCACATAACAACAATCAAACACATTCAACCATCACCCAAAGTGCATTCTACACTGCATAAGCATCAAATATAAATATTTAACGCTTATAACAGCCTATCAATCAATCGATCGACATACAGCTAATTATTGGGTCTAGTGTATGTCCAATTTCATCCCAACACCCATGTGGGGTTTTCAAACAATCAAACAGAGGTTTTATTTTTGCAGTTGGGCGATGTGTAAAATTTATCGTCCCAATCCATATCAGTCAAATGCGTGTATATAAACAAATCGTCCGATTTGTTTATAAATATTTATTTTATATACACATTAAAAATAATATATATTTTTAACTATAAAATATTTATTTTCATTCCACATCACACAATCAACTTTCACAACAGATCAATCAAACATACAAGTCATCCATGGTCTGTGGACGACGAGTGTCGGGTGCTGTTAAGCACCGTCTGCATCCTAGTATATATTTCAACTAGAAAAAAATTAAAAGTGAGAAGTTCTCACCGAGGGTTCCACTCCTCCATTTTACTTCTGAAATTCAGAACAGTCTGAATCTGCCCGTACTTCCAACATAGTCGTCTCCATGCTGTTCATATTAAAATCACATTTTTAATATGAGGTTCTATACATTAAAAATCATATTTTTAATACTATACCAATATAAAAATCATATTTTCAGCCTTCCTATAATATAAAAATCATATTTTTATTCTTTACATTATATAAAAATCATATTTTTATTCTTCCTATAATATAAAAATCATATTTTTATCTATAATAAAAATCTAATCTTTATAATATTTTTAAAACTGAATTTAAACCATGTCTTCATATTTAAATTATCTAAGCGAAAATAAATAAAATAAACAAACAAAAACACTCACTATAAATCGGAGGAGGGGATTCCCCGTCGCTGGAGGGGGGAATGGCGGCTAGGTAGGTCGGAGGCGGTCAGCAGGCGGCGGCATAGCGGGTCAGTGGCCAGAGGCGTGGGTTTGGCTCGATTTCCTTTGGGGTTTGGGGTTTAGAGGAGATGAGGGCGGAGGACGTAGGCTGGTGGTCGGCGGCGTCGGGGCCGGGATGTGGCAGCGCGCGTCGGTGGTTGGCGTGGCCTGGAGGTGGCGCGGCTAGGGTTTATTCTGTTTTTTTCTTTCTTTTCTGATTTGTAAATCAACAGGTAGAGGAGGGAAAATAGATGGAGGGTTGACCGATATAGGGAGAGAGAGAGCATTGGGTGAGGATATTAAAAATTTAATTTAATTTAATTTTGAATCCTATAAAGTACCATTTTCATTCGAACTCGAAATCGAACCCACCGACTGTCGTTCCTAGCTAATTACTCTCATTCCGAACACAATGGGATATGTTTCGTAACCCAATTCGGCTGTTACTATCAGTTTCCATCAAATTTAAAATATAAATCCTTACACTTCAAATTCAAATGCATATTTCAAATTACCGGGGCCACATACTAACTCTAAAAATTCTAGAAAAATTATTTCTAGCTTCGTGTTAACGATATGGTCCTAAAAAAACTAATTTCATCAAATTTGAGGTCCGTTTGAAAAATGGTCATTTTCAAGTCGATGGAATTGACTGAAACTGTCAAAACACGTTTTACTTCGCCACGCTCACATATTGATTCAGAAAATTACGAATTTTGGAATGTAGCAATAACTTGACATCCCGGATCCAACAAAAGTGGTTTCGTCGAAAACAAAGGTCGTTTGCGAAATTTCCATTTTTTAAGGGCCAGAGTTCCGCAATGACTATTCTGAATTTTCAACTGGGCGTAACTTTTTATCCTCGCTATGAAATTTCAATTTTTTGGATTCGTTGGAAAGATATTCTCAAATAGATTCTAATATTTTGGTTTCACTAAAATGCGGTTTATTTTGAATCCTGTACATTCATTTGAAATTTGAAATCGAATTTTCAAACTACCACGCCATTTTCAATTCCTTTTATAATTTAAAATAAATATTTATATTCTAACGATGATTCAAATAAATATATACGTTCTAATTCTATTCAGAATAAATTTCTCGTCGTTATTATTTAAAATAATTCATTTTTAATATTCAAAATTCAATAAAATTGCCAAAATAAAAAAAATTAATTGGCTCAGATTTCCGGGTTATTACACGGTGGAAGATATGTTTTGGTCCCACGAGGTTGTGCATAAAGGCTATGTCGAATTCCCTAATCCTGTAGATCATGTCTACAATTAATCCCATCCTTTGATTTATTGTCATGCAACATTGTACTAAGTGTGCTTTCACAAACATTTTTCTCAACGTGCATTACGTCTAATTTTTGACATAATGGAAGTGCCTATAATAAGAAAAAGTTAAGCTAATGGAAGTGCCTATAATAAGAAAAAGTTAAGCTTTAGAGTTTTCCCACATTTTGCTTGTAATAGGCCAATAAAGAAAACGAAATATAAATGCTAACCTCCCAATATGGCAAGTCAAAAAAGATTGATCTCTTTTTCCACTTTAATAGCTCTTTTTTAATAGGATCGTTATCTTCTTCATCATCTTCACTGTCGTTGTCAATCTTTCTTTCTTTTCCTTTGCCCTTATTTTTCTTTTCGCTTTCGGTGCCTTTTCCAAAATCATTTGGAAATTCTTTCAAACTTAAAGAGATATCTTTGTCGGTTAGAATTATAGGCTTTTTCCCATCCTGCACGGTGTTGTCAAACCATGCCTTTTTTTATTCTTAATGGATTTGTAGCAGATAAAAATCTTCTATGACCCATATAAATAGTCTTTCGACTATGTTTCAGCCACCGATGATAAGTGTTGACACCACATGATGGACACGCTTTTTTACCCTTTACATGACATCCAACAAGATTACCATAAGTTGGAAAATCATTTATCGTCCACAATAAAATATCTTTCAAGTTAAAAAGTGTCTTAGTGCATCATATGTCTCTACTCCATTACTCCACAAGTAATGCAAGTCTTCTACTAATGGTGCCAGATACGCATCAACATCATTTCTTGGTTGTTTTGGGCCTGGAATTAGAAGTGTTAACATGATATTTTCCTTCTTCATGCATAACATAGGCAATAAATTATAATCACAAGCATTACTGGCCAACAACTATACTTGGAGCTTAACATAGAAAATGGATTAAAGCCATCTCTAGCAAGACCAAGTCTAATATTAGGTGGATCGGCTGAAAATGTCTTCCAATTTTCATCAGTCATGCTCCATGTTACAGAATCTACAGGATGTCGCATCTTTGGATCACTACTTTTATTTTTGAAATTCCACCTTAATACTTCTGCCATTTTTTCAGATCTGAACATTCTTCTCAATCTTGGAATTATTGGAAAATATCTCAACACCTTAACCAAGATACCTTGCATAATCTCCTTTGTATCCCGATTGATCTTCCATCGTGAAGAACCACATTTCGGACAGCTATATACATTTGTATTCCCTTTACGAAAAGGACAACAATCATTTTCACAAGCATGAATCTTTTCAAATCCCATATCAAATAGTTTTAGAAACTTATTTACTTTATATAAATTATTGGGGAGTACGTTATTCTTCGGCAAAAACATATGTTGAACGTAAATAATGTAACGAACTGAGATTTCGACCCCGAAAATCGACACAAAACCCAGCGTCGACTGTTCAAACATCGAAAATACCGGATCATTAATAGAAAGAAATAAGAGGATGAGAAAGATAAGGTAGAACTAATAAATAGAAGAAGAAGAAGAACACCAGAATCAGAGTAAACACGAATCTCACAGTGGAACGAATAAAATATATTATAAAACATAATCTTGAATACAAAATTTTGTACCATATATACATACCATCAACAGAGCACAATACAATATTTGATACAGCGGAAATAACTCTAAAATAACTAGCGGTGAAGCCTCCTGCTTCAAGCTCCTCCAAGTGTATCTGTAAAACCTGAAACACTTGACCTGCCCGTAAAAATTTGGGCACCCAAGAGTTTAGGAAAAAAACAAAACAAAATAAACTCTGGGTCGGTCATGGGACTGGTGTGAGTAAACTCCAACCATATGGTTTAACTTCAAAATCTTTTGAAAGAAAGAGATAATAGTAAGACCAGCCCACACATAAACACGGACGGTTTTTACCTTACTATGACCCAAACATTTTTGATATCAAAATCCAGTGATATTATAGTAATGTCTAATCAAATAAATAACCAAATAGTAGAACGCTTGAATCTCACGCTTTACATATATAGTATAAAATCAAAAACCGCAGGGCGCTTATTGGAGATTGGATTCCAACTATGACAAGGTATGAGACCACATTCCGATGATGTATCTCTAGAGACGAATACACTGGGTTCATCAAGAACGTCTTGCAACCCGACCCACACATGACTGACCACTCATTTCGGTTGAGTGTATCGAATGTATATCACCAACGGTTGGACTCAAGCCACCGTTTCCCGAAAAGGGACAGCATCGAAATAGATTAAAGAAGTAAAGGAATTTCTCTAGATAGGTGATTATACACCCTAATGGGAGCGACCCACATAGCCATGCTGCCTGCCCGATTTTTGTCATTTCTCGGTTGTGAAGCTTGAGGCTACGTCTATCCTTTAGAACATCTGGCCACCATACACTTTGAATGTCACATCGTCAAACCCATCAAATCACTAGTTGATCTTCCCAAAAATATTACTGGAATAAAAGCTAAGAGAAACGAATTTCTCCGCCACCAGACATAATACTTTGGAAAGATCGTCTTATGTGACCGTTAGGAATACTCTGTCAGACATTCGTCCATACAAGTTGTCTTGGGACTGGACAAACAGAAAACACCATTCTGGAACAGAACGACCCTTGCATTTCACTCCGTCTTCAATTGCCTTTAGCATAATCAAATTCGCAATGCTTATGCCTATACGGAGTGGTTTCAGATAATATATCCAACCGGTTTCTCCGTATTGACAACGATGGTCAAAACACTTCGATAGTCGGTTATTTAACTATCGAAGTAAAAACAAACATTCATTCAAATGTACAACCAACATCACACAATCACTAGTCCTTTTTACTTTCCCAATTTTCCATATCTTCCCAGATATTTTTCAAGACCCGTTTACCCCTTTACATCTCTTGGAAAACGTTTCCTATTATTATGAACCTTTATTCGTCTTTGTTCCCAACCCAACATAATACTCCTATATTTCTTTGGACAAACATCGTTACTTATTTCTTTAGTATAAGTGGATTCAAATCAAATTGTTTTCATTCCCTAGGGAGTAGTGCTATATATAAAAATCACGCTTAAGCTTGGTTAACAACACTAATTTGTCGTTATAGATCAAAACTTGTCATACGCTGTAATATTCTCCTTTATAATTAATCTTGACATAACAGTCACGCTTAAGCCTAGTCAACAGCGTTATTTTATCACTATAGTTCTAAGACTTACAATATGCTGCCATATCCCCTTTATACTAATCTTGACATCTCTTACCGTTACAAAAATCTTGACATCTCTTTCCGTTACAAAAATCTTGACATCTCTTTTCGTTACAAAAATCTTGACATCTCTAATTCAATAACATTTTAAATGAGGCCTACTTAAGAAACAATTATTTAATTAAAAATAATTTACTAATATTTTACTTTATAAAATGAACCATAAAGTACCAGTTTATAATAGAATTTCTATTACAGTTTAAAGCTTCGCTTTAATTATAAAAATCTAAATTTTTATAATCGAATTCATTGATTCGCCTAACGGCCAATCAACTTCTTACAAAACAATGTGTTTATGGTCGACTGTTGCCACTTTCTAAATCGATATCATCTATTGATTAAATCAAAACAAATGTTAAATTTCCATTCAACAACAATATTCACATGGGGTTTTAACGTCATTTGGGTTCAACAGTGCATATACAAACAAACAATACATATAAATACTGAGAAAATCCGGCTGGATTCCTCCAACCGGTTTCCTGTATCCACCGATGTTAGTCAAACAATTATCACTGATTCCATACTAGGGAATATATTAATCGATGGAATCAATATTCAACCAAATGATGTGTACATATGCAACAATATATATATTTTTCAATAAATTTAATTGTAATCTACCGAAGCGACCATCACATAGCATTCAACCAATATTATAATATTTAAAAATAGATCAGAATCAGTGAATTTACTCACCTTGGCGCGTTAACCGTTAAATAACGATTTGCGTCAGTTCGGATCCAATCTGTGCACCACCGTGATATTCACAGTTGTTGCTCGCGTCGAACCCAACTTTCCATCGTCACAACCTCTTCCTCAAAGCTCCTCCAATCCACGAACAGTACATGCACAAATAATATGTGCACCCCAAGCCAACCACGTGTCTCCCTTTTATATTATCGTATAATTCGCTTCTCATTTTCAATTCATCTTCATCATGTTATTTTCCTCATTAACTCCACCGACACGGCTGTCAAAACACCAATGCCTTTTCTACAAGTTTACTGACATGTGCTCCACCATAACAGCCTTCTTTCCTCCTATACTCAGCAAACATGCGAGCTCCAATACCCCATGTCATTACTGCATTTGAACCGTAACCAACTGACAAGGCTTTGCATCCCTTAGTGAACTTCTTGATACCATCGTTTGCACAACACAAATAGCACTCCACTTCACCTTCTCTTGTACTGTACATTCGCCCATGCTATCCAGTCCCACCACTTAACATGCAACTTTGCCGGAAACATCCTCCATACACCCTGCTACGAACAGGTTTCCTCGTTAAGAACTCCTCCTCCCTCTGTTCTGTCATGGCCGGGTCTTCATCACCTCCGCACTCTCTCACCTCTTTATCAATCTTCACGGCCTTCTTCATTTCGTACGCTACAGGTACCCTCTTCCTGCCGAATGTACACGAGCCTTCCACCTCCTTTTGGAACGTGACACTACTCGCCTGCAGCAACCACCTAGATAGAGTACACCTCCCCTCCTTCAGTGCACTAACCGTATATGCCCAACGCTTCCCTAGCCTATCGAAACTCATGCGGTATTGAAGAGAAACCCTCAGGGAATACAAAGATATTTACTTCGAGATTTCAAGTGGAGACATGTATTTGATTTGATCAATGGAAATAGCGACTGTGTGGGTTCAAGAGAAGTGAAAGGCTGTATTTATAATCCTCCAATACCTTGGTGCCCAAGGAGTAGGGGATGGTAGCTGATATATAGGTTTGCAGCACTGTTGATTTAACTATTCATGAATGATATTGATTTTGATGAGATGATACACTGCTTTGATGGGAACAACTCGTTCTTAGGCAGGATAAACCAACAGGGTAGCTTCTTAGGCATTGAAATAAACAGCTGCATCCTAAATCTTGCAAAAGAAGGAACCTTATATATATTTATATAGGGTATGGTCACCCCTAGGATAATGTTTCCATTGTTCAATAGAGTATTGTTTCCAGTGTTCAACATGTTTAATCTGTTCGGTAGGGTGTTGGTTTAAATGTATTAGATGAGGGTAGGTCCTGGGCACTTTGAAAAGAAAAGACTTCAAGCTTATCTGAATGCAAATTTACATTATAAAACGTGATATGAAAATAACTTAGAAAGTGATATCAAAATACATAAATGTGTTGTCCGGTGTGTATGTTCTAATATTTAGTGTACTGCAATACGTAAATTTCATTTAAGTCAGAGGCGCTACGGACAGAAATAAGAATACAGTCACGCTCAGTGAGGTGTCACGATCCCAAAAATATAATAATATCGGTAGGTTAACTCATATTTTGAAACCCCAAAATATTGATTAAGGTTGCAAAATACTCCAAATAAAAAGTTGTGTATTTAATTCATTAAAAATTACAGTAAAATTCTAAAAATTAAATTATCACCACGTCTCAAAAGAATCTTGTCTAAATTCAATACCGATATCTAGTTATATCAAATAAACCGTTACGGTCGATAAACGATTCTATAGCGACTATTTGGAAATTTGATTTAGACATAACTCATAATCTGTAACATGAAATCTCTGTTTTTCACTACCATTAGAAAGATATAGCTCAATGGATTCAAACGCTTCTTGTTTCGAGGAAATCCAACTTATAACGGATCCTGTGTGCTCAGTTGAAGTTCTAAACGTTAAATTCCGAACTGTCGTGATATTTCGGGCTCGATTATATTTAATACATATTTTTATACGTTTAACTTCGTTTTATATAAATCCACTTATATTACAATTTCAATATTTAAACTGATCTAAATACCGATAAAAATGCAGGACGTTACATTCCTTCCCCCTTAAAATAATTTTGTCCTCGAAATTGCTAAGAAGTGAAGATGCTCTAATTCTAACTCCTCACAACCTTCTTGGCTGAAATTTCTTACCTCACATCCCCATAACTCAATCCTTGGTTGGTCTCCCATCAATCCATTCTCAAACAAATCTTTTGCTTTTACTAAGCCAAATTTCTATTTCAACTCCAACTCCATTTCAATTCCAAACTCTTTCTTAACCATCTAATTCTATTTCAATTCAAAATCCTTATTCCAGTACAGTTTCCACTTACTTGGCTCCAATTTAACTCCAATTTTATTTGACTTAGTTAAATTCTCTATTTATTTACTTCATAAGTAAATTTTTAATTTCAGAATTCAAATTCCTGGGGTTTTTATTTCAAATCAGTTTGAAATCACATATATCACATATCATAATAGCAATTCAAAACATTTGAAATTTCGAACAATTTGTTCCTCAAAATAATCCAAAAACAAAATCTTTTGGTAGTAATCCGTCACTTAGAAACTCGAAAATGAACACTGATGATGCGGCCGTCATCCTCAGAATTATTTTCCAGTGATCGAAGTGAGTTCAATACTATATTATTTCAAAACTCATATTCAAATACTTTTATTTTGAAATTACATCAAAATATCCTTTCGAAACTTGGATAATATTTCAAAATTTCCCCAAGATCTTAAAATTCCATATATTTAATTCAAACATTATTTCCAACTCTTTTCCAAGTTTCTAGAGTTTTATTTCAATTTTAGTTTTAAATTCAGATTCAGTTCATCTGATTTTGCATATTATACTTATATAATATTTCGATTGGTTATTTATGTAACCAACTCAATTATAATCTTATTTGGTCATAATAATGATTATCATATCCAATATACTATAATTATCTCAAGATATATACTTCTTTTATATCAAAATATATTTTCGGTAAAATTATTTCACTTACCCTTTCTTTCAAAACATATTGTGTCGAATTACTCCGTGCAAGAGTTTAGAAATACCTATCGATACAGTTTGCAATCCAGTATCAACTAGAATTCATAAACCGCTCGCCAAACCAATCAACACAATATAAAACGGTTTTTATATCAATTTACAAATACGCACTCATATTTATACACTCAAACTCAATCTAGAGTATTACTAACTCCATCTCTATTGAGTTACGCCACAGAGCCAAGGTAATCACTTAACCTTCAGCTCTGATACCACTGTAACGAACTGAGATTTCGACTCCGAAAATCGACACAAAACCCAGCGTCGACTGTTCAGACATCGAAAATACCGGATCATTAATAGAAAGAAATAAGAAGATGAGAAAGATAAGATAGAACTAATAGAATAGAAGAAGAAGAACACCAGAATCAGAGTAAACACGAATCTCACAGCGGAACGAATAAAATAGATTATATAACATAATCTTGAATACAAAACTTTGTACCATATATACATACCATCATCAGAGCACAATACAATATTTGATACAGCGGAAATAACTCTAAAATAACTAGCGGTGAAGCCTCCTGCTTCAAGCTCCTCCAAGTGTATCTGTAAAACCTGAAACACTTGACCTGCCCGTACAAATTTGGGCACCCAAGAGTTTAGGGAAAAAAACAAAACAAAATAAACTCTGGGTCAGTCATGGGACTGGTGTGAGTAAACTCCAACCATATGGTTTAACTTCAAAATCTTTTGAAAGAAAGAGATAATAGTAAGACCAGCCCACACATAAACACGGACGGTTTTTACCTTACTATGACCCAAACATTTTTGATATCAAAATCCAGTGATACTATAGTAATGTCTAATCAAATAAATAACCAAATAGTAGAATGCTTGCATCTCACGCTCTACATATATAGTATAAAATCAAAAACCACAGGGCGCATATTGGAGATTGGATTCCAACTATGACAAGGTATGGGACCACCTTCCGATGATGTATCTCTAGAGACGAATACACTGGGTTCATCAAGAACGTCTTGCAACCCGACCCACACATGACCGACCACTCATTTCACTTAAGTGTATCGAATGTATATCACCAACGGTTGGACTCAAACCACCGTTTCCCGAAAAGGGACAGCATCGAAATAGATTAAAGAAGTAAAGGAATTTCTCTAGAAAGGTGATTATACACCCTAATGGGAGCGACCCACATAGCCATGCTGCCTGCCCGATTTTTGTCATTTCTCGGTTGTGAAGCTTGAGGCCACGTCTATCCTTTAGAACATCTGGCCACCATACACTTTGAATGTCACATCGTCAAACCCATCAAATCACTAGTTGATCTTCCCAAAAATATTACGGGTATAAAAGCTAAGAGAAATGAATTTCTCCGCCACCAGACGTAATACCTTGGAAAGATCGTCTTATGTGACCGTTAGGAATACTCTGTCAGACATTCGTCCATACAAGTTGTCCTGGGACTGGACAAACAGAAAACACCATTCTGGAACAGAACGACCCTTGCATTTCACTCCGTCTTCAATTGCCTTTAGCATAATCAAATTCGCAACGCTTATGCCTATACGGAGTGGTTTCAGATAATATATCCAACCGGTCTCTCCGTATTGACAACGATGGTCAAAACACTTCGATAGTCGATTATTTAACTATCGAAGTAAAAACAAACATTCATTCAAATGTACAACCAACATCACACAATCACTAGTCCTTTTTACTTTCTCAATTTTCCATATCTTCCCAGATATTTTTCAAGACCCGTTTACCCCTTTACATCTCTTGGAAAACGTTTCCTATTATTATGAACCTTTATTCGTCTTTGTTCCCAACCCAACATAATACTCCTATATTTCTTTGGACAAACATCGTTACTTATTTCTTTAGTATAAGTGGATTCAAATCAAATTGTTTTCATTCCCTAGGGAGTAGTGCTATATATAAAAATCACGCTTAAGCTTGGTTAACAACACTAATTTGTCGTTATAGATCAAAACTTGTCATACGCTGTAATATTCTCCTTTATAATTAATCTTGACATAACAGTCACGCTTAAGCCTAGTCAACAGCGTTATTTTATCACTATAGTTCTAAGACTTACAATATGCTGCCATATCCCCTTTATACTAATCTTGACGTCTCTTACCATTACAAAAATCTTGACATCTCTTTCCGTTACAAAAATCATGACATCTCTTTTCGTTACAAAAATCTTGACATCTCTGATTCAATAACATTTTAAATGAGGCCTTCTTAAGAAACAATTATGTAATTAAAAATAATTTACTAATATTTTACTTTATAAAATAAACCATAAAGTACCAGTTTATAATAGAATTTCTATTACAGTTTAAAGCTTCGCTTTAATTATAAAAATCTAAATTTTTATAATCGAATTCGTTGATTCGTCTAACGGCCAATCAACTTCTTACAAAACAATGTGTTTATGGTCGACTGTTGCCACTTTCTAAATCGATATCATCTATTGATTAAATCAAAACAAATGTTAAATTTCCATTCAACAACAATATTCACCTGGGGTTTTAACATCAGTTGGGTTCAACAGTGCATATACAAACAAACAGTACATATAAATATTGAGAAAATCCGGCTGGATTCCTCCAACCGGTTTCCTGTATCCACCGATTTTAGTCAAACAATTATCACTGATTCCATACTAGGGAATATTTTAATCGATGGAATCAATATTCAACCAAATGATGTGTACATATGCAACAATATATATATATATTTTTCAATAAATTTAATTGTAATCTACCGAAGCGATCATCACACAGCATTCAACCAATATTATAATATTTAAAAATAGATCAGAATCAGTGAATTTACTCACCTTGGCGCGTTAACCGTTAAATAACGATTTGCGTCAGTTCGGATCCAATCTGTGCACCACCGTGATATTCACAGTTGTTGCTCGCGTCGAACCCAACTTTCCATCGTCACAACCTCTTCCTCAAAGCTCCTCCAATCCATGAACAGTACATGCACAAATGATATGTGCACCCCAAGCCAACCACGTGTCTCCCTTTTATATTATCGTATAATTCGCTTCTCATTTTCAATTCATCTTCATCATGTTATTTTCCTCATTAACTCCACCGACACGGCTGTCAAAATAACAATGCCTTTTCTACAAGTTTACTGACATGTGCTCCACCATAACAGCCTTCTTTCCTCCTATACTCAGCAAACATGCGAGTTCCAATACCCCACGTCATTACTGCATTTGAACCGTAACCAACTGACAAGGCTTTGCATCCCTTAGTGAACTTCTTGATACCATCGTTTGCACAACACAAATAGCACTCCACTTCACCTTCTCTTGTACAGTACATTCGCCCATGCTATCCAGTCCCACCACTTAACATGCAACTTTGCCGGAAACATCCTCCATACACCCTGCTTCGATCAGGTTTCCTCGTTAAGAACTCCTCCTCCCTCTGTTCTGTCATGGCCGGGTCTTCATCACCTCCGCACTCTCTCACCTCTTTATCAATCTTCACGGCCTTCTTCATTTCGTACGCTACAGGTACCCTCTTCCTGCCAAACGTACACGAGCCTTCCACCTCCATTTAGAACGTGACACTACTCGCCTGCAGCAACCACCTAGATAGAGTACACCTCCACTCCTTCAGTGCACTAACCGTATATGCCCAACGCTTCCCTAGCCTATCGAAACTCATGCGGTATTGAAGAGAAACCCTCAGGGAATACAAAGATATTTACTTCGAGATTTCAAGTGGAGACATGTATTTGATTTGATCAGTGGAAATAGCGACTGTGTGGGTTCAAGAGAAGTGAAAGGCTGTATTTATAATCCTCCAATACCTTGGTGCCCAAGGAGTAGGGGATGGTAGCTGATATATAGGTTTGCAGCACTGTTGATTTAACTATTCATGAATGATATTGATTTTGATGAGATGATACACTGCTTTGATGGGAACAACTCGTTCTTAGGCAGGATAAACCAACAGGGTAGCTTCTTAGGCATTGAAATAAACAGCTACATCCTAAATCTTGCAAATGAAGGAACCTTATATATATTTATATAGGGTATGGTCACCCCTAGGATAATGTTTCCATTGTTCAATAGAGTATTGTTTCCAGTGTTCAACATGTTTAATCTGTTCGGTAGGGTGTTGGTTTAAATGTATTAGATGAGGGTAGGTCCTGGGCACTTTGAAAAGAAAAGACTTCAAGCTTATCTGAATGCAAATTTACATTATAAAACGTGATATGAAAATAACTTAGAAAGTGATATCAAAATACATAAATGTGTTGTCCGGTGTGTATGTTCTAATATTTAGTGTACTGCAATACGTAAATTTCATTTAAGTCAGAGGCGCTACGGACAGAAATAAGAATACAGTCACGCTCAGTGAGGTGTCACAATCCCAAAAATATAATAATATCGGTAGGTTAACTCATATTTTGAAACCCCAAAATATTGATTAAGGGTGCAAAATACTCCGAATAAAAAGCTGCGTATTTAATTCATTAAAAATTACAGTAAAATTCTAAAAATTAAATTATCACCACGTCTCAAAAGAATCTTGTCTAAATTCGATACCGATATCTAGTTATATCAAATAAACCGTTACGGTCGATAAACGATTCTATAGCGACTATTTGGAAATTTGATTTAGACATAACTCATAATCTATAACACGAAATCTCTGTTTTTCACTACCATTAGAAAGATATAGCTCAATGGATTCAAACGCTTCTTGTTTCGAGGAAATCCGACTTATAACGGATCCTGTGCGCTCAGTTGAAGTTCTAAACGTTAAATTACGAACTACCGCGATATTTCGGGCTCGATTATATTTAATATATATTTTTATACGTTCAACTTCATTTTATATAAATCCACTTATATTACAATTTCAATATTTAAACTGATCTAAATACCGATAAAAATGCGGGACGTTACAAATAAGTTAATCAAAACCAGTATTAGATAATCTGGTATCGCCTTTAAGTTTATACAAAGTAGAAATGGCAGATAACTTTGCATGGTTTGTGCAACCAGGATACAGTGGGGTTTTAGAATCTTCCAAATTTTTAAGTAAATCATCATGCCGCTTTTGGGCACCGTCCTTATCTTTGTCATCATAAAAAAAAGTATGATTGAAATAGTCTTCATCTTCATAGTGAATTGCTCTGAGTAAGTCATACATCTCACCCATTTTAACCGATTTTTCAACAGTCACTTGCTCGCCATGATTATACCATATACCACCTTCAGACTTAGGATCAATTCCGCTTATAATCAGGTGCTCAACAACAGTGTCTCCGTTGTGACGACTAAGATTACGACAGTCTATACAAGGATACAAAATCTATTCCACATCTCCTAAAAATTTTTTGGCATTAAGCACAAATTTTCGAACACCTAGACCATACTCTCTACTTGTTCTATAAATAAAATTGAAAACAAGTGTTACTTTATATTATCAGAATTCAGAGTATGTCAAATCGAAAGTTTAACATAAATTAGCAACTAATACATATGTTTACACAACCAATCTTTGTCCATCGTCATATATAATGTGTAGGAAATCAAGTATCTAAAATACAAATAGCAAAAAGGTTATTAACAAATGGTTGATCAAAGCTCATGTGCACAACTCCTTAATTGCAATTCACATATACTCAAATCAAACTTGTTGTTGCTCTTTCCCTCTGGACACAAGTAATTTTCAACCAGTGATATATGTACACAAGCAGCTATATATATCACAACATTTTTAAACAAGATATATATGTACACAACTAGGTATATATGTGCAAAAGCAGGTATATATGTCACAACAATTTTCAACCAGTTATATATGTACACAACAATTTTCAATCAGGAAGGTTGTTGCTTCAAATATGTGAAAGAAAGCACATAAAAAACATATTGAGGTATCTATTCTTGATTTTCTTTAACTTGCCCGAGTATACTATATATTTCATTAATAAGTGTAAATAGGTCGAACTAAATGTACAAGAACTAAGTACTTAAATTAATCGAATCGAAAGAAAAATAATTAAATAAATCAAAAACTAAATTGATCGAACTAAATATACAGAAGACAAATTATAACTAAATCAATCGAAGTACCTAAACAAGAGGAACTAGGGCAGGGAAATAAGGAACGGTGAAATGATGAAATTGGTTTTACTGCAAGAAAAAATCGAAACGTGGGAAATGAAATCGAAAGATGGAAATGAAGCTGGAGGAAGAGGGAAAATAATTTTTTTAGGCAGAGGGAAATGAAAGTGGTAGCGAGATGTTAGTCGTGCGTGTTGATTATGGTAAATATTTTATCACACGTGTTGTATCAGCGTTTCAGCCAGTGTTGGAATCAACGGAAGCATTTCATTGAGTAGTGTATTTAGAGGGACCAAAATTTGATAGCATTTGCACCCAAAACGCTGTCTTCGATTGCGGTTGAAAGTGGTTTTTCTTGTAGTGTTGTAATAAAAAGGCTAAGCCATTTACTCTTGTATGGTGAACCAGAGAGATCCCTAGGCAAGGTATGGATGGTGAAGAACCAGCATGTATGGATTATGCTCCTCATGTGTGGAATATGCAATTGAGAAAGTTTAATAAATTCAATGAGTAAGGATTATGCTCATTAGACATAGAATAAACCATTTGGTGGGTATGGTTTATAGTCATCGGATGACAAACACACCACTCGATGGGTATGGATTATATTCATCAGATGCTAAACTAGATTTCATTGTAAACAATTTGGTGAGTATGGACTATGCTCATTAAGTATAAACCTCTTAAACTAAAACGTCATATATGGATTATGCATGGGAAAAGCCAGAGAGGTAAGGGGCGTGTCGAGTTTGGATATGCTCTGCTATAGACTATCAAGTAAAGATTATTGTTAATAGGACACGAATAAATGAAAAGCGAAGTACGGATTATGCTTGATGGAACTTTGAGAAATAGGCTGCTAAGTATGGATTATGCTTGGCAGTCCAACCAAACTGAGAATAACTAAGTATGGATTATGCTTGGTGGGGATCAAATGAATCGCGAACTGTTAAGTATTAACCATGCTTAGTGGGGATCAACCCAAAATCGAAACATTAAGTATGGATTATGCTTAATGGTAACTCTAAAAGGTTCCAAATTATCATCCATAGATTATACATGACCAAAAACCTGAGAGATTCAAATAAAACGAGTATGGATTATGCTCTATTTAAAGCTCAAAGAGGCTCGAAATGCTAATTTTGTATTATAGTCAATTGGAGTATGACTTATATTTTCAAGTATGGATTATACTTAGCACATAATGGAACCGCTGCAGTCACGAACTTCCAACATCAACCCGGAGAGATTGCGAGAAATTGAACTAATTTAAAACACCTCTTCCACGGAAAGACATGTTATGTGGGGGGCAAGTGCTAGTGTTAGTCAACCATTTGATAAGGCTGTTAATATTTAGACTTGGACATCTGAATTACTCATGACTCGAGCGCGAAGTCGTATGAATTTGGATTAAGCATCAGAATCATTCATCAGAATCATTGTTCACTTAAGAATCTGAAAATGACTCAGCTTAGATCAATCGCCTTTGGGCATCATCTGATCACTCTAGAACCACCTGTAGGTGGATCACTTTGCGCACATGATTAGATTAATCACCTTAGAAAAGCATGATTGTCACGCATCAGTCACGTGGAAATAAAGGATCGGATCAATCCAACACTTGTCGGATCATTTGGTAAGTTCGGATCAATACTATAAACAAAATGATGATTGACACAGTTCAATCACTCAAAACTGATGGACCGACTTACCAAATCGCTCCAAAAAACATTTCCGATCATGATTATTGATTGGATTGGTATGACTTAGGAAACTTTAAATCACTTCAAAAATGGCCAAATCACTTAAAATCAGCTGGTTAACACAAAGAAACGAAGAAAAATCACTTTGATCGATCCTTCAAAAATCGCGTCGGTATGAAGCAAATCGATAGGATCGAATCCGTAATAAAAATGAGTGGCTTGATCATTTTAGAAACAGGGGGATCACTCCAAAACAAGGGATCAGTACAACTTCCTAAAGCAGATTGGTAGGTACGAATCTGAAATAAATAGGAGTGGCTTGATCATTTCAGAAATATAAGAATCTCCTAAAAAATGGTGATTGGGACACGGTTTTTTGCTGAAAATTAATGATCACATAAGTAGCTCGAATACAAAATTTTCTAAAGGAGGCCAACTTTCAAATACGGTTTTTGCTCCTATATTCTTGGACGAGCCTATACCTTCTATAGTCGTAAATAGGCTACCTCCAGGCCTTTTTAGGGATCTTTTCTCGGAATTAGAACCCCATTACGTAAGAACATTACTGAGGATTAATTTCAACTACTTGTATCTACATTCTTACAAACAAATTGCATTGTATTTGTAATCAAGAGTATAATCAATAGATTGAAACAAGCGGTTGTAGGAACAATTTGATGAACCACTATAAACACTTTGTCTCTTTACTTTTATGCACTCTGTGATTGCTTTGTAAATGCTTTGTGATTGTTCTACAATCGACCGATGAAAATATTATCTATTTCACATATGAATTGGGAGTTGGTGTGCGATTGACCAAAATCAAGCATCAACATGAGATGCAGATTTTTTTCTACTACCTTTCGGGGAGTCGCAGTCAAATGGTACAGCCATTACATCAAAATGACAATCTATTCCTAAAAGCAGGTTTTATATGCATTCACGACGCAGTTTTGCATCTGTAAAGACCCCCCCATTGATTATACAGTCTTGGAGAATATCAATCAAAGGGTATAAGAACTATTGAATGACTATTTTAAATGACTTAATACTAAAGCTCTGATGGCAAAAAATGATTGATCAGAACAAGTTAATCGCAGTGCATTCAGGGTTATCAAGCGAACCCCCTTTTAGAGAGAACTTTACGTTTACGGCTATGAAGGCTTGCATGATTTTCATTTCCAAGCTGATAGATTTATTCGTATGGATGAGTGGTTCTATGCAAGGAAAAAGAGTCAAGCAAAGACAAAAATTGGAAGGGGTGGTTTAGACTGAAACCATAAAAGGCCAAAATGGGAAGAAGTTGCAGCCACCAACCATATCAACCCTATCACACGTTTATGTTGTAGTCAAGGAAAGTTTAAAGGCTTCAAATATTACAAAAAGCCAAAATTAACCTTGAGCCTCGAAAGGGAGGAGATTATTAAGCCTATTACTAGTCAAACGGGCATACGGCAGGTTGATGTCAAGCTCTATTAAACATAATTCAATGCTTGATTCGAGATGAATATTTAAAGGAATTTATCAAAGATAGCCAAAAATCTAGTAACCCAAAGAATGACAACTAGAAAATTTTGAGAAGACCTGTCAATCCTGTAAAAAACAATATTTAACCAGACTTTATTCGGCCACTTAACAGGATTGTTGTCATTGATGATGGTCCCTATATGACTGGGATCAAAAGGTTGTAGGAAGCTAATAGAGTAATATTCTCAGTCCAAGAAGAATCATCATTAAAAAATTTCAAATGCATAACCTTACCATTAAGGGTAATTTGATACCAACACATTGATCCTCTCATGATTTCTATGCATACTGGATTATCCATTATAACAAGGATTATCGTAGGAAGTCCAGTCAACGTTATTTTCAAGCATGCTTCTAACCAAATGAGAACCTACGAAGAAAAGATGGAACTGAATCTTAAGCCAACCTTTGAAGTTAACAATAAAGGATCAACTCCCATTTGGCAATAAGGATTTTGGTGCAGTTAAGGATGCATGCCTATACTCAACCTTTTAAAATTCTTTTCATTGTCATAAACCAGTTATCCTACTACAATGCCTTCTTTAGTTGTTCATCCTTTGTTTCACAAAAATATTTGATGGTGAAATTCTTGACCAAAGGTGGCTAAGCGACCATAAGAGGGAGTGGTTTAGCTCTCATGAAATGTATTTTGCTACACTTGAATGGTATAACGGGAATCATGCTTCTTGTTATGACTTTAGGAAAAATAAACTAACCAATGTTGAGGTTGCAAATTCTTTGGTTGCTGGTTTACCAAATCGGCTATGCAAAGCAAGAACAAAAAACGATAGGAACCTAAACTTAAAAGATTTACTTCTTACCAAAATCAAAAGGAAGAGGCAAACTCTACAGAGATTGTATCCAAAGGCAAATAAATTATTATAGAATTAGATTACAGAGATGAACATAAAAGAATGAACCATATAGAGGATCTAGAAGGAGAATGTTTAGACCTCATTAATCCGACAAAACCAGTAAGAATTAGGAAAGAAAAAAACAAACAACTTAATGTGAAGTTGATTCAGTTTTCTTAGGGACGGTAAAAATGTTTCATCTTGGCTCATTCAGACATGATAGGAATAAATCCTATCATCATGTATCATGCCTTAAACATTGATACAATTATTGCGTCCATTCAATAAAAGAAGAGATAATTCGATAAAGTCCAATCTTAGGCTTTAAAGGAAAAAGTTCAGAGGCTACTCAAAAATGGTTTACTAAAGAAGTCTTTTATCCAAAATGGCTAGCCAATTCAGTGCTAGTTATCCAAAATGGCTAGCCAATTCAGTGCTAGTTAAGAAATTCATGGGAAATAGAGAACACAGTACAATAAATCTTGTTTTTGGTTGCATCATATAGTAGCGTTTGAACATTATATGCCACTGTTTTGTTTAGCTTGTTGTACTTGTAGCGTTCTAGTATAGGACCTAGGTGGGCTTTGTATTTCCATTCCAACCATGGTTCGAGTTGACCGAGCCGGAATCTAGGTCAAATTCCGTCCGGCACGCCGAAATCTAAGGGCTTTTATAAATTGAACTTGTTACTGAATCTACACTGGCCGTTTTTATTGGGCTTTACTACTAGGAAAATTTGAATCTTTTCAGAAGCACATCGTTACAATACAGAATCAGAGATATAGCAAAGGCATAACCAAGCTTCTAACCTATTATAGTACTATTATAATATTGTAATTGGCAAGCCGGAAATAAGCCGGAACTTTTGGAATTTTCAAAATGGGACCGGAATTTTAAATTTTTAACTCAGAAATTGGGTTTTCTAACCTTGATTCCAACTTACCTTTGGTTTTTTTTCTTTCCGCTTGCCATATCATCAATTTTCCGTTCTTTTTCGTTGCTGCCGCGAAACCAAAACAAAAAACTAAAATTTATACCAAAAAAAACCCTAAAACTTATTTAATCCCAATTCCTTCTCTTTAATATTTAAGACACCTATGATGAAGCAAACGTCCTCATCGATTGACTCAATTGTTAGCTTAAACAACTGAGCCTTTGAAGTCAGGTCATGCTACGTTAGAGCGTAGCCATCTTCCTTCAAATTGGAGTCAAGGTAAGAAAATTCAGCCCTGCCTGAAGTTGCTTTAACTTGGTTTGAATCATCACTGATTAACTCGAGCTATTATGGCTGACATTTCAGGTTTGCCTTCACTGCTTATATATAAAAGTGTTTGATATATTGTGTAGTTACTAAATTTTTCATTGTTAAATCCTCAACCATGCAACGTTGCTCAAACTATCGTATTTTTTGCGTTATTTGTCTATGCGAAATAGTGATCGATTTATCTTAGGATACTATTTTTGATCAGCATTTGGGTTCGTTGAATTTTTGTGTGATGTAAACGGATTAAGTGTTGATGGTGTTTCAATTAAGAAAGATGAGGTTGAAATTGTTGAGAAATGTTGTGTGGATTCATTTGGGATCCGTGCAGTTTTGGATTATGGAGCCAGTGCATTGATTAGGGTTTGTGTGAGGCTGCTATGGCTGGTGTGGCAGCTGCATT
The DNA here is from genome assembly GCA_030737875.1 of Allium sativum. Classification (NCBI taxonomy): domain Eukaryota; kingdom Viridiplantae; phylum Streptophyta; class Magnoliopsida; order Asparagales; family Amaryllidaceae; genus Allium; species Allium sativum. Next base: position 214,963,029 of record CM060916.1, on the reverse strand, counting down.
TGATTTTCTGGTATCAGGAGATGGAGATGGGTATCCAGATAAAGACAAGACTGATGTGACAAGAGAGTTGGAAACATTGATTTTTGGTTCAATTTGCATCTTTGTAAAATCCCTGGTGTGCAAGCTAGTTTTAGAGAAGTAGTAAGATTGATTCATAAAAAAACTGGAGTATTTACACACATTCACATGTAAGCACTGCAAACATCGACTGAAACCCTAGAAATCGAACTCAAATCGAACCCTAAATCGAAGTTCCGATGTCAATTTGAAACCCTAAAATGATGTACTCTAACTCGATCTGCATTGAAAGCCTCGATTTGAGTTTTGGAAGTCTCGAACCCTAAAATGATGAACTTGAACTCGGTCAGCACTGGAAATTTCGATTTGAGTTTTGGAAGTCACTCTGGAAGTTGTTTTGGAAGTCTCGAACCCTAGAAAGATGGCTAAGCATTGAAGATGATGTGTGTGTTTCTTTAGCTTCAGACCAACAAATTCTTGTTGTTGGGTGTAGCAGAGGCGTTGTGGAACTATATAATTTGGCAGAAAGTGTTTCACATATTCGCGCTATTTCTTTGTACGATTGGAGGTGATTTTCCTGTAACATCAAATTCTCGAGTTTAACTAGTGCTGCTACTGCTACTGTATTTGTTTATTTATTTTTTAATAATATATCTCTTCAGTTAAAAGTGATTGATTATTTACTACTATGTACAACCTGTCTTCTACGACTTACAACATGTTAGTACATATTTGAATTTTATCCATATGTATTAGTTAGAAATTTCAAATTATATATGTATATATTTATTTATCGACTAGTCCGACTAGTCTACGACGAGTCCACTAGTCGACTAATTGGACCTCTATCGACTCAACTCGACTCAACTCGACTTACCGCCGTGATAACCATGCATGTAAGTCTTTGCATGGTATGTATGGAATTTATACACACATTCACATGTATGCATTAATGTGCATATACTGATTTGTAATGCATTAGCAGTTTTCTTCTTTATTTAGTTCTTTGGGAGTGGCTAATAGCTAAACCATACATATCCAGGTACTGGCACTAGGAGGAGCTAAAAACCAAAATGAAATTATAAGATATTATCTGGAAAGGGAACCATCTATTCGTTCAATCATAGATAGCAAAACAAAAAACTGTTTGTGGCGAATACTCTCATATACAATGCTTGCTAAACTGTTAGCCAAGGCATTGATGCTACCTTCATACAGCTCGGTCATCTTTGGTTGGTCGATTCTAGAAAGGAATATCAGCTGTAACTTTCCTGCTTCATGCCTTTAATTTGTCTTTTCTTTATGAAGTTAAGTTGTACATCTATTACTTGTTACAGTACAATTGAGCAAGTTTATCGAAGTGGTTTGCAATCTCCTGCAGCAACTTTCAATATTGGCATATTCACAACAGAAAATTATTTTTTATAATTATTAGTGTTATAGTAAAATCAACCTAAGTTGACTTTTTCAATGATATATCTCATTATACATTTGATACTTGGGTTATTGTTGAACGATATGTTGCTATAAAATTTATAGAGAAGATGGTATATCTGATCTTTGTGTTATATCAAGTATAATAATGTGCCAGTAACACCACTATATGGTGTTTTTAGGTCAAGTGTGCCACCTTGTTTTCTTTAGGGTGGTAGGTGCAAAGGACTTCCTCGATGTTTCAAACCTGAAACACCATTGGTGTGGTGATTGGATATGAAATGTCCACCTCAAAATGCTTATAATTCTGTGCTATTCCCTTTATTTTATTTTATTCAGTTTGCAGTTGCATGTTCCAAACTTGTTAATTTCCTTTCTGTAGGTCGAAGAAAAAGGATTGTCTAATGAAACGACATTTAAGACTGGGTCCTTAGTGAAGAAAAGAGGGATGCTGCTTGAAGTTTTATCTGACATTGAAAAGAGAAGACAGTGAATTTATGGGAAATAATGTGTCTGTCACTGTTCTACAATAGTTGGAAATTCTGTTCGGTGCTCTAATGAACGAAAAAGGTTTAGATAAAGTTGTTTTTGACTTGAGCCTTGCAAGAGGATTTGATTATTACACTTGGTTGTTTTTGAAGCTAGTTTAAGGGTTCAACACAGGTACTTTTTTTAAAAACATATCTATTGATAGTGCAGTTGCATATATGTTTGATGATGTAAATTATGTCCATTCAATTCTCATCCATTTAATTATTACAGGGGGTATGCGGTAGTTTCTAAACACTGGATAGTACGTGTTATCACATATGACTTTGTTTGCTAGTGTTCGTTGTATGGCGAACCACTGCGATCCGATCCTTTGTGTCAATCTTTAAGGTTGATTATAGGGCTCATGTGCCTATCATACCTGTAATGAACTTTGAATTCAACCTGAGTCTTATTAGGAGATTCAACCTGCCATGGCCAGGCTTTCTAGGATCATCAAAGGAGCCGAGATAGCTTAGGTCAAAATTGATGAAGTGAGTTCTAATAAAACCATTATAAGTCAAATAGCACTATAGCACTATGCTATGATCACTGTGAATTAGGGAACATCCAATCACCATCATAAAACTGTTTGTAATTTTGCAAAAAAAGTTTCAATCTGGTACTGATTAGAGGGATGAGTTATCCCGTCCCGTCTTTGATCTATTGCTTTTATTTTTGTTATTATATGACGTTGTTATGATTTTTTCTAATTTTTTGTTTAGACTGCTATCAGTAAATTCTAAATTTTATATTGATTCAAAAAGTCAAAATTACCGGTTATAATGATTAATCTGTTATATGGTATAATACTGGATTTGAAATGTTGAAAAATCTTGAACTGTTTGGATAAATGACTATACAAAGTTGGAACAAAACACAATGAATTTTCATTTGCTGTGACTTAAAAAGAAAGAAAGATAATAAATGAATAATCGCAAATGCAAAAATCTGATGATGCAACCCTTGCACCTTGCTATGCTTTTTTGAATTGATCTTGGATGGTTTCCCTAGATATTTTTTTTTGTTAGCCATAACGAAAAAAAAAAAAAAAAAAAAAAAAAAAAAAAAGAACAAACAAACAATAAATAGACATTTGCATTGCAAAATACTGAAGGTGCAAATCTTGCACCTTGTATGTTTTTATTGAATTGACTACCGCCGGTGGAATGTCAAGGTGTAACATTCTCTAAATGATTTTTGATTAGACTGAATGTGTAAATGCCTTGTATATCCACTTTAGTAATGTCAAATGGTATCACCCTTTTATTTATGGCAAATTCTATTTCAACCCATAAATTTAGTTAGTAGCCCCCCATTTTATTAAAAAAATATGATGACCAAAATTCCTTATTTTTATTATATATTTTTTCCAGTTTTTTTAACATCTCGTAGTTGCACTACATGGTTTTTCGGCGTACCTCGTAGTAAGCCTACGTGGTCCATGAATGAACCACGAAGATCATCTACGTGTGGTACTTTGATGAACCACATAGAGCAACTACGAGGTACAGTAGAAAACCACGTTGTCCTCCTACGTGAAAGGGTATTTTTGGGTTTTTAAAAAAAAATCGGGGGGCTACTAACTAAATTTGTGGGTTTACTGATTATTTCATGATTTAGGGGGTTACTATCTAAATTTGTGGGTTGAAATAGAATTTGCCTTTATTTATATGCATTTTTCAAAAAAAAAAATATGTATAGGCTTCAATGATATATTACATGTTTTCAACTTCCCATGTTCTAATTTTGAGCTCAATTTTATTTAATCGAGTTTTACATGCAATATTATCATTGACAATATCGTAAAAAAAGTTACTGAATTTTGCAAGCTTAATATTTGCAAACCCGGCGAAGTTGTCTGCTAAGAAACTATTCAGAATCATGAAAAACAATTAGTGATTGTGAAACATGGTTAGCTGCTCAATATTCTGTAATGAACTTCAGTTCTCTTTGGCATGGAGATTTTTACACTTTTCTTATAAATCATGCACCACTAGGGGTGTCAAATGGGTCATTTAGGGTCGTATAAGGGTCAAGTAAATTTTGACCATACCTTTTTGCAACCCTTTTATTTTGACCCTTTTACCATAACGTTTTACCTGACCCAACCCACATATTATGTGGGTTACCCATTTAACCCACATATTAAAAAAATATTACTTTAAAATAACGATTTTTAAAGCTAAACATACCAAAATTACGAAAATACCCTTTATTTTGAAAAATATGAAAAAATTTCATAAAATCCAGAAAATTATGAAATGAAAAGCAATAAAAGAATTATTCAAAAATAATGATTTTTAAAGCTAAAAGGACCAAAATTACGAAAATACCCTTCATATTGGAAAAATGAAAAAATTTCAAAAAATCCAGAAAATTATGAAATGAAAAGTAATAAAAAATTATTTGAAAATAATGATTTTTAAAGCTAAAAGGACCAAAATTACAAAAATGCCCTTCAAATTTTAAAAAGTGAAAAAAACGAAAAAATTTCAGAAAATCCAGAAAATTATGGAATGAAAAGTAAAAAAAGAATTATTTTAAAATAACGATTTTTAAAGCTAAAAATGGTAAAATTACGAAAATGCCCTTCATATTTGAAAAAGTGAAAAAAAACGAAAAAATTTCAGAAAATCCAAAAAGTTACAAAATGAAAAGTAAAAAAAGAATTATTTAAAAATAAGGATTTTTAAAGCTAAAAATGCTAAAATTACGAAAATACCCTTTATTTTGGAAAAAGTAGAAAAAAGTGAAAAAAAATTCAGAAAATTACGAAATGAAAAGTATAAAAAATTATTATTTTTTCATAATTTTCTGGATTTTTTAAATTTATTATTGTTTTCACTTTTTTTAACATGAAGGGCATTTTCGTAATTTTGACATATTTTGTTTTAAAAATCGTAATTTTCGAATAATTCTTGTTTTGCTTTTCATTTCGTAATTTTTTGGATTTTTTAAAATTTATTTATTTTTTTCACTTTTTCAACGTTAAGGGCATTTTCGTAATTTTGACCATATTTTACTTTTATAATTATTATTTTCGAATAATTCTTTTATTACTTTTCATTTTATAATTTTCTGGATTTTTTTAAAATTTTTCATTTTTTTTCATTTTTCCAATATGAAGGGTATTTTCGTAATTTTTACATTTTTTGCTTTAGAAATCGTAATTTTTGAATAATTCTTTTTTTACCTTTCATTTCGTAATTTTTTGGATTATTTGGAATTTTTTTATTTTTTTCACTTTTTTCAAAATGAAGGGTATTTTCGTAATTTTGGCCTTTTTAACTTTAGAAATAATTATTTTCGAATAATTCTTTTATTACTTTTCATTTCAAAATTTTCTGGATTTTTTGAAAAATTTTCATTATTTTTTCATTTTTCCAATATGAAGGGTATTTTCGTAATTTTTACATTTTTAGCTTTAGAAATCGTAATTTTCGAATAATTCTTTTTTTACTTTTCATTTCGTAATTTTCTGGATTTTTTGAAATTTTTTCATTTTTCCAATATAAAGGGTATTTTTGTAATATTTTTCATTTTTAGCTTTAGAAATCGTAATTTTCGAATAATTCTTTTTTTACTTTTCATTTCGTAATTTTCTGGATTTTTTGAAATTTTTTCATTTTTTTCAAAATGGAGGGTATTTTCGTAATTTTGGTCCTTTTAGCTATAAAAATCATTATTTTCGAATACTTCATTTTTTTTAATTCTCATTTCATAATTTTCTGGATTTTTTGAATTTTTTTCTTTTTCTCACTTTTTCCAAAATAAAGGGTATTTTTGTAATTTTGACATTTTTACATTTAAAAATCGTTATTTTAAAGTATTATTTTTTTACTATTTGAGTAAGTGGGTTACCCATTTGTAACCCTTATAAAAAAGGGTCAACCCTTTTATGATTTATTTAATAAAAAATTATAAAAGGGTTGACCCGATAGGGTTGTAGTTAGGGTAAAATGGGTTGGGTTAAAGGGTGAGTCATATTTTGACAGGTCTATGCACCACTAATTCCACAAGCAATGCATAATTTTACCAATGTAAAATCTTTGGAACCACCCTCTGTCAAAGTCTGCATGGATCTCCAGCAATTAGAACTTTTGTCATCTGAAAGTGAATGGAACCAGAGCGACATAGTGGAAACAACTAAATCTTATGTTTCCCTACTCTGTTGACAGTTTCCCACTTCCAGTTTCCAAGTTTCGGGAAATATCCTAATAAATTCTTTTCAGACCTTACCAAAAATCGTGTTAACTCAGGGTGCATAGCATATTTTAAATCATTAGGGGGAACCAACTGCTTAAAACGAGCAAAAATCGGGTTAACAACATCCCTTATGATAGTTTCTTGTCCAAAGAGGCTCTTAAACGTTTGCTTAAGTTACCAATGCTATCAGATCTACTATCTTGGTCACACTGGAATGCTATATGTGCCAACTCACTTGGTTTCCTCTCTGACTGGATATTAAATCAAGTTTATACTAGAGAATTACTATGCACTGCCATAGTGGATGGAATGTTCATCAGGATCGATCATTCAGCCACTGTTGATGAATTCTTAGAGGCTATGATCGAATCTTCGTCTTTCCAAGCTGCTCTAAAAATGTTGTCGTTATTGGCTTTTAAGCAAACAACTTCAGTTTTTGTTATGTGTTTCTTCGTACCATATTGTCCTTAAACCGAAAACAGCTTCAGTTTTTATATAATTACCTATTTATGCTCAAGAAAGTGTGTAGTTTTGGTTATTAAAACCAAGCTTGTATACTTTGCCTTGCAGTCACATTGTGTAGTACGGTCTTTTTACTGTCATTTTTTTGTTGTCATCATTCCTGAGTTACATATATATGCTGATATTTTTTTTTAATGTACTTTGATTTTTCAATTTTAAATGAGAAGATCTCTCCTGTTATGTAGAGCTTTGTATCTTGAGGTTAACCATTACCAAGCAAACAGTCTATTTTATGCCCGCAATGTGGTTTATGCCGTTTGGCTGCAGGTACAAAATGCACATGATAACATCTATCCTGTAGGTGTGGATCCTACATTAATTTTTAATCTTAATGTATCTGTTACTGTAAATAAGAAAAAGTTTGGGTCAATTAAAAATGTGAAGAATCCGTGACATAGTTACGTATTGGTAGGTTTTTGAAATACAGCGAGGGCTGGAGGAAAGTTTGACTTTAATCACTGGTTTTCCAGTGTTTATAATGCAAAATAGTTCAAAATACTAATTCAGAGTTGGCATTGTTGCCATGACTTTCAAGCATGACTTACTGCTAATAAGGATCAAAAATTGTATCATGCTACTGAGTAGGAAATTTGCCTACTCATACTGAAAAACGTGACTTATCAAATTAGAATTTTTGATACCATTGAAGCTATATTTTTGGTTCCTGAGCATTAAATAATTAAAACTGTTGGTCGTTACATTTGAGTACAGGTAATTAGCATTTCCAAAGTGAAAAATAGTCGCATTAAAGAACTTTTAGTAATTAAGTCATGTACAAGACTTTAACTATTTTGGATTATAATATTTTTGTTCATATTAGCCCCATAGACTAGTTTGTAGATAGTTGTGGTACTTGGATTCGCTTATTTGGACGAATACTATTATTGAAATGATTATGGATATTATATTTGATTATGCGATAAACGCATATTTTAATTATTTGAATATGGTGATTATTGATGTTGCTTTTAAAATGATAATTGTGTGATTGATTATTTATTTCAATATGACTATTATATATAAGTGATTATTGGAAATGATACACGCCATCAACAGTAAAGAGTTGCAATTAAAATGTGTTGTACATCAATTGGAAAGTTTTAGTAGCATTTCAGAAGTGCTACAGGAGAAAATGTAAATTGCAAATAAATATTATAGTAACATAGGTAAAACGCTACGGAAAATTTTAAAAACAAGGGTGTAAGTACCATTTTGGTTATATTTTTAAGACGTTGCCAAGAAAATCTTCCGCAGGGTTTTAGAAATGCGGCAATATGTTTATTTTTTGTAGCGTTTTCTACAACGAAACTAAAGTTTTCAGACTTTTAGTTGCATGTTGTGTCGCAATGTTCACTGTTATATAACACTATCGTACAAATTCATATACATTGCTTCCTCGCTACAACACTCAAATTTCACTCGTATACATTCATACACTCTTACACTGACGCTCTGTGTCTTCAGCTACTTCATATTCATTCCAGTCACCTGCATGCCTGTCACAAAAACACACATAGTAAACCTGAACAAAATAGAATTTTCTGTAGACAAATATAAATTTAATTTAAATTTTATTTGTCTTAAGATTTTGGTGTGTTTCTCATCATCTTTCTAGACATGATCTGATATATATACATTTATTTGAGTCTAGACTACTTGTGATATTCACAGTAATTCATTGTAAATACAACAAGGCAGATTGTATGCTAGTACTCGCAGATCAGCTTTAACACAACTATAATGGTCTGCTGATCAAGATCAGCCTCAACTCACATTTGTGGTTTGCTGATCTTGACCAGCCACGACACAGCGTATAGTGGTCTACTGATGTAAATAGAAAATATAATTGCACATGCACAATACATGTATATACGTACATGTGTATGCATATACACATACACATACATATGTATGTATATACACATATATATCGATAATTTGCAGGTGAATAGGCTCGACATGCAAATCATTACAGCCTAAAAATACACAAACAAGAAGCTGCAACAATAGCAATGCAGATGTACACGTGTACATGGGAGTGGCATGTAAGAATACTGTGGCATCATACAAAAAGGCGCAGTCATGTACATAGGATCACAAGCCAGACACAATAACTCGAGCAGTTGGTCACAACAAGTCTGAAGAGCAGCATGGAATTCAAACCAGCAAGGCTACAAAGGTTCAAATCTAGTCAACGAAGTACAAGTGACAAGCAACATATGTCAAGTACAAGGTGTACTCAATAAATAACAAGTGCGCAGGCCACAAATTACAAGGCAACATGGCGGGGGAAACACAAGGTGCAAATATACACAAGTATACATCAAATGGAGGCACACAGTGGCAGTTGCACAAACCTGGAAGCAAGCACATGGAAAGCAAATGGAATGTGCATAGCAAAAAGATGCTAGGAGGCAAGTCAAATTGTAATGATCTGCCCTCCCAACCACCCCAAGCCGGTAATCTAACCAACTTGAAACGTTCTCAAAGATGGATTGTTATGAGGATACGACATATCAGAACACAGAACAAGAGACGTTTCATTGCTATTACAACAATTTCACATCGGAGTACAAGAATATCGTAGTACAGATAATAGATACATAGCAGAAAATATCAAAGAATAATAAATTGCAATATATCGGAAACATATATATACACAACAAAGGACTATCAAATAATCCAAAGGATAGCTCAAGCTATAATCCAGGATCTTGTAATAAACACATCTGCAAAAACCAAAACTACAAGCTGCCCTTGTGGAAAATATGGGCACCTAGAGTTTTGGTGGGAAACAATAAACTCCAAGTCAGTCATGGGACTAGTATGAGAACCAAAATAGTTATTTACTTTATTTTAACGTTGGGTAAATCACAGGATCATACCATATAACATGGAACGGGTTTCCTCCACATGAGTACCAATCATAAAATTCGCATTGTTTTTTGAAAAAATGAAGCTATTATAAGACTAAGGTCCCATCACACAATGCAAACATAAGCCGAAGGATAGAGTTTTACCTTATAATAGCCAAACATGCTTGATACACGAAATTTCTCTTTTATTATTACTAGTGTATAGTATAGAAATCAATTTCGAAAATAAATGTATCAATCTTAGACGGCATTATAACCCCATCCTATTATGTCACCGTATAAGATTACAATTAAAAACCAAAGGTTTGTATTGGAAATTGGATTTCCATCATGAGCCAAGGTAAAAGATCTTCCTCATCCAAACTTCAGAACTTCTCTAGCAAAACGTCCCAAGGAAAACAACATCCCTTTGGAGTAGTAGAACCGGTCAGAAATACGTCGCTGATTAGTCAATACCTGAACATAACGTTTCCCGAGCCTATTGGACCTCTTGGTTAGTACGTCGACCTCCATAGTCATATTCGACCATACCCGAGGCGCCTCAATTCCAACATCCGCATAAGTAAATTGTCTGGGCTCCATACCATGACATCGCTTCTAGCTAGAAAGAAACATATGTCCTCTTTGCGGTCCTTTATCCCGTTTTTGGCTCATATCGGGGAGTGAAGTTTGACGAAGTCACGTCTCTACGCAAAGCTACGCTATATTGGCCATGCTTTGATCATAATCCATAAAGCTCTTCTTCTCAATAAAAGCTTTGATCACAACATCTCAGCATGCCACATTATCAATCCATACCATACAATTGATATCTATTAATATGTAACCTCTAAGCTCATACGTCTCAGAGAAGGGTGTTAAGCTAAGAGAATAAATTCGACATCGCCAACCATATATATATTTAGTAGAGATCAATTAATACAGCATAAAATACAATGCAGACATACAATCCATTTGCAAGTTCGTTCTGGGACTAAACGAAACCGGAGGCACATTATTCCTCATCCCATATGCCAATACAAGAGAGAGGCCCCTGCATATCCGGTCGAACACTAAGTCCATCTAGACGACTACCACTTATTACCTCATCTTGGGTGTATGACCCAATTGAGACATCGGTAATTGTCCAAACGATGTGAAGATCTCTGATCTTCAACCACCGTCTTCTATATCTTTGACTTTTAGTCGTCGTATCAGTTATTCAGAATGAGTTTAAACCCGGTTATTCCGAATAACTCGCGCATCTTTAAAATCATGTTATATATAAAGATATCATACACCTCACTCCAATCCAGAATATTCTTTTATTCAAATATTATTTACATCGGAAATTACTCCCATAAATCTTAACAAAGATTTACATCGTCTAGACTCTTGTTTAAATCTTTCCTTGGAAATCATTTCAAAAGATTATATAATCTCTTTTTGCAGATCTAACTCAAATTAAGTTTTATAAGCCCTATCAAGGTTATCGTGTCCTACGAAAAGGTAATCTCTTGTATCGTTATCCCATTCCCAACCTATTCATCCATGGAGCAGAACTGGCGGTACTCCCTATTTAACACCCCTCGGGTTTCCGATAAATTTGATTACCTCTTGCATTTCAAATCTAATTAAATATTCAATTATCTCATGGAGTAAAACAGGTAATAATCCATATTTAACACTCATCGTGTTTTTGATAAGTTTAATTACTCTACTAACATTTCAAATCTATTTAAACATTCATTAAAACTCTAACATAGTTTCAATACTCAAAAATCATTATTCAATGATTATTTAACTTTAGGAAATTAATCATGTCTTTAACTGGTTTGAAGAACAAATGTTATTTAAAACATCGTTCACGATAAATCCAAAATCAACTTCCATTCGAAATGGAATTTCACGGAAATTATACCAGTTTACAATCGATATAAATTTCCATATCCGACTAATACTATAAGCGGAATAACAGCAAAGCCTTTTAATTTTCTTAAATAGTAAAGGTCTTACTTCATGAAGGTTCATCTCGATTATCACTAAATCGATTTCCATTCAATTCCTATTAAATTTATTAACTGGAAAACTTCACTTTGGAGAATTCCATTAAATCTTAATTAAAAGATTTATTCCATGAAATTCCATTTTCAACTAGGTTTAAGAACAGTTTTATTGAAGACACCATTCACGACAAACCCAAAATCCAATTTGATATAAAATATAAGACTTTGAATAGAAATCATATCGACCTATATTCAACATCAAATTCTGAAACCAACAGATACCGTATAGGGAATAACGATATTTATATCTTCAAAATTCCTCAAAACAGTATCTGTATAACCACGGAATCCACTATTCATATATCCGAAGATTATTTCCATTCAAATCCACTATTCATTTATTGGAAATTTTTAACTTGGTTAATGCTATTAACTTCAAACCGTTTCAATCACTTTTGTTAAATAGGTAAATTTCACAAAATGCCTTTCTTCTATCCATAATTAAATATATTTAATTAAAATCACTTTTAAATCATTTATTATGATTTATCATAATTTTTCCGTATTTTTAATAATTTAAAAATAGCCCAATTCATTAAAAAATCATTTCAGGTCATTTACAGCACTGATGCTGTTTTTATTCAAAATTGATTTTAATTTATCTCAAGATCTAACTGTTGGATTTTAAAACTTTTTATATCATTGGAAAGCTCTTTTCATTCTAAACCAAAAAAAATCATTTTAGGAAGATCCAACAGTCGAATCTCGCAGTACGCTAGTTTAAAGTTAATGGTTGAAGTTCGCGAACGATCGTTGCACGACTCATCCTATTCAAACCATTCAAATAAACTTCATTGAAAACGTATTTTATATAAATTTTATAAATTCATTTTAAAAACGATTCAATCTCCAATTCAATTTAAACCAAAATTGAATATTCTATATTATTATAATATTAAAATAATAATATTTTCCGACAAATTAGATTTTGAAATCCAAATCTTTCCGACATCCATTATAAAAATAAATAAGATCAATGGAAAAATCCATTCGAGTTAAAAAGTCATTTGTATACCTAACTCGAATTTACTTTCATCTGTTACTATTCATTTCAATTTAAAATTGAAAACATGCCTCAATTAATTGAAAATTAATTCAAATCAAATTCTAACATTTACGAAATTTATTCATAAGCATTTAAACTGTCCTTTCAAACCAATTTAATTTTAAAATTCAAATTTCCATTTTTACACCGAATATTTTATTAATAAAATATTCACATTAAATTGCAAATTGGAATGAGATCCAACCAATTGCCGTACAATTTAGTTTATATGGATTTCACAAATCATTGGATTCCACACATCGTTAACATCCATATCAACTACTATACATCAATCAATCATTATAATATAAGAGTTTTATTCGACAACGCTTATATTTACAGTTTATTAATAATAACGGTAAACTGTGAATATCATCCATTAACCACAAAACGAATATTGCATTCACAGGCAATCAATATACATTTGGTTATGAATATAATAAATATAAAATTTAGTTGAGTGGGAGTTCTCACCTTGATCGGTTTGAAATCGTTATAAAACAATTGTTTTAATTGAATTAAACACGACGTTTAATTTTACCAAAAATCCTAACTACTTCCAATCTTGTCAAAATTGGTTTTATCATGAAGCCCTCTCCATACGATTCCAATGGGCCTAGTTTTGCGCAATTTTGATGTTGTATAAAGAAGTTATGATGGCTAAAACTTTTAATTACATACATAATTTACTTAAAATAATTAACAAAATTAATAACCTAATTAATTTTTTAATCTCCCCTTAATCCTCCTGCACCCCCTTTGTTCTCTTCCAGGTTCGGCCAAAACCATTCACGCATCCCCCCATCCAAAAACGCACGCCACTAGAGTCCACCATCCATCGATCCATCGTCACTACGTCGAAGCCCTTGCCAATGCCTCCCCACTCCCTGAGCATGGGTGAACTCGCACCCCTCTCCATGCCTGGAACGACATTCGAACGCCAGGGCTTCGAGGCCAGAAATCAAGCAACATACAACATGAAATATAATCATAACCGTATGGATTTAAAATCCTTGGATAGATCTATGATTTTTGTTTTGGAATTTTCCATTGACCTACTTTTTAGCGAAAATCGTCACGATTCAAGATCGAGGCTCATCATCAGATATCGACCAATCCAGTTCTTTGTTGCCAGGCTCGACTTATAGGTCGAACAGATATAGTTCGACCCGACTCACTTAGCAAACATAGATGAACTTCAGAATCACTACAAGCTTCCGAAGTCACAACTAATCGACTGATTGAATCATCAACCGATTGATCGGAATATCCTTAGAAGATCGAATCGAGCCTGGAATATTGGATCTAACCTGAAGTATCCAAAGAGATATATGCTACTAGATGTACCCCTATTCCTAAGGCTACAGAATCGGTCAGCCTTATCAGGCGCTACTTTTGATAGTCTAGAATTCAAGCTCCATGTATGCCATTATTTCCAAGGAGAACTATTATTCTGTAGTAGACCGGGTCCCACCGCCTACAACTAGTTTATGGGATCGATTTACACATGGACGATTCCGAAAAAGAGGCATGCCACGTTGCATATAACTCGACCCATCTTCCTTGCCTATATATACACCATTGCCAAAAATGGAAAAGCATCTTAATCTACCTGAAACAATCTTGGAATCACTAGACTACTTGAAAAGTTTATGGTTACTCCAGAAATGGTCGATCATAATCTTCCTCCAACAACACAAGGATTTTGTGTATAAATCACTTCTTTCTCTACTTTCTTTCAATAAAAAGTTACTGTACCTTGTAATCGACAGTATAAACAGAGATTATAAAGTGGACATAGGCTTGGATTAAGCCGAACCACTATAAAAATTATTGTGTGTTCCCTATCTTTATTTACTTTCTTGCATTCTGTGATTTTGATCGTGTGTTAAAAGCACACGTTTGGGGGTTGACTTTCACTAGGCCAACTTTTGACGTCAACACTTTAGCGGGCCAGGTAGGGGGCACGCTATCAACCTTCGACTGCCTTCCGCAAATTCTAAACTTACAATGGTAAAGCGGAAGAAGGATGACACGTCTTCCCATCCTTTAGTTGCCGATGCAGCAGGAGCAACAACAACGGAGGTAAGCCAGGAGGCTTCCTCCCATGAAGATCCATCCCAATATTTAACTCGGGACGAGATGGATAAAGTACTGGCCGAATTTAGAGCTCAGATGGCACTCCAGGATGAACTCCTTAAAAAGCAACAGGAAATGGTACGACTTCCTTGCTCGGATGGAAGGAAGGCCGAGCAACACAACATCACTTCCAGCATCAGGCGAAGTTGAGGCAACAACTAATCTTCAAACTGGTGAAAATCAAGACTTATATCGGTCCACTCCTTTGCTTCCTCTTGGTTCAACTTCACTTCTCGATCGGCCAGATATTGGGATATCTACTCCGACAACTAATGAAGCTGGTGTAGCTTCTGATTCCTAGGTCGGCCAAATCCAAGCCCCAGGTCGGTCGACTATTTTGCCTCCAGTCCGGGGTTCGACTCAACTCCTTAGACAAACGACTGCAAACCCATTTTATGTAGCCTCCCACACAACCTTCCCAGCTTGCTGAGCCATGCAGAGATGGGGGCAGCAACCCTCCGTCTCAATAAGACCACTCTACCATACCAGTTCCTGGCAGAACGGAGGAAACGCTACCAAAAACCATTATGATGTCCCCCAAGCGGGGGCAATGCCGAGCCCCGAACGGGAAAGGCTATCCGTAACTGGTCTAATCTTCCCAAAGAGGCTATGGTTCGGTCTAATACTCAGGTTAACCAAGCGGCTCCAGTTACTCCTGAATCAAGGCCTGAGGCTGGGGGCCACCTCCACTCAACTCTCGTTGGCCGAATCGAACTCGGGGCATGCTTCCACCCAGTCCTAGTACTGGGACCCTGGTGCAGAATTGGATTCGTGGCAAAGACTTCTCGGAGATGGGAGTCAACTCGCAAGTATCATCAAGCGCTTCACCCGAGGAGTCACCTCTCAACATGATGTGGATAACGTCCAACGCAACCCTTTCACGGAGGTCATCAAAAACTCATGCAAGCCAACGGACTTCAAGCTTCCACCCTTGAAACCCTACAACGGCAGAACCGATCTTACTCTGCATCTCATGCGCTACATGCGGCACATGGAAGTACTATCAGCATCGACCAACGCTATGGACAAATGCTTCCCTCTCTACTTAACCGACATCGCTGTCTTGTGGTTTCGACAGCTAATAGCTGAATCGATCAACAACTAGAATATGTTGGTCACCCACTTCATCGAACAATTCAGAGTTCACATCTCCCCAGCGAAGAGTGTCATATTCCTCACCTCCATCAAGCAGCGGTAGGGCGAGACCTTGCACTCCTTCTTAGAAAGATTCAACACAGCTGTAGCATCAGTTATCGACTAGGTCCATCGATGGTGCTTATAGCCGCCACTACTGGAGTCTTGGATCGGTCAGACTTCAAATTTTCCCTTACCAGAGATCCTCCTAAAGACATTAGAGATTTTTATTTTGAAGCCAATAGATTTCTCCAACAAGCGGATGCTAATATCGAGCTGAAAAGTCTCGATGTACTCACTATAAAAGGTGGAGAACCATTCAACACCACTAACCAGAACAAAGATAAGGGGAAGTCCTCAGAAAAGAGCGATTAAAATGTGCGGTTCCGGAGAGAACCCCAATCTGATCAGTACATCGACCTCAATTCCTCACTGGTAGATATATACCTCGATGTACGAGGATCCCTACCTTTTTCCAAGCCTTCCAAGAGGGAGCCGACCCAAAAAGAACGTGAATCCGGCAAGCATTGCATGTTTCATGATATGGCTGGTCATAGCACCATTGACTGCAGAGACTTTCGCGATCTCATTAAAGCTCGGGCCAGACAAGGAGAGCTACCCGGATATGTTAAACAATCTACGACTTCCGCACCACCTCTTCCATCCTCTAATGCTCCTCAGAATGGTTCCCATACTCCTCAGAATATGAGGGATCCAGGACCGGGCGCTCGTGGCATCATCATCAATTGATCTGGACAATATCACTTTAATGCTACTTAAGTTTTTGTTTTTAATAACTATGTTGGCTCTTGCTAGCCCCATCCATCATAGTTCGGCTATTTTATAAATAAGACGGTCCGGTAGAAGTACACATGTTCGGGGTTAGGATGTAATCCCTAGGCGTGCTTTGGATTCAACCTCTGATCGACCAAATTTTGTTTTGTAATAATTTAAGTATAAATAAGGTTTTATGTCTCTAG
This sequence comes from Allium sativum, assembly GCA_030737875.1. Taxonomy (NCBI): domain Eukaryota; kingdom Viridiplantae; phylum Streptophyta; class Magnoliopsida; order Asparagales; family Amaryllidaceae; genus Allium; species Allium sativum. Next base: position 214,946,099 of record CM060916.1, on the reverse strand, counting down.
CATGAATTATGTTCAATCGATCCAAGTATCTTGTCAAGATTTGGCAAGATCCCCGATCTAAGTAAAGTATGGTTAATGCTCGCCCCCATTTGTAAGCCGAGCATTCCATGCTCGCCACCACTCCTAAGCCGAGCATGGTTAACACTTGCCATTATCATTAAGTCGAACATGGTTAATGCTCGCCACTCTCTTAAACTAACTATGGTCAATGCTCGCCACCATCTCTAAACCGAGTATGGTCAATGCTCACCACCATCTATAAACTGAGTATGGCTTATACATGTAAGGAAAAAGACGACATTGCCAAGACTCGGCATCTCTATCTTATAACTATATAGGTAATGATTGGCTCGACAAGAAACCCGGTCGATCTACTTCTCATTAGGATCGATCTAAGACTGGTCGATCAACTAATCGGCATTCGTGGACACTAGGCCTTAATATGATCCTCGTTGATTGTCATTTTTTTGGCCTTAATACGATCCCCAGTGGCCGTCAGTTTTCTGGCCATAATACAATCATCAGCGATCGTCGGATTTTTAGCCCAACTATAATATGGTTCGGCGCAAACACGGTCTCTTGGACTTCCATTCACCTCTCTGTTCAAGATCCAGAACACATCTTCCTCTACTAAAAAAGATATATTCTAAGGGGCAAAGTGTTGACTTACTTTTTGGAGAAAGCCGTCACGATTCAAGATCGAGGCTAATCATCAAATATCGACCAATCCAGTTCTCTATTTCCAGGCTCGACTTATAGGTCGAACATATATAGTTCGACCCAACTTACTTAGCAAAACAAAGATGACCTTCAGAATCAGTACAAGCTTCCAAAGTCACAGCTAATCGACCGATCGAATCATCAATGGATCGATCAGAATATCCCTAGAAGATCGAATCAAGCCTAGAATACCAGATCTAACCTTAAGTATCCATAGAGATATATGCTACTAGACAAAGCCCTACTACCAAGGCTACAGAATCGGTCAACCTTATCAGGAACTACTTTTGATACTCCAGAATTCACGCTCCACGTATGCCATCATTTTTTAGTAGAACTATTCTTCAGCAGTAGATTGGGTCCCGCCGCTTACAACTACTTCACGGGATCGAGTTACACGTCCAAAAAAGAGGCATGCCATGTTGCATACAACTCGGCCCACATTCCTTGCCTATATATACACCATTTGCCGACTATGGAAACGCATCTTAATCTACTTGAAACTATCGTGGAACCACTAGACTACTTGAAAAGTTTATGGATGTATCCAGAAATGGTCACTCATAATCTTCCTCCAACAATACAAGTATTTTGTGTATAAACCACTTCTTTCTCTACTTTCTTTCAATAAAAAGCGACTGTACCTTGTAATCGACAGTATAAACAGATATTATAAAATGGACATAGGCTAGGATTAAGCCAAACCACTATAATAATTGTTACATGTTCCATGTCTTTATTTACTTTCTTATGCTCTGTGATTGTGATTGTATGTTAAAAGCACACGCTTGGGGGTTAATTGTCACTAGGCCAACTTTTGGCGTCAATAGTTTCGCAAATTACTTCATGGATGGAAGAGATTAACAAACTAAATTAAGAGTTTTCTGGCCATTGTTTTGAGGGGCGACGGCTGAAGCAAAAATTAGGGTTAGGGCTTGTTTTTAGAGGTATTTATGCTATTTGTTTATTATTATTTAATTTATTTGTTACTTCATTGTGAAGTTTCATGCCCGAACTCCAAATAAACCCCAATGACTACCATCCCTAACCAAATATCCCTATTACGGACGCAATGGAATAGGTTTCGTAAGTTGATTCGATCATTTTAATCAGTTTTTCTTGAAAATTAAAATATAACTCCATATAACGTTAAATATTGAATTTCAACTCGCGTTTTAATTTGCCACAACCACATACTAACACAAAAGATTACGAAATTTGAAATTTCGCTATGTTTCACAAAAACCTAGTCTCTTCGAATTTGGAGACCGTTTGAAAAATAACCTTATTACTAGCTTTCTATTAAATTCTAACTGAATTTCAACACGCATTTGAATTTACCACACTTATATACGAACTCCAATTGACTTGAAATTTTCAACTTAACAATAATTCGATATTCTGGATCTGATAAAATTGGTTTCGTCGAAAACGTGGTCGCATGAAAAATGACTATTTTTAAGGCTCAAATAAAACCAATAAAGTTTTAATAAATTCAAAAACAGCTCAATTAAATAATAATGAATTAACATTATCGTATATATCCAAATAAAATATCATATAACTTCAAAACAAACATACTTGGGATTATAACTCGATGTTTTCAAAATTTAAGTCAAATCGATATTCAAATTCATAACAAATCGTCTTTATTTTATATAATAATAAATCATTATAATTTATGAAAAATTTCATAGCAACTTTTTGAAATTTTAATTTGGACATAATTTACAATTTATAACACGAAATCCCAATTTTGTACTTCCGTTAGAAAATTATAATTCATTAGATCCTAATGTTTCTATTTTTACTGAAATCCGACATATATTGAATTCTGTACATTCAATTGAAATTCAAAACTAAATTTTCAGACTACCGCGACCTTACGAATTCATTTTATAATTAATATAACCTTATACATTCAAACTTCATTTTAAATAAATTCTAATTCGTTAATTCTCAAAATAATCGCTTTAAATATTTAAAATCCATTAAAATTATTTAACAATTCATATTTTTATTTGGCTAAAAATATAGGTCGTTACAATCTCCCCCTTAAAAAAAATTCATCCCCGAAAAGGAAGAGGGAACTAAAGGTCGTTTACTTAGCCAACTCAGCCTTCATTCTAACCAACTCAAGTTCTTTAACTTTTCAGTTTCTAAGAACTTTCCAATTTCTCAAAATTTTGCTAACGCCTTAAATTTTCATTTTTTTGCTATAACCTCCTTTGTATGGGTTGATCGGTACAACTACAATTTGCCTCTCAAGGCCCTCATTAATCAAAAAGAAAATCCAAAAGCTAAGCGGTTTTCTGGCTTATAAAATCTTCAAACCTAATCAATATAATAAATATGTACCTTTGTGTTAGGCATGCAATTTTATTCCCCTCCTTAGCTTCCATACAACAACCTGTTTAACATATATACATGTCCAATCTGAACTATTTGTCAATTCAATTCAATTCAATATCAGATTTGATTTGGCTTAACTTACCTTCCATTTTCATTTTGGTTTTATCATTCCAATTAGATAAATTAATTATCAAACATCACAACCAGCAATCAATTGGTTAATTAAATTTCCAATTTATATGTTACTAAAACACATATCTTTTATATACCCAAAGTATAATTTCAAAGTCAAATCACAAACATCAAACTCTAACTAAGTTCTTGGTTCACCAGTCAATTGGAATCGGATAGATATCCCACTTTCGAAACTTGAAAATAAACTTTTGACGCCTAAAATTGTCGTCAACATCCGAGAGTCCCAAAATTTTGGAACTTTTATGTCCAGAGCGGAGAAGCATAAGAGATGCAGTAATAATGTGCGGGAAAGTAGAGGATACAATTATTTATAGTGGTTCGGCCCGTCGGGGCCTACATCCACTTTGAAGGTTGTACTCGATTTTATTCCATTACAACAAGTATAGCAAGATTAATACAAGAAGCTATAATGATTAACAATATCCTCTTAGTCCTTGTTATCGAGCTTCCTTGTTGTCGAGCTTCCTTGCTGAACGAGAGTAGTTGAACAGTTGTTTTTGTTGCATGACCGAGGGATCCGAGGGAAATAGAGTCGAGGCCGAGGGGTCTGAGGGAGGCGGAGTCGTGGCTCGGGTTCGAGGCCCGGGGTCCGAAGGAGGTAGAGTCGAGGCTCGGGGTCCAAGGAAGGCGGAGTCAAGGCTCGGGGTCCAAGGAAGGCGGAGTCAAGGCTCGGGGTCCGAAGGAGGCGGAGTCGAGCCTCGAGGTCCGAGGGAGGCGGAGTCGAGGCTCAAGGTCCGAAGGAAGCAATGTCGAGGCTCGAGGTCCGAGGGAGGCGGAGTCGAGGCTCAGTGTCCGAAGGAGGTGAAGTCGAGGCTCGGTGTCCGAAGGAGGCGAAGTCGAGCCTCGGGGTCCAACGGAGGCGGAGTCGAGGCTCGGGATCCGAAGGAGGCGGAGTCGAGGCTCGGGGTCCGAAGGAGGCGGAGTCGAGGCTCGGGGTCCGAAGGAGGCGGAGTCGAGGCTCGGGGTCCGGAGGAGGCGGAGTCAAGGCTCGGGGTCCAAGGAAGGCGGAGTCGAGGCTCGGGGTCCGAGGAGGCGGAGTCGAGGCTCAGGGTCCGATGGAGGCAGAGACGAGGCTCGGGGTCCGAAGGAGGCGGAGTCGAGGCCTTCTTCTTCTTTATTGAGTGGGAGAGGTGATGACTTAGTTAACAATGTCCTAGAGTTCAGGAAATATCCAAAGGTGGTGTGATGTCCAAAAGCATGGCTAAACCCTCATGAGTATGCTCATGAGCTAAGCATATTCATCTTCTTACTTGTGTGAAGAAGGATGGTGTCTAAGAGGCTTTGGGGAAGAATGTATTCTTCCTAGGAAGCCATTAAAGATTGGGAGAGAGAGCTTGGACCAACCCCTTGAATGTAGGAAGTGAGGGGTTATTTATAGTGGAGAGGTTAGGTGAGGGTAGGTGGGAGTAGGTGAAAAGTGGAAAGGGATAAAAAGATGTGGGGTTTGCATCATGGAGTGGTCAACCAAAAATAGGTGATTGGCGCGTGCCGATCAACTATTTTTAGGTGATCAACATGGCTGGGAGCTTGCTAGGGCAAACTTTGGTTATATCATATCCCAGTGGAGAATGCTCAAGAAATTTGTTTCCCGTTCAACATGCCTAGGAAATTTGTGCCCCATTGTAGGGGTACGAAATTCGTATCCTGAGGAGGTACGAAATTCATACCTATGGGGTACGAAATACATACCCGATGGGGTATGAATTTCGTACCCTGTGGGGTACGAGTTCTATACTAGTTGGCATGGGAGATTCGGGATACGAAGGTGTGGTCGTGGCCTAGTTTTTGGGGGATGCGAGTATCACAGAAGTTGTTGGCTGAATCCTGACTTTGAGTCGATCTGGTGATTCTAGGCAACACACATGTTGATTGAAATTGGATGAATCGGGAGGTCGATCGCTGCCAGGACTGTGGCGCCCTAGACCCCCACCGACGCTGTTCCCGGACCTGCTTGACGGCTCACCTTCGGCTTGGTTGCGGATGGATGCTGACATATGTCGTACCGAAGGGATGTGACATTCTGCTAGTGGCCCGGCTCGAATCTTCTGGTACTAGACCCCTGATCGTGTTTGCAACATTTCTGGGCTATAGTATCATGCGATATGTTGATTCGAGCGTGTCTTGCGTACTTTTGGGAACCAGACCAAAAGGTCGGTTAACATTTTGCCCCTCAAAGTATGTCTTGTGTTAATGGGACATGCTTTGAAGTAAGACAAGTCTGGCGATGGACAGAAAGATCTCCATGCCACTCTTTGTGATGGGTCATGAACTTTCCCTTGAGTGTACGCCTGGAATGAATCGCTTTGGAGTGGTTGAGACGCCTTGTCGAAATATGTTGGTACAGGTTTAGAATTCTGTCATTGTTAAGGGCTTTGACTTGCTTGAATCTCGGCGCTTGGTTTGGAACCTATCCAAGGCATCTAATTTCTGTAGATTAAAGACATCAAATGTTAGTTGTCGACTCCGATTGCATTAAAGTGCAAACGGTTCGTTATCGGGTCATAATTGCGTATGCAATCACAAGTTTGCACGTGGTTTCATGCAATGCGATGCGATCTGAGTTAGAATAGGTAACATGAAGGTAAATTGTACGCCATGGGCTTGTGATCGCGCAATTTACCTTTCGAAAAGTTTTCAGGTTGAGAGGTGATCGTCTGGTGTGCATACTTGATAAAGCTTGTGAGCACCCATCTGATTAACGAGTCAAGTCGGTCTGCTCGGTTGAGACTTCGAAAGCGTGTATGTGTGGTCATCGATGTGGCTCGGGCGCGCGATCGCCTGATGTGGTTGTCGAACCATCATTGGGATGGAGCTTTGATTGTTTGGAGTATCCGCTGAATCACTCGGATTTGCGAGCCCAAAGTCGTTCAATGATCCGAGCTGGTCCCAATGATCAAAGTTTTGGCAATTCGTATATGTGAATGCTGTTGTTAGGACAATACTCGACATATGTTGTGGAATATATTCATATAGATTTTAATTTGAGGCGAGGTCGGACCCAAATGCTAAGCGCATGCACTTTGAAGATTAGGCATTTGGTGAGTACACGAGTGGTCGTTGAGCCATGATTGATTTGGTGGTTGGGGCTTCGAAGATAAGTTAATGTAACCGTAACCTGGTGTACGATCCTGAATTCCGACCCCAAAACGCTTGTTTGGAGCATGTCGATCCCCTGATTGTAGTTGCTTCCTTTCTTCTCTTCTCCGGACAGAAAATTAACTTAAGGCATGGAGAATACAAAAATACTTCTTTTGTACTTTGGATGTTTGAGTTGTTTTTAAGTTTTCAGGAGAAGGGAAGAGAGATATGAAAAGTGAGAGGGGTTTTGGGATTGGCACTCAAGGACGTGGAGCGGTGGATTTTGGGAAACGAGATTAGGAGTTCAGATAAAAGTCACCAAGTATGTGTGGGAGCACGAGCATAACTTCGCACTTTGATGACTTCGCTGAGTCTTGGCTTCGAGCTTGAGCTAGTGAACTTGGACCTTTGAAGGGTGTTGCGCGGTCGGATCAGGATTAGTGAGTTATGACCCTATGGCATAATAATCGAGGAATGGACTTGTCTGGACTGGTGGCTCATATGTGCACATAGGATATGGACACATAGTTGAGCCGTTAGTCTCGGGATCTGATCCGTAACCCAATCACGATGTAGTCGCGTTTTGACTGAAGCGTCGTACTGGTGGTTGGTGATAGCCATAGCATTAGGTGTTGAGGCTAATGGTTGTCATCGTGTTCTGTGATGTTTTCTTTTGTGAAATCTTGGTACTGATGGAACATTAAAAACTTTGGAGGCCTAGATTTTGGTTCTGGACTGCCTTTTCGTGAGGTGAAGGTACTCTCAAGATAGTGCCTCCGAGAGCTGTGGTGAAGATGATGCAAGTGCGTGAACTTAAGGGGATCTTCCTGGTACTGACCGAAGGTCAGAAGCTTCTGAGACCCGAGCTATCAGATCTGAGTCACCCTCGTTACGAGGTAGACCTTCTCTTAAGGAATGGTTACTCTGAAGCTTGCGGCGATGGTCGCGCCGGTGCAAGAATTTGGTAGCGGGCTGCCCCCGAGCCCGTGTTCTTGTCAACTAAAGAGGATGCGAGTGCTAAATACTAAAAAACCAAATAATTGTGTCTTTTGTTCTGCAGCCTCCTTGGAGAGGAGGCAATACAAGGTTTTGCCCTCATGCCTTCTCCTACATCTGGGTCTGGATTGGGGTTATAGTGAGAATAACCCAGAGAGGTAGGAGTATCCGAGGATACATTCTCGGACGTGGATTTGGGATCCAACATTTATAAGAGTCTTCTCGAAGGAGGAGAAGTTGTGGAAGGCCAAAGTGTTCAGGTGACGAGCGTAGCTGTTGCGAGTGTGCAAACACTGCAAGTTATGGTGGAAGATCAAAGAGCCTGGCTGGTGGCACAGTCAGAGGAACCGGAGGGGAAGAGAAACAGGAAGAGGTTGTCGCACAAGACGTATGGGCACAGGCTAGACATGATGTTGAGGAGAAATTTGTCGTTGGCAGTGGCGAGGAAGTAGGTCGATGCTGAGGCGGAGAAGGAGAGGACAGAAGTGGCTCTGGAAAGAAAGGGTCCATCACTGGTGATGACCGGCCTGGTGACGAACCTGTGCAAAAATAAAAGAAAGGAGAGGAATGAGTAGCATTAGTAATCCTTATGGAAATTATAAATACTTTGGGTTAGGTAGACCGATAGTATATGCGAGTGTAGCCCTCGCTTTTGGTCCCCAAAGACTTGCCGTGGTTTTCATAAACACCCTATCATCAGAAAGAAAGATGTTAGACATGTAGTTTGTTTAGTGTGTGTGTGTGTGGAAATGAAATATGAATTAGTAAAGATCACAATTTATGTCAAGTGTTCAGAGGTTCTTCTCATGTTTTCCAGCATCCTGCACTTCCATAAGCATACTTATTGTTACATTTAACAAAAACGCGATCGGAGACCACGCTCTAGGTTGATTCTAGAGGGGTGAGATAGAGCGTCGGTTTCAGTAACTTTCCCTCAGCTCAGGAAACCCATAGTTGCAAAACCAGGCTAGTCACCTGCAGTTTTGGGATGCCCAAAGTAAGTCCCAAGTAGAGCGAAGACGTAGGAAGTTGACTAGTCCGGTGGGTGTTAGAGACTGCGGAATGGATCGTTCAGGCAAAGCAAACACTAGAGGGGGGTGAGTAGTGTTTGTAAGACTTCAAACAAAACTAAAAACTAGAGAGAACTATGGGATGAATCAAACACCACAAACACAACCACAGACACAGATTCAAACATAGATGCAAAATAAACAAAAATAAAAGGGCAGAAAGGGAAAGAACACACTGGAATTTATATTGGTTCAGATCACTCCTACATCCAGTCCCGCATAACGCTGGATTGTGCAGAGTTTAATTACTATTTTCAAATAGCCAAATACAACCTCCTTGATTTCATGGCTCAACAAGGAGACATCGACTCCTATCCCTTGATTTCACAGCTCAACAAGGGCACACCGACTCCTATTCCTTGATTTCATGACTACAAGGATAAACCGATTAATCTTTGACTTACAAACAGGGTCTTTAAACCAAGCAATTACAAAACAGCCCTATAACTCTTCAATAGCACTTGATTCAGAGAGTAGAGAGTGTAGAGAGAAGAAGTTTGACCAATTCAGAAGTGAATTCGGCAGACTATAAGTGTAAAAACCATAAAAATGAAGAATAACAATGATAGGATGAAAGAGGATGAAGATGGAGAAGAAAAGATGTTAGAAAATTCGGTTTTAACCTCTTTTTATAGAGAATGAAGTTTTGCAACGGTTCTGAAGCGTTTCAAATAGTGAAAAGACACTTCCCTTCAAAATTAGAAAAATACCTGCTATATGTCGACATATATATTTTGCTATGTCGACATAGTCATGTGTAATTTTCATTTTCAAAGCATTTTTCAAGTATTTTATATAAAATTAATTTTGAAAACTCTTGAGTAAAATTCTAATGTTGTAAATCAATATTATATGATAGAAAAACATACGAAAACATAATTTTAAACTATATAAATATATTTATAAAATTATAAGATTTTAAACTATATGAAATATAAATAAAGTGTATACAAAAACTTAAGTTTGAAAAACAAAGAAGAATAATAATAGAAACAAATATAAAAACAAAATAGAGAGGATTGAGAAAAGAATTGGAAAATCGAAATTTGAATTTGAATTTGAATTTGAACCTAAAGTGCTATTTAGAGTCTTACAACATCTAGACCCTATAATTATATTAATCTTGAACTCTTGAAATCTTGATTGCTCATAAGTCTGGAAATTTCTCTGATCTTTGAATCTCTATTATCTTTATAACTGTACAGTCTTCAGTAATATTTCCTGTATATAATTCCTGCACACACACACACACACACACACACACATATATATATATATATATATATATATATATATATATTCTATACAAAAAGTGTTAGCATATATTTTACAATCAATGATAATTGAAATAAGGCTGTTGTCATCAAAATTCCATTCTCCAAAAATATCCCCCTTTTTGATGACGACAACCTTAGTTTTTAAAATATCATACCTGCATATACCTGTTTGATGATGTTCCTCTAATATACCCTCTGTCTATAAGTTTCCTATAAATTATTCCTATATTTTAAAATTTCTCCCCCTTTGGCATTATCAAAAAGAAATTTTAAAGATACTCCCCCTGAATCCTATAACTATCCAAATAATTCTTATACCTTTCTAAAAGTACTTCCCTGAGTCCTAAATCTGTAATCATAAAATACTCCCCCTAAATCCTATATCTATCTATTAATATTCTATTATAGTATTCTATATAATTATCCCTGATTCTATGATACCCTTATATCTCCCTCTAACTCTATGATTCTAAGCCTAAAAGATTATAAATCCTAGTAAAATTATGACTATGCTAGTCTAATAGAAGAATAATAATCAAGGCAATATGATCAATGTTTATAATTAATTCTAACAATCAATCCAAACAAGCAATTAATTCAAACAAGCAATTTAAGAAATCTATTTAAGTAATTAATTCAAGCTATCAATGTAAGCAATCAGCCAAATCAATCAAATTAAATAACATGTGTTAATAAACACTTCTTGAACCTAAAAACTATAAAACTCCCCCTTAATATAATACAAGACTAAACCTCCCATTGTTAGGGGTCATCACTAACCAGTGGCCTAGCCTACACTCTAGTCCCCTTAAAACTATAATAAGACCTTAATCTAGACTTAGAAATAACTCTGATAAGATATCCTTAAAATTATGATATAAGTATTGTAATTCAATCCAATCAATTCAAGTTTTGTTGTCACAAAACATCAATTCAAACAAGAAACCAAACATTTCTTGTAACTTCTATTTATCCTAAAACCTATAAATCTCCTTTGAATACTTAAGTATATTTCCAACAAACCTACCAACCACTAATGAAATTTAACCATGTCAAGTAAGTAAATCAAGTTATTCAAGCCAAACAATCAAACCAAATAAGTCAATCAATTCAATTAAATTAATTAAGACAAAGTAAATATGTTATGTATTTAATTAATAATCCTATATTTCTATTAAAAACTTTTCGTACTATATACTTGTTATGTGTGGAGTTAAAGTTAACATGTAATGCAGTGTGTGAAGTATGTTGATTATAATGAAGTATGAAATGTATGTCATATGCAAAAAAAATATGAAAAGCAACTTATAGTGTAAATAATCTTGATTTGAAATGCAGTTGTAATTTATAGTGATGATATGAAATAAGATGTATAATAATAGTATGTAGAATGATTTGGTGATAATATCTATTTAGGTAAAATATATTCAAAGTACTATCCAACTATTATAAATTATTTGAATCAAACAAAGATAATGTTAATTTATGTACTTAGATTTTAATGAAATTGATTAAAAGAATAATAAAGATAAGAGTTTAATTTAAAAAATATTCATGATAAGTAGTAAAATATTAAGAAAAATCATGTAGTTAAATAATATTAGTAGGGTAAATATTGTAAAAATTGAAGATCTTTCTAAAGAGAATATAAAATTTGTATAATATAAAGTATGCTAATAAACATATATTCATAAGTATATATAATAGTAATTTAAAAAGAAGTTAAAGTTTAATTTATGAGATATACATTAATATTTTGATACAAATCAATTTTGAATTTAAATTTCAGAAATCAAAACATATTTATTTGCAAAAAAAAACATTTATATTTTAGAAGGAAACATTATAAAGGAATCTATAAAACTTCTTATATTTAAACTACTTAAAAAATCATGTATATATATTTCTTTATGTTAAGTTAAATATACAAGTTTTATAAATCTTAATAGGAAGTCAAAATAAGTATTAAGTTACAAATAGTATTTTTGATAATGTAAACAAAAATTGTTATGAAATCATAAGAATAATAAATAAGTTAACCTATGCATGTTTAAACTATATAAAAGATGAATAAATTTATATTTTATAACAATATCAAAAAGGTATATAACTAGCATTTTCTAATTGAAAAAGAAGGACGGAAGTTTGAAAGTTAAAATTTTTGAGACAAAAAAATTGAATTTCATTCTATAAGATGATATGTTGACATATAGATATATGTATGTTGACATATATGTATTATTTCAAAGAGAATATGGTTTTGTGACTTTGATTTTAAAATATCGATTTATATTTCAGGTTTAACTATTTCCTGAAATAATATTAATCCTTACAAACATCCAAAATTTATTTTATTACGTTAATTTTATTATAATTATTTTTGAATTTCAAATTTCAAATTTCAAATTTGAATTTCAAATTTCAAATTTGAATTTCAAAATTAAAACAAAGCAAAGCAAGAAAAACATTCATTCAACCAAAAATTTAAAAATTAATTAAGCCGTACCCAGTTTTTAGATCCATTTCTTTGATAATCTCTGAATTCTGAATTGATCTTCTGGAATTTGGTAATGAGATCTTCTCTATTGCGATGGGCTCGTTTTTCTGATCAGGATAGTGTATTCATTTGCTGAATTTGAATATCGTATGAGAAAGAAATCGAATATTTAGTAGTTCAACCAACTTGGTGCTAAAATTTTGAACTTGAATTTTGAATTAGAATGAATGGACACTTCAGCTACTATATAAAGGCCCAAAAGTCATGTCTCTTCATAACTACTCCTCCTCTTCTTCTTCCACTCGTTTTTCACTTTTAATCAAACTTTCAGGAGGCATAACTTCTTCGTTTCTTAACAGAATTATACGAAATTAGCGGCAAATCGAAGAGGAATTCGAGGACTATGATCTAGTAGCAGTTTAGGAATGAATTTGGATGGTATTGGGGTGCAGTAAGTCAAAACAGTAATAGGCATGCATAAAATTCCGTAATAGTTTTTAGTTTTGAATCGCCAGCTTCAATCTGCCATATCTCACTTAATTTTGATTGGAATTTGACGCTCTACCCATCAAATCGACTGCGAGAACTAGAACTACATTCAAAGAAATGATTTGGGATAAAATGGTCTAACGTGTGGATGCAATTTGAAGATAACCGTCTATAGTTTTCATTTCCTTCTTTATTTATTCACCAAATCCTCATTTGATCATTACTTGATCAATTCTTGATGGAATCTTATGAAACCAACGAAATTACGAAGCAAATGAAGAGAAGTACAGCATGAAGATAAGTTGTAGATGAAAATCCAAAGTTGTAAATTGATCTGCTACCCATTTCTTTGCTGATTTATATTATATATACCCATTTCTTCTTGATGTCTCTTCACCAACCATCGTTACTCTTCTCCTCTTTTTGATTTCTTTTCAAATTTTAAATTTTCAATAACCACCATTTTGGAATTTGAATTTTCAATTGCCACCATTTGAAATTTGAATCATTAACAGCCACGTCACCCATCTTTTCAGAGTTTGAATATCCATTAGCCATATAACACTTCTTTTTCCTGTAAAACAACACAACTTTTCAAAGAATCAAGTAACTTTTCAAATAACTAACAACAAAAATATCATGATATATTAAAATTTTCAAGAATTTCAAAATTTTAAATTTCAAAAATCAAATCATAGTAACTTATTTTTTAAATAAAATTGAATATAGACTTATCTAATATTGGTGCAATACATAAATTTAAACTAGTGTTATAAATCATTTCAAAATTTGCCATTTAAAATTTTCAAAAATCAGATTATGAACTTCTAAAAGACCTTGCTTTGATACCAATTGTTAGGGACTGCGGAATGGATCGTTCAGGCAAAGCAAACACTAGAGAGGGTGAATAGTGTTTGTAAGGCTTCAAACAAAACTAAAAACTAGAGAGAACTATGGGATGAATCAAACACCACAAACACAACCACAGACACAGATTCAAACAAAGATGCGAAATAAACAAAACTAAAAGTGCATAAAAGGAAAGAACACACCGGATTTTTTCTGGTTCAGATCACTCCTACGTCCAGTCCCGCACAACGTTGGATTATGCAGAGATTTATTACTATTTTCAAATAGCCAAAAACAACCTCCTTGATTTCACGGCTCAACAAGGAGACACCGACTCCTATCCCTTGATTTCACGGCTCAACAAGGGCACACCGATTCCTATTCCTCTATTTCACGGTTACAAAGATAAACCGATTAATCTTTGACTTACAAACAGGGTCTTTCAACCCAAGCAATTGCAAAACAGCCCTATAACTCTTCAATAACACTTGATTCAGATAGTAGAGAGTGTAGAGAGAAGAAGTTTGATCAATTCAGAAGTGAATTCGGCAGAGTATAAGTGTAAAAACCATAAAAATGAAGAGGAATAATGATAGGATGAAAGAGGATGAAGATGGAGAAGAAGAGATGTTAGAAACTTCGGTTTTAACCTCTTTTTATAGAGAATGAAGGGTTGCAACGGTTCTAAAGCGTTTCAAAAGTGAAAAGACACTTCCCTTCAAAATTAGAAAAATAGCTGTTATATGTCGACATACATATTTTGCTATGTCAACATAGTCATGTGTAATTTTCATTTTCAAAGCATTTGTCAATTATTTTGATATAAAATTAATTCTGAAAATTCTTGAGTAAAATTCTAATGTTGTAAATCAATATTATATGATAGAAAAACATATGAAAACATAATTTTAAAGTATATAAATATATTTATTAAATTATAAGGTTTTAAACTATATAAAATATAAATAAAGTGTATATAAAAACTTAAGTTTGAAAAACAAAGAAGAATAATAATAGAAACAAATATAAAAACAAAATAAAGAGGATTGATAATAAAATAGAAAAATAAAATTGAGAGGGTTGAGAAAAGAATTGAAAAATCGGAATTTGAGTTTGAACCTGGAGTGATAATTTAGAGTCTTACAAAATCTAGACTCTATTGTTATATTAATGTTAAGCTCTTGAAATCTTAATTACTCATGAGTATTGAAATTTCTCTGATCTTTGAATCTCTGTCATCTTTATAATTGTACAGTCTTTATATTTCCTGTATATAATTCCTACACGCACACACTTATATATATATATAACATATATGTATATATATATATTCTAAACAAAAAGTGTTAGCATATATTTTATAATTAATGATAATTGAAATAAGGTTGTTGAACTCCATTCTCCAACAGTGGGGCCCTCTCCCATCGTTCATTCGGGTTATTAGCGCATGTGTCGTTTATTCGCTGAAAGAGAATCCCGAATCATCAGCTCGTAGGGTCCGATCGTGGCCATGGGCTACCCCTAAGCCTTGAGAGCTTCGGGGAAGAAACGATTTAAGGTCGATGATAATTGAAATAAGGTTGTTGAACTCCATTCTCCAACAGTGGGGCCCTCTCCCGTCGTTCATTCGGGTTATTAGCGCATGCGTTGTATATTCGTCGAAAGAGAATCCCGGATCATCATCCCATAGGGTCTGATCGCAGCCATGGACTACCTCTATGCCATGAGAGCTTCGGGGAAGAAACGATTTAAGGTCGGTCTCGGTGTTGTGCCAAGATTCGACCGGCACCCGTAGTCAGGTGAGAAGTTTGCATCACTCTAGTTTGGCTATTGGGTGGCCCTAAGTCTCATGGAACTTGGGCAAAGAACGATTTATCCTCAGTCTCAGTGCAGGGCCGAGGTTCGAGTTAGTGATTATTTATACTCGTTCACGTCGCGGACTGGCGATTTGAGTAGAGTTTCCAGCTCATGTGCTCAGGGTGTCAGTCGTAGCCAGTATTGTTTGGCCTTGATGTTGGCTCGAGGTTCTGATGGCGGCACCGGCTCCCGTGCTCGGGGTGTCGATGCGGAAATTGAATGTTTGTATGCAAGCTGGTTGTCAGGACTAACCAAACGTGCCATGTGCGGAGTTTAAAAAAAGGGATAGGAAGCTGAACATCATTTCTACTAATAACTTTGGCTGTAATAGCCTTTATAATGCCTTGAATTGTTAGAAAACAAAACATCGTTGGAAATCATAAACAACTGTGTACTAAGTTATGTAAAGTAGCAGCGGAGATGATCGTTGTTCCATGCTCTTGGGAGTTTGGATCCATCCACGTTGCGAGTTTGAAAGTTCCATCGCTGAGCTTCCGTTGTATGGAGTACGGGCTTTCCCAACGAGGAGCGGGGCCTGCTGGTGGAGGAAAGACTCGTTTGAGGACGAGGTCACCGATGTGCATTCGAGTGGACCTCCGCTTAAGCTTCCAGTCGTGCCTCCAAATGGACGGAGCATTAGTTAGAGGAGGATGGCTACGATATAGCGAAGAGGAGGTGTGTCTTGGAGAAGGGGCTTTGCTTTTCGTTTTCATTTTTTTTCCGCAGGCTTATATATAGGCCGGAATGAGGCGTCTATTCATGAATGGGTGGTTCTATTTGAATTGCAACGGTAATGACTATTGAAAAGGTTGCGACCCTTTACCAATAAACATTTTCGTCGGCATTTGCGCCCAAGGTCCTATCTTTTGACCTTTAAACACTAATGTCTATGCTTTTTTATGCTATTGAATCATCTCTCTCCCCTCCTTTTTTTATGGGCGAGCTAACGGTGTTAATGAGTCGATGGCCAATATCTCCGATTATAACCTCGGAGATTGTTGTATCATAGAGGACGGTCGTAGGGCTGACGGAGGATTGGTACTCTCGAGTCTGCTTCCGAACGTGCCTCCGGTAGTGCTTCCCAGCGGGGGCCCTGCTGATTGGAGGGGGGTCGGGAGCGCCGTATGAAGGAAAAAAGGGGCCATGGCACAACGAAGAGGAGGTGTCTTTTATAGGAGAAAGTTCACTTTTAGTTTCTATTTTGCTTCCGACGAGGGAGGCAGAGGCAGGCAGGAGTTGCAAGCTGGTATCTCCGATGACAACCTAGAGGCAACTGCACCGTGGAAGCTGTAGTCCTGATGAGCGGGGGTGACGTCTTGAGGGATTAATTGTCGGTCGAGGTCCTGTTTAGTGGGAATCTTTGATGAGCGCTGAGTAGCTTGGAGATCCCATGCGGATGAGTTTCTCGAGGTTGTCTTGCAAGTGGTGAAACATGTTCGTGTTGTGTCCGCGGATGATGTAGAACTGACATTATCCTATAGAGTCCCTTGGTGTGCTCATCGGACTTTCAGGTCTTGGCCTTTTGTATGGTTGGGAATTGCAGGTTGTGAGATAGATTTTCTCGGGGGTGTCGCTGAGAGAAGTATAACTGCGGAAAGACAGGAGTCGAAGATGCTTCCTTTCATTGTTGCGACTACCTTTAACGTTGCCAACATGGGCAAGATTGCGCAGAGCAATAGAATTAGAGTTGTTGGATCTCTAGGGATGGTCACGATGCAGGATGTTGAAGGTAGAAGCTCGATTCCTTTGTGCTAGATTTCAGCATAGGAAGTAGTCGGCGTTGATGCCGAAGATCTCCTAAGTCTTTGATTGCTTTTGATCGGTCCATGCTCTAAGTTCGGAATCAGGTGGTATGCCTTTTGTAAGCTGGACAAGTGTGATTCGAGGAGTAGGTTTCTCGACTTCGGCCAAGGCAGTGTTAGATCTTGCAAGTTAGCCTTTGAGAGTTTTCATGGGTGCCTTGGTAAATGTTCGAGACTGAGCGAATGTCTCTGGGTATCGCGGTGTGCATCCTGGATTGCGCGACCAATCTCCTGACGAGTTAGTCCAGAGTTGAGATAGTTCAAGGTGGAAGTCGAGAGAACCATAATAGAGCCATCTTCGGTAAGGATGGAGAAACACTTGCATTTTATGGTGTCGGTGACACGTAATGAACCCATGTGCCATTTGTGGCGGTTAATGAAGCTTCGAAGATCCTAGCTTACTTGAGTAAGGAATAAATGCTGGTATGTCGAAGTGCTTGCACCGTTCGGTATAAAGGATAGCTGGAGTAAATGGGTTATGCCTCGGGCTGGTTTCCCGCCTAGCTCTTTATGGCGGTCGTGATCCAGTTGAGGAGTTTAGAGCCTAGCGCGTCTTTTCGAAGGGAGGTCTTTGCCATTCCGTGAGTCTTCCACCTTTATTATACTTCGTGGATGTTGGCTGAGGTGAACTTGGGTCCAGTTGGATGTTAGAAGCATAGACGAAAAGTCTGGACTCATAGCAGCTTGAGTCCGCCTAGCGGTGGCTTGAGCATTATTCCCTTAGTCGAGATTAGGTGCAAGGCGGGAACGGTCGGGATGACGCCTTCCATTTTTGATGGATATTCTAACATTTCCAATATTAGAGGTCAGTTGTACCATCATAGAATGCCGCATATGGCATGTTGACGTATCGGGGCTGCTCATCTTCATGTACGATCCTAGTGAAGGGATTACGCCTCGAATGGGCTTCCCACGAGTTGTTGGTGTTCCTTCGCATATCTTTTATGATTATTTGAACCATGTCAGGGAGATGTGTAGGATGGGGATATTCTAGTGGAGCCCATTAATTTTGGCGCACTTCGGGAGTTCTATTCCGTGGACGTCTTCTGTAGTACACATCTGGCTTTCCCTTTTCCATGTCATTGACATCGATGGTCTGGTTTTGGTAAGGCTGGCGAGGTTGAACGGGCTGGTGTGCACCCATATGTCGAATGCACCTTGTGAAGTGAGCAGTTGGGTCCTTACGACCATCATAAGTATCCAAGACTAGTAGCTTGAAATCAGGCGGGTCACGAGAGTTCCAGTAATCTAAGGAAAGCAGGCGGCGAGTCACACAATCCATACCTTTAAGAGAAGCACCACTCAAATGCACCGATGGATGACATCCGCGATCTCAGACCCATCTCCGAAAGAACGTAGTTGATCCAATTTGTCCGAAGCAGCACTGCTGTCCCCAGTGTTTAAGTCCAAGTTGAGAATCAGTTGATTGAGAAGGAAGTTTGGTTGGATTCCAACTTGAGGGGTCACGTCGGGCGTAACCTTGAATTCTGGAACCGCGGGAGCACTACCATCCAAAGCTGTGCGCATTGCCGCTTGAGCAACATTTCTGACTACGGACCCGCAACCTGACCAACCAAAGTGTTACAGGCTAGAGCAACATCGAGATTCGGGTGCCCCCGAGTGTGGTGGAACTGGAACCGTTCCGAGGAGCAGCGTCGGCCAGCTGGTTAGTTTTTGGGGTTGCTTCCAAGTCCTGAGTCGCGGGTGGACGAACGTTGGTACTTGTCCCAATAGTGTACGTCAGGATAGTCAACATTGAAGTACTTCATATTTTGTTTTCAATTCGAGAGAGGAAGGTATTGAAAGCCTCTTCCAACCGCTCAAGTCGAGCTTTCAAATCTATGGCAAGATTCTTATTCATTTCATTGATGCCTTCCCAAGTGACGTAATTCGATGGAGGTCCGGCCGAGGAGAGTTCTTGACTTCCTCCCCTTTCTACACCTTGAGCTTTGATTATAGCATCAAGCTTCATATGCTTAAACATCATGATGAGAAGCGAGTAATTGAGTCATAGTCGAGAACCGAAGACAAAATCTGAAGACGGGTCAGTGGAACTTATCCCCAAAATTCTGTCATTTGATTCTTTGTTGCTTAGCCATCGTAAACAGACTCGACCACAGGTTTCAGAATGAACCTAAGGCATGTCGAAGTTGAGATGGGAAATTGCGACAAAGACACAAACCTGGGTTCTCTTCCTGATGTGTTCCTTCTTGATGTGAAACGGGAGATGACTCATTGAGCGTGTCGCTGGACCAACTCCATGTTTTACCTAACTGGGGCTTTGAACCATCGCTCGGTTTAGCTACACTTGAGCTACCAAGGCCTCAGGGGCCGGAGGTAATGCCACATCAGCAGTTGCTAATATATCGGAAAGAAATCGCTCATGGACCGGAGTGACTTGGTTATCATTAGATGGTTCTCCAATGATAGATTCCTTTTTCTCGCCATTGCTAACGAGTTTGCTCGGTGGATAAGATGAAATCCGAATAGCACTAACAAATTTGTGGTTAAGGATCAATGGGAAAAATCGGCTTCATCGAGTTTGAGCGAAGGCATAGTTTGATGGAGCCTGAACATCCCAAGTCTTGGTGACTGAATAGAAGGAAAGGCAAGGTTTCAATTCCTCGAAGGAAGTGATAGAAAGTCGACCGTAGGTGCGCTCTTTACTCCCTCTTCTTAGCGCGCCAAATGTTGACTCCTAAAATTGTCGTCAACATCCGAGAGTCCCAAAAATTTGAAACTTTTATGTCCAGAGCGGAGAAGCATAAGAGATGCAGTAATAATGTGCGGGAAAGTAAATGACACAGTTATTTATAGTGGTTCAGCCCATCGGGGCCTACGTCCACTTTGAAGGTTGTACTTGATTTTATTCCATTACAACAAAATATAGCAAGATTAACACAAGAAGCTATAATGATTAACAATATCCTTTTAATCCTTGTTATCGAGCTTCCTTGCTAAGAAAGAGTAGTCAAGTAGTTGTTGTTGTTGCATGACCGAGGGATCCGAGGGAAACAGACTCAAGGCCGAGGGGTCCGAGGGAGGCGGAGTCAAGGTTTTAAATCTCGAATATCGGTCGTGTTTCGTCTCGGGGGTTTTATAGACTCGGTCTCGTATTGGGGGAGATCTCGGACGAGATGAGTCTAACTAGAGTTCGTCTCGGATTTTCATCTCGGGTCTGAAAGTTCATATCGAAACAATCTCAGGGTACACGATATGTTAAAAACGATATTTTAACAAAATGATTTTTATGAATGTTATCAAAAACATAGTAACTTAAACGTAAAATGCGAAATAACTTTATTATTCTTTATTTTGCGAAAGATCATTCATACTCTAAATTGTAATATGCTTAAAATAGGAATATTGTTAGAAATGGAACATTAAAAAGGATCCAAAACATTAAAAAATTCAGCATATATAGACTATAAAATACATAATTTCATAAGTAACGTGTATGTAAAAGGACGAACACGAAAATCATAAGCATTGTAAAACATATACGAACATACAATGTAGTCATTTATCATGCAAAATGTAAAATAACAAAAGATTGATATGGCTAGATTTGAGTTTTTTAATTATAGTTCTAGTTCATGAAAAAATTTAAATTTTAACCAACAAAACTAAGATCATGGACGATATTCCAGTATATCATCTCGGTCGATATATCGTTCGATATTGCAATATCTCGGGCAATATATTCGAAAGGAGATTTAGAGCGATATTTGTTGTTTTGTTTCGGAATTAGCCCAAAATGAGATCTCATAGGAGATCTCAGGGAATATTTGCGAGATTTGAAACAATGGGCAGAGTCGAGGCTCGAGGTCCGAGGGAGGCCGAGTCGAGGGTCGGGGTCCGAGGGAGGCGGAATCGAGGCTCGGGGTCCGAAGGAGGCGGAGTCGAGGCTCGGGGTCCAAAGGAGGTGGAGTCAAGGCTCGGAGTCCGAAGGAAGTGGAGTTGAGCCTCGAGGTCTGAGGGAGGCGGAATCAAGCCGCGGGGTCCGAAAGAGGCGGGGACAAGCCTCAAGGTCCGAGGGAGGCGGAGTCGAGGATCGGTGTCCAAAGAAGGCGGAGTCGAGGCTCGAGGTCCGAGGGAGGTGGAGTAGAGGCTCGAGGTCTGAAGGAGGCGGAGTCGGGGCTCGGGGTCCGAAGGAGGCAGAGTCGAGGCTCGGGGTCCAAAGGAGGCGGAGTCGAGGCCCGAGGTCCGAAGGAGGCGGAGTCGAGGCCCGAGGTCCGAAGGAGGCGGAGTCGAGCCTCGAGGTCCTAGGGAGGCAGAATCGACCCTCGAGGTCCGAGGGAGGCGGAGTCGAGGCTTGGGGTCCGACGGAGGCGGAGTCGAGGCTCGGGGTCTGAGGGAGGCGGAGTCGAGGCCTTCTTCTTCGTTGAGTGGGAGAGATGTTGACTAGGTCAACAATGTCCGAGAGGCCCGGAAATATTTGGAGGTGGTGTATTGTCCAAAAGCATGGCTAAACCCTCATGAGTCTAAGCACATTCATATTCTTCCTTGTGTGAAGAAGGATGGTGCCTCGGAGGCTTTGGGGAAGAATGTCTTCTTCCTAGGAAGTCACTAAAGATTAGGAGAGAGAGCTTGGACCAACCCCTTGAATGTAGGAAGTGGTGGGGTATTTATAGTGCAAAGGTTATGTAAGGGCAGGTGGGAGTAGGTGAAAAGTGAGAAGGGATAAAAAGGAGAGGGGTTTGCTCCATGGAGTGATCAACCAAAAATAGGTGATTAGCATGTGCCAATCAACTATTTTTAGGTAATCAACATGGACGGGAGCTTGCCACGGCAAGCTTTGGTTATGCCGTATCCCAGAGGAGAGTGCTCAGGAAATTCGTATCCCATTGCATATGACCAAGAAATTCATACCCCATCGTAGGGATATGAAATTTGTACTCGGTGGGGTACGATTCTCGTACCCTATAGGGTACGAGTTCTATAATAGTTTGCATGGGAGATTCGGGATACGAAGGTGTGGTCGTGGCCTAGTTTTTGAGGGATGTGAGGATAACGAAAGTTGTTGGTTGTATTCTGACTTTGAGTCGATCTGGTGATTCTGGGCAACGCACTTATTGGCGGAAATCGGATGAATCGTGAGGTCGATCACCGCCGGGACTATGGACCCCCGGACCCCCACCGGCACTACGCACGGACCCGCTTGATGGCTCGCCTTTGGCTCAGAGCACGGCTCGCCTTCGGCGGTGGATGGGTGCTGATAGATGTCGTACCCAAGGGATGTGACATTCTGCTAGTGGCCAGGCTTGAGTCTTCTGGAACTAGACCCCTGATAGTGTTGGCAACACTTTTGGGCTGTAGTATCACACAATATGTTGAGTCGAGCGTGTCTTGCATACTTTTGGGAACCGGACCAAAAGTTCGGTTAACATAAACACTAACAATGTTGCAATCATCATCAGAATCATCTCGGACGACAAGAGTGTTATTCTATATCTATCTAGTATATTTGAGACTTCATTTGTACGTTCGCGAGGCGTATGTGCAAAAATTTCTTATACTCGATAGTCCAAACTCAACATCAAATAAAATATTCAAATTCTTATTATAAGATATATAATTTTTAAAAACTAGATTTATTTTTGTATATAATACTCTTCCGACTCATTCCAGGATACTACTGATTTCATCTCTAACGAGTTATTCTTTTATAGGGTATTATTAATCTTATCTCTGATGATTCTCTTATCTTATTCTAATGCGTCGTATCCTCAAAGCTTTCTAAACCAAAGCTCTGATACCACCTGTAACGACCCGCACTACCGATTGCCCCAAGCCGATAATCCAACCAACTAGAAACTTTCTCAAAGGTGGATTGTTATGAGGATACAACACATCGAAACACAGAACAAAAAAACATTTCGTTGTTATTACAATAATTTTACATCAAAGTATAAGAATATCATAGTACAGATGATAGATACATAGTGAAAAATATCAGAGAATAATAAAGTACAATACATAGCAACATAAATATACACAACGGAAGATAATCAAATAATTCAGAGGAAAACTCCAGCTATAATCCAGGATCCTGTAATAAACATATTTGCAAAAACCAAAACTACAAGTTGTCCGTGTGGAAAATATGGGCACCCAGAGTTTAGGTGGGAAATAATAGACTCCAGTTCAGTCAGAGTTTGAAGAGCTTTTAGAGTATTCAAGTTATGATTCCAAATCATTAATTTTGCTGGTCAACTCAAGATTTTTATAATCTAGAGATTTGTTTTTCTGTTGGAGTTTATCAATAGATTTAGTTAAATTGTTACACATGTAAACTAAATTTTCATAAGGAAAATCTCCTGTTGAGTCTCCATCGCTATCATCATCTGTTTCTCCTTTCAGGCATATTTCTAAACCTGAGTTGACCTTCTGAGGTTTTGAGCAGTTGTCGTCTTTTCCATACAACGTACTGAGAGTATTCTAGATTTCCTGTGAAGTTAAACAATGGAAGATAAGGCCATATTGGCCATCATCAAGATAAAAATATAAAATATGTGTAGCACGAGAGTTAAATTCAATGTCATTCCTATCTACGATATCGTACCATTAATAACAACATCCCAACATTTAATATTAACATGTTTTAAATAGGATTCTATTTTTGATTTCCAATTTAAAAAATTTGTACCATTAAAAATAGTTGGAATGCGACTGAACTGACTCTTAGTGGATTGACAACTAGAAACCATGACTCTAGAGTTAATAAAAATATCAGGCTTTGATACCACTTGTTGGATCTAAATTAACACTAGAGGGGGTGAATAGGGTTTATTGTCGTTTTACAAGAAATTAAAAATATCACAGCACAGGTTGCAACAGAGAAAATAAATGTAGAAAGTAAATGATACATAATTTACCCAGCTTCGGCGCCTACTGCCGCATTCCCCAAGGTTTCTACTAGAATTAAAATAATCTCTATGCTTATAAATTCCCTGTAAACTCGTGCCACCTGCTCCCAACTGTTCTAATCCTACTCTCAAAATTCTACACTGATCTTTATCCCCAAGATCGGATTTTCCCTGAATTATAAACACGTAATTCGTAAACCCTAGCTATAAATCCTATAACGAGTAAACCCTAGTTTTACAGAAAAACTAGAAAAACGATGGACGATTACAAAAGAAATAAAATAATACAGTAAAAAAGCATCCTTTTAAAATAAAATAAAAAGCCGGCTTTTTTTCTTTGTAACTCAAAATACTGACTGCCTCCTTTTATCAATGGCTGGTCCTAAAAATTAGGGTTTTTTGTGTCTTTTCCCAAATCACGACTCCAGTTGCTTTTGAATTTTGTTCTCGGATGCTTGATTTTTCTTGATGTTCTCGATTGAACGATTTGGCCTCTGAGATCGAAACCATGAGTTCTCTGAAGTGATTTTCTTTCGCTCTTGAATTTTATAGCTTGGTTTTTGATGCTCTCCATGCCGATGATGAATAGGTGTTATATAGGGTTTAGAAAACCCGTAACATCTCTGAATTCATTCAATGACTTGCTTTGATTTGTTGCGTGAGTTTCCTCTTTTGTTGCTTTGATTGAATGTCGTGAATTCTCTGATTGATTGCTTGATTCATTCGGCTTTAATTGTTGCATGACTTGTGTGATTGGCATCCTGTATTCATGAATGATTTCTGGAAAAAGATAAAATTGTTTTCTTGCCTAAATCTGTTGCTTGATATTCTGGAATGTATAAAAAAAATCTTTCCTGAAATTTGTGATTTGATTCGCAAAAATCAAGTAGCCAAAAGTAATTCTTGTCATCAATGCAAATTGATTATGCAAACGTTGATTATTCTGGAAATGTAATTTCTTGCCTAATAGATTATTCGCCAAGACTGCAAAAAGTTAATTATTCCCATATTTTGATTGTGCCACCTATGAAAATTCGTACTTATGCCATCTTTGCACACACACATTTCATGAAATAATTTGAGTATTGATTTGATACTTGAATTCAATGTTGTGGCTTAGCATGATCATCTCAGCATGTTCATGTTTGTACTCGACCTTGTTTGAAACAACTTTGTGGTTGTGTACATATGAACATACAAATCCAGCATTCATAGGCTATGCATTTTAGTTTTGTTCACTTGCCTGTGTACATATTACCATATATAATTGTTGCTACCTTGTCAATCTGGATGTGTACATGCCACATATATTTCACCTATTTCAATCTGGCTCGACTTGTTGTGACTTGTGTCATCTGATCTGCGTCTTCACCTATACTCGTTGCATCGACATGAACCATGGCTGTTGTGACTCGTTTTGTAGATGCACATGTATGTGATCATTCATATATACATCTGTCATTGCCTTGTGACTTGGTGCACCCATGTTTGTTTGGTATGTCCTGTATGTTTTTGCATGCTGAAAAAAATGTTTCCAAAAACATTGCCCTCTTGTGACTTAACTTGTGTGCATTTTCTTGTGTATTCTTCATGTTTCCTATTGCCATATGATCAAACTTGGCTCGACTTGATCGTTAGTTGCTTTGAATGTTGCATATATACATTGCACTAGAATTTACTGGCTTTGACAATCTTCACGATATGCTTCTCTCTGTAGCATAAAAGTAGTTTTCACCATGATGTCTTCTTATTTGTGTATGGCATATTTTGTCCTTCACTATATGTTTGAGTTTCTCCATTTACCATGCTACTCCTCCTTGTTTTCTGCATTGTCCACTCTTTACTTGCTATGACATTCTTGCTCTTGTATTTTGTGTTTGAGTGATTTGACTTCCTGGCTTGTTCACCCCAACGCATGTTTACCTCTGGCTTGTTTATATGCCACTGTGTATATACATACAATGTATGCATGTATATGTGAGTATATCTTCATTGCTGGGTTGTTGCATTGTTTATTGGATACTTTTGGCATGTATATGGCATGATCTAGTGTTCTGTACATTATCTCTTTTGCAACTGCCTTGAGCATGCCTGCTATTGTATGTTGTTCACTTGTACATAGTGCAATACACATGTGTGTGTGTGTGTATATATATGCATACTTATGTGTGTGTACGTGTGCTTACATGGCACACTGCTTTGTCTTAGTCAATGTGCATGTCGATAGTGTATATTTGTTGCATTTGTGTGTTCATGGATACCTACAGCATGCTAGTGTTGTGAAGCTTCACCTGATCACATCAGTCTAGATATATTTGTCCCTTTCTGACCATATTGCCTCTGCATAGAATATATGCGTATATATACACACACATATGTATGTGTATACATATATTATGTATATGCAGAATATATGTGTGTGTGTGTATGTATATGTATATGTATGTGTGTGTGAGCACTAGAGATATTGTTTGCCTAGTGGTGTTTACAGTGAATAACTGTGAATATCACAAGTTGTCTAGACACAGATGGATATACACACACACACACACATATCATATCAGGTCAGAAATATGATGAGAAGCACACCAAAATTCTAAGGGAAATAAATTTTGAAATAAAATTATATCTGCTAGAATTTAAAATTATTTTGTTCCAGTTTAATGTATATGTTTCTGTGATAGGTAAGCAAGCGACTGGACTACCTGTGAAGACAGACTGAAGACAAAACTGAGTGTCAGTGAGTAAATGAGCCTGTATATGAATTTGTACAGATGAGTGTGTATATAAAATGTAACTGAGAGACTGAGTGTTGTAGTGAGGTACTGATGTAAGAAATGAAATTGAAATTAAACGTACTATAGTACAGTGAGATGTACAAATAGTGGACCTGTAGGATTGTACCATTGAAATGTTGAAATAAATATCTATATTTCAATAAAATACTGTTTGAATATTTAGATTCGTGTGCAGTAGTATTTTATTTAAATATAAATATTTATTTCTGTATGTGATGTAGTAGAATAATATAATTGTAAACACATTTATAATAATATATATACATTTGTTATCATCAAACTAAAATCATATAATGGTTATATACAATAATCTCCCTATTTTGGTAATGACAAACATGTAATAAGATTTTGAATATAATAAATGTGTTTGACAGTAAATTGTGGAACTCCCCGTATATGTATGCTCCGCCTACAACAAAACCCCCTAGATATGTGCATGAGTGAAAAGAATAAATTAAATTGAAATTTCAATATTAAATGTTTACGAACTATTCACTCACTAATCAAAATCTTAACCCATTCTCCCCCTTTTGTTATCATCAAAAAGATACAGAAATCAAAATAGTGATGAAACATGGACTAGTAATATATAATCAGCTCAAGAGAGAGAATGTTTATCGCAAATGTCATTCAATCAAACAAAAATTATAATACTCTAAGAACTAGAAACAAATTTCACATTCTAGAATGATGGATTTACAATGAATTTTATAAAAATGGAGAGAGTTCTAAAAACATATGGATTCCAATTATTTTCAAATAATTTTTAAAAAATAAGCACAAAAATAGTGATGGATTTGGATTACGATTATAAATTGAAATTAAGTGACAAAAGCAAATACTCTCAAATCCCAATGACTATCAATCAGCAAGTCATAATATATCTTAAAATATTAACACATTTCACAAATTAGAAAATGGATTGATAGGCTGGTTTTTACGCACCAAGGAAGATTTCATATATATATATATATATATATATATATATATATATTAAAATTTATTCATTTTCACTTCTTTTTCTTTTTTATTTAAAAGCACACTAACCACATATAACCAGATCTTGGATTTTAAATGAGGCCAATTGTATCTTAAATTATAAGTAATCTCTTAACCATGCATAATTAGATCTTGGATTTTTACATGAGGTTAGAGAAACACTTACGTATATTATATATTTATCATTTTCCTTTTTCAAAATCTCCTCAGTATATAAAACCAATATTGATGATAAAAATATGGTAGGTACAGAAATGATTGTGAAATAAATTTCTAAATTAATCATATTATGGAATATGTTCAACTGTACCGGGATATTTTTTAAAATTTCAATTGCCTCTTTTTTTGGAAAAAAAATATAGTCACATTTCCATCACAAAATTTAAAGCAGTAAGGTTAAGATGATTTTTTAAAAATAAACTCCCCACATGATTTTTTAAAAATATAGTCACATGCCCATGAAATAAGCGTCAATTCAAAGATATTATAAAATATTTTCAAAACGTCATGATTATCTAAATAAAATTTACTCTTGTCGTAAAGTACACGTAGTCACAACTCATCACAATTCAAAAATCTAATAATAATTTTGATGAATTCTAAATAAAGTTCAATTTGGTTTTTGATTTCAATTTTAGAATAAATATTCAATAAATGATTTTAAAATTGAAGAAAAAAAAAACAATTACAAGAGGAATTTGAAAGATATATACAAGATAAGACTCGGTTTTAAAATTCAAACACTTGAATGGAAAATTTTCAAAGCATCTAAGGCTGATACCACTTGGAGGTCCTAAAGCCCATAATTACAATGTATCCAAGCAAAAAATATCCAATTACAAAGCCCAAGCAGTCAAATCTAACGATTCAATTCATTTTATGAGAGCAGCAAAACTATTAGATTCAGGACAAGCAAACAAAAGATTTCCTCAGAAAATTTTGCATCAAGCCAAGAGATGATTCATGATCCAACATTAAATACAGTTTATTTGAAATCACTTAAAGAGATGTGAATTTTTTTAGATTTAATAATAAATCAATAACACAAGATTATTGATTTCAAAACAAGAAGTGTGTGAGATTCAAGATATCAACAATTTCAAATGATTTCAAACAATCAAATATCCAAGCCAAAAGATCATGATTAAAAAAATGAATTTCAAGATGCAACACAAAAATTCAAGCCAAATGATTTTTAATTCAAAATAACCAAGCCAATCCAAAACCCGATGAAATTATCACAACTGAGAAATTTGTGGTGCAATGAGTACAAAAATTCAAGTTTTCCAAGATGAATTAGAAGAAATTACAAATAGCAAAGGTATGTGAAATTTCATTAGTTTTCAGATCTTCAACAATTTAGAATTCAAATAACAGTGTTCAAGATGTTATAAGAATGCTTCAACACTATTAGGAATTCAGTGTAAAAAATAAATAAATACAGGTGCATATATTTGCAAATTTGAATTCAAGATATAGAGATCATTAAAACATGAGAGTCATAACACCAAATTGGCTATTTTGTAATAGTTTTTATGTCCTAAATTGTAGCGATTATAAGTGTTATAAAGTTATAAAGATTTTAACTATTAGGAACGACTACAACTATTATTATTGTTATATAGGCACAAAATTTCCTAAATGATCTAAAGAAGAGTGGGTAAGATTGTAATTTCCCTTTTATTTCACTTTTATATTACTTCTCATGCTTCTCGCATTTCATGCTCCTCTTTCAATCTAGGGTTACCGATGCCTGATCCTCCTCATCATTTCCTTTTTTCTTTCTACTTTCGATCTGGAATTACCGCGCACCTCATTGGCCTAACACCGCCTTTTCCATATTCAGGTAAATTTCGTCTTTTGTTATCTCGAAAAAATATTTGGTCGATTTTCGTTCAATCTTGATATGCTTTCCCAATGGTAACATCAATTAGGTTTAATAACACTGTAAATGATATTATAATTGATTAATTCAAAGGATGTGGATTCTATTGTTAATTAATCTCCAACACTAGATTTGATCTTTTGTTACCATAATCCAGTTTGATTTCAAACATTGGATTTGAAAATAACATTCTTTCAATTTGTACAATTATATTACTGTTGGTTTTAGATCTTTGTCCTGATTTTCAATCCTTATTGTTTTTATTGTATGCATATTTAATTGCATCAATATAGACAAAAATAGTAGTTAAGATAATTGGAGTTAATTCAATAAATATTATAGCTTGCACCTTTACAGAATTTTGGTACCCTTTGACATACTTAACATGACAAAACACATTTTTTGTAAGTTAGTGTTCTGTAAGATGGTTAGGTTATTCAATCCGTCTGTTTTATGTTATTTTACATTTTTATGAAAACTTACCCATGTATATATATATATATATATATATATTGATCTTCTCAGTAAATTGTATTAGTTAAAATTTAAAAATGATATGCGGAAGACATTTGTAAATTAATACTATTTGGTTCATGTTGATCAACTTACAAATTCCTACTTATTTGTTCAAATGGTATGTTATCTAACTATTGTTTCATTTGTCTCTGAGAAAGGTATCTTGAGGATTGCGGTTTAACCTACTTGGACTACCATTTCTTTGTTCATAAGTCTAGAAATATATTTTCAAAAGGTATTATTCTTATTATGCTAATGTATCTTTTGTCATGCTTGCAAGTTTGACTACATAAGCTCTCCATAGTAACTAACTAAATAAACGTTGGTTTTTTAAGTAGATACTACTTATTGACATTTCTTCGTTCTACCATTTTCTAGATGTAAATGACATAGTACAGCTGTAAAGGTTGTTGTGTGAAGAAGGTTTATATATACTTAGTTGTATGTGTGCGTACATGTGTTTGATTTCTGTGGTGCTCTATTAATTTAGCAGTTGTAACATAGGAAGTAGATGAGCAATGTTTGCAAAGTCAGTTAAATTTCAAAGTCAATGGTATTCTGATGGCAAACAGTGATCTATATCTATGATTTAAGTTACTGTTAGGATAGCACAAACAGGGTTTGTCATGTGCAGGCTCATCATGTTCATGCCTAAGAAAATTGATTTATTTGCTAATTTTTAAATTGGCTGTGTACAGTATCTTTTGGGATTTTGTTTCTAACCACTCCTCTTCTTTCACGTACATTTCCTATGAGTTTGTTAATGAACTGAAGAGTCTGGAGCTAATTTTCATTATTTTTTTGTTTTTTTTACAAATTTTCTCCTGCTCACAATAGCATGTGTTTACTCTACAACTTCAGTTTTGCACTAACTTTGTGACAACCGTTGGACTTGAATCCCCGACCTCCCGTAAAGCAACACCACGCACTATCCACTTTGCTAAAAGATCTTTATATTAGCTTTTCAAGAGGGGTTTTATGGACTACCCACCTTAAAGAGCCCAACGTCCTCGTTGACTCATATCACTCACCACCCAGGCATTGTGAATGCACCTGCATCAGTACTATACCGACTGACATCCACAGCATTACGCACACAATTCCGGCTGGGTATTGGCTCTGATACCAAATGTGACAACCGTGGGTCTCGAACCCTCGACCTCCCGTAAAGGAACATCACGCACTAACCATTGTGTTAAAAGATCTTTATATTAGCTTTTCAAGAGGGGTGTTATAAACTTAGTTTTAAATTAACCATTATGCGGCTGCATCAAGTCCTGTTGGAAATGAATGAGCAAGAGAAATTTTGGAAGAAGAGGGGAAAGCAATCTAAGTCCCACATAATGAAATATGAGTACCTACTTCTCTATAGGCTTATATAAATAAAGGAGAAGAGGGCTTGTGAATGACGTGGCTAAGCCAAGGCACAATATAATATTGATGTCATATTGGGCCAAGTGCCTTGGGACTTGGAGTCCATGACACAATATTATATTGATGTCAACTTGGGTTTAGTGCTTTGGAACTCTTGGAGTCCATGATACAATATTATATTGATGTCAACTTAGGCTTAGTGCTTTGGGATTCTTGGAGTTCATGACACAATATTATATTGATGTCAACTTGGGCTTAGTGCTTTGGGACTCTTGGGGTCCATAACACAATATTATATTAGTGTCAAAAACTGGGCTTTGTGCCTTGAGACTCTTGAGGTCTCATGGTTAAATAGGCCATTGTTTGCAGCTTGGGTATGTTGCATTGAAACGAGTTACTTGATCACTTTTGATATGTCATGTCCATTCAATTGAATGGATACAACCATTTCATTTTTAAATGTGAATGCACATTCATGCACCGCTTGGTTAAAGGATCACGACCTTCCAAAGGTCATTAATGTTCGAATAAGCATTTCCTTCAGCCTATAAATACATGGCCCAAAACGAGATAGAATGCACATAAGTTATTCTTCTCAATTTGTTACTTCTTCAAAGTAATCCTCTTTTCAAGTTTCTATAATCTACTTCAGTTCGTCAGAGCTCCATTTGTTGGCACTGCACTACGGGGTTGGTCTGTTTTATCCTGGGAAACAAATTGTTATCACGTCAATCAGTGCATACGACAACAATATTGTTTCAAGGAAACATAATCATTTATGGACTCGGAAATTACTAAAATATTCTTCTTCTCGTCTGTTGGAGACGATTCTGTACCTCTCCAATCTAATGCACAATTGGTCTCGCTTACTGTCATTGCTATAATCACAGTTTGACTTGATAATTGTGACATTATTGAGTGACATTGATAGTTGTTACTGTCTATTTGCAATACAATCGTGTATTGACAAAAAGATCTAACCTTGTAATACAATCGTGTATTAACAAAAAGTTCTAACTTTGTAATACAATCATGCATTGACAAAACTTCTAACAATCTTTATAACAATCTCCAAACAATATTGATTGTTGCAGACGACAATAAGCTATGTCGCAAAATGGCAACAACAATTTTACACCGACACAGACGTTGATCAACGCTCTGACTGCGCCAGTGGTTCCAACAATGGCTGTCTCATGGAGAAAGGCCAGAGAAGTTCAACGTCATTAATTTAAGCATTGACAACATAAAAATGTTGTTTTATCTAACAACATTGGGACTTGCCAAATTTCTGACCAAATATGTTCCTAAAATATCAAAATCAAATTTGGCTGAAATCTCAAAAAGGGCATTGCTGATATGAATTTATGTGCAGTAATATCAGAATGCAGCTTGGAAAGAAACTAACTTTAAATGATGTTCTCTGTGTTCTAGAATTCGTAAGAACCTGATTTCAAGATCATTGCTCAGCAAACATCGATTAAGATTAATCCTTGAAGCTGAGAATGAAGTGTATGTAGGAAGATGATATGTTTGTGATGGTTTGTTTAAGAAAAAATGTAACCACTATTGTACCACACACTAATATGAATAAAAGTGAATCTTTTGTTTATATTGTTGACTCTTCCAACTTGTGGCATTCTATATTAGGGGATGTAAACTTTGATACATTGCACAAATTGATTAATCTAGACACCAATTATAAATGTCAAATTTGTGCAGAAGAAAAATTGACAAGAAACTCATTTCGTTATGTTGAACGAGAAACAAAACCACTAGATACAATACATACAGATGTATGTGATTTGATGTGTTTAAACAATACAAAGCGGAAGTTGAGAATCAACTCAACAAGAAAATCTTTAAGAAATGATAGAGTAGGAGAAAATGTATTCCCTTTTGAAGAATTTTGCACTGAACACGGTGTTTTACACCAAATTACAATGCCATATTCACCTCAATCCAACCGTACAGCCGAACGGAATATAAAACTCTTAAAGAAACGATGAATGCTTTATTCTGGCTTGCTAGATAACTTTTTGGGAGAAGCTATTCTTTTGGGAAATCATATTTTAAATAAAATACCCCAAAAGAAAACATTTAAATCTCCTCGTGAACTTCGAAAAAACAGACCACCATCCTACAAATACTTAAAAGTTGGGGGTGTCTTGCCAAGATAGAGATACCAAAACCAAAGAATGTCAAAAATAGTTTATTGTGTATTCATTGGATATACACAAAACAGTGCCGCATATCGATTTTTGGTACACAAATCTGGAATTGATGATATTCATGAAAATACCATGACTGAGTCGATAAACACTAGATTTTTCGAACATATATTCCCCTTGAAACAGGGTACTAAAAATCATACACATAAGAGACCAAGGGAAGATGAAGTTCCCAATTCTCTTGAGGATGTTGAGCAGAATAATACTTAGCAACATATTGTTGAACAGCAAGTGGAAGAATCAAGAAAATGTAAAAGGTCAAGGACCTTAAAAACATTTAGATCGGACTTCTATACCTTTATGTTAAAAGACGATCCATTGACATGCAAACAAGCTATGTCTTCCAGCGATGCCCCTTATTGAAAAGAGGCGATTAACAATAAGATTGAATCCATTATGTCCAATTATACATGTGAATTGGTTGATTTACCTTAAGGATGTAAGACCTTAGATAATAAATGGATATTTAAAAAGAAATTGAAACCTAATGGTTCAATAGACAAGTATAAAGCTTGTGGTCCAAGGATCTAGATAAAAGGAAGACCTAGACTGTTTTGATACATATTAACCAGTAACATGGATAAGATAGCTTATTGCATTCATACATGACTTAAAAATACATCAAACAGATGTTAACACAGCATTCTTGAATAGTGAACTAGAGGAAGAAATCTATATGAAACAACCTAAAAGATTTCTGAGCTCAACAAATGAGAATAAAATTTGCAAACTGGTAAAATCTCTTTATGGCCTTAAGTAAGCTCCAAACCAGTGGCACGAAAAGTTTGATAAAGCTATGTTGTCAAATGGATTCACGATAAATGAATCAGATAAATGTGTGTGTATAAAACACACGCATATTGGATATGTCATTTTTGGTCTCTATGTTGATGACCTGTTGATTCTAGGCAATAACAAGGCCATAATAAGATTTACAGAGGATAAGTTATCCTCTAGACTCAATTTAAAACACCTAGGACTGGCTGATGTGACATTGGGTGTAAAAATTCTGAGAACACCACAGGGATATGCATCACCAAAATACTTGAAAAATTCAAGCAATATAATCTAACTATTGCAAAATCACCAGTAGATATGAACCAAAATTGGATAAAGAACACTGGTGATGATATCTACCAGTTAGAATACTCTTGTATACTAGGAAGTATCATGTATGTACTAGGTCTGATATCGCATATGCTGTAAGCAAACCTAGTAGATTTACCAGCAATTCTGGTAGATACCATTGGAAAACGATAATTAATATCTAAAATATACACAGAGCTATGGTCTATACTATACAAACTATCCTTCAATGGTGGAAGGATACAGTAATGGAAATTGGATCACCATGGTACAAAGTCTACAAATGGATATATGTTCACATTCGGAAATGGAGAAATTTCATGGAAATCATCCAAACAGATTTGTACCGCTAGATCTACGATGGAATCAGAGTTTACTGCACTAGATAAATTGCATAAGAAACAAAATAGATTTGAAGCTTCTTGGATGACATTCCTAATTGGAGCAAACCTATGCCTCCAATATGAATACATTATGATATTCAATCAACTATTAGAAGATCTAATAGTACACTATACAATGGTAAATCTAGGCATATTCGTTGTGGACATAAAACGATAAGAAAACTTCTCTCTAACGGGGTTATCACAATAGATTACATTCAATCTAAAGATAACTTAGCGGATCCACTTACAAACAGCTTTCCAAGAGAGAAAGTTCAAATATTATCGATGGGAATGAGGCTAAGGCCTATAGAATAAAGGTTTTTCTAAAATGGAAACCCCGCCTAGTTAACTAGAGATCCCAAGATCTAGGTTCAAATGGACAACGAAGTTTAAGAGAAACTTGATGGCACTGTTACACACAAACCATTCCTATGATAAGTCAGTGCATTACGTGTTGAAAAGGATAAATATTAATACTTTTAATGATGTGTGTATTTGAGAAATTAGAGAATAACCTTTATAGAATCACCTACGTAAGTGCGAAGGCGCCGCTTCAAAGAGAATTATGAGACCAAATTCTCTAAGCACTTATGAGACCAGGCAGGTGTTCAAGGAAAAACGAACACATACAGAGAACGAAGGATTATAAGAAAAGTTTATCGTTTGTTATCTACTTTGGAATTACACAAAAGGCTTACAGTTCAAGGACATTCTATGTCTACTAATTTACATGTGATTCAAATAGGTAATCACTAGGAAAGTTCAAGGCCTATGTGCTGCTTTAATCGATGCGATAAATGCGTGAAACTTAGAAGACTACTCATTCATGTGGGGGATTATTGGAAATGAATGAGTAAGAGAAATTTTGGAAGAAGAGGGGAAAGCAATCTAAGTCCCACATTATAAAATATGAGTACCTATTCTCTATAGGCTTATATAAATAAAGGAGAAGAGGGCTTGTGAATGGCATGGCTAAGCCAAGACACAATATTATATTGATGTCAAATTTGGTCTAGTGCCCTGGGACTCTTGGAGTCCATGAAACAATATTATGTTGATGTCAACTTGGGCTTAGTGCTTTGGGACTCTTGGAGTTCATGACGCAATATTGTATTGATGTCAACTTGGGCTTAGTGCTTTGGGATTATTGGAGTTCATGACACAATATTATATTGACGTCAATTTGGGCTTAGTGCTTTGGGTCTCTTAGGGTCCATAACACAATATTATATTAGTGTCAAAAGTTATGCTTTGTGCCTTGAGACTCTTAGAGTCTCATGGTTAAATAGGCGGTTGTTTGCAGCTTGGGTCTGCTGCATTGAAACGAGTTACTTGATCACTTTTGATCTGTCATGTCCATTCAATTGAATGGATACATATGGTTCGTTTTTATAGGGAACGCACATTCATGCACCACTTGGTTAAAGGGTCGCAACCTTCCAAAGGTCATTAATGTTCGAATAGGCATTTCCTCCAGCCTATAAATACATGGCCCAAAACGAGATAGAATACACAGTAGTTATTCTTCTCAATTTTCTACTTCTTCAAAGTAATCATTTGTTCGAGTTTCTATAATCTACTTCAGTTCGTCGAAGCTCCGTTTGTTGGCACGACACTACGTGGTTGGTCCGTTTTATCCTGGAAAACAAATTGCTATCACGTCGATCAGTGCATACGACCGCAATATCGTTTCAAGGAAACATAATCATTTCTGGACTCGGACATTACTGAAATATTCCTCTTTTAGTTTGCTAGGGATGGTTCTGTACCGCTCCAACCTAATGCACAATCGGTCTCGCTTACTGTCATTGCTATAATCACAGTTTGACTTGACAATCGTGACATTGTTGAGTGACATTGATAGTTGTTACTGTCTATTTGCAATACAATTGTGTATTGACAAAAAGAACTAACCTTGTAATACAATTGTGTATTGACAAAAAGATCTAACTTTGTAATACAATCATGTATTGAAAAAAGTTCTAACAATCTTTCTAACAAGTTCAACTTAAGATGCATCCATAGTTTTTTAAATCATAGTATATTGTGCATATTTATAAAGATATTATACTTGCTCTCACATAACAATGTCATATGGTAAAATTGATAGGCAAAACTAAGACGTGGAAGACATGCTACATTGTGATGTATTCTCTACGATGATATGTTTATTATAATTTTTGTTTTGCTTTAGTTTTATACAAAAGTTATTCATTAATTTAGTGGATCCATACCATTAGTACAAATTCAGACAACTATTAAGAAAACAATATGGTGGTTTTTACCTTTTTATTTAAATTTCAAAACGCCTATCGGTTTCTAGTTCTGTTCAATTAGTTGACTATACTAATGCATGATATTATTCTAACTTGCATGTATGGCTTACATGGTTTGGTTGGTTTCTTTATAATTCTTAAGTTGTTTTTCCATGTGCTCTATGCATATTGGTATGCTTACTAAATTAGACGGAATGTGTCTCTATCTCCCTATGGCATTTATCTCATTCGTACTTAATTCCTACGTATTTTTTATACTTGAGTTTATGTACATTTCTATCATCCAAAATAGTCTACCCTCTATGTATCAGTACTATACAAAATGGAAAAATAATAACAATTATAACAAGTTAACTTTTAGCGAATAAATGGAAGTACTACATCTTGATGTTATCCATGTTGTCTGCAGATCGATGAAAAGAATTGACTAACTTCATATGAAGTGTGTTTATTTAACGTGTAACCTCTTGCACATTGACGTATTTACAACTTGGCCAACTTAAATTTTAGGATCTTTCAATGAATAATAATCTGCTGACCATGAAAAAAAAAACTTTTATAAAGCAATTAGGAGGAATTCCGGTTAAATAGACTATGGTTGGTTTGTATGAAAGAATACAAAAGCTATATGCTTGGCATGTAGCTGTATAGTACACACATCTTCAAAGTTCATGCTTTGTCCTAAT
This sequence comes from Allium sativum, assembly GCA_030737875.1. Classification (NCBI taxonomy): domain Eukaryota; kingdom Viridiplantae; phylum Streptophyta; class Magnoliopsida; order Asparagales; family Amaryllidaceae; genus Allium; species Allium sativum. Next base: position 214,907,811 of record CM060916.1, on the reverse strand, counting down.
TAAAAGTGAATATTAAGCACACATCCCTATTTTCAAAGTTAATTAGAGCGACATCCCTCATGTTTTTAAAATGTAAACCCGGTCCCTATTTTCAAAAATTACGTGTTTTGGCCAGAATTTTGTACGCTGGTTCATTAAAAAAAATTCTAAAATCTGCAAACGTTCTGAGAAGTTTACGGATTTTTTTTTTTTTTTTGCATACATGTATGCAACTATTACCAATAGTTCCATACATCTATGCAACTATTGCATAAGCTGTTTGCATTGGAAATCTGGGCCGAAATTTGCATACATGTGCGCAACTATTTAAAATACTTGCACATATGTATGCAAGTATTAAATGAAGTAAAATTATACTGAATTTTGCCTGCAGATTGTTGCACACATGCGTGCACATTTTCTGTTTTTATTGTACACATGAATGCAAATAAATGTGAACTTATTTGCATACATGTGAATTTTTGCACCTTTGTATGCAAGAATTATGCTTTACTTGCATGCATGTATGCATGAAAACCAACACAGATGCATGACTGAAATACTTGCGTAGATGTATGCAAGAAAATTCAAATATGTGCATACTATTATGTATTTAACTGCAGTTTTTTTGTTTTTTTTTTTTGGCTTGCTTTGTGATGGTTTTTTCAGATGAATTTTTTAACGTTTCCTTAATTTATTTTAATATTAATTTGCATGATTTTTTTTTTTTGATTTTTTTAGTGAATTTTCGAAAAACAGGGATGTAATTTACAATAAGTTTAGGATTAGATGTGAGCCTAATTTTGAAATTTAATAGGGACCTGAGCCAAATGCACCCTAATTAAAATATGTCTCAACATTTAATTACTGATCTTCATAGATTATGTGGATTGACGTATGATTGAATAAAGTCATTTGTGAATTGTAAGCAACGGTCTACATATACATATAACCAATTAATATAATCCATTTACTCTACATGTACTAATTTATGATTAAAAAAAATGTTAAAGCTAGACATTCACCTTCGTCGGTATAATTGGCCTTTTCAAAACGTTAAAGACTTAGTCTATATATTTTCATTGTGTGGTCTACTACCTGTAGCTATAATATATTTTGCATCTTTGATTAAAATGAACGGTGTTGTTCTATTTCTACCATTTGTTCTCTTATGTGCTTCATTTTTATCCTTTGGCGCTGACCATACCATGTTACAAAATTGCTTGCTTTTTGTCATAAAAGAAGTCTAATTTATTTGACTCATTAATTTATCATTATGGTATTTTATCTTATGTTGGATCGATATGAAAGTGTATGCCTGAATATAGTGTGATTTGAATAATATATGCTTATCTGAATACTTCTTGATGAAAATATTATCCTATGCCACAATAAGATATAGAATACAAATGTATCTTATTGCTAATCTTTGAAAAATTTCCTACCTAAGTTTCTTCTTTCTAAAATTCTAACTTATTAAACATAGATAGTAGTTGGTTTTTAGACCTTTTATATATATTGGAATGTTATGTAAATAATAGAAATCAAGCTTCAAAGGTTAAGCTGTCTCCGCAATTAACTCGATGCTTTACTTTGTGGACTTTTCATTAATACAACTTCATGAAATGGGAAAAATCTTCAATAACCCTATCAAAAAAATGTGTTCAGTTACAACTAAAATCATTTCTTCATTTGGTGTGAATTTTGCTGTTAACGATGGATAAAGAAACATTGCCTAATAAATGGGTATATGGAAATTATAGATGAAAGCTACAGAAACATGATCTAAACTTCTACTATATTTCTTTCTATGTATTTATTTAACCTGCAAAATTAATTTTGACTTATCGGTATTAAATTCAAAACTAACTAGATAAAGCAAAACTGACAAAGTATGTAAGAAACTACGCTTTAGACAGTTTGTCATAATGATAACATCTCACTAATGTCTTATTAACCGTAGAAAAATAAAATACAGCAAAACATACACATTTCTCAAAATTGAAAACTAAGGCAACCTGAAATCTCAATTTATTCGACCAAGCACTCACTCGCAGGGTACATAACCACATGAGGTGCTAGGATCAAGGTTGATTTTTTTTTTTAATTATAAATTTTTAACATATATATATATGTATATATATATATATATGTATATGTATATATGTATATATATGTATATATGTATATATATATATATGCAAATTAAATTGGATGATTACAGTTTATAATTTGGCACTGTATGAATATACAACATCAAGTTATTCCAATCCTGTCAGGCCTTTTTACCATTGAAAATTTGGCGTGCTATGAAAAATTTCTAGTTTGCTTATCAGATGCATGTATTATTTAATTGTAATTCATGTAGTGCATCTAAAATGATTATGAAACTTCAACTGAAGACTTTTGTACTGCAGGTACTAATAATCGGAGGCTTTAATAGCATCATGCTTGAAGCTTGGGAAGTGGTAGGTGATGTAAATGCAGATGATGTACCCCTTGAAGAGGTAAGCTATTTCTCTCATTCATATAGATTTTCTCTTGTACTTGCAGAAGTATTAAAACATACATTTTCTATAGTGTATCAATCTTGTAATAATGAAGTAATATTTCACATGGTATTAGCTACAAATCGATTTTCAAAAATTTCCTGTTATGTGTTGTATATGCTGGTGAATTGGATGATCTTCATCTAAGTTAGACCAATGCATTATCTTTGACTAACGAGTGATTTATTGTTTGCTCAAATTTGTTTTTCTTATGCTTGTGGCCTACTGCATTACACTACACAATGGAATAGGTATTGATTAGACATAAAAAAAACTAAAAATACAGTAGCAATAAATGTACAATGCACCAATTTTAAAAATAGAACGTGTCTTGATGAATTATTTATCATAGTTGTTGTAGTTGCTAGTTTAAGAAGCAAGAACAAATTGACATGTTAATGCTTGTAGAAGGAAAATACATATTCGTATGAATGAGTTCCCTGAAGGTAGTTACGTTACGTAGTTTATTTGTTATTATTCAATATCTTTTTCTTTCCTTTTCGGGCCAACTTTATTGAAACTATCCACAAGCCTAATGCACGCTTTCCTTATTTTATTTTAGCATCCACCATTTGGTGTTGGAAATTTTCTCTTAGCACCAAATTTAGTAGAATTTGGCATAAAGGTGCCAAAAATAAATATTTTTTGATAAAAAAGAAGTTGAAAGAAATGCTTTTTTTTGAAACAACGTTGAAAGAAATGCTTTGAATACCGCTGGTAATACTTTGGTAAAAGGTGGTTGATTTTGCATTATTTTCACTTTTTTTATTTTTTTATTTTGGGGATAGAATTTGCCACTAGAAGGCAAAATACAAGTCTTAATGCTGGTAGCCGCCACCGGTTCTTAGATGCCACTAATGTTAAGAGTAGGCAAAATACTGACCTTAATGCTGGTAGCCGCCATCAGTGTTGGAAATAAACTTGGTTTTAAGGAAACAAATAAATTTAGTTTTAATAGGAAACACTATGGAATAAAGTTAATTATTGTATTAAGGGAAAGTTAAAATATATGGTAAGAAATTTTAGATTTATCAAATGGAGAATTATACAGTTGCTTTGTTGAGGAAAGTAAAAATTAGAGAATAAAAGAAAACTCTATAATAAGAAGACTCTAGATACTTTCTATCTTATAAAAGAGTTGTAAAGAGTTGTATTCTCTCATTTGTAATCAAGTTGTATGAAGAAAAAGTGAAGCAATAAAAAAAATGTAGTCATTCAATTTTTCTACGTTCTATCTCTCTCCTCCTCCCTATATCCAAATTCCAACATGGTATCAGAGCTAGGTTAACGAGAGAGGATAGAGAGATCTCTAGGAAGCCAAAAAAAAAATCAGAAGGAACATTAAGAGGAAGAAGAAGAACAAAAAAAAATCAGAAGGAAGATTAAGAGGAAGAAGATCAAAGATGAAGAAGAAGACTGAGAAGAAGATCGAAGATGATATTGTAGAAGATGTTGATGCACCAAATGAAGAGAAAGAGAACATGGCACAAGTGGCCGTGGAAGAAATTTTATTTTAGAGTTGTGGGTGAGAAAGTGCACCATGGAGAGAAAGTGCTCCAATATTTAAAAAAAAAATTGAAGGTGATGAGAGAGTGCATCACAAATCGAAGAGAAAGTGCTTCGTTAATTTTTGAAGGTGATGAGAGAGGGCATCACAAATCGAAGAGAAAGTGCTTCGAATCAAGGAATCTGTTTGAAGTAGTAAAACCAAGTTTAAGGGAGGATGTTGGAAATAAACTTGGTTTTAAGGAAACAAATAAATTTAGTTTTAATAGGAAACACTATGGAATAAAGTTAATAATTGTATTAAGGGAAAGTTAAAATATATGGTAAGAAATTTTAGATTTATCAAATGGAGAATTATACAGTTGCTTTGTTGAGGAAAGTAAAAATTAGAGAATAAAAGAAAACTCTAGAATAAGAAGACTCTAGATACTTGCTATCTTATAAAAGAGTTGTATTCTCTCATTTGTAATCAAGTTGTATGAAGAAAAAGTGAAGCAATAAAAAAAATGTAGTCATTCAATTTTTCTACGTTCTATCTCTCTCCTCCTCTCTATATCCAAATTCCAACAATCAGTTCTTAGATGTCGCTAATGTTAAAGGTAGAGGATATAACCATTGCTTTCTTATATTATTTAGCTGTTAAGTAATATAGGAGTTTTAAGATTTGAGTTCTGTTATTGTAGTTTACACAACCTGGCTAATATTTCTGCCTAGTTACAGAAAGATGCACTTCCCTATCCATGTTCTTCATGGATTGTTATAATGTCTTATTACATTTAAGTTGCACAAATCTTACTTTTTTGGATCTCCCGCTGGTTTAAAGATGGCTATATATTTTTTTGTATCTTCTACAGAAATGCAGTGCATTTATATAAAATAACAAAGTCAATTATCTTAACCATATATGGAGAGTTGATCCCATTTCATATCGTCATGTTCTTTTTTCAGAGAGGCACATTAGGGCTTCTCCTATGCAGATACGGCAAAATTACAGCCCTTCTCCTATGCTTTCATTCCAAGGTCAAGGTGTAGAGGTTAGCAACGGTTACAATGTCATGAAGTCTGAGAGCTCTTCTATTTTTTCCTCGGGTAAAAACAACAGCATTGCTTGATTGTTGTTTTGTATATACATTCTTCGAAAATTATGCAACTTTAGTTTATGGTTTATGGTCACCATTTCATTGGTACATTTGTTGATTTGTTGGGTTCCTAAGCTGCGCATGCACCGGGCGTATTGATTTCGGTAAGCAGAGATATTGTTTGGAGGATATTATCTGTTTTGGGATCGGTGTTACAGAATGTCATTTATAAAAGCAGTAGTCTATTTCAGTTCATACTTCTGATGTAGTAATTTTCAGCTCATGCTTCATGCAGAAGGAAGCAATGAGAGTGACTTGTCATCCTTTTGATTTTACTCTTTGTTATGCTAGTATCAGTATAAGATAATGGTTGCTAATTATGATTGTAAGGATGTTAAATTTTGTTGTTGATTAAAAAAACAATCAGTTTTGGAAGCTGTAACAATAATCATTATTTTATCACATCTCATTAGTATCAGTGTCAAATCTTAAACAACTAGTGATTGCTACCTTGAATGTGAGAATAGTATCATGCTGGCAAAAACTGAACACTTTTGAAATTATTAAATAAGTTGCATTTAAATATATATTTTTTGAGGGAAAATGAACTGGACTGAACTTCTACTTCCGCACAGGTGTGCTCATTAAGGAGTATTCAAATATCTACCCAAGATGAGTTTGAGAGATTACTTTGTGGTAAACATGACATCTGGGATGTATGTAACATTTAGCTACAGTTTGTAAAGTTTTTTATCCAACGTATACCGCTTAAATGCAGCAATCTAATATATTTTTTCTTTGTTTGTGGTAGTTTTGCTAGCTTCAAAATCACATCAATTTTGACCATGGCTACACCGCCAGGAGTACTACAATCAGCAATGTGAGTGCATCTGGAGCCAAAAATAACTTTTTGCATCCTTTTTTCCTCTATCTGGTTTAATAAACTCTCCATGGAAACTATTCTTCTTCCAAAAAAAAGAACGAAGAAAGAAAGAAAGATACATTTAGTTGTGGAATTGACGCTTAACAAACTAACTTGATTTCTTTTAAAACTGTTATTTTATTTTGCAGCTACTGGAAATTATTCAACAATTTTAAAATAGAGAATGTAGAGCATTCCTTCCATTCGTTACTGGTGCCCTCGACTACCACCTGGAGGCTTGGCTGCTCTTAACCCCAAAATGACAGTTGTTCGGAAGGTTAACTTTAAATGCTTATTGCATGAATTATAACTTCTGTATATTACTGTAAAGCAAAATGACAGGTAGTATGTATTTAGTTTACCGACAATAATCCGGATATGGATTTTCCAAGTGTGATGACATGCATGAATTACCTAAAGCTTCCACCTTATTTAACCAAGGTAACTCTTTATATATCTATTATTAATTCATATATTATCCCATCCTTGGTATGTATGATCGTAAAATATGTTTTGCAATTTTCATGACCACTGCTTTTGGAGGAATACGTTTTTCTGTTGAAAGGAAATTTTCATTAAAAAAAGCCTCGGCAAATTTAGAATATGGTTTCATTATATGAAATAAAATTAGATATATGCAAACTGTATCCTAAATATATTGTTTTAATTGTATTAAATATTAAGTCACCATGTCACAATATGGTTAAAAATTATTTCCGAGCTTTAAATTCATGTCGTGGTACTATTCAATTTTCTATGATGTTGATCATAATTTACATATATACTAGAGATAATGAAGGAGAAACTACTATATGCAATCGGTGAAGGTCAAGGGTCTGTTGTGGTGTTGTCCCCAGGTCAACAATTCATGCAGATGTAATAAAGCACATATTGAATCGGAAGGCGGGTTGAAGGGACATAATTGAATCCTATACGCACTTGTATTTCAAGAATTGAAGTATACGTTGGCAGTTTATACTTGACTCTAGTGACATTGTGGTGTGGATGTCAGCAACTTCAATTGTCACAACAAACTTTGTAGAATTGATATGATTTCCTTACTATGTATGATGTTTTCTTTTCAATTTGATGGAATGATAGTTCGAAAGTTGATTTCATGTGTGTTACTATCATAAATTTGTATTTGTACATCTAAATCAAATGATATGTTGTGATACTCTAAGATGGTGTATGTACTATGGTATAGTAGTACCAAAATTGTAACACTGATAAGTGTTGGGAGTTGTTATATTTAAATATCTGTGTTGAAATTATAATGGTTATAATCGCTGGAACAAGTAAATATTCTAACGGTTATAACTATTGGAACAATTTAACTTTTCTAACGGCTATAACCATGAGGATTGTGAAATTTACTAACGATTATAACCGTTGGAAGAACAAAATCTCCTAACGGTTATAACCGTTACAATATTCATTACAAAATTTACCACCCACCTTCTACTAATGGTTATAACCGTTAGGAATGTAATTTGTAACACTTATAACTATTACGAAATGACAATTTTGGTGTTGTGAGTTTTATACACATGAAGCAATTTTCCAGAAAACCAAGAATTCTACAATTTGAAGTTAAGAAGCTCAAAAAGTATAAAAACAAGTGGCAGTGACAAAGTAAATAACCATAATCAAGGAAAAGAAATAGAAGGGTAGAAGGAGGAATAAACAAAGAAGAAAAAACCCAGAGAATATAAACAAACAAAAAAAATGTAAGTTTAGAGATCATACCTGATTTTAATATGAGCCAATGAATCTCTAACTCAATAAACTTGGCTAAAAAACCCTGAATAGATCAAAGATGTGGATTAACTTGAAAATATTTTCTCTATTGCAAAGTGGTTCCTCAGCCTCCTCCGATACCTAAATTTTTTTAGGATCTAGCGGTCTAACAAAATTTGAAAAACCACTCATAATTGTATTCACATGTTTTGGTACCCAAACTAGTTTATACAACAATCCATCAAAATTTACCAAAATGCCTTTAAGGACCCAAATCTGTTTAGATTTAACCAAACTTTTTTTTATTTCTTTTTTGGGGTCCAAACTCGTTTAACTGGATTGTTACACAACAAATTCACATCAAGTTTATGATTTAAAAATTCTTTGAAATTATCAGTTTTCCAAACAATTTTTTCTAAAGAAATTTGAAGGATTTTTAAAACCATTAGAATTCAATTTTTGAGCAAATTTATCAAGTTTTCCGAAGCCAAGACCACTTTTATTTTCAACAGAAATTTGGTTTTGTAACAACATATTCAACGATTTTTCCCTATTAGAAAATTTATCCAAAGTTAATTCAAGTCATTGAATTTTAATTTTAAGATCACTGTTTTCTTTCATTAATCTGAACAGTTGTGACGGCCCGCCCCGCACCAACCGACATTTACTCCAAAAGTGCGCTGTACACATGTCCAGTTAGCACGGAACGGGTCGCCAGAAGGGAAAGGAAGAAGGAAATGAACATACAAGGAACCTGTAGAATGTCTCACAGCGCATAGAACAAAATATAATAATAACATACTTGACATAAAACAGGAGAGACAGTGCATAAGCTGAAAATCAGAACTAAACATCATAGCAGCGGAAATCCAAAATACAGCTTATTACAACTTTTCAACTGTAACACCCCGTAATTCTGTGACATTAAGATTCTCAAATTAAAGTATAATTAATTTTTTAAAAGAAAAATTAAAAGAAAAAGATCCATGCAGTTGTTTAATTTAAGTATTGTAACTAACATGAAAAAGAGAAGTAAGGAGAGAACAATAATTATTATTGTTCTAAGACTTATTAACAAAAGCCTCTGTAGCTCAGTTGGTTAAGGCATTGGATTTGTAACATGGAGGTCGGGGGTTCGAACCCCGGCGGCGGCATAATTTTTTATCTTTGTTTTAGAGAGGGCCAACTGAACATGCAAATATATGTACGTATACAAATTCAAAATTTGAAAGGATAAGAACGTACATATAAGGAAATAAAGAAAATATATATATACATATGAGAATATAAATATATATATATATATATGCAAAAATATATGTATACGAAAGATAAAATTCAAGATAAGGCTACAGTCAATGAAATATGGCAACATCATTTGAATTTTGAAAATAAAATGAAAGTTGTGCGTATATATATACGCGTAAAATGGTCGTTAGAGGAATTGTATACATATAAGAATATTTCATGTGAATAAAACAGTTAAATAAATTCCAGAAATTCAAAAGTTCGAAAATCAAACTTCTACGCCAAAACAATTCATTCGAAATTCAAATTTCTATGCCAAAATAGCTTGTGGGACCCAATGCTGACTCAGCACTGCGTGTATGATAAGGTTTGGCTAGATTCATTTACGTACCTGGACTATTTTCTTAACTGGGTTCAATGCTGACTCAGCGCTGCGTGTACGATAAGGTCTTGAGCAGCTATATAAACAGCCCTAGTCTTCATTCTCTTTGCACCAATTCTCTTCTATCCTTATGCTGCTAAGATTCATGGCTTCTTCCCCTCCTCTAAATTTTCTTAAATAATTAAAATAAAATATAAATTCAAGACATGGAGATGCTGCTCAAATCTGTTCAAGAGAAGATTCAAATCAAAGTGAAGAATTCAAAGGCTAAATCAACAAACCTCGAGCAACGACATACGAATCTGAGCATCGCCGTTCTTCTATTCTAGATCTAATTTCTGTAAGTTGGTTATTTCTAGACTTGAACGTTATATTTTTATTTGTGACATGAAATTAAAAGGATATAAGAAAAATGCCTAATCTCTTCACTTGGATCTGTGTTTATTTAAGTTTTTGGATCTAATTCTTGACTATGGCCCAGAACATACTATGACTTTGATTGACGGCCTATGACTATTGAACAAAGAGGATATGCCTATGCCTATGATCATGATTATGAGAACTATGACCATGAACCTATTGCCTTTGAATTACGAACATGAACCTTGATTTGGGACATACAACATATGACTATGACATTGCCTATGACAATGACTTATGACTATGGGAATTATTTTCCCTTTTGGACTATGAACATTGCCTATAACTATGAACTTTGCCTATGATTCATAATTAGGAAAATTGTTGCTTAAGTTTTGTGGCTATGAAATTGGGTCTAAACCCGATTATCTATTTTATCTGTTCCTTGTTTTTCTTTGGTTTTAGACTGTGGGAATTTACCTATTCAGTTAGGTCTACCCATGTTCTTGAACCTATTCTATCTATTGGTTTTAGACCGTGGGAATTTACCTATTAAGTTAGGTCTACCCATATTCTTAACCTACGTCGTTATCCAAACCTTTTATGCCAGTTATTATCCCTTTTCATAGCATCTTTGGTTCATTCCCTATTTTCTACGAATTTAGATTTATTTACAATCTAGGTTAAATCACGATTATACGAACGGTGGGAATGCAATTTGGGGAAAATATGAAAATGAACATAAATGTAGTTATAAGCTTGGAAATTGGCATAAATTGGGAATATGTATTATGGCATGTTCATAGGAATGCAAATTGGATAAGTTTGACATATTAAATTTAGTATTAGCAAGTAAGCTAAATTTTAGGCATGAAATGTAAACTAGAATAATAATTCTAGTCTTACCATAAACTGTGAATTAGGAATGTTAAATCAAAATTGTGTTAATTAAAGATTTGGAATAAGTATATTAGCACAATTTTGAATTTAGCCATAATTGTGAGAAATTGTCATGTTTAGAATAAATTATTGTTAGTGACACTTAATTTGGTATAATTTACATACCAAAAAGTATAAATATGATAAATAAGAGGGAACGGGCCATAATAATAAATGTGACAATGTACATTAAAAGTGTAATAATGAAATAAGTAAATTAGGAGTAAATTTACTTATATAATTTGTCATAAATGATAAATTATTCATTTACCACAAAATATGTAACTTGCATGTAGGTAAAGTTTTGGCCATAAATTATAAACTAGGATATTTAATCTAGTTTTGGCAATGAAATAGGAAATGGCCTGAACTGCAAGTTGGGTTAGGACTTGGGCCTAGAATATAAGTATACTAGTGGGCAGGACAAAATGAAAATGGTATAGGCCAAGTTTATTTAAAAAGGGAAAATGGACTTTGAAGATAAATTGTTGACAATTTATATATGGACAAAAGAAAGGTTTTCTCTTTGAATAACACATACACCTGAAAGTTCTAGGGTGACAGAGAGGATAGTGTCTAGGCTTGGGTTTGGAAAATACAAGTTTCCTGCCCTCCCTGGCTATCCCTAACTGATCCGAAGAACGGGATGGTTGTTTTCAAAACCAGATTTGGAAATTAATCAAAAACCCTTTGAACTTAGAAAACATGAATATGCCTAACCCGAGGTTAGACTGAGTTGCGGTGTAAACCTGCCCGGAACCGACCGGCACATCCAGTAACCGCAGCAATATCTGTCTAATGTGAGAGGTTGCGGCTTTAATTTATTAATTAAAGCTAGAACAAGAATGGGAGAGTTAAGTCCATAGAAACACTTAACCAACTTAACACAGTTAAGCTAGAATGGGAAGGTTAAGTCCATAGGAACACTTAACCAACTTAACACAGTTAAGCTAGAATGGGAAGGTTAAGGAACACTTAACCAACTTAGCACAGTTAAAGCTAGAATGGGAGGGTTAAGTCCATGGGAATACTTAGCCAAATTAACATGTTGACTAGAATAGAAGGTGGGGTTAAGTAAAGTTAATACACTTTGCCAATTTAACATGTTAATTAGACTAGAGGTTGGGGTTAAGTAATACACTTAGCCAATTTAATATGTTAGCTGGACTAGACCATAGGGTTAAGTAAACTTGAACGCTTAACCATCAGAATATGATAAATGAATAGGGTTAAGTAAAAAGCATAAAGGTATAACACTTAACCAGTTTATCAGGATAAATGAAGAGGGTTAAGTTAGCTTGAATTGACTAATGACACTTAACCAACCCAAATTGACGGGAAAGAGAACTAAGTAGTAATTCTTAGTATAACACGCGAAGGAGCGAATGTCCGTCCGAGAAGGCTCCAACGAATTGGGTTACGAAGCCCGAGGCTTCGAGGGGACGTGAGGGTACTCTTGGTATCCCTCTGTGAGGCTGCAGATGATCCGCCTGGACCCACAGAGGTTAAGGTCTGCGTAGAAGAACCAGGGGTATGCCTTGGTTGCAATATATATGGCAACCTAAAGACTAGGATGGACCGGCGTGATTCGGCGAGAAAACGGTAGCCCTGTGATAGCAACTCGTCGTCTACCATCCATCTTGAGTCAGTCGAGATACGTGAAGCGGAAAGGCGGAGAACTCCAAAAGACCATAATTGCTATCTAGTTATGGGTGAGGATGGCCATAGGATAGTGGGGCACCGGGGGCCGGCGTATAGTTCTCATTTTACAAAGGGTGCCTTTCATTAGTTGAGGGAGGGGTCAAGTGGGACCATAGCCACTGGAATAAAAACAGACCTTAGCATCTGCATCGGCAGATATCTGAAAGCTCCCGACCGAGTTCTGTATTCCTTGATTTGCCCTGTCATACGACTCAGACCGCACATTACAGGACATGTGCATCTAGACAAGCGATAACGATTCGCGATACATGCGTGGGGAAGTATAGGAACATATACCACTCTAGGTAGTGTGTCCTAGACTTGGGGGCATCGTTCGACAGGTAGCGTAATCCCTAGTTGGACTAGGTGGGATAAATCCGAGAAGCGTTCAGCAGATAGCGTAAACTCTAGTTAAATCTAGAAAGCACTTGATAGAAAACCCTAGATTTGATCTAGGTAATAAATAATGAATGTATGCCGGAAGGCAATGGAAAATACAGGGATTGGGATCACGTTATCGTTACTAGTTGGGACACTAGGTAGGTGGTGCAGAGATATAGAAATCAGTATAACAAGGAAATAGCGAAGCGGCGAAGTATTAGAGCGAAGCAGCGAAAGTATTAGAGCGTATCCAGTTTATCTTATCTTAGCATATCTTGTGATTACCTTGTCCAATCTTGTTGACCCTATCGTCATGGTGTAATCTTGTATTCAGTTAATTCATGTCGTTTTGTTTTCCATGTTCACATGCTAGAAGTTACTGAACTTACTCAGGCTTTATGTCTGACTCTGTTTTTCTTTCGTCTTCTTTTCTTCCATTTCCCCCCCCCCCCAGGTAGTAGAGGAGGGAATAGTATAGCTCAGGTTAAGTTGGACTGTCACTCTTTCCCAGCTTGAAGATTTATCGAAGTCTGCTTGGATTCTCTTATTAGATGCTATGGCTGGCTCATGCAAAAATTGGGGAATATAAATGTTGTTTTATGCTTCTTTATTTTGTAAGACAGATGATACTCTGATATTGTAAAGAAATCATTGTACAAATTATTTTATCAATAAAGCAAAGTTTTATCTTCCGCTGTTTAATTTCTGTCTGTCTTGTAATTTATCTGCATCTTTTACCCTAAATGCTCCACAGAACTTAGTGCATTCCCTTTGTGAGTGACACTAACGGATGTGGGGTGTTACATCAACTGTCTCAAAGCAAAGTAAGATAAATGAGGTACACTACTAATGCCCAAGTAGCTACCACCAACGACACAGGGAGAATGTGTATACATATATAATACGTGGAAGCCTCCTGCCCGCCTTCGAATCAGCTACTCGCACATCACCAGCTAACCTGTCTCTAGTCTGCTCGTGTGAGCACCCAGAGTAATAAGAGGAGACATAAAACTCTGGGTCAGACATAAAGCCTGGTATGAGCGATAAGCATCTAAAGTGAACAATAACAGGTAGACTAAAACATACCTGAACCTGGACCTGCAACCAAAGAGTTAGCACTACATACTGTACAACACTCTAAGGTATCATATCAAACAGTGTAAAGATACGGAGGTGGGGGAGGTGTGCATGTCATAATGATGGCAAACAATCAAGCATAGCATCCATCCTCACATCTCTCACTCAGTGCATAAAGCGTACGATATTCACCACTTCGATCACCCAACATTCCTTGCTACGATCACTTTGCCCCATGAAGTCATAAATGGCTTCACTGCACTGATAACGTAGCCACCAATCCTTTGCTATGTCCACTTTGCCCCATGGAGTCACAAGAACCCCACTGCACTAGCTCATAGCCTTGCTAATCCTTACTATGTCCACTCTGCCCCATGGAGTCACAAGAACCCCACTGCACTGGCTCATAGTCTTACTACGCATCACCTTGCCCCTCAGGTCGTAATGACCCTACTGCACTGATAACGTAGTCTTGCTACCATCACTTTGCCCCTCAGGTCATAATGACCCTACTGCATTGATAAGTAGCCCATCGTTCCTTTTTAGTGGTGAATCGAAGTTATGAACGTCGACAACTCCTTAGCACACGTCCCGCAGCAAAGTCCAATCGTGAAGTTAGCTCGTTAGTTCCCACTTGGATCCTGAGTCACAACTTCCCATTTGAACTACCTTTGCATCTCGGGTTATTGGTCTTCTTTCTTGTTTGGGTCGGTTAGTCAAGCATCTTTCATCCTGGTCGGTTTTCATCATCCCTGGTCGGTCGGTTTTGTTCCCCCCTGGTCGGTCGCATTTCACCAAACCTGGTCGGTCGGTTTTGTTTCCCCCCTGGTCGGTCGCATTTCACCAAACCTGGTCGGTCGGTTTTGTTTCCCCCCTGGTCGGTCGCATTTCACCAAACCTGGTTGGTCGGTTTTGTCCCCCTGGTCGGTCTAACTTTCACCATCCCTGGTCGGTCGTTCTCCTTCATTCCTGGTCGGTCAAAATCTTCCCTGGTCGGTCTAACCTTCACCATCCCTGGTCGGTCGTTCTGGAGCTCGGGTCGGTCGATCTCCTTCACCATTTCTGGTTGGTCGTCCTCCTTCATTCCTGGTCGGTCAAAATCTTCCCTGGTCGGTTATCTCGACTCCAAACCTGCACCATTTCAGCAAGCTATTCTCGCCTCTCGACGGCGTTTTCGACCAATCTAACACTTCTAATCAACCGCAAAGCATACCATACAGTCATAGAAACATAGAGAATCAACCACAAACACCAAAACAATAATTTAATCACAACAATATGGATCAAACATAGCCAAAACCCCATATTTTCCCTCAAATCATGTTTAGGCGTAACTAATGATAGGATTAGCAAAACTTAACCAAATTAACCCAAATTCATATCAGAGGTCTAAAACATCATTTAGGAATTTATGAACATTTTTCCCGAATTTTTTTCATGCTTAAATTCGCTAATTAGCACTAATCACCCCTAATTAGCCATAATTAGTGTAAAACTATGCAAATCACTCACCTTAGCCACAAAATAAACTAAGATCTGAAATGATTCTCTGATTTGATGTGAATCTCAATGCCAACAACAGCTCCTATGTTGATTTGATGAAGATCTTCCTTGATTAGGGGTTGCTAAGCCAAATCCTTGACCAAAAGATGATTTGGAGGTGATTTAGAGGTTAGAGGCCATTTTTAGGGATCCTTGGTGATAAGTGGAGGCTAGAAAACTGAAATGGAATGATTCTCCATCTCATTTCAGCCCTCCCATAACCCTAATCCCGAAATGGGTTATGGGCCTACTCACTAATCACCCGATTTGGCCCGGTTAAGCAGTTTTTCACACTCCAAACCTTGTTTCAGCCATATCTCCCAAACGGTAAGTCCGTTTGGCTAATGTGACCACTCTACGGAAAGGTAAACCATCAAAAGAATCAAATGGAAGTGGTTTCAGGTCAAAATTCCTTTCCAATCAAAAGTTATGGCCAAAACAGTACCAACTAGGGGCAAAATGGTCATTTAAAAATCGACAAAAATCATGAACATGGGAAATGACTCTAATAGATGTTTCCCAAAGTTACATGACCATACAACTTCATATAGGAAAGAAATAAATATTCTACGATCCTATGATGTGTAGAATACGGGTCATTACAACAGTGATTATTAGTGATCTTCCTTTTAACATCTGTTTGTTTCAAAACCAAAGTTTCGTTTCTAAGCAATTTAATTTTGGCCTTGGACTCAGAAATTTTAGACTTGAATTGATTTTGTTTTTCAATCTCAAATTTTCCAAAAATTTTGAAATTTTCTATCTCTTTTTCAAGCTTATTCAAAATCAATTCAGTTTTCAGCAAGTTTTATTTTTCAGTAAAATCACATTTGGAATTTTTAGTAGTTTTAAAACTTTCAAATTCCTTTTGTAAAGAATTGTTTGAACTTTCAACTCAATCTTGTTCTCTTTTAAGATCAAAATTTCATTATCAAGCTTTTGAATATTTTTATTGAAATGAATAAGATTGTTTTCCAAATTTAAACAATTTTTGCAATTAGAGTTTGAAGGATTTTTAGAGTATTCAAGTTGTGGTTCCAAATCACTAATGTTGCTGGTCAACTCAATATTTTTATATTTCAGAGATTTGTTTTTCATTGGAGTTTATCAATAGATTTAGTTAAATTAGTACACAATAAACTAAATCTTCATAAGGAAAATCTCCTGTTGATTCTACATCGCTAGCATCATATGTTTCTCTTTACAGGCATATTTCTAAACCTGAGTTGACCTTCTGAGGTTTTGAGCAGTTGTCATCTTTTCCATACAACGTATTGAGAGTGTTCTAGATTTCATGTGAAGTCAAACAATGGGGGATAAGGCCGTATTGGTCATCCTAAAGATAAGAACATAAAATATGTGTAGCACGAGAATTAAATTCAATGTCATTCCTATCTACCATATCATACCCATTAATAACAACATCCTTGCATTTAATATTAACAGATTTGAAATAGGATTCCATTTTTGATTTCCAATTTAAAAAATTGTTACCATTAAAAATAATTAGGATGCGACTAGACTGACTCTTAGTGGGTTGACAACTTGGAACCATAACTCTAGAGTTAATGAAAATACTAGGCTTTGATACCACTTGTTGGATCTAAATTAACCCTAGAGGGGGGTGAATAGGGTTTATTATCGTTTTATAAGAAATTAAAAATATCATGGCATAGATTGCAATAGAGAAAATAAATGCAGAAAGTAAATGATACATAATTTACCCAGCTTCGACAAACCCTGTCTACTACTGCATTCCCCAAGGTTTCTAGTAGAATTAAAACAATCTCTACGCCTATAAATTCCCTATAAACTCGCGCCACCCACTCCCAACTATTCTAATCCTGCTCTCAAAACCTTACACTGATATTTATCCCTAAGATTAGATTTCCCCCGAATTACAAACAAGTAACTCGTAAACCCTAGCTATAAATCCTGTAACGAGTAAACCCAAGTTTTACAGAAAAAATAGAAAAAACAATGGAAAATTACAAAAGAAATAAAACAATACAATAAAAAAAACCTTTCAAAATAAAAACAAAAGCCGACTTTTTTACTTTGTAACTCAAAATATTGGCTGCCTCCTTTTATCAATGGTCGACCCTAAAAATTAGGGTTGTCGTGTTTCCCAAATCGCGAGTCAAGTTGCTTTTCAATTTTGTTCTCTGATGCTTGATTGTTTCTTGATGTTCTCGGTCGAATGATTTGGCCTCTGAGATTGAATCCATGAGTTCTATGAATTGATTTTTTTTAGTTCTTGAATTTTTTAGCTTGGTTTTCAGTGCTCTCTGTGCCAATGAAGGTGTTATATATGTAACGCCCCGAAATTTTGGACCAGTCAAAATCACCGAAAAACCCATGCGTCCAAAAACAAACAATGACAACTACCATCATATTGTACAATTACATCACTAAATGCACAAATGCCACTTATTAGAGTATTCATTTAATTCATAGGGTGCTTTTTAAATATATATTAAACATAATTACCATAAATCTACCATTGTGCAATTCTGAGAAGATGGACATCAATATTCATTTCTGCACACTCGATAAACATATCAGTATTGCTTAAAGGATAAACATGAGAGATGCACCAACACAAGATGTAATAACAAGTAATAAACAAAAAAAAATATTAATAAAGCAGCTGCATCACTACCACTTGTTACTGCCTGCGTACCTTTGTCTAATTGGGTAAGCAATTAGATAAAGGATCAAGCCAACGTAGTTCTTCTTTACACAAAACATTTAAAATCATTATTTGCTTTCAAAATATTTATTATATCATGTAGAGATTCTCAAATATAATTTTAAATTACTTTTCTTTAATATTAAATAAAATTCTAAATTATTTCTAAACTCAAATAATTTCAAATTAAATTTTGAATTAACCATCCTGTCCATCAGATCAGTCAGGGATAGCCGGGGAGAGCAGGAAACTATATTTTCCAAACCCAAGCCTAGACACTATCCTCTCTGTCACCCTAGGACGTTCTAGTATTTTATTTTTCAAAACATTTATATATCTCTTATAGAACTTTCTTTCAAAAGACAAGCATCTTTTATTTTAAATACCAATCATCTTCATTATGCAAAAACTCCTCCATAATCAATTCTCAAACCACCTTTATATTTCTCTAATATATGTTTGGAAAGATCTTCAAAGATTGAACTGAAATAGTTAAGTTCAACACCATTCATTATCTTGTAAAAGAACAACACCCAATTTATACCTCGTTTAAAGCACTAATCATACCTCTTTTAATCACATACTATTCATGCCTCGATAGAACAGTATTCATACCTTATTTACACACTATTTACACCTTGTTCAAGCACTAATCATACCTTGTTTAAACACATACTATTCATGCCTTAATTGAACAGTATTCATACATCATTTAAAAACTAATCATAAATGTCCTCGATCATCAGTCGTATATGTTGATTGCTTATCAAAGCAAAAGATTGCAACCAATATAGTATGTTAAAGTCATAGGCATCTTTAAATTAAAATACAAGCTTATGAAATAATAATGAATTAGATGATAATTATACCTACAGTATTCCTTGCTATCTTCATGCAAAAGTCTCGTAGAACATCATATAGTACTTATCAACACTCCCAAGTAATAAATTATTTTCCTCGAAACATCGAAATTCGTCAACCTTCCTTGTTCTCAATTTTTGACACATTTCGACTCACTTTTACTTTGATTTAACATCCTTAATTTTATCAGTTGGTTTATGATACTATAAGGAAACTCAAGTCCAAATTTGAGAGGATTTGGAATAGTTTACGATGATCTTACACTCATAACATCTATAACAGCGTTTCAGTCATGCTATGAAAAGTTTTGCTCATTTTAAAATACTTCATAGTCAGTTCAGAGAAAAGACAGTGTTTCCAGAAGTGCTATGACAAGATCTGGGTGGTTTATAATGATTTTGGACTAAAAACAGCTTACTATAGCGTTTTTGGGTGCTATAAAAGGTTCTGGCTTTGTTCCATGCTTTCATAAATAGAAAAAATAGCGTTTCGGAGTGCTTTAAAAAGTTCCAAAAATTAAGTTTTTGCCTTTTTTTGGCAAAATGTTTGGTGTTGTTTCTCTATGATAAAAATAGATTTTGACTCCAAATTTTCTACAGTAAAAAGCTCTTTTAGTCTTCTTAATTATCATCAAAAGAAACCCTCAAAACAATTTACCAATTTAATATATAAATTCAAACATTATGAGGCATTTTTAACATGTCCATTTCAAGCTGATTTTTACCTGACTTTGCGTCCAATTTTCAGGTACGCAAATGGACGAATTAGAAAAAATAGCCATGGAAAAAGTTGTATCCCTTTGAATTATCTTTCTAAATTGATAGAGAATTCGAAATTTCATTAAGAATTGCAAAAGTTATGATCAAAATGTCGAACGTCGTTTTCAGTGTTTCAAGTCCAATCATTCATTCATAAATTTCTCAACTTTTCTTCAAAGTATGAAATGAATACATGAACTTAATTAGTTTTTCTTACCTTATACTTATGCCTTGATCTTGTATTTATTTTCTAGGCTTCTTCCAAACTCTTACTCTTTATCTTACTCTTGTTTTTCATTTGTGAATCCATGAAAAATAATGAACCTTTCCACTCTTTATATAGTAATTTTCAAGGCTAATTTGGTAATTTAGTTTTGAACACTTGTCCTCCTTATCTTCATGCATGCTTTAGGATGAAGACACATGTCTACTTTGGTGTCCTAAGGTGTTTCTACACATGGACACCTAATGGGTTTATGTATCTTTATCTTATTTGGTTCCAAGACATGTGTACCATTCTTTTGATGACACGTGTCTCTATCATTTTAAGTCATTTTTCATATTCTAGAATATGTACACATATACCATTTGTATTTTGATTTATATTATATGTTCATACATATATGTGTTCATATATTGTTACTACATGCACATGATATTCTAACAACTTTTAATCAAGTAAGACGTCGTTTATCAATAGAACTGTTTTGGTCACATTATCGATATTTCTTCGAACTACTTATCTTCGTAAACAAAAACTCAACAAAATGTTCTCCTCATTAATTATTATTTATAATGGGATTTAATAAAGGTTATGAAACCATTAAATCCAATTTTTAAATATTTAAATAACCACGATATTTAAATATTTATTGCCTGAATTTTCAGGTTGTTATATTCTTTCCCCCTTAAAAGGAATTTCGTCCCCAAAATTCTATGCTATACTTAATCAAAACAATGACAAAAGTTCCACACATAAAACTGTAAGTATTCAAGGCATTTTCTTGAAAGTATACTTTCAAAATTCTAAGACAAACCTGAACCTTTCAATTTGTGACCAACATTCCATCAAATCTGCAAGCTATTACTGGATCAGGTGCGCTGGTGTCTCTTTTTTATGCCCAAATTCAGGATCATGTTCTTTGCAATCCACATTGATACCCAGTCTCCTTCTCTTTTTGTGTGGTACCCATCGAAATGTAACAAAGATTCATCATGCTTCGGCTCATCCGACTCATCATCATCAAGCAAGGATGTATTCTCCATGTTGTGGTACCCATCAAAATGTACCAAAGATTAATATTTTCAAGTTAGACATCTCATATAATATCTTCATTTTCTTTTTTCTAAAAAGATAATTATATTCATCAAAGTAACCTCGTCAAATAATGAGTTACTCTCCTTGTTGCAGTACCCATCAAAATGTACCGGAGAGTAATACGCACCTCAAATAATTTTATTTTTTTATGTAATATGATTATATTCATCAAAAGTCAACTAGTCTAATAATGAGTTACTCTCCTTGTTCCAGTACCCATCAAAATGTACCGGGGAGTAATATTTTCAAAATAGACATCTCAAATAATATCTTCAATTTTTTTTATATATATAATATGATTATATTCATCAAAGTTAATACATCAATTATGTTGTACTCTACTTATTCCAGTACCCATCAAAATGTACCAGAGAGTAATATTTTCAAAATAGATTCTAATCAATATTCTTTTTATTTTTTTATAATATGATTATATTCATCAAAGTGGATCCACACTAAATTTAAGATATTTTATCCCATTGCGGTCGGCATCCCGTCATCAAATAGGATGTACTCTACTCGACCCGATACCAACATAGAGTAATAGTAGCACTATCCAAGATCTATTGTCTTATGTCGGCATCCCGTCATCAAATAGGATGTACTCTACTCGGCTCGATACTAACATAGAGTAATAGTGCACTGCCCAAGATATATTATCTTATACCGCACATCGTCATCGTTACCCGAAGGTATCCACCATTGATGAGATAATCAATAAAAATCTTTAGTAAGTTTAAACAAAGTATACTCTCAAAACACTTTTATACTTTGTAATCATTACTCGCATATGGATAACCATTTTACTTTGGAAAATCCACACTTTCAACTTCGAGAATCATCTTAAGTACAACCCTCCCTTTTTTTGTCAAACACATAGTTCAGTTTGCAAAAATGTTTTGAGATAGCAAACTTTCAAAATTTCAAAATATATATGATGTAAGTATTCTAGAAAATTAATCTAGATTCCCAATAAGATTAACTTCAACTAAACCCAAATTAAGGAATCAATAGTTATGACTAAATTACTGAGAGATGTTTCAGCAGCTTTTTAAGCTAATACCATTAATGCTAAACAATTCTAATATATTATTATATAAAAATTTCTCACCTCGATTTTGCATGAATGTATTGCTCAATTTTACTCCTCTTGGCCTTCCTCTAGTTTATTTGCCCAAGCTCATTTAACTCATTCCTTGATAAGTTGCAATACCTCATTCCTCTTATCCATTTTAAGCTGCCACATTCCTTCCTTTACAAGCCACTTCATTCATTTCCTCATTACTTTATAGCTAGTCATATGCACTTACAACTTCGTTAAACCTCTTTATGTGGTGCTTAAAAATGAATCAACATATTATTAGTATAAACACTAAACAAAAGTTAAACACACAAAATAAATATTACTCATAACCCTGGTCAGACGAATGGTGCCTTACTCTAGCTAGTCACATTTATCAAATTAAGGTAACTTTATTTCAAAAATTTAAGGATTATTTTCTAATCTTATGTGAAATTTTATTTAGGCACCTAACCTAAGCTCTGCTACCAACTGTAGCGCCCCGGAATTTCGGACCAGTCAAAATTGCCGAAAAACCCATGCGTCCAAAAACAAACAATGACAACTACCATCATATTGTACAATTACATTATTGAATGCACTGGATAAAATTTCAATGAATGCCACTTATCAGAGTATTCATTTAATCCATAGGGTGATTTTTAAATATAAATTAAACACAATTACCATAAATCTACCATTGTGCAATTCTGAGAAGATGGACATCAACATTCATTTTTGCACACTCGATAAACATGTCAGTAGAGCTTAAAGGACAAACATGAGGGACGCGCCAACACAAGATATAATAACAAGTAATAAACAAAAAAATATTGTATTAATAAAGCAGCTGCATCACTGCCACTTGTGACTGCCTATGTAACTTAATCTAATTGGCTAAGCAATTAGATAAAGGATCAAGCTAACATAGTTCTTCTTTACACAAAACATTTAAAATCATTATTTGCTTTCAAAATACTTACTATATCATGTAGAGATTCTCAAAAGTAATCTTAAATTACTTTTCTTTAATATTAAATAAAATTCTAAATTATTTCTAAACTCAAATAATTTCAAATTAAATTTTAAATTAACCATCTCGTCCAACAGATCAGTTAGGGATAACCAGGAAGAGCAGGAAACTATATTTTCCAAATCCAAGCCTAGAAACTATCCTCTCTGTCACTTAGGACGTTCCAGTATTTTATTTTGCAAAACATCTACATATCTCTTATAGAATATTCTTTCAAAAGACAAGCTTCTTTTATTTTAAAGAATAATCATCTTCATCATGCAAAAACTCCTCCATAATCAATTCTCAAACCACCTTTATATTTCTCTAATATATGTTTGGAAAGATTTTCAAAGATTGAACAGAAATAGTTAAGTTCAACACCATTCATTATCTTGTTAACAAAAACACCCAATTTATACCTCGTTTAAAGCACTAATCATGCCTCATTTAATCACATACTATTCATGCCTCGATTGAACAGTATTCATACCTTATTTATACACTATTTATACCTCGTTCAAGCACTAATCATACCTTGTTTAAACACGTACTATTCATGCCTTGATTGAACAGTATTCATACCTCATTTAAACACTAATCATAAATTTCCTCGATCATCAGTTGTATATGTTGATTGCTTGTCAAAGCAAAGATCGCAACCAATATGGTATGTTAAAGTCATAGGCATCTTTAAATTAAAACACAAGCTTATGAAACAATAATGGATTAGATGATAATTATACTTACAGTATTCCTTGCTATCTTCATGCAAAAGTCTCGTAGAACATCATATAGTACTTATCAACACTCCCAAGTAATCAATTATTTTCCTCGAAACATCAAAATTCGTTAATCTTTCTTGTTCTCAATTTTTGACACGTTTCGACTCACTTTTACTTTGATTTAACATCCTTAATTTTATCAATTGGTTTATGATACTGTAAGGAAACTCAAGTCAAAATTTGAGAGGATTTGGAATAGTTTACCATGATCTTATACTCATAACATCTATAATAGCGTTTCAGTCATGCTATGAAAAGTTCTGCTCGTTTTAAAATACTTCATAGTCAGTTCGGAGAAAAGACAATGTTTCCAGAAGTGCTATGACAAGTTCTGGGTGATTTATAATGATTTTAGACTAAAAACAGCTTACTATAGCATTTTTGGGCGCTATAAAAGGTTCTGGCTTTGTTCCATGCTTTCATAAATAGAAAAGATAGCGTTTCGAAGTGCTATAAAAAGTTCCGAAAATTAGATTTTTGCCTTTTTTGGCAAAATGTTTGGTGTTGTTTCTCTATGATAAAAATAGATTTTGACTCCAAATTTTCTACAGTAAGAAGCTATTTTAGTCTACTTAATTATCATCAAAAGAAACCCTCAAAATAATTTACAATTTAATATATAAATTCAAACATCATGAGGCATTTTTAACATGTCCATTTCGGACTGATTTTTACCTGACCTTACGTCCAGTTTTCAGGTATGCAAACGGACGAATTAGAAAAAATAGCCGAGGACAAAGTTGTATCCCTTTGAATTATCTTTCTAAATTGATAGAGAAGTAGGAATTTCATTAAGAACTGCAAAAGTTATGCTCAAAATGCCGAACGTCATTTTCAGTGTTTCAAGTCTAGTCATTCATTCATAAATTTCTCAACTTTTCTTCAAAGTATGAAATGAATACATGAACTTAAATAGTTTTTCTTACCTTACACTTGTTCCTTGATCTTGTATTTATTTTCTAGGCTTCTTACAAACTCTTACTCTTTATCTTATTCTTGTTTTTCATTTGTGAATCCATGAAAAAAATGAACCTTCCACCCTTTATATAGTAATTTTCAAGGCTAGTTTGGTAATTTAGTTTTGAACACTTGTCCCCTTATCTTCATGCATGCTTTAGGATGAAGACACATGTCTACTTTGGTGTCCTAAGATGTTTCTACACATGGACACTATTGGGTTTATGTGTCTTTATCTTATTTGATTCCAAGACATGTGTACCATTCTTTTGATGACACGTGTCCCTATCATTTTAAGCCATTTTTCATATTCTATAATATGTACGCATATACCATTTGTATTTTGATTTATATTCTATGTTCATACATATATGTGTTCATCTATTGTTACTACATGCACATGATATTCTAACAACTTTTAATCAAGTAAGACGTCGTTTATCGATAGAACTGTTTTCGGTCACATTATCGATATTTCTTCGAACTACTTATCTTCGTAAACAAAAACTCAACAACATGTTTTATCCTCATTAATTATTATTTATAAAGGGATTTAATAAAGGTTATGAAACCATTAAATCCAATTTTTAAATATTTAAATAACCACGATATTTAAAAATTTATTGCCTGAATTTTTAGGTTGTTACATTTTCAAGTCCAATCATTCATAAATTTCTCAACTTTTCTTCAAAGTATGAAATGAATACATGAACTTAAATAGTTTTTCTTGCCTTATACTTGTGCCTTGATCTTGTATTTATACTCTAGGCTTCTTCCAAACTCTTACTCTTTATCTTACTCTTATTTTTCATTTGTGAATCCATGAAAAAGAATGAACCTTTCCACCCTTTATATAGTAATTTTCAAGGCTAGTTTGGTAATTTAGTTTTGAACACTTGTCCTCCTTATCTTCATGCATGCTTTAGGATAAAGACACATGTCTACTTAGGTGTCTTAAGATGTTTCTACACATGGACACCTAATGGGTTTATGTGTCTTTATCTTATTTGATTCCAAGACATGTGTACCATTCTGTGAATGACACGTGTCCCTATCATTTTAAGGCATTTTTCATATTGTAGAATATGTACACATATATCATTTGTATTTTGATTTATATTCTATGTTCATACATATATGTGTTCATCTATTGTTACTACATGCACATGATATTCTAACAACTTTTAATCAAGTAAGATGCCGTTTATCGATAGAACTGTTTTCGGTCACATTATCGATATTTCTTCGAACTACTTGTCTTCGTAAACAAAAACTCAACAATATGTTTTCTCCTCATTAATTATTATTTAAAAAGAGATTTAATAAAATTTATGAAACCATTAAATCCAATTTTTAAATATTTAAATAACCACGATATTTAAATATTTATTGCCCGAATTTTCAGGTTTTTACATTATAGGGTTTAGAAAATTCGTAACATCTCTGATTTCCTTTAATGGCTTGCTTTGATTTGTTGCGTGAGTTCCTCTTTTGTTGCTTTGATTGAATACCTTGAATTTTTTGATTGATTGCTTGGTTCATTCGGCTTTGGTTGTTACATGATTGTGTGATTGGTATCCTGTATTCACGCATGATTTCTGGAAACAGATAAAATTGTTTTCTTTCCTAAAACTGTTGCTTGATATGCTGGAATGTATTAAAAAAATATTTCCTGAAATTTGTGATTTAATTCGCAAAAATCCAGTAGCCAAAAGTAATTCTTGTCATCAATGAAAATTGGTTATGCAAGCACTGATTATTCTAGAAATATAATTTCTTGCCCAAAAGATTATTTGCTAAGACTGCAAAAAATAATTCTTTGCATATTTGGACTGCGCCACCTGCGAAAATTCGTACACTTTCCATCTTTTTACACACTGATTTCCTGAAACAATTTGATTATTGATTTGACACTTGAATTCAGTGTTGTGGCTTAGTATGGTCATCTCAGCATGTTCGTGTTTGTACTCGGCCTTGTCTGAAACTGCTTTGTAGTTGTGTACATTTGTACATATAAATGCAGCTTTCGTATGCCATGCATTTGAGTTTTGTTCATTGTCCTATATATGTACTATTGCACCATATATAATTTTTGCTACCCTGTCTGGATGTGCGCATGTCACATATGTTTCACCTGTTTCAATATAGCTCGACTTATTGTAACCTGTGCCTACTGATCTGCGTCTTCACCTATACTTGTTGCACCGATATGAACCATGGCTATTGCAACTCATGTTGCAGATGCACATGTTTGTGAGCATTCACATGTACATTTGTTTCTGCCTTGTGACTTGGTTCACTCATATTTTCTTTGGTTTGTCCTGTATATTTTTGCATGCTGAAAAAAAATGTTTCCAAAAATATTGCCCTCTCTTTTAGCATGTCGGTCCATGTGTACACTGTCTTGTGTGTTCTTCATGTTTCCTGTTACCATATGATCAAACTTTGCTCGACTTGATCATTAACTGTTTCGAAAGTTGCATATATACATTGCACTAGAATTTACTGGCTCTGACAATCTTCATGACATGTTTCTCTCTGTAGCATACAAGTAGTTTTAACCATGATGTCTTCTTATTTATGCATGGCTTATTTGTCCTTCATTGTATGTTTGAGTTGCTCCATTTACCGTGTTTCTGCTCCTTGTCTACTGCATTGTCTAATGTTTACTTGCCGTGACATTCTTGCTCTTGTATTTTTTGCTTGAGTGGTTTGACTTCCTGGCTTGTTTACCCCCATGCATATTTACCTATGATTTGTTTATATGCCACTGTGTATATACATAATGTATGTATGTGTACATGTATATATATGTGTGTGTATGTGTGTGTGTGAGTATATCTTCATTGTTGGGCTGTTGCATTGTTTCTTATGTACTTTTGGCATGTATATGGCATGGTCCAATATTTTGTGCATTGTCTCTTTTGTTGCTACCTTGATCATGTTTGTTGGTGTTTGTTGTTCACTTGTACGTAGTGCAAATACACATGTATATTTGTGTGTGTGTGTATATATATACACATATATTTATGTGTATGTATGTGTGCTTGCATGACACATTCCTCTGTCTTAGTCAATATGCATGTTGACAATGTATATTTGTTGCATTTGTGTGTTCATAGATACTTGCAGCATGCCAGCGTTGTCAAGCTTCACCCGATTACATCAATCTTGATATATTTGTCCCTTTCTGACCATATTGCCCCTACACAAAATATATGTGTATATACATACACATGTATGTATCTACATGTATTGTGTATGTGCAGAATATATATATATATATATGAGCACTAGAAATATTGTCTACCTAGTGGTATTTATAGTGAATTACTGTGAATATCACAAGCTGTCTAGACACAGATATATATATATATATATACATATCAGATCAAAATAGAAATATGATGAGAAACACACCAAAATTCTGAGGAAAATATATTTTGAAATAAAATTATATCTGCTAGAATTTAAAATTATTTTTTTCCAGTTTATTGTGTGCATTTCTGTGACAGGTAAGGAGGTGACTGGACTGACTTTGAAGATAGACTGAAGACAAAAATAAGTGTCAGTAAATGAGTCTGTATATGAATTTATACAAACGAGCGTGTATACAAAATGTAACAGAGAGACTGAGTGTTGTAGTGAGGAACTGATGTAAGAAATGAAACTGAATGTATTGTATTATAGTGAGATGTACAAATAGTGGAGTAGTAAGATTGTAATATTGAAATGTTGAAATAAATATTTATATTTCAATAAAATACTATTTGAATATTTAAATTCTCGTGCAGTAGTATTCTATTTAAATATAAATAATTATTTCTACATGTGACGTAGTAGAATAGTACAATTGCAAACACATTTATAATAATATATATACGTTTGTTATCATTAAACAAAAATCGTATAATTGTTATATACAACGAAATCACTTAGTGTAGTCCTCTCATCTCTCTTAGTTTAGTTAATTCGAGGAGAAATTCTCAAGTGAACCAACCCAAAAGCTTACCTTAATTTTACAAGTAAAGTCACATTTTTCCTCCTTCCCGCATTTCTAGCCTTTACTTTACCCATTTTGTGTTCCTTGGCTCATTCCACTTATATTGTCTAACCCCATAAAGACTTACTTACTGCCCCCACTTTATATATATATAATTTTTCCAGACCCTAAAAGAATATCTTAATGAGGAAAAACTTTAGTTACAAAAATTTCTTTTTTGAAAACATATATAGTTGCTTTTATGAAATTTCCAGAATACAAATTTCATCTCAAATTACATTAGTCTTTCAAAATTCATGTTCTTTAAAAACTTTACACATATTGGGTTTAGACTCAAAGTGATTCCACGAGTTCCCATAAAACACCTCTTTGTTACACTCTTGTCTAAGAACACAATTATTTCGAAAATTCTTTTTACATGGCTTTTTCCGAAAATCTTTCCAATACAACTGAAGTCCAACTACGTCCTTAAAATACATGTGGAAAGTTCCACCATAAGAGTCACATTAATTTCAAAAGATTGGGTTTGAGGGTGTAAAATATTCCAATCAACCTAATTCTTCACAAATCAACACTCGAGTTCAAGTATCTCTAAGAAAACCCACTTTCCTTCCAACACCTGAGCTTGCCCAACCTTCCAACCCATCCATTGTTGGTATATTCCCATAACTAGGAAAGATCTTAGTCAAAACCATGGAACTCAATTCTCACTAACCCATGTGCTTTATCCAAAAATGATACGGATTTAACATTGCCGCAAATACAAATCTGAAAACTAATCTCTTTCTCTCTCTCCTAGAGATAATCTTTACTATTCGAAATATATATAAAGCACAGAGAGAACTGAATAAATACTTCCTAGAGATGCACTGAGAAAATTAGGAGTATCAACATGAATGACCCTTCAGGTTGCAAGAAGTCAAAAATTAGTCATATCCCGACTATTTTCTTCTTACAGTCAAAATATCCCTAGAAATACTTAATAGATATTAGGCCCATTACTTTACCCTATAAGTCCATATGTCATATTAAAGCCTACGCCATCTTTTAGGCTCATAATTTACCCCCTCTTTGTAAATCAATATGTCATATGAGGCCTAATCATGGCAACTAATCCATACCCGGAAATGCCCCCAAACATTAAGATTTTAGTTTCAACCCCAACAGATAATCAAGGTGATCCTACGTGGTTCAAAAACTACCAGTAGGACTTAGTGCAAAACAGTCGTTGGTGTTATCATTACACCCTCAGGGATTTACCCTGTCTGTAAATGACTGCTCCATTAATCCTATAATACAGTCACTTTACAAGATTCAACTTATTGTGAATGAGGCCTCACGCAGCCAATGTATCAAACCAAATAGGAAAGCTAGCAAGAACTAAAGATAAATAACATTCTTTCTTCCACTAATCCTTGGCTTTTACCATTTTTTCTTAATGTCCAATTTTGTTCTGCATATATGTTCCCTATAATCCTTTTGCCATCAATATACCCATACTGATGTTTCACTTGTCATTCTTAAATTCATCTTTCTGAAAGTTCTCTAATTAGTTGGTCACTGAAAATGTATAAAATCTATTTCCATAGTATCGGAAAATTCATTTTATAGAAACCCTTAATTGCAAGATATTTCTTTTTAATTATTTTTAAGTTGGTGGTTAGTGCACAATATGATAAAATTCATATTCCTGACCCACCCGTTCATGCTGTGATGTTTTCTATGCTAAACCAAACTATGAAAATACACACCGGTTTTAACCAATCAATTTAGGTTTTTCTCATCTCCCAAAGTATCATTTTTATCACTAAACTAATAAAATAGTTCCATCCATGATTAACCTTTTCTAATATATGTTTAGCAACAAGTTCCTTTTTAACTTTGTCTCTTTGGAACTACCAAGCTAAACGGGTTTGTCCATTATCCTTATAACTGAACTAAAAAGATAAAGATTTAGAAAGAGTTGAAGGAAGGTTGTGACTGACTATAGGAGATATTTTATGTTTAAAAGTGGCTTTTGATTTCTAAATGATGCATTTTCTTTTGAAAATTCTTTCTTTTTGAACAAAACTTAGTGATCTTGGTACCCTTAGGCTCTGATACAAAATGTAACACCCACATTTCTTAATGTCACCCATATGAGGATTTCATTAAGAAAGTATGGAGTGTTGTAGGTATAAAGACATAAAACATCGCATAGACTAATATTTCACAAGACACAGAAATTAAATTTACAACGGAAGAAGAAACTTTCATTTTACAAAATACAAAACCATCTTTGTTTCATTTAACCAAACAATTACAAATTGTCAGGTATCAAAATATCAAAACATTAGAGTAAACAATATTATCCCCTAAATATAGTCAAAAGGATACAACCTAACCTTCGAAAGAGGACAGGAAGTAATCCAACTTACAGAGATCCATCACAACAAAGCTAACAAAGAAATCTGAACTATACACTTTTCTCTGTAGGCCTGGGGGAAAGAAAGAGAAAGGAACAAAGGAAATGGGTCAGACATAATGCCTGGTGAGCTAATGTGATTACCAGCTCGACTCGCTAAGTTAAGTAAAATAGATAAATAGTGGTTCTGGTGTCATAAAAGGATAGGAGCCTATACGTGTCTAAAAGTGAACAATAGCCGGTATGAACTGATAATAAGGATCGGCTATTCTTATAAAAAAGATAATGATGATAACAGTAATAATAGAAAACAGATCAGCCGGATTGACTGGTTTGCACTTCTACAGATTTAGACAGAAATAAGTAATTAGAAGGGATTTTTTTCTAATGCTATCCATGCGAATGGCTCCCTACTACACAAATATCATGTGCTAGCTACGGCAGTATGGGGTGTCAATCCTAAACCCGTCAACTATAAGTCACAAACCTATTTGTTGGTATTATAGCGTCTTACTTTCCCCTAATCGGATACACGCACTACACCAGAAAATGCTTTTAACAGCATCCCAACAATGTTGTTTATGATTTTACAGCGTTTTGATGAATGCTATATAACGACATGTTGTCGTAGGCCCCTTTTTTTCAACAACGGTAGAATAAATGTTGTTACATTTCACGTTTTACAGCGTTTTGAACTAGCTGTTAATATGTCATACACAACTTATTTTAGTTGCTGTTTTAAACAATAGACAGCGTTTGAAACATGTTATCAAAAAATGTACAACTTCACACTTAGACTTTCAATAGCTAATTTCAAACGCTGTTACTAATATTTATCAGCGTTTTTTACACGCTATAAAAAAGTTCTCTCTCGTTTCATCAGCAATCATGAAATGCTGGTAGTAATATTTACACATCATGTCATCTGTGCTATAGAAATATGCACAACATATATTAAATGTTGTTACCAATTTTTGAACAATGCTAGTCACACGCTGTAAAAAATTAACAAGGTTTTATCAGCATTTATGAAACGCCGGCACTAATATTTGCACATCAATTTGTTTATGTTGTCGTCTGCTGGTGCTAAATTTAGAGCATCCATATAATGATGTTACATTTGCACACATATCATTACTCTATTATCATAGTACGGTTGCTTCACCAAAAAATAAAAAGAAAAATATTTATATAAAAACACGACTAGTAATCGCTTCCATTAGTGAAATTGAACTCAATCCATAAACAAAGTTTGTAAACAAAGACGGTACTTAAACTATAGTACACAAAGCGGCTACCAAAATAAAATTCTTTCCTACTATAAAATAAACTTACTACACAGATACCAAAATAAATTTCAAGAAAACATCCTGTGCATTCCTTGCATCAACATTATTCTTCACCTACCTACAAGGATGAAATTTAATGGTTAGTGATCAAATAAAAATTTAAAATTGACATATTTAACTTATAATACCTACTACAAAATAATATAAACTCAACATCTATTTTTACTATATCCGCAATCAACAAATTACAGCAAAATAACATGAGCCAAGAGTGGATGTATTCGTGGGTTACTGTTCGGAAACAGCAAGCCATGGCTTGCTGGAACAACAAGTCTGAGCTTGTTGCTTCTAAACAACAAGCCATGGCTTGCTGTTTCGGAGAAGCAAGCTTGCGCTTGCTGTTTTGGAGTAGCAAGTCGCGTGTACATCCACTCTTGGCTCAGCAATTTAGCAAGCCGAAGCAGTCGCTAGTCATTGAAAAGGCTAGAAACTTCAATGGCAATACAATTCGCGACTGCACTTACATAGACAGGAACAAGTCTCACATGTCAACAACTGGGCATCACCACATGCATTTACATAGCACAAAACATCCCTTCAAACAAGAAATAGCAACTATAACAAACAAAAAAGCACCAAACTCGCCTAAACCTCAAGTATCAGTAACCAGTTTTCAGACAAAAGGAAATTGTATGTCCATGCAATTTTTATGTTAGACTTTTCTGCTCTCTTTAAATAAAACAATTTTCTCTTTCCATAGGATTCACTTTCAAATGCAAAAAAAAAAAAAAGCCAAACAACGGAGATGACGTGAAAAACCACTAGGATTAAAAGATGTTTCCAAATTACAGGTGTGTATGCCCTTCTTTTATTTAACAAAACTCGCAGTTGTCATTTTTCTTTTTTTTCATCGGGTTCAACACTTCTTTCTGGTGATCTCTAATGTTCATGCACTGCTTTGCCCAGAAAATCAAGCAAACAGTATGGAGAGTGTTTACTTGTTGTTGTAGCATTATAGCCTAAGTGCATGTTTTGAACCAACCTAAGTATCTGTGTATCTTAAGTCGAATGTAGTAGGTATGACGAAGAATAACCCGAGTGACCAAATTGTTAATTTATTGATAAACTTAAAATTCTCTGCTTGATTAAGAACTGACTCCTGTGAAGAATTTAATTTTATATGATTCCATCTTTTATGCATCCAAAATCCAAGTAGTAAGTGATGAAGGTTAGATTACTTCAAATAGTTATTGAGCACACAAGCAGACCAAGTAAATGAAATATACAAACAGATGTAAAAACTGGAATATTAAATGTTAGTGACGTTATACACACAAAATCTTGTGAAACTTACGTAAAAGTTAAATGCAGTCTAACATTCGCAACAGGCCATGCTATTGTCGAACCAAAAGCATCTGATAAGCATTCCATGAATGAGTTACGCCTCCATAAAGCTTGCATTTGGCATTCACCGGGAAATATGCACTCTATCATATAACCAATATTTGTTGATACATAATCAAAATTTCTTTAAAAAAAGGATACTAGTAATATAAATGTATTACCGTAACAGATTTAGGAAAATTGGTCACGGGGGTAGATGCACTCATCCTTTGGTAACCAATTCTTTGCTTCCACCCCAATCATACAACTTACATTTGCTTTTATGCTATTGCTCATGCTCTATCAAAATGACATATATTAATTGACATGCATGATGATACACTGTTGAACACACACACACACACACGCACGCGGGCCTACAAATAAATATCAAAACCTACCCTAAAAATCAAAAAAGTCAGGTTTCTTTCCAGTATTTCCCGGGTCCTATACGCAGAGCCGCCTCGAATCATTGGGTTGCCGTAGACGACAAAAAAAAATTGTTGCCCTTTACTCAAAAAAAAAAAAGAATTGGGCTACCATTTCTGGCATTGCAGGAGGTTGCTTTTCATATTTAGAAAACAATTCTGGGATGCCATAAAATCATATATTACTACCACAGCACCACTCATACTTATGCATGTAATTATTATTATACAATTAAAGGTGTATAAAGGATCCATCAGCTTGTATTTTGCTGTCCCAAACACTTGCATTTCTACCAGGCATGACTGATAATAAGTTACTTTGAAAAGTTTTGTAGCAACAAATTCAGCGATAATTTTAACATTCGCATAAATTCTAACTTGATTGCTTAGACGATAAATGCATGCAATGCAACGTAATCACGCTGAATGGTCGCCTAAGAGCCAAGACCGATGAGGTACCGGACGCTTTTAGGTTGTAACTTTCCTAGAATGTGATTGTCTTCCACTTTGCTGCAATTACAATAAAAATATAATAAAGAAAAATTCACAGGATTAGTTATATCTGAAAGTAAAAAGGAGAGGGGGCTTGCAATCAGATCATACATGCATGAGTTTTGCAACATAAACTTGAGTACAAAACAACTTTTGTCAATTTTTTACAACTCTAATACAATTTTTTCGTCTTCGTTCTTCATCTTTTTTCCTATACTATGTTGTATGCATTTCCAAATTAATAACATAAAAATTTAAAATCAATAAAAAATACAGGTATGTTCCTATTGATTCACATTTTAAAATCAATAAAAAGTTAAGCTTTAGAGTTTTCCCACATTTTGCTTGTAATAGCCAATAAAGAAAAAAGAATATAAATGCTAACCTCCCAATATGGCAAGTCAAAAAGATTGATCTCTTTTACCACCTTAATAGCTCTTTTTTAATAGGATCATTATCTTCTTCATCATCTTCACTATCGTTGTCAAGCTTACTTTTTTTTACCTTTGCCTTTATTTTTCTTTTTGCTTTCGGTGCCTTTTCCAAAATCATTTGGAAAGACTTTCATACTTAAAGAGATATCTTTGCCGGTTAGAATTCTAAGCTTTTTCCCATCCTCACGTGTTGTCAAACCATGCCTTTTTTTTTAATGGATTTGTAGCGGATAAAAATCTTCTATGACCCGTATAAATAGTCTTTCGACTATGTTTCAGCCACCGATGATAAGTGTTGACACCACATGATGGACACGCTTTTTTACCCTTTACACGACATTCAGCAAGATTACCATAAGCTGGAAATTCATTTATCATCCACAATAAAATAGCTTTCAAGTTAAAAAGTGTCTTACTTAGTGCATTATATGTCTCTACTCCATTACTCCACAAGTAATGCACGTCTTCTACTAATGGTGCTAGACATACGTCAGTATCATTTCCTGGTTGTTTTGGATCTGGAATTAGAAGTGTTAACGTGATATTTTCCTTCTTCTTGCACAATATAGGCGAAAAATTATATGTCACAAGCATTACTGGCCAACAAGTATACTTGGAGCTTAACATAGAAAATGGATTAAAGCCATTTGTAGCAAGACCAAGTCTAATATTATGTGGATCGACTGAAAATGTTTTCCGATTTTCATCAATCATGCTCCATGTTACAAAATCTACAGAATGTCGCATCTTTGCATCACTACTTTTATTTTTGAAATGCCACCTTAATTCTTTTACCATTTTTTCAAATCTAAACATTTTTCTCAATCTTGGAAATATTGGAAAATGTCTCAACACCTTAACAGGGATACCTTGCATAATCTCCTTTGTATTCTGGTTGGTCTTCCATCGTGAAGAACCACATTTCGGACAATTATTTAAATTTTTGTTCTCTTTACGATAAAGACAACAATCATTTTCACAAGCATGAAACTTTTCAAATCCCATATCAAATAGTTTAAGAAACTTTTTTACTTCATATAAAGTCTTGGGGAGTACGTTATTCTTCGACAAAAACATATGTTGGATGTTAAGAAGTTTATCAAAACCAGTATCAGATAATACGGTATCGCATTTAAAATTATACAAAGTAGCAATGGCAGATAACTTTGTATGGTCCGTGCAACCATGATACAGTGAAGTTTCAGCGTCTTCCAAATTTCTAAGTAAATCATTATGCCGCTTTTGTAACACCCCACGTCCATTAATGTCACTCTCAAAGGGAATGCATTAACTTTCATGGAGTATTATTGGTGAATAGAACATAATATAACAAGACAGATACATATGTTAGTACCTGAAAAAAATTCAAAACAACATTTATTGCAGTGGAGAAATAGTTTGATTACAACAACATCATAAACCAACAGAAAAACCAAGTACACTTAGTAACCATCTTGACAAATTATTTACTGAGTACATAAAATAAAAAGCATAACCCCAACACAAGTAGCCATAAAAGAGATGAGCAGAAATTTACTTTCAGCAATCCAAGCACTTCCAAAAAAAGAGAGAAAGAGATCCAAGATCAAGCTTCACTAGTACTAGTCCCAACCTGAGAATCTGGGGGGAAAAAGGAAGAAAAGAGGCGAAAACAAAAGCGGTCAGACATAAAGTCTAGCGAGTATAATAACAATATAATTATTAAAGTAACTGGGATAAGGCATAAACTGGTAAAACAAGGTATGACCGTGAAACAAGTGGGCATGACAAAGCAAACGAGAGGAATATTCTAGCGTTAATCCCGTTCCTAATCACTATAAGATAATTACTATACCGCACTATTACTAGTCACCCTAAAAGTTGATCCCACTTACAGAACTTAATAATGATAATGGTAGTTTCGTGTACCTTAGTTGCCTTCATAGGTGCCGCCTGCTCATATCTCCACTAGTTGTACCCACTACCCCCATGCGATCGGCTCCCAAACTCGTAGATATTCGTGCTGGTCCCACAGTGGGGTGTATTACTCCCCAAAGTGGCAACCCAATACCACTAAAGATGCACGACTTATATCTACACGATGCAACAACGTCTTACCTACCAGCCCGGTCCCACGCACGCACCTGACCCCGTTGGACTTGCGTTGCCACCGCTAACCCGTTTTGACCTCTTACAATCAAACCCAGTAAGCGTGTCCTGTCCTCGATCTAACTCGAGCTCACAAAGATACTTAATGGGTTACTGGTTTGAAAAGGGTCCCCATGTTTGACACAAACTTTCCATCTATGCTTGGTCCCCACTAGAACTTCCCACTTAACCCCTTCTTATTCATGTCTTCTTACATGTTTTCAACTTGGTTAAGTGTTTCTAATCGTATTTCATATGCCACCTAGGCCACCCACTTAACCCCCATGTCCCACCACATGTTTATCTGGTTAAGTGTTACTTAATTCATTAGAACCGTAACCTTATAAAGACCTCCCAATTAGACTACCGTTTGCGGTTGCTGGATTTGCCGGGCGGGTCCGGGAAGTCTTATACCGCAAACGAGCCTAACCTCGTGTCTTTACAATCGTTACACATTTAATTTGTGCCTTTGACCTCTCACATTAGACTACTGTTTGTGGTTACTGGATTTGCCGGGCGGGTCCTGGCAGTCTTATACCACAAATGAGTCTAACCTCGTGTCTTATGCGGTTAATTATTACACATAATTATTTAACCCCAAATTAGATTAATATCCCTATTCAAATTTGTGAATAAATTCCAAATTAATTTATGTCCACAATTGTCACCTAAATTATGTCCATAATTTCAGGTATATAAATTTATACCAATTAATGTCTCAATTTAATTGTATGCCTTTAAGGCCATTTTATGCCAATTCACAATTATGTATGTTTAATATTTTCCCATTGCCCCCACGCAATTCGTACGTTTTAATATGACATATGTTAGACTCGCAGATAGTCTAACTTATAAAAAGAAAAGCAACATCACAACTTGCATAACACATAAAATAGATCTAAGAATCATGACATAAGTTTGCATAAGCAATGGATATACATAAATTTGAATAAACTATCATGGATCTAAATATAGATCTAAACATAAAGATGTGAACTTGCACATATGAATATGGTTTTCCTATAACTTGCATATGAATTCCATTCAAACTAGCATATGATTCACATACAAAACTAGCATAGGCAATGGGCATATAGAACATAAATTTGCATAACTATGTACTGCCATGGATCTAAGTATAGATCTAAACACAAAGATGTGAACTTGCATGTGGATCTAAACATGTATATTAATGTCACATGGTTGCATACAAACTAGCATATACATCTACATGATTCACATATGAACTTGAGTATAATCTACCTATGGACTTGAATAAGATTCATAAACTAGCATATGATTTAACATCCCAAACTTGCATAAGATTCATATACATATGATTTAAAATCCCAAACTTGCATAAGATTCATATATATATGATTTAATATCCCAAACTTGCATAAGATGAATCAAGTTAAACATGTACAATTCAACATATGAAATGGATCCACAATAACAAAACTGTCAACGATAATATCACATGATTCAAAGTCATATTCTCATAATCCCAATTATAACTTATCACAATTAAATTAATTAATCAATTTGTGAAAGAAATTATACTCACAAACAAAAGAACGGTCTTGTTTTTTTGGGATCTGTATTCTGAAATTGAATTGCTCGCCTTTGATGTAGACTAATTGTTATTCTAATTTAGATTATATTTGATTCTTGCTTCTATCTTGTTTTTGAGTTGAATAAGAACGGCGGCTACACTAAGTTCTCCATTGACGACATGGCGGCTCTTGGTATGAATTAGTGTGATTTTAGGTTGAGAGTTAGATTGCTTATATAGAATTTTAATTAATTTAGAGCCGTCAGATTAACCCTAGAAGCAATCAAGATCATCCAGTCAAGATAGAATAACACCTCAGCGCTAATGACTCAGCAATGAGTCGAAACATCGTCATCTTTCAGATCTGCCAAGGTCGACCCCCTGGTTGACCTGGACCTTGGGTGGAAGAATTCCCACCCAGCCTGCTCCCATGTTTGAATTTGAATTTCGAACTATTTTTAATTAAATTCTGAAACTTCAGAAGGCCATAACTTCTTCATACGGAGTCCGATTCACGCAAAATTGGACTCTATCTCAAGAAGAATTCCGAGACGAACACAATGGCGTAACCCGTTTCCCTTAATTCTCACATTTGAAATTTAGTATTCTTAAATTTTGTTAATTTAATATTCATAGAAAATTCAGGGTGTTACATTCTCCCCTCCTTAAAGGATTTCGCCCCCGAAATTTCCAAGTTAAGGAGAGTGTATATCCCAACATCCAATCATCCATCTACTCAACCATCAAATACAGGCATCCATTGTCCTTACAAGATTTCTAATGCCATATGAACATATGCAAAAAGTGTGTGTATATGTTCCTTATCTAATGTGAAATCAGGCGGTCTATTGATTCAGTTGACCTCCTTAATGCAAATCATGATAATGCCATGCGTCCATTATGCATGCAAAAGAATCCTAACGATACATATTATTTCTATATGTGTGCACAACCATTCATCGGAATGCATCATCCATATGATAACACAACCATTATACATTCATTAATTTAAATATGCACACACATTTATATGCAATATGAAAGTGATTGAGCCGATCTAGTGCCTAAAGTGTGTGTACATGCATCCACGAGCAACCACTAGCAACCACTCGCAACCACTCGCAACCATCAACCATAACATGTTTCAAACACATGTTTACATCCATCGGTTTCTACCTAAGGATAAAAAATAGGACTGAGGAGATATACTTGAAAGATAGATATAAGCATGAATAAACTTATGGAAAAAGAGGTCAAGGAGGTACCCTCAAAGAGAAAAGGGTAGGCTGCGCGTATTTTCCTCTCATTTTCCCGAGTCGCGTCTTCCTCAGCATCACTCCATTGAACTTTAACAAGCTTGATTTCACAGTTGCGTAGATTTTTGACTTCCGTACCCAAGATACGAGTTGGAACTCTTCTTACAGTCGCTTCTCGTTCCACTTCTACTTCCTCTAGTATATTCGGCTCTACCACTTCCGCAGATTCATGTAAGCATTTTCGGAGTTGAGAAACATGAAAAACATTATGAACTCCAGCTAGTCTCTCGGGTAGCTCTACTCTGTAAGCCATTGTCCCAATCTTTTCAATGATAGGAAATGGATCTACAAATCTTGGTGCTAGCTTTCCTACGGACCCAAAGCAAATGACATTCCTCGAAGGAGATACTTTAAGGAACACCCTATCTCCAACCTTAAACTCAAGGTTGGTCCTTCTTTTGTCTACATAGGACTTCTGTCTACCTTGTGCAGCCTTCATCCGTATTCATATCAAGTTCACCTTTTCTGAGGTCTTTCTAATCATGTCTGGCCCAAGTACGAGCTTGTCTGTAGACTCCCACCAACAAGTTGGTGATCGGCACGGTCTTCCATATAAAGCTTCGAAGGGCACCATTCCTATGGTGGCTTGGTAGCTATTGTTGTAGGCGAATTCCACCAAAGGAAGATGATCCTCCCATGTCCCTCCAAAGTCAAGAATGCACAATCTCAAGAGGTCTTCTAATACCCTATTCACCCTTTCCGTCTGACCATCAGTTTGGGGGTGATAGGCCGTACTTAAGCATAATTGTGTGCCTACTGCCTCTTGCAAACTCTTCCAAAACTCGCTCGTAAAGATAGGATCTCGATCGCTCACTATGGTGGACGGTATCCCATGGAGTCGAACTATTTATTTGAGATAAATGGATGCTAGGGACGAAGCAGTCCTTCTACTTTTAACAGGTATAAAGTGAGCGCTTTTAGTGAGCTTGCCCACTATTACCCAAATACAGATATTGCCCCTTCTTGACCTAGGCAACCCGTCAACAAAGCCCATCGAAATGTTATCCCACTTCCACTGTGGGAACTCAAGAGGATGAAGCAGACCACCGGGCTTCTTCTGCTCCGCTTTGACTTGTTGGCATACCAAACACTTAGCGACGAACTCAGCTACATCACTCTTCATGCCATTCCAAAAGAAAACCCTTTTTATATCTTTATACATCTTGTCTCCGCCTGGGTGTATGTTCAGTTTGGAATGGTGCGCCTCTTCGAGAACCGTCTTCACTAAATCCCTTACTTGTGGGACGCATAACCTTCCATCCCATCTCAACCAACCCCTATCATCGATGGAGTATCTATTGAGGTGACTAGAAGTCTCACCCTTAACTAGCTTTTCCATCACATCAACTAGCTGAGGGTCTTCTCCTTGCGTGGTTCCTATTGAGTCCAAAAGAGTAGGCCGCACCTCTAGTGATGCTAACAGACCAGGCACAATTTCAGAGGAGGGTCTAAAACTAAAGTTTGCTATATACTCCAAGCTTTTCCTTTCTACAAAGAGAGGAATCAAGGCCAGCTTCTTCCTGCTTAAGGCATCTTCTACCACATTGCCCTTGCCTGGGGTATAGGAAATTTCAAAATCATAAGAGGCCAGAAATTCCA
Organism: Allium sativum; assembly: GCA_030737875.1. Classification (NCBI taxonomy): domain Eukaryota; kingdom Viridiplantae; phylum Streptophyta; class Magnoliopsida; order Asparagales; family Amaryllidaceae; genus Allium; species Allium sativum. Next base: position 214,865,933 of record CM060916.1, on the reverse strand, counting down.
TCCACCTTTGCTGTCTTAAGTTAAGGTCTTTTTGCGAGAAAAGGTACTTCAACGATTTATTGTCAGTATACAATTCAAACTTCTCACCTAGAAGATAATGGCGCTAAGACTTAAGCGCAAAGACGATGGCAACCAACTCTAGATCATGGGTTGGGTAGTTTTTCTCATGTACTTTCAACTGTCTGCCTCCATAAGCTACTACCTTCCCTTCTTGCATCAAGACAACACCTAGTCCCGTACCACATGCATCCGTGTACACGGTAAACATCTTGCTCCCATCCGACAATGTCAGAACTGGGGTTGTTATCAAAGCCCTTTTCAAACGCTGGAAAGCAATATCGCAATCCAAATCCCAAGCGAAAGTTAGGTTCTTCATCGTCAATCTTGTGAGTGGGGCTGAGATTTTAGCAAAGTCTTTAATGAACTTTCGGTAAAAGCCCGCTAGCCCGAGAAAGCTTCGGACTTCGGTTGCATTCCGTGGAACCTTCCAAACTTGCACCGCAACTACTTTTGCGAGGTCCACAACTAACCCCTCTTTGGACATCACATGTCCAAGAAACCTCACCTCTTCTCTCCAGAAATGGCATTTGGAGAATTTGGCCTTCAGCTGATGTGTACGAAGAGTATCCATGACTTCCCTTAAATGCAAAGCATGCTCTTCTTCATTCTTCGAGAAGATCAAAATGTCATCTATGAAGACCACCACAAACTTATTAAGGAATTCTCTAAACACCCTACTCATCAAGTCAACGAAGTAGGCGAGTGCGTTTGTCAAGCCGAAAGGCATGACAAGCCATTCGAAGAAACCATCCGGGGTTCTGAACGCGGTCTTATCAATGCTGTCTTCAGCCACTCTTAGCTGATGGAACCTGGTAGCCAAATCTAGTTGGGAGAAAACAGACGCACCTACAAGCTGATCAAACAAGTCATCTATTCTAGGAAGTGGTGCCTATTCTTCTTGGTCAGCTTGTTTAGCTCCCTATAATCAACGCATAGGCGAAGTGAACCATCCACTTTGGTTGTGAATACTACTGGAGCACCCTATTCAGAAATACTCCACCTTATAAACCCCTTTTCGAACAGCTCTTTGACTTGCTTACTGAGCTCTTTTCTCTCCCTAGGAGCCATGTGTCTAACGGGTAGAGCTGCGGGTTTTGCATTATCAACAAGATATATGCCGAAGTCTATCTCCCGCTTTGGAGGTAAGCCCTTCACCTCTTCAAATACATCTGAGTATTCATGGACTACTCTAACAGACTGCAAGTTTTCAACAGACGCATCAAGAGATTCTAGGTAACTAAGCATCACAGAATGTATGGGGTTACAAGAGATTTCGAGAGTGTTTCCAAGGCGAGTCATAAGTCTAACCACTCTCTTTTCACAATCGAGGATGGCACCATTACTGGATAACCAATCCATGCCGAGAATCAATCCATAGCCCATGAAGCCAAGAACGAAGGCGTTGCATTCAAACTCAACGCTCAAGATAGACTCAAATCTCGACAAATCATTGAAAGATGAGCCGAACCACCAATAGGATTTGAGACTACTATGGGATCCGTAACTAGACTAGTATTTAGGTGCAGTGTTTCAACTAACGAAGCAGACACAAATGAGTGTGAAGCGCCAGAATCAAATAAAGTACGAACAGGATGATCAAATAGAAAAACCAAACTTTCAACAGAAATATTTCTACCTCTCTCCTGTCCAGGTGCCATGAGAGCCTGAATCTGCCCATTTGCTTGCCCTGGCGCCATGAGAGCCTGAATCTGCCCTCCAAAAGTGGACCCTGTTCTTTGCCCTAGCCTCTGTTTCCTCAGGAAGTCTTTAATTAGATGTCCTGCCTCCCCACAGTGGAAACAGCCAGTCTTCTTCTTCTTCCTACAGTCCTTACTCAGATGGTCTGGTGTTCCACAATTAAAGCACCTTTTCTTTCCCTTGCCATTGTTATCCTTACCACCTTTCTTGTTTTGCGGTTGTGATTTCTTTTGATCCCCTTTCTTTTCCGGTACCTTATTAGCATTAGCACCTTTCTCCTCTTCATGCATAAGCGCCATGTCAACTAGTTTCTCAAAGGTGGCCCCCATAGGAATGTGGGTCATAGCCAACCCGTGTAGCGGCTCATTCAAGCCTTTAATGAACCTCAGAGCCTTCTTCTCTGGTGTGTTCACCAAGTCTAAGCCAAATCTCGACAACTGATTGAACTTGTTGACAGACTCCTTTACTGATAAATTCCCCTGCTTCAATGCCAAGAATCTTTCCATGTATAAATTCTCTTCTACTCGTGAGAGAAAATTCATCTCGAACCTATGTTCTGAAATCCATCCACGTCTCTACTGGACGCTCTCCATTCGTGACCTCCCACCAAAACAAGGCTTCGTCCTTCATTAACCAAGCGGCCAATTGGACCATCCTTCCATCTTCCACCTCGAAGATACCAAACAGTTCTTCTACCTCCTTAAGCCAATTTTGAGCTTCAACAAACGTCTCTGATCCGTGAAAAGGTTTTCCGCCCATTGCTCGAAAGTCTTTGCATATCTTTGAAAAAGTATCAACACGGGGAGGGGGAGGAGGAGGAGCGGCTACAGCTGGGGGATAAGGGATGTCTACTGGGCCTGCGGCGGTGGCCCTAGCCTCCAGATACCTTCTGAACCAGGTTGGTATCGGTATTCCCTCGGGTATCTCGGGTAACCCAGACATGCTGAAAAGAAAATGAAGAGATTCAAAACGGAGAATTCGAAAGAAAGATATATGGCTCTTAGGGGTTATGTTTTTGAAAACTTTTCTGTAACACCCCACCTCCGCTAGGGTCACTCACAAAGGGAATGCACTAGTTTTGGTGGAGTATTATCTAGGTAAACATGCACAGAGATATCACAAGGCAGAACATAAATAAAGCAGCGGTAGAAATTAAAAACCAACTTTTTATTATTTCCAAGAAAAGAGTCAAAAGCTCATATATCCAAGATACAAATTATTCCATTACATCAAGTTCATAGTAAAGAAGCATAAACTTTAAAACAAAAGTAAATTATTCCCCATAAATAGCAGAAGCAGCCATAGCATAACCCAAGACCAAACCGTACATGAGCGGTTAGAAAGCAAGTTGAATCCAAGCTAAGAGCTAGTGTTTCCTCCTTGGGAACCTGGGGGGGAACGAAAGAAAAAGGGGCGAAAGAAAAAGGGTCAGTCATAAAGACTGGTAAGCCCTAGTGACTTTCAGTATGAAAACTAGTAAAGGTAACATGATATGTGAAAACTGGAATTAAACATAAGGATGAGAACAGAACTAGTTGGGTAATTAAGATAACAAGATAAGTCAAGTCTGGCATCGCATGTTCAAGGTTCGCTGCACCAACTATACTAGTATTCTAAACCATGTCAAGTATTAACCATGAAATGATCCCTTAGCCCAGTGTCTTGAAGTGACCCATTACGGGGTCCTACGGTACGATCTACTAATCGATCGGCTCCCTACAAGTCCTAGCTCGTCACGTGTCTGTGTCATACGGCCCTATCCAGAAATGTAGTTACCTGTGCTAGGTCCACCATAGGGTGTATCAAGTCCTATGGTGCCAACCACCGACACGAATCAAGCACGCACAGTGTAAATCTACGGGTGCCCAATGCCTGCTTTTTCAACTCCGGACTACGTGCACGACCATAGCCCGCTTGAACCTACAATGGAGCACCTACTCAGCCGTCGTTCTGGTCGCTTACAATCAGCCCAGTAATCGTGCCCCACCCTGCCTAGTCCCAGGGTATCGTGATACATCTAAGTGGGTTACTGCTGAAAAGGACCGCGTAACTATATAGGGTTTCTAATGGGTTAAGTGTTGTCATTAAAATTCGTGACTTAACTCTATCCAGATCATGTATCAAGTTGGTTAAGTGTGTTCAAGCAGTTCATGACTTAACCCTATCAAGTAATCGTGTCAAGTTGGTTATTCAAGTGGTTCATGACTTAACCCTATCATGTGGCATTAATTCATTAGTGCATGCCAACCTCTCACATTAGACCAACTGTTGTGGTTACTAGATTTGCCGGGCGGTTCCGGGCAGATTTACACCACAACATAATCTAACCTCGGGTTTTTACATGCGACATGACCAACTACCCACATTGGATCCTATTGTTTGCAGCTACTGGATTTGCCGGGCGGTTCCGGGCAGATTTACACTGCAAACTCAACCCAACCTCGAGTTGGCCATTTTCAAGTTTATCTAACTGTCATGCCCACATTCAAATTTTCATGTTTAGATTCATGTCGAGTTTTCAAGTCATGTTTTATGTCAAATAGTGTCAAGTTCATGTCCATATTCAGGTTCAATTCATAATAATGTTCATGTTCAAGTTTAAAGCTAATTCATATTTTACCTAATCTACCAGAATCGTATTCCCATCGCACGAAGGTTCGAATCGATACAAATAAATCTAATTAGGGAGTGACATAAAAAGAAATGAGTATAAGGTGGCAAGAGTGATTACTAGCATAGCATGATATGACTTGAAATAAAACATTACTGGCATATGAAACATTGGTCTCAAACATAAAGATTCCAAATCTAGCAAGATAAGGTACTAGTCAAAATAACCGTTGTCACAAGGTGATAGTATAGTCATGGTAACGACTGTCATAAGGTGATAGTATAGTCATAGTAACGATGGTCATAAGATGATAGTATAGTCACGGTACGACTGTCATAAGGTGATAATCATAAACATGTGGCTAATAACAGGTTCAACATGATAATAAGAGGGGTTTCTCTTTTTGATTTACAACATGAATAGGCCCCAAATCGATGTCATAGTAATATTCAAGAGTCAAGATCCAAGATGAACAAGAATGAATGTAAACAGTCATCATACAGAGGTCCAATTTCAATTTTACATCTTATTCATAATACGTTTACAGTTTAAATCTAAAAATAACTGGGGCTTACAGATCGTGGTTCGAGAATTAGAAAAAGAGAGTCATTTGTTGCTTAGCCAAGTCCTAATAGAAGTCCCCTAATCAGCAATTCCTTTAACGCAGTCACAACGTAGTAGAAGCAGTCCCTCTCTCAAACTTTTCAACCAGAATCAGAGCAGCATAAGGTCAGAAAGAAATTTGGTGTAGAGAGACTGGTGTGAGGGGCTGTATTTATAGGGTCAGGTCAATGAATGTGGACAGAAATGAGGCCACATACATCAGAGTGAATCTAGCTTCAGAAATGGGCTCGGGCACCAGGTCAACCCCCAGGTCGACACTATGGTCGACCTGGCCCTGGGTAGGTCGACTACATAGTCGACCCCCAGGTCGACCTGGTCCTGGGTGGGATTTTTCCCGCCCAGTCCATTTTGAGGTTTGAAATTCGAATTTTGAATTCGAATTGAGTCTGTTTTGAATTTGAAAATTTCTGAAAACTTCGAATGGCCATAACTTGGTCATACGGACTCCGATTTTCGAAAACTCGGACTCGTTTCCAAGCAGAATTTCGAGACGAACGCAATGGCGTAACCCGTTTCCCTTGATTCTTATTTTAAAAATTAATTCTGCCTTGATTTATGGTTATTACACGTTATAAAAACACGGGTTGTTACATTCTCCCCTCCTTAAAGGATTTCTTCCCCGAAATCTCTAAGTTAGGGAGGATGTGTCCTACCATCCAATCAACCATCTACTCAAAGCATCATCCACAGGCAACCATTGTCCTTAAAAGACTTCTAGTGCTTTATGAACATATGCAGAAAGTGTGTGTATATGAACTTTATCTAATGCAAAAGATCAGGCGGTTACTGATTCAGTAAACCTCCTTAATGCAAAATATGTTAGTGTCATGAATCCAACATGTATGCAAATTCCTATTGTTTATAATCTCTACATGCGTGCACGGTCATTCATCCATATGCAACATCCAAGTGATAGTATGACCAGTTCCATCCATGTACAAGTATAAGCACCCATGCATATGCAACATGAAAATGTGACTGAGCCGATCTAGTGCCTAATGTGTGTCATGCATCCACTAGCAACCATTTGCAACCACTTGCAACCATTTGCAACCATCAATCATAACATGTTTCAATCACATGTTTACATCCATACGGTTCTACCTAAGGTTCTCAAGATAAGATCGAGAAGATAACAAGACAAACATAGATATTAGAAGCATGGTACGAAAAGGTTTTCAAGGAAAAAGAGATCGAGAATGTACCCTCAAAAAGAAATGGGTAAAGCACGCGTATCTTTTCTTCGGTTTCCCAAGTTGCGTCCTCTTGGGGTTCACTCCACTGCACTTTCACTAGCTTGACTTCTCAATTCCTTAGCTTCTTAATCTCCGTTCCTAAGATACGAATCGGAACTTGCCTCAATGTTGCTTCTTTCTCCACTTCCACGTCTTCAAGGATGCTTGGCTCAACCACTTCGGCTGACTCATGCAAACACTTCCGGAGATGCGAGACGTGAAAGACATTGTGTACTCTAGACAACTTCTCGGGTAAGTCTACCTTGTAGGCCATCCGTCCAATCCTCTCAATGATGGGGAACGGTCCTACAAATCTTGGTGCTAGCTTTCCAACTGCTCCAAAACGAACTACATTATGTAATGGAGAAACCTTTATAAAGACCATATCTCCGACTTCGAATTCTAAGTCTGTCCTTCTCTGGTCTGCATTAGATTTTTGTCTATCTTGGGCCGTTTTCATCCGTCTTCGTATCAACTCAATCTTCTCAGAAGTGTCCCTTATCATGTCGGGCCCAAGTATAAGTCTGTCTGTCGTCTCCCACCAACAAGTTGGCGACTTGCACGGTCTTCCATATAGGGCTTCGAACGGTGCCATTCCGATGCTAGCTTGGTAACTGTTATTATACGCAAACTCCACGAGAGGAATATGGTCTTCCCAAGTACCACCAAAGTCAAGAATGCATAGCCTCAGGAGATCTTCTAGTACCCTATTTACCCTTTCGGTTTGTCCATCCCTCTGTGGGTGATAGGCCGTGCTTAAGTTCAGTCGTGTTCCCATTGCTTCTTGCAGACTATTCCAAAACTGGCTAGTGAAAATCGGGTCACGATCACTTACTGTACTAGAAGGAACTCCATGCAATCGTACTATTTCTTGAAGGTAAATAGACGCTAGCCCTGATGCGGTCCTCTTGCTCTTCACCGGAATGAAGTGAGCGCTTTTCGTGAGTCTATCAACTATGACCCATATGCTAGTATTTCCCTTCCTAGACCTAGGCAGTCCATCCATGAAATCCATCGAGATACTCTCCCATTTCCATTGCGGAACCTCCAAAGGATGTAATAGCCCACCGGGCTTCTTCGACTCGGCCTTTACTTGTTGGCACACCATGCACTTTGAAACGAACTCCGCCACGTCCTTTTTCATTCCATCCCAAAAGAAAATGTGTTTCATATCCATGTACATCTTATCCCCTCCGGGATGTATAGTCATCTTCGAGTGGTGCGCTTCTTCGAGAACTCTCCTTACTAAGTCTCCCACTTGTGGGACACATAACCTTCCATCGCGCCTTAGCCGTCCCTTGTCATCTATGGCATACCTACTGAGGCGACTTGACGTCTCACCTCTAATCAGCTTGTCCATGATTTCAACTAACCGTGGGTCTTCCTTCTGTGAAGTCCCTACTTGATCTAGAAGTAGGTCTTAACTCAAGAGATGCAAACGTAGCAGTCAATGACTCAACAACAGGTGTAAAATCAAAGGTTGCTATAAACTCAAGGCTTTTCATTTCAATAAACAAGGGGCTCAAAGTCAGCATTTTTCTACTTAGCGCGTCTTCCACCACATTACCCTTGCCAGGGGTATAAGCTATATCGAAGTCATATGATGCCAAGAACTCCATCCACCACTGTTGACTTAGATTCAAGTCTTTCTGTGAGAAGAGGTACTTAAGCGATTTGTGGTCGGTGTACAGCTCGAACCTCTCCCCTAGAAGATAATGGCGCCAAGCTTTAAGTGCAAAAACAATCGCGGCCAACTCCAAGTCATGCGTGGGATAGTTTTTCTCATGGACTTTAAGTTGTATGCCCCCGTAGCATATTACTCTTCCTTCTTGCATTAGGACAGCGCCTAATCCCGTGCCGCACGCGTCTGTGTACACGGTAAACATCTTACCTCCATCGGGTAATGCTAAAACTGGAGCTGTGGTGAGGGCTCTCTTAAGTCTCTAAAAAGCAGCATCACATTCTAGGTCCCATGCAAAAGGTAGGTTCTTCTTTGTTAACTTGGTAAGAGGGGCTGAAATCTTAGCAAAGTCCCTAATGAACTTCCTGTAGTAGCCCGCCAAACCGAGAAAGCTCCTCACCTCCGTTGCATTCTTAGGAATTTTCCAGTCATGTACCGCAACTACCTTTGCGGGGTCCCTGGCTATGCCTTGCTTAGAAACTACATGTCCAAGGAACCGAACTTCCTTCCTCCAAAAATGGCATTTGGAGAACTTAGCCTTTAACTAATGTACTCTAAGCGTTTCCATGACTTCCTTGAGATGCCTAGCATGCTCTTCTTCATCTTTTGAGAAGATTGAAATATCATCCACGAAAACTACCACAAACTTGTTAAGGAACTCCCGAAACACCCTGCTCATCAAATCTACAAAGTATGCGGGTGCATTCGTTAACCCAAACGGCATAACGAGCCATTCGAAGAACCCATCCGGAGTCCTAAACGCAGTTTTGTCAATGCTATCCTCAGCCACTCTGAGCTGATGGAATCCTGTGGCTAGATCGAGTTGAGAGAAAACAGATGCTCCCACAAGCTGGTCAAACAGATCGTCGATTCTTGGTAGTGGGTGCCTATTCTTCTTTGTCAGCTTGTTTAACTCACGGTAATCTACGCACAGACGAAGCGATCCATCCGCCTTAGTAGCGAATACTACCGGAGCACCCCATTCAGAAATGCTTCGTCTTATGAAATTTTTCTCAAGCAACTCGTTGATTTGTTTACTGAGCTCTCTTCTTTCTCGCGGGGCCATGTGCCTAACGGGCAATGAAACTGGCTTAGCATTATCAACAAGATAAATTCGGAACTCTATCTCGCGTTTAGGAGGTAATCCCCTCACTTCATCAAAGACATCTGGATATTCTCGGACCACTCTTACAGATTGCAAATTATCGTCGGACGAGTCAAGGGATTCAAGATAACATAACATAACCGGACCCTTAGGGTTACAAGAAATTTCAAGGGTATTACCAAGGCGAGTCATGAGCCTCACTACTCTTCGTTCACAATCAAGAATGGCTCCATAATCGGACAGCCAGTCCATACCTAGGATCAAACCGTATCCCATAAATCCGAGAACATAAGTATTACACATGAATTCTACGCTTAAGATAGAGATCCTCAAATCCACACACATCATAGATAAATGGGCGGAGCCCCCAATTGGATTTGAAACTACAATGGGATCCTCAACCAGACTAGTACTTAGGTGCAGATTTTCAACAATATCAGAAGAAATAAAAGTATGCGATGCGCCAGAGTCAAATAAAGTTCGAACAGGAAAGTCAGAAATGTAAACAAGGCTTTCTACGGAAATATTACTACCTCGGTCAGGAGCTGGAGCGGTGTTGAGAGCATGCAACTGCCCTCAAGAAGGTCCTGCTCGCTGAATCTGCTCTTGCCCCTGCCCTTGCTTCTTAGGGTAATCCTTGCTGATGTGTCCAGTATCTCCACAATGAAAGCATTCACCCAACTTCCTCTTCTTCCTTCTACAGTATTTAGCTAGATGTCCAGTAATACCACAGAAGTTGCACTTCCTCATCTCATGTGATTTGTTGTTGCTCTTGTTATTCTTATTATTCTTGTTGTTCCCCTTCTTGAAGTCAGCCTTCTTATTCTGAGTCTCATTAGGCTTAACCTCCTTCTTGCTATTCTTGTCTTCCTCATGGAGTAGAGCCATATCCACCAAGCTTTCAAAGGTCGCCCCCATGGGTATATGAGTTAGAGCCAAGCTGTGTAGTGGCTCGTTCAATCCTCGAGCAAAGCGTACAGCCTTTTTCTGGGCTGTGTTGACCAAATCCAAACCGAACCGAGCAAGCTGATTAAACTTATTCACGTACTCCCTCACAGACATATCCCCTTGCTTGAGTGCTAGGAACCTCTCCATCTGAAGGTTCTCCTCTGCCGACGATAGGAATTTGAGCCCAAACCTTTCTCTAAAGTCTGCCCAAGTCTCAACTGGCCTGGTAGCGTTGGTGACTTCCCACCAAAATGCAGCTTCCTCTTTCAACAACCATGCTGCCAACTGAACTTTCCTATGGTCCTCCATATCAAAGATAATGAACAAGTCTTCTGTTTCCTTTAGCCAGTTTCGTGCCTCAATGACGGTTTCAGTTCCAACGAAGTTCTTGCCGCCCATCGCTTTAAAGTCTTTGCATATTTTGGCAAAGGCGGTACCAGGAGGAGGAGGAACCGCAACCACTGGGGGAGGAGGAGGAGGGATGTCGGCCGTGCCCGCGTCGTTGGCCCTGGCTTCTTAGTACCTTCGGAACCATCCAGGCACGGGTATTCCCTCAGGAAGGTTAAGATCGGCCATGCTGAAAAACGAAAAGAAAAGATTCGAACGAAGAAACAAAGGGAAGTGCTAATGGCTTCTTGGGGAATAACCTTTTTAAACATAAAACTTTTCTTGAAAATTGCTTCTTTATAAATGGTTTTGAAAACAGTTTCAGAAGGTTTTTAAAACTTTTGCCCAGCCTGGTAACCTTCTGCTCTGATACCAAATTGTAACACCCCACCTCCGTTAGGGTCACTCACAAAGGGAATGCACTAGTTTTGGTGGAGTATTATCTAGGTAAACATGCACAGAGATATCACAAGGCAGAACATAAATAAAGCAGCGGTAGAAATTAAAAACCAACTTTTTATTATTTCCAAGAAAAGAGTCAAAAGCTCATATATCCAAGATACAAATTATTCCATTACATCAAGTTCATAGTAAAGAAGCATAAACTTTAAAACAAAAGTAAATTATTCCCCATAAATAGCAGAAGCAGCCATAGCATAGTCCAAGACCAAACCGTACATGAGCTGTCAGAAAGCAGGTTGAATCCAAGCTAAGAGCTAGTGTTTCCTCCCTGGGAACCTGGGGGGGAAACGAAAGAAAAAGGGGCGAAAGAAAAAGGGTCGGTCATAAAGACTGGTAAGCCCTAGTGACTCTCAGTATGAAAACTAGTAAAGGTAACATGATATGTGAAAACTGGAATTAAACATAAGGATGAGAACAGAACTAGTTGGGTAATTAAGATAACAAGATAAGTCAAGTCTGGCATCGCATGTTCAAGGTTCGCTGCACCAACTGTACTAGTATTCTAACCCATGTAAAGTATTAACCATGAAATGATCCCTTAGCCCAGTGTCATGAAGTGACCCATTACGGGGTCCTACGGTACGATCTACTAATCGACCAGCTCCCTACAAGTCCTAGCTCGTCACGTGTCTGTGTCATACGGCCCTATCCAGAAATGTAGTTACCTGTGCTAGGTCCACCATAGGGTGTATCAAGTCCTATGGTGCCAACCACCGACACGAATCAAGCACGCACAGTGTAAATCTACGGGTTCCCAATGCCTGCTTTTCAACTCCGGACTACGTGCACGACCATAGCCCGCCTGAACCTATAATGGCGCACCTACTCAGCCGTCGTTCTGGTCGCTTACAATCAGCCCAGTAATCGTGCCCGACCCTGCCTAGTCCCAGGGTATCGTGGTACATCTAAGTGGGTTACTGCTTAAAAGGACCGCGTAACTAGGGTTTCTAATGGGATAAGTGTTGTCATTCAAATTCGTGACTTAACCCTATCCAGATCATGTATCAAGTTGGTTAAGTGTGTTCAAGCAGTTCATGACTTAACCCTATCAAGTCATCGTGTCAAGTTGGTTAAGTATATTCAAGTGGTTCATGACTTAACCCTATCATGTGGCATTAATTCATTAGTGCATGCCAACCTCTCACATTAGACCAACTGTTGTGGTTATTGGATTTGCCGGGCGGTTCCGGGCAGATTTACACCACAACATAGTCTAACCTCGGGTTTTTACATGCGACATGACCAACTACCCACATTGGATCCTATTGTTTGCAGCCACTGGATTTGCCGGGCGGTTCCGGGCAGATTTACACTGCAAACTCAACCCAACCTCGAGTTGGCCGTTTTCAAGTTTATCTAACTGTCATGCCCACATTCAAATTTTCATGTTTAGATTCATGTCGAGTTTTCAAGTCATGTTTTATGTCAAATCGTGTCAAGTTCATGTCCATATTCAGGTTCAAGTCATAATAATGTTCATGTTCAAGTTTAAAGTTAATTCATATTTTACCTAATCTACCCAAATCGTATTCCCATCGCACGAAGGTTCGAATCGATACCAATAAATCTAATTAGGGAGTGACATAAAAAGAAATGAATATAAGGTGGCAAGAGTGATTACTAGCATAGCATGATATGACTTGAAATAAAACGTTACTGGCATATGAAACGTTGGTCTCAAACATAAAGATTCCAAATCTAGCAAGATAAGGTACTAGTCAAAATAACCGTTGTCACAAGGTGATAGTATAGTCATGGTAACGACTGTCATAAGGTGATAGTATAGTCATAGTAACGATGGTCATAAGATGATAGTATAGTCACGGTACGACTGTCATAAGGTGATAATCATAAACATGTGGCTAATAACAGGTTCAACATGATAATAAGAGGGGTTTCTCTTTTTGATTTACAACATGAGTAGCCCCCAAATCGATGTCATAGTAATATTCAAGAGTCAAGATCCATGATGAACAAGAATGAATGTAAACAATCATCATACAGAGGTCCAATTTCAATTTTACATCATATTCATAATACATTTACAGTTTAAATATGAAAATAACGGGGGCTTACAGATCGTGGTTCGAGAATTAGAAAAAGAGAGTCATTTGTTGCTTAGTCAAGTCCTAATAGAAGTCCCCTAATCAGCAATTCCTTTAACGCAGTCTCAACGTAATAGAAGCAGTCCCTCTCTCAAACTTTTCAACCAGAATCAGAGCAGCAAAAGGTCAGAAAGAAATTTGGTGTAGAGAGACTGGTGATAGGGGTTGTATTTATAGGGTCAGGTCAACGAATGTGAATAAAAATGAGGCCACATACATTAGAGTGAATCTAGCTTCAGAAATGGGCTCGGGAACCAGGTCGACCCCCAGGTCGACACTATGGTCGACCTGGCCCTGGGTAGGTCGACTACATAGTCGACCCCCAGGTCGACCTGGTCCTGGGCGGGATTTTTCCCGCCCAGTCCATTTGGAGGTTTGAAATTCGAATTTTGAATTCGAATTGAGTCTGTTTTGAATTTGAATTTTTTTGAAAACTTCGAATAGCCATAACTTGGTCATACGGACTCCGATTTTCGAAAACTCGGACTCGTTTCCAAGCAGAAATTCGAGACGAACGCAATGGCGTAACCCGTTTCCCTTGATTCTTATTTTAAAAATTAATTCTGCCTTGATTTATGGTTATTACACGTTATAAAAACATGGGTTGTTACATTTTCCCTTGAAAATACTCTCTTTAAAACATACATTTGAAAGTATTTCTTTATAAAACGCTTTTGAAAAACAGTTTTTCAAAATCTCTTATCTGTTCTGTTAACCTTCAGCTCTGATACCACATGTAATACCCCACGTCCATTAATGTCACTCTCAAAGGGAATGCATTAACTTTCATGGAGTATTATTGGTGAATAGAACGGAATATATCAAGACAGATACATATATTGGTACTTGAAAAAAAAATTCAAAATAACATTTATTGCAGCGGAGAAATAGTTTGATTACAACAACATCATAAACCAACAAAAAAACCAATTACACTTACTAACCATCTTGACAAATTATTTTCTGAGTACATAAAATAAAAAGCAAAACCCCAACACAAGTAGCCATAAAAGAGATGAGCTGAACTTTACTTTCAGCAATCTAAGCACTTCCAAAAAAAGAGAGAAAGAGATCAAAGATCAAGCTCCACTAGTACTAGTCCCACCCTGAGAATCTGGGTGGGGGGAGGAAGAAAAGAGGCGAAAATAAAGGGGGTCAGACATAAAGTCTAGCGAGTATAATAACTTTAACAATATAATTATTAAAGTAACTAGGATAAGGCATAAACTGGTAAAACAAGGTATGACTGTGAAACAAGTGGGCATGATAAAGCAAGCAAGAGGAATATTATGGCGTTAATCTCATTCCTAATCACTATAGGATAATTACTATAAAGCACCATTACTAGTCACCCTAAAAGTTGATCCCGCCTACAGAACTTAATAATGATAATGGTAGTTTCGTGTACCCCTAGTTGCCTTCATAGGTGCCGCCTGCTCATATCTCCACTAGTTGTACCCACTACCCCATGCGATCGGCTCCCTAACTCATAGATACCCGTGCTGGTCCCACGGTGGGGTGTATCACTCCCCAAAGTGGCAACCCGATACCACTAAAGATGCACGGCTTATATCTACACGATGCAACAACGTCTTACCTACCAGCCCGGGCCCACGCATGAACCTGACCCCATTGGACTTGTGTTGCCACCGCTAACCCATTTTGACCTCTTACAATCAAACCCAGTAAGTGTGTCCCATCCTCGATCTAACTCGAGCTCACAAAGATACTTAATGGGTTACTGGTTTGAAAAGGGTCCCCATGTTTGACACAAGCTTTCCACTTATGCTTGGTCCCCACTAGAACTTCTCACTTAACCCCTTCTTATTCATGTCTTCTTACATGTTTTCAACTTGGTTAAGTGTTTCTAATCGTATTTCATATGCCACCCAGGCCACCCACTAACCCCCATGTCCCACCACATGTTTATCTGGTTAAGTGTTACTTAATTCATTAGAACCGTAACCTCATAAAGAGCTCCCACATTAGACTACCGTTTGCGGTTGCTGGATGTCGGGCGGGTCCGGGCAGTCTTATACCGCAAACGAGCCTAACCTCGTGTCTTTACAATTGTTACGCATTTAATTTGTGCCTTTGAACTCTCACATTAGACTACCGTTTGTGGTTGCTGGATTTGCTGGGCGGGTCCGGGCAGTCCTATACCACAAACGAGTCTAACCTCGTGTCTTAGGCAGTTAATTATTACACATAATTATTTACTCCCAAATTGGATTAATATCCCTATTCAAATTTGTCAATAAATTCCAAATTAATTTATGTCCATAATTGTCACCTAAATTATGTCCATAATTTCAGGTATATAAATTTATACCAATTAATTTCTCAACTTAATTGTATGCCTTTAAGGGCAATTTAAGCCAATTCACAATTATGTATGTTTAATATTTTCCTATTATCCCCACGCTATTCGTACGTTTTAATATGACATATGTTAGACTCGCAGATAGTCCAACTCATAAAAAGAAAAGCAACATCACAACTTGCATAACACATAAAATAGATCTAAGAATCATGACATAAGTTTGCATAGCCAATAACTTGCATAGGCAATGGATGTACATAAATTTGTATAAACTATCATGGATCTAAATATAGATCTAAACATAAAGATGTGAACTTGCACATATGAATATGGTTTTCCTATAACTTGCATATGAATTCCATTCAAACTAGCATATGATTCACATACAATACTAGCATAGGCAATGGGCATATAGAACATAAATTTGCATAACTATGTACTGCCATGGATCTAAGTATAGATCTAAACACAAAGATGTGAACTTGCATGTGGATCTAAACATGTAAATTAATGTCACATGGTTGCATATAAACTAGCATATACATCTACATGATTCACATATGAACTTGAGTATAATCCAATTACAGACTTGCATAAGATTCATAAACTAGCATATGATTTAACATCCCAAACTTGCGTAAGATTCATATACATATGATTTAACATCCCAAACTTGCATAAGATGAATCAAGTTAAACGTGTACAATTCAACATATGAAATAGATCCACAATAACAAAACTGTCAACGATAACATCACATGATTCAAAGTCATATTCTCATAATCCCAATCATAACTTATCACAATTAAATTAATTAATTAATTTGTGAAAGAAATTATACTCACAAACAAAAGAACAGTCTTGTTTTTCTGGGATCTGTATTCTGAAATTGAATTGCTCGCCTTTGATGTAGACTAATTTTTATTCTAATTTAGATTAGATCTGATTCTTGCTTCTATCTTGTTTTTGAGTTGAAAGAGAACAACGACTACTCTAGGTTCTCCATTGACGGCATGGCGGCTCTTAGTATAAATTATGTGATTTTAGGTTGAGAGTTAGGTTGCTTATATAGGATTTTAATTAATTTAGAGCCGTCAGATTAACCCTAGAAGTAATCAAGACCATCCAGTCAAGATAGAATAACACCTCAGCCCTAATGACTCAGCAATGAGTCGAAACAGCGTCACCTTTCAGATCTGCCCTGGGGGGGCAAGTTGACCCCCAGGTCGACCCCCTGGTCGACCTGTATGGGTAGGTCGACCTGGCCCTTGGGCGGGAGAATTCCCGCCCAGCCTGCTCCCCTGTTTGAATTTGATTTTCGAACTGTTTTTAATTAAATTCTAAAACTTCGGAAGGCCATAACTTCTTCATACGGAGTCCGATTCACGCAAACTCGGACTCTATCTATAGTAGAATTCCGAGATGAACGCAATGGCGTAACCCGTTTCCCTTAATACTCACATTTGAAATTAAGTATTCTTAAATTTTGTTAATTTAATATTCACAGAAAATTCAGGGTGTTACAGCTTTTGTGCACCGTCCTTATCTTTGTCATCAAAAAAAGTATGATTGATATAGTCTTCATCTTCATAGTGAATTGCTTTGAGTAAGTCATACGTCTCACCCATTTTAACTGGTTTTTCAACAGTAACTTGCTCGCCATGATTACACCACATACTACTTTCATACTTAGGATTCATTCCCCTTATAATCAGGTGCTCAACAACGGTGTCTCCGTTGTGACGACTAAGGTTACGACAGTCTATACAAGGACACAATTTTTTTTCCACATCTCCTAATTTTTACGGCATCAAGCACAAATTTTCGAACACTTAGGCCATACTCTCTACTTGTTCTATAAATAAAATTGAAAACAAGTGTTACTTTATATTATCAGAATTTAGAGTATGTCATATCGAAAGTTTAATATAAATTAGCAACTAATACCTATGTTCATGCAACCAATTTTTGTCCATCGTCATATACAATGTGTATGCAATCAAGTATCTGAAATACAAATAGCAAAAAGGTTATAAACAAATGGTTAATCACAGCTCATGTGCACAACTCCCTAGTTGCAATTCACACATACTCAAATCATTACTTCTTTCTGCTCTTTCCCTCTAGGCACAAGCATATTTCAACCAGTGATATATGTACACAAGCAGGTAAATATGTACACAATCAGCTATATATGTCACAACATTTTTAAACAAGATATATATGTACACAACCATGTATATATGTACAAAAGAAGGTATATATGTCACAGCAATTTTTAACCAGCTATATATGTACATAGCAATTTTCAACCAGGAAGGTTGTTGCTTCAAATATGTGAAAGAAAGCACATAAAAAACATATTGAGCTATCTATTCTTGATTTTCTTTAAGTTGCCCAACGTATACTATAGATTTCACTAATAAGTGTAAATCGGTCGAACTAAGTGTACAAGAACTAAGTAATTAAATCAATTGAATCGAAAGGCAAACAATTAGATCAATCAAAAACTAAATCGATTGAACTAAATATACAACAAAGAAATTATAACTAAATCAATCAAAGTACCTGAACAAGAGAAACTAGGGCAGGGAAATAAGGAACGATGAAATGATAAAATTGGGTTGTACCGCAAGATGAAAACGGGGGAAATGAAATCGAAAGAGGGAAACGAAACTGAAAGAGGGAAATGAAACTAGAGGAAGAGGGAAAGTAAATTTTTTAGGCAGAGGGAAATGAAAGTGGAGGCGGGATGTTAGCCGTGCGTGTTGTTTGGGATAAATATTTTATCACATGTGTTGTATCAGCGTTTCAGCCACTGTTGGAATCAACGGAAGCATTACATTGAGTTGTGAATTTAAGGGGACTAAAATTTGACAGCATTTGCACACAAAACGCTGTCTTCGATTGCGGTTGAAAGTGGTTTTTCTTGTAGTGATGCACACTCACGACTCCGCCGGAAAATTCCCATACCCACCTTCCACTTGAACCTCTTACAATCCAGATTAGTAATGCGTTCCCTGACCCCTACCTAGTGCGAGGCTCCTCCTCTACTATACTAACAGGGATACTGACTAATACGGGTTCCGCACAACTTAACACAAGCCATCCCGCTATGCTTGTGCCCCTAAGTAACTAGTATTTAAGAGTCCCAAAACCAGATACCAATAACAAGACTGTGGGACCTCTTAGCTTATTAATCAATAGTAATAACGTAGCAGGTTTACGTTTATTAATAAGCCTGGTTGTAAATGACATTTCCTATAAATCTTATTCCGTGTACAACCCCTTCCCTAAACAAGCACCTACCTGGATGTATATGTATATTAAGTTACCTATTTTTCTTAATTATTACGTCTGATTTTCCCAACATGTCCTACTTAATTATTAAATTGAGTTTAACCTGCAAGTTTTGCATATTATCCCAACTTTACAGTCCTTGAATTTCATGTTTTAATATTAAATTAAGTATAATTCACATATTTTTTATTTGAATGTTAATTTCCAGCTAAATACCATTTATTCCGATTAACATGATTTCCCATACTGATTACTTATTGTCATATTATGTACAATATGTTTTTCCAATAAGATTACTTAATGTCATATTAAGTACAATTAATGTGTTTTCCACACTAACATTAAATTAACGTACTTCCCAAGTTAACGTTAAATGAACATGTTTCCCATTTTAATGACAAATTACATGTTTTCTGATATAGATGCTGAATTGTCATGTTTACAAATCAGTGTCAATTAACATGTGATTCCAATATCAGTGCCATGTTTACCCAATTAAATTAACATCATCAAATGAACATAAACATCCAATGAACATAAATGTTAAATTAACATTTTCCCACACTATCACTAAATAATCATAAACGACTTATTGACATATTTTCTCTCAAACAAACATGAAATGAACATAAGCATTTAATCACATGTTTTCCCAAATTAACATGAAATGAAGTAAACATTTAATTACATGTTTTCCTAAATTAACATGAAATGAACATAAACATTTAATTACATGTTTTGCCAAATTAATATGAATGCTCATAAATGTCAAATTGATATGTTTTTCCCCAATTAACATATTCTCCCCAGTTAATGTCAATAAGTGACAGATTACCATACCTCTTTATTATCAGTTAACGTAATTGGCAAATTACCATGTTCCTCAACTATATACTATTCTTGATGTCAAATTATTATGTCTACCATATCCTTCTTAATGTCAACCTATTTCTCAAATTAACCTATATAGATTAATGTTAATTAAATGCTTTCAAATCAACACCTTATTGTCATATCTACAAAATAGTGCCAAATAAACGTTCACCTAACCAATGTCATATTAATATATCTATGGATTAATGTCAAATTCATTCCATGTTAATATGTCTATAGATTAATGTCAAATTCATGTCATATTAATATGTCTATAGATTAAAGTCAAATTCATGTTCGCAAATGATATTGCTTCTTAATATAAAATTAAGTTTAACCTATTCATGTTTACACATCCTTCCTTTTTAATAACCCCAATTTGCAGTACAAATTCTAATATAACATTATTTCATACTTTTCCAATTCTATGCAATTCAAAAGATGAAGGCATAACAATACTGTAAATAAAACAAACAACAGAAAGGGGATAAGGAAGGGAGATGTACATACAAACAGATAATAAATGAAAACGAATAGGTAATTGACAATAATTAAAATAACATATAAGAATAATCTTATAAAAATTGTTACTTTTCGGATCTAAAGTATATTTACTGTCAAAGTTCTTTTTATTTAGATTACTACAACACTTATTGTATCTATTTAACTTTAACTTAGAAGAAATCTGAAAATTACAGTAATACTCACTTAATTTTGGTGTAGATCTAGAAAATCCTCTAAAATAATTTTTGTTGTTGAAAAACTTGAGTTATCCTTTTAATATATATTTTAGCAGCACCTCCTCATTTTTCTTATTTAATTGCAGAACATAGTTTGGAGAAAGAAAGAGATGAAGAATGTGTGTAAAAAAATGAAAGGAGTAAGTAGCCTATTTATAGATTAACTAGGATAATTCTAAACCATTAGACATTAGGTTTATAAATCCAACTGTACACCTCAAGCTGGGACAACAAATGAATATAGTGAATAAAGCTGTCTGTATACAAATGCAGGAACCAGGCTTACATGCAGGTGGGTCAACCCACCTTTACCTGTGTTGACCCATGGGTCGACTTGCCTTAGACCTGGGTTGACCCATTTGTCGACCCAATTCGGGCGGATGCCCACTTACCATTGCTTTTCTGAGCTGATTGTTTATTTAATTATTTTAATTATGTTCAAATTTCTTTATCTCATAACTTCTTCGTTTCTTGTCCGATTTATGCAAACTAAAAGTCTATCCGAATTGGAATTTCGTAACGGACGCAATGGAAAAAATCATTTTATTTAATTCTCAATATTTTTCTTATTAATATTTATTTTATCGGTTTATTGCTTAATTAATTAATCCATTAATTAATTATTGTTTTGTTAAAATTTTGAGTCGTTAAAATCAAACTTCATCATCAGAGTGTTGAAGTCACGATTTGATTTAGGGAAGCAAAACCCTAGAATTGAATTTATCTCAGTCACCATTAAAGAATCGAGAGGAGGAACTCGATATTTTCTCAAGTGACTAAGTAATAAAAGAAGGGGTCGACCTACTCTATTTGAAAAGCCAAGGAGTCTAGGTTTTTATTTGAAGTGTTTTAGGGGTTTGTGCTCATTTTAATTATTTTAAGTTGTTTTAACATTTGTAGATTGTTCTTGAGTTTTCTAATTTTTTGTAAACTAGGGTTCTCGCTAGTGGATTTATAGTTAAGGAAATATGATCTTAGGATTCAAGATCAGTATAGGATTTTGAGTGTAGGATTAGAACAATAGCGAAAGGTCTTGAGTGTATAGGTGTTGTATGCGGGATATTGTTTTTAATACCTATATAGAAACCTTGGAGAATGCAACAGTAGGTAGGGATTTACCAAAGATGGGTAAATTCTGTGTCGTTTATTTTTTACATTTTTTTATTCTGTTGTGACCTGTGCTGTGATAATTTTTATATTCCGCAAAACTGCAATAAACCATATTCACCCCCCTTTAGGGTTAATTTAGATCCTACAAATGGTATCAGAGAAGTATTTTTTATTAACTTTACAGTCATGGATTTTCCTAGTTGTCAATCCAGTGAGAAATTTTTCCAGTATAACCGCAACTATTTTTGATGGAATAGATTTTTAAATTGGAAATCAAAATTGGAACTATTTAAAATCTATAAATATTATATGTTATGATATTCTTATCATTGGACGTGATATGTAGATAAGAATGATATTGTAATAAGTTCACGTGCTACACATATTTTACATTCTTATATTAATGACGATCAGTATAATCATATCTCCCATTGTTTAACTGCACAGGAAATCTGGGAAACTCTTGATGCATTGTATGGAAGAAAGGATAACAATAGTTCAAAAGACTCAAGTTCAAATTTATGCTTGACAGGATATACAGATGATGAGTCAGATGAACCAAATGGTAGAGACTAAATAGATGATGAGTGTGGTGAATTTTCTTTTGAAGAGTTGGTTTTACTTTGTGAAAAATTAACTAAAACTATTAAGAGTCTCAAACTGAAGAATAAAAATCTAAAATATGAGAATCTTGGGTTGAGTGGAAATATTGATGTTTTTTGGAACTAAAACTTGAAAGCATTAAAAAAATTCAAACTTTGATTGCAAAAATTGTTTGAATTTGGAAAATAATTTAGTTTATCTCTATAAAAATATTCAAAAGCTTGAAAAGGAAGTTCTTATTTTAAAAGAAAACAAGATTGAGCTAAAAAGTAAAAATAATTTTTTGCAAGAGGAATTGGAGAATTTTAAGATTGCTAAAAATTCTAAACATGAAGTGCTTGAGAAAGAAAATTGAATTTGAAAGAGCTTGAAAATTAAATGGAAAATTTCAAGGAATTTGAAAATTTTGAGATTGAAAAGCAAAAACGATTTGAAATTGAGATTTCTGGGTCCAAGGCCAAAATTAATATGCTTTAAAACAAGAATATGGTTTTAAACAAAATGTTTTTGAAAGGAGAGAGATCGCTATTAATAATTGTTTAAATTTAATGAAAGAAAACAGTGATCTTAAATCCAAAATCCAGTGAATTAAATCAATATTGGCTAATTTTTCTAATGGAAAAAAATAAATGAATATGTTGTTGAAAAATCAATTTTTTGTTGAAACTAAGAACGGATTTGGCTTTGGAAAATCAAATCGATTTGAAAAGAAATTTTTTAGAAATTCAAATTGTGAGCTTTGTAGCAAGATTGAGCATAAACGAGATAAATGCTTGCTTAAAAATAAAAACAGTCCAATTAAACAAACATGGGTCCTAAAAGGAAATAAAACAAGTTTGGTTAAATTTAAACAAATTTGGTTTTTTAAGGACACAATGGTAAATTCAAATGAATTATTGTTTAAATAAGTTTGGGTACCAAAATTCATGAACAAAATTAGGGGTGGTTTTACAACTTTTGTTAGACCACTCGATCCTCAAAATACTTAGGTACCGGAGGTTGCCTAAGGAACGACTTTCTAGATGGATCAAAAATTGTTCCACATTTGAATTGAAGCTATTTGATATATGTTCCTTAGCTAAGAGTGATGAGTTGTAGATTTATTGGTTCACATCGTTTATGGTAAATCGGGTTTGATCTCTAACCTTGTGTTTCTTTTTCTGTTTTTATCCTTCCATTTATTCTTCTTTTTATTCTTCCTTCTGATAATGTTGATCTGTTTTGACACTACCATGACAATCTTGACTTGGCTATTTTTATTTTGAAATCATTTGTGACTATTGTATATTGGATTTCATGGATACCATATTTGGATTTGATTTCTGAAAATGAATTTCATCAAGTGATTTCAAATAACTTGCTTTTGATTTGAATCATTGATTGTCTCTTGGACTTGAGGTAAATATTGTGAAAAACTCTCTTGTGAATCTTGCTTTAAAACCGATTTCTTTCTACTGCTCTAAGAAAGGAAATTGAAATGTTAGATTTGTTTGCTTGCGCATTATGATTGAATGTTTTGTTGAAAAATCAGTATTTAGACTTTATTGACTTTTATGAGCATTCTAGACCTTCAAGTGGTATCAATCTTAGAATTTTTTATTAAAAAAAATTCACATTCATTTGTTTAGTTTTTGAAATTGATTTTCAACTTACAAAGTTCTCTTAGAATGCCTCATGAAATTGATATTTTTAATTTTAAAATCATTTTTGATTATTTGTTAAAAAATTGAAATTATTGACCAAATTGAACCATCTTAGAACTCATTAAAATGATTATTAGATTTATGAAATTGTGATGAGTTGTGACTAAGTTTATCTCGTAAAAATAGGAGATATTATTTAAATTTTAATGATGATTGGACGGTTTTTATAATATTTTTATATTGGTGCTTATTTCACGACCATCTTCTTTTCAACCATCTTTCGGTCATTCATCATGGTTTTATTAATGTGGAGAGTTTAATTCTTGGACATCATCAAAGAAAGTATGGTTTTAAAATTTATGATGGAAATGTGACTATATTATTTTTCATGATGAGAAAGAGCTGAAAATTTTCAAAAATCCATGTACGATCGAACATACTTCATAAAATGATTAATCTAGAGATTTATTTCACGACCATCTCTATTCCTCCCATATTTCTACCATTCATTATGGTTTTATATACTGAGGATATTTTTATATAATAAATGTTACTCTAACCTCATTTAAAAAACCTAGATATGGTCATGCATGATTAGAGAATGCTTATAATTTAGTTACAGCTGGCCTCATTTAAAAGTCCTTATGCTTATGCATGGTTAGTGTGCTCTTAAATGAAAAAGGGAAAAGAAATAAAAAGAAAATAAAAGAAAAGAAAACAAAATAAAATAAAGGAAATAAAGATTTATATATACATGGACTCCTCCTCGTTATGTAAAAACCGACTTTTCATTCCATTCTCTGAATTGTGAAATGTGTTTCTATGTTATGAAGTATTATGATTTTTGCTTGAATGTTTAAGGATTTGCGATATTTGATTTTGTCTCTTGATTTGAATTTATAACCATAGTCCAAATCCATCGCTATTTTGTGCTTAGTTTTTAAATTTATTTGATTTTTTTTGGAATTCATATCCATATAGTCAAGGTTTATGACTCTCTCCATTTTATAAAATCCATCGTAAATTCATCATTCTAAAATGTGAAATTTGCTTCTAGTTTGAAGAATATTATGATTTTTGTTTGATTATATGAGGTTTATGATATACATTCTCTCTTTTAATTTGAACTTATATTTCTAGTATATATTCATCACTATTTCGATTTCGATTATCCTTTTAATGAAACAAAAGGGTGAGCATGGTTAAGATTTTGAACAATGAGTGAATAATTCAAGAATATTTTAATATTGGAAATTCAATTGTTTTTAAATTTACTCATATGCACATATATAGGGGGAGTTCTATTGTAGAGGGAGCACACAAATAGGGGGAGTTCTATACTTCATTGCTTCAAACATATTTATAACTCTCAAAATCTTTGTATGTTTGTCATCATCAAAAGGGGGAGATTGTTGAATATAATAATATGATTTTTGTTTGATGATAACAAACATATATATTATTATGTGTTTGTAATTGTACTATTCTATATTTCATCACATATAGAAATAAATATTTATACTGAATAAAATGCTATTGTAGACAATTCAAAATTCAAACAGTATTTTTATTCAAATATAAATATTTTATTTCAACATTTAAAATGGTACATATTGTTTGACTCCACTATTGTACATTTCATTGTTACATAACACTATTGTACAAATTCATATACATTGTTTCCTCAGTACAACACTCAGATTTCACTTATATACATTCATAAACTCATACACTGACACACTGTGCCTTCAGCTGCTTCATATCCAATCCAGTCACCTGCATACATGTCACAAAAGCACTAACAGTAAATTGGAACAAGATAGAATTTTCTGTAGACAAATATAAATTTATTTTAAATTTTATCGGTCTCAGAATTTTGGTGTGTTTCTCATCATCTTTCTAGACTTGGTCCGATATATATGTTTGTTTGAGTTTAGACTGCTTGCGATATTCACAATAAGTTATTGTAAATACAACAAGGCATACTGTATGCTAGTGCTCGCAGATCAGCCTCAACATAGCTGTAGTGATCTGCTGATCAAGACCAACCTCAACTGACATTTTGTGGTCTGCTGATCTTGACCAGCCACAGCACAACATATAGTGGTCTGCTGATGTAAATAGAAAATATAATTGCACATGCACAATACATGTATACACATACATGTGTATGTATATACACAGACACACAGACACACACACACACACATATATATATATATATATATATATCGATAATGTGCAGGTGAATAGATTCGACATGCAAATCATTACAGCCCAAAAACACACAAACAAGAAGTTGCAACACTAGCAATGCAAATGTACACATATACATGTGCAGTGGCATGTAAGAATAGTGTGACATCACACAAAAAGGTGCAGTCATGAAGATAGGATCACAAGCCGAACACAACGACTCGAGCAGCAGGTCATAATAAGTCAGAAGAGAAACATGGAATTCAAATCAGCATGGCTATAAAGGTTCAAGTCAGGTCAACGAAATACAAGTGACAAAAAGCATATGTCAAGTATAAGGTGTACTCAACAAATGACAAGTGTGCAGGCCACAAATTACAAGGCAGCATGGTAGGTACAACACAAGGTGCAAATATGTACAAGTATACATCAGTTGGAGGCTCATAGTGGCAAATGCACAAAGCTTGAAGCAAGCAATCTGAAAGCAAATTGTATGCGCACAACAAAAGATACAAGGAGGCAAGTCAAATGGTTCAAAACGTGACACATCATGCACAAGCTTTCAATAGCAGTTTTGAGTGCACAAGAGTATGCACAAGTACAAAAACGTCGCAGATGCAAGAGAGAAGAATTCTCAAATAACCCAAATTGAAAACATGGTGAGAATCAACTGGTGCATAAGTACATGCAAATGAACTCACAACAATTCAGTTCAGGTTCAAACAAAGAAAGCAAGCAAGAATGCACAAAGCAGTGTGCAAGATGACATGACACATCAGGCTTAAGTCTGGTCAAAATAACAAAAGTAACAAGGATACGACATAAAGGGCAAAAGTAAAGGAATATAAACATGGACAAGCAAGTACAAAACAAAGTGTAAATACCAGTGCAAGTGCAGCGACAAAAGGGCTATGCAGCAATTCAAAGTGATCAGACCAACCACTACATACAAGCCAAAAGCTTAAGTGCAGTATACATTTAGATGTGTACAAATATAACATCAGTTTTTATCAAATAGGCCAGAAACACATGGATATGGCACAGAAAGCACAACCATGGCATGATAGAGGATACATGATCAGGCTATAATATGGATGGTGAAGGCAAAGCCAGCATACACATTAAGTCACAATCAAGGAGTTTCAACATAGAAATGCAAACATATGCAAATATATACAACATGGAACACAACAAGAGGCATGAGTGTAGCAAGCACAAAAGCTTAAGTAACAATGCACAACAAGAAAGATAAAAAATATATGATATGTTCTTATCAATATCAATCAAAGAAATAATTTTCTTTTAATTCGAATAGATACAGGAGTTCAAACCAAAGAATTAATTCAAGGTTTTATTTTTAGCAAGTAATATTTCAATCACACAAGTGTCATTCTAAGTTTCCAGAAATCACGACCAAGAAAGATTTTTTAACAATACAATCTAGCATATATGGAAAGGGATAAAGATTTCAATTCTGGAAATTCACGCAAGAATTATCAAACGCGCCTAGAGCAATATTTGGAAAAATCGTTCAAAAAGTTTCCAGATAATCACAAGACAATTATTTGGCAAGAAAATCATTCGATCTTTCCAGAAATAAATCTGATAATCATAACCAAGTCATGATGGAAATCAGAGAAAATAAGGGGTTTCTAAACCCTATTTAAACACCACATTCATTACTGGCAATCTTATCAGAAGATCACAAGAAATTCAATTTAGAGAATTAAATCAGAGAACTCACATATCTTCAGGTTATTCGATAACCACAAAGACAAATAGCCGATCGGAGAAGATCAATCATTCGAGGCACTAGAGAATCAAACTACATCAGAGTGTTGAAGCCGCAATTTGATTTGAGGAAGTAAGACCGTAGAATTGAATTTATCTCGGTCACCATTGAAGAATAAAGAGTAGGAACCCGATATTTTCTCAAGCGACTAAGCAATAAAAGAAGATGCCGACCTAATCTATTTGAAAAGGAGTCTAAATTTTTATTTGAAGTGTTTTAGAGTTTTGAGTTCATTTTTATTGTTTTAAGTAGTTTTAACTTTTGTAAATTGTTCTTGAGTTTTTTTGTTTTTTGTAAATAAGGGTTCTAGCTATAGGATTTATAGTTAGGGAAAATTTGATCTTAGGATTCGAGATCAGTACATGGTTTTGAGTGTAGGATTAGAACAATAATGAGGGGTCGCAAGTGTGTAGGTGTTGTATGCGCGAAATTGTTTTTAATACCTATATAAAAACCTAGTGGCTGGGTAAATTCTATGTCATTTATTTTTTGCATTTATTTATTCTGCTATGATCTGTGTTGTGATAATCTTTATATTCAGCAAAACAGTAATAAACCCTACTCACCCCCTCTAGGGTTAATTTAGATCCTGCATTACTTACCATCTCTCCAGTCTTCGGTCCCTCATTTTGATTCCATTAAATTTTGCATGATGTTTGAAATTTGCTAAAATTTTCACTAGTTTCAAATTTTACCAATCCAATTGCTATTCATAGCTTTCGTTAGCACGAATCCAACGCGATTGACCTGTTAGATTTGGACCTCATATGGATGAGATATGCACAATATAAGATTATGATTTATAATTTTTAAATTACATACCCAAGTTAATATATATAAACTGGTTACCCCATTTACAAAAATACCCTTCTTCCTTAAACCTATTTTCTAGCTTATGGCCCTCTCCTCACATGGTCGCTCCTCTCTTTCCCATTAACTCACCTCACTCTCCACGAAACCAAGGATTCATTAGCTCTGATCGACCCTCTCCTCAATCCATATGTGCCCATCACAACAACATGAAGGTCGAATCAACTTTGAAGAATGCGACCTCGAGTTTCCCATTGCAACGTAGTAAGTCGCAACCTCCACTTAGACCACCGCAATCACCAACTATCGTCTGACAGAGCCCCCTTCAAGCTATGAATTCAACACCATCAAACCCCCAACAGAATCGATGCTAAAATCGAACAAAAATTCAAACCATAGCTCACCACCACATTTGAATATCAAAATGAAGATCTACTTTAAAAAGACCAAAGATTCCTATTTTCCAATTTCTTGGTTTTTCAGTGAATTTCTATTGAATTTAAATTGAATAGGATGGATAATTTTTATTCTATGGCTTTGAAATAAAAAAGGAGAGTGGAGAAGTACATGAGGAGAGTCGATTTGAGGATTCGGAGAGAAGTGTGTGTTGTCCAATTTTTAGGGGTATTGGTATATATTTATTTATAATTTCTGGGTTTCGCGTTGCATAAAGTTTATTTTGCATACGAACTCTAAACAACTAAAACAAAATATCGTCGAGTTTAGCATATTGACACGATCCAATTAAAGTAAAAATATATGCTGGTTATTAGATTTTGAAAACTCACAAAAACCAATTTATAACACTATAACTTAAATCACATAACGATGTACATTTGTATATTGCACGATCGCACAGTAAGTTCGATCATTACGAAACTTGACATCTTATCATAATTTACTATACCAGATCCAATGAAGCTGGTTTCATCGATGTCCGAGACAGTTTGCAAAAATACTATTTTTACTCATTAGTTTAAATGGCTTATTTTTAGGGACAGTTTGGCTCAGGTCCCTATTATATTTCGAAATACAAAAAAAAACTCCAACTAAATTTTTTATAAACTAGGCCCCGGCTTCTGAAATTCATCAAAAAAAAATTATGAAAATTCAGAATTAAATTCAACATATAATCTCATTCAGTAAAACTACAAAAAAATATGATTCAAAATAAAAAACATGCAATCTTAAGTACATTGTAATAAATAATTTGTAACAACCCAGAATTTCTGAACCAATTTAAAATTTATATTTTAGCTATTTTAATGGATTTTAAATATTTAAAATGATTTATTTTAAATAATAACAACTAAAACTTTATTTAAATCGAAATTAAACGTATAAATTTATTTTAATTATAAAACGAGCTTGAAATGGCACGGTAGTTTGAAAATTTGATTTTAAATTTCAATTGAATGTATATGATTCAAATAAATCGGATTTCAGTAAAACCAGAAACATTAGAATATATTTAACTATATTTTTCTAAAAAATGTGAAAAATTGAATTTTCATAATATAAATTGAAAGTTATGTCCAGTTTAAAATTTAAAATAGTCGCTATGGAATTTATATATATTTTAATATAATATATAGCCCTTAAAAATAGATATTTTGCAAACGATCTTCGTTTTCGACGAAACCATATTTGTTGGATCCGGAATGTCAAATTATTATTATGTTTCAAATTTCATAATTTTTGAAATTAATATGTGAGCGTGGTAAATTTAAATGTGTTTTGAATATATAGTTTAAATTTAATCGACTGGAAAATGACCATTTTTCAAAGAGTCTCCATATTCAACGAAATTAGTTTTGTTAGGACCGTATCGTCAAAACATAGCTAGATTTATTTTTCGAGAATTTTCGGAGTCCGTATGTGGCTCCGATAAATTAAAATGTACGTTTAAATTCAATATATATTGATTTATATTTTAATTTAAAGAAAAACTGATTAAAATAGTAGAATTGGCTTACGAAACATATCCCATTGTGTCCGAAATGTGGGTATTTAGTTAGGGGCGACAGTCATTGAGTTTGATTTGGAGTTCGTGGCGATTAACAAGTATTTATGGAATTAAAATAATAATAAAATAAATAGATATATATATATATTCAAAAGGGAGAAAACCCTAATTCCCATTTCCTTTTCAACAGCCACCGCTTTTTTGAACGAAAGGCCAAAATCACTCAATCTTTTTCCTCCCATTTCCATTCTAATCACTCAATGAAATTCAAATCAAGCTGAGGCAAAATCAAAGAACTTTCTACACTCTATAAATCCATACCCAAATGGTCATGTTTCGTCAAGAGTTGAGTTCGATTTTTCTCCTGAAAGGGCTCAACTTTCGTTTAGTTTTTGGGGCCGCTGGCGCAACCAGGGTGGATGCCGTCGCTAGCGATGGAGGAGGATGGCCATGGCTTCAAGGTAAGAGGTTCCGATCTGATTCTAATCAATGATGGAGGGGTGCGGTTTTGGATTTATGATTGGAGCTTTGGAATTCTCAATTCGAAGGCAGCTATTTCCTAGAGGCGCGGAATGAAGATAAACGAGGGTATAAAATCTCTTAACGATGTAATTAGCGGATAATTAATTTATTAATTATTTATTTAATTATGAAATGTGTAAAATATTGTAGCTCCTCCATATGATGTCAGAATTCAGGAAACTAAAGTCTTGGAACCGTTATTTCGAGCACTACGCGGTGCAACAGATTGGGATGGAAACAAAAGTTGTTGGAATTTTGAAAAAATTAAATGCACTATTTAATTTTGTTAAAATAATCGTTATTCAACGATTTCAAAACGGGTCAATGTGAGAACTCTCTCTCACTCAAATTATTTTACAGTAATTATATCCTTGGTTGCAGACGGAGCTTAGTAGCTCCTGACACTATTTTTTTGTACAAACCATGGTTGATTGTTTGTTTGGATTGTGATTGGGATTGTCATTGATTGATATTGTTGTATAAAAAATTATTTATATAAAATGTATATAAAAATTATAATGAAAAGAAAGTAAAATAAATATTCATTTACAAATAGCACGGTTTGTTTATGTACACCCATTTAATTGATATTGATTGGGACGATAAATTTTGCACATCGCCGAACTGCACAAATAATTAACAGTATTTGTTGGTTGAAACCCCACATAGGTATTGGGACCATATTTGACATACACTAATCCCATTTGTTTAGCTGTATATCAATCGATGGGTTGACAGACTATATAAGCGTTATTTATTTATTTTAATGCTTATACAGTTGTAAAATGCACTCTGGATGTTGTAATGATTGTTTATCATTATTGTTGTATACATGCGATGTATGAAATCCATATAACTGAAATTGTATGGTAATTGATTGAGTCTGATTCCAGTTCAGAATTAACGAATATTTTAAAATAAAATTCGGTGAATAATCAAAATGTGGTTTTGATGTCCAATTTTGGATGGACACGAAAATAGTGAAATGTGAAGCCGTGTTAAGTAGTTAAACGCCATTTTAACGCGAACAAGATTTTCTGTTGATTTTATTCATTTTATAATGAATAAGAAAAAGTGAATTCAAAATCCGATATTTTGAAAATATTATCATTTTAATATTATAATGATATGGAATATTCAATTTTGAATTGAAAATTGAAATGAAATTGAAATCGTTTTAAAATGAATTTAAAACGAATTTATAAAGGAATGTTCAGTTTTGATTTTAAAATCAAAATGGAAGTGGAAATCATTTTTTAAAATGAATTTATAAACGAATTCATAAAATATGATTTAAGTAGAAATCGACGATATATATATTATGTATATAATGGCCTGGATAGAACGCGCCGCGCAACGACCATTCGAGTATTTCGACCATTAACTTCAAATTGATGTAACGGGAGATCCGACCGTCAGATTCTCCTAAAACAGGAACCATTGGGTTCGTACCAAAAAGAGCTTTCCAACGGATATAATAGATTTAAACTTGAATGGTTGGATTTTAAGATATGTCCAGATCAAATTCAGAAAAGGTTGTTATGGATGCAGTTTAGTGGCCGTTATTGGAAACCGACCGAAATGGCGATATTAAAATTGTTAAAATTATGGGAAAATTATCAAAAAACATAATAAATGATTTGGAAAGAATTTGGATGAAAAATTCCGGTTTTGAAAAGATAAATATATTTTTTTATCGAAAAGAACTAGTTAAAAACTAGAATAAAAATCCAATTATTTCTAGAAATAATAAAATGGATTTGTAAACGGGGTTTAAAATAACTAGAATTTTCCAGCTAATAAATTGGAATGGATTTGGAATGGAAATTATCTTCGGATTTTTTGATATTGGATTCTGTGATTATACGGATATTGTTGAGGAATTTGGAAGATATATATATCGTTATTCCCAATACGATATTATTTGATTTCATAATTTGATATTTAATATAAGCCGATATAATTTCTACTCAGAGCCTTGTATTTAATATCAAATTGGATTTTGGGTTTGTCGTGAATGGTGTCTTTATTAACACTGATCTTAAACCCCGATGAGAAAAGAATGAATCTTTTAAATAAGATTTAGTGAAATGTACCAATTAATTAATATTTAATTGGAATTGAAATGAAATTGGATTTTTGGGTTTATCGTGAACGGTGTTTTAAATAACACTTGTTCTTTAACCCAATTAATATTGAAGAGATAATTTGGAATTTATAAATCTTTTTATTTAGATTTAATGGAAATTTTCCAAAGTAAAGTTTTCCAATTTAATATATATAATTTGGAATTGAATGGAATTTGCTTTGGTAATAATTGAGATGAGTTTCTGTAAAGGAAGATAGTTACTATATATGGAATTTAAAAGGTTTTGCCATTATTCCACTTATAGTATTAGTTTGGTACAGAAATTTATATTGATTATATACTTTTATGATTTCCGTGAAGATTCCATTTTGATGGAAGATGATTTTGGGTTTATTGTGAACTGTGTTTTAAATGACACTGGTTCTTTAACCCGGTAAATGATAGCATTAATTTTCCTAAATCATAAAGTAACGATTTATGATATTAATACCAAGTTGGAGTTTTAATGAATCTTTAATTAAATTGAAAAGTTAATGTGATAATTAAATTTGCCAAATTTGAGAAGTGATCGAAAATGGGTTACTACCGGTTTTACTCCAGGCGATAGTTAATTCTTTAATTAGATTTGAATGGGAAATGGTAATTAAATTTACCGATAACACCGTGGGTGTTAGATATGGAGTATTACTAGTTTTTCTCAATGGGATGAATAAGTTGAGATTGGGATTAATAAATAAATGATTACTTCGGTAAAGTTCGCTAATCCCGACTAGTTGATAAACCTTAATTTGGTTTAGAATTGTGAAAGGATAAAATCAAATCTTTTGAATTGATATTAAAAAGGAAGACTAAAGAACAAATTTAAAAGAATTTATCTTTGATAAAATTAATGGGAACCTTTGCCTAAAGATGTGGATATTTAAATAAAAGAATATTCTGGATTGGAATGAGGCGTATGACGTGTTTTTATAGCACTTGATTATTGATTATAAAATACACGAGTTATTCAGAAAGACCGGGTTTAACTCATTCTGATTAATTACTATGACGACTAAAAATCGACGATGAAGACGGTGGTTGAAGATTGGAGATCTTCACATCGTTTGGATGATTACTGATGTTTTGATTGGGCTGTGCACCCAAGATGAGGTAATAAGTGGTGATCGTCCAGACGTACTTGGAGATCGACCGGATATGCGAGGGTCTCTCTCCTGTATTGGACATATGGGACGAGGAATAAGGTGCCCTCCGGTTTCGTTCAGACCTAGAACGAACTTGTAAATGGATAATGTGCCTGACATTGTATTCTTTTATACTATATTCGTTGATCTTTGTTAAATATATATCTGTTTGGTAGCGAAGAATTTATTCTCTTGCTTAACACCCTTCTCTGAGACGTACGAGCTTAGATGTTATATATTGATGGAAACCAGTGGTACGGTACAGATTGACAGTGTGGCATGTTGAGATGCATAGATCAAGGCTTTTGTTGAAAAGCAGAGTCTTGTGGTTGATGATCAAAGCACAACTTTAATTAGCATAGCTTTGTGTAGCGTTAATTCGTGAGCTTCACACCCCGGTATGAACCAGAAACAGGATGAGGAGCGTATGGAAATGGACATATGTTGGTTTCTAGCTACGAGTAACGTCATGGTATGGAACCCAAACTGTTTACTTATGTGGATGTTGGAAATTTTACTGATGGAAAACGAGGTACCTAGGAAGCGAGGTAAGTCCTTAAATGGCTCTTGATATGGTCGATGTGACTGACCATTTTGGAGGTTCGATAGGACCGGCTAACATATAATTTATGGTATAACTAATCATCGATGGATGACCAGCCATGCGGCTAACCTAGGGTTCACTGCGGGGGATCCCGAGGCATTGCTAGTGTGTCTCGAATCGGTAAGGACGATCGCTTGCCTTGGTTCATAAATGGAAACCCAATTTCCCATACGTGATTTTATGGTTTTAGTTGTAAACCTATATGGCGACGTAATATAATGGTACCTAAGCCACCTATGATTGGTACATTTACATTTGAAGTTGATTTCTTCACTTATAGCAATAATAAAAGATGAAATTTCGCGTATCAAGTATATTTGGATATTATAAGGGAAAACTCTATCCTCGACTGCGTTTATTGTGTGATAGGAACTGAGTCTTATAATAGCTTCGTTTTTCTGTTTAACATTGCATTTTTGTTTTATACACTGGTATTCATGGGGGATAAACCCGTTCCGTGTTATACGGTGTGGTCCCGTGATTTACCTAGCTTTAAAATCAAGCTAATAACTGTTTTAGTTCTCATACCAGTCCCACGACTAACTCGGAGTTTATTGTTTTTACTTAAACTCTGGGTGGCCATGTTTCCATACGGACAGCTACTAGTTTTGGTGTAACAACCCGGAAAATCTGAACCAATTTAAATTTTTTATTTTGGCAAATTTAGTGAATTTTGAATATTTAAAATGATTTATTTTAAATAATAACGATGAGAAATTTATTTTGAACAGAATTAGAACGGAAATATTTATATAGATCAACGTTAGAGTATAAATATTTATTTTTGATTTTAAAAGGAATTGAAAATGGCACGGTAGTTTGAAATTTCGATTTCAAATTTTAAATGAATGTACAGGATCCAAATTAAACCGGATTTTAGCGAAACCAAAAATATTAGAATCTATTTGAGAATATCTTTCCAAAGAATACGAAAAATTGAAATTTCATAGCGGGAATAAAAAGTTATGTCCATTTGAAAATTCAGAATAGTCGCAATGGAATTTTAGCCCTTAAAAATGGAGATTTTGCAAACGACCTCCGTTTTCGACGAAACCACTTTTGTTGGATCCGGTATGTCAAGTTATTACAAGATTCTAAAATTCATAATTTTTTGAATCAATATGTGAGCGTGGCGAAGGAAAACGTGTTTTGACAGTTTTAGTAAATTTAGATCGACCAGAAAATGAACATTTTTCAAACGGTCTCCAATTTGACAAAATTAGTTTTGTTAGAACCGTATCGTCAATACGAAGCTAGAAAATATTTTTTGGGAATTTTTAGAGTCCGTATATGGCCCCAGTAAATTGAAATGTGTGTTCGAATTCAATATATAGATTTATATTTTGATTTTGACGGAAACAGATCGAAACAGCCGAATTGGCTTACGGGACATATCCCATTGCGTTCGGAATGAGGGCAGTTAGCTATGGACGATAGTCAGTGGGTTTGATTTCGAGTTCAAAATAAAAAGGTACCTTTTTAAAATTAAATAATAAAAAATATTAAAAAAACCTCTCTTTCTCAGCCCCCCCCCCCGTTTACTTTTTTCAAATCAAATAAAAAAGGGGGGAACGCGGTGACCTAGCCACTGCCGCCCATCATCGGGGGCTCCCCCGAGACGCCGCGCCGCCATCTCCAGCATCCATGTTCCCCCCTTGCACCTCTCTCCTCCTCTTCTTCCCTCCAGCTCCCAATTCAACGAACCCAAAACCCTCTCGCTGCCAAAACCCAACCGCCACCCTCCTGACCCAATTCCGACGCCAAGCCCCCCTCTAGCAACGCCGACGCTAAGACCCCCTCCCTCCCCCCCCCCCCGCTAGAAGAAAAAAACCTGTAAGTGTTTTCTTTATTTTATTATACATTTTTCTTTTTACTTATTTTTATAGCCAATAGGAATTGATTTAAATCCAGATTATAATGTAGGAAAATTTGGGTTTTTAATTATAAAAAGTTATGATTTTTAATTCTAAAAAGCTATTATTTTTAGGATAAAAAGGTAAGATTTTTATACATAGAAAATTTTAGATTTTTATACATAGAAAGGGTTTGATCTTTAACATAGAAAATGTTGGATCTTTAACGTAGGAAAGATTTGATTTTTATGTAGAGAAAGATTTAATTTTTATGTAGATAAAAATATAATTTTTATCGCATGTCTGAAATATTTTTATGAAGATAAAAATATGTTTTATATTATGTACATCATTATATAAAAATGTGACCTTTTGTATATGAAGAAGCGATAAAAAGATTTGATTTGTATTGTTTAAAAAGATAAGATTTTTATAGATGTAGTTCGTCATAAAAATAGGATTTTTACAATGTTGTAGCGAAATAAATATTTGATCTTTATATATTTAGCGATAGGATAAAAATAAGATTTCTATATATGAAGTGGAGATATAGAAATGTGATTTTTATCATATATGTAGCAAAGTAAAAAATATGATTTTTTTATTTATGTAGCGTTGTTATAAAAATATGAAAATATTTTTAGAAAGATAAAAATATAATTTTTAGCATATGTATGTTCTTTATCGAATAATCATACAAAGAAATAATTACTGATTGGTTAAAAATATATTTTTTAACGTAGGTATACTACATAGATTGACAATCAAAGCACGGCGGAGTGGAACTCTAAGGTGAGAACTTCTCACTTTTTATTTTATTTTCCAGTTAAAATATATACTAGGATGCAGACGGTGCTTAGCAGCACCTGACACCCGTTGTCCACAGACCATGAACGACTTGTTTGTTTGTTTGGTTATGTTGTGAAAGTTGATTGTTGTGATGTGGAATGGAATAAAATATTTTATAGTTAAAAATATTTTATAGTTAAAATATAATTTTTAACGTGTATATAAATAAAATAAATATTTATAAACAAATCGAACGATTTGTTTATGTACACACATTTGACTGATATTGATTGGGACGATAAATTTTACACATCGCCCAACTGCACAAATAAATCTGTGTTTGTTGTTTGAAAACCCCACGTGGGTATTGGGATGATATTGGACATAAACTAATCCCAATAATTAGTGGTATGTCAATCGATTGATTGACAGGCTGTTATAAGCGTTAAATATTTATATTTGATGCTTATGCAGTGTAGAATGCACTCTGAATATTGGTTGATTGTTTATCATTGTTGTTATACACATGTATTGTATGAAAACCATATAATCAAATCATATGGTAATTGACTGTGTCTGATTCCAGTTCAGAAGGAATGAATATTTTAAAATAACGATTATTTTAAAATAACGAATATTTTCAAATAATATTCAGTAGAAGAATCAAAATCTGATTTTGATGTCCGATTTGGGATGAACACGAATATATTTAAATATATGAAGCCATGTTGATTAGATTGACGCCATTTTGACGTGAACGATAATTATATCGATTTTATTCATTTATGTAATAAATATCGAAAAGAAATTGATTTCAAAATCTAATGTTTTGAAAATATTATCATTTATATATCGATGATATGGAATATTCAATTTTGATTAGAAATTGAATATGAAGTTGAAATCGTTTTGAAAATGAATTTAAAACGATTTATAAAATGCGTTTAGAAAGGTAATCGACGAAATATATATAATATATATATTATATATATAATGGCCTGAATAGAACGCGCCGCGCTGCGGTAGTTCGCGAATTTCGACCATTGACTTCGAATGGATATTACGGGAGATCCGACCGTCGGATTCTCCTAAAACCGGAACCGTTGGGTTCGTATTGAAAAGAGCTTTCTAACGAATATTAGAAATTAGAAATCTAACGGTTAGATTTGGAATTATGTCCAAATCAAATTTGGAAAAGGTCGTCGTAAGTGCAGTTCGATGGCCGTTTATGGAAATTGACTGTACGGGCCTTGATAAAATTATTAAAAATATCAATAATTAGTGTAAAATCATAAGAAGTGATTTGGAAAGGATTGGGATGAAAAATTCCATATTTGAAAAGAAAAAATAGATTTTTATCGAAATGAACTAGTTTTGAATTAGAATTATAATTCAATTATTTTTAAAATAAATAAATTGGTTTTGAAATGGTTTTAAAAATAACCTGAATTTCCAATATATAAATTAGAAATGGATTTGAATCGAAATCGTCTTCGGAATATTTCGATGTTGAATTTCGTGATTATACAGATATTGTTATGGAAATTTGAAAGATATATATATATATATATATCATTATTTCCAATACGATATTTGTTGATTTCAGGATTTGATATTGAATATAAGCCGATATATTTTCTATTCAGAGCCTTGTATTTAATATCAAATTGGATTTTGGGTTTATCGTGAATGGTATCTTTAATAATACTGTTCTTGAACCCAGTGGAGTTAAGAAAATTAGAAACTGACTGGAGATTAGTTAAGTTGAATGGTTTCCTGGGTATTGATCTGATGTTGGTTTCGACCTTCGGGGTTAACACTTAGGGAATTGTTCTCTTACTAATTTACGGTTAGAGACCGATGGAATGTGAATTGGGTTTATCGTGAACTGTGTTTTAGCGACATTCGTTCTTTAACCCGATTTACAGTGAAATGGGATTTGGAATTTATAAATCTTTTGTTAAGATTTAAAGGAGATTGTCCAAAGTAAAGTTTTCCAATTTAACATATTAAATTGGAATTGAATGGAATTCGATTTGGTAATAATCGAAGTAGCTCTTGTAGAGGAAGACGGTTAATATATATGGAATTTAAAAGGCCTTGTCGTCATTCCATTTATATTACCGGTTGGATATGGAAGTTTATATCAATTACATATATTGATTTGTTTTCCATGAAGATTCCATTGTTAATGGAATGAGATTTTGGTTTGTCGTGAATGGTATCTTTAATAATACTGTTTTTAGACCTAACGGAGTTAAGGAAATCAGAAACTAACTGGAGATTAGTTAAGTTGAATGGTTTCTTAGGTATTGATCAAATGTTGGTTCGGCCTTCGGGGTTAAAACTTAGGGGATTTGTAACAACCCGCAAATTTTGAACCGATTTAAAATTTTTATTTTAGAAAATTTTAATGAATTTTGAGGTTATAACATGATTTATTATTAATAATAATGGCTAGAATTCATTTTATCGAAGTTAGAACGAATAAATTTAACTTAAATATAAAGGGAGTTAGAAATGGCGCGGTAGTTTGAAAATTTGATTTTGAATTTTAACTGGATGTACAAGATCCAAAATAAATCAGAATTGAGTGAAACCATAAATATTTAAATCTGTTTAACCATATCTTTCTAACGAATCTGAAAAATTGAAATTTCATAGCGGAAATCAAAAGTTATGGCCAATTCAATTTTTAGAAAGGTCGTTGTAGAATTATATATATAATATATATGGCCCAAAAGGCTACTTTTCACATATGTAGGAATTTGGACTCGAAACCACTTCCATTGAGTTCGGAATGACGTTTCTGCATTGAAAAACAATAAACACTTATATATTTTGAGTTTCGGAAATTATTTGTTTAAAAATGTATTTTTAATATTAAATATATTGGCATTGAAAATAGTCATTTTTCAAACGACCTCCGTTTTCGACAAAACCACTTTTGTTGGAACCGGAATGTCAAATTATTGCTAGATTTCAATTTTCAGAATTTTTTGAATTAATATGTGAGCGTGGCAAGAGAAAATGTGTTTTGACTATTTTAGTTAAATTTAAACGCCTTAAAAATAGCAATTTTTCAAACAGTCTCAGAATTCGACGAAAATAATTTTGTTGGATTCGTATTGTCATAAGAAAGCTAAAAATATTTTTTTTTAGAATTTTCTGAGGTCATATGTGGCCCCGACATATTTATATGTACGGTCAATATTTAATTAATTAATTTTTAATGCAATTTTAAATAAAAATCGTACAGATTTCGGAATTGGGCCACGGGACCTATCCCATTGCGTTCAGAAGGTGTTAAAATCTTAAGAACGACAGTAAGCAGGCCCAAATCAGAGAAAGTCCGAAAATCCACCTTTTAAGCACAATTTTTGAGATTTAATATTAAAATATTATTAAAATATTCAGGCCGAAACCCTAATTATCATGGCAGCCGCCACCTAAACCGAAGACCAGAATTTCTCCAATTTCAAACGCTTATAACTTTTGATCTGCTCAACGAAAATCGACAAACTTGGTACCAAATTGAAGCTCTCGGAGAGATCTTTCAATCCATACGGTCAAGATCGGGTTTTGGTTCCTGGATTTCACGATTTCTGGGCTGAAACGTGGCGGGTTCGGGTTTGATTTTTGAGACGAGGTGGAGGCCGAGTTGGGTGGCCTTCTGGCCGAAGGTGGAGCTCGGCTAGGGCGTCGGATTGGCGGGGTTTGATCGGCGAACGGGGGCCTGATGGAGGGCGCGCGCAGAAGGGATCGGAGGCATGATGGGTTCGGCCGTGAACGTGATAACGCGAGGAAGAAGGTCTTCTATTTTTTTTATTAATTAAATATTTAATTTATCCAATCTTTAAAAATCAATATCTCTTTCATACGAGGTTCGATTGACGAACCGTAAGTTGCGTTGGACTCGTCTTTCCGAGATCTTCGCGATGGCGCAGACCAGAGCTGATTCCGAGATAGTCGAATATTCAGCAAAAATCAATGTGAGAATTCTGAATTTTATTATTTAATTAATTATAAATTATTTTTCTTGCGTTAAAAATAATTGTATTGTGATGTAATTCAGATTTGAAATGTTCTGTGATTGATGAATGGTTGATTGTTGTTGGTGGTTTGTTTTGTTGTTCATGATATGATAGATCCGCATTGAATTTAATATATTGTTGAATTTTATTTGCGATTAGAAAATAAATCCAAATTTAAATTTAAATCATATTTTATTCAGATTTAGTTATTCCAATTTATTTTAAAAATATTATTTTTATTATTCAGAGATGAACATTAGAATTTGATCGACAAATAAAAACTTATTTTTATTTGGTTATATTACATTAGAAGTTGACCGACAAATAAAAACTTTATTTTTGTTTATTTGTTTACTTTGCAGCAGAAAATGAACAACAAATAAAACCTTACTTTTATTTGTTTACTTTGCAACAGGATTTGAACGACAAATAAAATATTCTTTTTATTTGTTTATTTACAATAGAATATGAACAACAAATAGAATATACTTTTATTTGTTTCCATTACAATAGAATTTGACTAACAAATAGAATTTTACTTTTATTTGTTTACATTAAGAATAAGATTTGTGAATTACAGTAAAGATTTCTTTTTACTGTCACCTTAAGCATAGGATGTTTTAGAATTAGAATATTAAATTTTATTGTAAATTTATTACAATAAGAAGTATGGACATTAAAGATTTTGTTTTATTTATAATTAGATTAAAATAAAAAGATTTTACAATAAAGGTTAAACCTTTATGTAGTATTGTTTTCAAATAAAAAGGTTATGATAAAGAATTTACTTTGTGGGAACTTTGTAAAATTAAATAAAATCTTTTTATTGATATTATAAATTACAACAAAAAGGTTTAGGCCTGATAACTATACATCTTGTGTCATGTCTAATAAAATGGTTGTCTTTTATTTGTAATGTTTTGTTGACAATTTGTTCAATATTAAGATAAAATATGAAAATTACATTTTTATGCAACACCATTTTATGTGGAGATTATGTTTATATTTTATTTTGTCACATTAGAAAATAAAAATGTAGGATTAATTTTTGTTGTAATTTTTCTTTTATTAAAAAGATTAGAGATTAAAAATTTGCATTTGTAATGTAAAGTTTTGTACAACAAAAGGGATGAGAATTAAGGTTACACTTTAGTTGTAATTTTATTTCATAAGTTAGATTATAATAAAAGTAACATCTTCATTAGAATTTGATTTATGAAATAAAAATCATCACTTTTGTCAAAACTTGATTGTTGAATTGAAAATATCATTTTTGTCAAAACTTGATTACTGAAAAGAAAGTAACAATTTTGTTTACACTTTATATGTAAATAAGAAATTATTTTTAGAAGTTATGTAGAA
Source organism: Allium sativum (assembly GCA_030737875.1). Taxonomy (NCBI): domain Eukaryota; kingdom Viridiplantae; phylum Streptophyta; class Magnoliopsida; order Asparagales; family Amaryllidaceae; genus Allium; species Allium sativum. Next base: position 214,823,227 of record CM060916.1, on the reverse strand, counting down.
AATAAAGTTTGTTCTTTTATTTGGAATTACCTATGCAAACAATAACTTGAAAATAAGAAGTACATTTTTATTTGTGTTCGACAACACAAATAAAAATAGAAAATAAAACATATATTGAAAATAAAGTTTTGTTCTTTATTTTGTGTTCAAAAATGTAAATATATTTTGAAAATAAAATTTATCCTTTATTTGCATCCACCAATGCAAATATTTATAGAATATAGGAATTGTTCTTTTATTTGAATTTACCAATGTAAATATATTGAAACAAATTATTCATTTGCATTAACCAATGCAAATACATACACATATTGAAAATAAAGTTTATTTCTTTCATTTGCATTTATCAATATATATATATATGCATTGAAATTAAAGTTTATTCTTTTATTTGCATTTATCAATGCAAATATTCAATGAAACTATAGTCTATTTTCTTTATCTACATTTACCAACACAAATGTACACACTTTTATACATTTAATAGAATTTGTTTAAATTATACTTTGAAAATAAATTTTGTTCTTTTATTTACTTTCACTAATGTAAATATAATTTGTAAACAAAACTATTCTTTGTTTGCATTCATAAATGCAAATACTCATTTAAATAAAATTTGTTTCTTTTATGTAAATACACTTTGGAAATGAGGTTCTTTTTACATTCACTCAAATATCCTTTTAAATAAAAATAAAAGTTGCATTTGTTATTTGCATTCCTTGTTGCAAATAAAACCTTAAAATAAAAGTTTACCTTTGTTTGCAATTCATTAATGCAAACAAGCCATCAGATTGAAAATTATATTTTTGATTTATAATTTTGATATGAATAAAGATTGTTTGAAATAAAGGATAGAATTTAAAAGTTACATTCCAATAACTAAACATTTACATTTTTATCATTAAAGTAAAATAGACCAAAAACACTCATTTTGTCTAAATTAAAAGAATGAAACAAAATATAGCATTGACATATTTTATTAGAATTGAAACACAAATTATTCATTTCTGTAAATTTGTATTAGTTAAAACCAATTATTCATTTTTGTTAATTTACATTAGTTAAAAAATAATTATTCATTTTAGTCAATTTATACAAGTTAAACCAAATTTTACATTTTATCAGAAATATTCATGTTTGTCAAAATGAATTAGTTGAAGCAATTTATGTGTATATATATATATATATATGTGTGTGTGTGTGTGTGTGTGTGTTTGGCAAGATTTATACTTGTCAAGATTGGTTAATTAAATCAAAATATTTATCATTTTGTCTCATTAGAATTGCCAAAACAAAATAACCATTTTTGTTTAGAGTTTAAATTAGCAAAATAGAAATTGTCAATAGAGACAAAGTTATTATGCTTATTCATTCATTGCAATAGAGATATTTTCTTGTCGTCATTATATGTATTGTGTATTACACTTCCATTCACAAGTTACCCGACTTGTGTATGTGATTGAGACGATAATTTTTCACACATCGCCCAAGTGCACAAATTAGTTTATTATTTGTTTGTTGGTTGAAACCCCACACGGGTGTTGGGATGAAATTTATAAACACTAATCCCAATATTTAGTTGTATGTTGATCGTTAGATCGACAGGCTGCGATGAGCGTTATTATTTAATTTTAACGCTTATACAGTGGAATTTACACTTTGGATGTAGATGGATGATTTGATGATTTTACTATTATTGTCATATATATGATGTGTGTGAAATCCATGTAATCCAAATTATATGGTAAATGTTTGAGTCGCATTTCGATTCAGATGTTCTTTTAAATAAAAATATTTTTACATTAGAAATCCTTTTTATATAAAGTGCATATATTTTCATAATATTTTTTTTAATCAACTATATGTTAAAACAAAGAATATTTGTAAAAGATAAAGAATTTGTAATATAAAGAATACTTCTCATTTAGAGTCTTTATATAAAGAATATTTTTATGATTATTTTAAAATATGTTTTTTAAAGATTACTAGCATTTGCAATTATATTTCGTGATATGAAATAAATTGAGATGTGAAGTGGATTTATCGTGGACGATGTTTTAAACGACATTTGTCCTTTAATCCAATTTACATTGAGATTATTATTTGGAATTTATAAATCTATTTTATAGATTTAAAAAGGCATTTTCTAAAAATCAAAATTTTCCAATTTAATATATTAAATAGGAATTAAGTGGAAATTCGATTGGTAATAATCGAAATGGGCTTCTGTAAAAGAAGACCGATACTATATATGGAATTTAAGAGGCTTTGCCGTTATTCCATTTATATTATTAGTCCGATACAGAAATCTATATCGGTTATGTATTGGTTTGATTTATGTGGAATTCCATATTTTGGAAATTGATTTATAGATTTTATTTTCAGAGTTTATCTTTGATAAAATTAATGAGAATCTTTTAAATTGAATATCTTATTAAAAGAATACGCGGAGTTGGAATGTGACAAAATGTGTGATTTTCCAATATTTGTTTTATCACAAAATACGCGAGTTATTCAGAAAGACCGGGTTTAACCCATTCTGAATAATCATCACGACGGTCAAGAGTCGAAGATGAAGATGGTGACTGAAGACCGAAGGTTTTCACATCGTTGGGATGATGATGACTGGTATCTTGAATTGGGATTGGCCTTCCAAGGCAAGGTATTTGGTGATGGTCATCCAAACGCATTTGGAGATCGACGGACACGTTGTTTCGCTCAGACCTAGAGCGGACATGTAAATCGATTGCGTGTCTGACATTGTATTCCTTTCTACTGTATTTGTTGAACGCTACTGATTATATATTTCTGTTTGGTGGTGAAGAATTTATTCTTTACTTATCACCCTTCTCTAAGACGTATGAGTTTAGAGGTTATATATATATTGGTAGATGATCAATAATATGGTAGGGTCTGACAATGTGACATGCTAAGATGCAAATGATCAAGGCTTTGTTGAAAAGCAGGCCTTGTGGTTAATGATCAAAGCACAGTCTCCCTAGGCATAGCTTTGTGTATATCGTGACTTCGCGAGCCTCACACCCCGGTATGAGTCAAAAACGGGATATGGACCGTAGGGAGTGCACACGTTTCTTTCTAGCGAGGAGTGGTGTTTGGGCTTTAACACGGCCCGACATTTTACTTATGTGGATTATGGATTGAGGTACCTCGGGTTTTTTTTATAGGCCGGAAGTGGTCATATTATAGGTCCAAAGGGACCGGGAAACGTGTGTTCAGGCATAACTAATCCACTACCGTTAGGTAGGGACCGGCCCTACCGCATCCAAGGGTTCACTGCGGGGGATCCTGAGGCATTTGCTAGAGTGTCTCGTATTGGAAGAGGACGATCCCTAGCCTCGATCTCATGATGGAAACCCAATTCCCAATACGCCCTTGAGGTTTTGATTGTATAACTAGTACGGCGACATAGTATATGGTACCTATGCCGTATAAGGTTAATACATTTATATTGAAATGTTTTAAATATATATATATACACACTAATAATAATATCGTTTTTACGTATCAAGCATCTTTTGACCATTATAAGGTAAAACCCTATCCTCTGGTGTGCGTTGCATTGTGTGATGGGACCTGGGTCTTATAATGGTTTCATTTTTCTAAAAAGCATTACGTTATTTGACAATTTACTTTAATTATGCACTGGCAATCCAATGGAGTAAACCCGTTCCGCGTTAGCGGCGTGGTCCTGTGATTAGTCTATCTTATCTTGAATTGGGATTGGCCTTCCAAGGCAAGGTATTTGGTGATGGTCGTCCAAACACATTTGGAGATCGACGGACACGTTGTTTCGCTCAGACCCAGAGCGGACTTGTAAATGGATTGCGTGTCTGACATTGTATTCCTTTCTACTGTATTTGTTGAACGCTACTGATTATACATTTCTGTTTGGTGGTGAAGAATTTATTCTTTACTTATCACCCTTCTCTAAGACGTATGAGCTTAGAGGTTATATATATATTGGTAGATGATCAATAATATGGTAGGGTCTGACAATGTGACATGCTAAGATGCAAATGATCAAGGCTTTGTTGAAAAGAAGGCCTTGTGGTTGATGATCAAAGCACAGTCTCCCTAGGCATAACTTTGTGTATATCGTGACTTCGTGAGCCTCACACCCCGGTATGAGTCAAAAACGGGATATGGACCGTAGGGAGTGCACACGTTTCTTTCTAGCTAGGAGTGGTGTTTGGGCTTTAACACGGCCCGACATTTTACTTATGTGGATTATGGATTGAGGTACCTCGGTTTTTTTTATAGGTTGGAAGTGGTCATATTATAGGTCCAAAAGGACCGGGAAACGTGTGTTCAGGCATAACTAATCCACTACCGTTAGGTAGGGACCGGCCCTACCGCATCCAAGGGTTCACTGCGGGGGATCCTGAGGCATTTGCTAGAGTGTCTTGAATCGGAAGAGGACGATCCCTAGCCTCGATCTCATGATGGAAACCCAATTCCCAATACGCCCTTGCGGTTTTGATTGTATAACTAGTACGGCGACATAGTATATGGTAGCTATGCCGTCTAAGATTAATACATTTATATTGAAATGTTTTAAATATATATATATATACACACACTAATAATAATATCGTTTTTACGTATCAAGCATCTTTTGACCATTATAAGGTAAAACCCAATCCTCTGATGTGCGTTGCATTGTGTGATGGGACCTGGGTCTTATAATGGTTTCATTTTTCTAAAAAGCATTACGTTATTTGACGATTTACTTTAATTATGCACTGGCAATCCAATGGAGTAAACCCGTTCCGTGTTAGCAGCGTGGTCCTATGATTAGCCTACTTATTAGATAGACTAAGTTAAGAATTCTCACATGATTGACATAGAAATGTGTTTATTTTATGCTCTTATATCTTATCTTTTGTATATAAATAAATATTACTTGGGTATTGTTTTGTTATTTTTACAGATAGTCCAACCCAGCCCGCATGCAACCAGAAATGTAGAAAAATAGAGTTCAATTTGCTGTGTATTTGCATTTTGAAGAATTGTAGATGAAGATATCACATCTAGTTGCTGTTGGACAAGAAAAGAATTGATAAAAAGGCTTTGCACATCACAAATCAATGAGGAAGTGTTAAGAAAACAAGAGGAAAAGAGAAAAGGCCCAAATTTGCTTTATTTATCTAAGGCCCATTTATGTTCTCATTGCAAAATAATTGGTGATGTAATGACCAGGCCCATTTATCATTAGGGTTAGGGTTAGGGTTTGGCTATCTACCCTATATATACCCCTGTAATAACCTTGTAGCCACCATCTCATCTCTTATTCCATTGTTCTAATAAAAGTTCTTCTTTCTCTTTTATTTTCTGCATTTTTTGTTTCTTAGCAACTAGTGTTGTCTATACGACTAGATTCGGTAGAACACTATTTGTATTTTGCACTTATTTGCATTAGTGATTTACCGTCTGATTAGATTCAGCGGAAATCCTAATTTTAATTCTTGTTTGTTATTTCAATTTTTGCAATTTCAATTTCTGCTTTTTATTATTTTCTTAGGTCAAATTGGGTTTGATTAGATTCAAATCTAATTCATAGTTTCATTTGCTTTCCATTGAAATTGTGATTTGATCGTCGGTTCAGTTAGATCTGTTCTGAATCAAATTACAGTTTTAATTTTGTTTTGTTTTGCAAAATCAACCTCCAGCTTCGTCTAACTCGCCCAAGAGATTAGATAAATAATTTAATTTTAATCTGCCTCCCTGTGTTCGACCTGTATGCTACACACCTGTATGCTTGCAGAATTTATTATAAATGTCGCGCTTTTCTAATTCATAGGTTAGCGTCGATCAAGTTTTTGGCGCCGTTGCCGGGGAGGTAACGATTAAATTTTATTATTTATTTAATTTCTGATTCGTGTTAGTTTTTATTTTCTTTTTCTTTTTTTTGTTTCTTGTATATATAGAAAATAAAAATCTCGATTGGTAAGATCTCGTATTACTCAATGATACTGTAATCTTCCTGACAAGAGAAAAATAAATACTTGCTAACTCTTCTTCTATTTCTTTCCATTCACGCTTTTCCAATTAATTTTTTTTTTCCTTTTCTATTTACAATTCTTTCCCACTTTTCTGGAAAAAAATACAAATTTCCTTTTCTGCCAAATTCTCTTCAAATAACCTGCTCTGTCAAAACCCCTCAGCACAAACCCCATACTTCATCAAAGTTATACCACGTTCAAACATCTCCTCCTCAAACCGTTAGCCTCATCTTTCCAATATCCCTCATCAATCAAACTCAGCATACCCACCACACCCGTGCCTTAACACAGCTACCTCCGACCAAAAACAACAACTCACCAGGCCAACCACTTCATCCCGACAACAAACCCAGTTCGCACAGTCAACCCTCATACCCATTAAACATCTCCCATCATCACAACTCCATCACGCCCAAAAGTCATTCACACAATCACTACCCCTTCATCAGTTCACCCATCAACCTCCTCTTTCGCATCTCCATACCCACCACACAGTTCTGACCAATCGCCCCAGCAACTCAGGCGAACAAACTTTCCTCTCCCTTCACAAACCACAACCACAATACCATCAGTGCAAACCACACTTCATCCTCTTGAAACCCTCATCACGCAATAATCCTGTAACCGCAACCCCAACCCAATATCAAACCGTCTCTTCCAGTCATCTCTACGCAACCGCTTGCAGACGGAACCACATCAACGCATTCAACAGTCAACCGAGCCCTCCACCACTGCTGCTCTCTCCACCTCACACAACCACTTCCGCAATTCAAATCAAAACCCCAAAGAACTGCATCCAACAACCGCCGAAAACCACCTCAGTCAGATCAACATTCAACCCTTACCCCAAACCACCGTGCCCATTTACCCGAACTCGAAGACCTGAAATCCCCTAAATCAGGGTCGAATTCTGACAGAAAAAGAAATAAAAAGAGACGAGGGGGCGTGAGTTTGAGTTTTGTTGTTTTATTCTTCTGGAGACTTCGAAATTGATGCGGTGGACTGTTCCTTGCGTGTGTATATTTTTTTTTTTTTACTTGATTTGAATTGAGAAAACCCAAAGTGTGGGTTGACTATCTTGTGGCTTGCAAGGAACCTTATTGTTAGCTTGAGTGGGGTATTATTATTTGTTATTATTTAATGGCCAGAGTATATGAGCCTGAGCTTGAACCAAAGTTCATTTTATAATTTGCTTGATCTCGTTCGTATATATTGTGGAAGTGCACGGCCCTTATCACTTGAAATCAGGGTTTAGAGTCAGAGTCTTTATTTTAATTTTTAGTTTTTTTTTTTTGTTTTTGTTAGGTTTATTTTTTTTATTTTTATTTTAGCTGGGTTAGTCTTTTATTTAGTTTTCATTTCAATTGTTATTTGTTTCCACTTCTTCATTTCTTTTTTTTTTTTTTTAAAAAAAAAAGGAGAATTTTTCAAAACCAGGTACAGCTGAAATTTTTAAAAAAAGGGTCTAAAAAAAATTTTTTCGGGCTCCTAGCCCGAACCCGTGCCGCAGCGCAGTCAAGCAATTAATAGAAGGGGACAACAAGAGAAAGCAGCGGACGATTCAGATGGTTTGGAGCGATCGCACACCAAGTGGGGTGTGAACGCGCTAGCGCTTTCCAAATTCACTGGAGGACTGCCGATCAAGGTGAAAACTTTTAAAACTCTACAGGTGCTCTACTGCAAAAGGAAAAAGAAAAAAAAAATATATAGACAATTGTTGTAAAAAATTTCTGCAGGGGCAGCGGCTTAAATGTAAATTTTAATTCTGCAATTTATATTTCTGTGACTGTTCTGTGTTGTTGTCTCTGAATCTATTTGGTGAGGAGCGAATTTCGATAATTAAAATCATCACTTCCATCGTTTTTCAACAGATTAGATATTTCAAATTATTTAACTACAAAAGTGTATTTCATGAAATTGATTTTCTCAACAGTTTGATCGCGGATATATATTAGTTCAATTTATTGAACTTCTAGCAAAAGAGGTTGCATACTACCCGTAAAACATTGGTCGTATCCCTTAGTATTTATACTATACGTGAACGGCCATAAGACCCTCTTCCCCCTTCAAATCGAGATTATCAATTAATGAGATATACTAGTGTACGTTATTTATTTTGAAGTGAAGCTCATTTTGTCAACCTCGAATCTAAGATTTTCTTTGTTTACATTTGATAACGATGAGTGAAAACAGTGTTAGCCAACATAATTCTCCTAGGGGTTCTCGAGTAAATCAGAACTTTCCAAACGAGTTGGATCAAAACCGAGTAAATCAAAACTTTCAAAATCTCAATTTGGAAATGAATAGACCCTTATCTCTTCGAGAACGTTGTTATCCAAATAGAACCATTCAACCCTCTGTCATCGTGTTTCCACCAGCTGAAGGAAATTTGGAGCTTAAACATTCTTTCATTCGAGGGGTACCAAAATTCACTGGTTCTGAAAATGCTTATGAATTTTTAAGTGAATTTGAATTGTATTCAACCACAACTCAAATGCAACAATTATCCAATGAATCAATCAAGCTAAGGCTAATTCCATTCTCACTACTTGAAAGCGCTAAACGATGGCTAAATTCTCTTCCCAACCAGTCAATAAGAAGTTGGGATGAATTCGTCAGTGTATTCCTGAAAAAGTTTTTCCCTTTTCACAAAACTCTAAAAATTCGAACTGAAATACATCAATTTTCTCAAAATGAGGGGGAAACTTTTTCAAAATACTTTGATAGGTTCAACCAATTACTGTATAGTTGTCCTCATCATGGAATCATAAAAGATTACTTATGTCAAATTGTATATGAGGGTCTAAACTATCAGACTAGAACTCAACTAGAATCAATGTGTGGGGGAGATTTTATGTCTAAAACGGCCGATGAAGCTTGGAAATTCTTAGAGGATTATTCTGAAAAGGACATGCAATGGGAGTCCATTCGTGTTCCCATCCGTGCTTCCACTAGAGGAGTGCATGTCGTGGATACAATTCATATTCCCTTAGAGACTCAAACTCCTCAATTCAATGGACTACCCCAATATTACCTTCAAGACCAAGTCAATGCCATACCTCAAAATGGTCTTTACTCATCCACATCTGACCCTAGTTGGAGACATCATTCAAATTTCTCATGGTCTAATCCAAATAATGTCGTAAATCCCTCTCACATGATATCAAATTCGAATTACCAAGCTCCTTTTTCTTTTGGTCCTCAAACTTTTCAAGTTTCACCTCAATTCGAGCCTTCGAGTGAACCATATAGACATTCTAACTTTCAATCTACTTCGTCTTCTCAATCGTCACCAGAAATTGTGCGTTTAGAGAAACGAATGGAACAAATGATGGATATGATAAAGGAACTAAGAAAAAATAATGGTGAGAATGAAAATTTGCTTAGTCAACCCGAGGTGAATCCAAAATATAATTCTCGTACTGTGAACTCTTGCAAGGACAAAAACATTAATTTGAACAACTCAGTCATCACCCTCAGATCAGGAAAAACGGTTGACAACAGTGTCGGCAATCCCGATAATCATTCGGTTTCAACCCCAATCGAAATCATTGACACTCATCCAATGACTACTAATGCCCACCATTCTGAACTTTCTAAACTACCACCGAATGTTGGCAATCCCAACATCTACTCCTCTAATTACAGTAATCCCAACATATCTTTTTCTAATGTCGGCAACCCCGACAACATGTCTTCCCCTAATGTTGGCAATCCGAACAAACCATCTTCTACACCCGTGACTCTTTCACTTCCTATATCGAAACCTTCTTCTTCAAACGATCAAAAGTCTGAAAGAGTCTATAAATCAGTAGCTCCATACCCTCATAGACTTAACAATAAGAAGAAGGATGCGAATTTCGAAAAAATTCTGGAAATCTTTAAACAAGTTCGTGTCAATATTCCACTCTTAGACACTATCCACCAAATTCCGCAATACGCAAAGTGTCTCAAAGAGCTATGCACCCAAAAACGAGCCACCAACATTCCCAAAACTGCCTTCTTGACGGCAAATACTAGCTCTGTTTTCTCAAATCCTTCACTAATCAAGTACAAGGATCCCGGTTGCCCTACAATCGGTTGTAAAATAGGAAATACTCACATCAGTCACGCCTTACTTGATCTTGGTGCAAGTGTTAACCTTCTTCCCTACACTGTTTATCGTCAACTTGGACTAGGAGAGTTGAAACCTACGAATATCACACTTCAACTAGCTGATCGATCTTTTAAAAAACCCTTAGGCATTGTTGAAGATGTCTTGATTCAAATTGAACAATTTTATTTCCCGGTTGACTTCATAGTTCTTGAAACCGAGCCTGTTTCGAATTCAAATAATCAGATTCCATTGATATTGGGTCGACCATTCTTAGCTACCTCGAATGCCATCATCAATTGTAGGTCCGGCCTACTTCGACTATCATTTGGGCACTTAACCATCGAACTGAATATTTTTCATCAACCCAAAGAAATCGAAATAGGAGAAGTCGACATAATAGAAACAGTTTTGGATGACGCGTCTAATTTATCTCCTCAGAAAACTTCACTTTCTTCGATAGACGTGACCACTATGTCTTTTGAAGAATTATTTGAAGATGAACTTAAGCTTTTAAATGGAGAAAATGAATATTTGGGAAGTCTCAAAGATAACCATAATTCCATATCATCAAAAGAAATTATGATTGAAAACTCAAATTTATGGGATTATGATAATCTTCAGTTGAATGATACAAATCATTGGCACGATAAAAAATTTGTTGGAAGGATTTTGATCTCAGAATCCATTGATATGCCTAGGGTACCTCACAAATCAAACATGAAATCATCATGCATCATTTTCGACAAAGGCAAGTGTGGGGGGAAAAGGAAATTTCATTCTTCACAAACCATTCATCATCTTCACAGATTTCGTCTTGCATATGATTTTCATACGCAGATAGTTGCTAAATTGCATTTTATTTTACAAATCATATTGCAATTAATCCATCGTTGGTTTCTATCTTTCACATTCAGAAAAAAATTACAGTGTGGACACTGTTTAGTTCTAGTGTGGGGGGGAGTCTGCATTTCATCCATTTTCATTTTTCTTTGTTTTTATTTCTTTTTATTTTCAGCCATTTAAGTAGGACCATCATACATTTTAGACTGTAGTAACATGCCATTTTTTTTTTTTTTTTGAAATAAGACTCATTTTCAATTGATACAGCAAAATAAGTTTACAATTTTTAGCCAGTTGATAGTATTTTTTTTCTCTCAACTTAGATCGAATAAGAAATATAATGAAAAGTTAATTTGGAGGGATAATAGTGTAACCGGTACATAGGGAGATTCTTAGGTGATGGCCATGAAATCTATTCTATATTGTAGACTTTGTTTAAATAAGTGGAGGACTTAAAATACTTATATTGGCTTTTCAAATCTTTAAAACTAAGTTGTGTTAAGTTGAATTCGCGTAACTCTCTTTTGTGCTTATATTTTCGATAATAATAATAGTATTCCAAGGGTATCCAACATTGCTTGTATATCGAGCGTTGGTGTGCAAACCCGCCAAGCTCTATCCGACACGTTGTTGACAAAGTCAAAGTTGGAATATCTTGGTCTCATTTTATGGGATTGGACACCTAAGGATTACCGACACGTTGTTGACAAAGTCAAAGTCGGCCTGCACAATCCGCCAAGCTCTTTACCCACTCTCCGTTAGTCCGCGAGGCAGTGCATGGGTGGTAAACCTTGGTCTTTTTAGTTAGGTGTATGTACTTAATCATAAATCTTAAAATTTTATAGAATAAAGAATAAGCGATGATACCCAAACACTTCTTGACCTTATTGATTTGACTAGCCATCCATGAGAAAATTAGAATACCACTTTGCAAACTGTGCCAAGCAAACTAAGAATTTATTTCATGGCTGCACTATGTTATCGACCGAACTAACTGGCCAAACTGGAATTTAACATTTGAAAACTTGATTTATATTGAAAAATTTGTGACAAGTCGAGGTATCTAAAATAAAATCAACTGATTAGAAATTATTAACTTAATTTGTTGTACCACTTTCCTGAAACGAGTCGTGTTTTCATTTTTTCGTTTTTATTGGCATATGTCCATTTGCATTCATGTAGTTTCATTAGAATCATAGCATACTGCAATTGGATTTTGTGGGTAGTATCCGCTGAAAACCCTCACGAGACACCACTCGTCCTACTAGGGACACCTAGAGGTTTAACGGCTTGTTGCATACGCTCAATGCAATCGTGTTTCCTACGAAAGTGTGACCTATCTAGTTAGTTTTTCATTTCTTGTTTTACTCGAGGACGAGTAAAAGATAAGTGTGGGGGTATTTGATTGACATAGAAATGTGTTTATTTTATGCTCTTATATCTTATCTTTTGTATATAAATAAATATTACTTGGGTATTGTTTTGTTATTTTTACAGATAGTCCAACCCAGCCCGCATGCAACCAGAAATGTAGAAAAATAGAGTTCAATTTGCTGTGTATTTGCATTTTGAAGAATTGTAGATGAAGATATCACATCTAGTTGCTGTTGGACAAGAAAAGGATTGATAAAAAGGCTTTGCACATCACAAATCAATGAGGAAGTGTTAAGAAAACAAGAGGAAAAGAGAAAAGGCCCAAATTTGCTTTATTTATCTAAGGCCCATTTATGTTCTCATTGCAAAATAATTGGTGATGTAATGACCAGGCCCATTTATCATTAGGGTTAGGGTTAGGGTTTGGCTATCTACCCTATATATACCCCTGTAATAACCTTGTAGCCACCATCTCATCTCTTATTCCATTGTTCTAATAAAAGTTCTTCTTTCTCTTTTATTTTCTGCATTTTTTGTTTCTTAGCAACTAGTGTTGTCTATACGACTAGATTCGGTAGAACACTATTTGTATTTTGCACTTATTTGCATTAGTGATTTACCGTCTGATTAGATTCAGCGGAAATCCTAATTTTAATTCTTGTTTGTTATTTCAATTTTTGCAATTTCAATTTCTGCTTTTTATTATTTTCTTAGGTCAAATTGGGTTTGATTAGATTCAAATCTAATTCATAGTTTCATTTGCTTTCCATTGAAATTGTGATTTGATCGTCGGTTCAGTTAGATCTGTTCTGAATCAAATTACAGTTTTAATTTTGTTTTGTTTTGCAAAATCAACCTCCAGCTTCGTCTAACTCGCCCAAGAGATTAGATAAATAATTTAATTTTAATCTGCCTCCCTGTGTTCGACCTGTATGCTACACACCTGTATGCTTGCAGAATTTATTATAAATGTCGCGCTTTTCTAATTCATAGGTTAGCGTCGATCATCACACCAGTCCCACGACTGACCTGTAGTTTGTTTCACTTTGCAAACTCGGGTGCCCTCTTTCCACACGGGCAGTCGAGTAACTTTTGCAGATGTAGTTAAGCAGGATCCTGGATTGAAGTCTGAAGCTGGGTCCAGAATATTGATGGCCTTCTGCTGAGATTAGTTCCGCTGCAATGTATTTAATTTATTGTAAATGTATCTTCCGCTGTATTATTTATTGATGTACTCTGATATATTCTGTACTCTGATGTAACATTTATTATTGATGTTATAAAAGTCTGTGTTGTTGTTCTAATGTGTTGTATGCCCAAAGTTAACGTACGCGGGTTCTGAACGGTCTTGATCGATCTTGCGATCGATTGGGGTCGGGCGAAATTCGGGTCGTTACAGGATTGTTCACTTGCTAATTTACGGTTAAAGGCTGATGGAATGGAATGTGATTTTGGGTTTATCGTGAACTGTGTTTTAAATGACATTGGTTCTTTAACCCAGTTAAAGGAAGGATATGATTTCCCAAGTTAAACAATCGTTAATATTGATTTCTGGGAAGATTAAAACCAAGTGGAGTTTTAATGCATCTTTAATTAGATTGATTTGATATCCAAAGGAAGATTAAAGAATAAATTTAAAGAATTTATCTTTGATAAAATTAATGGGAACCTTTCCCAATGTATACGAATATTTGGATAAAGAAATATTCTGGATTGGAATGAGGCGTATGTTGTGTTTCTATAGCACTTGTTTATTATATACGCGAGTTATTCAGAAAGACCGGGTTTATCCCATTCTGAATAACTGATTCGACGATGTGTCGAGGATGAAGACGGTGGTTGAAGACCGGAGGTCTTCACATCTCTTGGATGATTACTGATGTCATGATTATGTTGTACACCCAAGACGAGGTAATAAGTGGTGATCGTCCAGACGTACTTGGAGATCGATGGATATGCGAGGGCCTCTCCCCTGTATTGGACATATGGGAGGAATAAGGTGCCTCCGGTTTCGTTTAGACCCAGAACGAACTTGTAAATGGATGTGTGTCTGACATCGGATTTCATTCTATGTGATTGATATACATCGGTTGCATAACATGAATTGCCTGTGTGGCATGCTGAGATGCAAATGATCAAGGCTTCTGTTGAAAAGCAAAGTATTGTGGTTGATGATCAAAGCACGGCTTTAATATAGCGTAGCTTTGTGTAGCGTTGATTCGCGAGCCTCACACCTCGGTGTAAACCAGAAACGGGAGAAGGACCTCAGGGAAATGCACATATGCTGGTTCCTAGTTAGGAGTGGTGTTTTGGGGTTTTACACGCCCTGACATTTTACTTATGTGGATGATGGATTGCGAGGCGCCTCGGTTATATCGGTCGATCCGGGACCGATGGAGTCATTTGGCTCATTTATGCCCCATAGGGCAGACTAGCATATCATTTACAATATTATTAATCCATTCCGTGTAGACCGGCCCTGACGATCCAAGGGCCCACCTGAGTCTGGGTCCTGAGGCTCGAGCTAGAGAGTCTCGAAGCGGTAAGGACGATCCCTTGCCTTGGTTCACAGATGGAAATCCAACTTTCAATACGTGACAATTGTGGTTTTGATTGTAGAGCCTAGTATTGGCGACAGATATATCGTACCCATGCCGCCTATGATTGATACATTTATATTTGAAGTTGTTTTCTTCGCTTATAGTAATAATAAAATATGAAATTTCACGTATCAAGCATTATTTGGCTATTAAAAGTTAAAACCCTATCCTCCGGCTTGCGTTGCATTGTGTGATGGGACCTGGGTCTTATAATAGCTTCATTTTCTTTATTTAGCATTGCGCTGTTTGTTTTATGCACTGGTATTCTTGGGAGGAAACCCGTTCCGTGTTATACGGAGTGGTCCCTTGATTTACGGAACTTTAAAATAAAGATTAGTAACTGTTTTAGTTCTCACACCAGTCACATGACTGAACTGGAGTTTATTGTTTTAACCTAAACTCTATGTGCCCCTAATTCCACATGGGCAGCTAGTAGTTTTGGTTTTGCAGATTTATATTCATAGAATCCTGATTTACAGCTGGAATGATATTCGGAAAGCTTTGTATCCGTATATCACCTTCAGTTTTTTTTTTGTATTATTTTTCCGCTGCATTGTAAATTGTAAACCTCTGATATTTTTGTTCTGTATATTATTCATGTGTACTCTGTATATTCTTGTATTCTGATGAAATTATTGTAATAAGCAATGAAATGTTCTTTTGTTTGTGTTCTGATTTGTCTTGTCCTCAGTTTAATCCGGGCTTTCCTTCACAGGGAAGTTCAGGTCGTTTCAGTTGGTTTTCACAGATATTTCTTTAATCCGGTCTTTCCTTCACAGGGAAGTTCAGGTCGTTTCAGTTGGTTTTCACAGATATTTCTTTTTCCAGGATCCTAGATTATAGCTGGAGCTATATTCGGAAAGCTTTGTATCCGTGTATTTCTTTCCGTTGTGTTGTTGATGTATCTTCCGCTATACATTGTAATTATACATTTAAATTTCCGCTGCTTTGTATTTTAATCTCTGATATTATTTTATATCTGCTGTGTAATATTTATTCATACTCCGATTCTTGTTCTCTGATGTAAATTGTTGTAATAGCAATGAAATGTTCTATTATTTGTGTTTTGATGAGTCGTGTTCTCAAAGCAATCCGGGCTTTCCCTTAAGGGGAAGTTTGGGTCGTTTCATAATGCAACTATTTACAATTGTTACTGAAATTTCAGCAAATTTTCCAATTATTTGCCTCAGCTGCAAAACAATTGCTATTATATCAGCTTTTATAGTAATAATTGCAGTCTTTGCTGCAAATTTTCATCTGTCTTTTATTTATTCAGGTATACATCAATTTTAAACATAGTTGCTGATATATCAACAATTATATACAATAATTACTGATATATCAACCATTATTTATAAGCCTTCCACCACTAACATATTTGCTGATATATCAACAATTATATACAATAATTGCTGGTATATCAGCAATAATTTATAAGCCTTACAAAAAAAAGTATAATTCCGATTTTCAACTAAAATTGTGGGTGAATAATTGCTGACATATCTTCAATTATTCACTATTATTGCTGATTTTATAGGTTTTTTTTGCAAATTACTTCAGTGAATATTTGCAATTTTTTAATAAAGCAGCGCAAAAAAAAAAAAAAAAAAAATAAGAACATTAAAACACGCTGCTACAGTAAAAATAAGGACCCATTTTACATTAAACTTGAAGGAAGGAGCTGCTTTACATTAAGTTTCAAAAGAAGGATGCGATCCTAATTTCCACTATTATTTAACGATTTTGAAATCTCAAATTCTAGTGATAATAATTTCTCATTATCATTGATATCCCGACAATACTAAATTAAACCTTTTGAAAGCATTCAACTTCATTTTAGATCCAAAATCAAATCCATTCACAATCATTTCAGAATTGAAATTATATTTCACTATAACTCATACTATCTGAATTTAACTTATTTAAATATCTCAAATCAAAATTTTAATATTAATTAAAATTTTAGCACTACAAACCTAGGTTGTTACATAATGAAAAAGTGGGTGCAGGTGAGAGAAGTGTTTATATGGGTGTAAATAGCAACACCATTTAAGAATATATGGATTTTACATATTTATGGCATCACGTCTTTTTTTTTTTTCAACAACTTAAAAATTAGGGGTTTAATGCTCAAAGATTCAACTTAAACATCAAGAACTTGGTTTTGGTTTGGTTTTCGGTCATTTGAATTTATATTAGTTCAATGAATTTCAGAAATTTCAAATGTTTCGGTTTTTGCCCCAATTGCCATATAACATTAATTGATGTTCATAACACACATAAATTGAACAAAATATTTAACATCAAATTTAAAGTGAATATTATAATTTATCAGTTAGCCTATATTAAACTGAACATCATAAAATAAAATTACATAAACAATGTAGGCTCAATTAGTTAGAAAGAACCTTACAGCAAATTAAATTAGCCCCATTACATTATATTGTATAATAGTTTAAATTAAAAAGCCTTTTACATTGTATTTAATTTAAGTGTCCTGCTATTCACACCCCCGTTCCATCTTCCGGCCACCATGCAATTTTATTCGGTTGCAAACAACCGAATCTCCTTCATTCTCGTCGGCTGCAAACGACCGTAAGACAGTGTAAAATTCAAGGAATTGTCATTCGGCGGTGAACAACCGAACGAGCATGGTGGCCAGAAGATGGAACCAGAGTGTGAATAGCAATACACTAATTTAACTCAGCAACCCAATTAACATCCTATTCAAATCTAACCTTAAAACCCTATGCCATTTCTGAATCCCTGCTCGCTTATCTTTTTTCTAAAGCCAAAATCCATCTTCTTTGCTGCAGAGCAAGCCGATGTCGACTTAAAAAGGTAGAATTTAAAGATATTATCGCTCAGTCAGCACTAGCTTAATAAGGGTTTTCGATTTTAGTGCAATCAAACGCGAATTGCTTGAAGTTCCAGCTCGATTTTGGTTGAAGGTAGCTGATTTTCCTGATTCTTTTGATACGATTACTTTTCTATTTGCTTTGTGCTTTTGAGCATCTTCTTGCCACACAGATTCAGTTCTTTTGGGTTTTTTTGGTCACCGAGTTTAAACGGGAAGAGTTTTTGCCCTATTCTCGTCCGCCTCCGGCCGGAACTCAACCGAGGTGACCGGAGTGTCGGTGTTCCGGCCAGAACCTCATACCTGTTGCATTATTGATGAACTAATGTCATTTCAAAGCTATTCATCTTATTGATTTGTTATGCATAATCTGATTGCACGGTCAGTTTACTCTTTGATCGTTTCATATAGCTATTACGCTGGCTATTGTATTCTGTGGTAGTTTAATACACAATCAAATTTCATTCAAAGCTAGGTATTCATCAACAAACAAATCAATTGTTTTTCCTTGAAATAAATTTGTAGTGGAGTTTTTTTTCTTTTCTTTGGAAATGATTATGAGCTCTTGCAATCATTAATTCAAAACTGTGAATCCGAGTTCAGCCATCAAGTCGATGTGTACGTATGAATAGGTTATTGTAACCCCTCCAATTGATGCATTTTGTTTATATGCTTTGAATGTCTTCCTGTAAGATATGCATGTTATAAAACACATCAACTGTAATAGAGCTTGCAATGTCAAGCAGTCAATTTAAGTTGACATTGATTATGTTGATGATGTGTCTCTTTTAGATATCTGTATCTTTTTATTCTTTTTAAGAAAGCTTTTTATCTTTGTTTCTTTCAGTTGAATTTTAGTATTTGCTCCTATCTACGCCGTAACTGCATTCAACCAAAAAGAAGGAGAAATTGTTGCATCTGTTGGCTAACTTGGTTTTTATGTTATGCAATTGATTTTTAACATAAATTCCCAAATGTCAACGATATTTTTGTTATAATTAAATTTGGATTAGAGATGTACTTTATGTCAGCCGCACCTTTGTCTCCTTTTATGTTACACTAATTTTGGTAATTAAGTTAATTTGAGTCTCCTTTTGCCTTTCAAGTTTGTTTTGCTTGACTATTGTAATTTGCTCCTCACAAGCATTTGATTTGTTTATCCTTTCGTCGAAGAACTAATAATCATGTACTTCTAAATTGTCACATGAACATAATAACTGTATACAACAAAATAATTTGTATGCTTCTGAGATCTTTTATTGAGTAGTGCTAGCATCAAGGTTCAAGAACTCAGTTTCGGTCAGTTGGAATATTTTTTAGTTTAGGACGATTTTGGAAATTTCAGAGGTTTCAGTTTACAATGATTTATTGATGAAAATTATACTAAATACTAAGTAAAACTAAGCCATGTCAAATTGTAAAACTAAATTATACTATTTATTGAAATTAATTTATACTAGAAACAAACTAAAACTAATTGATACCGAGGCAATGATAAATAGTGCTTACCCAATACGTTTCTAGTTAATACCAGCCCAGTACCAATAAACATTTTCAGCTCAACTCTCATGCTAATCACACATTTTCAGTACACAAATGCACATAGTACACAAACACGCACATAATACTCAACCACAAATGCTAGGGCAGAAAAAACAAACATGACGATGTCTTGATTTCGCTGAAGAAGGCGAAGAAAAAAAATGCTGTTGACGAAGATGATCAAATAAGCCAAGTCGAGCTCGTGTAAGTTTGCTTTGATTTCTCATGTTGTTACTGTGCTTAGGGTTTCATTGTTGCTGTTGATTTTTTTAAACTCTAAACAAAACCGATAAACTTGAAAGATTTCAGTTTGCTGCTTAACTGCATCGGTACGGTCACACCTAATAACGTTGTTATATTTATCACATGTTAATTTGGATATACTGACACAGTACGTGTCAAGGGTACCTTCCTTCCCTTTTACGTGAACCTTTATTTGATTCGGTATTTTACTTTGACCCTATCCTCCCTACCTCCCTCCCCCCCCCCCACTTGTTGAATTAACAGTGTATTTCCTTGTATTATTTAGCATTCTGTTTTTTTTTTTGTTTGTTTAGTCACTGTCAATTTTTTATTTTTTATGTGTGAGATCAACAAAATAACCAGCATTGTCTGTTGATGTAAATATAGGCGGAAATGTGTTTTTTTCCTTTCTAAATTCATTTTAAATATGATGCCTGAAGTAGGACAATTTTGAAATAACATATAAGACATCTTCATGATTTTGTATTGACTGGAAAAGGAAGTAGATTTTATAGGGGTGCATCTGCATACTAAGGAGTGACTGGATTCTGTGGTCGAATATTTGTTCGTTACTTTGCAAAACACAACATATTTCACCATAATACGAAAATTTGTTTTTTTTTTTTTGTTTTTTGTTTTTTTGTTTTGGAATATAATTCAACAATTATATGTTTGGTTGCACTCACTACCAATACCAATTTGTGCTTGTTAATTTTTATATGTATGCAGCAGCAGCTGGTGCAGCTACTCCAATGCACAGGTTAAAAATGTTTTACTAAATCCTCATGCTGGGGTAATTTTTTGTTCATTTTTTCTGGAAGAGAATTCGCTAAATAAAATTATGTTTATGGGTTGTAATAAGGAATCCACTAACAAATTTTCTTAATTTGATTCCGTGATTATAAATCATTTTTTTTTAAAAATCCTGTGTATATTCCTGTTTGGACCTATCGTTAAAAAAAGTATGATGATTTAACTGCTGTATTTTCTACCGATGAGTTTTATGACGCATCTTATTTGTGATTTTGTATGCTTATGACCTAAACTGTTGGCATATGAGAACTAGATCAGTATTTAAACATCAAAATTCCTGATATTACTATCAAAAAAAATGTAGTGTTATGTACATCGTTTTCAAACTTCGTACATCACTCTTATATATGTATGTACGCATGTATATATGACATAACATGCAGTCACGCACAATTACCATCTACCTAATTTACATAAATTTTTATGTTACCTTAAGCGGATTAAGCAGAAAGGAAAAAAAAGTGGAGGCCGGGGGGGGGGGGGGGAGGGAGGGGAAGTGGGCCTGTTCATCAGTCATATGGCATATTAAACGCCTGAAGGCACCTAATGTTGCTTGGGTAAGTTAACCAAAAGCAAGGTACATTCTTTTCTTCCACAATTGCAACTAAAATTTATTTTTGATTTTTGTTAAAATCATCCAATTAATTAATTTATGTGTTGCATCCAGTGCATCATTAAACCATGACTGCCCTTTTAATTTTAGAGCAGGTTGGACTATTTTTAAACTATATTGCTCTTGGCTACTGCTCTTATGTTTTAGCGGTACACCCATAATAAGCAGTAATTCCAAGTACTTAAGTCCAGTGCATTGAATTAACACAGATTTTGAATTAATTTGTACTTGCACTACAACGGTTATTATTATAATTCCTGCACCTATTTATTTTGTTACCAGTTACAGTCTACTCAGAAACTGTATATAAGTCAGTTTAAATTTATGTACTTGGATAATTTAGAAAATATTAGGGTGTGTTTGGCGCAAGCGGAAGCGGAGAATTTGAGCGGAGTATTATAGCGGAGAATTGTTGTTAGCGAAGAATGTGTTTGGTGCTTTAAGCGGATCATTTAAGCAGACTATTTTTATTTTTGTTTGTTAAATTTTAATTTATGTTTAAAACATAACACTATCATTACAATAAAATAATACAGTAAACCATACAGAACATAAATATGCAGAAGTACAACAAAAAGTGAAATAATAGTAGAAATCATATATGTTTCCTGGTCCGTGCTTGATCAGATAGTACTTTTAGTCTGTAGAAAGTTGATCGCACTTTGTCTCAAGTGTCATCCATGGTATTGCATCGTCATCGTTTAAGAGGTTGAATATATCTGCCTTGTTGGGATCTGTAACTATGTGTAAAGCTCACTGAAACTGAAATCCGCTCCTTCACTCAAACGTTTAACGCGTGCTATCATATCAGCGTGACTTAAAAAATTCCCTATTGATCGTACATTGTTTGTTGTCGGTGTGTTTGGGCTCGAACTTTCCGTACTTGTCTACTTTTGCACTTTTCTAGCGTGGATGTAATCGACGATATCAACCATCTTATTGTCGATTTTACCACGATGTTTTCTGAAACCTCCCTTCTTACTAGAAGATGAACCAACATGTCGAGTTTGCTGCACGGGAATTTCCCGAACAAGGGGTTGAGTGGACGGGTCAGGAACCCAAGAATGATTTGTTGGTGAATTCAAATTTGGAATACTATTTTGCCCTTGTTCTTCTGTTTCATTGAGATGATTGTGGAATCCATCAAATGCCCATGGATTCGCGTAATGTCCAGACAGAGAGTGAGTAAATTGTTGTGGTTGTTGTTCTTGAGTAACAATAGGCGTATATGCTGGCTTATACGCCGTATGTTCAGTTGCATGTGTTCCTTGAAACAGTTGTTGTAGCTCCACATGCTCAAGCGGTGACTTTTCAAAATACATGGCCCAAATTCCTATTATAAAAACAATAATTACTAATGGTTTTATTCAAAATACACGTCCGTTTGTCAGTTGGTTCGTTTTGGACCAACGAACACACCCTTAGTACATTGACTTACGTTTAATTAAGTTTTCCAAAACTCCAGTCAAACATTTACACTACCCTCCTATATTTTCTACTTTAGTTCAAATGCATTTTATTATATTATATTATGTATTTGTTGTTTACATGTTTCAAAGCATAATATTGTGAGCATCCCGATCAACCCAGCTACAACTTAATAGCTTATATACATCCCATGGTCTTCATTTTTCTCTCTTTCTATTCTACAATGTATTACCTACCATGTATTCATTATGTAATATAACTCGATTATAATTTTTTATGACGTGACGGTCCATTATTTTTCTATTTGAATTTTTTGTTTACGTTTCTTTATACGAGCATTACGACATGCGCTACGTGTATGACCATGACACATGTTTTGCGCGTAAATTATATTTTTTTAAAATCTGTATATGTTTAGAATGCTCAAGATAAAATGATATGTATGAATATTAAATTATATTTTTACGTTGAAATTATGTGTAATTAGTTTAAAATATATCTTTAAGTTATAATATCTATTTTTTTATTAGTTCTAATATATATATTATTAGCTCTAATATATATATATATATATATATGTATATATATATAATTAATAAAAAACGATATTGTAAAGACTGTTTATTTGTTGGACCTTTTTTTAAGTGTTATTAAAATTTGTTAGTATTTGTAGAAATGTATTTTAAAGGTGGTGCCTGGCGCAACGGTATGGTTACCCGGCTAGTAAACTGGAGCGCGCAGGTTCGATTCCCGGCCTCTTCACATATATAAGGGAAATGTTGTGAGCACTAATCGACCACCCCAGAGCTCGGAAAGCCGTGAGAATAGTACCAGGACGGGAGACTGTCTGGGAAGTCCTCTCGCGCTCGAATACGGGAGCCTTTGGCACTGGGTATCCACCTTTTGTAGAAATGTATTTTCAATTTGTAAAAAAGATCGGTACTGATTGTTAGTTACACTTTATTGTTAAATGATATATATATATATATATATATATATATATAAAGACGTGACGACGTGGTTATGATACATGTTTTGTACGTGAATTATTATATTTATAAAAAATGTATATATTCAACACATTAAAGAGAAAATAATTTGCATGAATATTCATTTATATTTTTGCGTGATATTAAGTGTAATTAGTTAAATTTTGTATTAAGTTGCAATATATGTTTTATTATTAGTTTTAATTTTGATTTGTGTTGTTAATTAATACATAACGATGATGTAAAATATATCTAGTGGATGGATCCTTTTCTAAGTGATAATAAAATTCGTTATTATATGCTGACATGCATTTGAAACTGTAAAAATGTTTACTTGTTGGATTCTATTTTTAAGTGATATATAAAGCTAAAGATATGTAGGGGTATTTTTGAAACTCTGCGGTCAGACTAAAAGTTTGCACTTTCAAGACAACTGTTAATAAAGGTTTTATTTTAAGTTGCAATATCTATTTTTTTATTAGTTCTAATTTTGATTTGTGTTGTTATTTAATAAATAACGAAAATGTAAAAAATATCTATTGGATAGATCCTATTTTGAAGTGATAATAAGATTCGTTATTATATGTAGACATGCCGCTTGAAACTATAAAATTGTTTTGTTGTTCGATTCTATTTTTAAGTAATATATAAAGCTACAGATATGTAAGGACATTTTTGAAACTTTGCGGTCGCATCAAAAGTTTGCATTTTAAAGACACTTATATATTAATAAAGACAAATAGATGATAAGGCCATGCGTTCAAGTCTTACCAAAGCTATTTCATTGGATTATTATCTCACTATTCATTATATTAATTTATGTTTTCAATAATAATAAAATAAAAACACTTAATTTGTTCATAATTCTCACATTTTGTTTAACATTCAAGTCCACATAATTTGAATTTCACATTCCATTTTTTCTAAACTCATTCAAAATTAGTTTATTTACATTATTATTGAAGTCTAGTGATTTTATCTTGATAATCATCAATACATTCATTTATATTCTTCACATTACTAAACTTTCCAATCACTTCAATTATAAAATTTTCTTTTTGAAGTTGGGCACCGAGGTGGTAGTATATGTGAACTCATTGACCAAAACCGGGATGAGATAGTGGCGATGGACAATTGGAATACAACTGTTCAATTATCAACGATTTATCTCAACGTAATTATTATATGTCAAACTACATACTTAAATATTACTTCATTTGATACCAAGATACATAAGGTGGATACAATGGTTTCTTATAAGAATGATGAGTGGGATGAAGAAGATTGAGCTCGATTTTTTTTTTTTTTTTTTTGGTGAATTGTTCATTCAAATTCGTATATAATGATGTATGTTGCTTTGAACTAGGCATTCGTGTATCTTGTTGTTATTTGGATATGAACTATTCTGCTGTTTGCATGCATTGTATGTGGAGAAGTAACGGACGTATGAATTTTTTTTTGGACCCAAAAAAAACAAAATAAAGATAAAAATAAATAAATGAAACCAGTGTGGTTACTATCTATTAATAAAAAAAGAATTCACTAATTTATTACATTATATTTTAATCTTGCTGTTTATTACATTAATTTATCTATTCGATAATAGTAGTAAAATATAAGAACACTTAATTTTCTTTTCTTTATTCTCTCATTTTATTTAATATTCAAGTCCCTCATAATTTGAATTTTGCATTCCATATTTTATAAAATAATTCAGATTAGTCTATTTACATTATTATACACAAGTCATTCAATGTTTTCATCCTGCACATCATCAATCTGTACATTTATATTCTTCACATTCTAGACTTGCCAGCTACTTCGATGATAAAAATACAAAATTTTCACTTGTCAACCATTTCTCTCTACATGATTGTTGTACCAAAGATGGTTTGAGATGTTGGTTTCAATCTCGATTCCAGTCTTTTGTTATTTAGGTATATTGATCTAATTCGTAAACTTTGGTTCAAGTTTCGGATTTGGATTTCATTATATATTTTTCATATAGTTACAAATACTTTGTTTAATAATTGAAATATGATGTGCAATTTATCCTTAACTGAAGTATAAGATATAATCGAATAATATTGATTAACTTTAATAATTTATAGCACTAACAAATATTAATTTAAGTATTATTTAAATTTTTTTAGTTATACTATTCATGTATATTCTATGACTTTGCATGCCTTTGAAGTTAAATTTTCAAATTTAGAAAATTTTATATTTGGAACTCAATTAATTCTTTTTTGTTTTTCTTGACTGGAATTTCGATGTGGATTTGTTTCGATCCATATTGGAGCGGAATGACGAAATCTTGATGTTTCGGTTGAAACCTCCAAACTCAATATCAGATGACATATTCAAATTTCATTTAATGTACCCCCCCACGCCCCCCAAACAAAAAAGAAGAAGAAAGAAATAGAAAAAAATTAACTTGAATACTAAACAAATAAAAGCAACATAGATACTTAATCTTTTAGAAAAAGAATTCATGTATTTTTTACAATATCATCAGGTGCAACATACGTGCTACAGAATTGTTCAAATTCTATAGTCCACTTTATTTTGTAGCATTCCGTAGTTATATACTTTATGCTATATAGAGCTTTTAATTGAAATGGTATTTGAATGACGCATAAAAATAATTAATGAATAAAATGTACGATATCAATCAATATAAGAAATAAAACATTATGCTAGGAATTAAACAGTTTATAATCGTTACATTATTACATAAATTATCCTTTTTTGCAAAAGATATACACACAAAAAATTCTCCTATGCATTATGCTCACGTGTTGGAGTGTGTCTTGCGTAGTTCTATGCACAACGAGATTTGTAGGGACAATGTGCGTACGTTTTTGAAGTTTTTTAAAACATTACAGTAAAGGCGGTATGCATATGTTGTATGTATGTATTATTCAGATTCTGAAAATGTTAGAAGATTTAAGGAAGAAAGGTTGTTTTGATGTGAATAATTAGTTGGAATGGTACATATTTAGAGTAAATGACGTGTTGAAGCATAAATGATCAAAACTGCTAATTAAAATTCTCGTTTGTTTTTTCGTGCATGTTCTATATTAATATGTGACACTAATATTTTTAAGCGTAATCGGATGCATTTTTGTATTCCTTCATTAGCTGGTTAAGATAAAGGGACAGTTTGGCGTAAGTCCCTATTGAATTTCAAAATAAACATACATTCTTGCCAAAAAACAGTATGTAAATTAAATCCTTAGAATTAAGTTAACTAATAATTGTATAAACTTATGCAATTATTCATTGAATATTGCATATATTTATGCAGTGCAGTTATATCCAAAAATTGTGGAAATTTCCACAATTGTTCGACGAAAATTTGTTGGAATTTCTGCAAATATCACCAAAAAGTTGCGGAAATTTCCATATTTTTTTTTTGAAAATATTGTGGAAATTTTCGTAATTATTCACCCAAAAAATTGCGGAAATATCTGGATATTTATGTAATTTATTGATATTAGTTACATAAATGTCTATAATTATTCTTTGAATAATTGCATAATCGTATGGAATTGTTTAGTAATTAAATTCTAAGGACCAAATTAACGACCTCTTTTTGGAAGTAGATTTTGTGTATTAAATTTATTTTAATTTTAAGGACCTAAACCTAATATTCACTAAGATAAATGATCAGTTTTTTTTTTCCCCAAAAAAAAGAGAAGTGAAGCTTTCTTCTGATGTTGTACAGGAAGGGAAAGAACAGAACATCATTGTCCTTTTTATTTCCTTAAGCATCCATAAATTATTGTTAATGAGACTAAATTGTTTGTCTCTTGGGAAACAAAATACCTTTTTTCTTTTCTTTCTTTTTTCTTTTTTAGAATAAGAATCCAAGAATATTACATGCTGATAGTGTATGTGTAATGTTTCTGTAGTAACATTGAAGTCGAAAATTTGTACTGCAAGCAGTTTCTAGTGATGCTGGATAGAAAGGTTGCAGCGTCAGTGATGCATGTATTTGCTGTCGCTCGTGCTTGTCTGAAATAAAATTGGCTTCCAAATCAACAAGCAAGAATATAAGTTCACGATTATTTAGTGGATAGTAATCAAGGTGAGGCGTAGGCAATAACGCACCGAGACGTGGTTCAAAAAAAAATTTTGGTCCAAAGATGTGCTTCTCTGGTTTCGAGGCAGAAAAACACACAACTCGGTTAAAAAAAAGCACTGAGGCTTAAGCCTCAATATTAATTTCTTTGAGCTGTCTCTAATTCAAAACCCGTGGTACTTTTAATATTTCAGATGATATTCACTTAGTCTTCATCCAGCAAAAAAGAAAAGAAAAGGTCAGTTTTTTTTCTAGAAGCAATCGTTCCAAGTCCGGAATTGAGTCGATTTCAGAATCTGGAATCAACTTCAATTCTAGATGCTGGAATCCACTCGATTCCTGTCAAGAGTATGGTGCATTTTTTTTCTATTTCACTCTTTCTTTTTTATTTTTATTTTGGAAAATAATATGTTTAGTGTTGATTTCTATGTATGCCATCAGCAGTGTGTAAACTGCTGAAGAGGAGATCGTTTGATCGATTTCAATTTTTATGTCGTTTTAAACAAACAGTAAATGTTTATGGGTGATTCTATTTTGTTTGAATTGTTTCGAATGCTTCATGAATGGTTCATGTTTCTTGTTTAATTATCAACATTTCATGTCAT
Organism: Allium sativum; assembly: GCA_030737875.1. Taxonomy (NCBI): domain Eukaryota; kingdom Viridiplantae; phylum Streptophyta; class Magnoliopsida; order Asparagales; family Amaryllidaceae; genus Allium; species Allium sativum. Next base: position 214,795,117 of record CM060916.1, on the reverse strand, counting down.
TTTATTTTGAGTTTCACTATGTTTCGTTTTTTTGTAATCCGAAAAGCTTACGCCACAACGTTTCAAGGCGTAAAGCCTTGCCTCACGGACCCAGTAACGCCTCGTGTACGCTTTCGCCTTTTAAAACCTTGATTGCATGCATGCTAAATGTGTGATGCAACCCTTTATTGGTCTGCTAAAGGGGCATATACATTGCAGGTAAATTTTGAAACAGATGTTTGTTATCGTAAATACATTAATTATAAGACAAAAACAAGCATCCTAAAAGCAGATCAATAAGGCAGTGGTGTACGTAATTTAAATATACATAATTAATTCATGTATTATGTGCTATATTAAGGGTTGTTGGATGTTTGAACTTTAAACCATATTTTAATGTAAACAAGCTGTATTAATCATGCTACTTTGAGAATACATGAAATTTCAGTTTTTTTTTTTTTTTTTTTTTTTTTTTTTTTTTGGAACCAATAGCACAAGATTGTTTTTAACAGTGTCTAAAAGCACTGCTAGCATGGAGATGACATTTAAAAAGCTTCAGCAGAAGTATGCACGGGTTAAGGGTGAAATGAAGAAATGGGATGAACTTCAGTCATGTTTAATCTCTCAATTTTCAAATGCTGCCTCTATAATTGAAAGATTACAGGTGATTACAAGATCTCCAGGGAAATAATGAAATACATTGATTAAATAAGTACTAAATATCCAGTATTCCAAAGTCCTTTAGTTTAGAAGTTCCTGTTTACAGGATTCACCTAACCAGCAAATATAAAAATATTCCATTTACTTCTGATACAGAATGGTATATATTGGTCTTGTTATGTCTCTTTAATACGTATAATGCACTGCTTCATTCAATTACTCTTTTAGCACTTAATTAAAGCCACTTTCGTCATTAGTAATTGTCTCCTGTTGTTTAAAGTAGGTTCTTAGCGATTCCAAGAATTATGGTGGGTTACAATGTGTCCCTGGAACGCAAGTGTCAGTTCTAGGAAAGCAGCTGGAATCATTGGAGACGATCAATTTATCCGTTAGAGAAACAATGTGCGTAAATTATATTTCTTCAGTATGCAACTTTTATTTGGATAATATGTAAAAGCAGAGAAAATTCCAAGTATTTTGTGTTGAATTTGTTGAGCTGAGCATTAAGTTCTCCTTATTGCTAAATCAGAATATTACTTTTTTTTTTTCCCGCTCTGGATGTTATGTTTCCTTTCAAAAACATCCAGAATTTTATGCTTTACAAACTTGTAAGCTAATTAAATCCATTAAACAAACTTCGTTAACATGACAAGGAATGGTTCACAAACTTTACTAATGTGATCATAAAGGGTGGGCAGAAACATCTAACAGTGGCTAAAATATGATGCTTTATTGGCCAATTATTCAATCTAGATGTTTTCTTCAATGAAATGGTTGAAGTCGATTTTCCATCTTTTCTCCCCTCTTCAACCTGACTGTTTAGTTCTCATATATGTTTCAACTTCGGGGGAGTTTGGCATTAAAATTGTGTTTCATAGCTTCACAATTTTCCTAATTCTGTATGTTACTTGTTAGATGGTGACTTCTGAGTTGATCCATTGGCTGGTATTTTATTACTTTAGCACATGGTTTTCCTACTGGTCTAGTATATTCATCAGGTTAAGGGACCGTTTGGTAAAATTTGTATACAAACAATGTTAACATATAAATTAGGTGGTGATGTAGCCAAATTTACAGTAAACGTATGCAAAAACGTCTACATGTAGACAAACAAATTATTAAACAAATAACATTCAAACTCATATCAGGAGCAACAGAAAACTAGTACTCGTTTTTTGTTAAAATCATACCTGACCGTAATAGTAATCTAGTCGGCCTGGGTCGGACTTGGGTAGTAGAAGTCAAAACCCGTATTCGCATCAAAAGGGTGGGTTTAGGCTGGGTCGAAACTTGTTCCATTGACAGGCCTAGTTGTGATGAAGATGTTCAGTTCAATTTTTGGCATGATTTGGAACTTGTTCATTACTATTTCTTCAAAATCAAGATCCGTACCGTTGAAGCCTTAGAGCACATAAAACAACGGAGTCAATGGATCGATTACAATTTTCACATACCAGCCGTTGTGATGGTCCATGACTTTCGTGTAACAAAACGTTTCAATAATTTGAAGGACATCCTAATCATTTCAGTTTATTTTTTAATAGAAATTAAGTCATACCTATTAACCAAAACGTTGCGAAGGCGTCTGAATGTGTAACTTTTCTTTCGGAAAAGATCTTGACTTCTGTTTTCATGACCATAAAGAACATCATTAACCTGCGTTCAATCAGCATAGGAAGGATGATTTGAGGTATGCATTAATCAAGCATCATTTCAACAATAAAAGTGAAATCCTGATTGTATTTATCTGAATCATCGTAATAAAAATTATTTTCTGAATTATTATACGCAAAATCATAAATGGCATTGTTAGAATTAACGTAAGGAAGGAATTAGAATGTTTTGCAATGAGTCTGAGATGTTTAGTTTTATGTAGGGGATTTCTTGGACTTAAATTTTACATCCGACTTAATGTATATGCAATAGACGTAAAGTTCGTCTGAAAAATCCTTTTCATTTTGTAGCGGCAAACCTCTCATGGGGGAACCACTAGAGTATTATTTAAGTCCAACGTAACTCTACGTCGAACGTAATTGTTCATGAATGCTGTCCGCCTCTGAACCTTTTGATCGTGAATGCACTTTCGGTAACCCGTTCATTGTTCGGTGGTGTTGTATATCGTATATCTTAACAGTCTTGATCATAGTTTCTATCTATATAGAATGTATGGATGAGGAAAGCTAGCACGAGCCGCTCCACATTATTTAGGTTGGTTTATAAACACTGTTAACTTATCGTAGAACTGACTAAATGGCAAATGACATGACTAAATGGCAAATGACATGATTGAACAATAAAATTAATAAACAGAACAATTAATTAATCACAAATTATAGAGAGCTACAATCATTTAATAGTTAACTTCCACTGTAATGTCTTCACTACTATTACTACTCTCCGTTTACAAACTTTACTGAATTCGGTTATAAATCCACAAATGCAGCCTGCATCGACTTTGTCATTGTACGATTGCAGAATCTTATCATAACTTTAACTGCCACTCTTGGTCAATCTCATTGCCCTTTAATTAATTTCAGGAAGAAATTTCATGGAATTGTTCTGTCTCTTGAAAAGATTGTGCGAGATGTTGGTCATTGGTTAAGAGCTGGATCGACACGTAACCAACTGCAACAAAGAATTGGAAACAAGCCAAGTTTAGCTTTCTGTCTCGAAGGCCTTAGCTCAATACATGATATGCTTAGATCTGAGTATGTTTAGTTCTCATTCTGTCAGCATATTCAAGTTCTTATGCTCTATAATTGTCTCTATGATTTTAAATGGCGTTTCAGATTGACTTCCTGCTCTTTAAGCGAGGAACTAAATCACAGATCAAAGAAAACTTTCATATATTAACATAGCAAAGAAGTTTGCTCATATAAAATATTCTTACATGTTGATTTAGTAACTTGTTCGGCTGCTGACAGGAATAATTAATTTACTGTTTCAGGTACCTACTAAAATTGTCAATTACATCCTCCTTGACATGGAATTGCAGGTTTGCGATCAGACAGAGTATTTCCATCTGATGCTCTTATCCACTTCACATTTTTATGCTAAACAAGCTTTACTTAGTTTGAAAATTGAACATCTTTAAAAATTTACTGTCTGAAAATTTTCCAAGAGTTGAATTCTTTAGTCGAGACATCATGTGCTAGCTGTAGGTCATGTACACGTAATATTTCTGGTGAATGTTAACTGAAAAAAGAAAGCGATTGTTGAAGAACGTGGGTTTGAGGATGAGGTCTAGTTGAAGAATTGCTTTTGGACAAAACATAATTTAAAAGGGAGAAATAGGAAATGCTATTCTGCTTTGTAAAAAACAACTGAATAAACATTATTGCCTGTTTTTCTTCTTCTGGCAAAATTGAAGAGAAAATCGATGATAAAATGGGTAACTGGGTAGGGGGAGAACTGCTAAAAAAAGTAAAATGCAGGTCGGAAGAATAAATTTTTGTATGCATGTTCTAGCATAAATGATGTACCTTTGTTTCTCTAAATGTACTTATATGTTTCTTATTCGATTCATCTCCTTTTCCTACGCTCTCCCCTCTCTACCATTTTATCTCTTTGTAAACCGTAACTTGTTACAATCAATAATTCATGATCAGAAGTATGATTACCTTAATTCAAATTGATAAAAATCCTTTTAAAGTAAAAAAATTTGAGATGGAAATGTTAATTTACTTGGTCCTTGTAATTATTTCAGCATTTTAAATTTATATTATTTCCAAGTTATTTTGAAAATGTTTAATTAAGAATTAGGGATTTGGAAGCAAAGTAGAGATAAAATTGGCGAGAAGAATAACAGTATCAGGAATGGAAGAGAACATAAACATGGCAAAGACAAATTAATAGAAGGAAACAATCTAAGAAGGCAAAACAATTAATTTCATTCTTCCCTTAACCGAAAAGTTCTAACGACAAATTCTATTTATTCTTGCTCAGTATCATTTTTGGTTTTCCCTTCAGTGGTCATTCTTTTTTTGTGAAAGTAGTGGTACCACGTGTCACACCTTTCATATGAAAATATCATAAATTTGAATGGTTTCATTTTTTTTTTTATTCTTTAACACTGAAAGATATTTGAAATTTGGAAACAGTGAAACTGGTTTATTTTTAAAACTAGATTTTTTTTTAAAGAAAAAAATATCTCAGTTTATATTACAAAGTTCTAAAATTATAAAATATTTTAATTTTTGATGTTTGAAAATTTTCATCGATTTTTCATTGAATTACAAGTTATATATATATATATATATTACATCTTTGAAAACAAGTTCTTCATTTCTAACTTCAAAATGTTTGAACAATTACAACAACAAGAAGTAAACCAGTAATCCCAAATAAGTTCGGATTGGCTAAAGATGAAACCTAGAATCAAATGACAAAGTTATTTGGGGTGCCATTAAACGCTCTTCATATATATATACATACATACATACATATATATATATATATATTACATATTTGAAAACTTAAGTTCTTCATTTTTAACTTCAAAATGTTTGTACAATTGCAACAACAAGAAGTAAGCCAGCAATCCAAAATAAGTTCGGATTGACTAAAGATGAAACCCAGAATCAAATGACAAAGTCAGTTTAAAGGTAATAATAATGAGAGATTTAAATGCGAAAAAATGAATAAAGATAAAATTAAATAAATTAATTAACCAAATAATAATAGTGGTAATAATAATCAATAATAAACCAAGGTGGTGATGGTAATAATAGATACGAAACAGTGTTATTAATGGCGCACGACGCATGAAGGCGCAAAATCTCTCTGTAGCCTTGGCGCACGACGCGACAAATGGTGCGCGCCTTTTTTATTTACCGTGCTTTAATTTTTTTTAATAAAATTAACATTTAACAAAAAAAAATTCAATATTTTTTTCTAAAACATATGCAACAAAGATTTTTATGCATTTACAAAAAAATATAATCAAATATAATATCATAAGCATAAAATTTCAAGCATTATAGTTTTCAAATCCAAAATAATAATACATGTTACTGATAAACTAGAAATCTGGATCTAATTTAGCAGTTATATTTTTCAAATCAATGTCTGCATCATCAAATTCATAAATTTCAGCATCTTCCTCATCCGTATCATTTGGATTTGCTTATTTTTCGTGAATATATAAACAAGCTGAAGCAAGTGCTCAAAAATCTCTCGATGTTGATTTTTCTTCTTCATGGATATCCAATTTCCTCCACTCTTGCTGCTCTAGCAGCAACACTCGAAGTTTAAGTCGTTCTCATCATCATGTACAAGTTCATCTTCAGCATCAGATGCATCACACATATTTTTCATTGACTATTCATTACAATTATCAATATCGTTCAAGGATATTGGATCAATGGTGTCACAGTTGTTATACCTTCTTTTTAATTCTCGATTATATTTAACAAGTATCAAGTCATTTAGTTTAGCTTCAGCTACCATATTCCTCCTTTTGTTATGATAAATACTAATTTTTTACGTAGTTTTAAATTGGAAAAAAAAATCAAAGAACAATAAATAAAGAAAAGGTGTGTCATTTTGCACCGCGAGCCGATTTTGCGCCGTGCGTCATTTGACGTGCCTTTTCATATGTGTCGCGCTGTAAGCAAAAATGACACAAATGGCGCGCCATGCGCCATGGCGTGCCTTTCATAACTATGATACCGAAGACCGACACTACGCCTTATGCTTTTATCCACTAGTTCTATAATTTAAAACTTATAACCCTCTTCCTAACCTAACTTAGACTCAAGATTTTGATACATGGATTGCTAACTTTCAAGGTTTTAAATATCGCCCATCTCGCCCGAGTTGAAAATCCTAAATTTTTCCCGAGATCCAAGATTTGACGGAATTTTTAGTTATAAGTGTTTTAAATAACGTCCATTTAGCCGAGATATAAACCCAAGATTTTCTCCAAAATTCGAGATCTGAAACCTTGCTAACTTTCACGCATTTTTGTTCGACACCATCTTTTTGGTTGTATTCCAATTTTTCAAATCCCTTTTTACTACTTCCTCTCATGTCATTTTTAATCGACCTCTACCTTTCTTTGTGTATTCAGGACGGCCTATAATTTCAACATGTACATCGCGATGTCTTTGTAGGAGATGTCCAAACCATCTTTAACGGTGTTGGATTAGCTTCTCTTCAATTGGTGCGACTCTAAGTTAGTTTCAAATCATCATTTCTAATTCGGTCCTCTCGGGTATTCTCTCAGCTTCATCGCAGCATATGCATCTCTGCAACATTTATCTTCTGGCCGTGTTGTCTTTTCATAGACCAAAATTCTGCATCATATAATGTTCCATGCCTGATTGTTGTTCTGTAGAAACATCCTTTCAACTTTTGTGGGATTCAACTTTTTTAATACTTGTGTATTATTACAAGTTAAAAAAAATCAATTTTATTAAATTTATTTTTCAAATTAAGAATGAAAATTTAGGAAAAGGTTGGTAGAAAATAAGAAGATAAAAGTTAGTTTTAAGTTTTTAACATTTCGACATTTAAGGTCTAATTTATTTTTATGCTATTAACATTAATATTTTGAGCTTTTAAATTTGTAATATGAAACTTTTAAAAATTGTGAAGATAAATAGTACACAAAAACATAAACGAATAAACCTAAAGTTCAAAGTTCCCAATTCAGCTTTCTAAACTTTATTTCTGAAAAAAAAATTGAAAATATGAAATTTGAAGTTATATTACATTTTTTTTTTTCAAGACCAATTTTTTTTTTTTTTCCATATGTTCATATTTTTATCATTTGACCAACTAATATTGATGTGTCTATATCACTCCTTATGAGGGAGCTTATTTACTTAGCTAATATTGATGTGTCTATATTACTCCTTATGAAGGCCTTTTTTTGTTGAACTGCTTCGGAATTCGGGGGAATTGCAAGACTTAGGAGGCTTGTTTAGAGTCAAGGATGAGTTGCTTGCCTAGTATTGAAAGGAATGAAAAAAGCCACATAATGGAGATGATGAAATCCAAGGCAGTTTCATTCCTGTGAACTTAAACCATAGGAGAATAAAGTAATCGTGATTGCTCGCTTGAGCGTTTGGGGGTCAGTTGATACCTGTTAAATGACGTTTTTCTTGATTGAAAAGTTAATTACTTTTGCACAGGAGTCCAAGCTTCTTTTTCTTTTTTAATTTACTTTTTATTGTGAAAAAAAAAACTTAGCGATAGCCAAATCTATATTCAAAAATCAAGAAATAAAAAATAATTGTTTTCAAGTTAATTTGGAAAAGAAGTCATCAACTTTTAGGCAGTTGAATTGACTTTTGATATTAAGAAGCAAAAAACCCAAAGGACCTATAATCATGGGCTTACAAATCTTTTCATTCATACTTATTTTTTTAAATTAGTTTTCATTATTTTTTATAAATATTTTGTCTCTACGTACAGTTCCGCGGATATCTCAGGTCTTCGACAACTCTTGTTGGACCAACCTAACTTACCCAGGGATGAAGGTACTATAACTTCATTATCTTCGTCTCTGTGTGTGTGTGTGTGATATGCTCTTATAGATTATTTAATGAAGAAAAAAAGAACATTAATCTGCAACATCTTGCCATGTTTTACAAAGTGTCATACAAAATCGTCCCTTTCTCTTTTCACACTTAATCTAATTTCCGTATAGGAGAGCTCACATGTAAAATATGGATCTCAAGGATGTTTACAGAGAAACCAACATATAATGTTCAAAATACAATCAATTTAAAGGAAGAAAAGTTGGTGCTGATTTTATTTAGAATATGTATTCTGTTTCTCCTGCATATATGGCTCATTATCTGTTGCTCTTTCTTTGCAGTGGAATCAATATTTGACATTATTTTCGCCGAAGAGATATGCTGACATTTTTATGCATCCAGCGTGGAAGTCGCACATTAATATAAGCTTTGGTCTGGGATTCCCGTTGTTGCTCATCACTAGAGTTCATTCGGTATTCTACTTACTCTGCTGCATAGTTGCAATAGCTGTAGGTTCCCATTTTTATTGAACTATTGCTTATCGTTTCTTTTATTTCTTTTATAAGCGACGTAGTTGTTATCATTGTTCTACTTATTTATATTGTTATATGTGTAACATGCATATGAAAATTTTGAAGATTGAAGCCTACTTTGATTGATTCCAAAGATTGAAAAACCCCCTGAGCATGATATGTTGCCATCCTTTTGTTTGTTGTATTATTAGTACAATTAAATTTTCCATATGATAAACGATTCAATTTAATTGAAACCCCTTTAGAATAAATTTTAGTCAGGACATGATTAATTTCAGGCTGACTTGCCCACTCTATCTGTCTATCATGCTTGACTGCTGCTTCCAAACGTCACCCCGTTTAAATCTCTCCTTTGTAGCCGCATAGGCCTACCTTACTACTTCCTGCTATCATCATCGCATAACATTATATCGGTTGCCACCACTCCCTATGGTACCGTCGTCTACATTGCCATTAGCCTTTGTCCACTAGCTATCGTCATGATTTAGCTGCCACCTCTACTAACTAGAAATACTAGTTCTTTACAATCTCATCTGAGGCTACACCATAAATATTTATTTTATCTCAATGCATGTGACGCTGCTAACTGCTGCACTACCTCAACTTTTCAACTTCAATCGATATCATTTTCTTCCTTCTCCAACCATGATTTCTCATGAGTTATTGGTGACAAAAACAAGAAAATTATACGATACCATACAATTATATACCAATGGTCTCCTAGCCTTTTAAACAAAAGAAAGGTAAATATGCTACAATTATATATGATACAATTTTATATAAGATACGATACGATTATATCGATACAACTAATACAACTATAAATAAAAGTTAAGCACGACACCGGAACAAGGATTTTGTAAATATGCTATCGACACCAACATAAAAGAACAAATAGCTAAGTGCCGATACCAAGAAAAGATGACAATGAAAGCACATTGTGGACACCAACATACAGTAAGCAGTTTCTCAAGGAGAGATTAGATCATACCAGATGACATTTGGGAGCATCAACGTCCCCTCACTTCTCTGTTAATGATGTATATGAAAAAGATTCAACTAACTTGATCCGTAAAACAACAAATCATATATGCTACCTAAAATGTTTGGAGGATTCTTTACAGTATCCTCCAACTCTGAGTTCTTTCTACCTAAATATAATTCTATATATCTAAGTACTTTGTATGATATATTGAAGAAAAATAAATAATATAATATTTTGTTCCATTTCAAATGGCATGAACATAAACAAGAGAGAGCAGGTTCATGATTATCTTTCATAATGTTATGTGAAAGAGAAACCAGAACAAATGCGTAATGTGAAAAAAAATGAGGGGAGAAATGTCAATGAAGACTGTCATCGATTAGACCTATACGACAATTCCATTGCCTGTTTCTGGAGGAAGTGTGAATGCACAAAGCCGTTTTTCTTTTCTTTTTCAGAAAGGTTGGTTTATATTCGAAGTAGGGAAGAAGGCAAGGGAAATAGGAAAACCTTCGCATGCAAACGCGTTGACTTCAGCTTACTAGTCCTGAGCTTGATAGACACAAAACAAACAGTAAAAGTATGGACAAAAGTATGGTGAACGTCTCCGTGCATTTCTGTATAAAATAAAGCTCGATAAATCGAGATTAAATTGAAATTCATGGAACTATGAAAAACCGAAAGAAAAGAAAAATTTGGACCTTGCTTCTGGCCCAATCACAAACTGCAACATAGCAAATCAATGTTGGAAAATATTATCTTCCCTAAAGCCTTCAGGAAATAATAATTCTGAGCCATTATATCTTAAATTTTGATATATTTCTAAAGGTAATAGTGAAATACAACTAAAAAATGCTTTAGAAGGAAGAAAATAAAACACAGTTATTCAAACCCAATAGTTTCTTTTAAGCAGTTTCCTTGGAAAGATAAGGCTTACCGCAAAGAAATGAAAGTCTTGCCTCTCACTTTTATATGAGACAAGAAGAAAATTGTGAACTTTCCCAGCTAGATAGTGATACATGTAACCGTTTCTTAGAATAAAAAGGTCTTTATTCTCAATATCGGCATAAGCAACCTGAAACCTTGGTCCAATACAAGGAACAAGTATTGACATATTAATCTGAAAGACTTTTTATTCGAACCTAAGAACATTATTACTGTTAAAACGCTTGACCAGCTCTCATATCCGAATTATCTTGCAGGAAGCTTCCACAAGGTAAAAGCGTTGGTTAAACACTTTTAGTGCCATATCTGAACGTTCGTTGTGCTCGTCAAACTTAAGATAAATTGCATAAGCCTCAAAATTTTCTAGTTTAAGATCGCATGATAGCACACTTAGTGCTAATGGTTTTTCAGGAAGCAACGTTAACCAACGTAGCTCTCCACAAAAAAGAAGCAAGGTGTATGGCCAAGCACATCAGCAACTACCCCTTCAAGAGTTCATTTGTTTAAAAAGCAGCAAGGTGTATGGCCAAGCACATCAGCAAGGTGTATATCCTTGTTCCGGTGCCGTCCTTGCTGCTTTTTTGGTGGGGAGCTACGTTGGTTAACGTTGCTTTCTGAAAAATCATTAGCACTAGGTGTTCTATCATGCGATCTTAAACTCGAAAATTTTGAGGCTTACGCAATTTATCTTAAGTTTGACGAGCACAGCGAATGTTCAGATTTTACACTAAAACTGTTTAAGCAACGCTTTTACCTTGTGCAAGCTTTCCTACAAGTTCAGATATGAGAGCTGGTCAAGCATTTTAACAGTAATAATGTTCTTAGGTTCGAAGTGGGGGCAAGTCTTTCAGACTGATATGTCAATGCTTGTTCCTTGTACTGGACCAAGGTTTCGGGTTGCTTATGCGAATATTGAGAATAAAGACCTTTTGATTCTAAGAAACGGTTGCATGTATCTCTATCTTGCTGGGAAGTTCACAATTTTCATCTTGTCCCATATAAAAGTGTGATGCAAGACTTTCATTTTTTTTTGCGGAAAGCCTTGTCTTTTATAGGAAACCGCTTAAAAGAAACTATTGGGTCTGAGTAATTGTGTTTTATTTTCTTTCTTTTGAAGCATTTTTTAGTTGTATTTTGCTGTTACCTTTATAAATATATCAATATTTATGATATAATGACTCATAATTATTATTTCCTGAAGGCTTCAGGGAAGATAATATTTTCCAACTTCGATTTGATATGTTGTAGTTTGTGATTGAACCAGAAGCAAGGTCCATGTTTTTTATTTATTTTTCCTAGTTCCAGGAATATCAATTTAATCTCGACTTATCGAACTCTATTTTATACACAAAAATGCACGGAGACGTTCACCATACTTTTGTCCATACTTTTGCTGCTTGTTTTGTGTCTGTCAAACTCGGGACTAGTAAGTTGAAGTCAACACGTTTGCATGCGAAGGTTTGCCTATTTCCCTTGTCTTCTTCCCCACTTCGAATATAAACTAACCTCTTTCTGAAAAAGAAGAGAAAAAGGATTTTGTGCATTCACACTTCCCTCGTAAATAGGCAATGGAGTTGTATAGGTTTAAGTGGTGGCAGTCTTCGTTGACATTTCTCTCCACTCATTTTTCTTCACATTACGCCTTTGTTGTGGTTTCTCTTTCACATAACATTACGAAAGATAATCATGAACCTACTCTCTTTTGTTTATGCCCATGCCATTTGAAATGGAACAAAATATTATATTATTTACTTTTCTTTAATATATTATATGAAGTACTTAGATATATAGAATTATATTTAGGTGGAAAGAACTGGGAGTTGGAAGATACTATAAAGAATCCTCCAAACATTTCAGGTAGCATATGATTTGTTGTTTTGCAGATCGAGTTAGTTGAATCGTTTTCATGTACATCTATATACGAACTAACAGAGAAGTAAGGGGACGTTGATGCTCCCAAATGTCATCCGATATGCTCTAATCTGTCCTTCAGAAACTGCTTAATGTACGTTGGTGTTGACAATGTGCCTTCTTTGCCATCTTTTCTTGGTATCGACACTAAGCTTTTTGTTCTTTTATGTTGGTGTTGAAAACATATTTATAAAATCCTTGTTCCGGTGTCGTCCTTGCCTTTTATTTATAACTGTATCGATATAATTGTATCGATACAATTATATTCATTGCTTAAAGACTAATCTGGATTACCAGAGAATGCTAGAAAGTAAACAAAGAGGCACAAAGATCACTCGAATGATCTCCTTGCCTTTTATTTATAGTCGCAGGTTGTCAGATAAAGCTCTTGAATGATGTCCTTTATTTTCTTCATGACTTCGAGGCAGTTAATAGAGAGAAACTCGTGGTTACATCATCAAATGAATGGATCATTGCTGATCCATAGCCAGCGGTCGGTGCAGGTTCATAAGATCTTCTATATACTTATGTGATGAAGCATATTGTCGTTAGCTTCATGATTCCATTGTTATTTGTACCACTATAAGCCTGTTTCTAAGTTGATTTGATGGATTGGTAGAGGAAAGAAGTTCCCGACTTAAAATGCTCTAGGGGATCTGAAACACCCCACCTCCGTTAGGGTCACTCTCAACGGGAATGCCCTGATTTTGGTGGAGGTTTATAAGTATAAGCCACAGATACACAAGTCAGATATAAGAACACATATTTTTGAACAGCGGAAAACAACAGCAATTTTTATTTCAACAAAATACGTGTTACACAAACCATGTCATAATTTGTTTTACAATACTTCCAAAAACATAACACCTTCATTACTGTCTTGATTACATTATTTAAAGAAGCATAAAAACATAAGTAAACTGCATAAGTCTCATAATTGCTGTCCAAAGCCATAGTCCAAAACGAAAAAGATCCAAGCAATACATTCTTTCTCTTCAAGCTGGATGTGGAAACTGGTCAAGCTGCGGTATTCCCTCCCTGTGGACCTGGGGGGGAGGGGGGGAACGAAAGAAAAGAAGACGAAAGAAAAGTAGAGTCAGACATAAAGCCTGAGTAAGTCTAAGACTATTCAGTCTATGAATAAAGAACTGGGTATGATAAGTATAAACTGGAAATGGGAAAGCACCATAAACTAAGTTAAGTTGTCTAGAGTCGAATATACTATCGTACCCATATTAATCTCTACATCCATATAAACTAGTTCCCAACAGGCACCCCATAATTAGTGTGAAGTGATTCGTTTCTAATGACCGGCTCCTACTCGCATAGTTACATGTGTCTTACGGCCCCCGATGTTGTAGTTCCCTATGCTGGTCCCACCATGGGGTGTATCAAGTCCCATAGTGGCGGTCCGACACAATCCTAGAATGCACAGGAATGCTACTGGTGCCCAGTGCCTTATTTTTCTGCGCCGGAGTGTGTGCACACCCGCACCCCGTTAGAACCTACACTGCTGCACCACCGCCGTCGATTTGACCTCTTACAGTCAGCCCAGTAATCGTGCCCCACCCTGCCTAGTTCAGGGTATTCTGATACACCTTGTAGGGTTGCTGCTGAAAAGCCCCCCCCCCCCGCTACTAGGTTTTTCTATTTCTAGCCAACATGCTAAGTTGGTTAAGTATTTTGTAAACCTAACCTCCAATCCGTCTATATAGTTTAGCATGTTCCATTTTGATTAAGTATTAATTCAATTTACTTAATCCTATCAATCCTGACTCAGCCTTAATTGTCTTATTAAAGCCTCGACCTCTCACATTAGACAGGTATTGTTGTGGCTGCATGTTGCCGGTTGGGTCCGGGCAGTCTTACGCCACAACTCAGTCTAACCTCGGGTCTTTGTTGGGCTCCGTGTTTAACCACCCACATTGGATATGTATTGTTGTGACTACTGGACAGCCGGGCGGTTCCGGGCAGGTTTACATCACAACTCAATCCAACCTCGGGTTAAACACATCGTATTTTCTAAATTTACATATTTTGTCTCTTTTCTTCTTATATGTAAATATTTGCGGCCCATTATTCAAATTCATCTTTATTGGGTAAAGTTAATTTATACCACTTAATTGTTTTTCAAGGTTGTTGGCATGCGTCAAACATGCCAACACAAATGTTCTATATTTTAACCCAATCGTCATTACCCTCGTTTTATACGTTCGTTACAATATAACATATGTTGGGTTTAACATTTAAACCCAACTTAGCCACATGAAAAAGGGGAGGCTTAGAACATGGTGTTTATATATTCTAAGTAACATAAAAAGGGGAGTGTGAACGCATGAACTTGCAACATAGCGAACTAATTAACATAAGTTTGGCACTTGTGAACTTGCATTGTAACAGCATATAATCATGGCATAAACATACTTAAACATGAATCATTCTATTCATATAATCATGGCATAAACATAACTAACATGAATCATGGTTTTTAATCTATTCATAGAATCATGGCATAAACATACCTAAACATGAATTATGGTTTTTAATCTATTCATGTAAACTTGCAAGTGGAATGTAAATCTAACTTTAATTATAATATGGTTTTGATAACAACATATTATCATATGGTTTTGATAGCAACATAGGCCTTGTAACACCCCGAATTTTCTATTAACACTAAAGTTGCTAAAATATTAATAAGTGTGTAAGAAAGGGATGTATCTAATATGAATATAAAAATATTAATAAGTGTGTAAGAGAGGGGATGTATCTAATATGAATATAAAAATATTAATAAGTGTGTAAGAGAGGGGATGTATCTAATATGAATATAAAATATTAATAAGTGTGTAAGAGAGGGGATGTATCTAATATGAATATAAAAATATTAATAAGTGTGTATGAGAGGGGATGTATCTAATATGTATATAAAAACAATAATAAGTAAAGGGGGATGTATCTAATATGTACATTGTAGAAAATATATATATATATTTATGACATGAATAGAAGTTTATTAATATGCTGAGTGTTTGCTGAGTCACTTCTGACTCATTGCTGAGTCAACAAGATAAACCCCATCTTGTCTGAACGGCTGCGGTTATTTCTAGGTTAAATCTAATGGCCTAAATGAATTCTAAAATCTATAAATAAGTGGGTAGACCCTAGACCTAAATCACTTGTAAAATTAGAGAAGCTACCGTCATGCTGCTACCATGGAGTTCAGCATAGCCGTCACAAACTAAGAAGAGGAAGCCTAATCATCTACAACTAAATCTACACAAATCAAATCAAAAGATCTCTCTTTCTCTAATTCTTTTCTTTTGTTGGTGAGTATGATGATTCTCACAAGACTATTACAAACTAATTTGACTCAGTTATGAATGGATCACAAGAAAGTGATGTGATTTGTAATTGTAAATTCTATATATTGTGGATCTCTTATTATGTTATTATGTTGTCGTATGATGTAAATTATATATGCTATGTCATGCTATGTTGTAAATTTTCTTATGCTATGTCGTGCTATGTTGAGAATCATGTCAAGCTATGTTATACTATCATACTATGCCATGTTATAAATCATGCTATATTATGTTGAAAAATCATGTTGTTGGATCATGCTTAAAGTTATGTTTTTTTTTCTTAATTTAAATGGATCTTGTTTATGGGAATTTGCCTATTAGGTTAGGTGTACCCATAAACTTGAAACTATAATTAAATAAAACTTGATTATGGGAATTTGCCTATTGAGTTAGGTGTACCCATATAAAACCATGTTGTTAAAAAATTAGATGATGTTGATTCACACATGTTCATATGTAAGTTTATGAAAATTGATTGAGATCATATTAGGTGAATTTTGAACAAGTTGACACCTTTAGATCCATGACATGTATAATCTATGCAAGTTGGACATATGCAAGTTTCACCCCTTATTATGATTCATTTGGTCACATATACATGTTGTTATTATGATAATCTCTTTTATGCTATGAGTTAGGCTATTCGAGTCTAACATATATTTTGCGAATAAACGTTCAAACGTGGGGTAGGGGTAATATTATGAATTAATAAATTGGGTGCAATTTTGTAAGATGTTGCATACCATGAATGAATGTCCATAATTGAGTCAATTATGGACATTGTTAAAAATTGAAAGTAATTAATAATTCAAGTAGGGAATTATTAAAATTGGGGGAAAGTGGATTATTATTAATAATCAATGCTTAGGACACGAGGTTGGACCCGTTTGTGATGTAAACCTGCCCGGACCCGCCCGGCAAATCCAGTAGTCACAAATGTCGGCCCAATGTGAGAGGTCCTAGGCCCAAACTAAAGCATAACAGTTGTAAAGACACGAGGTTAGACTCTTTTATGGTGTAAGACTGTCCGGACCCGCCCGGCAAATCCAGCTGCCATAAATGCCAGTCTAATGTGAGAGGTCTTTATGAGGTTATGGCCTTAATGAACTAAGAAATACTTAACCAGATAATCATGTAAGGTGGGACATGGGGGTTAAGTAGGTGCCTTGGGTGACATGAGGAATCTGGTGGTTGCCTTTAGAGGCATTTGAAATACGATTAGACTTAACCAAACACACATGTAAATGAACATGACTAAGTGGGTTAAGTGGGATGGACTAATGGGGACAAGCTTAGGTGGAATGCTTGTGGTAAATAGTGGGGGCCCATTTCAACCAGTATCCCAAAACGTATCTTTGTGGGCTCGACCCAAGTCGAGGACGGGACACGCATACTGGGTTTGACTATAAGAGGCCAAAACAGGGAGCGGTGGCAACGCAAGTCCAACGGGTTTCATATGCGTGTGTGGACCCGGGCTGGTAGGTAAGACGTTGTTGCATCGTGTAGGTATAAGCCGTGCATGTCCGTTGTATCAGGTTGCCACTTTAGGGGAGTGATACACCCCACTGTGGGGCCAGCACGGGTATCTACGAGTTAGGGAGCCGATCGAATAATGGGAAGTAGGGTACACCTAGTGGAGATAGGGGCAGACGGCACCTATGTAGTCAGCTAGGGGTACGTAAAGCCATTGGGAAAGTTTCTAAGTGAAGCCAAGTGGGATGAATCTTTAGGGTGACTGGTGTGGTGCAGTATAGTGTTTATCCTTTAGTATTTAGGAGCGCCTATAACGTTGCCTTTAGCGATTGTCTATGTCCTTAATCTGCTCTTCATAGACATTTTCTTGTTTTCCAGCTTATGCCTTAGTCCAGTTATTTTGGTAATAGTATTGTAGAATTATCATATTCACCAGACTTTATGTCTGACCCCCTCTTTTCCATCCTTTTTCTCCCTTCAGGTCCGCAGGTTGGGCCAAGTTCTAGTGGAGTCTAGTTGGATCGCTTATCTTTTGGAAAGCTTGGACTGCTGAAGTAAAGTCCAGCTTGTTATCTTTCTTTTTAATGGCTATTCATGTAATGAGATTATGTACTTGTTTTATCAAGATAGATATTGTACTTGACATTGAATGTGGTGTTATGATGTAATCAAACATGTTTTGACTTCTGCTACAATGAAATAAAGTTTTTGAATTTCCAAGTACTATTTTATATCTGTCTTGTTGTAATTTTACTGTTCTATATTCACTTAAAACCTCCATGGAAGTTAATGCATTCCCTTTGTGAGTGACATTAATGGACGTGGGGTGTTACACGTGGTATCAGAGCATAAGGTTACCAGAACAGATAATTTTTTTTTTAGAAAAATATTTTTTTTCTAAAGTATTTTTGGAAGAAGTGCTTTCAAAAAAAAAAAAAAACATGTTATTTAAAGAGAGTTTTTATGAAAAACATAATCCCAAATAGCCACATCCTTATCTTTATCTTTCGAATTCTCCATTTTGAATCTTTCCTTTTTCGTTTCAGCATGGCTGAAGATGTTAATCTCCCAGAAGGTGTGACGATTCCAGGGTGGTTTAGGAGATACTTGGAGGCTAGGGCCACCACTGCAGGCCCAGCGGATACTCCTCCACCCCTAGTTGCACCCATTCCTCCTCCTCCTCCTCCTCCTCCTCGTGTTGACACTTTTGCAAAGACGTGCAAGGAATTCAAGGCTATGGGAGGAAAAACTTTTCAAGGGACTGAGACGTTTGTGGAGGCCAGAGATTGGCTTAAGGAGACTGAGGAATTGTTGGATATCTTTGAAGTGGAAGATGGGAGGAAAGTCCGTTTAGCTGCTTGGTTAATGAAGGGAGAGGCCTCGTTTTGGTGGGAGGTCACTAACGGGGAACGTCCAGTTGATTCATGGGCGGATTTCAGACGAAGGTTTGAGGCAAAGTTTCTTTCAAGGGCAGAGGAGAACTTAAATATGGAAAAATTCCTGGCACTAAAGCAAGGGAGCTCATCAGTAAAGGAATATGTCAATAAATTTAATCAGTTAGCAAGGTTTGGCTTGGAGTTGGTGAACACGCCAGAGAAGAAAGCTTTGAGGTTCGTTAGAGGCTTGAATGAACCGTTGCAAGGGTTGGCTATGACCCACATCCCTATGGGAGCCACCTTTGAAAAGCTAGTAGAAATGGCACTTATGCATGAGGATAAGACAGTTGAAAAGAAAGGGGATCAGAAGAAACCCCAACAACAAAATAAGAAGGGTGGTAAAAACAATAATGGCAAAGGGAAGAAGAAATGCTTCAATTGTGGGACGCCTGGCCATCTCAGCAAAGATTGTAGAAAGAAAAAGAAGACTGGTTGTTTTCATTGTGGAGATGCGGGACATTTAGTGAAGGACTGTCCAAAGAAGGGGCAGAGGGCAGGGTCTACCTCGGGAGGACAGGTGCAGGCTCTTATGGCACCAGGGCAGGCAAGGGGGCAAGTTCAGGCTATTGCGGCCCCACCGCTGCAAGAAAGAGGTAGAACAATTTCTGTTGAAAGCTTAGTTTTTCTGTTTGATCATCCTGTTCGTACCTTATTCGATTCTGGCGCATCTCATTCGTTTATCTCTGCATCATTAGTTGAATCACTGCACTTGAACACCAGTTTAGTAGAGGATCCCTTGGTCGTTTCAAATCCAATTGGGGGTTCGGCTCATTTGACCATGATATGTTTGGATTTGAAAATCTCTATACTTAGCGTTGAATTTAGATGTGATGCTTATGTATTGGGCTTCACGGGCTATGGGCTAATTTTAGGAATGGATTGGTTGTCTAGAAATAGGGCCATTCTTGATTGTGAAAGGAGAGTAGTTAGGCTTGTGACTCGCCTTGGTAATGCTCTCGACATCTTTTGTAATCCCATAAATTCCGTTATGCTAAGTTATCTTGAATCGCTTGACGCGTCTGTAGAGAACCTGCGATCGGTAGAAGTGGTCCGGGAATATCCGGATGTGTTTGAGGAGGTGAAGGGCTTACCTCCAAAGCGGGAGATAGACTTTCGAATTTATCTTGTGGATAATGCTAAACCCGTATCTTTGCCAGTGCGCCACATGGCTCCTCGTGAAAGGAGGGAACTCAATAAGCAAGTAAAGGAGTTGCTTGAGAAGGGGTTCATAAGACGTAGTATATCGGAGTGGGGTGCTCCAGTAGTTTTTGCCACAAAGGCGGATGGGTCTCTTAGACTTTGTATGGACTATAGAGAACTAAACAAGCTTACTAAAAAGAACCGACACCCACTGCCGAGGATTGACGATCTCTTTGATCAGTTAGTTGGCGCCTCAGTGTTTTCGCAGTTGGACTTAGCCACTGGCTTTCATCAACTGAGAGTGACTGAGGATAGTATAGATAAGACTGCTTTTAGGACTCCTGACGGATTCTATGAATGGCTAGTGATGCCCTTTGGTTTGACAAACGCCCCTGCATATTTTGTTGATTTGATGAGTAGGGTGTTTAGGGAATACCTTAACAAATTCGTGGTAGTCTTTGTGGATGACATCTTAGTCTTTTCTAAGAATAAAGAAGAGCACTCCCTACATCTTAGGGAAGTGTTGGAAACCCTTCGAGCGCATAACCTTAAGGCAAAATTTTCTAAGTGTTACTTCTGGAGGAAGGAAGTACGGTTCTTAGGGCACGTGGTTTCCAAAGAAGGGATAGCAGTGGATCCCGCAAAGGTGGTGGCCATCCAAGAATGGAAGGTCCCTAAAAATGCAACCGAAGTAAGAAGTTTCTTGGGGTTGGCTGGCTATTATAGGAAGTTTATCAAAGACTTCGCAAAAATATCAGCTCCATTAACACGGTTAACGAAGAAGAACCTGGTTTTTATGTGGGACAAAGATTGCGATGATGCGTTCCAACGTTTAAAGAGAGCCTTAACTTCAGCCCCAGTCTTAGTGCTGCCAGACGGGAATAAACCGTTTACCATCTATACTGATGCTTGTGGGACGGGACTTGGCGCGGTCCTCATGCAAGAGGGAAGAGTAATAGCCTAAGGTGGAAGGCAGTTGAGGGTTCATGAAAAGAATTACCCCACGCATGACTTAGAGCTAGCCGCAATTGTCTTCGCGCTTAAGTCTTGGCGTCACTATCTTCTTGGTGAGAAATTCGAACTGTTCACTGACCACAAATCATTAAAATACTTATTCTCTCAGAAGGATTTGAATTTAAGGCAGCAACGGTGGATGGAATTCTTAGCCTCCTACGATTTTGAAATAGCATATACCCCGGGCAAGGGTAACGTGGTGGCAGACGCCTTAAGTAGGAAAAGGTTGTCCTTGAGTCCGTTGTTTGTTGAACGACAAAGCTTAGAATTCATCTCTATGTTTGACTTTAGACCCTCCGTTGACTTAGTACCCGGTCTGTTAGCATCCTTGGAGGTTAGACCTACACTTCTAGGACGGGTTGGTGAGGCACAGCGAGACGACCCACAGTTGGTTGAGATAGTAGAAAAGCTCAAAGGGGGGGGGGGGGGGAGTCGTCAAGCCATCTTCGTAGGTATACCCTAGACGATAAGGGTTGGTTACGAAGGGATAATAGACTTTGTGTACCACAAGACGAAGACTTAAGGAAGGCCATTCTTGATGATGCTCATCGCTCAAAAATGACCATTCATCCCGGCGGGGATAAGATGTACAAAGATATGAAGCGGGTTTTCTTTTGGGCCGGTATGAAAAAGGATGTGGCCGAGTACGTCGCTAGATGCTTGGTGTGCCAACGAGTTAAAGCAGAACAAAAGAAACCCGTTGGGTTGCTTCACCCATTAGAAGTTCCACTATGGAAATGGGAAAGCATCTCAATGGATTTTGTGGATGGATTACCAAGATCAAGGAAGGGTAACACAGGGATTTGGGTTATAGTAGATAGACTTACTAAAAGCGCCCATTTTATTCCCGTGAAAAGTAAGAGGACTGCTCCGTGGTTGGCTTCTGTATACATTAAGGAGATAGTTCGTTTGCACGGTATTCCTTCTAGTATAGTAAGCGACCGTGACCCCATCTTTACTAGCGAATTTTGGAAGAGTTTACAAGAGGTGGTAGGGACTCAGCTATGTTTGAGCATCGCATATCATTCTCAGACAGACGGCCAGACCGAGAGGGTGAATCGCATTCTAGAGGATCTTTTAAGGCTTTGTATCCTAGACTTTGGGGGTACATGGGAAGAGCACCTTCCGTTAGTAGAATTCGCATATAATAATAGCTTTCAGTCTAGTATTGGCATGGCACCTTTCGAAGCTCTTTATGGAAGGCCTTGCCGTTCGCCTACATGTTGGTGGGAATCTACCGATAAAATCCTACTTGGGCCCGATATGGTTAGGGAAACCTCGGAGAAGATTGAGTTGATTCGAAGGAGGATGAAAGCAGCACAAGATAGGCAAAAATCGTATGCTGATAAGAGGAGGACAGATCTTGAGTTTGACATTGGGGACATGGTTTTTATCAAAGTATCTCCGTTACAGAATGTTGTTCGCTTTGGGTCCGTGGGGAAATTAGCACCAAGGTTTGTAGGGCCGTTTCCTGTAAAAAAACAGGATTGGGAAGATGGCATATAGGGTGGAGTTGCCTGAGAAACTTAGTGGAGTACACGACGTATTCCATGTATCACATTTGAGGAAGTGTTTGCACAAGACCGCGGAGGTGGTAGAGCCGAGCTTGCTTAAAGAGGTGGAAATAGAGCGTGATGCAACAATTAGACGAGCTCCTACATGCATTCTTGGGTCGGAGATCAAAAAGTTGAGGAATCGAGAGGTCTGACTGGTTAAAGTGCAATGGGGAGATGATGAGAGCAACGCAACTTGGGAGACAGAAGAGAAGATGCGTTCGTTGTACCCTTTTCTTTTTGAGGGTATGTCTTTTAATTTCTCCTTTATCGCTTAGCTTATCTTATCTTATCTTTAGTATGTCCTCTCATTAGTATCTTTGACCTTTAGTTAGGATAATCCTATGGTTGAAACATGTGTTTGAGACATGTTATGTATGATGGATGCAAAATGGATGCAAGTGTTTGCTAGTGGTTGCTCGTGGATGCATATATACACACACTTTAGGCACTAGATCGGCTCAGTCACTTCATATTGCATATTGCATATATATGGATGTATTTAGTATAATGGATGTATAATGGTTGTACCATCATATGGATGCTGCATTCGGTTGAATGGGTGTGCACGCATATAGAAGTAGTATATAAGCAATTAGGATCTTTTGCATACATAATGAATTCATGACACTTACATAATTTGCATTAAGGAGGTCAACTGAATCAGTAGACCGCCTGATTTCGCATTAGGTAAGGACATGTACACACACTTGCATATGATCATAAAGCATTAGAAGTCTTTTAAGGACAATGGATGCCTGTGTATGATGGATGAGTAGATGGACGTTTGGATGGTAGGATATACATTCTTCCAGACTTGAAGATTTCGGGGACGAAATCCTAAAAGGAGGGGAGAATGTAACACCCCGAATTTTCTATTAACACTAAAGTTGCTAAAATATTTATAAGTGTGTAAGAGAGGGGATGTATCTAATATGAATATAAAAATATTAATAAGTGTGTAAGAGAGGGGATGTATCTAATATGAATATAAAAATATTAATAAGTGTGTAAGAGAGGGGATGTATCTAATATGAATATAAAAATATTAATAAGTGTGTAAGAGAGGGGATGTATCTAATATGAATATAAAAATATTAATAAGTGTGTATGAGAGGGGATGTATCTAATATGTATATAAAAACAATAATAAGTAAAGGGGGATGTATCTAATATGTACATTGTAGAAAATATATATATATTTATGACATGAATAGAAGTTTATTAATATGCTGAGTGTTTGCTGAGTCACTTCTGACTCATTGCTGAGTCAACAAGATAAACCCCATCTTGTCTGAACGGCTGCGGTTATTTCTAGGTTAAATCTAATGGCCTAAATGAATTCTAAAATCTATAAATAAGTGGGTAGACCCTAGACCTAAATCACTTGTAAAATTAGAGAAGCTACCGTCATGCTGCTACCATGGAGTTCAGCATAGCCGTCACAAACTAAGAAGAGGAAGCCTAATCATCTACAACTAAATCTACACAAATCAAATCAAAAGATCTCTCTTTCTCTAATTCTTTTCTTTTGTTGGTGAGTATGATGATTCTCACAAGACTATTACAAACTAATTTGACTCAGTTATGAATGGATCACAAGAAAGTGATGTGATTTGTAATTGTAAATTCTATATATTGTGGATCTCTTATTATGTTATTATGTTGTCGTATGATGTAAATTATATATGCTATGTCATGCTATGTTGTAAATTCTCTTATGCTATGTCGTGCTATGTTGAGAATCATGTCAAGCTATGTTATACTATCATACTATGTCATGTTATAAATCATGCTATATTATGTTGAAAAATCATGTTGTTGGATCATGCTTAAAGTTATGTTTTTTTTCTTCTTAATTTAAATGGATCTTGTTTATGGGAATTTGCCTATTAGGTTAGGTGTACCCATAAACTTGAAACTATAATTAAATAAAACTTGATTATGGGAATTTGCCTATTGAGTTAGGTGTACTCATATAAAACCATGTTGTTAAAAAATTAGATGATGTTGATTCACACATGTTCATATGTAAGTTTATGAAAATTGATTGAGATCATATTAGGTGAATTTTGAACAAGTTGACACCTTTAGATCCATGACATGTATAATCTATGCAAGTTGGACATATGCAAGTTTCACCCCTTATTATGATTCATTTGGTCACATATACATGTTGTTATTATGATAATCTCTTTTATGCTATGAGTTAGGCTATTCGAGTCTAACATATATTTTGCGAATAAACGTTCAAACGTGGGGTAGGGGTAATATTAGGAATTAATAAATTGGGTGCAATTTTGTAAGATGTTGCATACCATGAATGAATGTCCATAATTGAGTCAATTATGGACATTGTTAAAAATTGGAAGTAATTAATAATTCAAGTAGGGAATTATTAAAATTGGGGGAAAGTGGATTATTATTAATAATCAATGCTTAGGACACGAGGTTGGACCCGTTTGTGATGTAAACCTGCCCGGACCCGCCCGACAAATCCAGTAGTCACAAATGTCGGCCCAATGTGAGAGGTCCTAGGCCCAAACTAAAGCATAACAGTTGTAAAGACACGAGGTTAGACTCTTTTATGGTGTAAGACTGCCCGGACCCGCCCGACAAATCCAGCTGCCATAAATGCCAGTCTAATGTGAGAGGTCTTTATGAGGTTATGGCCTTAATGAACTAAGAAATACTTAACCAGATAATCATGTAAGGTGGGACATGGGGGTTAAGTAGGTGCCTTGGGTGGCATGAGTAATCTGGTGGTTGCCTTTAGAGGCATTTGAAATACGATTAGACTTAACCAAACACACATGTAAATGAACATGACTAAGTGGGTTAAGTGGGATGGACTAATGGGGACAAGCTTAGGTGGAATGCTTGTGGTAAATAGTGGGGGCCCATTTCAACCAGTATCCCAAAACGTATCTTTGTGGGCTCGACCCAAGTCGAGGACGGGACACGCATACTGGGTTTGACTATAAGAGGCCAAAACAGGGAGCGGTGGCAACGCAAGTCCAACGGGTTTCATATGCGTGTGTGGACCCGGGCTGGTAGGTAAGACGTTGTTGCATCGTGTAGGTATAAGCCGTGCATGTCCGTTGTATCAGGTTGCCACTTTAGGGGAGTGATACACCCCACTGTGGGGCCAGCACGGGTATCTACGAGTTAGGGAGCCGATCGAATAATGGGAAGTAGGGTACACCTAGTGGAGATAGGGGCAGGCGGCACCTATGTAGTCAGCTAGGGGTACGTAAAGCCATTGGGAAAGTTTCTAAGTGAAGCTAAGTGGGATGAATCTTTAGGGTGACTGGTGTGGTGCAGTATAGTGTTTATCCTTTAGTATTTAGGAGCGCCTATAACGTTGCCTTTAGCGATTGTCTATGTCCTTAATCTGCTCTTCATAGACATTTTCTTGTTTTCCAGCTTATGCCTTAGTCCAGTTATTTTGGTAATAGTATTGTAGAATTATCATATTCACCAGACTTTATGTCTGACCCCCTCTTTTCCATCCTTTTTCTCCCTTCAGGTCCGCAGGTTGGGCCAAGTTCTAGTGGAGTCTAGTTGGATCACTTATCTTCTGGAAAGCTTGGACTGCTGAAGTAAAGTCCAGCTTGTTATCTTTCTTTTTAATGGCTATTCATGTAATGGGATTATGTACTTGTTTTATCAAGATAGATATTGTACTTGACATTGAATGTGGTGTTATGATGTAATCAAACATGTTTTGACTTCTGCTACAATGAAATAAAGTTTTTGAATTTCCAAGTACTATTTTATATCTGTCTTGTTGTAATTTTACTGTTCTATATTCACTTAAAACCTCCATGGAAGTTAATGCATTCCCTTTGTGAGTGACATTAATGGACGTGGGGTGTTACAGGCCTAAAACATATTTTCAACTAGGCATAACACCATACATAGTTTAGTCATGTTCATAAAGATGCTTACTTTTGTCTCTAATACAAAAGTGTGGTTTTACACTTGAACCACGATGCCAATTCCAACATAAATTCATATAGACCATAATACCTAGTTGAATCCAATTACATGCTAAAAATGATTATAAAAGTATGTACATCATATTGGCATAATGGTGAATCATATACTTGCATGAATCTCAAATAATCTACCACAACATATGGTCGTTAACATGAATCATATACTTGCATGAATCTAAATTAAACCACCACAACATGCAGTTGTTAACTTCCAACATAAATCACATACTTGCAAATATCCAATCGTTATACCACAACATTTCCAAATCGTTTAGAATCAAAGCAACATACAAATATAGATTATTATCACCACAAATCGAATACAATTCTATTTCTCATTTTACACAAATCAAAACACAATTATTTATTCACATCGGAATAGCACTCTACTTACAACGTATGACGAATCTTCAATTCAGGAATCTGAATTCTGAATTTGGAGATGCTATCCTTTGTTTTAGGCGTTGTTTTGATTTTAATTGACGTTGCTTTAAGCTTTCGAATTGTCTCCTAATTGTCTCTCAATTTTGACGGCTATTCCTAATCTTTCCTCAGTAGCATGACGGTCTCATATTCATTTTTGTTTATGTGAATTAGGTGGAGTCTTAGGTCCTTTTTATAGAGTTTGTGAGTTGATTAGGACCGTCGATGGAGCTTGATTTAATAATAGCCGTTCGTTTGAAGGAGAGACCAATCAAGAGCTGACACCTAGCCCTAGTGACAAGGCAAGGCTCAGAAAATCGACCAAGCACAGACCAGGCCAGCCGGGAGGGGGGGGGGGATGGGTTCGACCTGGCTCAAGGGCCAGGTCGACCCCCCAGTCGACCCCCAGGTCGACTATGTAGTCGACCTGGGTGCCCCAGGTCGACTACCCAGTCGACCTGGGTGTCTTGGGCGGGAAAATTCCCGCCCTAGCCAATCCGGCCCGATTTTTGAAATTTAAATTTGTTTTCTAAGCTGTTTTGGTATGTTTGAATTTTAAACTGAATTCTAAAACTTTCGGAGGCCATATCTCCCTTATACGGTGTCCGTTTTACGCAAACTCGGACTCTATTTCAAGCAGAATTCCGAGACGAATGCAATAGCGTATCCCGTTTCCCCTAATTCTTTGATTTGAAATTAGTTATACTTTATTTTTGTGAATTTTACTGTTATAGAATACACGAGGTGTTACATTCTCCCCCACTTAAAAGGATTTCGTCCCCGAAATCTTCAAGTTCAGAAAGAATGTACGTCCTAACATCCAAACATCCATCTATTCATCCATCAAACACGAGCATCCATTGTCCTTAAAAGACTTCTAATGCTTCATGATCATATGCGAAGTGTGTGTACATGTATTTATCTAATGCAAAATCAGTCGGTCTACTGATTCAGTTGACCTCCTTAATGCAAATTATGTAAGTGCCATGAATCCATTATGTATGCAAATTTTCTCCTATTCATTATTCTACATGAGTGCACAATCATTCATATAAATGCAACATCCATATGACAACACATTAAACTTCAACCATATACGAATATAAATATATTTATGCATATGCAATATGAAGTGACTGAGCCGATCTAAAACCTAGATGGTGTGTGTATATGCAGCCACGAGCAACCACTAGCAATCACTTGCAATCACTTGCAACCATCATCCATAACATGTTTCAATTACATGTTTTCATCCAAAGAGTTTCTTCCTAAAAGATAAGGTCGAGGAGATATACCTAAAAAGATAGATAAAAGCGCAACTTAAGGAAAAAGAAAGATCAAAGATGTACCCTCGAAAAGAAAAGGGTAGGCTGCGCGTATTCTAGCTTCAGTTTCCCAAGTTGCGTCTCCTTTGGCGTCGCTCCACTGAACTTTGACGAGCTTGACTTCGCGGTTGCGTAGCTTCTTCACTTCCGTTCCAAATATGCGGGTTGGAACCTTTCTCACGGTTGCTTCGCGTTCCACTTCAGCTTCTTCTAGGATACTTGGCTCTACCACTTCAGTAGATTCATGTAGACATTTTCTCGGAGGTGCGAAACGTGAAAGACGTTGTGAACTCCAGCCAATTTTTCCGGTAGCTCTAATTTATAGGCCATTTTCCCAATTTTCTCAACAATAGGAAACGGTCCTACGAACCTTGGTGCTAGCTTTCCTGTGGTTCCAAAACGAACAATGTTCCTTAGCGGGGATACCTTAAGAAAAACTCTGTCCCCAACCTCAAATTCAAGGTCGGTCCTCCTCTTGTCGGCGTAGGATTTTTGTCTGTCTTGGGCTGTCTTCATTCTTCTTCGTATTAAGTCTACTTTTTCCGAAGTCTCTCGGATCATATCTGGTCCAAGTATGAGCTTGTCGGTAGACTCCCACCAACAAGTGGGCGATCGACACGGTCTTCCATATAAAGCTTCGAAGGGCGCCATTCCGATGGTTGCTTGGTAGCTGTTGTTGTAGGCAAACTACACCAAAGGAATATGGTCTTCCCACGTCCCTCCGAAGTCAAGGACGCACAGTCTTAAAAGGTCCTCCAAAACTCTGTTCACTCTTTCTGTCTGGCCGTCGGTTTGGGGATGATAGGCTGTGCTCAAACATAACTGTGTGCCTACCGCTTCTTGCAGACTCCGCCAAAACTCACTTGTGAAGATAGGGTCTCGGTCACTAACAATGCTGGATGGTATTTCATGGAGTCGAACAATTTCCTTGAGGTAAAGAGATGCTAGGGACGAGGCAGTTCTTTTTCTTTTGACAGGTAAAAAGTGGGCGCTTTTAGTAAGCCTATCCACTATTACCCAAATGCTAGTATTGCCTCTTCTAGACCTAGGCAGCCCATCAATGAAGTCCATTGAGATGCTATCCCACTTCCACTGCGGGACCTCTAGAGGATGGAGCAGACCGCCAGGCTTTTTCTGTTCCGCCTTAACCTGTTGGCACACCATACACTTAGAAACGAAATCTGCCACGTCCTTCTTCATGCCGTTCCAAAAGAAAGTTCTCTTTATGTCCTTGTACATTTTATCTCCGCCTGGATGTATCGTCATCTTGGAGTGATGTGCTTCCTCGAGAACCTTCTTTACTAAATCCCTTGTCTGTGGAACGCATAGTCTTCCGTCTCGTCTTAGCCAACCCTTGTTGTCGATGGAGTATCTGCTGAGGTGACTTGAAGTCTCACCCCTAATGAGCCTATCAAACATCTCCACAAGCTGAGGGTCTTCGCGTTGTGCTGTCCCTATTGCGTCCACTAAAGTTGGGCGTACTTCGAGGGATGCTAGCAAGCCAGGTACAAAATCGGAGGAGGGTCTAAAGTCAAAGCTGGCTATAAACTCTAGGCTGTCTTTCAACAAACAACGGGCTTAGGGTCAGTTTCTTTCGGCTCAACGCGTCTGCCACTACGTTGCCTTTGCCCGGAGTGTAGGAGATCTCGAAATCGTACGAGGCAAGAAACTCCATCCATCTCTGTTGCCTCAAGTTAAGATCTTTCTGCGAGAAAAGATATTTCAACGATTTATGGTGAGTGTAAAGTTCAAACTTCTCACCTAGGAGATAGTGTCGCCAAGACTTGAGTGCAAAGACGATGGCGGCTAACTCAAGATCGTGGGTCGGGTAGTTCTTTTCGTGCACTTTCAACTGCCTTCCACCATAAGCTACTACCCTTCCTTCTTGCATTAAGACAGCGCCTAACCCTATCCTACATGCATCTGTATAAACTGTGAACATCTTGCTTCCATCTGGCAACGTCAAAACTGAGGCTGTTGTAAGAGCCCTTTTCAGTCGTTGTAAAGCAAATTCGCAATCCAAGTCCCAATTGAACACTAGATTCTTCTTGGTCAGCTTTGTGAGCGGAGCTGATATCTTTGCAAAGTCTCTGATGAATTTCCGATAGAAGCCTGCTAGCCCAAGAAAGCTTCGGACTTCTGTTGTGTTCTTTGGTGTCTTCCAATCCTGTACCGCTACTACTTTAGCAGGGTCCACAGCTAACCCTTCTTTGGATACCATGTGCCCAAAGAACCTCACTTCTTCTCTCCAAAAGTGGCATTTGGAGAATTTGGCTTTTAGCTGATGGACTCGCAGAGTTTCCATGATTGCCCTTAGGTGCTGAGCATGCTCTTCTTCACTCTTTAAGAAGATCAAGATATCATCTACGAAAACCACTACGAATTTGTTGAGGAATTCTCTGAACACCCTACTCATCAGGTCCACGAAGTAAGCGGGTGAGTTTGTCAGGCCAAAAGGCATGACAAGCCATTCAAAGAAGCCGTCTGGGGTTCTGAATGCTGTCTTATCGATACTATCTTCAGCCACCCTTAGCTGATGAAAACCGGTCGCCAAATCGAGTTGGGAGAAAACAGACGCTCCTACAAGCTGATCAAATAGATCGTCAATTCTGGGGAGAGGGTGCCTATTCTTTTTCGTTAGCTTGTTGAGCTCCCTATAGTCAACACATAGACGGAGTGAACCATCCGCCTTGGTAGCGAACACCACTGGAGCGCCCCATTCTGAAATGCTCCTTCTAATGAACCCCTTCTCTAGAAGCTCTTTAATCTGTTTACTGAGCTCCTTCCTTTCCCGTGGAGCCATGTGTCTAACGGGCAACGCAACGGGCTTTGCATTATCTACAAGATATATGCGGAAGTCTATCTCCCGCTTCGGAGGCAAGCCCTTCACTTCTTCGAAGACATCCGGATATTCCCGGACCACTCTAACCGATTGCAAACTTTCAACAGAGGCATCTAGCGATTCAAGATAACTAAGCATAACCGCGTACGAGGGATTACAGGTAATTTCCAGAGTGTTACCGAGTTGGGTCAGAAGCCTAACCACCTTTTTCTCACAATCAAGGATGACACCATTACTGGATAGCCAATCCATGCCCAAAATCAAACCATATCCCGAAAAGCCCAAAACAAAGGCACTACATTTAAATTCTACGCTTAGAATAGAAATTTTCAATCCCACACAGATCATAGACAAATGAGCTGGGCCCCCAATTGGATTTGAAACAATTAAGGGGTCCTCTACCATTCTAGTTTCTAGGTGCAGAGATTCTACTAAAGCAGATGAGATAAAGAAGTGTGATGCGCCAGAATCAAATAAAGTGCGAACTGGGTGGTCATAAAGATAAACTACACTTTCTACAGAAGTATTTATACCTCGCTGCTGCAGAGGTGGTGCTTCTAGCGCATGAACTTGTGCCCTTGAAGTGGATCCAGCCCTCTGCTCCTGCCCTCGCTTCTTTGGGCAATCCTTAGCCAGGTGGCCTGTCTCACCGCAAGAAAAGCACCCACCATTCATCTTGGCCTTCTTTTTCCGGCAATCTTTCACTAAGTGCCCCACTTTGCCACAGAAATTACACTTCCTCTTCTCTTTGTTGTCTTTCCCGCCCTTCTTAAAGTCTGTCTTCTTAGGCTGCAAACCCTCTTTCTTCCCTTGAGAGCTTTCTGCCTTTGTCTCCTTCTTGCCCTTATCCTCTTCGTTCAGCAATGCCATCTGCACCAACCTTTCATACGTAGCTCCCATGGGTATATGGGTCATGGCTAAACTGTGTAATGACTCATTCAACCCCTTGACAAAGCGGATAGCCTTCTTGTGCGGGGTGTTGACTAGGTCCAGTCCGAACCTAGCCAGCTGATCGAACTGATTAACATACTCTTTGACTGTCATATTTCCTTGCTTAAGAAATAAGAATTTTTCCAACTGAAGACTCCTTTCAGCTTCTGAGAGAAATTTAGCCTCAAACCTTGCCCTAAAGTCCTCCCATGTTTCCACTGGTCTTTCTGCATTAGTGACTTCCCACCAGTAGGAAGCCTCGCCTTTAAGTAGCCATACTGACAGTTGTACCTTCTGCCTATCTTCTACCTCAAAGATGACGAATAAGTCCTCGGTTTCTTTCAGCCAATTCCTGGCTACCACGAAGGACTCAGTTCCATGAAAGTCCTTTCCTCCCATAGCTTTAAAATCTTTACATATCTTAGCAAAAGTATTTCCCCGCGGAGGAGGTGGAGGAAGAGGTGTTGCTGCAGCTGGATGATTTCCTGCAGTTTAGGGAGGAGGAACGGTAGGACCTGGCTGAGTGGCCCTTGCTTCTAAGAATCGTCTAAACCAACCAGGTATTGGTATACCCTCTGGCAAGTTAAGTTCTTCGGACATGCTGAAACAAAAAGGGTAAATTCAAAACGAAGGATAAAAGATAGTACCTATGGCTTTGGGGGACTATGCCTTTTTAAAATAAAATAATATTTTATCTTTAAAAATGCTTCTTTAAATTTTCTTTTGAAAATAAATTTTCAAAACTTTTTTTATCTTATCTGGTAAACCTATGCTCTGATACCAAGTGAAACACCCCACCTCCGTTAGGGTCACTTTCAACGGGAATGCCCTAATTTTGGTGGAGGTTTATAAGTATAAGTCACAGATACACAAGACAGATATAAGAACACATATTTTTGAACTGCGGAAAACAACAGCAATTTTTATTTCAACAAAATACGTGTTACACAAACCATGTCATAATTTGTCTTACAATACTTCCAAAAACATAACACCTTCATTACTGTCTTGATTACATTATTTAAAGAAGCATAAAAACATAAGTAAACTGCATAAGTCCCATAATTGCTGTCCAAAGCCATAGTCCAATACGAAAAAGATCCAAGCAATAGATTCTTTCTCTTCAAGCTGGATGTGAAAACTGGTCAAGCTGCGGTATTCCCTCCCTGTGGACCTAGGGGGGGGGGGACGAAAGAAAAGAAGATGAAAGAAAAGTAGAGTCAGACATAAAGCCTGAGTAAGTCTAGGACTATTCAGTCTATGAATAAAGAACTGGGTATGATAAGTAAGAACTGGAAATGGGAAAGCACCATAAACTAAGTTCCCAACATATTAATCTCTACATCCATATAAACTAGTTCCCAACAGGCACCCCATAATCAGGGTGAAGTGATTCGTTTCTAATGACCGGCTCCTACTCGCATAGTTACATGTGTCTTACGGCCCCCGATGTTGTAGTTACCTACGCTGGTCCCACCATGGGGTGTATCAAGTCCCATAGTGGTGGCCCGACACAATCCTAGAATGCACAGGTATGCTACTGGTGCCCAGTGCCTTATTTTTCTGCGCCGGAGTGTGTGCACGCCCGCACCCCGTTAGAACCTACACTGCTGCACCACCGCCGTCGATTTGACCTCTTACAGTCAGCCCAGTAATCGTGCCCCACCCTGCCTAGTTCAGGGTATCCTGATAAACCTTGTAGGGTTACTGCTGAAAAGGGTCCCCCCTACTAGGTTTTTCTATTTCTAGCCAACATGCTAAGTTGGTTAAGTGTTTTGTAAACCTAACCCCCAATCCGTTTATATAGTTTAGCATGTTCCATTTTGATTAAGTATTAATTTAATTTACTTAATCCTATCAATCCTGACTCAGCCTTAATTGTCTTATTAAAGCCTCGACCTCTCACATTAGGCAGGTATTGTTGTGGCTGCCTGTTGCCGGTTGGGTCCGGGCAGTCTTACGCCACAACTCAGTCTAACCTTGGGTCTTTGTTGGGCTCCGTGTTTAACCACCCACATTGGATATGTATTGTTGTGACTACTGGACAGCCAGGCGGTTCCGGGCAGGTTTACATCACAACTCAATCCAACCTCGGGTTAAACACATCGTATTTTCTAAATTTACATATTTTGTCTCTTTTCTTCTTATATGTAAATATTTGCGGCCCATTATTCAAATTCATCTTTATTGGGTAAAGTTAATTTATACCACTTAATTGTTTTTCAAGGTTGTTGGCATGCGTCAAACATGCCAACACAAATGTTCTATATTTTAACCCAATCGTCATTACCCCCGTTTTATACGTTCGCTACAATATAACGTATGTTGGGTTTAACATTTAAACCCAACTTAGCCACATGAAAAAGGGGAGGTTTAGAACATGGTGTTTATATATTCTAAGTAACATAAAAAGGGGAGTGTGAACGCATGAACTTGCAACATAGCGAACTAATTAACATAAGTTTGGCACTTGTGAACTTGCATTGTAACAGCATATAATCATGGCATAAACATACTTAAACATGAATCATTCTATTCATATAATCATGGCATAAACATACCTAACATGAATCATGGTTTTTAATCTATTCATAGAATCATGGCATAAACATACCTAAACATGAATCATGGTTTTTAATCTATTCATGTAAACTTGCAAGTGGAATGTAAATCTAACTTTAATTATAATATGTTTTTGATAACAACATATTATCATATGGTTTTGATAGCAACATAGGCCTAAAACATATTTTCAACTAGGCATAACACCATACATAGTTTAGTCATGTTCATAAAGATGCTTACTTTTGTCTCTAATACAAAAGTATGGTTTTACACTTGAACCACGATGCCAATTCCAACATAAATTCATATAGACCATAATACCTAGTTGAATCCAATTACATGCTAAAAATGATTATAAAAGTATGTACATCATATTGGCATAATGGTGAATCATATACTTGCATGAATCTCAAATAATCTACCACAACATATGATCGTTAACATGAATCATATACTTGCATGAATCTAAATTAAACCACCACAACATGTAGTTGTTAACTTCCAACATAAATCACATACTTGCAAATATCCAATCGTTATACCACAACATTTCCAAATCGTTTAGAATCAAAGCAACATACAAATATAGATTATTATCACCACAAATCGAATACAATTCTATTTCTCATTTTACACAAATCAAAACACAATTATTTATTCACATCGGAATAACACTCTACTTACAACGTATGACGAATCTTCAATTCAGGAATCTGAATTCTGAATTTGGAGATGCTATCCTTTGTTGTAGGCGTTGTTTTGATTTTAATTGACGTTGCTTTAAGCTTTCGAATTGTCTCCTAATTGTCTCAATTTTGACGGCTATTCCTAATCTTTCCTCAGCAGCATGACGGTCTCATATTCATTTTTGTTTATGTGAATTAGGTGGAGTCTTAGGTCCTTTTTATAGAGTTTGTGAGTTGATTAGGACCGTCGATGGGGCTTGGTTTAATAATAGCTGTTCGTTTGAGGG
The DNA here is from genome assembly GCA_030737875.1 of Allium sativum. NCBI lineage: Eukaryota > Viridiplantae > Streptophyta > Magnoliopsida > Asparagales > Amaryllidaceae > Allium > Allium sativum. The sequence continues at coordinate 214,759,580 of CM060916.1, read as the reverse complement.
AGAGACCAATCAGGAGCTGACACCTAGCCCTAGTGACAAGGCAAGGCTCAGAAAATCGACCAAGCACAGACCAGGCCAGCGAGGGGGGCTGGGTTCGACCTGGCTCATGGGCCAGGTCGACCCCCCAGTCGACCCCCAGGTCGACTATGTAGTCGACCTGGGTGCCCCAGGTCGACTACCCAGTCGACCTGGGTAGCCCAGGTCGACTTCCCAGTCGACCTGGGTGTCTTGGGCGGGAAAATTCCCGCCCTGGCCAATCCGGCCCAATTTTTGAAATTTAAATTTGTTTTCTAAGCTGTTTTGGTCTGTTTGAATTTTAAACTGAATTCTGAAACTTCCGGAGGCCATATCTCCCTCATACGGTGTCCATTTTATGCAAACTCGGACTCTATTTCAAGCAGAATTCCGAGACGAACGCAATAGCGTATCCCGTTTCCCTTAATTCTTTGATTTGAAATTAGTTATATTTTATTTTTGTGAATTTTACTGTTATAGAATACACGAGGTGTTACAGGATCGATAGAGAACCACATGCGACTAATGCTATAAGACTTAAAAATCAACTCCTGGGACCAAGGCATGTCAATACAAGAAAGTGGTTGATCTTGGATGAATGTAGTGGCATCGGTACATGTAATATCCCTAATTGTTGATAACATTATTCATGAATTTAATTGGATAAATTAAATGTGAATAGTATGGTGAAGGATGACATGAAATTTGTGCTTAATAAGTTAACCAGTAGGTTGGCCTTATAAACAAATGAACTAATGCTTAAGGGAATGACATATGAGAGAGGCAAAGGGTAAATTTTAGGCTCCTATATCTGCTCAATGCTACCTTATTTTGTTCACTTTTCATTCACTCTAAAAATCAAAAGAATGTTAAGGGTGGTCGACCATTAAAGCTAGTAGGAAGAAAATGGAAAATGCTAGGATTTATAGCTTGGAAATTTCATCAACAAATCTTAAAACCTCAATTGATCAAGGTGAGTAATATTCTTACCCTTGTGTTTCGTCCGTTGTGGAAATAACTGAAATTTATGTTTGGTTCATGATGGATTTTCATGATTTATATGATGCTAATTGGTGGGAAATCATTAGCTATGTTGGACATGTTTATAAGACTTTTATATACATGAAAATGGTAAAACCCATAATTAGACATCTTTAAATGCTCTGAATTTTTGAATGATGTTTATTATCTGATTTTGGAGATGAGTTTCAAATTTCATAATTTTTCATGGTTGTATAAATTAGTTATGAATTTTTAAATTTGAATTGCTTAGGGAAGGCTTGCATGTTGATTAAAATGATTAAAATAAGTATATAAATGTTCTAAACATGGCTAGTACAAAAGTACTGTAAAACGACTATACAGGTATTTTAATTTATAAGGCAATGAGAATTCAACAAAAATGGTGGAGCTAGTATAAAGTAGTACTTTATAAGGTAATATGTATGTATTTACTATTAGTGCCACTATCTTTTCGAAAGTAACGTTCCTATACCCTTGGAAGCCACTTTCGGTAGTGTTGGATACTTGGAATATCATTCACATGATATGGTATAAGAAGTATTCAGACACCCGTCTCCTACCGTTTGGAGGAGCTTTGGTATTGATACATAGATGTTTTGAAAGTAACTTGATGCCAGGACATGGTTTATTGCTTAATTGCATGGATCCGAATGGGATTCCTTTCAGGGAAATTGTATGGTGCCAGAGGGGTATCTTCTGGAGTAAATAATTGATTGTTTGGCTTATGAAGCCGAAAGGGGTTTCCTTTCGGAGATGAATAATGAAGGGTGGTGAAGGGGTTTACATTTGGTGTAAAAGACTAATGTATTTTTGAGCCGGAAGGGGTTCTTTTTGGAGACACCATTGAAGGTTGTTCATATTATTAGTGGAAAGTCATGGACACAACATTTGCATTTGTGTAATCATTGGAGAAACCAATAGGTAAAATAAATTGGGAGAACCACTTAAACATTGGGGGAACCAATTGGGAAAAAGGAACATGGGAACCAATTAAACAAAAGAATAAGCCTTTTGTAACGACCCAGTTTTGACTGCTTCTATAATACAATTTATTATGGATTTTTTTAAGTAATAAATTATGGATAATGATTGGGAAATTCCAGCATATATTTTAATAATTTAAAATGCCTTAACATGTGTATATATATGTATATATGTATAAAACCAAGTAAATAATATTTGTTAACTTGTTTTCTATTTCATTTTAACCTGTCTAAATAGAGATAAAATAGTTGTACATATTTTAGTAAATTTGAATAATAGTTCTATATGTATATTTTTACTTGTTATATTTAAATATATACAAGTAAGTGTTGTCTATTTTTTGTTTGTATTTAAAATTGTTTTAAATCCATGTAAAACATAATATTGGGTTTTTATTTTTGTTAGTTTTACAAATTGATTTGCTATCAGAATTCAATGAAATTCATAGCTAAGTAACTTGCGTTTGCCTTATAATATAAGATTTTGCCATATTTAAATCATTTAAATATATGAACATTAAAAATTGAATACTTGGCTGCCAAGTATAAATTATTTAATATTATTAGCACATAAGAAATAAGGTATATTGATATGCTTTGCAATCGAGTTTTGATTTCTTTGAAACATTTAGTACATTGGCTGTACAAAATGCACGGGCATACAATATTAGATTACAAACCTATTAAGTACTTTCCTTCACATCAAGTAGATCAGGTACATCAGCCTATATGGTAGTATAAAATCCTTAGAAGCTAAGCTTTGTTTTGGTTAAATCGTTAGTATACGACCCATGTGCTTGTATATATAGCAGCACATAATAAACTTTCCTTTCCCATGTATATTATAGGTAGCCTTAGCATATGCCTTCACATCAAACATATATATGCTACCAGTATGTATATGTAAACACATTTGCACACATGGTAGTACACATATCCATCGAATACCCTTCTCAATCAAAGTGCAATCACCTTGTTTTTTTAAGGCCTATAGGACCAGCTATATACACAGCTAAGAGCATTCCATCTACTGTGCAAATGACTGAAAAGAAGAGTACACTAGCACCAATAAAATGCATTTTCAATCAATATTGAGACAACCCAGTATGGCCTATGACATCCATATCAAAAGCTATGAGCCAAGCAATATTTATAAATACATTGTTTTTTCATCATAAACTCACACCAAAATATGAAGCAATGAACCAAATTTGAGAGCAAAACAATGGCCGACCAGAAAGCTAAAACCTGGAAACCAATGACCAATAACCTGGAACCTGAATGCTGCACAAAAAGTGAGCAAATGACTATAGCTGTGAGCAATAAAGTGAGTACAACCTCCCTTTTTCCCCATCTACATATAATTCTATTTGTGTATGATTTAATTATATATACATGGATATATGTTGTTGTATGTATTTAATTTGCATAAGTAGATTTTCATATCAAACCTTGTAAACAAAGAAAGATATAACTGAAGTGAAAAAAAAGCAGTAGTGGCTAAACTCTTTTTCCATTGAATATATCATCGTTTTACATATATATCTATATATATAATGTTCTGCAATGAATAGTGTTCATCCGATTTAAACAACCTGGCATACCTAGAACAATAAAGAAATGGACTGTTATTAGTAAACCTCTTCATGTTCCCATTTAAATATATTTGCTGATGATATAGACGATGATGCAAACTTACACTTATGCAGACATGCCCCTGAAAAGTGTGTTATCATCATGGATGCAACTTGGGATGAATTTGAATCAGTGTTAAGTTAAACATGCCTGTATGATAAAACTCTCTGTATACAGACTATTTTTTTCCTCTCCAAATACATGGTTGATTAGTATGTAGGATAATACAGATTTTTATATATGTTTGAAGGCTTCTGGACATGTGTATTCAATCATTTCAGTTTGGATATTAAAACAAAGGTGATTAAAACTGAAACGAATCAAAAACCTGGAAATAAATACAAATAGGCTCTGTTTGATAGCCTAACCCACACCCAAGCTTCAAAATCAAGAACTAGATTTCTAGTAAGATTTAAAGATGGTTTCAACATCAAAGCTGTTCAACATGTAGTATAAATTATTGTAAAAATAGGTTAACTATGAATAATTATACATACATACATACATATATATATATACACAAATATATATATATATATATATATATATATTATACAATAAAAGAGGGGTTTAAACCCAATTTTTTTTATTGTCATCATAGGATTTACATTCGGGAGTACGGTTGGATATGTAATACAAAGCTAGGATTTTTAAAACAAGAATTTGAGATTTAGTGATCTATTAGGTAAGAGAAGATGGAAAACCTGTTTCGGGTAAAGCAATTAAATTCTGGGGTATACGTGAATAAAAGATGAAATTGCTTTATGGGAAGCATCGTGGGTGTTAGTTGGAGGCGTTGACGAAGTTTCGCCTGGTCTAATGACTTGAGGAGGATGGACGAACCAGTTTTTTTTTTTTTTGGGTGAACGTTTTGGGAATGGGTTTTTATTTCTTTTCGTGTGGGGTCCTCGGGTAGCCGAGTTGGCTGGAATCAGGGGATGAGGCGCGCCTGAGGTTAGCGAAGGGTTTGGTAGTGGCGTAGGGGTTTCAGGCGGCCGTCGATCATCTGGGGGGGGGGGATTTAGTTCTAAGGTTGATCTTCCGTTTGTTTTATTCAAATTAGTGGTGGGAGGCATTTTCGAAGAGGAAATGGTTTGGAGCATGGGTGGTTGGTTAGTGACCGATCTGGTCGGAAACGTGATGTGCTAGTGGGTGGCGACGGTTTTCAAGTGGAAGAGATTTGCGATGCACGTGCAAGACATGCGCATCTAAAGAAGAAGGGTGCAATATCATCAACAGTAAAAAAGAGGAAGGGTCGACCAAATATTTGCTGCGTTGATCGAACATGGGTTGTACTAGACCCAAGCAAATTTACCATAATTCTTTTCTTCTCCTTTGGTTCTTGCTTCACTGGCAATACAAGAAATAGCATGGGGAGGAGATATAGTGAGACGACCCCAAACCCCGTACTGACGGTGGCAAGGGTAATCCGTGGAATATAACACAGAAACAGATAATAGCAGAACAGAAATAAATAAATACACCAGATAATGAACAGTAGAATATACTGGATAAGAGTAATCATCAGAGTTACACAGTATACACGATCATACTTAGTACAAATACAGTTCAACTATACATATATGTCTACAGCGGAAAACAAACATAATGTACAATAGGAGCTGAACAGCATAAAAAGAGATAAATAATAGAATCCATCTTTAGCTCCAGCTATCCAGAAAGAACCAGCTAAACCTGAATACAAGGCTGCCCATGTAGAAAAAGGGGCACCCGAGTTTGAAAGTGAAACAAACTACGAGTCAGTCATGGGACTGGTATGAGAAATCTACTCAACACATTTATAATATGGCTAATCACAGGACCACGCCACTTTCGTGGAACGGGTTTACTCCATTGGATTGCCAGTGCTTTAAAACAAATCTTTCTTTTAAACAACGCAATGCATTTTATAAAAATGAAGCCGTTATAAGACTCAGTTCCCATCACATAATGCAACGCAAACCGGAGGATAGAGTTTTTACCTTATAACGGCCAAAAGATGCTTGATACGAATAAAACAAAAGCATTTGATATTATTGCTAGTGTTATATGTTTTGTAAAACAATTTCAAATCATAACTATCAATCATAGACGACATGAGCGTCCCATGCCACTATGTCGCCAAATATATAGGTATACAATCAAAATCGCACAGTCACGTATTTGGAAATTGGATTTCCGTCATGAACCAAGGCAAAAGATAGTCCTTACCGAATTCAAGACTGCCTAGCCCGAGTCTCAGGATCAGAATGCATCGACCCTTGGATCGTCAGGGCCGGTCCACACGGAGTGGATTAAAATGCCTGAACACTATGTTTCCCTGCCCTTTGGGGCGTAAGCGAGCCAACGAATGACTCCATCGGACCCGGATCGTCCGATCTAACCGAGGCGCCTCGCAACAGCAACAACCATATAAGTCAAACTCGTCAGAGCGTGTAAAACCACTGACGCCACTTCTAGCTAGGAGGAAACGCAGGCCCTCCCTGAGGTCCTTTCTCCCGTTCTTGGTTCATACCGGGGTGTGAGGCTCGCGATTTCACGTTATACACAAAGCTACGCCACACAGGCGGTGCTTTGATCATCACCACAAGACTTTGCTTTTCAATAGAAGCCCTGATCACTGCATCTTAGCATGCCACACAGGCAATTCACACCGTGCAACTGATGGCTATCAATCACACAGAATAAATTCCAATGTCAAACACACTGTCCATTTGCTAGTCCGTTCTGGGTCTGAATGAAACCGGAGGCACTAAATACCTCGCAAACCCATCGATCACCACGTACGTCTGGACGATCACCACTCATTATCCATATTTCGGGATGCTTACCAATCAGGACCTCGGTTACCATCCAAACGAGGTGAAGATCTCCGGTCTTCGACCACCATCTTTATCTTCGATTTCTTATCGTCGATTCAGTTATTCAAAATGTGATAAACCCGGTCTTTCTGAGCAACTCGCGTATATAATAAATAAGTGCAACACTAACATATACACGCATCATTTCAATTCATTAGTCACTAACCGTCAATCAGTAAGAGAACGATTTCCCAAATATTAACCCCGAAGGCCAAAACCAACATCAGATCAACACCCAGGAAACCATTCGACTTAGCCAACCTTCAGTTAATTTCTAAATCACATCCATATCGTTTATAATATTTTATAACGATTTATCGCTATTTTTATTTATTTTAAAATAGCCAATTTATTCAAAACTACGCTTCGGGCCATAACGCGGCCGTGGCGCTGTTTTTTTCCAGATATTATTTACACATATCTGAAAATCTAACCGTTGGATCTTCACAAAATTTACATCATTAGAAAGATCTTTTCAAAACGAATCCAACGGTTCCAGTTTCGGGAAATTCCGACGGTCGGATCTCCCGGTATAATCGTTTGAAGTTTCGATTTCAAAATACAAACTGCAGCGTCGTTATTCGATTAAATATAATTATATATATATATATATATATTTATATATATATAAATATAATCGATTCTGGCGCTGTTTTTCTTCAGATTTGAATTAAACATTCCAGACAATCCAACTGTTGGATTTTTACAAAGTTGGTGCCGTTGGAAAGATATTTCCAAAGCGAACCCAACGGTTGTGATTTCAGGAAAATCCGATGGTCGGATTTCCCGGTATAATCGTTTGAAATCACGGTTTCAAAATACGAACTGCAGCGTCGTTATTCGATATATTTTAATTCTATATATATATATATATCGATTCTTCGATTTCAAAGCTATATTCTTTTCATACATTTGATAAAAATGATATTTTTATCTAACTGTCTTCTATTTCAACACTTCACTATATTTGACAATTCATGTATATAATAAACATGTGATTTTTATTGTAAAACAATTTATTTCAAAACACTATTATTTTATATAGTTCATATAGGTAATAAAAATAGGATTTTTATTATAAAACAATTTATTTCAAAAGGAGATTATTTTATATAGTTCTTATATATGATAAAAAAGGTGATTTTTATTATAAAACAATTTATTTCAAAAATATGAATACCATTCAACACATGAATTTCAATTCAACGAATGAATATCGATTCAACACATGAAGGTTTTCTATAGTTTTTATATATAGATAAAAATGTGATTTTTATATTTAAAACACGAATACCATTCAACACATGTATTTCTAATTAACGAATGAATATCGATTCAACACATGAAGGTTTTCTATAGTTTATATATATAGATAAAAATGTGATTTTTATATTTAAAACACGAATACCATTCAACACATGAATTTCTAATCAACTAATGAATATCGATTCAACACATGAAGGTTTTCTATAGTTTATATATATAGATAAAAATGTGATTTTTATATTTAAAACACGAATACCATTCAACACATGAATTTCTAATCAACGAATGAATATCGATTCAACACATGAAGGTTTTCTATACAACAAATAAATATAGTTTCAGCAAATGAAAATAATTCAAACACATGAATATTATTCAAAATTTCGGCAGCATAACGGCAGGGTAGTTAAAACCGGGACCGTCCCTAGTACGGCTCCTCGCTCTACCTTAAAACCTCGCGGTTTTTGACAATGGGGATCATGCATCTAGTTCGCACACAGGCGACATGTATATTTATTTCATTTCCACAAACTAATCCTATGTGGTTTCAACCAAATATTTCTCAACCACAAATGGTATTTTTCAACCACAATCAATCAATTTCAATCACAAACAATCCCAATCAACCATTCGCTATCAATCAATTTTCACACCAATCACAATCAATAAATATCGTCCATGGTTTGTGGACGAGGGGCGTATATATATATATATATTTATATATAGCAATTCACTTCTATTTCAACACATATATGATTTTTACAACGCATATACAACTTATACATCGAACGTACAACTTATACAACGCTTATACAAGAGGTGTACAACGCTTATATAACTCATACATCGACTGTATAATTTATACATCGTTCGTTTTCCACATCGTTTATAAATTAGAAATCTCACATTGGGTTCCACTCCACCAAAAATAGCAGAAGGCTCAGAAAAATATGCGGTCTCTTCTAGAATGTAGAAGACGTCCACACGAGTCCACTGTCTCTTGTTTCACTGAATTTCGTCAACAAACAAAAAAGATATGATTTTTCAAAGTTTGCAATGGTTTAAAGGTGTTAAAATCATTTCAGAAAATAAAACCCGTACCTTTCTATTTCTGTTCAAAACTAGGTTTTGAAAATTCGTGAAATCCGTAGCACTTCGTCCCGATCAGGTTGCATGACGTCGAAGAGGGTGGAAAGGGCTTCGCGGCGCCGGGGGTTTCGTTGAACTCGATCAGGCGAGGAGGGGGTATCGGCGGCGGGAAGTTCAGATCTTCCTGGGCTCGATTCGAGCTCAATATCCCACGAGAAAATCTGAGGTCGGTATGGATTCGAAGATCGTGTTGAGAGCTTCAAAATGTGATAAGGGGCATTCGTTTTCGTGGAGAAACGGAAGAGTAATCGAAGAGAGAAGCTTTGAAGCTTTTCCGCCGTCGTTCGCTGTTATACGGGGAGAGAGAAAGAATAGGGTTGACCAATGATATTTTTTTATTTTATTTTATAATTTTTAAAATCTCCAAAATACCTCTTTCGCCCACGAACCCCAATTCAAACCCAACGACTGTCGTCCCTAGCGTTTTACCCCCATTCCGAACACAATGGGATATGTTTCGTAGGCCCATTCGACTGTTTCAGTCAGTTTTCCTTTAAATTAAAATATAAAACATTCAATATTCGATTTGAACGTACATTTCAATTTGTCGGGGCCACAAACTGATTCGAAAAATTCCAGAAAAATAAATCTAGCTATGTTTTGATGATACGGTCCCAACAAAACTAGTTTCGTCGAATTCTGAGACCGTTTGCAAAATGGCCCATTTCTAGTCGATCCAATTTAACTGTAATTGACCAAAACACGTTTTCCTTTGCCACGCCCACATACTAGTTTCAAAAGTTGTGAAATTTGAAACCTAGCAATAACTTCACATCCAGGATCCAACAAAAGTGGTTTCGTCGAATTCCGAGGTCGTATGCAAAATGGCCAATATCACGGGCTACATAAATTCCATAGCGACTTTTCTGAAAATTCATTTGGCCATAACTTTTGCTTTCCGCTATGAAAATTCGATTTTTCAGATTCGTTAGAAAGGTATTCACTAACAGATTTAAATATTTTTGGTTTCACTCAAATCCGTTTTGTTTTGCACCCGGTACAGTCCGACAAAGTTTGAATTCAATTTTTGAAACTGCAGCGCCATTTCAGGCCTTGTTTATAATTATAATTAATTATATTCGTTTTCAAACGTCGATTCAAACTCACTTTTCATCGCTACTATTTAAAATATTTATTTTAAATATTTAAAATCCATTATTTTAGCCAATTTAAAAGTTTTAAATTGGTTCAGATTTTCTGGGTCGTTACATATAGGAATGAGGGAGAGGGCTAGTTGATGCGTATAATCATGGGGTGGTTGGGCTTGGGCTAGGCCCACTTTAAGTAAATGAAGAAATTTAAAAGAGTAAAGTAAGTTTTAAATTAATTTAAATTTAATATATGTTAATATATATGCAAGTATCTATATATACAATATATGGGCTGTTGAATTTGGGCTCGGCCTATTTCAATTTAAAAGAAAATAAATAAATGTGTTTTAAGTTATAATCCTAATATCAATAATATATATTTTAGAACTATATATATATATATATTAATGGATATATGTATAAGCTAGATCAATAACCTACGATCGAATAGTTTTGGTTCGTTCATGTGTAGTTGAATCTGGTTAGTGGTATATATAAGTAACTTGACACAATTGTTGAGTTTTAATTAAAATAATTTATTAAATAACTAAAGGTGATTTAATACTAAATATCGTTTAAATGTAATAAAACATAAATTCAGTCTGAACTTAATAAATGCGTAGACTACTAATTAACAATGATCTCTAAATACAGTAAAAAACTTTATTTCAATCAATTGGTCGATTTCCTTGTGTTTAATTACGTTATCGTAATTTTATATTGACATCAATTAGTGGAAATAAACACCGCTCCACTATTAGTTGAATTGTTTGGACACCCTGTTGATAGAAATAAACACCGTTCTGCTATTATGTCAGCCTAACATATTTTATCAGTTAATATATGTTGTTGAGTTATTATATTATCAATTGATAATATAGAATTGTATTTACATAACTGTTGTGCAAATTGGGTTAACAACTTGAATGTCGTCGAAACTGTTATATATACCATTGGAGCTGCTAAGCCATTTTCTGTAAGGTGACGCAGAAATATACTCGAGTTTGATAATTGAATTTAAATTGTTTTTAAGAAACAATTTAATGGATTAATTTAAATTAATTATATTATTAATTTAAAAAGGAAAGATTGATTATAATCATTTTAAACCATTAGTTTTCTTAAATGAATTATGAGAAGTTAATTAGCTTTTAAATTAACAATTTTTGGGTAAAGATAATGGTATAGTGAAATAGCAGTTTAAATTTGGATAAATGATCTAAAAAGAATGTTTTAAACTTAATTAATCCCTTAATGAAGTAAATTTTAAAGATAATTTAGTTAAAAAGGAAAGGAAACAAGTCGATCATTTGGATTAAATTCCCCTGATTTAATATCAAGATAAATTGATGAATGGTTTCAAAATAACAACATTGTTTTGAAATGATTTAAGATTTGAAAATCAAATTGGGTTTACAAATTCTTGTTTGTCGAATATTTTGGATATCGAACTTCTACGAATCTGGATGATAAGAATGATTTCAACTCAAGGTCTGAGAGGTTATTAAAATATCCCAACTTGAACGATTTCACTATTATTCGATAAATCGTATTAGCTTGTGTTCAAAATGAGTGTTGGAGTTGAATGTCATTTCAGTTTTGAAATGGATATTCGAGAGTGAAATTATCACGTAAGATTGATAATAAGAATTTTATTGGTTAATTAATAATTATGTTTCACATCAATATGTATACAAAGTTAATATTCAAATGTCAGATTTATTTAAATAAAGCTTAGCATATCCAACGGAGTTAAATCGATTTATTTTATTTTTAATTTGATAGTTAAATCAGCGACTATCAACTCTGGACCTTTCCGTTATCGTTTTCGAAGAGACCGGAATCTAAATTCCACTTGGACTCGATATATACGTTTCAATTCAGAAATTATTAAAGACCATTGAAGACGGAGTATCGCAAGGGCCGTTATGTCAATCCTAGGTAGAAATTGCCTAAGATGGATTTATAGAATAGTGCCTTCGATTTGTCCAGTCCCAGGACAACTTGTATGGACGAGTGTCTTACAGAGTATGCCTAAGAAATTGCGTAAGTTGATCTCTTTAAACATACTTACGTTTGGTAGCGGAGGAATTCATTTCTCTTAGCTTTATACCTGAGATATTCTTGGGGAAATCAATTTGTGATTTGGCGGGTACAATGTGGCATTCCATGTGAATGAAGACGTGTAATATTCAACAGTAAGTTTAACCTCAAGCCTCACTACCAGGAAATGACAAAAATCGGGCAGACAACATGGCTATGTGGGTCGCTCCCATTAGGGTGTATAACCGCCTGTCTAGAGAAATTTCGTTTTCTTCTTTATTCTATTTCGATTTTGTCCCTTTTTCGGGAAACGGTTGCTGATCCCAACCATTGGTGATATTCATTCGATACACTCAAGCGAAATGAGTGGTCGGTAATGTGTGAGCCGGGTTGCAAGATGTTCTTATTGAACCCAGTGTATTCTCTTTTAGAGATACACTATCGGCGGGTGGTTCTATACCTTATCATAGTCAGAATCCAATCTCCAATAAGCGCTTGCGGTTTTGATTGTATACTATGTATGTAGAGAGTGAGATGTAAGCATTCTGCTAGATTGCTATTTATTTGTATTTAGACACTATTATAATACCAGAATAATATCATTTTCAAAAACATTTTGGGTTATTGTAAGGTAAAAAACCATCCGTATTTATGTGTGGATCGCTCTTACAATTTTTTTTCTTAAGGTTTTTGAAAGTTGAAATCAAACTGTTTTTGATTGTTTACTCATACCAATCACATAACTGACCCAGAGTTTATTTTTCTACGTTTTCCCTATACTCTTGGGTGCCCAAATTTGTATGGGCAGTCCAATAGTTCAGGATTTTACATATTTTCTGAAGAATCTTGGAGAAGGAGGCTTTAATGATAGATATTCAAAGTTTTATTCCGCTGCGTTGTATATTTGATGTACTCTGATAATGTAAGTAAGTGATAATATAGTTTGTATTTCAAAGGTGATTTTATATATTATATTTAATTCCACTGCGATTGTGAGATTCTATGTTGTTGTTCAGTTCGATCTTCTATCTCTTTTCTTCTATTCTAATTTTCTATCTTTCTATTTATCGTGCTCTAACTTCTTTCTCTTAATGATTCGTATTTTTGTGCAATTTTAGGTTGGACGGGTGCTGTATTCAGTTGACTTAAATGGTACGGATTTCCGGGTCGTTACACTTGGTATCGGAGCTAGGTTGAGTAATAACCATGGCTTTGTGGCGTAACTCGATAGAGATGGGTTTATTAATATCCTAGATTGAGATTGGGTGTATATATGTGAGCGCATATTTGTTAATTAATATAAAAACTGTTTTTATATTGTGTTGATTGGTTTGTCGAGTGATTTAAAAATTCTGGTCGATGCAGGGTGCACACTATATCGAAAAGTTTTTGTAAACTCTTGAACAAAGTAATTCAATACAACTCTGTTTTCAAAGCTGTGTAAATGAAATAATTTTGCCTAAAATTATATTTTTGTTATTAAAGGGTTATTTTCTGAAATTATTATTATATATGAATGTGTCGATTGTTGTTATTATAATCAAACAGAATTATAAACATTGAAATGGTTATATATATAACCAAATTTAGTTTATAAAAAGACAAATTATAAAAATAAGACAAAGTAGAGAATTGTTTGAGTAAAACGAAATATTTTGGGAAAATTCAAAGGTTTTGAATTTACAATGGAATTAATATATGCGATTTCAAACTGGTTTGGATTGAAGACTGGAAATTTGGATTCTGGAATTTGAAAATTTAACTAAATTAAGAAATTGGAACCTAACTGGAGATTGGTTGAGTTAAATGATTTTCTGAGTATTGATCTGATGTGATTTCGGTCTTCGGGATTGATATTTAGAAGACTATTCTCTTACCGATTTACGGTCAGGGACTACTGAATGTTGAGGAGTTGAAATGCATAAATAAGAAATGAAAATGTTTTCCAACTGTAAGTAACAAATATTTCTACTTACATAAATGACTGTAATGAATAGCTAATTGCTAACATATTGAATGGTTTGACTGTTGAAAAATGTTTGGCAGATAACCGGTGTATTTTGGATGTCTTGTTTATGGTGATTTTTAGAGACGACCCATGTATATGATTTGTCTATAACTATAGGTATAACTGTAATCTCATTGTTACTCTTCAATTTCGAGGACGAAATTCTTTAAGGTGGGTAGATTGTAACGATCCAATTTTGACTGCTTCTATAATACAATTTATTATGGATTTTTTAAGTAGTAAATTGTGGATAATGAATATTGGGAAATTCCAGCATATATTAATTTAAAATTCCTTAACATGTGTGTGTTTGTGTATATATATATATATATGTATATGTATATAAAACCAAGTAAATAATATTTGTCAACTTGTTTTGTAATTCATTTTAACCTGTCTAAATAGAGATATTATTAGTTGTACATATTTTAGTAAATTTGAATAATAATTGTTATAAAAATTCTATATGTATATTTTTACTTGTTATATTTAAATATATATAAGTAAGTGTTGTCTATTTTTTTTGTTTGTATTTAAAATTGTTTTAAATCCATGTAAAACATAATATTGGGTTTTTATTTTTGTTGGTTTTATAAATTGATTTGCTATTGGAATTCAATGAAATTCATAGCTAACTAAATTGCATTTGCCTTAGAATCTAAGATTTTGCCATATTTAAATATATAAACATGAAAAATTGAATACTTGGATGCTAAGTATAAATTATTTAATATAATTAGCATATAAGAAATAAGGTATATTGATATGCTTTGCAATCGAGTTTTGATTTCTTTGAAACATTTAGTACATTGTCTGTACAAAATGCACGGGTAGGCAAGATTAGATCACAAACCTATTAAGCACTTTCCTTCACATCATGTAGATCAGGTACAACAACCTATATGGTAGTATAAAATCCTTAGAAGCTAAGCTTTGTTTTGGTTAAATCATCAGTACATGATCCATGTGCTTGTATATATAGCAGCACATGCTAAAACTTTCCTTTCCCAGGTATATTATAGGCAGCCTTAGCATATGCCTTCACATCAAACATATACAAGAAACCAGTATGTATATGTAAACACATTTGCGCACATGGTAGTGTACATATCCATCGAATACCCTTCTCAATCACAAGTGCAATTACCTTGTTTTTTTAAGGCCTATAAGACCAGCTATATACACAGCAAAGGGCATTCCATCTACTGTGCAAATGAGTGAAAAGAAGAGTACACAAGCACCAATAAAATGCATTTTCAATCAGTATTGAGACAACCTTGTATGGCCTATGACATCCATATCAAATGCTATGAGCCAAGCAATATTTTATTGTTAGTTTCATCTATAAATAAGTTGTTTTTTTTTATCATAAACTCACACCAAAATATGAAGCAATAAATAAAATTTGAGAGCAAAACAATGGTCGACCAGAAAGCTAAAACCTGGAAACCGATGAACAATAACCTGGAATCTGAATGCTGCAAAAACAGTGAGCAAATGACCATAGTTGTGAGCACTAAAATGAGTACAACCTCCCTTTTTCCCCATCTAAAAATAATTCTGTTTATGTATGATGTAAGCATATATACAGGGATATATATTGTTGTATGTATTTAATTTGGATAAGTAGATTTTCATATCAAACCTGGTAAACAAAGAAAGATATAACTGAAGTGAAAAAAAAAACAGCAGTGGGTAAACTCTTTTTCCATTGAAAAGATGGTTTCAACATAAAAGCTGTTTAACATGTAGTATAGATTATTGTTAAAATAGGTTAATCACGAATAATTATAATATATATATATATATTATACAGTAAAAGAGAGGTTTAAACCCAATTTTTTTTATTATCATCATAGGTTTTACATTCGGGAATACAATTGGATTTGTAATACAAAACTAGGATTTTTAAAGCAAGAATTTGAGTTTTAGCGATCTATTTGGTAAGAGAAGATGGAAAACCTATTTCAGGTAAAACAATTAAATTCTGGGGTATACGTGAATAAAAGCTGAAACTGCTTTGTGAGAAGCATCGTGGGTGTTAGTTGGAGGCGCTGACGAAGTTTTGCCGAGTCTGATGGCCTGAGGAGGATGGATGGAGCAGTTTTTGTTTTGGGTGAATGTTTTGGGAATAGGTTTTTATTTCTTGTGTGGGGTCCTCGGGTAGCCGAGTTGGCTGGAATCAAGGGAGGAGGCGTGCCTGTGGTTAGCAAAGTGTTTGGTAGTGGCGCATGAGTTTCAGGTGGCCATCGGTGATCTGGGGGATTTAGTTCTAAGGTCGATCTGTCGTTTGTTTTATTCAAATTAGTGGTGGGAGGCATTTTCGAAGAGGAAAGGTTTGGAGCCTGTGTAATAACCTGGAAATTCTGAACCAGTTTAAAATTTTTATTTTGGCGATTTTGGCGAATTTTGATTCTTTAAAATGAATTATTTTAAATAAAATCGACAAGAAAATTTATTTTGAATATATTTAGAACGTATATATTATATACGTCGTCGTTAGAATATAAATAATTATATATAATTATAAATAGAATTGAAAATGGCGCGGTAGTTCGATAATTCGATTTCAAACTTCAATTGAATATACCGGGTGCAAAACAATCCGGATTTTAGTGAAACCAAAAATAATAGGATCTAATTGATGATATCTTTCCAACGAATCCGAAAAATCAAAATTTCATAGCGGGAATCAAAAGATATGTCCAGATGAAAATTCTGAATAGTCGCTATGGAATTCAGGCCCTTAAAAATGGAAATTTTGCAAACGACCTCGGATTTCGACGAAACCAGTTTTGTTGGATCCGCAGTGTCAAATTATTGCTAGATTCCAAATTTCATAATTTTTCGAATCAATATGTGAGCGTGGCGAAGGAAAATACGTTTGACCAGTTTTAGTTGATTTTAATCGACTGGAAATTGGCCATTTTTCAAATGGTCTCAGAATTCGGCGAATCTAGTTTTGTTAGGACCGTATCGTCAATACGAAGCTAGAAAATATTTTTCTGGAATTTTTCTAGTTAGTATGTGACCCCGGTAATTTGAAATGTACGTTTAAAATTCAATATAGCGATTAAATGTAAATTTTGACGGAAACTGATTCAAATGATCGAATCAACCTACGATACATATCCCATTGTGTTCGGAATGGGGGTTAAACGCTATGGACGACAGGCGGTGGGTTCGATTTCGAGGTCGTATGAAAAGTCAACTCTTTAGAAATTAATTTAATTAAATAAAAAAATAAAAAAGAAACCCTCTCCTCCCTTAACCAAGCCCCCCCCGATATCTTTTCAATTCAGAAAACAAAAGAAAAAAAAAGAATGGAGAAAGCCGCAGCGCGGCAGCGCTAAGCCCCTCCCCCACCGTCGATGAGACGACCCGATTTCCCGTTCTCACGGAAACAAGGTTATCTTTGGAATATAACACAGAAACATAAAATAGCAGAACAGAATTAAATAAATACACCAGATAATGAACAATAAAATATACTGGATAAAAGTAAT
Source organism: Allium sativum (assembly GCA_030737875.1). NCBI lineage: Eukaryota > Viridiplantae > Streptophyta > Magnoliopsida > Asparagales > Amaryllidaceae > Allium > Allium sativum. The sequence goes on along the minus strand of CM060916.1, from coordinate 214,742,000 downwards.
CATCAGAGTTACACAGTATACAGGATCTTACTTAGTACAAATACAGTTCAGCTATACATAAATGTCTACAGCGGAAATAAACAAAATATGTACAATAGGAGCTGAACAACATAAAAAGAAATAAATGATAGAATCCATCTTCAGCTCCAGCTATCCAGAAAGAACCAGCTAAACCTGAATACAAGGCTGCCCGTGTAGAAAAAGGGGCACCCGAGTTTGAGAGTGAAACAAACTACGAGTCAGTCATGGGACTGGTATGAGAAATCCACTCAACACATATATAATTGGCTAATCACAGGACCACGCCACTTTCGTGGAACGGGTTTACTCCATTGGATTGCCAGTGCTTTAAAACAAATCTTTCTTTTAAACATCGCTATGCTTTTTATAAAAATGAAGTCGTTATAAGACTCAGTTCCCATCACACAATGCAACGCAAACCGGAGGATAGAGTTTTTACCTTATAACGGCCAAAATATGCTTGATACGAATAAAACAAAGGCATTTGATATTATTGCTAGTGTTTATATGTTTTGAAAACAATTTCAAATCATAACTATCAATCATAGACGGCATTAATGCCCCATACCACTATGTCGCCATATATAGGTATACAATCAAAACCGCACGATGTCGTATTTGGAAATTGGATTTCCGTCATGAACCAAGGCAAAAGATAGTCCTTACCGACTTCGTGACTCTCTAGCCCGAGCCACAGGCAAGTACTCAGTCAAGCCTTCGGAGCGACAGGGCCGGTCCACCGATGTGGATTAAAATGCCTGAACACTACGTTTCCCCGCCCTTTGGGGCGTAAACGAGCCAACGAATGACTCCATCGGACCCGGATCGTCCGATCAAACCGAGGCGCCTCGCAACAGCAACAACCACATAGGTGAAAAGTATATAAATGTCAGGGCTGGTAGGTCACTGACACCACCCTAGCTAGAAAGAAACGCATGCCCTCCCTGAGGTCCTTCTCCCGTTTTAGGTTCATACCGGGATGTGAGACTCGCGAATTCACGTTATACACAAAGCTACGCCACACAGGCGGTGCTTTGATCATCACCACAAGACTTTGCTTTTCAACAGAAGCCCTGATCACTGCATCTTAGCATGCCACACAGGCAATTTACCCCGTGCAACTGATGGCTATCAATCACACAGAACAAATTCCAATGTCGGACACACAGTCCATTTACAAGTCCGTTCTGGGTCTGAACGAAATCGGAGGCACTAAATACCTCGCAAACCCTTCGATCAACACGTACGTCTGAACGATCACCACTCATTATCCATATTTCGGGATGCCTCCCAATCAGGACCTCGGTTACCATCCAAACGAGGTGAAGATCTCCGGTCTTCGACCACCGTCTTCATCTTCGACTTTCAATCGTCGATCAATTATTCGAAATGAGAATTAACTCGGCCTTTTCAAATAATTCACGTATATTTAGAATTTCAATTCGATTTATTTCAATGGTTAAATTATTCGACAACACCAATTTTGTTCTTTAATATAGTTTTCACACCAAACACATTCAACCATCAAACATCACATAAATCAAGCAAATTCAGTTTATTTCCATTCCATATCGCTTACGATATTTTATAACTATTTATCGCTATTTTTATTTATTTTAAAATAGCCATTATATTCAAAACGACGTTTCGGGCCATAACGTGGCCGTGGCGCTGTTTTTCTTCAGATTTGATTTACACATATCTGAAAATCTAACCGTTGGATCTTCACAAAATTTACATCATTAGAAAGGTCTTTTCAAAACGAATCCAACGGTTCCAGTTTCGGGAAAATCCGACGGTCGGATCTCCCGGTACAATCGTTTGAAATTTCGATTTCAAAATACGAACTGCAGCGTCGTTATTCGATTAAATATAATTATATTTATATATATAAATAAATATAATCGTTTCTGGCGCTGTTTTTCTTCAGAATTGAATTAAACATTCCAGACAATCCAACCGTTGGATTTTAACAAGGTTGGTGCCGTTGGAAAGATTATTCCAAGGCGAACCCGACGGTTGAGGTTTCGGGAAAATCCAATGGTCGGATTTCCCGTACTAGTCGTTTGAAATCACGGTTTCAAAATACGAACTGCACGGCTTCGTTTCGTTTTAATTTTATTTATATTTATATATTTATATAAATATAGTTCATTCAACGATTTCAATATCGTTTTCACTTCAAAAATTTTTCTAACACCTTAAATTCTGGAAAAATTTCGCCATAACCTCCCCTGCACCGGGAGCGTCGGGAAATCGCAAATAGCGTCCCGGTCCTTCTAATCTCAAAAAGAAAAAGAAAAAGCCAAGCGGCTAGCCAACAGGCTCAAAATCATCACCCAAACAAATCAGTAAATGTGTACCTATTTGTCGGGCACAAATTTTATTCCTCTTCTCTAGCCCCTTTGCTATAACCTGTTCAATGAATATGCATGTACATATATATACAGTCCATATCATTTTTCCATTTTCTATTCAACTTCCTATTTGATATTTATTTGGTTTAAAAACACCATTCATTCTAATGTTACATAAATAGGTGCAAATCATTTCATTAGCTAATTAATGAATATTTCAACTCATATATGTTTATTTTGAACAAGTGGCTATATTTTTTTTTTACACTTCACATTTCAACGATTTATGCATACAATAAAAATGTGATTTTTATTGTAAAACAATTCATTTCAAAACACTATTTTTCTATATAGTTCCTATAGTCGATAAAAGGTGATTTTTATTATCAAACAGTTTATTTCAAAATATGAATACCATTCAACACATGAATTTCTAAACAACGAATGAATATCAATTCAACACATGAATGTTTTCTATAGTTTTATATATAGATAAAAATGTGATTTTTATTATCAAACAATTTATTTCAAAATATGAATACCATTCAACACATGAATTTCTAAACAACGAATGAATATCAATTCAACACATGAATGTTTTCTATAGTTTTATATATAGATAAAAATGTGATTTTTATTATCAAACAATTTATTTCAAAATATGAATACCATTCAACACATGAATTTCTAAACAACGAATGAATATCAATTCAACACATGAATGTTTTCTATATAAGGAATAAATATAGTTTAAGCATATGAAAATAATTCAAACACACAAATATTATTCAAAATTTCGGCAGCATAACGGCAGGGTAGTTACACCGGCACCGTCCCTAGTACGGCTCCTCGCTCTACCTTAAAACCTCGCGGTTTTTGACAATGGGAAACATGCATCTAGTTCGCACGCAGGCGGCATGTATATATTTATTTCATTTCCACAAACTAATCCTATGTGGTTTCAACCAAATATTTCACAACCACAAATGGGTATTTTTCAACCACATACAACCAATATCAATCACAAACTATCCCAAACAACCATTCTTCATCAACCAATTATCACAACAATTTCAATCAATAAATATCGTCCATGGTTTGTGGACGAGGGGCGTATATATATATATATAAATATATAGTAATTCACTTTCATATTCACACACATATATTTATATTTTTAAATCAGAAATCTCACCAATAGCTATCCAACTTCAAGACTCTTCCTTTATAGAAATCTTCGCCTTTTGTTGCTTTCGCCCGTATTCTCTACAAATGTAAAAATAGAATTTTTACGATGCTATTCAATATATAAAAATATGATTTTTACTTCGACTTTCTCTAAATAAAAATATAATTTTTACTTCGACTTTCACTAAATAAAAATATGATTTTTACTTCGTCTTTCACTAAATAAAAATATGATTTTTACTTCGACTTTCACTAAATAAAAATATGATTTTTACTTCGACTTTCACTAAATAAAAATATGATTTTTACTTTTGCTTTCAACATATAAAAATATGTTTTTTTTCTTTTGCTTTCAACATATAAAAATATGTTTTTTTTTTACTTTTCTTTTAAAAACAGTTTTTCTTTGTATCAAAAATCAGTTTTCCTTTACTTAAAAATTCAATTTTTATTTGTATCAAAAATCTGTTTTTCTTTTATCTAAAAATCAGTTTTTCCTTTTCTTAAAAATTCAATTTTTATTTGTATCAAAAATCTGTTTTTCTTTTACAAAAACAGTTTTTTTTTCTTAAAACAAATCAGTTTTTAATATTTTATATAATCGAAATTCAAAGATGAAAATAAAATAAAATGTAAACAATTACCTGCGAAGAAAAAGAAAAGGGGGGGAATCGAAGAAGGCGTCGGCGGTTGCGATCTGGGGGGGGGGGGGCTTCGGGTCTTCGTCGATGGAGAGGGGGGGCTGCTGCGTCGTTCGCTTGAGGAGGGGGGCGCTGCTTCGTCGGCGACTGGTCTTGAGGGGGGGGGGGCGGCGGCGCTCCAGGGGGGGGCGGCTGTCGATCGGCTTAGGGTTCTTTTTTTTTTTTTTTCTTTTCCTTTCGTCTGAATCGAAATGAAAGGGGGGGCCAAGCGGGAGATAAGGAGGGAAGGGAATTAAATTATTATTTTTTTTTTTTATTATTTAATTATTCAAAAAGTTGACTTTTACACACGACCTCGAAACGAAGCCCACCGCCTGTCGTCCATAGCGTTTCACCCCCATTCCGAACACAATGGGATATGTATCGCAAGCTGATTTGATCGTTACAATCAGTTTCTTTTTGAATTTTCATTTAAATCATTATATTGAATTTTAAACGCACATTTCAAATTACCGGGGCCACATACTAACTAGAAAAATTCCAAAAAAATATTTTCTAGCTTCGTATTGACGATACGGTCCTAACAAAACTAGTTTCGTCGAATTCTGAGACCGTTTGCAAAATGGCCAATTTCCAGTCGATTAAAATCAACTGAAACTGGTCAAACGCGTTTTCCTTTGCCACGCTCACATATTGGTTCGAAAAATTATGAAATTTGAAACCTAGCAATAACTTGACACTGCGGATCTAACAAAAGTGGTTTCGTCGAAATCCGAGGTCGTATGCAAAATGTCCATTTTTAAGGGCCTGAATTCCATAGCGACTATTCAGAATTTTCAACTGGACATATCTTTTGATTCCCGCTATCAAATTTCGATTGGTTAGATTCGTTAGAAGGATATCATCAATTAGATACTAATGTTTTTGGTCTCACTAAAATCCGGATTGTTTTGCACCCGGTATATTCAATTGAAGTTTGAAATCGAATTATCGAACTACCGCGCCATTTTCAATTCTATATATAATTATAATTAATTATATTCGTTTTCAAATGTCGATTCAAACTCAGTTTTCATTGCCATTATCTAAAATATTTATTTTAAATATTTAAAATCCATTATTTTAGCCAATTTAAAAATTTTAAATTGGTTCAGATTTTCTGGGTCGTTACAGTCGATGAGCCGCCGCCGCCAGGCAAACGCCCCCCAACCTCGCGTCAGCTACCCCTCCGAATCCTCCTTCCTCCTCCCTTCGCTCTACTCTCCCTCCTCTCCTCTTCCATCTCCTTCGACTCGCAGCCCCTCCTCCCTGTTTGAGAGCAGCCGCCGCCGCCAGCAAGGAGGACCCCAGACCACCAACACTCCGGTGCCGATCCCCCTTCACCCCTGCGCGTCGATGATAGCCCCCCCTTAAACGTGACGCTGTAAGTTTTATTTTCAGTTTTTTTTATTTTTATTTTATTTTAATTTACTTTTTAGTAGTAGGTTTTATTATATATAATAGCATTTATTAATTCAGTTTTTATATGAAAAATCATTGTTTTATAAACCATTAAATTTTAGTTTCAGAATTTAATAAAAGTAACATAGGTTAAAAAGCATGGTTTTCAAAAATAGATTTGATTTTTATTCATGTAGCAAGTTAAAAATGTAAATTTATCGAAGAAAGACATGATTTTTACCTATAGATTTAGGGTTTTTATAGAAAGAAAATGAATTGATCTTTAGAAAGAAAAAGAATTGATCTTTAGAAAGAAAAAGAATTGATTTTTAGAAACAGAAAATAAAGGCGAAATATTTATTTTTGAAAAGGCGAAATATTTATTTTTGAAAAGGCGAGATCTTTATATAGACGATAACGATGTAAAAATATAATTTTTATTTATATAGTATCGTGGTAAAAATAGAATTTTTATCCATATAGGGAAATAAAAATATGATTTTTAAATTGAAAGTGAACAAATAAAAATGTGATTTTTATTTTAAAGACATCAAAATATAAAAATGTGTGATTTTTACATATGTAGTGGCTACGGGCAACGAAGATGATAAAAAGGCGAGAATGAAGAAGATTTATATAAAAGAAGAGTCAAGATGATTGGATAGCTATCGGTGAGAATTTCTCACCTTTCAATTTCTTTTTTTCTAGTTATATATATATACTAGGATGCAGACGGTGCTTAGTAGCACCCGACACAATCGTCCACAGACCATGGACTTGTTTGTTTGATTGCAAAAATTAGTTAGATTATTTGGTTTGAATTGAATTGTTTGGTGAAATGAAATTGATTTGATTGATGTGTGAATGGTGTGGGCCTTCACTAGACCGGGGATAAGGCTAGGCCTCGTCCCGTTTCTAGTATCGTGCCGTTATGCCGCCGAAATTTTCTAAAATATGTTAAAAAAATAAAAATATCATTTTTATTGTGTAAATGAACTGAATAGAAATTCATATGTTGAAATAAAATGTTTTATCGTTAAAAATATAATTTTTAACGTGAATGTGAATAAATAAATATTCATTTACAAACCGGACGGTTTGTTTATGTACACCTATTTGAAGGATATTAATTGGGACGATAAATTTTACACATCGCCCAACTGCACAAATAAAATCTGTGTTTGATTGTTTGAAACCCCACACGGGTGTTGGGATGAAATTTGAAGTTCACTCATCCTGATTGATTAAATATGTCGATCGATTGATTGACAGGCTGTTATAAGCGTTAGATATTTATATTTGATGCTTATACAGTGTAGTGCACTTTGGTTGATGGTTGATTATTTTTCAATGCTATTATATGCATGTGTTGTATGAAAATCCATATAATTAATTTTATATGGTGATTGATTGGGCCTCATTCCAATTTAGAAAATAAAGAATATTATAAAATAAAGGTTCATGTGTTGACTGTACTCATCCGTTGAGATTAGTCATGTGTTGAACGAAGTATTTTAATAATAAAATTTACATCTTTATAATATAAAGGTTCATGTGTTGACTGTACTCATCCGTTGAGATTAGTCATGTGTTGAACGAAATAATTTAACAAAAATAGTCACACGTGGACAGTACTCATTCGTTGAGATTAGTCGTGTGTTGACAAAAATAAATACTCATTTGTTGAAAATAGAAATATTTGAAATAGAATATTTGAAAATAGAAATATATGAAGCCGTATTGATTAGGTTGACGTCATTTTGACGCGAACGATATTTATATCGATTTATTCATTTTGAAATGAATATTGAAAAGTGATTTTGAAATCGAATATTTTGAAATGAAATTCGAAATGAATTGAATTGAAAGCGATTTCGAAATGAATTGAATATAAAGTGATTTCGAAATGAATTGAATATAAAGCGATTTCGAAATGAATTGAATATAAAACGATTTTGAAATGAATTGAATATATAATAAAATTTGATTTGAATAGAAAACGAATCGAATTTGATTTGAATAGAAAACGAATTTGGTTTCAATTGAATATGTAACGAATTTGAATCGAATAGAAAACCACTTTGAATTGAATCGAATTGAAAACGAATTCGAATTGAATTTAAAACGAAGTGAAATGAATTCAAATTGAATTGAAACTTGTATTGAATAGAAATGAATTTTAAAACGAATTTATAAGGAAAGATTCAATTTTGATTTGAATTGAGATGGAAGTCGAAATGTTTTTGAAACGAATTCAAAACTATTTATATAATTCGTTTTAAATAGAATCGACGAAATATATATATTATATATATTAAATATATAATATAATGGCATGAATAGAACGCGCCGCGCCGCGGTAGTTCGTGAATTTCGACCATTTATTTCAAACGGACATTACGGGAGATCCGACCGTCGGATTCTCCTAAAACTGGAACCGTTGGGTTCGTATCGAAAAGAGCTTTCTAACGAATATTAGAAATTTGAAATCTAACGGTTGGATTTGGAGTTACGTCCAAATCAAATTTGAAAAAGGTCGCTGTAAGTGCAGTTCGATGGCCATTGTTGGAAATCGATTGTACGAGCCTTAATAAAATTATTAAAAATAGTAATAATTTGTGTAAAATCGTAAGAAATGATTTGGGAAAAATTGGGGTGAAAAACTCCATATTTGAAAAGATAAAAATGGATTTTTATCGAAATGAACTAGTTTTGAACTAAATTTAAAACCCAATTATTTTTAAATAAATAAATTAGATTTAAAAAGGGGTTTTAAATAATCGGAATTTCTAATATATTTGATTGGATTTGAAATGGGTTTGTCGTGAACTGTGTTTTAAATAACACCTAGTTCTTTAACCCAGTAAAAGGAGTTTTAACGAATCTGCAATTAGGTTGAAATATGAATCTATAATCTAAATTATCAAATTTAGAAAATGAGCGAGAATGGAGTATTACCAGTTTTGCTCCAAAGCGATAGTTAAATCTTTAATTAGATTTGAACGTGAAATGGTAATTAATTTTACCGACAACACTGTGGTGTTAGATATGAAGTACTACCAGTTTTGCTTCATGGGATGAATATATTGGGATTGGGAAATAAAATAAATAATTACTTCGTTACGGTTCGCTAATCTCGACTAGTTTAGAAAACCATAATTTGGTTTGAAACGACATCCAAAGGAAGATTAAAGGATAAATTTTAAAGAATTTATCTTGGATAAAATTAATGGGAACCTTTCCCCAAAAATGTGATTTTGTGAAGAAAAGAATATTATGAATTGGAATGAGGCGTATGTTGTGTTTATGTAACATTTGTTTTTAATATACGCGGGTTGTTCGGAAAGTCCGGGTTTATACCCATTCTGAATAACTGATTCGACGATAAGTCGAAGATGAAGACGGTGGTTGAAGACCGGAAGTCTTCACATCGTTTGGATAATTACTGACGATCCTGATTGGGCTGTACACCCAAGAGGATGGAAATAGTTGGTGGTCGTCCGGACGTACTTGGAGATGGATGGATATGCGAGGAAAGTGCCTCCGGTTTCGTTCAGACCCAGAACGAACTTGTAAATGGATTGTGTGTATGACATTGGATTTTATTCTGTGTTGATTGATTTCTGTTAAATATATATCTGTTTGGCGGCGGAGAATTTATTCTCTTGCTTAACGACCTTCTCTGAGACGTACGAGCTTAGAGGTTATATATCGATAGATATCAATCGCATGGCATGAATTGCCTGTGTGGCATACTGAGATGCAATGATCAAGGCTTCTGTTGAAAAGCAAAGTCTTGTGGTTGATGATCAAAGCACGCCTACGTGGCAGCTTTGTGTATAACGTGAATTCGCAAGCCTCACACCTCGGTATGAGTTAAAAAGGGGATACGGACCGCTGGGAGAGCACGACGTTTCTTTCTAGCTTTGGTGGTGTCAGTGACTTACCAGCCCTGACATTTATATACTTTTCACCTTTGTGGTTGTTGGAATGAGGCGCCTCGATTATAGGTCTGTAAGGACCGGGAAACGTGTGTTCAGGAATAACTAATCCTCTAACGTAAGTGAGGACCGGCCCAGCCGCATCCAGGGTTGCCCAGAGTGCGTAGCCCTGAGGCATTTGCTAGAGTGTCTCGAGCGCGGAGAGGATCTTGCCCCTTGCCTCGACTCATGACGGAAACCCAATTTCCAATACGTGTATTGCGGCTTTATTTGTAGAGCCTAGTATGGCGACATGATATATGGTACCCATGCCGTCTATGATTTATATTTATGATTGAAAATGTTTTGACACTACACTTATTATAGTATCAAATGATTTGTTTTAAACGTACCAAGCATGTTTGGCTACTATAAGGGAAAACCTTATCCTCCGGCTTGCGTTGCATTGTGTGATGGGACCTGGGTCTTATAATAGCTTCATTTTTCGAAAAAGCATTGCGTTGTTTATTCTATGCACTGGTATTCTTGGGAGGAAACCCGTTCCGTGTTATACGGCGTGGTCCCTTGAATCACTCTCTTTTAAAGTAAATGTTTAAATAACTGTTTTAGTTCTCACACCAGTCACATGACTGACCTGGAGTTTATTGTTTTAACCTAAACTCTGGGTGTCCCTATTTTCCGCACGGGCAGCTAGTAGTTTTGGTTTTGTAGATTTATATTCACAGGATTCTGGTTTACAGCTGGAATGATATCCGGAAAGCTCTGTATCCATATATCACCTTCAGTTGTGCTTTGTATTATTTTCCACTGCTATGTAATTTATTGTAATCTCTGATATTTCTCGAATGTAATTTATTCATTTATACTCTGTATATTCTTGTATCTGATGGGATTGTTGTAATAACAATGAAATGTTCTTCCGTCTGCGTTCTGTTTTGTCTTGTCCTCACAGTAATTCGTTCTTTCTCATCTCTTCGGAGACCGGGGAAGTTCGGGTCTCTACATTTGGTATCAGAGCTTTGGTTTACAGAGCTCGAGAACAAGACACATTAGAACCATACGAAAGAATTCATCAGATATTGGATTAGTAATATCCAATTAGAATGACTCGTTAGATATAGGATCAGTAGTATCCTAGAACGAGTGTGAAGAGTATATTTTTCAATTGAAAACAATTTTGTTTTGAAAATTTAAATCGTTTTATACGTATTTGAATATTTTATTTGTATTGATTTGGACAATCTAGTATATAAAGGTTTTGCATATACGCGTCATGAACGTATATTCGAAGTTTTAATATATTGGATAGATATAGAATCATACTCTAGTGGCCCGAAGATGATTCTAATGATTGACTAGTCGTCATTAGTATTCATGTTCGAGTAACGAAGGTGTGATATCTATATATTTCCATTAGACTGGTGTGAGAACCAAAACTTATATAGCTAGAACACATTTGTTGTGAATTGGCACCAAAAACAAGATTTTCTGTATATATATCAAAATTATGAATTTGAAACTCTAATTCACTAATTGATTGATGTTTGTGTTGTTTGTTTATGTGTTTGATAATTTTGAACCATTATGCCTAATTGCATCAAATATTGAACTGTATTGAAAATTGGTCGCATTTGCTTGCATATACATATACTTACATTGAACAGGTCATAGCAAGGAGGTTAGAGCCGAAGAATAAAATTTGTTTGCCCGACAAATAGGTACATGTTTACTATATAATTTACTGTTTTGTTTGGGTGATGATGATTTTATGAGCCTATTGGCTAGCCGCTTGGCTTTTTCTTTTTCTTTTTGAGATCAGAAGGCCTATATGGCAATTTCGGGATTTTCCCGTGGCTCCCGGTGCAGGGGAGGTTATGGCGAATTTTTTCGAAAATTTAGGGTGTTAGCCAAATTTTTGAAGAATTGGAAAATTCTCAGAAACTGAAAAGTTGGAGAATGGAAGCCAAATCGAACGTAGAATTGATTAATCAAACCACTTTCGACTTTGTTCCTTTTCGGGGACGAAAAGTTTTAAGTGGGGGAGATTGTAATAACCCGGAAATTCTGAACCAGTTTAAAATTTTTATTTTGGCGAATTTTGATTCTTTAAAATGAATTATTTTAAATAAAATCGACAAGAAAATTTATTTTGAATATATTTAGAACGTATATATTATATACGTCGTCGTTAGAATATAAATAATTATATATAATTATAAATAGAATTGAAAATGGCGCGGTAGTTCGATAATTCGATTTCAAACTTCAATTGAATATACCGGGTGCAAAACAATCCGGATTTTAGTGAAACCAAAAATAATAGGATCTAATTGATGATATCTTTCCAACGAATCTGAAAAATCAAAATTTCATAGCGGGAACCAAAAGATATGTCCAGATGAATATTCTGAATAGTCGCTATGGTATTCAGGCCCTTAAAAATGGAAATTTTGCAAACGACCTCGGATTTCGACGAAACCAGTTTTGTTGGATCCGCAGTGTCAAATTATTGCTAGATTCCAAATTTCATAATTTTTCGAATCAATATGTGAGCGTGGCGAAGGAAAACGCGTTTGACCAGTTTCAGTTGATTTTAATCGACTGGAAATTGGCCATTTTTCAAACAGTCTCAGAATTCGGCGAATCTAGTTTTGTTAGGACCGTATCGTCAATACGAAGCTAGAAAATATTTTTCTGGAATTTTTCTAGTTAGTATGTGACCCCGGTAATTTGAAATGTACGTTTAAAATTCAATATAGCGATTAAATGTAAATTTTGACGGAAACTGATTCAAATGATCGAATCAACCTACGATACATATCCCATTGTGTTCGGAATGGGGGTTAAACGCTATGGACGACAGGCGGTGAGTTCGATTTCGAGGTCGTATGAAAAGTCAACTCTTTAGAAATTAAATTAATTATATAAAAAAATAAAAAAAGAAACCCTCTCCTCCCTTAACCAAGCCCCCCGATATCTTTTCAATTCAGAAAACAAAAGAAAAAAAAGAATGGAGAAAGCCGCAGCGCGGCAGCGCTAAGCCCCTCCCCCACCGTCGATGAGCCGCCGCCGCCAGGCAAACGCCCCCCAACCTCGCGTCAGCTACCCCTCCGAATCCTCCTTCCTCCTCCCTTCGCTCTACTCTCCCTCCTCTCCTCTTCCATCTCCTTCGACTCGCAGCCCCTCCTCCCTGTTTGAGAGCAGCCGCCGCCGCCAGCAAGGAGGACCCCAGACCACCAACACTCCGATGCCGATCTCCCTTCACCCCTGCGCGTCGATGATAGCCCCCCCTAAACGTGACGCTGTAAGTTTTATTTTCAGTTTTTTTTTTTTTATTTTAATTTACTTTTTAGTAGTAGGTTTTATTATATATAATTGCATTTATTAATTCAGTTTTTATATGAAAAATCATTGTTTTATAAACCATTAAATTTTAGTTTCAGAATTTAATAAAAGTAACATAGGTTAAAAAGCATGGTTTTCAAAAATAGATTTGATTTTTATTCATGTAGCAAGTTAAAAATGTAAATTTATCGAAGAAAGACATGATTTTTACCTATAGATTTAGGGTTTTTATAGAAAGAAAAAGAATTGATCTTTAGAAAGAAAAAGAATTGATCTTTAGAAAGAAAAAGAATTGATCTTTAGAAACAGAAAATAACGGCGAAATATTTATTTTTGAAAAGGCGAAATATTTATTTTTGAAAAGGCGAGATCTTTATATAGACGATAACGATGTAAAAATATAATTTTTATTTATATAGTATCGTGGTAAAAATAGAATTTTTATCCATATAGCGAAATAAAAATATGATTTTTAAATTGAAAGTGAACAAATAAAAATGTGATTTTTATTTTAAAGACATCAAAATATAAAAATGTGTGATTTTTACATATGTAGTGGCTACGGGCAACGAAGATGATAAAAAGGCGAGAATGAAGAAGATTTATATAAAAGAAGAGTCAAGATGATTGGATAGCTATCGGTGAGAATTTCTCACCTTTCAATTTCTTTTTTTCTAGTTATATATATACTAGGATGCAGACGGTGCTTAGTAGCACCCGACACAATCGTCCACAGACCATGGACTTGTTTGTTTGATTGCAAAAATTAGTTAGATTATTTGGTTTGAATTGAATTGTTTGGTGAAATGAAATTGATTTGATTGATGTGTGAATGGCGTGGGCCTTCACTAGACCGGGGATAAGGCTAGGCCTCGTCCCGTTTCTAGTATCGTGCCGTTATGCCGCCGAAATTTTCTAAAATATGTTAGAAAAATAAAAATATCATTTTTATTGTGTAAATGAACTGAATAGAAATTCATATGTTGAAATAAAATGTTTTATCGTTAAAAATATAATTTTTAACGTGAATGTGAATAAATAAATATTCATTTACAAACCGGACGGTTTGTTTATGTACACCTATTTGAAGGACATTAATTGGGACGATAAATTTTACACATCGCCCAACTGCACAAATAAAATCTGTGTTTGATTGTTTGAAACCCCACACGGGTGTTGGGATGAAATTTGAAGTTCACTCATCCTGATTGATTAAATATGTCGATCGATTGATTGACAGGCTGTTATAAGCGTTAGATATTTATATTTGATGCTTATACAGTGTAGTGCACTTTGGTTGATGGTTGATTATTTTTCAATGCTATTATATGCATGTGTTGTATGAAAATCCATATAATTAATTTTATATGGTGATTGATTGGGCCTCATTCCAATTTAGAAAATAAAGAATATTATAAAATAAAGGTTCATGTGTTGACTGTACTCATCCGTTGAGATTAGTCATGTGTTGAACGAAGTATTTTAATAATAAAATTTACATCTTTATAATATAAAGATTCATGTGTTGACTGTACTCATCCGTTGAGATTAGTCATGTGTTGAACGAAATAATTTAACAAAAATAGTCACACGTGGACAATACTCATTCGTTGAGATTAGTCGTGTGTTGACAAAAATAAATACTCATTTGTTGAAAATAGAAATATTTGAAATAGAATATTTGAAATAGAAATATATGAAGCCGTATTGATTAGGTTGACGTCATTTTGACGCGAACGATATTTATATCGATTTATTCATTTTGAAATGAATATTGAAAAGTGATTTTGAAATCGAATATTTTGAAATGAAATTCGAAATGAATTGAATTGAAAGCAATTTCGAAATGAATTGAATATAAAGCGATTTCGAAATGAATTGAATATAAAGCAATTTCGAAATGAATTGAATATAAAGCGATTTCGAAATGAATTGAATATAAAACGATTTCGAAATGAATTGAATATATAATAAAATTTGATTTGAATAGAAAACGAATCGAATTTGATTTGAATAAAAAACGAATTTGGTTTCAATTGAATATATAACGAATTTGAATCGAATAGAAAACCACTTTGAATTGAATCGAATTGAAAACGAATTTGAATTGAATTTAAAACGAAGTGAAATGAATTCAAATTGAATTGAAACTTGAATTGAATAGAAATGAATTTTAAAACGAATTTATAAGGAAAGATTCATTTTTGATTTGAATTGAGATGGAAGTCGAAATGTTTTTGAAACGAATTCAAAACTATTTATATAATTCGTTTTAAATAGAATTGACGAAATATATATATTATATATATTAAATATATAATATAATGGCCTGAATAGAACGCGCCGCGGCAGTTCATGAATTTCGACCATTTATTTCAAACGGACATTACGGGAGATCCGACCGTCGGATTCTCCTAAAACCGGAACCGTTGGGTTCGTATCGAAAAGAGCTTTCTAACGAATATTATAAATTTGAAATCTAACGGTTGGATTTGGAGTTACGTCCAAATCAAATTTGAAAAAGGTCGTTGTAAGTGCAGTTCGATGGCCATTGTTGGAAATCGATTGTACGGGCCTTAATAAAATTATTAAAAATAGTAATAATTTGTGTAAAATCATAAGAAATGATTTGGAAAAAATTGGGGTGAAAAACTCCATATTTGAAAAGATAAAAATGGATTTTTATTGAAATGAACTAGTTTTGAAGTAAATTTAAAACCCAATTATTTTAAATAAATAAATTAGATTTAAAAAGGGGTTTTAAATAATCGGAATTTCTAATATATTTGATTGGATTTGAAATGGGTTTGTCGTGAACTGTGTTTTAAATAACACCTAGTTCTTTAACCCAGTAAAAGGAGTTTTAACGAATCTGCAATTAGGTTGAAATATGAATCTATAATCTAAATTATCAAATTTAGAAAATGAGCGAGAATGGAGTATTACCAGTTTTGCTCCAAAGCGATAGTTAAATCTTTAATTAGATTTGAACGTGAAATGGTAATTAATTTTACCGACAACACTGTGGTGTTAGATATGAAGTACTACCAGTTTTGCTTCATGGGATGAATATGTTGGGATTGGGAAATAAAATAAATAATTACTTCGTTACGGTTCGCTAATCTCGACTAGTTTAGAAAACCATAATTTGGTTTGAAACGACATCCAAAGGAAGATTAAAGGATAAATTTTAAAGAATTTATCTTGGATAAAATTAATGGGAACCTTTCCCCAAAAATGTGATTTTGTGAAGAAAAGAATATTCTGAATTGGAATGAGGCGTATGTTGTGTTTATGTAACATTTGTTTTTAATATACGCGGGTTGTTCGGAAAGTCCGGGTTTATACCCATTCTGAATAACCGATTCGACGATAAGTCGAAGATGAAGACGGTGGTTGAAGACCGGAAGTCTTCACATCGTTTGGATAATTACTGACGATCCTGATTGGGCTGTACACCCAAGAGGATGGAAATAGTTGGTGGTCGTCCGGACGTACTTGGAGATGGATGGATATGCGAGGAAAGTGCCTCCGGTTTCGTTCAGACCCAGAACGAACTTGTAAATGGATTGTGTGTCTGACATTGGATTTTATTCTATGTTGATTGATTTCTGTTAAATATATATCTGTTTGGCAGCGGAGAATTTATTCTCTTGCTTAACGCCCTTCTCTGAGACGTACGAGCTTAGAGGTTATATATCGATAGATATCAATCGCATGGCATGAATTGCCTGTGTGGCATACTGAGATGCAATGATCAAGGCTTCTGTTGAAAAGAAAAGTCTTGTGGTTGATGATCAAAGCACGCCTACGTGGCAGCTTTGTGTATAACGTGAATTCGCGAGCATCACACCTCGGTATGAGTTAAAAACGGGATACGGACCGCTGGGAGAGCACGACGTTTCTTTCTAGCTTTGGTGGTGTCAGTGACTTACCAGCCCTGACATTTATATACTTTTCACCTTTGTGGTTGTTGGAATGAGGCGCCTCGATTATAGGTCTGTAAGGACCGGGAAACGTGTGTTCAGGAATAACTAATCCTCTAACGTAAGTGAGGACCGACCCAGCCGCATCCAGGGTTGCCCAGAGTGCGTAGCCCTGAGGCATTTGCTAGAGTGTCTCGAGCGCGGAGAGGATCTTGCCCCTTGCCTCGACTCATGACGGAAACCCAATTTCCAATACGTGTATTGCGGCTTTATTTGTAGAGCCTAGTATGGCGACATGATATATGGTACCCATGCCGTCTATGATTTATATTTATGATTGAAAATGTTTTGACACTATACACTTATTATAGTATCAAATGATTTGTTTCAAACGTACCAAGCATGTTTGGCTACTATAAGGGAAAACCCTATCCTCCGGCTTGCATTGCATTGTGTGATGGGACCTGGTGTAACACCCCACCTCCGCTAGGGTCACTCTTTCGGGGGCACTAGCTTCTGGGGGGCGTTAGAACTGGGTAAGCATGCATAATGATATATCAAGGCAGAACAAGAACATAAATACATATGTAAAACAGAGTAAACAGCGGAATATCTCAAACCATCTCAAAACAAGTTTAGTACATCATAAAGTCAACTGCCAAAATAAACATGTCTAGTACATCATAAACAGAAATACTGAAATACATAGTGCTATCCCCAAAATAAAGATGATAAACCATAGCGAGCTCAATGTCCAAGCATACATGAGCTATCCAGCAAACAAGCAAGCGATCCAAGCTAAGCACCACTATTCCCTCCCTGAGAACCTGGGGGGGGGGGGAAACGGAAGAAAAGAAGCGAAAGAAAACAGGTCAGTCAAAAAGACTGGTAAGCCCTACTACGATCAGTCTATAAACTAATAAAGCTAACATCATGATGGAAACTGAGATGAACATACTGGCAATAGATAAAGGTGTCATCACATAAAGAAGATTAAGCTTTGCACCACAGTGTACTAGCAAACTAACATGACAGGTATTGATCCCTCAGCCCAAAACTTTGGCCCAATAACATGAAGTGACCTTAATACAAGGTCCAGCCCAACGGTCTAGTCGATCGGCTCCCTACAAACCTAACACGTTAAGTGTTGGTGCCCATACGGCCCACATATGGTTGTAGTCAGACTGTGCCGGGTCCACCTTCGGGTGTATCAAGCCCTCGGGTGCCAACCCCAGACACCTAAGCAATAATGCACAGTCTAAACCTACTGGTACCCGTGCCTCGAGTTTGTCCAACACCGGACTACGTGCACGTCCGTAGCCCGCCTGGACCCGCACCGCTGTACCACTCATCCGTCGCTTTGGTCGCTTACATCCGTCCAGTAATCGTGCCCCCGCCCTAGCCTAGTCCTCTAGGGTTGTGAATGATACCCAACTGGGATTACTGCTGGAACAGACCACGTTGCTAGGGTTTTCTAAGAGGGTTAAGTGTGGTTTAACCCCTCACTAATCATGGATTAAATTAGTTAAGTGTAACCAACAGTTCACCACTTAACCCCATTTAATCCCTTGTATTCCCCAAAATCGGTTAAGTATTAGTGGGCCATGACTTAACCTTAATCATGAGGCATTAATTAATTTAATGCACCCAACCTCTCACATTAGACCTTGTTGTGGCTACTAGTTAGGCCAGGCGGGTCCGGGTAGGTTTACACCACAACTTAGTCTAACCTCGGGTTTCACGTGCCACATGACCAACTACTCACATTGGGTCCTATTGCTTGTAGCCACTAGTTAAGCCGGTTGGTTCCGGGTAGGTTTATGCTACAAGCTCAACCCAACCTCGAGTTGGCCACACTTATGTTTTCTAAGTGTCATGTCCACTTTATTTTCAAAACATCATTACAAGTTTAACAAATACTTGGGTAGACCTAACTTAATAGGTAAATTCCCAAGGGGTAGACCTAACTTAATAGGTAAATTCCCAATCTTATATTTTCATGTATTTTAAGTTTTACCCAAACCCCCCAATGTCATTCTATCGCTTACATATTCGTTATAACGCATAAAGGATAGAAAGAGGGAACTTGGCACAACATACATGATGAATCTTACATATCATAATAAACATGCATAACATGTTGGACTTGCATAACTTAGCATAGTGAACTTGCATACACATGCATAACTTGTCAAACTTGCAAATCATGGCATAGTGAACTTGCATAAACATGCATAACTTGTTAAACTTGCAAATCATGGCATAGTGAACTTGCATAAACATGCATAACTTGTTAAACTTGCAAATCATAGCATAGTGAACTTGCATAAACATGCATAACTTGTTAAACTTGCAAATCATAGCATAGTGAACTTGCAAAAACATGCATAACTTATTAAACATGCATAACATAGCATAGTGAACTTGCATAAGCATGCATAACTTATTTAACATGTATAGCATAGCATAGTGAACTCGCATAAGCATGCATAACTTATTAAACATGCATAACATAGCATAGTGAACTCGCATAAGCATGCATGACTTATCAAACTTGCATAAATCCCAACTTTCATCACATATTAACTTTAGAGTTTCTAAAATGAAGGTAAGAGGGCTTACAAATATTATGAAGACACAAATCCACTAATAAAGATTGAGAAGCCCTTTATGCAAGCATATAAAAACCCAAAACAAAGCTCCAATTAACAAAAATCCCAAAAACTCTAGCTTAGCAAATAAAACTTGCAACTTGATGATGTATGCAAGCTAATGATCATTCATACAACTTAGAAATGCTTGTATGAACATCATAATCTTCATAGGAATGATTTATGAAGAGGTTGGAGGCTAGGGTTTTTAGGTGGAGGCCATTTGAGAAATCAATTTGACATAGTTTGGTTGCTAGATTGAATAATGAGGTTTTAGGGTAGGATTAGGGTCTTATTTATAGAAGATTAGAGTGTTTTTAGCCCTAGGATTAACCCTAGGTTAGTTTAGGTCCGTCAGATTTCGGAACTCTCTAGAACCAAGCCACAAGACCAGACCCAAATCAAAAATGGTGCGCCAGGCAAAACTGCCCGGCCACCCCGTGTCGACAGGGCTGTCGACAGGGCAGTCGACACCCTTAGACCCCTGTCGACATGCCTGTCGACTTGGGGTCTTGGCGGGAGTTTTTCCCGCTGACGCCAGTTAGCCCTAATCCTTGTTTTTAATTTAAAATTTAAATCTGTTTTTATTATGGAAATTTCTGAAAACTTCCATGGGCCTTAACTGGGTCATACGGACTCCGATTTTCGAAAACTCGGACTCTATTTCGCGTATTTTTCCGAGACGAACGCAATGGCATAGCCCGTTTCCCTTGATTCAGATTTTTAAATTAAATTCTGCCTCGATTTGTGTTATAACAGGTTATTGAAAATACGGGTTGTTACATTCTCCTCTCCTTAAAGGATTTCGTCCCCGAAATCTTCAAGTTAGGAAGAACGTATCCTACCATCCAATCATCCATCTACTCAAAGCATCATCCACGAGCAATCATTGTCCTTACAAGATTCTAAATGTTGTATGAACATATGCAAAGGTGTGTGTATATGTACTTATCTAATGCAAAGATCAATGCAAAATATGTTAGTGAAATGTATCCACATGTATGCAATTCCTAACAAAATGTATAATATCTATATGTGTGCACATAACATACACCCATATGCAACATCCATGTGATAACACACTTTTTTCATCCATGAATAAGCATATACACTCATGCATATGCAATATGAGGAGTGTGCGAGCCGATCTAGTGCCTAATGTGTATCATGCATCCACGAGTAACCACTTGCAAACACTTGCAACCACTTGCAACCATCAAACATAACATGTCTCAAACACATGTTTCATCCAAAGGGTTTCTTCCTAAGGTTCTCATGACAAGATTAACACGCTAAACTAGATAAATATGGGTAGCAAAGAGAAAGATATGCTAACAAAAGGAAAGAGATTGAGAGTGTACCCTCAAAAAGGAATGGATAAAGCCCACGCATCTTCTCCTCGGTTTCCCAAGTTGCGTCTTCTTCGGCTTCACCCCATTGAACCTTCACCAACTTGACCTCTCGATTCCTTAGCTTCTTGGTCTCCGTCCCCAAGATACGAATCGGAGCTCTCCTCAAGGTAGCTTCTTTCTCCACTTCCACATCTTCCAAAACACTTGGCTCCACAATCTCTGCTGATTTATGCAAACACTTCCGGAGATGCGAGACATGAAAAACATTGTGTACTCCGGCAAGCTTCTCGGGCAACTTCACTCTATAAGCCATCTGCCCGATCCTTCAACAATGGGGAATGGTCCAACAAATCTCGGGGCTAACTTCCCAACGGCTCCAAATCGGACCACATTCCGCAAAGGAGAAACCTTCACGAAAACCATATCCCCTACATCAAACTCCAAATCGGATCTTCGCTTATCAGCATAGGATTTCTGTCGGTCTTGGGCCGCTTTCATCCGTCTTCTAATCAACTCGACCTTCTCGGATGTATCTCTGATCATATCAGGCCCAAGTATGAGCTTATCTGTGGTCTCCCACCAACATGTAGGTGACTTGCACGGCCTCCCATATAGAGCTTCAAATGGTGCCATCCCTATGCTTGCCTGATAACTGTTATTATATGCAAACTCAACAAGTGGAAGATGGTCTTCCCAAGTACCACCAAAATCCAGAATTCAAAGCCTCAACAGATCCTCGAGTACTCTATTCACCCTTTCGGTTTGACCGTCCGTCTGTGGGTGATAAGCAGTACTCAGATTCAACCTCGTACCCAAGGCCTCCTGCAAGCTATTCCAGAACTGACTTGTAAAGATTGGGTCGCGGTCACTGACAATACTAGAAGGGACTCCATGAAGTCTCACAATCTCACGAAGATATACAGACGCTAGCCAAGACGCTGTCCTCTTGCTCTTCACCGGAATAAAATGAGCACTCTTCGTAAGTCTATCCACAATAACCCAAATGCTCGTATTCCCTTTCCTTGACCTTGGAAGCCCATCAATAAAGTCCATGGAGATACTCTCCCACTTCCATAGCGGAACGTCCAGAGGGTGCAATAGCCCACCGGGCTTTTTCGACTCGGCCTTAACTTGCTGGCAAATGATACATCTAGAGACAAACTCCGCCACATCCTTCTTCATCCCAGGCCAAAAGAAAATACGCCTCATATCTTGGTACATCTTATCCCCGCCTGGATGTATAGTCAACTTAGAGCGATGCGCTTCCTCCAGAACTTTTCTTACTAAATCTTCTATCATGGGGACACATAACCTTCCATCTCTCCTTAGCCAACCCTTGTCATCAATAGAATATCGAGCGAGATGGCTAGACGTCTCTCCTCGAATCAGCTTATCCATAATCTCAACTATCTGAGGGTCTTCCTTCTGCGAAGCCCCAACTTGATCCAGAAGGGTAGGCCTGAGCTCAAGAGATGCTAAAGAACCGGTCATCGACTCAACTGCCAAAGAGAAATCAAAGGTTGCCAAGAACTCTAAATTCTTCATCTCAACAAATAGAGGACTTAGTGTCAACCTTTTTCTGCTCAACGCATCCGCTACAACATTCCCCTTACCAGGGGTATAGGCTATATCAAAATCGTAGGACGCCAAGAATTCCATCCACCTTTGCTGCCTCAAGTTCAGATCCTTCTGCGAAAAGAGATACTTCAAAGACTTATGATCAGTATACAGCTCAAATCTCTCTCCCAGAAGATAATGACGCCAAGCCTTGAGTGCATATATTATCGCTGCCAGCTCTAGATCATGAGTGGGATAATTCTTCTCATGCACCTTAAGTTGCCTACCACCAAAACATATAGCTTTGCCTTCTTGCATCAGAACGGCGCCCAATCCCGTGTCACAAGCATCAGTGTACACGGTAAACATCTTACCACCATCGGGTAAAGCTAGAACTGGTGCTGAGGTAAGGGCTCTCTTGAGTCTCTGAAAAGCAAGCTCACAATCCATATCCCAAGCAAAAACTAAGTTCTTCTTCGTCAACTTAGTAAGAGGAGCGGATATCTTTGCGAAGTCCTTGATGAACTTTCGGTAAAACCCTGCAAGACCTAGAAAACTTCTCACTTCGGTTGCATTCCTTGGAGTCTTCCAATCCTGAACCGCAACCACCTTAGCGGGATCCACCGCTAAGCCTTGCTTGGATACGATATGCCCAAGGAATCTAACTTCCCTTCTCCAAAAGTGACACTTGGAGAACTTGGCCTTTAACTGATGTGCTCTAAGCGTATCCATCACCTCTACAAGATGCCTCGCGTGCTCTTCTTCATCCTTGGAGAAGATCAGAATATCATCCACAAAGACCACGACAAACTTGTTCAAGAACTCTCGAAACACCCTACTCATCAAGTCCACGAAATACGCGGGTGCATTCGTCAAACCGAACGGCATAACAAGCCATTCAAAGAATCCATCTGGAGTTCTGAATGCAGTCTTGTCTATACTATCTTCAGCCACTCTGAGCTGATGAAATCCAGTAGCAAGATCAAGCTGAGAGAAAACAGAAGCACCGACAAGCTGGTCAAAGAGATCATCGATCCTCGGTAATGGGTGTCTGTTCTTCTTAGTCAGCTTATTCAACTCTCTATAGTCCACACAAAGTCGAAGAGAACCATCTGCCTTAGTAGCAAACACCACAGGCGCTCCCCATTCGGATATACTTCGTCTGATGAAGTTCTTCTCAAGCAACTCCTTTACTTGCTTGTTGAGCTCCCGTCTCTCACGCGGAGCCATGTGCCGAACGGGCAAAGAAACAGGCTTAGCATTATCCACCAGATAAATGCGAAAATCAATCTCTCGTTTAGGGGGCAACCCCATAACTTCTTCAAAAACATCTGGATAATCTCGGACCACCCTTACAGACTGAAGGGCTTCCTCTGACGAGTCGAGAGATTCAAGATAGCACAACATGACGGGATCCTTCGGATTGCATGAAATCTCTAGGGTGTTGCCAAGGCGAGTCACAAGCCTCACAACCCTATGCTCACAATCAAGAATGGCTCCGTATCTGGACAGCCAATCCATGCCCAATATCAATCCGTATCCCCTAAAACCAAGAACATACGCACTACACAAGAACTCTACACTGAGTATAGAGATCCTTAGATCCTCACATATCATAGATAGATGAGCAGAACCCCCAATGGGATTCGAAACACAAACGGGATCATCCACTAAGCTAGTACTAAGGTGCAAACTATCGACAAGATTAGATGAAATAAAGCTATGTGATGCACCAGAATCAAACAAGGTACGAACTGGAAGATCGGAAATATAAACAAAGTTCTCAACAGAAACACTACCTCGATCGGGAACTGGAGCGGTATTGAGAGCATGAACTTGCCCTCCTGAAGGTCCAGCCTGCCCTTTCTTCTTCGGACATTCCTTGCTGAAGTGTCCAGTCTCACCACAGGAAAAACATCCACCACTAAGCTTCCTTTTCTTCTTCCTACAATCCTTAGCAAAGTGTCCAGGCGCACCACAGTAATTGCACTTTCCCTTGCCTTTGTTGTTGTTCCCCTTCTTGTTCTTGCTCTGATTCCCCTGACTGCTTTGACCACCTTGATTGCCTTTACCCTGAGAATCAGTCTTCTTTGCTTGAGTATCACTCGACTTGACCTCTTTCTTTCCATCACCCTGAAGTAGAGCCATATCGACCAAACTCTCGAAAGTAGCTCCATGCGGAATATGTGACATCGCCAAGCCCTGCAGCGGCTCATTCAACCCTCTAGCGAATCGAAGAGCCTTCTTCTCAGGAGTGTTTACCATATCTAAACCAAAACGGGCCAGCTGATTAAACCTGTTCACATACTCCTTGACAGACATATCACCTTGCTTTAATGCAATGAACTTCTCCATCTGTAAATTCGCCTCAGCAGCAGATAAAAACTTGGCCACAAATCTAGTCCTCAAATCGGCCCAAGTCTCGACGGGCCTTGTCCCATTGGTGACCTCCCACCAATAGGCTGCTTCGTCCTTCAAAAGCCACACTGTCAATAAGATCTTCCTCTCGTCATCAATCCCAAAAATAGCAAACAAGTCCTCAGTGTCTTTCAGCCAATTCCTAGCTTCAACAAAAGATTCCGTGCCTAGGAAATTCTTGCCTCCCATCGCCTTGAAGTCTTTACAAACCTTTGTGAACTCAACCTGAGGATGCTGAGGGGGAGGAGGAGGAAGAGGAGCCTCAGCAACTGGAGGGGGAGGAACAGGAACCACCGGAGGAGGGACATTAGGGTGAGGATTCTCAACTACAGGAGGAGGAGTGGGAGTAGGGTTTGCGGGGCCGGCTACCGCCCTAGCTTCTAGAAGTCTCCTATACCAGAGTGGTACGTTTACTCCATCCGGGATGGCAAGATTTTCAGCCATACTGAAACGAAAGATAAGATAAGATTAGGTCAAGGGAACGAAGGATAACGCTAATGGCTTTTTGGGGAATAGCCTTTTAAAATACTAGACTTTTCTTTGGAAAATACTTTATACTTGTTTTGAAAATAGTTTTTCAAAAGTCTTTTAAAAACTTTTTGTTCTTTCTTGTAAACCATATGCTCTGATACCAAATTTGTAACACCCCACCTCCGCTAGGGTCACTCTTTCGGGAGCACTAGCTTCTGGGGGGCGTTAGAACTGGGTAAGCATGCATAATGATATATCAAGGCAGAACAAGAACATAAATACATATGTAAAACAGAGTAAACAGCGGAATATCTCAAACCATCTCAAAACAAGTTTAGTACATCATAAAGTTAACTGCCAAAATAAACATGTCTAGTACATCATAAACAGAAATACTGAAATACATAGTGCTATCCCCAAAATAAAGATGATAAACCATAGCGAGCTCAATGTCCAAGCATACATGAGCTATCCAGCAAACAAGCAAGCGATCCAAGCTAAGCACCACTATTCCCTCCCTGAGAACCTGGGGGGGGGGGGGGAAACGGAAGAAAAGAAGCGAAAGAAAACAGGTCAGTCAAAAAGACTGGTAAGCCCTACTACGATCAGTCTATAAACTAATAAAGCTAACATCATGATGGAAACTGAGATGAACATACTGGCAATAGATAAAGGTGTCATCACATAAAGAAGATTAAGCTTTGCACCACAGTGTACTAGCAAACTAACATGACAGGTATTGATCCCTCAGCCCAAAACTTTGGCCCAATAACATGAAGTGACCTTAATACAAGGTCCAGCCCAACGGTCTAGTCGATCGGCTCCCTACAAACCTAACACGTTAAGTGTTGGTGCCCATACGGCCCACATATGGTTGTAGTCAGACTGTGCCGGGTCCACCTTCGGGTGTATCAAGCCCTCGGGTGCCAACCCCAGACACCTAAGCAATAATGCACAGTCTAAACCTACTGGTACCCGTGCCTCGAGTTTGTCCAACACCGGACTACGTGCACGTCCGTAGCCCGCCTGGACCCGCACCGCTGTACCACTCATCCGTCGCTTTGGTCGCTTACATCCGTCCAGTAATCGTGCCCCCGCCCTAGCCTAGTCCTCTAGGGTTGTGAATGATACCCAACTGGGATTACTGCTGGAACAGACCACGTTGCTAGGGTTTTCTAAGAGGGTTAAGTGTGGTTTAACCCCTCACTAATCATGGATTAAATTAGTTAAGTGTAACCAACAGTTCACCACTTAACCCCATTTAATCCCTTGTATTCCCCAAAATCGGTTAAGTATTAGTGGGCCATGACTTAACCTTAATCATGAGGCATTAATTAATTTAATGCACCCAACCTCTCACATTAGACCTTGTTGTGGCTACTAGTTAGGCCGGGCGGGTCCAGGTAGGTTTACACCACAACTTAGTCTAACCTCGGGTTTCACGTGCCACATGACCAACTACTCACATTGGGTCCTATTGCTTGTAGCCACTAGTTAAGCCGGTTGGTTCCGGGTAGGTTTATGCTACAAGCTCAACCCAACCTCGAGTTGGCCACACTTATGTTTTCTAAGTGTCATGTCCACTTTATTTTCAAAACATCATTACAAGTTTAACAAATACTTGGGTAGACCTAACTTAATAGGTAAATTCCCAAGGGGTAGACCTAACTTAATAGGTAAATTCCCAATCTTATATTTTCATGTATTTTAAGTTTTACCCAAACCCCCCAACGTCATTCTATCGCTTACATATTCGTTATAACGCATAAAGGATAGAAAGAGGGAATTTGGCACAACATACATGATGAATCTTACATATCATAATAAACATGCATAACATGTTGGACTTGCATAACTTAGCATAGTGAACTTGCATACACATGCATAACTTGTCAAACTTGCAAATCATGGCATAGTGAACTTGCATAAACATGCATAACTTGTTAAACTTGCAAATCATGGCATAGTGAACTTGCATAAACATGCATAACTTGTTAAACTTGCAAATCATAGCATAGTGAACTTGCATAAACATGCATAACTTGTTAAACTTGCAAATCATAGCATAGTGAACTTGCAAAAACATGCATAACTTATTAAACATGCATAACATAGCATAGTGAACTTGCATAAGCATGCATAACTTATTTAACATGTATAGCATAGCATAGTGAACTCGCATAAGCATGCATAACTTATTAAACATGCATAACATAGCATAGTGAACTCGCATAAGCATGCATGACTTATCAAACTTGCATAAATCCCAACTTTCATCACATATTAACTTTAGAGTTTCTAAAATGAAGGTAAGAGGGCTTACAAATATTATGAAGACACAAATCCACTAATAAAGATTGAGAAGCCCTTTATGCAAGCATATAAAAACCCAAAACAAAGCTCCAATTAACAAAAATCCCAAAAACTCTAGCTTAGCAAATAAAACTTGCAACTTGATGATGTATGCAAGCTAATGATCATTCATACAACTTAGAAATGCTTGTATGAACATCATAATCTTCATAGGAATGATTTATGAAGAGGTTGGAGGCTAGGGTTTTTAGGTGGAGGCCATTTGAGAAATCAATTTGACATAGTTTGGTTGCTAGATTGAATAATGAGGTTTTAGGGTAGGATTAGGGTCTTATTTATAGAAGATTAGAGTGTTTTTAGCCCTAGGATTAACCCTAGGTTAGTTTAGGTCCGTCAGATTTCGGAACTCTCTAGAACCAAGCCACAAGACCAGACCCAAATCAAAAATGGTGCGCCAGGCAAAACTGCCCGGCCACCCCGTGTCGACAGGGCTGTCGACAGGGCAGTCGACACCCTTAGACCCCTGTCGACATGCCTGTCGACTTGGGGTCTTGGCGGGAGTTTTTCCCGCTGACGCCAGTTAGCCCTAATCCTTGTTTTTAATTTAAAATTTAAATCTGTTTTTATTATGGAAATTTCTGAAAACTTCCATGGGCCTTAACTGGGTCATACGGACTCCGATTTTCGAAAACTCGGACTCTATTTCGCGTATTTTTCCGAGACGAACGCAATGGCATAGCCCGTTTCCCTTGATTCAGATTTTTAAATTAAATTCTGCCTCGATTTGTGTTATAACAGGTTATTGAAAATACGGGTTGTTACACCTGGGTCTTATAATAGCTTCATTTTTCGAAAAAGCATTGCGTTGTTTATTCTATGCACTGGTATTCTTGGGAGGAAACCCGTTCGGTGTTATACGGCGTGGTCCCTTGAATCACTCTCTTTTAAAGTAAATGTTTAAATAACTGTTTTAGTTCTCACACCAGTCACATGACTGACATGGAGTTTATTGTTTTAACCTAAACTCTGGGTGCCCCTATTTTCCGTACGGGCAGCTAGTAGTTTTGGTTTTGTAGATTTATATTCACAGGATTCTGGTTTACAGCTGGAATGATATCCGGAAAGCTCTTTATCCGTATATCAACTTCAGTTGTGCTTTGTATTATTTTCCGCTGCTATGTAATTTATTGTAATCTCTGATATTTCTCGAATGTAATTTATTCACTTATACTCTGTATATTCTTGTATTTGATGGGATTGTTGTAATAACAATGAAATGTTCTTCCGTCTGCGTTCTATTTTGTCTTGTCCTCACAGTAATTCGTTCTTTCTCATCTCTTCGGAGACCGGGGAAGTTCGGGTCTCTACAGCCTGGGTGATTGATCAATGATCGATCTGGTCGGAAACATAACGTGCTGGTGGGTGGCGACGGTTTTCGGGTGGAAGAGATTTGCAATGCACGTGCACCAGTGTGCAAGACGTGCACATCTGAAGAAGGGTGCAATATCATCAGCAGTAAAAAAAGGGTAGGAAGGGTCGCCAAATATTTGTTGCGCTGATCGAACATGGGTTGTACCAGGCCCAAGAAAATTTACCATAATTCTTTTCCTTTGGTTTTTGCTTCACTGGCAACACAAGAAACAACATGGGGAGGAGATATAGGAAAGAGGGAGTGGGCTAGTTAATGCGTATAATCATTGGGTGGTTGGGCTTGGGATGGGCCCAGTTTTAAGTAAATGAAGAAATTTAAAAGAGTAAAGTATGTTTAAATTAATTTGAGTTTAATATATCTTAACATATATGCAAGTATCTATATATACAATATATGGGCTGTTGAATTTGGGATCGGCCCATTTCAGTTGAAAAGAAAAGAAATAAATTTGTTTTAAGTTATAATCCTAATATCAATAATATATATATATTTTAGAACTATATATATATATTAATGGATATTTGTATAAGCTAGATCAATTACCTATGATCAACTAGTTTTGGTTCGTTCATGTGTAGTTGAATCAGGTCAGTGGTATATATAATAACTCGACGCAATTAATGAGTTTTAATTAAAATAATTTATTAAATAATTAATGGTGAATTAATACTAAATAACATTTAAATGTAATAAAACATAAATTCAGTCTGAACTAAATAAATGCGTAGACTACTAATTAACAATGATCACTAAATACAGTAAAAAACTTTATTTCAATCAATTGGTGATTTCCTTAGTTATGTTTAATTACATTATCGTAATTTTATATTGACATCAGGCAGTGGAAATAAACACCGCTCCACTATTAGTTGAATTGTTTGGACACCCTGTTGGCAGAAATAAACACCGTTCTGCTATTATGTCAATCTAGCGTATTTTATCAGTTAATATATGTTTTTGAGTTATTATATTATCAATTGATAATATAGAATTGTATTTACATAACTGTTGTGCAAATTGGGTTAACAACTTGAATGTCGTCGAAATTGTTATATATATACCGTTGGAGCTGCTAAGCCATTTTTTGTAAGGTGACGCAGAAATATACTCGAGTTTGATAATTGAATTTAAATTGTTTTTAAGAAACAATTTAATGGATTAATTTAAATTAATTATATTATCAATTAAAAAAGAAAAGATTGGTTATAATCATTTTAAACCATTTGTTTTCTTAACTGAATTATGAGAAGTTAATTAGCTTTTAAATTAACAGTTTTTGGGTAAAGATAATGGTATAGTGAAATAGCAGTTTAAATTTGGATAAATTATCTAAAAAGAATGTTTTAAACTTAATGAAGTAAATTTTAAAGATAATTTAGTTAAAAAAGGAAAGGAAACAAGTCGATCATTTGGATTAAATTCCCCTGATTTAATATCAAGATAAATTGATGAATGGTTTCAAAATAACAACATTGTTTTGAAATGATTTAAGATTTGAAAATCAAATTGGATTTACCAATTCTTGTTTGTCGAATATTTTGGATATCGAACTTCTACGAATCTGGACGATAAGAATGATTTCAACTCAAAGTCTGAGAGGTAATTAAAACATCCCAACTTGAACGATTTCACTATTATCCGATAAATCGAATTAGCTTGTGTTCAAAATGAGTGTTGGAGTTGAATGTCATTTCAGTTTTGAAATGGATATTCGAGAGTGAAATTATCACGTAAGATTGATAATAAGAATTTATTGGTTAATTAATAATTATGTTTCACATCAATTTGTATACAAAGTTGATATTCAAATGTCAGATTTATTTAAATAAAGCTTAGCATATCCAACGGAGTTAAATCAATTTACTTTATTTTTAATTTGATAGTTAAATCACCGACTATCAACTTTGGACCTTTCCGTTATCGTTTTCGAAGAGACCGGAATCTAAATTCCACTTCGACTCGATATATACGTTTCAAGTCCGAAATTATTTAAGACCATTGAAGATGGAGTATCGCAAGGGTTGTTCTGTCAATCCTATGTAGAAATTGCCTAAGATGGATTTATAGATTAGTGCCTTTGATTTGTCCAATCTCAGGACAACTTGTATGAACGAGTGTATAACATAGTATGCTTAAGAAATTGCGTAAGTTGATCTCTTTAAACATACTTACGTTTGATGGCGGAGGAATTCGTTTCTCTTAGCTTTATACTCGGGATATTCTTGGGGAAATCAATTTGTGATTTGGTGGGTATGACGATGTGGCATTCGAAGTGAATGAAGACGTGTAATATCCAAAAGTTAGTTTAGCCTCAAGCCTCACAACCGAGAAATGACAAAAATCGGGTAGGCAACATGGCTATGTCGGTCGCTCCCATTAGGGTGTATAATCACCTATCTAGAGAAATGTAATAATCCGGAAATCTAGGCCAATTTAAAATTTTTATTTTGGCAATTTTAGTGAACTTTGATTATTTAAAATGAATTATTTTAAATAATAACAACGAGAAATTTATTTTGAATGGAATTAGAACGTATATATTTATTCGAATCGTCGTTAGAAAATAAATAATTTATTTTAATTATATAACGAGCCTGGAAAGGCGCGATAGTTCGAAAATTCGATTTCAAAGTTCAAATGAATGTACAGGATTCAAAATAAACCGAATTTTAGTGAAACCAAAAATATTAGAATCTATTTGTGAATATCTTTCCAACGAATCCGAAAAATTGAAATTTCATAGCGGGAATCAAAAGTTATGCCCAGTTGAAATTTCAAAATAGTCGCTATGGAATTCAGACCCTTAAAAATGGGAATTTTGCAAACGATCTCGGTTTTCGACGAAACCACTTTTGTTGGATCCGTGATGTCAAATTATTGCTAGGTTTCAAAATTAGTAATTTTCTGAATCAATATGTGAGTGTGGCAAAGGAAAACGCGTTTTTACCAGTTCAGTCGATTTTAATCGACTGGAAAATGGACATTTTTCAAACGGTCTCAGAATTTGACGAAACTAGTTTTGTTAGGACCGTATCGTCAATACGAAGCCAGAAAACATTTTTTGGGAATTTTTCTAGTTAGTATGTGGCCCCGGTAAAATAAAATGTGCGTTCAAATTCAATATATAGAGTTATATTTTGATTTTGATGAAAACTGATTGAAACAGTCGAATCAGCCAGTGAAACATATCCCATTGTGTTCGGAGTGGGGGTAATTAGCTATGGACGACAGTCGGTGGGTTCGATTTCGAGGTCGAAATAAAAAGTACCTTTTTGAAATTAAATAATTAAATAACATATATTAATCAACCCTCTACCCCTACTTAACCCTTCAGGCCCACCTTCCTTTTCGTTTTCAACTGAAAAAAAAACGAAAAAAAGGGAAGAAGCCACCGGAAGAAACCCCCCTCGAGCACGCGGCCGACAGGACTCCCCCCCTCCTCTTGCTCGACCGCCGAGCCCCCCAATCCCGTTCGAAACCCCCCTGTGCCTGAGCAGCCGTGGCCACCAATGGCCCCACCCCGACCACGCCTCCGGTGAACCCAGTCCCTCCTCCTCAAGTCGCACCCCCTCCTCTGGAAAACCCCCACTCCCTCTTGAAACCGCTGTAAGTCTTTTTTTTTTTTTAGTTTAATTTATTTTAAATACCTATAGTTTTGGTTAATTAAAAAGCAGTAAATGGATTTTTAAAAAAAATATAAAGGTGGGATTTTTAGCATATAGAAATTAGTTTTTTATGATAATAGAAATTATATTTTTGTGTCAATAAAAGTTAGATTTTTATGCTAATCAAAGATATGATTTTTATTAGTAAAAAGTTATGATCTTTCATTAGAGGAAGATTAGATTGCTCATGATAGAAAAACGTGATTTTTTGTTGATATTAAAATTTGATTTTTATTATGAAATATAAAAGTTTTGATTTATTTTAAATAACGAAAAGTTTGATTTTCAAATAGCGAAAGGTATAAAGATACGATTTTTATCATTAGAAAAGAAGTGATTTTTTTTTAGATATGAAAAGTTCATATTTTTATACGGTAAAAGTTATGGTTTTTACTTAGTAAAAGATTTGATTTTTAGCGAAGTAAAAATACGATCTTTATACATAGAAAGCGAAGATAAAAATATTTTTTTTTTCCATATCGGTTTGTGAAGTAAAAATTAGATTTTTCCATATCGGTTTGTGAAGTAAAAATTAGATTTTTCCATATCGGTTTGTGAGGAAAAATATAATTTTTTATAACAAAGTAGCGAATTAAAAATATGATTTTATAGAGAATATAAAAATGTGATTTTTATGTATGTAGTGTATACGGACGACGAAAATGACAAAAGGCGAACACGATGAAGATTTCCTACATATAAAGAGTCGAGGCGTTTGGTTTAGCTAGTCGGTGAGAACTCCTCACTTTTATTTTAATTTCTAGTTGAAATATATACTAGGATGCAGACGGTGTTTAGTAGCACCCGACACCAGTCGTCCACAGACCATGGACGGCTTGTATGCCTGTTTGTTTGATTTTGATGTGTAGTTGATTGTGCGATGTGATGTGAAATGAAATAAAATATTTATATAGTTAAAAATATTTTATAGTTGAAAATAGAATTTTTAACGTGTATTTAAAATGAAATAAATATAAACAAATTGGACGATTTGTTTATATACACATTTGACTGATATTGATTGGGACAATAAATTTTACACATCGCCCAACTGCACAAATAAAATTTGTGTTTGATTGTTTGAAACCCCACACGGGTATTGGGATGATATATGACATACACTAATCCCAATAATTAGTTGTATGTCGATCGATTGATTGACAGACTGTTATGAGCGTTAAATATTTATATTTGATGCTTATACAGTGTAGAATGCACTTTGGATGATGGTTGATTATTTGTCATTGTTGATATATACATGTGTTGTGTGGAAATCCATTGAAATAAAATCTATGGTAACTGATTGGGCCTCATTCCAGTTTTGAAATAGAATATTTGAAGAGAAATATTTGAGAAGAAATATTTGAAACGAAATATTTGAATAGAATATTTAAAATAGAAACATATAAGGCCGTGTTGATTAGATATGCGCTATTTTGACGCGAACGATATTTATATCGATTATATTCGTTTTTATAATGAATATTGAAAAGTGATTTCAAAATCGAATATTTTGAAATGAAATTCGAATTAAATTGAATTGAAACGAATTAGAAATCGATTTGAATTGAAATTAATTTGAAATGAATTCGAATTGAAAATGAATTCGAATTGAATTGAATTTGAATTGAAATCAATTTGAAATGAATTCAAATTGAAAATGAATTCGAATTCAAATTGAATAGAAATGAAATTCGAATTGAAATGAAAACGAACTGAAATTGAGTTAAAATCGATTTGAATTGAAATCAATTTGAAATGAATTTAAAACGAATTTATAAGGAAAAATTCAATTTTGATTTGAATTTGAAATGAAGTTGAAATCGTTTCGAAAACGAATTTAAAACGATTTATAAAATACGTTTTAAAAATGAAATCCACGAAATATGTGTAATATATATATATATATTATATATATAATGGCCTGAATAGAATGCGCCGCGCAACGGTAGTTCGCGAATTTCGACCACTGACTTCGAATGGATATTACGGGTGATCCGACCGTCAGATTCTCCTAAAAACGGAACCGTTGGGTTCGTATCGAAAAGAGCTTTCTAACGAATATTAGAAATTAGAAATCTAACGGTTGGATTTGGAATTTTGTCCAAATCAAATTTGGAAAAGGTCGCTGTAAGTTGTGAAAACCCGTAACTTCCCCGTAAAGGAAAACCGCGGATAGTTCGAGAACAAACCACAACAGAACGCATACAGAAGAACATTTCATTGTATATTACAACAATGCATCAGATTACAAGAATATACAGAGTACAAATGAATAAATATTACACAGAAATATCAGAGATTTAAATTACATTTAAATACATTACATAGCAGCGGAAAATAATACAATACACAACTAGAAGTAGATATACGGATACAAAGCTTTCCGGATATCGTTCCAGCTGTAAACCAGGATCCAGTGAATATAAATCTGCAAAACCAAAACTACTAGCTGCCCGTGTCAAAATAAGGGCACCCAGAGTTTAGGTTAAAACAATAAACTCCAGGTCAGTCATGTGACTGGTGTGAGAACTAAAACAGTTATTAATCTTTATTTTCAAAGTTAGGTAAATCAAGGGACCACGCCGTATAACACGGAACGGGTTTCCTCCCAAGAATACCAGTGCATAAAAAAAACAGCGCAATGCTAAAATAAAGAAAAATGAAGCTGTTATAAGACCCAGGTCCTATCACACAATGCAACGCAAGCCGGCGGATAGGGTTTTCCCTTATAACAGCCAAAGAATGCTTGATACGTTTAAAACAAATCATTTGATACTATTATAAGTGCATAGTGTATAAAGCAACTTCAAATCATAAGTATCAATCATAGGCGGCATGGGTACCATATATCATGTCGCCATATATAGGTTTACAAATAAAACCGCAAATGTCACGTATTTGGAAGTTGGATTTCCGTCTATGAACCGAGGCTAGGGGCAAGATCCTCAACCGATTCGAGACTGCCTAGCCCGAGTCTCAGGATCAGAACGCATCGACCCTTGGATCGTCAGGGCCGGTCCACACGGAGTGGATTAAAAATGCCTGAGCACTACGTTTCGCCGCCCTTTGGGGCGTAAGCGAGCCAACGAATGACTCCATCGGACCCGGATCGTCCGATCTAACCGAGGCGCCTCGCAACAGCAACAACCACATAAGTCAAACTCGTCAGGGCGTGTAAAACCACTGACGCCACTTTTAGCTAGGAGGAAACGTAGGCCCTCCCTGAGGTCCGTCTCCCGTTTTTGGTTCATACCGGGGTACGAGGCTCGCGGATCAACGCTACACAAAGCTACGCCACAAAGGCCGTGCTTTGATCATCAACCACAAGACTTTGCTTTTCAACAGAAGCCTTGATCATTTGCATCTTAGCATGCCACACAGGCAAACCATCCTATGCAACCGATATCAGTCACACATAATGAAATCCGATGTCAGACACGCAGTCCATTTACAAGTCCGTTCTGGGTCTGAACGAAACCGGAGGCACCTAGTACCCCGCATATCCATCGATCTCCAAGTACGTCTGGACGATCACTAACTGTTTCCATCTTCTTGGGTGTACAGCCCAATCAAGATCATCAGTAATTACCCAAACGACGTGAAGACCTCCGGTCTTCGACCATCGTCTTCATCTTCGACTTATCGTCGTATCAGTTATTCAGAATGGGATAAACCCGGTCTTTCCGAATAACTCGCGTATATTTTAAATAAGTGTTACACAAACACAACATACGCCTCATTCCAATTCGTTAGTCACTAACCGTAAATTAATCAAGAGAATAATTTCCCAAATATAAACCCCGAAGGCCGAAACCAACATCAGATCAATATCCAGAAAACCATTCTGCTTGGCTAACCGACAGTTAGTTTCTAAATTTCACATTCATAGGGAAAGGTTCCCATTAATTTTATCAAAGATAAATTCCTTGAATTTATTCTTTAATATACTTTTGAATATCAATTCAAACTAGTCGGGGTTAGCGAACCTTACCGAAGTAATCATTTGTTTTAATTTCCCAATCCCAACCTATTCATCCCATGAAGTAAAACTGGTTATACTTCATATCTAACACCACGGTGTTATCGGTAAATTCAATTACCATTTCACGTTCAAATCTAATTAAAGATTTAACTATCGCCTGGAGCAAAACTGGTGATACTCCATTTCGATTATTTCAATCTAATTAAAGATTCATTAAAACTCCACTTAGTTTTAATCTTCGACTGGGTTAAAGAATCGGTGTCATTTAAAACACGGTTCACGATAAACCCTAAGTCACATTCATTAATTATCGGGTTAAAGAACAAGTGTTGTTTAAAACACTGTTCACGATAAACCCAAAAATCAATATCAATTCAATTCCAATTAAATATTATTTAATTGGTACACTTCATTAAATCTAAATAAAAAGATTTAATCTTTTCTCAACTGGGTTCAAGAACAGTGTTAGTGAAGACACTATTCACGACAAACCCAAATCATATTTGATATTCAATACAAGGCCCTGAATAGAAAATATCCCGGCTTATTTTCAATATCAAATTCTACGACCAACAAATATCGTATTGGAAATAACGATATATATATCTATCTTTCGAATTTCCATAACAACATCTGTATAGTCACGAAATCCAACATCGAAATATTCCGAAGACAATTTCGATTCAAATCCATTCCAATGCAATCATTGGAAATTTTGGTTATTTTTAAAACCCTTTTCGAATTCAATTTATTTATTTAAAAATAAATAGAATTATAATTCTAGTTCAAAACTAGTTCATTTCGATAAAAATCTATTTTTATCTTTTCAAATATGGAGTTTTTCATCCAAATTTTCCCCAAATCATTTCTTATGATTTTACACAAATTATTACTATTTTTAATAATTTTATCAAGGCCCGTACAGTCGATTTCCATCAATGGCCATCGAACTGCACTTACAGCGACCTTTTTCAAATTTGATTTGGACGTATCTCCAAATCCAACCGTTAGATTTCTAATTTCTAATATTCGTTAGAAAGCTCTTTTCGATACGAACCCAACGGTTCCGGTTTTAGGAGAATCCGACGGCCGGATCTCCCGCAATGTCCGTTTGAAATAAATGGTCGAAATTCACGAACTGCCGCGGCGCGGCGCGTTCTATTCAGGCCATTATATTATATATATAATATATATATAATATATACTTCGTCGATTTCTATTTAAAACGAATTATATAAATAGTTTTAAATTCGTTTCAAAAGCAATTTCAACTTCCATTTCAATTCAAATCAAAATTGAATTCTTCTCTATAAATTCGTTTCAAAATTCATTTCTATTCAATTCAAATTTCAATTCAATTTGAATTCATTTCAATTCGCTTTCAATTCAATTCATTTCGAAATCGTTTTCAATCCAATTCATTTCGAAAACGTTTTCAATTCAATTCATTTCGAAATCGTTTTCAATTCATTTCATTTCGAAATCGTTTTCAATTAATTTCATTTCGAAATCGTTTTCAATTCATTTCATTTCGAAATCGTTTTCAATTCATTTCATTTCGAAATCGTTTTCAATTCATTTCATTTCGAAATCGTTTTCAATTCATTTCATTTCGAAATCGATAAATCGATATAAATATCGTTCACGTCAAAATGGCGTCAATCTAATCAACACGGCTTCATAAATTTCTATTTTCAAATATTCTACTTCAAATATTTCTTTTTCAAAATAGTTGTTATTATCAAAATATTTCGTTCAACACATGACCAATCTCAATGAGTGAGTACTGTCAACACATGAACTTTTATTTTATATCGATAAAGGTGCAAATTTTATTACTAAAATATTTCGTTCAACACATGACCAATCTCAATGAATGAGTACTGTCAACACATGAACTTTTATTTTATAATATTCTTTATTTTTCAAATTGGAATGAGGCCCAATCAATTACCATATAAAGTTAATTATATGGATTTCCATACAACACATGTATATAATAGCATTGAAAAATAATCAACCATCAACCAAAGTGCACTACACTGTATAAGCATCAAATATAGATATCTAACGCTTATAACAGCCTGTCAATCAATCGATCGACATATTTAATCAATCAGGATGAGTGAACTGCATATTTCATCCTAACACCCGTGTAGGGTTTTCAAACAATCAAACAAATATTTTATTTGTGCAGTTGGGCGATGTGTAAAATTTATCGTCCCAATCAATGTCCTTCAAATAGGTGTACATAAACAAACCGTCTGGTTTGTAAATGAATATTTATTCATTTCACATTCACGTTAAAAATTATATTTTTAACGACAAAACATTTTATTCCAACATATGAATCTCTATTCAGTTCATTCTTTAAATAAAATGATATTTTTATTTTTCTAACTTATTTTAGAAAATTTCGGCGGCATAACGACACGATACTAGAAACGGGACAAGGCCTAGCCTTATCCCCGGTCTAGTGAAGGCCCACGCCATTCGCACATCAATCAAATCAATCTCATCTCACCAAACAATTCAATTCAAACAAATAATTCAACTAATCTATGCAACCAAACAAACAAGTCCATGGTCTGTGGACGATTGTGTCGGGTGCTACTAAGCACCGTCTGCATCCTAGTATATATATATAACTAGAAAAATTAAATTGAAAGGTGAGAAATTCTCACAGATAGCTATCCTAGCTCCACGGCACTTCATTGATAGAAATCTTCATCGCTATCGCATCTTCGTCGTCTTCGTTGCCCGTAGCCACTACATATGTAAAAATCGAATTTTTGACTTCGTTATTCAATATATAAAAATCGAATTTTTAGTTCGCTATTCAATATATAAAACTTGAATTTTGACTTCGCTATTCAATATATAAAAATCGAATTTTTCTTATGCTATTCAATATATAAAAATCGAATTTTTCTTATGCTATTCAATATATAAAAATCGAATTTTTCTTATGCTATTCAATATATAAAAATCGAATTTTTCTTATGCTATTCAATATATAAAAATCGAATTTTTATTTCGTAGTTCTATAGATAAAAATCATATTTTTTTTTATTCTTCTACCCAATAAAAATTTCGCTTTTCCTATTTTAAAAATATGATCTTTCCTATTCTAAAAACCCGATCTTTTCAATTTTAAAGTTCAAACCTTTTTCTAAAAATCAGTTTTTACTTTTATTTTAAAATCAGTTTTAAAATCTTATAAAATCAGTTTTAACTTCTAAAACAAAATCAGTTTTAACTTAATTAAAATTTCAGTTTTAACCTAATTAAAATTTCAGTTTTAAATCCTTTATAAAATTTCAGTTTTAAATCCTTTATAAAATTTCAGTTTTAAATCCTTTATAAAATTTCAGTTTTAAATCCTTTATAAAATTTCAGTTTTAAAGTAAAATAAAATAATAAAAAAAAAAACAGGACTTACCGAGGGGGGGGCTGATGTCGGGTCGGCGCTGCGTCGGAGGCAGGTGGCTCGCGGAGGGCGTCGGAGCTGGAGGAGTGCGGCGCTGGTATGGTGGCGCCATCGTGCTCCGATGGCTCGATTCGGGGCTCGCGCGATTCTACAAAAGGGGTAAAGGGTTCTAGAGGCGGGAACGAGGAGGGGGAGAGGTCTCGACAGCGGGTGGCGGCCTTGAGGCACGCGCCTCCAGCGCGGTGGCGCTCTCCTGGCGGACGACGGAATCGATGGCGAGGGGCTCAGAAGAATCGGGTTTGACCTAGGGGCAAAGTGGAATAAGGGTTTGACAGAAAATCTCCTTATATATAATATTTTTTTTTTTTTAAAGTTCTTTTAATTTGAAAATCCTTTTGTTCGTTCATGCTAACTCCAATCAGAACCTAGCGACTGCCGTCCCCAGCTAAATACCCCCATTCTGAACACAATGGGACAGGTCTGGTGAGCCAACTCGACTGTTTCGATCAGTTTTCGTTCGAATTAACATTTAAATCACTATATTGAATTTTAAACGTACATTTCAAATTACCGGGGTCACATACTAACTAGAAAAATTCCATAAAAATATTTTCTAGCTTCGTATTGACGATACGGTCCCAACAAAACTAGTTTCATTGAATTCTGAGACCGTTGGAAAAATGGCCAATTTCCAGTCGATTAAAATCAACTGAAACTGGTCAAACGCGTTTTCCTTTGCCACGCTCACATATTGATTCGAAAAATTATGAAATTTGGAATGTAGCAATAACTTAACATCACGGACCCAACAAAACTGGTTTCGTCGAAATCCGAGGTCGTTTGCAAAATTGCTATTTTTAAAGGCCTTATATATATAAAAATATATATAAATTCCACAGCGACTATTTCTAATTTTAAACTGGACATATCTTATCATTTCTAAGATGAAATCTCAGTTTGTTCACTTCGTTACAAAGATATAGTTATACAGATTCAAATATTTCTTGTTTCGTTCAATTCTGACTTATAACGAATTCTGTATATTCATTTGAAATTAGAAATCGAATTTTCGAACTACCGCGCCATTTTCAATTCCTTTTATAATTATATATAATTATTATATATTCTAACGACGACGTATATAATATATACGTCGAATTTCAATTCAAAATAAATTTCTCGTCGATATTATTTAAAATATTTCATTTTAAATAATCAAAATTCGCTAAAATTGCCAAAATAAAAATTTCAAACTGGCTCGCATTTTACGGGTTGTTACAATCTCCCCCACTTAAAACTTTTCGTCCCCGAAAAGGAACAAAGTCGAAAGTGGTTTGATTATTCAGCTCTACATTCGATCTGGCTTCCATTCTCCAACTTTTCAGTTTCTGAGAATTTTCAAAATTTTCAAAAATTTGGCTAACACCCTAAATTTTCGAAA
Organism: Allium sativum; assembly: GCA_030737875.1. Taxonomy (NCBI): domain Eukaryota; kingdom Viridiplantae; phylum Streptophyta; class Magnoliopsida; order Asparagales; family Amaryllidaceae; genus Allium; species Allium sativum. The sequence continues at coordinate 214,700,426 of CM060916.1, read as the reverse complement.
AATTTCGCCATAACCTCCCCTGCAATGGGAGCATCGGGGAATTTCAAATAGCTTCCCCGGTCCTTCAGATCTCAAAAAGAAAAAGAAAAAGCCAAGCGGCTAGCCAATAGGCTCACAAAATCATCATCACCCAAACAAAACAGGAAATTATGTAGTAAACATGTACCTATTTGTCGGGCAAACAAATTTTATTCTCTGCTCTAGCCTCCTTGCTATGACCTGTTCAAGGATATACATGTATATGCAAGCAAATGCGACCAAATTTCAATACAATTCAATATTTGATCAAATTAGGCATAATGGTTCAAAATTATCAAACAATGAAACAAACAACCCAAACATCAATCAATTAGTGACTTTAACGTTTCAAATTGATAATTTTACTACATATAAAGAAAATCATGTTTTTGATGCCAATTCACAACAATGTACTCTAACTATATAAGTTTTGGTTCTCACACCAGTCTAATGGAAATATATAGAAAATCACACCTTCGAAACTCGAACATAAATGTTGATGATGCGATCGCTATCATCAATATCATCTCCGGGCGACTAGAGTGCGATGCTATATCTATCCAATATATTAAAACTTTGAATATACGTTTGCAAGGCGTATATGCAAATTCTTTATATACTGAATTGTCCAAAATCAATATAAATAAATAATCAAATACGAATAGTTGGTTTAAATTTTCAAAACAAAATTGGTTTTATTTTAAAAATATACTCTTCACACTCGTTCTAGGATACTACTGATCCCATCTCTAACGAGTCATTCTAATTGGATATCACTAATCCAATATCTGATGAATTCTTTCGTATGGTTCTAATGTGCCTTGTTCTCTGAGCTTTGTAAACCAAAGCTCTGATACCAACTGTGAAAACCCGTAACTTCCCCGTAAAGGAAGAATTTCGCTCGGTCCGAACCAGTCGCTAAACCGATCCAGGCCGTTCGAAACGCCCTATCGTTTGAGAACAGGACAAAACAGAACGCATACAGAAGAACATTTCATTGTATATTACAACAATGCATCAGATTACAAGAATATACAGAGTACAAATGAATAAATATTACACAGAAATATCAGAGATTTAAATTACATTTAAATACATTACATAGCAGCGGAAAATAATACAATACACAACTAGAAGTAGATATACGGATACAAAGCTTTCCGGATATCGTTCCAGCTGTAAACCAGGATCCAGTGAATATAAATCTGCAAAACCAAAACTACTAGCTGCCCGTGTCAAAATAAGGGCACCCAGAGTTTAGGTTAAAACAATAAACTCCAGGTCAGTCATGTGACTGGTGTGAGAACTAAAACAGTTATTAATCTTTATTTTCAAAGTTAGGTAAATCAAGGGACCACGCCGTATAACACGGAACGGGTTTCCTCCCAAGAATACCAGTGCATAAAACAAACAGCGCAATGCTAAAATAAAGAAAAATGAAGCTGTTATAAGACCCAGGTCCTATCACACAATGCAACGCAAGCCGGGGGATAGGGTTTTCCCTTATAACAGCCAAAGAATGCTTGATACGTTTAAAACAAATCATTTGATACTATTATAAGTGCATAGTGTATAAAGCAACTTCAAATCATAAGTATCAATCATAGGCGGCATGGGTACCATATATCATGTCGCCATATATAGGTTTACAAATAAAACCGCAAATGTCACGTATTTGGAAGTTGGATTTCCGTCTATGAACCGAGGCTAGGGGCAAGATCCTCAACCGATTCGAGACTGCCTAGCCCGAGTCTCAGGATCAGAACGCATCGACCCTTGGATCGTCAGGGCCGGTCCACACGGAGTGGATTAAAAATGCCTGAGCACTACGTTTCGCCGCCCTTTGGGGCGTAAGCGAGCCAACGAATGACTCCATCGGACCCGGATCGTCCGATCTAACCGAGGCGCCTCGCAACAGCAACAACCACATAAGTCAAACTCGTCAGGGCGTGTAAAACCACTGACGCCACTTTTAGCTAGGAGGAAACGTAGGCCCTCCCTGAGGTCCGTCTCCCGTTTTTGGTTCATACCGGGGTGCGAGGCTCGCGGATCAACGCTACACAAAGCTACGCCACAAAGGCCGTGCTTTGATCATCAACCACAAGACTTTGCTTTTCAACAGAAGCCTTTGTATATTTGCATCTTAGCATGCCACACAGGCAAACCATCCTATGCAACCGATATCAGTCACACAGAATGAAATCCGATGTCAGACACGCAGTCCATTTACAAGTCCGTTCTGGGTCTGAACGAAACCGGAGGCACCTAGTACCCCGCATATCCATCGATCTCCAAGTACGTCTGGACGATCACTAACTGTTTCCATCTTCTTGGGTGTACAGCCCAATCAAGATCATCAGTAATTACCCAAACGACGTGAAGACCTCCGGTCTTCGACCATCGTCTTCATCTTCGACTTATCGTCGTATCAGTTATTCAGAATGGGATAAACCCGGTCTTTCCGAATAACTCGCGTATATTTTAAATAAGTGTTACACAAACACAACATACGCCTCATTCCAATTCGTTAGTCACTAACCGTAAATTAATCAAGAGAATAATTTCCCAAATATAAACCCCGAAGGCCGAAACCAACATCAGATCAATATCCAGAAAACCATTCTGCTTGGCTAACCGACAGTTAGTTTCTAAATTTCACATTCATAGGGAAAGGTTCCCATTAATTTTATCAAAGATAAATTCCTTGAATTTATTCTTTAATCTACTTTTGAATATCAATTCAAACTAGTCGGGGTTAGCGAACCTTACCGAAGTAATCATTTGTTTTAATTTCCCAATCCCAACCTATTCATCCCATGAAGTAAAACTGGTTATACTTCATATCTAACACCACGGTGTTATCGGTAAATTCAATTACCATTTCACGTTCAAATCTAATTAAAGATTTAACTATCTCCTGGAGCAAAACTGGTGATACTCCATTTCGATTATTTCAATCTAATTAAAGATTCATTAAAACTCCACTTAGTTTTAATCTTCGACTGGGTTAAAGAATCGGTGTCATTTAAAACACGGTTCACGATAAACCCTAAGTCACATTCATTAATTATCGGGTTAAAGAACAAGTGTTGTTTAAAACACTGTTCACGATAAACCCAAAAATCAATATCAATTCAATTCCAATTAAATATTATTTAATTGGTACACTTCATTAAATCTAAATAAAAAGATTTAATCTTTTCTCAACTGGGTTCAAGAACAGTGTTAGTGAAGACACTATTCACGACAAACCCAAATCATATTTGATATTCAATACAAGGCCCTGAATAGAAAATATCCCGGCTTATTTTCAATATCAAATTCTACGACCAACAAATATCGTATTGGAAATAACGATATATATATCTATCTTTCAAATTTCCATAACAACATCTGTATAGTCACGAAATCCAACATCGAAATATTCCGAAGACAATTTCGATTCAAATCCATTCCAATGCAATCATTGGAAATTTTGGTTATTTTTAAAACCCTTTTCGAATTCAATTTATTTATTTAAAAATAAATAGAATTATAATTCTAGTTCAAAACTAGTTCATTTCGATAAAAATCTATTTTTATCTTTTCAAATATGGAGTTTTTCATCCAAATTTTCCCCAAATCATTTCTTATGATTTTACACAAATTATTACTATTTTTAATAATTTTATCAAGGCCCGTACAGTCGATTTCCATCAATGGCCATCGAACTGCACTTACAGCGACCTTTTTCAAATTTGATTTGGACGTATCTCCAAATCCAACCGTTAGATTTCTAATTTCTAATATTCGTTAGAAAGCTCTTTTCTATACGAACCCAACGGTTCCGGTTTTAGGAGAATCCGACGGTCGGATCTCCCGCAATGTCCGTTTGAAATAAATGGTCGAAATTCACGAACTGCCGCGGCGCGGCGCGTTCTATTCAGGCCATTATATTATATATATAATATATATATAATATATACTTCGTCGATTTCTATTTAAAACGAATTATATAAATAGTTTTAAATTCGTTTCAAAAGCAATTTCAACTTCCATTTCAATTCAAATCAAAATTGAATTCTTCTCTAAAAATTCGTTTCAAAATTCATTTCTATTCAATTCAAATTTCAATTCAATTTGAATTCATTTCAATTCGCTTTCAATTCAATTTGAATTCGTTTTCAATTCAATTCATTTCGAAATCGTTTTCAATCCAATTCATTTCGAAAACGTTTTCAATTCAATTCATTTCGAAATCGTTTTCAATTCATTTCATTTCGAAATCGTTTTCAATTAATTTCATTTCGAAATCGTTTTCAATTCATTTCATTTCGAAATCGTTTTCAATTCATTTCATTTCGAAATCGTTTTCAATTCATTTCATTTCGAAATCGTTTTCAATTCATTTCATTTCGAAATCGATAAATCGATATAAATATCGTTCACGTCAAAATGGCGTCAATCTAATCAACACGGCTTCATAAATTTCTAGTTTCAAATATTCTACTTCAAATATTTCTTTTTCAAAATAGTTGTTATTATCAAAATATTTCGTTCAACACATGACCAATCTCAATGAGTGAGTACTGTCAACACATGAACTTTTATTTTATATCGATAAAGGTGCAAATTTTATTACTAAAATATTTCGTTCAACACATGACCAATCTCAATGAATGAGTACTGTCAACACATGAACTTTTATTTTATAATATTCTTTATTTTTCAAATTGGAATGAGGCCCAATCAATTACCATATAAAGTTAATTATATGGATTTCCATACAACACATGTATATAATAGCATTGAAAAATAATCAACCATCAACCAAAGTGCACTACACTGTATAAGCATCAAATATAGATATCTAACGCTTATAACAGCCTGTCAATCAATCGATCGACATATTTAATCAATCAGGATGAGTGAACTGCATATTTCATCCTAACACCCGTGTAGGGTTTTCAAACAATCAAACAAATATTTTATTTGTGCAGTTGGGCGATGTGTAAAATTTATCGTCCCAATCAATGTCCTTCAAATAGGTGTACATAAACAAACCGTCTGGTTTGTAAATGAATATTTATTCATTTCACATTCACGTTAAAAATTATATTTTTAACGACAAAACATTTTATTCCAACATATGAATCTCTATTCAGTTCATTCTTTAAATAAAATGATATTTTTATTTTTCTAACTTATTTTAGAAAATTTCGGCGGCATAACGGCACGATACTAGAAACGGGACAAGGCCTAGCCTTATCCCCGGTCTAGTGAAGGCCCACGCCATTCGCACATCAATCAAATCAATCTCATCTCACCAAACAATTCAATTCAAACAAATAATTCAACTAATCTATGCAACCAAACAAACAAGTCCATGGTCTGTGGACGATTGTGTCGGGTGCTACTAAGCACCGTCTGCATCCTAGTATATATATATAACTAGAAAAATTAAATTGAAAGGTGAGAAATTCTCACAGATAGCTATCCTAGCTCCACGGCACTTCATTGATAGAAATCTTCATCGCTATCGCATCTTCGTCGTCTTCGTTGCCCGTAGCCACTACATATGTAAAAATCGAATTTTTGACTTCGTTATTCAATATATAAAAATCGAATTTTTAGTTCGCTATTCAATATATAAAACTTGAATTTTGACTTCGCTATTCAATATATAAAAATCGAATTTTTCTTATGCTATTCAATATATAAAAATCGAATTTTTCTTATGCTATTCAATATATAAAAATCGAATTTTTCTTATGCTATTCAATATATAAAAATCGAATTTTTCTTTTGCTATTCAATATATAAAAATCGAATTTTTATTTCGTAGTTCTATAGATAAAAATCATATTTTTTTTATTCTTCTACCCAATAAAAATTTCGCTTTTCCTATTTTAAAAATATGATCTTTCCTATTCTAAAAACCCGATCTTTTCAATTTTAAAGTTCAAACCTTTTTCTAAAAATCAGTTTTTACTTTTATTTTAAAATCAGTTTTAAAATCTTATAAAATCAGTTTTAACTTCTAAAACAAAATCAGTTTTAACTTAATTAAAATTTCAGTTTTAACCTAATTAAAATTTCAGTTTTAAATCCTTTATAAAATTTCAGTTTTAAATCCTTTATAAAATTTCAGTTTTAAATCCTTTATAAAATTTCAGTTTTAAAGTAAAATAAAATAATAAAAAAAAACAGGACTTACCGAGGGGGGGGGGGCTGATGTCGGGTCGGCGCTGCGTCGGAGGCAGGTGGCTCGCGGAGGGCGTCGGAGCTGGAGGAGTGCGGCGCTGGAATGGTGGCGCCATCGTGCTCCGATGGCTCAATTCGGGGCTCGCGTGATTCTACAAAAGGGGTAAAGGGTTCTAGAGGCGGGAACGAGGAGGGGGAGAGGTCTCGACAGCGGGTGGCGGCCTTGAGGCACACGCCTCCAGCGCGGTGGCGCTCTCCTGGCGGACGACGGAATCGATGGCGAGGGGCTCAGAAGAATCGGGTTTGACCTAGGGGCAAAGTGGAATAAGGGTTTGACAGAAAATCTCCTTATATATAATATTTTTTTTATTTTTTTTTATTTTTAAAGTTCTTTTAATTTGAAAATCCTTTTGTTCGTTCATGCTAACTCCAATCAGAACCTAGCGACTGCCGTCCCCAGCTAAATACCCCCATTCTTAACACAATGGGACAGGTCTGGTGAGCCAACTCGACTGTTTCGATCAGTTTTCGTTCGAATTAACATTTAAATCACTATATTGAATTTTAAACGTACATTTCAAATTACCGGGGTCACATACTAACTAGAAAAATTCCATAAAAATATTTTCTAGCTTCGTATTGACGATACGGTCCCAACAAAACTAGTTTCGTTGAATTCTGAGACCGTTGGAAAAATGGCCAATTTCCAGTCGATTAAAATCAACTGAAACTGGTCAAACGCGTTTTCCTTTGCCACGCTCACATATTGATTCGAAAAATTATGAAATTTGGAATCTAGCAATAACTTAACATCACGGACCCAACAAAACTGGTTTCGTCGAAATCCGAGGTCGTTTGCAAAATTGCTATTTTTAAAGGCCTTATATATATAAAAATATATATAAATTCCACAGCAACTATTTCTAATTTTAAACTGGACATATCTTATCATTTCTAAGATGAAATCTCAGTTTGTTCACTTCGTTACAAAGATATAGTTATACAGATTCAAATATTTCTTGTTTCGTTCAATTCTGACTTATAACGAATTCTGTATATTCATTTGAAATTAGAAATCGAATTTTCGAACTACCGCGCCATTTTCAATTCCTTTTATAATTATATATAATTATTATATATTCTAACGACGACGTATATAATATATACGTCGAATTTCAATTCAAAATAAATTTCTCGTCGATATTATTTAAAATATTTCATTTTAAATAATCAAAATTCGCTAAAATTGCCAAAATAAAAATTTCAAACTGGCTCGCATTTTACGGGTTGTTACATAAGTGCAGTTCGATGGTCGTTGATGGAAATCGACTGTACGGGCCTTGATAAAATTATATAAAAAAAATTGTAATAATTTGTGTAAAATCATAAGAAATGATTTAGGAAGAATTGGGATGAAAAACTCCATATTTGAAAAGATAAAAGTAGTTTTTTATCGAAATGAACTAGTTTTGAACTAGAACAATAATTTGTTTATTTTTAAAATAAATAAATTGGATTTGAAATGGTTTTGATAATAACCAGAATTTCCAATAATTGAATTGGAATGGATTTGAATCGAAATCGCCTCCGGAATATTTCGATGTTGGATTTCGGGATTATACAGTATTGTTATGGAAATTTGAAAGATATATTTATATCGTTATTTCCAATACGATGTTTGTTGGTCGTAGAATTTGATATTGAATATAAGCCGATATATTTTCTATTCAGAGCCTTGTATTTAATATCAAATGGGATTTGGGTTTGTCGTGAATGGTGTCTTCATTAACACTGTTCTTAACCCAAGTTGAGAAAAAGATTAAATCTTTTTATTTAGATTTAATGAAGTGTACCAATTAAATAATATTTAATTGGAATTGAATTGGTATTGATTTTTGGGTTTATCATGAATAGTGTTTTAAATAACACTTGTTCTTTAACCCAATAATTAATGGAATGTGATTTTGGGTTGTCGTGAACGGTATCTTCAATAATACTGTTCTTAGACCCAAAAGAATTAAGAAAATCAGAAACTAACTGGAGATTAGTTAAGCTGAATGGTTTCTGGGGTATTGATCTGATGTTGGTTTCGGCCTTCGGGGTTAATACTTAGGGAATTGCTCACTTGCTAATTTACGGTTAGGAACTGATTGAAATGTGATGTGATTTTGGGGTTTATCGTGAACCGTGTTTTAAAAGACACTGATTCTTTAACCCAGTTAAAGATTAAAACTAGGTGGAGTTTTAATGAATCTTTAATTAGATTGGAAAGATCGAGAATGGAGTATCACCAATTTTACTCCAGGCGGCAGTTAAATCTTTAATTAGATTTGAACGTGAAATGATAATTGAATTTACCGATAACACCGTGGTGTTAGATATGAAGTATGACCAGTTTTACTTCATGGGATATATAGGTTGGGATTGGGAAAATAAAATAAATAATTACTTCGGTGTGGTTCGCTGATCCCGACTAGTTTGAAGTGATATTCAAAGGAAGATTAAAGAATAAATTTAAAAGAATTTATCTTTGATAAAATTATTGTGAACCTTTCCCCTAAGAATGTGAAATTTAGAAACTAACTATAGGTTAGCTAAGATGGGTGGTTTCCTGGGTATTAGTCTGATGTTGGTTTCGGCCTTCGGGGTTAATACTTAGGGAATTGTTCTCTTACTAAATTACGATTAGTGACTGATGAATTGGAATGAGGCGTATGTTGTGTTTGTGTAACACTTGTTTATTATATACGCGAGTTATTCAGAAAGACCGGGTTTATCCCATTCTGAATAACTGATTCGACGATTAGTCGAAGATGAAGACGGTGGTTGAAGACCGGAGGCCTTCACGTCGTTTGGATAATTACTGATGATCTTGATTGGGCCGTGCACCCAAGAGGAGGGAATCAGTTGGTGATCGTGCAGACGTACTTGGAGATCGATGGATATGCGAGGTACAAGGTGTCTCCGGTTTCGTTCAGACCTAGAACGGACTTGTAAATGGACTGTGTGTCTGACATTGGATATCATTCTGTGTGATTGATGGATATTGGTTGCATGGTGTGGTTTTCCTGTGTGGCATGCTAAGATGCAAATGATTAGGGCTTCTGTTGAAAAGCAAAGTCTTGTGGTTGATGATAAAAGCACCGCCTGTGTAGCATAGCTTTGTGTAGCGTTGATTCGCGAGCCTCACACCCCGGTTGTGAACCAGAAACGGGAGAGGACATCAGGGACGACATGCATTTCTTTCTAGTTAGAAGTGGCGTCAGTGGTTTTACATGCCCTGACGAGTTTGACTTATGTGGTTGTTGCTGTTGCGAGGCGCCTCGGATATATCGGTGACTGTGTGAAGCCGATGGAGTCATTCGTTGGCTCATTTACGCCCCAAAGGGCGGGGAGACGCATTGTTCAGGCATTTTAATCCACATTGGTGGACCGGCCCTGACGATCCAAGGGTCACTCGAGCTCTGATCCTGAGGCTCGGGCTAGACAGTCTCGAATCGGTAGAGGACTATCTTTTGCCTCCGTTCACAGATGGAAATCCAACTTCCAATACGTGATGTTTCGATTTTAGTTGTAATCCTATATATGGCGACATAGTGGGATGGGGCGCTTATGCCGTCTATGACTGATACTTATGATTTGAAGTTGTTTTGTACACTATGCACTTATTATAGTATCAAATGATTTGTTTTAAACGTATCAAGCATTCTTGGCTATTATAAGGTAAAAACCCTATCCTCCTGCTTGCGTTGCATTGTGTGATGGGACCTGGGTCTTATAATAGCTTCATTTTTCTTTATTTAGCATTGCGCTGTTTGTTTTATGCACTGGTATTCTTGGGAGGAAACCCGTTCCGTGTTATACGGCGTGGTCCTTTGATTTACCTAACTTTAAAATAAAGACTAATAGCTGTTTTAGTTCTCACACCAGTCCCATGACTGACCTGGAGTTTATTGTTTCTACCTAAACTCTGGGTGCCCTTATTTTGACATGGGCAGCTAGTAGTTTTGGTTTTGCAGATTTATACTTACAGGATCCTGATGTACATATGGAACGATACTCGGAAAGCTCTGTATCCGTGTATTACTTCTAGTTGTGTATTGTATTATTTTCTATTGCTATGTGATGTATTGTAATCTATGATATTTATCGAATGTATTTATTCATTTATACTCTGTATATTCTTGTATTCTGATGGAATTGTTGTAATAAACAATGAAATGTTCTTCTGTATGTGTTCTGATTCGTCTTGTCCTCAAAGTAATTCGTTCTTTCTCTTCTCTTCGGAGACCGGGGAAGTTCGGGTCGCTTCAGCTGGTATCAGAGCTTTGGTTTACAATGCTCAGAGAACAAGACACGTTAGAACCAAACGAAAGAATTCATCAGAGATTGGATTAGTAATATCCAATGGGAATGACTCGTTAGAGATAGGATCAGCAGTATCCTAGAACGAGTGTGAAGAGTATATTTTTGAAATGAAAAGGAATTTTTATTTTGAAAATTTAAATCAATTATACGTATTTGATTATTTATTTATATTGAATTTGGACGATCCAGTATATATATACGTCTAATCCGCGTGTATTTGGAGTTTTAATATACTGGATGATTATAGAATCACACTTTAGTTGCCCGAGGATAATTCTGGTGACGTGGCACCATCGCCAGTAATTATTTTCGAGTTCCGATTGTGAGATTTCTATATATTTCCAATTGACTGGTGTGAGAACCGGAACTAGATAGGGCCTATTGTTATGATTTGCATCAATAATGTGATTTTTTGACTATGTATCAAAGTTATGTGATTGAAAAGATAATCAACTAATTGATTGCTGGTTGTATTGTTTGATTATTGTTTGATTAATTAAAATGTTGAACCTTTAGCCAAATTGCATCAAATAGTGAGTTGTATTGAAAATTTGTCGTATTTGCATGCATATACATGTACTTACATTGAACAGGTCATAACAAGGAGGCTAGAGAATAAAAATAAAATTGTTTGCCTGACAAATGGGTACATGTTTACCATAATTTACTGTTTTGTTTGGGTTTTGGATAATTTTATGATCCGATTGGCCTTTTCTTTTTATTTTGGATTGAAGAAGGCCATGGGAGGCTATATGAAATATCCTGAAGTCCCCGGTGCATGAGAGGTTATGGAGAAATTTTTCGAAAATTTAGGGTGTTAGCCAAATTTTTGAAAAATTTGAAAAGTTCTCAGAAACTGAAAAGTTAAAGAACTTAAGCCGTAATGAAAATAATGGAAGTTAAGTTGATTAGTAAACAGCTTTCGGCTTCGTTCCTTTTCGAGGACGAAAAGTTTTAAGTAGGGGAGATTGTAATAACCCGGAAATCTGGGCCAATTTAAAATTTTAATTTTGGCAATTTTAGTGAATTTTGATTATTTAAAATGAATTATTTTAAATAATAACGACGAGAAATTTATTTTGATTGGAATTATAACGTATATATTTATTCGAATCATCGTTAGAAAATAAATAATTTATTTTAATTATATAACGAGCCTAGAATGGCGCGGTAGTTCGAAAATTCGATTTCAAAGTTCAAATGAATGTACAGGATTCAAAATAAACCGGATTTTTGAAACCAAAAATATTAGAATCTATTTGTGAATATCTTTCCAACGAATCCAAAAAATTGAAATTTCATAGCGGGAATCAAAAGTTATGCCCAGTTGAAATTTCAGAATAGTTGCTATGAAATTCAGGCCCTTAAAAATAGGAATTTTGCAAACGACCTCGGTTTTCGACGAAACCACTTTTGTTGGATCCGTGATGTCAAATTATTGCTAGGTTTCAAAATTCATAATTTTCTGAATCAATATGTGAGCGTGGCAAAGGAAAACGCGTTTTTACCAGTTCAGTTGATTTTAATCGACTAGAAAATGACCATTTTTCAAACGGTCTCAGAATTTGACGAAACTAGTTTTGTTAGGACCGTATCGTCAATACGAAGCTAGAAAATATTTTTCGGGAAATTTTCTAGTTAGTATGTGGCCCCGATAAAATAAAATGTGCGTTCAAATTCAATATATAGAGTTATATTTTGATTTTGACGAAAACTGATTGAAACAGTCGAATCAGCATGCGAAACATATCCCATTGTGTTCGGAGTGGGGGTAATTAGCTATGGACGACAGTCGGTGAGTTCGATTTCGAGGTCGAAATAAAAAGTACCTTTTTGAAATTAAATAATTAAATAATATATATTAGTCAACCCTCTACCCCTACTTAACCCTTCAGGCCCCCCCTTCCTTCTCGTTTTCAACGGAAAATTAAAAAAAAGGGAAGAAGCCGCCGGAAGAAACCCCCCTCGATCGAACCGCCGGAAGAACCCCCCCTCGAGCACGCGGCCGACAGGACTCCCCCCTCCTCTTGCTCGACCGCCGAGCCCCCCAATCCCGTTCGAAACCCCCCTGTGCCTGAGCAGCCGTGGCCACCAATGGCCCCACCCCGACCACGCCTCCGGCGAACCCAGCCCCTCCTCCTCAAGCCGCACCCCCTCCTCTGGAAAACCCCCACTCCCTCTTGAAACCGCTGTAAGTCTTTCTTTTTTTTAGTTTAATTTATTTTAAATATATATAGTTTTGGTTAATTAAAAAGCAGTAAATGGATTTTTTAAAAAAATATAAAGGTGGGATTTTTAGCATATAGAAATTAGATTTTTATGATAATAGAAATTATATTTTTGTGTCAATAAAAGTTAGATTTTTATGCTAATCAAAGATATGATTTTTATTAGTAAAAAGTTATGATCTTTCATTAGAGGAAGATTAGACTGCTCATGATAGAAAAATGTGATTTTTTGTTGATATTAAAATTTGATTTTTATTATGAATAATAAAAGTTATGATTTTTTTTAAATAGCGAAAAGTTTGATTTTCATATAGCGAAAGGTATAAAGATACGATTTTTATCATTAGAAAAGAAGTGATTTTTTTTAGATATTAAAAGTTCATATTTTTATACGGTAAAAGTTATGGTTTTTACTTAGTAAAAGATTTGATTTTAGCGAAGTAAAAATACGATCTTTATACATAGAAAGCGAAGATAATTTTTTTTTTCCATATCGGTTTGTGAAGTAAAAATTAGATTTTTCCATATCGGTTTGTGAAGTAAAAATTAGATTTTTCCATATCGGTTTGTGAGGAAAAATATAATTTTTATAACAAAGTAGCGAATTAAAAATATGATTTTATAGAGAATATAAAAATGTGATTTTTATGTATTTAGTGAATACGGAAGACGAAAGTGACAAAAGGCGAACACGATGAAGATTTCCTACATATAAAGAGTCGAGGCGTTTGGTTTAGCTAGTCGGTGAGAACTCCTCACTTTTATTTTAATTTCTAGTTGAAATATATACTAGGATGCATACGGTGTTTAGTAGCACCTGACACCCGTCGTCCACAGACCATGGACGGCTTGTATGCCTGTTTGTTTGATTTTGATGTGTAGTTGATTGTGCGATGTGATGTGAAATGAAATAAAATATTTATATAGTTAAAAATATTTTATAGTTGAAAATAGAATTTTTAACGTGTATTTAAAATGAAATAAATATAAACAAATCGGACGATTTGTTTATATACACACATTTGACTGATATTGATTAGGACAATAAATTTTACACATCGCCCAACTGCACAAATAAAATCTGTGTTTGATTGTTTGAAACCCCACACGGGTATTGGGATGATATATGACATACACTAATCCCAATAATTAGTTGTATGTCGATCGATTGATTGACAGACTGTTATGAGCGTTAAATATCTTTATTTGATGCTTATACAGTGTAGAATGCACTTTGGATGATGGTTGATTATTTGTCATTGTTGATACATACATGCGTAGTGTGGAAATCCATAGATTTCTATGGTAACTGATTGGGCCTCAAACCAGTTTTGAAATAGAATATTTGAAGAGAAATATTTGAATAAAATATTTGAGAAGAAATATTTGAAACGAAATATTTGAATAGAATATTTGAAATAGAAATATATAAAGCCGTGTTGATTAGATATGCGCTATTTTGACGCGAACGATATTTATATCGATTATATTCGTTTTTATAATGAATATTGAAAAGTGATATCAAAATCGAATATTTTGAAATGAAATTCGAATTAAATTGAATAGAAACGAATTAGAAATCGATTTGAAATGAATTCAAATCGAATTGAATTTGAAATCAATTTGAAATGAATTCGAATTGAAATTGAATAGAAATGAAATTCGAATTGAAATTGAATTGAAAACGAACTGAAATTGTAAAGACCCGTAACTTCCCCATGAAGGAAAGAGCGGATACTTCGAGAACAAGCCACAACAGAACGCAGACGGAAGAACATTTCATTGTATATTACAACAATTTCATCATATTACAAGAATATACAGAGTATAAATAATTATTACATTTCATAAAATATCAGAGATTACAATACATTTCATAGCAGCGGAAAATAATACAATACACAACTGAAGGAGATAAACGGATACTAAGCTTTCCGGATATCATTCCAGCTGTAAACCAGGATCCTGTGAATATAAATCTGCAAAACCAAAACTACTAGCTGCCCGTGTCGAAAATAAGGGCACCCAGAGTTTAGGTTAAAAGAATAAACTCCAGGTCAGTCATGGGACTGGTGTGAGAACTAAAACAGTTATTTAAAACTTTACTTTAAATCAGATATATCAAGGGACCACGCCATATAACACGGAACGAGTTTCCTCCCAAGAATACCAGTGCATATAACAAAACAGCGCAATGCTTTTTGAAAAAATGAAGCTATTATAAGACCCAGGTCCTATCACACAATGCAACGCAAGCCGGGAGATAGGGTTTTCTCTTATAATAACCAAAAATGCTTAGTACGTTTAAAACAAATCGTTTGATACTATAATAAGTGCGTAGTGTACAAAACAACTTCAAATCATAAGTATCAATCATAGACGGCACGGGTACCATATATCATGTCGCCATACTAGTTCTACAATTAAAACCGCAAATGTCACATATTTGGAAGTTGGATTTCCATCTGTGAACCGAGGCAAAAGATAGTCCTCTATCGATTCGAGACTGTCTAGCCCGAGCCTCAGGAACAGCCGCAACTGCCCCTTGGAGCGACAGGGCCGGTCCACCGATGTGGATTAAACTTAAACCCTGAACATGCGTTTCCCCGCCCTATGGGGCGTAAATGAGCCAACGAATGACTCCTTCGGACCCGGATCGTCCGATCAAACTGAGGCGCCTCGTAACACCAACAACCACATAAGTCAAACTCGTCAGGGCGTGTAAAACAACTGACGCCACTTCTAGCTAGAAAGAAACGCATGCCCTCACTGAGGTTCGTCTCCCGTTTTTGGTTCACCCCGGGGTGTGAGGCTCACGAATCAACGCTACACAAAGCGATGCCACAAAGGCCGTGCTTTGATCATCAACCACAAGACTTTGCTTTTCAACAGAAGCCTTGATCATTTGCCACTTAGGCATGCCACATAGGCAATTCACTCTATGCGTTTGATATCCATCAGTATATAACCCCTGAGCTCGTACGTCTCAGAGAAGGGCGTTAAGCAAGAGAATAAATTCTCCGCCTCCAAACAGATATATATTTAATAGAAATCAATCACACAGACTAAAATCCAATGTCAGACACACAGTCCATCTACAAGTTCGTTCTAGGTCTGGACGAAACCGGAGGCACCTAGTACCCCGCATATCCATCGATCTCCAAGTACGTCTGGACGATCATCAACTATTTCCATCTTCTTGGGTGTACAGCCAAATCAAGATGTAACAACCCGTAAAATGCGAGCCAGTTTGAAATTTTTATTTTTGCAATTTTAGCGAATTTTGAATATTTAAAATGAATTATTTTAAATAATATAGACGAGAAATTTATTTTGATTATAATTCGAACGTTTATATTATATACGTCGTCGTTAGAATATAAATAATTATATATAATTATAAATAGAATTGAAAATGGCGCGGTAGTTCGATAATTCGATTTCAAACTTCAATTGAATGTACCGGGTGCAAAACAATCCGGATTTTAGTGAAACCAAAAATAATGGGATCTAATCGATAATATCTTTCCAACGAATCCGAATAATCAAATTTTCATAGCGGGGATCAAAAGATATGTCCAGTTGAAAATTCTGAATAGTCGCTATGGAATTCAGGCCCTTAAAAATGGACATTTTGCAAATGACCTCGGATTTCGACGAAACCAGTTTTGTTGGGTCCGCAGTGTCAAGTTATTGCTAGGTTTTAAATTTCATAATTTTTCGAATCAATATGTGAGCGTGGCAAAGGAAAACGCATTTGACCAGTTTTAGTTGATTTTAATCGACTGGAAATTGGCCATTTTTCAAACGGTCTCAGAATTCAACGAAACTAGTTTTGCAATGACTGTATCGTCAGTACGAAGCTAGAAAATATTTTCCAGGAATTTTTAAAGTTCGTATGTGACCCCGGTAATTTGAAATGTATGTTTAAAATTCAATATAGTGATTTAAATGTAAATTTAACGAAAACTGATTGTAACAGCCGAATCAGCTTACGATACATATCCCATTGTGTTCGGAATGGGGGTAATACGCTATGGACGACAGGCGGTGGGCCTCGTTTAGAGGTCGTATGTAAAAGTCAACTTTTTCAAAAATAATAATAATAATAAAATAAATAAATAAAAACCTTTCTCTTCCTTTATCTCTGCCCCCCCGTTACAATCGATTTACAAATCAAAGGAAAAAATAATAATAATATCCCGATCCACAAATCGCGCTCAACCCCCCCCCCCCTCTTCCCCCGACGTCGATCACCACCACCCTAACCCCGTCGCCCATCCAGAACGGCGTCGCTCCTCCGATCACTCCCCCCTCCCACTCGCGAAAACCCTAGAGCCCCACAGCGGAGATCGACCTCGCCCTGGCCCTCTCCGACCATCAACGGCCATCCACCGCCTCCGCTGCTGTTCAGGAGCGCTAACACCCCCTTGCTCATCCGCCCAGCGACAGCTCAGACCACCTGCGCCTCCCCCTTTCGTTGTAAGTATATTTATATTTATATTTTTATATAATTTAATTTTATTTTCTGATTTTTTTAAAATGAAGGAACACGTATATTTTTAAGCAGTAAACTAATTACTGATTTTTAAAGAATTTATAAACTGATTTTATAAGATTTTAAAACTGATTTTAAAATAAAAGTAAAAACTGATTTTATAAGATTTTAAAACTGATTTTAAAATAAAAGTAAAAAACTGATTTTATAAGATTTTAAAAATGATTTTAAAATAGGATAAAAACTGATTTTAAAAAAAGTATTAAAAACTGATTTTTAGAAAAAGGTTTGAACTATAAATAGAAAAGGTTTAAACTTTAAAAAGAAAAAGGTTTTAACTTCAAAGAGAAAAAGATTTAAACTTTAAAATAGAAAAAGATTTAGACTTTAAAAAGAGAAGGGTTTGAACTTTAAAATTGAAAAGATTGGGTTTTTAGAATAGGAAAGATCATATTTTTAAAATAGAAAAGGCGAAATTTTTATTGGGTAGAAGAAATAAAAAATACGATTTTTATCTATTGAACTTCGAAGTAAAAATTCGATTTTTATATATCGAATAGTGAAATAAAAATTCGATTTTTATATATTGAAAAGCAAAGTAAAAATTCGATTTTTATATATTGAGAAGCAAAGTAAAAATTCAATTTTTATATATCGAATAGTGAAATAAAAATTCGATTTTTATATATTGAAAAGCAAAGTAAAAATTCGATTTTTATATATCGAATAGTGAAATAAAAATTCGATTTTTATATATTGAAAAGCAAAGTAAAAATTCGATTTTTATATATTGAAAAGCAAAGTAAAAATTCGATTTTTATATATTGAAAAGCAAAGTAAAAATTCGATTTTTATATATTGAATAGCAAAGTAAAAAATTCGATTCTTACATATGTAGTGAAAGCGGATAACGAAGGTGACAAAAAGGCGAGAACGACGAAGAATTCTGCAAAAGAAGAGTCAAGATGATTGGATAGCTATATGTGAGAACTTCTCACCTTTCAATTTAAATTTTCTAGTTATATATATATACTAGGATGCAGACGGTGCTTAGTAGCACCTGACACCCGTCATCCACAGACCATGGATGGCTTGTTTGTTAAATTGTTTGGTTGTGTAGATGATTAAATTATTTGGTTTGAATTGTGTGGTGAAATGAATTGATATGATTGATGTGTGAATGGCTTGGGCCTTCACTAGACCGGGGATAAGGCTAGGCCTCGTCCCGTTTCTAGTATCGTGCCGTTATGCCGCCGAAATTTTCTAAAATAAGTTAGAAAAATAAAAATATCATTTTATTTAAAGAATGAACTGAATAGAGATTCATATGTTGGAATAAAATGTTTTGTCGTTAAAAATATAATTTTTAACGTGAATGTGAATAAATAAATATTCATTTACAAACCAGACGGTTTGTTTATGAACACCTATTTGAAGGACATTGATTGGGTCGATAAAATTTTACACATCGCCCAACTGCACAAATAAAATATGCGTTTGATTGTTTGAAACCCCACACGGGTGTTGGGATGAAATTTGAAGTTCACTCATCCTGATTGATTAAATATGTCGATCGATTGATTGACAGGCTGTTATAAGCGTTAGATATCTATATTTGATGCTTATACAGTGTAGTGCACTTTGGTTGATGGTTGATTATTTTTCAATGATATTATATGTGTGTAATGCATGAAAATCCATATAATTAACTTTATATGGTAATTGATTGGGCCTCATTCCAATTTGAAAAATAAAGAATATTATAAAATAAAAGTTCATGTGTTGACAATACTCATTCATTGAGATTGGTCATGTGTTGAACGAAATATTTTAGTAATAAAATTTACACCTTTATCAATATAAAATAAAAGTTCATGTGTTGACAGTACTCATTCATTGAGATTGGTCATGTGTTGAACGAAATATTTTGATAATAACAACTATTTTGAAAAAGAAATATTTGAAATAGAATATTTGAAAATAGAAATTTATGAAGCCGTGTTGAGTAGATTGACGCCATTTTGACGTGAACGAAAACAATTTCAAAATGAATTGAATTGAAAACGATTTCGAAATGAAATGAATTGAAAACGATTTCGAAATGAAATGAATTGAAAACGATTTCGAATAGAATTGAATTGAAAACGATTTCGAAATGAATTGAATTGAAAACGATTTCGAAATGAATTGAATTGAAAACGATTTCGAAATGAATTGAAGTGAAAACGAATTCAAATTGAATTGAAAGCGAATTGAAATAAATTCAAATTGAATTGAAATTTGAATTGAATAGAAATGAATTTTGAAACGAATTCAAAACTATTTATATAATTCGTTTTAAATAGAAATCGACGAAATATATATTATATATATTATATATATAATATAATGGCCTGAATAGAACGCGCCGCGCCGCGGCAGTTCGTGAATTTCGACCATTTATTTCAAACGGACATTGCGGGAGATCCGACCGTCGGATTCTCCTAAAACCGGAACCGTTGGGTTCGTATCGAAAAGAGCTTTCTAACGAATATTAGAAATTTGAAATCTAACGGTTGGATTTTGAATTATGTCCAAATCAAATTTGAAAAAGGTCGCTGTAAGTGCAGTTCGATGACCGTTGATGGAAATCGACTGTACAGGCCTCGATAAAATTATTAAAAATAGTAATAATTTGTGTAAAATCATAAGAAATGATTTAGAAAGAATTGGGATGAAAAACTCCATATTTGAAAAGATAAAAATAGATTTTTATTGAAATGAACTAGTTTTGAACTAGAATTATAATTCTATTTATTTTTAAATAAATAAATTGAATTTGAAAAGGGTTTTAAAAATAACCAAAATTTCCAATGATTGCATTGGAGTGGATTTGAATCGAAATTGTCTTCGGAATATTTCGATGTTGGAATTCGTGATTATACGGATGTTGTTATGGAAATTTGAAAGATACATATTTATATCGTTATTTCCAATACGACATTTGTTAATCGTAGAATTTGATATTGAATATAAGCCGATATATTTCCTATTTAGAGCCTTATATTGAATATCAAATGTGATTTGGGTTTGTCGTGAATGGTGTCTTCACTAACACTGTTCTTGAACCCAGTTGAGAATAGATTAAATCTTTTTATTTAGATTTAATGAATTGTACCAATTAAATAATATTTAATTGGAATTGAATTGATATTGATTTTTGGGTTTATCGTGGACAGTGTTTTAAATAACACTCGTTCTTTAACCCGATAATTAATGAATGTGATTTTGGGTTTACCGTGAACCGTGTTTTTAAATGACACTGATTCTTTAACCCAGTCAAAGATTAAAACTAAGTGGAGTTTTAATGAATCTTTAATTAGATTGAAATGACCGAGAATGGAGTAGCACCAGTTTTGCTCCAGGCGATAGTTAAATCTTTAATTAGATTTGAACGTGAAATGGTAATTGAATTTACCGATAACACTGTGGTGTTAGATATGAAGTATTACCAGTTTTACTTCATGGGATGAATAGGTTGGGATGGGGAAATTAAAATAAATGATTACTTCGGTAAGGTTCGCTAATCCCGACTAGTTTGAATTGATATTCAAAAATAGATTAAAGAATAAATTCAAGAAATTTATCTTGGATAAAATTATGGGAACCTTTCCCTATGAATGTGAAATCAGAAACTAACTGTCGGTTAGCTAAGCAGAATGGTTTTCTGGATATTGATCTGATGTTGGTTTCGGCCTTCAGGGTTAATATTTGGGGAATTATTCTCTTGATTAATTTGCGGTTAGTGACTGATGAATTGGAATGAGGCGTATGTTGTGTTTGTGTAACACTTATTTAAAATATACGCGAGTTATTCGGAAAGACCGGGTTTATCCCATTCTGAATTACTGATACGACGATAAGTCGAAGATGAAGACGGTGGTCGAAGACCGGAAGTCTTCACGTCGTTTGGGTGATAACTGATGATCTTGATTGGGCTGTACACCCAAGAAGATGGAAACAGTTGGTGATCGTCCAGACGTACTTGGAGATCGATGGATATGCGAGGTACTAGGTGCCTCCGGTTTCGTTCAGACCCAGAACGGACTTGTAAATGGACTGTGTGTCTGACATTGGATTTTAGTCTGTGTGATTGATCTCTATTAAATATATATCTGTTTGGCGGCAGAGAATTTATTCTCTTGCTTAACGCCCTTCTCTGAGACGTACGAGCTCAGGGGTTATATATTGATGGATATCAAACGCATGGAGTGAATTGCCTGTGTGGCATGCCTAAGTGGCAATTGATCAAGGCTTCTGTTGAAAAGCAAAGTCTTGTGGTGATGATCAAAGCACGACCTTTGCGGCGTAGCTTTGTGTAACGTTTACCTCGCGTGTTTCACACCCGGTATGAACCAAAAACGGGAGACGGACCTCAGGGAGGACTTGCGTTTCTTTCTAGCTAAAAGTGGCGTCAGTGGTTTTACACGCCCTGACGAGTTTGACTTATGTGGTTGTTGCTGTTGCGAGGCGCCTCGGATTGATCGGTCGTTCTCGAACCGATGGAGTCATTTGATGGCTCGTTTGCGCCCCAAAGGGCGGGGAAACGTAGTGTTCAGGCATTTTAATCCACATCGGTGGACCGGCCCTGACGATCCAAGGGTCACTCGAGCTCTGATCCTGAGACATGGTAGGCTAGATTGTCTCGAATCGGTTGAGGACTATCTTTTGCCTCGGTTCATAGACGGAAATCCAATTTCCAAATACGTGACTTTGCGATTTTGATTGTATAACCTATATACGGCGACATAGTGGTATGGGGCATTCATGCCGCCTAGGATTGATACTTATGATTTGAAGTTGTTTTATACACTATACACTTATAATAGTATCAAATGATTTGTTTTAAACGTATCAAGCATTCTTGGCTATTATAAGGTAAAAACCCTATCCTCCGGCTTGCGTTGCATTGTGTGATGGGAACTGGGTCTTATAATAGCTTCATTTTTTTCTTTATTTAGCATTGCGCTGTTTGTTTTATGCACTGGTGTTCTTGGGAGGAAACCCGTTCCGTGTTATACGGCGTGGTCCCTTGATTTACCTAATTTTTAAAACAAAGAATAATAACTGTTTTAGTTCTCACACCAGTCACATGACTGACCTGGAGTTTATTGTTTTAACCTAAACTCTGGGTGCCCTTATTTTGACACGGGCAGCTAGTAGTTTCGGTTTTGCAGATTTATATTCACAGGATCCTGGTTTACAGCTGGAACGATATCCGGAAAGCTTTGTATCCGTATATCTCAT
This sequence comes from Allium sativum, assembly GCA_030737875.1. NCBI lineage: Eukaryota > Viridiplantae > Streptophyta > Magnoliopsida > Asparagales > Amaryllidaceae > Allium > Allium sativum. The sequence goes on along the minus strand of CM060916.1, from coordinate 214,677,845 downwards.
TCTAGTTGTGTATTGTATCATTTTCCGCTGCGATGTATTTAAATGTAATTTAAATCTCTGATATTTCTGTGTAATATTTATTCATTTTTACTCTGTATATTCTTGTAATCTGATGCATTGTTGTAATATACAGTGAAATGTTCTTCTGTATGAGTTCTGTTGTGGCTTGTTCTCAAACTATCCGACGCTTTCCTTTACGGGGAAGTTACGGGTTTTCACACAAGATCATCAGTAATCACCCAAACGACGTGAAGACCTCCGGTCTTCGACCATCGTCTTCATCTTCGACTTGTCGTCGTATCAGTTATTCAGAATGGGATAAACCCGGTCTTTCTGAATAACTCGCGTATATAATACGTGTTACAAAAACACAACATACGCCTCATTCCAATTCATCAGTCACTAACCGTAAATTAACAAGAGAATAATTCCCCAAATATTAACCATGAAGGCCGAAACCAACATCAGATCAATATCCAGAAAACCATTCTGCTTAGCTAACCGACAGTTAGTTTCTAAATTTCACATTCTTAGGGAAAGGTTCCCATTAATTTTATCAAAGATAAATCCTTTAAATTTATTCTTTAATCTACTTTTGAATATCAATTCAAACTAGTCGGGATTAACGAACCTTACCGAAGTAATCATTTGTTTTAATTTCCCAATCCCAACCTATTCATCCCATGAAGTAAAACTGGTAATACTTCATATCTAACACCACGGTGTTATCGGTAAATTCAATTACCATTTCACGTTCAAATCTAATTAAAGATTTAACTATCGCCAGGAGCAAAACTGGTGATACTCTATTCTCGATCATTTCAATCTAATTAAAGATTCATTAAAACTCCACTTAGTTTTAATCTTTAACGGGGTTAAAGAATCAGTGTCATTTAACAACATTGTTCACGATAAACCCCAAAATCACATCACATTTCAATCAGTCCCTAACCGTGAATTAGCAAGTGAGCAATTCCCTAAGTATTAACCCCGAAGGCCGAAACCAACATCAGATCAATACCCCAGAAACCATTCAACTTAACTAATCTCCAGTTAGTTTCTGATTTTCTTAACTCCTTTGGGTCTAAGAACAGTATTATTGAAGATACCGTTCACGACAACCCAAAATCACATTCTATTAATTATCGGGTTAAAGAACAAGTGTTATTTAAAACACTGTTCACAATAAACCCAATAATCAATACTAATTCAATTCCACTTAAATATTATTTAATTGGTACACTTCATTAAATCTAAATAAAAAAAGATTTAATCTTTTCCTCAACTGGGTTCAAGAACAGGGTTAATGAAGACACCATTCACGACAAACCCAAATCCCATTTGATATTAAATACAAGGCTCTGAATAGAAAATATATCGGCTTATATTCAATATCAAATTCTACGACCAACAAATATTGTATTGGAAATAATGATATAAATATATCTTTCAAATTTCCATAACAATATCAGTATAATCACGAAATCCAACATCGAAATAATCCAAAGACAATTTCGATTTAAATCCATTCCAATTCAATTATTGGAAATTCTGGTTACTTTTAAAACCCTTTTCAAATCCAATTTATTTATTTAAAAATAAATAGAATTTTAATTCTAGTTCAAAACTAGTTCATTTCGATAAAAATCTATTTTTATCTTTTCAAATATGGAGTTTTTCATCCCAATTCTTCCCAAATCATTTCTTATGATTTTACACAAATTATTACTATTTTTAATAATTTTATCAAGGCCTGCACAGTCGATTTCCATCAACGGCCATCGAATTGCACTTACAGCGATCTTTTCCAAATTTGATTTGGACATAATTCCAAATCCAACCGTTAGATTTCTAATTTCTAATATTCGTTACAAAGCTCTTCTCGATACGAACCCAACGGTTCCAGTTTTAGGAGAATCCGACGGTCGGATCTCCCGCAATATCCATTCGAAGTCAATGGTCGAAATTCGCGAACTGCCGCGGCGCGTTCTATTCAGGCCATTATATTATATATATAATATATATAATATATACTTCGTCGATTTCCTTTTAAAACGTATTATTTAGATCGTTTTAAATTCGTTTTCAAAACGATTTCAACTTCATTTTCAAATTCAAATCAAAATTGAATTTTTCCTTATAAATTCGTTTTAAATTCATTTCAAATTGATTTCAATTCAAATCGATTTTTAATTCAATTTCAATACGTTTTAAATTCAACTCAATTTCAATTCGAATTCATTTCTATTCAATTTCAATTCGAATTCATTTCTTTTCAAAATATCAGATTTTGAAATCACTTTCAATATTCATTATAAAATGAATAAAATCGATATAAATATCGTTCACGTAAAAATGGCGTCAATCTAATCAACACGGCTTCATATATTACTATATTCAAATATTCTATCTCAAATATTTCTATTTCAAATATTTCTATTTCAAATATTTCTTTTTCAAATATGGAATGAGGCCCAATCAATTACCATATAATGTTAATTATATGGATTTTCTACAACACATGTATACAATAACAACGATGAATAATCAACCATCATCCAAAGTGCATTCTACACTGTATAAGCCTCAAATATAAATATTCAACGCTTATAACAGTCTATCAATCAATCGATCGACATACACCTAAACAATCGGGATTAGTGTACGTCAAATATCATCCCAATACCCGTGTGGGGTTTCAAACAATCAAACACATATTTTATTTGTGCAGTTGGGCGATGTGTAAAATTTATCGTCCCAATCAATATCAGTCAAATGTGTGTATATAAACAAATCGTCTGATTTGTTTATTTTTATTTCATTTTAAATACACGTTAAAAATTCTATTTTTAACTATAAAATATTTTTAACTATATAAATATTTTATTTCGTCTCACATCACATCACATAATCAACTACACATCAAATCATACAAACAAGCATACAAGCCATCCATGGTCTGTGGACGGCGGGTGTCGGGTGCTACTAAACACTGTCTGCATCCTAGTATATATTTATAACTAGAAAAATAAAATTAAAGGTGAGAAGTTCTCACCGAGGGATCCACTCCGCCATTTCATTTTTCTGAACGGTTCAAATTTGGATTTGCTTTCTACCCGTTCCATCGCAACCTTTTTCACACTGTTCATATCAAAAATCATAATTTTAATATGATGTTTTATATATAAAAATCATATCTTTACATCGGTACTTCGTTATAAAAATTATATTTTTGTCTCGTTCTTCTTCTAATAAAGGTTATATTTTTATAACTCTACCTAAATAGAAATAATATTTTTATATCTTCTACCATATAAAGATCATATTTTTAATACTCTACTTATATAAAAATAATATTTTTATTCTTTCTCTAATATAAAAATCATATTTTTATTATCCTCCTTATATAAAAATTATATCTTTATCTTTCTACTATAATAAAAATTATATTTTTAACCTCTTACTAATATAAAAATTATATTTTTAACCTCTTTCTAATATAAAAATTATATCTTTCAAATATATACTTTCATATAAAAATTAAATTTTTATTATCATAGTTGTTTATACCAAAGTTTGATAGCATACATAGGAATAAAAATAAAAAGTAAACAGAAAAACTCACATTTGGGGTGTAAAAATCGGATTTTTGATGTTGGAGGGGGTTCACGGTTCAAACCAGGGCTGAGGAAGGGCGCGCCAGGTTAGGGGATGGTGGCACCGATGATGGGGTGGTCGGCCATGGGTCACGGTGGCGTTGCGGGTGCGATTCAGGTGGTGGCTCGGTTTTAGAGGGGGGGCACGGGTTTTTAGAGAGAAGGGGAAGAAGCTAGGGCGGCGGTGGTGCCAGGGAGGAGGAGGGGGAGTCGGCCGACGCGGTGGTGGTCTCTGGCGGGGTCCGGCAGTGAGAAAAAAGGGGGGCGATGGCGATTGAGCACGAGGGGGGGGGTGGTGGTTTCTGATTTGAACGGTTTTTTTCCTTTTGAGGAGTGGAGAGAGAAAGTGTAGGAGGGAGGGGTTTATATTTATATTTATTTTAATTTTATTTTATATTTCATTCCTTAGAGTTGACTTTTCGTTCGACTCCCAAATCGAGCCCAACGACTGTCGCCAATAGCTAATTACCCCCATTCCGAACACAATGGGATATGTATCGCAAGCTGATTCGATCGTTTCGATCAGTTTTCGTCAAGATCAACATATAACTCTATATATTGAATTTGAACGCGCATTTCAATTTACTGTGGTTACATACTAACTCGAAAAATTCCAGAAAAATATTTTCTAGCTTCGTATTGACGATACGGTCCTAACAAAACTAGTTTCATCGAATTCTGAGACCGTTTGAAAAATGGCCATTTTCCAGTCGATTAAAATCAACTAAAACTGGTCAAACGCCTTTTCCTTTGCCACGCTCACATATTGAATCGGAAAATTATGAAATTTGATACCTAGCAATAACTTTACATCGCGGATCCAACAAAAGTGGTTTCGTCGAAATCCAAGGTCGTTTGCAAAATGGCCATTTTTAAGGGCCGAAATTCCATAGCGACTATTCTGAAATTTCAACTGGGCATAACTTTTTATCCCCGCTATGAAATTTCAATTTTCTGGATTCGTTGGAAAGATACCATCAATTAGATTCAAATATTTCTGGTTTCACTAAAATCCGATTTATTTTGCACCCGGTACATTAATTTGAAATTTGAAATCGAATTATCGAACTACCGCGCCATTTTCATTTCCTTTTATAATTATAAATAAATATTTATATTCTAACGACGATCTATATAAATTATGTGTTCGAATTATATTCAAAATAAATTTTTCACCGTTATTATTTAAAATAATTCATTTTAAATAATCAAAATTTGCTAAAATTGCCAATTTTTTTTTTTAAATTGGCTCGGATTTCCGGGTTATTACAGAAATTGAATTGAAAATCGATTTGAATTGAAATCAATTTGAAATGAATTTAAAACGAATTTATAAGGAAAAAAAATTAATTTTGATTTGAATTTGAAATGAAGTTGAAATCGTTTCAAAACGAATTTAAAATGATTTATAAAATACGTTTTAAAAAGGAAATCGACGAAATATATATAACATATATATTATATATATATAATGGTCTGAATAGAACGCGCCGCGCAGCGGCAGTTCGCGAATTCCGACCATTGACTTCGAATGGATATTACGGGAAATCCGACCGTCGGATTCTCCTAAAACCGGAACCGTTGGGTTCGTATCGAAATGAGCTTTCTAACGAAGATTAGAAATTTGAAATCTAACGGTTGGATTTGGAATTATATCCAAATCAAATTTGGAAAAGGTCGTTGTAAGTGCAGTTCGATGGCTGTTGATGGAAATCGACTGTACGGGCCTTGATAAAATTATATATATAAAAAATAGTAATAATTTGTGTAAAATCATAAGAAACGATTTGGGAAGAATTGGGATGAAAAACTCCATATTTGAAAAGATAAAAGTAGATTTTTATCGAAATGAACTAGTTTTGAACTAGAATAATAATTTGTTTATTTTTAAAATAAATAAATTGGATTTGAAATGGTTTTGATAATAACCAGAATTTCCAATAATTGAATTGGAATGGATTTGAATCAAAATCGTCTCTGCAATATTTCGATGTTGGATTTCGTGATTATACAGATATTGTTATGGACATTTGAAAGATATATTTATATCGTTATTTCCAATACGATATTTGTTGGTCGTAGAATTTGATATTGAATATAAGCCGTTATATTTTCTATTCAGAGCCTTGTATTTAATATCAAATGGGATTTGGGTTTGTCGTGAATGGTGTCTTCATTAACACTGTTCTTAACCCTAGTTGAGAAAAAGATTAAATCTTTTTATTTAGATTTACTGAAGTGTACCAATTAAATAATATTTAATTGGAATTGAATTGGTATTGATTTTTGGTTTTATCGTGAACAGTGTTTTAAATAACACTTGATCTTTAACCCGATAATTAATGAAATGTGATTTTGGGTTGTCGTGAACGGTATCTTCAATAATACTGTTCTTAGACCCAAAAGAGTTAAGAAAATCAGAAACTAACTGGAGATTAGTTAAGTTGAATGGTTTCTGGGGTATTGATCTGATGTTGGTTTCAGCCTTCGGGGTTAAAACTTAGGGAATTGCTCACTTGCTAATTTACGGTTAGGAACTGATTGAAATGTGATGTGATTTTGGGGTTTATCGTGAACCATGGTTTAAAAGACACTGATTCTTTAACCCAGTTAAAGATTAAAATTAAGTGGAGTTTTAATGAATCTTTAATTAGATTGGAAATATCGAGAATGGAGTATCACCAGTTTTACTCCAGGCAGTAGTTAAATCTTTAATTAGATTTGAACGTGAAATGGTAATTGAATTTACCGATAACACCGTGGTGTTAGATATGAAGTATGACCAGTTTTACTTCATGGGATATATAGGTTGGGATTGGGAAAATAAAATAAATAATTACTTCGGTGTGGTTCGCTAATCCCGACTAGTTTGAAGTGATATTCAAAGGAAGATTAAAGAATAAATTTAAAAGAATTTATCTTTGATAAAATTAATGGGAACCTTTCCCCTAAGAATGTGAAATTTAGAAATTAACTGTAGGTTAGCTAAGATGGGTGGTTTCCTGGGTATTAGTCTGATGTTGGTTTCGGGCTTCGGGGTTAATACTTAGGGAATTGTTCTCTTACTAATTTATGGTTAGTGACTGATGAATTGGAATGAGGCGTTTGTTGTGTTTGTGTAACACTTGTTTATTATATACGCGAGTTATTCAGAAAGACCGGGTTTATCCCATTCTGAATAACTGATTCGACGATTAGTCGAAGATGAAGATGGTGGTTGAAGACCAGAGGTCTTCACGTCGTTTGGATAATTATTGATGATCTTGATTGGGCCGTACACCCAAGAGGAGGGAATCAGATGGTGATTGTTCAGACGTACTTGGAGATCGATGGATATGCGAGGTACAAGGTGCCTCCGGTTTCGTTCAGACCCAGAACGGACTTGTAAATGGACCGTGGGTCTGACATTGGATATCATTCTGTGTGATTGATGGATATTGGTTGCATGGAGTGGTTTGCCTGTGTGGCATGCTAAGATGCAAATGATCAGGGCTTCTGTTGAAAAGCAAAGTCTTGTGGTTGATGATCAAAGCACCGGCTGTGTGGCATAGCTTTGTGTAGCTTTGATTTACGAGCCTTACACCCCGATTGTGAACCAGAAACGGGAGAGGACACCAGGGAGGACATGCGTTTCTTTCTAGTTAGAAGTGGCGTTAGTGGTTTTACACGCCCTGACGAGTTTGACTTATGTGGTTGTTGCTGTTGCGAGGCGCCTCGGATATATCGGTGACTATGTGAAGCCGATGGAGTCGTTCATTGGCTCATTTACGTCCCAGAGGGCGGGGAGACGCAGTGTTCAGGCATTTTAATCCACATCGGTGGACCGGCCCTGACGATCCAAGGGTCACTCGAGCTCTGATCCTGAGGCTCGGGCTAGACAGTCTCAAATCGGTAGAGGACTATCTTTTGCCTCGGTTCACAGATGGAAATCCAACTTCCAATACATGACGTTTCGATTTTAGTTGTAATCCTATATATGGCGACATAGTGGGATGGGGCGCTTATGCCGTCTATGATTGATACTTATGATTTGAAGTTGTTTTATACACTATGCACTTATTATAGTATCAAATGATTTGTTTTAAACGTATCAAGCATTCTTGGCTATTATAAGGTAAAAACCCTATCCTCCGGCTTGCGTTGCATTGTGTGATGGGACCTAGGTCTTATAATAGCTTCATTTTTCTTTATTTAGCATTGCACTTTTTGTTTTATGCACTGGTATTCTTGGGAGGAAGTCCGTTCCGTGTTATACGGCGTGGTCCCTTGATTTACCTAACTTTAAAATATTGACTAATAGCTGTTTTAGTTCTCACACCAGTCCCATGACTGACCTGGAGTTTATTGTTTTAACCTAAACTCTGGGTTCCCTTATTTTGACACGGGCAGCTAGTAGTTTTGGTTTTGCAGATTTATATTCACAGGATCCTGATGTACAGCTGGAACGATACTCGGAAAGCTCTGTATCCGTGTATTACTTCTAGTTGTGTATTGTATTATTTTCCGCTGCTATGTGATGTATTGTAATCTCTGATATTTATCGAATGTATTTTATTCATTTATACTATGTATATTCATGTATTCTGATGGAATTGTTGTAATAAACAATGAAGTGTTCTTCTGTATGCGTTCTGATTCGTCTTGTCCTCAAAGTAATTCGTTCTTTCTCTTCTCTTCGGAGACCGGGGAAGTTCGGGTTGCTTCAGCTGGTATCAGAGCTTTGGTTTACAAAACTCAGAGAACAAGACATGTTAGAACCAAACGAAAGAATTCATCAGAGATTGGATTAGTAATATCCAATGGGAATGACTCGTTATAGATAGGATCAGCAGTATCCTAGAATGAGTGTGAAGAGTACATTTTTGAAATGAAAACGAATTTTTGTTTTAAAAATTTAAATCAATTATACGTATTTGATTATTTATTTATATCTAATTTGGACGATCCAATATATATAGATTTTGCGTATACGTCTGATCCACGTGTATTTGGAGTTCTAATATACTGGATGATTATAGAATCACACTCTAGTTGCCTGGGGATAATTCTGGTGACGGGGCACCATCGCCAGTATTTATTTTTGAGTTTCGAAAGTGAGATTTCTATATATTTCCAATTGACTGGTGTGAGAACCGAAACTAGATAGGGCCTATTGTTGTGATTTGGCATCAAAAATGTGATTTTTTGACTATGTATCAAAGTTATGTGATTGAAAAGATAATCAATTAGTTGATTGCTGGTTGTATTGTTTGATTAATTAAAATGTTGAACCTTTAGCCAAATTGCATCAAATAGTACGTTGTTTTGAAAATTTGTCATATTTGCATGCATATACATGTACTTACATTGAATAGGTCATAGCAAGGAGGCTAGAGAAGAGAAATAAAATTGTTTGCCCGACAAATAGGTACATGTTTACCATAATTTACTGTTTTGTTTGGGTTTTGGATGATTTTATGAGCCGATTGGCTAGCCGCTTGGCTTTTTCTTTTTCTTTTGGATTGAAGAAGGCCATGAGAGGCTATATGAAATATCCCGAAGTCCCCGGTGCAGGGGAGGTTATGGCGAAATTTTTCGAAAATTTAGGGTGTTAGCCAAATTTTCGAGAAATTTGAAAAGTTCTTAGAAACTGAAAAGTTGAAGAACTTAAGCCGTAATGAAAATAACGGAAGTTGAGTTGATTAGTAAACAACTTTCGGCTTCATTCCCTTTTCGGGGACGAAAAGTTTTAAGTGGGGGAGATTGTAATAACCCAGGAATCTGGGCCAATTTAATTTTTTTATTTTTGCAATTTTAGTGAATTTTGATTATTTAAAATGAATTATTTTAAATAATAACGACGAGAAATTTATTTTGAATGGAATTAGAACGTATATATTTATTCGAATCATCTTTAGAAAATAAATAATTTATTTTAATTATATAACGAGCCTGAAATGGCGCGGTAGTTCGAAAATTCGATTTCAAAGTTCAAATGAATGTACAGGATTCAAAATAAACCGGATTTTAGTGAAACCAAAAATATTAGAATCTATTTGTGAATATCTTTCCAACGAATCCAAAAAATTGAAATTTCATTGCGGGACTCAAAAGTTATGCCCAGTTGAAATTTCAGAATAGTCGCTACGGAATTCAGGCCCTTAAAAATGGGAATTTTGCAAACGACCTCGGTTTTCGACAAAACCACTTTTGTTGGATCCGTGATGTCAAATTATTGCTAGGTTTCAAAATTTGTAATTTTCTGAATCAATGTGTGAGCGTGGCAAAGGAAAACGTGTTTTTACCAGTTCAGTTGATTTTAATCGACTGGAAAATGGCCATTTTTCAAACGGTCTCAGAATTTGACGAAACTAGTTTTGTTAGGACCGTATCGTCAATACGAAGCTAGAAAATATTTTTCGGGAATTTTTCTAGTTAGTATGTGGCCCCGGTAAAATAAAATGTGCGTTCAAATTCAATATATAGAGTTATATTTTGATTTTGACGAAAACTGATTGAAACAGTCGAATCAGCCTGCGAAACATATCCCATTGTGTTCGGAGTGGGGGTAATTAGCTATGGACGACAGTCGGTGGGTTCGATTTCGAGGTCAAAATAAAAAGTACCTTTTTGAAATTAAATAATGTATATTAGTCAACCCTCTACCCCTACTTAACCCTTCAGGCCCCCCTTCCTTCTCGTTTTCAACAGAAAAAAAAAAGGGAAGAAGCCGCCAGGAAGAACCCCCCCTCGAGCACGCGGTCGACAGGACTCCTCCCCTCCTCTTGCTCGACCGCTGAGCCCCCCAATCCCGTTCGAAACCCCCCCTGTGCCTGAGAAGCCGCGGCCACCAATGGCCCCACCCCGACCACGCCTCCGGCGAACTCAGCCCCTCCTCCTCAAGCCGCACCCCCTCCTCTGGAAAACCCCCACTCCCTCTTGAAACCGTTCTAAGTCTTTTTTTTAATTTAATTTATTTTAAATACATATAGTTTTGGTTAATTAAAAAGCAGTAAATGGATTTTTAAAAAATAATAAAGGTGGGATTTTTAGCATATAGAAATTAGATTTTTATGATAATAGAAATTAGATTTTTGTGTCAATACAAGTTAGATTTTTATGCTAATCAAAGATATGATTTTTATTAGTAAAAAGTTATGATCTTTCATTAGAGGAAGATTAGATTGTTCGTGATAGAAAAATGTGATTTTTTGTTGATATTAAAATTTGATTTTTATTATGAAATATAAAAGTTTTTATTTTTATTTTAGATAGCGAAAAGTTTGATTTTCAAATAGCGAAAGGTATAAAGATACAATTTTTATCATTAGAAAAGAAGTGATTTTTTTTAGATATGAAAAGTTCATATTTTTATACGGGAAAAGTTATGGTTTTTACTTAGTAAAAGATTTGATTTTTAGCGAAGTAAAAATACGATCTTTATACATAGAAAGCAAAGATAAAAATATATTTTTTCCATATCGTTTTGTGAAGTAAAAATTAGATATTTCCATATCGGTTTGTGAAGTAAAAATTAGATTTTTCCATAACGGTTTGTGAGGAAAAATATAATTTTTATAACAAAGTAGCAAATTAATAATATGATTTTATATATACTAGAGAATATAAAAATGTGATTTTTATGTATGTAGTGAATACGCACGACGAATGTGACAAAAGGCGAGCACGATGAAGATTTCCTACATATAAAGAGTCGAGGTGTTTGGTTTAGCTAGTCGGTGAGAACTCCTAACTTTTATTTTAATTTCTAGTTGAAATATATACTAGGATGCAGACGGTGTTTAGTAGCACCCGACACCCGTCGTCCACAGACCATGGATGGCTTGTATGCTTGTTTGTTTGATTTTGATGTTTAGTTGATTGTACGATGTGAAATGAAATAAAATATTTATATAGTTAAAAATATTTTATAGTTGAAAATAGAATTTTTAATGTGTATTTAAAATGAAATAAATATAAACAAATCGGGCGATTTGTTTATATACACACATTTGACTGATATTGATTGTGACGATAAATTTTACACATCGCCCAACTGCACAAATAAAATTTGTGTTTGATTGTTTGAAACCCCACACGGGTATTGGGATGATATATGACATACACTAATCCCAATAATTAGTTGTATGTCGATCGATTGATTGACAGACTGTTATGAGCGTTAAATATTTATATTTGATGCTTATACAGTGTAGAATGCACTTTGGATGATGGTTGATTATTTTTCATTGTTGATATATACATGCGTTGTATGGAAATCCATAGAAATAAAATCTATGGTAATTGATTGGGCCTCATTCCAGTTTTGAAATAGAATATTTGAAGAGAAATATTTGAATAAAATATTTGAGAAGAAATATTTGAAATGAAATTTTTGAATAGAATATTTGAAATAGAAATATATAAAGCCGTGTTGATTAGATATGCGCTATTTTGACGCGAATGATATTTATATCGATTATATTCGTTTTTATAATGAATATTGAAAAGTGATTTCAAAATCGAATATTTTGAAATGAAATTCAAATTAAATTGAATTGAACCGAATTAGAAATCGATTTGAACTAAAATTAATTTGAAATGAATTCGAATTGAAATTGAATAGGAATGAATTTCGAATTGAAATTGAATTGAAAACGAACTGAAATTGAATTAAAAATCGATTTGAATTGAAATCAATTTGAAATGAATTTATAAGGAAAAATTCAATTTTAATTTGAATTTGAAATGAAGTTGAAATCGTTTCGAAAATGAATTTAAAACGATTTATAAAATACGTTTTAAAAAGGAAATCGACGAAATATATATATATATATATATATATATATATATATATATATATAATGGCCTGAATAGAACGCGCCGCGCAGCGGCAGTTCGCGAATTTCGACCATTGACTTCGAATGGATATTACGGGAGATCCGACCGTCGGATTCTCCTAAAACCGGAACCGTTGGGTTCGTATCGAAAAGAGCTTTCTAACGAATATTAGAAATTAGAAATCTAACGGTTGGATTTGGAATTCTGTCCAAATGAAATTGGGAAAAAGTCGCTGTAAGTGCAGTTCGATGGCCGTTGATGGAAATCAACTGTACGGGCCTTGATAAAATTATATAAAAAATAGTAATAATTTGTGTAAAATCATAAGAAATGATTTGAGAAGAATTGGGATGAAAAACTCCATATTTGAAAAGATAAAAGTAGATTTTTATCGAAATGAACTAGTTTTGAACTAGAATAATAATTTGTTTATTTTTAAAATAAATAATTTGGATTTGAAATGGTTTTAATAATAACCAGAATTTCCAATAATTGAATTGGAATGGATTTGAATCGAAACCGTCTCTGGAATATTTTGATGTTGGATTTCGTGATTATACAGATATTGTTATGAAAATTTGAAAGATATATTTATATCGCTATTTCCAATACGATATTTGTTGGTTGTAGAATTGGATATTGAATATAAGCCGATATATTTTCTATTCAGAGCCTTGTATTTAATATCAAATGGGATTTGGGTTTGTCGTGAATGGTGTCTTCATTAACACTGTTCTTAACCCTAGTTGAGAAAAAGATTAAATCTTTTTATTTAGATTTAATGAAGTGTACCAATTAAATAATATTTAATTGGAATTGAATTGGTATTGATTTTTAGGTTTATCGTGAACAATGTTTTAAATAACACTTGTTCTTTAACCCGATAATTAATGGAATGTGATTTTGGGTTGTCGTGAACGGTATCTTCAATAATACTGTTCTTAGACCCAAAAGAGTTAAGAAAATCAGAAACTAACTGGAGATTAGTTAAGTTGAATGGTTTCTGGGGTATTGATCTGATGTTGGTTTCGGCCTTCGGGGTTAATACTTAGGGAATTGCTCACTTGCTAATTTATGGTTAGAAACTGATTGAAATGTGATGTGATTTTGGGGTTTATCGTGAACCGTGTTTTAAAAGACACTGATTCTTTAACCCAGTTAAAGATTAAAACTAAGTGGGGTTTTAATGAATCTTTAATTAGATTGGAAAGAACGAGAATGGAGTATCACCAGTTTTACTCCAGGCGATAGTTAAATCTTTAATTGGATTTGAACGTGAAATGGTAATTGAATTTACCGATAACACCGTGGTGTTTGATATGAAGTATGACCAGTTTTACTTCATGGGATATATAGGTTGGGATTGGGAAAATAAAATAAATAATTACTTCGGTGTGGTTCGTTAATCCCGACTAGTTTGAAGTGATATTCAAAGGAAGATTAAAGAATAAATTTAAAAGAATTTATCTTTGATAAAATTAATGGGAACCTTTCCCCTAAGAATGTGAAATTTAGAAATTAACTGTAGGTTAGCTAAGATGGGTGGTTTACTGGGTATTAGTCTGATGTTGGTTTCGGCCTTCGGGGTTAATACTTAGGGAATTGTTCTCTTACTAAATTACGGTTAGTGGCTGATGAATTGGAATGAGGCGTATGTTGTGTTTGTGTAACACTTGTTTATTATATATGCGAGTTATTCAGAAAGACCGGGTTTATCCCATTCTGAATAACTCATTCGACGATTAGTCGAAGATGAAGACGGTGGTTGAAGACCGGAGGTCTTCACGTAGTTTGGATAATTACTGATGATCTCGGTTGGGCCGTACACCCAAGAGGAGGGAATTAGTTGATGATCGTCCAGACGTACTTGGAGATCGATGGATATGCAAGGTACAATGTGCCTCCGGTTTCATTCAGACCCAGAACGGACTTGTAAATGGTCTGTGTGTCTGACATTGGATATCATTCTGTGTGATTGATGGATATTGGTTGCATGGAGTGGTTTGCCTGTGTGGCATGCTAAGATGCAAATGATCAGAGCTTCTGTTGAAAAGAAAAGTCTTGTGATTGATGATCAAAGCACCGCCTGTGTGGCATAGCTTTGTGTAGCGTTGATTCACGAGCCTCACACCCCGATTGTGAACCAGAAACGGGAGAGGACATCAGGGAGGACATGCGTTTCTTTCTAGTTAGAAGTGGCGTCAGTGGTTTTACACGCCCTGACGAGCTTGACTTATGTGGTTGTTGCTGTTGCGAGGCATCTCGGATATATCGGTGACTATGTGAAGCCGATGGAGTCATTCGTTGGCTCATTTACGCCCCAAACGGCAGGGAGACGCAGTGTTCAGGCATTTTAATCCACATCGGTGGACCGACCCTGACGATCCATGTGTCACTCGAGCTCTAATCCTGAGGCTCGGGCTAGACCGTCTCGAATCAGTAGAGGACTATCTTTTGCCTCGGTTCACAGATGGAAATCCAACTTCCAATACATGACGTTTCGATTTTAGTTGTAATCCTATATATGGCGACATAATGGGATGGGGCGCTTATGCCGTCTATGATTGATACTTATGATTTGAAGTTGTTTTATACACCATGCACTTATTATAGTATCAAATGATTTGTTTTAAACGTATCAAGCATTCTTGGCTATTATAAGGTAAAAACTCTATCCTCCGGCTTGCGTTGCATTGTGTGATGGGACCTGAGTCTTATAATAGCTTTATTTTTCTTTATTTAGCATTGCGCTGTTTGTTTTATGCTCTGGTATTCGGGAGGAAACCCGTTCCGTGTTATACGGTGTGGTCCCTTGATTTACCTAACTTTAAAATAAAGATTAATAACTGTTTTAGTTCTCACACAAGTCACATGACTGACCTGGAGTTTATTGTTTTAACCTAAACTCTGGGTGCCCTTATTTTGACACGGGCAGCTTGTAGTTTTGGTTTTGCAGATTTATATTCGCAGGATCCTAATGTACAGCTGGAACGATACTCGGAAAGCTCTGTATCCGTGTATGACTTCTAGTTGTGTATTGTATTATTTTCCGCTGCTATGTGATGTATTATAATCTCTGATATTTATTGAATGTATTTTATTCATTTATACTTTGTATATTCTTGTATTCTGATGGAACTGTTGTAATAAACAATGAAATGTTCTTCTTTATGCGTTCTGATTCATCTTGTCCTCAAAGCAATTCGTTCTTTCTCTTCTCTTCGGAGACCAGGGTAGTTCAGGCCGCTTCAAGAAATTTCTTTTGCTTCTTTATTCTGTTTCGATGTTGTCCCTTTTTTGGGAAACGGTTGCTGATCTCAACCGTTGGTGATATACATTCGATACACTCAACCGAAATGAGTGGTCGGTCATGTGTGGTCCGGGTTGCAAGATGTTCTTATTGAACCCAATGTATTCCCCTCTAGAGATACTTTATCGGCGGGTGGTTCCATACCTTGTCATAGTCGGAATCCAATCTCCAATAAGCGCCTGCGGTTTTGATTGTATACTATGTATGTAGAGCGTGAGATGCAAGCGTTCTGCTAGATTGCTATTTATTTGTATTTAGACACTGTTATAATACCATAATAATATTGTTTTCAAAAACGTTTTGGGTTATCGTAAGGTAAAAAACCATTCGTATTTATGTGTGGATCGCTCTTACGATTATCTTTTCTTTCAAAAGGTTTTTGAAAGTTAAAATCAAACTGTTTTTAATCGTTTACTCACGCCAGTCCCATGACTGACCTAGAGTTTATTTTCTACGTTTTTCCTAAACTCTTGGTTGCCCAAATTTGTTTGGGCAGTCCTATAGTTCAGTATTTTACGAATTTTCTGAAGATTCTTGGAGAAGGAGGCTTTAGTGATAGATATTTAGTGTTTTATTCCGCTGTGTTGTATATGTGATGTACTCTAATGATGTATGTAAGTGATAATACAGTTTGTATTTCAAAGGTGATTTTATATAATATATTTTATTCCGTTGTGATTGTGAGATTCTATGTTGTTGTTCAGTTTGATCTTCTATCTCTTTCCTTCTATTCTAATTTTCTATCTTTTTATTTCTTGTCCTCTAACTTCTTTCTCTTAATGATCCGTATTTCGTGCAATTTGGGTTGGACGGGTGTTGTATTCTGTCGACTTAAATGGTACGGATTTCCGGGTCGTTACACCTTCGGTCCCGTTGTTAGTAGGGGTTACCTTACGAAGCATGGAAGGGTTCTGAAGGGGGAATTCCATTGCTTCGCATAGTATGGAAATTGTAATAAGAATATGGCTCCATTACTTCGTGCAGTGCATAAGTCAACTGAATAAGAAGTGATGGTTCTATTGCCTAGTGCGGATATCAAAGGAAAAGACCCATTGCCTTGCGCTGTGTGGGAGGTGTCTCGGTTTTGAATGCTAGCAGAGGGTTACCTTGCAAAACATAAAGGGGATTCAAATTAAAGAAATTAGTGGGAAACCACTAAAGAATGAAATGATGGGAAATCATCATAAACAGCTAGGATGAGAAATCCGAAATAACAAAGATGTGGAATCCATTGTATGTTGCATATTGCACATTTTAGAAAGTCATAAATCTTATCGTGGTTTCGTACTAACCACCTAAGTGCAGGTGTTCCGGGGATATTTCCGTAGGTATCTTGATACTAGAGAGGGGAAAACCGGTTCCGTAGTGCGGCATGGTCCCGCTAGATATTCATATATTGGGTAGTATGGATTATTATTCACACCAGTTTGTTGACTGGTCCAAAGCTTTTTTCCCTATAGTTCCCGAGTTCTCATTTGTGTAGGCTAAGGGTTAGGGTTTTTAGGTTCTTCGTTGAATAAGCTTCCAGAGGCGAGCATGAGGCTATAACTATTTATGAGGGCGACTATCTGTCTTGTTTCGATGTGTGTATCGACAATTTTGTATTGCCTATGTATTTGGACTTGATCAACCGAGGGGCATCGTCATATGTTGCTCTCGAAGTATATTTTATATTAATCTATGTATTCTCTGAATGGGTTTGCGATAAGTTTGTATGAATGAAAACTTATAACAATGATTGCTTTTCATACTTTCATGTTTTCTGATGTTGTGATTTATTAACTTCCGGTTTTCTATCATGGGAAGCTGACACTAGGGATGACTGCAACATCCATGAGATTATCGTTTCGGTCTTGGATAACAAGGTGTTGCAAATTTGGTATTAGAGCGTAGGTTTATGTAAATTTAAAACAGCATTTTCTCCACAAGGATTTTCAAATTAAACTCAAAAATCATCGAAATCCTATGGTGTAACGACCCGTATTTTTACAGTATATAAATAATTTATTTAATTACTTAAATAATGGTTTGGTTATTTAAAATGACCAGAATTAAATAATATAGAATATTTAATTAAAATAAATAATATAATAATATATTTAATTTCTGAAATAGTCAGAAATAGTGGAATTCACAATATGGTGTGAATTGGATCACCTGTGATATTTAATTCAGTTTAAAATTGAACTAGAATAACGAATATATTATTTGAACGACAGTTTGAACGTATAATTATAATTTAATTATAATCGAGCTCGAAATGGCACTGCAGTTCACTGTTCACTATTTGGCGATTTGAACTTCAACGGAATATACAGAAGCCGTTTTAAATCGGATTTCTGTGAAACAAGAAACGTTAGGACCTGGTGAAGTATATTTTTCTAGTGGAAGAGAAAAATCGAGATTTCGTCATGTAGATTTTTATTTATGTCCAAATCAAATTTTAGAAAAGTCGCTATGGAATTCCTTTATAATTTATATCGATTTATTTATATTTTAAAATGGATTTTTAAGTATAAATCGAATATCGATGTAACATTGGATTTGAAATATCGAGCTATAAATCCCAGTGTAGCAGTATGATATTCTGTTGTGAATATATACGATAATATTTATTTTTAAATATTAAATTTAAATGTATTCAAATATATTTATATATTTAAAAGGGCTATTTAGAGCTTTAAAAATAGCCAGTTTTTCAAACAACCTCAGAATTCGACGAAACTAATTTTGTTGGATCCGCAATATTAAATTTTTGCTAGATTTCAATTTTCGTGATTTTTGAAGTCAGTATGTGGCCGTACGGGATTTTAATGTGAAAAGCAGTTAGTATTTCGACGGTTAAAAATACCCTGTGTGAGCATACGAAGTCGGAATTCGACGAAGTCTGAATTCGAAGAAACCAGTTTCGTTGGGACCGTAATGTCAAACAGTAGCTACATGTCCATTTTCGTGATTTTTTGGGGGTCATGTGTGATAACAGGAATTTCAGAGGACACAGAAAAGAAGCGTTCGCTTAAAATAAAATAATTGAATAAAAAAATATAAAAACCTACCTATATAATACCATCATCCTTCCTAACCCTAAATTCTATTTCCTCTGGTCAAAATGAGGGTGCCGCCAATGTTCTTTATTTTTCCAGTAAAGGAATCCACTTTCTAAAATCAAAATAAAATCAAAAACAATTCTATAAATCTTCATATATATATATATATATATATATATTCACACTCCTCATCTCATGCTCTTCGATTATACGTCCATTTTATATGGATCGAACCAATTTCATTTCGATGTCAGAAGTGTGGCGTACGCTAGGGTTGACCGAGGCGAGTGATTGGAGCACTAAGGAGGGATTTCGAGTTCGTATTTGGGTTTGAGGATTCGATTAGCAGCTGTTAGCAAGACCGAAGGGATTTCAGTGGACATTGGTGTCGATCGATGTACTGTAGATGGCGGGATAGGGGTTCGAACGGAATTCCCATAAAGGGATCGAGTGGAGAAGGGAGTATATGAGGAGAGAGAGTAGTTGAAGAGACGAGTTTTCGTGATTTATGTTTGAATTTAAATGGTGGAGGAGAGGAGCTGTAACGAACCGGGATTTTCGACTCCGAAAATCAACATCAAACTTCCATGTTGACTATTCAGACATCGAACATTCCAGATCATTAATAGAAAGAAGTTAGAGGGTGAGAATAGATAAGGTAGAAATATTGAATAGAAGAAGAAGAAGAAAGCAACACCACACAGAGTCTCACATCGCAGCGGAACAAAATATAATACAGAAATAACCTTTATTGAAAGCTTTCGAAATACTTACAATATCAGAGTACACATCTGGACAGTGATACTAATCTGTCCTCATATAACACACAGTGGAATAGTAATATCATACGTCTGGACTCTCCCAGCTTGTCTCTTCACAGCAGTCGATACCCTGAACCTGTACAACCCGGCCTAACCCGAGCATTTACAAAACACCGGGTCAGTCTGGTGAACCAGAGTGAGATAAACTCGCACAGTAATAAGGGTGAACCATCCAATCCTGATTTTAAAGTTCAAAAACTTTTCAAAAGGAAGGATAATCGTAAGACCAAATCCACACATAAACACGGACGGTTTTTACCTTACGATAACCCAAAACAGTTTGAAACCAATATCTTGTCTGATATTATAATAATGTCTAAATACAAGTAAATAACAATCTAGTGGAACGCTTGCATCTCACGCTCCACATATATAGTATACAATCAAAACTCGCAGGCGCTTATTGGGAATTGGATTCCGACTTGACAAGGTATGGGTCCACCTTCCGATCGTGTATCTCTAGAGACGAATACACTGGGTTCAACAAGAACTTCTTGCAACCCGGCCCTCACATGACCGACCACTCATTTCGCTTGAGTGTATCGAATGTATATCACCGACGGTTGGGATCAGCAACCGTCTCCCGAAAAGGGACAGCATCGAAACATAGATTTTAGAAGCAAATAGGATTTCCTCTAGATAGGTGATCATACACCCTAATGGGAGCGACCCACATAGCCATGCTGCCTGCCCGATTTTTGTCATTTCCCGGTTGATGAGGCTTGAGGCCCGAATTAACTCTTGAACATCTGGTCACCATTTACTTTGAATGCCACATCGTCAGATCCGTCAGATATCACTAATTGACGTCCACAAAAATACTCTAGCTGAAAGCTAGAGAATGGCAATTCCCTGCCAACAACTGTCGTACGTTTGAAGAAATCAACGTACGTGACCCTTTGGAAATACTCTGTCAGACATTCGTCCATACACGTCATCCAGGAACAGGATGAACCGAAGGCACTCTCCTACCGCATCCAATATAGGAATCACCCCATGGATCAGTAGCGAGTAGTCCTTGCAACCCGTCGATTCCAACCACGACAGAATCACAGCTTATCTCTGCTTGCCAGGCAGAGAACATTAGTGGTCCTTCCGTTTATGAAGATCCACGGTCTTCAATGCTCCCTCTCGATCATCTTCTGAGATCTTCACGCATTTGTTGGTCAGAATGGTTTTCGAATATAAATTCGATCCCGGTCTTTCCATACCAACAATCGTATTGGTCAGATTTGATAGTCGGTGTTTTAACTATCAAAATATATAGTGTTTCAATCATGACACTCCAATGAGTTCACTGGTTCAGTATTCAGCATCACTTGGCCTTTGACAAACTAATTTCCTTTTTGTTAAATTGAAACTTCCAATTCTTTAATATTCAAAAGTACAATATTTGGATAACTCTAATTGATTAATTAATATCCTTCTTACTCCATTCGCTTGACTCTAGATCACAGCGATCACAATGGTTACGCCTGATTCCCTCAGGAAACATCCGACCGCCGTAGGCTATCTGCAGCCCTGCGAATTACGCTAGCAGTCGTACGAAATGGCACTCATCTTGAATACTATGTTTGACTAACTTCTATCTCGAATAACTATATTCAATTACCCACTTAAATATTCTTTCACTTAATTCACATAATTGAGTACGTTTATTTCCTTTCACCATTCAATTGGCTTGCATCTCACATTCGGTAACTTTTAAATGAATTCCCATTTAAAAATATATTCCTAAATTTATCATTAATTAAAATGATAACTTATTTCAAACATTTACTACTTTAGTAGTAAATCCCTTTATTAACTAAATTAAATATTAAATCCCTTTTAAATCCTTATTTAAATTCAAACAATATTCATTTAACTATTTTAGTCAAAACACATTAACTTGATAAACAATTCTAATTCCAAACGGTCGATTAACTCAAAAACTTGATTATCTCATTAACCGATTTCAACAATCCTCGCTTTTAAATTAATTAAAAATATAATTAATTTAAATAGATTCTAATTATTTGTTTTCTTTACAAAACAAATTTTCAAGGTTTAATCATTTAATTCATTTCTTATTCTTCAACTGGTAAATCTGATTAACATCAGCATTTGCTTTGCAAAATAAATTCATAACAAATCAAAGTCTTAAACAAATAAAATATTTATTTATTTTACTTAAATAACTTTTATTCAAATAATATAATTCAAATCTAACTCTGGTTATAAAATAAATTTTATAACCTCAACTCTATCGATCCACCTGTCGGTGAATCAATATCTATAACTCGATTGGTTTTAAAGGCCATACTCTGCCAAACACTTAACCAATATCGCCCATTGGTTTAACCCAAACAGATGTTGAATATCCAGTCAATAATCAACCATCAAATCAATCACACAAACAGATCAGTTCATATATGATCATATGAAAATAAATAATACATTCGAGGAATCCGGTTGGATCCCTCCAACCTGTTCTTCCCTGTATTCAAATGGTTATCTCGAATCAGACGATTCAGTTTTGTTTAACTGATAACACTAAATAGCAACCATTCAACATCAACCACAAGCAATTCAAACCATTCAACCATTTAAACATGTTTATAAATAAACATGACCAACCAAGGTGAGTTACCTTTATTGGAACCAATCGTTAAAAATAACGATTTGGTATTTCACTGAAATTAAACACAGTTTAATTTCATCGGTTAAATCAACAGATCAATGTATAACTAGCAAATTAGTCAACCATTGGCAAGCAGAGCACACAAAATAAAAACACCCAATTTATATAAAATATAAAAAGGGTAACTGAGTGAGTTTAACTCACTTTGATCAGATTATCGCTGAAACAGTTAGTTTTAATTAAATTAAACAGATGTTTAATTTAATTAAATATCCCAGTTGATTCCAAATCTTGTCCAGCTCCGTCCCATGACGTAAATTTCACTGATGCGAGTTTACCGCATCCTGAACCATTCCATTATTTATAGTTAACGGCCATTTTCCCAAACCACTTCGTTCCTTTCCTCCTTCACCATGTTGTTCAAAGTTGCTTCTTGTTTTCAAACAACCTGTTAACACTATACCGTGTTGAATAACCATTAAAAGAATTTAATTAATTAACTTATTAGTTATATAAAACTTTAAATTTCTTAACTAAGTTAACAATTTTCATTTTACCAAATATAGGAGTCACGGCCGACCATGTTGTCTTCTCCCTAGGCCTTTGGTTTGAACTGGAAACTAAGGATCTGCAAATCCTTCCCCTTCCTGGCATACGAAAACTGATGTCTTCACAATCCTACCACCGCATCCTTCATCCTTCATAATATCTTCATCACGTTAACATGTTAACTTGCTAGACAAAAGTATTTGGTCACTCCAAATTTTTTTACCGTCTTCTTCCCCCCCCCAAGGTCACGACTTCCGCCTTTTCTTGTTTCGTTCTCTTTTTTTTTTTTTTTTTTCTTCTTCCCTTGCACAGTAAAACACACCTCATATACCCCACGTTACGTCTCCACTTCTCCATGCATTAATGTGCCCAACTTCATACAAAAATACCCACGTTACTTGTTCTTGCCGTGCCCCTTTTCTTGTGTACCCAGCTTCATCTTTTCCCTTCTATTCACAAATACCATTTCCATTCTTTTTTTTTTTCGTTTGTTTTGTAGGAGGAAGCGTTGGGGTTTGATTTATTCTTGGTGAGGAGATGGTGTATATTTTTTCATTGCTGTAGCGATGGAAAATAAGAATGGAGCAGAGGTTTATTTATATAAGAGAGTAACCGTGGCCACCAAGTTATTTAGGTATATAGGGATGCAGCTAAAGTATAGGTTGCTGGCTCGAATGTGAAAGGAAAAGAACTTGGTCGGCACGTCTGAAAACTGTTGAAAAGAAAGTATAGCTTTTGATTTGAGTTTCTAGAGTAGCTGGGTTTCATTTATTTTGAAAGGACAAGACATATGCAGTAGGAAAGCATAGGACGGTAAGACTTTGATATTTTCGGGATGGTTTTCCAGTAGAGATGGTACGAGTAGGTCTCTCCATAGGGTAGTGTGTTATGTATTTACTGATGTGAACACGATTTTAGGTAGATATAGGGTAGTTCATATTTTCGGTAGGCAGAACCCGGTAGGTTTAGAATTTAATAATGTTATCGAAACTTCACCGCGAAGTAACACACAGAAACCACTACAAACGATTTTCGTTTACTGATAAAAATGCTGTTCTTGATGTAAAAAGGTATCCCGAACCCAACGGGACAAGTTTCATCGCAATCCGAGGCCATATGAAAAATTTTCCTTTATGAAACCGGAAATAAACACGCATTTAATTTTTCCACGGTCACCAGCTAAATCGAATCAACTTGAAATCTTGATATTTTGCAATAACTTTTCGATACGAATCCAACGGCACTAGTTCCGTCGCATTCTGAGACTGTTGCCCCGGTAGGCTGTTTTTACCGCGAACCGCCCTACCCTTTTTAACGCCAAATTTCTCGATCTCTAAAAACAACAATCTATATATCTATCCTGACTCTAATCGACGATACGAACTCAACGGGACTAGTTTCGTGGCTTAATTCGGTCGTCTGCTCAAGTTATCTTCAAATATCCTTTTATTTAATTAAATGCGCGCTATAGAATTTGAACGGGTGTTTATAGCTACCGTGGTCACATACAATATCGGTTTTCCACGCAATTCACCACCATACAATAATTTAGCGATACGGTTCTAATGAAACTGATTTCGTCGAAATCTGAGTCCGTTTGCAAAACGGCTAATTTTAAAGGCCTATAATTAAATAGCGAATTTTCATAGCGACTATTTCAAAATTTGATTTGGCCATAACTATCAAATTATAACACGAAATTTGGATTTTTCTCTTTCATATGAAAACTATCGTCAATACGGTCCCAACGTGTCTTGTTTTACAGAAATCCGACTTATATCGAATCCTGTATTCTCAGTTGAAGTTCAAAACTCGAATTTACGAACTGCACGCCATTTTCAAGCTCGAATTTATATTATAAATAGATATATAATGTTTAACTTCGTTTTTAATTACGAACTCAATATTAAATTTCATTAATATTCCCAATATAATATTTAAAACTAATTTAAATATTCATATTCAAAGGGTCGAAAAACACGGGTCGTTACATTCTTCCCCCCTTAAAATAATTTCGTCCTCGAAATTGCTAAGGTAAGAAAGAACGTTATAAACTCATTAATTTCAAATCTAATTTATTTTAAATCCAAAACCGATTTAATACCGTATATGAATATTTTCAAAAATATCGAAAATTTTCTAACACTTTAAATTTCCAAAAAATTTCGCCAGCATCTCCTCTGTACGGCTCAATCGGTACTACCACAACTCGCCTTTCTAGGCCTTCTCCAGTCCAAGAGAAAACAAAACAGCCAAGCGGCTTGCCAAACAGGCTCATAAATCACCAAACCCATATATAAAAATAAACGTGTACCTTTTTGTCGGGCATATCCTTATATCCCTTCCGTCTGTTATCTTATCAGCATATACACATGCCTTCCCAAACAAAATTCCAGTTTTATCCTCAAAACCAAATCCTTTACGCGTCCAAGTCAAATTCCATTCTTAACTCAATCATCATCCATCATCAATTCCAACCAACACTATTTCAGATTCTTGTCTCACAAATTTCAAAATCTGATTCTACTCGATATATTATCTCCCGATTCAATTTCTAGTTAATTGGTTTCAATTCAATTCATATTTACTTTCCCAATTTCTATTTAATTTTGTTTTTGTTCAAACAATTTCCCTGGGAGCTTTCCAACAGTTTAGTTTTTCAAAAATTAAATATTCCCTTTCAGGATTCAAAACAACTTGTTTTTCTCAAAGCAATTCAAAACAAGATTTTTGGTAGTAATCCGTCACTTAGAACTCGGAAATGACACTGATGATGCGGCCGTCATCATCAGAATTATTTCCCAGCTATCAAAGTGAGTTCAATACTATATCTCCTTTCAAAACCCATTTTTAAACACTTCCATTTTGAAATATCTCAAAATATAAATGCTTGGAAAATATTTTCAAATTCACCCAGGATCTTAAAATTCCCATATGTTTAATCCAAAATTTCTTTTCACACTTTTCTAAGTTTTCACAATTTCAATCTAAATTCTGGTTTAACTTCAAATTTAATTCATCTGATTCCATATAATATATCCATAGGAATTCTGATTGGTTACTTACATAACCATTCCATTATAACACATCCAATATACTATAATACTCCAAATATTAATCATTCTTTTATATCAAAATATAATTTGGGTAAAATTATTTCATTTACCCTCTTCCAAAAACATACTGTGTCGAATTATACTGTTCAAGAGTTTAGAAACACTTATCGACACAGTTTGCATTACTGTATCGACCAGAATTCATAAACTACTCGACAAACCAATCAACACAATATAAACAGTTTTTTTATATCAATTTACAAATACGCGCTCATATATATATACTCAAACTCAATCTAGGGTTTTGCTAACCCCATCTCTACTGAGTCACGCCACAGAGCCAAGGTAATCACTTAACCTTCAGCTCTGATACCACTGTAACGAACCGGGATTTTCGACTCCGAAAATCAACATCAAACTTCCATGTTGACTATTCAGACATCGAACATTCCAGATCATTAATAGAAAGAAGTTAGAGGGTGAGAATAGATAAGGTAGAAATATTGAATAGAAGAAGAAGAAGAAAGCAACACCACACAGAGTCTCACATCGCAGCGGAACAAAATATAATACAGAAATAACCTTTATTGAAAGCTTTCGAAATACTTACAATATCAGAGTACACATCTGGACAGTGATACTAATCTGTCCTCATATAACACACAGTGGAATAGTAATATCATACGTCTGGACTCTCCCAGCTTGTCTCTTCACAGCAGTCGATACCCTGAACCTGTACAACCCGGCCTAACCCGAGCATTTACAAAACACCGGGTCAGTCTGGTGAACCAGAGTGAGATAAACTCGCACAGTAATAAGGGTGAACCATCCAATCCTGATTTTAAAGTTCAAAAACTTTTCAAAAGGAAGGATAATCGTAAGACCAAATCCACACATAAACACGGACGGTTTTTACCTTACGATAACCCAAAACAGTTTGAAACCAATATCTTGTCTGATATTATAATAATGTCTAAATACAAGTAAATAACAATCTAGTGGAACGCTTGCATCTCACGCTCCACATATATAGTATACAATCAAAACCCGCAGGCGCTTATTGGGAATTGGATTCCGACTTGACAAGGTATGGGTCCACCTTCCGATCGTGTATCTCTAGAGACGAATACACTGGGTTCAACAAGAACTTCTTGCAACCCGGCCCTCACATGACCGACCACTCATTTCGCTTGAGTGTATCGAATGTATATCACCGACGGTTGGGATCAGCAACCGTCTCCCGAAAAGGGACAGCATCGAAACATAGATTTTAGAAGCAAATAGGATTTCCTCTAGATAGGTGATCATACACCCTAATGGGAGCGACCCACATAGCCATGCTGCCTGCCCGATTTTTGTCATTTCCCGGTTGATGAGGCTTGAGGCCCGAATTAACTCTTGAACATCTGGTCACCATTTACTTTGAATGCCACATCGTCAGATCCGTCAGATATCACTAATTGACGTCCACAAAAATACTCTAGCTGAAAGCTAGAGAATGGCAATTCCCTGCCAACAACTGTCGTACGTTTGAAGAAATCAACGTACGTGACCCTTTGGAAATACTCTGTCAGACATTCGTCCATACACGTCATCCAGGAACAGGATGAACCGAAGGCACTCTCCTACCGCATCCAATATAGGAATCACCCCATGGATCAGTAGCGAGTAGTCCTTGCAACCCGTCGATTCCAACCACGACAGAATCACAGCTTATCTCTGCTTGCCAGGCAGAGAACATTAGTGGTCCTTCCGTTTATGAAGATCCACGGTCTTCAATGCTCCCTCTCGATCATCTTCTGAGATCTTCACGCATTTGTTGGTCAGAATGGTTTTCGAATATAAATTCGATCCCGGTCTTTCCATACCAACAATCGTATTGGTCAGATTTGATAGTCGGTGTTTTAACTATCAAAATATATAGTGTTTCAATCATGACACTCCAATGAGTTCACTGGTTCAGTATTCAGCATCACTTGGCCTTTGACAAACTAATTTCCTTTTTGTTAAATTGAAACTTCCAATTCTTTAATATTCAAAAGTACAATATTTGGATAACTCTAATTGATTAATTAATATCCTTCTTACTCCATTCGCTTGACTCTAGATCACAGCGATCACAATGGTTACGCCTGATTCCCTCAGGAAACATCCGACCGCCGTAGGCTATCTGCAGCCCTGCGAATTACGCTAGCAGTCGTACGAAATGGCACTCATCTTGAATACTATGTTTGACTAACTTCTATCTCGAATAACTATATTCAATTACCCACTTAAATATTCTTTCACTTAATTCACATAATTGAGTACGTTTATTTCCTTTCACCATTCAATTGGCTTGCATCTCACATTCGGTAACTTTTAAATGAATTCCCATTTAAAAATATATTCCTAAATTTATCATTAATTAAAATGATAACTTATTTCAAACATTTACTACTTTAGTAGTAAATCCCTTTATTAACTAAATTAAATATTAAATCCCTTTTAAATCCTTATTTAAATTCAAACAATATTCATTTAACTATTTTAGTCAAAACACATTAACTTGATAAACAATTCTAATTCCAAACGGTCGATTAACTCAAAAACTTGATTATCTCATTAACCGATTTCAACAATCCTCGCTTTTAAATTAATTAAAAATATAATTAATTTAAATAGATTCTAATTATTTGTTTTCTTTACAAAACAAATTTTCAAGGTTTAATCATTTAATTCATTTCTTATTCTTCAACTGGTAAATCTGATTAACATCAGCATTTGCTTTGCAAAATAAATTCATAACAAATCAAAGTCTTAAACAAATAAAATATTTATTTATTTTACTTAAATAACTTTTATTCAAATAATATAATTCAAATCTAACTCTGGTTATAAAATAAATTTTATAACCTCAACTCTATCGATCCACCTGTCGGTGAATCAATATCTATAACTCGATTGGTTTTAAAGGCCATACTCTGCCAAACACTTAACCAATATCGCCCATTGGTTTAACCCAAACAGATGTTGAATATCCAGTCAATAATCAACCATCAAATCAATCACACAAACAGATCAGTTCATATATGATCATATGAAAATAAATAATACATTCGAGGAATCCGGTTGGATCCCTCCAACCTGTTCTTCCCTGTATTCAAATGGTTATCTCGAATCAGACGATTCAGTTTTGTTTAACTGATAACACTAAATAGCAACCATTCAACATCAACCACAAGCAATTCAAACCATTCAACCATTTAAACATGTTTATAAATAAACATGACCAACCAAGGTGAGTTACCTTTATTGGAACCAATCGTTAAAAATAACGATTTGGTATTTCACTGAAATTAAACACAGTTTAATTTCATCGGTTAAATCAACAGATCAATGTATAACTAGCAAATTAGTCAACCATTGGCAAGCAGAGCACACAAAATAAAAACACCCAATTTATATAAAATATAAAAAGGGTAACTGAGTGAGTTTAACTCACTTTGATCAGATTATCGCTGAAACAGTTAGTTTTAATTAAATTAAACAGATGTTTAATTTAATTAAATATCCCAGTTGATTCCAAATCTTGTCCAGCTCCGTCCCATGACGTAAATTTCACTGATGCGAGTTTACCGCATCCTGAACCATTCCATTATTTATAGTTAACGGCCATTTTCCCAAACCACTTCGTTCCTTTCCTCCTTCACCATGTTGTTCAAAGTTGCTTCTTGTTTTCAAACAACCTGTTAACACTATACCGTGTTGAATAACCATTAAAAGAATTTAATTAATTAACTTATTAGTTATATAAAACTTTAAATTTCTTAACTAAGTTAACAATTTTCATTTTACCAAATATAGGAGTCACGGCCGACCATGTTGTCTTCTCCCTAGGCCTTTGGTTTGAACTGGAAACTAAGGATCTGCAAATCCTTCCCCTTCCTGGCATACGAAAACTGATGTCTTCACAATCCTACCACCGCATCCTTCATCCTTCATAATATCTTCATCACGTTAACATGTTAACTTGCTAGACAAAAGTATTTGGTCACTCCAAATTTTTTTACCGTCTTCTTCCCCCCCCCAAGGTCACGACTTCCGCCTTTTCTTGTTTCGTTCTCTTTTTTTTTTTTTTTTCTTCTTCCCTTGCACAGTAAAACACACCTCATATACCCCACGTTACGTCTCCACTTCTCCATGCATTAATGTGCCCAACTTCATACAAAAATACCCACGTTACTTGTTCTTGCCGTGCCCCTTTTCTTGTGTACCCAGCTTCATCTTTTCCCTTCTATTCACAAATACCATTTCCATTCTTTTTTTTTTCGTTTGTTTTGTAGGAGGAAGCGTTGGGGTTTGATTTATTCTTGGTGAGGAGATGGTGTATATTTTTTCATTGCTGTAGCGATGGAAAATAAGAATGGAGCAGAGGTTTATTTATATAAGAGAGTAACCGTGGCCACCAAGTTATTTAGGTATATAGGGATGCAGCTAAAGTATAGGTTGCTGGCTCGAATGTGAAAGGAAAAGAACTTGGTCGGCACGTCTGAAAACTGTTGAAAAGAAAGTATAGCTTTTGATTTGAGTTTCTAGAGTAGCTGGGTTTCATTTATTTTGAAAGGACAAGACATATGCAGTAGGAAAGCATAGGACGGTAAGACTTTGATATTTTCGGGATGGTTTTCCAGTAGAGATGGTACGAGTAGGTCTCTCCATAGGGTAGTGTGTTATGTATTTACTGATGTGAACACAATTTTAGGTAGATATAGGGTAGTTCATATTTTCGGTAGGCAGAACCCGGTAGGTTTAGAATTTAATAATGTTATCGAAACTTCACCGCGAAGTAACACACAGAAACCACTACAAACGATTTTCGTTTACTGATAAAAATGCTGTTCTTGATGTAAAAAGGTATCCCGAACCCAACGGGACAAGTTTCATCGCAATCCGAGGCCATATGAAAATTTTTCCTTTATGAAACCGGAAATAAACACGCATTTAATTTTTCCACGGTCACCAGCTAAATCGAATCAACTTGAAATCTTGATATTTTGCAATAACTTTTCGATACGAATCCAACGGCACTAGTTCCGTCGCATTCTGAGACTGTTGCCCCGGTAGGCTGTTTTTACCGCGAACCGCCCTACCCTTTTTAACGCCAAATTTCTCGATCTCTAAAAACAACAATCTATATATCTATCCTGACTCTAATCGACGATACGAACTCAACGGGACTAGTTTCGTGGCTTAATTCGGTCGTCTGCTCAAGTTATCTTCAAATATCCTTTTATTTAATTAAATGCGCGCTATAGAATTTGAACGGGTGTTTATAGCTACCGTGGTCACATACAATATCGGTTTTCCACGCAATTCACCACCATACAATAATTTAGCGATACGGTTCTAATGAAACTGATTTCGTCGAAATCTGAGTCCGTTTGCAAAACGGCTAATTTTAAAGGCCTATAATTAAATAGCGAATTTTCATAGCGACTATTTCAAAATTTGATTTGGCCATAACTATCAAATTATAACACGAAATTTGGATTTTTCTCTTTCATATGAAAACTATCGTCAATACGGTCCCAACGTGTCTTGTTTTACAGAAATCCGACTTATATCGAATCCTGTATTCTCAGTTGAAGTTCAAAACTCGAATTTACGAACTACACGCCATTTTCAAGCTCGAATTTATATTATAAATAAATATATAATGTTTAACTTCGTTTTTAATTACGAACTCAATATTAAATTTCATTAATATTCCCAATATAATATTTAAAACTAATTTAAATATTCATATTCAAAGGGTCGAAAAACACGGGTCGTTACAGGAGCGGTGAAAGGAAGAGGCACGGTGTGGAGGATTCGGTGGTTGAACTGGGAGCGTGATATCAAAATCGGGGAAGAAGAGAGTTGGACCGGGTGGACTTTGATGAGTGGGTCGACTGTTTAAAAAGGTTAAAGCCCAAAAAGTAAATGAATTATTTTTGTGTAATTAAACTAAATAATGTGCGCAACTTATAATTATTGTATCTTGGACATACATTATCTGAATCTCAAACGGTCTGATCCGTTGGGATCGTATGGACGAACGTTACCCAATGGAACTGACTGGAAGTCCATCAGAGCTCGTTACAATTTATGGCGAAATAAATTGTAACGTCTGAAGCAACAGACGCAAATCGTAATTTAACAGTTAACGCGAAAAGTAAGTAAACTCACTAACTCTTCTCAGTTATATTTTTCTAAAGTATTTTTAGAAATGATAAATGATGGTTGTTTGTTGTGTGTTGTTTGTTGTGTGTTGTTTGTTTGGTTGAACTGCTAGTCAGTTGATTAAAAATATAGATAACGATATAAATATACATCGTTAATCAAATATTGATTCTGTTTAGCAGAATATTTCATAGTGAGATGAAATTGATGTTAATATTATTGATTAACATCTGTGGATGCAGGGAAACAGGTCGGAGGGACCCATCTGGGTTCCTCAACATTTATTTTACTTTTTTTCATATATTGTGTTATATGATGTGATATGAAATATGTTGTTGATTTTATATGTTGGAATGATACCGGTCATTGTTATATGGTATGTTAAATACCATAAGGAATACTGGAATGTTAAAAAGGAAATTTTCAATGTTATATTAAAAAAGAAATATTTATAAAATCAAAAGATTTTATAAAAAGAAAACTATTTATTTAGAAAATAAATAGGTTAAAAAGGGAATACTTATTTGTTAATCAAATAGATAGAATTGAAAAAGAAATATTTGTAAACTATTTACAAATAGAATTGAAAAGGGATATTTATTTGAAATAAATAGAATAGAAAGAGGAAATATGTGAAAAACGAATAGAAAAAGAAAGTAGTTAGATTACCAAAGGAATTACTTATAAAATCAATAGATTTTATAAACATAAAATATTGTATAGAATAAATAGAATTATCAAAAATGGATTTGTTTGGTGAATAAATAGATTATAAAAGGGAATACTTGAGAAGTGAATAGAATAGTATAAAGGAGAATTTTATATTTGAAAGGTTTGGACCCGTGCTTCGCACACGGGTATAACATGCTATGGATTTAAAGAAAAGATTTTAAATAGAATCTATTCTGACAGATAGATTGAGAAGATAAATTTATAAATAATATTTTATAAATCGAATAAAATGTTTATCATGGATAAATAGAATATATAAGTCAAGAGTTATATAGAGAAGTAAGAATTGATTTCAACATCGATATTTGAAACTGAATAATCAGTAGGAATTAATCAGTTAGAGTAAATTGATTAGAGTTAGAATTAATCGAATTAGAGTTAACTGAACATAGTTAATCGAATTAGAATTAATTGAATATTAGTTGTTCAATTAGAGTTGATCAAATATAGTTATTTGAGATAGAGTTGAGCAAACATAGTTATTTAGGATGTGTTGCCATTTCGTACGACTGCAAGCGTAATTCGCAGGGCTGCAGATAGCCTACGACGGTCGGATGTTTCCTGAAGGAATCAGGCGTAACCATTGTGATCGCTGCGATCTAGAGTCAAGCGAATGGAGTTAAATCAAATATTAGCTATTCGAAATAAAGTTGAAACAGATAGAGTTATTCGAATATGAATTAATCAAATATTAGTTATTTGATAGGAGTTAAATAAGTTGAGTTAATCAAGTAAGTTAATCAAGTTGAGTTAATCTAATTGAGTTAGTCAAATGAGTTAATCAAACCGAGTTAATCCAAGTGAGTAAATCCAAAGGAGTTATTCGAAATAGTTATTCGAATAGAATTAAAGGAGTTAATCGAATATAGCTTATTCGAAAGGAGATTAATCGAATGCAAATCATTCGTAGAAATTTAATCGAATGTAAATCATTCGAAGAGAGATTATCGAATATAGTTATTCAAACAAAGAGTTATCGAATATAGTTTATTCGAAAAGGAGCTATCGAATAGAGATTATTCGAAAAGAGAATTATACATTGAATTCGATTATATCAAAATTCGGGATAGTAATATTTACTTTCCAGTTAAATCAAGAATTACTTATTTATTTATAGATGAGTGGTTTAGTTATTGAGTTAAATTAAGGATAAAAGTTACATTTTGAAGTTGGATATTCAAGAAGAAAGGAATTTTAACGCTATAGTTAAATCAATGTTTTAAAATAAAGAAGGGGATTCCTAAATAGATTCCGAGTATATAAGGAAGTGTTAAAGATTTGAAAGTTAACTTTGTCTATTTCGAAGTTAGAAATGTTGTTCAGTTAAGGTCTGTGAGGTAATTATACCCCAGCTTGATTGACTTTGTTTTTAACTAAGAGATGGGTAAGGTTCGATAGAGAAGATTGATTAAGTGAATTTAGTTAATGAGTGTAGTGGTTTAAATTGGCTTAGTGATGTTTTATTTAAACATCTATTGAATAAATTTTGGAAACATTTTCCAAATATAACCAGAGACATTTTCTAATCATAGAAAATGAAAAGTTAATGAGAAAGAATACTGGAATGACAGTGATACATGAAACAGAGATGGAAATGTTTTCCAATGATTGATGATGTATATTTTCTAAATTTAGAAAATAAGAATTTACAAATAGATAGAAATGGGGAAATGGATAAATTAAAGATAATTTTATAGAAAGAGATAAATGTGGATTGATGATTGATCGATAGAATTTCCATCTGGAAATAATATCGTTGTTTGCACACCTGTTTTTCTTTGATAGTTAAATCACCGACTATCGAAGTTTTTGACCATTTTCCTATCGCCAATACGGAGAGACCGGGATCAGATTCATTATCTGAAACCACTCTATATTGATGTTAGCGTTGCGATTAAATGTGATGTAGACAATGGAAGACGGAGTTAAGCAAGGGCTGTCCTGGCGATCCTAGGTAGAAATTGCCTAAGATGGATCTACACAATAGGGCCTTCGGTATGTCTAGTCCTAAGACAAACGTGAATAGACGAATGTCTGACAGAGTATATCAAAAGGATCGCGTAAGTTGATCTCTTCAACGTACTTACGTTTGGTGGCGGAGGAATTCATTTCTCTTGGCTTTATACCCGTGGTATTTTTGGGGAAATCAATTTGTGATTTTGGCGGGTATGACGATGTGGCATTCAAAGTAAATGAATGTATGATCTGTCAAAGATACGTTATGACCTCAAGCCTCATCAACCGGGAAATGACAGAAATCGCGCAGGCAACATGGCTAAGTGGGTCGCTCCCATTAGGGTGTATATCACCTATCTAGAGAAAGTCCATTTCATTCTTTTATCTGTTATCGATGTTGTCCCTTTCGGGAAGACGGTGGGTAGCTCCCAACCGTTGGTGGTATACATTCGATACACTCAAGAGAATTGAGTGGTCGGTCATGTGTGGGTCGGGTTGCAAGACGTTCTTGTTGAACCCAATGTATTTGTCTCTAGAGATACACTATCGGTAGGTGGTCCCATACATTGTCATAGCTGGAATCCAATCCCCAATAAGCGCCCGCGGTTTTGTTTGTATACTATATATGTGGAACGTGAGATGCAAGCGTTCTGCTAGATTGATAATTACTTGTGATTAGACATTATTATAATATCAGAGAAGTATTGATTTCCAAAACTGTTTTGGGTTATCGTAAGGTAAAAACCGTCCGTGTTTATGTGTGGATCGGTCTTACGATTATCTTTTCTTTTGAAAAGGATTTTGGATATTTAAACCAAATGATTTGAGTTTACTCACACCAGTCCCATGAATGAACCAGAGTTTATTTTGTTTTGTTTTTCCTTAAACTCTTAGGTGCCCAAATTTGTACGGGCAGTCAAGTAGTTCAGGTCTTTATAGATATACTTGGAGGAGCTTGAAGCAGGAGGCTTCAGGACCATATAACTATTGTATTTCCACTGTGTGTAAGTATTGTACTCTGGTAATTTTATTGTATACATATACTGTTTTATTTTCAAAGTTATGTTATAATATATTTTATTCGTTCCGCTATGAGATTCGTGTTTACTCTGATTGTGTTCTTCTTCTTCTATTCTAATTTTCTATCTTATCTATTCTCACCCTCTAATTTCTTTCTATTAATGATCTGGAATGTTTGATACCTGAATAATTAACATGGGTTTTATGTTGATTTTCTGGGTCGAAAATCCCAGTTCGTTACAGTGGTATCAGAGCTGAAGGTTAAGTGATTACCTTGGCTCTGTGGCGTGACTCAATAG
Organism: Allium sativum; assembly: GCA_030737875.1. Classification (NCBI taxonomy): domain Eukaryota; kingdom Viridiplantae; phylum Streptophyta; class Magnoliopsida; order Asparagales; family Amaryllidaceae; genus Allium; species Allium sativum. The sequence continues at coordinate 214,641,752 of CM060916.1, read as the reverse complement.
GGATGGGGTTAGTAATACCCTAGATTGAGTTTGAGTGCATATATACGAGTGAACGTATTTGTAGATTTTATAAAAATGGTTTTATACTATGGATATTTATTGAGTTGTTTATGAATTTTGGTCGATCAGTTTGATCCACTGTATCGATAGGAGTTTCTAAACACTCAAGTATGATAAACCGATATAGTATGTTTTGATAAAGGGTAAATGAATTTTTTTTACCCAAAATATATTTTGATTTAAAAGAAAGGTATATCTTGGAATTATTATCATATATTGGATGTGTTGGTTGATTATAATTAAAGTGGTTATATAAATAACCAATTTGAGTTCGTATAATTTAAAAGCAGATTAACTAAATCTGAATTAAATTAGAATTGAAATCAAAATTATGAAAACTGGAAGGAGTGTTTGTAAGTGGATTTGTGTTAAGTATAAGAAAATTTTAAGATCCTGGGAAATTTAAAAATTTGTTTTACAAACTTTGGAAGGTCATTTTAAATGAATTTCGAAATGGAAATGTTTAAAAATGTGTTTTGAAAAGTGGTATAGTATTGAACTCACTTCGATCACTGGAAAATAACTCTGATAATGCTGGCCACATCATCAGTGTTCATTTTCGGGTTGTAAATGACGGATTATTGCCAAAGATTTGTGTTGGATTGTTTGAGGAAAACAAGTTGTTTTGAATCTCGAAAGGGAAATATTTGATTATTTTTTTGTGAAAAGCAAAGTTATTTATAACTCCCAGGAAAAGATCGTCTAAATTAAAAACGAATTTAAACAAGAATCGGTGAAAGAGAATATGAATTGAATTGAAACCAATTAACTGGAAATTGAATTGGAATATAATATATCTAGTAGAATTAGATTTTGAATTGTGAGATAGGAAATCTGAAATGGTATTGGACTGGTAAGTTAAGAGTTGTGATTGGCAATGGAACTTTGGTTTGAAATGGAATTTGGCTTAGATACGTGAATGATTTAGTTTTGAAGATAAAAATTTGAATTTGTTTGGGAATGCATTTTTGTATATGCTGACAGGGTAGCAGATGTAGGAATATAATGATATGCCCGACACAAAGTACATGTTTAAAGTTTCCATATGAGGTTTTATGCGCCAAATCGGCTGGCCGCTTGGCTATTTGATTTTCCTTTGGATTAGAGAAGGCCTAGAGAGGCGAGTTGGGGTTTGAACTATTGACCGGTACAAAGGAGGTGCTGGCGAAATTTTTCGAAAATTTCGGGTGTTAGAAAATTTTCAAGATTTTAAAAAAATTTCATTGATAAGAATTAGCTAATATTTTAATTGAAATTAAAGTTGGTAAGTAAACGAATAAGTTTGTACTAGTCAATAGGGTATGTTCTCTACCTTAGCAATTTCGAGGATGAAATTATTTTAAGGGGGGAAGAATGTAACGACCCGTATTTTTATAGTATATAAATAATTTATTTAATTACTTAAATAATGGTTTGATTATTTAAAATGACCAGAATTAAATAATATAGAATATTTGATTAAAATAAATAATATAATAATATATTTAATTTCTGAAATAGTCAGAAATAGTGGAATTCACAATATGGTGTGAATTGGATCACCTGTGATATTTAATTCAGTTTTAAAATTGAATTAGAATAACGAATATATTATTTGAATGACAGTTTGAACGTATAATTATAATTTAATTATAATCGAGCTCGAAGCGGCGCTGTAGTTCGCTATTTGGCTATTTGAACTTCAACGGAATATACATAAGCCGATTTAAATCGGATTTCTGTGAAACAAGAAACGTTAGGAGCTGGTGAAGTATATTTTTCTAGTGGAAGAGAAAAATCGAGATTTCGTCGTGTAGATTTTTATTTATTTCCAAATCAAATTTTAGAAAAGTCGCTATGGAATTCCTTTATAATTTATATCGATTTATTTATATTTTAAAATGGATTTTTAAGTATAAATCGAATATCGATGTGACATTGGATTTGAAATATCGAGCTATAAATCCCAGTATAGCAGTATGATATTCTGTTGTGAATATATATGATAATATTTATTTGTAAATATTAAATTTAAATGTTTTTAAATATATTGATACATTTAAAAGGGCTATTTAGAGCTTTAAAAATAGCCAGTTTTTCAAACGACCTCAGAGTTCGACGAAACTAATTTTGTTGGAACCGCAATATTAAATTATTGCTAGATTTCAATTTTCGTGATTTTTGAAGTCAGTACGTGACCGTACGAGATTTTAATGAAAAAACAGTCAGTATTTTGACGGTTAAAAATACCCTGTGTGAGCATACGAAGTCGGAATTTGACGAAACTAGTTTCGTTGTGACCGTAATGTCAAACAGTAGCTACATGTCCATTTTTGTGATTTTTGGGGGTTATGTGTGATCACAGGAATTTTAGAGGGCATAAAAGTAGCGTTCGCTTAAAATAAAATAAAATAATCGAATAAAAAATAATAAAAACCTACCTATATAATACCATCATCCTTCCTGACCCTAAATTCTATTTCCTCTGGTCAAAACGAGGGCGCCGCCAATGTTCTTCATTTTTCCAGTAAAGGAATCCACTTTCTAGAATCAAAATAAAATAAAAAACAATTCTATAAATCTTCATATATATATATATTCACACTCCTCATCTCATGCTCTTCGATTATACGTCCATTTTGTATGGATCGAACCAATTTCATTTCGATGTCAGAAGTGTGGCGTGCACTAGGGTTGACCGAGGCAAGTGATTGGAGCACTAAGGAGGGATTTCGAGTTTGTATTTGGGTTTGAGGATTCGATTAGCAGCTGTTAGCAAGACTGAAGGGATTTCGGTGGACATTGGTGTCGATCGATGTACTGTAGATGGCAGGATAAGGGTTCGAACGGAATTCCCATAAAGGGATCGAGTGGAGCAGGGAGTATATGAGGAAAGAGAGTAGTTGAAGAGAGGAGTTTTCGTGATTTTTGTTTGAATTTAAATGGTGGAGGAGAGGAGCGGTGAAAGGAAGAGGCACGGTGTGGAGAATTCGATGGTTGAACTGGGAGCGTGATATCAAAATTGGGGAAGAAGAGAGTTGGAGCGGGTGGACTTTGATGAGTGGGCCGACTGTTTAAAAAGGTTAAAGCCCAAAAAGTAAATGAATTGTTTTTGTTTAATTAAACTAAATAATGTGTGCAACTTATAATTATTGAATCTTGGACATACATTATCAGAATCTCGAACGGTCTGATCCGTTGGGATCGTATGGACGGACATTACCCAATGGAACTGACTGGAAGTCCATCGGAGCTCGTTACAATTTATGGCGAAATAAATTGTCCGTCTGAAGCAACAGACGCAAATCGTTATTTATCGGTTAACGTGAAAACTGAGTAAACTCACTAACTCTTCTCAGTTATATTTTTCTAAAGTATTTTTAGAAATGATAAATGATGGTTGTTTGTTGTGTGTTGGCTGTTTGGTTGAACTGCTAGTCGGTTGATTAAAAATATAGATAACGATATAAATATACATCGTTAATCAAATATTGATTCTGTTTAGCAGAATATTTCATAGTGAGATGAACTTGATGTTAACATTATTGATTAACATCTGTGCAGGGAAACAGGTCGGAGGGACCCATCTGGGTTCCTCAACATTTATTTTACATTTTTTTTCATATATTGTGTTATATGATGTGATATGAAATCTGTTGTTGATTTTATATGTTGGAATGATACCGGTCATTGTTATATGGTATGTTAAATACCATAAGGAATACTGGAATGTTAAAAAGGAAATTTTTCAATGTTATATTGAAAAAAGAATTATTTATAAAATCAAAAGATTTTATAAAAAGAAAACTATTTATTTAGAAAATAAATATGTTAAAAAGGGAATACTTATTTGTTAATCAAATAGATAGAATTGAAAAAGAAATATTTGTAAACTATTTACAAATAGAATTGAAAAGGGATATTTATTTGGAATAAATAGAATAGAAAGAGGAAATATGTGTAAAACGAATAGAAAAAGAAAATAGTTAGATTACCAAAGGAATTACTTATAAAATCAATAGATTTTATAAATAGAAAATTTTGTTTAGAATAAATAGAATTATCAAAAAGGGATTTATTTGGTGAATAAATAGATTATAAAAGGGAATACTTGAAAAGTGAATAGAATAGTATAAAAGAGAATTTTATATTTGAAAGGGTTGACCCGTGCTTCGCACACGGGTATAACATGCTATGGATTTAAAGAAAAGATTTTAAATAGAATCTATTCTGACAGATAGATTGAGAAGATAAATTTATAAATAATATTTTATAAATCAAATAAAATGTTTATCGTGGATAAATAGAATATATAAGTCAGGAGTTATATAGAGAAGTAAGAATCGATTTCAACATCGGTATTTGAAACTAAATAATCTGTATGAGTTAATCAGTTAGAGTAAGTTGATTAGAGTTAGAATTAATCGAATTAGAGTTAACTGAACATAGTTAATCCAATTATAATTAATTGAATATTAGTTATTCAATTAGAGTTGATCAAATATAGTTATTTGAGAAAGAGTTAGGCAAACATAGTTATTTCGGATGTATTGCCATTTCGTACGACTGCTAGCGTAATTCGCAGGGCTGTAGATAGCCTATGATGGTCGGATGTTTCCTGAGGGATTCAGGCGTAACCATTGTGATCGCTGCGATATAGAGTCAAGCGAATGGAGTTAAATCGAATATTAGCTATTCGAAATAAAGTTGAAACATACAAAGTTATTCGAATACAAATTGATCGAATATTAGTTATTTGATAGGAGTTAAATAAGTTGAGTTAATCATGTAAGTTAATCAAGTTGAGTTAATCTAGTTGAGTTAGTCAAATGAGTTAATCAAACCGAGTTAATCCAAGTGAGTGAATCCAAAGGAGTTATTCGAATAGAATTAAAGGAGTTAATCGAATATAGCTTATTCGAAAGGAGATTAATCGAATGCAAATCATTCGTAGAAAGTTAATCGAATGTAAATCATTCGAAGAGAGATTATCGAATATAGTTATTCGAAGAAAGAGTTATCGAATATAGTTTATTCGAAAATGAGCTATCGAGTAGAGATTATTCGAAAAGAGAATTATACATTGAATTCGATTATATCGAAATTCGGGAAAGTAATATTTGCTTTCTGGTTAAATCAAGAATTACTTATTTATTTATAGATGAGTGGTTTAGTTATTGAGTTAAATTAAGGATAAAAGTTACATTTTGCAGTTGGATATTCAAGAAGAAAGGAATTTTAACGCTATAGTTAAATCAATGTTTTAAAATAAACAAGGGGATTCCTAAATAGAATCCGAGTATATAAGGAAGTGTTAAAGATTTGAAAGTGAACTTCATCTATTTCGAAGTTAGAAATGTTGTTCAGTTAAGGTCTGAGAGGTAATTATACCTCAACTTGATTGACTTTATTTTTAACTAAGAGATGGGTAAGGTTCGATAGAGAAGATTGATTGAGTGAATTTAGTTAATGAGTGTAGTGGTTTAAATTGGCTTAGTGATGTTTTATTTGAACATCTATTGAATAAATTTTGGAAACATTTTCCAAATATAACCAGAGACATTTTCTAATCATAGAAAATGAAAAGTTAATGAGGAAGAATACTGGAATGACAGTGATACGTGAAATAAAGATGGAAATGTTTTCCAATGATTGATGATGTATATTTTTTAAATTTAGAAAATAAGAATTTACAAATAGATAGAAATGGGGAAATGGATAAATTAAAGAAAATTTTATAGAAAGAGATAAATGTGGATTGATGATTGATCGATAGAATTTCCATATGGAAATAATATCGTTGTTTGCACACTGTTTTTCTTTGATAGTTAAATAACCGACTATCGAAGTTTTTGACCATTTTTCCGTCGTCAATACGGAGAGACCGGGATCAGATTCATTATCTGAAAACCATTCTGTATCGACGTTAGCGTTTCGATCAAATGTGATGAAGATAATGGAAGATGGAGTTAAGCAAGGGCTGTCCTGGTGATCCTAGGTAGAAATTGCCTAAGATGGATCTACAGAATAGTGCCTTCGGTTTGTCCAGTCCTAGGACAAACGTGAATGGACGAATGTCTGACAGAGTATATCTAAAGGATCACGTAAGTTGATCTCTTCAAACGTACTTACGTTTGGTGGCGGAGGAATTCGTTTCTCTTGGCTTTATACCCGTGGTATTTTTGGGGAAATCAATTTGTGATTTGGTGGGTATGACGATGTGGCATTCAAAGTAAATGAATGTATGATCTGTCAAAGATACGTTATGACCTCAAGCCTCATCAACCTGGAAATGATAGAAATCGGGCAGGCAACATGGCTAAGTGGGTCGCTCCCATTAGGGTGTATATCACCTATCTAGAGAAAGTCCATTTCATTCTTTTATCTGTTATCGATGCTGTCCCTTTCGGAAAGACGGTGGGTAGCTCCCAACCGTTGGTGGTATACATTCGATACACTCAAGAGAAATGAGTGGTCGGTCATGTGTGGGCCGGGTTGCGAGACGTTCTTGTTGAACCAAGTGTATTCGTCTCTACAGATACACTATCGGTAGGTGGTCCCATACCTTGTCATAGTTGGAATCCAATCCCCAATAAGCACCCGCGGTTTTGTTTGTATACTATATATGTGGAACGTGTGATGCAAGCGTTCTGCTAGATTGATAATTACTTGTGATTAGACATTATTATAATATCAGAGAAGTATTGATTTCGAAAACTTTTTTGGGTTATCGTAAGGTAAAATCCGTCCGTGTTTATGCGTGGATCGGTCTTACGATTATCTTTTCTTTTGAAAAGGATTTTGGAAAGTTAAACCAAATGATTTGAGTTTACTCACACCAGTCCCATGACTGACCCAGAGTTTATTTTGTTTTGTTTTTCCCTAAACTCTTGGGTGCCCAAATTTGTACGGCCAATCAAGTAGTTCTTTACAGATATACTTGGAGGAGCTTGAAGCAGGAGGCTTCAGGACTATATAGCTATTGTATTTCCGCTGTGTGTAAGTATTGTACTCTGATATGTTATTATATACATATACTGTTTTATTTTCAAAGTTATGTTATAATATATTTTATTCGTTCTGCTGTGAGATTCGTTTTTAATCTGATTGTGTTCTTCTTCTTTTATTCTAATTTTCTATCTTATCTATTCTCACCCTCTAATTTCTTTCTATTAATGATCTGGAATGTTGGATACCTGAATAATTAACATGGGTTTTATGTTGATTTTCTGGGTCGAAAATCCCAGTTCGTTACATAAGGGTTGGGATAGCGAAACTACTACGAATTTATATTTGCATTTGTATTATACAAGCACATATATGCTTTTCGATCTTAGAACATCCTTTGGTGTCTTACTATAGTTTATCTACATAAGGAAAAAGTAAGATATGGAGGGAAGGAGTTCAAGACTGAATTCCAATGGCGGAAGCAATACGACTGACTGTAACGTTCGACCTAAAGTGGAAGACCATGTCCGAAGGTCGAGTGAGAATCAAGGTGCTTAAAATCCACTGGGGATGCGGCGAACTTGTTCCATACTTTTATCAAGATGTTGCAAGCGGAAGATGCTACTAGTCCCAGAGGAGTGAATCCGGAAGCGCAAGTTCGAAAAAACTAAGCGAAGCTGAGTAGGGATTTCACCAGTTTAGGTGAGAAGTTGTTTCTTGGAACGGAGGAAGCTTCTGCTGTGGATACTTGGTTGTTGCATCCCAATCTTCGAGGACAAAGGCTTAACTGATGAGCAAAAAAAAAAAAAGATTGGCCTCCAGACAGCTATAGGGTAATGCTTTGCATTAGTGGAATAGTGTTTTGGCAACGACACTGAAAGAGAGAACTAGTTGGGAAGATTCAATGGAGGCTTAGGGTACGGTTCATATTGGAAGCTACCTAGTCCATGATAATGAGAAGGTTTGCTTATTTGAAGCATGAGGATATGACAGTGGTGGAGTATGCCGCTAGATTTGATGAATTACCTCGCCATACTCGGGGAACAATTGACTCTATTGTATAAAGGAATGAAAAGTTTATCAAGGGACTGAGATTTGATATTGCGAAAGCAACGATGCCTCAATTGAGAGACACCGGTGATGTGGTGGTGGAGAGGGTTGTTCGCAATGAAGAGATGCCTGCGGAGGTAGGGAACCGAAGCTATCAAGAAAGGAAATTCTTTGAGGGTGGGAAGGCTTAAAAAGAGGGAAAGCCTAAGAAGAATAAAGTTGAAGTTGTTTGCTTCAAGTGTCACCATAAGGGACACTATTCGACATAGTGCAAGGCATCGGAAGCTAAGACCACTGCCAGGAAGCAGAATGTCATGTGCTTTAACTGCAATCAGCTTAGGCATTATAAGGATAAGTATCAAGAAGCATATTAGGGTAAGGTGATGTCTATGGAACCTTCGTCTTCCAAAGCTATTGTTGCGGAGAAAGGGAAGACAATATTGGAAGGTACACTTTTGTTTCATAGCATACCTGTTGGAGTTTTGTTTGATACTGGTGCATCGCATTCATTTATCTCCAGAAGTGTAGTAGATAAATTGTCTTTAGAACCATCATACTTGTTACTTTCTTTAGGGTGGTTAATCCTGTCAAAGGATACACAACTCTAGATGTAACGAACCAGAAATTTCTAGATTTGAATTTGATTTTATAACACATTTTGAGATTGTCTGAATATTTTCTTTTGAATTTGATAAGGTTTAAATTATTTGAAATCCCTTTTTATTTAGTTTAAATAAATAATTTTATTTTGTATAAGACTTATTTTAAAGATTTTGTATAAAAATGATTTTTGTAATTTTGCATAATGGTTTTTTATTTATAGATAGTAATTGTAACGACCCGCATTCTACGCATCATAGGATCGTAGAATATTTATTTCTTTCACATACGAAGACGTATGGTCATGTAACTTTGGGAGACGACTATTGGGGTCATTTCCCATGTTCATGATTTTTCCCGATTTTTAAATGACCATTTTACCCCTAGTTGGCACTGTTTTGGCCATAACTTTTGACTGGAAATGAATTTTGACCTGAAACCACTTCCATTGGCTTCGGATTATGGTTTCTCTTTCCGTAGAGTGGTCACATTAGCCAAACGGGCTTACCGTTTGGGAGATATGGCTGAAACAAGTTTCAAATGGTGAAAAACAGCTTAATTGGGCTTAACCGGGTGATTAGCAGCTAGGCCCAAGGGGAATTTCGGGTTTAGAGGTATAGGAGGACTGATTAGGGTTAGGTTATCACTTTCATTTCAGTTTTGAGCTGCCACAAACCTTCTTGAGACCTTAGTAATGGCTTCCATCCTCTAAAACCACTCCAAAGCACATTTTTAGTGAAGATTAAGCCTAAACTACATCAAAACAAGGCCAAATAGCAACAAAGCAAGGTTGGAGCTGCTGCTATACATAGGGATTCGACCCAAACAGAGAATACTTCAGATTTGGTGTTTCATTTGTGGCCAAGGTGAGTGATAGCATCGTTTTGACACTAATTACAGTTAATTAAGGGTAATTAGTGAAGATTAGCGAATTTATACACTAATAAATTCTGGAAAAATTCTTAAAATTCTAAAATAATGTTTTAAGGCTCTGTTAGAAATTTGGGTTAATTTCGATGTGTTTTGTTAATTGTATGCTTGAACATGATTAAGAGTGATTAGGGGAAAATGAGGAGTTATAGCTATGTTTGATCCATTTTAAATCTATCAAATTGTTGTTATGGTGTTTGCAATTGATGTTACATGTTGCTATGACTCTATGGTATGTTTCATGATTGATTAGAATAGTTAAATTGGTCGAAAACGTCGTCGAATGGCGTAGAAAGCTCGCTGGAAAGTTGCAGAAGTGTGCAGGTTCCGAACCGGTTCGGATCGGAGAAAGGGGTCGGATCGGATTTGTGAACTGACCATGGGGATTCGAACTGGATTGGAACTTGTCACTGGAGGAGGCTTGGCGAGAAGGAAGGTCGTTTACATAGGGTTGGAGTTGGACAGAGGATCGGATCAGAGCTATGGAGCAGGATCGGATCGGATCGGAGTAAGCTAAAGAGTGGGATCGGATCAGATAAGGGGATCGGGTCGGGTAGCCGAACTGAACCAAGGTGGTGGCATCTCCAGCAGCGTGGAACTTCAGGGACAACAAGGGAGACCCGGACCGCGACTCTGAAGGACTCGGAAGTGGTTGAAGAAACGGCAGCAGGAGCAAGACACCCGAACCGAACCGAGTGGAGAACCCGAACCGAAGGAGCACCGAACCGGATGGAGTACTGTGACCCGAACCGAACCGAGTGGAGGACCCGAACCAAAGGAGCACCGAACCGGATTGGAGCTGCGATTACGCGACGACTCTTTTGAAGACCAACTCCAATTCGACCAAACCCGAGATGCAAAGGAAGTCCAAATGAGAAGTTAGAGCTTAAGGTTCAGATGGGAATCAACGAGTTCACTTCATGGTTGGGCTTTGCTGCGGGACGCGTGCCAAGGAGTTATCGACGTCTATAGCTTTGGACCAGTATGGTAGGAGGTACGAAGGCGGATTCAGGGCCATTATGGCATCGGTAGAACCAAGGGCTACGACCAATGAAGTGGGTCATTGAAATTTTTGGTCATGACTCCAAGTGTTGTCTTGGTCACAGCAGGGTTTCTACAAGTCGGGATTCGTCGTTGCCTCAGTTTGTCTAGTGTTCCAAAGTGGTAGATGTCGTATGCTTTACGCACTGAATGAGAGATGTGAGGATGGTTGCTATGGATGATTTGCTTGCTATCATTGTGACATGCACACCCCACCCCCGTATTCTTACACTATTTATTATGGCACCTTAGAGCATTGTACGGTATGTGGTACTAACTCTTTGGTTGCAAGTCCAGGTTCAGGTATGGTTTAGTATACCTGTTATTATTCTGTTTAGATGCTTATCGCTCATACCAGGCTTTATGTCTGACCCAGAGTTTTATGTCTCCTCTTATTACTCTGGGTGCTCGCACGAGCAGACTAGAGACAGGTTAGCTGGTGATGCACGAGTAGATGATCCGGAGACGAGCAGGAGGCTTCCACGTAATATACATATATAGTATTCTCCCTGTGTTGTTGAAGATCACTATTTGGGCATTGGTGGTGTATCTTCTATTTTGGCTTTCTGTTGTTCAAAGACAGTAGATTTTGAAAAGTTGTAATAAGCTGTATTTGGATTTCCGCTGCTTTGAGATTGATGTTGGTTTTAGTTATCAGCTTATGCACTGTCTCGCCTGTTTTATGTCAAGTACATTATTATTATATTTTATTCCATGCGCTGTGAGACATTCTACAGGTTCTTTGATTAGTTCATTCCCTTCTTTCCTTTCTTATGACGACCGTCTTGTGCTAGTCGGGCATGTGTACAGCGCACTTTTGGAGGAAATGCAGGCTGGTGCGAGGCGGGCCGTCACACTTGGTATCAGAGCTCTAGGTTGCGTAGTTAACCTAGGGAAGTTATCAGGGAGAGATAGTATACGTATACGAGAGAGCGTATTTGTGATTATTTTGGTTTTCAAAAGCTATATATATACTATTAGTAGTATAAGGATGAAGTCGTACTGCACTAGCACCACTATGGAGTCGTTAATCATTTCCTTTTTCAGATTGATGATGAGCTGATATGTTAGAGGTACCGGTAGAGGGGCCAATAATGGGAATGCTGCTGACATGAGGACGATGTTTACTGACCTCATGAGAGAGATGCTTAGAGATGTACAGAGGGCAGCTCCCAATGGTGGAAATGGTGGTGGTCCAATGGTGCAGGCGCCAAGAGTCGACTTCGCCAAGCTGAATAAGGATTATACTAGCCTTGGTGGGAAGCCGTTCCACGGAACGGAGTCGGCTACGGATGTTCAGGATTGGGTGGATAGTTGCGAACGTATCTTTGAGGATTTGGGTATCGAGGATGCGATGAAGAGAAAGCTAGCGTCCCGTCAGCTGCAGGGGCGGGCAATGAATTGGTGGAATGCTATAAAGGCAGCTACTCCCGAAGATCAGATTACTTGGGAGCAGTTTAAGGCTCGCTTTAGTGAGAAGTTCATCCCAGCTGCTCAGAAGTCAATGTTGTTTAAAAAATTCTTGGAGCTCAAGCAGAATGGCAGGGCTGTCTCGGAGTATATTGCTGAATTTGACACTTTGTCAAAATATGGGTTATCTCTTATAGATACTGCCGAGAAAAAGAATGAGAAATTCATAACTGGATTGGATCAGTACTTGGGGGAAAAACTTATTAACCACATCGATGAGACGTTTGAATCGATTGTGGGGAAAGCGTTAAGGTCAGAAAGTCTCTACCCTAAGCCGAAGACTGAGGTTGCATCCGCAGATGAGCCAAAGCCACAAGCTAGTGGTGGAGGCAAAGGTGGTTCCCAGAATAAGAGAAAGCAGAATCAGGCTAAGGATGGCCAGAAGAAAAAGAATAAGCAAGATGTGGAGTGCTTCAGCTGTGGTAAGAAGGGCCATTATGCTAGTAATTGTTGGGCCAAGCCAGCGGATAGGAAGTGCTTCAACTGTGGCCAAATGGGACATCACAAGGACAAGTGTCCACAGCCCCCTAAAGAAAAGCAAATGGTGAAAGCATATGCCCTTAATGCCATTCCTTCTTCGTCGAATGCCCCAACTGCGGCGGAGAAGGGAAAGAATGTCGTCATTCAAGGTATGCTTTCTGTTTATGATGTTCCTGTTAGAGTTTTGTTTGATACCGGAGCTTCCAGTTCTTTCATATCTAGTGACCTGGTAGATAGGTTGGGATTGGAGCCCGAGATTGTCGATAGACCTTTAGTAGTGACGAACCCGATTGGTGGTTCGACTAGCCTTAGCATGATTTGTCGTAATGTGGTTCTATCGAGTCATGGATGCATGTTTGTTTGTGATTGCTTTGTTTTGGGCTTTACTGGGTTTGGCATTATTTTGGGAGTAGATTGGCTCCAAAGATACGGGATGGTGGTAGACTGTGAGGACTTTTTGGTGACAGCTAGAGCGGATGATGGGCGGAGGATAGTGTTTGGTGGTCTACCCAGTAAGGGGGTATTGGCTAGTTTTCTAAACTCCCTCGACATTCCGCATAGTGAGTTGTCAGGTTTGCCCGTGGTTGGCCAGTATCCGGATGTTTTTGAAGAAGTGACCGGACTTCCACCACACCGAGAGATTGAGTTCCGTATTGATTTGGTAAAGGATGCCAGGCCTATAGTGATGCCACTTCGTCGTATGGCACCAAGGGAGCAGCGAGAGCTCGAGGTGCAAGTCAGCGATCTTTTGAAGAAGGGATTTATCAGAAGGAGTGTTTCTGAATGGGGAGCACCAGTTTTGTTTGCTACCAAGGCGGATGGTTCCCTTCGTTTGTGTGTAGACTACCGCGAATTGAATAAAGTGACGAGGAAGAATAAGTATCCTCTACCGCGGATAGATGATTTGTTCGATCAGTTGAGTGGCGCGAGAATATTTTCTCAGTTGGATCTCGCGACAGGTTTTCATCAGCTTAGAGTGGAAGCTGAGAGTATAGCTAAAACGGCATTTCGAACGCCGTCTGGATTTTATGAATGGTTGGTTATGCCATTTGGGCTGACTAATGCCCCGGCATATTTTGTGGATCTTATGAATAGGGTATTCAGAGATCAGTTGAATAAGTCTGTCCTTGTGTTCGTTGATGATATTTTGGTCTATTCGAGGACAGAGGAAGAACACAAGGAACATTTAAGAGTAGCGATGGAGGTGTTGAGAAAACACCAATTGAAAGCAAAGTTTTCTAAGTGTCACTTCTGGAAGAGGGAAGTGAGGTTCTTGGGCCATGTTGTATCAGAGAATGGTATTGCCGTGGACCCGGCGAAGGTGGCTACGGTACAGGATTGGCCTACGCCCAAGAATGCAACAGATGTAAGGAGTTTCTTGGGGTTAGCTGGATATTATCGTAAGTTTATCTAAGGTTTCTCCAAGTTAGCAGCACCATTGACCCAGTTGACCAAGAAGAATCAAGCTTTTATCTGGGATGAAAGGTGCGAGAATGCATTCAAGAGTCTAAAGGACAAGTTGACAAGCGCACCAGTGTTAGTCATTCCTAAGGGGGATGAAGAGATGACGGTATACACGGATGCCTGTGGTACCGGACTGGGTGCTGTATTGATGCAAGGCGGTAGGGTTATAGCTTATGCAAGTCGGCAATTGAAACCGCACGAGAGAAGATACCCTACCCATGATTTAGAATTGGCAGCGATCGTGTTCGCGTTAAAGATGTGGAGACACTACCTCTTGGGAGAAAGATTTGAGCTGTTTACTGATCATAAGTCGTTAAAGTATCTCTTCTCTCAGAAAGATCTGAATCTCCGTCAGCAGAGATGGTTAGAGTTCTTAGCTTCCTATGATTTTGACATCGCATACACACCGGGAAAGGGCAATGCGGTGGCTGATGCATTGAGTAGAAGACATGCCAGCTTAGGGGCTATGTTCCTTGAATGGAAGCAACTGGAGTTTATCGCGGGGTTTGATTTCAGACCAAAGTGCGAATTGGATCCGGAAATGTTAGCAAGTTTGACGATCAGACCCACTTTGATTGAACGGATCGGCTCTAGTCAGAGGGGCGATCCTAACCTATTGGAGATCATCTCCAAGTTAGAGATGGGAGTCGATGAGGAGATGAACAAGTATGGGCTTGATCGAGATAGATGGCTTAGAAAGAATGGAAAGCTTGTTGTACCCAATGTCAATGGATTGAGGGATGAAGTGCTTAGAGAATGTCATCACTCAAAACTAACCATACACCCCGGTGGTAATAAGATGTATCGAGATATGAAGCAGACCTACTACTGGGAAGGGATGAAAAGAGACGTTGGGAAGTTTATATCCAAGTGCATGAATTGCCAGCTAGTTAAAGCCGAGCAAAAGAAGCCTAGTGGGTTGTTACAGCCCTTAGAAATTCCCGAATGGAAATGGGAGCAAGTCTCGATGGATTTCATCGATGGGTTACCAAGGACTAGATCGGGATATGACAGCATTTGGGTAATTGTAGATCGACTGACTAAAAGTGCAAGGTTTATACCAGTCAAATCGACTAGAACGGCAGCTAAGTTAGCAGAATTGTATATGAAGTGGGTAGTGAGATTTCATGGAGTACCTAAAAGCATTGTGAGCGACCGAGACCCGTTGTTCACTAGTGGGTTTTGGAGGAGCTTGCAAGAGGCGCTAGGGTCAGAGTTACATCTCAGTACCGCATATCATCCTCAGACCGACGGTCAGACGGAAAGGGTGAATCGTATTTTAGAAGATCTCTTGAGAGCATGTATATTGGATTTTGGTGGATCATGGGATGACCATTTGCATCTAGTAGAGTTTGCATATAATAATAGTTACCAATCCAGTATCGGTATGACTCCGTTTGAAGCTTTGTACGGAAGACCGTGCAACTCACCATCATGTTGGATAGAGACTGGCGAGAAGTTTATGCTTGGACCAGACGTGGTGAGGGAAACTTCAGATAAAATCAAGGTCATTCAACAACGAATGAAGGCAGCCCAAGATAGGCAGAAGAGTTATGCTGATAAGAGGAGAAGAGACCTAAAATTCTCCGTGGGTGACTTGGTGTTTGTCAAGATTTCTCCGTTGAAGAGCGTAATACGATTTGGCAGAAGAGGTAAATTAGCACCGAGATTTGTTGGTCCATTCCCTGTTCTTGAACTAGTCGGGAATTTGGCATATAGAATTGACTTACCGGAGAAGATGGCGGGAGTTCACAACGTATTTCATGTTTCCCAACTAAGGAAGTTCGTTCACGACTCAGATATGACTATCTCACCTGATCAGTTAGAGGACTTCGAAGTAGAACCCGAGGCGGTTGGGAACCGCAAGCCGGCCCGTATTGTCGCACACGACATGAAGCAACTTCGAAGGAAGTCGGTGAAGCTAGTCAAGGTACAGTGGAGCGAAGACGAGAATGATTGTACTTGGGAAACAGAGGAGGACATAAGGAAGAAGTATCCAGAACTCTTTGTCTGGTAAGATTTTATTAGCGATTTAGTTTTCCGCATGCTAGGATAGACTTGTTTGCTTGCTTTGCATGTTTGATTGTTGTATGTGGGTGTTAGGCATGCGGGATCCTGTGTATGTTTTGGGTTAAGGAATTTCGGGGACGAAATTTCTTAAGGGGGGGAGAGTGTAACGACCCGCATTCTACGCATCATAGGATCGTAGAATATTTATTTCTTTCACATACGAAGACGTATGGTCATGTAACTTTGGGAGACGACTATTGGGGTCATTTCCCATGTTCATGATTTTTCCCGATTTTTAAATGACCATTTTACCCCTAGTTGGCACTGTTTTGGCCATAACTTTTGACTGGAAATGAATTTTGACCTGAAACCACTTCCATTGGCTTCGGATTATGGTTTCTCTTTCCGTAGAGTGGTCACATTAGCCAAACGGGCTTACCGTTTGGGAGATATGGCTGAAACAAGTTTCAGATGGTGAAAAACAGCTTAATTGGGCTTAACCGGGTGATTAGCAGCTAGGCCCAAGGGGAATTTCGGGTTTAGAGGTATAGGAGGACTGATTAGGGTTAGGTTATCACTTTCATTTCAGTTTTGAGCCGCCACAAACCTTCTTGAGACCTTAGTAATGGCTTCCATCCTCTAAAACCACTCCAAAGCACATTTTTAGTGAAGATTAAGCCTAAACTACATCAAAACAAGGCCAAATAGCAACAAAGCAAGGTTGGAGCTGCTGCTATACATAGGGATTCGACCCAAACAGAGAATACTTCAGATTTGGTGTTTCATTTGTGGCCAAGGTGAGTGATAGCATCGTTTTGACACTAATTACAGTTAATTAAGGGTAATTAGTGAAGATTAGCGAATTTATACACTAATAAATTCTGGAAAAATTCTTAAAATTCTAAAATAATGTTTTAAGGCTCTGTTAGAAATTTGGGTTAATTTCGATGTGTTTTGTTAATTGTATGCTTGAACATGATTAAGAGTGATTAGGGGAAAATGAGGAGTTATAGCTATGTTTGATCCATTTTAAATCTATCAAATTGTTGTTATGGTGTTTGCAATTGATGTTACATGTTGCTATGACTCTATGGTATGTTTCATGATTGATTAGAATAGTTAAATTGGTCGAAAACGTCGTCGAATGGCGTAGAAAGCTCGCTGGAAAGTTGCAGAAGTGTGCAGGTTCCGAACCGGTTCGGATCGGAGAAAGGGGTCGGATCGGATTTGTGAACTGACCATGGGGATTCGAACTGGATTGGAACTTGTCACTGGAGGAGGCTTGGCGAGAAGGAAGGCCGTTTACTTAGGGTTGGAGTTGGACAGAGGATCGGATCGGAGCTATGGAGCAGGATCGGATCGGATCGGAGTAAGCTAAAGAGTGGGATCGGATCAGATAAGGGGATCGGGTCGGGTAGCCGAACTGAACCAAGGTGGTGGCATCTCCAGCAGCGTGGAACTTCAGGGACAACAAGGGAGACCCGGACCGCGACTCTGAAGGACTCGGAAGTGGTTGAAGAAACGGCAGCAGGAGCAAGACACCCGAACCGAACCGAGTGGAGAACCCGAACCGAAGGAGCACCGAACCGGATGGAGTACTGTGACCCGAACCGAACCGAGTGGAGGACCCGAACCAAAGGAGCACCGAACCGGATTGGAGCTGCGATTACGCGACGACTCTTTTGAAGACCAACTCCAATTCGACCAAACCCGAGATGCAAAGGAAGTCCAAATGAGAAGTTAGAGCTTAAGGTTCAGATGGGAATCAACGAGTTCACTTCATGGTTGGGCTTTGCTGCGGGACGCGTGCCAAGGAGTTATCGACGTCTATAGCTTTGGACCACTATGGTAGGAGGTACGAAGGCGGATTCAGGGCCATTATGGCATCGGTAGAACCAAGGGCTACGACCAATGAAGTGGGTCATTGAAATGTTTGGTCATGACTCCAAGTGTTGTCTTGGTCACAGCAGGGTTTCTACAAGTCGGGATTCGTCGTTGCCTCAGTTTGTCTAGTGTTCCAAAGTGGTATATGTCGTATGCTTTACGCACTGAATGAGAGATGTGAGGATGGTTGCTATGGATGATTTGCTTGCTATCATTGTGACATGCACACCCCACCCCCGTATTCTTACACTATTTATTATGGCACCTTAGAGCATTGTACGGTATGTGGTACTAACTCTTTGGTTGCAAGTCCAGGTTCAGGTATGGTTTAGTATACCTGTTATTATTCTGTTTAGATGCTTATCGCTCATACCAGGCTTTATGTCTGACCCAGAGTTTTATGTCTCCTCTTATTACTCTGGGTGCTCGCACGAGCAGACTAGAGACAGGTTAGCTGGTGATGCACGAGTAGATGATCCGGAGACGAGCAGGAGGCTTCCACGTAATATACATATATAGTATTCTCCCTGTGTTGTTGAAGATCACTATTTGGGCATTGGTGGTGTATCTTCTATTTTGGCTTTCTGTTGTTCAGAGACAGTAGATTTTGAAAAGTTGTAATAAGCTGTATTTGGATTTCCGCTGCTTTGAGATTGATGTTGGTTTTAGTTATCAGCTTATGCACTGTCTCGCCTGTTTTATGTCAAGTACATTATTATTATATTTTATTCCATGCGCTGTGAGACATTCTACAGGTTCTTTGATTAGTTCATTCCCTTCTTTCCTTTCTTATGACGACCGTCTTGTGCTAGTCGGGCATGTGTACAGCGCACTTTTGGAGGAAATGCAGGCTGGTGCGAGGCGGGCCGTCACACTAATATTTTGTATTTATATATATATAAATGTTTTATAATATGAATTTTATAATTCGAAGATTTATTTTAAGGAAATAATTAATATATAAAGATTTAAACAATTTTATATATAGATTTATATGGATTTTTAAATTTTAATAGTTGTTTGACTTGAAAATAAATTATAATTAAATATCAGTTAAAAATATTCATCCGATTTCTGTACGCGCTATTTTAAAATAATTTTTATAATTTTTCTGTAATTTTTAATTTTGAAAAATAAGCAGATAATTTTTCAACGTATTTTGGGTATAAATGTGGTCCTTTAGACGCTTTACAAAATTGATCAATCAGACCGGTTTTATTGCTGTTTTCAAGTCAGAGTGTGTTGTTGTCTACGATGATGGTCTTATTTCAGTACAATTCGTGGTTAATAGCTCTAAAAATTAAAATTTGGAAGTGAACAAAATGTATACGCTACACTTGGATATGAAACAATACATGGTTATGCATCTAATGGCTCTCGCGTGTGTGTGTTTTAAGGTGCCGCGTGTTCTGTATGTGTGGCATTAGGCATGAGCAAGCGTGGTAGAAGATGGCCATGTGTCCATAGATGTGTCCTTTTGCATGAAGATTTGTATTACAATATGGACGTGTGTCCTTTGATGTTCCAAAACTACCCCTCCTTATATCACCTTTAAGGGACGCATGCACCTTGTTCTCCTCCCTCCTTCTTTTCTTAATTCACCTGCTCCCTAGCGTCACGCCATCAAACCGTCCACCCCCTTTCTCCTCTTCTTTTCTCGGCTCTCCCCTCCCTTTCATATCACGTCCGCACCTTCCACCGTCCTCGCCCCAAAAGCATCCGCACCCATGATCCTCTCTCCCCATCTCGTTTCTCTTCCTCTCACGTCCACCACTTCAATGCAATCCACACCACCCATCCTTTGCATCCACGACCACACCTAGTCACCTCCCATTTTCCTCACTACTAGTTCGCCAAGCCTCACACCGGACCTCGGCGTCATGTGCAAGCCTTCATAGTCCGTCAATTCTTGTTTGTATTTATCGGTCCCTTCCATGTTAGCAATCCACTTTCCGCGTTGATAATCTGTCTGCAACCTTCTAGAAAAAAATATATTTATGTGAATATAGATTTGCAAAGCGTAGCGTCCATGGAGAAGCAAGAGCGTGTGTAGAGCGGTGTACGGTGCATGTATGTTATTGCAAAGATTACGGTGTGCGCTTGTCAAATTATAACATTCGTGAGCGGATACGCAGAGGACACCGGGTTCGTAGAGCAGCGCGGTTGCGGAGAAGCGGCGTTCGAAACTAACATCGTTCGCGAAGGGTTCAAAGTTGTTATAGCTGATATGCGATGGATGCAAGGGGTTTTGACGATGGAAACTGGAGAGCGCAAGGTGAGAACTCCACTTTAATAATTTCATTTGGGTAGAAATAATTTGTTATAAATTATTTATAATTATAATAATTGATGGAAAATCAGTGGTTGTGGACGCTTGAAATGTTATGATTGTTTGTCGCTGATTGTTCGATGGATGTTTATGCTGTAGTAACACCGTAAAACACCGAGCGTTACTGACAATAACGCTCCGTACACACTTGATTTATTTCGTGGGTGTGATGAATGGATGGTGCTTGTTTGTTTAGTTAAGATATTGCATTTGTTCTGTTTGAGTGAAGTCGCATGCACCATAGTTACAGATCTTACGGGTGACCGATTTTAATACTCCTTTTAGTTAAATAAGTATTTTATTTTAATAATGATTTGAAAATTTGTTGAAATCGTTTGAAATCAAAATTTAAGATGAATAAATTTTGGAAAAATTTCCAATGAATTATTAAGCTTTGTTTTTCCTTTAAAATGATCTGAGATTTAGCATCGATTTTATCGATAATACTAAGAATGATTGTTTAAGTAAAAGAAAAGAGATTTAACGAATTATTTTATCGATATCGGGCGTATAAATATGTTTTAAATATTTGAATTATTTAGATTTAGAATAAATTGGTATTTTAAATTTATCGCATCAAGTAATATATATTCTTGAATATCAATTGTTAATCTTCAAGTAAAGTGTTTTGAAAATAATCTTCAATTCTCATATATTATTAAAAAAATTTAAATTTCGAAATTTGGAAATGATTCAAATACGGGTTTAATATGGATTTTGGATGCGAACAAATTTAACGATTATTTGAAATGAAACAAGTTTTGAAAAGCATGAGAATCCATATTTCATTTGAAATGAAGATTTGGGCAATATGAAGTGATTTCGGACAAACTTGATTTTTGAGAAATATAAATTTGGTTTTTAAACTAAAGTTATGAAATAAATTTGTTTTGGAAATGGATTGAACAAATCATATAAAACATTTTATAGCGGAATCGAATTCGTTGTTAAGAGACAGTTCAACGATATCGGTTTCGAATTTCAAATAGTTATAACTTGAACATATGAAATCGAATTGACGTGAAACAGAAAACAACGGATTTATAATAATAATGGGTTTCGTATAAAAGAGGAATTTTCAAATTCCATCGTAGGATTTTCTAGTTAGGTTTAAATTTAAATCTGAAAAGGTCGCCGTACATGCCGTTCGCCGACCGCAATGAAAATCGAATAGAATGAATTTACATTATATTATTTGAAAGTGATTTGTGGTTTAAATTTGAATTTAGAATGATTTGGATTTATTTGACTTAATAACCTTTTCCCAACGCTTTCAGTAACGCTTTAACGTTATTTGAAATCATTTGAATTTGAAGACTTCAAACATGAATTATTAGGGAAAGGATTTGATTTTTTCCATATGATATGGAATTGAGATGAGTTTTGAATAAAATTGGTCGCCTGATATTCGATATGGATTTATAGGAACAGACAAATACGATCAGAAATACTAACATATTCATATCCTGATTCTGATCGTGTTGCCTGAGTTTGTGAATCAATATCGAGTATAAGTCGATTTGATTCTATATGAACTGATATGTGAAACATAGATATTTAAATGGAAATCAAAAATCCAAATAAAGATTTGGTTATTCAAGTGACGACGAATTAATTAAGTTGTTTTGAAATGTAAGTTTGGGAAGACAAATGTTGAATCTAAGAAAATGTTAAAGGGTAACGGGTTTCTGGGAATTGAATCCAACCGTACTTCAAAATATAACAATAATATTTGGAAAAGGAGATTTGAATTGAGAAACCCGTGTGATTTGTAGCTATTGTTTTAAAATACGTTGGTTACTTGGAAAGTCCGGGATCAGATATAGGTCCGAAAACCATTCCAAGTAATATTGCAACGTTTTGAAGTAATTCAAGATTTGGAATTGATAAATGAAGACCGGAAATATCCAGATTATTTGGATCGATTGCTGGTATCTCGGATCGGGCCGTACACCCGATACGAGGCTGGCAGGAGATCTGGGTGTATTTGGAGATTTTCGGATTTGTTCCGTTCAGACCTAGAACGGACTTGTATGGATGGTGTGTCTGACATCGTAATTGACCACGTAGCACTGATTCGTGTGAATATATATATGATTTGTGGCAATTGAATATCTCCGTCTCTAAGTTACGTTCTTAGAGAATATGTATTAATTCGAATCAGTGATATGTGGAGATATTGATGATGTGGCATACCCAAGTATGATATGAGTTAGTGATGATCAAAGCATGGCTTATCGAAGCGTAGCTTTGTGTATGACGTGACATCGACAAACCTCACACACCGGATGATGAGAAACTGGCGGTTTGGTCTGTATATATATGATTTGATGATGAGTGCTGCAGCAGTGGGGAACCACTTGTGAACTGGGGATGGGGTATGTTCGGGGGGCCGCGTCTGGTCGAAAACCGTAGATACTGCCCTGGCGATTTGTTGCGTTACACTTCGCTCAAGTCCCTGATTGATCTTTCGTGCCAGGAATCATCAAGTTGGAAATCCAAATCTCCAATACGAGCCTTGCGATTTTGATTGTATTTATATATGGCGACATAGTGGTATGGGACACTCATGCCGTCTAGGATTAATACATTTAATTGCGAATTTGTTTTCCACACTATATGATAATATCAAAGAGGATTTTCACGTATGAAATCATGTTTGGTTATCATAAGACAAAACTCACCCATCTGGTGTGCGCTTGCATTGTGTGATATGGGACGAGCTTATGATAGCTTCATTTTTCAAAAGGCATTGCGTATTTCTATGCACGGGAATTCATATGGAGTAAAACCCGTTCCGCATTAGCGGCGTGGTCCGTTGAATTACCCAACTTTAAAATGAAACCTAAATGATAGCTGTTTTGAGTTCTCACACCAGTCCCACGACTGACCTGGAGTTTATTGTTCCTTCCTAAACTCTGGGTGCCCACTAATTTCCACACGGGCAGCTAGTTTTTAGTTTTGCAGTTATGGATCGTTGAAGAAGATTCAGAACGCTTCCGGAGTTAGAGTTCACGCTAGAGTTGGAGCTTCCGCTGTATCAGATAATGTTCTTCCGCTGAGAGTTTTATTTCTTCCGCTGTGTATATTTATGTGTAACTCTGATATTCATGTAACTCTGATGTAATATTGAATTATTCAATGAAAAGTTCTGTTGTTTTTGTTCAATGTATGTAAGTACCCATAACAATTCGTCTTTATGAACGATTTGAGTCGGTTTAATTACCGGCGAGAGTCGGGCAAAAAGGCGGGTCGTTACAGTTGGTATCAGAGCTTTGGTTATACAAAGCTATTGGGTACGTACATATTTGGACAAAAGAATAGGACTCCTCAGAGTTACAATATCTCATTAGAGATAGGGTTAGAAAATACCCTAGAATGAGATCTCGGAATATTATGACGAGAGAGCGTATATTTTTGAAACCGATATAAGGCATTTTTGAACAAGTAAATCATTTTGAAACGATGATTATTTGAAATATAATTTGAAATAAGGATTTCGAGTGTTTTATTCGACGTCATGATTAGACTATCGAGTATGTAAGGATTTTTAATATACGTCTGATCAACGTGTATACGAAATCTTATATGTACTAGATAGATATAGGATTCCATTCTAGTCGCTGGAGGATAATTCTGTTGATGATCCGGACATCGTCAGAGATTATCCTCGAGTTTCAAAAATGGGATGACCATATGATTCCGATTTAAACGTCGAGAATACTTGAAACCATTTTCATAAGTGTTTGAAATTGTTGATGAATTAAAGTGAGAGCTGATATAGTAACTTGAAATAGGAATGAATATAGGTTATATTTTCGTAAAATGAAGAATATAAATGTAATTCGCAAATGAACCAAGATGAGTAGGGAATATTTATGAATCTAGAAATTTGATGAATAACTTGAGTATAAAATTCTTACAATAATAATTAAGAAAATATGGGATTACACTGAAACTTAAGTAAATTTCACTAATTCTTTTGCGTAAATTAATGATTTCTGTTGGCTTAGTAGGAATTAAGATGACCCGATTTGGACCCTTGACCATTTGTTGATTTTGGTAAACCCCTTTGCAAATTTTGAGAACTCTGAAAGGAGAAATTTTGGGTATAAGCACTTAATGTGAATCGTTTTTGTTAAGTTATTGATGAATAGATTTGGATGACCCGTAAGCCTTAAAGTTTTAATTTTAAGGTAGTAAACGGCTAGGTGTACGGTAGTATCTTGTTCAGTTCCGACCTAAGGGTAGCGGTAATAGAGAACTCAATCATTTCCAGTAACTGGGGTAACCATAGGATAATTGAGATTCCATCAAACTCCAACCTGATTTAGGATCAGACCAAGTGCCCCAGCAGTAACATGAACTGTAGATCTGATCATTATCCTGTCATGTTAGGAATAAGGCCCAACCCTGCAGTAGGACGACCTTGTAATAATGTATGAGTATGTTCTAGGACCTGTGATATTGACTTGATGATAAGGGATAGGGCAGCAGCCTGCTTTGGATTTAATGTTTCCCCCATAGATTTATAATGATGCCTTAGAGTTTTGGGTAGTAGATTCTAGACCAGAGGAATCAGGAGTTGTTAGAAAACGCCGCACTAGCACAGGCTGCACCAGAGGACATTAATTGGCCTATAGATCCTGTATGTGTTGAGTAGTTAGAATGTTGATCCATGAAATGGGGCTACCAGCAGTAGAGCTGAGGACGACTCGCTTCCAGAAGCGGGAAATGATGGATTTGACGGTGTTATAGAAAAGGTGGAGAAACCCCAATATGGTGATGATGTCGTAGTAGATGTTGCAGCAGATGAGGGTGATTTTGAATAACCTACATTCGAGGATGACCTACTTCCAGAAATGGGAGATGATGAGTTTGATGGAGGATATAGACCAGCCCTGGGACGAGGCTGATGAAGACGGATTCATGAATAGTAAGCACGATGGATATATCGTGGAAATAGATGACGATGGCTTTATGGCAGACGATGGGGAGTCATTAGCTGATGAAGAACCCGAGGAAATTGATTTGACCGATTCATCCGACGATGGATCTGATGCAACGGATGTTTAGTTACGATGAGTCTGGATCTTGTATGTATATAGTGTTTATATGTTGTCTTAAGACCCCAGATGCACTGAGTTGTTTTGGGCTAGTATGGTTTTAAGGACTAGTAACAGATAGCTAGGTGCACCCTTGATGACTGTATTTTTGACTGCCCAAGTGCGTAGTATGTGCTCAGATAGGGTTAGATGTGTTTTGTATGCTGACTTGAAAGATCTGTATGACATGATATGTTGGACTGACTATGATATGCGTGTCCCACTATTTAAATCTGTTTGTTTTGAATATTTATAAAACCTATTCCAAACCATATAGAAAAATTGATTTATAGTTTATATAGAGGTTTAAAATTTACTATCTTCCTTTTCGAGGACGAAAAGTCTTAAGGGGGGAAGAATGTAACGAACCAGAAATTTCTAGATTTGAATTTGATTTTATAACACATTTTGAGATTGTCTGAATATTTTCTTTTGAATTTGATAAGGTTTAAATTATTTGAAATCCCTTTTTATTTAGTTTAAATAAATAATTTTATTTTGTATAAGACTTATTTTAAAGATTTTGTATAAAAATGATTTTTGTAATTTTGCATAATGGTTTTTTATTTATAGATAGTAATATTTTGTATTTATATATATATAAATGTTTTATAATATGAATTTTATAATTCGAAGATTTATTTTAAGGAAATAATTAATATATAAAGATTTAAACAATTTTATATATAGATTTATATGGATTTTTAAATTTTAATAGTTGTTTGACTTGAAAATAAATTATAATTAAATATCAGTTAAAAATATTCATCCGATTTCTGTACGCGCTATTTTAAAATAATTTTTTATAATTTTTCTGTAATTTTTAATTTTGAAAAATAAGAAGATAATTTTTCAACGTATTTTGGGTATAAATGTGGTCCTTTAGACGCTTTACAAAATTGATCAATCAGACCGGTTTTATTGCTGTTTTCAAGTCAGAGTGTGTTGTTGTCTACGATGATGGTCTTATTTCAGTACAATTCGTGGTTAATAGCTCTAAAAATTAAAATTTGGAAGTGAACAAAATGTATACGCTACACTTGGATATGAAACAATACATGGTTATGCATCTAATGGCTCTCGCGTGTGTGTGTTTTAAGGTGCCGCGTGTTCTGTATGTGTGGCATTAGGCATGAGCAAGCGTGGTAGAAGATGGCCATGTGTCCATAGATGTGTCCTTTTGCATGAAGATTTGTATTACAATATGGACGTGTGTCCTTTGATGTTCCAAAACTACCCCTCCTTATATCACCTTTAAGGGACGCATGCACCTTGTTCTCCTCCCTCCTTCTTTTCTTAATTCACCTGCTCCCTAGCGTCACGCCATCAAACCGTCCACCCCCTTTCTCCTTTTCTTTTCTCGGCTCTCCCCTCCCTTTCATATCACGTCCGCACCTTCCACCGTCCTCGCCCCAAAAGCATCCGCACCCATGATCCTCTCTCCCCATCTCGTTTCTCTTCCTCTCACGTCCACCACTTCAATGCAATCCACACCACCCATCCTTTGCATCCACGACCACACCTAGTCACCTCCCATTTTCCTCACTACTAGTTCGCCAAGCCTCACACCGGACCTCGGCGTCATGTGCAAGCCTTCATAGTCCGTCAATTCTTGTTTGTATTTATCGGTCCCTTCCATGTTAGCAATCCACTTTCCGCGTTGATAATCTGTCTGCAACCTTCTAGAAAAAAAAATATTTATGTGAATATAGATTTGCAAAGCGTAGCGTCCATGGAGAAGCAAGAGCGTGTGTAGAGCGGTGTACGGTGCATGTATGTTATTGCAAAGATTACGGTGTGCGCTTGCCAAATTATAACATTCGTGAGCGGATACGCAGAGGACACCGGGTTCGTAGAGCAGCGCGGTTGCGGAGAAGCGGCGTTCGAAACTAACATCGTTCGCGAAGGGTTCAAAGTTGTTATAGCTGATATGCGATGGATGCAAGGGGTTTTGACGATGGAAACTGGAGAGCGCAAGGTGAGAACTCCACTTTAATTATTTCATTTGGGTAGAAATAATTTGTTATAAATTATTTATAATTATAATAATTGATGGAAAATCAGTGGTTGTGGACGCTTGAAATGTTATGATTGTTTGTCGCTGATTGTTCGATGGATGTTTATGCTGTAGTAACACCGTAAAACACCGAGCGTTACTGATAATAACGCTCCGTACACACTTGATTTATTTCGTGGGTGTGATGAATGGATGGTGCATGTTTGTTTAGTTAAGATATTGCATTTGTTCTGTTTGAGTGAAGTCGCATGCACCATAGTTACAGATCTTACGGGTGACCGATTTTAATACTCCTTTTAGTTAAATAAGTATTTTATTTTAATAATGATTTGAAAATTTGTTGAAATCGTTTGAAATCAAAATTTAAGATGAATAAATTTTGGAAAAATTTCCAATGAATTATTAAGCTTTGTTTTGCCTTTAAAATGATCTGAGATTTAGCGTCGATTTTATCGATAATACTAAGAATGATTGTTTAAGTAAAAGAAAAGAGATTTAACGAATTATTTTATCGATATCGGGCGTATAAATATGTTTTAAATATTTGAATTATTTAGATTTAGAATAAATTGGTATTTTAAATTTATCGCATCAAGTAATATATATTCTTGAATATCAATTGTTAATCTTCAAGTAAAGTGTTTTGAAAATAATCTTCAATTCTCATATATTATTAAAAAAATTTAAATTTCGAAATTTGGAAATGATTCAAATACGGGTTTAATATGGATTTTGGATGCGAACAAATTTAACGATTATTTGAAATGAAACAAGTTTTGAAAAGCATGAGAATCCATATTTCATTTGAAATGAAGATTTGGGCAATATGAAGTGATTTCGGACAAACTTGATTTTTGAGAAATATAAATTTGGTTTTTAAACTAAAGTTATGAAATAAATTTGTTTTGGAAATGGATTGAACAAATCATATAAAACATTTTATAGCGGAATCGAATTCGTTGTTAAGAGACAGTTCAACGATATCGGTTTCAAATTTCAAATAGTTATAACTTGAACATATGAAATCGAATTGACGTGAAACAGAAAACAACGGATTTATAATAATAATGGGTTTCGTATAAAAGAGGAATTTTCAAATTCCATCGTAGGATTTTCTAGTTAGGTTTAAATTTAAATCTGAAAAGGTCGCCGTACATGCCGTTCGCCGACCGCAATGAAAATCGAATAGAATGAATTTACATTATATTATTTGAAAGTGATTTGTGGTTTAAATTTGAATTTAGAATGATTTGGATTTATTTGACTTAATAACCTTTTCCCAACGCTTTCAGTAACGCTTTAACGTTATTTGAAATCATTTGAATTTGAAGACTTCAAACATGAATTATTAGGGAAAGGATTTGATTTTTTCCATATGATATGGAATTGAGATGAGTTTTGAATAAAATTGGTCGCCTGATATTCGATATGGATTTATAGGAACAGACAAATACGATCAGAAATACTAACATATTCATATCCTGATTCTGATCGTGTTGCCTGAGTTTGTGAATCAATATCGAGTATAAGTCGATTTGATTCTATATGAACTGATATGTGAAACATAGATATTTAAATGGAAATCAAAAATCCAAATAAAGATTTGGTTATTCAAGTGACGACGAATTAATTAAGTTGTTTTGAAATGTAAGTTTGGGAAGACAAATGTTGAATCTAAGAAAATGTTAAAGGGTAACGGGTTTCCGGGAATTGAATCCAACCGTACTTCAAAATATAACAATAATATTTGGAAAAGGAGATTTGAATTGAGAAACCCGTGTGATTTGTAGCTATTGTTTTAAAATACGTTGGTTACTTGGAAAGTCCGGGATCAGATATAGGTCCGAAAACCATTCCAAGTAATATTGCAACGTTTTGAAGTAATTCAAGATTTGGAATTGATAAATGAAGACCGGAAATATCCAGATTATTTGGATCGATTGCTGGTATCTCGGATCGGGCCGTACACCCGATACGAGGCTGGCAGGAGATCTGGGTGTATTTGGAGATTTTCGGATTTGTTCCGTTCAGACCTAGAACGGACTTGTATGGATGGTGTGTCTGACATCGTAATTGACCACGTAGCACTGATTCGTGTGAATATATATATGATTTGTGGCAATTGAATATCTCCGTCTCTAAGTTACGTTCTTAGAGAATATGTATTAATTCGAATCAGTGATATGTGGAGATATTGATGATGTGGCATACCCAAGTATGATATGAGTTAGTGATGATCAAAGCATGGCTTATCGAAGCGTAGCTTTGTGTATGACGTGACATCGACAAACCTCACACACCGGATGATGAGAAACTGGCGGTTTGGTCTGTATATATATATGATTTGATGATGAGTGCTGCAGCAGTGGGGAACCACTTGTGAACTGGGGATGGGGTATGTTCGGGGGGCCGCGTCTGGTCGAAAACCGTAGATACTGCCCTGGCGATTTGTTGCGTTACACTTCGCTCAAGTCCCTGATTGATCTTTCGTGCCAGGAATCATCAAGTTGGAAATCCAAATCTCCAATACGAGCCTTGCGATTTTGATTGTATTTATATATGGCGACATAGTGGTATGGGACACTCATGCCGTCTAGGATTAATACATTTAATTGCGAATTTGTTTTCCACACTATATGATAATATCAAAGAGGATTTTCACGTATGAAATCATGTTTGGTTATCATAAGACAAAACTCACCCATCTGGTGTGCGCTTGCATTGTGTGATATGGGACGAGCTTATGATAGCTTCATTTTTCAAAAGGCATTGCGTATTTCTATGCACGGGAATTCATATGGAGTAAAACCCGTTCCGCATTAGCGGCGTGGTCCGTTGAATTACCCAACTTTAAAATGAAACCTAAATGATAGCTGTTTTGAGTTCTCACACCAGTCCCACGACTGACCTGGAGTTTATTGTTCCTTCCTAAACTCTGGGTGCCCACTAATTTCCACACGGGCAGCTAGTGTTTAGTTTTGCTGTTATGGATCGTTGAAGAAGATTCAGAACGCTTCCGGAGTTAGAGTTCACGCTAGAGTTGGAGCTTCCGCTGTATCAGATAATGTCCTTCCGCTGAGAGTTTTATTTCTTCCGCTGTGTATATTTATGTGTAACTCTGATATTCATGTAACTCTGATGTAATATTGAATTATTCAATGAAAAGTTCTGTTGTTTTTGTTCAATGTATGTAAGTACCCATAACAATTCGTCTTTATGAACGATTTGAGTCGGTTTAATTACCGGCGAGAGTCGGGCAAAAAGGCCGGTCGTTACACTAGATTTGAGATGCGATAACCTAGAATTTCAGTTGGTAGATTATGCATTTGTTTGTAACCTGTATGTTTTTGATTTTGAGGGTTTTGAAATTATTTTGGGTATGGATTAGTGAGTTGTTACGATGTGAGAATGTTGTATTGGAGCAGAGAAGTGTCGTTCAAGCATCCCCATAGTGATGATAGGAATGCTTTATCGGTAGAGAGAGCAATTCGCAGATGTTTTCTTAGATATGCGGTATAAAATTGGATGGAGAGGTAGGTAGTGTTCCTATTGTTAAGAAATTTGTTGACGTCTTTAATCTAGTGGAAGGATTGCCATCGAAAAGAGCCATCGAGTTTCAAATCAATCTTGTGCCGGGAGTTGAGGCAGTGAGTAGGCCTCCTAGACGAATAACCCTTTTGGTGATGAAGGTGTAAGTTGTTGGGTTGGAAGGTAAAAGCTTCATTCGTCCGAGTAGTTCGCCATGTGGGAATTGGCAGTACTCGTGAAGAAGCCTGAGGGATCGTCGAGGATGTGTATTGATTATCGAAAGCTCGAAGAGAGGATGGTGAAGAATAGGTATCTGTTGCCTCACATTAATGATCAGTTTAACCAGTTGAGCAGAGCGAAAGTGTTTTCTGATCGGTTAGATTTGGCTAGTGGATTTCACCAGCTGAGGGTTGTGGATGAGAGTGTTTTGTTGACAGCGTTTCGTACCAGATATGGATCATACAAATGGATGGTTATGCCTTTCATGTCGACGAATGCGGATTTGATGAACTGAATGCAGAGGAACAGTTTAGATTTGTATTGCTTTTCATTGATGATATATCAGTGTATTTGAAGTATGCGAAAGAGCATGGAATTCGCCTCTTGATAGTATGTTAGAGACTTTGCGGAAGCACAATTTGAGCACAAAGATTTTTAATTGTCACTTTTGGAAGAATAAAGTGAAGTTCCTTGGTCGCATGGTTTCGGAAGGACTGTCAATGGATTCTGCGAAGATTGATGCTATCATTAGTTGGAAGAGGACTGAAAATGTTACAGAGGTCTGAAGCTTTCTGGGACTAGTCGTATAACACCCCGTAAAATATTCTCTAAATAGACATAGATAATTAAATTAAGAATAAACAATAATAATTGATAAAATATTAATGGATTGAAAATACAAATAATGGATGTAACGACCCGGGGTTTCGCGACCTTGGTTATCGACATAAACACAATGTCGACTATCCAAGCATCGGAAATACCAGATAGTTAATGAAAGAAGTTAGAGGGTGAGAATAGATAAGATAGAAAATTAGAATAGAAGAAGGAGAAAAAGATCACAATACCAGAGTAAACACGAATCTCACAGCGGAACGAATACATATATTTCATAACATAACTTTGAAATAAAAAGATCACAATACCAGAGTAAACACGAATCTCCGTCTTCAGTTATCTTCATCATATTTTGATCGCAACGCTAACGCCATACAGAGTGGTTTTCAGATAATGAATCTGATCCCGGTCTCTCCGTATTGACGACGGAAAAATGGTCAAAAACTTGATAGTCGGTGATTTAACTATCAAAGAAAACATGTATGCAAACAACGATACTATTTCCAGAAGGAAACTCTATCGATCAATCATCAATCAACATTTATTAATTTCCCCATTTCTCATTTCCATACATTCATCAAATCCTTACTTTCTAAAATTAGAAAATATACGTTATTAACTTTGGAAAAGATTTCCATTTCTGATTCACGCATCAATATCTTCCCACCTCCATCAGTCTTTAACTGTAAACTAGTAAGAGAACAACGTCCCAAGCATAAACCCTGAAGGCCAAAACCAACATCAGACCGATACCCAGAAAGCCATTCAACTCAACTAATTTCCAGTCAGTTTCTAATTTCAGTAATTCCATTTAAATTCCTAATTCAAACCCTAAATTCCTTTATAATATTTTATTTACAAAATATTTACTTTCATCTAATTTTTCACATAAAATGTGAATAATATTTCTTTATATAATTCTATTTGTTTTCCAAATAATTTCTTTTATAATTCTTTTTGTTTTCCAAAATTCCTTTTCAATATCCTATTTATTTCATATGAATATTTCCCTTTTCAATATCCTATTTATTTCATATAAATATTTCCCTTTTATATAATTCTATATAAATATTCCTTTTTCAATATACACTTTGAAAATTCCCTTTTTACATTCCCGTATTTCTTTTGGTATTTAAAATAACAAATAACAATGATTGATATCATTTAAACACTCATAATCAACAACATATTATATATCACATCATATATTACAATATATAAAAAGAACAGTATTATAAATATTGAGGAATCCAGTTGGATCCCTCCAACCTATTTCGATGCATCACAGATGTTAAATAATATAAATAACATCGATTTCATTTCAATATGAAATATTCTGATAAGAAAAATCAATATATAATTAACGATTATACATATATAACTCTATCTATAATTTTAGCCAATTAATTAACAGTAAACCCAACAATCAACACACATCAATCAATCATCATTTATCAGCACTAGATTATATTATATAAAAATTGATCAGAGTTAGTGAGATTTAATCACACAGGACAGTCATCGTTAAATAACGATAACTATCGATTGATTCAGACAGACACTTTATTTCGCTATAATTTGTAACGAGCTCCAATTCACTCCCAGTCAGTTCCATGGTATAGCCGCCGTCCATATGATCCAAACGGATCTTGGTTTGCTGAATTCTGATCATGTATAATATAGGAATGATTTATACAAGTTTCAATACTATTTAATTTAAATTAAACATGAATTACTATTAAATCTGGGCCTTAACTTTTGAAACCTACCCATCCCCTACTTCACAAAACCACGCCCTCTTTATCTACTTCCTCCTTCCCCGAACCAAGAAATTATGCTCTAGAACTTCAAACCGACCATTCCCAAAAACAATTCCATCATCATTCAAAAAAACATCATGTTCCCCATTTCTAGTCCATTTAATTTCAAAGAAACTTTACCCTTTCTTAACCACGTATTAACCCCGTGCTACTTTGTATACTCATCTTCTCCTACAGGCCTCGTTTCCAGGCTTCCTCTATGGCCATCACGCAAAAACCTCCACCACAATCTCGATCAATACACCATTAAAACTCAATCAAAAATCTGCAAAACTTCTCACTTCAAAATCTCTACATTTCCATCCTAATATCGTCAAACTCGCACGCTCAGACAAGAAACCGACTTCATGCCAGAACCATATGCCTGTAAAAATAGCGAACCAAATCTTGTTCGAATTTCACCCCAGTTTGAACGCAAGTGGCATTCGATGCTAGGAATCCAAAACCAAACTTGATTTCCCGAATCAAAGCCTAAATCTCGCCATTTCTCAAGCCGTAGCCATACGCTGTACCAATAACAGCGAATCAAACTCCCCCAAACACATATAAAAATGACGAGTAACACAAGAGGATCTCATACATGTATATTTTAGGATTCATAGAAATTTATATGAATTGATATGGATTTTTATAAGCTGCGATTTCATTGAGATAAATAAATATGGTGGCGGTAGAACTTTTGACCAGAGAAAAACGTTTTAGGGTCAGAGGAATTAAAGTGTGTATTTATAGAGGGGGTTTAATAATATTTAAATCGATTATTTTATACATTTTAATTGTATCGCTACTTACATCACTGTTTAAATATTAGTAACAACCCGGAAAATGCGAGCCAGTTTAAAAAATTTATTTTGGCAATTATAGCGAATTTTGAACATTTAAAATGATTTATTTTAAATAATATCGATGAGAAATTTATTTTGAATAGAATTAGAACGTATATTTATATAGATCGTTGTTAGAATATAAATATTTTATTTTATAATTATAAAAGGAATTGAAAATGGCGTGGTAGTTCGATAATTCGATTTCAAACTTCAATTGAACATACCGGGTGCAAAACAAACCGGATTTTAGCAAAACCAAAAATATTAGAATCTATTTGAGGATATCTTTCCAACGAATCCGAAAAATTGGAATTTCATAGCGGGAATTAAAAGATATGTCCAGTAGAAAATTCCGAATAGTCGCTATGGAATTCAAGCCCTTGAAAATAGCCATTTTGCAAACGACCTCGGATTTTGACGAAACCACTTTTGTTGGATCCGTGATGTCAAGTTATTGCTAGATTTCAAGTTTCATAATTTTTCAAATCAATATGTGAGCGTGGCGAAGGAAAACGCGTTTGACCAGTTTCAGTTGATTTTAATCGACTGGAAAATGGCCATTTTTCTAACGGTCTCAGAATTCGACAAAACTAGTTTTGTTAGGACCGTATCGTCAATACGAAGCTAGAAAATATTTTACAGGAATTTTTAGAGTTAGTTTGTGGCCTCAGTAAATTGAAATGCACGTTTAAATTCAATATATAGAGTTATATTTTGATTTTGAAGAGAACTGATCGAAACAGTCGAATCAGCTTGCGATACATATCCCATTGTGTTCGGGATGGGGGTAAAACGCTATGTACGACAGGCGATGGGTTTCGTTTCGAGGTTGAAATAAAAAGTTGCTTTTTGGAAATTAAAATAATTAAATAATTAAATATAGAACCTCCCTCTCTCTTCCTTCTTGGTCAACGCAACCCCCCTTTTTTCTTTACCGATCCATTTTAGAACAGATAAGGAAAAAAAACAAATAAACATCGCGCCCCCCTCAAAATCGATCGAAGCTGCCGCCTTCCCTTTCCAAGCTCCGGCGAACTGCCTCATCCGCCGCTCCCTTCTTCCCTCCAAACGAGCCGCCCTAATTGAAGCTAACCCGCCTACAGCACCCCCCGCCTCCACTCCGTACACAACGGCACCAACGGCGAAGACCCCCGCCACCACCAAGATCCGGTCCCCACCTCCGAACCTCCCCTCGACGCTGGCGAACAGTAACCCCCCCCCACACACCAGTCCAGCGTGAATCACAGTAAGTTCGTTTGTTCTTTTTTATTATTTTATTTTTATTTACTTATTTTATGATTTTATTTAATAAAAGGAAACAGTAAAGGTAGGATTTTTATTTAAAGTAAAGGTAGGATTTTTATCAATATGAGGTAGCAATATAAAAAGAACGATTTTTGTATACATGAAGAAGTGATTTTCATATGAACGATATTGATTTGAAAATACGATTATTATATAGTAAATATAATAAAAATATAATTTTTATATGGTAGGAATGTTAAAAATATAATTTTTATACTAGTGGCATAATAAAAATATAATTTTTATAAAGTAGAAGTATTGAAAATATAATTTTTATTATATTTGAAAAGGCGAAATCTTTATATTTGAAAAGGCGAAATCTTTACAGTTAAAAAGGGGAAATCTTTATATAGAGAATAGCATGATAAAAATATAACCTTTATTATATGAACACCGTTATAAAAATAGAATTTTTATCTATATAGTAGCGGTGTAAAAATAGAATTTTTATCTATATAGTAGCGGTGTAAAAATAGAATTTTTATCTATATAGTGGCGATGTAAAAATAGAATTTTTATCTATATAGTAGCGGTGTAAAAATAGAATTTTTATCTATATAGTAGAGGTATAAAAATAATTTTTTTATCCATATGGAGTGATTATAAAAATATGATTTTTATATACATAACAACAATATAAAAATATGATTTTTATATATGTAGTGGCTACGGGCAACAAAAGTGACAAAAAGCGAGAATGACGAAGATTTCTACAAATGAAGTGTCGTGGAGTTGGGATAGCTATTGGTGAGAACTTCTCACTCTAAATTTCTTTGTCTAGTTATATATATATATATACTAGGATGCAGACGGTGCTTAGTAGCACCCGACACTCATCGTCCACAGACCATGGACGGCTTGTATGTTTGTTTGATGTGTTGTGAAATTTGTTTGTGATGTTGACGTGAAATCGATAATAAATTGTAGATGGTTGAAATAAATTAATTATCATTAAAAATATAATTTTTAACGTGAATATGAATATAGTGAATGTGAATAAATAAATATTTATAAACAAATCGGCCGATTTGTTTATATACACTGATTAGACTGATATTGATTGGAACGATAAATTTTACACATCGCCCAACTGCACAAATAAAAATCTGTGTTTGTTGATTTGAAACCCCACACGAGTGTTGGGATGATATTTGGCGTACACTAATCCCAATTATTTAATTGTATGTCGATCGATTGGTCGACAGACTGTGTAAGCGTTGATTATTTATATTTGATGCTTATGCAGTTGTGTGGTGCACTTTGGATGATTGTTGATTATTTATCGTTGCTATTTATATACATATGTTGTATGGAATTCATATAATTAACATTATATGGTAATTGATTTGGCCTCATTCCAATCGGGAAAATAAATGATATTATAAAATATATATTCATGTGTTGAAACTATTCATGTGTTGAGTAAAATATTTTAACAATAAAATTTACATCTTTATCATATTTAAAATTAGAACTACTTTACGGTTGGAATCTGATTAAAAATCAAACGATAGATACCATAATTTTATAAAATATTTTACATAACAAAAATAGTCATGTGTTGACAGTACTCATGTGTTGAGATTAGTTATGTGTTGAAAGAAATATAGATTCATGTGTTGAATAGAATAAATATTCATTTGTTGAATAGAATAACGAATTAATTGGAATATATAAAGCCGTGTTGATTGGAGTTGCGCTATTTTGACGTGAACGACATTTATATCGATTATATTCGTTTTTATAATGAATATAGAAAAGGAAGTGATTTCAAAATATAACGTTTTGAAAATATTATCATTTAAATAGTAATGATATGAAATATTCAATTTTGATTGGAAATTGAATATAGAGTTGGAAATGGTTTTGAAAACGAATTTAAAATGATTTATAAAGTACATTTTAAAAAGGAAATCAGCGAAATATATATATATATATATATATATATATATATATATATTATATATATAATGGCCTGAATAGAATGCGCCGCGCCGCGACAGTTCGTGAATTTCGACCATTGACTTCGAATTGACGTTGCGGGAGATCCGACCGTCGGATTCTCCTAAAACCGGAACCGTTGGGTTCGCACCGAAAAGAGCTTTCCAATGAATATTAGAAATTTGAAATCTAACCGTTGGATTTGGAATTATGTTCAAATCAAATTTGGAAAAAGGTCGCTGTAAGTGTAGTTCGATGGCCGTTGATGGAAATCGACTGTACGGGCCTTGATAAAATTATTAAAAATATCTATAATTTGTGTAAAATCATAATATGTGAATTGGAAAGAACTGGGATGAAAAACTCCACATTTGAAAAGATAAAAATATATTTTTATCGAGATGAACTAGTTTTGAACTAGAATTAAAATCAATTTATTTTTGAAATAAATAAACTGAATTTGAATTGGTTTTGAAAATAACTAGAATTTCCAATATATATAAAGTGGACTGGATTTGAATCGAAATTATCTTCGGAATATTTCGATGTTGGATTTCGTGACTATACCGATATTGTTATGGGAATTTAAAAGATATATTCATATCGTTATTTCCAATACGATATTTTTTTGTTTCAGGATTTGATATTGAATATAAGCCGGTATATTTTCTATTCAGAGCCTTGTATTTAATATCAAATGTGATTTGGATTTGTCGTGAATGGTGTCTTCATTAACACTGTTCTTAAGCCCAATAGAGAAAAAGACCAAATCTTTCTATTTAGATTTAATGAAGTGTATCAATTAAATAATATTTAATTGGAATTGAATTTGAATTGGTTTTTGGGTTTATCGTGAGCGGTGTTTTGAACAACACCTGTTCTTTAACCCGATTAACAATAGAGTGTGATTTTGGGTTTATCGTGAGTCGTGTTTTCGATGACATTGGTTCTTTAACCCAGTGTGACGACCCCAAATCCCGTACTGACGGAGGCAAGGGTTATCTTTGGAATATAACAAAGAAACAAATAATAGCAGAACAGAATAATTAAATATACCAGATAATGAACAATAGAATATACTGGATAGAAGTAATCATCAGAGTTACACAGTATACAGGATCTTACTTAGTACAAATACAGTTCAGCTATACATAAATGTCTACAGCGGAAACAAACAAAATATGTACAATAGGAGCTGAACAGCATAAAAAGAGATAAATAATAGAATCCATCTTCAGCTCCAGCTATCCAGAAAGAACCAGCTAAACCTGAATACAAGGCTGCTCGTGAAGAAAAAGGGGCACCCGAGTTTGAAAGTGAAACAAACTACGAGTCAGTCATAGGACTGGTATGAGAAATCCACTCAACACATATATAATTGGCTAATCACAGGACCACGCCACTTTCGTGGAACGGGTTTACTCCATTGGACTGCCAGTGCTTTAAAA
The DNA here is from genome assembly GCA_030737875.1 of Allium sativum. Taxonomy (NCBI): domain Eukaryota; kingdom Viridiplantae; phylum Streptophyta; class Magnoliopsida; order Asparagales; family Amaryllidaceae; genus Allium; species Allium sativum. The sequence goes on along the minus strand of CM060916.1, from coordinate 214,602,679 downwards.
CAAGTCTTTCTTTTAAACAACACAATGCATTTTATAAAAATGAAGCCATTATAAGACTCAGTTCCCATCACACAATGCAACACAAACCGGAGGATAGAGTTTTACCTTATAACGGCCAAAATATGCTTGATATGAATAAAACAAAGGCAATTGATATTATTGCTAGTGTTTATATGTTTTGAAAACAATTTCAAATCATAACTATCAATCATAGACGGCATGGGTACCATATATCATGTCGCCATATATATATACAATCAAAACCGCACGATGTCGTATTTGGAAATTGGATTTCCGTCATGAACCAAGGCAAAAGATAGTCCTTACCGAATTCGTGACTCTCTAGCCCGAGCCATAGGCAAGCGCGCAGGCAAGCCTTGGAGCGACAGGGCCGGTCCACCGATGTGGATTATTATGCCTGAACAATACGTTTCCCCTCCCTTTGGGGAGTAAAAGAGCCAACGAATGACTCCATCGGACCCGGATCGTCCGACAAAACCGAGGCGCCTCGCAACAGCAACAACCACACAGGTGAAAAGTATATAAATGTCAGGGCTGGTAGGTCACTGACACCACCCTAGCTAGAAAGAAATGCATGCCCTCCCTGAGGTCCTTCTCCCGTTTCTGGTTCATACCGGGGGTGAGGCTCGCGATTTCACGTTATACACAAAGCTACGCCACACAGGCGGTGCTTTAATCATCACCACAAGACTTTGCTTTTCAACAGAAGCCTTGATCATTTGTCACTTAGGCATGCCACACTAGCAATTCATGCCATGCGACTGATGTCCATCGATACACAACCTCTGAGCTCGTGCGTTTCAGAGAAGGGCGTTGAGCAAAAGAATAAATTCTCCACCGCCAAACAGATGTATATTTAATAGAGATCAATCAACACAGAATAAAATCCAATGTCAGACACACAGTCCATTTACAAGTCCGTTCTGGGTCTGAACGAAACCGGAGGCACTAAATACCTCGCAAACCCATCGATCACCACGTACATCTGGACGATCACCACTCATTATCCATATTTCGGGATGCCTCCCAATCAGGACCTCGGTTACCATCCAAACGAGGTGAAGATCTCCGGTCTTCGACCACCGTCTTCATCTTCGAATTTCAATCGTCGGTCAATTATTTGAAATGAGAATTAACTCGGCCTTTTCAAATAATTCACGTATATTTAGAATTTCAAATCAATTTATTTCAATGGTTAAATCATTCGACAACACCAATTTTGTTCTTTAATGTAATTTTCACATCAAACACATTCAACCATCAAATGCCACATAAATCGAGCAAATTCAGTTTATTTCCATTCCATATCGTTTATGATATTTTATAACGATTTATCGCTATTTTTATTTATTTTAAAATAGCCAATTTATTCAAAACGACGCTTCGGGCCATAACGCGGCCGTGGCGCTGTTTTTCTTCAGATTTGATTTACACATATCTGAAAATCTAATCGTTGGATCTTCACAAAATTTACATCATTAGAAAGGTATTTTCAAAACGAATCCAACGGTTCCAGTTTCGGGAAAATCCGACGGTCGGATCTCCCGGTACAATCGTTTGAAGTTTCGATTTCAAAATACGAACTGCAGCGTCGTTATTCGATTAAATATAATTATACTTATGTATATATAAATATAATCGTTTCTGGCGCTGTTTTTCTTCAGATTTGAATTAAACATTCCAGACGATCCAACCGTTGGATTTTTACAAAGTTGGTGCCGTTGGAAAGATATTTCCAAGGCGAACCCATTGGTTATGATTTCAGGAAAATCCGATGGTCGGATCTCCCGGTATAATCGTTTGAAATCACGGTTTCAAAATACGAACTGCACGTCCACGTTTCGTTTTAATTTTATTTATATTTATATAATTATATAAATATAGTTTATTCAAAAATTTCAATATCGTTTTCACTTCAAATATTTCACTAACGCCTTTAAATTTTGGAAAATTTCGCCATAACCTCCTTTGTACGGGAGGGGCTGGGAAAATTCCCAAATAGCCACACAGGCGTCTCATGTCAAACAGAAAAAGAAAAAGCCAAGCGGCTAGCCAACAGGCTCATAAAATCATCACTCAAAAAAACAGTAAATGTGTACCTATTTGTCGGGCACAAAATTTTATTCCTCTTATCTAGCCCCTTTGCTATAACCTGTTCAATAATTATGCATGAACATATATACAGTTCTTATCACTTATCATTTTCTATTCAACTTCATATTTGATTCCATTTGGTTTAAAAACACCATTCACTCTAATGTTGCATGCATAGGCAAAAATCATATCATTAGCTAATTAGTGAATATTTCAACTCATGCATATTTATTTGAACGAGTTGCTATTTTTAACACTTCACAATTCAACAATTCATGTATATAATAAAAATGTGATTTTTATTGTAAAACAATTCATTTCAAAACACTATTATTTTATATAGTTTATATAGGTGATAAAAATAGGATTTTTATTGTAAAACAATTTATTTTAAAACAAGGTCATTTTACATAGCTCATATAGATGATAAAAAGGTGATTTTCATTATAAAACAATTTATTTCAAAATATGAATACCATTCAACACATGAATTTCTAATCAACGAATGAATATCGATTCAACACATGAAGGTTTTCTATTAAACGAATAAATATAGTTTCAGCAAATGAAAATAATTCAAACACATGAATATTATTCAAAATTTCGGCAGCATAACAGCAGGGTAGTTAAAACCGGGACCGTCCCTAGTACGGCTCCTCGCTCTACCTTAAAACCTCACGGTTTTTGACAATGGGGATCATGCATCTAGTTCGCACGCAGGCGGCATGTATATATTTATTTCATTTCCACAAACTAATCCTATGTGGTTTCAACCAAATATTTCTCAACCACAAATGGGTATTTTTCAGCCACAACCAATCAATATCAACCACAAACAATCCCAAACAACCATTCGCTATCAATCAATTTTCACACCAATCACAACCAATAAATATCGTCCATGGTTTATGGACGAGGGGCGTATATATATATATATATATATATATATATATATATATATATATATATAGCAATTCACTTCTATTTCAACACATATATAATTTTTTACAACACATATATAACTTATACATCGAACGTACAACTTATACAACGCTTATACATGAGGTGTTCAACGCTTATATAACTCATACATCGACTATGTAATTTATACATCGTCGTTTTCCATATCGTTTATAAATTAGAAATCTCACATTGGGTTCCACTCCACCAAAAATAGCAGAAGGCTCAGAAAAATATGCGGTCTCTTCTAGAAGGTAGAAGACGTCCACACGAGTCCACTGTCTCTTGTTTCACTGAATTTCGTCTAGAAACGAAAGAGATATGATTTTTACAGTGAAATCAAAAACCGTAGCGCTTTAAAGCGCTATAATATAGTTGAAATTATAATAGCCGTGTACCTTCCTCATTTGTTCAAACCTATGTTTTGATTTTCACGCAAATCCGTGCAACGATGTAACGATCGGCCTTCACCATGCCCTAGCGCTCCGAGAGGCGCACCCGACGCCACCACTGGTGGTCAACTCGATATCGCAGGGGAGGAGGGATTCGGCCTCGAACGACGAGACTTTGAGGAGCTGGATCTCGTCCAACACGCGATGAGGAGGGGCGCTTCTGGTCTTGATCTGAAGAGGGAAGGGAGAGCTTCGAAAAGTTGAACTGGAGCAGGGTGTGTTGGAGCGTGGTTTGGTCGGAAAGTGGCTGGGAAGATTGGAGCAGTGGCCGTCGTCGATCGCAGGTCGGGGAGAGAGAAATTCCGTGTTTTTTTTATTAAATTCTGATTGGCCGGTGGGTTTTAAAGGGGGTTTTCTGACACGACCACAAATCCAAACCCAACGACTGTCATCCCTAGCGTTTTACCCCCATTCCGAACACAATGGGATATGTTTCGAAGGCCCATTCGAATGTTTCAGTCAGTTTTCCTTAAGATTAAAGTATAAAATATTCAATATTTAATTTGAACGTACATTTCAGTTTGCCAGGGCCACAAACTGATTCGAAAAATTCCAGAAAAATAAATCTAGCTATGTTTTGACGATACGGTCCCAACAAAACTAGTTTCGTCGAATTCTGAGACTGTTTGCAAAAAGGCCCTTTTCTGGTCGATCCAATTTAACTGTAATTGACCAAAACACGTTTTCTTTCGCCACGCTCACATACTAGCTTCAAAAATTATGAAATTTGAAACCTAGCATTAACTTCACATCCCGGGTCCAACAAAAGTGGTTTCGTCGAATTCCGAGGTCGTATGCAAAATGGCCAATTTCACGGGCTATATACATTCTATAGCGACCTTTCTGAAAATTCATTTGGCCATAACTTTTGCCTTCCGCTATGAAAATTCGATTTTTTAGATTCCATAGAAAGGTATTCACTAACAGATTTAAATACTTTTGGTTTCACTAAAATCCGTTTTGTTTTGCACCCGGTACAGTCCGACAAAGTTTGAATTCAAATTTTGAAACTACAGCGCCATTTCAGGCCTTGTTTATAATTATAATTAATTATATTCGTTTTCAATTGTCGATTCAAACTCACTTTTCATCTCTATTATTTAAAATATTTATTTTAAATATTTAAAATCCATTATTTTAGCCAATTTAAATTTTTTTAAATTGGTTCAGATTTTCTGGGTCGTTACACCCAGTTAAAGACAGATTATTGATTTTTGAGAAGATTAAAACTAAGTGGAGTTTTAATGAATCTTTAATTTGATTAAAATTTGAATTGATAATTTAAATTATCAAATCTGAAAGGTGATCGAGAATGGAGTACCACCAGTTTTGCTCCAAAGCGATAGTTAAATCTTTAATTAGATTCGAACGTGAAATGGTAATTAATTTTACCGATAACACCGTGGTGTTAGATATGGAGTATTACCATTTTTGCTCCATGGGATGAATAAGTTGGGATTGGGAAATAAAATAAATAATTACTTCGGTGTGGTTCGCTAATCCCGACTAATTTGGAAAACCATAATATGGTTTGAAATGAAATCCAAAGGAAGATTAAAGAATAAATTTAGAAGAATTTATCTTTGATAAAATTAATGGGAACCTATTCCCTAAGAACGTGACTTTGTGAATAAAAGAATATTCTGAGTTGGAATGAGGAGTTTGTTGTGTTTGTGTAACATTTGTTTATCATATACGTGGGTTATTCAGAAAGGCCGGGTTTATACCCATTCTGAATAACCGATTCGACGACATGTCGAAGATAAAGACGGTGGTTGAAGACCGGAAGTCTTCACATCGTTTGGGTGATTACTGATGATCTCGATTGGGTTGTACACCCAAGATGAGGGAAACAGTTGGTGATTGTCCAGACGTACTTGTAGATCGATGGATATGCGAGGAAAGTGCCTCCGGTTTCGTTCAGACCCTGAACGAACTTGTAAATGGATTGTGTGTCTGACATTGGATTTTATTCTGTGTTGATTGATCTCTATTAAATATACATCTGTTTGGCGGCAGAGAATTTATTCTCTTGCTTAACGCCCTTCTCTGAGACATACGAGCTTAGAGGTTGTATATCGATGGACATCAGTCGCATGGAGTGAATTGCCTGTGTGGCACGCGTAAGTGGCAAATGATCGAGGCTTCTGTTGAAAAGCAGAGTCTTCTGGTTGATGATCAAAGCATGGTCTGCGTGACGTAGCTTTGTGTATAACATGGATTCGCGAGCCTCACACCTCGGTATGAGTCAAAAAGGGGATACGGACCGCTGGGAGAGCACGACGTTTCTTTCTAGCTATGGTGGTGTAAGTGACCTACCAACCCTGACATTTATATCTACTTTTCACCTGTGTGGTTGTTGGAATGCGAGGCGCCTCGGATATAGGTCTGTAAGGACCGGGAAACGTGTGTTCAGGAATTGTCAATCCTCAAAAGTAAGAGAGGACCAGCCCAGCCGATTCCAAGGATCAAAGTGGGGTCCTGAGACATTTGCTAGAGTGTCTCGAACGGAGAGGAGCTTGCCCCTTGCCTCGAATCATGACGGAAATCCAATTTCCAATACGTGATATTGCGGTTTTATTTGTAGAGCCTAGTATGGCGACATAGTGGGATGAGGCACTTATGCCGTCTATGATTGATATTTATGATTGAAATTGTTTTGACACTATACACTTATAATAGTATCAAATAATGTGTTCTTAACGTATCAAGCATGCTTTGGCTATTATAAGGTAAAAATCCTATCCTCCGGCTTGCGTTGCATTGTATGATGGGACCTGGGTCTTATAATAGCTTCATTTTTCTTTATTTAGCATTGCGCTGTTTGTTTTATGCACTGGTATTCTTGGGAGGAAACCCGTTCCGTGTTATACGGCGTGGTCCCTTGATTTACCGAACTTTAAAACCAATATTAATAACTGTTTTAGTTCTCACACCAGTCACATGACTGACCTTGAGATTATTGTTTTAACCTGAACTCTGGGTGCCCCTATTTTCCACATGGGTAGCTAGTAGTTTTGGTTTTGCAGATTTATATTCACAGGGTCCTAATTTGCAGCTGGAACGATGCTCGGAAAGCTCTTGATCCGTGTATCACTTTCAGTTGTGTTTTGTATATTTTTCCACTGCTACGTAATTTATTGTAATCTCTGATATTCATCGAATGTATTTTATTCATTTATACTCTGTATATTCTTGTATTCTAATGGAATTGTTGTAATAACAATGAAATGTTCTTCCGTCTGCGTTCTATTTTGTCGGGTTCTCAAGGTAATCCGTGCTTTCCTTCACGGGGAAGTTACAGGTCCTTACAACTGGTATCAGAGCTTTGGTTTACAGAGCTCGAGAACAAGACACATTAGAACCATACGAAAGAATTCATCAGATATTGGATTAGTAATATCCAATTAGAATGACTCGTTAGAGGTAGGATTAGTAGTATCCTAGAACGAGTGTAAAGAGTACATTTTTCAAATGAAAACAATTTTGTTTTGAAAATTTAAATCGCTTTATACGTATTTGAATATTTATTTATTTTGAATTTGGACAATCGAGTATATAAAGATTTCGCGTATACGCGTGATGAACGTATATTCGAAGTTTTAATATACTGGATAGATATGGAATCACATTCTAGACAACCGGGAATAATTCTGGTGATGTTGCCACATCATCAGTATTTATGTTCGTGGTTCGAAGGTGTGATATCTATATATTTCCATCAGGCTGGTGTGAGAACCAAAACTTAGATAGATAGATATATTGTTGTGATTTGGCATCAAAAACATGGTTTTTTGTATATATATCAAAATTATGAATTTGAAACGTTAATCCACTAATTGATTGATGGTTGTGTTGTTTGTTTATTTGTTTGCTAATTTTGAACCATTTAGCCTAATAGAATCAAATATTGAAATTGGTCGCATTTGCTTGCATACACATTTGCTTACATTGAACAGGTCATAGCAAGGAGGCTAGAGCAGAGAAATAAAATTGTTTGCCCGACAAATAGGTACATGTTTACCATAATTTACTGTTTTGTTTGGGTGATGATGATTTTGTGAGCCGCTAGGCTTTTTCTTTTTCTTTTTGAGATCATAGGGCCTATATGGCAATTTTGGGATTTTCCCGGTGCTCCCGGTGCAGGGGAGGTTATGGCGAAATTTTTCGAAAATTCCGGGTGTTAGCCAAATTTTTGAAAATTTTGAAAAGTTCTTAGAAACTGAAAAGTTGAAGAACTTAAGCCGTAATCAAAATAATGGAAGTTGAGTTGATTAGTTAAACAACTTTCAGCTTCGTTCCTTTTCGGGGACGAAAAGTTTTAAGTGGGGGAGATTGTAACAACCCGGAAAATGCGAGCCAGTTTAAATTTTTTATTTTGGCAATTATAGCGAATTTTGAACATTTAAAATGATTTATTTTAAATAATATCGATGAGAAATTTGTTTTGAATAGAATTAGAACGTATATTTATATAGATCGTTGTTAGAATATAAATATTTTATTTTATAATTATAAAAGGAATTGAAAATGGCGCGCTAGTTCGATAATTCGATTTCAAACTTCAATTGAACATACCGGGTGCAAAACAAACCGGATTTTAGCGAAACCAAAAATATTAGAATCTATTTGAGGATATCTTTCCAATGAATCCAAAAAATTGGAATTTCATAGCGGGAATCAAAAGATATGTCCAGTTGAAAATTCCGAATAGTCGCTATGGAATTCAGGCCCTTAAAAATAGCCATTTTGCAAACGACCTCGGATTTTGACGAAACCACTTTTGTTGGATCCATGATGTCAAGTTATTACTAGATTTCAATTTTCATAATTTTTCGAATCAATATGTGAGCTTGGCGAAGGAAAACGCGTTTGACCAGTTTCAATTGATTTTAATCGACTGAAAAATGGCCATTTTTCTAATGGTCTCAGAATTCGACGAAACTAGTTTTGTTAGGACCGTAACGTCAATACGAAGCTAGAAAATATTTTACAGGAATTTTTAGAGTTAGTTTGTGGCCCCAATAAATTGAAATGCACGTTGAAATTCAATATATAGAGTTATATTTTGATTTTGACGAAAACTGATCGAAACAGTCGAATCAGCTTGCGATACATATCCCATTTTGTTCGGGATGGGGGTAAAACGCTATGGACGACAGGCGATGGGTTTCGTTTCGAGGTTGAAATAAAAAGTTGCTTTTTGGAAATTAAAATAATTAAATAGTTAAATATAAAACCTCCCTCTCTCTTCCTTCTTGGTCAACGCAACCCCCCTTTTTCCTTTACCGATCCATTTCAGAACAGATAAAAAAAAACAAATAAACATCGCGCCCCCCCGCAAAATCGATCGAAGCCGCCGCCTTCCGTGTCCAAGCTTCGACGAACTGCCCCAACCGCCGCTCCCTTCCTCCCTCCAAATGAGCCGACCTAATTGAAGCTAACCCGCCTACAGCACCCCTCGCCTCCACTCCGTACACAGCCGCACCAATGGCGAAGACCCCCGCCACCACCAAGATCCGGTCCCCACCTCCGAACCTCCCTCGACGCTGGCGAACAGTAACCCCCCCACCAGTCCAGCGTGAATCACAGTAAGTTCGTTTGTTCTTTTTTATTATTTTATTTTTATTTACTTATTTTATGATTTTATTTAATAAAAGGAAACAGTAAATGTAGGATTTTTATTTAAAGTAAAGGTAGGATTTTTATCAATATGAGGTAGCAATATAAAAAGAACGATTTTTGTATACATGAAGAAGTGATTTTTATATGAACGACATTGATTTGAAAATACGATTATTATATAGTAAATATAATAAAAATATAATTTTTATATGGTAGGAATGTTAAAAATATAATTTTTATACGAGTGGCATAATAAAAATATAATTTTTATAAAGTAGAAGTATTGAAAATATAATTTTTATTATATTTGAAAAGGCGAAATCTTTATATTTGAAAAGGTGAAATCTTTATAGTTAAAAAGGGGAAATCTTTATATAGAGAATAGCATGATAAAAATATAACCTTTATTATATGAACACCGTTATAAAAACAGAATTTTTATCTATATAGTAGCCGTGTAAAAATAGAATTTTTATCTATATAGTAGCGGTGTAAAAATAGAATTTTTATCTATATAGTGGCGATGTAAAAATAGAATTTTTATCTATATAGTAGCGGTGTAAAAATAGAATTTTTATCTATATAGTAGAGGTATAAAAATAGAATTTTTATCCATATGGAGTGACTATAAAAAATGTGATTGTTATATACATAACAACAATATAAAAATATGATTTTATATATGTAGTCGCTACGGGCAACAAAAGTGACAAAAAGCGAGAATGACGAAGATTTCTACAAATGAAGTGTCATGGAGTTGGGATAGCTATTGGTGAGAACTTCTCACTCTAAATTTCTTTGTCTAGTTATATATATATATATATATATATACTAGGATGCAGACGGTGCTTAGTAGCACCCGACACTCGTCGTCCACAGACCATGGACGGCTTGTATGTTTGTTTGATGTGTTGTGAAATTTGTTTGTGATGTTGACGTGAATTCGATAATAAATTGTAGATGGTTGAAATAAATTAATTATCATTAAAAATATAATTTTTAACGTGAATATGAATATAGTGAATATGAATAAATAAATATTTATAAACAAATCGGCCGATTTGTTTATATACACTGATTTGACTGATATTGATTGGAAAGATAAATTTTGCACATCGCCCAACTGCACAAATAAAAATCTGTGTTTGTTGATTTGAAACCGCACATGGGTGTTGGGATGATACTTGGCGTACACTAATCCCAATTATTTAATTGTATGTCGATCGATTGGTCGACAGACTGTGTAAGCATTGATTATTTATATTTGATGCTTATGCAGTTGTGTGGTGCACTTTGGATGATTGTTGATTATTTATCGTTGCTATTTATATACATGTGTTGTATGGAATTCATATAATTAACATTATATGGTAATTGATTGGGCCTCATTCCAATTGGGAAAATAAAGGATATTATAAAATATATATTCATGTGTTGAGTAAAATATTTTAACAATAAAATTTACATCTTTATCATATTTAAAATTAGAACTACTTTACGGTTGGAATCTGATTAAAAATAAAACGATAGATACCATAATTTTATAAAATATTTTACATAACAAAAATAGTCGTGTGTTGACAGTACTCATGTGTTGAGATTAGTCATGTGTTGAAAGAAATATAGATTCATGTGTTGAATAGAATAAATATTCATTTGTTGAATAGAATAACGAATTAATTGGAATATATAAAGCCGTGTTGATTGGAGTTGCGCTATTTTGACGTGAACGAAATTTATATCGATTATACTCGTTTTTATAATGAATATAGAAAAGAAAATGATTTCAAAATATAACGTTTTGAAAATATTATCATCTAAAATAGTAATGATATGAAATATTCAATTTTGATTTGAAATTGAATATAGAGTTGGAATTGGTTTTGAAAACGAATTTAAAACGATTTATAAAGTACGTTTTAAAAAGAAATCGGCGAAATATATATATATATAATATATATATATATATATTATATATAATGGCCTGAATAGAACGCGCCGCGCCGCGGCAGTTCGTGAATTTCGACCATTGACTTCGAATTGACGTTGCGGGAGATCCGACCGTCGGATTCTCTTAAAACCGGAACCGTTGGGTTCGCACCGAAAAGAGCTTTCCAATGAATATTATAAATTTGAAATCTAACGGTTGGATTTGGAATTATGTCCAAATCAAATTTGGAAAAAGGTCGCTGTAAGTGTAGTTCGATGGCCGTTGATGGAAATCAACTGTACGGGCCATGATAAAATTATTAAAAATATCTATAATTTGTGTAAAATCATAATATGTGAATTGGAAAGAACTGGGATGAAAAACTCCATATTTGAAAAGATAAAAATAGATTTTTATCGAGATGAACTAGTTTTGAACTAGAATTAAAATCAATTTATTTTTGAAATAAATAAATTGAATTTAAATTGGTTTTGAAAATAACTAGAATTTCCAATATATATAAAGTGGACTGGATTTGAATCGAAATTATCTTCGGAATATTTCGATGTTGGATTTCGTGACTATACCGATATTGTTATGGGAATTTAAAAGATATATTCATATCGTTATTTCCAATACGATATTTTTTGGTTTCAGGATTTGATATTGAATATAAGCCGGTATATTTTCTATTCAGAGCCTTGTATTTAATATCAAATGTGATTTGGGTTTGTCGTGAATGGTGTCTTCATTAACACTGTTCTTAAGCCCAATAGAGAAAAAGATTAAATCTTTCTATTTAGATTTAATGAAGTGTATCAATTAAATAATATTTAATTGGAATTGAATTTGAATTGGTTTTTGGGTTTATCTTGAGCGGTGTTTTGAACAACACCTGTTCTTTAACCCGATTAACAATAGAGTGTGATTTTGGGTTTATCGTGAGTCGTGTTTTAGATGACATTGGTTCTTTAACCCAGTTAAAGACAGATTATTGATTTTTGAGAAGATTAAAACTAAGTGGGGTTTTAATGAATCTTTAATTTGATTGAAATTTGAATTGATAATTTAAATTATCAAATCTGAAAGGTGATCGAAAATGGAGTACCACCAGTTTTGCTCCAAAGCGATAGTTAAATCTTTAATTAGATTCGAACGTGAAATGGTAATTAATTTTACCGATAACACCGTGGTGTTAGATATGGAGTATTACCAGTTTTGCTCCATGGGATGAATAGGTTGGGATTGGGAAATAAAATAAATAATTACTTCGGTGTGGTTCGCTAATCCCGACTAATTTGGAAAACCATAATATGGTTTGAAATGAAATCCAAAGGAAGATTAAAGAATAAATTTAGAAGAATTTATCTTTGATAAAATTAATGGGAACCTATTCCCTAAGAACGTGACTTCGTGAATAAAAGAATATTCTGAATTGGAATGAGGCGTTTGTTGTGTTTGTGTAACATTTGTTTATCATATACGTGGGTTATTCAGAAAGGCCGGGTTTATTCCCATTCTGAATAACCGATTCGATGACATGTCAAAGATAAAGACGGTGGTTGAAAACCGGAAGTCTTCACATCGTTTGGGTGATTACTGATGATCTCGATTGGGCTGTACACCCAAGATGAGGGAAACAGTTGGTGATTGTCCAGACGTACTTGGAGATCGATGGATATGCGAGGAAAGTGCCTCCGGTTTCGTTCAGACCCTGAACGAACTTGTAAATGGATTGTGTGTCTGACATTGGATTTTATTCTGTGTTGATTGATCTCTATTAAATATACATCTGTTTGGCGGCAGAGAATTTATTCTCTTGCTTAACGCCCTTCTCTGAGACGTACGAGCTCAGAGGTTGTATATCGATGGACATCAGTCGCATGGAGTGAATTGCCTATGTGGCACGCGTAAGTGGCAAATGATCGAGGCTTCTGTTGAAAAGCAGAGCCTTGTGGCTGATGATCAAAGCATGGTCTGTGTGACGTAGCTTTGTGTATAACATGGATTCGCGAGCCTCACACCTCGGTATGAGTCAAAAAGGGGATACGGACCGTTGGGAGAGCACGACGTTTCTTTCTAGCTATGGTGGTGTCAGTGACCTACCAACCCTGACATTTATATCTACTTTTCACCTGTGTGGTTGTTGGAATGCGAGGCGCCTCGGATATAGGTCTGTAAGGACCGGGAAACGTGTGTTCTGGAATTTCCAATCTTCAAAAGTAAGAGAGGACCGACCCAGCCGATTCCAAGGATCAAAGTGGGGTCCTAAGACATTTGCTAGAGTGTCTCGAACGGAGAGGAGCTTGCCCCTTGCCTCGACTCATGACGGAAATCCAATTTCCAATACGTGATATTGCAGTTTTATTTGTAGAGCCTAGTATGGCGACATAGTGGGATGAGGCACTTATGCCGTCTATGATTGATATTTATGATTGAAATTGTTTTGACACTATACACTTATAATAGTATCAAATAATGTGTTCTTAACGTATCAAGCATGCTTTTGCTATTATAAGGTAAAAACCCTATCCTCCGGCTTGCGTTGCATTGTATGATGGGACCTGGGTCTTATAATAGCTTCATTTTTCTTTATTTAGCATTACGCTGTTTGTTTTATGCACTGGTATTCTTGGGAGGAAACCCGTTCCGTGTTATACGGCGTGGTCCCTTGATTTACCGAACTTTAAAACCAATATTAATAATTGTTTTAGTTCTCACACCAGTCACATGACTGACCTGGAGTTTATTGTTTTAACCTGAACTCTGGGTTCCCCTATTTTCCACACGGGTAGCTAGTAGTTTTGGTTTTGCAGATTTATATTCACAGGGTCCTGATTTACAGCTGGAACGATGCTCGGAAAGCTCTGTATCCGTGTATCACTTTCAGTTGTGTTTTGTATATTTTTCCGCTGCTACGTAATTTATTGTAATCTCTGATATTCATCGAATGTATTTTATTCATTTATACTCTGTATATTCTTGTATTCTGATGGAATTGTTGTAATAACAATGAAATGTTCTTCCGTTTGCATTCTATTTTGTCGGGTTCTCAAGGTAATCCGTGCTTTCCTTCACGGGGAAGTTACGGGTCCTTACAGCTGGTATCAGAGCTTTGGTTTACAGAGCTCGAGAACAAGACACATTAGAACCATACGAAAGAATTCATCAGATATTGGATTAGTAATGTCCAATTAGAATGACTCGTTAGAGATAGGATTAGTAGTATCCTAGAACGAGTGTGAAGAGTATATTTTTCAAATGAAAACAATTTTGTTTTGAAAAATTAAATCGCTTTATACGTATTTGAATATTTATTTATTTTGAATTTGGACAATCGAGTATATAAAGATTTCGCGTATACGCGTGATGAACGTATATTCGAAGTTTTAATATACTGGATAGATATGGAATCACATTCTAGACAACCGGGAATAATTCTGGTGATGTGGCCACATCATCAGTATTTATGTTCGTGGTTCGAAGGTGTGATATCTATATATTTCCATCAGGCTGGTGTGAGAACCAAAACTTAGATAGATAGATATATTGTTGTGAATTGGCATCAAAAACATGATTTTTTGTATATATATCAAAATTATGAATTTGAAACGTTAATCCACTAATTGATTGATGGTTGTGTTGTTTGTTTATTTGTTTGCTAATTTTGAACCATTTAGCCTAATAGAATCAAATATTGAAATTGGTCGCATTTGCTTGCATATACATGTGCTTACATTGAACAGGTCATAGCAAGGAGGCTAGAGATGAGAAATAAAATTGTTTGCCCGACAAATAGGTACATGTTTACCATAATTTACTGTTTTGTTTGGGTGATGATGATTTTATGAGCCGATTGGCTAGCCGCTTGGCTTTTTATTTTTCTTTTTGAGATCACAGGGCCTATATGGCAATTTCGGGATTTTCCCGGTGCTCCCGGTGCAGGGGAGGTTATGGCGAAATTTTTCGAAAATTCCGGGTGTTAGCCAAATTTTTGAAAATTTTGAAAAGTTCTTAGAAACTGAAAAGTTGAAGAACTTAAGCCGTAATCAAAATAATGGAAGTTGAGTTGATTAGTTAAACAAATTTCGGTTTTGTTCCTTTTCGGGGACGAAAAGTTTTAAGTGGGGGAGATTGTAACAACCCGGAAAATACGAGCCAATTTAAAATTTTTATTTTGGCAATTATAGCGAATTTTGAACATTTAAAATGATTTATTTTAAATAATATCGATGAGAAATTTGTTTTGAATAGAATTAGAACGTATATTTATATAGATCGTTGTTAGAATATAAATATTTTATTTTATAATTATAAAAGGAATTGAAAATGGCGCGCTAGTTCGATAATTCGATTTCAAACTTCAATTGAACATACCAGGTGCAAAACAAACCGGATTTTAGCGAAACCAAAAATATTAGAATCTATTTAAGGATATCTTTCCAACAAATCCGAAAAATTGGAATTTCATAGCGGGAATTAAAAGATATGTCCAGTTGAAAATTCCGAATAGTCGCTATGGAATTCAGGCCCTTAAAAATAGCCATTTTGTAAACGACCTCGAATTTTTACGAAACCACTTTTGTTGGATCCGTGATGTCAAGTTATTGCTAGATTTCAATTTTCATAATTTTTCGAATCAATATGTGAGCTTGGCGAAGGAAAACGCGTTTGACCAGTTTCAGTTGATTTTAATCGACTGGAAAATGGCCATTTTTCTAACGGTCTCAGAATTCGACGAAACTAGTTTTGTTAGGACCGTATCGTCAATATGAAGCTAGAAAATATTTTACAGGAATTTTTAGAGTTAGTTTGTGGCCCCAGTAAATTGAAATGCACGTTTAAATTCAATATATAGAGTTATATTTTGATTTTGACGAAAACTGATCGAAACAGTCGAATCAGCTTGCGATACATATCCCATTGTGTTCGGGATGGGGGTAAAACGCTATGGACGACAGGCGATGGGTTTCGTTTCGAGGTTGAAATAAAAAGTTGCTTTTTGGAAATTAAAATAATTAAATAATTAAATAATTAAATATAAAACCTCCCTCTCTCTTCCTTCTTGGTCAACGCAACCCCCCTTTTTCCTTTACCGATCCATTTCAGAGCAGATAAAAAAAAATAAACATCGCACCCCCCCTGCAAAATCGATCGAAGCCGCCGCCTTCCATGTCCAAGCTCCGACGAACTGCCCCAACCGCTGCCCCCTTCCTCCCACCAAACGAGCCGCCCTAATTGAAGCTAACCCGCCTACAGCACCCCTCGCCTCCACTCCGTACACAGCCGCACCAACGGCGAAGACCCCCGCCACCACCAAGATCCGGTCCCCACCTCCGAACCTCCCTCGACGCTGGCGAACAGTAACCCCCCCCACCAGTCCAACGTGAATCACAGTAAGTTCGTTTGTTCTTTTTTATTATTTTATTTTTATTTACTTATTTTATGATTTTATTTAATAAAAGGAAACAGTAAAGGTAGGATTTTTATTTAAAGTAAAGGTAGGATTTTTATCAATATGAGGTAGCAATATAAAAAGAACGATTTTTGTATACATGAAGAAGTGATTTTCATATGAACGATATTGATTTGAAAATACGATTATTATATAGTAAATATAATAAAAATATATTTTTTATATGGTAGGAATGTTAAAAATATAATTTTTATACTAGTGGCATAATAAAAATATAATTTTTATAAAGTAGATTTATTGAAAATATAATTTTTATTATATTTGAAAAGGCGAAATCTTTATATTTGAAAAGGCGAAATCTTTATAGTTAAAAAGGGGAAATCTTTATATAGAGAATAGCATGATAAAAATATAACCTTTATTATATGAACACCGTTATAAAAATAGAATTTTTATCTATATAGTAGCGGTGTAAAAATAGAATTTTTATCTATATAGTGGCGATGTAAAAATAGATTTTTTATCTAAATAGTAGCGGTGTAAAAATAGAATTTTTATCTATATAGTAGCGGTGTAAAAATAGAATTTTTATCCATATGGAGTGATTATAAAAAATGATTTTTATATACATAACAACAATATAAAAATATGATTTTTATATATGTAGTGGCTACGGGCAACAAAAGTGACAAAAAGCGAGAATGACGAAGATTTCTACAAATGAAGTGTCGTGGAGTTGGGATAGCAATTGGTGAGAACTTCTCACTCTAAATTTCTTTGTCTAGTTATATATATATATATATATATACTAGGATGCAGACGGTGCTTAGTAGCACCCGACACTCGTCGTCCATAGACCATGGACGGCTTGTATGTTTGTTTGATGTGTTGTGAAATTTGTTTGTGATATTGACGTGAAATCGATAATAAATTGTAGATGGTTGAAATAAATTAATTATCATTAAAAATATAATTTTTAACGTGAATATGAATATAGTGAATGTGAATAAATAAATATTTATAAAAAAATCGGCCGATTTATTTATATACACTGATTTGACTGATATTGATTGGAACGATAAATTTTACACATCGCCCAACTGCACAAATAAAAATCTGTGTTTGTTGATTTGAAACCCCACACGGGTGTTGGGATGATATTTGGCGTACACTAATCCCAATTATTTAATTGTATGTCGATCGATTGGTCGACAGACTGTGTAAGCGTTGATTATTTATATTTGATGCTTATGCAGTTGTGTGGTGCACTTTGGATGATTGTTGATTATTTATCGTTGCTATTTATATACATGTGTTGTATGGAATTCATATAATTAACATTATATGGTAATTGATTGGGCCTCATTCCAATCGGGAAAATAAAGGATATTATAAAATATATATTCATGTGTTGAGTAAAATATTTTAACAATAAAATTTACATCTTTATCATATTTAAAATTAGAACTACTTTATGGTTGGAATCTGATTAAAAATCAAACGATAGATACCATAATTTTATAAAATATTTTACATAACAAAAATAGTCGTGTGTTGACAGTACTCATGTGTTGAGATTAGTCATGTGTTGAAAGAAATATAGATTCATGTGTTGAATAGAATAAATATTCATTTGTTGAATAGAATAACGAATTAATTGAAATATATAAAGCCGTGTTGATTGGAGTTGCGCTATTTTGACATGAACGACATTTATATCGATTATATTCGTTTTTATAATGAATATAGAAAAGGAAGTGATTTCAAAATATAACGTTTTGAAAATATTATCATTTATATAGTAATGATATGAAATATTCAATTTTGATTTGAAATTGAATATAGAGTTGGAAATGGTTTTGAAAACGAATTTAAAATGATTTATAAAGTATGTTTTAAAAAGGAAATCGGTGAAATATATATAATATATATATATATTATATATATATATAATGGCCTGAATAGAACGCGCCGCGCCGCGACAGTTCGTGAATTTCGACCATTGACTTAGAATTGATGTTGCTGGAGATCCGACCGTCAGATTCTCCTAAAACCAGAACCGTTGGGTTCGCATCGAAAAGAGCTTTCCAATGAATATTAGAAATTTGAAATCTAACGGTTGGATTTGGAATTATGTCCAAATCAAATTTGGAAAAAGGTTGCTGTAAGTGCAGTTCGATGGCCGTTGATGGAAATCGATTGTACGGGCCTTGATAAAATTATTAAAAATATCTATAATTTGTGTAAAATCATAATATGTGAATTGGAAAGAACTGGGATAAAAAACTCCACATTTGAAAAGATAAAAATAGATTTTTATCGAGATGAACTAGTTTTGAACTAGAATTAAAATCAATTTATTTTTGAAATAAATAAATTGAATTTGAATTGGTTTTGAAAATAACTAGAATTTCCAATATATATAAAGTTGACTGGATTTGAATCGAAATTATATTCGGACTATTTCCATATTGGATTTCGTGACTATACCGATATTGTAATGGGAATTTGAAAGATATATTCATATCGTTATTTCCAATACGATATTTGTTGGTTTCAGGATTTGATATTGAATATAAGCCGGTATATTTTCTATTCAGAGCCTTGTATCTAATATCAAATGTGATTTGGGTTTGTCGTGAATGGTGTCTTCATTAACACTGTTCTTAAGCCCAATAGAGAAAAAGATTAAATCTTTCTATTTAGATTTAATGAAGTGTATCAATTAAATAATATTTAATTGGAATTGAATTTGAATTGGTTTTTGGGTTTATCGCGAGCGGTGTTTTGAACAACACCTGTTCTTTAACCCGATTAACAATAGAGTGTGATTTTGGGTTTATCGTGAGTCGTGTTTTAGATGACATTGGTTCTTTAACCCACTTAAAGACAGATTATTGACTTTTGAGAAGATTAAAACTAAGTGGAGTTTTAATGAATCTTTAATTTGATTGAAATGTGAATTGATAATTTAAATTATCAAATCTGAAAGGTGATCCAGAATGGAGTACCACCAGTTTTTCTCCAAAGCGATAGTTAAATCTTTAATTAGATTCGAACGTTAATTGGTAATTAATTTTACCGATAACACCATGGTGTTAGATATGGAGTATTATCAGTTTTGCTCCATGGGATGAATAGGTTGGGATTGGGAAATAAAATAAATAATTACTTCGGTGTGGTTCGCTAATCCCGACTAATTTGGAAAACCATAATATGGTTTGAAATGAAATCCAAAGGAAGATTTAAGAATAAATTTAGAAGAATTTATCTTTGATAAAATTAATGGGAACATATTCCCTAAGAACGTGATTTTGTGAATAAAAGAATATTCTGAATTGGAATGAGGCGTTTGTTGTGTTTGTGTAACATTTGTTTATTATATACGTGGGTTATTCAGAAAGGTCGGGTTTATACCCATTCTGAATAACCGATTCGACGAGATGTCGAAGATGAAGACGGTGGTTGAAGACCGGAAGTCTTCACATCGTTTGGGTGATTACTGATGATCTCGATTGGGCTATACACCCAAGATGAGGGAAATAGTTGGTGATTGTCCAGACGTACTTGGAGATCGATGGATATGCGAGGAAAGTGCCTCCGGTTTCATTTAGACCTAGAACGAACTTGTAAATGGATTGTGTGTCTGACATTGGATTTTATTCTGTGTTGATTGATCTCTATTGAATATACATCTGTTTGGAGGCAGAGAATTTATTCTCTTGCTTAACGCCCTTCTCTGAGACGTACGAGCTCAGAGGTTGTATATCGATGGACATCAGTCGCATGGAGTGAATTGCCTGTGTGGCACGCGTAAGTGGCAAATGATCGAGGCTTCTGTTGAAAAGAAGAGTCTTATGGTTGATAATCAAAGCATGGTCTGTGTGACGTAGCTTTGTGTATAACGTGGATTCGCGAGCCTCACACCTCGGTATGAGTCAAAAAGGGATACGGACCGCTGGGAGAGCACAACGTTTCTTTCTAGCTATGGTGGTGTCAGTGACCTACCAGCCCTGACATTTATATCTACTTTTCACCTGTGTGGTTGTTGGAATGCGAGGCGCCTCGGATATAGGTCCGTAAGGACCGGGGAACGTGTGTTCAGGAATTGCCAATCCTCAAAAGTAAGAGAGGACTGGCCCAGCCGATTCCAAGGATCAAAGTGGGGTCCTGAGACATTTGCTAGAGTGTCTCGAACGGAGAGGAGCTTGCCCCTTGCCTCGACTCATGATGGAAATCCAATTTCCAATACGTGATATTGTGGTTTTATTTGTAGAGCCTAGTATGGCGACATAGTGGGATGGGGCACTTATGCCGTCTATGATTGATATTTATGATTGAAATTGTTTTGACACTATACACTTATAATAGTATCAAATAATGTGTTCTTAACGTATCAAGCATGCTTTGGCTATTATAAGGTAAAAACCCCATCCTTCGGCTTGCGTTGCATTGTATGATGGGACCTGGGTCTTATAATAGCTTCATTTTTCTTTATTTAGCATTGCGCTGTTTGTTTTATGCACTGGTATTCTTGGGAGGAAACCCGTTCCGTGTTATACGGCATGGTCCCTTAATTTACCGAACTTTAAAACCAATATTAATAACTGTTTTATTTCTCACACCAGTCACATGACTGACCTGGAGTTTATTGTTTTAACCTAAACTCTGGGTGCCCCTATTTTCCACACGGGTAGCTAGTAGTTTTGGTTTTGCAGATTTATATTCACAGGGCCCTGATTTACAGTTGGAACGATGCTCGGAAAGCTCTGTATCCGTGTATCACTTTCAGTTGTGTTTTGTATATTTTTCCGCTGCTATGTAATTTATTGTAATCTCTGATATTCATCGAATGTATTTTATTCATTTATACTCTGTATATTCTTGTATTCTGATGGAATTGTTGTAATAACAATGAAATGTTCTTCCGTCTACGTTCTATTTTGTCGGGTTCTCAAGTTAATCCGTGCTTTCCTTCACGGGGAAGTTACGGGTCCTTACAATATTCCTCTGATCACATACAATATCAAATTTCGATGAAAATGGACATGCAGTACAGTTCGATATTGCGGACCCAACGAAACTGGTTTCGTCGAATTCCGAGTCCGTTTGCTCACACAACATATTTTTAAAGTCAAATTATCGACTGTATTTCACATTAAAAATCCATACGGTCACATACTATTTCCAAAAATCATGGAAATTGAAATATAACAATAATTTAATATTCTGGATCCAACAAAATTAGTTTCGTTGAAAACGGAGCTCGTTTGCAAAATTGGCTATTTTTAAAGCTCTAAATTAACCCATTTAAATATTTATATATTTAAAAATAATTAAATTAATATTAATAAAATTAATATTATCGTATATATATTCACACACGATATCATATAACCCCAAAATAAATATATCAGGATTTATAACTCGATATTTCAAAATTTCTAGTTATATCGATATTCGATTTATATTTAAAATCCTTTTATAATATAAATAAATCATTATAAATTATAAAGGAACTCCATAGCGACTATTTTAAAATTTGATTTGGACATAAATCAAAATCTACACAATGAAATCCCGATTTTTCTCTTCCATTAGAAAAATATACTTCACCAGCACCAACCGTTTCTTGTTTCACAGAAATTCGATTTAAAACAGATTTTGTATATTCGTTTAAAGTTCGAATTGCCAAATTTCGAACTACAGCGCCATTTCGAGCTCGATTTTAATTATAATACAATTATACGTTCAACTGTCATTTATATAATATATTTGTTATTCTAATTCAATTCTAAACTGAATTAAATATCATAAATGATCCAATCCACACAGTATTGTGAATTCAGCTATTTTTGACTATTTCGGAATTATAATATATTATTATATTATAAATATTAATTAATTATTCATTACTATTTAATTAAATAACTATTTAAATCTCTAAATCACTATTTGAATAATTAAATTAATTAATTATTATATCATAAAAATACGGGATGTTACATTCTTCCCTCCTTAAAATAATTTAGTCCTCGTAATTACTAAGGTAGAAAACAAACCCTATTAACTGGGTTTAAAAATTATTTGTTCACTTCTTAACTTCAGTTTCAACTGAACTAATTTAATTTCAATTAAATATTTATTTATTCCATGTAATGAAAATTTTCAAAAATCCTGAAAATTTCTAACACCTTAATTTTACGGAAAATTTTGCCAGCACCTCCTTTGTACTGGTCAATAGCTCAAACTCCAACTCGTCTCTCTAGGCCTTCTCCAACCCAAAAGAAAATCAAACAGCCAAGCGGCTTGCTAATTCAGGTCATCAAAATCTCAAACCCATATATAATATAAACTGGTACCTTTTTGTCAGACATATCATTATATCCTTTCCATCTGCTACTAATTCTGCATATACCAATGTTGTCCCAATCATTCGGTTATACCCAAGCCAAATCTTGTTCTTAACTCAGATTCCATTTTTAATTTCAACTCTTGACTTACCAGTCTAATTCCATTTCGGATTGTCTAATCCAATCTAATTCGATATTTTTCTATCTCAATTCATCTTCCACTTAACTGGCTTCAATTCAATTTTTATTTCTATTTTCTTTTACAAATTCTTGTTTAATTTGTTTTAATTCAAACAATCTTCCCCAGGGATTTTTTAAACATTTTAGCTTTTCAAAAACTAGATATCCCTTTTTAGGATTCAAAACAACTTGCTTTTCACAAAACCATTCAAAAACAAAATCCTTGGTAGTAATCCGTCACTTAGCAACTCGAAAATGACACTAATGATGTCATGATTCATCATCAGGGTTATTTCCCAGCTATCGAAGTGAGTTCAATACTATATCACTTTTAAAACCATTTCTAAACATTTTCACTTTGAAATATATTTCAAAATACCATCCACAATGCTTGAAAAACAATTTAAAATCTCCCAGGATTTTAAAAT
Organism: Allium sativum; assembly: GCA_030737875.1. NCBI lineage: Eukaryota > Viridiplantae > Streptophyta > Magnoliopsida > Asparagales > Amaryllidaceae > Allium > Allium sativum. Next base: position 214,579,220 of record CM060916.1, on the reverse strand, counting down.
TCTCATATATTTAATCCATATTCATTTACAAACACTTATTCAAATTTTCAGAGTTTTAGTTTCAGTTCTGATTTAAATTCAGATTTAATTCATTTCGTAACACTTATACGAATTTTGATTGGTTATTTATAACCATTTCACTTTTATAATCTTATTCGATTCTAATACCAAACAACACATCCTATATACTATAATAATCCAAATATAAATCATTCCTTTATATCAAAATATAATTTGGGTAAAATTATATCATTTACCCTCTTTTCAAAACATACCATGTCGGTTCATCGAATTCGAGTGTTTATAAATCCCTACCGATACAGTGGATCAAAGTGATCGACCGGAACTCATATACAACTCAACCAATAAATCTCCACAATATAAAACAATTTTTATAAAATCTTCAAATACGTTCACTCGTATATATACACTAAAACTCAATCTAGGGCATTACTAACCTCATCTCTACTGAATCACGCCAAAGAGCCAAGGTAATTACTTAACCTTCAGCTATGATACCACTGTAATGACCCGGGGTTTCGCGACCTTGGTTATCGACATAAACACAATGCCGACTATCCAAGCATCGGAAACACCGGATAGTTAATGAAAGAAGTTAGAGGGTGAGAATAGATAAGATAGAAAATTAGAATAGATGAAGGAGAAAAAGATCACAACATCAGAGTAAACTTGAATCTCACAGTGGAACGAATAAATATATTTCATAAAATAACTTTGAAATAAAACAATATCTGTATACAATACCATTATTAGAGTATAACACTTACATCACATCGGAAATAAACAATAGCTACACAACGTTGTTGAAGCCTCCCGCTCCAACTCTTTCTAGTGCATCTGTAAATCCCGACTACTTGACTGCTCATACAAATTTGAGCACCCAAGAGTTTAAGGAAAACAAAACAAAACAAACTACGGGTCAGTCATGGGACTGGTATGAGTAAACAATTTAAAATAGTTTGATAAAATAAATGATATCTTATAAGACCACATCGTATAACTTGGAACAGGTTTTTCCCTTATGAGAATCCAAAACACTTGATTTAACATTTCAAAATCCTTTTGAAAGAAACGATAATCTTTATGTCAAAATCCTTTTAATATTATAACAGTGTCTATCAACCACAATATAATAATCATCTAGCAAAACGCTTTCATCTCACGTTCCACACACATAATATATAATCAAAAAAACCACGGGCATTTATTGGCTAATGAATTCCAATTGGCAAGGTATGAGACCACCTTCCGACAGTGTATCTCTAGAGAGGAATTCACCGGGTTCAACAAGAACATCTTGTAACCCAGTCTAAACTTGACCGGTCACTCATTTCGCTTGAGTGTGCCGAATGTATTATCACCAACGGTTGGGATCAACAACAATTTCCCGAAAGGGACAACATCGAAATATATTATATAAGTAAATGGAATTTTCTCTAGATCAGGTGACAATACACCCTAATTGGAAGCTAACCACTTAGCCATGCGACCTACCCGATTTTATACCATTTCCGGTTGTGAGACTAGAGGCAATAACGCATCCTTTACAAACCGCATCTTCATTCACTTTGAATGTCACATCGTCATACCCGCTAAATCATAAATTGATTTCTCCAAACATATAACGAGTAAACAGCTAAGAGAAATGAATTCCTCCGCCACCAAACGTAAATATATTTGAAGAGATCAACTTACGCGATCTGTTAAATATACCCCGTCAGACATTCTTCCATACAGGTCGTCCTGGGACTGGACAAACCGAAGGCACTATTTTGTAAACAGGACAACCCTTACATAACTTCATCTTCAATTATCTTCATCATATTTGATCGCAACGCTAACGTCATACAAAGTAGTTTTCAGATACTGAACCTGATCCCGGTCTCTCCGTATTGATGATGGAAAAATGGTCAAAAACATTGATAGTCGGTGATTTAACTATCAAAGAAAACATGGGTGCATACAACGATACTATTTCCAGATGGAAATTTTATCGATCAATCATCAATCAACATTTATTCATTTCCCCATTTCTCGTTTCCATATATTCATCGAATCCTTATTTTCTAAAATTAGAAAATATACGTTATTAACTTTGGAAAACGTTTCCATTTCTGATTCACGCATCAATATCTTCCCACCTCCATCAGTCTTTAACTGTAAACTAGTAAGAGAACAACTTCCCAAGCATAAACCCCGAAGGCCGAAACCAACATCAAATCGATACCCAGAAAGCCATTCAACTCAACTAGTTTCCAACCAGTTTCTAATTTCAGTAATTCCATTTAAATTCCTAATTCAAACCCTAAATTACTTTATAATATTTTATTTACAAAATATTTACTTTCATCTATTTTTTGACATAAAATGTGAATTAATATTTCTTTTTATAATTCTATTTGTTTTCCAAATAATTTCTTTTATAATTCTTTTTGTTTTACAAATAATTCCTTTTCAATATCCTATTTATTTCATATGAATATTTCCCTTTTCAATATCCTATTTATTTCATATAAATATTTCCCTTTTATATAATTCTTTATAAATATTCCTTTTTCAATATAGACTTTGAAAAATCCCTTTTTACATTCCCGTATTTCTTTTGCTATTTAAAATACTAAATAACAATGATCGATATCATTCAAAAACACATAATCAACAACAGATTATATATCACATCATATATTACAATATATGAAAAGAACAGTATTACAAATATTGAGGAATCCGGTTGGATCCCTCCAACCAGTTTCCCTATATCACAGATGTTAAACAATATAAATAACATCGATTTCATTTCAATATGAAATATCCTGATAAACAGAATCAGTATATAATTAACGATTATATATATATAACTCTATCTATAATTTCAGCCAATTAATTAACAGTTCAACCAACAATCAACACACATCAATCAATCATCATTTATCAACACTATGCTATATTTTATAAAAATTGATCAGAGTTAGTGAGATTTACTCACACAGGATGGTCATCGTTAAATAACGATAACTGTCGGTTGTTTCAGACAGACAATTTATTTTGCTATAAATTGTAACGAGTTCCAATTCACTCCTAGTAAGTTCCATGTGTAGCCGCCGTCCATATGATCCAAACGGATCTTGGTTTGCTGAATTCTGATCATGTATGATATAGTAATGATTTATACAAGTTTCAGTACTAATTAATTTAAATTAAACATGAATTATTATTAAATATGGGCCTTAACTTTTGAAACCGGCCCATCCCCTACTTCACAAAACTACGCCCTCTTTATCTACTTCCTCCTTCTTCCCTGAACCAAGAAATTATGCTCCAGAACTTCAAACCGACTTCCCAAAAACGATACCATCATCATTCAAAAAAACATCGCGTTCCCCATTTCTTGTCCATTTAATTTCAAAGAAACTTTACCCTTTCTTAATCACGTATTAACCCCATGCTACTGCTTATACTCATCTTCTCCTACAGGCCGTCGTTTCAGGCTTCCTCTATGGCCATCACGCAAAAACCTCCACCACAATCTCGATCAATACACCATTAAAACTCAATCAAAAATATGCAAAACTTCTCACTTCAAAATCTCTACATTTCCATCCTAATATCATCAAACTCGCACGCTCAGACAAGAAACCGACTTCGTGCCAGAACCATATGCCTATAGAAAATAGCGAACCAAATCTTGTTCGAATTTCACCCCAGTTTGAATGCAAGTGGCATTCGATGCTAGGATTCCAAAACCGAACTCTATTTCCCGAATCAAAGCCTAAATCTCGCCACTTCTCAAGCCCTAGCCATACGTTGTACCAATAACAGCGAATCGAACTCCCCTAAACACATACAGAAATGACGAGTAACACAAGAGGATCTCATACATGTATATTTTAGGATTCATAGAAATTTATATGAATTGATATGGATTTTTATAAGCTGCGATTTCAATGTGATAAAGAAATATGGTGGCGGTAGAACTTTTGACCAGAGAAAAACGTTTTAGGTTTAGAGGAATTAAAGTGTGTATTTATAGAGGGGGGTTTAATAATATTTAAATCGATTATTTTATACATTTTAATTGTATCGCTACTTACATTACTGTTTAAAAATTCCCCCGATCACATACAATATCCAATTTCGATGAAAATGGACATGCAGCTACCGTTCGACATTACAGACCCAATGAAACTGGCTTCGTCGAATTCCGAGTCCGTTCTCTCACACAACGTATTTTTAAAGTCAAATTATTGACTATATTTCACATTAAAAATCCGTACGGCCACATACTGACTCCAAAAATCACGGAAATTGATATATAATAATAATTTAATATTCTGCATCCAACAAAATTAGTTTCGTCGAAAACGGAGCTCGTTTGCAAAACTGGCTATTTTTAAATCTCTAAATAAACCCTTTTAAATATTTAGATATTTAAAAATAATTAAATTAATATTAATAAAATTAATATTATCGTATATATATTCACATACGATATCATATAACCCCAAAATAAATATATCAGGATTTATAACTCGATATTTCAAGTTTCCCAGTTATATCGATATTCGATTTATATTTAAAATCCTTTTATAATATAAATAAATCGTTATAAATTATAAAGGAATTCCATAGTGATTATTTTATAATTTGATTTGGACATAAATCAAAATCTACATAGTGAAATCCCGATTTTTCTCTTCCATTAGAAAAATATACTTCACCAGCTCCGAACGTTTCGTGTTTCACAGAAATCCGATTTAAAACGGGTTCTTTATATTCGTTTAAAGTTCGAATCGCCAAATTACGAACTGCAGCGCCATTTCGGGCTTGATTTTAATTATAATATAATCATAAGTTCAACCGTCGTTTATATAGATTATTCGTTATTCTAATTCAATTCTAAACTTAATTAAATATCATAAATGATCCAATCCACACAGTTTTGTGAATTCAGCTATTTTTGACTATTTTGGAACTATAATATATTATTACATTATAAATACTAATTATTATTTAATTAAATAACCATTTAAATCTCTAAATCACTATTTAAATAATTAAATAAATTAATTATTATACCATGAAAATACGGGACGTTACAATAGATAATTGAGAATTAGGCCGCGATAATATTGTCATTGTATTTGTGGCAAGATTCTAGTCCATTTTCGTATTTTATTTATTGAAAGTGGAGTTCATACGGAAAAGTTAAGAATAAAACAAGTTGTACGAACATAATATACACATAGCATTTGAAATTCGAACTGTAAAATATAAATCTGGAACAAAAAAAAATGCTTGTGGCATAATGAAATATTCCTTTTGAATTTCAAAATTATGTGCATATATATATATATGTGTATAAATATATATATATATATATAAACACATACACAAGCAAGAAGGGGTCAAGAATCAACAGAAACGGAAACAATCAATCAAATTAATTACATATTAAATAAAATGGAAACAACCTGGAGAATAAATCTATCCATGCTCGGCCCTTAAGGGGGGGTCGACTACTCTCCTTGTGGGGTGTTGATCTGGGGGTAGACTGTAATACCCCAAAATTTAATACACTATAACCATACTTTAAGATAATAAATTTGGAATAATTTAATTAAAATATTCAAAATTAAGTGAAACCGGCATCACCTTGCGTTCGTCTCGGAATTCTGGTTCAGATAGGCCCCAAGTTTGCGTAAAACGGATAACATATGAGAAAGTTATGGGCATCAGAAGTTTGTATACATATAGGGAGCTTATATGTGAATATAATATAAAAATAATTCAAAAATATTCAAACAAGACGAGCGGGAAAATGTCCGCTAAACCCGTGGGTAGGTGCGTTCTATGAATATGGACTGTTTTTGGACTATATTCATTACTGACTCAACGCTACATGTACGGTTTGGAATAAAACCCTAGAATCTAAAGGCTGAGGTTGACTCTCTGAATATATAAATAGGTAGCTTCTCCCATTCCAATACACACCATTTCTTCATATCTTCTGCTTCTATGAAATTATTCTAGAAATATAAACATATAATGGGGGAATGCTGCTGAAGCCTAGATCTGCAGAGACAACATTCATGACTTGCATACATACAACAACTAAAAGGATTGGATTGGACTTTTCTGTGGCATATAGTTATCTACGTATAAGAGATTTAATCTCTTCTTCACCAAGACCCACTGTGAGTTCCCTGTCATTTTCAGATCTGATTTCCTAGACTATAACATGACAGTTAAATAAAATTGGGTTAGGATATAGAATGTTTATAAGGTAAGATAAGTGCTACACATGTTTTTCATTGTAAATCACGTATGCCGTTGTGATAAGTAAAACATATATCTTTATTGTTGGAAAATTTATAAGTATATGTATCTATCTTCCTTTTCCCTGTTTCTTTATTTTAGTTTATTTCTGGTCTTGCCTATATGCTTATGTGATTTGATTCTATTCCCCTTCCTCTGTTTCCCCTTTTTATTTATGCTAAGCGTAGGCCTTTGGAAGCCTAGGCTATACCCGATTAGAGTGTGTGTATAATTAGGGGATTAATGAATGACATAAAAAGAGGAATTTAGGCATGTTATTAAATTGGGGGCTGTTTAACTATAATATGGGAAAGGGATAATGTGCACATGTTTAGACTTGCTGTAAATTGATAAAAAGGTATAATGTGTATATACTTGCTGTAGATTGGTAAAAATGGATAATATGCATAAAACTTGTACATGCTGTAATTTGGGGACATAATTGGGTGAATAATATGTATATGAATTGGACATGTTAGATTTGACTTAACACAGACATTAAGTAAATGACATGTTAGAATATGGTAAGTACCATATGTGGGTTAATAAACTAAAACGCTGTAGAAACTGTATACATATGGGCAGATGTTTTGGGGAAGAGTTGTACACACATAATGACATGTAATATTACAACTACGCTTATTAGTAAACCTAGACCTTTTAGGTTAAATATGATTATTAATAAGCTAAGAGGTCTCTCGTTCTGCTATTGTATCGGGTTTTGAGAACTTTTAAATTCTAGTTTTGGGGACACAAGCTTACGGGGTTTGGCTTATGTCAATCTGTTGTTTGGAACTTATATCAGTCAGTATCCCTGTTGGTATTTTGGTAGAGGGGGCCTCGCACTAGGTAGGGGCCTGGGCATGCTTTAATGAACTAGGTAGTAAGAGATTCACATGAGGAAGGTGGGTACATGCACGTTTCAGCAGAGTCATGAGCGTGCATGAGTCCGACTAGGGAAGATAAGCCGTTGTAACATCAGTAAATAGGTCTGTGTTATATAGTTGCTGGGTTTGGGAGTGACACACCCTGCTGTCGGGGCTGACACAAGGTATTTACGTAGTAGGGAGCCAATCGCATGTGCAGTAATTAGGGTACACCTAATTATACTGTTGTGTAATTAGGTTAACACCTAATTTGGTTATGTAATTCGGGTACGCCTAATCCTGCTGATATGTAATTAGGTTAAATACCTAATCATGTTGAACCTGTTATACTAGTATTAGTGCAGACATACCTGTTTTAGGATATGAATGTGAAGCATTACTCGATCATAGTTTATTCCTGTTATTACTTCCTATCCTGTTGTTCTGTTTAGTTTATCTGTTACCTTATATGAAACTATACCTTTCTCATCCAGTCTTATTTACCCGTCTTGGCATTTCTATTTTATGCATATTTGAAAATCCCTGAAACTCGCCAGACTTTATGTCTGACCCTTTTCTTTCATTTCTTTCTTCCTTTCCCCTCCAGGTCCGCAGAGGGGAAGCACCCAATAGTGACTAGGATTTTCTCTTACAACTTAGGCTTGGATTTCTTGAGACGTAACGTTTTGACTTGCTCTCTACTTCAGTATATCTTATAATGAAGGATATGATTTTATGTACTCTAATATTTTATGTTATGAGATGTTCTGTAAGACAGATTTGAGATATTTGGTTTGTAGATGTAACTGGTTTTGAGACTATGTTTTATTTTAATAATGAAGTTAAAATTTTCCGCTAATTATTTTATATCTGTCTTGTGAATTTCTGTACTTTTTACCTATTGCACTTCAGAAATTTAATGCATTATGTTTTTGTGACATTAACGGACGTCGGGTGTCACATATGGTATCAGAGCTAAAGGTTACAATATCAGAGAAAAGTGCTTAAAAATTGGTTTCAAAAGAAAAGTATTTTCAGATAAAAATTTGCTTTTGAAAATCATATCCCCTCAAGCCATACCTAATATTCTCTCGATCTCTTGTTGAATCCTTTTTCTTTTCTTTTCAGCATATTTGGGGAACCTAATTTTCCCGAGGGCATTGCACTACTGACATGGTTCTGTAGGTATCTTGAGGCTATGACCCCTGTCGGAGGTCAAGGAGATGCCCCACTCCCAGCTGTAGCCATTGTGCTCTACCTACATAAGTAGATAATTTTTCTAAAATATGTAAAGACTTCTGCGCTATGGGAGGAAAACCATTTCGTGGTACTAAGAGCTTTGTTGAAGCACAGAATTGGCAACGAGAGACAGAGAATGTGTTTGGTCTTTTTGAGATTGATGATAGGAGGAATATACAATTGGTTGCATGACAACTAAAGGATGAGGCTTCCTACTGGTGGGTATTAACACAAGCAGGACAACCAGTAGCTACTTGGGATGATTTCCGACAGAGATTCAAGATGAAGTTTTTGTCTTAGGCTGAAGAGGGATTACAAATGGAGAGATTCTTGGTTTTGAAACAAGGGGACATGTCTGTTAAGGATTATGTGAACAAGTTTAATCAGTTGGCTCGGTTTGGACTGGACTTGGTGAATACACCCCACAAGAAGGCGCTTAGATTTGCGAGAGGTTGAATCAACCTCTCCAAGGACTTGCTTTATCCCATATACCGACAGGGGCGACGTTTGAAAGGCTGGTTGATATGTCACTTATGCATGAAGATGGCAAGGACGAGAAAAAAGACACTAAGACTAAGGAGACACAGCTAAGGGCAAGAAACAAAAATGGTGGCCCATGAAAGGAAAGCAAAAGAAAGAGAAAGGTGGAAAGCCTGACAAGGCACACATCAAGAAAGATATCAAGTGTCATGGTTGCGGAGCTATGGGTCAATTTTTGAAGGACTGCAGAAGGACAAAGAAAGTCTGCTTTAATTGTGGACAAGTAGGACACTTCAGTAAGAAATGCCTTAGCAAGCAAGGACAAGGGTAATGAAGTTCTGGACAAGTACATGCTTTAGAGGCTAGTATACCTATCGAGGTAGGAAAGTCATGGTTGAAGGTTTGATTTCCCTTTTTGACTATCTTGTTAGAACCATGTTTGATTGTGGCGCTTCACATTTATTTATATGTAGTTCTTTAGTAGATAGTTTGCACCTTAATACTAGTATAGTCTTTGATCCTGTAGTGGTCTCAAACCTGATAGCAGGATCGACTCATTATCCATGATGTACAGGGATTTGAGAATTTCTATCTTAGGCGTCGAGTTTGAATGCGACACATATGTGATGGGCTTTATGGGCTATGGTTTGACTCTAGGTATTGATTGGCTAGCCATGCATGGTGCTATCCTGGATTGCGAAAAGAGAGTGGTTAGACTTTTTACTCGTCATGGTAGAACTCTCGAAATTTCCTATGACCTACAGGCCTCAGTGATGCTCAGTTTTCTAGAATCACTTGATACTTCTATTGACGACTTGCGATCTTTACCCATAGTTAGAGATTACCCGGGTATGTTTGAGGAAGTTAAGTGTAACGACCCAGAATTTTAGCGACTGAATAATTAATTAATTTAATTATTTAAAATATTAATTTGGAGATTTAAATGATTTTATTTAATATTAATATAAATAGTAGTATGTAATGAAGTACTCATATTTTCTAACTTAAATATACACTAGTAAATGACCTGTGCTTCGCACACGGATGATAATTGAAAATGCAGTTCATATATAAACGAGATTTTGCTTGCAAAGTACCAAATAAACAAATATTTTGTTTAACGTAATTTATGCTATAACAGCAATCTTGGAACTTCGCAAAATAAAATAACTTGTCTATTTTATAATATTTTTGAGATCGTTGCATATCGCTCAATGCAACGTTATTTTTATTTTTGTCACTAGCAGCTCGGGGTGAACGAGATTTTACATAGTAGGGTGCGCAAAAATCAGAGGAAGAAAAAAATATCTCTCTTTCTCAGTACGCTTTAACACCGTGAGTACCAAGGATTTCAAAACCGTGAGTGCCAAGCTTCAGTGTCAAATTTGCAGCGTGCTGCCCAAACCATTTTTTCCCCGAGCGCATCAAGGCACCTTGTTTGTGTGCATAACACGCTACTCAAATCTATATAATAAACAAAACCAGCCAACCCTTATTCATTTTTCTCCCCACCAACAAAAACAAAGAAAATAAAACTCGTATTGAAGGAAACCCAAATCGCGCCTTTTGAAAATCCTTAGAAAATCATATGAAATTCCTAAAATTGTAATCCATAAATCTTAAAACTACTGCTGTATTTCTCCTCAAGATTAGACCAACGTTTATAGTCGTGATGCTTCTTGAGAACTCGACTTCATTACAGATCGACAAGGGCTTCTCACTGCTGGAGTCGCAAACGCTCTGGTAGGCTATGGCAGTGGCAATAGAACTCGAATTATGGAGTAGGGTTAGGGCATTTTGCTGGGGCTTGAGTGATCGTTGGGGTTGCGGAACATGGGGGTTTAGTGCGGAGTTGGCAGGAGGCTGAAGTTCGACCCTCTGGTGATCAGAAGCGAAGTGGGGACTCGGGTTGTAGGTGCAGACTTTTTTGGGTTTTACTGAGTTAGGTTGCTCGAGGAGGGTTTGGACCTAAGGGGAACGAACGCGATAAAAAAAGGAGTTCTAGGGTCTGTTTTGGCAGAGGAGGCTAACGTCGGGGTTCAAAGGTTTGGCGTGAGTTGAGGTAGAAGGGGGTCGCTGTAGAAAGGAGAGGAAGAGGGAGAGAGCGTTGTTGCCAATTGGAGAATATGTGATGTATAGGAGGAGCTAAGTGGGGAAAAATGTGCGAGTTGAGGAGTGTGTTTAAGGAGGAGCAGGCCATCATTTTTTTTCTATGGAAACAAAGATGAATTAACCAATAATTAACGGGCTCAATTAACGGTTAAGGGTTGAATTTGTTTGAACAGAAAGAAGTTAAGTGGAGTTGACGACAATATGAGTTTCGAACGATTGTGGTTTACCGGCAAGAAAAAAGGGGAATGGCTATAATTTACAGGCTATTGTTTTAAGCGTGTTCATGGAAGTAAAGAGGATGGTGGTATTTGTGTATTGAATTATGAAGTGGGAGGGAGTGGAAGAAGCAAGAACAGATCGGCCGTAATGAAAGAAAGGACAGACAATAGTGAGGAGCACTATTTGGTTCCAACATTTGAACACAAGGAAGAAGATAGTCAACAATGATTAACAGGGTAACTAATATAACAATGAGTTAATAATTATTTAAACGCAGATAAATCTTATGAGCTGATAATTACTTCATATGGTAATTCTTGTTTGTTAAAATTAGGAAGCGATGGTGGAATTATTAGTGGAGGAAAATGCCGCTATGGCCTTTGAGAAGGGACAGGCTTGAACAGTTGCAAGAAAAAAGGATTACGACAATAGGGTGATTAGGCAAATTTAAGTAAGTAACTAGGATTTAATTTAAATAATTAATTATATTTTTACTATTTAAACCAGTAATAACTTGTGATAATTATATCTCTCACATACATTACCAGAATTGAACAAAATAAGTCACATGGGGACCATAATGACGAGATTTACATTATGAAACCAACATAGCTGAGAACTAAGCTACTGGGGTTTCGTAGAAAAATCAAATGTCTTTTTGATTTTAAACGGAACCAAAGCAGAATAGTCAACTGCGAACCAAGGTGAGTAAAGTCACTAACTCTACCTCGTTTATATTTTTATATAAATGAGCTTTAAATTTATTTATAGAAATTTTATACTGTGCAATGGTTGATTGGTTGAATAGTTGATAAAATTGGTTGAAATGGGTGACATGTAGGGCTGGACATTTTTACCATATTACCACTTACCAACCATTACCAACCGCTACTAACGAAAGTGGTACCGAACAATTGGTAACCGATTTGATTGGTACGATATGCCAAACCATATGAATATATGCGGTACGGTAATGGTAATTAAGCATTAACAATGGTAATTACCATACCTACCACATATATTAAACAATACATATGTATATTCTTATGTTTCATCATATATGTCTATTACATAACAACGAACTTATAATATGTAATGATTTAATAAAATACCTTAGAAAATACTATAACGATACAAGATTGAACGCAATTTTTACCATATATCTTAGAAATAGTATATATTTATATGATATTTTAGTTTATCCATACTATTTTCTTGCATGTTTGACAACGTAAAATAAGATAGACAAATAATAATATAATAACAAAAAAATCAATTTTAATATTTAATATTTTAACGTGAAATATTATAAACAAAAAGATCTTATATTAGTAAACTGCAAAAATTTATTACCGACCTCTACCAACCATTACCAACCATAAACCGAACTATTAGTAACCTATTTTTTTGGTTGGTAATGGTATGATTTTTCTATTACCATATAAAGTCGGTACGGTAATGGTTTTGAATACAAAGTTCCGGTACTGAACCGGTTCCACCCCTAGTGATATGATTACATCGTTGATCGATTATTAGTTTTGATATTTCATATTGATGTGAAATAATATTATTGATGTTGATTAACATCTGTGGATGCAGGGAAACAGGTCGGAGGGATCCAACTGGATTCCTCAACATTTTATTTATCATTTTATTTATTTATCGAGATATATGATGTGATATATGACCGTTTATTGATTTTGTTGTAGTTGAATTACACTGGCCCGATAAATTTTGGTATTTAAATACCATAAAATATTTTAGGACGTAAAAAAGAGATTTGAGATTTAAAAAGGGAATTATTCCCAAAATAGAAATTAGATTTTCAAATAGGAAGAAAATAGAAACTTGTTTAAGTGAATTAAAACAAGAAGTTGTTTATAATGATGTTTATAAATTAAATAAAATATGTATCATAGAATAAAGTAAAATATAAATTCAAGTTGAATTTATATAAGCAAAGTGGTAATCGGTGTTGATACCGATATTTGAAGTGGGATTTGAATGCAATAGTTGTAAAAGAAATTTGGGTGGGAAAATCGGTTTTGAAAGAAACGATGGGTTATATTCCAAAATTGGGATATAAAATTAATTGAGGTAAATCCAATGAAATTTTAAATAGGAATTCGGCTATGTCGAATTTTACAAATGATTTATGTCTCGAAAGGATATTTAAATTTTATTTAACATGAAACTATAATTTAATTTAAATACGTTAAGAGGTTAATATTCAATTAATTCTATGGTTTGCAATAATATATAAAAAGGGATTTATAGAAATCAAATTGAGTTAATTTCAGAAGTTAAAGAATGTATAGCTTATAAAGACATTTAAAAGAGAACTTGAATTGTTTAAAATAAACGGAAAAGTGTTAATTTAGTAACAGTTCTATAAACAGAGCTTATAAATGAGACAAAATATGATGTGGTTTTAAAAAGATACTCGATAACTAGAAGTAGAACAATAAAGATACTGATAAATAAAAATCAAGTTGATTTGAATAAACGAGTTTAGATTCCTATTTAGAAATGAAATTCATATTTGAGAATGAGTAACAGTTTGAAAGCAAATGTTCACAGATGGAAATTGTTATAAAGGAATTTGGTAATGATTTGGAAAGAACAAAAATTCAAAATTTAATTTGGAATTTGAATTAACCTGAAATGGTAGATAAATTCCAAAGTTCGGGATATAAATCGAATATAGATTATTCGAAAGAAAGTATTTATTGGAATTCGGTTATATTGAATTTAGGGAAGTAGTATATTTTACTTTCTGTTTTGAACCCAATTTAATTCTTTACTTAGTCATTCATTTATTAAGTACATGTCATATTTTTATAAACAAAATATTTGGAAATAGCGATTATAACGCTGGTGCTATAATAAATGTTTGGTAAATCTAAACAGCGATTATAACGCTGTTGCTATAATAAGTGTTTGGTAAATCTAACAACGATTTTAACGCTGCTATTATAATAAATGTTTTATAAATATAAACAGCGATTTTAACGCTATCGTTATAATAAATGTTTTATAAATGAAATATTTGGAAACAACAATTATAATGCTACCGTTATAATCAATATTTTTTCCATAAATGAAGTGTGTACTTAGATTGAACCCGAGAGTTGCGTAAGCGATATTTTGTTTGGAGTTGTGATCTTTTACTATTTCAGAGTTGAGAATGTTGTTCAGTTAAGGTCCGAGAGGTAATTATACCCCAACTTGATTGACTTCATGATTGATGGAGGAATGGTTAAGGTTCGATAGTGAAGATTGGTTAGCAATTTGGTTAGTTAATAAATGATTAATGGTTTGAGATATAATAATGATGTTTTATAACATCGTGTTAATTAAAGGATTTTGAAATGTTTCCACAAATAAAATGAGAAATATTTTCTATGTGTAGAAAATGAAATGAATTTGTCAACCAGGAATTAAGAAATGGAATATGGAAGTATTTTCGGATATTAATAAAGTATATTATCTGAATATAGAAAATAAGGAATCGTGAATATATAGAATTGGTTTCTAGATGGAATAAGAGATATTTTCTCGAATAAAGAATTAGGATATAGTAAATGTTTTACAAGAACCGAGAGAGAAAATCGAGCTGTGAAAAAAATAGGAAAGATTGAAATTTGGAATTGATAACAAAGTAAGGAATTTATATAAATAGGGGTTAGTATTGCTTGATGGTTGATCAGTAGAATTTCCATTTGTAAATAGGGTTGTTGGTTGAATGGATGTTCATTCGATAGTTAAATCACCGACTATCAAAGTTTAGATTTATTTTATACCTCCGTTATCAGTATGGAGAGACCGAGATCAGATTTGATATCTGAGAACCACTCCGTATTGGTATAAGCGTTATGAATCAACTTATGCTGAAGATAATTAAAGACGGAGTAAAATGCAAGGGCTGTTCTGTTAACCCTAGGTGGAAATTGCCCAAGATGGATTAATATAACGGTACCTTTGATTTGTCCAGACCCAGGACAACTTATAAAGACGAATGTCTGACAGAGTATTTCCAAAGGGATTACGTACGTTGATTCGTTCAAATGTACGAAGTTGGTGGCAAAGAAGGGAAACTTCTTTAGACTAACAATCTGAGTATTTTTGTGGGAATCAATTAGTGATTTCCGATGGATCGGGTGATGTGGCATTCAAAGTGAATGGTGGCCAGAAGTTGTGGAAGACAATTCAAACCTCAAGCCTCACAACTGGGAATCGACAAAAATCAGGCAGGCAACAGGGCTATGTGGGTCGCTCGCATTAGGATGTATAATCACCTATATAGAGAAATTCCATTTGCGTCTTTAATCTATCGATGCTGTCCCTTTCGGGAAACAGTTGCTGATCCCAACCGTTGGTGATATACATTTGATACACTCAAGTGAAATGAGTGGTCGGTCATGTGTGGGCCGGGTTGCAAGACGTTCTTGTTGAACCCAGTGTATTCCCCTCTAGAGATACACTATCGGAAGGTGGTTCCATACCTTGTTATGTTGGAAATCCAATCTCCAACAAGCGCCCTGCAGTTTTTGATTTTATATTATATATGGAGCGTGAGATGCAAGCATTCCACTAGATTCTATTTATTTGTTATAGACACTATTGTAATATCATTGGATTTGATATCAAAAATATTTTTGGTTATCATAAGGTAAAAACCATCCGTGTTTATGTGTGGATCGGTCTTACGATTATCATTTCTTTCGAAAGGATTTTAAAGTCAAACAAATGGTTGGAGTTTACTCACACCAGTTGTCCCATGACTGACCCAGAGTTTATTTTGTTTGTTTTCCCTAAACTCTTGGGTGCTCAAATTTGTACGGGCAGTCAAGTAGTCGGGATTTTTCAGATTCACTTGGAAAAGCTGGAAGCAGGAGGCTTCACCAGTTAGCTATAAATTATCATATATTTCAGCTGTGTACTATGTTGTATCTGGAAACAGGTGTATATAACTGTTCCAGGAATAGCTATTGTGCTCTGATGATGGTATGTATATAAAGTTACTGAATTGTATTTCAAAGTTTATGTTATCTAATATATTTTGCTCGTTCCGTTGTGAGTTTGTGATCTTCGTTTTCTTCCATTCTAACTATTCTTTCTTTCTATTTCTCATCCTCTAACTTCTTTCTAATAATGATTCATATTTCTGTGCAATTTGGGTTGGACGTGTGGTGTGATTAGTCAACTCAAAGAGTACGGAAATTCAGGCCATTACATTTGGTATCAGAGCTGAAGGTTAAGTGATAACCTTGGCTCTGTGGCGTGATTCAAATAGAGATGGGGCTAGAAATACCCTATATTGAATTTGAGTGCATACATATGAGCGCATATTTTTAGATTTGATATGAAATTGTTTTATATTGTGTTGATTGGTTTGTTGAGTGGTATGTGAATTCTGGTCGATATAGGATGTACAACTGTATCGATAGGTTTTTCTAAACTCTCAAACAAAACTATTTGATATAATATTGTTTTAAAATGGGTAAATAAAATAATTTTACCCAAAAAAATATTTTGGTATAAAAGGAATAATTTCTGAATTATTATATATGAATGTGTTGATTGTTATTACAATCAAATGGAGTACACAAATAAGAGGAACTTGAATTGAATTCAAACCAAAAATGGAATTTAAATTCCGGATGTTTAGAAAATATTTTCTAAAGTATTTTAAAAGTAATATAATATCACTTTGAAGGATTTTTGAATAGAAATGGTTTTAAATGGATTTTAAAAATGTTTAAGCACTGAAATCACTTCAGTGGTGAGAAAATAATTCTGATAATGGGTCGCGACATTATCGGTATTCATTTTCAAGTTTCTGAGCGATCGATTGCTACCATATTAATTTGTTAATGGAAAATTTGGTTGAAAAGGTTTTTAAAATTCAAATGTTTGAGTTGCAAATGGTTATTAAAATTTGCATATATTTATATTATTTTAAAGAAATTTGAAGTAAAACCTGGGAATTTGAATTCTGAAATTAAAATTTAACTTATATAAGTTTAATAGATTGAAATGGTAAAAATGTATCAAATGAATTGAAATTTAACTTAAGTTAAATGAAATTGAACTGGATTAGAGATAACCCAGATTGAAATTAAACAAAGAGAAATGTTGGGATTCGAATTATTAATTTAAATTCGACTTATGAATAAGCAAGTTGAATACATATTGGGTGTTGTTAATTGAAATTGAATTGGGATAAATTTGGATTCAAGTAATAGAAATCAGATTTGAATTGACAGGATGAAAGTGAACTAATCAGAAGTTGATTAGAATGCTAAAAACTGGAAGTCGAGTTGATTTGAAACCAATTGGGAATTGATATATGTATGCTGAGCAGATATTGAATGGAAGTAATTGCAAGAGATAGAATTATGCCCGACAAAAAGGTACATGTTTACAATATTACTTGGGTTTGATGGTTTTGTGAGCCTATGGGGGCAAGTTGCTTGGTTTTTAATTTTCTTTTGGATTGGAGAAAGTCTAGAAAGGCGAGTTGTGGTTGTACCGATTGAGCCGTGCAAAGGAGATGCTGGCGAAATTTTTCGAAAATTTAAAGAGCTAGAAAATTTTCCAGAAATTTTTGATAATTTAAAATCAAGTTGTTAATTATAATTGGAATAAGAAAACCAGAATTGGTTAATAAAAATTCAAGTGGAATAATGAAATTGGTAACTGGATTTAAAATCAATTGGAATGGGTGTGGATATGCAGAAGAGCATATGGATTGAAGACAAGAAAGTGATGATCGATTGTCCAAAAAGGGTGGATAAATCATTTGGAAAGGATTATGAATGGTTGAGTATTAGTATGAGAATTCGAAGGACGGGTAAGAACTGGGTTTTGAAGACATGGGATATAAGATTTCAACTGAGTAGGTTATGAGAAATTAGGTAGCATTTTTACTGCTTAGCAATTTCGAGGACGAAATTATTTTAAGCGAGAAGGAATGTAACGACCCAGATTTTTAGCGACTGAATAATTAATTTATTTAATTATTTAAAAGGCAAATTTGGAGATTTAAATGATTTTATTTAATATTAATATAAATAGTAGTATGTAATGAAGTACTCATATTTTCTAACTTAAATATACACCAGTAAATGACACGTGCTTCACACACAGATGATAATTGAAAATGCAGTTCATATATAAACGAGATTTTGCTTGCAAAGTACCAAATAAACAACTATTTTGTTTAATGTAATTTACGCCTATAACAACAATCTTGGAACTTAACAAAATAAAATAACTTGTCTATTTTACAATATTTTTGAGATCGTTGCATATCGCTCAATACAACATTATTTTTATTTTTGTCACTAGCAGCTCGAGGTGAACGAGATTTTACATAGTGGGGTACGCAAAAATCAGAGGAAGAGAAAATTTTTGCTATTTCTCAGTACGCTTTAACACCGTGAGTACCAAGGATTTCAAAACCGTGAGTGCCAAGCTTCAATGTCAAATTTGCAGCGTGCTGTCCAAACCATTTTGTCTCCATGCGCATTAAGGCACCTTGCTTCCGGGCATAGCACGCTACTCAAATCTATATAATAAACAAAACCAGCCGATCCTTATTCATTTTCCTCCCCACCAGCAAAAACAAAGAAAATAAAACTCCTATTGAAGGAAACCCAAATCGTGCCTTTTGAAAATCCTTAGAAAATCATATGAGATTCCTAAAATTGTAATCCATAAATCTTCGAAATCCTGCTGTATTTCTCCTCAAGATTGGACCAACGTTTATAGTCGCGATGCTTCCTGAGAACTCGACTTCATTACAGATCGACAAGGGCTTCTCACCGCCTGAGTCGCAAATGCCCTGGTGGGCTATGGCAGTGGCAAAAGAACTCGAATTATGGCTCAGGGTTAGGCGTTTTGCTGGGGCTTGAGTGATCGTTGGGATTGCGGAACATGGGGGTTTAGTGTAGAGTTGGTAGGAGGCTGAAGTTTGACCCTCTGGTGATCCGAAGCGAAGTGGAGCTCGGGTTGTAGGTGCAGACGTTTTTGGGTTTTACTGAGTTAGGTTGTTCGAGGAGGGTTTGGACCTAAGGGGAACGAACGCGATAAAAAAAAGGAGGTCTAGGGTATGTTTTGGCAGGGGAGCCTGACGTCGGGGTTCAGAGGTTTGGCGTGAGTTGAGGTAGAAGGGGGTCGCTGTAGAAAGGAGAGGAAGAGGGAGAGAACGGTGTTGCCAATTAGAGAATATGTGATGTATAGGAGGATCTAAGTGGGGAAAAAGGAGCGAGATGAGGAGTGTGTTTAAGGAGGAGCAGGCCGTCATTTTTTTTCTATGGAAACAAAGATGAATCAACCAATAATTAACGGGCTGAATTAACGGTTAAGGGTGGAATTTGTTTGAACAGAAAGAAGTTAAGTGGAGTTGACAACAATATTAGTTTCGAACGGTTATGGTTTACAGGCAAGAAAAATAGGGGAATGGCTATAATTTACAGGCTATTGTTTTAAGCATGTTTCTGGAAGTAAAGAGGATGGTGGTATTTGTGTATTGAATTATGAAGTGGGAGGGAGTGGAAGAAGCAAGAAAAGATCGGCCGTAATGAAAGAAAGGACAGACAATAGTGAGGAGCACTGTTTGTTTCCAACATTTGAACACAAGGAAGAAGATAGTCAACAATGATTAGCATGGGTAACTAATATAACAATGAGTTAATAATTATTTTAACGCAGATAAATCTTATGAGCTGATAATTACTTCATATGGTAATTCTTGTTCGTTAAAATTAGGAAGCGATGGTGGAATTATTAGTGGAGGAAAATGCCGCTATGGCGTTTGAGAAGGGACAGGCTCGAACAGTTGCAGGAGAAAAGGATTACGACAATAAGGTGATTAGGAAAATTTAAGTAAGTAACTAGGATTTATTTTAAATAATTAATTATATTTTTACTATTTAAACCAGTGATAACTTGTAATAATTATATCTCTCACATACATTACCATAATTGAACAAAACAAGTCACATGGGTACCATAATGACGAGATCTACATTATGAAACCAACATAGCTGAGAACTAGGCTACTGGGGTTTCGTAGAAAAATCAAACGTTTGTTTGACTTTAAATGGAACCAAAGAAGAATAGTCAACTGCGAACCAAGGTGAGTAAACTCACTAACTCTACATCGTTTATATTTTTATATTAACGAGCTTTAAATTTATTTATAGAAATTTTATACTGTGCAATGGTTGATTGGTTGAATAATTGATAAAATTGGTTGAAATGGGTGCTATGATTACATCGTTGATCAATTATTAGTTTTGATATTTCATATTGATGTGAAATAATATTATTGATGTTGATTAACATCTGTGGATGCAGGGAAACAGGTCGGAGGGATCCAACTGGATTCCTCAACATTTTATTTACTGTTTTATTTATTTATCATAATATATGATGTGATATATGACCGTTTATTGATTTTGTTGTGGTTGAATTACACTGGCCTGATAAATTTTGGTATTTAAATACCATAAAATATTTTAGGACGTAGAAAAGAGGTTTGAGATTTAAAAAGGGAATTATTTCCCAAATAGAAATTAGATTTCAAATGGAAAGAAAAAAGAAATTTGTTTAAGTGAATTAAAACAAGAAGTTGTTTATAATGATGTTTATAAATAAAATAAAATATGTTTCATAGAATAAAGTAAAATATAAATTCAAGTTGAATTTATATAAGCAAAGTGGTAATCGGTGTTGATACCGATATTTGAAGTGGGATTTGAATGCAATAGTTGTAAAAGAGATTTGAGTGGGAAAGTCGATTTCGTAAGAAACGATGGGTTATATTCCAAAATTGGGATATAAAATTAATTGAGGTAAAACCAATGAAATTTTAAATAGGAATTCGGCTATGTCGAATTTTACAAATGATTTATGTCTCGAAAGGATATTTAAATTTTATTTAACATGAATCTATAATTTAATTTAAATACGTTAAGAGGTTAATATTCAGTTAATTCTATGGTTTGCAATAATATATAAAAAGGGATTTATAGAAATCAAATTGAGTTAATTTCAGAAGTTAAAGAATGTATAGCTTGTAAAGACATTTAAAAGAGAACTTGAATTGTTTAAAATAAACGGAAAAGTGTTAATTTAGTAATAATTCTATGAACAAAGTTTATAAATGAGACAAAATATGATGTGGTTTTAAAAAGATACTCGATAACTAGAAGTAGAACAATAAAGATACTGATAAATAAAAATCAAGTTGATTTGAATAAACGAGTTTAGATTCCTATTTAGAAATGAAATTCATATTTGAGAATGAATAATAGTTTGTAAGCAAATGTTTACAGATGAAAATTGTTATAAAGGAATTTGGTAATGATTTGGAAAGAATAAAATTCAAATTTTATTTGGATTTTGAATTAACCTGAAATGATTGATAAATTCTGAAGTTCGGGATATAAATCGAATATAGATTATTCGAGAGAAAGTATTTATTGGAATTCAATTATATCGAATTTAGGGAAGTAGTATATTTTACTTTATGTTTTGAACCCAATTTAATTATTTACTTATTCATTCATTTATTAAGTACAAGCCATATTTTTATAGACCAAATCTTCGGAAACAGCGATTATAACACTGTTGCTATAATAAATGTTTGGTAAATCTAAACAACGATTATAACGCTGTTGCTATAATAAATGTTTTGTAAATCTAAACAGCGATTTTAATGCTGCTATTATAATAAATGTTTTATAAATCTAAACAGCGATTTTAACGCTGTCGTTATAATAAATGTTTCATAAATGAAATATTTGGAAACATTGATTATAACGCTACCGTTATAATCAATGTTTTTTCCATAAAAGAAGTGTATACTTAGATTGAACCCGAGAGTTGCATAAGCGATATTTTGTTTGGAGTTGTGATCTTTGACTATTTCAAAGTTGATAATGTTGTTCAGTTATGGTCTGGGAGGTAATTATACCCCAACTTGATTAACTTCATGATTGACAGAGGAATGGTTAAGGTTCGATAGTGAAGATTAGTTAGCAATTTGGTTAGTAAATAAATGATTAATGGTTTGAGATATAATAACGATGTTTTATAACATCGCGTTAATTAAAGGATTTTGAAATGTTTCCACAAATAAAATGAGAAATATTTTCTATGCGTAGAAAATGAAATGAATTGGTAACCAGGAATTAAGAAATGGAATATGGAAGTATTTTCAGATATTAATAAAGTAAATTTTCTGAATATAGAAAATAAGGAATCGTGAATATATAGAATTGTTTTCTAGCTGGAATAAGAGATATTTTCTCGAATAAAGAATTAGGATATTGAAAATGTTTTACAAGAATCGAGAGAGAAAATCGAGCTTTGAAAAAAAATAGAAAAGATGGTAATTTGGAATTGACAACAAAATAAGGAACTTATATAAATATGGGCCAGTATTGCTTGATGGTTGATCAGTAGAATTTCCATTTGGAAATAGGGTCGTTGGTTGAATGGATGTTCATTTGATAGTTAAATCACCGACTATCAAAGTTTTGGTTTATTCTATACCTCCGTTATCAGGATGGAGAGACCGGGATCAGATTTAATATCTGAAAACCACTCCGTATTGGTATAAGCATTATGAATCAACTTATGCTGAAGATAATTGAAGACGGAGTAAAATGCAAGGGCTATTCTGTTAACCCCAGTAGAAATTGCCTAAGATGGATTAATAGAACGGTACCTTCGGTTTGTCCAGACCCAAGACAACTTGTAAGGACGGATGTCTGACAGAGTATTTCCAAAGGGATTACGTACGTTGATTCCTTCAAACGTACGAAGTTGGTGGCAAAGAAGGGAAACTTCTTTAGCCTAACAATCTGAGTATTTCTGTGGGAATCAATTAGTGATTTCCGATGGATCGGACGATGTGGCATCCAAAGTGAATGGTGGCCAAATGGTCTGGAAGATAATTCAAACCTCAAGCCTTACAACTGGGAATTGACAAAAATTGGGCAGGCAGCATGGCTATGTGGGTTGCTCCCATTAGGATGTATAATCACCTATCTAGAGAAATTCCATTTGCTTCTTTAATCTATCGATGTTGTCCTTTTCGGGAAACGGTTGTTGATCCCAACCGTTGGTGATATACATTCGATACACTCAAGCGAAATGAGTGGTCGGTCATGTGTGGGACGGGTTGCAAGATGTTCTTGTTGAATCCAGTGTATTCCCCTCTAGAGATACACTATCGGAAGGTGGTTCCATACCTTGTTATGTTGGGAATCCAATCTCCAGTAAGCACCCTGCGGTTTTTGATTTTATATTATATATGGCGCGTGAGATGCAAGCGTTCCACTAGATTATATTTATTTGTTGTAGACACTATTGTAATATCATTGGATTTGATATCAAAAATATTTTTGGTTATCGTAAGGTAAAAACCATTCGTGTTTATGTGTGAATCGGTCGTATGATTATCATTTCTTTTGAAAGGATTTTAAAGTCAAACAAATGGTTGGAGTTTACTCACACCAGTCCCATGACTGACCCAGAGTTTATTTCGTTTGTTTTCCCTAAACTATTGGGGCTCAAATTTGTACGGGCAGTCAAGTAGTCGGGATTTTTCAGATTCACTTGGAAGGACTGGAAGCAGGAGTATTCACTAGTTAGCTATAGATTATCATATGTTTCCGCTGTGTACTATATTGTATCTGGAAACAGGTGTATATAACTGTTCCAGGAATAGCTGTTGTGCTCTAATGATGGTATGTATATAAAGTTACTGAATTGTGTTTCAAAGTTTATGTTATCTAATATATTCTATTCGTTCCGCTGTGAGTTTGTGATCTTCGTTTTCTTCTATTCTAACTATTCTTTCTTTCTATTTCTCATCCTCTAACTTCTTTCTAATAATGATCCGTATTTCTGTGCAGTTTGGGTTGGACGTGTGGTGTGATTAGTCAACTCAAAGAGTATGGAAATTCTGGCCATTACATTAAGGGATTACCTCCAAGATGTAAGATAGACTTCCGGATTTACTTGGTAGAGAATGCGAAGCCAGTTTCTCTACCAGTGCGCCACATGGCTCCTAGGGAAAGGAGGGGGCTCAACAAGCAAGTAGGGGAGCTATTCAAGAAAGGTTTTATTAGGCGAACCATATCAGAATGGGAAGCTCCAGTCGTCTTTACAACTAAGGCAGACGACTCACTTTGTTTATGTATGGATTATAGAGAGCTGAATAAACTCATCAAGAAGAAATAGGCACCCGCTATAGAGAATTGACGACCTGTTTGATCAGCTAGTAGGCGCTTCAGTTTTCTCGTAAATGGATTTGGCCTCGGAGTTTCATCAGTTGAGAGTGGCAGAGGGCACTGATCCAAGAGAGGGTGAGGAACCAAGATGCCTAAGGGCAGTACCTAACAAAACCACGGTGGATATCCTGACCAATGATGATGACCTGATTAAGGTCTTGAAGATCGGATCCTACCTAAAACCTCTACGGATGAGGGAGTTAACTGACTTTCTTAGTGATAATCGTGACATATTTGCATGCACCCATGCTGACGTGTATAGGATATCCCCGTCGATTATAAGCCATTCGCTCAACATTGACACGAAATACGTTCCCATTAAGAAGAAAAGGCCTACGATTAGCCCGTATAGGTCCGTAACTTTGAAAGAAGAAGTCGAGAGACTAAAGAACAATGGGTACATTCAAGACTCGAACTATCCCAAGGGGATATCAAACCCAGTTCTTGTGAAGAAGGCCAATGGGAAATAGAGAGCATGCATTGATTTCTTGTACTTGACCAAGGCTTGCCCCAAAGACATCTTCCAGCTTTCTTGGATTGACCAGCTTGTTGACTCAACTACTGGACACACAATCTTCTTTCTTTCATTGATGCTTACTCTAGATATAACCAAATAGCGATGATGTTCTGGACCAGGAGCATACCAGTTTCATAACAGATTTTGGGTTGTACTGTTATGTGGTTATGTCGTTCGGACTACAGAACGCTGGAGCGATGTGTCAACAATTGGTCAACCACATGTTCCTAAACTAAACCCGAGGATCAATGGAGATGTATGTGGATTACATTCTCATGAAGCCGAAGAAGTCAACCAACCATTTCAGGGACTTAGTTGAAATGATTGGCATTCTACGACAATATAGGATGAAGCTCAACCTTTGAAATGCACTTTCGGCGTTGGCTCAGGAAAATTCTTGGGCTTCATCATCATCTCACGAGGAATCGAGATTAATCCCAAGCAAATTGAAGCCATCAAGAGTATACGATAACCTTGGAAGATCAAGGATGTGCAAAACCTAACAGGGAAGGTGGCAGCGTTGCAAAGATTCATATATAGAGCTACTAAGAAGTGCCCCTTCTTTGAATTGATTAAGCGGGGTAAGGGAAATTTCGCTTGGATGCCTGATTGTGTCGAAGCATTCCAGAACATGTTGGACCATGTGAAGCCTTTTATTTTATCAAAGGTAGTGGATCATGAGGACTTGTTCCTCAATTTAGCAGTGCGCCCATATGTCATAAGCTTAGCATTAGTCCGCAAAGACAATAGGGCTCAATAACCAGTGTATTATGCAAGAAAGAAGTTGATGGAGGCAGAGCGCAACTACCTAAAGATCGAGAAGCTTGGTTACAGTTTGTTGATAACCTCAATGAAGCTCTATCATTATTTCTAGGCTCATTCTATCAAAGTGTATACTGACCGACCGCTTTGAAAGGTCCTTCAGCGACCTGAGCCATCTACAATGTTGCTCAAATGGAATATTGAACTCATTCAGTTTGATATTTCATACATTCCTAGACGAGCTATTCAAGGACAAGGATTGGCGGACTTCATAGATGAATTCATCGCTCCGAAGGATAAGGTGGATGATAGAATTGGCCCACCGACTGATGCATGGAAACTATATACGATGGAGCTTGAAATGATTGATGTTCTGGCGCTGAAGTTGTTCTATTAACTCCTAAGGGACATTCGACCTATTATGCACTAAGACTGGAGTTTCCAGCCACAAATAATGTAGCCGACTATGAAGCCTTGATTTCCAGGCTGAAACTCGCAAAGGAACGGGGAATAAAAGCTATTGACATTTTCTATGACTTATGGATTGTTATGTTTTAGGTCAGGAGGGAGTTCCAGATTAAAGTGGCATGACTAGCCAGTTACTTTAACTTGGTGCAACAACTGTTGGACTAGTTGACTATTACAACTTCTCTCATACCTCAAGGGAGTTGACCGACTGGCAAAACTGGCTAGTTATGATGATCCAGAGTAAATGGAGATGGTCCAGATAGAAGTGTTGGATGCTCCAAGCACTGATATGATGGAAGTTGATCAAGTCCTGGATGCCGAGTCCAAGAGGCAGTCATGGATGACTCCTATCAAATAATTCCTCTTGAAGGGAACCCTTCCAAAGCGAAATAACGAAAAAGTGTGCTCTCGCACGTAGAGCTCAAGATACATCATTTTGGGATATACTCTATATCAGAAGGGTTTCTCAGTTCCTTCACTCCGGTTATTCCCAACGACGATGTTAAACGCGTATGGCAAGAAGTACATAAGGGCGAATGTGGCGATCATACCGGGGGAACAAACTTTGGCAAAGAAGATACTCAGGTACAAATATTTCTGGCCTACTGTGAACTGGGACGCAGCTGACTATTCACGATGCTATGAAAATTGCCAGGGGTTTGCAAAGATTCCTAGAACTCCACTAACTTTACTCATTCATATGGTTTGTCCTTGGCGGTAGTTGAATATTTCATGAAGTGGGTCGAAACTGAACCACTGACCATGATCTCGACAAAACAAGTTATCAACTTCTTCGTCAGAAACATCATATGTTGGTTTAGTCTTCCCAGGATTAACAATAGTGATAATGGGACCCAATTCGATAGTTAGAGTTCCGAGATTTCAGTCGGTGACATCACATTGAGAACAAAAATACTTCAGTTGCACACCCGCAATCAAATGGACAAGTCAGAGCAGTGAATAAGATTATCAAGTCTATTCTGAAAAAAGCGATTAGAGTAGGCCAAAGGCAAATGGGTCGATGAACTACCATTAACCCTTTGGGCATACCGCATAACCCATAAGTCTGTGACTGGCCACACTCCATTCGCACGACTCTGAGGCGGTGATACTTGTGGAGCTCGAGGTCTACTCTAATCGAACAACATACTTATATCCTTTGACTAATAAGGCTATTCTGCTGGAATCATTTGACAAAAAAGGTTCGGTGTAGAACCTTTAAACATGGTGACCTCATTCTGAAACGCGTCTTCCTGGCCCCAATGCATACGGGCTCGAGATGGGAAGGATCTAACGTCATTCAATGAAAGCTTGATGAGATCATGGAAAGCCAAAAGCTTTCGGCCATACTTGACTTAGGCATTTATGTTTTCAACTTTTTAATCTTTATTTCATTTTTTAGCTATGTAATAAGGTGCGACTCGCTCACTATTTATATATAAAAGCTATTTTCTGCACTCTATGACTGTGTTTACTAACTTGGCTATGTGTTATGATTTGATCGACTTGTTCCAAGACTCGAAAAAAGAGTAGACTAACTCCCTAACGACGTTCATTAGATCACGTTTCGAAGAGTTGACTCAACTCCGCGACTAGTCGGATTTGAGTTAACTGAATTCGAGCTTGACTATGACGCTCGATACAGCAATCCCCACTTTGTAAACTAAAGTGTTGGAATGACGTTAAAGCGAATGTGGTACAAACATTCACATGACTAACACTAACTCTCACGACTAAAAAGAGTATAAATTGGGTTAGTGTGAATGGTGCACCATGACTTGCGACTACAAAACCAGCACCGAACTGACTTCGTGAGAGTATAAAGGATGATTCTACGATGTCCACCCTAACTCCGTTGCCCTCGACTGGGAGCAGGAATATAAATATTTAAGCACTGGATGTCGAACGGAGTTATCCTGGACACCTCTAACGCTAGAGGGCACGATAATATTCTTACAAGTTAATTTTGAACACGTCTCGAATGCGACTTGTAATTGAAAGTTGATTGGTGGCGCATACACTATACCTCTAGACTGCGATACTCGGTATTACGATACCTAGTACCGTGACAATTTACACTATGACACTTAGTAATTATAGGCGAGAAAACTTATGACCTAAATTCTTAAGCAAAGCTGCTTGACAACAAGCAAGTGTGATCCCAGTCTCTTTGAAACAACTATAAGTAGTTTCTAATTAAATCAACCTCGTATATTTAGGAAACAAATATACAAGGATAATTACGGAGTTCTCTTCCTAACCGTTAGTGGGCGGATTTCATTATCCCTTTCCCTAGGGGAACAAAGCAAATTTTATACGCATGGTGAATCATTAACAAAGATGAACATATCGTATAACTCATGCGTTTCCCCTAGATATTTCTAGAGTAAGATTTCTTTTCCAGATTTGATAGTAGGCTATTTAACTATCAAATAACACATACAAAAAATCAAAGATTTTTTCCTATAACTATCACTAAGCCTATTTTTAATTAGTTTCTTATTAATTAAATTTCAAATCACTATTCCCAAACATTCACATACTTAATCCTTCGGTATAAGTATGTATTTCAAAATCAAGTGAGATTGTTTTTCATTTCTAATTTATCGGTAGTGGGTTACTAGAATCAATTCGGTTTATTAATCTTCTAAAATTGTTAACTTAAAAGTAATAAAATCATTTATGTTAATAATAATTTTAATCCTAGTATTAACTCTTAATCTCAGCTAATATAATCCATTGGATAAAAATGGCATCCTTGAAGTTGGGGGCATTTATATTCCGCTCAACATTGATTCAACATCACCTTCATCTTAAGAATAATAGAAGTTTACTATCTGAAGTTCTAATTATCTAACTTAAGTTGATCAAATTCCATATTCAATTCGTTCTAATGCAAGTTCAAAAAACTCAACTTTGTTTAAAATTCACCTTCCAATTTAACACATTTACTTAATTTATTTCATAAGATATTCTTTTATCAGAATTAACTCATTAGCTTTAAATTACTGCAAATCCAATATTTGTTTTAAGCTCATTCTTAGGTCAATTTTAATTAACTTGGTCCTTGCTAGTTAACACATTAGTTTAGCTATAACAAAGTGTTATCTTTAATACATTTAATAAAATGATTCATTTAAGTCCAAACCTCATTGTTAAATAAATTGATTAGCTTCTAATTCCATTTGAAAAGTAATTTAACAAGTCAATCCTTGTTATTAAAACAACTAGTTGATTTAAATCCCTTATTTTAAAATGATTAATCAACTTAAAACATTACTTGTTTATTGACATGCTTTTTGGCAAAAGCCACCACATGAGAATTCTCTAGCTAGTAGGTCGCTCAAGCATGGAGAACATCATCCGAAAACATGAAGCGATTTGGTAGAAGTCGCATCACGAACAAAGAATGGCCCGAAAGTCCTAACAGATGACCTCTTTTGGGCCCGAAAACATCAATTATGGTGCCTCGCATGGTTACCCTTATATCCCCCTGAATTAGCTTCAAATATAGCTTTCGTTTAGTCAAAACGGACTTATGGTTTGAAAGTTACGTCCGTCTCCGTAAACGCGCACAGAACTGGAATAACTTGGATTTTTGCATTGAAGAGACCTTGGATTGGACTAGCCTTGTCAAATCGGATCGACCTCGTAGCATCCCTCCTCATTTCAGTGTCGGATCGGATCGGCTTCATCGGATCGGATCGGCTTCATCGGATTGGATCGGTGGCCGAACCGAACCACTCCTGGATAACAACTTTGACCTATTCTCGTGGCATAACTGTCTCCTACTTCCATGGATCGACTTCCACTTGGCATAAAACGATTTTGAGAGCATTCTCCACTACTTTTCGAGATCGTCTTCAGTCGTGACATGTGGCATCCGACCCAGAGCCTCTCCACCCCTTTAAATACATCACTACATGGCATTTTGAAGGGATTTTTGGCCACTCTCATTCCCGGCCACCATTACAACAACGCAAGCACATTGCACTTCATTCAAAAACTCAACTAACACATGGATTACATGTATAAATTCTTGTATTCTCATTCAACACACGAATTGTGTGTCCTCTTGTAATTGATCTTGTAATCTGTCAGTATAACAAAAAGATTATAAAGTGGGCGTATGCTACATCTACAACCGAACCACTATAAAATTCTCATGTGTCTCCTCTTATTTTACTGTTTTCTGTATTCTGTGATTTGCGATTGTGAGGACTTCACACTGCATTTGGGTGTTAGTGTCATTTTTTGATCTAACATTTTGGTGCGTTAGGAAGGGGCACACGATACAACTTCTTCTTCTAGCTTGAAAGGAAGCGCATTATTTGGCTATTGGATCAATGGTCAAACGAAAGATCTCCTGTGTTGAGGATGAAGGCATGAGAAACGAGGAAAGCCAGGAGGCTTCCGGTCATGGAAACCCATCAACAAATTTGACTCGAGACGAGATGGACAGAGTTCTCGCTGAATTTAGAAACCAGATAACGAGGCAAGATGATCTCCTCCGGAAACAACAAGAGATGATGGATGAATTCTTCGCTCGGATGAACGGAAGACCGAGAAGCAACATACAACCCACTGGAGATAACAAAACCGAAGCTCGAGCGGCAACAAACCTAGCTCAGGTGCTCCGGGTCGGGTCGGACACAATCCAAACCGCAGGTGGAGCTAGGGCCAACCAACCTCCTTCTACAGTCATCCATCGTGCAACTTTTATCAACAACGTTCTGGACAAGAACGCAACATTTGCAAAAAATTCAAATCGATCTCGACCATCTTCTGCTCCTATACAAGCAGACAACAGAGCACCGAATTCAGCTCCTCTCTAGGACGGAGCACATTGGACCAGAGACCGCGAACCCGCTCGGATTGGGCATCACGACCCGGGTCGGATTTGTCCACTCGAACCGCGACCTACAAGCCTATCCGAGCCAATTCAAGAAGCTCACAATGTAACACATCTTGAGCTTCCTCACTCTCTTGGACTCAATGCTGGGGCACCAGCAGTGATCCTGGCAATTTGCGGTAGCTCTTTGAAGGTGATCGTCTCGCCAATTTGATTGAACGCCTCTCGAGAGGCTGCACTTAACAAAATGACGTGGATGACTTCAATCGCACTCCATTCACACAAGAAATTAGGAATTCTCGCAATCCTCCAGAATTCAATTTTCTAATAATGAATCCTTACAACGGCAAGACAGATCCTACCGTGCACCTGATGCGATATGAACAGCATATAGAAGTTCAATCGGTGCCAGAAAACATCATCGCTAAATGCTTCCCTCTCTTCTTGACTGATATAGCTGCTATATGTATTAGGCAGCTGACACCGGAATCAATCAACAGATGGAACATGTTGGTCGCTCATTTTATTGAACAGTTTCTGGTCCACATATCTCAAACCCAAGAATGTCATGTCTCTCACTTCAATCAAGCAGAGGTCTAGCGAACCTTTGCATTCATTTCTTGAGAGATTCAATGCTGCAGTAGCATATTTTAATAGACCTAAACAATCTATGGTATTAATGGCGGTAGTATCCGCTGTTCTGGATACATCGGAGTTTAAAACATCTTTGTACTGGGACCCACCGCGAGATCTCGGCCAATTCTACTTTGAAGTAGATAAATTTCTGCGTGAGGAAGATACAAAATCCGAGAAGGCTATTCTTGATTTAAAAGTTCTTAAAGGCGGAGTACTATCTGATTCTGGAAAGGGCAATGGCAAGGGCAAAGGAACAATCGCTGCAAAGAAAGACCGCAAGGCTTAGCCCCGGAGAGGGCCCATATATGAGAAGTACACTGAACTCAATTCAATGCTAACCGACATCTACATGGATAGAGGAGGTGCTATTTCCTATCCTAGGCCTCCTAAGAGGGAGTCAACGCTTGTAAAGCGCAACTCCGGAAGGCATTGCATATTTCATGACATAGACGGTTATAGCACTAATGACTACATGCATTTGTGAGATTTGATTGAGGATCGTGTAAGACGAGTAGAGATGCCCGAGTACATCACACTACCAATAGCGCCTGCATCTGCCCCTGCACTGCCACCACCTATTCCCCGGAGAGGGAACAATCCTGGATCGAGCAATCGTGGGATTATCTTTAACTGATCCAACTCAATGGAACTATTCAGCTTTTCATACTCCAGTCCGTTGTTTACGCTTTTAGGCGATTTCTCTCCCTTCTTTATTTTCTTTACATGTAATAAAAGTGGTCATCAGCCCACACACATGGAAAATCGTTGTGGTATCTAGTCGTGTCTAGCTAACAACCATTGTGCTTTCATGAATTAGTAATAAGAATCGATCTCCGGCTCCGAATTGGATTCGTTTAGGATAAACAAACAGACCGCATTAGCATTTCCTTGGTCGTCTTACCTCGATAAGGCCGTCTTGGAACCTCATTAGCATTTCCTTGGTCGTCTTACCCCCGGTAAGGCCGTCTTGGAACCTCATAGCACTTCCTTGGTCGTTTTACTCTGGTAAGACTATCTAGGAGCCATTTTGGCATTGTTTGTCTTATCTCCTTGGAGGTACAGACTTTTGGGTTCCTCTGATTATTCAGAACACATCTTCCTTTACCTAGAAAGATATGTTCTGAGGGGTAAACATGTTGACACTTTTTGCCAAACAAAAGCCGTCACATGAGAATTCTCTGGCTAGTGGCTCGCTCAAGCATGGAGAACGTTATCTGAAAACATTAATCTATTTGGTCGAAGTCGCATCACGAACAAAGAATTGCCGGAAAGTCCTAAAAGAAATCACTTTTGGGCCTGAAAACATTAATTATGGTGCTTAGCACCTAACTCTTGTAGCCCTCTGAATTAGCTTCAAGTACAACTTTCGTTTGGTCAAAACGAACTTACGGTTTTGAAGTTTGTCTGTTTCCATAAACGCGCGCAGAATTGAAATAACTTGGATTTTTCCATTGAAGAGACCCTGGATCAGATTGGCCTCATCGGATCGAACCAGCCTCATAGCACCCCTCCTCATTTCAATGCCGAATCGGATCGGCCTCATCGGATCGGTGGCCGAATCGAATCGCCTGGGATTGGTCCTGGACAACAACTTTGACTTATTCTCGTGGCATAACCACCTCCTACTTCCATGGATCGACTTCTACTTGGCATAGCATGATTTTGAGAAAATTCTCCACTACTTTTCGAAATCTTCTCTGGTCGTGACACATGGCATCCGACTCGGAGCCTCTCCACCCCCGTGAATACATCACTACATGGCATTTTGAAGGGATCTTTGGCCGCTCTCACTCCCGACCTTCTTTACAACAAAGCAAGGACATTGCAATTCATTTAAACTCAATTAACACGTGGATTACGTGTATAAATTCTTGTATTCTCATTCAACACACGGATTGTGTGTCCTCTTGTAACCGATTCTCGTAATAAGTCAGTATAACATTAAGATTATAAAGTGGACGTAGGCTACATCCTCTTATTTTATTATTTTCTGCATTCTGAGATCTGTGATTTCCGATAGTGAGGACTTCACATTGCATTTAGGTGTTAGTTGCCATTTCATGGTCTAACATTTTGGCGCACCTGGAAGGGGCATAAGATACAACTTCTTCTTCTAGCTTGAAAGGAAGCAGGTTATTTGGCTATTGGATCGATGGTCAAACGAAAGACCTCCCGTGTTGAGGATGAAGGCACGAGAAATGAGGCAAACCAGGAGGTTTCCTCTCAAGAAAATTCGTCAGCATATTTAACTCGACACGAGATGGACAGAGTTCTCGTTGAATTCAGAAACCAGATGGCACGACAATATGATCTCCTCCGGAAGCAACAGGAGATGATGGATGAATTCTTCGCTCGGATGAATGAAAGACCGAGCAGCAGCATATAGCCAGCTGGAGATAACGCAACCAAAGCTCGAGTGGCAATAAACCTGGCTCAGGTGCTCCCAGTGAGGACTGACCCGATCTGAACTGCTGGTGGAGCTGGGGGAAACTGACCTCCTTCTACCATCATCCAGCGTGCAGCTCTTACCAACAACGTTCTGGACGAGATCGCGACAATTGCAACAAATTCAAATTGAGCACGACCAGCTTCTTCTCCTGTCCAAGCAGACAATAGAACACCAAATTCAGCTCCTCTCTAGGGCGGAGCACATTGGACCGGAGATCGTGAACAAGCTCGGGCCGGGCATCACGAACCGGTTCGGATCGGTCCACTGGAACTGCGACCCGCGTGCCCATCCGACAGAATTAAGGTAGCTCACTATGCAATACATCTCGAGCTTCCTCACTCTCTTGGACTCGATGCTAGGGGCACCAGCAGTGATCCTGGAAATTTGGGCAGCACTTTGTAAGCGATCGGCTCACCAATTTGATTGAACGCCTCTTGAGAGACCGCACTTATCAGAATGACGTAGATGACGTCCTCCACTCACATAGAAAATCAAGAATTCTCGCAATCCCCTAGATTTCAAACTTCCAGTTCTGGAGCCTTACAACGACATGATGGATCCACTGTGCACCTGATGCGATATAAAAAGCGTATGGAAGTTCAGTCGGCGTCGGAAAACGTCATGGCTAAATGCTTGTCTCTTCTTGACTGATATAGTTGATATATAGATTAGGCAGCTGACACCGGAATCAATCAACAGTTGGAACATGTTGGTCACTCGCTTTATTGAGCTGTTTCAGGTCCACATATCTTAGCCCAAGAATGTCATGTCACTCAATTCAATCAAGCATAGGTTTAGCGAAACTCTACGTTCATTTCTTGGGAGATTCAACGCTGCAGTAGCATCTTTTGATAGACCTGAACAATATATGGTATTGATGGTGGCAGTATCCAGTGTTATGGATACATCGGAGTTCAAAACATCTTTGTACTGGGACCCACCACGAGATCTCGGCGAATTCTACTTTGAAGCAGATAGATTTCTACATGAGGAAGACGCAAAATCCGAGAAGGCTATTCTCGATGTCAAAGTGCTGAAAGGAGGAGCATCGTCTGATTCTGGAAAGGGAAATGACAAGGGCAAAGGAGCAGCCGCTGCAAAGAATGATCGCAACGCTCAGCCCGGGAGTGGGCCCAGATATGAGAATTACACTAAACTCAATTCAATGTTGACTGACATGTACATGGATACAGGAGGTGCTACCTCCTATCCAAGGCCTCCTAAGAGGGAGCAAATACTTGCAAAGAGCAACTCCGGAACACATTGCATATTTCATGACATAGACGGTCATAACACTAACAACTGCAGGCATTTGCAAGATTTGATTGAGGATCGGGTCAGACGAGGAGAGTTGCCCGAGTAAGTCACACAACCAACATCGCCTGCATCTACCCCTGCGCTGCCACCACCTATTCCCCGGAGAGGGAATGATCCTGGATCGAGCAATCGCGAGATTATCATTAACTGATCCCACTCAATGGATCTTTTCAGCTTTTCGGACTTTGGTCTGTTGTTTAGGCTTTTAGGTGATTTCTCTCCCTTATTTTTTTCTCTGCATGTAATAAAAGCGGTCGTCGGCCCACATGCATGGAACTGGCTTGTGGTCTCCAATCGTGTCCGGCTAACAACCGTTGTACTTTCATGAATCAGTAATAAGCATCAAGCTCCGGCTCCGAATTCATCCGTTCAGTAAAAACAAACCACATTAGCATTTCCTTAGTCGTCTTACCCCGATAAGGCCGTCTTGAAACCTCATTAGCATTTCCATGGTCGTGTTACCCTGGTAAGGCCGTCTAGGATCCTCATAGAACTTCCTTGGTTGTTTTACTCTGGTAAGGCCGTCTCAGAGCCATTTTTGCATTGTTTGTCTTGTCTCCTTGGAGGTACAGACTTTTGGATTTCTCAGATTATTCAGAACACATCTTCCTTTACCTAGCAATATATGTTCTGAGGGGCAAAAATGTTGACACGCTTTTTGACAAAAGCCATCACATGAGAATTCTTTGGCTAGTAGCTCGCTCAAGCAAGGAGAACGTCATCCGAAAACATGAAGCGATTCGGTCGAAGTCGTATCACATATAAAGAATGACCCGAAAGTCCTAACAGACAACCTCTTCTAGTCCCGAAAATATCAATTACGGTGCTTTTCGCCATAACTCTTGTAGCCCTCTGAATTAGCTTCAAGTATAGCTTTCATTTGGTCAAAACAGACATACGGTTTGGAAGTTTTGTCCATTTCCATGAACGGGTGCAAAACTGGAATAACTTGGATTTTTGCATTGAAGAGACCCCGGATCGGATTGGCCTCATCGAATCGGATCGGCCTCATAGCACCCCTCCTCATTTCAGTGCCGGACTGGATCGGCCTCATTGAATTGGATCGGTGGCCGAACCGAACCGCTTGGGACTGCTCCTGGACAACATCTTTGACCTATTCTCGTGGCGTAACCGCCTCCTACTTCCAATCATCGACTTCCACTTGGCATAGCACGATTTTGAGAGCATTCCCTACTATTTTCCGAGTTCATCTCCAGTCGTGACATGTGGCATCCTACCCGGAGCCTCTCTAGCTCTATAAATACATCACTACAAGGAATCTTGAAGGGATCTTTGGCCACTCTCACTCCTGGCTTCCATTACAACAACGCAAGGATATTGCACTTCATTCAAAAACTCAATTAACATGTGGATTACGTGTATAAATTATTATATTCTCATTCAACACACTGATTGTGTGTCTTCTTGTAACCGATTCTTGTAATCTGTCAGTATAACAATAAGATTAAAAAGTGGACGTAGACTACATCTACAGCCTAGAAACTACAAAATTCTTGTGTGTATTATCTTATTTTATTGTTTTCTGCATTCTGTGATCTATGATTTGCGATTGTGAGCACTTCACACTTCATTTGGGTGTTAGTGCCATTTTTTGGCCTAACATTTTGGCATGCTAGGAAGGGGCACACAATACAACTTCTTCTTCTAACTTGAAAGGAAGAGAATTATTTGGCTATTGGATCGATGGTCAAATGAAAGATCTCTCGTGTTGAGGATGAATGCGTGAGAAACGAGGCAAGCCAGGAGGTTTCCCCTCATTGAAATCTGTCAATATATTTGACTCGAGATGAGATGGATGGAGTTCTCGTTGAATTGAGAAACCGAGTGGCGAGGCAAGATGATCTCCTCCGGAAGCAGCAGGAGATGATGGATGAATTCTTTTCTCGGATGAACGGAAGACCGAGTTGCAGCATATAGCCCGCTGGAGATAACACAACCGAAGCTCGAGCGGTAACAAACCTAGCTCAGGTGCTCCGAGTCGGGTTGGACCGAATCCAAACTGAAGGTGGAGCTAGGGGTAACCGACCTCCTTATACTGTCAACCATCGCGCAACTCATACCAACAACGTTCTGGACGAGAACGCGACAATTGCAACAAATTCAAATTGAGCTCAACCAGCTTCCGCTCCTGTACAAGAAGACAACAGAGCACCGAATTCAGCTCCTCTCCAGGGCGGAGCATATTGGACCGGAGATCGTGAACCTGCTCGGGTCGGGCATCACGAACCGGGTCGGATCGGTCCACTCGAACCGCGACCCATGAGCCCATCCGACCCAATTTAGGTAGCTCACCATGCAACACATCTCGAGCTACCTCATTGCCTTGGACTCCATGCTGGGGGAACCGGCAGTGATCCTGGCAATTTGCTACAGCTCCTTGAAGGCGATCTGCTCGCCAATTTGATTGAACGTCTCTCGAGAGGCTGCATTATCAGAATGACATGGATGACGTCAATCACACTCCGTTCACACAGGGAATCAAGAATTCTTGTAATCCCTTGGATTTCAAACTTCTAGTTCTGGAGCCTTACAGTGACAGGATGGATCCTACTATGCACCTGATGCGAATGGAAGTTCAATCGGCATCGGAAAACATCATGGCTAAATGCTTCCCTCTCTTCTTGACTGATATAGCTACTATATGGATTAGGCAGCTGACACCAGAATCAATCAACAGCTAGAACATGTTGGCTGCTCGCTTTATCGAAAAGTGTCTTGTCTACATATCTCGACCCAACGCCAAGAATGTCATGTTCCTCACTTCAATCAAGCAGAGGTCTGGCGAAACTCTGCGTTCATTTCTTGAAAGATTCAACGCTGTTGTAGCATCTCATGATAGAACTGAACAATCAATGGTATTGATGGAGGCAATATCCGATGTTCTTGATACATCGGAGTTCAAAACATCTTTGTACCGGGACCCACCGCGAGATCTCGGCGAATTCTACTTTGAAGCAGATAGATTTCTACGTGAGGAAGACGCAAAATCCGGTAAGGCTATTCTCGACGTCAACATGCTTAAAGGCGGAGCAAAGTCTGATTCTGGAAAGGGCAATGACAAGGGCAAAGGAACAGCCGCTACAATGAATGATTGCAATGCTCAGCCCTGGAGAGGGCCCAGATATGAGAAGTACACTGAACTCAATTCAGCGCTGACTAACATCTACATGGATACAGAAGGTGCTATCTCCTATCTAAGGCCTCCGAAGAGGGAGCCAATGCTTGGCATTGCATATTTCATGACTTAGATGATCATAACACTAATGACTGCAGGCATTTGCGATATTTGACTGAGGATCGGGTCAGATGAGGAGTGTTGCCCGAGTACGTCACACAACCAACAGCGCTTGCATCTGCTCCTGCACTAGCACCACCTATTCCCCAGAAAGGGAACGATCCTGGATCGAGCAATCGTGGGATTATCATTAACTGATCCCACTCCATGGAACCTTTCAGCTTTTTGGACTCTGGCCCGTTGTTTATGCTTTTAGGCAATTTCTCCCCTTCTTTGTTTTCTCTACATGTAATAAAAGCAGTCATCGGCACACACGCATGGAACCGGCTTGTGATCTCCAGCCGTGTCTGGCTAACAACCGTTGTACTTTCATGAATCAGTAATAAGAATCGAGCTCCGACTCTGAATTGGATCCGTCCATTATAAACAAACCGCATTTGCATTTCCTTGCTTGTCATACCCTAGTAAGACTGTCCTGGAACCTCATTAACATTTCCTTGGTCGTCTTAAGCCAGTAAGGTCATCTTGGAACTTCAAAACACTTCCTTGGTCATTTTACTCCGGTATGGCCATCTTGGAGCCATTTTTGCATTGTTTGTCTTGTCTCCTTGCAGGTACAGACTTCTGGATTCCTCAGATTATTCAGAACGCATCTTCCTTTACCTAGCAAGATATGTTCTGAGGGCAAACATGTAGACATGCTTTTTGGCAAAAGCCGTCACATGAGAATTCTTTGGCTAGTAGCTCGCTTAAGCATGGAGAACTTCATCCGAAACATGAAGCGATTTGGTAAAAGTCGCATCACGAACAAAGAATGGCCCGAAAGTCCTAACAGACGACCTCTTTTGGTCCTGATAACGTCAATTATGGTGCATTGCACCGTAACACTTATAGCTTTCTGAATTATCTTCAAGTACAACTTTCATTTGGTCAAAACAGACTTACGATTTTGAAGTTACGTCCATTTCCGTGAACGCACATAGAACAGGAAAAACTTGAATTT
Organism: Allium sativum; assembly: GCA_030737875.1. Taxonomy (NCBI): domain Eukaryota; kingdom Viridiplantae; phylum Streptophyta; class Magnoliopsida; order Asparagales; family Amaryllidaceae; genus Allium; species Allium sativum. Next base: position 214,539,395 of record CM060916.1, on the reverse strand, counting down.
TTGCATTGAAGAGACCCCGGATCGGATCAGCCGCGTAGCACCCCTCCTCATTTCAGTGTCGGATCGGATCAGCTTCATCAAATTAGATCCGCCTCGTCAGATCGGATCAGTGGCTGAACCGAGCTGCCTGGGATTGCTCCTGGACAACAACTTTGACCTATTCTCGTGGCATAACCGCCTTCAACTTCCATGGATCGACTTCCACTTGGCATACATGATTTTAAGAGCATTACCCACTACTTTTCGAGATCGTCTCTGGTCGTGACACGTGGCATCCGACTCGGAGCCTCTCCACCCTTATAAATACATCACTACATGACATTTTGAAGGGATCTTTGGCCACTCTCACTCCCAGCCTTCATTACAACAAAGCAAGGACATTACGCTTCATTTAAAAACTCAATTAACATGTGGATTACGTGTAAAAATTCTTGTATTCTCATTCAACACACGGATTGTGTGTCCTCTTGTAACTGATTCTTGTAATAAGTCAATATAACATTAAGATTATAAAGTGGACGTAGGCTACATCTACAGCTGAACCACTATAAAAATCTCATGTGTCTCCTCTTATTTTACTATTTTTTCATTCTGTGATCTGTGATTTGCGATAGTGAGGACTTCACATTGCATTTAAGTGTTAGTGTCATTTTTTGGTCTAACATTTTGGCGCGTCAAGAAGGGGCACACGATACCACTTCTTCTTCTAGCTTGAAAGGAAGCGGATTATTTGGAAATTGGATGGATGGTCAAACGAAAGATCTCCCGCATTGAGGATGAAGGTACAAGAAACAAGGAAAGCCAGGAGGCTTCCTCTCATGAAATTCCGTCGGCGTATTTGACTTGAGACAAGATGGATGGAGTTCTCGCTGAATTGAGAAACCAAATGACAAGGCAAAATGATCTCCTCCGGAAGCAACAAGAGAAGATGGATGAATTCTTCGTTCAGATGAATAAAAGACACAGCATCAGGATACAACCCGCTAGAGATAACGCAACCGAAGCTCAAGCGACAACAAACCTGGCTTAGGTGCTCCGGGTCAGGTTGGACCCGATCCGAACCACATATGGAGCTGGGGCAACCGACCTCCTTCTACTGTCATCCATCGTGCAACTCTGACCAACAATGTTCTGGACGAGAATGCTATAATAGCAACAAAATCAATTCGATCTCAACTAGCTTTTGCTCCTGTACAAGTAGACAACAGAGCACCGAATTCAGCTCCTCTCCAGGGCAGACCACATTGGATAGGTGATCGTGGACCCGCTCGGGTCGGGGTTCACGAACCGGGCCAGATCGGTCCACATGAACCGCGACCCATAAGCCCATCCGACCCAATTCAGGAAGCTCACCATGCAACACACTTGAGCTTCCTCACTCTCTTAGACTCGATGCTGAGGGCACCAGTAGTGATCCTGGCAATTTGCGACAGTTCTTTGATGGCGATCGGCTCACCAATTTGATTGAATGCCTCTCGAGAGGCCACACTTAACAGAATGACATGGATGACATCAATACACTATGTTCACATAGGAAATCAGGAATTCTCGCAATTCCCTGGATTTCAAACTTCTAGTTCTGGAGCCTTACAACGGCAGGACCGATTCTATCATGCACGTGATATGATATAAACATCATATGGAAGTTCAATCGACGTCAGAAAACGTCATGGGTAAATGCTTCCCTCTCTTCTTGAATGATAAAGCTGCTATGTGGATTAGGCACCTGATACCAGAATCAATCAACAGTTGGAACATGTTGGTTGTTCGCTTTATTAAACAATATCGGGTCCACATATCTAGACCCAAGAATGTCATGTCCCTCACTTCAATCAAGCAGGGTATGGCGAGACTCTGCGTTCATTTCTTGGGATATTCAACGCTGCTGTAGCATCTATTGATAGACCTGAACATTCTGTGGTATTGATGGAGGCAGTATCCGGTGTTTTGGATACATCGGAGTTCAAAACATCTTTGTACCGGGACCCATCGCGAGATCTCGGCGAATTCTACTTTGAAGCAGATAGATTTCTACGTGAGGAAGATGCAAAATCCGAGAAGGCTATTCTCGTTGTCAACATGCTTAAAGGCGGAGCACCGTCTGATTCTGGAAAGGGAAAAGACAAGGGCAAAGGAACAACCATTGCAAAGAATGATCGCAACGCTCAGCCTCGGAGAGGGCCCAGATATGAGAAGTACACTGAACTCAGTTTAACGCTGACTGACATCTACATGGATAAAGGAGGTGCTACCACCTATCCAAGGCCTCCTAAGGGGGAGCCAACGCTTACACAATGCAACTCTGGAAGGCATTGCATATTTCATGACATAGACGGTCGTAACACTAACAACAGCTGGCATTTGCAAGATTTGATTGAGGATCGGGTCAGACGAGGAGAGCTGCCCGAGTAAGTCACACAACCAACATCGCCTGCATCTACCCCTGCGCTGCCACCACCTATTCCCCGAAAAGGGAACGATCCTGGATCGAGCAATCGCGGGATTATCATTAACTGATCCCACTCAATGGATCTTTTCAGCTTTTCGGACTCCGGTCCGTTGTTTAGGCGTTTAAGCTATTTCTCACCTTCTTTGTTTTCTCTGCATGTAATAAAAGCAGTCATCGGCCCACACGCATAGAACCGGCTTGTGATCTCTAGTCGTGTCCGGCTAAGAACCGTTGTACTTTCATGAATCAGTAATAAGCATCAAGCTCTGGCTCCGAACTGATCCGTACAGTATAAAAAAACCGCATAAGCATTTCCTTGGTCATCTTACCCTGGTAATGCCGTCTTGGAACCACATTAGCATTTCCTTAGTCTTTTTTACTCCGATAAAGCAATCTCGGAATCTCGTAGCACTTCCTTGGTGGTTTTACTCCAGTAAGGCCGTCTCAGAGCCATTTTGGCATTGTTTGTCTTATCTCCTTGCAGGTACAGATTTATGGATTCCTCAGATTATTCAGAACACATCTTACTTTACCCAACAAGATATTTCCTGAGGGGAAAACATGTTGACACGCTTTTTAGCAAAAGCCGTCACATGAGAATTCTCTGGTTAGTAGCTCGCTTAAGCATGAAGAACGTCATCCGAAAACATGAAGCGATTTGGTTGAAGTTGCATCACACAAAAAAGAATGGCCCGAAATTCCTAACAGACGACCTCTTTTGGGCCCAAAAACATCAATTACGATGCTTTGCATGATAACTCTTGCAGCCCTCTGAATTAGCTTCAAGTACAGCTTTCGTTTGGTCAAAACGAACTTACGATTTGGAAGTTACGTCTGTTTCCGTGAACGCGTGCAGAACTGGAATAACTTGGATTTTTTGCATTGAAGAGACCCCGGATTGGATCGACCTCGTAGCACCCCTCCTCACTTCAGTGCCAGATCGGATCGCCTTCATCGGATCAGATCGGTGGTCGAACTGAACCGCCTGGGACCGCTCCTGGATAACAACTTTGACCTATTCTCGTGGAATAACCTCCATGGATTGACTTCCACTTGGCATAGCACGATTTTGAGAGCATTCTCCACTACTTTCCGAGATCGTCTCCGGTCGTGACATGTGGCATTCGACCCGGAGCCTCTCCACCCCTATAAATACATCACTACATGACATTTTGAAGGGATCTTTGGCCGGCCACTCTCACTCCCGACTTCCATTACAACAACGCAAGGAAATTGCACTTCATTCAAAAACTCAATTACCACATGGATTACGTGTATAAATTCTTGTATTCACATTCAACACACAGATTGTGTGTTCTCTTGTAACTGATTCTTGTAATCCGTCAGTATAACAATAAGATTATAAAGTGGACGTAGGCTACATCTACAGCCGAGCCATTATAAAAATCTCGTGTGTCTCCTCTTATTTTACTATTTTCTGCATTCTGTGATCTGTGATTTGCGATTATGAGGACTTCACACTGCATTTGGGTGTTAATGCCATTTTCTGGTCTAACATTATTAATAAATTAGAAAGATTGTTTATAAAAATGAAAACAACTTAATCACCTTAAAATAAGAATATAATCATCTTAAACAATCATTAATTAAATAATACTCAAGTATTTAATAATAATAAAACAATTATCAATCTTTAAAATAAATATTTTAAAATAAACTATCAATTATTTATTTGAGCTTTTCATAAATAATTAAATAATAGGTAATCATTAAATAAATATTTTAAAACTTGAATAATCTTTATTTAATGATTTAATAATAATTCAAAACCGTGACTAATGTTTAAAAATATATTTAAAATGATTTTTAAATAAATAATTAATATTAAATGTTTATAATGAAATTTTAAATAATAATTTATTCTTTAATAAATCATTAAATAATAACTTAACTTTAATTAATTATAGTAATTATTATTAACTTCTTAATTAAACTTAAGTATAAATTATACTAAAATCATCACTACTAAGAAAAATTCCAAATATCATTTATAAATAATTCCTTAAGTTTAAAAACCATCATTCATATGTAATGATTAACTTTGAAACTTTGTTTATAAGATTAATTTTAAAAATCAAATCCATTTAAACCATTTTAATTAATACTTAATTCGTTCTTTAAATCTTCCATAAGAAGTTTTTAAACATTTCTATAAGAAATATTTGGCTACTATACCAATTCCATTAAGGAATACAAATAACCGAAAATAGTTTCTACTTTCAAGGCTTAGCAATCGCAATGGTACATAAATGAGTTAGCATGCATTTTCCCATACAAATGGTTTCATATGTCAATGTCATGTATAATACAGCCAAGATACAAAAGTTTTGGTGCACAACAATCAACAATCGATAGTTAAATAACTATTTAGTCCATATCAATCAATGCTAATAGCAATTAATTTCACAATTCAAACTAACACTTAGCAACATAGAATGAGGTTTTATTATGCTCAATGAATATCCACAATAATATACACTATTCAATTTAACTTGACAATATTTTATTTAACTAAATAAATAACACAATTTAACGTGTGTAATTTAAAAAACATTATTATTTAAAATAACGCTATTTTAAACAAGCCCGTTTTGAAAAGCCTTAAACTTCTACTTAAAAAAAATCGAGTACTGAACTAGACTATGATGTTATGCTTTAAATATGAATACAATATAAAAATCCATTAGTCGATTCGATTCATAACAGACAAGTTATTATGGTTCAATACGACATATGCATTATATATTTTAATAAATAAATAAACTAGATTCTCACTGAATAACTTAGCCCAGCCTACAGCTAGAAACTATCACACCCACTTCCCTAGGTCAGCCCAAAATAGACAACTCACGCATTGGCTTCTATCCATAATCCGATTTTCAACAATGCTTCTTCCCTCTTATATCTTCGATGCAAAGCTGCTACCCACTATCGTGCACTACTATGTGCACATGCACCTATCAACCACCACTCGAATCTCCTTCCAAGCTCCAGCAAGATGTGCGCCTCCATGAGCTCCACCACCAACCATTTCTGCCTTGGCCTCTACACCACCAAAGCAGCAATTGGCCAAAGCTTTCTTGAACTCACATCGCTACAAACTAATAGTCGCACCCATTCATTTGTCTCCAATCATCACCAAAGTCCACTACTAGATTCTATTTTAACTATTGATCATGACTGCAAGTCCGTCCACCATTGGCTATATTGCTAGTGAAACCGAACCCTAGTTCTTCTTCCTCTAACTTAGTTCATCCATGACTCCGTGGCAGCCCCAAACACTACCACAAAGAACATACCCACCTCCAACTCCTCCCAAATGGAATAATGCTATAACAAAAATCAAAAGAAACACGATTCAAGATTTTACTACAATCATTCACTTTGATTTTGATTTACAAACTTATTAATCTTACTGACTTTCAAGTGAATTCTCACTCTCTTTTTATTTTAAAAATATTTATATTTTTCTTCTTTAATTTGATATATTGCAGCCATTGTTTATGAGGGAAAGAAGGGAATTCAAAGAAGAAGAGAAGACACATAGAAGAATAAGAAAGGGAAAGCATACATATATAAAGAGAGATGATAAAAAACTAATATTTTAAGTAAACAAATAAACAAAGACCTAAATGCCCTTTATCATCATTTCAATTCTTCTTTACATCCCATCAAAATGCAAAAATTCAACGCTAGTGTTAGAACTTATGTTTTTATGTGTACTTACTATACTAATTTATATAATTACTTAAATTAGATTTTTATTTGTTTCATAATATATCAAATCATTGTACTTTATAAATTTAAAGTTTTTATTTAAAATATAACTTTATTTATTATACAAGTAAACTTCAAATCATGGCATATTATATAAACTTATAATATATATATACGCATACGTGCTTATTTTATTATTTAACATAAATCAAACCGTTATATAAATAAATTAAATTCTTATTTTCTTAACCAAATGTCAAATCATGGGTTTTATATATATTATAAAATATAATACAAAACCATTTCCATTATAAAAATACAAGTGTTAAATATTAAATTACTAATTTTAAAATATAGATGTTTAGCTCTTATTATTGTATCAAATAACATTATTTTATTTCATAAAATATTACTTGTAACCTTTAAAATATTATTATATGATCAAAAAGGCATTTAAATACATTTTTAAAATAAATTGCTAGTTTAAAAATGGAATTTAAAGACTAAAAATACACAAATTGAATATTTGTTTAAATTAAATATTCACAAATTGAAATTATTAAATTACGAGTTGTTACATCCTACAAGCCCTTCCTTACAGCACCGCATATCATTCACAATATGTTATCTAACTCATTTAAAAGTTTTAGCGATAATAAGAAGCAAATCATAGAACATCGAGTCAAACAATAGTCTTGTGTGAGCGATAAGAGAAGTAGTAGATGGAAAATAGGTATGAAGATTCATAACTAACATGTCCCTAAATCCACAAAGTTAACACATAAAAGCATATACTACTCTGTGACATCATCAGAAGGGATGTACCCTACATCAGAGTGCTAAGGATGTATAAATATCTATACTGATGATATCTAGATCATGTGACATGTGATATCTACATCATGTAACATCCTTATGGTAATAATAACAAAAAGCACCACATCCATCCTCACATGCACTTAATTAGTGGGTTACATATATGAAAACATTTGGTCCATTGGTACCCAAATCTAACACAATCAATAGGCTAACAAACTAGAATGCCCATCGTATGCAATCCAAGGTATAATAGATCTCCATCATAAGATCCTAGGGTCATCTTATTATCAAATGAATTATCAAGGTGTCATTATATCTTAAATAGGCATTGCTATAAAATTCCCACGCTCCATGAGTACCCACCAAACCTTATGCTATCAACAATCCCTTTGCATACATTTTATGTAGCAGAGTCTTCCTCAGGTTGTTTTCATAGCTCCTATTCGAAGCCATTTTGGTTGGGTATCACTTTAAACCAATCTTATGTCATAAAATACTCTCCAACCATAACGATCCCCCTCCCATCTCGACTAATAGCCCTATCATCCTAACTTTTAGTCTCCTATTTTTCCTTTCGGAGTACAACCGTCCATCATTGAAGCCATTGCTTTCCATCATTGTATCACCAAGATCTAGTGACTAAATTATCGCATCTAAGCATAAAAACTTTGCTTTAGCGCCAAAACCACTTTCGAAGAGCCATTACGTCGAAACCACCATCAAATGAACCATCACACCCTATTCTTTGGAGTCTCAGCATCATCAATGTAAAAGTTGGATGAGCCATTCATCATTAATTGTAGTCAATATCGATCACCCAATAGTAGTCGATAATGCCACTCTACTCGTGTATTTAACCAAAAGTTATTAAATACAAATCAAGTCAAAATGTCCAACATTCTTTCTAAAATCCAAGTGCATCATCAAGTCCATTTCCTCGTTAGTCGCCATGCTCCAATGCTCTTCCTTCTCCAGATAATTCGGTACACTTCAATGCTTTTCCATCACTTAATGGTGGTTTCCATGTAGTGTCTCTTCGGTAGTGGTTTGGCCGTCAAGGAAAGGACGTTATGCTTAGACGTGATAATTTAATCACCATATCCTTCTCTCCAAAGCCTTGACATCATTCATGTTAAAGTTGGCTAAGCTAGCAGTTATCAACAATAGCCAATATCGATTGCTCTATAGTAGTCGATAACAGTCGCATTAATCACGTATTTAACCAATTTTTTTTAATATAAATCAACTGAAAATGTCATATATTCTTTCAACAAATCAAAGAACGTCGTCAATTGCATCTTTAAGTCAATCGCTATGCTCCAGTGCTCTTTCATACCAATTAGTTCGTACACATAGATGCTTCTACATTTTCTGATCTATCCACATGCTTTGATGCTACTTCTAAAATTTATCTCATCCATTACAGTACCTCATTGTTTATGTGCTCATTCAATATACACTAAACTCTATCACATCCTTAGAGTCATTGTCATGCATGTTTAATTGATAAACAACAAACTCTAGAAAATGAGATTTTTCTCTAATATTATATTGCCTAGGAATAGCATTTTTAATTAACCTAAGAAACAAGCGTACATATAGCTAACCATGATACAAAAATCAAAACTAACATGCAAGCAATCATAATAATGCAATAGAACACACATAATTTATCTAAAGCATTAACGTGGGATTAATTTAGAAATAGCCTAAGTCTAATAGTGTTGTCAATGGGAAAACTATGATATTTAAGCTAAAACCATTTAAAAAACACTTTTTAGCTCTTTCATTTATCAAGATCCGGGTTTAAATATTTTAGAAATTTTATTTTTAAGTTAGATTCGCAAAAGCAGGGACATAACTTATTCAGACTCATTAAATTTGCTTCTTGAAGCCAATAACGTGCCACATATATTCTTTACTTTAGCAACGCACTCTTTCATGCTCATATTTTATTTTCTGCTGTTTTTCAATTGTCTTTTGTAGTGTATTGCTTTTGCAGTAGATTGAGCATTGTATTTTTTTTCAACGGTGGACCATATTTCATTTGTAGACCTACATCCTGTTACCAGAGATAATAAACTAAAACTGATGGAAGATAGGAGCCATGCACTATTTAGTATTTCTTGTCTATGAAACTGAATATACTCATCATTACTGACTATATTGTTGTCTTTGTCAATGATGAACTTTGGTGGTATTGGCAAGGTTCCAACAATGTATCCACCAAGCCCATATCCATGAATAGTTGTTTCGACTTGAAGCTTCCACAGAAAATAATTATTTTTCTTTAAGTTTTACATTAATTAGTTTGTTTTGAGGGATTACCACGGTTTTTATGAGTTGCTCGACTGCTTGAGATTGAACGATGGCCCTGGATGTTGCTGAATTATTATCTTTAGATGTGAAAGTGTTAACAATGATGAGATCAGATTGGCCAAGGTAAATAATCTGACTTTGATGCCTTGAATTGGGATTTTTAGAATTTTTATTGCATACTTGAACACTTTAAGTGACGAATTGATGGATTTATTTGATTTTGATATTATTTTCTGATGGGTTTTCCTTATTGTAATAACTTCTTGAATTTCTCGATTGGATCAAATGAATCAACTTTACTTTCCTTTGATTTGTTGCTAAATTGTTGTTGCAATCAACTGATTTTTGGTGTGGCACAACAGCTTGCAGCAAATCTTGTACTCAAATGATGAGATAAACTCTTCGGTGAGACACAACTCCAAATAATGAAAATTTTCTGATGGAACTAAAAACACTGCTCACACAAATTTGATATCAAATTGTGTTGATTGAAGGTATTAAGCGAAGTAGTGCTATGATACCAATATACCATGTTGAATTTGTTGTGATTTGATGTTGAGAAATGCTGGATTTATTATATTGAACTGCAGAAATAATACATGGAATTTTATTGAGTACTAAACCACTTTACAAAATTGTTACATTATATATAGCGGTATACATGTATTTATATACAAGCTACGCCAATAGGCCTTAATGGTCCATCTACTCTTATTAGATCCACTTAAAAAATAGAAGAAACATACAAGGTAAGAACAGAGCCATTTATTTCATTTTTTAAGATCAAATTTTCCATTTATTTATAAATTTGTTCAACTACTATAATTCGTTCAGAAGCATGAATTATAATAAAATATTTACGGTAACAAACAAACATGCTAAAGTAACTAGACCATTGTACGCATTAATACTTGATTTGGGTTTGCAAGAGCTGAATCATTTTGAGCTAATAATCACCGATCAATATCATTTATCATGCCACTAATGGAACACTAATCAAAGCATTAGGACTTTCTTCAGTTGTAAATAATTTTCAAAAAAACATGACAACATATTCTTGCTATATGACTGTAACATGTAACAAGATAACCATATGCCATGTTATATCATGGCCACTAAGGCAGGAAACAGTGCATCAAATTAAAAAAAAATTGCATGAAAACCTACAAATAAAAATGCAAAATTATACAAACATTTGAGAATAGCTTGGTTATAGTTTTGGAGTTAAATTAGCACACGTATGTGAAGTATACTTCTACCTTGGTCTCTATTTTTTAGAACCTATAAATACCATTTTGTAATGAAGAAGTACAAGTAACAAGAATCTCTAAGTATAAACTAGAGGTACGAGTATACAACGACCTTTATACTGACACAAATCTCTATTATATGAACTAGTAATATTAATAACTAAAATTAATAATAAGTTCTGAAGATGAGAAGTCTCTTCAAGCATGACCAAAAAAAGCTTTTGGATGCCTTTACAGACTAAGGCTCTGAGGATCTGTCCTACGGCTTATCCATTTTCCAAAACCAGCAGGATGAAGGTGTAGGCATGCATGGGGTCTAGGTGGACGTTAATGATGTGACTTAATGTATTTAAGTTCCAAGACCAGTGTGGCAGTATCCAGATTCTTCTTGTATTAGATTAGAGCTACTGCAAAAATTCTTAGCTATTGGAGTAAGGCTCTTGCTATCCACAGTAATCCCAGGAATATCTAACTGCCGTTTTCTCTTGACAGACCAAAAATGAATTAAATCGTCTAGTCACAACCACAGTTTTCAAACCTACTCTTCTTCGTCTTTCATATCCGAAATTGAAAACTCTGTCCTCCCACGAATCTTTCTCTTTTTCCCGCTGTCTAATCACAGCACAACTTAACCTTTAATTTTCAGGCCCCCGAAACCACCATCATATAGAAGTGTGAACCCAGATCAAATGCCAAAAAAATTCAAGAGATCATTTTCTATAGCTCGCCTGGGCTCGAATCGGAAATAAGTAACTCCATTGCCACTACATCAAAGAGACAATCATCTGACCTCCACCTTTGACAAGAACTGTGATTCGGAATTTAATTAGATTTGGGAATATTGTTGAGTGGAGAAGAAGGGATGCCTTTGAGTTGGGGATTAAAATGTTTTGACATTGAACAAAAACAAGGAGTGAAAATTAAGACGGTACTAACATGTAACCAAGGTGCAAAAATCAAGGATTTAAGTCAATATATGTTAGACCAAAAAAAGGTCCTAGCATCCAATTGAACAATAACTCAAAGAAAAGTGTAATAACCCCGAAATCCGAGCGAATTTAAAAATTTTATTTTGACAATTTTAGCGAATTTTGATTATTTAAAATAGATTATTTTAAATAATAATGACGAGAAATTTATTTTGAATAGAATTCGAACGTATATATTTATATAGATCGTCGTTAGAATATAAAATTTATTTATAATTATAAAAGAAATTGAAAATGGCGTGGTAGTTCGATAATTCGATTTCAAATTTCAAATGAATGTACCGGGTGCAAAATAAACCGGATTTTAGTGAAACCAAAAATATTTGAATCTATTTGATAATATCTTTCCAACGAATCCGAAAAAATGAAATTTCATAGCGGGAATCAAAAGATATGTCCAGCTGAAAATTCAGAATAGTCGCTATGGAATTCTGGTCCTTAAAAATGGGATTTTTTGCAAATGACCTCGGTTTTCGACGAAACCACTTTTGTTGGATCCGAGATGTCTAATTATTGCTAGGTTTCAAAATTCGTAATTTTCTGAATCAATACGTGAGCGTGGCAAAGGAAAACGCGTTTGACCAGTTTTAGTTGATTTTAATCGACTGGAAAACGTCCATTTTTCCAAATGTCTCAGAATTCGATGAAATTGGTTTTGTTAGGACCGTATCGTCAATACGAAGCTAGAAAATATTTTTCGGGAATTTTTCTAGCTAGTATGTGGCCCCGGTAAATTGAAATGTGCGTTCAAATTCAATATATAGAGTTATATTTTGATTTCGACGAAAACTGGCTGTAATAGTCAAGTTGGCTTACGGTACATATCCCATTGTGTTCGGAATGGAGGTAGTTAGCTAGGGGCGACAGTAGGTGGGCCTCGATTAGAGTTCGATTAGGAGGATAACTTTTCGGGAGATTAAATTAATTAAATATTTAAATAAATAAAAGGAAGTCACCCTTTTTCGTTCTTCTCCTTAGACCCCCCTTCTCTTTAACAAGTCAAACCCGATTGAGAAAAAAAAAGAATCGGCAGAGCCCTACCCTAAATCGCCTGACCCCGTCGCAGGATAACCCAACGCAGCCGCCCCTCCGATGACCCCCCCCCCCCCAGTCTTCCCCTCCGGCCTCCCCTCCAGTCACGAGACCCCCACCTTAGTTCAAACCCGAGCCAAAGAACTCCGCCGCCCCTTCTGAAACCCTAAACCGTCGCGCCCCCTTTTGAAAACCCCAACCACCCAAAACCATCACGCCCCCTTTTGAAAACCCCAACCACCCAAAACCGCCCACTGCTGCACCCCCTAGCCTCAAGTCCCCCTCACCAGTCGAGCCCCCGCCTGCTCCTCCAGCTATCGAGCCAACGTTGAAGGGTATGAGCTGTTAGCTCCTGCTGCACTGACCCCCAGAACCAGTAGCTAGATTTCCCGGTCGAGCACGACTATAGGAAATAACCGAAAAGAAAGTGAGTGAGTTTTTATTCCAAATTTTATTTAGTTTAATTATTTAAAGCACTGATTTTAAATTGTTTAAAGCTTAGATGTTTAACATTGAAAGGTTAAATTTTTATATACATAAAAAGATCATATTTTTATATATATATAAAGGTTTGATTTTTATCATATAATTAGCCGGATAAAGTGATGATTTTTATTACATAAAGAAAAGATTTTTATATTATCAAAGAAGAGATTTTTATATTATCAAAGAAGTGATTCTAATATTATAGAAAGAATAAAAATATGATTTTTATATTATAGAAAGAATAAAAAATATGATTTTTATATTATAGAAGGAATAAAAATATGATTTTGTATTATATAAAGAATAAAAATATGATTTTTAATGTATAGAACATCATATTAAAAATGTGATTTTAATATGAACAGCGTGAAAAGGAAGTTGGAATTTCAGGCAAGTCAACACTGTTCTGAAATTCAAAAATAGGGAATGGCGGAGTGGAACCCTCGGTGAGAACTCCTTACCTTTTATTTTTTTTCTAGTTGAAATATATACTAGGATGCAGACGGTGCTTAGCAGCACCCGGCACCCGTCGTCCATATACCATGGACGATTTGTATGCTTGTTTGTTTGATTTTGATGTGTAGTTGATTGTGTGACATGAAATAAAATATTTATATAGTTAAAAATATTTTATAGTTGAAAATAGAATTTTTTATGTGTATTTAAAATAAATATAAACAAATCGGGCGATTTGTTTATATACACACATTTGATTGATATTGATTGGGGCGATAAATTTTACACATCGCCCAACTGCACAAGTAAAATCCGTGTTGGGTTGTTTGAAACCCCACACGGGTATTGGGATGATATATGACATACACTAGTCCCAATAATTAGCTGTATGTCGATCGATTGATTGACAGGCAGTAATAAGCGTTAAATATTTATATTTGATGCTTATACAGCGTAGAACGCACTTTGGATAATGGTTGGGTGTTTATCATCATTGTTGTATATATGAATTAGATGAAATCCATATAACTGAAATTATATGGTAATTGACTGTGTCTGATTCCAGTTCAGAATTATCGAATATTTTAAAAATAATATTCTTTGAATATTGAAATGTGAAGCCGTGTTAAGTAGTTACACGCCATTTTAACACGAACGGGAATGTTGTCGATTTTATAATGAATATTGAAAGTAATTTCAGAATCGAATATTTTGAAATGAATTCGAATTGAAATTGAATAGAATTGAATTTGAATTGAGATTGAATAGAATTGAATACGAATTGAAATTGAATAGAATTCGAATTCGAATTGAATAGAAATGAATTCGAATTGAAATTGAATAAATTTGTAATTCAAATTGAATTGAAAACGAACTGAAATTGAATTAAAAATCGATTTGAATTGAAATCAATTTGAAATGAATTTAAAACGAATTTATATTGGAAAGATTCAATTTTGATTTGAATTTGAGATGGAAGTTGAAATCGTTTTGAAAGTGAATTTAAAATGATTTATAAAATACGTTTTAAAAGAAAATCGACGAAATATATATAAAATATATATTATATATATTAGATGGCCTGAATAGAACGCGCCGCGCTGCGGCAGTTCGCGAATTTCGACCATTGACTTCGAATGGATATTATGGGACCTAAAACCGGAACCTTGGGTTCGTATCGAAAAGAGCTTTCTAACGAATATTAGAGATTTGAAATCTAATGGTTGGATTTGGAATTATGTCCAAATCAAATTCGGAAAAGGTCGCTATAAGTGCAGTTCGATGGCCATTGATGGAAATCGACTGTGCGGGCCTCGATAAAATTATTAAAAATAGTAATAATTTGTGTAAAATTATAAGAAATGATTTGGGAAGAATTGGGATGAAAAACTCCATATTTGAAAAGATAAAAGTAGTTTTTTATCGAAATGAACTAGTTTTGAACTAGAATAATAATTTGTTTATTTTTAAAATAAATAAATTGGATTTGAAATGGTTTTGATAATAACCAGAATTTCCAATAATTGAATTGGAATGGATTTGAATCGAAATTGTCTTTGGAATATTTCGATGTTGTATTTCGGGATAATACAGATATTTTTATGGAAATTTGAAAGATATATTTATATCGTTATTTCCAACACGATATTTGTTGGTCGAAGAATTTGATATTGAATATAAGCCGGTAAACTTTCTATTTAGAGCCTTGTATTTAATATTAAATGGGATTTGGGTTTGTCGTGAATGGTGTCTTCATTAACACTGTTCTTAAGCCCAGTTGAGAAAAAGATTAAATCTTTTTATTTAGATTTAATGAAGTGGACCAATTAAATAATATTTAATTGGAATTGAATTGGTATTGATTTTGGGGTTTATCGTGAATAGTGTTTTAAATAACACTTGTTATTTAACCCGATAATTGATTGAAATGTGATGTGATTTTGGGGTTTATCGTGAACCATGTTTTAAATGACACTGATTCTTTAACCCAGTTAAAGATTAAAACTAAGTGGAGTTTTAATGAATCTTTAATTAGATTGAAAAGATCGATAATAGAGTATCACCGGTTTTACTCCAGGCGCTAGTTAAATCTTTAATTAGATTTGAACGTGAAATTGTAATTGAATTTACCGATAACACTGTGGTGTTAGATATGAAGTATGACCGGTTTTACTTCATGGGATATATAGGTTGAGATTGGGAAATAAAATAAATAATAACTTTGGTGTGGTTCGCTAATCCCGACTAGTTTGAAGTGATATTCAAAGGAAGATTAAAGAATAAATTTAAAAGAATTCATCTTTGATAAAATTAATGGGAACCTTTCCCTAAGAATGTGAAATTTAGAAACTAACTGAAGATTAGTTAAGATGAATACCTGGGTATTGATCTGATGTTGGTTTCGTCCTTCGGGGTTAATGTTTGGGGAATTATTCTCTTGCTAATTTGAGGTTAGTGACTGATGAATTGGAATGAGGCGTATGTTGTGTTTGTGTAACACTTGTTTATTATATACGCGAGTTATTCAGAAAGGCCGGGTTTGTCCCATTCTGAATAACTGATACGACGATAAGTCGAAGACGAAGACGGTGGTTGAAGACCGGAGGTCTTCACGTCGTTTGGGTGGTTACCGATGATCTTGATTGGGCCGTACACCCAAGAGGAGGGAATCAGTTAGTGGTCGTCCAGACGTACTTGGAGATCGATGGATATGCGAGGTACAAGGTGCCTCCGGTTTCGTTCAGACCCAGAACGGACTTGTCGGTGGACTGTGTGTCTGACATTGGATTTCATTCTGTGTGACTGATATCGGTTGCATAGAGTGGTTTGCCTGTGTGGCATGCTAAGATGCAAATGATCAAGGCTTCTGTTGAAAAGCAGAGTCTTGTGGTTGATGATCAAAGCACGGCCTGTGTGGCATAGCTTTGTGTAGCGTTGATTCGCGAGCCTCACACCGCGGTTGTGAACCAGAAACGGGAGAGGACATCAGGGAGGGCATGTGTTTCCTTCCAGTTGGAAGTGGCGTCAGTGGTTTTACACGCCCTGACGAGTTTGACTTATGTGGTTGTTGCTGTTGCGAGGCGCCTCGGATATATCAGTGACTATGTGAAGCTGATGGAGTCATTCGTTGGCTCATTTACGCCCCAAAGGGCGGGGAAACGCAGTGTTCAGGCATTTTAATCCACATCGGTGGACCGGCCCTGACGATCCAAAGGCTTGACTGAGTACTTACCTGAGGGGAGGACTAGAGCATCTCGAATTCGGTGAGTACTATCTTTTGCCTCGGTTCGCATATGG
Organism: Allium sativum; assembly: GCA_030737875.1. NCBI lineage: Eukaryota > Viridiplantae > Streptophyta > Magnoliopsida > Asparagales > Amaryllidaceae > Allium > Allium sativum. Next base: position 214,522,560 of record CM060916.1, on the reverse strand, counting down.
AAATCCAACTTCCAATACGTGACGTTTCGGTTTTAGTTTTAATCCTATATATGGCGACATAGTGGGATGGGGCCCTCATGCCGTCTATGATTGATATTTATGATTGTATATAAAATCAGAAACTAACTGGAAACGAGCTAAGATGGGTGGTTTCCTGGGTATTGGTCTGATGTTGGTTTCGGCCTTCGGGGTTAATACTTAGGGAATCGTTCTCTTACTAATTTACAGTTGGAGTCTGATTAAAAATCAAAAGATGAAATTTAGCGTATCAAGCATTCTTTGGCTATTATAAGGTAAAAACCCTATCCTCCGGCTTGCGTTGCATTGTGTGATGGGACCTGGGTCTTATAATAGCTTCATTTTTCTTTATTTAGCATTGCGCTGTTGTTTTATGCACTAGTGTTCTTAGGAGGAAACCCGTTACGTGTTATACAGCGTGGTCCCTTGATTTACTAACTTAAAATAAAGATTAATAACTGTTTTAGTTCTCACACCAATCACATGACTGACCTGGAGTTTATTGTTTTAACCTAAACTCTGGGTGCCCCTATTTTCCACACGGGCAGCTAGTAGTTTTGGTTTTGCAGATTTATATTCACAGGATCCTGGTTTATAGCTGGAACGATATCTGGACAGCTCTGTATCCGTATATCTCTTTCAGTTGTGTATTGTATTATTTTTCCGCTGCGATGTATTTAAATGTAATTTAAATCTCTGATATTTTCTGTGTAATATTTATTCATACTCTGTATATTCTTGTATTCTGATGGAATTGTTGTAATAAACAATGAAATGTTCTTATGTCTGCGTTCTGATGTGGCTTGGTTTCAACTCAATCCGCGATTTCCCGTAAGGGGGATTTCGGGTCGTTTCAGTTGGTATCAGAGCTTTAGTTTACAAAGCTCAGAGAACAAGACACGTTGGAACCTAACGAAAGAATTCATCAGAAATTGGATTAGTAATATCCAATGGGAATAACTCATTGGAGATGGGATCAGTAGTATCCTAGAACGAGTGTAAAGAGTATATTTTTAAAATGAAAACAATTTTGTTTTGATAATTTAAATCGATTATTCGTATTTGATTATTTATTTGTATTGATTTGGACAATCCAATATATAGAGATTTTGATATACGTCTGATCCACGTGTATTAGAAGCCTCAAATATATTCGATAGATATAGAATCACACTCTAGTCGCCCAGAGATGACTCTGATGATACCGGTGATTGATATATCGTCATCAGAATTCATATTCGAGTGCCGACAGTGGGATATCTATATATTTCCAATTGACTGGTGTGAGAACCAAAATATAGCTAGAATACATTGTTGTGAATTGGCATCAAAAAGATTATTTTTGGTATATATATCAAAGTTATGAATTTGAAATGATAATTCACTAATTGATTGATGGTTGTGTTGTATGATTATTCCTTTAAACCATTATGTGAATGAACGGTGAATTTAGGCCAAATTGTACCAAATATTGAACTGTATTGAAATTTGTTTGGAAATGCATGCATATACATGTACTTACATTGAACAGGTCATAGCAAAGAGGCTAGAGCAGAATAATAAAATTGTTTGCCCGACAAATAGGTACATGTTTACCATAATTTACTGTTTTGTTTGGGTGATGATGATTTTATGAGCCGATTGGCTAGCCGCTTGGCTTTTTCTTTTTCATTCGGATTGAAGAAGGCCATGGGAGGCTATATGAAATATCCCGAAGTCCCCGGTGCAGGGGGGGTTATGGAGAAATTTTTCGAAAATTTAGGGTGTTAGCTAAATTTTTGAAAAATTTGAAAAGTTCTTAGAAACTGGAAAGTTGAAGAATTTAAGCCGTAAAAAAAACAGTGAAAGTTGAGTTGATTTGCGAAACAACTTTCGGCTTCGTTCCTTTTTGGGGACAAAAAGTTTTAAGTGGGGGAGATTGTAATAATCCGAAAATCCGAGCTAATTTAAATTTTTTATTTTGGCAATTTTAGCGAATTTTGATTATTTAAAATAGATTATTTTAAATAATAACGACGAGAAATTTATTTTGAATAGAATTCGAACGTATATATTTATATAGATCGTCGTTAGAATATAAAAATTTATTTATAATTATAAAAGGAATTGAAAATGGCGCGGTAGTTCGATAATTCGATTTCAAATTTCAAATGAATGTACCGGGTGCAAAATAAACCGAATTTTAGTGAAACCAAAAATATTTGAATATATTTGAGAATATCTTTCCAATGAATCCGAAAAATCAAATTTCATAGCGGGAATCAAAAGATATGTCCAGCTGAAAATTCAGAATAGTCGCTATGGAATTCTAGCCCTTAAAAATGGGAATTTTTGCAAACGACCTCGGTTTTCGACGAAACCACTTTTGTTGGATCCGGGATGTCTAATTATTGCTAGGTTTCAGAATTCGTAATTTTCTGAATCAATATGTGAGCGTGGCAAAGGAAAGCGCGTTTGACCAGTTTATTTGATTTTAATCGACTGAAAAATGGCCATTTTTCCAACGGTCTCAGAATTCAATGAAATTAGTTTTGTTAGGACCGTATCATCAATACGAAGCTAGAAAATATTTTATGGGAATTTTTCTAGCTAGTATGTGGCCCCGGTAAATTGAAATGTGCGTTCAAATTCAATATATAGAGTTATATTTTGATTTCGACGAAAACTGACTGTAATAGTTGAGTTGGCTTACGGTACATATCCCATTGTGTTCGGAATGGGGGTAATTAGCCAGGGGTGACAGTCGGTGGGCCTCGATTGGAGTTCGATTGGGAGGATAACTTTTCGGGAGAATAAATTAATTAAATATTTAAATAAATAAAAGGAAGTCACCCTTTTTCTTTCTTCTCCTTAGACTCCCCTTCTCTTTAACGGGTCAAACCCAATTGAGAAAAAAAAAGAATCGACAGAGCCCTACCCTAAATCGCCCGACCCCGTCGCAGGATCACCCAACGCAGCCGCCCCTCCGATGATCCCCCCCTGCGCGCTTTACCCTCCGGCCTCCCCTCCAGTCACGAGACCCCCACCTCAGTTCAAACCCGAGCCTAAGAACTCCGCCGCCCCTTCTGAAACCTTAAACCGTCGTGCCCCCCTTTTGAAAACCCCAAACACCCAAAACCGCCCACTGCCGCACCCCCTAGCCGCAAGTCCCCCTCACCAATCGAGCCCCCGCCTGCTCCTCCAGCTATCGAGCCAACGTTGAAGGGTATGAGCTGTTAGCTCCTGCTGCACTGACCCCCAAAACCAGTAACGAGATTTCCCGGTCGAGCACGACTATAGGAAATAATCGAAAAGAAAGTGAGTGAGTTTTTAATCCAAATTTTATTTAGTTTAATTATTTAAAGCACTGATTTTAAATTGTTTAAAGCTTAGATGTTTAACATTGAAAGGTTAAATTTTTGTATACATAAAAAGATCATATTTTTTTATATATAGAGGTTTGATTTTTATCATATAATTAGCAGGATAAAGTGATGACTTTTATTACATAAAGAAAAGATCTTTATATTATCAAAGAAGAGATTTTTATATTATCAAAGAAGTGATTTTTATATTATAGAAAGAATAAAAAATGTGATTTTTATATTATAGAAAGAATAAAAATATGATTTTTATATTATAGAAAGAATAAAAATATGATTTTTAATGTATAGAACATCATATTAAAAATGTGATTTTAATATGAAGAGCGTGAAAAGGAAGTTGGAATTTCAGGCAAGTCAGCACTGTTCTGAAATTCAGAAATAGGGAATGGCGGAGTGGAACCCTCAGTGAGAACTCCTCACCTTTTATTTATTTTCTAGTTGAAATATATACTAGGATGCAGACGGTGCTTAGCAGCACCCGACACCCGTCGTCCACAGACCATGGACGGCTTGTATGCTTGTTTGTTTGATTTTGATGTGTAGTTGATTATGTGACGTGAAATAAAATATTTATATAGTTAAAATATTTTATAGTTGAAAATAGAATTTTTAACGTGTATTTAAAATAAATATAAACAAATCGGACGATTTGTTTATATACACACATTTGATTGATATTGATTAGGACGATAAATTTTACACATCGCCCAACTGCACAAATAAAATTTGTGTTGGATTGTTTGAAACCCCACACGGGTATTGGGATGATATATGACTTACACTAGTCCCAATAATTAGCTGTATGTCGATCGATTGATTGACAGGCTGTTATAAGCGTTAAATATTTATATTTGATGCTTATACAGTGTAGAACACACTTTGGATGATGGTTGGGTGTTTATCGTCATTGTTGTATATATGAATTAGATGAAATCCATATAACTGAAATTATATGGTAATTGACTGTGTCTGATTCCAGTTCAGAATTATCGAATAATTTAAAAATAATATTCTTTGAATATTGAAAAGTGAAGCCGTGTTAAGTAGTTACACGCCATTTTAACACAAAAGGGAATGTTGTCGATTTTATATTGAATATTGAAAGTAATTTCAGAATCGAATATTTTGAAATGAATTCGAATTGAAATTGAATATAATTGAATTCGAATTGAAATTAAATAGAATTGAATTCGAATTGAATAGAATTGAATTCGAATTGAAATTGAATAGAAATGAATTCGAATTGAAATTGAATAAATTTGAAATTCAAATTGAATTGAAAACGATCTGAAATTGAATTAAAAATCGATTTGAATTGAAATCAATTTGAAATGAATTTATATTGGAAAGATTCAATTTTGATTTGTATTTGAGATGGAAGTTGAAATCGTTTTGAAAGCGAATTTAAAATGATTTATAAAATACGTTTTAAAAGAAAATCGATGAAATATATATAATATATATATTATATATATTAAATGGCCTGAATAGTACGCGTCGCGCTGCGGCAGTTCGCGAATTTCGACCATTGATTTCGAATGGATATTACGGGAGATCTGACCGTCGGATTCTCCTAAAACTGGAACCGTTGGGTTCGTATCGAAAAGAGCTTTCTAACGAATATTAGAGATTTGAAATCTAATGGTTGGATTTGGAATTATGTCCAAATCAAATTCGGAAAAGGTCGTTGTAAGTGCAGTTCGATGGCCGTTGATGGAAATCAACTGTACGGGCCTTGATAAAATTATTAAAAATAGTAATAATTTGTGTAAAATCATAAGAAATGATTTGGGAAGAATTGGGATGAAAAACTCCATATTTGAAAAGATAAAATTAGATTTTTATCGAAATGAACTAGTTTTGAACTAGAGTAATAATTTATTTATTTTTAAAATAAATAAATTGGATTTGAAATGGTTTTGATAATAACCAGAATTTCCAATAATTGTATCGGAATGGAACTGAATCGAAATCGTCTTTGGAATATTTCGATGTTGGATTTCGGGGTTATATAGATATTGTTATGGAAATTTGAAAGATACATTTATATCGTTATTTCCAATACGATATTTGTTGGTCGTAGAATTTGGTATTGAATATAAGCCGGTATATTTTCTATTTAGAGCCTTGTATTTAATATCAAATGGGATTTGGGTTTGTCGTGAATGGTGTCTTCATTAACATGTTCTTAAGCCCAATTGAGAAAAAGATTAAATCTTTTTATTTAGATTTAATGAAGTGTACCAATTAAATAATATTTAATTGGAATTGAATTGGTATTGATTTTGGGGTTTATCGTGAACAGTGTTTTAAATAACACTTGTTCTTTAACCCGATAATTGATTGAAATGTGATGTGATTTTGGGGTTTATCGTGAACCGTATTTTAAATGACACTGATTCTTTAACCCAGTTAAAGATTAAAACTAAGTGGAGTTTTAATGAATCTTTAATTAGATTGAAAAGATCGAGAATGGAGTATCACCAGTTTTACTCCAGGCGGTAGTTAAATCTTTAATTAGATTTGAGCATGAAATGGTAATTGAATTTACCGATAACACCGTGGTGTTAGATATGAAGTATGACCAGTTTTAATTCATGGGATATATAGGTTGGGATTGGGAAATAAAATAAATTATTACTTCGGTGTGGTTCACTAATCCCGACTAGTTTGAAGTGATATTCAAAGGAAGATTAAAGAATAAATTTAAAAGAATTTATCTTTGATAAAATTAATGGGAACCTTTCCCTATGAATGTGAAATTTAGAAACTAACCGAAGATTAGTTAAGATGAATGGTTTCCTGGGTATTGATCTGATGTTGGTTTCGGCCTTCGAGGTTAATGTTTGGGGAATTATTCTCTTGCTAATTTGTGGTTAGTGACTGATGAATTGGAATGAGGCGTATGTTGTGTTTGTGTAACACTTGTTTATTTTATACGCGAGTTATTCAGAAAGGCTGGGTTTATCCCATTCTGAATAACTGATACAACGATAAGTCGAAGATGAAGACGGTGGTTGAAGACCAGAGGTCTTCACGTCGTTTGGGTGGTTACTGATGATCTTGATTGGGTCGTACACCTAAGAGGAGGGAATCAGTTAGTGGTCGTCTAGACGTACTTGGAGATCGATGGATATGCGAGGTACAAGGTGCCTCCGGTTTCGTTCAGACCCAGAACGGACTTGTCGATGGACTGTGTGTCTGACATTGGATTTCATTCTATGTGACTGATATCGGTTGATAGAGTGGTTTGCCTGTGTGGCATGCTAAGATGAAAATGATCAAGGCTTCTGTTGAAAGGCAGAGTCTTGTGGTTGATGATCAAAGCACGGCCTGTGTGGCATAGCTTTGTGTAGCGTTGATTCGCGAGCCTCACACCCTGGTTGTGAACCAGAAATGGGAGAGGACATCAGGGAGGGCGTGCATTTCCTTCTAGTTAGAAGTGGCGTCAGTGGTTTTACACACCCTGACGAGTTTGACTTATGTGGTTGTTTCTGTTGCGAGGCGCCTCGGATATATCAGTGACTATGTGAAGCCGATGAATTCATTCGTTGGCTCATTTATGCCCCAAAGGGCGGGGAAACGCAATGTTCAAGCATTTTAATCCACATCGGTGGACCGACCCTGACGATCCAAAGGCTTGACTGAGTACTTGCCTGAGGGGCGGACTAGAGCGTCTCGAATTCGGTGAGGACTATCTTTTGCCTCGGTTCACAGATGAAAATCCAACTTCCAATACGTGACGTTTCGGTTTTAGTTGTAATCCTATATATGGCGACATAGTGGGATGGGGCGCTCATGCCGTCTATGATTGATATTTATGATTGTATATAAAATCAGAAACTAACTGGAAACGAGCTAAGATGGGTGGTTTCCTGGGTATTGGTCTGATGTTGGTTTCGGCCTTCGGGGTTAATACTTAGGGAATCGTTCTCTTACTAATTTACAGTTGGAGTCTGATTAAAAATCAAAAGATGAAATTTAGCGTATCAAGCATTCTTTGGCTATTATAAGGTGAAAACCCTATCCTCCGGCTTGCGTTGCATTGTGTGATGGGACCTAGGTGTAACGACCCAGATTTTTCGTCGATTTATTTTAAATATTTAATATGGATTTAAATATTGAATTAGAACGATAATAATTTATTTTCAATAAAATTAACTATTTGGAATTAAATTATATTTTTAAACCAAATTAATTTTAAACCATTAATTTAAATTAAATATCTCCTGCGGACAGTAAAATAAAATTCTAGGTACTGCTCCATTTAGACCAGAATAGCGTTATAATCTGGTATCGTCGGTCGTCACGGTTGAATAGTGGTTCACTAGTTAAGGGCCGCGAGATGTTTTAATTATTTAATTAAAATAAAATCAATCTAAATAATAAAAGAAGAAAAAATCTCAGCCGACCTATCTTCATCGCAGACCTAAGTTTTCCTCGAGCTGTAGAAATTGCTCATCCCTTCGCAGTAAAGTAAGACAACATTTTAATGGCCTGTGTACCTCTTGTCTCCTCTCGCCCTTATATAAACCATCGCGATCCCTGTTATTTCATTCAACAGAAAAACAAACCAAAAAAACCGAACTCCCTCAAACTCGAAATAAGCGGGCCTCTCCCAAATTCCCTCATATCCAAATCACGAGCGGAGAACTGTGGATTCCTGGAGTCGAGATCAGAGTGGGAAGTCGATTGGAGGGGGTGCGCGCGATCATAGTTTGGGTATATCAAGTACCGCGGATTCCAGATCGAGCCTAAAGTCATCGTCGATTTCGAAATTAGGGTTGCGGATACTGTAAATTGGGTGCGACGACGGATCTCGAGGTCGGCCTGTGTAAATAGTTGGGTGTTCAAGTAAATGAAGCGATGCTCGAAGTTGAACTGAGGAAGGACTGGGTTTGATGTTGCGAAGAAGCAGAAATGCGGTTCAGGGTGTGGATTTGGATACGGTTTCTCGAAGAAAAAGGTGGAAGTAGTGAGGATGTCGGGTTCTGTAAATTCGAACCTGGAGGAAAATAAAGTAGGAGGAGGCTGTGCGTGAATCTCAGATGGAAAACATGATTTTTCAAAAGGATATCAGGATGATTAAGGTAATTTTCTAAATTGATTTAGTTATATAAAATATCTAATGACCTTTTTGAATTATTTAAAATGATACAAATTTATAAAGGCAAATATGTATAATGTCTTATTAACTAAGGAATTCTATACTAGAGGTATACAAGATTTTCAAACAAAGAAGGTCAAGTAATTCGTAACTGAGAATTCGCATAATCAGAAATCTAAAATGTATACAAGATTGTATGGAATGGAGTCAGTCGAGGAAATCATGGCTGCGGATTTCATGCTGAAATTAAAATCAGAACAGATCGAAAAGGAGGGAAAAATCGAGGTGAGTAAATCTCACTCACCTTTTATTTATAATTATTTTTATTCGTTAAAAATAATTGTTTGCTGCTTGTGTTGTTTTCTGGTTGATTATATATATTAGTTATTTAGGCTATATATATATATATATTGGGTTGGTTGATTGGTTGGATTCCCGCAGTCTCATTAGCGGATGCCCGCAGTTTCATAGCGGATGATTACCCTATACGCCCCACGCTATGATTAGTGGATGACCTTCTATACCGCGATATTCTGCCACGAAGCAGAATGGGTATTATTTATGTGCTAACATCTGTGGATGCAGGAAAAACAGGTTGGAGGAATCCAACTGGATTCCTCAAAAATATATTATCTATTTGTTTGATTGTTCTGTTTGATTTCATATATATTCATATATGACGTGTTAAAATCAAATGATTGGAAATTGATTGATTTAGTTGTTTAAACTATCACTGGGCCGAAGTGAAAATTTATATAAACATCATGAAAGAATATTGGAGATTTTAGAAAGGGAAAATTCTATTTTTTAAATAGAATTTGAATTTTAAATGGAAATAAAATATAAACTTGTTTTAAAATAAAACAAGTAGTTTCTTTATAAACGAAGTTTATAAATAATCCTTTTATAACGAAGTTATAAATGAAGTGAAAAGAATTATCATTTGAAAATTCAGAAAATAGAAATGCCAGTGTGAAATTGAAATTTGAAATGAAATTTCAAATAGGATGTGAAATGGAATTTTAAAATATATAACTCAAATGAAATTTGAGTATAATATTTGAATTTTAAAAGGAGTTTAAATGTTTGAATTTTAAAGGGAATTGAATATTAGAAATTCAAATTGAAGCTCAAATAGAATTTGAATAGACGAAATTAGAATTGAAAAATAGAATTTGAATTCAAGAAATTAAAATATAAATTTGAATTCAAAGGAATTCGAATAAAGAAATTAAAATAGAGATTTGAATGTGAAATTTCAAAATAGAATTTGAAATATAGAATTTCAAAGAAAAATTGAATAGAATTTGAAATATAGAATTCAAATGTGAAATGTGAATAGAGATTTGAATGGAATTTAAATATGAAATTTGAATTGAGATTTGAAATAGAAATTCAAGTGTTGAATTTGAACATGGAATTGAATACAGAAATTCAAGTAGAGATTTGAATATGAGATTTCAAAATAGAATTTGAAATAAAACTTTGAAAATAGGATTTCAAAGTATAATGGGAAATGGAATTTCAAAAATAGGATTTCAAATAGAAAATTCAAATGGTTTTGAAAATGGGATTTGAATTCAGGGAAATTCAAATGGGTTGAGTCAAGGGAATTCAAATGAATTTGAATATTAGAATTCAAAATGAGTTTGAATATTAGAATTTAAATAAGGCTGGAAATGAATTTGAATATTAGAATTCAAATGGAAATTGAAATTTGAATATAAGAGATTCAAATTGAATTCAAATAGGATTTGATCTATGGGATTTGAATATGAAATTCAAATGGAATTTTAAACTATGGAATTTTGTATCTAGAATTTAAAAAGGAGTTTGAATATTTGAATTTCAATAGAATTCAAATATAGAAATCGGAATATAGAAGTTCCAATGGAATTTAAATATAGAGTTTGAACAAGAGAATTCAAATGAATCCAAGTATTGAATTTGAATATAGGGAATTCAAATAGAAATTTAAGTATTGAATTTGAATATCAAATAGAAAAGGGATTGAAACTTTGAACATGGAATTCAAAGTGAGATTGGAATTTGAATCAAGGAATTCAAATAGAATTAAATGGAGTCGAATTCATTTTAAAGAAGTTTCGAAGTTTAAAAAGTTTATATTTATAAATATAATTAAAACGAACTCGCCGCAGCGCTGCAGTTCGTAAAATAGCGATTCGAACTTCAATCGAGTATACAGAACACAATTGAAGTCGGAATTCTTCGAAACAAGAAACGTCAGGACCGGTTTGATAATAGTTTTCTAATGAAAGAGAAAAATATGAATTTCGTCGTATAGATTTTGAGTTATGTCAAAATCAAATTTTCAGAAAAACAGCGCCAGAACCAATTGAAAACCGTAATGGTGTACTTAAATGAATAAAAGGATTTTTATAAATAAAAATCCGAATTTCCATCTAGACTGGAGATATAAAACAAATATGAACTCCAGTGAAGTAAATGAATTGATTTTTGAAACAGAAATCAGATTTTTGATTATTGAATAGAATTAACTAATTCGAATGGTAATTAGTTAATGAGATTTTGAATTAATATTGGGCTTTGAATAAGTGAATTCGATTTGAAAATTTATATTCGAAATCAAAAGGGGAACTAAAATTGAAATTGAAATTCAATTTGGTCGTGAGCGAGTTAAACATTTTATTTGAACGTGCTATGTTCAAACGAAGAAGTAAAATAGGCAAAATGACTAATTAAAGAAATGGCGAAACTGAATTCAAACGATTAGATAGTGTTGAATTGAATTGAAACAGGTGAACAGGTATTAGACAGGTATGGGATGAGGTATATGAAGTTATAAATGTAATGCTCGACAAAAAGGTACATGTTTAATTCATATATGGGTTTTATGCGCCGTATCGGCAAGCCGCTTGGCTTTTCCTTTTTCTTTTTGAGATTAGAAGATACCGGGAAGCTATTTGAAATTTCCCGATGCTCCCGATACAGGGGAGGTTATGGCGAATTTTTCCGGAAATTTAAGGAGTTAGAATATTTTTAAGATATTTTGATGATTTGAAATCATTATATCGACGTATTGAATTCGATAGTAAAGTGAATATAAAAAATCGAATGTTGTAATCAAAAAGGGGATAGAGATAAGTGATTGGAATTGTTTCCAATTGCAAATAGAGACATTTTCTAATATATAGAAAATAAAAGAAGTTAATATTTGGAAACGTTTTCCAAATGACATAAAAGGCAAGATGGTTATTGAAATATTTGAGTAACAAATATTGATAGAGGAAATAGAGAAGTGGTTTAATTAATCGAATATTAATTAAAGAGCCCAGTGATTTGTTGTTATGTTTGGATGAACACTTGTTTTATTCGATAGTTAAATCACAGACTATCGAAGTTTTTGACCATCGTTGTCAATATGGAGAGACCTGTTGGATTATTATCCAAAGAACCACTCCGTATCGGCATAAGCGTTGCGAACCAAGTATGCTGAATATATTGAAGACGGAGTAAAGTGCAAGGGCTTTCTATTTATAGAAATGGTGCCTTCGGTTTCGTTCAATCCCAGAACGAACGTAAATGGACGAATGTCTGACAGAGTATTTCCAATGATCAAATGGGTTGGTCTGTATGAATATATATGGTTGCAACGGATTTATCCCTTAGCATAATATCCAGGATATTTGTGCAAACTCAACTAGTGATTGACGGATCTGACAATGTGGCATTCAAAGTGATTGTGCTATCAATGAATGGTAAGTATACGTAGCCTCAGGCCTCAACAACCGGGAAAGGACAAAAATCGGGCAGGCAGCATGGCTATGTGGGTCGCACCCATTAGGGTGTATAATCACCTATCTAGAGAAATTCCTTTTGTTTCTAAATCTATCGATTCTGCCCATTCGGGAACGGTGGTTTGAGTCCAACCGTTGGTGATATACATTCGATACACTCAAGCGAAATGAGTGGTCGGTCATGTGTGGGCCGGGTTGCAAGATGTTCTTGTTGAACCCAGGTGTATTCGCCTCTAGAGATGCACTGTCGGAAGGTGGTTCCATACCTTGTCATGTTGGAAATCCAATCTCCAATAAGCGCCATGCGGTTTTTGATTTTATAATATATATGTGGAGCGTGAGATGCAAGCGTTCTGCTATTTGGTTATTTACTTGATGTAGACATTAATATAATATCACTGGATTTTCGTATCAAAGTGTTTTGGGTTATAGTAAGGTAAAAACCGTCCGTATTTATGTGTGGGCTGGTCTTACTATTATCTTTTCCTTTCGAAAAGAGTTTTTGAAAGTTAAACAATTGGTTGGAGTTTACTCACACCAGTCCCATGACTGACCCAGAGTTTGTTTTGTTTTCCCTAAACTCTTGGGTGCCCAAATTTGTACGGGCAGTCAAGTGTTTCGGGATTTCACAGATTCATTTGAAGGAGCTGGAAGCAGGAGGCTTCACCGGTTAGCTATAGGCTATCATATATTCCGCTGTGGACCTTGTTTGTATATGGAAACAGGAGTTTATAACTGTTCCAGAAATGACTGTTGTGCTCTGATGATGGTATGTATACAAAGTTACTGATTTGTATTTCAAGAGTTATATTATGAAATATAGTTTATTCGTTCCGCTGTGAGTTGTGATCTTCGTTCTTCTTCTATTCTAATATTTCTTTCTTTCTATTTCTCATCCTCTAACTTCTTTCTAATAATGAGTCGTATTTCTGTGTTATTTGGGTTGGACGTGTGGTGTATTTAGTCAACTCAGATAGCTCGGATTTGCGGGTCGTTTCTGTTGGTATCAGAGCTGGTTGCTTAATTGGTACGGATGATAGGGGGTTCTCGCTTCGCGTTTGGTGGCGAACGGGAGACTCTTACCCCTACATCTCCCGACAATGTGGGTTGGTCGAGTCGAGAGGCTGGCCGTAAAAGCAGTTCTGAGGTATCTCTGTAAGCCACGCTGGGAGGTTAGCCCAGTGCCGAGGGAGGAAAGGATGGTTGAAAAGCCTACTCGAATCCCGTGGTCGTTACAGTTGGTATCAGAGCTTAGGTTGAGCGAATACCTAGGCTTATGTGACATGTGCTCATTTGAGATAGGGACAGTAGTACCCTAGAATGAGTTGAGTGTATAGATACGAGAGAGCGTATTTGTTAGTTGATATAAAAGTTGTTTATATTGTGTTGGCTAGTCTGTTGAGTAGTTTATGAATTCTGGTCGAATCGTGGGACGCCACGAAGTCGATAGGGATTTCTAAAAACTTGAACAGAAAATACGACATGATATTGTTTTTAAGTGGGTAGATGAAATAATTTTACCCAAAATTTCTATTTTGATATAGAAAGAATAATTTTCTAGAATTATTATTATATGGATGTGTTGGATGTTGATATTATAATCAAATGAGATTATAAAAATTAGAATGGTTATTTATAACCAGAATAGAATTTGTATAGGAAGTAAATATACAAATGAGATGAATTAGAATTAAATTCAAACCAGAATTAAGAATTCAAAATCCTGGGAAGTTGAAATTTAATTTTCAAAGTATATTAAAATAATATAGCTTTGTTTGGAAGGGTTTTTGATTTAAAATCATTTTAGAATGGATTTTGAAATTGTTAAGCACTGAACTCACTTCAGTGGCTGGGAAATAATTCTGATGATGATTGCAACATCATCAGTGTTCATTTCCGAGTTTCTAAGTGATGAATTGCTACCTTAGCAAAAGTTTTCGATGGAAATTTGTTTGAAAGAAACAAGTAGTTTGAAAATTCAAATGTTTTGAATTTGAAATGGAAATAAATATACATGTATATGTTTAAGTGATTTCAAAAGGATTTGAAATGATAACTCTGGGATTTGGATTCTGGAATTAAAACTGAAGCAAGTTAAATGGTTCGAGGTGAATGAATTGATTAGAATCAATTTGAATTAGTTTTATAGAACATAGATTGGATATAAATGGATTGATCGTAGATCATTCAAATTAAATGAAGGAAGACCAAAAGTTTTGGTGAAATTAAATATGTTGAAATGTGAGGAGTTGAGTTTCAACATAAGTGAATTTTGAAAAGTAATGGATTTGTACCATTTTCTTACCTTAGCAATTTCGAGGACGAAATTATTTTAAGGGGGGAAGAATGTAACGACCCAGATTTTTCGTCGATTTATTTTAAATATTTAATATGGATTTAAATATTGAATTAGAACGATAATAATTTATTTTCAATAAAATTAACTATTTGGAATTAAATTATATTTTTAAACCAAATTAATTTTAAACCATTAATTTAAATTAAATATCTCCTGCGGACAGTAAAATAAAATTCTAGGTACTGCTCCATTTAGACCAGAATAGCGTTATAATCTGGTATCGTCGGTCGTCACGGTTGAATAGTGGTTCACTAGTTAAGGGCCGCGAGATGTTTTAATTATTTAATTAAAATAAAATCAATCTAAATAATAAAAGAAGAAAAAATCTCAGCCGACCTATCTTCATCGCAGACCTAAGTTTTCCTCGAGCTGTAGAAATTGCTCATCCCTTCGCAGTAAAGTAAGACAACATTTTAATGGCCTGTGTACCTCTTGTCTCCTCTCGCCCTTATATAAACCATCGCGATCCCTGTTATTTCATTCAACAGAAAAACAAACCAAAAAAACCGAACTCCCTCAAACTCGAAATAAGCGGGCCTCTCCCAAATTCCCTCATATCCAAATCACGAGCGGAGAACTGTGGATTCCTGGAGTCGAGATCAGAGTGGGAAGTCGATTGGAGGGGGTGCGCGCGATCATAGTTTGGGTATATCAAGTACCGCGGATTCCAGATCGAGCCTAAAGTCATCGTCGATTTCGAAATTAGGGTTGCGGATACTGTAAATTGGGTGCGACGACGGATCTCGAGGTCGGCCTGTGTAAATAGTTGGGTGTTCAAGTAAATGAAGCGATGCTCGAAGTTGAACTGAGGAAGGACTGGGTTTGATGTTGCGAAGAAGCAGAAATGCGGTTCAGGGTGTGGATTTGGATACGGTTTCTCGAAGAAAAAGGTGGAAGTAGTGAGGATGTCGGGTTCTGTAAATTCGAACCTGGAGGAAAATAAAGTAGGAGGAGGCTGTGCGTGAATCTCAGATGGAAAACATGATTTTTCAAAAGGATATCAGGATGATTAAGGTAATTTTCTAAATTGATTTAGTTATATAAAATATCTAATGACCTTTTTGAATTATTTAAAATGATACAAATTTATAAAGGCAAATATGTATAATGTCTTATTAACTAAGGAATTCTATACTAGAGGTATACAAGATTTTCAAACAAAGAAGGTCAAGTAATTCGTAACTGAGAATTCGCATAATCAGAAATCTAAAATGTATACAAGATTGTATGGAATGGAGTCAGTCGAGGAAATCATGGCTGCGGATTTCATGCTGAAATTAAAATCAGAACAGATCGAAAAGGAGGGAAAAATCGAGGTGAGTAAATCTCACTCACCTTTTATTTATAATTATTTTTATTCGTTAAAAATAATTGTTTGCTGCTTGTGTTGTTTTCTGGTTGATTATATATATTAGTTATTTAGGCTATATATATATATATATTGGGTTGGTTGATTGGTTGGATTCCCGCAGTCTCATTAGCGGATGCCCGCAGTTTCATAGCGGATGATTACCCTATACGCCCCACGCTATGATTAGTGGATGACCTTCTATACCGCGATATTCTGCCACGAAGCAGAATGGGTATTATTTATGTGCTAACATCTGTGGATGCAGGAAAAACAGGTTGGAGGAATCCAACTGGATTCCTCAAAAATATATTATCTATTTGTTTGATTGTTCTGTTTGATTTCATATATATTCATATATGACGTGTTAAAATCAAATGATTGGAAATTGATTGATTTGGTTGTTTAAACTATCACTGGGCCGAAGTGAAAATTTATATAAACATCATGAAAGAATATTGGAGATTTTAAAAAGGGAAAATTCTATTTTTTAAATAGAATTTGAATTTTAAATGGAAATAAAATATAAACTTGTTTTAAAATAAAACAAGTAGTTTCTTTATAAACGAAGTTTATAAATAATCCTTTTATAACGAAGTTATAAATGAAGTGAAAAGAATTATCATTTGAAAATTCAGAAAATAGAAATGCCAGTGTGAAATTGAAATTTGAAATGAAATTTCAAATAGGATGTGAAATGGAATTTTAAAATATATAACTCAAATGAAATTTGAGTATAATATTTGAATTTTAAAAGGAGTTTAAATGTTTGAATTTTAAAGGGAATTGAATATTAGAAATTCAAATTGAAGCTCAAATAGAATTTGAATAGACGAAATTAGAATTGAAAAATAGAATTTGAATTCAAGAAATTAAAATATAAATTTGAATTCAAAGGAATTCGAATAAAGAAATTAAAATAGAGATTTGAATGTGAAATTTCAAAATAGAATTTGAAATATAGAATTTCAAAGAAAAATTGAATAGAATTTGAAATATAGAATTCAAATGTGAAATGTGAATAGAGATTTGAATGGAATTTAAATATGAAATTTGAATTGAGATTTGAAATAGAAATTCAAGTGTTGAATTTGAACATGGAATTGAATACAGAAATTCAAGTAGAGATTTGAATATGAGATTTCAAAATAGAATTTGAAATAAAACTTTGAAAATAGGATTTCAAAGTATAATGGGAAATGGAATTTCAAAAATAGGATTTCAAATAGAAAATTCAAATGGTTTTGAAAATGGGATTTGAATTCAGGGAAATTCAAATGGGTTGAGTCAAGGGAATTCAAATGAATTTGAATATTAGAATTCAAAATGAGTTTGAATATTAGAATTTAAATAAGGCTGGAAATGAATTTGAATATTAGAATTCAAATGGAAATTGAAATTTGAATATAAGAGATTCAAATTGAATTCAAATAGGATTTGATCTATGGGATTTGAATATGAAATTCAAATGGAATTTTAAACTATGGAATTTTGTATCTAGAATTTAAAAAGGAGTTTGAATATTTGAATTTCAATAGAATTCAAATATAGAAATCGGAATATAGAAGTTCCAATGGAATTTAAATATAGAGTTTGAACAAGAGAATTCAAATGAATCCAAGTATTGAATTTGAATATAGGGAATTCAAATAGAAATTTAAGTATTGAATTTGAATATCAAATAGAAAAGGGATTGAAACTTTGAACATGGAATTCAAAGTGAGATTGGAATTTGAATCAAGGAATTCAAATAGAATTAAATGGAGTCGAATTCATTTTAAAGAAGTTTCGAAGTTTAAAAAGTTTATATTTATAAATATAATTAAAACGAACTCGCCGCAGCGCTGCAGTTCGTAAAATAGCGATTCGAACTTCAATCGAGTATACAGAACACAATTGAAGTCGGAATTCTTCGAAACAAGAAACGTCAGGACCGGTTTGATAATAGTTTTCTAATGAAAGAGAAAAATATGAATTTCGTCGTATAGATTTTGAGTTATGTCAAAATCAAATTTTCAGAAAAACAGCGCCAGAACCAATTGAAAACCGTAATGGTGTACTTAAATGAATAAAAGGATTTTTATAAATAAAAATCCGAATTTCCATCTAGACTGGAGATATAAAACAAATATGAACTCCAGTGAAGTAAATGAATTGATTTTTGAAACAGAAATCAGATTTTTGATTATTGAATAGAATTAACTAATTCGAATGGTAATTAGTTAATGAGATTTTGAATTAATATTGGGCTTTGAATAAGTGAATTCGATTTGAAAATTTATATTCGAAATCAAAAGGGGAACTAAAATTGAAATTGAAATTCAATTTGGTCGTGAGCGAGTTAAACATTTTATTTGAACGTGCTATGTTCAAACGAAGAAGTAAAATAGGCAAAATGACTAATTAAAGAAATGGCGAAACTGAATTCAAACGATTAGATAGTGTTGAATTGAATTGAAACAGGTGAACAGGTATTAGACAGGTATGGGATGAGGTATATGAAGTTATAAATGTAATGCTCGACAAAAAGGTACATGTTTAATTCATATATGGGTTTTATGCGCCGTATCGGCAAGCCGCTTGGCTTTTCCTTTTTCTTTTTGAGATTAGAAGATACCGGGAAGCTATTTGAAATTTCCCGATGCTCCCGATACAGGGGAGGTTATGGCGAATTTTTCCGGAAATTTAAGGAGTTAGAATATTTTTAAGATATTTTGATGATTTGAAATCATTATATCGACGTATTGAATTCGATAGTAAAGTGAATATAAAAAATCGAATGTTGTAATCAAAAAGGGGATAGAGATAAGTGATTGGAATTGTTTCCAATTGCAAATAGAGACATTTTCTAATATATAGAAAATAAAAGAAGTTAATATTTGGAAACGTTTTCCAAATGACATAAAAGGCAAGATGGTTATTGAAATATTTGAGTAACAAATATTGATAGAGGAAATAGAGAAGTGGTTTAATTAATCGAATATTAATTAAAGAGCCCAGTGATTTGTTGTTATGTTTGGATGAACACTTGTTTTATTCGATAGTTAAATCACAGACTATCGAAGTTTTTGACCATCGTTGTCAATATGGAGAGACCTGTTGGATTATTATCCAAAGAACCACTCCGTATCGGCATAAGCGTTGCGAACCAAGTATGCTGAATATATTGAAGACGGAGTAAAGTGCAAGGGCTTTCTATTTATAGAAATGGTGCCTTCGGTTTCGTTCAATCCCAGAACGAACGTAAATGGACGAATGTCTGACAGAGTATTTCCAATGATCAAATGGGTTGGTCTGTATGAATATATATGGTTGCAACGGATTTATCCCTTAGCATAATATCCAGGATATTTGTGCAAACTCAACTAGTGATTGACGGATCTGACAATGTGGCATTCAAAGTGATTGTGCTATCAATGAATGGTAAGTATACGTAGCCTCAGGCCTCAACAACCGGGAAAGGACAAAAATCGGGCAGGCAGCATGGCTATGTGGGTCGCACCCATTAGGGTGTATAATCACCTATCTAGAGAAATTCCTTTTGTTTCTAAATCTATCGATTCTGCCCATTCGGGAACGGTGGTTTGAGTCCAACCGTTGGTGATATACATTCGATACACTCAAGCGAAATGAGTGGTCGGTCATGTGTGGGCCGGGTTGCAAGATGTTCTTGTTGAACCCAGGTGTATTCGCCTCTAGAGATGCACTGTCGGAAGGTGGTTCCATACCTTGTCATGTTGGAAATCCAATCTCCAATAAGCGCCATGCGGTTTTTGATTTTATAATATATATGTGGAGCGTGAGATGCAAGCGTTCTGCTATTTGGTTATTTACTTGATGTAGACATTAATATAATATC
Source organism: Allium sativum (assembly GCA_030737875.1). NCBI lineage: Eukaryota > Viridiplantae > Streptophyta > Magnoliopsida > Asparagales > Amaryllidaceae > Allium > Allium sativum. Next base: position 214,502,725 of record CM060916.1, on the reverse strand, counting down.
ACTGGATTTTCGTATCAAAGTGTTTTGGGTTATAGTAAGGTAAAAACCGTCCGTATTTATGTGTGGGCTGGTCTTACTATTATCTTTTCCTTTCGAAAAGAGTTTTTGAAAGTTAAACAATTGGTTGGAGTTTACTCACACCAGTCCCATGACTGACCCAGAGTTTGTTTTGTTTTCCCTAAACTCTTGGGTGCCCAAATTTGTACGGGCAGTCAAGTGTTTCGGGATTTCACAGATTCATTTGAAGGAGCTGGAAGCAGGAGGCTTCACCGGTTAGCTATAGGCTATCATATATTCCGCTGTGGACCTTGTTTGTATATGGAAACAGGAGTTTATAACTGTTCCAGAAATGACTGTTGTGCTCTGATGATGGTATGTATACAAAGTTACTGATTTGTATTTCAAGAGTTATATTATGAAATATATTTTATTCGTTCCGCTGTGAGTTGTGATCTTCGTTCTTCTTCTATTCTAATATTTCTTTCTTTCTATTTCTCATCCTCTAACTTCTTTCTAATAATGAGTCGTATTTCTGTGTTATTTGGGTTGGACGTGTGGTGTATTTAGTCAACTCAGATAGCTCGGATTTGCGGGTCGTTTCACTAGGTCTTATAATAGCTTCATTTTTCTTTATTTAGCATTGCGCTGTTGTTTTATGCACTAGTGTTCTTAGGAGGAAACCCGTTCCGTGTTATACGGCGTGGTCCCTTGATTTACTAACTTAAAATAAAGATTAATAACTGTTTTAGTTCTCACACCAATCACATGACTGACCTGGAGTTTATTGTTTTAACCTAAACTCTGGGTGCCCCTATTTTCCACACGGGCAGCTAGTAGTTTTGGTTTTGCAGATTTATATTCACAGGATCCTGGTTTATAGCTGGAACGATATCTGGACTGCTCTGTATTCGTATATCTCTTTCAGTTGTGTATTGTATTATTTTTCCGCTGCGATGTATTTAAATGTAATTTAAATCTCTGATATTTTCTGTGTAATATTTATTCATACTCTGTATATTCTTGTATTCTGATGGAATTGTTGTAATAAACAATGAAATGTTCTTCTGTCTGCGTTCTGATGTGGCTTGTTTTCAACTCAATCCGCGATTTCCCGTAAAGGGGATTTCGGGTCGTTTCAAAAAGTAAAAGGAAAAACAACGAGAACACACGACTTATTGTGATTCAGCGTTAAAGAGCCTACGTCCACTTTATACTTCGTTGATTGATGATTCAAATACAAACACAACAATAATCTCCTCTCAACCACTTATACAACTGATAATCTTTCTTTAATTTGCAGAATTATACTCTAAAAGTTTGGGTATAATCTAAATAAAGCAATGAAATTCACTGGTCAGGAGGTTATAGTGATTAACTCATGATTCGGGATCGGAGAGTGTGAGATGTTGCCAACACATCAGAGACATGGGAGAGTGGAGCAGAACCATTCCGAGATCATAGGAACGTTGGGATTTCACTGCAGTTGGAGCTCCGGTTCGGATCAGTTGTGTAAGAGGGGGGTTCAGATCGGATGTGGTCACTCCGAACCGATCTCCGCAGACTGCCTGTATCCAATCTTCTAATCCACGTTGTGTAGCAAGAAGGGGTTCAAATCGGTGGACTCCGAACCAATCCGGAAGGCTGCCTATCATGCTTTACACCTTCAAATACACTCATCTATTAATCCCTTAGCTTTTTGTAGCCTAATTGCAAAGTAGGCTAATATTTTGCCCCCTTGAATTATACATTTATTGGAGATAAAGTGTGCTTCGAAATGATCAACTCATTCACTTCATGAAGCAGTATCTTTTGGTGTTGGTAGAGACTATAAATACGCCATGAAACATGGCACTTCTTTTGTTATTTCTGAAAACATCAAGGCTCCACTTAAGGTTTGAGTATTTCTTCCCGGTAATTTCTTACACAAATTATGTCATTGTCTTTTAATCTCATTTATTCACTCCTTGCACACTGTCGTTACCATTGAATTAGCAATCACACTTCGGTTCAGATTAGCCTATCCTGATCCATTTTTGTTTTCGTTCCACCGCTTCGTTAATGCACTGAAAGGCCTTTTCATTGCTCTTCATTTGGGTCGGTTGGGCGATAGGGTCCATTGGGAATACGAATAGCTCCCTTGTTTTCATATAAATTTATGGAAACCCATTTCTTTACTCTTAACTTTCCCTATTCACATTTCCCCAATTAGCCACAATCCCTAATCTTTATAGCATCAAGTAATCTCTAAAATTTTGAAATCGAAGCATATGCAGTGTTCTAATTTTCATATTATCCAATTTCAACCAGTTTAAATCCGAATTCAGGTTCGATTTTAGTGATTTTGCTTGAAGTAATGTCAAGCTTGATGCTGGGCCTTCCATCCATTACTACCGTCGTTCGCAGACTTGTCACCGCTTCGGGTTAGTGGTGAAGGAGGTCCGAACTGGTGCCGAGAACGTCACTTTGCGAGCATCTCATCGAAGATGAGGTCATGAGAAGTCTGGGCTCGTTACTTTTGGACCAGTCATAAGAGCAAAGGAGGAGGATATGTATTTGGGAGCGGGATCGTATTGGAGAAAGGAGTTTTGATCACAACAACCTTATTTCAATTATCATTGATTATAAAATATATACTAATACTTTTTGTATAATATATATATATGCAGGAATTATATACAGAAATATTACTGAAGACTGTACAGTTTTAAAGATAATAAAGATTCAAAGATCAGAGAAATTTCAAGACTCATGAGTATTTAAGATTTCAAGAGTTCAAGTTTAATATAATTATAGAGTCTAGATTCTGTAGGACTCTAAATAGCACTCCAGGTTCAAATCCAAATTCTAATTGTCAAATTCTGATTTTCAATTCTATCCTCAATCCTCTCTATTTTATTTTCTATTCTTTTTCCTTTCTTATTATTCTTTGTTTTTCAAACTTAAATTTTATTTTATATTCTTGTGCTTCATATATTTATATAGTTTAAAAATTTATAATTTTATAAATATATTTATATGGTTTAAATTTATGTTTTCATATGTTTTTCTACTATATAATATTAATTTGCAACACTAGATTTTTACTCAAGAATTTTCAGAATTATTTTTATATCAAAACACTTGAAAAATACTTTAAAATACAAAATTACACTAGGGTATGTCGACATACCAAAAACACCATGTCGACATATAACTGTCACTTTTTTCAATTTTGGAAGGAAGTGTCTTTTCACTATTTAAAACGATTCAGAACCGTTGCAACCTTTCACACTCCATACAATAGGGTTAAAACCGAATTTTTAATCATATCTTCTTCTCCACTTTCATCCTGTTTCATTATATAATTATTCTTAATCATTTTTATGATTTCTACAAACTCTGCCGAAATCATTTCTGTTTTGATCAAACTTCTTCTCTCTACACTTTCCTCTCATCTCTCTCTGAATCAAGTGCTATTGATGAGTTCTAGGGCAGTTTGTAATTATTTGGGTTGAGTGAAAGTTGTTTGGATTGAGTAAAAGAGGAATTGGTGTTTCCTTGTAGCCGAGAAATCAAAGAAGTAGGAATCAGTGTTTCCTTGTAGCCGAGAAATCAGGGAAGTAGGAATCAATGTTTCCTTATAGCCGAGAAATCAGGGAAGTAGGAATCGGTGGTATCCCTTATAGCCGTGAAATTAAGGAGGTTGTACTTGACTATTGATATAGTAATAAAACTCTATGCAATCCAGCGTTGTGCGGGACTGGACGTAGGAGCAATCTGAACTAGTATAAAATCCGGTGTTTTCTTTCCTTTTCTGCATTTTTATTTCTATCTATTTTGCATCTATGCTTGAATCTATGTCTGTGATTGCGTTTGTGGTGTTTGTTCCATTCTGTTATTCACATAAGTTTTAAATTTTGTAAGATTCTCACAAACACTATTCACCCCCCTCTAGTGTTTGTTTTGCCTTAACGATCCATTTCACAATCCCTAACAATTGGTATCAGAGCAAGGTTTTTCAAAAAGTTCATAATATGATTTTTGAAAATTTAAATGGCAAATTTTGAACACTAGTTTAAATTCATGTCTTGCATCAGTATTAGATGTGTCTGCATTCAATTTGATTGAAATATCAAGTTATCATAATATGATTTCTTGAAAAGTTTAAATGGATATGTCACAGAATCATCATGATGTTATTATTTCAAATTACAATTTGTTATTTTGAAAAGTCACTTGATTCTTTGAAAAGGTATGTTGTTTTGTAGGGAAAGAGTTATGTCTGATGACTATTGGCCGAAAGACACCAAGATATTATTCATCAATTAAGAAAAGAAGAGTTTATGAAGAGATATGACTTTTGGGGTTATAGTAGTTGAAGTGTCCGTTCGTTCAAAAATCAAAATTTTGAAGCCAAAATGGTTAAACTACTAAATTAATCATTTCACCGTCAAATTATGGAAGATGTAAATATGATTCAGATTCGTCATCAAACGATGAAGAGCCAGAATCCAGAGATTCAAATATGTGTTTCACAGCAATTCAGAATTCAGAGAATATCGAAGAAATGGATCTACAAACCGGGTAAGCCTTAATTAAATTTTAATTTTTAGGTTGAGTGGATGTTTTGTTTGCTTTGAGTTTGAAATTTAACACTTTAAAATTCAAAATTGAAATTTAAAATTCAAATTTGAATTTTGAAATTCAAAGTGTCAATAAAATAATAAATATAACATAATAATAAATTTTGAATGTTTGTTAGGATTAATATTATTTTAGAAAATAGTTAAACCTGAAATATAAATCGATAATTTAAAACCAAGAGTTACAAAACCATATGTCCTTGGAAATTATACATGTATGTCGACATACATAAATGAGCATGTCGACATATGTTCCAATAAATTCAAATTTTGAATTTTTAAACTTCCCTCCATCCTTTCAATAAGAGAATGCCAATTCATATTCTTTTTATTAACTTTATCTGTCTACTTATTTTCTTATACCTTGTTTCTAAACACACACATACATGTAATAACACGGAAATCCGAGCCAATTTAAAATTTTTATTTTGGAAATTTTAGTGCATTTTGATTATTTTAAATAATAACGACGAAAAATTTATTCTGAATAGAATTAGAACGTATATATTTATATACGTCGTCGTTAGAATATAAATATTTATTTATATATATAAAAGGAATTGAAAATGGCGCGGTAGTTCGATAATTCGATTTCAAATTTCAAATGAATGTACAGGATTCAAAATAAACCGGATCTTAGTGAAGCCAAAATATTTGAATCTATTTGAGAATATCTTTCCAACGAATCTGAAAAATTGAAATTTCATAGCGGGAATCAAAAGATATGTCCAGTTGAAAATTCTGAATAGTCGCTATGGAATTCAGGCCCTTAAAAATGGAAATTTTGCAAACGACCTCGGTTTTCAACAAAACCACTTTTGTTGGATCCGTGATGTCAAGTAATTGCTAGATTCCAAAATTTGTAATTTTTCGAATCAATATGTGAGCGTGGCGAAGGAAAACGCATTTGACCAGTTTGAGTCGATTTTGATCGACTGGAAAATGGCCATTTTTCAAACGGTCCCAGAATTCGACGAAACTAGTTTTGTTAGGACCGTATCGTCAATACGAAGCTAGATAATATTTTTTGGGAATTTTTAGAGTTAGTATGTGGCCCTGGTAAATTGAAATGTACGTTTAAAATTCAATATAAGGATTTAAATGTTAATTTGAACGGAAACTGATCGTACCAGCCGAATTGGCTTACGAAACATATCCCGTTGTGTTCAAAATGGGGGTAATTAGCTAGGGACGTCAGTCGTTGGACCTTGATTGGAGATCAAATTTAAAAGTTGCTTTATAGAAGAAAATTAAATAATATATATTATTATATAACTTCCCCCTTTATCTCTCTCCCTCCTCCTCGTTGACCATTCAAATCCGTTTTAGCAAATAAAAAAAGGGAAAAGAAAATCGTAGCGACGGAGACCAAGCCCCGCCGCTACCGACGTCGCGCCGCCACCTTGGAGGCGCAGCCACCTCCGAGTTCCCCCTGTCTTCTCTCTCCTCGCGTCAGCCCCCTGCGATCAACGAGCCTCAAACCCCACACCCAATTCAAGAAACCTCCCAAGCCAAAAATAGCCTCCGCTGCCACCTTGACTCCCTTAGCCGACCACCACCGCCTCGTGCAGCCCCTGGCACCACCTACCACTGACCCACGCCGAGCACAACAGCCCCCCTTTCTTCGCCAACAAAATGTGAGTATTTCCTTTATTTTACCTTGTTTTTATTTTAATTTAAAAGCTTTATTTTATGAATCCTTCATATGAAATGGTTTAAAACCGAAAGATTATATTTTTATTGTTTATGAAGTTTAGATTTTTATATGAATGTCATCGAATAGAAAAGGTCAGATTTTTATATAGTTAATCGAATAGAAAAGGTCGGATTTTTATATAGTTAATCGAATAGAAAAGGTCGGATTTTTATATAGTTGATCGAATAGAAAAGGTCAGATTTTTATATAGTTATCGAATAGAAAAGGTCGGATTTTTATATTAGAAAAGTTTGAATCTTTATATAGTTGAAATGGTGAAGTAATAATGAGATTTTTATATATGAAGACTTAGAGAATAAAAATATAATTTTTATATAGTAAGAAGAATAAAAATTTAATTTTTATCGATATAGTAGCTATGTAAAAATAGAATTTTTATCAATATAGTAGCTATGTAAAAATAGAATTTTTATCGATATAATAGCGGTGTAAAAATGTGATTTTTATATACATAGCAACAATATAAAAATGTGATTTTTATATTTGTAGTGGCTACGGACAGTGAAATTGGCAAAAGGCGAACACGGCGAAGATTTCTACATAAGAAGAGTCGTGGCATTTGATTTAGCTTATCGGTGAGAACTTCTCACCTTTAATCTAATTTTCTGGTTAAAAATATATACTAGTTTGATGTTGGTTTCGGCCTTCGGGGTTAATACTTAGGGAATCGTTCTCTTACTAATTTACGATTGGAGTCTGACTAAGAATCAAAAGATGAAATTTAGCGTATCAAGCATTCTTGGGCAATTATAAGGTAAAAACCCTATCCTCCAGCTTGTGTTGCATTGTGTGATAGGACCTGGGTCTTATAATAGCTTCATTTTTCTTTATTTAGCATTGTGCTGTTTGTTTTATGCACTGGTATTCTTAGGAGGAAACCCGTTCCGTGTTATACGGCATGGTCCCTTGATTTACCTAACTTTAAAATAAAGATTAATAACTGTATTAGTTCTCACACCAGTCCCATGACTGACCTGGAGTTTATTGTTTTAACCTAAACTCTGGGTGCCCTTATTTTGACACGGGCAGCTAGTAGTTTTGGTTTTGCAGATTTATATTCACAGGATCCTGATTTACCACTGGAACGATACTCAGAAAGCTCTGTATCCGTGTATTACTTCTAGTTGTGTTTTATATTATTTTCCGCTGCTATGTAATGTATTGTAATATATGATATTTTATAATGTGTAATATTGATTTATACTCTGTATATTCTTGTAATCTGATGGAATTGTTGTAATAAGCAATGAAAGGTTCTTCTGTCTGCATTCTGATTCGTCTTGTCCTCAAAGTAATTCGTTCTTTCTCTTCTCTTCGGAGACCGGGGAAGTTACGGGTCTGCTTCATTTGGTATCAGAGCTTTGGTTTACAAAGCTCAGAGAACAAGACACGTTAGAACCAAACGAAAGAATTCATCAGAGATTGGATTAGTAATATCCAATAAGAATGACTCGTTAGAGATGGGATCGGTAGTATCCTAGAACGAGTGTGAAGAGTATATTTTTAAAATGAAAACAATTTTTGTTTTGAAAATAAAGTTCAAATATACGTATTTGATTATTTATTATATATTGAATTTGGACAATCCGGTATATAAAGATTTTACGTATACGTCTGATCTGCGTGTATTTGAAGTTTTAATATACTGGATAGATATAGAATCACACTCTAGCCACTCGGGGATAATTCTGATGATGTCCGGACATCATCAGTATTTATGTTCGTGTTACGAAAGTGGGATTTCTATATATTTCCTATTGACTGGTGTGAGAACCAAAATTAGATAGGGCTTATTGTTGTGATTTGGCATCAAAAATCTGATTTTTGACTATATATCAAAATTATGAATTTGAAAAGCTAATCAACTAATTGATTGCTGGTTTTGTTGTTTGATTATTGTTTGATTAAATAAATTTGAACCATACAGCCAATTTGAACCAAATATTGAATTGTATTGAAAATTAGTCGCATCTGCATGCATATACATGTACTTACAGTGAACCGGTCATAGCAAGGAGGCTAGAGCAGAAGAATAAAATTGTTTGCCCGACAAATAGGTACATGTTTACCATAATTTACTGTTTTGTTTGGGTGATGATGATTTTATGAGCCGATTGGCTAGCCGCTTGACTTTTTCTTTTTCTTTTGGATTGAAGAAGGCCATGGGAGACTATATGAAATATCCCGAAGTCCCCGGTGTAGGGGAGGTTATGGCGAAATTTTTCGAAAATTTAGGGTGTTAGTCAAATTTTTGAAAAGTTCTTAGAAACTGAAAAGTTGAAGAACTTAAGCCGTAAAGAAAATAATGAAAGTTGAGTTGATTTGTGAAACAACTTTTGGCTTCGTTCCTTTATGGGGACAAAAAGTTTTAAGTGGGGGAGATTGTAATAACCCGGAAATCCGAGCCAATTTAAAAATTTTATTGTGGCAATTTTAGTGCATTTTGATTATTTAAAATGAATTATTTTAAATAATAACGAGGAAAAAGTTATTTTGAATAGAATTAGAACGTATATATTTATATACGTAGTCGTTACTATATAAATATTTATTTTTATATATAAAAGGAATTAAAAATGGCGCGGTAGTTCGATAATTCGATTTCAAATTTCAAATGAATGTACAGGATTCAAAATAAACCAGAGTTTAGTGAAACCAAAAATATTTGAATCTATTTGAGAATATCTTTCCAACGAATCCGAAAAATTGAAATTTCATAGCGGGAATCAAAAGATATGTCCAGTTGAAAATTTTGGATAGTCGCTATGGAATTCAGGCCCTTAAAAATGGAAATTTTGCAAACGACCTCGGTTTTCGACGAAACCACTTTTGTTGGATCCGTGATGTCAAGTAATTGCTAGATTCCAAAATTTGTAATTTTTCGAATCAATATGTGAGCGTGGCGAAGGAAAACGCGTTTGACCAGTTTCAGTCGATTTTGATCGACTGGAAAATGGCCATTTTTCAAACGGTCTCAGAATTCGACGAAACTAGTTTTGTTAGGACCATATCGTCAATACGAAGCTAGATAATATTTTTCGGGAATTTTTAGAGTTAGTACGTGGCCCTGGTAAATTGAAATATACGTTTAAAATTCAATATAAGGATTTAAATGTTAATTTGAACGGAAACTGATCGTACCAGCCGAATTGGCTTACGAAACATATCCCATTGTGTTCAAAATGGGGATAATTAGCTAGGGACGTCAGTCGTTGGACCTTGATTGGAGATCGAATTTTAAAGTTGCTTTATAGAAGAAAATTAAATGAAATAATATATATATTATTATATAACTTCCCCCTTTATCTCTCTCCCTCCTCCTCGTTGACCATTCAAATCCGATTCAACAAATAAAAAAAGGGAAAAGAAAATCGCAGCGACGGAGACCAAGCCCCGCCGCTACCGACGTCGCGCCGCCACCCTGGAGGCGCAGCCACCTCCGAGTTCCCCCATGTCTTCTCTCTCCTCGCGTCAGCCCCCTGCGATCGACGAGCCCCAAACCCCATGCCCAATTCAAGAAACCCCCCATCCAAAAATAGCCGCCGCCGCCACCCTGACTCCCTTATCCGACCACCACCGCCTCGTGCAGCCCCTGGCGCCACCTACCACTGACCCACGCCGAGCGCAACAACCCCCCTTCTTCGCCAACAAAATGTGAGTATTTCCTTTATTTTACCTTGTTTTTATTTTAATTTAAAAGCTTTATTTTTGTTTTATTTTCTGAATCCTTCCTATGAAATGGTTTAAAACCGAAAGATTATATTTTTAAAATATTGAAAAAGATTTGATTTTTATTATTTATAAAGTTTAGATTTTTATATGAATGTCATCGAATAGAAAAAGTCGGATTTTTATATAGTTAATCGAATAGAAAAGGTCAGATTTTTATATAGTTAATCGAATAGAAAAGGTCGGATTTCATATAGCTAATCAAATAGAAAAGGTCAGATTTTTATATAGTTAATCGAATAGAAAAGGTCGGATTTTTATATTAGAAAAGTTTGAATCTTTATATTGTTGAAATGGTGAAGTAATAATGAGATTTTTATATATGAAGACTTAGAGAATAAAAATATAATTTTTATATAGTGAGAAGAATAAAAATAGAATTTTTATCGATATAGTAGCTATGTAAAAATAGAATTTTTATCGATATAGTAGCTATGTAAAAATAGAATTTTTATCGATATAATAGCGGTGTAAAAATGTAATTTTTATATACATAGCAACGATATAAAAATGTGATTTTTATATATGTAGTGGCTACGGACAGTGAAATTGGCAAAAGGCGAACACAGCGAAGATTTCTACATAAGAAGAGTCGTGGCGTTTGGTTTAGCTTATAGGCGAGAACTTCTCACCTTTAATCTAATTTTATAGTTAAAAATATATACTAGGATGTAGACGGTGTTTAGTAGCACCCGACACTTGTAACACCCCACCTCCGTTAAGGTCACTCACAAAGGGAATACCTTAACTTTGGTGGAGCATTTTAGTAAACAGAACAGAATATTACAAGACAGATAAACAGTACTTGAAAAATTATAACTTTATTATAGCGGAAAATAGAAATCAGTATGGTTACATCCTTTCAAATCACAATATCAGAATTCAAGTACAAAATATCAGTCTTGTACAAAAGCCTTCAGAATGCATAGTTTAAAATCATAATCCCCACAGAAGAAGACAAGCCATACTTTAAGCACTTCAAGCGGAAGAAATCTGGATCAAGCTAGAGTACTCCCTTCTACAAAACCTGGGGGGAAACGAAAGAAAGGAGGCGAAACAACAAGGGTCAGACAAAAAGTCTGGCAAGTCCAGTGATTTTCAGTTATGAACAGATAATAATAACATGACATGAAAATAAAACTGGATGAGAGATAACTGTAACAGGTGTAGCAGATATAACAGAAGAACAGAATGATATAAGCTATTGCTTTACACTTCTCTGCACTAATACTAGTATAACAGAATTAGGTGTCACCCTTATGACTAAACTGAAATAGAAACGGGTACAGAATAATTTCCACAGAAGAGAATGCTAGTAATGGGCCTTTACCATCCCAACAGAAACAGACAGAAGCAGAATGCTGATAATGGGCCTTTACCACCCGAACAGAAACAGATAGAAACAGAATATTAATAATGGGCCTTTACCACCCGAACAGAAACAGTCAGATTAATCCCTATGGAAACAGAATGTAAAATTAGGTGTACACTAGTAATTGGGCCTTTACCACCCGAACAGACGGTACCACGCGGAAACAGACGGGTGTTGCCACCCAATAGAAACAGATGGTACCAACAGAAACAGACAGAACTTAGTGTACCCTAAAACCCTACCCCAAGCGATCGGCTCCCTAAACATAAATACCCTGTGTCGGCCCAACAGTAGGGTGTATCACTCCCTAAAGTGACAACCAATTGGCACAGACCTATTTACAGATGTCACGGCGTCTTACATCCACAGAGGCAGGCCGGGATCCATGCACGCACATGACCCGGTTGGAATGCACCATCAACTCCACTCGCCATTATCAGAATGAACCACTTATAATTAGTTCAGTAAGCATGCCCAGTCCCTACCTACTGTTGGGTCAAAGTTTTGATACCAGAAAGGGTTACTGACTAATATGGGTCCCAAACAACAGATGACACAAGTAAATTCCCTCCTAACCTTGTGTCCCCAGACTAACAGATTTCAGATTAACTTGTTTACAAGTTCAGACATACAAAGATCAGATTGACTAGTTCACAGATTAGACAAGTTTTCAGACCAACGGATCAGATATACAGATTTAACAGACTTACAGATTAACCGGTTACAGATTAACCGATTACAGATTAACAGACTTACAGATTGTCTAACTTTGTATTGGGCCTACAGATTCATGAAACGGGTTTATTAATTTCATCAGTCTAGTTGGTTTAACCCTATCCACCCAACACGTTTTAGACATCATATTTATCCCAGATTTTCATTAATTAAATATTAATGCCCAGACCTCTCACATTAGACTGACAGTTTGTGGCTATTGGTTAGGCCGGTTGGTTCCGGGCAGGTTTCTACCACATACTGAGTCTAACCTCGGGTTTCAAGCACGTTATGACTAACTTCTCACATTAGAACCTATTGTTTGCGGCCACTGGATGTGTCGGGCGGTTCCGGGAAGAATTACGCTGCAAACTCATTCTAACCTCGAGTTAGCCATGTTCATCTTTGCGGCCAATTAATTAATAATTTACCATTTATGCCCACGCCTAATATACATGTCAATTATTCATAACTATAGCCAATTCAGATTATGTCAATAACAGACTAATTATATCAACTCAACAGATATAGCAGATAACAGATTTTGCAGATTAGGCGACTTAACGGATTCAGCAGATTAAGCAAACTAGCATATTTAGCAGATAACAGATTAGGCATCTCAACAGATTTAGCAGTTTAGGCATCTCAACAGATTTAGCAGTTTAGGCATCTCAACGGATTTAGTTTAGCAGATTTGGCATTTTCAAAAGACTTAGCAGATGACAGATTTAGCAGATTTAATATTTCTAAAGGTTCTATTTACATGCCTTGCTTAATCATAAATTAGGCCTAAATAATTATCATGATTCACAATATGATCATATACCCCATGTTTGCATATATTTACATAACACAGAATATGGACATAATTTACCATATAACATATGTTCCCATTTTGGTTAAACTAGTATTGTACAGCAGATTCATCTATAAATTATGCCAAATATTACAATGCATGCCATATATCCAAAAATCCCTATTTAGGTGTATTCACACTTAATAGTCCTCAAATCTTATTATAGATTTTAATTTCTACACCTAAGTCACATATCTTCCCCTTCTTAAAATGTGCCACAAATCTAGGTTTTAATCATGTATCGTATTCTTAAAATCAGATATTGACTTATGTCCCCAAATCACAGATTATCATACATAGCTTGCTCAGATCCAGATCTAGTTTACAACATGTAATATGTATCTAACTAATTACATGCCTACGGTCAAATTTATGCCCCAATTCCTAAGTCATATATCCAATGTAAATTTTATGCCTCAACTTCTCAAGTCGTATGTTCAATATTCTTCATGCCACAAAACTCAAGTCATAGGTTCAATTATATGCCTTAGATTTATGTCCTAAGTTCCAAGTTCAACCTATGTTCTTTCCTCAAATCAGTCACATATCGGTCATGCCCATTTCACGCATTATTCATTTATTGTCCCAAATATTTTAGCGTATGTTAATCTCTTATGAGATTGGCTCAGGCTCGTGGTAGCCTGGCTATAGAACAGAAAGCAGAAAGAAATACAGAATAAGGTAGATCTAAACAGAACAGAACAGACATAATCTCAGATTCAGATTTACAATTCATGTCACAATCAGAATTAACGTTTATATCGGAAAATAACTGTACTTGCCTTGATTGGATTCTAAAAGAAAGATAGTTGTAGCGACGTTAGTTGATCTTCTTTAACCGTTGTTGAAGTTTCAAGCTTGAATTGAGTTGCTTAGGTTGATGTTGATTAGCTTCTAGTTTTGATTCCAGCAGAGTAGCGACGCCATTTTTATTTTTATTTAGAACAGAGGCAGAGTAGAAGCAGAATAGAATTGTGTGCAGACAAGGCTAGGTTTGGGGCTGTTTAAATAGGTTTAGGAAGATGAATCTGGACAGAAATCGGACTGGAAACATCAGAACGAACACTGACCCAAAAATGGGCTCGGGGACCAGGTCGACACCCAGGTCGACTGCCCAGTCGACCTGGTCTGGGGGGTCGACTGCCCAGTCGACTCCCCAGTCGACCTGGGTCTGGGCGGGAAATTTCCCGCCCAGTCTGTTCAGCGTTTGAAATTCGGATTTTGAATTCGAATTAGAGCTGTTTTGAACTCTGAATATTTCTGAAACTTTGGAGGGCCATAACTTGGTCATACGGACTCCGATTCTCGCAAACTCGGACTCGTTTTCAAGGAGAATTTCGAGATGAACGCAATGGCGCAACCCGCTTTCCTTGATTCTTATTTTATATTTTAATTACACTTAGATTTGTAATTCTTAAGTTCATAGAAAATACGGGGTGTTACATTCTCCCCCCCCCTAAAGGATTTCGTCCCCGAAATCTTCAAGTTAAGAAGAATGTGTCCTAGCATCCAACATCCATCTACTCAATCATCTATCACTGGCGTCCATTGTCCTTAGAAACTTCTAATGTTGTATGAACATATGCAAAAGTGTGTGTATATGTTCCTTATCTAATGCAAAGATCAGGCGGTCCACTGATTCAGTTGACCTCCTTAATGCGAATTATGCCAGTGCCATGAGTCCAACATGTATGCAATTTTCCTACTCGATACATATCATTTCTATATGAGTGCACAACCACTCAGTCATATGCAACATCCATGTGCCGAGTCAATCATTTTGCATCCACAAAAATTGAAAATACTCACACATCCATATGCAGTATGAGAGTGTTTTCGAGCCGATCTAGTGCCTAGTGTGTGTATATGCATCCACGAGCAACCACTAGAAACCACTTGCATCGACTTGCAACCATCAAACATAACATGTCTCAAACACATGTTTACACCCATTAGTTTCTACCTAAAGTTCGAAGATTCGATCGATAGGATACAGTCGAATGATGGAAGCGAGTACAGATAAAACAAAAACTTGGTTCCCATTAGACATTGGTTGAGAGAATAATTCCACTAAGTATCAACCCCAAAGACCGAGATCAATATCTGATTGACACTCAGAGGATTACCCTCTTTAGACAATGTCAAAACTGGAAATCTTAACCTTATCAGAGATATTCAGATATTTACAGACTACTAGTATAGATCAGATTACCAAACGATTCTTAGAAAACTAAGCATGATAAAACCCATAATGTATGTGTCCTACTTGACGCCTAACATATATATCTCTCAAACCCTAATCTATCACAAACAGATTAGTCATAACCCCTATGGGGTTTGAGACTATAACCAGATCAGAAACAAGACTAGTATTAAAGTGCAGAGACTCGACTACAGAATCAGAATGCCATAATCGGAAAGAGTTCTAACTCAATAATCATATAAGGAAACTAAACTCTCTACGGAAATTTTCCTACTTATATCCTATCCACCAACTATGAGAGCATTCGCCGGCCTTCCCGAAGTAGGTCTTGTCCTCTGTCCTTGCCCCCGTTTCTTCGGGCAGTCCCTAGTGAAGTGTCCCATCTCACCACAGTTGAAGTGAGTGTCCTTCCTCTTTTGGCAATCCTTGTTCAGATGAGTCAAGATTCCATAAGTAAAGCACATTTCTCTTCCTTTATCATCAGATTTTTCTTCCTTCTTTTGTGTTTCCTTTTTGCCTACTTTGTGAACCAAGTCCATATCCATGAGTTTCTCATCCTTGGGTTGTGCTCCTTAGCCAAACTCCCTCATTCTCATCTTTACTATCCGTGTGTAACACGTTGACAAGTCCCTCGAAAGCGGCCTCCATCGCACGGAAAATCCTACAAAGCTCGAAAGAAACTTCGTCGTAGGTGAGACTACTGCGGCTACAGATGGAAGTCGGGCGCTTATTTGCCCTTTGACCGGTGTCGTAGTCTTATCAAGCCTACAGAACCATGCCGCGACGAGGTTACTTCCCAGAAAGCTGGGAGCCCCGGAGAAAGAAGGAAACAAAGATTCAAACAGAGGATCAAAAGATAGATATATGGCTTTTGGGGATTATGTTTTTCAAAAATAAGCTTTACTTTTGAAAATACTTCCTTTTTAAATCCTTTTTGAAAATAGTTTTCAAAACTTTTTATCAAATCTGGTAACCTTCAGCTCTAATACCAAGTGTAACACCCCACCTCCGTTAAGGTCACTCACAAAGGGAATGCCTTAACTTTGGTGGAGCATTTTAGTAAACAGAACAGAATATTACAAGACAGATAAACAATACTTGAAAAATTATAACTTTATTACAGCGGAAAAAAGAAATCAGTATGGTTACATCATTTCAAATCACAATATCAGAATTCAAGTACAAAATATCAGTCTTGTACAAAAGCCTTCAGAATGCATAGTTTAAAATCATAATCCCCACAGAAGAAGACAAGCCATACTTTAAGCACTTCAAGCGGAAGAAATCTGGATCAAGCTAGAGTACTCCCTTCTACAAAACCTGGGGGGAAACGAAAGAAAGGAGGCGAAACAACAAGGGTCAGACAAAAAGTCTGGCAAGTCCAGTGATTTTCAGTTATGAACAGATAATAATAACATGACATGAAAATAAAACTGGATGAGAGATAACTGTAACAGGTGTAGCAGATATAACAGAAGAACAGAATGATATAAGCTATTGCTTTACACTTCTCTGCACTAATACTAGTATAACAGAATTAGGTGTCACCCTTATGACTAAACTGAAATAGAAACGGGTACAGAATAATTTCCACAGAAGAGAATGCTAGTAATGGGCCTTTACCATCCCAACAGAAACAGACAGAAGCAGAATGCTGATAATGGGCCTTTACCACCCGAACAGAAACAGATAGAAACAGAATATTAATAATGGGCCTTTACCACCCGAACAGAAACAGTCAGATTAATCCCTATGGAAACAGAATGTAAAATTAGGTGTACACTAGTAATTGGGCCTTTACCACCCGAACAGACGGTACCACGCGGAAACAGACGGGTGTTGCCACCCAACAGAAACAGACGGTACCAACAGAAACAGACAGAACTTAGTGTACCCTAAAACCCTACCCCAAGTGATCGGCTCCCTAAACATAAATACCCTGTGTCGGCCCCACACCCCACAGAAGGGTGTATCACTCCCTAAAGTGACAACCAATTGGCACTGACCTATTTACAGATGTCACGGCGTCTTACATCCACAGAGGCAGGCCGGGATCCATGCACGCACATGACCCAGTTGGAACGCACCATCAACACCCTCGCCATTATCAGAATGAACCACTTATAATTAGTTCAGTAAGCGTGCACGGACCCTACCTACTGTTGGGTCAAAGTTTTGATACCAGAAAGGGTTACTGACTAATATGGGTCCCAAACAACAGATGACACAAGTAAATTCCCTCCTAACCTTGTGTCCCCAGACTAACAGATTTCAGATTAACTTGTTTACAAGTTCAGACATACAGAGATCAGATTTACTAGTTCACAGATTAGACAAGTTTTCAGACCAACGGATCAGATATACAGATTTAACAGACTTACAGATTAACCGGTTACAAATTCACCGATTACAGATTAACAGACTTACAGATTGTCTAACTTTGTATTGGGCCTACAGATTCATGAAACGGGTTTATTAATTTCATCAGTCTAGTTGGTTTAACCCTATCCACCCAACACGTTTTAGACATCATATTTATCCCAGATTTTCATTAATTAAATATTAATGCCCAGACCTCTCACATTAGACTGACAGTTTGTGGCTACTGGTTAGGCCGGTTGGTTCCGGGCAGGTTTCTGCCACAAACTGAGTCTAACCTCGGGTTTCAAGCACGTTATGACTAACTTCTCACATTAGACCCTATTGTTTGAGGCCACTGGATGTGCCGGGCGGTTTCGGGCAGAATTACGCCGCAAACTCATTCTAACCTCGAGTTAGCCATGTTCATCTTTGCGGCCAATTAATTAATAATTTACCATTTATGCCCATGCCTAATATACATGTCAATTATTCATAACTATAGCCAATTCAGATTATGTCAATAACAGACTAATTATATCAACTCAACAGATATAGCAGATAACATATTTTGCAGATTAGGCGACTTAACGGATTCAGCAGATTAAGCAAACTAGCAGATTTAGCAGATAACAGATTAGGCATCTCAACAGATTTAGCAGTTTAGGCATCTCAACAGATTTAGCAGTTTAGGCATCTCAACGGATTTAGTTTAGCAGATTTGGCATTTTCAACAGACTTAGCAGATGACAGATTTAGCAGATTTAATATTTCTAAAGGTTCTATTTACATGCCTTGCTTAATCATAAATTAGGCCTAAATAATTATCATGATTCACAATATGATCATATACCCCATGTTTGCATAAATTTACATAACACAGAATATGGACATAATTTACCATATAATATATGTTCCCATTTTGGTTAAACTAGCATTGTACAGCAGATTCATCTATAAATTATGCCAAATATTACAATGCATGCCATATATCCAAAAATCCCTATTTAGGTGTATTCACACTTAATAGTCCTCAAATCTTATTATAGATTTTAATTTCTACACCTAAGTCACATATCTTCCCCTTCTTAAAATGTGCCACAAATCTAGGTTTTAATCATGTATCGTATTCTTAAAATCAGATATTGAATTATGTCCCCAAATCACAGATTATCATACATAGCTTGCTCAGATCCAGATCTAGTTTACAACATGTAATATGTATCTAAACTAATTACATGCCTACGGTCAAATTTATGCCCCAATTCCTAAGTCATATGTCCAATGTAAATTTTATGCCTCTACTTCTCAAGTCGTATGTTCAATATTCTTCATGCCACAAAACTCAAGTCATAGGTTCAATTATATGCCTTAGATTTATGTCCTAAGTTCCAAGTTCAACCTATGTTCTTTCCTCAAATAAGTCACATATCGGTCATGCCCATTTTATGCATTATTCATTTTATTGTCCCCAATATTTTAGCGTATGTTAATCTCTTATGAGATTAGCTCAGGCTCGTGGTAGCCTAGCTATAGAACATAAAGCAGAAAGAAATAAAGAATAAGGTAGATCTAAACAGAACAGACATAATCTAAGATTCAGATTTACAATTCATGTCACAATCAGAATTAAAGTTTATATCGGAAAATAACTGTACTTGCCTTGATTGGATTCTAAAAGAAAGATAGTTGTAGCGACGTTAGTTGATCTTCTTTAACCGTTGTTGAAGTTTCAAGCTTAAATTGAGTTGCTTAGGTTGATGTTGATTAGCTTCTAGTTTTGATTCCAGCAGAGTAGTGATGCCATTTTTATTTTTATTTAGAACAGAGGCAGAGTAGAAGCAGAATAGAATTGTGTGTAGAGAAGGCTAGGTTTGGGGCTATTTAAATAGGTTTAGGCAGATGAATCTGGACAAAAATCGGACTGGAAACATCAGAACGAATACTGACCCAAAAATGGGCTCGGGGACCAGGTCGACACCCAGGTCGACTGCCCAGTCGACCTGGTCTGGGGGGTCGACTGCCCAGTCGACTTCCCAGTCGACCTGGGTCTGGGCAGGAAATTTCCCGCCCAGTCTGTTCTGCATTTGAAATTCGAATTTTGAATTCGAATTCGAGCTGTTTTGAACTCTGAATATTTCTGAAACTTTGGAGGGCCATAACTTGGTCATACGGACTCCGATTCTCGCAAACTCGGACTCGTTTTCAAGCAGAATTTCGAGACGAACGCAATGGCGCAACCCGCTTTCCCTGATTCTTATTTTATATTTTAATTACACTTAGATTTGTAATTCTTAAGTTCACAGAAAATACGGGGTGTTACAGCACCCGTCGTCCATAGACCATGGATGGCTTGTATGTTTGATTGTTTGTTGTGATGAAAATTGATTGTGTGATGTGAAATGAAATAAAATATTTATATAGTTAAAAATGTTTTATCGTTAAAAATATAATTTTTAATGTGAATGTGAACAAATAAATATTTATTTACAAACCGGACGGTTTGTTTATATACACTGATTTGACTGATATTGATTAGGACGATAAATTTTACACATCGCCCAACTGCACAAATAATATTCAGTGTTTGTGGATTGAAACCCCACACGGGTGTTGGGATGATATTTGGCGTACACTAATCCCAATTATTTAGTTATATGTTGATCTATTGGTCGACAGACTGTGTAAGCGTTAATTATTTATGTTTGATGCTTATGCAGTTGTGTGGTGCACTTTGGATGATGGTTGGTTATTTATCGTTGCTATTTTATACATGTTGTATGGAACCCATATAATTAACATTATATGGTAATTAATTGGGCCTCATTCCAATTTGGAAAATAAAGAATATTATAAAATAAAGATTTACGTGTTGACGATACTCATTTGTTGAGATTAGTCATGTGTTGAAAGGAATATAGATTCATGTGTTGAACGAAATATTTTAACAATAAAATTTACATCTTTATCATATATAAAATTAGAAACTAACTGAAAAATAGATAAGAAGGATGTTCTCCTGGGTATTGATCTGATGTTGGTTTCGGCCTTCGGGGTTAATACTTAGGGAATCGTTCTCTTACTAATTTTAGTTTGGAGTCTGATTATAAATTAAACGATAGAAATCGTAATTTTTTAAAATATATTAAATAAGAAAAATAGTCACGTGTTGATAGTACTCATTTGTTGAGATTAGTCACGTGTTGAAAGAAATATAGATTCATGTGTTGAATAGAATAAATATTCATTTGTTGAATAGAATAACGAAGTTATTGAAAAATATAAAGCCGTGTTGATTAGAGATGCGCTATTTTGACGCGAACGATATTTATATCGATTATATTCGTTTTCATAATGAATATTGAAAAGAGATTTAAAAATTGAATATTTAGAAAATGAATTTGAATTGAATTGAATATAAAATGAATTCAAATTGAATATTAGAACAGGTAAAATAATGTCTAGCATTATCCCTCTCCTGATCACTACAACAAAATGACCCTATTACAACGGTGGAACACCGTTGTAATATACATTTTACAACGGTGGACAAACCGTCGTGTATTAAGAAGTTGTAATAGACTAATATCTTTTACAACTTTTTTGCACTGTTGCACCACGGTTGTAATATGTATATTTTACAACTTCTTCCCACCGTTGTAATAAACTTTATTACAACAGTTTTGCACCGTTGTAATAAAATCTACTACAACTGTTATGCACCGTTGTGATTGACATTTGTGTTTTAAAAAAAATACACATCTTTTGCAACTAAAAAGAACATTACATTAAATATAGCAATACTCCATAAACAAATCCGATATTACAGTTATTTGCAAACTAATTTATTAAAATACTCAAATATTCAGTATTACAAACAATAAGTTTTAGACAACACCATTGTATTACAAACAATAATTCAAAATCTTCAACAAGCGCTACGATTTTTATAAGAACCGGAAATTTACATGATCCTTTGGCTTGTGAGACCTTCATACTCAACTTGTAATGCTTGTGGAAGATTAAAGTGATACAATGTAACATGAGGCTCAATACCTGCAAGTATTGAATCTCTTATTCTAATTTACAAATTTCAAAGAGACTGGATTACTTGAAAATTCCAGCCGTTAATACCATAGCTAACAAGTGCATCAGTCAGATCGTTGTAGTATCGTAAACCTTTGGGATTTACACCCTCTTCCATCTGCAAAAAGCATATTTATTACTATTGATTTTTGATGTTAATGTTTACTATTTTTGTCCAGATAAAAATGAAACCATACTTTTTACTGTCTAGACGCACATCTATACTTTTTACTGTACTCACACTGTGAGGCAAAGTGGACACATACATGCATTAATTTGTACTCTATTCCCATTTTGGCAACACAGCAATACACATATTATACCCTATTATGCGACAGTCAAAACAGTCTAAATACATAAGTTTTAGTCCTCACCAATTTGACAAAACACAAAATTGATTATTTACTTTTACACAACTGAATACATGCAAACATTTAAATCAATTTACAACTTAGAAATATACAAGATTTTCCACCGACTTAGTTACTTTGTAACTTACAAAACAGTCTACAACAATACATATAATACTCAGAAAACACATAAAAATACACCGTAACAATCTTAATGACTACCAGTGTTTTTGCTATATACATTTTATTTCCTAACTGAATTCATACAAAACTTTAAGTGCATCTAGTACTGCATCTACAGTCCGATGTTAGCCCATTTTACAGCCAAAATGAGCATCCCTACCTGTAAACAATACCCGGACTGTCTCGTCTGAATGAGACACCCCAGAGATTGCGTGGGCAATCAACAAGGTCAGACATAACACGTCTGATATGAGTGTATTTCATAGTGTATGGTGTTCAGAGTGTACTGTTAATATTTTAAAGTTTAATTCGAACCATTCTAAATAAACATGTTAAGACTTACTACACAGTGTTATAACAGGTTAAGTGTTCACTTATAATATGCATGTACATGAAATTAACTAAACAAATGCATAACATGACATATTCATTTACAAAATATGCATATGCATTGAAATTGACTAAACAATGTGTATCAGGTTATCAACACAGTAAAGGTAGCTTGTGATTAACCAACATATTTGCAATCACCAATAGTGTTTACTTCATATCAGTCATATTACGAATGTATCCAAGTCATTTTATATATCATATCATTTAAACAACTTCATACTTAAATCCGAAGTCGGTCCAAGCTGCACAACAAAACATTCATGTTGAAGCCAAGCATCCAAACCCAAACATACATTAACGACCAATCATTTTTAGTTTATCTTATATTTATACTGGTTTCATATCAATTTATAGGTACTCTGCCCATGTATCTATATGTACCAAATCAATAGGTCACCATTTCACCAGCTGTAACATGAATACTGTCAAACACTTATATTAGTTTCTAATGATCAAACCTATTTCTTATATGTGATATTCTATCATACATATATATATATTTCAATGCACATATATACATCCACTTGGTTACAAAGTCATCTTGCAGATCATTTCTAAAATATACATTATCATGCATATATACATATAGTTTTTCGTTCAGTCTACATCTGGTCTTTCTAATGTATATATGTATATGCACTTTCCTGCATATATTCATACGTATTTGATTCCAGAACCCCATATGTATTAACATTAGTTGACATAAGTATACCCCAGATGAGCCACCAAAACCAGGCATCCAATATGAACACACATCACAAATATTTGCACATTATTCAATGGATCCCGTAAACCATGAATAAAAACATAATTCAAACATATACCAAATTATATCTCACTAGTAAGCATGCAAATCAAAATTATAACACAGCAGTAACCGATCCTTTTAATTTAATCCGGTCTATCATAATGTTCAGCTAAATATGGGATTTCATGACATAACCCACAGTAGCCCCATTTTGGAAATCTCGCTCGACTTATGGTATCGTTTTTATTGAATACTTACTTCACTAATATTCATCAGATTCATAAGTGGGGTATGTTCTAATCAGGGTTATTACGGGACATGTAAACATTATGCCGCAGCAGTATTATTATGCAGATAAATAAACATGTTATCCAAACCAAAATAGCATTCATCCACGGAAATCACCCAAAAGCAACACATAAATCACGTAACCAATATATATTTACTCAGGATAATCGTGCAGTGAAACGAATAGGTGAAAATAGCTGCCTATAAAAAGGACTTATTGCCGAAAAAGAGAAAATACACTCATCGACGATTTTATTCACAATTTCATACTTCTAGATCTCGATCTTGGCCTTCGAATCCCTTAGATACTGAGACGACCCCATTTCCCGTTTTTACGGAGACAAGGGTTATCTTTGGAATATAACACAGAAATAGATAATAGAAGACCAGAATTAAATAAATACACCAGATAATGAACAATAGAATATACTGGATAAAAGTAATCATCAGAGTTACACAGTATACAGGATCTTACTTAGTACAAATACAGTTCAGCTATACATAAATGTCTACAGCGGAAAACAAACAAAATATGTACAATAGGAGCTGAACAGCATAAAAAGAGATAAATGATAGAATCCATCTTCAGCTCCAGCTATCCAGAAAGAACCAGCTAAACCTGAGTACAAGGTTGCCCGTGTAGAAAAAGGGGCACCCGAGTTTGAAAGTCAAACAAACTACGAGTCAGTCATGGGACTGGTATGAGAAATCTACTCAACACATATATATAATTTGGCTAATCACAGGACCACGCCACTTTCGTGGAACGGGTTTACTCCATTGGATTGCCAGTGCTTTAAAACAAATCTTTCTTTTAAACAACGCAATGTATTTTATAAAAATGAAGCCATTATAAGACTCAGTTCCCATCACACAATGCAACGCAAACCGGAGGATAGAGTTTTTACCTTATAACGGCCAAAATATGATTGATACGAATAAAGCAAAAGCATTTGATATTATTACTAGTGTTTATATGTTTCAAAAACAATTTGAATCATAACTATCAATCATAGGCGGCATGGGTACCATATATCATGTCGCCATATATATATACAATCAAAACCGCACGATGTCGTATTTGGAAATTGGATTTCCGTCATGAACCAAGGAAAAAGATAGTCCTTACCGACTTCGAGACAATCTAGCTCATGTCTCCGGAACAGCCGCAACTGCCCATTGGATCGTCAGGGCCGGTCCACCGATGTGGATTATTATGCCTGAACACTACGTCTCCCCGCCCTTTGGGGCGTAAACGAGCCAACGAATGACTCCATCGGACCCGGATCGTCCGATCAAACCGAGGCACCTCGCAACAGCAACAACCACATAGGTGAAAAGTATATAAATGTCAGGGCTGGTAGGTCACTAACACCACCCTAGCTAGAAAGAAACGCAGGCCTTCCCTGATGACCTCTCCCGTTTCTGGTTCATACCGGGGTGTGAGGCTTGCGATTTTATGTTATACACAAAGCTACGCCACACAGGCGGTGCTTTGATCATCACCACAAGGCTTTGCTTTTCAACAGAAGCCCTGATCACTGCATCTTAGCATGCCACACAGGCAATTCATGCCATGCGACTGATGTCCATCGATATACAACCTCTGAGCTCGTGCGTCACAGAGAAGGGCGTTAAGCAAAAGAATAAATTCTCCGCCCCCAAACAGATGTATATTTGATAGAGATCAATCAATCACGGAATAAAATCCAATGTCAGACACACAGTCCATTTACAAGTCCGTTCCGGGTCTGAACGAAACCGGAGGCACTAAATACCTCGCAAACCCATCGATCACCACGTACGTCTGGAC
The DNA here is from genome assembly GCA_030737875.1 of Allium sativum. NCBI lineage: Eukaryota > Viridiplantae > Streptophyta > Magnoliopsida > Asparagales > Amaryllidaceae > Allium > Allium sativum. The sequence continues at coordinate 214,477,293 of CM060916.1, read as the reverse complement.
GATCACCACTCATTATCCATATTTCGGGATGCCTCCCAATCAGGACCTCGGTTACCATCCAAACGAGGTGAAGATCTCCGGTCTTCGACCACCGTCTTCATCTTCGAATTTCAATCGTCGGTCAATTATTCGAAATGAGAATTAACTCGGCCTTTTCAAATAATTCACGTATATTTAGAATTTCAAATCAATTTATTTCAAAGGTTAAATTATTCGACAACACCAATATTGTTCTTTAATGTAATTTTCACACCAAACACATTCAACCATCAAATACAACATAAATCGAGCAAATTCATTTTATTTCCACTCCATATTGTTTATGGTACTTTATAATGATTTATCGCTATTTTTATTTATTTTAAAATAGCCCATTTTTACAAAACGACGCTTCGGGCCATAACGCGGCCGTGGCGCTGTTTTTCTTCAGATTTGATTTACACTTATCTAAAAATATAACCGTTGGATCTTCACAAAATTTACATCATTAGAAAGGTCTTTTCAAAATGAATCCAACGGTTCTAGTTTCGGGAAATTCCGACGGTTGGATCTCCCGGTACAATCGTTTGAAGTTTTGATTTCAAAATACGAACTGCACGGCCTTGTTTCGTTTTAATTTTATTTATATTTATATAAATATAGTTCCTTCAATGATTTCAATATCGTTTTCACTTCAAATATTTCACTAACGCCTTAAAATTTGGGAAAATTTCGCCATAACCTCCCCTGCACCGGGAGCATCGGGAAATCTCAAATAGCTTCCCCGGTCCTTCTAATCTCAAAAAGAAAAAGAAAACGCCAAGCGGCTAGCCAACAGGCTCATAAAATCATCACCCAAACAAAACAGTAAATGTGTACCTATTTGTCGGGCACAAAATTTTATTCCTCTTCTCTAGCCCCTTCGCTATAACCTGTTCAATAAATATGCATGTACATATATATAATTCTTATCACTTATCATTTTCTATTCAACGTCATATCCGATTTCTTTTAGTTTAAAAACACCATTCATTCTAATGTTGCATGTATAGGCACAAATCATATCATTAGCTAATTAATGAATATTTCAACTCACATATATTTATTTGAACTAGTGGCTATTTTTAACACTTCTCATTTCAACGATTCATGCATATAATAGAAATGTGATTTTTATTGTAAAACAATTCATTTCAAAACACTATTATTTTATATAGTTTATATAGGTGATAAAAAGGTGATTTTTATTATGAAACAATTTATTTCAAAATAGGGATACCATTCAACACATGAATTTCAATTCGACGAATGAATATCGATTCAACACATGAAGGTTTTCTATAATTTCTATATATAGATAAAAATATGATTTTTATATTTAAAGCATGAATACCATTCAACACATGAATATCAATCAACGAATGAATATCAATTCAACACATGAAGGGTTTCTATTCAATGAATAAATATAGTTTTAGCAAATGAAAATAATTCAAACACATAAATATTATTCAAAATTTCGGCAGCATAACGGCAGGGTAGTTAAAACCGGGACCGTCCCTAGTACGGCTCCTCGCTTTACCTTAAAACCTCGCGGTTTTTGATAATGGGGATCATGCATCTAGTTCGCACGCAGGCGACATGTATATATTTATTTCATTTCCACAAACTAATCCTATGCGGTTTCAACCAAATATTTCTCAACCACAAACGGGTATTTTTCAACCACAATCAATCAATATCAACCACAAATAATCCCAAACAGCCATTCGTTATCAATCAATTTTCACACAATTTCAACCAATAAATATCGTCCATGGTTTGTGGACGAGGGGCGTATATATATATATATTTATATATAGCAATTCACTTTTATTTCGACACATATATATTTATTACAACGCATATATAACTTATACATCGAACGTACAACTTATACAACGCTTATACAAGAGGTGTACAACACTAATATAACTCATACATCGACTATACAATTTATACATCGTCGTTTTCCATATTGTTTTTAAATTAGAAATCTCACATTGGGTTCCACTCCACCAAAAATAGCCGAAGGCTCAGAAAAATATGCGGTCTCTTCTAAAATGTAGAAGGCGTCCACACGGTCACGATGTTTCCTGTTTCATAGAATTTCGTTAACATAGCAAAAAGATATGATTTTTCAAAGTTTGCAACGGTTTTAAACTGTCGAAATCTGTTAAATAATTAACAACCGTATACCTTTCTGAAGTGTTCAAAACTAGGTCACGCGATTTCGTGAAATCCGTGAATCAATAGCTCGATCGGCCTACGCAGTGTCGAAGGGGAAGGAGAGAGCTTTCAGCGCAGGGGGGTGCGGTGGCGTTCGATCGCCTGAGGCAGTGGCGGCGGCGGCTTGAATGCGCTAACTTCCCGACGTCCGTTCTCCCTAACCACGCAATGAAAAAATCCAAACCTTATATGGATTTGAAGATCTCTCCTAGCTCTACAAAATCTTCAACTGGAGGAGGGACTGATTTTGCTTGTAGAGGGAGAAAATGAAGAGAGAAGGAATCGAACGTTTTCCGCCTTCGGTCGAACTTCGGGGAGAGAGAAAATAGAATTTCTGGCCAATGAATTTTTTTTGTTTATTTATATATTTTTAAAAATCCGAAAATACCCTCTTTCACACACGAACACCAATTCAAACCCAACGACTGTCGTCCCTAGCGTTTTACCCCCATTCCGAACACAATGGGATATGTTTCGTGGGCCCATTCAGCTGTTTCAGTCAGTTTCCCTTCAAATTAAAATATAAGACATTCAATATTTGTTTTGAACGTACATTTCAATTTGCCAGGGCCACAAACTGATTCGAAAAATTCCAGAAAAATAAATCTAGCTATGTTTTGACGATACGGCCCCAACAAAACTAGTTTCATCGAATTCTGAGACAGTTTGCAAAAAGGCCCATTTTTGGTCGATCCAATTTAACTGTAATTGACCAAAACACATTTTCCTTTTCCACGCTCACATACTAGCTTCAAAAATTATGAAATTTGAAACCTAGCAATAACTTCCCATCCCAGATCCAACAAAAGTGGTTTCGTCGAATTCCAAGGTCGTATGCAAAATGGCCATTTTCACGGGCTATATAAATTCCATAGCGACCGTTCTGAAAATTCATTCGGCCATAACTTTTGCTTTCCGCTATGAAAATTCGATTTTTCAGATTCGTTAGAAAGGTATTCACTAACAGATTTAAATATTTTTGGTTTCACTAAAATCCGGATTGTTTTGCACCCGGTATAGTCCGACAAAGTTTAAATTCAATTTTTGAAACTGCAGCGCCTTTTCAAGCCTTGTTTATAATTATAATAAATTATATTCGTTTTCAATTGTCGATTCAACTCACTTTTCATTGCCATTATTTAAAATATTTATTTTAAATATTTAAAATCCATTATTTTAGCCAATTTAAAATTTTTAAATTGGTTCAGATTTTCTGGGTCGTTACAATCTCCCCCACTTAAAACTTTTCGTCCCCGAAAAGGAACAAAGTCGAAAGTGGTTTGATAAATCTACAATCACACAACCAACAAATTTGTTTTTTTTTCCTACCAAAAATATACTAATCAAATCCTATATTCCCTTAAAAATCATTCAGAGTATAGAATAAATAGTGCACATCCATGGGAAGAAAATAGCAACAGAATAGAGATTTAAATGGTAATGCAAAGTAGGGTTAATGTACCTTGCACCAGAGTCAATCAGAGATATCTACTCGGCATCTAGGATAAGCTTTCTGAATGCTCTCCTCAGTTTCCCAAGTACAATCTCGCGGATCTCCACTCCATTGCACTTTGACTAAGTGAACCTTCTTGTTCCTCAGCTCTTTGGTTTCTTTGCCGATAATCTTTAGCGGCTCTCTTCTCACAGCTAATTCTGGAGTAATTTCAACATCCTGTTGAGCTGCTTCTTCCACGATCAAGTCTGGATCATGAACGTGTTTTCGAAGTTGAGATATATGAAATACATCATGAACTCCAGGCAACCAGTCAGGCAATTTGACCCTATAAGCGAGAGTTCCAATCCGCTCCAGAATAGGAAACGAGCCAATGAATAAATCTCAGATTCTTCCGCTTTGGATCTTGAATCAGGTGAGGAGCAAAGTGAGCTAGTTCATTGAATTTCTTATGATATTCTGGGATGGTCATATCACCTTGTATCAAATAAGAAAATTCATCACATAATCTCTCGGTTGCTTCGGGAGGAGTAAATCTTTCTAGGAAAATCACTTTGAATCTGTCCCAGGTGATATCACCTTCTGGATTATCTTTGATGATCGTTTCCCACCAGATTAAAGCTTCTTCGTTTAGCGCCCAAGATGCTACTAGCCTTTTCTGGTCATCCCTCAGCTGGATACGCTCAAAAATTCTTTCTGCAGAACTCACCCAAGCTTGAGTCTGAATTATAGATTCATTGCCCGAGAAAGGTTTTCCACCCAGATTTCTATATTTCATAAATAGAGCTTCTATATCCGGGTCAGTATTATTTCTTCTGTTTCTGGCACTCATTTTCTAGTTCTTCTACAAATAGCAGATCAAGTGTCAGGTCAACAGGAAAGATATTTCAAAATATAGAGACAAATACTTGAATGTAAATGTGTCTATCCAGGTGTTATTTCATTCTGCTACTCATACTAGGATATTACTGATCCTATCTGTATAGAGTTACCCGTCCTAGAACACTACTGGTTCTATTTCTGACGAGTTCGTTCAAATGTTATATTCCAGAACTAAGCTTAACCAAAGCTCGGATACCACGTTGAGACGACCCCATTTCCCGTTTTTACGGAGACAAGGGTTATCTTTAGAATATAACACAGAAACAGATAATAGCAGACCAGAATTAAATAAATACACCAGATAATGAACAATAGAATATACTGGATAAAAGTAATCATCAGAGTTACACAGTATACAGGATCTTACTTAGTACAAATACAGTTCAGCTATACATAAATGTCTACAGCGGAAAACAAACAAAATATGTACAATAGGAGCTGAACAGCATAAAAAGAGATAAATGATAGAATCCATCTTCAGCTCCAGCTATCCAGAAAGAACCAGCTAAACCTGAGTACAAGGCTGCCCGTGTAGAAAAAGGGGCACCCGAGTTTGAAAGTCAAACAAACTACGAGTCAGTCATGGGACTGGTATGAGAAATCTACTCAATACATATATATAATTTGGCTAATCACAGGACCACGCCACTTTCGTGGAACGGGTTTACTCCATTGGATTGCCAGTGCTTTAAAACAAATCTTTCTTTTAAACAACGCAATGTATTTTATAAAAATGAAGCCATTATAAGACTCAGTTCCCATCACACAATGCAACGCAAACCGGAGGATAGAGTTTTTACCTTATAACGGCCAAAATATGATTGATACGAATAAAGCAAAAGCATTTGATATTATTACTAGTGTTTATATGTTTCAAAAACAATTTGAATCATAACTATCAATCATAGGCGGCATGGGTACCATATATCATGTCGCCATATATATATATACAATCAAAACCGCACGATGTCGTATTTGGAAATTGGATTTCCGTCATGAACCAAGGCAAAAGATAGTCCTTACCGACTTCGAGACAATCTAGCCCATGTCTCCGGAACAGCCGCAACTGCCCCTTGGATCGTCAGGGCCGGTCCACCGATGTGGATTATTATGCCTGAACAATACGTCTCCCCGCCCTTTGGGGCGTAAACGAGCCAACGAATGACTCCATCGGACCCGGATCGTCCGATCAAACCGAGGCGCCTCGCAACAGCAACAACCACATAGGTGAAAAGTATATAAATGTCAGGGCTGGTAGGTCACTGACACCACCCTAGCTAGAAAGAAACGCAGGCCCTCCCTGATGTCCTCTCCCGTTTCTGGTTCATACCGGGGTGTGAGGCTCGCGATTTTACGTTATACACAAAGCTACGCCACACAGGCGGTGCTTTGATCATCACCACAAGGCTTTGCTTTTCAACAGAAGCCCTGATCACTGCATCTTAGCATGCCACACAGGCAATTCATGCCATGCGACTGATGTCCATCGATATACAACCTCTGAGCTCGTGCGTCACATAGAAGGGCGTTAAGCAAAAGAATAAATTCTCCGCCGCCAAACAGATGTATATTTGATAGAGATCAATCAATCACGGAATAAAATCCAATGTCAGACACACAGTCCATTTACAAGTCCGTTCTAGGTCTGAACGAAACCGGAGGCACTAAATACCTCGCAAACCCATCGATCACCACGTACGTCTGGACAATCACCACTCATTATCCATATTTCGGGATGCCTCCCAATAAGGACCTCGGTTACCATCCAAACGAGGTGAAGATCTCCGGTCTTCGACCACCGTCTTCATCTTCGAATTTCAATCGTCGGTCAATTATTCAAAATGAGAATTAACTCGGCCTTTTCAAATAATTCACGTATATTTAGAATTTCAAATCAATTTATTTCAAAGGTTAAATTATTCGACAACACCAATATTGTTCTTTAATGTAATTTTCACACCAAACACATTCAACCATCAAATACAACATAAATCGAGCAAATTCATTTTATTTCCACTCCATATTGTTTATGGTACTTTATAATGATTTATCGCTATTTTTATTTATTTTAAAATAGCCCATTTATTCAAAACGACGCTTCGGGCCATAACGCGGCCGTGGCGCTGTTTTTCATCAGATTGGATTTACACATATCTGAAAATATAACCGTTGGATCTTCACAAAATTTACATCATTAGAAAGGTCTTTTCAAAACGAATCCAACGGTTCCAGTTTCGGGAAATTCCGACGGTCGGATCTCCCGGTACAATCGTTTGAAGTTTCGATTTCAAAATATGAATTGCACGGCCTCGTTTCGTTTTAATTTTATTTATATTTATATATTTATATAAATATAGTTCCTTCAATGATTTCAATATCGTTTTCACTTCAAATATTTCACTAACGCCTTAAAATTTTGGAAAATTTCGCCATAACCTCCCCTGCACCGGGAGCATCGGGAAATCTCAAATAGCTTCCCCGGTCCTTCTAATCTCAAAAAGAAAAAGAAAAAGCCAAGCGGCTAGCCAAGCGGCTAGCCAACAGGCTCATAAAATCATCACCCAAACAAAACAGTAAATGTGTACCTATTTGTCGGGCACAAAATTTTATTCATCTTCTCTAGCCCCTTCGCTATAACCTGTTCAATAAATATGCATGTACATATATATAATTCTTATCACTTATCATTTTCTATTCAACTTCATATCCGATTTCTTTTAGTTTAAAAACACCATTCATTCTAATGTTGCATGTATAGGCACAAATCATATCATTAGCTAATTAATGAATATTTCAACTCACATATATTTATTTGAACGAGTGGCTATTTTTAACACTTCTCATTTCAACGATTCATGCATATAATAGAAATATGATTTTTATTGTAAAACAATTCATTTCAAAACACTATTATTTTATATAGTTTATATAGGTGATAAAAAGGTGATTTTTATTATGAAACAATTTATTTCAAAATAGGGATACTATTCAACACATGAATTTCAATTCGACGAATGAATATCGATTCAACACATGAAGGTTTTCTATAATTTCTATATATGGATAAAAATATGATTTTTATATTTAAAGCATGAATACCATTCAACACATGAATATCAATCAACGAATGAATATCAATTCAACACATGAAGGGTTTCTATTCAATGAATAAATATAGTTTTAGCAAATGAAAATAATTCAAACACATAAATATTATTCAAAATTTCGGCAGCATAACGGCAGGGTAGTTAAAACCGGGACCGTCCCTAGTACGGCTCCTCGCTCTACCTTAAAACCTCGTAGTTTTTGACAATGGGGATCATGCATCTAGTTCGCACGCAGGCGGCATGTATATATTTATTTCATTTCCACAAACTAATCCTATGTGGTTTCAACCAAATATTTCTCAACCACAAACGGGTATTTTTCAACCACAATCAATCAATATCAACCACAAATAATCCCAAACAGCCATTCGTTATCAATCAATTTTCACACAATTTCAACCAATAAATATCGTCCATGGTTTGTGGACGAGGGGCGTATATATATATATATATTTATATATAGCAATTCACTTTTATTTCAACACATATATATTTATTACAACGCATATATAACTTATACATCGAACGTACAACTTATACAATGCTTATACAAGAGGTGTACAACGCTAATATAACTCATACATCGACTATATAATTTATACATCGTCGTTTTCCATATTGTTTTTAAATTAGAAATCTCACATTGGGTTCCACTCCACCAAAAATAGCCGAAGGCTCAGAAAAATATGCGGTCTCTTCTAAAATGTAGAAGGCGTCCACACGGTCACGATGTTTCCTGTTTCATCGAATTTTGTTAACATAGCAAAAGGATATGATTTTTCAAAGTTTGCAACGGTTTTAAACTGTCGAAATCTGTTAAATAATTGACAACCGTATACCTTTCTGAAGTGTTCAAAACTAGGTCACGCGATTTCGTGAAATCTGTGAATCAATAGCTCGATCGGCCTACGCAGTGTCGAGGGGGAAGGAGAGAGCTTTCAGCGCAGGGGGGTGCGGTGGCGTTCGATCTCCTGAGGCGGTGGCGGCGGCGGCTTGAACGCGCTAACTTCCCGACGTCCGTTCTCCCAAACCACGCAATGAAAAAATCCAAACCTTATATGGATTTGAAGATCTCTCCTAGCTCTACAAAATCTTCAACTGGAGGAGGGACTGATTTTGCTTGTAGAGGGAGAAAATGAAGAGAGAAGGAATCGAACGTTTTCCGCCTTCGGTCGAACTTCGGGGAGAGAGAAAATAGAATTTCTGGCCAATGAATTTTTTTTGTTTATTTATATATTTTTAAAAATCCGAAAATACCCTCTTTCACACACGAACACCAATTCAAACCCAACGACTGTCGTCCCTAGCATTTTACCCCCATTCCAAACACAATGGGATATGTTTCGTGGGCCCATTCAGCTGTTTCAGTCAGTTTTCCTTCAAATTAAAATATAAGACATTCAATATTTGTTTTGAACGTACATTTCAATTTGCCAGGGCCACAAACTGATTCGAAAAATTCCAGAAAAATAAATCTAGCTATGTTTTGACGATACGGTCCCAACAAAACTAGTTTCGTCGAATTCTGAGACCGTTTGCAAAAAGGCCCATTTTTGGTCGATCCAATTTAAGTGTAATTGACCAAAACACATTTTCCTTTGCCACGCTCACATACTAGCTTCAAAAATTATGAAATTTGAAACCTAGCAATAACTTCCCATCCCGGATCCAACAAAAGTGGTTTCATCGAATTCCGAGGTAGTATGCAAAATGGCCATTTTCACGGGCTATATAAATTCCATAGCGACCGTTCTGAAAATTCATTCGGCCATAACTTTTGCTTTCCGCTATGAAAATTCGATTTTTCAGATTCGTTAGAAAGGTATTCACTAACAGATTTAAATATTTTTGGTTTCACTAAAATCCGGATTGTTTTGCACCCGGTACAGTCCGACAAAGTTTAAATTCAATTTTTCAAACTGCAGCGCCTTTCCAAGCCTTGTTTATAATTATAATAAATTATATTCGTTTTCAATTGTCGATTCAACTCACTTTTCATTGCCATTATTTAAAATATTTATTTTAAATATTTAAAATCCATTATTTTAGCCAATTTAAAAAATTTTAATTGGTTCAGATTTTCTGGGTCGTTACAGATACGTTGCTGCATCACCACTAGAACCCGTCTCCTTCACGTATCCACCATCGCTTTGGTGCGAGATGATCAATTGCTGATTTTCCCCAATTTTGTTTCTAGGGCTTTCGCCATTTTTTTAAAGTTTCCTTTTTTTAGAACGAGAGAATGAAATGGAAACCGACGGCCTATTTTCTTTTATTTACTTTGATTCATAGGGCTAAGGTTTAACCATTGCCAATACCCATTTTGCCCTTAGATTTAATGTTAACCCTTATAACACTTAAGCCCCAAATCATAACACTTAAACAAATTTTCCATGTCACATACACAATATACAAACAAATGTGTGTGTTTATTCACCATTTTAATCATGCACAATTTCCTATATTCATCATGTACATATCACAAATGATTTATTTATTTATTTATTAATCATCAATTAAGCGGTTTTTATCTAATCTAATAGTAATTAATAGTAATTGGTATTAATTTGTAAATTTATTATTGAATATGAATTATTCTTAAATGTTAATATTACTAATTATTAAATATAAGTTGTTATTAATATTTAATAGGTCTCTAATACAAGAAATAGAAAAAAGAGTTACTAAAAATAAGTTTAAACAACTTTCTAATTTAACTATTAATTATCAGAAATTAATTAGTATATATTAGTTATTACACTAGACAAAAAAGAAAAGTTGTGATATATATGTTTATTACAACAGTGATTTTTTCACAGTTGTAAAAAATATTTATTACAACAGTGGGTTTTTGAACAGTTGTAAAAAAGCATTTATTACAACTGTGCTTTTCGCACAGTCGTAAAATTAAAGTTGTAATATGGTGTTTTTGTTGTAGTGGATACTGGCTTGCGCCATACATAACCATTCCATATCAATCAAATCAATCATAGGGTTGACAAACCCATATTCAACCAAATTTTCTACAACACAATCAATTTTGTTGCATTTCCAATTTGTACAATGCATAACCAATTTTTATACATCGCATATACATTTTCTACAACGCACATATATATATATATATATATATTATACATCACACACATATATATATTTTATTCACATCACATATATATATATATATATTATTCACATTCCATATATATATTTTATTCACATCGCATCACAATCACAACACAATACAGTCTATTTAAATCGTCCATGGTCCGTGGATGAGGGAGGTGAGCTAACAGGCACCGTATACAATTTATAATGATTCTACAACACATACATATTTTTTTATATGTATATATTTTTTCCATTTTATTTTGAATTTAGAAATCTCACATTGGGTTCCACTCCTCCTTAATTTGCAGCTTGCTATAAAATTCCTCCGACCACTTCTAGAATGTAGAATACGCTGTCATGAGTCCAATGTCTCCTATTTCACTGGATTTCGACACCGTATGAGAAAGTTGTGAATTTTCAAAGGCTAATGACATTTTAAATTTAATTAATGAAGTAATTAAATAAAAATTCACCTTCTTCCTCTTCAAAATATACAGCCATTGTTTTCCTTAACTGTTCAAAACAAGGTTTGCAATTTTCGCGCAACAGCCCCATCTTCAGGACGATCGGACCTTACCACTCTCTCCGCCTACGAGAGAGCTCCAGCCGCCACCCCTTTGCTGATTTGAATTGTGGAAGGAGGGAGTAATAGGGGTGCGAACGGTGGATCTTTAAGAGGTCGATTTGAGCAAAATGAACAACTCCAGATATTGAAACCCGTATGGAAGCAAAGAGAGTAATACAAAATTGCCTCAAGAATCTCCCGATTTTATTATGTGGATCAAAAGATATTGAGTATGGAAGATCGGAGCAGTTTCCGCGTTCGATCGGGTTTCAGAGAGAAAGTGGCGGTTTCAGAATTAATGAAATAGGGTTATGGGTTTTACCTATTGGCCCATTCTATTTATATTTAATTTATTTCATTCTTTTAATTCCGAAAATACCCATTAATCCATAAGAACTCCAAATCAAACCCAACGACTATCGCCCTAGCTAAATACCCCTATTCTGGAAACAATGGAATACGTTTCGTAAGCCCATTCAATTGTTTCAGTCAGTTTTTCTCAAAATTAAAATATATAGTGTTCAATATTAAATTTGAACGTACATTTTAATTTACCGGGGCCACATACTGATCTCAAAAAAATTCAGAAAATAAATCTAGCTATGTTTTGACGATACGGTCCTAACAAAACTAATTTCGTCGAATTTGGAGATCGTTTGAAAAATGGCCTTTTTACTGGTCGATCTAATTCAATAGAAATTACCAAAAGCATTTTAATTTCCACGCTCACATATTAATTCCAAAAATTATGAAATTAAAACCTAGCAATAATTTGAAATTCCGGATCCAACAAAAGTGGTTTCATCGAAAACGGAGGTCGTTTGCAAAGTGGCTATTTTTAAGGGTTATGTTCTAATTAAAAAAATCAAAATTTTAAATTCGGACTCAATTTCTGTTAAAATTACCTTAAAAATAATTTTTAAATTAGTTCTAAATTTCAAGGTTGTTACGATCTCCCACACTTATAACTTTTCGTCCCCGAAAATGAAACAATAGTAAAGTAGGAAACAAAACCGAAATAGAGTATATGGTAAATGTAGTGGCCCTGTAACAACCCGAAAATCTGGGCCAGTTTAAAATTTTTATTTTGGCAGTTTTAGCGAATTTTGAATATTTAAAATGAACTATTTTAAATAATGACGACGAGAAATTTATTTTGAATATATTTAGAACGTATATATTATATACGTCGTCGTTAGAATATAAATAATTATTTATAATTATAAAAGGAATTGAAAATGGCGCGGTAGTTCGATAATTCGATTTCAAACTTCAATTGAATGTACCGGGTGCAAAATAAACCGGATTTTAGTGAAACCAAAAATAATAGGATCTATTTGATGAATGTCTTTCCAACGAATCCGAAAAATCGAAATTTCATAGCGGGAATCAAAAGATATGTCCAGTTGAAAATTCTGAATAGTCGCTATGGAATTCAGGCCCTTAAAAATGGAAATTTTGCAAACGACCTCAGGTTTCGACGAAACCACTTTTGTTGGATCCGTGATGTCAAGTTATTGCTAGATTCCAATTTTCATAATTTTTCGAATCAATATGTGAGCGTGGCAAAGGAAAACGCGTTTGACCAGTTTTAGTTGATTTTAATCGACTGGAAAATGACCATTTTTCAAACGGTCTCAGAATTCGATGACACTAGTTTTGTTAGGACCGTATCGTCAATACGAAGCTAGAAAATATTTTTTGGGAATTTTTCGAGTTAGTATGTGACCCCGGTAAATTGAAATGCGCGTTCAAATTCAATATATAGAGTTATATGTTGATTTTGACGAAATCTTATCGAAACGATCGAATCAGCTTACGATACATATCCCATTGTGTTCAGAATGGGGGTAATTAGCTATGGACGACAGGCAGTGGGTTTCGTTTCGAGTTCAAAATAAAAAGTTACCTTTTTGAAGGTTTAAAATAAAATAATATATACATTTATATAATATAATTCTCCTTCAACCCCTTATCTCCTCAGCCGTTTACAATTGAACAAAAAAAATCGCGCCTAGCGCAACTGGCGCCCTCCACCGCCGCCAAGGCGGCGCACCCACCGCCTGCCCCTCTCCATCACCTCCTTCCTCTTCATCTCCTCCCCCACGATCCCCCTCCTCCTCTGTATCGCACGCAGCCCAAGGACCCCTAGCCCAAACCCTAAATCGCACAGCTCCTCCCCAGCGTCGAACCCTCCAACCACGAATCCCCCACCTGTCGCGAGCACCCCATGTCAACCCCGCGCCTCTGATCACCCCATGACCGCCGTCCATCTCCTCCGGTGAAACCCAGAGCCCCTGCCTTCAACGAGATCCATGATTGGCAAGAAAAAGGTGATTTTTTTCCCTTATTTTTAATTTCAGTTTTTATATAAAAATGTATGTATAAAAATGCGATATTTTTATAATGAAAAGATTATATTTTTCATAGAGAAGGAACTGATTTTTCTATTTTATAAAAAAGGATTTTTATTTGATTTAAAAACTAATGAAGATGAGATGAAAAGATAATATTTTTAACATTGAAAAGATATCACTTTTAGAAAGGTCAAAATATGATCTTTGTATATATAATGTTTTGAAAATATATTTATATATATAATTTATATATATGTAAGCATCATTATAGAAAATATGATTTTTCATCGTATATAAGAAATATTATGGATTAGTAAAAATTCGATTTTTATATATTGAACATCGAAGTAAAAATGTGATTTTTATATATTGAACATCGAAGTAAAAATGTGATTTTTATATATTGAACATCGAAGTAAAAATGTGATTTTTATATATTGAACATCGAAGTAAAAATGTGATTTTTATATATTGAACATCGAAGTAAAAATGTGATTTTTATATATTGAACATCGAAGTAAAAATGTGATTTTTATATATTGAACATCGAAGTAAAAATGTGATTTTTATATATTGAACATCGAAGTAAAAATGTGATTTTTATATATTGAACATCGAAGTAAAAACGTGATTTTTATATATTGAGTATCGAAGTAAAAATGTGATTTTTATATATTGAACATCGAAGTAAAAATGTGTGATTTTTATATGTGTAGTGGCTACGGGCAACGAAGATGGCGAAGATGCGATAACGACGAAGATTTAGATTTAATGAAGTGTCGTGAAGTTGGATAGCTATCGGTGAGAACTTCTCACTCAAAATCTCTTTTTCTAGTTATATATATATATACTAGGATGCAGACGGTGTTTAGAAGCACCCGACACCCGTCATCCACAGACCATGGATGGCTTGTTTGTTTAATTGTTTGGTTGTGTAGTTGGTTAGATTATTTAGTTTGAATTTGAATGGTTTGGTGAAATGAAATTGATTTGATTGATGTGTGAATGGCGTGGGCCTTCACTAGACCTGGGATAAGGCTAGGCCTTGTCCCATTTCTAGTATCGTGCCGTTATGCCGCCGAAATTTTCTAAAATATGTTAGAAAAATAAAAATATCATTTTTATTGAATAAATGAACTGAATAGAAATTCATATGTTGAAATAAAATATTTTATCGTTAAAAATATAATTTTTAACGTGAATGAAAATAAAATAAAATATTCATTTACAAACCGGACGGTTTGTTTATGTACACCTATTTGAAGGACATTGATTGGGACGATAAATTTTACACATCGCCCAACTGCACAACTAAAATCTGTGTTTGATTGCTTGAAACCCCACACGGGTGTTGGGATGAAATTTGAAGTTCACTCATCCTGATTGATTGAATTTGTCGATCGATTGATTGATAGGCTGTTATAAGCGTTAGATATCTATATTTGATGCTTATACAGTGTGGTGCACTTTGGGTGATGGTTGATTACTTTTCAATGCTATTATATACATGTGTTGTATGAAAATCCATATAATTAATTTTATATGGTGATTGATTGGGCCTCATTCCAATTTAGAGAATAAAGAATATTATAAAGTAAAAGTTCATGTGTTGACTGTACTCATCCGTTGAGATTAGTCATGTGTTGAACGAAATAATTTAACAAAAATAGTCACTCGTGGACAGTACTCATTCGTTGAGATTAGTCATGTGTTGACAAAAATAAATATTCATTTATTGAATAGAATAAAGGAATATATAAAGCCGTGTTGATTAAATTGACGCCATTTTGACGTGAACGATATTTATATCGATTTTATTCATTTTAAAATGAATATTGAAAAGTAATTTTGAAATCAAATATTTCGAAATGAAATGAATTGAAAACGATTTCGAAATGAAATGAATTGAAAACGATTTCGAAATGAAATGAATTGAAAACGATTTCGAAATGAAATGAATTGAAAACGATTTCGAAATGAAATGAATTGAAAACGATTTCGAAATGAAATGAATTTAAAACGAATTGAAATGAATTCAAATTGAATTAAAAATTGAATTGAATAGAAATGAATTTTAAAACGAATTTATAAGGAAAGATTCAATTTTGATTTGAGTTGAGATGGAAGTTGAAATTGTTTTTGAAACGAATTCAAAACTATTTATAAAATTCGTTTTAAATAGTAATCGACGAAATATATATATTATATATATTATATATATAATATAATGGCCTGAATAGAATGCGCCGCGCCGCGGCAGTTCGCGAATTTCGACCGTTGATTTCAAACGGACATTACGGGAGATCCGACCGTCGGATTCTCCTAAAACCGGAACCATTGGGTTCGTATCGAAAAGATCTTTCTAACGAATATTAGAAATTGGAAATCTAACGGTTGGATTTGGAATTATGTCCAAATCAAATTTGGAAAAGGTCGCTGTAAGTGCAGTTCGATGGCCGTTGATGGAAATCGACTGTACGGGCCTTGATTAAATTATTAAAAATATCAATAATTTGTGTAAAATCATAAGAAATGATTTGTGAAGAATTGGGATGAAAAACTCCATATTTGAAAAGATAAAAATAGATTTTTATCGAAATGAACTAGTTTTGAACTAGAATTATAATTCTATTTATTTTTAAATAAATAAATTGAATTTGAAATGGTTTTGAAAATAACCAGAATTTCCAATGATTCCATTGGGATGGATTTGAATCGAAATTGTCTTCGGAATATTTCGATGTTGGATTTCGTGATTATACAAATGTTATGGAAATTTGAAAGATATAGATATATATATCGTTATTTCCAATACGATCTTTGTTGGTTGCAGAATTTGATATTGAATATAAGCCGGGATATTTTCTATTCAGAGCCTTGTATTTAATATCAAATGTGATTTGGGTTTGTCGTGAATGGTGTCTTGACTAACACTGTTCTTGAACCCAGTTGAGAAAAGATTAAATCTTTTTATTTAGATTTAATGAAGTGTACCAATTAAATGATATTTAATTGGAATTGAATTGATATTGATTTTTGGGTTTATCGTGAACAGTGTTTTAAATAACACTTGTTCTTTAACCCGATAATTAATGTGATGTGATTCTGGGTTTATCGTGAACCGTGTTTTAAATGACACTGATTCTTTAACCCAGTCACAGATTAAAACTAAGTGGAGTTTTAATGAATCTTTAATTAGATTGAAATAATCGAGAATGGAGTATCACCAGTTTTGCTCCAGGCGATAGTTAAATCTTTAATTAGATTTGAACGTGAAATGGTAATTGAATTTACCGATAACACCGTGGTGTTAGATATGAAGTATAACCAGTTTTACTTCATGGGATGAATAGGTTGAGATTGGGGAATTAAAACAAATAATTACTTCGGTAAGGTTCGTTAATCTCGACTAGTTTGAATTGATATTCAAAAATAGATTAAAGAATAAATTTTAATGATTTATCTTTGATAAAATTAATGGGAACCTTTCCCTATGAATGTGAAATATAGAAACTAACTGTCGGTTAGCTAAGCAGAATGGTTTTCTGGATATTGATCTGATGTTGGTTTCGACCTTCGGGGTTAATATTTGGGGAATTATTCTCTTGATTAATTTACGGTTAGTGACTGATGAATTGGAATGAGGCGTATGTTGTGTTTGTGTAACAATTATTTAAAATATACGCGAGTTATTCGGAAAGACCGGGTTTATCCCATTCTGAATAACTGATACGACGATAAGTCGAAGATGAAGACGATGGTCGAAGACCGGAAGTCTTCACGTCGTTTGGGTAATTACTGATGATCTTGATTGGGCTGTACACCCAAGAAGATGGAAACAGTTAGTGATCGTCCAGACGTGCTTGGAGATCGATGGATATGCGGGGTACTAGGTGCCTCCGGTTTCGTACAGACCCAGAACGGACTTGTAAATGGACTGTGTGTCTGACATTGGGTTTTAGTCCGTGTGATTGATCTCTATTAAATATATATCTGTTTGGCGGCGGAGAATTTATTCTCTTGCTTAACGCCCTTCTCTGAGACGTACGAGCTCAGGGGTTATATATTGATGGATATCAAACGCATGGAGTGAATTGCCTGTGTGGCATGCCTAAGTGGCAATTGATCGAGGCTTCTGTTGAAAAGCAAAGTCTTGTGGTGATGATCAAAGCACGGCCTTTGTGGCGTAGCTTTGCATAACGTTTACTTCACGAGTTTCACACCCGGTATGAACCAAAAACGGGAGAGGACGTCAGGGAGGGCATGCGTTTCTTTCTAGCTAGAAGTGGCGTCAGTGGTTTTACACGCCCTGACGAGTTTGACTTATGTGGTTGTTGCTGTTGCGAGGCGCCTCGGTTTGATCGGACGATCCGGGTCCGATGGAGTCATTTAGTTGGCTCACCTACGCCCCATAGGGCAGGGAAACGCATGTTCAGGGTTTAAGTTTAATCCACATCGGTGGACTGGCCCTGTGGATCCAAGGGCCCACCTGTGTCTGGGTCCTGAGGCTCGGGCTAGAGAGTCTCGAATCGGTTGAGGACTATCTTTTGCCTCGGTTCATAGACGGAAATCCAATTTCCAAATACGCGACTTTGCGATTTTGATTGTATAACCTATATATGGCGACATAGTGTTATGGGGCATTCATGCCGCCTATGATTGATACTTATGATTTGAAGTTGTTTATACACTATGCACTTATAATAGTATCAAATGATTTGTTTTAAACGTATCAAGCATTCTTGGCTATTATAATGTAAAAACCCTATCCCCCGGCTTGCGTTGCATTGTGTGATAGGACCTGAGTCTTATAATAGCTTCATTTTTCTTTATTTTGCATTGCGATGTTTGTTTTATGCACTGGTATTCTTGGGAGGAAACCCGTTCCGTGTTATACGGCGTGGTCCCTTGATTTACCTAACTTTAAAAATAAAGATTAACTGTTTTAGTTCTCACACTAGTCCCATGACTGACCTGGAGTTTATTGTTTTAACCTAAACTCTGGGTGCCCTTATTTTGACACGGGCAGCTAGTAGTTTTGGTTTTGCAGATTTATATTCACAGGATCCTGGTTTACAGCTGGAACGATATCCGGAAAGCTTTGTATCCGTATATCTCTTCTAGTTGTGTATTGTATTATTTTCTGCTGCTATGTATTTAAATGTAATTTAAATCTCTGATATTTCTGTGTAATATTTATTCATTTATACTCTGTATATTCTTGTAATCTGATGCATTGTTGTAATATACAATGAAATGTTCTTTTGTATGAGTTCTGTTTTGTCGTGTTCTCAACGATAGGGCGTTTCGAACGGTCTGGGTCGGTTTAGCGACTGGTTCAGACCGAGCGAAATCCCTTCTCGTCACAGCAGCTCTGATACCAACTGTGACGAGAAGGGATTTCGCTCGGTCCGAACCAGTCGCTAAACCGACCCAGACCGTTCGAAACGCCCTATCGTTGAGAACACGACAAAACAGAACTCATACAAAAGAACATTTCATTGTATATTACAACAATGCATCAGATTACAAGAATATACAGAGTATAAATGAATAAATATTTCACAGAAATATCAGAGATTTAAATTACATTTAAATACATAGCAACGGAAAATAATACAATACACAACTAGAAGAGATATACGGATACAAAGCTTTCCGGATATCGTTCCAGCTGTAAACCAGGATCCTGTGAATATAAATCTGCAAAACCAAAACTACTAGCTGCCCGTGTCAAAATAAGGGCACCCAGAGTTTAGGTTAAAACAATAAACTCCAGGTCAGTCATGGGACTGGTGTGAGAACCAAAACTAGATAGGGCTTATTGTTGTGAATTGGCATCAAAAATGTGATTTTTGACTATATATCAAAGTTATGCATTTGAAAAGCTAATCAACTAATTGATTGATGGTTGTATTGTTTGATTATTGTTTGGATAATTAAAATTTGAACCATTTAGTTCATTTGAACCAAATATTGAACTGTATTGAAAATTAGTTGCATTTGCTTGCATATCCATGTACTTACATTGAACAGGTCACAACAAGGAGGCTAGAGAAGAGAATAAAATTTGTTTGCCCGACAAATAGGTACATGTTTACTACATAATTTACTGTTTTGTTTGGGTGATGATGATTTTATGAGCCTATTGGCTAGCCGCTTGGCTTTTTCTTTTTTTTTGAGATCAGAAGGCCTGTATGGCAATTTCGGGATTTTCCCGTGGCTCCCGGTGCAGGGGAGGTTATGGCGAAATTTTTCGAAAATTTAGGGTGTTAGCCAAATTTTTGATGAATTTGAAAATTCTCAGAAACTGAAAAGTTAGAGAATGGAAGCCAGATCGAACGTAGAGCTGACTAAGCAAACCACTTTCGACTTTGTTCCTTTTCGGGGACGAAAAGTTTTAAGTGGGCCCATAAATCCATACCATCTGAGCTGACTAATACAACTCACGTCCAACTCAAATAATATAGAAATACGAGTCATCAGGGTTAAAGAAATAGAAATAGACAGAAGAAGAACAGAAATAACAAAAATAGAATCTCGCAGTGGAACGAATATAATATAATATATATAGCATAACTTTGAAATACAAAATTTTGAATCATATACACATACCATTATCAGAGATCAACATATATACAATATAGCGGAAATAATTCTAAATAACTAACAGTGAAGCCTCCTGCTTCCAGCTCCTCCAAGTGTATCTGTAAATTCTGAAACACTTGACTGCCCGTACAAATTTGGACACCCAAGAATTTAGGAAAAACACAAATAAAATAAACTCTGGGTCAGTCATGGGACTGGTGTGAGTAAACTCCAACCAATTTGTTTAACTTTGAAAAATCCTTTGAAAGAAAAGGTAATAGTAAGACCAGCCCACACATAAACACAGACGGTTTTTACCTTACTATAACCAAACCATTTTTGACATCAAAATCAAGTGATATTACAATAATGTCTAATCAAATAAATAACCAAATAGCAGAACGCTTGCATCTCATGCTCCACATACATAGTATAAAATCAAAAACCACATGGCGCTTATTGGAGATTGGATTCCAACCATGACAAGGTATGGGACCACCTCCCGATCAGTGTACTCCAGAGGGGATACACTGGGGTTCAGCAAGAACGTCTTGCAACCCGACCACACATGACCGCCCACTCATTTAGCTTGAGTGTAGCGAATATATTGTCACCCACGGTTGTCGGCCGTCCAACCGTAATCCGTAAGATACAGAATCGAAAGAAGAATGTATATTGAATTTTCTCTAGATCGGTTTCAAATATACCCTGCTTGGATGTGACCCACCTAGCCATGCTGCCTGCCCTATTTTTGCCATTTCTCGGCTGTGAGGCTTGAAGCTACGTATATCTCTTTAGAACATCTGGCCACCATACACTTTGAATGCCACATCGTCAAACCCGTCAAATCACTAGTTGATCTTCCTAAAATATTACGGGTATGAAAAGCTAAGAGGAACGAATTCCTCTGCCACCAAACTTAATACTCGAAAAGATCGTCTTATGTGATCTGTTAGCAGTACTCTGTCAGACGTTCGTCCATACAAGTTGTCTTGGGTCTGGACAAGCACAACAACCTATGCATTTTACTTAGTCTTCGATTATCTTCAACATAATCTAATTCGCAACGCCTATGCCTATATGGAGTGGTTTTCGGATATTAAACCCAACCGGTCTCTCCGTATTGACAACGACGGAAAATAAATCTTTGATAGCCGGTGATTTAACTATCAAAGGAAAACAAAACATCCATCCAAACAGTCAAATAATCACTAGCCCTTTTTATTCATTAATTATTATTCAAATCCCTTATCAAATTCTATATATATCGACATATTGATTTCTATTTTTAAATTTCTTAAAAATATTTTACTCCTTAAATTTTTGCAAAATTTCGCCAGCACCTCCCTTGTACCGGTCAATCTTTCAAACCCCAACTTGCCTCTCTAGGCCCTTTCTATTCAAAAAGAAAATCAAAAAGCCAAGCGGCTTATCGATTTGGTGCATAGAACTTCATATGGAAATTTAAACATGTACATTTTTGTCGGGCACTCACATTATAATCTTCATTATCTCCATTCCATACCTGTTTAAAAACTTACACGGCCATTTTCCAGTCCATTTCAATCGACTCATAACTTTTTACATAACTTGCTTTCCATTTGCTAAATAAATTTTCTAATTAGCTTCTCGGCTTCATTTACCTTTAATTTGAACATATCTATTTGCTTATATACAATTCAACCTCAAAACCCTCACTCGCTTCTCAATTCTAATTCACGTTTCATACACGGATTTTCAATTTCAATTAACAAATTCAAATCACTTAAACAATGTTAAATTCGGACCAAACTATATTAAGTAATTTCAAAGAAATTAGTTAACCTTATTCGATAATTAAAAATATATTTTTAATCCAAAAATCACTTTATCAATTTCCCTTGAGTTCATATATAATTCATAACTCAAATTGGGATTTTACTATGAAAGTTCGGATTTTAATTCACTCAAAATCCCTTTATTTTATTTTATAAATCGTTATGGTTTAAATGATTTTGGCGTTGTTTTTCTGAAGATTTGATTTTGACATAACTAAAATCTATAAGACGAAAACTAGATTTTTCTCTTTTATTTGGAAACTATCGTTCAATAGGTCCGAACGTTTCTTGTTTTATTGAATTCTAAGTTATATTGAGTTATATATATACCCAATTGAAGTTCGAATCGTCAAATTACGAACTACCGCGCTGCGGCGAGTTCGTTTTAATTATATATAAACGTTAACTTTGTTTATAAAATAAATTTCTACTCCATTTTTCATATCTAAAAATAAATTAAGCCCATTATCCAAATCTAACTTCACAATTCATATTATTCAACTCGTCGATTACTTTATGCAACATTCATAACTCGGTTATGAATTTATTCAAAACTCGATTTCTATATTCAGTTCCAATCCTCTGGAGCTAATTCAATATAATCGAATTCCAATTATTAATTCCTTTATAAATAAATTAATCCAACATCCTTTACCATTGTAAACTAATATCACCCCTCGATAATAGCGAAGTCGTTCAAGTTGGGGTATTTTATTTACCTCTTAGACCTTGACCGACAACGTTCTTATCTAGAGACGGATAAGAGTTTGTAATACAAGACCGCTACTACTTATCGTAAAAATCCCCCTCTTCCATTCCATTTAAAAATACGATTTTTAAATGTTCTCCAATGAAAATTTATTCATTTTATTTATAAAACATGGTTTATAAATCAACTTCCTTGTTTTATATTAAACAAGCTTTCATTTAAAATTCCATTTAAAACTCGATTCCCATTTGAAATATTTTATAATCTATCTATATATATATAAAACGATTTTCATGCTAAAATTCTAAATCTATAGTTAATACATTTCCAATATCTTTTGGAAATAAAATTACTTTTACAAATTCGACATAAGCTATTTCAACCCATACATCCATGTGGATTTGTCTAATCCCAGTTTACATTCCGAATATCGAAAAAAATCTCATCGCTTCCTTTTTCTGAAACGATTTCCATTTAAAAATTCCCTTTTAAATTCATACCTGAATTTAAATTTATCAACTATCAAATGATTATTTTTCACATTTATTTACGAATGTCATTTATAATTTAGAATTATTGTTTTAAATATATAAAACAAGTCTTTTATTTCAAATTTCATTTGAATTCCAATTTCTATTTTTGGAGAATAAATTCTCCTTTTCAGAATCCTATTTGAATTTGCTTTATAAACTATCAAATGATAATTTTTTTCTTTTCATTTATGAAAACCATCTGTAAATTCAGCTTCTTGTTTTTCTTATTATTACTTAAACAAGTTAATATTTCCTAACTCGTTCAAGATTCCATTCTATTTCGAAAATTAGTTTTTCTACTTAAAATCTAAAAATCCTTTTTGCATATTATTTTAAATATCAATATCTTTGGCCAGTGATATTCTAACATTCAACATAAATAGTATCATTTAATTTCAGCATATCAAACATATATGTAAACAACAAGAAATAAATTTTGAGGAATCCGGTTGGATCCCTCCAACTTGTTTCCCTGCATCCACAGATGTTAGTCAACCATAATAATAATACCAATCCTACTTTAAGGCAGGATATCGCGGTATGAAGGTCATCCACTGTATATATTGTGGGGCACATAGGGAAATCATCTGCTAATGGTACTGCGGGCATACGCTAATGGTATTGCGGGAAATATCCAATCACACCAATACTATATATATATATATATATTCAACCATCAAGCCTAAATAACTAATGTATATGCAACCACAATAATTTGATAATTCATGCATGCATCCAAACAACCAACAATTTATTTTTAAAATAAAACCGTGAGTGAGATTTACTCACCTTGATTTTCAATTGCAGAATATCCCGTTTAATTTCATATTGTCTCAGCTTCGAATCCCTTCAAATAAGCTATCTTGAATCTACAATTATTTATTTTAATTTATCGATCAACTATTACTAATTAAAATTAACTTACTAACATAAATAAATTCTTTTACGTATATTCAAATTTTGAAAAGGCGTATACCTTACTGCCTTAAGCAACGATGAAGTGAACTCAAAACACGTCGATCAACTATAAAGCAAACAGTCCAAAACTGCCATTACTACAATCAGCCCAAACTGCTTCCGGCATTTCATCAAACCTGTTGCTGTCAACGCTACCATTCCTGCAATGCTTTAAATTCACTGACCAGACCCACTTCTCCGAACAATGGTTCATTCTCATCACTACATCCAATATCCTATAACAAGTTCACCTCTACAACACAACAAAAACTTATCAGCTCCAATAACCAAGCCTCCTTCATCAATGAACACTTACTACAACCATTCCTCAACTCCACTACATTGCTCCACATCCAGCAAACCGCAACACTCCAGTACTGCCTAAAACACTGTAAACCCTCAGTGTCGCATCTTAAATTACATAAACAAAAATCTATCTTCCTCCTAGTCCTTCATCAGTATTAAACTCCAGTTGCAATCCTTCGAACACGCAATGCAAATCTCCCAAATAGTTTACCAAATTTCCCCATCACTATCGCTAGTTTCTCATACCTAGCCGCCCCCTTCCAAATCATAATCAAAAAAACTGCACCATCTTGTTATTGTCACCATCACGCTGTCGAGTTTCAAGGAGACCCGCGATCCCAATTTTAACCCTAATTCAATCATCAGATGATCGCACTCCACCTATCGACCTCCACTGACATTACCAGTCCTCCCTCCCCTCACTGCAACCCTCTCTGCTAACTGATGGCAACATCATCATTGCACGTTGTCGATCCATTGTTATCATCCCAACACGTCATTGTTGATAGTAGAGACCCGAGTACCCAACTCAGTTCGCGATCCCGGCTTCACAGCTGCTTCGAACACCTAACCCCACCTCCACGCTGTGTCAAATTAGGGCGACCGAAGTTGAGTTCGAACCCCTTTCGCCTTCATACGAGCATCCCCAGAACTGTGTCAAGCTTCATGATTTGCAACGGTTTCGGTTCGCGATGGATGGAGATCGCGATTTGCCCTTTTTGTTACTTTTTTTTAATAATTGGTTGTTCGATTTAACTGGAAGAATGGAGTGGGAAAGGGTTGAAGTCTTTCGTGGGTTTTTGGGTTGGATGAAACTTAGCTTGTTTATATATGAGCGAGGGAAGAAACATACCGTACCACCATTAATCTTTTTGTTTCCTGATATTGACGATGGGAAGCAAATATTCAGCTCGAGAAGAATATGTCTACGCGATTTTATTCATTAAGTCTATGTATCAGATAAAGAGGTCGGTTGATATGTAATTCATTTCTTTGACTTGATATTTTTATTTTCTAGATATTCAAAACTTTCACACACACACATATATATATATTTATATTATTCGGCAAGAAAAGATGAAGGCATCAATTTGTACCTCCGGAAAACTAATCTGCATAATGTAACAATTAGGTGCCACTAATATTTATACCCATTCTAACAATTAAATCCATATCAACTAACTTCTTTATTTTATATTCGTATGTTTTGGTCTTATTATTCAATGACCAAACTATAGGTATAAACTAATCATGTAGTCAATTTTTGTTTTACCTAAAATTATTTTGGCATTTATAAAACTTCCATTTTGAATGATTGAATAATTTTTATTATACATAGTGTTTCTCGCTTTTCAGTACAATGCATGTTAAAAATGTAGAACATAAACCCATTCTAATATCTTTTGGTTTCTCTTTACTTTAACTCTCTATCCATTAAAACTAAAACTAGTTTAGTTACACAATAAAACCTTGCAACCAGTAATGTAGTAGGCAAAATTCTATAGTAACACCTTTAATCTAGCTATTTAATAATATAGCATGAAATTATATGCCGTATAAACTGACAGAATACGCTTTCTAAATTCGTAAGTGTATTTGACCTTAGTTTTAAAAGTGTACAAGTGTTAAGGAATTTCTGGAATTGTGACGTCAGTCCAATCTACATAATGGTGTCATCTTATGATTCATGTGCTCTAATTATTTTGTTCTTTAATTAGTGTAAGTTATCAAATAGGAAAAGCCAAAATTCATACTTCTTACATCCCAAAACAATCCAACTGGAAGTTAATTTAATGATAAAGATCATTTAAAGATTATTTGCCTACCTTTATTGTTTGTGCTTGATGAAACATATATGGAAATTATTAGTGTAAGTACCAAGATGGACTTGGTTAAAAAGCACGATAAATTGATTTTATTGCAGACTTTTAGAAGATGAGCAATTATTAGCGATAATTCCTATTGACCGTGGCACATTTTCTCTTCGCATTATTGAATTATATAGAGAGTAATGCAACCCAATAATGCATATATAGTTGTCGATCATAAGAAAAGGATATCAACTTAAATTGATGATTAAATTAAATTAATTTTAAATTATTTCCAATTCAACATTTAAACTAATTTAAATGTTTAAACTTAGAAGGCTAAAAATCTGGGAAGTTACATTCCTTCCCCCTTAAATGAATTTCGTCCCCGAAATTTTCTAAAGTAGAAGAAATGCTACAACCCCGTTAACTTTTCAAAAGCCAACTTTGTTATAATTCAGCATTTCATATTTCATTCATATGCATTCAAATTGATTCAATTTATTGTGATCCATTCAACTTACGTAAGTTAAATTTAGATTCCAGAATTCAAATTCCCGATCTTTTTTTTCAAATTCCTTTGAAATCATATAAATATATTAATAATCATCTCAAATTCAAACATTTGAATTTTTCAAACGACTTGGTTTCTTCGAACCAATTTTTATCCTAAACTTTTCTAAGGTAGCAATCTGTCACTTAGAAACTCAAGAATGAACACCGACGATGTCGCGGTTCATCATCAGAATTATTTTCTAGTAACCGAGTGAGTTCAATGCTTTATTACATTCAAAATTCATTCAAAATGATTTATTCAAAAATCCTTCCAAACAATGCTATATTATTTTAATATACCTTGGAATTATTTTCCAACTTTTTCCAGGATTTAAATTCCAATTTCTGGTTTCAACCCAATTTTAATTCATCTCATTTGTATATATTATTCATATACAAATCCTATTTGATTTTATATATCCTTTCCAGTTTTACAATCTCATACTAGTGACCAACTCATGCATATATAAATAATTTTAGAAAATTATTCATTTTATATTAATATAGTTTTGGGTAAAATTGTTTCATTTACCCAGCTTTTAAAACATACTATGTCGAAATACTCTGCTCACATGCTTAGAAACTCCTATCGATACAGTTGTACATTCTATATCGACCAGAATTCATAAACCACTCGACAAACCAATCAACACAGTATATAAAACAGTTTTTATAACAAATTACAAATACGCTCTCTCATATATATACTCAACTCATTCTAGGGTACTACTGACCCTATCTCTAATGAATATACCCCCACCAAAGCCTAGGTGCTTGCTCAACCTAAGCTCTGATACCAACTGTAGTGGCCCGCAAATCCATACCATCTGAGCTGACTAATACAAGTCACGTCCAACTCAAATAATACAGAAATACAAGTCACTAGGGTTAAAGAAATAGAAATAGACAGAAGAAGAATAAAAATAAAAAAACAGAATCTCGCAGCAGAACGAATAAAATATAATATATAACACATAACTTTGAAATACAAAATTTTGTATCATATACACATACCATTATCACAGATCAACATATACACAATACATCGGAAATAATTCTAAGTAACTAACGGTGAAGCCTCCTGCTTCCAGCTCCTCCAAGTGTATATGTAAAATTTTGAAACACTTGACTACCGTACAAATTTGGGCACCCAAGAGTTTAGGAAAAACACAAACAAAATAAACTCTGGGTCAGTCATGGGAGTGGTGTGAGTAAACTCCAACCAATTTGTTTAACTTTGAAAAATCCTTTGAAACAAAAGGTAATAGTAAGACCAGCCCACACATAAACACAGACGATTTTTACCTTACTATAACCAAACCATTTTTGATATCAAAATCCAGTGATATTACAATAATGTCTAATCAAATAAATAACCAAATAGCAGAACGCTTGCATCTCATGCTCCACATACATAGTATAAAATCAAAAACTGCATGGCGCTTATTGGAGATTGGATTCCAACTATGACAAGGTATGGGACCACCTCCCGATCAGCGTACTCTAGAGGGGATACACTGGGGTTCAGCAAGAACGTCTTGCAACCCGGCCACACATGACCGCCCACTCATTTAGCTTGAGTGTAGCGAATATATTGTCACCCACGGTTGTCGGCCGCCCAACCGTAATCCGTAAGATACGGAATCGAAATAAGAATGTATATTGAATTTTCTCTAGATCGGTGACAAATATACCCTGCTTGGGTATGAACCACCTAGCCATGCTGCCTGCTCGATTTTTGTCATTTCCCGGTTGTGAGGCTTGAGGCTACGTATATCTCTTTAGAACATCTGGCCACCATACACTTTGAATGCCACATCGTCAAACCCGTCAAATCACTAGTTGATCTTCCTAAAATATTACGGGTATGAAAAGCTAAGAGGAACGAATTCCTCCACCACCAAACGTACTATTTGAAAAGATCGTCTTATATGACCTGTTAGGAGTATTCTGTCAGACATTCGTCCATACAAGTTATCCTGGGTCTGTACAAGCACAACAACCTTTGCATTTTACTTCATCTTCGATTATCTTTAGCATAATCTAATTCGCAGCGCCTATGCCTATACGGAGTGGTTTTCAGATATTAAATCCAACCGGTCACTCCGTATTGACAACGATGGAAAATAAATCTTTGATAGCTGGTGATTTAACTATCAAAGGAAAACAAAACATCCATCCAAACTATCAAACAATCACTGGCCCTTTTTATTCATTAATTATTTTTCAAATCCCTTATCAAATTCTATATATATCGACATATTAATTTCTATTTTCAAATTTCTTAAAAATATTCTAACTCCTTAAATTTTTGGAAAATTTCGCTAGTACCTCCCCTGTACCGGTCAATCATTAAAACCCCAACTCGCCTCTTTAGGTCCTTTCCATTCAAAAAGAAAATCAAAAAGGAAAGCGGCTTGCCGATTCGACGCATAAAACCTCATATGGAAATTTAAACATGTACCTTTTTGTCAGGCACTCACACTATAATCTTCATTATCTCCATTCCATACCTGTTTAAAAACTTACACGGCCATTTCTAGTCCATTTCAATCGACTCATCACTTTTTATATAACTTGCTTTCCATTTGCTAAATAAATTTTCTAATTAGCTTCTTGGTTTCATTTACCTTTAATTTGAACATATCTATTTGCTTATATACAATTAAACCTCAAAACCCTTGCTCGCTTCCTAATTCTAGTTCACGTTTCATACTCGAATTTTCAATTTCAATTAACAAATTCAAATCACTTAAACGAAGTTAAATTCGAACCGAATTCTATTAAGTAATTTCAAAGAAATTAGTTAACCTTATTCAATAATTAAAAATCTGATTTTTAATCTAAAAATCACTTTATCAATTTCGCTTGAGTTCATATTTGATTCATAACTCAAATTGGGATTTTACTATGAAAGTTTGGATTTTTATTCACTCAAAATCCCTTTATTTCATTTTATAAATCGTTATGGTTTAAAATGATTTTGGCGCTGTTTTTCTGAAGATTTGATATTGACATAACTAAAAATCTGTAAGAAGAAAACCAGATTTTTCTTTTTTATTTGGAAACTATCGTTCAATAGGTCCGAACGTTTCTTGTTTCGTTGAATTCTAAGTTATATTGAGTTATATATATACCCAATTGAAGTTCGAATCGTCAAATTACGAACTACCGCGCTGCGGCGAGTTCGTTTTAATTATATATAAACATTAACTTCGTTTATAAACTAAATTTCAACTCCATCTTTCATATTTAAAAATAAATTAAGCACATTATCCAAATCTGACTTCACAATTCATATTATTCAACTCGTCGATTACTTTATGCGACATTCATAACTCGATTATGTATTTATTCGAAACTCGATTTCTATATTCAGTTTCAATCCTCTGGAGTTAAATTCAATATAATCGAATTCCAATTATTAATTCCTTTATAAACAAATTAATTCAACATCCCTTACCATTACAAACTAATATCATCCCTCGATATAGTGAAGTCGTTCAAGTTGGGGTATTTTATTTACCTCTCAGACCTTGACCGATAATGTTCTTATCTTGAGACGGATAAGAGTTTGTAATACAAGGCCGACACTACTTATCATAAAAATCCCCTCTTCTATCCCATTTAAAAATACGATTTTTAAATGTTCTCCAATGAAAATTTACTCATTTTATTTAAAAAGCATGATTTATAAATCAACTTCCTTATTTTATATTAAACAAGCTTCCATTTAAAACTCGATTCCCATTTGAAATATTTTATAATCTACATATATATATATATATAATCGATTTTCATGCTAAAATTCTAAATCTCTAGTTAATACCATTCCAATTTCTTTGGAAATAAAATTACTTTTACAAATTTGACATAATCTATTTCAACCCATAAATCCATATGGATTTTTCTAATTCCAGTTTACATTCCGAATATCGAAAAAAATCTCATCGCTTCCATTTTTCGAGACGATTTCCATTTAAAAATTCCCTTTTAAATTCATACCTGAATTTAAATTTATCAACTATCAGATGATAATTTTTCACATTTATTTACGAATGTCATTTGTAATTTACACTTCCTATTTTAAATATATAAAACAAGTCTTCTATTTCTAATTTCATTTGAATTCCAATTTCTATTTTTGGAGAATAAATTCTCCTTTTCAAAATCCTATTTGAATTTCCTTTATAAATTATCAAATGACAATTTTTTTCTTTTCATTTATGAAAACCATCTATAAATTCAGCTTCTTATTTTTTTATTATTACTTAAACAAGTTAATATTTCCTAACTCGTTCAAGATTCCATTCTATTTCAGAAATTAGATTTTTCTATTTAAAATATAAAAATCCTTTTTGTATATTATTTTAAATATCAATATCTGTGGCCAGTGATATTCAAACATTCAACATAAATAGTATCAATTAATTTTAGCATATCAAACATATATGTAAACAACAAGAAATAAATTTTGAGGAATCCAGTTGGATCCCTCCAACTTGTTTCCCTGCATCCACAGATGTTAGTCAACCATAATAATAATACCAATCCTACTTTAAGGCAGTATATCGCGGTATGAAGGTCATCCACTATATATATTGTGGGGCACATAGGGAAATCATCTGCTAATGGTACTGCAGGCATCCGCTAATGGTACTGCGGAAAATATCCAATCACACCAATACTATATATATATTCAACCATCAAGCCTAAATAACTAATGTATATGCAACCACAATAATTTGATAATTCATGCATGCATCCAAACAACCAACAATTTATTTTTAAAATAAAACCGTGAGTGAGATTTACTCACCTTGATTTTCAATTGCAGAATATCCCGTTTAATTTCATATTGTCTCAGCTTCGAATCCCTTCAAATAAGCTATCTTGAATCTACAATTATTTATTTTAATTTATCGATCAACTATTACTAATTAAAATTAACTTACTAACATAAATAAATTCTTTTACGTATATTTAAATTTTGAAAAGGCGTATACCTTACTGCCTTAAGCAATGATGAAGCGAACTCAAAACACGTCGATCAACTACAAAGCAAACAGTCCAAAACCGCCATTACTACAATCAGCCCAAACTACTTCCGACATTTCATCAAACATGTTGCTGTAAAAACTACCATCCCTGCAATGCTTTAATTTCACTGGCCAGACCCACTTCTCCAAGCAATGGCTCATTCCCATCACTACATCCAATATCTTATACAAGTTCACCTCTACAACATAATAAAAACTTATCAGCTCCAATAACCAAGCCTCCTTCATCAATGAACACTTACTGCAGCCATTCCTTAACTCCACTACATTGCTCCACATCCAGAAAACCGCAACACTCCAGTACTACTAAAACACTGCCAACCCTCACTGTCGCATCTTATATTACATAAAAATAATCTATCTTCCTCCCAGTCCTTCATCAGTATTAAACTCCAGTTGCAATCCTTTGAACACGCAATGCAAACCTCCCAAACCGTTTACCAAATTTCTCTATCACTATCGCTATTTTCTCAGACCTCACCGCCCCCTTCCAAATCATAATCAGAAAAATTGCACCATCATGTTGTTGTCACCATCACGCTGTCGAGTTTCAAGGAGACCCGCGATCCCAATTTTAACCCTAATTCAAACATCAGATGATCGCACTCCACCTATCGACCTCCACTGACATCGCAAGTCCTCCCTCCCCTCACTGCAACCCTCTCTGCTAACTGATGGCAACACCATCGTCGCACCCTGTAGATCCATTGTTATCATCCCAACACGTCATAGTTGACAGTAGAGACCCGAGCACCCTACTCAGTTTGTGATGCCGGCTTCACAGCTGCTTCGAACACCTAACCCCACCCCCACGCTGTGTCAAATTGGGGTGACCGAAGTCGAGTTCGAACCCCTTTCCCCTTCATACGAGCGCGCCCAGTATAGTGTCAAGCTACATGATTTGTAGTGATTTCGAGTCATGATGGATGGAGATCGCGATTTTCCCTTTCTGTTACTTTTTTTTAATAATTGGTTGTTAGATTTAACTGGAAGAATGGAGAGGGAAAGGGTTGAAGTCTTTCTTGGGTTTTGGGGTTGGATGAAGACTTAGCTCGTTTGTATAGGAGCGAGGGAAGAAACATACCGTACCACCATTAATCTTTTTGTTTCCCTGATATTGACGATGTGAAGCAAATATTTCAGCTCAAGAAGAACATGTCTACGCGATTTTATTCATTAAGTCTGCGTATCAGATAAAGAGGTTGGCTGATATGTAATTCATTTCTCTGATTTGATTTTTTTTCTTCTAGATATTCAAAACTTTCATATGTATATATATGTTCATATTATTCGGCAAGAAAAGATGAAGACATCAATTTGTACCTCCAGAAAACTAACCTGCATAAAGTAACAATTAGGTGCCACAAATATATATACTCATTCTAACAATTAAATCCATATCAACTAACTTCTTTATTTTATATTCGTATGTTTTGGTCTTATTATTCAATGACCAAACTATAGGTACAAACTAATAATGTAATCAATTTTTGTTTTACTTAAAATTATTTTGGCATTTATAAAACTTCCATTTTGAATGATTGAATAATTTTTATTATACACAATGTTTCTCGCTTTTCGGTACAATGCATATTAAAAATGTAGAACATAAACCCATTCTAATACCTTTTGGTTTATCTTTACTTTAACTCTCTATCCATTAAAACTGAAACTAGTTCAAGTACACAATAAAACCTTGCAACCAGTGATGTAATGACCTGGGTTTTTGGCGATCTTGGTTATCCGATATACAACACATATCGAACATCCAAGGGTCGAAAATACCGGATGATTAATGAAAGAAATTAGAGGGTAAGGAAAGATAAGATAGAAACTTAGAATAGAAGAAGAAGAAGAACACAACATTAGAGTAACACGAATCTCACAGCGGAACGAATAACATATAATATATAACATAACTTTGAAATATACATCTGTACTTGAATATACATCATTTTCAAAGTGCAACACTTACAACACAGTGGAATAATAATAGCTATATAATATTGAAGCCTCCTGCTCCAGCTCTTCAAGTATCTGTAAATCCCGACTACTTGACTGCCCGTACAAAATTGGGCACCCAAGAGTTTAGGGAAAACAAAACAAAATAAACTCTGGGTTAGTCATGGGACTGGTATGAGTAAAACAGTTTTAAAAAAACAGTTTGATCCATTAAACGAAATCTCATAAGAACACGCCATATAACGGAACGGGTTTTTCCCATATGAGAATCCAAATTATCTTTATATCAAAACCCTTTTGATATTATAATAATGTCTATCAACCACAATATAATAATCATCTAGCAGAAACGCTTTCATCTCACGTTCTACATATATAGTATACAATCAAAACCGCAAGCATGTATTGGGTAATGGATTTCCAACTATGACAAGGTATGGAACCACCTTTCGCTAGTGTACCTCTAGAGAGGAATACACTGGGTTCAACAAGAACATCTTGCAACCCGGCCACACATGACCGACCACTCATTTCGCTTGAGTGTATCGAATGTATATCACCAACGGTTGGGATCAACAACCGTTTCCCGAATGGGACAGCATCAACAATAGATTTTTAGAAGTAAATGAAACTCTAGATCATGTGATTATACACCCTACTTCGGAGCGACAGACTTAGCCATGCTGCCTGCCCGATTTCTGTCATTTACCGGTTGATGAGGCTTGAGGTTACGCTTCATCATCACATCAGATTCACTTCGAATGCCACATTGTCAGATCCATCGAAAATCACTAATTGATGTCTATAATAGTACATTACGTGTTAGCAAAAGAAGTTTCCTTCTCCGCTTCCACTCTTGGTACGGTTGAAGAAATCAATGTACGTGACCTTTATGGAAATACTCTGTCAGACATGCATCCATACAAGTCATCCAGGAACAGGATGAACCGAAGGCACTACTCAATACATCCATCTTAGGCATTGTTATCTAAGACTTATACAATAGCGCTTGCGATATGATTCGCAACGCTTATGCCAATATAGAGTGGTTCTTTGGATAATAATCCAATCGGTCTCTCCATATTAACAACGTTAAAATGGTCAAAACTTCGATAATCTGTGATTTAACCATCAAAGAAAACACGTGTGCAAACAACGATATTATTTCCAAATGGAAATTCTATCGATCAATCATCAATCATATATATATATATATCTATATATATTCGTATTTCCTTATTTTCTATGTTTAGATAATATATGTTATTAACACTGGAAAATATTTCCATAACTTATTCCTTATTTCCAATTTCAATATTTGATTACATTTCTGATTCTATTTGGAAAACATTTCCAAATCTTCTTTACTTGGATTAAAACAGATGTTTAAATCAACATCGCGATGACAACTCGAACCACTATACTTATTTACAAAATTTACTTAATCACTTTCACTCTCGAACCTTAACCATTTCTAAATTAAAAACGAAGTCAATCAAGTTGGGGTATAACTACCTCTCAGACCTTAACTGAACAACATTTCAAATCTCGAATTAGGGTAAGTTCATCTTTTAACTCTTAAACACTTCCTTACGTAACTTTCGTTCGAATAAATCTCTATTCGATAACACCTCCCTTCGAATAACTATATTTGATAAACTCTCTTATGCATAACTAGATCCAATTAACCTTTCTTCAAATAAACTAAATTCAATTTACTCTATTTATCTAGCCCTAGTCGATTAATTCTTTTTACTTAACTCCTTTCGAATAACTAATTCGATAACTCCTTTCGATTAAACTATAATCGATAACTCCTTTCAATTAAACTATAATCGATAACTCCTTTCGAATAACTAATTCAATTACTCTTATGTGTTTAACTCTATTCGAATAACTAATTCGAATAACTCTTATTTATTTAACTCTATTCGAATAATTAATTCGCATAACTAATTCAATTTTCTTACTTTCGAATACTATATTCGATTAACTCCCTTCGAATAAACTATTCATTTATAAAGATTTACTTTTAGTAACGGTTCTTCACTTTACAAATGATTTCCTTTTTAGTAACGTTTTCCTTTTTATAACGGTTTCCTTTTTATAACATCCTATTTAGTTATAAACAAATTTCCTTTTTATAACTCTATTTATTTTCTAAATATTTCCTTTTTAATTCTATTTGTAAATGGTTTTACAAATACCTCCTTTTCGATTTCATTTGTAAAGGTTTTACAAATATTCCACTTTCGATTCCATTTGTAAATGGTTTACAAACATTTATCTTTCTGATTGATTTGTAAATGGTTTACAAACCTTTCTCGTTCTAATCTATTTGTAAATGGTTTGCAAATAATTCCTTTAGGGTTTCATTTCTAAGTATTTTCTATTTATAAATAATCCATTTATAGATAAATTTCTATTTATAAATATTCCATTTATAAATAATTCCTTTATAAAATCTCCTTTGATTGTTATAAATATTATCTCTTTTATAAATTCCTTTGATTTTATAAATAATCTATTTTCAATATTCATTTTGAAAATTCCCTTTTCACCATTCTGGTATGTAATGGTATTTAACACCTCAAATCACGATGACCAATATCGTTCAAAAAAATATAATCGACAACAGATTATATATCACATCATATATTACAATATATGAATCATAGTAAAATAAATGTTGAGGAATCCAGTTGGATTCCTCCAACCTGTCTCCCTGCATCCACGGATGTTATACAATATAAAATCAACATCACTTTCAGTTCCATATGATATATTCTTTTAAACAGAATCAATATAGAAATTCAACTAACTGACTAGCAGTTCAATCAAACAGTCAACACACAGTCAAACAACCAATATCTAACATGTAACGGCCCAGATTTTTTGACCATTTAGTTATTATTTAAAAATGTTTTTTTTATTATTTTGGAATTCTAAATGGTTTAATTTCAATAATTTTGAATATTTTATTTTATTCCGAAATGGTAGAAATTTAGTGGATCTGCAATATAATGTGGACTGGCAGTATAAAAGGATAAATTTTTAATTTAAAAGAGTACGTTTACAAAGGATGTAGTAGCTAACGAACTCGGATTTCGATGAAATCAGTTTCATTAAATCTGAAATGATGAAATTAGGTAACCAACCAAGTTACGTCAAAAATGGCATCCGTATGTGGAAAAGAAAAAATAAAAGGCCAAAATTTGAACTAAATTTTGACGGTAATTGGAATTTGCTAATGCTATCGGCAAAACTGGAACCTGAGACCTATCCAGGAAAATTCTAAACATAGGATATTAGCTATATATGAAATCTGGGAAAATCCTATAACGGATATAGAAAGTTATTAAGGAAACAAAATTTAAATAAATTATTTGAAAATCTAAACGAACTCCGATTTTTGATTTGAATACATAGGATTGAAGTACGTTAAAAACCGGACCAGATGGTGGAAGAATTTCAGAAAACCGTTATCGTTTGATACTCCAACATGAGACCGG
Organism: Allium sativum; assembly: GCA_030737875.1. Taxonomy (NCBI): domain Eukaryota; kingdom Viridiplantae; phylum Streptophyta; class Magnoliopsida; order Asparagales; family Amaryllidaceae; genus Allium; species Allium sativum. The sequence goes on along the minus strand of CM060916.1, from coordinate 214,439,764 downwards.
AAGGTGTTGAAACTAACACAAAACACTATTTTGAATTTGAATTTAAATTATTTGAAAGTTCAAAAAAATTCAAAATTGATATATTTTTATATAGTATTGAAGAGCAAGAAAAATTGAACAACATGGTTGAAAAAGATTTCGGATAAGGTATCAATAAGTAAGTCAAATTAACGACCGAATAGGGTTGAGGAAACACACTTTACTATTCATAAATTATTAAATTTATTTATAATTTAATTAATTTAAGGATTAATCCTAGCCATCCATTTTCGACCGTTGGATTCGCGCCACCTCAGCAATCCATGTGACTCCTTCGGCTATAAATAGCCCCCCCCCCCCCCTTCATTTTAAACTCACTCCTCCTCCTCCTCTTTCAAGCTTTGGCAATGACAGAAATAATAATAAAATAATAGGAAATAGGGAAAAGGGAGGAAGGGAAAAAGGAGGGCAAGACGGGGAGGTAGGGACTCTTAGGCAGAGGCTTGGGCTTCACGGGGTAAGTTTTTAAATAATATTTATTTATTTATTTATTTATTTGTGTAATATATATATATATATATATATATTATAATTAAAATAGAATTTGTAAAAATAAATATCAGAACATTCTAAGGGTGACAGAGAGGATAGTGTCTAAGGCTTGAGTTTGGAAAATATAGTTTCCTGCTCTCCCTGCCTATCCATAACTGATCCGACGGATGGGATGATTAATTTAAATTTAAATTTAAAATTTAATTTGAATTTAATTTGAATTTAAAATAGACCAGGGGCACTTTCGTAATTTTTAACCATAAACTTTAAAAGCTTATAACTTTTTCAAAACAAGTCAGATTTCCACGAAACAAGGACCGTTGGATTCTTATCGAAAAATACTTTAAAATGAGTGGAAGCAGATTTTTGATCCGGGTTAAAATTTTTAAGTTATAATTAAATGAATATTTTTAAATATTTTATTTGAAAATTAAATTAAATTAATATTAAAATGGTTTTTCAATTTAAAAAAAAATTGGATATGGCTAGAGATGGGAAAGTAGGATTTTTTAGAAGAGCAGGGAAGGTAATTTGGCTAATAACGCAATTAGAAATTAATTAAGATAAAAATAATTTAATTAATTTAATTAAATATATATTCATTTAAATTAGGTAAATATTTTAAATAGCATAACTTTTGCATACATTAACGAAATTTAACGAAACAGGATCCGTTGGGATCGTATGGACGAGCACTACGCAATGGAACTGACCGCAAGTGGATTGGAGCTCGTTTGGATTTATGGTGAAATTTAACGTCTGAACCAAATCAATGACCGATTATCGTTATTCAACGATAAACCGTCCAATGTGAGTAAATCTCACTATCTCTGAACACTTTATATTTTATAAAGTATTTTTAGAACTGATAATTATTGGTTGAATTGCTGAGTGTTGATTGTTTGGTTGAACTGCTAGTCAATTGATTCAAAATACCGATATAGTTATATATATCGTTAACCGATGTTGATTTTGTTTATCAGCATACCTCATATTGAAATGAAATTGATGTGAATTATATTGTGTAACATCTGTGGATGCAGGAAAACAGGTCGGAGGGATCTGTAACAACCCGGAAAATCTGGGCCAGTTTAAAATTTTTATTTTGGCAATTTTAGCGAATTTTGATTATTTAAAATGAATTATTTTAAATAATATCGACGAGAAAATTTATTTTGAATATAGTTCGAACGTATATATTATATACGTCGTCGTTAGAATATATAATAATTATATATAATTATAAAAGGAATTGAAAATGGCGCGGTAGTTCGAAAATTCGATTTCTAATTTCAAATGAATATACAGAATTCAATATAAGTCAGAATTGAACGAAACAAGGAATATTTGAATCTGTATAACTATATCTTTGTAACGAAGTTAACAAACTGAGATTTCATCTTAGAAATGATAAGATATGTCCAGTTGAAAATTAGAAATAGTCGCTGTGGAATTTATATATATTTTTATATATATAAGGCCCTTAAAAATGGACATTTTGCAAATGACCTCGGATTTCGACGAAATCAGTTTTGTTGGGTCCGCAGTGTCAAGTTATTGCTAGGTTTCAAATTTCATAATTTTTCGAATCAATATGTGAGCGTGGCAAAGGAAAACGTGTTTGACCAGTTTCAGTTGATTTTAATCGACTGAAAATTGGCCATTTTTCAAACGGTCTCAGAATTTGACGAAACTAGTTTTGTTAGGACCGTATCGTCAATACGAAGCTAGAAAATATTTTTCTGGAATTTTTCTAGTTAGTATGTGACCCCGGTAATTTGAAATGTGCGTTTAAAATTCAATATAGTAATTTAAATGTAAATATTAACGGAGACTGATTCAAACAGTCGAATCAACATACGATACATATCCCATTGTGTTCGGAATGGGGGTGAAACGCTATGGACGACAGGCGGTGGACCTCGTTTAGAGGTCGTTTGAAAAAGTTGACTTTTTGAATTAAAATAAAATAATTAAATTAATAAAAAAAAATATATAATCCCTCTTCCCTCCCTATACCTCCAGGCCCCCCCCCCGATAATTCAGAATCGAAAAAGAAAAAAAAAAAAAAGAAAAAAAAAGGGAGATCGAAATCGCGTCGAAGCCCCCCCCCACGCCGCCGCCGGTGGCAGAGCCACCACCACCTCGCGCGCCCCCCCCAGAGCCGTCGCGCAGCGCCCCTCCTCTTCCCTCTCCACTCTCCTCCTCCAACGTGAAGAACCCTAATTCCGCACCCCCTTGCTCACCTGAACCCTAGCCGCCGCAACCAGACCCCCTCCACCTCGCCTCGCAGCTCCGCTGCTCCCTCCTACTCGCGAACCCCCAAAGCGACGGAAGCCACAGCCCCCCCTGGACCCAAAACCGATGATGAACCCCCCCCCTTTAAGTATTTTCTGATTTTATTTATTTTATTTACTGATTTTATTTGTTTTATTAACTGAATTTTATTTGCTTATTAATCTGAATTTTTAAATTTTAAAAACTGATTTTATTTATTTTAAAACTGATTTTATTTATTTTAAAACAGATTTTATTTATTTATTTTAAGACGTGACTTTTAAAACAGAAAAGATTTGATTTTTAAAAGTAATATAATACGATCTTTATATTTTTAAAGTGATAAAAATATAGTTTTTATATTTTTAAAGAATTAAAAATATAATCTTTATAGGATAGAGAATATTAAAATATCATCTTTGTATATGTAGCAAAATAAAAATCTGATTTTTATTTTATATACGTTGAAATCAAGTGATGTCTTTAAATTTAAAAAGGTGAAATCTTTAAATTTAAAAAGGTGAAATCTTTAAATTTAAAAAGGTGAAATCTTTAAATTTAAAAAGGTGAGATCTTTAAATTTAAAAAGGTGAAATCTTTAAATTCAAAAAGGCGAAATCTTTATATGGAAAATAGCGGGATAAAAATATAATTTTTTATCTATATAACATAGAAGTAAAAATTCGATTTTTATATTGAATAGCAAAGTAAAAACTCGATTTTTATATTGAATAGCAAAGTAAAAATTCGATTTTTATAATGAATAGCAAAGTAAAATTTCGATTTTTATATATTGAATAGCATAGTAAAAATTCGATTTTTAAATATATGAAGTGATTATAAAAGTATGATTTTTAAATTGAAAGTGAATAAATAAAAATGTGATTTTTATTTTAAAGACATCGAAATATAAAAATGTGATTTTTATATATATAGTGACTACGGGCAACGAAGACGATGAAGATGAAGATTTCTATCAAATGAAGTGCCGTGGAGCTTGGATAGCTTTCGGTGAGAATTTCTCACCTTTCAATTTATTTTTCTAGTTATATATATATATACTAGGATGCAGACGGTGCTTAGTAGCACCCGACACAATCGTCCACAGACCATGGACTTGTTTGTTTGATTGATTGGTGATTGATTGCGATATTGGTTTGAATGTGATTTGTGGTATGAAAAATCGAATCGATAAATTGGTTAGGATTAGACGTGCGCCGTTATAAGGCGAAGGAGTAAGGCTAGGTTAGACCCTTACTCCAAATTTTGTGGTTTGCATAACGAAAGTGAATTTGATTGATATGTGAATGGCGTGGGCCTTCACTAGACCGGGGACAAGGCTAGGCCTTATCCCGTTTTTAGTATCGTGCCGTTATGCCGCCGAAATTTTCTAAAATATGTTAGAAAAATAAAAATATCATTTTATTGAATAAATGAATTGAATAGAAATTCATAAGTTGAAATAAAATGTTTTATCGTTAAAAATATAATTTTTAACGTGAAGTGAATAAAATAGAATATTCATTTACAAACCAGATGGTTTGTTTATGTACACCTATTTGAATGACATTGATTGGGACGATAAATTTTACACATCGCCCAACAACACAAATAAAATATGTGTTTGATTGTTTGAAACCCCACACGGGTGTTGGGATGAAATTTGAAGTTCACTCATCCTGATTGATTGAATATGTCGATCGATTGATTGACAGGCTGTTATAAGCGTTGAATATCTATATTTGATGCTTTTACAGTGTAGTGCACTTTGGTTGATGGTTGATTATTTTCAATGTTAGTATATACATGTGTTGTATGAAAATCCATATAATTAACTTTATATGGTGATTGATTGGGCCTCATTCCAATTTGAAAAATAAAGAATATTATAAAATAAAAGTTCATGTGTTGACAGTACTCATTCATTGAGATTGGTCATGTGTTGAACGAAATATTTTGATAATAACAACTATTTTGAAAAAGAAATATTTGAAATAGAATATTTGAAAATAGAAATTTATGAAGCCGTGTTGATTAGATTGACGCCATTTTGACGTGAATCGATATTTATATCGATTTTATTCATCTTAAAAATGAATATTGAAAAGTGATTTCGAAATCGAATATTTTGAATTGAATTGAAAACGATTTCGAAATGAATTGAATTGAAAACGATTTCGAAATGAATTGAATTGAAAACGATTTCGAAATGAATTGAATTGAAAACGACTTCGAATTGAATTGAAAACGATTTCGAAATGAATTGAATTGAAAACGATTTCGAAATGAATTGAATTGAAAACGATTTCGAAATGAATTGAATTGAAAACGAATTGAAATGAATTCAAAATTGAATTGAAATTTGAATTGAATAGAAATGAATTTTAAAACGAATTTATAAAGAAGAATTCAATTTTGCTTTGAATTGAAATAGAAGTTGAAATAGAATTTGAAACGAATTTAAAACTATTTATATAATTCGTTATAAATAGAAATCGACGAAATATATATTATATATATTATATATATAATATAATGGCCTGAATAGAACGCGCCGCGCCGCGGCAGTTCGCGAATTTCGACCATTTGTTTCAAACGGACATTACGGGAGATCCGACCGTCGGATTCTCCTAAAACCGGAACCATTGGGTTCGTATCGAAAAGAGCTTTCTAAAGAATATTAGAAATTAGAAATCTAACGGTTGGATTTGGAATTATGTCCAAATCAAATTCGAAAAAGGTCGCTGTAAGTGCAGTTCGATGGCCATTGTTGGAAATCGACTGAACGGGCCTTGATAAAATTATTAAAAATAGTAATAATTTGTGTAAAATCATAAGAAATGATTTAGAAAGAATTGGGATGAAAAACTCCATATTTGAAAAGATAAAAATAGATTTTTATCGAAATAAACTAGTTTTGAACTAGAATTATAATTCTATTTATTTTATTTTTTTTAATAAATAAATTGAATTCGAAATGGGTTTGAAAATAACCAAAATTTCCAATGAATGCATTGGAGTGGATTTGAATCGAAATTGTCTTCGGAATATTTCGATGTTGGAATTCGTGATTATACAGGTGTTGTTATGGAAATTTGAAAGATATATATTTATATCGCTATTTCCAATACGACATTTGTTAGTCGTAGAATTCGATATTGAATATAAGCCGATATATTTTCTATTCAGAGCCTTGTATTGAATATCGAATGTGATTTGGGTTTGTCGTGAATGGTGTCTTCACTAACACTGTTCTTGAGCCCTGTTGAGAAAAGATTAAATCTTTTTATTTAGATTTAATGAAGTGTACCAATTAAATGATATTTAATTGGAATTGATATTGATTTTTGGGTTTATCGTGAACAGTGTTTTAAATAACACTTGTTCTTTAACCCGATAATTAATGAATGTGATTTGGGTTTGTCGTGAATGGTGTCTTCACTAACACTGTTCTTGAACCCAGTTGAGAAAAGATTAAATCTTTTTATTTAGATTTAATGAAGTGTACCAATTAAATAATATTTAATTGGAATTGAATTGATATTGATTTTTGGGTTTATCGTGAACAGTGTTTTAAATAACACTTGTTCTTTAACCCGATAATTAATGAATGTGATTTGGGTTTGTCGTGAATGGTGTCTTCACTAACACTGTTCTTGAACCCAGTTGAGAAAAGATTAAATCTTTTTATTTAGATTTAATGAAGTGTACCAATTAAATAATATTTAATTGGAATTGAATTGATATTGATTTTTGGGTTTATCGTGAGCAGTGTTTTAAATAACACTTGTTCTTTAACCCGATAATTAATGGGATATGACTTTGGGTTTATCGTGGACCGTGTTTTAAATGACACTGATTCTTTAACCCAGTCACAGATTAAAACTAAGTGGAGTTTTAATGAATCTTTAATTAGATTGAAAAGATCGAGAATGGAGTATCACCAGTTTTGCTCCAGGCGATAGTTAAATCTTTAATTAGATTTGAACGTGAAATTTAGAAACTAACTGTCGGTTAGCTAAGTAGAATGGTTTTCTGGATATTGATCTGATGTTGGTTTCGGCCTTCGGGGTTAATATTTGGGGAATTATTCTCTTGATTAATTTACGGTTAATGACTAATGAGTTGGAATGAGGCGTATGTTGTGTTTGTGTAACACTTTTATAATATATACGCGAGTTATTCGGAAAGGCCGGGTTTATCCCATTCTGAGTAACTGATACGACGATAAGTCGAAGAAGAAGACGATGGTCGAAGACCGGAGGTCTTCACGTCGTTTGGGTGATAACTGATGATCTTGATTGGGCTGTACACCCAAGAAGATGGAAACAGTTAGTGATCGTCCAGACGTACTTGGAGATCGATGGATATGCGGGGTACTAGGTGCCTCCGGTTTCGTTCAGACCCAGAACGGACTTGTAAATGGACTGTGTGTCTGACATCGGATTTCATTCTGTGTGACTGATATCGGTTGCATAGGATGGTTTGCCTGTGTGGCATGCTAAGATGCAAATGATCAAGGCTTCTGTTGAAAAGCAAAGTCTTGTGGTTGATGATCAAAGCACGGCCTTTGTGGCGTAGCTTTGTGTAACGTTTACCTCGCGTGTTTCACACCAGGTATGAACCAAAAACGGGAGACGGACCTCAGGGAGGACTTGCGTTTCTTTCTAGTTAGAAGTGGCGTCAGTGGTTTTACACGCCCTGACGAGTTTGACTTATGTGGTTGTTGCGGTTGCGAGGCGCCTCGGTTATATCGGTTTCGGCCGAATGCATTCTGGTCGGCTGACGGACCAGACTTACACCCCATAGGGTGGGGAGACGTATTGTTCAGGCACTATAATCCACTCCGTGTGGACCGGCCCTGTCGCTCCATGGGGCAGTTGCGGCTGTTCCTGTGGCTCGGGCTAGAGAGTCACGAATCGGTTGAGGACTATCTTTTGCCTCGGTTCATAGACGGAAATCCAATTTCCAAATACGTGACATTTGCGGTTTTATTTGTAAACCTATATATGGCGACATGATATATGGTACCCATGCCGCCTATGATTGATACTTATGATTTGAAGTGTTTTATACACTATACACTTATAATAGTATCAAATGATTTGTTTTAAAACGTATCAAGCATTCTTTGGCTGTTATAAGGGAAAACCCTATCCTCGACTGCGTTGCATTGTGTGATGGGACCTGGGTCTTATAACAGCTTCATCTTTCTTTATTTAGCATTGCGCTGTTTGTTTTATGCACTGGTATTCTTGGGAGGAAACCCGTTCCGTGTTATACGGCGTGGTCCCTTGATTTACCTAATGATTTAAAATAAAGATTAACTGTTTTAGTTCTCACACCAGTCCCATGACTGACCTGGAGTTTATTGTTTTAACCTAAACTCTGGGTGCCCTTATTTTGACACGGGCAGCTAGTAGTTTTGGTTTTGCAGATTTATATTCACAGGATCCTGGTTTACAGCTGGAACGATATCCGGAAAGCTTTGTATCCGTATATCTCTTCTAGTTGTGTATTCTATTATTTTCCGCTGCTATGTATTTAAATGTAATTTAAATCTCTGATATTTCTGTGTAATATTCGTTTATACTCTGTATATTCTTGTAATCTGATGCATTGTTGTAATATACAGTGAAACGTTCTTTTATATGTGTTCTGCTGTGGTTTGTTCTCGAACTATCCGACGCTTTCCTTTACGGGGAGGTTGCGGGTCTTCACACGTGGTATCAGAGCTTTGGTTTACAAAGCTAGAGAACAAGACACATTAGAACCATACGAAAGAATTCATCAGATATTGGATTAGTAATATCCAATTAGAATGACTCGTTAGAGATAGGATCAGTAGTATCCTAGAACGAGTGTGAAGAGTATGTTTTTGAAAATGAAAACAAATTTCGTTTTGAAAATTTAAATCAATTATTCGTATTTGATTATTTATTTTATATTGATTAGGACAATCCGATATATAAAGATTTTGTATATATGTCTTGCAAACGTGTATTCGAAGTTTTAATATATTGGGTAGATATAGAATCCCTCTAGTGCCCGGGAATGATTCTGGTGATGGGGCACTGTCGCCAGTATTTATTTTCGAGCGACGAAAGTGAGATTTCTATATATTTCCTATTGACTGGTGTGAGAACCAAAATTAGATAGGGCCTATTGTTGTGATTTGGCATTAAAAATCTGATTCTTGTATATGTATCAAAATTATGAATTTGAAACTCTAATTCACTAATTGATTGATGTTTGTGTTGTTTGTTTATTTGTTTGCTAATTTTGAACCATTTAGCCTAACTGAATCAAATATTGAATTGTATTGAAATTTGGTCGCATTTGCTTGCATATACATATATATCATTGAACAGGTCATAGCAAGGAGGCTAGAGCCAGAGAATAAAATTTGTTTGCCCGACAAATAGGTACATGTTTACTACATAATTTCCTGTTTTGTTTGGGTGATGATGATTTTGTGAGCCTATTGGCTAGCCGCTTGGCTTTTTCTTTTTCTTTTTGAGATCTGAAGGACCGGGGAAGCTATTTGAAATTCCCCGATGCTCCCGGTGCAGGGGAGGTTATGGCGAAATTTTTCGAAAATTTAGGGTGTTAGCCAAATTTTTGAATTTTTGAAAATTCTCAAAAACTAAAGAGTTGGAGAATGGAAGCCAGGTCGAGCGTAGAGTTGAATAGTCAAACCACTTTCGACTTTGTTCCTTTTCGGGGACGAAAAGTTTTAAGTGGGGGAGATTGTAACAACCCGGAAAATCTGGGCCAGTTTAAAATTTTTATTTTGGCAATTTTAGCGAATTTTGATTATTTAAAATGAATTATTTTAAATAATATCGACGAGAAAATTTATTTTGAATATAGTTCGAACGTATATATTATATACGTCGTCGTTAGAATATATAATAATTATATATAATTATAAAAGGAATTGAAAATGGCGCGGTAGTTCGAAAATTCGATTTCTAATTTCAAATGAATATACAGAATTCAATATAAGTCAGAATTGAACGAAACAAGGAATATTTGAATCTGTATAACTATATCTTTGTAACGAAGTTAACAAACTGAGATTTCATCTTAGAAATGATAAGATATGTCCAGTTGAAAATTAGAAATAGTCGCTGTGGAATTTATATATATTTTTATATATATAAGGCCCTTAAAAATGGACATTTTGCAAATGACCTCGGATTTCGACGAAATCAGTTTTGTTGGGTCCGCAGTGTCAAGTTATTGCTAGGTTTCAAATTTCATAATTTTTCGAATCAATATGTGAGCGTGGCAAAGGAAAACGTGTTTGACCAGTTTCAGTTGATTTTAATCGACTGAAAATTGGCCATTTTTCAAACGGTCTCAGAATTTGACGAAACTAGTTTTGTTAGGACCGTATCGTCAATACGAAGCTAGAAAATATTTTTCTGGAATTTTTCTAGTTAGTATGTGACCCCGGTAATTTGAAATGTGCGTTTAAAATTCAATATAGTAATTTAAATGTAAATATTAACGGAGACTGATTCAAACAGTCGAATCAACATACGATACATATCCCATTGTGTTCGGAATGGGGGTGAAACGCTATGGACGACAGGCGGTGGACCTCGTTTAGAGGTCGTTTGAAAAAGTTGACTTTTTGAATTAAAATAAAATAATTAAATTAATAAAAAAAAATATATAATCCCTCTTCCCTCCCTATACCTCCAGGCCCCCCCCCCGATAATTCAGAATCGAAAAAGAAAAAAAAAAAAAAGAAAAAAAAAGGGAGATCGAAATCGCGTCGAAGCCCCCCCCCACGCCGCCGCCGGTGGCAGAGCCACCACCACCTCGCGCGCCCCCCCCAGAGCCGTCGCGCAGCGCCCCTCCTCTTCCCTCTCCACTCTCCTCCTCCAACGTGAAGAACCCTAATTCCGCACCCCCTTGCTCACCTGAACCCTAGCCGCCGCAACCAGACCCCCTCCACCTCGCCTCGCAGCTCCGCTGCTCCCTCCTACTCGCGAACCCCCAAAGCGACGGAAGCCACAGCCCCCCCTGGACCCAAAACCGATGATGAACCCCCCCCCTTTAAGTATTTTCTGATTTTATTTATTTTATTTACTGATTTTATTTGTTTTATTAACTGAATTTTATTTGCTTATTAATCTGAATTTTTAAATTTTAAAAACTGATTTTATTTATTTTAAAACTGATTTTATTTATTTTAAAACAGATTTTATTTATTTATTTTAAGACGTGACTTTTAAAACAGAAAAGATTTGATTTTTAAAAGTAATATAATACGATCTTTATATTTTTAAAGTGATAAAAATATAGTTTTTATATTTTTAAAGAATTAAAAATATAATCTTTATAGGATAGAGAATATTAAAATATCATCTTTGTATATGTAGCAAAATAAAAATCTGATTTTTATTTTATATACGTTGAAATCAAGTGATGTCTTTAAATTTAAAAAGGTGAAATCTTTAAATTTAAAAAGGTGAAATCTTTAAATTTAAAAAGGTGAAATCTTTAAATTTAAAAAGGTGAGATCTTTAAATTTAAAAAGGTGAAATCTTTAAATTCAAAAAGGCGAAATCTTTATATGGAAAATAGCGGGATAAAAATATAATTTTTTATCTATATAACATAGAAGTAAAAATTCGATTTTTATATTGAATAGCAAAGTAAAAACTCGATTTTTATATTGAATAGCAAAGTAAAAATTCGATTTTTATAATGAATAGCAAAGTAAAATTTCGATTTTTATATATTGAATAGCATAGTAAAAATTCGATTTTTAAATATATGAAGTGATTATAAAAGTATGATTTTTAAATTGAAAGTGAATAAATAAAAATGTGATTTTTATTTTAAAGACATCGAAATATAAAAATGTGATTTTTATATATATAGTGACTACGGGCAACGAAGACGATGAAGATGAAGATTTCTATCAAATGAAGTGCCGTGGAGCTTGGATAGCTTTCGGTGAGAATTTCTCACCTTTCAATTTATTTTTCTAGTTATATATATATATACTAGGATGCAGACGGTGCTTAGTAGCACCCGACACAATCGTCCACAGACCATGGACTTGTTTGTTTGATTGATTGGTGATTGATTGCGATATTGGTTTGAATGTGATTTGTGGTATGAAAAATCGAATCGATAAATTGGTTAGGATTAGACGTGCGCCGTTATAAGGCGAAGGAGTAAGGCTAGGTTAGACCCTTACTCCAAATTTTGTGGTTTGCATAACGAAAGTGAATTTGATTGATATGTGAATGGCGTGGGCCTTCACTAGACCGGGGACAAGGCTAGGCCTTATCCCGTTTTTAGTATCGTGCCGTTATGCCGCCGAAATTTTCTAAAATATGTTAGAAAAATAAAAATATCATTTTATTGAATAAATGAATTGAATAGAAATTCATAAGTTGAAATAAAATGTTTTATCGTTAAAAATATAATTTTTAACGTGAAGTGAATAAAATAGAATATTCATTTACAAACCAGATGGTTTGTTTATGTACACCTATTTGAATGACATTGATTGGGACGATAAATTTTACACATCGCCCAACAACACAAATAAAATATGTGTTTGATTGTTTGAAACCCCACACGGGTGTTGGGATGAAATTTGAAGTTCACTCATCCTGATTGATTGAATATGTCGATCGATTGATTGACAGGCTGTTATAAGCGTTGAATATCTATATTTGATGCTTTTACAGTGTAGTGCACTTTGGTTGATGGTTGATTATTTTCAATGTTAGTATATACATGTGTTGTATGAAAATCCATATAATTAACTTTATATGGTGATTGATTGGGCCTCATTCCAATTTGAAAAATAAAGAATATTATAAAATAAAAGTTCATGTGTTGACAGTACTCATTCATTGAGATTGGTCATGTGTTGAACGAAATATTTTGATAATAACAACTATTTTGAAAAAGAAATATTTGAAATAGAATATTTGAAAATAGAAATTTATGAAGCCGTGTTGATTAGATTGACGCCATTTTGACGTGAATCGATATTTATATCGATTTTATTCATCTTAAAAATGAATATTGAAAAGTGATTTCGAAATCGAATATTTTGAATTGAATTGAAAACGATTTCGAAATGAATTGAATTGAAAACGATTTCGAAATGAATTGAATTGAAAACGATTTCGAAATGAATTGAATTGAAAACGACTTCGAATTGAATTGAAAACGATTTCGAAATGAATTGAATTGAAAACGATTTCGAAATGAATTGAATTGAAAACGATTTCGAAATGAATTGAATTGAAAACGAATTGAAATGAATTCAAAATTGAATTGAAATTTGAATTGAATAGAAATGAATTTTAAAACGAATTTATAAAGAAGAATTCAATTTTGCTTTGAATTGAAATAGAAGTTGAAATAGAATTTGAAACGAATTTAAAACTATTTATATAATTCGTTATAAATAGAAATCGACGAAATATATATTATATATATTATATATATAATATAATGGCCTGAATAGAACGCGCCGCGCCGCGGCAGTTCGCGAATTTCGACCATTTGTTTCAAACGGACATTACGGGAGATCCGACCGTCGGATTCTCCTAAAACCGGAACCATTGGGTTCGTATCGAAAAGAGCTTTCTAAAGAATATTAGAAATTAGAAATCTAACGGTTGGATTTGGAATTATGTCCAAATCAAATTCGAAAAAGGTCGCTGTAAGTGCAGTTCGATGGCCATTGTTGGAAATCGACTGAACGGGCCTTGATAAAATTATTAAAAATAGTAATAATTTGTGTAAAATCATAAGAAATGATTTAGAAAGAATTGGGATGAAAAACTCCATATTTGAAAAGATAAAAATAGATTTTTATCGAAATAAACTAGTTTTGAACTAGAATTATAATTCTATTTATTTTATTTTTTTTAATAAATAAATTGAATTCGAAATGGGTTTGAAAATAACCAAAATTTCCAATGAATGCATTGGAGTGGATTTGAATCGAAATTGTCTTCGGAATATTTCGATGTTGGAATTCGTGATTATACAGGTGTTGTTATGGAAATTTGAAAGATATATATTTATATCGCTATTTCCAATACGACATTTGTTAGTCGTAGAATTCGATATTGAATATAAGCCGATATATTTTCTATTCAGAGCCTTGTATTGAATATCGAATGTGATTTGGGTTTGTCGTGAATGGTGTCTTCACTAACACTGTTCTTGAGCCCTGTTGAGAAAAGATTAAATCTTTTTATTTAGATTTAATGAAGTGTACCAATTAAATGATATTTAATTGGAATTGATATTGATTTTTGGGTTTATCGTGAACAGTGTTTTAAATAACACTTGTTCTTTAACCCGATAATTAATGAATGTGATTTGGGTTTGTCGTGAATGGTGTCTTCACTAACACTGTTCTTGAACCCAGTTGAGAAAAGATTAAATCTTTTTATTTAGATTTAATGAAGTGTACCAATTAAATAATATTTAATTGGAATTGAATTGATATTGATTTTTGGGTTTATCGTGAACAGTGTTTTAAATAACACTTGTTCTTTAACCCGATAATTAATGAATGTGATTTGGGTTTGTCGTGAATGGTGTCTTCACTAACACTGTTCTTGAACCCAGTTGAGAAAAGATTAAATCTTTTTATTTAGATTTAATGAAGTGTACCAATTAAATAATATTTAATTGGAATTGAATTGATATTGATTTTTGGGTTTATCGTGAGCAGTGTTTTAAATAACACTTGTTCTTTAACCCGATAATTAATGGGATATGACTTTGGGTTTATCGTGGACCGTGTTTTAAATGACACTGATTCTTTAACCCAGTCACAGATTAAAACTAAGTGGAGTTTTAATGAATCTTTAATTAGATTGAAAAGATCGAGAATGGAGTATCACCAGTTTTGCTCCAGGCGATAGTTAAATCTTTAATTAGATTTGAACGTGAAATTTAGAAACTAACTGTCGGTTAGCTAAGTAGAATGGTTTTCTGGATATTGATCTGATGTTGGTTTCGGCCTTCGGGGTTAATATTTGGGGAATTATTCTCTTGATTAATTTACGGTTAATGACTAATGAGTTGGAATGAGGCGTATGTTGTGTTTGTGTAACACTTTTATAATATATACGCGAGTTATTCGGAAAGGCCGGGTTTATCCCATTCTGAGTAACTGATACGACGATAAGTCGAAGAAGAAGACGATGGTCGAAGACCGGAGGTCTTCACGTCGTTTGGGTGATAACTGATGATCTTGATTGGGCTGTACACCCAAGAAGATGGAAACAGTTAGTGATCGTCCAGACGTACTTGGAGATCGATGGATATGCGGGGTACTAGGTGCCTCCGGTTTCGTTCAGACCCAGAACGGACTTGTAAATGGACTGTGTGTCTGACATCGGATTTCATTCTGTGTGACTGATATCGGTTGCATAGGATGGTTTGCCTGTGTGGCATGCTAAGATGCAAATGATCAAGGCTTCTGTTGAAAAGCAAAGTCTTGTGGTTGATGATCAAAGCACGGCCTTTGTGGCGTAGCTTTGTGTAACGTTTACCTCGCGTGTTTCACACCAGGTATGAACCAAAAACGGGAGACGGACCTCAGGGAGGACTTGCGTTTCTTTCTAGTTAGAAGTGGCGTCAGTGGTTTTACACGCCCTGACGAGTTTGACTTATGTGGTTGTTGCGGTTGCGAGGCGCCTCGGTTATATCGGTTTCGGCCGAATGCATTCTGGTCGGCTGACGGACCAGACTTACACCCCATAGGGTGGGGAGACGTATTGTTCAGGCACTATAATCCACTCCGTGTGGACCGGCCCTGTCGCTCCATGGGGCAGTTGCGGCTGTTCCTGTGGCTCGGGCTAGAGAGTCACGAATCGGTTGAGGACTATCTTTTGCCTCGGTTCATAGACGGAAATCCAATTTCCAAATACGTGACATTTGCGGTTTTATTTGTAAACCTATATATGGCGACATGATATATGGTACCCATGCCGCCTATGATTGATACTTATGATTTGAAGTGTTTTATACACTATACACTTATAATAGTATCAAATGATTTGTTTTAAAACGTATCAAGCATTCTTTGGCTGTTATAAGGGAAAACCCTATCCTCGACTGCGTTGCATTGTGTGATGGGACCTGGGTCTTATAACAGCTTCATCTTTCTTTATTTAGCATTGCGCTGTTTGTTTTATGCACTGGTATTCTTGGGAGGAAACCCGTTCCGTGTTATACGGCGTGGTCCCTTGATTTACCTAATGATTTAAAATAAAGATTAACTGTTTTAGTTCTCACACCAGTCCCATGACTGACCTGGAGTTTATTGTTTTAACCTAAACTCTGGGTGCCCTTATTTTGACACGGGCAGCTAGTAGTTTTGGTTTTGCAGATTTATATTCACAGGATCCTGGTTTACAGCTGGAACGATATCCGGAAAGCTTTGTATCCGTATATCTCTTCTAGTTGTGTATTCTATTATTTTCCGCTGCTATGTATTTAAATGTAATTTAAATCTCTGATATTTCTGTGTAATATTCGTTTATACTCTGTATATTCTTGTAATCTGATGCATTGTTGTAATATACAGTGAAACGTTCTTTTATATGTGTTCTGCTGTGGTTTGTTCTCGAACTATCCGACGCTTTCCTTTACGGGGAGGTTGCGGGTCTTCACAGGATCCAACTGGATTCCTCAACATTTATTTACCGTTTTTCATATATTCCATTATATGATGTGTTATATAATCTGTCGTTGAACCCGTGTGTTTGGATGATGATCAAACCTTTTGATTTGGTATTTTTATACCATAAATGATAACGGGAAGTGAAAAGGAATTTTCAAAGTATATTTTGAAAATAAATTATTTATATAAAATCAATAGATTTTATATATAAAAGGAAAAGAGTTTCATAGAGGAAAATAATTATAGAATCAAAGAAATTGAGTAAAGGAAAATATTTGTGAAATCAAATATAAAGGAGAAGATTTGAAAAGAAAAACAAACATGGAGGAAATACATTTGTAAAACAAATGTAAAGGAAAATATTTGCAAATCAAATAGAATAGGGAAAAAGTAGCTATTTGTGAAACCTTTACAAATAGAAATCAAAAGGGAATCATTTGTAAAACGATTACAAATGGAATTGAAAAGCGAATATTCATTTAGGGAATAAAGGAAAGTTAAAAGAGATATTTATGTAGAGAATAAATGGAAAAGCTAAAAGTAATAATTATTTGTTAAATAAATAAAAGTAAAAAGGGAATAGTTATTTGTTAAGTAAACAAATAGAAAAAAGTATTATTCAAAAGAGTTATTCAAGAAGTGTTATTCCAAAGAGTTATTCAAAAGGAGTTATTCAAATGGAATTATTCAAAAGAGAAAATTCAAAGGGGTTAATTCAAAAGAGTTAATCAACCAAAGTTAAACTGTCAGAGTTAAACAGTTAGAGTTAAACCATTAGAGTTAATCAGAAAAGTTAGTCAGTTAGAGTTAAACCGTTAAAGTTAAACAGTTAGAGTTAAACCATTAGAGTTAAACTGTTAGAGTTAAACTATTAGAGTCTAACAGTTGGAGTTAATCTAATAGAATTAAACCGTTGGAGTTAAGCTGTTAGAGTCAAACAGTTAGAGTTAGTTAGTTAGAATTAACCAGTAGTGTAAATCAGTTAGAGTTAAGCGGTTTGAATCAAATCGGACTAGAGTTATTCGAATATAGTAACCGAATAAGGGTTAAATTGAATATTAGTTATTCAATTAGAGTTGATCGAACTTAGTTATTCGAGATAGAGTTAAACAGAAGTAGTTATTCAGTATAAATTGCCATTTAGCACGACTGCTAGCGAAATTCGCAGGGCTGCAGATAGCCTAAGGTGGTCGATGTTTCCTGAGGGAATCAGGCGTAACCATTGTGATCGCTGCAATCTAGAGTCAAGCGAATGAAGTTAAATCAAATATTAGCTATTCAAAATGAAGTTAAAAACAGACATAGTTAGTCGAATATAAGTTAATCGAATATTAGTTATTCGATAATAGTTAGTCAAATTAAGTTAAATAAGTTGAGTTAAATAAGTCGAGTTAATTAAGTTAAGTTAGTCAAGTTGAGCTGATCAAGTAAGTTGGTCGAGTTGAGTTAATCAAGATGAGTCAATCAAACCGAGTTATCCAAATAAGAGTTAATCCAGTAAAAGTTAATAGAATAAGGGTTATAGATTATAGTTAACCGAATAGGAGTTGATAAAATTAGTTGTTCGTGTATTTATTTGAGCTAGAAAGGAAAAGTCATATTAAAGTTATTATATTTCGGACGCAGGGGATTATAACACCATAATCAAATGACTTCCGTAAAGGAAGTGGATTCGTAAATAGAATCTGAGAGTTACGTAAGTAAGTGGTTGAAAGTGTAAAAAGATGCACTTTGTCTGTTTCGAAGTTAGAAATGTTGTTCAGTTAAGGTCTGAGAGGTAATTATACCCCAACTCGTTGCTTGCTGTGTGCTTGGTCGCATGATAGGGGGTTCTCGCTTCGCGTTAGGTGGAGGACGGGAGACTCTTACCCCTACATGTCCCGAAAATGTGGGTTGGTTGTGAAGTCGAAAGGCTGGCCGTAAAATGAGTTGGTGGGGTACCATTGTAAGCCACGGGGGGACATTATCCCTCTACCCGCGAGTTTGATTTGTATACTATATATGTAGAGCGTGAGATGCAAGCGTTCTACTAGATTTTAATTACTTGTGATTAGACATTATTATAATATCAGATAATATATGATTTCCAAAGTGTTTTGGGTTATCGTAAGGTAAAAGTCATCCGTGTTTATGTGTGGATTGGTCTTACGATTATCTTTTCTTTTGAAAGGATTTTGAAAGTTAAACCAAATGTTTTGAGTTTACTCACACCAGTCCCATGACTGACCCAGAGTTTTATTTTGTTTTATTTTCCCTAAACTCTTGGGTGCCCAAATTTGTACGGGCAGTCAAGTAGTCAGGATTTTACAGATAGACTTGGAGAGCTTGGAGCAGGAGGCTTCAGGACTTATATAGCTATTGTTTATTTCCGCTGTGATGCAAGGGTTGTACTCTGATAATGGTATTGTATGCATATACTGCTTTTGATTTCAAGTTATGTGATATATTATATTTTATTCGTTCCGCTGTGAGATTCGTGTTACTCTGATGTTGTGTTCTTCTTTTTCTTCTTCTATTCTAATTTTCTATCTTATCTATCCTCACCCTCTAAATTCTTTCATTAACTATTCGGTAATTGTCGACCTTTGATGTTCGATATGTGTTGTATATCAGATAATCAAGGTCGTCTTTCCCCGGGTCGTTACAGTTGGTATCAGAGCTGAAGGTTAGGTGATTTACCTTGGCTCTGTGGCGTGACTCAGTAGAGATGGGGTTAGTAATGCCCTAGACTGAGTTTGAGTGTATATATAAGAGTGAACGTATTTGTTATTTTATATAAAATGATTTTATACCGTGGAGATTTATTGGTTGAGTCGTTTATGAGTTCTAGTCGATCAGTTTGATCCACTGTATCGATAGGAGTTTATAAACACTTGAATACGATGGGTCGGCACGATATGTTTTGAAAAAAGGGTAAATGGAATAATTTTACCCAAATTATATTTTGATATAAGCAAAGTATAGATATTTGAAATTATTATAGTATATTGAATGTGTTGGTTGTGATTATAATCGAATAAGATTATAAAATGTGAAATGGTTATGTAAATAACAAATCAAAATTCATATAAGTGAAATATATGAAATCAGATGAATTAAATCTGAATTTAAGTTCAGAATTGGAATTAAAATTGCTAAAATTTGAATAAGAGTTGTAAATGGAATTAAATTGAATATATGTGAATTTTAAAATCCTGGGAGATTTTAAATTTGTTACAAGCATTGAAAAGGGATATTTTGAAATGAATTTCAAAATGAAAATGTTTAAAAATGGGTTTTGAAAGTGCTATAGTATTGAACTCACTTCGATAGCTGGAAAATAAATTCCGATGTTGATCCGGACATCATCGGTGCTCATTTTCGAGTTTGTAAGTGACAGATTACTACCAAAGATTTTGTTTTTGAATTGTTTTGAGAAACCGAGTTGTTTTGATATTCCAAAGGGATATTTGATTTTTGGAAAAGGCAAAGCTATTTGAAACTCCCAGGTACAGATTATTGAAATAAACACAAATTAAATAGAAATTTGTGAAAGCAAATTTGAAATTGAATTGAAGGCAGTTCAGTGGAAATTGAGTTGAATTGAAATAGAATGGTATCAAGTAGAATTGGACTAGATTAGAGATAATCTGGGATAGAAATGGATGGTCGAGCAAGAAATTTGAATTGAGATTGGAATTGCAGTTTGATTGAAATTTGGCTTGGTTATAAGCGGATGGTCGTGTTGAAGATAAAAGTGATTGGGAGTTTGATTGGGATGATAGTGGTATATGCTAAATTGATAGCAGAGTTGGATGCCCGACAAAAAAGGTACACATTCATATTCATATGAGTTTGATGAGATTTATGAGCCTGTTTGGCAAGCCATTTGGCTGTTTGATTTTCTTTTGGGTTGAAGAAGGCCTAGGGAGGCGAGTTGGAGTTTGAGCTATTGGCCAGTACAAAGGAGGTGCTGGCGAAATTTTTCAGAAATTTCGAGTGTTAGAAAATTTTCAGAATTTTTGAAAATTTTCGTTTATAGAAATAAATTAATTAGAATAGATTGGTTTATTGAAATCAGAGTAACCAAATAATTTTAACCTAGTTATAAAATTCATTTTTCTACCTTAGCAATTTCGAGGACGAAATTATTTTAAGGGGGGAAGAATGTAACGGCCCAGATTTTTTGACCATTTAGTTATTATTTAAAAATGTTTTTTTTATTATTTTGGAATTCTAAATGGTTTAATTTCAATAATTTTGAATATTTTATTTTATTCCGAAATGGTAGAAATTTAGTGGATCTGCAATATAATGTGGACTGACAGTATAAAAGGATAAATTTTTAACTTAAAATAGTACGTTTACAAAGGATGTAGTAGCTAACGAACTCGGATTTCGATGAAATCAGTTTCATTAAATCTGAAATGATGAAATTAGGTAACCAACCAAGTTACATCAAAAATGGCATCCGTATGTGGAAAAGAAAAAATAAAAGGCCAAAATTTGAACTAAATTTTGACGGTAATTGGAATTTGCTAATGCTAACGGCAAAACTGGAACCTGAGACCTATCCAGGAAAATTCTAAACATAGGATATTAGCTATATATGAAATCTGGGAAAATCCTATAACGGATATAGAAAGTTATTAAGGAAACAAAATTTAAATAAATTATTTGAAAATCTAAATGAACACCGATTTTTGATTTGAATACATAGGATTGAAGTACGTTAAAAACCGGACCAGATGGTGGAAGAATTTCTGAAAACCGTTATCGTTTGATACTCCAACATGAGACTGGAAGGTATTGAAACTAACACAAAACACTATTTTGAATTTGAATTTAAATTATTTGAAAGTTCAAAAAAATTCAAAATTGATATATTTTTATATAGTATTGAAGAGCAAGAAAAATTGAACAACATGGTTGAAAAAGATTTCGGATAAGGTATCAATAAGTAAGTCAAATTAACGTCCGAATAGGATTGAGGAAACACACTTTACTATTCGTAAATTATTAAATTTATTTATAATTTAATTAATTTAAGGATTAATCCTAGCCATCCATTTTCGACCGTTGGATTCGCGCCACCTCAGCAATCCATGTGACTCCTTCGGCTATAAATAGCCCCCACCCCTTCATTTTAAACTCACTCCTCCTCCTCCTCTTTCAAGCTTTGGCAATGGCAGAAATAATAATAAAATAATAGAAAATAGGGAAAAGGGAGGAAGGGAAAAAGGAGGGCAAGACGGGGAGGTAGGGACTCTTAGGCAGAGGCTTGGGCTTCACGGGGTAAGTTTTTAAATAATATTTATTTATTTATTTATTTGTGTAATATATATATATATTATAATTAAAATAGAATTTGTAAAAATAAATATCAGAACATTCTAAGGGTAATAGAGAGGATAGTGTCTAAGGCTTGAGTTTGGAAAATATAGTTTCTTGCTCTTCCTGGCTATCCCTAACTGATCCGACGGATGAGATGATTAATTTTAATTTTAATTTTAATTTTAATTTAATTTGAATTTAAAACAGACCAGGGGCATTTTCGTAATTTTTAACCATAAACTTTAAAAGCTTATAACTTTTTCAAAACAAGTCGGATTTCCACGAAACAAGGACCGTTGGATTCTTATCGAAAAATACTTTAAAATGAGTGGAAGCAGATTTTTGATTCGAGTTAAAAATTTTAAGTTATAATTAAATGAATATTTTTAAATATTTTATTTGAAAATTAAATTTAATTAATATTAAAATGGTTTTTCAATTTAAAAAAAAATGGATATGGCTAGAGATGGGAAAGTAGGATTTTTTAGAAGGGCAGGGAAGGTAATTTGGCTAATAACGCAATTAGAAATTAATTAAGATAAAAATAATTTAATTAATTTAATTAAATATATATTCATTTAAATTAGGTGAATATTGTAAATAGCATAACGTTTGCATACATTAACGAAATTTAACGAAACAGGATCCGTTGGGATCGTATGGACGAGCACTACGCAATGGAACTGACCGCAAGTGGATTGGAGCTCGTTTGGATTTATGGTGAAATTTAACGTCTGAACCAAATCAATGACCGATTATCGTTATTCAACGATAAACCGTCCAATGTGAGTAAATCTCACTAACTCTGAACACTTTATATTTTTATAAAGTATTTTTAGAACTGATAATTATTGGTTGAATTGCTGAGTGTTGATTGTTTGGTTGAACTGCTAGTCAATTGATTGAAAATACCGATATAGTTATATATATCGTTAACCGATGTTGATTTTTTTTATCAGCATACCTCATATTGAAATGAAATTGATGTGAATTATATTGTGTAACATCTGTGGATGCAGGGAAACAGGTCGGAGGGATCCAACTGGATTCCTCAACATTTATTTACCGTTTTTCATATATTCTGTTATATGATGTGTTATATCATCTATCGTTGAACCCGTGTGTTTGGATGATGATCAAACCTTTTGATTTGGTATTTTTATACCATAAATGATAACGGGAAGTGAAAAGGAATTTTCAAAGTATATTTTGAAAATAAATTATTTATATAAAATAAATAGATTTTATATATAAAAGGAAAAGAGTTTCATAGAGGAAAATAATTATAGAATCAAAGAAATTGAGTAAAGGAAAATATTTGTGAAATCAAATATAAAGGAGAAGAATTGAAAAGAAAAACAAACATGGAGGAAATACATTTGTAAAACAAATGTAAAGGAAAATATTTGCAAATCAAATATAATAGGGAAAAAGTAGCTATTTGTGAAACCTTTACAAATAGAAATCAAAAGGGAATCATTTGTAAAACGATTACAAATGGAATTGAAAAGCGAATATTCATTTAGGGAATAAAGGAAAGTTAAAAGAGATATTTATGTAGAGAATAAATGGAAAAGCTAAAAGTAATAATTATTTGTTAAATAAATAGAAGTAAAAAAGGAATAGTTATTTGTTAAGTAAACAAATAGAAAAAAGTATTATTCAAAAGAGTTATTCAAAAAGTGTTATTCAAAAGAGTTATTCAAAAGAGTTATTCAAAAGGAGTTATTCAAATGGAATTATTCAAAAGAGAAAATTCAAAGGGGTTAATTCAAAAGAGTTAATCAACCAAAGTTAAACTGTCAGAGTTAAACAGTTAGAGTTAAACCATTAGAGTTAATCAGAAAAGTTAGTCAGTTAGAGTTAAACCGTTAAAGTTAAACAGTTAGAGTTAAACCATTAGAGTTAAACTGTTAGAGTTAAACTATTAGAGTCTAACAGTTGGAGTTAATCTATTAGAATTAAACCGTTGGAGTTAAGCTGTTAGAGTCAAACAGTTAGAGTTAGTTAGTTAGAATTAACCAGTAGAGTAAATCAGTTAGAGTTAAGCGGTTTGAATCAAATCGGACTAGAGTTATTCGAATATAGTAACCGAATAAGGGTTAAATTGAATATTAGTTATTCAATTAGAGTTGAT
The DNA here is from genome assembly GCA_030737875.1 of Allium sativum. Classification (NCBI taxonomy): domain Eukaryota; kingdom Viridiplantae; phylum Streptophyta; class Magnoliopsida; order Asparagales; family Amaryllidaceae; genus Allium; species Allium sativum. The sequence goes on along the minus strand of CM060916.1, from coordinate 214,415,810 downwards.
CGAACTTAGTTATTCGAGTTAGAGTTAAACAGAAGTAGTTATTCAGTATAAATTGCCATTTAGCACGACTGCTAGCGAAATTCGCAGGGCTGCAGATAGCCTAAGGTGGTCGATGTTTCCTGAGGGAATCAGGCGTAACCATTGTGATCGCTGTGATCTAGAGTCAAGCGAATGAAGTTAAATCAAATATTAGCTATTCAAAATGAAGTTAAAAACAGACATAGTTAGTCGAATATAAGTTATTCGATAATAGTTAGTCAAATTAAGTTAAATAAGTTGAGTTAAATAAGTCGAGTTAATTAAGTTAAGTTAGTCAAGTTGAGCTGATCAAGTAAGTTGGTCGAGTTGAGTTAATCAAGATGAGTTAATCAAACCAAGTTATCCAAATAAGAGTTAATCCAGTAAAAGTTAATAGAATAAGGGTTATAGATTATAGTTAACCGAATAGGAGTTGATAAAATTAGTTGTTCGTGTATTTATTTGAGCTAGAAAGAAAAAGTCATATTAAAGTCATTATATTTCGGACGCAGGGGATTATAACACCACAATCAAATGACTTCCGTAAAGGAAGTGGATTCGTAAATAGAATCCGAGAGTTACATAAGTAAGTGGTTGAAAGTGTAAAAAGATGCACTTTGTCTGTTTCGAAGTTAGAAATGTTGTTCAGTTAAGGTCTGAGAGGTAATTATACCCCAACTTGATTGACTTCGGTTTTAACTAAGAAGTGGATAAGTTCGATAGTGAAAAGTGGTTAAGTGAATTTAGTTAATGAGCATAATGGTCTGTGTTGACATAGCGATGTTTATTCAAACATCTGTTTAAACCCAATGAAGGAATTTTGGAAATGTTTTCCAAATAAGATCAGGATATTTTCTAATATAGAAAACAAGAAGTGGAAATGTTTTCCATTGTTAATAACGTGTATTTTCTAAATATTGTAAATAAGATATATAGGGAAACAGGAATAAGGAAAAGAATAAAATTATGATAATTTAATTTAAGAATTAATGATGATTGATGATTGATCGATAGAATTTCCATCTGGAAATAATATCGTTGTTTGCACACAGACATGTTTTCATTTGATAGTTAAATCATCGACTATCAAAGTTTTTGACCATTTTACGTTGTTAATATGGAGAGACCGGTTGGATTATTATCCACAGAACCACTCCGTATTGGCATAAGCGTTGTGAATCAAGTATGCTGAATATATTGAAGACGGAGTAAAGTGCAAGGGCTATCCTGTTTACAGAATAGTGCCTTCGGTTTGTCCAGTCCCAGGACAAACGTGTATGGAAGAATGCCTGACAGAGTATATTCAATAGATCGCGTAAGTTGATCTCTTCAAACATACTTACGTTTGGTGGAGGAGGAATTCGTTTCTCTTAGCTTTATACCCGTGGTGTTTTTGGGGAAATCAATTTGTGATTTGGCGAGTATGACGATGTGGCATTCAAAGTGAATGATCTGTCAGAGATAAGCGTGGCCTCTAGCCTCATCAACCGGGAAACGACAAAAATCGGGCAGGCAGCATGGCTATGTGGGTCGCACCCATTAGGATGTATAATCACCTATCTAGAGAAATTCCAATTGTTTCTTAAATCTATCGATGCTGCCCCATTTGAGAGACGGTTGCTGATCCCAACCGTTGGTGATATATATTCGATACACTCAAGCGAAATGAGTGTTCGGTCATGTGAGGGCCGGGTTGCAAGATGTTCTTATTGAACCCAGTGTATTCGCCTCTAGAGATACACTATCGGCAGGTGGTCCCATACCTTGTCAAAGTCGGAATCCAATCTCCAATAAGTGCCCGTGAGTTTGATTTGTATACTATATATGTAGAGCGTGAGATGCAAGCGTTCTACTAGATTTTAATTACTTGTGATTAGACATTATTATAATATCAGATAATATATGATTTCCAAAGTGTTTTGGGTTATCGTAAGGTAAAAGCCATCCGTGTTTATGTGTGGATTGGTCTTACGATTATCTTTTCTTTCGAAAGGATTTTGAAAGTTAAACCAAATGATTTGAGTTTACTCACACCAGTCCCATGACTGACCCAGAGTTTTATTTTGTTTTTTTTCCCTAAACTCTTGGGTGCCCAAATTTGTACGGGCAGTCAAGTAGTCAGGATTTTACAGATAGACTTGGAGAGCTTGGAGCAGGAGGCTTTAGGACTTATATAGCTATTGTTTATTTCCGCTGTGATGCAAGGGTTGTACTCTGATAATGGTATTGTATGCATATACTGCTTTTGATTTCAAGTTATGTGATATATTATATTTTATTCGTTCCGCTGTGAGATTCGTGTTACTCTGATGTTGTGTTCTTCTTTTTCTTCTTCTATTCTAATTTTCTATCTTATCTATCCTCACCCTCTAAATTCTTTCATTAACTATTCGGTAATTGTCGACCCTTGATGTTCGATATGTGTTGTATATCGGATAATCAAGGTCGTCTTTCCCCGGGTCGTTACATAACAGTTCTAAAAATACAACATGAAATTATAAACTGTTCAGAGTTAGTGAGATTTGATTCGTAGTTGACGACTTCTACGTCGTTTCATATAGTCTCAAACTACATAAAATTCCAACGGCTCCGATTCATTTTATTCCAGCTCGTACGTGCAGTTATTTCCCATACGATTCCAGCGGTATTTGTTTCATGTAATTCTGTTGACATATGGATACAATATTAACATTACAAGATTATTAATTATTCAAATAAACACAAAACTTAGTTTCATTTTAAAACCGGGCCATACCATTTGTTAATTACACGTCGGCCCATTAGCCCTTAGACTCGCTCCTTCATACTGCCACCACTCAACATTTTCAAACACTTGGGTCTCAAGCTCCTCCTATTTTCATGTCCTTCCTTCACAAAAGATCGAGCTGAAAAGCACCAAAAATCTTCACTTCATCCTTCCTTACAGACTCACGTGAATCCATCTCCAACAAGAACTCAACCGAACTCACCTCATTTCACGCTGAACCCAACTCTCCATCACGACAATACGTGATTCGAACCCACTTCCTTTACAACAACCAGAACTCAATCCTTCAAAATTTAAAATAACAAAATTTCTTTTACCTCACGCCTCTTCTGGAAACTCAAGGTAGTTCTCCACTCCAGTTTGTCCTCCTCTCACCGCTGAACCCCAAAAAGATTTCCGGTCAATCGAGCTCACCACTGACGATCCCACCTGAGCACTCACCATCAACAGTACACCCGATCCTTCCATTACACCATGACCTTAAAATCCGAGACCATCGCCGAACTCAGCACACCACCCTTACCTCGACCATCACCTTCATGTGCCATTCGATTCCCATTCCTTTCCGCAACTTCGGTTCCCCTAACAACAACTCGCGACTTCCGATGATGCCATACTTCATCATAAACTCTTAGATGGCACTAAACTCTACCTTGAACACAAATACCACCCTCAAATAATGGTTCGACCCCACCTCCATATCATCGCGCAACCAGTCCAAGTCTCGACAAATGAAAAGTCGACGTCCAGGAAATTTGATCGAGACAAAAATGGAGTACGCCAGTATAAAGCTCCAGCCCAGTCGAGTTCAATGGACCCAACATTTCATGATTTCGTCAAGTATTGCTCTCGATTTGATTTCATGAAGTTCGAGAGAGAAAGAAAAGAAAAGCGGTGGCCTCTTTCCCATTTACAGATGAAGGAAGAATTAGGTTATAAGACTTTTAAAGGGTATTTATAATGAACCTAAATACCTAGATATTTTGTTTATTTAATATACAATATTACTTATGTTGATTTTTCCTTCTGGTTGTATTTACTATGCCATAGCCGATTGGGATGGACGTGCAGTCTTTGTTACATGAATTCATGAATAAAATTCTGTGATGCGGCTCTCCTATTTGATCAAAGAAAATTAGGTTGAGGGATGGATATTTTAGATATTAAGGGTAATTCATTTTCATGAAATTTCGTTTGTTTACGAACTGCTAGAGAAAGAAATAAACATAACATTGTAATCAGCGATGCCCCACGATCTCAAAAATGAAATAACGTTGGTAGGTTAACTCATATTGTGAAACCCAAAAATGTTGATTACAGGGTGCAGAATTCTTCAAATAGAAAGTTGCTTATTTAATTAATTAAAAATTACAATAAAATTCTATAAAATTAAATTATCGCTACTTCCCAAAAGAACCTTGTCTGAATTCAAACCCGATCTCTAGTTATATCAAATAAACCGTTACGGTCGATAAATGATTCTGTAGAGACTATTTTAAAATTTGATTTGGAAATATCTCAAAATCTACACGACAAAATCCTGATTTTTCTCTTCCACTAGAAAGATATACTCCACCAGCTCCACACGTTTCTTGTTTCACAGAAATCCGGCTTAAAACGAATCCTGTACATTCAGTTGAAGTTCAAATCGCCAAATTACGAACTGCAACGCCATTTCAAGCTCGATTTTAATTATAATATAATTTTACGTTCAAACTGTCGTTCAAATAATATATTCGTTATACTAATTCAATTCTAAACTGAATTAAATATCACAGATGATCCAGTTCACACCATATCGTCATTTTAGCCAATTCTGATAATTTCAGAATTAAATATATTATTTAATTTATTATTTTAATTAAATATTCACCATTATTTTATTCAACGACCATGAAATCCTTTTAATCACCTTTCAAATAATTAAATAAATTAATTATTATACCGCTGACAATGCGGGTCATTACATTCTTCCCCACTTAAAATAATTTCGTCCTCGAAATTGCTAAGGTAGAGAACAACCCTATCGACTGGTTAGAACTTATTGTTCACTTCTCAATTTTTGTTTCCCCTGACTTAATTTAATTTCAATTAAATTATTAATTTAATTCTATCAACGAAAATTTCCAAAAATCCTGAAAATTCTCTAACTCCTTAACTTTTCGAAAAATTTCGCCACCACCTCCTTTGTACCGGTCAATAGGTCAAACTCCAACTCGTCTCTCTGGGCCATCTCCAACCCAAAAGAAAATCAAACAGCCAAGTGGCTTGCCAATTCGGCTCATAAATCTTATATCCAATAGAAATATAAACTTGTACCATTTTGTCGGGCATATTAACTCTATCACTTTCACCTGCTGTAAATTCAGCGGATACAAGGGTCATCCCAATCAAATTCCAATCTGCTTTTATCCACAACACAACCATTCGCTTATATCCGAGCCAAATATTATTTCAACTCGAGTTTCTTCTCGATTCCCAACTCATAACTTGATTATCACATTACACTTCAAATTTGAATCTCGCAATCCAATTTGTCTTGATATTATTCTAATTCAATCTCAATTACCACTTTACTGGCTTTACTTTAATTCAATTTTTCTTTCACAAATTTCTGTTAAATTTGTTTTTAATTCAAACAGTCTTTCCCTGGGAGTTTTTAAACAGTTTACTCTTTTCAAAAATCAAATTTTCCTTTTGAACATGTCACTGAGCCCTTAATTAATATTCCATTAGTTAAATCAATTCTCTATTTCTTTATCAATATTTGTTAACTAAATATTTTCAATAACCATATTGGCCTTTTATGTTATTTGGAAAACATTTCCGAACATCGCCTTCCCTTATTTTCTAAACTTTAGAAAATATATGCTATTTATAATTGGAAAATATTCCAATTACTTATCTCTTTTCCGATCTCGTTTATTTCTATACTTAGGAAATATTCTTTATTATATTTCCAAGCTTACGCTTATTTGGTTAAAATGGATGTTGTGTAAAACATCGTTACGACAACCCAAATACTATATTCAACTAACTCTTATTCAACATTGATCTTCGAGCCTGAAATCTTACTATTTATTTGTTAATAATGAAATCAATCAAGTTGGGGTATAACTACCTCTCAGACCTTGACTGAATAACATTTATAACGTCAAAACAGGTATGACTACTTACTCGAATAATCAATACCATACAACTACTTATTCACTTTTAAACACGTATACGCTTCCTCTTTCTATTCTTACTACATTTTATTCTTAGCCTTCCTTTTTGATTTTATTATTCTATTTCTAAGTTCGTTTCCTTGTCGACTTCTATATATATATACATATATATCGATACGTTGATTTCTAACTATCAAATTATCTTAAAAATATTCTAAGTCCTTAAATTCCCGGAAAAATTCGCCATAACCTCCTTTGTACCAGGAGCATCGAGATATTTCAAATAGCCTCCCATGGCCCTCATCAATCCAAAAGAAAAGGAAAAAGCCAAGCGGCTAGCCGATACGGCGCATAAAATCTGATATATGAATTAAATACATACCTTTTCGTTGAGCATTCTATTTATATACCTTCATACCTTATCCATACCTATCTCATGTATATTTATACCTGCCCAATCTATTTTAACTATATCTGATCATTTTAACTCAATTTGTTAATTAATTTATTAATTAACTCTTTAGTCTATTTCACTTTTATATTTGAACATGACATGTTCAAATATATTTTAACTAGCTTATTAACTAATTTGAATCCAAATTTCAATTTTAAGTTCTATATTTGATTTCGAATATCCATTTACAAATCCAATTCACCTTTCAAAGTTCAACTTCAAATTCAAAACTCGATTAACTAATTCCTCTTCGACTTATTTAATTCTATTCAATTTCTATTCAAATTTTATATGACTTCTATTATTCAAATCTATATATCAAGTTCTATATTATAAATCCCATTTTGAAATTCAACACAACTTGTCTTTCCCAAAACAAATTCAAAACAGTATCTCTGGTAGTAATTCGTCACTTACAACTGGAAAATGAATACTGATGATGCAGCTGTCACCATCGGAATCTATATTCCAGCAATCGAAGTGAGTTCAATACTATAAAACCATTTGTAAACATTTCCACTTTGAAATTCATTTCAAAATATAATTCACACTTCTTGTAAAACAATTTAAAATCTCCTAGGATATTAAATTTTCCTTACTTTTAATCCAAATCCATTTACAAACACTTATCCAGTTTTCCAGAATTTTAATTCAATTTCTGGTTTAAATTTTAAATTTAACTCATCTGATTTCACGTATTTCACTTATATGAATTCTGATTGTTTATTCACATAACCATTTAATTTATAATCTTACTCGATTATAATAACAACCAATATATCCATTATATTATATTTTTGATATATATACCTTCTCTATATCAAGATATACCTTGGGTAAACTTATTTTAATTTAGCCTCTTTTCAAAACATATCGTGTCGACCCATCGTATTCGAGTGTTTAGTAACTCCTACCGATACAGTGGATCAAACTAATCGACCAGAACTCATAAACGACTCAACCAATAAATCTCCACAATATAAAATTATTTTTATATCAAATAACAAATACGCTCACTCGTATATATACACTCAAACTCAATCTAGTGTATTACTAACCCTATCTCTACTGAGTCACGCCAAAGAGCCAAGGTAATTCACTTAACCTTATGCTCTGATACCAACTGTAATGACCCGGGTTTTTGGCGACCTTGGTTATCCGATATACATATATCGAACATCCAAGTGTCGAAAATACAGGATGCTTAATGAAAGAAATTAGAGGGTGAGGAAAGATAAGATAGAAACTTAGAATAGAAGAAGAAGAAGAACACAACATCAGAGTAACACGAATCTCACAACGGAACGAATAACATATAATATATAACATAATTTTGAAATATACATCTGTACTTGAATATACATCATTTTCAAAGTATAACACTTACAACACAGCGGAATAATAATAGCTATATAATCCTGAAGCCTCCTGCTCCAGCTCTTCAAGTATCTATAAATCCCGACTATTTGACTGCTCATACAAAATTGGGCACCCAAGAGTTTAGGGAAAACAAAACAAAATAAACTCCGGGTCAGTCATGGGACTGGTATGAGTAAAACAGTTTTAAAAAAACAGTTTGAGCCATTAAACGATATCTCATAAGACCACGCCGTATAACAGAACGGGTTTTTCCCTTATGAGAATCCAAATTATCTTTATATCAAAACCCTTTTGATATTATAATAATGTCTATCAACCACAATATAATAATCATCTAGCAGAAACGCTTTCATCTCACGTTCTACATATATAGTATACAATCAAAACCGCAAGCACGTATTGGGTAATAGATTTCCAACTATGACAAGGTATGGAACCACCTTTCGCTAGTATACCTCTAGAGAGGAATGCACTGGGTTCAACAGGAACATCTTACAACCCGGCCACACATGACCGAACACTCATTTCGCTTGAGTGTATCGAATGCATATCACCAACGGTTGGTATCAACAACCGTTTCCCGAATGGGACAGCATCAACAATAGATTTTTAGAAGTAAATGAAACTCTAGATCAGGTGATTATACACCCTACTTCGGAGCGACCGATTTATCCATGCTGCCTGCCCGATTTCTGTCATTTACCGGTTGATGAGGCTTGAGGTTACGCTTCATCATCACATCAAATTCACTTCGAATGCCACATTGTCAAATGCATCGAAAATCACTAATTGATGTCTACAACAGTACATTACGTGTTAGCTAAAGAAGTTTCCTTCTCCGCTTCCACTCTTGGTAGGTTAAAGAAATCAATGTACGTGACCTTTCTAGAAATACTCTGCCAGACATCCATCCATACAAGTCATCCAGGAACAGGATGAACTGAAGGCACTATTCAATACATCCATCTTGGGCACTGTTATCTAAGACTTATACAATAGCCCTTGCGCTTTACTCCGTCTTCAATTATCTTTGACATATATGATTCGCAACTCTTATGCCAATACAGAGTGGTTCTTTGGATAATAATCCAACCGGTCTCTCCATATTAACAACGTTAAAATGGTCAAAACTTCGATAGTCTGTGATTTAACCATCAAAGAAAACACGTGTGCAAACAACGATATTATTTCCAAATGGAAATTCTATCAATCAATCATCAATCATATATATATATATATATATTCGTATTTCCTTATTTTCTATGTTTAGATAATATATGTTATTAACACTGGAAAATATTTCCATAACTTATTCCTTATTTCCAATTTCAATATTTGATTACGTTTCTGATTCTATTTGGAAAACATTTCAAAATCTTCTTTGCTTGGATTTAAACAGATGTTTAAATCAACATCGCGATGACAACTTGAACTACTATACTTATTTACTAAGTTTACTTAACCACTTTCACTCTCGAACCTTAACCATTTCTAAATTAAAAACGAAGTCAATCAAGTTGGGGTATAACTACCTCTCAGACCTTAACTGAACAACATTTCAAATCTCGAATTAGGTTAAGTTCATCTTTTAACTCTTAAACACTTCCTTACGTAACTTTCGTTCGAATAAATCTCTATTCGATAACTCCTCCCTTCGAATAACCATGTTTGATAATCTCTCTTACGCATAACTAGATCCGATTAACCTTTCCTCAAATAAACTAAATTCGATTTACTCTATTTATCTAACCCTAATCGATTAACTCTTTTTACTTAAATCCTTTCGAATAACTAATTCGATAACTCCTTTCGATTAAATTATAATCGATAACTCCTTTTGATTAAACTATAATCGATAACTCCTTTCGAATAATTAATTCAATAACTCTTATGTGTTTAACTCTATTCGAATGACTAATTCGAATAACTCTTATTTATTTAACTCTATTCGAATAATTAATTCGCATAACTAATTCGATTTGTTTACTTTCGAATACTATATTCGATTAACTCCCTTCGAATAAACTATTCATTTATAAAGATTTACTTTTAGTAACGGTTCTTCACTTTACAAATGATTTCCTTTTAAGTAACGTTTTCCTTTTTATAACGGTTTCCTTTTTATAACATCCTATTTAGTTATAAACAAATTTCCTTTTTATAACTCTATTTATTTTCTAAATATTTCCTTTTTAATTCTATGTGTAAATGGTTTTACAAATACCTCCTTTTCGATTTCATTTGTAAAGGTTTTACAAATATTCCTCTTTCGATTCCATTTGTAAATGGTTTACAAACATTTCTCTTTCTGATTGATTTGTAAATGGTTTACAAACCTTTCTCGTTCTAATCTATTTGCAAATGGTTTGCAAATAATTCCTTTAGGGTTTCATTTCTAAGTATTTTCTATTTATAAATAATCCAATTATAAATGAATTTCTATTTATAAATATTCCATTTATAAATAATTCATTTTATAAAATCTCCTTTGATTGTTATAAATATTATCTCTTTTATAAAATCCTTTGATTTTATAAATAATCTATTTTCAATATTCATTTTGAAAATTCCCTTTTCACCATTCCGGTATGTTATGGTATTTAACACATCAAATCACGATAACCAATATCGTTCAAACACATATAATCGACAACAGATTATATACCACATCATATATTACAATATATGAATCACAGTAAAATAAATGTTGAGGAATCCAGTTGGATTCCTCCAACTTGTCTCCCTGCATCCACAGATGTTATACAATATAAAATCAACATCACTTTCAATTCCATATGATATATTCTGTTAAACAGAATCAATATAGAAATTCTACTAACTGACTAGCAGTTCAATCAAACAGTCAACACACAGTCAAACAACCAATATTTAACAGTTCTAAAAATACAACATGAAATTATAAACTGTTCAGAGTTAGTGAGATTTACTCACATTGATTCACAGTTGATGACTTCTACGTCGTTTCATATAGTCTCAAACTACATAAAATTCCAACGGCTCCGATTCATTTTATTCCAGCTCGTACGTGCAGTTATTTCCCATACGATTTCAACGGTATTTGTTTCACGTAATTCTGTTGACGTATGGATACGATATTAACATTACAAGATTATTAATTATTCAAATAAACACAAAACTTAGTTTCATTTTAAAACCGGGCCTTACCATTTGTTAATTGCACGTTGACCCATTAGCCCTTAGACTCGCTCCTTCATACTGCCACCACTCAACATTTCCAAACACTTGGGTCTCAAGCTCCTCCTATTTTCATGTCCTTCCTTTACAGAAGATCGAGCTAAAAAGCACCAAAAATCTTCACTTCATCCTTCCTTACCGACTCACGTGAATCCATCTCCAACAAGAACTCAACCGAACTCACCTCATTTCACGCTGAAACCAACTCTCCATCACGACAATACGTGATTCGAACCCACTTCCTTTACAACATCCAGAACTCAATCCTTCAAAATTTAAAACAACCAAACTGCTTTTACCTCATGCCTCTTCTGGAAACTCAAGGTAGTTCTCCACTCCAGACCGTCCTCCTCTCACTACTGAACCCCAAAAAGCTTTCCGGTCAACCGAGCTCACCACTGACGATCCCACCTGAGCACTCACCATCAACAGTACACCCGATCCTTCCATTACACCATGACCTTAAAATCCGAGACCATCGCCAAACTCAGCACACCACCCTTACCTCGACCATCACCTTCATGTGCCATTTGATTCCCATTCCTTTCCGCAACTTCGGTTCCCCTAACAGCAACTCGCGACTTCCGATGATGCCATACTTCATCGTGAACTCTCAGATGGCACTAAACTCTACCTTGAACACAAATACCACCCTCAAATAATGGTTCGACCCCCATCCATATCATCGTGCAACCAGTCTAGGTCTCGACAAATGAAAAGTCGACGTCCAGGAAATTTGATCGAGACAAAAATGGAGTACGCCAGTATGAAGCTCCAGCCCAGTCAAGTTCGATGGACCCAACATTTCCTGATTTCGTCAAGTATTGCTCTCGATTTGATTTCATGAAGTTTGAGAGAGAAAGAAAAGAAAAGCGGCGGCCTCTTTCCCATTTACAGACGAAGGAAGAATTAGGTTATAAGACTTTTAAGGGGGTATTTATAATGAACCTAAATATCTAGATATTTTATTTATTTAATATACAATATTACTTACGTTGATTTTTCCTTCTGGTTGTATTTACTATGTCATAGCCGATTGGGATGGACGTGCAGTCTTTGTTACATGAATTCGTGAATAAAATTATGTGATGCGGCTCTCCTATTTGATCAAAGAAAATTAGGTTGAGGGGTGGATATTTTAGATATTAAGGGTACTTCATTTTCATGAAATTTCGTTTGTTTATGAACTGCTAGAGACAGAAATAAACATACCGTTGTAATCAGCGATGCCCCACGATCTCAAAAATGTAATAACATCGGTAGGTTAACTCATACTGTAAAACCCAAAAATGTTGATTACAGGGTGCAGAATTCTTCAAATAGAAAGTTGCTTATTTAATTAATTAAAAATTATAATAAAATTCTAAAAATTAAATTATCGCTACTTCCCAAAAGAACCTTGTCTGAATTCAAACCCGATCTCTAGTTATATCAAATAAACCGTTACGGTCGATAAACGATTCTATAGCGACTATTCTAAAATTTGATTTGGACATATCTCAAAATCTACACGATGAAATCCTGATTTTTCTCTTCCACTAGAAAGATATACTCCACCAGCTCCACACGTTTCTTGTTTCACAGAAATCCAGCTTAAAACAAATCTTGTACATTCAGTTGAAGTTCAAATCGCCAAATTACGAACTACAGCGCCATTTCAAGCTCGATTTTAATTATAATATAATTATACGTTCAAACTGTCGTTCAGATAATATATTCATTATTCTAATTCAATTCTAAACTGAATTAAATATCACAGAGGATCCAGTTCACACCATATCGTCATTTCAGCCAATTCTGATAATTTCAGAATTAAATATATTATTTAATTTATTATTTTAATTAAATATTCACCATTATTTTATTCAACGACCATGAAATCCATTTAATCACCTTTCAAATAATTAAATAAATTAATTATTATACCGCTGACAATGCGGGTCATTACAAGTGATGTAGTCAGCAAAATTATATGGTAACACCTTTAATCTAGCTATTTAATAATATAGCATGAAATTCTATGCCGTATAAACTGATGGAATACGCTTTCTAGATTCATAAGTGTATTTGACCTTAGTTTTAAAAGTGTACAAGTGTTAAGGAATTTCTGGAATTGTGACGTCTACATAATAGTAGCATCTTATGATTCATGTGCTCTATTTATTTTGTTCTTTAATTAGTCTAAGTTATCAAATAGGAAAAGCCAAAATTTGTACTTCTTACATCCAAAACAATCCAACTGGAAGTTTATTTAATGATAAAGATCATTTAAAGATTATTTGCCTACCTTTATTGTTTGTGCTTAATGAAACATGTATGGAAATTGTTAGTGTAAGTACCAAGATGGACTTAGTTAAAAAAGCATGATAACTTGATTTTATTGCAGACTTTTAGAAGACGAGCAATTATTAGCGATAATTCCTATTAACCGTGGTGCATTTTCTCTTCGCATTATTGAATTATATAGAGTGTAATGCAACCCAATAATGCATATATAGTTTTTAATCATATGAAAAGGATATCAACTCAAATTGATGATTAAATTAGATTAATTTTAAATTATTTATAATTCAACATATATACTAATTTAAATGTTTAAACTTAGAAGACTAAAAATCTGGGATGTTACAGTAAATGTACCTTTCACCAGAGCTAATCAGGGATGTCCACTCTGCATTTGGGATAAGCCTGCTTAATGCTATCTTCTGTTTTCCATGTACAGTCTCTAGGATCTCCGCTACACTGCACTTTAACTAAATGCACCCTCTTATTTATGAGAACTTTGGTTTCTTTGCCAATAATCTTCAGTGGTTCTCTTCTCACTGCTAAACTCGGAGTGATATCCAAATCTTGTTGCGATGCTTCTTCCATGACCAAGTCTGGATCATGCACATGTTTATGAAGTTGAGAAACGTGAAACACATCATGCACTCCAGGTAACCAATTTGGCAGTTGAACCCTATAAGCAAGAGTTCCTATCCTTTCGAGTATAGGAAATGGACCAATAAATCTAGGTGCCAACTTCCCTGTCTTCTCGAATCGGACTACTCCTTTCATTGGAGAAACTTTCAACTATACATAATTACCAATAGAAAAGGCAAGATCTCTTCTTCTAGAATCTGCATAACTCTTCTGCCTGCTTTGAGATGCTTGTAGTCGCTTCTTAATGTAATCAACCTTATCTGAAGCTTCTCGGATCATATCAGGACCCAATACCAGCCGATTTCCAGGTTCTACCCAATATGCAGGAGATCTACATGGTCTACCATACAACACTTCAAATGGTGACATTTCCAAGCTCTCTTGATAGTTGTTATTATATGAGAATTCAGCCAAATGTAGGTGATCTTCCCAAGATCCACCAAAATCAAGAAAAAAAGCCTGAAACAAATCTTCTAATATACGATTTACCCTCTCAGTTTTGTCGTCTGTCCGAGGATGATATGCGGTGCTAAGATTCAGCTTTGTTCCCAATTCTGCCTGAAATGCTTCCCAGAACTTACCAGCGAAATTTGGATCTCTATCACTGACAATACTGTTGGGCACTCTGTGTAGTCTAACAATTTCTTTAAAATGTATATATGCCAGACTTTGTGCTGTTCTATTCGACTTTACAGGATTAAAATGGGTGGACTTCGTGAAACGATATACGATCACCCATATACTGCCTTTTCCTTTCTTGGTTCTAGGCAAACCATGAATGAAATCCATGGAAATTTGATCCCACTTCCAATCTGGAACCTCTAATGGTTGCAACAATCCAGCGAGTTTCTGCTGATCACTCTTGACCTGTTGGCAAGTAGAACACTTGCTAACATATATGGAAATGTCTCTTTAGATTGCCTTCCACCAGAATGTGCGCTTAATATCGTGATACATCTTACTTACTCCTGGATGGATACTAAGCTTGGACTTGCGACATTCGTCCATCACTTCTCTTTTGAGCTCGGGAATATCCGGAACACAGATTCGCCCTTTCAACCTAAGAGTTCCCTTGCTATCAATTTGAAAGCTTGAAACTTCGCCTTTTTGAATTCGTTCGCTGATCATCTGAATAAACTTATCATCTTTCTGAAGAGCAGAGATCTTATCGATCAAAGAAGGCGTAACAATAAGATTGGTGATGATTACGTTCTTTCTACTAAATGCATCAACTACAACGTTGGCCTTTCCTGGAGTATACAAAATATCTAGATCGTATGCCGCAAGAAATTCTAACCAACGCTGCTGCCTCAAATTCAAGTCTTTCTGGGTGAACAGATATTTTAATGACTTATGATCTGTACATAATTCGAACTTCTCACTCCAAAGATAGTGCCTCCATATCTTCAAAGCAAACACGATGGCTAACAGCTCCAGATTATGAGTAGCATATCTTTTCTCATGTAGTTTCAACTGACGGCTAACATAAGCAACTACTTGGCCTCTTTGCATTTATACCGCACCAACTCCTTCAAGAGAAGCATCTGTATAGACTGTCAAATCTTGAGCGTCTATAATAGCCAACATTGGAGCAGTAGTCAACCTTAATTTAAACTCTTGGAAACTGCCTCACAATCAGTCGTCCAATTAAATCTTGCATGCTTCTTGGTGAGCTTCGTTAATGGACTAGATAGCTTTGAAAAATATTTGAAGAATTTCCGATAATAGCCATCCAATCCTAGAAAACTTCTAACTTTTGTGGGAGTGCTAGTTTGCTTCCAATCTCGGATGGTTGTGATCTTGCATGGATCCACTGAAATTCCTTCCTTCGATACTACATGACCGAGGAACTTTACTTCTTGCCAGAATATGCATTTGGAAAATTTGGCTTTTAATAAGTTCTTTCTTAGAATTTCCAAAACTTGTTCCAAATGCTTTTTTTGCTCGCTAGCTGACTTAGAAAGATCAAAGTAACATCAATGAAAACTAGCACGAATTTATTCAAGACATCACGAAATACTATGTTCATTAATTCCAGAAAATAAGCAGGAGCGTTACATAAGCCGAACGACATTACTAACCACTCGTAAAATAAGTCTGGACCTATGAAAGCTGTCAAAGGAACACATTCTTCGGCAATTCGCAATTGATGGAAACCTGTAGCTAGGTCCATTCTCGAAAACACTTGGGCTCCGTTCAAGCGATCTAATAAATCATCAGTACGCGGTAATGGATATTTATTCTTTAGTGTCTTGTTATTGAGGTCTCGGTAATCCACACACAATCTGAGAGTACCGTCTGACTTTGGAACAAACACTACTGTTGCACCCCAACTCGAAAAACTAGGCCTGATCGGACCTTTCCATAGCAATTGTCGAGTTTGATCACCCAACACTACTTTTTCTTTCAATGTCATTCTTTGTATAACGTGCACAATTAGCCTTGCATTCGGAATTAAATCGATCCTGAAGTCAATATCTCTTGGCGTTAAGCTATCAACTTCTTCAAACACATCCGCATAATCTCTAACAAAGGGAATATTCACAATGGAAGTAGAAGAAATTTCAAGGGCTGATCAAAATTCTTTTCTATCTGAACTCGAGCCTTTGCATGGTATAAAAATATTTCCAAGCTTCGTTTTAACTTCAACAAATCTTTCTACACATTTTACTTTGGATTCATATTTAGTTAACCAATCCAGCCCAAGAATGATATCAAATTCAGAAAAGTCCATAACAATGATATTAAAAGAAAATCGGTAATAGGAATAAGAAACAGGCAATCTACAATACACATCGAGAACAAGAGAGCATCCTATCGGATCATGAACACTAATTGACCCTTCAAGATCCTTTGGTCTTAGATTTAATTTCTTAACCGTATTGTTTGAAATAAAACTTCGTGATGTGCCCTTATCAAACAATACTTTAATTGGAATATTGTTGACCTCAAGAGTGCCTTTCAAAACATCTGGTTTTTCACTACTAGCTGAGGGTGCTGGAGCTTCTGCCACTTCATATACATGAGCTACTTCAGATTTTTCCTTCAGTGGGCAATCTTTCTTTGTATGGCTCGTCTTGTGGCAGATATGGCAGTCCTTGATCTCTTGAAGTTTCTTTCCAGATTTAAGTTCCTTTCTCTTCTGCTCCTTTGAAGATTTATAGTTCCTTAACAAATGCCCTTCCTTATTGCACTTGAGACATACGACTGTGTTTACCCTTATCTTTTTACTTACTGTGAATCTCTTACCTGCCTTGGGTTCACTACTTTCCTCAGGCTTCTCACTTGCCACATGATTCTCACTTTTAGGCTTTCTCTTCCCGCTAGAACTGCCTTTCTCTTTATCTTCCAAGGCATTTAGTTTATCAATATCCTCACAGCGGCAAGCCATTTCTACCATTTTAGCAAATGGGAGCTCTATATGAGCTGTCACTCTACTTCGATATCTTCTCCGAAGACCCTCAATGAACCACTTATTCTTCTTAATCGGATTCAGAATTAGCTCTGGACCAAATCGGGAAAGTTCATTGAATTTATTCTGATATTCTCGAATTGTCATATTACCTTGTTTCAAAATGAGGAACTCATCATATAATCGCTCTACCACTTCTGAGGGAATAGATCTTTCTTCGAAAATTTCTTTAAATCTATCCTAGGTAATATTACCTTTTGGATTTTCCATCGTGACTGCCTCCCACCAAATCAAAGCTTCATCCTTGATTAACCAAGATGCCAGAAATCTTTTCCGATCATGTCTCAATCCCAAGCCTTCAAAAATCCTCTCACAAGGACGAATCCATGCTTGTGCTTCAATAACTGATTCCTTGCCCAAGAATGATACTCCACCCGGATTTTTTACTTCTTTGCTAGAATATCATGATCTGGTTCTGACTGTGGGAGCAAGGTTGGCTCATTAAATTGCTGAAACACGGGATTACTTCTTCTGCCTCTGCCACTCATTTTTCTGTTAGTTCTGCCAATATTAAGAAAAGAGTCAGACCAACAGAAAAGATATCTTAAGGAACGGTAAAAGCATGAATAATGATGTAAAGATCAAGTTATATGCTTGCACTCATAAACAAAGTAAATCATTTAAACAACACAGTACTTTTTAGAAAAATGAAGCCATTATAAGACTCAGGTCCCATCACACAATGCAACGCAAGTCGGAGGATAGAGTTTTACCTTATAATTGCCAAATATGGTTGATACGTATAAAACAAAAATGTAATGACCCGGGATTTTGTCGACTTTGGTTATCGCCATAAACACGATGACGACTAACCAAACATCGAAAAATACCGATCATTAATGAAAGAAATTAGAGGGTGAGAATAGATAAGATATAAACTTAGAATAGAAGAAGAAGAACAACACAACATCAGAGTAACATGAATCTCACAGCGGAACGAATAACATATAATATATGTAACATAACTTTGAAATAAACATTTGTATTTGAATATACATCATTATCAAAGTACAACACTTACAACACAGTGGAAATAAACTATAGCTATATGATCTTGAAGCCTCTTGCTCTAAGCTCTTCCAGTATATCTGTAAATCCCGACTACTTGACTGCCATACAAATTTAGGCACCCAAGAGTTTAGGGAAACAAACAAGTAAACTCCGGGTCAGTCATTGGACTGGTGTGAGTAAAACAGTTTAAAACAGTTCAAACAATTAAACGATATCTCATAAGACCACGCTGTATAACGGAACGGGTTTTTCCCTTATGAGAATCCAAATTATCTTTATATCAAAAACCTTTTGATAATATAATAATATCTATCAAATCAATATAATAATCATCTAGCAGAAACGCTTTCATCTCACGTTCTACATATATAGTATACAATCAAAACCGCAAGCACGTATTGGGTAATGGTTTTCCAACTATGACAAGGTATGGAACCACCTTTCGCTAGTGTACCTCTAGAGAGGAATACACTGGGTTCAACAAGAACATCTTGCAACCCGGCCACACATGACCGACCACTCATTTCGCTTGAGTGTATCAAATGTATATCACCAACGGTTGGGATCAGCAACCGTTTCCCGAATGGGACAGCATCAACAATAGATTTTTAGAAGTAAATGAAACTCTAGATCAGGTGATTATACACCCTACTTTGGTGCGACCAACTTAGCCATGCTGCCTGCCCGATTTCTGTCATTTAACGGATGTGAGGCTAGAAGCTACGCTTTATCATCACACCAGATTCACTTTGAATGTCACATCGTCAAATCCATCAAATCACCGATTGACGTCTACAACAATACATTATGTGTTAGCTAAAAGAAGTTTCCTTCACCGCTTCCACTCTTGGTACGGTTGGAGAAATCAATATACGTGATCGTCTGGACATACTCTGTCAGACATCCGTCCATACAAGTCATCCATGAACAGGATGAACCGAAGGCACTATTCTGTAAACAGGATAGCCCTTGCATAACTCCGTCTTCAATTTCCTTTGGCATATATGATTCGCAACGCTTATGCCAATACAGAGTGGTTCTTTGGATAATAATCCAACCGGTCTCTCCATATTAACAACGTTAAAATGGTCAAAACTTCGATAGTCTGTGATTTAACTATCGAAGAAAAACAGGTGTGCAAACAACGATATTATTTCCAAATGGAAATTTATATCGATCAAACATCATTCAACATTTATCTCTTTATTTCATTAATTTACTTATCTCCTGTTTCCCTATATTCAATATTTCTTATTTTCTAAATTTGGAAAATATACGTTATTAACAATGGAAAACATTTCCATTTCTTGTTTCTTTATTAGAAAACATTTCTGGTTTCTTATTTGGAAAACATTTCCAAAGCTTCTTCATTGGGCTTAGACAGATGTTTAAACAAACCATCGCGATGCCAACTCAAACCAATTCCTTTAATTACTAAATTCACTTAACCATCATTTACTATCGAACCTTAACCATTCCTTAGTTAAAAATGAAGTCAATCAAGTTGGGGTAATACTACCTCTCAGACCTTAACTGAACAACGTTTCTAACCTTGAAATAGACAAAGTTCACCCTTCTAATTCTTTAACAAACTTCCTTACGTAACTCTCTTTCAAATCTTTTCTATTCGATAATTCTTTCCTTCGATAAGGTATATTCGATAACTCTATTCAATTTATCCTATTCACTTAACTCTTTTGATTTAACTCTAACTCTATTCAATTAACTCCTATCGAATAAACTATATTCGATAACTCTTTTAATTCAATTTGAATAAACTATATATTTGATTAACTCCTTTTACTCTATTCGAATAAACTATATCCGATTAACTCCTTCATTCTATTTGAATAAACTATATTCGATTAACTCCTTCATTCTATTCGAATAAACTATATTCGATTTACTCCTTTTTCTTTAACTTTAATCGATTAAACTAACATCGATTAACTCCTTTATTCTATTTGAATAAACTATATTCGATTTACTCCTTTTACTTTAACTTTAATCGATTAAACTGACATCGATTAACTCCTTCATTCTATTCGAATAACTAATTCGATTAACTCCTTTTCGAATAAACTATTCATTTATAAAGATTTACTTTTAGTAACGGTTCTTCACTTTACAAATGATTTCCTTTTATTCTAACTTATCCTTTGATTTTATAAATATTTCTTTTATAAAAATCCTTTTCCTTTTTCTATATAAAATCCATCGATTTTATATAAATAATTCATTTTCAAAATACATTTTGAAAATCCTCTTTCCCATATCCAGTATTTCTTATGGTATTTAACATACCATATAACAACGATAAACATCATCCAAATACACACAATCAACAACAGATTTTATATCACATCATATATCACAATATATGAATCACGGTAAAATAAATGTTTAGGAATCCAGTTGGATTCCTCCAACCTGTTTCCCTGCATCACAGATGTTAAACAATATCGATAACATCACTTTCAGTTCCATATGATATATTCTGTTAAACAGAATCAATATAGAAATTTAAATAACTGACTAGCAGTTCAATCAAACAATCAACACATAGTCAATCAGCCAATATTTAACAGTTCTAAAGAATACAACATGAAATTATAAACTGTTCAGAGTTAGTGAGATTTACTCACATTGTAATTTATCATTAAATAACGATAAATTATCGCCGATTCGGATCGGACATTCTATGTTGCATTACAATGTAATGTGCTTCAATTCATTCTGAACCAATTCCATGTTGTAGCGTCATTCCATACGATCTCAAAGGAATTTCCTTGGAAACTTCGGTCCATCTTCTACCCTGTAACCCACAGCTCCTTTTACCATTTCCGAACAGTTGTTCTCCTCCTCCCAACAAGAAATGCGGCAAACTCCACTTTCCCTTCTACATATTTTTTTTCTCCTCTGGGCCTCACAGTCCAATGTCAGCCCATCCTTCCATAAAAGCCCACCCGCCTGAGATTCTTTCTTCTCCCACGATCTCCCTTCCGCCTTCAGTAAACACCATCACCGATTTTCCTTCTCCCTATGATAACACCAACAGAAATATGCCCAGCTTCATCTCTCCATTGCGTTCACATAGCAGGTGACGACTTCAAAGAAGCATCGAACTCCATTCTCTCCTCAACGTACATCCCGTACCCATTATTTCCACCAACACAGACTTCATCCCCACGCTGCATCACTCGAGCTGCTCCTCCATCCTCATGAAAACCAACTCGCATTCCAACTCGCAGAACCCAATTACACAACTCCAATCCCGAACTAAAGCCCCAAGAATCCAGTATCAACGAACCCTAATTCACTCGTGAGTTTCCAGTGACGATAAGGACGAGTTCGAACCCAAAAAGAATGACATACAATTTGAAGAGCAAGACCCCAGTACCTCATGTATTTTTAATTCATGAATTTAGAGGATCGATTTGTATTTTCTTTTGATTTCTTTTTCTGTGATTTTGTTTGGTCTTTGAGAAAGATGCGGCGGCTCTCATTTGTTTGAGCAGATAAGAATTAGGTTTTAAGGATTTGTTGGGGGGTATTTATAGTGGGTTAAATATCTAGATATTTTGAGTTAGAGAATATTCTCGGAATATTCTTTTTGGTTAATTTATCTTCTAAAAATTTCTATGATCACATGTGATACCCAAAAATCACGAAACTGAACATGCAGCTACAGCTCGACATCACGGACCCAACGAAACTGGTTTCGTCGAATTCCGACTCCGTCTGCTCACAAAACGTATTTTTAACTGTCAAAATACTGACTGTTTTTCACTCTAAAAATCCGTACGGCCACACAGTGACTCTAAAAATCACGGAACTTAGAATCTAGCAATAATTTAACACTGCGGATCCAACAAAATTAGTTTCGTCGAATTCTGAGGTCGTTTGCAAAACTGACTATTTTTAACGCTTTGAGTGACCCATTTGAATATATAAATATATTTGAATAAAATTAAATTAAATATTTATAAATAAATATTATCGTATATATTCACAGTGGAATACCATACAGCTGTAGAATATTCCTATATGAATTTCTAACTCGATATTCACTTCTGGGTCAACCCGATATTCTATTTATATTGAAATTCCTTTTTAAAATATAAAAGGAATTCCATAGTGACTTTTCTAAAATTTGATTTGGACGTGAATCAAAATCTACACGATGAAATCCCAATTTTTCTCTTCCACTAGAAAGATATACTCCACCAGCTCCACACGTTTCTTGTTTCACAGAAATCCGGCTTAAAACGAATCCTGTACATTCAGTTGAAGTTCGAATCGCCAATTTACGAACTGCAACGCCATTTCGAGCTCGTTTATAATTATATTATAAACTATACGTTCAACTGTCGACGATTGAATATATTCGTTATTCAAATTCAATTCCAAGCTGAATTAAATATCACAGATGATCCGGTTCACACCATATCGTCATTTTAGCCAATTCTGATTATTTCAGAATTAAATATATTATTTAATTTAGTATTTTAATTAAATATTCAATATTATCTAATTCCACGACCATTTAATTCACTATATCACCATTGATATAATTAAATAAATTAATCATAATACCCCTGCCAATGCGGGTCATTACAAAAAATCATTTGATATTATTATTTTTGTCTAGTCAGTTTAAAACACTTTCAATATAATTGTATCAATCCTAGATGGCATAGTACCCCATCCCCCTATGTCGCCATATAGGTTTGCAATCTAAACCACACAATGTCGTATTGGAAATTGGATTTTCGTCATGAATCAAGGCAAGGGATCTCTCCTTCCGATTCGAGAAAATCTAGCCTACTATGTCTTAGGATTCAGCGGTAACTGCCCCTTGGATCATCAAGGCCGGTCCACACTTAGTATAGTTGATTAGTTATTCCTGAACAATTCATTTCCCTACCCTATTGGGCATAAAATCTGGTCAGTATGTCGACCACTCATATCCGAGGTACCTCGCATTCCAACAACCACATAAGTAAAATGTCTGGGCTCCATATCATGACACCACTCCTAGCTTGAAAGAAACACATGTTCTCCCTGCAGTCCCTCATCCCGTATCTGGTTTATACCGGGGTGTGAGGCTCGCAAATTAATGTTATACACAAAGCTATGCTAATTAAAGCTGTGCTTTGATCATCATCCACAAGACTCTTGTTTTCAACAAAAGCATTGTTCATTTGCGTCTTAGCATGCCACACTGACAATTCACACTACACAACTTATGTCTATATATATATATATAACCTCTAAGATTGTACGTCTCAGAGAAGGTTAAGTAAGAGAATAAATTCTCCGCCACCAAACTGATATATATTTCACAGAAATCAACCAATACAGAATGAAATCCAATGTCAGACACACAACCATTTACAAGTCCGTTTTGGGTCTGAACGAAACGGAGGCACCTTATTCTTCATTCCATGTGTCCAATACGAAAGAGAGATCCTCGCATATCCAGACAATCAACAAGTACATCCGGACCACTACCACTGTAACCTCATCAAGGGAGCTACCCATATCGAAGGCGTCAGTAGTAATCCATTCGATGTGACGATTACCGGTCTTGCACCATCTTCATTTTCTTCGACTTTTAGTCGTCATTCAATTATTTGAAATTAGATTTAACTCAACCTTTTCAAATAATTTTCGAATTATACATAATTCAAATTATTTCTTTCCTTGGTTAAATTCAATTCAGTTCTATAGATTAATGTCAAATAAATTTAACCATCCATATTTCTTTGTAAACCAAGTGAAATTAATTTATTTCCATTCTATATCATTTATAGTATTTTATAACGATTTATCGCTATTTTTATTTATATAAAAATAGCCCATTTAATTCGAATGACGTTTCAGGTCATTACGCGGCATTGGCACTGTTTTCATTTATATTTGAATTACACATTTCTAAAAATCTAACCATCGGATCTTAACAAATTTAATATCGTTAGGAAGATTTTTCCAAAGACAACCCAACGGTTCCAGTTTTGGGAAAATCCGAGGGTCGGATCTCCCGATATAATCATTTAAAATTACGATTCCAAAATGTGAACTACAGGTGCGCGATTTGTTTTATTTTAATTTATATCATATATAAATTATATAATTTATTCGATGATTTGGAAGCCATTTAATTCTTCAAATAATTGGCTAACGCCTTTAAATTTTGGAAAATTTCGCCATAAACTCCTTTGTTCGGGAGGGGTCTGAATAATTTATTAGGCCGTATTAGGCACCCAATAAATCCAGAAAAAGCATACACAATTTTTAGTGACCTATCTATGCCTAAAGGAGAGTGTAAAAATCATATCTCATTACCTTGTTCAGTATTGGAAATTAATAATCCATGTGTTATATCTAAAATCAAGAGAGACGTGAATTATTGTCATCTCTAGACCCGTGTGAGATTTTTATTAATCCTGCCACAAGCACCGTTACATGTATTCCTTAGTCATGTCCATAATCAATCTTCTGTTCAACCTGTAATACAGTCATCGCCATATGAGCATCTCGCTCGTATGGCAATTACAACCTCGTCATATAAGCTCAAAATGCTTATATGGAATATGATATGGGATGCTGTCTTCATGCAGTATGCTATATGGTAATTACAACCTCGTCATATAAGCTCAAAATTAATTTGTTGCTATCCTATGGCGTGGTTAATAATCTCACACAGAACAACCATCACACCGCATCCAATTTCATTCACAAGAGTTTATATAATAATAAAATTGCACACCCAACTCATTAAGGTGTACCTATTTGTCGGGCACACAAATAATATTTTTAGCCCACCAATATTTATTTCATATCATATCCATTTTATTCACTTCACATACATGTTAAAATAGTATTTTTAATGGTAAAACATTTATTTCAACACATGGTTATTTTTGTTACTTCATATACATGTTAAAAATAATTTTTTTAATGAACAAGCATTTATTTCAACACATGGTTATTTTTATTACTTCATGTACATGTTAAAAATAATATTTTGAATGAACAAACATTTATTTCAACACATGGCTATTTCTATTACTTCATATGCATGTTAAAAATAATATTTTGAATGAACAAACATTTATTTCAACACATGGTTATTTTTGTTACTTCATACATATGTTAAAAATGATATTTTTGGCGAACAAAAATATATTTCAATATATAGTTATTTTTATTACTTCATACATATAATAAAAATGATACTTTTGGTGAACAAAAATATATTTCAATACATGGTTATTTTTATTACTTCACACATATAATAAAATTGATATTTTTAGCGAACAGAAATATATTTCAGTACATGGTTATTTTTATTACTTCGCACAACTGTTTCAGAAAATTTCGGCATTATAACGGCGTGAAATTAGAACCGAAAAATTAATGTCTAGCGTTATCCCCCTCCAGATACTGGCTCGCGCCATACATAACCATTGCACATCAATCAAATCAATCATATGGTTGACAAACCCATATTCTACCAAATTTTCCACAACACAATCAATTTTGTTGCATTTCCAATTTATACAACGTATAACCAATTTTTATACATCGCATATACATTTTCTACAACACACACACACATATATATTATACATCACATACATATATTATTCACATCATATATATATATATATATATTCACATCGCATATATATATTTTATTCACATCACAATCACAACACAATACAGTCAATTTAAATCGTCCATAGTCTGTGGACGAGGGAGGTGAGCTAACAGGCACCCTATACAATTTATAATGATTTTACAACACATACATATTTTCATATATTTCTATTTTATTTTGAATTTAGAAAAATCACAATGGGTTCCACTCCTCCTTAATTTGCGGCTAGCACTAAAGTTCCTCCGGTCACTTCTAGAATGTAGAATACGCTGTCACAAGTCCAATATCTCTCGTTTCACTAGATTTCGACACCGTATGTGACAGTTGTGAATTTTTAAAGGCTAATGAAATTTTAAATTTAATTAATAAATTAATTAAATAAAAATTCACCTTTTTCCTCTTTAAAATATACAGACCGTTATTTTTCTTAACTGTTCAAAACTAGGTTTGCAATTTTCGTGTGACAACCCCAACTTCACAACGATCGGAGCTCACCACGCTCTCCACCTACGAGAGAGCTCCAGGTACCACCCTCCTTTACTGAGTTCGACGGCGGCAAGAGGGAGAAACAGAGGTGTGAACGGCGGATCTTTGAGAGGTCGATTTGAGCAAAATAAACAACTCAATCTGAAACACGTATGGATTTGAAGAGCAAAGAGAGTACTACAAAATTGCCTCAAGAATCTCTTGATTTTATTGCGTGGATCAAAAGATATTGAGCAGGGAAGATCAGAGAAGTTTCCGCGTTCGATCGAGTTTTAGAGAGAAAGCGGCGGTTTCAGAATAAATGAATTAGGGTTGTGGATTTTTCCTATTGGCCCATTCTATTTATATTTAATTTATTTTATTCTTTTAAATCTGAAATTCCCATTAATCCATACGAACTCCAAATCAAACCCGACTGTCACCCCTAGCTAAATACCCCCATTTCGGACATAATGGAATATGGTTCGTAAGCCCATTCGACTGTTTCAGTCAGTTTTTCTCAAAATTAAAATATATAGTGTTCAATATTGAATTTGAACGTACATTTTAATTTACCGGGGCCGCATGCTGATTCCAAAAATTCTCTAAAATAAATCTAGTTATGTTTTGGCGATATGGTTCTATAAAAACTAATTTCGTCGAATTTGGAGACTGTTTGAAAAATGGTCTTTTTATTGGTCGATCCAATTCAACAGAAATTACTAAACGTGTTTTAATTTACCACGCTCACATATTAACTCCAAATACTATGAAATGTTAAAACTAGCAATAATTTGATTCTGGATCCAACAAAAGTGGTTTCATCGAGAATAGAGGTTGTTTGCAAAAAGTTATTTTTAAGGGTATATTCTAATTTAAAAATCGAAATTTTATATTCGGACGCAATTTCTGTTAAAATTACCTTAAAAATAATTTTTAAATTGGTTTTGAATTTTAGGGTTGTTACATTAGATATAGGATTTAGGGGTAGTACCTTTAGGATTTCTTTTTGATAATGCCAAAGAGGAGAAAATTATAAAATATAGGCACAGTTTATAGGAATCTTTCAGACAGGGGGAGTATTAGAAGGATCATCATCAATAGGTTTTTACAGATATGATATTTTATAAATTAAAGTTGTCATCATCAAAAAGGGGGAGATTGTTGGAGAATGGGGTTTTGATGACATCAACCTTATTTCAATTACCATTGATTATAAAATATATACTAACACTTTCTGTATAGAATATATATATATATATACATATATATATATATATACAGGAATTATATACATGCAATATTACTGAAGACTGTACAGTTTTAAAGATAATAAAGATTCAAAGATCAGAGAAATTTCAAGACTCATGAGTATTCAAGATTTCAAGAGTTCAAGTTTAATATAATTATAGAGTCTAAATTCTATAAGACTCTAAATAGTACTCCATATTCTGATTTTCAATTTTATCCTCAATCCTCTCTATTTTATTTTCTATTCTTTATTCCTTTCTTATTATTCTTTGTTTTTCAAACTTAAATGTTATATTTATATTCTTATACTTTATATATTTATATAGTTTAAGATCTTATAATATTATAATTTTATAAATATATTTTTATAGTTTAAATTTATGTTTTCATATGTTTTTCTATTATATAATATTAATTTACAACGCTAGATTTTTACTCAAGAATTTCGAGAATTATTTTTATATTAAAACACTTGAAAAATACTTTAAAATGCAAAATTACACTAGGGTATGTTGACATACAAAAAACACCATGTCGACATTTAATTGTCACTCTTTTCAATTTTGAAAGGAAGTGTCTTTTCACTATTTGAAATGATTCAGAACCGTTGCAACCTTTCACACTCTATAAAAAGGGGTTGAAACTGAATTTTTAATCATATCTTCTCCTCCACTTTCATCCTCTTTCATTATATAATTATTCTTAATCATTTTTATGATTTCTACACTTATACTCTACCGAATTCAATTCCGTTTTGATCAAACTTCTTCTCTCTACACTCTCTTCTCATCTCTCTCCGAATCAAGTGTTATTGAAGAATTCTAGGGCTATTTGTAATTGTTTGGGTTGAGTGAAAGTTGTTTGGATTGAGTAAAAGAGGAATCGGTGTTTCCTTGTAGCCGAGAAATTAGGGAATTAGGAATCGATGTTTTCTTATAGCCGAGAAATCAAGGAAGTAGGAATCAGTGTTTCCTTGTAGCCGAGAAATCAAGGAAATAGGAATCAGTGGTATACCTTGTAGCCGTGAAATCAAGGAGGTTGTTCTTGACTATTGATATAGTAATAAAACTCTGCGCAATCTAGCATTGTGCGGGACTGGACGTAGGAGCAATCCAAACCAGTATAAAATACAGTGTGTTCTTTCCTTTTCTGCTTTTTATTTCTATTTATTTTGCATCTGTGTTTGAATCTGTGATTGTGTTTATGGTGTTTGTTTCATTCTGTTATTCACATAAGTTTTATATTTAGTTTAGATTCTCCCAAACACTATTCACCCCCCTCTAGTGTTTGTTTTGCCTTAACAGTCCATTCCGCAATCCCTAATAGATTGGTCTAAGGTGGTGTGGAGGAGTTCGAAGTAGTTAGGATAGAGCATGAAACCATGGTTCGGGTCGGAGGAGTTATAAACGGGGTGAATGCCAAAAACACTTAAGTGAAGAAAGCTAGGCTTCAAGGTATTAGTGTCGTTTGGTTCGGTGCTAAACGATCTGAACGAAGCCACCTCTCCGAAGCTCTATCCGATCTGATCCCTTCTGTCCTTGAACTCCAAACTGACATGCTTGAGACAAACACTCAAACCGATCCGTTTAGGGAATAGACATCTGATCCAATCCACTTGAGCTATAGACATCTGAATCGATCCGCTTATGATATGAATATCCGAACCGATCCGTTGTCATTCAATATGAAATGCAAGCATGCCTTAACAACTCAACCAAAACTAAATACGGCTTGTGACATCATGAATAATTAAGATAGAGCCTTCTGAACTGGACTATCTAGACTTTATGAGCATACTGCTACTTTCATACTGCTTTACTTCTCTGTTAATCTTGTATTCTATAACTCCAACATTGTACACATTTTCACAACTTAGCACACAGACACATACGGGGGGCATGGGCAATAATATTCTAACTCTGTTATCTCTTGGATAGTACATCAATCATGGCTACAAGGCGTTCAGCTAGATTAGTAGAGAGGAGAGATGTAACAACCCGAAAATCTGGGCCAGTTTAAAATTTTTATTTTGGCAATTTTAGCGAATTTTGAATATTTAAAATGAATTATTTTAAATAATATCGACGAGAAATATATTTTGAATGGAATTCGAACGTATATGTTATATACGTCGTCGTTAGAATTTAAATAATTATTTATAATTATAAAATAGAATTGAAAATGGCGCGGTAGTTCGATAATTCGATTTCAAACTTCAATTGAATTTACCGGGTGCAAAACAATCCGGATTTTAGTGAAACCAAAAATAATGGAATCTAATTGATAATATCTTTCCAGCGAATCCGAAAAATCAAAATTTCATAGCGGGAATCAAAAGATATGTCCAGTTGAAAATTCTGAATAGTCGCTATGGAATTCAGGCCCTTAAAAATGGAAATTTTGCAGGCGACCTCGGATTTCGACGAAACCAGTTTTGTTGGGTCCGTGATGTCAAATTATTGCTAGATTCCAAATTTCATAATTTTTCGAATCAATATGTGAGCGTGGCAAAGGAAAACGCGTTTGACCAGTTTCAGTTGATTTTAATCGACTGGAAAATGGCCATTTTTCTAACGGTCTCAGAATTCGGCGAAACTAGTTTTGTTAGGACCGTATCGTCAATACGAAGCTAGAAAATATTTTTCGGGAATTTTTCGAGTTCGTATGTGACCCCGGTAATTTGAAATGTACGTTTAAAATTCAATATAATGATTTAAATGTAAATTCAACGGAAACTGATTGTAACTATCGAATCAGCTTGCGATACATATCCCATTGTGTTCGGAATGGGGGTAAAACGCTATGGACGACAGGCGGTGGGCCTCGTTTCGAGGTCGTATGTAAAAGTCCACTTTTTACAAATAAAATAATTAAATAAAATAAAAAAATCTCTTCCCCCCCTTTAACTCTGCCCCCCCCCCCCCCCCCCGTTCGATTGAAATCAGAAAAGATAAATAAAAAAAACCCGAGCTTTCCTTTTTATCTCGTCCTCGAGATCGGAGGCGCACCGATCCTCCTCCCCACGACACTCCGCCCGCCGTTCCCTATCACCACCCAACCGCTCTCTCTCCTGCACCTGCTCCGCTCTCTCCCCTAAACCCTACCTCGACCAAGAAGTGCCGCGCCCCCTTTTGCTGTCCACCGCCACCTGCTGGAGGCGCCCCGCCTTCGCCTGCGCCCTGCGCCACCAACCCGCCCCACGCTACCTCGAGCTCCGACGATGAACGCCCCTCCTCCCCTTATTTCAATGTAAGTCTTAATTTCTGTTTTAATTTCAGTTTTATTCATTTAAAACATAGCTTTTAAAATCTGTTTTATATGCTATAATATTTTTAAAGTTAAAAGGAAGTGATTTGTTTTTATGAAGAGGACTTGAAAAATGAAAAAGATTTGATTTTTAAATTAGAAAAGATTTGATTTTTAAATTAGAAAAGATTTGATTTTTAAATTAGAAAAGATTTGATTTTTAAATTAGTAAAGATATGATTTTTATATATTGAACATCGAAGTAAAAATATGATTTTTATATATTGAACATCGAAGAAAAAATATGATTTTTATATATTGAACATCGAAGTAAAAATATGATTTTTATATATTGAAGATCGAAGTAAAAATATGATTTTTATATATTGAACATCGAAGTAAAGATATGATTTTTATATATTGAACATCGAAGTAAAGATATGATTTTTATATATTGAACATCGAAGTAAAATTATGATTTTTATATATTGAACATCGAAGTAAAAATATGATTTTTATATATTGAACATCGAAGTAAAAATGTGATTTTTATATATTGAACTTCGAAGTAAAAATTCGATTTTTATATATTGAATAGCGAAGTAAAAATTCAATTTTTACATATGTAGTGAAAGCGGACAACGAAGGTGACAAAAGGGCGAGAACGAAGAAGATTTATATCAAAGAAGAGTCAAGATGTTTGGATAGCTATAGGTGAGAATTTCTCACCTTTCAATTTCTTTTTCTAGTTATATATATATACTAGGATGCAGACGGTGCTTAGTAGCACCCGACACAATCGTCCACAGACCATGGACTTGTTTGTTTGGTTGCATAAATTAGTTAGATTATTTGATTGAAATTGAATTGTTTGGTGAAATGAATGGATTTGATTGATGTGTGAATGGCGTGGGCCTTCACTAGACCGGGGATAAGGCTAGGCCTCGTCCCGTTTCTAGTATCGTGCCGTTATGCCGCCGAAATTTTCTAAAATAAGTTAGAAAATAAAAATATCATTTTATTTAAAGAATGAACTGAATAGAAATTCATATGTTAAAGTAAAATGTTTTATCGTTAAAAATATATAATTTTTAACGTGAATATGAATATAGTGAATGTGAATAAATAAATATTCATTTACAAACCGGACGGTTTGTTTATGTACACCTATTTGAAGGACATTGATTGGGACGATAAATTTTACACATCGCCCAACTGCACAAATAAAATCTGTGTTTGATTGTTTGAAACCCCACACGGGTGTTGGGATGAAATTTGAAGTTCACTCATCCTGATTGATTAAATATGTCAATCGATTGATTGACAGGCTGTTATGAGCGTTAGATATCTATATTTGATGCTTATACAGTGTAGTGCACTTTGGTTGATGGTTGATTATCTTTCAATGCTATTATATACGTGTGATGTATGAAAATCCATATAATTAATATTATATGGTGATTGATTGGGCCTCATTCCAATTTAGAAAATAAAGAATAATATAAAATAAAGGTTCATGTGTTGACTGTGCTCATCCGTTGAGATTAGTCATGTGTTGAACGAGATATTTGAAATCAAAATACTTGAAAAAGAAATATTTGAAATAGAATATTTGAAAATAGAAATATATGAAGCCGTGTTGATTAGATTGACGCCATTTTGATGTGAATCGATATTTATATCGATTTTATTCATTTCGAAATGAAATGAATTGAAAACGATTTCGAAATGAAATGAATTGAAAACGATTTCGAAATGAAATGAATTGAAAACGATTTCGAAATGAATTGAATAGGAAACGAATTCAAATTTGATTTAAAACGAATTGAAATGAATTCAAATTGAATTGAAATTTGAATTGAATAGAAATGAATTTTAAAACGAATTTATAAAGAAGAATTCAATTTTGATTTGAATTGAAATGGAAGTTGAAATTGCTTTTGAAACGAATTTAAAACTATTTATATAATTAGTTTTAAATAGAAATCGACGAAATATATATTATATATATTATATATATAATATAATGGCCTGAATAGAACGCGCCGCGCCGCGGCAGTTCGCGAATTTCGACCATTTATTTCAAACGGACATTACGGGAGATCCGACCGTCGGATTCTCCTAAAACCGGAACCGTTGGGTTCGTATCGAAAAGAGCTTTCTAACGAATATTAGAAATTAGAAATCTAACGGTTGGATTTGGAATTATGTCCAAATCAAATTTGAAAAAGGTCGCTATAAGTGCAGTACGATGGCCATTGATGGAAATCGACTGTACTGGCCTTGATAAAATTATTAAAAATAGTAATAATTTGTGTAAAATCATAAGAAATGATTTGTGAAGATTTGGGATGAAAAACTCCATATTTGAAAAGATAAAAATAGATTTTTATCGAAATAAACTAGTTTTGAACTAGAATTGTAATTCTATTTATTTTAAATAAATAAATTGAATTGGAAAGGGTTTTAAAAATAACCAGAATTTCCAATGATTGCATTGGGATGTATTTGAATCGAAATTGTCCTCGGAATATTTCGATGTTGGAATTCGTGATTATACAGATATTGTTATGGAAATTTGAAAGATATATATATTTATATCGTTATTTCCGATACGACATTTGTTAATCGTAGAATTTGATATTGAATATAAGCCGATATATTTTCTATTCAGAGCCTTGTATTGAATATCAAATGTGATTTGGGTTTGTCGTGAATGGTGTCTCCACTAACACTGTTCTTGAACCCCGTTGAGAAAAGATTAAATCTTTTTATTTAGATTTAATGAAGTGTACCAATTAAATAATATTTAATTGGAATTGAATTGATATTGATTTTTGGGTTTATTGTGGACAGTGTTTTAAATAACACTCGTTCTTTAACCCGATAATAATGAATGTGATTTTGGGTTTATCGTGAACTGTGTTTTAAATGACACTGATTCTTTAACCCAGTTAAAGATTAAAACTAAGTGGAGTTTTAATGAATCTTTAATTAGATTGAAATGATCGAAAATGGAGTACCACCAGTTTTGCTCCAGGCGTTAGTTAAATCTTTAATTAGATTTGAACGTGAAATGGTAATTGAATTTACCGATAACACCGTGGTGTTAGATATGAAGTACTACCAGTTTTACTTCATGGGATGAATAGGTTGGGATTGGGAAATTAAAACCAATGATTACTTCGGTAAGGTTCGTTAATCCCGACTAGTTGAATCGAAATTCAAAAGATGATTAAAGAATAAATTCAAGGAATTTATCTTGGATAAAATTAATGGGAACCTTTCCCTATGAATGTGAAATTTAGAAACTAACTGTCGGTTAGCCAAGTAGAATGGTTTTCTGGATATTAATCTGATGTTGGTTTCGGCCTTCGGGGTTAATATTTGGGGAATTATTCTCTTGATTAATTTACGGTTAGTGACTGATGAATTGGAATGAGGCGTATGTTGTGTTTGTGTAACACTTATTTAAAATGTACGCGAGTTATTCGGAAAGACCGGGTTTATCCCATTCTGAATAACTGATACGACGATAAGTCGAAGATGAAGACGGTGGTCGAAGACCGGAAGTCTTCACGTCGTTTGGGTGATTACTGATGATCTTGATTGGGCTGTACACCCAAGAAGATGGAAACAGTTGGTGATCGTCCAGACGTACTTGGAGATCGATGGATATGCGGGGTACTAGGTGCCTCCGGTTTCGTTCAGACCCAGAACGGACTTGTAAATGGACTGTGTGTCTGACATTGGATTTTAGTCCGTGTGATTGATCTCTATTAAATATATATCTGTTTGGCGGCGGAGAATTTATTCTCTTGCTTAACGCCCTTCTCTGAGACGTACGAGCTCAGGGGTTATATATTGATGGATATCAATCGCATGGAGTGAATTGCCTGTGTGGCATGCCTAAGTGGCAATTGATCGAGGCTTCTGTTGAAAAGCAAAGTCTTGTGGTGATGATCAAAGCACGGCCTTTGTGGCATAGCTTTGTGTAACGTTTACTTCGCGAGTTTCGCACCCCGGTTGTGAACCAAAAACGGGAGAGGACCTCAGGGAGGGCATGCGTTTCTTTCTAGCTAGGGTGGTGTCAGTGACCTACCAGCCCTGACATTTATATACTTTTCACCTGTGTGGTTGTTGCTGTTGCGAGGCGCCTCGGTTTGATCGGACGATCCAGGTCCGATGGAGTCATTCGTTGGCTCATTTACGCCCCAAAGGGCGGGGAAACGTAGTGTTCAGGCATAATAATCCACATCGGTGGACCGGCCCTGACGATCTAAAGGGTTGATGCGTTCTGATCCTGAGGCTCGGGCTAGAGAGTCTCGAATCGGTTGAGGACTATCTTTTGCCTCGGTTCACAGACGGAAATCCAATTTCCAAATACGTGACATTAGCGGTTTTATTTGTAAACCTATATATGGCGACATAGTGGCATGGGACGCTCATGTCGCCTACGATTGATATTTATGATTTGAAGTTGTTTTATACACTATGCACTTATAATAGTATCAAATGATTTGTTTTAAACGTATCAAGCATTCTTTGGTTGTTATAAGGGAAAAACCCTATCCCCCGGCTTGCGTTGCATTGTGTGATAGGACCTGGGTCTTATAACAGCTTCATTTTTCTTTATTTAGCATTGCGCTGTTTGTTTTATGCACTGGTATTCTTGGGAGGAAACCCGTTCCGTGTTATACGGCGTGGTCCCTTGATTTACCCAACTTTAAAAATAAAGATTAACTGTTTTAGTTCTCACACCAGTCCCATGACTGACCTGGGGTTTATTGTTTTAACCTAAACTCTGGGTGCCCTTATTTTGACACGGGCAGCTAGTAGTTTTGGTTTTGCAGATTTATATTCATAGGATCCTGGTTTACAGCTGGAACGATATCCGGAAAGCTTTGTATCCGTATATCTACTTCTAGTTGTATGTTGTATTATTTTCCGCTGCTATGTATTTAAATGTAATTTGAATCTCTGATATTTCTGTGTAATATTTATTCATTTATACTCTGTATATTCTTGTAATCTGATGCATTGTTGTAATATACAATGAAATGTTCTTCTGTCTGCGTTCTGTTTTGTCGTGTTCTCAAAACAATTCGTTCTTTCTCTTCTCTTCGGGGACCGGGGAAGTTCGGGTCGTTTCAGCTGGTATCAGAGCTTTGGTTTACAAAGCTGGAGAACAAGACACATTAGAACCATACGAAAGAATTCATCAGATATTGGATTAGTGATATCCAACGGGAATGACTCGTTAGAGATGGGATCAGTAGTATCCTAGAACGAGTGTGAAGAGTATATTTTTCAAATGAAAACAAATTTTGCTTTGAAAATTTAAATCAATTATTCGTATTTGATTATTTATTTGTATTTATTTGGACAGTCCAGTATATAAAGATTTTGCATATACGCCTTGCAAACGTGTATTTGAAATTTTAATATATTGGATAGATATAGCATCACACTCTAGTCGCCCGGAGATGATATTGATGATAGCGATCGCATCATCAACATTTATGTTCGAGTTTCGAAGGTGGGATTTCTATATATTTCCTATTGACTGGTGTGAGAACCAAAAACTATATAGGATCTATTGTTGTGATTTGGCATCAAAAATCTGATTTTTGACTATATATCAAAGTTATGAATTTGAAACTCTAATTCACTAATTGATTGATGTTTGTGTTGTTTGTTTATTTGTTTGATAATTTTGAACCATTTAGCCTAATTGAATCAAATATTGAATTGTATTGAAAATTGGTCGCATTTGCATGCATATACATATACTTACATTGAACAGGTCATAGCAAGGAGGCTAGAGCAGAGAATAAAATTTGTTTGCCCGACAAATAGGTACATGTTTACTACATAATTTACTGTTTTGTTTGGGTGATGATGATTTTATGAGCCGATTGGCTAGCCGCTTGGCTTTTTCTTTTTCTTTTTGAGATTAGAAGGACCGGGAAAGCTATTTGAGATTTCCCGATGCTCCCATTGCAGGGGAGGTTATGGCGAAATTTTTCGAAAATTTAGGGTGTTAGCCAAATTTTTGAAGAATTTGAAAATTCTCAGAAACTGAAAAGTTGGAGAATGAAAGCCAGATCGAACGTAGAGTTGATTAATCAAACCACTTTCGACTTTGTTCCTTTTCGGGGATGAAAAGTTTTAAGTGGGGGAGATTGTAACAACCCGAAAATCTGGGCCAGTTTAAAATTTTTATTTTGGCAATTTTAGCGAATTTTGAATATTTAAAATGAATTATTTTAAATAATATCGACGAGAAATATATTTTGAATGGAATTCGAACGTATATGTTATATACGTCGTCGTTAGAATTTAAATAATTATTTATAATTATAAAATAGAATTGAAAATGGCGCGGTAGTTCGATAATTCGATTTCAAACTTCAATTGAATGTACCGGGTGCAAAACAATCCGGATTTTAGTGAAACCAAAAATAATGGAATCTAATTGATAATATCTTTCCAGCGAATCCGAAAAATCAAAATTTCATAGCGGGAATCAAAAGATATGTCCAGTTGAAAATTCTGAATAGTCGCTATGGAATTCAGGCCCTTAAAAATGGAAATTTTGCAAGCGACCTCGGATTTCGACGAAACCAGTTTTGTTGGGTCCGTGATGTCAAATTATTGCTAGATTCCAAATTTCATAATTTTTCGAATCAATATGTGAGCGTGGCAAAGGAAAACGCGTTTGACCAGTTTCAGTTGATTTTAATCGACTGGAAAATGGCCATTTTTCTAACGGTCTCAGAATTCGGCGAAACTAGTTTTGTTAGGACCGTATCGTCAATACGAAGCTAGAAAATATTTTTCGGGAATTTTTCGAGTTCGTATGTGACCCCGGTAATTTGAAATGTACGTTTAAAATTCAATATAATGATTTAAATGTAAATTCAACGGAAACTGATTGTAACTATCGAATCAGCTTGCGATACATATCCCATTGTGTTCGGAATGGGGGTAAAACGCTATGGACGACATGCGGTGGGCCTCGTTTCGAGGTCGTATGTAAAAGTCCACTTTTTGCAAATAAAATAATTAAATAAAATAAAAAAAATCTCTTCCCCCCTTTAACTCTGCCCCCCCCCCCCCCCGTTCGATTGAAATCAGAAAAGATAAATAAATAAATAAAACCCGAGCTTTCCTTTTTATCTCGTCCTCGAGATCGGAGGCGCACCGATCCTCCTCCCCACGACACTCCGCCCGCCGTTCCCTATCACCACCCAACCGCTCTCTCTCCTGCACCTGCTCCGCTCTCTCCCCTAAACCCTACCTCGACCAGGAAGTGCCGCGCCCCCTTTTGCTATCCACAGCCACCTACTGGAGGCGCCCCGCCTTCGCCTGCGCCCTGCGCCACCAACCCGCCCCACGCTACCTCGAGCTCCGACGATGAACGCCCCTCCCCCCTTATTTCAATGTAAGTCTTAATTTCTGTTTTAATTTCAGTTTTATTCATTTAAAACATAGCTTTTAAAATCTGTTTTATATGCTATAATATTTTTAAAGTTAAAAGGAAGTGATTTGTTTTTATGAAGAGGACTTGAAAAATGAAAAAGATTTGATTTTTAAATTAGAAAAGATTTGATTTTTAAATTAGAAAAGATTTGATTTTTAAATTAGTAAAGATATGATTTTTATATATTGAACATCGAAGTAAAGATATGATTTTTATATATTGAACATCGAAGTAAAAATATGATTTTTATATATTGAACATCGAAGTAAAAATATGATTTTTATATATTGAACATCGAAGTAAAAATATGATTTTTATATATTGAACATCGAAGTAAAAATATGATTTTTATATATTGAACATCGAAGTAAAGATATGATTTTTATATATTGAACATCGAAGTAAAGATATGATTTTTATATATTGAACATCGAAGTAAAAATATGATTTTTATATATTGAACATCGAAGTAAAAATATGATTTTTATATATTGAACATCGAAGTAAAAATGTGATTTTTATATATTGAACTTCGAAGTAAAAATTCGATTTTTATATATTGAATAGCGAAGTAAAAATTCGATTTTTACATATGTAGTGAAAGCGGACAACGAAGGTGACAAAAGGGCGAGAACGAAGAAGATTTATATCAAAGAAGAGTCAAGATGTTTGGATAGCTATAGGTGAGAATTTCTCACCTTTCAATTTCTTTTTCTAGTTATATATATATACTAGGATGTAGACGGTGCTTAGTAGCACCCGACACTATCGTCCACAGACCATGGACTTGTTTGTTTGGTTGCATAAATTAGTTAGATTATTTGATTGAAATTGAATTGTTTGGTGAAATGAATGGATTTGATTGATGTGTGAATGGCGTGGGCCTTCACTAGACCGGGGATAAGGCTAGGCCTCGTCCCGTTTCTAGTATCGTGCCGTTATGCCGCCGAAATTTTCTAAAATAGGTTAGAAAATAAAAATATCATTTTATTTAAAGAATGAACTGAATAGAAATTCATATGTTAAAATAAAATGTTTTATCGTTAAAAATATATAATTTTTAACGTGAATATGAATATAGTGAATGTGAATAAATAAATATTCATTTACAAACCGGACGGTTTGTTTATGTACACCTATTTGAAGGACATTGATTGGGACGATAAATTTTACACATCGCCCAACTGCACAAATAAAATCTGTGTTTGATTGTTTGAAACCCCACACGGGTGTTGGGATGAAATTTGAAGTTCACTCATCCTGATTGATTAAATATGTCAATCGATTGATTGACAGGCTGTTATGAGCGTTAGATATCTATATTTGATGCTTATACAGTGTAGTGCACTTTGGTTGATGGTTGATTATCTTTCAATGCTATTATATACGTGTGATGTATGAAAATCCATATAATTAATATTATATGGTGATTGATTGGGCCTCATTCCAATTTAGAAAATAAAGAATAATATAAAATAAAGGTTCATGTGTTGACTGTGCTCATCCGTTGAGATTAGTCATGTGTTGAACGAGATATTTGAAATCAAAATACTTGAAAAAGAAATATTTGAAATAGAATATTTGAAAATAGAAATATATGAAGCCGTGTTGATTAGATTGACGCCATTTTGATGTGAATCGATATTTATATCGATTTTATTCATTTCGAAATGAAATGAATTGAAAACGATTTCGAAATGAAATGAATTGAAAACGATTTCGAAATGAAATGAATTGAAAACGATTTCGAAATGAATTGAATAGGAAACGAATTCGAATTTGATTTAAAACGAATTGAAATGAATTCAAATTGAATTGAAATTTGAATTGAATAGAAATGAATTTTAAAACGAATTTATAAAGAAGAATTCAATTTTGATTTGAATTGAAATGGAAGTTGAAATTGCTTTTGAAACGAATTTAAAACTATTTATATAATTCGTTTTAAATAGAAATCGACGAAATATATATTATATATATAATATAATGGCCTGAATAGAACGCGCCGCGCCGCGGTAGTTCGCGAATTTCGACCATTTATTTCAAACGGACATTACGGGAGATCCGACCGTCGGATTCTCCTAAAACCGGAACCGTTGGGTTCGTATCGAAAAGAGCTTTCTAACGAATATTAGAAATTAGAAATCTAACGGTTGGATTTGGAATTATGTCCAAATCAAATTTGAAAAAGGTCGCTATAAGTGCAGTTCGATGGCCATTGATGGAAATCGACTGTACTGGCCTTGATAAAATTATTAAAAATAGTAATAATTTGTGTAAAATCATAAGAAATGATTTGTGAAGATTTGGGATGAAAAACTCCATATTTGAAAAGATAAAAATAGATTTTTATCGAAATAAACTAGTTTTGAACTAGAATTGTAATTCTATTTATTTTAAATAAATAAATTGAATCGGAAAGGGTTTTAAAAATAACCAGAATTTCCAATGATTGCATTGGGATGGATTTGAATCGAAATTGTCTTCGGAATATTTCGATGTTGGAATTCGTGATTATACAGATGTTGTTATGGAAATTTGAAAGATATATATATTTATATCGTTATTTCCGATACGACATTTGTTAATCGTAGAATTTGATATTGAATATAAGCCGATATATTTTCTATTCAGAGCCTTGTATTGAATATCAAATGTGATTTGGGTTTGTCGTGAATGGTGTCTTCACTAACACTGTTCTTGAACCCCGTTGAGAAAAGATTAAATCTTTTTATTTAGATTTAATGAAGTGTACCAATTAAATAATATTTAATTGGAATTGAATTGATATTGATTTTTGGGTTTATTGTGGACA
The DNA here is from genome assembly GCA_030737875.1 of Allium sativum. Taxonomy (NCBI): domain Eukaryota; kingdom Viridiplantae; phylum Streptophyta; class Magnoliopsida; order Asparagales; family Amaryllidaceae; genus Allium; species Allium sativum. Next base: position 214,374,474 of record CM060916.1, on the reverse strand, counting down.
GTGTTTTAAATAACACTCGTTCTTTAACCCGATAATTAATGAATGTGATTTTGGGTTTATCGTGAACTGTGTTTTAAATGACACTGATTCTTTAACCCAGTTAAAGATTAAAACTAAGTGGAGTTTTAATGAATCTTTAATTAGATTGAAATGATCGAAAATGGAGTACCACCAGTTTTGCTCCAGGCGTTAGTTAAATCTTTAATTAGATTTGAACGTGAAATGGTAATTGAATTTACCGATAACACCGTGGTGTTAGATATGAAGTACTACCAGTTTTACTTCATGGGATGAATAGGTTGGGATTGGGAAATTAAAACCAATGATTACTTCGGTAAGGTTCGTTAATCCCGACTAGTTGAATCGAAATTCAAAAGATGATTAAAGAATAAATTCAAGGAATTTATCTTGGATAAAATTAATGGGAACCTTTCCCTATGAATGTGAAATTTAGAAACTAACTGTCGGTTAGCCAAGTAGAATGGTTTTCTGGATATTAATCTGATGTTGGTTTCGGCCTTCGGGGTTAATATTTGGGGAATTATTCTCTTGATTAATTTACGGTTAGTGACTGATGAATTGGAATGAGGCGTATGTTGTGTTTGTGTAACACTTATTTAAAATGTACGCGAGTTATTCGGAAAGACCGGGTTTATCCCATTCTGAATAACTGATACGACGATAAGTCGAAGATGAAGACGGTGGTCGAAGACCGGAAGTCTTCACGTCGTTTGGGTGATTACTGATGATCTTGATTGGGCTGTACACCCAAGAAGATGGAAACAGTTGGTGATCGTCCAGACGTACTTGGAGATCGATGGATATGCGGGGTACTAGGTGCCTCCGGTTTCGTTCAGACCCAGAACGGACTTGTAAATGGACTGTGTGTCTGACATTGGATTTTAGTCCGTGTGATTGATCTCTATTAAATATATATCTGTTTGGCGGCGGAGAATTTATTCTCTTGCTTAACGCCCTTCTCTGAGACGTACGAGCTCAGGGGTTATATATTGATGGATATCAATCGCATGGAGTGAATTGCCTGTGTGGCATGCCTAAGTGGCAATTGATCGAGGCTTCTGTTGAAAAGCAAAGTCTTGTGGTGATGATCAAAGCACGGCCTTTGTGGCATAGCTTTGTGTAACGTTTACTTCGCGAGTTTCGCACCCCGGTTGTGAACCAAAAACGGGAGAGGACCTCAGGGAGGGCATGCGTTTCTTTCTAGCTAGGGTGGTGTCAGTGACCTACCAGCCCTGACATTTATATACTTTTCACCTGTGTGGTTGTTGCTGTTGCGAGGCGCCTCGGTTTGATCGGACGATCCAGGTCCGATGGAGTCATTCGTTGGCTCATTTACGCCCCAAAGGGTGGGGAAACGTAGTGTTCAGGCATAATAATCCACATCGGTGGACCGACCCTGACGATCTAAAGGGTTGATGCGTTCTGATCCTGAGGCTCGGGCTAGAGAGTCTCGAATCGGTTGAGGACTATCTTTTGCCTCGGTTCACAGACGGAAATCCAATTTCCAAATACGTGACATTTGCGGTTTTATTTGTAAACCTATATATGGCGACATAGTGGCATGGGACGCTCATGTCGCCTACGATTGATACTTATGATTTGAAGTTGTTTTATACACTATGCACTTATAATAGTATCAAATGATTTGTTTTAAACGTATCAAGCATTCTTTGGTTGTTATAAGGGAAAAACCCTATCCCCCGGCTTGCGTTGCATTGTGTGATAGGACCTGGGTCTTATAACAGCTTCATTTTTCTTTATTTAGCATTGCGCTGTTTGTTTTATGCACTGGTATTCTTGGAAGGAAACCCGTTCCGTGTTATACGGCGTGGTCCCTTGATTTACCCAACTTTAAAAATAAAGATTAACTGTTTTAGTTCTCACACCAGTCCCATGACTGACCTGGGGTTTATTGTTTTAACCTAAACTCTGGGTGCCCTTATTTTGACACGGGCAGCTAGTAGTTTTGGTTTTGCAGATTTATATTCACAGGATCCTGGTTTACAGCTGGAACGATATCCGGAAAGCTTTGTATCCGTATATCTACTTCTAGTTGTGTGTTGTATTATTTTCCGCTGCTATGTATTTAAATGTAATTTGAATCTCTGATATTTCTGTGTAATATTTATTCATTTATACTCTGTATATTCTTGTAATCTGATGCATTGTTGTAATATACAATGAAATGTTCTTCCGTCTGCGTTCTGTTTTGTCGTGTTCTCAAAACAATTCGTTCTTTCTCTTCTCTTCGGGGACCGGGGAAGTTCGGGTCGTTTCAAGAGAAGCTGCAGGAACATCTGAAATCCTATCATCGAAGATATACACTCCACTTCAGATCTGGAATGGGATAGTGAGGGTCCGGATTACGAAATGCATATTCATGAAAGTGAAGCATCATTCGGAAGTAATGTCTCTATGGAAGAAGAGGAGGAAGGAGGAGTTGGAGATAATCGCGCTCCTGACGAGTTTTAGAATGTCTTTGTTTTTGAAAAATCTGGTGACTCTGTCACATCAACAATTGACAAAGGCAAACTTGCGCGAATTTGCTTGAAGTATGGAATTCTTTGAAAGGACACTGAATTGCCTACTGTAACAGATCATCCCCATAATCCACCATAAGGGTACAGGGTGATTAGTAGACTAATGTGCCTTGTTGGGGGCGATACCTCCATTCCCACCATTTGTTGTCGATTTTCTGAGAAGAATGCGAATCACTCCAATGCAGCTCCAACCCAATTCCTACGCCTACCTGTACACCTTATATATAGCCTATAGGAAAATTCTGGGTACAGATCTTACCTTCAAAGATGTATGCTTCTTCTATAATTTCAAGCACCGGACCCAGGACACTCCGTCCTTTGTATATTTTGAATTAGTGCCAAAGAGGAAGATTATTACCATACCGTTCAGTAGCAAAGTTGGTGACCCTAGGCTTGAATGGTTCTATATCAAACAACTATCAGGATGTGCTAAGAGATGGCTTAAATCAAGTAAAGATTTCAAACTTCGATTTCCATCTTCAATTACTTCTGTAAATGTATTGACTATAATTCACTTTCACTTGCAGTTCCCATCCCGAAGTAGGAAGAACATCAGGTGTACTTAGATCACTTGAATCAATTGCTCAATGATGATCAAATTTTTTTGACCATCAAGGACTGTCTAGTGGACGAGTGTAACGACCCGGATTTTTGAACAGTTTATTTTAAATATTTAATATGGTTTTAAATATTGAATTGATAATATAAATGAATTTTTATATTTTGTTATCGATTTAAAAATTGATTTCGATTTAATATCGAATATATTGAATTTTCGTAATACAAAATTATATTGAAATTGAAGCTAAAATTGAATCAAAACAATTCAGATGATGAAATTAAATTCTGTTTGAATTTATACGATAATAATAATAATTTATTATCAAGGAATAAATTGTTTTGAACTTAAATTATATCAATTTAATATGGTTATTTTATACATTCAAATTAAATTGTATAATATATTTCGTTGAATTCAAAATAGCGTTATAACATTATATTGTCAGTCGGTACGTAAAAATAAAGGTTCGTAATTTCAAGTAGTGGACCTCGATATTATTTTAGTGGATAAGCATGAGATCAAATCGATATTTGTTTAAAATAAAGTGAAAATCTCTATATATCAAATCGTATTAATTATAAACTCAAATCGAACTAATTAAAATGTACTTAACCTATCATCTAGGCTATACTTTACACAGACAACTCCTTAGCTTGTAATTCTTCTTCATCTATATATCACGACTAAACACTCCTCATATCTTTCTGCTAAGAACCAAAATCAAATGGCGCTCCTCCTCTTGCCAAAATAAAAACCGATAGTTCAGAAATAGCCTTTGGCTTCGCATTCAATCGCGACTCACTTCTCGCAAGATGATGAGAACGAGTTTCAAGAAGGAGTGGCGCACGTAGAATTGACCGAGACAAGGGTTTCAGGCGTAGACGCTAAGGGTGTTGGGTGGTTCAAAGTCGTTGTTCGTTTTCTTTTGATTTGTCAGAGTCGCGAGCGTTTTACTAGGAGCACAAAGATTCGGTTTGGGGATTCCAACGTCGATAGGGTGAAGGGTGGATGGTGCTTTAATCTGCGTATCTATGGACTGTGGAAGGGAGTGATGAAGTTTTGGGGTATTGAGTTCGAACTGGGAGTACGGATCTAGGATGAGTCGTATAGGGTGAAAGTTAGTGTCGAGGAGATGGAGTCGCGATGTGGAACTGTGGGTTTTCCCTGAAGCTCAACCAAGCTGGAGTTCGAACTGAAGACCTAGGATGGTGCTTTGTGGTGCGGCGATGAACACAGTGACAGCAAGCTCGAGGATGGTTAAGGGAATTGGATGTCAATAGTCTGCAAAGTGAAGGAGAGGGGTTTTAAAATATTGATTAAGGTAACTAAGTTATTCGTTTAATTTTAATTAACAAGTAAGGATTTATTTAAATTATATCAAATTTATTCAGATTGTAAATAAATTTATGCGAGGTTCGAGATTTAAAAAAACGGATTGGTTCATGGCTTCGAGTTATTCAAGCTAGAAGGGATTTGTAATTTGTTAGAGTTAGCGAGAGTTCAATTTAAAAGGAACGGGAATGGAGTGCAAAATAATATCAAGGTGAGTATTCTCACTCATATTTTATTTAAAAATTATTTTTGTTAGTTAAAAATAGTTGTTTGCTTGCATTGGAATTTTATTGTCGCTATTCTATATAAATATATTAGTTATTTAGGCTTGGTGGTTGCTATTATATATATATTGGTGGTTGGATTTCTCGTAGTATCATTAGCGGATGCCCGCGGTACCATTAGCGAATGATTACCCTATACGCCCCACGCTATGATAGTGGATGACCTTCTATACCGCGATATCCTGCCTCAAAGTAGGATGGGTATTATTTATGTTGACTAACGTATGTGGATGCAGGAAAAACAGGTTGTAGGGATCCAACTGGATTCCTCAGAAATATATTATCCGTCTGTTTGTTTGCAAATATACTATCATATATGATGTGTTAGAAAACCTGTCAATTATAATTGGTTGTTTGAAATATCACTGGGTCTGAATGTTGATTTATAAAAATATTATAAAAGAGATTTTGAGATTTTAAACGGGAAATTCTATTTTTCTAAAAATAGAATTTGAAATTCGAATGGATTAAAAATATTGACTTGTTTTGAATAGATAAAACAATATAAACAACGTTATAATATATAGGAGATGGAAGTATTGAAATTTACAAACAATGTTTGTAAATTGGAAAATGCAGGGGGATTGAACTGAATTTATAAACAAGGTTTATAAATGTAGTGGGAAAAATTATCATTGTATAATTTGAATATTTAAATTCAAATGTGAATTTAAAAATAGAAATGGGGAAATCGTTTTAAAGTAATAAACGATGGAATTTATTCTGATGTTCAGAATATAAATTGAACTAAAATAAATCCGTAAGGATTTATAATTTGAATTCGATTAATTCGAATTTATTTAAATAGAAGTTAAATTGAATATGAAAATAAATCGGGTGTTATATATAAGTTATTATAAATAGAAATCTCCAAAATAAGGTTTTGATTTAAATAGATTTCGGAATAGACTTGTTTAAATATAAACAAGGAAATTTATAAAATAATGTTTATAAATATAATGAATTAATTATCAAGAGATAATTTGAATGTTTAAATTCAAATATGAATTTAAAAATGAATTGGAAAGTGTTTTAAAATAGAACGATTGATTTTATTTCGAAATATAAGTTGAATTTGCATTAGAAAATCAAACGAGTTTATAATTGGAATTCGATTATATTGAATTTCATAAAATAATTTATTTCTAAATAAATCAAAATTAGATATAGAAATTTAAATTATAAATAAATTTATAACTGAGTTATGAAGTAATCGAAGGATAGGGATAATCGAGAATATTAAGTTGGGTTTGGTAAATAGGCTGAATATATATTAAAATATATCAGAATGGAGTTGAATTTATATATAAACGAAATTTAAAACATTTATATATTAAATATAATTAAAACAAACTCGCTGCAGCGCTATAGTTCGTAAATTGGCAATTCGAACTTCAATTGATTATATAGAACCCAAATTAAGTCGGAATTCTTTGAAACAACAATCGTCAGGACCGATTTGATAATAGTTTTCTAATGGAAGAGAAAAATCTGGATTTCGTCGAATATATTTTGAGTTATGTCAAAATCAAATTTTCAGAAAAACAGCGCCATAACCATTTAAAAACCATAGCGGTTTATTTAATTTTATAAAAGGATTTTTAACGAATAAAATCCGAATTTCTATTTAGAAAATTTCAGATTTGGGTTGTAAATTATATGTGAACTCCAGTGGAGTAATGAATTGATTTTTGAAACAAAAATCAGATTTTTAATTATTTAATAGAGTTAATTAATTTGAATAGTAATTAGTTAATGAGATTTTGAATTGATATTGGGCTTTGAATAAATGATTTCTTTTTGGAAATTTATATTCGCAATCGAAAATGAAACTAAAATTGAAATTGGAATTCAATTTGGTTATAAGCAAGTTAAATATTTTATTTGAACATGTTATGTTCAAACAAAAAAGTGAAATAGGCTAAAAAGCTAATTAAAGAATAAATGGGAGAAACTGAATTCAAACGATTGGATTGAGTTGAATTGAAAACAGGTGAACATGTGTTAAGCAGGTTTGGAATGAAGTATATGAAGAGATATAAATTGAAACACCCGACAAAAAGGTACATGTTTAAACTCCATATGAGGTTTTATGTGCCGAATCGACAAGCTGCTTGGATTTTTCTTTTTCTTTTTGATTGGAGAGGCCTGTGTGGTGGTTTGGGGATTTTCCCGATTCTCCCGGTACAAAGGAGGTTATGGCGAAATTTTCCAAAAATTTAAGGAGCTAGAATATTCTTAAGAAAATTTGATAGTTAGAAATCAATGTATCAATATATATAGAATTCGACAGTGAAACAAATTTAAAATAGAATATTATAAACAAAAAGGAAATCGAAAATCTGGTAATAAAAAGAGAAATGTACATACATTTTAAAAATAAATAATTGGTTTGTTTGGTGTTGATTATTCGAGTTAAGTGGTCTTGTCTGTTTTGAACTTAATGATGTTTTCAGTCAAGGTCTGAGAGGTAATTATACCCCAAATTGATTGATTTCATTTTTACTGATAAATAGCAAGGTTCAGTCTCGAAGAGGAATGTTTGAATAAGAGTTAGTTGAATGTAGTGTTTTGGGTTGTCGTATCGATGTTTTACACAACACTCGTTTTAACCCGAAGAAGTGAAAGTTTGGAAATATGATTATAAATATTTCCTAAGTCTAAAAATGAATGTTCGTGAGATAAGTAATTGGAATATTTTCCAATTATAAATAGAATATATTTTCTACGTATTGAAAATAAAAGAAGACGATATATGGAAATGTTTTCCAATTAACGTAAAAGGCCAAGATGATTATCAAAAATAATTGGTTAACAAATATTGGTAAGGAGATGGAGAAGAAATTTAATTAATGAAATATTAATTAAAGAGCCCAGTGATTTGTCTGATATGTTGAATGAACACTTGTTTTTATTCGATAGTTAAATCACAGACTATCGAAGTTTTGACCATCGTGGTTAATATGAAGAGACCTGTTGGATTATTTTTCGAGAGCCACTCTGTATTGGCAGTAGCGTTGCAAATCAGATTATATGAAGATAATCGTAGGCGTAGTAAAGTGCAAGGACTTTTTCTATTAATGGAAATTGTGCCTTCGGTTTCGTTCAATCCCAGAACGAACGTATATGGATGAATGTCTGACAGAGTATTTCCAATGATCGAATATGTTGGTCTGTATAAATATACATGGAGGCAACAGATTTATTCCTTTAGCATAATATCCAGAATATATTTATGCAAATCAATTTAGTGATTAACAGATCTGACAATGTGGCATTCAAAGTGATTGTGCTATCAATGAATGATAATAAATCGTAGCCTCAGGCCTCAACAACCGGGAAATGACAAAAATCGGGTAGGCATCATGGCTATGTGGGTCGCTCCTATTAGGATGTATTATCACCTATCTAGAGATTCATTTAATTCCTTATTCTATTCGATGCTGTCCCATTCGGGAAACGATTGCTGATCCCAACCGTTGGTGATATACATTCGATACATTCAAGCGAAATGAGTGGTCGGTTATGTGTGGGCCGGGTTGCAAGATGTTCTTGTTGAACCCAGTGTATTCCTCTCTAGAGATACACTAGCGGAAGGTGGTTCCATACCTTGTCATAGTCGGAATCCAATCTCCAATAAGCACCATGCGGTTTTTGATTTTATACTATGTATGTGGAGCGTGAGATGCAAGCGTTCTGCTAGATTGTTATTTATTTGATTTAGACATTATTGTAATATCACTAGATTTTTGTATCAAAGTGTTTTGGGTTATAGTAAGGTAAAAACCATCCATGTTTATGTTTGGGCTGGTCTAACTATTATCTTCTCTTTCGAAAGGATTTTTAAAGTTAAACAATTGGTTGTAGTTTACTCACACCAGTCCCATGACTGACCCAGAGTTTATTTTGTTTTTGTTTTCCCTAAACTCTTGGGTGCCCAAATTTGTACGGGCAGTCAAGTAGTCGGGATTTTTTTCAGATTCACTTGGAAGAGCTGGAAGCAAGAGGTTTCACCAGTTATCTATTGACTATCATATTTCTGTAGTGTACTATGTTGTATCTGGAAACAGGTGTTTATAACTATTCCAGGAATAACTGTGTGCTCTGATGATGGTATGAATATAAAGTTACTGATTTGTATTTCAAAAGTTATTTATTCGTCCTGCTGTGAGTTTGTGATCTTCGTTTTCTTCTATTCTAACATTTCTTTCTTTCTATTTCTCATCCTCTAACTTCTTTCTAATAATGATTCATATTTATGTGCAATTTGGGTTGGATGTATGGTGCTATTAGTCAGCTCAGATAATACAGATTTGTCGGTCGTTATAACGAGTATCTTCACCGCCAATGCTTACTTGCTATTACTCGTAGTATAGGCCATGGAGAGGGTCCATATGTTTATATACCCCCCGTTGAGGGGCCACTTGACACTTTACCTGAGAAGGGAGAGAGCTCGAAAGATCCGACTGTGCCTCAAAAGTGTCCTTCTCCCTCTTCGACCGAAGATGACATATTAACAAATATATTTGCCAAGGACAGAGACAAATACATCACTCCCGAAGATGCAGCTACCCCTGAGAAACCGACTTCCCCAAAATAACTACCATTGATCATGTCCCGAGGTGATGGTTTCGCTATGGATGATTCTATATATAAGGGTCTGGGGAGTCTTCCCCTGCCTGTCACCTTTTATACTTCCGAAGACTTTGGGATGGACCGTCTCTCTCTTACCTCCGAGGAAGATGTTACCCCTGGGAAAATCGGGGTGAACGTGCACACAGGCCTAACTCGAGGCTCTGGTTTGTTAGGGGGAATCACTTAGGATATGCACTGCACTGTACGTCACAACACTCGTGCTTTACATTAATTCTTGATCATAATATCTGCTTGTGTCACTTTATAGGAAAAATTACACGCCAACGCTATTACATGAGAGATGTCCGCTCGAGCATGCCCCCGATGGATTTTGGTGCAAGGCATGACCATCATGAGAGTTGGGGTAGAGATGACAGGAGAAATCGGCTCCCTCAGCCTTATCGATCTTCTTGCTCTCGATCTTCGCATCATACAGATTCGGACAAACATGAGAGTCAATTAACGCATTGTGAAGGAGATAAACATGCCCCCAAGCCTCCTACTTCGTCTAGAGATAAAACTCATCAGGACAGGCCTTCAAAGAAAGGGTTTAACTCAGAGGAGAAACAAAAAGAGACGAGCAAAGAAGAAGAGAAAAGAAAAACCTCTATTGTACCATCTAAACATCATAACATTGTCATTACCACAACAAGGCCGGTTATACTTGACGATGAAAACAAGGCTAAATTGAAGCTTCTAAAGGAACAATTTCCGGAGCATCATTTTGGGAACATGCACTTCATTCCCGCTCTTAAACCAGTAGGTCCCGATTGGGCCACCGAAGTTAAAGCTAATTTAGATCTCGTGGATACTCAGTATAAGGCGTTTGTCAAATATTCAAAGACCCTTTCCCGAATCATCCGCGACCTGATAGCTGATGTAAAAACCATGAAGGATGCTGCTGAATTCGATGCAAGGGCAATTGAAAATTCTGAAAAAGATCTTGAGGACGCTGAAGCTAAACTTTCTTTTATACAACGTGATGCGTATACTTATAAAAGCAGTATGAAGAGTTATAAAAGCGCTACCATACCGAGCTTGAGTCTCATTGCCAGGAGCGCATAGATCTAAAGAAGCAAGCCGAGGATGCTAAGTCTGAAAGCACAGCGGCAAATTGGCTTGTACTCGTCTCGAATAGGAGAAAGCGGAGTTGGCGAGGAAGAATGCTGAGCTAGAGTCCAGGTGTAATGTCCCGTAATTTTTAATGGTCAAATATTCAATATATTTTATTATATTAAATATTTTATTTAGAATATTAATGGATTTAATATTGATTTCGATAATTAAAATGAAGTTGAATGTTAATTTATATTTAAATTATAAACAAGCTTGAAATGGCGCGGTAGTTCGAAATTTACGATTTGAACTTTAATTGGATATACCAGATCCAATATAAGTCGGATTTATGTGAAACAAGAAACGTTGGGATCTTGTTGACGATAATTTTCTAATGGAAGAAAAAAATCGAGATTTCGTGTTATAGATTGTAAGTTATGGCTAAATCAAATTTTAAAATAGTCTCTATGGAAATCGTTAATAAAATATAACGTTTATTTAATGTATTTAAAAGGGAAATTTAAATCGTTTAACTCAAAATCGATAATATTGAGTTGTATAATTTATATATATATATTCTGTTTGAATATATCTGTTGGAAATAATTTATTTTTATTTATTTGAATTATTTAGGAATTTATATAATATTTTAATCGATATTTTATAAGCATTAAAAATAGCCATTTTTGCAAATGGTCTCGGTTTGCGATGAAATTAGTTTCATTAGAACTATATCATTAAATTATTGTTAGAAAATAAAATTTCATGGCAAACGGATATCGTATGTAACTTCGGTAGCCAAAAATGTCTTTGTTTCTATTTAATTATTTATACAATATAGACAATGGTAACTTTTAACGAATAAACGACTAGCCAAACAAGTCCCAAATTTAACAAGATTCATTGGATCCGTAAGGAAGAGGTCTAGTAAAATGTCAAGGCCTCAAATTTATTGGATTTTTCTGTAATTATAGGAATTTTAAACACTTGATTTTTCATCGATATTTATAAAGGACTTTTCACAAACGACCTCGGAATTCGACGAAACCTGTCTCATCAGGTCCGGAATATTTTTTTATGCTAGGATTATCTTATTTTGTCAAAAACGGAGATCGTATGGGTTTGTTTGGAGTGTTATTTCATGTTGAGTGTTTCATTGAACTAAAATAATAGTTTAACAATCCATTCCCTTATAAATACCTACTCGTGAAACCCTCTTTTCTGGTTAATAATAGTTCTCATGGTCAATACAAATGGAGCTGCCACTAACCAAATATCAACGATAGAAAACACCCCACCTTCTTCCTCTTCTAACTTTCGATCCATCCCTCTTCACGCTAAACTTATAGCCGGAAAGTTGTCGTACACTTCGAGATACACAATGTGACCGGTGGAGATCATCACTTGTGTAATATATTGACCGGAATCGGGGAAGAAAGCTGCGACGGTTGGAGGCTTATTGCAATAAAATGACGGCACCAGGAGGATTGATGCTCAGGGTGAAGGGGAAGAGGCTGAGGCGCTCACGACGTCGGCGACTGATGGGCCACCGATGTCCAGAGCAGTGGAGCGGTGGCAAAATCATTTGGGTCTGGCTTCATGCAAACCGGCTATTGCATTTTCAATCAAAGAAAGAAGAAACGGAGTGAAGCAGTTATGAGGTGACAACAGAAAATGGTTGAAAGGGAAGTCGCACATGCATGAGTGATTGGGGTTCTCTGATGTGGTGGCGGCTTACTGGTGGAGGCGCGCCAGTGGTCCGTGGAGAGTAAGCTGATGGGTGGTATACGTGGAGTAAATGAGAGGGAGAACGGATTTTAAGCAGGCCAAATTTCCTGAAGCTAAAAGCAAAAACAATGAGAACAATGCAGATGGAACAAATATTGGGTTGGATGTGATGCCTGGAGTGAAGATCAAGAGCAGGAAGGAACAATATCAGCTTGTTCATTTCATGGGCCTAAACAAGTATATATAGTTAATGTGTGATAACTTAATTACTTAATATTATTGTTAAATTATAATCTATTTGCAATACCAAATCATCACAGGATTATGTTAAATAGTGTATATGGCAAGAAAGAAGTAACTAGGCAACTAAGAAACATGGAACAGCGTAGAGCAGATAACGTAAGGAAGAGAAACAAATGGGAGGGTGCGTTTGTATGAAGTAAGGGATGTAGTTTATGAGTTCTGATCCGTATACGTGGAGCAAAGACGCGATGTAACGGATAAGGTAAGGGACTGTAAAAACAAAATTGGTCCCTGTTGTTTAAATTGAAGGCCAATGATTATATTAAGGAAAGCTAATTAATATTCTTTTAAACCGTGAATAGGGTGCAATTTTTTTTGAACGTAGGAGTAGGAAGAAACACTTGAATGAAGACCAGAAGAAAGTAAAAGCGGTCGGCTCTTATTTCTTTAGCAAATAGTTAATAGGATAATTATTTGGTTAAGGAATTTGTTAGTTAATTATGTTCAAATGATGCAGGACTGGCTTGCTAAAGATTAAGATACCGTAAGGAGGAGAATGAACATAAAGGATCGTGGACATGTGCTGTAAATATCATAGTAATTAAGTCGTTTGATCTCTAATTGAAATAACTGGTTATAAACTTTCAAAAATTTAAGGTAATTGTTTATTGGTTCAGAAATGAAGGCTGGAACGCGTGGACTTTGGGAAACGAGTGAAGAAGCCTTTCAGCCTGCAACTGTTTTTAAAATGTAATTAAGTTCGTCTAAACCGTGATTAAGTCATTAATTTATTTGTTTAAATTGTAATTAACTTATAATAGTAATAACTTGTATAAAGAATTAGATAAACAGGGTGTCGTTGGAACCGCACTGACGAACACTACTTTATGGAATAGAAATGGACGGAATTGGAATCAACGGGGATTTTTAATTAAATTAAACAACTGTTCAATTTAATTAAAACGAGCCTTTTAAACAATAAATCAAATCAAGGTGAGTTAAAATCACTCAGTACTTCCCACTTATATTTTGTATAAGTCGGGTTTTTATTTTCGTGTGCTATGGTTGCTAATGGTTGATTGTTTGATGATTATTTATTCATTGTTGATTTAACTGATGAAATTAAACCATCGTTTAATTTTAGTGAATTACCAAATCATTATTTTAACGATTGGAACCAATGAAGGTAACTTACCTTGCTGGTCACGATTATAGAATAACCGTGTATAATTTAGTGAATTGTCTGAATTTCTTCTTAACGTTAAATAAATTGGTTGATATTCAATTGCTTTTATCTTACTGTTTTAGAGTTAAATCGGTAAAATTGAATTGAATGATATCATGTGAAGTAACCATTTGGATGTAGAGAGGAATTGGTTGGAGGAATCCAATCGGATTCCTCAAATATATTATTATCATCATATGAACTGTTTAAACCCATCTGTTTGGATGATTGATTTGATTGTGACCATTGACTAAAATTCAATCAATTGTTTTATTTTAATCAACAGGCAGTACTGGTTGAGTATTGGCAGCAGTTGGCCTATAAATCAATCGTTTTGAAATAGTGATTTACCGTCAGGTAAATTGATAGAAATAAAGTTATGAAATTTATTTTATAACTGAATATAGATTTTTAAATATATATTATTTAAAAATGAAGTTTATAAAAAGGGAAATCAGACGTGTGCGGAGCCCGTGCCCCATCTTAACTAACTTTATAACTGCGATTAATTGTTTTTAGAAACAACTAAAATGGGATTATATTATTATTTATCTAATATTAACCGAAGTAAATGAGTTTATTTAAATAAATTTATTAATTAATTTAAAGGAAGAAACGAGTTAAAGTTGATCAACGAGTTAATCATGTTTCATAGTTGACCAAGTCAACTGTTTTAATTGAAACTGATTATTTGATTAAATTAATTTGGCCTAATTAGAAATGAAATAATTTAGAATATAGTTGTTAACTTACATAAGATTTTAAAAAGAAATTTAATACTAATTCTAGTTAATAATGAAGTAGAGTATTATTTTAATTACTTCTTAAATGAAATACATTTAAGTAATCGATTTTGAATGGAATATGATTAAGGTTTGAAAAGAGGTTATGAAACCGAGTTATAACGAAGTTATAAAAGAGATTTAAACGAATACGATTACTTAAGTAAAATAAATAAGAAAAAAGGTGGTTTAACTTGAACCTAAGATTTTATAAACAAGGTTTATAAAAAGAAATGAGGAGTCAAAGCGTTAATTTGAATTGGCAGTACTTAATAATGGATTAAGATAAACGGATTTGAATGAGATTTTCGGAGAGGAAAATGGGTTGGTAAAAGTGATTTGTAGTTAGGTTTGGTAAAAGAAGTCTTTAAGCAAATATAATGGTTAAACAAATGTTGACTTAATATTTGAATAAATAGGAATTGAAGAGAAGGGTTTTATAATACACAGGAGGTTTATAAACAAGGTTTATAAGAAGAGTGTGGAGTTAAAACGTTAGGATAATATTAACAGTACTTGATAATGATATTAAGTAATATGAATTGGAACAAGATTTCAAGGCGGAATGTTGCATGGTTTGGAAATGAAATAATATGAAGTAAGTTGAGGAATTTCTCTAGATAAAGGAAATAAAGGAGATTTTGTAAAAGTAAAATGATATTCTTAAAATAAGAATGAATGAAAAAGTTGAGCTTTGAAACAAGTTTATTCTAAAAAGAAAAGTGTTAGATTTTGTTTTCAAGAATAAAACAAAAGAGATTTCGTAATGATATTTTACGAATGATAAGTTGAACTGATTTTCCCAATTGAAATAATGAGTAATGATATAGGAATTGTTTTGAAAATGATAAAAGAATAGAGTATTGGATATAATTATATAATATATTAAAATAAATTAGTTCTGCAATTTATCTTATGTTAAATAAGAAGGGGAAAGCTATATTCGTAATATCGAAATATTTTAAGAGTTTTAAATTAACATTCGTTAACTGTTTTTAATTAAAAAGGCCAACTAATGCTGAGTACCGAACGATTAAATCATTTTATTGTCATGTTTATATATTTGATAGTTAAATAACCAACTATCAAATTTTCCCAATACGATTGTTGGTACGGAAAGACCGGAATCGAATTTATATTCAAAAACTATTCAGGACCAACAAATACGTGAAAATAATTGAAGATGGAGCATTGAAGACCGTGGATCTTCATAAGAGGAAGAACTACTTATCGAATTCCTCTAGCTTACAACCACGGCTATTTGATCTGTGATTCTGTCGTGGTTGGAATCTACCAGTTGCAAGGACTTCTCGGTATAGATCCATAGGGTGATTCAAGGATGTGGTAGATCCAGTCCCAGGACAACTTATATGGACGAGTGTCTGATAGAGTATTTCCAAAAGAGTCACGAACGTTGATTTCTTCAAACGTATTTCTGTTGTTGGCAAAGAAGAGAAACTTCTTTAGCTTAACAATCAAAGTATTTTTGTGGACGTCGATTAGTGATATCTGGCGGATATGACAATGTGGCATTCAAAGTGAATGGTGATCAAATGTTCTAAAACATAGAATTTAAAATCAAGGTAAATTACTAAATAAATTAATTATGACCTCATGCCTCAGCAGCTGGGAAATGGTATAAAATCGGGTAGGTCGCATGGCTATGTGGGTTGCACCCATCAAAAGGGTATATTCAGTACCTGATCTGGTGAAATCAAATGCCTTCGGTTGTCCCTTTATTTTTGTTTTCTATCGATTCTGTTGGTTGTCCCCCAACTGTGGTAATGATATATTCAGTACTCTCAAACGAAGTAAGGGGTCGGTCAAGTTTAGCCGGGGTTGCAAGATGTTCTTGTTAAATCCCCTATGTATTCATCTCCCGGGGTACATTGTCGGAAGGTGGTCCCATACCTTGCCATAGTTGGAAATCCATTCTCTAATAAGAGCCCACGATTTTGATTGTATACCATATATGTAGAGCATGAGATGCAAGCGTTCTGCTAGATTGCTATTTACTTGATATTAGACATTATTATAATATCAGAAAATATATTGATTTCAAAAATGTTTTGGGTTATCGTAAGGTAAAAATTGTCCGTATTTATGTGTGGATATGGTCATATGATTATCTTTTTTTTCAAAAAGATTTTTGACTTTAAAATCAAGTTGTGTGATACCTTTAAACTTAGTGGTTTTTCTCACTCTGGTTCACCTGACTGACCCGGTGTTTGTAATGCTCCGGTTCGACTGAGCTGTACAGTTTCAGTTTATTGGATGAGATGAAGAGATGAGCTGGGCGAGTCCAGACATATTATATTATTTTTCCGATGTGTGTTGTATATGATGACAGATTATTATAACTGTCCAGATATGTTGATGTACTCTAATGATTGTAAGTAATCTGAAAGCTCTCAGTAAAGAATTATTTCTATATTATATTTTGTTCCGATGCGATGTGAGAATCTGATCATGTATTGGTTTTTCTTCTTCTTCTATTCTAATATTTCTTTCTTTCTTATCTCACCTTCTAACTTATTTCCATTGGCATCTGGGTTTTCAGTGCATTTTGGGTTGAACTGGTATTGTTTTGGTCAGCTCAAAAGGTACCATAAATTTGGGTCGTTACACTTGGTATCAGAGCAATAGTTTATTAATAACCTTGGCTCTGTGGTATAACTCAATAGAGATGGGATTAGTAATATCCTAGATTGAGTTGAGTGTATATATATGTGAGCACGTATTTGTAAATTTTATATACAGATGTTTTGTATTGTGTTTGTTTATCGGTTCAAGTGTTGAGAAGCATTGAATTGGTAATGGACACATTGTTGTTTTGTAAAGTGGGTAAATGCAATAATTTTACCCGAATTGTATTTTTTTATAGAAATGAAATAATTTTATCCAATTATTTTAATATTGGTTTATTTGTTTGTTTGATTTGTATGAAATTCAAATTTGATAAGGAATTTGAAATGGTAATTTCAATATGAAATAGTAAGTAAAATTGAATGAATTAGAATTTAAACTAAAAATAAGTTAAACGGAATTTGAGGGGAAATTGAATGATTTTTGAAATAAATGAGAATTTTGATTGTTAATGAAAGTAAACAAATTTTGAAAATAAATTAGCAAATTGAATATGAATTGGGATTAACTTGTTTAAGTAAATGAGTTAGTGAATAAAATTCGAAATTGGAAGTCAATTTGTTGTAAATTAACTATTATGGAGGTATGTTAAACCAAAGTAAATATTGATAATGATTGAATGGTAATTAATTGATGGATATTAACATATAAACCAAAGTGGAGAAAACCGAGTTGATACTAATGTTAAATATAAATTGAGTGAATAAAAGTTGGATTGTTTGTTTATACTGGTTGCGCATTGATTGCTAATTGTATGTTCAGTTGGTTGAATAGAATCCATTAATGGTGTAATAACAGTTTAATGAATTAAAGACTAAGAAACGAATTCATGTATTATAGACTGAAATGGAATCACATATGAATTGAAAACTGAATTATTTAACCCTTATTTGGTATTGGAATTTGTGAATTATACATGATGATAAATGAATGTTATTTCAGATTTCATGTGAATGTTACTTATGTGTTGAACCGAGTTGAGTATAGGTAGCCGAAGCTATGGGGAGATGTTTTGATCGAAAGAAATTGAGTATATTACTCAATAGAGCTCGCATAAGGTACGCCTACACGAAAATATGATTTTTTGGGTTTTAAATTTTGTTTTCCGGCCGTGTGATATATTACTTGTTCCTGCGATATCGCAGATGTCACTTCGTACAGGGGAGACTCTGCCGAATTTTTCCGGGAATTAAAGGAGTTAGAAAATTTTCGATATTTTTGAAAATTTATTATGATAATAGTGAATTGTTTTTTGATTTTTAAATAAATTAGATTTTAAATTATATGGGTTGTACCATTTTTCTTAACTTAGTAATTTCGGGGACGAAATTCTATTAAGAGGTGAAGATTGTAATGTCCCGTAATTTTCAATGGTCAGACATTCAATATATTTTATTATATTAAATATTTTATTTAGAATATTAATGTATTTAATATCGATTTCGTTAATTAAAACGAAGTTGGAACGTTAATTTATATTTAAATTATAAATGAGGTTGAAATGGTGCGGTAGATCGAAAATTACGATTTGAACTTTAACTAGATACAAGATCCGATATAAGTCGGATTTATGTGAAACAAGAAACGTTGAGATATTGTTGGCGACAATTTTCTAATGGAAGAAAAAATTTCGAGATTTCATGTTATAGATTGTAAGTTATAGCTAAATCAAATTTTAAAATAGTCGCTATGGAAATTGTTGATAAAATATAACGTTTATTTAATATATTTAAATGGGAAATTTAAATCGTTTAACTCAAAATTGACAATACTGAGTTGTATAATTTATATTTGAAGTTATATATATTCTTTTTAAATATATATGTTGGAAATAATTTATTTTGATTTGAATTATTTGGGAATTTATATAATAATTTAATCGATATTTTATAAGCGTTAAAATAGCCATTTTTGCAAACGGTCTCGGTTTTCGATGAAATTAGTTTCATTGGAACCGTATCGTTAAATTATTGTCAGAAAATAAAATTTCGTGGCAAACGGATATAGTATGTGACTTCGGTGGCCAAAAAGGTCTTTATTTCTATTTAATTATCTATACAATATAGACATGGGTAACTTTTAACGAATAAACGACTGGACAAACAAACTCCAAATTTAAAGAAACAAGATGCATTGGATCCGTAAGGAAGAGATCTAGTAAAAATCTCAAGGCCTCAAATTTATTGGACTTTTTCTGTAATTATAGGAATTTTAAACGCTTGATTTTTCATCGATATTTATAAAGGACTTTTCACAAACGACCTCAGAATTCGACGAAACCTGTCCCATTAGGTCCGGAACATTTTTTTATGCTAGGATTATCTTATTTTGTTAAAATGAAGATCTTATGGGTTTGTTTGGAGTATTACTTCATGTTGAAGGTTTCACTGAATTAAAATAATTGTTTAATGATCCATTCCCTTATAAATACCTACTCGTGAAACCCTCTTTTCTGGTCAACAATAGTTATCGTGGTCAATACAAATGGAGCCGCCACTAACCAAAAATCAATGACAGAAAACACCCCACCTTCTTCCTCTTCTAACTTTCGATCCATCCCTCTTCACGCTAAACTTATAACCGAAAAGTTGTCGTACGCTTCGAGATACACAATGTGACCGGTGGAGATCATCATTTGTGTACTATATTGACCGGAATCGGGGAAGAAAGCTGCGATGGTTGGAGGCTTATTACAATAAAACGATGGCACCAGGAGGAGTGATACTCAGGGAGAAGGGGAGAGGGTCTTAGGTGCTCATGACGCCGGCAACTGATGGCCCACCGATGGCCAGAGCAGTGGAGCGGTGGCGAAATCGTTTGGGTCTAGCTTCTTGCGAACTGGGTATTGTGTTTTCAATCAAAGAAAGAAGAAATAGAGTGAAGCAATTATGAGGTGATGACAGAAAATGGTTGAAAGGGAAGTCGTACGTGCGTGAGTGATTGGGGTTCTCTGATGTGGCGGCGGCTTACTAATGGAGGCGCGCCAGTGGTCCATGAAGAGTGAGCTGATCGGTGGTATACGGGGAGTAAACGAGAGGGAGAACGGATTTTAAGCAGGCCAAATTTCTTGAAGCTAAAATAATGAGAACAATGCAGATGGAATAAATATTGGGAAGGACGTGATGTGTAACACCCCACATTTTTAATGACAATTAAAAATATGCATATATGTATATATTGTTTGCATAGACATATTTAAAGGAAAAATCAAATAATGAATATAATTGCATGTATTAAGTTCATGCGGTGAAATGAAGTAAAATATTAATAAAGGAAATTACATGAAATATATGAAATGAGAAAGAATGCAATGCAATGCAGTGGAAATTACATTCGAACATTTAAAAAGAAATTAAAAGGAAAATTTGAAGAGCTTCCAGAATTTGGTCACGAGATTAGCGTCATTGCATTCGTGGCGATTTTCGGGTCAACTTAGACCTATGGTTTGTAGAAAACTGATTTAAAATGAAAGAGATATCTTTAATTTTCATGCTTTTGTCTCTAAGGCCATAATCGTATTATGCAGCCTAGTTAAGTCAGACCCAATAATAGGTTGGAGCACCACATTTTACTCCATCGCATGTAACAAAAATAAAAGGTGCACAACGCTTTGGCGTTAGTTACATCCAGTGATTTTAGACAGTGGTGAGTATATTATTGGTAGACGTCACCATGACTTAATATAACAAAATTTGCTTTTAGAGGGAATTTATAATTCGTAGTGGCGAACAATATTAAATAATGTAACAAGACATGAAAAAGAGGAATGAGAGAAAGGATAATATCTAGCATTGTCATAAGTATTGTTAACAAAAGACTTAGTAGTTCAGTTGGTTAGAACATGTGACTTGTATACAAAAGGTTCTGAGTTCGATCCCCGCCAGTGCCATATTTTTATTTTAAGGGAAAATGTAATGACCCGCATTGGCAGAGGTATTATAATTAATTTATTTAACTATATTAATAGTGATATAGTGAATTAAATGGTCATAGAATTTAATAATGATGAATATTTAATTAAAATAATAAATTAAATAATATATTTAATTCTGAAATAATCAGAATTGGCTGAAATGGTGATATGGTGTGAACTGGATCATCTATGATATTTAATTCAGTTTGGAATTGAATTTGAATAACGAATATATTATATAAACGACAGTTTGAACGTATAATTATATTACAATTAAAATCGAGCTCGAAATGGCGCGGAAGTTCGCTATTTGACGATTCGAACTTCAACTAAATGTACAGGATTCGTTTTAAGCTGGATTTCTGTGAAACAAGAAACGTGTGGAGCTAGTGGAGTATATCTTTCTAGGGGAAGAGAAAAATCGAGATTTCATCGTATAGATTTTGATTTATGCCCAAATCAAATTTTAGAAAAGTCGCTGTGGAATTCCTTTATAATTTATAAGGAATTATTTATACTTTAAAAAGGAATTTCATTTTTAAATCGAATATCGATTTAGTCGGGATTTGAAATATCGAGCTAGAAATTCATATATGAATATTCTAGAGCTGAACGATATCGTATGTGGATATTTACGATAATATTTATTTTTAAATATAAAATTTAATTATATTTAAATATATTTATATATTTAAAAGGGCTATTTAGAGCTTTAAAAATAGCCACTTTTGCAAACGACCTCAGAATTCGACGAAACTAAATTTGTTGGATCCGCAATGTTAAATTATTGTTAGAGGTCAAGTTTCGTGACTTTTAGAGCCAGTATGTGGCCGTACCGATTTTTAAGGTGAAAAGCAGTTGATATTATAATGGTTAAAAATACGCTGTGTGAGCATGCGAAGTCGGAATTCGACGAAACCAGTTTCGTTGGGATCATAATGTCAAACTCTAGCTACATGTCCAGTTTGGTGATTTTTGGGTATCGTGTGTGGTCACACTAATTTTTAGAAAGGAAGAACGAAAATAAAATAAAAAAAGAAAATATCTAAAAATCATTTGAGGTCAAAACTAAGGCAACATCCTCATCCTCTCCACCACACAAAAGTTACGACCTCCTATAAAATCAAATTTTTGAGCCGCCGTGTTGTTTTGTATAGGAAACAAAACTTTGCCACTTAGAAATTCAAGGAAAAAATCATGGAAATCCAAATCAAATACTGTAAATAGCAATTTATATATGAATGAGATCCTACACCCTTTCTCTTTAATCCAACAAGTGAATTTGTGGGTTCGGTCTCCATTTTTGTGTTCGACAGTCAACACCGTAGGCTTAGGGTTCGGGTATTTGGGTATTTTAGGAATCAATGGTTGAAACGAAGGATGAATTCACAATCGGGGAGGAGTTTTGCACTAGGGCGCAAGGTTTGGCGGATTCCGACGTCAATTCTTGTCGCGAGTTCCTATACAACAGTCGATGTCGGACTTGTGGTGGTTGGTGCGAGCGACACTTTGTGGGTACAGTTTGAAAGAGGGTTCGAAGGAGAGTTCGATGGTATCCTTGGTTGGGAGAACGGTGGTGTGAAAAGGGAATGGTGGAGGGAGAAAGTTCGATAATGGCAATACGGTGGTGTTCACCGTGTTCTGTTTGGGGAAGAAGGCAGAAAGGGAATGGGCTGGGGGTGAAAATGTAGGCGGGCCTGGGAATTTTAGAAAGAGGAATTGGGCCGGGTAAAAAAGGTAAAGCATAAAAGGATTAAAAACTTAAGTTTATTTATTTAAATATGAACACAAATGGTTAATTTCGTAACTTGAACATACGATGTCAGAATTGAGCGAAACAAGATCCAACAGGATCGTATGGACGGGAGCGTCACAATGGAATTGGCCAGGAGTAGATTGGTGCTAGTTACAATTTATAGTGAAATAAATTGTCATAATCAAATCAAGCGATGGTTATCGTTATTAACGATGATCGTCCAATGTGAGTAAATCTCACTAACTCTAAACAGTTTAAAATTTCATGTTGTATTTTTAGAACTGTTAAATATTGGCTGATTGACTGTGTGTTGACTGTTTGATTGAACTGCTAGTCAGTTAGTTGAATTTCTATATTGATTTTGTTTAACAGAATATATCATATGCAACTGAAAGTGATGTTATCTATTTTGTTTAACATCTGTGATGCAGGGAAACAAGTTGGAGGAATCAGACTGGATTCCTCAACATTTATTTTACTGTTTTTCATATATTGTGATATATGATGTGATATATAATCTGTTGTCAATTATATGTGTTTGGATGATATTGATCATCGTGATTTGATATGTTGAATACCATAACATACCGGAATGTTGGTAAGGGAATATTTTCAAAGTGATATTTAAAAATAAAATATTTATAAATGGAATATTTATAAATAAGAAATATTTATAAATGGGAATATTTATAAATAAGAGATATTTAGAAAAGGGAAATTTTAAAATCAAAGAATAGATTGGAAAAGGAAATATTTGCAAACCATTTGCAAATAGAATTATAGAAAAGGAAATATTTGTAAATCATTTACAAATAGAGTTGATAGCAAATATTTAGAAAATAAATAGAGTTAAAAAGGGAAAATTATTTATAACGGAATAGGACGTTATAAAAGGGAAAACATTATAAAAAGGAAACCGTTATAAGAAGGAAATCATTTTGAAGTGGAGAACCGTTACTAAAAGTAAATCTTTAAAAATGAATAAACGTTGTTAAAAAGGAAATCTTTATAAATCGAATATGGTATTCGAAAGGAGTTAAATCGAATATGGTATTCGAAAGGAGTTAAATCTAATATGGTATTCGAAAGGAGTTAAATCGAATATGGTATTCGAAAGGAGTTAAATGGAATATGGTATTCGAAAGGAGTTAAATCGAATATGGTATTCGAAAGGAGTTAAATCGAATATGGTATTCGAAAGGAGTTAAATCGAATATAAGTTATTCGAAGGGAGTTAAATCGAATATGGTATTCAAAAGTTAGTAAATCGAATTAGTTATTCGAAAGGGGTTAGTCGAGTCGAGTTAGTTGAATAGAGTTAATCGAATATTAGTTATTCGAATAAGAGTTAACCAGTTAGAGTAAACCCAATAGAGTAAATCAGTAAGAGTTAACCGGTTAGAGTAAAAACTTTTGAGTAAACCAGTTAGAGTTAAACAGTTAGTGTTAATCAGTTAAAGTAAATCAATAGAGTTATATCGAACTAGAATTTATTCAATAGAGTTATATCGAACTATAATTTATTGAATAGAGTTATATCGAACTAGAATTAATTGAATAGAGTTATATCGAACTAGAATTTATTGAATAGAGTTAAATCGAACTAGAATTTATTGAATAGAGTTAAATCGAACTAGAGTTATTCAAATGGAGTTAATCGAATTTAGTTTATTCGAATAGAGTTAAAGGAGTTATCGACTAGAGATGATTCAAAAGAGAGTTACGTAAGGAAGTTTGTTAAAGAATTAAAAGGTGAACTTTGTCTATTTCAAGGTTAGAAACGTTGTTCAGTTAACGTCTGAGAGGTAGTATTACCCCAACTTGATTGACTTCATTTTTAACTAAGGAATGGTTAAGGTTCGATTGTGAAGGTGGGTTAAAGGAATTTAGTTAATAAGCATAATGGTTTGAGTTGGCATCGCGATGGTTTGTTTAAACATCTGTCTAAGTCCAATGAAGGAGTTTTGGAAATGTTTTCCAACTAAGAACCAGAAATGTTTTCTCATATAGAAATCAAGAAATGGAAATGTTTTCCAATGGTAATAACATATATTTTCTAAATTTAGAAAATAAGAAATGTTGAATATAGGGAAACAGGAGATAAGTAAATTAATGAAATAAAGAGATAAATGTTGAATGATGATTGATTGATAGAATTTCCATTTAGAAAGAATATCGTTGTTTGCACACCTGTTTTTCTTTGATAGGTAAATCATAGACTATCGAAGTTTTGACCATTTTAACATTGTTAATATGGAGAGACCGGTTGGATTATTATCCAACTCTGTATTGGCATAAGCGTTGCGAATCATATATGCCAAAGATAATTGAAGATGGAGTAAAGTGCAAGGGCTATTGTATAAGTCTTAGATAACAGTGTATAAGATGGATGTATTGAATAGTGTCTTCGGTTCATCCTGTTCCTGGATGACTTGTATGGACGGATGTCTGACAGAGTATTTCCAAACGATCACGTATATTGATTTCTCCAACCGTACCAAGAGTGGAAGCGGAGAAGGAAACTTCTTTTAGCTAACACATAATGTATGGTTGAGGACGTCAATCGGTGATTTGATGGATTTGACGATGTGGAATTCAAAGTGAATCTGGTGTGATGATAAAGCGTAGCTTCTAGCCTCACATCCGATAAATGACAGAAATCGGGCAGGCAGCATGGTTAAGTCAGTCGCTCCGAAGTAGGGTGTATAATCACCTGATCTAGAGTTTCATTTACTTCTAAAAATCTATTGTTGATGCTGTCCCATTCGATAAACGGTTGCTGATCCCAACCATTGGTGATATACATTCGATACACTCAAGCGAAATGAGTGGTCGGTCATGTGCGGTTAGGTTGCAAGTTGTTCTTGTTGATCCCAGTGTATTCCTTTCTAGAGGTACACTAGCGAAGGGTGGTTCCATACCTTGTCATAGTTGGAAATCCATTACCCAATACGTGCTTGCGGTTTTGATTGTATACTATATATGTAGAACATGAGATGGAAGCGTTTCTGCTAGGTGATTATTATATTGTGTTGATAGACATTATTATAATACCAAAAGGTTTTTGATATAAAGATAATTTGGATTCTCATAAGGGAAAAACCCGTTCCGTTATACGGCGTGGTCTTATGAGATATCGTTTACTTGTCCAAACTGTTTTAAACTGTTTTACTCACACCAGTCCCATGACTGACCCGGAGTTTATTTTGTTTTGTTTTCCCTAAACTCTCGGGTGCCCAATTTTGTACGGGCAGTCAAGTAGTCAGGATTTACAGATATACTTGAAGAGCTTGGAGTAGGAGGCTTCAGGATTATATAGCTATAGTTATTTCCGTTGTGTTGTAAGTGTTGTACCTTAAATAATGATGTATATTCAAGTACAGATGTATATTTCAAGTTATGTTATATATATTATATGTTATTCATTTCGCTGTGAGGTTCGTGTTACTCTGATGTTATGTTCTTCTTCTTCTTCTGTTCTAAGTTTCTATCTTATCTTTCCTCACCCTCTGTTTTCTTTCTATTAATTTCCTGATTTTCAGTTTAATTTGGGGTTGGACTTGTGTTTTTGGTCAGCTCAAATTGGACCAGAATTTTGGGTCATTATAGTTGGTATCAGAGCTTAAGCTAAGTGAATTACCTTGGCTCTGTGGCGTGACTCAGTAGAGATGGGGTTAGTAATACCCTAGATTGAGTTGAGTGTATGTATACGAGTGAACGTATTTGTTATTGATATAAAAATTTGTTTTATATTATGGAGATTTATTGGTTGAGTCGTTTATGAGTTATGGTCGATCAGTTTGATCCACTGTATCGGTAGGAGTTACTAAACACTCGAATACGATGGGTCGACACGACATGTTTTGAAAAGAGGGTAAATTAAAATAAGTTTACCCAAGGTATATCTTGATATAGAGAAGATATATATAACAAAATTATAATATAATGGATATATTGGTTGTGATTATAATCGAGTAAGATTATAAATTAATGGTTATGTAAATCACCAATCAGAATTCATATAAGTGAAATACGTGAAATCAGATGAGTTAAATCTGAATTTAAACCAGAAATTGAATTAAAATTATAGAAAATTGGATAAGTGTTTGTAAATGGATTTGGATTAAAAGTAAGGAAAATTTAAGATCCTGGGAGATTTTAAATTGTTTTACAAGCAGGGTGAATTATATTCTGAAATGAATTTCAAAGTGGAAATATTTATAAATGGTTTTATAGTATTGAACTCACTTCGATCGCTGGAAAATAGATTCCGATGATGACCAGTATTCATTTTCGAGTTGTAAGTGACGAATTACTACCAGAGATACTGTTTTGAATTTGTTTTGGGAAAGGCAAGTTGTGTCAAATTTCAAACTGGGATTTATAATAAAGAATGAATAAAGAAAGTTTGAAAAGGAATTTGAATAAAGGAAATTCAAACATAGAATTTAAATAAGAAAATTCAAAGGGGATGTGAATATAGAAAATTCAAAGGGGATTTGAATATAGAAATTCAAATGAGATTTGAATAAAGAAGATTTAAATAATGGAAAATTGAATATAGAAATTCAAAATGGAGTTTGAATATATGAAATTCAATGGAATTGAAATAGAGTTTGAATATAGAAATTCAAATGTAATTCAAATATAGAATTTGAATATAGAATTCAAAAGGAATTCAAATATAGGATTTGAATACATAGAATTTGAATATAGAATTCAAAGGGAATTTAAATTATAGAATTTGAATATATAAAATTTGAATAGAATTAAATAAGTCGAAGAGGAATTAGTTAATCGAGTTTTGAATTTGAAGTTAAGCTTTGAAAGGTAAATAGGATTTGTAAATGGGTATTCGAAATCTGATATAGAACTTAAATTTGAAATTTGGATTCAAATTAGTTAATAAGCAAGTTAAAATATATTTGAACATGTCATGTTCAAATATAAAAGTGAAATAGACAAAAGAGTTAATTAACAAATTAATTAACGAATTGAGTTAAAACGATCAGGTATAGTTAAAATAGATTGGGCAGGTATAAATATACATGAGATAGGTATGGATAAGGTATATAAATAGAATGCTCGACGGAAAGGTATGTATTTAATTCATATGAGATTTTATGCGCCGTATCGGCTAGCCGCTTGGCTTTTTCTTTTTCTTTTGGATTGGTGAGGGCCATGGGAGGCTATTTGAAATATCCCGATGCTCCTAGTACAAAGGAGGTTATGGCGAATTTTTCCGGGAATTTAATGAGTTAGAATATTTTTAAGATAATTTGATAGTTAGAAATCAACGTATCGATATATATATAGAAGTCGATAAGGAAACGAACTTAGAAATAGAATAGTAAAATCAAAAAGGAAGACTAAGTATAAAATCTAATAAGAATAGAAAGAGGAAGCGTATACATGTTTAAAAGTGAATAGGTAGTTGTATGGTATTGATTATTCGAGTAAGTAGTCATATCTGTTTTGACGTTATAAATGTTATTCAGTCAAGGTCTGAGAGGTAGTTATACCCCTAACTTGATTGATTTCATTATTATCAAATAAATACTAAGATTTCAGGCTCAAAGATCAATGTTGAATAAGAGTTGAATATAGTATTTGGGTTGTCGTAACGATGTTTTACACAACATCCGTTTTAACCCAAATAAGTGTAAGTTTGGAAATATAATAAAGAATATTTCCTAAGTATAGAAATAAACGAGATCAGAAAAGAGATAAGAAATTGGAATATTTTCCAATTATAAATAGCATATATTTTCTAAAGTTTAGAAAATAAAGGAAGGCGATATTCGGAAATGCTTTCCAAATAGCATAAAAAGGCCAATATGGTTACTGAAAATATTTGGTTAACAAATATTGATAAAGAAATAGAGAAGTGATTTAGCTAATGGAATATTAATTAAGTGCTCAGTGACATGTTCAAAAGGAAAATTTGATTTTTGAAAAGAGTAAACTGTTTAAAAACTCCCAAGGAAAGACAGTTTGAATTAAAAACAAATTTAACAGAAATTTGTGAAAGCAAATTTGAATTAAAGTAAAGCCAGTAAAGTGGTAACTGAGATTGAATTAGAATAATATCAAGACAAATCGGATTGTGAGATTCAAATTTGAAGTGTAATGTGATAATCAAGTTAAGAGTTGGGAATCGAGAAGAAACTCGAGTTGGAATGATGTGTGGCTCGGATATAAGCGAATGGTTGTGTCGTGGATAAAAGCAGATTGGAATTTGATTGGGATGACCCTTGTATCCGCTGAATTGATAACAGGTGGACAGGATATAATGATATGCCGACAAAAGGTACAAGTTTATATTTCTATTGGATATGAGATTTTGATGAGCCGAATTGGCAAGCCGCTTGGCTGTTTGATTTTCTTTTGGATTGGAGATGGCCCAGAGAGGCGAGTTGGAGTTTGACCGATGCTCCTGGTACAAAGGAGGTGCTGGCGAAATTTTTCAAAAAGTTAAGGTGTTTGAAAATTTTCATGATTTTTGAAAATTTTCATTGATAAGAAGTAATTAATAATTTAATTGAAATTAAATTGGTTCAGTTGAAACTGAAGTTAAGAAGTGAACAAATATGTTCTAACCAGTCGATAGGGTCGTCCTCTACCTTTTAGCAATTTCGAGGACGAAATTATTTTAAGTGGGAAAGATTGTAATGACCCGCATTGGCAGAGGTATTATAATTAATTTATTTAATTATATTAATAGTGATATAGTGAATTAAATGGTCGTGGAATTGAATAATGATGAATATTTAATTAAAATAATAAATTAAATAATATATTTAATTCTGAAATAATCAGAATTGGCTGAAATGGCGATATGGTGTGAACTGGATCATCTGTGATATTTAATTCAGTTTGGAATTGAATTTGAAAAACGAATATATTATATAAACGACAGTTTGAACATATAATTATATTATAATTAAAATCGAGCTCGAAATGGCGCGGCAGTTCGCTATTTGGCGATTCGAACTTCAACTGAATATACAGGATTCGTCTTAAGCCGGATTTCTGTGAAACAAGAAATGTATGGAGCTTGTGGAGTATATCTTTCTAGGGGAAGAGAAAAATTGGGATTTCATCGTGTAGATTTTGATTTATGTCCAAATCAAATTTTAGAAAAGTCGTTGTGGAATTCCTTTATAATTTATAAGGAATTATTTATATTTTAAAAAGGAATTTCATTTTTGAATCGAATATCGATTTAGTCGGGATTTGAAATATCGAGCTAGAAATTCATATATGAATATTCTAGAGCTGAACGATATCGTATGTGAAGATATACGATAATATTTATTTTTAAATATTAAATTTAATTATATTTAAATATATTTATATATTTAAAAGGGCTATTTAGAGCTTTAAAAATAGCAACTTTTGCAAACGACCTCAGAATTTGACGAAACTAATTTTGTTGGATCCGCAATGTTAAATTATTGTTAGAGGTCAAGTTTCGTGATTTTTAGAGCCAGTATGTGGTCATACCGATTTTTAAGGTGAAAAACAGTCGATATTCTAATGGTTAAAATTACGCTGTGTGAGCATGCGAAGTCGGAATTCGACGAAACCAATTTCGTTGGGATCGTAATGTCAAACTCTAGCTATATGTCCAGTTTGGTGATTTTTGGGTATCGTGTGTGGTCTCACGAATTTTTAGAAAGGAAGAACGAAAATAAAATAATAAAAAGAAAATATCTAAAAATCATTTGAGGTCAAAACTAAGGCTGCATCCTCATCCTCTCCACCACACAAAAGTTATAACCTCCTATAAAATCAAAATTTTGAGCCGTCGTGTTGTTTTGTACAGGAAACAAAACTTTGCCACTTAAATATTCAAGGAAAAAACATGGAAATCCAAATCAAATACTGTAAATAGCAATTTATATATGAATGAGATCCTACACCCTTTCTCTTTAATCCAGTAAGTGAATTTGTGGGTTCGGTCTCCATTTTCTTGTTCGACAGTCAACACCGTAGGCTTAGGGTTCGGTATTTGGGAATTTTAGGAATCAATGGTTGAAATGAAGGATGAATTCATAATCGGGGAGGAGTTTGGCACTAGGGCGCGAGGTTTAGCGGATTCCGGCATCAATTCTTGTCGCGAGTTCCTATACAACAGTCGACGTCGGACTTGTGGTGGTTGGTGCGAGCGACACTTTGTGGGTACAGTTTGAAAGAGGGTTCGAAGGAGAGTTCGATGGTATCTTTGGTTGGGAGAACGGTGGAGTGAAAAGGGAATGGTGGAGGGAGGAAGTTCGATAATGGAAATACGGTGGTGCTCACCGTGTTCTGTTTTGGGAAAAAGGCAGAAAGGGAACGGGCTGGGGGGTGAAAATGTAGGCGGGCCTGGGAATTTTAGAAAGAGGAATTGGGCCGGGTAAAGAAAGTAAAGCCCAAAAGGATTAAATACTTAAGTTTATTTATTTAAATATGAACACAACTTGTTAATATCGTAACTTGAACATACGATGTCAGAATTGAGCGAAACAAGATCCGACAGGATCGTATGGACGGGAGTGTCACAATGAAACTGACCGGGAGTGGATTGGTGCTTGTTACAATTTATAGTGGAATAAATTGTCAGAATCAAATCAAGCGATGGTTATTGTTATTAACGATGATCGCCCAATGTGAGTAATTCTCACTAACTCTAAACACTTTAAAATTTCATGTTGTATTTTTAGAACTATTAAATATTGGCTGATTGACTGTGTGTTGACTGTTTGATTGAACTGCTAGTCAGTTAGTTGAATTTCTATATTTGTTCTATTTAACAGAATATATCATATGGAATTGAAAGTGATGTTATCTATATTGTTTAACATCTGTGATGCAGGGAAACAGGTTGGAGGAATCCGACTGGATTCCTCAACATTTATTTTACTATTTTTCATATATTGTGATATATGATGTGATATATAATCTGTTGTCAATTATATGTGTTTGGACGATATTGATCATCGTGATTTGATATGTTGAATACCATAACATACCAGAATGTTGGTAGGGGAATATTTTCAAAGTGATATTTGAAAATAAAATATATATAAATGGAATATTTATAAATAAGAAATATTTATAAATTCGAATATTTAAAAATAGGAGATATTTAAAAAAGGGAAATTTTAAAATCAAAGAATAGATTGGAAAAGGAAATATTTGCAAACCATTTGCAAATAGAATAATAGAAAAGGAAATATTTGTAAATCATTTACAAATAGAATTGATATGAAATATTTAGAAAATAAATAGATTTAAAAAGGGAAAATTATTTATAACGGAATAGGACGTTATAAAAGGGAAAACGTTATAAAAAGGAAACTATTATAAGAAGGAAATCATTTTGAAGTGGAGAACCGTTACTAAATGTAAATCTTTAAAAATGAATAAACGTTGTTAAAAAGGAAATCTTTATAAATTGAATATGGTATTCGAACGGAGTTAAATCAAATATGGTATTCGAAAGGAGTTAAACCGAATATGGTATTCGAAAGGAGTTAAATCGAATATGGTATTCGAAAGGAGTTAAATCGAATATGGTATTCGAAAGGAGTTAAATCGAATATGGTATTCGAAAGGAGTTAAATCGAATATAAGTTATTCGAAGGGAGTTAAATCGAATATAAGTTATTCGAAGGGAGTTAAATCGAATATGGTATTCGAAAGTTAATAAATCGAATTAGTTATTCGAAAGGGGTTAGTCGAGTCGAGTTAGTTGAATAGAGTTAATCGAATATTAGTTATTCGAATAAGATTTAACCAGTTAGAGTAAAACCATTAGAGTAAATCAGTAAGAGTTAACCAGTTAGAGTAAAACTATTAGAGTAAACCAGTTAGAGTTAAACAGTTAGTGTTAATTAGTTAAAGTAAATCAATAGAGTTATATCGAACTAGAATTTATTCAATAGAGTTATATCGAACTAGAATTTATTGAATAGAGTTATATCGAACTAGAATTTATTGAATAGAGTTATATCGAACTAGAATTTATTGAATAGAGTTAAATCGAACTAGAATTTATTGAATAGAGTTAAATCAGACTAGAGTTATTCAAATGGAGTTAATCAAATTTAGTTTATTCGAATAGAGTTAAAGGAGTTATCGACTAGAGATGATTCGAAAGAGAGTTACGTAAGGAAGTTTGTTAAAGAATTAAAAGGTGAACTTTGTCTATTTCAAGGTTAGAAACGTTGTTCAGTTAAGGTCTGAGAGGCAGTATTACCCCAACTTGATTGACTTCATTTTTAACTAAGGAACGGTTAAGGTTCGATAGTGAAGGCGGGTTAAAGGAATTTAGTTAATAAGCATAATGGTTTGAGTTGGCATCTCAATGGTTTGTTTAAACATCTGTCTAAGTCCAATAAAGGAGTTTTGGAAATGTTTTCCAACTAAGAACCAGAAATGTTTTCTCATATAGAAAACAAGAAATGGAAATGTTTTCCAATGGTAATAACATATATTTTCTAAATTTAGAAAATAAGAAATGTTGAATATAGGGAAACAGGAGATAAGTAAATTTATGAAATAAAGAGATAAATGTTGAATGATGATTGATTGATAGAATTTCCATTTGGAAAGAATATCGTTGTTTGCACACCTGTTTTTCTTTGATAGTTAAATCACAGACTATCGAAGTTTTGACCATTTTAACGTTGTTAATATGGAGAGACCAGTTGGATTATTATCCAAAGAACCACTATGTATTTCATAAGCGTTGCGAATCATATATGCCAAGGATAATTGAAGGCAGAGTAAAGTGCAAGGGCTATTGTATAAGTCTTAGATAATAGTGTCTAAGATGGATGTATTGAATAGTGCCTTCGGTTCATCCTATTTCTGGATGACTTGTATGGACGGATGTCTGATAGAGTATTTCCAGACGATCACGTATATTGATTTCTCCAACCGTACCAAGAGTGGAAGCGGAGAAGGAAACTTCTTTTAGCTAACACATAATGTATGGTTGAGGACGTCAATCGGTGATTTGATGGATTTGACGATGTGGCATTCAAAGTGAATCTGGTGTGATGATAAAGCGTAGCTTCTAGCCTCACATCCGGTAAATGACAGAAATCGGGCAGGCAACATGGTTAAGTCGGTCGCTCTGAAGTAGGGTGTACAATCACCTAATCTAGAGTTTCATTTACTTCTAAAAATCTATTGTTGATGCTGTCCCATTCGGGAAACGGTTGCTGATCCCAACCTTTGTTGATATACATTAGATACACTCAAGTGAAATGAGTGGTCGATCATGTGTGGCTGGGTTGCAAGATGTTCTTGTTGAACCCAGTGTATTCCTTTCTAGAGGTACACTAGCGAAAGGTGGTTCCATACCTTGTCATAGTTAAAAATCCATTACCCAATACGTGCTTGCGGTTTTGATTGTATACTATATGTGTAGAACGTGAGATGGAAGCATTTCTGCTAAATGATTATTATATTGTGTTGATAGACATTATTATAATACCAAAAGGTTTTTGATATAAAGATAATTTGGATTCTCATAAGGGAAAAACCCGTTCCGTTATACGCGTGGTCTTATGAGATATCGTTTACTTGTCCAAACTGTTTTAAACTGTTTTACTCACACCAGTCCCATGACTGACCCGGAGTTTTTTTTTTTTTTTTCCTAAACTCTTGGGTGCCCAATTTTGTATGGGCAGTCGAGTAGTCAGGATTTACAGATATACTTGAAGAGCTTGGAGAAGGAGGCTTCATGATTATATAGCTATAGTTATTTCCGCTGTGTTGTAAGTGTTGTACCTTAAATAATGATGTATATTCAAGTACAGATGTATATTTCAAGTTATGTTATATATATTATATGTTATTCGTTCCGCTGTGAGGTTCGTGTTACTCTGATGTTGTGTTCTTCTTCTTCTTCTGTTCTAAGTTTCTATCTTATCTTTCCTCACCTTCTGTTTTCTTTCTATTAATTTCCTGATTTTCAGTTTAATTTGGGGTTGGACTTTTGTTTTTGGTCAGCTTAAACTGGACCGGAATTTTGGGTCATTACAGAATAGTTTAAAAGTGGCTTAGTGTGAAAGCAGTTAAAAAGTGGCTTAGTATGAAAAGGGTTAAAAGGGGTTTAATTGAGAGAATTTTTCAAAAGAGGAAAAATAAATATTAATTGGTTTGAAATTTGAAATTGTTTGCATACAAAAGTTTAGCATACACGCAAGAGTGGGATACATATGAACATAATTCAAAATAGAAGTTGCGCACAAACAAGGAAGCAAACAAAGAAAGGATATTTGGAATTTGATTTATATGTGAATAAATAAATTAAATTTCAAATAAATAAATATAATATATATATATATACATAAGGGGGACGACACCCATAAGGGGGTGTTGACACCTGTGTCGACACCTAAGCGGTGGTGTCGACACCCAAGCGGGGGTGTTGACACCCCTGCGCGTCGTACTGTACACATGGCTTGTTTTTATTGGTGAGCACTGCAATGTGGTCATTTCCTGTTGGTTGGATGATGTGGTTAGGTCTGATGGAGTTTTAATTAAATCTAAAGGCCCATAGCTTTCTACCACACCTATAAATAAACCCCAAGACCTAATCCTAAACCTCATAACTTGGCGGCTACGCTGGAGCTTTGCCATGGCTTCCTCTCTCTCTCTCCCCCCTCTCAAATCTATTCTGAAACTAAATATTAATCTAGGAAAATTATGAATCCATATCTAGAGGAGAGGATCAACGTTAATGAAAGATTAATCAAAGAAAAGTTCTAAATCTCAATTAAGAGTAAATCGTGGAATGATAGACCGGATTCAGGATTGGGAAAACAAATTAAGGTGAGTGGGTTTAAATTATCCCTTGTGAATAATAGATGCTTATCGTTTAATCATTCCCCATGGATATTTATAATGAATGCATTGAAAAAGTTAATTGATGCGATGGATAATTGCGCTAAAATGAAAATTATGTTCAATCGGTTGAGATGTACATTTATTTGAATGTTTAAGATGATTATTGTTGTATAGATCCATTTTATAAACCAATAAATTAGGATAATTGATAGATTGGGTAAAGGATGCACTATTTGAGATATACATATTATTAATTACATGTAGAAAGACATGTGACTCATATTGAGAGATTTAGGGGCATAAATTATGATGGGGTTAATGGCATAACTATGGTGGAAATTATGCATATAAATTGAATTGGAATTATGAATGTGAATTAGAAATTATGCATATAAATTGAATTGGAATTATGAATGTGAATATGCATATAAATTGAATTGGAATATGAATGTGAATTTAAAATTATGCATATAAATTATAGGCATAACTTATTGGTAGAATTATGAGCATAAACTTGAATTGGGGAATAAACATGTATTATGTTTTAAGACTTTAAATTGAAGGCGCAATTTGATATGAACATAAATAATGGAATAGAGATGAATATGCCTAAAATTGAACCGCGCCTAGGCACGAGGTTAGATTGCACTTGTGGTAGAAGTCTGCCCGGACTCAACCGGCATATCTAGCAACCACAAGTGGTGAATCTAATGTGAGAGGCCTAGTGCGTATATATGAAACGGTACTAAGGCACGAGGTTAGGTTGCATTAGTGGTGGAAGTCTGCCTAGACCCGACCGGCATATCCAGCGGTCACTAATGTTGAACCTAATGTGAGTGGTCTAAGTGCATAAATGAAACAAGTAGTTGTGCTAAGACACGAGGTTAAGTCAACTTGTAGTAGAAGACTGCCCGGACCCTCCTGACAAATCCAGCATCCACAAGTGTAGACTTAATGTGAGAGGTCTAGTACATATACATACACATGTATGAAAAAATGTAAATGGCAAGACCGACGAATACCATTAACTATAATTAATGGAAATAAATGAAATTAAATGAAATTAAATGAAAGATAATTACAACTGTAAGGAAAAGGGAACGAATGAGGAATGATAATAACCTATTATGAATAAACTCAAGAAAAGGAAAGATAATAGGTAAACTTGTCCTAGGGACAAGTTGGAATTATAACTTATGGAATAAGGTAAGTTATAATGAACGATAGAGAAAAATGAAATAACTTATGTAATAAGGTAAGTTGTACTTAATTGTAAATTAAGTAATCTGTAAGGGCAAAAAAAAATCTACGAATGAAGATAACATAAGATTGGTTTAGTTGAGTGATTCTTGAGTGTCTGTCTGATGTTGATTATGGTCTTCGGGGTTGATACTTAGGGAGTTGTTCTCTTACCAAGGTATATGTGAATTAAGATGTAATTAATTATAAATTAAGTAGAACATGTTATAGTAAGATGGGATAATGAATAAATTATGAGAATAACATGTTATAGGCTTATTAATGAACTTAAATGGATTAAGTTATAAATGGAATTAATAAGCAAGGGTGACTTGGTAAACTTGAAAAGGAAGTCATTATGAATGAGAATAACCAGGTTAATAAGAAAATTGACGAGGTGGAGCAAGCACGTAATTAATGATTAGACGTAGGGTCTAATGACATATTAAACTGTGGTGCTTGGAACAGTCCGTACGTTATAGGATGAATAGCCCAACGAGGTAGATCACTACGGTGTCATAAGGCACAAGGGGAGCACACATTAATCTGATTACTCTGGCGACTCCGAAAGACTGGAAGGGGAAGCATGTCGGCTTCCTAAGACGCTAAAGGTGCTCCTGATAGTCCTTTGTGGTGAGCTAGACTCGGGGCTAGCATCGCAAAGGTTGGGTCTGCGCAGAACTATCAGGTGGGTGGGCCTTGATTGCACTGATAGAATGGTAGTCATAATGCTGTGACATTAATGGTAGCTCGGCGGTTGCCTCACTACGGAGGCGGAGGGTCAGGACCAACAAAGATAGTATAAGTCGTCGAGAACATGTCATCGGTAGCCAGCGAGATACGGAAAGACTAGAGCTAAACCCAAGAGGCCATCGACCTTTCATTATCGAGGCGGTGGTTAAGGGTAGATGCCACATGGATGTTTAGATTGTTTGCTTAGGGGATTTTCGCTTAGCTCTTGTAGTCTTTACTAGTTAAGGGAGGGGCCGGGTTGGGGCCATGGCCACCATAGAAAAACAAACCCTAGGGATATTTGTGTGAGAGCCTCTTAAAGGCGGGCATGCACAAATATAAGGAAAGCTCCCAGCCGAGTTTTGTGTGTAGCCCTGCCACGGAACTCGGGCATGCACACACAATAGGTGCGCGGATTAGGCATCGAATACGTTTGACAATACGTACGTGGGAAAGTCTAGGTATACACATGTTTGCTTTGGGTGGTGTATCGTAGACCAGAGGGCATTATTCGAGGATGGCAGTCATTACGCTTACGTATAAGATGAGGGACTGTGTATATTCCTGCGATGATACGGTGAAGACCGTGCGAATGGGGTACCATGGGGTGTACCTTAATTTGGGGGTAGCTACATATACACTATATTAGGTTAATCTACTAGGGAGTAGACGGGTACGACGTGTGTAAGCGAGAAGCGCTGTTGAAACAAATAGCCTAATAAATAAGAAGAAGTAATTAAACGGTATATGTAGGATTATCCAAAAGTGTAATTTAAATTCATTCACACAGAACTTATGTTCTGACCCCCTCCTCACAACATTCGTAGGTTAGGTTCATGACAGAGATGATATAGCTTTGGATACTGGCTAGGCAGTATTATTAATACGGTAAGGCTATAATTGTTTAGATTATATTTTATCCCTTCCGCTGTGAGATGTTTTTCTGAGCTTTGATATATTTTTATATCTCTGTCTTTTCTGCAGGATACCAGGGCAAACTAACTCGGGTATTGGTAGATTGGAGTTTTGAAAAAAAAATCGGTCTGTCAGATCCTGGGTTGTTACATGATGCCTGGAGTGAAAATCAGGAGCAGGAAGGAACAGTATCAGGTTGTTCATTTCATGGGCCTAAACAACTATATATTTAATGTGTGATAACTAAATTACTCAATACTATTGTTAAATTATAATCTAATTGCAGTATTAAATCATCATATGATTATGTTGAATAGTGTATATGGCAAGAAAGAAATAACTAGGCAACTAAGAAACATGGAACAGCGTAGAGCAGATAACGTAAGGAAGAGAAACAGATGGGAGGGTGCGTTTGTGTGAAGTAAGGAACATGGTTTGTGAGTTCTGATCCGTATACATGGAGCGAAGACGCGATGTAACGGATAAGGTAAGGAATTGTAAAAAGAAAATTGGTCCCTGTTGTTTAAATTAGAGGCCAATGATTAAATTAAGGAAAGCTAATTAATATTCTTTTAAACTGTGAACATGGTGCAATTTTTGTTGAACGTAGGAATATGAAGAAATGCCTGAATGAAGACCAGAAGAAATTAAAGGGGTCGGCTGTTATTTCTTTAGCAAATAGTTAATAGGTTAATTATTTGGTTAAGGAATTTGTTAGTTAATTATGTTCAAACGATGCAGGACTGGCTTGCTAATGATTAAGATATCACAAGGAGGAGAATGAACAGAAAGGATCGTGGACATGTTCTGTAAATTTCATAGTAATTAAGTTGCTTATTCTCTAATTGAAATAACTAATTATAAACTTTCAAAAATTTAAGATAATTGTTTATTGGTTCAGAAATGAAGGCAGGAACGCGTGGACTTAGGGACATGAGTGAAGAAGCCTTTCAGCCTGCAACTATTTTTAAATTGTAATTAAGTTCATCTAAACCGTGATTAAGCCATTTACTTATTTATTTAAATTGGTATTAACTAATAATATTAATAACTTGTATAAATATTATCAGAATTGGATAAAGAGGGTGCCGTTGGAACCGCACTGACGAACACTACTTTATGGAATAGAAATGGACGGAATTTGAATCAACCGGGATTTTTAATTAAATTAAACGACTGTTTAATTTAATTAAAACAAGCAGTTTAAACAATAAATCAAATCAAGGTGAGTTAAACTCACTCAGTTCTTCCCACTTATATTTTATATAAGTCGGGTTTTTATTTTCATGTGCTATGGTTGCTAATGGTTGATTGTTTGATGATTATTTATTCATTATTGATTTAACCAATGAAATTAAACTATCATTTAATTTTAGTGAATTACCAAATCGTTATTTTAACAATTGGAACCAATGAAGGTAACTTACCTTGTTAGTCACTGTTTTAAAATAACCGTGTTTAATTTAGTGAATTGTTTGAATTTTCTGAATTTCTTGATAATGTCAAAATAAATTGGTTGATATTCAATTGCTGTTATCTCACTATTTTAGAATTAAATCAGTAAAATTGAATTGAATGATATCATGTGAAGTAACCATTTGGATGCAGAGAAGAACAAGTTGGAGGAATCCAACCGGATTCCTAAAATATATTGGATGATATTTATTTTCATATTATCATCATATGAACTGTTTAAACCCATCTGTTTGGATGATTGATTTGATTGTGACACAATCAATTGTTTTTTTTAACCAACGAGAAGTATTGGTTGAGTATTGGCAGCCGTTGGCCTATAAATCAATCATTTTGAAACAGTGATTTACCGTCGGGTAAATCGATAAAAATAAAGTTATAAAATTTATTTTATAACTGAATATAGATTTTTAAATA
Organism: Allium sativum; assembly: GCA_030737875.1. Classification (NCBI taxonomy): domain Eukaryota; kingdom Viridiplantae; phylum Streptophyta; class Magnoliopsida; order Asparagales; family Amaryllidaceae; genus Allium; species Allium sativum. Next base: position 214,334,129 of record CM060916.1, on the reverse strand, counting down.
TATATATATATTATTTTAAAATGAAGTTTATAAAAAGGGAAATCAGATGTGTGCGAAGCCCGTGCCCCATCTTAACTAATGTAACAATTTATAACTGATATTAATTGTTTTTAGAAACAATTAAAATAGGATTATGTTATCATTTATTTAATATTAATTGAATAAATGAGATTATTTAAATTAATTTATTAATTAATTTAAAGGAAGAAACGAGTTAAAGTCGATCAACGAGTTAATCATGTTTTATAATTGACCAAGTCAACTGTTTTAATTAAAACTGATTATTTGATTAAATTAATTTAGGCCAATATGAAAGGAAATAATTTAGAATATAATTGTGAACTTAAATAAGATTTTAAAAAGAAATTTAATACTAATTCTAGTTAATAATGAAGTAGAGTATTATTTTAATTACTTCTTAAATGAAATACATTTAAGTAAGTAATTGATTTTGAATGGAATGTGATTGAGGTTTGAAAAGAGGTTATGAAACCGAGTTACAACGAAGTTATAAAAGAGATTTAAATGAATACGATTACTTAAGTAAATGAAATAAGAAAAAGGGGGTTTAACTTAAACCTAAGATTTTATAAACAAGGTTTATAAAAAGAAATGAGGAGTCAAAGCGTTAATTTGAATTGGAAGTACTTAATAATGGATTAAGATAAATGGAATTAAATGAGATTTTCGGTAAGGAAAATGGATTGGTAAAACTGATTTGTATTTGTGTTTAGTAAAAGAATTCTTTAAGCAAATATTATGGCTAAACAAATGTTGACTTAACATTTGAATAAGGTTTTATATTAAACTGGAGGTTTATAAACAAGGTTTATAAGATGAGTGTGGAGTTAAAACGTTAAGATTATATTAATAATACTTAATAATGATATTAAGTAACATGAATTGAAATAAGATTTCAAAGAGGAATGGTTTGGAAATGAAATAATATGAAGTAAGATAAGGAATTTCTCAAGATAAAGGAAATAAAGGAGATTTTGTAAAAGTAAAATGATATTATTAAAATAAAAAGGAATGGAAAAGTTGAGCTTTGAAACAAGTTTATTCTAAAAAGAAAAGTGTTAGATTTTGTTTTCAAGAATAAAACGAAAGAGATTTCATAATGATATTTTACAAATGATAAGTTAAATTGATTTTCCCAATTGAAGTAATGAGTAATGATATAGGAATTGTTTTGAAAATGATAAAAGAATAGAGTATTGGATATGATTATAGAATATATTAAAATAAATTAGTTTTGAAATTTATCTTATTTTAAATAAGAAAGGGAAAGCTATATTCGTAATATCGAAAAATTATAAGAGTTTTAAATTAACATTCGTTAATGTTTTTAATTAAAAAGGCCAACTAATGCCGAGTACTGAACTAGTAACTCATTTTATTGTCATGTTTATGTATTTGATAGTTAAATAACTGACTATCAAACTTGGCTAATACGATTGTTGGTACATAAAGACCGAGATCGAATTTATATTCAAAAACCATTCCGGACTAACAAATACATGAAAATAATTGAAGATGGAGCATTGAAGACCATGGATCTTCATAAACGGACGAACTACTTATCGAATTCCTCTGGCTTGCAACCAGGGTTATTTGATCTGTGATTCTATCGTGGTTGGAATCTACGGGTTGCAAGGACTTCTCGCTACTGATCCATAGGGTAATTCAAGGATGTGGTAGGAGAGTGCCTTCGTTTTGTCCAGTCCCAGGACAACTTATATGGACGAGTATCTGACAGAGTATTTCCAACAGAGTCACGAAGATTGATTTCTTCAAACGTATTTCCGTTGTTGGCATAGAAGAGAAACTTCTTTAGCTTAACCATCAAAGTATTTTTGTGGATGTCAGTTAGTGATATCTGGTGGATATGACAATGTGGCATTCAAAGTGAATGGTGATCAGATGTTCTAAAACATAGAATTTAAAATCAAGGTAAACTACTAAATTAATTAATTATGACCTCAAGCCTCAGCAACCAGGAAATGGTATAAAATCAGGTAGGTCACATGGCTATGTGAGTCGCACCCATCAAAAGGGTATATTCAGTACCTGATCTAGTGAAATCAAATGCCTTCGGTTGTCCCTTTATTTTTGTATGCTATCGGTTTGGTTGTCTAGTCCCCAACCGTGGTAATGATATATTCAGTACTCTCAAGCGATGTGAGGTGCCGGTCATGTTTAGCCGGGGTTGCAAGACGTTCTTGTTGAATCCCCAATGTATTCATCTCCAGAGGTACATTGTCGGAAGGTGGTCCCATACCTTGCCATAGTTGGAAATCCATTCTCCAATAAGAGCCCGCGGTTTTGATTGTATACTATATATGTAGAGCATGAGATGCAAGCGTCCTGCGAGATTGCTATTTACTTGATATTTAACATTATTATAATATCAGAAAATATATTGATTTCAAAAATGTTTTGGGTTATCGTAAGGTAAAAACCGTCCATATTTATGTGTGGATTTGGTCTTACGATTATCTTTTTTTTAGAAAAGATTTTTAAATCAAGTTGTGTGATACCTTTAAATTTTGTGGACATATTATTATATGGACCGATGAAGAGATGAAGAGATGAATAGATGAGCGGGGGGAGTCCAGACGTAAGATATTATTTTTCCATTGTGTGTTGTATATGAGGACATATTATTATAACTGTCCAGATGTGTTGATGTATTCTGATGATTGTAAGTATTTTTAAAGCTCTCACTAAAGATTTTTTTTCTATATAATATTTTTGTAATAACCCGAAAATCTGAGCTAATTTAATTTTTTTATTTTGGCAATTTTAGTGAATTTTGAATATTTAAAATGAATTATTTAAAATAATGACGGCGAGAAATTTATTTTGAATAGAGTTAGAACGTATTTATTCATTTGAATCATCATTAGAATATAAATGTTTGTTTTTATTTATAAAAGGAATTGAAAATGGCGCGGTAGTTCGAAAATTCGATTTTAAAGTTCAAATGAATGTACATGATTCAAAATAAATAGAATTTTGGCGAAACCAAAAATATTAGAATCTATTTGAAAATATCTTTCCAACGAATCCGAAAAATTGAAATTTCATAGCGGGAATAAAAAGTTATGCCTAGTTGAAAATTCAGAATAGTCGTTGTGGAATTCTGGCCCTTGAAAATAGTCATTTTGCAAATGACATCTGTTTTCGACGAAACCACTTTTGTTGGAACCGGAATGTCAAATTATTGCTAGATTCCAAAAATCATAATTTTCTGAATCAATACGTGAGCGTGGCGAAGGAAAACGTGTTTTAATAGTTTAAGTCAATTTTGATCGACCAGAAAATGACCATTTTCCAAACGGTCTCAGAATTTGACGAAATTAGTTTTGTTAGGACCGCATCGTCAGTACGAAGCTAGAAATAATTTTCTAGAATTTTTTGAGTCAGTATGTGGCCTCCGTAAGTTAAAATGTGTGTTCAAATTGAATATATATTGATTTATATTTTAATTTGAAGAAAAACTGCTCGAAACGACATAATTGGCTTACGATACATATCCCATTGTGTTCGGAATGAGGGTAGTTAGCTAGAGACGACGATCATTGAGTTTGATTTGGGGTCCGAACGAGAAAGTGACTTTTTGGAGATATAAATTAAATAATTATTTAAATACATATAATACCCTCCCTTTATTTCCTTCGGTCAACGCTCCCTTATCTCCCCTCCCCTTTCCAGTCTTCGTTCATTTACAGATCGAGATAAAAAAAAGAAAAAAGAAAAAAAAAGGGATCGATCCCCATTACACTTCAGCCTCCGTCCATCCCACCACCGGCCGAAGCCCCAGCTCCGCCGCCTCTCCCGTGTACTCCACCGCCGCCGTTCTCCCTTCTCAGCCCCTCTTCTTTCTCCAAAAACCTCCGTAGTCCTGAAACCCACCCCCAAGCCCACAAGACCGTCGCTCCACCCCACGCCACCTGTAATGACCCGTATTCTACACATCATAGGATCGTAGAATATTTATTTCTTTCCCATGTGAAGTCGTATGGTCATGTAACTTTGGGAAACATCCATTAGAGTCATTTCCCATGTTCATGATTTTTGTCGATTTTTAAATGACCATTTTGCCCCTAGTCGGTACTGTTTTGGCCATAACTTTTGATTGGAAAGGAATTTTGACCTGAAACCACTTCCATTTGATTCGTTTGATAGTTTCTCTTTCCGTAGAGTGGTCACAATAGTCAAACGGGCTTACCGTTTGGGAGATATGGCTGAAACAAGGTTTGGAGGGTGAAAAACTGCTTAACCGGGCCAAATCGGGTGATTAGTGAGTAGGCCCATAACCCATTTCGGGATTAGGGTTATGGGAGGGCTAAAATGAGATGGAGAATCATTCCATTTCAGTTTTCTAATCTCCACTTATCACCAAGGAACCCTAAAAATGGCCTTCAACATCTAAATCACCTCCAAATCATCTTTTGGTCAAGGATTTGGCTTAGCAACCCCTAATCAAAGAAGATCTTCACCTAATCAATCTTGGAGCTGCTGTTTAGCATCGGGATTCGCATCAAATCAGAACATTATTTCAGATCTTAGTTTATTTTGTGGCTAAGGTGAGTGATTTGCTTAGTTTTGTACTAATTATGGCTAAATAGGGTTGATTAGTGGTAATTAGCGAATTTAAACATGATAAAATTCTGGAAAAATGTTTATAAAATTCGGAATGATGTTTTAGACCTCTGATATGAATTTGGGTTAGTTTGGTTAAGTTTTGCTAATCCTATCATTAGTTTCACCTAAACATGCTTAAGGGGAAATATGGGATTTTGGGTATGTTTGATCCATTTTTACCTATTATATTGATGTTTTGATGTTTGTGGTTGATTATGCATGTTGCTATGACTGTATGGTATGCTTTGTGATTGTTTAGAAGTGTTAGATTGGTCGAAAACGCCGTCAAATGGCGTAAAAACAGTCGCAGGAAACATGCAGGAAATGGCCCAGAATCCGGATCGGATCGGTGAAGGGGAGCGCGACTCGATCCGTTCCAGCATAGGCGTCACGATCCGTTTGAAGGAGTTGGTCACGACTTAGCTAGGCGGCACGATCCGGTGGTAGAAGCACGATCCGAACCGACAAGCATTTCCGATCCGAGCCAGAGGAGGGTGGGGAGCTCACGAGTCGATGGGTACTAGGCGAGACGATCCGACCCGATCAGAAGACACGACCCGACCCGGATGAAGCAACCCGATCCGATCCGAAGTGGTGACGCCGATCCGAATCAGGAAGAGGAGCCACGAGCCGGAGGACCACGACCCGATCCGATGCAAGAGGCGCGACCCGATCCGAATGCAAAGGCCGATCCGATCCGCTGAAGAATGTGAAGGCTGATCCGATCCGATTCGATTGTGATGACCAATAACCCGAGATGCAAAGGTAGTCCAAATGGAAGTTAGAGCTCAGGATCCCGGAACCAGTTGGGAACCAACGAGTTCACTTCATGGTTGGACTTTGCTGCGGGACGTGTGCTAAGGAGTTGTCGACGTTCATAACTTCGATTCACCACTAAGAATGATGGGCTACTTATCAGTGCAGTAGGGTCATTATGACCTGAGGGGCAAAGTGATGGTAGCAAGACTACGTTATCAGTGCAGTAGGGTCATTATGACCTGAGGGGCAAGGTGATGCGTAGTAAGACTATGAGCCAGCGCAGATGGGGTGAATAACTCCATGGGGCAAGTGGACATAGTAAGGATTAGTAAGGCTATGAGCCAGCGCAGATGGGGTGAATAACTCCATGGGGCAAGTGGACATAGCGAGGAATTAGTGGCTACGTTATCAGTGCAGTGAAGCCATTTATGACTTCATGGGGCAAAGTGATCGTAGCAAGGAATGTTGGGTGATCGAAGTGGTGAATATCGTATGCTTTACGCACTGAGTGAGAGATATGAGGATGGATGCTATGCTTGATTGTTTGCCATCATTATGACATGCACACCTTCCCCACCTCCGTATCTTTATACTGTTTGATATGATACCTTAGAGTGTTGTACAGTATGTAGTGCTAACTCTTTGGTTGCAGGTCCAGGTTCAGGTATGTTTTAGTCTACCTGTTATTGTTCACTTTAGATGCTTATCGCTCATACCAGGCTTTATGTCTGACCCAGAGTTTTATGTCTCCTCTTATTACTCTGGGTGCTCACACGAGCAGACTAGAGACAGGTTAGCTGGTGATGTGCGAGTAGCTGATTCGGAGGCGGGCAGGAGGCTTCCACGTATGATATATATATACACATTCTCCCTATGTCGTTGGTGGTCGCTACTTGGGCATTAGTAGTGTACCTCATTTACCTTACTTTTGCTTTGAGACAGTTTGAAAGTTGTAATAAGCTGTATTTTGGATTTCCGCTGCTATGATGTTTAGTTCTGATTTTCAGCTTATGCACTGTCTCTCCTGTTTTATGTCAAGTATGTTATTATTATATTTTGTTCTATGCGCTGTGAGACATTCTACAGGTTCTTTGTATGTTCATTTCCTTCTTCCTTTTCCTTCTGGAGACCCGTTCCGTGCTAACTGGACATGTGTACAGCGCACTTTTGGAGTAAATGTCGGTTGGTGCGGGGCGGGCCGTCACACTTGGTATCAGAGCTCTAGGTTGCGTAGTTAACCTAGGGAAAGACACTAGGGAGAGTTAGTACGTACATGAGAGCGCGTATTTGTGATTACTTTGGTTTTCAAAAGCTATGTATATATATACTATTAGTAGTATAAGAATGAAGTTGCACTGCACTAGTACCACTATGGGGTCGTTAATCGTTTCCCTTTTTCAGATTGACGATGAGCCGACATGTTAGAGGTACCGGTAGAGGGGCCAATAATGGGAATGCCGCTGACATGAGGGCGATGTTTACCAACCTCATGAGAGACATGCTTAGAGAAGTGCAAGGGGAAGTTCCCAATCCCGGAGTTGGTGATGGCCCAGTAGTGCAGGCACCGAGGGTCGATTTCGCCAAGTTGTGCAAGGATTACACTAATCTTGGTGGGAAGCCGTTCCATGGAACGGAGTCGGCCACAGATGTTCAAGATTGGATGGATAGCTGTGATCGTATCTTTGATGACTTGGGTCTTGAGGATGCGATGAAGAGAAGGTTAGCGTCTCGTCAGCTGCAAGGGCGAGCGATGAATTGGTGGAATGCCATTAGAACAGCTACTCCAGAGGACCAGGTTACTTGGGTTCAGTTCAAGGCTCGCTTTAGCGAGAAGTTTATTCCAGCTGCCCAGAAGTCGGTGTTGTTCAAGAGGTTCTTGGAACTCAAGCAGGGTGGTAGGGCAGTTTCTGATTATATTGCTGAGTTCGACACTTTGTCGAAGTATGGACTGTCTCTCATTGATACTCCTGAGAAGAAGAATGAGAAGTTCATTACTGGTTTGGATGGATACTTGGGGGAAAGGCTTATTAATCACATCGATGAGACTTTTGAATCGATCGTGGGGAAGGCTTTGAGATCAGAGAGTCTTTACCCTAAGTCAAAGACTGAGGCTGCATCTGCAGAAGGGCCAAAGTCGCAAGCAGGCGGTGGAGGCAAGAATAGCTCTCAGAATAAGAGGAAGCAGGACCAATCTAAAGGTGGCCAGAAAAAGAGCAAGAAGGATGTTGAGTGCTTCAGCTGTGGAAAGAAAGGCCATTATGCTAAGGAATGTCGGGCCAAGCCAGCGGAAAGGAAGTGCTACAACTGTGGTCAAGTGGGACATCAGAAGGATAAGTGTCCGCAACCTCTTAGGGAGAAGCAGATTGTGAAAGCATATGCTATAGATGATGTTCCTTCTTCGTCGAATGCTCCAACTGCGGCGGAGAAAGGAAAGAATGTTGTTATTCAAGGTATGCTTTCTATTTATGATATACCAGTTCGAGTTTTGTTTGATACTGGGGCTTCCCGTTCCTTCATATCTAGTGACCTGGTAGATAGGTTGGGACTGGAACCCGAGATAGTCGATAGACCATTAGTTGTGACGAACCCGATTGGTGGTTCGACTAGCCTAAGTATGATTTGCAGGAATTTGGTCTTATCGAGTCATGGATGTATGTTTGTATGTGATTGCTTTGTTTTGGGCTTTACTGGGTATGGCATTATATTGGGAGTCGATTGGCTCCAAAGATACGGGGTGGTGGTAGACTGTGAGGGCTTTTTGGTGACAGTAAGGGCGGATGATGGGCGGAGGGTAGTGTTTGGTAGTCTACCTAGTGATGTGGTTATGGCTAGTTTTGTAAATTCCCTTGACATCCCGCAGGATGAGTTGTCAGATGTGCCCGTGGTTGGCCAGTATCCGGACGTCTTCGAGGAGGTGACCGGGCTTCCACCACACCGAGAGATTGAGTTCCGTATTGATTTAGTGAAAGATGCCAGACCTATAGTGATGCCACTTCGTCGTATGGCACCAAGGGAGCAACGAGAGCTCGGGTTGCAAGTCAGCAATCTTTTGAAGAAGGGATTGATTAGAAGGAGTGTCTCCGAGTGGGGAGCACCAGTTGTGTTTGCCACTAAGGCAGATGGTTCCCTTCGTTTGTGTGTGGACTATCGCGAGTTGAATAAGGTGACGAGGAAGAATAAGTATCCTCTACCGCGGATAGATGATTTGTTTGATCAGCTGGAAGGAGCAAGAGTGTTCTCCCAGTTGGACCTCGCGACAGGATTTCATCAGCTAAGAGTGGCGGATGAGAGTGTTCCGAAAACGGCATTTAGGATGCCGTCTGGATTTTATGAGTGGTTGGTTATGCCGTTTGGGTTGACCAATGCACCAGCCTACTTTGTGGATCTTATGAATCGAGTATTCAGAGATCAGTTGAATAAGTTTGTTCTTGTGTTCGTGGATGATATCCTTGTTTATTCAAGGACAGAGGAGGAACACAAGGGGCACTTGAGGATAGTGATGGAGGTGTTAAGGAGATACCAATTGAAAGCAAAATTCTCTAAGTGTCATTTTTGGAGAAGGGAAGTAAGATTCTTGGGTCATGTTGTTTCAAAGTGTGGTATTGCCGTGGACCCTGCGAAGGTGGCTACGGTACAAGATTAGCCTACACCCAAGAATGCTACAGATGTAAGAAGTTTCTTGGGATTAGCCGGATATTATCGTAAGTTTATCCAGGACTTCTCCAAGATAGCAGCACCGTTGACTCAGTTGACTAAGAAGAATCAGTCCTTCGTCTGGGACGGAGTATTTGAGGATGCCTTCAAGAGTCTAAAGGAGAGGTTGACGCGTGCGCCAGTGTTGGTCATTCCTAAGGGGAATGAAGAGATGACGGTATACACGGATGCTTGTGGTACCGAACTGGGTGCAGTATTGATGTAGGGAGGTAGGGTTGTAGCTTATGCTAGTCGACAGCTAAAGCCGCATGAGAAGAAGTATCCTACCCATGATTTGGAATTGGCAGCGATTGTATTTGCGATGAAGATGTGGAGACACTATCTCTTGGGAGAAAGATTTGAGTTGTTTACCGATCATAAATCGTTGAAATATCTCTTCTCTCAGAAAGATCTGAATCTCCGTCAGCAGAGATGGTTAGAGTTCTTGGCTTCGTATGATTTTGATATCACATATACACCTGGGAAGGGTAATGCGGTAGCCGATGCCTTGAGTAGGAGACATGCCAGCTTAGGGGCAATGTTTCTTGAATGGAAGCAACTGGAGTATATCGCGGGGTTTGATTTCAGACCAAAGTGCGAATTGGATCCGGTTATGCTAGCTAGTTTGACGATCAGACCTACTTTGATAGAGCGGATTGGTTCCAGCCAGAGGGACGATCCTAATCTATTGGAAATCATCTCCAAGTTAGAGATGGGTATCGATGAGGAGATGAATGTGTATGGACTTGATCGAGATGGATGGCTTCGAAAGAATGGAAGACTAGTTGTGCCCAACGTGAATGGTTTGAGAGATGAAGTGCTTAGAGAATGTCATCACTCAAAACTGACTATACATCCCGGTGGTAATAAGATGTACCGAGACATGAGATAGACTTACTACTGGGAAGGGATGAAAAGAGACGTTGGGAAGTTTATATCCAAATGCATGAATTGCTAGCTAGTTAAAGCCGAGCAAAAGAAACCTAGTGGGTTGTTGCAACCATTAGAAATTCCCGAATGGAAATGGGAGCAAGTCTCGATGGATTTCATCGATGGTTTACCAAGGACTAGATCGGGATATGATAGCATTTGGGTAATTGTGGATCGATTGACTAAGAGCGCAAGATTTATACCAGTCAAATCGACCAGAACGGCAGCCAAGTTGGCAGAATTGTATATGAAGTGGGTAGTGAGATTTCATGGAGTACCCAAAAGCATTGTGAGTGACCGAGACCCGTTGTTCACTAGTGGGTTTTGGAGGAGCTTACAAGAGGCTCTAGGGTCAGGATTACATCTCAGTACCGCATATTATCCTCAGACCGACGGTCAGACGGAGAGGGTGAATCGTATATTGGAAGATCTCTTGAGAGCTTGAATATTGGATTTTGGTGGATCATGGGATGACCATTTGCATCTAGTAGAGTTTGCATATAATAATAGCTACCAATCCAGTATCGGTATGGCTCCATATGAAGCTTTGTACGGAAGACCGTGCAACTCACCATCATGTTGGATAGAAACTGGCGAGAAGTTTGTGCTTGGACCAGATGTGGTGAGAGAAACTTCAGACAAGATTAAGATCATTCAGCAACGAATGAAAGCTGCCCAAGATAGGCAGAAGAGTTATGCCGATAAGAGGAGAAGAGACTTGAAATTCTCCGTTGGTGACTTGGTGTTTGTCAAGATCTCTCCGTTGAAGAGCGTGATACGATTTGGTAGGAGAGGCAAGTTGGCACCAAGATTTGTTGGCCCGTTCCCTGTTCTTGAATTAGTCGGGAATTTGGCGTATAGAGTTGGCTTACCAGAGAAGATGGAAGGAGTTCACAATGTGTTTCATGTTTCCCAGTTGAGGAAGTTCGTTCACGACTCAAATGTGACTATTTCACCTGATCAGTTAGAGGACTTCGAAGTAGAACCCGAGGCGGTTGGGAACCGCAAGCCGATCCGTATTGTGGGGCACGATACAAAGCAACTTCGAAGGAAGTCAGTGAAGCTAGTCAAGGTTCAGTGGGGCGAGAACGAGAATGATTGTACTTGGGAGACAGAGGAGAGCATTAGGAAGGCTTATCCAGAACTCTTTGCCTGGTAAGATTTACTTTGCGATTTAGTTATTCCGCGTGCTAGGATAGACTTGTTTTGCTTGTTTTGCATATTTGATGGTTGTTTTATGATTGATAGGCATGCGGGACCTTTGTGTGTGTTTGGATTAGGGAATTTCGGGGGCGAAATTTCTTAAGGGGGGAAGAGTGTAATGACCCGTATTCTACACATCATAGGATCGTAGAATATTTATTTCTTTCCCATGTGAAGTCGTATGGTCATGTAACTTTGGGAAACATCCATTAGAGTCATTTCCCATGTTCATGATTTTTGTCGATTTTTAAATGACCATTTTGCCCCTAGTCGGTACTGTTTTGGCCATAACTTTTGATTGGAAAGGAATTTTGACCTGAAACCACTTCCATTTGATTCGTTTGATAGTTTCTCTTTCCGTAGAGTGGTCATAATAGTCAAACGGGCTTACCGTTTGGGAGATATGGCTGAAACAAGGTTTGGAGGGTGAAAAACTGCTTAACTGGGCCAAATCGGGTGATTAGTGAGTAGGCCCATAACCCATTTCGGGATTAGGGTTATGGGAGGGCTGAAATGAGATGGAAAATCATTCCATTTCAGTTTTCTAATCTCCACTTATCACCAAGGAACCCTAAAAATGGCCTCCAACCTCTAAATCACCTCCAAATCATCTTTTGGTCAAGGATTTGGCTTAGCAACCCCTAATCAAAGAAGATCTTCACCTAATCAATCTTGGAGCTGCTGTTTAGCATCGGGATTCGCATCAAATCAGAACATTATTTCAGATCTTAGTTTATTTTGTGGCTAAGGTGAGTGATTTGCTTAGTTTTGTACTAATTATGGCTAATTAGGGTTGATTAGTGGTAATTAGCGAATTTAAACATGATAAAATTCTGGAAAAATGTTTATAAAATTCGGAATGATGTTTTAGACCTCTGATATGAATTTGGGTTAGTTTGGTTAAGTTTTGCTAATCCTATCATTAGTTTCACCTAAACATGCTTAAGGGGAAATATGGGATTTTGGGTATGTTTGATCCATTTTTACCTATTATATTGATGTTTTGATGTTTGTGGTTGATTATGCATGTTGCTATGACTGTATGGTATGCTTTGTGATTGTTTAGAAGTGTTAGATTGGTCGAAAATGCTGTCGAATGGCGTAAAAACAGTCGCAGGAAACATGCAGGAAATGGCCCAGAATCCGGATCGGATCGGTGAAGGGGAGCGCGACTCGATCCGTTCCAGCATAGGCGTCACGATCCGTTTGAAGGAGTTGGTCACGACTTAGCTAGGCGGCACGATCCGGTGGTAGAAGCACGATCCGAACCGACAAGCATTTCCGATCCGAGCCAGAGGAGGGTGGGGAGCTCACGAGTCGATGGGTACTAGGCGAGACGATCCGACCCGATCAGAAGACACGACCCGACCCGGATGAAGCAACCCGATCCGATCCGAAGTGGTGACGCCGATCCGAATCAGGAAGAGGAGCCACGAGCCGGAGGACCACGACCCGATCCGATGCAAGAGGCGCGACCCGATCCGAATGCAAAGGCCGATCCGATCCGCTGAAGAATGTGAAGGCTGATCCGATCCGATTCGATTGTGATGACCAATAACCCGAGATGCAAAGGTAGTCCAAATGGAAGTTAGAGCTCAGGATCCCGGAACCAGTTGGGAACCAACGAGTTCACTTCATGGTTGGACTTTGCTGCGGGACGTGTGCTAAGGAGTTGTCGACGTTCATAACTTCGATTCACCACTAAGAATGATGGGCTACTTATCAGTGCAGTAGGGTCATTATGACCTGAGGGGCAAAGTGATGGTAGCAAGACTACGTTATCAGTGCAGTAGGGTCATTATGACCTGAGGGGCAAGGTGATGCGTAGTAAGACTATGAGCTAGCGCAGATGGGGTGAATAACTCCATGGGGCAAGTGGACATAGTAAGGATTAGTAAGGCTATGAGCCAGCGCAGATGGGGTGAATAACTCCATGGGGCAAGTGGACATAGCGAGGAATTAGTGGCTACGTTATCAGTGCAGTGAAGCCATTTATGACTTCATGGGGCAAAGTGATCGTAGCAAAGAAATGTTGGGTGATCGAAGTGGTGAATATCGTATGCTTTACGCACTGAGTGAGAGATATGAGGATGGATGCTATGCTTGATTGTTTGCCATCATTATGACATGCACACCTTCCCCACCTCCGTATCTTTATACTGTTTGATATGATACCTTAGAGTGTTGTACAGTATGTAGTGCTAACTCTTTGGTTGCAGGTCCAGGTTCAGGTATGTTTTAGTCTACCTGTTATTGTTCACTTTAGATGCTTATCGCTCATACCAGGCTTTATGTCTGACCCAGAGTTTTATGTCTCCTCTTATTACTCTGGGTGCTCACACGAGCAGACTAGAGACAGGTTAGCTGGTGATGTGCGAGTAGCTGATTCGGAGGCGGGCAGGAGGCTTCCACGTATGATATATATATACACATTCTCCCTATGTCGTTGGTGGTCGCTACTTGGGCATTAGTAGTGTACCTCATTTACCTTACTTTTGCTTTGAGACAGTTTGAAAGTTGTAATAAGCTGTATTTTGGATTTCCGCTGCTATGATGTTTAGTTCTGATTTTCAGCTTATGCACTGTCTCTCCTATTTTATGTCAAGTATGTTATTATTATATTTTGTTCTATGCGCTGTGAGACATTCTACAGGTTCTTTGTATGTTCATTTCCTTCTTCCTTTTCCTTCTGGCGACCCGTTCCGTGCTAACTGGACATGTGTACAGCGCACTTTTGGAGTAAATGTCGGTTGGTGCGGGGCGGGCCGTCACACCACCCCCACTGGAAGGTAGCCGCCACCTGAACCCGAACCCCCTTGCCTCCGCGCCGACCACCAGATCCCGACAACCCTCCTCCACCTGAAAACAAAGTGAGTTTTTAATTTAATTAGGATGTATTGGTAAAAAAATCAGTTTATTTATTTAAATATCAGGGTTTTATAGATGAGGATTTTTATGTAAAGGTGCGATTTTTATATACAAGAAGAAGTGATTTTTTTTTACTTATACGAACGCCATACGAATGTTATGATTTTGATTAACATAAAGTTATGATTTTCAATTAGAAAAAGATTTCATTTTAACAAGAAAAAAATGAGGTTTTTAATTAGAGAAGGATGAGATTTTTAGTTAGAAAAAGGTTTGATTTTTATGGTATGAACAACATTATAATAATATGATTTTTATAATATAGATAGCAATATAAAAATGAGATTTTTATATATGTAATGAAGAGATATAAAAATAGAATTTTTGTATGTGTAGCAAAGTAAAAATATGATCTTTATTACATGAACACCGTTATAAAAATAGAATTTTCATCTATATAGTAGCAGTATAAAAATGTGATTTTTATCCATGTAGCGTAGTTATAAAAATGTGATTTTTATATACATTGCAACAATATAAAGATGCGATTTTTATATATGTAGTGGATACGGACAACAAAAGTGACAAGAGGCGAGCACGACGAAGATTTTCTACATATGAAGAGTTGCTACGTTTGATTTAGCTTCTAGGTGAGAACTCCTCACTTTTATTTTAATTTCTAGTTTGAAATATAAACTAGGATGCAGACGGTGCTTAGCAGCACCCGACACCTGTCGTCCACAAACCATGGATGACTTGTTTGTTTGATTGATGTAACAACCCGCAAATTCGTACTATCTGAGTTGATTAATAACACCACAAGTCCAACCCAAATTGCACAGAAATACGAATCATTATTAGAAAGAAGTTAGAGGATGAGAAATAGAAAGAAAGGTTAGAATAGAAGAAAACAAAGAAGACAAATCTCACAGCGGAACGAATAAAATATATTATATACATAACTTTTGAAATACAAATCAATAATTTTATATACATACCATCATCAGGGCACAACAGTTATTCCTGGAACAGTTATAAACACCTGTTTCCAGATACAAACATGGTTCACAGCGGAATATGATAGTCTATAGCTAACTGGTGAAGCCTCCTGCTTCCAGCTCTTCCAAGTGAATCTAAAAAAAAATCCCGACTACTTGACTGCCCGTACAAATTTGGGCACCCAAGAGTTTAGGGAAAACAAACAAAATAATCCATGGGTCAGTCATGGGACTGGTGTGAGTAAACTCTAACCATTTGTTTAACTTTCAAAGACCTTTTGAAAGAAAGGATAATAGTAAGACCAGCCCACACATAAACATGGTTGGTTTTTACCTTACTATAACCCAAAACACTTTGATACAAAAATCCAGTGATATTATAATAGTGTCTAAATCAAATAAATAGAATCTAGTGGAACGCTTGCATCTCACGCTCCATATACATAGTATAAAATCAAAAACCGCAGGGTGCTTATTGGAGATTGGATTCCAACTATGACAAGGTATGAAACCACCTTCCGCTAGTGTATCTCTAGAGAGGAATACACTGGGTTCAATAAGAACATCTTGCAACCCGGCCCACACATGACCGACTACTCCTTTCGCTTGAGTGTATCGAACGTATATCACCAACGGTAAGGATCATCAACCGTTTCCCGAATGGGACAGCATCGAATAGAATAAGGAATTAAATGAATCTCTAGATAGGTGATAATACATCCTAATGGGAGCGACCCACATAGCCATGCTACTTGCCCGATTTTCGTCATTTCCTGGTTGTTGAGGCCTGAGGCTACGATTACTTTCCATTCATTGATAGCACAATCACTTTGAATGCCACATTGTCAGATCCATTAACCACTAATTGATTTGCAAAAATATTCTGGGTGTTATGCTAAGGGAATAAATCTGTTACCACCATATATATTTGTACAGATCAACATATTCGATCATTGGAAATACTTTGTCAGACATTCATCCATATACGTTCATTCTGGGATTGAACGAAACCGAAGGCACAATTTAGAAAAAGCCCTTGCATTTTACTCCATCTTTGATTATCTTCATATAATCCGATTCGCAACGCTACTGCCAATATGGAGTGGTTCACGGATAATAATCCAACCGGTCTCTCCATATTGACAACGATATTGGAAAACACTTCGATAATCGGTTCTTTAACCATCGAAGAGAAATAAACAAACATCCATTCATCCATAACATCAATTAATCACTGGGCCTGTTAATTAATATTTCATTAATTAATTCACTTCTTTATTTCTCTATCAATATTTGTTAACCAAATAATTTCGATAATCATCTTGGCCTCTTACGCTATTCGGAAAACATTTCCATATATCGCCTTCTATTATTTTCTATAGTTAGAAAATATATTCTATTTGTAATTGAAAACAATTTCAGTCACTTATCTCTTTCCCGACTACTCTAATTGTACTCAGGAAATATTTACTTTTATATTTCCAAAATTTCCACCACTTGGGTTAAAACGAATGTTGTGTAAAACATCGTTATAACAACCCAAAATATTTTATTCAACTAACTCTTATTCAAACCCTTCTCTTCGAGACTGGATCTTGCTATTTATCAATTAAAAATGAAATCAATCAAGTTGGGGTAAAATTACCTCTCAGACCTTGACTGAAAACATCATTAACTTCAAAACAGACAAAACCACTTACCTCGCATAATCAACCCATACAAACAAGTTATTCATTTTTAAACGTATATATGTTTCTCTTACTATTACCAGCCTATCAATTTCCTTTTTGGTTATAATATTCTATTTTTAAATTCATTCTTTATCGAATTCTGTATATATCCATACATTTATTTTTAACTATCAAATTTTTCTTAAAAATATTCTAACTCCTTAAATTCTCGGAAAATTTCGCCATAATCTCCTTTGTACCGGGAGCATCGGGATATTTCAAATAGCCACCCATGGCCCTCACCAATCCAAAAGAAAAAGAAAAAGCCAAGCGGCTTGCCGATACAGCGCATAAAATCTCATATATGAATTTAAACATGTACCTTTTTATCGGGCACATAAATTAAAATCTTCATATACTTCATCCCATACCCATCTAACACATGCTCACCTGTTTTCAATTCAATTCAACACTGTCCAATCGTTTGAATTCAGTTTCTCTCATTTATTCTTTAATTAGCTATTTTGCCTATTTCACTTCTTTGTTTGAACATAACATGTTCAAACAAAATATTTAAACTGCTCATAACCAAATTGAATTTCAATTCTAGTTTCCTTTTCGATTCCGAATATAAATTTTCAAATCGAATTCACTTATTCAAAGCCCAATATCAATTTTTAATCTCATTAACTAATTACTACTCAAATTAGTTAATTCTATTCAATAATCAAAAATCTGATTTCTGTTTCAAAAATCAATTCATTACTCCACTTGAGTTCACATATAATTTACAACTCAAAATCTGAAATTTTCTAAATAGAAATTCGGATTTTATTCGCTTAAAAACTTTTTATAAAATTAAATAAACCATTATGGTTTTTAAATGGTTATGGAGCTGTTTTTCTGAAAATTTGATCTTGATATAAATCAAAATCTATTCGACGAAATCCAGATTTTTCTCCTCCATTAGAAAACTATTATCGAATCGGTCTTGACGTTTCTTATTTCAAAGAATTCTGACTTCAATTGAGTTCTGTATACTCAATTGAAGTTCGAAACGACAATTTACGAACTACCGCGCTGCGGCGAGTTCGTTTTAATTATATTTATAAATATAAACGTTTAAAATTCGTCTATAATAAATTCACCTCCATTCTGATATATTTTTAATATATATCAAATCCAATTTTTCAATTCAACATAATATTTTCGATCTTCTTAAATTGGCGAGTTTCCCTATCTTAGAAATAAATTTATTTATACTTCGATCTTCTATATTCAAATTCTATTTCAAATTGAATTTCCTATATTCAAATTCCATTATCAATCTCCATTTGAATTTCAATATATTTTCAAACTTCATTTGGATTTCTATATTCAAATCTATTTCAATTCTATTTGAATTCTATATTCAAATTCCCATTTCAATTCTATTTGAATCCTATATTCAAATTCCATTTTAACTCTTTAAATTCTATATTCAAAGTCTATTTCAAATTCTATTTGAATTCTATTTTGAAATTCTATTTCAAGTTCTATTTAAGTTTTCTATATTAAATTTCCATTTGAATTTCTATATTCAAATTCTATATATGAATTCCGTTATATTCAAATTCTATATTTGAATTTCTATATTCAAACTCCATTTGAATTTCTATATTCAATTTCTATTTGAATTTTCCTTTATATTCATTCTTAAACAAGTCTCGATTTCAATTTCTTTTGAAATCGATATTTCTACTTTTGGAAAATAGATTTCCCCTTTCAATTTCACACTTGTATTTTTATTTCTGAATTATCTAATGATAATTCTTTTCACTTCATTTATAACTTCGTTTATAAATGAACTATTTATAAACTTCATTTATAAAGGAACTACTTATTTTATTTTCAAAACAAGTTTATATTTCAAATCTATTTAAAAATTCAAATTCTATTTTAGAAAAATAAAATTTCCCTTTTTAACTCTGGAAATTTCCTTTTTCGATATTTCTAAAATATCAACATTTAAGACCCAGTGATATTTCAAACAATCAAACAACCAATTAAATTTGACAGGTTTTCTAATACATCATATATGACAGTATAGGTGCAAACAAACAAACAAACAGATAATATATTTTTGAGGAATCCAATTGGATCCCTCCAACCTGTTTTTCCTACATCCACAAACGTTAGTCAACATAAATAATACCCATCCTGCTTCGAGGCAGGATATCGCGGTATGAAGGTCATCCACTATTATATGTTTGTGGGGGCGCATAGGGAAATCATCCGCTATGAAACTGCGGGCATCCGCTAATGAGTTTGCGGGAATCAATCCAACCATCAACCCAATATATATATAATAGTCAACCCTAAATAACTAATATATTTAAAGCAACCAGAAAAAAAATCCAAATAAGCCACAACAATTATTTTTAATGACATAAAAATAATTCTAAATAAAGAGGTGAGTGAGATTTACTCACCGAGATTTTTATCGTGGTATTTCCAATATATTTTCAATGCATAAGTGACAACATCACGAATTCCACATGACCATCCTATTTGCTTTAATCTGATATTGTATGAACTAGCTATTACGAATAAAAATAATATAAGGATTAATTTACCACTTACTTTACTAATTATTTCATCAACAAATTAAACAAGGATTTAATTAATACCTTAAGGGTTTTCTTTTCCTTTCCACTTCAAAACAATTTCAACAACCCTTTTCCAAGCTCGAAATTTGTATATTTTTATTTCGAACCTCCTATATACAAACATTATTTAACTAACGATTTGTTTTCAAGTTAACATATATAAAAAGGTCATAAATAAATTGATTATTATTAGATTACCTTGTTTTTATTTCCCTTGTGAACTATTCGAACTGTCACCATCACAAATCAACGTTTCCCCCATAGTAAACTGCGACATACTCCACATACGCAGATCAGCAAGAATAATGCGATACTATTTCCACCATAGTTCACGACATTCCATGTTCGAAAACCCTTACCACCCAGAGTCTGCTTTCCATCTTCGTTTTCCCTTTTCAATGCCCCTATGCCTCGGAATCCACCACTGAGCTGAGCATGAACGGAACCCCCAAACTCCACCTTAAGCTCGATCCCCTCAACACAAACAGACCGACACTTCCCCAGCAACTGCCATCGCGATTTCAAAACCTCGGTTCCAGATCGACTTCGTACCTTCGCGGATTTTGAATCACTTTTTTTTCGATTTCTAATGGAATTGAAGTTCGCGATTTTGAAAGAGGCTGACTTCAGAAACAAAAGACGAGAGGGGAAGCATTTTGATTTTTCTGGTTTGCGGAAGAAATGAAGTAAGAGGAGGTGCGTGCGATTTAAATTGAAGCTTCTGATCCTTTGATTTTGTAGAAGAGGATTTCGGTTTGCCTGAGAAACAAAGGAAGTGCGGATTTGATTTTCAAGTGGAGAGGAAATGATTTTAATGCCTGTGAATGAGAGAATGAGGGAAACTGGAAAGGTGCTTCCGATTTTATAGAAGGAGGGGGACAGGAAGTACACAGCAGATCTTTGTATTTATTTTGAAAAGATTTTCTAATTAATTTGATTTGATTTGATTTTGATTCGATATAATGAGATCTTTTATTCTTTTTAAACATATGATTTGATTTCGATCCTATCCACAATCAAATATTTCGGGGTTCACAATTAAAAATCATGAACCGCTATTTTAGCGTACCGACCGTCGTTCCAATGTAATAACGGTGTTCTGAGCTTAACAGAATATATTCTGAACTTAAATTTTAATGTATATATAAAATAACCATTTTAAATCAATATAATATAATTTAAATTCAAACGAATAAATTCTTTGATAATAAATTATTATTATTATCGTTTAAATTCAAATAAAAATTCATATAAATCATTTTATCTCCATTTCAAATTAAATTACTTAAGATCCTCGTATTACGATAATTATATCGATAATTCAATATAAAAATTGATTTATATTATCAGCTCAATATTGAAAATAATATTAAATATTCAAAACAAATCGACCAGAAAATCTGGGTCGTTACATTCTTTCCCCTTAAAAGAATTTCGTCCTCGAAATTGCTAAGGTAAGAAAATAGTACGAACTCGTTACCTTTCAACAATTCACTTATGTTGAAACTCAACTCTTCATATTTCTCAACTTAAATTTTACCAAAACATTTGGTTTTTCATACATTTAATTCGAATGATCCATAATCAATTCATTTATATCCAATATGTATTCTATTAAATCTATTCAAATTGATTCTAGTTAATTTATTTACTTCGATTTACTTTCTTAAGTTAAATTCTAATTCCAGAATTCAAATCCCTGGGTTTCATTTCAAAACAATATTGAAATCCCATAAATACATACATATATATTTGTCACTATCTCAAATTCAAAACATTTGAATTTCAAACCACTTGTTTTCTTTCAAAAAATTCCATCAAAAACTTTTCTAAGGTAGCCATTCGTCACTTATATCTCGAAAATGAACACTGATGAAGCTGCAATCATCATCAGAATTATTTCCCAGCCACTGAAGTGAGTTCAGTGCTTTACCACTTTCAAAATCCATCAAAAATGATTTTTATTCAAATCTGAAACGACCCAAACTTCCCAGTCAAGGAAAGCCTGGATTGCTTTGAGAACAACACACATCAGAACATAAACTGAAGAACATTTTATTGCTGATTACAACAATTACCTCAGAGTACAAGAATGTAACAGAGTATGAATACTTATTACAGAAATAGAAATACAATAATATTAGAGTTTTAAATTACATTTAAATAGCAGCGGAAAAATATTACAAATATACAATTGAAAGGAATACACGGATACAGAGCTTTCCGAATACCGCTTCAGCTGTAAATCAGGATCCTGTAAATATATCTGCAAAAAGCTACTCGACTGCCCATGTGGAAAATAAGGGCACCCGAGTTTGCCAGTGAAACAAACTACAGGTCAGTCATGGGACTGGTATGAGAAATCTTAACTAAACTTATCTAATAAGGCTAATCACAGGACCACGCCGCTAACGCGGAACGGGTTTACTCCATTGGATTACCAGTGCATAAATTAAAGTAAATCGTTAAACAACGCAATGCTTTTTAGAAAAATGAAACCATTATAAGACCCAAGTCCCATCATACAATGCAACGCAAACCGGAGGATAGGGTTTTACCTTATAATGGTCAAGAGATGCTTGATACGATAAAACGGATTTAATATTAGTGTGTATATATATAATAAACATTTCAATCATAATGTATCAATCATAGATGGCATAGTACCCTATCCTACTGTCGCCATACTAGTTCTACAATCAAAACCGCAAGGTCGTATTGGAAATTGGATTTCCATCATGAGTCGAGGTTAGGGGCAAGCTCCTCTCCGATTCGAGACACTCTAGCAAATGCCTCAGGATCACACCTATGGGCAACCCTTGGATCGGTAGGGCCGGTCCCTGCCTATCGGCAGTGGATTGGTTATGCCTGAACACACGTTTCCTGGTTCCTTTGAACCTATAGTATGACCACTAACGACCTATAAAAATCCGAGGCGCCTCAAAATCCATCATCCACATAAGTAAAATGTCAGCCAGTTTAAGCACTGACACTACCACTAGCTAGAAAGAAACGTGTGCACTCCCTACGGTCAATATCCCGTTTTTAACTCATACCGAGGTGTGAGGCTCGCGAAGTCACGATATACACAAAGCTATGCCATAATAGGATATACTTTGATCATCCTACAAGGCCCTGCTTTTCAACAAAAGCCTTGATCAATTGCAATCTTGGCGTGCCACATTGACAATTCACGCCATGCGATCAATCACTATTAATATATACCAGGGTGTTAAGTAAAGAATAAATCCTCCACCACCAAACAGACATACATTAATAGAAATCGATTTAATTCACGTGGAACGAAATCCAATGTCAGACACGCATCCATTTACTAGCTTATGCTCTGGGTCTGAGCGAAAACCAAATCCGAACAATCAACAATAGTCTGGACGGCCACCACTGAAGCCCCTTCAAGGTAGCTACTCCCATCAAGGGTCTCTGTAGCAACACATCCATTCGATGTGAAGATCGTCGGTCTTCAAACACCGTCTTCATCTTCGACTCTTCATTGTCGTAGTAATTATTCGGAATGGGTTGAACCCGGTCTTTCCGAATAACTCGCGTATTTTATAATAAAAATCAAGTACTATAAAACACATCCAACGTCTCATTCCAACTCAGGATATTCTTCTAATAAGATATTCACATTATTATATCAAAGATAAATCCTTTAAGTTTATTCTTAAATCTTTCTTTTAAAGATTTATTAAAAACCAAATTTGGTTTTAAATATCAAGAATCATTACTCAATGATTATTTGAATTTAAGAAATTAATCTTATCTTTAACTGGGTTAAAGAACTAATGTCATTTCAAAACACCGTTCACGATAAACCGAAAATCGACTTCCATTAAATATGGAATCTTCACATAAATTAAATCAATATATGATCGTTATAAATTTCTATATCCGACTAATAATATAAATGGAATAACGACAAAGCCTCTTAAATTCCATATGTAGTATCGGTTTTCTTTTACAGAAGCTTATCTCGGTTATTATTAATTCAAATTCCATTCAACTCCAATTTATTATATTTAATGGGAAAACTTTTCTTTTGGAAATTTTCTATTTAAATCTTAATAAAAGATTTATAAATTCCAAATCATATTTTCACTGTCAGTTGGGTTAAAGAACACATGTCACTTAAAAACACGGTTCACAATAAACCCAACTCACATTTCATCTTATTTCAATTACAAAATATAATTGAAAACTGTAATAATCTAAATTAAAAGATTATTTTTTTCATACGGGGTTTAAGAACAGTGTTATTTAATACACTATTCACGACAAACCCAAAATCCAATTTATTTAATTGAATTTCAATTAAATATATTAACAAATTGAAAAACATTATTAAATCTAAATTTAATGATTTATTCTATTTAATACTAGTTCATTTCAATAAAAATATATTTTTCTAAAATATATTCTTTTTCTAAAATATTCTTTTCCTAGAATATTCTTTATTGGAATATGACTCAATCAACAAACATATATGGCATGAAATCAACAATCATGACAAATAATTATTAAACATCCAATTAACAACCAAAATGGATTCTACACT
Organism: Allium sativum; assembly: GCA_030737875.1. Taxonomy (NCBI): domain Eukaryota; kingdom Viridiplantae; phylum Streptophyta; class Magnoliopsida; order Asparagales; family Amaryllidaceae; genus Allium; species Allium sativum. The sequence goes on along the minus strand of CM060916.1, from coordinate 214,310,134 downwards.
AAATATTGGGACTAGTGTAGATCAAATATCATCCCAACACCCGTGTGGGGTTTCATCCAACAATCAAATAACAAATTATTTGTGCACTTGGGCGATGTGTAAAAATTATCGACCCAATCACATAAACAAGTCAGATGACTTGTAAATGGAAGTGTGATACTCAGTCGGAATATACTAGCAATATATTTATCACATCAAACATTTCAACATCACAGACATATATTTCAATTCTTTTTATTGTGAACAAATGACAATAAAAATCTACTCTTTCACTTCAATTTTTTAAAAGTGACAAAAAATGCCTCTTTTATTCTAATTCTTTTAAAGTGACAAAAATGTCGAAATTTTGTCTAATTCCTTTCGGTGTACAAAACATGATAATTTTGTCAAATTCATTATAATGTACAAGATATGAGAATTTTGTCAAATTCAATTCTGATGTACAAAATATGATAATTTTGTCAAATCTTTTAAAGTAAACAAAAATATTATTTTTGTCTTCATTCTTTTAAAGTAAACAAAAATACTAACTTTACTTTAATCCTTTTTAATGATCAAAATGTACTCTTTCTTCTTTGTGAAAAAAATGTATTTTTGGTTTTAATTCTTATTAATGATCAAAAATGTAATCTTCCTTCATAATGACAAAAATGTATATTTTGGTTAAACTCTTTATTATGACCAAAAATAATTATTTTTTTGTTTCATTCCTTATAATTGATAAAATGTGTATTTTCACTTCATTCTTTTTAATGTGACAAAAGTGTCCATTCTAATTCATTCTTTTTAATGTATATAAAAATATACATTTTCTAGTTCATTCTTTTAATGTAAAACAAATGTTCATTTTGGTTTAATACTTTTTAATACACAAAAATATTCATTTTTGTTTAATCCTTTTTAATACACAAAAATATTCATTTTTGTTTAATCCTTTTTAATACACAAAAACATTCATTTTTGTTTAATCCTTTTTAATACACAAAAATATTCCTTTTTGTTTAATCCTTTTTAATACACAAAAATATTCATTTTTGTTTCACTAATCAAGTTTTGACAAAACAAGTTGTTTTATTTCACTAATCATGTTTTGACAAAATGTTATTCTTATATAATCCTTATTAAATGACAAAAATGTTGTAAAATCCTCATTAAGTGATAAAAATGTATGTTTTTGTCAAACTCCTTATTAAGTGACAAAAAATGTGATTTTTGTAAAACTCTTTATTAAGTGACAAAAATGTGATTTTTGTCAAACTCTTTTTTTTTAATATACAAAAATGTTCATTTTTGTCTAACTCTTTTCAATGTGTCAAAATGAATGGTTTTAACTCATTCGTTTTCAAAGTGATAAAAATGAATGAATTACTTCATTCTTTTCAAAGTGCCAAAATGTTTGGCTTTATCTCAATAACTATATTTCTAATCGAAATGTCATTTTTATTTTGCATAACACAATTCAAATAAAAATGTTGTTTTTATTTCCAAGGTACATTTGTGAGGAAATGTTGTTTTATTCCACTGTAACATTTATAAGAAAATGTTATTTTATTTCAAGGTAACATTCATTAGAAAATGTTATTTCATTTCAAAAATCATGTTTTGACAAAAGATGTTATTTCATTTATAATACCACAATTTATAAAAATGATATTTTTATTCCTTAACATTTATATAAAAAATATTATTTTAATTCTTTTGACAAAATGCTATTTTAATTCACTAATCATTCTTGACAAAAAAATGTTGATTTTATTCACTAGTCATATTTGACAAAATGTTGATTCTTTATTTATTAATCAAATTTGACAAAAATGTTGTTTCTTTATTCACTAATCAAATTTCTAATCAAAATGTCATTTATGTTTTACATAACAAACTTCAAATAAAAATGTTGTTTTTATTTTCATAGCAAATTTCAAATAAAAAATATCATTTTGATTTGCATAATCATATTTCAAGTAAAATTTTGTTTTATTTTTCTAACACAATTCTAATCAAGAATGTTATTTTGATTTCAATAAACATGTTTAACACAAATGATAGTTCTAATTTAACTAACATGTTTCTAAACAAAATGAACATTCCTAATGTATATCCATATCAAAAATTGTCATTTGTATTTTCAACATAATTGATCAAAAATGATACTCTTGTTTTGTTGATCATTCTATTTCGACAAAACACTAAAAATAATATTCCAATGTTAACATTACAGATCTAACAACATATGAGCATCGCAGATCAATCACAATAACATACATAATATCACAGATCGGTATTTAATAATCATACACACATGAAATTGAAATAATGACAGATAATTAAATTTTAATTATTTTAAAAGAAGAAATCTCATAGTGCTTTTATTCAGATTCAGTATTTGGTCAAAATTGAATTTGCTTAGAATCAGTTTTAGTCAGTTTAGGAGCGTAGATCTCGCCTCTACGATCGTGATGCTTCGAAAATCGTTGAATTCTTTTTCAGTTTGTAAAAGATACGATCGTTTGAAGATTTGATAATAATTAAATTAAATAATTAATTAAAATTCTTAATTACATTCATTAGCTAAACCGTGGCTGCTAATCCTCTTCTTCTTCTATCGCATACTGTAAAAACTTCGAACCCACTTCACCATCTTCAACCAATTCACGCCGCCACAACGCCAGACCGGAGCACCATCGAACATCACCCCAGTGTAGCCGCCGACCTCGCCTACCACCTCCGTGAACCATGGCCCATTCGATGCCCCTCCAGCGCTGGGACCTGCCGTGAAGTCAACGTGTTTGAGGGCGAAATCCAATCGAACCATTCCACTAAATTTAATCAAATCCGTATGGTTTCGAAGACCTTAGATTGCTCTTTCATCTTTGCTTTACAATCACTATCTAATTCATGGTTATTTAGGAACGATTTGGGGAAGAAAAAGGAACAATATTGGCCATTGAAGGAAGCATCTGGCGGCGGCAATGTGATAGAATTAGGGTTATACAGTATAGCGTATTTATACATGTATTTCTAATTTAATTTTTATTTATTTATTTCCAATAAATCTTGTTTAACGTTACGAACTCCGAATCGAACCCAACGAGTGTCGCCCCTAACTAATTACCCCCGTCCCGGACACAATGGAACATGTATCGTAACCCAGATCAGCTGTTACGATATGTTTTTCTTTAATTTAAAATATAAATCATTTAATTATTAAATTTGAACGTACATTTTAATTTACCGGGGCTACATACTACCTCTAAAAATTACAGAAAAATTATTTCTGGTTATGTTTTGACGATACGGTTCTAACAAGACTAATTTCGTCGAATTCTGAGACTGTTTGAAAAATGGCCTTTTTCTAGTCGATTAAATCTTACCCAAACTGACTAAACACCTTTTCCTCTGCCACACTCACATATTAATTCGAAAAATTATGAAAATTGAAATTTAGCAATAATTTGACATTCGGGTTCGAACAAAAGTGGTTTCGTCGAAAACCGTGGTCGTTTGAAAAATGACCATTTTTAAGGCTAATATATTATATTAAAATATATATAAATTCTATAGCAACTTTTCTAAATTTTAAACTAGACATAACTTACAAATTATAAAGTGAAATTTCAGTTTTTCAGATTCGTTAGAAAGATATGATTAAGCAGATTTAAATATTTCTTGTTTCACTCAATTCTGATTTAAAATGAATCCTGTACAGTCAGTCAAAGTTCAATTTCAAATTTTCAAACTGCAGCGCTGTTTTAAACTCCTTTTATAATTAAATTAAATTATTATATTTTAACTTCGATTAAAATAAAATTTTAGTCGTTATTATTTAAAATAAATTATTTTAAACATTGAAATCCATTAAAATTTCTAAAATAAAAAATTAAAATTGGCCCCAAAATTCCGGGTCATTACAAAATCCTTTCAAAATAAAAATATTTTATTTTATTATACTTTGGAAATATTTTCCAACTTCCCAGGATTTTAAATTCCACATTCTGGTTTGAATTCAATTTTAATTCATCTTATTTGTATATTAATTCATATACAAATTCTATTCGGTTATATATAACTATTCAATTTTTATAATCTTATTTGATTATGATAATAACAACCAACGCATCCATATATTATAATTTCAGAAATTATTTCTTTTATATCAAAATATAATTTTTTGGGTAAAACTATTTCATCTACCCATTTTTAAAACAATACTATGTCCAATCTTCTGTTCAAGTATTTACAAACCCTTATCGACATCGTGACGTCCCACGATTCGATCAGAATTCGTAAATCACTCAACAGACTAGCCAGTACAATATAAAACAATTTTTATATCAATTAACAAATACGCACTCTCGTATATATACACTCAACTCATTCTAGGGTACTACTGACCCAATCTCTAATGAGCACAACCCCACCAAAGCCTAGGTATTCGTTCAACCTAAGCTCTGATACCAACTGTAATGACCCTCAAATACGTACTATCTGAGTTGACTAATAACACCACACGTCCAACACAAATTGCACAGAAATGCGAATCATTATTAGAAAGAAGTTAGAGGATGAGAAATAGAAAGAAAGAAAGGTTAGAATAGAAGAAAACAAAGAAGACAAATCTCACAGCGAAACGAATAAAATATATTATATACATAACTTTTGAAATACAATTCAGTAACTTTATATACATACCATCATCAGAGCATAAAAGTTATTCCTGGAACAGTTATAAACACATGTTTCCAGATACAAACATGGTTCACAGCGGAATATGATAATCTATAGCTAACTGGTGAAGCCTCCTGCTTCCAGGTCTTCCAAGTGAATCTGGAAAAAAAATCCCGACTACTTGACTGCCCATACAAATTTGGGCACCCAAGAGTTTAGGGAAAACAAACAAAATAAACTCTGGGTTAGTCATGGGACTGGTGTAAGTAAACTCCAACCATTTGTTTAACTTTCAAAGACCTTTTGAAAGAAAGGATAATAGTAAGACCAGCCCACACATAAACAAGGTTGGTCCCTTACTATAACCCAAAACACTTTGATACAAAAATCCAGTGATATTATAATAGTGTCTAAATCAAATAAATAGAATCTAGTGGAACGCTTGCATCTCACGCTCCATATACATAGTATAAAATAAAAAACCGCTGGGTGCTTATTGGAGATTGGATTCCGACTATGACAAGGTATGGAACCACCTTCCGCTAGTGTATTTCTAGAGAGGAATACACTGGGTTCAACAAGAACATCTTGCATCCCAACCCGCACATGATCGCCACTCATTTCGATTGAGTGTATCGAATGTATATCACCAACGGTTGGGATCAGCAACCATTTCCCGAATGGGACAGCATCGAATAGAATAAGGAATTAAATGAATCTCTAGATAGGTGATAATACATCTAATGGGAGCGACCCACGTAGCCATGTTGCCTGCCCGATTTTTGTCATTTCCCAGTTGTTGAGGCATGAGGCTACGATTACTTTCAATTCATTGATAGCACAATCACTTTGAATGCCACATTGTCAGATCCGTTAAACACTAATTGATTTGCACAAATATTCTGGATGTTATGCTAAGGGAATAAACTCGTTGCTACCATATATATTTGTACAGATCAACATATTCGATCATTGAAAATACTTTGTCAGACATTCATCCATATACGTTCATTCTGGGATTGAATGAAACCGAAGGCACAATTTAGAAAAAGACCTTGCATTTTACTCCGTCTTTGATTATGTGAGAACCCGTTACTTCCCCATGAAGGAAAGAGCAGATACTTTGAGAACAACACACAAAAGAACGTAGACGGAAGAACATTTCATTGCTATTACAACAATTCCATCAGATACAAGAATATACAGAGTATAAATGAATAAATTACATTCGATAAATATCAGAGATTACAATAATTACATAGCAGCGGAAAATAATACAAAGCACAACTGAGGGTGATATACGGATACAGAGCTTTCCGGATATCATTCCAGCTGTAAACCAGGATCCTGTGAATATAAATCTGCAAAACCAAAACTACTAGCTGCCCGTGTCGAAAATAAGGGCACCCAGAGTTTAGGTTAAAACAATAAACTCCAGGTCAGTCATGTGACTGGTGTGAGAACTAAAACAGTTGTTTAAAACTTTACTTTAAAAGAGAGTAATTCAAGGAACCACGCCGTATAACACGAAACGGGTTTCCTCCCAAGAATACCAGTGCATAGAATAAACAACGCAATGCTTTTTCGAAAAATGAAGCTATTATAAGACCCAGGTCCCATCACACAATGCAACGCAAGCCGGAGGATAGGGTTTTCCCTTATAATAACCAAACATGCTTGGTACGTTTAAAATAAATCATTTGATACTATAATAAGTGTATAATGTCAAAACAATTTCAATCATAAATATCAATCATAGATGGCATGGGTACCATCTATCATGTCGCCATACTAGTTCTACAATTAAAACCGCAATACACGTATTGGAAATTGGATTTCCGTCATGAGTCGAGGCAAGGGGCAAGCTCCTCTCCGCTTCGAGACACTCTAGCAAATGCCTCGGGACTACACACTCTGGGTAACCCCTGGATCTTCAGGGTCGGTCCTCACTTACGTTAGAGGATTAATTATGCCTGAACACACGTTTCCTGGTCCTTGCAGACCTAAAATCGAGGCGCCTCATCCAACAACCACATAGGTGAAAAGTATATAAATGTCAGGGCTGGTAAGTCATTGACACCACCAAAGCTAGAAAGAAACGTCGTGCTCTCCCTGCAGTCCGTATCCCATTTTTGACTCATACCGAGGTGTGAGGCTCGCGAATTCACGTTATACACAAAGCTGCCACGTTGGCCGTGCTTTGATCATCAACCACAAGACTTTGCTTTTCAACAGAAGCCTTGATCCATGCAACTCAGCATGCCACACAGGCAATTCATGCCATGCGATTGATGTCCATCGATATACAACCTCTGAGCACGTACGTCTCAGAGAAGGGCGTTAAGCAAGAGAATAAATTCTCCGCCGCCAAACAGATGTATATTTAACAGAAATCAATCAACACAGAATAAAATCCAATGTCGGACACACAATCCATTTACAAGTTCGTTCTGGGTCTGAACGAAACCAGAGGCACTTTCCTCGCATATCCATCGATCTCCAAGTACGTCAGGATGACCACCAACTAATTCCCTCATCTTGGGTGTACATCCCAATCAAGATCATCTGTAATCACCCAAACGATGTGAAGACTTCCGGTCTTCAACCACCATCTTCATCTTCGACTTATCGTCGAATCGGTTATTCAGAATGGGTATAAACCCGGCCTTTCCGAACAACCCGCGTATATTAAAACAAATGTTACACAAACACAACATACACCTCATTCCAATTCAGCAGCTACTAACCATAAATCAACAAGAGAACAATTTCCCAAATATTAACCCCGAAGGCCGAAACCAACATCAGATCAATATCCAGGAAACCATTCTTCTCAACCAACCTACAGCTAGTTTTTGAATTTCATATTCTTAGGGAAAGGTTCCCATTAATTTTATCCAAGATAAATTCTTTAAAATTTATCCTTTAATCTTCCTTTGGATGTCATTTCAAACCAAATTATGGTTTTTCAAACTAGTCGAGATTAGCGAACCACACCGAAGTAATTATTTATTTTATTTCCCAATCCCAACCTATTCATCCCATGAAGCAAAACTGGTAATACTCCATATCTAACACCACGGTGTTATCGGTAAAATTAATAACCATTTCACGTTCAAATCTAATTAAAGATTTAACTATCGCTTTGGAGAAAAACTGGTGATACTCCATTCTCGCTCATTTTCTAAATTTGATAATTTAAATTATCAATTCACATTTCAATCTAATTGCGGATTCATTAAAACTCCTTTTACTGGGTTAAAGAACTAGTGTTATTTAAAACACAGTTCACGATAAACCCAAATCACATTTTATTTATTATCGGGTTAAAGAACAAGTGTTGTTTAATACACTGTTCACGATAAACCCACAAATCAATTCTATTTACAACCCATTTCAAATCCAATTTATTTATTTAAAAATAAATGGGTTTTAATTTTAGTTAAAAACTAGTTTATTTCGATAAAAATCTATTTTTATCTTTTCAAACATGGAGTTTTTCATCCCAATTTTTCCCAAATCATTTCTTATGATTTTACACAAATTATTACTATTTTTAATAATTTTATCAAGGCCCGTACAGTCGATTTCCATCAACGGCCATCGAACTGCACTTACAGCGACCTTTTCCAAATTTGATTTGGACATATCTCCAAATCCAACCGTTAGATTTCAAATTTCTAATATTCGTTAGAAAGCTCTTTTCGATATGAACCCAAAGGTTCCAGTTTTAGGAGAATCCGACGGTCGGATCTCCCGTAATGTCTGTTCGAAGTCAATGGTCGAAATTTACGAACTACCGTGGCGCGGCGCATTCTGTTCAGGCCATTATATATATAATATATATATTATATATATTTCGTCGATTTCTATTTAAAACGAATTTTATAAATAGTTTTAAATTCGTTTCAAAAACATTTCAACTTCCATTTCCAATTCAAATCAAAATTGAATTTTTCCTTATAAATTCGTTTTAAAATTCATTTGAATTCAATTCAATTTGAATTCAATTCAATTTGAATTCATTTCAAATTGATTTTACTTCTATTTCAATGCGTTTTCAATTCAATTTGAATTCAATTCATTTTCTATTCAAATCAAATTCAATTCGTTTTCCATTCAAATCAAATTCAATTCGTTTTATATTCAATAAAATTCGTTTTCTATTCAAATCAAAGTCAATTCGTTTTCTAATTAAATCAAATTCGTTTTCTATTCAAATCAAAGTCAATTCGTTTTCTAATTAAATCAAATTCGTTTTCCATTCGATTCAATTCAAATATAAAAACGAATGTAATCAATATAAATATCGTTCGCGTCAAAATAGCGCATCTAGAATCAACACGACTTTATATATTTCAATAATTCCGTTGTTCTATTCAATAAATGAATATTTATCCTATTCAATACGTGAATTTATATTTTTGTCAACACACGACTAATCTCAACGAATGAGTACTGTCCACGTGTGACTCTTTTTGTTATTTAATATATTTCATATGTGATAAAGATGTAAATTTTATTGTTAAAATATTTCGTTGAACACATAACTAATCTCAACGGATGAGTACAGTCAACACATGAACCTTTATTTTCTAATGATAAAGATGTAAATTTTATTGTTAAAATATTTCGTTCAACACATGACTAATCTCAACGGATGAGTACGGTCAACACATGAACCTTTATTTTCTAATGATAAAGATGTAAATTTTATTGTTAAAATATTTCGTTCAAAACATGACTAATCTCAACGGATGAGTACGGTCAACACATAAACCTTTATTTTCTAATGATAAAGATGTAAATTTTATTGTTAAAATATTTCGTTCAACACATGACTAATCTCAACGGATGAGTACGGTCAACACATGAACCTTTATTTTATAATGGTCTTTATTTTCTAAATTGGAATGAGGCCCAATCAATTACAATATAAAGTTAATTATATGGATTCCATACAACACATGTATATAATAGCAACGATAAATAATCAACCATCATCCAAAGTGCACAACACTGTATAAGCATCAAATATAGATATCTAACGCTTATAACAGCCTGTCGATCCATCGATCGACATACAACTAATTATTGGGATTAGTGTATGCCGTATTTTATCCCAATACCCGTGTGGGGTTTCAAATCAACAAACACAGATTTCATTTGTGCAGTTGGGCGATGTGTAAAATTTATCATCCCAATCCATCAGTCAAATCAGCGTATATAAACAAATTGGTCGATTTGTTTATAAATATTTATTTATTCACATTCACGTTAAAAATTATATTTTTAACGATAAAATATTTTTCTATATAAATATTTTATTTTATTTCAACACATGAATATATTTCATTATCTATTTCACATCAATTTCACAAACAAATTTCACAACACATCAATCAAACAAACAAGCCATCCATGGTCTGTGGATGACGGGTGTCGGGTGCTACTAAACACCGTCTGCATCCTAGTATATATATAACTAGAAAAGGAAATTTGAGTGAGAAGTTCTCACCGATAGCTATCCTAACTCCACGGCACTTCCTATGTAGAACATCTTCACCGTGCTCGCCTTTTGTCACTTTCGTTGCCCGTAGCCACTACATAAAAAAAATCGAATTTTTACTTCGCTATTCAATATATAAAAATCGAATTTTTATCTATATAAAATCTCAACTTAGATTTTAAACAAAATCACTTCTTTATATTGTTAATTCGCTACAACACATATAAAGGTCGTATTTTTATAATCTCTAGTTTGGAATCAAAAACATATTTTCTCTTCGCTCTTCAGATAATAAAGATCATATTTTTAATCTCTTACATTAATAAAAAATCTTATTTTTATGCTCTACACTATATAAAATTATATTTTTATCCTTCTCGTCTAATAAAAATTATATTTTTATTATCTTTCTTATACAAAAATTATTCTTCTATAATATAAAAGATTATATTTTTATAACTTCTATTTCATAAAAGTTATATTTCACATATGATAAAAATCATATTTTCATTTTCTCTAGCATATAAAAATCAAAATTTTATACTTTCTATAATATAAAAACATCGCCTTTTCAACTATAAAAATCACATTGTTAAGTTGTTGTTCATATGGTAAAAACCATATTTTTATATGAATAAAAATGATACCTTCATATAAATAAAAATCAAAACTTTCCTATAATAAAAATCAAATCTTTTCTATTTTAAAAATCAAATCTTTTCTATTTTAAAAATCAAATCTTTCCTCCGCTACTTATATATATATATATATATATATATATATATAAACAGATTTTCTATTGGTCAAATAACCTAAAATAAAACTGAAATAAAAATGAAATAAAACAGAATAAAATTTACCGATTATAGAAGGGGGGAGGGGTTCCTTTTGCTGCGTTCGGATTTGAGGGAGGCAGGGTCGGATTGGGGTTCGTAGAGGTGGCTGACGCGAGGCCAGAGGGAGAGGGTGCGGGTTCGGTCGGGGAGAAAGGGAGAGGAGGAAGAAGAGAAGAGGGGGGGCTCGCGGTGGTATCGATCGATTGGGGGGGGTGGGCTTCTTCGCGTCAGGAAGGAACAGGGGAGGAGGAGGAAGAAGAGGAGGCTGCGGCAGGTGGTTGGGCCCCACCTGGGCGGCGGCGACGAGCAGGGGGGGGGGGCGACGAGTTCTTTCCCCCCATCTTCCTCTTTCTATTTTTTTTTGAAATGATTTTCTAATCGGGGGGGGGGGCCTGAGTATAATAGGGGAGAGGGTTTTAATTTTTAATTATTTTATTTTTCACCAAAAAGCAACTTTTATTTTCGACCTCAAAACGAGGCCCACCGCCTGTCGTCCATAACTAATTACCCTCATTCCGAACACAATGGGATATGTATCGTAGGCTGATTCGATCGTTACAATCAGTTTCCGTTAAAATCAACATATAACTCTATATATTGAATTTGAATGCGCATTTCAATTTACTGGGGTTACATACTAACTCGAAAAATTCCAAAAAAATATTTCCTAGCTTCGTATTGACGATACGGTCCTAACAAAACTAATTTCGTCGAATTCTGAGACCGTTGGAAAAATGGCCATTTTCCAGTCGATTCAAATCAACTAAAACTGGTCAAACACGTTTTCCTTTGCCACGCTCACATATTGATTTGAAAAATTATGAAATTTGGAATCTAACAATAATTTGACATCACAGATCCAACAAAAGTGGTTTCGTCGAAATCCGATGTCGTTTGCAAAATTCCCATTTTTAAGGGCCTGAATTCCATAGCGACTATTCAGAATTTTCAACTGGACATATCTTTTGATTCCCACTATGAAATTTTGATTTTTCGGATTCGTTGGAAAGATATCCTCAAATAGATCCTATTATTTTTGGTTTCAATAAAATCCGGTTTATTTTGCACCCGGTACATTCAATTGAAGTTTGAAATCGAATCATCGAACTACCGCGCCATTTTCAATTCTATTTATAATTATATATAATTATTTATATTCTAACGACGACGTATATAAAATATACGTTCTAATTATATTAAAAATAAATTTCTCGTCGATATTATTTAAAATAATTCATTTTAAGTATTAAAAATTCGCTAAAATTGCCAAAATAAAAATTTTAAACTGGCCCATATTTTCAGGTTATTACATTCTCCCCCACTTAAAACTTTTCATCCCCGAAAAGGAACAAAGTCAAAAGTGGTTTGATCAATCAACTCTACGTTCGATCTGGCTTCCATTCTCCAACTTTTCAGTTTCTGAGAATTTCCAAATTCTTCAAAAATTTGGCTAACACCCTAAATTTTCGAAAAATTTCGCCATAACCTCCCCTGCACCGGGAGCCACGGGAAAATCCCGAAATTGCCATACAGGCCTTCTGATCTCAAAAAGAAAAAGAAAAATCCAAGCGGCTAGCCAATCGGCTCATAAAATCATCATCACCCAAACAAAACAGTAAATTATAGTAAACATATACCTATTTGTCGGGCAAACAAATTTTATTCTCTGCTCTAGCCTCCTTGCTATGACCTGTTCAATGTAAGTATATGTATATGCAAGCAAATGAGACCAATTTTCAATATAATTCAATATTTGATTCAATTAGGCTAAATGGTTCAAAATTGTCAAACAAATAAACAAACAACACAAACATCAATCAATTAGTGAATTAACGTTTCAAATTCATAATTTTGATATATATACTGAAATCATGTTTTTGATGCCAATTCACAACAATGTGTTCTAGCTATATAAGTTTTGGTTCTCACACCAGTCTAATGGAAATATATAGATATCTCACCTTCGAAACACGAATATAAATACTGATGATGCACGTGCTATCATCAGTACCATCTCCGGGCGACTAGAGTGTGATTCTATATCTATCTAATATATTAAAACTTCGAATATACGTTCATGACGCGTATATGCAAAATCTTTATATATTGGATTGTCCAAATCAATACAAATAAAATATTCAAATACGTATAAAACGATTTAAATTTTCAAAAAAAAATTGTTTTCAATTGGAAAATATACTCTTCACACTCGTTCTAGGATACTACTGATTCTATCTCTAACGAGTCATTCTAGTTGGATATTACTAATCCAATATCTGATGAACTCTTTCGTATGGTCCTAATGTGTCTTGTTCTCGAGCTCTGTAAACCAAAGCTCTGATACCAAGTGTGAGAACCCGTTACTTCCCCGTGAAGGAAAGAGCGGATACTTTGAGAACAACACACAAAAGAACGCAGACGGAAGAACATTTCATTGCTATTACAACAATTCCATCAGATACAAGAATATATAGAGTATAAATGAATAAATTACATTCGATAAATATCAGAGATTACAATAATTACATAGCAGCGGAAAATAATACAAAGCACAACTGAGGGTGATATACGGATACAGAGCTTTCCGGATATCATTCCAGCTGTAAACCAGGATCCTGTGAATATAAATCTGCAAAACCCAAACTACTAGCTCCCCGTGTCAAAAATAAGGGCACCCAGAGTTTAGGTTAAAACAATAAACTCCAGGTCAGTCATGTGACTGGTGTGAGAACTAAAACAGTTATTTAAAACTTTACTTTAAAATAGAGTAGTTCAAGGAACCACGCCGTATAACACGGAACGGGTTTCCTCCCAAGAATACCAGTGCATAGAATATACAACGCAATGCTTTTTCGAAAAATGAAGCTATTATAAGACCCAGGTCCCATCACACAATGCAACGCAAGCCGGAGGATAGGGTTTTCCCTTATAATAACCAAACATGCTTGGTACGTTTAAAATAAATCATTTGATACTATAATAAGTGTATAATGTCAAAACAATTTCAATCATAAATATCAATCATAGACGGCATGGGTACCATCTATCATGTCGCCATACTAGTTCTACAATTAAAACCGCAATACACGTATTGGAAATTGGATTTCCGTCATGAGTCGAGGCAAGGGGCAAGCTCCTCTCCGCTTCGAGACACTCTAGCAAATGCCTCGGGACTACACACTCTGGGTAACCCCTGGATCTTCAGGGTCGGTCCTCACTTATGTTAGAGGATTAATTATGCCTGAACACACGTTTCCCGGTCCTTACAGACCTAAAATCGAGGCGCCTCATCCAACAACCACATAGGTGAAAAGTATATAAATGTCAGGGCTGGTAAGTCACTGACACCACCAAAGCTAGAAAGAAACGCCGTGCTCTCCCTGCAGTCTGTATCCCGTTTATGACTCATACCGAGGTGTGAGGCTCGCGAATTCACATTATACACAAAGCTGCCACGTAGGCCGTGCTTTGATCGTCAACCACAAGACTTTGCTTTTCAACAGAAGCCTTGATCCATGCAACTCAGCATGCCACATAGGCAATTCATGCCATGCGATTGATGTCCATCGATATACAACCTCTGAGCTCGTACGTCTCAGAGAAGGGTGTTAAGCAAGAGAATAAATTCTCCGCCACCAAACAAATGTATATTTAACAGAAATCAATCAACACAGAATAAAATCCAATGTCGGACACACAATCCATTTACAAGTTCGTTCCGGGTCTGAACGAAACCGGAGGCACTTTCCTTGCATATCCATCGATCTCCAAGTATGTCTGGACGACCACCAACTGATTCCCTCATCTTGGGTGTACAGCCCAATCAAGATCATCAGTAATCACCCAAACGATGTGAAGACTTCCGGTCTTCAACCACCGTCTTCATCTTCGACTTATCGTCGAATCGGTTATTCAGAATGGGTATAAACCCGGCCTTTCCGAACAACCCGCGTATATTAAAACAAATGTTACACAAACACAACATACGCCTCATTCCAATTCAGCAGCTACTAACCGTAAATCAACAAGAGAACAATTTCCCAAATATTAACCCCGAAGGCCGAAACCAACATCAGATCAATATCCAGGAAACCATTCTTCTTAACTAACCTACAGCTAGTTTCTGAATTTCATATTCTTAGGGAAAGGTTCCCATTAATTTTATCCAAGATAAATTCTTTAAAATTTATCCTTTAATCTTCCTTTGGATGTCATTTCAAACCAAATTATGGTTTTTCAAACTAGTCGAGATTAACGAACCACACCGAAGTAATTATTTATTTTATTTCCCAATCCCAACCTATTCATCCCATGAAGCAAAACTGGTAATACTCCATATCTAACACCACGGTGTTATCGGTAAAATTAATCACCATTTCACGTTCAAATATTATTAAAAATTTAACTATTGCTTTGGAGCAAAACTGGTGATACTCCATTCTCGCTCATTTTCTAAATTTGATAATTTAAATTATCAATTCACATTTCAATCTAATTGCGGATTCATTAAAACTCCTTTTACTGGGTTAAAGAACTAGTGTTATTTAAAACACAGTTCAAGATAAACCCAAATCACATTTTATTTATTATCGGGTTAAAGAACAAGTGTTGTTTAATACACTGTTCACGATAAACCCACAAATCAATTCTATTTACAACCCATTTCAAATCCAATTTATTTATTTAAAAATAAATGGGTTTTAATTTTAGTTCAAAACTAGCTTATTTCGATAAAAATCTATTTTTATCTTTTCAAACATGGAGTTTTTCATCCCAATTTTTCCCAAATCATTTCTTATGATTCTACACAAATAATTACTATTTTTAATAATTTTATCAAGGCCCGTACAGTCAATTTCCATCAACGGCCATCGAACTGCACTTACAACGACCTTTTCCAAATTTGATTTGGACGTATCTCCAAATCCAACCGTTAGATTTCAAATTTCTAATATTCGTTAGAAAGCTCTTTTCGATACGAACCCAACGGTTCTTGTTTTAGGAGAATCCGACGGTCGGATCTCCCGTAATGTCTGTTCGAAGTCAATGGTCGAAATTTACGAACTGCCGCTGTGCGGCGCGTTCTAATCAGGCCATTATATATATAATATATATATATTATATATATTTCGTCGATTTCTATTTAAAACGAATTTTATAAATAGTTTTAAATTCGTTTCAAAAACATTTCAACTTCCATTTCCAATTCAAATCAAAATTGAATTTTTCCTTATAAGTTCGTTTTAAAATTCATTTGAATTCAATTCAAATTTCAATTCAGTTTGAATTCATTTCAAATTGATTTTACTTTTATTTCAATTCGTTTTCAATTCAATTTGAATTCAATTCGTTTTCCATTCAAATCAAATTCAATTCGTTTTATATTCAATTAAATTCGTTTTCTATTCAAATCAAAGTCAATTCGTTTTCTAATTAAATCAAATTCGTTTTCTATTCAAATCAAAGTCAATTCATTTCCTAATTAAATCAAATTTGTTTTCCATTCGATTCAATTCAAATATAAAAACGAATATAACCGATATAAATATCGTTCGCGTCAAAATAGCGCATCTCTAATCAACACGACTTTATATATTTCAATAATTCCGTTATTCTATTCAATAAATGAATATTTATCCTATTCAATACGTGAATTTATATTTTTGTCAACACACGACTAATCTCAACGAATGAGTACTGTCCACGTGTGACTCTTTTTGTTATTTAATATATTTCATATATGATAAAGATGCAAATTTTATTGTTAAAATATTTCGTTCAACACATGACTAATCTCAACGGATGAGTACAGTCAACACATGAACCTTTATTTTCTAATGATAAAGATGTAAATTTTATTGTTAAAATATTTCGTTCAACACATGACTAATCTCAACGGATGAGTACGGTCAACACATGAACCTTTATTTTCTAATGATAAAGATGTAAATTTTATTGTTAAAATATTTCGTTCAACACATGACTAATCTCAACGGATGAGTACGGTCAACACATAAACCTTTATTTTCTATTGATAAAGATGTAAATTTTATTGTTAAAATATATCGTTCAACACATGACTAATCTCAACGGATGAGTACGGTCAACACATGAACCTTTATTTTATAATGGTCTTTATTTTCTAAATTGGAATGAGGCCCAATCAATTACCATATAAAGTTAATTATATGGATTCCATACAACACATGTATATAATAGCAACGCTAAATAATCAACCATCATCCAAAGTGCACAACACTGTATAAGCATCAAATATAGATATCTAACGCTTATAACAGCCTGTCGATCCATCGATCGACATACAACTAATTATTGGGATTAGTGTATGCCGTATTTTATCCCAATACCCGTGTGGGGTTTCAAATCAACAAACACAGATTTCATTTGTGCAGTTGGGCGATGTGTAAAATTTATCATCCCAATCCATCAGTCAAATCAGTGTATATAAACAAATTGGTCGATTTGTTTATAAATATTTATTTATTCACATTCACGTTAAAAATTATATTTTTAACGATAAAATATTTTTCTATATAAATATTTTATTTTATTTCAACACATGAATATATTTCATTATCTATTTCACATCAATTTCACAAACAAATTTCACAACACATCAATCAAACAAACAAGCCATCCATGGTCTGTGGATGACGGGTGTCGGGTGCTACTAAACACCGTCTGCATCCTAGTATATATATAACTAGAAAAGGAAATTTGAGTGAGAAGTTCTCACTGATAGCTATCCTAACTCCACGGCACTTCCTATGTAGAACATCTTCACCGTGCTCGCCTTTTGTCACTTTCGTTGCCCGTAGCCACTACATAAAAAAAAAATCGAATTTTTACTTCGCTATTCAATATATAAAAATCGAATTTTTATCTATATAAAATCTCAACTTAGATTTTAAACAAAATCACTTCTTTATATTGTTAATTCGCTACAACACATATAAAGGTCGTATTTTTATAATCTCTAGTTTGGAATCAAAAACATATTTTCTCTTCGCTCTTCAGATAATAAAGATCATATTTTTAATCTCTTACATTAATAAAAATCTTATTTTTATGCTCTACACTATATAAAATTATATTTTTATCCTTCTCGTCTAATAAAAATTATATTTTTATTATCTTTCTTATACAAAAATTATTCTTCTACAGTATAAAAGATTATATTTTTATAACTTCTATTTCATAAAAGTTATATTTCACATATGATAAAAATCATATTTTCATTTTCTCTAGCATATAAAAATCAAATTTTTATACTTTCTATAATATAAAAACATCGCCTTTTCAACTATAAAAATCACATTGTTAAGTTGTTGTTCATATGGTAAAAACCATATTTTTATATGAATAAAAATGATACCTTCATATAAATAAAAATCAAGACTTTCCTATAATAAAAATCAAATCTTTTCTATTTTAAAAATCAAATCTTTTCTATTTTAAAAATCAAATCTTTCCTCCGCTACTTATATATATATATATATAAACAGATTTTCTATTGGTCAAATAACCTAAAATAAAAATGAAATAAAACAGAATAAAATTTACAGATTATAAAGGGGGGAGGGGTTCCTTTTGCTGCGTTCGGATTTGAGGGAGGCGGGGTCGGATTGGGGTTCGTGGAGGTGGCTGACGCGAGGCTAGAGGGAGAGGGTGCGGGTTCGGTCGGGGAGAAAGGAAGAGGAGGAAGAAGAGAAGAGGGGGGGAGGGGCGGTAGCACAGGGGGGCTCGCGGTGGTATCGATCGATTTGGGGGGGGGCTTCTTCGCGTCAGGAAGGAACAGGGGAGGAGGAGGAAGAAGAGGAGGCGGCGGCAGGTGGTTGGGCCCCACCTGGGCGGCGGCGACGAGCGAGGGGGGGAGCGGCGGCGAGTTCTCCCCCCCCCCCGTCTTCCTCTTTCTATTTTTTTTTTGAAATGATTTTCTAATCGGGGGGGGGCTGAGTATAATAGGGGAGAGGGTTTTAATTTTTAATTATTTTATTTTTCACCAAAAAGCAACTTTTATTTTTGACCTCAAAACGAGGCCCACCGCCTGTCGTCCATAGCTAATTACCCCCATTCCGAACACAATGGGATATGTATCGTAGGCTGATTCGATCATTACAATCAATTTCCGTTAAAATCAACATATAACTCTATATATTGAATTTGAACGCGCATTTCAATTTACTGGGATCACATACTAACTCGAAAAATTCCAGAAAAATATTTCCTAGCTTCTTATTGACGATACGGTCCTAACAAAACTAATTTCGTCGAATTCCGAGACCGTTGAAAAAATGGCTATTTTCCAGTCGATTAAAATCAACTAAAACAGGTCAAACACGTTTTTCTTTGCCACGCTCACATATTGATTCGAAAAATTATGAAATTTGGAATCTAACAATAATTTGACATCACGGATCCAACAAAAGTGGTTTCATCGAAATCCGATGTCTATTGCAAAATTCCCATTTTTAAGGGCCTGAATTCCATAGCGACTATTCAGAATTTTCAACTGGACATATCTTTTGATTCCCGCTATGAAATTTTGATTTTTCGGATTCGTTGGAAAGATATCCTCAAATAGATCCTATAATTTTTGGTTTCACTAAAATCCAATTTATTTTGCACCCGGTACATTCAATTGAAGTTTGAAATCGAATTATCGAACTACCGCGCCATTTTCAATTCTATTTATAATTATATATAATTATTTATATTCTAACGACGACGTATATAAAATATACGTTTTGATTATATTAAAAATAAATTTCTCGTCGATATTATTTAAAATAATTCATTTTAAGTATTAAAAATTCGCTAAAATTGCCAAAATAAATTTTTTAAACTGGCCTAGATTTTCGGGTTATTACAGATTATCTTCATATAATCTGATTCGCAACGCTACTGCCAATATGGAGTGGTTCACGGATAATAATCCAACTGGTCTATCCATATTGACAACGATATTGGCAAACACTTCGATAGTCGGTTCTTTAACCATCGAAGAGAAATAAACAAACATCCATTCATCCATAACATCAATTAATCACTGGGCCTGTTAATTAATATTTCATTAATTAATTCACTTCTTTATTTCTCTATCAATATTTGTTAACCAAATAATTTCGATAATCATCTTGGCCTCTTACGCTATTCGGAAAACATTTCCATATATCGCCTTCTATTATTTTCTATAGTTAGAAAATATATTCTATTTGTAATTGAAAATAATTTCAACCACTTATCTCTTTCCCGACTACTCTAATTATACTCAGGAAATATTTACTTTTATATTTCCAAAATTTCCACCACTTGGGTTAAAACGAATGTTGTGTAAAACATCGTTACAACAACCCAAAATATTTTATTCAACTAACTCTTATTCATACCCTTCTCTTCGAGACTGGATCTTGCTATTTATCAATTAAAAATGAAATCAATCAAGTTGGGGTAAAATTACCTCTCAGACCTTGACTGAAAACATCATTAACTTCAAAACAGACAAAACCACTTACCTTGCATAATCAACCCATACAAACAAATTATTCATTTTTAAACGTATATATGTTTCTCTTACTATTACTAGCATATCAATTTCCTTTTTGGTTATAATATTCTATTTTTTAATTCATTCTTTATCGAATTTTGTATATATCCATACATTTATTTCTAACTATCAAATTTTTCTTAAAAATATTCTAACTCCTTAAATTCCCGGATAATTTCGCCATAATCCCCTTTGTACCGGGAGCATCGGGATATTTCAAATAGCCTCCCATGGCCCTCACCAATCCAAAAGACAAAGAAAAAGCCAAGCGGCATGCCGATACGGCGCATAAAATCTCATATATGAATTTAAACATGTACCTTTTTATCGGGCACATAAATTAAAATCTTCATATACTTCATCCCGTACCTGTCTAACACATGCTCACCTGTTTCCAATTCAATTCAACACTATCCAATTGTTTGAATTCAGTTTCGCTCATTTATTCTTTAATTAGCTATTTTTCCTATTTCACTTCTTTATTTGAACATAACATGTTCAATCAAAATATTTAACCTGCTCATAACCAAATTGAATTTCAATTTCAATTCTAGTTTCCTTTTCGATTTTGAATATAAATTTTCAAATCAAATTCACTTATTTAAAGCCCAATATCAATTCAAAATCTCAATAACTAATTACTATTCGAATTGGTTAATTCTATTCAATAATCAAAAATCTGATTTCTGTTTCAAAAATCAATTCATTACTCCACCTGAGTTCACATATAATTTACAACTCAAAATCTGAAATTTTCTAAATAGAAATTCGGATTTTATTCGATTAAAATCTTTTTATAAAATTAAATAAACCGTTATGGTTTTTAAATGGTTATGGCGCTGTTTTTCTGAAAATTTGATTTTGATATAACTCAAAACCTATTCAACGAAATCTAGATTTTTCTCCTGCATTAGAAAACTATTATCAAATCGGTCCTGACGTTTCTTGTTTCAAAGGATTCCAACTTAAATTGAGTTCTTACTCAATTGAAGTTCGAAACGACATTTTACAAACTCAATTGAAGTTCGAAATGACAATTTACGAACTGCCGCGCTGCGGTGAGTTCGTTTTAATTATATTTATAAATATAAACGTTTAAACTTCGTCTGTAATAAATTCAACTCCATTCTGATATATTTTTAATATATATCAAATCCAATTTTTCAATTCAACATAATATTTTTGATCTTCTAAAATTGACGAGTTTCCCGATCTCAGAAATAAATTTATTTATACTTCAATCTTCTATATTCAAATTCTATTTCAAATTGAATTTCCTATATTCAAATTCCATTATCAATCTCCATTTGAATTTCAATATATTTTCAAACTTCATTTGGATTTATATATTCAAATCAATTTCAATTCTATTTGAATTCTATATTCAAATTCCCATTTCAATTCTATTTGAATCTTATATTCAAATTCCATTTTAACTCTTTAAATTCTATATTCAAAGACTATTTCAAATTCTATTTGAATTCTATTTTGAAATTCTATTTCAAGTTCTATTTAAAATTTCTATATTAAATTTCCATTTGTATTTCTATATTCAAATTCTATATTTGAATTCCGTCATATTCAAATTCTATATTTGAATTCCATTTGAATTTCTATATTCAAACTCCATTTGAATTTATACTTGAATTTCTATATTCAATTTCTATTTTAATTTTCCTTTATATTCATTCTTAAACAAGTCTCGATTTCAATTTCTTTTGAAATCGATATTTCTACTTTTGGAAAATGGATTTCCCCTTTCAATTTCACACTTGTATTTTTATTTCTGAATTATCTAATGATAATTCTTTTCACTTAATTTATAACTTCGTTTATAAATGAACTATTTATAAACTTCGTTTATAAAGGAACTACTTGTTTTATTTTTAGAACAAGTTTATATTTCAAATCTATTTAAAAATTCAAATTCTATTTTAGAAAAATAGAATTTTCCTTTTTAACTCTAGAAATTTCCTTTTTCGATATTTCTAAAATATCAACATTTAAGACCCAGTGATATTTCAAACAATCAAACAACCAATTAAATTTGACAGGTTTTCTAACACATCATATATGACAGTATAGGTGCAAACAAACAAACAAACAGATAATATATTTTTGTGGAATCCAGGCTGAACCCTTCAACCTGTTTTTCCTACATCCACAGACGTTAGTCAACATAAATAATACCCATCCTGCTTCGAGGCAGGATATTGTGGTATGAAGGTCATCCACTAATGTATATTTGTGGGACGCATAGGGAAATCATCCGCTATGAAACTGCGGGCATCCGCTAATGATACTGCGGGAATCAATCCAACCATCAACCCAGTATATATATATATATAATAGTCAACCCTAAATAACTAATATATTTAAAGCCACCAGAAAAAAAATCCAAATAAGCCACAACAATTATTTTTAACGACATAAAAATAATTCTAAATAAAGAGGTGAGTGAGATTTACTCACCGAGATTTTTATAGTGGTATTTCCAATATATTTTCATTGCATAAGCGACAACATCACGAATTCCACATGACCATCCTGTTTGCTTTAATCTGATATTGTATGAACCAGCTATTACGAATAAAAATAATATAAGGATTAATTTACCACTTACTTTACTAATTATCTCATCAACAAATTAAACAAGGATTTAATTAATACCTTAAGGGTTTTCTTTTACTTTCCACTTCAAAACAATTTCAACAACTCTTTTCCAAGCTTGAGATTTGTATATTTTTATTTCGAACCTCCTATATACAAACATTATTTAACTAACGATTTGTTTTCAAGTTAACATATATAAAAAGGTTGTAAATAAATTGATTATTATTAGATTACCTTGTTTTTATTTCCCTTGTGAACTATTCGAACTGTCATCATCACAAATCAACGTTTCCCCCATAGTAAACTGCGACGTACTCCACATACGCAGATCAGCAAGAAGAATGCGATACTATTTCCACCATAGTTCACGACATTCCATGTTCGAAAACCCTTATCACCCAGAGTCTGCTTGCCACCATCGTTTTCCCTTTTCAATGCCCCTATGCCTCGGAATCCGCCACCGAGCTGAGCACGAACGGAACCCCCAAACTCCACCTTAAGCTCGATCCCCTCAACATAAACAAACCGACACTTCCCCAGCAACTGCCATCGCGATTTTAAAACCTCGGTTCCAGATCGACTTCGAGCTTCGTACCTTCACGGATTTTGAATCACTTTTTTTTTCGATTTCTAATGGAATTGAAGTTCGCGATTTTGAAAGCGGCTGACTTCAGAAAGAAAAGACGAGAGAGGAAGCATTTTGATTTTTTTGGTTTGCAGAAGAAATGAAGTAAGAGGAGGTGCGTGCGATTTAAACTTAAGCTTCTGATCCTTTGATTTTGTAGAAGAGGATTTCGGTTTGCCCGAGAAACAAAGGAAGTGCGGATTTGATTTTCAAGTGGAGAGGAAATGATTTTAATGCCTGCGAATGAGGGAATCTGGAAAGGTGCTTGCGATTTTATAGAAGAAGGAGGGGGACAGGAAGTACACAGCAGATCTTTGTATTTATTTTGAAAAGATTTTCTAATTAATTTGGTTTGATTTGATTTTGATTCGATATAAAGAGATCTTTTATTCTTTTTAAACAAATGTCGATTTGATTTCGATCCTATCCATAATCAAATATCTTGGGGTTCACAATTAAAAATCGTGAACTGCTATTTAGCGTATCGACCGTCGTTCCAATGTAATAACGGTGTTTTGAGCTTAAAATAATATATTCTGAACTTAAGTTTTAATGTATATATAAAATAACCATTTTAAATCAATATAATATAATTTAAATTCAAACGAATAAATTCTTTGATAATAAATTATTATTATTATCGTTTAAATTCATATAAATCATTTTGACTCCATTTCAAATTAAAGTACTTAAGATCCTCGTATTACGATAATTATATCAATAATTCAATATAAAAATCGATTTATATTATCAGCTCAATATTTAAAATAATATTAAATTTTCAAAATAAATCGACCAGAAAATCTGGGTCGTTAAAATTGATGTGTTGTGAAATTTTATTGTGTGATGTGGAATGAATAAAATATTTTATAGTTGAAAATATGTTTTTAACGTGTATATAAAATAAATATTTATAAACAAATCGGACGGTTTGTTTATGTACACCCCTTTGACTTATATTGATTGGGACGATAAATTTTACATATCGCTCAATTGCACAAATAAAAATCTGTGTTTGTTGATTTAAAACCCACCACGGGTGTTGGGATGATATTTGGCGTACACTGGTCCCAATAATTAGCTGTATGTCAATTGATTGATTGACAGGCTGTTATAAGCGTTAAATATTTATATTTGATGCTTATGTAGTGTAGAATGCACTTTGAATGATGATTGATTATTTATTGTTGCTATTATATACACGTGTTGTAGGGAATCCATATAATTAACATTATATGGTAATTGATTGGGCCTCATTCCAAGTTGGAAAATATATATTCATGTGTTGAATAAAAGAAAATTCATGTGTTGAATAAAATATATATTCATGTGTTGAATAAAAGAAAATTCATGTGTTGAATAGAATATATATTCATGTGTTGAATAAAAGAAAATTCATGTGTTGAATAAAATATATATTCATGTGTTGGATAAAGTATATATTCATGTGTTGAAGAAAATATTAATTTTTTGAATAGAATAACGATGTTATTGAAATATATCAAGCCGTGTTGATTAGATATGCGCCATTGTGACGTGAACGATATCTATATCAATTTTATTCATTTTTATAATGAATATCGAAAAGGAATTGATTTCAAAATATGATATTTTGAAAATACTATCATTTATATATTGATTATATGAAATATTCAATTTTGATTTGAAATTGAATATGAAGTTGAAATCGTTTTGAAAACGAGTTTAAAACGAGTTATAAAATACGTTTTAAATGGAAATCGAAGAAATATATATAATATATATTATATATATAATGGCCTGAAAAGAACGCGCCGCGTTGCGGCAGTTCGCGAATTTTGACTATTGACTTCGAATGGACATTACGGGAGATCCGACCGTCGGATTCTCCTAAAACCAGAACCATTGAGTTCGTATCGAGAAGAGCTTTCTAATGAAAATTAGAGATTTGAAATCTAACGGTTGGATTTGGAATTATGTCCAAATAAAATTTGGAAAAGGTCGTTGTAAGTACAGTTCGATGGTCGTTGATGGAAATCGACTGTACGGGCCTTAATAAAATTATTAAAAATAGCAATAATTTGTGTAAAATCATAAGAAATGATTTGGAAAGAATTGGGATGAAAATTCCATATTTGAAAAGATAAAAATAGATTTTTATCGAAGTGAACTAGTTTTGAACTAGAATTATTATCCATTTATTTTTGAGATAAATAAATTGGGTTTGAAAGGGTTTTAAAAGTAACCAGAATTTCCAATAATTGAATTGGAAGGGATTTGAATCAAAATTGTCTTTGGAATATTTCAATGTGGATTTTGTGATTATACAGATATTGTTATGGAAATTTGAAAGATATATTTATATCGTTATTTCCAATACGATATTTGTTGGTCGTAGAATTTGACATTGATTATAAGCCGATATATTTTCTGTTCAAAGCCTCGTATTTAATATCAAATGGGATTTGGGTTTGTCGTGAATGGTGTCTTCATTAACACTGTTCTTAAACCTAGTTGAGAAAAGATTAAGTCTTTTTATTTAGATTTAATGAAGTATACCAATTAAATGGTATTTAATTGGAATTGAATTTAAATTGATTTTTGGGTTTATTGTGAATGGTGTTTTAAATAACACTTGTTCTTTAACCCGATAATTAATGGAATGTGAATGGGGTTTATCGTGAACTTTGTTTTAACGACATTCGTTCTTTAACCCAATTTACAGTGAAATGTTATTTGGAATTTATAAATATTTTGTTAAGATTTAAAGGAGATTTTCTGAAGTAAAGTTTTCCAGTTTAATAAAATAGATTGGAATGGAATGGAATTCGATTTGGTAATAATCGAAGTGAATTTCTGTGGAGGAAGACAACTAATATATCTGGAATTTAAAAGGCTTTGCCGTTATTCCATTTATATTATTAGTCGGATATGGAAGTTTATATCAATTATATATATCGATTTGTTTTCCATGAAGATTCCATTGTAAATGGAATGTGATTTTGGGTTTATGGTGAACCGTGTTTTAAATAAGATTGGTTCTTTAACCCAGTTAAAGACAGAATATGATTTCCCAAGTTAAATAATCATTAATATTGATTTTTGGGAAGATTAAAACCAAGTGGAGTTTTAATGAATCGTTAATTAGATTGAAATGATCGAGAATGGAGTATAACCAGTTTTGCTCTAGGCGATAGTTAAATCTTTAATTAGATTTGAACGTGAAATGGTAATTAAATTTACCGATAACACCGTGGTGTTTGATATGAAGTATGACCAGTTTTACTTCATGGGATGAATAGGTTGGGGTTGGGAAATTTAACAAGTGATTACTTCGGTAAGGTTCGCTAATCCCGACTAGTTTGGATAAACCATAACTTGGTTTGAATTGATATTCAAAAGAAGACTAAAGAATAAATTTAAAGAATTTTCTTTGATAAAATTAATGGGAACCTTTCCCAAAGTATAAGAATATTTGAGTAAAATAATATTCTGAATTGGAATGAGGCGTATGTTGTGTTTGTGTAACACTTGTTTATTATATACGCGAGTTATTGAGAAAGACGGGTTTATCCCATTCTGAATAGCTGATTCGACGATGTGTCGAGGATGAAGACGATGGTAGAAGACCGGAGGTCTTCATATCATTTGGATAATTACCGATGATCTTAATTGGGCTGTACACCTAAGAGGAGGGAATCAGTTGGTGATCGTCCAGACATACTTGGAGATCGATGGATATGCGAGGTAAAAGGTGCCTCTGGTTTCGTTTAGACCTAGAACGGACTTGTAAATGGACTGTGTGTCTGACATTAGATATCATTCTGTGTGATATGGATATCGGCTAAATGGAGTGGTTTGCCTGTGTGGCATGCTAAGATGCAAATGATTAAGGCTTCTGTTGAAAAGCAGAGTCTTGTGGCTGATAATCAAAGCACGGCCTTTGTGGCATAGCTTTGTGTAGCGTTAATTCGCGAGCCTTGCACCCCGGTTGTAAACCAGAAACGGTAGAGGACATCAGGGAGGGCATGCGTTTCTTTCTAGCTAGGATGGTGTCAGTGACCTACCAGCCCTGACATTTATATTATTTTCACCTGTGTGGTTGTTGGATTGCGAGGCGCCTCGGATATATCGTTGACTATGTGGA
Organism: Allium sativum; assembly: GCA_030737875.1. Lineage (NCBI taxonomy): Eukaryota > Viridiplantae > Streptophyta > Magnoliopsida > Asparagales > Amaryllidaceae > Allium > Allium sativum. The sequence goes on along the minus strand of CM060916.1, from coordinate 214,282,192 downwards.
GCCGATGGAGTCATTTGGCTCATTTACGCCCCAAAGGGCGGGGAAACGCAGTGTTCAGGCATTATAATCCACATCAGTGGACCGACCCTGACGATCCATAGGGCAATTGCGGCTGTTCCTGAGACACGGGCTAGTGCGTCTCGAATTCGGTGAGGACGATCCCTTGCCTCGGTTCACAGATGGAAATCCAACTTCCAATACGTGACTTTGCGGTTTTGATTGTAGAACCTATATATGGCGACATAGTGGTATGAGACACTTATGCTGTCTATGATTGATACTTATGATTGAAATTGTTTTGACGCTATACACTTATAGTAATAATGAATGATGAAATTTAGCATATCAAGCATTCTTTGGCTATTATAAGGTAAACATCCTATCCTCCGGCTTGTGTTGCATTGTGTGATGGGACCTGGGTCTTATAATAGCTTCATTTTTTTATTTAGCATTGCGATGTTGTTTTACTCACTGGTATCCTTGGGAGGAAACCCGTTTCGTGTTATACGGCGTGGTTCCTGGATTTACCTAATTTTAAAATAAAGATTAATAACTGTTTTAGTCCTCACACCAGTCACATGACTGACCTGGAGTTTATTGTTTTAACCTAAACTCTGGGTGCCCTTATTTTCGACACGGGCAGCTAGTAGTTTTGTTTTTGCAGATTTATATTCACAGGATCCTGATTTACAGCTGAAGCGGTATTCAGAATGCTCTGTATCCATGTATTGTTTTCAGTTGTGCTTTGTATTGTTTTTCCGCTGCGATGTATTTAAATGTAATTTAAATCTCTGATATTTTCTGTGTAATATTTATTCATACTCTGTTATATTCTTGTATTCTGATGGAATTGTTGTAATTAACAATGAAATGTTCTTTTGTTTGTGTTCTGATGTAGCTTGTCCTCAAAGCAATCTGGGCTTTTCTAACCGGGGAAGTTCTGGTCGTTTCAGCTTGGTATCAGAGCTCAGGTTTACAAAGCTCGAGAACAAGACATGTTAGAACTAAACGAAAGAATTCATCAGAGATTGGATTAGTAATATCCAATAAGAATGACTCATTAGAGATGGGATCAGTAGTATCCTAGAACGAGTGTGAAGAGTATATTTTTAAAATGAAAACGATTTTTGTTTTGAAAATTTAAACCTTATTCAACGTATTTGAATATTTATTTGTATTGAATTTGGAATATTAGTATATAAAGATTTTCCGTATACGTCTGATCCACGTATATTCGAAGTTTTAATAAACTGGATAGATATAGAATCACACTTTAGTCGCCCGGAGATAATTCAGGTAATGCGGCCGCATTATCAGTATTTGTGTTCGAGTTTCGAAAGGTGTGATATCTATATATTTCCATTAGACTGGTGTGAGAACCATAACTAGATAGGGCTATTTGAGACAACCCCAAACCCCATACTGACGGAGGCACGGGTAATCCGTGGAATATAACACAGAAACAAATAACAGCAGAACAGAATTAAATAAATATACCAAATAATGAACAATAGAATATACTGGATTAAAGTAATCATCAGAGTTACACAGTATACCGGATCTTACTTAGTACAATTACAGTTCAGCTATACATAAATGTCTACAGCGGAAAACAAACAAAATATGTACAATAGGAGCTGAACAACATAAAAAGAGATAAATGATAGAATCCATCTCTAGCTCCAGCTATCCAGATAAAGCCTGCTAAACCTGAATACAAGATTGCCCACGTAGAAAAAGGGGCACCCGAGTTTGAAAGTGAAACAAATTACGAGTCAGTCATGGGACCGGTGTGAGAAATCTACTCAACACATTTAATATATGGCTAATCACAGGACCACGCCACTTTCGTGGAACGGGTTTACTCCATTGGATTGCCAGTGCTTTAAAACAAATCATTATGTTAATCATCGCAATGCTTTTTTATAAAAATGAAACCATTATAAGACTCAGTTCCCATCACACAATGCAACGCAAACCGGAGGATAGAGTTTTTACCTTATAACGGCCAAAATATGCTTGATACGAATAAAACAAAAGCATTTGATATTATTGCTAGTGTTTATATGTTTTTAAAACAATTTCAAATCATAACTATCAATCATAGACGACATTAATGCCCCATACCACTATGTCGCCATATATAGGTATAAAATCAAAACCGCACAGTCACGTATTTGGAAGTTGGATTTCCGTCATGAACCAAGGCAAAAGATAGTCCTTACCGAATTAGAGACGCTCTAGCCCGTGTCTCAGGACCCAGACACAGGTGGGCCCTTGGATCGTCAGGGCCGGTCCACCGATGTGGATTAAAATGCCTGAACAATGCGTTTCTCCGCCCTATGGGGCGTAAATGAGCCAACGAATGACTCCATCGGACCCGGATCGTCCGATCTAACCGAGGCGCCTCGCAATAGCAACAACCACACAGGTGAAATGTATATAAATGTCAGGGCTGGTAGGTCACTGACACCACCCTAGCTAGAAAGAAACGCATGCCCTCCCTGAGGTCCTTCTCCCGTTTCTGGTTCATATTGGGGTGTGAGGCTCGTGAATTCACATTATACACAAAGCTACGCCACACAGGCGGTGCTTTGATCATCACCACAAGACTTTGCTTTTCAACAGAAGCCCCGATCATTTGCCACTTAGGCATGCCACACTAGCAATTCATGCCATGCGACTGATGTCCATCGATATACAACCTCTGAGCTCATGTGTTTCAGAGAAGGGCGTTAAGCAAAAGAATAAATTCTCCGCCGCCAAACAGATGTATATTTAACATAGATCAATCAACATAGAATAAAATCCAATGTCAGACACACAGTCCATTTACAGGTTCGTTCTGGGTCTGAACGAACCCGGAGGCACTAAATACCTCGCAAACCCATCGATCACCACGTACGTCTGGACGATCACCACTCATTATCCATATTTCGGGATGCCTCCCAATCAGGACCTCGGTTACCACCCAAACGAGGTGAAGATCTCCGGTCTTCGACCACCGTCTTCGTCTTCGACTTTCAATCGTCGGTCAATTGTTTGAAATGAGAATTAACTCGGCCTTTTCAAATAATTCACGTATATTTAGAATTTCAAATCAATTTATTTCAATGGTTAAATCATTCGACAACACCAATTTTGTTCTTTAATGTAATTTTCACACCAAACACATTCAACCATCAAATACCACATAAATCGAGCAAATTCAGTTTATTTCCATTCCATATCGTTTATGATATTTTATAACGATTTACCGCTATTTTTATTTATTTTAAAATAGCCAATTTATTCAAAACGACGCTTCGGGCCATAACGCGGCCGTGGCGCTGTTTTTCTTCAGATTTGATTTACACATATCTGAAAATCTAACCGTTGGATTTTCACACAATTTACATCATTAGAAAGATCTTTTCAAAACGAATCCAACGGTTCCAGTTTCGGGAAAATCCGACGGTTGGATCTCCCGGTACAATCGTTTGAAGTTTCGATTTCAAAATACGAACTGCAGTGTCGTTATTCGATTAAATAAAATTATATATATATATAATCAATTCTGGCGCTGTTTTTCTTCAGATTTGAATTAAACATTCCAGACAATCCAACCGTTGGATTTTTACAAAGTTGGAGCCGTTGGAAAGATATTTCCAAGGCGAACCCAACGGTTGCGGTTTCGGGAAAATCCAATGGTCGGATTTCCCACACTAGTTGTTTGAAATCACGGTTTCAAAACACGAACTGCACGGCCACGTTTCGTTTTAATTTTATTTATATTTATATATTTATATAAATATAGTTCATTCAACAATTTCAACATCGTTTTCACTTCAAATATTTCACTAACGCCTTTAAATTTTGGAAAATTTCGCCTTAACCTCATTTGTATGGGAGGGGCTGGGAAAATTCCCAAATAGCCACACGGGCGTCTCATGTCAAAAAGAAAAAGAAAAAGCCAAGCGGCTAGCCAATAGGCTCATAAAATCATCACCCAAACAAAACAGTAAATGTGTACCTATTTGTCGAGCACAAAATTTTATTCCTCTTCTCTAGCCCCTTTACTATAAACTGTTCAATAAATATGCACGTACATATATACAATTTTTATCACTTATCATTTTCCATTCTACTTCATATTTGATTTACTTTGGTTTAAAAACACCATTCATTTTAATGTTGCATGCATAGGCTAAAATCATATCATTAGCTAATTAATGTATATTTCAACTCATGCATATTTTATTTGAACAAGTGGCTATTTTTAACACTTCACATTTCAAAGATGATAATTCTGGCGAACTAAAACACATTTCAACACATGACTATTTTCTTTAGTTCCTTTGCATGTTGAAAATAATATTTCTTCACAAATATTTATTTCAACTTCCGCATATCTTTAGCATATCACATAGATGATAAAAATGATATTTATATCATTTAAAATATTTATTCGACAAATAGATGTTTTCAACACTTCATAGTTTCAATAAAAATGTAATTTTTATTGTTCGATCTTTTTATTCAACACATGAACCTTTCCACTACACACACTTCTCAACACATGAGCATTTCCACACATGGATATTTTTTTTATGTTGTTCATATAAGAAAGATAGAATTTTTGTTGTTGAAACTATTTATATATAAGGCGAATATTTTACATACTTCATATATATTATAAAAAATGTGATTTTTATTGTTTAGACACTTCATTCATTCACAAATGAATTTAATTTTCACACATCACTTTTCAACACATGAACATTTTCACACATGGATATAGTTTCAACATATGACTTTAATTTCAACGCATGAAAATAATTTCAACATATGAAAATTATTCTAACACATAAAGATTATTCAAAATTTCAGCAGCATAACGGCAGGGTAGTAAAAACCGGCACCGTCCCTAGTACGGCTCCTCGCTCTACCTTAAAACCTCGCGGTTTTTGACAATGGGGATTCATGCATCTAATTCGCACGCAGGCGACATGTTTTATTTTTATTTCCACAAATATTTCCAATTCATTTCAATCACCAATGGGTATTTTTCAACCACAATCAACCAATATCAACCACAAACAATCACAATCAACCATTCGCTATCAATCAATTTTCACACCAATTACAATCAATAAATATCGTCCATGGTTTATGGACGAGGGGCGTATATATATATATATATATATATATATAGCAACTCACTTCTATTTCAACACATATATAAATTTTACAACGCATATATAGCTTATACATCGAACACACAACTTATACAACGCTTATACATGAGGTGTACAACGCTTATATAACTCATACATCGACTATATAATTTATACATCGTCGTTTTCCATATCGTTTATAAATTAGAAATCTCACATTGGGTTCCACTCCACCAAAAATAGTAGAAGGCTCAGAAAAATATGCGGTCTCTTCTATAATGTAGAAGACGTCCTCACGGTCCCAGTGTCTCTTGTTTCACTGAATTTCAACCACATGGCAAAAAGATATAATTTTTACAAGTTTGCAACACTTTAAAGTGTAAAAATAGTTGAAAATAAACTAAGCCGTATACCTTGTTTTGATGCTCAAAACTAGGTTTGAGTTTTTCTCGAAATACGCGCCACTTCAGGATGATCATCCAACGCAGCGTTGAAGAGCTTCGAATCACCTTCCCGGCGCCGGTGATCTCGTGCAGTTCGGTGGTGGGACCAGGCCGTGGCGGCGGTGGAAAGTGGCCAACTTCAGAGAGCCGCTGCGCACGATTTACGGGGAGATAGGGGTTGAGGCTGGTATGGATTTGAAGAGGAGGCGAAGGGCTTTCGAGGGAGGGTGGTGGCGCATCCTATCGTGGACTGTGGCGATCGGAATCGGAGGAGGAAGTTTCGAAGGCTTTTCCACCTTCAGATCTGCCGGGGAGAGAGAGTGTCCGTTTTTTTTTAATTTAAATTCTGATTGGTCGGTAGATTTTATAAGGGGTTTTCTGACGCGACCACCAATCCAAACCCAACGACTGTCGTCCCTAGCATTTTACCCCCATTCCGAACACAATGGGATATGTTTCGAAGGCCCATTCGAATGTTTCAGTCAGTTTTCCTTCAAATTAAAATATAAAGCATTCAATATTTAATTTGAACGTACATTTTAATTTGCCAGGGCCACAAACTGATTCTAAAAATTCCAGAAAAATAAATCTAGTTATGTTTTGACGATACGGTCCCAACAAAACTAGTTTCATCGAATTCTGAGACCGTTTGCAAAAAGGCCCATTTCTGGTCGATCCAATTTAACTGTAATTGATCAAAACACGTTTTCCTTTGCCACGCTCACATACTAGCTTCAAAAATTATGAAATTTGAAACCTAGCAATAACTTCACATCCCGGATCCAACAAAAGTGGTTTCGTCGAATTCCGAGGTCGTATGCAAAATGGCCAATTTTACGGGCTATATAAATTCCATAGCGACCTTTCTGAAAATTCATTTGGCCACAACTTTTGCTTTCCGCTATGAAAATTCGATTTTTCAGATTCGTTAGAAAGGTATTCACTAACAGATTTAAATATTTTTGGTTTCACTCAAATCCGTTTTGTTTTGCACCCGGTACAGTCCGACAAAGTTTGAATTCAAATTTTGAAACTGCAACGCCATTTCAGGCCTTGTTTATAATTATAATTAATTATACTCGTTTTCAATTGTCGATTCCACTCACCTTTCATCTATATTATTTTAAATATTTAAAATCCATTATTTTAGCAAATTTAAAAAATTTAAATTGGTTCAGATTTTCTGGGTCGTTACACTATTGTTGTGATTTGGCACCAAAAACATGATTTTCTGTATAAGTATCAAAGTTATGAATTTTAAAAGCTAATCAACTAATTTATTGATGGTTGTGTTGTTTGATTATTGATTTGATATTTTTAACCGTTTGCACCAAATTGAATCAAATATTGAGCTGTATTGAAAATTGTTTGAAAATGCATGCATGTACATATATATGTGTGAACAGGTCATAGTAAGGAGGCTAGAGCAGAAGAATAAAATTGTTTTCACGACAAATAGGTACATGTTTATTGTATTTCTTGGGGATTTGATGATTTTATGAGCTGATTGGCTAGCCGCTTGGCTTTTTCTTTTTCTTTTGGATTGGTCAGGGCCATGAGAGGCTAATTGAAATATCCCGAAGCTCCTGGTGCTGGGGGTTATGGCGAAATTTTTCGAAAATCTAGGGTGTTAGCCAAATTTTTGAAAAATTTGAAAGGTTCTTAGAAACTGAAAGGTTGAAGAACTTAGGCCATAATGAAAATAATGGAAGTTGACTTGATATGTAAAACGACTTTTAGCTTCGTTCCTTTTCAGGGACGAAAAGTTTTAAGTGGGGGAGATTGTAATAACCCGGAAATCTAAGCCAATTTAAAAAATTTATTTAGGCAATTTTAGTGAATTTTGAATATTTAAAATGAATTATTTTAAATAATGATGGCGAGAAATTTATTTTGAATAGAGTTAGAACGTATATATTTATTTGAATCATCGTTAGAATATAAATATTTATTTTTATTTATAAAAGGAATTAAAAATGGCGCGGTAGTTCGAAAATTTGATTTTAAAGTTCAAATGAATATACAGGATTAAAAATAAATCGAATTTTGGCGAAACCAAAAATATTAGAATCTATTTGAAAATATCTTACCAACGAATCTGAAATTTGAAATTTCATAGCCGGAATAAAAAGTTATGCCTAGTTGAAAATTCAGAATAGTCGCTGTGGAATTCTGGCCCTTAAAAATAGCCATTTTGCAAACGACCTCTGTTTTCGACGGAACCACTTTTGTTGGAGCCGGAATGTCAAATTATTGCTAGATTCCAAAAATCGTAATTTTTCGAATTAATACGTGAGCGTGGCGAAGGAAAACGTGTTTTAATAGTTTCAGTCAATTTTGATCGACCAGAAAATGACCATTTTTCAAATGGTCTCAGAATTTGATGAAATTTGTTTTGTTAGGACCGTATCGTCAATACAAAGCTATAAATAATTTTCTGGAATTTTTCGAGTCAGTATGTGGCCCCCGGTAAGTTTAAATGTGCGTTCAAATTGAATATATATTGATTTATATTTTAATTTGAAGAAAAACTGCTCGAAACGACAAAATTGGCTTACGATACGTATCCCATTGTGTTCGGAATGGGGGTAGTTAGCTAGGGACGACGATCATTGAGTTTGATTTGGGGTCCGAACGAGAAAGTGACTTTTTGGAGATATAAATTAAATAATTATTTAAATATATATAATACCCTCCGTTTATTTCCTTCGGTCAACGCTCCCTTATCTCTCCTTCCCTTTCCCGTCTTCGTTCATTTACAGATCAAGATAAAAAAAGAAAAAATGAAAGAAGGAGGATCGAACCCCGTCGCACTTCAGCTTCCGTCCATCCCACCACTGGCCGACGCCCCAGCTCCGCCGCCCCTCCGGTGAACTCCACCGCCCCTCCGGTGAACTCCACCGCCGCTGTTCTCCCTTCTTAGCCCCTCTTCTTTCTCCAAAAACCTCCGTAGTCCCAAAACCCACCCCCACGCCCACCGGACCGTCGCTCCACCCCACACCACCGCCACTGGAAGGCAGCCGCCACCTGAACCCAAACCCCCTTGCCTCCGCGCCAACCACCAGACCCAGGCAACCCTCCTCCACCTGAAAACAAAGTGAGTTTTTAATTTAATTCGGATGTATTGGTAAAAAAATCAGTTTATTTATTTAAATATCAGGGTTTTATAGATGAGGATTTTTATGTAAAGGTGCGATTTTTATATATTAGAAGAAGTGATTTTTTTTTTACTTATATGAACGCCATACGAAAGTTATGATTTTGATTAACATAAAGTTATGATTTTTAATTAGAAAAAGATTTCATTTTTAACATGAAAAATGGGATTTTTAATTAGAGAAGGATGAGATTTTTAGTTAGAAAAAGGTTTGATTTTTATGGTATGAACAACATTATAAAAATATGATTTTTATAATATAGATAGCAATATAAAAATGAGATTTTTATATATGTAATGAAGAGATATAAAAATAGAATTTTTATATGTGTAGAAAAATAAAAATATGATCTTTATTACATGAACACCGTTATAAAAATAGAATTTTTATCTATATAGTAGCAGTATAAAAATGTGATTTTTATCCATGTAGCGTAGTTATAAAAATGTGATTTTTATATACATAGCAACAATATAAAGATGCGATTTTTATATGTAGTGGATACGGACAACGAAAGTGACAAGAGGCAAGCACGGCGAAGATTTTCTACATATGAAGAGTCACGACGTTTGGTTTAGCTTCTAGGTGAGAACTCCTCACTTTTATTTTAATTTCTAGTTTGAAATATATACTAGGATGCAGACGGTGCTTAGTAGCACCCGATACCCGTCATCCACAGACCATGAATGACTTTGTTTGTTTGATTGATGTGTTGTGAAATTTTATTGTGTGATGTGGAATGAATAAAATATTTTATAGTTAAAAATATGATTTTTAACGTGTATATAAAATAAATATTTATAAACAAATCAGACGGTTTGTTTATGTACACCCCTTTGACTGATATTGATTGGGACGATAAATTTTACACATGGCCCAACTGCACAAATAAAAATCTATATTTGTTGATTTGAAATCCCACACGGGTGTTGGGATGATATTTGGTGTACACTGGTCCCAATAATTAGTTGTATGTCAATCGATTGAATGACAGGCTGTTATAAGCATTAAATATTTATATTTGATGCTTATGCAGTGTAAAATGCACTCTGGATGATGGTTGGTTATTTATCGTCGCTATTATATACATGTGTTATAGGGAATCCATATAATTAACATTATATGGTAATTGATTGGGCCTCATTCCAAGTTAGAAAATATATATTCATGTGTTGAATAAAAGAAAATTCATGTGTTGAATAAAATATAAATTCATGTGTTAAATAAAAGAAAATTCATGTGTTGAATAAAATATATATTCATGTGTTGAATAAAAGAAAATTCATGTGTTGAATAAAGTATATATTCATGTGCTGAAGAAAATATTCATTTGTTGAATAGAATAACGAAGTTATTGAAATATACCAAGCCGTGTTGATTAGATATGCGCCATTTTGATGTGAACGATATCTATATCGATTTTATTCATTTTTATAATGAATATCGAAAAGGAATTGATTTCAAAATATAATATTTTGAAAATACTATCATTTATATATCGATGACATGGAATATTCAATTTTGATTTAAAATTGAATATGAAGTTGAAATCGTTTTGAAAACGAGTTTAAAACGAGTTATAAAATACGTTTTAAAAGGAAATCGATGAAATATATATATTATATTATATATATATAATGGCCTGAATAGAACCAGCCGCGCTGAGGTAGTTCACGAATTTCGACCATTGACTTCTAATGGACATTACGGGAGTTCCGACCGTTGGATTCTCCTAAAACCAGAATCGTTGGGATCGTATCGAAAAGTGCTTTCTGAAAAATATTAGAGATTTGAAATCTAATGGTTGGATTTGGAATTATGTCCAAATCAAATTTGGAAAAGGTCGTTGTAAGTGCAGTTCGATGGTCATTGATGGAAATCGACTGTACGGGCCTTGATAAAATTATTAAAAATAGCAATAATTTGTGTAAAATCATAAGAAATGATTTGGAAAGAATTGGGATGAAAAATTCCATATTTGAAAAGAAAAAAATAGATTTTTATCGAAATGAACTAGTTTTGAACTAGAATTATAATCCATTTATTTTTTAGATAAATAAATTGAATTTGAAAGGGCTTTAAAAGTAACCAGAATTTCTAATAATTGAATTAGAAGGGATTTGAATCGAAATTGTCCTTGGAATATTTCGATGTTGGATTTTGTGATTATAAAGATATTGTTATGGAAATTTGAAAGATATATTTATATCGTTATTTCCAATACGATATATGTTGGTCGTAGAATTTGATATTGAATATAAGCCGATATATTTTCTATTCAGAGCCTCGTATTTAATATCAAATGGGATTTGGGTTTGTCGTGAATGGTGTCTTCATTAACACTGTTCTTAAACCCAGTTGAGAAAAAGATTAAATTTTTTTATTTAGATTTAATGAAGTATACCAATTAAATGGTATTTAATTGGAATTGAATTTAAATTGATTTTTGGGTTTATCGTGAATGGTGTTTTAGATAACACTTGTTCTTTAACCCGATAATTAATGGAATGTGAATGGGGTTTATCGTGAACTGTGTTTTAACGACATTCGTTCTTTAACCCGATTTACAGTGAAATGTGATTTGGAATTTATAAATCTTTTGTTAAGATTTAAAGGAGATTTTCCAAAGTAAAGTTTTCCAATTTAATAAAATAGATTGGAATGGAATGGAATTCGATTTGGTAATAATCGAAGTGAATTTCTGTGGAGGAAGACAAATAATATATATGGAATTTAAAAGGCTTAGCCGTTATTCCATTTATATTATTAGTCGGATATGGAAGTTTATATCGAATATATATATTGATTTGTTTTCCATGAAGACTCCATTGTAAATGGAATGTGATTTGGGGTTTATCGTGAACCGTGTTTTAAATGACATTGGTTCTTTAACCCAGTTAAAGACAGAATATGATTTCCCAAGTTAAATAATCATTAATATTGATTTTTGGGAAGATTAAAATCAAGTGGAGTTTTAATGAATCTTTAATTAGATTGAAATGATCGAGAATGGAGTATCACCAGTTTTGCTCCAGGCGATAGTTAAATCTTTAATTAGATTTGAACGTGAAATGGTAATTGAATTTATCGATAACACTGTGGTGTTAGATATGAAGTATGACCAGTTTTACTTCATGGGATGAATAGGTTGGGGTTGGAAAATTTAACAAGTGATTACTTCGGTAAGGTCCGCTAATCCTGACTAGTTTGGATAAACCATAACTTGGTTTGAATTGATATTCAAAAGAAGATTAAAGAATAAATTTAAAGAATTTATCTTTGATAAAATTAATGGGAACCTTTCCAAAAGTATAAGAAAATTTGATTAAAAGATTATTCTGAATTGGAATAATGCGTATGTTGTGTTTGGGTAACACTTGTTTATTATATACACGAGTTATTCAGAAAGACCGGGTTTATCCCATTCTGAATAGCTGATTCGACGATGTGTCAAGGATGAAAACGGTGGTAGAAAACCGGAGGTCTTCACATCGTTTGGATAATTACTGATGATATTGATTGGGCTGTACACCCAAGAGGATGGAATCAGTTAGTGATCGTCCAGACGTACTTGGGGATCGATGGATATGCGAGGTACAAGGTGCCTCCGGTTTCTTTCAGACCCAGAACGGACTTGTAAATGGACTGTGTGTCTGACATTAGATATCATTATGTGTGATATGGATATCGGCTAAATGGAGTGGTTTGCCTGTGTGGCACGCTAAGATGCAAATGATTAAGGCTTCTGTTGAAAAGCAGAGTCTTGTGGTTGATGATCGAAGCACGGCCTTTGTGGCATAGCTTTGTGTAGCGTTAATTCGCGAGCATCGCACCCTGGTTGTAAACCAGAAACGGTAGAGGACATCAGGGAGGGTATGCGTTTCTTTCTAGCTAGGGTGGTGTCAGTGACCTACCAGCCCTGACATTTATATTATTTTCACCTGTGTGGTTGTTGGATTGCGAGGCGCCTCGGATATATCGGTGACTATGTGGAGCCGATGGAGTCATTTGGCTTATTTACGCCCCAAAGGGCGGGGAAACGCAGTGTTCAGGCATTATAATCCACATCGATGGACCGACCCTGACGATCCACGGGGTAGTTGCGGCTGTTCCTGAGACACGGGCTAGAGCGTCTCCAATTAGGTGAGGACGATCCCTTGCCTCGGTTCACAGATGGAAATCCAACTTCCAATATGTGACTTTGCGGTTTTGATTGTAGAACCTATATATGGCGACATAGTGGTATAGGGCACTTATGCTGTCTATGATTGATACTTATGACTGAAATTGTTTTGACACTATACGCTTATAGTAATAATAAAAGATGAAATTTAGCGTATCAAGCATTCTTTGGCTATTATAAGGTAAAAACCCTATCCTCCAGCTTGTGTTGCATTGTGTGATGGGATCTGGGTCTTATAATAGCTTCATTTTTATTTTTGCATTGCGCTGTTGTTTTATGCACTGGTATCCTTGGGAGGAAACTCGTTCGTGTTATACGGCGTGGTCCCTTGATTTAGCTAACTTTAAAATAAAGATTAATAACTGTTTTAGTTCTCACACCAGTCACATGACTGAGCTGGAGTTTATTATTTTAACCTAAACTCTGGGTGCCCTTATTTTCGACACGGGCAGCTAGTATTTTTGGTTTTGCAGATTTATATTCATAGAATCCTAATTTATAGCTGAAGCGGTATTCAGAAAGCTCTGTATCCGTGTATTGTTTTCAATTGTGCTTTGTATTGTTTCTCCGCTGCGATGTATTTAAATGTAATTTAAATCTATGATATTTTCTACGTAATATTTATTCATACTCTGTTATATTCTTGTATTCTGTTGGAATTGTTGTAATTAACAATGAAATGTTCTTCTGTTTGTGTTCTGATGTGGCTTGTCCTCAAAACAAACCGGGCTTTCCTTATCGGGGAAGTTTGGGTCGTTTCAATTTTGTTCCGATGCGACGTGAGAATCTGATCATGTATTGGTTTTTCTTCTTCTTCTATTCTAATATTTCTTTCTTTCTTATCTCACCTTCTAACTTCTTTCTATTGGCATCTGGGTTTTCAGTGCATTTTGGGTTGAACTTGTATTGTTTTGGTCAACCAGAAATTTAGGTCCTCACACCAAGCTGAAGGAAGCTGAGACAAAGGTAACCCTTGCCGAGGGAAATGCAAATATTTCTTTAAAGTCTGCTGAGAAGACTAGTGCACAACTTGCGTAAGCCCAGAAAGAGTTGGATGAGAGTGCCAAGACCATGATTGGATTTTTTGCTTAGGTGATTCGACATCGAGATATTGCATGATCAAAGACTACCCCACTACTATGGTATATGTATGGGATCAAGTGGCCAAGTGGGAGAAACAGGAGCTTAAGGTGGATTCTATTGATGAGCACAAGCTCATAGAGAAATATTTAAAGGGTAAGGAAACAACACGCTTGACCGAAGGGCATAAACTCATCGCTGCTGCTGTGGAAGAGGAGAGGCGTCAACTTAAAGGAAAGAATACCATTGAAACTCGATCTTCATCCGCTACTATTAGGATTGCTGAGTGAGAGGAGTACGATCCTGAACATCCAGGGCTCCCTCAAGCATCTCTCTTATCCCCGATTGTTGAAACAACCTTAGAGACCCCCGCTGCTCACGTAGAAAAGTCGTTAGAAGGTATCTCCACCTTTTCTCTTGAATTCATTAAGGCTATTTCAACTTTCCATCACATCGTTGGACAAACAGTTGAGGGACTTGCATTTTCTCCTGAGTTAATAACTGTTACTTCTCGCTCTGTAGGTGTGGAAACAGCCGAGAAAACCAATAAGCAATTAGAAGAAGCTATTGAGGCAAGGTCTGCTGAAAAGGTTGTGGAGAAGGAAGAAGAAATCCTTGAAAAAGCTCTCATGTCGTCCCATACTGAGACTCCCAAGGATGGAGACATGATAGAGGCTTTGATAGAAGATGACCGTGACGATGGAAATGAGGGAGATAATGATGTTATGGTGACTAGAGGCTCGGAGAAGACCGATGATATGACTTTGGTTGAAATGAAGGCCACGAGAGATGCGCAGTTAAAAGCCAAAGCGAAAAGAGAAGATCCTCTTAATGGTGACCCACTCCAGGCCATTTCTCCTCAGTTGAGATTAATCGTTAAGCTTCCCACGAGGTTAATTACCAGGAGTTTAAGTCAATAAACTCCAACTGATCCGAATGTGCCCCCGGTTGACAAAAGTAGGAAGAAGTGCATTCTCACTGAGGCTGAGAAAGAAGAGAAAGCTAAACTCAAAGCCGCAGAGAAATCCAAGATCTCGCCAAAGAAGTCCAAGGACTCCCCAAGCCTAAGTAAACATAGTTTGATCTTATTTATTTTCTTTTCCACTGGCCCGCTATTGTCGTAGTGAGTGCGGCCCTCGCGTCTTTTAATTAGCTTCCTTGTACAATACTTCATCTATGTGAATAAAGTAATTTCTTTTTAGTGACTCATTCTCCTGTGCTATTGTGCATTTGTACGTTTGTCATTTGTTCTGAGCAAACGCAAACACTAGTGAAAAATAGTCAGTTATATCATAAACCGAAAAAAAGAAACAGTCCTGTCAGGGATCCCTGCAAACAATAATACAGGTAATATCACAATGTTAACCTTAACATATATGTGTATGCTCCCAATCAATCTCGAATAAAGTGCCTGGCCAGGGCTTGTTCGAGATTGATTAGGTTCAACATCGGACTACCCCAGTCCTTTAGTGGGGCCAAGGTCCTTTTTCGTTGGCACTAGTTCTTAGTGCCTTTATACTCTCCTGTCGCATGGTCAGGTTAGAGTGGATTTAAGGCAGCCTCTTATCGTGGTGCACCTTCATGCCTTAGGGACGTCATCTTCCCATCCTTTATACTCTCTCCCGAATCATGAGAGTTAGAGTTTGGGACGTCATATTCCCGTCCTTTTAATTCTGTTGCGCAAACGGTCATATCGTTTGCTTCGGCTTCTCTCCTCACATAATTCTTTAAGGTAGAGTCTCACCTGTTAGACACACGAAAAATTCAATTTAGATTCAATGTTTCATACTCAGATCACGAAATCACAGGTTATATATAAAAGATGTATGCAGGAAAAGTAAATCACGCACAGTATTTTTACAGTGGTTTAGCCAAATCGCAGCCTATGTCCACTTTATAATCTTTTGTTTATGTCAACAAGACTTTTCTAGGTAAGTCGTTCCTTTTTACATGGTTTATGAAACAAAATAAAACTACACAAATCTAAATCAGGTACTGCCATAAGTGTTGGGCATTCCAAGCTCTGGGAATCTCTTCACCATCCGCGGTCGTTAACTTGAAAGCTCCTGTATCAAGCTTCCGTTGGATAGTATATTGTCCTTCCTACCTCATATCCTGATGAAACGGTGGAGGGAAGGCACATTTAAGAACAAAGTCTCCAGATTCAAAGGTCCGAGGATGAACCTTCCTGTCATAGTAACATGCCACTTGACGCCTGTGCCTCGAGGCGCACAGATCCGGTTCATCTCTCTTCTCTTCGACCATATCCAGGGATTCAAGGAGAAGTGATCTGTTTATCATTGGATCATAGTACGTTGTTTTATGGGAGGGAATTTTCAATTCCGCTGGAATAACTGCTTCCGATCCAAAAGATAGTGAAAAAGGGGTATGACCCGTTGTCGTCTCGTAGGTCATTCGGTAAGCCCATAATGTTAGTGGTAGTTCGTCGACCCACACTGCCTTTTCTTGCTCCAATCGCTTCTTCAGTATGGACTTAATAATCTTGTTTATTGCCTTGACTTGTCCATTTGATTGCAGGTGAGCTACTACGGTGTATCTTTTGCCAATATTGTATTTTTGACAAAAATCTCTGAATTCGGTGCTATCGAATTGAGTACCGTTATCAGTTATGATAGTTTTGGGAATCCCTAATCGACAAATGATATTTCTGACTACAAAATTAATCGCCCGCTTCGTCGTGAACGTAGTTAAGGGTTCGGCTTCCGCCCATTTCATAAAGTAATCTATGGCCACGATTGCGTACTTTGCTCCACCTTTAGCAATCGGCAGAGTTCCAATGATGTCGATTTTCCATATGGCGAACGACCACGGGCTCACCATGGACTTAAGTTGACTTGGTGGCGCATTAGGGATCTTAGCAAATTTCTGGCACCTATTACAGCGTCGTGAATAATCAGCTGCAACTTTGTTTATGGTAGGCCAGAAATAGTCGTTTCGCAGTATCTTCTTTGCCAGTGTCTAACCTCTGATATGGTCCCCGCACTCACCCTCGTGCATTTCTGTTAGTACACGTTTGATGTCATTGTGTACTATACACCAGAGAAAAGGCATGTAAAATCTCTCAAGGTAGAGGACTCCATCTTGTAAAACATATCTTGTGGCTTTACAAATCACAACTTGCCTCTCGCTTCTCTTGGTGGGAAGTTCTCCGTTTTGTAAGAAGTTTTTTATTGGCGTCATCCAGGACTCTCTTTACAGCTCAATCTCCTACACCAAATCGACTTCCATCTGGTTGAAACTTGGAGACTTCAGCACTTCCATTGGAACTGTCTCTGTCTCTTTTGGATTATCTAGGCTGGCCAACTTAGCTAATCTATCAGCTTTCTGATTTTCCATCCGTGGTATATGGGTTATGCTATAACGCTCGAAGTTGTCTAACAATTTCTCTACCTTTTCCAGGTAAGTGACTAGTCGAGGTCCCCTAGCCTGGAATTCTTTTATAACTTGACAGACAACTATTTCGGAATCACAAAAAATGTCTAGAGTAGTTACTCCCAATTCTTTAGTGAGTTTCAACCGACAATCAGGTCCTCGTATTCGGAATCATTGTTATTTGCTGAAAACTCAAGCCGTAAAGCATAATAGATCGATCGTCCTTCTGGAGTTACCAAGACAACTCCGGCACTAGATCGCCGGACATTCTTAGCCCCGTCAATGTACATATTCCAAGGGCTAAGTTCTAGCGTCGGTTCTGAGGGACCGGCCTCATTGCCCAACACATCCTCTTCAGGGATCATGAATTCGAGAATGAAGTCGGCTAAGGGATGCCCCCTTGCTAATCTTCTAGGATGAAGTTTAAATCGAATTGGCTTAGTTCAATGTTCCATTTAAGCAATCGTCCCGACGCTTCAGGTCGTTGCAGTACCTGCCAAAGTGGGTGATCAGTGTATATGATTATCGGGAGAGCTTGGAAATAATGGCGGATCTTTCGGGATGCAATCATGAGTCTATAAGCGAGTTTTTCTATCTTTGGGTAATTATGTTCCGTTTCTGCTAGCTTCTTGCTCACGTAATACACATGCCTTCGGATTTTGTTTTCTTCACGTACCAAAGCTGAGCTAACGGCATGAGATGAGACAGCCAAATATACGAATAGATCCTCACGATCCACTGGCTTCAATAATTTCTGGGGTTTCTCTAGCAAATCCAACAAATTTTGGAAGGCTTCTACATAATCAGGGGTCTATTTGAAATTTCGTTTCCCTCGCTTGATTAAATCAAAGAAGGGAACACACTTGTCTGTAGCTTTGGAAATGAACCTGCTCAATGCTGCTACCTTTCCTGCTAGGCTTTGAACATTTCGTATCTTTCGCGTTTTTCTATGTTCCTGATAGCTGCGATCTGGTCAGGACTAATTTCAATTCCGCGAGAGCTGATGAAACCGAGGAATTTTCCCGATGCCACCCCGAACGAACACTTTAAAGGGTTTAACTTCATACCGTACCATCGTAGAGTTTCAAACATCTCCGCCAAGTCTTTTGTGTGATTGGATGATTGTCTGGACTTTACTAGCATATCATCCTTGTAAACTTCCATTGTTTTTCCGATCTGTTCGTAAAACATTCGGTTCACCAAGCGCTGATATGTGGCTCCGACATTCTTTAGTCCGAACGGCATCACCACATAATAGTGTAACCCTAAGTCTATAATAAAACTAGTATGCTCTTGATCCGACACATGCATGTGTATTTGGTTATATCCTAAATACGCGTCTATGAAGGAGAAAAGCTCATGCCCCACCATTGAATCCACTAGTTGATCGATCATGGGGAGTGGAAAACTATCTTTTGGGAAGGCCTTGTTGAGATCAGAAAAGTCGATACAGGTTCGCCACTTCCCATTTGATTTCTTAACTAAGAGGGACTTGATATCCAGTCGGGATATGTTGAATCTTTGATGAACCTGTTATTCTTTAGCTTCTCTACCTCTTCCTTCAAGGCTACCGATCTTTCTGGGCCCAACATACACCTTTTTTGTTTTACAGGAGGATGCTTTGTTTTTAGGCTTAGCGAATGGCTCATTATCGAGGAAGAAATTCCACGCATGTCACGTCAAGGTTTTCTTTCAAAAAGTCAGCTAATTCTTTCGTCCGAAAACAATCCAAATGAGATCCAATCTTAAAGACCTTTGTCGGGTCGTCGCCATCGATTGGAATGTCAATAGTTGCCTTTTTTGGTGTCGCCTTTTTTGGTTCCTTGTCCTCTCTGGGATCAATGTCTTCAAGTTGGTCGTCAGATGACTCCCTTGGTGGTTGTCTTTAGTTGCTATGTTGAATTATCCTTAACAGGAGAAGAAATACTCTTAGAATTCGAGATTTTTCTGTTACGCAACATCTTCAACTCTGCCATGTAACAAGCTCTTCTAGTAACCAGATCACCACGAATCATTCCCACTCTGACATCTGTTGGGAATTTCATTAGCAAGCAGTAGGGAGCTATACAAGCTCTAAACTCCTGAAAGTGTTGTCCGTCCTAGGAAAGAGTTGTAAGGTGAATCAATGTCCATGATGATGAATTGGAGAATTCTCACTCTTCTACGCTCTCCCTCACCCAGCTTTACGGGTAAATCTATCACTCCAATTGGAGTGGTCGAGGCTCCATTAAAATTCGCGAATCCACCCTTCACACGGCTTTATGTTTTTCATTTCTAGTTTCATCTGCTCAAAAGCCTTCTCAAACAGAATGTTAATAGAACTCCCATTGTTTACAAGGACTTTTTTAACTATTGCGCATCCAATGACGGTAGTTATTACCAATGGGTCAGTGCTCGGTGCCTCAACTTCAATACTTTCTCTGTCTTGGAAGACAAATTCATCAGTCCCTTTCTTTTGTTGTTTTACTGGTGTGGTTTCTTTAAGGTTACTATATTCCCCTATCTATGGATGTTTGGCTGCATTGACGTACTACTCCATGGCTCTGTTACTGGACCCAGCTGGATGTGGTCCCCCAAATATAGTATTTATGACAGTATTCTTCCCTTTTTGCTGAGTTATGGGCTTGGAAGTGGGTTGGTTTTGATTCGGGACTTGTCCTCCTTGCCCCCTGTCCCTTGGGGCGACCTTGTACTCATCTAACTTTCCTTCTCGGAGCAATTTCTCAACAACGTCTCTTAAGTGATGACACTCGTTAGTGGATTGACCGTGAGTTCCATGATATAGACAAAATTTCCCAGTTGTGAGCTCCTTCTTAGTGGATTCCCTAGGCGGAGGTTTCTTATACTGTAAAACATTATAAGTATCTTGATAAATGTTTTCCAAGGTGTTATTCAACGGCATGTAATTTTCGAAAGACTGAAATCGTAGCCTTTTTTCCAGAGTTGTTTTCTCGATTTTTGTTTCTTTTACCAGCGTTTCTGTTTCAATTACCATCTCATCTATTCTTGTTGCCGACATTTACCTCAACTTTCCTGAACTTTTGCCGAATTGTTTCATAGCGAAGTTACTTTGGACGTCCTCTCGGGATGCTCCATCAGACTTTCTTTTCCGATTAGTGTGGATCTCTTCTCGTCGCAACCGAATATTAGCCTTTTCGTTGAACGATTCCCTTGTCAATGGCGGTTTTCCAGCCAGATATTCTCCAAACTCTGTGTCGGGATTGACCCCATCTATTAACGCCATCAAAATAGTTGGCTCATGTGAGGGTCAGTTACTTCAGTAACTGCCAAGTTAAAGCGGTCTAGATATGACTTCAAAGATTCACCAGGAGCCTGTTTGATTCTGGACAGTTTGTTGAAATTTTTAGACTTTCGGACATGGAGCCAGAACTGGTTCATAAAGCGCTCGCTTAGCTCTTTAAAGCTTGATACTGATTGGGGAGGAAGTCGAGTGAACCACATCAGCACAACATCTTCAAGGTATAATGGAAAAGCTTTACATTTCACAGCGTCGGGCGCAGCTGCGGCATTCATATACCATGAATACCTCATCAAATGTTGTCCTGGATCGGTTCTTCCTGCATATCGATCCATTCGTGGCAGATTAAATCGTCTGGAAAATTGGAAATCCGGGATGTCATCAGTGAATGGGATGTGGCTATGCTCAATACCCCAATCCTCATTAGAGTAGTGTCGACTATCGGCCATGATCTGCCGCACCATCGCTTCTACTTTTGTGTTGGACAAAGCTAGTTTAGGATCTTCACTTCTGTTCCTTCTTACACGTTTGTTACCAACGTCAGGTGATGTTCTTTGGTCCTGGACAGTGGGTGAACTTCTTTGCCCTCTGCGGTCCCGGTCATTCACAGGACGAGCAGGCTAGAGAAGCTGACCTTAAGTAGGATTAGTGATATCGGGATCCCTGGGAAGGACGTGTGATCCCCACATTGGTAACAGTATCGATTCTCTTAAGCTTGATCGTCAGGTCCAAGGGCAAGGGTTGCGTGTTCGTGAGATCCTAGCGATCCAAAAGTTAACTGATCAAGATTTTTGGGCCTTTCATATGGCCTTCTCTGACGCGGACGCTCTTTGTCTGAAGAGGATGAGTGGTCTGCTACGGGACAATGAGTTGGGGATGATGTTCATAGTAAACGAAGTTCACTTATTTCCCTACTTATAACCTTCATGTTCTCTCGCATAAGAACGCTATCGCTTTTATGGGCCTGTAAAGCATCCCTGGTGTTGTCTAGCATATCGAGCAGCCGCGATAAATTCATGTGTATGATGGGCGTGGAGGGAGTAGGCTGACTACTAGTTGTTGCGGCTGGCATTGGAGCATCTGTAGGAGCTCGAGTAGAAGTACCAGCCTCTGCCACATTCGGATCAAATCGGGCCACAGCTGCACTTTCAGTTCGGATCGAGGGGGAGGTTCCAGAGATTTCCAAGGTTTCCATTCGGTTCAGGTTCATATTGTCGGTTTGGACAATCATCCTCGGATCAGATCGGAGATGCTCTTCCGGACCGGTTCGGTCTCAAACTCTGTCCCCTTGCTCTAGTGACAACCATAGCCTGTTGATCTTCACTCGTCTCGTTTCCCCGAGTACTTTGCACTTCTTTTCCTTTTCCTTTTGTCATGAAATCCAATTCTCTTGAAATCAGTTAGGAAACTTCCAAAAGCACTGAGGAGAGAGCATTAATTTTCTTTGAACTCAAGGGTCTAAATAGTAGAACGATAACCCAAAACACTGAGAATTCAAAGTTCTCAGTGAAAGCACCAAAATGTTAGACTAAAAACTGGTCCTAACACCCAATTGAACAATAATTCGAAGAAAAGTAGAAGGAAAAACAACGAGAACACAAGATTTATAGTGCTTCGGCATTAAAGAGCCTATGTCCTCTTTATACTTCGATGATTGATGATTCAAATACAAACACAACAATAATCTCCTCTCAATCTAACTTATACAATTGATAATCTCTCTTTAATGTATGGAATTATACTCCAAAACTTTCGGTATATCTGAATAAAGCAATGAAATTCGCTAGTCAGGAGGTTAGATTGATTAATTCGACAAAAAAGATCCCTCAAAATGGTGTTTGTTGGTGTATTTATAGGCGGGAATACAGTCATGTTCGGTGCCACGTGGAGCCCATCCCGCTCGACTCTGGGCTTGAGAGTGGGAGATGTTGCCAACACATCAGAGACGTGGGAGAGTGGAGCATAACCATTCTGAGATCATAGGAACGTGGGGTGTTCTGCAGTTGGAGCCTCGGTTTGGATCAGCCGTGTAAGAGGGGGGTTCAGATCGGATGTGGTCATTCCAAACCGATCCGCGTAGACCGCTTGTAACCATTCTTCTAATTCACGTGTGTTAGCAAGAAGGAGCTCAGATCGGTGGACTCCGAACCGATCCATAAGGCTTCTTATCATGCTTTCCACCTTCAAATACACTCATATATTAATCCCTTAGCTTTGTGTAGCCTGACCGCAAAGTAGGCTAATAATATATTTGTTATTCAAAATCAAAATTTAGAGTTAAATCTTTATATTTTATGAATTCTAATTATTTTTGGCACTTGCAAAAACAAAAATTTTAATAACTTTTTTATTAGTACTTTATTTCTATATATATAATTTTCCATCCGCAGTTGTACAATTTCAAACAAGTGATAAATTACTCACTCTGAAAACTCACTCGTACTGAAATATACTGCATAACCTAAAGATGTAAAACTACTAACATCTATTGACATATATATATATATATTACTTATATAACACCGAGCCGGAAGACAGGCTACAAGAAAATGTGACTCTTTCTGGACTATGACATCTTCACCATTTTGAATGATATATATATATATATAATAAGTAAATTTATAATATAATAAGTAAATTCTAAGTAAATGGGATTTCTGAATATCTCAATTGGATAAATCTGAAAGAATTTGTTTCTTTTGATAAAAATTCAAAAAACTTCAATTGGTACGCGCAGGAAATAGGCCAATTTGGCAGTTTTTTGTTCAATTCCTGACCAAAAAAGGATAATGACTCCAATTTCTTAAACTTCTTCAGCTTCTTTTTCTTGTCCTTAATTCTAGAAACTAGTGCATTCCACTTTGGATTATCAATTATCCCAGATTCTGAATTCTCCTGAAACTCAAAGAACTCGCCATCAGAACTGACCTTTCGTACTGCCTTACGTATAGATGTATGCAGACCTAAGGCAGAATTGTCCACTTTTGTTCCATCATGAATCTTCATCGCTTCTTCTTCATCCTTCTCTTCTTCAGTATCCATAGAAGAAAAGTCAGCTTGTGTCTTATTATATAAAGAATCCTATAGACCAGTCATTTGCATCTGCGACCCCTTATTCTCTCTCTGAGCTGAAGGCCTTCCACCAACACCTTGATAATTCGTGCACTCAGTCTCATGATTATGCATGGAGGAATTATCCTGAGTTTGACATCTGGATGGCTGCAAATCCAAGTAAACATCCATGTTCTGTTAATTACAATTATGAAGACCAAGCTGCTTGGGAACTCATACTTTTGGGAATTGATAATTACTATTTATGTGGCCAAAACTTTTACAATTCGAACACACTACAGGTCTCCACTCATATTCGACATCTTGCATAATTAATTGGTCATCCTCAGTTAAAACAGGACCTGACTAGGAAAGGAAAACATGCTGGGAATTTCAACCAATACTCTAGCTAATGCAATTTTCTAATTTAAAATCACAATTATTCATTATCTATTATTAATTTGTGATTAGTGATTATTTGGTTGGTATTATTTAGTAATAATAACTAATTATGAAAAAAATAACTACTAAATACATAATATTACTTCTTAGTTGTTCTTTACTAAACATACAATTAGTAATTGTAAATTATCAAGCATATAGGTTATAATTTATTAATTATTGATTAATTAATAGAAATTAATGATTAGTAAAAACAACTAATATAATTATTAATTAAAATCTAACATTGGTAAATGCCATTATTGTCCTAAATGCTCAAGTATGATTTGAAAACTAAGTAGTGTTGTTTACTAAAGTTTTATATATAATAATATATTAGTAAATTAGCACGGAAAAATGAAGAAAGGATAAACAAAAAAAGGCGTCAAGATAGCATCGGAAAACACCATCTTCTTTCTACTGCCATTTACTTACATAAAAATAACAAAGGCATCTGAATTGAGTCGGAAAATACCGATGTCATTTTGATGCCACTTATTTTCACTATAGAAATAACAACGGCATCCGAACATACCAACATCTTTTTGACGCCTTTGTTATTTTTGTAGTGTAAATAAATGGTTTTGAGAAAACATCAGTATTTTCCGATGCCCTTTTCTGTTTTACAACTTTCTAACGTCATTATAATGCCCTGTCATTTTGGAATCACATCTTCAGAAATTTTCATCGTTGTTTTGCACATCATCTAGTAGTGGATGATGAAGTAAACAAGTACTCACAAGCCAACATGCAGGCTTTTTGGGTTGCACAAAGTGGAATGTTGGAAGAGATGTCGAGCATGATCAAACCAATCTGATTCTCCTTCAAGTAAAGGAACAGGTTGATATATGTACTCATTTTCACCACTATATTTGAGTTCTGCTGCAAGAAGATTTCTAGCATTCTTGATATACTGCTCATCCAAACCAAGTTGCAGCATTCTTATTTTCAGCTATAATTGATGTATCATATAGTTCTCTTGCGTTTTGTGTTAGCAGGAATACCAGAAACTGAGAAAGAAAGGATCATTGCAAAAGACTATTTTTATATATTGATGTACTGCTTCAAAAAAACTATTTTCACACTACATTGACAATTCCCACATATAAATAATATGCAGAATTCTCTAGACAATTATGAAATGACACAAACTTTGACCAATTAATAGACATGAGGATTAACTAAAAGACTCTATAACTTATATAATAATCACCAGTTTATTTTTTCAATGCAAACAGCCTTATGCAACTGCATTCATAGCATTAACAGTACTCCATTATTTTACTTCATCCACTTCAACATACAAAATATTTTAGCTTCTCAATTTTCTATGCTAAAATAGATTGAGTACTGAGTTACATTTCAACACCTCCCCTTGATTCAAACTTGCGCATTCCTATTCTCTCCATGAAGAACTTGTGCTTAACATGATTCAGTACCTTGGTAAACAGATCTACATTCTACTCATTTGTTCCATAGAACCTTAACACTATTTTTTCTTCATCCACGTGCTTTCTGATGTAATGATGTTGCACTTCTATGTTCTTTGTTTTTGCATCGAATGCTGGATTCTTAGTCATGGTTATAGCTTATTTTTGTCACACCAAATCTTAATGGCCTCACCCGGCTTGCTGCATAGATCAGCAAGCAATTTCCTTAGCTAACAAGCTTGCCTTGTAGCTACACCAGCTGCAATATACTCTGCCTCTGATGAAGATAATGCAACTGTATCCTGCTTCTTTAAGCTTGAAGTGACAGCTCCTGAACCATGTTTAAACACTGAACCTAATGTGCTCTTTCTATTGTCAATGCAACTAGCCCAATCACTCTTAGTACAACCAACAAGCTTGAATATCTCTAATTTTTCATACCAAATTCTATACTCAACTGTCGCAGAGACATATTTCAGAATTCTCTTGGCTGCACCAAGTTGTTGCTTTGTTGGACTATGCATATATCTTGACACCACACTTACAAAATATGAAATATCTGGCCTAGTATGAGTAAGATAATTTAAACCACCAACAAGATTTCTAAACAGCTTTTAATTAGCCTTTCCTATTCCACCATGCCTGTGCAGCTTCTCATTTGTATTCATTGGAGTGGTAGTTGCATCCTTGTAACGACCCGGATTTTCAGCCACTAAATTTTGAATATTTAATTTTATTTTAAATATTATAATTGAAATATAAAATGATTTTTATAAGGAATTTATTAGTTAAACAAAGTTTGAATGTGCAATTTATATTATAATTTAAATCGAGCTTGTAATATCGCGACAGTTCGTAATTTAACGTTTTGGACTTCAATTGATTATACAGAAGCCAATATGAGTCGGATTTCTTCGAAACAAAAAATGTTTGAATCTATTAAACTTTATCTTTCTAATGGAAGTGAAAAATCGAGGTTTCATCTTATAAGTTGTAAATTATGTCCAAATCAAATTTTTAAGTGGAATCATGTATAAGCCATAATGGTTTATTTAATATAATTAAATATTGGTTTCAAATTTGGACAAGATTTTTTTGAGATGTCATTATAATTTAATTTACAGAATTTTTATTTTGAAATATAAGCAACTTTTTATTTGAAGTATTTTACACCCTATATCAATATTTTGGGATATCACAATATAAGTTAGCTCATCTATCTTATTATTTTTTTGGGATCACGGCACATCGCTTGACACGATAGTAATTTTTTTTGGTCCATAGCGGTTCATATGTGAACAGAATTCTATGTAGCAGGATACGCAAAAATGCTAACATTCTTTAAGTATATTTCATTTCTTCTTTCATTTTTCTCTTCTATACCGGATGTTGGCAGGTGAGTGAACTAATAAATTTGGCGTAACTACTTGAGTAACAAAGCAATTTTCAGGATTGGCCATGGCTACAGAATATAGTTTCACTACGGGCTAAAATAAGAAATGTAACCTTGGAATACTGGTCTAATAATACTAGACTTCCTTATCTACATGAACGCTAGTTAATATTTTATAGGGTTAGCACATGCCTCAAGCTTTTAAACAGCCTCTGCTTTCAAATATGCTGAGACACAATAACGTGCCTACACTGAAACTTCAGCAGTGTGCCTCTCAAGTCTCGTACCCGTGCCTGCCAATGCATTTCAATTCCGTGGTGATCACGCCACTTCAATCGCGTGCATGCCAAGCCACTTTACCGTGGTTGCCAAACTACTTTCCCTTTAAATATTGTAGATTCATCCTTATTCTCATCCAAGCACACCGCATCCTCCTCCTCAGAAAATTTAAACCACAAGCTTTAAAATCAAAACAAAACCCAATGTTTACAGCTGAAACCACCTTTCTGAATCAAAATTCTTGAATTTCCAATTCATGAGGATGTTAGCTTCTCAACGGTATAGGAAGCCCATGTCTCGTTCGAACTCTGTGAGGTTTGTCTTTGAACCAGCGTAACAAGGCACGCTCTGATTGAAGTGGGAGGGAAACTGATCATTGAGGCGTGAGTTTGAAGTAGTGATGTTAAGCGTTGAGGCTTGATGTTTGAACTGAACATGATAATGGAAACAAGGAGGGGAGACAGCGTGGCTATGGGGAAGAGAAGGTAACCACGCCTGTATGGAATTTTGGTACAAGATATGGTTTGGAACTGGACGTGGGTGTATTTGTTGATGGCATAGGATCCAACTTGTAGGTGACGCGTAGGAGTTGATCAGGGGGATGTGCGTTGCCATGGGGAGTAGGGGATTGCCGATGCTATTATTCGAAGAACCGTGGGCAATTGGGACGAGTGTGAACATGCAAGAAATATTATATGCGCTGCGATTTCTTTGGAGGAGCGGAAGTTAGATGATAATAAGTGGAAGGGAAGAAAATGACATGGCAACAAAGGGTAATATTTTTTTTTTTTTTTCATTATTTGAAAACATTTAACCTAAAGCAACCGTGATTAATTTTTTATAACATGGCCTTCAGGTTGGTAATTGATTGTGGGAGGGGTTTGTGACCCTATGGAATATTGGAATGTTTGTCAGGGAAGAAAGATGGAACGAAATACTATTGGGAGATGATAATGCTTATTTTCAAGAGGCTGATACCACTAGTTCAAATTTCCTACAAGAAATGAGTTGCTATCTTTGAAGTCTATGGTCATTACTTACGGTTCCAAATAGATGTAGCATCAGGCTATCTTGACGTTGGCATACTGCTTCAATAAATGTTGAGTGGGATTCAAAACTAAGAGTAGTTGATTGGGAATAGAAGAGCAAAGGGTATCGACCTAGTTAATTATAGAAGAAAGTAATTAAGTTAAAATTAATTATATAATTAAAAGTTAATGATTTAAAATAAAAATCGTATTGATTATAATGATCGTATCTTGTGCATATATAATTAGAATTAGACGAAATCAGTCACGTTAGGCACGACGATGAGATCTACATTTTGGAACTAGTATAGCTGAGGAAAGGGCTACTGGAATCTCGAAAAAAAATCAAACATCTATTTGGTTTTAAAACGACACAAACATAGAAAACGTCAGCTGCAAGGTATTACTCACTAACTCCACCTCATTTATATTTTATATAAACGAGTTTTAAATTTATATATAGTAATTTTATACTGTGTGATGTTGTTTGCATGAATGGTTGACGAAAATTGGTTGAAACGGTTGACTAATTAATCATTGATTAAATATTGATTCTAGTTACCATGATATTTCATATTGAAATTAATTTGATGTTATTTATGTTGTGTTAACATCTGTGGATGCAGGGAAACAGGTTGGAGGGATCCAACTGGATTCCTCGATATTTATATTACTGTTTTATTTATTGTGTTATATAATTTATGATTGGTTATGTATGTTGTGTTCGAACTACCCTGCCCTAGAATGTTAGTATTTAAAATGCCGGAAAAAAAAATATGGAAAAAGGAATTTGAGATTTAAAAGTGGAATTTATTTTTCCAAAATAGAGATTAAATTTTCAAATAGACCTGGATATAGAAACTTGTTTAATAAATAAAACAAGAAGCTGATTATAAACAAGTTAACAAACCAAGCGAATCATTTAGCATTGGATAGACTGAAATATGAATTCATATTCAAATTTTATAGAAAGGTGGAAAGTGGTTTTAAAAATCGATATTTGAAATTAGGTTTGAGCTTAGCGGATTATAAAGGAAATTATGAACAAGATTAGAAATAGGTGAAATAAAATGGGAAATTACCCGAGTAATCCACTATCAATAGAAGTTAAATAAAGGAAATTCGTTTTCAAAAGGGACACGAATGTGTTTTATTCCAAAGTTGGAATATAAAAATAAATCGAGATAAATCCAAGGGATTTATATTTAGGATTTGACTATGTCGAATATTATTAAAAAGGTTTATTTTAGGAAAGAGATTTAAACTCTATCTAGTATGGATTTATAGATAAAATATGTTAAGAAACTCATATTTTAATATTTATAGCTATGTAAGTTTGAGATAATTTAATATTTATTTAAATTAAGTTTATAGTTATGTTTCGAAGTAATAAAACAAAAAGAGATATGTTAAAATAAGAAAATAGAACCGATTTTATTCGATGAAGAAGTTTTAAATAAACGTTTTAATGTAAAGGACCTGAGCTGTCAATATACTTAGATATACTATTGGATTTATTCATATTTGAGAGTGAATAATGATTTGAAAGCAGATGTTTTGCGAATAGAAATAAATTATAAATCCAAGTCTGAATTAGTTTGATATGGTAGAAAATTCTGAAGTTCGAAATATAAGTCGAATATGGATTATTCGAGAGAAAGTTATTTATCGGAATTCAATTATATCAAAATTAGGAAAGTAGCTATTTTTACTTTCTGTTTGAATCAAATGTAATTATTTATCTATTTACTCATTAATTAATTTATTGAAATTAATAAGTACAAGTATATTTTTTGTAAACCAAATATTTGGGAACAGAAATTATAACGCTGCTGTTATAATAAATGTTTTGTAAATTTAAACAACGATTTTAACGTTACCATTATAATTAATGTTGGAAACAGCGATTATAACGCTACCGTTATAATCAATATTTTTCCGTAAAAGAAGTTGATGTTTAGATTGAATCCGAGAGATGCGTAAGCAATGTTTTGTTTGAAATTGTGAGCTTTGATTATTTCAAATTTGAGAACGTTGTTCAGTTAAGGTCTGAGAGGTAATTATACCTCAACTTGATTGACTTCATGATTGATGGAGGAATGGTTAAAGTTCGATAGTGAAGATTGGTTAGCAAGATGGTTGGTTAATAAATGATTAATGGTTTGAGTTATAATAACGATGTTTTGTAACACCGCGGTAATTTAAGGATTTTGAAATGTTTTCCCAAAAAATTAAGGGATATTTTCTATGCATAGAAAATAAAATGAATTGGTCAACGAAGAATTAAGAAAGGTAATATGAAAATATTTTCCAACAATAATATGGTATATTTTATGAATATAGAAAATGAGGATTTGTGAATATTTAGAAACGTTTTCTAACTTGAATAAGAGATATTTTCTCGAATAAAGGAATTAGGATATTGGAAATATTTTTCCAAAAATGGAGAGAGAAAATAAAGCTTTGAAAAGATATGAAAGATGGGAAACGGGAATCGAAAATGATAATATTATAAAGGAATTAATTTAAAAGGGGTCAGCGTTGCTTGATTGTTGATCGATAGAATTTCCATTTGGAAATAGGATCGTTGATTGTATGGATGTCCTTTGATAGTTAAATCACCAGCTGTCAAAGTTTTAGTTTATATTATACCTCCGTTGTCAATGCGGAGAGACCGGGATTAGATTTAATATTTGAAAACCACTCCGTATTGGCATAAGCATTACGAATCAACTTATGCTGAAGATCATTGAAGACGAAGTAAAGTGCAAGGGCTGTTCTGTTAATCCTAGGTAGAAATTGCCCAAGATGGATCAATAGAATGGTGTCTTCAGTTTGTCTAGTCCCAGGGCAACATATATGAACAGATCTGACAAGGTGACATTCAAAGGAAATGGTGATAGGATGTTCTGAAAAGTTATTCGTGACCTCAAGTCTCATCACCCGGGAAATGACAAAAATCGGGCAGGCAGCATGGCCATGTGGGTCATTCCCATTAGGGGTATTATCACCTGATCTAGATAAATTTCATTATTGCTTCTTAATCTACTCGCTGCTATATACTTTCGGTAACGGTTGCTGATCACAACCGTTGGTGATAATATGCTTGATACACTCAAGTTAAATGAGTTGTCAGCCATGTGTGGGCCAGGTTGCAAGAAGTTCTTGTTGAACCCAGTGTATTCCCATCTAGAGTTACACTATCGGAAGGTGGTTCCATATCTTGTCATGTTGGAAACACAATCTCCAATAAGCGCACTGTGGTTTTTGATTTAATATTATATATGGAGCATGAGATGCAAGCGTTCCGCTAGATTCTTTTTATTTGTTGTAGACACTATTATAATATCATCAGATTTGATATCAAAAATATTTTTGGTCATCGTAAGGTAAAAACCATCCATGTTTATATGTGGATCGGTCTTACGATTATCATTTTTTTGAAAGGATTTTGAAGGTTAAAACGGAGTTTACTCACACCAGTCCCATGACTGACCCAGAGTTTATTTTGTTTGTTTTCCCTAAACTCTTGGGTGCCCAAATTTGTACGAGCAGTCAAGTAGTTGGGATTTTATAGATTCATCTAGAGGAGTTTGAAGCAGGAGGCTTCACCAGTTAGCTATAGACTATCATATATTCCGCTGTGTACCATGTTTGTATCTGGAAACAGGTGTTTATAACTATTCCAGAAATAGTTTTTGTGCTCTGATGATGGTATGTATATAAAGCTACTGAATTGTATTTCAAAGTTTATGTTATCTAATATATTTTATTCGTTCCGCTGTGAGTTTGTGATCTTCGTTTTCTTCTATTCTAATATTTCTTTCTTTCTATTTCTCATCCTCTAACTTATTTCTAATAATGATTCATATTTCTATGCAATTTGGGTTGGACGTGCGGTGTTATTAGCCGACTCAAAGTGTACGGAAATTCGGGCCATTACAATCCTTATCTTCAATGTAAAACTTCTTTAATAGGTCTTCAGTATACTTCCTTGGACATATAAAAACACCACTTTTTCTTTGCTTCACCTCCCGTCCAAGAAAGTATTGTAGCAGCCCCAAGTCAGTCATTTCGAACTCCTATGTCATTGCTTGTTTGAACTCATCTAGCTGTGTTTGTGAGGAGCTGAAGTAGATGATATCATCAACATAAAATCATACCACAATAAACTCTTGCTCATTTTGCCTCTTTACATACATAGTAGGTTCATTCTTACTCCTTGCAAAGCTGTTATTAATGAAGAAATTGTTAATTCGGCTATACCAAGCTCTTCGAGCTTGTTTCAGTCCATAAAGAGCCTTGTACAGCTTATAAACTTTGTTCTCATTTCCTGCCCTGACAAAGCCTTGTGGGTGCTCTACAAATACTTCTTCCTGTAACTCACCATTTAAGAATGCAGACTTTACATCAAATTGGAACACTGGCAGCCCTTATTGAGTAGCTAAGGCTAGAATTATTCTCACAGTTTCAAACCTTAACTGGTGAGAAAGTTTCTTCATAGTTCTTTCCTTCTTGTTGTGAATACCCTTGGCAACAAGCCTTGCCTTGTGTTTTTGAACACCACCATTAGTATTATACTTGGTTCTGAAGAACCACTTTATACCAATTACATTCTTTCCTTTTGACAGTTCAACCAACTCCCAGGTTTTGTTTCTCACAATAGCATTCATTTGCTCCTCCATTGCTACCTTCCATTCTTCTCTATTTGCATCCTTTTTAAAAGTTGTAGGCTCTGTAACTAGCAAAGTCACAACTCTTATAGATTTCTTTCAAAGATATGGTTCTTTTCGGCGGTGAATCACTTGATAAGCTTGCTGAATCACTTGATGAGGTAGAAGAGGATTGACTCTGACTAGAAACTGATATATTGAGTGAGCTAAAGGAGCTTGCATTTTGTATTGCTGGTTGAAACTGCTCATCATCATTCTCAAATGTGACTACCTTCTCGTTGTTGTCAACAGATTTCTCTTTCCAACCCCAGACACCATCTTCATTGAACACCACATTTCTACTGATGATTACTTTTCCACTAGTGAGATTAAATAATTTGTAGGCCTTGGATTGAGAAGAGTATCCTATTAAGATACACTTTTCTGACTTATCATCAAGCTTACTCCTTAGATTCACTAAGGTGTAAGCAATGCAACCAAAAATTTTCAAGTGACTCACACTTGGTTGCTTTCCTCTCCATGCTTCAAAAGGAGTCCAATTTAGGACAACTTTGGTTGGAGAAATGTTTAGTAATTAGACTCCAGTTGCCACTGCTTCTCTCCATAGTTCATTTGGCATGCCTTTTGCTTTAAGCATACTTCTTGCCATCTTCACCACTGTCCTATTCTTTCTCTCTACAACCCCATTTTGCTCTGGTGTGTAAGGTGTTGTTAAGTCTCCCTTTATGCCATGCTCATCACATAAATCAATAAACTCTTTAGATAGGAATTCCCTTCTCTATCTATTCTCAATTCCTTCACTTGCTTGCCACTTTGTTTCTCCACTGTTGCTTTGAATTTCTTAAAGTTCTCGAAAGTCTCTGATTTGGCCTTTCGGAAATATACCCAACTCATCCTTTTGTAATCATCTACGATAAGAAGAAAGTACTTACTTCCTCCAACTGATTATGTCTGCATTGGTCCACACAAATCTACATTAATTAGCTCAACACACTTGCTTACTCTCTATGCTTTTCCCTTTGGAAAAGAGCCCTTGGCTTTCTTTCCATATATGCATTGTTCACACAGTTCAAGGTCACCAACCTTGGGAAGTCCATTAACCATTTTCATTGCACTCAATAGCTTCAATCTTGGACATTTAAATGTCCATATCTTATATGCCAAAGTCTTGCACTATCATCACCTTTTACAAGAAAATCTTTATCTCTTGTTGCAGGCAACTCCAGAGGAAAAACCTTGTTTTTTCCATTGGAACTTTCATTATAATCTCCTTGGACTTTCTGTCTCTTATCAAACACATCTCATCTTCAAAAAGTAGAGAGAATCCAGAGTACATAAGTTGTCCAACACTTAAAAGATTGTGAGAAAGTTGAGGAACATACTGCACTTCATGAAACAGTTTTGTATCGCCTTGTTTTATATTCACAGAAACTATACCTTTTCCCTCAACTTCAAGTTGTTTGTCATCTCCAAGCCTTACTATGCTTTTCTTAGACAAATCAAGCTGCTTAAACATATTCTTTGCACCTAATATATGATTAGAGCATCCACTATCTACATACCATAGTTGACTCACATATTTTCTTGCTGAACTTGGTGGCATCTTTTTGTCTTGTTGCACTAGTTGATCCAGAAATAGTCTCTCTTCTTGCTCAATAAAGTTTTATCTTTGTTCATTTCTTTGTTCACCTTGACCTTGATCCTTCTCTTTTTTCCATTACTATGCTTCCTTATGCCCTGGTTTCTTGCAATAGTAACAATTACTCAAATTCCTCTACTTACCATTATGTTCTCTCCTTACACTTGTCTGGCCTATTCTCCGACGCCCTCTTCCTCTAAAATTTCCTAGACCTCTTCCTCTACTATTTTGCTGTTCAGTTCATCCTTTGCTAGAGTATTATCTTCCCATGAATGCTTTCCCTTCTCTCTTTTCACAAGATCTATTCAGTCTTTCTTTATGTGCTTGTAAAGATCCCATTAGTTCATCAAATTTATATTTTTTTCATATCCTTTGATTCTTCTATGACAGCCACAACATGATCGAACTTGCTTATGAGACTTCTTAAGACCTTTCCAACTACATGATCGTTACTCATAGCCTCCCCATATGACCTCATTTGTTTCACCACACCAGACACTCGTAACAAATAGTCTTGAACAGATTCTTTTTCCTTTATGAGAGCTGTTTCAAATTCCCTTCTCAGTGACTGCGGCATCACAGTGATCACTTTCTTGTCTCCAAGACATTCCTGGTTTAGAATATCTCAAGCCATTTTCGATGTGGTTGCAGAGGAAGTTCTTGGAATATCTCGTCATCCAAGGCCTCTTGCATCATGAACAAGGCCTTATAATCCTTCTTTCTCTTTTCTCTTTGTCGTTGATCTATCTCTCCTAGTTGTGTATCTTCAAATCCATCTTCAACTAATTCCCACAATTCTTGAGACTTTAACAATGTTTTTATTTTTAAATTCCAAAAATGATAATTTATGCCTCCGAAGATCGGCAGTTAAGAAAGCCACTATTTCTAGATTCGATGTTATGCATTGTGAACCTGGATAATTGTGTTGGCTCTGATACCAAAATTGTTGGCAAGAATACAAGAAAATGAGAAAGAAAGGATAACTGCAAAAGACTATTTTATATATTGATATATTGCTTCAAAAAAACCATTTTCACATTACACTGACAATACCCATATATAAATAACATGAAGGCTTCTCCAGACAATTATGAAATGACACAAACTTTGACCAATCATTAGACATGACGATTAACTAAAAGACTCTATAACTTATATAATAATCACCAGTTTATTTTTTCAATGCAAGCAGCCCCATGCAACAACATTCTTAGCATTAATAGTATTTCATTATTTTACTTCAGCCACTTCATCATACAAAATATTCTAGCTTCTTAATCTGCTATGCTAAAATAGACTGAGTATTGAATCACATTTCAACATTTTGCTTGTCAGCCAATTTATTTTCTAGAGTAGCTAAATACTAGTTGCCAAAATATAACGTAGTTTGATGATTATGGAATAAACAAAATAAGGATTGTAAATCCACTATTTTTGATGGGCTAGGATTATAAAAGAACCTACAAAAATTCTACTAAATGCGGCTAAGGAGAAAAGAAGTGATATTGTAACAACCCGCTATTTTGATCGTGTCGAATCGACAAAACATGTCAAATCGAACGTTCAAAACAACAGATTGTTATTAGCTTCTGGGGTAAATAGAATAAATCACAGAATCACAGATCACAGATACATATACAGAGTAATATAATATCTCACAGCGGAAATTACAAAATACAATAGTAGTTCATGAAACTACTAAATAAATTTTTACATCAGAGTTTACATAAATAATACAGCGGTAATCTAATACAATAAATAATTGATAACTGTCAGAAACAGAATGACAGAACTAACGAAACGACTGAAACAACTTATCAACAGGTAGATATAGGTTAGCCAAAAATCCAATATAAGCTCCAAACTCCAAAGATGAATCTCGAAACTGGAATACTCGATCTGACCCGAGCAATAATGCAAAACAAACAACTCGGATCAGGACTGACATTCTCATGGAAGTAAATCAATTCAAATGAAATGTTCGGTGAAATGCAATCAGTAACTTAAAGGATGTTTTGGATCACCATCCTCTAAGGATCCGTCAAACTAATACTATATAGTATAATACGCTATATACAATAGCGTCTATCAGTAAAGTAAAATATCAAAATAGCGTAAGCGGGATTACCATGGTTACCCTTACACTGTTTATATATTCCCATAGTATATACAATACCGTAATTCCTCCATAAACTAGAGGTTGATTAGAGGGCACTCCATATAAAACGGTACAAAACAAAGTCGTAGTGGGATCGTATAAGGCATGTGACAAGGCACGCAAGGAATGCCAGGGTGGATTCATCGTTTGTAGAGCCGGACTGGTGGTAACGCATAGTAGCAACTACCGCCCACCTCGATACACACTCCCATAATCAAAAGGCCCAAATCGAATCTCAACAGTAATAGAATAATATCGAAGAAGTGTGCTCGGTAAGAGGTATGACCTCACTTGGTCCGTGCATAGCTCCTGTTTTAGCCACGTCAAGCTGACTCAAGGTAGTCAGAGTCTCGTAACTAATATGAAATACAAAAATAGAGTCGTTCGCCAAATCATCCCCTTCATTCTGGAACTCCACCGCATACACAGTTGTCAAAGTGGTTTTCGGTATTGGCAGAGAGTATGACAATAGCCGATCCCGGTATCTTTAACAACCAATCGTTTACATTTTCACACCGTGGTCATTATTTTATAAATCACTTTATAAAATAGTTTATACGAATTCTCATATTCGAATTTGAAATCAAATTTAAATATCTAACTTCAATTATATTCAATTTTGAAAACATCTCACGAGAATCGCTCAAATCAAATCTATTTTAAAAAAAACATCTCGAAAAGATTTCAAAATGTAGTATAAGCAAATACTATACTATTTAACTTCGATTTTATATAAGTTTCCGACAAAAATCGCATAACAACTTTCAAATCCCAAATCGACTTATATTTAAGTTATACCTTAAATATCTCAATTTCCGTTTAAATCAATATCAAAACCTTTAACTTCAATTATAATTTTGGTTCGGCTTATATTCGCAAAAATTCAAGTTTGAAACCATTCAAGTGATTCAAAATTTTCCTTCACAAGGAATCGTTTTAATTCGATTCATTTAAATCCGACATTTGGTTCGAA
Source organism: Allium sativum (assembly GCA_030737875.1). Classification (NCBI taxonomy): domain Eukaryota; kingdom Viridiplantae; phylum Streptophyta; class Magnoliopsida; order Asparagales; family Amaryllidaceae; genus Allium; species Allium sativum. The sequence goes on along the minus strand of CM060916.1, from coordinate 214,244,455 downwards.
TTCGAATATACGATTCAAGTCAAAATTACATTTCAATTTAAACAAATTTTATCGTACTTTATCATTCAAGTCATATAGTTCAAAATTGTTACTTCTACATTTTGAATCAAAATCTTATATTTCCATTCAAACGAATTACTATTTAAAACCATTCTTATGCATCAATTTAACAAAATTCTTAATTCAAACCAAACAATATAAAAACCAATTCCGCATATAACATCTATATATATATATATTCCAATTCATGTTTAATCAATTAAAAACTTGAATTCAATTCATATCGATTATAAATTAAAATAAATCAATTTACCCAATTCACATTCATTTCTTATCAAGGTTCATAATTTAAACCAAATCAAATTCAATTTCTTAATTTTATCAATTCAAGTTCATCTCTACTAAAATTCGTATCGGTTCCAATTCATAACATAATATGAGTTCATTCATTATTCAAACATCGTTATATAAATTTACATCTTTAAACTTCGAATTTAAATCGCGAAATCTAACCTATCCATCTTGACTTCATTAAAGTTTATGAAATATATATATATATATATATATAAGAAAATTAATTTTGAAAATAGATATATGTATATATATAAGTTTATAAAATTCTAAAGTAAATTAGAAATAGATTATAAACATATAAGTTTAAAATAATATAAAAATAGATTTAAAGAAATATTTACAATAATATAAAAAGGTTAAAATCCTTATAGGAATAAATTATATGGTTTAAAATAAATAAATTTATAAGTAAAATCTTAAATAAACATTTAAATCCCTATTTACAAATAAATCATTTTAAAACACATAATTTAAAATATACAAAATAATTTATATTTAAATAAAATATAAATATAAATATATAAAGTCTTAAGTAAATATTTTAAAATAAAACTCATTTTACTTCGAAAACATGACCGACGGTGTCCGTATATAGTTTTCTACCCTATGGTCAAGTGATATGGATATTTATCATTTCAACCCGCAATTGATAAAATTTCTACGGGTCTTTCATTTCAACCCGCGATTCCAAATTCAATAAAAATCGTTCAGATCTATCATTTCAACCCATAACGATTTTTCCCTATTCTAATGTTCGTTCGGGTATGTATCATTTCAACCCTTAGTGATTTTCCTAAAACTAGGGTATCAACAATCACAACAACAATCACATAACAACAATTACAACATATATATCATCCGTGCAACTACGTGTCATATAAATATATTGTGTCACATATGAAATGTGCATATATATCAGAGCAAACAATTTCTATCAGCAATCCTATACATTTCATATAATAGTTCATTATTGATCTAACATTCGTGAAAAACGTAAGCCGGGTGTGAGATAAACTCACCTTTCGTGGCATATATTGAAGACAGCAAACAAAGGCACGGACTAGAATGGCGATATCCAAGTAAACAACCCAAACATGAGTAAATGGGAATCGATTTAAAACCGCATAATATTTGTATGGAAAATCAAACGGAATGGACGATGGCGACACACTACAACCCACACAGTATATTTTCAAGCTTTATAGTAATTTACATATATTTCAAAACCTATAAACTCTCCAAAACATGTATATAAAACCAATAATTTAGAACGTACAAAAGTATAAATTTTATGTCAAAACATTTATCTTCAAACTAAAGTATATAACATATTTTTCTTCAAAACCATTAAAATTTCAAAACAACTCAACGCACAGTCACCCATAAACTCACACAACCATGCAAAATTTCCACAAAACTTCAGACACACAAAAGGAGAAAACCACTCAATATAATTTAACCCAAAATATATGTACGTACCTATATGCACTCACACACATACAATCACACACACACACCGCCCTAGGATACACAACACACATACAAAACAAACACACACACACATATATATATATATATACTCGCACATACCCACGCAGGTCTGGATTTTGGTCGGTCGGATCCGACAGAGGGAATAACAACAGCCTTGATGAGAAAAAAAGGCACTGTGTTGGTGGCTAAGCCGGATTAGGCGAGGAGGTTCGGGTGAGTGCTAGTAAAAGAGGTTGCCGGTCTTGTGGAGAACAACAGGCTCAAGGGAAGGAAAAGACGCGGAGCCTTGCGGTAGTCGACAGCACGCTCAGGCGGAGGGCTGGAGGAAGGAACAGGGCGACATGGAGGAGATGGACTGGTTGGGGTGGGTCTCGGTTGCCAGGTAGGAGGGTTAAAACAGGTGATGGCTTCATTCAGTGATGGGAGAAAAAAATGGAAACCAAGGCTACAATATGGTAAGTTTTAAAATGCATGAAAAACAAGGGTTGCTGTGACTTTTATGTGTGTAAAAGAAGAATAAGGTACAGGAAAAAGAAATAATGGCATACTAGGAAAGAACAGGTATATGATGGAGAAAATGGTGTAGATCCGAAATCATGAAGGAGTAACATAAATAACTGATGGGAGAAAATATGGGAAGAGTGATTCAAGGGGCCAACGTGTTTTGCAGACCACATAGTAGGAACGAACGGTTCCTGGAACCCGATAGAAGCTTTCGTTTTTTTTTAATAAAAGATTTGAATGCTTAAAAGTTTGAATGGTTTTGGCTCAAACACGAGGGACGTGGAAGAAAGGATTGGAAAGGTGGCTTTCATCCATTTATATTACAGTTAAGAGGTTCAAATGCTTTTTCATTTTTTTTATATATAAATGGAACATGAAAGCAACGTTTGAACACAAAAAGGTTTTGGGAAGAAAACTTATGGGATTGGAAGAGTGAAAGTGTGACGACTCCAAATCCCGTACTGACGGAGACAAGGGTTATCTTTGGAATATGACACAGAAACAGATAACAGCAGAACAGAATAATTAAATACACCAGATAATGAACAATAGAATATACTGGATAAACGTAATCATCAGAGTTACACATTATATAGGATCTTACTTAGTACAAATACAGTTCAGCTATACATAATTGTCTACAGCGGAAATAAACAAAATATGTACAATAGGAGCTGAACAGCATAAAAAGAGATAAATGATAGAATCCATCTTCAGCTCCAGCTATCCAGAAAGAACCAGTTAAACCTGAATACAAGGATGCCCGTGTAAGAAAAGGGGCACCCGAGTTTGAAAGTGAAACAAACTACGAGTCAGTCATGGGACTAGTATGAGAAATCCACTCAACACATATATAATTGGCTAATCACAGGACCACGCCACTTTCGTGGAACGGGTTTACTCCATTGGATTGCCAGTGCTTTAAAACAAATCTTTCTTTTAAACAACGCAATGCATTTTATAAAAATGAAGCCATTATAAGACTCAGTTCCCATCACACAATGCAACGCAAACCGGAGGATAGAGTTTTACCTTATAACGGCCAAAATATGCTTGATACGAATAAAACAAAAGAAATTGATATTCTTGCTAGTGTTTATATGCTTTGAAAACAATTTCAAATCATAACTATCAATCATAGGCGGCATGGGTACCATATATCATGTCACCATATATATATACAATCAAAACCGCACGATGTCGTAATTGGAAATTGGATTTTCGTCATGAACCAAGGCAAAAGATAGTCCTTACCGAATTCGTGACTCTCTAGCCCGAGCCACAGGACCCAGACTCAGGTGGGCCCTTGGAGCGACAGGGCCGGTCCAACGACGTGGATTAAAATGCCTGAACAATACGTTTCCCCACCCTTTAGGGTGTAAACGAGTCAACGAATGACTCCATCGGACCCGGATCGTCCGACCAAACCGAGGTGCCTCGCAACAGCAACAACCACACAGGTGAAAAGTATATAAATGTCAGGGTTGGTAGGTCACTCACACCACCCTAGCTAGAAAGAAACACATGCCCTCCCTGAGGTCCTTCTCCCGTTTCTGGTTCATACCGGGGTGTGAGGCTCACGAATTCACATTATACACAAAGCTACGCCACACAGGCGGTGCTTTGATCATCACCACGAGACTTTGCTTTTCAACAGAAGCCCTGATCATTTGCCATTTAGGCATGCCACACTAGCAATTCATGCCATGCGACATATGTCCATCGATATACAACCTTTGAGCTCGTGCGTCTCAGAGAAAGGCGTTAAGAAAAAGAATAAATTCTCCGCCGCCAAACAGATGTATATTTAACAGAGATCAATCAACACAGAATAAAATCCAATGTCAAACACACAGTCCATTTACAAGTCCGTTCTGGGTCTGAACGAAACCGGAGGCACTAAATACCTCGCAAACCCATCGATCACCACGTACGTCTGGACGATCACCACTCATTATCCATATTTCGGGATGCCTCCCAATCAGGACCTCGGTTACCATCCAAACGAGGTGAAGATCTCCGGCCTTCGACCACCGTCTTCATCTTCGAATTTCAATCGTCGGTCAATTATTTGAAATGAGAATTAACTCGGCCTTTTCAAATAATTCACGTATATTTAGAATTTCAAATTAATTTATTTCAATGGTTAAATCATTCGACAACACCAATTTTGTTCTTTAATGCAATTTTCACACCAAACACATTCAACCATCAAATACCACATAAATCGAGCAAATTCAGTTTATTTCCATTCTATATCATTTATGATATTTTGTAACGATTTATCGCTATTTTTATTTATTTTAAAATAGCCAATTTATTCAAAACGACGCTTCGGGCCAAAACGCGGCCGTGGCACTGTTTTTCTTCAGATTTGAATTAAACATCTCTGAAAATCTAACCGTTGGATCTTTACAAATTTACATCATTAGAAAGATCTTTTCAAAACGAATCCAACGGTTCCAGTTTCGGGAAAATCCGACGGTCGGATCTCCCGGTACAATCGTTTGAATTTTCGATTTCAAAATACGAACTACAGCGCCGTTATTCAATTAAATATAATTATATTTATATATATATAAATATAATCGTTTCTGGCGCTGTTTTTCTCCAGATTTGAATTAAACATTCCAGACAATCCAACCGTTGGATTTTTACAAAGTTGGTGCCGTTGGAAAGATATTTCCAAGGCGAACCCAACGGTTGCAGTTTCGGGAAAATCCAATGGTCGGATTTCCCGCACTAGTTGTTTGAAATCATGGTTTCAAAACACGAACTGCACGGCCACGTTACGTTTTAATTTCATTTATATTTATATATTTATTTAAATATAGTTCATTCAACAATTTCAATATCGTTTTCACTTCAAATATTTCACTAACGCCTTTAAATTTTGGAAAATTTCGCCATAACCTCCTTTGTACGGGAGGGGCTGGGAAAATTCCCAAATAGCCACACGGGCGTCTCATGTCAAAAAGAAAAAGAAAAAGCCAAGCGGCTAGCCAACAGGCTCATAAAATCATCACCCAAACAAAACAGTAAATGTGTACCTATTTGTTGGGCACAAAAATTTATTCCTCTTCTCTAGCCCCTTTGCTATAACCTGTTTAATAAATATGCATGTACATATATACAGTTCTTATCATTTATCATTTCCCGTTCGACTTCATATTTGATTCCATTTGGTTTAAAAACACCATCCATTCTAATGTTGCATGCATAGGCAAAAATCATATCATTAGCTAATTAATGAATATTTCGACTCATGCATATTTATTTGAATGAGTTGCTATTTTTAACACTTCACATTTCAACAAATCATGTATATAATAAAAAAAAGGTGATTTTTATTGTAAAACAATTTATTTCAAAACACTATTATTTTATATAGTTTATATAGGAAATAAAAATAGGATTTTTACTATAAAACAATTTCTTTTAAAACGAGATTATTTTACATAGTCCATATAGTTGATAAAAGGTGATTTTTATAATGAAACAATTTATTTCAAAGTATGAATACCATTCAACACATGAATTTCAATACAACGAATGAATATCGATTCAACACATGAAGGTTTTCTATTCAACGAATAAATATAGTTTCAGCAAATGAAAATAATTCAAACACATGAATATTATTCAAAATTTCGGCAGCATAATGGCAGGGTAGTTAAAACCGGGACCGTCCCTAGTACGGCTCCTCGCTCTAACTTAAAACGTCGCGGTTTTTGACAATGGGAATCATGCATCTAGTTCGCACGCAGGCGGCATGTATATATTTACTTCATTTCCACTAACTAATCCTATGTGGTTTCAACCAAATATTTCTCAACCACAAACGGGTATTTTTCAACCACAATCAACCAATATCAATCACAAACAATCCCAAACAACCATTCGCTATCAATCAATTTTCACACCAATCACAACAAATAAATATCGTCCATGGTTTGTGGACGAGGGGCGTATATATATATATATATATATATATAGCACTACACTTCTATTTCAACACATATATAATTTTTACAACGCATATATAACTTATACATCAAACATACAACTTATACAACGCTTATACAAGAGGTGTACAACGCTTATATAACTCATACATCGTTCATATAATTTATACATCGTCGTTTTCCATATTGTTTATAAATTAGAAATCTCACATTGGGTTCCACTCCACCAAAAATAGCAGAAGGCTCAGAAAAATATGCGGTCTCTTCTAAAATGTAGAAGGCGTCCACACGAGTCCACTGTCTCTTGTTTCACTGAATTTCGTCTACACAGCAAAAAGATATGATTTTTCAAAGTTTGCAATGGTTTAAAGGTGTTAAAACAGCTGAAAATAAAACAAGCCGTATACCTTTCTGAAATGTTCAAAACTAGGTCACGCGATTTCGTGAAATCCATGAATCGATAGCTCGATCGGCCTACGCAGTGTCGAAGGGGAAGGAGAGAGCTTTCAGCGTGGGGGGGGGGTGCGGTGGCGTTCGATCGCCTGAGGCGGCGGCGGCTTGAACGCGCCAACTTCCCAAGCCCGATTCTCCCCCAATACTCCACGAAAAAATCGAAACCAGTGATGGATTTGAAGCTTGTCTCGAGCTCTTCAAGATCTTCAACTGGAGCTCTTGAAATTATTGAGTGGATTGATCATAAAATGGACGGGAAGGTTATGAACGTTTTCCGCCTTCGATCGGGGAGAGAGAAAAGGAATGTTTTTTTTTTATAAAAATTCTGATTGGTCGGTGAAGTTTTAAAGGGGTTTTCTGACGCGACCACCAATTTAAACCCAACGACTGTCATCCCTAGCGTTTTACCCCCATTCCGAACACAATGGGATATGTTTCGAAGGCCCTTTCGACTGTTTCAGTCAGTTTTCCTTCAAATTAAAATATAAAATATTCAATATCCAATTTGAACGTACATTTCAATTTGCCAGGGCCACAAACTGATTCGAAAAATTCCAGAAAAATAAATCTAGCTATGTTTTGACGATACGGTCCCAACAAAACTAGTTTCGTCGAATTCTGAGACCGTTTGCAAAAAGGCCCATTTCTGGTCGATCCAATTTAACTATAATTGACCAAAACACATTTTCCTTTGCCACGCTCACATACTAGCTTCAAAAATTATGAAATTTGAAACCTAGCAATAACTTCACATCCCGGATCCAACAAAAGTGGTTTCGTCGAATTCCGAGGTCGTATACAAAATGGCCAATTTCACGGGCTATATAAATTCCATAGCGACCTTTCTGAAAATTCATTCGACCATAACTTTTGCTCCCCGCTATGAAAATTTGATTTTTCAGATTCGTTAGAAAGGTATTCACTAACAGAATTAAATATTTTTGGTTTCGCTAAAATCCGTTTTGTTTTGCACCCGGTACAGTCCGACAAAGTTTGAATTCAATTTTTGAAACAGCAGCACCATTTCAGGCCTTGTTTATAATTATAATTAATTATATTCGTTTTCAATTGTCGATTCAAACTCAGTTTTCATTGCTATTATTTAAAATATTTATTTTAAATATTTAAAATCCATCATTTTAACCAATTTAAAAATTGTAAATTGGTTCAGATTTTCTGGGTCGTTACAATCTCCCCCACTTAAAACTTTTCGTCCCCGAAAAGGAACAAAGTCGAAAGTGGTTTGATTAATCAACTCTACGTTCGTTCTGGCTTCCATTCTCCAACATTTCAGTTTCTGAGAAATTTCAAATTCTTCAAAAATTTGGCTAACACCCGGAATTTTCGAAAAATTTCGCCATAACCTCCTTTGTACGGGGAGGGGTTTGGAAATTTATTCGGCCGTATTAGGCACCCAATAAATCCTAATAAGCATACACATATTTATAGTGATATATTCTGGTGTTTACAGGGGAGCATGTACTGATAATAACTCCAGAGAATAAATTCTCGTCACCCTGCCCCCGTGTGGGAAATAAATAGTCCATGTGCCGTATCTAATAACTAGAGAGACGTGATTATTGTCAACTCCATACCCGTGTGGGGTTTTTATTACTCTGGCAATTTAATCGTTACAATTTAAATAGTCCATATCAGTCATCAGTTCAACCTATAAAATATAGTCATCGTCATACAAGCCTCTCGCTCGTATGGTAAATCTTCCACCTCGTCACACAAGCTCCAAATGCTTATGTGGTATATGATGAAGTATGCCTATCTTCAGAAGTATGCCATACAATGTAGTTCAAAATTAATTGTTGCTATCCTATGGCGACATTTATTATTTCACACAGAAAAACCAGCACTCCGCATCCAATGGCATTCACAGGAGTTGATATAATAATATTTCGCATCCAACTCATTAAGGTTTACCTATTTGTCGGGCACGCAAATAAAATCTTTACTCAACAGCTAATCCATTTACCTGCTCAAACATATATAATACACATGTATATATATTTCTATTTATTTTCTAATCAGTTCAATGTGTGATTTAAATGAATAAATTCTACCATTATCCTATTATTGATCAAATTAACTATCGTTTTAATAACTTTAATTAATCAAATCTACAATCACACAAAACAACCAACAATCAAATTGTTTTTAACTTTTCAAAATCATACAAATTAATTCCTATATTCTTTTAAAATCATTTAGACTATAGAATTAAAAGTGCACATCCATGGAAAGAAAGTAACACAGAATAGAGAACTGATTGGTAATGCAAGGTATGGTAAATGTACCTTGCACCTGAGTCACTCGGAGATATCTACTCGGCATCTGGGATAGGCTTTCTGAATGCTCTCCTCAGTTTCCCAAGTACAATCTCGCGGATCTCCGCTCCATTGCACTTTGACCAAGTGAACCTTCTTGTTCCTCAGCTCTTTGGTTTCTTTGCCGATGATCTTGAGTGGCTCTCTTCTCACAGCTAATTCTGGAGCAATTTCAATATCCTGCTGAGCTGCTTCTTCCACGACCAAGTCTGGATCATGAACGTGCTTTCGAAGTTGAGATATGTGAAATACATCATGAACTCCAGGCAACCAATCAGGCAATTTAACCTTATAAGCGAGAGTTCCGATCCGTTCCAGAATAGGAAACGGACCTCTGAATTTGGGCGCTAACTTTCCCATTTTACCGAACCGGATAACTCCTCTCATCAGCGATACTTTCAGATATACATAGTCGCCAACAGCAAAGGATATATCTCTTCTTCTTCTATCAGCATAGCTCTTTTGTCGGCTTTGAGCGGCGAGTAATCACTTCTTAATAAAATCGACTTTGTCGGCGGCTTCTCGAATCATATCAGGACTCAACACAAGTCTATTACCTGGTTTGACCCAACAAGCAGGGATTGACACGGTCTACCACACAATGCTTCGAATGGCGACATTGTCAGACTCGCCTGGTAGCTGTTGTTATAAGAGAATTCAGCCAAATGCAGATGGTCTTCCCGTGATCCACCGAAACCTATAACACAAGCCTACAATAGATCTTCTAAAATACGATTCACCCTCTCAGTCTGACCGTCTGTCTGAGGATGATAAGCGGTGCTTAAGTTCAACTTCGTTCCCAGCTCGACTTGAAATGCCTCCCAGAATTTACTAGTAAATATTGTATCCCTATCACTGACTATACTGAGTGGCACTCCATGTAGTCTAACTATTTCCCTGAAGTAAATCTGCGCCAGACTCTGAGCAGTTCTGTTTGATCTGACAGGTATGAAATGGGCGGTCTTCGTGAAGCGATCTACGATCACCCAAATACTGTCATTCCCTTTTCTGGTTCTGGGCAGACCATCTATGAAATCCATAGAAATATGTTCCCACTTCCAACCAAGAACTTCTAGCGGTTGTAATAATTCAGCCAGTTTCTGTTGGTCGCTCTTGACTAGCTGGCAAGTAGGGCATCGGCTAACATATAAAGAAATGTCCCTCTTCATCGACCTCCACCAGAAAGTGCGTTTGATGTCATTATACATTTTGCTTACTCCCGGATGGATACTAAGTTTTGACTTGTGGCATTCATCCAGAACTTCCTTTCGGAGCTCAGCAATGTTAGGAACACATATTCGACCCTTCTGCCTTAGAATCCCCTCATTATCAACTTGAAAACTCGAGGGCTCGCCTTGTTGAATTATCTCTCTGATCTTCTGAATGAAGTGATCATACTTTTGAAGAGCAGATATTTTATCTAGTAATGAAGTCGTGATAATAAAACTGGCGATCATTTCATTCTTTCGGCTTAACGCGTCGGCCACGACATTGGCTTTTCCTGGAGTGTATATAATTTCAAAGTCATATGCTGCTAGAAACTCCAGCCATCGTTGCTGCCTCAAATTCAAGTCTTTCTGGGTAAACAGATACTTTAACGACTGGTGATCCGTAAACAGTTCAAATCTCTCACCCAGAAGATAGTGTCTCCAGATTTTCAAGGCGAATACTATAGCCAATAACTCAAGATCATGAGTTACGTAGTTCTTCTCGTGCGGCTTCAGTTGACGGCTAGCATAAGCAATCACTTGGCCCCTTTGCATTAGCACTGCGCCAAGGCCTTCTCTAGAAGCATCAGTCCAGACTTTCAAATCCTGATTGCCACCGATGATGGTTAACACTGGGGCTGTCGTTAGTCTTAACTTTAGCTCTTAGAAAGCCTCCTCACTTTCTGGAGTCCACTTGAATTTAGAGTGCTTCTTCGTAAGCTTTATTAAATGACCAGATATCTTCGAAAAGTTTATAACGAACTTTCGGTAATAGCTAGCCAATCCGAGAAAACTGCGGACTTCAGTGGGGGTACTGGGCTGTTTCCAATCCTGAATTGCTGTGATTTTGCTTGGATCCACAGCGATTCCTGCTTTCGATACGACGTGGCCTAGAAATTTTACTTCATCTTGCCAGAAGATACATTTGGAAAATTTGGCTTTTAATACATTCCGTCTCAGAATTTCTAGAACCTGTTCCAGATGTTTTTCATGTTCGGCCTTTGATTTAGAGAAGATTAGAATATCTTCAATAAAAACCCAAACAAATTTATTCAAAGCTCCTCTGAACACTCTATTCATCAGATCGATGAAATAGGTTGGAGCGTTACATAAGCCGAACGGCATTACTAACCACTCGTAGAATAAGTCAGGACCTCTGAATGTTGTCATTGGAACACACTCTTCGGCGATTCGAAGTTGATGGAAGCCTGTAGCTAGGTCCATCCTTGAGAATACCTGTGCTCCATTTAATCGATCCAACAAATCATCTATTCGCGGCAATGGATATTTGTTCTTTATGGTCCGCTTGTTCAAATCACGATAATCCACACATAGCCGTAGAGTACCGTCAGATTTTGGGACAAACACCACTGCTGCTCCCCAATCAGAGAAACTGGGCCTGATCAGACCCTTCCATACAAGCTGTCATGTTTGATTGTCTAATTCCTCTTTCTCTTTCAAGGACATTCTTCGAATAGCGTGAACTACCGGCCTTGCATTCGGAATTAAAGCAATTTTGAAATCAATTTCTCTCTGCAGAGGTAAGCGAACAACTTCTTCGAACACATCTGCATAGTTCTTGACGACGGGAATATCTTTGATGAGGTCAGGAATATTCTCTGTAACTTCCGGGATATTTTCTATTTGGGCTGGAGAAACATTCAAAGCTGCCCAGAAGTCCTTTCTATTTGAAGTCGGGCCTTCGCATGGTATGGTTATATAATTCCCCGATTGTGCCTTTGCCTTAACAACTCTCTTGGCGCATCTAACCTCTGCTTCATATTTGGTTAGCCAATCCAATCCCAGAATAATATCGAATTCATTAAAATTCATGACGATGGAGATAATAGGAAATTTATAGCAAGAAAAAGAGACAGGTACTGCACAAATCCAGCTGAGATTGATGGAACCCCCCAACTGGATTTTGGACCGTCATTGGTTCTTTGAGCTTCTTCAATCTCTAATCTAACTTCTTGACTGCACTCTTTGCAATAAAGCTTCGTGACGCGCCTGTGTCAAACAGTACTTTAACTGGAATGTTCTTGACATTGAGTGTGCCTTCTAAAACATCAGATCTTTCCTGAGCAGACGAAGATGCAGGTACTTCTACCACTTCATTTACATATGCTGCTTTAGATTTCTGAGATAGCGGGCAGATTTTCGCAATATGCCCAGCCTGATGGCACTTATGGCATCCTCTTTTCTCTTGTAACCTCTTACCGGATTTAGACCCATCCTTTACTTGTTTCTTTAGAGATCTGCAACTTATCGAGAGATGTCCTTGCCTATTGCAGTTATTGCATACGGCGGTCGTTACGGGTTCTTTCCCAGATTCAGCCCTTTTTCTCTTAGCATTGGGCTTCTTACTGATCTCAGACGTCGTACTAGCTTCAGGAATATCAGCTTCCGACTCAGCTTTGTCACTAGAACTGACTTCTTCTTCGTCGCATAACATTCCTTTCTTATGGAGATCTTCATACTGATAAGCCATATAAATCATTTCTGAGAAAGGAAGCTTCACATTCCTCATCACACTATTATGATATTTTCTTTGCAGGCCGTGAATAAATCTCAGATTCTTCCTTTTTGGGTCATTAATCAGATGAGGAGCAAAGTGAGAAAGTTCGTTGAATTTCTTATGATATTCCGGGACGGTCATATCACCTTGTATCAGATAAGAAAATTCATCACATAATCGCTCAGTCGCTTCTGGAGGAGTAAATCTTTCTAAGAAAATCACTTTGAATCTATCCCAGGTGATATCACCTTCTGGATTATCCTCGATAACTGAATCCCACCAGAACAAAGCTTCGTCTTTGAGTGCCCAGGAGGCCAGTAATCTTTTCTGGTCATCCCTCAGCTTTAAACCATCAAAGATCTTTTCAGTCGAACGAATCCAAGCCTGTGTCTTCATAATAGATTCTTCACCTAAGAACGGTATTCCACCCATATTTCGATATTTGATTAATAGGGCCTCAATATCCGGTTTTGTATTCCTTCTGTTTCTGACACTCATTTTCTAGTACTTCTGCAAACAGCAGATCAAGTGTCAGATCACAGAAAAGATAATTTCAAAATATAGAGACAAATACTCGAATGTAAATGTGTCTATCGAGGTGTTATTTCATTCTGCTACTCATACTAGGATATTACTGATCATATCTGTATAGAGTTACTCGTCCTAGAACACTACTGGTTCTATTTCTGACGAGTTTGTTCAAATGTTATATTCCAGAACTAAGATTAACCAAAGCTCTGATACCACGTTGTGATGACCCCTAATCCCGTACCGACGGAGACAAGGGTTATCTTGGGAATATAACACAGAAACAGATAACAGCAGAACAGAATAATTAAATACACCAGATAATGAACAATATAATATACTGGATAAACGTAATCATCAGAGTTACACATTATATAGGATCTTACTTAGTACAAATATAGTTCAGCTATACATAAATGTCTACAGCGGAAATAAACAAAATATGTACAATAGGAGCTGAACAGCATAAAAAGAGATAAATGATAGAATCCATCTTCAGCTCCAGCTATCCAGAAAGAACCAGCTAAACCTGAATACAAGGCTGCCCGTGTAGAAAAAGGGGCACCCGAGTTTGAAAGTGAAACAAACTACGAGTCAGTCATGGGACTGGTATGAGAAATCCACTCAACACATATATAATTGGCTAATCACAGGACCACGCCACTTTCGTGGAACGGGTTTACTCCATTGGATTGCCAGTGCTTTAAAACAAATCTTTCTTTTAAACAACGCAATGCATTTTATATAAATGAAGCCATTATAAGACTCAGTTCCCATCACACAATGCAACGCAAACCGGAGGATAGAGTTTTACCTTATAACGGCCAAAATATGCTTGATACGAATAAAACAAAAGAAATTGATATTCTTGCTAGTGTTTATATGCTTTGAAAACAATTTCAAATCATAACTATCAATCATAGGCGGCATGGGTACCATATATCATGTCACCATATATATATACAATCAAAACCGCACGATGTCGTATTTGGAAATTGGATTTCCGTCATGAACCAAGGCAAAAGATAGTCCTTACCGAATTCGTGACTCTCTATCCCGAGCCACAGGACCCAGACTCAGGTGGGCCCTTGAAGCGACAGGGCCGGTCCACCGACGTGGATTAAAATGCCTGAACAATACGTTTCCCCACCGTTTGGGGTGTAAATGAGCCAACGAATGACTCCATCGGACCCGGATCGTCCGACCAAACCGAGGCGCCTCGCAACAGCAACAACGACACATGTGAAAAGTATATAAATGTCAAGGCTGGTAGGTCACTGACACCACCCTAGCTAGAAAGAAACGCATGCCCTCCCTGAGGTCCTTCTCCCGTTTCTGGTTCATACCGGGGTGTGAGGCTCGCGAATTCATATTATACACAAAGCTACGCCACACAGGCGGTGCTTTGATCATCACCATAAGACTTTGCTTTTCAACAGAAGCCCTGATCATTTGCCACTTAGGCATGCCACACTAGCAATTCATGCCATGCGACTGATGTCCATCGATATACAACCTCTGAGCTCGTGCATCTCAGAGAAGGGCGTTAAGCAAAAGAATAAATTCTCCGCCGCCAAACAGATGTATATTTAACAGAGATCAATCAACACAGAATAAAATCCAATGTCAAACACACAGTCCATTTACAAGTCCGTTCTGGGTCTGAACGAAACCGGAGGCACTAAATACCTCGCAAACCCATCGATCACCACGTACGTCTGGACGATCACCACTCATTATCCATATTTCGGGATGCCTCCCAATCAGGACCTCGGTTACCATCCAAACGAGGTGAAGATCTCCGGTCTTCGACCACCGTCTTCATCTTCGAATTTCAATCGTCGGTCAATTATCTGAAATGAGAATTAACTCGGCCTTTTCAAATAATTCACGTATATTTAGAATTTCAAATCAATTTATTTCAATGGTTAAATCATTCAACAACACCAATTTTGTTCTTTAATGCAATTTCCACACCAAACACATTCAACCATCAAATACCACATAAATCGAGCAAATTAAGTTTATTTCCATTCCATATTGTTTATGATATTTTCTAACGATTTATCGCTATTTTTATTTATTTTAAAATAGCCAATTTATTCAAAATGACGCTTCGGGCTATAACGCGGCCGTGGCGCTGTTTTTCTTCATATTTGAATTAAACATCTCTGAAAATCTAACCGTTGGATCTTTACAAAATTTACATCATTAGAAAGATCTTTTCAAAACGAATCCAACGGTTCCAGTTTCGGGAAAATCCGACGGTCGGATCTCCCGGTACAATCGTTTGAATTTTCGATTTCAAAATACGAACCGCAACATCGTTATTCGATTAAATATAATTATATTTATATATATATATAAATATAATCATTTCTGGCGCTGTTTTTCTCCAGATTTGAATTAAACATTCCAGACAATCCAACCGTTGGATTTTTACAAAGTTGGTACCGTTGGAAAGATATTTCCAAGGCGAACCCAACGGTTGCAGTTTCGGGAAAATCCAATGGTCGTATTCCCCGCACTAGTTGTTTGAAATCACGATTTCAAAACACGAACTGCACGGCCACGTTTCGTTTTAATTTTATTTATATTTATATATTTATATAAATATAGTTCATTCAATAATTTCAATATCGTTTTCACTTCAAATATTTCATTAACGCCTTTAAATTTTGGAAAATTTCGCCATAACCTCCGTTCTACGGGAGGGGCTGGGAAAATTCCCAAATAGCCACACGGGCGTCTCATGTCAAAAAGAAAAAGAAAAAGCCAAGCGGCTAGCCAACAGGCTCATAAAATCATCACCCAAACAAAACAGTAAATGTGTACCTATTTGTCGGGCACAAAATTTTATTCCTCTTCTCTAGCCCCTTTGCTATAACCTGTTTAATAAATATGCATGTACATATATACTGTTCTTATCATTTATCATTTCCCGTTCGACTTCATATTTGATTCCATTTGGTTTAAAAACACCATCCATTCTAATGTTGCATGCATAGGCAAAAATCATATCATTAGCTAATTAATGAATATTTCGACTCATGCATATTTATTTGAACGAGTTGCTATTTTTAACACTTCACATTTCAACAAATCATGTATATAATAAAAAAAGGTGATTTTTATTGTTAAACAATTTATTTCAAAACACTATTATTTTATATAGTTTATATAGGAAATAAAAATAGGATTTTTACTATAAAACAATTTCTTTTAAAACGAGATTATTTTACATAGTCCAAATAGTTGATAAAAGGTATTTTTATTATGAAACAATTTATTTCAAAATATGAATATCATTCTACACATGAATTTCAATACAACGAATGAATATCGATTCAACACATGAAGGTTTTCTATTCAACGAATAAATATAGTTTCAGCAAATGAAAATAATTCAAACACATGAATATTATTCAAAATTTCGGCAGCATAACGGCAGGGTAGTTAAAACCGGGACCGTCCCTAGTACGGCTCCTCGCTCTACCTTAAAACCTCACGGTTTTTGACAATGGGAATCATGCATCTAGTTCGCACGCAGGCAGAATGTATATATTTACTTCATTTCCACAAACTAATCCTGTGTGGTTTCAACCAAATATTTCTCAACCACAAACGGGTATTTTTCAACCACAATCAACCAATATCAATCACAAACAATCCCAAACAACCATTCGCTATCAATCAATTTTCACACCAATCACAACCAATAAATATCGTCCATGGTTTGTGGACGAGGGGCGTATATATATATATATATATATATATATATATATATATATATAGCACAACACTTCTATTTCAACACATATATAATTTTTACAACGCATATATAACTTATACATCGAACATACAACTTATACAATGCTTATACAAGAGGTGTACAACGCTTATATAACTCATACATCGATCATATAATTTATACATCGTCGTTTTCCATATTGTTTATAAATTAGAAATCTCACATTGGGTTCCACTCCACCAAAAATAGCAGAAGGCTCAGAAAAATATACGGTCTCTTCTAAAATGTAGAAGGCATCCACACGAGTCCACTGTCTCTTGTTTCACTGAATTTCGTCTACACAGCAAAAAGATATGATTTTTCAAAGTTTGCAACGATTTAAAGGTGTTAAAACAGCTGAAAATAAAACAAGCCGTATACCTTTCTGAAATGTTCAAAACTAGGTCACGCGATTTCGTGAAATCCGTGAATCGATAGCTCGATCGGCCTACGAAGTGTCGAAGGGGAAGGGGAGAGCTTTCGACGCAGGGGGTGCGGTGGCGTTCGATCGCCTGAGGCGGCGGCGGCGGCGGCTTGAACGCGCCAACTTGCCGAGCCTGATTCTCCCCCAATACTCCACGAAAAAATCGAAACCAGTGATGGATTTGAAGCTTGTCTCGAGCTCTTCAAGATCTTCAACTGGAGATCTTGAAATTATTGAGTGGATTGATCAGAAAATGGATGGGAAGGTTATGAACGTTTTCCGCCTTCGATCGGGGAGAGAGAAAAGGAATTTTCTTTTTTTTATATTAAAATTCTGATTGGTCGGGGAAGTTTTAAAGGGGTTTTCTGACGCGACCACCAATCTAAATCCAACGACTGTCGTCCCTAGCGTTTTACCCCCATTCCGAACACAATGGGATATGTTTCGAAGGCCCTTTCGACTGTTTCAGTCAGTTTTCCTTCAAATTAAAATATAAAATATTCAATATCTAATTTGAACGTACATTTCAATTTGCCAGGGCCACAAACTGATTCGAAAAATTCCAGAAAAATAAATATAGCTATGTTTTGACGATACGGTACCAACAAAACTAGTTTCGTCGAATTCTGAGACTGTTTGCAAAAAGGCCCATTTCTGGTCGATCCAATTTAACTATAATTGACCAAAACACATTTTCCTTTGCCACGCTCACATACTAGCTTCAAAAATTATGAAATTTGAAACCTAGCAATAACTTCACATCCCGGATCCAACAAAAGTGGTTTCGTCGAATTCCGAGTCGTATGCAAAATGGCCAATTTCACGGGCTATATAAATTCCATAGCGACCTTTCTGAAAATTCATTCGGCCATAACTTTTGCTCCCCGCTATGAAAATTTGATTTTTCAGATTCGTTAGAAAGGTATTCACTAACAGATTTAAATATTTTTTGTTTCGCTAAAATCCGTTTTGTTTTGCACCCGGTACAGTCCGACAAAGTTTGAATTCAAATTTTGAAACTGCAGCGCCTTTTCAGGCCTTGTTTATAATTATAATTAATTATATTCGTTTTCAATTGTCGATTCAAACTCAGTTTTCATTGCTATTATTTAAAATATTTATTTAAAATATTTAAAATCCATTATTTTAACCAATTTAAAAATTGTAAATTGGTTCTGATTTTCTGGGTCGTTACAGAAAGCATGCATTAATCTTTAGTGAAAATGTTTAGAAATGGATAAGCTTTGGGTGGGAAAGATAAATGTACGTGATGCATGGTTGGAACACTAAAATGGAACATGTGCATGTCATTGAACATAGATATATATACCCATACTAAGCTTTTTGAAAAACAAAAAAATAATTGAATGGTTCATAAAAATAAAATGACGGGTTTTACAGACCCAAAATGCCTAGAAAAATATGTAAGATCGGAAAAGGGACACATCGAACTCAGATGGCTCTGTTTCAAAAATGAACTATGCAAGCATTTTCACAATTTCAGCACGAACCGTGGACCGAAACCGACAAATGAATATATTGCAGAAATCAGCACGACGAGACGGACACAACGGTGTATAATTTGCAGTGTCAGGATGCTCTGTTCAAAAGCGCGTTACGGACCCCTTTGACGTAAATATGCGGACGGAAAACGGAGGTCAAAACGTCCGATTTTCGCGAAACGAATTTCGCCGTCGGATTCGTGACAATGAATAGAATATTTTTCATGTTTGTCCGAACTGGTTTTGGAGAAATTTTAAAATCGCTAAAATTTGATCTGTTATGCGCAGCTTTGCACTGAAAATTGCACGACCGACAACAGTCAAATTTTCCGATGAAATTTTAACAGTTGTTACATCTCACTGTACGTATTACAAATTTCGAATTACCGTTATGAAAAACCATAGAATAATTTCAAAATAAATTTTTGATTTAAATCGGAATCTAAATCGTTAAAAATTATGGGATGTTACAATCTCCCCCACTCAAACCTTTTCGTCCCCGAAAAAGAACGAGGTAGGGAAATAGTAATTAAATAATTAATATATTTAAACCAATGGTTCATATTTATCCCTATACATATATAATTTTAAATATACATAAATCAAAGGATAAAATATTTTCAAACATTTCAAACATTTCAAGTATTCACTCGACGTTAAGATTGGCTATATATATTTATCCACTTTCGAAACCCGAAAATAGATATCGATGATGCCGCGGTCATCACCAGAATCATTTTCAAGCGACTATGGTGTGACTCTATATCTATCTAATACGTATAGGATTTAACATATACGTTGATCAGACGTATACCCCAAATCACTAGGTATTCGATAGGCCAATTTTAGCGTCAAATAAGTACTCAAAACATCTTTTTATATTTAAATAGAATATATACCACACTCTAAATCATATATTATAAATAATATATTTCAAATCATAAAAAAAATTAAGTAGGGAAATATAAATTTCTCCTCCACTCATTTTATTTGTTAAAATTTAATCTCAATTCTAATAAACATACAAATAATATTATTATTAAATCAAATACAAAATAAAATTATTATATTTATATACTATACCTAAATATTTTCAAATTCATGTTATAAATATTTAAACTTATAACACCTAATTAATTCTATAAGTTAACATATGAATACATTACACATAAAATCTTTACAAACCATTGGTATTACCAAACTATTTACAAATATCAAATTAAATATTACATTAAGAAAATATTATATAATAATATCTTTCAAAATATAAATTTCAAACCAATATTTAATAAAGACAGACTGGCTAGAAGACTTATACTCTTCTTCTACTTCTTACCTTGAAATGGACAAGTATAAATGATAGAATTCGAGGTAAAAGCTGAAAGAACAAAAGAACCTAATCAAAGAGGATCTACGAAGGAAGATAGATTCAAATGGAAAGGAAACTCAGAAGAAGATTTAAATATTAAACAGAATTTTATATTCGAAATATTTATTTAAAAACATTTTAAAACCATTTTGAAAACTATTTTTACTTTAAAAATACGCTCTCTCAAGAAGGATTCTGCAACTGATTCCACTCATTTTAGGGTATCACTACCCTATCTCTAATGAGCTTTTACCCCATAGGCTAAAGCTCTGAAAAACCAAAGCTCTGATACCACTTGTAACAACCCGCTATTTTGACCGTGTCGAATCGACAAAACATGTCAACTCGAACGTTCAAAACGACAGATTGTTATTAGCTTCTGGGGTAAATAGAATAAATCACAGAATCACAGATCATAGATACATATACAGAGTAATATAATATCTCACAGCGGAAATTATAAAATACAATAGTAGTTCATGAAGCTACTAAATAAATTTTTACATCGGAGTTTACATAAATGATACAGCGGTAATCTAATACAATAAATAATTGATAACTGTCTGAAATAGAATGACAGAACTAACTAAATGACTGAAACAACTTATCAACAGGTAGATATAGGTTAGCCAAAAATCCAATATAAGATCCAAACCCCAAAGATGAATCTCGAAACTGGAATACTCGATCTGACCCGAGCAATAATGCAAAACAAACAACTCGGATCAGGACTGGCATTCTCATGGAAGTAAATCAATTCAAATGAAATGTTCGGTGAAATGCAATCAGTAACTTAAAGGATGTTTGGGATCACCATCCTCTAAGGATCCGTCAAACTAATACTATATAGTATAATACGCTATATACAATAGCGTCTATCAGTAAAGTAAAATATCAAAATAGCGTAAGCGGGATTACCATGATTACCCTTACACTGTTTATATATTCCCATAGTATATACAGTACCGTAATTGCTCCGTAAACTAGAGGTTGATCAGAGGGCACTCCATATAAAACGGTACAAAACAAAGTCGTAGTGGGATCGTATAAGGCATGTGTCAAGGCACGCAAGGAATGCCAGGGTGGATTCACCGTTTGCAGAGCTGGACTGGTGGTAACGCATAGTAGCAACTACTGCCCACCTCGATACACACTCCCATAATCAAAAGGGCCCAAATCGAATCTCAACAGTAATAGAATAATATCGAAGAAGTGTGCTCGATAAGAGGTATGACCTCACTTGGTCCGTGCATAGCTCCTGTTTTAGCCACATCAAGCTAACTCTAGGTAGTCAGGGTCTCGTAACTAATATGAAATACAAAAATAGAGTCGTTCGCCAAATCATCCCCTTCATTTTGGAACTCCACCGCGTACACAGTTGTCAAAGTGGTTTTCGGTATTGGAAGAGAGTATGACAATAGCCGATCCCGGTCTCTTTAACAACCAATCGTTTACATTTTTCACACCGTGGTCATTATTTTATAAATCACTTTATAAAATAGTTTATACGTATTCTCATATTCGAATTTGAAATCAAATTTAAATATCTAACTTCAATTATATTCAATTTTGAAAACATCTCACGAGAATCGCTCAAATCAAATCTATTTTAAAAAAAACATCTCGAAAAGATTTCAAAATGTAGTATAAGCAAATACTATACTATTTAACTTCGATTTTATATAAGTTTCTGACAAAAATCGCATAACAACTTTCAAATCCCAAATCGACTTATATTTAAGTTATACCTTAAATATCTCAATTTCCGTTTAAATCAATATCAAAACCTTTAACTTCAATTATAATTTTGGTTCGGCTTATATTCGCAAAAATTCAAGTTTGAAACCATTCAAGTGATTCAAAATTTTCCTTCACAAGGAATCGTTTTAATTCGATTCATTTAAATCCGACATTTGGTTCGAATTCGAATATACGATTCAAGTCAAAATTACATTTCAATTTAAACAAATTTTATCGTACTTTATCATTCAAGTCATATAGTTCAAAATAGTTACTTCTACATTTTGAATCAAAATCTTATATTTCCATTCAAATGAATTGCTATTTAAAACCATTCTTATGCATCAATTTAACAAAATTCTTAATTCAAACCAAACAATATAAAAACCAATTCCGCATATAACATCTATATATATATTCCAATTCATGTTTAATCAATTAAAAACTTGAATTCAATTCATATCGATTATAAATTAAAATAAACCAATTTACTCAATTCACATTCATTTCTTATCAAGGTTCATAATTTAAACCAAATCAAATTCAATTTCTTAATTTTATCAATTCAAGTTCATCTCTACTAAAATTCGTATCGGTTCCAATTCATTACATAATATGAGTTCATTCATTATTCAAACATCGTTATATAAATTTACATCTTTAAACTTCGAATTTAAATCGCGAAATCTAACCTATCCATCTTGACTTCATTAAAGTTTATGAAATATATATATAAGAAAATTAATTTTGAAAATATATATATATATATATATAAGTTTATAAAATTCTAAAGTAAATTAGAAATAGATTATAAACATATAAGTTTAAAATAATAAAAAAATAGATTTAAAGAAATATTTATAATAATACAAAAAGGTTAAAATATTTATAGGAATAAATTATATGGTTTAAAATAAATAAATTTATAAGTAAAATCTTAAATAAACATGTAAATCCCTATTTACAAATAAATCATTTTAAAACACATAATTTAAAATATACAAAATAATTTATATTTAAATAAAATATAAATACAAATATATAAAGTCTTAAGTAAATATTTTAAAATAAAACTCAATTTACTTCGAAAACATGACCGACGGTGTTCGTATATAGTTTTCTACCCTATGGTCAAGTGATATGGATATTTATCATTTCAACCCGCAATTGATAAAATTTCTACGGGTCTTTCATTTCAACCCGCGATTCCAAATTCAATAAAAATCGTTCAGATCTATCATTTCAACCCATAACGATTTTTCCCTATTCTAATGTTCGTTCGGGTATGTATCATTTCAACCCTTAGTGATTTTCCTAAAACTAGGGTATCAACAATCACAACAACAATTACAACATATATATCATCAGTGCAACTACGTGTCATATAAATATATTGTGTCACATATGAAATGTGCATATATATCAGAGCAAACAATTTCTATCAGCAATCCTATACATTTCATATAACAGTTCATTATTGATCTAACATTAGTGAAAAATGTAAGCCGGGTGTGAGATAAACTCACCTTTCGTGGCATATATTGAAGACAACAAACAAAGGCATGGACTAGAACGACGATATCCAAGTAAACAACCCAAACATGAGTAAATGGGAATCGATGCAAAACCGCATAATGTTGGTATGGAAAATCAAACGGAATGGACGATGGCAATACACTACAACCCACACAGTATATTTTCAAGCTTTATAGTAATATACATATATTTCAAAACCCATAAACTCTCCACATGTATATAAAACCAATAATTTAGAACGTACAAAGTATAAATTTTATTTCAAAACATTTATCTTCAAACTAAAGTATATAACATATTTTTCTTCAAAACCATTAAAATTTCAAAACAACTCAACGCGCAGTCACCCATAAACTCACACAACCATGCAAAATTTCCATAAAACTTCAGACACACAAAAGGAGAAAACCACTCAATATAATTTAACCCAAAATATATGTACGTACCTATATGCACTCACACACATACAAACACACACACCGCCCTAGGATACACAACACACATACAAAGCAAACACACACAAATATATATATATATATATATATATATACTCGCACATACCCACGCAGGTCTGGATTTTGGTCGTTCGGATCCGACAGAGGGAGTCACAACAGCTTTGGTGAGAAAAAAAGGCGCTGTGTTGGTGGCTAAGCCGGGTTAGGCGAGGAGGTTCGGGTGAGTGCAAGTAAAAGAGGTTGCCGGTCTTGTGGAGAACAGCAGGCTCAAGGGAAGGAAAAGACGCGGAGCCTTGCGGTAGTCGACAGCACGGCCAGGCGAAGGGTTGGAGGAAGGAACAGGGCGACATGGAGGAGATGGACTGGTTGGGGTGGGTCTCGGTGGCCAGGTAGGAGGGTTAAAATAGGTGATGGCTTCATTTAGTGATGGGAGAAAAAAAAATGGAAACCAAGGCTACAATATGGTAAGTTTTAAAACGCATGAAAAACAAGGGTTGCTATGACTTTTATGTGTATAAAAGAAGAATAAGGTACGAGAAAAAGAAATAATGGCGTACTGGGAAAGAACAGGTATATGATGGAGAAAATGGTGTAGATCTGAAATCATGAAGGAGTAACATAAATAACTGATGGGAGAAAATATGGGAAGAGTGATTCAAGGGGCCAACGTGTTTTGCAGACCACATAGTAGGAACGAACGGTTCCTGGAACCTGTTAGAAGCTTTCGTTTTTTTTAAATAAAAGATTTGAATGCTTAAAAGTTTGAACGGTTTTGGCTCAAACACGAGGGACATGGAAGAAAGGATTGGAAAGGTGGCTTCCGTCCATTTATATTACCGTTAAGAGGTTCAAATGCTTTTTCATTTTTTTTATATATAAATGGAGCATGAAAGCAACGTTTGAACAGAAAATGGTTTTGGGAAGAAAACATATGGGATTGGAAGAGTGAAAGCATGCATTAATCTTTAGTGAAAACGTTTAGAAATGGATAAGCTTTGGGTTGGAAAGATAAATGTACGTGATGCATGGTTGGAACACTAAAATGGAACATGTGCATGTCATTGAACATAGATATATATACCCATACTAAGCTTTTTGAAAAACAAAACAATAATTGAATGGTTCATAAAAATAAAATGATGGGTTTTACAGACCCAAAATGCCTAGAAAAATATGTAAGATCGGAAAAGGGACACAACGAACTCAGATGGCTCTGTTTCAAAAATGAACTATGCAAGCATTTTCACAATTTCAGCGTGAACCGAGCACCGAAACCGACAAATGAATATATTGCAGAAATCAGCACGACGAGACGGACACAACGGTGTATAATTTGCAGTGTCAGGATGCTCCGTTCAAAAGCGCGTTACGGACCCCTTTGACGTAAAAATGCGGACGGAAAACGGAGGTCAAAACGTCCGATTTTCGCGAAATGAATTTCGCCGTCGGATTCGTGACAACGAATAGAATATTTTTCATGTTTGTCCGAACTGGTTTTGGAGAAATTTTAAAATCGCTAAAATTTGATCTGTTATGCGCAGCTTTGCACTGAAAATTGCACGACCGACAACAGTCAAATTTTCCGATGAAATTTTTACAGTTGCTACATCTCACTGTACATATTACAAATTTTGAATTCCCGTTATGAAAAACCATAGAATAATTTCAAAATAAAATTTTGATTTAAATCAGAATCTAAATCGTTAAAAATTACGGGATGTTACAGATATTCAGAGGAGCAACAATCGAATCAAAGTTGGAGCAGGATTGTAAATTCTATGTTTTGCTTTGATTTTTACCAAGGTAAATATAGAGATTATATTCTGGCTGAGCATAGAAAAGCCAACGAGGATGAGAAGTCTGGAGGAGCACAAAATAGAGCAAAGGAAACTGAGAAACAATGACAAAATGTATGTGTGTAACCTAGACTTCAAACAAAAATGAATTGCTTCCCATAATAGGCAAATCTTCCTAACGGTCGGCTCGATCAAAATATACACGGTGAACTAGAAAAAATTCAATAACATAATTTAATCAAAGAACTCCAGTTATCGCTAATTGACCTTTGATTTTGTTCTAAACCATCTGTCAATATGGAAAATAATGCAGTACTTAGAATTTTAAATCAACATATATTTCATTAAATTACCTCTAAAAAAATCATTTATTATGTTTCACTGAAAATTTAATAGTTCACCAATTGGGGACACATCTAACCTAAATATGAAAGGCCCCCTCCTAGCATCCATGAATTAGGCTAGAATAATACAGATTGAAATTACCTTCCATAATTTGATACTAAACTACGATTGAATGAAAGGCAAATGGTAGGAATGTCCTCTTGGAAATTTTTTCCTTAAGCCATAACAAAGTTTAGCCACATCGCTTATACAAACAATGTCAATGCAAGAAACGCGCTACTGTAGAAAATCCTTTTTAATTGTTCTAATTTTATATGTTGTTACTTTTAATAGAATACGCATATAAAACATTCCATACAAAAGCTAACCAATTTAAATGTGAGTGACAAATCTGCTCTGGATATGAAATGGAGTACTTTCAAAGATATTCCATACAAAAGTAATCCATACAAGCATAAGTATAATTATATTTATTAGGTGTTTCGAAACATAAATACAGTAGAGAAAAAGTGTGCGTGTATACACACAAAAACAAAACATTCATATATTTTCCTCATATTTTTGAAAAATATATGCAGTTTTCCTAAAATAAAAATTTTGTTTTAATATTAAGTAATTTTCTGCGATAAAAGCATTTCAGAAAAGAAATTTATTAATTTGCTGACATACATTTAGCCATGTACGGTTGTTTACGCCTCATTATTATAATATTAGATTCTTGTATTTTTTTGGCAATCATAAGTAAACAGTTGGATTAAAAACCTAAGTGTATTTTGTAACATTCCGTGTTTTTTAAATAATTAATTAAAGTGAATATAATTAATAAATTAACAAGTAGCAAAAGTGGGATTATTTTTTAATGTTGGAATCTGACCACGAAACATATACCATTATTTTCATGGTAGTTTTCTAATCAATTTTATATATAATATTTTCCAAAGGAATTCAAAACGAGACATTCGGACGGTTTAAAGTTTTGGCATCGAAAATAATTATGTATGTAAAATGGGAACATTAAATTAATGATGATTGATTATGTAAATATTTAAATCTTGAATTATAACGAATGAGTAAATTATGAAGGGAGTAAATTATGCAAAATATATGCATGTTTGAATTCAAACTAATAAATATTGATGTAATGTGTAACGTATAATTATAATAGAGAAACAAATCAATTGAGAATTAATTTGAAACCAATAGTAATTAATATGCTACAAATTAATAAAGAAATCAAAATGATAGAATAGAATTAATGAGTATGCTTGTACATATGTATATACATATAAAATCTTAGTCAGTTACATAAGGTTGAAATTTAAATTTAAAATAATAATTAATGTGTAGCATAAAAAGAAAAAAAAGGAAATGTTGTAACGATAACGTAATTAATTAAATACAATAATAATAATCTATGCATAATAAATGCATACATATTAGATATATATATATATATTTGAATCCAACTTGTCAAAAATTAATGAAATCTGTAATATGCTCTTTTAATAAAAGAAAATTAAAATGCGCATAACAAAAGTTATTAATGGAGTTACAAACATATAAAAAGGTAACTTAAATAATTAGAAAGTTTATAAGTAAAGGAGTAATTAAGAAAAAACTGGATGAAATTAATGTGTGTTTACATGTATGTGTTTGCAGGGATTCAAAAAATTATGGTCGTTTGAATTTGAAATTCAAATGTGCGTTAAAACGAAAAGAAATCAGTAATAATCAATCTAATAAGCATTTGAAAAGGAAGCAATTAACGTTATATATATATTATTTAGGAAATTTAATAATAACAAAATGTTATTAAACTTGTTAAGAAAGGAAGTAACATTTGTATGAATGTTCAAAAATAAATAAATAAAAATTAATTAATTAATTAACATGAGGTCCAAACATGCGCGTTTATCCACATTTGAATGAACGAATTTCTTTCGTTTTTTTAATCGAACAAACCATATTAGTTTAAGCCCTTATAAATAAGAGTGCAGATTTAGCCTCCAAAATCACTTTATTCTGAATGGACACAAAAGCCATCTCACTTTTCTTTCTCCACCAAAACCTCAGAAATTATATAATCTAATTCTGATTAGCAATTGGAGGAAGAAGATTGTAGATCTAGAACTGAGTTTACATTACAAGGTTATTCGTATGAGGTAATGTTTCAGATCTGATTATATATTTAGTTTATTTAGATACGATTTTGTGGATCGGTACGAATTCAAATTTGTGATTCCAAATAGGGTTTACAAAGAGGGAGAGTATGGATAATATAACTGGATTTAGATCGGATCTTAAATTTGAAGATCTTTTACAGAAGAGTGGCTTAAATTATACATCTTTTATAATAATATATGATATCATTAAATTCTCGTTCAGATTATTCAATAGAAATTCTTATGTTTAAACTAACGGTAGAAGTTGATTCATTTAAAGTTATTAAATGTAAATTTTAGAGTAAACTTGTACATAAGTGTAAAAGTTACTCAAATAGGATAAACTTAATCTAGAAGAAAATCTGGACGTAAGCGTGAGAGAAAAGAGCGTAAACTGTAATAATAAGATAAGAATTTATGATTATCATATTAAATCCATAAAGTGAATCAAAAGAAACTTATTCATAACCTGATTTGGGAAACTAGTAATATTTTATTTGGTTGGAAAGAATAGTTTTTCATATTATAGTTTTATAAAGATGTGGTGAACGTAATTGCAAGAATAAAGATAGAAGAAAAGGGATCAGTATAAAATAGAGGTGATTATTGTGTTATGTACTATCTACCAAAAAAAGCATAAAAGATATCTTGTAATTACGGACCATTGCAGAAGGGATTATTTTATAGTAAATATGAAAATAGATTTTAGTAAAACATCAATAGCTCAACCCTTTAGAATATGACTACTCCCATAAAGATAAGACCTAAGATGATAGTAAGAGAAGTGAAAATATAACAATTAAGATAAAGACAAAAGAAAAAGGGCAGTAACTAAATTGAATAATCAGTGAGCTAACGAAAAGATAAAAGCCAAAAAGTAAAAGGTGTAAAGATAGATAAAGAGAAAATAAAGGAATTAACATCTGCCTTTATTATATGCAAACAAAGAAAGAAAAGAATAAAATCATTATGATAAATAGCTCACGATGGATAGATACAGTTTTCAGAGAGTGACTATCATGAAACAGTAAGGAGCATAAAAAGAATTAATTATTATATTAATTATACAATAGCATAGTTGGTGTCTATACTAACGACAGACATTCGTCGGAGAGGTAAATGATTCGTAGTAATAGAACCAAGTAAGAAAAAAAAAAGATAAGTTAAATGTATAAGAAAAGAATTATAATAGAGTCTAATAAAGGTTGATGTTATAATGGTAACTTCATAAGATGCGTTTAGAGCAATCTAAACGTAATATGGATGTAAACAATTAGGTGCAATCCATCACAGATCCTTTAGAATATAAGAGAGCCCTTTTAACGACGAATAATATATTGTTGGAGCAATAAAGAAGTGACTCCATAAGAAAAACAAATAGGGGATGCATGTACTAACGATGAACCCGATATTCGTCGGAACGGTAAATAAGACTTCAAAAAGACGTAGAGGGTATCCCAAGATGACCCTCTGAAATAAGATGCAAGTTTTGGTATTATAACAGTACGATAGTTAAGAGTAAGAATACACACTATTGAGATAAAAATGACAATCAAACACACACGGGTTATATGTATTTGGAGTTGTTACGTGAAAAGAAACATGGTCATTTAAGACCATACCATTGGCATCAAATTTTATTAATTATTTTTAGATTTTCAAACTTTGATCGCAGAGATCATCCGATCCCAATATGGGCAACGTGCTAGTGAGTAATTGAAACTGAAAATCTATTAACCCAACGGAACTGTAGAAGAAAATATTAAGATAAAAAGGAAAAAGAACAACTTAAGCCACTTTATGCAACAATATTGACAACATATCTTGGTAAACATTGTTTATTTTAGCTTATAACTAATAATCCAACACATGAAACTAAACAGTTCACAAAAATATTCAATCCATCATTTTATTTCAAATAAAAATGTATATATCGAAATATTTAGAAGCGCATAGTATATTACCTGCATTTTACAAATCAAACATGTCACCATAATCTACTTTTAACCAAAAAAGCATACTAGAGAAAATAACATGGCCATTATATGTAAATGAAATATTCTGTTCTATTTAATTATTGCATTATCGATTCTAACTGCTCAACCCAACACCATATCAGTGTTACGTAATGCACTTTTCAAACATTAGACTATTAACATTCCTCATAATATAGGAAACCTTAAGGCTTCATCAGTCAATCTACAAAGATTTCAAGTTGATAAAAAAATGTGAAAACACCCTCGATCGGGTTTTGTGCCTTTCATTATCATTTTGTTAAAGACGCAGATGACATCATTTTTATGGACTTGATAGTTAAGCCCTGAAATCATACATGTATAGATTACATTGTTTGCACTAAGCACTGATCAAAATACTAATTGTGCATCATCAATTGATAGGCATTTTGGATATATAGCAGTTAGTATATTCAGAATCGACAATGTAGACTCAGATTTAAAATCAAATCTAGAACAAAGCGTTATCTATGATTATAACGACCCGAGGGATTCACGATCTTGGTTATCAACATAAACTTAATGTCGACTATCCAAGCATCGGAAAACCAGTATAGAAGAAGATCACAACAACAGAATCAGAGTAACACGAATCTCACAGCGGAACGAACAAAATATAACATAACTTTGAAATAAAACCAGTATATGTATACAATAACATTTATCAGGGTACTACACTTACAACACAGTGGAAATAAACAATTGCTATATAATCCTGAAGCCACCTGCTCAAACTCTCAGTATATCTGTAAAATCCTGACTACTTGACTGCCCGTACAAATTTGGGCATCCAAGAATTTAGGGAAAAACAAGACAAAATAAACTCTGGGTCAGTCATGGGACTGGTATGAGTAAACTTAAAATAGTTTAAGAAAATAAATGATATCTCATAAGACTATGCCGTATAACACGGAACGGGTTTTTCCCCTATGAGAATCCAAAACACTTGATTCAACATTCGAAAATCCTTTTTGAAAGAAACGATAATCTTTATATCAAAATCGTTTTGATATTATAATAGTGTCTATCAATCACAATATAATAATCATTTAGCAGAACGCTTTCATCTCACGTTTCACATACATAATATGAAATCAAAAACCGCAGGCGCTTATTGGGTAATGGATTCCAACTGGCAAGGTATGAGACCATCTTCCGACAGTGTATCTCTAGAGAGGAATACACCGGATTCAATAAGAACATCTTTCCCAGGCTAAACATGGCTAGTCACTCATTTTGCTTGAGTGTACCGAATGTATTATCACCAACGGTTGGGATCAGCAACCGTTTTCCCGAAAGGTACAGCATCGAAATAGATTATAGAAGTAAATGGAATTTCTCTAGATCAGCTGACAATACACCCTGATTGGCATCTAACCACTTAGCCATGCGACCTACCCGATTTTATACCATTTCCGGTTCAGAGGCTAGAGGCCATAACGTATAGATCGCACTTTTATTTAATTTGAATGTCACATTGTCATACCCGCCAAACCACAAATTGATTTCCCCAAAAATACCATGGATATATAGCTAAGATAAATGAATTCCTCCCCCACCAAACCTAAATACGTTTGAAGAGATCAACTTACACAATCTATTAAATATACTCTGTCAAACATTCTTCCATACAAGTCGTCCTGGGACTGGACAAATTGAAGGTACTATTCTACAAATCCATCTTAGGCAATTTCTACCTAGGATTTACTGAACAGCCCTTGCATAACTCCATCTTCAATTATCTTCATCATATTTGATTCGCAACGCTGATGCCATACGGAGTAGTTTTCAGATAATATATCTGATCCCGCTCTCTCCGTATTATAACGGAAATGGTTAAAATCTTTGATAGTCGGTGATTTAACTATCAAAGGAAAACATATGTACAAACAACGGTCGTATTTCCAAATGAAAATCTTACCGATCAATCATCATTTCATTTCCCAATTTCCCATTTATCGTTTCCATATATTCAAAAATTCCTTATTTTCTAAAATTAGAAAACATACGTTATTAACTTTGGAAAACGTTTCCATTTTTGATTCATGCATCAATATCTTTCCACCTCTATCAGTCTCTAACTGTAAACTAGTAAGAGAACAACTTCCCAAGCATAAACCCCGAAGGCCGAAACCAACATCAGATCAATACCCAGAAAGCCATTCAACTCAACTAATTTCCGATCAGTTTCAAATTTCAGTAATTCCATTTAAATTCATAATTTAAACCCCAAATCCCTTTATAATATTTTATTTGCAAAATATTTACTTTAATCTAGTTTTTCACATAGAATGTGAATAATATTTCTTTATATAATCAAAACAGTTTGATTTCGTATTTAAAACCAAATATGCAAATTTTATTTATATTTTTATTTGTAGAATTATTCATACAAATCTCCTTTTTATTTCTAACACTTAAATCTCACTGCAAATTTCCTTTATTACTACTACGTTTACATTCCATTTCAATTATCAGTGTTAAAACCGATTTTACCCCTCTATATAAATTCGAATTTATATATTCAATTTATCAAATGATAAATATTTCCTTAATTTATAAACACCGTTTATAAATTATTCTCCTCAATTTATCTATTAAAACAGATTTCTATTAAATATTTACTTTAAATCAATATCATGTTATACTCGTGTGCGAAGCACGGGTCTAAACCTTCCTAATGTAAAATTCTCTTTTTATAAAATTCTATTTGTTTTCCAAATATTTCCTTTTATAATTCTATTTACTTTCCAAATAAATATTCCTTTTATAATTATATTTATTTTCCAAATAAATATTTCTTTTACAATTATATTTATTTTCCAAATAAATATTTCTTTTATAATTATCCTTTGATTTTTATATTTTTCCTTTATAATATCCTATTTATTTCCTATAAATATTTCATTTATAAAGTTCTATTTGTTTTATCCAAACAATTCCCTTTTTAAAATTCTATTTGTTTTATCCAAACAATTCTAGTATTTTCTTATGGTTTTTAAAATACCAATATACAAGACCAGTGTCATCCAATCATAGATTATATATCACATCATATATCACAATATATATAAAAACAGTATTTTAAATATTTAGGAATCCAGTTGGATCCCTCCAACCTGTTTCCCGGCATCCACAGATGTTAAACAATATAATTAACATCAACTTCATTTCAATATGAAATATTCTGATAAACAGAATCAACATTTGATTAACGATATATATATATATATATATATATATATATATATATCGTTATCTATAATTTCAACCAATAAATCAGCAATTCAACTAAACAATCAACACATAGCAATCAATCATCATTTATCAATACTAGATTGTATTTATAAAATATAAACCGTACAGAGTTAGTGAGATTTACTCACATTGGACGATCATCGTTAAATAACTATAGCTGTCGGTTGATTCAGACAGACAATTTATTTCGCTATAAATTGTAATGAGCTCCAATTCAATCCCAGCCAGTTCCAATGTGTAGCCACCGTCCATACGATCCCAATGGACCTGATCGTTCGAAAAACTGATAACGTATGAGGAAGATGTTGTAATTACAAGACAATACACTATTTATATTAAATTAAACTTAGTCTATTTAAGTATTGGGCCTCACCACTTACCCAAACCTAGCCCAAACTCCTTTAACCCAAAACGAATAGTGTAATGACCCGTATTTTTTTAGGTAATAAATAATTTATTTAATTATTTAAAATAGTGATTTAGGGAACTATATCGTTGTTTAATTAAATTAAGTGAATATTTAATTAATATAAATAATAGAATAATATATTTAATTCTAAAATAATCAGAATTAGTGAATTGACAATATAATGTGAACTGGGAAATTCAAATTATATAATTCAGTTTGGAATTGAATTAGAATAACGAATATGTTACATAAATGACAGTCGAACGTATAAATAATATTATAATTATAATCGAGCCCGTAATGGTATGGTAGTTCGCTATTTGGCTATTTGAACTTCAACTTGATATACATGGTCCATTTCAAATCGGATTTCTGTGAAACAAGAAACGTTAGGAGCTGGTGAAGTATGTTTTTCTAGTGAAAGAGAAAAATCGGGATTTCATTGTGTAAATTTTGATTTATGTACAAATCAAATTTTAGAAAAGTCGCTATGAAATTCCTTTATAATTTATAAAGGGATTATTTAGATTTTAAAAAGGAATTTTCATTATAAATCGAATATCGATTTATCGGGATTTGAAATATCGAGTTAGAAATTCATATAGGAATATTCCAGAGCTGTATGGTATTCCACTGTGAATATATACGATAATATTTATTTATAAATATTTAATTATATTTAAATACATGGGTCATTCAGAACCTTAAAAATAGCCAGTTTTATAAACGGAGTCAGAATTCGACGAAACTAATTTTGTTGTATCTGCAATATTAAATTATTGCTAGATTTCAGTTTCCGTGATTTTTGAAGTCAGTATGTGGCTGTATGGGATTTTATGTGAAAAACAGTTGGTATTTTGACCTTTCAAAATATGTTGTGTGAGCATACGGAGATGGAATTCGACGAAACCAATTTCTTTGGGACCGTAATGTCGAACTCTAGTTGCATGTCCAGTTTCGTGATTTTTGGGTGTTGTGTGTGATCACACGGATTTTTGGAGTGCAGAGAATAAATATAAATGACTATAAAAATGGAAAATATCCTAGGAAAATATCTAAAAATATCTTGCCCATAAAATCATCTTAACTAACCTTCCCTTAAGACCTAAACCCATCGTCAATCTTCAGAAATTTAGCCGCCACAAATTCCTCTCACAAGAAAAACAAATTGTGAGTTTGTAAATCCTCAAACAAATCAAGAAAAATTCCTAAAATCGAAAATCATATGTTTATGGAACCCTGGCATGAATCTCTCCATTCT
Source organism: Allium sativum (assembly GCA_030737875.1). Taxonomy (NCBI): domain Eukaryota; kingdom Viridiplantae; phylum Streptophyta; class Magnoliopsida; order Asparagales; family Amaryllidaceae; genus Allium; species Allium sativum. Next base: position 214,209,036 of record CM060916.1, on the reverse strand, counting down.
CATGTAATTTTCAAGAGACTCGACGCATCCTTTCTCCTACTGGTTTTTAGAGTCGCAAATTAGGGTTGTATATTCCGAAAGTTTGAAACATCAATGCGAGGATTAAGGGTTGTTTTTGGGGTGCTGTTGTCGAATAGCACCAGTATGCAATCTTTTGGTGAATTCGATGCCAATAAAATTCGTAGGTATTACTGTGAGGTCGCAAGAAGTATGGGAAGACGTGAGTTCAAATTCTGGGCGAGGTGGATGACTATAGCATGGAGAGGATGGAAATTTGGAAGAGGGGAATTTTAGTGATTTCTATAGGATTTTTAAGAGAGGGGAGAAGGAGTGGTTGGAGGAAGAAACTACGGCTGTGGAAAAACAAGAGGAGTAGCAGGCGACGTGTTAAGGAGGAGAGAAGAAAAGGAGTTAAGCGGGTGCAGTTTAATTTGGGGTGGGCCGGGTTCAATAAGGGAATTACGAACGGTTGGATCCGTTGGGATCGTACGGACGACGACTACACAATGGAACTGACTGGAAGTGGAGTGGAGCTCGTATGAATTTATGGCGAAATAAATTGTTTGATTCAAATCAAACAAACAGTTTATCGTTCTTTAACGATGAACTGCCAATGTGAGTAAATCTCACTAACTCTGAACAGTTTATAATTTCATGTTGTGTTTTTAAAATTGTTAAATATTGGTTGATTGACTGTGTGTTGACTGTTTGATTGAATTGCTAGTCAATTAGTTGAATTTCTATATTGATTCTGTTTAACAGAATATATCATATGGAACTGAAAGTGATGTTGATTTTATTGCGTAACATCTGTGGATGCAGGGAAACAGGTTGGAGGAATCCGACTAGATTCCTCAACAACTATTTTATTATTTTCATATATTGTGATATATGACGTGGTTTATAATATGTTGTTGATTATATGTGTATGGACGATATTGGACATCGTAATTTGTTATGTTAAACACCATAACACACCGGAATTTGGAAAAAAGGGGATTTTCAAAATGAATATTGAAATTAGATTATTTATAAAATCGAAGGGGATTTATAAAAGAGATAATATTTATAAAATCAAAGAAGATTTTATAAAGGAAATTATTTATAAATGGAATACTTATAAATGGAAATTTATTTATAAATGGAATATTTATAAATCGGAAATATGTTTAAGTGGAATTTTATATGAAGGGAAATCTTTATAAATGGAATATTTATAAAGTGAATTATTTATTTAGAATAAATAAATTAGATATTTAAATGGATTATTTAAATAAATAGGATAAGATAAAGAGATATTGACTTAGAAAATAAATAAGTTATTTAAAAGGACATTCAGTAGGAAATAAATAAGTTATAAAAAGGGATTATCTATTTAGAGAATGAATAAAGAAATATTTGTAAACCATTTACAAATAAAATAGAAAGAGAAATATGTGTAAAGCATTTACAAATAGGTTATAAAGGATATTAGTTTGTTAAATAAATAGGATAAGAAAAGGATATTTATTTGTTAAATGAATGGAATAAGATAAAAGGAATATTTGTTTAGAAAACAAATAAGATATTATATGAGAAATATTTGCAACACATTTGCAAATAGAGTTGAAAAGGAAATATTCGCAATCAATTTGCAAATAGAATAGAGAAGGGAATATTTGCAAACCATTTGCAAATAGAATGTAAAAGGGTAATATTTTTAAACCATTTACAAATAAAGAGTTAAAAAGGAAATATGGGTAAAAGGCATTTAGAAAACAAATAGATTATAAAGGAAATATTTATCTTTGGATAAATAGATATATATATATATATATATATATATGTCTGAACTTATATATGAAGAAGTAAACAGATAAAAGGAGCAGATTGATTTATAAATGATATTTATAAATTAAGTTAAATATTTGTCAATTGGATAAATAGAATATATAAGTCAGGACTTATATAAAGAAGTAAGAATCGATTTCAACATCGATGTTTGAAACTGAATATGGACAAAGAGTTAATCAGTTAGGTTAACCATTTAGAGTTAAACCAGTTAGAGTTAATTAGTTAGAGTTAATCGATAGAGTTAATCGATAGAGTTAAATCGAACTAGAGCTATTGAATAGAGTTAAATCGAACTAGAGTTATTCAAATGGAGTTAATCGAATTTAGTTTATTCGAATAGAGTTGAAATAAGCTAATTAAATCTAGTTATTCGACAGGAGTTAAATCGAATAAGATTTATTTGAAGAAAGAGATTATCGAATATAAGTATTCGAAAGTAAGCAAATCGAATATAAGTTATTCGAATAAGATATTCGAATAAGAGTTAATCCAGTAAGAGTTATTAGGTTGGAGTTATTCAAATAAGAGTTATAGATTAGAGTTAACCGAATAGGAGTAAATAAACTAGTTATCGTTATATTATTCGAGTTAGGAAATTAAAAGTCATATTAAAGATAATATATTTTGGATGCAGGAGATTATAACACCATTGTTATAATCACGTAAACTTGTAAAAGAAAGGGGTTCGTAAATAGAATCCGAGGGTTCGTAAGGAAGTGTTAAAGAGTTAAAAAGGTGAATCTTATCTATTTCGAGATTTGAAAGGTGGTTCAGTTAAGGTCTGAGAGGTAGCTATACCCCAACTTGATTGACTGCGTTTTAATTAAGAAATGGTTACGGTTCGAGTGTGAAGTGGTTAAGTGGACTTAGTAATTTAGTATAGTGGTTTGAGTCGTCATCGCAATATTGTTTTAAACATTTGTTTAAATCCCAATTTAAGAAGTTTTGGAAATGTTTTCCAAACGAGAATCAGAAGTGTTTTCTGATAATAGAAAATAAGAATTTAGAATATATGGGAACATGAGATAAGTAAATTAATGAAATAAAGAGATAAATGTTGAATGATGGTTGATCGATATAATTTCCTCCTGGAAATAATATCGTTGTTTGCACACCTGTTTTTCTTTGATGGTTAAATCACAGACTATCGAAGTTTTTGACCATTTTAACGTTGTTAATATGGAGAGACCGGTTGGATTATTATTCAAAGAACCACTCTGTATTGGCATAAGCGTTGCGATCATATATGCCAAAGATAGTTAAAGACGGAGTAAAGTGCAAGGGCTATTGTATAAGTCTTAGATAACAGTGCCTAAGATGGATGTATTGAATAGTGCCTTCGGTTCATCCTGTTCCTGGATGACTTGTATGGATGAATGTCTGACACGGTATTTCCAGAAAGGTCACGTACATTGATTTCTTCAACCGTACCAAGAGTGGAAGCGTTGAAGGAAACTTCTTTAGCTAACACGTAATGTACTGTTGTAGACGTCAATTAGTGATTTTCGATGGATCTGACAATGTGGCATTCGAAGTGAATCTGATGTGATGATGAAGCGTAACCTCAAGCCTCATCAACCGGTAAATGACAGAAATCGGGCAGGCAACATGGCCAAGTCGATCGCTCCGAAGTAGGGTGTATAATCACCTGATCTAGAGTTTTATTTACTTCTAAAAATCTATTGTTGATGCTGTCCCATTCGGGAAACGGTTGCTGATCCCAAACGATGGTGATATACATTCGATACACTCAAGCGAAATGAGTGCTCGGTCATGTGTGGCCGGGTTGCAAGATGTTCTTGTTGAACCCAGTGTATTCCTCTCTAGAGGTACACTAGCGAAAGGTGGTTCCATACCTTGTCATAGTTGGAAATCTATTACCCAATACGTGCTTGCGGTTTTGATTGTATATTATATATGTAGAACGTGAGATGAAAGCGTTTCTGCTAGATGATTATTATATTGTGGTTAATAGACATTATTATAATATCAAAAGTTTTTTTGATATAAAGATATTTTGGATTCTCATAAGGGAAAAACCCGTTCTGTTATAGGCGTGGTCTTATGAGATATCATTTTCGTTGCTCAAACTATTTTAAACTGTTTTACTCACACCAGTTCCATGACTGACCCGGAGTTTATTTTGTTTTGTTTTCCCTAAACTCTTGGGTGCCCAAATTTGTATGGGCAGTCAAGTAGTCGGGATTTATAGATACTTGAAGAGCTGGAGCAGGAGGCTTCAGGATCATATAGCTATTGTTTATTTCTGCTGTGTTGTAAGTGTTGTACTTTGATAATGATTTATATTCAAGTACAAATTTATATTTTAAAGTCATGTTATACATATTATATGTTATTCGTTTCGCTGTGAGGTTCATGTTACTCTGATGTTGTGTTCTTCTTCTTCTTCTTCTATTCTAAGTTTCTATCTTATCTATTCTCACCCTCTGTTTTCTTTCTATTAGTTTTCTGATTTTCCAGTGTAATTGGGGTTGGACTTGTGTTATTTGGTCAGCTCAAATTGGACCGGATTTTCGGGTCACTACAAATAGTACTCTCTTCCTCATTACCAGAAATCCCGTAACATCCCAATGCAAATGGCCATTTTGCACAAACCTTAAGTCCCATTTCTCCATCGTTTTGCAAACTAAAATTAGCATTCACTTTCTCTACTCTTGCTCCGTTCACCCATAACCATTTCCCCAAGCTCGAGACACCCCTTCTTCTTCCTGCGATGTAACCCACTCCAGTAACGATGCCATTAGCCGACACTTTATCGCTCCTATCCCCTTCCTTCTTTCACCTTAAATTCAAACTAATTATACCAAAAATTTCATCATGATCTCCTCTTCCATCCTGTACCAGTAGAGTCCAACTCGAACTCACCAAAAGGATTGCGTTCGAATCATCTTATCTATGCCTCCATGAAAGTACCGACAGTTTTAATCATGCGAATTTACAAAACAATGATATGAGGTGCTAATCGCTATGTTAAACCTAAATACGTGCATGAAAAGAACTAATGCTTCCCTGGTTTCGGGCAAAACCGAGCCCTAGGTCGGCTTTTATACCATTCCAGCGAGAAATGATGCGTCGAACACTTCAAAATGCCTGCTGGGTTGAAGCGACTTACTCCAAAATCCTAATATCATTGTTCTAGAATTTATAGGATTTTATTGGATTACTTATGGAATTTACAAATTCACGATATTGATTTAGATCAAGAAAACATTGCGGCAAAAAAATCTCGTTGACTGGAGAATGAATAACGTTAGGGTTAGGGTATGGTAGTGGTACATCTAGGAGGATTTTAATATTTTTATATTTGAATATTATATTTATTTTTAATCAATCATTGTATGTATTTATCGTTTAAAAATCCGTACAGTCACATAACATATTCAAATTCGACGAAAATAGACATACAACTACAGTTTGACATTACGGACCCAACGAAACTTGTTTCGTTGAATTTCAAATCCGTTTGCTCACACAGCGTATTTTTAAAGTCAAATTATTGACTTTTTTTAACATTAAAATTCCGTACGGTCACATAATGACTCCAAAAATCACGAAAATTGAAATCTAAGAATAATTTAATATTCCGGATCCAACAAAATTAGTTTCATCGAAAACGGAGGTCGTTTGCAAAACTGGCTATTTTAAATCCCTAAATAAACCCATATAAATATATTTAAAAATAATTAAATTAAATATTTATAAGTAAATATTTATCGTATATATTCACATAGAATATTATCCAGCTCCAAAATAAAAATATCGGGATTTAAAACTCGATATTTCAAAATCCCTGATTATATCGATATTCAATTTATATTGAAAATCCATTTAAAATATAAATAAATCGTTATAAATTATAACGGAATTCCATAACGACTTTTCAAAAATTTGATTTGGACATAACTCAAAATCTACACGATGAAATATCGATTTTTCTCTTCCATTAGAAAAATATCGTTCAACAGATTCAAACGTTTCTTGTTTCACAGAAATCCAAGTCAAAACGGATTCTGTATATTCGTTCGAATCGCCAAATTCTGAACTATCACGCCATTTCGGGCTCGATTATAATTATAATATAATTATATGTTCAACTTTCGTTTATATAATATAATTCAACTCTAAACTGAACTATATATTATAAATGATCCAATTCACACAATATTGTGAATTCCACTATTTCCGACTATTTCGGAAATTAAATATATTATTTTATTAATTAAATATTCAATATTATTTAATTAAACAACCATTTAAATCTCTAAATCACTATTTAAATAATTAAATAAATTAATTATTATACCATAAAAATACGGGACGTTATAATGATTCTATATACATCTTTTGTTAGAATTATCTTCATTACTCGTTCTTTCATGATTAATGATGTACAATCCAATTGAATAGCCCTAGGATCACCAATACCGAATATTTCACAAACAAAAGGGGAGAAACTGAATATGATCTATTGTTTAAGATGACAGACCTTTATTAGCAGCAGAAAATATAATGGCTGTCATCTTTTTTCTTTGACTTCTAATGTTTACTGTTCTTCTCAGAATTCTGTTTCTCTCTCTTACCATATTTCCGTATGTGTTTCTTGATGGAGAAGAATACAACTCTTGATAGGGAGAGAAAGGTCTTAATCCTTTATATAACATTTAACTCTAAATCTAGTACGTCCATCATACACCCATTTATCGCTTAAAATTAATCACAGACCTAACGTTCTAAATATGAACGGTCTATTTATGTCTTAATTAATCGGGTCACATTAAGATTATAAAATGGAAAATAGAAAATGAAACAATTTATTTATGACATTATGTTCGGCTAAAATTTTCTTTATTATTCGATATTTCAGGATTAATGATGTACAAATCAATTGAATAGTCCTAGGATCACAAATACCGAATGTTTCACAAACAAAGGGGGAGAAACTTAATATGATCTATTGTTTAAGATGACGTACCTTGATTAGCAGCGGAAGATGTAATGACTGTCATCTTCTTTCTTTGGCTTCTAATGTTTACTCTTCTTCTCAGAATTCGGTTTCTCTCCCTTACCCTATTTCTTTATGTGTTTCCAGATGGAGAAGAATACAACATTTTTCTTAGGGAGAGAAAGGACCCAATCCTTTATATAACATTTAACTATAAATCTGATATGTCCATCATATACCAATTCAACGCTTAAAATTAATCACAGACCTAACGTTCTAAATATGAACGGTCTATTTATGTCCTAATTAATCGGGTCACATTAAGATTTGGAAATGCATAATGGAAAATGATATGTTCCATTTGTGACCCCCATATTTCTTGCATTCTCCCACTTGACCCGATTATTCACAATATCAAGCATTGAACATCATACTATGATAAATTGCTGAGAGTTATGACGGTTGTGCATTATTAATTCACTGCATTCCCTTCCATATACTACAATACCAGCAATAATCGATTTACACTCATAATTTATATAAAACAGCATAATGGTCTGCATAATGTCATACATTAAATGATTAAACATAATATTTTTATAAAACTCTATCTTATTTAAAATTACATAAAGTGTGTACTACCACATTAAAACAAGAGACACGTAATAAATATATCAGGAACACGTAAAAGAGCTCAGAATGTCACACATTAACCATTATTAATACAACCAAGACCCATTCTTTGAACATTTCCTCAAATTGTTTTCGCTGTATCCCTTTCATCAAAGGGTCTACAATCATAAGTTTTGTCCTGATGTGCATGACTGACACTCTTTGTTTCTGAACCTCATCTTTCACAATAAGGTACTTTAGTTCCATATGTTTGGCACCTTTATAGTACTTGTCATTCTTCGAGAAAAATACTACTACAGAATTATCACAATAAATTTTCAGCGGCTTGCTAGTGGAGTCGACAACCGCAAGTCTTGAAATAAGGTTCCATAACCATAATGCATGAATTATGGCTTTATAACATGCCATAAATTTTGCCTCTATAGTAGATGAAGCAACAATAGTTTGTTTCCCACTTTTCCATGATATGGCACCTTGAGCAAACATAAATAGGTAACTAAAAGTCGATTTTCTAGTATCGATGCATCCAGCAAAATCTGAATTGCTATATCTAACTAATTACCTCCAATTCATTGAATCCACTTTACATGAGCATGTAATCATTCATGCCTTGTATCTCAAAACTTTCTTTGCAACTTGCCAATGTTCCCTTCCTGGATTACTTTGATACCTCCCTAACATACCGACTACAAAGCTGATATCCAGTCTAGTACATGTTTGAGCATACATTAGACTACCAATTATAGATGCATATGGAATTGATTCCATTTCCTTTCGTTCAACGTCATTATTTGGACATTGCATGAGATATAATTTATCACCTTTCTATACGGGAACTTTTCTAGGTGAACATTTACTTATTCCAAATCCATCTAGAATCCTTTCGATATATCCTTTCTAAGACAATCCCAATATTCTTTGTGATCGATCATGAAATATTTATATTCCAATCACATCGGATGCCTCTCCCATATCTTTCATTTCAAAATTCATCGAGAGAAATTTCTTAGTCTCATGCAATTGGCTTAAATTATTTGCAGCAAGTAAGATGTCATCAGCATAAAGGACTAGATAAATAAACTTGCTCCCACTGATCTTTTGGTATAAACAGTGATCAACCGTATTTTCCTTAAAACCCAAAGACGGAAAAATGGTATTGAACTTAATATACCATTGTGGGGATGCTTGTTTAGGTCCATATATTGACTTCTTAAGCTTACACAACAATTGTTCTTTACCTTCTAAAGAAAAACCCTTAGGTTGATCCATATAAACTACCTCATCAAGATCTCCATTCAGAAAGGCTCTTTTCACATCCATTTGATGCAATTCCAAATCATAATGCGCTACTAATGCCATTATAATTCTTAGCGAGTCCTTTCTCGAAACGAGAGAAAACTTTTCCTTGTAGTCAACGCCATCTTTCTGAGTGTAACCCTTAGCAACAAGTCTAGCTTTATACCATTCGATATTACCACTAGGGTCGTGTTTGGCTTTAAAAACTCACTTGCATTCGACTCTTTTTTACCCAAGTGGTAACTCAACGAGATCCCAAACTTCATTATGTTGCATGATTTCAATTCTTCTTTCATGGTATTAATCCATTCATTTGACTTTTTACTTTCTATAGCATGTGAAAACAAAATTGGGTCCTTATTGATTCTTATATCATAATCTGATTCTTGCATATAAACCACATAATCATTAGAAATAGCTGACCTGCGATCTCTTTGAGAACTTCTTAATGCTACGGGTTGTGGTTAATGCTCATCAGCATTATATAAGTCATTTGCTTCAGGAGGTACTTCTTTATTTATATGTTGTTCATCATCATGTTGTTCCTCAATAGCTGGAACAACATTTGGAGTAATAGCAGATGGAGAAACTATCCTAGGTAGTGTAACATTTACCCATGTTTCCTTTATTTCTACTATTTCTCTTCTAATACTCCCACTGACTTCACCAATCTCAATGAATCTAGCATTACCAGTTTCTACAATTCTTGGACTATGGTTAGGACAGTAAAACACATACCCTTTAGATTTTTCAGGGTAACCTAAGAAGTACCCACTAATCATTCGAGAATCTAGTTTCTTTTCATGTGGATTATAAATTCTCGCTTTCACTGGACAACCCCAAACATGCAGGTGTCTTAAGCTAGGTTTTTTGTTAGTCCATAATTCAAAAGGAGTCTTTTGAACAGCTTTATTAAGAATGTTATTAAACAAATAATTAGCAATTTTGAGAGCATACGACCAAAAATTCTTAGGTAGTGTAGAATCTAACGTCATACTCCTAATCATATCTATTAAAGTCCTAATGTGCCTTTCTGCTACACCATTTTACTGTGGCATACCTGGCATTGTGTATTGCGCACATATGTCATGACTTTCGAGGAATTTTGCAAATGGACTTGGACACTGGCTTGACTCATTATGTTTGCCATATTATTCACCACCTCTATCAGACCTTATGATTCTCACCCTTTTATCTAATTGTCTCTCAACTTCCTTTATAAACATCTCAAGGACATTCACGGATTGAGTTTTTTCATGAAGCAAATAGACATAACCATAATGGAAAAAATCGTTAATAAAAGCAACGAATTTTTTTTCTCCATTAAAGGATGGAGTGTTCATAGGTCCGCAAACATTAGTGTGAATTAATTTCAAGGGGCTAGCTGCTTCTAGTGGCTCCTTTCTTATTATGTTTGGTTTGTTTACCTTTAATACAATCCACACATAATTGTAGATCACTAAAGTTTAAATCTGACAAAAATTCGTTACTTACTAGTCTCATCATCTTTCTTTGGATATGTGACTTAGTTTTTTATGCCATAAGAAAGCATAATTTTCATTCAACATGCTACGTTTGCATCCAACATTATTTACTACATTCAGCAAGAAATTTGCATAATTGTCATTCAGTTTCAATTTATATAGACCATCAATTAGAATACTAGAACCAGTATTATCAGTATTCTTATATAAATCAAAACAACTAGATCCAAACATACATCTCAAACCCGAAACATCCAATTTACTTATGGAAATAAGGTTTCTAGATAATGAAGGTACGTAAAGGTTACTATATAAGTCTAATACATATCCACTTTCTAGAATTAGATGATAAGTCCCAATGCCTTCTATTGTTGATTTCATTCCGCTTCCCATAAAGAGAAAACGTCCTTCATTTAGATTTATAGTTCGGATCATAAGAAATCCCTGCACATTATTGGATACATGTGTTGTAGCACCAGTATCAATCCATCATGTTTTTATAGGCACTTCAACTAAATTTAATTCAAAACATACGAAAGATAGATGATTACCTTTCTTTTCGAACCAAGCTATCCTTTTCGGACAATCATTTTGACAATGTCCTTTCTTTTTATAGAAATGACATCGAACGTCCTTTAGTTCCTTCTTTTCCTTATCCTGCCCATTCTTAGCAGGTGCCTTTTTTTCTTGGAATGACTTGATTTTCAATTCTTTTTTTACCAGCTTTTAATACTCACAAAAATTACTGAGTGATTCACTTGACTTTTCAAACGTCCTTCTTCCTGAACAGCTCTACTGGCCAATTCATTAACATTCCACTTATCATTTATAGTGTTATAGTTGATTTGAAAAGGTCCATATTCAGAAGGTAGTGAGTTTAAAATAAACTGCACAAGAAAGGAATCCTCTATTGTAAGCCCAAGGGAGTTTAACCTTGCTGCAAGATTAGTCATCTCTATAATGTGCTCTTGCATAGTTCGCGACCCATCAAACTTCATGGTCGTGGGTTCTGTCATAGGAGTAATAGAAAGTGACTTATTTGCTGAACGAAAACGCTTTTCCACTAACTGCATATATTTCTTAACACTTTCTATTTGTGGAATTATTGACTTGATGTTGTTAGCAACAGTCATCTTGATGAACATAAGACTCAAATCTACTACTACGCTCTTATGCTTTATGGTGTGATTTTTCTACCTCAGTACTAGCTGCTGTAAGAGCAAAAGGTTTATCCTCAAGGAGTGCCAAGTCAAGATCCTGAACGCCTAAATGGAAATTAACTTATTCTCTCCATTCAGAAAAATTAACACCAATGAACTATGTAACAGATGAAGCATGTGTATTCATGGGAACTACTGCAAATAAAAATTGGAATAATTATAAGCTCATAACTAACAGGACTCGGATATGTACATAACAATGTAATATAGCACTCCTTTAGGTAGTTAATATCTTACACTTAACATAATTAAATATCAAAACATTAGTAAATTTATTCAATTAAATAGAACTGACATCTTTGGATGATCAATATTTATTTAATCAAAATATCTATTAAACCTCATCATTTCAACTAGTTATAGAATAAGACTTTCCTTTTGATAAATTAACAGGTTCTATCATTAGTGACGCCCGTTTTTTTATTATTGGTTTAATTATAACTGGCAATTTCTATCAATAATCATTATGTCACTTATCACTAAATGATTATTCTGATTTTGACCACTTTGGTGATTAACAAAATCATAAATCTCATGTGCATAAATGACTTATTGCACATACTCGATAAAACATAATGAGGAAAGCATAGAATGGATCAATTACAATCATAGGAAATATTTAGTTATTAGTTGGCTTTGATACCACATTTTAGAATTATCTTCATTAGTCGATCTTTCATGATTAATGATGTACAAGTCAATTGAATAGTCTTAGGATCACTAATACCGAATTTATCGCAAACTAAAGGGTAGAAACTTAATATGATCTATTGCTTAAGATGACGTACCTTGATTAGCAGCGGAAGATGTAATGGCTGTCGTCTTGTTTCTTTGACTTCTAATGTTTATTCTTCTTCTCAAAATTTGGTTTCTCTCTCTTGCCTTATTTCCTTGTGTGTTTCTTGATGGAGAAGAATACAACTCTTGATAGGGAGAGAAATGACCCAATCTTTTACGTAACATTTAATTCTAAATCTGGTACGTCCATCATATACCAATTCAATACTTAAAATTAATAACGGGCCTAAAGTTCTAAATATAAAGGTCTTTTTATTTCCTAATTAATCGGGTCACATTAATATTAGAAAATGAATAATGGAAAATGAAACGTTCTATTTATGATCCAATTAATAGGGTACCACTAAGATTAGAAAATGAATAATGGAAAATGAAACGTTCTATTTATGACCCAATTAATAGGGTCTCATTAAAATTAGAAACCACATAACGTTAAAGGTAAATGAAATGTTTTATTGCGGTTTCTAATAGCATATTTCTAATATTTTTCCTAGAGCAAGGCTCTTGATTTCAAATTATGTGACAAGTAACTGGTTATAAGTGAACTGATCATGAGGCAAATGAACATATAACCAAATATCATCCAGTTGCAGATCTTTTTGACTTTTATTTGTCAGTCTGTCAAACAAAGCATGGGCTCCATATGCACATTTTTTTGGATAAATCCTACTAAATTTGAAAAGCAAATACGTTCGCACCATGCGCATGTTTCGTGGAAGAACATTACAGCATGATCCAATCCATAATTTTTATCATTTCTAAATTCAACGACTTTGTATGCAACAACGTCATAATGACACATTTCAAATTTTACCACAGCAAAATGCAACTAAGCATAGTTTAATTTTTTTAATATGCGAAGCTTGGCTGTCGTATAGAGGATGGTGGTAAAGGTGAACTGATCCGACCATGCGTGGTGAGTCCTACCTTTTTTGGGATATATTTCCTTATATGGTCTCGAAGTCCCACCACGTAAGTCTCAACGATTTCACATTTAAAACTATCAATTGAGTTTTTGATATAATATGATTTCAGAAGTATTTTGAGACAATTGCAGTGTAAAGAATGATTATTGTTCAATAGAAAATGTACAAGAGGATACTGGTATTTATATGTACCAGTTAACCAAATAGACGTGAAAACAGAAATTGGGCTAAGCCCAACGGAGAAGTATTATCTTGTTACAAATAGAAGAAAGTGACGGCACCGATTCATTATGCGTTTTATTTGCCCCCTTCAAATCTAGGGTTACCAGTAACCCAAAATTTGATTTTGCTCAAATGAATCGATGCCTTCATCCGACTGTCTTTTAGCCTCGTTGTTTGAATCGATGTAAGGTGAGCTTCTATTGCTTCTCTCTTTGTGGTTTATCTTCATTGAGTGTTGAAGTTGATGCTTTGTTGAATGCTTGTTCCTCAGATCTGTCGATTGAGCGTTCTGCTTGCCTTCAAGTGATGAATTTGCTGTAGATTTCAGAGAGGAGAAGTGTTTAACCTTCAATTCTTCACGAAGTCTGGTAAAATTTTTGGCTGAAAGAGCCTTGGTATGTATGTCAGCTTTCTGGTAAAAGGAAGGTACGTAGTTGATTTGCAATTTTCCCTTCTTTTACTTTCTCTCGAACGAAGTATATATCAATCTCTATGTGTTTTGTTCGAGCGTGTTGAATATGATTAGTTGACATATATATAGAGATTTGATTGTTGCACCAGATAGTTGCTTTTGATGAATTGTTTAGTCCTAGTTCTCTTAGTATAGATTTGATCCACATAATTTCAGCTGTAGCACACGCAATACTCCTGTATTCTGCTTCTGCACTAGATTTTGATATAGTGGACTGCTTTTTAAAGCTCCATGATATTAGGCTATCTCCTATGTAAATGCAGTATCCAGTAATGGATCTTCTATCATCTGGGTCGGCAGCCCAATCTGAGTCTGTATATCCAGTGATATTTAAGTCTTTGCCACCTTTTAAGGTTAGTCCATATTCCAGAGTGCCCTTTAGGTACCTTAGAATCCTCTTTACAGCTCTCCAGTGCTCATCTTTTGGTTCCTGCAAGAATTGAGATACCTTGTTAACACTGAATGATATGTCAAGCCTTGTTATGGTGGCATACTATAGTGACCCCACAACACTCCTGTATTGTTTGACATTATTTATAGCTTCTCCCCTGTTCTTAGAGTAGTGTTGACTTGAAATCATAGGAGTACGTTGGGATTTGGCTTCAACCATATCTGTTTTGATCAGTAGTTCAGTTAGGTACTTCCTTCGGTCTAGAAGTATTTCTGATTTTGATATTCTTTTAGCCTCAATGCCCAGAAAGTAATTAATTTCTCCCAGATCCTTTATGGAAAATTCTTGATTTAAGTAATTGATGAGTTTATTTACTTCATCATCACTGTTACCTATAATAATCAAATCATCCACATAAATTAGTATATATACAGTGAGAGTTTGAGTGATTTTAATGAATAGAGAATTATCAGATTAAGTGGGCCTGTATCTCAAAGTATCCAGAGTTGATTTGAGTTTATCAAACCAAATTCTAGGTGCTTGTTTTAACCCATAGATAGCCTTACTAAGCTTGCACACTAGTTTTGAGTCCTGGACATAACCTTCAGGCTGTTGCATGTATATTTCTTCCTCCAGTTTGCCATTGAGGAAAGCATTGTTGACATCCAAGTGTTGAATATTCCAGTGGTTTTTGAGTGCTATTGTTAGAATTAGTCTAATTGTGGTGGATTTGACTACTGGTGAAAATGTTTCACTGTAGTCGAACCCATATTCTTGTGTAAAGCCTTTGGCAACCAACCTGGCCTTATATATGCTAATAGTACCATCTGGATTTCTTTTGATTCTGTATGTCCATTTACAGCCTATGATATTTTTGTTGTTGGGTTGAGGAACAAGAGTCCAAGTTTGGTTTTTGATAAGTGCATTGAATTCTTCATACATAGCATTCTTCCATTCATTGTATTTGCTGGCCTGGTTGTAGGTGGTTGGTTCATCTTTGCTCTCAAAGGTCAGATATGCCTTTGGCTTGAATATGCCACTTTTAGATCTAGTCACCATAGGATGACCAGTGATAACAGGTGGTGGATCATTATGTTGTTCAGTGTGGCTTGCACTCCCCTCAATGGTAGATGAGTGTTCATCTGAACATTCATGTAATAAAGGTTGACTTCTGCCCTCCAGATTTTGACTGTAGCTTTGTTCAGATGTTGGACTGGCGTGGCTGATGAACTCATTATTGCTGAATTGATTGTCATCAGTGAGGTGCATAATTTGGTCATTAGCGGCCATCTGATCACTTGCTGCTGAGGGGTACTCATAGTGCAAAATCTCAGGTATGGTTGACTTTTCAGTGATAACTTTGTTGGTGGTTTTGATGTTAGATTGTGCATAAGGAAAGATATTTTCATTAAATATGACATGTCTACTTATGAAAATTCTTCCATTTTCATCAATACACCTATATCCTTTTTGCTTGATAGCATAGCCTAGAAATGTGCATGATTTTGATCTAAAATTGAGTTTGTTAGTGTTGTATTGTCTAAGGTAAGGAAAACATAGACAGCCAAAGGCTTTTAGATCATGATAATTTGGCTTAACCTTGTACAGCTTTTCAATAGGACTGATATTATTTAAAACTTTAGTTGGCATCCTATTGATCAAGTATACAGCAGTGTTAAATGATTCAGACCAGAATTTCAAAGGTAATGAAGCATGAGACAATAATGTTAAGCCACATTCAACTATGTGTCTATGCTTTCTTTTAGTTAGACTATTTTGTTCTGATGTATAAGGACATATCAATCTATGAATTATACCTTTACTATCAAAGTATTTAATAAGAGTCTTGTACTCTGTACCACCATTAGACTGGAATATTTTCGCTCTAGTATTAAACTGATTCTCTATCATATTCAGAAATTTTATAACAACATCATGACTGTCTGATTTGGATTTTAAGTAAATCCAAGTATATCTAGAGTGTGCGTCAATAAAGGAAATGTAGTATTTGTACCCAAAATCAGCAGTTATAGAGGCTGGACCCCAAAGATCAGTGGCTATTAGATCAAATGGTTTAAGTAAACAGTTGATGAGTTGTCAAATGGTAGTTTACGATTTTTAACTAACTGAAAATGTGTGCAGATGTATGGTAAATTCACATCGCTGTAAGAAACATTAATATTGTCTACAATACTTTAACAATGTTCACACTAGGGTGGCCCAGTTTATGATGCCAAGTATCAAAAGTGGTACTGTTACTATTTTGATCTTCAGTAGTAGAGACTAGACATTGTTTTTCTTTTACAGGATGTAGTTGATCTCGAAGTTTAAACTTGTACAGTCCATGAGCCTCATCACCCTGTAATAAAATTTCATGAGTTAGAATGTCTTTAACAACACAATAATTAGGATATAATTCAAAGTAGACATTGTTGTCTTTTATGAACTGGTATACACTCATTAGGTTTTTCTTAATTTTAGGTACCCTCAGTAGTTTGTGTAGAAACAGTTGTCTTTTACCTTTTAATAATGCATTGCCAGTATGTGAAATACCAATACACTTACCATTACCCATAGTTATTAACTCTTTACATCTGTATTCTCTATTTCCAAGATTGAGATTATCTAGATTGTTGGTCATGTGATTAGTAGCACCTGAGTCAGGGAACCAGTTATCATCCAGTGTTGAGTCTGTCTTGACTGGCTTAGTTTGATTGCACTGGTTTTCATTATTTTGATTTGATGATTCTGGTTGAACTTGTGCCACATTAGCATTAGGGTTGTTCCCATTGTTACTGCTATTTCCCTGATTCCCAGTGTAATTTGAATTGAATCTGAAGTAGCACTTGAGTGCAGTGTGACCAACCCTTTCACATATTTGATATTTGGGTTTGTTATTGTTGTTGGACCATCTTCCTCTTCCCCTTCCTCTGGGTGTGAAGCCTCCTCTTTGATTGTTATTGTTTTTATAATTTCCTTGCCCCCCGCCTCTATTATTGACAGCATAGTTGAGTGAGTAATCTGATTCAGTAGAGTTCTTGTGAGAGATTCTTGCTTCATGTCATAGCAACATAGAGTGTACATCATCTAGTGGTGGAGTTATCTTTTGAGATGTAATAATGGCTACAACTGCCTCATACTCATCACCTAGTCCATTTACAAGGCAAAGAACCTGATCTGATTCTTCAATATTGCTGCCTAAGGCCTTTAACATGTCACAAATATTTTTAACTTTTTCTAAATACTCACTCATACTCATATTATCTTTCTTGCAGTTTTGGAGTTGCCTTTTGTAGAACAATGATTTTGCTGTTGACTGTGTATTAAAGATTTTCTCATAAGTAGTCTATATTTCATTTGCAGTTTTGCATCCAATAACATGTGGCATTAGGGCAGCACTAATAGATGATAACAACCATGCACTGATTAATCTTTCTTGCCTGTAGTATGATGTATAATCGCCATTACTTACTATTGTATTTGATGCATCAGTTATAAACTTTGGAGGAATGGGTATTGTGCCAAGGATGTATCCTTCAAGACCATATCCCTAAAGTGAGGTTTCGACCTGTAATTTCCATCAAAGATAGTTATTTTGATCCAGAGGGATGGTGATTAGTTGACTTTTTAGGCTGATCACATTCTTGGGAGGATGGTTTGGATTTGCAGGCTCAGATGCACCTGATGTGTTGTTGGATCTGACGTTACTGTTAGACGTTCCTGAATTGCAGTGAGGATAAAAGTAGGAAAAGAGGTAAAATTGAATCTGAACTTCTTTACTTTTGAATAGGATTGCTTAAGAAGTTGATTTGCAATTAAGAACTTGAGTACTGAGAGTATTAAATGATGAGGGATTTTCGCTTCTTGCTGTATTTACAGTAGAGGTAACTTCTGATAGCTTTCTTGATACTCTCTTTCCTGATTGTGAACGCTTCTGAAGTAATTTGATCCGTAGAGAATGCTTTAGGTTTGAATTCCTCTCTCTTGATGGTTGAATCACTATTGCAACCAAGTTAGCTTGGGTGAGGCATAGTGGCTTAATCAAATCAGGAGCAAAAATCTCAAATGATAAGATCACTAGTGATCTTTGATGAGTCAGATTCAAATGATGAATTTTATCTAATGAATCTGCAACAAAATTTCTTGTGTTATTTAAATGCAGATTGGATTTCGCTCTGATACCAAATTGAGTTTTTGATATAATATGATTTCAGAAGTATTTTGAGACAATTGCAGTGTAAAGAATGATTATTGTTCAATAGAAAATGTACAAGAGGATACTGGTATTTATATGTACCAGTTAACCAAATAGACATGAAAACAGAAATTGGGCTAAGCCCATTTACTAGCCCAACGGAGAAGTATTATCTTGTTACAAATAGAAGAAAGTGACGGCACCAATTCATTATGCGTTTTATTTCTATCATTCGTGCAACTGTTGAGATTTCCAGGACTAAAATTTTACACTGTGCTTGCTCACACACCATACTGTGGTAAATTTTGAATGGGGTATTATAACACTGTTGCAAACATAATCATCTCACTTTACTTTAAAAATGAATAAATTTATCGATTAAATCATGTTGTAAAGTTCTTCCATGAAACAGGCGCAAAGAGAGAATGTACTGGCTTTACAATTTTAGGAGTATTTATCCAAATAAGTAAATGCATAGGGAAATCGTGCTTTGGTTGATAAGTTGACAATTAAAAGCTGAAGTATTTGCAACTAGACTGCTGACAATATGTCCTTTCAATGAATCATTTGCACTATTTAGACAACCACACATACTAAAAGTTCTTCATTATTTGCTCACATATACTCATTTACTTGTCGAATGCCTTAAAACCAACGACTTTATTCGAGGCAAAGTTGTCCATAGGTATATTCAATGAATCTGCATCGTCGCTTTAGAATGCAATGATCGCTATGTATTCAAAACACGGATCGATAAATGATCCATAATCGACATTTCGATTAATGTACAATGCAAACAACATGATATATTCCTTTTAGATTTCCCTGTTTGATTAGAAGGGACGTGGCAATGGTGTCATCCACCTATTCAAGATAACAATGAAGGCCACCCAACTTCACCTGGTGTGTTTTCCAACTTTATTATTTGCTTGCAACAGTAATAGAATAACTGATGGAGGCTTGAAACTTTTCGATATGACAAAGAATTTCAATGGCCTAATGTTCGAAGAACAACATTATGTGACACTGATATATAAATATATATGTTGGGTCGAGCCAGGCCCGGCCAGGAGGACAGCCCACCAATCCCTCGGGCTGGGGCAACATAAATTAATTTTATTTCTTAAAAATCTGTTACGATGCTTATTTTACAAAGAAGTTATAACTAGGTGGTAACTGAAGTGTAGTAGAATAGGGTATGTTGTCCCAGCCTCCTAGGTTCTAAACTGGACAATAGTAGATTTCTTGTGACAACAATTTTTTTTTCACTTTTGCCCAAATAGTGGTCAAATGGGCTTGGGCATCAGAATCTCTTGGCCGGCTCTGGGTTGAGCACAAAGATTCGATGAGGCTATAAGTATAATATAGATCAATATAGTTTAAAGCCGAGTCATCCATATGCTTATCGATCTTATCGGGTTGCGAATATATAATAGAATGGACTACTCAGTTCAAGCAGCTAATAAAGTAATTGAAATTAGACCCAAAAAATGACAAGAATTGTGATAGATATAAAGGTGAGGAAAGAACCAACATGGAATTAGATTGACAAAAAAGTGATGTTCATTAATTTTTCGTTGATGTTCATCAATTTTTCGATAGTGATTTTAAGCACCTAAAGGTTAATATGATATGTGATTCCACTGAAAGGGTAATGATCATTCCACAGACAAAAGAGGATGAACTGAATTTTGATTTTGTGTTATTTCTTCAATAACAATATCATTATTTTGATTCTCTATCTTTAAATAAAAAAATGAGGAGGAAAGAAGGGAAGAGTTAATCATGTAGCAACAACATGTGCAATGGTATCCATATATATTACGTGTAATACCATTTGCTGCAAGATAATCTTCACGTTTGATGCAAGGGGATTTACATGATTATATGTGGTATGATTATTATTCTTGCTCTAAACTGAACCTAAATTCAATCTAAACAACAAAAGAAAATTTTATTCTCACTCTAATTAATGCATGAAATATTTGATGATGGCTTAAAATCCTATTAAAAGTAATAAAGTAGAATGATTGATTCAATTCACATAGAATGCCTCAGTTATTTTTTCTGGTATGCTTTCTGATTAAAAGTAATATATAATGCACTATTAAATGATCTAATAAATAAATTATCCCCTGAAAAAAGGTAATATATAATGCAATATCAAATGATTTGATAAATAAATCATCCTCTGAAATAAAATGATTAGTTTGCTACTTATGTGAACTGTTTTAATTTAATGTGTTGGACTATTAGTTGTGAGCTAAAATAAATAATATCCCAAGAGATTTTTATTGGTTATACAGAAAAATCACAATGCAAAGCATGCTTAGTTTTTATTGGAAAAATATACAAGCTTCCCTAGGTACATGAATTATCTGTCACATTTATATTGAACCATATATTACTCAGATAGGATGATGTTATAGATAGTCTAATCCATCACACTATACTGTTTATATACGTGCCATTCCAAATATGTTGTTAGCCTTATTACCCTACTTTAGGTTCTTTTTTCATTATACTTTTTGTGTAATATTTTTTTCCTTTTCTTCTTTATCTTCACTGGTTTAACGGATTTTCAAGCAGAAAATGGTCTTTATGATTAGATTGTAAAAATCTAAAAATAACTGATAACGTTTAATGTCATGATCACAACACCAAATATAACCATGCTTTTTTACACATCACATTCTCAAACAGGTATAATCTGCGTTGTTTACTGTTCACAGTTCACACTGTTCATTACTCTTAACTGTTGTATAATTATAGTACCAAAACTTGCATATATATACTCTTTAACTCAAATCTTATTCAATCTAAATTTTTAATATTGTCAGTGATCTAATCAAGCTCCTTATCCTAATATATGATCCAAATTTTATATAGAGTGCCAAGTTAAATCAATTAACTTTTTAGGTTTCATTATGCTATGCGAAAAGGGTTGCATAGATGTGAAATCACAATAAACGTGATCTAGATTTTCCAATTGAACATTAATTTAATCTAACATCAATTATTTTATAACATCAAACAAATAGTAAATAACTAAAAGGAAGAAAACAAAGAGATGCACAATATTTATACTGGTTCCACTACTATAGAGATAGTGCACGTCCAATTCAAAGGAGAGAGTTCTTATTCCACATGAGAGAATTATAAGAAAGTACAAAATAAGATTTTACATATCTAAACCTCAAATTAGGCTTAACAGGAAGAGACACTCTATTTGGGATCACTGACTCCATGGCAGGATGAGTTTACAATCTATGAGAGTTATCAATAAAATTACCAAGATATGGTAATAAATAATGAACGCAAATTGCTGAGGAAATAAACAGCTCAAACATCGTAAGTAAATCACTATTTTCTTTCATTAGCAAAGGTGCAAGAAAATAATCCCTGATTTCTTTACTGTCCCATGCAAATGCAATCAACAATTTATGTATTTTCATATTAAAAATATTGACTTTTCATTTTTCATATTTGTTTCCACCTATTTGTGATTTTGTATCACCAAAATTTAAGAATCCACCTTGATGAAAAATCACATATCTTCAACACCTCATCTTGTATCAAAAAAAATTTCTAGCATAAACCTCTTCAAAAGAACTTCAACTTAAACTAAAAACTCACAGTGAGATAGAAACCAAAAATGAATATTTACCTAATGGGTTCCAGCAAAAGTATCACAAATTGTTAATGAGCTCAGACTATGTCCCCACCCGCCAACAAAATTTTGCAAATATTCAAAAACAAAAGAAGAGAGATCCCAAAATAATCTCAACACCACCAAGACCAAAACTAATTCTCTTAATCACCAATTCAAATATAGAGTCAAAATACAAATCACTGTATGCAATATAAATATGTCTCCTTCTACATAGATGCATATAGTGTCACTCCTATAAGGCGGCATCACAAAATCGATGATGTACCACAATAGTACCAAATCCGCCAAAATCAGCTCTGTGAATTGAACTCCCCAAGACGACATCACAAGTCGATAAGCCTCAACGACATCAAATCTATCACCAAAATTAGCTACATTAGATATAGTTTCTAAATCCAATGGTACCTTCAACACGCTAAACTCTTTATCATTTAACTCTCATACAATGCGAGCCACACATCTATTAGATCTCCATATTGGTGAGCATTTCTCAACTAAATATGAAGTTATACAGAATCCTCAAACACTTGGAAAGATTCTTAACACCTCCAGCGGTTCATCTTAGGTCACTACCACCTCTAAGAAGTTTCGCCAAGCTGTTTTCTATAAATAATCTCTTTTTTATGGTTGGTTAGGCCACGTTCTAACATACAACATCACCTTAATTAGAATCCAAAACTCAAGCTACATCAAAGTTCCAAGCCTGAACACTCTTCTCTCACAACATAATGTTCTCCATCAAAGTCTCCTTTTTCCCTAAAATAGTAATAACATAATCACCATTTAATCTACCAACCTTTATAGAAATATTTGATGCACAATTTAAAACAAACCCGCCTTGCTCTAATACCATTCTGTTGTGCAAAAAAGATTGCACAAAAACGGAAGCACAATAAACATGATCTAGATTTGTCAATTAAACATCAATCTAATCTGATAACTATATTATATTACATCAGACAAATAGTAAATAACTATAACAAAGAAAACAAAGAGACACATAATATTTATACTGGATCCACTACCATCGAGATAGTGTACGTACATTTCAAAAGTAAGAGATTTTACTCCACATGAGAGAATTACATGAGAGTACAAAATAAGAGTTTACATATCCCAACTTCAAATTAGGCTTAACAAGAATAGACACTCTATTTGAGAGTCACTAGCACCATGCCAGGATAAATTTACAATGAAGTCTACTCATAATATATAACTTGTGAAATCAATGTGAGTCATCAATCAAATTACCAAGGTATTGTAAGAAATAATGAAGGCAGATTGTCGAGTTAAAAATGGCGCAAACATCATAAGTAAATCACTAATTTCTTTCATTAGTAAAAATGGAACAAAATAATCCCTGCATTTATTTCTTTGCCATCTTATGAAAATGCAATCAATAATTTATGCATTTCCATATTAAAAATATCTACTTTCCATTTTGCATATTCGTTTCCACCTATTTGTGATTTTGTATCACAAAAATTTAACACTCTACCTTGATGCAAAATCACATACCTCCAACACCCCATCTGGAGTCAAATTCTCTTTTCAACATATAACTCTTCAAAAGAAATCCACCTTAAACCAAAATATCATAGTGAGATAGAAACCAAAAATGAATATTTACCTAATGGGTTCCAACAAAGGTACCTTCGATCACACCTTGTTAACGAGCTCAAACTATGTCACCGCCTGCTTACAATATGTTGCAAACATACAAAATCTAAAGAAGGCGGATTTTTAAATAATCTCAACACCACCAAGACCAAAAATAATTCTCTCAATCACCAATTCAAATACAGAGCCAAAATCCAAATCTCTGTATGCAAGATAAATATCTCTCCTTCCACATACATGCATATAGTGTCACTCCTTTAAGGCAACATCATAAAATCGACTCCTTTAAGGAGACATCATAAAATCGATGATGTACCATAATAGCACCAAACTCGCCAAAATCAGCTCTATGAACTGAACTCTCGAAGATGGCATCACAAGTCGATAAGCCTCAACGGCATCAAATCCATCACCAAAATTAGTTACTTCAGATATAGTTTCTAAATCCAATGGTCCCTTCAACACACTAAACTCTTTATCATCTAGCTCTCATACAATGTGAGCCACATCTATTAGATCTACATATCGGCGAGCATTTCTCAACTAAACTTGAAGTTATACAGAGTCCTCAAACACTTGGAAAGGTCGCTAACACCTCTAGCGGTTCATCTTAGCTAACTACCACCTCTAAGCAGTTTCGCCAAGCTGTTTTCTATAAAGTGTCTCTTTTTTATAGTTGGTCAGGCCGCGTTCTAACATATAACTTCACCTTAATGAGAATCCAGAGCTCAAGCTACATCAAAGTTCCATACCTGAACAGTCTTCTCTCACAACATAATCTTCTCCACCAAAGTCTTCTTTTTCTCTAAAATAGTAATAGAATAATCACCACTAAATCCACCAACCTTTATAGAAATAATTGATGCACAATTTAAAAAAATGGCCTCGCTCTGATACTAATCTGTTGGGTAAAAAAAATTGCACAGAAGCGGAAGCACAATAAACATGATCTAGATTTGTCAATTGAACATCAATCTAATCTGATAACAATAACTCTATTACATCAAACAAATAGTAAATAACTATAACAAAGAAAATAAAGAGGCGCACAATATTTATATTGGTTTCACTACCATCGAGATAGTTTACGTCCATTTCAAAGGAGAGAGATTTTATTCCACATGAGAGAATTACAAGAGATTACAAAATAAAAGTTTACATATCCCAACCTCAAATTAAACTTAACAAGAAGAGACACTCCATTTGGGAATCACTGGCTCCATGCCAGGATGAGTTTACAATGAAGTCTACCTATAATATATAGCCAGTGAAATACATGTGAGTCATCAATCAAATTACCAAGATATGGTAATAAATAATGAAGGCAACTTTCCTAGGTAACAAATGGTGCAAATAACGTAAGTAAATCGCTAATTTCATTCATTAGCAGAGATGGAACAAAATAATCCCTACATTTATTTCTTTGCCATCTCATGCAAATGCAATCAATAATTTATGCATTTCCATATTAAAAATATTTACTTTCTATTTTGTGTACTTATTTCCACCAATTTGTGATTTTGAATCATCAAAATTTACATATACTACTATTTATTTTTCTGCTTTCCCCTTTTTCAAATCAAATTAATAAGGGAGAAAAAAACACAACTGAATTTATAAGTAAATAAAATGTTCGAAGTTACATAATAGTGGAAATGTACTATCATTCCTGACTTACAAAAAAGATATGTCCTTTTCTTATAATGTTGCAATACATGTAGTTTGTTTGACGAAATAGACCAAATATTAATATAGCATTCTTGGTCATATCCCAATACCAGAGGGATCTAAAAAAATGGATGGGTTAGCAACTTTTTAACTATTTATGTGTTTCTATCGAACTCATGTACCAGTTTTTTTAATGAATATAAAATATGTATTCAAATTGGTTACTGGGCTTTATCCAAATTTCAGTTTCATCAGGAAACCTGGATTTTATATAATTACTATATGTGCCCATTTTATAAGCAAAGAAAATACTTATATCTAATTACTATTGTCATTTAGTTTTATACTCATGACACAAAAACAGTATGTTACTCCAAGTATGTAGATCAGGTAATCACTAAATAACCCAACCAATTTGAATCGAACCCGAAGGAATGCTTAATCGCTAAACAAATTCCAAGATATAATCTAAACAAAAGGACGCTACCTAACAGCAGGAAAATGTTTAGAATGTTTCAAAATAACAATATCAAAACTAGACGAATATATTCAAGGGTATCAAAAGCTTCAATCACATATACATTTCAATGTAAACATTGACTTATTTATTTACAGATAGTTATTATTCATGCAATCTCTTTGTAACAACCCGAAAAATCAGAATCAATTTAAAATTTTTGTTTTGACAATTTTAATGAATTCTGAATATTTAAAATGATTTATTTTAAATAATAATGACTAGAAATTTATTTTGAATAGAATTAGAATGTTTATATTTATTTAAATTGAAGTTAGAATATAAATATTTATTTTTATTTATAAAAGGAATTGGAAATGGCGCGGTAGTTTGAAAATTCGATTTCAAATTTCAACTGAATGAACAGGATTCAAAATAAACCGGATTTTAGTGAAACTAGAAATATTTGAATCTGTTTGAAAATATCTTTCCAACGAATTAGAAAAATCCAAATTTCATAGCGGGAATAAAAAGTTATGTCCAATTGAAAATTCAGAATAGTCGCTATGGAAATATAGCCCTTAAAAATAGAAATATTGCTAACGACCTCCGTTTTAGACGAGGCCACTTTTGTTGGATATGAAATGTCAAATTATTTTTGATTTCAATTTTCATAATTTTTAGAATTAATATGTGAGTGTGGTGAATTTAAATGTGTTTGGTCAATTCAGTTTGAATTTAATCGACTGAAAAATGATGGTTTTTCAAACAGTCTCCAAATTCGACGAAATTAGTTTTGTTAGGGCCGTATCATCAAAACATAGCTAGATTTATTTTTCTGGAATTTTTGGACTTAGTATGTGGTCCCGGTAAATTAAAATGTACGTTAAATTGAATATATACTGATTTATATTTTAATTTAAAGAAAAACTGATCAAGACGTTAGAACTGGCTTACGAAAAATATTCCATTGTGTCCGGAATGGGGGTATGTGACAACCCGCACCGCACCAACCGACATTTACTCCAAAAGTTCACTGTACACATGTCCAGTTAGCACGGAACGGACGTCAGAAGGAAAGAAAGAAGACAAAGAATCAACAAGGAACCTGTAGAATGTCTCACAGCGCATGGAATAAAATATAATCACAACATATACTTGACATAAAACAGGTGAGACCATGCATAAGCTGAAAACAAACTATCATAACAGCGAAAAATCCAAATACAGCTTATGTTCCACATCATCATTATTACAACTTTTTAAACTGTCTCTAAAGGTAAAGCAAGATAAGGGAGGTACACTACTACTGCCCAAGTAGTGACCACCAACGACACAAGGATAATATTCTATATATATCATACGTGGAAGCCTCCTGCTCGCCTCTGGATCAGCTACTCGTGCATCACCAGCTAACCTGTCTCTAGTCTGCTCGTGAGAGCACCCAGAGTAATAAGAAGAGACATAAAACTCTGGGTCAGACAAAAAGTCCGGTGTGACGATCCCAAAATCCGAGGGGCGGTATTAAGGATAATCATTAGGAAATAACACATTAATCATCATAGCAGAGTACAGATAATAGCAGAAACAATAAATAAAATAATTTTACATGGATATGACAGCGGAATCACAACATGTAGGAATATCAGAATAGCATAACGTGGGATATACTTAGTAAATAAAAGGGAAAGTGATCAGTCATCATCGCCAGAGGCGGAATACATACATGCAGTGAGACAGAATAAGGGTATCAGTCTACATCGCCGAAGGCGGAATACATATACATATAGTGAGAAATACGGAAAGTAAATCAGTCTGCATCGCCAGAGGCGGAATCATAATATAAGTACAGTAATGGCGGAAAAAGTCAAAGTCATCTCTATGAAGTCAGCCTCGCCATGAGCCAAAAATGCACTCTATGCAGCAGTGCGGAACCAAAAACCACCTGTCACCTGTGTACTAGGCTGCCCGTGTGAAAATAAGGGCACCCGCGTTTGCAAAGTGAAACAAACAACGAGTCAGTCATGGGGAGTGGTATGAGGAATCTATTTAACAGTTAAACAACAGTAATAGCAAATCATAGGACCACGCCACTTTCGCGGAACGGGTTTACTCCAGTGATTGCTAGTGCATTTAAAAACGAAGTAAATTCTTTTAAAACAACGCAATGCTTTTGGAAAGAATGTAGCCATTATAAGACTCAGGTCCCATCACACAATGCAACGCAAGCCGGAGGATAGAGTTTTACCTTATAAGGGCCAAATATGCTTGACACGTATAAAGCAAAATCATTTGATATTATTACTAGTGCATATATGTTTCAAAAACGAATATCATCATAAATATCAATCATAGGCGGCATAGCTACCATCTACTATGTCGCCATACTAGTTCTACAATCAAATCCGTTATCTCGTATTGGAAATTGGATTTCCGTCATGAGTCGAGGCAAGGGGAAAGCTCCTCTCCGCTTCGAGACACTCTAGCAAATGCCTCAGGACTACACACTCTGGGTAACCCTTGGATCGGCTAGGCCGGTCCTCTCTTACGTTTGAGGATTGGCAATTCCTAAACACACGTTTCTCGGTCCTTACGGACCTATAATCGAGGCGCCTCGCATTCCAACAACCACAAAGGTGAAAAAGTAGATATATATGTCAGGGCTGGTAAGTCACTGACACCACCATAGCTAGAAGGAAACGTCGTGCTCTCCCAACGGCCCGTATCCCGTTTTTAACTCATACCGGGGTGTGAGGCTCGCGAATTTACGAAATACACAAAGCTAGGCCACGTAGACCTTGCTTTGATCATCATCCACAAGACTTTGCTTTGCAACAGAAGCCTTGATCATAGCATCTTGGCATGCCACATAGGCAGTCCACTCCATACGATTGATTTCCATCGATATATAACCTCTAAGCTCGTACGTCTCAGAGAAGGGCGTTAAGCAAAAGAATAAATTCTCCGCCGCCAAACAGATATATATTTAACAGAGATCAATCAGTATAGAACAAAATCCAATGTCAGACACACAGTCCATTTACAAGTCCGTCCTGGGTCTGAACGAAACCGGAGGCGTCAATTCCTCGTATATCCGTCCAATCAACACATACGTTCAGACGGCTACTACTTCCGTCCCCTTCCGGTAGCTACTCCGGTTAGGAACCTCAGTAGCGCCCATCCAACCGATACGAAGATTGTCGGTCTTGAATCGTCTTTGCATTTTCCAATTCGAATCGCTCGATAAATTATTTGAAATGAGGGTTAGCTCGGCCTTTTCAAATAATTCACGTCATTAGAATTTAAATCGATTCATTTTATGGTTATGTTATTCGACATCCATCTTTCGGGTTCTTTAGTGTTATTTTCATGTCATACACATACAACCATCAAATATCAAACAATTCAAGCCCAATTGGTTTATTTGCAACCTATGTTGCTTATAATATTTTATAACGATTTTTCGCCATTTTTATTTATTTAAAAATGGCCATATTTAATTAAACGACGTTTCAGGTCGTGCCGTGGCACTGGCGCTGTTTTTCTCTTAATTTGTTTTACACATATCGGAAAATCTAACCGTTGGATTTCTACAAAGTCTATATCAGTGGGAAGATATTCCCAAAGCGAACCCAACGGTTCCAGTTTCGTGAGAATCCGACGGTCGGATCTTCCACACTAGTCGTTTGAAGTTACGGTTTCAAAATTCGAACTGCAGCGTCGTTATTCGATTTAATTTAATTATATTTATATTTATATATAAATATAAACGATTCTGGCGTTGTTTTTCTTCAGATTTGAATTAAACATTCCGGACAATCCAACCGTTGGATTTCTACAAGGTTGGTGCCGTTGGAAAGGTATTTCCAAGGCGAACCCAGCGGTTGCGGTTTCGGGAAAATCCGATGGTCGGATTTCTCGTACCAATCGTTTCAAATTACGATTCCGAAACGCGAACTGCACGGCCTCTATTCCTTTTAATTATATTTATATTTATATATATAAATATAGTTCATTCCATAGTTTCAACTATAGTTCATTTTATATTTTCAACTTCGTTTTCACTTCAAATATTTCACTAACGCCTTAATATTTTGGAAAATTTCGCCATAACCTCCTTTGTACGGGGAGGGGTTTGGAAATTTATTGGGCCGTATTAGGTACCCAATAAATCCTAAAAAGCATTCACATATTTTTAGTGATATATTCTGGTGTTTACGGGGGAGCATGTACTGATAATCACTCCAGAGAATAAATTCCCGTCACCCCGTTTCCGTGTGGAAATAAATAGTCCATGTGCCGTATCTAATAACTAGAGCGACGTGATTATTGTCAACTCCAGACCCGTGTGGGGTTTTTATTAATCTGGCAATTTATCGTTATAATTTATATAGTCCATATCAGTCATCAATTCAACCTGTAGTACGTAGTCATCTCCATACAAGCCTCTTGCTTATATGGTAAATCTTCCACCTCGTCACACAAGCTCCAATTGCTTATGTGGAATATGATGAAGTATGCCTATCATCAAGAAGTATGCCATGTAGTGTAGTTCAAAATTAATTGTTACTATCCTATGGCGTTATTTATTTTTTTCACACAGAAAAACCAGCACTCTGCATCCAATGGCATTCACAGGAGTTGATATATAAATAAAATTTCGCAGCCAACTCATCAAGGTTTACCTATTTGTCGGGCACGCAAATAATTTCTTTACTCTACAGCTAATCCATTTTTCCTGTTCAACACATGTATATATATGCTGAACAAAGCTAATAATAATATTTCTAGCAACCTATTATTTATTTCAACACGTGTGTATTTTTAACTAAGCGTATACATGATAAAAGGAATATTTTTATCATCAAAAATATTTATTCGACACGTGTGTATTTTTAACACTTCATATTTACTATAAAAATATAGTTTTCACTGTCGATTCATTTTATTTTTAAAAGATGATAACATTCAACACATGAACTTCAATTCAACGAATGAATTGCAACTCAACACATGAATATTTGATATAGTTTGTATATATATAAAAATGTGATTTTTATCGCTAAAGCCATTTGTTTAAATTCGAATAATATTCAACACATGAATTTCAACTCAACGAATGAATTGCATCTCAACACATGAATATTCGATATAGTTTGTATATATATAAAAATGTGATTTTTATCGCTAAAGCCATTTGTTTAAATTCGAATAATATTCAACACATGAATTTCAACTCAACGAATGAATTGCAACTCAACACATGAATATTCGATATAGTTTGTATATATATAAAAATGTGATTTTTATCGCTAAAGCCATTTGTTTAAATTCGAATAATATTCAACACATGAATTTCAACTCAACGAATGAATTGCAACTCAACACATGAATATTTGATATAGTTTGTATATATATAAAAATGTGATTTTTATCGCTAAAGCCATTTGTTTAAATTCGAATAATATTCAACACATGAATTTCAACTCAACGAATGAATTGCAACTCAACACATGAATATTCGATATAGTTTGTATATATATAAAAATGTGATTTTTATCGCTAAAGCCATTTGTTTAAATTCGAATAATATTCAACACATGAATTTCAACTCAACGAATGAATTGCAACTCAACACATGAATATTCGATATAGTTTGTATATATATAAAAATGTGATTTTTATCGCTAAAGCCATTTGTTTAAATTCGAATAATATTCAACACATGAATTTCAACTCAACGAATGAATTGCAACTCAACACATGAATATTTTATATAGCATATGTAAATAATTTCAATGAATGAAAATTGTTCTAACACATAATTATTTTATATAGCATATGTAAATAATTTCAATGAATGAAAATTGTTCTAACACATAATTATTTCAGAAAATTTCGGCAGCATAACGACAGGGTAGTTAAAACCGGGACCGTCCCTAGTACGGCTCCTCGCTCTACCTTAAAACCTCGCGGTTTTTGACAATGGGGATCATGCATCTAGTTCGCACGCAGGCGGCATGTTTTATTTTCAATTCCACAATCCTATTCTATTTTGTTTCAACCACAAGAGGGTATTTTTCAACCACAAAGGTATTTTTCAACCACAATATCAACCACAAACAATTATTTCCAACCATTCGTCATACCATATAATATCAAGTCAAACACAAGCAATAAATATCGTCCATGGTCTGTGGACGAGGGGAGTATATATATATAATATAGTAATTCACTTGCATTTCATCACAATTCAAAGCATATATGTTTCAAACAACGCTTGTATAATTTATACATCGCTAATATAACTTATACAACACATGTACATGAGGTATACAATGCGTATATAATTTACACTTCGCTTATATAATTTATACAACGCGATTTCATTCACACAAATAGTTTAGATTCCTCACATTGGTTCTTGCGGTGCTAAAAATCGTAGGAAGGTCAGAAAAATCCGCGGCTTCTTCTAGAATGTAGAGAGCCTCCTTGCGGTCACGGTGTCTCCTGTTTCATCGAATTTCGTTGAAGAACGAAAAAGATATTATTTTTCAAAGTTTTGCAACGCTTTATAGTGTTAAAACAGTTTAAAATTATATAAGCCGTTAGTTTACAAACCTGCTCAATTCTAGGTTTGGATTTTTCTCTTGATTCGTAGCTCTATGGGATGATCAGACTGTTAGACGTCATCGAGGGAGGGAAGAGCTTTCCGGCGCTGGTAGTCTGAGGTGGTGCGACGGCGAATCGAGGCGGAGGCGGCTCCAGGAAGGCGACGACTTTGAAGCGCTAGAACTCGACGACGGCGGCTCTGTTGGTGGCGAAGCTGGGTCGGATGTGGAGAGGAGGCGTAGGGCTGTCGACTGGTGGTGGTGGCGCGGCCTAGCGTCGCCTGTGGCGATCGGAA
The DNA here is from genome assembly GCA_030737875.1 of Allium sativum. NCBI lineage: Eukaryota > Viridiplantae > Streptophyta > Magnoliopsida > Asparagales > Amaryllidaceae > Allium > Allium sativum. The sequence continues at coordinate 214,176,278 of CM060916.1, read as the reverse complement.
AAGGGAGGGGAAGCGTGGAGCAACGGGGATCGTCCGTTTCGTCCTGGCGGCTAGGGTTTTTAGGGTTTTTTTATTTTTATTTTTTTTTAAAGAAAATTTCCTATTGGCCAGAATTTATAGGAAATTTTTAAATAGTGTTTTTGCAAACGGACTCCTTTTTAAACCCAACGACTGTCGCCCCTAGCTAAATACCCCCATTCCGGACACAATGAGATATGTTTCGTTGGCCATTTCGACTGTTACAGTCAGTTATTTTTCAAATTAAAATATAAAACATTCGATATTTAATTTAAACGCACATTTCAATTTGCCAGGGCCACAAACTGAATCGAAAAATTCCAGAAAAATAAATCTAGCTTTGTTTTGACGATACGGTCCTAACAAAACCAGTTTCGTCGAATTCTGAGCTCGTTTGAAAAACGGCCATTTTTAGGTCGACCCATTTTAACAGAATTTGACCAAACACGTTATCTTTTGCCCTGCTCACATACTAGCTTCAAAAATTATGAAATTTGAAACTTAGCAATAATTTGACATCCCGGACCCAACAAAATTGTTTCGTCGAATTCCGAGGTCGTATGCAAAATCTCAATTTTCAAGGGCTATATATACTATATAGCGACCTTTCTGAAAATTCATTTGGCCATAACTTTTGATTTCCGTTATGAAATTTCGATTTTTCAGATTCGTTAGAAAGGTATCGATAAACAGATTTAAATATTTTCAGTTTCGTCAAAATCCGTTATATTTTCCACCCGGTACAGTCAGACAAAGTTTGTATCCAAAATTTCAAACTGCCATATTATACACAATTCTATATTTTATTTAAATATGCTATTTCAACTATTCAAATTTCTTGGTAATAACCTAATTTAAAAATTTTAAACTGGTTCACATTTTCTGGGTTATTACAATCTCCCCCACTTAAAACTTTTCGTCCTCGAAAAGGAAATAACAGTTAAGCAGGAAATGTAAATGCAAAGTATTGTGAAGGTACCTTGCACCGGAGTTAGTCAGAGATGTCCACTCTGCATTTGGGATAGGCTTGTTTAATGCTTTCCTCAGTCTCCCAAGTACAGTCTCTAGGATCACTACTCCACTGCACTTTGACTAGAAGAATCTTTTTCCTCCTTAGCTCTCTAGTTTCTTTGCCAACTATTTTTAATGGCTCTCTGCTGAGTGCTAATTCTGGAGTTATGTCAATATCATGTTGTGCTGCTTCTTCCACAATAAGGTCGGGATCATGAACATGTTTTCTGAGTTGAGATACGTGGAACACATCATGTATACCAGGCAACCATTTAGGTAATGAAACCCTATATGCAAGAGTTCCAATCCGTTCAAGTATAGGAAAGGGACCAATAAATCTCGGTGCCAACTTCCCAGTCTTGCCAAATCTGATTACCCCTCGCATTGGAGAAACTCTTAAATAAACATAATCGCCAACGGCAAATGATATATCCCTTCTTCTCGCATCAGCATAACTTTTCTGTCGGCTCTGTGCGGTTTTTAATCGCTTCTTAATGAAATCGACTTTATCCGATGCTTCTTGAATCATATCGGGCCCTAACACAAGTCTGTTGCCAGGTTCTACCCAACATGCGGGAGATCTGCACGGTCTACCGTATAATGCTTCAAATGGGGACATTCCCAAACTTGCTTGATAGCTATTGTTGTAAGAGAATTCGGCTAAGCGTAAATGATCTTCCCATGAGCCTCCAAAATCAATAACACAAGCCCGCAATAGATCTTCTAAAATTCTATTCACCCGCTCTGTTTGGCCGTTTGTCTGAGGGTGATAAGCGGTGCTTAGATTTAATTTGGTTCCCAATTCTGTCTGGAAGGCTTCCCAGAATTTGCTAGTAAACAGGGGATCTCTATCGCTGACTATACTGAGCGGCACTCCATGAAGTTTAACTATTTCTTTGAAGTAAATCTGTGCTAGACTTTGAGCCGTTCTGTTGGATCAGACAGGTATGAAATGGGCAGTTTTCGTGAAGCGATCTACGATTACCCATATAGTGTCGTTTCATTTTCTAGTTCGAGGCAGGCCATCGATGAAATCCATCGAGATTTGTTCCCACTTCCAACCAGGAATTTCTAATGGTTGTAATAATCCAGCCAATTTCTGCTGATCGCTCTTAACTAGCTGACAAGTGGGGCATCTGCTAACATATAATGAGATATCTCTTTTCATAGCTCTCCACCAGAATGTGCGTTTGATATCGTTATACATTTTGCTCACACCTGGATGGATACTCAATTTGGATTTATGGCACTCATCAAGTATTTCTCTTCTGAGCTCGGGAAGGTTTGGGATGCAAATTCTACCCTTTAATCTTAGAACTCCTTTGTCATCGAGTCGAAAACTTGTGGATTCTCCTCCTTTGACTCTTTGACTGATTCTTTGAATAAATTCATCGTCTTTCTGAAGGGTTGAGATCCTGTCTATTAATGAAGACGTGATGACAAAACTGGCGATGATTTCATTCTTTCTGCTGAGCGCATCTGCTACAACATTGGCTTTCCCTGGAGTGTATATAATTTCAAAATCGTATGCTGTAAGGAATTCTAACCAACGCTGTTGTCTCAAGTTTAGATCTTTCTGAGTGAACGGATATTTCAAGGATTGATGATCGGTGTATAGTTCGAATTTCTCGCCCAATAAATAATGCCTCCATATTCTTAAAGCGAACACGATAGCTAATAACTCAAGATCATGAGTAGCATAGTTTCTTTCATGCGGCTTTAGTTGACGGCTGGCATAAGCGATCACTTGGCCTTTTTGCATTAACACTGCGCCTAGCCCTCTAATAGAAGCATCTGTCCATACAGTCAAGTCTTGGTTACCTTCTATTATAGTCAATACTGGAGCGGTTGTCAACTTCAGTTTCAGCTCCTGGAAAGCTTCTTCACATTCGGGAGTCCATTTGAATTTCTCATGCTTCTTTGTAAGCTTTGTCAATACTCCTGATATCTTTGAAAAATCCTGAACGAACTTCCGATAGTAACTAGCTAATCCAAGGAAACTTCGAACTTCCGTCGGAGTAGTAGGTTGTTTCCAGTTCCGAATCGCTGTAATTTTGCTTGGATCTACAGCAATTCCTTCTTTTGACACGACATGGCCCAGGAATTTAACTTCATTCTGCCAGAAGACACACTTAGAAAATTTAGCTTTCAAGACATTTCTTCTTAGAATTTTCAACACTTGTTCTAAATGTTTTGCATGCTCTTCTTCCGACTTAGAGTAGATTAGAATGTCATCGATGAAGACTAGAACAAATTTATTCAACACACCACGGAACACTCTGTTCATAAGATCAACGAAGTATGCCGGAGCGTTGCACAAACCGAACGGCATTACTAACCATTCGTAGAATAAATCGGGACCCCTGAAGGCTGTCAAAGGAACACAGTCCTCTGCTATACGCAATTGGTGGAAACCTGTAGCTAGGTCCATTCTGGAGAATACTGTTGCTCCATTTAATTGATCTAACAGATCGTCTATTCGGGGCAAACGATATTTGTTCTTCAGTGTTTGTTTATTGAGATCCCTGTAATCGACGCAAAGTCTTACAATACCGTCTGATTTCGGGACAAATACTACTGCGGCTCCCCATGCTGAAAAGCTTGGTCTGATCAGACCTTTCCACAGCAATTCTCGGGTTTGACTACTTAGCTCTTCTATTTCTTTTGGGGCCATTCTTCTTATTGGATGTACTACAGGTCGGGCATTCGGAATTAGATCAATTCTAAATTCAATTTCTCTTTGCGGCGGTAAGTTTTCCACTTCTTCAAACACATCCGCGTAGTTTTTCACGACCGGTATCTTTTCTAATGAAGGGGGATAACTTCTAAAGAAGACCAAAATTTTGTTCTATTAATTTCTGAGCCATGACATGGTATAGTGATACACCCCGATTTTGTTTCAACTTTCACGATTCTTTCGGCACATCTAACTTCGGCCTTATATTTTGTCAACCAGTCAAGTCCCAGTATAACATCAAATTCGGAAAGGTCCATGACGATCGAATCAAAAGGAAATCGGTATCGAGAAAAGGAAATAGGTACTTTACAATATATACCGAGACTAACAGAACCTCCTATCGGGTTTTGAACTTTAATTGGTTCTCTAAGTTTTCTTCGTTTCAATTTTAGTTTGTGAACAAGGATACCAGATATGAAGCTACGTGATGCACCGGTATCAAAAAGTACAGAAACAGGAATATTTTTAATGGTAAGGGTACCTCCCAAGACATCGGGTTTACCTGATCCATCGGTGATAGCTGGCGGGGTCTTCCCGTCATAGACATGGGCCACTAGTGCGCTCTTTTTCAAAGGACAATTATTGCTGTAGTGCCCCTTCTTGTGGCAGTTGTAGCATTCGGCTGAGTCATTTGCCTTTGGCTTCTTTGGGGCTTTGCATACATTAGAGAAATGACCGGGCTTCCCGCAATTGTAGCAGTTTCCTTTCGGGATCTTTGCGGGTTTTTGAGTAGCGGCCGCGGTAATGCTAGATTCAGGTTGATCTGTTGAGGCCTTGCGCTTATTCCCTGCTTGGCTTTTAGCGCGGTCTTGGCTAGCATGCCTCTCATCCATCTCTTCGTAGTTGCAAGCCATCTCTACTAGTTCTGTAAAGGAGAGTTTGATGTTGCTCATAGCTCTATCATGGTATTTGCGCTTCAGCCCAAATATGAATCTCTTATTCTTTGCTTTGTTTGTCATAATCAGCTCTGGAGCATAGCGCGATAGCTGGGTGAACTTATTTAGATAGTCTTGAATAGAGAGGTCTCCCTGCTGGAGATTAGCAAATTGCTCTCGCATCCTCTCTAGAGCTTGCTCCGGTACAAACTTCTCATTGAACAAAGCTTTGAACTGCTCCCAAGTCCGGATAGTACCAGCTGAATCTTCAGAGGTAATGGCATCCCACCACAGCTCTGCTTCCTCCTGAAGGAGCCAAATGCCAAGTCTTGCTTTATTGTTGGTCCCCATACCCATACCTTCGAAGATTTTCTCACAGGTTTTCAGCCAAGCTATTGCTTCGGTCACTGTACCAGTGCCAGTGAAAGGGTTTCCCCCAAGATTTTTGTACCTCTTTGCCACTTTATCTAGCTCAAAGTCTTCAGGTGCTGGTGGCTGAACAATAGGGATTTCCACAGCTACGGGGATATTCCCCCGTCCTCCTGCTGCCACTCCTCGGCCTCCACGGCCTCCTCTAGCTGCTGCTGCTCGTGTAGCCATCTAGGATAATACTGTATAAGCAAGAAAAGAGTCAAGCTCACAGATTTGATAATTTTCATAAATGATAAAGCAAGGGAATACAAGGAAAAATAATGATGATGTACTGATCAAATTGTTTTGCTAATCTGCTTAGCTCATTCTAGGACATTGCTAATCCTATCTCTAATGAGCTACTCGCATTAGAACACTACTGATTCTATTCTGACGAGGTGTTTAATGTGTTAGATCCCGGAACTAAGGTTAACCAAAGCTCTGATACCAACTGTGACGATCCCAAAATCCGAGGGGCGGTATTAAGGATAATCATTAGGAAATGACACATTAATCATCATAGCAGAGTACAGATAATAGCAGAAACAATAAATAAAATAATTTTACATGGATATGACAGCGGAATCACAACATGTAGGAATATCAGAATAGCATAACGTGGGATATACTTAGTAAATAAAAGGGAAAGTGATCAGTCATCATCGCCAGAGGCGGAATACATACATGCAGTGAGACAGAATAAGGGTATCAGTCTACATCGCCGAAGGCGGAATACATATACATATAGTGAGAAATACGGAAAGTAAATCAGTCTGCATCGCCAGAGGCGGAATCATAATATAAGTACAGTAATGGCGGAAAAAGTCAAAGTCATCTCTATGAAGTCAGCCTCGCCATGAGCCAAAAATGCACTCTATGCAGCAGTGCGGAACCAAAAACCACCTGTCACCTGTGTACTAGGCTGCCCGTGTGAAAATAAGGGCACCCGCGTTTGCAAAGTGAAACAAACAACGAGTCAGTCATGGGGAGTGGTATGAGGAATCTATTTAACAGTTAAACAACAGTAATAGCAAATCATAGGACCACGCCACTTTCGCGGAACGGGTTTACTCCAGTGATTGCTAGTGCATTTAAAAACGAAGTAAATTCTTTTAAAACAACGCAATGCTTTTGGAAAGAATGTAGCCATTATAAGACTCAGGTCCCATCACACAATGCAACGCAAGCCGGAGGATAGAGTTTTACCTTATAAGGGCCAAATATGCTTGATACGTATAAAGCAAAATCATTTGATATTATTACTAGTGCATATATGTTTCAAAAACGAATAGCATCCTAAATATCAATCATAGGCGGCATAGCTACCATCTACTATGTCGCCATACTAGTTCTACAATCAAATCCGTTATCTCGTATTGGAAATTGGATTTCCGTCATGAGTCGAGGCAAGGGGAAAGCTCCTCTCCGCTTCGAGACACTCTAGCAAATGCCTCAGGACTACACACTCTGGGTAACCCTTGGATCGGCTGGGCCGGTCCTCTCTTACGTTTGAGGATTAGCATTCCTAAACACACGTTTCCCGGTCCTTACGGACCTATAATCGAGGTGCCTCGCATTCCAACAACCACAAAGGTGAAAAAGTAGATATATATGTCAGGGCTGGTAAGTCACTGACACCACCATAGCTAGAAGGAAACGTCGTGCTCTCCCAGCGGCCCGTATCCCGTTTTTAACTCATACCGGGGTGTGAGGCTCGCGAATTTACGAAATACACAAAGCTAGGCCACGTAGACCTTGCTTTGATCATCATCCACAAGACTTTGCTTTGCAACAGAAGCCTTGATCACAGCATCTTGGCATGCCACATAGGCAGTCCACTCCATACGATTGATTTCCATCGATATATAACCTCTAAGCTCGTACGTCTCAGAGAAGGGCGTTAAGCAAAAGAATAAATTCTCCACCGCCAAACAGATATATATTTAACAGAGATCAATCAGTATAGAACAAAATCCAATGTCAGACACACAGTCCATTTACAAGTCCGTCCTGGGTCTGAACGAAACCGGAGGCGTCAATTCCTCGTACATCCGTCCAATCAACACATACGTTCAGACGGCTACTACTTCCGTCCCCTTCCGGTAGCTACTCCGGTTAGGAACCTCAGTAGCGCCCATCCAACCGATACGAAGATCGTCGGTTTTGAATCGTCTTTGCATTTTCCAATTCGAATCGCTCGATAAATTATTTGAAATGAGGGTTAGCTCGGCCTTTTCAAATAATTCACGTCATTAGAATTTAAATCGATTCATTTTATGGTTATGTTATTCGACATCCATCTTTCGGGTTCTTTAGTGTTATTTTCATGTCATACACATACAACCATCAAATATCAAACAATTCAAGCCCAATTGGTTTATTTGCAACCTATGTTGCTTATAATATTTTATAACGATTTTTCGCCATTTTTATTTATTTAAAAATGGCCATATTTAATTAAACGACGTTTCAGGTCGTGCCGTGGCACTGGCGCTGTTTTTCTCTTAATTTGTTTTACACATATCGGAAAATCTAACCGTTGGATTTCTACAAAGTCTATATCAGTGGGAAGATATTCCCAAAGCGAACCCAACGGTTCCAGTTTCGTGAGAATCCGACGGTCGGATCTTCCACACTAGTCGTTTGAAGTTACGGTTTCAAAATTCGAACTGCAGCGTCGTTATTCGATTTAATTTAATTATATTTATATTTATATATAAATATAAACGATTCTGGCGCTGTTTTTCATCAGATTTGAATTAAACATTCCGGACAATCCAACCGTTGGATTTCTACAAGGTTGGTGCCGTTGGAAAGGTATTTCCAAGGCGAACCCAGCGGTTGCGGTTTCGGGAAAATCCGATGGTCGGATTTCTCGTACCAATCATTTCAAATTACGATTCCGAAACGCGAACTGCACGGCCTCTATTCCTTTTAATTATATTTATATTTATATATATAAATATAGTTCATTCCATAGTTTCAACTATAGTTCATTTTATATTTTCAACTTCGTTTTCACTTCAAATATTTCACTAACGCCTTAATATTTTGGAAAATTTCGCCATAACCTCCTTTGTACGGGGAGGGGTTTGGAAATTTATTGGGCCGTATTAGGTACCCAATAAATCCTAAAAACATTCACATATTTTTAGTGATATATTCTGGTGTTTACGGGGGAGCATGTACTGATAATCACTCCAGAGAATAAATTCCCGTCACCCCGTTTCCGTGTGGAAATAAATAGTCCATGTGCCGTATCTAATAACTAGAGCGACGTGATTATTGTCAACTCCAGACCCGTGTGGGGTTTTTATTAATCTGGCAATTTATCGTTATAATTTATATAGTCCATATCAGTCATCAGTTCAACCTGTAGTACGTAGTCATCGCCATACAAGCCTCTTGCTTATATGGTAAATCTTCCACCTCGTCACACAAGCTCCAATTGCTTATGTGGAATATGATGAAGTATGCCTATCATCAAGAAGTATGCCATGTAGTGTAGTTCAAAATTAATTGTTACTATCCTATGGCGTTATTTATTTTTTTCACACAGAAAAACCAGCACTCCGCACCAATGGCATTCACAGGAGTTGATATATAAATAAAATTTCGCAGCCAACTCATCAAGGTTTACCTATTTGTCGGGCACGCAAATAATTTCTTTACTCTACAGCTAATCCATTTTTCCTATTCAACACATGTATATATATGCAGAACAAAGCTAATAATAATATTTCTAGCAACCTACTATTTATTTCAACACGTGTGTATTTTTAACTAAGCGTATACATGATAAAAGGAATATTTTTATCATCAAAAATATTTATTCGACACGTGTGTATTTTTAACACTTCATATTTACTATAAAAATATAGTTTTCACTGTCGATTCATTTTATTTTTAAAAGATGATAACATTCAACACATGAACTTCAATTCAACGAATGAATTGCAACTCAACACATGAATATTTGATATAGTTTGTATATATATAAAAATGTGATTTTTATCGCTAAAGCCATTTGTTTAAATTCGAATAATATTCAACACATGAATTTCAACTCAACGAATGAATTGCAACTCAACACATGAATATTCGATATAGTTTGTATATATATAAAAATGTGATTTTTATCGCTAAAGCCATTTGTTTAAATTCGAATAATATTCAACACATGAATTTCAACTCAACGAATGAATTGCAACTCAACACATGAATATTCGATATAGTTTGTATATATATAAAAATGTGATTTTTATCGCTAAAGCCATTTGTTTAAATTCGAATAATATTCAACACATGAATTTCAACTCAACGAATGAATTGCAACTCAACACATGAATATTCGATATAGTTTGTATATATATAAAAATGTGATTTTTATCGCTAAAGCCATTTGTTTAAATTCGAATAATATTCAACACATGAATTTCAACTCAACGAATGAATTGCAACTCAACACATGAATATTCGATATAGTTTGTATATATATAAAAATGTGATTTTTATCGCTAAAGCCATTTGTTTAAATTCGAATAATATTCAACACATGAATTTCAACTCAACGAATGAATTGCAACTCAACACATGAATATTCGATATAGTTTGTATATATATAAAAATGTGATTTTTATCGCTAAAGCCATTTGTTTAAATTCGAATAATATTCAACACATGAATTTCAACTCAACGAATGAATTGCAACTCAACACATGAATATTTTATATAGCATATGTAAATAATTTCAATGAATGAAAATTGTTCTAACACATAATTATTTTATATAGCATATGTAAATAATTTCAATGAATGAAAATTGTTCTAACACATAATTATTTCGGAAAATTTCGGCAGCATAACGACAGGGTAGTTAAAACCGGGACCGTCCCTAGTACGGCTCCTCGCTCTACCTTAAAACCTCGCGGTTTTTGACAATGGGGATCATGCATCTAGTTCGCACGCAGGCGGCATGTTTTATTTTCAATTCCACAATCCTATTCTATTTTGTTTCAACCACAAGAGGGTATTTTTCAACCACAAAGGTATTTTTCAACCACAATATCAACCACAAACAATTATTTCCAACCATTCGTCATACCATATAATATCAAGTCAAACACAAGCAATAAATATCGTCCATGGTCTGTGGACGAGGGGAGTATATATATATATATATATAATATATAGTAATTCACTTGCATTTCATCACAATTCAAAGCATATATGTTTCAAACAACGCTTGTATAATTTATACATCGCTAATATAACTTATACAACACATGTACATGAGGTATACAATGCGTATATAATTTACACTTCGCTTATATAATTTATACAACGCGATTTCATTCACACAAATAGTTTAGATTCCTCACATTGGTTCTTGCGGTGCTAAAAATCGTAGGAAGGTCAGAAAAATCCGCGGCTTCTTCTAGAATGTAGAGAGCCTCCTTGCGGTCACGGTGTCTCCTGTTTCATCGAATTTCGTTGAAGAACGAAAAAGATATTATTTTTCAAAGTTTTTCAACGCTTTATAGTGTTAAAACAATTTAAAATTATATAAGCCGTTAGTTTACAAACCTGCTCAATTCTAGGTTTGGATTTTTCTCTTGATTCGTAGCTTTATGGGATGATCAGACTGTTAGACGTCGTCGAGGGAGGGAAGAGCTTTCCGGCGCTGGTAGTCTGAGGTGGTGCGATGGCGAATCGAGGCGGCGGCGGCTCCAGGAAGGCGACGACTTTGAAGCGCCAGAACTCGACGACGGCGGCTCTGTTGGTGGCGAAGCTGGGTCGGATGTGGAGAGGAGGCGTAGGGCTGTCGACTGGTGGTGGTGGCGCGGCCTAGCGTCGCCTGTGGCGATCGGAAAAGGGAGGGGAAGCGTGGAGCAACGGGGATCGTCCGTTTCGTCCTGGCGGCTAGGGTTTTTAGGGTTTTTTTATTTTTATTTTTTTTTAAAGAAAATTTCCTATTGGCCAGAATTTATAGGAAATTTTTAAATAGTGTTTTTGCAAACGGACTCCTTTTTAAACCCAACAAATGTCGCCCCTAGCTAAATACCCCCATTCCGGACACAATGGGATATGTTTCGTTGGCCATTTCGACTGTTACAGTCAGTTATTTTTCAAATTAAAATATAAAACATTCGATATTTAATTTAAACGCACATTTCAATTTGCCAGGGCCACAAACTGAATCGAAAAATTCCAGAAAAATAAATCTAGCTTTGTTTTGACGATACGGTCCTAACAAAACCAGTTTCGTCGAATTCTGAGCTCGTTTGAAAAACGGCCATTTTTAGGTCGACCCATTTTAACAGAATTTGACCAAACACGTTATCTTTTGCCCTGCTCACATACTAGCTTCAAAAATTATGAAATTTGAAACTTAGCAATAATTTGACATCCCGGACCCAACAAAATTGTTTCGTCGAATTCCGAGGTCGTATGCAAAATCTCAATTTTCAAGGGCTATATATACTATATAGCGACCTTTCTGAAAATTCATTTGGCCATAACTTTTGATTTCCGTTATGAAATTTCGATTTTTCAGATTCGTTAGAAAGGTATTGATAAACAGATTTAAATATTTTCAGTTTCGTCAAAATCCGTTATATTTTCCACCCGGTACAGTCAGACAAAGTTTGTATCCAAAATTTCAAACTGCCATATTATACACAATTCTATATTTTATTGAAATATGCTATTTCAACTATTCAAATTTCTTGGTAATAACCTAATTTAAAAATTTTAAACTAGTTCACATTTTCCAGGTTATTACATCTGGTATGAGCGTTAAGCAGCTAAACAGAACAATAATAGGTATACTAAACCATACCTGAACCTGGACCTGCAACCAACGAGTTAGCACTACATACCGTACAATACTCTAAGGTGCCACTGAACAAATGGTGTAAAGATAACGGGGTGGGGGTGTGCATGTTGCAATGATGGCAAACAAATCAAACATAGCAACCATCCTCACATCTCTCACTCAGTGCGTAAAGTATACGATATCCACTACCTTGGTCACCTATCCATTGGGCCATGACGGAATCCAATCCCATACAACTATCACTACAAGCCCACTATCCGTCTCTCAGTGGTGTACCACAGTTATGAATACCGACAACCCCTTTGCCCACGCCCCGCAGCAAAGCCCAATCATGAAGTGAACTCATTGGTTCCCATCTGGATCCTGAGCTCCAACTTCCATTTGGACTACCTTTGCATCTCGGGTTTTTAGTCGTCAACGGATCGGTTCTGTCGTAACTATCCTTCTCTGGCGGTTCGGTTCGGCCATGTATAGTGCTCAAGCTCCAGCTCGAAATACAATACTCAATCTTCACGTTCGCTTCGGATATATGCAACTCGGTTCGGATATATGCAACGTGGTTCGGTTCGGATATATGCAACTAGGTTCGGTTCAGATATATGCAACTCGGTTCGGTTCGTCACGCCTTGCATTCGGTTCGGGTCGAGATGTCCAGGCTCTGGTCCGATCCTCCTCCCAACCTCCGATCCGATCCCCTTCTCCTATTCAGTTCATATGGCCTTTCTCCTGTGCCAAGCTCCGGTCCGGTACTCCTCCGATCCGATCCGAAATCCTGCAGTTCTTCATGCAACTTCCAGCGACTGTTTATACACTGCTCGACGGCGTTTTCGACCATTCTAACTATTCAAAATATTCACAAACCATACCATACAGTCATAGCAACATGTATTATCGACCACAAACATCAAAACAACAACTTGATAGGATAAAATGGATCAAACATACCCAACACCCATGTTTTTCCCTTAATCCCCCTTAATCATGTTTAAGCATACAATTAGCAAAACTTATCCAAATGAGCCAAAAATTTTAACAGAGGCCTAAAATAATATTTTAGAATTTTTGAATATTTTTCCAGATTTTTATAACGCATAATTTCGCCAATTATCACTAATCACCCCTTAATCCCCTAAATTCCGGGATTAGCAAAATTAGTCCAAATTAACCCAAATTCATATCAGAGGCATAAAATAACATTCTGGAATTTTACAAATTTTTCTAGATTTTTCTGAGTTATAATTTCGCTAATCTTCGCTAATTACCCTAATCAGCCGTAATTAGTGAAAAACAATGCAAATCACTCACCTTTGCCACAAAGTAAACTATAGATATGAAATGATTCTCTTTTTGGGTCAAATTCTAATGTATTCGAGCAACTCTCTCTCTGATTTGGTGCTAACCTCCCTTGATTTGATATAGTTTTGCTTAATCTTCGATTAGAAAGTGATTAGAGGCGATTTGGGATGAATTTAGAAGATGGAGGTCATGGCTAGGGTTAGAGAAATGTTTGAGGCGGCTGAAAAATGAAATAAAATTCGTTTTCCTACTGTTCTCAGCCTCCCCATAACCTTAATCCTGAAATGGGTTATGGGCCCTCTTGCTAATCACCCTAATTAGGCCCGGTTAAGCTGTTTTTCACCTTCTAAACCTTGTTTCAGCCATATCTCCCAAACGGTGAGTCCGTTTGGCTAATGTGACCACTCTACGGAAAGGTAAACCATCATTTGAATCTAATGGAAGTGGTTTTAGGTCAAAAATCCTTACTAATCAAAAGTTATGGCTGAAACAAGATCAGCTAGGGGCAAAATGATCATTTAAAAATCGACAAAAATCATGAACATGGAAAATGACCCCAATAGTCGTTTCCAAAAGTTACATGACCATACGACTTCGTATGTGAAAGAAATAAATATTTTACAATCCTCCGATGCGTAGAATGCGGGTTGTTACATTCTCCCCCCCACCCCCCCTTAAGAAATTTCGCCCCCGAAATTCCCTAACCAAAACACACAAAAGGTCCTGCATGCCTATCAGTCATAAAACAACAATCAAACATGCAAAACAAGCAAAAAAAGTCTATCCTAGCATGCAGAATAACTAAATTACAAAGTAAATCTTACCAGGCAAAGAGCTTTGGATACAACTTTCTTATGTCATTCTCTACTTCCCAAGTACAGTCGTTCTCTTGCCATCGATTCCCATCTCTACCCTAGAGGTAATTTCCAATAGGTTGGGATTGTCCCTCTGACTGGAACCGATCCACTTAATCTAGATCGATCTTATCGTCAAGCTTATTAGCGTTTCTGAATCCAATTCACATTTAAGTCTGAAGTCATATCCCATGATATACTCTAGTTGCTTCCATTCCAGAAACATAGCCTCTAAACTGGCATGTCTCTTACCCAATGCATCAGCTACCGCACCTAGTCCGGTACTATGGCATCCGTCTAAACTGTCATCTTCTTAGGTAATCCAACCCTATACGCCAAATTTCCAACTACATTCCAAATATCCTTTCAAGTCCAACTTGAGTCCTTCCTACATTCGTATTGCACGTCCAACGTACATTCACCTCCTAAAGGCAAACTAGACCCATCCAATGAACCTAGGTACTCTACTTATACTCGTACTGCACGTCCAACGTACATTCACCTTCTAAAGGTGAACTAGACTCATCCAATGAATCTAGGTACCCTACCTTCGAGTCTAAGTCCAACTTGAAGCTCCTATATCCGCTGAATCTCCAAGGTCAACGGAAGCTCCGCAATGCCCCACATACTTCAAGTCTAACGTAAAGTATCTTATGCCCGTCATATCACCATGATCAACGAACTTATACTATTTCCATTCAACAGGAACCTACAGGTGATAGTCAAGAGAAGAAAGGTAGGAGCAAACACAACAATCATAGCATCCATCAAACAAATCCTATCTATCACCTGCTAAAGCCATGAATACGTCGATACTTGTATGTCTAGTCCAACCAACATCAATAACTAATGGAAACTCTGCCTCCAAACGGACTACCATACATCCAACGTACGTTTATCCTCCAAGGATAACTAGATCACGTCCAACGGATCCAAGGTAAGTGGGCGTCCCCAGATACCCCTGCTTTCAGTCCGCCTGAAACACTCGAGTCCCACCCAAGTCTATCCATTATCTTGCTGCCCTCTCGAGTCCAACTCGAGCCAATCCAATTCCTTGCAGCCTTCCCGAGTCCAACTCGAGTCAATCTATTACCCATAAACTCAGACCCAGTCTTGAGTACCCATTACCTACAGACCCTAGTCCAACGTGAGTCGTCTCCCCATTCGTTGCATCTCCAAGATCAACGAACACCCGCTTTCTTTTACGAGTTCAAGTCCAACTTGAATCGTCCTAATCTTCGTTGCATCTTCCAAGATCGACGAATACATCCTATTTCTCCAAAAAGAACATCAACATAAGGTCCTAAACAATCCATTACTTTGCATCTTTCTCGAGTCCCACTTGAGTCATCTCATAATCCTATCGAGTCTAACTCGGGGCAGTCCATACCACTGAATAGTCTTATCCTGTCACAGCTGCCCATTACTCCTCGAGTAAACCAAGATATCATCCAATGAAAAACACAACAACTACTTATCTCTCACGCAAACCATCCTAGTCGAACTTGACATTCCCCAGGCACAAGCCCCAAAGGCCTAAACCAATATCAGACAAGCACCCAAGGAACATCTCCTCCGAATTCGGACAATCCACGTGAAGTGATACTAGCAAAACAACTAAACACTGGAGCACTCATTTGCCTCCCAGAGACAACTAGAACTTATTACAACGATAACCTCTTGGCTTCCCTGACTCCAGTTACTATCGCCATCACTAGGTAGGTACCTAATACCACCCTATTCCTTTAGAGTAGATCGACTCCCCAAAATAATGCTAAACCCAGTAAAGCCCAAAACAAAGTAATTACAAAAAAACATACATCCACAACTCGATAAGACCACGATACGACAAATCATACTAAGGCTTGTCGAACCACCAATCGGGTTCGTCACTACTAAAGTTCTATCGACTAACTCAGGATTGTCAAACAAAACTCGATCAAAAACATCTTAAATAGAAAGCATGCCTCGAATAACAACACCTTTTTCCTTCTGCGCCGCAGTTGGGGCATTCAACGAAGAAGGAACAGCGTTGATAGCATATGCTTTCATGATCTGCTTCTCCCTAGGAGGTTGTGGACATTCATTCTTGTGATGTCCCATTTGGTCACAATTAAAGCACTTCCTTTCCCCAGGCTTTTCCCGACAATCTCTGACATAGTGGCCCTTCTTACCACAGCTAAAGCACTCGCCATCTTTCTTATTTTTCTTATTCTGACCATCCACGTTTTGGTCTTGTTTCCTCTTGTCCTGGGAATTATTCTTACCTCCACCGCCTGCTTGCGGTTTTGGCTCCTCTGTAGATGCAATAGAAACCTCAGTCTTTGGCTTAGGGTAAAGACTCTCTGACCTCAATGCTTTACCCACAATCGATTCAAATGTCTCATCGATGTGGTTAATAAGCTTTTCCCCCAAGTACTATCCAAGCCTGTTATAAACTTCTCGTTCTTCTTCTCAAGAGTATCGATAAGGGATAATCCATACTTCGACAAAGTGTCGAACTCAGCAATATAGTCCGAGACTGCCCTACCATTCTGTTTAAGCTCCAAGAACTTCCTAAACCATTCCGACTTATGAGCAGTTGGGATAAACTTGTCGCTAAAGCGAGCCTTAAACTGATCCCAAGTAACCCGATCTTCTGGAGTGGCTGTCTTAACAGCATTCCACCAATTCATCGCTTGCCCTTGAAGCCGACGAGACGCTAGCCTTCTCTTCATCGCATCCTCGATACCCAAGTCGTCGAAGATACGATCACAGCTATCCAACCAATCCTGAACATCCGTGGCCGACTCCGTTCCGTGGAACGGCTTCCCACCAAGACTAGTATAATCATTATTTAGCTTGGCGAAATCGACCCTAGGCGCCTGCACTACTGGACCACCACCATTACCACCATTGGGAGCTTCCCTGTGTGCATCCCTAAGCATTTCTCTCATGAGGTCAGTAAACATCGTCCTCATGTTAGCAGCATTCCCATTATTGGCTCCTCTACCGGCACCTCTTGCGTATCGGCTCATCGTTCAATCTGTAAAGAGAAAACGATCAACCATCTCTATAGTGGTGCTAGTGCAGTGCGACTTCATCTTAGCTATACTATATATATAGCTTTTGAAAACCAAAATAATCACAAATACGCGCTCTCATATACGTATACTATCTCTCCCTGGTTTCTCCCCCTAGGTTAACTACGCAACCTAGAGCTCTGATACCAAATGTGACAACCCGCCCCGCACCAACCGACATTTACTCCAAAAGTGCGCTGTACACATGTCCAGTTAGCACGGAACGGTCGTCAGAAGGAAAGAAAGAAGACAAAGAATCAACAAGGAACCTATAGAATGTCTTACAGCGCATGGAATAAAATATAATCACAACATATACTTGATATAAAACAGGTGAGACAGTGCATAAGTTGAAAACAAACTATCATAGCAGCGGAAAATCCAAATACAGCTTATGTTCCACATCATCATTATTACAACTTTTCAAACTGTCTCTAAAGGTAAAGCAAGATAAGGGAGGTACACTACTAATGCCCAAGTAGTGACCACCAACGACACAGGGAGAATATTCTATATATATCATACGTGGAAGCCTCCTGCTCGCCTCCGAATCAGCTACTCGTGCATCACCAGCTAACCTGTCTCTAGTCTGCTCGTGAGAGCACCCAGAGTAATAAGAAGAGACATAAAACTCTGGGTCAGACAAAAAGTCTGGTATGAGCGATAAGCAGCTAAACAGAACAATAACAGGTATACTAAACCATACCTGAACCTGCAACCAAAGAGTTAGCACTACATACCGTACAATACTCTAAGGTGCCACTGAACAAATGGTGTAAAGATAACGGGGTGGGGGTGTGCATGTCGCAATGATGGCAAATAAATCAAACATAGCAACCATCCTCACATCTCTCACTCAGTGCGTAAAGTATACGATATCCACTACCTTGGTCACCTATCCATTGGGCTATGACGGAATCCAATCCCGTACAACTATCACAACAAGCCCACTATCCGTCTCTCAGTGGTGAACCACAGTTATGAACACCGACAACCCCTTTGCACACGCCCCACAGCAAAGCCCAATCATGAAGTGAAATCATTGGTTCCCATCTGGATCCTGAGCTCAAACTTCCATTTGGACTACCTTTGCATCTCGGGTTTTTAGTCGTCACCGGACCGGTTCGGTCGTAACTATCCCCCCTCTGGCGGTTCGGTTCGGCCATGTATAGTGCTCAAGCTCCAGCTCGAAATACAATACTCAATCTTCACGTTCGGTTCGGATATATGCAACTCGGTTCGGATATATGCAACGTGGTTCGGTTTGGATATATGCAACTCGGTTCGGTTCAGATATATGCAACTCGGTTTGGTTCGTCACGCCTTGCCTTCGGTTCGGGTCGAGATGTCCAGGCTCCGGTCCGATCCTCCTCCCAACCTCCGATTCGATCCCCTTCTCCTATTCAGTTCATATGGCCTTTCTCCTATGCCAAGCTCTGGTCCGGTACTCCTCCTCCGATCCAATCTGAAACCCTGCAGTTCTTCCTACAACTTCCAGCGACTGTTTATACGCCACTCGACGGCGTTTTCGACCATTCTAACTATTCAAAACATTCACAAATCATACCATACAGTCATAGCAACATGTATTATCGACCACAAACATCAAAACAACAACTTGATAGGATAAAATGGATCAAACATACCCAAAACCCAAGTTTTTCCCTTAATCCCCCTTAATCATGTTTAAACATACAATTAGCAAAACTTATCCAAATGAGACAAATTTTTTAACAGAGGCCTAAAATAATATTTTTGAATATTTTTCCAGATTTTTATAACGCATAATTTCGCCAATTATCACTAATCACCCCTTAATCCCCTAAATTTCGGGATTAGAAAGATTAGTTCAAATTAACCCAAATTCATATCAGAGACATAAAATAATATTTTGGAATTTTACAAATTTTTCTAGATTTTTCTGAGTTATAATTTCGCTAATCTTCGCTAATTACCCTAATCAGCCGTAATTAGTGAATAACAATGCAAATCACTCACCTTTGCCACAAAGTAAACTATAGATCTGAAATGATTCTCCTTTTGGGTCAAATTCTAATGTATTCCAGCAATTCTCTCTCTGATTTGGTGCTAACCTCCCTTGATTTGATGTCATTTTGCTTAATCTTCGACTAGAAAGTGATTGGAGGCGATTTGGGATGAATTTAGAAGGTGGAGGCCATGGCTAGGGTTAGAGAAATGTTTAAGGCGGCTAAAAAATGAAATAAAATTCGTTTTCCTACTGTTCTCAGCCTCCCCATAACCTTAATCCCGAAATGGGTTATGGGCCCTCTTGCTAATCACCATAATTAGGCCCGGTTAAGCTGTTTTTCACCTTCTAAACCTTGTTTCAGCCATATCTCCCAAACGGTGAGTCCGTTTGGCTAATGCGACCACTCTACGGAAAGGTAAACCATCATTTGGATCTAATGGAAGTGGTTTCAGGTCAAAAATCCTTACCAGTCAAAATTTATGGCTGAAACAAGACCAGCTAGGGGAAAAATGGTCATTTAAAAATCGACAAAAATCATGAACATGGGAAATGACCCCAATAGTCGTTTCCCAAAGTTACATGACCATACGACTTCGTATGTGAAAGAAATAAATATTCTATGATCCTTCGATGCGTAGAATGCGGGTTCTTACAGGGTATTTAGCTAGAGGCAACAGTTGGGTTTGAATTAGAGTTCATTTGGAGAAACACTATTTTTCGAAATAAATATATAAACCGACCAATGAAATTAATCGATTCATTAAATTGAAATTCGTAGAAAAACCAAAAACCCGTAACCCTAAAGGACTCGTCGGCGGCCACAGTTCATTTCTTCTTGCCTCGATTCCTCGTAATCCACGCAACAAAATCGTATGCTCCAATTAGGGTTTTTGTAGATCTTTTTATCCTCTTCGAATCCATACTTGTTTTGATATTTCTCGTGCAATATTTCGTGAGATCCAAGGCCAGGAAGTTCAGACCTTTCGAGCACCGCCGGAGCTCCTCCTCACCGTCAATCTAACATCGAGCATGGCGCCGGGAAGCTCTCTCCTAGTCGTTGGACGTGATACGATCTGATCATCCCCTCGTGTAACAGTTTGAACTAAAAATTCAAACCTAGTTTTGAATTAAAAGGGTTAAGGTACGGGTTTAGTTATTTTAAATTGTTTTAACACTTTAAAACCGTCGCAAACTATGATTATAGAATAAAAATCATATCTTTTTGCTATGTTATCGAAATCCAGTGAAACAAGAGACACCGGGACCATGACGACGTCTTCTACATTCTAGAAGAGACCGAAGAATTTTTAGAGCTCACTACAATTTTAGGCGAAGCCGAAGATATGTGAGAACTTCTCACTAAAATTATTTCTGTACAGTTATTTGTTTTATAACTGCATATATGAACTGCTCCCCATCGTCGACAGACCATGTACGACTTGTTTGATTGTATTGTATTATGGATGTTGATTGTGAATTCATGTGTTGAATAAAATATGTTAGAACAATAAAAATATCATTTTTATTGTATAAATGAACTAAATAAAATATTCATGTGTTGAATAAAATAATTTATCGTTAAAAATATAATTTTTAACGTGTATATGAATAAAATAAATATTCATTTACAAATCAGACGATTTGTTTATGTACACTCATTTGACTAATATTGATTGGGACGATAAATTTTACACATCGCCCAACTGCACAAATAAAATCTGTATTTGTTGATTGAAACCCCATACGGGTATTGGGATGATATTTGACGTACACTAATCCCAATTGCTTAGTTGTATGTCGATCAATTGGTTGACAAACTGTTGTAAGCATTAATTATTTATATTTAATGCTTATGCAATTGTGTGGTGCACTGTGGATGATGGTTGATTGTTAATCATTGATGTTATATACATGTGTTTTATGAAACCATATAAATAATATTATATGGTAATTGACTGTGTCTGATTCCAATTCAGAAATAACGAATATTCAGAAATAACGAATATTTTAAAATAAGGAATATTTTAAAATAAGGAATATTTTAAAATAATATTTAGTAAAAGATCAAAATATGATTTTGATGTCTGATTTTGGATGGACACGAAAATATTGAAATATATATAACCGTATTGATTTGATATGCGCCATTTTGACGCGAACAATATTTGCATCGATTTTATTCATTTTTATAATGAATATCGAAAAGGAAGTGATTTCAAAATATAGCGTTTCGAAAATATTATCATTTATATAATAATGATCTGGAATATTCAATTTTGATTTAAAAATTGAAAATGAAGTTGGAATTGTTTTTAAAACGAATTTAAAATGATTTATAAAATATGTTTTAAAAGGAAATCGATGAAATATATATAATATATATATTATATATATTTAATGGCCTGAATAGAACGCGTCGCGCAGCGACCGTTCGTGAATTTTGATCATTGACTTCGAATTGACGTTATGGGAGATCCGACCATCAGATCCTCCTAAAATCGGAACCTTGGGTTTGTATCGAAAAGAGCTTTCCAACAAATATAAGGAATTTGAAATATAACGGTTGGATTTGGAATCATGTACAAATCAAATTTGGAAAAGGTCGCTGTAAGTGCAATTCAATGACCGTTTATGAAAATCGACTGTACGGGCCTTGATAAAATTATTAAAAATATTGATAATTTGTGTAAAATCATAATAAATGATTTAGAAAGAAATGGGATAAAAAATTCCATGTTTGTAAAGAAAAAAATATATTTTTATCGAAATGAACTAGTTATGAACTAGAATTACAAATCCAATATTTTTAAATAAATAATTTGGATTTGAAATAGTTTTAAAAATAACCAGAATTTCCAATATATGAATTGGAATGGATTTGAATCAAAATTATCTTTGGAATATTTCAATATTGGATTCTGTGATTATACATATATTGTGGAGGAATTTGGAAGATATATATATCGTTATTCCAAATACGACATTTGTTGATCTCAGAATTTGATATTGAATATAAACCGATATAATATCTATTCAGAGCCTTGTATTTAATATTGAATTGGATTTTGGGTTTGTCGTGAACTATGTTTTAAATGACACTGTCCTTAAACCCAGTTGAGAAAAGATTAAGTCTTTTAAACAGGATTCAGAAGTGTTTACCAATTAATTAACATTTAATTGGAATTGAAAATGGAATGTGAATTAGGTTTATTGTGAACTGTGTTTTTAACGACATTCGTTCTTTAACCCGATTTACAGTGAAATGTGATTTGGAATTTATAAATCTTTTTATTAAGATTTAACGGGAATTTTCCAAAGTAAAGTTTTCCAATTTAATATATTAAATTGGAATTGAATGGAATTCGATTTGATAATAATTGAAATGAGCTTCTGTGGAGGAAGACTAATAATGTATATAGAATTTAAAAGGCTTTGTCGTTATTCCATTTATAATATTAGTCTGGTACAGAAATTGATATCGATGGTATATTAATTTGTCTTCTGTGAAGATTCCATAATTAGTGGAATATGATTTGGGTTTATCATGAACTGTGGCTTAAATGACATTAGTTCATTAACCCAATTAAAGACAGGATAACATGTCTAACATTATATTTCGAACTGTATGGTTGATCTCTGCTAGATATATATCTGTTTGGTGGCGGGGAATTTATTCTCTTGCTTAACACCCTTCTCTAAGACGTACGAGCTTAGAGGTTATATATCAGCGGAAATCAATAGTATGGTGTAGATTGTCGATGCCACATGTTTGTGTTTCCAAAGTTAAAATAATCATTAATATTGATTTTTGGGAAGATTAAAACTAAGTGGAGTTTTAGTGAATCTTTAATTAGATTGAAATATGAATTGATAATTTAAATTATCAAATTTGGGAAAAGATCGAGAGTGGAGTATGACCATTTTTGCTCCATGGGATAAATAGATTGGGATTGGGAAATTAAACAAATGATTACTTCGGTAAGGTGCGCTAATCCTGACTAGTTTGGAAAACCTTAATATGGTTTGAATTGATATCCAAAGGAAGATTAAAGAATAAATTTTAAAGAATTTATCTTTGATAAAATTAATGGGAACATATCCCTAAGGATGTGAATATTTGAATAAAAGAATATTCAGAATTGGAATGAGGCGTATGTTGTGTTTTTATAGCACTTGTTTATTATATACGCGAGTTATTCAGAAAGGCCGGGTTTATACCCATTTTGAATAACTGATTCGACGATAAGTCGATGACGAAGATGGTGGTTGAAGACCAGAGGTCTTCACATCGTTTGGATGATTGCAGATGTCTTGATTGGGCCATACACCCAAGACAAGGTAATAAGTGGTGATCGTCCAGACGTACTTGGAGATTGACCGGATATGCGAGGACCTCTCTCCTGTATTGGACATGGGACGAGGAATAAGGTGCCTCCGGTTTCATTCAGACCCAGAACAAACTTGTAAATGGATGTGTGTCCAACATTGGATTTTATTATGTGTTGATTGATCTCTATTAAATATATATCTGTTTGGCGACGGAGAATTTATTCTCTTTCTTAACGCCCTTCTCTGAGACGTACGAGCTCATAGGTTATATATCGATAGACATTAGTCGCATGGCGTGAATTGCCTGTGTGGCATGCTGAGATGCAAATGATCAAGGCTTCTATTGAAAAGCAGAGTCTTGTGGTTGATGATCAATGCACGACATTAATATAGAATAGCTTTGTGTATAGCGTTAATTCGCGAGCCTCACACCTCGGTATGAGTTAAAAACGGGATAAGGGACCCAGGAGGACATGACGTTTCTTTCTAGCTATGGGTGGTGTCAGGGTTTTGCAAGCCCAGACATTTTTATATTTTTACCTACGTGGTTGTTGGAATGCGAGGCACCTCGGATAATCAGTCTCTACGAAGTCGATGGATATTGAGTCATCTGGCTCATAGACGCCCTTTAGGGCGGGGAAACGTGTATTTAGGAATACTAATCCTAAAACGTAAGGGAGGACCGGCCTTGGAGGATCCAATGGTCTACTGAGAGAGATCCTGAGGCATTTGCTAGAGTTTCTCGAAGTCGGGGAGGAGTACGTCCCTTGCCTCGACTCATGATGGAAATCCAATTTCCAATACATGACATTTCGGTTTTGATTGTAGAGCCTAGTATTGGCGGCATAGTAGCATGGGATACTATGTCGTCTATGATTGATACATTTATATTTGAAGTTGTTTTATACACTATGCACTTATAATAGTATCAAATGATTTGTTTTAAACATACCAAGCATGTTTGGCTATTATAAGGTAAAACTCTATCCTCCGACTTGCGTTGCATTGTGTGATGGGACCGGAGTCTTATAATAGCTTCATTTTTCCAAAAAGCATTGCGCTATTTGTTTTATGCACTGGTATTCTTAGGAGGAAACCCGTTCCGTGTTATACGGCGTGGCCCCTTGATTTACTTTATTTTTAAAGTAAAGATTTAATAATTGTTATAGTTCTCACACCAGTAACATGACTGACCCGAAGTTTATTGTTTTAACCTAAACTCTGGGTGCCCCTATTTTCCACACGGGCAGCTGGTAGTTTTGGTTTTGCAGATTTATATTCATAGGATCTTGGTTTACAGGTGGAATGATATTCGGAAAGCTCTATCTCTTTGTATCTCTTTCAGTTGTGTTTTGTATTATTTTTCGCTGCATTGTAATTTGTAAATCTCTGATATTTATCAAATGTATTTTATTTGTTCATACTCTGTATAATCTTGTACTCTGATGTAAATTGTTGTAATAAGAAATGAAATGTTCTTCTGTTCATGTTATGATTTGTCGTGTCCTCATTACAATCCAGGCTTTCCTTTATGGGGATGATTGGGTCGTTACACATGGTATCAGATCTTTGGTTTTACAGAGCTCGAGAACAAGACATATTAGAACTAAACGAAAGAATTCATCAAAGATTGGATTAGTAATATCCAATGAGAATGACTCATTAGAGATAGGATCAGTAGTATCCTAGAATGAGTGTGAAGAGTAGTGTTTTTAAAATAAAAATGAAAACAAATATTGTTTTGAAAATTTAAACCATTTCACGCGTATTTGAATATTTGTTTTATATTGAATTTGGACAATCGAGTATATAAATATTTTGCGCCTTGCAAATGTACATTCAGTGTTTTAATATACTGGATAGATGTAGAATCACACTCTAGTTACCCGGGCATAACTCTGACGATTGACGCGTCATCATCAACATTTTTGATCGAATTTCAAAGGCGGGATTTCTGTATATTTCCAATTAACTGGTGTGAGAACCAAAATTTAGATAGGGTCTATTGTTGTGACTTGGCTTCAAAAATGGATTTATATATATATAATATGAATCTGAAAAGATAATCAACTAATTGATTACTAGTTGTGTTGTTTGATTAATTAATTTTTTGAACCATTAAGCTAAATTGAATATTGTACTGAGTTGGAAATTGTTTAGAAATGCATACATGTATATATACACATTGTTGAACAGGTTATGGATAAACTGGTAAGAAGAGAAATAAAATTTTATGCCCGACGAATAGGTACATGTTTACTATTTTTCTTCTTCTTTTAAAGGTTTATGAGCCTAAGGCTGGCCGCTTGGCAATTTTCTTTTTCTTTTAAAAGGTTTATGAGCTTAAGGTTAGCCGCTTGGCAATTTTCTTTTTCTTTTAAAATGTTTATGAGCCTAAGGCTGACCGCTTGGAAATTTTCTTTTTCTTTCAAAAGGTTTATGAGCTTAAGGCTGACCGTTTGTGATATACACGTAAATGTGTATATTTTATCCGCTTATTTATCTTATTTTCCCTTTAAAATAATTGATATTTTGTATTTATAGCTGTATTTTCAGATTGTTGACAAGAAGCATGGTTTAGAGCATTTGATGGATAAAGCATGAAGAATTTGCTTAAAAAGAGTGAAGTTTAAAATTGCTAAAGCTTGAAGAGTCTAAAGCTTGAAGAACGGTTGCAATTATATTTCAGTTAAGAAGATTTGGCTCAATAAAGACTCAAACTGCATTCACATTAGCTCATTTGGAAGGCCTCTTACTCATGTTGCGTTCACACTAGCCTATTTGCTAGACCACTCACTCTAAAGCTGCGTTCACACTGGCTTATGTGTTATTTGGGTTATTTCTTTAGTCCCACATTATGTAATTAGCTAGCTAGCCTTTGTCATATCAGCTATAAATACATTGTATCTTAGTCTTGTAAGGTACACATTAGGTTTTATTCTGTAATTCTCTTCTTGGAATAAAACCATTCTCTCCCTTTCTTTTTACTTTTTGTTTATTTTATTTATGTCCATGTTATTTATTTTCTTTTTCTCTTCTTCTTTAGCTATGTCTAGCTAATCCCCTTCGATTAGGGGGTGATGACGCTGATAGTATGATTCAATATGAATCACATAGCCAAAAGATGAAGACTGTATACATGTAGATCTAGATCTGAATTAAGGGTTAGATTTGAACCTTCATATTTTGTGTCGTTTAAGAGCTATGCTCCTTCACAGGATATATTCGTGTTCTATCTAACGTTTATCAGATCTAGATCTAATTTTAGGGTTTTAGAAATTAATTAGTGAATCTGTCCTGATAGTCTATGGTTGTAGAGCTGAGCTCCTGCATAGGCTATGCTTGTCGTTATTTACATATTTGTTTCTAAAAACCTATTATCGTTGATTCATGTTTGTGACAGAAACATGTATTAGATCTGGTTAATCTTTTGGCTATTGATGATTATGAATCTGATCTATGTCATTATCCCCTAATTGCTTTCACTTATTTTTAAAAATCTCTTTTTTTAATTTCTGCTATTTTCTTTGTTTTCCACCAATCAAAAGTTAGGGATAACTTGATTGGATTTATTAATAAAATAATTTGGTCCCAGAGTTCGACACCCTCTACAACAATCCTTGTTGTTTAGGAAAGCCGAACGGATTCTACAGTTGTTTACAACTGCATAATTTGTTCGCAAACAGTTTGGCATTCTCGTTTTATTTTGGACTGGTGAGGGCCCTGTGTGGCGAGTTGCAATTTTTAATGTCTCCCCGTACAAAGGAGGTTATGGCGAAAATTTTCAAAAATTTAGGGTGTTGGCCAAATGTTTGAAGAATTGGAAAATTCTTAGAAACTGAAAAGTTGAAGAATGAAAGCCAAACTGAAAGTTTAGTTGATTAGAAAAAACAACTTTCAGTTCCATTCCTTTTCGAGGACGAAAAGATTTTAAGTGGGGGAGATTGTAACAACCCGGAAAATCGGAACCAATTTAAAATTTTTATTTTGGCAATTTTAATGAATTCTGAATATTTAAACTGATTTATTTTAAATAATAACAACTAGAAATTTATTTTGAATAGAATTAGAATGTATATATTTATTTAAATCGAAGTTAGAATATAAATATTTATTTTTAATTATAAAAAGAATTGGAAATGGCGTGGTAGTTTGAAAATTCGATTTCAAATTTCAAATGAATGCACAGGATTCAAAATAAACCGGATTTTAGTGAAACTAGAAATATTTGAATCTGTTAGAAAATATCTTTCCAACAAATCTGAAATATCCAAACTTCATAGCGGGAATAAAAAGTTATGCCCAATTGAAAATTCAGAATAGTTGTTATGGAAATATAGCCCTTAAAAATAGAAATTTTGCAAACGACCTCCGTTTTCTAAGAGACCACTTTTGTTGGATCCGAAATGTCAAATTATTGTTATATTCCAATTTTCATAATTTTTATAACTAATATAAGAGCGTGGTGAATTTAAACGTGTTTGGTCAATTCAATTTGGATTTAATCGACTGAAAAATGACCGTTTTTCAAACGGTCTCCAAATTCGACGAAATTAGTTTTGTTAGAACCTCATCGTCAAAACATAGCTCCATTTATTTTTCTGTAATTTTTGGACTTAGTATGTGGTCCCGGTAAATTAAAATGTACGTTTAAATTGAATATATACTGATTTATATTTTAATTTAAAGAAAAATTGATCAAGACGTTAGAATTGGCTTACGAAACATATTCCATTGTGTCTGAAATGGGGGTATTTAGCTAGGGGTGACAGTCGTTGGGTTTGAATTGGAGTTTGTTTGGAGAAATGCTATTTTTCGAATAAATATATAAACCGGCCAATGAAATTAATTCATTCATTAAATTAAATTTCCTGGAAAAACCAAAAACCCGTAACCCTAAAGGACTCGACGGCGGCCACAGTTCATGTCTTCTTGCCACGATTCCTCATTATCCACGCAAAAAAATCGTATGATCCAGTTAGGGTTTTTGTAGATCTTCTTATTATCTTCGAATCCATACCTGTTTTGATATTTATCGTGCAATATTTCATGAGATCCAAGGCCAGGAAGTTCAGACCTTTCGAGCGCCGCTGGAGCTCCTCCTCACCGTCGATCTGAGCATCGAGCACGACGCCGGGAAGCTCTCTCCTAGACCTTGGACGTGATACGATCTGATCATCCCCTCGTGTGACAGTTTGAACAAAAAATTCAAACCTAGTTTTGAATCAAAAGGGTTGAGGTACGGGTTTAGTTATTTTAAACTGTTTTAACACTTTAAAACCGTCGCAAACTATGACGATAGAATAAAAATCATATCTTTTTGCTATGTTGTTGAAATCCAGTGAAACAAGAGACACCAGAACCGTGATGACGTCTTCTACATTCTAGAAGAGACTAGAGAATTTTTATAGCTCGCTACAATTTTAGGCGAACCCGAAAGCAATGTGAGAACTTCTCACTAAAATTATTTCTGTACAGTTATTTTGTAACAACCCATAATTTTGGAACCAATTTAAAAATTTTATTTTAGAAATTTTAAGGAATTTTGGATATTGAATATGGTTTATTTTAAATAATAATGATTAAAAATTTATTTAAATCGAAGTTAGAACGAATATATTTATTTTAATTTTAAAAGGAGTTGGAAATAGCGCGGTAGTTTGAAATTTTGAATTTGAACTTTGACTGAATGTACAGGATTCAAATAAATTGAATTTTAGTGAAACAAGAAATATTTAAATCTGTTTAATTATATCTTTCTAACGAATGTGAAAAACTAAGATTTCATAATATAAATTGTAAGTTATGTCCAGTTTAAAATTTAGAAAAGTCACAGTAGAATTTATATATATTTTAATGTAATATATAGCCCTTAAAATAGACATTTTGCAAATGACCTCCGTTTCCGATGAAACCACTTTTGTTGGAACCAGAATGTCGAATTATTGCTAGCTCGAAATTTTCATAATTTCTAAAATTAATATGTGAGCGTGGAAAAAGAAAATGCGTTTTGTCAATTTTAGTCAAATTTAATCGACTAGAAAATGGCCATTTTTCAAACGATATCCAAATTCGACGAAATTAATTTTGTTAGGACCGTATCATCAAAGCATAACTAGAAATAATTTTTATGTAATTTTTAGAGTCAGTATGTGGCTCCGGTAAATTAAAATGTACGATCAAATTAAATAATAAATGATTTATATTTTAAAATAAAGAAAAATGGTCTGAGACGACCAAACAGGCTGACGGGACCTAGTCTATTGTGTCAGGAAGGGGAGTATTTAGCTAGGAGAACTCTCGTTGGGCTGAATTTGGAGCTATTGAGAAATAAAGGGTTTATTTGCAAAACTAGGAATTTAATAATATAATTAAATACCCCTAAGATTAGAAAACCCTAAACCTAATCCTAAGGAACCAGCCGCCGTCTCTTTTATGGATGGCCGAAAATGTCACAAACAAGTCCATTAATCTCTCTCAATCTAGACCGAAATAGGGTATGAATCCAAAGCCAAAACTATAGAGATTTTCAAGCTCTATAATTCCATAAGGTTGTGATCGATTCTAACATGGCGGATTAGGAGAATTTTGATCCTAAGGTCCTCGCGTTCGAACGCATCTCCAGGGTAGTTGGGGACACCAAGTTGGCCATGCTTGGGCGAGGGTGAAGGTGACTCGTAGGCGGTTCAGGTGGTGGTGCTGGATTCTGGTCCGACGCAGCGTGGTGGATGGTATTTCGAACCCTAGGGATGAAGGAATGGGTTCAATGAAGAGGCCAAAGCCTGGAGCCTGATACGTGAAGGAAGAAAGGTGTAATGGTGTAATTAATTAATTAATTATCATAAGTTAATTAACCATATTGTTTAAGATTTAAAAATGCATATATCTTTGTCAAACGAATTCAGAATTGGACGATTTCAGCTTTGTTGGAATCGCAGAAATGATATCTACAACTTGGAACTGACTAAATCTAAAATAGAGCATGTTGGAAATTCAAACAAAATCAATGTGATATTACTCGATTTGAACTTAAAATAAAATTATATATATATATATTAAAATATATATATATATATTTGTTATGATTGTAACATTAAATATATGCGCCGTGAAAAATTTAGATTGATTGGTTGACTCTGTTAATGATGATTTATCGAATTATATTTTTGTTAAGATAAAAATAACATTTTGTTAGAATATTTTATGTAAAATTAAAAATAACATTATGTTAGAATCATGTGATGTAAGATAAGAATATCATTCATTTTGCACATGTTGTGTGAAATAAAATTGTCATATTAGAAATAATAATATCATTATTGTTAGCAACGTCACATTAGAACAAAAATGTTATGTTAGAATAAAAATGTCATTTTGTTAGCAATGTTATATTAAAGTAAAAATGTCATTTTTGTTGGGAATGTTATATTAAAATAAAAATGTCAGTTATTTAGAAATGTCATGTTGAAATAAAATAACATTTTGTCATAAAATGTTAAATTAGAAATAAAAATAACATTTTGTCATAAAATGTTACATTAGAAATAAAAATATCATTTTGTCATAAAATGTTACATTAGAAATAAAATAACATTTTATCATAAAATGTCGCATTAGAAATAAAATAACATTTGGTTATAACATGTTCTATTAGTATAAAAAAACATCACTTTTATTAGAAATTGTCGTTTTAGAATAAAATGTCATGTTAGGATTGAATTGTTAATTTAGTTAAAAAATTTATTTTAGGATTAAATTGTTAATTTAGTTAAAATTGTCATTTTAGAATAAAAGTGTCATGTTTGAATAAGTTCTCATTTTAGATAAAAATGTCATGTCGGAATAAATTGTCATTTTAGATAAGAATGTCATGTTAGAATAAATTGTCATTTTAGATAAGAATGTCACGTTAGAATAAAATGTCATTTTAGTTAAATATATCATTTATGTTAGAGTAATAAAAATTTCATTTATTTAGAATAATGATTTGTCAAATGAATATATCATTTATTTAGATAATATCATGTTACATTAAAAATGTCATATATTTAGGTGATGTTGATGTTACAATAAAAATGTCATATAATTTGATCACCTTCATGATAAATAATATGTCATTTATTTAGATTATATCCATGTTAAATGAATATGTCATTTGTTTAGGATAATGTTTTGTGAAATAAAAATGTCATCATGTTAGACAAGGATAAAATTAAGTACTTGTCAAAACATACGGTAGTGGAAATTAAATTATAAATAGTCATTTATAGATTTTAAATAGTAAAAATTGGTTAAAGTGAAAATAATTCAAACTGAATTGGAATTGGTTAAATCTATTAACCAATGATTTATTTATGTAAATTGTTGATTGAAAACCCCACACAGGTACAGGGATGATATTTGACAAACACTAGTCACAATATTTAATTAATTGTCAATCGATGGATTGACAGTCTGTGATGAGCGTTATTTATTTAATTTAATGCTCACATAGTTATAAACTTCACTTTTGATGTGAATGGATTATTTGATGATTGTTTATCATTATCGTTGAATATATGCAATGTATGGAATCCATATGACTGAATTTATATGTGATCGTTGCTTTTCTATGAATCAGTAAAGCGCGACATTTAAATTAAATTTTGCAAGCATACAGGTGTGTAGCATACAGGTCGAACACAGGGAGGTGTTATTAAAAATTATTATCTATTTATTCTTGGGCGAGTTAGACGAAGTTTGGAGTTTTTGTTTTTTTTATGTTGTTGAAATTACTCTGAATCTAATCAGTATCAAATTCAACAATTGAAAAGAAAAGGAACAATTACTAGAAAAAGAGAATAGCAACTAGAACAATAACATAAATTAAAAGTAGGATTCCTGTTGAAACTAATCAACAGTGAATCGCTAACAAGCAGTAATAAAAGACAATAACAATATGCATTCTACCCAAACCTAATTAGGTAGATAACACAAATTGTTATGAAATTAAAATAACAATAAAACTAGAAAAAGAAAAGACTTTTATTAGAACAAAAGAGAATACAGAATAGAAAAATGAATGGGATTTACAATGGGACATCATGTATATTTATAGAGATGTAGACCAAATCCTAATCAAATCAATGACTAAATGGCCCTCTTTTCCAAAGAAGTAATATCATATCTCTTGCCTTCCTTGACCAAGCTTGATTGGAAAGCAAATCACGGTGAATGTCTTCCAAATCTTCCCAATCTTCCATGTGGAAAATTGATTGATTGATTGATGAGCAGATTGTATGTGATTAATTCTTCCAAACAAGGATACTCATTAGACTCCAAAGGCAACAAGGGATAAAATCTTCAAAATTGATCTTTTCTTGGCAATATTACTATCAGAAATTCTTTTAATTGGAAATTGAAAAATGAATGTTCTGAATTGATTTCCATGACTACTCCTGAAATGTCTATTAGTGAATATCATACATACACATGAATATGTATGTATATAATATAACACTAATTAATATATTCTTCATAGCAAAGGGCCAGTGTGAACGCGTTCTGTTCTTTGGCAAAAAGTGAGCTCGACGGGGATCGAACTCAGGTCTCTCAGTACAAATTGCCATGCAATTACCAGTGAGCTACAACGTCTTTTGTAATTGAGGTGGCTTTAATACGGGGAAGTAGCTTTTTATCTGTAGTTGGCCTTTAATTTGAAACGAAGGAGGCATTTCTTGACATCCTGTAAAAACATACAAAAGTAACCAAAGTATCATTTATTTATTTAGAAAAGATAAAATATACGAGCATAAAATAAACACATTTCTATGTTAATCAAATACCCCCACACTTATCTTTTACTCGTCCTCGAGTAAAAAGAAAATGAAAAACTAACTAGATAGGTCGCACTTTCGTAGGAAACACGATTGCATTGAGCGCATGCAACAAGCCGTTAAACCTATAGGTGTCCCTAGTAGGACGAGTGGTGTCTCGTGAGGGTTTTCAGCGGATACTACCCACAAAATCCAAATGCAGTATGTTATGATTCTAGAATGCAATGGACATATGCAAATAAAAACGAAAAATGAAAACACGACTTATTTCAGGAAAGTGGTACAATAAATTAAGTTAATAATTTCTAATCAGTTGATTTTATTTTAGATACCTCGACTTGTCACAAATTTTCAATATAAATCAAGTTTTCAAATGTTAAATTCCAGTTTGGCCAGTTAGTTCGGTCGATAACATAGTGCAGCCATGGAATAAATTCTTAGTTTGCTTGGCACAGTTTGTAAAGTGGTATTCTAATTTTCTCATGTATGGCTAGTCAAATCAATAAGGTC
Organism: Allium sativum; assembly: GCA_030737875.1. Taxonomy (NCBI): domain Eukaryota; kingdom Viridiplantae; phylum Streptophyta; class Magnoliopsida; order Asparagales; family Amaryllidaceae; genus Allium; species Allium sativum. The sequence goes on along the minus strand of CM060916.1, from coordinate 214,142,532 downwards.
AAGAAGTGTTTGGGCATCATCGCTTATTCTTTATTCTATAAAATTTTAAGATTTATGATTAAGTACATACACCTAACTTAGAAGACTAAGGTTTACCACCCATGCACTGCCTCGCGGACTAACGGAGAGTGGGTAAAGAGCTTGGCGGATTGTGCAGGCCGACTTTGACTTTGTCAACAACGTGTCGGTAATCCTTAGGTGTCCAATCTCATAAAATGAGACCAAGATATTCCAACGCTGACTTTGTCAACAACATGTCGGATAGAGCTTGGCGGGTTTGCACACCAACGCTCGATATACAAGCAATGTTGGATACCCTTGGATTACTATTATTATTATTGAATTTATAAGCCCAAAAAGAGAGTTATGCGAATTCAACTTAACACAACTTAGTTTTAAAGATTTAACACGCCATTATAAGTATTTTAAATCCTCCACTTATTTAAACAAAGTCTACAATATAGAATAGATTTCATGGCCATCACCTAAGAATCTCCCTATATACCGGTTACACTATTATCCCTCAAAATTAAACTTTTCATTATATTTCTTATTCGATCTAAGTTAAGAGAAAAAAATACTATCAACTGGCTAAAAATTGTAAACTTATTTTGTTGTATCAATTGAAAATGAGTCGTATTTTTTTAAAAAAAAATTATGGTATGTTACTACGATATAAAATGTATGATGGTCCTACATGAAAAGAAAGAAAAATTAAAGAAAAATCAAAAGAATGCAATGCAGACTCCCCCCACACTTGATTGAGACAGTGTCCCAACTGTCTAAGGAAGAAAAACAAAAATAAAATTAAAAAAAATGAAAAAGAAAAATAAAAGAAAAAGAATGTGTACCACCTGATTTCATGGTGGATGATCAGGCTCATGCAGATCGATAGGGTCATCTTCGTCATATTGCTCGAATTCCAAAAATGGTTTCAGTCGTTGACCGTTTACTTTGAAGACTTTTCCATCCCTAGGATTTTCAATTTCAACCACTCCATGAGGATATACTGTTTTCACAACATAAGGTCCAGTCCATCGAGATCTGAGTTTTCCTGGAAACAAGTGAAGTCTAGAGTCGTATAAAAGAACTTTTTGACCTACGTTGAATTCCTTACGAAGTATGCTTTTGTCGTGTTGGGCTTTGGTTCTTTCTTTGTAGATTTTTGCATTTTCATACGCCTCATTTCTTAATTCCTCTAATTCCGAAATTTGTAACTTCCTATGTAAGCCGACTTTTTCTAAGTCAAAATTCAAAAATTTTATGGCCCAAAGGGCACGATGCTCTAGTTCAAGAGGCAAGTGACAGGCCTTTCCGAAGACTAATCGATATGGTGACATCCCTAGATTGGTTTTATAAGCAGTGCGAAAAGCCCAAAGTGCATCAATCAGTTTTACGGACCAATCTTTTCTATTGGAATTCACGGTTTTCTCAAGAATTTGTTTGATTTGTCTATTGGAAACTTCTACTTGTCCACTAGTTTGTGGATGGTAAGGTGTTGACAGCTTGTGTGTGATTGAGTATTTCTTGAGCAAGGACTCAAAAGCACGATTACAGAAATGAGTGCCATTATCGCTAATGATAGCTCGAGGTGTGCCAAAGCGTGAAAAGATGTTTTCTTTGAGGAATTTGACAACAACCTTGTTGTCGTTGGTTTTGGTCGGAATGGCTTCAACCCATTTTGAGACATAATCTACCACAAGCAAGATGTAAAGATTCCCAAATGAATTAGGGAATGGTCCCATGAAATCGATGCCCCAAACATCGAATAATTCAATCACTAAAATGGGGTTGAGAGGCATCATGTTTCGCTTAGTGATTCGACCCATTCTTTGACATCGCTCACATTTAGAGCAAAATTCGAAAGCGTCACGGAAGAGTGTGGGCCAATAAAACCCGCTTTGCAAAACTTTTGCAGCAATTTTTCTTGCTCCAAAGTGACCGCCACAAGCATGGTCATGTGAGAAAGAGAGAATACTTTGGTGTTCATGATCGGGCACACACCTTCGAATGATTTGGTCTGGACAGTATTTGGAAAGATATGGGTCGTCCCAATAGAAGTTTTGAACTTTCGAGAGAAATTTTTGTTTATCTTGTTTCGACCATTCAGCGGGTGTTTGTTGTGTGACAAGATAATTCACAATGTCAGCGTACCAAGGGGTGTTAGAGATCGAAAGGATTTGTTCGTCAAGAAAATAGTCATCGATTTGGGTGTCATCAACATTTTTGTGCACAATTCGAGAGAGATGATCAGCTACAACATTTTCAGAACCCTTTTTTATATCGAATTCTTGAAGAAGAAGGATCCAACGAATCAAGCGGGCCTTAGCATCTTTCTTAGAAAGAAAATATCGTAGGGCAGCATGATCAGTGTAAACTACGACTTTGGATCCTATGAGATATGGTCTGAATTTCTCAAGAGCGAAGAAAACTGCCAAAAATTCCTTTTCAGTAGTTGAGTAATTCAATTGGGCCTCGTTTAAGGTTTTGCTAGCGTAATAAATGACTCGAGGGAGTTTATCGATACGCTGACCTAAGATGGCTCCAATTGCAAAGTCAGAAGCGTCGCACATAAGTTCGAAGGGTTGAGTCCAATCAGGAGGTTGAATGATGGGAGCTGTGGTCAAGATTGACTTAAGAGTTTCAAAAGATGTTTTGCAGTCATTGGAGAATTCGAACTTAACGTCTTTGGCAAGTAAATTTGAGAGAGGTTTTGAAATTTTCGAGAAATCCTTAATGAATCTTCTATAGAATCCCGCGTGGCCAAGAAATGAATGAACATCTTTAACAGACTTAGGAGGAGGTAGATTAGCAATCAAATCGATTTTAGATTTGTCGACTTCAAGGCCATCTTTGGAGACGACATGACCCAGAACTATCCCCCTTTTTACCATGAAGTGGCATTTTTCCCAATTAAGCACGAGTGATTTTTCCTTACAACGTTTTAGGACGAGTTCTAAATGAGTGAGGCATTGGGAAAAAGATGATCCATAGATTGAAAAATCATCCATGAATATTTCGAAGAATTCGTCCACCATATCAGAGAAGATACTCATCATACACCTTTGGAAAGTCGCGGGGGCATTACAAAGACCAAAAGGCATGCGACGATAAGCAAAGGTTCCAAAGGGACAAGTAAAGGTGGTCTTGTGTTGATCCTCTAAAGCAACAGGGATTTGGTTATAGCCAGAGTATCTGTCGAGAAAACAGTAGTACTCATGACCGGCTAAGTGTTCGAGCATTTGGTCAATAAAAGGTAAGGGAAAATGGTCTTTTCGTGTGGCTGAGTTGAGTTTTCGATAGTCGATACACACACGCCATTTTGTTTTCATTTTTGTTGGGACAAGCTCATTACTTTCATTTTTGATCACTGTGACTCCCGATTTCTTTGGTACGACTTGTACCGGACTCACCCAGGTACTATCAGAGATGGGATAGATGATGTTATTGTCTAGACATTTGATTATCTCCTCCTTGACCACTTCTCTCATGTTTGGGTTTAATCTCCTTTGAGCCTCACGGGTGGGTTTAGCCTCATCAACTAAATGTATGCGATGTTCCACAATTGATGGTCTAATTCCTTTTATATCGCTCAGTTCCCACCCCAAGGCTTCTTTATTTTCCCGCAAAATTTCTAAGAGTTTTTCTTCTTGGTCCTCGGTAAGATCAGAGTCCAAGATTACGGGAAGAGTTTCTGCGGAGTCTAAGTATGCGTACTTAAGGTCTTGTGGCAAGGGTTTGAGATCTAACTTAGGATGTTCTTGAGTGTTAACATTGGTTAACATTCCTTGGTCAGAGTCAGAAGACGAAGGATTTAAGTCAAGAAATTCATTCAGTTCAGAAATGTATTCAAGTTCGTCGAAATCGGAGTCGAAATGTTCCAGACACATTTTCAACGCTTCAGAAGTGTCATTAGAGGTTTCGTCAACTATGGTTTGAATCATGTCGATTTCATCGGTCTCAAAATCCCTAGGTTGTTTGTTGAGATTAAAGATGTTTAGCTCAATGGTCAGGTGCCCGAAGGAAAGTCGAAGTTGACCGTTCCTACAATTAATGACAGCATTTGAGGTTGCTAAGAAGGACCGTCCTAAAATCAATGGTATTTGAACTTTGGGATTTGAGACAGGCTCTGTGTCTAAAACTATGAAATTGACAGGGAAGTAAAACTGTTCGATCTGTATCAAGACGTCTTCGATAATTCCCAATGGCTTTTTGACAGATCGATCGGCTAACTGAAGAGTGATGTTTGTTGGTTTAATTTCCCCTAGCCCAAGTTGACAATAAACTGTATAAGGAAGAAGATTGACACTGGCACCAAGGTCGAGTAGGGCACGAGAGATATGGATGTTTCCTATTTTGCAATCAATCGTAGGGCAGCTAGGGTCTTTGTACTTGACTGGGGTAAGATTCGAAAGAGCAGAGATTGTATTCGCAGTTAGAAAGGCGGTTTTTGGGACATTAGTCGCACGTTTTTGTGTGCACAATTCCTTAAGACATTTAGCATATTGAGGAATTTGTTCAATGGTGTCTAAAAGAGGAATGTTCACACGGACTTGTTTGAAAATTTCCAAAATTTTATCGAAATTTGCCGCTTTCTTCTTATTATTGAGTCTGTGGGGAAATGGAGCTATTGGTTTTTCGACTCTGTGATGAGTTTCATCATTCGAGGAAGAAGGTTTATCCAAGGAAAAAGAAGGTGGTAAGGTTGCAGAAGATGAAATGTTGGTATTGCCAACATTATTTTTTGAAGGTGGGTCGGGTTTACCAACACTGGGAGAAGAACTGTTGGGATTGCCAACATTTAAGGGAACTTGAGGTTTAGAAGAATTGGTATTCGAAGCCAATGGGTGATCATCAAGATTAGGGATTGGGGTCGAGTTAGAAGGTTCGTCAGGGTCGCCCACGTTATTATCAAGCCTCTTTCCAGATCGAAGGGTTGTAATAGCGTTGACTGGATTATGGTTTTCGTCCTCACAAGAATTCACAGCACGAGAGTTATATTTTGGATTCACCTCAGGTTGACTCGGCAACTTTCCTTTCTCGTTGTTTTTCGCTAGTTCCTTTATCATATTCATCATTTGTTCCATTTGTTTTTCTAAACGCACAATTTCTGGTGACGATTGAGAATATTGAGAGGATTGGTTTGATGGTTGAAAATTGGGGTGCCTGTAAGGTTGCTTGGATTGAGACGCTGTTTTAGAGGTTTGATAAATTGGAGGTGGAGCTTGATAATTTGGGTTGGGAATAAAGGGTTGCACGTGAGATGGGTTAGCCGAATTATTGGGGTTTGACCAAGAAAAATTTGGGTGGTTCCTCCAACCAGGATTGTATGTGGATGAGTAAGGATTATTTTGAGCTATGGCATTAGCTTGGTCCTGAGAGTAATAGTGGGGTAACCCTTCTCCGGCTTGAGGAGTTTGATTTTCTAAGGGAATTTGACTTGGGTCCACGACATGCACTCCTCTAGTAGAAGTACAAATGGGAACACGAATTGATTCCCATTGCATGTCCTTTTCAGAATAATCTTCTAAGAATTGCCAAGCTTCATCGGCTGTCTTAGACATAAAATCTCCTCCACACATTGATTCTAGTTGAGTTCTAGTCTGATAGTTTAGCCCTTCATATGCAATTTGACATAAGAGATCTTTTAGAATTCCATGATGAGGGCAACTATATAATAGCTGGTTGAATCTCTCAAAGTATTTTGAAAAGGTTTTCCCCTCATTTTGACAAAATTGATTTATCTCGGTTCGGATTTTTAGAGTTTTATGGAAAGGGAAAAACTTTTTCAAGAATGCAGTGACAAATTCATCCCAACTTCTTATGGAATGTCTTGGAAGAGAATTTAGCCATCTTTTAGCGCTTTCAAGTAGTGCAAATGGAATTAGCCTTAGCTTGATCGATTTGTTAGATAGTTGTTGCATTTTTGTTGTGGAAGCATACAATTCAAATTCACTCAGAAATTCATAAGCATTTTTAGACCCAGTAAATTTTGGTACCCCTTGGATAAAAGAATGTTTTAGCTCAAAATTGTTTCCTTCAGCTGGTGGGAACACGATGACAGAGGGTTGAACGGTCCTAGTTGGATAACATCGATCACGAAGAGACAAGGGTCTATCCATTTGGATATTGGGATTTTGAAAATTTTGATTTATTTGATTTTGATCCCCAAAGTTTGGAAAGTTGTGATTCACTCGATCTTGATCCAATTCGGTTGGAAAATTTTGGTTGATTCGAGAACCCCTGGGAGAATTTTGTTGGCTAACACTTTTTTCACTCATTGTTGTTAAATGCAAGCACAGAATTTAGCTACAATGAAATTTTCTGTCCTCAATGGCTCCTAACCCAAAATTATATAGTGACACGTTTGATTACTTAGATCAAAATATTTCTTAGCCAGTTAACGGACAGGAGTTATCGGTGCACCAGGAATCACCCTAGCAATGCAGCCGAAGGTTTAAGTACCTTCAGAGTAACAACCGATATAATATTTACGAATCACCGTAATATTTATAAACGGTTATTTCTCTGCCGTAGTCTAGACACCAAGAAATAATTCGTTCCAAATGAATCAACTATCACAATACAATTAAGCCCTAGATGAGCCCGTGACTCCCTTAAGTCCAACGTCTAACCGTTATTATTAGTTAGATTCTACGATGAAATGCAATTTGTGGGCTAAGGAAAGGGTGATGAAATCCCTCACCTTATGTGAATTGGGGTATTGCCCTTAACAGAATGAATAAAAAGTGCAGAAATAACAATAATCACACAATTTAATTGCACAAATTAAAAATTTACATTCAAGCCGCTGCCCCTGCAGAATTTTTTTACAACAATTGTCTATATTTTTTTTTCCTTTTGCAGCAGAGCACCTGTAGAGTTTTAAAATTTTCTCACCTTGATCGGCAGTCCTCCAGTGAAATTGGGTAGCGCTAGCGCGTTCACACCCCACTTGGTGTGCAACCGCTCCAACAATTCGACTTCAACTATTTACAATTGTTTGACTTTTGAATTTCTCCACTTCGGTCTTGCTTTTTTTCCTTCCTTCGCTTGATCTTGATTTTGATTTCTTTTTTTTCTTTTTTTTAAGAAACTTTTAACACAAGGAAAGAGATTAAGAAAAAAAAGGAATAGAAGACAAAACTAGCCAGATATTTTTTTTCTTGTTTTTGGAGATTGCAATGTCAATAAATAACATCAAATCTGCCAATCAAGAGTTTTTTCAGAAAAAAATGGAAAGGAATAGTATTAGAAGAAAATAAATCTAAAGTAAAAGGAAACAAAATAAATGAAAAGAGAAAGAGGGAAGGAGATTCTATTGAAAACAGGGAACGAAAAAGCAAAAGGAAAGAGTTGTTTTTTTTATTAATATGTTGAAAAGAAGAAAGAATTTGTAAAAGAAGAGAATGGGATTGAGAAATAAAAACGAAAGAAATAGGTGAAAATTGGTAACTTTTTTTTCCTTTTAAAATTTGTAAAATGAAGAAAAGTGGTGTATAAAAAAATAGGAAAGGAAATGAAGGAAAGAAACTGAAAAATTGGTAAGAAATTAAAAGAAAAAGTGGCAATTTTTTTTATTATTAAATGAAAGCAATGAGAGAAAATAGCAAGCAAATTAAAGATGTGAAAACTAAAAAGGTGATTGCAAAATGGAAAGAAATTTGGGTAATGGAATTATTCAGCAACAACGAGAAAATTTAGAAAGAAATTTGTTTTTTTTTTTAAAAAAAAAAGGGTAAGAGATTTGCAACAGAAGGAGATTTGTGAGAAGAAATTATAAGAAAATGGAAAGAATTTGTACAATGGGAAGAATTTAATGACAAAAATTTTCTTTTTTTCTGATTTGTAAAAGAAGAAAGAGAACGTAGAAGATTGGGAAAAGAAATGGAAAGATGGAAAGAAATAAAGAAAAAATTGAAAGTTTTTTTTTCCTTTAGAATTGAAAAGAAGGAAGAATTTATAAAAGAAAAGAAGAAGATTGAGAAATAAAAAGGAAATAAATAAATGAAAGAAAAAAAAGGAAATAAGGTCAAGAAAATTTGGCAAGTTCTTTTTTTTTAAATTTGCCTAAAGTAGGAATAAATTCACAAGAGGGAACAAACAAATGTAAAAATTGTGAAGGAAGGAATAGATGAGATTAAAGAAAAGAAATTAAGAGACAAAAGTGGCAAGAAATTTTTTTCTCTTCTCTTGATTAGATGATTCTAGCACCAATGTTTGATACAAAATTAACTAATAAAGAGATTTTTTTTAGCAAAACAAAAACAAAAATAAAAATAAAAACTAACACGAATCAGATATTAAATAAACAATAAAATTTAATCGTTACCTCCCTGGCAACGGCGCCAAAAACTTGATCGTTGCTTTTCTATGAATCAGTAAAGCGCGACATTTAAATTAAATTCTGCAAGCATACAGGTGTGTAGCATACAAGTCGAACACAGGGAGGTGTTATTAAAAATTATTATCTATTTATTCTTGGGCGAGTTAGACGAAGTTTGGAGTTGTTTTTTTTTTTTATGTTGTTGAAATTACTCTGAATCTAATCAGTATCAAATTCAACAATTGAAAAGAAAAGGAACAATTACTAGAAAAAGAGAATAACAACTAGAACAATAACAGAAATTAAAAGTAGGATTCCTGTTGAAACTAATCAACAGTGAATCGCTAACAAGCAGTAATAAAAGACAATAACAATATGCATTCTACCCAAACCTAATTAGGTAGATAACACAAATTGTTATGAAATTAAAATAACAATAAAACTAGAAAAAAGAAAAGACTTTTATTAGAACAAAAGAGAATACAGAATAGAAAAATGAATGGGATTTACAATGGGACATCATGTATATTTATAGAGATGTAGACCAAATCCTAATCAAATCAATGACTAAATGGCCCTCTTTTCCCAAGAAGTAATATCATATCTCTTGCCTTCCTTGACCAAGCTTGATTGGAAAGCAAATCACGGTGAATATCTTCCAAATCTTCCCTATCTTCCATGTGGCAAATTGATTGATTGATTGATGAGTAGATTGTATGTGATTAATTCTTCCAAACAAGGATACTCATTAGACTCCAAAGGCAACAAGGGATAAAATCTTCAAAATTGATCTTTTCTTGGCAATATTTCTATCAGAAATTCTTTTAATTGGAAATTGAAAAATGAATGTTCTGAATTGATTTCCATGACTACTCCTGAAATGTCTATTAGTGAATATCATACATACACATGAATATGTATATATATAATATAACACTAATTAATATATTCTTCATAGCAAAGGGCCAGTGTGAACGCGTTCTGTTCTTTGGCAAAAAGTGAGCTCGACGGGGGGATCGAACTCAGGTCTCTTAGTACAAATTGCCATGCAATTACCAGTGAGCTACAACGTCTTTTGTAATTGAGGTGGCTTTAATACGGGGAAGTAGCTTTTTATCTGTAGTTGGCCTTTAATTTGAAACGAAGGAGGCATTTCTTGACATCCTGTAAAAACATACAAAAGTAACCAAAGTATAATTTATTTATTTACAAAAGATAAAATATACGAGCATAAAATAAACACATTTCTATGTTAATCAATATGGTAATTGATTGAGTGGCATTCCGATTCAGAATATCTTTTAAATAAAGAATATTTTAAAATAACGAATACTTTGAAATCATATTCAGTGTAGAATAAAATTTTGATCTTTATGTCCATCTTTGAATGGACACAAAAATATAAAAATATGAAGTCGAATTAAGTAGAAATGCCATTTTTAATCCGAATAGGTTTATCGGTCGATTTTATTCATTTTATAATGAATATCGAAAAATAGTGATATTAAAATTTAATATTCTGAAAATATTAATATTTTAATATGATCTAAATATAGAATATTCAATTCTGCTTTAAAATTGAAAATGAAGTTAAAATCATTTTAAGTGAATTTATAAATATTTTATAAAATACGTTTTAAATAGAAATCGACGATATATATATATATATATATATATATATATATATATATATACAATGGCCTGAATAGAACGCGTCGCGCCGTGACCGTTCGCGAATTTCGACCATTAACTTCGAATTGATGTAAGGGAGATCCGACCGTCGGATTCTCCTAAAACCGGAACCGTTGGGTTTGTATCGAAAAGAGCTTTCCAATGAATATAAGAGATCTGAGAATCTAATGGTTGGATTTGGAATTATGTCCAAATCAATTTCAGAAAAGGTCGATGCGAATGCAATTCGGTGGCCATTATTGGAAACCGACTGTATTGGCCTTAATAAAACGATTAAAAATATGGAAAAATTATGTAAAATCATAATAAATGATTTGAAAAGAATTTGGATGAAAAATTCCAATTTTGAAAAGGTAAATATATATTTTTATCGAAATGGACTAGTTATTAATTAGAATAAATCTTTTATTTAAAGATTTAATGGAGTTTTCCAATTGATTAATATTTAATTGGAATTAAATAAATAAATTGGATTTTGGGATTGTCGTGAATGGTGTCTTCAATAACACTATTCTTAAACGCAGTTGAGAAAAGAATAAATTCTTCAATTAAGATTATTAGAGTTTCCAACTATATTTAGTAATTGGAATAAAATGAAATGTGAATTGGGTTTATTGTGAACTGTCTTTTTAATGACATTCGTTCTTTAACCCAATTGATAGTGAAGTTATTATTTGGAATGTATAAATCCTTTATTAAGATTTAATGGGAATTTTTCCACAGTAAAGTTTTCCAATTTAATATATTAAATTGGAATTGAAGAGAATTCGATTTAATGATAATCGAGATGAGCTTCTGTAAGAGAAGACTGTTACTATATATGGAATTCAAAAGGCTTTGTCGCTATTCCATTTATATTATTAGTCTGATATGGGAATTCATGTCGATTATATATTGATTTGATTTCTGTGAAAATTCCATATTTAATGGAATATGATTTTGGGTTTATCGTGAACTGTGTTTTAAAAGACATTGTTTTTTTAACCTAGTTAAAGACAAGATTAATTTCTTAAAGTTGAATAATCATAGAGTAATTATTTCTGATATTAAAACCAAATTGGTGTTTTAATGAATCTTTAAAAAGAAGATCAAAGAATAAATTTAAAAGAATTTATCTTTGATAAAATTTATGGGAACCTTTCCCTAATAATGTGAATATTTATTTAAAAGAATATTCATAATTGGAATGAGGCGTATGATGTGTTTCTATAGCCCTTAATTATTGATTATAAAATACGCGAGTTAATCAGAAGGACCAGGTTTAACCCATTTTGAATAATTACTATGACGATTAAAAGTTGAAGATGAAGACGGTGGTTGAAGACCGGAGATATTCACATCGTTTGGATGATTACTGATGTCTTGATTAGGAGGCATCCCAAGACAAGGTAATAAGTGGTGATTGTCCAGATGTACTTGGAGATCGATGGATATGCGAGAACCTCTCTCCTGTATTTGACATATGGGACGAGGAATAAGGTGTCTCCGGTTTCGTTCAGACCCAGAACGAATTTGTAAATGGATGGTATGTCTGACGTTGTATTCCTTTATATTGTATTCGTTGATCTCTGCTAAATATATATCTGTTGGTGGCAGAGAATTTATTCTCTTGCATAACACCCTTCTCTGAGACGTACGAGCTTAGAGATTATATATTGGCAGAAATCAGTGGTATGGATTGACAATCTGGCATGCTAAGATGCAAATGATCAAGGATTTTGTTGAAAAGTAGAGTCTTGTGGTTGATGATCAAAGCACAGCCCATTTTAGGCATAACTTTGTGTATAGTGTGACTTCGCGAGCCTCACACCCCGGTATGAACCAGAAACGGGAGAGGACTGCAGGGAGGACATATGTTTCTTTCTAGCTAAGAGTGGTGTCAGCGTTTACAAGCCCTGACATTTTTACTTATCTGGATGATGGAACGAGGTGCCTCGGTTTTAAGTCCCTAGTGGTTCTATATTTACGCCCCATAAGGCGGGGAAACGTATTGTTCAGGCATAACTAATCCACTGACATATTTGTGGACCGACCCTGAAGATCCAAGGTGCAGTTTCGGCTGTATCCTGAGGCACAGGCTAGAGTGTTTCGAATTCGATAAGGACTATCTTTTGCCTTGGTTCTGGATGGAAATCCAACTTCCAATATGACACCATACGGTTTTTATTGTATAACTAGTATGGCGACATAGTATATGGTAGCTATGTCGTCTATGATTGTTACATTATGATTGAAATGTTTTTGAAACATTATTGTAACGACCCGGCGGGTTCGACGCCCAGACTTCGACAATGATACATTAAACCCGTATCACTTGCCAAAATCCAAGTATCGAAAACACCAGATAGTTATGAGAAAGAAGGTAGAGGGTGAGATAAGAGAGAGAGAAATATAAGAATAGAAGAAGAAGAATCAACACGGCAACACAGAGTCTCACATCGCAGCGGAACAAAATATAATACAGAAATAAATCTTTATTGAGAGCTTTGAAAATACTTACAAGATCAGAGTACAACATACATCTGGACAGTTATAATAATCTGTCCTCATACACACAGCGGAATATCATTCGTATGAACATCTTCAGCTTGTCTCTGGACTTCTCAGTACCTGATGACTCTCTGGACTTCTCAGTACCTGATAACCTGAACCTGTACACCTCGGTCTAACCCGAGCATTTAAAAAACACCGGGCCAGTCTGGTGGACCAGAGTGAGAAAAACTCGCACAGCATTAAGGTATCACACATCTTGATTTTAAAGTTAAAATCCTTTCGAAAGAAAAAGATAATCGTAAGACCAATCCACACATAAACACGGACAGTTTTTACCTTACGATAACCCAAAACAGTTTTCGAAATCAATATCTTTTCTGATATTATCATAGTGTCTAAATACAAGTAAATATCAATCTAGTGGAACGCTTGCATCTCACGCTCCACGTATATATATACAAACAAAACCGTAGGCACTTATTGGAAATTGGATTCCGACCTTGACAAGGTATGGGACCACCTCCCGCACGTGTATCTCTAGAGGCGAATACACAGGGTTCAACAAGAACGTCTTGCAACCCGGCCCTCACATGACCGACCACTCATTTCGCTTGAGTGTATCGAATGTATATCACCAACGGTTGGACTCAAACCACCGTTCCCGAATGGGCAGAATCGATAGATTAAGAACAAAAGGAATTTCTCTAGATAGGTGATTATACACCCTAATGGGAGCGACCCACATAGCCATGCTGCCTGCCCGATTTTTGTCATCTCCTGGTTGATGAGGCTTGAGGTCAGAATTTACCTTTGAACATCTGGTCGTCATACACTTTGAATGCCTCATCGTCAGATCCGTCAGATCACACTGATTGACGTCCACAAAAATACTCTAGTTTATTTGGCTAGAGAACAACCATTTCTCCGCCATCAACTATGGTACGTTTGGAGAAATCAACGCATGTAATTCCTTTAGGAAATACTCTGTCAGACATCCGTCCATACAAGTCATCCAGGAACAGGATGAACCGAAGGCACTCTCCTACTGCATCTCATATAGGAATCACCCCATGGATCAGTAGCGAGTAGTCCTTGCATTCCATAGATTCCGACCACGACAGAACCCCAGTATATCTCCGGGTCGAATCAGAGATTGTAAGTGGTTCTTCCGCCTTATGAAAATCTATGGTCTTCACATGCTCCATCTCGATCATCGCTTGATCTCCTTTATATATTCGTATTTGTTGGTTGGAATGGTTTTCGAATATTCATTCGATCCCGGTCTTTCCATACCAATAATCGTAAAGGTCAGACTTGATAGTTGGTTATTTAACTATCAAGTAAACATCCATGAAATCATAAAAATATATTTACTGGTCTGGTACTCAGCATCACTTGGCTTTTAAATTTAATCGCCCAATTTCCTTTTAATTCTGTTACTATGGAAAATATCATCTCATCTCATTTCCACTACTTTGGAAATCTTATCACACACCCTCGCCATTACCAACTGGTATCATCTTTGGGTCGTCCCGAAGTCGTTCAAGTTGGGGTATTTCAATTACCTCTCAGACCTTGACCAACAACGTTCTTACCTTCAGATAAATACGAGTCGTAATTCAAAAACCCGATATCAATATTTCAATTCCTATTTCCAACCTTGTTTCCAAGCTCACATTTAAAACCCTTCCTTGGGAAATCTTCTTTCTGGTTTAACTTAATCCCATTATTAAGTATTTCAGAACAATGTTTAACTCACATTACATTTATAAACCTTGTTTTTAAATTTTAGATTTAATATAAACGTTTTACAACTTCACCTTCCTTTACTTAATTCATACGTTAAGCAAAACCTTCCTTCAACCTATTGTATTTGGTTTGAACCCCTTTATTTCTTTATATAAAAACCCGAGTTCAAATATGTACATGTTCATCACTTCTTTTCAAACTCACTTGGTTAATTCAACCCATAACCATTTCTTTAAACCCTTCTGGTTTAATCCCTCTTTTTAAATTAAATATAATTAATTTAAATAACTCTTTTTAATTTTTTTACGATTAACCAAATACCTAGTCACTAGGTTATTCCCTGTTCTTTATTTAAAATCCATATCGACATAAGAATTCATCTTTTAAAACAAGTTTTCATCATTTCAATATAACTTTAAACAAATAATAATTTAATATTTATTTCCTTTCTAAAATAACATTTCCCTGTAATAACCTTCAAATTCCATTTCCGTTATAAAACATATTTATAACTCAAATATTATTGATTCACTGTCGATAAAATTCATACTTCATAAATCAACTGATATATAAGCCAGGTGATGCCAATTCCCTAACCACACTTCCCATCAGAACAAATGTTGAAACAGGGTTCAACATATAATAGTCAGTCATTTCTTTTTATTGATTTGACTAAAAACTTCCATAACAATCATCAATCAACCAATAGACAATTCAAACAATCCACACAATTTCAACCACGCCTATGAATGTGACCAAATCAGGGGAATTAATTTATTCGGGTCAGATCAAAACGATCGGTGTTTTCTAAAATTAAACGACCGTTTAAATTTCAGAATTTGAATCCACAATAAAATACATGTAACTAACAAACGGTCAACCACTAGCAGATCAGAACACACAAAAATAAAATACCCAGTTTATAAAATATAAACGGGAAGGCTGAGTGAGTTTAACTCACCTTGATTTGGATCTGTTGATCAACAGTCTGTTTAATCAAATTAAACTGACGTTTAATTTGAATAAAAATCCCAGTCACTTCAGATCCTGACCAGAACTGCTCCATCTCGAAGTACTCGTCTCCACAGTCCCAACGCAACTGACCGCGCCTGAATCCGAGATCGTATGAGTGAGAACCCGTATTACGAACTTGACGAAGTAATTAAATTATTTAAACTGAAATAAAAAACAAATAAGGTTGGGCCTTTACCTTTAATTTATCAACCCAAAGCCCACTACCCGACCCGCCTTCACAAGTTAAAACCCTAACCGATCCTCTTCATTTCATTTTCAATCGGCCGCCTCCTATTTTTCTCAAATCAAGAGAAAACCCTAACCGCAATCCCTAATCCCCCAATTCCTAAATCCCTGGCGTCGCACCCGATCCCCTCCGCTTCAACGTTGACAACCACTCCACCGACGACGAGCACCCGACCGACATCCCTTCATCTTTAAGCTAAGTTTTCACTCGATCTCAGTTTAATTTGTTTGATATTTTTTTTTCTTTTCTACTGTTGTCGAATGGAATTTTTCTGGTTTCGAATGAGGTTGTTGAACACTACTGTGATGGCATATTTATACTTGCGGTTGATGACAGAGGTTAGGAGTTGTCGTTTCAATCAATATTCGGATCCGTTCTTGGATTTTGGATCGGATTTTTTTAGTAGGGTTCTCAGATTTGTTCAATATAGATTTTGATTTAACTTGGATAGGGTTTAGGTAGCTGCTATGTATTGTTCATTCAATTTACAGATTTGAAATCCGTATTTGGGGTAGATTTGATGCCTGACAAAACGAGATTTTATATGAGATTGTGTCTGTACCTATACATATAAATATTTACTTAGCTGTTCTACAAAATTGATGTGTGAATAGTTCTGTATTTGATTTCCTAGCTGTTATGGCTGTTCACTTAGCCGTATGAAATTGATACATATCTGTCTTCCTTGGTTTTTCCCGATGAAAATATTTCCTTTTCTTCTTAGCTGTGTATTGTCTATAAGTTTAGCTGTTTTCTTTTTGGTACTATTTTCTCTTTTCCAATCCACCTTTTTTATGAGATTTGATGTTATAAAATATAGGTTCATATATGTGATTTCCTTTTTATCTGTGCACATGGGAGATCTTTGCATTACTGTTTAGCTGTCTTGGTATTGTTTTACACTGGCCGTAGATGCACATGTATCGGCTATGCCTTGTCCATTCCTAGCTGTTCATATTGATGTGCAGTCTATATCTCTTTTTTTTCTGTTTTCTTATGAGTTGTCTTGTTCATGATCTTTTTTTTTTTTTGTGTGTAGCTATTTATATGTTTTTTTTTCATTTTCTGTTGTTGTTCAATGATGTCATGAAATATCCATTTAATGGGTTCTTTCCTCTTTCTTTTCGCAGATCACACCGACCGAGATGAATAGCGCAACAGCCTTTTGGCCTATATTTTATGAAGCCTACTGTTTATGTATTTGAAATTGTAATTTTCTGTATTTGATGTTCAATTCATTTTAGCAGTTCATGATGTGTATATATTGGAGAAAAATTGTGTTTTATTACTTCCGAATGTGTTGAATGAAATTCTTGTTTTAATTGAATTCTAATTATTATTTTCCTCTTTTTCTTTCTAATCTTAAGATATATTTTTGTAGGATCACACAATCACAGTCCACTCAATTCTAAGTCACTCAACCATTTTACCACAAATCAGAAATGATTTGCATTAACAGGTTAATCTCTTTATATGTTCATATATGTTCAATATAGGAATCACAGTTCACTTAAACGTGGATGGCACTTTCAAGAATCGAACTAATAGACTAGATTAAGAAAGGACTTTTCCTTTTTATCTTTTTAATTCTTACTGTCTTACACATAAAAGTGCATTTTTTTCTTTTTATTTTTATTTACCAAAATACACATGCAGCTGAGCTATCTTGTGCTTTGAATTTACATCGAGTTGTTTTGTGGTCATTTAAATCTTGCGTTGGTACAGACTGAAGTATATGAATATGCTCTTTGTATAAAGTGTATGGTTTTTCACAAGTTTTAAGTGGGTTATTCATAAATGTCGTATCATACTAAACAACAAATTTCAATGATGTAAAATTTTATATCATTGTAATAATTAAAGTAACAGTTTCAAATTTCAAATAGCGTATAATTCAAAACTCAACATCCAAAAATTCTAGTTTTAAATAATATATAAATACATATATTCTAATTTTAACTTAAATGAATAAATAAATTCGATTAAAACCTCTTTTTATTTCTGACTAATATATAAACAGATTACATATTCGAATTTTTAAATGGATGAAAAATCTGGGATGTTACATTCTTTCCCCCTTAAAATAATTTCGTCCTCGAAATTGCAAGGTAAGAAGAATATTCCGAACCATATTATTTTAAAATCATTACTTTTGAATTAAATTCAAAATAAATTCGAACCTTAAAATTTTCTATAATTTTCCCATCACCTCCTCCGCATGGCTCGACTGGTACGACTACACTGCCACCCTGGCCTCAATTTCTTCGAAAAGAAATATTCAAATTTCCAATGGAAATCCATTTTATTTGGATCCCAAATTATTTATTCAATAAATTCCAAACCCGATGCATTCAAGTTCACTCTTTTTGAATTTATTCTTAAATTGGTTTTACTCAACCATATTCAGTTTCATTTCTCATATTCTATTCAATCGACGAATTGATTTTCTAATCAATTCAATTTTATTTCATAATTCAAATTTGATTTCAAATCAAATCAGTCAGAACAATCAAACAAATACCCCACATTACTATAATACAGAAAATAATTTTTTTTTTATATAAAAATATACATCGGGTAAAATTATTTCATTTACCCTCTTTTCAAAACAATACTGTATCCATTGTCAGTTATATGCTTTTCAACACTTGAACCGATCAACAAACACAATACAAAACATTTGTAAATAAAATTTACAAATACGCTCTCATATATACACTCAGTCTCGATCTAGGGTATTACTAACCCAATCTCTATCGAGTCACACCACAGAGCCAAGGTTATTACTAAACCAATAGCTCTGATACCACTGTAACGACCCGGCGGGTTCGACGCCCAGACTTCGACAATGATACATTAAACCCGTATCACTTGCCAAAATCCAAGTATCGAAAACACCAGATAGTTATGAGAAAGAAGGTAGAGGGTGAGATAAGAGAGAGAGAAATATAAGAATAGAAGAAGAAGAATCAACACGGCAACACAGAGTCTCACATCGCAGCAGAACAAAATATAATACAGAAATAAATCTTTATTGAGAGCTTTGAAAATACTTACAAGATCAGAGTACAACATACATCTGGACAGTTATAATAATCTGTCCTCATACACACAGCGGAATATCATTCGTATGAACATCTTCAGCTTGTCTCTGGACTTCTCAGTACCTGATGACTCTCTGGACTTCTCAGTACCTGATAACCTGAACCTGTACACCTCGGTCTAACCCGAGCATTTAAAAAACACCGGGTCAGTCTGGTGGACCAGAGTGAGAAAAACTCGCACAGCATTAAGGTATCACACATCTTGATTTTAAAGTTAAAATCCTTTCGAAAGAAAAAGATAATCGTAAGACCGATCCACACATAAACACGGACAGTTTTTACCTTACGATAACCCAAAACAGTTTTCGAAATCAATATCTTTTCTGATATTATCATAGTGTCTAAATACAAGTAAATATCAATCTAGTGGAACGCTTGCATCTCACGCTCCACGTATATATATACAAACAAAACCGTAGGCACTTATTGGAAATTGGATTCCGACCTTGACAAGGTATGGGACCACCTCCCGCACGTGTATCTCTAGAGGCGAATACACAGGGTTCAACAAGAACGTCTTGCAACCCGGCCCTCACATGTCCGACCACTCATTTCGCTTGAGTGTATCGAATGTATATCACCAACGGTTGGACTCAAACCACCGTTCCCGAATGGGCAGAATCGATAGATTAAGAACAAAAGGAATTTCTCTAGATAGGTGATTATACACCCTAATGGGAGCGACCCACATAGCCATGCTGCCTGCCCGATTTTTGTCATCTCCTGGTTGATGAGGCTTGAGGTCAGAATTTACCTTTGAACATCTGGTCGTCATACACTTTGAATGCCTCATCGTCAGATCCGTCAGATCACACTGATTGACATCCACAAAAATACTCTAGTTTATTTGGCTAGAGAACAACCATTTCTCCGCCATCAACTATGGTACGTTTGGAGAAATCAACGCATGTAATTCCTTTAGGAAATACTCTGTCAGACATCCGTCCATACAAGTCATCCAGGAACAGGATGAACCGAAGGCACTCTCCTACTGCATCTCATATAGGAATCACCCCATGGATCAGTAGCGAGTAGTCCTTGCATTCCATAGATTCCGACCACGACAGAACCCCAGTATATCTCCGGGTCGAATCAGAGATTGTAAGTGGTTCTTCCGCCTTATGAAAATCTATGGTCTTCACATGCTCCATCTCGATCATCGCTTGATCTCCTTTATATATTCGTATTTGTTGGTTGGAATGGTTTTCGAATATTCATTCGATCCCGGTCTTTCCATACCAATAATCGTAAAGGTCAGACTTGATAGTTGGTTATTTAACTATCAAGTAAACATCCATGAAATCATAAAAATATATTTACTGGTCTGGTACTCAGCATCACTTGGCTTTTAAATTTAATCGCCCAATTTCCTTTTAATTCTGTTACTATGGAAAATATCATCTCATCTCATTTCCACTACTTTGGAAATCTTATCACACACCCTCGCCATTACCAACTGGTATCATCTTTGGGTCGTCCCGAAGTCGTTCAAGTTGGGGTATTTCAATTACCTCTCAGACCTTGACCAACAACGTTCTTACCTTCAGATAAATACGAGTCGTAATTCAAAAACCCGATATCAATATTTCAATTCCTATTTCCAACCTTGTTTCCAAGCTCACATTTAAAACCCTTCCTTGGGAAATCTTCTTTCTGGTTTAACTTAATCCCATTATTAAGTATTTCAGAACAATGTTTAACTCACATTACATTTATAAACCTTGTTTTTAAATTTTAGATTTAATATAAACGTTTTACAACTTCACCTTCCTTTACTTAATTCATACGTTAAGCAAAACCTTCCTTCAACCTATTGTATTTGGTTTGAACCCCTTTATTTCTTTATATAAAAACCCGAGTTCAAATATATACATGTTCATCACTTCTTTTCAAACTCACTTGGTTAATTCAACCCATAACCATTTCTTTAAACCCTTCTGGTTTAATCCCTCTTTTTAAATTAAATATAATTAATTTAAATAACTCTTTTTAATTTTTTTACGATTAACCAAATACCTAGTCACTAGGTTATTCCCTGTTCTTTATTTAAAATCCATATCGACATAAGAATTCATCTTTTAAAACAAGTTTTCATCATTTCAATATAACTTTAAACAAATAATAATTTAATATTTATTTCCTTTCTAAAATAACATTTCCCTGTAATAACCTTCAAATTCCATTTCCGTTATAAAACATATTTATAACTCAAATATTATTGATTCACTGTCAATAAAATTCATACTTCATAAATCAACTGATATATAAGCCAGGTGATGCCAATTCCCTAACCACACTTCCCATCAGAACAAATGTTGAAACAGGGTTCAACATATAATAGTCAGTCATTTCTTTTTATTGATTTGACTAAAAACTTCCATAACAATCATCAATCAACCAATAGACAATTCAAACAATCCACACAATTTCAACCACGCCTATGAATGTGACCAAATCAGGGGAATTAATTTATTCGGGTCAGATCAAAACGATCGGTGTTTTCTAAAATTAAACGACCGTTTAAATTTCAGAATTTGAATCCACAATAAAATACATGTAACTAACAAACGGTCAACCACTAGCAGATCAGAACACACAAAAATAAAATACCCAGTTTATAAAATATAAACGGGAAGGCTGAGTGAGTTTAACTCACCTTGATTTGGATCTGTTGATCAACAGTCTGTTTAATCAAATTAAACTGACGTTTAATTTGAATAAAAATCCCAGTCACTTCAGATCCTGACCAGAACTGCTCCATCTCGAAGTACTCGTCTCCACAGTCCCAACGCAACTGACCGCGCCTGAATCCGAGATCGTATGAGTGAGAACCCGTATTACGAACTTGACGAAGTAATTAAATTATTTAAACTGAAATAAAAAACAAATAAGGTTGGGCCTTTACCTTTAATTTATCAACCCAAAGCCCACTACCCGACCCGCCTTCACAAGTTAAAACCCTAACCGATCCTCTTCATTTCATTTTCAATCGGCCGCCTCCTATTTTTCTCAAATCAAGAGAAAACCCTAACCGCAATCCCTAATCCCCCAATTCCTAAATCCCTGGCGTCGCACCCGATCCCCTCCGCTTCAACGTTGACAACCACTCCACCGACGACGAGCACCCGACCGATATCCCTTCATCTTTAAGCTAAGTTTTCACTCGATCTCAGTTTAATTTGTTTGATATATTTTTTTCTTTTTTACTGTTGTCGAATGGAATTTTTCTGGTTTCGAATGAGGTTGTTGAACACTACTGTGATGGCATATTTATACTTGCGGTTGATGACAGAGGTTAGGAGTTGTCGTTTCAATCAATATTCGGATCCGTTCTTGGATTTTGGATCGGATTTTTTTAGTAGGGTTCTCAGATTTGTTCAATATAGAATTGATTTAACTTGGATAGGGTTTAGGTAGCTTCTATGTATTGTTCATTCAATTTACAGATTTGAAATCCGTATTTGGGGTAGATTTGATGCCTGACAAAACGAGATTTTATATGAGATTGTGTCCGTACCTATACATATAAATATTTACTTAGCTGTTCTACAAAATTGATGTGTGAATAGTTCTGTATTTGATTTCCTAGCTGTTATGGCTGTTCACTTAGCCGTATGAAATTGATACATATCTGTCTTCCTTGGTTGTTCCCGATGAAAATATTTCCTTTTCTTCTTAGCTGTGTATTGTCTATAAGTTTAGCTGTTTTCTTTTTGGTACTATTTTCTCTTTTCCAATCCACCTTTTTTATGAGATTTGATGTTATAAAATATAGGTTCATATATGTGATTTCCTTTTTATCTGTGCACATGGGAGATCTTTGCATTACTGTTTAGCTGTCTTGGTATTGTTTTACACTGGCCGTAGATGCACATGTATCGGCTATGCCTTGTCCATTCCTAGCTGTTCATATTGATGTGCAGTATATATCTCTTTTTTTTTCTGTTTTCTTATGAGTTGTCTTGTTCATGATCTTTTTTTTTTTTTTTGTAGCTATTTATATGTTTTTTTTTTCATTTTCTGTTGTTGTTCAATGATGTCATGAAATATCCATTTAATGGGTTCTTTCCTCTTTCTTTTCGCAGATCACACCGACCGAGATGAATAGCGCAACAGCCTTTTGGCCTATATTTTATGAAGCCTACTGTTTATGTATTTGAAATTGTAATTTTCTGTATTTGATGTTCAA
The DNA here is from genome assembly GCA_030737875.1 of Allium sativum. NCBI lineage: Eukaryota > Viridiplantae > Streptophyta > Magnoliopsida > Asparagales > Amaryllidaceae > Allium > Allium sativum. The sequence goes on along the minus strand of CM060916.1, from coordinate 214,119,718 downwards.
TTCATTTTAGCAGTTCATGATGTGTATATATTGGAGAAAAATTGTGTTTTATTACTTCCGAATGTGTTGAATGAAATTCTTGTTTTAATTGAATTCTAATTATTATTTTCCTCTTTTTCTTTCTAATCTTAAGATATATTTTTGTAGGATCACACAATCACAGTCCACTCAATTCTAAGTCACTCAACCATTTTACCACAAATCAGAAATGATTTGCATTAACAGGTTAATCTCTTTATATGTTCATATATGTTCAATATAGGAATCACAGTTCACTTAAACGTGGATGGCACTTTCAAGAATCGAACTAATAGACTAGATTAAGAAAGGACTTTTCCTTTTTATCTTTTTAATTCTTACTGTCTTACACATAAAAGTGCATTTTTTTCTTTTTATTTTTATTTACCAAAATACACATGCAGCTGAGCTATCTTGTGTGTTTGAATTTACATTGAGTTGTTTTGTGGTCATTTAAATCTTGCGTTGGTACAGACTGAAGTATATGAATATGCTCTTTGTATAAAGTGTATGGTTTTTCACAAGTTTTAAGTTGGTTATTCATAAATGTCGTATCATACTAAACAACAAATTTCAATGATGTAAAATTTTATATCATTGTAATAATTAAAGTAACAGTTTCAAATTTCAAATAGCGTATAATTCAAAACTCAACATCCAAAAATTCTAGTTTTAAATAATATATAAATACATATATTCTAATTTTAACTTAAATGAATAAATAAATTCGATTAAAACCTCTTTTTATTTCTGACTAATATATAAACAGATTACATATTCGAATTTTTAAATGGCTGAAAAATCTGGGATGTTACAATTATACACTAATAATAATATCAAATCCGTTTTATCTATCATGCATTTTTTACTATTATAAGGTAAAACTCTATCCTCCGATTTGCGTTGCATTGTGTGATGGGACTTGAGTCTTATAGTGGTTCCATTTTTCTAAAAAGCATTGCGTTGTTTTAACGATTTAATATATTTCATGCACTACCAATCCAATGGAGTAAACCCGTTTCGTCCACGGAGGGTGAGTCAGGGCCTAAGATCAGGCCGAAAGGCGTAGTCGATGGACAACGGGTGAATATTCCTGTGTTAGCGGCTTGGTCCTGTGATTAGCCTTATTATTAAATAGGTTGAGTAAGATTTCTCATACCAGCCCCATGATTGACTCGTAGTTTGTTTCACTTTGCAAAATCGGGTGCCCATATTTTCCACACGGGCAGTCGAGTAGCTTATTTTGCGTGTATTTTGAGCAGGATTCTGGATCGAAGCTTAAAGTTGTGTCCAGAGCACTAACAGGCTTCTGCTGTGTTAGTTATTCGTTGCCGCTAAATTGTATTACATTTATTGTAGTTAAATCTTCCTCTATAGTATATTGGATGTACACTGATATTTTGTACTCTAATGTAACATTATTATAATGTTTATAAAAGTCTTCTGCTATCTGTTCTGATGTGTTGTATGCCCAAAGTTAGCATATTCGGGTTTTTGAACGGTCTTAGTCGATTTTGTGATCGATTAGGTCCGGGCAAAATCCAAATCGTTACAGTTGGTATCAGAGCTTTGGTTAATCCAAATCTTTGGGGTACAACTCGTTAGAACTGAACAAAAGACTCATTAGAGATTGGATTGGTAATATCCAATAAGAATAATCATTAGAGATAAAATCAGTAGTATCCTAGAATGAGAAAACTTGTTAGAGATGGGTAAGTAATGCCCTAGAATGAGTTGAGAGTGACAAGTTTATAATTAACGTATTAGCGATTATATATATAATCTGATCTTAGAAAATATGATTTTTGAATACATAAAAGTTATATATATTTGGAAAATTAATTAACTAACTGATTGATGACTGCGTTGTGTGATTTTAGTCCAACTAATAAAATTATTGAAACCAATAAAAGAATGAAATTTTGGTTAGATAGTTAAACAACTTTTAGCTTCGTTCCTTTTCGAGGACGAAAAGATTTTAAGTGGGGGAGATTGTAACAACCCAGAATTTTGGAACCAATTTAAAAATTTTATTTTAGAAATTTTAATGAATTTTGGAAATTTAAAATGGTTTATTTTAAATAATAACGATTAATAATTTATTTAAATCGAAGTTAGAATGAATATATTTATTTTAATTTTAAAAGGAGTTGGAAATAGCGCAGTAGTTTGAAAATTTGAATTTGAACTTTGACTGAATGTACATGATTCAAAATAAATCGGTTTTTAGTGAAACAAGAAATATTTAAATCAGTTTAATTAAATCTTTCTAACAAATATGAAAATTTGAGATTTCATAATATAAATTGAAAGTTATATCCAGTTTAAAATTTATAAAAGTCGTTGTAGAATTTATATATATTTTAATATAATATATATCCCTTAAAAATAGACATTTTGCAAACGACCTCCATTTCCGACAAAATCACTTTTGTTGGAACCGGAATGTCGAATTATTGCTAGGTTTAATTTTTCATAATTTCTAGAATTAATATGTGAGCGTGGCAAAGAAAATGTGTTTTGTCAATTTCAGTCAAATTTAATCGAATAGAAAATGGCCATTTTCCAAACGATCTCCAAATTCAACGAAATTAATTTCGTTAGGACTGTATCATCAAAACATAACTAGAAATAATTTTTCTGTAAGTTTTAGAGTCAGTATTTGGCCCCGGTAAACTAAAATGTAAGATAAAATTAAGTAATAAATGATTTATATTTTAAAATAAAGAAAAGTGGGCTGAGACGATCAAACGGGCTGACGGAACATCTTGGGACTTTATATACATACTATCATCAGAGCATAACAGCTATTTCTGGAACAGTTATAAAGATCTGTTTCCAGATATAAACATGGTACACAACAGAATATATGATAGTCTATAGCTAACTGGTGAAGCCTCATGCTTCTAGCTCTTCCAAGTGAATCTGAAAAATCCCGACTACTTGACTGCTCGTACAAATATGGGCACCCAAGAGTTTAAGGAAAACAAAAACAAAATAAACTCTGGGTCTGTCATGGGACTGGTGTGAGTAAACTCCAACCATTTGTTTAACTTTCAAAATCCTTTCAAAAGAAATGATGATCGTAAGACCGATCCACACATAAACACGGATAGTTTTTACCATACGATAATCAAAAATATTTTTGATATCAAATCCAGTGATATTATAATAATGTCTACATCAAATAAATAGAATCTAGCAGAACGCTTGCATATCATGCTCCATATATAATATAAAATCAAAAAAACCGCAGGGTGCTTATTGGAGATTGGATTCTGACTATGACAAGGTATGGGACCACCTTTCGATAGTGTATCTCTAGAGAGGAATACCCTGGGTTCAACAAGAACATCTTGCAATCCGGCCCACACATGACCGACAACTCATTTCGCTTGAGTGTATCGAATGTACATCACCAACGGTTGGGATCAGCAACCGTTTCCCGAAAAGGGACAACATCGATAGATTAAAGAAGTAAAAGGAATTTATCTAGATAGGTGATTATACACCCTAATGGGAGCGACCCACATAGCCATGCTACCTGCCCGATTTTTGTCATTTCCCGGTTGTTGAGGCCTGAGGCTATGATTACTTATCATTCATTGATAGCACAATCACTTTGAATGCCACATTGTCAGATCCGTAAATCATTAATTGATTTGGAAAAACATATTCTGGATATTATGCTAAGAGAATAAATTCTCCGCCACCATATATATTTGTACAGAACAACCTATGCGATCAATGGAAATACTCTATCAGGCATTCATCCATACACTTCATTCTGGGACTGAACGAAACCGAAGGCACAATTTTTATTAATAGAAGAAGCCCTTGCACTTTACTCCGTCTTCGATTATCTTCATATAATCTGATTCGCAACGCTACTGCCAATACGGAGTGGTTCACGGATAATAATCCAACAGGTCTCTCCATATTGACAACAATATTGGCAAACACTTCGATAGTCGGTTATTTAACTATCGAAGAAAAACAAACATTCATTCGAAGCATCAAACAAATCACTGGGCCATTTAATTGATATTTCAATAATTGAAACTCTTCTCCATTTCCTTATCCTTATTCGTTAACACGATATTTTCGATAATCATCTTGGCCTCTTATGTTATTTGGAAAACATTTCCATATATCGCCTTCTTTTATTTTCTATACTTAGAAAATATTTTTCTATTTATAATTGGAGAACATTCCAATTACTTATCTCTTCCACGACCATTAAATTCTATACCCAGGGAATATTTATTATTATATTTCCAAAATTCCACTTACTTGGGTTAAAATGAATGTTGTATAAAACATCGTTACAACAACCCAAACTACTGCGTTCGACTAAATTTCTTTAAACATTTCTCTTCGAGACTGAATCTTACTATTTATCAGCTAATAATGAAATCAAAAGAGTTAGGTATAATTACCTCTCAGACCTTGACTGAAAATATTATTAACATCAAAACAGAGAAGACCTCTTATCTCGAATAATCACTATCGTACAAACCAATTATTCATTTTTAAACCCATATACATTTCGCTTTCTAATTTTACCAGATTTAATAGTAGATTTTCATTTTGTTTATTGTATTCTATTTTCAAGTTCGTTTCCTTATCGAATTCTATATATTGATCCATTAATTTCTAACTATCAAAATTTCTTAAAAATGTTCTAACTCCTTAAATTCTGGGAAAATTTCGCCATAACCACCTTTGTACCGGTCGATAGTTCAAACCTCAACTCGCCTCTCTAGGCCCTTTCCATTCAAAAAGAAAATCAAAAAGCCAAGTGGCTTGTCGACTCGGCGCATAAAATCTCATATGGAATTTAAATATGTACCTTATTGTCGGGCAATAAATTTATAAACTTCGTTCTCTTCATTCCATACCAGTTTAGCACATGTTCACCTGTTTTCAATTCAATTCAACTCAATCCAATCGTTTGAATTTAGTTTTGCCCATTTCTTTAATTAGCTTCTTAGCCTATTTCACTTATTATTTGAACATATCATGTTCGTAGGTATTTTAGTTTGCTTATAAATCAATTGAATCCCATTTTCATTTCAGGTTTCATATTCGATTTCAAATATCAAATTCACAAGTCTCATTTACTTATCAAAAGAAATATCTTGATCTAAAATTCGATTAACAAATTATTCTCCCACTTAGTTAATTCTATTCAAAAATAAATAACTGATATTGTTTCAAAAATCAATCCATTTACTCCACTCGAGTTCATATTTATTTTATAACTCAAGTCCAGATTTTTCAAATGGAAATTCGGATTTGCTTACAATCCTTATATTTATTTATATAAACCATTATGGTTTTTTTAACAATTTTGGCACTACTTTTCTGAAAATTTGATTTTGGCATAACTCAAAATTTATCGGACAAAATCCAGATTTTTCTCTTCCATTAGAAAACTATTATTCAACCAGTCCTGACGATTCTTGTTTCAAAGAATTTCGACTTAATTTGAGTTCTATATACTCAATTGAAGTCCGAAACGCCAATTTACGAACTGCCACGCTGCAGCGAGTTCGTTTTAATTATATTTAAATATAAACTTCGTTTATAAATAAATTTTAATTTCGTTCTAATATATATCTTAGTATATATTCAATCCAGTTTTCAAATCCAAGTTAACATTTCTGATTTTCTCTAATTGTCGATTTTTCATTACTCGGTTATAAATTTATTTATAACTCAATTTTCTATATTAAATTCTAATTCCCTTTAGAAATAAATTATTTACAAAATTCAATATAATCGAATTTCAAATTATAAATCCTTTTGATTTATCTCCTCTCAGTTTATATTCCGAATTCCAGAAATAAATCATTCATCCCCTTTTTGAACAATTTCCAATTCATGGTTAAATTCATATTTGAATTCAAATTTCTAAATTATCAAATGATAATTTATTTTCTTTAATTTATTAACGTTGTTTATAAATTTAATGTCCTTGTTTTATAATTAAAACAAGTTTCCATTTCGATTCCATTTCAAATTCTATTTTCAAATTCATACTTGAATTTAAATCTTTAAATTATCCAATGATAATTTAATTTACTAGATTTATAAATATCGTTTATAAATCCAACTTCCTTGTTTTATAATAAAACATGTTCCATTTCAAAATCTATTTGAAAACCAAAGGCTTATTTTGGAATATTCTATTTATAATAACTTATATATATATATATATATATATAACACCCAATTTATTTTCATATTCAATTTAACTTCTATTTAAATAATTCGAATTAATCGAGTTCAAATCATAAGTCCTTATGGATTTATTTTAGTTCAATTTATGTTCTTAACATCAGAATAAATTCATCATTTATTTCTTTAAAACGATTTCCCCATTTCTATTTTTAAATTCACATCTGAATTTAAATATTCAAATTATCAAATGATAATTTTTTCGCTTCATTTATAAACACCATTTATAAATTCATTTCAATTCCCTGATTATCCAATGAAAATCATTCCATTTTATTTATAAACACCGTTTATAAATTCACTTCAATTTCTTGTATTATTTGATTTATAAACATCGTTTATAAATTCAATACTTGTTTATATTTTTCAAAACAAGTAAATATTCCTTAGCCCATTCGAAATTCAAATTCTATTTTAGAAAAAGTAGAATTTTCCTTTTAAATATAAAAATCCCTTTTCACAATATTTTTATAAATTAACATTTTTGACCCTAGTGATATTTAAACAATCGAATCACTCAGTTATCATTCAACACATCATATATGATAATATATGTGGAAAAAAATTAATAATATTTTTGAGGAATCCAGTTGGATCCCTCCAACCTGTTTTTCCTACATCCACAGACGTTAGCCAACAGAAATAATACCCATCTTGCTTCGCGGCAGGATATCGTGGTATAGAAGGTCATCCACTATCATAGCGTGGGGCATATAGGGTAATCTGCTAATGATACTGCGGGCATCCGCTAATGGTACTGTGGGAAATATCCAATCACTAATATACATATATAATAACCACAAACACCAATCCTAAATAACTAATATATATAAATAATAGCCACAGTGATATTTTAATGCAACCATAAAACAATTATTTTAACAAATAAAATAATTCTAAACAAAAATATGAGTGAGATTTACTCACCGAAATTGCAGTTGTCAATTATCCTGTTTATTTCCAAATCATCGGCTATGAATCTTCTCGAGTGAATTCGCACCTACGATAATTTTATTTAAATTTACTGAATATTTAAATTAACAATTTAAACGATGAAATAACTTTCCTATATTTTTTTTCTCTTTTAATGGTTACTAAATTAAATTTAACAAATAAAATTAAACTAATCTATGTATAATTTTAAACATTAAACCTTTTACATATTTTATGCTTGCTTAAATAAATAAACAACAAATTTAATTACTTTTTATCCAATTTTCCTTTCAAGTTTGAGCACAACTTTTATAACTAAAAAGGCCATTAGTTATTAAAATAAATTAATTAAATTTACTTTAAGCTCTCTTATAACTGGTCTTCTCCAATGTTAAACTCCACACTTCATCATACTACCGAACTAACAAACCAAGTCCACCTCGTTCAGCATTAAAGAAATCGAACCCAAAAATCCTCCCAGTCACCCATCAACCCATATAACAAATCACACTACTCCACTATACAACATCAGTACTTGAAAGCTCTGCAACCATCTACTACCATCACTCATCTTATCGCATCCTTAGCTACACACCAAAAACAATCAACAACACCGTAATGTTCCCTCCCCAAAAAGAGATTGATACTGCCAAAATACCTTGATTGCTACCTGGAATCTACACCTACAGATTTGAACTCGCCCTTCCTTAATTACAAATCTCGAATTCCACCTTCCCTATGACAATGCAACTCCAAACCTTACCTGGCAATTCGAACTCGCTTATCTCCCTACAAACCATACGCGAGCACAAGTCCACCTCCTGATGAGATCGGTGCCCTCCCAGTGTACTCGACGAGGAACCCTAGTCAAAATCGCGTCACCCCTGAACATGAATCGCCACAAACATCGTGAATCACCTCGCGGTTCCCAGAGAATGGCAGAGCTTCTTCCAGTTAGTGTCGGCTTCGGATAAGAACTCGATATCGAATTCGATTCCCTCTCCTTCTTTTTCTCCGATTTATTTTGATTTGAAAAATTGTGTTCACTGAAAAAGAAATGAGGATGGTTCGATTTTAATTCATTCGAATGGAAGCTGGGTGTAACGACCCGGAAATTCTGAGCCAATTTAAATTTTTTATTTTGGCAATTTTGAATATTTAAAATGAATTATTTTAAATAATAACGATGAGAAATTTATTTTGAATTGAAATAGAATGTATATATTTATTCGAACCGTCATTAGAGTATAAATATTTATTTTTAATTATAAAAGGAATTGAAAATGGTGCGGTAGTTCAAAAATTCGATTTCTAATTTCAAATGAATGTATAGGATTCAAAATAATCTGGATTTTAGCGAAATCAAAAATATTAGAATCTAATTGATAATATATTTCCAACGAATCTGAAAAATTGAAATTTCATAGTGGGGATAAAAAGATATGCTCAGTTGAAAATTCAGAATAGTCGCTATGGAATTCTAGCCCTTAAAAATGGAAATTTTGCCAATGACCTTCGTTTTCGACGAAATAACTTTCGTTGGATCCAAGATGTCAAATTATTGCTAGATTCCAATTTGCGTAATTTTTTGAATCAATATGTGAGTGTGGCGAAGTTGAACGTGTTTTAAAAGTTTCAGTCAATTTCGATCGACCAGAAAATGGCCATTTTTCAAACGGTCTTCAAATTTGACGAAATTAGTTTTGTTAGGACTGTATCATCAATGCGAAGCTAGAAATATTTTTTCTGGAATTTTCAGAGTCTGTATGTGGCCCCAGTAAATTGAAACGTGCGTTTAAATTGAATATATATAGAATTATATTGATTTAAATGGAAACTGATCGAAAAGAAAGAATTAGCTTACGAAACATATCCCATTGTGTTCGGAATGGGGGTAATTAGCTGGAGGCAACAGTCACTGGGTCTCGTTTGGAGTCCAAATAAAAAGCCAACCTCCTTGGAAAATTAAAATAAAATAAATTAATTATATATTATAACCTCACCCCTCAACACACTCTCTCCCTGTTCATTTGAAATAACAAATAAATAAAAAAGAAACCGACGCTTACTACAGCCACCGCTCCTCCATCTACCGCCGCTCCACGTCATGCGCCTGCCCTGACCTCCGCCGCCGATGATCAGTTCCCCCCAACGCCTTCTCCTCTATTCTCCGACCTCCTTCTTCCCCCTTCCCTCTTCGATTTAGGTCGTAGTCCCCCCTCTTTGAAACCCTAATCCACCGCCGCGCCCTAGCTAGCGCCGCCTGAACCGACCTTCTACCCTACCAGTGACGCCACCGCCGCCCCGAAGCCCTCCACTCTGACGATGAAGCCCTCCGCTGAGAAAAAAAACCCCAACGCAGTAAGTTTTTTTTTAGTTTTTATTTATATGTAATACCTCGTTTTTTTAATCTGATTTTTTTGTATAATATAATGGCGTTGTTTTAAAATGTAATTTATATATATTAATATATATATATATATATATATATATATAAAGATTAGAGCTTGTGGAAAAATATGATCTTTCATAAGAGAATGATGAGTTTTTTATATACGTGAAAGATTTGATTTTTTTTAATGAATAAAGATTTGATTTTTCATTTAGAAAAAGATAAGATTTTTAAAATGTAAAAGATTAGATTTTTATCAACCTAAAGTTTAGATCTTTATTCATATGAAGTATAGATTTTAATTACATAAAGGTTAGATTTTTATTCATGTAAAGATTTGAATTTTAACATTAGAAATATTCGATCTTTAACATTAGAAAGATTAGATTTTTAACATATGAAAGCTTTGATTTTTAAAATATAAAAGACTTTTTTTTTTGAAATAGAAAAGATTTGATTTTGTTTATTTGAAAGGATAAGATTTTTATAATGATGTAGCGAATATAAAAATATAATTTTTATAAGGAAGAAGCGTTGTAAAAATATATGAAGTAGAAATTAAAATATGATTTTTATTTAGTGGGATAAAGCGATAAAAATATGATTTTTACTATGAACAGTGTGAAAAGAATTGCAATGGAACTGGGGGAAAACAAACCCAAATCTGAACCGTTCAAAATTAAAGAGTTACGGAGTGGAAACCCAAGGTGAGAACTTCTCACTTTAATTCTTTTTTTCTAGTTAAAAATATATACTAGGATGCAGACGGTGCTTAGTAGCAGCCGACACCCGTCATCCACAGACCATGGACGACTTATTTGATTTTGTTGTGTGGAAAAATTGATTGTGATGTGAAATGAATGGAAATATATTCATGTGTTGAAATAAATTATTTATCATTAAAAATATAAATTTAACGTGAATGTAAATAAATAAATATTCATTTACAAATTAAATGATATTTTTATGTACACCCATTTGAAGGATATTGATTGGGATGATAAATTTTACACATCGCCCAACTGCACAAATAATATTCAGTGTTTGTGGATTGAAACCCCACACGGGAGTTGGGATGATATTTGGTGTACACTAATCCCAATTTGTTTAGTTGTATGTCAATCGATAGGTTGACAGACTGTGTAAGCATTAATTAGTTATATTTAATGCTTATGCAGTTGTGTGGTGCACTCTGGATGATGGTTGATTATGTATCATGGCTATTATATACATGTGTTGTATGGAATCCATAAAATTATAATTATATGGTAATTGATTGAGCCTCATTCCAATTTAGAAAATAAAGATTATAGTAAATTATATTCATGTGTTGAATAAACAAAACAGTCATGTGTTGACAATACTCATGTGTTGAGAATATTCATATGTTGAAACCATTCATGTGTTGAAAATATTCATGTGTTGAAACAATTCATGTGTTGAACAAAATTTTTATACAATAAAATTCACATTTTAAATATAAGTAAGAATAAATAAATATTCATGTGTTGAATAAAGTATATATTCATGTGTTGCGGAAAATATTCATTTGTTGAATAGAATAACGTAGTTATTGAAATATATAAAGCAATGTTGATTAGATTTGTGCCATTTTGACGCGAACGATATTTATATCGATTATATTCGTTTTTATAATGAATATAGAAAAGGAAGTGATTTCAAAATCTAATATTTTGAAAATAATATCAATTATATATTAATGATATGGAATATACAATTTTGATTTAAACTTGAATATGAAGTTGAAATCGTTTTGAAAACGAATTTAAACGATTTATAAAATACGTTTAGAATTGAAATCGATGAAACATATAATATATATATATATATATATATATATATATATATAATGGCCTGAATAAAACGCGCCGCGCCGCGGCAGTTCGCGAATTTCGACCATTGACTTTGAATTGACATTACGGGAGATCCGATCGTCGGATTCTCCTGAAGCCAGAACCATTGGGTTCGTATTGAAAAGATCTTTCCAACGAATATTAGAAATTTGAAATATAACGGTGAGATTTGGAACTATGTCAAAATCAAATTTGGAAAAGGTCGCTGTAAGTGCAGTTCGACGACCGTTATTGGAAATCGACTGTACTAGCCTTGATAAAATTATTAAAAATATCAATAATTTGTGTAAAATCACAATAAATGATTTAGAAAGAATTGGGGTGAAAAATACCATATTTAAAAAGGATAAAAATATATTTTATCGAAATGAACTAGTTATGAACTAGAATTATAATCCAATATTTGGATTTGAAGTGGTTTTAAAAATATTCAGAATTTCCAATATACGAATTGGAATGGATTTGATTCGAAATTATCTTCAGAATATTTCGATGTTGGATTTCGTGATTATACAGATATGGTTGTGGAAATTTGAAAGATATATTTATATCATTATTTGCAATACGATATTTGTTGGTTTCAGAATTTGATATTGAATATAAGCCGATATATTTTCTATTCAGAGCCTTGTATTTAATATCAAATGGGATTTTGGGTTCGTCATGAAGGGTGTCTTAACTAATACTGTTCTTGAACCCAGTTTAGAAAAGAATAAATATTTTGATTAAGATTTAGTGAAATTGTCCAGTTAATTAGTATTTAATTGGAATTGAATTTAAATTGGTTTTTGGGGTTTATCGTGAGCGGTGTTTTGAGTAACCCCTGTTCTTTAACCTGATTAACAATGGAAAGTGATTTTGGGTTTATCGTGGACCGTGTTTTTGATGACGTTGGTTCTTTAACCCAGTTAAAGATAGGATATTGATTTTTGGGAAGGTTAAAACTAAGTGGAGTTTTAATGAATCTTTAATTAGATTATAATGATCGAGAATGGAGTATCACCAGTTTTATTCCAAGCGATAGTTAAATCTTTAATTAGATTTGAACGTGAAATGGTAATTAATATTTACCGATAACATCATGGTGTTAGATATGGAGTATTACCAGTTTTTCTCCATGGGATGAATAGGTTGGGACCGGGAAATAAAATAAATAATTACTTCGGTGTTGTTCGCTAATCCCGATTAGTTTGGAAAACCTTAACATGGTTTGAAATGATATCCAAAGGAAGATTAAAGAATAAATTTAGAAGAATTTACCTTTGATAAAATTAATGGGAACCTTTCCCTAAGAATGTGAATATTTGAATAAAAGAATACTCTAAATTGGAATGAGGCGTATGTTGTGTTTGTGTAACATTTGTTTATTATATACGTGGGTTATTCGGAAAGGCCGGGTTTATACCCATTCTAAATAACTGATTCGACGATAAGTCGAAGATGAAAACGATGGTTAAAGACCAGAGGTCTTCACATCGTTTGGATGATTACTAATGATCTTGATTGGGCTGTACACCCAAGAGGAGGGAATCGGTTGGTGATTGTCAAGACGTACTTGGAGATCGATGGATATGCGAGGAATAAGGTTCCTCCGGTTTCGTTCAGACCCAGAACGAACTTGTAAATGGACTGTGTGTTTGACGTTGGATTTTATTCTTTGTGATTGATTTCTATTAAATATATATCTGTTTGGCGGCGATGAATTTATTCTCTTGCTTAACGCCCTTCTCTGAGACGTACGAGCTCAGAGGTTATATATTGATGGATATCAATCGCATGGCTTGAATTACCTGTGTGGCATGCCTAAGTGGCAGATGATCAAGGCTTCTGTTGAAAAGCAAAGTCTTGTGGTTAATGATCAAAGCACGGCCTATGTGGCATAGCTTTGTGTATAGCGTTAATTCACAAGCCTCACACCTCGGTATGAGTCAAAAACGGGATAAGGACCCAAGGAGTGCATTTCTTTCTATCTATGGGTGATGTCAGTGACCTACCAGCCTTAACATTTATATTATTTTTATCTGTTTGGTTATTGGAATGTGAGGCTCCTCGGATAAAGGTCCTATAGGATCGGGAAACGTGTGTTCAGGAATAATTAATCCTCAAAAGTAGGAGAGGACCGGCCTTGGAGGTTCCAAGGATCATTGTGTGTGGTCCTGAGACATTTGCTAGAGTGTCTCGAACGGAGAGGAGCTTGCCCCTTGCCTCGACTCATGATGGAAATCCAATTTCCAATACGTGACATTTCGGTTTTATTTGTGGAGCCTAGTATTGGCGACATAGTAGATGGTAACTTTGTCGTCTATGATTGATACTTATGATTGAAATTGTTTTGACACTATACACTTATAGTAATATCAAAATAATATATTTTTAAATGTATCAAGCATTATTTGGCTATTATAAGGTAAAACCCTATCCACCAGCTTGCGTTGCATTGTGTGATTTGACCTGGGTCTTATAATAGCTTCATTTTTCTTTATTTAGCATTGTGCTGTTTGTTTCATGCACTGGTATTCTTGGGAGGAAACCTGTTCCGTGTTATGCGGCGTGGTCCCTTGATTTACCTAACTTTAAAAATAAAGATTAATAACTGTTTTAGTTCTCACACCAGTCACATTACTGACCTAGAGTTTATTGTTTTAACCTAAACTCTAGGTGCCCTTATTTTCCACACGGGCAGCTAGTAGTTGGGTTTTGTAGATTTATATTCACAGGATCCTGGTTTACAGCTGGAACGATACTCGAAAAGCTCTATATCCGTGTATTTCTTTCAGTTGTGCTTTGTGTTATTTTTCCGCAGCTATGTATTTAAATGTAATTTAAATCTCCAATATTTATCAAATGTGTTATATTTATTCATACTCTGTATATTCTTGTATTCTGATGGAATTTTTGTAATAAACAATGAAATGTTCTTCTGTTTGCGTTCTGATTGGTGTTGTTCTCAAAGCAATCCGTTCTTTCCTTATCAGGGAAGTTACGTGTTCTTACAGTGGTATCAAAGCTTTGGTTTACAGAGCTCGAGAACAAGACACATTAGAACCGAACGAAAGAATTCATCAGAGGTTGGATTAGAAATACCCAATAAGAATAACTCGTTAGAGATGGGATCAGTAGAATCCTAGAACAAGTGTAAAGAGTGTTATTTTTAAAATAAAAATTAAAGCAAGTTTTATTTTGCAAATTTAAACCATTTTATACGTATTTGAATATTTTATTTGTATTGAATTTGGACAATCAAGTATATAAAGATTTTGTGTATACGCGTCATGAACGTATATTTGAAGTTTTAATATATTGGATAGATATGGAATCACACTCTAGCCGCCCGGAGATGGTTCTGATGATTGATCGATCATCATTAGAATTTATGTTCGAGTTTCGAAGGTGTGATATCTATATCCATTAGACTGATGTGAGAACCAAAACTAGATAGGGCTTATTGTTGTGAATTGGCACCAAAAACATGATTTTCTGTATATATGTCAAAAGATATGCCCAGATGAAAATTCAGAATAGTCGCTATTGAATTCTTGTCCTTAAAAATGGAAATTTTGCCAACGACCTTCGTTTTCAACGAAACCACTTTTGTTGGATCCGGGATGTCAAATTATTGCTGGACTCCAATTTGCGTAATTTTCTGAATCAATATGTGAGCATGGCGAAGTTAAATATGTTTTAACAGTTTCAATCAATTTTGATTGACCAGAAAATGGCCATTTTTCAAACGGTCTTCAAATTTGACGAAATTAGTTTTGTTAGGACCGTATCGTCAATACGAAGCTAGAAATATTTTTTCTGGAATTTTCAGAGTCCGTATGTGGCCCCAGTAAATTGAAACGTGCGTTTAAATTGAATATATATAGAATTATATTTTGATTTAAATGGAAACTGATCGAATAGACAGAATTGGCTTACAAATCATATATCATTGTGTTCGGAATGGGGGTAATTAGCTGGGGACGAAAGTCGTTGGGTCTCGTTTAGAGTTCGAATAAAAAGCCGACCTCCTTGGAAAATTAAAATAAAATAAATAAATTATATATTATAACCTCACCCGTCTACACTCTCTCTCCCTGTTCATTTGAAATAATAAATAAAAAAAGAAACCGACGCTTGCTACAGCCACCACTCCTCCATCTACCGCCGCTCCACGCCGTGCGCCTGCCCTGACCTCCGCCGCCGATGATCAGTTCCCCTCAGCGCCCTCTCCTCTATCCTCCGACCTCCTTCTTCCCCTTCCCTCTTCGATTTAGGCCGTAGTCCCCCCTCTGAAACCCTAATCCACCGCTGCGCCCTAGCTAGCGCCGCCGGCTGAACCGACCCCCCTACCCCACCAGTGATGCCACCGCCTCCCTGAAGCCCTCCACTCTAACGATGAAGCCTTCCGCTGAGAAAAAACCCCCCAACGCAGTAAGTGTTTTTTTTTTAGTTTTTATTTATATGTAATACCTCTTTTTTTTTAATCTGATTTTTTATATATAATATAATGGCGTTGTTTTAAAATGTAATTTATATATATATATATAAATAGATTAGAGCTTGTGGAAAAATATAATCTTTCATAAGAGAATGATGAAGTTTTTATATACATGAAAGATTTGATTTTTTTAATGAATAAAGATTTGATTTTTCATTTAGAAAAAGATAGGATTTTTAAAATGTAAAAGTTTAGATTTTTATCAACATAAAGTTTAGATCTTTATTCATATGAAGTATAGATTTTAATTACATAAAGGTTAGATTTTTATTCATGTAAAGATTCGATTTTTAACATTAGACAGATTCGATCTTTAACATTAGAAAGATTATATTTTTAACATATGAAAGCTTTGATTTTTAATATATAAAAGATTTGATTTTTGAAATAGAAAAGATTAGATTTTGTTCATTAGAAAGGATAAGATTTTTATAATGATGCAGCGATATAAAAATATAATTTTTATAAGGAAAAAAGCGTTGTAAAAATATATGAAGTAGAAATAAAAATATGATTTTTATTTACTGGGATAAAGAGATAAAAATATGATTTTTACTATGAACAGTGTGAAAAGGATTGCGATGGAACTGGGGGAAAACAATTCCAAATCTGAACTGTTCAGAATTAAAGAATGACGGAGTGGAAACCCAAGGTGAGAACTTCTCACTTTAATTCTTGATTTCTAGTTAAAAATATATACTAGGATGCAGACGGTGCTTAGCAGCACCCGACACCCATCGTCCACAGACCATGGGCGACTTGTTTGATTTTGTTGTGTGGCGAAAATTGATTGTGATGTGAAATGAATGGAAATATATTCATGTGTTGAAATAAATTATTTATCGTTAAAAATATAAATTTAACGTAAATGTAAATAAATAAATATTCATTTACAAATCGAACAATTTGTTTATGTACACCCATTTGAAGGATATTGATTGGGACGATAAATTTTACACATCGCCCAACTGCACAAATAATATTCAGTGTTTGTGGATTGAAACCCCACACGGGTGTTGGGATGATATTTGGCATACACTAATCCCAATTTGTTTAGTTGTATGTCAATCGATAGGTTGACAGACTGTATAAGCGTTAATTAGTTATATTTAATGCTTATGCAGTTGTGTGGTGCACTCTGGATGATGGCTGATTATGTATCATGGCTATTATATACATATGTTGTATGGAATCCATATAATTAACATTATATGGTAATTGATTGGGCCTCATTCCAATTTAGAAAATAAAGATTATAGTAAATTATATTCATGTGCTGAATAAACAAAACAGTCATGTGTTGACGATACTCATGTGTTGAAAATATTCGTGTGTTGAAACCATTCATGTGTTGAAACCATTCATGTGTTGAAAATATTCATGTGTTGAAACGATTCATGTGTTAAACAAAATATTTATACAATAAAATTCACATTTTTATTGTAAGTAAGAATAAATAAATATTCATGTGTTGAATAAAGTATATATTCATGTGTTGCGGAAAATATTCATTTGTTGAATAGAATAACGTAGTTATTGAAATATATAAAGCCGTGTTGATTAGATTAGCGCCATTTTAACGCGAACGATATTTATATCGATTATATTCATTTTTATAATGAATATAGAAAAGGAAGTGATTTCAAAATCTAATATTTTGAAAATATTATCATTTATATATTAATGATAAGGAATATTAAATTTTGATTTAAAATTGAATATGAAGTTGAAATCGTTTTGAAAACGAATTTAAACGATTTATAAAATACATTTAGAATTGAAATCGACGAAATATATATAATATATACATATTATATATATATATAATGGCCTGAATAGAACGCGTCGCACCGCGGCAGTTCGCGAATTTCGACCATTGACTTCGAATTGACGTTACGGGAGATCCGACCGTCGGATTCTCCTGAAACCGGAACCGTTAGGCTCGTATTGAAAAGATCTTTCCAATGAATATCAGAAATTTGAAATCTAATGGTTATATTTGGAACGATGTCCAAATCAAATTTGGAAAAGGTCGCTGTAAGTGCAGTTCGACGACCGTTATTGGAAATCGACTGTACGAGCATTAATAAAAATATTAAAAATATCAATAATTTGTGTAAAATCATAATAAATGATTTAGAAAGAATTGGGTTGAAAAATCCCGTATTTAAAAAGGATAAAAATATATTTTTATCGAAATGAACTAGTTATGAACTAGAATTATAATCCAATATTTGGATTTGAAGTAGTTTTAAAAATAATCAGAATTTCCAATATACGAATTGGAATGGGTTTGAATCGAAATTATCTTCGGAATATTTCGATGTTGGATTTCCTGATTATACAAATATGGTTGTGGAAATTTGAAACATATATTTATATCGTTATTTCCAATACGATATTTGTTGGTTCCATAATTTGATATCGAATATAAGCCGATATATTTTCTATTCACAGCCTTGTATTTAATATCAAATGGGATTTTGGGTTCGTCGTGAAGGGTGTCTTAAATAACACTGTTCTTGAACCCAGTTTAGAAAAGAATAAATCTTTTAATTAAGATTTAGTGAAATTGTTCAGTTAATTAGTATTTAATTGGAATTGAATTTAAATTGGTTTTTGGGGTTTATCGTGAGCGGTGTTTTGAAAACACCTGTTCTTTAACCCGATTAACAATGGAAAGTGATTTTGGGTTTATCGTGAACCGTGTTTTTGATGACATTGGTTCTTTAACCCAGTTAAAGACAGGATATTGATTTTTGGGAAGGTTAAAACTAAGTGGATTTTTAATGAATCTTTAATTAGGTTAAAATGATCGAGAATGGAGTATCTCCAGTTTTGCTCCAAGCGATAGTTAAATCTTTAGTTAGATTTGAACGTGAAATGGTAATTAATATTTACCAATAACACCGTGGTGTTAGATATGGAGTATTACCAGTTTTGCTCCATGGGATGAATAGGTTGGGATTGGAAAATAAAATAAATAATTACTTCGGTGTGGTTCGCTAATCTCGACTAGTTTGGAAAACCTTAACATGGTTTGAAATGATATCCGAAGGAAGATTAAAGAATAAATTTAGAAGAATTTATCTTTGACAAAATTAATGGGAACCTTTCCCTAAGAATGTGAATATTTTGAATAAAAGAATACTCTGAATTGGAATGAGGCATATGTTGTGTTTGTGTAACATTTGTTTATTATATACGCGGGTTATTCGGAAAGGCCGGGTTTATACCAATTCTGAATAACTGATTCGACGATAAGTCGAAGATGAAGACGATGGTTGAAGACCGGAGGTCTTCACATCGTTTGGATGATTACTGATGATCTTGTTTGGGTTGTACACCCAAGTGGAGGGAATGAGTTGGTGATCGTTCAGATGTACTTGGAGATCGATGGATATGCAGGGAATAAGGTTCCTCCGGTTTCGTTCAGACCCAGAACGAACTTGTAAATGGCCTGTGTGTCTAACATTGGATTTTATTCTGTATGATTGATTTCTATTAAATATATATCTGTTTGGCGGTGGAGAATTTATTCTCTTGTGTAACGCCCTTCTCTGAGACGTACGAGCTCAGAGGTTATATATTGATGGATATCAATCGCATGGCATGAATTGCCTGTGTGGCATGCATAAGTGGCAGACGACCAAGGTTTCTGTTGAAAAGAAAAGTCTTGTGGTTGATGATTAAAGAACGGCCTATGTGGTAGCTTTGTGTATAGCTTTAATTCGCGAGCCTCACATGTGATGATCCCAAACCTCCACTGGGTGAAAGTAAGGAATAATCATATGGAATACAACATAAATATAACAATACATATCACTGATACAACATAGCAGAGGAAATACCATAGAATAATAACATTATAGCAGCGGAAATATAATGTCATAAACCACAGAATCCCAACAGTCACAGAATTCCAAATTATTACATCAAGTTTGCAGAGATGAAAATAAGTTCCAACTCTCAAAATAAGCAATACGAAATGAAACAAGTCTAATGTCTGAACTTAAAGATAGAAAAATGCAATAGAAGTAAATGATAGCTGTCCTCAAAGCTCCAAGTCATCACCTCTCCGCAAAAGCAAATCCAAGCAAAGATAATGAGCAACTCCAAGACAAGACTCCAAGCAAAGAATGAACCTGTTTACTTGGCAGCCCGTGTAGAAAAGAGGGCACCCGAGTTTGCAAAAAGGTGAAACAAACTACGGGTTAGTCGTGGGACTGGTATGAGAATTCATAACTAGTTTAGTAATAATAATATGACAAATCCAAAGACCACGCCGCTAATGCGGAACGGGTTTACTCAATGGATTGTCGTGCATAATTTAAAGTGTCAGAACGTACAACATCGCAATGCTTTTTAGAAAAATGGAATCACCATAAGACTCAAGTCCCATCACACAATGAAACGCACACCAGAGGATAGAGTTTTCCCTTATGGTGATTAAACATGCTAAATACGGCAAATACGAGTTTAATATTATTATTAGTATATAATAAAAACATTTCAAAATAAATGTATCAATCCTAGGAAACATAGTACCCCATCCTAATATATCTCCATACTAGTAATACAATCAAAACCGTAGGGTCGTATTTGGAATTTGGATTTCCATCTGAGTCAAGGCTAGGGAGGAGATCCTTACCGATTCGAGACACTCTAGCAATGCCCCAGGATTGGTACTCTGTCCAACCCTTGGATAGCTGCAGGGCCGGTCCATACGTTAACGCTTAATGGATTGGCAATTCCTAAACACACGCTCCTCGGTCCTTTTGGACCTATAATACGGCCAGTGGCGACCGCATAAAACTGAGGCCTCGAAAAATCCAACAACCACAATGAATAAATGCCAGCGCTGGTAGGTCCCTGGCACCACTCTAGCTAGAAAGAAACGTGCGCACTCCCTGCGTTCCCTTCTCCCGTTTTAGACTCCGCCGGTGTGTGAGGCTCGTGAAGTCACGTCATACACAAAGCTATGCCTAAACAGGCTATGCTTTGATCATCCCACAAGGCCTGCTTTTCAACAAAGCCTTGATCACATGCATCTTGGCATGCCACATCGTCAATCCATACCATATCATTGATTTCTGCCAACATATAACCTCTGAGCTTGTACGTCTCAGAGAAGGGTGTAAAACACCAAACAGATATATGTTTAGCAGAGATCAATAGATACAGTGTAAAGGAATACCACGTCAGACATGCAATCCATTTACGCTTATGCTCTGGGTCTGAGCGAAAGCCAAATCCGTTCAATCAACATGTTCGGACGACGATCATAACCTCGAATTGGGAGCAAATCAATTCAAAGCCTCAATCGCTGTCTTCCTGAGGGGAAGATTGACGGTCTTCTTTAGTCGTCTTCTTCTTCAATTCTCATCGTTGTTTTGATTATTTGGAATGAGATTAACTCGGCCTTTCCAAATAATCTTCGTATATATATATATATATATATATATATATATATATATATATATATATTGAAAACTCTTCCTTATCGTTATTTCTAATTTATAACGATTATTTTCTATTTTATTTAATTAAAAATAACTAAATCTTAAATCCACGACGATTCAGGTAAATATCGATTCTGGTGCTATTTTCAATCAATTTTGATTTTCACATATCTCAAAATCTAACCGTTGGATTTTGACGTATTATATATCGTTGGAAAGATTTTTCCAAGACGGTCCTAGAGGTTTCAGTTTCAAGAAAATCCGACGGTTGGATCTTTTTGTATAGTCATTTAAAGATATAATTTTAAAACGCGAAATACCGCGCTCGATTCGTTTAATTTTAATTATAGTTATATATAAATATATAAACGTAACCCGTTTAACTCTTTATTCTTAAGTTTATTTTCCTTCTTTATCCTTTCATCCCTTCATTTACAGAGAAATGCAAATCATACTTGAATGATGAATTCTTCCTTTTTGATTCTTTTAATTTCTTTAACTTACGGTAAAATGTAAATTATATTTCATTGTCCAATTCCTTCTTTTAATTCCATCCTTACATGTAAAATGTAATTTATAATTCATCATTCTTAATTACATATAAAAATACAAATTTTATTTACAACGTGAATCCCACTTCTTGTTTACATAATAAAAATGTAATCTTTATTTACAAAGTAAATCCATACATTCATTTCATAGAAAAAATGAAATTTCATTCATGCGGGTTAAATCCATTCATAGTTTACATAATAATATGTAATTTATTTCATACGATGAAAATTCATTCATAAATTACATATAAAAATGTAATTTACTTCATGCGGACTAATTTCATTCATAAATTATAAAATAAAATGTAATTTATTTCATGCGATCTTAACTCATTCATAAAATGCATATACAAATGTATTTTATTTCATGCGATGTTAATTCATTCATAAAATACATATAAAAATGTAATTTATTTTATGAGGTCTTAATTCATTCATAAAATACATATAAAAATGTATTTTATTTTATGAGGGCTTCATTCATTCATAAATTACATAAATAAATGTAATTTATGTCGTGTGGTCTAATTTCATTTATAAATTACATAAATAAATGTAATTCATGTCATGCGGCCTAATTTCATTTATAAAATGCATATAAAAATGTATTTTATCTCATGCAGTCTAAATTTCTTTAAATTACATTATAAAATAACGTAACTTATCCTACGGTCAATTCTCTTTTTTATTCACATTATAAATAATGTCAATTCATCCTACGATATCATTCTTTTATCTTAACATTATAACTAATGTTAATTTCCTACAGTGTAAATCCCCTTTTTATTTACATTATAAATTAATGCAAAATTATCCTACGTTGTGAATACTATATAATTTACATTAAAAATAATGTAAAATGGACATACGGTGAAATTCATGTATATTTACATTAAGAAAAATGTAAATTTTACATACGGTGAAATTTCTATATATTTACATTAAGGAAAATGTAAATTCTCATTCTTGTCACATTTTCTTGAATTTGCATTCAACAAAATGTAAACTTCTATTCTCAAGTTACAACATAAAATCCATTCTTCTTTACAATGTAAAATTTACTCTTTAAACACAATGTAAAGTCCATTCTTTTTAGTACATTAAAATTAATGTAAATCTTCCCACGGTGAATTCTTTTTATGTATTAACATTAAAAATAATGTTGACAAATCCTACGGTTAAATTCACATATATTAACATTAAAAATAATGTTAACAAATTCTACGGTTAAATATTCTCTTTAATTTACATTAATAAATATGTGAGTTTTCATACGGTAAAAATTTCCTTTATTTACATAAATAAAAATGTAAACTCCTCCTACGGTGAATGTTCATATATATTAACAATAATAAAAATGTAAACTTTTCATACGGTGAAATTCTAACGTTAATTTACATAATAAAATGTAAAATTTATGTCATCTCCAAATTTCAATATTTTATTTACATAATAAGATGTAAATTTTATGTCATCGTAAATTCCAATATTCTAACATTAACAAATATGTTAAATTTGTCATACGATGAAATTTCTTATTTTTAACATTAACAAAAATGTTAAATTTGTTATACGATGAAATTTCTTATTTTAACATTAACCAAAATGTTAAATTTTCCTACATTTCAATTTTACATAATAAAATGTAAAATTTAACACAAGTCGCATTCTTATTTTACTTGCATCAAATAATATGTAAATTGAAATTTCTTTTTTAATATTAACATTAAAAATGTTAATTTATACATGCGATTAAATTACTTTTTAATATTAACATTAAAATGTTAATGCCATCATACGGTTAAATTACTTTTTATATATTAACATTAAAAATAAATAATGTAAATTTTCATACGTTGTAAATATTCTTATTATTACCATTAAATATAATGTTAATTTTATCATACGTTGAATTACTTATCATTAACATTAAAAATAATGTAAATTTTATCATACGTTGAATTACTTATCATTAACATTAAAAATAATGTAAATTTTATCATACGTTGAATTACTTTATCCACATAAATAAAATGTGAAATTCCCCTATGGTCAAAATTACTATTTAATCTACATGGAAAAAATAATGTAGATTTATACATGCGGTGAAACTCATATAAATTTACATAATAAAATGTAAATTTCATAACATCGCAAATTTCTTACTTTAATTTTACATAATTAAATTTCAACATGCGATGTAATTTCTCACACGATGTTATTTCTTATTAATATTAACATTAACAAAAATGTTAATTTACATCCTACGGTGAATTTTATAATATTAACATCAAAAATGTTAATTTACATGCGGTGAGTTTACTTCCTATTAACATCAAAATAAACGTTAATTTTTTTTTCTCTATTCCCATTTTACATAAAAAGAGAATGTAGATTTCATCACAAGTCACATAACAACATCCGGACACAACAACAGGATCAGATGCAATAACTAACATCGAAGTAAATTTCAAGATGGGATTTCACATAGCATATACAAAATCAACATAGCATGGTTAAATAAATAACACATAATTAATTAATTTTAATTACTTCTTAATTCAAATTTAAACCTTAAAATTTCAGATCTAATCTCATGTCGTTCTAATCAATTTAGATTCAACAACATACGGGGTGAATCGTTCAGATCCATGTTCTAAATATCATGTTTTTTTTTCTTCTTTTAAACTACGATCAACAATCATGCAAATAATAATTAAATTAAATTTAAAAAAAAATAAAATTCTCACAGTGTTTGGTCTAAGGAGATGCTTCAGGTTAGATTAGATTTGATGTTCGAATTCACTTGGTTTCGGATCTGGAACAATTCCAATGCAAATTCAAAGGAAAAATCAAAATCAGGCCTTTGACAACTGCTGCAGCAACGCTTAAAAGCGTGGGGAAATCTGAAATAGAATTTACCTTAGAACGTTCAAAACTTCAAATTCGATTTTCTGGAGTTGTAGGCGATGGTTTCACGAACCGTTTGTTGGAGGTTGTCCGGCTTGGAGAGGTCTACCTGCGCCGGAGAAGGGAGGAGGTGCGATCGTCGTGGTGGGGGCCGGTTTGCAGTAAACGGCGACGGCTTCTCTGCCTTGGTGGCGGACCTACGATGCACGAGAGGTGCTGGGACTTGTCGGAGATCGAAGAGCTCAGGAAGAGCTTCGAAATGAGTACTCACACGCTAAATTCCGTTAAGAAACGGAGGAGAAAACTGAGAATGAAGTTTTGAAGAGTGGTGGGTTCAAGTGGCGGCTGAAATGAGAAGAGGAAGGACGATGAACAGTGTTTTCGGAATATATAATATTATATTAGGTTATCCTAATCATTATTTAATAATTTAATTAGTCCGCTAAAGCTCGTTTTGGTCCGAACTCCGATTTAGGCCTGCTTACTTTCGTTCTTAAGGTTTTGAGGCCTTCTGAACGCAATGGAACATGTTACAGGACCCAATTCCGAAATTTATTATGAGTTTTGGAATAATTATATTATTTTATTAATATTTTAGTGTATACCGTACATGAAAATTCACCGAGGTCACAATTTAACTTCAAAAATTCTCGAAAAATATATTTAGCTATGTTTTGATGATGTGGACCTATGAAAATTAATTTCGTTCAATTCTGAGCCCGTATGAATTTTTAATGAATTTTTAAAGTCAAAAATTTGCCCGTTTACACTGAAAAATCAATTATAATTATATTTTAATTCTAAAAATTACCAAAAAATCATTTTTAGCTTTGTTTTGATGATACAAATCCAACAAAATTTATTTCGTTGAACTCTGAGACATTTTGAAAAATGGCTATTTTTCAGTCAATTAATTTTGACCAAAACTGACTAAATACTGTTTCTTTTGCCACGCTCACGTACTAGCTTGGAAAATTCTAAAATTTGAAACCTAGCACTAATTTAATATTCCGAATCCAACAAAAGTGGTTTCGTCAAAAGCGGACACTGTTTGAAAAATCACTATTTCGTATGGCTATATATTTTATATTAAAAATACATTTTTAAACAAATAATTTTCGAAACCCCAAATATATAAGTGTTTATACTTTTTAAATGCAGAAACGTCATTCCGGACTCAATGGAAGTGGTTTCGAGTCGAAATTCCTTTATATGCAAAAAGTAGCATTATTGACCTATGCAAATTACCTAGCGACCTTTCTAAAAATTGAATTGGCCATAACTTTTGATTTCCGCTATGAAATTTCGATTTTTCGGATTCGTTGGAAAGATATTTTTAAATAGATTCTAATATTTCTGGTTTCACTAAAATCCGTTAAATTTTGCGTCCTGTACGGTCAGTCAAAGTTCAAGTTTGACTTTTCAAATTACCGCGCTATTTCTAACTCTTTTTATAATTAAAATTAATTTATTCATTCTAACTTCGATTTGAACCAAATTTGTGATCATTATTATTTAAAATAGATTATTTAAAATAGTCAAAACCCATTAAAATCACTTTAAATAAAATTTTAAATTTACCCCAAAATTCAGGGTTGTTACATCACACCTCATTATGAGTCAAAAACGGGATAAGGACCCAAGGAATGCACGACGTTTCTTTCTAGCTATGGGTGATGTCAGTGACCTACCAGCCCTGACATTTATATTATTTTTACCTGTGTGGTTGTTGGAATGCGAGGTGCTTCGGATATAGGTCCTATAGGACCGGGAAACGTGTGTTCAGAAATAATTAATCCTCATAAGTGGGAGAGGACCGGCCTTGGAGGTTCCAAGGATCGTTGTGTGTGGCTTGATACATCTGCTAGAGTGTCTCGAACGGAGAGGAGCTTGCCCTTTACCTCGACTCATGACGGAAATCCAATTTCCAATACGTGACATTTCGGTTTTATTTGTAGAGCCTAGTATTGGCGACATAGTAGATGATAGCTATGCCGTCTATGATTGATACTTATGACGGAAATTGTTTTGACACTATACACTTATAGTAATATCAAAATAATCTGTTTTTAAATGTATCAAGCATTATTTGGCTATTATACGGTAAAACCCTATCCTCTGGCTTGTGTTGCAATGTGTTACGGGACCTGGGTCTTATAATAGCTTAATTTTTCTTTATTTAGCAATGCGCTGTTTGTTTCATGCACTGGTATTCTTGGGAGGAAACCCGTTTCGTGTTATACGGCGTGGTCCCTTGATTTACCTAACTTTAAAAATAAAGATTAATAACTGTTTTAGTTCTCACACTAGTCACATGACTGACCTGGAGTTTATTGTTTTAACCTAAACTCTGGGTGCCCTTATTTTCGACATGGGCAGCTAGTAGTTGGGTTTTGCAGATTTATATTCATAGGATCCTGATTTACAGCTGGAACGATACTCGGAAAGCTCTGTATCCGTGTATTTCTTTCAGTTGTGCTTTGTATTATTTTTCCGCTGCTATGTATTTAAATGTAATTTAAATCTCTGATATTTATCAAATGTGTAATATTTATTCATACTCTCTATATTCTTGTATTCTGATGGAATTGTTGTAATAAACAATGAAACGTTCTTCTGTTTGCGTTCTGATTGGTGTTGTTCTCAAAGCAATCTGTTCTTTCTTTATCGGGGAAGTTACGGGTTCTTACACTGGATTTGTTTTTTATCCTTTTTGTTGTAGAATGAACAAATGGAAACACGCAACTATATAAGCAACATCCATCTTTTTATTTTACCTGATTTTGAAGCTGTCGATCTAATTTGCCAAAGAACTAAAAATGAACAGATGAAACGGGAGGAAGTCGCGTATATAAAGAAGTTGAAGGGGACAAATGTACATAGGGTATCAAATTTGTGTAGGCTAAAGTCCACAACAAATCTTTAATTTTTATTTTAAAAAGATTTTGGATTTGATTTGTATTAAATTCGATTTGATATAAAGAGATTTTTTTATTCTTTTTAAATAGATATCGATTTGATTTACTATTCAATTTCGATCTTATCCATTATAAATATCTTGGGGTTCACAATTAAAAATCGTGAACCGCTATTTTAGCGTACCGACCGTCGTTCCAATGTAATAACGTTATTCTGAATTGAACAGTATATATATTCTGAAATTTAATTTGAACGTATGTTCCATATTAAATTAATATAATATAATTAAAATTCAGAACTAACCACTTTCTCGATAATAAATTATTATCGATTATATTCACATAGAATTTATATTTATTATCTGAATTGTTTTGACTTAGTTTAAATCCCGAATTGAATTATTTTTTGTATTACGATAATCATTTATATTCGAAATAAATCGTATTTCGATTATTTAATCGATAACTGAATATAAAAATTCATTTATATTATCATCTCAATATTTAAACGATATTAAATATTTAAAATAAACCATTCAAAAATCTGGGTCGTTACAATTAGTTTGATTAACAAATTCCTAATTATAATTAAATAAATTAATTACTTAACTAGGTCGATTATGGCTTCGTTCTACTCACTACGTGTATCAACCTGTCACCACACACTGACTTGATTCACCTTCCTGCATTGATTCATTTTCAAGTTAATCTATTATTAATTATAATAATTATTCCTAATTATAAATTTAATTACAAATTGCATGTTTTAAATTTTACTGTTCTAAAAATTTACGGTTGATCCCTTTTTTGCTTCTTTGTTGGTTCGGTTGTTCCCTAAATATGATTCCTGCATCGTTTCACCAATTTACTAATTTAGCTAATACCCTTTCTTAAGTATAATAATTAATACAAACTTTTAATAGGTAATTACGTAGTTTACTGTTTATAACAACCAAAAGGATTGGCCCGTTAACTTCTTCACTCATCATTCAAAGCTTTTCCTAACTCATACTCACGATCCAAAATATCATCACCGCACCTCGGACAGATGATCGGACGGTCTTCCAAGACCGCCGATAGCTCCGCCTAAATCCCTTTTATGCTCGCCCCAACTGCCTTGTGACTCGAGTCCCCCGTTTGTTCCAGAAAGTCCTTAAACCATAGCTGCTTCCAACACCGATTCCTGTCATCTTGCTCACCAAAAAGCCATTTCCACCGTTGATCGACAAGTTCTCGAGGAGATGAACATGTTTGTTGTTGGACAAGTTCCGATTTGAATTTTCGTTTGGAAAAAAATCGGTGAGAAATGAAGTGATTTGCTGGTCGTTTAATTTTCTAAGTGGTGGCCATAAAGGAATTTGACTACGTAGTATCAGGAAATAGGGTTTGACGAAATTGGTGTGTATTATATAGAGAATGGGATGAATTAATATTATTTTATTCTAGAGGTAATTAGGGAGAAGGACAAACTTTGCCGAAAAATTAGGCTAAAGGACACCAAGTTTTATTTTTATTCTGAAGGACAAACTTTAAACCAAAATTAAGCTGAAGGAAAATGCTAAATGCAATTAGCATTATATTTGGTTTTTTACACTACATGAAAATGCTAAATGTAATTAGCATTATTCAATTTTACACCGTAGAAGATGCTAATTATATTTAGCTTTGTCCTTCAGGCTAATTTTTTCCAAAGTTTGTCCTTCAGTCTAAAAATTAAACTTGACGTCCTTCAGACTAATTTTTTTTTCAAAGTTCGTCCTTATGTCTATTTTCCACTTTATTCTGAATGAAACTTAAGGATGAAGTATCGTGTTAAAATCCACACATATGATGTCCATTTGAGCCGAAACTCCTAATCCTAGCAAAAAAAATATTCTGGACTCAATGGGACAGGTTTCATCAAATTCCGAGGTCGTTTGCGAAAAGTCCATTATAAATCACAGGCTAAAAATCACATGTTTAAATTTTCCATGATCACAAAATAAATCCAATCAACGTAAAACTTTGAAATTCCACTAGACCTTTTCCTTACGGATCCAATGTAGTTTGTTTCATTAAAATCGAAGTTCACTTGACTAGCCGTTTATTCCTTTAAAGTTACCCCTATTTAAAATGGCTAAAATAATATAAATGATTAAGGCCTTTATCGTTGCCACGATTAAACGGTAAGTCCGATTGAAACGAAAATTGAAATCTTATAATAATTAATTAATACAAATCCAATGGCATAAGTTTTGTCGCATTCCAAGACTATTTTCCCGGTACGTTATTTTTATACGCCAAAAATGCTATTTTGGACACTAAGATACCCAAAGTCCAAAAATAACAAACTACCTGCCTACTCTGACTCTAAACGTCGATATGAACTCAACGGAACTGGTTTCGTAGCTTAATTCGATCGTCTTTTCAAGTTACACTCAAATACCCCTCTATTAATTTAATTACGCGCTATAGAAAATAACTGGGCGTTTACGACTGTCGTTGTCACATATGACATCGGTTTGTCATGAAATTTGGCACCATACAATAACTTAATGTTACGGATCCATTGAAATTAATTTTACTGAAAATTGAGCCTTTTTGCAAAATGGTCATTTTTAAGGCTTATATAATATAAATAAATATTATATAAATTCATAAATAATCAAATTAAATAATTATAAATTATCATTATCATAAATATCCAAATAAATTTGTCATATGGTTTCAAATATAAACCAGTATAGATTATACAACTCTACCATCAATTTCGAGTTAAAACCGTATCGAAATTATGTTAAAACCCTTTTTAAACGTTATATTTTAGTAACGATTTCCAAAGCGACTATTTGAAAATTTGAATTGGACATAACTAATAATCTATAACACGAAATCAAGATTTTTCTCTTTCATATGAAAACTATTATCAACAAGATTCAAACATTTCTTATTTCACAGAAATCTGACTTATATTGGATAATGTATATTTAATTGAAGTTCAAAATTCAAAATTACAAACTATCGCGCCATTTCGAGCTCATTTTAAATTAAATATAAATTTAATGTTCAAACTTCATTTCAAATAACGAATTCAATATTAAAATCCAATAATATTCCAAATATAATATATAAAGTAATAAAATAATTTAATTATTCGACTACCAAAAATACGGGACAATACAGAGAAGCTTACCGTTGCAGTGCCTATTCATAATTCATGAGTTGTTATTAGATTCAAACAAGTAAATTTAGAGCTCTCTAATTAATTATTTGATGATTTTTATATATAATGTTTTGACTTCACTTGGATCTCGTTTATAGGTAGCACCTTGTTTTCTATTTTTGAATTAAATAGTGAAGAGTTACGATCGGGTCAAATAAACTGTGTCAGACTATACACTGTTGTAGTCTTGTTGTAATATAGGCGTGATTGATTTATTACATGAGGGACAATTGTCTTGTAGAATAATGTTATTGACAAATCTTGCTTTAACTTTTGTTTCGTGCATGTTAATATAGTTTGCGCTTTACAAATGATGTTATTGGTTGTTGTTGCTAAATTTGGTTTGTTTTAAAACGTACACCCATACATAAGGGTTTGTGAACTATAGTTAAACCCATTGTATTTTGCTAGAAATGATAATCTTAAAACACATTATTTTGTTGTTGTTATATGTTTATGAGTTTTGATCCACTACGCTCCGAAGGAGGTCGCTCCTTAGAGCTACGCTCCTCCTTGCAGTCTTTCCAGTGTTTGCTAAGTAGGACAGGGAGAACTAATGAACTCATCTCTTCCAACTGGCTTGTTTTAAATCATGTAGTCATTAAACAAGTCGAGTTTTCTTCTCTGAACTATGGTTAAAATCATTGTATTCTTACGGAAACACATCGGTTCAGTGTTGACAAAAATTAGCAAATTAGTGAAATCTTGACATAGGCTTACGGAGCTGGTGAATTGTGTTGTAGTCGCTCTTGATTTCCACATAACAGAAAAAATATGTTGCATATTTTCTACAAAATAATAATTTCAGTTTTACCCTTACAAAATATATTTTTCACCAGTCTTTTTTTTTCATTTCGCTGCTGTACTTAGCCTGTGTCAACTCTTCGTTAGTCTATTGGTCATAGGTAATTCATCAATTTCTAAAGTTTACTTTGCTGTTCCAAATATTGCTTAAATATAGCATATTATGCTTGGATTATCTTGTTTGCATTGCCATATCTGTTAGTATAAAAGGATACTTTTATCACATTTTGTTATTTGGGTCTACATGGGTTCCTTTTTCTTTTAAACTGCAAATCCTTTTTTGTGCACCCATACGGTTGTTTTTGTGTCATATGTGCATGAGTGTGTTTATCGAAAGTCTGAGTAAGGTCCTCATAGCTTTAGCTAAAGAACTATAAAGTGTGCGCCAAATTCACAAATTGTCCTTTTAAATCAAGCTTAACTTTTATCACATATTGTGCTTATCTTTTTATATTGACGGTATGACCAGCTAGTGTTACATCCAATGACCAATCACTTTGTTTATTACTATAGTTGTTGCTGTTGTTATTTTGGCTGTTAATTTAAGACTATTGTCTACTGAAAAAATTATCTTCTGCAGAATACTTATTTTTTCTTATAGACTTTATATATCTTAATATGACTAAAAATTCTGACTGGTTCATGAATAATTTTCCCATTATGGAACATTCAACAATGTTGTTTAAGCAAAACAATCTTTCAACTGAATCCGTTGACTCTATTTCTTATTAGCTTGCTTTACACCACATGAAGCTTTTACAAATTTACTGTGCAGCGCTAAAATTTTGAAAATTATTAGTTTATAGAAGTCATTACGTTAAAATCAGTCAGTACCTTGGGTTTTCCATTAAGTTTTCAGAGAAGAAATGTATATTAGGTAAAATTTTACATGCAATTTTGGTTAAAAAGAAGTGATTTGTTACCTACGAGTCCTTTGTTTTCATATGTTGTGGTTTAAAGATGAATGTCCACCTGAACAAATTAATTTGTATGACTGAATTGAATGGTAGGTAAATGTATCTCAAGATCGAATTTTACCCCCACCTTGATTGTATATAACCATGTCAGTTGAAGTAATTGTCCCTTGTGACATTATTCATAAGAAAAAGAATACATTATTTATTATGCGGGATTGGAACTGGTCATTAAAAAAACAATGCTTAAATTCTTCAAATGAACTCAAATTCAAACGGAGACACTGCCAATTACAGCTGGTTTTACAAATGATTCATAATAAACTTGATATCATTTGTAAGGCTTTGGTTCATATGCGATCCTTGAAATATTTGTTTTTTAATCGAACTCATGATTGAAAGGCATTGGTAAGATTTCTTGTTAGCAAATAAATAATCAAAGAAACAAGCAAAAATAGTAGCACACACAAGATTTAACATAGAAAACCCTTTATGGGAAAAAACAACAGGAGAAAGGCAAACTTTATTAAATAATTTCTAGAGTTTTTTACAAGCTGCTTGCATACAAACAATAGCAATAAAACTATCTTCTACTTTCATGCAACCAAAGAAGGAGAGAAAGAGTAAAATAAGGATCTTCATATCCTTTAGATGAGGTGGCAGAAAA
Organism: Allium sativum; assembly: GCA_030737875.1. NCBI lineage: Eukaryota > Viridiplantae > Streptophyta > Magnoliopsida > Asparagales > Amaryllidaceae > Allium > Allium sativum. Next base: position 214,086,344 of record CM060916.1, on the reverse strand, counting down.
TATCTCAACGTGAGTGAAAAATAAGGATCTACATGATCCTTTAGATGAGTTGGCTGAAAATATCTCAACGTGAGAGTAAAATAAGGATCTTCATGATCCATTAGATGAAGTGGCTGAAAATATCTCAACATGAGAGTAAAATAAGGATCTATATGACCTTTTGATTTGCATCAGCTAGACAAGCTCAAACGAGAACTTCGGATCACAAATTAACAATCTCCACCTTGAGACAATTATCATCTTGAAGTAGAAAGATGAACTACAAAAAAAAACGAACTCCTTCAATAAATAAATATCTGCCTTGCTCCAATAGTCCCTAAAGGCTATATTGTAACACCAATCAAGCGTGAGAAAAGCTCATACTTAGTAATTGGAACTGGCTTTGTCATCATATCAATGGGGTTGTCATGAGTACTTATCTTGCAAACTTTAACACCACCTTTAGCAATAAAATCTCGGATGTAGTGATATCTAACATCAATATGTTTAGTTCTCTCATGAAATATTTGATCCTTTGTAAGACATATAACACTCTGACTATCAGAAAATATAGTAATGCAAGATGTATCTCCACAAAGCTCAAAGTATAAACCTCTCAACAAAGTAGCTTCTTTACATGCTTCAAAAATAGCCATATACTCGGCCTTAATAGTAGATAACGCTACGGTTGTCTACAAGGCTGCTTTCCAACTCACAGCACAACCACAATGGTGAAAACATAACCTGTTAATGTTCTCCTTTTATCCAAATCGCCAGTGAAGTCAGAATTCACATAACCAACAAGTTCATATTTGGATTTACCAAACTACAAACAAGCATTTTCAGTCCCATGAAGATATCTGAAAATCCATTGAACTTCTTTCCAATGCTCTCTTCCAGGATTGGCCATGAATCTACTGACAACACTCAAAGCATGTGATAAATCAGGACGCGAACAAACCATGGCATACATAAGTGAACCGACTGCACTAGAATAAGGAACTCTAGACATGTACTCAATATCCTCATCTGATTGTGGACACATGGCTGATGACAATTTGAAATGTGCAACAATAGGAATACTTACAGGCTTGACATCAAGTAAATTAAAACGGCGAAGCACTTTTCTAACATACCCACTCTGACTTAGGTATAATTTTCCAGAAGTTCTATCTCTTGATATCTCCATGCCAAGAATCTTCTTAGCATCCCCTAAATCTTTCATTTCAAATTCTCTACTCAACTGCCCTTTCAAAATTCAATTTCTGCCTTGTCTTTTGAAGCAATCAACATATCATCGACATAAAGTAGCAAATAAATGGCTGAATGAGTAGTAATTTTCAAGTAGACACAACTATATAATTGGACCTTTTAAAACCTTGAGATAGCATAAAAGTGTCAAATCTTTTATACCACTGCCTAGGTGACTGTTTCAATCCGTAAAAAGATTTCTTTAATTTACAAACAAGATTTTCTTTTTCAGGCATGATAAACCCCTCATATTGATGCATATAAATATCCGCTTCTAATTCTCTATGTAAGAATGCAGTTTTTACATCTAGCTGTTGAAGCTCAAAATCATTCCTAGCAACAATATTGAGTAAAATATGAATTGAGTTGTGTTTCACAACAGGGGAAAAAACTTCATTATAGTCAATACCTGGAATCGGACTGTAACTTTTTGCAACTAATCTTGCTTTGTACCTTGTCTCATCGTTTGGAGAAACACCTTCTTTTGTCTTGAAAACCCATTTGCAATGAATAGGCTTCTTCTCTTTAGGCAACTTGATTAAGTCCCAAGTGTCATTTCTTTCAAGTGACTTCATCTCATCATGCATAGCAGCCATCCACTTATCAGAATCACTAGAAATAACAGGCTCTGAATATGAAGAATGATCGGCAATACCTTTTATTTCTTCTGCTACAACACACGCATAAGCAACAACATTTGCTTCCTCAATAAACCTCCTTACTAGTTTTGGATACCTTCTAGGTCTACTTGTTACAATAGATTGCTGCCGTGGTTGCATAACTGCTCGAGGATCCTTAACAATGGGTGCTTCATCATGTCCCTCAATTTCTGCGTTTGATATAACATCTGAATCAATAATATGCTCCAATTAGACAGTTGATTTCTGCTCACTCTCAATAAGATCATCAGTAGATGGAATATCATGTAGCATAGCAAATTCATAAAACACAACATTTCTGCTAATTACAATCTTACTTGTTTCAGTATTCCATAATTTATAGCCTTTAACACCAGACTTATAACCAAGAAAAATTCCCTCAACAACTCTTGGCTCTAGCTTTCCATTATCAACATGAGCATAAGCAATGCATCCAAAAACTCTTAATTCATAATAATTTTCTGGAGAACCAGACCATACCTCAATCGAAGTTTTCTTGCCAATAGCAACAGAGGGAGAGAGGTTGATGAGATAACAGGCTGTGGAAGCAGCTTTAGCCCAAAAACGCCTATCCAAACCTGTGTTTGACAACATGCAGGGAGCCTTAGAAATGATAGTCCCGTTCATACGCTCGACAACCCCGTTTTGCTGAGGAGTGTGAGGTATGGTTTAGTGCCTAACAATGCCTTCAGCCTTGCAAAATGAATTAAATTCATTTGAACAAAATTCCATCCCATTATCAGTTCGAAGCTTCTTTACCTTCCTTTCAGATTGCTTTTCAACCATAGTATTCCAATCTTTGAAAGCTGAAAAAGCTTCAAATTTATGCTTCAAAAAATAATTCCAAACTCTCCTCGAATAATCATCAATAATTGTTGTCATGTAACAAGTACCTCCCATGGATGCTTTACTAGACGGTCCCCATAAATCCGAATGCACATAATCTAGAATGCCTTATGTTGTATGAACTGAAGTGTTGAACTTCACTCTCTTATGCTTGCCAAAAATGCAATGCTCATAGAACTTCAGCTTGCCTGCGTTGTACCCGTCAAGAAGTCCTCTCTTGTTCAACTCTGACAGACCTAATTCACTCATATGCCCAAGACGCATATGCCAAAGATTAGCAGTATCGCAATCAGAAATATTATTTAAGATAACAAGGGCAACATTACCTGAAACAGTAGTGCCTTGAAGATAATAAAGGACATTTGTTTGCCTAAGATTACCCTTTATTACAATCTTACTGTTTGTATTATTTAAGAGAACCATTTGAAGATAACGCATATGCCTAAGATTAGCAGTATCACAATCAGAAATATTATTTAAGAGAACCATTTGTGACTTTCAGGATACCACCTCCACATGAATATTTGTACCCTTTGTCATCAAGAGCACTTAATGAAATCAGACTTCTCTTCATGTTGGGAATGAACCGAACATCTGTTAAAGTTTTGATTGCGCCATCAAACATCTTGATCTGAATAGAACCAATTCTTGCTACTTTACATGTCGAATAATCACCCGTCAAAACTGAGCCAACATCATTTGTGGGTTCTAAGTTTGTAAACCAATCTCTATTAGGAAACATATGGAAAGTGCAAGTAGTGTCAAGTATCCATTCATCCTTAATCTCAGCACATCCAGCAAACACGGTACAACAAGCACCTCATTGTCAGAACTATCATTACGACCACAATTGGCATTAACTTCATCTTCTTTGTTGTCCTTTGGTTTGTATGTGCCATTTCTCTTTTCTTTGTTCTGCAGCTTAAAACATTCGGATATTTCATGTCCATCCCTCTTACAATATTTGCAAGACTTGTATTTGCCTTTAGATTTTGATCGACCTTTATAGGCATTTGAACCTTTACCTCGAGATCCATTATTTGAACTTTTCTCCTTTGTCCTGCTACGAACGGACAAGCTTTCGGCTTGAGAGCTTGATCCATTTGGAGATACCAGTTGTTTCATTTTCTCCTTGGCGTGCAAGGCTTCATAAACATCATTTAGAGTGACAATATCATGACTATATAATATGGTATCTCTGAAATTTGAGTAAGAGCTGGGCAAAGAACACAACAGGATTAAACCCATATCTTCATCATCATATTTGACTTCCATTGCAGCCAAGTCAGAAACAATCTCTTTAAAACCAGAAATATGGTCTAGCAAATTACCTTCCTCTTGCAATTTGTGCAGGAACAACTTTTGTTTGAGATGCATCTTACTTGTGAGTTCCTTGGTCATGCAAATCGACTTCAGTTTCAGCCAAAAGGAAGCAGTTGTCTTCTAGTTCAAAACTTCTTGCAAAATATTATTGTGTAGATGAAGCTGAATTTGAGACAAAGCCTTCCGATCCCTTCTCTTCTCATCATCGGTCCATATTTCAAATCTCTTGTTCCCGAATCCATCTAATGTATTATCATAATCAGCTTGAGCGAGCAACGCCCGCAACTTCACTTTCCATAATGAGAATCGAGTGTTCCGATCCAATAGTGGAAGATCATACTTTAACGACGCCATGCTGAACAAACCCGTGATGGCAAAATGAACCAGCGCTCTGGTATCACTTGTTAGCAAATAAATGATCAAAGAAACAAGCAAAAATAGTAGCACACACAAGATTTAATGTGGAAAACCCTTTACGGGAAAAAACCACCGAAGAAACGCAAACTTTATTAATTAATTTCTGGAGTTTTTTACAAGCTGCTTGCATACAAACAATAGAAATAAAATTGTCGTCTACTTTCATGCAGACAAAGAAGGAGAGAAAGAGTAAAATAAGTATCTTTATAATCCTTTAGATGAGGTGGCTAAAATATGTCAATGTGAGAGTAAAATAAGGATCTACATGATCCTTTAGATGAGGTGGCTGAAAATATCTCAATGTGAGAGTAAAATAAGGATCTACATGATCCTTTAGATGAGGTGGCTGAAAATATCTCAACATGAGAGTAAAATAAGGATATACATGATCCTTTAGATGAGGTGGCTGAAAATATCTCAACTTGAGAGTAAAATAAGGATCTACATGATCCTTTTGATTTGCATCAGCTGGACAAGTTCAAATGAGAACTTCAGATCACAAATTAACACTTTTGTTATACAGGATTGCAACATATGCTTATTTTAGCAATTACGTGCTTAGTTTGGAGTTCCCATTAAGCAGAATGTCACAGCATAACCCATGCATGTCGCCTGATGAATCATACTAGCAGCCCATGGCAACATAATCACCAAGATGGTTGAAAAGAGAGACTTTGGAGAGATTATAGACCTATAGCATCCTAAGGAATCATGATACATTATCATTTTTCAAAGACTATCAAAATGTATTACCAATTTTCTGCTGATACTGAAAGACCAGATATGGGAAGGTTAATATAAAATTATAGACCTGACATATGAAATAATATATAATCACAAATTAAAAGCAAAAGAACTGTCGGATTCGTTTGAAAAATTGACTGAGATATAATTAGTACTGTTGTTTTGTATGCACGCTGGCATTAACATAATCATAAAATACACAATTCATAAAGAGTTGGATGAAATTTTTCTGAATTAAATCAAGTCACCTATTTCCAGACTTGACCATCTATGGTTGACTTGAAAGCGGTGGAGCTCGCGTTTGGATTTTAGGACGAGGTATCGCGTCTAGATTTCGGCCATCAGAGATGATGGTGAGAGTATGGATGGGTCGAGCATGGAGACTGGAGTTTGCGGGTGAGGTAGGCATGAAGAATGAAGGTGGAAACATTACAAGAAAAGGAGTTATCTACAATTGCAACTCACAGCGTTTTGGTCTCCTTGCTGTAGAAATCAAGCAGGAGTACATTGGTTTTATCTTAAAACGTTGAGATAAGTTTAAGCGGGAATGAATTTTCACTTCCCTCCACTATTACTAAAATCGACCGCGAATTCTTCATATTTTCCCTAAAATTTTAAATTCTCAATTACAAATTTTCAGTCGTCATCCGCCTGGTCTCCGTCTCACTCTCGAATCTCCAGCACTTCGCACTGTTGCTCGTTGTCTCTCGGTTGTCATAAAGGAAGGCAATCAGTTCCAATGGAGGAATTTCCATTCCAGTGGAGGTTGGACCCATAGATCCCGTCCAGTCTTTGTTGTCCTTAAGTCGCTGTAAGCGTTGCCTTGATTAATTTATCTTTTTCATTGATTAGCCGATGTTCAGTTTTTTCTAACATCTGGTATACCTGCTGAAAATGTTGACTATGTTATGAGCACTTTATAAGTTGTTGTGTCTCATTTAGTATCACTGTTTTATTTTAGTAGTTCTGTTAGTTTGATTGTACTCAACAATAGACTATTACTTCAAATTTTAGAAATTTTCTTGCTTATGTAGTAGACGATGATGGATAAAAATTGGGTGAATCTACACAGGTAACTACATAATTCTCAAGATAAATGTAGTTTGAAAATCATATCCTATATTTTGACGAAAGCTAAAAGATAAATTTTTTTCAAAGAACTAGTAGTGAGTATAAGCAAGGAGCTCGGAAGTTTGTGGATACCGCTATGAAAAATTCTAGAAATGTAGAAAAAATACTATGTACTTGCACAAAGTGTCGAAATCTTAGTCATCAATATGAGAAGGTGGCAGTGGAGCATCTGATTATAAAAGGAATGGATCGTGTATATAAGACAAGTAGGTGGTATTGTCACGTGAGCACATAAATATAAGCACAGATGTTAAGTCCGATGACATACATGATTTATTTGAAGCTATCGATTATGAAAATAAATATTTCATCAATTATACTTTTTTCGATGATGATAAAGATGAAGATAGCGCACAAAAACAAGAGGATGATTTGTTAAGGAACTTCGAAGAAGCAAAAGCCCTGTTGTATCCTGATTGTATCGATCAAACAAAATTATCTGCCATCCTCGCCTTGTATAATCTTAAATGTGAGATTGGTTTGTCTGATGCCGGCTTCGATAAACTTCTAAATGTGCAACAATTGTTGTTGCCAAAAAAATAATGTACTTCTGAAAACATTATATGAGGTAAAAAAATTCTCAAAATATTCGATATGGGTTTTGAAAAAATTCATGCTTGTCAAAATGATTATTGCCTTTTTAGAAGAGAGTACAAAGATTTGGAAAGTTGTCCTAAATGTGGTGTGTCAAGATGGAAGAAGAATGAACGTACCAACGAAATTACGCATTGCATTCCGATTAAAGTTTTGAGATATTTTCCAATCATTCCTAGATTTAGAAGAATGTTTAGATCTCAAAATACGACAGAAGATTTAAGATGGCATTTTAGTAATAAAAGCAATGATGGGAAAATGCGCCATCCTGTGGATTCAATAACATGGAATGTAGTAGATGAGAAATGGGAATCGTTTGCAGCTGATCCACGCAATATTAGACTTGGTCTTGCTACCGATGGTGTTAATCCTTTTATGACAATAAGTTCCAAATATAGTTGTTGGCCTGTGATGCTTGTGACATACAACCTCTAGCCAATGTTATGCATGAAAAAAGAAAATATCATCTTAACATTTTTGATTCCTGGTCCAAAGCAATCAGGAAATGATATTGATGTATATTTGGAGCCATTAATTGAAGACTTGCAATATTTGTGGAGTAATGGAGTTCAAACTTATGATGCCTTTAGTAGATCGCTTTTTAACATGAGAGCAATTTTACTGTGGACGATAAATAACTTTCCAACGTATGGAAATCTTGCTGGATGTTGTGTGAAAGGTAAAAATGGTTGTCCATTATGCAGTATCAATACTCACCATCGATGGTTGAAACGTAGTCGGAAGAGCGGTTTTAGGGTCATAGGAGATTTTTATCCCCTTCAGATTCATTGAGAAATAAAAAAACCTGGTTTGATAATACAGTAGAAAATGGTCGTAGTCCTAGAGTTTTGACTGGAAGAAACATCTCTGCTATTTTGAAAAACTTTTCGAATAATTTTGGGAAAGAAATAAAAAATGTAAATAGTAATAATAGCAAGAATGGGAAGGGTAAGAAGAAACAAATTAAGTAGGAGAGCAGGAAGAGAAAAAATAATTAAAAAAAATAAATAGAGGTGAAGATGGTGATCTTGTGAATATAGAGCTATCAAGGTGGAAAAAACGATCAATCTTCTTTGATTTACCATATTGGGAGGTTAGTTTTTTATTTTTCATTGATCAATAATATAGTTCTTTAATAATGAAATTTAACATTGTTGATTTTTATATGAACTGCCAATGCATCATAATTTAGACGTAATGCATGTAGAAAAAAATGTTAGTGAAAGCATAATAAGCACGATGCTGCATGATAACAAATCGAAAGATGGAATTAATTGTAGAAAAGATTTAAAAGAGTGGGGAATTCGACATGGCCTCTATGCACAATCTCGTGGAACCAAAACATATCTTCCACCTGCTCCATATACATTGTCCAAATCTAAAAAAAAAAAATTTGCAAAAGACTGTATGATTTTAAGGGACCTAATGGGTATTGCTCGAATTTCAAGAGCTCTATATCGTTGAAGGATTGTAAAATTAGTGGTTTGAAGTCACATGGCTATCATGTCCTAATGCAACAGTTGTTGTCGGTTGCAACAAGAGGATTGTTACCGAAGAAGCCAAGGGAAGCGATAATTCGTTTATGTTTGTTCTTTCATAAATTATGCCAACGTGTTCTTGATAGGGAAAAACTACATCATCTTGATGATGAGATTATTCTAGTTTTATGTGAACTTGAAAGATGTTTTCCACCTTCGTTCTTTGATATAATGATACACTTGATGGTTCATCTTGGAAAAGAAGCTAGATTATGTGGACCGGTCCATTTTCGTTGGATGTACCCATTTGAAAGATACATGAAGACACTAAAACATTATGTAAGAAACACTGCACGGCCTGAGGGGTGTATTGCAGAATCTTATCTGGTAGAGGAGTGCATGAAATATTCTAAAGACTTCTTAAAGAAATCATGAAAAATAGAAGAGAAGGATGTCCGAAATGAAGATTATGAAAATGATGTCATACTTGAAGGACGACCAACTTCATCTTGCAAAATAATTATACTGTCCAAGAATGAGAAACAAGCTGCTCATTTGGCTGTGCTAATGAATATGGCTATAGTGGAACCATTTGTAGAGTAAGTGACTAGTGCATTTGTTCTATTGTTCAATTATTTTTATAGTACAACTTCTCTGTTTTTTTCCTTTTACAATAGTTTACATCTTCAGGAGTTGCAACACTCAAACAAGCGCATAGAAAAAAATGTGACCTTACTTTGGAAAAACCACACGAATAACTTTGCCGATTGGATTAAGAAGAAGATGAGTTGAATTTTAAAATATATTCTCATTAATTTTGAAAAGCTTCGTTATTGAGATCTAACATAAATAATATTTTCATTTACAGATACCTTATGATGTGAACGATCACGGCACAATGTTAAAATGGATTGCCTATGGTCCAAGGAGTAGTGTATTGTCTTGTACAGGTTATATCATCAATGGAGAATCTTTTCATACAAAAGATATTGAGAGAAAAACTCAAAATAGTGGAGTCACTTATGATGCAACCACCATTTGCAGGGCTAGCGCAAAAGATATTTTCCAAGTGGTTGACATGATTACTTATTATGGGATGTTGATCGATATATTTTTGTTATACTATCATGCCTTTTATGTTCCCATCTTTAAGTGTCATTGGACAAATTTTGGAAACAGTGCGAAGGTAGAAGATGGATTTACCCTTGTCAATTTACAACAAAATCAAGCTTCATTTTCAAAAGATCCGTATATCCTTGCATCTCAAGCAAAACAAATTTTCTATTCAAGGGAAGATGATGATTCTAATTGGTATGTTGTGATGAGGGCACCGTCAAGAACTTTTCATGAAATAGATACAGATGACTCATTTGAGGAATTTAGCATGGATGTCGGAAATCTTGAGGAAACCGATATGGAGATTGATGATGCTGCCGAGGATCTTGGCTATATTAGGGAAGATTGCGAAGGAATACTTGAGTAATATATCACTAGCTATGTTAGGGAATTCCATTTTGTGGGATTGCATTCAGGTATATTTTGTGATTTTTATCTTGGTATGTCTATTTAACTCAATATTTTACGCCAAATAAAAAATCCAGACGTCTGGATTTAATATCAGACGTCTGCATATCTATTCTGTTTTAATATTATAGGCCCATAAAAATATAAGACGTCTGGATAAAATACTCAGACGTCTGAGTACTTCTTCAGGATTAATATTTTAGGCTCACAAAAAAATCCAGACATCTGGATAAAATATCAGACATCTGTATTCTTCTGCAGATAATTTTTTTGAGTCAGAGAACACTTTCAGACGTCTGGATAAAATATCCAGACGTCTGAAATCATCTTTAGACATTTTACATTAGGCTGTAGAGAAATCCAGACGTCTGGTTATAATTTCAAATGTCTGATTGATATTCAGATTGCTTTTTTTGTACTCTCAGACGTCTGGAAAAATAGCCAGACGTCTGAAACACCTGTTTCACCTGTGCATGTCTTCCTTGTTGTCGAACTATAGCCGTACATAATTAAAGTTCCATATCTACAATATTTTCTGTAACGACACGGATTTCGCCCGGACCTGATCGATCGCTAAACCGACCAAGACCGTTCGAATCCCGCATACGCTAACTCTGGGTATACAACACATCAAAACAAATAACAGAAGACTTTTATAAACATCATAATAATGTTACATCATAGTACAGAATATCAGAGTACATTGAAAATAATACACAGCGGAAGATAAATTTACATAAATGTAATACAATGCACAATGGAAATATAAACTACATAGCGGAAGACTGTAAATGCCTGGACATGGCTTAAAGCTTCAATCCAGAATCCTGCTCAATATATATGCAAAATAAAACTACTCGACTGCCCGTGTGGAAAATGGGGGCACCCGAGTTTGCAAGGGAAAAGCAAAGTACAGGTCAGTCATGGGACTGGTGTGAGAAACTCTAAACAGTTATAATCTTATATAAATCATATGGCATATCACGGGACCACGCTGCTAACGCGGAACGGGTTTACCCCCATGAATGCCAGTGTATAAACAACACTCAATATAGATATATGGATCTACTATGCATCAATCAACATGCAATATCCCAATCTACCCACTTAGATTAATCACTACAATTAGATTTTCCAAATCCAATTCAATTTACAGAAATTATTCCTTTGGATTTTATTCCCGATTTCTTATTTCAAATCATTTGAAATACATATCTAACTTTCTATATCAAAGTAGATTTCACTTCGGGATCTCAAATCAAATCGTCTGGAAATATGAATTCCACAACATTACAATGCATACAAACAAGTATGCAACCAAATATCGTGCTCCCCATCGACAAGGCAAAGGGTACACACTTCGCAACTCGATATATAAATGTGCACCTACCCCACATAGGAGCAGGCTACACCGACGATGCACCTACCCCACACAGGAGCATGCTACACCGACCTCTCACCCATACTTTTAGTCTCAGGGTTACCCGAATCTTTAGCCACATACTAAATCATTTCATATCCCGAAGTAGGGAAAATCAGTTCACAACATAATAATCACAAGTACTTTCAAAATATAGTACTTCACATCAGTAATTCACACATATGATCAGTCACTATTAATCACATAACCTTTGAGCTCGTACATCTCAAAGAAGGGTGTTAAGCAAGAGAATAAATTCTTCGACATCAAACAGATACATCATTAATAGCAACTAATAAAATATGTGATGAACTACAATGTAAAACCATAATACATTTCCAAATCATTTCGAAATCATCGGGTTTTAGCCCTCAAAATTCTTTCTGTTTTATAAAACATTTTTATAAAACATTCCCTGTCCAAAATCGGGAATACATTCTTTTCACTTAAGAAAGATATCATTTCACAATCATTCATTAAATTTGAAATGAACACAACATCGCTAAACACTTTATCGTCAAATCGTGAAGTGTTTCACAAGGTGTTAACACACAGATATTTCTACCCAACCCAATGCTAAATGTAAAAGCATATTTTGCTCATAAACTGGTCGAGCACAATCCAAACAATCAATCAATCCAATTTGACATTAAATATAAGGTTTTGAATAGAGATAGTGTCGACTTATATTCAACATCAAATCCTGAAACCAACAGATATCATATCGGGAATAACGATATCGATATCTTCCAAATTCCCATCACAATATCTGTATAATCACGAAATCCAATATCGAAAATATCCAAAGATAATTTCAATTCAAATCCAATCCAATTTATTTATTTATAACCATCGGATTATTTTTCTAGTTAATAACCAGTTCGTTTTGATAAAAGCATATTTTTATCTTTTCAAATATGGAATTTTTCATCCCAATTCTTCCCAAATCATTTCTTATGATTTTACACAAATTATTACTATTTTTAATAATTTTATCAGGGCCCGTACAGTCGATTTCCACCAACGGCCATCGAACTACACTTACAACGACCTTTTCCAAATTTGATTTGGACATAATTCCAAATCCAACTGTTATATTTCAAATTTCTCATATTCGTTAGAGAGCTCTTTTCGATACGAACCCAATGGTTCCGGTTTCAGGAGAATCCGATGGTCGGATCTCCCGTAATGTCCATTCGAAGTCAATGGTCGAAATTCGCGAACTGCCGCAGCGCGGCGCATTCTATTCAGGCCATTATATTATATATATAATATATATAATATATATTTCGTCGATTTACTTTTAAAACATATTTTATAAATTGTTTTAAATTCGTTTTCAAAATGATTTCAACTTCCTATTCAATTTCTAATCAAAATTGAATATTTCATATACACGACAATTTTATACAGTGTACATATATGTTAAAAATTATATTTTTAACAATCAAATCATTTTCACATTTCATATATATATATCGTTTTCATTTCATATATATATATATATATTATTTCCACCTTTCATATATATAATATTTTCACTTTTTAATATATACGATATTTTCACTTTTCAATATATACGATATTTTCACTTTCAATATATATACAATATTTTTACTTTCAATATGCATAAGATATTTTCACTTTCTATATATATGATATTTTCACTTTCAATATATACACGATATTTTCACTTTCAATATACATACGATATTTTCACTTTCAATATATATGATATTTTCGCTTTTCATTATATACGATGTTTTCACTTTTCATATATACAATGTTTTCACTTTTCATTCACTTCGTATATGTATATTTCATTCACACTGTATATATTTCTCATTTCAATATATACATTATTCTCGTCTTATATATATATTTTTATCTCATATATATGTCATTCACATTATATGTATATTATTTTCATTTCAAATAAATATTGTTTCCATTTCATATATATTTACCATTCGCATTTCATATATATACATTCACATTTCAATTTATTTCATTTCACACCACGATCAATTTCACATAGAATACAATCAAACAAGTCGTCAATGGTCTGTGGACGATGGGGAGCAGTTCATATTTGCAGTTACACTATAAATAACTGTACAAGAAAAACTATAGTGAGAGAATTCTCACATTGGATTTCACCCCGTTAGTCTTTAATTCTGATTTCAATACTGTTCGGATTTGAATTTGCTTCAAATTCTAATTTGTCTCGTTTCTGCTCTAGCGAGTTTCATATTGAAGAGTTCGTCGCTGCGAATCCAACGCAACTGACCGTTCGTCATTCCGACCTCGTATGAAGAAGTTATGATCAATAACGCGTCAATTACATAATTTTATAATTAATTTAATAATTATTTTCCTAACTCACCCTCTAATCACGTTGGAACTAATCTGGGCCATCGGTTATTGCTTCTTCCCCGATTGCCTGTAACGCACGAACCCAACCCTTAGCTTCATCTCCCTCAAATCGCACCCCCCTAGACTGATTTTTCTGATGATTGAAAGTGCCACACCATTGCTGTCGACTCCACCTCCCTACGCCCAGACCACCATCGAGCTCGCCATCCCCAAGTGGCCAGAAAACCCCCACAAACGAGACGAGTTTGAGGAAAGAGGTCGAACACAATACCAAAAAAGGGTGGATCAAAACCGTATAGAATCGAAGCCGCTAAAAATCTCTACAATTTTCTTTTTTGAATTGGGTTTTAATCCAGTTCGGATTAGAAGAAATTAATCGCCAAAAATCGTTTCGTTCTGGCCTTTGATTATGAATTGGCGGCGGCGCTGTTAACAAGGGTAGGGTTAGGGCTTTGTTGTCATATATATATATATATATATTATATTATATTATTTAATTCAATTTAATTTTTTAAAAGTAAATTTCATATTCGAACTCCAAATCAAACCCAACGACTGTCGCCCCTAGCTAAATACCCCCATTCCGAACAATTTGGGATATGTTTCGTAAGCCAATTCGACCATTTCGTACAATTTTCGCTGAATTAAAAACATAAATCATTATATATTTAATTTGAACGCACATTTCAAATTACCACGGCCACATACAGACTCTAAAAATTCCAGAAAAATTATTTCTAGCTTCGTATTGACGATACGGTCTTAACAAAACTAATTTCGTCAAATTCTGAGACCGTTTGAAAAATATCCATTTTCTGGTCGTTCACAATTGACTGAAACTGTCAAAACACGTTTAACTTTGCCACGCTCACATATTGATTCAAAAAATTATGAATTTTGGAACCTAGCAAAATTTGACATCACGGATCCAACAAAAGTGGTTTCGTCAAAATCCGAGGTCGTTTGCAAAATGGTTATTTTCAAGGCCTTTATATTTATTAGAATATATATAAATTCCACAGCGACTTTTCTGAATTTTAAACTGGACATATCTTTCAACTTCTAATGTGAAATCTCAGTTTCCTACATCCGTTAGAAAGATATCGTCAAACAGATTTAGATATTTCTGGTTTCGTCCAATTCCGACTTAAAACGAATTCTGTATATTCATTTGAAATTCAAAATCGAAATTTCAAACTACCGCGCCATTTTCAATTCCTTTTATAATTATAAATAAATATTTATATTCTAATGATGATCTATATAATATATACGTTCGAATTCTATTCAAAATAAATTTATCGTCGATATTATTTAAAATAATTCATTTTAAATAATCAAAATTCACTTATATTGCCAAAATAAAATTTTTAAACTGGCTCAGAATTTCCGGGTTATTACAATCTCCCCCACTTAAAACTTTTCGTCCCCGAAAAGGAACGAAGCCGAAAGTTGTTTAACTAACCAACTCAACTTTCGCTATTTCCATTACGACTTAAGTTTTTCAACTTTTCAGTTTCTAAAAACTTTTCAAATTTTTCAAAAATTTGGCTAACACCCTAAATTTTTGAAAAATTTCGCCATAACCTCCCCTGCACTGGGGACTTCGGGATATTTCATATAGCCGCCCATGGCCTTCATCAATCCAGAAGAAAAAGAAAAAGCCAATCGGCTCATAAAATCATCCAAACCCAAAGAAATACAATAAAATGTACCTATTTGTCGAGCAAACAATTTTATTCCTCTGCTCTAACCTCCTTGCAATGACCTATTCAATGGATACACATGTATATGCATGTATATGCATGCAATTCCAAACAATTTCAATTCAGTTCAACATTTGTTCAATTTGGCTAAATGGTTCAACATTTAATTAAATCAAACAATAATCAAACAGCACAACCATAAATCAATTTGTGAATTAGCTTTTCAAATATATAATTTTATGTATACTCAAAATCCTATTTTTAAAACCAGATTATATATATAATCACAAATTCGTTATTTATAAACTTATAACTCTCAACTCATTCTAGGGCGTTACTAACCCCATCTCTAACGAGTCACTCATTCTAGAATGCTACTGATTCTATCTCTAATGAGGATTCTTAAATAGGATATTACTAATCCTACCTATGATGAGTCTTTTGTTCAGTTCTAACGAGTTGTACCCCAAAGATTTGAGTTAACCAAAGCTCTGATACCAGTTGTAACGACACGGATTTCACCCGGACCCGATCGATCGCTAAACCGACCAAGACCATTCGAATCCCGCATACGCTAACTCTGGGTATACAACACATCAGAACAAATGACAGAAGACTATTATAAACATCATAATAATATTACATCAGAGTACAGAATATCAGAGTATATCGAAAATAATACACAGCGGAAGATAAATTTACATAAATGTAATACAATGCACAGCGTAAATATAAACTACACAGCGGAAGACTGTAAATGCCTGGACACGGCTCAAAGCTTCAATCCAGAATCATGCTCAATATATCTGCAAAATAAAACACTCGATTGCCCATGTGGAAAATAGGGGCACCCGAGTTTGCAAGGGAAAAGCAAACTACAGGTCAGTCATGGGACTGGTGTGAGAAACTCTAAACAGTTATAATCTTATATAAATCATATGGCATATCACGGGACCACGCCGCTAACGCGGAACGGGTTTACCCCCATGAATGCTAGTGTATAAACAACAATCAATATAGATATATGGATCTACTATGCATCAATCAACATGCAATATCCCAATCTACCCACTTAGATTAATCACTACACTTAGATTTTCCAAATCCAATTCAATTTACAGAAATTATTCCTTTGGATTTTATTCCCGATTTCTTACTTCAAATTATTTGAAATACATATCTAACTTTCTATATCAAAGTAGATTTCACTTCGGGATCTCAAATCAAATCGTCTGGAAATATGAATTCCACAACATAACAATGCATACAAACAAGTATGCAACTAAATATCGTGCTCCCCATCGACAAGGCAACAGGTATGCACCTCGCAACTCGATATATAAATGTGCATCTACCCCACATAGGAGCAGGCTACATCAACAATGCACCTACCCCCACACAGGAGCAGGCTACACTGACCTCTCACCCATACTTTTAGTCTCAGGGTTACCCGAATCTTTAGCCACGTACTAAATCATTTCATATCCCGAAGTAGGGAAAATCAGTTCACAACATAATAATCACAAGTACTTTCAAAATATAGTACTTCACATCAGTAATTCACACATATGATCAGTCACTATTAATCACATAACCTTTGAGCTCGTACATCTCAAAGAAGGGTGTTAAGCAAGAGAATAAATTCTCCGACATCAAACAGATACATCATTAATAGCAACTAATAAAATATGTGATGAACTACAATGTAAAACCATAATACATTTCCAAATCATTTCGAAATCATCGGGTTTTAGCCCTCAAAATTCTTTCTGTTTTATAAAACATTTTTATAAAACATTCCCTGTCCAAAATCGGGAATACATTCTTTTCACTTAAGAAAGATATCATTTCTCAATCATTCATTAAATTTGAAATGAACACAACATCGCTAAACACCTTATCGTCAAATCGTGAAGTGTTTCACAAGGTGTTAACACACAGATATTTCTACCCAACCCAATGCTAAATGTAAAAGCATATTTTGCTCATAAACTGGTCGAGCACAATCCAAACAATCAATCAATCCAATTTGACATTAAATATAAGGTTTTGAATAGAGATAGTATCGACTTATATTCAACATCAAATCCTGAAACCAACAGATATCATATCGGGAATAACGATATCGATATCTTCCAAATTCCCATCACAATATCTGTATAATCACGAAATCCAATATCGAAAATATCCAAAGATAATTTCAATTTAAAACCAATCCAATTTATTTATTTATAACCATTGGATTATTTTTCTAGTTAATAACCAGTTCGTTTCGATAAAAATATATTTTTATCTTTCAAATATGGAATTTTTCATCCCAATTCTTCCTAAATCATTTCTTATGATTTTACACAAATTATTACTATTTTTAATAATTTTATCAAGGCCCGTACAGTCGATTTCCACCAACGGCCATCGAACTGCACTTACAACGACCTTTTCCAAATTTGATTTGGACATAATTCCAAATCCAACCGTTAGATTTCAAATTTCTCATATTCGTTAGAAAGCTTTTTTAGATACGAACCCAATGGTTCCGGTTTCAGGAGAATCCGACGGTCGGATCTCCTGTAATGTCCATTCGAAGTCAATGGTCGAAATTCGCGAACTGCCGCAACGCGGCGCATTCTATTCAGGCCATTATATTATATATATAATATATATATATAATATATATTTCGTCGATTTCCTTTTAAAACATATTTTATAAATCATTTTAAATTCGTTTTCAAAATGATTTCAACTTCCTATTCAATTTCTAATCAAAATTGAATATTCCATATACACGACAATTTTATACAGTGTATATATATGTTAAATTATATTTTTAACAATCAAATCATTTTCACATTTCATATATATATCGTTTTCATTTCATATATATCGTTTTCATTTCATATATATATATATATTATTTCCACCTTTCATATATATAATATTTTCACTTTTCAATATATACGATATTTTCACTTTTCAATATATACGATATTTTCACTTTCAATATATATACAATACTTTCACTTTCAATATACATACAACATTTTCACTTTCAATATATATGATATTTTCACTTTCAATATATATACGATATTTTCACTTTCAATATGCATACAATATTTTCACTTTCAATATATATGATATTTTCACTTTTCATTATATACGATGTTTTTCCTTTTCATATATACAATGTTTTCACTTTTCATTCACTTCGTATGTGTATATTTCATTCACACAGTATATATTTCTCATTTCAATATATATATTATTCTCGTCTCATATATATATTTTTATCTCATATATATGTCATTCACACTATATGTATATTATTTTCATTTCAAATAAATATTATTTCCATTTCATATATATTTACCATTCGCATTTCATATATATACATTCACATTTCAATTTATTTAAATTTATTTCATTTCACACCACGATCAATTTTCACACAGAATACAATCAAACAAGTCGTCCATTGTCTGTGGACGACGGGGAGCAGTTCATATTTGCAGTTACACTATAAATAACTGTACAAGAAAAACTATAGTGAGAGAATTCTCACATTGGATTTCACCCCATCAGTCTTTAATTCTGATTTCAATACTGTTCGGATTTGAATTTGCATCAAATTCTAATTTGTGTCGTTTCTTCTCTAGCGAGTTTCATATTGAAGAGTTCGTCGCTGCGAATCCAACGCAACTGACCGTTCGTTATTCCGAACTCGTATGAAGAAGTTATGATCAATAACGCGCCAATTACATAATTTTATAATTAATTTAATAATTATTTTCCTAACTCACCCTCTAATCACGTTGGAAATAATCTGGGCCATCGGTTATTGCTTCTTCCCCGACTGCCTGTAATGCACGAACCCAACCCTCAGCTTCATCTCCCTCAAATCGCAACCACCTAGACTGATTTTTCTGATGATCCGAAAATGCCATGCCATTGCTATCGAGTCCACCTCCCTACGCCCAGACCGCCATCGATCTTGCCATCCCCAAGTGGCCAGAAAACCCCCATAAACGAGACGAGTTTGAGGACAGAGATCAAACACAATACCAAACAAGGGTTGATCAAAACCGTATAGAATCGAAGCCGCTAAAAATCTCTATAATTTTCTTTTTTGAATTGGGTTTTAATCCAATTCGGATTGGAAGAAATTAATCACCAAAAATCGCTTCGTTCTGGCCTTTGATTATGAATTGGTGGCAGCGCTGTTAACAAGGGTAGGGTTAGGGCTTTGATCATATGTATATGTATATTATTATATTATTTAATTCAATTTAATCTTTTAAAAGTAAATTTCATATTCGAACTCCAAATCAAACCCAATGACTGTCGCCCCTAGCTAAATACCCCCATTCCGAACACAATGGGATATGTTTCGTAAGCCAATTCGACCATTTCGTATAGTTTTTGCTGAATTTAAAACATCATTATATATTTAATTTGAACGCACATTTCAAATCATCACGGCCACATACAGACTCTAAACATTCCAAAAAAATTATTTCTAGCTTCGTATTGACGATACGGTCCTAACAAAACTAATTTCGTCAAATTTTGAGACCGTTTGAAAAATGGCCATTTTCTAGTCGTTCACAATTGATTGAAACTGTCAAAACACGTTTAACTTTTCCACGCTCACATATTGATTCAAAAAAAATTTGAATTTTGGAACCTAGCAATAATTTGACATCATGGATCCAACAAAAGTGGTTTCGTCAAAATCCGAGGTCGTTTGCAAAATGGCTATTTTCAAGGCCTTTATATATATTAAAATATATATAAACTCCACAGCAACTTTTCTGAATTTTAAACTGGACATATCTTTCAACTTCTAATGTGAAATCTCAGTTTCCTACATCCCTTAGAAAGATATCGTCAAACAGATTTAGATATTTCTGGTTTCGTCCAATTCCGACTTAAAACGAATTCTGTATATTCATTTGAAATTTGAAATCGAAATTTCAAACTACCGCACCATTTTCAATTCCTTTTATAATTATAAATAAATATTTATATTCTAATGACGATCTATAACGTTCGAATTCTATTCAAAATAAATTTCTCGTCGATATTATTTAAAATAA
The DNA here is from genome assembly GCA_030737875.1 of Allium sativum. NCBI lineage: Eukaryota > Viridiplantae > Streptophyta > Magnoliopsida > Asparagales > Amaryllidaceae > Allium > Allium sativum. The sequence goes on along the minus strand of CM060916.1, from coordinate 214,065,800 downwards.
TTCATTTTAAATAATCAAAATTCACTAAAATTGCCAAAATAAAAATTTTAAACTGGCTCAGAATTTCCGGGTTATTACATTTTCCATCCACAATAACATAGCCGAAGTACATAACAATAGCATATGCGAATTACATAACAATAACATACCCAAATATCGTAACGAACATAACAACAACGTGTCCGAGGTGCATATCGAACATAACATATCCAAGCCGAAGGTTTTTACGTACTTAATTTCTGGTTAAGAATTTACTTGGTGATCCACTAGGTGGATGCATCTTGGCTCGCGGACCTATTCGGGATTTCGTGCTTATTAACTTTATTCAAGTGACAAATGCTGCTTCACTTAACGTAATGAAAATTGCAGCTCCTTGCAGTTCAGCAATTTATTTTGAAGCAACCTTTACTATATTTGAAGCAATCTGTGTAGTGCAAGTAATATATATTTGTGTTGCTGTACATGGGAAATGTTTTCATGGGGTTATCTGTTTTTCCATTGCAGCAAACGAAAAAGAGATAACCTCAGGAAAACACTTCCCTACAGCAGCACAAATGTATATTGCCTACATTACACAATTTGCTTCAAAGATAGTACAAGTTGCTTCAAAGTAAATTATTGAACTACAAGTAGTTGCAAATTTCATTGCGTTAAATCAATCAACATTTGTCTCATGAATAAAGCTATTAATGCATGAAAGCCCGAATAGGTCTGTGAGCTAAGATGCATTGCCTAGTGGATCACCGAGTAAATTCTTCAGCTTGGTCACACTTCATCTGCTTTATAGTCTGTAATCAGTTAAGATACACAACTAAATATGGATAACTTGAACTTTAATCACAAGTTTAATTTTAAACATACACTTACACACTTTATACAACAGATTTAGGCAAACTTACTAGTACGAGGCAGTTGACAATAAGAGGACGCCATTAAAGTTAATTTCAGAGGAAAATTTTAATTTTTGGCCATTAAAGTTAATTTTAGGAGGCAACTGAAGTTTATACCCAAACGAGGCCTAAAGCAGCAATTTATATCTGTTATAATTTCTCAGAAGAGGGCTAAATGCAAAATTTTCTTTTTTTTCAATTACAGGCTAGATTTATGTTGAATGAGGAATGGAAAAAGGTCCCCATAAACTCTTTGTTGAGTAATGACTACATAAATAATTCAAGTTGTCATATAAACCCAAAGGTAAAATAAAGATTGAGTACATGCAGCAGTTTCATACTTCACTTTTCGCAAAACCAAAAGATGAATCCAGAGATATAATAAATTAAAGCTGGACACTGTTGCATGTACAGGCTTGACACTGCTGCATGTACACATGGTTTCTATGTTGTGGTATGCTCAAAAGGTGAATCAATGAATCATGGCTATATGCCAAAACATAAAAAGTTGGACCCTGTTCATAAAAGATGACTCAATATGTGTATATACACGTATCTCTTCATCTAAACTTATCAAAATGTGTTGTTCATAAAAGGTAAATCAATGAATACATATCCAAACGTCTGAATAATTCTTCATGTTTGATTTAGGGTTATTTTCAACCCGAGGAAGTTTTCAGACGTCTGGGAATAGTGTCAGACGTCTGTGTTGAATGATTTTTAAACCAGTGTATATTTTCAGACGTCTGCTAATTTTTTCAGACATCTGATTTTAGTTGTCCTATTTTTATTTTAACCCTGTCAATTTTCAGACTTCTTGTTTATTGATTCAGACGTATAGTTTTTAATTTTTTATGAGACGTCCCCTTAATTTGCATAATTGCATCACGATCACCACCAATTAATAATCACTTGCATTATTGTGTACTTAATTCTTTATGCACTCATTAGCTCTATGATTTAATTTATAAAAACATGCATATACCTTGATACTGTTTTATTATTATAATCACTTATGTTTTGTATAAAACATATTTAAACTATTTTAAATATTGCATGACAGACCACTAGTTTCAAGTCAAACATTAAATGCAAGTTGATTGAAGATCCAAATGCACCTTTACGGAGACCTACATCTGAGTTTGAGTTTATTGAAGATGCAATTGGTTCTACTATAGCTTGGCCTTCTGCAAATGTCGCCTCAGAATCGTTTTCAAGTAAGAATGACTTATACTTCTATTTACTTACCGTCAGTATGAATGATGGAAATACTCCTTATTATGATTCTTTTGGTAAACTTTTACTTCAAGCATGATTTCCCTTTTCACCTCTTAAAACTGAATTAATATTTAAATTTCGTTTAGGTAGATAAAACCGGAAAAAATAGAAGATACGGTGACCTAGATGTGCTCTAACATTTTGATCTTATACAATTTTTCTTTCTTGCAATTTGGTCAAACTAAGCCGTATGCATATTTGTTGACACAAGAAATGTTGTGCGGTTTCTCAATGTCATACATATACAACAAAAGTAGTTAGTATTTTCTTGTTGCCAAATAAGGTGTTGATGTTTGATGCATGACGGAAATTCAACTTTGCAGCACACAAGCTTGGACTTTGAATGATTTATATTTTTCTTTTTTGTTAGTAAGCATCTTTTGTAAAAACAAGTTAGATGGGAACATCGATTTCAAAATGTTATGTCCAACTATTGTATATGCGGCATATGGAATTATTATAACTTATGTGATATAGTTTTATAATTCTAATTCTTTTGTGTTGTTTGAATTTCATGATGATTTTGATATGCATTGTGTAAAAATGATAAATGCTGATAGATGTAGCTCAACAACTCTACAGAAACGTTGTGATATGAAGGTAGTTACAGCTTTTCTAGCCAGAAATAATCGCTGTAATGTAAGTTGGAAAACGCTGTGTTATTTGGATGGGCATAACATTTCTTGACGTTATAAAACGCTATTATATATGTTGAAAATGCTATAATATGTGGACGATGACAATGGTTATAGCCGTTTTAAAACGTTGTTATATATTCATAACAACGCTGTGGTATGAAGACAATAACAACGTTTCTGCCCCATATAAAATGTTGTTATATATGTGATGAAGGAGGAATAGTTTGTGTTAGCTATGCAAACACAATAGCACAAAACGCTGTATAAACATAATGACAGCACTACTAAAATGCTGTACAAAACGTAACAACAACATCAACTAAAACGCTGTAGTATCTCCTTTTTCTACAGTGTTTTCAAAGTATTGTGGTAGTCCCCCTGACCTATAACAACGTGTCGTTAGACAGCGTTCTTCGAAACGCTGTAAAATTATATAACAGCATTTTTTCAACGTTGTCAATGAACATATTTCTTGTAGTGAAAGTGGCGTATCGACATCATGTTCAGTTTGGGTTCGGTTAATTTGATTTTGGAAATGGCTAATTCTATTTATACACCAAAAATTGCTAAACATCTTTTTTTTACTAATAATCGGAATAGGTTTGGTGTCACACTTTTTTGGTATACACCTGAACTGACGATAATGCCCTTTACTTAATTATTCTTCACAATTAAAAGGAAGGAACAATGAATGTCATTTAACTACCTTAACATTTCCTAGAATTGTTACATTTACGTTCAAAATCCATACTCAACATAAATTTATTCATTTGGCATTCAATGTTCATTGGAATAGCAAGCAATAAAAATGAAGATATTACATCATCATTAATTACCTAGCCAATAAAAATTGTTATTATTTTGGAGAAAATGCGAAAGTATTCAAATTATTTCAACTTTACAACTTGCATATTCACACCCTTAATTCTCATATTTATGCGGACCACAATATTCAAATTTTCCACTGAACGTTTCATTGCTTATTTTATTTGTTATAGATATGAAATTGATTGTCTTCTTATTTATTATCATTTTTATATTTAATGTTAATTGAGATATTGCAAATTTTTCTTAACATTTTTCATTGAATGTTTCACTGCTTATTTTATTAGCCATAAATATAAAACCTAGATTATTGATACTATTCATTTTTATCAGTTAATTTATGAAGGAAATAAATTATTACACTTTAAGATTCACTCACTAATTCAATCAAACTCTTTCATCTTTCATCTCTTCTATGGTTGGTCTAAAACTTTTTATATTAACATTACCAATATTCTTCACTGTCACCTATTACCCTCTAATTAAAAATATTTTTAAAAAAAATTGCGTTTATAAATAAGTGTTGTAACGTTTATAAATAGGCAATTAATATAATTAGATTGTCCTTTAAATATTCAACAACAATTTGAATAGGCATTCAAATTTGAATAACGACATTTATTATTGCACATTACAATATAAATTAGCAATTTGTAAATAGTAGAACGTGCTACTGGGACATTTAAATATCCCATATTGCATTCTAGAACGTACTACAGCGATATTTAGATATCTACTCATTCATTCATGTTATCTCATTCATATCTTCTCACACTTCTTCTATTTACCTCCCTTCTGTTATTGATCTCCACATTTGCTTGAAAATGACCCGTCTTCTCCTTTACTAGCTTCGCCTATAAGGTAGATATTGTGATGCATTTTTTATATTGTAGTTATGGATCTCTCAACCAAAAACGTATAGATTCTTCTTATTCAATTTTTTTTTGATTTTACCAGTCCATTTGAATAAAGACTCTTTATGCAAAACATGCAGGGCTCTAGATATTTAGATCAAGGCGTTGGTTCCCTTTGCTTTTGATTGAATTTTTTTGTTTGAGTTGTTAGTTTGACGCCTTTTGAAATAAAAAATATCAATTAACAGTAAATTTTCAGTTGTTTTCTGTTATTTTTTCCATTCTTCTCTTTACTTTTTTTTTACTTTTTTTCATTTGTTTTATTTACTAAATTTACTAAAAAAATCATTTGAATTTATTTATATTGTTTACTATTTTTTCATTACGATGTGACAATTTATTGATCATGGAAAATTAGTACAAATCATTTTTCCTTTCATATGTAAGATACAATGTTTGATGAATAACAATCTACGCGCGAAGTGCATATCATGGTGTAACATCCCATATTTTTTGTAGTCGAATATTTAATATATTTTATAATATCATTTTAGAATTTTAAATGGATTTATAATATATAATTCGTTTATTAAACGATATATGGACGTATAATTTATATATAATTATAAAACGAGCTCGAAATGTTGTGGTAGTTCGTAATTTACGATTTGAACTCCAATTGAATATACATAATGCATTTTAGGTCGGAATTATGTGAAATAAGAATCATTCGGATAGATTTGATTATAATTTTCTAATAAAAGAGAAAAATGGAGATTTCAGCTTATAGATTGTTAGTTATGTCCAATTCAAATTTTTGAATAGTCGCTATGAAATTCGTTAATAAACGATAATGATTTATTTTATAAATATAATCGTTTTTTATAAATTTGAATATCTTTTAACATGGAATTTGTAAAATGTTGAGTTTAAAATATATATAAGTTTATGTTGAAGCTGTATGATATTTTATTTGGAGGCATATGATGATAATAATTTATTATTATTTAATTTGAATTGTTATGAATTTTATTATGTTTTTATCAGTATTATGTAGGCCTTAAAAATGGTTTAATTTTAAAACGACCTCTGTTTTCGACGAAACGAGTTTTATTAGAAAATGTAAAATTAATCATTGCTAGATTTCCAGTTTGGAGCCAATCATAGATGTTTTATCGGTGCATGCAATTTAAGGGTGAACTGATAATTTAAAATAACGTTCTTGTGCACACAAAGTCGGTTTTCGACGAAATTAATTTCATTGGGACCAGAAAATTGAGACGTAACAGTGTGTCGATTTTATTGCATTTGGAATTGATGTATGGTGATACGAATTTGACGATTAGTGGTAGAAATTGGATACCATATTAATATGAATAAAATACAAAAGCTTAAACGTTAAGAAAAATAATTACATAAAACGTATAAATCCAAATAAATTTACACTGACCTTACTATTTGCTTCACCTAGGAAACACAGCCTAAAGACTAAACGCTGCATGACTAAAAGTCTAAGCTAATTTGTATTTACAAACCACTACATATGTTTTCACCATTATGAGGTAAACTCAAACAAGATCTGAAATGAAAACACATAGCTCATGCTATCTACCCTATTCGTTTAACCCCAAGTTAGCCGTAGCCCGCCTATTTTCCATACCGCTTTCTTTTGTCAACTCACAAAAAAAAAGAGGAGCATGGCGGTGTTTATTCAATAGATATTTAAAGCAATAACGCTACACTGTTGCCTTGCCTATCCCTAAAATATACAACAGCTATATATGTTCTTTTTACAGCTAAACGATGTTACTTCATACATAAGGAATTATAAAAACATATACATAGCTTGCCCCTGTTCGAAATGAAAACACACTAGCCTATTCTCTTTCGTTCTGTACAATAGCCTAATACACAGTGCAAAACCCAATATGGAAATATAACAACACATGCACAGCTGCCTATTCCCGTTCACTATGCCTATTTTCTCGAATCAGAATTTGCATGGAGGTCCACGGCTACCCTATTCTTCCTGAAACTCTACGCATGTGCTACCACTGAAATAAGTTTCCTGGCCTCATCTAGTTTAAATACGCAGCTAAACTTTTCTTTTATTAATACACGTACACACAAATAGAAAGTGTTGCGCATGCCTCTCCTATAGTCTGTGTTGTATTTTCATCATCATCGGACTCGAAATGAAAACTGAATGCGCACCTATTCTACCGTTGCTGGCCTATTAAAGCTAAAGCGTGGGCGCCAAGTTTCTGCATATATAAATACACTTCACTACTTCATAGTTTCTTCATTTGGAATTTCATACAGAACGAGTTTTAATGGTTAAAAAAATGAAAAGAGAAAATAAGGTAGAACGAAGGATTGGGGAAGCAATGGAGAAGGCTTGCGAGATGTCAGTAGGAAGAGGGATGCTTGCCAGTTCAATTGCAACAGGACGTCGAGGTAGGCCGGGGTCAACTACTGGAGAAGTACAGCGGCATCGGAGGTGAGGGGAAGCAAACCAGTGATGCTGACAGGGGGCCCTGATCGTTGGAGTATGGCAAGATGGACTGGGAAGGCGGTTTGGTTTCATTTACGTGGAGGTGTATGTCTGTTTGTACAGTTTGCATGGGGATCAGTTTCTTGAAAACATGGGTTCAGTGTTAACGTGGATATGAAGTGGGGGAAAGGAGAGATGATGAACAGTAGTCGAGGATTTAAATATGCCTGTTAATACATATGAATGTTCTAATATGTTTCTTTTGAGCCTAATTACATTTTAATTCTGCAAAATCGTAAATAATATATGCACGTGAACAGGGAGTCCTATTTTGTGCCTAATCCACTTATTCTATATCTTACTTTAACCAAACCGCATAATATAACACGTAATGTATTAAACCAGGCCTAATCTGAAACACCCCACCTCCGTTAGGGTCACTCTCAAAGGGAATGCCCTAATTTTGGTGGAGGTTTATAAGTATAAGTCACAGATATACAAGACAGATATAAGAACACATATTTGTAAACAGCGGAAAATCAACAAACTTTTATTTCATAAAAGCAAATACGTGTTACAACAACATCATCATAATTGTCTTACATCTTTTCCAAAAACATAACATAACACTTCCATAATCTGTCTTGATTACATTATTTAAAGAAGCATAAATAAAACATAGATAAACTGCAAAGGCCCCATAGAGTTTGTCCAAAGCCATAGTTTCAAACGAAAAGGGTCCAAGCAATACATTTCTCTTCTTCAAGCTGGATGTTAAGGCTGGTCAAGCTGCAGTGTTTCCTCCCTGTGGACCTGGGGGGGGGGGAAACGGAAGAAAAGAAGACGAAAGAAAAGTAGAGTCAGACATAAAGCCTGAGTAAGTCTAGTACTATTTTGTCTATGAATAAACAACTGGGTATGATAAGTATAAACAAGAAGTGGGCAAGCACTATAAACTTGGTTAAGTTGTCTAGGGTCGAATATACTGTCGTACCCCATGTAAATCTCTGAACCCATATAGACTAGTTTCCAAGTGGCACCCCATAAATCAGGGTGATGTGATCCATTCTACGATGATCGGCTCCTACTCGCATAGTTACATGTGTCTTACGGCCCCCGATGTTGTAGTTACCTATGCTGGTCCCACCATGGGGTGTATCAAGTCCCATGGCAGCGGCCCGACACAACCTTAGAATGCACAGGTATGCTACTGGTGCCCAGTGCTTTATTTTTCTGCGCCGGAGTGTGTGCACGCCCGCACCCCGTTAGAACCTACACTGCTACACCACCGCCGTCGATTTGACCTCTTACAATCAGCCCAGTAATCGTGCCCCACCCTGCCTAGTTTCAGGGTTTCCTGATACACCTTCTAGGGTTACTGCTGAAAAGGGTCCCCCGTTACTAGGTTTTCTATCTCTAGCCAACATGCTAAGTTGGTTAAGTGTTTTCTAACCTAACCCCACCAGTCCGTTCAGTTTAGCATGTTCCATTCTGATTAAGTCTTTAGTTCACTTAATCCTAACAATCCTGACTCAGCCTTAATTGTCTTATTAAGGCCCTGACCTCTCACATTAGACAGGTATTGTTGTGGCTGCCTGTTGCCGGTTGGTTCCGGGCAGTCTTACGCCACAACTCAGTCTAACCTCGGGTCCTTATTGGGCTCCATGTTTAACCTCCCACATTGGATAGGTATTGTTGTGACTACTGGACAGCCGGGCGGTTCCGGGCAGGTTTACATCACAACTCAATCCAACCTCGGGTTAAACACATCGTATTTTCTACATTTACATATTTTGTCTTTCTTCTTTATTTATATGTAAATATTTGCGGCCCATTATTAAGTTAATGGTGTAAAGGTTACACCAATCATGGGCCCAACCCATACTTGAATTTGGGCCCTTCTATTTTATGTTTTCATTCATTAGTCAATTTAGCCCAACGTTATTTACCCCCGTTTAACACGTTTGTTTATATGTTGGGCTTAACCTTTTTAAGCCCAACTTAGCCATGCGAAAGAGGGGAGGCTTAAAGCGTGATTACATACACAAAAAGGGGAAGGTGAGCGCATGAACTTGCAATACGACGTTGGAAATACAAAATAGAAACTGGTGTACTTGCATAGTGGTAACATATACTTTGGTCATAAAGCATAGGTGACATGAATCAAACCATGTAAACTTGTAGTTAAGATAAGAATCTAAATTAGGTGTCACATAGTCTTAACTACAACATAGACCTATGTTCTTATTTAGGCATAATGTCAAACATAAGCATGGCACAAATATTTCAAACATAAGCATGGCATAATGTCAAACATAAGCATGGCATAAGTACTTGTTCACATAACCATGACATAAATATTTCTAACATGAAATCATGATTTTTACTTTAGTCATGCAAACTTGCAAAAAGGGATTTTGAACCTAACCTAGCTATGTACCACATATGTCATCATATAATTCTTGTTGACAATTTCAATTATGCAAATTATCAATCATAGCCTAGCCATATTCATAAGTTTACAAATAGGTGTTCTAAAAGCATGGCTTAATACATGATGCAAAATTCTCAACATAATTTCATATGGATTATAATAACCCAAACTTATTCCAATTTACTCACAAAAATGATTTTTGTATAAAAATACATATTATGACGGCATAGTAGCAAAGCCCCAAACTTGCATGAATTTCAATCAACTACATACATGTAGCTTCAACATGGATTACATAATTTGCGAATATTCCAAACGTATACTTGCATAGAACTACCGCATGTAGTTCTTTATAATGAATAACATAATTCAAGAATATCCAAACGTATACAATATTTCAAATCAATAATAATCATAGTAGCGCACAAATTATGCATTATTTATCACCACAATCAAGTATACAAACCAACACAGTTATTTGTTCATACCAAAGTAATACTCTACTTACAATGGTGTGGCGAATTAGGGATAAGAAGATGCGGTTTGATTTGATTGAGTTGCTTTATGCCTTAGAATTTGCCTCCTAATCCTCTCTCCAATTTGGTGGCTACCCCTAGTCGTTCCTCAGCAACATGGCGGCTTTGTTCTTATTTTTGAATGAATAGATTAGGGTTTAGTCTAGGGTTGTTTTTATAGAGGTAATGAACTGATTAGGACCGTTGATGTTGCTTGGTTAGATCGTAGCCTTTCATCCTAAGGAGAGACCAATTAGAGCTTGCCACCTAGCCCTAATGACAAAGCAGACCACAGAAAATCGGCCAAACACAGACCTGGCCAGCCAGGTCGAGCTGGGCTCGACCAGGTCGATACCCCTATCGACAGGGCCGTCGACAGCCCTGTCGACATGGGTAGCCCAGGTCGACAGCCCAGTCGACTTGGGTGGCCTAGGCGGGTGTTTATCCGCCCTGGCCCATTGGGCCCCATTTCGGAATTTTTTAATTGTTTTATTCTGTTTGAATTTTAAACTTAATTTAAAAACTTCCGAAGGCTATATCTTCTTCATACGGACTCCGTTTTTCGAAAACTCGGACTCTATTTCGCGTATTTTTCCGAGACGAACGCAATGGCGTATCCCGTTTCCCTTAGTTCTTTGATTTTAATTTGATTATACTTTAATTTATGAATTTCACAGTTATAGAATTCTCGGGGTGTTACATTCTCCCCCACTTAAAAGGATTTCGTCCCCGAAATCTTCAAGTTAGGAGGAATGTATATCCTAACATCCAATCATCCATCTACTCAACCATCAAACACGAGCATCCATTGTCCTTAAAAGACTTCTAATGCTTCATGATCATATGCGACGTGCGTGTGTACATGTACTTATCTAATGCAAAATCAGGCGGTCTACTGATTCAGTTGACCTCCTTAATGCGAATTATGTAAGTGCCATGAATCCATTATGTATGCAAATTTTCCTATTCTTGATTCTACATGAGTGCACAATCATTCATTACAAATGCAACATCCATATGACAACACATTAAAGTTCAACCATATACGAATGCAAACATATATGCATATGCAATATGAAGTGACTGAGCCGATCTAAACCTAGATTGTGTGTGTATATGCAACCACGAGCAACCACTAGCAATCACTTGCAACCACTTGCAACCATCATCCATAACATGTTTCAATTACATGTTTCCATCCAAAGGGTTTCTACCCAAAAGATAAGATCGAGGAAATATACCTAAAAAGATAGATAAAACGCAACTTAAGGAAAAGGAAAGATCAAGGATGTACCCTCGAACAGAAAAGGGTAGGCTGTACGGATTCTAGCTTCAGTTTCCCAAGTCGCGTCTCCCTCGGCGTCGCTCCACTGAACTTTGACGAGCTTGACTTCGCGGTTGCGTAGCTTCTTCACTTCCGTTCCTAAGATGCGGGTTGGAACTCTTCTTATGGTTGCAGCGCGTTCCACTTCGGCCTCTTCGAGGATATTTGGCTCTACCACTTCAGCAGACTCATGTAGACATTTTCGGAGATGTGAAACGTGAAAAACGTTGTGGACTCCAGCCAACTTCTCGGGTAGCTCTAATCTATAGGCCATTTTCCCAATCTTCTCGATGATAGGGAATGGCCCTACGAACCTTGGTGCTAGCTTTCCTGTGGTTCCAAAACGAACAACGTTCCTTAGCGGTGATACCTTGAGAAAAACTCTGTCTCCAACCTCGAATTCAAGGTCGGTTCTTCTCTTGTCGGCGTAGGACTTTTGTCTGTCTTGGGCCGTCTTCATCCTTCTTCGTATTAAGTCTACTTTCTCTGAAGTCTCTCGGATCATATCCGGTCCAAGTATGAGCTTATCAGTAGACTCCCACCAACAAGTGGGCGATCGGCACGGTCTTCCATACAAAGCTTCGAAGGGCGCCATTCCGATGGTCGCTTGATAGCTGTTGTTGTAGGCAAATTCCACCAAAGGAAGGTGGTCTTCCCATGTCCCTCCGAAGTCAAGGACGCATAGTCTTAGAAGGTCTTCCAAAACTCTGTTCACTCTCTCTGTTTGGCCGTCGGTTTGGGGATGATAGGCTGTGCTCAAGCATAACTGCGTTCCTACTGCTTCTTGCAGACTCCGCCAAAATTCACTGGTGAAGATGGGGTCTCGATCGCTAACAATGCTAGACGGTATTCCATGGAGTCGAACGATTTCCTTGAGGTAAAGTGATGCTAGGGATGAGGCAGTTCTTTTACTTTTGACAGGTAAAAAGTGGGCGCTTTTAGTAAGCCTATCCACTATTACCCAAATGCTAGTGTTGCCTCTCCTAGACCTAGGCAGCCCATCGATGAAGTCCATTGAGATGCTATCCCACTTCCACTGCGGGACCTCCAGAGGATGTAGCAGTCCGCCAGGCTTTTTCTGTTCCGCCTTAACCTGTTGGCACACCATACACTTAGAAACGAACTCTGCCACGTCCTTTTTCATGCCGTTCCAGAAGAAAGTCCTTTTTATGTCTTTGTACATTTTATCTCCGCCTGGGTGTATCGTCATCTTGGAGTGATGTGCTTCCTCGAGAACCTTCTTTATTAAATCCTTTGTCTGTGGGACGCATAGTCTTCCGTCTCGCCTTAGCAACCCCTTATCGTCGATGGAGTATCTGTTGAGGTGACTTGAAGTCTCACCCCTAACTAGCCTATCAATTATTTCCACAAGCTGAGGGTCTTCGCGTTGTGCTGTCCCTACTGAATCCACTAAGGTTGGGCGCACTTCGAGAGATGCTAGCAAGCCTGGTACGAAATCGGAGGAAGGCCTAAAGTCGAAGCTGGCTATAAACTCTAGGCTTTGTCTTTCAACAAACAACGGGCTTAGGGTCAATTTCTTTCGGCTCAACGCGTCTGCAACTACGTTGCCTTTGCCCGGAGTGTAGGAGATTTCGAAATCGTACGAGGCAAGAAACTCCATCCATCTTTGTTGCCTCAAGTTAAGATCCTTCTGCGAGAAAAGATATTTCAACGATTTATGGTCAGTGTAAAGTTCGAACTTCTCACCTAGGAGATAGTGTCGCCAAGACTTGAGTGCAAAGACGATGGCGGCTAACTCAAGATCGTGGGTTGGGTAGTTCTTTTCGTGCACTTTCAACTGCCTCCCGCCATAAGCTACTACCCTTCCTTCTTGCATTAAAACGGCGCCTAGCCCTGTCCCACATGCATCCGTATAAACAGTGAACATCTTGCTCCCATCTGGCAGCGTCAAAACTGGGGCTGTTGTGAGAGCCCTTTTCAGTCGTTGGAAAGCAAACTCGCAATCCAAGTCCCAATTGAACACTAGATTCTTCTTAGTCAATTTCGTGAGCGGAGCTGAGATTTTCGCAAAGTCCCTTATGAATTTTCGATAGAAACCTGCTAGTCCTAGAAAGCTTCGGACCTCAGTTGCATTCCTTGGTGTCTTCCAATCCTGTACCGCCACTACCTTAGCAGGGTCCACCGCTAACCCTTGTTTGGATACTATATGCCCAAGGAACCTCACCTCTTCCCTCCAAAAGTGGCATTTGGAGAATTTGGCTTTTAGTTGATGGACTCGCAAAGTTTCCATGATTGCCCTTAAGTGCTGAGCATGTTCCTCTTCACTCTTTGAGAAGATAAGGATATCATCTACGAAGACCACTACGAATTTGTTGAGGAAATCTCTAAATACCCTACTCATCAGGTCCACGAAGTAAGCAGGTGCATTTGTCAAGCCGAAAGGCATGACAAGCCATTCAAAGAAGCCGTCTGGGGTTCTGAAATCCGTTTTATCGATGCTATCTTCAGCCACCCTTAGCTGATGAAAACCGGTTGCTAAATCGAGTTGGGAGAAAACAGACGCTCCTACAAGCTGGTCAAATAAATCATCAATTCTAGGGAGAGGGTGCCTATTCTTTTTCGTTAGCTTGTTGAGCTCCCTATAGTCAACACATAGACGGAGAGAACCATCCGCCTTTGTAGCGAACACCACTGGAGCGCCCCATTCTGAAATGCTCCTCCTAATGAACCCATTTTCTAGAAGCTCTTTAATCTGTTTACTGAGCTCTTTTCTTTCTCGTGGAGCCATGTGTCTAACGGGCAATGCAACGGGCTTTGCATTATCTACAAGATATATGCGGAAGTCTATTTCCCGCTTCGGAGGCAAGCCCTTCACCTCTTCGAAGACATCTGGATATTCCCGGACTACTCTAACGGATTGCAAATTTTCAACAGAGGCATCAAGCGATTCAAGATAACTAAGCATAACCGCATACGAGGGATTACAAGAAATTTCCAAAGTATTACCGAGCTGGGTTAGGAGCCTAACAACCCTTCTCTCACAATCAAGGATGGCCCCATTACTGGATAGCCAATCCATACCCAAAATCAAACCATAACCCGAAAAGCCCAAAACAAAGGCACTACATTGAAATTCAACACTTAGAATGGAAATTTTCAAATCCAAACAGATCATAGACAAATGAGCTGGGCCCCCAATTGGGTTTGAAACAATTAAGGGGTCCTCTACCATACTAGTCTTTGGGTGCAGAGATTCTACTAAAGCAGACGAGATAAAGGAGTGTGATGCGCCAGAATCAAATAAAGTGCGAACGGGGTGATCATAAAGATAAACTACACTTTCTACAGAAGTATTGGTACCTCGCTGTTGCAAAGGTGGCGCTTCCAGCACATGAACCTGTGCCCCTGGGGTGGATCCGGCCCCCTGCCCCTGCCCTCGTTTCTTTGGGCAGTCCTTAGCCCTGTGGCCTGTCTGACCGCAAGAAAAGCACCCACCATTCTCCTTGGCCTTCTTTTTCCGGCAGTCCTTTACTAAGTGCCCCACTTTGCCACAGAAATTGCACTTCCTCTTCTCTTTGTTGCCTTTCCCGCCCTTCTTAAAGTCTGTCTTCTTAGGCTGCAAACCCTCTTTCTTCCCTTGAGAGCTTTCTGCCTTTGTCTCCTTCTTGCCCTTATCTTCTTCATTCAGCAATGCCATTTGCACCAGTCTTTCATACGTGGCTCCCATGGGTATATGGGTCATGGCCAAACTGTGTAATGGCTCATTCAACCCTTTGACGAAACGGAGAGCCTTCTTGTGCGGGGTGTTGACTAGGTCAAGCCCAAACCTAGCCAGCTCATCGAACTGATTCACATACTCTCTGACTGTCTTGTCCCCTTGCTTAAGAAATAAGAAATTTTCCAACTGCAAACTTCTTTCCGCATCTGAGAGAAATTTGGTCTCAAACCTTGCCCTAAAGTCCTCCCATGTCTCCACTGGTCTTTCAGCATTAGTGACTTCCCACCAGTAGGAAGCCTCGCCCTTCAATAGCCATACCGCCAATTGTACTTTTTGTCTATCTTCTACCTCAAAGATGATGAATAGGTCCTCCGTTTCTTTCAGCCAATTTCTAGCTGCCACGAAGGACTCAGTTCCATGGAAATCCCTTCCTCCCATAGCTTTAAAATCTTTACATATCTTAGCAAAAGTGTTTCCCCGTGGAGGAGGTGGAGGAAAAGGTGCCGCTGCAGCTGGATGATTACCGGCAGCTGGGGGAGGAGGAACGGTAGGACCTGGCTGAGTGGCTCTTGCTTCTAGGAACCGTCTAAACCAACCAGGTATTGGCACCCCTTCCGGCAAGTTAAGGTCTTCGGACATGCTGAAACAAAAAGGATAGGTTCAAAACGAAGGATAAGAGATAGTACCTATGGCTTTGGGGAGTGGACTTTGCCTTTTTAAAATAATATTTTTCTTTTAAAGATGCTTCTTTAAATTTCCTTCTTGAAAATAAATTTTCAAAACTTTTTATCTTATCTGGTAAACCTATGCTCTGATACCAAGTGAAACACCCCACCTCCGTTAGGGTCACTCTCAAAGGGAATGCCCTAATTTTGGTGGAGGTTTATAAGTATAAGTCACAGATATACAAGACAGATATAAGAACACATATTTGTAAACAGCGGAAAATCAACAAACTTTTATTTCATAAAAGCAAATACGTGTTACAACAACATCATCATAATTGTCTTACATCTTTTCCAAAAACATAACATAACACTTCCATAATCTGTCTTGATTACATTATTTAAAGAAGCATAAATAAAACATAGATAAACTGCAAAGGCCCCATAGAGTTTGTCCAAAGCCATAGTTTCAAACGAAAAGGGTCCAAGCAATACATTTCTCTTCTTCAAGCTGGATGTTAAGGCTGGTCAAGCTGCAGTGTTTCCTCCCTGTGGACCCGGGGGGGAAACGGAAGAAAAGAAGACGAAAGAAAAGTAGAGTCAGACATAAAGCCTGAGTAAGTCTAGTACTATTTTGTCTATGAATAAACAACTGGGTATGATAAGTATAAACAAGAAGTGGGCAAGCACTATAAACTTGGTTAAGTTGTCTAGGGTCGAATATACTGTCGTACCCCATGTAAATCTCTGAACCCATATAGACTAGTTTCCAAGTGGCACCCCATAAATCAGGGTGATGTGATCCATTCTACGATGATCGGCTCCTACTCGCATAGTTACATGTGTCTTACGGCCCCCGATGTTGTAGTTACCTATGCTGGTCCCACCATGGGGTGTATCAAGTCCCATGGCAGCGGCCCGACACAACCTTAGAATGCACAGGTATGCTACTGGTGCCCAGTGCTTTATTTTTCTGCGCCGGAGTGTGTGCACGCCCGCACCCCGTTAGAACCTACACTGCTACACCACCGCCGTCGATTTGACCTCTTACAATCAGCCCAGTAATCGTGCCCCACCCTGCCTAGTTTCAGGGTTTCCTGATACACCTTCTAGGGTTACTGCTGAAAAGGGTCCCCCGTTACTAGGTTTTCTATCTCTAGCCAACATGCTAAGTTGGTTAAGTGTTTTCTAACCTAACCCCACCAGTCCGTTCAGTTTAGCATGTTCCATTCTGATTAAGTCTTTAGTTCACTTAATCCTAACAATCCTGACTCAGCCTTAATTGTCTTATTAAGGCCCTGACCTCTCACATTAGACAGGTATTGTTGTGGCTGCCTGTTGCCGGTTGGTTCCGGGCAGTCTTACGCCACAACTCAGTCTAACCTCGGGTCCTTATTGGGCTCCATGTTTAACCTCCCACATTGGATAGGTATTGTTGTGACTACTGGACAGCCGGGCGGTTCCGGACAGGTTTACATCACAACTCAATCCAACCTCGGGTTAAACACATCGTATTTTCTACATTTACATATTTTGTCTTTCTTCTTTATTTATATGTAAATATTTGCGGCCCATTATTAAGTTAATGGTGTAAAGGTTACACCAATCATGGGCCCAACCCATACTTGAATTTGGGCCCTTCTATTTTATGTTTTCATTCATTAGTCAATTTAGCCCAACGTTATTTACCCCCGTTTAACACGTTTGTTTATATGTTGGGCTTAACCTTTTTAAGCCCAACTTAGCCATGCGAAAGAGGGGAGGCTTAAAGCGTGATTACATACACAAAAAGGGGAAGGTGAGCGCATGAACTTGCAATACGACGTTGGAAATACAAAATAGAAACTGGTGTACTTGCATAGTGGTAACATATACTTTGGTCATAAAGCATAGGTGACATGAATCAAACCATGTAAACTTGTAGTTAAGATAAGAATCTAAATTAGGTGTCACATAGTCTTAACTACAACATAGACCTATGTTCTTATTTAGGCATAATGTCAAACATAAGCATGGCACAAATATTTCAAACATAAGCATGGCATAATGTCAAACATAAGCATGGCATAAGTACTTGTTCACATAACCATGGCATAAATATTTCTAACATGAAATCATGATTTTTACTTTAGTCATGCAAACTTGCAAAAAGGGATTTTGAACCTAACCTAGCTATGTACCACATATGTCATCATATAATTCTTGTTGACAATTTCAATTATGCAAATTATCAATCATAGCCTAGCCATATTCATAAGTTTACAAATAGGTGTTCTAAAAGCATGGCTTAATACATGATGCCAAATTCTCAACATAATTTCATATGGATTATAATAACCCAAACTTATTCCAATTTACTCACAAAAATGATTTTTGTATAAAAATACATATTATGACGGCATAGTAGCAAAGCCCCAAACTTGCATGAATTTCAATCAACTACATACATGTAGCTTCAACATGGATTACATAATTTGCGAATATTCCAAACGTATACTTGCATAGAACTACCGCATGTAGTTCTTTATAATAATAACATAATTCAAGAATATCCAAACGTATACAATATTTCAAATCAATAATAATCATAGTAGCGCACAAATTATGCATTATTTATCACCACAATCAAGTATACAAACCAACACAGTTATTTGTTCATACCAAAGTAATACTCTACTTACAATGGTGTGGCGAATTAGGGATAAGAAGATGCGGTTTGATTTGATTGAGTTGCTTTATGCCTTAGAATTTGCCTCCTAATCCTCTCTCCAATTTGGTGGCTACCCCTAGTCGTTCCTCAGCAACATGGCGGCTTTGTTCTTATTTTTGAATGAATAGATTAGGGTTTAGTCTAGGGTTGTTTTTATAGAGGTAATGAACTGATTAGGACCGTTGATGTTGCTTGGTTAGATCGTAGCCTTTCATCCTAAGGAGAGACCAATTAGAGCTTGCCACCTAGCCCTAATGACAAAGCAGACCACAGAAAATCGGCCAAACACAGACCTGGCCAGCCAGGTCGAGCTGGGCTCGACCAGGTCGATACCCCTGTCGACAGGGCTGTCGACAGCCCTGTCGACATGGGTAGCCCAGGTCGACAGCCCAGTCGACCTGGGTGGCCTAGGCGGGTGTTTATCCGCCCTGGCCCATTGGGCCCCATTTCGGAATTTTTTAATTGTTTTATTCTGTTTGAATTTTAAACTTAATTTAAAAACTTCCGAAGGCTATATCTTCTTCATACGGACTCCGTTTTTCGAAAACTCGGACTCTATTTCGCATATTTTTCCGAGATGAACGCAATGGCGTATCCCATTTCCCTTAGTTATTTGATTTGAATTTGATTATACTTTAATTTATGAATTTCACAGTTATAGAATTCTCGGGGTGTTACATAATCACTAATTTAAAATGTTATAACATGCTCCCGAATAATTCATTTTTTGCCAACCGCCTAGATATTAAGTATTAATATTATTTCTTTAAACAATGTTGATAATGTAAGTATAGTTATTATGTATACACACATATAGTAATTGTTAATATTATGAGTGCATGTACTGTAGCTTTCAAAATGCCTGAACAATGTCCATACCGTGGCCTGTAGTCTTTTGGTTATGCCTAGTTACATTTATAGCTTAACCATGCGTATATGTTGCCTTTCGATGTTATAACTTAAGTTTCAAAAAAAAATAAGTTACTAAAATTATTTCTTAAAATAATATATACATGGCCTGTTAAAATTGTAGGTGCCTAATTTAATGGTGTACCGTGCCGCCTGAGTGTTATGCGCCAATTCAGACTAAATATGCCTAAGTGGAGTTAGATTAAACGTAACTACATTTTAATAAATAAATTATTATTAAGGATATAATAATAATAATTGAAATAGTTGGGTGACAGGTAAATTTTGTACTATGTCATACAGAGACGGAAGTCCATGAAACAAGTGATGATAAATCCGTATCGACGAGCACAACATGATGATGTTGATTTGGTCAAAGTTGGCAGCTACTGGGATTTTTGATTAAATTAAACATTAGTTTAATTTAATTAAAACGGCCTATTTTAGCAGTAAATGGGAATCGAGGTAAGTTCAACTCACTCAGTTTTTATTCCACTTATATTTTATATAAGTCGAGTTTAAATATTTGTGTGCTATGGTTATTAGTTTTTTGATGGATGCTGAATATAATCACATGTGTTGACTGAACTGATTAAATTAATTTTTTTTTAATTTAATATTAAACCAATCGTTAATTTTAACGATTATTTCCAAATGAGGTAACTTACCTCGTTAGTTACGTTTCTAATAATATAAACGTATTAAATTGAAATGAATGATTGGATTACTATTTGTTTGTTGTTTATTGAAATAAGTGATATTGTTGAGATAACGTATTTGGATGAAAGGAAACAGGTTGTAGGGATCTAACGGTATTCCTCAAAATTATTAAATGTTATTTATTTTCATATTATCATGATATGGACTGTTCTGATTAGATGATTGATTTGTTTGTTGAATCATAATTCAACATTTGATTTTGTTTTAACCAATGGGCAGTATTGGTTGAGTAGTTGGCCTAAAAATAAACCATTTTATAAATATTGATTTACCGTCAGGTGAATTGACGGTAATGAAGTTATAAATTTTATTTTATAACTGAAGATAGATTTTTGAATCAATTAATTTAGATAAAAGTTGTAATCTATTAATTACAATAAAAGTTTATTAAAAATAATATATATATATATATTTATATTTGTTATTTAAGTTAATAAGTAATTAGTAAATGCTTTTATAAATCAAATTCTTATGTTAATAAGATTTATAAGTAGATGATCAGAAATTAATGTAACGGTTAAAGTGTTGGATAGATAATTAAATGGATTATTTAAATTAATTATGTTATTAATTAATTTAAAGTAAAGACTAAGTGGATTGATTAAAGAGATAACCATGGTTTAAGATTTTAACTGTTCTTAGTTAGTTGGTCAATTTGTTCTGAATTTATACAATGTAATAGAATAATGAATTTTTGTTTAATTTAAAAAGAATATATTATTTATTTTACTAAATAAAGGACTTAACTATTTCTATAATCCTTTACGATGAGCCAAATTATTATTTTAATAATTTGGGGAATTACTATTTAAATGATGAAATTCATCATATAAGTTGTCGAGTTAGGAATAAAGTTTAGTTGGATCTTTAAAGGGGTGTGTGAGAAGGTGTTATATTAAAACCGAGATTTTGAACGAAGTTATAAAAAAAAGAGATTTTAAGCCAATGCGTTGGGTTAAAATAAATGTTTACGTAATATTTGAAGCGAGTAAAGGAAAGCAGGGGAAAACAGGGTTTTATATTCAACTTGGGTTTTATAAACAAGGTTTATAAAGGGATGCAAGGCCAAAACTTTAAGTTTAAATTAACATTGCTTAGTAAAGGAATTAGTGAAAAAAATGAAGTTGAAACAAGATTCTCAAAGTAGAAAATGGTTAAATGGTTTTAAAGTGGAATAATGTGGATTGATCAGGAGTTAAGATCAGAATTAGAACCTAACTGGAAGATTGGTTGAGTTGAGTTATTTTCTAAGTACTAGTATGATGTTGATTTCGGTCTTCGGGGTGGATTCTTAGGGAATTATTCGCTTGCCAATTTACAGTCAAGGATTGATGAATGTTGAAGTGTAGTAAGAACATAGTGACAAATGTTTTGAAATGATAATTAACTAAAAATGAGACATGGTTATAATATGTCATTTTAAGAATAAATATTTGTTTTAAGGACTCTTTTATATCAAATAAGAAGTATATACCGTGTTTAAAAATATTAAAAGATATTGAAGACTAATTGATCATTCGTTAATTATTTGTAATTAAAAAGGCCAAGTGATGCTGAGTACCGAATCAATAAATTTATTTTTATGGTTTTTTATTTGATAGTTAAATAACCAATTATCAAATCTGGTCAATATGATTGTGTAACAACCCGGAAAATCAGAACAAATTTAAAATTTTCATTTTGGCAATTTTAATGGATTTTGAATATTTAAAATGAATTATTTTAAATGATAACAACTAGAAATTTATTTTGAATAAGAATTAGAATGTATAATTTCAATTAAATTGAAGTTAGAATATAAATATTTATTTTAATTATAAAAGGAATTGAAAATGGCATGGTAGTTTGAAAATTCGTTTTCAAATTTCAAATTTCAAATGAATGTACAAGATTCAAAATAAACTGGATTTTGGTGAAACCAAAAATATTAGAATCTATTTGAAAATATCTTTCCAACGAATCTGAAAAATCCAAATTTCATAGTCGAAATAAAAAGTTATGCCCAATTGAAAATTCAGAATAGTCGCTATGGAAATATAGCCCTTAAAAATAGCCATTTTGAAAATGACCTCCGTTTTCGATGAAACCACTTTTGTTGGATTTGGAATGTCAAATATTGTTAGATTCCAAATTCATAATTTTTGGGATTAATATGTGAGCGTGGCAAAGGAAAACATGTTTTGACAATTTCAATCAATTTGGATCGACCAGAAAATGGCCATTTTTCAAACGGTCTATAAATTTGACGAAATTAGTTTTGTTAGGACCGTATCGTCAAAACGTAGCTAGATTTATTTTTCTGGAATTTTTGGAGTCAGTATGTGGCCCTAGTAAATTAAAAAGTACGTTTAAATTGAATATATAATGATTTATATTTTAATTTAAAGTAAAACTGATCGTAATAGCCGAATTGGGTTACGAAACATATCCCATTGCATTCGGAATGGGGGTATTTGGCTAGGGACGATGCTCGTTGGGTTTGATTTGGAGTTCATAAGAGAAAACCCTATTTTTGGAAATAAAAGGAAATAAAAATAAAATAATATTTTAATATCTCCGAACCCGCATTGACCAAATCAGATGTTTCAAAACCCGTAACCCTCTATTGCGAACGGCGGCTAAGCTCAAATCTTTCCCCCTTGATTTCTTTCGATTTACACAATGAAATCGATCGATTCTTCAGCCAACTTTGTGGAGAATATCTCTCTCTACAAATCAATACCATTTTGGTATCCTATCGTTGAGAGTTGGAAGTGTGTCGAGCCTCCGAAGTGCTGCCGTGTCGCCTAGATTTCCTGCCGCCACCGTAGTTCGAGTTGGACGAAACCCACCTCGTCGGAGAGCTGACGCAAAGGCCAAGGCCATGGAAACCCCTGATCGTCATGCCGCGCCTCGGATTTTGAGCAGGAATCGAAACCCTAGTTAGAGCTCGGTTTTGACATTATACAATGAGTTTATTTTACATTATTTTATTATTTAAAAATATTTTAAAATTCTAATTTTCAAAGAATAATATGTATATACATTAGTTTTTGAAAATAAAAATAGATTTGTTTTAAAAAAAATAGAATTGTTTTTAAAAATATAAATAGTATTATTTTTTGAAAATAAAAATAGCCTAGTTATAGAAAGAAAAATATGATTTTTATATGTATTGCATTAGAATAAAAATGCGATTTTTATATACGTAGCATTGAAATAAAAATACAATTTTCAGTTATATAAAAATATGATCTTTATAATATATAATGCATTATTACAAATATGATTTTTAATATAAATGAAACACCCTGCCTCCATTAAGGTCACTCACAAAGGGAATGCCTTAACTTTGGTGGAGGTTTATAAGTAAAAGCCACATATGCACTCAAGACAGATATAAATACACATATTTTAAACAGCGGAAACCAAACAAACTTTTATTTCATCAATACGTGTATCAAACAAAGATTTCCATAATTGTCTCAAAATACTTCCAACATTACAATCTCATAACTGCCTTGATTATTAAAGAAGCATGAAAACATAAATAAAGTGACAAAAATCCCCATAGTGATATCCAAAGCCATTTTCCGAGCAAGAAAGATCCAAATCATACATCTACGTTCTTGGTGCTTGTAAAGAGCCTGACTGAGTTGAGTTGTTTCCTCCCTGTGGTCCGGGGGGGACAAAAGAAAAGAAGACGAAAAGAAAATAGGGTCAGACATAAAGCCTGAGTAAATCTAGTAACTCTTCAATATGTGAATAAGAAAAGGATATGATGGATATAAACTAGAAATTGGAAAGTGTCACAGGCTAAGGAAATGTCGAATGTACTATCACACCCATACTATATCTCTGCATCTATTTGAATTCATTCTAACTGGCACCCCATGGTGAGGGTGAAGTGATCCCCATTCTTATTAAAGATCGGCTCCTAATCGCGATAACATGTGTCATACAGCCCCCAAGAATTGTAGATACCTACGCTGGTCCCACCATGGGGTGTATCAAGACCCATGGTGGCGGTCCCGACACAAATCCTAGAAGGCATAGGTTATACTACTGGTGTACCCAGTGCCCTAGTTGTCTGCTCCGGAGTGTGTGCACGCCCGCACCCCGTTAGACCTGCACTGTGCACCCACCGCCGTCGTTAGACCGCTTACAATCAGCCTAGTAATCGTGCCCCACCCTGCCTAGTTTCAGGGTACCGTTGATACCTAACTTTGGGTTACTGCTTAAACGGGTCCCTCGTTACCAGGATTTTCTAGTCAAACATGTTAAGTGGTTAAGTGTCTGTATTTACCTAACCCCACCCATCAATTCTTGTTAACATGTTGAATTTGGTTAAGTGTTATAGTTGACTTAACCCTACCATCTGTCCTTAGCCTCTTAGGAGCACCAGACCACTCACATTAGACAGGTATTGCTATGGTTACTGGATATGCCGGTCGGTTCCGAGCAGGTTTACACCGTAGCTCAGTCTAACCTCAGGTCCTTATTGGGCTCAATGCTTAACCACCCACATTGGATAGGTATTGTTGTGACTACTGGACAGCCGGGCGGGTCCGGGTAGGTTTACATCACAACTCAATCCAACCTTGGGTTAAGCATATCGTGTTTTCTAAATTTACATATTTTATTACTTCTCAACTATATGTAAATGTCATATCTTTTATTTTTGGGTATTTCCATTCATACCGCTTATGTGTCATAATCATTGGCATGTGCCAAACATGCCAACAAATATTTTCATATTTTACACCCAACGTTATTAACCCCGTTTGTTCGCAACGTTATAACATCTGTTGGGCTTGTCACAATTCAGCCCAACTTTATAAACGTGAGGAAAAGGGGAAATCAAGAACATGTAATACATAAAGGTGTGTGGCGCATGAACTTGCAATTTGGCGATTCAACTAACATATGACATGGGTCATGTGAACTTGCATTCAAATCAAAGTATGACTAAGTAGGTGACATATGAAATGGCATAGTTTAGGCAAATACAAACTTGTGTTTAAACATGTTAACTTGGCATAATATCAACCAGAAAACTAGCATGTTGTATATTCACAAAAATGTACAATTTTTACATCTAATTATATAGCCTATTTCAACATGAACTTGCATAGTTTATGAAACCCAAACGATGTTTGATATAGAGCCAATTATATTTTGCAAATAAACATGAACTTGCATAGTTTATAAAACATAGATCCAATTATACTTGCAAACATAGATCTAATTATGCTTGCCAATAAACATAAGAATGATATCATGGGTTTTGGGTCATGTAGGCATAAAAGGTCTATAACACGTTTACATAAATTCTAATTTAGACTAAGGGAATATATAGTCCATGCCATCGACAAATACAAAAAGGGATCAATTTCTAGTTGTTGTTTTTTTGCCACAAATTTACAAGTGCCATTGTTTTTCATATACAATTGTTCAATAGGCTTGCATCAATCAATTTATGCCACAAACATCAATACACAAGTCATGATAGAACAATTACAATACACAAAGGTTGTAACAACACGATTCTATTTTCATTTACATCGAATCACATCACAGTTTTTATTCATATTCTGAAAGGTCACTATACTTACAACGTGTGATGAATTCTTGTTTTCTGATTTCTGTTATTCTGATTTGGAGATGCTCTCCTTTGGGTAGCAAAGTTGCGTTGAATGATTTGATTAAGCTTTGATCTTCTTTTAATTTTATTCGTCTCTTAGGCTTGTTGGCTTGTCTCTAGGCTTTCTAATTGACGGCCATTCCTAGTTCCTCTCCAGTAGCATGACGGCTCTTGTATTCTATTATTTGTGTGAATTTAGGGTTAGACTTGAGTTGTATTTATAGAATTTTAAATTGTTTTGAGCTGTCAGACGAAGATAGGAGGAATCTAGACCATACAAAGTTCAAAGGGCCAATCAAAAGGTGACACGTAAGCCCTAGTGACTCAGCCAAGCATCAGAATTCGACCAGACCCTGACCAGGCCAGCCAGGGCCTGACCAACAGGTCTTTCTGACCTGGGCGCACTTGGCAGGTGCGTCAGGCTAAAAATGCTCTGGCGCACTTCCCAAGTGCGCCAGTGCAATCTGACCCGTTTTCTGATTTTTCTGCCCAACTTCGTTCGTCCATATCTTCTTCATACGATATCCATTTTACGCGAACTTGGACTCTACCTCAAGCGGAATTTCGAGACGAACCCAATGGCGTAACCCATTTCCCTTGATTTCATCATTTATAATTAATTATACTTTAATTTGTGAAGCTTAACGTTATAGAATTCACGGGGTGTTACATTCTCCCCCCCCATAAAAGGATTTCGTCCCCGAAATCTTCAAGTTAGGAAGAATGTATATCCTACCATCCAACAGTCCATCTACTCAACCAACAAACACAGGCATCCACTGTCCTTAAAAGTCTTCTAATGCTTCATGATCATATGCATAGTGTGTGTACATGTCCTTATCTAATGCAGAAATCAGGCGGCCTACTGATTCAGTTGACCTCCTTAATGCGAATCATGTAAGTGTCATGAATCCATTATGTATGCAAATTTTTCCTACTCATAATTCTACATGAGTGCACAACTATTCATACAAATGCGATGACCATATGACAGCATATCAAGTTTTCAACCGTATACAAATAAGAATACATATATGCATATTCAATATGAAGTGATTGAGCCGATCTAAGACCTAGATTGTGTGTGTATATGCATCCACGAGCAACCAATAGCAACCACTTGCATCCATTAACCATAACATGTTTCAAATACATGTTTACATCTAAAGGGGTTTCTACCTAAGGATAAAGGATAATATCGAGGAGATATACCTAAAAAGATAGATACAAGCACAACTTAAGAAAAAAGAGAGGTCAAAGATGTACCCTCAAAAAGAAGAGGGTAGGCAGCGCGTATTCTGTACTCAGTTTCCTAAGTCGCGTCTTCCTCGGCGTCGCTCCACTGAACCTTAACGAGCTTCACTTCGCGGTTGCGTAGCTTTTTGATTTCAGTTCCTACGATTCGAGTTGGAACTCCCCTCATAGTTGCTTCACGTTCCACTTCGGCTTCTTCTAGAATGCTTCGCTCCACCACTTCCGCTGATTCATGTAGACATTTCCGGAGATGAGAAACATGAAAGACGTTGTGAATTCCAACCAATCTTTCAGGCAGATCTACTCTATAAGCCATTTTCCCAATCTTCTCGATGATAGGGAATGGTCCTACAAATCTTGGTGCTAGCTTTCCTGTGGATCCAAAGCGAACGACGTTCCTTAAAGGGGATACCTTAAGGAAAACCCTGTCCCCAACCTCAAACTCAAGGTCGGTCCTTCTCTTGTCGGCGTAGGATTTCTGTCTGTCTTGGGCTGTCTTCATTCTCCTACGTATCAAGTCCACTTTCTCTGAAGTTTCTCGAATCATGTCTGGCCTAAGTATAAGCTTATCTGTAGACTTCCACCAACAAGTTGGTGATTTGCACGGTCTTCCATACAAGGCTTCGAAGGGTGCCATGCCGATGGTAGCTTGGTAGCTGTTGTTGTAGGCAAATTCGACTAAAGGAAGGTGATCCTCCCACGTCCCTCCAAAGTCAAGAACGCAAAGTCTTAAAAGATCCTCTAAAACTCTATTCACCCTTTCCGTCTGGCCATCTGTTTGGGGGTGATAGGCCGTGCTCAAACATAGCTGTGTGCCTACAGCTTCTTGCAGACTCCGCCAAAACTCACTTGTGAAAATAGGGTCTCGTTCACTAACAATGCTGGAGGGTATCCCATGGAGTTGAACTATTTCCTTGAGATAAAGAGATGCTAGAGATGCGGCATTCCTTCTACTCTTGATAGGTATAAAGTGGGCGCTTTTAGTAAGCCTATCCACTATTACCCAAATGCTAGTGTTGCCTCTTCTCGACCTAGGTAGTCCATCAATGAAGTCCATTGAAATTGTAATAACCCGTAAATTCTGAGCCAGTTTAAAATTTTTATTTTGGCAATTTTAGCGAAATTTGAACATTTAAAATAGATTATTTTAAATAATATCGACGAGAAATTTATTTTTAAAAAGAATTTGAACGTATATATTTATATACGTCGTCGTTAGAATATAAATATTTATATATAATTATAATTAGAATTGAAAATGGCGCGGTAGTTCGATAATTCGATTTCAAACTTCAATTGAATGTACCGGGTGCAAAACAATCCGGATTTTAGCAAAACCAAAAACAATAGGATCTAATTGATAATATCTTTCCAACGAATCCGAAAAATCAAGATTTCATAGCGGGAATCAAAAGATATGTCCAGTTGAAAATTCTGAATAGTCGCTATGGAATTCAGGCCCTTAAAAATGGAAATTTTGCAAACGACCTCGGATTTCGACGAAACCACTTTTGTTGGATCCGCAGTGTCAAATTATTGCTAGGTTTCAAATTTCATAATTTTCTGAATCAATATGTGAGCGTGGCAAAGGAAAACGCGTTTGACCAGTTTCAGTTGATTTTAATCGACTGGAAATTGGCCATTTTTCTAACGGTCTCAGAATTCGACGAAACTAGTTTTGTTAGGACCGTATCGTCAATACGAAGCTAGAAAATATTTTTCTGGAATTTTTCTAGTTAGTATGTGGCCCCGGTAATTTGAAATGTACGTTTAAAATTTAATATAGTAATTTAAATGTAAATTTAACGGAAACTGATTGTAACGATCAAATCAGCTTGCGATACATATCCCATTGTGTTCGGAATGGGGGTAATTAGCTATGGACGACAGGCGGTGGGCTTCGTTTCGAGGTCGATAGAAAAAGTTACTTTATGTGAATAAAATATTGAAATTAAATAATAAATAAAAAAAAGGTCAACCCTTCTCCCCCTTAAATCACTCTGGCCCCCCCTTTTATTTCAAAAACCGAAATCGATTCAGAATTAAAAACAAAAAAAAAACAAAAAAATATGGCAGGGGGAATATCGCGATCGCCGCCCCCCCCCCCTCGATGATCGCCGTCGCCGCCTCGAGTGAGGGCACCACCTCCGAAGCCTTGCCCCCCCTCGTCGGATCGAGAGCCCCCCCCCCCCCCCCGATGAGCTGCGCCGCAGCAGCGAGAGCCCCCCTTTCCTCCACCGCCGCACACCCCCCCCCCCCCGCGCCGCCTTCCCCTTACCTCCTCTACCCCCGCGCCTCCCCCCCCATCCTCCGACGATGCAGGAAGACCCCCCCCCCCCCCCCCCCCGCTGTAAGTTTAATTTTAGTTTTTTTTTATTATTTATTTTCTTTATTGTTTATTATTTAATTTACATTCATATGATAAACCTGCAAATTCAAGTCATAGGAAAATAAGGTTTTTACTTGAAAGTTTTGATTTCCTTTTCAGTTTTATTTTTCATTTGCTTATGATTAGAAAAGATTTGATTTTTACAATTGAAAGGATTATACTTTTATTTATAAAAATATGATTTTTATATTTTTTAAAAGAATTAAAAATATGATTTTTATATTTTTAAAGTATTAAAAATATGATATTTATTATGTAGAAAAGGCGAAAACTTCATATTAGAAAAGGCGAAATCCTTATTTTTATAAAGGCGAAATCCGTATTTTTATAAAGGCGAAATCTATATTTTTGAAATGGAATTTTTACCTATATGGCATCATAATAAAAATTTGATTTTTATATATTGAATAGCGGAGTAAAAATTCGATTTTTATATATTGAATAGCGAAGTAAAAATTCGATTTTTACATATGTAGAGAATACGGGCAACGAAGATGACAAAAAGACGAGAACGACGAAGACTTCTGCAAATGAAGAGTTAAGATGATTGGATAGCTATTTGTGAGAATTTCTTACTCTAAATTTCTTTTCTAGTTATATATATATACTAGGATGCAGACGGTGCTTAGTAGCACCCGACACAATCGTCCACAGACCATGGACTTGTTTGTTTGATTGCAAAAATTAGTTAGATTATTTGATTGAAATTAAATTGTTTGGTGAAATGAAATTGATTTGATTGATGTGTGAATGGCGTGGGCCTTCACTAGACCGGGGATAAGGCTAGGCCTCGTCCCGTTTCTAGTATCGTGCCGTTATGCCGCCGAAATTTTCTAAAAATAAGTTAGAAAAATAAAAATATCATTTTTATTGTGTAAATGAACCGAATAGAAATTCATGTGTTGAAATAAAATATTTTATCGTTAAAAATATACTTTTTAACGTGAATGTGAATAAATAAATATTCATTTACAAACCGGACGGTTTGTTTATGTACACCTATTTGAATGACATTGATTGGGACGATAAATTTTACACATCGCCCAACTACACAAATAAAATCTGTGTTTGATTGTTTGAAACCCCACACGGGTGTTGGGAAGAAATATGAAGTTCACTCATCCTGATTGATTAAATATGTCGATCGATTGATTGACAGGCTGTTATAAGCGTTAGGTATCTATATTTGATGCTTATACAGTGTAGTGCACTTTGGGTGATGGTTTATTATTTTTCAATGCTATTATATACGTGTGATGTATGAAAATCCATAGAATTAACATTATATGGTGATTGATTGGGCCTCATTCCAATTTAGAAAATAAAGAATATTATAATATAAAGGTTCAGGTGTTGACTGTACTCATCCGTTGAGATTAGTCATGTGTTGAACGAAATATTTTAATAATAAAATTTACATCTTTATCAATATAATATAAAGGTTCATGTGTTGACAGTACTCATCAGTTGAGATTAGTCATGTGTTGAACGAAATATTTTGATAATAACAAATATTTTGATAATAGGAAATATTTGAAATAGAATATTTGAAAATAGAAGTATATGAAGCCGTGTTGATTAGATTGACGCCATTTTGACGTGAACAATATTTATGTCGATTTTATTCATTTTGAAATGAATAGAATATAAAGTGATTTCGAAATGAATAGAATATAAAGTGATTTCGAAATGAATAGAATATAAAGTGATTTCGAAATGAATAGAATATAAAGTGATTTCGAAATGAATAGAATATAAAGTGATTTCGAAATGAATAGAATATAAAGTGATTTCGAAATGAATAGAATATAAAGTGATTTCGAAATCAATAGAATATAAAGTGATTTCGAAATCAATAGAATATAAAGTGATTTCGAAATGAATAGAATATAAAGTGATTTCGAAATGAATTGATTAGAAAACCAATTTGATTTGAATTGAATAGAAAACCAATTTGATTTGAATTGATTAGAAAACCAATTTGATTTGAATTGATTAGAAAACCAATTTGATTTGAATTGATTAGAAAACCAATTTGATTTGAATTGATTAGAAAACCAATTTGATTTGAATTGAATAGAAAACCAATTTGATTTGAATTGAATAGAAAACCAATTTGATTTGAATTGATTAGAAAACCAATTTGATTTGAATTGATTTGAAAACCAATTTGATTTGAATTGATTAGAAAACCAATTTGATTTTAATTGAATAGAAAACCAATTTGATTTGAATTGATTAGAAAACAAATTTGATTTGAATTGATTAGAAAACCAATTTGATATGAATTGATTAGAAAACCAATTTGATTTGAATTGAATAGAAAACGAAATGAATTCGAATCGAATTAAAATCGATTTGAATTGAAATCAAATAGAAATGAAAGTAAAAAGGATTTAGGATAGAAAATTCAATTTTGATTTGAATTTGAAATAAAGGTTGAAATTGTTTTGAAACGAAATCAAAACTATTTATAAAATTCGTTTTAAATAGTAATCGACGAAATATATATTATATATATAATATAATGGCCTGAATAGAACGCGCCGCGCCGCGGTAGTTCGTGAATTTCGACCATTTATTTCAAACGGACATTACGGGAGATCCGACCGTCGGATTCTCCTAAAACTGGAACCGTTGGGTTCGTATCGAAAAGAGCTTTCTAACGAATATTAGAAATTTGAAATCTAACGGTTGGATTTGGAGATACGTCCAAATCAAATTTGAAAAAGGTCGTTGTAATTGCAGTTCGATGACCGTTGATGGAAATCGACTGTACGGGCCTTGATAAAATTATTAAAAATATCAATAATTTGTGTAAAATCATAAGAAATGATTTGGGAAAAATTGGGATGAAAAACTCCATATTTGAAAAGATAAAAATGGATTTTTATCGAAATGAACTAGTTTTGAACTAAATTTAAAACCCAATTATTTTTAAATAAATAAATTAGATTTAAAAAGGGGTTTTAAATAATCGGAATTTCTAATATATTTGATTGGATTTGAAATGGGTTTATCGTGAACGGTGTTTTAAATAACACTAGTTCTTTAACCCGATAATAAATAGAATGTGATTTGGGTTTGTCGTGAACTGTGTTTTAAATAACATCAGTTCTTTAACCCAGTAAAAGGAGTTTTAATGAATCTTCAATTAAATTGAAATGTGAATTGATAATTTAAATTATCAAATTTAGAAATGAGCGAGAATGGAGTATCGCCAGTTTTGCTCCAAAGCGATAGTTAAATCTTTAATTAGATTTGAACGTGAAATGGTAATTAATTTTACCGATAACACCGTGGTGTTAGTTATGGAGTACTACCAGTTTTGCTTCATGGGATGAATAGGTTGGGATTGGGAAATAAAATAAATAATTACTTCGGTGTGGTTCGCTAATCTCGACTAGTTTAGAAAACCATAATCTGGTTTGAAATGACATCCAAAGGAAGATTAAAGAATAAATTTAAAGAATCTATCTTTGATAAAATTAATGGGAACCTTTCCCTAAGAATATGAATTGGAATGAGGCGTATGTTGTGTTTGTTTAACATTTGTTTTTAATATACGCGGGTTGTTCGGAAAGGCCGGGTTTATTCCCATTCTGAATAACCGATTCGACGATAAGTCAAAGATGAAGACGGTGGTCGAAGACCGGAAGTCTTCACATCGTTTGGATGATTACTGACGATCCTGATTGGGCTGTACACCCAAGAGGATGGAAATAGTTGGTGGTCGTCCAGACGTACTTGGGGATGGATGGATATGCGAGGAAAGTGCCTCTGGTTTCGTTCAGACCCAGAACGGACTTGAAAATGGATTATGTGTCTGACATTGGATTTTATTCTGTGTTGATTGATTTCTGTTAAATATACATCTGTTTGGCGGCGGAGAATTTATTCTCTTGCTTAACGCCCTTCTCTGAGACGTACGAGCTTAGAGGTTGTATATCGATGGACATCTGTCGCACGGCATGAATTGCCTGTGTGGCACACTGAGTTGCATAGATCAAGGCTTCTGTTGAAAAGCAAAGTCTTGTGGTTGATGATCAAAGCACGGCCTTTGTGGCGTAGCTTTGTGTATAACGTGAATTCGCGAGCCTCACACCTCGGTATGAGTTAAAAACGGGATACGGACTGCAGGGAGAGCACGACGTTTCTTTCTAGCTTTGGTGGTGTCAGTGACTTACCAGCCCTGACATTTATATACTTTTCACCTTTGTGGTTGTTGGATGAGGTGCCTCGATTATAGGTCTGTAAGGACCGGGAAACGTGTGTTCAGGAGTACTAATCCTCTAACGTAAGTGAGGACCGGCCCTGAAGGTCCAGGATTGCCCAGAGTGCGTAGTCCTGAGGCATTTGCTAGAGTGTCTCGAACGCGGAGAGGAGCTTGCCCCTTGCCTCGACTCATGACGGAAATCCAATTTCCAATACGTGTATTGCGGTTTTAATTGTAGAACTAGTATGGCGACATAGTAGCATGGGATGCTATGCCGTCTATGATTTATATTTATGATTGAAATTGTTTTGACACTATACACTTATTATAGTATCAAATGATTTGTTTTAAACGTACCAAGCATGTTTGGCTATTATAAGGGAAAACCCTATCCTCCGGCTTGCGTTGCATTGTGTGATGGGACCTGGGTCTTATAATAGCTTCATTTTTCGAAAAAGCATTGCGTTGTTTATTCTATGCACTGGTATTCTTGGGAGGAAACCCGTTCCGTGTTATACGGCGTGGTCCCTTGAATTACTTCCTTTTAAAGTAAAGTTTTAATAACTGTTTTAGTTCTCACACCAGTCACATGACTGACCTGTAGTTTATTGTTTTAACCTAAACTCTGGGTGCCCCTATTTTCCGCACGGGCAGCTAGTAGTTTTGGTTTTGCAGATTTATATTTACAGGATCCTGGTTTGCAGCTGGAATGATATCCGTAAAGCTCTGTATCCGTGTATCACCTTCAGTTGTGTTTTATATTGTTTTTCCGCTGCTATGTAATTTATTGTAATCTCTGATATTTATCGAATGTAATTTATTCATTTATACTCTGTATATTCTTGTATCTGATGGAATTGTTGTAATAGCAATGAAATGTTCTTCCGTCTGCGTTCATTTGTGTGTTGTTCTCAAAGTATCCGCTCTTTCCTTCACGGGGAAGTTACGGGTCCTTATAGTGCTCATTGTAATAACCCGGAAATCTGGGCCAATTTAAAATTTTTATTTTGGCAATTTTAGCGAATTTTGAACATTTAAAATGAATTATTTTAAATAAAATCGATGAGAAATTTATTTTGAATAGAATTCGAACGTATATATTATATACGTCGTCGTTAGAATATAAATAATTATTTATAATTATAAAAGGAATTGAAAATGGCGCGGTAGTTCGATAATTCGATTTCAAACTTCAATTGAATGTACCGGGTGCGAAACAATCCGGATTTTAGTGAAACCAAAAACAATAGGATCTAATTGAGAATATCTTTCCAACGAATCCGAAAAATCAAAATTTCATAACGGGAATCAAAAGATATGTCCAGTTGAAAATTCTGAATAGTCGCTGTGGAATTCAGGCCCTTAAAAATGGAAATTTTGCAAACGACCTCGGAATTCGACGAAACCACTTTCGTTGGGTCCGTGATGTAAAGTTATTGCTAGGTTTCAATTTTCGCAATTTTTCGAATCAATATGTGAGTGTGGCAAAGGAAAACGCATTTGACCAGTTTCAGTTAATTTTAATCAACTGGAAGATGGCCATTTTTCAAACGGTCACAGAATTCGACGAAATTAGTTTTGTTAGGACCATATCGTCAATACGAAGCTAGAAATAATTTTTCTGTAATTTTCGGGGTCCGTATGTGACCCCGGTAAATTGAAATGCGCGTTCAAATTCAATATATACTGAATTATATTTTGATTTTGATGGAAACTGGTCGAAACGATAGAATTGGCTAGCGATACATATCCCATTGTGTTCGAAATGGAGGTAATTAGCTAGGGGCGATAGTCGTTGGGTTTGATTTGGATTTCGGACGTGAAACGAATCAATAAACGAAGTAAACAAAATATATATCTATATTGTATAACCTAAATTGAAGGTCAAACCCCTCTTTTATTTTCAACGGGGTCAACGCAACAAAAAACCCCAGCCCCCATCAGCGATAACCGAACGAAACCGTTCGATTCTTCCTCCCAATTTCTTGTTCGATCCAGATAATAAATTCAGAAAGTTATAAGGGGAAATTCGAAGAGCCTTCCACGTTCTTTCAATCCACATCGGAAGCATCGATCATCGTGGCCTGGTCTTTCAGAACTTCGAGCTCAAATTTGCTCCGTTTCGCCTTAAAATCCGGCGAGATGCTGGTCTCGAGTTCAGCGCCACGCAAGGCGGTGGGAGAGGGGCTGTAGCGCGTCGACATGGTGGGTTCAGATCATCTCCAGGCGGCGCTGACAAGGAACAGTGACGGGATTTCATAAGGGAGCGGTTGGGTTTCGAGGTCGACAGTGTAAATGAGGAAGAAGATGGGTCCTTTTTTTTGGGGTAACGATAACAGTGAGTTTTCTGCCCTTTATTTATTTTTAGTTTAAAATTTGTTTAGGATAAAAATTTGTTTAGGAAAAATGGAAAACTTACTTGGTTTTAAAAATAGTAATAATTGGTGTAAAATCATAAGAAATGATTTGGGAAAAATTGGGATGAAAAACTCCATATTTGAAGAGATAAAAATAGATTTTTATCGAAATGAACTAGTTTTGAACTGAAATTAAAACCCACTTATTTTTAAATAAATAAATTGGATTTGAAATGGGTTTAAATAGAATTGATTTGTGGGTTTATCGTGAACGGTGTTTTAAATAACACTAGTTCTTTAACCCGACAATAAATAGAATGTGATTTGGGTTTGTCGTGAACTGTGTTTTAAAAGACATTAGTTCTTTAACCCAGTAAAAGGAGTTTTAATGAATCTTCAATTAGATTGAAATGGGAATTGATAATTTAAATTATCAAATTTAGAAATTGAGCGAGAATGGAGTATCACCAGTTTTGCTCCAAAGCGGTAGTTAAATCTTTAATTAGATTTGAACGTGAAATGGTAATTAATTTTACCGATAACACCGTGGTATTAGATATGGAGTATTGCGAGTTTTGCTTCATGGGATGAATAGGTTGGGATTGGGAAATAAAATAAATAATTACTTCGGTGTGGTTCGCTAATCCCGACTAGTCTGGAAAACCATAATTTGGTTTGAAATGACATCCAAATGAAGATTAAAGGATAAATTTTAAAGAATTTATCTTGGATAAAATTAATGGGAACCTTTCCCTAAGAATTGAGATTTAGAAACTAACTATAGGTTAGCTAAGAAGAATGGTTTCCTGGGTATTGATATGATGTTGGTTTCGGCCTTCGGGGTTAATATTTGGGAAATTGTTCTCTTGTTGATTTACGGTTAGTAGCTGCTGAATTGGAATGAGGCGTATGTTGTGTTTGTGTAACATTTGTTTTAATATACGCGGGTTGTTCGGAAAGTCCGGGTTTATACCCATTCTGAATAACCGATTCGACGATATGTCGAAGATGAAGACGGTGGTTGAAGACCGGAAGTCTTCACATCGTTTGGATAATTACTGACGATCCTGATTGGGCTGTACACCCAAGAGGATGGAAATAGTTGGTGGTCGTCCAGACGTACTTGGAGATGGATGGATATGCGAGGAAAGTGCCTCCGGTTTCGTTCAGACCTAGAACGGACTTGTAAATGGATGGTGTGTCTGACATTGTATTCCTTTATATTGTATTCGTTGATCTCTGCTAAATATATATCTGTTTGGCGGCGGGGAATTTATTCTCTTGCTTAACGCCCTTCTCTGAGACATACGAGCTCAGAGGTTATATATTGGCAGAAATCAGTGGTACGATATGGGTTGATAATGTGGCATGCTGAGATGCAGTGATCCAGACTTTTGTTGAAAAGCAAAGTTTGGTGGATGATGATCAAAGCACAGCTGAAATGGCATGGCTTTGTGTATAGCTTTGATTCGCGAGCCTCACACCTCGGTGTGAACCAAAAACGGGGAGGACCTCCGGGAAATGGACATGTGCTGGTTTCTAGTTAGAAGTGGTGTCAGTGCTTAAACTGGCTGGCATTACTTATGTGGATGTTGCTTATCATTACTTATTGCCCAGCGGGGCGTCTCAGTTAACGGTGGTTGCAGAGGCTTACGGGTCCCAGATCACTTCGAGGTTCCATAGAACCGGCTAGCATATCGTTTACGGCATTACTAACCATCGACGGGTGGCCGGCCCCGACGTTCCGGGTGCAGTCGCAGCTGCAACCTGAGGCTCGGGCTAGAGAGTCTCGAATTAAGCACAGGATATTCCCTTTGCCTTGGTTCACATGATGGAAATCCAATTTCCAATACGTGTATTTCGGTTTCATTTGTAGAGCCTAGTATGGCGACATAGTGGGATGGGGCACTTATGCCCCTATGATTGATACTTATGATTTGAAGATATTTTATACAATATGCACTTATAATAGTATCAAATGATTTGTTTTAAACGTACCAAGCATTCTTGGCTATTATAAGGTAAAAACCCTATCCTCCGGCTTGCGTTGCATTGTTTGATGGGACCTGGGTCTTTTAATAGCTTCATTTTTCTTTATTTAGCATTGCGCTGTTGTTTTATGCACTGGTGTTCTTGGGAGGAAACCCGTTCCGTGTTATACGGCGTGGTCCCTTGATTTACCTAACTTTAAAAATAAAGGTTAATAATTGTTTTAGTTCTCTCACCAGTCACATGACTGACCTGGAGTTTATTGTTTTAACCTAAACTCTGGGTGCCCCTATTTTCCACACGGGCAGCTAGTAGTTTTGGTTTTGCAGATTTATATTCACAGGATCCTGGTTTACAGCTGGAATGATATCCGGAAAGCTTTGTATCCGTATATCTCTTCTAGTTGTGTATTGTATTATTTTCCGCTGCGATGTATTTAAATGTAATTTAAATCTCTGATATTTCTGTGTAATATTCATTTATACTCTGTATATTCTTGTATTCTGGTGCATTGTTGTAATATACAATGAAATGTTCTTCTGTATGTGTTCTGTTGTGGCTTGTTCTCGAACTATCCGCGCTTTCCCAACCGGGGAAGTTACGGGTTTTCACAGTTGGTATCAGAGCTTTGGTTTACAAGGCTCAGAGAACAAGACACATTAGAACCATACAAAAGAATTCATCAGATATTGGATTAGTAATATCCAATGAGAATGACTCGTTAGAGATGGGATCAGTAATATCCTAGAACGAGTGTGAAGAGTAAAATTTTAAAGTGAAAACAAGTTTTGTTTTGAAAATTTAAATCAATTATTCGTATTTGATTATTTATTTGTATCGATTAGGACAGTCCAGTATATAGAGATTTCGCATATACGTCTTGCAAACGTGTGTTCGAAATTTTAATATATTGGATAGATATAGAATCACACTCTAGTCGCCCGGAGATAATTCTGATGATGAGGCCTCATCATCAGTGTTTATATTCGAGTGACGAAAGTGAGATTTCTATATATTTCCTATTGACTGGTGTGAGAACCAAAATTAAATAGGGCTTATTGTTGTGATTTGGCATCAAAAATGAGATTTTTGACTATATATCAAAGTATGAATTTCAAATGATAATTCACTAATTGATTGATGTTTGTGTTGTTTGTTTAATTGTTTGATAATTTTGAATCATTATGCCTAACTGTATCAAATATTGAATTGTATTGAAAATTAGTCGCATTTGCTTGCATATACTTGCACTTACATTGAACAGGTCATAGCAAGGAAGCTAGAGCAGAGAATAAAATTTGTTTGCCCGACAAATAGGTACATGTTTATTACATAATTTACTGTTTTGTTTGGGTGATGATGATTTTATGAGCCTATTGGCTAGCCGCTTGGCTTTTTCTTTTTCTTTTTGAGATCAGAAGGCCTATATGGCAATTTCGGGATTTTCCCGTGGCTCCCGGTGCAGGGGAGGTTATGGCGAAATTTTTCGAAAATTTAGGGTGTTAGCCAAATTTTTGAAGAATTTGAAAATTCTCAGAAATTGAAAAGTTGGAGAACGGAAGTCAGACCAAACGTTGAGTTGATTGATCAAACCACTTTCGACTTTGCTCCTTTTCGGGGACGAAAAGTTTTAAGTGGGGGAGATTGTAATAACCCGGAAATCTGGGCCAATTTAAAATTTTTATTTTGGCAATTTTAGCGAATTTTGAACATTTAAAATGAATTATTTTAAATAAAATCGACGAGAAATTTATTTTGAATAGAATTCGAACGTATATATTATATATGTCATCGTTAGAATATAAATAATTATTTATAATTATAAAAGGAATTGAAAATGGCGCGGTAGTTCGATAATTCGATTTCAAACTTCAATTGAATGTACCGGGTGCGAAACAATCCGGATTTTAGTGAAACCAAAAACAATAGGATCTAATTGAGAATATCTTTCCAACTAATCCGAAAAATCAAAATTTCATAACGGGAATCAAAAGATATGTCCAATTGAAAATTCTGAATAGTCGCTGTGGAATTCAGGCCCTTAAAAATGGAAATTTTGCAAACGACCTCGGAATTCGACGAAACCACATTCATTGGGTCCGTGATGTAAAGTTATTGCTAGGTTTCAATTTTCGCAATTTTTTGAATCAATATGTGAGTGTGGCAAAGGAAAACGCATTTGACCAGTTTCAGTTAATTTTAATCAACTGGAAGATGGCCATTTTTCAAACGGTCTCAGAATTCGACGAAATTAGTTTTGTTAGGACCATATCGTCAATACGAAGCTAGAAATAATTTTTCTGTAATTTTCGGGGTCCGTATGTGACCCCGGTAAATTGAAATGCGCGTTCAAATTCAATATATACTGAATTATATTTTGATTTTGATGGAAACTGGTCGAAACGATAGAATTGGCTAGCGATACATATCCCATTGTGTTCGGAATGGGGGTAATTAGCTAGGGGTGATAGTCGTTGGGTTTGATTTGGATTTCGGACGTGAAACGAATCAATAAACGAAGTAAATAAAATATATATCTATATTGTATAACCTAAATTGAAGGTCAAACCCCTCTTTTATTTTCAACGGGGTCAACGCAACAAAAAAACCCAGCCCCCATCAGCGATAACCGAACGAAACCGTTCGATTCTTCCTTCCAATTTATTGTTCGATCCAGATAATAAATTCAGAAAGTTATAAGGGGAAATTCGAAGAGCCTTCCACGTTCTTTCAATCCACACCGGAAGCATCGATCATCGTGGCCTGGTCTGTCAGAACTTCGAGCTCAAAGTTGCTCCGTTTCGCCTTAAAATCCGGCGAGATGCTGGTCTCGAGTTCAGCGCCACGCAAGGCGGTGGGAGAGGGGCTGTAGCGCGTCGACATGGTGGGTTCAGATCATCTCCAGGCGGCGCTGACAAGGAACAGTGACGGGATTTCATAAGGGAGCGGTTGGGTTTCGAGGTCGACAGTGTAAATGAGGAAGAAGACGGGTCCTTTTTTTTGGGGTAACGATAACAGTGAGTTTTCTGCCCTTTATTTATTTTTAGTTTAAAATTTGTTTAGAAAAAAAATTTGTTTAGGAAAAATGGAAAACTTACTTGGTTTTAAAAATAGAAATTGTTTTTGAAAATATAATTTAGCATTGATAATAAGAAAATCGAATAGCTTTGATTTTTAAAAAAATATAATATAACTTTAAAATAG
The DNA here is from genome assembly GCA_030737875.1 of Allium sativum. Classification (NCBI taxonomy): domain Eukaryota; kingdom Viridiplantae; phylum Streptophyta; class Magnoliopsida; order Asparagales; family Amaryllidaceae; genus Allium; species Allium sativum. The sequence continues at coordinate 214,024,833 of CM060916.1, read as the reverse complement.
CATGGTTTTGAAAAGTAAAATCATACATGATTTTTCAAAATATACATAGTTTCTAAATGAAAATAACATTATTTTTAAAAATAAAAAATAAAAATAGCAAATAGAAATTTACTTTGTTTGAAAAATAGAAATTTACTTTGTTTGAAAAATATAGAAAATTTGCTTTGTTTTAAAATAGAAATAACAATATAAAAATACGATTTTTATATATATAGTTTTGAATTAGAAACATGATTTTTGAAATATATAGCGTTGATAAAAATATGATTTTTAATAAGGAAAAGATACGATTTTTAATAATGTAAAAATATGATTTTTATATATTCAACTTAGAAATAAAATACCATGGTTTTAGAAATAGCAAGAGAATTGCTTTCAAAATAGTAGTAGCGATAATAATTCTATTTTTACATTATAGAAGTAGCGATAATAATTCTATTTTTACATTATAGAAGTAGCGATAAAAAATTCTATTTTTACATTATAGAAGTAGCGATAAAAATTCTATTTTTACATTATAGAAGTAGCGATAAAAATTCTATTTTTACATTATAGAAGTAGCGATAAAAAATTCTATTTTTACATTATAGAAGTAGCGATAAAAATTCTATTTTTACATGTATGAAGTGTCGTTATAAAATATGATATCTATATATAATAGAGAATATAAAAATTCGATTTTTATATATTGAATAGCAAAGTAAAAATTCGATTTTTATATATAGAATAGCAAAGTAAAAAAAATTCGATTTTTATATATTGAATAGCATAGTAAAAATTCGATTTTTATATATTGAATAGCGAAGTGAAAATTCGATTTTTACATATGTAGTGAAAGCGGGCAACGAAAGTGAAGAGATGCGATAACGATGAAGATTTCTATCAATGAAGAGTCGTGGTATTGGATAGCTATCGGTGAGAATTTCTCACTCTTAAATTTCTTTTTCTAGTTATATATATATATACTAGGATGCAGACGGTGTTTAGTAGCACCCGACACCCGTCATCCACAGACCATGGATGGCTTGTTTGTTAAATTGTTTGATTGTGTAGTTGGTTAGTTTATTTGGATTGAATTGAATTGTTTGGTGAAATGAATGGATTTGATTGATGTGTGAATGGCGTGGGCCTTCACTAGACCGGGGATAAGGCTAGGCCTTGTCCCGTTTCTAGTATCGTGCCGTTATGCCGCCGAAATTTTCTAAAATAAGTTAGAAAAATAAAAATATCATTTTATTTAAAGAATGAACTGAATAGAAATTCATATGTTAAAATAAAATGTTTTATCGTTAAAAATATAATTTTTAACGTGAAGTGAATAAAATAAAATATTCATTTACGAACCGGACGGTTTGTTTATGTACACCTATTTGAAGGACATTGATTGGGACGATAAATTTTACACATCGCCCAACTGCACAAATAAAATCTGTGTTTGATTGTTTGAAACCCCACACGGGTGTTGGGATGAAATATGAAGTTCACTCATCCTGATTGATTAAATATGTCGTTCGATTGATGGACAGGCTATTATAAGCGTTAGATATCTATATTTGATGCTTATACAGTGTAGTGCACTTTGGTTGATGGTTGATTATTTTTCAATGCTATTATATGCATGTGTGGTATGGAATCCATATAATTAACTTTATATGGTAATTAATTGGGCCTCATTCCAATTTAGAAAATAAAGAATAATATAAAATAAAGGTTCATGTGTTGACAGTACTCATCCGTTGAGATTAGTCATGTGTTGAACAAAATATTTTAATAATAAAATTTACATCTTTATCAATATAAAATAAAGGTTCATGTGTTGATAGTACTCATCCGTTGAGATTAGTCATGTGTTGAACGAAATATTTTAATAATAAAATTTACATCTTTATCAATATAAAATAAAGGTTCATGTGTTGACAGTACTCATCCGTTGAGATTAGTCATGTGTTGAACGAAATATTTTAATAATAAAATTTACATCTTTATCAATATAAAATAAAGGTTCATGTGTTGACAGTACTCATCCGTTGAGATTAGTCATGTGTTGAACGAAATATTTTAATAATAGAAATATTTGAAAAGAAAATATTTGAAAAAGAAATATTTGAAATAGAATATTTGAAATAGAAATATTTGAAATAGAAATATTTGAAATAGAAATATTTGAAAAGGAAATATTTGAAAAAGAAATATTTGAAATAGAATATTTGAAAATAGAAATATATGAAGCCGTGTTGATTAGATTGACGCCATTTTGACGTGAACGATATTTATATCGATTTTATTCATTTAAAAATGAATATTGAAAAGTGATTTCGAAATCGAATATTTTGAAAACGAATTCGAAATGAATTGAATAGAAAACGATTTCGAATTGGATCGAATAGAAAACCAATTTGAATTGAATCGAATTGAATTGAAAACGAATTGAATTCAAATTAAATAGAAAACGAAATGAATTTGATTCAAATAGAAAACCAATTTGAATTGAATCGAATAGAAAATCAATTTGACTTGAATCGAATAGAAAACCAAAATGAATTGAATTTGATTTGATTAGAGAATGAATTGAATTTGATTTGATTAGAAAATGAATTGAATTTGATTTGATTAGAAAATGAATTGAATTTGAATTGAATAGGTAATGAATTGAATTTGATTTGATTAGAAAATGAATTGAATTTGAATTGAATAGAGAATGAATTGAATTTGAATTGAATAAGAAAACGAATTCGAATTGAATTGAAAAGAAAACGAATTCGAATTGAATTGAAAAGAAAATGAATTCGAATCGAATTAAAATCGATTTGAATTAAAATCAAATAGAAATGAAAGTAAAAAGGATTTATAATAGAAAATTCGATTTCGATTTGAATTTGAAATAAAGGTTGAAGTTGTTTTTGAAACGAATTCAAAACTATTTATAAAATGCGTTTTAAATAGAAATCGACGAAATATATATTATATATATAATATAATGGCCTGAATAGAACGCGCCGCGCCGCGGCAGTTCGTGAATTTCGACCATTTATTTCAAACGGATATTACGGGAGATCCGACCGTCGGATTCTCCTAAAACCGGAACCGTTGGGTTTGAATCGAAAAGAGCTTTCTAACGAATATTAGAAATTTAAAATCTAACGGTTGGATTTGGAGTTATGTCCAAATCAAATTCGAAAAAGGTCGCTGTAAGTGCAGTTCGATGGCCGTTGATGGAAATCGACTGTACGGGCCTTGATAAAATTGACTCATACTAGGGCCTAGATATTGAGGCAGCGGAAGCGTGGTGGGCCCAAAACCCACAGGTCCGAGGATCAAAACCTCGTTCTGATACCAAATGTAGAGACCCGAATTTCCCCGGTCTCCGAAGAGATGAGAAAGAACGAATTACTGTGAGGACAAGACAAATCAGAACGCAGACGGAAGAACATTTCATTGTTATTACAACAATTGCATCAGATACAAGAATATACAGAGTATAAATGAATAAATATACATTCAATAAATATCAGAGATTACAATAAATTACATAGCAGCGGAAAAATAATACAAAGCACAACTGAAGGTGATATACGGAACAGATCTTTCCGGATATCATTCCAGCTGTAAACCAGGATCCTGTGAATATAAATCTGCAAAACCAAAACTACTAGCTGCCCATGCGGAAAATAGGGGCACCCAGAGTTTAGGTTAAAACAATAAACTCCAGATCAGTCATGTGACTGGTGTGAGAACTAAAACAGTTATTCAAAGCTTTACTTTAAAAGAGAGTAATTCAAGGGACCACGCCGTATAACACGGAACGGGTTTCCTCCCAAGAATACCAGTGCATAGAGTAAACAACGCAATGCTTTTTCGAAAAATGAAGCTATTATAAGACCCAGGTCCCATCACACAATGCAACGCAAGCCGGAGGATAGGGTTTTCCCTTATAATAGCCAAACATGCTTGGTACGTTTAAAACAAATCATTTGATACTATAATAAGTGTATAGTGTCAAAACAGTTTCAATCATAAATATAAATCGTAGACGGCATAGCATCCCATGCTACTATGTCGCCATACTAGTTCTACAATTAAAACCGCAATACACGTATTGGAAATTGGATTTCCGTCATGAGTCGAGGCAAGGGGCAAGCTCCTCTCCGCGTTCGAGACACTCTAGCAAATGCCTCGGGGCTACACACTCTGGGCAACCCCTGGATCTTCAGGGCCGGTCCTCACTTATGTTAGAGGATTAGTTATGCCTGAACACACGTTTCCCGGTCCTTACAGACCTATAATCGAGGCGCCTCGCATTCTAACAACCACATAGGTGAAAAGTATATAAATGTCAGGGCTGGTAAGTCACTGACACCACCAAAGCTAGAAAGAAACGTCGTGCTCTCCCTGCAGTCCGTATCCCGTTTTTAACTCATACCGAGGTGTGTGGCTCGCGAATTCACGTTATACACAAAGCTACGCCACAAAGGCCGTGCTTTGATCATCAACCACAAGACTTTGCTTTTCAACAAAAGCCTTGATCATTGCATCTTAGCGTGCCACGCAGGCAATTCATGCCATGCGGTTGATGTCCATCGATATACAACCTCTGAGCTCGTACGTCTCAGAGAAGGGCGTTAAGCAAAAGAATAAATTCTCCGCCGCCAAACAGATGTATATTTAGTAGAGATCAATCAACACAGAATGAAATCCAATGTCAGACACACAATCCATTTACAAGTTCGTTCTGGGTCTGAACGAAACCGGAGGCACTTTCCTCGCATATCCATCCATCCCCAAGTACGTCTGGACGACCACCAACTATTTCCATCCTCTTGGGTGTACAGCCCAATCAGGATCGTCAGTAATAATCAAAACGATGTGAAGACTTCCGGTCTTCAACCACCGTCTTCATCTTCGACATATCGTCGAATCGGTTATTCAGAATGGGTATAAACCCGGCCTTTCCGAACAACCCGCGTATATTAAAAACAAATGTTAAACAAACACAACATACGCCTCATTCCAATTTATATTCTCAGGGAAAGGTTCCCATTAATTTTATCAAAGATAAACTCTTTAAACTTGTTCTTTAATCTTCCTTTAGATGTCATTTCAAACCAGATTATGGTTTTCTAAACTAGTCGAGATTAGCGAACCACACCGAAGTAATTATTTATTTTATTTCCCAATCCCAACCTATTCATCCCATGAAGCAAAACTGGTAATACTCCATATCTAACACCACGGTGTTATCGGTAAAATTAATTACCATTTCACGTTCAAATCTAATTAAAGATTTAACTATCGCTTTGGAGCAAAACTGGTAATATTCCATTCTCGCTCATTTTCTAAATTTGATAATTTAGATTACAAATTTACATTTCAATCTGATTGCAGTTTCGTTAAAACTCCTTTTACTGGGTTAAAGAACTAGTGTTATTTAAAACACAGTTCACGACAAACCCAAATCACCTTCTATTTATTATCGGGTTAAAGAACTAGTGTTATTTAAAACACAGTTCACGATAAACCCACAAATCAATTCTAGTTCAATTCAAATCAAATATATTAGGAATTATGATTATTTAAAACCCCTTTTTAAATCTACATTATTTATTTAAAAATAAAAAATCGGGTTTTAAATTGAGTTCAAACTAGTTCATTTCGATAAAAATCTATTTTTATCTTTTCAAATATGGAGTTTTTCATCCCAAATTTTCCCAAATCATTTCTTATGATTTTACACAAATTATTGATATTTTAAATAATTTTATCAAGGCCCGTACAGTCGATTTTCATCAACGGCCATCGAACTGCACTTATAGCGACCTTTTTTAAATTTGATTTGGACGTATCTCCAAATCCAACCGTTAGATTCTGAATTTCTAATATTCGTTAGAAAGCTCTTTTCGATACGAACCCAACGGTTCCGGTTTTAGGAGAATCCGACGGTCGGATCTCCCGTAATGTTCGTTTGAAATAAATGGTCGAAATTTACGAACTGCCGCGGCGCGGCGCGTTCTATTCAGGCCATTATATTATATATATAATATATATTTCGTCGATTCCTATTTAAAATGAATTTTATAAATAGTTTTGAATTCGTTTCAAAACATTTCAACTTCCATCTCAATTCAAATCAAAATTGAATCTTTCCTTATAAATTCGTTTTAAAATTCATTTCTATTCAATTCAAGTTTCAATTCAATTCGAATTCATTTCACTTCGTTTTAAATTCAATTCGAATTGGTTTTCAATTCGATTCAATTCAAAGTGGGTTTCTATTTGATTCAAATCAAATTGGTTTTCTATTCGAATCAAATTCGGTATATATTCAATTGAAATCAAATTCGTTTTATATTCAATTGAAATCAAATTCGTTTTATATTCAATTGAAATCAAATTCGTTTTATATTCAATTGAAATCAAATTCGTTTTATATTCAATTGAAATCAAATTCGTTTTATATTAAATTCGAATTCGTTTCCTATTCAATTTAAATTCAAACTTCATTTCAAAATACGCGATTTCGAAATCACTTTTCAATATTCATTTTAAAATGAGTAAATTCTATATAAATATCGTTCACGTCTAAATGGCGTCAATCTAATCAACACGACTTCATATATTTATTTTTTTCAAATGTTCTGTTTCAAATATTTCTTTTACAAATATTTCTATTCCAAATATTTCGTTTTCAAATATTTCGTTCAACACATGACTAATCTCAACGGATGAGTACGGTCAACACATGAACCTTTATATTATATTGATAAAGATGTAATTTTTATTATAAAAATATTTCGTTCAACACATGACTAATCTCAACGGATGAGTACAGTCAACACATGAACCTTTATATTATATTGATAAAGATGTAATTTTTATTATAAAAATATTTCGTTCAACACATGACTAATCTCAACGGATGAGTACAGTCAACACATGAACCTTTATATTATAATATTCTTTATTTTCTAAATTGGAATGAGGCCCAATCAATCACCATATAATGTTAATTATATGGATTTTCATACATCACACGCATATAATAACATTTAAAAATAATCAACCATCAACCAAAGTGCACTACACTGTATAAGCATCAAATATAGATATCTAACGCTTATAACAGTCTGTCGATCAATCGATCGACATATTTAATCAATCAGGATGAGTGAACTTCAAATTTCATCCCAACACCCGTGTGGGGTTTCAAATCAACAAACACAGATTTTATTTGTGCAGTTGGGCGATGTGTAAGATTTATCGTCCCAATCAATGTCCTTCAAATAGGTGTACATAAACAAACCGTCCGGTTTGTAAATGAATATTTTATTTACTTCACGTTAAAAATTATATTTTTAACGATCAAATTATTTCATTCAACCTATGAATGTTCTATTCAGTTCATTTATCCAATAAAATGATATTTTTATTTTTCTAACATATTTTAGAAAATTTCGGCGGCATAACGGCACGATACTAGAAACGGGACGAGGCCTAGCCTTATCCCCGGTCTAGTGAAGGCCCACGCCATTCACACATCAATCAAATCAATTTCATTTCACCAAACAATCAATTTCAATCCAAATAATCTAACCAACTACACAACCAAACAATTAAACAAAGAAGCCATCCATGGTCTGTGGATGACGGGTGTCGGGTGCTACTAAACACCGTCTGCATCCTAGTATATATATATATATATATATATATAACTAGAAAATAGAAATTGAAAGGTGAGAAGTTCTCACTGATAGCTATCCAACTCCACGCCTCTTCATTTATAGAAATCTTCATCGTTCTCGCCTCTTTGTCGCTTTCTTTGCCTGTATTCTCTACATATGTAAAAATAGAATTTTCACTTTGCTATTCAATATATAAAAAATCAAATTTTTATTATACTATTCAATATATAAAAATCGAATTTTTATTATACTATTCAATATATAAAAATCAAATTTTTACTTCGTTGTTCAATAAATAAAAATCCTATTTTTACCTCCATGCTATATAGATAAAAATTCTATTTTTACACCGTTATTCTCTACCTGAAGATTTCGCCTTTTCAAAAATAAATATTTCGCCTTTTCAAAAATAAAGATTTCGCCTTTTCAAAAATAAAGATTTCGCCTTTTCAAAAATAAAGATTTCGCCTTTTCAAAAATATAGATTTCGCCTTTCTATAAATATAAAATTTATATTTTTCTCGAAGTAAAAATCATATTTTTACTTCACTATTCATCTCAAAATATCGTCTTTTCATATCTAAAAATATCGTCTTTTCATATTTAAAAATATCGTCTTTTCAACTATAAAAATTTAATCTTTTGCATTTTAAAAATCTAATCTTTTGCTTGCTAAAAACTGATTTTCCTACTATGTAAATACACACAAAAACTGATTTAAATTAAACATAAAAACTGATTTAAATTAAACATAAAAACTGATTTAAATTAAATATAAAAGAAAGAACTTACTTTTCGAAGAGAGGGGGTGGTGCTAGCGCCCTCGACTGGAGTGAAGGGGTGGGGAAAACTCCGACTGGGCGGCGCGACAATCGGAAGTGGGTTGGGTGCGGTCTTCGAGGGGGGGGTGTCGCGTCCGACTGACGGGAGGGGGTGCGAGGTGGGGGGCCATCGCGAGGTCGAGGTGGAAAAAAGGGGGGGTCTGCGACGTTGCGGTCGACATCGGGGGGGGGGGGGGGGGGGGGCGCTCGTGTCTGGACGGGGGAGGGGCAGGGTTTCGGAGGTGGCGTTCGCTTTAGGGGGGTCTGGTGGGGCTTCAGGCGTCGATCGAAGAGGGGATTGGGGGTATCTACGGCGCGATGTCGATTGGGGGGGGGAAGCGATGCAGCGACGGCTCTCCCCCCGTCGATCTCGTCTCCGTTTCTTTTTTTTCCTTTTTCAATCGAAATGATTTCAGAAGGGGGGGGGCCAGAGTGACTTAAGGAGGAGGGAGAGAAAGGTTTGATTTATTTAATTATTTTAATTGCAAAAAGTTGACTTTTACATACGACCTCTAAACGAGGTCCACCGCCTGTCGTCCATAGCGTTTCACCCCCATTCCGAACACAATGGGATATGTATCGTAGGTTGATTCGGTCGTTACAATCAGTTTCCGTTAAATTTAACATATAACTATATATATTGAATTTAAACGCACATTTCAATTTACTGGGGTCACATACTAACTCTATAAATTGCAGAAAAATATTTTCTAGCTTCATATTGACAATACGGTCCTAACAAAACTAGTTTCGTCGAATTCTGAGCCCGTTTGAAAAATGGCCATTTTCCAGTCGATTAAAATCAACTGAAACTGGTCAAACGCGTTTTCCTTTGTCACGCTCACATATTGATTCGAAAAATTATGAAATTTGGAATCTAGCAATAATTTGACATCACGGACCCAACAAAAGTGGTTTCGTCGAAATCCGAGGTCGTTTGCAAAATGTCTATTTTTAAGGGCCTGAATTCCATAGCGACTATTCAGAATTTTCAACTGGACATATCTTTTGATTCTCGCTATGAAATTTTGATTTTCCGGATTCGTTGGAAAGATAGTCACAATTAGATCCCAATGTTTTTGGTTTCACGAAAATCCGGATTGTTTTGCACCCGGTACATTCAATTGAAGTTTGCAATCGAATTATCGAACTACCACGCCATCTTCAATTCTATTTATAATTATATATAAATATTTATATTCTAACGACGACGCGTATAAATATATACGTTCGAATTATATTCAAAATAAATTTTCTCGTCGATATTAGTTAAAATAATTCATTTTAAATACTCAAAATTCGCTAAAATTGCCAAAATAAAAATTTTAAACTGGCTCAGAATTTCCGGGTTATTACAATCTCCCCCACTTAAAACTTTTCGTCCCCGAAAAGGAACAAAGTCGAAAGTGGTTTGATTAATCAACTCTACGTTCGATCTGGCTTCCATTCTCCAACTTTTCAGTTTCTGAGAATTTTCAAATTTTCAAAAATTTGGCTAACACCCTAAATTTTCGAAAAATTTCGCCATAACCTCCCCTGCACCGGGAGCCATGGGAAAATCCCGAAATTGCCATACAGGCCTTCTGATCTCAAAAAGAAAAAGAAAAAGCCAAGCGGCTAGCCAATAGGCTCATAAAATCATCATCACCCAAACAAAACAGTAAATTATGTAGTAAACATGTACCTATTTGTTGGGCAAACAAATTTTATTCTTCGGCTCTAGCCTCCTTGCTATGACCTGTTCAATGTAAGTATATGTATATGCAAGCAAATGCGACTAATTTTCAATACAATTCAATATTTGGTTCAATTAGGCATAAAGGTTTAAAATTATCAAACAAATAAACAAACGACACAAACATCAATCAATTAGTGAATTAGAGTTTCAAATTCATAATTTGATATATATACAAAAATCATGTTTTTGATGCCAATTCACAACAAATGTGTTCTAACTATATAAGTTTTGGTTCTCACACCAGCCTAATGGAAATATATAGAAATCACACCTTCGAAACACGAAAATAAATACTGGTGATGGCGCGCCATCATCATAATCATGTCCGGGCGACTAGAATGTGATTCTATATCTATCCAATATATTAAAACTTCGAATATACGTTCATGACGCGTATATGCAAAATCTTTATATACTAGATTGTCCATATTCAAAATAAATAAATATTCAAATACGTAGAATTGATTTAAATTTTCAAAACAAAATTGTTTTCCTTTGAAAAATATACTCTTCACACTCGTTCTAGGATACTACTGATCCTATCTCTAACGAGTCATTCTAATTGGATATTGCTAATCCAATATCATAACAACGTAATGAGGAACGTGAAGCTCCCCTTTTCTGAAATGATATACATGGCTTATTAGTACGAAGATCTAGACAAGAAAGGTATGCTACGGTACGAAGAGGAAGTCAGCTCTAGTAATAAGATTGAGTCTGAAACTGATCGTCCTGAGGCCGGTACAATGTCTGAAGTCAGTAAGGGGCCTGAGGTAAATCGGAAAAGCGCTAGACCTGAGAAAGAATCAGTAATGACCGCTATGTGCTTAAACTGCAATCAGGAAGGTCACTTGTCCAGGAAATGTAAGTCCGTGAAATTGCAAAAGAAGGAGGGATATAAGTCAAAGAGCAAGGTTAAAGAAAATAGAAAATGCAATCTCTGCCATCAGGCTGGTCACGTAAAGCAAGATTGCTGGCAGTTAAAAAAGACTGAAATAGTTCGAGTGAATGAAGTGGCAGAAACTTCTGAGCCCTCAGCTATCCAGGAAAGGGCAGATGTTTTAGAAGGCACGTTGAATGTCAAAAATATTCCAGTTAAAGTACTGTTTGACACAGGCGCGTCACGAAGCTTTATTGCCAAGAGTGCAGCTAAGAAGCTGGATTTGAACTTGAGGAAGCTCAAAGATCCAATGACTGTCCAAAATCCGGTTGGGGGTTCTATCAATCTCAGTTGGATTTGTGCAGTACCTGTCTCTTTTTCCTGTTATAAATTCCCTATTATCTCTATCGTCATGAATTTCAATGAATTCGATCTTATTCTCGGATTAGATTGGCTGACCAAGTATGAAGCTGAGGTTAAATGCACCGACAGAGTCGTTAAGGCTAAGATAAAATCAGGGAATTATGTAACCATTCCGTGTGAAGGCCCGACATCAAATAGAAAGGACTTCTGGGCAGCTTTAAATGTTTCTCCAGCTCAAATAGAAAATACCCCAGAAGTCATAGAAAATATTCCTGACCTCATCAAAGATATTCCTGTCATCAAAAACTATGCGGATGTGTTCGAAGAAGTTGTTCGTTTACCTCCGCAGAGAGAAATAGATTTCAAAATTGCTTTAATTCCCAATGCAAGGCCGGTAGTTCACGCTATTCGAAGAATGTCCTTGAAAGAGAAAGAGGAATTAGACAATCAAACACGACAGCTCGTATGGAAGGGTCTGATCAGGCCTAGTTTCTCTGATTGGGGTGCAGCAGTGGTATTTGTCCCAAAATCTGACGGTACTCTACGGCTATGTGTGGATTATCGTGATTTGAATAAGCAGACCATAAAGAACAAATATCCATTGCCGCGGATAGATGATTTGTTGGATCGATTAAATGGCGCACAAGTATTCTCAAGGATGGACCTAGCTACAGGCTTCCATCAACTTTGAATTGCCGAAGAGTGTGTTCCAATGACAGCGTTCAGAGGCCCCGACTTATTCTATGAGTGGTTAGTAATGCCGTTCGGCTTATGTAACGCTCCCGCTTACTTCGTCGATCTAATGAACAGAGTATTCAGAGGAGTATTGAATAAATTTGTTCTGGTTTTTATTGATGATATTCTAATCTTCTCTAAATCAAAGGCCGAACATGAAAAGCATTTGGAACGGGTGTTAGAAATTCTTAGAAGGAATGTATTGAAAGCAAAGTTTTCCAAATGTATATTCTGGCAAGATGAAGTAAAATTTCTAGGCCATGTCATATCGAAAGAAGGAATTGCTGTGGATCCAAGCAAAATCACAGCTATTCAGAATTGGAAACAGCCCAGTACCCCCACTGAAGTCCGCAGTTTTCTCGGATTGGCTAGCTATTACCGAAAGTTCGTTAAAGACTTTTCGAAGATATCTGGTCACTTAACGAAGCTTACAAAGAAGCATTCTAAATTCAAGTGGACTCCAGAAAGTGAGGAGGCTTTTGAGGAGCTAAAGTTAAGATTGACAACTGCTCCAGTGTTAACCATCATCGATGGCAACCAAGATTTAAAAGTCTGGACTGATGCTTCTAGAGAAGGCCTCGGCGCAGTGTTAATGCAAAGGGGTCAAGTGATTGCTTATGCTAGCCGTCAACTGAAGCCGCACGAGAAGAACTACGTAACTCATGATCTTGAGTTATTGGCTATAGTATTCGCTTTGAAAATCTGGAGACACTATCTTCTGGGTGAGAGATTTGAACTGTTTACAGATCACCAGTCGTTAAAGTATCTGTTCACTCAGAAAGACCTGAATCTGAGGCAGCAGCGTTGGCTGGAGTTTCTTGCAGCATATGATTTTGAAATTCTGTACACCCCAGGGAAAGCCAATGTCGTGGCCGATGCGTTAAGCCGAAAGAATGGGATGATCGCCAGTTTCATCATTGCGACTTCGCTGATAGATAAAATATCTGCTCTTCAAGAGGATGATCACTTCATTCAGAAGATCAGAGAGATAATTCAACAAGGCGAACCCTCGAGTTTTCAAGTAGACAATGATGGGATTTTAAGGCTCAAAGGTCGAATCTGTGTCCCTAACATTCCTGAGCTTCGAAAAGAAGTTCTGGATGAATGCCACAAGTCAAAACTCAGTATCCATCCAGGAGTAAGCAAAATGTATAATGACATCAAACGCACTTTCTGGTGGAAGTCGATGAAAAGGGACATTTCTTTATATGTCAGCCGATGCCCTACTTGCTAGCTAGTCAAAAGCGACCAACAGAAATTGGCTGGATTGTTACAACCACTAGAAGTTCCGGGTTGGAAGTGGGAACATATTTCTATGGATTTCATCGATGGTCTGCCCAGAACCAGAAAAGGAAATGACAGTATTTGGGTGATCGTAGATCGCTTCACGAAGACCGCCCATTTCATACCTGTCAGATCAAATAGAACTGCTCAGAGTCTGGCGCAGATATACTTCAGGGAAATAGTTAGACTACATGGAGTGCCGCTTAGTATAGTCAGTGATAGAGATACAATATTCACTAGCAAATTCTGGGAAGCATTTCAAGTCGAACTGGGAACGAAGTTGAACTTGAGCACCGCTTATCATCCTCAGACAGACGGTCAGACTGAGAGGGTGAATCGTATTTTGGAAGATCTATTGCGGGCTTTTGTTATAGATTTCGGTGGATCCTGGGAAGACAATCTACATTTGGCTGAATTCTCTTATAACAACAGCTACCAGGCGAGTCTGACAATGTCGCCATTCGAAGCATTGTATGGTAGACCATATCGATCCCCTGCTTGTTGGGTCGAACCAGGTAATAGACTTGTGTTGGGTCCTGATATGATTCGAGAAGCTGCCGACAAAGTCGATTTTATTAAGAAGCGATTACTCGCCGCTCAAAGCCGACAAAAGAGCTATGCCGATAGAAGAAGAAGAGATATATCCTTTGCTGTTGGCGACTATGTATATTTGAAAGTATCGCCGATGAGAGGAGTTATCCGGTTCGGTAAAACTGGAAAGTTGGTGCCCAAATTCATTGGTCCGTTTCCTATTCTGGAACGGATCGGGACTCTCGCTTATAGGGTTAAACTGCCTGACTGGTTGCCTGGAGTTCATGATGTATTTCACATATCTCAACTTCGAAAGCACGTTCATGATCCAGACTTGATCGTGGAAGAAGCAGCTCAACAGGATATTGAAGTTACTCCAGAATTAGCTGTGAGGAGAGAGCCGCTAAAGATTATCGGCAAAGAAACCAAAGAGCTGAGGAATAAGAAGGTTCACTTAGTCAAAGTGCAATGGAGTGGAGATCCGCGAGATTGTACTTGGGAAACTGAGGAGAGCATTCAGAAAGCTTATCCTAGATGCCGAGTAGATATCTCTGATTGACTCCGGTGCAAGGTACATTTACCCTACTTTGCATTACCATTCAATTCTCTACTCTATTGTTATTTTCTTTTCATGGATGTGCACTTTTAATTCTATAGTCTGAATGATTCTAAAAGAGTATAGAGGTTGATCAGTATATTTTTGAGAAGTTAAAATGATTTGTTTGGTTGTTGTGTTGTGTGATTGTATATTTGTCAAACCACTTTCGACTTTGTTCCTTTTCGGGGACGAAAAGTTTTAAGTGGGGGAGATTGTAACGACCCAGAAAATCTGAACCAATTTAAAAATTTTATATTGGCTAAAATAATGGATTTTAAATATTAAAACAAATATTTTAAATAATGGCGATGAAAACTGAGTTTGAATCGACAATTAAAAACGAATATAATTAATTATAATTATAAACAAGGCCTGAAATGGCGCTGCAGTTTCAAAAATTGAATTCAAACTTTGTCGGACTATACCGGGTGCAAAACAAAACGGATTTTAGTGAAACCAAAAATATTTAAATCTGTTAGTGAATACCTTTCTAACGAATCTGAAAAATCGAAATTTGATAGCGGGAATCAAAAGATATGTCCAGTTGAAAATTCTGAATAGTCGCTATGGAATTCAGGCCCTTAAAACTGGACATTTTGCAAACGACCTCGGATTTCGACGAAACCACTTTTGTTGGATCCGTGATGTCAAATTATTGCTAGGTTTCAAATTTCATAAATTTTCGAATCAATATGTGAGCGTGGCAAAGAAAAATGCGTTTGACCGGTTTTAGTTGATTTTAATCGACGGGAAATTGGCCATTTTTCAAACAGTCTCGGAATTTGACGAAACTAGTTTTGTTAGGACCGTATTGTCAATACGAAGCTAGAAAATATTTTTCGGGAATTTTTCTAGTTAGTATGTGACCCCGGTAAATCGAAATGCGTGTTCAAATTCAATATATAGAGTTATATGTTGGTTTTGACGGAAACTGATCGAAACAGTCGAATCAGCTTATGATACAGGTCCCATTGTGTTCGGAATGGGGGTAATATGCTATGGACGACAGTCGGTGAGCTTGATTTCAAGTTCGTATTAAAAAGCAACCTTTTTGAATTTAAAATTAAAATTAAATATAAAAATTTATAAAAACCCCCTCCCTCCTTTCTGTTCTTTCATAACTCACGAGCCCTTTTTTTTCTTCTGAAAATCGATTTCCTCCCCGATCCTAGAGGAACGCCGCCATCACCGCCCTCCCCCAGGACCACCTCGCTCCGCCTCGAGACCCCCCCTCTCGTTCTCTCTCTCCTCCTTCAGGCGAACTCCCATTCGCGAACTCCGGGACCAATGAGCACCATCGAAGATCGCGCCGCCGAGGCCAACGACCACTGCCCTCCTCCGCAAGCCCCCAGCCACCACTGGCGCCACTTCCGACGTCCCCAGCCCCCCGGCGCGCCTCAGCCCTCCTCCGACAGTGAGCCTTTCTGTCGTGACTTCCTGAAGCAAAACAGTGAGCGTTCCATCCTCTTTCTATTTAAATAATTAAATACTGAACTTCCTTTTCAGATTTTGATTTTTTATATATTTATATAACATAGAAAATAAACTGATTTTTATATGCGATATTAACATAGAAAGGTCGGATTTTTATATGCGATATTAGCATGGTAAGGTCGGATTTTTATATGCGATATTAGCATGGAAAGGTCGGATTTTTATATGTGATATTAGCATAGAAAGGTCGGATTTTTATATGTGATATTAGCATAGAAAGGTCGGATTTTTACATGTGATATTAGCATAGAAAGGTCGGATTTTTACATGTGATATTAGCATGGAAAGGTCGGATTTTTATATGTGATATTAGCATTGAAAGGTCGGATTTTTATATGTGATATTAGCATAGAAAGGTTGGATTTTTAATGAAGTAAAGTTTTGATTTTTCAAAATGAAAAGATTAGATTTTTATACGAAGAAAGTTATGATTTTTCTTCATAGAAAAAATCGAATTTTCCCTATGGAACAGTGAAGTAAAAATTAGTTTTCTCTAGATAGAAGTGGCGATAAATATTATATTTTTATAAATATGAAATTCGATGAAACAGGAAACATCGAGATCGTGTGGACGTCTTCTACAATTTAGAAGAGACCGCGTATTTTTCTGAGCCTTCTGCTATTTTTGGTGGAGTGGAACCCAATGTGAGATTTCTAATTTATAAACAATATGGAAAACGACGATGTATAAATTTTATAGTCGATGTATGAGTTATATTAGCGTTGTACACCTCTTGTATAAGCGTTGTATAAGTTGTACGTTCGATGTATAAGTTATATATGCGTTGTAAAAATTATATATGTGTTGAAATAAAAGTGAATTGCTATATATATATATATATATATATATATATATACGCCCCTCGTCCACAAACCATGGACGATATTTATTGGATGAAATTGTTGTGAAAATTGATTGATAGCGAATGGTTGTTTGGGATTGTTTGTGGTTGATATTGATTGATTGTGGTTAAAAAAAAATACTCGTTTGTGGTTGAGAAATATTTGGTTGAAACCACATAGGATTAGTTTGTGGAAATGAAATAAATATATACATGCCGCCTGCGTGCGAACTAGATGCATGATCCCCATTGTCAAAAACCGCGAAGTTTTAAGGTAGAGCGAGGAGCCGTACTAGGGACGGTCCCGGTTTTAACTACCCTGCCGTTATGCTGCCGAAATCTTATTACTAGAGCTGACTTCCCCTCGATCCACCGCTCTCATCCCCAAAGACCCCCCCCCCCGATGATCGTTGTATCAGAGCGGGGGTTTATCGTTAAAAATATACTTTTTAACGTGAATGTGAATAAATAAATATTCATTTACAAACTGGACAATTTGTTTATGTACACCTATTTGAATGACATTGATTGGGACGATAAATTTTACACATCGCCCAACTGCACAAATAAAATCTGTGTTTGATTGTTTGAAACCCCACACGGGTGTTGGGATGAAATTTGAAGTTCACTCATCCTGATTGATTAAATATGTCGATCGATTGATTGACAGGCTGTTATAAGCGTTAGATATCTATATTTGATGCTTATACAGTGTAGTGCACTTTGGTTGATGGTTGATTATTTTTCAATGCTATTGTATACGTGTGATGTATGAAAATCCATATAATTAACATTATATGGTGATTGATTGGGCCTCATTCCAATTTAGAAAATAAAGAATATTATAATATAAAGGTTCATGTGTTGACTGTACTCATCCGTTGAGATTAGTCATGTGTTGAACGAAATATTTTAATAATAAAATTTATATCTTTATCAATATAATATAAAGGTTCATGTGTTGACAGTACTCATCCGTTGAGATTAGTCATGTGTTGAACGAAATATTTTGATAATAACAAATATTTTGATAATAGGAAATATTTGAAATAGAATATTTGAAAATAGAAGTATATGAAGCCGTGTTGATTAGATTGACGCCATTTTGACGTGAACAATATTTATATCGATTTTATTCATTTTGAAATGAATAGAATATAAAGTGATTTCGAAATGAATAGAATATAAAGTGATTTCGAAATGAATAGAATATAAAGTGATTTCGAAATAAATTGATTAGAAAACCAATTTGATTTGAATTGAATAGAAAACCAATTTGATTTGAATTGATTAGAAAACCAATTTGATTTGAATTGAATAGAAAACCAATTTGATTTGAATTGAATAGAAAACCAATTTGAATTGAATAGAAAACCAATTTGATTTGAATTGAATAGAAAACCAATTTGATTTGAATTGAATAGAAAACCAATTTGATTTGAATTGATTAGAAAACCAATTTGATTTGAATTGATTAGAAAACCAATTTGATTTGAATTGAATAGAAAACCAATTTGATTTGAATTGAATAGAAAACCAATTTGATTTGAATTGAATAGAAAACCAATTTGATTTGAATTGATTAGAAAACCAATTTGATTTGAATTGAATAGAAAACCAATTTGATTTGAATTGAATAGAAAACCAATTTGATTTGAATTGATTAGAAAACCAATTTGATTTGAATTGATTAGAAAACCAATTTGATTTGAATTGAATAGAAAACCAATTTGATTTGAATTGAATAGAAAACCAATTTGATTTGAATTGAATAGAAAACCAATTTGATTTGAATTGATTAGAAAACCAATTTTATTTGAATTGATTAGAAAACCAATTTGATTTGAATTGATTAGAAAACCAATTTGATTTGAATTGAATAGAAAACCAATTTGATTTGAATTGATTAGAAAACAAATTTGATTTGAATTGATTAGAAAACCAATTTGATATGAATTGATTAGAAAACCAATTTGATTTGAATTGAATAGAAAACAAAATGAATTCGAATCGAATTAAAATCGATTTGAATTGAAATCAAATAGAAATGAAAGTAAAAATGATTTATGATAGAAAATTCAATTTTGATTTGAATTTGAAATAAAGGGTGAAATTGTTTTGAAACGAATTCAAAACTATTTATAAAATTCGTTTTAAATAGTAATCGACGAAATATATATTATATATATTATATATATAATATAATGGCCTGAATAGAACGCGCCGCGCCGCGGCAGTTCGTGAATTTGGACCATTTATTTCAAACGGACATTACGGTAGATCCGACCGTCGGATTCTCCTAAACCCGGAACCGTTGGGTTCGTATCGAAAAGAGCTTTCTAACGAATATTAGAAATTTGAAATCTAACGGTTGGATTTGGAGATATGTCCAAATCAAATTTGAAAAAGGTCGCTGTAAGTGCAGTTCGATGACCGTTGATGGAAATCGACTGTACGGGCCTTGATAAAATTATTAAAAATATCAATAATTTGTGTAAAATCATAAGAAATGATTTGGGAAAAATTGGGATGAAAAACTCCATATTTGAAAAGATAAAAATGGATTTTTATCGAAATGAACTAGTTTTGAACTAAATTTAAAACCCAATTATTTTTAAATAAATAAACTAGATTTAAAAAGGGGTTTTAAATAATCAGAATTTCTAATATATTTGATTGGATTTGAAATGGGTTTATCGTGAAAGGTGTTTTAAATAACACTAGTTCTTTAATCCGATAATAAATAGAATGTGATTTGGGTTTGTCGTGAACTGTGTTTTAAATAACATCAGTTCTTTAACCCAGTAAAAGGAGTTTTAATGAATCTTCAATTAAATTGAAATGTGAATTGATAATTTAAATTATCAAATTTAGAAATGAGCGAGAATGGAGTATCGCCAGTTTTGCTCCAAAGCGATAGTCAAATCTTTAATTAGATTTGAACGTGAAATGGTAATTAATTTTACCGATAACACCGTGGTGTTAGATATGGAGTACTACCAGTTTTGCTTCATGGGATGAATAGGTTGGGATTGGAAAATAAAATAAATAATTACTTCGGTGTGGTTCGCTAATCTCGACTAGTTTAGAAAACCATAATCTGGTTTGAAATGACATCCAAAGGAAGATTAAAGAATAAATTTAAAGAATCTATCTTTGATAAAATTAATGGAATCGTTGTAATAGTAAAGAAATGTTCTTCCGTCTACGTTCATTTGTGTGTTGTTCTCAAAGTATCCGCTCTTTCCTTCAAGGGGAAGTTACGGGTCCTTACAGGAATACCAGTGCATAGAATAAACAACGCAATGCTTTTTCGAAAAATGAAGCTATTATAAGACCCAGGTCCCATCACACAATGCAACGCAAGCCGGAGGATAGGGTTTTCCCTTATAATAGCCAAACATGCTTGGTACGTTTAAAACAAATCATTTGATACTATAATAAGTATATAGTGTCAAAACAATTTCAATCATAAATATAAATCATAGACGGCATAGCATCCCATGCTACTATGTCGCCATACTAGTTCTACAATTAAAACCGCAATACACGTATTGGAAATTGGATTTCCGTCATGAGTCGAGGCAAGGGGCAAGCTCCTCTCCGCGTTCGAGACACTCTAGCAAATGCCTCAGGACTAAGCACTCTGGGCAATCCTGGATCTTCAGGGTCGGTCCTCACTTACGTTAGAGGATTAGTATTCCTGAACACACGTTTCCCGGTCCTTACAGACCTATAATCGAGGCGCCTCATCCAACAATCACAAAGGTGAAAAGTATATAAATGTCAGGGCTGGTAAGTCACTGACACCACCAAAGCTAGAAAGAAACGTCGTGCTCTCCCTGCAGTCCGTATCCCGTTTTTAACTCATACCGAGGTGTGAGGCTCGCGAATTCACGTTATACACAAAGCTACGCCACAAAGGCCGTGCTTTGATCATCAACCACAAGATTTTGCTTTTCAACAGAAGCCTTGATCTATGCAACTCAGTGTGCCACACAGGCAATTCATGCCGTGCGACTGATGTCCATCGATATACAACCTCTAAGCTCGTACGTCTCAGAGAAGGGCGTTAAGCAAGAGAATAAATTCTCCGCCGCCAAACAGATGTATATTTAACAGAAATCAATCAACACAGAATAAAATCCAATGTCAGACACACAATCCATTTTCAAGTCCGTTCTGGGTCTGAACGAAACCGGAGGCACTTTCCTCGCATATCCATCCATCCCCAAGTACGTCTGGACGACCACCAACTATTTCCATCCTCTAGGGTGTACAGCCCAATCAGGATCGTCAGTAATCATCCAAACGATGTGAAGACTTCCGGTCTTCGACCACCGTCTTCATCTTTGACTTATCGTCGAATCGGTTATTCAGAATAGGTATAAACCCGGCCTTTCCGAACAACCCGCGTATATTAAAAACAAATGTTAAACAAACACAACATACGCCTCATTCCAATTCATATTCCCATTAATTTTATCAAAGATAGATTCTTTAAATTTATTCTTTAATCTTCCTTTGGATGTCATTTCAAACCAGATTATGGTTTTCTAACCTAGTCGAGATTAGCGAACCACACCGAAGTAATTATTTATTTTATTTCCCAATCCCAACCTATTCATCCCATGAAGCAAAACTGGTAGTACTCCATATCTAACACCACGGTGCTATCGGTAAAATTAATTACCATTTCACGTTCAAATCTAATTAAAGATTTAACTATCGCTTTGGAGCAAAACTGGCGATGGATGGGGGGGAAGGCGCGGGGGTTTATGTACACCTATTTAAATTGGGAAGGACTCGTAACTTCCCCGTGAAGGAAAGAGCGGATACTTTGAGAACAACACACAAATGAACGCAGACGGAAGAACATTTCATTGCTATTACAACAATTCCATCAGATACAAGAATATACAGAGTATAAATGAATAAATTACATTCGATAAATATCAGAGATTACAATAAATTACATAGCAGCGGAAAAACAATATAAAACACAACTGAAGGTGATACACGGATACAGAGCTTTCCGGATATCATTCCAGCTGCAAACCAGGATCCTGTAAATATAAATCTGCAAAACCAAAACTACTAGCTGCCCGTGCGGAAAATAGGGGCACCCAGAGTTTAGGTTAAAACAATAAACTCCAGGTCAGTCATGTGACTGGTGTGAGAACTAAAACAGTTATTAAAACTTAACTTTAAAAGGAAGTAATTCAAGGGACCACGCCGTATAACACGGAACGGGTTTCCTCCCAAGAATACCAGTGCATAGAATAAACAACGCAATGCTTTTTCGAAAAATGAAGCTATTATAAGACCCAGGTCCCATCAAACAATGCAACGCAAGCCGGAGGATAGGGTTTTCCCTTATAATAGCCAAACATGCTTGGTACGTTTAAAACAAATCATTTGATACTATAATAAGTGTATAGTGTCAAAACAATTTCAATCATAAATATAAATCATAGACGGCATAGCATCCCATGCTACTATGTCGCCATACTAGTTCTACAATTAAAACCGCAATACACGTATTGGAAATTGGATTTCCGTCGTGAGTCGAGGCAAGGGGCAAGCTCCTCTCCGCGTTCGAGACACTCTAGCAAATGCCTCAGGACTACGCACTCTGGGCAATCCTGGATCTTCAGGGCCGGTCCTCACTTACGTTAGAGGATTAGTATTCCTGAACACACGTTTCCCGGTCCTCACAGACCTATAATCGAGGCGCCTCATCCAACAACCACAAAGGTGAAAAGTATATAAATGTCAGGGCTGGTAAGTCACTGACACCACCAAAGCTAGAAAGAAACGTCGTGCTCTCCCTGCAGTCCGTATCCCGTTTTTAACTCATACCGAGGTGTGAGGCTCGCGAATTCACGTTATACACAAAGCTACGCCACAAAGGTCGTGCTTTGATCATCAACCACAAGACTTTGCTTTTCAACAGAAGCCTTGATCTATGCAACTCAGTGTGCCACACAGGCAATTCATGCCGTGCGACTGATGTCCATCGATATACAACCTCTAAGCTCGTACGTCTCAGAGAAGGGTGTTAAGCAAGAGAATAAATTCTCCGCCGCCAAACAGATGTATATTTAACAGAAATCAATCAACACAGAATAAAATCCAATGTCAGACACACAATCCATTTTCAAGTCCGTTCTGGGTCTGAACGAAATCGGAGGCACTTTCCTCGCATATCCATCCATCCCCAAGTACGTCTGGACGACCACCAACTATTTCCATCCTCTTGGGTGTACAGCCCAATCAGGATCGTCGGTACTCATCCAAACGATGTGAAGACTTCCGGTCTTCAACCACCGTCTTCATCTTTGATTTATCGTCGAATCGGTTATTCAGAATGGGTATAAACCCGGCCTTTCCGAACAACCCGCGTATATTAAAAACAAATGTTAAACAAACACAACATACGCCTCATTCCAATTCATATTCTCAGGGAAAGGTTCCCATTAATTTTATCAAAGATAAATTCTTTAAATTTATTCTTTAATCTTCCTTTGGATGTCATTTCAAACCAGATTATGGTTTTCTAAACTAGTCGAGATTAGCGAACCACACCGAAGTAATTATTTATTTTATTTCCCAATCCCAACCTATTCATCCCATGAAGCAAAACTGGTAGTACTCCATATCTAACACCACGGTGTTATCAGTAAAATTAATTACCATTTCACGTTCAAATCTAATTAAAGATTTAACTATCGCTTTGGAGCAAAACTGGCGATGGATGGGGGGGAAGGCGTGGGGGTTTATGTACACCTATTTAAATTGGGAAGGACCCGTAACTTCCCCGTGAAGGAAAGAGTGGATACTTTGAGAACAACACACAAATAAACGCAGACGGAAGAACATTTCAACATTTCATTGCTATTACAACAATTCCACCAGATACAAGAATATACAGAGTATAAATGAATAAATTACATTCGATAAATATCAGAGATTACAATAAATTACATAGCAGCGGAAAAACAATATAAAACACAACTGAAGGTGATACACGGATACAGAGCTTTTCGGATATCATTCCAGCTGCAAACCAGGATCCTGTAAATATAAATCTGCAAAACCAAAACTACTAGCTGCCCGTGCGGAAAATAGGGGCACCCAGAGTTTAGGTTAAAACAATAAACTCCAGGTCAGTCATGTGACTGGTGTGAGAACTAAAACAGTTATTAAAACTTTACTTTAAAAGGAAGTAATTCAAGGGACCACGCCGTATAACACGGAACGGGTTTCCTCCCAAGAATACCAGTGCATAGAATAAACAACGCAATGCTTTTTCGAAAAATGAAGCTATTATAAGACCTAGGTCCCATCACACAATGCAACGCAAGCCGGAGGATAGGGTTTTCCCTTATAATAGCCAAACATGCTTGGTACGTTTAAAACAAATCATTTGATACTATAATAAGTGTATAGTGTCAAAACAATTTCAATCATAAATATAAATCATAGACGGCATAGCATCCCATGCTACTATGTCGCCATACTAGTTCTACAATTAAAACCGCAATACACGTATTGGAAATTGGATTTCCGTCATGAGTCGAGGAAAGGGGCAAGCTCCTCTCCGCGTTCGAGACACTCTAGCAAATGCCTCAGGACTACGCACTCTGGGCAATCCTGGATCTTCAGGGCCGGTCCTCACTTACGTTAGAGGATTAGTATTCCTGAACACACGTTTCCCAGTCCTCACAGACCTATAATCGAGGCGGCTCATCCAACAACCACAAAGGTGAAAAGTATATAAATGTCAGGGCTGGTAAGTCACTGACACCACCAAAGCTAGAAAGAAACGTCGTGCTCTCCCTGTAGTCCGTATCCTGTTTTTAACTCATACCGAGGTGTGAGGCTCGCGAGTTCACGTTATACACAAAGCTACGCCAAAAAGGCCGTGCTTTGATCATCAACCACAAGACTTTGCTTTTCAACAGAAGCCTTGATCTATGTAACTCAGTGTGCCACACAGGCAATTCATGCCGTGCGACTGATGTCCATCGATATACAACCTCTAAGCTCGTACGTCTCAGAGAAGGGTGTTAAGCAAGAGAATAAATTCTCCGCCGCCAAACAGATGTATATTTAACAGAAATCAATCAACACAGAATAAAATCCAATGTCAGACACACAATCCATTTTCAAGTCCGTTCTGGGTCTGAACGAAACCGGAGGCACTTTCCTCGCATATCCATCCATCCCCAAGTACGTCTGGATGACCACCAACTATTTCCATCCTCTTGGGTGTACAGCCCAATCAGGATCGTCAGTAATCATCCAAACGATGTGAAGACTTCCGGTCTTCGACCACCGTCTTCATCTTTGACTTATCGTCGAATCGGTTATTCAGAATGGGTATAAACCCGGCCTTTCCGAACAACCCGCGTATATTAAAAACAAATATTAAACAAACACAACATACGCCTCATTCCAATTCATATTCTCAGGGAAAGGTTCCCATTAATTTTATCAAAGATAGATTCTTTAAATTTATTCTTTAATCTTCCTTTGGATGTCATTTCAAACCAGATTATGGTTTTCTAAACTAGTCGAGATTAGCGAACCACACCGAAGTAATTATTTATTTTATTTCCCAATCCCAACCTATTCATCCCATGAAGCAAAACTGGTAGTACTCCATATCTAACACCACGGTGTTATCGGTAAAATTAATTACCATTTCACGTTCAAATCTAATTAAAGATTTAACTATCGCTTTGGAGCAAAACTGGCGATACTCCATTCTTGCTCATTTCTAAATTTGATAATTTAAATTATCAATTCACATTTCAATTTAATTGAAGATTCATTAAAACTCCTTTTACTGGGTTAAAGAACTGATGTTATTTAAAACACAGTTCACGACAAACCCAAATCACATTCTATTTATTATCGGGTTAAAGAACTAGTGTTATTTAAAACACCGTTCTCGATAAACCCATTTCAAATCCAATCAAATATATTAGAAATTCCGATTATTTAAAACCCCTTTTTAAATCTAATTTATTTATTTAAAAATAATTGGGTTTTAAATTTAGTTCAAAACTAGTTCATTTCGATAAAAATCCATTTTTATCTTTTCAAATATGAAGTTTTTCATCCCAATTTTTCCCAAATCATTTCTTATTCTATATTCATTTAAATAGGTGTACATAAACCCCCGCGCCTTCCCCCCCCATCCATCGCCAGTTTTGCTCCAACAGAACACATAGTTAAAGAACTAGCATTTGTTAATCAAACCACTTTCGACTTTGTTCCTTTTCGGGGATGAAAAGTTTTAAGTGGGGGAGATTGTAATAACCCGTAAATTCTGAGCCAGTTTAAAATTTTTATTTTGGCAATTTCAGCGAAATTTAAACATTTAAAATAGATTATTTTAAATAATATCGACTAGAAATTTATTTTTAAAAAGAATTTGAACGTATATATTTATATACGTCGTCGTTAGAATATAAATATTTATATATAATTATAATTAGAATTGAAAATGGCGTGGTAGTTCGATAATTCGATTTCAAACTTCAATTGAATGTACCGGGTGCAAAACAATCCGGATTTTAGCAAAACCAAAAACAATAGGATCTAATTGATAATATCTTTCCAACGAATCCGAAAAATCAAGATTTCATAGCGGGAATCAAAAGATATGTCCAGTTGAAAATTCTGAATAGTCGCTATGGAATTCAGGCCCTTAAAAATGGAAATTTTGCAAACAACCTCGGATTTCGACGAAACCACTTTTGTTGGATCCGCAGTGTCAAATTATTGCTAGGTTTCAAATTTCATAATTTTCTGAATCAATATGTGAGCGTGGCAAAGGAAAACGCGTTTGACCAGTTTCAGTTGATTTTAATCGACTGGAAATTGGCCATTTTTCTAACGGTCTCAGAATTCGACGAAACTAGTTTTGTTAGGACCGTATCGTCAATACGAAGCTAGAAAATATTTTTTCTAGTTAGTATGTGGCCCCGGTAATTTGAAATGTACGTTTAAAATTTAATATAGTAATTTAAATGTAAATTTAACGGAAACTGATTGTAACGATCAAATCAGCTTGCGATACATATCCCATTGTGTTCGGAATGAGGGTAATTAGCTATGGACGACAGGCGGTGGGCTTCGTTTCGAGGTCGATAGAAAAAGTTACTTTATGTGAATAAAATATTGAAATTGAATAATAAAAAAGAAAAAGAAAAGGTCAACCCTTCTCCCCCTTAAATCACTCTGGCCCCCCCTTTTATTTCAAAAACCGAAATCGATTCAGAATTAAAAAGAAAAAAAAAGAAAAAAATATGGCGGGGGGAAATCGCGATCGCCCCCCCCCCCCCCCCGATGATCGCCGTCGCCGCCTCGAGTGAGGGCACCACCTCCGAAGCCCTGCCCCCCCCCCCTCGTCGGATCGTGAGACCCCCCCCCCCCGATGAGCTGCGCCGCAGCAGCGAGAGCCCCCCCTTTCCTCCACCGCCGCACACCCCCCCTGCGCCGCCTTCCCCTTACCTCCTCTACCCCCGCGCCTTCCCCCCCATCCTCCGACGATGCAGGAAGACCCCCCCCCCCCCCCCCCCGCTGTAAGTTTAATTTTAGTTTTGCTTTTTTTATTATTTATTTGCTTTATTGTTTATTATTTAATTTACATTCATATGATAAACCTGCAAATTCAAGTCATAGGGAAATAAGGTTTTTACTTGAAAGTTTTGATTTTCTTTTTAGTTTTATTTTTCATTTGCTTATGATTAGAAAAGATTTGATTTTTACAATTGAAAGGATTATACTTTTATTTATAAAAATATGATTTTTATATTTTTAAAAAGAATTAAAAATATGATTTTTATATTTTTAAAGTATTAAAAATATGATCTTTATTATGTAGAAAAGGCGAAAACTTCATATTAGAAAAGGCGAAATCCTTATTTTTATAAAGGCGAAATCTATATTTTTGAAATGGAATTTTTACCTATATGGCATCATAATAAAAATTTGATTTTTATATATTGAATAGCGGAGTAAAAATTCGATTTTTATATATTGAATAGCGAAGTAAAAATTCGATTTTTACATATGTAGAGAATACGGGCAACGAAGATGACAAAAAGACGAGAACGACGAAGACTTCTGCAAATGAAGAGTCAAGATGATTGGATAGCAAATGAAGAGTCAAGATGATAGGATGCAGACGGTGCTTAGTAGCACCCGACACAATCGTCCACAGACCATGGACTTGTTTGTTTGATTGCAAAAATTAGTTAGATTATTTGATTGAAATTAAATTGTTTGGTGAAATGAAATTGATTTGATTGATGTGTGAATGGCGTGGGCCTTCACTAGACCGGGGATAAGGCTAGGCCTCGTCCCGTTTCTAGTATCGTGCCGTTATGCCGCCGAAATTTTCTAAAAATAAGTTAGAAAAATAAAAATATCATTTTTATTGTGTAAATGAACCGAATAGAAATTCATGTGTTGAAATAAAATATTTTATCGTTAAAAATATACTTTTTAACGTGAATGTGAATAAATAAATATTCATTTACAAACCGGACGGTTTGTTTATGTACACCTATTTGAATGACATTGATTGGGACGATAAATTTTACACATCGCCCAACTACACAAATAAAATCTGTGTTTGATTGTTTGAAACCCCACACGGGTGTTGGGATGAAATTTGAAGTTCACTCATCCTGATTGATTAAATATGTCGATCGATTGATTGACAGGCTGTTACAAGCGTTAGATATCTATATTTGATGCTTATACAGTGTAGTGCACTTTGGTTGATGTTTGATTATTTTTCAATGCTATTATATACGTGTGATGTATGAAAATCCATATAATTAACATTATATGGTGATTGATTGGGCCTCATTCCAATTTAGAAAATAAAGAATATTATAATATAAAGGTTCAGGTGTTGACTGTACTCATTCGTTGAGATTAGTCATGTGTTGAACGAAATATTTTAATAATAAAATTTACATCTTTATCAATATAATATAAAGGTTCATGTGTTGACAGTACTCATCCGTTGAGATTAGTCATGTGTTGAACGAAATATTTTGATAATAACAAATATTTTGATAATAGGAAATATTTGAAATAGAATATTTGAAAATAGAAGTAAATGAAGCCGTGTTGATTAGATTGACGCCATTTTGACGTGAACAATATTTATATCGATTTTATTCGTTTTGAAATGAATAGAATATAAAGTGATTTCGAAATGAATAGAATATAAAGTGATTTCGAAATGAATAGAATATAAAGTGATTTCGAAATGAATAGAATATAAAGTGATTTCGAAATGAATAGAATATAAAGTGATTTCGAAATCAATAGAATATAAAGTGATTTTTAAATGAATAGAATATAAAGTGATTTCGAAATGAATTGATTAGAAAACCAATTTGATTTGAATTGAATAGAAAACCAATTTGATTTGAATTGATTAGAAAACCAATTTGATTTGAATTGATTAGAAAACCAATTTGATTTGAATTGATTAGAAAACCAATTTGATTTGAATTGATTAGAAAACCAATTTGATTTGAATTGAATAGAAAACCAATTTGATTTGAATTGAATAGAAAACCAATTTGATTTGAATTGATTAGAAAACCAATTTGATTTGAATTGATTAGAAAACCAATTTGATTTGAATTGATTAGAAAACCAATTTGATTTGAATTGAATAGAAAACCAATTTGATTTGAATTGATTAGAAAACAAATTTGATTTAAATTGATTAGAAAACCAATTTGATATGAATTGATTAGAAAACCAATTTGATTTGAATTGAATAGAAAACGAAAATATTCGAATCGAATTAAAATCGATTTGAATTGAAATCAAATAGAAATGAAAGTAAAAAGGATTTAGGATAGAAAATTCAATTTTGATTTGAATTTGAAATAAAGGTTGAAATTGTTTTGAAACGAATTCAAAACTATTTATAAAATTCGTTTTAAATAGTAATCGACGAAATATATATTATATATATAATATAATGGCCTGATTAGAACGCGCCGCGCCGCGGCAGTTCGTGAATTTCGACCATTTATTTCAAACGGACATTACGGGAGATCCGACTGTCGGATTCTTCTAAAACCGGAACCGTTGGGTTCGTATCGAAAAGAGCTTTCTAACGAATATTAGAAATTTGAAATCTAACGGTAGGATTTGGAGATACGTCCAAATCAAATTTGAAAAAGGTCGATGTAAGTGCAGTTCGATGACCGTTGATGGAAATCGACTGTACGGGCCTTGATAAAATTATTAAAAATATCAATAATTTGTGTAAAATCATAAGAAATGAATTGGGAAAAACTGGGATGAAAAACTCCATATTTGAAAAGATAAAAATGGATTTTTATCGAAATGAACTAGTTTTGAACTAAATTTAAAACCCAATTATTTTTAAATAAATAAATTAGATTTAAAAAGGGGTTTTAAATAATCGGAATTTCTAATATATTTGATTGGATTTGAAATGGGTTTATCGTGAACGGTGTTTTAAATAACACTAGTTCTTTAACCCGATAATAAATAGAATGTGATTTGGGTTTGTCGTGAACTGTGTTTTAAATAACATCAGTTCTTTAACCTAGTAAAAGGAATTTTAATGAATCTTCAATTAAATTGAAATGTGAATTGATAATTTAAATTATCAAATTTAGAAATGAGCGAGAATGGAGTATCGCCAGTTTTGCTCCAAAGCGATAGTTAAATCTTTAATTAGATTTGAACGTGAAATGTTAATTAATTTTACCGATAAAACCGTGGTGTTAGATATGGAATACTACCAGTTTTGCTTCATGGGATGAATAGGTTGGGATTGGGAAATAAAATAAATAATTACTTCGGTGTGGTTCGCTAATCTCGACTAGTTTAGAAAACCATAATCTGGTTTGAAATGACATCCAAAGGAAGATTAAAGAATAAATTTAAAGAATCTATCTTTGATAAAATTAATGGGAACCTTTCCCTGAGAATATGAATTGGAATGAGCGTATGTTGTGTTTGTTTAACATTTTTTTTTTAATATACGCGGGTTGTTCGGAAAGGCCGGGTTTATACCCATTCTGAATAACCGATTCGACGATAAGTCAAAGATGAAGACGGTGGTCGAAGACCGGAAGTCTTCACATCGTTTGGATGATTACTGACGATCCTGATTGGGCTGTACACCCAAGAGGATGGAAATAGTTGGTGGTCGTCCAGACGTACTTGGGGATGGATGGATATGCGAGGAAAGTGCCTCCGGTTTCGTTCAGACCCAGAACGGACATGAAAATGGATTGTGTGTCTGACATTGGATTTTATTCTGTGTTGATTGATTTCCGTTAAATATACATCTGTTTGGCGGCGGAGAATTTATTCTCTGGCTTAACGCCCTTCTCTGAGACGTACGAGCTTAGAGGTTGTATATCGATGGACATCAGTCGCATGGCATGAATTGCCTGTGTGGCACACTGAGTTGCATAGATCAAGGCTTCTGTTGAAAAGCAAAGTCTTGTGGTTGATGATCAAAGCACGGCCTTTGTGGCGTAGCTTTGTGTATAACGTGAATTCGCGAGCCTCACACCTCGGTATGAGTTAAAAACGGGATACGGACTGCAGGGAGAGCACGACGTTTCTTTCTAGCTTTGGTGGTGTCAGTGACTTACCAGCCCTGACATTTATATACTTTTCAACTTTGTGGTTGTTGGATGAGGCGCCTCGATTATTGGTCTGTAAGGACCGGGAAACGTGTGTTCAGGAATACTAATCCTCTAACGTAAGTGAGGACCGGCCCTGAAGATCCAGGATTGCCCAGAGTGCGTAGTCCTGAGGCATTTGCTAGAGTGTCTCGAACGCGGAGAGGAGCTTGCCCCTTGCCTCGACTCATGACGGAAATCCAATTTCCAATACGTGTATTGCGGTTTTAATTGTAGAACTAGTATGGCGACATAGTAGCATGGGATGCTATGCCGTTTATGATTTATATTTATGATTGAAATTGTTTTGACACTATACACTTATTATAGTATCAAATGATTTGTTTTAAATGTACCAAGCATGTTTGGCTATTATAAGGGAAAACCCTATCCTCCGGCTTGCGTTGCATTGTGTGATGGGACCTGGGTCTTATAATAGCTTCATTTTTCGAAAAAGCATTGCGTTGTTTATTCTATGCACTGGTATTCTTGGGAGGAAACCCGTTCCGTGTTATACGGCGTGGTCCCTTGAATTACTTCCTTTTAAAGTAAAGTTTTAATAACTGTTTTAGTTCTCACACCAGTCACATGACTGACCTGGAGTTTATTGTTTTAACCTAAACTCTGGGTGCCCCTATTTTCCGCACGGGCAGCTAGTAGTTTTGGTTTTGCAGATTTATATTTACAGGATCCTGGTTTGCAGTTGGAATGATATCCGGAAAGCTCTGTATCCGTGTATCACCTTCAGTTGTGTTTTATATTGTTTTTCCGCTGCTATGTAATTTATTGTAATCTCTGATATTTATCGAATGTAATTTATTCATTTATACTCTGTATATTCTTGTATCTGATGGAATTGTTGTAATAGCAATGAAATGTTCTTCCGTCTGCGTTCATTTGTGTGTTGTTCTCAAAGTATCCGCTCTTTCCTTCACGGGGAAGTTACGGGTCCTTACAGTGCTCACGATAAAGAAATGGTTTTGATGCGAATAAGAATGCGATTTTTGTTTATAAAGATCGACGGTTAAAAAAGAAATTTTTAAAATAAGAAAAGTTTAGATTTTTAACAAATAAAAATGTTAGATCTTTACGTAAGAAACGCATAATAAAAATATGATTTTTATATTTTTAAAGTATTAAAAATACAATCTTTACTATATAGAAGATGTAGAAATATGATTTTTGCTTAAATGGGAAAAGGTATATTTTTAGGAAAAAAATAGGATTTTTGCTTTCATGAAGTTCGGATTTTTAATATCGAAAAGGCGAAAACTTTATATTTGAAAAGGCGAAAACTTTATATTTGAAAAGACGAAAACTTTATATTTGAAAAGGCGAAAACTTTATATTTGAAAAGGCGAAAACTTTATATTTGAAAAGACGAAATCTTTATATGAAGAATAGCGTGATAAAAATATAATCTTTACTATATGAACATCGATGTGAAAATATAATTTTTATCTATATAGTAGCGGTATAAAAATTCGATTTTTATATATTGAATAGCATAGTAAAAATTCGATTTTTATATATTGAATAGCATAGTAAAAATTCGATTTTTATATATTGAATAGCGAAGTAAAAATTCGATTTTTACATATGTAGAGAATACGGGCAACGAAGATAACAAAAGGGCGAGAACAACGAAGGTTTCTGCAAAAGAAGAGCCGTGGATTTAGGATAGCTATTGGTGAGAACTTCTCACCTTTCAATTTCCTTTTCTAGTTATATATATATACTAGGATGCAGACGGTGTTTAGTAGCACCCGACACCCGTCATCCACAGACCATGGATGGCTTGTTTGTTAAATTGTTTGGTTGAGTAGTTGGTTAGAATATTTGGTTTGAATTGAATTGTTTGGCGAATTGAAATTGATTTGATTGATATGTGAATGGCGTGGGCCTTCACTAGACCGGGGATAAGGCTAGGCCTCGTCCCGTTTCTAGTATTGTGCCGTTATGCCGCCGAATTTTTTTAAAATAAGTTAGAAAAAGAGAAATATCATTTTATTGAATAAATGAACTGAATGGAAATTCATATGTTGAAATAAAATGTTTTTATCATTAAAAATATAATTTTTAACGTGAAGTGAATAAAATAAAATATTCATTTACAAACCGGACGGTTTGTTTATGTACACCTATTTGAAGGACATCGATTGGGTCGATAAATTTTACACATCGCCCAACTGCACAAAATAAAATCTGTGTTTGATTGTTTGAAACCCCATACGGGTGTTGGGATGAAATTTGAAGTTCACTCATCCTGATTGATTAAATATGTCGATCGATTGATTGACAGGCTGTTATAAGCGTTGGATGTTTATATTTGATGCCTATACAGTGTAGTGCACTTTGGTTGATGGTTGATTATTTTTCAATGCGATTATATACGTGTGATGTATGAAAATCCATATAATTAACATTATATGGTGATTGATTGGGCCTCATTCCAATTTAGAAAATAAATAATATTATAAAATAAAGGTTCATGTGTTGACTGTACTCATCCATTGAGATTAGTCATGTGTTGAACGAAATATTTTAATAATAAAATTTACATCTTTATCAATATAAAATAAAGGTTCATGTGTTGACTGTACTCATCCGTTGAGATTAGTCATGTGTTGAACGAAATATTTTAATAATAAAATTTACATCTTTATCAATATAAAATAAAGGTTCATGTGTTGACTGTACTCATCCGTTGAGATTAGTCATGTGTTGAACGAAATATTTTAATAATAAAATTTACATCTTTATCAATATAAAAAAAAGCTTCATGTGTTGACAGTACTCATCCGTTGGGATTAGTCATGTGTTGAACGAAATATTTTGATAATAACAAATATTTTGATAATAGGAAATATTTGAAATAAAATATTTGAAAATAGAAATATATGAAGCCGTGTTGATTAGATTGACGCCATTTTGTCGTGAACGATATTTATATCGATTTTATTCATTTTGAAATGAATATAAAACGATTTCGAAATGAAATGAATATAAAACGATTTCGAAATGAATTGAATTGAAAACGATTTCGAAATGAATTGAATTGAAAACGATTTCGAAATGAATTGAATTGAAAACGATTTCGAAATGAATTGAATATAAAACGATTTCGAAATGAATTGAATATAAAACGATTTCGAAATGAATTAAATTGAAAACGATTTCGAAATGAAATGAATATAAAACGATTTCGAAATGAATATAAAACGATTTCGAAATGAATTGAATATAAAACGATTTCGAAATTAAATGAATATAAAACGATTTCGAAACGAAATGAATAGAAACCGAATTGAATTCAAAATGAATAGAAAACGAATTGAATTCAAAATGAATAGAAAACGAATTGAATTCAAATTGAATTGAAAACGAAATGAATTCGAATCGAATTAAAATCGATTTGAATTGGAATCAAGTAGAAATGAAAGTAAAAAGGATTTATAATAGAAAATTCAATTTTGATTTGAATTTGAAATAAAGGTAGAAATTGTTTTTGAAACGAATTCAAAACTATTTATAAAATTCGTTTTTAATTAGAAATCGACAAAATATATATTATATATATTATATATATATATATAATATAATGGCCTGAATAGAACGCGCCGCGCCGCGGCAGTTCGTGAATTTCGACCATTTATTTCAAACGGACATTACGGGAGATCCGACCGTCGGATTCTCCTAAAACCAGAACCGTTGGGTTCGTATCGAAAAGTGCTTTCTAACGAATATTAGTAATTCAAAATCTAACAGTTGGACTTGGAGATACGTCCAAATCAAATTTGGAAAAGGTCGTTGTAAGTGCAGTTCGATGGCCGTTGATGGAAATCGACTGTACGGGCCTTGATAAAATTATTAAAAATATCAATAATTTGTGTAAAATCATAAGAAATGATTTGGGAAAAATTGGGATGAAAAACTCCATATTTGAAAAGATAAAAATGGATTTTTATCGAAATGAACTAGTTTTGAACTAAATTTAAAACCCAATTATTTTTAAATAAATAAATTAGATTTAAAAAGGGGTTTTAAATAATCGGAATTTCTAATATATTTGATTGGATTTGAAATGGATTTATCGTGAACGGTGTTTTAAATAACACTAGTTCTTTAACCCGATAATAAATAGAATGTGATTTGGGTTTGTCGTGAACTGTGTTTTAAATAACATCAGTTCTTTAACCCAGTAAAAGGAGTTTTAATGAATCTTTAATTAAATTGAAATGTGAATTGATAATTTAAATTATCAAATTTAGAAATGAGCGAGAATGGAGTATCGCCAGTTTTGCTCCAAAGCGATAGTTAAATCTTTAATTAGATTTGAACGTGAAATGGTAATTAATTTAACCGATAACACCGTGGTGTTAGATATGGAGTACTACCAGTTTTGCTTCATGGGATGAATAGGTTAGGATTGGGAAATAAAATAAATAATTACTTCGGTGTGGTTCGCTAATCTCGACTAGTTTAGAAAACAATAATCTGGTTTGAAATGACATTAAAAGGAAGATTAAAGAATAAATTTAAAGAATTTATCTTTGATAAAATTAATGGGAACCTTTCCCTGAGAATAAGAATTGGAATGAGGCGTATGTTGTGTTTGTTTAACATTTGTTTTTAATATACGCGGGTTGTTCGAAAAGGCCGGGTTTATACCCATTCTGAATAACCGATTCGACGATAAGTCAAAGATGAAGACGGTGGTCGAAGACCGGAAGTCTTCATATCATTTGGATGATTACTGACGAACCTAATTGGGCTGTACACCCAAGAGGATGGAAATAGTTGGTGGTCGTCCAGACGTACTTGGGGATGGAT
The DNA here is from genome assembly GCA_030737875.1 of Allium sativum. Classification (NCBI taxonomy): domain Eukaryota; kingdom Viridiplantae; phylum Streptophyta; class Magnoliopsida; order Asparagales; family Amaryllidaceae; genus Allium; species Allium sativum. The sequence continues at coordinate 213,988,318 of CM060916.1, read as the reverse complement.
GGATATGCGAGGAAAGTGCCTCCGGTTTCGTTCAGACCCAGAACGGACTTGAAAATGGATTGTGTGTCTGACATTGGATTTTATTCTGTGTTGATTGATTTCGGTTAAATATACATCTGTTTGGCGGCGGAGAATTTATTCTCTTGCTTAACGCCCTTCTCTGAGACGTACGAGCTTAGAGGTTGTATATCGATGGACATCAGTCGCACGGCATGAATTGCCTGTGTGGCACACTGAGTTGCATAGATCAAGGCTTCTGTTGAAAAGCAAAGTCTTGTGGTTGATGATCAAAGCACGGCCTTTGTGGCGTAGCTTTGTGTATAACGTGAATTCGTGAGCCTCACACCTCGGTATGAGTTAAAAACGGGATACGGACTGCAGGGAGAGCACGACGTTTCTTTCTAGCTTTGGTGGTGTCAGTGACTTACCAGCCCTGACATTTATATACTTTTCACCTTTGTGGTTTTTTGATGAAGCGCCTCGATTATAGGTCTGTAAGGACCGGGAAACGTGTGTTCAGGAATACTAATCCTCTAACGTAAGTGAGGACCGGCCCTGAAGATCCAGGATTGCCCAGAGTGCGTAGTCCTGAGGCATTTGCTAGAGTGTCTCGAACACGGAGAGGAGCTTGCCCCTTGCCTCGACTCATGACGGAAATCCAATTTCCAATACGTGTATTGCGGTTTTAATTGTAGAACTAGTATGGCGACATAGTAGCATGGGATGCTATGCCGTCTATGATTTATATTTATGATTGAAATTGTTTTGACACTATACACTTATTATAGTATCAAATGATTTGTTTTAAACGTACCAAGCATGTTTGGCTATTATAAGGGAAAACCCTATCCTTCGGCTTGCGTTGCATTGTGTGATGGGACCTGGGTCTTATAATAGCTTCATTTTTTGAAAAAGCATTGCGTTGTTTATTCTATGCACTGGTATTCTTGGGAGGAAACCCGTTCCATGTTATACGGCGTGGTCCCTTGAATTACTTCCTTTTAAAGTAAAGTTTTAATAACTGTTTTAGTTCTCACACCAGTCACATGACTGACCTAGAGTTTATTGTTTTAACCTAAACTCTGGGTGCCCCTATTTTCCGTACGGGAAGCTAGTAGTTTTGGTTTTGCAGATTTATATTTACAGGATCCTGGTTTGCAGCTGGAATGATATCCGGAAAGCTCTGTATCCGTGTATCACCTTCAGTTGTGTTTTATATTGTTTTTCCGCTGCTATGTAATTTATTGTAATCTCTGATATTTATCGAATGTAATTTATTCATTTATACTCTGTATATTCTTGTATCTGATGGAATTGTTGTAATAGCAATGAAATGTTCTTCCGTCTGCGTTCATTTGTGTGTTGTTCTCAAAGTATCCGCTCTTTCCTTCACGGGGAAGTTACGGGTCCTCACAGTGGTATCAGAGCTTTGGTTTACAGAGCTCGAGAACAAGACACATTAGAACCATACGAAAGGATTCATCAGATATTGGATTTGTAATATCCAATTAGAATGACTCGTTAGAGATAGGATCAGTAGTATCCTAGAACGAGTGTGAAGAGTATATTTTTCAAATGAAAGCAATTTTGTTTTGAAAATTTAAATCGTTTTAAACGTATTTGATTATTTATTTATTTTGAATTTGGACAATCTAGTATATAAAGGTTTTGCATATACGCGTCATGAACGTATATTCGAAAATTTTAATATATTAGATAGATATAGAGTCACACACTAGTCGCCCGGACATGGTCCTGATGATGAAGTATACCATCACCTGTATTTATTTTCGAGTGACGAAGGTGTGATATCTATATATTTCCATTAGACTGGTGTGAGAACCAAAACTTATATAGCTAGAACACATTGTTGTGAATTGGCATCAAAAACAAGATTTTCTGTATATGTATCAAAAATTATGAATTTGAAACGTTAATTCACTAATTGATTGATGTTTGTGTTGTTTGTTCATTTGTTTGATAATTTTGAACCATTTAGCCTAATTGAATCAAATATTGAACTATATTGAAAATTGGTCGCATTTGCTTGCATATACATATACTTACATTGAACAGGTCATAGCAAGGAGGCTAGAGCCGAAGAATAAAATTTGTTTGCCCGACAAATAGGTACATGTTTCCTATATAATTTACTGTTTTGTTTGGGTGATGATGATTTTATGAGCCTATTGGCTAGCTGCTTGGCTTTTTCTTTTTCTTTTTGAGATCAGAAGGCCTATATGGCAATTTCGGGATTTTCCCGTGGCTCCCGGTGCATGGGAGGTTATGGCGAAATTTTTCGAAAATTTAGGGTGTTAGCCAAATTTTTGAAAATTTGAAGATTCTCAGAAACTGAAAAGTTGGAGAATGGAAGCCAGATCGAACGTGGAACTGATTAATCAAACCACTTTCGACTTTGTCCCTTTTCGGGGACGAAAAGTTTTAAGTGGGGGAGATTGTAACAACCCGAAAATCTGGGCCAGTTTAAATTTTTTATTTTGGCAATTTTAGCGAATTTTGAATATTTAAAATAGATTATTTTAAATAATATCGACGATAAATTTATTTTGAATATAATTTGAACGTATATATTATACGTGTCTTCGTTAGAATATAAATAATTATATATAATTATAAATAGAATTGAAAATGGCGCGGTAGTTCGATAATTCGATTTCAAACTTCAATTGAATGTACCGGGTGCAAAACAATCCGGATTTTAGTGAAACCTAAAACATTAGGATCTAATTGATGATATCTTTCCAACGAATCCGAAAAATCAAAATTTCATAATGGGAATCAAAAGATATGTCCAGTTGAAATTTCTGAATAGTCACTATGGAATTCAGGCCCTTAAAAATGGGAATTTTGCAAACGACCTCGCATTTCGACGAAACCACTTTTGTTGGGTCCGCAGTGTCAAATTATTGCTAGGTTTCAAATTTCATAATTTTTCGAATCAATATGTGAGCGTGGCAAAGGAAAACGTGTTTGACCAGTTTTAGTTGATTTTAATCGACTGGAAATTGGCCATTTTTCAAACGGTCTCAGAATTTGACGAAACTAGTTGTATTAGGACCGTATCGTCAATACGAAGCTAGAAAATATTTTTTCTGCAATTTATAGAGTTCGTATGTGACCCCGGTAAATTGAAATGCGCGTTCAAATTCAATATATAGAGTTATATGTTGATTTTGATGAAAACAGATCGAAACGATCGAGTCAGCCTACGATACATATCCCGTTGTGTTCGGAATGGGGATAATTAGCTATGGACGGCAGGCGGTGGGCCTCGTTCCGAGGTCGTATGTAAAAGTCAACTTTTTGAAAATAAATTAAAGAAATAAATTAAAAATTAAATCTCTCTCTCCTTCTCCTTAAATCATTATGGCCCTCCCCTTCTATTTCAAAACCGATTAGAGTAAAAAAAAAAAAGAAGACGTCGATCCTCCATTGCAGCGGCCTCTGGCGCCACCGCTGGCCCACCGCGCCTCAGGCGAAACCCCCCTCTCTCCTCCGCGCCCTCCCCCTTCCTTCTCTGATCAACCGGCGACCCCCCCCTTTCCCCCCCCGTTTCCCTCTGATTTCCAGTGCCCTAGACCCAAAAAAAGCCACCGCTACTGCTACCCTACCCTACCGCCGACCAAGTGGAGCACCACCCGACCACCTCTGACCCAACAGCCGCCCATCTCACCTCCAACGAAGACCAGACAACCCCCTTCCTTCAAATCAGTAGATTAAAGAAAAGAAAGTGAGTTCTATTTCATTTTTATTAATTATAGGTACATAAAAATATTGTCTTTGGTTATATAAAGATACAAATTTTAGTAATAGGTAAAGATTTGATTTTTGCTTTCGTGAAGTTCGGATTTTTAATATCGAAAAGGCGAAAACTTTATATTTGAAAAGGCGAAAACTTTATATTTGAAAAGGCGAAAACTTTATATTTGAAAAGGCGAAATCTTTATATGAAGAATAGCGTGATAAAAATATAATCTTTACTATATGAACATCGATGTGAAAATATAATTTTTATCTATATAGTAGTGGTATAAAAATTCGATTTTTATATATTGAATAGCATAGTAAAAATTCGATTTTTATATATTGAATAGCATAGTAAAAATTCGATTTTTATATATTGAATAGCATAGTAAAAATTCGATTTTTATATATTGAATAGCGAAGTAAAAATTCAATTTTTACATATGTAGAGAATACGGGCAACGAAGATAACAAAAGGGCGAGAACAACGAAGGTTTCTGCAAAAGAAGAGCCGTGGATTTAGGATAGCTATTGGTGAGAACTTCTCACCTTTCAATTTCCTTTTCTAGTTATATATATATACTAGGATGCAGACGGTGTTTAGTAGCACCCGACACCCGTCATCCACAGACCATGGATGGCTTGTTTGTTAAATTGTTTGGTTGAGTAGTTGGTTAGAATATTTGGTTTGAATTGAATTGTTTGGTGAATTGAAATTGATTTGATTGATATGTGAATGGCGTGGGCCTTCACTAGACCGGGGATAAGGCTAGGCCTCGTCCCATTTCTAGTATTGTGCCGTTATGCCGCCGAAATTTTCTAAAATAAGTTAGAAAAAGAAAAATATCATTTGATTGAATAAATGAACTGAATAGAAATTCATATGTTGAAATAAAATGTTTTTATCGTTAAAAAAATAATTTTTAACGTGAAGTGAATAAAATAAAATATTCATTTACAAACCGGACGGTTTGTTTATGTACACCTATTTGAAGGACATCGATTGGGTCGATAAATTTTACACATCGCCCAACTGCATAAAATAAAATCTGTGTTTGATTATTTGAAACCCCACATGGGTGTTGGGATGAAATTTGAAGTTCACTCATCCTGATTGATTAAATATGTCGATCGATTGATTGACAGGCTGTTATAAGCGTTGGATGTTTATATTTGATGCCTATACAGTGTAGTGCACTTTGGTTGATGGTTGATTATTTTTCAATGCGATTATAAACGTGTGGTGTATGAAAATCCATATAATTAACATTATATGGTGATTGATTGGGCCTCATTCCAATTTAGAAAATAAAGAATATTATAAAATAAAGGTTCATGTGTTGACTGTACTCATCCGTTGAGATTAGTCATGTGTTGAACGAAATATTTTAATAATAAAATTTACATCTTTATCAATATAAAATAAAGGTTCATGTGTTGACTGTACTCATCCGTTGAGATTAGTCATGTGTTGAGCGAAATATTTTAATAATAAAATTTACATCTTTATCAATATAAAATAAAGGTTCATGTGTTGACTGTACTCATCCGTTGAGATTAGTCATGTGTTGAACGAAATATTTTAATAATAAAATTTACATCTTTATCAATATAAAATAAAGGTTCATGTGTTGACAGTACTCATCCGTTGAGATTAGTCATGTGTTGAACGAAATATTTTGATAATAACAAATAGTTTGATAATAGGAAATATTTGAAATAAAATATTTGAAAATAGAAATATATGAAGCCGTGTTGATTAGATTGACGCCATTTTGACGTGAACGATATTTATATCGATTTTATTCATTTTGAAATGAATATAAAACGATTTCGAAATGAAATGAATATAAAACGATTTCGAAATGAATTGAATTGAAAACGATTTCGAAATGAATTGAATTGAAAACGATTTCGAAATGAATTGAATTGAAAACGATTTCGAAATGAATTGAATATAAAACGATTTCGAAATGAATTGAATATAAAACGATTTCAAAATGAATTACATTGAAAACGATTTCGAAATGAAATGAATATAAAACGATTTCAAAATGAAATGAATATAAAACGATTTCGAAATGAATTGAATATAAAACGATTTCGAAATGAAATGAATATAAAACGATTTCGAAATGAAATGAATAGAAACCGAATTGAATTCAAAATGAATAGAAAACGAATTGAATTCAAAATGAATAGAAAACGAATTGAATTCAAATTGAATTGAAAACAAAATGAATTCGAATCGAATTAAAATCGATTTGAATTGGAATCAAGTAGAAATGAAAGTAAAAAGGATTTATAATAGAAAATTCAATTTTGATTTGAATTTGAAATAAAGGTAGAAATTGTTTTTGAAACGAATTCAAAACTATTTATAAAATTCGTTTTTAATTAGAAATCGACAAAATATATATTATATATGTTAGCCTACTTTGTGAACTAGGCAACACAAAGTCAAGATATCAAGCATTGGAGAGCATTTCAAATTAGAAGACTTCGGTTCGGATCGGAGAGACCATCACTACTCAGGTCGGAGGAGACGCTACAACTTCGATCGAACAGATGCAATCATCCGGGTCGGGTTAAAGCAACGTGTCGGTTCGGATCGGGTAAAGTCTGCTGTTCGGAGCGGCGAGCTATTGCTGTTGAAAACAGAGAGCGCGCGTTCGGATCGGAGGACAGTCTTCTTCAAGATGGATCGGAAGGCCACCCAGCTGCTACAGAGATGGTTCGGAGGAAGAGCAGAATAAAGAGAAGAGAGAGTTGTCACCAAGTCAATTCGGGTCGGATCGGATATCCCGATCCGAACCCCTGATACATACACCTCCGACCCGAACCCATTTTCCATACTGTCCCCCTGCATAAGCGTCTGAATATCCGGATCGGCTATGACCAGTTCCTGCCCATAACGTTCACTATTTTGATGCGTTGTCAGCACAGTAATCCATCTGAACCCGAGGCTAATGGGATGGACGACACGTGGCTCCGATCCGGATCGGGTTTTGAGCAAATTCACACCTATAAATACCCCGTCTGGAGACAAAGAAAAGGATCATTTTTAGGCACTTTGAGAATTGAACCACCTCCATAATCCGAACTCCATTACTCCCGGAGAATCCAAATCTTCTTCCATTACTTGTTTTAGTCTATTGAGTGAATATAAGTGAGTTGTGAGTGAAATCAAGTGAAAATTACATTGTATTTGCAACAGAATCATTGAATATAGTGAAAGATAAGTGGACGTAGGCATTTCTTCGCCGAACCACTATAAATCCTGTGTGTTCATTTTTTATTTATATCTCATCTTATTTGCTTTTAATCAATTTGGGTGTTAGAACCACTTTTTGGTCTAACATTTTGGTGCTTTCACTGAGAATCCTCATCTGAATTCTTCATTTTCCGGGATTTCTTTCTACTTTTTGGACCATTGAGTTCAAAGAAGTTTATCCTTAAGTTTTTTCGCTCTTTTATATTTGTTGAAGTGATTGTCAAAGACTCATGGCCAAAGGAAAAGGCAAGGAAGTTCAGTCTGTTCGAGGAAATGGAGCTGGCGAAGATCAGCAAAATGCTGTTGTAACAAGGTCTCGGGGGCAGAGTTCAGCAGCAGGAAGAATCAATGCAGGAAATCCGAGCCGCCAGCAGGGGGAGAGCTCCGATCCGATCCGGGTAGGAGATTCTGAAGCAGTGCATTCCCCCAATCTGAACCGACCCGAGTTGCTTGCCACGTACCGATCCGACCAGGCTCCCCAGCTCCGAACCGACCCGACCTCCTACCTCCGATCCGACTCGATGCTTGGTGAAGCTGGAACATCTACTCGAGTCCCTACGAATGCTCCGATTCTAGCCACCAGGGTTGGTGATCAGGTCAATCCATCTGCGCCCATCACTCAAGGAGATTTCTCGCGCTTGCTTGACATGCTTGAGAGCACAAGAGAGGCTATGAAAGTTCACGAGCGCACTAATCTCATGATGCAGGAAAATATGAGGCTCATGAGTCGGGAGATTAGTGAACTCCGTCGACAGAGAACTCCATCACCGGTTCGTCACACACCAGTGGATCAATCTTCATCTTCCGAGGAAGAGCGGCCCCGTGAACGAAGGCCACTCGAACGACCTCAGAACGTGGAGCAGCTGACATTTGGATCTTTGGGATCTCGTGAGGATATTGCACGAGCATTAGGAAACAATGACCCCACTCGGGGGCAAAGACTCCAGTCCCCTCCTCCCGAGATCGACCGGGAGCGCAGGGAACGGAATCGAGCAGAGGCAGCTCGAAGAAGAAGGGCATCTCCTGAACAAGAGCCCAGAAGGAACTCGGATACTAGGGCTAGGGAACCTGAGCGGCCCCTAACTAATGCTGATGTACAGACAATGGTTCGCCAGATCATGTCCGAGAGCCGGAATTATACAAATGAAGATTATGGCATTGAGCGAAGCCATACTCCCTTCACCGACGATATCCTCGACTTCCAATTTCCCCGACGCTTTAACTTGCCACAGATGGACAAGTACAACGGAAGGACTGATCCGGGACAGCATTTGATGCGGTATTCGTGGCTCATGAATGCTGCTGCTGCCCCTGATGAAGTGAAGTGCAAAGCATTCCCAATCTACTTAGAAGATGTGGCACTGTTCTGGTTTACCCGACTTCCTCCTCGTTCGATTTCAAATTACAAGGAACTAAGCGAGCGTTTCATGAACCAGTTCCGACTCCATGCCCGAAAGTCCAAAAGTGTTATTGAATTATCGAGAATTAAGCAGGCACCAGGAGAGTCTTTGAGGGCATATCTTGACCGTTTTAACCAAGCTGTGACTGAGGTCAGTGACCCGCATGAGCCCACTATCCTGATGGCATTGAAGGAAGGAGTCGATACTGAATCTGAGTTTGGAGATTACCTTTCTTGGAAAACACCTTCCACAAGGGAGATATTCTACGAAAAAGCCGATATTTATCTAAGACGAGAGGAGGCCAGGGCAAACCGAAAGAGAAAGTCTGAGACGGCTTCAAAGGAGAATGTGCAGAGTAATATCGCCGTGAAGCAGTCTGGGGAAAGTTCTGGCAAGGTTGAAGTAAATGTAGGAAACAAGGGTGGAAACAGCAATGCTGGAAGCGGGGGTAACAACAACAATAACCGTAATCCAAACGGTAACAGAAGAAACAAAAATAGGGGAAGTGATCCTAACAAAAGACCCCGATTCCAGAACTACGAGAATTATACACCATTGAACGACACCCTGGAAAATATTTACCTGGATACGTACAATGTGTTACAGTACAAAAGACCGCCACCTCGTGATTCGACCGAGAAAGAAATGGCGACAGGGAAATTTTGTTTGTTTCATGGAACTCATGGGCATTCAACCAATGAATGTCGGCATTTGAGGGATGTGATTGAGAAGCTGCTGCGTGAAGGGAAGTTGGATGAGTACAAGGTTGCCCCGAGGGACAGGGGGCAAGGAGAGCAGGCTCCAAAACAGATTCTACCTGCTCCCAAGCCTACAGCGCAACAGAAAGGTAAAGGAATTGTTATCAACTCCATAGTAGGCGGACCTCACCCGGCAATCCGAAGTTTCAGGTCAATGGATCAATATGTAAACGCTGCCAAGCACCTAGATGTGGACGAGGGTGATGATTTGGAAGATATCACCCCCATAAAACAACAGAAGACCATGTTTGACGACGTGGTATTCCGCAGCCGAGACAATACTGGGATCCAATCACCCACCGATGATCCGTTGGTTATTACTACCACCATTGGGTCGGCCTTGGTCCATAAGGTATTAGTAGACAACGGAAGTTCTGTCAATATTTTATTCAAAAAGTCATTCGATCAAATGAAGCTTGAATCTGAAGATTTGAAGCCGTGTGAAGGATGGATTAGAGGCTTCAACGGGGCGTCGACAGCTCCCATGGGATACATAGAGTTGCCCGTGACCCTGGGGCAAGGAGAACGTAGAAGAGTGCAGATGCTTCAGTTCGTAGTATTGGACGTAGATTCGCCTTATAATGCATTTTTGGGGAGGCCTGCCCTTGCTGAATTCAGAGTTTGTATCGCCCCTTGGTGTTTGTTACTTAAGTTCCCAACCGAAGCCGGAACTGGAATAATGAGAGGGGATCAAGTTTCTGGACGGGCCTGCTATGTGGCCGAGTTAAAGATGTTGATGAAAGGACTTAACGTTGAAAGTAAAGATGCCTCGTCTCCCTCAAAGGGGGGCTCGGCATAGCAATTAGAGAGATTGACCCCAAAGGAGTTGCCCAAAGGAACACCTGGAGACCTGGATCCCAGAAAAGACGAGGAACCAGAGGCTAGGAATGCAACTCCTAATGAAGCGACAGTGGAAATTCCCATTGATGAAGCTGATCCGACAAAAGTTTTGAAAATTGGTTCTCAATTGGATCCACGTCGAGCTAAAGAACTAACGGATTTCTTGAAGGCAAACCTAGATGTGTTTGCCTGGACCCATGCTGACATGTGTGGGATATCGCCATCCGTTATAAGTCACAAATTGAATGTAAATCCGAAACATCCACCTGTGAAGCAAAAGAGACGCATGCTGGGCCCAGAGAGGTCGGCTGCTCTCAAAGAGGAAGTAGAGAAGTTGAAGCAGAATGGATTTATTCGAGATTCGACGTATCCCGACTGGATATCGAATCCTGTCTTGGTAAAGAAGCCAAATGGAAAGTGGCGGACTTGCATTGACTTTTCAGATTTAAACAAGGCTTGCCCAAAAGATAGTTTCCCACTTCCCAGGATTGACCAGCTTGTAGACTCGACAGCAGGTCATGAACTTCTCTCTTTCATGGACGCATATTCTGGGTACAATCAAATTCCTATGCACGTACCAGACCAAGAACATACGAGCTTCATTACGAATTTGGGATTATATTGTTATGTTGTAATGCCATTCGGATTGAAAAACGCTGGAGCTACTTATCAGCGCTTGGTGAACAGAATGTTTTATAATCAAATAGGAAAAACTATGGAAGTTTATGTGGATGACATGCTTGTCAAATCGAAACAGTCCTCCAGCCATACGCAAGACTTGGCGGAAATGTTTGGTATCCTGCGAAAGTACCGGATGAAATTGAATCCTCTGAAATGCTCATTTGGAGTGGCATCGGGAAAGTTCCTTGGCTTCATTGTGAGTTCCCGAGGAATTGAAATCAACCCTAGCCAGATAGCAGCAATTAGAAATATCGAAGAGCCAAGGAGAATTAAAGACGTCCAAAGTCTTGCAGGGAAAGTAGCGGCACTGAGTAGATTCATCTCCAAAGCCACAGACAAATGTGTTCCGTTTTTTGATTTGATTAAAAGAGGAAAGAAGAACTTCGAGTGGACTCCAGACTGTGTTGAGGCCTTTCGAAATTTATTGGAACTGCTAGAGAAACCGCCGATTTTATCAAAGCCCGTAGATCACGAAGAATTGTTTGTTTACTTGGCAGTCTCGGCTCACGCCGTCAGTACAGCCCTTGTTCGAGAAGAAAATAAAGTACAAAGACCAGTGTATTACGTAAGCAAGAAATTAGCGGCGGCAGAGCGCAACTACCCAAAAATTGAGAAGCTCGCTTACAGCCTCCTGATCGCATCCCGAAAACTTCGTCACTATTTCCAAGCCCATCCAATAACCATATACACCGACCAGCCCTTAAGGCAGGTGTTGCAGAGACCCGAAGCATCGGGAAGGTTGATCAAATGGAACATAGAACTAAGTCAGTTTGATTTGAATTTTCAACCACGAAAGTCAATCAAGGGGCAAGCTCTAGCAGACTTTATTGCGGAGTTCACCATTCCAGAGGAGGAAATAATCAATGACAGAGTGGTTAAGTCCGAGGATGAGCTAAAGATAAATCCGTGGAAACTATATACAGATGGAGCCAAGAACGACCGAAGGTCCGGAGCTGGAATCGTCTTAGTCACTCCCGAAGGACGGTCGTTATATTACGCCTTGCGATTAGAATTTTCGGCGACTAACAATGACTTTGAATATGAAGCCCTGATTGCCGGGCTGAAGCTTGCTAAAGACCTCGGAGTAAAAGTGTTAGACATATTCTGTGACTCTAAAATTGTTGTTTGCCAAGTGCGAGAGGAATTTGTGGCTCGAGGACCTCGACTTATTGCCTACCTCGGGAAAGTGAGAGAGCTATTGAATAGCTTAGAGCGGTACAACATAACGCACATTCCCAGAGTTGAAAACCAGAAAGCGGATATGCTGGCAAAGCTGGCTAGTTCCGACAATCCAGAAGAGACCGAAATAATTCCAATTGAAACGTTGGAATCACCAAGCTTTGAGTCAATGGAAATTGAATTCGCCTTTGAAGCGGAACCAGAGAAGAAGTCGTGGATGACTCCAATGAAGAATTTCCTTAAGAATGGGACACTCCCATCAAAGAAGAGTGAGAAAAGAGCTATAGTTCGCAAAGCTACCAGATATGTCATACAAGATGATACTCTTTATAGGCAAGGATTTTCTATGCCCCTGTTACGATGTATAGCACACGACGACATCAAGCGTGTACTAAGAGAGGTACACGAAGGTGAGTGTGGAGATCATACAGGAGGTCAAACTTTAGCAAAGAAGATATTGCGGTACGGATACTTCTGGCCTACGATCAATAAAGATGCAGCTGATTATTCACGACGCTGCGATAGGTGCCAAAGATTCGCCAAAATCCCCAGGGCACCGTCGACCCAACTTAAATCAATGGTGAGTCCTTGGCCATTTGCCACGTGGGGAATTGATATCATTGGAGTTCTACCAATTGCTAAAGGAGGAGCTAAGTATGCAATAGTGGCCGTGGACTATTTTACGAAGTGGGTGGAAGCTGAGCCCTTGACCAAGATCACAGCAAGAAAGGTGATAAGTTTTGTGGTCAGAAATATTATATGCCGGTTCGGGATCCCAAGGACGATTATAACTGACAATGGAACCCAGTTTGATAGTACTGAATTTAGAAATTTCTGTCAGAAGTATAAGATAGACAAGCGATATACTGCAGTTGCCTATCCGCAGTCAAATGGGCAAGTAGAGGCAATAAATAAAGTAATAAAATCCATCCTCAAGAAACGGTTAGAGCGTGCAAAGGCAAGATGGGTTGACGAATTGCCCCTAGCTTTGTGGGCATATCGAACAACATTTAAGACAGCCACCGGTCATACCCCTTTCTCTCTCTCCTTTGGCTCAGAAGCAGTAATTCCAGTTGAACTGGAAGTTCCTTCCCACAGGGTGACATATTATGACCCGATGACGAATCGGGCGCTCTTACTTGAGTCTCTTGATGAAATCGAAGAAAAAAGGGATGAAGCGGATTTGCGTGCGGCAAGACATCGACGTCAGATGGCACGCTATTATGACAAAAAAGTTCGCCTCAGGACTTTTGAACCAGGAGATTTGGTGCTAAAGAGAGTCTTTCCGTCCCTTCCACACCTCGGTCCAAAATGGGAAGGACCCTTTGTCATCCAACGGAATCTTGAAAAAGGAACCTTCAAGTTAACGACCGTAGATGGCAAAGAAGTCCCCAGAGCATGGAATGCCCAACACTTAATGCGATATTTGAATTAGAGATGCTATATTTTGTGTTATTTTTCTTATGAACTTCGTAATAAGGCACGACTTGCCTTGGGAAAATCTGACGACATGAATGAAGAACTATAAAGTGGATGTAGGCTACGACTTAGCCGAACCACTATAAAAATATTGTGTGTTATTTACTTTTAAGCATTACATATGTACATTTATCAGTTATTCTGTTGTGATTATAAGATACAGGATAACTCACAGCCTAAAAAGGTTGAAAACAGTTTAGACATGACAAGAAGCACAACGACCATTTGTGCGATAAGACATAAAAGAATGAGAAAACGACATTCTTAACTCTAACTCTCCAGAGAGAGAGAGAGAGTATAAAAGCGTCTCCGACTGAGCGCTGAAAAAGAAATTCTCCTCCTAACTCTAACTCTCCAGAGAGAGAGAGAGAGAGAGTATAAAAGCGTCTCCGACTGAGCGCTGAAAAAGAAATTCTCCTCCTAACTCTAACTCTCCAGAGAGAGAGAGTATAAAAGCGTCTCCGACTGAGCGCTGAAAAAGAAATTCTCCTCCTAACTCTAACTCTCCAGAGAGAGAGAGAGAGAGTATAAAAGCGTCTCCGACTGAGCGCTGAAAAAGAAACTCTCCTCCGAACTCTAACTTTCCAGAGAGAAAGAGAGTATAAAGGCGTCTCCGACTGAGCGCTGAGAAAGAAATCTTTCTCCGTTGAAAGACCGGGGAATAAATAGATGACTGAGCTCGAACTCTAACTCTAGAAAGAGAGAGAGATATAAAAGAAATGCCAGAAAAAGCGACAGGTACCGACGGCACAGGAAGTGCTATCCCGTCAGAGAATCGGGAGCATTCAGATTGCTCGACTAAGCATTAAATAGTTTGTGGGAATTGACTGGGGGCACGTATGTATACGCGTATTTCCCCCTCCACAACTTCGTTTCACAACTATAGACATGCATTCTTACATAAGTGCAGAACTACTAACAAACAAACATTGCAAAAGGTGAATTATTTTTATTTACAAATGAATGGATTTGTACAGGAAAATAGCTAAAAAAAAAAGGAAATGCAGGAGCTACTTTTGTAGCAGCAATTATTGGTTCACAAAAATGCTAAAAAAAAAGATACAGGGCAATCCACTATTTAGATTTGGAATGAGCCTTGGATTTCTTGGCGGCTTTCTCTGCATCCTTTGCTTCTTTCTCAGCTTCGGTCAAGATTCGTTTTGACTTCTTTTTTCCTGAAGATGCGGTGCTGGAGCCAGTAGACTTCTTCCCGGAGGGCGGGGCACTGGAATCAAGAGAAGATTTTTTAGCAAGTTCCTCGGTAATAGATCTAGTTGAGAGCTTAACAACTAACCTTGATCCCGCATCCACAACTGCGAGGGGCTTGAGGACCTCAGGGTCTAGTTCTTCGGCCTTTAATTGCAAGCGCTTGTCTTGATCAGCCTTCATTGCAGCCAAGGTAACGTCATCAGCACTTTTTGACTCCCCGGTTATTGCAACTTCTGGTTCCTCTTCATGCCCCCCGTCTCCGCCGTCGTCCTTTAAAGCTGCTATCATTTCTTCATCATGGGGAGTGGTGACCTTAGTTGGCTCACTTCCTTCTCCCAAGTCTATAGAAGCAGCCTTGTCTTCCCCTTTTTTGGCCCTATCTGCGGGCTTTGTCCCAGCGGCAGCTCCTTGAGCTACATCTGTCTTTTCGGATGATTCGACACCTACAGAATGAGAAGCAACAGTTATCAACTCAGGCGAAAACAAAGGGTCTCTCATCGATTGTTCAATCACGTGGCGAAAGGTAGAAATAGCTTTGGCAAATTGAGGAGAAAAGATAGGGATACCTTCCGAAGACTTCTCAGCGGGGGTGACTACTACCTCTGGGGCTATTTCAGGAATAGGGGATAGCAGAGATGTTCGGGGAATTCCCGGATTTTCGAGATCATACCCTTCTACTTCGGAAGTTGCAAGGGCAGAAGAAGAGGAACCAGCTTCGAGAATAGTTTTTTGTTTGGACTTCCGTCTCTCTTCTTCCATGGCCTCAGCAATAAGGCGGCGCCCTTCAGCTAGGCGCTCCGGTTCATCATCTCTCAAGTATTTCTCCATCAGTTTATCTTCATCGAGGGAATCGACCTTAAGTTCCTCTTTTTCCCACTCGACGATCTGATTCCATACTTGAACTAGAGTGGATGGGTAGTCCTCGATCCAAGAAATGTTTCGGCGACGAATAATATGTGCGAAGAATTCAATCATTAGCTCGCCGAAACCCTGAATATCAGCCTCCGCCTCTGATAGTTGCTTGCGGGCTTCCTCCGCAGATTTAATAGCACACTCTACATTGCCCTCGGCCAGGGCAGCCCTATTCTCTGCCTCCAACAGCTTTGAAGCCAAGTCGGCATTCTTCTTTTCTAATTCAGCACTCCTTTCTGCTAACTCGGCGTTTTTCCGTTCAAGCTCAGCATAAGCAAGGCGTGTCTTAGCAGCTTCTGACTTGGCCTCGTCAGCTTGCTTTTTTAGCTCAGAGCGCTCCTGAGTGTGAGACTCAAGCAAGTCATGATAACGCTTTTGCATGTCCTCGAATTGTTGTTTGAAGTTAGAAGCGTCCCTTTGAGCGAAAGCTAACTGAGCTTGAGTGTCTTCTAAATCTTTTCCTAGAGCTTTTAGAGCCTTGGCATCCTCCTCCGCGGTCTTTTGCATTGAATCAGTATTTGTGATTAGAGTGCGGATGATTCTAGAAAGATTGCGTGAATATTTAAACATCTCAGTATATTGTTTTTCCACCGCATCAATCTTTGCTTTGGCCTCATCCACCCACTTAGAAGAAATAGGTTCAAGAGCGGGTAAAAAAGTCAAAGTCTCGAAGTAATGTTCAGGAAATTGCTCCTCCAAATAGGCCCGCTTTACTGCAGTTTCCGCGTCTAGTGGGGGGGGGGAGCGGAGATTGTCAACTCGGTGTCCCTGTGTGAAGAGGATTCGGTAGTCTCTTTGTCTGTCCTAGGTCGTTTAGTGGCAGGGACCTTGTGCTTACTTCGAGACCCAGTTTCTTTTGGAGGAGTTCTCTCTCTACTCCGCTTTTCATGGGAAGAAGTGGAGTCTTTAGATGGTGGTCTGTCCTCTTCCCTGCGGCTCTGATAACCCTTGTATTTCTCTTGTTCTGGCCGAACTGGTGAGCGAGAACGTGAAGGACGAGAGCGATAAGGATCGTAAGGCCTTCTCTCATCCCTGCTGCGATCATCACGACGGTCATATTCGACATCCTGAGGAGGATTGGACATGCTGCGACGAAGCTTTCTTATATCATAGTAAGATCGAGACATTGTACCTGCACGATAAAATAAACGAAGTTTAGAATTAATGGATTCACGGAGAAAGAAGTGCAATGAATGCTGATGCTGTTGTGTAAAGTGTATCCTAAGTGGTGTGTTTCCCCCAACCGACCCGAGTCTGAAGCTAGACTAGTACGGGCAGGCTCTTTGGCCTTAGCGGGAGTGGTCTCTTCAGAAGAGGTGAAGACTAGAGGATCCTTCCTGAAATCCTCTGAAGTGTATATAGTCTCAGGTAAGGGGAGATCCCCCAAACCCTGAAATATTTGCTCATCAGTACTAGGAATATCACCCTCGGAAGCATGAAGTGGCGACTCTTGGGAGGATTTTGACTTGTCTAGAGAAGTAGTTTCCTCGGGGGCAATATATCCTTCACGATGCTTTTCGGCCAGATTAGCCAATTCGTCATCTTGTGTAGAAGATGGAGAAGGTGAAGTTTGAAGAGGCACTGTAGGAATTCCCGAGCCTTCTCCTGTCTCTGGAACTACCTCCATTGGAGGAATGTATGCGTAAGGGACCGTCCCATGACCGATGCTACGAAAAACGGATAGCAGCCCATGAAAGTGAAGGTATTCATCTTTAAGGACCTCGTCGATAGTCAAGAATTTTTTATCGCCATTAAGAAGCCGGTGCATCCGATCAAAGAACACCTGATCTGATATCTGTTTGGGATTGTCGACTGCAAACAAAAAGGAAAACAGGTCAAGGTGATGATTCAAGTGTATAGATTCTGGATTTAGAAAATCAGTGCTTTACTTGATTTTGTCCATCTACTGGCGCATCCAGGCTGTCGCTTCACGTAGAACCATTCTAGTCTGGAGTCTCCAGCTTTACTGCTAAATGGTGCAGAGATTATCTTCCTTTTTGGAACTGATTCAAAGTAGCAAAAAGATGGAGTCTCCCGAGTCCGATGCTTAAAATTATAGAAGAAGTGAACGTCATCGAACGTGAGCTCTATGCCTAAGATTTCACGATATGCTATGTACAAGGTGTGCAAATAGGCATATGAATTGGGATGCAACTGCATGGGGGCAATCTGCATTTGTCTTAAGAAATTAACGATAAAGGGAGAGAATGGAGGAATGGCGCCGACCATGCACATTAATCGAGTGACCGCCATATATCCTTCTGGAGGGTTGTGGGGACGGTCAGAGCGTGAAGGCACTAGAGTGTCCCTTTTCATTATCCCGTATTTTAAGCAAATTCGGACAAGTCAATCGTTGTCGATTGTTGATTCAACGGAGTCCGAAGGTGATTCCAATATAATAGCTGATTCAAATTCATCAGGGGCTCGATCGTCACCAATCCCTCCTTCCTCCTCAAAACCCAGAGAAACTTCATTCTCTGAAGACGCCTCGTCGCTCTCCCGATGTCCAACCCCGTAATCTGGACCCTCGCTGTCCCATTCTGGATCCGAAGAAGAAGATATATCCTCAAGAGTGATTTTGTTAGAAGTTTCCGGGGCTTCTTTCCTCTCAGCTAGTCTGGAAGAACGTCAGGGCCTCATTGTCATGGAACTATTGAAGAAGCAATAGCACGGATTAGAGTAAATTAGCCCGTACCCCCCTGTGCATGTGTGTGAACTAAAATGTGTGCAGCAAATGTGAGAAATGCAAAGTAAAAGTGCAGCAATGTAAGACGAAACTTTGAAGAGAAAGTGATAATCAGAATAGTTCTTAATGTTCATTTATGTCCGCAAGGCACTATCCTAACTGTTCATGAAGTTGGAAGTAATATCTTTTAAATAGTTGGACGAAAGTTTGTGTTTTAGATTGAGCAGTGTTCGGTTCGGGTGCAGACACCAGGTTCGGATCGGATAAGCAAAGGCCCACGCTCAGAGAGATATATCCGGATCGGTTCGGAGATTGACACCCGGAGCGGATCGGATTAACCTGGATAACCAGACCCCTATTCTCTTTTTTGTTTTTCAACCGGGTCCGATCCGAGTAGATAAATCTTGACCTTCATTGTATTCGTAGATCCGACCCGACCCGGTCAAACAGGTTAAGACTCATTTCTTGGCCCTATTGCTCCGACCCGATCCGGATCTATGAATTTCTCTCTTTCCCTTTTTTCTCCTATCGTTCCCCTACCCGAACCGATCTCCTTCAATTTCCTTCCTCTTCCTCCTCTTAAATAGCGAACCCAACTCAAATTCCCAAGCCTTAATTAAAATCGGGAGATTAAACACTCAAGTATTCAATAACGAGTTTCAATACCCTCCTCTAACTCCTCGAAATGGCGTCGATGCCATTAACGACGAAGACAGAGGATGAAGGGAGCTGTGGCGATGGAACAAGTCAATTACTTTGCTAGAATCGTTCAAACTAACCGCGGATGCAAATTAAAAGCGATTATGGCAGCGAGATTCAAGATTACGAGACTACCTATGTATTTGATTCAAAGGTTGAAGCAAGAATTTTAAAGTTTCTTGGAAAAGCTAAGGCTTCGATGTGGAGTCGGTTCGGACGAGCAAGAATAGTGAATGAAAGAAAAGAAGGGAAATGAGGTGAATTTATATAAAAAGCAAGCTGACTATTTGTATTCCCGATCGGACTGGCTCGAAAAGCCCAATAACGCAGCTTGGCCCACTAATCCCTTGCAGAGTTAAGGAAGAAAGAGATCCGTTCGGGTCGGAACCCAAAGCAGAAATCCGTTCGGGTCGGAATCCGAACCGAACGGGATGGAGTGCGACAGCTTGGCATGCATATTCAAAAGGAAGGATGAAGGCGTTGAGCAATGGCAATCAAAGCATGCTCCATTTCCAATAGAAGCATCCTTTGAGGGGGCAAAGTGTTAGCCTACTTTGTGAACTAGGCAACACAAAGTCAAGATATCAAGCATTGGAGAGCATTTCAAATTAGAAGACTTCGGTTCGGATCGGAGAGACCATCACTACTCAGGTCGGAGGAGACGCTACAGCTTCGATCGAACAGATGCAATCATCCGGGTCGGGTTAAAGCAACGTATCAGTTCGGATCGGGTAAAGTCTCCTGTTCGGAGCGGCGAGCTATTGCTGTTGAAAACAGAGAGCGCGCGTTCGGATCGGAGGACAGTCTTCTTCAAGATGGATCGGAAGGCCACCCAGCTGCTACAGAGATGGTTCGGAGGAAGAGCAGAATAAAGAGAAGAGAGAGTTGTCACCAAGTCAATTCGGGTCGGATCGGATATCCCGATCCGAACCCCTGATACATACACCTCCGACCCGAACCCATTTTCCATACTGTCCCCCTGCATAAGCGCCTGAATATCCGGATCGGCTATGACCAGTTCCTGCCCATAACGTTCACTATTTTGATGCGTTGTCAGCACAGTAATCCATCCGAACCCGAGGCTAATGGGATGGACGACACGTGGCTCCGATCCGGATCGGGTTTTGAGCAAATTCACACCTATAAATACCCCGTCTGGAGACAAAGAAAAGGATCTTTTTTAGGCACTTTGAGAATTGAACCACCTCCATAATCCGAACTCCATTACTCCCGGAGAATCCAAATCTTCTTCCATTACTTGTTTTAGTCTATTGAGTGAATATAAGTGAGTTGTGAGTGAAATCAAGTGAAAATTACATTGTATTTGCAACTGAATCATTGAATATAGTGAAAGATAAGTGGACGTAGGCATTTCTTCGCTGAACCACTATAAATCCTATGTCTTCATTTTTTATTTATATCTCATCTTATTTGCTTTTAATCAATTTGGGTGTTAGAACCACTTTTTGGTCTAACAATATATATTATATATATAATATAATGGCCTGAATAGAACGCGCCGCGCCGCGGCAGTTCGTGAATTTCGACCATTTATTTCAAACGGACATTACGGGAGATTCGACCGTCGGATTCTCCTAAAACCGGAACCGTTGGGTTCGTATCGAAAAGAGCTTTCTAACGAATATTAGTAATTCAAAATCTAACGGTTGGATTTGGAGATACGTCCAAATCAAATTTGGAAAAGGTCGTTGTAAGTGCAGTTCGATGGCCGTTGATGGAAATCGACTGTACGGGCCTTGATAAAATTATTAAAAATATCAATAATTTGTGTAAAATCATAAGAAATGATTTGGGAAAAATTGGGATGAAAAACTCCATATTTGAAAAGATAAAAATGGATTTTTATCGAAATGAACTAGTTTTGAACTAAATTTAAAACCCAATTATTTTTAAATAAATAAATTAGATTTAAAAGGGGTTTTAAATAATCGGAATTTCTAATATATTTGATTGGATTTGAAATGGGTTTATCGTGAACGGTGTTTTAAATAACACTAGTTCTTTAACCCGATAATAAATAGAATGTGATTTGGGTTTGTCGTGAACTGTGTTTTAAATAACATCAGTTCTTTAACCCAGTAAAAGGAGTTTTAATGAATCTTCAATTAAATTGAAATGTGAATTGATAATTTAAATTATCAAATTTAGAAATGAGCGAGAATGGAGTATCGCCAGTTTTGCTCCAAAGCGATAGTTAAATCTTTAATTAGATTTGAACGTGAAATGGTAATTAATTTTACCGATAACACCGTGGTGTTAGATATGGAGTACTACCGGTTTTGCTTCATGGGATGAATAGGTTGGGATTGGAAATAAAATAAATAATTACTTCGGTGTGGTTCGCTAATCTCGACTAGTTTAGAAAACCATAATCTGGTTTGAAATGACATCCAAAGGAAGATTAAAGAATAAATTTAAAGAATTTATCTTTGATAAAATTAATGGGAACCTTTCCCTGAGAATATGAATTGGAATGAGGCGTATGTTGTGTTTGTTTAACATTTGTTTTTAATATACGCGGGTTGTTCAGAAAGGCCGGGTTTATACCCATTCTGAATAACCGATTCGACGATAAGTCAAAGATGAAGACGGTGGTCGAAGACCGGAAGTCTTCACATCGTTTGGATGATTACTGACGATCCTGATTGGGCTGTATACCCAAGAGGATGGAAATAGTTGGTGGTCGTCCAGACGTACTTGGGGATGGATGGATATGCGAGGAAAGTGCCTCCGGTTTCGTTCAGACCCAGAACGGACTTGAAAATGGATTGTGTGTCTGACATTGGATTTTATTTTGTGTTGATTGATTTCTGTTAAATATACATCTGTTTGGCGGCGGAGAATTTATTCTCTTACTTAACGCCCTTCTCTGAGACGTACGAGCTTAGAGGTTGTATATCGATGGACATCAGTCGCACGGCATGAATTGCCTGTATGGCACACTGAGTTGCATAGATCAAGGCTTCTGTTGAAAAGCAAAGTCTTGTGGTTGATGATCAAAGCACGACCTTTGTGGCGTAGCTTTGTGTATAACGTGAATTCGCGAGCCTCACACCTCGGTATGAGTTAAAAACGGGATACGGACTGCAGGGAGAGCACGACGTTTCTTTCTAGCTTTGGTGGTGTCAGTGACTTACCAGCCCTGACATTTATATACTTTTCACCTTTGTGGTTGTTGGATGAGGCGCCTCGATTATAGGTCTGTAAGGACCGGGAAACGTGTGTTCAGGAATACTAATCCTCTAACGTAAGTGAGGACCGGCCCTGAAGATCCAGGATTGCCCAGAGTGCGTAGTCCTGAGGCATTTGCTAGAGTGTCTCGAACGCGGAGAGGAGCTTCCCCCTTGCCTCGACTCATGATGGAAATCCTATTTCCAATACGTGTATTGCGGTTTTAATTGTAGAACTAGTATGGCGACATAGTAGCATGGGATGTTATGCCGTCTATGATTTATATTTATGATTGAAATTGTTTTGACACTATACACTTATTATAGTATCAAATGATTTGTTTTAAACGTACCAAGCATGTTTGGCTATTATAAGGGAAAACCCTATCCTCCAGCTTGCGTTGCATTGTGTGATGGGACCTGGGTCTTATAATAGCTTCATTTTTCGAAAAAGCATTGCGTTGTTTATTCTATGCACTGGTATTCTTGGGAGGAAACTCGTTCCGTGTTATACGGCGTGGTCCCTTGAATTACTTCCTTTTAAAGTAAAGTTTTAATAACTGTTTTAGTTCTCACACCAGTCACATGACTGACCTGGAGTTTATTGTTTTAACCTAAACTCTGGGTGCCCCTATTTTCCGCACGGACAGCTAGTAGTTTTGGTTTTGCAGATTTATATTTACAGGATCCTGGTTTGCAGCTGGAATGATATCCGGAAAGCGCTGTATCCGTGTATCACCTTCAGTTGTGTTTTATATTGTTTTTCCGCTGCTATGTAATTTATTGTAATCTCTGATATTTATCGAATGTAATTTATTCATTTATACTCTGTATATTCTTGTTTCTGATGGAATTGTTGTAATAGCAATGAAATGTTCTTCCGTCTGCGTTCATTTGTGTGTTGTTCTCAAAGTATCCGCTCTCTCCTTCACGGGGAAGTTACGGGTCCTCACAGTATTGTAATAACCCGGAAATCTGGGCCAATTTAAAAATTTTATTTTGGCAATTTTAGCGAATTTTGAACATTTAAAATGAATTATTTTAAATAAAATCGACGAGAAATTTATTTTGAATAGAATTCGAACGTATATATTATATACGTCGTCGTTAGAATATAAATAATTATTTATAACTATAAAAGGAATTGAAAATGGCGCGGTAGTTCGATAATTCGATTTCAAACTTCAATTGAATGTACCGGGTGCGAAACAATCCGGATTTTAGTGCAACAAAAAACAATAGGATCAAATTGAGAATATCTTTCCAACGAATCCGAAAAATAAAAATTTCATAACGGGAATCAAAAGATATGTCCAGTTGAAAATTCTGAATAGTCGCTGTGGAATTCAGGCCCTTAAAAATGGAAATTTTGCAAACGACCTCGGAATTCGACGAAACCACTTTCGTTGGGTTCGTGATGTAAAGTTATTGCTAGGTTTCAATTTTCGCAATTTTTCGAATCAATATGTGAGTGTGGCAAAGGAAAACGCATTTGACCAGTTTCAGTTAATTTTAATCAACTGGAAGATGGCCATTTTTCAAACGGTCTCAGAATTCGACGAAATTAGTTTTGTTAGGACCATATCGTCAATACGAAGCTAGAAATAATTTTTCTGTAATTTTCGGGGTCCGTATGTGACCCCGGTAAATTGAAATGCGCGTTCAAATTCAATATATACTGAATTATATTTTGATTTTGATGGAAACTGGTCGAAACGATAGAATTGGCTAGCGATACATATCCCATTGTGTTCGGAATGGG
This sequence comes from Allium sativum, assembly GCA_030737875.1. Lineage (NCBI taxonomy): Eukaryota > Viridiplantae > Streptophyta > Magnoliopsida > Asparagales > Amaryllidaceae > Allium > Allium sativum. The sequence continues at coordinate 213,964,483 of CM060916.1, read as the reverse complement.
GGTAATTAGCTAGGGGCGATAGTCGTTGGGCTTGATTTGGATTTCGGACGTGAAACGAATCAATAAACGAAGTAAATAAAATATATATCTATATTGTATAACCTAAATTGAAGGTCAAACCCCTTTTTTATATTCAACGGGGTCAACGCAACAAAAAAACCCAGCCCCCATCAGCGATAACCGAACGAAACCGTTCGATTCTTCCTTCCAATTTCTTGTTCGATCCAGATAATAAATTCAGAAAGTTATAAGGGGAAATTCGAAGAGCCTTCCACATTCTTTCAATCCACACCAGAAGCATCGATCATCGTGGCCTGGTCTGTCAGAACTTCGAGCTCAAAGTTGCTCCGTTTCACCTTAAAATCCGGCGAGATGCTGGTCTCGAGTTCAGCGCCACGCAAGGCGGTGGGAGAGGGGCTGTAGCGCGTCGACATGGTGGGTTCAGATCATCTCCAGGCGGCGCTGACAAGGAACAGTGACGGGATTTCATAAGGGAGCGGTTGGGTTTCGAGGTCGACAGTGTAAATGAGGAAGAAGACGGGTCCTTTTTTTTGGGGTAACGATAATAGTGAGTTTTCTGCCCTTTATTTATTTTTAGTTTAAAATTTGTTTAGAAAAAAAAATTGTTTAGGAAAAATGGAAAACTTACTTGGTTTTAAAAATAGAAATTGTTTTTGAAAATATAATTTAGCATTGATAATAAGAAAATAGAATAACTTTGATTTTTAAAAAAATATAATATAACTTTAAAATAGCATGGTTTTGAAAAGTAAAATCATACATGATTTTTCAAAATATACATAGTTTCTAAATGAAAATAACATTATTTTTAAAAATAAAAAATAAAAATAGCAAATAGAAATTTACTTTGTTTGAAAAATAGAAATTTACTTTGTTTGAAAAATATAGAAAATTTGCTTTGTTTTAAAATAGAAATAACAATATAAAAATACGATTTTTATATATATAGTTTTGAATTAGAAACATGATTTTTGAAATATATAGCGTTGATAAAAATATGATTTTTAATAAGGAAAAGATACGATTTTTAATAATGTAAAAATATGATTTTTATATATTCAACTTAGAAATAAAATACCATGGTTTTAGAAATAGCAAGAGAATTGCTTTCAAAATAGTAGTAGCGATAATAATTCTATTTTTACATTATAGAAGTAGCGATAATAATTCTATTTTTACATTATAGAAGTAGCGATAAAAAATTCTATTTTTACATTATAGAAGTAGAGATAAAAATTCTATTTTTACATTATAGAAGTAGCGATAAAAATTCTATTTTTACATTATAGAAGTAGCGATAAAAAATTCTATTTTTACATTATAGAAGTAGCGATAAAAATTCATTTTTACATGTATGAAGTGTCGTTATAAAATATGATATCTATATATAATAGAGAATATAAAAATTCGATTTTTATATATTGAATAGCAAAGTAAAAATTCGATTTTTATATATAGAATAGCAAAGTAAAAAAAAATCGATTTTTATATATTGAATAGCATAGTAAAAATTCGATTTTTATATATTGAATAGCGAAGTGAAAATTCGATTTTTACATATGTAGTGAAAGCGGGCAACGAAAGTGAAGAGATGCGATAACGATGAAGATTTCTATCAATGAAGAGTCGTGGTATTGGATAGCTATCGGTGATAATTTCTCACTCTTAAATTTCTTTTTCTAGTTATATATATATATATATATACTAGGATGCAGACGGTGTTTAGTAGCACCCAACACCCGTCATCCACAGACCATGGATGGCTTGTTTGTTAAATTGTTTGATTGTGTAGTTGGTTAGTTTATTTGGATTGAATTGAATTGTTTGGTGAAATGAATGGATTTGATTGATGTTTGAATGGCGTGGGCCTTCACTAGACCGGGGATAAGGCTAGGCCTTGTCCCGTTTCTAGTATCGTGCCGTTATGCCACCAAAATTTTCTAAAATAAGTTTGAAAAATAAAAATATCATTTTATTTAAAGAATGAACTGAATAGAAATTCATATGTTAAAATAAAATGTTTTATCGTTAAAAATATAATTTTTAACGTGAAGTGAATAAAATAAAATATTCATTTACAAACCGGACGGTTTGTTTATGTACACCTATTTGAAGGACATTGATTGGGACGATAAATTTTACACATCGCCCAACTGCACAAATAAAATCTGTGTTTGATTGTTTGAAACCCCACACGGGTGTTGGGATGAAATATGAAGTTCACTCATCCTGATTGATTAAATATGTCGATCGATTGATGGACAGGCTGTTATAAGCGTTAGATATCTATATTTGATGCTTATACAGTGTAGTGCACTTTGGTTGATGGTTGATTAATTTTCAATGCTATTATATGCATGTGTGGTATGGAATCCATATAATTAACTTTATATGGTAATTGATTGGGCCTCATTCCAATTTAGAAAATAAAGAATATTATAAAATAAAGGTTCATGTGTTGACAGTACTCATCCGTTGAGATTAGTCATGTGTTGAACGAAATATTTTAATAATAAAATTTACATCTTTATCAATATAAAATAAAGGTTCATGTGTTGACAGTACTCATCCGTTGAGATTAATCATGTGTTGAACGAAATATTTTAATAATAAAATTTACATCTTTATCAATATAAAATAAAGGTTCATGTGTTGACAGTACTCATCCGTTGAGATTAGTCATGTGTTGAACGAAATATTTTAATAATAAAATTTACATCTTTATCAATATAAAATAAAGGTTCATGTGTTGACAGTACTCATCCGTTGAGATTAGTCATGTGTTGAACGAAATATTTTAATAATAGAAATATTTGAAAAGGAAATATTTGAAAAAGAAATATTTGAAATAGAATATTTGAAATAGAAATATTTGAAATAGAAATATTTGAAATAGAAATATTTGAAAAGGAAATATTTGAAAAAGAAATATTTGAAATAGAATATTTGAAAATAGAAATATATGAAGCCGTGTTGATTAGATTGACGCCATTTTGACGTGAACGATATTTATATCGATTTTATTCATTTAAAAATGAATATTGAAAAGTGATTTCGAAATCGAATATTTTGAAAACGAATTCGAAATGAATTGAATAGAAAACGATTTCAAATTGGATCGAATAGAAAACCAATTTGAATTGAATCGAATTGAATTGAAAACGAATTGAATTCAAATTAAATAGAAAACGAAATGAATTTGATTCAAATAGAAAACCAATTTGAATTGAATCGAATAGAAAATCAATTTGACTTGAATCAAATAGAAAACCAAAATGAATTGAATTTGATTTGATTAGAGAATGAATTGAATTTGATTTGATTAGAAAATGAATTGAATTTGATTTGATTAGAAAATGAATTGAATTTGAATTGAATAGGTAATGAATTGAATTTGATTTGATTAGAAAATGAATTGAATTTGAATTGAATAGAGAATGAATTGAATTTGAATTAAATAAGAAAACGAATTCGAATTGAATTGAAAAGAAAACGAATTCGAATTGAATTGAATTGAAAAGAAAATGAATTCGAATCGAATTAAAATCGATTTGAATTAAAATCAAATAGAAATGAAAGTAAAAAGGATTTATAATAGAAAAATCGATTTCGATTTGAATTTGAAATAAAGGTTGAAGTTGTTTTTGAAACGAATTCAAAACTATTTATAAAATGCGTTTTAAATAGAAATCGACGAAATATATTATATATATATTATATATATAATATAATGGCCTGAATAGAACGCGCCGCGCCGCGACAGTTCGTGAATTTCGACCATTTATTTCAAACGGACATTACGGGAGATCCGACCGTCGGATTCTCCTAAAACCGGAACCGTTGGGTTCGTATCGAAAAGAGCGTTCTAACGAATATTAGAAATTTAAAATCTAACGGTTGGATTTGGAGTTATGTCCAAATCAAATTCGAAAAAGGTCGCTGTAAGTGCAGTTCGATGGCCGTTGATGGAAATCGACTGTACGGGCCTTGATAAAATTATTAAAAATAGTAATAATTGGTGTAAAATCATAAGAAATGATTTGGGAAAAATTGGGATGAAAAACTCCATATTTGAAGAGATAAACATAGATTTTTATCGAAATGAACTAGTTTTGAACTGAAATTAAAACCCACTTATTTTTAAATAAATAAATTGGATTTGAAATGGGTTTAAATAGAATTGATTTGTGGGTTTATCGTGAACGGTGTTTTAAATAACACTAGTTCTTTAACCCGACAATAAATAGAATGTGATTTGGGTTTGTCGTGAACTGTGTTTTAAAAGACATTAGTTCTTTAACCCAGTAAAAGGAGTTTTAATGAATCTTCAATTAGATTGAAATGGGAATTGATAATTTAAATTATCAAATTTAGAAATTGAGCGAGAATGGAGTATCACCAGTTTTGCTCCAAAGCGGTAGTTAAATCTTTAATTAGATTTGAACGTGAAATGGTAATTAATTTTACCGATAACACCGTGGTATTAGATATGGAGTATCACCAGTTTTGCTCCAAAGCGGTAGTTAAATCTTTAATTAGATTTGAACGTGAAATGGTAATTAATTTTATCGATAACACCGTGGTATTAGATATGGAGTATTGCCAGTTTTGCTTCATGGGATGAATAGGTTGGGATTGGGAAATAAAATAAATAATTACTTCGGTGTGGTTCGCTAATCCCGACTAGTCTGGAAAACCATAATTTGGTTTGAAATGACATCCAAATGAAGATTAAAGGATAAATTTTAAAGAATTTATCTTGGATAAAATTAATGGGAACCTTTCCCTAAGAATTGAGATTTAGAAACTAGCTATAGGTTAGCTAAGAAGAATGATTTCCTGGGTATTGATCTGATGTTGGTTTCGGCCTTCGGGGTGAATATTTGGGAAATTGTTATCTTGTTGATTTACGGTTAGTAGCTGCTGAATTGGAATGAGGCGTATGTTGTGTTTGTGTAGCATTTGTTTTAATATACGCGGGTTGTTCGGAAAGTCCGGATTTATACCCATTCTGAATAACTGATTCGACGATATGTCGAAGATGAAGACGGTGGTTGAAGACCGGAAGTCTTCACATCGTTTGGATAATTACTGACGATCCTGATTGGGCTGTACACCCAAGAGGATGGAAATAGTTGGTGGTCATCCAGACATACTTGGAGATGGACGGATATGCGAGGAAAGTAGCTCCGGTTACGTCTGAACAAAATATTCTAATGTGCCTTGTTCTCGAGCTCTGTAAACCAAAGCTCTGATACCACTGTAAGGACCCGTAACTTCCCCGTGAAGGAAAGAGCGGATACTTTGAGAACAACACACAAATGAACGCAAACGGAAGAACATTTCATTGCTATTACAACAATTCCATCAGATACAAGAATATACAGAGTATAAATGAATAAATTACATTCGATAAATATCAGAGATTACAATAAATTACATAGCAGCGGAAAAACAATATAAAACACAACTGAAGGTGATACACTGATACAGAGCTTTCCGAATATCATTCCAGCTGCAAACCAGGATCCTGTAAATATAAATCTGCAAAACCAAAACAACTAGCTGCCCGTGCGGAAAATAGGGGCACCCAGAGTTTAGGTTAAAACAATAAACTCCAGGTCAGTCATGTGACTGGTGTGAGAACTAAAACAGTTATTAAAACTTTACTTTAAAAGGAAGTAATTCAAGGGACCACGCCGTATAACACGGAACGGGTTTCCTCCCAAGAATACCAGTGCATAGAATAAACAATGCAATGCTTTTTCGAAAAATGAAGCTATTATAAGACCCAGGTCCCATCACACAATGCAACGCAAGCCGGAGGATAGGGTTTTCCCTTATAATAGCCAAACATGCTTGGTACGTTTAAAACAAATCATTTGATACTATAATAAGTGTATAGTGTCAAAACAATTTCAATCATAAATATAAATTATAGACGGCACAGCATCCCATGCTACTATGTCGGCATACTAGTTCTACAATTAAAACCACAATACACGTATTGGAAATTGGATTTCCGTCATGAGTCGAGGCAAGGGGCAAGCTCCTCTCCGCGTTCGAGACACTCTAGCAAATGCCTCAGGACTACGCACTCTGGGCAATCCTGGATCTTCAGGGCCGGTCCTCACTTACGTTAGAGGATTAGTATTCCTGAACACACGTTTCCCGGTCCTTACAGACCTATAATCGAGGCGCCTCATCCAACAACCACAAAGGTGAAAAGTATATAAATGTCAGGGCTGGTAAGTCACTGACACCACCAAAGCTAGAAAGAAACGTCGTGCTCTCCCTGCAGTCCGTATCCCGTTTTTAACTCATACCGAGGTGTGAGGCTCGCGAATTCACGTTATACACAAAGCTACGCCACAAAGGCCGTGCTTTGATCATCAACCACAAGACTTTGCTTTTCAACAGAAGCCTTGATCTATGCAACTCAGTGTGCCACACAGGCAATTCATGCCGTGCGACTGATGTCCATCGATATACAACCTCTAAGCTCGTACGTCTCAGAGAAGGGCGTTAAGCAAGAGAATAAATTCTCCGCCGCCAAACAGATGTATATTTAACAGAAATCAATCAACACAGAATAAAATCCAATGTCAGACACACAATCCATTTTCAAGTCCGTTCTGGGTCTGAACGAAACCGAAGGCACTTTCCTCGCATATCCATCCGTCCCTAAGTACGTCTGGACGACAACCAACTATTTCCATCCTCTTGGGTGTACAGCCCAATCAGGATCGTCAGTAATCATCCAAACGATGTGAAGACTTCCGGTCTTCGACCACCGTCTTCATCTTTGACTTATCGTCGAATCGGTTATTCAGAATGGGTATAAACCCGGCCTTTCCGAACAACCCGCGTATATTAAAAACAAATGTTAAACAAACACAACATACGCCTCATTCCAATTCATATTCTCAGGGAAAGGTTCCCATTAATTTTATCAAAGATAGATTATTTAAATTTATTCTTTAATCTTCCTTTGGATGTCATTTCAAACCAGATTATGGTTTTCTAAACTAGTCGAGATTAGCGAACCACACCGAAGTAATTATTTATTTTATTTCCCAATCCCAACCTAATCATCCCATGAAGCAAAACTGGTAGTACTCCATATCTAACACCACGGTGTTATCGGTAAAATTAATTACCATTTCACGTTCAAATCTAATTAAAGATTTAACTATCGCTTTGGAGCAAAACTGGCGATACTCCATTCTCGCTCATTTCTAAATTTGATAATTTAAATTATCAATTCACATTTCAATTTAATTGAAGATTCATTAAAACTCCTTTTACTGGGTTAAAGAACTGATGTTATTTAAAACACAGTTCACGACAAACCCAAATCACATTCTATTTATTATCGGGTTAAAGAACTAGTGTTATTTAAAACACCGTTCACGATAATCCCATTTCAAATCCAATCAAATATATTAGAAATTCCGATTATTTAAAACCCCTTTTTAAATCTAATTTATTTATTTAAAAATAATTGGGTTTTAAATTTAGTTCAAAACTAGTTCATTTCGATAAAAATCCATTTTTATCTTTTCAAATATGGAATTTTTCATCCCAATTTTTCCCAAATCATTTCTTATGATTTTACACAAATTATTGATATTTTTAATAATTTTATCAAGGCCCGTACAGTCGATTTCCATCAACGGTCATCGAACTGCACTTACAGCGACCTTTTTCAAATTTGATTTGGACGTATATCCAAATCCAACCGTTAGATTTCAAATTTCTAATATTCGTTAGAAATCTCTTTTCGATACGAACCCAACGGTTCCTGTTTTAGGAGAATCCGACGGTCGGATCTCCCGTAATGTTCGTTTGAAATAAATGGTCGAAATTCACGAACTGCCACGGCGCGGCGCGTTCTATTCAGGCCATTATATTATATATATAATGTATATAATATATATTTCGTCGATTACTATTTAAAATGAATTTTATAAATAGTTTTGAATTCGTTTCAAAACAATTTCAACCTTTATTTCAAATTCAAATCAAAATTGAATTTTCTATCCTAAATCCTTTTTACTTTCATTTCTATTTGATTTCAATTCAAATCGATTTTAATTCGATTCGAATTCATTTCGTTTTCTATTCAATTCAAATCAAATTGGTTTTCTAATCAATTCATATCAAATTGGTTTTCTAATCAATTCAATTCAAATTTGTTTTCTAATCAATTCAAATCAAATTGGTTTTCTATTCAATTCAAATCAAATTGGTTTTCTAATCAATTCAAATCAAATTGGTTTTCTAATCAATTCAAATCAAATTGGTTTTCTAATCAATTCAAATCAAATTGGTTTTCTATTCAATTCAAATCAAATTGGTTTTCTATTCAATTCAAATCAAATTGGTTTTCTAATCAATTCAAATCAAATTGGTTTTCTAATCAATTCAAATCAAATTGGTTTTCTAATCAATTCAAATCAAATTGGTTTTCTATTCAATTCAAATCAAATTGGTTTTCTAATCAATTCATTTCGAAATCACTTTATATTCTATTCATTTGAAAATCACTTTATATTCTATTGATTTCGAAATCATTTTATATTCTATTGATTTCGAAATCACTTTATATTCTATTCATTTCGAAATCACTTTATATTCTATTCATTTCGAAATCACTTTATATTCTATTCATTTCGAAATCACTTTATATTCTATTCATTTCGAAATCACTTTATATTCTATTCATTTCGAAATCACTTTATATTCTATTCATTTCAAAATGAATAAAATCGATATAAATATTGTTCACGTCAAAATGGCGTATATTCTATTCATTTCGAAATCACTTTATATTCTATTCATTTCGAAATCACTTTATATTCTATTCATATCAAAATGAATAAAATCGATATAAATATTGTTCACGTCAAAATGGCGTCAATCTAATCAACACGGCTTCATATACTTCTATTTTCAAATATTCTATTTCAAATATTTTCTATTATCAAAATATTTGTTATTATCAAAATATTTCGTTCAACACATGACTAATCTCAACGGATGAGTATTGTCAACACATGAACCTTTATATTATATTGATAAAGATGTAAATTTTATTATTAAAATATTTCGTTCAACACATGACTAATCTCAACGGATGAGTACAGTCAACACCTGAACCTTTATATTATAATATTCTTTATTTTCTAAATTGGAATGAGGCCCAATCAATCACCATATAATGTTAATTATATGGATTTTCATACATCACACGTATATAATAGCATTGAAAAATAATCAACCATCAACCAAAGTGCACTACACTGTATAAGCATTAAATATAGATATCTAACGCTTATAACAGCCTGTCAATCAATCGATCGACATATTTAATCAATCAGGATGAGTGAACTTCAAATTTCATCCCAACACCCGTGTTGGGTTTCAAACAATCAAACACAGATTTTATTTGTGCAGTTGGGCGATGTGTAAAATTTATCGTCCCAATCAATGTCATTCAAATAGGTGTACATAAACAAACCGTCCGGTTTGTAAATGAATATTTATTTATTCACATTCACGTTAAAAAGTATATTTTTAACGATAAAATATTTTATTTCAACACATGAATTTCTATTCAGTTCATTTACACAATAAAAATGATATTTTTATTTTTCTAACTTATTTTTAGAAAATTTCAGCGGCATAACGGCACAATACTAGAAACGGGACGAGGCCTAGCCTTATCCCCGGTCTAGTGAAGGCCCACGCCATTCACACATCAATCAAATCAATTTCATTTCACCAAACAATTTAATTTCAATCAAATAATCTAACTAATTTTTGCAATCAAACAAACAAGTCCATGGTCTGTGGACGATTGTGTCGGGTGCTACTAAGCACCGTCTGCATCCTAGTATATATATATAACTAGAAAAGAAATTTAGAGTGAGAAATTCTCACAAATAGCTATCCAATCATCTTGACTCTTCATTTGCAGAAGTCTTCGTCGTTCTCGTCTTTTTGTCATCTTCGTTGCCCGTATTCTCTACATATGTAAAAATCGAATTTTTACTTCGCTATTCAATATATAAAAATCGAATTTTTACTCCGCTATTCAATATATAAAAATCAAATTTTTATTATGATGCCATATAGGTAAAAATTCCATTTCAAAAATATAGATTTCGCCTTTATAAAAATAAGGATTTCGCCTTTATAAAAATAAGGATTTCGCCTTTTCTAATATGAAGTTTTCGCCTTTTCTACATAATAAAGATCATATTTTTAATACTTTAAAAATATAAAAATCATATTTTTAATTCTTTTTAAAAATATAAAAATCATATTTTTATAAATAAAAGTATAATCCTTTCAATTGTAAAAATCAAATCTTTTTTAATCATAAGCAAATGAAAAATAAAACTGAAAAGAAAATCAAAACTTTCAAGTAAAAACCTTATTTTCCTATGACTTGAATTTGCAGGTTTATCATATGAATGTAAATTAAATAATAAACAATAAAGAAAATAAAGCAAATAAATAATAAAAAAACAAAACTAAAATTAAACTTACAACGGGGGGGGGGTCTTCCTGCATCGTCGGAGGATGGGGGGGAAGGCGCGGGGGTAGAGGAGGTAAGGGGAAGGCGGCGCAGGGGGTGGTGTGCGGCGGTGGAGGAAAGGCGGGGGGCTCTCGCTGCCTCCCCCTCCCTTCTCTGATCAACCGGCGACCCCCCATTTCCCCCCCGTTTCCCTCTGATTTCCAGTGCCCTAGACCCAAAAAAAAAGCCACCGGCACTGCTACCCTACCCTACCGCCGACCAAGTGGAGCACCACCCGACCACCTCTGACCCAGCAGCCGCCCATCTCACCTCCAACGAAGACCAGACAACCCCCTTCCTTCAAATCAGTGGATTAAAGAAAAGAAAGTGAGTTCTATTTCATTTTTATTAATTATAGGTACATAAATATATTGTCTTTGGTTATATAAAGATACAAATTTTAGTAATAGGTAAAGATTTGATTTTTAAACGATAAAGAAATGGTTTTGATGCGAATAAGAATGCGATTTTTGTTTATAAAGATCGACGGTTAAAAAAGAGATTTTTAAAATAAGAAAAGTTTAGATTTTTAACAAATAAAAATGTTAGATCTTTATGTAAGAAACGCATAATAAAAATATGATTTTTATATTTTTAAAGTATTAAAAATACAATCTTTACTATATAGAAGATGTAGAAATATGATTTTTGCTTAAATGGGAAAAGGTATATTTTTAGGAAAAAAAATAGGATTTTTGCTTTCGTGAAGTTCGGATTTTTAATATCGAAAAGGCGAAAACTTTATATTTGAAAAGGCGAAAACTTTATATTTGAAAAGACGAAAACTTTATATTTGAAAAGGCGAAAACTTTATATTTGAAAAGGCGAAAACTTTATATTTGAAAAGGCGAAATCTTTATATGAAGAATAGCGTGATAAAAATATAATCTTTACTATATGAACATCGATGTGAAAATATAACTTTTATCTATATAGTAGCGGTATAAAAATTCGATTTTTATATATTGAATAGCATAGTAAAAATTCGATTTTTATATATTGAATAGCATAGTAAAAATTTGATTTTTATATATTGAATAGCATAGTAAAAATTCGATTTTTATATATTGAATAGCATAGTAAAAATTCGATTTTTATATATGGAATAGCGAAGTAAAAAATCGATTTTTACATATGTAGAGAATACGGGCAACGAAGATAACAAAAGGGCGAGAACAACGAAGGTTTCTGCAAAAGAAGAGCCGTGGATTTAGGATAGCTATTTGTGAGAACTTCTCACCTTTCAATTTCCTTTTCTAGTTATATATATATATACTAGGATGCAGACGGTGTTTAGTAGCACCCGACACCCGTCATCCACAGACCATGGATGGCTTGTTTGTTAAATTGTTTGGTTGAGTAGTTGGTTAGAATATTTGGTTTGAATTGAATTGTTTGGTGAATTGAAATTGATTTGATTGATATGTGAATGGCGTGGGCCTTCACTGGACCGGGGATAAGGCTAGGCCTCGTCCCGTTTCTAGTATTTTTATAAAGTTCAAAACTATTTATAAAAAAAAAATATGGCGGGGGGAAATCGCGATCGCCGCCCCCCCCCCCCCCGATGATCGCCGTCGCCGCCTCGAGTGAGGGCACCACCTCCGAAGCCCTGCCCCCCCCCCCCTCGTCGGATCGAGAGCCCCCCCGATGAGCTGCGCCGCAGCAGCGAGAGCCCCCCCCCCTTCCTCCACCGCCGCACACCCCCCCTGTTCCGCCTTCCCCTTACCTCCTCTACCCCCGCGCCTTCCCCCCCCCCCCATCCTCCGACGATGCAGGAAGACCCCCCCCCCCCCCCCCCGCTGTAAGTTTAATTTTAGTTTTTTTATATTATTTATTTGCTTTATTTTCTTTATTGTTTATTATTTAATTTACATTCATATGATAAACCTGCAAATTCAAGTCATAGGAAAATAAGGTTTTTACTTGAAAGCTTTGATTTTCTTCTCAGTTTTATTTTTCATTTGCTTAAGATTAGAAAAGATTTGATTTTTACAATTGAAAGGATTTAGGATAGAAAATTCAAATTTGATTTGAATTGATTAGAAAACCAATTTGATTTGAATTGATTAGAAAACCAATTTGATTTGAATTGATTAGAAAACAAATTTGATGTGAATTGGCATCAAAAACAATAGGATCTAATTGATAATATCTTTCCAACGAATCCGAAAAATCAAGATTTCATAGCGGGAATCAAAAGATATGTCCAGTTGAAAATTCTGAATAGTCGCTATGGAATTCAGGCCCTTAAAAATGGAAATTTTGCAAACGACCTCGGATTTCGACGAAACCACTTTTGTTGGATCCGCAGTGTCAAATTATTGCTAGGTTTCAAATTTCATAATTTTCTGAATCAATATGCGAGTGTGGCAAAGGAAAACGCGTTTGACCAGTTTCAGTTGATTTTAATCGACTGGAAATTGGCCATTTTTCTAACGGTCTCAGAATTCGACGAAACTAGTTTTGTTAGGACCGTATCGTCAATACGAAGCTAGAAAATATTTTTCTGGAATTTTTCTAGTTAGTATGTGGCCCCGGTAATTTGAAATGTACGTTTAAAATTTAATATAGTAATTTAAATGTAAATTTAACGGAAACTGATTGTAACGATCAAATCAGCTTGCGATACATATCCCATTGTGTTCGGAATGGGGGTAATTAGCTATGGACGACAGGCGGTGGGCTTCGTTTCGAGGTCGATAGAAAAAGTTACTTTATGTGAATAAATTATTGAAAATTGGTCGCATTTGCTTGCATATACATATACTTACATTGATTGGGACGATAAATTTTACACATCGCCCAACTGCACAAATAAAATCTGTGTTTGATTGTTTGAAACCCCACACGGGTGTTGGGATGAAATTTGAAGTTCACTCATCCTGATTGACTAAATATGTCAATCGATTGATTGATAGGCTGTTATAAGCGTTAGATATCTATATTTGATGCTTATACAGTGTAGTGCACTTTGGTTGATGGTTGATTATTTTTCAATGCTATTATATACGTATGATGTATGAAAATTCATATAATTAACATTATATGGTGATTGATTGGGCCTCATTCCAATTTAGAAAATAAAGAATATTATAATATAAAGGTTCAGGTGTTGACTGTACTCATCCGTTGAGATTAGTCATGTGTTGAACGAAATATTTTAATAATAAAATTTACATCTTTATCAATATAATATAAAGGTTCATGTGTTGACTGTACTCATCCGTTGAGATTAGTCATGTGTTGAACGAAATATTTTAATAATAAAATTTATATCTTTATCAATATAATATAAAGGTTCATGTGTTGACAGTACTCATCCGTTGAGATTAGTCATGTGTTGAACGAAATATTTTGATAATAACAAATATTTTGATAATAGGAAATATTTGAAATAGAATATTTGAAAATAGAAGTATATGAAGCCGTGTTGATTAGATTGACGCCATTTTGACGTGAACAATATTTATATCGATTTTATTCATTTTGAAATGAATAGAATATAAAGTGATTTCGAAATGAATAGAATATAAAGTGATTTCGAAATGAATAGAATATAAAGTGATTTCGAAATGAATAGAATATAAAGTGATTTTGAAACGAATTTTATAAATAGTTTTGAATTCTGGAACGATATTTTCGCGAATTTTAAATAACCTATATTGTAATAACCCGAACTTTTATAAATATAATGTAATTTCGTAGAGTTTTTAATATAAGCGTATAAAAATCAATTTTAGCGAATTTTCAATATATAATTCGCTATTACTTGAACGAATTTTTCCTGCGAAATGAATAGAATATAAAGTATTTTTATAAAATGTAACAACCCGAAAATCTGGGCCAGTTTAAATTTTTTATTTTGGCAATTTTAGCGAATTTTGAATATTTAAAATAGATTATTTTAAATAATATCGACGATAAATTTATTTTGAATATAATTTGAACGTATATATTATACGCGTCGTCGTTAGAATAAAAAAATTATATATAATTATAAATAGAATTGAAAATGGCGCGGTAGTTCGATAATTCGATTTCAAACTTCAACTGTGAGGACCCGTAACTTCCCCGTGAAGGAAAGAGCGGTTACTTTGAGAACAACACACAAATGAACGCAGACGGAAGAACATTTCATTGCTATTACAACAATTCCATCAGATACAAGAATAAACAGAGTATAAATGAATAAATTACATTCGATAAATATCAGAGATTACAATAAATTACATAGCAGCGGAAAAACAATATAAAACACAACTGAAGGTGATACACGGATACAGAGCTTTTCGGATATCATTCCAGCTGCAAACCAGGATCCTGTAAATATAAATCTGCAAAACCAAAACTACTAGCTGCCCGTGCGGAAAATAGGGGCACCCAGAGTTTAGGTTAAAACAATAAACTCCAGGTCAGTCATGTGACTGGTGTGAGAACTAAAACAGTTATTAAAACTTTACTTTAAAAGGAAGTAATTCAAGGGACCACGCCGTATAACACGGAACGGGTTTCCTCCCAAGAATACCAGTGCATAGAATAAACAACGCAATGCTTTTTCGAAAAATGAAGCTATTATAAGACCCAGGTCCCATCACACAATGCAACGCAAGCCGGAGGATAGGGTTTTCCCTTATAATAGCCAAACATGCTTGGTACGTTTAAAACAAATCATTTGATACTATAATAAGTGTATAGTGTCAAAACAATTTCAATCATAAATATAAATCATAGATGGCATAACATCCCATGCTACTATGTCGCCATACTAGTTCTACAATTAAAACCGCAATACATGTATTGGAAATTGGATTTCCATCATGAGTCGAGGCAAGGGGCAAGCTCCTCTCTGCGTTCGAGACACTCTAGCAAATGCCTCAGGACTACGCACTCTGGGCAATCCTGGATCTTCAGGGCCGGTCCTCACTTACGTTAGAGGATTAGTATTCCTGAACACACGTTTCCCGGTCCTTACAGACCTATAATCGAGGCGCCTCATCCAACAACCACAAAGGTGAAAAGTATATAAATGTCAGGGCTGGTAAGTCACTGACACCACCAAAGCTAGAAAGAAACGTCGTGCTCTCCCTACAGTCCGTATCCCGTTTTTAACTCATACCGAGGTGTGAGGCTCGCGAATTCACGTTATACACAAAGCTACGCCACAAAGGCCGTGCTTTGATCATCAACCACAAGACTTTGCTTTTCAACAAAAGCCTTGATCTATGGAACTCAGTGTGCCACACAGGCAATTCATGCCGTGCGACTGATGTCCATCGATATACAACCTCTAAGCTCGTACGTCTCAGAGAAGGGCGTTAAGTAAGAGAATAAATTCTCCGCCGCCAAACAGATGTATATTTAACAGAAATCAATCAACACAGAATAAAATCCAATGTCAGACACACAATCCATTTTCAAGTCCGTTCTGGGTCTGAACGAAACCGGAGGCACTTTCCTCGCATATCCATCCATCCCCAAGTACGTCTGGACGACCACCAACTATTTCCATCCTCTTGGGTGTACAGCCCAGTCAGGATCGTCAGTAATCATCCAAACGATGTGAAGACTTCCGGTCTTCGACCACCGTCTTCATCTTTGACTTATCGTCGAATCGGTTATTCAGAATGGGTATAAACCCGACCTTTCCGAACAACCCGCGTATATTAAAAACAAATGTTAAACAAACACAACATACGCCTCATTCCAATTCATATTCTCAGGGAAAGGTTCCCATTAATTTTATCAAAGATAAATTCTTTAAATTTATTCTTTAATCTTCCTTTGGATGTCATTTCAAACCAGATTATGGTTTTCTAAACTAGTCGAGATTAGCGAACCACACCGAAGTAATTATTTATTTTATTTCCCAATCCCAACCTATTCATCCCATGAAGCAAAACTAGTAGTACTCCATATCTAACACCACGGTGTTATCGGTAAAATTAATTACCATTTCACGTTCAAATCTAATCAAAGATTTAACTATCGCTTTGGAGCAAAACTGGCGATACTCCATTCTCGCTCATTTCTAAATTTGATAATTTAAATTATCAATTCACATTTCAATTTAATTGAAGATTCATTAAAACTCCTTTTACTGGGTTAAAAAACTGATGTTATTTAAAACACAGTTCACGACAAACCCAAATCACATTCTATTTATTATCGGGTTAAAGAACTAGTGTTATTTAAAACACCGTTCACGATAAACCCATTTCAAATCCAATCAAATATATTAGAAATTCCGATTATTTAAAACCCCTTTTAAATCTAATTTATTTATTCAAAAATAATTGGGTTTTAAATTTAGTTCAAAACTTGTTCATTTCGATAAAAATCCATTTTTATCTTTTCAAATATGGAGTTTTTCATCCTAATTTTTCCCAAATCATTTCTTATGATTTTACGCAAATTATTGATATTTTTAATAATTTTATCAAGGCCCGTACAGTCGATTTCCATCAACGGCCATCGAACTGCACTTACAACGACCTTTTCCAAATTTGATTTGGACGTATCTCCAAATCCAACCGTTAGATTTTGAATTACTAATATTGATTAGAAAGCTCTTTTCGATACGAACCCAACGGTTCCAGTTTTAGGAGAATCCGACGGTCGGATCTCCCGTAATGTCCGTTTGAAATAAATGGTCGAAATTCACGAACTGTCGCGGCGTGGCGCGTTCTATTCAGGCCATTATATTATATATATATAATATATAATATATATATTGTCGATTTCTAATTAAAAACGAATTTTATAAATAGTTTTGAATTCGTTTCAAAAACAATTTCTACCTTTATTTCAAATTCAAATCAAAATTGAATTTTCTATTATAAATCCTTTTTACTTTCATTTCTACTTGATTCCAATTCAAATCGATTTTAATTCGATTCGAATTCATTTCGTTTTCAATTCAATTTGAATTCAATTCGTTTTCTATTCATTTTGAATTCAATTCGTTTTCTATTCATTTTGAATTCAATTCGGTTTCTATTCATTTCATTTCGAAATCGTTTTATATTCATTTCATTTCGAAATCGTTTTATATTCAATTCATTTCGAAATCGTTTTATATTCATTTCATTTCGAAATCGTTTTATATTCATTTCATTTCGAAATCGTTTTCAATTTAATTCATTTCGAAATCGTTTTATATTCAATTCATTTCGAAATCGTTTTATATTCAATTCATTTCGAAATCGTTTTCAATTCAATTCATTTCGAAATCGTTTTCAATTCAATTCATTTCGAAATCGTTTTCAATTCAATTCATTTCGAAATCGTTTTATATTCATTTCATTTCGAAATCGTTTTATATTCATTTCAAAATGAATAAAATCGATATAAATATCGTTCACGTCAAAATGGCGTCAATCTAATCAACACGGCTTCATATATTTCTATTTTCAAATATTTTATTTCAAATATTTCCTATTATCAAAATATTTGTTATTATCAAAATATTTCGTTCAACACATGACTAATCTCAACGGATGAGTACTGTCAACACATGAACCTTTATTTTATATTGATAAAGATGTAAATTTTATTATTAAAATATTTCGTTCAACACATGACTAATCTCAACGGATGAGTACAGTCAACACATGAACCTTTATTTTATATTGATAAAGATGTAAATTTTATTATTAAAATATTTCGTTCAACACATGACTAATCTCAACGGATGAGTACATTCAACACATGAACCTTTATTTTATATTGATAAAGATGTAAATTTTATTATTAAAATATTTCGTTCAACACATGACTAATCTCAACGGATGAGTACAGTCAACACATGAACCTTTATTTTATAATATTCTTTATTTTCAAAATTGGAATGAGGCCCAATCAATCACCATATAATGTTAATTATATGGATTTTCATACATCACACATATATAATCGCATTGAAAAATAATCAACCATCAACCAAAGTGCACTACACTGTATAGGCATCAAATATAAACATCCAACGCTTATAACAGCCTGTCAATCAATCGATCGACATATTTAATCAATCAGGATGAGTGAACTTCAAATTTCATCCCAACACCCGTATGGGGTTTCAAACAATCAAACACGGATTTTATTTTGTGCAGTTGGGCGATGTGTAAAATTTATCGACACAATCGATGTCCTTCAAATAGGTGTACATAAACAAACCGTCCGGTTTGTAAATGAATATTTTATTTTATTCACTTCACGTTAAAAATTATATTTTTAACGATAAAAACATTTTATTTCAACATATGAATTTCTATTCAGTTCATTTATTCAATAAAATGATATTTTTCTTTTTCTAACTTATTTTAGAAAATTTCGGCGGCATAACGGCACAATACTAGAAACGGGACGAGGCCTAGCCTTATCCCCGGTCTAGTGAAGGCCCACGCCATTCACATATCAATCAAATCAATTTCAATTCACCAAACAATTCAATTCAAACCAAATATTCTAACCAACTACTCAACCAAACAATTTAACAAACAAGCCATCCATGGTCTGTGGATGACGGGTGTCGGGTGCTACTAAACACCGTCTGCATCCTAGTATATATATATAACTAGAAAAGGAAATTGAAAGGTGAGAAGTTCTCACCAATAGCTATCCTAAATCCACGGCTCTTCTTTTGCAGAAACCTTCGTTGTTCTCGCCCTTTTGTTATCTTCGTTGCCCGTATTCTCTACATATGTAAAAATCGAATTTTTACTTCGCTATTCAATATATAAAAATCGAATTTTTACTATGCTATTCAATATATAAAAATCGAATTTTTACTATGCTATTCAATATATAAAAATCGAATTTTTACTATGCTATTCAATATATAAAAATCGAATTTTTATACCGCTACTATATAGATAAAAATTATATTTTCACATCGATGTTCATATAGTAAAGATTATATTTTTATCACGCTATTCTTCATATAAAGATTTCGCCTTTTCAAATATAAAGTTTTCGCCTTTTCAAATATAAAGTTTTCGCCTTTTCAAATATAAAGTTTTCGTCTTTTCAAATATAAAGTTTTTGCCTTTTCAAATATAAAGTTTTCGCCTTTTCGATATTAAAAATCCGAACTTCACGAAAGCAAAAATCCTATTTTTTTCCTAAAAATATACCTTTTCCCATTTAAGCAAAAATCATATTTCTACATCTTCTATATAGTAAAGATTGTATTTTTAATACTTTAAAAACATAAAAATCATATTTTTATTATGCGTTTCTTACGTAAAGATCTAACATTTTTATTTGTTAAAAATCTAAACTTTTCTTATTTTAAAAATCTCTTTTTTAACCGTCGATCTTTATATGAAGAATAGCGTGATAAAAATATAATCTTTACTATATGAACATCGATGTGAAAATATAATTTTTATCTATATAGTAGCGGTATAAAAATTCGATTTTTATATATTGAATAGCATAGTAAAAATTCGATTTTTATATATTGAATAGCATAGTAAAAATTCGATTTTTATATATTGAATAGCATAGTAAAAATTCGATTTTTATATATTGAATAGCGAAGTAAAAATTCGATTTTTACATATGTAGAGAATACGGGCAACGGAGATAACAAAAGGGCGAGAACAACGAAGGTTTCTACAAAAGAAGAGCCGTGGATTTAGGATAGCTATTGGTGAGAACTTCTCACCTTTCAATTTCCTTTTCTAGTTATATATATATATATATATATATATACTAGGATGCAGACGGTGTTTAGTAGCACCCGACACCCGTCATCCACAGACCATGGATGGCTTGTTTGTTAAATTGTTTGGTTGAGTAGTTGGTTAGAATATTTGGTTTGAATTGAATTGTTTGGTGAATTGAAATTGATTTGATTGATATGTGAATGGCGTGGGCCTTCACTAGACCGGGGATAAGGCTATGCCTCGTCCCGTTTCTAGTATTGTGCCGTTATGCCGCCGAAATTTTCTAAAATAAGTTAGAAAAAGAAAAATATCATTTTATTGAATAAATGAACTGAATAGAAATTCATATGTTGAAATAAAATGTTTTTATCGTTAAAAAAATAATTTTTAACGTGAAGTGAATAAAATAAAATATTCATTTACAAACCGGACGGTTTGTTTATGTACACCTATTTGAAGTACATCGATTGGGTCGATAAATTTTACACATCGCCCAACTGCACAAAATAAAATCTGTGTTTGATTGTTTGAAACCCCACACGGGTGTTGGGATGAAATTTGAAGTTCACTCATCCTGATTGATTAAATATGTCGATCTATTGATTGACAGGCTGTTATAAGCGTTGGATGTTTATATTTGATGCCTATACAGTGTAGTGCACTTTGGTTGATGGTTGATTATTTTTCAATGCGATTATATACGTGTGATGTACGAAAATCCATATAATTAACATTATATGGTGATTGATTGGGCCTCATTCCAATTTAGAAAATAAAGAATATTATAAAATAAAGGTTCATGTGTTGACTGTACTCATCCGTTGAGATTAGTCATGTGTTGAACGAAATATTTTAATAATAAAATTTACATCTTTATCAATATAAAATAAAGGTTCATGTGTTGACTGTACTCATCCGTTGAGATTAGTCATGTGTTGAACGAAATATTTTAATAATAAAATTTACATCTTTATCAATATAAAATAAAGGTTCATGTGTTGACTGTACTCATCCGTTGAGATTAGTCATGTGTTGAACGAAATATTTTTATAATAAAATTTACATCTTTATCAATATAAAATAAAGGTTCATGTGTTGACAGTACTCATCCATTGAGATTAGTCATGTGTTGAACGAAATATTTTGATAATAACAAATATTTTGATAATAGGAAATATTTGAAATAAAATATTTGAAAATAGAAATATATGAAGCCGTGTTGATTAGATTGACGTTATTTTGACGTGAACGATATTTATATCGATTTTATTCATTTTGAAATGAATATAAAACGATTTCGAAATGAAATGAATATAAAACGATTTCGAAATGAATTGAATTGAAAACGATTTCGAAATGAATTGAATTGAAAACGATTTCGAAATGAATTGAATTGAAAACGATTTCGAAATGAATTGAATATAAAACGATTTCGAAATGAATTGAATATAAAACGATTTTGAAATGAATTGAATATAAAACGATTTCGAAATGAAATGAATATAAAACGATTTCGAAATGAATTGAATATAAAACGATTTCGAAATGAAATGAATATAAAACGATTTCGAAATGAAATGAATAGAAACCGAATTGAATTCAAAATGAATAGAAAACGAATTGAATTCAAAATGAATAGAAAACGAATTGAATTCAAATTGAATTGAAAACGAAATGAATTCGAATCGAATTAAAATCGATTTGAATTGGAATCAAGTAGAAATGAAAGTAAAAAGGATTTATAATAGAAAATTCAATTTTGATTTGAATTTGAAATAAAGGTAGAAATTGTTTTTGAAACGAATTCAAAACTATTTATAAAATTCGTTTTTAATTAGAAATCGACAATATATATATTATATATATTATATATATATATAATATAATGGCCTGAATAGAACGCGCCGCGCCGCGGCAGTTCGTGAATTTCGACCATTTATTTCAAACGGACATTACGGGAGATCCGACCGTCGGATTCTCCTAAAACTGGAACCGTTGGGGTCGTATCGAAAAGAGCTTTCTAACGAATATTAGTAATTCAAAATCTAACCGTTGGATTTGGAGATACATCCAAATCAAATTTGGAAAAGGTCGTTGTAAGTGCAGTTCGATGGCCGTTGATGGAAATCGACTGTACGGGCCTTGATAAAATTATTAAAAATATCAATAATTTGTGTAAAATCATAAGAAATGATTTGGGAAAAATTGGGATGAAAAACTTCATATTTGAAAAGATAAAAATGGATTTTTATCGAAATGAACTAGTTTTGAACTAAATTTAAAACCCAATTATTTTTAAATAAATAAATTAGATTTAAAAAGGGGTTTTAAATAATCGGAATTTCTAATATATTTGATTGGATTTGAAATGGGTTTATCGTGAACGGTGTTTTAAATAACACTAGTTCTTTAACCCGATAATAAATAGAATGTGATTTGGGTTTGTCGTGAACTGTGTTTTAAATAACATCAGTTCTTTAACCCAGTAAAAGGAGTTTTAATGAATCTTCAATTAAATTGAAATGTGAATTGATAATTTAAATTATCAAATTTAGAAATGAGCGAGAATGGAGTATCGCCAGTTTTGCTCCAAAGCGATAGTTAAATCTTTAATTAGATTTGAACGTGAAATGGTAATTAATTTTACCGATAACACCGTGCTGTTAGATATGGAGTACTACCAGTTTTGCTTCATGGGATGAATAGGTTGGGATTGGGAAATAAAATAAATAATTACTTCGGTGTGGTTCGCTAATCTCGACTAGTTTAGAAAACCATAATCTGGTTTGAAATGACATCCAAAGGAAGATTAAAGAATAAATTTAAAGAATTTATCTTTGATAAAATTAATGGGAACCTTTCCCTGAGAATATGAATTGGAATGAGGCGTATGTTGTGTTTGTTTAACATTTGTTTTTAATATACGCGGGTTGTTCGGAAAGGCCGGGTTTATACCCATTCTGAATAACTGATTCGATGATAAGTCAAAGATGAAGACGGTGGTCGAAGACCGGAAGTCTTCACATCGTTTGGATGATTACTGACGATCCTGATTGGGATGTACACCCAAGAGGATGGAAATAGTTGGTGGTCGTCCAGACGTACTTGGGGATGGATGGATATGCGAGGAAAGTGCCTTCGGTTTCGTTCAGACCGAGAACGGACTTGAAAATGGATTGTGTGTCTGACATTGGATTTTATTCTGTGTTGATTGACTTCTGTTAAATATACATCTGTTTGGCGGCGGAGAATTTATTCTCTTGCTTAACGCCCTTCTCTGAGACGTACGAGCTT
The DNA here is from genome assembly GCA_030737875.1 of Allium sativum. Lineage (NCBI taxonomy): Eukaryota > Viridiplantae > Streptophyta > Magnoliopsida > Asparagales > Amaryllidaceae > Allium > Allium sativum. The sequence continues at coordinate 213,940,915 of CM060916.1, read as the reverse complement.
AGAGGTTGTATATCGATGGACATCAGTCGCACGACATGAATTGCCTGTGTGGCACACTGAGTTGCATAGATCAAGGCTTCTGTTGAAAAGCAAAGTCTTGTGGTTGATGATCAAAGCACGGCCTTTGTGGCGTAGCTTTGTGTATAACGTGAATTCGCGAGCCTCACACCTCGGTATGAGTTAAAAACGGGATACGGACTGCAGGGAGAGCACGACGTTTCTTTCTAGCTTTGGTGGTGTCAGTGACTTACCAGCCCTGACATTTATATACTTTTCACCTTTGTGGTTGTTGGATGAGGCGCCTCGATTATAGGTCTGTAAGGACCGGGAAACGTGTGTTCAGGAATACTAATCCTCTAACGTAAGTGAGGACCGGCCCTGAAGATCCAGGATTGCCCAGAGTGCGTAGTCCTGAGGCATTTGCTAGAGTGTCTCGAACGCGGAGAGGAGCTTGCCCCTTACCTCGACTCATGACGGAAATCCAATTTCCAATACGTGTATTGCGGTTTTAATTGTAGAACTAGTATGGCGACATAGTAGCATGGGATGCTATGCCGTCTATGATTTATATTTATGATTGAAATTGTTTTGACACTATGCACTTATTATAGTATCAAATGATTTGTTTTAAACGTACCAAGCATGTTTGGCTATTATAAGGGAAAACCCTATCCTCCGGCTTGCGTTGCATTGTGTGATGGGACCTGGGTCTTATAATAGCTTCATTTTTCGAAAAAGCATTGCGTTGTTTATTCTATGCACTGGTATTCTTGGGAGGAAACCCGTTCCGTGTTATACGGCGTGGTCCCTTGAATTACTTCCTTTTAAAGTAAAGTTTTAATAACTGTTTTAGTTCTCACACCAGTCACATGACTGACCTGGAGTTTATTGTTTTAACCTAAACTCTGGGTGCCCCTATTTTCCGCACGGGCAGCTAGTAGTTTGGTTTTGCAGATTTATATTTACAGGATCCTGGTTTGCAGCTGGAATGATATCCGGAAAGCTCTGTATCCGTGTATCACCTTCAGTTGTGTTTTATATTGTTTTTCCGCTGCTATGTAATTTATTGTAATCTCTGATATTTATCGAATGTAATTTATTCATTTATACTCTGTATATTCTTGTATCTGATGGAATTGTTGTAATAGCAATGAAATGTTCTTCCGTCTGCGTTCATTTGTGTGTTGTTCTCAAAGTATCCGCTCTTTCCTTCACGGGGAAGTTACGGGTCCTCACAGTGGTATCAGAGCTTTGGTTTACAGAGCTCGAGAACAAGGCACATTAGAACCATACGAAAGAATTCATCAGATATTGGATTAGTAATATCCAATTAGAATGACTCGTTAGAGATAGGATCAGTAGTATCCTAGAACGAGTGTGAAGAGTATATTTTTCAAATGAAAGCAATTTTGTTTTGAAAATTTAAATCGTTTTAAATGTATTTGATTATTTATTTATTTTGAATTTGGACAATCTAGTATATAAAGGTTTTGCATATACGCGTCATGAACGTATATTCGAAAATTTTAATATATTAGATAGATATAGAGTCACACTCTAGTCGCCCGGACATGGTCCTGATGATGAAGTATACCATCACCAGTATTTATTTTCGAGTGATGAAGGTGTGATATCTATATATTTCCATTAGACTGGTGTGAGAACCAAAACTTATATAGCTAGAACACATTGTTGTGAATTGGCATCAAAAACAAGATTTTCTGTATATGTATCAAAAATTATGAATTTGAAACGTTAATTCACTAATTGATTGATGTTTGTGTTGTTTGTTCATTTGTTTGATAATTTTGAACCATTTAGTCTAATTGAATCAAATATTGAACTATATTGAAAATTGGTCGCATTTGCTTGCATATACATATACTTACATTGAATAGGTCATAGCAAGGAGGCTAGAGCCGAAGAATAAAATTTGTTTGCCCGACAAATAGGTACATGTTTCCTATATAATTTACTGTTTTGTTTGGGAGATGATGATTTTATGAGCCTATTGGCTAGCCGCTTGGCTTTTTCTTTTTCTTTTTGAGATCAGAAGGCCTATATGGCAATTTCGGGATTTTCCCGTGGCTCCCGGTGCAGGGGAGGTTATGGCGAAATTTTTCGAAAATTTAGGGTATTAGCCAAATTTTTGAAAATTTGAAGATTCTCAGAAACTGAAAAGTTGGAGAATGGAAGCCAGATCGAACGTGGAGTTGATTAATCAAACCACTTTCGACTTTGTTCCTTTTCGGAGACGAAAAGTTTTAATAACTGTTTTAGTTCTCACACCAGTCACATGACTGACCTGGAGTTTATTGTTTTAACCTAAACTCTGGGTGCCCCTATTTTCCGCACGGGCAGCTAGTAGTTTTGGTTTTGCAGATTTATATTTACAGGATCCTGGTTTGCAGCTGGAATGATATCCGGAAAGCTCTGTATCCGTGTATCACCTTCAGTTGTGTTTTATATTGTTTTTCCGCTGCTATGTAATTTATTGTAATCTCTGATATTTATCGAATGTAATTTATTCATTTATACTCTGTATATTCTTGTATCTGATGGAATTGTTGTAATAGCAATGAAATGTTCTTCCGTCTGCGTTCATTTGTGTGTTGTTCTAAAAGTATCCGCTCTTTCCTTCACGGGGAAGTTACGTGTCCTTACAGTGGTATCAGAGCTTTGGTTTACAGAGCTCGAGAACAAATATAGGTTCATTTGAAAATTCATTAGAATTTCCGGCACATTACAATATAATTGCAGAAAAAATATTAATCAACTCTACGAAATTGTTCAACCGGAATTTCGTTCCAAAAATATTTTGCCAGGAACGATTATATATATATATATATATATATATATATAAATATAATTATATTTAATCGAATAACGACGCTGCAGTTCGTATTTTGAAATCGAAACTTCAAACGATTGTACCAGGAGATCCGACCGTCGGAATTTCCCGAAACTGGAACCGTTGGATTCGTTTTGAAAAGACCCTTTTAATGATGTAAATTTTATGAGAATCCAACGGTTAGATTTTCAGATATGTGTAAATCAAATCTGAAGAAAAACAGCGCCACGGCCGCGTTATGGCCTGAAGCGTCGTTTTGAATAAATGGGCTAATTTAAAATAAATAAAAATAGCGATAAATCATTATAAAGTACCATAAACAATATGGAGTGGAAATAAACTGAATTTGCTCGATTTATGTTGTATTTGATGGTTGAATGTGTTTGGTGTGAAAATTACATTAAAGAACAATATTGGTGTTGTCGAATAATTTAACCATTGAAATAAATTGATTTGAAATTCTAAATATACGTGAATTAATTGAAAAGGCCGAGTTAATTCTCATTTCGAATAATTGACCGACGATTGAAATTCGAAGATGAAGACGGTGGTCGAAGACCGGAGATCTTCACCTCGTTTGGATGTTAACCGAGGTCCTGATTGGGAGGCATCCCGAAATATGGATAATGAGTGGTGATCGTCCAGACGTACGTGGTGATCGATGGGTTTGCGAGGTATTTAGTGCCTCCGGTTTCGTTCAGACCCAGAACGGACTTGTAAATGGACTGTGTGTCTGACATTGGATTTTATTCTGTGTTGATTGATCTCTATTAAATATACATCTGTTTGGCGGCGGAGAATTTATTCTTTTGCTTAATGCCCTTCTCTGAAACGCACGAGCTCAGAGGTTGTATATCGATGGACATCAGTCGCATGGCATGGATTGCCCGTGTGGCATGCTAAGATGCAGTGATCAGGGCTTCTGTTGAAAAGCAAAGCCTTATGGGTATGATCAAAGCACCGCCTGTGTGGCGTAGCTTTGTGTATAACGTAAATCCGCGAGCCTCACATCCCGGTATGAACCAGAAACGGGAGAGGACATCAGGGAGGGCCTGCGTTTCTTCCTAGCTAGGGTGGTGTCAGTGACCTACCAGCCCTGACATTTATATACTTTTCACCTATGTGGTTGTTGCTGTTGCGAGGTGCCTCGGTTTGATCGGACGATCCGGGTCCGATGGAGTCATTCGTTGGCTCGTTTACGCCCCAAAGGGCGGAGAGACGTAGTGTTCAGGCATAATAATCCACATCGGTGGACCGGCCCTGACGATCCAAGGGGCAGTTGCGGCTGTTCCTGAGGCTCGGGCTAGGCAGTCTCGAATTCGGTAAGGACTATCTTTTGCCTTGGTTCAGGACGGAAATCCAATTTCCAAATACGTGACTGGGCTGTTTTGATTGTATATATATATATGGCGACATGATATATGGTACCCATGCCGTCTATGATTGATAGTTATGATCTGAAATTGTTTTCAAAGCATATAAACACTAGCAATAATATCAAATGCCTTTGTTTTATTCGTATCAAGCATATTTTGGCCGTTATAAGGTAAAAACTCTATCCTCCGGTTTGCGTTGCATTGTGTGATGGGAACTGAGTCTTATAATGGCTTCATTTTTATAAAAAGCATTGCGATGTTTAAAAGAAAGATTTGTTTTAAAGCACTGGCAATCCAATGGAGTAAACCCGTTCCACGAAAGTGGCGTGGTCCTGTGATTTGCCATATTATATATGTGTTGAGTGGATTTCTCATACCAGTCCCATGACTGACTCGTAGTTTGTTTCACTTTCAAACTCGGGTGCCCCCTTTTCTACACGGGCAGCCTTGTATTCAGGTTTAGCTGGTTCTTTCTGGATAGCTGGAGCTGAAGATGGATTCTATCATTTATCTCTTTTTATGCTGTTCAGCTCCTATTGTACATTTTGTTTATTTCCGCTGTAGACATTTATGTATAGCTGAACTGTATTTGTACTAAGTAAGATCATGTGTGCTGTGTAACTCTGATGATTACTTTTATCCAGTATATTCTATGGTTCATTATCTGGTGTATTTATTTAATTCTGTTCTGCTATTTTCTATTTCTGTGTTATATTCCAAAGATAACCCTTGTTTCCGTCTGAACGGGATTTCGGGACGTCTCAACGTGGTATTATACGCTTATATTAAAAACAATTTCGTAGAGTTGATTAATATTTTTTCTGCAATTATATTGCAATGTGCGGAAATTCATGAACGAATTTTTAAAACCCGTATTCCTATGACTTGAATTTGCCATATTTTAAATAACCTACGATACATATCCCATTGTGTTGAACGAAATATTTTAACAATAAAATTTATATCTTTATTTTTATAAAATAAAGGTTCATGTGTTGACTGTACTCATCCGTTGAGATTAGTCATGTGTTGAACGAAATATTTTAACAATAAAATTTATATCTTTATTTTTATAAAATAAAGGTTCATGTGTTGACTGTACTCATCCGTTGAGATTAGTCATGTGTTGAACGAAATATTTTAACAATAAAATTTATATCTTTATTTTTATAAAATAAAGTTTCATGTGTTGACTGTACTCATCCGTTGAGATTAGTCATGTGTTGAACGAAATAATTTAACAAGAATAGTCACACGTGGACAGTACCCATCCGTTGAGATTAGTCGTGTGTTGACAAAAATAAATACTCATTTGTTGAAAATAGAAATATTTGAAATAGAATATTTGAAATTAGAAATATATGAAGCCGTATTGATTAGATGGACGTCATTTTGACGCGAACGATATTTATATCGATTTATTCATTTTGAAATGAATATTGAAAAGTGATTTTGAAATCGAATATTTTGAAATGAAATTTGAATTGAAACGAATAGAAAACCAATTCGAATTGTAACGAATAGAAAACGAATTCGAAACGAAATTGAATTAAAAAAGGAAATGAATTCGAATCGAATTAAAATCGATTTGAATGGAAATCGAATAGGAATGAACTTTAAAACGAATTTATAAAGAAGAATTCAATTTTGCTTTGAATTTGAAATAAAGGTTGAAATTGTTTTTGAAACGAATTCAAAACTATTTATAAAATTCGTTTTGAATAGTAATCGACGAAATATACATTATATATATATTATATATATAATAAAATGGCCTGAATAGAACGCGCGGCACCGCGGCAGTTCGTGAATTTCGACCATTTATTTCAAACGGACATTACGGGAGATCCGACCGTCGGATTCTCCTAAAACCGGAACCGTTGGGTTCGTATCGAAAAGAGCTTTCTAACGAATATTAGAAATTCAAAATCTAACGGTTGGATTTGGAGATACGTCCAAATCAAATTTGAAAAAGGTCGTTATATGTGCAGTTCGATGGCCGTTGATGGAAATCGACTGTACGGGCCTTGATAAAATTATTAAAAATATCAATAATTTGTGTAAAATCAGAAGAAATGATTTGGGAAAATTGGGGTGAAAAAACTCCAAATTTGAAAAGATAAAAATAGTTTCTTATCAAAATGAACTAGTTTGAACTAAATTTAGAACCCGATTTGTTTTTAAATAAATAAATTAGATTTAAAAAGGGGTTTTAAATAATCGGAATTTCTAATACATTTGATTGGATTTGAAATGGGTTTGTCGTGAACTGTGTTTTAAATAACACCTAGTTCTTTAACCCAGTAAAAGGAGTTTTAACGAATCTGCAATTAGATTGAAATGTAATTCAATAATCTAAATTATCAAATTTAGAAATGAGCGAGAATGGAGTATCGCCAGTTTTGCTCCAAAGCGATAGTTAAATCTTTAATTAGATTTGAACGTGAAATGGTAATTAATTTTACCGACAACACTGTGGTGTTAGATATGGAGTATTGCCAGTTTTGCTTCATGGGATGAATAGGTTGGGATTGGGAAATAAAATAAATAATTACTTCGGTGTGGTTCGCTAATCTCTACTAGTTTAGAAAACCATAATTTGGTTTGAAATGACATCCAAAGGAAGATTAAAGGATAAATTTTAAAGAATTTATCTTGGATAAAATTAATGGGAACCTTTCCCTAAAAATGTGATTTGTGGATAAAAGAATATTCTGAATTGGAATGAGGCGTATGTTGTGTCTGTGTAACATTTGTTTTTAATTTACGCGGGTTGTTCGGAAAGACCGGGCTTATACCCATTCTGAATAACCGATTCGACGATATGTCGAAGATGAAGACGGTGGTCGAAGACCGGAAGTCTTCACATCGTAGGGATAATTACTGACGATCCTGATTGGGCTGTACACCCAAGAGGATGGAAATAGTTGGTGGTCGTCCAGACGTACTTGGGGATGGATGGATATGCGAGGAAAGTGCCTCCGGTTTCGTTCATACCCAGAACGGACTTGAAAATGGATTGTGTGTCTGACATTGGATTTTATTCTGTGTTGATTGATTTCTGTTAAATATACATCTGTTTAGTGGCGGAGAATTTATTCTCTTGCTTAACGCCCTTCTCTGAGACGTACGAGCTTAGAGGTTGTATATCGATGGACATCAGTCGCACGACATGAATTGCCTGTGTGGCACACTGAGTTGCATAATGAAAAGCAAAGTCTTGTGGTTGATGATCGAAGCATGGCCTTTGTGGCGTAGCTTTGTGTATAACGTGAATTCGCGAGCCTCACACCTCGGTATGAGTTAAAAACGGGATACGGACTGCAGGGAGAGCACGACGTTTCTTTCTAGCTTTGGTGGTGTCAGTGACTTACCAGCCCTGACATTTATATACTTTTCACCTTTGTGGTTGTTGGATGAGGCGCCTCGATTATAGGTCTGTAAGGACCGGGAAACGTGTGTTCAGGAATACTAATCCTCTAACGTAAGTGAGGACCGGCCCTGAAGATCCAGGATTGCCCAGAGTGCGTAGTCCTGAGGCATTTGCTAGAGTGTCTCGAACGCGGAGAGGAGCTTGCCCCTTGCCTCGACTCATGACGGAAATCCAATTTCCAATACGTGTATTGCGGTTTTAATTGTAGAACTAGTATGGCGACATAGTAGCATGGGATGCTATGCCGTCTATGATTTATATTTATGATTGAAATTGTTTTGACACTATACACTTATTATAGTATCAAATGATTTGTTTTAAACGTACCAAGCATGTTTGGCTATTATAAGGGAAAACCCTATCCTCCGGCTTGCGTTGCATTGTGTGATGGGACCTGGGTCTTATAATAGCTTCATTTTTCGAAAAAGCATTGCGTTGTTTATTCTATGCACTGGTATTCTTGGGAGGAAACCCGTTCCGTGTTATACGGCGTGGTCCCTTGAATTACTTCCTTTTAAAGTAAAGTTTTAATAACTGTTTTAGTTCTCACACCAGTCACATGACTGACCTGGAGTTTATTGTTTTAACCTAAACTCTGGGTGCCCCTATTTTCCGCACGGGCAGCTAGTAGTTTTGGTTTTGCAGATTTATATTTACAGGATCCTGGTTTGCAGCTGGAATGATATCCAGAAAGCTCTGTATCCGTGTATCACCTTCAGTTGTGTTTTATATTGTTTTTCCGGTGCTATGTAATTTATTGTAATCTCTGATATTTATCGAATGTAATTTATTCATTTATACTCTGTATATTCTTGTATCTGATGGAATTGTTGTAATAGCAATGAAATGTTCTTCCGTCTGCGTTCTGATTTGTGTTGTTCTCAAAGTATCCGCTCTTTCCTTCACGGGGAAGTTACGGGTTCTTACATTGGTATCAGAGCAACGAAGGTTAAACAAACAAAAAATATTTCATGTGTTGACTAATCTCAATGTTTCGTAGGTTATATTAGTATAATGGCAGCGGAAGCGTGGTGGGCCCATAACCCACAGGTCCCAGGATCGAAACCTGGCTCTGATACCAAATGTAGCGACCCGAACTTCCCCGGTCTCCGAAGAGATGAGAAAGAACGAATTACTGTGAGGACAAGACAAATCAGAACGCAGACAGAAGATAACACGGAAGTAATTCAAGGGACCACGCCGTAATTCAAGGGACCACGCCGTATAACACAGAAGATAACACGGAAGTAATTCAAGAACGAATTACTTTAAAAGGAAGTAATTCAAGGGACCACGCCGTATAACACGGAACGGGTTTCCTCCCAAGAATACCAGTGCATAGAATAAACAACGCAATGCTTTTTCGAAAAATGAAGCTATTATAAGACCCAGGTCCCATCACACAATGCAACGCAAGCCGGAGGATAGGGTTTTCCCTTATAATAGCCAAACATGCTTGGTACGTTTAAAACAAATCATTTGATACTATAATAAGTGTATAGTGTCAAAACAATTTCAATCATAAATATAAATCATAGACGACATAGCATCCCATGCTACTATGTCGCCATACTAGTTCTACAATTAAAACCGCAATACACGTATTGGAAATTGGATTTCCGTCATGAGTCGAGGAAAGGGGCAAGCTCCTCTCCGCGTTCGAGACACTTTAGCAAATGCCTCAGGACTACGCACTCTGGGCAATCCTGGATCTTCAGGGCCGGTCCTCACTTACGTTAGAGGATTAGTATTCCTGAACACACGTTTCCCGGTCCTTACAGACCTATAATCGAGGCGCCTCATCCAACAACCACAAAGGTGAAAAGTATATAAATGTCAGGGCTGGTAAGTCACTGACACCACCAAAGCTAGAAAGAAACGTCGTGCTCTCCCTGCAGTCCGTATCCCGTTTTTAACTCATACCGAGGTGTGAGGCTCGCGAATTCACGTTATACACAAAGCTACGCCACAAAGGCCGTGCTTTGATCATCAACCACAAGACTTTGCTTTTCAACAGAAGCCTTGATCTATGCAACTCAGTGTGCCACACAGGCAATTCATGCCGTGCGACTGATGTCCATCGATATACAACCTCTAAGCTCGTACGTCTCAGAGAAGGGCGTTAAGCAAGAGAATAAATTCTCCGCCGCCAAACAGATGTATATTTAACAGAAATCAATCAACACAGAATAAAATCCAATGTCAGACACACAATCCATTTTCAAGTCCGTTCTGGGTCTGAACGAAACCGGAGGCACTTTCCTCGCATATCCATCCAAATTCTTCGTCGTTTTTATTTAAAATAATCTATTTTAAATGTTCAAAATTCGCTAAATTGCCAAAATAAAAATTTTAAACTGGCTCAGAATTTCCGGGTTATTACAATATAATGGCAGAAAAAATATTAATCAACTCTACGAAATATAATTGCAAATGTAGCGAATTATACCACTTTGTAATAACCCGGTTATATAAGTCATAGGAAAACCTTTAATATTAAAATATACCTAATCGAGGAGGGGGCGAGGCAAGTGGCGGCTGACGGGGGGGGGGGGGGTTTAGGTGTGCGTCGGTCCTTCGATTGCTGAGGGGAGGCAGTGCGGTGACCATCAGGACGAGGGGGGTGCGTGGGGTCACGATCGAAGGGGGAGGGGGTCGCGGCACCTGGGGAGGGCGAGGGGGGTGTGCGCGACCACTGTAAGGACCCGTAACTTCCCCGTGAAGGAAAGAGCGGATACTTTGAGAACAACACACAACAGAACGCAGATGGAAGAACATTTCATTGCTATTACAACAATTCCATCAGATACAAGAATATACAGAGTATAATTGAATAAATTACATTCGATAAATATCAGAGATTACAATAAATTACATAGCAGCTGAAAAATGATACAAAGCACAACTGAAGGTGATATACGGATACAGAGCTTTCCGGATATCATTCCAGCTGTAAACCAGGATCCTGTGAATATAAATCTGCAAAAACAAAACTACTAGCTGCCCGTGCGGAAAATAGGGGCACCCAGAGTTTAGGTTAAAACAATAAACTCCAGGTCAGTCATGTGACTGGTGTGAGAACTAAAACAGTTATTAAAACTTTACTTTAAAAGGAAGTAATTCAAGGGACCACGCCGTATAACACGGAACGGGTTTCCTCCCAAAAATACCAGTGCATAGAATAAACAACGCAATGCTTTTTCGAAAAATGAAGCTATTATAAGACCCAGGTCCCATCACACAATGCAACGCAAGCCGGAGGATAGGGTTTTCCCTTATAATAGCCAAACAGGCTTGGTACGTTTAAAACAAATCATTTGATACTATAATAAGTGTATAGTGTCAAAACAATTTCAATCATAAATATAAATCATAGACGACATAGCATCCCATGCTACTATGTCGCCATACTAGTTCTACAATTAAAACCGCAATACACGTATTGGAAATTGGATTTCCGTCATGAGTCGAGGCAAGGGGCAAGCTCCTCTCCGCGTTCGAGACACTCTAGCAAATGCCTCAGGACTACGCACTCTGGGCAATCCTGGATCTTCAGGGCCGGTCCTCACTTACGTTAGAGGATTAGTATTCCTGAACACACGTTTCCCGGTCCTTACAGACCTATAATCGAGGCGCCTCATCCAACAACCACAAAGGTGAAAAGTATATAAATGTCAGGGCTGGTAAGTCACTGACACCACCAAAGCTAGAAAGAAACGTCGTGCTCTCCCTGCAGTCCGTGTCCCGTTTTTAACTCATACCGAGGTGTGAGGCTCGCAAATTCACGTTATACACAAAGCTACGCCACAAAGGCCGTGCTTTGATCATCAACCACAAGACTTTGCTTTTCAACAGAAGCCTTGATCTATGCAACTCAGTGTGCCACACAGGCAATTCATGCCGTGCGACTGATGTCCATCGATATACAACCTCTAAGCTCGTACGTCTCAGAGAAGGGCGTTAAGCAAGAGAATAAATTCTCTACCGCCAAACAGATGTATAATTAACAGAAATCAATCAACACAGAATAAAATCCAATGTCAGACACACAATCCATTTTCAAGTCCGTTCTCGGTCTGAACGAAACCGGAGGCACTTTCCTCGCATATCCATCCATCCCCAAGTACGTCTGGACGACCACCAACTATTTCCATCCTCTTGGGTGTACAGCCCAATCAGGATCGTCAGTAATTATCCCTACGATGTGAAGACTTCCGGTCTTCGACCACCGTCTTCATCTTCGACATATCGTCGAATCGGTAATTCAGAATGGGTATAAACCCGGTCTTTCCGAACAACCCGCGTATATTAAAAACAAATGTTACACAAACACAACATACGCCTCATTCCAATTCAGAATATTCTTTTATTCACAAATCACATTTTTAGGGAAAGGTTCCCATTAATTTTATCCAAGATAAATTCTTTAAAATTTATCCTTTAATCTTCCTTTGGATGTCATTTCAAACCAAATTATGGTTTTCTAAACTAGTCGAGATTAGCGAACCACACCGAAGTAATTATTTATTTTATTTCCCAATCCCAACCTATTCATCCCATGAAGCAAAACTGGTAATACTCCATATCTAACACCACAGTGTTGTCGGTAAAATTAATTACCATTTCACGTTCAAATCTAATTAAAGATTTAACTATCGCTTTGGAGCAAAACTGGCGATACTCCATTCTCGCTCATTTCTAAATTTGATAATTTAGATTATAGATTTACATTTCAATCTAATTGCAGATTCGTTAAATATTCGATTGAAATCAAATTCGTTATATATTTAATTCGAATTCATTTCGTTTTCTATTCAGTTCGAATTCATATTTCATTTCAAAATATTCGATTTCAAAATCACTTTTCAATATTCATTTCAAAATGAATAAATCGATATAAATATCGTTCGCGTCAAAATGACGATTTTTAATATTTTACTGTTCAAATTTCGATCTGTTTTCCTATGACTTGAATTCGGGTCACTACATTTGGTATCAAAGGTGTAACAACCCGAAAATCTGGGCCAGTTTAAATTTTTTATTTTGGCAATTTTAGCGAATTTTGAATATTTAAAATAGATTATTTTAAGTAATATCGACGATAAATTTATTTTTAATATAATTTGAACGTATATATTATACGCGTCGTCGTTAGAATATAAATAATTATATATAATTATAAATAGAATTGAAAATGGCGTGGTAGTTCGATAATTCGATTTCAAACTTCAATTGAATGTACCGGGTGCAAAACAATCCGGATTTTAGTGAAACCAAAAACATTAGGATCAAATTGATGATATCTTTCCAACGAATCCGAAAAATCAAAATTTCATAACGGGAATCAAAAGATATGTCCAGTTGAAATTTCTGAATAGTCGCTATGGAATTCAGGCCCTTAAAAATGGGAATTTTGCAAACGACCTCGGATTTCGACGAAACCACTTTTGTTGGGTCCGCAGTGTCAAATTATTACTAGGTTTCAAATTTCATAATTTTTCGAATCAATATGTGAGCGTGGCAAAGGAAAACGTGTTTGACCAGTTTCAGTTGATTTTAATCGACTGGAAATTGGCCATTTTTCAAACGGTCTCAGAATTCGACGAAACTAGTTGTATTAGGACCGTATCGTCAATACGAAGCTAGAAAATATTTTTTCTGCAATTTATAGAGTTCGTATGTGACCCCAGTAAATTGAAATGCGCGTTCAAATTCAATATATAGAGTTATATGTTGATTTTGATGAAAACAGATCGAAACGATCGAGTCAGCCTACGATACATATCCCGTTGTGTTCGGAATGGGGGTAATTAGCTATGGACGGCAGGCGGTGGGCCTCGTTCCGAGGTCGTATGTAAAAGTCAACCTTTTGAAAATAAATTAAAGAAATAAATTAAAAATTAAATCTCTCCCTCCTCCTTAAATCATTCTGGCCCTCCCCTTCTATTTCAAAACCGATCAGAGTAAAAAAAAAAAAGAAGACGTCGATCCTCCATTGCAGCGGCCTCTGGCGCCACCGCTGGCCCACCGCGCCTCAGGCGAAACCCTCCTCTCTCCTCCGCGCCCTCCCCTCCCTTCTCTGATCAACCGGCGACCCCCCTTTCCCCCCCGTTTCCCTCTGATTTCCAGTGCCCTAGACCCAAAAAAAAGCCACCGCCACTGCTACCCTACCCTACCGCCGACCAAGTGGAGCACCACCCGACCACCTCTGACCCAGCAGCCGCCCATCTCACCTCCAACGAAGACCAGACAACCCCCTTCCTTCAAATCAGTGGATTAAAGAAAAGAAAGTGAGTTCTATTTCATTTTTATTAATTATAGGTACATAAAAATATTGTCTTTGGTTATATAAAGATACAAATTTTAGTAATAGGTAAAGATTTGATTTTTAAACGATAAAGAAATGGTTTTGATGCGAATAAGAATGCGATTTTTGTTTATAAAGATCGACGGTTAAAAAAGAGATTTTTAAAATAAGAAAAGTTTAGATTTTTAACAAATAAAAATGTTAGATCTTTACGTAAGAAACGCATAATAAAAATATGATTTTTATATTTTTAAATTATTAAAAATACAATCTTTACTATATAGAAGATGTAGAAATATGATTTTTGCTTAAATGGGAAAAGGTATATTTTTAGGAAAAAAATAGGATTTTTGCTTTCGTGAAGTTCGGATTTTTAATATCGAAAAGGCGAAAACTTTATATTTGAAAAGGCGAAAACTTTATATTTGAAAAGACGAAAACTTTATATTTGAAAAGGCGAAAACTTTATATTTGAAAAGGCGAAAACTTTATATTTGAAAAGGCGAAATCTTTATATGAAGAATAGCGTGATAAAAATATAATCTTTACTATATGAACATCGATGTGAAAATATAATTTTTATCTATATAGTAGCGGTATAAAAATTCGATTTTTATATATTGAATAGCATAGTAAAAATTCGATTTTTATATATTGAATAGCATAGTAAAAATTCGATTTTTATATATTGAATAGCATAGTAAAAATTCGATTTTTATATATTGAATAGCATAGTAAAAATTCGATTTTTATATATTGAATAGCGAAGTAAAAATTCGATTTTTACATATGTAGAGAATACGGGCAACGAAGATAACAAAAGGGCGAGAACAACGAAGGTTTCTGCAAAAGAAGAGCCGTGGATTTAGGATAGCTATTGGTGAGAACTTCTCACCTTTCAATTTCCTTTTCTAGTTTTATATATATACTAGGATGCAGACGGTGTTTAGTAGCACCCGACACCCGTCATCCACAGACCATGGATGGCTTGTTTGTTAAATTGTTTGGTTGAGTAGTTGGTTAGAATATTTGGTTTGAATTGAATTGTTTGGTGAATTGAAATTGATTTGATTGATATGTGAATGGCGTGGGCCTTCACAAGACCGGGGATAAGGCTAGGCCTCGTCCCGTTTCTAGTATTGTGCCGTTATGCCACCGAAATTTTCTAAAATAAGTTAGAAAAAGAAAAATATCATTTTATTGAATAAATGAACTGAATAGAAATTCATATGTTGAAATAAAATGTTTTTATCGTTAAAAATATAATTTTTAACGTGAAGTGAATAAAATAAAATATTCATTTACAAACCGGACGGTTTGTTTATGTACACCTATTTGAAGGACATCAATTGGGTCGATAAATTTTACACATCGCCCAACTGCACAAAATAAAATCCGTGTTTGATTGTTTGAAACCCCACACGGGTGTTGGGATGAAATTTGAAGTTCACTCATCCTGATTAATTAAATATGTCGATCGATTGATTGACAGGCTGTTATAAGCGTTGGATGTTTATATTTGATGCCTATACAGTGTAGTGCACTTTGGTTGATGGTTGATTATTTTTCAATGCGATTATATACGTGTGATGTATGAAAATCCATATAATTAACATTATATGGTGATTGATTGGGCCTCATTCCAATTTTGAAAATAAAGAATATTATAAAATAAAGGTTCATGTGTTGACTGTACTCATCCGTTGAGATTAGTCATGTGTTGAACGAAATATTTTAATAATAAAATTTACATCTTTATCAATATAAAATAAAGGTTCATGTGTTGAATGTACTCATCCGTTGAGATTAGTCATGTGTTGAATGAAATATTTTAATAATAAAATTTACATCTTTATCAATATAAAATAAAGGTTCATGTGTTGACTGTACTCATCCGTTGAGATTAGTCATGTGTTGAACGAAATATTTTAATAATAAAATTTACATCTTTATCAATATAAAATAAAGGTTCATGTGTTGACAGTACTCATCCGTTGAGATTAGTCATGTGTTGAACGAAATATTTTGATAATAACAAATATTTTGATAATAGGAAATATTTGAAATAAAATATTTGAAAATAGAAATATATGAAGCCGTGTTGATTAGATTGACGCCATTTTGACGTGAACGATATTTATATCGATTTTATTCATTTTGAAATGAATATAAAACGATTTCGAAATGAAATGAATATAAAACGATTTCGAAATGAATTGAATTGAAAACGATTTCGAAATGAATTGAATTGAAAACGATTTCGAAATGAATTGAATTGAAAACGATTTCGAAATGAATTGAATATAAAACGATTTCGAAATGAATTGAATATAAAACGATTTCGAAATGAATTAAATTGAAAACGATTTCGAAATGAAATGAATATAAAACGATTTCGAAATGAAATGAATATAAAACGATTTCGAAATGAAATGAATATAAAACGATTTCGAAATGAAATGATTAGAAACCGAATTGAATTCAAAATGAATAGAAAACGAATTGAATTCAAAATGAATAGAAAACGAATTGAATTCAAATTGAATTGAAAACGAAATGAATTCGAATCGAATTAAAATCGATTTGAATTGGAATCAAGTAGAAATGAAAGTAAAAAGGATTTATAATAGAAAATTCAATTTTGATTTGAATTTGAAATAAAGGTAGAAATTGTTTTTGAAACGAATTCAAAACTATTTATAAAATTCGTTTTTAATTAGAAATCGACAAAATATATATTATATATATTATATATTATATATATATATATAATATAATGGCCTGAATAGAACGCGCCGCGCCGCGGCAGTTCGTGAATTTCGACCATTTATTTCAAACGGACATTACGGGAGATCTGACCGTCGGATTCTCCTAAAAACGGAACCGTTGGGTTCGTATCGAAAAGAGCTTTCTAACGAATATTAGTAATTCAAAATCTAACGGTTGGATTTGGAGATACATCAAAATCAAATTTGGAAAAGGTCGTTGTAAGTGCAGTTCGATGGCCGTTGATGGAAATCGACTGTACGGGCCTTGATAAAATTATTAAAAATATCAATAATTTGTGTAGAATCATAAGAAATGATTTGGAAAAAATTGGGATGAAAAACTCCATATTTGAAAAGATAAAAATGGATTTTTATTGAAATGAACTAGTTTTGAACTAAATTTAAAACCCAATTATTTTTAAATAAATAAATTAGATTTAAAAAGGGGTTTTAAATAATCGGAATTTCTAATATATTTGATTGGATTTGAAATGGGTTTATCGTGAACGGTGTTTTAAATAACACTAGTTCTTTAACCCGATAATAAATAGAATGTGATTTGGGTTTGTCGTGAACTGTGTTTTAAATAACATCAGTTCTTTAACCCAGTAAAAGGAGTTTTAATGAATCTTCAATTAAATTGAAATGTGAATTGATAATTTAAATTATCAAATTTAGAAATGAGCGAGAATGGAGTATCGCCAGTTTTGCTCCAAAGCGATAGTTAAATCTTTAATTAGATTTGAACGTGAAATGGTAATTAATTTTACCGATAACACCGTGGTGTTAGATATGGAGTACTACCAGTTTTGCTTCATGGGATGAATAGGTTGGGATTGGGAAATAAAATAAATAATTACTTCGGTGTGGTTCGCTAATCTCGACTAGTTTAGAAAACCATAATCTGGTTTGAAATGACATCCAAAGGAAGATTAAAGAATAAATTTAAAGAATTTATCTTTGATAAAATTAATGGGAACCTTTCCCTGAGAATATGAATTGGAATGAGGCGTATGTTGTGTTTGTTTAACATTTGTTTTTAATATACGCGGGTTGTTCGGAAAGGCCGGGTTTATACCCATTCTGAATAACCGATTCGACGATAAGTCAAAGATGAAGACGGTGGTCGAAGACCGGAAGTCTTCACATCGTTTGGATGATTACTGACGATCCTGATTGGGCTGTACACCCAAGAGGATGGAAATAGTTGGTGGTGGTCCAGACGTACTTGGGGATGGATGGATATGCGAGGAAAGTGCCTCCGGTTTCGTTCAGACCCAGAACGGACTTGAAAATGGATTGTGTGTCTGACATTGGATTTTATTCTGTGTTGATTGATTTCTGTTAAATATACATCTGTTTGGCAGCGGAGAATTTATTCTCTTGCTTAACGCCCTTCTCTGAGACGTACGAGCTTAGAGGTTGTATATCGATGGACATCAGTCGCACGACATGAACTGCCTGTGTGGCACACTGAGTTGCATAGATCAAGGCTTCTGTTGAAAAGCAAAGTCTTGTGGTTGATGATCAAAGCACAGCCTTTGTGGCGTAGCTTTGTGTATAACGTGAATTCGCGAGCCTCACACCTCGGTATGAGTTAAAAACGGGATACGGACTGCAGGGAGAGCACGACGTTTCTTTCTAGCTTTGGTGGTGTCAGTGACTTACCAGCCCTGACATTTATATACTTTTCACCTTTGTGGTTGTTGGATGAGGCGCCTCGATTATAGGTCTGTAAGGACCGGGAAACGTGTGTTCAGGAATACTAATTCTCTAACGTAAGTGAGGACCGGCCCTGAAGATCCAGGATTGCCCAGAGTGCGTAGTCCTGAGGCATTTGCTAGAGTGTCTCGAACGCGGAGAGGAGCTTGCCCCTTGCCTCGACTCATGACGGAAATCCAATTTCCAATACGTGTATTGCGGTTTTAATTGTAGAACTAGTATGGCGACATAGTAGCATGGGATGCTATGCCGTCTATGATTTATATTTATGATTGAAATTGTTTTGACACTATACACTTATTATAGTATCAAATGATTTGTTTTAAACGTACCAAGCATGTTTGGCTATTATAAGGGAAAACCCTATCCTCTGGCTTGCGTTGCATTGTGTGATGGGACCTGGGTCTTATAATAGCTTCATTTTTCGAAAAAGCATTGCGTTGTTTATTTTATGCACTGGTATTCTTGGGAGGAAACCCGTTCCGTGTTATACGGCGTGGTCCCTTGAATTACTTCCTTTTAAAGTAAAGTTTTAATAACTGTTTTAGTTCTCACACCAGTCACATGACTGACCTGGAGTTTATTGTTTTAACCTAAACTCTGGGTGCCCCTATTTTCCGCATGGGCAGCTAGTAGTTTTGGTTTTGCAGATTTATATTTACAGGATCCTGGTTTGCAGCTGGAATGATATCCGGAAAGCTCTGTATCCGTGTATCCCTTCAGTTGTGTTTTATATTGTTTTTCCGCTGCTATGTAATTTATTGTAATCTCTGATATTTATCGAATGTAATTTATTCATTTATACTCTGTATATTCTTGTATCTGATGGAATTGTTGTAATAGCAATGAAATGTTCTTCCGTCTGCGTTCATTTGTGTGTTGTTCTCAAAGTATCCGCTCTTTTCTTCATGGGGAAGTTACGGGTCCTCACAAATTAGTTTTAAAATAAATAAATAAAATCAGTGAACTTACAGAGGGGGGCTGATGCGGCGGTAGGCAGAGGAGGAGGTGCGGCTAGGGTTGTTGGAGGCGGAGGAGGAAGGTGGAGCGGTCGGAGGGGTATCGCGAGGCTAGGGGGAAACAGCTGCGTCGGTTCTTCGATGGGGGGGTGGGTGGGTCGCGACTACCGTAGGTGGAGGGTGGCGTCGCGAGGTCGGCGCCGTTGGGGGAGGGGGGGCTACGCTTGGCGCGGCGGCGCCAGGAGGCTGGGCGGCGGCCTCCCTGGTGGAGCGATTCGTCTTTCCCTTCTTTTTTTCTTTTCGTTTTTCTGAATTGAAAATATCGGGGGGGGGGGGCAGAGTATAAGGAAAGGAGAAAGGGGGTTTTTAATTTTTAATTTATTTAATTATTTTATTTTCAAAAAGTTGACTTTTACATACGACCTCGAAACGAGGCCCACCGCCTGTCGTCCATAGCATTTTACCCCCATTCCGAACACAATGGGATATGTATCGTAGGCTGATTCGGCTGTTACAATCAGTTTCCATTGAATTTACATTTAAATCACTATATTGAATTTTAAACGTACATTTCAAATTACCGGGGTCACATACTAACTCTAAAAATTCTCGAAAAATATTTTCTAGCTTCGTTTTGACGATACGGTCCTAACCAAACTAGTTTCGTCAAATTCTGAGACCGTTTGAAAAATGACCATTTTCCAGTCGATTAAAATCAACTAAAACTGGCCAAACGCGTTTTCCATTGCCACGCTCACATATTGATTCGAAAAATTATGAAATTTGGAATCTAGCAATAATTTAACATCACGGACCCAACAAAACTGGTTTCGTCGAAATCCGAGGTCGTTTGCAAAATTTCCATTTTTAAGGGCCTGAATTCCATAGCGACTATTCAGAATTTTCAACTGGACATATCTTTTGATTCCCGCTATGAAATCTTGATTTTTCGGATTCGTTGGAAAGATATTATCAATTAGATCCTATTGTTTTTGGTTTCACTAAAATCCGGATTGTTTTGCACCCGGTACATTAAATTGAAGTTTGAAACCGAATTATCGAACTACCGCGCCATTTTCAATTCTATATATATTCCGTGTTATTACAATCTCCCCCACTTGAAACTTTTCGTCCCCGTAAAGGAACAAAGTCGAAAGTGGTTTGATCAATCAACTCTACGTTCGATCTGGCTTCCATTCTCCAACTTTTCAGTTTCTGAGAATTATCAAAATTTCAAAAAATTGGCTAACACCCTAAATTTTCGAAAAATTTCGCCATAACCTCCCCTGCACCGGGAGCCACGGGAAAATCCCGAAATTGCCATACAGGCCTTCTGATCTCAAAAAGAAAAAGAAAAAGCCAAGCGGCTAGCCAATAGGCTCATAAAATCATCATCACCCAATCAAAACAGTAAATTATGTAGTAAACATGTACCTTATATTAAAGGTTTTCCATTAATACTTTATATATTGAAAGTTACGAGTCATAGGAACGAAATTTCGTAGAGTTGATTAATCAAACCACTTTCGACTTTGTTCCTTTTTGGGGACGAAAAGTTTTAAGTGGGGGAGATTGTAATAACCCGCAAATTCTGAGCCAGTTTAAAATTTTTATTTTGGCAATTTTAATGAATTTTGACTATTTAAAATAGGTTATTTTAAATAATATCGACGAGAAATTTATTTTGAATACATTTAGAACGTATATATTTATACGCGTCATCGTTAGAATATAAATACTTATATATAATTATAAATAGAATTGAAAATGGCGCGGTAATTCGATAATTCGATTTCAAACTTCAATTGAATGTACCGGGTGCAAAACAATCCTGATTTTAGTGAAATCAAAAACATTAGGATCTAATTGACAATATCTTTCCAACGAATCCGAAAAATCGAAATTTCATAACGGGAGATATGTCCAGTTGAAAATTCTGAATAGTCGCTATGGAATTCAGGCCCTTAAAAATGGAAATTTTGCAAACGACCTCGGATTTCGATGAAACCACTTTTGTTGGATCCGCAGTGCCAATTTATTGCTAGGTTTCAAATTTCATAATTTTTCGAATCAATATGTGAGCGTGGCAAAGGAAAACGCGTTTGACCAGTTTAAGTTGATTTTAATCGACTGGAAAATGGCCATTTTTCCAACAGTCTCGGAATTCGACGAAACTAGTTTTGTTAGGACCGTATCGTCAATACGAAGCTAGAAATTATTTTTCTGGAATTTTTCTAATTAGTATGTGACCCCGGTAAATTGAAATGTATGTTTAAAATTCAATATAGTGATTTAAATGTAAATTAAACGGAAACTGATCGAAACGATCAAATCATCTTGCGATACCTATCCCATTGTGTTCGAAATGGGGGTAAAACGCTATGGACGACAGGCGGTGGACCTCGTTTAGAGGTCGTATGTAGAAGTCAACTTTTTGCTAAATAAAATAATTAAATAAATTAAAAATTATATCTCCCTTCTTATATGCTATCTGCCCCCCCCCCCCCCCCGATTCAATTCGTTCAAATAAAAAAAACTTGCAAAGAAAAAAAACGAGAGAGCAGGGGGTCTTACAGTCGCTCGAGATCGTCAGGGGTGCGCCGGAAAGAGGATGGGGAGAGGCGCTAGGCACTGGGGGTCGGTGGCAGGTGGTTGCGTCGGTTTCTGGGCGGCGGTTGCTGATGAGGGCGCGCGTCAGCTAGGTCGCGATGGGGGAAGGAAGGAGAAAGGGGAAATCGAAGAGAGAGGGGGGGTCTGATCGGAGCTGCGTCCGCTCCGGCGGCGCGATGGCCAGCGCCTGGCGGCGCGATTCCTCCCTGCCCTTTTCTCCTTTTTTTTTATTTGAACGAAATGAATCAGGGGGGCAGATAGCATATAAGAAGGGAGATATAATTTTTAATTTATTTAATTGTTTTATTTAGCAAAAAGTTGACTTCTACATACGACCTCTAAACGAGGTCCACCGCCTATCGTCCATAGCGTTTTACCCCCATTCCGAACACAATGGGATAGGTATCGCAAGATGATTTGATCGTTTCGATCAGTTTCCGTTTAATTTACATTTAAATCACTATATTGAATTTTAAACGTACATTTCAATTTACCGGGGTCACATACTAATTAGAAAAATTCCAGAAAAATAATTTCTAGCTTCGTATTGACGATACGGTCCTAACAAAACTAGTTTCGTCGAATTCCGAGACCGTTGGAAAAATGACCATTTTCCAGTCGATTAAAATCAACTGAAACTGGTCAAACGCGTTTTCCTTTGCCACGCTCACATATTGATTCGAAAAATTATGAAATTTGAAACCTAGCAATAAATTGGCACTGCGGATCCAACAAAAGTGGTTTCGTCGAAATCCGAGGTCGTTTGCAAAATTTCCATTTTTAAGGGCCTGAATTCCATAGCGACTATTCAGAATTTTCAACTGGACATATCTTTTGATTCCCGTTATGAAATTTCGATTTTTCGGATTCGTTGGAAAGATATTGTCAATTAGATCCTAATGTTTTTGGTTTCACTAAAATCCGGATTGTTTTGCACCTGGTACATTCAATTGAAGTTTGAAATCGAATTATCTAATTACCGTGCCATTTTCAATTCTATTTATAATTATATATAAATATTTATATTCTAACGACGACGCGTATAAATATATACGTTCTAAATGTATTCAAAATAAATTTCTCGTCGATATTATTTAAAATAACCTATTTTAAATAGTCAAAATTCATTAAAATTGCCAAAATAAAAATTTTAAACTGGCTCAGAATTTGCGGGTTATTACAGTCTCCCCCACTTAAAACTTTTCGTCCCCGAAAAGGAACAAAGTCGAAAGTGGTTTGATTAATCAACTCTACGTTCGATCTGGCTTCCATTCTCCAACTTTTCAGTTTCTGAGAATTTTCAAATTTTCAAAAATTTGGCTAACACCCTAAATTTTCGAAAAATTTCGCCATAACCTCCCCTGCACCGGGAGCCACGGGAAAATCCCGGAATTGCCATATAGGCCTTCTGATCTCAAAAAGAAAAAGCCAAGCGGCTAGCCAATAGGCTCATAAAACCATCATCACCCAAACAAAACAGTAAATTATGTAGTAAACATGTACCTATTTGTCGGGCAAACAAATTTTATTCTCTGCTCTAGCCTCCTTGCTATGACCTGTTTAATGTAAGTATATGTATATGCAAGCAAATGCGACCAATTTTCAATATAGTTCAATTAGGCATAATGGTTCAAAATTAGCAAACAAATAGGCAAACAACACAATCATCAATCAATTAGTGGATTAGAGTTTCAAATCCATAAATTTGATATATATACAGAAAATCTTGTTTTTGATGCCAATTCACAACAATGTGTTCTAGCTATATATAAGTTTTGGTTCTCACACCAGTCTAATGGAAATATATAGAAAATCACACCTTCGTCACTCGAAAATAAATGCTGATGATGTTTCGAACCACCATCAGAACATCTCCGGGCGACTAGAATGTGATTCTATATCTATCCAATATATTAAAACTTCGAATATACGTTCATGACGCGTATATGCAAAATCTTTATATATTAGATTGTCCAAATCAAAATAAATAAATATTCAAATACGTTTAAAACGATTTAAATTTTCAAAACAAAATTGTTTTCATTTGAAAGATATACTCTTCACACTCGTTCTAGGATACTACCGATCCTATCTCTAACGAGTCATTCTAATTGGATATTACTAACCCAATATCTGATGAATTCTTTCGTAGGGTTCTAATGTGTCTTGTTCTCGAGCTCTGTAAACCAAAGCTCTGATACCAAATGTGATGACACGGAATTTCGCTCGATCCGAATCAGTCGTTAAACCGATCTAGACCGTTCGAAACCCCTGATCGTTTGAGAACAGGACAAATTAGAACACAAACAGAAGAATATTTCATTGCTATTACAACAATTCCATCAGATACAAGAATATACAGAGTATAATTGAATAAATTGCATTCGATAAATATCATAGATTACAATAAATTACATAGCAGCGGAAAAATAATACAAAGCACAACTGAAGGTGATATACGGATACAGAGCTTTCCGGATATCATTCCAGCTGTAAACCAGGATCCTGTGAATATAAATCTGCAAAACCAAAACTACTAGCTGCCCGTGCGGAAAATAGGGGCACCCAGAGTTTAGGTTAAAACAATAAACTCCAGGTCAGTCATGTGACTGGTGTGAGAACTAAAACAGTTATTTAAAACTTTGCTTTAAAAAGAGAGTAATTCAAGGGACCACGCCGTATAACACGAAACGGGTTTCCTCCTAAGAATACCAGTGCATAGGATAAACAACGCAACGCTTTTTCGAAAAATGAAGCTATTATAAGACCCAGGTCCCATCACACAATGCAACGCAAGCCGGAGGATAGGGTTTTCCCTTATAATGGCCAAACATGCTTGGTACGTTTAAAACGAATCATTTGATACTATAATAAGTGTATAGTGTCAAAACAATTTCAATCATAAATATAAATCATAGACGGCATGGGTACCATATATCATGTCGCCATACTAGTTCTACAATTAAAACCGCAATACACGTATTGGAAATTGGATTTCCGTCATGAGTCGAGGCAAGGAGCAAGCTCCTCTCCGCGCTCGAGACACTCTAGCAAATGCCTCGGGGCTACACACTCCGGGCAACCCCTTGATCTTCAGGGTCGGTCCTCACTTACGTTAGAGGATTAGTTATGCCTGAACACACGTTTCCCGGTCCTTACAGACCTATAATCGAGGCGTCTCGCATTCCAACAACCACATAGGTGAAAAGTATATAAATGTCAGGGCTGGTAAGTCACTGACACCACCAAAGCTAGAAAGAAACGTCGTGCTCTCCCTGCAGTCCGTATCCCGTTTTTAACTCATACCGAGGTGTGTGGCTCGCGAATTCACGTTATACACAAAGCTGCCACGTAGGTTGTGCTTTGATCATCAACCACAAGACTTTGCTTTTCAACAAAAGCCTTGATCATTGCATCTTAGCGTGCCACACAGGCAATTCATGCCATGCGACTGATGTCCATCGATATACAACCTCTGAGCTCGTACGTCTAAGCAAAAGAATAAATTCTCCGCCGCCAAACAGGTGTATATTTAATAGAAATCAATCAACACAGAATAAAATCCAATGTCAGACACACAATCCATTTACAAGTCCGTTCTGGGTCTGAACGAAACCGGAGGCACTTTCCTCGCATATCCATCCATCCCCAAGTACGTCTGGACGACCACCAACTATTTCCATCCTCTTGGGTGTACAGCCCAATCAGGATCGTCAGTAATAATCCAAACGATGTGAAGACTTTCGGTCTTCGACCACCGTCTTCATCTTCGACTTCTCGTCGAATCGGTTATTCAGAATGGGTATAAACCCGGCCTTTCCGAACAACCCGCGTATATTAAAAACGAATGTTACATAAACACAACATACGCCTCATTCCAATTCTGAATATTCGGTTATTTGAATATTCACATCTTTTGGGAAAGGTTCCCATTAATTTTATCAAAGATAAATTCTTTAAATTTATTCTTTAATCTCCCTTTGGATGTCGTTTCAAACCAAATTATGGTTTTTCTAAACTAGTCGAGATTAGCGAACCACACCGAAGTAATTATTTATTTTATTTCCCAATCCCAACCTATTCATCCCATGAAGCAAAACTGGTAATACTCCATATCTAAT
Organism: Allium sativum; assembly: GCA_030737875.1. Classification (NCBI taxonomy): domain Eukaryota; kingdom Viridiplantae; phylum Streptophyta; class Magnoliopsida; order Asparagales; family Amaryllidaceae; genus Allium; species Allium sativum. Next base: position 213,914,768 of record CM060916.1, on the reverse strand, counting down.
ACCACGGTGTTATCGGTAAAATTAATTACCATTTCACGTTCAATTCTAATTAAAGATTTAACTATCGCTTTGGAGCAAAACTGGTAATACTCCATATCTAATACCACGGTGTTATCGGTAAAATTAATTACCATTTCACATTCAAATCTAATTAAAGATTTAACTATCGCTTTGGAGCAAAACTGGTGATACTCCATTCTCGCTTATTTCTGAATTTGATAATTTAAATTATCAATTCACATTTCAATCTAATTGCAAATTCATTAAAACTCCTTTTTATTGGGTTAAAGAACTAGGTGTTATTTAAAACACAGTTCACGACAAACCCATATCACATTATATTTATTATCGGATTACAGAACTAGTGTTATTTAAAACACCGTTCACGATGAACCCACAAATCAATTCTAGTTCAATTTAAATCAAATATATTAGGAATTCCGATTATTTAAAACCCCTTTTTAATTCTAATTTATTTATTTAAAAACAAATCGGGTTTTAAATTTAGTTCAAACTAGTTCATTTTGATAAAATCTATTTTTATCTTTTCAAATATGGAGTTTTTCATCCCAAATTTTCCCAAATCATTTCTTATGATTTTACACAAATTATTGATATTTTTAATAATTTTATTAAGGCCCGTACAATCGATTTCCAACAATGGCCATCGAACTGCACTTACAACGACCTTTTTCAAATTTGATTTGGACGTAACTCCAAATCCAACCATTAGATTTCAAATTTTTAATATTCGTTAGAAAGCTCTTTTCGATACGAACCCAACGGTTCCGGTTTTAGGAGAATCCGACGGTCGGATCTCCCGTAATGTCCATTTGAAATAAATGGTCGAAATTTACGAACTACCGAGGCGCGGCGCGTTCTATTCAGGCCATTATATTATAGTGAAAATTAGGCACACATCCCTAAAAGCAAACTTAATTAGGCTCACATCCTCCTGTTTCAAAACATATAAATTACATCCCTAATTTCAAACAGCGGCTGGTATTTTTACAAAAGTGCCCTTTTTCTTAATTCACGCCGTATTTAGCTAGGTTGGATCTATTCATTACGTATTTACTTTTTTTTTCTTTTCCAGAAACCTAAAATTCGTTCTTCATGGCGGCGGCGGCTCCAACGAAATTGATGGCCTCTAATCGGTGGCTGCTTCCTCCTTCAACCGAAACCCCTTAATCCCCAAAATTCTTATCGCGTTCAATTTTTGGTTCTAGCGAAGAGTCAGCAGCGATTCCAGTGATTCTGGCAGGCATCGCATCGAATCCAGTCAAGCGATTTGGATTTCAATTTGCATAGAAGGAGAGATTAGCAATCCAGGCAGACGGGCGCGACAACGAAGTGATTTCAGCGAAAGGTATTCTTCTAGTTTTTTTGGGCGGCTAGTAATTCAATCATTTGACTATGTTTTAATCTTATTTGTATGTCACTATATTTATATTTTCTATCTGTAAAACTCATTCGACAACTCCCTGGAATGACAATTTGTAATGTGTGTTTTAATTGAGAGTGTATACAGTTTTAAAGTTTTCTTTTGCAACATGGTTGATTCTTGCTGAATTTCTGTTAAAAAGTTGCGGACAATTATGCAGCTATTCTTAAATATATGCATATATGTATGCAATTTTTGATGAAAATGCAAACAGAAAAATATTCAAAATCGCGATCTGTAAGATGATGAAAAGTTGCGGACATATATGCAGCTATTCTTAATATTTGCATATATGTATGCAGTTTTTTATCAAACAAACAGAAGAACATATTATTTTACAAATATATTCATATTTCTATGCATATATCTGGAATACTTGCATATAAATATTCTGAAATTATTGTGTAAGATGTAGGAAAATATCTTTGATTTTTGCTGAACTTCTGTTAAAAAGTTGCGGAGAAATATGCAGCTATTCTTAATATATGCATATATGTATGCAATTTTTTATCAAACAAACAGAAAAACATATTATTTTACAAATATATTCATATTTCTATGCATATATCTGGAATACTTGCTTATAAATATTCTGAAATTATTGTGTAAGATGTAGGAAAATATCTTTGATTTTTGCTGAACTTCTGCTAAAAAGTTGCGGAGAAATATGCAGCTATTCTTAATATATGCATATATGTATGCAATTTTTTATCAAACAAACAAAAACATATTATTTTACAAATATATTCATATTTCTATGCATATATCTGGAATACTTGCATATAAGTATTCAGAAATTATTGTTATTTTGCTGAATTGTACGCATGTATTTATATTATTCTGAAGCAGTTTTTGTAATTTAGGTTACTGCACATTAAGCTTATTAATGTTGATTTTCTTTTTTTGATAACAGTGTTCCGGCGGATATTGGTATACTAGTGTTGTTGAAGCTCGGTCGTCCATCTTTTTCCGAATGATTGAACACATTTGTTGTTTCTACAGAGACTACTAGATGTGGTTTACGCAATAAGCTGGGTCTTAACAAAATAACTTGTTCTTCAAAAGACCATCATCTCTGCTTTGTAAATGTTCTGAAATTTTTGATGTAGTACATGTAAATGTGGTCTGTACTTATTTTTTGATGTAGTACATGTAAATGATATGAAATTTTTCATGTAAGTATGCACATATTTCTGTTATTTGCATATATATATGCATGTTGTTATAATTATCTGTATTTACTTTTTTGTCATTTTTTTTGTTTCAGCAATTGTGCAGTACAGTTCTGTATATATATGCAATTATTTCACTTAGTTGCGCAAAACTAATAATTTATTTTCTGCATAATATTACTATATTTATGCAATTATTACACTTAGTTGCATAAATGTATGCAATTTTACGTAATATATGTATATAATTGTCCAGTTTTTCGTGAAAATAAAAAAAAAGTAATAAAAAAAATCATTTTATGTAATGTATGTATATAATTGTCTAGTTTTTCGTAAAAATAAAAAAAAGTAATAAAAAAAATTCATTTTACGTAATTTATGTATATATTTGTCTAGTTTTTCGTAAAAAAAAAAAACCACGTTGGAGTGATTGAATGTTTTCCAGAATTGTTGGATTAGGTTTATGAGCGAGATAATAGGAGCGATAGACTAAGTAAATGAGAACAAATAGTTGTTGGATAGTTTTTTAGGTGTGTAAGGGTAGATCTGGAATTTTTTTAGCGGAAATTCAAAAATAGGGATGTTTTCTATATTACTTTTATCGCCGGGTTTTTTTTATATTTTGAAACTTAATAGGGACCTGTAAAAAACGCACCCTATATTATATATATAATATATATTTCGTCGATTTCTATTTAAAACGAATTATATAAATAGTTTTGAATTCGTTTCAAAAACATTTTCAACTTCCATTTCAAATCAAATCAAAATTGAATTCTTCCTTACAAATTCGTTTTAAAATTCATCTCTATTCAATTCAAATTTCAATTCATTTCGAATTCATTGCAATTTGTTTTCAATTCGAATCGAATTCGTTTTCAATTCAAATCAAATTCGTTATATATTCAATTTATTTTCTATTCAATTTGAATTCAATTCATTTTCTATTCAATTTGAATTCAATTCATTTTCTATTCAATTTGAATTCAATTCATTTTCTATTCAATTTGAATTCAATTCAATTTGTTTCCAATTCAATTCGAATTCATTTTATATTCAATTCAATTCGAAATCGTTTTATATTCAATTCATTTCGAAATCTTCGATTTCAAAATTACTTTTCAATATTCATTTTAAAATGAATAGAATCGATATAAATATCGTTCATGTCAAAATGGCGCATCTCTAATCAACACGGCTTTATATATTCCTTTATTCTATTCAATAAATGAATATTTATTTTTGTCAACACATGACTAATCTCAACGAATGAGTACTGTCCACGTGTGACTATTTTTGTTAAATTATTTCGTTCAACACATGACTAATCTCAACGGATGAGTACAGTCAACACATGAACCTTTATTTTATAGTGATAAAGATATAAATTATATTTTTAAAATATTAAAAATCATATTTTTATTACTTTAAAAATATAAAAACCATATTTTTAATCCTCCATAATATAAAAATCGTATTTTTACTTTGTTAAAAATCATATCTTTAATTCTTTTTACAATATGAAAGATTATATTTTTATATTCTCTATTATATAGAAATTTTATTTTCAATATACTACCTATATAAAAATAGTATTTTTATACCTCCTACTATAAAAGGTCATATTTTTAATACTTTAAAAATATAAAAATTATATTTTTAATTGAATAAAAATCTTTTCTACCTCTTCCTTATATAAAAATCATATTTTTATAAATAAAAATATAATCTTTTCAATTTTAAAAATCAAATCTTTTCTATTTTTTTTCCTTATTTCATTCTTATGGATAAAAACTCCATCTTTATACGATTAAAAATCGTATTTTTTATACTCATAAAAATCATGGTCTTCTTATCATTAAAAATCATATTTTTTTTTTAATAACAACCATGACATTCAGACAAATTAAAATAGTAAACAAAAAAAAACTTGCAAAGAAAAAAAACAAGTTTGAAGGGGATCTTACAGTCGCTCGAGATCGTCAGGGGTGCGCCGGAAAGAGGATGGGGAGAGGCGCTAGGCACTGGGGGTCGGTGGCAGGTGGTTGCGTCGGTTTCTGGGCGGCGGTTGCTGATGAGGGCGCGCGTCAGCTAGGTCGCGATGGGGGAAGGAAGGAGAAAGGGGAAATCGAAGAGAGAGGGGGGGGTCTGATCGGAGCTGCGTCCGCTCCGGCGGAACGAGTGTGAAAATAAAATAAAATAAAAAAATATTCTTTCTCCCTCCTCCTTAAATTACGTTGGCCCCTCCCCTTTTTTTATTTCGTTTCAGCAGAAATCAAAAAGAAAGTAAAAAAAGGGAAATCGCACCCTCTGATGGCCGCCGCCGCGCCATCGCCTGGCGCGCACACCCCCCTCGCCCTCCCCAGGTGCCGCGACCCCCTCCCCCTTCGATCGTGACCCCACGCACCCCCCCTCGTCCTGATGGTCACCACACTAACTCCCCTCAGCAATCGAAGGACCGACGCACCCCTAACCCCCCCCCGTCAGCCGCCACTAGCCTCGCCACCTCCTCGATTTCCGCCCAGACCTGCCACCACCGGCGAACTCCAGCCCTCCGATCCCTCTTCTCCCCCATCCGCTGTAAGTCCCCTTCTCTTTTTATTATTATTATTTTTGTTTATATATAACTGTTTTTTTATATATTAAAATCGATTTTTAGGGATTATAAAAACTAATTTTATATAGTAATTAAAACTGATGATGAAATGATAAAGATTTGATTTTGAGTTAAATGAAAATTATAATTTTTATGTAAGTAGGATTTTAAAAATACAATCTTTTATATTGTAGAAAGATAAAAATATGATCTTTACTATATAGAAGTAGTAAAAATATGTTTTTTATATTTTTAAAGTATTAAAAATATAATTTTTACATGATAGGAATATTAAAAATATCATCTTTGTATATGTAGCACAATAAAAATCTGTTTTTTTATTTTATATACGTTGAAATAAAGTGATGATTTTTATAATGATGAAATCTATATTTTTGAAAAGGCGAAATCTATATTTTTGAAAAGGCGAAATCTATATTTTTGAAAAGGCGAAATCTTTATATGAAGAATGGTGTGATAAAAATATAATCTTTACTATATGAACATCGATGTGAAAATAGAATTTTTATCTATATAGTAGCGGTGTGAAAATGGAATTTTTATCCATATAGCGAGGTAGTAAAAATAGGATTTTTATATATTGAATAACAAGTAAAAATTCGATTTTTATATATTGAATAACAAAGTAAAAATTCGATTTTTATATATTGAATAGCAAAGTAAAAATTCGATTTTTATATATAGAACAACAAAGTAAAAATTCGATTTTTACATATGTAGTGGCTACAGCAACGAAGATGACAAAAATGCGATAGCAACGAAGGTTTCTATAAAAGAAGAGTCAAGATGATTGGATAGCTATCGGTGAGAATTTCTCACTCTTCAATTTCTTTTCTAGTTATATATATATATATATATACTAGGATGCAGACGGTGCTTAGTAGCACCCGACACAATCGTCCACAGACCATGGACTTGTTTGTTTGATTGCATAAATTAGTTAGATGATTAGATTTGAATTTGATTGTTTGGTCGATTTGATTGATGTGTGAATGGCGTGGGCCTTCACTAGACCGGGGATAAGGCTAGGCCTCGTCCCGTTTCTAGTATCGTGCCGTTATGCCGTCGAATTTTTCTAAAATAAGTTAGAAAAATAGAAAATATCATTTTATTTAAAGAATGAACTGAATAGAAATTCATAAGTTAAAATAAAATGTTTTGTCGTTAAAAATATAATTTTTAACGTGAAGTGAATAAAATAGTCATTTACAAACCCGACGGTGTACACCTATTTGAATGACATTGATTGGGACGATAAATTTTACACATCGCCCAACTGCACAAATAAAATCTGTGTTTGATTGTTTAAAACCCCACATGGGTGTTGGGATGAAATTTGAAGTTCACTCATCCTGATTGATTAAATATGTCGATCGATTGATTGACAGGCTGTTATAAGCGTTAGATATCTATATTTGATGCTTATACAGTGTAGTGCACTTTGGTTGATGGTTGATTATTTTTCAATGCTATTATATGCATGTGTGGTATGGAATCCATATAGTTAACACTATATGGTAATTGATTGGGCCTTATTCCAATTTAGAAAATAAAGATTTTTATAAAATAAAGGTTCATGTGTTGACTGTACTCATCCGTTGAGATTAGTCATGTGTTGAACGAAATATTTTAACAATAAAATTTATATCTTTATTTTTATAAAATAAAGGTTCATGTGTTGACTGTACTCATCCGTTGAGATTAGTCATGTGTTGAATGAAATATTTTAACAATAAAATTTATATCTTTATTTTTATAAAATAAAGGTTCATGTGTTGACTGTACTTATCCGTTGAGATTAGTCATGTGTTGAACGAAATATTTTAACAATAAAATTTATATCTTTATTTTTATAAAATAAAGGTTCATGTGTTGACTGTACTCATCCGTTGAGATTAGTCATGTGTTGAACGAAATATTTTAACAATAAAATTTATATCTTTATTTTTATAAAATAAAGGTTCATGTGTTGACTGTACTCATCCGTTGAGATTAGTCATGTGTTGAACGAAATATTTTAACAATAAAATTTATATCTTTATTTTTATAAAATAAAGGTTCAGGTGTTGACTGTACTCATCCGTTGAGATTAGTCATGTGTTGAACGAAATATTTTAACAAGAATAGTCACACGTGGACAGTACTCATCCGTTGAGATTAGTCGTGTGTTGACAAAAATAAATACTCATTTGTTGAAAATAGAAATATTTGAAATAGAATATTTGAAATTAGAAATATATGAAGCCGTATTGATTAGATGGATGTCATTTTGACGCGAACGATATTTATATCGATTTATTCATTTTGAAATGAATATTGAAAAGTGATTTTGAAATCGAATATTTTGAAATGAAATTTGAATTGAAACGAATAAAAAACCAATTCGAATTGTAACGAATATAAAACGAATTCGAAATGAATCGAATATAAAACAATTTCGAAATGAATCGAATATAAAGCGATTTCGAAATGAATCGAATATAAAACGATTTCGAAATAAATCGAATATAAAACGAATTCGAATTGAACTGAATATATAATGAGTTTGATTGAATAGGAAATGAATTTGATTTAAATTGAATTTGATTTGATTTGAAAAGGAAATGAATTCGAACTGAATAGAAAACGAAATGAATTCGAATTAAATATATAACGAATTTGATTTCAATCGAATATATAACGAATTTGATTTGAATTGAATAGAAAACGAATTTGAATTGAAAAGAAAATGAATTCGAAACGAAATTGAATTAAAAAAAGGAAATGAATTCGAATTGAATTAAAATCGATTTGAATGGAAATCAAATAGGAATGAACTTTAAAACGAATTTATAAAGAAGAATTCAATTTTGCTTTGAATTTGAATTAAAGGTTGAAATTGTTTTTGAAACGAATTCAAAACTATTTATAAATTTCATTTTGAATAGTAATCGACGAAATATACATTATATATATTATATATATACAATAAAATGGCCTGAATAGAACGCGCCGCGCCGTGGCAGTTCGTGAATTTCGACCATTTATTTCAAACGGACATTACGGGAGATCCAACCGTCGGATTCTCCTAAAACCGGAACCGTTGGGTTCGTATCGAAAAGAGCTTTCTAACGAATATTAGAAATTCGAAATCTAACGGTTGGATTTGGAGATACGTCCAAATCAGATTTGAAAAAGGTCGCTATAAGTGCAGTTCGATGGCCGTTGATGGAAATCGACTGTACGGGCCTTGATAAAATTATTAAAAATATCAATAATTTGTGTAAAATCAGAAGAAATGATTTGGGAAAATTAGGGTGAAAAAACTCCATATTTGAAAAGATAAAAATAGATTCTTATCAAAATGAACTAGTTTGAACTAAATTTAAAACTCGATTTGTTTTTAAATAAATAAATTAGATTTAAAAAGGGGTTTTAAGTAATCGGAATTTCTAATACATTTGATTGGATTTGAAATGGGTTTGTCGTGAACTGTGTTTTAAATAACACCTAGTTCTTTAACCCAGTAAAAGGAGTTTTAACGAATCTGCAATTAGATTGAAATGTAAATCTATAATCTAAATTATCAAATTTAGAAATGAGCGAGAATGGAGTATCGCCAGTTTTGCTCCAAAGCGATAGTTAAATCTTTAATTAGATTTGAACGTAAAATGGTAATTAATTTTACCGACAACACTGTGGTGTTAGATATGGAGTATTACCAGTTTTGCTTCATGGGATGAATAGGTTGGGATTGGGAAATAAAATAAATAATTACTTCGGTGTGGTTCGCTAATCTCGACTAGTTTAGAAAACCATAATTTGGTTTGAAATGACATCCAAAGGAAGATTAAAGGATAAATTTTAAAGAATTTATCTTGGATAAAATTAATGGGAACCTTTCCCTAAAAATGTGATTTGTGAATAAAAGAATATTCTGAATTGGAATGAGGCGTATGTTGTGTTTGTGTAGCATTTGTTTTTAATATACGCGGGTTGTTCGGAAAGACCGGGTTTATACCCATTCTGAATAACCGATTCGACGATATGTCGAAGATGAAGACGGTGGTCGAAGACCGGAAGTCTTCACATCGTAGGGATAATTACTGACGATCCTGATTGGGCTGTACACCCAAGAGGATGGAAATAGTTGGTGGTCATCCAGACGTACTTGGGGATGGATGGATATGCGAGGAAAGTGCCTTCGGTTTTGTTCAGACCCAGAACGGACTTGAAAATGGATTGTGTGTCTGACATTGGATTTTATTCTGTGTTGATTGATTTCTGTTAAATAAACATCTGTTTGGCGGCGGAGAATTTATTCTCTTGCTTAACGCCCTTCTCTGAGACGTACGAGCTTAGAGGTTGTATATCGATGGACATCAATCGCACGGCATGAATTGCCTGTGTGGCACACTGAGTTGCATAGATCAAGGCTTCTGTTGAAAAGCAAAGTCTTGTGGTTGACGATCAAAGCACGGCCTTTGTGGCGTAGCTTTGTGTATAACGTGAATTCGCGAGCCTCACACCTCGGTATGAGTTAAAAACGGGATACGGACTGCAGGGAGAGCACGACGTTTCTTTCTAGCTTTGGTGGTGTCAGTGACTTACCAGCCCTGACATTTATATACTTTTCACCTTTGTGGTTGTTGGATGAGGCGCCTCGATTATAGGTCTGTAAGGACCGGGAAACGTGTGTTCAGGAATACTAATCCTCTAACGTAAGTGAGGACCGGCCCTGAAGATCCAGGATTGCCCAGAGTGCGTAGTCCTGAGGCATTTGCTAGAGTGTCTCGAATGCGGAGAGGAGCTTGCCCCTTGCCTCGACTCATGACGGAAATCCAATTTCCAATACGTGTATTGCGGTTTTAATTGTAGAACTAGTATGGCGACATAGTAGCATGGGATGCTATGCCGTCTATGATTTATATTTATGATTGAAATTGTTTTGACACTATACACTTATTATAGTATCAAATGATTTGTTTTAAACGTACCAAGCATGTTTGGCTATTATAAGGGAAAACCCTATCCTCCGGCTTGCGTTGCATTGTGTGATGGAACCTGGGTTTTATAATAGCTTCATTTTTCGAAAAAGCATTGCGTTGTTTATTCTATTCGCTGGTATTCTTGGGAGGAAACCCGTTCCGTGTTATACGGCGTGGTCCCTTGAATTACTTCCTTTTAAAGTAAAGTTTTAATAACTGTTTTAGTTCTCACACCAGTCACATGACTGACCTGGAGTTTATTGTTTTAACCTAAACTCTGGGTGCCCCTATTTTCCGCACGGGCAGCTAGTAGTTTTGGTTTTGCAGATTTATATTTACAGGATCCTGGTTTGCAGCTGGAATGATATCCGGAAAGCTCTGTATCCGTGTATCACCTTCAGTTGTGTTTTATATTATTTTTCCACTGCTATGTAATTTATTGTAATCTCTGATATTTATCGAATGTAATTTATTCATTTATACTCTGTATATTCTTGTATCTGATGGAATTGTTGTAATAGCAATGAAATGTTCTTCCGTCTGTGTTCATTTGTGTGTTGTTCTCAAAGTATCCGCTCTTTCCTTCACGGGGAAGTTACAGGTCCTTACAGTGGTATCAGAGCTTTGGTTTACAGAGCTCGAGAACAAGACACATTAGAACCATATGAAAGAATTCATCAGATATTGGGTTAGTAATATCCAGTTAGAATGACTCGTTAGAGATAGGATTAGTAGTATCCTAGAACGAGTGTGAAGAGTATATTTTTCAAATGAAAACAATTTTGTTTTGGGAATTTAAACCATTTTAAAATGTATTTGACTATTTATTTATTTTGAATATGGACAATCAAGTATATAAAGATTTTGCATATACGCGTCATGAACGTATATTCGAAGTTTTAATATACTGGATAGATATAGAATCATACTCTAGTGGCCCGAAGATGATTCTGATGGTTGAGTACTCATCGTCAGAATTTATCTTCGAGTAATGAAAGTGTGATATTTATATATTTCCATTAGACTGGTGTGAGAACCAAAACTAATATAGTTAGAACACATTGTTGTGAATTGGCATCAAAAACATGATTTTCTGTATATGTATCAAATTTATGAATTTGAAACGTTAATCCACTAATTGATTGATGTTTGTGTTGTTTGTTTATTTATTTCCTAATTTTGAACCATTATGCCTAATTGAACCAAATATTGAACTGTATTGAGAATTGGTCGCATTTGCTTGCATATACATATACTTACATTGAACAGGTCATAGCAAGGAGGCTAGAGCAGAGAATAAAATTTGTTTGCCCGACAAATAGGTACATGTTTACTACATAATTTCCTATTTTGTTTGGGTGATGATGATTTTATGAGCCTATTGGCTAGCCGCTTGGCTTTTTCTTTTTCTTTTTGAGATCAGAAGGCCTGTATGGCAATTTCGGGATTTTCCCGTGGCTCCCGGTGCAGGGGAGGTTATGGCGAAATTTTTCAAAAATTTAGGGTGTTAGCCAAATTTTTGAAGAATTTGAAAATTCTCAGAAACTGAAAAGTTGGAGAATGGAAGCCAGATCGAACGTAGAGTTGATTAATCAAACCACTTTCGACTTTGTTCCTTTTCGGGGACGAAAAGTTTTAAGTGGGAGAGATTGTAATAACCCGCAAATTCTGAACCAGTTTAAAATTTTTATTTTGGCAATTTTAGCGAATTTTGAATATTTAAAATATATTATTTTAAATAAAATCGACGAGAAATTTATTTTGAATATAATTCGAACGTATATATTATATACGTCGTCGTTAGAATATAAATAATTATATATAATTATAAATAGAATTGAAAATGGCGCGGTAGTTCGATAATTCGATTTCAAACTTCAATTGAATGTACCGGGTGCAAAACAAACCGGATTTTAGTGAAACCAAAAACATTAGGATCTAACTGATGATATCTTTCCAACGAATCCGAAAAATCAAGATTTCATAGCGGGAATCAAAAGATATGTCCAGTTGAAAATTCTGAATAGTCGCTATGGAATTCAGGCCCTTAAAAATGGGAATTTTGCAAACGACCTCGGATTTCGACGAAACCACTTTTGTTGGGTCCGTGATGTCAAGTTATTGCTAGATTCCAAATTTCATAATTTTTGATTCAATATGTGAGCGTGGCAAAAGAAAACGCGTTTGACCAGTTTCAGTTGATTTTAATCGACTGGAAATTGGCCATTTTTCAAACGGTCTCAGAATTCGACGAAACTAGTTTTGTTAGGATCGTATCGTCAATACAAAGCTAGATAATATTTTTCTGGAATTTTTCGAGTTCGTATGTGACCCCGGTAAATTGAAATGTGCGTTTAAATTTAAAATATAAAGATTTAAATTTTGATTTAAGTGAAAACCGATTGTAACGACCGAACCAACCTACGATACATATCCCATTGTGTTCGAAATGGGGGTAAAATGCTATGGACGACAGGCGGTGGGCCTCGTTTAGAGGTCGTATGTAAAAGTCAACTTTTTAAAAATAAAAATATTTGAAATAGAATATTTGAAATTAGAAATATATGAAGCCGTATTGATTAGATGGACGTCATTTTGACGCGAACGATATTTATATCGATTTATTCATTTTGAAATGAATATTGAAAAGTGATTTTGAAATCGAATATTTTGAAATGAAATTTGAATTGAAATGAATAGAAAACCAATTCGAATTGTAACGAATATAAAACGAATTCGAAATGAATCGAATATAAAACGATTTGAAATGAATCGAATATAAAGCGATTTCGAAATGAATCGAATATAAAACGATTTCGAAATAAATCGAATATAAAACGAATTCGAATTGAATTGAATATATAATGAGTTTGATTGAATAGGAAATGAATTTGATTTAAATTGAATTTGATTTGATTTGAAAAGGAAATGAATTCGAACTGAATAGAAAACGAAATGAATTCGAATTAAATATATAACGAATTTGATTTCAATCGAATATATAACGAATTTGATTTGAATTGAATAGAAAACGAATTTGAATTGAAAAGAAAACGAATTCGAAACGAAATTGAATTAAAAAAAGGAAATGAATTCGAATCGAATTAAAATCGATTTGAATGGAAATCAAATAGGAATGAACTTTAAAACGAATTTATAAAGAAGAATTCAATTTTGCTTTGAATTTGAAATAAAGGTTGAAATTGTTTTTGAAACGAATTCAAAACTATTTATAAAATTCGTTTTGAATAGTAATCGACGAAATATACATTATATATATAATAAAATGGCCTGAATAGAACGCGCGGCACCGCGGCAGTTCGTGAATTTCGACCATTTATTTCAAACGGACATTACGGGAGATCCGACCGTCGGATTCTCCTAAAACCGGAACCGTTGGGTTCGTATCGAAAAGAGCTTTCTAACGAATATTAGAAATTCAAAATCTAACGGTTGGATTTGGAGATACGTCCAAATCAAATTTGAAAAAGGTCGCTATATGTGCAGTTCGATGGCCGTTGATGGAAATCGACTGTACGGGCCTTGATAAAATTATTAAAAATATCAATAATTTGTGTAAAATCAAAAGAAATGATTTGGGAAAATTGGGGTGAAAAAACTCCAAATTTGAAAAGATAAAAATAGATTCTTATCAAAATGAACTAGTTTGAACTAAATTTAAAACCCGATTTGTTTTTAAATAAATAAATTAGATTTAAAAAGGGGTTTTAAATAATCGGAATTTCTAATACATTTGATTGGATTTGAAATGGGTTTGTCGTGAACTGTGTTTTCAATAACACCTAGTTCTTTAACCCAGTAAAAGGAGTTTTAACGAATCTGCAATTAGATTGAAATGTAAATCTATAATCTAAATTATCAAATTTAGAAATGAGCGAGAATGGAGTATCGCCAGTTTTGCTCCAAAGCAATAGTTAAATCTTTAATTAGATTTGACTGTGAAATGGTAATTAATTTTACCGACAACACTGTGGTGTTAGATATGGAGTATTACCAGTTTTGCTTCATGGGATGAATCGGTTGGGATTGGGAAATAAAATAAATAATTACATCGGTGTGGTTCGCTAATCTCGACTAGTTTAGAAAACCATAATTTGGTTTGAAATGACATCCAAAGGAAGATTAAAGGATAAATTTTAAAGAATTTATCTTGGATAAAATTAATGGGAACCTTTCCCTAAAAATGTGATTTGTGAATAAAAGAATATTCTGAATTGGAATGAGGCATATGTTGTGTTTGTGTAACATTTGTTTTTAATATACGCGGGTTGTTCGGAAAGACCGGGTTTATACCCATTCTGAATAACCGATTCGACGATATGTCGAAGATGAAGACGGTGGTCGAAGACCGGAAGTCTTCACATCGTAGGGATAATTACCGACGATCCTGATTGGGCTGTACACCAAAGAGGATGGAAATAGTTGGTGGTCGTCCAGACGTACTTGGGGATGGATGGATATGCGAGGAAAGTGCCTCCGGTTTCGTTCAGACCCAGAACGGACTTGAAAATGGATTGTGTGTCTGACATTGGATTTTATTCTGTGTTGATTGATTTCTGTTAAATATACATCTGTTTGGCGGCGGAGAATTTATTCTCTTGCTTAACGGGAATGATTGAAATTGTTTTGACACTATACACTTGTTATAGTATCAAATGATTTGTTTTAAACGTACCAAGCATGTTTGGCTATTATAAGGGAAAACCCTATCCTCCGGCTTGCGTTGCATTGTGTGATGGGACCTGGGTCTTATAATAGCTTCATTTTTCGAAAAAGCATTGCGTTGTTTATTCTATGCACTGGTATTCTTGGGAGGAAACCCGTTCCGTGTTATACGGCGTGGTCCCTTGAATTACTTCCATTTAAAGTAAAGTTTTAATAACTGTTTTAGTTCTCACACCAGTCACATGACTGACCTGGAGTTTATTGTTTTAACCTAAACTCTGGGTGCCCCTATTTTCCGCACGGGCAGCTAGTAGTTTTGGTTTTGCAGATTTATATTTACAGGATCCTGGTTTGCAGCTGGAATGATATCCGGAAAGCTCTGTATCCGTGTATCACCTTCAGTTGTGTTTTATATTGTTTTTCCGCTGCTATGTAATTTATTGTAATCTCTGATATTTATCGAATGTAATTTATTCATTTATACTCTGTATATTCTTGTATCTGATGGAATTGTTGTAATAGCAATGAAATGTCCTTCCGTATGCGTTCTGATTTGTCTTGTCCTCACTGTAATTCGTTCTTTCTCATCTCTTCGGAGACCGGGGAAGTTCGGGTCGCTACATTTGGTATCAGAGCTTTGGTTTACAGAGCTCGAGAACAAGACACATTAGAAACATACGAAAGAATTCATCAGATATTGGATTAGTAATATCCAATTAGAATGACTCGTTAGAGATAGGATCAAAAGATATGTCCAGTTGAAAATTCTGAATAGTCGCTATGGAATTCAGGCCCTTAAAAATGGGAATTTTGCAAACGACCTCGGATTTCGACGAAACCACTTTTGTTGGGTCCGTGATGTCAAGTTATTGCTAGATTCCAAATTTCATAATTTTTGATTCAATATGTGAGCGTGGCAAAAGAAAACGCGTTTGACCAGTTTCAGTTGATTTTAATCGACTGGAAATTGGCCATTTTTCAAACGGTCTCAGAATTCGACGAAACTAGTTTTGTTAGGATAGTATCATCAATACAAAGCTAGATAATATTTTTCTGGAATTTTTCGAGTTCGTATGTGACCCCGGTAAATTGAAATGTGCGTTTAAATTTAAAATATAAAGATTTAAATTTTGATTTAAGTGAAAACCGATTGTAACGACCGAACCAACCTACGATACATATCCCATTGTGTTCGATACATATCCCATTGTATCCTAGAACGAGTGTGAAGAGTATATTTTCCAAATGAAAACAATTTTGTTTTGAAAATTTAAATCGTTTTATACGTATTTGATTATTTATTTATTTTGAATATGGACAATCCGATATATAAAGATTTTGCATATACGCGTCATGAACGTATATTCGAAGTTTTAATATACTGGATAGATATAGAATCACATTCTAGTCGCCCGGACATGATTCTGATGATGGCGCGCCATCACCAATATTTATGTTCGTGTTTCGAAGGTGTGATTTCTATATATTTCCATTAGACTGGTGTGAGAACCAAAACTTATATAGTTAGAACACATTGTTGTGAATTGGCATCAAAAACATGATTTTTTGTATATATATCATAATTATGAATTTGAAACGTTAATCCACTAATTGATTGATGTTTGTGTTGTTTGTTTATTTGTTTGATAATTTAGAACCATTTAGCCTAATTGAACCAAATATTGAATATTATTGAAAATTGGTCGCATTCGCTTGCATATACATATACTTACATTGAACAGGTCATAGCAAGGAGGCTAGAGCAGAGAATAAAATTTGTTTGCCCGACAAATAGGTACATGTTTACTACATAATTTACTGTTTTGTTTGAGTGATGATGATTTTATGAGCCTATTGGCTAGCCGCTTGGCCTTTTCTTTTTCTTTTTGAGATCAGAAGGCCTGTATGGCAATTTCGGGATTTTCCCGTCGCTCCCGGTGCAGGGGAGGTTATGGCGAAATTTTTCGAAAATTTAGGGTGTTAGCCAAATTTTTGAAAATTTGAAAATTCTCAGAAACTGAAAAGTTGGAGAATGGAAGCCAGATCGAACGTAGAGTTGATTGATCAAACCACTTTCGATTTTGTTCCTTTTCGAGGACGAAAAGTTTTAAGTGGGGGAGATTGTAATAACCCGGAAATTCTGAGCCAGTTTAAAATTTTTATTTTGGCAATTTTAGCGAATTTTGAACATTTAAAATAGATTATTTTAAATAAAAACGACGAAGAATTTAATTTGAATATAATTCGAACGTATATATTTTATACGTCATCGTTAGAATATAAATAATTATATATAATTATAAATAGAATTGAAAATGGCGCGGTAGTTCGATAATTCGATTTCAAACTTCAATTGAATGTACCGGGTGCAAAACAATCCGGATTTTAGTGAAACCAAAAACAATAGGATCTAATTGATAATATCTTTCCAACGAATCCGAAAAATCAAGATTTCATAGCGGGAATCAAAAGATATGTCCAGTTGAAAATTCTGAATAGTCGCTATGGAATTCAGGCCCTTAAAAATGGAAATTTTGCAAACGACCTCGGATTTCGACGAAACCAGTTTTGTTGGGTCCGTGATGTTAAATTATTGCTAGATTCCAAATTTCATAATTTTTCGAATCAATATGTGAGCGTGGCAAAGGAAAACGCGTTTGGCCAGTTTTAGTTGATTTTAATCGACTGGAAAATGGCCATTTTTCAAACGGTCTCAGAATTTGATGAAATTAGTTTTGTTAGGACCGTATCGTCAATACGAAGCTAGAAAATATTTTTCGAGAATTTTTAGAGTTAGTATGTGACCCCGGTAATTTGAAATGTACGTTTAAAATTCAATATAGTGATTTAAATGTAAATTCAACGGAAACTGATTGTAACAGCCGAATCAGCCTACGATACATATCCCATTGTGTTCGGAATGGGGGTCAAATGCTATGGACGACAGGCGGTGGGCCTCGTTTCGAGGTCGTATGTAAAAGTCAACTTTTTGAAAATAAAATAATTAAATAAATTAAAAATTTAAAACCCCCTTTCTCCTTTCCTTATACTCTGCCCCCTCCCCCGATATTTTCAATTCAGAAAAACGAAAAAAAAAAGGGAAAGACGAATCGCTCCACCAGGGAGGCCGCCGCCCAGCCTCCTGGCGCCGCCGCGCCAAGCGCAGCCCCCCCCAACGGCGCCGACCTCGCGAAGCCACCCTCCACCTGCGGTAGTCGCGACCCCCCCCCATCGAAGAACCGACGCAGCTGTTTCCCCCCTAGCCTCGCGATACCCCTCCGACCGCTCCACCTTCCTCCTCCGCCTCCAACAACCCTAGTCGCACCTCCTCTTCTGCCTACCGCCGCATCAGCCCCCCCCTCTGTAAGTTCACTAATTTTATTTATTTATTTTAAAACTGATTTTTTATTTACTTTAAAACTGTAAAGATATTATTTTTAAACCTGTAAAGATATTATTTTTAAAACTGTAAAGATATTATTTTTAAACCTGTAAAGATATTACTTTTAAAACTATAAAGATATTATTTTTAAAACTGTAAAGATATTATTTTTAAACCTGTAAAGATATTATTTTTAAAACTGTAAAGATATTATTTTTAAAACTGTAAAGTTAGGATTTTTAAAACTGTAAAGTTAGGATTTTTAAAACTGTAAAGTTAGGATTTTTAAAACTGTAAAGCTTGATAAAAATATAGTTTTTATATTTTTAAAGTATTAAAAATATAGTCTTTACTATATAGAAGAATTAAAAATATGATTTTTATATTTTTAAAGTAATAAAAATATAATCTTTACTATATAGATGATGTAAAAATATGATTTTTGTTTATGTAGTGAATTAAAAATATAATTTTTACATGATAGGAATATTAGAAATATCATGTGTTTTAAAAGACGAGATTTTTAAAATAGAAAAGACGAGATTTTTAAAATAGAAAAGACGAGATTTTTAAAATAGTAAAGGCGAAATCTTTATTTTTAGAAAGGCGAAATCTACATTTTTGAAATGGAATTTTTATCTATATGACATCGTAGTAAAAATTCAATTTTTATATATTGAATAGCGTAGTAAAAATTCCATTTTTATATATTGAATAGCATAGTAAAAATTCGATTTTTAAATATATGAAGTGATTATAAAAATATGATTTTTAAATTGAAAGTGAATAAATAAAAATGTGATTTTTATTTTAAAGACATCAGTATATAAAAATGTGATTTTTACATATGTAGTGAAAGCGGACAACGAAAGCGATAAGAGACGAGAACAGTGAAGATTTCCTGCATTAGAAGTGTCGTGGAATTGGGATAGCTTTCGGTGAGAATTTCTCACTCTTCAATTTCTTTTCTAGTTATATATATATACTAGGATGCAGACGGTGCTTAGTAGCACCCGACACAATCGTCCACAGACCATGGACTTGTTTGTTTGATTGCATTAATTAGTTAGATGATTAGATTTGAATTTGATTGTTTGGTGGATTTGATTGATGTGTGAATGGCGTGGGCCTTCACTAGACCGGGGATAAGGCTAGGCCTCGTCCCGTTTCTAGTATCGTGCCGTTATGCCGCCGAATTTTTCTAAAATAAGTTAGAAAAATAGAAAATATCATTTTATTTAAAGAATGAACTGAATAGAAATTCATAAGTTAAAATAAAATGTTTTGTCGTTAGAAATATAATTTTTAACGTGAAGTGAATAAAATAGTCATTTACAAACCCGACGGTTTGTTTATGTACACCTATTTGAATGACATTGATTGGGACGATAAATTTTACACATCGCCCAACTGCACAAATAAAATCTGTGTTTGATTGTTTAAAACCCCACACGGGTGTTGGGATGAAATTTGAAGTTCACTCATCCTGATTGATTAAATATGTCGATCGATTGATTGACAGGCTGTTATAAGCGTTAGATATCTATATTTGATGCTTATACAGTGTAGTGCACTTTGGTTGATGGTTGATTATTTTTCAATGCTATTATATGCATGTGTGGTATGGAATCCATATAGTTAACACTATATGGTAATTGATTGGGCCTTATTCCAATTTAGAAAATGAAGATTTTTATAAAATAAAGGTTCATGTGTTGACTGTACTCATCCGTTGAGATTAGTCATGTGTTGAACGAAATATTTTAACAATAAAATTTATATCTTTATTTTTATAAAATAAAGGTTCATGTGTTGACTGTACTCATCCGTTGAGATTAGTCATGTGTTGAACGAAATATTTTAACAATAAAATTTATATCTTTATTTTTATAAAATAAAGGTTCATGTGTTGACTGTACTCATCCGTTGAGATTAGTCATGTGTTGAACGAAATATTTTAACAATAAAATTTATATCTTTATTTTTGTAAAATAAAGGTTCATGTGTTGACTGTACTCATCCGTTGAGATTAGTCATGTGTTGAACGAAATATTTTAACAATAAAATTTATATCTTTATTTTTATAAAATAAAGGTTCATGTGTTGACTGTACTCATCCGTTGAGATTAGTCATGTGTTGAACGAAATAATTTAACAAGAATAGTCACACGTGGACAGTACTCATCCGTTGAGATTAGTCGTGTGTTGACAAAAATAAATACTCATTTGTTGAAAATAGAAATATTTGAAATAGAATATTTGAAATTAGAAATATATGAAGCCGTATTGATTAGATGGACGTCATTTTGACGCGAACGATATTTATATCGGTTTATTCACTTTGAAATGAATATTGAAAAGTGATTTTGAAATCGAATATTTTGAAATGAAATTTGAATTGAAACGAATAGCAAACCAATTCGAATTGTAACGAATATAAAACAAATTCAAAATGAATCGAATATAAAACGATTTCGAAATGAATCGAATATAAAGCGATTTCGAAATGAATCGAATATAAAACGATTTCGAAATAAATCGAATATAAAACGAATTCGAATTGAATTGAATATATAATGAGTTTGATTGAATAGGAAATGAATTTGATTTAAATTGAATTTGATTTGATTTGAAAAGGAAATGAATTCGAACTGAATAGAAAACGAAATGAATTCGAATTAAATATATAACGAATTTGATTTCAATCGAATATATAACGAATTTGATTTGAATTGAATAGAAAACGAATTTGAATTGAAAAGAAAACGAATTCGAAACGAAATTGAATTAAAAAAGGAATCGAATTAAAATCGATTTGAATGGAAATCAAATAGGAATGAACTTTAAAACGAATTTATAAAGAAGAATTCAATTTTGCTTTGAATTTGAAATAAAGGTTGAAATTGTTTTTGAAACGAATTCAAAACTATTTATAAAATTCGTTTTGAATAGTAATCGACGAAATATACATTATATATATTATATATATAATAAAATGGCCTGAGCAGAACGCGCCGCGCCGCGGCAGTTCGTGAATTTCGACCGTTTATTTCAAACGGACATTACGGGAGATCCGACCGTCGGATTCTCCTAAAACCGGAACCGTTGGGTTCGTATCGAAAAGAGATTTCTAACGAATATTAGAAATTCGAAATCTAACGGTTGGATTTGGAGATACGTCCAAATCAAATTTGAAAAAGGTCGCTATAAGTGCAGTTCGATGGCCGTTGATGGAAATCGACTGTACGGGCCTTGATAAAATTATTAAAAATATCAATAATTTGTGTAAAATCAGAAGAAATGATTTGGGAAAATTGGGGTGAAAAAACTCCATATTTGAAAAGATAAAAATAGATTCTTATCAAAATGAACTAGTTTGAACTAAATTTAAAACCCGATTTGTTTTTAAATAAATAAATTAGATTTAAAAAGGGGTTTTAAATAATCAGAATTTCTAATACATTTGATTGGATTTGAAATGGGTTTGTCGTGAACTGTGTTTTAAATAACACCTAGTTCTTTAACCCAGTAAAAGGAGTTTTAACGAATCTGCAATTAGATTGAAATGTAAATCTATAATCTAAATTATCAAATTTAGAAATGAGCGAGAATGGAGTATCGCCAGTTTTGCTCAAAGCGATAGTTAAATCTTTAATTAGATTTGAACGTGAAATGGTAATTAATTTTACCGACAACACTGTGGTGTTAGATATGGAGTATTACCAGTTTTGCTTCATGGGATGAATAGGTTGGGATTGGGAAATAAAATAAATAATTACTTCGGTGTGGTTCGCTAATCTCGACTAGTTTAGAAAACCATAATTTGGTTTGAAATGACATCCAAAGGAAGATTAAAGGATAAATTTTAAAGAATTTATCTTGGATAAAATTAACGGGAACCTTTCCCTAAAAATGTGATTTGTGAATAAAAGAATATTCTGAATTGGAATGAGGCGTATGTTGTGTTTGTGTAACATTTGTTTTTAATATACGCGGGTTGTTCGGAAAGACCGGGTTTATACCCATTCTGAATAACTGATTCGACGATATGTCAAAGATGAAGACGGTGGTCGAAGACCGGAAGTCTTCACATCGTAGGGATAATTACTGACGATCCTGATTGGGCTGTACACCCAAGAGGATGGAAATAGTTGGTGGTCGTCCAGACGTACTTGGGGATGGATGGATATGCGAGGAAAGTGCCTCCGGTTTCGTTCAGACCCAGAACGGACTTGAAAATGGATTGTGTGTCTGACATTGGATTTTATTCTGTGTTGATTGATTTCTGTTAAATATACATCTGTTTGGCGGCGGAGAATTTATTCTCTTGCTTAACGCCCTTCTCTGAGACGTACGAGCTTAGAGGTTGTATATCGATGGACATCAGTCGCACGACATGAATTGCCTGTGTGGCACACTGAGTTGCATAGATCAAGGCTTCTGTTGAAAAGCAAAGTCTTGTGGTTGATGATCAAAGCACGGCCTTTGTGGCGTAGCTTTGTGTATAACGTGAATTCGCGAGCCTCACACCTCGGTATGAGTTAAAAACGGGATACGGACTGCAGGGAGAGCACGACGTTTCTTTCTAGCTTTGGTGGTGTCAGTGACTTACCAGCCCTGACATTTATATACTTTTCACCTTTGTGGTTGTTGGATGAGGCGCCTCGATTATAGGTCGGTAAGGACCGGGAAACGTGTGTTCAGGAATACTAATCCCCTAACGTAAGTGAGGAACGGCCCTGAAGATCCAGGATTGCCTAGAGTGCGTAGTCCTGAGGCATTTGCTAGAGTGTCTCGAACGCGGAGAGGAGCTTGCCCCTTGCCTCGACTCATGACGGAAATCCAATTTCCAGTACGTGTATTGCGGTTTTAATTGTAGAACTAGTATGGCGACATAGTAGCATGGGATGCTATGCCGTCTATGATTTATATTTATGATTGAAATTGTTTTGACACTATACACTTATTATAGTATCAAATGATTTTTTTTAAACGTACCAAGCATGTTTGGCTATTATAAGGGAAAACCCTATCCTCCGGCTTGCGTTGCATTGTGTGATGGGACCTGG
Organism: Allium sativum; assembly: GCA_030737875.1. Lineage (NCBI taxonomy): Eukaryota > Viridiplantae > Streptophyta > Magnoliopsida > Asparagales > Amaryllidaceae > Allium > Allium sativum. Next base: position 213,891,431 of record CM060916.1, on the reverse strand, counting down.
GTCTTATAATAGCTTCATTTTTCGAAAAAGCATTGCGTTGTTTATTCTATGCACTGGTATTCTTGGGAGGATACCCGTTCCGTATTATACGGCGTGGTCCCTTGAATTACTTCCTTTTAAAGTAAAGTTTTAATAACTGTTTTAGTTCTCACACCAGTCACATGACTGACCTGGAGTTTATTGTTTTAACCTAAACTCTGGGTGCCCCTATTTTCCGCACGGGCAGCTAGTAGTTTTGGTTTTGCAGATTTATATTTACAGGATCCTGGTTTGCAGCTGGAATGATATCCGGAAAGCTCTGTATCCGTGTATCACCTTCAGTTGTGTTTTATATTGTTTTTCCGCTGCTATGTAATTTATTTTAATCTCTGATATTTATCGAATGTAATTTATTCATTTATACTCTGTATATTCTTGTATCTGATGGAATTGTTGTAATAGCAATGAAATGTTCTTCCGTCTGCGTTCTGATTTGTCTTGTCCTCACAGTAATTCGTTCTTTCTCATCTCTTCGGAGACCGGGGAAGTTCGGGTCGCTACTTTCCTCCACCGCCGCACACCCCCCCTGCGCCGCCTTCCCCTTACCTCCTCTACCCCCGCGCCTTCCCCCCCATCCTCCGACGATGCATGAAGACCCCCCCCCCCCCGCTGTAAGTTTTATTTTAGTTTTGTTTTTTTTATTATTTATTTGCTTTATTTTCTTTATTGTTTATTATTTAATTTACATTCATATGATAAACCTGCAAATTCAAGTCATAGGAAAATAAGGTTTTTACTTGAAAGTTTTGATTTTATTTTCAGTTTTATTTTTCATTTGCTTATGATTAGAAAAGATTTGATTTTTACAATTGGAAGGATTATACTTTTATTTATAAAAATATGATTTTTATATTTTTAAAAAGAATTAAAAATATGATTTTTATATTTTTAATGTATTAAAAATATGATCTTTATTATGTAGAAAAGGCGAAAACTTCATATTAGAAAAGGCGAAATCCTTATTTTTATAAAGGCGAAATCCTTATTTTTATAAAGGCGAAATCTATATTTTTGAAATGGAATTTTTACCTATATGGCATCATAATAAAAATTTGATTTTTATATATTGAATAGCGGAGTAAAAATTCGATTTTTATATATTGAATAGCGAAGTAAAAATTCGATTTTTACATATGTAGAGTATACGGGTGTTAGCCTACTTTGTGAACTAGGCAACACAAAGTCAAGAAACCAACCATTGAAGAGTATTTTAAGTTATAAGACTTCGGTTCGGATTGGAAGAAAACACCACAATTCAGATTGATAGCTGCAGTTGTTCGGATCGGGATAGAGCAGCATATTGGTTCGGATCGGATAGAGTTCTCTGTTCGGATCAGTGGTCTCTTAGTGGATAGATTGGCAAAGCATATCCAATCGGATCGGAAGGCAACTAAATCTCGAATGGATCGGAAAGCCATCTGCTTGCCACGACGCTGGAGCGGAGCGGAATAGGTTAGAGAAGGAGAGACGTCCAAGCCACTCCGGTTTGGATCGGGTATTCCGATCCGAACCCCCTACCTGCACGCTTCCGACCCGCACCTATGATCCAGGTTAATCTCCTGTAAAATCGCCTGGAGAACCGGACCGGCTATGACTAATTCCTACCCCTAACGTCCATCTCTTTGATGTGTTGTCAGCTTGATAGTTCATCCGAACCCGGAGAGAGTGCGATGGATAACACGTGGCCCGACCCGGATTGAATCTCAGGCAAATTCACACCTATAAATACCCCGACTGGAGACAAAGAAAAGGATCTTTTTTCAGCACTTAGAGAATTCAATCACCTCCATCATCCGAACTCCATTACTCCCGGAGAATCCAAACCATCTTTCATTTCTTGTTTTAGTTAATTGAGTGAACAAAAGTGAGTTGTGAGTGAATATCACTTTGTATTTGCAACTGAATTATTGAATATAGTGAAAAATAAGTGGACGTAGGCATTTGTTCGCCGAACCACTATAAATCCTGCGTGTTCATTTTTACTTTTATCTCATTTTATCTTGTTTCAAGTCAAGTTGGGTGTTAGAACCACTTTTGGGTCTAACATTTTGGTGCTTTCACTGAGAATCCTCATCTAAATTCTTTATTTTCCGGGATCTCTTTCTACTTTTTGGACCGTTGAGTTCAAAGAAGTGAATCCTTAAGTTTCTCCGTTTTCTTACATTCGTTGAAGTAATTGTCAAAGAGTCATGGCCAAAGGAAAAGGCAAAGAAGCTCAGTCTGTTCGAGGAAATGGAGCCGGCGAAGATCAGCAAAATGCTGTTGTAACAAGGTCTCGGGGGCAGAGTTCAGCAGCAGGAAGGGCCAATGCAGGAAATCCGAGCCGCCAGCAGGGGGAAAGCTCCGATCCGATCCGGGTAGGAGACTCTGAAGCAGTGCACTCCCCCAATCTGAACCGACCCGAGCTGCTCGCTGCGCACCGATCCGACCAGGCACCCCAGCTCCGATCCGACCCGACATCCTACCTCCGATCCGACCCGATCCTTGGTGAAGCTGGAACCTCTACTCGAGTCCCTACGAACGCTCCAATTCCAGCTGCCAGGGTTGGTGATCAGGTCAATCCATCTGCGCCCATCACCCAAGGAGATTTTTCGCGCTTGCTTGACATGCTTGAGAGCACAAGGGAAGCTATGAGAGTTCATGAGCGCACTAATCTCATGATGCAGGAAAATATGAGGCTCATGAGTCGAGAGATTGGTGAACTCCGTCGACAGAGAACTCCGTCACCCGTTCGTCACACACCAGTTGATCAATCTTCATCTTCCGAGGAAGAGAGACCCCGTGAACGAAGGCCACTCGAACGACCTCAGAACGTGGAGCAGATGACATTTGGATCTTTAGGATCTCGTGAGGATATCGCACGAGCATTAGGAAACGATGACCCAACTCGGGGGCAAAGACTCCAGTCCCCTCTTCCCGAGATCGACCGGGAACACAGGGAACGGAATCGAGCAGAGGCAGCTCGAAGAAGAAGGGCATCCCCTGAGCAAGAGCCCAGAAGGAACTCGGATACTAGGGCCAGGGAACCTGAGCAGCCCCTAACTAGTGCTGATGTACAGGCAATGGTTCGCCGAATTATGTCCGAGAGCCGGAATTATACAAATGAAGACTATGGCACTGAGCGAAGCCATACTCCGTTCACCGACGATATCCTCGACTTTCAGTTTCCCCGACGCTTTAACTTGCCACAAATGGACAAATACAACGGAAGGACTGATCCGGGACAGCATTTAATGCGGTACTCATGGCTCATGAATGCCACTGCTGCCCCTGATGAAGTGAAGTGCAAAGCGTTCCCAATCTACTTAGAAGATGTGGCACTGTTCTGGTTTACCCGACTTCCTCCTCGTTCGATTTCAAATTACAAGGAACTAAGCGAGCGTTTCATGAACCAGTTCCGACTACATGCCCGAAAGTCCAAGAGTGTTATTGAATTATCGAGAATCAAACAGGCGCCCGGAGAGTCTTTAAGGGCATATCTTGATCGTTTTAACCAAGCCGTAACTGAGGTCAGTGACCCGCACGAGCCCACTATTCTGATGGCATTGAAGGAAGGAGTCGATCCTGAATCCGAGTTTGGAGACTACCTTTCTGGGAAAACACCCCCCACAAGGGCGATATTCTACGAAAAAGCCGATATTTATCTAAGGCGAGAGGAGGCCAGGGCAAACCGGAAGAGAAAGTCTGAGACAACTTCAAAGGAGAATGTGCAGAGTAATATTGCCGTGAAGCAGTCTGGGGAAAGTTCCGGCAAGGTTGAAGTAAATGTAGGAAACAAGGGTGGAAACAGCAATACTGGAAATGGGGGAAACAACAACAACCGTAATTCGAACGGTAACAGAAGAAACAGAAATAGGGGAAGTGACCCTAACAAAAGGCCCCGATTCCAGAACTACGAGGACTATACACCATTGAATGACACCTTGGAAAATATTTACCTGGATACGTACAATGTATTGCAGTACAAAAGACCGCCACCTCGTGATTCGACCGAGAAAGAAATGGCGACAGGGAAATTTTGCTTGTTTCACGGAACTCATGGGCATTCGACCAATGAATGTCGGCATTTGAGGGATGTAATTGAAAAGCTGCTGCGTGAAGGAAAGTTGGATGAGTACAAGGTTGCCCCGAGGGACAGGGGGCAAGGAGAGCAGGCTCCAAAACAGATCCTACCTGCTCCTAAACCTACCGCGCAGCAGAAAGGTAAAGGGATTGTCATCAACTCCATAGTAGGCGGACCTCACCCGGCAATTCGAAGTTTTAGGTCAATGGACCAATATGTGAATGCTGCCAAGCATCTAGATGTGAATGAAGGTGACGATTTGGAAGATGTCACCCCCATAAAACAACAAAAAACCATGTTCGACGACGTGGTATTTCGCAGCCGAGACAACACGGGGATACAATCTCCCACCAATGATCCGTTGGTTATTACTACCACCATTGGGCCGGCCTTGGTCCATAAGGTATTAGTAGACAACGGAAGTTCCGTTAATATTTTGTTCAAGAAGTCATTTGATCAGATGAAGCTTGAGCCCGAAGATCTGAAACCTTGTGAAGGATGGATTAGAGGCTTTAACGGAGCGACGACAGCTCCCATGGGATATATAGAGTTGCCCGTGACCCTAGGGCAAGGAGAACGTAGAAGAGTGCGAATGCTTCAGTTCGTAGTATTGGACGTAGATTCGCCATATAACGCATTTTTAGGGAGACCTGCCCTCGCTGAATTTAGAGTTTGTATCGCCCCTTGGTGCTTGTTACTAAAGTTCCCAACCGAAGCCGGGACTGGAGTAATGAGAGGGGATCAGGTTTCTGGACGGGCCTGCTATGTGGCCGAACTGAAGATGTTGATGAAAGGAGTTAATGCTGAGAGTAAGGATGCCTCGTCTCCCTCAAAAGGGGACTCGGCATAGCAATTAGAGAAATTGACCCCAAAGGAGTTGCCCAAAGGAACACCTGAAGACCTGGATCCTAGAAAAGACGAGGAACCAGAGGCTAGGAATGCAACTCCTAACGAAGCGACAGTGGAAATTCCCATTGATAAAGCTGATCCGACGAAAGTTTTGAAGATTGGTTCTCAATTGGATCCACGTCGTGCTGAAGAACTGACGGACTTCTTGAAGGCAAACTTAGATGTGTTCGCCTGGACCCATGCTGACATGTGTGGGATATCACCTTCCATTATCAGTCACAAATTGAATGTGAATCCGAAGCATCCGCCTGTGAAGCAAAAGAGACGCATGCTGGGCCCAGAGAGGTCGGCTGCTCTCAAAGAGGAAGTAGAGAAATTGAAGCAAAATGGATTTATTCGAGATTCGACTTATCCCGACTGGATATCGAATCCCGTCTTGGTAAAGAAGCCAAACGGAAAGTGGCGAACTTGTATTGACTTTTCAGATTTAAATAAAGCTTGTCCAAAAGATAGTTTCCCACTTCCCAGGATTGACCAGCTTGTAGACTCGACAGCAGGTCATGAACTTCTTTCTTTCATGGACGCATACTCTGGATACAACCAAATTCCTATGCATGTACCAGACCAAGAGCATACGAGTTTCATTACGAATTTGGGGCTATATTGTTATGTTGTAATGCCATTCGGGTTAAAAAACGCTGGAGCTACTTATCAGCGCTTGGTAAATAGAATGTTTTATGATCAAATAGGAAAAACTATGGAAGTTTATGTGGATGATATGCTTGTCAAATCAAAGCAGTCTTCCAGTCATACGCAAGACTTAGCGGAAATGTTTGGTATCTTGCGAAAATACCGTATGAAACTGAATCCTTTAAAATGTTCATTTGGAGTGGCGTCGGGGAAGTTCCTTGGCTTCATTGTGAGTTCCCGAGGAATTGAAATCAACCCTAGCCAGATAGCAGCGATTAGAAACATCGAAGAACCGAGGAGAATTAAAGACGTCCAAAGTCTGGCAGGGAAAGTAGCGGCGTTGAGCAGATTCATCTCCAAAGCCACAGATAAGTGTGTTCCGTTTTTTGATTTAATAAAAAGGGGAAAGAAGAACTTCCAATGGACTCCTGATTGTGTTGAAGCTTTTCAAAATCTGTTAGAACTGCTAGAGAAACCGCCGATTTTATCAAAGCCTGTAGATCACGAGGAATTATTTGTTTATTTGGCAGTCTCGGCCCACGCTGTCAGCACAGCCCTGGTTCGAGAAGAAGACAAAGTACAAAGGCCGGTGTATTATGTAAGTAAGAAATTGGCAGCGGCAGAGCGCAACTACCCAAAGATTGAGAAGCTTGCTTACAGCCTCCTGATCGCATCCCGAAAACTTCGTCACTACTTCCAAGCCCATCCAATAACCATATACACCGACCAGCCGTTAAGACAGGTGTTGCAGAGACCCGAAGCATCGGGAAGGTTGATCAAATGGAACATAGAACTAAGCCAGTTTGATTTGAATTTTCAACCACGAAAGTCAATCAGGGGGCAAGCTCTAGCAGACTTTATTGCGGAGTTCACCATTCCAGAGGAGGAAATAATCAATGACCGAGTGGTCAAATCCGAGGATAAGCTAGAGATGAATCCGTGGAAATTATATACAGATGGAGCTAAAAATGACCGAAGGTCCGGAGCTGGAATTGTCTTAGTCACTCCCGAGGGACGGTCGTTATATTACGCCCTGCGATTAGAATTTTCGGCAACTAATAATGACTCTGAGTATGAAGCCCTGATTGCCGGGCTGAAACTTGCTAAAGACCTCGGAGTAAAAATGATGGACATATTTTGTGACTCTAAGATTGTTGTTTGTCAAGTACGAGAGGAATTTGCGGCTCGAGGACCTCGACTTATCGCCTACCTCAAGAAAGTGAAAGAGCTATTGAATAGCTTAGAGCGGTACAACATAACACATATTCCCAGAATTGAAAACCAGAAAGCGGATAGACTGGCAAAACTGGCTAGTTCTGACCATCCAGAAGGAACTGAGGTAATTCCAATTGAAACGTTGGAGTCGCCAAGCTTCGAATCAATGGAAATTGAATTCGCTCTTGAAGCGGAACCAGAGAACGAGTCATGGATGACTCCAATTAAGAATTTCCTTAAGAATGGGACACTCCCATCGAAGAAGAGTGAGAAAAGAGCTGTAGTTCGCAAAGCAACCAGATATGTTATACAAGATGGTGTTCTCTATAGACAAGGATTTTCTATGCCCCTGTTACGATGTATCGCACACGACGACATCAAGCGCGTACTAAGAGAAGTACACGAAGGTGAGTGTGGAGATCATACAGGAGGCCAAACTTTAGCAAAGAAGATATTGCGATACGGATACTTCTGGCCTACAATCAATAAAGATGCGGCTGATTATTCATGACGCTGCGATAAGTGCCAGAGATTCGCCAAAATCCCCATGGCACCGTCAACCCAGCTTAAATCGATGGTGAGTCCTTGGCCATTTGCCACATGGGGAATTGATATCATTGGAGTTTTACCGATTGCTAAAGGAGGAGCTAAGTATGCAATAGTAGCCGTGGATTATTTCACAAAGTGGGTGGAAGCTGAGCACTTGACTAAGATCACCACAAGAAAGGTGATAAGTTTTGTGGTCAGAAATATTATATGCCGATTCGGGATCCCAAGGACGATTGTTACTGACAACGGGACCCAATTTGATAGCTCTGAATTCAGAAATTTTTGCCAGAAATATAAGATAGACAAACGATATACTGCGGTTGCCTATCCACAATCGAATGGGCAAGTAGAGGCAGTAAACAAAGTTATAAAATCCATCCTCAAGAAACGGTTGGAGCGTGCAAAGGCAAGATGGGTTGACGAATTGCCCCTAGCATTGTGGGCATATCGAACAACGTTTAAAACGGCTACCGGTCATACCCCTTTCTCTCTCTCCTTTGGCTCAGAAGCAGTAATTCCAGTTGAACTGGAAGTTCCTTCCCACAGGGTGACGTATTATGACCCGATGACGAATCGGGCACTTTTACTTGAGTCTCTTGATGAAGTCGAAGAGAAAAGGGACGAAGCAGACTTGCGTGCAGCAAGACATCGGCGTCAGATGGCACGCTATTATGACAAAAAAGTTCGCCTCAGAACTTTTGAACCAGGAGATTTGGTGCTAAAGAGAGTTTTTCCATCCCTTCCTCACCTCGGCGCAAAATGGGAAGGACCCTTTGTCATCCAACGGAAACTTGAAAAAGGAACCTTCAAGTTAACGACCGTAGATGGCGAAGAAGTTCCTCGAGCATGGAATGCCCAACACTTAATGCGATATTTGGATTAGAAATGCTATATTTTTTGTTATTTTTACTGTGAATTCTGTAACAAGACATGCCTTGCCTTGGGAAAATCTGATGATATGAATAAAGGACTATAAAGTGGATGTAGGCTACGACTTAGCTGAACCACTATAAAAATATTGTGTGTTATTTACTTTTATGCATTTACATTCATTAGTTGTTCTGTTGTGATTATAAAATACAGGATAACTCAGAGCCTAAAGAAGGTTGAAAACAGTTTGGACATAAAAGAAGCACAATGATTATTTGTGCAATAAGACGTAAAAGAATGAGAAAACGACATTCTAACTCTAACTCTCCAGAGAAAGAGAGAGAGTATAAAAGCGTCTCCGACTGAGCGTTGAAAAAGAAATTCTATTCTTAACTCTAACTCTCCAGAGAAAGAGAGAGAGTATAAAAGCGTCTCCGACTGAGCGCTGAAAAAGAGATTCCACTCTGAACTCTAACTTTCCAGAGAGAAAGAGAGTATAAAGGCGTCTCCGACCGAGCGCCGAGAAAGAAATCTTTTCCCGTTGAGAGACCGGGGAATGAATAGATAACTAAGCTCGAACTCTAACTCTCAAGAGAAAGAGAGAGTATAAAAGAAATGCCGGGAAAAACAACAGGTATTGACGACACAGGAAATGCCATCCCGTTAGAGAATTGGGAGCATTCAGATTGCATGGTTAAGCATTGAATAACTTATGGAAATTGACTGGGGACACATATGCATACACATATTCCCCCCCTCCACAACTTTGTTTCATAACTATAGACATGCATTTTTACATAAGTGCAGAACTGCTAACAAATAAACATTGCAAAAAGTGAATTATTTTTATTTACAAATGAATGAATTTGTACAGGGAAATAGCTGAAAAAGAAAATGCGGAAGCTGTTTTTGTAGCAGCACTTATTGGTTCACAAAGATGCTAAAAAGACACAGGGGAACCCACTATTTGGGTTTGGGATGAGCCTTCGATTTCTTGGCAGCTTTTTCCGCATCCTTTGCTTCCTTCTCGGCTTCAGTCAAGATTCGTTTTGGTTTCTTTTTCCCTGAAGAGGTGGTACTGGAGCCAGCAGACTTCTTCCCGGAGGACGGGGCACTGGAATCAAGAGAAGATTTTTTAGCAAGTTCTTCGGTAATAGATCTAGTTGAGAGCTTAACAACTAACCTTGAACCTGCATCCACAACTGCGAGGGGTTTGAGGACCTCAGGGTCTAGTTCTTCGGCCTTTAATTGTAAGCGCTTGTCTTGATCAGCCTTCATGGCAGCTAAGGTAATGTCATCGGCGCTTTTCGATTCCCCAGTTATTGCAACTTCCGGTTCCTCATCATGCCCCCCGTCTCCTCCATCGTCCTTCAAAGCTGCTATCATTTCTTCATCTTGGGGAATGGTGACCTTAGTCTGCTCATTTCCTTCCCCCAAGTCAGTAGAAGCAGCCTTGTCTTCACCTTCTTTGGCGCTGTCAGCGGGCTTTGTCCCAGCAGTAGCTCCTTGAGCTACATCTGTCTTTTCGGACGATTCAACACCTACAGAATGAGAAGCAACAGTTATCAGCTCAGGCGAAAACGATGGGTCTCTCATAGAATGTTCAATCATGTAGCGAAAAGTAGTAATAGCTTTGGCAAATTGAGGAGAAAAGATAGGGATACCTTCTGAAGACTTTTCAGCGGGGGTGACTACTACCTCTGGGGTTATTTCAGCAATGGGAGATAGCAAAGTTGTCCGGGGAATTCCCGGATTTTCGGGATCATACCCTTCTACTTCGGGAGGTGCAGGAGCAGAAGAAGAGGAACCAGCTTCGGGAATGGTCTTCTGTTCAGACTTCCGCCTCTCTTCTTCCATGGCCTCAGCAATTAGGCGGCGCCCTTCAGCTAGGCGCTCCGGTTCATCGTCTCTCAAGTATTTCTCCATCAGCTTATCTTCATCAAGGGAATCGACCTTAAGTTCTTCTTTTTCCCACTCAACAATTTGATTCCATACTTGAACCAGAGTGGATGGATAGTCTTCGATCCAAGAAATGTTTCGACGACGAATAATGTGTGCGAAGAATTCAATCATTAGCTCTCCGAAGCCCTGAATATCAGCCTCCGCTTCTGATAGTTGCTTGCGGGCTTCCTCCGCAGATTTAATAGCACATTCCACATTGCCCTCGGCCAGAGCAGCCCTGTTTTCTGCCTCCAACAACTTCGAAGCCAAGTCGGCATTCTTCTTTTCTAATTCGGCACTCCTTTTTGCTAACTCGGCGTTTTTCCGTTCAAGCTCAGCATAAGCAAGGCGTGTCTTAGCAGCCTCTGATTTGGCCTCGTCAGCTTGCTTCTTCAACTCAGAACGCTCCTGAGTGTGGGATTCAAGCAAGTCATGATAGCGTTTTTGTGTGTCCTCAAACTGTTGTTTGAAATTAGAAGCGTTCTTCTGAGCGACAGCTAGTTGAGCTTGAGTGTCTTCTAAATCTTTTCCTAGGGCTTTTAGAGCCTTGGCATCCTCCTCCGCGGTCTTTTGCATTGAATCGGTATTTGTCATTAGAGTGCGAATGATTCTAGAAAGATTGCGGGAATACTTGAACATCTCGGAATATTGTTTTTCCACCAAATCAATCTTTGCTTTGGCCTCCTCTGCCCAATTAGACGAAACAGGTTCAAGGGCAGGTAGAAAAGTCAGAGTTTCGAAGTAGTGTTCGGGAAATTGCTCTTTCAAATATGCCCGCTTTACTGCAGTTGTTGCATCTGATGGAGGAGGAGCGACGATCGTCAATTCGGTGTCCCTTCCTGAAAAGGATTCTGTAGAACCCTTGTCTGTCCTAGGTCGTTTAGTAGCAGGGACCTTTTGCTTGCTTCGAGACCCGGTTTCCTTTGGAGGAGTTTTCTCTCTACTCCGCTTTTCATGGGAGGAAGTGGAATCCTTAGATGGTGGTCTATCCTCCTCCCTACGACCTTGATAGCTCTTGTATTTTTCTTGTTCCGGTCGAACTGGTGAGCGGGAGCGTGAGGGCCGAGATCGATAGGGATCATAAGGTCTTCTTTCCTCCCTACCACGGTCATCCCGGCGATTATGCTCGACATCCTGAGGAGGATTGGACATGCTGCGACGAAGCTTTTTTATATCATAATAGGATCGAGACATTGTACCTGCATGATAAAATAAACGAAGTTTAGAATCAATGGATTCATGGAGAAAGAAGTGCAATGAATGCTAATGCTGTGGTGTAAAGTGCATCCTAAGTGGTGTGTGTCCCCCCAACCAACCCGAGTCTGAAGCTAGACTGGTGCGGGCAGGCTCTTTGGCCTTAGCGGGAGTAGTTTCTTCAGAAGAAGTGAAGACTAAAGGGTCCTTCCTGAAATCCTCTGAAGTATATATAGTCTCAGGTAAGGGGAGATCCCCCAAACCCTGAAATATGTGCTCATCAGTGCTAGGAACATCCCCTTCGGAAGCGTGAAGTGGCGACTCTTGGGAAGATTTTGACTTGTCTAGAGAAGTAGTTTCCTCGGGGGCAATATACCCTTCACGATGCTTTTTGGCCAGATTAGCCAATTCATCATCTTGCGTAGAAGATGGAGAAGGTGAAGTGTGAAGAGAAGCTGTAGGAATTCCTGAACCTTCTCCTATCTCTGGGACCACCTCCACTGGAGGAATGTACGCGTATGGAACCGTCCCATGTCCAATGCTACGAAAAATAGATAGCAGCCCATGAAAGTGAAGGTATTCATCTTTAAGGACCTCGTCGATAGTCAGGAATTTTTGATCGCCATTAAGAAGACGGTGCATCCGATCGAAGAACACCTGATCTGATATCTGTTTGGGATTGTCGACTGCAAACAAAAAGGAAAACAGGTCAGGGTGATGATTCAAGTGTATAGAGTCCGAGTTCAGAAAATCAACGCTTTACTTGATTTTGTCCATCTCCTGGCGCATCCAGACTGTTGCTTTATATAGAACCACTCTAGTCTGGAATCTCCAGCTTTACTGCTAAATGGTGTAGAGATTATCTTCCTTTTTGGGACCGATTCAAAGTAACAGAAAGATGGAGTTTCTCTAGTCCGATGTTTGAAATTATAAAAGAAATGAACGTCATCGAATGTGAGCTCTAGGCCTAGGATTTCACGATATGCTATGTACAAGGTGTGCAAATAGGCATATGAATTGGGATGCAACTGCATGGGGGCAATCCGCATTTGTCTTAAGAAATCAACGATGAAAGGCGAGAACGGAGGAATGGCGTCAACCATGCACATCAATCGAGTGACCGTCATATATCCTTCTGGAGGGTTATGGGGACGGTCAGAGCGTGAGGGCACTAGGGTGTCCCTTTTCATTATTCCATACTTTAAGCAAATTCGAACAAGTCGGTCGTTGTCGATTGTTGATTCAACGGAGTCCGAAGGTGATTCCAATATGATGGCTGATTCAAATTCATCGGGTGCTCGATTATCACCAATCCCTCCTTCTTCCTCGAAACCTAAAGAAACTTCAGTCTCTGAAGACACCTCGTCGCTTTCCCGATGACCAACTCCGTAATCTGGACCTTCACTGTCCCATTCTGGATCGGATGAAGAAGATATATCCTCAAGAGTGATTTTGCTAGAAGTTTCCGGAGCTTCTTTCCTCTCAGCTAGACGGGAAGAGCGTCTGGGCCTCATTGTCATGAAACTATTGAAGAAGCAATAGCACGGATTAGAGTAAATTATCCCGTGCCCCCCTTTGTGTATGTGTGTGAACTAAAATGTGTGCAGCAAAAGTGGGAAATGCAAAATAAAAGTACAGCAATGTAAGACGAAGCTTTGAAGAGAAAGTGATAGTCAGAGTTGTTCTTAATTCTCGTTTATGTTCACAGGGCACTATCCTAACTGTCCATGAAGTTATTGTTTAGAGTGATTGTTAGTTGAATTAGTTGGGTAGTCTTTGTGTGCCAAGTGTGATATGTTCGGTTCGGTTCGGATATGCATAGGGTGATTGGCTCAATACAGATGCAGATGTAGGGTCGGCTCGGATGCTTCATTAAAGCAAGGTCAGCTCAGGACAAGGGAAATAATGGGATCGGAAGCAGGACTGATCTAATCGGATCGGGTGACCTGATCCGAACCGAACCAGCATCACTTAACCAGTCCATTTACTTCAACCCCTTATCCCATTCTCTCCTCCGACCCGAACCGACATTTTCCTTCCTTCCCGTCTTTCTAAAGTATGCAACCCGAACCGATCCCCTTTCCTTCTCCTTCCTTTTTGCTTCTTCGTATTCTTCCCGAATCAACTCCGATTTGTCATCACGCTCTTCATCTTCTTCCTCTTTCCCCCCTTACTCACAAACGAATCCGTTTTATTACCAAAGCTACCATTGAGGACAAATATTTGCCCTCTCCAGCCTCGAAACGCCTCGAAGCGATGGCGCATCCACCAGTAACGACATGGAGTTCAAGCAAAGCCTGTGGCTAAACCATCCCAATCCAACACGAATTGAAATCAAGAACAGTTACTATGAAGTTATTCGAGATTAAAGAGCTACCTATGTGTTCGATTTGAGAAATCTACAAGGAATGGTTTCAGGATATTGGAGTTTTTGAAGTTTTCAATACTAGGCTTGGAAGCGGCGGCGGAAAAGAAGAAGAAAAGAATGAAGACAGTAGTGGATTTATATAAGGGGTAGTGCTGACTCCTCGTATTCCTTTTCTTTCTCACCCGCTCGGACCGGAGTGAAGGCCCAGTAGCACAACTCTGCCTGAAGGCCCATTGTCCAAGAACCAAATCCACGAAAGCGCTTCGGATCGGAATCCGAACCGGACGAGTTTCACACATTAATTTAGCATCTGATTAGAATTGAGTTCAAAAGAAGGGGAATAAAGGAAGAGCATACCTGCAAGAAGCATTATATGACGAGAAGAGTTCCCAAATTTGCTCAGAAATGAAGAAAATGTGCTCGGGTCGGACGCCGAACCGAATGGAAATCTGTGCATTACTCCTGAATGTTCTGATTCAAGAGCTAGCATTTAAACAACATCAAAGCACGCTTCGTACAACAGAAGCATCCTTTGAGGGGGCAAAATGTTAGCCTACTTTGTGAACTAGGCAACACAAAGTCAAGAAACCAACCATTGAAGAGTATTTTAAGTTATAAGACTTCGGTTCGGATTGGAAGAAAACACCACAATTCAGATTGATAGCTGCAGTTGTTCGGATCGGGATAGAGCAGCATATTGGTTCGGATCGGATAGAGTTCTCTGTTCGGATCAGTGGTCTCTTAGTGGATAGATTGCCAAAGCATATCCAATCGGATCGGAAGGCAACTAAATCTCGAATGGATCGGAAAGCCATCTGCTTGCCACGACGCTGGAGCGGAGCGGAATAGGTTAGAGAAGGAGAGACGTCCAAGCCACTCCGGTTCGGATCGGGTATTCCGATCCGAACCCCCTACCTGCACGCTTCCGACCCGCACCTATGATCCAGGTTAATCTCCTGTAAAATCGCCTGGAGAACCGGACCGGCTATGACTAATTCCTACCCCTAACGTCCATCTCTTTGATGTGTTGTCAGCTTGATAGTTCATCCGAACCCGGAGAGAGTGCGATGGATAACACGTGGCCCGACCCGGATTGAATCTCAGGCAAATTCACACCTATAAATACCCCGACTGGAGACAAAGAAAAGGATCTTTTTTCAGCACTTAGAGAATTCAATCACCTCCATCATCCGAACTCCATTACTCCCGGAGAATCCAAACCATCTTTCATTTCTTGTTTTAGTTAATTGAGTGAACAAAAGTGAGTTGTGAGTGAATATCACTTTGTATTTGCAACTGAATTATTGAATATAGTGAAAAATAAGTGGACGTAGGCATTTGTTCGCCGAACCACTATAAATCCTGCGTGTTCATTTTTACTTTTATCTCAATTTATCTTGTTTCAAGTCAAGTTGGGTGTTAGAACCACTTTTGGGTCTAACAACGGGCAACGAAGATGACAAAAAGACGAGAACGACGAAGACTTCTGCAAATGAAGAGTCAAGATGATTGGATAGCTATTTGTGAGAATTTCTCACTCTAAATTTCTTTTCTAGTTATATATATACTAGGATGCAGACGGTGCTTAGTAGCACCCGACACAATCGTCCACAGACCATGGACTTGTTTGTTTGATTGCAAAAATTAGTTAGATTATTTGATTGAAATTAAATTGTTTGGTGAAATGAAATTGATTTGATTGATGTGTGAATGGCGTGGGCCTTCACTAGACCGGGGATAAGGCTAGGCCTCGTCCCGTTTCTAGTATTGTACCGTTATGCCGCCGAAATTTTCTAAAAATAAGTTAGAAAAATAAAAATATCATTTTTATTGTGTAAATGAACTGAATAGAAATTCATGTGTTGAAATAAAATATTTTATCGTTAAAAATATACTTTTTAACGTGAATGTGAATAAATAAATATTCATTTACAAACCGGACGGTTTGTTTATGTACACCTATTTGAATGACATTGATTGGGACGATAAATTTTACACATCGCCCAACTGCACAAATAAAATCTGTGTTTGATTGTTTCATCCGTTGAGATTAGTCATGTGTTGAACGAAATATTTTAATAACAAAATTTACATCTTTATCAATATAATATAAAGGTTCATGTGTTGACTGTACTCATCCGTTGAGATTAGTCATGTGTTGAACGAAATATTTTAATAATAAAATTTACATCTTTATCAATATAATATAAAGGTTCATGTGTTGACTGTACTCATCCGTTGAGATTAGTCATGTGTTGAACGAAATATTTTAATAATAAAATTTACATCTTTATCAATATAATATAAAGGTTCATGTGTTGACAGTACTCATCCGTTGAGATTAGTCATGTGTTGAACGAAATATTTTGATAATAACAAATATTTTGATAATAGGAAATATTTGAAATAGAATATTTGAAAATAGAAGTATATGAAGCCGTGTTGATTAGATTGACGCCAATTTGACGTGAACAATATTTTTATCGATTTTATTCATTTTGAAATGAATAGAATATAAAGTGATTTTGAAATGAATATAATATAAAGTGATTTCGAAATGAATAGAATATAAAGTGATTTTGAAATGAATAGAATATAAAGTGTACAATGAGCTACTCGTAGATACTTTTAGAACCAAGGTTAATATTGTCAGATTGTATAGTGATACCACTGTAAGGACCCGTAACTTCCCCGTGAAGGAAAGAGCGGATACTTTGAGAACAACACACAAATGAACGCAGACGGAAGAACATTTCATTGCTATTACAACAATTCCATCAGATACAAGAATATACAGAGTATAAATGAATAAATTACATTCGATAAATATCAGAGATTACAATAAATTACATAGCAGCGGAAAAACAATATAAAACACAACTGAAGGTGATACACGGATACAGAGATTTCCGGATATCATTCTAGCTGCAAACCAGGATCCTGTAAATATAAATCTGCAAAACCAAAACTACTAGCTGCCTGTGCGGAAAATAGGGGCACCCAGAGTTTAGGTTAAAACAATAAACTCCAGGTCAGTCATGTGACTGGTGTGAGAACTAAAACAGTTATTAAAACTTTACTTTAAAAGGAAGTAATTCAAGGGACCACGCCGTATAACACGGAACGAGTTTCCTCCCAAGAATACCAGTGCATAGAATAAACAACGCAATGCTTTTTCGAAAAATGAAGCTATTATAAGACCCAGGTCCCATCACACAATGCAACGCAAGCCGGAGGATAGGGTTTTCCCTTATAATAGCCAAACATGCTTGGTACGTTTAAAACAAATCATTTGATACTATAATAAGTGTATAGTGTCAAAACAATTTCAATCATAAATAAAAATCATAGACGGCATAGCATCCCATGCTACTATGTTGCCATACTAGTTCTACAATTAAAACCGCAATACACGTATTGGAAATTGGATTTCCGTCATGAGTCGAGGCAAGGGGCAAGCTCCTCTCCGCGTTCGAGACACTCTAGCAAATGCCTCAGGACTACGCACTCTGGGCAATCCTGGATCTTCAGGGCCGGTCCTCACTTACGTTAGAGGATTAGTATTCCTGAACACACGTTTCCCGGTCCTTACAGACCTATAATCGAGGCGCCTCATCCAACAACCACAAAGGTGAAAAGTATATAAATGCCAGGGCTGGTAAGTCACTGACACCACCAAAGCTAGAAAGAAACGTCGTGCTCTTCCTGCAGTCCGTATCCCGTTTTTAACTCATACCGAGGTGTGAGGCTCGCGAATTCACGTTATACACAAAGCTACGCCACAAAGGCCGTGCTTTGATCATCAACCACAAGACTTTGCTTTTCAACAGAAGCCTTGATCTATGCAACTCAGTGTGCCACACAGGCAATTCATGCCGTGCGACTGATGTCCATCGATATACAACCTCTAAGCTCGTACGTCTCAGAGAAGGGCGTTAAGCAAGAGAATAAATTCTCCTCCGCCAAACAAATGTATATTTAACAGAAATCAATCAACACAGAATAAAATCCAATTTCAGACACACAATCCATTTTCAAGTCCGTTCTGGGTCTGAACGAAACCGGAGGCACTTTCCTCGCATATCTATCCATCCCCAAGTACGTCTGGACGACCACCAACTATTTCCATCCTCTTGGGTGTACAGCCCAATCAGGATCGTCAGTAATCATCCAAACGATGTGAAGACTTCCGGTCTTCGACCACCGTCTTCATCTTTGACTTATCGTCGAATCGGTTATTCAGAATGGGTATAAACCCGGCCTTTCCGAACAACCCGCGTATATTAAAAACAAATGTTAAACAAACACAACATACGCCTCATTCCAATTCATATTCTCAGGGAAAGGTTCCCATTAATTTTATCAAAGATAGATTCTTTAAATTTATTCTTTAATCTTCCTTTGGATGTCATTTCAAACCAGATTATGGTTTTCTAAACTAGTCGAGATTAGCGAACCACACCGAAGTAATTATTTATTTTATTTCCCAATCCCAACCTATTCATCCCATGAAGCAAAACTGGTAGTACTCCATATCTAACACCACGGTGTTATCGGTAAAATTAATTACCATTTCACGTTCAAATCTAATTAAAGATTTAACTATCGCTTTGGAGCAAAACTGGCGATACTCCATTCTCGCTCATTTCTAAATTTGATAATTTAAATTATCAATTCACATTTCAATTTAATTGAAGATTCATTAAAACTCCTTTTACTGGGTTAAAGAACTGATGTTATTTAAAACACAGTTCACGACAAACCCAAATCACATTCTATTTATTATCGGGTTAAAGAACTAGTGTTATTTAAAATACCGTTCACGATAAACCCATTTCAAATCCAATCAAATATATTAGAAATTCCGATTATTTAAAACCCCTTTTTAAATCTAATTTATTTATTTAAAAATAATTGGGTTTTAAATTTAGTTCAAAACTAGTTCATTTCGATAAAAATCCATTTTTATCTTTTCAAATATGGAGTTTTTCATCCCAAAGGCCCGTACAGTCGATTTCCATCAACGGTCATCGAACTGCACTTACAGCGACCTTTTTCAAATTTGATTTGGACGTATCTCCAAATCCAACCGTTAGATTTCAAATTTCTAATATTCGTTAGAAAGCTCTTTTCGATACGAACCCAACGGTTCCGGTTTTAGGAGAATCCGACGGTCGGATCTCCCGTAATGTCCGTTTGAAATAAATTGTCGAAATTCACGAACTGCCGCGGCGCGTTCTGTTCAGGCCATTATATTATATATATAATATATATAATATATATTTCGTCGATTACTATTTAAAACGAATTTTATAAATAGTTTTGAATTCGTTTCAAAACAATTTCAACCTTTATTTCAAATTCAAATCAAAATTGAATTTTCTATCCTAAATCCTTTTTACTTTCATTTCTATTGATTTCAATTCAAATCGATTTTAATTCGATTCGAATTCATTTCGTTTTCTATTCAATTCAAATCAAATTGGTTTTCTAATCAATTCATATCAAATTGGTTTTCTAATCAATTCAAATCAAATTTGTTTTCTAACCAATTCAAATCAAATTGTTTTTCTATTCAATTCAAATCAAATTGGTTTTCTAATCAATTCAAATCAAATTTGTTTTCTATTCAATTCAAATCAAATTGGTTTTCTAATCAATTCAAATCAAATTGGTTTTCTATTCAATTCAAATCAAATTGGTTTTCTAATCAATTCATTTCGAAATCACTTTATATTCTATTCATTTCAAAATCACTTTATATTCTATTCATTTCAAAATCACTTTATATTCTATTGATTTCGAAATCACTTTATATTCTATTGATTTCAAAATCACTTTATATTCTATTCATTTCGAAATCACTTTATATTCTATTCATTTCAAAATGAATAAAATCGATATAAATATTGTTCACGTCAAAATGGCGTCAATCTAATCAACACGGCTTCATATACTTCTATTTTCAAATATTATATTTCAAATATTTCCTATTATCAAAATATTTGTTATTATCAAAATATTTCGTTCAACACATGACTAATCTCAACGGATGAGTACTGTCAACACATGAACCTTTATATTATATTGATAAAGATGTAAATTTTATTATTAAAATATTTCGTTCAACACATGACTAATCTCAACGGATGAGTACAGTCAACACATGAACCTTTATATTATAATATTCTTTATTTTCTAAATTGGAATGAGGCCCAATCAATCACCATATAATGTTAATTATGTGGATTTTCATACATCGCACGTATATAATAGCATTGAAAAATAATCAACCATCAACCAAAGTGCACTACACTGTATAAGCATCAAATATAGATATCTAACGCTTATAACAGCCTGTCAATCAATCGATCGACATATTTAATCAATCAGGATGAGTGAACTTCAAATTTCATCCCAACACCCGTGTGGGGTTTCAAACAATCAAACACAGATTTTATTTGTGCAGTTGGGCGATGTGTAAAATTTATCGTCCCAATCAATGTCATTCAAATAGGTGTACATAAACAAACCGTCCGGTTTGTAAATGAATATTTATTTATTCACATTCACGTTAAAAAGTATATTTTTAACGATAAAATATTTTATTTCAACACATGAATTTCTATTCAGTTCATTTACACAATAAAAATGATATTTTTATTTTTCTAACTTATTTTTAGAAAATTTCGGCGGCATAACGGCACAATACTAGAAACGGGACGAGGCCTAGCCTTATCCCCGGTCTAGTGAAGGCCCACGCCATTCACACATCAATCAAATCAATTTCATTTCACCAAACAATTTAATTTCAATCAAATAATCTAACTAATTTTTGCAATCAAACAAACAAGTCCATGGTCTGTGGACGATTGTGTCGGGTGCTACTAAGCACCGTCTGCATCCTAGTATATATATATATATATATATATAACTAGAAAAGAAATTTAGAGTGAGAAATTCTCACAAATAGCTATCCAATCATCTTGACTCTTCATTTGCAGAAGTCTTCGTCGTTCTCGTCTTTTTGTCATCTTCGTTGCCCGTATTCTCTACATATGTAAAAATCGAATTTTTACTTCGCTATTCAATATATAAAAA
This sequence comes from Allium sativum, assembly GCA_030737875.1. Lineage (NCBI taxonomy): Eukaryota > Viridiplantae > Streptophyta > Magnoliopsida > Asparagales > Amaryllidaceae > Allium > Allium sativum. The sequence continues at coordinate 213,870,552 of CM060916.1, read as the reverse complement.
TCAAATTTTTACTCCGCTATTCAATATATAAAAATCAAAATTTTATTATGATGCCATATAGGTAAAAATTCCATTTCAAAAATATAGATTTCGCCTTTATAAAAATAAGGATTTCGCCTTTATAAAAATAAGGATTTCGCCTTTTCTAATATGAAGTTTTCGCCTTTTCTACATAATAAAGATCATATTTTTAATACTTTAAAAATATAAAAATCATATTTTTAATTCTTTTTAAAAATATAAAAATCATATTTTTATAAATAAAAGTATAATCCTTTCAATTGTAAAAATCAAATCTTTTCTAATCATAAGCAAATGAAAAATAAAACTGAAAAGAAAATCAAAACTTTCAAGTAAAAACCTTATTTTCCTATGACTTGAATTTGCAGGTTTATCATATGAATGTAAATTAAATAATAAACAATAAAGAAAATAAAGCAAATAAATAATAAAAAAAACAAAACTAAAATTAAACTTACAGCGGGGGGGGGGGGGGGGGGGGTCTTCCTGCATCGTCGGAGGATGGGGGGGGGAAGGCGCGGGGGTAGAGGAGGTAAGGGGAAGGCGGCGCATGGGGGTGTGCGGCGGTGGAGGAAAGGGGGTGAGGCTCTCGCTGCTGCGGCGCATCTCATCGGGGGGGGGGGGGGAGGGGCTCTCGATCCGACGAGGGGGGGGGGGCAGGGCTTCGGAGGTGGTGCCCTCACTCGAGGCGGCGACGACGATCATCGGGGGGGGGGGTCTTCGGGGGTGAGAGCGATGGATCGAGGGGGGGGGGGGCGGCGACCGTCAGGGCGCGGCTGCGCCTTCTCCCCTTTTTTTTCTTTTTTTTCTTCTGTGAATTCGATTTTGAAAATAGAGAGGGGGGGGGGGGCAGCGTATAAAAGGGAAGAGGTTTTTTTTTATTTTTTTATCATTTAATTTGCAAAAAGTTGACTTTTACATATGCCCTCTAAACGAGGTCCACCGCCTGTCGTCCTTAGCGTATTACCCCCATTCCGAACACAATGGGATATGTATCGTAGGCTGATTCGGCTGTTACAATCAGTTTCTGTTAAATTTACATTTAAATCACTATATTGAATTTTAAACGTACATTTCAAATTACCGGGGTCACATACTAACTAGAAAAATTCCCGAAAAATATTTTCTAGCTTCGTATTGACGATACGGTCCTAACAAAACTAGTTTCGTCGAATTCTGAGACCGTTTGAAAAATGGCCATTTTCCAGTCGAATAAAATCAACTGAAACTGGTCAAACGCGTTTTCCTTTGCCACGCTCACATATTGATTCAGAAAATTATGAAATTTGAAACCTAGCAATAATTTGACACTGCGGATCCAACAAAAGTGGTTTCGTCGAAATCCGAGGTCGTTTGCAAAATTTCCATTTTTAAGGGCCTGAATTCCATAGCGACTATTCAGAATTTTCAACTGGACATATCTTTTGATTCCCGTTATGAAATTTTAAACTGGCTCAGAATTTTGTCGATTTTATTTAAAATAATTTATTTTAAATATTCAAAATTCGCTAAAATTGCCAAAATAAAAATTTTAAACTAGCTCAGAATTTACGGGTTATTACAATCTCCCCCACTTAAAACTTTTCGTCCCCGAAAAGGAACAAAGTCGAAAGTGGATTAATCAACTCTACGTTCGATCTGGCTTCCATTCTCCAACTGTTCAGTTTCTGAGAATTTTCAAATTTTCAAAAATTTGGCTAACACCCTAAATTTTCGAAAAATTTCGCCATAACCTCCCCTGCACTGGAAGCCACGGGAAAATCTCGAAATTGCCATATAGGCCTTCTGATCTCAAAAAGAAAAAGAAAAAGCCAAGCGGCTAGCCAATAGGCTCATAAAATCATCATCACCCAAACAAAATAGTAAATTATGTAGTAAACATGTACCTATTTGTCGGGCAAACAAATTTTATTCTTCGGCTCTAGCCTCCTTGCTATGACCTGTTCAATGTAAGTATATGTATATGCAAGCAAATGCGACCAATTCTCAATATAATCCAATATTTGGTTCAATTAGGCATAATGGTTCAAAATTAGCAAACAAATAAACAAACAACACAAACATCAATCAATTAGTGGATTAACGTTTCAAATTCATAATTTTGATATATATACAAAAATCCTGTTTTTGATGCCAAATCACAACAAATAAATCTATCTATATAAGTTTTGGTTCTCACACCAGCCTAATGGAAATATATAGATGTCACACCTTCGTCACACGAATATAAATTCTGACGACGAGAACTCAACCATCAGAATCATCTTCGGGCCACTAGAGTATAATTCTATATCTATCTAGTATATTAAAACTTCGAATATACGTTCATGACGCGTATACGCGAAATCTATATATACTCGATTGTCCATATTCAAAATAAATAAATAATCAAATATGTTTAAAATGATTCAAATTTTCAAAACAAAATCATTTTCAATTGAAAAATATACTCTTCACACTCGTTCTAGGATACTACTGATCCTATCTCTAACGAGTCATTCTAATTGGACATTACTAATCCAATATCTGATGAATTCTTTCGTATGGTTCTAATGTGCCTTGTTCTCGAGCTCTGTAAACCAAAGCTCTGATACCACTGTAAGGACCCGTAACTTTCCCGTGAAGGAAAGAGCGGATACTTTGAGAACAACACACAAATGAACGCAGACGGAAGAACATTTCATTGCTATTACAACAATTCCATCAGATACAAGAATATACAGAGTATAAATGAATAAATTACATTCGATAAATATCAGAGATTACAATAAATTACATAGCAGCGGAAAAACAATATAAAACACAACTGAAGGTGATACACGGATACAGAGCTTTCCGGATATCATTCCAGCTACAAACCAGGATCCTGTAAATATAAATCTGCAAAACCAAAACTACTAGCTGCCCGTGCGGAAAATAGGGGCACCCAGAGTTTAGGTTAAAACAATAAACTCCAGGTCAGTCATGTGACTGGTGTGAGAACTAAAACAGTTATTAAAACTTTACTTTAAAAGGAAGTAATTCAAGGGACCACGCCGTATAACACGGAACGGGTTTCCTCCCAAGAATACCAGTGCATAGAATAAACAACGCAATGCTTTTTCGAAAAATGAAGCTATTATAAGACCCAGGTCCCATCACACAATGCAACGCAAGCCGGAGGATAGGGTTTTCCCTTATAATAGCCAAACATGCTTGGTACGTTTAAAACAAATCATTTGATACTATAATAAGTGTATAGTGTCAAAACAATTTCAATCATAAATATAAATCATAGACGGCATAGCATCCCATGCTACTATGTTGCCATACTAGTTCTACAATTAAAACTGCAATACACGTATTGGAAATTGGATTTCCGTCATGAGTCGAGGCAAGGGGCAAGCTCCTCTCCGCGTTCGAGACACTCTAGCAAATGCCTCAGGACTTCGCACTCTGGGCAATCCTGGATCTTCAGGGCCGGTCCTCACTTACGTTAGAGGATTAGTATTCCTGAACACACGTTTCCCGGTCCTTACAGACCTATAATCGAGGCGCCTCATCCAACAACCACAAAGGTGAAAAGTATATAAATGTCAGGGCTGGTAAGTCACTGACACCACCAAAGCTAGAAAGAAACGTCGTGCTCTCCCTGCAGTCCGTATCCCGTTTTTAACTCATACCGAGGTGTGAGGCTCGCGAATTCACGTTATACACAAAGCTACGCCACAAAGGCCGTTCTTTGATCATCAACCACAAGACTTTGCTTTTCAACAGAAGCCTTGATCTATGCAACTCAGTGTGCCACACAGGCAATTCATGCCGTGCGACTGATGTCCATCGATATACAATCTCTAAGCTCGTACGTCTCAGAGAAGGGCGTTAAGCAAGAGAATAAATTCTCCGCCGCCAAACAGATGTATATTTAACAGAAATCAATCAACACAGAATAAAATCCAATGTCAGACACACAATCCATTTTCAAGTCCGTTCTGGGTCTGAACGAAACCGGAGGCACTTTCCTCGCATATCCATCCATCCCCAAGTACGTCTGGACGACCACCAACTATTTCCATCCTCTTGGGTGTACAGCCCAATCAGGATCGTCAGTAATCATCCAAACGATGTGAAGACTTCCGGTCTTCGACCACCGTCTTCATCTTTGACTTATCGTCGAATCGGTTATTCAGAATGGGTATAAACCCGGCCTTTCCGAACAACCCGCGTATATTAAAAACAAATGTTAAACAAACACAACATACGCCTCATTCCAATTCATATTCTCAGGGAAAGGTTCCCATTAATTTTATCAAAGATAGATTCTTTAAATTTATTCTTTAATCTTCCTTTGGATGTCATTTCAAACCAGATTATGGTTTTCTAAACTAGTCGAGATTAGCGAACCACACCGAAGTAATTATTTATTTTATTTCCCAATCCCAACCTATTCATCCCATGAAGCAAAACTGGTAGTACTCCATATCTAACACCATGGTGTTATCGGTAAAATTAATTACCATTTCACGTTCAAATCTAATTAAAGATTTAACTATCGCTTTGGAGCAAAACTGGCGATACTCCATTCTCGCTCATTTCTAAATTTGATAATTTAAATTATCAATTCACATTTCAATTTAATTGAAGATTCATTAAAACTCCTTTTACTGGGTTAAAGAACTGATGTTATTTAAAACACAGTTCACGACAAACCCAAATCACATTCTATTTATTATCGGGTTAAAGAACTAGTGTTATTTAAAACACCGTTCACGGTAAACCCATTTCAAATCCAATCAAATATATTAGAAATTCCGATTATTTAAAACCCCTTTTTAAATCTAATTTATTTATTTAAAAATAATTGGGTTTTAAATTTAGTTCAAAACTAGTTCATTTCGATAAAAATCCATTTTTATCTTTTCAAATATGGAGTTTTTCATCCCAATTTTTCCCAAATCATTTCTTATGATTTTACACAAATTATTGATATTTTTAATAATTTTATCAAGGCCCGTACAGTCGATTTCCATCAACGGTCATCGAACTGCACTTACAGCGACCTTTTTCAAATTTGATTTGGACGTATCTCCAAATCCAACCGTTAGATTTCAAATTTCTAATATTCGTTAGAAAGCTCTTTTCGATACGAACCCAACGGTTCCGGTTTTAGGAGAATCCGACGGTCGGATCTCCCGTAATGTCCGTTTGAAATAAATGGTCGAAATTCACGAACTGCCGCGGCGCGACGCGTTCTATTCAGGCCATTATATTATATATATAATATATATTTCGTCGATTACTATTTAAAACGAATTTTATAAATAGTTTTGAATTCGTTTCAAAACAATTTCAACCTTTATTTCAAATTCAAATCAAAATTGAATTTTCTATCCTAAATCCTTTTTACTTTCATTTCTATTTGATTTCAATTCAAATCGATTTTAATTCGATTCGAATTCATTTCATTTTCTATTCAATTCAAATCAAATTGGTTTTCTAATCAATTCATATCAAATTGGTTTTCTAATCAATTCAAATCAAATTTGTTTTTTAATCAATTCAAATCAAATTGGTTTTCTATTCAATTCAAATCAAATTGGTTTTCTAATCAATTCAAATCAAATTTGTTTTCTATTCAATTCAAATCAAATTGGTTTTCTAATCAATTCAAATCAAATTTGTTTTCTATTCAATTCAAATTGGTTTTCTAATCAATTCAAATCAAATTGGTTTTCTATTCAATTCAAATCAAATTGGTTTTCTAATCAATTCATTTTGAAATACTTTATATTCTATTCATTTCAAAATGAATAAAATCGATATAAATATTGTTCACGTCAAAATGGCGTCAATCTAATCAACACGGCTTCATATACTTCTATTTTCAAATATTCTATTTCAAATATTTCCTATTATCAAAATATTTGTTATTATCAAAATATTTCGTTCAACACATGACTAATCTCAACGGATGAGTACTGTCAACACATGAACCTTTATATTATATTGATAAAGATGTAAATTTTATTATTAAAATATTTCGTTCAACTCATGACTAATCTCAACGGATGAGTACAGTCAACACATGAACCTTTATATTATAATATTCTTTATTTTATAAATTGGAATGAGGCTCAATCAATCACCATATAATGTTAATTATATGGATTTTCATACATCACACGTATATAATAGCATTGAAAAATAATCAACCATCAACCAAAGTGCACTACACTGTATAAGCATCAAATATAGATATCTAACGCTTATAACAGCCTATCAATCAATCGATCGACATATTTAATCAATCAGGATGAGTGAACTTCAAATTTCATCCCAACACCCGTGTGGGGTTTCAAACAATCAAACACAGATTTTATTTGTGCAGTTGGGCGATGTGTAAAATTTATCGTCCCAATCAATGTCATTCAAATAGGTGTACATAAACAAACCGTCCGGTTTGTAAATGAATATTTATTTATTCACATTCACGTTAAAAAGTATATTTTTAACGATAAAATATTTTATTTCAACACATGAATTTCTATTCAGTTCATTTACACAATAAAAATGATATTTTTATTTTTCTAACTTATTTTTAGAAAATTTCGGCGGCATAACGGCACAATACTAGAAACGGGACGAGGCCTAGCCTTATCCCCGGTCTAGTGAAGGCCCACGCCATTCACACATCAATCAAATCAATTTCATTTCACCAAACAATTTAATTTCAATCAAATAATCTAACTAATTTTTGCAATCAAACAAACAAGTCCATGGTCTGTGGACGATTGTGTCGGGTGCTACTAAGCACCGTCTGCATCCTAGTATATATATATAACTAGAAAAGAAATTTAGAGTGAGAAATTCTCATAAATAGCTATCCAATCATCTTGACTCTTCATTTGCAGAAGTCTTCGTCGTTCTCGTCTTTTTGTCATCTTCGTTGCCCGTATTCTCTACATATGTAAAAATCGAATTTTTACTTCGCTATTCAATATATAAAAATCGAATTTTTACTCCGCTATTCAATATATAAAAATCAAATTTTTATTATGATGCCATATAGGTAAAAATTCCATTTCAAAAATATAGATTTCGCCTTTATAAAAATAAGGATTTCGCCTTTATAAAAATAAGGATTTCGCCTTTTCTAATATGAAGTTTTCGCCTTTTCTACATAATAAAGATCATATTTTTAATACTTTAAAAATATAAAAATCATATTTTTAATTCTTTTTAAAAATATAAAAATCATATTTTTATAAATAAAAGTATAATCCTTTCAATTGTAAAAATCAAATCTTTTCTAATCATAAGCAAATGAAAAATAAAACTGAAAAGAAAATCAAAACTTTCAAGTAAAAACCTTATTTTCCTATGACTTGAATTTGCAGGTTTATCATATGAATGTAAATTAAATAATAAACAATAAAGAAAACAAAGCAAATAAATAATAAAAAAACAAAACTAAAATTAAACTTACAGCGGGGGAGGGGGGGGGGGTCTTCCTGCATCGTCGGAGGATGGGGGGGGGAAGGCGCGGGGGTAGAGGAGGTAAGGGGAAGGCGGCGCAGGGGGGGTGTGCGGCGGTGGAGGAAAGGGGGGGCTCTTGCTGCTGCGGCGCAGCTCATCGGGGGGGGGGGGGGGGGGGGCTCTCGATCTGACGAGGGGGGGGGGCAGGGCTTCGGAGGTGGTGCCCTCACTCGAGGCGGCGACGGCGATCATGGGGGGGGGGGTCTTCGGGGATGAGAGCGGTGGATCGAGGGGGGGCGGTTGCGCCTTCTCCCTTTTTTTTCTTTTTTTTTCTTCTGTGAATTCGATTTTGAAAATAGAGAGGGGGGGCAGCGTATAAAAGGGAAGAGGTTTTTATTTTATTTTTTTATCATTTAATTTGCAAAAAGTTGACTTTTACATATGCCCTCTAAACGAGGTCCACCGCCTGTCGTCCTTAGCGTATTACCCCCATTCCGAATACAATGGGATATGTATCGTAGGATGATTCGGCTGTTACAATCAGTTTCTGTTAAATTTACATTTAAATCACTATATTGAATTTTAAACGTACATTTCAAATTACCGGGGTCACATACTAACTAGAAAAATTCCCAAAAAATATTTTCTAGCTTCGTATTGACGATACAGTCCTAACAAAACTAGTTTCGTCGAATTCTGAGACCGTTTGAAAAATGGCCATTTTCCAGTCGATTAAAATCAACTGAAACTGGTCAAACGCATTTTCCTTTGCCACGCTCACATATTGATTCAGAAAATTATGAAATTTGAAACCTAGTAATAATTTGACACTGCGGATCCAACAAAAGTGGTTTCGTTGAAATCCGAGGTCGTTTGCAAAATTTCCATTTTTAAGGGCCTGAATTCCATAGCGACTATTCAGAATTTTCAACTGGACATATCTTTTGATTCCCGTTATGAAATCTTGATTTTTCGGATTCGTTGGAAAGATATTATAAATTAGATTCTATTGTTTTTGGTTTCGCTAAAATCCGGATTGTTTTGCACCCGGTACATTCAATTGAAGTTTGAAATCGAATTATCGAACTACCGCGCCATTTTCAATTCTATTTATAATTATATATAAATATTATATTCTAACGACGACGTATAATATATACGTTCGAATTATATTCAAAAATAAATTTTTCATCGATTTTATTTAAAATGATTTATTTTAAATATTCAAAATTCGCTAAAATTGCCAAAATAAAAATTTCAAACTGGCTCAGAATTTACGGGTTATTACAATAAAGTGTGCATACCAGGCATTGAACTATGGTTGCAAGTATGCAGGTCAACAACACTAACCACCATACAATCTTTTATATTCTATTTTTGTTTATATATTAGAACACTACTGATTATATTTTTAACCGATTCTGGCGCTGTTTTTCTTCAGATTAGAATTAAACATTCCGGACAATCCAACCGTTGGATTTTTACAAGGTTGGTGCCGTTGGAAAGATGTTTCCAAGGCGAACTCAGCGGTTGCGGTTTCGGGAAAATCCGATGGTCGGATTTCTCGCACTAATCGTTTCAAATTACGATTCCGAAACACGAACTGCACGGCCTCTATTCCTTTTAATTTTATTTATATTTATATATATAAATATAGTTCATCCTATAATTTCAACTATAGCTCATTCTATATTTTCAACTTCGTTTTCACTTCAAATTTTTCACTAACGCCTTAATATTTCGAAAAATTTCGCCATAACCTCCTTTGTACGGGGAGGGGTTTGGAAATTTATTGGGCCGTATTAGGTACCCAATAAATCCTAAAAAGCATTCACATATTTATAGTGATATATTCTGGTGTTTACGGGGGAGCATGTACTGATAATCACTCCAGAGAATAAATTCCCGTCACCCCGTTTCCGTGTGGAAATAAATAGTCCATGTGCCGTATCTAATAACTAGAGCGACGTGATTATTGTCAACTCCAGACCCGTGTGGGGTTTTTATTAATCTGGCAATTTATCGTTATAATTTATATAGTCCATATCAGTCATCAGTTCAACCTGTAGTACATAGTCATCGCCATACAAGCCTCTTGCTCGTATGGTAAATCTTCCACCTCGTCACACAAGCTCCAATTGCTTATGTGGAATATGATGAAGTATGCCTATCGTCAAGAAGTATGCCATGTAGTGTAGTTCAATTTAATTGTTATTATCCTATGGCGTTATTTATTATTTCACACAGAATAACCAGCACCCCGCATCCAATGGCATTCACAGGAGTTGATATATAAATAAAATTGCGCAGCCAACTCATCAAGGTTTACCTATTTGTCGGGCACGCAAAAAATTTCTTTACTCTACAGCTAATCCATTTTTCCTGTTCAACACATGTATATATATGCAGAACAAAGCTAATAATAATATTTCTAGCAAACTATTATTTATTTCAACACGTGTGTATTTTTAACTAAGCTTATACATGATAAAAGGAATATTTTTATCATCAAAAATATTTATTCGACACATATGTATTTTTAACTAAGCGTATACATGATAAAAGGAATATTTTTATCATCAAAAATATTTATTCGACACATATGTATTTTTAACTAATCATATTCACTATAAAAATATAGTTTTCATTGTCGATTCATTTTATTTTTAAAAGATGATAACATTCAACACATGAACTTCAACTCAACGAATGAATTGCAATTCAACACATGAATATTCCATATAGTATATGTATATATATAAAAATGTGATTTTTATCGCTAAAGCCATTTGTTTAAATTCAAATAATATTCAACACATGAATTTCAACTCAACAAATGAATTTCAACTCAACGAATGAATTGCAACTCAACACATGAATATTCTATATAGTTTGTATATATATAAAAATGTGATTTTTATCGCTAAAGCCATTTGTTTAAATTCACATAATATTCAACACATGAATTTCAACTCAACGAATGAATTGCAACTCAACACATGAATATTCTATATAGTTTGTATACATATAAAAATGTGATTTTTATCGCTAAAGCCATTTGTTTAAATTCAAATAATATTCAACACATGAATTTCAACTCAACGAATGAATTGCAACTCAACACATGAATATTCTATATAGCATATGTAATTTATTTCAACGAATGAAAATTATTCTAACACATATATTTTTTCAGAAAATTTCGGCAGCATAATGGCAGGGTAGTTAAAACCGGGACCGTCCCTAGTACGGCTCCTCGCACTACCTTAAAACCTCGCGGTTTTTGAAAATGGGGATCATGCATCTAGTTCGCACGCAGGCGGCATGTTTTATTTTCAATTCCACAATCCTATTCTAATTTGTTTCAACCACAAGAGGGTATTTTTCAACCACAAAGGTATTTTTCAACCATAATATCAACCACAAACAATTATCTCCAACCATTCGTCATACTATATAATATCACGCCAATCACAAGCAATAAATATCGTCCATGGTCTGTGGACGAGGGGAGTATATATATATTTATATAATATAATAATTCACTTGTATTTCATCACAATTCAAAGCATATATGTTTCATTCAACGCTTGTATAATTTATACATCGCTAATATAACTTATACAACACATGTACATGAGGTATACAATGCGTATATAATTTACACTTCGCTTATATAACTTATACAACACGATTTCATTCACACAAATAGTTTATATTACTCACATTGGTTATTGCAGTGCTAAAAATCGTAGGAAGGTCAGAAAAATCCGCGGCTTCTTCTAGAATGTAGAGAGCCTCCTTGCGGTCACGGTGTCTCCTGTTTCATCAAATTTCGTTAAAGAACGAAAAAGATATTATTTTTCAAAGTTTTGCAACACTTAAAAGTGTTATTTTCATTTCAGAATTTACATCAGTAAAGTTTTTAAAACCTTCGAAACTAGGTCACGATTTTTCAGCCAATCCGTACCTCGATGCCTCGATCAGACCTTGCTGCGTCAAAGAGCTACGAACCACCTCCAGATCGGTGGTGGTGGCGAAGGGTTCGGTGGCCTGTGCTCGTCGCGGCGGCGCTCTGAAGGTCGCGCCTTTCTCGTCGAATTCCGACGTCGATGGCTGATGGGAGGAGGCGTGGGTTGGTCGGATGTGGAGAGGAGGCGAAGGCGGTCAGAAGTCTCAACTGGCGGCGGCGGTGAAATGGCCTGAGGCGGCGGTGATATCGACGAGAAGATTCGAGCACTGTGCGTCGTCCAGATCGACTCTGGCGGCTAGGGTTTCGGATTTTTTTTTAATGAAAAATTCCTATTGGTCCATGCTTTATAGAAAATTTTAAATAGTGTTTTCGCAAATGGACTCCTTTTTAAACCCAACGACTGTCGCCCCTAGCTAAATACCCCCATTCTGGACACAATGGGATATGTTTCGTTGGCCATTTCGACTGTTACAGTCAGTTATTTTTTAAATTAAAATATAAAACATTCGATATTTAATTTAAACGTACATTTCAATTTGCCAGGGCCACAAACTGAATCGAAAAATTCCAGAAAAATAAATCTAGCTTTGTTTTGATGATACGGTCCTAACAAAACCAGTTTCGTCGAATTCTGACCTCGTTTGAAAAACGACCATTTTTAGGTCGACCCATTTTAACAGAATTTGACCAAACACGTTATCTTTTTCCCCGCTCACATACTAGCTTCAAAAATTATGAAATTTGAAACTTAGCAATAATTTGACATCCCGCACCCAACAAAAGTGGTTTCGTCGAATTCCGAGGTCGTATGCAAAATCTCAATTTTTAAGGGCTATATATACTATATAGCGACCTTTCTGAAAATTCATTTGGCCATAACTTTTGATTTCCGTTATGAAACTTCGATTTTTCAGATTCTTAGAAAGGTATACATAAACAGATTTAAATATTTTCAGTTTCGTCAAAATCCGTTATATTTTCCACCCGGTACAGTCAGACAAAGTTTGTATTCAAAATTTCAAACTGCCATACCATACCAAATCCTATATTTTATTGAAATAGGCTATTTAAATTATTCAAATTCCTTGGTAATAACCTGATTTAAAAATTTTAAACTGGTTCACATTTTCCGGGTTATTACAATCTCCCCCACTTAAAACTTTTCGTCCTCGAAAAGGAAATGACAGCTAAGCAGGAAATAAAATGTAAATGCAAAGTATTGTAAAGGTACCTTGCACCGGAGTTAGTCAGAGATGTCCACTCTGCATTTGGGATAGGCTTGTTTAATGCTTTCCTCAGTCTCCCAAGTACAGTCTCTAGGATCACTACTCCACTGCACTTTGACTAAATGAATCTTTTTCCTCCTCAGCTCTCTAGTTTCTTTGCCAACTATCTTTAATGGCTCTCTTCTAAGTGCTAATTCTGGAGTTATGTCAATATCCTGTTGCGCTGCTTCTTCCACAACAAGATCTGGATCATGAACATGTTTTCTGAGTTGAGACACGTGGAATACATCATGTACACCAGGCAACCAATTAGGTAATGAAACCCTATATGCAAGAGTTCCAATCCGTTCAAGTATAGGAAAGGGACCAATAAATCTCGGTGCCAACTTCCCAGTCTTGCCAAATCTGATTACTCCTCGCATTGGAGAAACTCTTAAATAAACATAATCGCCAACGGCAAATGATATATCCCTTCTTCTCGCATCAGCATAACTTTTCTGTCGGCTCTGTGCGGTTTTCAATCTCTTCTTAATGAAATCGACTTTATCCGATGCTTCTTGAATCATATCGGGCCCTAACACAAGTCTGTTGCCAGGTTCTACCCAACATGCGGGAGATCTGCACGGTCTACCGTATAATGCTTCGAATGGAGACATTCCCAAACTTGCTTGATAACTATTGTTGTAAGAGAATTCGGCTAGATGTAAGTGATCTTCCCATGAGCCTCCAAAATCAATAACGCAAGCCCGCAGTAAATCTTCTAAAATTCTATTCACCCTCTCAGTTTGGCCATCTGTCTGAGGGTGATAAGCGGTGCTTAGATTCAATTTGGTTCCCAACTCTTCCTGGAATGCTTCCCAGAGTTTGCTAGTAAATAGGGGATCTCTATCGCTGACTATATTGAGCGGCACTCCATGTAGTTTAACTATTTCTTTGAAGTAAATCTGTGCTAGACTTTGAGCCGTTCTGCTGGATCGGATAGGTATAAAATGGGCAGTCTTCGTGAAGCGATCTACGATTACCCAAATACTGTCGTTTCCTTTTCTAGTTCGAGGCAAACCATCGATGAAATCCATCGAGATTTGTTCCCACTTCCATCCTGAAATTTCTAAGGGTTGTAATAATCCAGCCAATTTCTGCTGATCGCTCTTAACTAGCTGACAAGTGGAGCATCTGCTAACATATATTGAAATATCTCTTTTCATCGCCTTCCACCAGAATGTGCGTTTGATATCATTATACATTTTGCTCACACCGGGATGGATACTCAATTTGGACTTGTGGCACTCATCCAGTATTTCTCTTCTGAGCTCTGGAATTCCGGGCACACAAATTCGCCCTTTTAATCTTAGGACCCCTTGGCTATCAAAGCTAAAATCTGAGGGTTTTCCTTCTTGGATCCGCTGGCTAATCCTTTTAATGAATTCATCGTCCTTCTGTAGAATAATAATCTTATCTTCTAAGGAAGAAGTAATGATAAAACTGGCAATGATTTCATTCTTTCTACTGAGCGCATCTGCTACAACATTGGCTTTCCCTGGAGTGTATAGAATTTCAAAATCGTATGCTGCAAGGAATTCTAACCAACGCTGTTGTCTCAAATTTAGATCTTTCTGAGTGAACAGATATTTCAAGGATTGATGATCGGTAAATAGTTCGAACTTCTCGCCCAATAAATAATGCCTCCAGATTCTTAAAGCGAACACGATAGCTAATAACTCAAGATCATGAGTTGCATAGTTTCTTTCATGCGGCTTTAGTTGACGACTGGCATAAGCGATCACTTGGCCTTTTTGCATTAACACTGCTCCTAGCCCTCTAATAGAAGCGTCTGTCCATACAGTCAAGTCTTGATTGCCTTCTATAATTGTCAACACTGGAGCAGTTGTCAACTTCCGTTTCAGCTCCTGGAAAGCTTCTTCACATTCGGGAGTCCATTTGAATTTCTCATGCTTCTTTGTAAGCTTTGTCAATACACCAGATATCTTTGAAAAATCCTGAACGAATTTCCGATAGTAACTAGCTAATCCAAGGAAACTTCGAACTTCTATGGGGGTAGCAGGTTGTTTCCAGTTCTGAATCGCTATAATTTTGCTTGGGTCTACAGCAATCCCTTCTTTTGATACGACATGGCCTAGGAATTTAACTTCATTCTGCCAGAAGACACACTTAGAAAATTTAGCTTTCAAGACATTTATCCTTAGAATTTTCAACACTTGATCTAAATGTTTTGCATGTTCATCTTCCGACTTGGAGTAGATTAAAATGTCATCGATGAAGACCAGAACAAATTTATTCAATACACCACGGAACACTCTGTTCATTAGATCAATGAAGTATGCCGGAGCGTTACACAAGCCGAACGGCATTACTAACCATTCGTAGAATAAATCGGGACCCCTGAAGGCTGTTAAAGGAACACAGTCTTCCGCTATACGTAATTGGTGGAAACTTGTAGCTAGGTCCATTCTGGAGAATACTGTTGCTCCATTTAATTGATCTAACAGATCATCTATTCGGGGCAAGGGATATTTGTTCTTCAGTGTCTGTTTATTGAGATCTCGGTAATCAACGCAAAGTCTTAGAGTACCGTCTGATTTCGGGACAAATACTACTGCTGCTCCCCATGCTGAAAAGCTCGGTCTGATTAGACCTTTCCAAAGCAATTCTCGGGTTTGACTACCTAACTCTTCTTTTTCTTTCGGGGCCATTCTTCTAATTGGATGTACTACTGGTCGGGCGTTAGGAATTATATCTATTCTAAATTCAATTTCTCTTTGCGGCGGTAAGTTTTCTACTTCTTCAAACACATCCGCATAGTTTTTAACGACCGGTATCTTTTCTAATGAAGAGGGGACAACTTCTAAAGAAGACCAAAATTCTGTTCTATTCATTTCTGAGCCATGGCATGGTATAGTGATACGCCCAAGTTTTGTTTTAACTTTCACGATTCTTTCGGCGCATCTAACTTTGGCCTTATATTTTGTCAACCAATCAAGTCCCAAAATAATATCAAATTCGGAAAGATCCATGACAATCACTTTAAAAGGAAATCGATAACAAGAATATGAGGCGGGTACATTACAATATGAGACAAGAATAGTAGACCCTCCTATTGGATTTTGAACTTTAATTGGTTCTTTAAGCTTCCTTGGATTCAATTTTAATTTGTGAACAAGGTTACCAGAAATGAAGCTACGTGATGCACCAGTATCAAAAAGTACAGAAACAAGAATATTTTTAATGGTAAGGGTACCTCCCAAGACGTCGGGTTTACCTGATCCATCGGTGGCAACTGGCGGGGTCTTCCCGTCATAGACATGAGCCACTTGAGCATTCTGCTTCAGAGGACAATTCCTGCTATAGTGCCCCTTCTTATGGCAGTTGTAGCATTCGGCTGAGTCATTTGCCTTTGGCTTCCTCGGAGCTTTGCATACATTAGAAAAATGACCTGGCTTCCCGCAGTTGTAGCAATTTCCTTTCGGGATCTTTGCAGGTTTCTGAGTAGCGGCCGCGGTAATGCTAGACTCGGGTTGATCTGCTGAGGCCTTGCGCTTATTCCCCGCTTGGCTTTTGGCGCGGTCTTGGCTAGCGTGCCTCTCATCCATGTCTTCATAATTGCAAGCCATTTCTACTAGTTCTGAAAAGGAGAGTTTGATGTTGCTCATAGCTCTATCATGGTACTTGCGCTTCAGCCCAAATATGAACCTCTTGTTCTTTGCTTTGTTGGTCAAAATCAGCTCTGGAGCATAGCGCGATAACTGGGTGAACTTATTTAGATAATCATGAATAGAGAGGTCTCCTTGCTGGAGATTAGCAAACTGCTCTCGCATCCTCTCTAGAGCTTGCTCAGGCACAAACTTCTCATTAAACATAGTTTTGAACTGCTCCCATGTTCTGACAGTACCAGCGGCATCCTCTGAGGTAATGGCATCCCACCACAGCTCTGCTTCTTCCTGTAGGAGCCAAATGCCAAGTCGGGCTTTGTTGTTGGTTCCCATACCCATGCCTTCAAAGATTTTCTCATAGGTCTTCAGCCAAGCTATAGCTTCGGTCACTGTACCAGTGCCAGTAAAAGGTTTTCCCCCAAGATTTCTGTACCTCTTTGCTACTTTGTCAAGCTCAAAGTCTTCGGGTGCTGGTGGTGGAACAATAGGGCCTTCCACTACTACGGGGATATTCCCCTGTCCTCCTGCTGCATCTCCTCGGCCTCTACGGCCTCCTCTAGCTGCTGCTCCTCGCGTAGCCATCTAAAAGAACTGTATAAGCAAGAAAAGAGTCAAGCTCACAGATTTGATAGTTTTCATAAATGATAAAGCAGGGGAATACAAGGAAAGATAATGATGATGTACTGATCAAATTGTTTTGCTAATCTGCTTAGCTCATTCTAGGACATTGCTAATCCTATCTCTAATGAGCTACTCGCATTAGAACACTACTGATTCTATTCTGACGAGGTGTTTAATGTGTTAGATTCCGGAACCAAGGTTAACCAAAGCTCTGATACCAACTGTGACGATCCCAAAATCCGAGGGGAATAATAAAGATCATATTTTTAATACTTTAAAAATATAAAAATCATATTTTTAATTCTTTTTAAAAATATAAAAATCATATTTTTATAAATAAAAGTATAATCCTTTCAATTGTAAAAATCAAATCTTTTCTAATCATAAGCAAATGAAAAATAAAACTGAAAAGAAAATCAAAACTTTCAGGTAAAAACCTTAATTTTCCTATGACTTGAATTTGCAGGTTTATCATATGAATGTAAATTAAATAATAAACAATAAAGAAAATAAAGCAAATAAATAATAAAAAAAACTAAAATTAAACTTACAGCGGGGGGGGGGATCTTCCTGCATCGTCGGAGGATGGGGGGGGAAGGCGCGGGGGTAGAGGAGGTAAGGGGAAGGCGGCGCAGGGGGGGTGTGCGGCGGTGGAGGAAGGGGGGGCTCTCGCTGCTGCGGCGCAGCTCATCGGGGTGGCTCTCGATCCGACGAGGGGGGGGGGGGGGGCAGGGCTTCGGAGGTGGTGCCCTCACTCGAGACGGCGACGACGATCATGGGGGGGGGCGATCGCGATTTCCCCCCTGCCATATCTTTTTTTTTTAATTCTGAATCGATTTCGGTTTTTGAAATAAAAGGGGGGGCCAGAGTGATTTAAGGGGGAGAAGGGTTGACCTTTTCTTTTTCTTTTTTATTATTTAATTTCAATATTTTATTCACATAAAGTAACTTTTTCTATCGACCTCGAAACGAAGCCCACCGCCTGTCGTCCATAGCTAATTACCCCCATTCCGAACACAATGTGATACGTATCGCAAGCTGATTTGATCGTTACAATCAGTTTCCGTTAAATTTACATTTAAATTACTATATTAAATTTTAAATGTACATTTCAAATTACCGGGGCCACATACTAACTAGAAAAATTCCAGAAAAATATTTTCTAGCTTCGTATTGACGATATGGTCCTAACAAAACTAGTTTCGTCGAATTCTGAGACCGTTAGAAAAATGGCCAATTTCCAGTCGATTAAAATCAACTGAAACTGGTCAAACGCGTTTTCCTTTGCCACGCTCACATATTGATTCTTAAAATTATGAAATTTGAAACCTAGCAATAATTTGACACTGCGGATCCAACAAAAGTGGTTTCGTCGAAATCCGAGGTCGTTTGCAAAATTTCCATTTTTAAGGGCCTGAATTCCATAGCGACTATTCAGAATTTTCAACTGGACATATCTTTTGATTCCCGCTATGAAATCTTGATTTTTCGGATTCGTTGGAAAGATATTATCAATTAGATCCTATTGTTTTTGGTTTTGCTAAAATCCGGATTATTTTGCACCCGGTACATTCAATTGAAGTTTGAAATCGAATTATCGAACTACCGCGCCATTTTCAATTCTAATTATAATTATATATAAATATTTATATTCTAACGACGACGTATATAAATATATACGTTCAAATTCTTTTTAAAAATAAATTTCTCGTCGATATTATTTAAAATAATCTATTTTAAATGTTCAAATTTTGCTAAAATTGCCAAAATAAAATTTTTAAACTGGCTCAGAATTTACGGGTTATTTACAATCTCCCCCACTTAAAACTTTTCGTCCCCAAAAAAGGAACAAAGTCGAAAGTGGTTTGATTAATCAACTCTACGTTCGATCTGGCTTCCATTCTCCAACTGTTCAGTTTCTGAGAATTTTCAAATTTTCAAAAATTTGGCTAACACCCTAAATTTTCGAAAAATTTCGCCATAACCTCCCCTGCACCGGAAGCCACGGGAAAATCCCGAAATTGCCATATAGGCCTTCTGATCTCAAAAAGAAAAAGAAAAAGCCAAGCGGCTAGCCAATAGGCTCATAAAATCATCATCACCCAAACAAAACAGTAAATTATGTAGTAAACATGTACCTATTTGTCGGGCAAACAAATTTTATTCTTCGGCTCTAGCCTTCTTGCTATGACCTGTTCAATGTAAGTATATGTATATGCAAGCAAATGCGACCAATTTTCAATAATATTCAATATTTGATACAATTAGGCATAATGGTTCAAAATTATCAAACAAATAAACAAACAACACAAACATCAATCAATTAGTGAATTAGAGTTTTAAATTCATAATTTTGATATATATACTGAAAATCTTGTTTTTGATGCCAATTCACAACAATGTGTTCTAGCTATATAAGTTTTGGTTCTCACACCAGTCTAATGGAAATATATAGATGTCACACCTTCATCACTCGAATATAAATTCTGACGATGAGTACTCAACCATTAGAATCATCTTCGGGCCACTAGAGTATGATTCTATATCTATCCAGTATATTAAAACTTCGAATATACGTTCATGACGCGTATATGCAAAACCATTATATACTTGATTGTCCATATTCAATATAAATAAATAATCAAATACGTTTAAAATGGTTTAAATTTTCAAAACAAAATCGTTTTCTTTTGAAAAATATACTCTTCACACTCGTTCTAGGATACTACTGATCCTATCTCTAACGAGTCATTCTAATTGGATACTACTAATCCAATATCTGATGAATTCTTTCGTATGGTTCTAATGTGCCTTGCTCTCGAGCTCTGTAATCCAAAGCTCTGATACCACTGTAAGGACCCGTAACTTCCCCGTGAAGGAAAGAGAGGATACTTTGAGAACAACACGCAAATGAACGCAGACGGAAGAACATTTCATTGCTATTACAACAATTCCATCAGATACAAGAATATACAGAGTATAAATGAATAAATTACATTCGATAAATATCAGAGATTACAATAAATTACATAGCAGCGGAAAAACAATATAAAACACAACTGAAGGTGATACACGGATACAGAGCTTTCCGGATATCATTCCAGCTGCAAACCAGGATCATGTAAATATAAATCTGCAAAACCAAAACTACTAGCTGCCCGTGCGGAAAATAGGGGCACCCAGAGTTTAGGTTAAAACAATAAACTCCAGGTCAGTCATGTGACTGGTGTGAGAACTAAAACAGTTATTAAAACTTTACTTTAAAAGGAAGTAATTCAAGGGACCACGCCGTATAACACGGAACGGGTTTCCTCCCAAGAATACCAGTGCATAGAATAAACAACACAATGCTTTTTCGAAAAATGAAGCTATTATAAGACCCAGGTCCCATCACACAATGCAACGCAAGCCGGAGGATAGGGTTTTCCCTTATAATAGCCAAACATGCTTGGTACGTTTAAAACAAATCATTTGATACTATAATAAGTGTATAGTGTCAAAACAATTTCAATCATAAATATAAATCATAGACGACATAGCATCCCATGCTACTATGTCGCCATACTAGTTCTACAATTAAAACCGCAATACACGTATTGGAAATTGGATTTCCGTCATGAGTCGAGGCAAGGGGCAAGCTCCTCTCCGTGTTCGAGACACTCTAGCAAATTCCTCAGGACTACGCACTCTGGGCAATCCTGGATCTTCAGGGTCGGTCCTCACTTACGTTAGAGGATTAGTATTCCTGAACACACGTTTCCCGGTCCTTACAGGCCTATAATCGAGGCGCATCATCCAACAACCACAAAGGTGAAAAGTATATAAATGTCAGGGCTGGTAAGTCACTGACACCACCAAAGCTAGAAAGAAACGTCGTGCTCTCCCTGCAGTCCGTATCCCGTTTTTAACTCATACCGAGGTGTGAGGCTCGCGAATTTACGTTATACACAAAGCTACGCCACAAAGGCCGTGCTTTGATCATCAACCACAAGACTTTGCTTTTCAACAGAAGCCTTGATCTATGCAACTCAGTGTGCCACACAGGCAATTCATGCCGTGCGACTGATGTCCATCGATATACAACCTCTAAGCTCGTACGTCTCAGAGAAGGGCGTTAAGCAAGAGAATAAATTCTCCACCGCCAAACAGATGTATATTTAACAGAAATCAATCAACACAGAATAAAATCCAATGTCAGACACACAATCCATTTTCAAGTCCGTTCTGGGTCTGAACGAAACCGGAGGCACTTTCCTCGCATATCCATCCATCCCCAAGTACGTCTGGACGACCACCAACTATTTCCATCCTCTTGGGTGTACAGCCCAATCAGGATCGTCAGTAATCATCCAAATGATGTGAAGACTTCCGGTCTTCGACCACCGTATTCATCCTTGACTTATCGTCGAATCGGTTATTCAGAATGGGTATAAACCCGGCCTTTCCGAACAACCCGCGTATATTAAAAACAAATGTTAAACAAACACAACATACGCCTCATTCCAATTCATATTCTCAGGGAAAGGTTCCCATTAATTTTATCAAAGATAAATTCTTTAAATTTATTCTTTAATCTTCCTTTGGATGTCATTTCAAACCAGATTATGGTTTTCTAAACTAGTCGAGATTAGCGAACCACACCGAAGTAATTATTTATTTTATTTCCCAATCCCAACCTATTCATCCCATGAAGCAAAACCGGTAGTACTCCATATCTAACACCACGGTGTTATCGGTAAAATTAATTACCATTTCACGTTCAAATCTAATTAAAGATTTAACTATCGCTTTGGAGCAAAACTGGCGATACTCCATTCTCGCTCATTTCTAAATTTGATAATTTAAATTATCAATTCACATTTCAATTTAATTGAAGATTCATTAAAACTCCTTTTACTGGGTTAAAGAACTGATGTTATTTAAAACACAGTTCACGACAAACCCAAATCACATTCTATTTATTATCGGGTTAAAGAACTAGTGTTATTTAAAACACCGTTCACGATAAACCCATTTCGTTCAGACCCAGAAATTATAATTATAAATTCTCCAACTGTTCAGCTCAGATATCATATTTTTACTACTTCTATATAGTAAAGATCATATTTTTATCTTTCTACAATATAAAAGATTGTATTTTTAATATCCTACTTACATAAAAATTATAATTTTCATTTATCTCAAAATCAAATCTTTATCATTTCATCATCAGTTTTAATTACTATATAAAATTAGTTTTTATAATCCCTAAAAATCGATTTTAATATATATAAAAAACAGTTATATATAAACAAAAAAAAGAGAAGGGGACTTACAGCGGATGGGGGAGAAGAGGGATCGGAGGGCTGAAGTTCGCCGGTGGTGGCAGGTATGGGCGGAAATCGAGGAGGGGGCGAGGCTAGTGGCGGCTGACGGGGGGGGGGGGGGTTTAGGGGTGCGTCGGTCCTTCGATTGCTGAGGGGAGGCAGTGCGGTGACCATCAGGACGAGGGGGGGTGCGTGGGGTCACGATCGAAGGGGGAGGGGGGTCGCGGCACCTGGGCAGGGCGAGGGGGTGTGCGCGCTAAGCGATGGCGCGGCGGCGGCCATCAGAGGGTGCGATTTCCCTTTTTTTTTACTTTCTTTTGGATTTCTGCTGAAACGAAATAAAAAAAGGGGAGGGGCCAACGTAATTTAAGGAGGAGGGAGAAAGATTTTTTTTTTATTTTCAAAAAGTTGACTTTTACATACGACCTCTAAACGAGGCCCACCGCCTGTCGTCCATAGCATTTTACCCCCATTTCGAACACAATGGGATATGTATCGTAGGTTGGTTCGGTCGTTACAATCGGTTTTCACTTAAATCAAAATTTAAATCTTTATATTTTAAATTTAAACGCACATTTCAATTTACCGGGGTCACATACGAACTCGAAAAATTCCATAAAAATATTATCTAGCTTCGTATTGACGATACGGTCCTAACAAAACTAGTTTCGTCGAATTTTGAGACCGTTTGAAAAATGGCCAATTTCCAGTCGATTAAAATCAACTGAAACTGGTCAAACGCGTTTTCTTTTGCCATGCTCACATATTGAATCGAAAAATTATGAAATTTGGAATCAAGCAATAACTTGACATCACAGACCCAACAAAAGTGGTTTCGTCGAAATCCGAGGTCGTTTGCAAAATTCCCATTTTTAAGGGCCTGAATTCCATAGCGACTATCCAGAATTTTCAACTGGACATATCTTTTGATTCCCGCTATGAAATCTTGATTTTTCGGATTCGTTGGAAAGATATCATCAATTAGATCCTAATGCTTTTGGTTTCACTAAAATCCGGTTTGTTTTGCACCCGGTACATTCAATTGAAGTTTGAAATCGAATTATCGAACTACCGCACCATTTTCAATTCTATTTATAATTATATATAATTATTCATATTCTAACGATGACGTATATAATATATACGTTCGAATTATATTCAAAATAAATTTCTCGTCGATTTTATTTAAAATAATATATTTTAAATATTCAAAATTCGCTAAAATTGCCAAAATAAAAATTTTAAACTGGTTCAGAATTTGCGGGTTATTACAATCTCCTCCACTTAAAACTTTTCGTCCCCGAAAAGGAACAAAGTCGAAAGTGGTTTGATTAATCAACTCTACGTTCGATCTGGCTTCCATTCTCCAACTTTTCAGTTTCTGAGAATTTTCAAATTCTTCAAAAATTTGGCTAACACCCTAAATTTTTGAAAAATTTCGCCATAACCTCCCCTGCAACGGGAGCCACGGGAAAATCCCGAAATTGCCATACAGGCCTTCTGATCTCAAAAAGAAAAAGAAAAAGCCAAGCGACTAGCCAATAGGCTCATAAAATCATCATCACCCAAACAAAATAGGAAATTATGTAGTAAACATGTACCTATTTGTCGGGCAAACAAATTTTATTCTCTGCTCTAGCCTCCTTGCTATGACCTGTTCAATGTAAGTATATGTATATGCAAGCAAATGCGACCAATTCTCAATACAGTTCAATATTTGGTTCAATTAGGCATAATGGTTCAAAATTAGCAAATAAATAAACAAACAACACAAACATCAATCAATTAGTGGATTAACGTTTCAAATTCATAAATTTGATACATATACAGAAAATCATGTTTTTGATGCCAATTCACAACAATGTGTTCTAACTATATTAGTTTTGGTTCTCACACCAGTCTAATGGAAATATATAAATATCACACTTTCATTACTCGAAGATAAATTCTGACGATGAGTACTCAACCATCAGAATCATCTTCGGGCCACTAGAGTATGATTCTATATCTATCCAGTATATTAAAACTTCGAATATACGTTCATGACGCGTATATGCAAAATCTTTATATACTTGATTGTCCATATTCAAAATAAATAAATAGTCAAATACGTTTTAAAATGGTTTAAATTCCCAAAACAAAATTGTTTTCATTTGAAAAATATACACTTCACACTCGTTCTAGGATACTACTGATCCTATCTCTAACGAGTCATTCTAACTGGATATTACTAACCCAATATATAATGAATTCTTTCGTATGGTTCTAATGTGTCTTGTTCTCGAGCTCTGTAAACCAAAGCTCTGATACCACTGTAAGGACCCGTAACTTCCCCGTGAAGGAAAGAGCGGATACTTTGAGAACAACACACAAATGAACGCAGACGGAAGAACATTTCATTGCTATTACAACAATTCCATCAGATACAAGAATATACAGAGTATAAATGAATAAATTACATTCGATAAATATCAGAGATTACAATAAATTACATAGCAGC
Source organism: Allium sativum (assembly GCA_030737875.1). Lineage (NCBI taxonomy): Eukaryota > Viridiplantae > Streptophyta > Magnoliopsida > Asparagales > Amaryllidaceae > Allium > Allium sativum. The sequence continues at coordinate 213,845,782 of CM060916.1, read as the reverse complement.
GGAAAAACAATATAAAACACAACTGAAGGTGATACACGGATACAGAGCTTTCCGGATATCATTCCAGCTGCAAACCAGGATCCTGTAAATATAAATCTGCAAAACCAAAACTACTAGCTGCCCGTACGGAAAATAGGGGCACCCAGAGTTTAGGTTAAAACAATAAACTCCAGGTCAGTCATGTGACTGGTGTGAGAACTAAAACAGTTATCAAAACTTTACTTTAAAAGGAAGTAATTCAAGGGACCATGCCGTATAACACGGAACGGGTTTCCTCCCAAGAATACCAGTGCATAGAATAAACAACGCAATGCTTTTTCGAAAAATGAAGCTATTATAAGACCCAGGTCCCATTACACAATGCAACGCAAGCCGGAGGATAGGGTTTTCCCTTATAATAGCCAAACATGCTTGGTACGTTTAAAACAAATCATTTGATACTATAATAAGTGTATAGTGTCAAAACAATTTCAATCATAAATATAAATCATAGACGGCATAGCATCCCATGCTACTATGTCGCCATACTAGTTCTACAATTAAAACCGCAATACACGTATTGGAAATTGGATTTCTGTCATGAGTCGAGGCAAGGGGCGAGCTCCTCTCCGCGTTCGAGACACTCAAGCAAATGCCTCAGGACTACGCACTCTGGGCAATCCTGGATCTTCAGGGCCGGTCCTCACTTACGTTAGAGGATTAGTATTCCTGAACACACGTTTCCCGGTCCTTACAGACCTATAATCGAGGCACCTCATCCAACAACCACAAAGGTGAAAAGTATATAAATGTCAGGGCTGGTAAGTCACTGACACCACCAAAGCTAGAAAGAAACGTCGTGCTCTCCCTGCAGTCCGTATCCCGTTTTTAACTCATACCGAGGTGTGAGGCTCGCGAATTCACGTTATACACAAAGCTACGCCACAAAGGCCGTGCTTTGATCATCAACCACAAGACTTTGCTTTTCAACAGAAGCCTTGATCTATGCAACTCAGTGTGCCACACAGGCAATTCATGCCGTGCGACTGATGTCCATCGATATACAACCTCTAAGCTCGTACGTCTCAGAGAAGGGCGTTAAGCAAGAGAATAAATTCTCCGCCGCCAAACAGATATATATTTAACAGAAATCAATCAACACAGAATAAAATCCAATGTCAGACACACAATCCATTTTCAAGTCCGTTCTGGGTCTGAACGAAACCGGAGGCACTTTCCTCGCATATCCATCCATCCCCAAGTACGTCTGGACGACCACCAACTATTTCCATCCTCTTGGGTGTATAGCCCAATCAGGATCGTCAGTAATTATCCCTATGATGTGAAGACTTCCGGTCTTCGACCACCATCTTCATCATCGACATATCGTCGAATCGGTTATTCAGAATGGTTATAAACCCGGTCTTTCCGAACAACCCGCGTATATTAAAAACAAATGTTACACAAACACAACATACACCTCATTCCAATTCAGAATATTCTTTTATTAAAAAACCCCTTTTTTAGGGAAAGGTTCCCATTAATTTTATCCAAGATAAATTCTTTAAAATTTATCCTTTAATCTTCCTTTGGATGTCATTTCAAACCAAATTATGGTTTTCTAAACTAGTCGAGATTAGCGAACCACACCGAAGTAATTATTTATTTTATTTCCCAATCCCAACCTATTCATCCCATGAAGCAAAACTGGTAATACTCCATATCTAACACCACAGTGTTGTCGGTAAAATTAATTACCATTTCACATTCAAATCTAATTAAAGATTTAACTATCGCTTTGGAGCAAAACTGGCGATACTCCATTCTCGCTCATTTCTAAATTTGATAATTTAGATTATAGATTTACATTTCAATCTAATTGCAGATTCGTTAAAACTCCTTTTACTGGGTTAAAGAACTAGGTGTTATTTAAAACACAGTTCACGACAAACCCATTTCAAATCCAATCAAATGTATTAGGAATTCCGATTATTTAAAACCCCTTTTTGAATCTAATTTATTTATTTAAAAACAAATCGGGTTTTAAATTTAGTTCAAACTAGTTCATTTTGATAAGAATCTATTTTTATCTTTTCAAATATGGAGTTTTTTCACCCCAATTTTCGCAAATCATTTCTTCTGATTTTACACAAATTATTGATATTTTTAATAATTTTATCAAGGCCCGTACAGTCGATTTCCATCAACGGCCATCGAACTGCACTTATAGCGACCTTTTTCAAATTTGATTTGGACGTATCTCCAAATCCAACCGTTAGATTTTGAATTTCTAATATTCGTTAGAAAGCTCTTTTCGATACGAACCCAACGTTTCCGGTTTTAAGAGAATCCGACGGTCGGATCTCCCGTAATGTCCGTTTGAAATAAATGGTCGAAATTCACGAACTACCGCGGCGCGGCGCGTTCTATTCAGGCCATTTTATTATATATATATATAATATATATAATGTATATTTCGTCGGTTACTATTCAAAACGAATTTTATAAATAGTTTTGAATTCGTTTCAAAAACAATTTCAACCTTTATTTCAAATTCAAAGCAAAATTGAATTCTTCTTTATAAATTCGTTTTAAAGTTCATTCCTATTTGATTTCCATTCAAATCGATTTTAATTCGATTCGAATTCATTTCCTTTTTTAATTCAATTTCGTTTCGAATTCGTTTTCTTTTCAATTCAAATTCGTTTTCTATTCAATTCAAATCAAATTCGTTATATATTCGATTGAAATCAAATTCGTTATATATTTAATTCGAATTCATTTCGTTTTCTATTCAGTTCGAATTCATTTCCTTTTCAAATCAAATCAAATTCAATTTAAATCAAATTCATTTCTTATTCAATCAAACTCATTATATATTCAATTCAATTCGAATTCGTTTTATATTCGATTTATTTCGAAATCGTTTTATATTCGATTCATTTCGAAATCGCTTTATATTCGATTCATTTCGAAATCGTTTTATATTCGATTCATTTCGAATTCGTTTTATATTAGTTACAATTCGAATTGGTTTTCTATTCGTTTCAATTCAAATTTCATTTCAAAATATTCGATTTCAAAATCACTTTTCAATATTCATTTCAAAATGAATAAATCGATATAAATATCGTTCGCGTCAAAATGACGTCCATCTAATCAATACGGCTTCATATATTTCTAATTTCAAATATTCTATTTCAAATATTTCTGTTTTCAACAAATGAGTATTTATTTTTGTCAACACACGACTAATCTCAACGGATGAGTACTGTCCACGTGTGACTATTCTTGTTAAATTATTTCGTTCAACACATGACTAATCTCAACGGATGAGTACAGTCAACACATGAACCTTTATTTTATAAAAATAAAGATATAAATTTTATTGTTAAAATATTTCGTTCAACACATGACTAATCTCAACGGATGAGTACAGTCAACACATGAACCTTTATTTTATAAAAATAAAGATATAAATTTTATTGTTAAAATATTTCGTTCAACACATGACTAATCTCAACGGATGAGTACAGTCAACACATGAACCTTTATTTTATAAAAATAAAGATATAAATTTTATTGTTAAAATATTTCGTTCAACACATGACTAATCTCAACGGATGAGTACAGTCAACACATGAACCTTTATTTTATAAAAATAAAGATATAAATTTTATTGTTAAAATATTTCGTTCAACACATGACTAATCTCAACGGATGAGTACAATCAACACATGAACCTTTATTTTATAAAAATAAAGATATAAATTTTATTGTTAAAATATTTCGTTCAACACATGACTAATCTCAACGGATGAGTACAGTCAACACATGAACCTTTATTTTATAAAAATAAAGATATAAATTTTATTGTTAAAATATTTCGTTCAACACATAACTAATCTCAACGGATGAGTACAGTCAACACATGAACCTTTATTTTATAAAAATAAAGATATAAATTTTATTGTTAAAATATTTTGTTCAACACATGACTAATCTCAACGGATGAGTACAGTCAACACATGAACCTTTATTTTATAAAAATAAAGATATAAATTTTATTGTTAAAATATTTCGTTCAACACATGACTAATCTCAACGGATGAGTACAGTCAACACATGAACCTTTATTTTATAAAAATAAAGATATAAATTTTATTGTTAAAATATTTCGTTCAACACATGACTAATCTCAACGGATGAGTACAGTCAACACATGAACCTTTATTTTATAAAAATAAAGATATAAATTTTATTGTTAAAATATTTCGTTCAACACATGACTAATCTCAACGGATGAGTACAGTCAACACATGTATCTTTATTTTTATAAAATAAAGGTTATCCTAGATGCCGAGTAGATATCTCTGATTGACTCCGGTGCAAGGTACATTTACCCTACTTTGCATTACCATTCAATTCTCTACTTTATTGTTATTTTCTTTTCATGGATGTGCACTTTTAATTCTATAGTCTGAATGATTCTAAAAGAGTATAGAGGTTGATCGGTATATTTTTGAGAAGTTAAAACGATTTGTTTGGTTGTTGTGTTGCGTGATTGTAGATTTGTCAAACCACTTTCGACTTTGTTCCTTTTCGGGGACGAAAAGTTTTAAGTGGGGGAGATTGTAACGACCCAGAAAATCTGAACCAATTTAAAATTTTTATATTGGCTAAAATAATGGATTTTAAATATTAAAACAAATATTTTAAATAATGGCGATGAAAACTGAGTTTGAATCGACAATTGAAAACGAATATAATTAATTATAATTATAAACAAGGCCTGAAATGGCGCTGTAGTTTCAAAAATTGAATTCAAACTTTGTCGGACTATACCAGGTGCAAAACAAAACGGATTTAGTGAAACCAAAAATATTTAAATCTGTTAGTGAATACATTTCTAACGAATCTGAAAAATCGAAATTTGATAGCGGGAATCAAAAGATATGTCCAGTTGAAAATTCTGAATAGTCGCTATGGAATTCAGGCCCTTAAAAATGGACATTTTGCAAATGACCTCGGATTTCGACGAAACCACTTTTGTTGGATCCGTGATGTCAAATTATTGCTAGGTTTCAAATTTCATAATTTTTCGAATCAATATGTGAGCGTGGCAAAGGAAAACGCGTTTGACCGGTTTTAGTTGATTTTAATCGACGGGAAATTGGCCATTTTTCAAACGGTATCGGAATTTGACGAAACTAGTTTTGTTAGGACCGTATTGTCAATACGAAGCTAGAAAATATTTTTCGGGAATTTTTCTAGTTAGTATGTGACCCCGGTAAATCGAAATGCGTGTTCAAATTCAATATATAGAGTTATATGTTGGTTTTGACGGAAACTGATCGAAACAGTCGAATCAGCTTACGATACATGTCCCATTGTGTTCGGAATGGGGGTAATATGCTATGGACGACAGTCGGTGAGCTTGATTTCGAGTTCGTATTAAAAAGCAACCTTTTTGAATTTAAAATTAAAATTAAATATAAAAATTTATAAAAAACCCCTCCCTCCTTTCTGTTCTTTCATAACTCACGAGCCCTTTTTTTACTTCTGAAAATCGATTTCCTCCCCGATCCTAGAGGAACGCCGCCATCACCGCCCTCCCCCAGGACCACCTCGCTCCGCCTCGAGACCCCCCCCCTCTCGTTCTCTCTCTCTCCTCCTTCAGGCGAACTCCCATTCGCGAACTTCGGGACCAACGAGCACCATCGAAGACCGCGCCGCCGAGGCCAACGACCACCGCCCTCCTCCGCAAGCCCCCAGCCACCACTGGCGCCACTTCCGACGTCCCCTGCCCCCCGGCGCGCCTCAGCCCTCCTCCGACAGTGAGCCTTTCTGTCGTGACTTCCTGAAGCAAAACAGTGAGCGTTCCTTCCTCTTTTTATTTAAATAATTAAACACTGAACTTCCTTTTCAGATTTTGATTTTTTATATATTTATATAACATAGAAAATAAACTGATTTTTATATGCGATATTAACATAGAAAGGTCGGATTTTTATATGCGATATTAACATAGAAAGGTCGGATTTTTATATGTGATATTAGCATGGAAAGGTCGGATTTTTATATGTGATATTAGCATAGAAAGGTCGGATTTTTATATGTGATATTAGCATCGAAAGGTCGGATTTTTACATGTGATATTAGCATGGAAAGGTCGGATTTTTATATGTGATATTAGCATAGAAAGGTCGGATTTTTATATGTGATATTAGCATAGAAAGGTTGGATTTTTAATGAAGTAAAGTTTTGATTTTTCAAAATGAAAAGATTAGATTTTTATACGAAGAAAGTTATGATTTTTCTTCATAGAAAAGATCGAATTTTCCCTATGGAACAGTGAAGTAAAAATTAGTTTTCTCTAGATAGAAGTGGCGATAAATATTATATTTTTATAAATATGAAATTCGATGAAACAGGAAACATCGAGATCGTGTGGACGCCTTCTACATTTTAGAAGAGACCGCGTATTTTTCTGAGCCTTCTGCTATTTTTGGTGGAGTGGAACCCAATGTGAGATTTCTAATTTATAAACAATATGGAAAACGACGATGTATAAATTATATAGTCGATGTATGAGTTATATTAGCGTTGTACACCTCTTGTATAAGCGTTGTATAAGTTGTACGTTCGATGTATAAGTTATATATGCGTTGTAAAAATTATATATGTGTTGAAATAAAAGTGAATTGCTATATATATATATATATATATATATATATACGCCCCTCGTCCACAAACCATGTACGATATTTATTGGTTGAAATTGTTGTTAAAATTGATTGACAGCGAATGGTTGTTTGGGATTGTTTGTGGTTGATATTGACTGATTGTGGTTAAAAAAAAATACTCGTTTGTGGTTGAGAAATATTTGGTTGAAACCACATAGGATTAGTTTGTGGAAATGAAATAAATATATACATGTCGCCTGCGTGCGAACTAGATGCATGATCCCCATTGTCAAAAACCGCGAGGTTTTAAGGTAGAGCGAGGAGCCGTACTAGGGACGGTCCCGGTTTTAACTACCCTGTCGTTATGCTGCCGAAATTTTGAATAATATTCGTGTGTTTGAATTATTTTCATTTTCTTAAACCATATTTATTCATTGAATTGAAAACCTTCACGTGTTGAATTGATATTCATTCGTTGATTAGAAATTCATGTGTTGAATGGTATTCGCGTTTCAAAAATAAAAATCACATTTTTCTTATATGCATGAATCGTTAAAATGTGAAGTGTTAAAAATAGCCACTTGTTCAAATAAATATATATGAGTTAAAATATTCATTAATTAGCTAATGAGATGATTTGTACCTATGTATGTAACATTAGAATGAATGGTGTTTTTAAACCAAATAGAAATCAAATATGAAGTTGAATAGAAAATGACAAATGATAAGAACTATATATATGTACATGCATATTCATTGAACAGGTTATTGCAAAGGGGCTAGAGAAGAGGAATAAAATTTTGTGCCCGGCAAATAGGTACACATTTACTGTTTTGTTTGGGTGATGATTTTATGAGCCTGTTGGCTAGCCGCTTGGCTTTTTCTTTTTCTTTTTGAGATTAGAAGGACCGGGGAAGCTATTTGAGATTTCCCGATGCTCCCGGTGCAGGGGAGGTTATGGCGAAATTTTCCAAAATTTTAAGGCGTTAGTGAAATATTTGAAGTGAAAACGATATTGAAATCATTGAATGAACTATATTTATATAAATATATAAATATAAATAAAATTAAAACGAAACGAGGCTGTGCAGTTCGTGTTTTGAAACCGTGATTTCAAACAACTAGTGCGGGAAATCCGACCATTGGATTTTCCCGAAACCTCAACCGTCGGGTTCGCCTTGGAAATATCTTCCCAACGGCACCAACCTTGTAAAAATCCAACGGTTGGATTGTCTGGAATGTTTAAATCAAATCTGAAGAAAAACAGCGCCAGGAACGATTATATTTATATATATATATAAATATAATTATATTAAATCGAATAACGACGCTATTAGTTCGTATTTTGAAATCGAAACTTCAAACGATTGTACTGGGAGATCCGACCGTCGGAATTTCCCGAAACTGGAACCGTTGGATTCGTTTTGAAAAGACCCTTTTAATGATGTAAATTTTATGAGAATCCAACGGTTAGATTTTCAGATATGTGTAAATCAAATATGAAGAAAAACAGCACCACGGCCGCGTTATGGCCCGAAGCGTCGTTTTGAATAAATGGGCTATTTTAAAATAAATAAAAATAGCGATAAATCATTATAAAGTACCATAAACAATATGGAGTGGAAATAAACTGAATTTGCTCGATTTATGTTGTATTTGATGGTTGAATGTGTTTGGTGTGAAAATTACATTAAAGAACAATATTGGTGTTGTCGAATAATTTAACCATTGAAATAAATTGATTTGAAATTCTAAATATACGTGAATTATTTGAAAAGGCCGAGTTAATTCTCATTTCGAATAATTGACCGACGATTGAAATTCGAAGATGAAGACGGTGGTCGAAGACCGGAGATCTTCACCTCGTTTGGATGGTAACCGAGGTCCTGATTGGGAGGCATCCCGAAATATGGATAATGAGTGGTGATCGTCCAGACGTACATGGTGATCGATGGGTTTGCGAGGTATTTAGTGCCTCCGGTTTCGTTCAGACCCAGAACGGACTTGTAAATGGGCTGTGTGTCTGACATTGGATTTTATTCTGTGTTGATTGATCTCTATTAAATATACATCTGTTTGGCGGCGGAGAATTTATTCTTTTGCTTAATGCCGTTCTCTGAAATGCACGAGCTCAGAGGTTGTATATCGATGGACATCAGTTACATGGCATGGATTGCCCATGTGGCATGCTAAGATGCAGTGATCAGGGCTTCTGTTGAAAAGAAAAGCCTTGTGGGTATGATCAAAGCACCGCCTGTGTGGCGTAGCTTTGTGTATAACGTAAATCCGCGAGCCTCACACCCCGGTATGAACCAGAAACGGGAGAGGACATCAGGGAGGGCCTGCGTTTCTTCCTAGCTAGGGTGGTGTCAGTGACCTACCAGCCCTGACATTTATATACTTTTCACCTATGTGGTTGTTGCTGTTGCGAGGCGCCTCGGTTTGATCGGACGATCCGGGTCCGATGGAGTCATTCGTTGGCTCGTTTACGCCCCAAAGGGCGGGGAGACATAGTGTTCAGGCATAATAATCCACATCGGCGGTGGACCGGCCCTGACGATCCAAGGGGCAGTTGCGGCTGTTCCTGAGGCTCGGGCTAGGCAGTCTCGAATTCGGTAAGGACTATCTTTTGCCTTGGTTCAGGACGGAAATCCAATTTCCAAATACGTGACTGGGCGGTTTTGATTGTATATATATATGGCGACATGATATATGGTACCCATGCCGTCTATGATTGATAGTTATGATCTGAAATTGTTTTCAAAGCATATAAACACTAGCAATAATATCAAATGCCTTTGTTTTATTTGTATCAAGCATATTTTGGCCGTTATAAGGTAAAAACTCTATCCTCTGATTTGCGTTGCATTGTGTGATGGGAACTGAGTCTTATAATGGCTTCATTTTTATAAAAAGCATTGCGATGTTTAAAAGAAAGACTTGTTTTAAAGCACTGGCAATCCAATGGAGTAAACCCGTTCCACGAAAGTGGCGTGGTCCTGTGATTTGCCATATTATATATGTGTTGAGTGGATTTCTCATACCAGTCCCATGACTGACTCGTAGTTTGTTTCACTTTCAAACTCGGGTGCCCCCTTTTCTACACGGGCATCCTTGTATTCAGGTTTAGCTGGTTCTTTCTGGATAGCTGGAGCTGAAGATGGATTCTATCATTTATCTCTTTTTATGCTGTTCAGCTCCTATTGTACATTTTGTTTATTTCCGTTGTAGACATTTATGTATAGCTGAACTGTATTTGTACTAAGTAAGATCCTATGTGCTGTGTAACTCTGATGATTACTTTTATCCAGTATATTCTATGGTTCGTTATCTGGTGTATTTATTTAATTTTGTTCTGCTATTTTCTGTTTCTGTGTTATATTCCAAAGATAACCCTTGTTTCCGTCTGAACGGGATTTCGGGACGTCTTAACGTGGTATCAGAGCTCTGGTTAAGCTTAGTTCTGGAATATAACATTTGAACGAACTTGACAGAAATAGAACCAGTAGTGTTCTAGGACGGGTAACTCTATACAGATAGGATCAGTAATATCCTAGTATGAGTAGGAGAATGGAACAACACATAGATAGACACATTTACATTCATGTATTTGTCTCTATATTTTAAATTATCTTTTCTGTGACCTGACACTTGATCTGCCATTTGCAGAAGTACTAGAAAATGAGTGTCAGAAACAGAAGGAATACAGAACCGGATATAGAGGCCCTATTAATCAAATATCGAAATATGGGTGGAATACCGTTCTGTGGTGAAGAATCTATTATGAAGACACAGGCTTGGATTCGGTCGGCTGAAAAGATCTTTGTTGGTTTAAAGCTGAGGGATGATCAAAAAAGATTACTGGCCTCCTGGGCACTCAAAGATGAAGTTTTGTTCTGGTGGGATTCTGTTGTTAAGGATAATCCAGAAGGTGATATCACCTGGGATAAATTCAAAGTGATTTTCCTGGAAAGATTTACTCCTCCAGAAGCGATTGAGCGATTATGTGATGAATTTTCTTATCTGATACAAGGAGATATGACCATTCCCGAATATCATAAGAAATTCAATGAACTTTCTCACTTTGCCCCTCATCTAATTGAAAATCCGAAGAGGAAAAATCTGAGATTTATTCACGGGCTTCAAAGAAAATATCAAAACAACGTAATGAGGAACGTGAAGCTCCCCTTTTCTGAAATGATATACATGGCTTATCAGTACGAAGATCTAGACAAGAAAGGTATGCTACGGTATGAAGAGGAAGTCAGCTCTAGTAATAAGATTGAGTCTGAAACTGATCGTCCTGAGGCCGGTACAATGTCTGAAGTCAGTAAGGGGCCCGTGGTAAATCGGAAAAGGGCCAGACCTGAGAAAGAATCAGTAATGACCGCTATGTGCTTAAATTGCAATCAGGAAGGTCACTTGTCCAGGAAATGTAAGTCCGTGAAATTGCAAAAGAAGGAGGGATATAAGTCAAAGAGCAAGGTTAAAGAAAATAGAAAATGCAATCTCTGCCATCAGGCTGGTCACGTAAAGCAAGATTGCTGGCAGTTAAAAAAGACTGAAATAGTTCGAGTGAATGAAGTGGCAGAAACTTCTGAGCCCTCAGCTATCCAGGAAAGGGCAGATGTTTTAGAAGGCATGCTGAATGTCAAAAATATTCCAGTTAAAGTACTGTTTGTCACAGGCGCGTAACGAAGCTTTATTGCCAAGAGTGCAGCTAAGAAGCTGGATTTGAACTTGAGGAAGCTCAAAGAACCAATGACTGTCCAAAATCCGGTTGGGGGTTCTATCAATCTCAGTTGGATTTGTGCAGTACATGTCTCTTTTTCCTGTTATAAATTCCCTATTATCTCTATCATCATGAATTTCAATGAATTCGATCTTATTCTCGGATTAGATTGGCTGACCAAGTATGAAGCTGAGGTTAAATGCGCCGACAGAGTCGTTAAGGCTAAGATAAAATCAGGGAATTATGTAACCATTCCGTGTGAAGGCCCGACATCAAATAGAAAGGACTTCTGGGCAGCTTTAAATGTTTCTCCAGCTCAAATAGAAAATACCCCAGAAGTCATAGAAAATATTCCTGACCTCATCAAAGATATTCCTGTCGTCAAAAACTATGCGGATGTGTTCGAAGAAGTTGTTCGCTTACCTCCGCAGAGAGAAATAGATTTCAAAATTGCTTTAATTCCCAATGCAAGGCCGGTAGTTCACGCTATTCGAAGAATGTCCTTGAAAGAGAAAGAGGAATTAGACAATCAAACACGACAGCTCGTATGGAAGGGTCTGATCAGGCCTAGTTTCTCTGATTGGGGTGCAGCAGTGGTATTTGTCCCAAAATCTGACGGTACTCTACGGCTATGTGTGGATTATCGTGATTTGAATAAGAAGACCATAAAGAACAAATATCCATTGCCGCGGATAGATGATTTGTTGGATCGATTAAATGGCGCACAAGTATTCTCAAGGATGGACCTAGCTACAGGCTTCCATCAACTTCGAATTGCCGAAGAGTGTGTTCCAATGACAGTGTTCAGAGGCCCCGACTTATTCTATGAGTGGTTAGTAATGCCGTTCGGCTTATGTAACGCTCCCGCTTACTTCGTCGATCTAATGAACAGAGTATTCAGAGGAGTATTGAATAAATTTGTTCTGGTTTTTATTGATGATATTCTAATCTTCTCTAAATCAAAGGCCGAACATGAAAAACATTTGGAACGGGTGTTAGAAATCCTTAGAAGGAATGTATTGAAAGCAAAGTTTTCCAAATGTATATTCTGGCAAGATGAAGTAAAATTTCTAGGCCACGTCATATCGAAAGAAGGAATTGCTGTGGATCCAAGCAAAATCACAGCTATTCAGAATTGGAAACAGCCCAGTACCCCCACTGAAGTCCGTAGTTTTCTCGGATTGGCTAGCTATTACCGAAAGTTCGTTAAAGACTTTTCGAAGATATCTGGTCACTTAACGAAGCTTACAAAGAAGCATTCTAAATTCAAGTGGACTCCAGAAAGTGAGGAGGCTTTTGAGAAGCTAAAGTTAAGATTGACAACTGCTCCAGTGTTAACCATCATCGATGGCAACCAAGATTTAAAAGTCTGGACTGATGCTTCTAGAGAAGGCCTCGGCGCAGTGTTAATGCAAAGGGGTCAAGTGATTGCTTATGCTAGCCGTCAACTGAAGCCGCACGAGAAGAACTACGTAACTCATGATCTTGAGTTATTGGCTATAGTATTCGCTTTGAAAATCTGGAGACACTATCTTCTGGGTGAGAGATTTGAACTGTTTACAGATCACCGGTCATTAAAGTATCTGTTCACTCAGAAAGACCTGAATCTGAGGCAGCAGCGTTGGCTGGAGTTCTTGCAGCATATGATTTTGAAATTCTATACACTCCAGGGAAAGCCAATGTCGTGGCCGATGCGTTAAGCCGAAAGAATGAGATGATCGCCAGTTTCATCATTGCGACTTCGCTGATAGATAAAATATCTGCTCTTCAAGAGGATGATCACTTCATTCAGAAGATTAGAGAGATAATTCAACAAGGCGAACCCTCGAGTTTTAAAGTAGACAATGATGGGATTTTAAGGCTCAAAGGTCGAATCTGTGTCCCTAACATTCCTGAGCTTCGAAAAGAAGTTCTGGATGAATGCCACAAGTCAAAACTCAGTATCCATCCAGGAGTAAGCAAAATGTATAATGACATCAAACGCACTTTCTGGTGGAAGTCGATGAAAAGGGACATTTCTTTATATGTCAGCCGATGCCCTACTTGCCAGCTAGTCAAAAGCGACCAACAAAAATTGGCTGGATTGTTACAACCACTAGAAGTTCCGGGTTGGAAGTGGGAACATATTTCTATGGATTTCATCGATGGTCTGCCCAGAACCAGAAAAGGAAATGACAGTATTTGGGTGATCGTAGATCGCTTCACGAACACCGCCCATTTCATACCTGTCAGATCAAATAGAACTGCTCAGAGTCTGGCGCAGATATACTTCAGGGAAATAGTTAGACTACATGTAGTGCCGCTCAGTATAGTCAGTGATAGAGATACAATATTCACTAGCAAATTCTGGGAAGCATTTCAAGTCGAACTGGGAACGAAGTTGAACTTGAGCACCGCTTATCATCCTCAGACAGACAGTCAGACTGAGAGGGTGAATCGTATTTTGGAAGATCTATTGCGGGCTTGTGTTATAGATTTCGGTGGATCCTGGGAAGACAATCTACATTTGGCTGAATTCTCTTATAACAACAGCTACCAAGCGAGTCTGACAATGTCGCCATTCGAAGCATTGTATGGTAGACCATGCCGATCCCCTGCTTGTTGGGTCGAACCAGGTAATAGACTTGTGTTGGGTCCTGATATGATTCGAGAAGCTGCCGACAAAGTCGATTTTATTAAGAAGCGATTACTCGCCGCTCAAAGCCGACAAAAGAGCTATGCTGATAGAAGAAGAAGAGATATATCCTTTGCTGTTGGCGACTATGTATATTTGAAAGTATCGCTGATGAGAGGAGTTATTCGGTTCGGTAAAACTGGAAAGTTGGCGCCCAAATTCATTGGTCCGTTTCCTATTCTGGAACGGATCGGGACTCTCGCTTATAGGGTTAAACTGCCTGACTGGTTGCCTGGAGTTCATGATGTATTTCACATATCTCAACTTCGAAAGCACGTTCATGATCCAGACTTGATCGTGGAAGAAGCAGCTCAACAGGATATTGAAATTACTCCAGAATTAGCTGTGAGGAGAGAGCCGCTAAAGATTATCGGCAAAGAAACCAAAGAGCTGAGGAATAAGAAGGTTCACTTAGTCAAAGTGCAATGGAGTGGAGATCCGCGAGATTGTACTTGGGAAACTGAGGAGAGCATTCAGAAAGCTTATCCTAGATGCCGAGTAGATATCTCTGATTGACTCCGGTGCAAGGTACATTTACCCTACTTTGCATTACCATTCAATTCTCTACTCTATTGTTATTTTCTTTTCATGGATGTGCACTTTTAATTCTATAGTCTGAATGATTCTAAAAGAGTATAGAGGTTGATCAGTATATTTTTGAGAAGTTAAAACGATTTGTTTGGTTGTTGTGTTGTGTGATTGTAGATTTGTCAAACCACTTTCGACTTTGTTCCATTTCGGGGACGAAAAGTTTTAAGTGGGGGAGATTGTAACGACCTAGAAAATCTGAACCAATTTAAAATTTTTATATTGGCTAAAATAATGGATTTTAAATATTAAAACAAATATTTTAAATAATGGCGATGAAAACTGAGTTTGAATCGACAATTGAAAACGAATATAATTAATTATAATTATAAATAAGGCCTGAAATGGCGATGCAGTTTCAAAAATTGAATTCAAACTTTGTCGGACTATACCGGGTGCAAAACAAAACGGATTTTAGTGAAACCAAAAATATTTAAATCTGTTAGTGAATACTTTCTAACGAATCTGAAAAATCGAAATTTGATAGCGGGAATCAAAAGATATGTTCAGTTGAAAATTCTGAATAGTCGCTATGGAATTCAGGCCCTTAAAAATGGACATTTTGCAAACGACCTCGGATTTCGACGAAACCACTTTTGTTGGATCCGTGATGTCAAATTATTGCTAGGTTTCAAATTTCATAATTTTTCGAATCAATATGTGAGCGTGGCAAAGGAAAACGCGTTTGACCGGTTTTAGTTGATTTTAATCGACGGGAAATTGGCCATTTTTCAAACGGTCTCGGAATTTGACGAAACTAGTTGTTAGGACCGTATTGTCAATACGAAGCTAGAAAATATTTTTCGGGAATTTTTCTAGTTAGTATGTGACCCCGGTAAATCGAAATGCGTGTTCAAATTCAATATATAGAGTTATATGTTGGTTTTGACGGAAACTGATCGAAACAGTCGAATCAGCTTACGATAAATGTCCCATTGTGTTCGGAATGGGGGTAATATGCTATGGACGACAGTCGGTGAGCTTGATTTCGAGTTCGTATTAAAAAGCAACCTTTTTGAATTTAAAATTAAAATTAAATATAAAAATTTATAAAAACCCCCTCCCACCTTTCTGTTCTTTCATAACTCACGAGCCCTTTTTTTTTCTGAAAATCGATTTCCTCCCCGATCCTAGAGGAACGCCGCCATCACCGCCCTCCCCCAGGACCACCTCGCTCCGCCTCGAGACCCCCCTCTCGTTCTCTCTCTCTCCTCCTTCAGGCGAACTCCCATTCGCGAACTCCGAGACCAACGAGCACCATCGAAGACCGCGCCGCCGAGGCCAACGACCACCGCCCTCCTCCGCAAGCCCCCAGCCACCACTGGCGCCACTTCCGACGTCCCCAGCCCCCCGGCGCGCCTCGGCCCTCCTCCGACAGTGAGCCTTTCTGTCGTGACTTCCTGAAGCAAAACAGTGAGCGTTCCTTCCTCTTTTTATTTAAATAATTAAACATTGAACTTCCTTTTCAGATTTTGATTTTTTATATATTTATATAACATAGAAAATAAACTGATTTTTATATGCGATATTAACATAGAAAGGTCGGATTTTTATATGCGATATTAACATAGAAAGGTCAGATTTTTATATGTGATATTAGCATGGAAAGGTCGGATTTTTATATGTGATATTAGCATAGAAAGGTCGGATTTTTATATGTGATATTAGCATAGAAAGGTCGGATTTTTACATGTTATATTAGCATGGAAAGGTCGGATTTTTATATGTGATATTAGCATAGAAAGGTCGGATTTTTATATGTGATATTAGCATAGAAAGGTTGGATTTTTAATGAAGTAAAGTTTTGATTTTTCAAAATGAAAAGATTAGATTTTTATACGAAGAAAGTTATGATTTTTCTTCATAGAAAAGATCGAATTTTCCCTATGGAACAGTGAAGTAAAAATTAGTTTTCTCTAGATAGAAGTGGCGATAAATATTATATTTTTATAAATATGAAATTCGATGAAACAGGAAACATCGAGATCGTGTGGACGCCTTCTACATTTTAGAAGAGACCGCGTATTTTTCTGAGCCTTCTGCTATTTTTGGTGGAGTGGAACCCAATGTGAGATTTCTAATTTATAAACAATATGGAAAACGACGATGTATAAATTATATAGTCGATGTATGAGTTATATTAGCGTTGTACACCTCTTGTATAAACGTTGTATAAGTTGTACATTCGATGTATAAGTTATATATGTGTTGTAAAAATTATATATGTGTTGAAATAAAAGTGAATTGCTATATATAAATAAATAAATATATATATATGTATATATATACGCCCCTCGTCCACAAACCATGGACGATATTTATTGGTTGAAATTGTTGTGAAAATTGATTGATAGTGAATGGTTGTTTGGGATTGTTTGTGGTTGATATTGATTGATTGTGGTTAAAAAAAAAATACTCGTTTGTGGTTGAGAAATATTTGGTTGAAACCACATAGGATTAGTTTGTGGAAATGAAATAAATATATACATGCCGCCTGCGTGCGAACTAGATGCATGATCCCCATTGTCAAAAACCGCGAGGTTTTAAGGTAGAGCGAGGAGCCATACTAGGGACGGTCCCGGTTTTAACTACCCTGCCGTTATGCTGCCGAAATATTGAATAATATTCGTGTGTTTGAATTATTTTCATTTGCTTAAACCATATTTATTCATTGAATTGAAAACCTTCACGTGTTGAATTGATATTCATTCGTTGATTAGAAATTCATGTGTTGAATGGTATTCGCGTTTCAAATATAAAAATCACATTTTTATCTATATATAGAAACTATAGAAAACCTTCATGTGTTGAATTGATATTCATTCGTTGATTAGAAATTCATGTGTTGAATGGTATTCGCGTTTCAAATATAAAAATCACATTTTTATCTATATATAGAAACTATAGAAAACCTTCATGTGTTGAATCGATATTCATTCGTTGATTAGAAATTCATGTGTTGAATGGTATTCATATTTTGAAATGAATTGTTTTATAATAAAAATCACCTTTTTATCACCCATATAAACTATATAAAATAATAGTGTTTTGAAATTAGTTGTTTTTAAAATAAAAATCACATTTTTCTTATATGCATGAATCGTTAAAATGTGAAGTGTTAAAAATAGCCACTTGTTCAAATAAATATATATGAGTTAAAATATTCATTAATTAGCTAATGAGATGATTTGTGCCTATGTATGTAACATTAGAATGAATGGTGTTTTTAAACCAAATAGAAATCAAATATGAAGTTGAATAGAAAATGATAAATGATAAGAACTATATATATGTACATGCATATTCATTGAACAGGTTATAGCAAAGGGGCTAGAGAAGAGGAATAAAATTTTGTGCCCGACAAATAGGTACACATTTACTGTTTTGTTTGCGTGATGATTTTATGAGCCTGTTGGCTAGCCGCTTGGCTTTTTCTTTTTCTTTTTGAGATTAGAAGGACTGGGGAAGCTATTTGAGATTTCCCGATGCTCCCGGTGCAGGGGAGGTTATGGCGAAATTTTCCAAAATTTTAAGGCGTTAGTGAAATATTTGAAGTGAAAACGATATTGAAATCATTGAATGAACTATTTTTATATAAATATATAAATATAAATAAAATTAAAACGAAACGAGTTTGTGCAGTTCGTGTTTTGAAACCGTGATTTCAAACAACTAGTGCGGGAAATCCGACCATTGGATTTTCCCGAAACCTTAACCGTCGGGTTCGCCTTGGAAATATCTTCCCAACGGCACCAACCTTGTAAAAATCCAACGGTTGGATTGTCTGGAATGTTTAAATCAAATCTGAAGAAAAACAGCGCCAGGAACGATTATATTTATATATATATATATAATTATATTTAATCGAATAACGACGCTGCAGTTCGTATTTTGAAATCGAAACTTCAAACGATTGTACCGGGAGATCCGACCGTCGGAATTTCCCGAAACTGGAACCGTTGGATTCGTTTTGAAAAGACCCTTTTAATGATGTAAATTTTATGAGAATCCAACGGTTAGATTTTTAGATATGTGTAAATCAAATCTGAAGAAAAACAGCGCCACGGCCGCGTTATGGCCCGAAGCATCGTTTTGAATAAATGGGCTATTTTAAAATAAATAAAAATAGCGATAATTCATTATAAAGTACCATAAACAATATGGAGTGGAAATAAACTGAATTTGCTCGATTTATGTTGTATTTGATGGTTGAATGTGTTTGGTGTGAAAATTACATTAAAGAACAATATTGGTGTTGTCGAATAATTTAACCATTGAAATAAATTGATTTGAAATTCTAAATATACGTGAATTATTTGAAAAGGCCGAGTTAATTCTCATTTCGAATAATTGACCGATGATTGAAATTCGAAGATGAAGACGGTGGTCGAAGACTGGAGATCTTCACCTCGTTTGGATGGTAACCGAGGTCCTGATTGGGAGGCATCCCGAAATATGGATAATGAGTGGTGATCGTCCAGACGTACGTGGTGATCGATGGGTTTGCGAGGTATTTAGTGCCTCCGGTTTCGTTCAGACCCAGAACGGACTTGTAAATGGACTGTGTGTCTGACATTGGATTTTATTCTGTATTGATTGATCTCTATTAAATATACATCTGTTTGGCGGCGGAGAATTTATTCTTTTGCTTAACGCCCTTCACTGAAACGCACGAGCTCAGAGGTTGTATATCGATGGACATCAGTTGCATGGCATGGATTGCCCGTGTGGCATGCTAAGATGCAGTGATAAGGGCTTCTGTTGAAAAGCAAAGCCTTGTGGGTATGATCAAAGCACCGCCTGTGTGGCGTAGCTTTGTGTATAACGTAAATCCGCGAGCCTCACACCCCGGTATGAACCAGAAACGGGAGAGGACATCAGGGAGGGCCTGCGTTTCTTCCTAGCTAGGGCGGTGTCAGTGACCTACCAGCCCTGACATTTATATACTTTTCACCTATGTGGTTGTTGCTGTTGCGAGGCGCCTCGGTTTGATCGGACGATCCGGGTCCGATGGAGTCATTCGTTGGCTCGTTTACGCCCCAAAGGGCGGGGAGACATAGTGTTCAGGCATAATAATCCACATCGGTGGACCGGCCCTGACGATCCAAGGGGCAGTTGCGGCTGTTTCTGAGGCTAGGGCTAGGCAGTCTCGAATTCGGTAAGGACTATCTTTTGCCTTGGTTCAGGACAGAAATCCAATTTCCAAATACGTGACTGGGCGGTTTTGATTGTATATATATATATGGCGACATGATATATGGTACCCATGCCATCTATGATTGATATTTATGATCTGAAATTATTTTCAAAGCATATAAACACTAGCAATAATATCAAATGCCTTTGTTTTATTCGTATCAAGCATATTTTGGCCGTTATAAGGTAAAAACTCTATCCTCCGGTTTGCGTTGCATTGTGTGATGGGAACTGAGTCTTATAATGGCTTCATTTTTATAAAAAGCATTGCGATGTTTAAAAGAAAGATTTGTTTTAAAGCACTGGCAATCCAATGGAGTAAACCCGTTCCACGAAAGTGGCGTGGTCATGTGATTTGCCATATTATATATGTGTTGAGTGGATTTCTCATACCAGTCCCATGACTGACTCGTAGTTTGTTTCACTTTCAAACTCGGGTGCCCCCTTTTCTACACGGGCAGCCTTGTATTCAGGTTTAGCTGGTTCTTTCTGGATAGCTGGAGCTGAAGATGGATTCTATCATTTATCTTTTTTTATGCTGTTCATCTCCTATTGTACATTTTGTTTATTTCCGCTGTAGACATTTATGTATAGCTGAACTGTATTTGTACTAAGTAAGATCCTATGTGCTATGTAACTCTGATGATTACTTTTATCCAGTATATTCTATGGTTCATTATCTGGTGTATTTATTTAATTCTATTCTGCTATTTTCTGTTTCTGTGTTATATTCCAAAGATAACCCTTGTTTCCGTCTGAACGGGATTTCGGGACGTCTCAACGTGGTATCAGAGCTCTGGTTAAGCTTAGTTCTGGAATATAACATTTGAACGAATTTGACAGAAATAGAACCAGTAGTGTTCTAGGACGGGTAAAAACAACTCATTTCAAAACACTATTATTTTATATAGTTTATATGGGTGATAAAAAGGTGATTTTTATTATAAAACAATTCATTTCAAAATATGAATACCATTCAACACATGAATTTCTAATCAACGAATGAATATCGATTCAACACATGAAGGTTTTCTATAGTTTCTATATATAGATAAAAATGTGATTTTTATATTTGAAACGCGAATACCATTCAACACACGAATTTCTAATCAACGAATGAATATCAATTCAACACATGAAGGTTTTCTATAGTTTCTATATATAGATAAAAATGTGATTTTTATATTCAAAATCTAATTGTTAGGGCGAAATTTTTCGAAAATTTAGGGTGTTAGCCAAATTTTTGAAAATTTGAAAATTCTCAGAAACTGAACAGTTGGAGAATGGAAGCCAGATCGAACGTAGAGTTGATTAATCAAACCACTTTCGACTTTGTTCCTTTTCGGGGACGAAAAGTTTTAAGTGGGGGAGATTGTAATAACCCGTAAATTCTGAGCCAGTTTAAAATTTTTATTTTGGCAATTTTAGCGAAATTTGAACATTTAAAATAGATTATTTTAAATAATATCGATGAGAAATTTATTTTGAATATAATTCGAACGTATATATTATACGCGTCATCGTTAGAATATAAATATTTATATATAATTATAAATAGAATTGAAAATGGCGCGGTAGTTCGATAATTCGATTTCAAACTTCAATTGAACATACTGGGTGCAAAACAATCCGGATTTTAGTGAAACCAAAAATGATAGGATCTAATTGATAATATCTTTCCAACGAATCCGAAAAATCGAAATTTCATAGCGGGAATCAAAAGATATGTCCAGTTGAAAATTCTGAATAGTCGCTATGGAATTCAAGCCCTTAAAAATGGAAATTTTGCAAACGACCTCGGATTTCGACGAAACCACTTTTTTTGGATCCGCAGTGTCAAATTATTGCTAGGTTTTAAATTTCATAATTTTTTGAATCAATATGTGAGCGTGGCAAAGGAAAACGCGTTTGACCAGTTTCAGTTGATTTTAATCGACTGGAAATTGGCCATTTTTCCAACGGTCTCAGAATTCGACGAAACTAGTTTTGTTAGGACCGTATCGTCAATACGAAGCTAGAAAATATTTTTCTGGAATTTTTCTAGTTAGTATGTGACCCCGGTAATTTGAAATGTACGTTTAAAACTCAATATAGTGATTTAAATGTAAATTTAACGAAAACTGATTGAAATGATCGAATCAGCCTACGGTACATATCCCATTGTGTTCGGAATGGGGGTGAAACGCTATGGACGACAGGCGGTGGGCATCGTTTCGAGTTCGTTTGTAAAAGTCAACTTTTTAAATTAAATAAATAAAAAAAATATCCTCCCCTATAAACCTAATCGACATCAGAAGGAAAAAAAAACAACAAAGGCGGAAACCCGCCGACCCTCACCCTGTCACCGCCGCGCCTCAGGCGCGAGACCCCCTCCTCTTCTTCGCTTCCTTCTCCCTCCTCGCCCAAGAACGAGCAGCCCCAAACCCTGGACCGCGAGACTCCACCATCGTCCGCCCCTGTTGCGTCAACCGCCTCCGCCTTAGCCGCAGCCTTCCCCAGCGATCCGCCGCCCCCTGGTCTTCATCGACGAGCGCGACAGCCCCCACCCCCTCCATCCTGCGCCGACGCTAGGCCTGGCAATTTGACACGTGACACGCTAACACGAAACGAAACGACACGAAATAAATGGTTATGGGTTTTGATTTTTGGTACACGAAACACGAAAGTATACGAACACGAAATTACACGATAAATTTCGTGTTGGATATGGGTTTTCACTTTCAGTACACGAAAGTACACGGAAGTACACGAAATATTTTATATATAATTTTTATATATAAAGTCACGTGGTATGCATTCTAGCTACTAAGACTAGGGTTTTTGACTGAGATATAAACTAATTATAAAGTCACGTGGCTGCCTCTCTTTACAAACTCCGCCTCTTTCCTTACAAATCACAATTCACAAGCGCCTCTCCGCCGCCTCTCTAAACCTAAATCCCTTCATATCGGCTTGTTCAAAATGACTGATAATATTACATATAAGGTAATTTCAGCCTTGAGTCGTTATTAATTTGTGTCGATTCATTATTAATTTGTATCAGATTAGTTATTTACCCATCTCTAAACCTAAATCCCTTCAAAAGGATTATGAATTTGTGTCGATTTGTATCAGATTCGTTATTAATTTGTGTCGATTTGCAGGATTATGAATCCTTGAGTGAGGATGAAGCAGATATTTTAGAAAATGCTACTCCTGAACATCCGTCTACAGAAGCAACAGCACTACCAACTGAAGGTTCTTCGAAGAAGATATTAGCAGCACCTGTTACGAAGAGAAAGAGATCGAAGGTGTGGAAAACGTTTAATCTTGTCACCGGAGCTGATAAGGTAGCTAGGGCAGTATGCATGAAGTGTGGTTACATATGTGTCCATGATTCAAAAAATGGAACTGGAAATTTGTTGAAGCATCAAAAGGCATGTGAAAATAACAAGGACCTTAAGCAAATGATGTTATCTAGCAGCGAGGGATCCATGTCAATGCACAAAATATTATTTGACCCTCAGGTATTTAGAGATTTAATTACGAATGCTGTCATTAAGCATAATTTGCCCCTTAAGTTTGTAGAATATGAAGGTATTAGGGAATCCTATATGTATGCACACCCAAAAGCTACTTTGGTTAGTAGGAACACATTGAAAAGAGATGTTTTATCTTGCTATCAGTTTGAAAAGAAAAACCTGTTTAACATGCTACAACAGTTTGATGGTAGAGTATGCCTAACCTCTGATTTGTGGACTTCAGTTGCTACTGATGGTTATATTTCTCTTACTGCCCATTTTATCACAGCTGATTGGGTTCTACATAAGAAGCTTCTTAATTTTTCGTATATTCCGTCTCCACATACCGGTATTACAATATCTGAGAAAATGTATAAGATGGTATGTGAGTGGAGTCTTGAGTCGAAATTATTTAGCATTACTTTAGATAATGCTTCTAGTAACGATTCATTTGTTGCTATCTTAAGAACACAACTGAATTTGAGAAATGCTTTGGTGTGCAAAGGAGAATTTTTTCACATAAGATGTTGTGCTCACATCCTTAATTTGATTGTGCAAGAGGGTCTTAAGGAAATAGATAATTCTATTGTTAAAATACGTGAATCTGTTAAGTACATCAAAGGCTCTCAAGGAAGAAAAGAAAAATTTAGAGAATGTATATCATCGGTAGCTCTAGATAAGAAAAGAGGCTTGCGCCAAGATGTCCCAACTAGGTGGAATTCGACATTTCTGATGCTTGAAAGTGCACTTTACTATCGTCGTGCTTTCACTCACTTGCAATTAACTGATTCAAACTACAAGCATGGTCTTCTTGATGAGGAATGGGATAAAGTGGAGGGCATTTGTAAGTTTCTTTCAGTTTTTTATAATGTCACCCGATTGTTCTCTGGATCTAAATATCCCACTGCAAATGTATACTTCCCAAATGTTTTTCTAGTTGAACACACATTGATTAAGGCAGTGGAAGATAAGAATTGTGTAGCAAATTCCTTGGCTGAGAGAATGAAGCCCAAGTTCAACAAGTATTGGAAAGATTATAGCGTGGTTCTTGCTATTGCTGTTGTATTTGATCCCAGATACAAAACACAATTTGTTGAATTTAGCTACAAAATGTTATATGGAGGTGCTTCTGATAAGATTGAAAAACTGCACACAACCTTGAAGGCATTGTTTGATTTGTACAAAGACAGAATTTCTTTACATACTGCTGCAAGTGAAGGTGTTCCTGATTCTCTAGTTCAAAATAAAGGAAATGATGTTTTGAAGGTATTATTTATTTACTTTTAACTTGATTTAGTATTTTAATGATATATGAAAACATGTCAGCCTTACAATTACGCCTGGCAATTTGACACGTGACACGCTAACACGAAACGAAACGACACGAAATAAATGGTTATGGGTTTTGATTTTTGGTACACGAAACACGAAAGTATACGAACACGAAATTACACGATAAATTTCGTGTTGGATATGGGTTTTCACTTTCAGTACACGAAAGTACACGGAAGTACACGAAATATTTTATATATAATTTTTATATATAAAGTCACGTGGTATGCATACTAGCTACTAAGACTAGGGTTTTTGACTGAGATATAAACTAATTATAAAGTCACGTGGCTGCCTCTCTTTACAAACTCCGCCTCTTTCCTTACAAATCACAATTCACAAGCGCCTCTCCGCCGCCTCTCTAAACCTAAATCCCTTCATATCGGCTTGTTCAAAATGACTGATAATATTAGATATAAGGTAATTTCAGCCTTGAGTCGTTATTAATTTGTGTCGATTCATTATTAATTTGTATCAGATTAGTTATTTACCCATCTCTAAACCTAAATCCCTTCAAAAGGATTATGAATTTGTGTCGATTTGTATCAGATTCGTTATTAATTTGTGTCGATTTGCAGGATTATGAATCCTTGAGTGAGGATGAAGCAGATATTTTAGAAAATGCTACTCCCGAACATCCGTCTACAGAAGCAACAGCACTACCAACTGAAGGTTCTTCGAAGAAGATATTAGCAGCACCTGTTACGAAGAGAAAGAGATCGAAGGTGTGGAAAACGTTTAATCTTGTCACCGGAGCTGATAAGGTAGCTAGGGCAGTATGCATGAAGTGTGGTTACATATGTGTCCATGATTCAAAAAATGGAACTGGAAATTTGTTGAAGCATCAAAAGGCATGTGAAAATAACAAGGACCTTAAGCAAATGATGTTATCTAGCAGCGAGGGATCCATGTCAATGCACAACATATTATTTGACCCTCAGGTATTTAGAGATTTAATTACGAATGCTGTCATTAAGCATAATTTGCCCCTTAAGTTTGTAGAATATGAAGGTATTAGGGAAGCCTATATGTATGCACACCCAAATTCTACTTTGGTTAGTAGGAACACATTGAAAAGAGATGTTTTATCTTGCTATCAGTTTGAAAAGAAAAACCTGTTTAACATGCTACAACAGTTTGATGGTAGAGTATGCCTAACCTCTGATTTGTGGACTTCAGTTGCTACTGATGGTTATATTTCTCTTACTGCCCATTTTATCACAGCTGATTGGGTTCTACATAAGAAGCTTCTTAATTTTTCGTATATTCCGTCTCCACATACCGGTATTACAATATCTGAGAAAATGTATAAGATGGTATGTGACTGGAGTCTTGAGTCGAAATTATTTAGCATTACTTTAGATAATGCTTCTAGTAACGATTCATTTGTTGCTATCTTAAGAACACAACTGAATTTGAGAAATGCTTTGGTGTGCAAAGGAGAATTTTTTCACATAAGATGTTGTGCTCACATCCTTAATTTGATTGTGCAAGAGGGTCTTAAGGAAATAGATAATTCTATTGTTAAAATACGTGAATCTGTTAAGTACATCAAAGGCTCTCAAGGAAGAAAAGAAAAATTTAGAGAATGTATATCATCGGTAGCTCTAGATAAGAAAAGAGGCTTGCGCCAAGATGTCCCAACTAGGTGGAATTCGACATTTCTGATGCTTGAAAGTGCACTTTACTATCGTCGTGCTTTCACTCACTTGCAATTAACTGATTCAAACTACAAGCATGGTCTTCTTGATGAGGAATGGGATAAAGTGGAGGGCATTTGTAAGTTTCTTTCAGTTTTTTATAATGTCACCCGATTGTTCTCTGGATCTAAATATCCCACTGCAAATGTATACTTCCCAAATGTTTTTCTAGTTGAACACACATTGATTAAGGCAGTGGAAGATAAGAATTGTGTAGCAAATTCCTTGGCTGAGAGAATGAAGCCCAAGTTCAACAAGTATTGGAAAGATTATAGCGTGGTTCTTGCTATTGCTGTTGTATTTGATCCCAGATACAAAACACAATTTGTTGAATTTAGCTACAAAATGTTATATGGAGGTGCTTCTGATAAGATTGAAAAACTGCACACAACCTTGAAGGCATTGTTTGATTTGTACAAAGACAGAATTTCTTTACATACTGCTGCAAGTGAAGGTATTCCTGATTCTCTAGTTCAAAATGAAGGAAATGATGTTTTGAAGGTATTATTTATTTACTTTTAACTTGATTTAGTATTTTAATGATATATGAAAACATGTCAGCCTTACAATCTCTATATTTTTTGCAAGGAATTCGATGCCATGGATGCGGAGTTTGGTGCTGTCCTTGAAAAAACTGAACTGGACAAGTATTTGGAGGAGAAAAAAATGAACAGGAACCTTGAGATCGATATCCTGCAGTATTGGAAAACAAATGAGTACAGGTTTCCTAATCTTTCTTTAATGGTTAGGGATATATTGTCAATTCCAATTTCAACTGTTGCCTCTGAGTCTGCTTTCAGTGTCGGTGGAAGAATATTAGATCAATACCGTAGTTCATTGGCGAGTAATGTTGTCGAAAGTTTAATTTGCACTCGCGACTGGAAGTTTAATGCAGAAGGTATTAACTGACTATTGTACATTTGTATTTTGTATGATTATCTCTGCATTTTATACATTAAAAGGCTTATTTAATGCTTATTTTTTCACAGCTGCTCCAGTTTATACTTTGGAAGAACTAACTGAAGATGTAATGTCTATTGCACTAAGTGATGATCACGAGTTCGGTGATGAAAGTGCTTGTGTATGAGTGTATCCCCCTGCAAGGTAAGTTCTGAAAAACTAAAACTCTGTTATCCCAGCAAGAATTTTCTACATTCTTCAGTGCATCATTAAATGTTATCCCAGCAAGAATGTCAAAATCATGTGGATAAGCAAAGAATGGCATAGATTAATCTATGTTGTCATGAACATAAACGTTGTAGCTAAATACATCAGGTCGTGTGAAGCCTAGACATAAAATAAAAAAGAAAACGTAACATCAAATGCCCTGAAAATTTACTATGGTAAGAGTTTGACTACATTCTAAATGATCTCAGTTCTGTCATGTGATATTGCAGGAGGGGTATGAATGGATGGCTGCCTGAAACTAGATGGATGGCTGGATCGGAAGAAGATGAATTCTAATGTTAATATTTCTTTAATTTGAAGTTGTAAACTTAAGAATTAATTATACTGTTAATGTTTATTTAAAATGAAGTTGTAAACTTAAGAATTCGTGTATGTTTCGTGTCTATGGGTATAATTATTTCGGGTCGTTTCGTATAAGCAGGTAGTACACGAAAGTACACGAAATTAATTTCGTGTACTTTTCGTTTCGTTTCGTGTTTACACGAATTATTTCGTTTCGTGTTCGGATCGGGTAAACAGGTACACGGAATGATTTCGGGTCGTTTACGGTTTTAGCTATGAGTACACGAAAACACGAAAGTACACGAAACGAAAGTACACGAAACGACACGATTGCCAGGCCTAGCCGACGCAGCACACCCCCCCCCCCCCCCCGCTGTAAGTTTAATTTTAGTTTTTTTTTTAATTTGCTTTATTTTCTTTATTGTTTATTATTTAATTTACATTCATATGATAAACCTGCAAATTCAAGTCATAGGAAAATAAGGTTTTTACTTGAAAGTTTTGATTTTCTTTTCAGTTTTATTTTTCATTTGCTTATGATTAGAAAAGATTTGATTTTTACAATTGAAAGGATTATACTTTTATTTATAAAAATATGATTTTTATATTTTTAAAAAGAATTAAAAATATGATTTTTATATTTTTAAAGTATTAAAAATATGATCTTTATTATGTAGAAAAGGCGAAAACTTCATATTAGAAAAGGCGAAATCCTTATTTTTATAAAGGCGAAATCCTTATTTTTGAAATGGAATTTTTACCTGTATGGCATCATAATAAAAATTTGATTTTTATATATTGAATAGCGGAGTAAAAATTCGATTTTTATATATTGAATAGCGAAGTAAAAATTCGATTTTTACATATGTAGAGAATACGGGCAAAGATAACAAAAAGACGAGAACGACGAAGACTTCTGCAAACGAAGAGTCAAGATGATTGGATAGCTATTTGTGAGAATTTCTCACTCTAATTTTTTTTTCTAGTTATATATATACTAGGATGCAGACGTTGCTTAGTAGCACCCGACACAATCGTCCACAGACCATGGACTTGTTTGTTTGATTGCAAAAATTAGTTAGATTATTTGATTGAAATTAAATTGTTTGGTGAAATGAAATTGATTTGATTAATGTGTGAATGGCGTGGGCCTTCACTAGACCGGGGATAAGGCTAGGCCTCGTCCCGTTTCTAGTATTGTGTCGTTATGCCGCCGAAATTTTCTAAAAATAAGTTAGAAAAATAAAAATATCATTTTTATTGTGTAAATGAACTGAATAGAAATTCATGTGTTGAAATAAAATATTTTATCGTTAAAAATATACTTTTTAACGTGAATGTGAATAAATAAATATTCATTTACAAACCGGACGGTTTGTTTATGTACACCTATTTGAATGACATTGATTGGGACGATAAATTTTACACATCGCCCAACTGCACAAATAAAATCTGTGTTTGATTGTTTGAAACCCCACATGGGTGTTGGGATGAAATTTGAAGTTCACTCATCCTGATTGATTAAATATGTCGATCGATTGATTGACAGGCTGTTATATGCGTTAGATATCTATATTTGATGCTTATACAGTGTAGTGCACTTTGGTTGATGGTAGATTATTTTTCAATGCTATTATATACGTGTGATGTATGAAAATCCATATAATTAACATTATATGGTGATTGATTGGGCCTCATTCCAATTTAGAAAATAAAGAATATTATAATATAAAGGTTCAGGTGTTGACTGTACTCATCCGTTGAGATTAGTTATGTGTTGAACGAAATATTTTAATAATAAAATTTACATCTTTATCAATATAATATAAAGGTTCATGTGTTGACTGTACTCATCCGTTGAGATTAGTTATGTGTTGAACGAAATATTTTAATAATAAAATTTACATCTTTATCAATATAATATAAAGGTTCATGTGTTGACTGTACTCATCCGTTGAGATTAGTCATGTGTTGAACGAAATATTTTAATAATAAAATTTACATCTTTATCAATATAATATAAAGGTTCATGTGTTGACAGTACTCATCCGTTGAGATTAGTCATGTGTTGAACGAAATATTTTGATAATAACAAATATTTTGATAATAGGAAATATTTGAAATAGAATATTTGAAAATAGAAGTATATGAAGCCGTGTTGATTAGATTGACGCCATTTTGACGTGAACAATATTTATATCGATTTTATTCATTTTGAAATGAATAGAATATAAAGTGATTTCGAAATGAATAGAATATAAAGTGATTTCGAAATGAATTGATTAGAAAACCAATTTGATTTGAATTGAATAGAAAACCAATTTGATTTGAATTGAATAGAAAACCAATTTGATTTGAATTGAATAGAAAACCAATTTGATTTGAATTGATTAGAAAACCAATTTGATTTGAATTGAATAGAAAACCAATTTGATTTGAATTGAATAGAAAACAAATTTGATTTGAATTGATTAGAAAACCAATTTGATTTGAATTGAATAGAAAACAAATTTGATTTGAATTGATTAGAAAACCAATTTGATATGAATTGATTAGAAAACCAATTTGATTTGAATTGAATAGAAAACGAAATGAATTCGAATCGAATTAAAATCGATTTGAATTGAAATCAAATAGAAATGAAAGTATCCGCTCTTTCCTTCACGGGGAAGTTACGGGCCCAACACCCGTGTGGGTGCAAACACAGATTTTATTTTGTGCAGTTGGGCGATGTGTAAAATTTATCGACCCAATCGATGTCCTTCGAATAAGTGTACATAAACAAACCGTCCGGTTTGTAAATGAATATTTTATTTTATTCACTTCACGTTAAAAATTATATTTTTAACGATAAAAACATTTTATTTCAACATATGAATTTCTATTCAGTTCGTTTATTCAAAAAAATGATATTTTTCTTTTTCTAACTTATTTTAGAAAATTTCGGCGGCATAACGGCACAATACTAGCTACAACCCTGCCCCTCCCCATTGTAATAACCCGGAAATTCTGAGCCAGTTTAAAATTTTTATTTTGGCAATTTTAGCGAATTTTGAACATTTAAAATAGATTATTTTAAATAAAAACGACGAAGAATTTAATTTGAATATAATTCGAACGTATATATTTTATACGTCATCGTTAGAATATAAATAATTATATATAATTATAAATAGAATTGAAAATGGCGCGGTAGTTCTATAATTCGATTTCAAACTTCAATTGAATGTACCGGGTGCAAAACAATCCAGATTTTAGTGAAACCAAAAACAATAGGATCTAATTGGTAATATCTTTCCAACGAATCCGAAAAATCAAGATTTCATAGCGGGAATCAAAAGATATGTCCAGTTGAAAATTCTGAATAGTCGCCATGGAATTCAGGCCCTTAAAAATGGAAATTTTGCAAACGACCTCGGATTTCGACGAAACCAGTTTTGTTGGGTCCGTGATGTTAAATTATTGCTAGATTCCAAATTTCATAATTTTTCGAATCAATATGTGAGCGTGGCAAAGGAAAACGCGTTTGGCCAGTTTCAGTTGATTTTAATCGACTGGAAAATGGCCATTTTTCAAACGGTCTCAGAATTTGACGAAACTAGTTTTGTTAGGACCGTATCGTCAATACGAAGCTAGAAAATATTTTTCGAGAATTTTTAGAGTTAGTATGTGACCCCGGTAATTTGAAATGTACGTATAAAATTCAATATAGTGATTTAAATGTAAATTCAACGGAAACTGATTGTAACAGCCGAATCAGCCTACGATACATATCCCATTGTGTTCGGAATGGGGGTAAAATGCTATGGACGACAGGCGGTGGGCCTCGTTTAGAGGTCATATGTAAAAGTCAACTTTTTGCAATTAAAATAATTAAATAAATCAAACTTTTCTCTCCCTCCTCCGTAAGTCACTCTGCCCCCCCTTTCTGAAATCATTTCGATTGAAAAAGGAAAAAAAACGGAGACGAGATCGACGGGGGGAGAGCCGCCGCTGCATCGCCTCCCCCCCCAATCGACATCGCGCCGCAGATACCCCCACCCCCCCTCTTCGATCGACGCCTGAAGCCTCACCAGACCCCCCCTGAAGCGAACGCCACCTCCGAAACCCTGCCCCTCCCCCGTCCAGACACGAGCGCCCCCCCCCCCCCCCCGATGTCGACCGCAATGTCGCAGACCCCCCTTTTTTCCACCTCGACCTCGCGATGGCCCCCCACCTCGCACCCCCTCCCGTCAGTCGGACGCGACACCCCCCCCCCCCTCGAATACCGCACCCAACCCACTTCCGATTGTCGCGCCGCCCAGTCGGAGTTTTCCCCACCCCTTCACTCCAGTCGAGGGCGCTAGCACCACCCCCTCTCTTCGAAAAGTAAGTTCTTTCTTTTATATTTAATTTAAATCAGTTTTTACGTTTAATTTAAACCAGTTTTTATGTTTAATTTAAATCAGTTTTTGTGTGTATTTACATAGTAGGAAAATCAGTTTTTAGCAAGCAAAAGATTAGATTTTTAAAATGCAAAAGATTAAATTTTTATAGTTGAAAAGACGATATTTTTAAATATGAAAAGACGATATTTTTAGATATGAAAAGACGATATTTTGAGATGAGTAGTGAAGTAAAAATATGATTTTTACTTTGAGAAAAATATAAATTTTATATTTATAGAAAGGCGAAATCTATATTTTTGAAAAGGCAAAATCTTTATTTTTGAAAAGGCGAAATCTTTATTTTTGAAAAGGCGAAATCTTTATTTTTGAAAAGGAGAAATATTTATTTTTGAAAAGGCGAAATCTTCAGGTAGAGAATAACGGTGTAAAAATAGAATTTTTATCTATATAGCATGGAGGTAAAAATAGGATTTTTATTTATTGAACAACGAAGTAAAAATTTGATTTTTATATATTGAATAGTGTAATAAAAATTTGATTTTTTATATATTGAATAGCGAAGTGAAAATTCTATTTTTACATATGTAGAGAATACGGGCAACGAAAGCGACAAAGAGGCGAGAACGATGAAAATTTCTATAAATGAAGAGGTGTGGAGTTGGATAGCTATCGGTGAGAACTTCTCACCTTTCAATTTCTATTTTCTAGTTATATATATATACTAGGATGCAGACGGTGTTTAGTAGCACCCGACACCCGTCATCCACAGACCATGGATGGCTTGTTTGTTTAATTGTTTGGTTGTGTAGTTGGTTAGATTATTTGGATTGAAATTGATTGTTTGGTGAAATGAAATTGATTTGATTGATGTGTGAATGGCGTGGGCCTTTACTAGACCGGGGATAAGGCTAGGCCTCGTCCCATTTCTAGTATCGTGCCGTTATGCCGCCGAAATTTTCTAAAATATGTTAGAAAAATAAAAATATCATTTTATTGAATAAGTGAACTGAATAGAACATTCATAGGTTGAATGAAATAATTTGATCGTTAAAAATATAATTTTTAACGTGAAGTAAATAAAATATTCATTTACAAACCGGACGGTTTGTTTATGTACACCTATTTGAAGGACATTGATTGGGACGATAAATCTTACACATCGCCCAACTGCACAAATAAAATCTGTGTTTGTTGATTTGAAACCCCACACGGGTGTTGGGATGAAATTTGAAGTTCACTCATCCTTATTGATTAAATATGTCGATCGATTGATCGACATACTGTTATAAGCGTTAGATATCTATATTTGATGCTTATATAGTGTAGTGCACTTTGGTTGATGGTTGATTATTTTTTAATGCTATTATATGCGTGTGATGTATGAAAATCCATATAATTAACATTATATGGTGATTGATTGGGCCTCATTCCAATTTAGAAAATAAAGAATATTATAATATAAAGGTTCATGTGTTGACTGTACTCATCCGTTGAGATTAGTCATGTGTTGAACGAAATATTTTTATAATAAAAATTACATCTTTATCAATATAATATAAAGGTTCATGTGTTGACTGTACTCATCCGTTGAGATTAGTCATGTGTTGAACGAAATATTTTTATAATAAAAATTACATCTTTGTCAATATAATATAAAGGTTCATGTGTTAACCGTACTCATCCGTTGAGATTAGTCATGTGTTGAACGAAATATTTGAAAACGAAATATTTGTAAAAGAAATATTTGAAACAGAACATTTGAAAAAAAGAAATATATGAAGCCGTGTTGATTAGATTGACGCCATTTAGACGTGAACGATATTTATATCGATTTTACTCATTTTAAAATGAATATTGAAAACTGATTTCGAAATCGCATATTTTGAAATGAAGTTTGAATTAAATTGAATAGGAAATGAATTCGAAATTGAATATAAAACGAATTTGATTTCAATTGGATATATAACGAATTTGATTCGAATAGAAAACCAATTTGATTTGAATCAAATAGAAAACCACTTTGAATTGAATCGAATTGAAAACCAATTCGAATTGAATTTAAAACGAAGTGAAATGAATTCGAATTGAATTGAAACTTGAATTGAATAGAAATGAATTTTAAAACGAATTTATAAGGAAATATTCAATTTTGATTTGAATTGAGATGGAAGTTGAAATGTTTTGAAACGAATTCAAAACTATTTATAAAATTCATTTTAAATAGGAATCGACGAAATATATATTATATATATTATATATATAATATAATGGCCTGAATAGAACGCGTCGCGCCGCGGCAGTTCGTAAATTTCGACCATTTATTTCAAACGAACATTACGGGAGATCCGACCGTCGGATTCTCCTAAAACCGGAACCGTTGGGTTCGTATCGAAAAGAGCTTTCTAACGAATATTAGAAATTCAAAATCTAACGGTTGGATTTGGAGATACGTCCAAATCAAATTTGAAAAAGGTCGCTATAAGTGCAGTTCGATGGCCGTTGATGAAAATCGACTGTACGGACCTTGATAAAATTATTAAAAATATCAATAATTTGTGTAATATCATAAGAAATGATTTTGGAAAATTTGGGACGAAAAACTCCATATTTGAAAAGATAAAAATAGATTTTTATCGAAATGAACTAGTTTGAACTCAATTTAAAACCCGATTTTTTATTTTTAAATAAATAAATTAGATTTAAAAAGGGGTTTTAAATAATCGGAATTCCAAATATATTTGATTTGAATTGGACTAGAATTGATTTGTGGGTTTATCGTGAACTGTGTTTTAAATAACACTAGTTCTTTAACCCGATAATAAATAGAAGGTGATTTGGGTTTGTCGTGGACTGTGTTTTAAATAACACTAGTTCTTTAACCCAGTAAAAGGAGTTTTAACGAATCTGCAATTAGATTGAAATGTAAATTTGTAATCTAAATTATCAAATTTAGAAAATGAGCGAGAATGGAATATTACCAGTTTTGCTCCAAAGCGATAGTTAAATCTTTAATTAGATTTGAACGTGAAATGGTAATTAATTTTACCGATAACACCGTGGTGTTAGATATGGAGTATTACCAGTTTTGCTTCATGGGATGAATAGGTTGGGATTGGGAAATAAAATAAATAATTACTTCGGTGTGGTTCACTAATCTCGACTAGTTTAGAAAACCATAATCTCGTTTGAAATGACATCTAAAGGAAGATTAAAGAATAAGTTTAAAGAGTTTATCTTTGATAAAATTAATGGGAACCTTTCCCTGAGAATATGAATTGGAATGAGGCGTATGTTGTGTTTGTTTAACATTTGTTTTTAATATACCGTGTTGTTCGGAAAGGCCGGGTTTATACCCATTCTGAATAACCGATTCGACGATATGTCGAAGATGAAGACGGTGGTTGAAGACCGGAAGTCTTCACATCGTTTGTATTATTACTGACGATCCTGATTGGGATGTACACCCAAGAGGATGGAAATAGTTGGTGGTCGTCCAGACGTACTTGGGGATGGATGGATATGCGAGGAAAGTGCCTCCGGTTTCGTTCAGACCCAGAACGGACTTGAAAATGGATTGTGTGTATGACATTGGATTTTATTCTGTGTTGATTGATTTCTGTTAAATATACATCTGTTTGGCGGCGGAGAATTTATTCTCTTGCTTAACGCCCTTCTCTGAGACGTACGAGCTTAGAGGTTGTATATCGATGGACATCAGTCGCACGGCAAGAATTGCCTGTGTGGCACACTGAGTTGCATAGATCAAGGCTTTTGTTGAAAAGCAAAGTCTTGTGGTTGATGATCAAAGCACGACCTTTGTGGCGTAGCTTTGTGTATAACGTGAATTCGCGAGCCTCACACCTCGGTATGAGTTAAAAACGGGATACGGACTGCAGGGAGAGCACGACGTTTCTTTCTAGCTTTGGTGGTGTCAGTGACTTACCAGCCCTGACATTTATATACTTTTCACCTTTGTGGTTGTTGGATGAGGCGCCTCGATTATAGGTCTGTAAGGACCGAGAAACGTGTGTTCAGGAATACTAATCCTCTAACGTAAGTGAGGACCGGCCCTGAAGATCCAGGATTGCCCAGAGTGCGTAGTCCTGAGGCATTTGCTAGAGTGTCTCGAACGCGAAGAGGAGCTTGCCCCTTGCCTCGACTCGTGACGGAAATCCAATTTCCAATACGTGTATTGCGGTTTTAATTGTAGAACTAGTATGGCGATATAGTAGCATGGGATGCTATGTCGTCTATGATTTATATTTATGATTGAAATTGTTTTGACACTATACACTTATTATAGTATCAAATGATTTGTTTTAAACGTACCAAGCATGTTTGGCTATTATAAGGGAAAACCTTATCCTCCGGCTTGCGTTGCATTGTGTGATGGGACCTGGGTCTTATAATAGCTTCATTTTTCGAAAAAGCATTGCGTTGTTTATTCTATGCACTGGTATTCTTGGGAGGAAACCCGTTCCGTGTTATACGGCGTGGTCCCTTGAATTACTTCCTTTTAAAGTAAAGTTTTAATAACTGTTTTAGTTATCACACCAGTCACATGACTGACCTGGAGTTTATTGTTTTAACCTAAACTCTGGGTGCCCCTATTTTCCGCACAGGCAGCTAGTAGTTTTGGTTTTGCAGATTTATATTTACAGGATCCTGGTTTGCAGCTGGAATGATATCCGGAAAGCTCTGTATCCGTGTATCACCTTCAGTTGTGTTTTATATTGTTTTTCCGCTGCTATGTAATTTATTGTAATCTCTGATATTTATCGAATGTAATTTATTCATTTATACTCTGTATATTCTTGTATCTGATGGAATTGTTGTAATAGCAATGAAATGTTCTTCCGTCTGCGTTCTGATTTGTCTTGTCCTCACAGTAGTTCGTTCTTTCTCATCTCTTCGGAGACCGGGGAAGTTCGGGTCGCTACATTTGGTATCAGAGCTTTGGTTTACAGAGCTCGAGAGTAAGACACATTAGAAACATACGAAAGAATTCATCAGATATTGGATTAGTAATATCCAATTAGAATGACTCGTTAGAGATAGGATCAGTAGTATCCTAGAACGAGTGTGAAGAGTATATTTTCCAAATGAAAACAATTTTGTTTTGAAAATTTAAATCGTTTTATACGTATTTGATTATTTATTTATTTTGAATATGGACAATCCGATATATAAAGATTTTGCATATACGCGTCATGAACGTATATTCGAAGTTTTAATATACTGGATATATATAGAATCACATTCTAGTCGCCCGGACATGATTCTGATGATGGCGCGCCATCACCAATATTTATGTTCGTGTTTCGAAGGTGTGATTTCTATATATTTTTATTAGACTGGTGTGAGAACCAAAACTTATATAGTTAGAACACATTGTTGTGAATTGGCATCAAAAACATGATTTTTTGTATATATATCAAAATTATGAATTTGAAACGTTAATCCACTAATTGATTGATGTTTGTGTTGTTTGTTTATTTGTTTGATAATTTAGAACCATTTAGCCTAATTGAACTAAATATTGAATATTATTGAAAATTGGTCGCATTTGCTTGCATATACATATACTTACATTGAACAGGTCATAGCAAGGAGGCTAGAGCAGAGAATAAAATTTGTTTGCCCGACAAATAGGTACATGTTTACTACATAATTTACTGTTTTGTTTGGGTGATGATGATTTTATGAGCCTATTGGCTAGCCTCTTGGCTTTTTCTTTTTCTTTTTGAGATCAGAAGGCCTGTATGGCAATTTCGGGATTTTCCCGTGGCTCCCGGTGCAGGGGAGGTTATGGCGAAATTTTTCGAAAATTTAGGGTGTTAGCCAAATTTTTGAAAATTTGAAAATTCTCAGAAACTGAAAAGTTGGAGAATGGAAGCCAGATCGAACGTAGAGTTGATTGATCAAACCACTTTCGACTTTGTTCCTTTTCGGGGACGAAAAGTTTTAAGTGGGGGAGATTGTAATAACCCGGAAATTCTGAGCCAGTTTAAAATTTTTATTTTGGCAATTTTAGCGAATTTTGAACATTTAAAATAGATTATTTTAAATAAAAACGACGAAGAATTTAATTTGAATATAATTCGAACGTATATATTTTATACGTCGTCGTTAGAATATAAATAATTATATATAATTATAAATAGAATTGAAAATGGCGCGGTAGTTCGATAATTCGATTTCAAACTTCAATTGAATGTACCGGGTGCAAAACAATCCGGATTTCCCGTAATGTTCGTTTGAAATAAATGGTCGAAATTTACGAACTGCCGCGGCGCGGCGCATTCTATTCAGGCCATTATATTATATATATAATATATATTTCGTCGATTCCTATTTAAAATGAATTTTATAAATAGTTCTGAATTCGTTTCAAAACATTTCAACTTCCATCTCAATTCAAATCAAAATTGAATCTTTCCTTATAAATTCGTTTTAAAATTCATTTCTATTCAATTCAAGTTTCAATTCAATTCGAATTCATTTCACTTCGTTTTAAATTCAATTCGAATTGGTTTTCAATTCGATTCAATTCAAAGTGGTTTTCTATTTGATTCAAATCAAATTGGTTTTCTATTCGAATCAAATTCGTTATATATTCAATTGAAATCAAATTCGTTTTATATTCAATTGAAATCAAATTCGTTTTATATTCAATTGAAATCAAATTCGTTTTATATTCAATTGAAATCAAATTCATTTTATATTCAATTGAAATCAAATTCGTTTTATATTCAATTGAAATCAAATTCGTTTTATATCAAATTCGAATTCGTTTCCTATTCAATTTAATTCAAACTTCATTTCAAAATATGCGATTTCGAAATCACTTTTCAATATTCATTTTAAAATGAGTAAAATCGATATAAATATCGTTCACGTCTAAATGGCGTCAATCTAATCAACACGGCTTCATATATTTCTTTTTTTCAAATGTTCTGTTTCAAATATTTCTTTTACAAATATTTCTATTTCAAATATTTCGTTTTCAAATATTTCGTTCAACACATGACTAATCTCAACGGATGAGTACGGTCAACACATGAACCTTTATATTATATTGATAAAGATGTAATTTTTATTATAAAAATATTTCGTTCAACACATGACTAATCTCAACGGATGAGTACAGTCAACACATGAACCTTTATATTATATTGATAAAGATGTAATTTTTATTATAAAAATATTTCGTTCAACACATGACTAATCTCAACGGATGAGTACAGTCAACACATGAACCTTTATATTATAATATTCTTTATTTTCTAAATTGGAATGAGGCCCAATCAATCACCATATAATGTTAATTATATGGATTTTCATACGTCACACGCATATAATAGCAATTAAAAATAATCAACCATCAACCAAAGTGCACTACACTGTATAAGCATCAAATATAGATATCTAACGCTTATAACAGTCTGTCGATCAATCGATCAACATATTTAATCAATTAGGATGAGTGAACTTCAAATTTCATCCCAACACCCGTGTGGGGTTTCAAATCAACAAACACAGATTTTATTTGTGCAGTTGGGCGATGTGTAAGATTTATCGTCCCAATCAATGTCCTTCAAATAGGTGTACATAAACAAACCGTCCGGTTTGTAAATTAATATTTTATTTACTTCACGTTAAAAATTATATTTTTAACGATCAAATTATTTCATTCAACCTATGAATGTTCTATTCAGTTCATTTATTCAATAAAATGATATTTTTATTTTTCTAACATATTTTAGAAAATTTCGGCGGCATAACGGCACGATACTAGAAACGGGACGAGGCCTAGCCTTATCCCCGGTCTAGTGAAGGCCCACGCCATTCACACATCAATCAAATCAATTTCATTTCACCAAACAATCAATTTCAATCCAAATAATCTAACCAACTACACAACCAAACAATTAAACAAACAAGCCATCCATGGTCTGTGGATGACGGGTGTCGGGTGCTACTAAACACCGTCTGCATCCTAGTATATATATATATAAC
Organism: Allium sativum; assembly: GCA_030737875.1. Taxonomy (NCBI): domain Eukaryota; kingdom Viridiplantae; phylum Streptophyta; class Magnoliopsida; order Asparagales; family Amaryllidaceae; genus Allium; species Allium sativum. The sequence continues at coordinate 213,805,518 of CM060916.1, read as the reverse complement.
TAGAAAATAGAAATTGAAAGGTGAGAAGTTCTCACCGATAGCTATCCAACTCCACGCCTCTTCATTTATAGAAATCTTCATCGTTCTCGCCTCTTTGTCGCTTTCGTTGCCCGTATTCTCTACATATGTAAAAATAGAATTTTCACTTCGCTATTCAATATATAAAAAATCAAATTTTTATTATACTATTCAATGTATAAAAATCGAATTTTTATTATACTATTCAATATATAAAAATCAAATTTTTACTTCGTTGTTCAATAAATAAAAATCCTATTTTTACCTCCATGCTATATAGATAAAAATTCTATTTTTACACCGTTATTCTCTACCTGAAGATTTCGCCTTTTCAATAATAAATATTTCGCCTTTTCAAAAATAAAGATTTCGCCTTTTCAAAAATAAAGATTTCGCCTTTTCAAAAATAAAGATTTCGCCTTTTCAAAAATACAGATTTCGCCTTTTTGTAAATATAAAATTTATATTTTTCTCAAAGTAAAAATCATATTTTTACTTCACTACTCATCTCAAAATATCGTCTTTTCATATCTAAAAATATCTTCTTTTCATATTTAAAAATATTGTCTTTTCAACTATAAAAATTTAATCTTTTGCATTTTAAAAATCTAATCTTTTGCTTGCTAAAAACTGATTTTCCTACTATGTAAATACACATAAAAACTGATTTAAATTAAACATAAAAACTGATTTAAATTAAACGTAAAAACTGATTTAAATTAAATATAAAAGAAAGAACTTACTTTTCGAAGAGAGGGGGTGGTGCTAGCGCCCTCGACTGGAGTGAAGGGGTAGGGAAAACTCCGACTGGGCGGCGCGACAATCAGAAGTGGGTTGGGTGCGGTCTTCGAGGGGGGCGTGTCGCGTCCGACTGACGGGAGGGGGTGCGAGGTGGGGGGCCATCGCGAGGTCGAGGTGGAAAAAAGGGGGGTCTGCGACGTTGCGGTCGACATCGGGGGGGGGGGGTGCGCTCGTGTCTGGACGGGGGAGGGGCAGGATTTCGGAGGTAGCGTTCGCTTAAGGGTGGTCTGGTGGGGCTTCAGGCGTCGATCGAAGAGGGGGGGTGGGGGTATCTGCGACGCGATGTCGATTGGGGGGGGGAGGCGATGCAGCGGCGGCTCTCCCCCCGTCGATCTCGTCTCCGTTTTTTTTTTCTTTTTCAATCGAAATGATTTCAGAAGGGGGGGGCAGAGTGACTTAAGGAGGAGGGAGAGAAAGGTTTGATTTATTTAATTATTTTAATTGCAAAAAGTTGACTTTTACATACGACCTCTAAACGAGGTCCACCGCCTGTCGTCCATAGCGTTTCACCCCCATTCCGAACACAATGGGATATGTATCGTAGGTTGATTCGGTTGTTACAATCAGTTTCCGTTAAATTTAACATATAACGATATATATTGAATTTAAACGCGCATTTCAATTTACTGGGGTCACATACTAACTCTATAAATTGCAGAAAAATATTTTCTAGCTTCGTATTGACGATACGGTCCTAACAAAACTAGTTTCGTCGAATTCTGAGGCCGTTTGAAAAATGGCCATTTTCCAGTCGATTAAAATCAACTGAAACTGGTCAAACGCGTTTTCCTTTGTCACGCTCACATATTGATTCAAAAAATTATGAAATTTGGAATCTAGCGATAATTTGACATCACGGACCCAACAAAAGTGGTTTCGTCGAAATCCGAGGTCGTTTGCAAAATGTCTATTTTTAAGGGCCTGAATTCCATAGCGACTATTCAGAATTTTCAACTGGACATATCTTTTGATTCTCGCTATGAAATTTTGATTTTCCGGATTCGTTGGAAAGATAGTCACAATTAGATCCCAATGTTTTTGGTTTCACTAAAATCTGGATTGTTTTGCACCCGGTACATTCAATTGAAGTTTGAAATCGAATTATCGAACTACCACGCCATCTTCAATTCTATTTATAATTATATATAAATATTTATATTCTAACGACGACGCGTATAAATATATACGTTCGAATTATATTCAAAATAATTTTCCCGTCGATATTAGTTAAAATAATTCATTTTAAATACTCAAAATTCTCTAAAATTGCCAAAATAAAAATTTTAAACTGGCTCAGAATTTCCGGGTTATTACAATCTCCCCCACTTAAAACTTTTAATCCCCGAAAAGGAACAAAGTCGAAAGTGGTTTGATTAATCAACTCTACGTTCGATCTGGCTTCCATTCTCCAACTTTTCAGTTTCTGAGAATTTTCAAATTTTCAAAAATTTGGCTAAAACCCTAAATTTTCGAAAAATTTCGCCATAACCTCCCCTACACCGGGAGCCACGGGAAAATCCCGAAATTTCCATACAGGCCTTCTGATCTCAAAAAGAAAAAGAAAAAGCCAAGCGGCTAGCCAATAGGCTCATAAAATCATCATCACCCAAACAAAACAGTAAATTATGTAGTAAACATGTACCTATTTGTTGGGCAAACAAATTTTATTCTTCGGCTCTAGCCTCCTTGCTATGACCTGTTCAATGTAAGTATATGTATATGCAAGCAAATGCGACTAATTTTCAATAATATTCAATATTTGATACAGTTAGGCATAATGGTTCAAAATTATCAAACAAATAAACAAACAACACAAACATCAATCAATTAGTGAATTAGAGTTTTAAATTCATAATTTTGATATATATACTGAAAATCTTGTTTTTGATGCCAATTCACAACAATGTGTTCTAGCTATATAAGTTTTGATTCTCACACCAGTCTAATGGAAATATATAGAAATCACACCTTCGAAACACGAACATAAATATTGGTGATGGCGCGCCATCATCAGAATCATGTCCGGGCGACTAGAATGTGATTCTATATCTATCCAGTATATTAAAACTTCGAATATATGTTCATGACGCGTATAAGCAAAATCTTTATATATCGGATTGTCCATATTCAAAATAAATAAATAATCAAATACGTATAAAACGATTTAAATTTTCAAAACAAAATTGTTTTCATTTGGACAATATACTCTTCACACTCGTTCTAGGATACTACTGATCCTATCTCTAACGAGTCATTCTAATTGGATATTACTAATCCAATATCTGATGAATTCTTTCGTATGTTTCTAATGTGTCTTGTTCTCGAGCTCCGTAAACCAAAGCTCTGATACCAAATGTAGCGACCCGAATTTCCCCGGTCTCCGAAGAGATGAGAAAGAACGAATTACTGTGAGGACAAGACAAATCAGAACGCAGACGGAAGAACATTTCATTGTTATTACAACAATTGCATCAAATACAAGAATATACAGAGTATAAATGAATAAATATACATTCAATAAATATCAGAGATTACAATAAATTACATAGCAGCGGAAAAATAATACAAAGCACAACTGAAGGTGATATACGGATACAGAGCTTTCCGGATATCATTCCAGCTGTAAACCAGGATCCTGTGAATATAAATCTGCAAAACCAAAACTACTAGCTGCCCGTGCGGAAAATAGGGGCACCCAGAGTTTAGGTTAAAACAATAAACTCCAGATCAGTCATGTGACTGGTGTGAGAACTAAAACAGTTATTCAAAGCTTTACTTTAAAAGAGAGTAATTCAAGGGACCACGCCGTATAACACGGAACGGGTTTCCTCCCAAGAATACCAGTGCATAGAATAAACAACGCAATGCTTTTTCGAAAAATGAAGCTATTATAAGACCTAGGTCCCATCACACAATGCAACGCAAGCCGGAGGATAGGGTTTTCCCTTATAATAGCCAAACATGCTTGGTACGTTTAAAACAAATCATTTGATACTATAATAAGTGTATAGTGTCAAAACAATTTCAATCATAAATATAAATCATAGACGGCATAGCATCCCATGCTACTATGTCGCCATACTAGTTCTACAATTAAAACCGCAATACACGTATTGGAAATTGGATTTTCGTCATGAGTCGAGGCAAGGGGCAAGCTCCTCTCCGCGTTCGAGACACTCTAGCAAATGCCTCAGGACTACGCACTCTGGGCAATCCTGGATCTTCAGGGCCGGTCCTCACTTACGTTAGAGGATTAGTATTCCTGAACACACATTTCACGGTCCTTACAGACCTATAATCGAGGCGCCTCATCCAACAACCACAAAGGTGAAAAGTATATAAATGTCAGGGCTGGTAAGTCACTGACACCACCAAAGCTAGAAAGAAACGTCGTGCTCTCCCTGCAGTCCGTATCCCGTTTTTAACTCATACCGAGGTGTGAGGCTCGCGAATTCACGTTATACACAAAGCTACGCCACAAAGGCTGTGCTTTGATCATCAACCACAAGACTTTGCTTTTCAACAGAAGTCTTGATCTGTGCAACTCAGTGTGCCACACAGGCAATTCATGCCGTGCGACTGATGTCCATCGATATACAACCTCTAAGCTCGTACGTCTCAGAGAAGGGCGTTAAGCAAGAGAATAAATTTTCCGCCGCCAAACAGATGTATATTTAACAGAAATCAATCAACACAGAATAAAATCCAATGTCAGACACACAATCCATTTTCAAGTCCGTTCTGGGTCTGAACGAAACCGGAGGCACTTTCCTCGCATATCCATCCATCCCCAAGTACGTCTGGACGACCACCAACTATTTCCATCCTCTTGGGTGTACAGCCCAATCGGGATCGTTAGTAATAATCCAAACGATGTGAAGACTTCCGGTCTCCAACCACCGTCTTCATCTTCGACATATCGTCGAATCGGTTATTCAGAATGGGTATAAACCCGGCCTTTCCGAACAACCCGCGTATATTAAAAACAAATGTTAAACAAACACAACATACGCCTCATTCCAATTCATATTCTCAGGGAAAGGTTCCCATTAATTTTATCAAAGATAAACTCTTTAAACTTATTCTTTAATCTTCCTTTAGATGTCATTTCAAACCAGATTATGGTTTTCTAAACTAGTCGAGATTAGCGAACCACACCGAAGTAATTATTTATTTTATTTCCCAATCCCAACCTATTCATCCCATGAAGCAAAACTGGTAATACTCCATATCCAACACCACGGTGTTATCGGTAAAATTAATTACCATTTCACGTTCAAATCTAATTAAAGATTTAACTATCGCTTTGAAGCAAAACTGGTAATATTCCATTCTCGCTCATTTTCTAAATTTGATAATTTAGATTACAAATTTACATTTCAATCTTATTGCAGATTCGTTAAAACTCCTTTTACTGGGTTAAAGAACTAGTGTTATTTAAAACACAGTTCACGACAAACCCAAATCACCTTCTATTTATTATCGGGTTAAAGAACTAGTGTTATTTAAAACACAGTTCACGATAAACCCACAAATCAATTCTAGTTCAATTCAAATCAAATATATTAGGAATTCCGATTATTTAAAACCCCTTTTTAAATCTAATTTATTTATTTAAAAATAAAAAAATCGGGTTTTAAATTGAGTTCAAACTAGTTCATTTCGATAAAAATCTATTTTTATCTTTTCAAATATGGAGTTTTTCATCCCAAATTTTCCCAAATCATTTCTTATGATTTTACACAAATTATTGATATTTTTAATAATTTTATCAAGGCCCGTACAGTCGATTTTCATCAACGGCCATCGAACTACACTTATAGCGACCTTTTTTAAATTTTATTTGGACGTATCTCCAAATCCAACCGTTAGATTTTGAATTTCTAATATTCGTTAGAAAGCTCTTTTCGATACGAACCCAACGGTTCCGGTTTTAGGAGAATCCGACGGTCGGATTTCCCGTAATGTTCGTTTGAAATAAATGGTCGAAATTTACGAACTGCCGCGGCGCGGCGCATTCTATTCAGGCCATTATATTATATATATAATATATATTTTGTCGATTCCTATTTAAAATGAATTTTATAAATAGTTTTGAATTCGTTTCAAAACATTTCAACTTCCATCTCAATTCAAATCAAAATTGAATCTTTCCTTATAAATTCGTTTTAAAATTCATTTCTATTCAATTCAAGTTTCAATTCAATTCGAATTCATTTCACTTCGTTTTAAATTCAATTCGAATTGGTTTTCAATTCGATTCAATTCAAAGTGGTTTTCTATTTGATTCAAATCAAATTGGTTTTCTATTCGAATCAAATTTGTTATATATTCAATTGAAATCAAATTCGTTTTATATTCAATTGAAATCAAATTCGTTTTATATTCAATTGAAATCAAATTCGTTTTATATTCAATTGAAATCAAATTCGTTTTATATTCAATTGAAATCAAATTCGTTTTATATCAAATTCGAATTCGTTTCCTATTCAATTTAATTCAAACTTCATTTCAAAATATGCGATTTCGAAATCACTTTTCAATATTCATTTTAAAATGAGTAAAATCGATATAAATATCGTTCACGTCTAAATGGCGTCAATCTAATCAACACGGCTTCATATATTTCTTTTTTTCAAATGTTCTGTTTCAAATATTTCTTTTACAAATATTTCTATTTCAAATATTTCGTTTTCAAATATTTCGTTCAACACATGACTAATCTCAACGGATGAGTACGGTCAACACATGAACCTTTATATTATATTGATAAAGATGTAATTTTTATTATAAAAATATTTCGTTCAACACATGACTAATCTCAACGGATGAGTACGGTCAACACATGAACCTTTATATTATATTGATAAAGATGTAATTTTTATTATAAAAATATTTCGTTCAACACATGACTAATCTCAACGGATGAGTACAGTCAACACATGAACCTTTATATTATATTGATAAAGATGTAATTTTTATTATAAAAATATTTCATTCAACACATGACTAATCTCAACGGATGAGTACAGTCAACACATGAACCTTTATATTATAATATTCTTTATTTTCTAAATTGGAATGAGGCCCAATCAATCTCCATATAATGTTAATTATATGGATTTTCATACATCACACGCATATAATAGCATTTAAAAATAATCAACCATCAACCAAAGTGCACTACACTGTATAAGCATCAAATATAGATATCTAACGCTTATAACAGTCTGTCGATCAATCGATCGACATATTTAATCAATCAGGATGAGTGAACTTCAAATTTCATCCCAACACCCGTGTGGGGTTTCAAATCAACAAACACAGATTTTATTTGTGCAGTTGGGCGATGTGTAAGATTTATCGTCCCAATCAATGTCCTTCAAATAGGTGTACATAAACAAACCGTCCAGTTTGTAAATGAATATTTTATTTACTTCACGTTAAAAATTATATTTTTAACGATCAAATTATTTCATTCAACCTATGAATGTTCTATTCAGTTCATTTATTCAATAAAATGATATTTTTATTTTTCTAACATATTTTAGAAAATTTCGGCGGTATAACGGCACGATACTAGAAACAGGACGAGGCCTAGCCTTATCCCCGGTCTAGTGAAGGCCCACGCCATTCACACATCAATCAAATCAATTTCATTTCACCAAACAATCAATTTCAATCCAAATAATCTAACCAACTACACAACCAAACAATTAAACAAACAAGCCATCCATGGTCTGTGGATGACGGGTGTCGGGTGCTACTAAACACCGTCTGCATCCTAGTATATATATATATATATATAACTAGAAAATAGAAATTGAAAGGTGAGAAGTTCTCACCGATAGCTATCCAACTCCACGCCTCTTCATTTATAGAAATCTTCATCGTTCTCGCCTCTTTGTCGCTTTCGTTGCCCGTATTCTCTACATATGTAAAAATAGAATTTTCACTTCGCTATTCAATATATAAAAAATCAAATTTTTATTATACTATTCAATATATAAAAATCGAATTTTTATTATACTATTCAATATATAAAAATCAAATTTTTACTTCGTTGTTCAATAAATAAAAATCCTATTTTTACCTCCATGCTATATAGATAAAAATTCTATTTTTACACCGTTATTCTCTACCTGAAGATTTCGCCTTTTCAAAAATAAAGATTTCGCCTTTTCAAAAATAAAGATTTCGCCTTTTCAAAAATAAAGATTTTGCCTTTTCAAAAATATAGATTTCGCCTTTCTATAAATATAAAATTTATATTTTTCTCGAAGTAAAAATCATATTTTTACTTCACTACTCATCTCAAAATATCGTCTTTTCATATCTAAAAATATCGCCTTTTCATATTTAAAAATATCGTCTTTTCAACTATAAAAATTTAATCTTTTGCATTTTAAAAATCTAATCTTTTGCTTGCTAAAAACTGATTTTCCTACTATGTAAATACACACAAAAACTGAACTGAATTAAACATAAAAACTGATTTAAATTAAACATAAAAACTGATTTAAATTAAATATAAAAGAAAGAACTTACTTTTCGAAGAGAGGGGGTGGTGCTAGCGCCCTCGACTGGAGTGAAGGGGTGGGGAAAACTCTGACTGGGCGGCGCGACAATCGGAAGTGGGTTGGGTGCGGTCTTCGAGGGGGGGTGTCGCGTCCGACTGACGGGAGGGGGTGCGAGGTGGGGGGCCATCGCGAGGTCGAGGTGGAAAAAAAGGGGGGTCTGCGACGTTGCGGTCGACATCGGGGGGGGGGTGCTCGTGTCTGGACGGGGGAGGGGCAGGGTTTCAGAGGTGGCGTTCGCTTCAGGGGGGGTCTGGTGGGGCTTCAGGCATCGATCGAAGAGGGGAGGTGGGGGTATCTACGGCGCGATGTCGATTGGGGGGGGAGGCGATGCAGCGGCGGCTCTCCCCCCGTCGATCTCGTCTCCGTTTCTTTTTTTTTATTTTTTTTCCTTTTTCAATTGAAATGATTTCAGAAAGTGGGGGGGGGGGGCAGAGTGACTTAAGGAGGAGGGAGAGAAAGGTTTGATTTATTTAATTATTTTAATTGTAAAAAGTTGACTTTTACATACGACCTCTAAACGAGGTCCACCGCCTGTCGTCCATGGCGTTTCACCCTTATTCCGAACACAATGGGATATGTATCGTAGGTTGATTCGGTCGTTACAATCAGTTTCCGTTAAATTTAACATATAACTATATATATTGAATTTAAACGCGCATTTCAATTTACTGGGGTCACATACTAACTCTATAAATTGCAGAAAAATATTTTCTAGCTTCGTATTGACGATACGGTCCTAACAAAACTAGTTTCGTCGAATTCTGAGGCCGTTTGAAAAATGGCCATTTTCCAGTCGATTAAAATCAATTGAAACTGGTCAAACGCGTTTCCTTTGTCACGCTCACATATTGATCCGAAAAATTATGAAATTTGGAATCTAGCAATAATTTGACATCACGGACCCAACAAAAGTGGTTTCGTCGAAATCCGAGGTCGTTTGCAAAATGTCTATTTTTAAGGGCCTGAATTCCATAGCGACTATTCAGAATTTTCAACTGGACATATCTTTTGATTCTCGCTATGAAATTTTGATTTTCCGGATTCGTTGGAAAGATAGTCACAATTAGATCCCAATGTTTTTGGTTTCACTAAAATCCGGATTGTTTTGCACCCGGTACATTCAATTGAAGTTTGAAATCGAATTATCGAACTACCACGCCATCTTCAATTCTATTTATAATTGTATATAAATATTTATATTCTAACGACGACGCGTATAAATATATACGTTCGAATTATATTCAAAATAAATTTTCCCATCGATATTAGTTAAAATAATTCATTTTAAATACTCAAAATTCGCTAAAATTGCCAAAATAAAATTTTTAAACTGGCTCAGAATTTCCGGGTTATTATCATCTAACTAATTTATGCAACCAAACAAACAAGTCCATGGTCTGTGGACGGTTGTGTCGGGTGCTACTAAACACTGTCTGCATCCTAGTATATATATATAACTAGAAAAAGAAATTGAAGAGTGAGAAATTCTCACCGAAAGCTATCCCAATTCCACGACACTTCTAATGCAGGAAATCTTCACTGTTCTCGTCTCTTATCGCTTTCGTTGTCCGCTTTCACTACATATGTAAAAATCACATTTTTATATACTGATGTCTTTAAAATAAAAATCACATTTTTATTTATTCACTTTCAATTTAAAAATCATATTTTTATAATCACTTCATATATTTAAAAATCGAATTTTTATTATGCTATTCAATATATAAAAATGGAATTTTTACTACGCTATTCAATATATAAAAATTGAATTTTTACTATGCTATTCAATATATGAATCGAATTTTTACTTTGCTATTCAATATATAAAAATTGAATTTTTACTACGCTATTCAATATATAAAAATCGAATTTTTACTTTGCTATTCAATATATAAAAATTGAATTTTTACTTTTCTATTCAATATATAAAAATTGAATTTTTACTAAGATGTCATATAGATAAAAATTCCATTTCAAAAATGTAGATTTCGCCTTTCTAAAAATAAAGATTTCGCCTTTACTATTTTAAAAATCTCGTCTTTTCTATTTTAAAAATCTCGTCTTTTAAAACACATGATATTTCTAATATTCCTATCATGTAAAAATTATATTTTTAATTCACTACATAAATAAAAATCATATTTTTACATCATCTATATAGTAAAGATTATATTTTTATTACTTTAAAAATATAAAAATCATATTTTTAATTCTTCTATATAGTAAAGACTATATTTTTAATACTTTAAAAATATAAAAACTATATTTTTATCAAGCTTTACAGTTTTAAAAATCCTAACTTTACAGTTTTAAAAATCCTAACTTTACAGTTTTAAAAATCCTAACTTTACAGTTTTAAAAATCCTAACTTTACAGTTTTAAAAATAATATCTTTACAGTTTTAAAAATAATATCTTTACGGTTTTAAAAATAATATCTTTACAGGTTTAAAAATAATATCTTTACAGTTTTAAAGTAAATAAAAAATCAGTTTTAAAATAAATAAATAAAATCAGTGAACTTACAGAGGGGGGGGGGCTGATGCGGCGGTAGGCAGAGGAGGAGGTGCGGCTAGGGTTGTTGGAGGCGGAGGAGGAAGGTGGAGCGGTCGGAGGGGTATCGCGAGGCTAGGGGGAAACAGCTGCGTCGGTTCTTCGATGGGGGGGGGGGGTGGGTTGCGACTACCGCAGGTGGAGGGTGGCGTCGCGAGGTCGGCGCCGTTGGGGGGGCTGCGCTTGGCGCGGCGGCGGCCTCCCTGGTGGAGCGATTCGTCTTTCCCTTTTTTTTTCTGAATTGAAAATATCGGGGGGGGGGGGGGGTGGGGCAGAGTATAAGGAAAGGAGATTAGTCATGTGTTGACATATTTGAAAAGATAAAAATATAAGAAATACAAAATAAAGGTTCATGTGTTGACAGTACTCATCCGTTGAGATTAGTCATGTGTTGAACGAAATATTTTGATGGAAACTGGTCGAAACGATAGAATTGGCTAGCGATACATATCCCATTGTGTTAGGAATGGGGGTAATTAGCTAGGGGCGATAGTCGTTGTGTTTGATTTGGATTTCGGACGTGAAACGAATCAATAAACGAAGTAAATAAAATATATATATCTATATTGTATAACCTAAATTGAAGGTCAAACCCCTCTTTTATTTTCAACGGGGTCAACGCAACAAAAAAACCCAGCCCCCATCAGCGATAACCGAACGAAACCGTTCGATTCTTCCTTCCAATTTCTTGTTCGATCCAGGTAATAAATTCAGAAAGTTATAAGGTGAAATTCGAAGAGCCTTCCACGTTCTTTCAATCCACACCGGAAGCATCGATCATCGTGGCCTGGTCTGTCAGAACTTCAAGCTCAAAGTTGCTCCGTTTCGCCTTAAAATCCGGCGAGATGCTGGTCTCGAGTTCAGCGCCACGCAAGGCGGTGGGAGAGGGGCTGTAGCGCGTCGACATGGTGGGTTCAGATCATCTCCAGGCGGCGCTGACAAGGAACAGTGACGGGATTTCATAAGGGAGCGGTTGGGTTTCGAGGTCGACAGTGTAAATGAGGAAGAAGACGGGTCCATTTTTTTGGGGTAACGATAACAGTGAGTTTTCTGCCCTTTATTTATTTTTAGTTTAAAATTTGTTTAGAAAAAAAATTTGTTTAGGAAAAATGGAAAACTTACTTGGTTTTAAAAATAGAAATTGTTTTTGAAAATATAATATAGCATTGATAATAAGAAAATAGAAAATGAATTGAATTTGATTTGATTAGAAAATGAATTAAATTTGAATTGAATAGAGAATGAATTGAATTTGAATTGAATAAGAAAACGAATTCGAATTGAATTGAAAAGAAAACGAATTCGAATTGAATTGAATTGAGAAGAAAATGAATTTGAATCGAATTAAAATCGATTTGAATTAAAATCAAATAGAAATGAAAGTAAAAAGGATTTATAATAGAAAATTCGATTTCGATTTGAATTTGAAATAAAGGTTGAAGTTGTTTTTGAAACGAATTCAAAACTATTTATAAAATGCGTTTTAAATAGAAATCGACGAAATATATAATATATATATTATATATATAATATAATGGCCTGAATAGAACGCGCCACGGCAGTTCGTGAATTTCGACCATTTATTTCAAACGGACATTACGGGAGATCCGACCGTCGGATTCTCCTAAAACCGGAACCGTTGGGTTCGTATCGAAAAGAGCTTTCTAACGAATATTAGAAATTTAAAATCTAACGGTTGGATTTGGAGTTATGTCCAAATCAAATTCGAAAAAGGTCGTTGTAAGTGCAGTTCGATGGCCGTTGATGGAAATCGACTGTACGGGCCTTGATAAAATTATTAAAAATATTAATAATTGGTGTAAAATCATAAGAAATGATTTGGGAAAAATTGGGATGAAAAAATCCATATTTGAAGAGATAAAAATAGATTTTTATCGAAATGAACTAGTTTTGAACTGAAATTAAAACCCACTTATTTTTAAATAAATAAATTGGATTTGAAATGGGTTTAAATAGAATTGATTTGTGGGTTTATCGTGAACGGTGTTTTAAATAACACTAGTTCTTTAACCCGACAATAAATAGAATGTGATTTGGGTTTGTCGTGAACTGTGTTTTAAAAGACATTAGTTCTTTAACCCAGTAAAAGGAGTTTTAATGAATCTTCAATTAGATTGAAATGGGAATTGATAATTTAAATTATCAAATTTAGAAATTGAGCGAGAATGGAGTATCACCAGTTTTGCTCCAAAGCGGTAGTTAAATCTTTAATTAGATTTGAAAGTGAAATGGTAATTAATTTTACCGATAACACCGTGGTATTAGATATGGAGTATCACCAGTTTTGCTCCAAAGCGGTAGTTAAATCTTTAATTAGATTTTAATGTGAAATGGTAATTAATTTTACCGATAACACCGTGGTATTAGATATGGAGTATTGCCAGTTTTGCTTCATGGGATGAATAGGTTGGGATTGGGAAATAAAATAAATAATTACTTCAGTGTGGTTCGCTAATCCCGACTAGTCTGGAAAACCATAATTTGGTTTGAAATGACATCCAAATGAAGATTAAAGGATAAATTTTAAAGAATTTATCTTGGATAAAATTAATGGGAACCTTTCCCTAAGAATTGAGATTTAGAAACTAGCTATAGGTTAGCTAAGAAGAATGGTTTCCTGGGTATTGATCTGATGTTGGTTTCGGCCTTCGGGGTTAATATTTGGGAAATTGTTCTCTTGTTGATTTACGGTTAGTAGCTGCTGAATTGGAATGAGGCGTATGTTGTGTTTGTGTAACATTTGTTTTAATATTCGCGGGTTGTTCGGAAAGTCCGGGTTTATACCCATTCTGAATAACCGATTCGACGATATGTCGAAGATGAAGACGGTGGTTGAAGACCGGAAGTCTTCACATCGTTTGGATAATTACTGACGATCCTGATTGGGCTGTACACCCAAGAGGATGGAAATAGTTGGTGGTCGTCCAGACGTACTTGGAGATGGATGGATATGCGAGGAAAGTGCCTCCGGTTTCGTTCAGACCTAGAACGGACTTGTAAAGGATGGTGTGTCTGACATTGTATTCCTTTATATTGTATTCGTTGATCTCTGCTAAATATATATCTGTTTGGCGGCGGGGAATATATTCTCTTGCTTAACGCCCTTCTCTGAGACATACGAGCTCAGAGGTTATATATTGGCAGAAATCAGTGGTACGATATGGATTGATAATGTGGCATGCTGAGATGCAGTGATCCAGACTTTTGTTGAAAAGCAAAGTTTGGTGGATGATGATCAAAGCGCAGCTGATATGGCATGGCTTTGTGTATAGCGTTGATTCGCGAGCCTCACACCTCGGTGTGAACCAAAAACGGGGAGGACCTCCGGGAAATGGACATATGCTGGTTTCTAGTTAGAAGTGGTGTCAGTGCTTAAACTGGCTGGCATTACTTATGTGGATGTTGCTTATCATTACTTATTGCCCAGCGGGGCGTCTCGGTTAACGGTGGTTGCAGAGGCTTACGGGTCCCAGATCACTAAGAGGTTCCATAGAACCGGCTAGCATATCGTTTACGGCATTACTAACCATCGACGGGTGGCCGGCCCCGACGTTCCGGGTGCAGTCGCGGCTGCAACCTGAGGCTCGGGCTAGAGAGTCTCGAATTAAGCACAGGATATTCCCTTTGCCTTGGTTCACATGATGGAAATCCAATTTCCAATACGTGTATTTCGGTTTCATTTGTAGAGCCTAGTATGGCGACATAGTGGGATGGGGCACTTATGCCGTCTATGATTGATACTTATGATTTGAAGATATTTTATACAATATGCACTTATAATAGTATCAAATGATTTGTTTTAAACGTACCAAGCATTCTTGGCTATTATAAGGTAAAAACCCTATCCTCCGGCTTGCGTTGCATTGTGTGATGGGACCTGGGTCTTATAATAGCTTCATTTTTCTTTATTTAGCATTGCGCTGTTTTTTTATGCACTGGTGTTCTTGGGAGGAAACCCGTTCCGTGTTATACGGCGTGGTCCCTTGATTTGCCTAACTTTAAAAATAAAGGTTAATAATTGTTTTAGTTCTCACACCAGTCACATGACTGACCTGGAGTTTATTGTTTTAACCTAAACTCTGGGTGCCCCTATTTTCCACACGGGCAGCCAGTAGTTTTGGTTTTGCAGATTTATATTCACAGGATCCTGGTTTACAGCTGGAATGATATCCGGAAAGCTTTGTATCCGTATATCTCTTCTAGTTGTGTATTGTATTATTTTCCGCTGCGATGTATTTAAATGTAATTTAAATCTCTGATATTTCTGTGTAATATTCATTTATACTCTGTATATTCTTGTATTCTGGTGCATTGTTGTAATATACAATGAAATGTTCTTCTGTATGTGTTCTGTTGTGGCTTGTTCTCGAACTATCCGCGCTTTCCCAACCGGGGAAGTTAAGGGTTTTCACAGTTGGTATCAGAGCTTTGGTTTACAGAGCTCGAGAACAAGACACATTAGAACCATACGAAAGAATTCATCAGATATTGGATTAGCAATATCCAATTAGAATGACTCGTTAGAGATAGGATCAGTAGTATCCTAGAACGAGTGTGAAGAGTATATTTTTCTAATGAAAACAATTTTGTTTTGAAAATTTAAATCAATTCTACGTATTTGAATATTTATTTATTTTGAATATGGACAATCTAGTATATAAAGATTTTGCATATACGCGTCATGAACGTATATTCGAAGTTTTAATATATTGGATAGATATAGAATCACATTCTAGTCGCCCGGACATGATTCTGATGATGGCGCGCCATCACCAGTATTTATTTTCGTGTTTCGAAGGTGTGATTTCTATATATTTCCATTAGGCTGGTGTGAGAACCAAAACTTATATAGTTAGAACACATTGTTGTGAATTGGCATCAAAAACATGATTTTTTGTATATATATCAAAATTATGAATTTGAAACGTTAATCCACTAATTGATTGATGTTTGTGTTGTTTGTTTATTTGTTTGATAATTTAGAACCATTTAGCTTAATTGAACCAAATATTGAATATTATTGAAAATTGGTCGCATTTGCTTGCATATACATATACTTACATTGAACAGGTCATAACAAGGAGGTTAGAGCAGAGAATAAAATTTGTTTCCCCGACAAATAGGTACATGTTTACTACATAATTTACTGTTTTGTTTGGGTGATGATGATTTTATGAGCCTATTGGCTAGCCGCTTGGCTTTTTCTTTTTCTTTTTGAGATCAGAAGGCCTGTATGGCAATTTCGGGATTTTCCCGTGGCTCCCGGTGCAGGGGAGGTTATGGCGAAATTTTTCGAAAATTTAGGGTGTTAGCCAAATTTTTGAAATTTTGAAAATTCTCAGAAACTGAAAAGTTGGAGAATGGAAGCCAGATCGAACGTAGAGGTGATTGATCAAACCACTTTCGACTTTGTTCCTTTTCGGGGACGAAAACTTTTAAGTGGGGGAGATTGTAATAACCCGGAAATTCTGAGCCAGTTTAAAATTTTTATTTTGGCAATTTTAGCGAATTTTGAACATTTAAAATAGATTATTTTAAATAAAAACGACGAAGAATTTAATTTGAATATAATTCGAACGTATATATTTTATACGTCTTCGTTAGAATATAAATAATTATATATAATTATAAATAGAATTGAAAATGGCGCGGTAGTTCGATAATTCGATTTCAAACTTCAATTGAATGTACCGGGTGCAAAACAATCCGGATTTTAGTGAAACCAAAAACAATAGGATCTAATTGATAATATCTTTCCAACGAATCCGAAAAATCAAGATTTCATAGCGGGAATCAAAAGATATGTCCAGTTGAAAATTCTGAATAGTCGCTATGGAATTCAGGCCCTTAAAAATGGAAATTTTGCAAACGACCTCGGATTTCGACGAAACCAGTTTTGTTGGGTCCGTGATGTTAAATTATTGCTAGATTCCAAATTTCATAATTTTTCGAATCAATATGTGAGCGTGGCAAAGGAAAACGCGTTTGGCCAGTTTCAGTTGATTTTAATCGACTGGAAAATGGCCATTTTTCAAACGGTCTCAGAATTTGACGAAACTAGTTTTGTTAGGACCGTATCGTCAATACGAAGCTAGAAAATATTTTTCGAGAATTTTTAGAGTTAGTATGTGACCCCGGTAATTTGAAATGTACGTTTAAAATTCAATATAGTGATTTAAATGTAAATTCAACGGAAACTGATTGTAAAAGCCGAATCAGCCTACGATACATATCCCATTGTGTTCGGAATGGGGGTAAAATGCTATGGACGACAGGCGGTGGGCCTCGTTTCGAGGTCGTATGTAAAAGTCAACTTTTTGAAAATAAAATAATTAAATAAATTAAAATTTTAAAACCCCATTTATTTTTAAATAAATAAATTAGATTTAAAAAGGGGTTTTAAATAATCGGAATTTCTAATATATTTGATTGGATTTGAAATGGGTTTATCGTGAACGGTGTTTTAAATAACACTAGTTCTTTAAACCGATAATAAATAGAATGTGATTTGGGTTTGTCGTGAACTGTGTTTTAAATAACATCAGTTCTTTAACCCAGTAAAAGGAGTTTTAATGAATCTTCAATTAAATTGAAATGTGAATTGATAATTTAAATTATCAAATTTAGAAATGAGCGAGAATGGAGTATCGCCAGTTTTGCTCCAAAGCGATAGTTAAATCTTTAATTAGATTTGAACGTGAAATTGTAATTAATTTTACCGATAACACCGTGGTGTTAGATATGGAGTATTACCAGTTTTGCTTCATGGGATGAATAGGTTGGGATTGGGAAATAAAATAAATAATTACTTCGGTGTGGTTCGCTAATCTCGACTAGTTTAGAAAACCATAATCTGGTTTGAAATGACATCCAAAGGAAGATTAAACAATAAGTTTAAAGAATTTTCTTTGATAGAATTAATGGGAACCTTTCCCTGAGAATATGAATTGGAATGAGGCGTATGTTGTGTTTGTTTAACATTTGTTTTTAATATACGCGGGTTGTTCGGAAAGGCCGGGTTTATACCCATTCTGAATAACCGATTCGACGATATGTCGAAGATGAAGACGGTGGTTGAAGACCGGAAGTCTTCACATCGTTTGGATTATTACTGACGATCCTGATTGGGCTATACACCCAAGAGGATGGAAATAGTTGGTGGTCGTCCAGACGTACTTGGGGATGGATGGATATGCGAGGAAAGTGCCTCCGGTTTCGTTCAGACCCGGAACGAACTTGTAAATGGATTGTGTGTCTGACATTGGATTTCATTCTGTGTTGATTGATCTCTATTAAATATACATCTGTTTGGCGGCGGAGAATTTATTCTTTTGCTTAACGCCCTTCTCTGAGACGTACGAGCTCAGAGGTTGTATATCGATGGACATCAATCGCATGGCATGAATTGCCTGTGTGGCACGCTAAGATGCAATAATCAAGGCTTTTGTTGAAAAGAAAAGTCTTGTGGTTGATGATCAAAGCATGGCCTTTGTGGCGTAGCTTTGTGTATAACGTGAATTCGCGAGCCTCACACCTCGGTATGAGTTAAAAACGGGATACGGACTGCAGGGAGAGCACGACGTTTCTTTCTAGCTTTGGTGGTGTCAGTGACTTACTAGCCCTGACATTTATATACTTTTCACCTATGTGGTTGTTAGAATGCGAGGCACCTCGATTATAGGTCTGTAAGGACCGGGAAACGTGTGTTCAGGCATAACTAATCCTCTAACGTAAGTGAGGACCGGCCCTGAAGATCCAGGGGTTGCCCAGAGTGTGTAGCCCCGAGGCATTTGCTAGAGTGTCTCGAACGCGGAGAGGAGCTTGCCCCTTGCCTCGACTCATGACGGAAATCCAGTTTCCAATACGTGTATTGCGGTTTTAATTGTAGAACTAGTATGGCGACATAGTAGCATGGGATGTTATGCCGTCTATGATTTATATTTATGATTGAAACTGTTTTGACACTATACACTTATTATAGTATCAAATGATTTGTTTTAAACGTACCAAGCATGTTTGGCTATTATAAGGGAAAACCCTATCCTCCGGCTTGCGTTGCATTGTGTGATGGGACCTGGGTCTTATAATAGCTTCATTTTTCGAAAAAGCATTGCGTTGTTTACTCTATGCACTGGTATTCTTGGGAGGAAACCCGTTCCGTGTTATACGGCGTGGTCCCTTGAATTACTCTCTTTTAAAGTAAAGCTTTGAATAACTGTTTTAGTTCTCACACCAGTCACATGACTGATCTGGAGTTTATTGTTTTAACCTAAACTCTGGGTGCCCCTATTTTCCGCATGGGCAGCTAGTAGTTTTGGTTTTGCAGATTTATATTCACAGGATCCTGGTTTACAGCTGGAATGATATCCGGAAAGTTCTGTATCCGTATATCACCTTCAGTTGTGCTTTGTATTATTTTTCCGCTGCTATGTAATTTATTGTAATCTTCGATATTTATTGAATGTATATTTATTCATTTATACTCTGTATATTCTTGTATCTGATGCAATTGTTGTAATAACAATGAAATGTTCTTCCGTCTGCATTCTGATTTGTCTTGTCCTCACAGTAATTCGTTCTTTCTCATCTCTTCGGAGACCGGGGAAATTCGGGTCACTACATTTGGATACCAACTGTGAAAACCCGTAACTTCCCCGGTTTGGAAAGCGCGGATAGTTCGAGAACAAGCCACAACAGAACACATACAGAAGAACATTTCATTGTATATTACAACAATGCACCAGAATACAAGAATATACAGAGTATAAATGAATATTACACAGAAATATCAGAGATTTAAATTACATTTAAATACATCGCAGCGGAAAATAATACAATACACAACTAGAAGAGATATACGGATACAAAGCTTTCCGGATATCATTCCAGCTGTAAACCAGGATCCTGTGAATATAAATCTGCAAAACCAAAACTACTAGCTGCCCGTGTGGAAAATAGGGGCACCCAGAGTTTAGGTTAAAACAATAAACTCCAGGTCAGTCTTGTGACTGGTGTGAGAACTAAGACAATTATTAACCTTTATTTTTAAAGTTAGGTAAATCAAGGGACCACGCCGTATAACACGGAATGGGTTTCCTCCCAAGAACACCAGTGCATAAAACAACAGCGGAATGCTAAATAAAGAAAAATGAAGCTATTATAAGACCCAGGTCCCATCACACAATGCAACGCAAGCCGGAGGATAGGGTTTTTACCTTATAATAGCCAAGAATGCTTGGTACGTTTAAAACAAATCATTTGATACTATTATAAGTGCATATTGTATAAAATATCTTCAAATCATAAGTATCAATCATAGACGGCATAAGTGCCCCATCCCACTATGTCGCCATACTAGGCTCTACAAATGAAACCGAAATACACGTATTGGAAATTGGATTTCCATCATGTGAACCAAGGCAAAGGGAATATCCTGTGCTTAATTCGAGACTCTCTAGCCCGAGCCTCAGGTTGCGGCCGCGACTGCACCCGGAACGTCGGGGCCGGCCACCCGTCGATGGTTAGTAATGCCGTAAACGATATGCTAGCCGGTTCTATGGAACCTCATAGTGATCTGGGACCCGTAAGCCTCTGCAACCACCGTTAACCGAGACGCCCCGCTGGGCAATAAGTAATGATAAGCAACATCCACATAAGTAATGCCAGCCAGTTTAAGCACTGACACCACTTCTAACTAGAAACCAGCATATGTCCATTTCCCGGAGGTCCTCCCCGTTTTTGGTTCACACCGAGGTGTGAGGCTCGCGAATCAACGTTATACACAAAGCTATGTCATATCAGCTGCGCTTTGATCATCATCCACCAAACTTTGCTTTTCAACAAAAGTCTGGATCACCGCATCTCAGCATGCCACATTATCAATCCATATCGTACCACTGATTTCTGCCAATATATAACCTCTGAGCTCGTATGTCTCAGAGAAGAGCGTTAAGCAAGAGAATAAATTCCCCGCCGTCAAACAGATATATATTTAGCAGAGATCAACGAATACAATATAAAGGAATACAATGTCAGACACACCATCCATTTACAAGTCCATTCTAGGTCTGAACGAAACCGGAGGCACTTTCCTCGCATATCCATCCATCTCCAAGTACGTCTGGACGACCACCAACTATTTCCATCCTCTTGGGTGTACAGCCCAATCAGGATCGTCAGTAATTATCCAAACGATGTGAAGACTTCCGGTCTTCAACCACCGTCTTCATCTTCGACATATCGTCGAATCGGTTATTCAGAATGGGTATAAACCCGGACTTTCCGAACAACCCGCGTATATTAAAACAAATGTTACACAAACACAACATACGCCTCATTCCAATTCAGCAGCTACTAACCGTAAATCAACAAGAGAACAATTTCCCAAATATTAACCCCGAAGGCCGAAACCAACATCAGATCAATACCCAGGAAACCATTCTTCTTAGCTAACCTATAGCTAGTTTCTAAATCTCAATTCTTAGGGAAAGGTTCCCATTAATTTTATCAAGATAAATTCTTTAAAATTTATCATTTAATCTTCATTTGGATGTCATTTCAAACCAAATTATGGTTTTCCAGACTAGTCGGGATTAGCGAACCACACCGAAGTAATTATTTATTTTATTTCCCAATCCCAACCTATTCATCCCATGAAGCAAAACTGGCAATACTCCATATCTAATACCACGGTGTTATCGGTAAAATTAATTACCATTTCACGTTCAAATCTAATTAAAGATTTAACTACCGCTTTGGAGCAAAACTGGTGATACTCCATATCTAATACCACGGTGTTATCGGTAAAATTAATTACCATTTCACGTTCAAATCTAATTAAAGATTTAACTACCGCTTTGGAGCTAAACTGGTGATACTCCATTCTCGCTCAATTTCTAAATTTGATAATTTAAATTATCAATTCCCATTTCAATCTAATTGAAGATTCATTAAAACTCCTTTTACTGGGTTAAAGAACTAATGTCTTTTAAAACACAGTTCACGACAAACCCAAATCACATTCTATTTATTGTCGGGTTAAAGAACTAGTGTTATTTAAAACACCGTTCACGATAAACCCACAAATCAATTCTATTTAAACCCATTTCAAATCCAATTTATCTATTTAAAAATAAGTGGGTTTTAATTTCAGTTCAAAACTAGTTCATTTCGATAAAAAACTATTTTTATCTCTTCAAATATGGAGTTTTTCATCCCAATTTTTCCCAAATCATTTCTTATGATTTTACACCAATTATTACTATTTTTAATAATTTTATCAAGGCCCGTACAGTCGATTTCCATCAACGGCCATCGAACTGCACTTACAGCGACCTTTTTCGAATTTGATTTGGGCATAACTCCAAATCCAACCGTTAGATTTTAAATTTCTAATATTCGTTAGAAAGCTCTTTTTGATACGAACCCAACGGTTCCGGTTTTAGGAGAATCCGACGGTCGGATCTCCCGTAATGTCCGTTTGAAATAAATGGTCGAAATTCACGAACTGCCACGGCGCGGCGCGGCGCGTTCTATTCAGGCCATTATATTATATATATAATATATATAATATATATTTCGTCGATTTCTATTTAAAACGCATTTTATTAATAGTTTTGAATTCGTTTCAAAAACAACTTCAACAAAAGTGCACTACACTGTATAAGCATCAAATATAGATATCTAACGCTTATAACAGCCTGTCGATCAATCGATCGACATATTTAATCAATCAGGATGAGTGAACTTCATATTTCATCCCAACACCCGTGTGGGGTTTCAAACAATCAAACACAGATTTTATTTGTGCAGTTGGGCGATGTGTAAAATTTATCGTCCCACACTCACATATTTATTCGAAAAATTGCAAAAATTGAAACCTAGCAATAACTTTACATCACGGACCCAACCAAAGTGGTTTCGTCGAATTCCGAGGTCGTTTGCAAAATTTCCATTATTAAGGGCCTGAATTCCACAGCGACTAATTTTCAATATAATTCGATTCAATTCAAATTGGTTTTCTATTCGATCCAATTCGAAATCGTTTTCTTATTCAATTCATTTCGAATTCGTTTTCAAAATATTCGATTTCGAAATCACTTTTCAATATTCATTTTTAAATGAATAAAATCGATATAAATATCGTTCACGTCAAAATGGCGTCAATCTAATCAACACGGCTTCATATACAGAAATATCAGAGAAAGAACGAATTACTGTGAGGACAAGACAAATCAGAACGCAGACGGAAGAACATTTCATTGCTATTACAACAATTCCATCAGATACAAGAATATACAGAGTATAAATGAATAAATATACATTCGATAAATATCAGAGATTACAATAAATTACATAGCAGCGGAAAAACAATAAAAAACACAACTGAAGGTGATACACGGATACAGAGCTTTCCGGATATCATTCCAGCTGCAAACCAGGATCCTGTAAATATAAATCTGCAAAACCAAAACTACTAGCTGCCCGTGCGGAAAATAGGGGCACCCAAAGTTTAGGTTAAAACAATAAACTCCAGATCAGTCATGTGACTGGTGTGAGAACTAAAACAGTTATTCAAAGCTTTACTTTAAAAGAGAGTAATTCAAGGGACCACGCCGTATAACACGGAACGGGTTTCCTCCCAAGAATACCAGTGCATAGAGTAAACAACGCAATGCATTTTCGAAAAATGAAGCTATTATAAGACCCAGGTCCCATCACACAATGCAACGCAAGCTGGAGGATAGGGTTTTCCCTTATAATAGCCAAACATGCTTGGTACGTTTAAAACAAATCATTTGATACTATAATAAGTGTATAGTGTCAAAACAATTTCAATCATAAATATAAATCATAGACGACATAGCATCCCATGCTACTATGTCGCCATACTAGTTCTACAATTAAAACCGCAATACACGTATTGGAAATTGGATTTCCGTCATGAGTCGAGGCAAGGGGCAAGCTCCTCTCCGCGTTCGAGACACTCTAGCAAATGCCTCAGGACTACGCACTCTGGGAAATCCTGGATCTTCAGGGCCGGTCCTCACTTACGTTAGAGGATTAGTATTCCTGAACACACGTTTCCCGGTCCTTACAGACCTTTAATCGCGGCGCCTCATCCAACAACCACAAAGGTGAAAAGTATATAAATGTCAGGGCTGGTAAGTCACTGACACCACCAAAGCTAGAAAGAAACGTCGTGCTCTCCCTGCAGTCCGTATCCCGTTTTTAACTCATATCGAGGTGTGAGGCTCGCGAATTCACGTTATACACAAAGCTACGCCACAAAGGCCGTGCTTTGATCATCAACCACAAGTCTTTACTTTTCAACAGAAGCCTTGATCTATGCAACTCAGTGTGCCACACAGGCAATTCATGCCGTGCGACTGATGTCCATCGATATACAACCTCTAAACTCGTACGTCTCAGAGAAGGGCGTTAAGCAAGAGAATAAATTCTCCGCCGCCAAACAGATGTATATTTAACAGAAATCAATCAACATAGAATAAAATCCAATGTCAGACACACAATCCATTTTCAAGTCCGTTCTGGGTCTGAACGAAACCGGAGGCACTTTCCTCGCATATCCATCCATCCCCAAGTACGTCTGGACGACCACCAACTATTTCCATCCTCTTGGGTGTACAGCCCAATCAGGATCGTCAGTAATAATCCAAACGATGTGAAGACTTCCGGTCTTCAACCACCGTCTTCATCTTTGACTTATCGTCGAATCGGTTATTCAGAATGGGTATAAACCCGGCCTTTCTGAACAACCCGCGTATATTAAAAACAAATGTTAAACAAACACAACATACGCCTCATTCCAATTCATATTCTCAGGGAAAGGTTCCCATTAATTTTATCAAAGATAGATTCTTTAAATTTATTCTTTAATCTTCCTTTGGATGTCATTTCAAACCAGATTATGGTTTTCTAAACTAGTCGAGATTAGCGAACCACACCGAAGTAATTATTTATTTTATTTCCCAATTCCAACCTATTCATCCCATGAAGCAAAACTGGTAGTACTCCATATCTAACACCACGGTGTTATCGGTAAAATTAATTACCATTTCATGTTCAAATCTAATTAAAGATTTAACTATCGTTTTGGAGCAAAACTGCGATACTCCATTCTCGCTCATTTCTAAATTTGATAATTTAAATTATCAATTCACATTTCAATTTAATTGAATATTCATTAAAACTCCTTTTACTGGGTTAAAGAACTGATGTTATTTAAAACACAGTTCACGACAAACCCAAATCACATTCTATTTATTATCGGGTTAAAGAACTAGTGTTATTTAAAACCCCGTTCACGATAAACCCATTTCAAATCCAATAAAATATATTAGAAATTCCGATTATTTAAAACCCCTTTTTAAATCTAATTTATTTATTTAAAAATAATTGGGTTTTAAATTTAGTTCAAAACTAGTTCATTTCGATAAAAATCCATTTTTATCTTTTCAAATATGGAATTTTTCATCCCAATTTTTCCCAAATCATTTCTTATGATTTTACACAAATTATTGATATTTTTAATAATTTTATCAAGGCCCGTACAGTCGATTTCCATCAACGGTCATCGAACTGCACTTACAACGACCTTTTTCAAATTTGATTTGGACGTATCTCCAAATCCAACCGTTAGATTTCAAATTTCTAATATTCGTTAGAAAGCTCTTTTCGATACGAACCCAACGGTTCCGGTTTTAGGAGAATCCGACGGTCGGATCTCCCGTAATATCCGTTTGAAATAAATGGTCGAAATTCACGAACTGCCGCGGCGCGGCGCGTTCTATTCAGGCCATTATATTATATATATAATATATATAATATATATTTCGTCGATTACTATTTAAAACGAATTTTATAAATAGTTTTGAATTCGTTTCAAAACAATTTCAACCTTTATTTCAAATTCAAATCAAAATTGAATTTTCTATCCTAAATCCTTTTTACTTTCATTTCTATTTGATTTCAATTCAAATCGATTTTAATTCGATTCGAATTCATTTCGTTTTCTATTCAATTCAAATCAAATTGGTTTTCTAATCAATTCATATCAAATTGGTTTTCTAATCAATTCAAATCAAATTTGTTTTCTAATCAATTCAAATCAAATTGGTTTTCTATTCAATTCAAATCAAATTGGTTTTCTAATCAATTCAAATCAAATTTGTTTTCTATTCAATTCAAATCAAATTGGTTTTCTAATCAATTCAAATCAAATTTGTTTTCTATTCAATTCAAATCAAATTGGTTTTCTAATCAATTCAAATCAAATTGGTTTTCTATTCAATTCAAATCAAATTGGTTTTCTAATCAATTCATTTCGAAATCACTTTATATTCTATTCATTTCAAAATCACTTTATATTCTATTCATTTCAAAATCACTTTATATTCTATTGATTTCGAAATCACTTTATATTCTATTGATTTCAAAATCACTTTATATTCTATTCATTTCGAAATCACTTTATATTCTATTCATTTCAAAATGAATAAAATCGATATAAATATTGTTCACGTCAAAATGGCGTCAATCTAATCAACACGGCTTCATATACTTCTATTTTCAAATATTCTATTTCAAATATTTCCTGTTATCAAAATATTTGTTATTATCAAAATATTTCGTTCAACACATGACTAATCTCAACGGATGAGTACTGTCAACACATGAACCTTTATATTATATTGATAAAGATGTAAATTTTATTATTAAAATATTTCGTTCGACACATGACTAATCTCAACGGATGAGTACAGTCAACACATGAACCTTTATATTATAATATTCTTTATTTTCTAAATTGGAATGAGGCCCAATCAATCACCATATAATGTTAATTATATGGATTTTCATACATCACACGTATATAATAGCATTGAAAAATAATCAACCATCAACCAAAGTGCACTACACTGTATAAGCATCAAATATAGATATCTAATGCTTATAACAGCCTGTCAATCAATCGATCGACATATTTAATCAATCAGGATGAGTGAACTTCAAATTTCATCCCAACACCCGTGTGGGGTTTCAAACAATCAAACACAGATTTTATTTGTGCAGTTGGGCGATGTGTAAAATTTATCGTCCCAATCAATGTCATTCAAATAGGTGTACATAAACAAACCGTCCGGTTTGTAAATGAATATTTATTTATTCACATTCACGTTAAAAAGTATATTTTTAACGATAAAATATTTTATTTCAACACATGAATTTCTATTCAGTTCATTTACATAATAAAAATGATATTTTTATTTTTCTAACTTATTTTTAGAAAATTTCGGCGGCATAACGGCACAATACTAGAAACGGGACGTGGCCTAGCCTTATCCCCGGTCTAGTGAAGGCCCACGCCATTCACACATCAATCAAATCAATTTCATTTCACCAAACAATTTAATTTCAATCAAATAATCTAACTAATTTTTGCAATCAAACAAACAAGTCCATGGTCTGTGGACGATTGTGTCGGGTGCTACTAAGCACCGTCTGCATCCTAGTATATATATATATATATAACTAGAAAAGAAATTTAGAGTGAGAAATTCTCACAAATAGCTATCCAATCATCTTGACTCTTCATTTGCAGAAGTCTTCGTCGTTCTCGTCTTTTTGTCATCTTCGTTGCCCGTATTCTCTACATATGTAAAAATCGAATTTTTACTTCGCTATTCAATATATAAAAATCGAATTTTTACTCCGCTATTCAATATATAAAAATCAAATTTTTATTATGATGCCATATAGGTAAAAATTCCATTTCAAAAATATAGATTTCGCCTTTATAAAAATAAGGATTTCGCCTTTATAAAAATAAGGATTTCGCCTTTTCTAATATGAAGTTTTCGCCTTTTCTACATAATAAAGATCATATTTTTAGTACTTTAAAAATATAAAAATCATATTTTTATTTCTTTTTAAAAATATAAAAATCATATTTTTATAAATAAAAGTATAATCCTTTCAATTGTAAAAATCAAATCTTTTCTAATCATAAGCAAATGAAAAATAAAACTGAAAAGAAAATCAAAACTTTCAAGTAAAAACCTTATTTTCCTATGACTTGAATTTGCAAGTTTATCATATGAATGTAAATTAAATAATAAACAATAAAGAAAATAAAGCAAATAAATAATAAAAAAACAAAACTAAAATTAAACTTACAGCGGGGGGGGGGGGGTCTTCCTGCATCGTCGGAGGATGGGGGGGGTGAAGGCGCGGGGGTAGAGGAGGCAAGGGGAAGGCGGCGCGGGGGGGGGGGGGGGGGGTGCGGCGGTGGAGGAAAGGGGGGGCTCTCGCTGCTGCGGCGCAGCTCATCGGGGGGGGGTCTTCGGGGATGAGAGCGGTGGATCGAGGGGGGGGGGGGCGGCGGCGACCGCCAGGGCGCGGCTGCGCCTTCTCCCCTTTTTTTCTTTTTTTTTTCTTTTGTGAATTTGATTTTGAAAATAGAGAGGGGGGGGGCAGCGTATAAAAGGGAAGAGGTTTTTTTTATTTTTTTATCATTTAATTTGCAAAAAGTTGACTTTTACATATGCCCTCTAAACGAGGTCCACCGCCTGTCG
This sequence comes from Allium sativum, assembly GCA_030737875.1. Classification (NCBI taxonomy): domain Eukaryota; kingdom Viridiplantae; phylum Streptophyta; class Magnoliopsida; order Asparagales; family Amaryllidaceae; genus Allium; species Allium sativum. Next base: position 213,776,949 of record CM060916.1, on the reverse strand, counting down.
TCCGTAGCGTATTACCCCCATTCCGAACACAATGGGATATGTATCGTAGGCTGATTCGGTTGTTACAATCAGTTTCTGTTAAATTTACATTTAAATCACTATATTGAATTTTAAACGTACATTTCAAATTACCGGGGTCACATACTAACTAGAAAATTCCCGAAAAATATTTTCTAGCTTCGTATTGACGATACGGTCCTAACAAAACTAGTTTCATCGAATTCTGAGACCGTTTGAAAAATGGCCATTTTCCAGTCGATTAAAATCACCTGAAACTGGTCAAACGCGTTTTCCTTTGCCACGCTCACATATTGATTCAGAAAATTATGAAATTTTAAACTTAGCAATAATTTGACACTGCGGATCCAACAAAAGTGGTTTCGTCGAAATCCGAGGTCGTTTGCAAAATTTCCATTTTTAAGGGCCTGAATTCCATAGCGACTATTTAGAATTTTCAACTGGATATATCTTTTGATTCCCGTTATGAAATCTTGATTTTTCGGATTCGTTGGAAAGATATCATAAATTAGATCCTATTGTTTTTGATTTCGCTAAAATCCGGATTGTTTTGCACCCGGTACATTCAATTGAAGTTTGAAATCGAATTATCGAACTACCACGCCATTTTCAATTCTATTTATAATTGTATATAAATATTATATTCTAACGACGACGTATAATATATACGTTCGAATTATATTCAAAAATAAATTTTTCGTCGATTTTATTTAAAATAATTTATTTTAAATATTCAAAATTCGCTAAAATTGCCAAAATAAAATTTTTAAAATGGCTCAGAATTTACGGGTTATTACACTGTAAGGACCCGTAACTTCCCCGTGAAGGAAAGAGCGGATACTTTGAGAACAACACACAAATGAACGCAGATGGTAGAACATTTCATTGCTATTACAACAATTCCATCAGATACAAGAATATACAGAGTATAAATGAATAAATTACATTCGATAAATATCAGAGATTACAATAAATTACATAGCAACGGAAAAACAATATAAAACACAACTGAAGGGGATACACGGATACAGAGCTTTCCGGATATCATTCCAGCTGCAAACCAGGATCCTGTAAATATAAATCTGCAAAACCAAAACTACTAGCTGCCCGTGCGGAAAATAGGGGCACCCCGAGTTTAGGTTAAAACAATAAACTCCAGGTCAGTCATGTGACTGGTGTGAGAACTAAAACAGTTATTAAAACTTTACTTTAAAAGGAAGTAATTCAAGGGACCACGCCGTATAACACGGAACGGGTTTCCTCCCAAGAATACCAGTGCATAGAATAAACAACGCAATGCTTTTTCGAAAATGAAGCTATTATAAGACCCAGGTCCCATCACACAATGCAACGCAAGCCGGAGGATAGGGTTTTCCCTTATAATAGCCAAACATGCTTGGTACATTTAAAACAAATCATTTGATACTATAATAAGTGTATAGTGTCAAAACAATTTCAATCATAAATATAAATCATAGACGGCATAGCATCCCAAGCTACTATGTCGCCATACTAGTTCTACAATTAAAACCGCAATACACGTATTGGAAATTGGATTTCCGTCATGAGTCGAGGCAAGGGGCAAGCTCCTCTCCGCGTTCGAGACACTCTAGCAAATGCCTCAGGACTACGCACTCTGGGCAATCCTGGATCTTCAGGGCCGGTCCTCACTTACGTTAGAGGATTAGTATTCCTGAACACACGTTTCCCGGTCCTTACAGACCTATAATCGAGGCGCCTCATCCAACAACCACAAAGGTGAAAAGTATATAAATGTCAGGGCTGGTAAGTCACTGACACCACCAAAGCTAGAAAGAAACGTCATGCTCTCCCTGCAGTCCGTATCCCGTTTTTAACTCATACCGAGGTGTGAGGCTCGCGAATTCACGTTATACACAAAGCTACGCCACAAAGGCCGTGCTTTGATCATCAACCACAAGACTTTGCTTTTCAACAGAAGCCTTGATCTATGCAACTCAGTGTGCCACACAGGAAATTCATGCCGTGCGACTGATGTCCATCGATATACAACCTCTAAGCTTGTACGTCTCAGAGAAGGGCGTTAAGCAAGAGAATAAATTCTCCACCGCCAAACAGATGTATATTTAACAGAAATCAATCAACACAGAATAAAATCCAATGTCAGATACACAATCCATTTTCAAGTCCGTTCTGGGTCTGAACGAAACCGGAGGCACTTTCCTCGCATATCCATCCATCCCCAAATACGTCTGGACGACCACCAACTATTTCCATCCTCTTGGGTGTACAGCCCAATCAAGATCGTCAGCAATTATCCCTACGATGTGAAGACTTCCGGTCTTCTACCACCGTCTTCATCTTCGACATATCGTCGAATCGGTTATTCAGAATGGGTATAAACCCGGCCTTTCCGAACAACCCGCGTATATTAAAAACAAATGTTACACAAACACAACATACGCCTCATTTCAATTCAGAATATTCTTTTATTCACAAATCACATTTTTAGGGAAAGGTTCCCATTAATTTTATCCAAGATAAATTCTTTAAAATTTATCCTTTAATCTTCCTTTGGATGTCATTTCAAACCAAATTATGGTTTTCTAAACTAGTCGAGATTAGCGAACCACACCGAAGTAATTATTTATTTTATTTCCCAATCCCAACCTATTCATCCCATGAAGCAAAACTGGTAATACTCCATATCTAACACCACTGTGTTGTCGGTAAAATTAATTACCATTTCACGTTCAAATATAATTAAAGATTTAACTATCGCTTTGGATCAAAACTGGCGATACTCCATTCTCGCTCATTTCTAAATTTGATAATTTAGATTATAGATTTACATTTCAATCTAATTGCAGATTCGTTAAAACTCCTTTTACTGCGTTAAAGAACTAGGTGTTATTTAATCACAGTTCACGACAAACCCATTTCAAATCCAATCAAATGTATTAGAAATTCCGATTATTTAAAACCCCTTTTTAAATCTAATTTATTTATTTAAAAACAAATCGGGTTTTAAATTTAGTTCAAACTAGTTCATTTTGATAAGAATCTATTTTTATCTTTTCAAATATGGAGTTTTTTCACCCCAATTTTCCTAAATCATTTCTTCTGATTTTACACAAATTATTGATATTTTTAATAATTTTATCAAGGCCCGTACAGTCGATTTCCATCAACGGCCATCGAACTGCACTTATAGCGACCTTTTTCAAATTTGGTTTGGACGTATCTCCAAATCCAACCGTTAGATTTCGAATTTCTAATATTCGTTAGAAAGATCTTTTCGATACAAACCCAACGGTTTCGGTTTTAGGAGAATCCGACGCTCGGATCTCCCGTAATGTCCGTTTGAAATAAATGGTCAAAATTCACGAACTGCCGCGGCGCGGCGCGTTCTATTCTGGCCATTTTATTATATATATAATGTATATTTCGTCGATTACTATTCAAAACGAATTTTATAAATAGTTTTGAATTCGTTTCAATTCAAATTTCATTTCGAAATATTCGATTTCAAAATCACTTTTCAATATTCATTTCAAAATCACTTTATATTCTATTGATTTCGAAATCACTTTATATTCTATTGATTTCGAAATCACTTTATATTCTATTCATTACGAAATCACTTTATATTCTATTCATTTCGAAATCACTTTATATTCTATTCATTTCGAAATCACTTTATATTCTATTCATTTCGAAATCACTTTATATTCTATTCATTTCGAAATCACTTTATATTCTATTGATTTCGAAATCACTTTATATTCTATTCATTTCGAAATCACTTTATATTCTATTCATTTCGAAATCACTTTATATTCAAAATAAATTTCTCGTCGATATTATTTAAAATAATCTATTTTAAATGTTCAAATTTCGCTAAAATTGCCAAAATAAAAATTTTAAACTGGCTCAGAATTTACGGGTTATTACAATCTCCCACACTTAAAACTTTTCGTCCCCGAAAAGGAACAAAGTCGAAAGTGGTTTGATTAATCAACTCTACGTTCGATCTGGCTTCCATTCTCCAACTGTTCAGTTTCTGAGAATTTTCAAATTTTCAAAAATTTGGCTAACACCCTAAATTTTCGAAATTTTTTGCCATAACCTCCCCTGCACCGGAAGCCACGGGAAAATCCCGAAATTGCCATATAGGCCTTCTGATCTCAAAAAGAAAAAGAAAAAGCCAAGCGGGTAGCCAATAGGCTCATAAAATCATCATCACCCAAACAAAACAGTAAATTATGTAGTAAACATGTACCTATTTGTCGGGCAAACAAATTTTATTCTTCGGCTCTAGCCTCCTTGCTATGACCTGTTCAATGTAAGTATATGTATATGCAAGCAAATGCGACCAATTTTCAATAATATTCAATATTTGATACAATTAGGCATAATGGTTCAAAATTATCAAACAAATAAACAAACAACACAAACATCAATCAATTAGTGAATTAGAGTTTTAAATTCATAATTTTGATATATATACTGAAAATCTTGTTTTTGATGCCAATTCACAACAATGTGTTCTAGCTATATAAGTTTTGGTTCTCACACCAGTCTAATGGAAATATATAGATGTCACACCTTCGTCACTCGAATATAAATTCTGACGATGAGTACTCAACCATCAGAATCATCTTCAGGCCACTAGAGTACGATTCTATATCTATCCAGTATATTAAAACTTCGAATATACGTTCATGACGCGTATATGCAAAATCTTTATATACTTGATTGTCCATATTCAAAATAAATAAATAGTCAAATACGTTTTAAAATGGTTTAAATTCCCAAAACAAAGTTGTTTTCATTTGAAAAATATACTCTTCACACTCGTTCTAGGATACTACTGATCCTATCTCTAACGAGTCATTCTAACTGGATATTACTAACCCAATATCTGATGAATTCTTTCATATGGTTCTAATGTGTCTTGTTCTCGAGCTCTGTAAACCAAAGCTCTGATATCACTGTAAGGACCCGTAACTTCCCTGTGAAGGAAAGAGCGGATACATTGAGAACAACACACAAATGAACGCAGACGGAAGAACATTTCATTGCTATTACAACAATTCCATCAGATACAAGAATATACAGAGTATAAATGAATAAATTACATTCGATAAATATCAGAGATTACAATAAATTACATAGCAGCGGAAAAACAATATAAAACACAACTGAAGGTGATACACGGATACAGAGCTTTCCGGATATCATTCCAGCTGCAAACCAGGATCCTGTAAATATAAATCTGCAAAACCAAAACTACTAGCTGCCCGTGCGGATGAAGTATATGAAGCCGTGTTGATTAGATTGACGCCATTTTGACGTGAACAATATTTATATCGATTTTATTCATTTTGAAATAATTTTTAATTTATTTCTTTAATTTATTTTCAAAAAGTTGACTTTTACATACGACCTCGGAACGAGGCCCACCGCCTGCCGTCCATAGCTAATTACCCCCATTCCGAACACAACGGGATATGTATCGTAGGCTGACTCGATCGTTTCGATCTGTTTTCATCAAAATCAACATATAACTCTATATATTGAATTTGAACGCGCATTTCAATTTACCGGGGTCACATACGAACTCTATAAATTGCAGAAAAAAATATTTTCTAGCTTCGTATTGACGATACGGTCCTAATACAACTAGTTTCGTCGAATTCTGAGACCGTTTGAAAAATGACCAATTTCCAGTCGATTAAAATCAACTGAAACTGGTCAAACACGTTTTCCTTTGCCACGCTCACATATTGATTCGAAAAATTATGAAATTTGAAACCTAGCAATAATTTGACACAGCGGACCCAACAAAAGTGGTTTCATCGAAATCCGAGGTCGTTTGCAAAATCCCCATTTTTAAGGGCCTGAATTCCATAGCGACTATTCAGAAATTTCAACTGGACATATCTTTTGATTCCCGTTATGAAATTTTGATTTTTCGGATTCGTTGGAAAGATATCATCAATTAGATCCTTATGTTTTTGGTTTCACTAAAATCCGGATTGTTTTGCACCCGGTACATTCAATTGAAGTTTGAAATCGAATTATCGAACTACCGCGCCATTTTCAATTCTATTTATAATTATATATAATTATTTATATTCTAACGACGACGCGTATAATATATACGTTCAAATTATATTCAAAATAAATTTATCGTCGATATTATTTAAAATAATCTATTTTAAATATTCAAAATTCGCTAAAATTGCCAAAATAAAAAATTTAAACTGGCCCAGATTTTCGGGTTGTTACAATCTCCCCCACTTAAAACTTTTCGTCCCCGAAAAGGAACAAAGTCGAAGGTGGTTTGATTAATCAGTTCAACGTTCGATCTGGCTTCCATTCTCCAACTTTTCAGTTTCTGAGAATCTTCAAATTTTCAAAAATTTGGCTATCACCCTAAATTTTCGAAAAATTTGGCTAACACCCTAAATTTTCGAAAAATTTCGCCATAACCTCCTCTGCACCGGGAGCCACGGGAAAATCACGAAATTGCCATATAGGCCTTCTGATCTCAAAAAGAAAAAGAAAAAGCCAAGCGGCTAGCCAATAGGCTCATAAAATCATCATCACCCAAACAAAACAGTAAATTATATAGGAAACATGTACCTATTTGTCGGGCAAACAAATTTTATTCTTCGGCTCTAGCCTCCTTGCTATGACCTGTTCAATGTAAGTATATGTATATGCAAGCAAATGCGACCAATTTTCAATATAGTTCAATATTTGATTCAATTAGGCCAAATGGTTCAAAATTATCAAACAAATGAACAAACAACACAAACATAAATCAATTAGTGAATTAACGTTTCAAATTCATAATTTTTGATACATATACCGAAAATCTTGTTTTTGATGCCAATTCACTACAATGTGTTCTAGCTATATAAGTTTTGGTTCTCACACCAGTCTAATGGAAATATATAGATATCACACCTTCGTCACTCGAAAATAAATACTGGTGATGGTATACTTCATCATCAGGACCATGTCCGGGCGACTAGAGTGTGACTCTATATCTATCTAACATATTAAAATTTTAGAATATACGTTCATGACGCGTATATGCAAAACCTTTATGTACTAGATTGTCCAAATTCAAAATAAATAAATAATCAAATACGTTTAAAACGATTTAAATTTTCAAAACAAAATTGCTTTCATTTGAAAAATATACTCTTCACACTCGTTCTAGGATACTACTGATCCTATCTCTAACGAGTCATTCTAATTGGATATTACTAATCCAATATCTGATGAATCCTTTCGTATGGTTCTAATGTGTCTTGTTCTCGAGCTCTGTAAACCAAAGCTCTGATACCACTGTAAGGACCCGTAACTTCCCCGTGAAGGAAAGAGCGGATACTTTGAGAACAACACACAAATGAACGCAGACGGAAGAACATTTCATTGCTATTACAACAATTCCATCAGATACAAGAATATACAGAGTATAAATGAATAAATTACATTCGATAAATATCAGAAATTACAATAAATTACATAGCAGCGGAAAAACAATATAAAACACAACTGAAGGTGATACACGGATACAGAGCTTTCCGGATATCATTCCAGCTACAAACCAGGATCCTGTAAATATAAATCTGCAAAACCAAAACTACTAGCTGCCCATGCGGAAAATAGGGGCACCCAGAGTTTAGGTTAAAACAATAAACTCCAGGTCAGTCATGTGACTGGTGTGAGAACTAAAACAGTTATTAAAACTTTACTTTAAAAGGAAGTAATTCAAGGGACCACGCCGTATAACACGGAACGGGTTTCCTCCCAAGAATACCAGTGCATAGAATAAACAACGCAATGCTTTTTCGAAAAATGAAGCTATTATAAGACCCAGGTCCCATCACACAATGCAACGCAAGCCGGAGGATAGGGTTTTCCCTTATAATAGCCAAACATGCTTGGTACGTTTAAAACAAATCATTTGATACTATAATAAGTGTATAGTGTCAAAACAATTTCAATCATAAATATAAATCATAGACGGCATAGCATCCCATGCTACTATGTCGCCATACTAGTTCTACAATTAAAACCGCAATACACGTATTGGAAATTGGATTTCCGTCATGAGTCGAGGCAAGGGGCAAGCTCCTCCCCGCGTTCGAGACACTCTAGCAAATGCCTCAGGACTATGCACTCTGGGCAATCCTGGATCTTCAGGGCCGGTCCTCACTTACGTTAGAGGATTAGTATTCCTGAACACACGTTTCCCGGTCCTTACAGACCTATAATCGAGGCGCCTCATCCAACAACCACAAAGGTGAAAAGTATATAAATGTCAGGGCTGGTAAGTCACTGACATCACCAAAGCTAGAAAGAAACGTCGTGCTCTCCCTGCAGTCCGTATCCCGTTTTTAACTCATACCGAGGTGTGAGGCTCGCGAATTCACATTATACACAAAGCTACGCCACAAAGGCCGTGCTTTGATCATCAACCACAGGACTTTGCTTTTCAACAGAAGCCTTGATCCATGCAACTCAGTGTGCCACACAGGCAATTCATGTCGTGCGACTGATGTCCATCGATATACAACCTCTAAGCTCGTACGTCTCAGAGAAGGGCGTTAAGCAAGAGAATAAATTCTCCGCCGCCAAACAGATGTATATTTAACAGAAATCAATCAACACAGAATAAAATCCAATGTCAGACACACAATCCATTTTCAAGTCCGTTCTGGGTCTGAACGAAACCGGAGGCACTTTCCTCGCATATCCATCCATCCCCAAGTACGTCTGGACGACCACCAACTATTTCCATCCTCTTGGGTGTACAGCCCAATCAGGATCGTCAGTAATCATCCAAACGATGTGAAGACTTGCGGTCTTCGACCACCGTCTTCATCTTTGACTTATCGTCGAATCGGTTATTCAGAATGAGTATAAACCCGGCCTTTCCGAACAACCCGCGTATATTAAAAACAAATGTTAAACAAACACAACATATGCCTCATTCCAATTCATATTCTCAGGGAAAGGTTCCCATTAATTTTATCAAAGATAGATTCTTTAAATTTATTCTTTAATCTTCCTTTGGATGTCATTTCAAACCAGATTATGGTTTTCTAAACAAGTCGAGATTAGCGAACCACACCGAATTAATTATTTATTTTATTTCCCAATCCCAACCTATTCATCCCATGAAGCAAAACTGGTAGTACTCTATATCTAACACCACGGTGTTATCGGTAAAATTAATTACCATTTCACGTTCAAATCTAATTAATGATTTAACTATCGCTTTGGAGCAAAACTGGCTATACTCCATTCTCGCTCATTTCTAAATTTGATAATTTAAATTATCAATTCACATTTCAATTTAATTGAAGATTCATTAAAACTCCTTTTACTGGGTTAAAGAACTGATGTTATTTAAAACACAGTTCACGACAAACCCAAATCACATTCTATTTATTATCGGGTTAAAGAACTAGTGTTATTTAAAACACCGTTCACGATAAACCCATTTCAAATCCAATCAAATATATTAGAAATTCCGATTATTTAAAACCCCTTTTTAAATCTAATTTATTTATTTAAAAATAATTGGGTTTTAAATTTAGTTCAAAACTAGTTCATTTCGATAAAAATCCATTTTTATCTTTTCAAATATGGAGTTTTTCATCCCAATTTTTCCCAAATCATTTCTTATGATTTCACACAAATTATTGATATTTTTAATAATTTTATCAAGGCCCGTACAGTCAATTTCCATCAACGGTCATCGAACTGCACTTACAGCGACCGTTTTCAAATTTGATTTGGACGTATCTCCAAATCCAACCGTTAGATTTCAAATTTCTAATATTCGTTAGAAAGCTCTTTTCGATACGAACCCAACGGTTCCGGTTTTAGGAGAATCCGACGGTCGGATCTCCTGTAATGTCCCTTTGAAATAAATGGTCGAAATTCACGAACTGCCGCGGCGCGGCGCGTTCTATTCAGGCCATTATATTATATATATAATATATATAATATATATTTCGTCGATTACTATTTAAAACGAATTTTATAAATAGTTTTGTATTCGTTTCAAAACAATTTCAACCTTTATTTCAAATTCAAATCAAAATTGAATTTTCTATCCTAAATCCTTTTTACTTTCATTTCTATTTGATTTCAATTCAAATCGATTTTAATTCGATTCGAATTCATTTAGTTTTCTATTCAATTCAAATCAAATTTGTTTTCTAATCAATTCATATCAAATTGGTTTTCTAATCAATTCAAATCAAATTTGTTTTCTAATCGATTCAAATCAAATTGGTTTTCTATTCAATTCAAATCAAATTGGTTTTCTAATCAATTCATATCAAATTGGTTTTCTATTCAATTCAAATCAAATTGGTTTTCTATTCAATTCAAATCAAATTGGTTTTCTATTAAATTCAAATTGGTTTTCTATTCAATTCAAATCAAATTGGTTTTCTAATCAATTCAAATCAAATTGGTTTTCTATTCAATTCAAATCAAATTGGTTTTCTATTCAATTCAAATCAAATTGGTTTTCTATTCAATTCAAATCAAATTGGTTTTCTACTCAATTCAAATCAAATTGGTTTTCTATTCAATTCAAATCAAATTGGTTTTCTAATCAATTCAAATCAAATTGGTTTTCTATTCAATTCAAATCAAATTGGTTTTCTATTCAATTCAAATCAAATTGGTTTTCTAATCAATTCATTTCGAAATCACTTTATATTCTATTCATTTCAAAATCACTTTATATTCTATTGATTTCGAAATCACTTTATATTCTATTCATTTCAAAATGAATAAAATCGATATAAATATTGTTCACGTCAAAATGGCGTCAATCTAATCAACACGGCTTCATATACTTCTATTTTCAAATATTCTATTTCAAATATTTCCTATTATCAAAATATTTGTTATTATCAAAATATTTCGTTCAACACATGACTAATCTCAACGGATGAGTACTGTCAACACATGAACCTTTATATTATATTGATAAAGATGTAAATTTTATTATTAAAATATTTCGTTCTACACATGACTAATCTCAACGGATGAGTACAGTCAACACATGAACCTTTATATTATATTGATAAAGATATAAATTTTATTATTAAAATATTTCGTTCAACACATGACTAATCTCAACGGATGAGTACAGTCAACACCTAAACCTTTATATTATAATATTCTTTATTTTCTAAATTGGAATGAGGCCCAATCAATCACCATATAATGTTAATTATATGGATTTTCATACATCACACGTATATAATAGCATTGAAAAATAATCAACCATCAACCAAAGTGCACTACACTGTATAAGCATCAAATATAGATATCTAACGCTTATAACAGCCTGTCAATCAATCGATTGACATATTTAATCAATCAGGATGAGTGAACTTCAAATTTCATCCCAACACCCGTGTGGGGTTTCAAACAATCAAACACAGGTTTTATTTGTGCAGTTGGGCGATGTGTAAAATTTATCGACCCAATCAATATTAGTCAAATAGGTGTACATAAACAAACCGTCCGGTTTGTAAATGAATATTTATTTATTCACATTCACGTTAAAAATTATATTTTTAACGACAAAACATCTTATTTTAACTTATGAATTTCTATTCAGTTCATTCTTTAAATAAAATGATATTTTTATTTTTCTAAATTATTTTAGAAAATTTCGGCGGCATAACGACACGATACTAGAAACGGGACGAGGCCTAGCCTTATCCCCGGTCTAGTGAAGGCCCACGCCATTCACACATCAATCAAATTCACCAAACAACCAAATTCAAATCAAATCATCTAACTAATTTATGCAACCAAACAAACAAGTCCATGGTCTGTGGACGGTTGTGTCGGGTGCTACTAAACACCGTCTTCATCCTAGTATATATATAACTAGAAAAAGAAATTGAAGAGTGAGAAATTCTCACCGAAAGCTATCCCAATTCCACGACACTTCTAATGCAGGAAATCTTCACTGTTCTCGTCTCTTATCGCTTTCGTTGTCCGCTTTCACTACATATGTAAAAATCACATTTTTATATACTGATGTCTTTAAAATAAAAATCACATTTTTATTTATTCACTTTCAATTTAAAAATCATATTTTTATAATCACTTCATATATTTAAAAATCGAATTTTTACTATGCTATTCAATATATAAAAATGGAATTTTTACTACGCTGTTCAATATATAAAAATTGAATTTTTACTATGCTATTCAATATATAAAAATCGAATTTTTACATTGCTATTCAATATATAAAAATTGAATTTTTACTACGCTATTCAATATATAAAAATCGAATTTTTACTTTGCTATTCAATATATAAAAATTGAATTTTTACTTTGCTATTCAATATATAAAAATTGAATTTTTACTACGATGTCATATAGATAAAAATTCCATTTCAAAAATGTAGATTTCGCCTTTCTAAAAATAAAGATTCCGCCTTTACTATTTTAAAAATCTCATCTTTTCTATTTTAAAAATCTCATCTTTTCTATTTTAAAAATCTCGTCTTTTAAAACACATGATATTTCTAATATTCCTATCATGTAAAAATTATATTTTTAATTCACTACATAAACAAAAATCATATTTTTACATCATCTATATAGTAAAGATTATATTTTTATTACTTTAAAAATATAAAAATCATATTTTTAATTCTTCTATATAGTAAAGACTATATTTTTAATACTTTAAAAATATAAAAACTATATTTTTATCAAGCTTTACAGTTTTAAAAATCCTAACTTTACAGTTTTAAAAATAATATCTTTACAGTTTTAAAAATAATATCTTTACAGGTTTAAAAATCCTAACTTTACAGTTTTAAAAATCCTAACTTTACAGTTTTAAAGTAAATAAAAAATCAGTTTTAAAATAAATAAATAAAATCAGTGAACTTACAGAGGGGGGCTGATGCGGCTGTAGGCAGAGGAGGAGGTGCGGCTAGGGTTGTTGGAGGCGGAGGAGGAAGGTGGAGCGGTCGGAGGGGTATCGCGAGGCTAGGGGGGAAACAGCTGCGTCGGTTCTTCGATGGGGTGGGTGGGTCGCGACTACCGCAGGTGGAGGGTGGCGTCGCGATGTCGGCGCCGTTGGGGGGGGGGGCTGCGCTTGGCGCGGCGGCGCCAGGAGGCTGGGCGGCGGCCTCCCTGGTGGAGCGATTCGTCTATCCCTTTTTTTTTCGTTTTTCTGAATTGAAAATATCGGGGTGGGGGGGCAGAGTATAAGGAAAGGAGAAAGGGGGTTTTAAATTTTTAATTTATTTAATTATTTTATTTTCAAAAAGTTGACTTTTACATACGACCTCGAAACGAGGCCTACCGCCTGTCGTCCATAGCATTTTACCCCCATTCCGAACACAATGGGATATGTATCGTAGGCTGATTCGGCTGTTACAATCAGTTTCCGTTGAATTTACATTTAAATCACTATATTGAATTTTAAACGTACATTTCAAATTACCGGGGTCACATACTAACTCTAAAAATTCTCGAAAAATATTTTCTAGCTTCGTATTGACGATACGGTCCTAACAAAACTAGTTTCGTCAAATTCTGAGAACGTTTGAAAAATGGCCATTTTCCAGTCGATTAAAATCAACTGAAACTGGCCAAACGCGTTTTCCTTTGCCACGCTCACATATTGATTCGAAAAATTATGAAATTTGGAATCTAGCAATAATTTAACATCACGGACCCAACAAAACTGGTTTCGTCGAAATCCGAGGTCGCTTTTAAAATTTCCATTTTTAAGGGCCTGAATTCCATAGCGACTATTCATAATTTTCAACTGGACATATCTTTTGATTCCCGCTATGAAATCTTGATTTTTCGGATTCGTTGGAAAGATATTATCAATTAGATCCTATTGTTTTTGGTTTCGCTAAAATCCGGATTGTTTTGCACCCGGTACATTCAATTTAAGTTTGAAATCGAATTATCGAACTACCGCGCCATTTTTAATTCTATTTATAATTATATATAATTATTTATATTCTAACGACGACGTATAAAATATATACGTTCGAATTATATTCAAATTAAATTCTTCGTCGTTTTTATTTAAAATAATATATTTTAAATGTTCAAAATTCGCTAAAATTGCCAAAATAAAAATTTTAAACTGGCTCAGAATTTCCGGGTTATTACAATCTCCCCCACTTAAAACTTTTCGTCCCCGAAAAGGAACAAAGTCGAAAGTGGTTTGATCAATCAACTCTACGTTCGATCTGGCTTCCATTCTCCAACTTTTCAGTTTCTGAGAATTTTCAAATTTTCAAAAATTTAGCTAACACCCTAAATTTTCGAAAAATTTCGCCATAACCTCCCCTGCACCGGAAGCCACGGGAAAATCCCGAAATTGCCATATAGGCCTTCTGATGTCAAAAAGAAAAAGAAAAAGAAAAAGCCAAGCGGCTAGCCAATAGGCTCATAATATCATCATCACCCAAACAAAACAGTAAATTATGTAGTAAACATGTACCTATTTGTCGGGAAAACAAATTTTATTCTTCGGCTCTAGCCTCCTTGCTATGACCTGTTCAATGTAAGTATATGTATATGCAAGCAAATACGACCAATTTTCAATAATATTCAATATTTGATACAATTAGGCATAACGGTTCAAAATTATCAAACAAATAAACAAACAACACAAACATCAATCAATTAGTGAATTAGAGTTTTAAATTCATAATTTTGATGTATATACTGAAAATCTTGTTTTTGATGCCAATTCACAACAATGTGTTCTAGCTATATAAGTTTTGGTTCTCACACCAGTCTAATGGAAATATATAGATGTCACACCTTCATCACTCGAATATAAATTCTGACGAAGAGTACTCAACCATCAGAATCATCTTCGGGCCACTAGAGTATGATTCTATATCTATCCAGTATATTAAAACTTCGAATATACGTTCATGACGCGTATATGCAAAACCTTTATATACTTGATTGTCCATATTCAATATAAATAAATAATCAAATACGTTTAAAATGGTTTAAATTTTCAAAACAATATCGTTTTCTTTACAAAAATATACTCTTCACACTCGTTCTAGGATACTACTGATCCTATCTCTAACGAGTCATTCTAATTGGATATTACTAATCCAATATCTGATGAATTCTTTCGTATGGTTCTAATGTGCCTTGTTCTCGAGCTCTGTAAACCAAAGCTCTGATACCACTGTAAGGACCCATTACTTCCCCGTGAAGGAAAGAGCGGATACTTTGAGAACAACACACAAATGAACGCAGACGGAAGAACATTTCATTGCTATTACAACAATTCCATCGGATACAAGAATATACAGAGTATAAATGAATAAATTACATTCGATAAATATCAGAGATTACAATAAATTACATAGCAGCGGAAAAACAATATAAAACACAACTGAAGGTGATACACGGATACAAAGCTTTCCGGATATCATTCCAGCTGCAAACCAGGATCCTGTAAATATAAATCTACAAAACCAAAACTACTAGCTGCCCGTGCGGAAAATAGGGGCACCCAGAGTTTAGGTTAAAACAATAAACTCCAGGTCAGTCATGTGACTGGTGTGAGAACTAAAACAGTTATTAAAACTTTACTTTAAAAGGAAGTAATTCAAGGGACCACGCCGTATAACACGGAACGGGTTTCCTCCCAAGAATACCAGTGCATAGAATAAACAACGCAATGCTTTTTCGAAAAATGAAGCTATTATAAGACCCAGGTCCCATCACACAATGCAACGCAAGCCGGAGGATAGGGTTTTCCTTTATAATAGCCAAACATGCTTGGTACGTTTAAAACAAATCATTTGATACTATAATAAGTGTATAGTGTCAAAACAATTTCAATCATAAATATAAATCATAGACGGCATAGCATCCCATGCTACTATGTCGCCATACTAGTTCTACAATTAAAACCGCAATACACGTATTGGAAATTGGATTTCCGTCATGAGTCGAGGCAAGGGGCAAGCTCCTCTCCGCGTTCGAGACACTCTAGCAAATGCCTCAGGACTACGCACTCTGGGAAATCCTGGATCTTCAGGGTCGGTCCTCACTTACGTTAGAGGATTAGTATTCCTGAACACAAGTTACCCGGTCCTTACAGACCTATAATCGAGGCGCCTCATCCAACAACCACAAAGGTGAAAAGTATATAAATGTCAGGGCTGGTAAGTCACTGACACCACCAAAGCTAGAAAGAAACGTCGTGCTCTCCCTGCAGTCTGTATCCCGTTTTTGACTCATACCGAGGTGTGAGGCTCGCGAATTCACGTTATACACAAAGATACGCCACAAAGGCCGTGCCTTGATCATACACCACAAGACTTTGCTTTTCAACAGAAGCCTTGATCTATGCAACTCAGTGTGCCACATAGGCAATTCATGCCGTGCGACTGATGTCCATCGATATACAACCTCTAAGCTCGTACGTCTCAGAGAAGGGCGTTAAGCAAGAGAATAAATTCTCCGCCGCCAAACAGATGTATATTTAATAGAAATCAATCAACACAGAATAAAATCCAATGTCAGACACACAATCCATTTTCAAGCCCGTTCTGGGTCTGAACGAAACCGGAGGCACTTTCCTCGCATATCCATCCATACCCAAGTACGTCTGGACGACCACCAACTATTTCCATCCTCTTGGGTGTACAGCCAAATCAGGATCGTCAGTAATCATCCAAACGATGTGAAGACTTCCGGTCTTCGACCACCGTCTTCATCTTTGACTTATCGTCGAATCGGTTATTCAGAATGGGTATAAACCCGGCCTTTCCGAACAACCCGCGTATATTAAAAACAAATTGTAAACAAACACAACATACGCCTCATTCCAATTCATATTCTCAGGGAAAGGTTCCCATTAATTTTATCAAAGATAGATTCTTTAAATTTATTCTTTAATCTTCCTTTGGATGTCATTTCAAACCAGATTATGGTTTTCTAAACTAGTCGAGATTAGCGAACCACACCGAAGTAATTATTTATTTTATTTCCCAATCCCAACCTATTCATCCCATGAAGCAAAACAGGTAGTACTCCATATCTAACACCACGGTGTTATCGGTAAAATTAATTACCATTTCACGTTCAAATCTAATTAAAGATTTAACTATCGCTTTGGAGCAAAACTGGCGATACTCCATTCTCGCTCATTTCTAAATTTGATAATTTAAATTATCAATTCACATTTCAATTTAATTGAAGATTCATTAAAACTCCTTTTACTGGGTTAAAGAACTGATGTAATTTAAAACACAGTTCACGACAAACCCAAATCACATTCTATTTATTATCGGGTTAAAGAACTAGTGTTGTTTAAAACACCGTTCACGATAAACCCATTTCAAATCCAATCAAATATATTAGAAATTCCGATTATTTAAAACCCTTTTTAAATCTAATTTATTTATTTAAAAATAATTGGGTTTTAAATTTAGTTCAAAACTAGTTCATTTCGATAAAAATCCATTTTTATCTTTTCAAATATGGAGTTTTTCATCCCAATTTTTCCCAAATCATTTCTTATGATTTTACACAAATTATTGATATTTTTAATAATTTTATCAAGGCCCGTACAGTCGATTTCCATCAACGGTCATCGAACTGCACTTACAGCGACCTTTTTCAAATTTGATTTGGACGTATCTCCAAATCCAACCGTTAGATTTCAAATTTCTAATATTCGTTAGAAAGCTCTTTTCGATACGAACCCAACAGTTCCGGTTTTAGGAGAATCCGACGGTCGGATCTCCCGTAATGTCCGTTTGAAATAAATGGTCGAAATTCACGAACTGCCGCGGCGCGGCGCGTTCTATTCAGGCCATTATATTATATATATAATATATATTTCGTCGATTACTATTTAAAACGAATTTTATAAATAGTTTTGAATTCGTTTCAAAACAATTTCAACCTTTATTTCAAATTCAAATCAAAATTGAATTTTCTATCCTAAATCCTTTTTACTTTCATTTCTATTTGATTTCAATTCAAATCGATTTTAATTCGATTCGAATTCATTTCGTTTTCTATTCAATTCAAATCAAATTGGTTTTCTAATCAATTCATATCAAATTGGTTTTCTAATCAATTCATATCAAATTGGTTTTCTAATCAATTCAAATCAAATTTGTTTTCTAATCAATTCAAATCAAATTGGTTTTCTATTCAATTCAAATCAAATTGGTTTTCTAATCAATTCATATCAAATTGGTTTTCTATTCAATTCAAATCAAATTGGTTTTCTATTCAATTCAAATCAAATTGGTTTTCTATTCAATTCAAATCAAATTGGTTTTCTATTCAATTCAAATCAAATTGGTTTTCTAATCAATTCAAATCAAATTGGTTTTCTATTCAATTCAAATCAAATTGGTTTTCTATTCAATTCAAATCAAATTGGTTTTCTATTCAATTCAAATCAAATTGGTTTTCTATTCAATTCAAATCAAATTGGTTTTCTAATCAATTCAAATCAAATTGGTTTTCTATTCAATTCAAATCAAATTGGTTTTCTATTCAATTCAAATCAAATTGGTTTTCTAATCAATTCATTTCGAAATCACTTTATATTCTATTCATTTCAAAATCACTTTATATTCTATTGATTTCGAAATCACTTTATATTCTATTCATTTCAAAATGAATAAAATCGATATAAATATTGTTCACGTCAAAATGGCGTCAATCTAATCAACACGGCTTCATATACTTCTATTTTCGAATATTCTATTTCAAATATTTCCTATTATCAAAATATTTGTTATTATCAAAATATTTCGTTCAACACATGACTAATCTCAACGGATGAGTACTGTCAACACATGAACCCTTATATTATATTGATAAAGATGTAAATTTTATTATTAAAATATTTCGTTCAACACATGACTAATCTCAATGGATGAGTACAGTCAACACATGAACCTTTATATTATATTGATAAAGATGTAAATTTTATTATTAAAATATTTCGTTCAACACATGACTAATCTCAACGGATGAGTACAGTCAACACCTGAACCTTTATATTATAATATTCTTTATTTTCTAAATTGGAATGAGGCCCAATCAATCACCATATAATGTTAATTATATGGATTTTCATACATCACACGTATATAATAGCATTGAAAAATAATCAACCATCAACCAAAGTGCACTACACTGTATAAGCATCAAATATAGATATCTAATGCTTATAACAGCCTGTCAATCAATCGATCGACATATTTAATCAATCAGGATGAGTGAACTTCAAATTTCATCCCAACACCCGTGTGGGGTTTCAAACAATCAAACACAGATTTTATTTGTGCAGTTGGGCGATGTGTAAAATTTATCGACCCAATCAATATCAGTCAAATAGGTGTACATAAACAAACCGTCCGGTTTGTAAATGAATATTTATTTATTCACATTCACGTTAAAAATTATATTTTTAACGACAAAACATCTTATTTTAACTTATGAATTTCTATTCAGTTCATTCTTTAAATAAAATGATATTTTTATTTTTCTAAATTATTTTAGAAAATTTCGGCGGCATAACGGCACGATACTAGAAACGGGACGAGGCCTAGCCTTATCCCCGGTCTAGTGAAGGCCCACGCCATTCACACATCAATCAAATTCACCAAACAACCAAATTCAAATCAAATCATCTAACTAATTTATGCAACCAAACAAACAAGTCCATGGTCTGTGGACGGTTGTGTCGGGTGCTACTAAACACCGTCTTCATCCTAGTATATATATAACTAGAAAAAGAAATTGAAGAGTGAGAAATTCTCACCGAAAGCTATCCCAATTCCACGACACTTCTAATGCAGGAAATCTTCACTGTTCTCGTCTCTTATCGCTTTCGTTGTCCGCTTTCACTACATATGTAAAAATCACATTTTTATATACTGATGTCTTTAAAATAAAAATCACATTTTTATTTATTCACTTTCAATTTAAAAATCATATTTTTATAATCACTTCATATATTTAAAAATCGAATTTTTACTATGCTATTCAATATATAAAAATGGAATTTTTACTACGTTGTTCAATATATAAAAATTGAATTTTTACTATGCTATTCAATTTATAAAAATCGAATTTTTACTTTGCTATTCAATATATAAAAATTGAATTTTTACTACGCTATTCAATATATAAAAATCGAATTTTTACTTTGCTATTCAATATATAAAAATTGAATTTTTACTTTGCTATTCAATATATAAAAATTGAATTTTTACTACGATGTCATATAGATAAAAATTCCATTTCAAAAATGTAGATTTCGCCTTTCTAAAAATAAAAATTTCGCCTTTACTATTTTAAAAATCTCGTCTTTTCTATTTTAAAAATCTCGTCTTTTCTATTTTAAAAATCTCGTCTTTTAAAACACATGATATTACTAATATTCCTATCATGTAAAAATTATATTTTTAATTCACTACATAAACAAAAATCATATTTTTACATCATCTATATAGTAAAGATTATATTTTTATTACTTTAAAAATATAAAAATCATATTTTTAATTCTTCTATATAGTAAAGACTATATTTTTAATACTTTAAAAATATAAAAACTATATTTTTATCAAGCTTTACAGTTTTAAAAATCCTAACTTTACAGTTTTAAAAATAATATCTTTACAGTTTTAAAAATAATATCTTTACAGGTTTAAAAATCCTAACTTTACAGTTTTAAAAATCCTAACTTTACAGTTTTAAAGTAAATAAAAAATCAGTTTTAAAATAAATAAATAAAATCAGTGAACTTACAGAGGGGGGGGGGCTGATGCGACGGTAGGCAGAGGAGGAGGTGCGGCTAGGGTTGTTGGAGGCGGAGGAGGAAGGTGGAGCGGTCGGAGGGGTATCGCGAGGCTAGGGGGGAAACAGCTGCGTCGGTTCTTCGATGGGGTGGGTGGGTCGCGACTACCGCAGGTGGAGGGTGGCGTCGCGAGGTCGGCGCCGTTGGGGGGGCTGCGCTTGGCGCGGCGGCGGCCTCCCTGGTGGAGCGATTCGTCTTTCCCTTTTTTTTTTCTGAATTGAAAATATCGGGGGGGGGGGGGCAGAGTATAAGGAAAGGAGAAAGGGGGTTTTAAATTTTTAATTTATTTAATTATTTTATTTTCAAAAAGTTGACTTTTACATACAACCTCGAAACGAGGCCTACCGCCTGTCGTCCATAGCATTTTACCCCCATTCCGAACACAATGGGATATGTATCGTAGGCTGATTCGGCTGTTACAATCAGTTTCCGTTGAATTTACATTTAAATCACTATATTGAATTTTAAACGTACATTTCAAATTACCGGGGTCACATACTAACTCTAAAAATTCTCGAAAAATATCTTCTAGCTTCGTATTGACGATATGGTCCTAACAAAACTAGTTTCGTCAAATTCTGAGAACGTTTGAAAAATGGCCATTTTCCAGTCGATTAAAATCAACTGAAACTGGCCAAACGCGTTTTCCTTTGCCACGCTCACATATTGATTCGAAAAATTATGAAATTTGGAATCTAGCAATAATTTAACATCACGGACCCAACAAAACTGGTTTCGTCGAAATCCGAGGTCGCTTTTAAAATTTCCATTTTTAAGGGCCTGAATTCCATAGCGACTATTCATAATTTTCAACTGGACATATCTTTTGATTCCCGCTATGAAATCTTGATTTTTCGGATTCGTTGGAAAGATATTATCAATTAGATCCTATTGTTTTTGGTTTCGCTAAAATCCGGATTGTTTTGCACCCGATACATTCAATTTAAGTTTGAAATCGAATTATCGAACTACCGCGCCATTTTCAATTCTATTTATAATTATATATAATTATTTATATTCTAACGACGACGTATAAAATATATACGTTCGAATTATATTCAAATTAAATTCTTCGTCATTTTTATTTAAAATAATCTATTTTAAATGTTCAAAATTCGCTAAAATAAAAATTTTAAACTGGCTCAGAATTTCCGGGTTATTACAATCTCCCCCACTTAAAACTTTTCATCCCCGAAAAGGAACAAAGTCGAAAGTGGTTTGATCAATCAACTCTACGTTCGATCTGGCTTCCATTCTCCAACTTTTCAGTTTCTGAGAATTTTCAAATTTTCAAAAATTTGGCTAACACCCTAAATTTTCGAAAAATTTCGCCATAACCTCCCCTGCAACGGAAGCCACGGGAAAATCCCGAAATTGCCATATAGGCCTTCTGATCTCAAAAAGAAAAAGAAAAAGCCAAGCGGCTAGCCAATAGGCTCATAAAATCATCATCACCCAAACAAAACAGTAAATTATGTAGTAAACATGTACCTATTTGTCGGGCAAACAAATTTTATTCTTCGGCTCTAGCCTCCTTGCTATGACCTGTTCAATGTAAGTATATGTATATGCAAGCAAATGCGACCAATTTTCAATAATATTCAATATTTGATACAATTAGGCATAATGGTTCAAAATTATCAAACAAATAAACAAACAACACAAACATCAATCAATTAGTGAATTAGAGTTTTAAATTCATAATTTTGATATATATACTGAAAATCTTGTTTTTGATGCCAATTCACAACAATGTGTTCTAGCTATATAAGTTTTGGTTCTCACACCAGTCTAATGGAAATATATAGATGTCACACCTTCGTCACTCGAATATAAATTCTGACGATGAGTACTCAACCATCAGAATCATCTTCGGGCCACTAGAGTACGATTCTATATCTATCCAGTATATTAAAACTTCGAATATACGTTCATGACGCGTATATGCAGAACCTTTATATACTTGATTGCCCATATTCAATATAAATAAATAATCAAATACGTTTAAAATGGTTTAAATTTTCAAAACAAAATCGTTTTCTTTTGAAAAATATACTCTTCACACTCGTTCTAGGATACTACTGATCCTATCTCTAACGAGTCATTCTAATTGGATTTTACTAATCCAATATCTGGTGAATTCTTTCATATGATTCTAATGTGCCTTGTTCTCGAGCTCTGTAAACCAAAGCTCTGATACCACTGTAAGGACCCATTACTTCCCCGTGAAGGAAATAGCGGATACTTTGAGAACAACACACAAATGAACGCAGACGGAAGAACATTTCATTGCTATTACAACAATTCCATCAGATACAAGAATATACAAAGTATAAATGAATAAATTACATTCGATAAATATCAGAGATTACAATAAATTACATAGCAGCGGAAAAACAATATAAAACACAACTGAAGGTGATACACGGATACAGAGCTTTCCGGATATCATTCCAGCTGCAAACCAGGATCCTGTAAATATAAATCTGCAAAACCAAAACTACTAGCTGCCCGTGCGGAAAATAGGGGCACCCAGAGTTTAGGTTAAAACAATAAACTCCAGGTCAGTCATGTGACTGGTGTGAGAACTAAAACAGTTATTAAAACTTTACTTTAAAAGGAAGTAATTCAAGGGACCACGCCGTATAACACGGAACGGGTTTCCTCCCAAGAATACCAGTGCATAGAATAAACAACGCAATGCTTTTTCGAAAAATGAAACTATTATAAGACCCAGGTCCTATCACACAATGCAACGCAAGCCGGAGGATAGGGTTTTCCCTTATAATAGCCAAACATGCTTGGTACGTTTAAAACAAATCATTTGATACTATAATAAGTGTATAGTGTCAAAACAATTTCAATCATAAATATAAATCATAGACGGCATAGCATCCCATGCTACTATGTCGCCATACTAGTTCTACAATTAAAACCGCAATACACGTATTGGAAATTGGATTTCCGTCATGAGTCGAGGCAAGGGGCAAGCTCCTCTCCGCGTTTGAGACACTCTAGCAAATGCCTCAGGACTACGCACTCTGGGCAATCCTGGATCTTCAGGGCCGGTCCTCACTTACGTTAGAGGATTAGTATTCCTGAACACACGTTTCCCGGTCCTTACAGACCTATAATCGAGGCGCCTCATCCAACAACCACAAAGGTGAAAAGTATATAAATGTCAGGGCTGGTAAGTCACTGACACCGCCAAAGCTAGAAAGAAACGTTGTGCTCTCCGTGCAGTCCGTATCCCGTTTTTAACTCATACCGAGGTGTGAGGCTCGCGAATTCACGTTATACACAAAGCTACGCCACAAAGGCCGTGCTTTGATCATCAACCACAAGACTTTGCTTTTCAACAGAAGCCTTGATCTATGCAACTCAGTGTGCCACACAGGCAATTCATGCCGTGCGACTGATGTCCATCGATATACAACCTCTAAGCTCGTACGTCTCAGAGAAGGGCGTTAAGCAAGAGAATAAATTCTCCGCCGCCAAACAGATGTATATTTAACAGAAATCAATCAACACATAATAAAATCCAATGTCAGACACACAATCCATTTTCAAGTCCGTTCTGGGTCTGAACGAAACCGGAGGCACTTTCCTCGCATATCCATCCATCCCCAAGTACGTCTGGACGACCACCAACTATTTCCATCCTCTTGGGTGTACAGCCCAATCAGGATCGTCAGTAATCATCCAAACGATGTGAAGACTTCCGGTCTTCGACCACCGTCTTCATCTTTGACTTATCGTCGAATCGGTTATTCAGAATGGGTATAAACCCGGCCTTTCCGAACAACCCGCGTATATTAAAACAAATGTTAAACAAACACAACATACGCAAAATTCCAATTCATATTCTCAGGGAAAGGTTCCCATTAATTTTATCAAAGATAGATTCTTTAAATATATTCTTTAATCTTCCTTTGGATGTCATTTCAAACCAGATTATGGTTTTCTAAACTAGTCGAGATTAGCGAACCACACCGAAGTAATTATTTATTTTATTTCCCAATCCCAACCTATTCATCCCATGAAGCAAAACTGGTAGTACTCCATATCTAACACCACGGTGTTATCGGTAAAATTAATTACCATTTCACGTTCAAATCTAATTAAAGATTTAACTATCGCTTTGGAGCAAAACTGGCGATACTCCATTCTCGCTCATTTCTAAATTTGATAATTTAAATTATCAATTCACATTTCAATTTAATTGAAGATTCATTAAAACTCCTTTTACTGGGTTAAAGAACTGATGTTATTTAAAACACAGTTCACGACAAACCCAAATCACATTCTATTTATTATCGGGTTAAAGAACTAGTGTTATTTAAAACACCGTTCACGATAAACCCATTTCAAATCCAATCAAATATATTAGAAATTCCGATTATTTAAAACCCCTTTTTAAATCTAATTTATTTATTTAAAAATAATTGGGTTTTAAATTTAGTTCAAAACTAGTTCATTTCGATAAAAATCCATTTTTATCTTTTCAAATATGGAGATTTTCATCCCAATTTTTCCCAAATCATTTCTTATGATTTTACACAAATTATTGATATTTTTAATAATTTTATCAAGGCCCGTACAGTCGATTTCCATCAACGGTCATCGAACTGCACTTACAGCGACCTTTTTCAAATTTGATTTGGACGTATCTCCACATCCAACCGTTAGATTTCAAATTTCTAATATTCGTTAGAAATCTCTTTTCGATACGAACCCAACGGTTCCGGTTTTAGGAGAATCCGACGGTCGGATCTCCCGTAATGTCCGTTTGAAATAAATGGTCGAAATTAACGAACTGCCGCGGCGCGGCGCGTTCTATTCAGGCTATTATATTATATATATAATATATATAATATATATTTCGTCGATTACTATTTAAAACGAATTTTATAAATAGTTTTGAATTCGTTTCAAAACAATTTCTACCTTTATTTCAAATTCAAATCAAAATTGAATTTTCTATCCTAAATCCTTTTTACTTTCATTTCTATTTGATTTCAATTCAAATCGATTATAATTCGATTCAAATTCATTTCGTTTTCTATTCAATTCAAATCAAATTAGTTTTCTAATCAATTCATATCAAATTGGTTTTCTAATCAATTCAAATCAAATTTGTTTTCTAATCGATTCAAATCAAATTGGTTTTCTATTCAATTCAAATCAAATTGGTTTTCTAATCAATTCATATCAAATTGGTTTTCTATTCAATTCAAATCAAATTGGTTTTCTATTCAATTCAAATTAAATTGGTTTTCTATTCAATTCAAATCAAATTGGTTTTCTATTCAATTCAAATCAAATTGGTTTTCTATTCAATTCAAATCAAATTGGTTTTCTATTCAATTCAAATCAAATTGGTTTTCTATTCAATTCAAATCAAATTGGTTTTCTATTCAATTCAAATCAAATTGGTTTTCTATTCAATTCAAATCAAATTGGTTTTCTATTCAATTCAAATCAAATTGGTTTTCTAATCAATTCAAATCAAATTGGTTTTCTATTCAATTCAAATCAAATTGGTTTTCTATTCAATTCAAATCAAATTGGTTTTCTAATCAATTCATTTCGAAATCACTTTATATTCTATTCATTTCAAAATCACTTTATATTCTATTTATTTCGAAATCACTTTATATTCTATTCATTTCAAAATGAATAAAATCGATATAAATATTGTTCACGTCAAAATGGCGTCAATCTAATCAACACAGCTTCATATACTTCTATTTTCAAATATTCTATTTCAAATATTTCCTATTATCAAAATATTTGTTATTATCAAAATATTTCGTTCAACACATGACTAATCTCAACGGATGAGTACTGTCAACACATGAACCTTTATATTATATTGATAAAGATGTAAATTTTATTATTAAAATATTTCGTTCAACACATGACTAATCTCAACGGATGAGTACAGTCAACACATGAACCTTTATATTATATTGATAAAGATGTAAATTTTATTATTAAAATATTTCGTTCAACACATGACTAATCTCAACGGATGAGTACAGTCAACACCTGAACCTTTATATTATAATATTCTTTATTTTCTAAATTGGAATGAGGCCCAATCAATCACCATATAATGTTAATTATATGGATTTTCATACATCACACGTATATAATAGCATTGAAAAATAATCAACCATCAACCAAAGTGCACTACACTGTATAAGCATCAAATATAGATATCTAACGCTTATAACAGCCTGTCAATCAATCGATCGACATATTTAATCAATCAGGATGAGTGAACTTCAAATTTCATCCCAACACCCGTGTGGGGTTTCAAACAATCAAACACAGATTTTATTTGTGCAGTTGGGCGATGTGTAAAATTTATCGACCCAATCAATATCAGTCAAATAGGTGTACATAAACAAACCGTCCGGTTTGTAAATGAATATTTATTTATTCACATTCACGTTAAAAATTATATTTTTAACGACAAAACTTCTTATTTTAACTTATGAATTTCTATTCAGTTCATTCTTTAAATAAAATGATATTTTTATTTTTCTAAATTATTTTAGAAAATTTCGGCGGCATAACGGCACGATACTAGAAACGGGACGAGGCCTAGCCTTATCCTCGGTCTAGTGAAGGCCCACGCCATTCACACATCAATCAAATTCACCAAACAACCAAATTCAAATCAAATCATCTAACTAATTTATGCAACCAAACAAACTAGTCCATGGTCTGTGGACGGTTGTGTCGGGTGCTACTAAACACCGTCTGCATCCTAGTATATATATATAACTAGAAAAAGAAATTGAAGAGTGAGAAATTCTCACCGAAAGCTATCCCAATTCCACGACACTTCTAATGCAGGAAATCTTCACTATTCTCGTCTCTTATCGCTTTCGTTGTCCGCTTTCACTACATATGTAAAAATCTCATTTTTATATACTGATGTCTTTAAAATAAAAATCACATTTTTATTTATTCACTTTCAATTTAAAAATCATATTTTTATAATCACTTCATATATTTAAAAATCGAATTTTTACTATGCTATTCAATATATAAAAATGGAATTTTTACTACGCTATTCAATATATATAAATTGAATTTTTACTATGCTATTCAATATATAAAAATCGAATTTTTACTTTGCTATTCAATATATAAAAATTGAATTTTTACTACGCTATTCAATATATAAAAATCGAATTTTTACTTTGCTATTCAATATATAAAAATTGAATTTTTACTTTGCTATTCAATATATAAAAATTGAATTTTTACTACGATGTCATATAGATAAAAATTCCATTTCAAAAATGTAGATTTCGCCTTTCTAAAAATAAAGATTTCGCCTTTACTATTTTAAAAATCTCGTCTTTTCTATTTTAAAAATCTCGTCTTTTATATTTTAAAAATCTCGTCTTTTAAAACATATGATATTTCTAATATTCCTATCATGTAAAAATTATATTTTTAATTCACTACATAAACAAAAATCATATTTTTACATCATCTATATAGTAAAGATTATATTTTTATTACTTTAAAAATATAAAAATCATATTTTTAATTCTTCTATATAGTAAAGACTATATTTTTAATACTTTAAAAATATAACAACTATATTTTTATCAAGCTTTACAGTTTTAAAAATCCTAACTTTACAGTTTTAAAAATAATATCTTTACAGTTTTAAAAATAATATCTTTACGGGTTTAAAAATCCTAACTTTACAGTTTTAAAAATCCTAACTTTACAGTTTTAAAGTAAATAAAAAATCAGTTTTAAAATAAATAAATAAAATCAGTGAACTTACAGAGGGGGGGGCTGATGCGGCGGTAGGCAGAGGAGGAGGTGCGGCTAGGGTTGTTGGAGGCGGAGGAGGAAGGTGGAGCGGTCGGAGGGGTATCGCGAGGCTAGGGGGGAAACAGCTGCGTCGGTTCTTCGATGGGGGGGGGGGGTCGCGACTACCGCAGGTGGAGGGTGGCGTCGCGAGGTCGGCGCCATTGGGGGGGCTGCGCTTGGCGCGGCGGCGCCAGGAGGCTGGGCGGCGGCCTCCCTGGTGGAGCGATTCGTCTTTCCCTTTTTTTTCGTTTTTCTGAATTGAAAATATCGGGGTGGGGGGGGGGGGGGGGTAGAGTATAAGGAAAGGAGAAAGGGGGTTTTAAATTTTTAATTTATTTAATTATTTTATTTTCAAAAAGTTGACTTTTACATACGACCTCGAAACGAGGCCCACCGCCTGTCGTCCATAGCATTTTACCCCCATTCCGAACACAATGGGATATGTATCGTAGACTGATTCGGCTGTTACAATCAGTTTCCGTTGAATGTACATTTAAATCACTATATTGAATTTTAAACGTACATTTCAAATTACCGGGGTCACATACTAACTCTAAAAATTCTCGAAAAATATTTTCTAACTTCGTATTGACAATACGGTCCTAACAAAACTAGTTTCGTCAAATTCTGAGACCGTTTGAAAAATGGCCATTTTCCAGTCGATTAAAATCAACTGAAACTGGCCAAACGCGTTTTCCTTTGCCACACTCACATATTGATTCGAAAAATTATGAAATTTGGAATCTAGCAATAATTTAACATCACGGACCCAACAAAACTGGTTTCGTCGAAATCCGAGGTCGTTTGCAGAATTTCCATTTTTAAGGGCCTGAATTCCATAGCGACTATTCAGAATTTTCAACTGGACAAAATCTTTTGATTCCCGCTATGAAATCTTGATTTTTCGGATTCATTGGAAAGATATTATCAATTAGATCCTATTGTTTTTGGTTTCGCTAAAATCCGGATTGTTTTGCACCCGGTACATTCAATTGAAGTTTGAAATCGAATTATCGAACTACCACGCCAGTATCAGAGCCCTAATTTATTTCAAATTCAAATCAAAATTGAATTTTCTATTATAAATTAGATTTAAAAATAATTGGGTTTTAAATTTAGTTCAAAACTAGTTCATTTCGATAAAAATCTATTTTTATCTTTTCAAATATGGAGTTTTTCATCCCAATTTTTCTCAAATCATCTGTTATGATTTTACACGAATTATTACTATTTTTAATAATTTTATCAAGGCCCGTACAGTCGATTTCCATCAACGGCCATCGAACTGCACTTACAACGACCTTTTCCAAATTTGATTTGGACGTATCTCCAAATCCAACCGTTAGATTTTGAATTACTAATATTCGTTAGAAAGCTCTTTTCGATACGAACCCAACGGTTCCGGTTTTACGGGTCCGACGAGGTAAAAATTCGATTTTTATATATTGAATAGCGAAGTAAAAATTCGATTTTTATATATTGAATAACGAAGATGACAAAAAGGCGAGAACGACGAAGATTTCTATAAAAGAAGTGCCGTGAAGTTGGATAGCTATCGGTGAGAATTTCTCACTCTTCAATTTCATTTCTATTTATATGATGAATAGGTTGGGAATGGGAAATAAAATAAATAATTACTTCGGTGTGGTTCGCTAATCTCGACTAGTTTAGAAAACCATAATCTGGTTTGAAATGACATCTAAAGGAAGATTAAAGAATAAGTTTGAACTCAATTTAAAACCCGATTTTTTTATTTTTAAATAAATAAATTAGATATAAAAAGGGGATTTAAATAATCGGAATTCCTAATATATTTGATTTGTTAGCGACCCGAACTTCCCCGGTCTCCGAAGAGATGAGAAAGAACGAATTACTGTGAGGACAAGACAAATCAGAACGCAGACGGAAGAACATTTCATTGCTATTACAACAATTCCATCAGATACAAGAATATACAGAGTATAAATGAATAAATATACATTTGATAAATATCAGAGATTACAATAAATTACATAGCAGCGGAAAAACAATATAAAACACAACTGAAGGTGATACACGGATACAGAGCTTTCCGGATATCATTCTAGCTGCAAACCAGGATCCTGTAAATATAAATCTGCAAAACCAAAACTACTAGCTTGCCGTGCGGAAAATAGGGGCACCCAGAGTTTAGGTTAAAACAATAAACTCCAGGTCAGTCATGTGACTGGTGTGAGAACTAAAACAGTTATTAAAACTTTACTTTAAAAGGAAGTAATTCAAGGGACCACGCCGTATAACACGGAACGGGTTTCCTCCCAAGAATACCAGTGCATAGAATAAACAACGCAATGCTTTTTCGAAAAATGAAGCTATTATAAGACCCAGGTCCCATCACATAATGCAACGCAAGCCGGAGGATAGGGTTTTCCCTTATAATAGCCAAACATGCTTGGTACGTTTAAAACAAATCATTTGATACTATAATAAGTGTATAGTGTCAAAACAATTTCAATCATAAATATAAATCATAGACGGCATAGCATCCCATGCTACTATGTCGCCATACTAGTTCTACAATTAAAACCGCAATACACGTATTGGAAATTGGATTTCCGTCATGAGTCGAGGCAAGGGGCAAGCTCCTCTCCGCGTTCGAGACACTCTAGAAAATGCCTCAGGACTACGCACTCTGGGCAATCCTGGATCTTCAGGGCCGGTCCTCACTTACGTTAGAGGATTAGTATTCCTGAACACACGTTTCCCGGTCCTTACAGACCTATAATCGAGGCGCCTCATCAAAACTAGTTCATTTCGATAAAAATCCATTTTTATCTTTTCAAATATGGAGTTTTTCATCCCAATTTTTCCCAAATCATTTCTTATGATTTTACACAAATTATTGATATTTTTAATAATTTTATCAAGGCCCGTACAGTCGATTTCCATCAACGGTCATCGAACTGCACTTACAGTGACCTTTTTCAAATTTGATTTGGACGTATCTCCAAATCCAACCGTTAGATTTCAAATTTCTAATATTCGTTAGAAAGCTCTTTTCGATACGAACCCAACGGTTCTGGTTTTAGGAGAATCCGACGGTCGGATCTCCCGTAATGACCGTTTGAAATAAATGGTCGAAATTCACGAACTACCGCGGCGCGTTCTATTCAGGCCATTATATTATATATATATAATATATATAATATATATTTCATCGATTACTATTTAAAACGAATTTTATAAATAGTTTTGAATTCGTTTCAAAACAATTTCAACCTTTATTTCAAATTCAAATCAAAATTGAATTTTCTATCCTAAATCCTTTTTACTTTCATTTCTATTTGATTTCAATTCAAATCGATTTTAATTCGATTCGAATTCATTTCATTTTCTATTCAATTCAAATCAAATTGCTCTATTTTCAAAATCGAATTCACAGAAGAAAAAAAAAGAAGAAAAAAAAAGGGGAGAAGGCGCAGCCGCGCCCTGGCGGTCGCCGCCGCCCCCCACCTCGATCCACCGCTCTCATCCCCGAAGACACCCCCCCCCGATGATCGCCGTCGCCGCCTCGAGTGAGGGAACCACCTCCGAAGCCCTGCCCCCCCCCCTCGTCGGATCGAGAGCCCCCCTCCCCCCCGATGAGCTACGCCGCAGCAGCGAGAGCCCCCCTTTCCTCCACCGCCGCACACCCCCCCTGCGCCGCCTTCCCCTTACCTCCTCTACCCCCGCGCCTTCCCCCCCCACATCCTCCGACGATGCAGGAAGAACCCCCCCCTCCCCCCCCCCCGCCCCCCGCTGTAAGTTTAATTTTAGTTTTGTTTTTTTTATTATTTATTTGCTTTATTTTCTTTATTGTTTATTATTTAATTTACATTCATATGATAAACCTGCAAATTCAAGTCATAGGAAAATAAGGTTTTTACTTGAAAGTTTTGATTTTCTTTTCAGTTTTATTTTTCATTTGCTTATGATTAGAAAAGATTTGATTTTTACAATTGAAAGGATTATACTTTTATTTATAAAAATATAATTTTTATATTTTTAAAAAGAATTAAAAATATGATTTTTATATTTTTAAAGTATTAAAAATATGATCTTTATTATGTAGAAAAGGCGAAAACTTCATATTAGAAAAGGCGAAATCCTTATTTTTATAAAGGCGAAATCCTTATTTTTATAAAGGCGAAATCTATATTTTTGAAATGGAATTTTTACCTATATGGCATCATAATAAAAATTTGATTTTTATATATTGAATAGCGGAGTAAAAATTCGATTTTTATATATTGAATAGCGAAGTAAAAATTCGATTTTTACATATGTAGAGAATACGGGCAACGAAGATGACAAAAAGACGAGAACGACGAAGACTTCTGCAAATGAAGAGTCAAGATGATTGGATAGCTATTTGTGAGAATTTCTCACTCTAAATTTCTTTTCTAGTTATATATATATACTAGGATGCAGACGGTGCTTAGTAGCACCCGACACAATCGTCCACAGACCATGGACTTGTTTGTTTGATTGCAAAAATTAGTTATATTATTTGATTGAAATTAAATTGTTTGGTGAAATGAAATTGATTTGATTGATGTGTGAATGGCGTGAGCCTTCACTAGACCGGGGATAAGGCTAGGCCTCGTCCCATTTCTAGTATCGTGCCGTTATGCTGCCAAAATTTTCTAAAATATGTTAGAAAAATAAAAATATCATTTTATTGAATAAATGAACTGAATAGAACATTCATAGGTTGAATAAAATAGTTTGATCGTTAAAAATATATTTTTTAACGTGAATGCGAATAAATAAATATTCATTTACAAACCGGACGGTTTGTTTATGTACACCTATTTGAAGGACATTGATTGGGACGATAAATCTTACACATCGCCCAACTGCACAAATAAAATCTGTGTTTGTTGATTTGAAACCCCACACGGGTGTTGGGATGAAATTTGAAGTTCACTCATCCTGATTGTTTAAATATGTCGATCGATTGATCGACAGACTGTTATAAGCGTTAGATATCTATATTTGATGCTTATACAGTGTAGTGCACTTTGGTTGATGGTTGATTATTTTTAAATGCTATTATATGCGTGTGATGTATGAAAATCCATATAATTAACATTATATGGTGATTGATTGGGCCTCATTCCAATTTAGAAAATAAAGAATATTATAATATAAAGGTTCATGTGTTGACTGTACTCATCCGTTGAGATTAGTCATGTGTTGAACGAAATATTTTTATAATAAAAATTGCATCTTTATCAATATAATATAAAGGTTCATGTGTTGACTGTACTCATCCGTTGAGATTAGTCATGTGTTGAACGAAATATTTTTATAATAAAAATTACATCTTTTCAATATAATATAAAGGTTCATGTGTTGACCGTACTCATCCGTTGAGATTAGTCATGTGTTGAACGAAATATTTGAAAACGAAATATTTGGAATAGAAATATTTGTAAAAGAAATATTTGAAACAGAACATTTGAAAAAAAGAAATATATGAAGCCGTGTTGATTAGATTGACACCATTTAGACGTGAACGATATTTATATCGATTTTACTCATTTTAAAATGAATATTGAAAAGTGATTTCGAAATCCCATATTTTGAAATGAAGTTTGAATTAAATTGAATAGGAAACGAATTCAAATTTAATATAAAACGAATTTGATTTCAATTGAATATAAAACGAATTTGATTTCAATCGAATATAAAACGAATTTGATTTCAATTGAATATAAAACGAATTTGATTTCAATTGAATATAAAACGAATTTGATTTCAGTTGAATATAAATCGATTTTTACATATGTAGAGAATACGGGCAACGAAGATGACAAAAAGACGAGAACGACGAAGACTTCTGCAAATGAAGAGTCAAGATGATTGGATAGCTATTTGTGATAATTTCTCACTCTAAGTTTCTTTTCTAGTTATATATATATACTAGGATGCAGACGGTGCTTAGTAGCACCCGACACAATCGTCCATAGACCATGGACTTGTTTGTTTGATTGCAAAAATTAGTTAGATTATTTGATTTGAAATTGAATTGTTTGGTGAAATGATTGAATTTGATTGATGTGTGAATGGCGTGGGCCTTCACTAGACCGGGGATAAGGCTAGGCCTCGTCCCGTTTCTAGTATCGTGTCGTTATGCCGCCGAAATTTTCTAAAAATAAGTTAGAAAAATAAAGATAACATTTTATTTAATAAATGAACCGAATAGAATATTCATAGGTTGAATAAAATAGTTTGATCGTTAAAAATATATTTTTTAATGTGAATGCGAATAAATAAATATTCATTTACAAACCAGACGGTTTGTTTATGTACACCTATTTGAAGGACATTGATTGGGACGATAAATTTTACACATCGCCCAACTGCACAAATAAAAATCTGTGTTTGATGGCTTGAAACCCCACACGGGTATTGGGATGATATTTGACGTACACTAATCCCGATTGTTTAGTTGTATGTCGATCGATTGATTGACAGGCTGTTATAAGCGTTGAATATTTATATTTGATGCTTATACAGTGTAGAATGCACTTTGGATGATGGTTGATTATTCATCGTTGTTGATATATACATGTGTTGTATAAAATCCATATAATTAACATTATATGGTAATTGATTGGGCCTCATTCCAGTTTTTAAATAGAATATTTGAAATAGAATATTTGAAATAGAATATTTGAAATAGAAATATTTGAAATAGAATATTTGAAATAGAAATATTCAAAATGGAATATTTGAAAATATTACATTATGAAGCCGTGTTGATTAGATTGACGCCATTTTGACGTGAACGATATTTATATCGATTTTATTCATTTTATAATGAATATCGAAAGTGATTTCAAAATCTAATAAATTGAAAAGAATAGAAATTCGAATTGAAACTGAATAGAATTGAATTCGAATTGAAATTGAATAAATGAATTCGAATTAAAACTGAATAGAATTGAATTCGAATTGAAATTGAATAAATGAATTCGAATTGAACTGAATAGAAAATGAACTCGAATTGAACTGAATAGAAAATGAATTCGAATTGAACTGAATAGAAAATGAACTCGAATTGAACTGAATAGAAAATGAATTCGAATTGAACTGAATAGAAAATGAATTCGAATTGAACTGAATAGAAAATGAATTCGAATTGAACTGAATAGAAAATGAGTTCGAATTGAACTGAATAGAAAATGAATTCGAATTGAACTGAATAGAAAATGAATTCGAATTGAACTGAATAGAAAATGAATTCGAATTGAATTAAATAAGAAATGAATTTGAATTGAATTGAATAGAAAACCAATTTGAATTGAATTGAATTGAAAACGAATTCGAATTGAATTGAAACCAAATTGAAATGAATTCAAATTGAATTGAATTGAAAACGAATTCGAATTGAATTGAAACCGAATTGAAATGAATTCAAATTGAATTGAAATTTGAATTGAATAGAAATGAATTTTAAAACGAATTTATAAGGAAGAATTCAATTTTGATTTGAATTGAAATGGAAGTTGAAATTGTTTTTGAAACGAATTTAAAACTATTTGTAAACTTCGTTTTAAATAGAAATCGACGAAATATATATTATATATAATATAATTGCCTGAATAGAACGCGCCGCGGCAGTTCGTAAATTTCGACCATTTACTTCAAACGGACATTACGGGAGATCCGACCGTCGGATTCTCCTGAAACCAGAACCATTGGGTTCGTATCGAAAAGAGCTTTCTAATGAATATGAGAAATTTGAAATCTAACGGTTGGATTTGGAATTATGTCCAAATCAAATTTGAAAAAGGTCGCTGTAAGTGCAGTTCGATGGCCGTTGATGGAAATCGACTGTACGGGCCTTGATAAAATTATTAAAAATATCAATAATTTGTGTAAAATCATAAGAAATGATTTGCGAAGAATTGGGATGAAAAACTCCATATTTGAAAAGATAAAAATAGATTTTTATCGAAATGAACTAGTTATTAACTAGAAAAATAATCCAATGGTTATAAATAAATAAACTGGATTAAATTTAAATTGAAATTATCTTTGGATATTTTCGATATTGGATTCCGTGATTATACAGAGATCGTGATGGGAATTTGGAAGATATCGATATCGTTATTCCCGATATGATATCTGTTGGTTTCAGGATTTGATGTTGAATATAAGTCGATACTATCTCTATTCAAAACCTTATATTTAATGTCAAATTTGATTGATTGATTGTTTGGATTGTGCTCGACCAGTTTATGAGCAAAATATGCTTTTACATTTAGCATTGGGTTGGGTTGAAAATATCTGTGTGCTAACGCCTTGTGAAACACTTCACGATTTGACGATAAGGTGTTTAGCGATGTTGTGTTCATTTCAAATTTAACGAATGATTGTGAAATGATATTTTTCTTAAGTGAAAAGAAATGTATTCCCGATTTTGGACAGGGAATGTTTTATAAAAATGTTTTATAAAACAGAAAGGATTTCGAGGCCCAAAACCCGATGATTTCTAAAGTGATTTAGAAAATGTATTATATGTTACATTGTGGTTCATCGCATATTCGATTAGTTGCTATTGATGATGTATCTGTTTGGTGGCGGAGAATTTATTCTCTTGCTTAACACCCTTCTTTGAGACGTACGAGCTCAAAGGTTATGTGATTAATAGTGACTGATCATATGCGTGAATTACTGATGTGAAGTACTATATTTTGAAAGTACTTGTGATTATTATGTTGTGAAATGATTTTCCCTACTTCGGGATATGAAATGATTTAGTATGTGGCTAAAGATTCGGGTAACCCTGAGACTAAAAGTATGGGTGAGAGGGCGGTGTATGCTCTCCATGTGTGGGAGGTGCATCGTCGGTGTAGCCTACTCCTACGTGGGGTAGGTGCACATATATATATATCGAGTTGCGAGGTGCGTACCCTTTGCCTTGTCGATGGGGAGCACGATATTTGGTTGCATACTTGTTTGTATGCATTGTTATGTTTTGGAATTCACATTTCCAAACGATTTGATTTGAGATCCCGAAGTGAAATCTACTTTGATATAGAAAGTTAGATATGTATTTCAAATGATTTGAAATAAGAAATCGGGAATAAAATCCAAAGGAATAATTTCTGTAAATTGAATTGGGTTTAGAAAATCTAAGTGTAGTGATTAATCTAAGTGGGTAGATTGGGATATTGCATGTTGATTGATGCATAGTAGATCCATATATCTATATTGATTGTTGTTTATACACTGGTATTCATGGGGGTAAACCCGTTCCGCGTTAGCGGCGTGGTCCCGTGATATACCATATTATCAAATAAGTTAATTATAACTGTTAGAGTTTCTCACACCAGTCCCATGACTGACCTGTAGTTTGCTTTTCCCTTGCGAACTCGGGTGCCCCTATTTTCCACACGGGCAGCCGAGTAATTTTATTTTGCAGATGTATTCAGCAGGATTCTGGATTGAAGCTTTAAGCTGTGTCCAGGCATTTACAGTCTTCCGCTGTGTAGTTTATATTTCCGCTGTGCACTGTTTTACATTTATGTAAATTTATCTTCCGCTGTGTATTATATTTCGATATACTCTGATATTCTGTACTCTGATGTAACATTATTATGATGTTTATTGAAGTCTTCTGTTATTTGTTCTGATGTGTTGTATACCCAAAGTTAGCGTATGCGGGATTCGAACGGTCTTGGTCGGTTTAGCGATCGATCAGGTCCGGGCGAAATCCGTGTCGTTACACATGGTATCAGAGCTTTGGTTTACAGAGCTCGAGTACAAGGCACATTAGAACCATACGAAAGAATTCATCAGATATTGGATTAGTAATATCCAATTAGAATGACTCGTTAGAGATAGGATCAGTAGTATCCTAGAACGAGTGTGAAGAGTATATTTTTCAAAAGAAAACGATTTTGTTTTGAAAATTTAAACCATTTTAAACGTATTTGATTATTTATTTATATTGAATATGGACAATCAAGTATATAAAGGTTTTGCATATACGCGTTATGAACGTATATTCGAAGTTTTAATATACTGGATAGATATAGAATCATACTCTAGTGGCCCGAAGATGATTCTGATGGTTGAGTACTCATCGTCAGAATTTATATTCGAGTGACGAAGGTGTGACATCTATATATTTCCATTAGACTGGTGTGAGAACCAAAACTTATATAGCTAGAACACATTGTTGTGAATTGGCATCAAAAACAAGATTTTCAGTATATATATCAAAATTATGAATTTAAAACTCTAATTCACTAATTGATTGATGTTTGTGTTGTTTGTTTATTTGTTTGCTAATTTTGAACCAATTATGCCTAATTGAACCAAATATTGAACTATATTGAAAATTGGTCGCATTTGCTTGCATATACATATACTTACATTGAACAGGTCATAGCAAGGAGGCTAGAGCAGAGAATAAAATTTGTTTGCCCGACAAATAGGTACATGTTTACCATAATTTACTGTTTTGTTTGGGTGATGATGGTTTTATGAGCCTATTGGCTAGCCGCTTGGCTTTTTCTTTTTCTTTTTGAGATCAGAAGGCCTATATGGCGATTTCGGGATTTTCCCGTGGCTCCCGGTGCAGGGGAGGTTATGGCGAAATTTTTCGAAAATTTAGGGTGTTAGCCAAATTTTTGAAAATTTGAAAATTCTCAGAAACTGAAAAGTTGGAGAATGAAAGCCAGATCGAACGTAGAGTTGATTAATCAAACCACTTTCGACTTTGTTCCTTTTCGAGGACGAAAAGTTTTAAGTGGGGGAGATTGTAATAACCCGTAAATTCTGAGCCAGTTTAAAATTTTTATTTTGACAATTTTAGCGAAATTTGAACATTTAAAATAGATTATTTTAAATAATATCGACGAGAAATTTATTTTTAAAAAGAATTTGAACGTATATATTTATATACGTCGTCGTTAGAATATAAATATTTATATATAATTATAATTAGAATTGAAAATGGCGCGGTAGTTCGATAATTCGATTTCAAACTTCAATTTAATGTACCGGGTGCAAAACAATCCGGATTTTAGCGAAACCAAAAACAATAGGATCTAATTGATAATATCTTTCCAACAAATCCGAAAAATCAAGATTTCATCGCGGGAATCAAAAGATATGTCCAGTTGAAAATTCTGAATAGTCGCTATGGAATTCAGGCCCTTAAATATGGAAATTTTGCAAACGACCTCGGATTTCGACGAAACCACTTTTGTTGGATCCGCAGTGTCAAATTATTGCTAGGTTTCAAATTTCATAATTTTCTGAATCAATATGTGAGCGTGGCAAAGGAAAACGCGTTTGACCAGTTTCAGTTGATTTTAATCGACTGGAAATTGGCCATTTTTCTAACGGTCTCAGAATTCGACGAAACTAGTTTTGTTAGGACCGTATCGTCAATACGAAGCTAGAAAATATTTTTCTGGAATTTTTCTAGTTAGTATGTGGCCCCGGTAATTTGAAATGTACGTTTAAAATTTAATATAGTAATTTAAATTTAAATTTAACGGAAACTGATTGTAATGATCAAATCAGCTTGCGATACATATCCCATTGTGTTCGGAATGGGGGTAATTAGCTATGGACAACAGGCGGTGGGCTTCGTTTTGAGGTCGATAGAAAAAGTTACTTTATGTGAATAAAATATTGAAATTAAATAATAAAAAAAAAGAAAAAGAAAAGGTCAGCCCTTCTCCCCCTTAAATCACTCTGGCCCCCCCTTTTATTTCAAAAACCGAAATCGATTCAGAATTAAAAAGAAAAAAATATGGCAGGGGGGAAATCGCGATCGCCGCCCCCCTCCCCCCGATGATCGCCGTCGCCGCCTCGAGTGAGGGCACCACCTCCGAAGCCCTGCCCCCCCCCTCGTCGGATCGAGAGCCCCCCCCCTCGATGAGCTGCGCCGCAGCAGCGAGAGCCCCCCCTTTCCTCCACCGCCGCACACCCCCCCTGCGCTGCCTTCCCCTTACCTCCTCTACCCCCGCGCCTTCCCCCCATCCTCCGACGATGCAGGAAGACCCCCCCCCCCCCCCCCGCTGTAAGTTTAATTTTAGTTTTGTTTTTTTTATTATTTATTTGCTTTATTTTCTTTATTGTTTATTATTTAATTTACATTCATATGATAAACCTGCAAATTCAAGTCATAGGAAAATAAGGTTTTTACTTGAAAGTTTTGATTTTCTTTTCAGTTTTATTTTTCATTTGCTTATGATTAGAAAAGATTTGATTTTTACAATTGAAAGGATTATACTTTTATTTATAAAAATATGATTTTTATATTTTTAAAAAGAATTAAAAATATGATTTTTATATTTTTAAAGTTTTAAAAATATGATCTTTATTATGTAGAAAAGGCGAAAACTTCATATTAGAAAAGGCGAAATCCTTATTTTTATAAAGGCGAAATCCTTATTTTTATAAAGGCGAAATCTATATTTTTGAAATGGAATTTTTACCTATATGGCATCATAATAAAAATTTGATTTTTATATATTGAATAGCGGAGTAAAAATTCGATTTTTATATATTGAATAGCGAAGTAAAAATTCAATTTTTACATATGTAGAGAATACAGGCAACAAAGATGACAAAAAGACGAGAACGACGAAGACTTCTGCAAATGAAGAGTCAAGATGATTGGATAGCTATTTGTGAGAATTTCTCACTCTAAATTTCTTTTCTAGTTATATATATATACTAGGATGCAGACGGTGCTTAGTAGCACCCGACACAATCGTCCACAGACCATGGACTTGTTTGTTTGATTACAAAAATTAGTTAGATTATTTGATTGAAATTAAATTGTTTGGTGAAATGAAATTGATTTGATTGATGTGTGAATGGCGTGGGCCTTCACTAGACCGGGGATAAGGCTAGGCCTCGTCCCGTTTCTAGTATTGTGCCGTTATGCCGCCGAAATTTTCTAAAAATAAGTTAGAAAAATAAAAATATCATTTTTATTGTGTAAATGAACTGAATAGAAATTCATGTGTTGAAATAAAATATTTTATCGTTAAAAATATACTTTTTAACGTGAATGTGAATAAATAAATATTCATTTACAAACCGGACGGTTTGTTTATGTACACCTATTTGAATGACATTGATTGGGACGATAAATTTTACACATCGCCCAACTGCACAAATAAAATCTGTGTTTGATTGTTTGAAACCTCACACGGGTGTTGGGATGAAATTTGAAGTTCACTCATCCTGATTGATTAAATATGTCGATCGATTGATTGACAGGCTGTTATAAGCGTTAGATATCTATATTTGATGCTTATACAGTGTAGTGCACTTTGGTTGATGGTTGATTATTTTTCAATGCTATTATATACGTGTGATGTATGAAAATCCATATAATTAACATTATATGGTGATTGATTGGGCCTCATTCCAATTTAGAAAATAAAGAATATTATAATATAAAGGTTCAGGTGTTGACTGTACTCATCCGTTGAGATTAGTCATGTGTTGAACGAAATATTTTAATAATAAAATTTACATCTTTATCAATATAATATAAAGGTTCATGTGTTGACAGTACTCATCCGTTGAGATTAGTCATGTGTTGAACGAAATATTTTGATAATAAAAAATATTTTGATAATAGGAAATATTTGAAATAGAATATTTGAAAATAGAAGTATATGAAGCCGTGTTGATTAGATTGACGCCATTTTGACGTGAACAATATTTATATCGATTTTATTCATTTTGAAATAAATAGAATATAAAGTGATTTCGAAATGAATAGAATATAAAGTGATTTCGAAATGAATAGAATATAAAGTGATTTCGAAATGAATAGAATATAAAGTGATTTCGAAATGAATAGAATATAAAGTGATTTCGAAATGAATAGAATATAAAGTGATTTCGAAATGAATAGAATATAAAGTGATTTCGAAATCAATAGAATATAAAGTGATTTTGAAATGAATAGAATATAAAGTGATTTCGAAATGAATTGATTAGAAAACCAATTTGATTTGAATTGAATAGAAAACCAATTTGATTTGAATTGATTAGAAAACCAATTTGATTTGAATTGATTAGAAAACCAATTTGATTTGAATTGATTAGAAAACCAATTTGATTTGAATTGAATAGAAAACCAATTTGATTTGAATTGAATAGAAAACCAATTTGATTTGAATTGAATAGAAAACCAATTTTATTTGAATTGATTAGAAAACCAATTTGATTTGAATTGATTAGAAAACCAATTTGATTTGAATTGATTAGAAAACCAATTTGATTTGAATTGAATAGAAAACCAATTTGATTTGAATTGATTAGAAAACAAATTTGATTTGAATTGATTAGAAAACCAATTTGATATGAATTGATTAGAAAACCAATTTGATTTGAATTGAATAGAAAACGAAATGAATTCGAATCGAATTAAAATCGATTTGAATTGAAATCAAATAGAAATGAAAGTAAAAAGGATTTAGGATAGAAAATTCAATTTTGATTTGAATTTGAAATAAAGGTTGAAATTGTTTTGAAACGAATTCAAAACTATTTATAAAATTCGTTTTAAATAGTAATCGACGAAATATATATTATATATATAATATAATGGCCTGAATAGAACGCTCCGCGCCGCGGCAGTTCGTGAATTTCGACCATTTATTTCAAACGGACATTACGGGAGATCCGACCGTCGGATTCTCCTAAAACCGGAACCGTTGGGTTCGTATCGAAAAGAGCTTTCTAACGAATATTAGAAATTTGAAATCTAACGGTTGGATTTGGATATACGTCCAAATCAAATTTGAAAAAGGTCGCTGTAAGTGCAGTTCGATGACCGTTGATGGAAATCGACTGTACGGGCCTTGATAAAATTATTAAAGATATCAATAATTTGTGTAAAATCATAAGAAATGATTTGGAAAAAATTGGGATGAAAAACTCCATATTTGAAAAGATAAAAATGGATTTTTATCGAAATGAACTAGTTTTAAACTAAATTTAAAACCCAATTATTTTTAAATAAATAAACTAGATTTAAAAAGGGGTTTTAAATAATCGGAAATTCTAATATATTTGATTGGATTTGAAATGGGTTTATCGTGAACGGTGTTTTAAATAACACTAGTTCTTTAACATGATAATAAATAGAATGTGATTTGGGTTTGTCGTGAACTGTGTTTTAAATAACATCAGTTCTTTAACCCAGTAAAAGGAGTTTTAATGAATCTTCAATTAAATTGAAATGTGAATTGATAATTTAAATGATCAAATTTAGAAATGAGCGAGAATGGAGTATCGCCAGTTTTGCTCAAAAGCGATAGTTAAATCTTTAATTAGATTTGAACGTGAAATGGTAATTAATTTTACCGATAACACCATGGTGTTAGATATGGAGTACTACCAGTTTTGCTTCATGGGATGAATAGGTTGGGATTGGGAAATAAAATAAATAATTACTTCGGTGTGGTTCGCTAATCTCGACTAGTTTAGAAAACCATAATCTGGTTTGAAATGACATCCAAAGGAAGATTAAAGAATAAATTTAAAGAATCTATCTTTGATAAAATTAATGGGAACCTTTCCCTGAGAATATGAATTGGAATGAGGCGTATGTTGTGTTTGTTTAACATTTGTTTTTAATATACGCGGGTTGTTCGGAAAGGCCGGGTTTATACCCATTCTGAATAACCGATTCGACGATAAGTCAAAGATGAAGACGGTGGTCGAAGACCGGAA
The DNA here is from genome assembly GCA_030737875.1 of Allium sativum. NCBI lineage: Eukaryota > Viridiplantae > Streptophyta > Magnoliopsida > Asparagales > Amaryllidaceae > Allium > Allium sativum. The sequence continues at coordinate 213,732,428 of CM060916.1, read as the reverse complement.
GTCTTCACATCGTTTGGATGATTACTGACGATCCTGATTGGGCTGTACACCCAAGAGGATGGAAATAGTTGGTGGTCGTCCAGACGTACTTGGGGATGGATGGATATGCGAGGAAAGTGCCTCCGGTTTCGTTCAGACCCAGAACGGACTTGAAAATGGATTGTGTGTCTGACATTGGATTTTATTCTGTGTTGATTGATTTCTGTTAAATATACATCTGTTTGGCGGCGGAGAATTTATTCTCTTGCTTAACGCCCTTCTTTGAGACGTACGAGCTTAGAGGTTGTATATCGATGGACATCAGTCGCACGACATGAATTGCCTGTGTGGCACACTGAGTTGCATAGATCAAGGCTTCTGTTGAAAAGCAAAGTCTTGTGGTTGATGATCAAAGCACGGCCTTTGTGGCGTAGCTTTGTGTATAACGTGAATTCGCGAGCCTCACACCTCGGTATGAGTTAAAAACGGGATACGGACTGCAGGGAGAGCACGACGTTTCTTTCTAGCTTTGGTGGTGTTAGTGACTTACCAGCCCTGACATTTATATACTTTTCACCTTTGTGGTTGTTGGATGAGGCGCCTCGATTATAGGTCTGTAAGGACCGGGAAACGTGTGTTCAGGAATACTAATCCTCTAACGTAAGTGAGGACCGGCCCTGAAGATCCAGGATTGCCCAGAGTGCGTAGTCCTGAGGCATTTGCTAGAGTGTCTCGAACGCGGAGAGGAGCTTGCCCCTTGCCTCGACTCATGACGGAAATCCAATTTCCAATACGTGTATTGCGGTTTTAATTGTAGAACTAGTATGGCGACATAGTAGCATGGGATGCTATGCCGTCTATGATTTATATTTATGATTGAAATTGTTTTGACACTTGTGAAGACCCGTAACTTCCCCGTAAAGGAAAGCGTCGGATAGTTCGAGAACAAACCACAACAGAACGCATATAAAAGAACATTTCATTGTATATAACAACAATGCATCAGATTACAAGAATATACAGAGTATAAATGAAAATTACACAGAAATATCAGAGATTTAAATTACATTTAAATACATCGCAGCGGAAAATAATACAATACACAACTAGAGTGAGATATACGGATACAAAGCTTTCCGGATATCGTTCCAGCTGTAAACCAGGATCCTGTGAATAAAATCTGCAAAACCGAAACTACTAGCTGCCCGTGTCAAAATAAGGGCACCCAGAGTTTAGGTTAAAACAATAAACTCCAGGTCAGTCATGTGACTGGTGTGAGAACTAAAACAGTTATTAATCTTTATTTTCAAAGTTAGGTAAATCAAGGGACCACGCCGTATAACACGGAACGGGTTTCCTCCCAAGAATACCAGTGCATAAAACAAACAGCGCAATGCTAAATAAAGAAAAATGAAGCTGTTATAAGACCCAGGTCCTATCACACAATGCAAACGCAAGCCGGGGGATAGGGTTTTCCCTTATAACAGCCAAAGAATGTTTGATACGCTTAAAACAGATCATTTGATACTACTATAAGTGCATAGTGTATAAAACAACTTCAAATCATAAGTATCAATCATAGGCGGCATGGGTACCATATATCATGTCGCCTTATATAGGTTATACAATCAAAATCGCAAAGTCTCGTACTTGGAAATTGGATTTCCGTCTATGAACCGAGGCTAGGGGCAAGATCCTCAACCGATTCGAGACGCTCTAGCCCGCCCCTCAGGAACAGCCGCAACTGCCCCTTGGATCGTCAGGGCCGGTCCACACGGAGTGGATTATTATACCTGAACAATACGTCTCCCCACCCTATGGGGTGTAAGTCTGGTCCGTCAGCCGACCAGAATGCATTCGGCCGAAACCGATATAACCGAGGCGCCTCGCAACAGCAACAACCACATAAGTCAAACTCGTCAGGGCGTGTAAAACCACTGACGCCACTTCTAGCTAGAAAGAAACGCAAGTCCTCCCTGAGGTCCGTCTCCCGTTTTGGTTCATACCGGGTGTGAAACACGCGAGGTAAACGTTACACAAAGCTACGCCACAAAGGCCGTGCTTTGATCACCACCACAAGACTTTGCTTTTCAACAGAAGCCTTGATCATTTGCATCTTAGCATGCCACACAGGCAAACCATCCTATGCAACCGATATCAGTCACACAGAATGAAATCCGATGTCAGACACACAGTCCATTTACAAGTCCGTTCTGGGTCTGAACGAAACCGGAGGCACCTAGTACCCCGCATATCCATCGATCTCCAAGTACGTCTGGACGATCACTAACTGTTTCCATCTTCTTGGGTGTACAGCCCAATCAAGATCATCAGTTATCACCCAAACGACGTGAAGACCTCCGGTCTTCGACCATCGTCTTCATCTTCGACTTATCGTCGTATCAGTTACTCAGAATGGGATAAACCCGGTCTTTCCGAATAACTCGCGTATATTTTAAATAAGTGTTACACAAACACAACATACGCCTCATTCCAATTCATTAGTCACTAACCGTAAATTAATCAAGAGAATAATTCCCCAAATATTAACCCCGAAGGCCGAAACCAACATCAGATCAATATCCAGAAAACCATTCTGCTTGGCTAACCGCCAGTTAGTTTCTAAATTTCACATTCAAATCTAATTAAAGATTTAACTATCGCCTGGAGCAAAACTGGTGATACTCCATTCTCGATCTTTTCAATCTAATTAAAGATTCATTAAAACTCCACTTAGTTTTAATCTGTGACTGGGTTAAAGAATCAGTGTCATTTAAAACACGGTTCACGATAAACCCAAAGTCACATCCCATTAATTATCGGGTTAAAGAACAAGTGTTATTTAAAACACTGTTCACGATAAACCCAAAAATCAATATCCATTCAATTTCCAATTAAATATTATTTAATTGGTACACTTCATTAAATCTAAATCAAAAGATTTAATCTTTTCTCAGCTGGGTTCAAGAACAGTGTTAGTGAAGACACCATTCACGACAAACCCAAATCACATTCATTAATTATCGGGTTAAAGAACAAGTGTTATTTAAAACACTGTTCACGATAAACCCAAAAATCAATATCAATTCAATTCCAATTAAATATTATTTAATTGGTACACTTCATTAAATCTAAATAAAAAGATTTAATCTTTTCTAACTTGGGTTCAAGAACAGTGTTAGTGAAGACACCATTCACGACAAACCCAAATCACATTTGATATTCAATATAAGGCTCTGAATAGAAAATATATCGGCTTATATTCAATATCAAATTCTACGATTAACAAATGTCGTATTGGAAATAACGATATAAATATATATCTTTCAAATTTCCGTAACAACATCCGTATAATCACAAATTCCAACATCGAAATATTCCGAAGACAATTTCGATTCAAATCCACTCCAATGCAATCATTGGAAACTTTGGTTATTTTCAAAACCCTTTTTTCAAATTCAATTTATTTATTTAAAAATAAATAGAATTATAATTCTAGTTCAAAACTAGTTCATTTCGATAAAAATCTATTTTTATCTTTTCAAATAGGGAGTTTTTCATCCCAATTCTTTCTAAATCATTTCTTATGATTTTACACAAATTATCACTATTTTTAATAATTTTATCAAGGCCCGTACAGTCGATTTCCAACAATGGCCATCGAACTGCACGTATAGCGACCTTTTTCCAATTTGATTTGGACATAATTCCAAATCCAACCGTTAGATTTCAAATTTCTAACATTCGCTAGAAAGCTCTTTTCGATACGAACCCAACGGTTCCGGTTTTAGGAGAATCCGACGGTCGGATCTCCCGTAACGTCCATTTGAAATCAATGGTCGAAATTCGCGAACTGCCGCGGCGCGGCGCGTTCTATTCAGGCCATTATATTATATATATAATATATATAATATATATATCGTCGATTTCTATTTAAAACGAATTATATAAATAGTTTTGAATTCGTTTCAAAAATCTATTTCAACTTCCATTTCAATTCAAAACAAAATTGAATTCTTCTTTATAGATTCGTTTCAAAATTCATTTCTATTCAATTCAAATTTCAATTCAATTTGAATTCATTTCAATTCACTTTCAATTCAATTCACTTTGAATTCGTTTTCAATTCAATTCATTTCGAAATCACTTTCAATTCAATTCACTTTGAATTCGTTTTCAATTCAATTCATTTCGAAATCACTTTCAATTCAATTCACTTTGAATTCGTTTTCAATTCAATTCATTTCGAAATCACTTTCAATTCAATTCACTTTGAATTCGTTTTCAATTCAATTCATTTCGAAATCACTTAAAATTGATATAAATATCGTTCACGTCAAAATGGCGTCAATCTAATCAACACGGCTTCATAAATTTCTATTTTCAAATATTCTATTTCAAATATTTCTTTTTCAAAACTGGAATGAGGCCCAATCAATTACCATATAAAATTAATTATATGGATTTGCATACAACACATGTATAATAGCCTTGAAAAATAATCAACCATCAACCAAAGTGCACTACACTGTATAAGCATCAAATATAGATATCTAACGCTTAAAACAGCCTGTCAATCAACCGATCGACATATTTAATAAATCAGGATGAGTGAACTTCAAATTTCATCCCAACACCCGTGTGGGGTTTCAAACAATCAAACACTGATTTTAGTTGTGCAGTTGGGCGATGTGTAAAATTTATCGTCCCAATCAATGTCATTCAAATAAGTGTACATAAACAAACCGTCTGGTTTGTAAATGAATATTTATTTACTCACATTCACGTTAAAAATTATATTTTTAACGACAAAACATTTTATTTCAACCTATGAATTTCTATTCAATTCATTTACACAATAAAATGATATTTTTATTTTCTAACACATTTTAGAAAATTTCGGCGGCATAACGGCACGATACTAGAAACGGGACGAGGCCTAGCCTTATCCCCGGACTAGTGAAGGCCCACGCCATTCACATATCAATTTTAATCAATTTCCAATTCAACCAATCAATCAAATCCAAATCAAATAACCTAACCAACTACACAACCAAACAAACAAGTCCATGGTATGTGGACGGGTGTCGGGTGCTTCTAATAAGCACCGTCTGCATCCTAGTATATATATATAACTAGAAAAATAGAATTTGAGTGAGAAGTTCTCACTTATAGCTATCCAAGCTCCACAGCACTTCTATTGCAGAAGTCTTCGTCGTTTCGCCTTTTTGCCACCTTCGTTGCCCAAGGCCACTATATATATAAAAATCGAATTTTTACTTCGCCATTCAATATATAAAAATTCTATTTTTCTATCGAAGTTCAATATATAAAAATTCTATTTTTCTATCGAAGTTCAATATATAAAAATTCTATTTTTCTATCGAAGTTCAATATATAAAAATTCTATTTTTCTATCGAAGTTCAATATATAAAAATTCTATTTTTAGTTCAAAGTTCAATATATAAAAATCGAATTTTTAGTTCAAAGTTCAATATATAAAAATCGAATTTTTAGTTCAAAGTTCAATATATAAAAATCATATTTTTATCTCGAAGTTCTATATATAAAAATCATATTTTTATCTCGAAGTTCTATATATAAAAATCATATTTTTATCTCGAAGTTCTATATATAAAAATCATATTTTTATCTCGAAGTTCTATATATAAAAATCATATTTTTATCTCGATGTTCTATATATAAAAATCATATTTTTATCTCGAAGTTCTATATATAAAAATCATATTTTTATCTCGAAGTTCTATATATAAAAATCATATTTTTATCTCGAAGTTCTATATATAAAAACCTAGTCTTCGCCTTATAAAAAAACAAGTCTTTGGTATTCAAACCTTTTTCTAAAAATCAGTTTTTAATTCTTTAAAAATGCAGTTTTTTTCTTTTTCAAAATGCAGTTTTTTTTTTCTTTTTCAAAATGCAGTTTTAAAAATCTTTTTCAAAATGCAGTTTTTGTTTTATTTAAAAATTCAGTTTTTAAAATCCTTTTAAAACAGTTTTAAAATTCCTAAAACAAAAATCAGTTTCTTTTCTTTTAAAAAAAACAGTTTTTAAATTATTTAAAAATACAGTTTTATATACTAAAAAAAAAAAATCAGTTTTAAAATGCTTTTCAATACAGTTTTTTTTTTATATTGCTTTTAAAAATTCAGAATTAAATATAATAAATAAATAAAGTAAAACTTACAGAGAGGGGGGGGGGTTCTGCAGATCGGCGGAGGGCTTCTCGAACTGGGCGGCGGCGCTAGGGTTTTTGGGGGGGGTCTCACGGCAGTTTGGGGGAAATGGGTCTAAGAAGATGGAAGAGGAGAGAGAGAAGAGCGGAGAAGGCCAGGGAGGAGGCGCGGTTGAGGCCGGAGGTCGCGACATCAGGCAGCGACGGCGGGATGGGGGAATCGCCTGAGCGGTGGAGGATTCGAACGAGCTCCCTCTTTTTTTTCATTTGCAATAACAGACGGGGAAGAAAAGAATAGGGAAGGGGGTTTAATGGAAAATGTTTATATTATATTCATATTTAATTATTTAATTCAAAAAAAAGTTGACTTTTACATACGACCTCTAAACGAGGCCCACCGCCTGTCGCCTATAGCGTTTCACCCCCATTCCGAACACAATGGGATATGTATCGCTAGCTGATTTGATCGTTACAATCAGTTTCCTTTTGAATTTACATTTAAATCACTATATTGAATTTTAAACGCACATTCCAAATTACCGGGGTCACATACTAACTAGAAAAATTCCAGAAAAATATTTTCTAGCTTCGTATTGACGATACGGTCCTAATAAAACTAGTTTCGTCGAATTCTGAGACCGTTTGAAAAATGGCCAATTTCCAGTCGATTAAAATCAACTGAAACTGGTCAAACGCGTTTTCCTATGCCACGCTCACATATTGATTCGAAAAATTATGAAATTTAAAACCTAGCAATAATTTGACATCACGGACCCAACAAAACTGGTTTCGTCGAAATCCGAGGTCGTTTGCAAAATTTCCATTTTTTAAGGGCCTTATATATATAAAAATATATATAAATTCCACAGCGACTATTTCTAATTTTAAACTGGACATATCTTATCATTTCTAAAATGAAATCTCAGTTTGTTAACTTCGTTACAAAGATATAGTTATACAGATTCAAATATTTCTTGTTTCGTTCAATTCTGACTTATATTGAATTCTGTATATTCATTTGAAATTAGAAATCGAATTTTCGAACTACCTCGCCATTTTCAATTCTAATTATAATTATATATAATTATTTATATTCAAACGACGACGTATATAAATATATACGTCGAATTATATTCAAAATAAATTTCTCGTCGATATTATTTAAAATAATTCATTTTAAATAATCAAAATTCGCTAGAATTGCCAAAATAAAAATTTCAAACTGGCTCGCATTTTCCGGGTTGTTACAATCTCCCCCACTTAAAACTTTTCGTCCCCGAAAAGGAACAAAGTCGAAAGTGGTTTGATCAATCAACACTACGCTCGATCTGGCTTCCATTCTCCAACTCTTTAGTTTCTGAGAATTTTCAAAATTTCAAAAATTTGGCTAACACCCTAAATTTTTGAAAAATTTCGCCATAACCTCCCCTGCAATGGGAGCATCGGGGAATTTCAAATAGCTTCCCCGGTCCTTCAGATCTCAAAAAGAAAAAGAAAAAGCCAAGCGGCTAGCCAATAGGCTCACAAAATCATCATCACCCAAACAAAACTGGAAATTATGTAGTAAACATGTACCTATTTGTCGGGCAAACAAATTTTATTCTCTGGCTCTAGCCTCCTTGCTATGACCTGTTCAATGATATATATGTATATGCAAGCAAATGCGACCAATTTTCAATACAGTTCAATATTTGGTTCAATTAGGCTAAATGTTTCAAAATTAGCAAACAAATAAACAAACAACACAAACATCAATCCATTAGTGAATTAGAGTTTCAAATTCATAAATTTGATACATATACAAAAATCATGTTTTTGATGCCAATTCACAACAATGTATTCTAACTATATTAGTTTTGGTTCTCACACCAGTCTAATGGAAATATATAGATATCACACCTTCGTTACTCGAACATGAATACTAATGACGACTAGTCAATCATCAGAATCATCTTCGGGCCACTAGAGTATGATTCTATATCTATCCAGTATATTAAAAATTCGAATACACGCGGATCAGACGTATACGCAAAATCTGTATATACTGGATTATCCACATCAATATAAATAGATAATCAAATACGAATAATTGATTTTAAATTTTCAAAACGAAATTTGTTTTCATTTTTTAAAAATATACTCTTCACACTCGTTCTAGGATACTACTGATCCTATCTCTAACGAGTCATTCCCATTGGATATTACTAATCCAATATCTGATGAATTCTTTCGTACGGTTCTAATGTGTCTTGTTCTCTAGCTTTGCAAACCAAAGCTCTGATACCAACTGTGAAGACCCGTAACTTCCCCGTAAAGGAAAGCGTCGGATAGTTCGAGAACAAACCACAACAGAACGCATATAAAAGAACATTTCATTGTATATAACAACAATGCATCAGATTACAAGAATATACAGAGTATAAATGAAAATTACACAGAAATATCAGAGATTTAAATTACATTTAAATACATCGCAGCGGAAAATAATACAATACACAACTAGAATGAGATATACGGATACAAAGCTTTCCGGATATCGTTCCAGCTGTAAACCAGGATCCTGTGAATAAAATCTGCAAAACCGAAACTACTAGCTGCCCGTGTCAAAATAAGGGCACCCAGAGTTTAGGTTAAAACAATAAACTCCAGGTCAGTCATGTGACTGGTGTGAGAACTAAAACAGTTATTAATCTTTATTTTCAAAGTTAGGTAAATCAAGGGACCACGCCGTATAACACGGAACGGGTTTCCTCCCAAGAATACCAGTGCATAAAACAAATAGCGCAATGCTAAATAAAGAAAAATGAAGCTGTTATAAGACCCAGGTCCTATCACACAATGCAAACGCAAGCCGGGGGATAGGGTTTTCCCTTATAACAGCCAAAGAATGTTTGATACGCTTAAAACAGATCATTTGATACTACTATAAGTGCATAGTGTATAAAACAACTTCAAATCATAAGTATCAATCATAGGCGGCATGGGTACCATATATCATGTCGCCTTATATAGGTTATACAATCAAAATCGCAAAGTCTCGTACTTGGAAATTGGATTTCCGTCTATGAACCGAGGCTAGGGGCAAGATCCTCAACCGATTCGAGACGCTCTAGCCCGCCCCTCAGGAACAGCCGCAACTGCCCCTTGGATCGTCAGGGCCGGTCCACACGGAGTGGATTATTATACCTGAACAATACGTCTCCCCACCCTATGGGGTGTAAGTCTGGTCCGTCAGCCGACCAGAATGCATTCGGCCGAAACCGATATAACCGAGGCGCCTCGCAACAGCAACAACCACATAAGTCAAACTCGTCAGGGCGTGTAAAACCACTGACGCCACTTCTAGCTAGAAAGAAACGCAAGTCCTCCCTGAGGTCCGTCTCCCGTTTTGGTTCATACCGGGTGTGAAACACGCGAGGTAAACGTTACACAAAGCTACGCCACAAAGGCCGTGCTTTGATCACCACCACAAGACTTTGCTTTTCAACAGAAGCCTTGATCATTTGCATCTTAGCATGCCACACAGGCAAACCATCCTATGCAACCGATATCAGTCACACAGAATGAAATCCGATGTCAGACACACAGTCCATTTACAAGTCCGTTCTGGGTCTGAACGAAACCGGAGGCACCTAGTACCCCGCATATCCATCGATCTCCAAGTACGTCTGGACGATCACTAACTGTTTCCATCTTCTTGGGTGTACAGCCCAATCAAGATCATCAGTTATCACCCAAACGACGTGAAGACCTCCGGTCTTCGACCATCGTCTTCATCTTCGACTTATCGTCGTATCAGTTACTCAGAATGGGATAAACCCGGTCTTTCCGAATAACTCGCGTATATTTTAAATAAGTGTTACACAAACACAACATACGCCTCATTCCAATTCATTAGTCACTAACCGTAAATTAATCAAGAGAATAATTCCCCAAATATTAACCCCGAAGGCCGAAACCAACATCAGATCAATATCCAGAAAACCATTCTGCTTGGCTAACCGCCAGTTAGTTTCTAAATTTCACATTCAAATCTAATTAAAGATTTAACTATCGCCTGGAGCAAAACTGGTGATACTCCATTCTCGATCTTTTCAATCTAATTAAAGATTCATTAAAACTACACTTAGTTTTAATCTGTGACTGGGTTAAAGAATCAGTGTCATTTAAAACACGGTTCACGATAAACCCAAAGTCACATCCCATTAATTATCGGGTTAAAGAACAAGTGTTATTTAAAACACTGTTCACGATAAACCCAAAAATCAATATCCATTCAATTTCCAATTAAATATTATTTAATTGGTACACTTCATTAAATCTAAATCAAAAGATTTAATCTTTTCTCAGCTGGGTTCAAGAACAGTGTTAGTGAAGACACCATTCACGACAAACCCAAATCACATTCATTAATTATCGGGTTAAAGAACAAGTGTTATTTAAAACACTGTTCACGATAAACCCAAAAATCAATATCAATTCAATTCCAATTAAATATTATTTAATTGGTACACTTCATTAAATCTAAATAAAAAGATTTAATCTTTTCTCACTTGGGTTCAAGAACAGTGTTAGTGAAGACACCATTCACGACAAACCCAAATCACATTTGATATTCAATATAAGGCTCTGAATAGAAAATATATCGGCTTATATTCAATATCAAATTCTACGATTAACAAATGTCGTATTGGAAATAACGATATAAATATATATCTTTCAAATTTCCGTAACAACATCCGTATAATCACAAATTCCAACATCGAAATATTCCGAAGACAATTTCGATTCAAATCCACTCCAATGCAATCATTGGAAACTTTGGTTATTTTCAAAACCCTTTTTTCAAATTCAATTTATTTATTTAAAAATAAATAGAATTATAATTCTAGTTCAAAACTAGTTCATTTCGATAAAAATCTATTTTTATCTTTTCAAATAGGGAGTTTTTCATCCCAATTCTTTCTAAATCATTTCTTATGATTTTACACAAATTATCACTATTTTTAATAATTTTATCAAGGCCCGTACAGTCGATTTCCAACAATGGCCATCGAACTGCACGTATAGCGACCTTTTTCCAATTTGATTTGGACATAATTCCAAATCCAACCGTTAGATTTCAAATTTCTAACATTCGCTAGAAAGCTCTTTTCGATACGAACCCAACGGTTCCGGTTTTAGGAGAATCCGACGGTCGGATCTCCCGTAACGTCCATTTGAAATCAATGGTCGAAATTCGCGAACTGCCGCGGCGCGGCGCGTTCTATTCAGGCCATTATATTATATATATAATATATATAATATATATATCGTCGATTTCTATTTAAAACGAATTATATAAATAGTTTTGAATTCGTTTCAAAAATCTATTTCAACTTCCATTTCAATTCAAAACAAAATTGAATTCTTCTTTATAGATTCGTTTCAAAATTCATTTCTATTCAATTCAAATTTCAATTCAATTTGAATTCATTTCAATTCACTTTCAATTCAATTCACTTTGAATTCGTTTTCAATTCAATTCATTTCGAAATCACTTTCAATTCAATTCACTTTGAATTCGTTTTCAATTCAATTCATTTCGAAATCACTTTCAATTCAATTCACTTTGAATTCGTTTTCAATTCAATTCATTTCGAACTCACTTTCAATTCAATTCACTTTGAATTCGTTTTCAATTCAATTCATTTCGAAATCACTTAAAATTGATATAAATATCGTTCACGTCAAAATGGCGTCAATCTAATCAACACGGCTTCATAAATTTCTATTTTCAAATATTCTATTTCAAATATTTCTTTTTCAAAACTGGAATGAGGCCCAATCAATTACCATATAAAATTAATTATATGGATTTGCATACAACACATGTATAATAGCCTTGAAAAATAATCAACCATCAACCAAAGTGCACTACACTGTATAAGCATCAAATATAGATATCTAACGCTTAAAACAGCCTGTCAATCAACCGATCGACATATTTAATAAATCAGGATGAGTGAACTTCAAATTTCATCCCAACACCCGTGTGGGGTTTCAAACAATCAAACACTGATTTTAGTTGTGCAGTTGGGCGATGTGTAAAATTTATCGTCCCAATCAATGTCATTCAAATAAGTGTACATAAACAAACCGTCTGGTTTGTAAATGAATATTTATTTACTCACATTCACGTTAAAAATTATATTTTTAACGACAAAACATTTTATTTCAACCTATGAATTTCTATTCAATTCATTTACACAATAAAATGATATTTTTATTTTCTAACACATTTTAGAAAATTTCGGCGGCATAACGGCACGATACTAGAAACGGGACGAGGCCTAGCCTTATCCCCGGACTAGTGAAGGCCCACGCCATTCACATATCAATTTTAATCAATTTCCAATTCAACCAATCAATCAAATCCAAATCAAATAACCTAACCAACTACACAACCAAACAAACAAGTCCATGGTATGTGGACGGGTGTCGGGTGCTTCTAATAAGCACCGTCTGCATCCTAGTATATATATATAACTAGAAAAATAGAATTTGAGTGAGAAGTTCTCACTTATAGCTATCCAAGCTCCACAGCACTTCTATTGCAGAAGTCTTCGTCGTTTCGCCTTTTTGCCACCTTCGTTGCCCAAGGCCACTATATATATAAAAATCGAATTTTTACTTCGCCATTCAATATATAAAAATTCTATTTTTCTATCGAAGTTCAATATATAAAAATTCTATTTTTCTATCGAAGTTCAATATATAAAAATTCTATTTTTCTATCGAAGTTCAATATATAAAAATTCTATTTTTCTATCGAAGTTCAATATATAAAAATTCTATTTTTAGTTCAAAGTTCAATATATAAAAATCGAATTTTTAGTTCAAAGTTCAATATATAAAAATCGAATTTTTAGTTCAAAGTTCAATATATAAAAATCATATTTTTATCTCGAAGTTCTATATATAAAAATCATATTTTTATCTCGAAGTTCTATATATAAAAATCATATTTTTATCTCGAAGTTCTATATATAAAAATCATATTTTTATCTCGAAGTTCTATATATAAAAATCATATTTTTATCTCGAAGTTCTATATATAAAAATCATATTTTTATCTCGAAGTTCTATATATAAAAATCATATTTTTATCTCGAAGTTCTATATATAAAAACCTAGTCTTCGCCTTATAAAAAAACAAGTCTTTGGTATTCAAACCTTTTTCTAAAAATCAGTTTTTAATTCTTTAAAAATGCAGTTTTTTTCTTTTTCAAAATGCAGTTTTTTTTTTCTTTTTCAAAATGCAGTTTTAAAAATCTTTTTCAAAATGCAGTTTTTGTTTTATTTAAAAATTCAGTTTTTAAAATCCTTTTAAAACAGTTTTAAAATTCCTAAAACAAAAATCAGTTTCTTTTCTTTTAAAAAAAAACAGTTTTTAAATTATTTAAAAATACAGTTTTATATACTAAAAAAAAAAAATCAGTTTTAAAATGCTTTTCAATACAGTTTTTTTTTTATATTGCTTTTAAAAATTCAGAATTAAATATAATAAATAAATAAAGTAAAACTTACAGAGAGGGGGGGGGGTTCTGCAGATCGGCGGAGGGCTTCTCGAACTGGGCGGCGGCGCTAGGGTTTTTGGGGGGGGTCTCACGGCAGTTTGGGGGAAATGGGTCTAAGAAGATGGAAGAGGAGAGAGAGAAGAGCGGAGAAGGCCAGGGAGGAGGCGCGGTTGAGGCCGGAGGTCGCGACATCAGGCAGCGACGGCGGGATGGGGGAATCGCCTGAGCGGTGGAGGATTCGAACGAGCTCCCTCTTTTTTTTCATTTGCAATAACAGACGGGGAAGAAAAGAATAGGGAAGGGGGTTTAATGGAAAATGTTTATATTATATTCATATTTAATTATTTAATTCAAAAAAAAGTTGACTTTTACATACGACCTCTAAACGAGGCCCACCGCCTGTCGCCTATAGCGTTTCACCCCCATTCCGAACACAATGGGATATGTATCGCTAGCTGATTTGATCGTTACAATCAGTTTCCTTTTGAATTTACATTTAAATCACTATATTGAATTTTAAACGCACATTCCAAATTACCGGGGTCACATACTAACTAGAAAAATTCCAGAAAAATATTTTCTAGCTTCGTATTGACGATACGGTCCTAATAAAACTAGTTTCGTCGAATTCTGAGACCGTTTGAAAAATGGCCAATTTCCAGTCGATTAAAATCAACTGAAACTGGTCAAACGCGTTTTCCTATGCCACGCTCACATATTGATTCGAAAAATTATGAAATTTAAAACCTAGCAATAATTTGACATCACGGACCCAACAAAACTGGTTTCGTCGAAATCCGAGGTCGTTTGCAAAATTTCCATTTTTTAAGGGCCTTATATATATAAAAATATATATAAATTCCACAGCGACTATTTCTAATTTTAAACTGGACATATCTTATCATTTCTAAAATGAAATCTCAGTTTGTTAACTTCGTTACAAAGATATAGTTATACAGATTCAAATATTTCTTGTTTCGTTCAATTCTGACTTATATTGAATTCTGTATATTCATTTGAAATTAGAAATCGAATTTTCGAACTACCTCGCCATTTTCAATTCTAATTATAATTATATATAATTATTTATATTCAAACGACGACGTATATAAATATATACGTCGAATTATATTCAAAATAAATTTCTCGTCGATATTATTTAAAATAATTCATTTTAAATAATCAAAATTCGCTAGAATTGCCAAAATAAAAATTTCAAACTGGCTCGCATTTTCCGGGTTGTTACAACACTATACACTTATTATAGTATCAAATGATTTGTTTTAAACGTACCAAGCATGTTTGGCTATTATAAGGGAAAACCCTATCCTCCGGCTTGCGTTGCATTGTGTGATGGGACCTGGGTCTTATAATAGCTTCATTTTTCGAAAAAGCATTGCGTTGTTTATTCTATGCACTGGTATTCTTGGGAGGAAACCCGTTCCGTGTTATACGGCATGGTCCCTTGAATTACTTCCTTTTAAAGTAAAGTTTTAATAACTGTTTTAGTTCTCACACCAGTCACATGACTGACTTGGAGTTTATTGTTTTAACCTAAACTCTGGGTGCCCCTATTTTCCGCACGGGCAGCTAGTAGTTTTGGTTTTGCAGATTTATATTTACAGGATCCTGGTCTGCAGCTGGAATGATATCCGGAAAGCTCTGTATCCGTGTATCACCTTCAGTTGTGTTTTATATTGTTTTTCCACTGCTATGTAATTTATTGTAATCTCTGATATTTATCGAATGTAATTTATTCATTTATACTCTGTATATTCTTGTATCTGATGGAATTGTTGTAATAGCAATGAAATGTTCTTCCGTCTGCGTTCATTTGTGTGTTGTTCTCAAAGTATCCGCTCTTTCCTTCACGGGGAAGTTACGGGTCCTTACAGAAATGCTATCCCACTTCCACTGTGGGACCTCTAGAGGGTGAAGTAGTCCTCCAGGCTTCTTTTGTTCCGCCTTGACTCGTTGGCAGGTCAAGCACTTAGAAACGAAATCTGCCACGTCTTGCTTCATGCCACTCCAAAAGAAAGTCCTTTTTATATCCTTGTACATCTTATCACCACCAAGGTGTATAGTCATCTTTGAATGATGCGCTTCCTCGAGAACCTTCTTTGTCAACTCCCTTGCTTGTGGGACGCATAATCTTCCATCTCGTCTCAGCCAACCCTTATCATCGATGGCGTATCTACTGAGGTGACTAGAAGTCTCACCCCTAATAAGTTTATCAATCACATCAACAAGCTAAGGGTCTTCACGTTGTGCAGCCCCTATTGAGTCTAAGAGAGTAGGGCGTACTTCGAGAGATGCTAACAAACCCGGTACAAAATCTTAGGAGGGCCTAAAGTTAAAACTGGCTATATACTCCAAGTTTTTCCTTTCCACAAAGAGAGGGCTTAGGGTCAGTTTCTTTCGGCTCAACGCGTCTGCTACCACGTTGCCTTTTCTGGGAGTATAGGAAATTTCAAAATCATACGAGGCAAGAAACTCCATCCATCTTTGCTGCCTCAAGTTA
Organism: Allium sativum; assembly: GCA_030737875.1. Classification (NCBI taxonomy): domain Eukaryota; kingdom Viridiplantae; phylum Streptophyta; class Magnoliopsida; order Asparagales; family Amaryllidaceae; genus Allium; species Allium sativum. Next base: position 213,716,172 of record CM060916.1, on the reverse strand, counting down.
AGATCCTTCTGGGAGAAGAGATATTTCAACGATTTATGGTCAGTGTATAATTCAAACTTCTCACCTAGGAGATAATGGCGCCAAGACTTAAGTGCAAAGACGATGGCGGCCAACTCAAGATCGTGGGTTGGGTAGTTCTTTTCATGAACTTTCAATTGTCTTCCGCCGTAAGCTACTACCCTTCCTTATTGCATTAGAATAGCGCCTAGTCCCGTTCCACATGCATCCGTGTATACTGTGAACATTTTGCTTCCGTCAGGCAGAGTTAGAACTAGGGCTGTTGTAAGAGCCCTTTTTAATCGTTGGAAACTAAACTCACAGTCCAAATCCCAAGTGAATGCCAGATTCTTCTTTGTTAGCCTCGTGAGTCGGGCTGAGATTTTCGCAAAATCCCTAATAAACTTTCGGTATAACCCGGCTAGCCCAAGAAAGCTTCGAACTTCGGTTGCATTTCTTGGTGTCTTCCAATCTTGCACTACCACCACTTTCGCGGGTCCACAGCCAACCCTTCTTTGGACACTATATTCCCAAGAAACCTTACTTCTTTTCTCCAGAAGTGATACTTGGAGAATTTGGCTTTTAGTTGATGTGCACGGAGAGTATCCATGATTTCTTTCAGATGCTGAGCATGTTCTTCCTCACTCTTTGAGAAGATTAAGATATCATCTACGAAGACAACCACAAATTTGTTGAGGAATTCTCTGAACACCCTGTTCATTAGGTCTACGAAATAAGCGGGTGCGTTTGTCAAGCCGAAAGGCATGACAAGCCGCTCGAAGAAACCGTCTGGGGTTCTGAATGCTGTCTTATCAATGCTGTCTTCAGCTACTCTTAGCTGATGGAACCCAGTTGCCAGATCAAGTTGGGAGAAGACCGTCGCACCTACAAGCTGATCAAACAAATCGTCGATTCGGTGAAGAGGGTGCCTATTTTTCTTGGTTAATTTGTTTAACTCCCTATAGTCGACGCAAAGGCAAAGCGAACCGTCTGCTTTGGTTGCGAACACCACTGGAGCACCCCATTCCGAAATGCTCCGTCTAATGAACCCCTTTTCGAGAAGTTCTTTAACCTGCTTACTGAGCTCCTTTCTCTCCCTTGGAGCCATGTGTCTGACGGGTAAAGCTACAGGCTTTGCGTTATCCACAAGATATATGCGGAAGTCTATTTCCCGCCTCGGAGGTAAGCCTTTCACTTCCTCAAAGACATCCGGATATTCCCGGACTACTCTAACTGATTGCAAATTCTCATCAGAAGCATCAAGCGACTCTAAATAACTAAGCATAACAACATTCAAGGGATTACAAGAAATTTCTAGAGTGTTACCAAGCCGAGTCAAGAGTCTAACTACTCTTTTCTCACAGTCAAGAATGGCACTATTACTAGATAACCAGTCCATGCCTAAGATCAAACCATATCCCGAGAAGCCCAAAACAAAGGCACTACAACTAAACTCAACGCTGAGAATAGAGATTTTCAAACCCAAACAAACCATTGACAAGTAAGCGGAGCCCCCAATTGGATTTGAAACTACTAAGGGATCTTCTACCATACTTGTGTCTAGATGCAGAGATTCTACTATGGCAGAAGAAATAAAAGAGTGTGATGCGCCAGAGTCAAAAAGTGTACGAACTGGATGATCATAAAGATAGACTACACTTTCTACAGAAATATTACTACTTCATTCCTGCTGAGGTGCCACTAGCGCATGAACGTGACCCCCTGAAGTGGGTCCGGCTTTCTATCCCTGCCCTTTCTTCTTTGGGCAGTCCTTAGCTTGGTGTCCAGTTTCTCCACAATGGAAGCAACCACCCATCTTCGCCTTCCTTTTCCGGCAGTCTTTTGATATATGGCCCACAATGCCACAGAAATTGCACCTTCTCTTCTCACGGGGCTTATTGTTCTTCCTTCCTTTCTTGAAGTCTGTTTTCTTTGCTTGTAGAACTTCTTTCTTCTCTTCCCCCTTAGTTTCTTTCTTGCCGTGGTCTTCCTCGTGTAGCAACGCCATGTCCATCAGGCTTTCATAAGTCGCTCCCGTGGATACATGGGTCACGGCAAGGCTGTGTAGAGGCTCATTCAAACCCTTGACGAAGCGGAGTGCCTTCTTGTGCTGGGTGTTTACTAAGTCTAGCCCAAACCTGGCCAGTTGATTAAACTGATTAACATATTCCTGATTGTCATGCTTCCCTGTTTCAGAGTTAGAAACTTTTCCATTTGCAGGCTTCTTTCGGCTTGGGAGAGGAATTTCATCTCAAACCTTGTCCTGAAGTCTTCCCATGTTTCCACCGCCCTTTGAGCATTAGTAACTTCCCACCAATAGGAAGCTTCAACCTTAAGTAACCACACCGCAAGTTGTATCTTTTGTCTGTCATCCACTCCAAAGATGACAAACAAATCCTCAGTCTCCTTTAGCCAGTTTCTTGCTTCAACAAAAGATTATGTCCCATAAACGTCTTTTCCGCCCATAGCCTTGAAGTCTCTACATGTTTTTGCGAAGGCATTTCCAAGAGGAGGCGGAGGAGGAGGAGGAACCGCGGCCACAGGAGGAGGGATGTCTGCTGGGCCCGCGCCATTGGCCCTTGCTTCTAAGTACCTCCTAAACCAGCCGGGAATCGGCACTCCTTTTGGAAGGTTAAGGTCTCCAGACATGCTGAAACAGAAAGGGAAAAATTCAAAATGAAGGATAGAGAGGGACAGATAGGGCACATGGCTTTGGGGGATTTTGTCTTTTTATAAATATAACACTTTTTCTAAAAAATGCTTCTTTAAACTTTCTTTTTGAAAACAATTTTCAAAAACTTTTATCTTGTCTGGTAAACCTATGCTCTGATACCAAGTGAAACACCCCGCCTCCATTAAGGTCACTATACTTACAACATGTGATGAATTCTTGTTTTCTGATTTCTGTTATTCTGATTTGGAGATGCTCTCCTTTGGGTAGCAAAGTTGCGTTGAATGATTTGATTAAGCTTTGATCTTCTTTTAATTTGATTCGTCTCTTAGGCTTGTTGGCTTGTCTCTAGGCTTTCTAATTGACGGCCATTCCTAGTTCCTCTCCAGTAGCATGACGACTCTTGTATTCTATTATTTGTGTGAATTTAGGGTTAGACTTGAGTTGTATTTATAGAATTTTAAATTGTTTTGAGCCGTCAGATGAAGATAGGAGGAATCTAGACCATACAAAGTTCAAAGGGCCAATCAAAAGGTGACACGTAAGCCCTAGTGACTCAGCCAAGCATCAGAATTCGACCAGACCCTGACCAGGCCAGCCAGGGCCTGACCAATAGGTCTTTCTGACCTGGGCGCACTTGGCAGGTGCGCCAGGCTAAAAATGTTCTGGCGCACTTCCCAAGTGCGCCAGTTCAACTTTGTTCTGGCGCACTTCCCAAGTGCGCCAGTGCATTCTGACCCGTTTTCTGGTTTTTCTTCCCAACTTCGTTCGTCCATATCTTCTTCATACAATATCTGTTTTACGCAAACTTGGACTCTATCTCAAGCAGAATTTCGAGACGAACGCAATGGCGTAACCCATTTCCCTTGATTTCATCATTTATAATTAATTATACTTTAATTTGTGAAGCTTAACGTTATAGAATTCACGGGTGTTACAATAAATTTCGTGAAACAAATTGCGTTGGAATCAAAATCTCGAATCTGAGCGACAACAAAGCACGGCGGAGTAGAACCCAAAGGTGAGAGCTCCTCACTATAATTTTCTTTATACAGTTATTTATTTTATAATTGCATGTATGAACTGCTCCCCGTCGTCCACCGACCATGGACGACTTGTTTGCTTGATTGTATTGTGTTGATTGTGATGTGGAAAAGAATGTAAAATATACATGTGTTGAAATAAAATATTTTATAGTTGAAAATCTATAACAAGTATATGAATAAAATAAATATTCATTTACAAGTCGAACGATTTATTTATGTACACCCATTTGACTGATATTGATTGGGACGATATTTTTTACACATCGCCCAACTGCACAAATAAAATCTGTATTTGTTGATTGAAACCCCACATGGGTATTGGGATGATATTTGACGTACACTAATCCCAATTGTTTAGTTGTATGTCAATCGATTAGTTGACAGACTGTTGTAAGCGTTAAATATTCAACGCTTATGTAGTTGTGTAATGCACTCTAGATGATGGTTGACTGTGTTTGATTATTGTTGTGTACATGTGTGTATGGAATCCATATAATCAAACATTATATGGTAATTCACTGTGTCTGATTCTAGTTCAGAAAGAATGAATAATTTAAAATAACGTATATTTTAAAATAACGAATATTTTAAAATAATGAATATTTTAGGATAATATTCAGTAAAAGATCAAAATATGATTTTGATGTCCGATTTGGGATGGACACGAATATATTTAAATATATAAAGCCGTGTTGATTAGATTAACTTTATTTTGACGTGAACGATATTTATATCGATTTTATTCATTTTTATAATGAATATCGAAAAGGAAGAGATTTCAAAATATTATGTTTTGAAAATATTATCATTTATATATTGATCATATGGAATATTCAATATTGATTGGAAATTGAATATGAAGTTGAAATCATTTTGAAAATGAATTTAAAACGATTAATAGATACGATTTAAATGGAAATCGAAGAAATATATATAATATATATTATATATATTAAATGGCCTGAATAGAACGCGTCGCGCCGCGGCAGTTCGCGAATTTTGATCATTGAATTCAAATGGACATTACGGGAGATCCGATCGTCGGATTCTCCAAAAACTGGAACCATTGGGTTCGTATCGAAAAGAGCTTTCCAACGAATATTATAGATTTTAAATCCAACGGTTGGATTTGTAATTATGTCCCAATCAAATTTGGAAAAGGTCGTTGTAAGTGCAGTTCGATGACCGTTTATGGAAATCGACCGTACGGGCCTTGATAAAATTATTAAAAATAGAAATAATTTGTGTAAAATCATAATAAATGATTCGGGGAGAATTGGGAAGAAAAATTTCATATTTCAAAAGATAAAACTATATTTTATCAAAATGAACTAGTTATTACCTAGAATTATAATCCAATTATTTTTAAATAAATAAAGGGTTCAAAATGGTTTTAAAAATAACCAGAATTTCCAATATATGAATTGGAATGGATTTGAATCGAAGTTATCTTCGGGATGTTTCAATATTGGATTCCGTGATTATACGGGCATTGTGGAGGAATTTTGAAGATATATATATCGTTATTCCAATACAATATTTGTTGATTCAGAATTTGATATTGAATATAAACCGATATATTTTCTATTCAGAGCCTTGTATTTAATATCAAATTGGAGTTTGGGTTTGTCATGAATTGTGTATTCATTAACACTGTTCTTAAACCCAGTTGAGAAAAGATATAAATCTTTTTTTAAGATTAAATGAAGTTTATCAATTAATTAATATTTAACTGGAATTGAATTGAAATTGGTTTTTGGGTTTATCGTGGACAGTGTTTTAAATAACACTTGTTCTTTAACCCGATTAACAATGTAGTGAGATTTTGGGTTTGTCGTGAATGGTATCTTTAATAATACTATTCTTAAACCCAATGGAGTTAAGAAAATCAGAAACTAACTAGAGATTAGCTAAGTTGAATGGTTTCTTAGGTATTGATCTGATGTTGGCTTCGGCCTTTGAGATTAATACTTAGGGAATTGTTCTGTTACTAATTCACGGTCAGAGACTGATGGGATGGGGTCTTCAGTAACACTGTTCTTAAACCCCATGTGAAAAGAATAAATCTTTTAATTAAGATGTAGAAAAGAATTACCAATTAATTAGCATTTAATTGGATTTGAAATGGAATGTGTATTGGGTTTATTGTGAACTGTGTTTTTAATGACATTCGTTCTTTAACCCGATTTACAGTGAAATGTGATTTGGAATTTATAAATCTTTTGTTAAGATTTAAAGGAGATTTTCCAAAGTAAAGTTTTCCAGTTTAACATATTAAATTGGAATTGAATGGAACTCGATCTGGTATTAATCAAAGTGAGCTTCTATAGAGGAAAACTATTAATATATATATGGAATTTAAAAGACTTTTCCGTTATTCCATTTATATTATCGGTTGGATGTGGAAGTACATATCGATTATATATATCGATCTGTTTTCCATGAAAATTCCATTGTTAATGGAATGAGATTTTGGGTTTATCGTGAGCTGTGTTTTAAATGACATTAGTTCTTTAACCCAGGTAAAGATAAGATTAATTTCTTAACTTTGAAGAAAATCATTAACTAATGATTTTTGGAGATTAAAACTAAGCGGAGTTTTGATGAATCTTTAATTAGATTGAAATGTGAATTTGATAACCAAAATTATCAAATTCAAGAAATGATCGAGAATGGAGTGTCACCAGTTTTGCTCTAAGCGATAGTTAAATCTTTAATTAGATTTGAACGTGAAATGGTAATTGAATTTACCGATAACACCGTAGTGTTAGATATGGAGTACTACCAGTTTTGCTCCATGGGATGAATAGGTTGGGACTGGGAAATAAAACAAATGATTACTTCGGTAAAGTTCGCTAATCCCGACTAGTTTGGATAAACCTTAATTTGGTTTGAATTGATATCCAAAGGAATATTAAAGAATAAATTTAAAGGATATATCTTTGATAAAATTAATGGGAACCTTTCCCAAAGATATGAATATTTAAATAAAAGAATATTCAGAATTGGAATGAGGCGTTGTTGTGTTTTTATTGCACTTGTTTATTATATATGCGAGTCATTCAGAAAGACCTGGTTTATCCCATTCTGAATAACCGAATCATCGATGAGTCGACGATGAAGACGGTGGTTGAAGACCGGAGGTCTTCACATCGTTTGGATGATTACCGATGTATTGATTAGGTTGTACACCCAAGACAAGGTAATTAGTGCTGATCGTCCGGACATACTTGGAGATCGATGGATATACAAGGGCCTCTCTCTTGTATTGGACATACGGGATGAGGAATAAGGTGCCTCCGGTTTCGTTCTGACCCAGAACGAACTTGTAAATGGATTGTGTGTCTGACATCGGATTTCACTCTGTGTGATTGATATACGTCAGTTGCATAGCGTGAATTGCATGTGTGGCATGCTGATATGCAAATGATCAAGGCTTCTATTGAAAAGCAGAGTCCTGTGGTTGATGATCAAAGCACGTCTTTAATATAGCATAGCTTCGTGTAGCGTTAATTCGCGAGCCTCTCACCCGGTGTGAACCAAAAACGGGAGAGGACCTCAGAGAGGACATGCGTTTCCTTCTAGCTAGGAGTGATGTCTGGGTTTTGCACGCCCAGATGTTTTACTTATGTGGATGATGGATAGCGAGGCGCCTCGGATATATCGGCACTACGGGGCCGATGGATGGTATGTTCTTTATATAGACTAGAATGATGCCTCATAGGGCGGGAAAACATAGTGTTCAGACATTTTAATCCACATCGAGTGGACCGGCCCTACCGCTCTAAGGGTCGATGCATTCTGATCTTGAGACACAGGCTAGAGCGTCTCGAAGCGGTAAGGACAATCCCTTGCCTTGGTTCACAGACGAAAATCCAACTTCTAAATACATGACATTGCGGTTTTGATTGTAGAGCCTAGTATTGGTGACATGATATATGGTACCCATGCTGTCTAGGATTGATACATTTATATTTGAAGTTGTTTTATGCACTATGCACTTATAGTAGTATTAAATGATTTGTTTTAAACGTACCAAGCATGTTTGGCTATTATAAAGGAAAACCCTATCCTTCGGCCTGCGTTGCATTGTGTGATGGGACTTGGGTCTTATAATAGCTTCATTTTTCAAAAAGCCTTGCGATGTTTATTTTACGCACTGGTATTCTTGGGAGGAAACCCATTCCGTGTTATACGGCGTGGTCCCTTGATATACTCCATTTTAAAGCAAAGTTTTAAATAACTGTTTTAGTTCTCACACCAGTCACATGACTGACTTGGAGTATATTATGTTAACCTAAACTCTGGGTGGCCCTATTTTCCACACGGGCAGCTAGTAGTTTTGGTTTTGCAGATTTATATTCACTGGATCATGGTTTACAGCTGGAATGATATTCGGAAAGCTCTGTATCCGTTTATCTCTTTTAGTTGTGTTTTGTATTATTTTCCGCTGCATTGTAAATCTATGATATTTATCGAATGTATATTATTTGTTCATACTCTGTATATTCTTGTACTCTGATGTAAACTGTTGTAATAAGCAATGAAATGTTCTTCTGTTTGTGTTCTGATTTGTCGTGTTCTCATAGCAATCCGGGCTTTCCTTTACGGGGAAGTTCAGGTCGTTTCAGTTGGTATCAGAGCTTTGGTTTACAGAGCTCGAGAACAAGGCACGTTAGAACCAAACAAAAGAATTCATCAGAGATTGGATTAGTAATATCACATGAGAATTAATCGTTGGAGAAAGGATCAGTAGTATCCTAGAACAAGTGTGAAGAGTGTTGTTTTGAAATAAAAATTAAAAAAAAAACAATTTTGTTTTGAAAATTTAAACTTTATTATTCGTATTTGAATATTTATCTTAAATTGATTTGGACAATCAAGTATATAATGATTTTGCATATACGTCTGATCCACGTGTATACGAAGTCTTAATATATCGGGTATTTATAGAATCACACTCTAGTCGCCCGGGGATGACTCTGATGATACTGGTGATTGACATGTCTGCATCAGTAGTTTATGTTCGAGTTTCAAAAGTGGAATATCTATATATTTCCAATTGACTGGTGTGAGAACACAAAACTAGATAGGGTTATTGTTGTAAATTGACATCAAAATCATGATTTTCTGTATATATGTCAAAATTATGAATTTGAGACGTTGATTCACTAAATGATTGACGGTTGTGTTGTATGGTTATTTGTTATCTAATAAAACCATTATATGAAAGAACGGTACATATAACCAAATTGTATCAAATATTGAACTGACTTGAAAATTGTTTGAGATTGCATGCATATACATGTATATACATTGAACATGTCATAGCAAGGAGGCAAGAGAAGAGGAATAAAATTGTATGCCCGACAAATAAGTACATGTTTACAAATTTATTGGGTTTGGATGATTTTATGAGCTGATTGGCTAGCCGCTTGGCTTTTTCCTTTTCTTTTTGATATGAGAGGGCCTGTGTGGCGGCTTGGGGATTTTCCCGATGCTCCCTATACAAAAGGGGTTATGGCGAAATTTTAGGGTGTTAGCCAAATTTTTGAAAAAATAGAAATTCTTAGAAACTGAAAAGTGGAAGAATGAAAGCCGGAATGAAAGTTGAATCGATTATTAAAACAACTTTCAGCTCCGTTCCTTTTCGAGGACGAAAAGAATTTAAGCGGGGGAGATTGTAACAACCTGGAAAATCAGAACCAATTTAAAATTTTTATTTTTATAATTTTTATGGATATTGAATATTTTAGATGATAATGACTATAAATTTATTTTGAATAAGAATTAGAACGTATAATTTTATTTAAATCGAAGTTAGAATATAAATATTAATTTTATTTATAAAAGGAATTGAAAATGGCGCGGTAGTTTGAAAATTCGATTTCAAATTTCAAATTTCAAATGAATGTACAGGATTCAAAATAAACCGGATTTTGGTGAAACCAAAAATATTAGAATCTATTAGAAAATATCTTTCCAACGAATCTAAAAAATCCAAATTTCATAGCGGGAATAAAAAGTTATGCCCAGTTGAATATTCAGAATAGTCGCTATGGAAATATAGCCCTTAAAATAGCCATTTTGCAAACGACCTCCGTTTTCAACGAAACCACTTTTGTTGGATCTGGAATGTCAAATTATTATTAGATTCCAAAATTCATAATTTTTGGGATTAATATGTGAGCGTGGCAATGGAAAATGTGTTTTGACAGTTTCAATCAATTTGAATCGACCAGAAAATGGCCAATTTTCAAACGGTCTCCAAATTTGACGAAATTAGTTTAGTTAGGACTGTATCATCAAAACATAGCTAGATTTATTTTTCTGGAATTTTTGGAGTCAGTATGTGGCCCAGTAAATTAAAATTTACGTTTAAATTGAATATATAATGATTTATATTTTGATTTAACGAAAAACTAATCGTAACAGCCGAATTGGGTTACGAAACATACCCCATTGCGTTCGAAATGGGGGTGTTGGTTAGGGACGACGCTCATTGGGTTTGATATGGAGTTCATAAGAGAAAACCCTATTTTTGGAAATTAAAGGAAATAAAAATAAAAAAATATTTTTAAATATCTCCAAACCCGCGTTGACCAAATCAGATGGTTCAAAACCCGTAACCCTCTATTACGAACGGCGGCTGAGCTCAAATCTTTCCCCCTTGATTTCATTCGATTTACACTATGAAATCGATCGATTCTTCAGCCAATTTTGTAGAGAATTTCTCCCTCTACAAATAAATGCCAGTTTGGTATCCTATCGTTGGGAGTTGGAAGTGTGTTGAGCCTCCAAAGTGATGCTGCATCGCCCAGATTCCTGCCGACACCATAGTTCGAGTTGGACGAAACCCACCTTGTTGGAGAGCTGACGCGAAGGCCAAGGCCGTGGAAACCCCAAATCGTCACCCCGTGCCTTGAATTTTGAGCAAGAATCGAAACCCTAGTTGGAGCTCGGTTCTGAGATTATACAATGAGTTTATTTTACATTATTTTACTATTTAATTCTATTTTAAAATTCTGATTTTCAAAGAAGAATATATATATACACACACATTTGTTTTTGAAAATAAAAATAGATTTGTTTTAAAAAAATAAAATTGTTTTTAAAAATGAAAATATTATTATTTTTGAAAATAAAAACAGCCTAGTTATAGAAAGAAAAATGTGATTTTTATATTTATTGCATTAGAATAAAAATGTGATTTTTATATACATAGCATTGAAATAAAAATACGATTTTCAGTTATATAAAAATATGATCTTTATAATATACGAAGCATTATTATAAATATGATTTTTAATCTAAATTTCGTGAAACAGATTGCGTTGGAATCAAAACAGCGAATCTGAGCGACAACGAAGCACGGCGGAGTAGAACCCGAAGGTGAGAGCTCCTCACTATAATTTTCTTTATACAGTTATTTATTTTATAATTGCATGTATGAACTGCTCCGCGTCGTCCACAGACCATGGACGACTTGTTTGCTTGATTGTATTGTGTTGATTGTGATGTGGAAAAGAATGTAAAATATACATGTGTTGAAATAAAATATTTTATAGTTGAAAATCTGTAACATGTATATGAATAAAATAAATATTCATTTACAAGTCGAACGATTTATTTATGTGCACCCATTTGACTGATATTGATTGGGACGATATTTTTTACACATCGCCCAACTACACAAATAAAATCTGTATTTGTTGATTGAAACCCCACATGGGTATTGGGATGATATTTGACATACACTAATCCCAATTGTTTAGTTGTATTCAATCGATTGGTTGACATACTATTGTAAGTGTTAAATATTTATATTTAATGCTTATGCAGTTGTGTAATGCACTCTGGATGATGGTTGACTGTGTTTGATTAATGTTGTGTACATGTGTGTATGAAATCCATATAATCAACATTATATGATAATTGACTGTGTCTGATTCCAATTCAGAAAGAATGAATATTTTAAAATAATGAATATTTTAAAATATTATTCAGTAAAAGATCAAAATCTGGTTTTGATGTCTGATTTGGGATGGACACGAATATATTTAAATATATAAAGCCATGTTGATTAGATTAACGCCATTTTGACGTGAACGATATTTATATCGATTTTATTCATTTTTATAATGAATATCAAAAAGGAAGTAATTTCAAAATATAATGTTTTGAAAATATTATCATTTATATATTAATTATATAGAATATTCAATATTGACTGGAAATTGAATATGAAGTTGAAATCGTTTTGAAAACGAATTTAAAATGATTTATAAATACGATTTAAATGGAAATCAACAATATATATATATAATATATATCATATATATTTAATGGCCTGAATAGAACGCGCCGCGCCGCGGAAGTTTGCGAATTTCGACCATTGACTTCGAATGGACATTACGGGAGATCCGACCGTCGGATTCTCCTAAAAGTGGAACCTTTAGGTTCGTATTGAAAAGAGCTTTCCAACGAATATTAGAGATTTGAAATCTAATGGTCGGATTTGGAATTAGGTCCAAATCAAATTTGGAAAAGGTCGTTGTAAGTGCAGTTCGATGGCCGTTTATGGAAATTGACTGTACGGGCCTTGATAAAATTATTAAAAATAACAATAATTTGTGTAAAATCATAATATATGACTTGGGGAGAACTGGGATGGAAAATTCCATATTTGAAAAGATAAAAATATATTTTATCAAAATGAACTAGTTATTAACTAGAGTTATAATCCAATTATTTTTAAATAAATAAATTGGATTCGAAATGGTTTTAAAAATAATAAGAATTTCCAATATATGAATTGGAATGGATTTGAATCGAAGTTATCTTCGGGATGTTTCGATATTGGATTCCGTGATTATACGGACATTGTGGAGGAATTTGGAAGATATATATATATCGTTATTCCAATACGATATTTGTTGATTTAAGAATTTGATATTGAATATAAGCCGATATATTTTATATTCAGAGCCTTGTATTTAATATCAAATTGGAGTTTGGGTTTGTCATGAACGGTGTCTTTATTAACACTGTTCTTAAACCCAGTTGAGAAAAGATATAGAAATTTTTATTAAGATTTAATGAAGTTTACCAATTAATTAATATTTAATTGGAATTGAATTGAAATTGGTTTTTGGGTTTATCGTGGACGATGTTTTAAATAACACTTGTTCTTTAACCCAATTAACAATGGAGTAAGATTTTAGGTTTGTCGTGAATGGAATCTTTAATAATACTGTTCTTAAACCCAACAGAGTTAAGAAAATAAGAAACTAGTTGGATATTAGCTAAGTTGAATGGTTTCCTGGGTATTGATCTGATGTTGGTTTCGGCCTTCGGGATTAATACTTAGGGAATTGTTCTCTTACTAATTCACGGTTAGAGACCGATGGGATGGGGTCTTCAGTAACACTGTTCTTAAACCCCATGTGAAAAGAATAAATCTTTTAATTAAGATGTAGAGAAGAATTACCAATTAATTAACATTTAATTGGATTTGAAATGGAATGTGAATTGGGTTTATTGTGAACTGTGTTTTTAACGACATTCGTTCTTTAACCTGATTTACAGTGAAATGTGATTTGGAATTTATATATCATTTGTTAAGATTTAAAGGAGATTTTCCAAAGTAAAGTTTTCCAACTTAAAGCATTAAATTGGAATTGAATGGAATTCGATTTGGTAATAATAGAAGTGAGCTTCTGTAGAGGAAGACTGTTAATATATATGGAATTTAAAAGGCATTGTCGTTATTCCATTTATATTATCGGTTGGATGTGGAAGTTCATATCAATATATATCGATCTGTTTTCCATGAAAATTCTATGGTTAATGGAATGAGATTTTGGGGGTAAATGTAACACCCCGTATTTTCTGTGAACATAAGGTAACAAATCAGAGAATAATTAAATATTAACAAAATAATTTAGGGAAACGGGTTACTCAATTGCGTTCTCGAAATTCTGCTTGGAATAGAGTCCTAGTTTGCGTAAATCGGACTCCGTATGAAGAAGATATGGCCTTCAGAAGTTTCAATAAAAACCAGCCCGAAATTCAAATTTCAGATTTTGAAACTCAAAATAGACACTCGGGCTGGGCGGGAAAATTCCCGCCCAGGACCTAGGTCGACACTAGGGTCGACCTGGGGGTCGACCTAGGTAAACTGGTTGACACTAGGGTCGACCTTAGGGTCGACCTCCCCCTTTTTCCAGACCTGGAGATAGATCCATTTTTCTGCACCTGGACGCCTTTCTGACCGGATTCGTGAGCTCTAACCTATTTAAACACCCCCAAACCTAGCTTTCTCTCCACACAATTTCATTCTACCTATACTCTGCCTCTATTCTAATTAAAAATAAAAATGGCATCGCTACTCTGCTGGAATCAAAACTAGGATTAATGCATCTTCTTCCAATCTGAATAGAATTAAAAGAGAATCAAATCTAAAATGATTAGTCTGCATCAAAGGCAAGCATTTCAGTTTCAGAACACAGATTCCAGAATATAAGAATCGTTCCTTTTTGTGAGTACAATTACTTTTAGATATGAAATTTAATAATTATCTTGACATTTTTGTGAATCTAGATTTGAGGTTATGCATACTTTTCTGTGGATCTATCTTGATTGTGACTGTTCTGTATATGTTCCCTCTTTTCTTCCTTTTTGTTTATAGCTAGGCTATAACGAGCCCGCGCCAAATCTCATAAGAGATTAATGCACGAATGCTAAATTTTGGGACAAATAATGGATAATACATAATTGGACATGACTGATCTTTGACTAATTTGAGAAATGGACATATGTTGTAAATTTGATCTAGATCTGTGTATACTCAGTAATTTGGAAGAAGAGGAATCATTGTATGATAATATGTGACTTGAAACTTGGGGACATAATGCATATAAAAAAATTAAGATCTAATTTTGAGATGTTATAATTTAAAGATCTAGACTTTTGGGGTAAATTTTATGTAATAATTTATGACTTGAAAAAGGAATATGCGACTTAGGCGTAGAAACCTATAATATAATAGGATAACTATCAATGTGAATACGCCTAAAAGTGAATTTTTGGATATTTGGTATATCATGATTTGGGCTTTTAGAGAATATTCTGTACTGTGTAAAGTTTAACTAAAGATTTGGGCATATGTTGTATTATGAATTATGACCATGATTTAGGCATGTAAGTTTAGGCTAAATTTATGATTAGGCAAGATATGTAAATAAAGTTTTAGAAATATATAATCTGTTGAATTGCCTAATCTGCTAAATCTGTTATCTGCTAAATCTGTTGAATTGCCTAATCTGCTAAATTTGTTATCTGCAAAATCTGCTGAATTTCCAAATCTCTAAATCTGTTATCTGCTAAATCTGTTGAATTGTTAAATCTATTGAATCACCTAGTCTACTAGATCTGTTATCTGTTGAATTGCCTAATCTGTTGAAAGCTAAATAATTGTAATTTGGGTATGAAAATCCGTAGGCTTGATCTCTGATTGAGTAAAACATGGAAATTTGATTAATCTGCTGTAACCTGTAAAGAAGTTTAATCTGTTAAATGAACAGAATTAGCCTGATATATGTATAATATGTATTGGAATGAATTGGCTATGACACGAGGTTAGACTCTGTTTGCGGTAGAAGCCTGCCCGGTAATAACCGGCTTAACCAGCAACCACAAACTGTCAGTCTAATGTGAGAGGTCGTAGGCATAACTAAAGCATGCTTAGACACGAGGTTAGGTCTGGCTTATGGCAAAAGTCTGTCCGGAACCACCCGGTATATCCAGCGACCACAAGCTACCGGCCTAATGTGAGAGGTCTATGCATTAATATTTAATTAATGCAAATTTAAGAGAAATGTGGTGTCTAAAAACGTGTTGGGTGGATAGGGTTAAACCAACTGGACTGAGGAATCTAATAAACCCGTTTCGTGAATCTGTAGGCCCAATACAAAGTTAGAAAATCTGTAAGTCTATTAAATCCGCACATCTGATCTGTTAATCTGAAAACTTGTTAACTTGATTGTCTGATATGTGAACTAGTAACCTGAACTCTGTCTGAAACTTGTAAATAAGTTAATCTGAAATCTGCTAGTCTGGGGACACAAGGTTAGGAGGGGAAATACTTGTGCCATATGTTGTTTGGGACCCATATGTGTCAGTAACCCTTTTTGGTATCAAAACTTTGACCCCACACTACGTAGGGGTCCGGGCAGCTTACTGAACTAATTATAAGCGGTTCATTCTGATAATGGCGAGGGGTGTTGATGGAGCGTTCCAACCGGGTCATGTGCTTGCATGGATCCGGTCTGCTCTGAGGATGTAAGACACCGTGACATCTGTAAATAGGTCTGTGCCAATGTTGCCACTTTAGGGAGTGATACGCCCTACTATGGGGCCGACACAGGGTATTTATGTATTAGGGGGCCGATCGCTTGGGGGCAGGACTTTGGGTACACTTAGCTTTGTCTGTTTCTGTTGTTACCGTCTGTTTCTGTTGGGTGGTGACACCTGTTTGTTTTTGCTGGTACCGTCTGTTAGGGTGCTAAAGGCCCATTACTAGTGTACACCTAATTCTAACATTATGTTTGCATAGCGATTGTTCTGTTTCCGTCTCTGATTCCGTTTCTGATTCTGTTTCCGTAAGTTCTGTCTGTTGGGGTGGTAAAGGCCCATTAGTTAGGTGGTAAAGGCCCATTATTAGCATTCTATTTCTGTACCGTCTACCTCTGTTCGGGTGGTAAAGGCCCATTACTAGCATTATGTTTCTGTAGAGATTATTCTGTTTTCGTTTCTGTTTCAGTTTAGACATTAGGGTAACACCTAATCCTGTTATACTAGTATTAGTGCAGAGAAGTGAAAAGCTTAGCTTAGCCTACATCATTGCGTTTCTTCTGTTAACCTGCTATTTCTGTTACGGTTATCTCTCATCCAGTTTTATTTACATGTCACGATACTATTATCTGTTTATATGTTGAAAGTCACTGGACTCACCAGATTTATGTCTGACCTAGTTTGTTTCGCCTCTTTTCTTTCCGTCCCCCCCCCGGTTTTCAGTGTGGAAACATAGGAGCTTGTTTCATATTCTCTCTGCTTGAAGTGTTTGAAGTATTGATGGGCTTTGGCTCTATCTTTCCATGGCAGTTTATATTGGGGGTTATGGCTTTAAAAACTATGCATTCTGAAGGCTTTTGTACAAAACCGATATTTATGTACTTGAATTCCGATATTGTGATTTTGAAAGATGTAACCAAACTTATTTCTGTTTCTGTTGTAATAAAGTTATAAATTTTTCAAGTACAACTTTATCTGTCTTGTAAATTTCTGTTCTGTCTACTAAAAACGCTTCACCAAAGTTAAGGCATCCCTTTGCGAGTGACCTTAACAGAGGTGGGGTGTTACACTTGGTATCAGAGCTGAAGGTTACCAGATTCAATAAAAAGCTTTTGAAAACTATTTTCAAAAAGGTTTTAAAAAGGAAGTATTTTCAAAAGTAGAGTTTATTTTGAAAAACATAATCCCCAGAGCCATATGCCTATCTTTCTATCCTTTGTTTTGAATCTTTCCTTTTCTTTCATTTCAGCATGTCCGGGGATCTTAACCTTCCGGAGGGTGTACCGATACCTGGCTAGTTTAGGAGGTACCTAGAAGATAGGGCTAATGATGTGGGCCCAGCAGACGTCCCTCCTCCCCCAGCTGCAGCAGTTCCTCCTCCTCCTCCGCGCGTGAATACTTTCCTGAAGATATGTAGAGACTTTCGAGCCATGGGTGGGAAGAACTTTAATGGAATTGAATCCTTCATGGAGGCAGGGAACTGGCTCAAGGAAACTGAGGATTTGTTCGTTATCTTTTAGGTGGACGATAGGCAAAAGATACAGTTGGCGGTATGCTTGCTTAAGGACAAAGCTTCTTTTTGGCAGGAGGTCACAAATGGAGAGCGTCCGGTAGAGAGATGGATGGATTTCAGGCATAGGTTCGAGATGAAATTTCTCTCACGAGCGGAAGAGAATCTATACGTAGAGAGGTTCTTGGCGTTGAAGCAGGGGAATTTATCAGTGCGAGTACGTCAACAAGTTTAACCAGTTGGCGAGATTCGACTTAGATTTGGTAAATACACCGCATAAGAAGGCACTAAGGTTTGCTAATGGTTTGAACGAGCCACTACACGGATTGGCAATGTCCCACATTCCTATGGGGGCTACCTTCGAGAAATTAGTTGACATGGCATTGATGCATGAAGAGGAAATCAAAAGTGAGAATAAAGAAGAAAAGCTTGAAGGACCACAAAACAAGAAGGCGGGGCCCAAAAAGGAAACACAAAAGAAGGATGAGAAGTCTGAAGATAAGAAGGAGAAGAAGTGCTTTACTTGTGGAAGCTCGACTCATCTGAACAAGGATTGCAGAAAGAGGAAGGGCACTTGCTTCAACAGTGGAGAAATAGGGCACTTCACTAGGGACTGCCCAAAGAAACAAGGACAAGGGCAGGACCTACTTCTGGAGGGCAGGCGAATACCATCGAGGCTGGTGGATAGGATAGAAATAGGAAAACTTTTTGTAGAAGGTTTAATTTCCTTATCTGATTGTGGAGTTAAAACTCTTTCTGATTCTGGCATTTTGATTCTGTAATTGAAACTCTGCAATTTAATACTAGTCTTGTTTCTGATCCCGCTGTAGACTCAGACCCATAAGGGTTATGACTCATCTGTTTGTGATAAGTTGGGATTTGAGGGTATCTGTGTTGGGCGTTAAGTTGACTATGATGCATACATTCTAGGTTTTTATCATGCTTAGTTTCCTAAGAATCATTTGGTAATCTGATCTGTACCAGTAGTCTGTAAGTATCCGAATATTTTTGAAAAGGATAGGGGTTTTACTCAAAGCGTAAAGTAGATTTCCAGTTAGACATCTGTTTATTGAGAGTGATTCTCTGAGTGTTAATCTGATGTTGATTTCGGTCTTCGGGGTTGATACTTAGGGGGTTATTCTCTTAAATTGATGCCTAATAGGAACAAAGCTTTTGTTTTAATTATACTTGCTTCTATCACTCAGTTGCATCATATCGATCGAATCTTCGACCTTTAGGTAGAAACTAATGGTTATAAACATGTGTTTGAGACATGTTATGTTTGATGGTTGCAAGTGGTTGCTCGTGGATGCATATACACACACTAGGCACTAGATTGGCTCAAAAACACTCTCATACTGCATATGGATGTGTGTGCATTTTTAAAAATTTTATGAATGCAAAATGGTTGATCAGCACATGGATGTTGCATAAGAATGAATGGTTGTGCACTCATATAGAAATGATATGTATCAAAAAGGAAAATTGCATACGTGTTGGACTCATGGCACTGACATAATTCGCATTGAGGAGGTCAACTAAATCAGTAGACCGCCTGATCTTTGCATTAGAGAAGAGACATATACACACACTTTTGCATATGTTCATACAACATTAGAAGTTTCTAACGACAATGGATGCTTGTGGATGATGGTTGAGTAGATGGGTGATTGGATGGCAGGACACATTCTTCATAACTTGAAGATTTTGGGGACGAAATCCTTTAAGGAGGGGAGAATGTAACACCCCATATTTTCTGTGAACATAAGAGTAAAAAATCAGAGAATAATTAAATTGTAACAAAATAATTAAAGGAAACGGGTTACGCCATTGCGTTCGTTTCGAAATTCTTCTTGGAATAGAGTCCAAATTTGCGTAAATCGGACTCCGTATGAAGAAGATATGGCCTTCAGAAGTTTCAATAAAAACCAGCCCGAAATTCAAATTTCAAATTTCGAAATTCAAAACAGACACCTGGGTTGGGCTGGAAAATTCCAGCCCAGGACCCAGTCGACACTAGGGTCGACCTGGGTAAACAGGTCGACACTAGGGTCGACCTCCCCCCTTTTTCCAGATCTGGAGACATATCCATTTTTCTGCACCTGGACGCCTTTCTGACCGGATTCGTGAGCTCTAACCTATTTAGACACCCCCAAAGCTAGCTTTCTCTCCACACAATTTCATTCTGCCTATACTCTTCCTCTTTTCTAATTAAAAATAAAAATGGCGTCGCTACTCTGCTGGAATCAAAACTAGGATTAATGCATCTTCTTCCAATCTGGATAGGATTGAAAGAGAATCAAATCTAAAACGATTAGTCTACATCAAAGGTGAGCATTTCAGTTTCAGAACACAGATTCCAAAATACAAGAATCGTTCCTTTTTGTGAGTACAGTTATTTTTAGATATGAATTTTAATAATTATCTTGACATTTTTGTGAATCTGGATCTGAGGTTATGCATACTTTTATGTGGATCTATCTTGATTGTGACTGTTTTGTACCTGTTCCCTCTTTTCTTACTTTTTGTTTATAGCCAGACTACCACGAGCATGCGCCAAATCTCATAAGAGATTAACGCACGAACGCTAAATTTTGGGACAAATAATGGATAATGCATAATTGGACATGACTGATCTTTGACTGATTTGAGAAATGGACATATGTTGTAAATTAGATCTAGATATGTGTATACTCTGTAATTTGGAAGAAGAGGAATCATTGTATGATAACATGTGACTTGAAACTTGGGGACATAATGCATATAAAAAAAATTAAGATCTGATTTTGAGATGTTATAATTTAAAAATCTAGACTTTTTGGGTAAATTTTATGTAACGATTCATGACTTGAAAAAGGAATATGCGACTTAGGCGTAGAAACCTATATTATAATAGGATAGCTATCAATGTGAATACACCTAAAAGTGAATTTTTGGATATTCGGCATTAAAGGCTATAATTTGGCATAATTCATATGGTATATCATGATTTGGGCTTTTAGAGAATATTCTGTACTGTGTAAAGTTTAACTAAAGATTTAGGCATATGTTGTATTATGAATTATGACCATGATTTAGGCATGTAAGTTTAGGGTAAATTTATGATTAGGCAAGATATGTAAATAAAGTTTTAGAAATATATAATCTGTTGAATTGCCTAATCTACTAAATCTATTATCTGCTAAATCTGTTGAATTGCCTAATCTGCTAAATCTGTTATCTGCTAAATCTGTTGAATTGCCTAATCTGCTAAACCTGTTGAATTGCCTAATCTGCTAAATTTGTTATCTGCTAAATCTGTTGAATCGCCTAATCTGCTAGATCTGTTATCTGTTGAATTGCCTAATCTTTCGAAAGCTAAATAATTGTAATTTAGGTATGAAAATCCGTAGGCTCGATCTAAGATTGAGTAAAACATGGAAATTTGATTAATCTGCTATAACCTTTAAAGAAGTTTAATCTGTTAAATGAACATAATTAGCCTGATATCTGTATAATCTGTATTGGAATGAATTGGCTATGACACGAAGTTAGACTCTGTTTGCGGTAGAAGCCTGCACGGAACCAACCAGCTTAACCAGCAACCGCAAACTGTCAGTCAAATGTGAGAGGTCGTAGGCATAACTAAAATATTCTCAGACACGAGGTTAGGTCTGGCTTGTGGCAGAAGTCTTCCCAGAACCGCCCGGCACATCCAGCGGCCACAAGCTACCGGCCTAATGTGAAAGGTCTATGCATTAATATTTAATTAATGCAAATTTAAGAGAAATGTGGTGTCTAAAAACGTGTTGGGTGGATAGGGTTAAACCAACTGGACTGATGAGTCTAATAAACCCGTTTCGTGAATCTGTAGGCCCAATACAATGTTAGTAAATCTGTAAGTCTATTAAATCTGCATATCTGATCTGTTAATCTGAAAACTTGTTAACTTGATTATCTGATTTGTGAACTAGTAATCTGAACTCTGTCTGAAACTTGTAAACAAGTTAATCTGAAATCTGCCAGTCTGGGGACACAAGGTTAGGAGGGGAAATACTTGTGTCATCTGTTGTTTGGGACCCATATTAATCAGTAAACCTTTCTGGTATCAAAACTTTCACCCTGCACTATGTAGGGGTCTGGGCACGCTTACTGAACTAATTATGAGCGGTTCATTCTGATAATGGCGAGGGGTGTTAATCGTGCATTCCAACCGGGTCATGTGCGTGCATGGATCCGGTCTGCTCTGAGGATGTAAGACACCGTGACATCTGTAAATAGGTCTGTGCCAATAGGTTGCCACTTTAGGGAGTGATACGCCCTACTGTGGGGCCGACAGAGGGTATTTATGTATTAGGGAGCCGATCGCTTGGGGGTAGGACTTAGCGTACACTTAGTTTTGTTTGTTTCTGTTGGTACCATATGTTTCTGTTGGGTGGTGACACCTGCCTGTTTCTGCATGGTACCATCTGTTGGGGTGGTAAAGGCCCATTACTAGTGTACACCTAATTCTAGCATTCTGTTTGCGTAGGGATTATTCTGTTTCCGTCTCTGATTCCGTTTCCGATTCAGTTTCTGTAACTTCTGTCTGTTGGGGTGGTAAAGGCCCATTAGTTAGGTGGTAAAGGCCCATTATTAGCATTCTATTTCTATACCGTCTACCTCTATACAGGTGGTAAAGGCCCATTACTAGCATTCTGTTTCTGTAGATATTATTCTGTTTCCGTTTCTGTTTCAGTTTAGACATTAGGGTAACACCTAATCTTGTTATACTAGTATTAGTGTAGAGAAGTGAAAAGCTTAGCTTAGCCTATATCATTCCGTTTCTTCTGTTAACTTGCTATTTCTGTTACGGTTATCTCCCATCCAGTTTTATTTACATGTCATGATACTATTATCTGTTTATATGCTGAAAGTCACTGGACTCATCAGACTTATGTCTGACCTAGTTTGTTTCGCCTCTTTTCTTTTCGTTCCCCCCAGGTTTTCAGGGTCGAAACATAGGAGCTTGATTCAGATTCTCTCTGCTTGAAGTGTTTGAAGTATTGCTGGGCTTTGGCTCTATCTTTCCATGGCAGTTTATATTGGGGGTTATGGCTTTAAAAATTATGCATTCTGAAGGCTTTTGTACAAGACCGATATTTATGTACTTGAATTCCAGTATTGTGATTTTGAAAGATGTAACCAAACTTATTTCTGTTTCTGTTGTAATAAAGTTATAAAATTTTCAAGTACAACTTTATCCATCTTGTAAATTTCTGTTCTGTCTACTAAAAACGCTTCACCAAAGTTAAGGCATTCCCTTTGCGAGTGACCTTAACAGGGGAGGTGTTGCAGTAAAGATAAGATTAATTTCTTAACTTTGAAGAAAAATCATTAACTAACAATTTTTGGGGATTAAAACTAAGTGGAGTTTTAATGAATCTTTAATTAGGTTGAAATCTGAATCTGATAACCAAAATTATCAAATTCAAGAAATGATCGAGAATGGAGTATCACCAGTTTTGCTCCAAGCGATAGTTAAATCTTTAATTAGATTTAAACATGAAATGGTAATTGAATTTACCGATAACACCATGGTGTTGGATATGGAGTACTACCAGTTTTGCTCCATGGGATGAATAGGTTGGGATTGGGAAATAAAACAAATGATTACTTCGGTAAGGTTCGCTAATCCCGACAAGTTTGGATAAACCTTAATTTGGTTTGAATTGATATCCAAAGGAAGAGTAAAGAATAAATTTAAAGGATTTATCTTTGATAAAATTAATGGGAACCTTTCCCAAAGGATATGAATATTTAAATAAAAGAATATTCAGAATTGAAATGAGGCGTATGTTGTGTTTTTATTGCACTTGTTTATTATATACGCGAGTTATTCAGAAAGACCGGGTTCATCCCATTCTGTATAACTGAATCATCGACGAGTAGATGATGAAGAGGGTGGTTGAAGACCGGAGGTCTTCACATCGTTTGGATGATACCGATGTCTTGATTGGGTTGTACACCCAAGACAAGGTAATAAGTGGTGATCGTCCAGACATACTTGGAGATTGATGGATATGCGAGGGCCTATCTCCTGTATTGGACATACGGGACGAGGAATAAGGTGCCTTTGGTTTCGTTCCGACCCAGAACGAACTTGTAAATGGACTGTGTGTCTGACATCGTGTTTCATTCTGTGTGATTGATAAACGTCAGTTGCATAGCGTGAATTGCCTGTGTAGCATGCTGAGATGCAAATGATCAAGACTTCTATTGAAAAGCAAAGTCTTGTGGTTGATGATCAAAGCACGACTTTAATATAGCATAACTTTGTGTAGCGTTAATTTGCGAGCCTCACACCCCGGTGTGAACCAGAAACGGGAGAGGACCTCAGGGAGGACATACGTTTCCTTCTAGCTAGGAGTGGTGTCTGGGTTTTGCACACCCAGATGTTTTACTTATGTGGATGATGGATAGCAAGGCGCCTCGGATATATCGGCAATGCGGGGCCGATGGATGGTATGGTCTTTATACAGACCAGATTGACTCACCATAGGGTGGGGAAACGTAGTGTCCAGGAATTTTAATCCACATCGAGTGGAACGGCCCTATCGCTGCAAGGGTCGATGCGTTCTGATCTTGAGACATGGGCTATAGCGTCTCGAAGCGGTAAGGACGATCCCTTGCCTTGGTTCATAGACAGAAATCCAACTTCCAAATACGTGACATTGTGTATTTGATTGTAGAGCCTAGTATTGGTGACATGATATATGGTACCCATGCCGTCTAGGATTGATACATTTATATTTGAAGTTATTTTATACATTATGCACTTATAATAATAGTATTAAATGATTTGTTTTAAACGTACCAAGAATGTTCAGCTATTATAAGGGAAAATCCTATCCTCCGACTTGCGTTGCATTCTGTGATGGAACCAGGGTCTTATAATAACTTCATTTTTCCAAAAAGCCTTGCGATATTTATTCTATGCACTGGTATTCTTGGGAGGAAACCCTTTCCGTGTTATACGGCGTGGTCCCTTGATATACTCCATTCTAAAGCATAGTTTTAAATAACTGTTTTAGTTCTCACCCCAGTCACATGGCTGACCAAGAGTTTATTGTTTTAACCTAAACTCTGGGTGCCCATATTTTCCACATAGGCCGCTAGTAGTTTTGGTTTTGCAGATTTATATTCACATGATCCTGGTTTACAGCTGGAATGATGTTCGGAAAGCTCTGTATCCGTTTATCTCTTTCAATTGTGTTTTGTATTATTTTCCGCTGCATTGTAATTTGTAAATCTCTGATACTTATCGAATGTATATTATTTGTTCATACTTTGTATATTCTTGTATTGATGTAAATTGTTGTAATAAGCAATGAAATGTTCTTCTGTTTGTGTTCTGATTTGTCGTGTTCTCATATCAATCTTGGCTTTCTTTTACGGGGAAGTTCGGGTCGTTTCAGATTGCTGGTACGGAAAGATCAGGATCGAATTTATATTCGAAAAGCACTCCGACCAGCAAATGGAAATTTAGAAGATATCGAAGGCTGATCAAGACGGGGCAAGTGAATACCGTGGATCTTCGTAAAGCGGAAGAATTACTTAAAATCTTTGGATTTGCACGTGGAGATATACTGTGATTCTGTCGTGGTTGGAATCTACGGATTACAAGGACTACATGCTACTGATCTATAGGGTGATACCTAGGATACGGTAGAAGAGTGCCTTTGGTTCATCCTGTTCCTAGATGACTTGTATGCATAAATGTATGACAGAGTATTCCTTTAGAGTCACGTACATTGATTTTTACAAACGTATTTCTGTTGGTGGCGCTAACGGTAACGGCCCACAAATCCGTACTATCTGAGTTGATTAATAACACCACACGTCCAACCCAAATTGCATAGAAATACGAATCATTATTAGAAAGAAGGAGGATGAGAAATAGAAAGAAATAGTAGAATAGAAGAAAATGAAGATCATAAACTCACAGCGGAATAAATAAAATAAATTAGGTAACATAAACTTTGAAATACAATTTGGTAACTATATATAAATACCATTATCAGAGCACAACAGTTATTCCTGGAACAGTTATAAACACCTGTTTCCAGATGCAACATAGTACATAGCGGAAATATGATAGTCTATAGCTAACTGGTGAAGCCTCCTGCTTCCAGCTCTTCCAAGTGAATCTGAAAAATCCCGACTACTTGACCGCCCGTACAAATTCGGACACCCAAGAGTTTTGGGAAAACAAACAAAATAAACTCTAGGTCAGTCATAGGACTGGTGTGAGTAAACTCCAATCATTTGTTTAACTTTAAAAATCCTTTCGAAAGAAATGATAATCACAAGACCGATCCACACATTAACACGGATGGTTTTTACCTTACGATAATCCAAAATATTTTTGATATCAAACCCAGTGATATTAAAATAATGTCTACATCAAATAAATTGAATCTAGCGGAAGCTTGCATCTCACGCTCCATATATACTATAAAATCGAAAACCGCAGGGCGCTTATTGGAGATTGGATTTCCAATATGACAAGGTATGGAACCACCTTCTGATAGTGTATCTCTAGAGGGGAATACACTGAGTTTAACAAGAACATCTTGCAACTCGGCCCACACATGACCGACCACTCATTTCTCTTGAGTGTATCAAATGTATATCACCAACGGTTGGGATCGGCAACCGTTTCCCAAAAAGGGGAAGCATCGATAAATTAAAGAAGTAAAAGGAATTTCTCTAGATAGGTGATTATACACCCCAATGGGAGCGACCCACATAGCCATGCTGCCTGCCCGATTTTTGACATTTCTCGGTTGTTGAGACCTGAGGCTACGATTTCTTATCATTCATTGATAGCACAATCACTTTGAATGCCACATTGTCAGATCCGTAAATCATTAATTGATTTGCACAAATACATTTTGGATATTATGCTAAGAGAATAAATTCTCCGCCACCATATATATCTATACAGACCAACATATGCGATCATTGGAAATACTCCATCAGACATTCGTCCATACACTTCGTTCTGGGACTGAACGAAACCGAAGGCACAATTTCTATTAATAGAAAAAGTCCTTGCACTTTACTCCTTCTTCGATTATCTACATAAAATCTGATTCACAATGCTACTGCCAATACGGAGTGGTTCTCGGATAATAATCCAACCGGTCTCTCCATATTGACAACGATATTGGCAAATACTTCGATAGTCGGTTATTTAACTATCGAAGAAAAACAAACATCCATTCATAGGATTAAACAATTAGTGGGCCCCTTAGTTAATATTTCGTTAATTAAATCATTTCTCTATTTCCTTATCAATATTTGTTAACATGATATTTTCGATAATCATCTTGACCTCTTACACTATTTGGATAATATTTCCAAATATCAACTTCTTTTATTTTCTATACTTAGAAAATATTTTCTATTTATAATTGGAAAACATTCCAATTACTTATCTCTTCCACGACCATTTATTTATTTCTTCTATACTCAGGAAATATTTATTATTAAATTTCCAAATTTCCACTTACTTGGGGTAAAACGAATGTTGTGTAAAACATCGTTACAACAACCCAAAACACTGCATTCAGCTAACTCTTATTCAAACATTTCTCTTCGAGGCTGGATCTTGCTATTTATCAGTTAATAATGAAATCAATCAAGTTGGGGTATAATTACCTCTCATACCTTGACTGAATAACATCTTTAACTTCAAAACAGACAAGACCACTTACCTCGAATAACCAACACCATAAAAACCAATTATTCATTTTTAAACCCGTATACGTTTCTCTTTCTATTTTTATCAGATTAAATTTATTGATTTCCTTTTTTTATAACATTCTATTTTTATTACGTTTCATTATCGAATTCTATATATATCGATATATTGATCCCTAATTATCAAATCTTCTTAAAAATATTCTAACTCCTTAGATTTCCGGAAAAATTCGCCATAACCTCCTTTGTACCGGCAAATAGTCCAAACCTCAACTCACCTCTCTAGGCCCTTTCCATTCAAAAGAAAATCAAAAAGCCAAGTGACTAGCCGATTCGGCGCATAAAATCTCATATGGAATTTGAATATGTACCTTATTGTCGGGCACACGAATTATAACCTTCATACACTTCATCTCATACCTGTCTAACCCATATACGTCCATTCCTAATTTGTTCCAACTCAATCTGGTCATTTTAACTCAATTCGCTAAATTATTTTTTAATTAACTCTTTTGCCTATTTCATTTTTTATTTGAACATATCACGTTCAAATATAAATTAATTTGTTTATAAAACAATTGAGTGCCATTTCAAATTCAAGTTTCATATTCGATTTCGAATATGAATTTATAAACCCCTTTTTCTGATCCAAAAACCAATTTCGATTTAAAATTCCATTAACTAATTTTTCTTTAAATTAGTTAATTATACTCAACAATTAAACATCTGATTTGATTTTGTTTCTAAAATCATTTCATTACTCCACTCGAGTTCAGATATTATTTATAACTCAAATCTGGATTTTTCCTAAATGAAATTCAGATTTTATTTACTTAAAATCTTTTTATTTATTTAAATAAACCATTATGGTTTTAAAATAGTTATAGCGGCGTTTTTCTAAAAAATTGATTTTGACATACCTCAAAATCTATTCGACGAAATCCAGATCTTTCTCTTCCATTAGAAAACTATTATCTAATTGGTCCTGACGATCTTTGTTCCAAAGAATTCCGACTTAAATTGAGTTCCATATACTCAATTGAAGTTCGAAACGCCAATTTACGAACTGCCGCGCTGCGGCGAGTTCGGTTTAATTATATATATATATATAAAAAACTTTTAAAAACTTCATTTAAAATAAATTCAACTCTATTCTAATATATTTTTAATATATATCAAACCAATTTTCCCAGTTCAACTAAATAATTTTGATTATCTATAATCGTCGATTTTTCCTTACTCGGTTATAAACTTATTTATACTTAATTTGATATATTAAAATCCCAATTCCTTTTATAGATAAATTATAAAATTCGATATAATCGAATTCCAATTACGACTCCTTTGGACTTTCTCAATTCAGTTTATACTCTAAATTCCGGAATATTATCAATTGTTCTATTTCAAATTGTTTTTCCCAATTCACTTTTTAAATTCATACCTGAATTTAAACTTCTGAATTATCTAATGATAATTTATTTCAGCAGATTTATAAACATAGTTTATAAATTCGACTTTCTTGTTTTAAATAAAAACAAGTTTCATTTCAAAAAGTATTTAAACCAAAATCTTATTTTGGAATATTCTATTTATTTTAACTTATCTATATAAATATAGAATCTATTTTCATATTTAATTTAAACTTCTATTTAAATAAATTCGAACTAATCAAATTTAAATCATAAATCCTTACGAATTTATTTTAGCTCAGTTTATATTCTGAACATCCGAATAAATTTCATCGTTTAGTTCTTTAAAACGGTTCACCGTTTTTATTTCTAAATTCACATTTGAATTTAAATATTCAAATTATCAAATGATAATTTTTCCACTTTATTTATAAACCTTGTTTATAAATTCATTTCAATTCTCCGCATTATTTAAATTATAAACAACGTTTATAAATTCACTTCAAATCCCGCATTATTAATTTATAAACAACATTTATAAATTCACTAATTGTTTTATATATTCAAAACAAGTTAATATATTTAGCCAAATTGAAATTCAAATTCTATTTTAGATAAATTGATTTTCCCCTTTAAATTTCAAAATATCCTTTTCCCTGATATTTTTATATATCAACATTTCAAGTCCAGTGATATTCTAACCAATCAAAAACACCAATTATCAACCATGGATTTTCTAACACATCATATATTATAATATATATATGTATATGTGTGTGAACAAACAAATAGTAATATTTTTGAGGAATCCAGTTGGATCCCTCCAACCTGTTTTCCTTGCATCCACAGACGTTAGCCAACATAAATAATATCCATCCTGCTTCGAGGCAGGATATCGCGGCACAGAAGGTCATCCACTATCATAGCGTGGGGGCGTATAGGGTCATCCACTAATGATACTGCTGGCATCCGCTAATGGTAATGCGGGAATCCAACCACCAATATATATATATATAATAACCACAAACACTTATCCTAAATAACTAATATATTTTTAACAGCCAAATAATACTTTAGTGCAACCAAACAACCATCAAATAATTATTTTAATGAATAAAAGTATTCCTAAATAAAATATGAGTGAGATTTACTCACCTTGATTTTAATTGGCATTCTGTCCTGGTTCCAGTGTACTTCGCCTTGCTCGAATCTAATATCATAAAAATAAATTTTGATTTTATAAGACATAGAATGAATTAATTTAATCAATCCATTAATGACCTTAGTAGGATTTAATGTCGTTATTAAAATAAGCTAATTACCGTGATTAGCGAATCCTTATCCTTTCCTTTTCTAATTTCATATTCAAACGATTTATCTATAAAATTTATTTACTTCCTTCGCTTAATATACCAGTTTATATAATTTAATTAACCTCTACTTGTTAAATAAAATAAAATTAAAATTTTCTAATTTACCTCAGTAACCATATATCCTTCCTTTTTGATTTTTCAGTGAGCGTAGTAATACACTGAACTCCATTATCCTTCCAAATGATGATCGGACCACTCAAACTCCACTGCTCAACTCTCCTGCTCCACTGAATCGACCTCCAGGTTTCCCCCAGTCTCGAGCGCAATGACTCTAACTCGCAGTTTATCAACATCGAAGCTTCCAGACTTCACGACTCCATGCTCCTCCAACATTGATCGCACCTATGCTCAGACCATTGTTCGAAAATTCTAACTCCAGATAACGAATCGCGATTCCTAAATCTACTACTGTAGAATCCCAGATCTCGAATCGCCATCACCTTACAACACTGACTGACCTCCAACAACCGCCAATCATCCCCTATCTAGCTATCGCACCAGTCAGTACAGGCTATCCCAATCTTGTGAGCACCCTGTATTTTGATATGACAATACCAATAAACTTTCCCCTCCTTTCAGTAATCGCAACATCAAAATTACACACAGTATTTTGTGTGTATTCTTCCATATCCTTGTCCTTCACCAGAATGTTGAAATCGAAGTCGCCTTCCCCAACCATTCGCAACTTCAAACCCTAAACAATCACGATGCCTGCTACAAACATCGAACCATTCTTGCACCAAAATCCATGAAATCTCGTCATTAACCTTGCCTTGTTTCCAGAAACCTATCGCCAACCTCGAAATGACTCCCAGTCTCCTCAGTCTTCTCGGCGTGAATGCCCTAAGGCTACTATTCGAACTCGAGCTTCCTCCACATCTTATCACTCATCGCGATTTCCATTTATATATATATATATATTTACATGATGGTCTTCGATTTGAGGAATTGGGTTCAGATTCTAAAAAAGGAACGACATTTGACTGTTATTTTTTTACAACTAAATGAGGAAATGGGAAACTAGGGGTATATCGCGATTTCTAAAGCAAAAAGTGGATTTTTGTTTGTTTGTTTTCTAGAGCCCTTTTTGGATTTCATTCGAATGAATTGTTAAGGAAAATAGGCTTTGGTTTTCTGAAGGCAGAAATTAGAGGGGTGGTAGGCGCGATTTACCGTTATATACCACTGAACACACTACACCATCATGAACTCCAATTGAAACACAATAATGGACATTTCTAGGGTTTAACCACTATTCTGGACACACTGGAATAAGCTACGAAGTTTAATCTAGTAATATGAAGAAGATATAAATTTAAATTGATATAAATTAAATTCAAAACAAATAAATTCCTTGAAAATAAATTATTGTTATCGCTTTTATATTCATACAAAACGGACACTGATCCTCTGAATCATTTCGATTCAGTTTTAACTTCGATTTCACTATATTTCGTATTACGATAATTTAATATATTCGATATTAAGTCAAAAATGATTTTTAAATCGATAAATAGGTATTAAAATTCATTTATATTATCAAATCAATATTTAAAATAAATATTAAATATTCAAAATTATTCGACCAAAGATCCGGGTCGTTACATTCTTCCCCCCTTAAAAGAATTTCGTCCCCGAAATTACTAAGGTAGGAAAAATGGTGAAAACCCATTACTTTTTCAAAACTCATTTATGTTTAAACTCAACATTTCATCTTTCAACAAATTTAGTTCAAGCAAAGCTTTTGGTTTTCATTTATTTAATTTGAATGATCTACAATCAATACACTTACATCCCACCTATATTCCATTAATTTATTCAAATTGATTCTAGTCAATTTATTTACTTCAATCCATTTAACTTGCTTAAGTTAAATTTCAGAATCCAAATTCCTGGGTTTTCATTTCAAATTCTTTTGAATCACAAAAATATATACATATATTTATAATATTTTCAATTCAAAACATTTGAATTTACCAAATCAACATGTTTTCGTTCAAACAAATTTCCATCAAAACTTTTCTAAGGTAGCAATCCATCACTTAGAAACTCGAAAATGAACACTGATGATGCTTCAGTCATCATCAGAACTATTTTCCAGCCACTGAAGTGAGCACAGTGCTTTATCACTTTCAAAATCCATATAACATGGTTTTTAATCAAAAATCCTTTCAAAACAAAGTTATATTATTTCAATATACTTCAGAAAATATTTTTGCAAACACCCAGGATTTTTAATTCTTAATTCTAATTCTGAATTCAATTTTAATTTGTCTCATTTGTATATTTCATTCTTATACAAATTATATCTGGTTATAATTAACCATTTCAATTTTATAATCTCGTTTTGTTATAATTCTAACAACCAACACATCCATATATTATAATAATTTCAGAAAATTATTCATTCTATAACAAAAATAGAATTTTGGGTAAAATTATTTCATTTACCCACTTAAGAACAATATCGTGTTCAATCTTCCGTTCAAGTATTTACAAATTCTTATCGACGTCGTGGCGTCCCACGATTCGATCAGAATTCATAAACCACTCAACAGACTAGCCAACACAATATAAAACAGTTTTTATATCAATTAAGAAATACGCGCTCTCGTATATATACACTCAACTCATTCTAGGGCACTACTGACCCTATCTCTAATGAGCACAACCCCACCAAAGCCTAGGTATTCGCTCAACCTAAGCTCTGATACCAACTGTAATGGCCCGCAAATCCGTACTATCCAAGTCGACTAATAACAGCACACATCCAATCCAAATTGCACAGAAATACGAATCATTGTTAGAAAGAAGTCAGAGAATGAGAAATAGAAACAAACAAACATTAGAATAGAAGAAAACAATGATCACAAACTCACAGTAGAACGAATAAAGTATATTAGGCAACATAAACTTTGAAATACAATTTGATAACTATATACACATACCATTATCAGAGCACAAAAGTAATTCCTGGAACAGTTATAAACACCTGTTTCCAGATACAACATAGTACACAGCGAAAATATGATAGTTTATAGCTAACTGATGAAGTCTCCTGCTTCCAGCTCTTCCATGTGAATCTGAAAAATCCTGACTACTTGACTGCCCGTACAAATTAGGGCACCCAAGAGTTTAGGGAAAACAAACAAAATAAATTCTGGGTCAGTCATGGGACTGGTTTGAGTAAACTCCAATCATTTGTTTAACTTTAAAAATCCTTTCGAAAGAATTGATAATCGTAAGACCGATCCACACATAAACACGGATGGTTTTTACCTTACGATAACCCAAAACATTTTTTATATCAAATCCAGTGATATTATAATAATGTCTACATCAAATAAATAGAATCTAGTGAAATGCTTACATCTCACGCTCCATATATAATATAAAACCAAAAACCGCAGGGCGTTTATTGGGGATTGGATTTCCAATATGACAAGGTATGGAACCACCTTCCGATAGTGTATCTCTAGAGGGGAATAATTGGGTTCAACAAGAACATCTTGCAACCCGGCCCACACATGACCGACCACTCATTTCGCTTGAGTCTATCGAATGTACATCACCAACGATTGGGATCAACAATCATTTCCCGAAAAGGGACAGCATCGATAGATTAAAGAAGTAAAAGGAATTTCTCTAGATAGGTGATTATACACACTAATGGGAGCGACCCACATAGCCATGTTTCCTGTCCAATTTTTGCCATTTCCCGGTTGTAGAGGCCCGAGGCTACGATTTCTTATCATTCATTAATAGCACAATCACTTTGAATGCCACATTGTCAGATCCGTAAATCATTAATTGATTTGCACAAATATATTCTGGATATTATGCTAAGAGAATAAATTCTCCGCCACCATATATATCTATACAGACCAACATATGCGATCATTGGAAATACTCTGTAAGACATTCGTTCATACACTTCGTTCTGGGACTGAACGAAACTGAAGGCACAATTTCTATTAATAGAAAATGTCCTTGCACTTTACTCCATCTTCGATTATCTTCATAAAATCTGATTCGCAACGCTACTACCAATACAGAGTGGTTCTCGGATAATAATCCAACTGGCCTCTCCATATTGACAACGATATTGGCAAATACTTCAATAGTCGGTTATTTAACTTTCGAAGAAAAACAAACGTCCATTCATAGCACCAAACAATCACTGGGCCCCTTAGTTAATATTTCATTAATTAAATCATTTCTCTATTTCCTTATCAATAATTGTTAACACGATATTTTCGATAATCATCTTGACCTCTTATACATTTTGGATAACATTTCCAAATATCAACTTCTTTTATTTTCTGTACTTAGAAAATATATTCTATTTATAATTGGAAAACATTCCAATTACTTGTCTCTTCCACAACCATTTATTTATTTCTTCTATACTCAGGAAATATTTATTATTATATTTCCAAATTTCCACTTACTTGGGTTAAAACGAATGTTGTGTAAAACATCGTTACAATAACCCAAAACATTGCATTCAACTAACTCATATTCAAACATTTCTCTTTGAGGCTGGATCTTGCTATTTATCAGTTAATAATGAAATCAATCAAGTTGGGGAATAATTACCTCTCAGACCTTGAGTGAATAACATCTTTAACTTCAAAATAAACAAGACCACTTACCTCGAATAACCAACATCATAAAAATCAATTATTCATTTTTAAACCCATATACGTTTCTCTTTCTATTTTTATCAAATTAAATTTATTGGTTTCCTTTTTTTTATAACATTCTATTTTTATTTCGTTTCATTATCGAATTCTATATATATCAATATATCGATTCCTAATTATCAAATCTTCTTAAAAATATTATAACTCCTTAGATTTCTGGAAAAATTCGCCATAACCTCCTTTGTACCGACAAATAGTTCAAACCTCAACTCACCTCTCTAGACCCTTTCCATTCAAAAAGAAAATCAAAAAGCCAAGTGGCTTGCCAATTCGGCGCATAAAATCTCATATGGAATTTAAACATGTACCTTATTGTCGGGCACACGAATAATAACCTTCATACACTTCACCTCATACGTGTCTAGCCCATATACGTCCATTCATAATTTGTTCATCTGGTCATTTTAACTTAATTCGCTAGTTTATTCTTTAATTAACTCTTTTGCAGATTTCACTTTTTATTTGAACATATCACGTTCAAATATAAATTAATTTGTTTATAAAACAATCGAATGCCATTTCTAATTCAAGTTTCATATTCGATTTCGAATATGAATTTAGAAACCCCTTTTTCTGATTGAAAATCCAATTTCGATTTAAAATTCCATTAACTAATTTTTCTTCAAATTAGTTAATTCTACTCAACAATTAAACATCTGATTCGATTTTGCTTCTAAAATCATTTCATTACTCAACTCGAGTTCAGATATTATTTATAACTCAAATTTGGATTTTTCCTAAATGAAATTCAGATTTTATTTACTTAAAATCTTTTTATTTGTTTAAATAAACCGTTATGGTTTTATAATGGCTATGGCGCTGTTTTTCCGAAAAATTGGTTTTGACATAACTCAAAATCTATTCGACGAAATCCAGATCTTTCTCTTCCACTAGAAAACTATTATCTAATTGGTCCTGGCGATCATTGTTCCAAAGAATTCCAACTTAAATTGAGTTCCATATACTTAATTGAAGTTTGAAATGCCAATTTATGAACTGCCGCGCTTCAGCGAGTTTGGTTTAATTATATTTATATATATAAACTTTTAAAACTTCGTCTATAATAAATTCAACTCCATTCTAATATATTTTTAATATATATCAAACCAATTTTCCTAATTTAACTTAATAATTCTGATTATCTATAATCCTCGATTTTTCCTTACTCAGTTATAAACTTATTTATACTCAATTTGATATATTAAAATCCCAATTCCTTTTATAAATAAATTATAAAATTCGATATAATCGAATTCCAATTACAACTCCTTAGGACTTTCTCAATTCAGTTTATATTCTAAATTCCGGAATATGTTCAATTGTTTTATTTCAAACTATTTTTCCCAATTAGCTTTTTAAATTCATACTTGAATTTAAACTTCTGAATTTTCTAAGGATAATTTATTTCAGCAGATTTATAAATCGTTTATAAATTCGACTATCTTGTTTTATATAAAAACAAGTTTCATTTCGAAAACTATTTAAACCAAAATCTTATTTTGGAATATTCTATTTATTTTAACTTATCTATAAAAATATAGAATCTATTTTCATATTTAAATTTAAACTTCTATTTAAATAAATTCGAACTAATCAAATATATATCATAAATCCTTACGAATTTATGTTAGCTCAGTTTATATTCTAAACATCAGAATAAATTTCATCGTTTAGTTCTTTAAAACGAATCCCCATTTTTATTTTTAAATTTACATTTGAATTTAAATATTCAAATTATCAAATGATAATTTTTCCACTTTATTTATAAACCTTGTTTATAAATTCATGTCAATTCTCTGCATTATTTAAATAATAAACAACGTTTATAAATTCACTTCAAATCCCGCATTATTAATTTATAAACAACATTTATAAATTCACTACTTGTTTTATATATTCAAAACAAGTTAATATATTTAGCCAAATTGAAATTGAAATTCTATTTTAGATAAATAGATTTTCCCCTTTAAATTTCAAAATATCCTTTTCCCTGATATTTTTATATATCAACATTTTAGGTCCAGTGATATTCTAACCAATCAAAAACACCAATTATCAACCACGGATTTTCTAACACATCATATATGATAATATATATATTTGTGAACAAACAAATAATAATATTTTTGAGGAATCCAGTTGGATCCCTCCAACCTATTTTCCCTGCATCCACAGACGTTAGCCAACATAAATAATACCCATCCTGCTTCGAGGCAGGATATCGCGGTATAGAAGGTCATCCACTATCACAGCGTGGGGCGTGTAGGGTCATCCGCTAATGATATTGCGGGCATCCGCTAATGGTACTGCGGGAATCCAACCACCAATATATATATATATATATATATAATAACCACAAACACCAATCCTAAATAACTAATATATTTTTAATAGCCAAATAATACTTTAATGCAACCAAACAACCATCAAACAATTATTTTAATGAATAAAAATAATCCTAAATAAAATATGAGTGAGATTTACTCACCGTGATTTTAATTGGAATTCCGTTCTGGTTCCAGTGTACTTCGCCTTGCTTGAATCTAATATCATAAAAATAAATTATGATTTTATAAGTCATGGAATGAATGAATTTAATCAATCAATCCATTAATGACCTTACTAAGATTTATTATCGTTATTAAAATAAGCTAATTACCGTGATTAGCGAATCCTTATCCTTTCCTTTTCTAATTTCATGTTCAAACGATTTATCTATAAATTTTATTTTCTTCCTTCGCTTAATATACCAGTTTATATAACTTAATTAATCTCTACTTGTTAAATAAAATAAAATTAAATTTTTTTAATTTACCTCAATAACCATCTATCCTTCCTTTTTTATTTTTCAGTGAGCGCAATAATACACTGAACTCCATTATCCTTCCAAATGATGATCGGACCACTCAAACTCCACTGCTCAACTCTCCTGCTCCACAGAATTGACCTTCAGGTTTCCCCCTGTCTCGAGTGCAATGACTCTAACTTGAGGTTTATCTACATCAAAGCCTCCAGACTTTGCGACTCCATGCTCCTCCAACGCTGATCGCACCTATGCTCAGACCATTGTTCGAAAATTCTAACTCTAGATAACGAATCGTGATTCCTAAATCAACTACTGCAGAGTCCTAGATCTCGAATCGCCATCACCTTACAACACTGTCTGACCTCCAACAACCGCCAATCATCCCTTTTCTAGCTCGACATCGCACCAGTCAGTACAGGCTATCCCAATCCTGTGAGCACGCTGTATTTTGATATGACAATACCAATAAACTTTCCCCTCCTTTCGATAATCGCAACACCAAAGTTATGCACAGTATTTTGTGTGTATTCTTCCATATCCTGGTCCTTCACCGAAATGTTGAAATCGAAGTTGCCTTCCCCAACCATTTGCGACTTCAAACACTGAAAAATCGCGATGCCTGCTATAAACATCGAACCATTCTTGCACCAAAATCCACGAAATCTCGTCATTAACCTTGCCTGGTTTCCAGAAACCTGTCGTCAACCTCGAAATGACTCCTAGTCTCCTCAGTCTTCTCGGCGTGGATGCCCTAGGGCTGCTATTCGAACTCGAGCTCCCTCCATAGCTTATCACTCATCGTGATTTCTGTTTTTATATATATATATATATTTACATGATGGTTTTCGATTTTAGGAATTGGGTTCAGATTCTAAAAAAGGAACGACATTTGACTGTTATTTTTTTACAACCAAATGAGGAAACGGGAAACTAGGGGTGTATCGCGATTTCTAAAGCAAAGAGTGGATTTTTGTTTGTTTATTTTCTGGAGCCCTTTTTGGATTTCATTTGAATGAATTGTTGAGGAAAATAGGCTTCGGTTTTCTGAAGGCCGAAATTAGAGGGGTGGTAGGCGCGATTTTATAGGCAATGGAAACTTAGCGATTGAGGAATTTAAGGTTGGTGTTTTATCAGGTAGGTCTTAATAGTACTGTGTTTATTCGATT
This sequence comes from Allium sativum, assembly GCA_030737875.1. Classification (NCBI taxonomy): domain Eukaryota; kingdom Viridiplantae; phylum Streptophyta; class Magnoliopsida; order Asparagales; family Amaryllidaceae; genus Allium; species Allium sativum. Next base: position 213,677,408 of record CM060916.1, on the reverse strand, counting down.
TTATTTCATCTACCGTTATATACCGCTGAACGCGCTACACCACCATGAACTTTAATCGAAACACAACAATGGACGTTTCTAGGGTTTAACCACTATTCTGGACACAATGGAATAAGCTGTGAAGTATACTCTGATCATATGAAGAAGATATAAATTTATATTGATTTTTATTAAATTCAAAACAAATAAATTCCTTGAAAATAAATTATTATTATCGCTTTTATATTCAAACAGAATGGACATTGATCATCTGAATCATTTCAATTCAGTTTTAACTTCGATTTCACTATATTTCGTATTACGATAATTTAATATATTAAATCGAAATAGATTTTTAAATCGATAACTAGATATTAAAATTCATTTATATTATCAAATCAATATTTAAAATAAATACTAAATATTCAAAATTAATCGACCAAAGATCCGGGCCGTTACACTAACACCCAGAATATTTTTGTGGATGTCAATTAGTGATTTAACGGATCTGACAATGTGGCATTCAAAGTAAATGATGATTGGATGTTCTAAAGGAGAATTCAAACCTCAAGCCTCACAACCAGAAAATGAAAAAAATCGGCCAGGTAGCATGGCTATGTGGATTGCACCCATTAGAGTGTATAATCACCTATCTAGAGAAATTCCTTTTGTTCTTTAATCTATTGATGTTGTCCCTTTGAAACGACCCGAACTTCCCCGGTCTCCGAAGAGAAGAGAAAGAACGAATTGTTTTGAGAACACGACAAAATAGAACGCAGACGGGAGAACATTTCATTGTATATTACAACAATGCATCAGAATACAAGAATATACAGAGTATGAATAAATTACATACGATAAATATCAGAGATTGCAATAAATTACATAGCAGCGGAAAAACAATATAAAATACAACTGAAAGTAATGCACGGATACAGAGCTTTCCGAGCATCGTCCCAGCTGTAAATCAGGATCCTGTGAATATAAATCTGTAAAACCAAAACTACTAGTTGCCCGTGTCGAAAATAAGGGCACCCAGAGTTTAGGTTAAAACAATAAACTCCAGGTCAGTCATGTGACTGGTGTGAGAACTAAAACAGTTATTTAAAGACTTTACTTTAAAAGAGAGTAATTCAAGGGACCACGCCGTATAACATGGAACGGGTTTCCTCCCAAGAATACCAGTGCATATCAATAAACAACGCAATTCTTTTTCGAAAGATGAAGCTATTATAAGACCCAGGTCCCATCACACAATGCAACGCAAGCCGGAGGATAGGGTTTTCCCTTATAATAGCCAAACATGCTTGGTACGTTTAAAACAAATCATTTGATACTATAATAAGTGTATAGTGTTAAAACAATTTCAATCATAAATATAAATCATAGACGGCATGGGTATCATATATCATGTCGCCATACTAGTTCTACAATTAAAACCGCAATACACGTATTGGAAATTGGATTTCCGTCATGAGTCGAGGCAAGGGGCAAGCTCCTCTCCGCTTCGAGACACTCTAGCAAATGCCTCAGGACTACACACTCTGGGCAACCCTGGATGCGGCTGGGCTGGTCCTCACTTACGTTAGAGGATTGGCAATTCCTGAACACACGTTTCCCGGTCCTTACAGACCTATAATCGAGGTGCCTCATTCCAACAACCACAAAGGTGAAAAGTATATAAATGTCAGGGCTGGTAAGTCACTAACACCACCAAAGCTAGAAAGAAACGTCGTGCTCTCCCAGCGGTCCGTATCCCGTTTTTAACTCATACCGAGATGTGAGGCTCGCGAATTCACGTTATACACAAAGCTACGCTACAAAGGCCGTGCTTTGATCATCAACCACAAGACTTTGCTTTTCAACAGAAGCCTTGATCTATGCAACTCAGTATGCCACACAGGCAATTCATGCCATGCGATTGATATATATCAATATATAACCTCTAAGCTCGTACGTCTCAGAGAAGGGCGTTAAGCAAGAGAACAAATTCTCCGCCGCCAAACAGATATATATTTAATAGAAATCAATCAACACATAATAAATTCAAATGTCAGACACACAATCCATTTACAAGTTCATTCTGGGTCTGAATGAAACCGGAGGCATTTTCCTCGCATATCCATCGATCTCCAGGTACGTCTGGACGACCACCAACTGATTCCCTCATCTTGGGTGTACAGCCCAATCAAGATCATCAGTAATCACCCAAACGATGTGAAGACTTCCGGTCTTCGACCACCGTCTTCATCTTCGACATATCGTCGAATCGGTTATTCAGAATGGGTATAAACCCGGTCTTTCCGAACAACCCTCGTATATTAAAAACAAATGTTACACAAACACAACATACGCCTCATTCCAATTCATTAGTCACTAACCGTAAATCAGTAAGAGAGCAATTCCCCAAATATTAACCCCGAAGGCCGAAACCAACATCAGATCAATACCCAGGAAACCATTCTTCTTATCTAACCTACCGCTAGTTTCTAAGTTTCATATTCTTAGGGAAAGGTTCCCATATATTTTATCCAAGATAAATTCTTTAAAATTTATCCTTTAATCTTCCTTTGGATGTCATATCAAACCAAATTATGGTTTTCCCAACTAGTCGAGATTAGTGAACCACACCGAAGTAATTATTTATTTTATTTCCCAATCCCAACCTATTCATCCCATGAAGCAAAACTGGTAATACTCCATATCTAACACCATGGTGTTATCGGTAAAATTAATTACCATTTCACGTTCAAATCTAATTAAAGATTTAACTATCGCTTTGGAGCAAAACTGGTGATACTCCATTCTCGCTCACTTTCTAAATTTGATAATTTAGATTACAAATTCACATTTCAATCTAATTGCAGATTCATTAAAACTCCTTTTATTGGGTTAAAGAACTAATGTCTTTTAAAACACAGTTCACGACAAACCCAAATCACATTCTATTTATTATCGGGTTGAAGAACTGGTGTTATTTAAAACACTGTTCACGATAAACCCACATCAATTCTATTTAAAACCCATTTCAAATCCAATTTATTTATTTAAAAATAAATGGGTTTTAATATTAGTTCAAAACTAGTTCATTTTGATAAAAATATATTTTTATCTTTTCAAATGTGGAGTTTTTCATCCCAATTTTTCTCAAATCATTTCATATGATTTTACACGAATTATTACTATTTTTAATAATTTTATCAAGGCCCGTACAGCCGATTTCCATCAACGGCCATCGAACTGCACTTACAGCGACCTTTTTCAGATTTGATTTGGACATAATTCCAAATCCAACCGTTAGATTTCTAATTTCTCACATTCGTTAGAAAGCTCTTTTCGATACGAACCCAACGGTTCTGGTTTTAGGAGAATCCGACGGTCGGATCTCCCGCAATATCCATTCGAAGTCAATGGTCGAAATTCGCGAACTGCCGCGGCGCGGCGCGGCGCGTTCTATTCAGGCCATTATATTATATATATAATATATATAATATATACTTCGTCGATTTCCTTTTTTAAACGTGCTTTATAAATCGTTTTAAATTCATTTTCAAAACGGTTCCAACTTCATATTCAATTTCAAATCAAAATTGAATATTCCAATATAAATTCGTTTTAAATTCATTTCAAATTGATTTCAATTCAAATTGATTTCTAATTCAATTTCAGTTCGTTTTCAATTCAATTCAATTCGAATTCATTTATATTCCATTTCAATTCGAATTCATTCATATTCAATTTCAATTCGAATTCGTTTATATTCAATTTCAATTCGAATTTATTTATATTCAATTTCTTTTCAAAATATCGGATTTTTAAATCACTTTCGATATTCATTATAAAATGAATAAAATCGATATAAATATCGTTCACGTCAAAATGGCGTCAATCTAATCAATACGGCTTCATATATTCCTATTTTCAAATATTCTATTTCAAATATTTCTTTTTCAAAACTGGAATGAGGCCCAATCAATTACCATATAATGTAAATTATATGGATTTTCTACAACACATGTATACAATAGCAACGATGAATAATCAACCATCATCCAAAGTGCATTCTACACTGTATAAGCATCAAATATAAATATTCAACGCTTATAACAGTTTGTCAATCAATCGATCGACATACAACTAACTATTGGGATTAGTGTATGTCATATATCATCCCAATACCCGTGTGGGGTTTCAAACAATCAAACACAGATTTTATTTGTGCGGTTGGGCGATGTGTAAAATTTATCGACCCAATCAATATCAGTCAAATCAGTGTATATAAACAAATCGGTCGATTTGTTTATAAATATTTATTTATTCACTTTCACGTTAAAATTTTTATTTTTAACGATCAGACATTTTATTCAACCTATGAAATTATTCTATTCAGTTCATTTATTAAATAAAATGAAATAAAATGATTTCTTTATTTTTCTAACTTATTTTAGAACATTTCGGCGGCATAACGGCACGATACTAGAAACGGGACGAGGCCTAGCCTTATCCCCGGTCTAGTGAAGGCCCACGCCATTCACACATCAATCAAATCCATTCCATTTCACCAAACAATCAAATTTCAATCGAATAATCTAACTAATTTTTGCAATCAAACAAACAAGTCCATGGTCTGTGGACGGTTGTGTTGGGTGCTACTAAACACCGTCTGCATCCTAGTATATATATATAACTAGAAAATGAAATTGAAAGGTGAGAAATTCTCACCAATAGCAATCCAATACCACGACTCTTCATTTTTATAGAAATCTTCGTCGTTATCGCATCTTTGTCATCTTCGTTGCCCGTAGCCACTACATATATAAAAATCGAATTTTTACTTTGCTATTCAATATATAAAAATTGAATTTTTACTATGCTATTCAATATATAAAAATCGAATTTTTACATCGCTATTCAATATATAAAAATCCTATTTTTCTATTATAAAGATTACTCCTTTTCAACTATAAAGATTTCATCTTTTCAAATATGAAGATTTCATTTTTATTTCACTACATATATAAAGGTGATATTTTTACTATCTTACCTATATAAAAATTATATTTTTCTCGAAGTAAAAATCATATTTTTACTTCACTACATATGTAAAAATCACATCTTTCTCCATTTAAAAATCTCGTCTTTTCTATTTTAAAAATCTCGTCTTTACATTGCTAAAAATGTAATCTTTTTATACTAATAAAATCGTATCTCTAAACTAAGAAAAATCATACCTTTATTACAAAAATCATTTCTTTTCACCCCTACCTTCTCATATACTATATAAATGAAAACATTAGTTTTAAATAATACTTTAAATAAGCAAACTGAAATTAAATAGAGGACTCACAGTCGGAAATGGGGCTAGGAGGCGCCAGGATCGAGATTGGCTAGCCAAGGGAGGGAGAAAGACGGCGCAGGTGGTGGGGAGGGCTCGGCGTTTGATAGGGCGGTGGCGGCTTCTATTTCCGATGGGGGGGGTCTGCGACACATCGATCGGGGGGGGGTTTGGAGGGTGTCGCGTGGTCGAGGTAGAAGGGGGGGGGTCTCGGAGGTGGCGCCCTCCTTTGAGGCGGCGGCGGCGATCATCGGGGGGGGGGGGGGGGATTCCCCCCCGTCTTCCTCTTTCTTTCTTTTTTCTTTTTTTTTTGTTTTCTGAATTTTGATCTGTAACGGGGGAGGGGGGGCAGAGGATGTAGGAGAGAAAGGGGGTTTTTAATTATTTTATTTTCACCAAAAAGCAACTTTTATTTTCGACCTCAAAACGAGGCCCACCGCCTATCGTCCATAGCGTTTTACCCTCATTCCGAACACAATGGGATATGTATCGCAAGCTGAATTGATCGTTACAATCAGTTTCCGTTGAATTTACATTTAAATCTATATATTCTATTTTAAACATACATTTTAATTTACCAGGGTCACATACGAACTCTATAAATTGCAGAAAAATATTTTCTAGCTTCGTATTGACGATACGGTCCTAACAAAACTAGTTTCGTCGAATTCTGAGACTGTTGGAAAAATGGCCAATTTCCAGTCGATTAAAATCAACTAAAATTGGTCAAACGCGTTTTCCTTTGCCACGCTCACATATTAATTCGAAAAATTATGAAAATTGGAATCTAGCAATAACTTTACATCCCGGATCCAACAAAAGTGGTTTCGTCGAAATCCGAGGTCGTTTGCAAAATGGCTATTTTTAAGGGCCGAAATTCCATAGCGACTATTCAGAATTTTCAACTGGACATATCTTTTGTTTCCCGCTATGAAATCTTGATTTTTCGGATTCGTTGGAAAGATATTATCAATTAGATCCTATTATTTTTTGTTTCACTAAAATCCGGATTGTTTTGCACCCGGTACACTCAATTGAAGTTTGAAATCGAATTATCGAACTACCGCGCCATTTTCAATCCTATTTATTATTATATATAATTAATTGTATTCTAACGACGGCGTATATAATATATACGTTCTAAATATATTCAAAATAAATTTCTCATCGATATTATTTAAAATAATCTATTTTAAATGTTCAAAATTCGCTAAAATTGCCAAAATAAAAAATTTAAACTGGCTCAGAATTTCCGGGTTATTACACCCTTTCGGGAAACGGTCGCTGATCCCAACCGTTGGTGATATACATTCGATACACTCAAGAGAAATGAGTGGTCAGTCATGTGTGGACCGGGTTGAAAGACGTTCTTGTTGAACCCACTGTATTCGACTCTAGAGATACACTATCGGTAGGTGATTCCATACCTTGTCATAGTCGGAATCCAATCTCCAATAAGCACCTGCGGTTTTGATTGTATACTATATATGTGGAGCGTGAGATGCAAGCGTTCTGCTAGATTGTTATTTACTTGTATTTAGACACTATTATAATATCAGAAGATATATGTGATTTCAAAAATGTTTTGGGTTATCGTAAGGTAAAAACTGGCCATATTTATGTGTGGATTTGGTCTTACGATTATCCTTTTCTTTCGAAAAGATTTTTTTGAACTTAAAAATCAAGATGATTCCCTTAAAATTTAGTGTGTTTTTCTCACTCTGGTCCACCAGACTGACCCAGTGTTTGAAATGCTCGGGTTAGACCGGGTTGTACAGGTCCGGGTTATCGGATGCTGAAAAGTCCAGAGATGAGCTCGAGTTGTTCAGACGTACAATATGTAGTATTTATTCCGATGTGTAAATGTATATAAGGACAGGTTATTATAACTGTCTAGATGTGTTGTTGTACTCTGATGATTGTAAGTTTTTATTTAAAAGCTCTCAATAAAGATTTATTTCTATATGATATTTTATTTCGCTACGATGTGAGATTTTGTGTTGTGTTGATTCATCTTCTTCTATTCTAATATTTCTTTTTTATCTTCTTCTCACTCTCTATTTTCTTTCATTAACTATTTTATGTTTTTGATACTTGGGTTTTGGCAAGTAATACAGGTTTGTGTATTATTGTCGAGATTCGGGCCTCGAATCCGCTGGGTCATACATGGTCACGGACGAAGCGGGTGCCATGACCAAGCGCGAAGCGCAGGCCATTACACTCGATCTAACAATTGAAACGTTGCTAAAACAAAAAATAAATGAATGATATTTTGTGATCATTACATTTGAATTTATTTACATTGCTTATTATTTTTTCTTGAAGTGACAGTTTATTGATCATGCACAACGTTAGTACAAGTTATTTTTCCTTGCATATGTAAAATACATAACATATGAGGAATAAAAATCCTCACGCGAAGCGCGTGTCGTGATGCTCGTATACTAAAAATTGTAATACACTACTATACACCATATATTACTTTACTTTCTTTTACTAAATTATCCATGTTCTCATTTTCTTTTCTCATTCAAATTTAAAACACAATTACCTAAAATTAGAAATCATTTAGATCAAATTGAGTAAAATTTAACAAAATGAAATTCATTTATTATACTAAATTTATAGCTTTTATAAGCTTTTTGGATAAAATTTAATTTCAACAAAAAATTCTAATTTTACAAAATAAATCAACACTAAATTAGACCATTATTTCTGAATGTTTTCTTAATTGAAATTTTAGATTTCATGATTAAATCAATCATTAACATCTTCATTAACATATTTAGTTTGCCTAGAGTTTCAATGCTTTTAAGAATAATTTGACTATTTATTTGCAAAAGTTTTAAAAAAGCAACTATGAGAAAAGGGTAATTTAGTAATAGAATTTTATAGAAAAATAATGGTGTATGTCAAGTCATTTTCGGTGTATAAATAGAATTTGTCTTTGGAAAGAGGAGGAAAGAAAAGCTTGGGTTTTCAGTTGGTGTTGTTATCTCAAAAATAATGAAGAAGAAATGATGGAAGAAGACATTTTCAAAAACAAAATTATGTATACCCCACCCTTTTTTATTTTCGGTAGCATTTTGTCGAGTTCAAGTATGAAACTCAATCACATCTCTGTTGAATTCTATAAATAAATGTGGCAAAGCCTAACCCAATTTCCCTAGTGACGCCCCTTAATAGTTTCCGGAGTGTTAATAACAATGTCCTTTCAGTTTAGGATAATGCGCTTTGGGGCAAGCCGTAGTTAAAATCTTTTATTCAATTAGTTAGGGCTAGCAATTAGAACCGAAAATAAAAAATCGAAGCGAACCGACCCGAAAAGACCCGGATCCGAACCACAACCAAAGTGAACCAACCCGAAAAGACCCGAATCCGAACCAAAACGGAGGGGTCTCGGGCTGGGTCTGGCTGATGATAAATTCAATAAAGACCTAATCAAACCTGACCCGAAAGACTCGATCCAAACACATTGAAATATATGCACTTTTAGTGTTATTATCCAACCAAACCCAAACTGACTCGACCCGCCCGAACCGAAGTTCGGGTCTGGTTAAGTCAAAAATTTATGAAATGTGTAGTCTAGACCCGACAAAACTCGACCAGCCTAGAACTGAGACAGTCGGCTCAGGTCTAATTGTCACCCCTACAATTAGCTAGTAAATTAACAGTTTTGAACCATGTAAAAGCATGACACATCCATACAGAGTCCGTTAAACCCGTGAATTTCGACACTTGATTCATATTAACTAGTACAACACTTCAGTTTAATTATGATAAAGTTGACAAAGTGAAAAATATTTAAAAGGTAATAGCATTGTAATTTAATCACAATTTCATAGTTTTATAATATTGGTCTAGCATTGACATCTCGTTAGCGGAATAAAATATTATTCTATTATTAACTAAATTGAATAGATTATTAAAAGCACATGTTTAGCAGAGTGGATCTCTGTTCTTCTGTTATGTGAACACGGGTGTTTACCAATATGCTAGTTAATTAATATTGGATAGTAATGGTGTAACACCATAAGAATTAGTGATAATAATTATATTGTTAATAAGGAAAAAGGAATCGAATAAGGAATAATGATTTTAAATAAGAAATGAACGAAATAGATTTTTTATGTATATGTTCGAATTTAGCTATACAAATTTTACCATTGGTTTCATGGCGATTTTCTGGACAATTTTCATTTATATCTAATTACAATCTGAGCCTGAAGGAAGAAAATATGAGTGCAAGAAGATATCAAAATTTTAAATATAGATCTTTCAACTTAAAATCAAAGATAAGCATAAAGAGGGTTTTTACTTAACATCTGTATATATGTGGGTATGTTGCTCGGGTCGACCACCCCCAAGGGACTGTCGACAAAGACGAATGTACCTAACATATTTCTTGTCTAGGTGACCAATTTTATGGTTATATCCTAAGTATATTAACTGACCTATTTCAATGTTTAGATTCAAATTTAAAAACTTAAGTGTATGTTTGAATTTTAACTAGAAAATAACCTAAGGTCGGATTTAAATCTAAAAGATGATCTAATGGCAAGGATTAGAATTATGACATGGCATCACCGTATTAGATCAAGCTAGATCCAATGGCCCTATATCCTCAACCAAAACAATAAATATGAAGCCTGACCTAACCCTTATTTCATTTTAAACATTTCTCTCTCTTGAAGTTAAAAATAAAACAACTAGTTCTAGAAAGGGAATATAAAACAAAACTTTATTGAAGACACTATGGCAAAGAGGATGAGCGAAGACCCAAAAAAAAAGTTTAGGACCTCAAGTGAGTCAGAAATTACTACATTTTTAGAATTAGGAAGATTAATGAAATAGGAATAGATGTATTTCTAGTGTACATTTAATTTACATACATAAAGAAATTGACTTATTCTACAATTATTAGACTTAAAGAAAATTTTGGAACTACATGACTTATATGAAAATAATAAAATGACTTCACGAAAATACAAATTTAAATAAAAAATCCTGACTTATTATCAAGATATTGATTGATTATTACGCAAATTAGATATACATATAATTAATCTGAATTGTAAACAGAGCGGTAACTATTATAAAATGTTATAGAAGTAAAGAAAAAAGACAAGTTTTACACTTGAAGTTTGAATTATAACGCTAGCTATAAAAAGAAAAGAGAAAAATACCAGCATTATTACGATAAGATAATATATACAGGAACTTTCACGATAAATAGATGATTATCACAACAGTGATTAACAGTGATCTTACAAATAGTAACTATCATGATAAGCAAAGAATCTAAGAGAAAAAGACAATCATAATAATAGAGCTTAAAAATAACAAAGACTTAGTAAAGTTGAGGGTTCGTCCTAACAATGAATGCACACGCATGTTAGAGCATGAAATAAGATAAAAGTTTAAAGATTTGGTGGGGGATGAGAATGGAGCGCAAATAGGATTATTGTTTGATATGCTAATGAAGTACGGACATGCAAGTAAGAGCATAAAATAAGTGATCTAGCTGAAAAGAGGACTGGAGGAAGTACATCCTAAGTGTAACCGAGCATGTAGACATCCGAGCAGGAAATAAGACACTTTGGATTTTCGAGTGCTAATAGATAGATGTGCATCTGAATGGAGAGTACGACTTTAGAGTAGTAAATTAGAGACCACAATTGTTGGGTAGCTCATCCTAACGATGATTGTCTAGGTGGATTTTGGTTAGTAAGGGGCATCGACTATCACGTACTTGCGTAGTAGAGAGTAGTTAAGTCGATCACTGGGTAGACTAGGCATAAATTTTAAAGTAAGAATGTGTAGTGCAAACAATCACTTTAAGAAGCACGAACACTGAACCTTTATAACACCTAGAATAGTTTTGAGATTATTGTCATTTGATCTTTTTCTTTCTAGTGAATTACTTCTTATTCACCAGACTTTTATGTTTGACCCATTCCCTTTTTTACCTTTCCTTACATTAGATGCTCAAGGAAACGGTTGACTCTTGACAGGCTTGAAGCATAGCCAGGGAGCTTTATCCTATTTATGCTATTTTCATCTTTATTTTTAGTTCGATTCAATTGTACTTTAGATTTTGATGAGGATTTTTTTTGTACTATGATTTGTGAATCATAGACTTAGATATTGACATTAAGATATTATGATATATTGAATGAATGTTTTTTTGAAAGGATTTTAATTCTGTTAAATGTTACCACTATAAAATATTTTATATTTATGTCATGTTATCTTGGTCTCTGCATTCTTTAATTATACTTAGACCATCCTTACTTTTTGATATGACTTGGTAGGGTTATGTCAAAAGGTGTGGGTTACCATAAATGGGTTGGGTAGTGGTTGCTAATTGTTGATTTTATTAACATATATGCTTGCTTATGTAAATGTTCATGATATAATCAGACAATAAAATGAAAATAAATGGTGCCTTGTTTAAGTACCATAATGGTTTGTCTCGAAGCCTCTTTTGAATTTGAAAAGTTATGGAACTAAATTAGCTTAAAATTAAATATCAATTTGAGGTTAAGTATATTTTATTAATGATGTTAATAAATTAATTAATTTATTTTTTAATGATGTTCTAATTTTATTTATTTCATTATTTGTCATCTCTAGAGGTTATTAAATAGTTTAATAAAAGAATTCACAAACAATAAATTGTTATATAAATAGGAATTTCACTTAATAAATGATATTATATAAAGGATATTATAAATGATATTTAGAAGAAAAATTTATACATTTTATTTTATAAATAAAGCAGACATTTGTAAACAAACGAATTGATTTATAATTGAAATTTTAATAGTAACGAAGATTAGTGATAACTATATGAGGTTTTAAAAAAGTGGATTTTTTTTATAAAACACTTTTTATAAAGGAGTTTAAGAAGGTGATGTAACAACCCAGAAAATCAGAACCAATTTAAAATTTTTATTTTGGCAATTTTAATGAATTTTTAGTATTTAGAATGATTTATTTTAAATAATAACGACTAGAAATTTATTTTGAATAGAACTAGAACGTATAAATTTATTTAAATCGAAATTAGAATATAAATATTTATTTTAATTATAAAAGGAATTGGAAATGGCACGGTAGTTTGAAAATTCGATTTCAAATTTCAAATGAATGTACAGGATTCAAAGTAAACTGGATTTTAATGAAACCAGAAATATTAGAATCTGTTTGAAAATATCTTTCCAACGAATCCGAAAAATACAGATTTCATAGTGGGAATAAAAATTTATGTCCAGTTGAAAATTCAGAAGCCCTAAAAATGGAGATTTTGCAAACGACCCCCATTTTCGACGAGACCACTTTTGTTGGATCCGGAATGTCAAATTATTGCTGGATTCCAATTTTCATAATTTTGGAATCAATATGTGAGCGTGGCAGATTTAAACATGTTTGGTAATTTCAGTTTGAATTTAATCGACCGGAAAATGACCATTTTTCAAACGGTCTCCAAATTCGACGAAATTAGTTTTGTTACGACCATATCTTCAAAACATAGCTAGATTTATTTTTCGGGAATTTTTGGAGTCAGTATATGGCCCCAGTAAATTAAAATGTGCGTTTGAATTTAAAATATATTGATATATTTTAAATTTAATGGAAACTGGTCGAAACAGTCGAATCGGCATACGGGACATATCCCATTGTGTTCGGAATAGGGGTAATTAGTTAGGGACGACAGTCATTAGGTTTGATTTGGAGTTTAAATGGAAAATCAACTTTTAGAAAAATTAAAATAATTAAATATTAATTATTTAAACTAAGTCAACCCTACCCCACCCTTACAGTCTCTTTCCCCGTAGGTTTTCAAAAAAGAAAAAGAAAACCCCAAATCGATCGCGCTCTGCCCTAGACCGCCGCCACCGAACATCGTCGCCCCATAGGTCGCGCCGCTGCTAGCAACCCCCCCTTCCCGCCCCCCTCCCGCCCCCTCCCATTCCTCCGCGACTCCTTCTCTTTCCCCCCTCCTCGGTTTAAGCCAATAACCCCAACCACCCAAAATCTGAGACCGCCGCCGCAATGGGAACTACCTCCGACCACCGCGACCGCCTCTGCACCACCCCACAGCCCCGGCGCGCCTCTGACCGCCACCAACGACCAATATGAACTCCTTCGACCAAATACAGTGAGTATTTTTATTTATTTACACTTATTTTATATTTTCAGTTTTAATATATAAAATACCATGTTTAATAGTGTTATCTTTATATGAGAAGCATTGTGGTAAAAATAGAATTTTTATAATAAAAGTGAATTGGTAAAAAAAACGAGATTTTTATTATAGAAAAGACGAGATTTTTAAATTAGAAAGATAATATTTTTTATAATGAAAGATTATATTTTTTATATATTGAAAGATTATATTTCTATATAATGAAAGATTATATTTTTTAATTAAAGGAAGATTTGCTTTTTTATACGAAAAATATTTGATTTTTAATGCGGTAAAAATTTGATTTTTATTGTACGAACGGATTCAAAAAGATTTGATTTTTATTATTTATAACATATGATAAAAAATTTATTTTTATTATCTAGAAGGCGAAATAAAAGTATGATTTTTATTATTAATAACATAGGATAAAAATATAATTTTTATCGTAGGTATGAAATATTTTTATATATATGAAGTAGCGATAAAAATTCGATTTTTATATATATGAAGTAGCGATAAAATTTTGATTTTTATATACATGAGGTAGAAATAAAAAATACGATTTTTATTATGTGAATAGCGATGTAAAAATACGATTTTTATTATGTGAATGGCGATGTAAAAATTGGATTTTTATATATAAGTAGCAATGTCAAAAATGATCTTTATTATACATGTAGAAATATAAGGAATGATTTTTATGGTATAAAGTTATGATTTTCAGAAATATAAAAATATGATTTTTATATAGAAAACTGAGTTATAAAAACATGATTTTTAAATATGTAGCGGCGTTAATGTGATTTTTAATATAAATTTCGTGAAATAGATTGCGTTGGAATCAAAACAGCGAATCTGAGCGATAAAGATTGACGGAGTGGAAACCCAAAATGAGAACTTCTCACTTTAATTTTAATTTATAGTTAAAATATATACTAGGATGCAGACGGTGCTTAGTATCACCCGACACCCGTCGTCCCCAGACCATGGACGAATTGTTTGATTTTATTATGTTTTGAATATTGATTTTGATGTGGAATGGAATAAATAAAATATTCATGTATTGAATAAAATATTTTATCGTTAAAAATATATTTTTTAACGTGCATATGAATAGAATAAATATTCATTTACAAACCAAACGGTTTGTTTATGTACACTTATTTATCAGATATTGATTGGGATGATATATTTTACACATCGTCCAACTGCACAAATTATAATCAGTGTTTGTTGTTTGAAAACCCCACACGGGTGATATTGGACATACACTAATCCCAATATTTAGTTGTATGTCAATCGATGGGTTGACAAGCTGTTCTAAGTGAGACGACCCCAAACCCCGTACTGACGGTGGCAAGGGTAATCCTTGGAATATAACACAGAAACAGATAACAGCAGAACAGAAATAAAAAAATACACCAGATCATGCACAATAGAATATACTAGATAAACGTAATCATCAGAGTTACACAGTATACAGGACCATACTTCGTACAAATACAGTTCAGATATACATAAATGTCTACAGCGGAAAACAAACATAATGTACAATAGGAGCTGAACAGCATAAAAAGAGATAAATAATAGAATCCATCTTCAGCTCCAGCTATCCGGATAAAGCCTGCTAAACCTGAATACAAGGCTGCCCATGTAGAAAAAGGGGCATCCGAATTTGAAAGTGAAACAAACTACGAGTCAGTCATGGGACTGGTATGAGAAATCTACTCAACACATTTAAAATATGGCTAATCACAGGACCACGCCACTTTCGTGGAACGGGTTTACTCCATTGGATTGCCAGTGCTTTAAAAAAAATCATTCTTTTAAACATCGCAATGCTTTTTTTAAAATGAAGCCATTATAAGACTCAATTCCCATCACACAATGCAACGCAAACCGGAGGATAGAGTTTTACCTTATAATGGCCAAAATATGATTGATACGAATAAAACAAAAGCATTTGATATTATTACTAGTGTTTATATGTTTCAAAAAAAACAATTTCAATCATAACTATCAATCATAGACGGCATGGGTACCATATGTCATGTCGCCATATATATATACAATCAAAACCGCACAGTCACGTATTTGGAAATTGGATTTCCGTCATGAACCAAGGCAAAAGATAGTCCTTACCGAATTTGAGACTGTCTAGCCCGAGTCTCAGGGCAAGTACTCAGTCAAACCCTTGGATCGTCAGAGCCGGTCCACCGATGTGGATTAAAATGCTTGAACAATGCGTTTCCCCGCCATATGGGGCGTAAATGAGCCAACGAATGACTCCATCGGACCCGGATCGTCCGATCTAACCGAGGTGCCTCGCAACAGTAACAACCACATAAGTCAAACTCATCAGGGCGTGTAAAACCACTAACGCCACTTCTAACTAGAAAGAAACGCATGTCCTCCCTGAGGTCCTTTCTCCCGTTTCTGGTTCATACCGGGTGTGAGGTTCGCGAATTCACGTTGTATACAAAGCTACGCCACACAGGCAGTGCTTTGATCATCACCACAGGACTTTGCTTTTCAACAGAAGCCCTGATCACTGCATCTTAGCATGCCACACATGTGATTCACACGGCGCAACTGATGGCTATCAATCACACAGAATAAATTCCAATGTCAGACACACTGTCCATTTGCAAGTCCGTTCTGGGTCTGAACGAAACCGGAGGCACTATATACCTCGCAAACCCATCGACCTTCACGTATGTCTGGACGATCACCACTCATTATCCATATTTCGGGATGCCTCCCAATCAGGACCTCGGTTACCATCCAAACGAGGTGAAGATCTCCGGTCTTCGACCACCGTCTTCATCTTCGATTTCTTATCGTCGATTCAGTTATTCAGAATGGGATAAACCCGGTCATTCTGAGCAACTCTCATATATGATAAACAAGTGCAACACAAATACACATACGCATCATTTCAATTCATTAGTCACTAACCGTCAATCAGTAAGAGAACGATTTCCCAAATATTAACCCCGAAGGCCGAAACCAACATCAGATCAATACCCAAGAAACCATTCGACTTAGCCAACCTTCAGTCAGTTTCTAAATTTCACATCCATATCGTTTATAATATTTTATAACGATTTATCGATATTTTTATTTATTTTAAAATAGCCAATTTATTCAAAACGATGCTTCGGGCCATAACGCGGCCGTGGCGCTGTTTTTCTTCAGATTTGATTTACACATATCAGAAAATCTAACCGTTGGATCTTCATAAAATTTACATCATTAGAAAGATCTTATCAAAACAAATCCAACGGTTCCAGTTTCGGGAAAATCCGACGGTCGGATCTCCCGGTATAATCGTTTGAAGTTTCGATTTCAAAATACGAACTGCAGCGTCGTTATTCGATTAAATATAATTATATATATATATATAATCGATTCTGGCGCTGTTTTTCTTCAGATTTGAATTAAACGTTCCAGATAATCCAACCGTTGGATTTTTACAAAGTTGGTGCCGTTGGAAAGATATTTCCAAAGCGAACCCAACGATTGCGGTTTCGGGAAAATCCGATGGTCGGATCTCCCACACTAATCATTTGAAATCACGATTTCAAAACACGAACTGCAGCTTCGTTATTCGATATATTTCAATTCTATTTATATATATATCGATTCTTCGATTTCAAAGCTATATTATTTTCATACATTTGATAAAAATGATATTTTTATCTAACTGTCTTCTATTTCAACACTTCACTATTTTTAACAATTCATGTATATAATAAAAATGTGATTTTTATTGTAAAACAATTCATTTCAAAACACGATTATTTTATATAGTTCATATAGGTAATAAAAATAGGATTTTTATTATAAAACAATTTATTTCAAAACAATATTATTTTATATAGTTCACATTGATGATAAAAATAGGATTTTTATTATAAAACAATTTCTTTCAAAATACGAATACCATTCAACACATGAATTTCAATTCAACGAATGAATTTCGATTCAACACATGAAGGTTTTCTATAGTTTATATATATAGAGTAAAAAGGTGATTGTTTTATTTAAAACATGAATACCATTCAACACATGTATATGATTCAACGAATGAATTTCTATTCAACACATGAAGGTTATCTATAGTTTGTATATATATAGTAAAAATGTGATTTTTATATTTAAAACATGAATACCATTCAACACATGAATTTCTATCCAACGAATGAATATCGATTCAACACATGAAGGTTTTCTATAGTTTGTATATATAGAGTAAAAATGTGATTTTTGTATTTAAAACACGAATACCATTCAACACATGAATTTCTATCCAACGAATGAATATCGATTCAACACATGAAGGTTTTCTATAGTTTTTATATATATAGATAAAAAGGTGATTGTTATATTTAAAAACACGAATAACATTCAACACATGAATATGATTCAACGAATGAATTTCTATTCAACACATGAAGGTTTTCTATAGTTTGTATATATAGAGTAAAAATGCGATTTTTATTGTTAAAACAATTTATTTAAAACACGAATACCTTTCAACACATGAATATGATTTAACGAATGAATTTCTATTCAACACATGAAGGTTTTCTATTCAATAGACGAATATAGTTTCAACACAGGAAAATAATTCTAACACATGAGTATTATTCAAAATTTCGATAGCATAGCGGCAGGGTAGTTAAAACCGAGACCGTCCCTAGTACGGCTCCTCGCTCTACCTTAAAGTCTCGCAGCTTTTGACAATGGGGAATCATGCATCTAGTTCGCACGCAGGCGGCATGTATATTTATTTCATTTCCACAAACTAATCCTATGTGGTTTCAACCAAATATTTCTCAACCACAAACGGGTATTTTTCAACCACAATCAATCAATCTCAACCACAAACAATTTCAATCAACCATTCGCTATCAATCAATTTTCACACCAATCACAACCAATAAATATCGTCCATGGTTTGTGGATGAGGGGCGTATATATATATATATATATATATATATATATATATATATATATATATATTTATATATAGCATTTTGTAAGGACCCAGAAAATCTGAACCAATTTAAAATTTTTAAATTGGCTGAAATAATGGATTTTAAATATTTAAAATAAATATTTTAAATAATAACGATGAAAATTGAGTTTGAATCGACGTTTGAAAATGAATATAATTAATTCTAATTATAAACAAGGCTTGAAATGGCGCGGTAGTTTCAAAATTTGAATTCAAACTTTGACTGACTGTACCGGGTGCAAAACAAAACGTATTTGAGTGAAACCAAAAATATTTAAATCTGTTAGTGAATACCTTTCTAACGAATCTGAAAAATCGAAGTTTCATAGCGGAAAGCAAAAGTTATGGCCAAATGAATTTTCAGAAAGGTCGCTATGGAATTTATATAGCCCATGAAATTGGCCATTTTGCATACGACCTCGGAATTCGACGAAACCACTTTTGTTGGATCCGGGATGTGAAGTTATTGCTAGGTTTAAAATTTCATAATTTTTGAAGCTAGTATATGAGCGTGGCAAAGGAAAACGTGTTTTGGTCAATTATAGTTAAATTGGATCGACCAGAAATGGCCCTTTTTGCAAACGGTCTCAGAATTCGACGAAACTAGTTTTGTTGGGACCGTAACGTCAAAACATAGCTAGATTTATTTTTTGGGAATTTTTCGAATCAGTTTGTGGCCCTGGAAAATTGAAATGTACGTTCAAATCAAATATTGAATGTTATAATTTTAAATTGAATGAAAACTGACTGAAACATTCGAATGGGCCTTCGAAACATATCCCATTGTGTTCGAAATGGGGTAAAACGCTAGGGACGACAGTCGTTTGGTTTAGATTGGTGGTTGTGTCAGAAAACACCTTTTAAAACCCACCGACAATCATATTTTTTATAAAAAAGAAAAAGAAATTCTCTCCCCCCCCCCGATAAACGACGGAAGAGGCTCGAAACTTCCCGAGCATTTTGTCGCCGCCACGTCGATCTTCAGCCCTGCCTCCTGTTGGGTTTTTTGTTTGCCTCCCTCCACTCTTCAAATCTATACCACCTTTTCCCCTCCTCGCTTCGTGTACGTCGAGATCCAGGGCATTCCCACCGCCGCCGCACCCGATTCCGACCACCGGAGTCCACCGCGCCACCATCAATGGGTGCGCCTCTCTCCCCTGTACAGCGTGGCAGTGGCTGATTGACGCAACACTTCACGGATCGAGCGAAAAGTAAAAACCTAATTTCGAAGATTTAAGGCAGGTAACAGGTTTGAACTTCTGAACTAATTTCCACAGTTTAAAACCGTTGCAAACTTTGAAAAATCATATCTTTTTGCTGTGTTATCGAAATTCAGTGAAACAAGAGACAGTGGACTTGTGTGGACGTCTTCTACCTTCTAGAAGAGACCGCATATTTTTCTGAGCCTTCTGCTATTTTTGGTGGAATGGAACCCAATGTGAGATTTCTAATTTATAAACAATATGGAAAACGACGATGTATAAATTATATAGTCGATGTATGAGTTATATAAGTGTTGTACACCTCATGTATAAGCGTTGTATAAGTTGTACGTCCGATGTATAAGTTGTATATGCGTTGTAAAAATTATATATGTGTTGAAATAGAAGTGAAATGCTATATATATGTATATATATATATGTATATATATATATACGCCCCTCGTCCACAAACCATGGACGATATTTATTGGTTGTGATTGGTGTGAAAATTGATTGATAGCAAATGGTTGGTTGGAATTGTTTGTGGTTTATATTGATTGATTGTGGTTGAAAAATACCCGTTTGTGGTTGAGAAATATTTGGTTGAAACCACATAGGATTAGTTTGTGGAAATGAAATAAATATACATGCCGCCTGCGTGCGAACTAGATGCATGAATCCCCATTGTCAAATACCGCGAGGTTTTAAGGTAGAGCGAGGAGCCATACTAGGGACGGTCCCGGTTTTAACTACCCTGCCGTTATGCTACCGAAATTTTGAATGATATTCATGTGTTTGAATTATTTCCATTTGTTGAAACTATATTTATTCATTGAATTGAAAACCTTCATGTGTTGAATCGATATTCATTCGTTGAATAGAATTCATGTGTTGAATGGTATTCGTGTTTTTAAATATAAAAATCACCTTTATATATATATATACAAACTATAGAAAACCTTCATGTGTTGAATCGATATTCATTCGTTGAATAGAATTCATGTGTTGAATGGTATTCGTGTTTTTAAATATAAAAATCACCTTTATATATATATATATACAAACTATAGAAAACCTTCGTGTGTTGAATCGATATTCATTCGTTGGATTGAAATTCATGTGTTGAATGGTGCTCGTGTTTTAAATATAAAAATCAAATTTTCATCTATATATATAAACTATAGGAAACCTTCATGTGTTGAATCGATATTCATTCGTTGGATTGAAATTCATGTGTTGAATGGTATTCATATTTTGAAATAAATTGTTTTATAATAAAAATCACATTTTTATCATCTATATGAACTATATAAAATAATCTTGTTTTGAAAGAAATTGTTTTATAATAAAAATCCTATTTTTATTACCTATATGAACTACATAAAATAATAGTGTTTTGAAATGAATTGTTTTACAATAAAAATCACATTTTTATTATATACATGAATTGTTAAATATAGTGAAGTGTTGAAATAGAAGACAGTTAGATAAAAATATCATTTTTATCAAATGTATGAAAAGAATATAGCTTTGAAATCGAAGAATCGATATATATATATATATATATAAATAGAATTAAAATATATCGAATAACGAAGCTGCAGTTCGTATTTAGAAACCGTGATTTCAAACGATTATACCGGGAGATCCGACCATCGGATTTTCCTGAAATCGCAACCGTTGGGTTCGCTTTGGAAATACCTTTCCAACGGCACCAACTTTGTAAAAATCCAACAGTTGGATTGTCTGGAATGTTTAATTCAAATCTGAAGAAAAACAGCGCCAGAATCGATTATATATATATATATATATATAATTATATTTAATCGAATAACGACGCTGCAGTTCGTATTTTGAAATCGAAACTTCAAACGATTATACCGGGAGATCCGACCGTCGGATTTTCCCAAAACCGGAACTGTTCGATTCGTTTAGAAAAGATCTTTCTAATGATGTAAATTTTGTGAAGATCCAACGGTTAGATTTTCAGATATGTGTAAATCAAATCTGAAGAAAAACAGCGTCACGGTCGCATTATGGCCCGAAGCGTCGTTTTGAATAAATTGTCTATTTTAAAATAAATAAAAATAGTGATAAATCGTTATAAAATATTATAAATGATATGGATGTGAAATTTAGAAATTAACTGAAGGTTGCTTAAGTCGAATGGTTTCTTGGGTGTTGATCTGTTGTTGGTTTCGGCCTTCGGGGTTAATATTTGGGAAATCGTTCTCTTACTGATTGACGGTTAGTGACTAATGAATTGAAATGATGCGTATGTATGTTAGTGTTGCACTTGTTTATTATATACGCGAGTTGCTCAGAAAGACCGGGTTTATCCCATTCTGAATAACTGAATCGATGATAAGAAGTCGAAGATGAAGACGGGGGTTGAAGACCGATCTTCACCTCGTTTGGATGGTCACTGAGGTCCTGATTGGGAGGCATCCCGAAATATGGATAATGAGTGGTGATCGTCCAGATGTACGTGGGGGTCGATGAATATGCGAGGTATTTAGTGCCTCCGGTTTCGTTCAAACCCAGAACGGACTTGCAAATGGATAGTGTGTCTGACATTGGAATTTATTCTGTGTGATTGATAGCTATCGGATGCACGGTGTGAATTGCCTGTGTGGCATGCTAATATGCAGTGATCAAGGCTTCTGTTGAAAAGCAAAGTCTTGTGGTGATGATCAAAGCACCGCCTGTGTTGCGTAGCTTTGTGTATAACGTGAATTCGCGAGCCTCACACCCCGGTATGAACCAGAAATGGGAGAGGACCTCAGGGAGGACATGCGTTTCTTTCTAGCTAGAAGTGGCGTCAGTGGTTTTACACGCCCTGACGAGTTTGACTTATGTGGTTGTTACTGTTGCGAGGCGCCTCGGTTTGATCAGACGATCCGCGTCCGATGGAGTCATTCGTTGGCTCATTTACGCCCCAAAGGGCGGAGAAACGTAGTGTTCAGGCATTATAATCTACTCCGTGTAGACCGGCCATGTCGCTCCAAGGGTCGATGCGCTCTGACCCTGAGACATGGGCTAGATTGTCTCGAAGTCGGTATGGACTATCTTTTGCCTTGGTTCATGACGGAAATCCAATTTCAAAATACGACATCGTGCGGTTTTGATTGTATACCTATATATGGCGACATAGTGGTATGGGGCATTAATGCCGTCTATGATTGATATTTATGATTTGAAATTTCTTTTGAAACATGTAAACACTAGTAATAATATCAAATGCTTTTGTTTTATTCGTATCAAGCATATTTTGGCTATTATAAGGTAAAACTCTATCCTCCGGTTTGCGTTGCATTGTGTGATGGGAACTGAGTCTTATAATGGCTTCATTTTTGTAAAAAGCATTGCGATGTTTAAAAGAATGATTTGTTTTAAAGCACTGGCAATCCAATGGAGTAAAACTGTTCCACGAAAGTGGCGTGGTCCTGTGATTGGCCATATTATAAATGTGTTGAGTAGATTTCTCATACCAGTCCCATGACTGACTCGTAGTTTGTTTCACTTTCAAACTCGGGTGCCCCTTTTTCTACATGGGCAGCCTTGTATTCAGGTTTAGCAGGCTTTGTCCGGATAGCTGTAGCTGAAGATGAATTTTATCATTTATCTCTTTTTATGTTGTTCAGCTCCTATTGTACATTATGTTTATTTCCGCTGTAGACATTTATGTATAGTTGAACTGTATTTTTACTAAGTATGATCCTGTATACTGTGTAACTCTGATGTTCATGTTTATCCAGTGTATTATTTGTTCATTATCTGGTGTATTTATTTTATTCTGTTCTGCTGTTATCTGTTTATGTGTTATATTCCAAAGATTACCCTTGTCTCCGTCTATACGGGATTTGGGGTCGTCATAACGTGGTATCAGAGCTTTGGTTAAGCTTAGTGCTGGAATATAACATATTTACGAACTCATCAGAAATAGAACCAGTAGTGTTCTAGGACGGGTAACTCTATACAGATAGGATCAGCAATATCCAAGTATGAGTAAAGCAGAATGAAGTTACACCTCAATAGACACATTTACATTTGAAGTATGTGTTTCTATATTTTAAATTATCTTTTCTGTGACCTGACACTTGATCTGCCATTTGCAGAAGTACTAGAAAAATGAGTGTCAGAAACAGAAGAAATGCAGAACCCGATCTAGAGGCTCTATTAAAGAGATATCGAAATCTGAACGGAGCACAGTTCTCGGGCAATGAATCTATTATTCAAACTCAAGCTTGGGTGAGCTCTGCAGAAAGAATATTTGAGCGTATCCAGTTGAGAGACGATCAAAAAAATTACTAGCATCTTGGGCGCTTAAAGAAGAAGCTTTAATCTGGTGGGAAATAATCATCAAAGATAATCCAGAAGGTGATATTACCTGGGACAGATTCAAAGGGATTTTCCTAGAAAGATTTACTCCTCCTGAAGCGACGGAGCGATTATGTGATGAATTTTCTTATCTGATACAAGGTGATATGACCATCCCAGAATATCATAAGAAATTCAACGAGCTTTCCCACTTTGCTCCTCATCTGATTCAAGATCCAAAGAGGAAGAATCTGAGATTTATTCATGGCCTGCAAAGAAAATATCAGAACAGTGTAATGAGGAATGTGAAACTTCCTTTCTCAGAAATGATTTATATGGCTTATCAATATGACGATCTCTATAAGAAAGTTATGTTGCAGGACGAAGAGGAAGTCAGTTCTAGTAACAAAGTGGAGTCTGTGATTGATAGTCCTGAGGTCAGCAAGAAGCCCAAAGCAAAGAGGAAAAGGGTCAGATCTGAGAAAGAACCAGTAACGATAGCCATATGCAATAACTGCCATAAGCAAGGGCATTTGCAAGGAAAGTGCAGATCTTTAAAGGAACAAAGAAAAGAGGGATATAGAGCAAATCGAAAGCAAAGGAAAAAGAGATTTAGATCTGACGAGGAGTTTCAAGAGAATAGGGAGTGCAAACAATGCCATAAGACTGGTCATCTTGCAAAGGATTACCCGCTCTTAAACAAGCCTGAAATAGTTCAGGTAAATGAAGTGGCAGAAACCTCAACACCCTCAGCTAGTCAGGGAAGATCTGATGTTTTAGAAGGCACGCTTACTGTCAAGAACATTCCAGTCAAAGTACTGTTTGACACAGGCGCGTCACGAAGCTTTATTGCAAAGAATGCGGTCAAGAAGTTGGACTTGAAATTAAGGAAGCTCAAAGAAACAATGATTGTCCAAAATCCGGTTGGGGGTTCCATCAATCTCAGTTGGGTTTGTGCAGTACCTGTCTCTTTTTCCTGCAATAAATTCCCTACTATCTCTATCATCATGAATTTTACTGAATTCAATCTTATTCTGGGATTGGATTGGTTAACCAAATATGAGGCAGAGGTCAGATGCGCCGAGAGGGTTGTTAAGGCAAAGGCCCAATTAGGAAATTATATAACCATTCCCTGTGAAGGTCAGAATAACAATAGAAAAGACTTCTGGGCAGCTCTCGATGTCTCTGCAGCTCAAATAGAAAATATCCCTGAAGTCACAGAGAATATTCCCGGCCTAATAAAAGATATTCCTGTCATCAAGAACTATGCGAATGTGTTTGAAGAAGTTGTTCGCTTACCTCCGCAGAGAGAAATAGATTTCAAGATCGCTTTGATTCCTAATGCAAGGCCGGTAGTTCACGCTATTCGAAGAATGTCCTTGAAAGAGAAAGAGGAATAAGACAATCAAACACGACAGCTAGTATGGAAGGGTCTGATCAGGCCTAGTTTCTCTGATTGGGGTGCAGCAGTGGTATTTGTCCCAAAATATGATGGTACTCTGCGTCTATGTGTGGATTATCGTGATTTGAATAAGCAAACAGTAAAGAATAAATATCCATTGCCACGGATTGATGATTTATTGGATCGTCTGAATGGAGCACAAGTATTTTCAAGAATGGACCTAGCTACAGGCTTCCATCAGCTTCGAATTGCCGAAGAGTGTGTTCCAATGACAACATTCAGAGGTCCAGACTTATTCTACGAGTGGTTAGTAATGCCGTTCGGCTTATGTAACGCTCCAGCTTACTTCGTCGATCTGATGAATAGAGTGTTCAGAGGAGTTTTGAATAAATTTGTTCTGGTTTTTATTGACGATATTCTAATCTTCTCTAAATCAAAGGCTGAACATGAAAAACATTTGGAACAGGTTCTGGAAATCCTCAGAAGGAATGTATTAAAAGCCAAACTATCCAAATGTATATTCTGGCAAGATGAAGTGAAATTTCTAGGCCACGTCGTATCGAAAGAAGGAATTGCTGTGGATCCAAGTAAAATCACAGCTATTCAAAACTAGAAACAACCTAGTACTCCAACAGAAGTCCGCAGTTTTCTCGGATTGGCTAGTTATTACCGGAAGTTCGTTAAAAACTTTTCAAAGATATTTGGTCATTTAACGAAGCTTACAATGAAGCACTCTAAATTCAAATGGACTCCAGAAAGTGAAGAGGCTTTTGAAGAGCTAAAGTTAAGATTAACGACAGCTCCAGTGTTAACCATCATCGATGGCAATCAGGATTTGAAAGTCTAGACTGATGCTTCTAGAGAAGGCCTTGGCGCAGTGTTAATGCAAAGAGGTCAAGTGATTGCTTATGCTAGCCGTCAGCTGAAGCCGCATGAGAAAAACTATGTAACTCATGATCTTGAGTTATTGGCTATAGTATTCGCCTTGAAAATCTGGAGACACTATCTTCTGGGTGAGAGATTTGAAATGTTTACAGATCACCAGTCGTTAAAGTATCTATTCACCCAGAAAGACCTGAATCTGAGGAAACAACGTTGGCTAGAGTTCCTTGCAGCAAATGACTTTGAGATTATATACACGCCAGGGAAAGCCAATGTCGTAGCTGATGCGTTGAGTCGAAAGAATGTAATGATCGCCAGCTTTGTTATTATGACTTCCTTGATTGACAAAATATCAATTCTTCATAAGGATGATAACTTTATTAAGGATGTGATCAAAAGGATTCTGAAAGGCGAACCCTCATGTTTTCAAATAGATAACGACAGAATCCTGAGATTAAAAGGAAGGATTTGTGTTCCTGGCATCCCCGAGCTAAAAAGGGAAGTGTTAGACGAGTGTCACAAGTCCAAGCTGAGTATCCATCCTGGTGTGGCCAAAATGTACAACGATCTCAAGCGAACATTCTGGTGGAAGGCTATGAAAAGAGACGTTTCAATATATGTTAGCCGATGCCCTACTTGCCAGCTAATCAAGAGCGACCAACAGAAGCTGGCTGGATTGTTACAACCGCTAGACGTTCCTGATTGGAAGTGGGAACATATTTCCATGGACTTCATTGATAGTTTGCCCAGAACCAAAAAAGGAAATGACAGTATTTGGGTAATCGTAGATCGCTTCACGAAGACCGCCCATTTCATACCTGTCAGATCAAATAGAACTGCTCAGAGTCTGGCGCAGATATACTTCAAGGAAATAGTTAGACTACATGGAGTGCCACTCAGTATAGTCAGTGATAGAGATACAATATTTACTAGTAAATTCTGGGAGGCATTTCAAGTAGAGCTGGGAACGAAGCTGAACTTGAGCACCGCTTATCATCCTCAGACAGACGGTCAGACTGAGAGGGTGAATCGTATTTTAGAAGTTCTAGTGTGGGCTTGTGTTCTAGATTTTGGTGGATCGTGGGAAGACCACCTGCATTTGGCTGAATTCTCATATAATAACAGCTACCAGGCGAGCCTGACAATGTCACCATTCGAAGCATTATATGGTAGACCGTACCGATCTCCTGCTTGTTGGGTCGAACCCAGTAATAGACTCGTGTTGGGGCCAGATATGATCCGAGAAGCTGCCGACAAAATCGACTTTATTAAGAAACGATTACTGGCCGCTCAAAGCCGACAAAAGAGCTATGCCGATAGAATAAGAAGAGATATATCCTTTGCTGTTGGCGACTATGTATATTTGAAAGTATCGCCGATGAGAGGAGTTATCCAGTTCGGTAAGACTGGAAAGTTGGCGCCCAAATTCATTGGTCCGTTTCCTATTCTGGAACGGATCGGAACTCTCGCTTATAGGGTTAAATTGCCAGATTGGTTGCCTGGAGTTCATGATGTATTTCACATATCTCAACTTCGAAAGCACGTTCATGATCCAGACTTGATCGTGGAAGAAGCAGCTCAACAGGATATTGAAATTACTCCAGAATTAGATGTGAGAAGAGAGCCGCTAAAGATCATCGGTAAAGAAACCAAAGAGCTGAGAAACAAGAAAGTTCACTTAGTCAAAGTGCAATGGAGTGGAGATCCGCGAGATTGTACTTGGGAAACTGAGGAGAGCATTCAGAAAGCCTATCCTAGATGCCGAGTGGATATATCTGATTGTCTTCGGTGCAATGTACATTTACCATACTTTGCATTACCAATTAGTTCTCTATTCTGTTGTTATTTTCTTTCCATGGATGTGCACTTTTAATTCTATAGTCTGAATGATTTTAAAAGAATATAGGAATTGATTAGTATATTTTTGAAAAGTTAAAAACAATTTGATTGTTGTTTGTGTTGTATGATAGTAGATTTGATTAATTAAATTATTAAAACGATAGTTAATTTAATCAATAATGGAATAATGGTTGAATTTATTCATTTAGATCACACATTGAACTGATTAGAAAATAGATAGAAATATATACATGTGCATTATATATGTTTGAACAAGTAATTGGATAGCTGTTGAGTAAAGAATTTATTTGCGTGCCCGACAAATAGGTAAACCTTAAGGAGTTGGATGCGAAATATTATTATATCAACTCCTGTGAATGCCATTGGATGCGGAGTGCTGGTTATTCTGTGTGTAATAATAAACGTCGCCATAGGATAGTAACAATTAATTTTGAACTACATTACATGGCATACTTCTGAAGATATGCATACTTCATCATATACCACATAAGCATTTGGAGCTTGTGTGACGAGGTGGAAGATTTACCATACGAGCGAGAGGCTTGTATGGCGATGACTATATTTTACAGGTTGAACTGATGACTGATATGGACTATTTAAATTGTAACGATAAAATTGCCAGATTAATAAAAACCCCACACGGGTCTGGAGTTGACAATAATCACGTCTCTCTAGTTATTAGATACGACACATGGACTATTTATTTCCCACACGGGACGAGGTGACGAGGATTTATCCTCTGGAGCATTTAAAATACACACTCCCTCAGGCTTTGACAAGGTGACGAGAATTTATTCTCTGGAGTTATTATCAATACACGCTCCCCTGTAAACACCAGAATATATCACTATAAATATGTGTATGCTTATTAGGATTTATTGGGTACCTAATAAGGCCCAATAAATTTCCAAACCTCTCCCCGTACAAAGGAGGTTATGGCGAAAATTTTCAAAAATTCCTGGTGTTAGCCAAATTTTTGAAGAATTTGAAAATTCTCAGAAACTGAAAAGTTGGAGAATGGAAACCAGATTGAACGTAGAGTTGATTAATCAAACCACTTTCGACTTTGTTCCTTTTCGGGAATTTTTCGAATTAGTTTGTGGCCCTGGCAAATTGAAATGTACGTTCAAATCAAATATTGAATGTTATATATTTTAAATTGAATGAAAACTGACTGAAACATTCGAATGGGCCTTCGAAACATATCCCATTGTGTTCGGAATGGGGGTAAAACGCTAGGGACGACAGTCGTTGGGTTTAGATTGGTGGTCGTGTCAGAAAACCCCCTTTAAAACCCATCGGCCAATCATATTTTTTATAAAAAAAAAGAAATTCTCTCTCCTCCCCCCCCAATAAACGAAGGAAGAGGCTCGAAACTTCCCGAGCATTTTGCCGCTGCCACGTCGATCTTCAGCCCCGCCTCCAGTTGGGTTTTTTGTTCGCCTCCCTCCCCTCTTCAAATCTATACCACCTTCGCCCTTCCTCGCTTCGTGTACGTCGAGATTCAGGGCCAGGAAGTCGCGTCGTTCCCACCGCCGCCGCACCCGATTCCGACCACCGGAGTCCACCGCGCCACCATCGTTGGGTGCGCCTCTCTCCCCTGTACAGCGTGGCAGTGGCTGATTGATGCAACACTTCACGGATCGAGCGAAAAGTAAAAACCTAGTTTCGAAGATTTAAGGCAGGTAACGGGTTTGAACTTCTGAACTAATTTCCACAGTTTAAAACCGTTGCAAACTTTGAAAATCATATCTTTTTGTTGTGTTATCGAAATTCAGTGAAACAAGAGACAGTGGACTCGTGTGGACGTCTTCTACCTTCTAGAAGAGACCGCATATTTTTCTGAGCCTTCTGCTATTTTTGGTGGAGTGGAACCCAATGTGAGATTTCTAATTTATAAACGTTATGGAAAACGACGATGTATAAATTATATAGTCGATGTATGAGTTATATAAGCGTTGTACACCTCATGTATAAGCGTTGTATAAGTTGTACGTTTGATGTATAAGTTGTATATGCGTTGTAAAAATTATATATGTGTTGAAATAGAAGTGAAATGCTATATATATATATACGCCCCTTGTCCACAAACCATGGATGATATTTATTGGTTGTGATTGGTGTGAAAATTGATTGTTAGCGAATGGTTGGTTGGAATTGTTTGTGGTTGATATTGATTGATTGTGGTTGAAAAATACCCGTTTGTGGTTGAGAAATATTTGGTTAAAACCACATAGGATTAGTTTGTGGAAATGAAATAAATATACATGCCGCCTGCGTGCGAACTATATGCATGAATCCCCATTGTCAAAAACCGCGAGGTTTTAAGGTAGAGTGAGGAGCCGTACTAGGGACGGTCCCGGTTTTAACTACCCTGCCGTTATGCTGCCGAAATTTTGAATTATATTCATGTGTTTGAATTATTTCCATTTGTTGAAACTATATTTATTCATTGAATAGAAAACCTTCATGTGTTGAATCGATATTCATTCGTTGAATAGAATTCATGTGTTGAATGGTATTCGTGTATTTAAATATAAAAATCACCTTTATATATATATATATACAAACTGTAGAAAACCTTCATGTGTTGAATCGATATTCATTTGTTGAATAGAATTCATGTGTTGAATGGTATTCGTGTTTTTAAATATAAAAATCACCTTTATATATATATATATATATATATACAAACTATAGAAAACCTTCATGTGTTGAAATGATATTCATTCGTTGGATTGAAATTCATGTGTTGAATGGTGCTCGTGTTTTAAATATAAAAATCACATTTTCATATATATATATAAAAAAACTATAGGAAACCTTCATGTGTTGAATCGATATTCATTCGTTGGATTGAAATTCATGTGTTGAATGGTATTCATATTTTGAAATAAATTGTTTTATAATAAAAATCACATTTTTATCATCTATATGAACTATGTAAAATAATATTGTTTTGAAAGAAATTGTTTTATAATAAAAATCCTATTTTTATTACCTATATGAACTATATAAAATAATAGTGTTTTGAAATGATTCGTTTTACAATTAAAATCATATTTTTTATTATATACATGAATTGTTAAATATAGTGAAGTGTTGAAATAGAAGACAGTTAGATAAAAATATCATTTTTATCAAATGTATGAAAAGAATATAGCTTTGAAATCGAAGAATCGATATATATATATATATATATATATATATATATAGAATTAAAATATATCGAATAACGAAGCTGCAGTTCTTATTTTGAAACCATGATTTCAAACGATTATACCGGGAGATCCGACCATCGGATTTTCCTGAAATCGCAACCGTTGGGTTCGCTTTGGAAATACCTTTCCAACGGAACCAACTTTGTAAAAATCCAACGGTTGTATTGTCTGGAATGTTTAATTCAAATCTGAAGAAAAACAGCGCCAGAATCGATTATATTTATATATATAAATATAATTATATTTAATCGAATAACGACGCTGCAGTTCGTATTTTGAAATTGAAACTTCAAACGATTATACCGGGAGATCCGACCGTCGGATTTTCCCGAAATTGGAACCGTTCGATTCGTTTAGAAAAGATCTTTCTAATGATGTAAATTTTGTGAAGATCCAACGGTTAGATTTTCAGATATGTGTAAATCAAATCTGAAGAAAAACAGCGCCACGGTCGTGTTATGGCCTGAAGCGTCGTTTTGAATAAATTGGCTATTTTAAAATAAATAAAAATAGCGATAAATCGTTATAAAATATTATAAACAATATGGATGTGAAATTTAGAAATTAACTGAAGGTTGGCTAAGTCGAATGGTTTCCTGGGTGCTGATCTGATGTTGGTTTTGGCCTTCGGGGTTAATATTTGGGAAATCGTTCTCTTACTGATTGACGGTTAGTGACTAATGAATTGAAATTATGTGTATGTATGTTAGTGTTGCAGTTGTTTATTATATACGCGAGTTGCTCAGAAAGACCAGGTTTATCCTATTCTGAATAACTGAATCGACGATAAGAAGTCGAAGATGAAGACGGGGGTTGAAGACCAATCTTCACCTTGTTTGGATGGTCATTGAGGTCCTGATTGGGAGGCATCCCGAAATATGGATAATGAGTGGTGATCGTCCAGACGTACGTGGGGGTCAATGAATATGCAAGGTATTTAGTGCCTCCGGTTTCGTTCAGACCCAGAACGGACTTGCAAATGGATAGTGTGTCTGACATTGGAATTTATTCTGTGTGATTGATAGCTATCGGTTGCACGGTGTGAATTGCCTGTGTGGCATGCTAAGATGCAGTGATCAAGGCTTCTGTTGAAAAGCAAAGTCTTGTGGTGATGATCAAAGCACCGCCTGTGTGGCGTAGCTTTGTGTATAACGTGAATTCGCGAGCCTCACACCCCGGTATGAACCAGAAACGGGAGAGGACCTCAGGGAGGACATGCGTTTCTTTCTAGCTAGAAGTGGCGTCAGTGGTTTTACACGCCCTGATGAGTTTGACTTATGTGGTTGTTACTGTTGCGAGGCGCCTCGGTTTGATCGGACGATCCGGGTCCGATGGAGTCATTCGTTGGCTCATTTACTCCCCAAAGGGCGGAGAAACGTAGTGTTCAGGCATTATAATCCACTCCGTGTGGACCGGCCCTGTCGCTCCAAGGGTCGATGCGCTCTGACCCTGAGACATGGTCTAGATTGTCTCGAAGTCGGTAAGGACTATCTTTTGCCTTGGTTCATGACGGAAATCCAATTTCCAAATAAGACATCGTGCGGTTTTGATTGTATACCTATATATGGCGACATAGTGGTATGTGGCATTAATGTCGTCTATGATTGATACTTATGATTTGAAATTGCTTCTGAAACATGTAAACACTAGTAATAATATCAAATGCTTTTGTTTTATTCGTATCAAGCATATTTTGGCTATTATAAGGTAAAACTCTATCCTCCGGTTTGCGTTGCATTGTGTGATGGGAACTGAGTCTTATAATGGCTTCATTTTTGTAAAAAGCATTGCGATGTTTAAAAGAATGATTTATTTTAAAGCACTCGCAATCCAATGGAGTAAACCCGTTCCACGAAAGTGGCGTGGTCCTGTGATTGGCCATATTATAAATGTGTTGAGTAGATTTCTCATACCAGTCCCATGACTGACTCGTAGTTTGTTTCACTTTCAAACTCGGGTGCCCCTTTTTCTACACGGGCAGCCTTGTATTCAGGTTTAGCAGGCTTTGTCCGGATAGCTGGAGCTGAAGATGGATTCTATCATTTATCTCTTTTTATGTTGTTCAGCTCCTACTGTACATTATGTTTATTTCCGCTGTAGACATTTATGTATAGTTGAACTGTATTTGTACTAAGTATGATCCTGTATACTGTGTAACTCTAATGTTCATGTTTATCTGTGTATTATTTGTTCATTATCTGGTGTATTTATTTTATTCTGTTCTGCTGGTATCTGTTTATGTGTTATATTCCAAAGATTACCCTTGTCTCCGTCTGTACGGGATTTGGGGTCGTCACACATTTCACTTCTATTTCAACACATATATAATTTTTACAACGCATATATAACTTATACATCGAACGTACAACTTTTACAACGCTTATACAAGAGGTGTACAACGCTTATATAACCCATACATCGACTATATAATTTATACATCGTCGTTTTCTATATCGTTTATAATTTAGAAATCTCACTTTTCACATTTCGTGTATATATACAATTCACAGTCACAAAACAATCCAATAAATCGTCCATGGTCTGTGGACGTATGTGAACAGTTCAGATATGCAGTTATAATATAAATAACTGTACAAGAAATTTTATAGTGAGAGAATTCTCACTTTGGGATCCACACCATCAGTTTTATCTGAATTTCTGTTCTGTTTCGATTTGAAATTGCCTGAAATTCTGATGTGTTCTGTTTTGTACGCGGTCAGTTTTGTTGCGATGCTCTCGGCTCCACGATCCCGACGGATCCAGTTTCGCGCGGTTTGGGCCTCGTATGAGAAAGATATTCATTTTTAAACCTTGGCTAATTTGAAATAGTAATTAATTAAATTTACTAAATTTAACAACGCTTAATAAAAAACGCTACCTTTTCCTTTTTCTATTTTCTTCTGGAATGACCATCGTTCATCGTCGACTTGAAGATTCGATCAGCGCCGCCACCTGACGCTGCCAATTGGAGACCAGATCCTGGACCGCCAACACGAGCCGCACCTCTGGATGTAGTGTGGGCCCATTCAATGGCCGTTGGCGATGGAAAATCGCCTTCGACCGGCGTGTCTTTGGACGGCGAATTCTCCCTTTAACAAATACGATATACGATCAAACTAGTACTGATTGGAAGAGCAAACAAACTCTTCGATTTTTGCTTCATGAAGGTCATCTAATTCGCGATGGATCGGGTGATTTTTGGGGATTATTCCTGGAGCGTTTTCAGCCGTGAAAAGGAGGGATGGCGGCTAGGGTTTTGGGAAAGAGGGAGGGGGTTTTATAGAAATTTATTTTATTTTTTTATTATTATTTAATTCTATTTTACTTTATCCAAGAATTTATCGTCTTGAACTCCAAATCAAACCAAACGACTATCGCCCCTAGCAAATTACCCCCATTCCGAACACAATGGGATATGTTTCGTAAGCCCATTCGACTGTTTCAGTCAGTTTTCCTTCAATTTAAAATATATAACATTCAATATTCGATTTGAACGTACTTTTCAATTTGCCAAGGCCACAAACTAATTCGAAAAATTCCAGAAAAATAAATCTAGCTATGTCTTGATGATACGGTCCCAACAAAACTATTTTCGTCGAATTCTGAGACCGTTTGAAAAATGTCCCTTTTCTGGTCGATCCAATTTAATAGAAATCGACCAAACACATTTTCCTTTTCCACGCTCACATATTAACTTCAAAAATTATGAAATTTGAAACCTAGCAATAGTTTAACATCCCGGATCTAACAAAAGTGGTTTCGTCAAATTCCGAGGTCGTTTGCAAAATGGTCATTTTCACGGGCTATATAAACACCATAGCGACCTTTCAGAAAATTCATTTGGCCATAACTTTTGCTTCCAGCTATGAAACTTCGATTTTTCATATTCTTAGAAAGGTATTCACTAACATATTTAAATATTTTTGGTTTCACTCAAATACGTTTTGTTTTGCACCCGGTACAGTCAGTCAAAGTTTGAATTCAAATTTTGAAATTGCCGCGCCATTTCAGGCCTTGTTTATAATTAGAATTAATTATATTTGTTTTCAAACGTCGATTCAAACTCACTTTTCATTGCAATTATTCAAAAAAATTATTTTAAATATTCAAAATTCACTATTTTAGCCAATTTAAAATTTTAAATTGGTTCAGATTTTCCGGGTCGTTACACTAAGCGTTAATTATTTATATTTAATGCTTATGCAATTGTGTAATGCACTCGTGATGATGGTTGACTATGTTTGATTATTGTTGTGTACATGTGTGTATGAAATCCATATAAATAAAATTATATGGTAAATAACTGTGTCTGATTCCAATTCGGAAGAATATTTTGAATTAAAGAATATTTTAAAATGGCGAGTAATGAATATTTTAAAATAAATAATATTTTAAATTGGATCAAAATATGATTTTGATGTCCGATTTGGGATGGACACGAAAATATTTAAATATATAAAGTCATGTTGATTAAATTAACGCCATTTTGATGTGAACGATATTTATATCTATTTTATTCATTTTTATAATGAATATCAAAAAGGAAGTGATTTCAAAATCTATTGTTTTGAAAATATTAACATTTACATATTAATGATATGGATTATTCAATTTTGATTTAAAATTGAATATGAAGTTGAAATCGTTTTGAAAACGAATTTAAAACGATTTATAAAATACGTTTTAAAAGAAATCGATGAAATATATATAATATTATATATATATATATAATGGCCTGAATAGAATGCGTCGCGCTGCGATATTTCGCGAATTTCGACCATTGACTTCGAATTGATATTACTGGAGATCCGACCGTCGGATTCTCCTAAAACTGGAATTTTGGGTTCATATCAAAATGAGCTTTCCAACAAATATAAGAGATTTGAAATCTAACAGTTAGATTTGGAGATACATCCAAATCAAATTTGGAAAAGGTCGGTGTAAGTGCAGTTTGGTGGCCGTTATTGGAAACTGACTGTACGGGCCTTGATAAAATTATTAAAAATATTGATAATTTGTGTAAAATCATAATAAATAATTTGGAAAGAATTTGGATGAAAAGTTCCATATTTGGAATGACAAAAATATATTTTTATCAAAATGAACTAGTTATTAACTAGAAATAATAATCCAATTTTTTTAAATAAAATAAATTAGATTTGAAATGGTTTTAAAATAACTAGAATTTTCCAATAAATAAATTGGAATGGTTTGGAATGGAAATATTCTTCGGAATATTTCGGTATTGTATTTCGTGATTATACGGATATTGTTATGGGAATTTGGAAGATACAGATATCGTTATTCCCAATACGATATCTGTTGGTTTCAGAATTTGATATTGAATATAAGCCGATATATTTTCCATTCAGAGCCTTGTATTTAATATCAAATTGGATTTAGGGTTTGTCGTGAACGGTGTCTTCATTAACACTGTTATTAAACCCAGTTGAGAAAATAGTAAATCTTTTAAATAAGATTTAGAGAAGTTTTACCAATTAGTTATTATTTAATTGGAATTAGAATGGAATGTGAATTGGGTTTATTGTGAACTATGTTTTTAACGACATTCGTTCTTTAACACGGTTAATAGTGAAATGTGATTTGGAATTTATAAATCTTCTTATTAAGAATTTTCCGAAGTAAATTTTCCAATTTAATATACTAAATTGGAATTGAATGGAATTCGATTGGATAATAATCGAAATGAGCTTCTGTGGAGGAAGACTTTTAATATATATGGAATTCAAAAGGTTTTATCGTTATTCCATTTATATTATTAGTCGGATACGGAAATTGATATCGATTATATAATGATCTATTTTCTATGAAGATTCCATTTTTATGGAAGAGGATTTGGGTTTATTGTGAACTGTGTTTTAAATGACATTAGTTCTTTAACCCAGTAAAAGGTACCCTTTAAATGTCTAACATTGTATTTCGAACTGTATGGTTGATCTCTGCTAAATATATATCTGTTTGGTGGTGGAGAATTTATTCTCTTTCTTAACACCCTTCTCTGAGACATACGAGCTTAGAAGTTATATATTGGTAGAAATCAATAGTACGGTGTAGATTGTCGATGCGATATGTTTGTGTTTCCAAAGTTAAATAATCATTAATACTGATTTTTGGAAAGATTAAAACTAAGTGGAGTTTTAATGAATCTTTAATTAGATTGAAATGGGAATTAATAATTTAAATTATCAAATTTGGGAGATGATCGAGAACGGAGTATCACCAGTTTTGCTCCAAGCAATAGTTAAATTTTAATTAGATTTGAACGTGAAATGGTAAATAAATTTACCGATAACATCGTGGTGTTAGATATGGAGTATTACCAGTTTTGCTTCATGGGATGAATAGGTTGGGATTGGGAAATTAAATACATGATTACTTCGGTAAGGTGCATTAATCTCGACTAGTTTGGAAAACCTTAATATGGTTTGAATTGATATCCAAAGGAAGATTAAAGAATAAATTTAAAGAATTTATCTTTGATACAATTAATGGGAACCTTTCCCAAAGGATATGAATATTTAAATAAAAGAATATTCAGAATTGGAATGAGGCGTATGTTGTGTTTTTATAACACTTGTTTATTATATACGCGAGTTATTCGGAAAGGCCGGGTTTATACCCATTCTGAATAACTGATTCGAAGATAAGTCGACGATGAAGACGGTGGTTGAAGACCGGAGGCCTTCACATCGTTTGGATGATTACCGATTTCTTGATTGGGTTGTACCCGCAATGTAACACCCCACATCCGTTAGTGTCACTCACAAAGGGAATGCACTAAGTTCTGTGGAGCATTTAGGGTAAAAGATGCAGATAAATAACAAGACAGACAGAAATTAAACAGCGGAAAATAAAGCTTTATTGATAAAATAGTTTGTACAATGGTTTCTTAACAATATCAGAGTATCATCTGTCTTACAAAATAAAGAAGCATAAGAACAACATTTATATTCCACGATTTCAGCAAGAGCCAGCCATAGCATCTGAAAAGAGAATCCAAGAAAACTTCGACAAATCTTCAAGCTGGGAAAGAGTGGCAGTCCAACTTAGCCTGAGCTAAACTATTCCCTCCTTTACTACCTGGGGGGGAACGGAAGAAAAGAAGACGAAAGAAAAACAGAGTCAGACATAAAGCCTGAGTAAGTTCAGTAACTTCTAGCATGTGAACATGGAAAAACGACATGGATTAACAGAATACAAGATTACACCATGATGATAGGGTTGGCAAGATTAGACGAGATTAACACAAGATATGCTAAGATAAGATAAACTGGATATGCTCTAATACTTTTGCCACTTCGCTATTTCCTTATTATACTGGTTTCTATATCTCTGCACCGCCTATCTAGTGTCCCAACTAGTAACGATAACGTGATCCCAATCCCTGTATTTTCCATTGCCTTCAGGCATACATTCATTATTTATTACCTAGATCAAATCTAGGGTTTTCTATCAAGTGCTTTTTAGATTTAACTAGAGTTTACGCTATCTGCTGAACGCTTCTCGGATTCAGGATTTATGCCACCTAGTTCAACTAGGAATTATGCTACCTGTCGAACGATGCCCCCAAGTCTAGGACACACTTCTTAGAGTGGTATATGTTCCTATACTTCCCCACGCATGTATCGCGAATCGTTATCGCTTGTCTAGATGCACATGTCCTGTAATGTGCGACCCGAGTCCTGTGTCAGGGAAAATCAAGGAATACAGAACTCGGTCGGGAGCTTTCAGATATCTGCCGATGCAGATGCTAAGGTATGTTTTTATTTCAGTGGCTATGGTCCCACTTGACCCCTCCCTCAACTAATGAAAGGCATACCTTGAAAAATGAGAACTATACGCCGGCCCCCGGTGCCTGTAACACCCCACGTCCATTAATGTCACTCACAAAGGGAATGCATTAACTTCTATGGAGGTTTTAGGGGAATATATAACAGTAAAATTTCAACAAGACGGATATAAAATAGTACTTGGAAATATAAAAACTTTATTTCAATCGCAGCAGAAGTCAAAACATGTTTGATCACATCATAACACCACAATCAAAGTCAAGTACAATATCTATCTTGATAAAACAAGTACATAATCCCATTACATAAATATCCATTAAAAAGAAAGATAACAAGCTGGACTTTCCTTCAGCAGTCCAAGCTTTCCAAGAGATAAGCAATCCAATCGGACTCCACTGGAACTTGGCCCAACCTGAGGACCTGAAGGGAGAAAAGGATGAAAAAGAGGGGGGGTCAGACATAAAGTCTGGCGAGTATGATAATTCTACAATACTATTATCAAAATAACTGGACTAAGGCATAAGCTGGAAAACAAGGAAATGTCTATGAAAGAGCAGATTAAGGACATAGACAATCGCTAAAGGAAACGTTATAGGCGCTCCTAAATACTAAGGATAAACACTATACTGCACCACACCAGTCACCCTAAAGATTGATCCCACTTAGCTTCACTTAGAAACATTCTTAATGGCTTTACGTACTCCTAGCTGACTACATAGGTGCCGCCTGCCCCTATCTCCACTAGGTGTACCCCACTTTCTATTTTTCGATCGGCTCCCTACTCGTAGATACCCGTGCTGGCCCCACAGTGGGGTGTATCGTTCCCCTAAAGTGGCAACCCGATATAACGGAGATGCACGGCTTATACCTACACGATGCAACAACGTCTTACCTACCAGCCCGGGTCCACACACGCATATGAAACCCGTTGGACTTGCGTTGCCACCGCTCCCTGTTTTGGCCTCTTATAGTCAAACCCAGTATGCGTGTCCCGTCCTCGACTTGGGTCGAGCCCACAAAGATACGTTTTGGGATACTGGTTGAAATGGGCCCCCGTTATCTCCTACAAGCATTCCACCTAAGCTTGTCCCCTTAGTCAATCCCACTTAACCCACTATTCATGTTCGTTACATGTGTGTTTGGTTAAGTCTAATCGTATTTCAAATGCCTCTAAAGGCAACCACTAGATTCCTCATGCCACCCAAGGCACCTACTTAACCCTCATGTCCCACCTTACATGATTATCTGGTTAATTATTTCTTAATTTATTAAGGCCATAACCTCATAAAGACCTCTCACATTAGACTGGCATTTATGGCAGCTGGGTTTGCCGGGCGGGTCCGGGCAGTCTTACACCATAAAAGAGTCTAACCTCGTGTCTTTACAACTGTTATGCTTTAGTTTGGGCCTAGGACCTCTCACATTGGGCCGACATTTGTGACTACTGGATTTGCCGGGCGGGTCCGGGCAGGTTTACGTCACAAACGGGTCCAACCTCGTGTCCTAAGCATTGATTATTATTAATAATCCACTTTCCCCAATTTTAATAATTCCCTATTTGAATTATTAATTAATTCCAAATTTAGCAATGTCCATAATTGACTCAATTATGGACATCCATTTAAGGCATGCAAAATCATATCAATTGCACCCCAATTTATTAATTTCCTAATATTACCCCTACCCCACGTTTGAACGTTTATTCGCAAAATGTATGCTAGACCCGATTAGTCTAACTCATAGCATAAAAGAAAATATTCACAACAACAACATATATATGTGACTAAATGAATACTAACAAGGGGTGAAGCTTGCATATATCAAAATTACAACTTGCATAAGGTTATACATGTCATGGGTCTAAGGGTGTCAACTTATTCATAATTCACATAATATGATTTTGATCAAGTTCCATAAACTTGTATTGGACATGTGTGAATCAACATCATTAACAATATGGTTTTATATGGGTACACCTAACTCAATAGGCAAATTCCCAAAAATCAAAATTCATTTAATCATAGATTCATGTATATGGGTACACCTAACTTAATAGGCAAATTCCCATATTCAAGATCTATTTTAAAAAAACATAAACTTTAAACATGATCCAATTCGCATAAATAATAACATCATGATTTTACAACTTGCATGATTCAACACAACTTAACATGACATCATTATCATATAATATAAGTATTTCAACATATATGATAATATGAGATCTACAACATATGTAAGATTTACAACATAGCATATCATAATTTGCAACATAGCTTGATATGATTTACAACATAGCATAGCATGATTTACAACATGGCATAACATGGTTTATAACATAGCATAGCATGATTAATCACATATGACATAGCATAGGATTATTTACAACATAATCACTACAACATAACAATATATATATGATAACATAATAGCATAAGAGATCCACAACAAAATTTACAAATACATAACAATTCATATCACTTTCTTATGATCCAATTCATAACTTAATCGAATTATTTTATAATAACATTGTGAGAATCAGCATACTCACAATTTTAAAGAAGAGAAATAGAGAGAGAGAGCTTTTGATTTGATTTGAGTAGATTTAGTTTGTAGATTAGGCCTTCTTCTTCTTTAGTTTGTGACGGCTATGCTGAATTCCATGGCAACGGCATGTCGGTAGCTCTCCAATTTTTCAAGTGATTTAGGGTTAGAGTCTACCCACTTATTTATAGATGTTAGGATTCATTTAGGCCATTAGATTTAACCTAGAAATAACCGCAGCCATTCAGACCAGATGGGGTTTATCTTATTGACTCAGCAATGAGTCAGAAGTGACTCAGCAAACACTCAGCAAATTAATAAACTTCTATTCATGTTTACATTAACTGCCCATATATATATAAATATATATATATACACACGCACCTATTCATGAATTCAAATTAATCCATAATTAACTTATGACCATTTCTACACATTAATTTTCCAATTAATGTCTTAATTCCATTTTTCGCCTTTTAAGGCAATTCACATATCTCAAATTTGTTATATGCCTTTTTAAGGCTATTTCGTGCAAATTCTCAATATTAATTCTTTTAATTTGTGAATATTAGTATTAACTGATTTACGGGGTGTTACATTCTCCCCTCCTTAAAGGATTTCGACCCTGAAATCTTCAAATCAAGGAGAATGTTTAACCTAACATCCAATCAACCATCTACTCAATCATCAAACACTGGCATCCACTGTCCTTATAGACTTCTAATGCTTTTATGTTTAAATGCATAGTGTTTGTATATGTCCGTATCTAATGCAAAATTAGGCGGTCCACTGATTCAGTTGACCTCCTTGATGCAATTCATGATAGTGCCATGCATCCATTATGTATGCAAAAGATCCTAATTGCTTACATACTACTTCTATATGCGTGCACATCCATTCAACCGAATGCAGCATCTATATGATGGTACAACCATTATACATCCATTATACTAAATACATTCATTTATGCAATATGCAATATGTAGTGACTGAGCCGATCTAGTGCCTAAAGTGTGTGTATAGATGCATCCACGAGCAACCACTAGCAACCACTTGCATCCATTTTGCATCCATCATACATAACATGTCTCAAACACATGTTTCAACCATAGGATTATCCTAACTAAAGGTCAAAGATACTAATGAGAGGACATACTGATAAGATAAGATAAGCTAAGCGATAAAGGAGAATTTAAAAGACATACCCTCAAAAAGAAAAGGGTATAGCGAACGCATATTCCCTTCTGTCTCCCAAGTAGCGTTGCTCTCATCATCTCCCCATTGCACTTTAACTAGTCTGACCTCTCGATTTCTCAACTTTTTGATCTCCGACCCAAGAATGCATGTAGGAGCTCGTCTAATTGTTGCATCACGCTCTATTTCCACTTCTTTAAGCAAGCTCGGCTCTACCACCTCCGTGGTCTTGTGCAAACACTTCCTCAAATGTGATACATGGAATACGTCGTGTACTCCACTAAGTTTCTCAGGCAACTCCACCCTA
The DNA here is from genome assembly GCA_030737875.1 of Allium sativum. Taxonomy (NCBI): domain Eukaryota; kingdom Viridiplantae; phylum Streptophyta; class Magnoliopsida; order Asparagales; family Amaryllidaceae; genus Allium; species Allium sativum. The sequence continues at coordinate 213,634,134 of CM060916.1, read as the reverse complement.
TACGCCATCTTCCCAATCCTGTCTTTTATAGGAAACGGCCCTACAAACCTTGGCACTAATTTCCCAACGGACCCAAAGCGAACAACATTCCGTAACGGAGACACTTTGATAAAAACCATGTCCCAAATGTCAAACTCAAGATCTGTCCTCCTCTTATCAGCATACGATTTCTGCCTATCTTGTGCTGCTTTCATCCTCCTTCGAATCAAATCAATCTTCTCCGAGGTTTCCCTAACCATATCGGGCCCAAGTAGGATTTTATCGATAGATTCCCACCAACATGTAGGCGAACGGCAAGGCCTTCCATAAAGAGCTTCGAAAGGTGCCATGCCAATACTAGACTGAAAGCTATTATTATATGCGAATTCTACCAACGGAAGGTGCTCTTCCCATGTACCCCCAAAGTCTAGGATACAAAGCCTTAAAAGATCCTCTAGAATACGATTCACCCTCTCGGTCTAGCCGTCCGTCTGAGGATGATATGCGGTGCTCAAACATAGCTGAGTCCCTACCGCCTCTTGTAAACTCTTCCAAAATTCGCTAGTGAAGATGGGATCACGGTCGCTTACTATACTAGAAGGAATACCGTGCAAACGAACTATCTCTTTAATGTATACAGAAGCCAACCACGGAGCAGTCCTCTTACTTTTCACGGGAATAAAATGGGCGCTCTTAGTAAGTCTATCTACTATAACCCAAATCCCCGTATTACCCTTCCTTGATCTTGGTAATCCATCCACAAAATCCATTGAGATGCTTTCCCATTTCCATAGTGGAACTTCCAATGGGTGAAGCAACCCACCGGGTTTCTTTTGTTCCGCTTTTACTCGTTGGCACACCAAGCATCTAGCGACGTACTCGGCCACATCCTTTTTCATACCGGCCCAAAAGAAAACTCGCTTCATATCTTTGTACATCTTGTCTCTGCCGGGATGAATGGTCATCTTTGAGCGATGAGCATCATCAAGAATGGCTTTCCTTAAGTCTTCGTCTTGTGGTACACAAAGTCTATTATCCCTTCGTAACCAACCCTTATCGTCTAGGGTATACCTACGAAGATGGCTAGACGACTCCCCTCCTTTGAGCTTTTCTACTATCTCAACCAACTGGGGGTCATCTTGCTGTGCCTCACCAACTCGTCCTAGAAGTGTAGGTCTAACCTCCAAGGATGCTAACAAACCAGGTACTAGGTCAACGGAGGGTCTAAAGTCAAACATGGAGATGAATTCTAAGCTTCGTCGTTCAACAAACAACGGACTCAAGGACAACCTTTTCCTACTTAAGGCGTCTGCTACCACGTTACCCTTGCCCGGGGTATATGCTATTTCAAAATCGTAGGAGGCTAAGAATTCCATCCACCGTTGCTGCCTTAAATTCAAATCCTTCTGAGAGAATAAGTATTTTAATGATTTGTCATCAGTGAACAGTTCGAATTTCTCACCAAGAAGATAGTGACGCCAAGACTTAAGCGCGAAAACAATTGCGGCTAACTCAAGGTCATGCGTAGGGTAATTCTTTTCATGAACCCTCAACTGCCTTCCACCATAGGCTATTACTCTTCCCTCTTGCATGAGGACCGCGCCAAGTCCCGTCCCACAAGCATCGGTATAGACGGTAAACGGTTTATTCCCGTCTGGCAGCACTAAGACTGGGGCTGAAGTTAAGGCTCTCTTTAAACGTTGGAACGCATCATCACAATCTTCGTCCCACGTAAAAACCAGGTTCTTCTTCGCTAACCGTGTTAATGGAGCTGATATTTTTGCGAAGTCTTTGATAAACTTCCTATAATAGCCAGCCAACCCCAAGAAACTTCTTACTTCGGTTACATTTTTAGGGACCTTCCAATCTTGGATGGCCACCACCTTTGCGGGATCCACTGCTATCTCTTCCTTGGAAACCACGTGCCCTAAGAACCGTACTTCTTTCCTCCAGAAGTGACACTTAGAAAATTTTTACTTAAGGTTATGTGCTCGAAGGGTTTCCAACACTTCCCTAAGATGTAGGGCATGCTCTTCTTCATTCTTAGAAAAGACTAAGATGTCATCCACAAAGACTACCACGAATTTGTTAAGGTACTCCCTAAACACCCTACTCATCAAATCAACAAAATATGCGGGGGCGTTTGTCAAACCAAAGGGCATCACTAGCCATTCATAGAATCTGTCAGGAGTCCTAAAAGCAGTCTTATCTATACTATCCTCAGCCACTCTCAGTTGATGAAAGCCAGTGGCTAAGTCCAACTGCGAAAACACTGAGGCGCCAACTAACTGATCAAAGAGATCGTCAATCCTCGGCAGTGGGTGTCGGTTCTTTTTAGTAAGCTTGTTTAGTTCTCTATAGTCCACACAAAGTCTAAGGGACCCATCCGCCTTTGTAGCAAATACTACTGGAGCACCCCACTCTGATATACTACGTCTTATGAACCCCTTCTCAAGCAACTCCTTCACTTGCTTATTGAGTTCCCTCCTTTCACGAGGAGCCATGTGGCGCACTGGCAAAGATACGGGTTTAGCATTATCCACAAGATAAATTCGAAAGTCTATCTCCCGCTTTGGAGGTAAGCCCTTCACCTCCTCAAACACATCCGGATATTCCCGGACCACCTCTACCGATCGCAGATTCTCTACAGACGCGTCAAGCGATTCAAGATAACTTAGCATAACGGAATTTATGGGATTACAAAAGATGTCGAGAGCATTACCAAGGCGAGTCACAAGCCTAACTACTCTCCTTTCACAATCAAGAATGGCCCCATTTCTAGATAACCAATCCATTCCTAAAATTAGCCCATAGCCCGTGAAGCCCAATACATAAGCATCACATCTAAATTCAATGCTAAGTATAGAGATTTTCAAATCCAAACATATCATGGTCAAATGAGCCGAACCCCCAATTGGATTTGAAACAACCAAGGGATCCTCTACTAAACTGGTGTTCAAGTGCAGTAATTCAACTAATGATGCAGAGATAAACGAATGAGATGCGCCAGAATCGAATAAGGTACGGACAAGATGATCAAACAGAAAAACTAAGCTTTCAACAGAAATTGTTCTACCTCTTTCTTGCAGCGGTGGGGCCGCAATAGCCTGAACTTGCCCCCTTGCCTGCCCTGGTGCCATAAGAGCCTGCACCTGTCCTCCCGAGGTAGACCCTGCCCTCTGCCCCTTCTTTGGGCAGTCCTTCACCAAATGTCCCGCATCTCCACAATGAAAACAACCAGTCTTCTTTTTCTTTCTACAATCTTTGCTGAGATGGCCAGGCGTCCCACAATTGAAGCATCTCTTCTTCCCTTTGCCATTATTGTTTTTACCACCCTTCTTATTTTGCTGTTGGGGTTTCTTCTGATCCCCTTTCTTTTCAACTGCCTTATCCTCATGCATAAGTCCCATTTCTACTAGCCTTTCAAAGGTGGCTCCCATAGGGATGTGGGTCATAGCCAACCCTTGCAATGGTTCATTCAAGCCTCTAACGAACCTCAAAGCTTTCTTCTCTGGCGTGTTCACCAACTCCAAGCCAAACCTTGCTAACTGATTAAATTTATTGACATACTCCTTCACTGATAAGCTCCCTTGCTTTAATGTCAGGAATTTTTCCATATTTAAATTCTCCTCTGCCCTTGAAAGAAACTTTGCCTTAAACCTTCGTCTGAAATCCGCCCATGAATCAACTGGACGTTCCCCGTTAGTGACCTCCCACCAAAACGAGGCCTCTCCCTTCATTAACCAAGCAGCTAAACGGACTTTCCTCCCATCTTCCACTTCAAAGATATCCAACAATTCCTCAGTCTCCTTAAGCCAGTCTCTGGCCTCCACAAACGTCTCAGTCCCTTGAAAAGTTTTTCCTCCCATAGCCTTAAATTCCTTGCACGTCTTTGCAAAAGTGTCAACACGAGGAGGAGGAGGAGGAATGGGTGCAACTGGGGGTGGAGGAACATCTGCTGGGTCTGCAGTGGTGGCCCTAGCCACCAAATATCTCCTAAACCACCCTGGAATCGTCACACCTTCTGGGAGATTAAGATCTTCAGCCATGCTGAAACAAAAAAGGAAAGATTCAAAATGGAGAATTCGAAAGATAAAGATAAGGATATGGCTATTTGGGATTATGTTTTTCATAAAAACCTTCTCTAAATAACATGTTTTTGAAAGCACTTCTTCCAAAAATACTTTAGAAAAATATTTTTCTAAAAATTTTATCTGTTCTGGTAACCTTATGCTCTGATACCACGTGTAACACCCCACGTCCATTAATGTCACTCACAAAGGGAATGCATTAACTTCTATGGAGGTTTTAGGTGAATATAGAACAGTAAAATTTCAACAAGACAGATATAAAATAGTACTTGGAAATTTAAAAACTTTATTTCAATCGCAGCAGAAGTCAAAACATGTTTGATTACATCATAACACCATAATCAAAGTCAAGTACAATATCTATCTTGATAAAACAAGTACATAATCCCATTACATAAATAGCCATTAAAAAGAAAGATAACAAGCTGGACTTTCCTTCAGCAGTCCAAGCTTTCCCAGAGATAAGCAATCCAATCGGACTCCACTGGAACTTGGCCCAACCTGAGGACCTGAAGGGAGAAAAGGATGAAAAAGAGGGGGGAGTCAGACATAAAGTCTGGCGAGTATGATAATTCTACAATACTATTATCAAAATAACTGGACTAAGGCATAAGCTGGAAAACAAGGAAATGTCTATGAAAGAGCAGATTAAGGACATAGACAATCGCTAAAGGAAACGTTATAGGCGCTCCTAAATACTAAGGATAAACGCTATACTGCACCACACCAGTCACCCTAAAGATTGATCCCACTTAGCTTCACTTAGAAACATTCTTAATGGCTTTACGTACTCCTAGCTGACTACATAGGTGCCGCCTGCCCCTATCTCCATTAGGTGTACCCCACTTTCTATTTTTCGATCGGCTCCCTACTCGTAGATACCCGTGTTGGCCCCACAGTGGGGTGTATCATTCCCCTAAAGTGGCAACCCGATATAACGGAGATGCACGGCTTATACCTACATGATGCAACGACGTCTTACCTACCAGCCCGGGTCCACACACACATATGAAACCCGTTGGACTTGCGTTGCCACCACTCCCTGTTTTGGCCTCTTATAGTCAAACCCAGTATGCGTGTCTCGTCCTCGACTTGGGTCGAGCCCACAAAGATACGTTTTGGGATACTGGTTGAAATGGGCCCCCGTTATCTCCCACAAGCATTCCACCTAAGCTTGTCCCCTTAGTCAATCCCACTTAACCCACTATTCATGTTCGTTACATGTGTGTTTGGTTAAGTCTAATCGTATTTCAAATGCCTCTAAAGGCAACCACTAGATTCCTCATGCCACCCAAGGCACCTACTTAACCCCCATGTCCCACCTTACATGATTATCTGGTTAATTATTTCTTAATTTATTAATGCCATAACCTCATAAAGACCTCTCACATTAGACTGGCATTTACGGCAGCTGGGTTTGCCGGGCGGGTCCGGGCAGTCTTACACCATAAAAGAGTCTAACCTCGTGTCTTTACAACTGTTATGCTTTAGTTTGGGCCTAGGACCTCTCACATTGGGCCGACATTTGTGGCTACTGGATTTGCCGGGCGGGTCCGGGCAGGTTTACGTCACAAACGGGTCCAACCTCGTGTCCTAAGCATTGATTATTATTAATAATCCACTTTCCCCAATTTTAATAATTCCCTATTTGAATTATTAATTAATTCCAAATTTAGCAATGTCCATAATTGACTCAATTATGGACATCCATTTAAGGCATGCAAAATCATATCAATTGCACCCCAATTTATTAATTTCCTAATATTACCCCTACCCCACGTTTGAACGTTTATTCGCAAAATGTATGCTAGACCCGATTAGTCTAACTCATAGCATAAAAGAAAATATTCACAACAACAACATATATATGTGACTAAATGAATACTAACAAGGGGTGAAGCTTGCATATATCAAAATTACAACTTGCATAAGGTTATACATGTCATGGGTCTAAGGGTGTCAACTTATTCATAATTCACATAATATGATTTTGATCAAGTTCCATAAACTTGTATTGGACATGTGTGAATCAACATCATTAACAATATGGTTTTATATGGGTACACCTAACTCAATAGGCAAATTCCCAAAAATCAAAATTCATTTAATCATAGATTCATGTATATGGGTACACCTAACTTAATAGGCAAATTCCCATATTCAAGATCTATTTTAAAAAAAACATAAACTTTAAACATGATCCAATTCGCATAAATAATAACATCATGATTTTACAACTTGCATGATTCAACACAACTTAACATGACATCATTATCATATAACATAATTATTTCAACATATATGATAATATGAGATCTACAACATATGTAAGATTTACAACATAGCATATCATAATTTGCAACATAGCTTGATATGATTTACAACATAGCATAGCATGATTTACAACATGGCATAATATGGTTTATAACATAGCATATCATGATTAATCACATATGAAATAGCATAGGGTTATTTACAACATAATCACTACAACATAACAATATATATATGATAACATAATAGCATAAGAGATCCACAACAAAATTTACAAATACATAACAATTCATATCACTTTCTTGTGATCCAATTCATAACTTAATCGAATTATTTTATAATAACATTGTGAGAATCAGCATACTCACAATTTTAAAGAAGAGAAATAGAGAGCTTTTGATTTGATTTGAGTAGATTTAGTTTGTAGATTAGGCCGTCTTCTTCTTTAGTTTGTGACGGCTATGCTGAACTCCATGGCAACGGCATGTCGGTAGCTCTCCAATTTTTCAAGTGATTTAGGGTTAGAGTCTACCCACTTATTTGTAGATGTTAGGATTCATTTAGGCCATTAGATTTAACCTAGAAATAACCGCAGCCATTCAGACTAGATGGGGTTTATCTTATTGACTCAGCAATGAGTCGAAGTGACTCAGCAAACACTCGGCAAATTAATAAACTTATATTCATGTTTACATTAACTGCCCATATATATATAAATATATATATATATATATATACACACGCACCTATTCATGAATTCAAATTAATCCATAATTAACTTATGACCATTTCTACACATTAATTTTCCAATTAATGTCTTAATTCCATTTTTCGCCTTTTAAGGCAATTCACATATCTCAAATTTGTTATATGCCTTTTTAAGGCTATTTCGTGCAAATTCTCAATATTAATTCTTTTAATTTGTGAATATTAGTATTAACTGATTTACGGGGTGTTACAGTTCCCTACTATCCTATGGCCATCCTCACCCATAACTAGATAGCAAGTATATGGTCTTTTGGAGTTCTCCGCCTTTCCGCTTCACGTATCTCGATTGACTGAAGATGGATGGTAGACGACGAGTCGCTATCACAGGGCTACCGTTTGCTCGCCGAATCACGCCGGTCCATCCTAGTCTTTAGGTTGCCATGTATTGCAACCAAGGCATACCCCTGGTTCTTCTACGCAGACCTTAACCTCTGTGGGCCCAGGCGGATCATCTGCAGCCTCACAGAGGGATACCAAGAGTACCCTTACGTCCCTCGAAGCCTTGGGCTTCGTAACCCAATTCGTTGGAGCCTTCTTTTTAATCAGACGGACGTTTGCTCCTCCTCGTGTTATACTAAGAATTACTACTTAGTTTTGTCAACTAAGGTTTACCACTTAGTTTCCAGAATCGTTGTTTTCTTAACTAAGGTTTACTACTTAGTCCTCTTTCCCGTCAATTTGGATTGGTTAAGTGTCATTAGTCAATTCGAGCCAACTTAACCCTCTTCATTCGTCTTGTTATACTGGTTAAGTGTTATCAGTAATTCATGTTGACTTAACCCCACCACAAACCAAGTTATATTGGTTAAGTATTTCTTATTACTTAACCCTACCCATTCACCCTGTATTGGTTAAGTGTTCCTTTTTAACTTAACCTTGCCCGTCTGTCTTAACTAACATGTTATTAATGGTTAAGTATTATCCCTTCATGTTTAGACTTAACCCTATTCTTTTATCACAATCTGATGGTTAAGTGTTCAAGTTTACTTAACCCTACGGTCTAGCCCAGATAACATATCAAATTGGCTAAGTGTATTTACTTAACCCCAACCTCTAGTCTAGTTAACATGTTAATTTGGCTAAGTGTATTAACTTTACTTAACCCCACCTTCTAGTCATGTTAATTTGGCTAAGTGTATTAACTTTACTTAACCCCACCTTCTAGTCTAGTTACCATGTGAAGTTGGTTAAGTGTCCCTATGGACTTAACCCTCCCATTCTAGCTTAACTGTATGGCCCTAACCCCACCCACCAGTCTGGTTATCATGTTGAATTGGTTAAGTGTTTTAGTGAACTTAACCCTAACATTCTTGTTCTAGCTTTAATTAAATAGATTAAAGCCACGACCACTCACATTAGACAGATATTGTTGCGATTACTGGATGTGCCGGTTGGTTCCGGGCAGATTTACATCGCAACTCAGTCTAACCTCGGGTTAGGCCTATTCGTGTTTTCTAGTTCAAGGGTTTTGACTAATTATCAAACCAGGTTTTGAAAGTAACCATCCCGTCCGTCGGATCAGTTAGGGATAGCCAGGGAGAGTAGGAAACTTGTATTTTCCAAACCCAAGCCTAGACACTATCCTCACTGTCACCCTAGAACTTTCTGGTGTATTATTAAAAGGGATGTTGTTAAGAAACCTTTAATTTGTCTGAATTTACATTTCTTATTTAGGACAAATTCTATAAGTAAATCATTCCTAGTTTACTTATTTCCTAATTCCTCTTTTAATGTAAATTGTCAACATTTATTCTTATGGCCCATTTTCCCCTCTAAATCATATTTATGCCCTTTTGGTATGTAAACTATACCAAATTAAGTGTCACTAATCATGGTTTTGCTAAACACGACAATTACTCCCTATTATGGCCAATTTCAAATTTATGCCAATATACTTCTTATGCCAAATTAGCTAATCCAATTCTGATTTAACATTCTTATTACAGTTCATGTCAAACTAGACTTATTATTCTAGTTCATAACTCATGTAAATGCTAGATTTACAAGTCAATACTAGACTCAAATTACACATCCTATAATTCATGTTAAATTTATCAAATTTGTATTTCTATGAACATGCCATAATCCATGTTCCCAATTTATCCCAAATTCCAAGTTTGTAACTATGTTTTTAGTACATTTCACATTATGCCCAAATCGTATTCCCACCGTTCGTATAATTGCGATTCACTCTAAATTATGGATAAATCTAGATTCGTAGAAAATAGGGAATGAACCAAAGATGCTACGAAAATGGATGGACATAATAACTGGCATAAAAGGTTTGAATAACGACGTAGGTTCAAGAACATGGGTAGACCTAACTTAATAGGTAAATTCCCAAGGTCTAAAACCAAGGATAGACAGAATAGAGACGCAGGTTCAAGAAAATGGGTAGACCTAACTTAATAGGTAAATTCCCATGGTCTAAAACCAAAGTAAACCAAGGACAGGAAGAATAAATAATCGGGTTTAGACCCAATCTCATAATCACAGAACTTAAGCAACATTTTCCTAGTCATGCATCATAGGTGTTTAATCACAGATGTCCTTGTTATGTCATATGCAATAGTTTATGTTTTCTAATCAAAGGCATAGGTTTAGTCAAGGAAATAATTCTCATAGTCATAGTCACAGTCATAGGCAATGTTCATAGTCATAGGCAATGTCCATAGTCATAGGCAATGTTCATAGTCATAGGCAATGTCCATAGTCATAGGCAATGTTCATAGTCATAGGCATATGGTTTTAAGGTCCATAGTTTCATAGTCACGGTCTTATTTTTCCTCGAATCATAACAGTTCTTAATTAGGTTCAAGAGTATAGGCACTGATTCGAATAGAGAGAGAGAGAGAGATTTGGCATATTCTTTTATTCCTTTAATTTCATGTCACGAACAGAGAAAAGCGTTCAAATCTAGAAATAACTGACTTACAGAGATTAGATTATAACAGAAAGATGGCGTTGTTATGATTCGCAGAAAAACAGTCATTGTAGTCGTTCGAATCTTCACTTGAATTCTAGCTTGAATCTCCTCTTTGAAAGTCTTTGAGCAGCACCTCCTCGTCTTGATTTATTTTATATATATTTTTTTATTTATTATTTAATTAAGAGGAGGAGAGGAAGCCATGTTCGCTAAGAATCTTTGCAGCATAAGGGTAGAGAAGAATTGTGAATAAAGAAGGAGTCTAGGGCTGTTTATATAGTGTAGAAGTCAACGAATCTGGTCAGGATGGCGTCCGAATACAGAAGAACGAACCAGGTGCAGAAAACAGGAAAAACAGGGGGGTCAGTCGACCTGGGTGCCTTGGGCGGGAAAATTCCCGCCCTGCCCAATTTGGGTCTGTTTTTGAATTTCGAACTCGAACAGTTTTGAAATCTGAACTTCGCTGAATCTTCCGGAGGCCATATCTTCCTCATACGGACTCCGATTTACGCAAACTCGGACTCGTTTTCATGCAGAATTCCGAGACGAACGCAATGGCGCAGCCCGTTTCCCTTGATCTTGATTTTAACTTTTAATTCTGCCTTGATTTGTGAATCCTAGTGTTACAGAATTACAGGGTGTTACACCCAAGATGAGGTAATAAGTGGTGATCGTCTAGATGTACTTGGAGATCGACCGGATATGTGAGGACCTCTCTCCTGTATTGGACATATGGGACGAGGAATTAGGTGCCTCCGGCTTTGTTCAGAACCAAAACGAACTTGTAAATGGACTGTGTGTCTAACATTGGATTTTATTCAGTGTTGATTGATCTCTATTAAATATAAATCTGTTTGGCGGCGGAGAATTTATTCTCTTGCTTAACGCCCTTCTCTGAAACGTACGTGCTTAGAGCTTACATATCGATAGACATTAGTCGCATGGCGTGAATTTCCTGTGTGGCATGCCTGAGTGGCAAATGATCAATGCTTCTGTTGAAAAACAGAATCTTGTGGTTGATGATCAAAGCATAGCTTTAATATAGCGCCGCTTTGTGTATAGCATTAATTCACGGGCCTCACACCTTGGGATGAGTCAAAAACGAGATAAAGGACCCAAGGAGAACATGACGTTTCTTTCTAGCTATGGTTGGTGTCGGGGTTTTGCAAGCCCTGACATTTTTATATTTTTACCTATGTGGTTGTTGGAATGCGAGGCGCCTCGGTTATATCGGTCTCTACGGAGCCGATGGATAAGTCTGATAGAACCAGGAAACGTGATTTCAGGAATACTAATCCACTAACGTAAGTGTGGACCAGCCTTGGAGGATCCAGGGGTTGCCCAGAGTGTGCAGTCCCGAGACATTTGCTAGAGTGTCTCGTAGCGGAAAGGAGTACATCCCTTGCCTAAACTCATGATAGAAATCCAATTTCCAATACGTGACATTTCGGTTTTGATTGTAGAGCCTAGAATGGCGACATGATATATGGTACCCATGCAGTCTAGGATTGATACATTTATATTCAAAGTTGTTTTGACACTATACACTTATAATAGTATCAAATGATTTGTTTTAAACGTACCAAGCATGTTTGGTTATTATAAGGGAAAACCCTATCCTCCAGTTTTCATTGCATTGTGTGATGGGACCTGGGTCTTATAATAGCTTCATTTTTTCAAAAAGCATTACGTTGTTTATTCTATGCACTAGTATTCTTGGGAGGAAACTCGTTCCGTGTTATACGGCGTGGTCCCATGATTTACTCTCTTTTAAAGTAAACGTTTTAACTGTTTTAGTTCTCACACCAGTCACATGACTGACCTAGAGTTTATTGTTTTAACCTAAACTCTGGATGCCCCTATTTACCACACGGGCAGCTTGTAGTTTTGGTTTTGCAGATTTATATTCACAGGATCCTGGTTTACAGCTGGAATGATATTCGGAAAGCTTTATATCCGTATATTCTTTTCATTTGTGTTTTGTATTATTTTCCTCCGCATTGTAACTTGTAATCTCTGATATTATCAAATGTATATTATTTGTTCATACTCTGTATATTCTTGTACGCTGATGTAAATTTTTGTAATAAGCAATGAAATTTTTGTAATAAGCAATGAAAAGTCCGGGCTTTCCTTTACGAGGAAGTTTGGGTCATCTCAGTTGGTATCAGAGCTTTGGTTTACAGAGCTCGAAGAACAAGTCACCTTAGAACCAAACGAAAGAATTCATCAGAGATTGGATTAGTAATATCCAATAATAATGACTTGTTAGATATGGGATCAGTAGTATCCTAGAACGAGTGTGAAGGGTATTATTTTTAAAATAAATGAAAAAACAAATATATTTTTTTTGAAAATTTAATCTAGTTATACGTATTTGAGTATATTATTTTATATTGAATTTGGACAATCGAGTATATAAAGATTTTGCATATACGCCTTGCAAACGTATATTCGAAGTTTTAATATAGTGGGTAGATATAGTATCATACTCTAGTCGCCCAGAGATGATTCTGATGATGCTGCGGCATCATCATCATTTGTGTTCGAGTTTCGAAAGTGGGATGTCTTTATAATTCCAACTGACTGGTGTGAGAACCAAAACTAGATAGGGTTTATTGTTGTGACTTGGCATCAAAAACATGATTTTTGTATATACATATATCTAAAGTTATGTGTTTGAAACGATAATCACTAATTGATTGTTGATTGTGTTGTTTGATTATTGGTTTGATTAATTAAACTTTTGAACCATTAAGCCAAATTGTATCAAATATTGAGCCGAATTGAAAATTGTTAGGAAATGCATTCATGTATATATATATATATATATGTGTGTGTGTGTGTGTGTGTGTGAATAGGTCATAGCAGGGAAGCTAAGCAGAGGAATAAAATTGTATGCCCAACAAATAGGTACATGTTTACTAATTTATTGGGTTTGGACGATTTTATGAGCCGATTGGCTAGCCGCATGGCTTTTTCTTTTTGAGATGGGAGGGCCTGTGTGGTGGTTTGGGGATTTTCCCGATGCTCCCCGTACAAAGGAGGTTATGGCGAAATTTTTCGAAAATTTAGGGTGTTATCCAAACTTTTGAAAAATTAGAAATTCTTAGAAACTGAAAAGTTGAAGAATGAAAGTTGAGTTGGTTAGTTAAATAACTTTAAGCTCCATTCCTTTTCGAGAACGAAAAGATTTTAAGTGGGGGAGATTGTAACAACCTGGAAAATCAGAAACAATTTGAATTTTTTATTTTGGAAATTTTAATGAATTTTGAATATTTAAAAAGATTTATTTTAAACAACAACGACTAGAAATTTATTTTGAATAGAATTAGAACGTATAAATTTATATAAATCGAAATTAGAATATAAATGTTTATTTTAATTATAAAAGAAATTAGAAATGGCGCGGCAGTTTGAAAATTCGATTTCAAATTTCAAATGAATGTACAGAAATCAAAATAAATCGGATTTTAAGAAATATTAGAATCTATTTGAAAATATCTTTCCAACGAATCCGAAAAATCCAGATTTCATAGCGGAAATAAAAAGTTATGTCCAATTGAAAATTCAGAATAGTCACTATGGAAATATTGCCCTTAAAAATGGAGATTTTGCAAACAACCTCCGTTTTCGGCGAGATCACTTTTGTTAGATTCGAAATGTCGAATTATTGCTGGATTCCAATTTTCATAATTTTTGGAATCAATATGTGAGCGTGGCAGATTTAAACGTGTTTGGTAATTACAGTTTGAATTTAATTGACTGGAAAATGACCGTTTTTCAAACGGTCTCCAAATTTGACGAAATTAGTTTTGTTGCGACCGTATCATCAAAACATAGCTAGATTTATTTTTCGGGAATTTTTGGAGTCAGTACGTGGCCCTAGTAAATTAAAATGTGCGTTTGAATTTAAAATATATTGATATATTTTAAATTTAATGGAAACTAGTCGAAACAGTCGAACCGGCATACAAGACATATCCCATTATGTTCGAAATGCGGGTAATTAGTTAGAGACGACAGTCGTTGGGTTTGATTTGTAGTTTAAATGGAAAATCAACTTTTAGAAAAATTAAAATAATTAAATATTAGTTATTTAAACTAAGTCAACCCTACCCCACCCTTACATTCTCTTTCCCCGTAGGTTTTCAAAATAAAAAAATTAAACCCCAAATCAATTGCGCTCTGCCCTAGACCGACACCACCGAACATCGTCGCCCCCTCCCTAGGTGGCGCCGCCACTGGCAATCTCCCCCTCCCCTTCCCCCCTCCTACCCCCCCTCACGCTCCTCCGCGACTCCTTCTCTTTACCCCCTCCTCCGTTTAAGCCAATAACCCCAACCACCCAAAAATCGAGACCTCCGCCGCCATGGAACCCCCCCCGACCACCGCGATCGCCTCTGCACCACCCAACAGCCCCGGTGCGCCTCTGACCGCCACCAACGACCAATATGAACTCCTCCGACCAAATACAGTGAGTATTTTTATTTATTTACACTTATTTTATATTTTCAATTTTAACATATATAATACCATGTTAAAAAATGTTATCTTTATATGAGAAGCATTGTGGTAAAGATAGAATTTTTATAATAAAAGTGAATTGGTAAAAAGACGAGATTTTTATTATAGAAAAGACGAGATTTTTAAATTAGAAAGATTATATTTTTATATAATGAAAGATTATATGTTTATATAATGAAAGATTATATTTTTAATTAAAGAAAGATTTGATTTTTTATATGAAAAAGATTTGATTTTTAATATGGCAAAAATTTGATTTTTATTGTAAGTACGGATTCAAAAAGATATGGTTTTTATTATTTATAACATAGGATAAAAATTTGATTTTTATTATTTAGAAAGCGAAATAAAAGTATGATTTTTATTATTTATAACATAGGATAAAAATATAATTTTCATCGTAGGTATGAAATATTTTTATATATAATAAGTAGCGATAAAAATTTGATTTTTATATATATGAGGTAGAAATAAAAAATACGATTTTTATTATGTGAATAGCGATGTAAAACTACGATTTTTATTATGTGAATGGCGATGTAAAAATTGGATTTTTATATATAAGTAGCAATGTCAAAATATGATCTTTATTATACACGTAGAAATATAAGGAATGATTTTTATGGCATGAAAGTTATGATTTTTAGAAATATAAAAACATGATTTATATATAGAAAACAGAGTTATAAAAATGTGATTTTTATATATGTAGCGGCGTTATAGAAATGTGATTTTTAATATAAATTTCGTGAAACAGATTTTGTTGGAATCAAAACAGAGAATGTAAGTGATAAAGATTGACAGAATGGAAACCCAAGGTGAGAACTTCTCACTTTAATTTTAATTTATAGCTAAAATATATACTAGGATGCAGACGGTGCTTAGTAGCACCCGACACCCATCGTCCACAAACCATGGACGACTTGTCTGATTTTATTATGTTGTGAGTATTGATTTTGATGTGGAATGGAATAAATAAAATATTCATGTATTGAATAAAATATTTCATTATTAAAAATATAATTTTTAACGTGTATATGAATAGAATAAATATTCATTTACAAACCGGACGGTTTGCTTATGTACACTTATTTATCAGATATTGATTGAGATGATAAATTTTACACATCGGCCAACTGCACAAATAATAATCAGTGTTTGTTGTTTGAAAACCCCACACGGGTATTGGGATGATATTGGACATAAACTAATCCCAATATTTAGTTGTATGTCAATCGATGGGTTGACAAGCTGTTGTAAGCGTTAATTATTTCTATTTAATGCTTATACAGTTGTGTAATGCACTCTGGATGATGGTTGACTATGTTTGATTATTGTTGTGTACATGTGTGTATGAAATCCATATAAATAAAATTATGTGGTAATTGACTATATCTGATTCCAATTCGGAAAGAACGAATATTTTAAATTAAAGAATATTTTAAAATGGCGAGTAATGAATATTTTAAAATAAATAATATTCAGTAATGGATCAAAATATGATTTTGAAGTATGATTTGGGGTGGACACGAAAATATTTAAATACATAAAGCCATGTTGATTAAATTAACACCATTTTGAGGTGAATGATATTTATCGATTTTATTCATTTTTATAATGAATATCGAAAAGGAAGTGATTTCAAAATCTAATGTTTTGAAAATATTGTCATTTACATATTAATGATATGGAATATTCGATTTTGATTTAAAATTGAATATGAATTTGAAATCATTTTGAAAACGAATTTAAAATGATTTATAAAATACGTTTTAAAAGGAAATCGACGAAATATATATAATATATATATTTAATGGCCTTAATAGAACGCGCCGTGCCGCGGCAGTTTACGAATTTTGACCATTGACTTCGAATTGATATTACGGGAGATCCGACCATCGGATTCTCCTAAAACCAGAACCGTTGGGTTCGTATCGAAAAGAGCTTTCCAACGAATATAAAAGGTTTGAAATCTAATCTTTGGATTTGGAGATATGTCCAAATAAAATTTGGAAAAGGTCGTTGTAAGTGTAGTTTGGTGGCCGTTATTGGAAACCGATTGTACGGGCCTTGATAAAATTATTAAAAATATTGATAATTTGTGTAAAATCATAATAAATAACTTGGAAAGAATTTGGATGAAAAATTCCATATTTGGAAAGATAAAAATATATTTTCATCAAAATGAACTGGTTATTAACTAGAAATAATAATCCAGTATTTTTAAATAAAGTAAATTAGATTTGAAATGGTTTTAAAATAAGAAAAAATTTCCAATAAATAAATTGAAATGGTTTGGAATGGAAATAATCTTCGGAATATTTCGGTATTGGATTTCGTGATTATACGGATATTGTTATGGGAATTTGGAAGATATAGATATCGTTATTCCCAATACGATATCCGTTGGTTTCAGAATTTGATATTGAATATAAGCCGATATATTTTCTATTTAGAGCCTTGTATTTATATCAAATTGGATTTGGAGTTTGTCGCAAACAGTGTCTTCATTAACATTGTTCTTAAACCAGTTGAGAAAAGAGTAAATATTTTAAATAAGATTTAGAGAAGTTTTACCAATTATTTAATATTTAATTGGAATAAGAAAGGAATGTGAATTGGGTTTATTGTGAACTGTGTTTTTAACGACATTCTTTCTTTAACCCGATTAACAGTGAAATATGATTTGGAATTTATAAATCTTTTTATTAAGATTTAACGGGAATTTTCCAAAGTAAGGTTTTCCAATTTAATATATTAAATTGGAATTGGATGAAACTCGATTGGATAATAATCGAAATGAGCTTCTATGGGGGAAGACTGGTAATATATATGGAATTTAAATGGCTTTGTCGTTATTTCATTTATATTATCAGTCGGATACGGAAATTGATATTGATTATATAATGATCTATTTTCTATGAAGATTCCATTTTTATGGAAGAAGATTTGGGTTTATTGTGAACTGTGTTTTAAATGACATTAGTTCTTTAACCCAGTAAAAGGTAGCCTTTAAATGTCTAACATTGTATTTCAAACTGTATGTTGATCTCTGCTAAATATATATCTGTTTGGTGGCGGAAAATTTATTCTCTTGCTTAGCACCCTTCTCTTAGACATACGAGCTTAGAGGTTATATATAGGTAGAAATCAATAGTACGATGTAGATTGTCGATGCAACATGTTTGTGTTTCCAAAGTTAAATAATCATTAATATTGATATTTGGAAAGATTAAAACTAAGTGGAGTTTTAATGAATCTTTAATTAGAGTGAATTGGGAATTGATAATTTAAATTATCAAATTTGGGAAATGGTCGAGAACGGAGTATCACCAGTTTTGCTCCTAGCAATAGTTAAATCTTTAATTAGATTTGAACATGGAATGGTAATTAAATTTACCGATAACACCGTTGTGTTAGATATGGAGTATTACCAGTTTTGCTCCATGGGATGAATAGGTTGGGATTGGGAAATTAAATAGACGATTACTTCGGTAAGTTGCGTTAATCCCGACTAGTTTGGAAAACCTTAATATGGTTTGAATTGATATCCAAAGGAAGATTAAAGAATAAATTTAAAGAATTTATCTTGGATAAAATTAATGGGAACCTTTCCCAAAGGATATGAATATTTAAATAAATGAATATTTAGAATTGGAATGATGCGTATGTTGTGTTTTTATAACACTTATTTATTATATACGCGAGTTATTCGGAAAGGATGGGTTTATACCCATTCTGAATAACTGATTCGACGATAAGTCGACGATGAAGACGGTGGTTGAAGACCGGAGGCCTTCACATCGTTTGGATGATTACTGATGTCTTGATTGGGCTGTACACCCAAGACGAGGTAATAAGTGGTGATCGTCCAAACATACTTGGAGATCGACCGGATATGGGAGGACCTCTCTCCTGTATTGGACATATGGGATGAGGAAAAAGGTGCCTCCGGTTTCGTTCAGACCCAGAACGAACTTGTAAATGGACTGTGTGTCTGACATTGGATTTAATTATGTGTTGATTGTTCTCTATTAAATATATATCTATTTGGCAACGGAGAAATTATTCTCTTGCTTAACGCCCTTCTCTGAGATGTACGAGCTCAGAGCTTATATATCGATAGACATCAGTCGGATAGCATGAATTTCCTGTGTGGCATGCCTGAGTGGCAAATGATCAAGACTTCTGTTAAAAAGCAGAGTCTTGTGGTTGATGATCAAAGCATAGCTTTAATATAGCGCCGCTTTGTGTATAGCGTTAATTCACGGGCCTCACACCTCGGGATGAGTCAAAAACTGGATAAGGGACCCAAGGAGAACATGACGTTTCTTTCTAACTATGGGTGGTGTCGGGGTTTTGCAATCCCTGACATTTTTATATTTTTACCTATGTGGTTGTTGGAATGCAAGGCACCTCGGTTATATCGGTCGTTATGGAGCCAATGGATAGGTCCGATAGGACCGGGAATCATGTGTTCAGGGATACTAATCCACTAACGTAAGTGTGGACCGGCCTTGGAGGATCCAGGTGTTGCCCAGAGTGTGCAGTCCCGAGACATTTGCTAGAGTGTTTCGAAGCGGAAAGGAGTACATCCCTTGCCTAGACTCATGACTACGTGACATTTCGGTTTTGATTGTACAGCCTAGTATGGCGACATGATATATGGTACCCATGCCGTCTAGGATTGATACATTTGTATTTGAAGTTGTTTTGACACTATACACTTATAATAGTATCAAATGATTTGTTTTAAATGTACCAAGCATGTTTGGCTATTATAAGGGAAAACCCTATCCTTGGGCTTGCGTTGCATTGTGTGATGGGACCTGGGTCTTATAATAGCTTCATTTTTTCAAAAAACATTACGTTGTTTATTCTATGCACTAGTATTCTTGGGAGGAAATCCGTTCCGTGTTATATGGTGTGGTCCCTTGATTTACTCTCTTTTAAAGTAAAAGTTTTAAATAACTGTTTTAGTTCTCACACCAGTCACATGACTGACCTAGAGTTTATTGTTTTAACCTAAACTTTGGGTGCCCTTATTTTCGACACGGGCAGCTAGTAATTTTGGATTTGCATATTTATATTCACAGGGTCCTGGTTTACAGATGGAATGATATTCGGAAAGCTCTGTATCCGTATATTCTTTTCATTTGTGTTTTTTATTATTTTCCGCTGCATTGTAAATTGTAATCTCAGATATTTATCAAATGCATATTATTTGTTCATACTCTGTGTATTCTTGTATGCTGATGTAAATTGTTGTAATAAGAAATGAAATGTTCTTTTGTTTTTGTTCTTATTTATTGTGTTCTCAACTCAATCCGGGCTTTCCTTTACGGGGAAGTTTGAGTCGTCTCAAGGGATTCATAAAAGAGTTCACGAGTAGGAATGAGTTTATAAATAGGATAGAGTTATCTTTAAAAGAAGTTTACACATTAATTTAGAGATTTCTAAAAGGACTTGTTAAATATGGAATGTGTTTATAAAAAGGAAATTCACAAAAGGAAATTATCTAAAATTTCTCGAAATTATCAAGAATATATTTTTCAAACTTCGCACCAAATTTCAAGGAATTTATACCCGTCTCTATTCTAAATATTAAGAATATCTTCGAGTCTAGGTATGATAGGCAATAATGCCTGAATTAGAACTGCTTCATTATTAATTGAGGATAGTACAAATTTGGATTTGAAAAGTGATATTGAGTAATATATACTTTAATTTGCATACAATCCAATTACTTAAAGCAAAAGATAAGCGGTTTGGTTTATAATAAATAATGCTTTAATGACATTTATTTTGGCCCATTTAAAAGATAATTTTAGAATGAGGGAATCTTCATTGAGTTTTGAATAACTTACACCATTGATATAGGTATATGAATATATTTTTTATCTATTGAAAATGTGTTGTGTTTGTAACATACTTAGGCCATTTAGATAAGTATATTGAAATGTTTTCCAAGCATTTACAAAAATTGGTTTTAGCTAATGAACAGGTTAATTAAAGAGGTCTAGTGTTTGCTTAATGTGCTTAATCATGCTTAGTTTCCATTTGGAGTCAAATCACCAAATGAATTAGTTATTTAATAGTTAAATAACTGACTAGACATATTATCTAATTGGTTTATTTATTTAATAATTAAATCTCCGCATGGATTATTTATTTAATAGCTAAATCTCCGATCCAGATCCTAGCCATTTTTGAAACTACTGTGATGGTTTGAATAGTCTAGGATTAGATATATCATCTGAAAATCACTTCGAGCTGGCAAAAGCATTCGAAATGAAGAGATCTTAAAAATGATGGAATTAAAAATGGGGCTTTTTGAACAGCAAGGTTTATTTTTTACTATTCATAAGAGTGATTCCAAAATGTATATAGTAGAAGTTAGGTCTTTGGATTGTTTATATCTTAAAAAACTTGTATTATGAATACTTGCGTTGTACGGTTGCTTAGAGGGAAGTGTTAGCATTCTAACATTATTTTCTAGAAAGGTAAAATTATAGCCTTATGCCTTAACAATTAAGAATGACTAAAATGTGGGATATTGTAACACCCCACCTCCGCCAGTGCCACTCTTGTAAGGACATTAGCTTTGGAGGGGCGTTAAACAAGGTAAACATGCATGCAGATACCACAAGAAAGATCATATAAGTAAAACAGAGTAAATAAAGCAGCGGATCTAACTAGCATTTCAAAATCATAGTCATGTTACAACAAAGTACTTGATCATTATTTTCCAACAAACAAAGTCTAGAGAAAAGCATAAACTGAAAAACTGAAATACATAAAGTACTATCCCCAAAGTGAAGTGATAAACCATAGCTAGCTCAATGTCTGAAACTGTACATGAGCAAATCCAGTAAGCAAGCTATAAAGATCCAAGCTAAGCTCCAATGTTCCCACCCTGAGGACCTGAGGGGGGGGGACGGAAGAAAAGAGGCGAAAGAAAATAGGTCAGTCAAAAAGACTGGTAAGCCCTAACTACTATCAGTCCATGAACTAGTAAAGTTAACTGGCATGAGAAGCTGAGATGAACATAAGGATAACAACATACTGGCATGATGATTAACTAACAAGATAGATAAAGGTGTCATCGCATAATCAAGGTTAAGTTTTGCACCACGGGTGTACTAGCATTCTAACATGTCAAGTAAAAACAAGAATTGATCCCTTGGCCCAAGCTTGGCCCAATATCATGAGGTGACCTAAGTCAAGGTCCAACTACATGGTCTAGTTGATCGGCTCCCTATAAGCTAACTCGTCAAGTGTCGGTGTCATACGGCCCAAACATGAAATGTAGTTAAACTGCGCTAGGTACACCCTAGGGTGTATCAAGCCCTAGGGTGTCAACCTCGGACACAAATCAAGTATGCACAGTCTAGATCTACTGGTACCCGTGCCTGATTTTCCAACTCCGGACTATGTGCACGACCATAGTCCGCCTGGACCCACACCGACGTACCTACTCAGCCGTCGTTTTGGTCGCTTACATGTCAGCCTAGTAATCGTGCCCCACCCTAGCCTAGTCCCTAGGGTCTTATGATACTATCAAGAGGGTTACTGTTGAAAAGGACCACGCAACTAGGGTTTCTTAACGGGTTAAATGTGGTTAACCCGATCCAAACGTGGATTAAATTGGTTAAGTGTACCCAAGGTTCATGACTTAACCCCGATTAACCCATCAAGCCCAAATTGGTTAAGTATTAAGTGGGCCATGACTTAACCCTAATCAGGAGGCATTAATTAACTTAATGTGCTTTAACCTCTCACATTAGACCTTGTTGTGGTTACTAGTTAAGCCGGGCGGGTCCGGGTAGCTTTACACCACAACTTGGTCTAACCTCGGGTTCGAGCACAACATGACCAGCTTCTCACATTGGGTCTTATTGTTTGTAGCCACTAGTTAAGCCGGGCGGGTCCGGGTAGATTTATGCTACAAACTAAACCAACCTCGAGTTGGCCACACTTGTATTTTCTAAGTGTCATGTCCATTATGTTTCCAAAACATAATTACAAGCTAACATATCACGTCATTTTATAAAAACCATGCTCATGTCATAATGTTACCCAACCCCAACGTAATCCCATCGTTTACATAACCGCAACAACGCATAAAGGATAAAATGGGGAACTTAGCATAATCATGACATAAAGGTATTGAAGCCACAAGTTAACATGGTGGCATATGAAATGTACATATGTTCATATACTTGCATATTGCATTATTAGGCTTCAAAAGTATGCATAAAACCAAACTTAGCATATAAGTGATGCATGGTGATAAATGACATGTAGAAGTTGCTAGGAGTTCGCATTTAGCCTCACATGCAAGTTATCATAAGGGATATGATAACTTCCATGTTGCCAAAATGCAACCTTTAATATAAAGCTTGAAGCTTTACGCTCACAAACTCAAGTTTAACTTGCATAACATGATAACATGTGTATAATGATCAACCCAAACTTGCATAACATAGCAACATGTATCATACATAATGATTAAACCAACTTGCATAACATAATGATCAACCAAACTTGCATATCATGATGATCAACCCAAACTTGCATCATTCATTTAACTTTATAGTTCAAAAAAAAGTAGAAAAGGGCTTACAATGCTATGAAGACACAAATAAATATTTATTATAAAGATTGAGACGAAGCCCTTATGCAATCACCCAAATACGAAAGCTCCAAATGAAAAACCCTTGAGCCAAATCAATAAAAACCCTTGCTTTGTAATAGAAATGTTGCAACTTGACTTGAATGCAAACTAAGAACACTCATACAAGCTTGAAAACACTTGTATGAACTCAAAATCTCTCATATAAATAACTTAGAAATTTTAGCATGAGAGTGGAGGCCATGAGAGGAACAAATTTGACATAGTTTAGTTGTAGGGTTCAATAATGGTGATTTAGGCTAGGCTTTGGGGTCTTTTTATAGAAGATTAGGATAGTATTAGCCATAGGATTAACCCTAGATTCAATCCGAGCCATCAAATCCCGTCAGAACCTTCCAGAGCAAGACCTAACCTGTCAAAACGGTGCACCAAAAAAAATGGTCCGACCAGGGGGGTCGACCCCTGGGTCGACATGGGTGTCGACCCATGGGTCGACATGGGTGTCGACCCATTGGGGGGAGGGGGTCGACCCCTGTGTCGACCCTTCCTGGGCGGGAAAAATCCCGCCTATCTGTTTTGGTTTGAATTCGAATCTGAATCCGAATTTGAACTGTTTTCGGGCCTTGAAATTCTGAAAACTTCGTCGGGCTTTTTCTTGGTCATACGGACTCCGATTTACAAAATTTCGGACTCTATTTCGCGTATTTTTCCGAGACGAACGCAATGGCATAGCCCTTTCCCTTGATTTAGATTTTGTCATTTAATTCTTCCTCGATTTATGTTATAACATGTTATTAAAAATACGGGTTGTTACAGATATATTTCAAGGTTATGTAGCTTGCTCCCATTAAAGTACGATCATTACTTGATTCAGATTTGATATTGACCTATTTACTTATGCTTGGGAATTGGTACAGTATTTGACTGGCGACCAGGGTGATGACATATTCGTTACCATTCACTAAAGGGAAGGTTGGTCCTGATTTCCAAAGGGTCCATGTGAGGCCCCTGGTACATTTTTAATAGGTATACTTCGATAAATGGTACCCAATAGCTTTACTACTGCATGGACTCCAATAAACATTGTACGGACTTAGTTATGCCCACATATGAAGGAACATGAGATGCAAGCATTCGATTATGTATTATATTTATTTAAAATTCCTAGACACTGTTATAATATCATTGAATTTATCTCTAAAATGGTTTGGTATGGTAAAATCCATCCATATTTATGTGTGGTGTGGTCTTACGGGATACCTTTATTTTTGAAAATTTTACAATGTATAAAAATCCAATTAAATGTCCTTTTAACGCTAGTTTTACCAGACTGATTGACCCGATATTTTCATGCGATTCTTGGGTCAGCTTGAACATATTTCTAGATTTAGGTAGGGTTTTTAGCCTCAAGGACAAAATGAACCAAAAATTGTTCCATAAGGACAAGGGGCTAAAATTTTATCCATAAGGACAAATTTTAGTATAAATAGAGGAATTTAGGGGACCACTATAATTCCTCCCTTTACACTAAATTTTGTCCTTATGGACAAAATTTTAGCCGCTTGTCCTTATGGAACAATTTTTTGTTTATTTTGTCCTTCACGTTATTTTCCTAATTTAGTTACTGATGATTTGGATCTTCAAGAGACGAGATACATTCGTCCAAGTTATATTCACTTATCTTTATTTCTACTGCGTTCGTTTCATTGACGTACTAGCATTAGAAGGATGGGATATTATAACTGTCCAAACAGATGATATATTAGTTTACTCATATATTGTTATACTGAAAATTTGGGAGGTATCCCTATTTTTAAAGTTTATGCAATGCGGGTCCTTATCTAAGTTTAAATGCAAATCGGGTCCCCATTTACCATAGCAACATATTTTTTTTTGATTTTTCACGCTGTTGTATAAAAAAAATCAAAAAACTGTAAACATTCACGGAGGAATTCTACACAAAAATTTATTGGAATATCAGCAATTTTTGTGAATAGTTGCATGCATTTCCGCAATTATTCACATAATATATGCATACGTTGCAAGGCAGATGAATAATTGCTGATATATCAACAATTATATATATGTATATATATAATTGTCGATATATCAGCAACTATTTTACAGTAGATGTAAATACAATAAAAAAGTTTCAGATATATCAACAAACATTGCAAATAGTTGCATCATTTACATCAATTTACTAAAGATGAAATATTTTCATTTAAATGCAATTTTTTTAAACATTTCTGCTGACTTTACTGTAATACTTGAATGTGTCAATGAGTATAGGCTTTGAGTTTAATTTTTTTATGCAAATCAGCAAAATTTGCATAAAATTCTGCAATTTTTGGGTATAACTATTGTGATGTTAGCAATTATATGGAAAATCGCAGAAAAATTCTACAGCATGTATATATATTTTTTATTTCTTTTGAAACATCTTTTTATAGTTTTAATGCATGAATACGATGATGATTACGTGTTGCAATAAATTTGAAGTTCGGTAAATTTTTACGTTGTTTTTTGTTGATTTTCAAAAAAACAGAGACCTAATTTATGAAGTTTTTAGAAAGCGAGATTTTTTATATTTTAAAACTTAACAGGGACCTGAGCCAAACCGTCTCATTACTATATGTAACAAATCTTTTCTTTTATATAGATCATTTTTTATATTGGATAATACTTATCGTAATGTGAGATTCTATTATGTCTTTTCTTCCTTTTGCCAATTGTTTTCCTTTTCTGTAACACCCCACCTCGAAATCCATATTAATAAAGAGTATTCATAAGTAATACTATATGTTAATACGGAGAAAAGGATGGTTAAGAGCAACCATTTGTAATCTTGTATTAAACATGTATCAAATATGTCGATGTCTTTTTTCCCCACAAATCAACATACCTAATTCTCATTCTATACAATACTTTGATGATTAAAGGATCTATTCAGAACAAAACACAGTATGGACAAATACACAGATCACAGAACAATACACACGCACACACACACACACACACACACACACACACACACATATATATATATATGTGTGTGTGTGTGTGTATACACATAAATACACCATGTACAATACATAGTACTATATATAAGTGGTCATATGAAACACTATACATACATATATATACACACACATACACACACACACATACACATCAAAATCCTCATATATATACACATATCAAAATCCCCATGAAAATGTATACATCAACATGTCATAATATAACTACAATATGACTACAGTAAAATCTATGCAATCCAAAAGGGTCGAACATGATATCCAAGAGAAATAGCTAAGCACAAGACAAAAGACCTAGCCTGCAACTCGACCCGATCGAATAATGAATATGCGGGTCAATCTTACTTGAACAAAATAATTGGTATATGACAAGGTGAAATGATTATCTATGAAGGAAAGCATTCTTTAAGCCGTAAAGGAATGGTATGATATAGGTTTCCATAGTTTATAAATGATAGAGCACATAACTACATTAAGGATTTACAAATAAAAGGGTACTTTCACTTAACACGAATATTTCTTTCAAAAAAAGTAATACAAGGAATGTATCACATGAGATTGCAAGGAGGAAATAACAAAATCCACAAAGATAACAAAAATTCAGGAACTCGGTTAAGAATTCAAAACTACAAAAGTGAAATCACCATATACACACACAAATCTTTGAATAACTCGAAGTTATGTGTATATATAATAATAATCTCAAAATAGCGAACATCATCAGCAAACACAAAATTCAGAAAACAACAGGATTTTCAATCCAACTACAAGAGTGGCTAGCTGTAGCTATGCCTGCACATGCTAACAACATGATAGCTTAAAGCCTCGAAGCCATGCCAGTACTAATATCAACATGAGAGGTACCTTTATACGATGACCAAGAAGGTCATCATGCCACTTGATTGACCCAAAATTCAGGAATACAACATGATCCACAAAGTGACTCGAAGGTCATACAACATAATTGAACCGAAGATGTAGTACTAGAAAAACAACATGAACATGTCACAAACTCTTATATAGTAATCCAGATAGTGCTAACTGTGTGTCTCATACCATACATTCTCATTATTGGTTTTCTACACGCTAGACGATTCCACACTAGAAAATCACAAGAAAACACCATAACAACGGTAACAATTAGACAATTATGGAATTAACCGATCTCATATACTTTTGTGTCTCATATCATGAGGTTTACGACATCATCTAATCACAATCACTCCTTCTTGAAAGATGCAAATACGTGTGGTTTATATGGGAAACTATACTTTATAAAAGTCGGGTTTAAAACAATTATTGGAAAAATATTTGGAAATCACCTAGTTTAGAAAACCCTTTTATAATTAAAATTATTTATACATTTATAAAATCATATCATATATATAATCTTTTCAAAACAATTTTTATATGTCGAAAACATTTTTTTAAAACGATTTAAAATACATGTTCGTGTACTCGGAAAAATACAAGGAAAACAACATTGCAAATATACACAAAGCACAATAAAATCACTATGAATTCCAGATAAACTTGCTTATTTATTGTTGAAGGAAACCATAAATAGACACAAGAATCATGAGGTGAAAAACTTGATTACAAGTGACGTAATGCACCTGATTTAACATCAATTTTATCACTAAACCAAGCTTAAGAATGCAATGTAATATATAATAAGTAGCAGGAAGACAAAGTAAGCAACAAAGAATTATCTGGGCATTTTTCCCAAGTTGGGTCGACCCACACATCACTTGGGTCGACCCCTGGGTTGACCCGAGTCAATCATGGGTCAATCCAGGCATGGGAAAATGCCCAGGTCTGAAAACCTGACTCGAGTCCAACTTTCTAATCAATTAAGGCATTCAAACGATTTAAAAAATTGTTGAAGTTTCACGCACAAACTCTGACAACTTTACAACCAATAGGAAAAAGAATTTTATCATTCTTAATTAGGAAGATATGCAGCTCCGAACATGGACCTAGGCTGTGTTTTGCTATTGTTGAACAAACTCAGTTATAGTAAATGAATTTAAAGAAAAACACAAATACAACTTTTCTATTTATATTCAAGTTAGAAAGTGTGAGGGAACACCTCACCTTAGATACACAACAAATATTAGACTAAAAACTGCTTGAATTTGGATCAAAAATAGTGCTTTGTGGCATCCTCTCTACCTTCAGCACATATTCTTGAAACTACAAAGACATGCAAAGAATCTTTTTTCAACTTATAGTAAAGAGATTTCATAAAATAGAAGAAATTTGAGATAAATTTATCGCTTTGAATGAATTACCTATTTTTACACCCAATTTAGCTTTCGATTTTTAGTTAGATTGAAGGTTTGGAGGCTTGGATTTGAATTTCGCAAGAGGTGATCATGTTTTTTCGTTTACAGTAAAGTGCTAGGAGAAGGAGAAAGTGGATGTAGGAAGCTACATTTTAATTTCCAGGAAGCTACATCTTAAGAAAGCAATTAGGGGCTATTTAAGACTTGTGTTGATCAAATAATCTCAATAACACAAGTTTTAAGCTGCTTTTTCCACTATACATGTTTTAAACTTCCAACCTATAAAATTTGTGTTATACTACTTCACTAAAAATATAAAAGTATTTTTAACACATTTTTTAACAAATTTATATATAATTTTAACTTATTTATTCTAAAATGTATTCAAAAGTGAACATTTTATATTCTTTTTTATCAAACTTAACATTTTCTTGTTAAAAATATTTGGACTACATTATTTTGATATAAAAAATTTATAACTATTTTACATATATTTTTAACACACATATAAACATTTTTCAACAATATTTATATGTTTTAATATTTATTTCTACACAAGCTTCATTTAAAAATCACAGCTTTCTCCAGAATTAATCACTTACTCGTTTGTTGCAATTTAATGCCATAAACTCTTTGGAATTGTATTTGTACTTATTGGCACTTTCACATACTATAAAGCTTTTAAAAATTTATTTATTATTCTGCAATTCCATTTTCACATAAATATTGAGCTTTTAAACTCAATTAATTCCCCACTTCAAGTTTAACACGCAAAATGCATTTATTCCTACCCCAACAAAAATTTCCATATAATTCTGTTTTTAACCATTTCAAATGATTAAATTTTACTTGGGTAGTTTTATTCAGACTATCCTCTCTAAATGTCATCTGTCATTTGATTAATAAATTATAATCTTATTATAATTAATTATTATTGTTAATAACAGGTAATAAACCTAATTCTTATTGACTCCTCTTTTTATAAACATTGTGTCCTCGCAATTTCCTTAGGGAAGAGTTATATTCAACTCTATTTTATTTCATCTCAAAGGAAATACACAAGAAAAAGGTAATTTTCAAAAAAAAAATACATAAGAAAAGGTAGCTCAAGATATAATGGTTTCTCACCCATGACACTAGAAGATAAGAATTCTGGATATGATTGCTCGGTAAACTCTTCGGTTTTCCAATTGTAATCATTGGGATTATTGGACCCCTGAACTTTCACGAGCGATACATTCTTGTTCCAAAGGCGTTTAACCTCTATACCAAGGATACATATATGATGATGAATAATAAACAAGCTTGGTGAGATCTCAAGCTCATCTAAAGCACATGTATCAATCACAGAATAAGAATCGAACAAATACTTCCTTAGTTGAGAGAGATGAAATATTTCATGAATACCAGAAAACTGATCAGGAAGTGCTCTCTATAAGCAACTGGACCTATACAACACATAATAGGAAATGGCCTAATGTTTCAAGGTGCCAATTTTCCCATCTAACTAAAGCATATCACTCCTTTCAAAGGAGAAGCTCAGATGTGCACACGATTACCAACTGAAAATTTGAGAGGGTTCTTGTGGTTATCCACGTTGGATTTCTAGCTACTATGAGACTCTCTCATCCTTTCTTTAGTAAGATAGAGTTTCTCAGACTCTTCACGAATGGAGTAGAGGCCTAAAATAAGCTTTTCTCTGGACTCAAGCTAACCAAAAGGAGAATGATATGGTCGCAAGCCTCAAATGGAGCCATGCTGATAGAACATTGGTAGTTATTATTATAAGTGAACTCAACTAATGGATATGATCCTCCTAATTACCATCAATGTCTAAGAATGTCTTCTAATTTTCACCCTCTTAGTCTGTCCATCAGACCATGGGTGGTATGCAGTGCTAAATTTATCATTTTGTCTAAAGCCAACTAAAGAATCTTTCAAAAATAGCTCATAAAAACAGATCATGGTCATACATTGTGGAATTGGAAATACCGTGCAATCACATGATTTGCTTAATACAAAGTCTCGAAATAGTTAACATCCTTTTATTGGATTAAATAAGAATAAAATGTGCAGACTTGGTGAAATGGTCCATGGTCACCCAAATGCTACTATTTCCCGACCTCGAACGAGGTAAGCCGTAAATGAAATCCATAGAGATCTGGTCCTATTTCCACATCGGAACCTAAAATGGTTGAAAAAGACAGCTAGGTAGCTGATGCTCGGATTTCATGAGCTAACAAGTCATGTAGTTTCTTTTATAACTCGTTACATCTCGCTTCATGTTGTCCCAATAATATAACCGACACATGTCAACATACATCTTTCTACTACCTAGATGAATATTATACTTAAATCGATGACATTCAGCTCAGATATCCTGTTTATGCTCTGAAATATATGGCATGATTAATGTGCCCTTCTTGCGAAGGCATTCAAGGCTAACAATCCTTCATCTCGATATTGTCGTGGGATTCAGACTTACACTTCTGATTGAGAGTAAAATATTGGAATCTTGCCGTAGAGCCTTGACAATTTGATCTAAAAGATCTCTCGAGCATCAACTCTACATATTAAAATAGAAGAATCTGAGGAAGTAGCATGATCATGCATATCACACAAAGACAAAAGCTTTAATTCTTTCCATTCCGCAATTATCATGGAAACAAATGTCGCTTGCTTTCGACTTAAAACATTAGTAACTCGATTCCCCTTCCGTGGGGTATACTGGATGTCAAAGTCATAAGATGCAAGAAACTCAAGTCAACGTTGTCGCATGTTGGGCTCCTTCTGAGTTATAAACGATTTGTGATTAGTATAGAGAATGATCTCCTAACAAATAATGACGCCAAATATTCAATGCGAAGACAATCGCAATAAGCTTAAGATCATAATTACCATACCAGACTTCATTCGAACATAGTTGCCTTGATGCGTAGGCACCTCCCGATCACGCTGCACAAGCATAGCGCCAAGACCACTATGACTCGCATTGGTATATGTTGAACAACTTTTTGGTGAAGCAGTCACACGTCAAGAATATGGTTAGTGATGCACTCAAGTCTCAAGAACATCGTCAGAAAATGCAAAGCGATTTGGTCGAAGTCGCTACGTGTTCGG
Source organism: Allium sativum (assembly GCA_030737875.1). Lineage (NCBI taxonomy): Eukaryota > Viridiplantae > Streptophyta > Magnoliopsida > Asparagales > Amaryllidaceae > Allium > Allium sativum. Next base: position 213,602,488 of record CM060916.1, on the reverse strand, counting down.
AAAAGGTTGGGAATATCATCTATTCCCAAAATCATCGATAATAAACTTAGGAGAACTGACATGGTAAAAATACGTGATTGACTCGGTCCGATCAGCTCAAAATTCTTGAGTGTTGGTTCGTTCACGTGGCAAAACTCGTCGTTGGAAAATATATGGAATTCGGTAAATTCTGGTTTTGCGCACTTAAAAACTATGGATCGGCATGGCACGATCACTTAAAATGGGTTGCATGACTCGGTACATCAAAATTTGGCATTTGGGAAATTTCTGATTTGGCACATTCAAAACACGTGATCGACACTATAAAAAATTAGGTTTCCCCATGCGTGTGATTGCCTTGACAATCTCCAGATTTTGGTTTGGCATTTGAAGAATTTTGCATCCCCCAAATTCACATTAGATCGAGATGTGAAAATTCCTTGATCACATCACAATTTCGCTTCGGATCATCATATTTGCATCATGCAAATGCGATGTGAATTCTTCGCTTAGCATAAGCAAAGGCAGATAAAAATTTGGCATGGAGTTGGGATGCAAAATCCCTTAATCAGAGCGAGGATATGATGAAATCCCGTGTGCAACGCGTTGGAGTGAAGGAGAAATTTTGGGCTAAAACATGGGATACGATTTTTGGTAAATGACAAATGGATATGGCTACATGCAGATCATGCTTTTTTAGTTGATCTGCATGTGTTTCTCAGGCATTTTTAGGATGCGAATTTACATCACTTCGGGATGTGAATATTTAGATGAAAATTGGTCTTTTGGCTATCTTTTCGGGATGCGAATTTCGCATCCTCTCGAGATACGAAATTCGGGATGATGACTCCCAACCTCACCTTTAAGCACCCCCTTTCTTGGCTTCTTAAAGGTTGGCATTTTTGGACTTTGCCTATATTTTGGCATATAGGATTGGAGCTCTTAAGCACCATTAATGGCTGCCATCATCATCTTTATGGCTATTGGACATTACTTGGACTTCTAAACGTTACATAAACGTTTGCCTACAACTTTTTCACATTCAATTGAACTTTTGGCTTGCTTTTGGATATATTTGCATACTTTTGGACATTGAAGCTCATCCTTGGACATTGCTACACACTTTTGCTCAACAAAAAAGAAAGACATTTTGGTCAAAGTTTAGAATTAACAAGCTATCTGTTATTCTATTGTGCAACTTTGTATACATAAAATGACCCATTTTGTACTAACATTGTAATCGACAATGTTAGGATAAATGATTACTATAATGTGGATGTTGGTGTTAGTGCCGAACCACTATAAAATTTGTGTATCCCTTTACATTTCTCATACTTTGGATATTCATATTATAAGTTTATGCATACACTTATACTTACACTTAGGGGTTGACGTGCATAAATAAGCAAATTCCCACATCAACAGTATATACAACAAGAGCTGGGTTCCTTTCAGAAACCACCAAGATTGGTGCATAGGTGAGAAGCTCCTTGAATTGCTGAAATGAGGCTTCACGTTGATCATACCAAATATATCTAATACCTTTGTAGGAAAGATTGGTGAGAGGAAGAAAAATATGAGAGAAGTCTCTAATGAATCGATGGTAATTACCCACCAATCTTAAAAAGCTATGAATCTCCAAGACATTCTCAGGCCTCTTTCAATTATGAATAGCCTCAATCTTAGAAGGATCGACCGAGATGCCATAAGATGATGCAGTGTGGCCTAAGAACTTAACTTGCCTCTCCCAGAAGTGGAGCTAAAAAAATTTAGCTTTGAGTTCCTTCTGAAGAAGGGTACTCAAAACACTTCTTAAATGATTAGGATGCTTGGCTTCATATTTGGAATACATCATAATATCATCAATGATTACAAAAACACATTTATCGAGATATTTCCAGAATACTCAATTCATCAGATCGATAAAGTATGGGAGAGCGTTCATCAAACTGAATGGCAAGACGAGCCTCCCATAAAACATATTTAGTGCAGAATGCAATGAGGGAAATGCTGCCCTCCGCAACTAGAAGATGATGAAACTCCATGGCAAGATCAAGCTAAGAAAAGACCTTCACCCCACTCAATTGATCGAACATGCCGTTGATCCTAGGCAATGAATATCAGCTTTTAATGGTTAACTGGTTAAGCTTTCGGTGATCGACGCATAGCCTCAGAGTCCCATCAGACTTTCTTACAAATACCACTATGGCACCCCATGGTGAAGATCTATACTAAATGAAATGCATTGCTTCAAGATCGAGAGGTTTCTTCTTAATTTTCTCTCTCTCCTTGGTTGGCAACCTAATCAAAGGCCGATTTACTCCTTGTGCACCAGGAATCAGATCAATGCAGAACTCGATAGACTGTTTGGGTGGCAAACCTAAAACAGACTCAAATAAATCCAGAAAGTCACGTACGATAGAAATACGGGACACTTCATCATTAGCATCATAGTGTCAAGAACCAAAAGAAAATAGAGATGCTTTGTTGTCATGATCGATGACTCAGACACTAAGGGATAACTAATCAGGAAAATCGGGATGTTGAAGATATAAAAACCCTCTTTACACAAAGAATCTTGGCCTCATATCTTATGAGTCAGTCCATATAAAGAATCATATCAAACCCAAGAGAATAATCATGTGCAGATTTGCACGAAAAGGAAAACCACATAAAAATATCTCAACATCCTTGTGCAAAAAACTGAGTGTTGCGGGATCCTCCAATAGGATTCGCAATCCACAATGAAATCAACAAACACAATGTGATGACCACCCACAACCTCCTTGCACTAAACAAGAGGAATAATGCGCTGAAAGGTGTGCCTGACAGCTGTGGACAATCAACATAGGTAAACAATAATCAGAACCTGTCGTAGAACTCATAGCGCAAGGATAAAATATAATAGAACATATAGAACAAGTAGAAATAGTGGAGCATCATATAGTAAACTTTTGAAAACTTTTACAGCATCCTGAAAGGTTATTCATACATCATAGGAATATCAAAGTTTGTGCATGAAGCCTCACTACAACACTTATAGAGCAACTCAAACAGCGGAAATAGAAATACTAGATAGTAAGTAAGATAATACGCCAGCCTCCTACTCGCCTCCGAATTGCAACATCGTCCTCACTAAGTTATCACCTATAACCTGCCACCTAGTCTTCTCATCCACAACTGGATGAACAACCCAAGGTAATAAAAGGTAAACATAAAACCTTGAGTCAGACAATAGTCTTAATGAGCGACAAAACAGCTATCTAATATCATCAATAAAGTATATGAGAATGGATAAGTAAACATACTAATCTACCAACAACATCAGAGAAGAACTCAACCCTGTCTTCCCCACATCGGACAGTGATAGCCTGTACATCAAACACTTCAACCATTCATCCATGTAAAGCAGAACAACCATTCATTAATGGAAATTAGAAGCAAACACCACTAGCACTCATAGCATCCAGATTATACGTATCTTACGTAAACCACCCTAATCGGATTCAACATTTCTCAAGCATAAGCCCTAGAGGCCTAAACCAATATCAGACAAGCACCAAGAAACATCTCCTTCGACGTTGGACAATTTATGTGAGATGGTACAAATAAGGAAACTAATCAACCATGACACACTTTTTGGCTATCATCGCCAATCCTACTTCAAAACTATCGTTAATCGTATGACGGCTAACATTGCCATATGTTAAGGGCTAATGGTAACCCCAGTTCTAGCATAAACTCCACACGCCTTTCAATGACACATATGTTTGTCCAACCTTGACAACTAGGCCTTTCAATGATACCTAAGGTACTCGACCAACAACCTTCTGGTCTTTTAGGTGCCCCTATTGTACCCCTGCTTTGAGCCTGCTAGAGTTTACAATAACGATAACTTCTCGTTCACATCTCTAGTCATCCAACCCGACAACTTTTCATAGCTCAAGCAACCTTCTCGAGCAACCATTATTTCCCAACTCACGACCTTTGAGTTGCCACCTCACTCATTGTTCTACACCAATCAACGAACACCTTCAACACTTCGAATATTCCCACTTGAATTTACTTCAGAGTCACAACATCACCGAGCCAAATCTAAGTCGTACCCGAAAAATAATATTTTTCAGAAAACTCTATGCGACCGACCCATCTTTCTGGAGCACCGACTGATAGCCCCCATGAGAACCGATTGGCCTCCCCCTGGAGCACCGAACGACCTCCTCTTGGAACACCGATCGGCCAACTCTTGGAGCAACGATCGACCACCCCTTGGAGCACCGATCTGCCTCCTCCTGGAGCACCGATCGGCCCCCTCCAGAGCACCGATCGACCTCCCCCTAGAGCACCGATCAACCTCCTCCTAGAGCGTCGATCGGCCTTCTACCTTGTTCTCCAAGCCACTCCCCAACCGATCCCGATCTGATCCCCTAATCACCATTCCAACCCGGAATTTGACCAAAATTTCACCAAACGAATCCGACTCATCAAATTTCACTCAATACAACCATAAGCATGTTTTGAAATCACCAAAAACATGAATATGATGATTATCACCAAAATTATGCGAATTACACCAAAATCATGATAAATGACATATGAACTAAATTACGGATCTAACTTGCATAAATTTACGAAATAGCATAGACATTACCGGTTTTAAGTTGCTAAATGAGATCTAAGGAAAACGACATGAATTTGATGAAAAACATGATCAAACATTTTTATACTTGATTGAATCTGTGTGAAAGATGCATATCACTCACCAAATCTCCAAATCAAAGAAAAAATGATGAAACTAGATTCCAAACAGTGAAGAACTTGATCCAAATCCTTCGATTTGATGAACTCTCACTTCAAATGATGTAGATCTTGTTTCAAATGGAGTAGATCTATGATTCTCCTCCTTAAATCTTGATTTTAATGGTGGAAAGGTGTTTGAGAAAGGAGGAACACAAGGCCACCAAATGAAAGAATGGAGAAAGTAAGCTATTCTCCATACCTCTCACCCCTATTTATAGCTTTCCACCAGCCCACTAATGGGCCTCTCCAATCAGCCCATTTTGGCTTACCAAACATGGACAACCAACTATTAAACCTTAAAACCACGATTCCTCCCAAAACGCTGAGCCAAATCTTTAATGTGACCACTCTACGGAAAGGGAATCATCATTTCCTTTCCAATGGCACATGTTTCAGCACCTGATTCATACTGAGTCAAAAGTTATTCCATGTACAAGACTAACAGACCAAAATGGTCACAAACAAAATTGGTAAAAATTATGGACATGTCTCACATCCCCATAAGCAACATATTAAAATATAAGAATGATCCAATCCTTAGGGAATAAAATAAAAATATTTTACGATCCTTCGATACATAAAATATACGTAAAATGCGGGCTGCTATACACATAGCATCCAAGGATAAAGCATCGATGAGGTTTTTTGATTCGAATGAATGTGATGCACCCATATCAAATAAAACCCAAATTGGTTGATTACGGAATAACAACGAGCCTTCAATGATGGAAGGTGTATCTTGAGGCTAAGATAGTTTACTAGATGCTCTAGCCACATTAAAATTTCTTGAATTAGTCTCCTTTGGCCTCTTAGGACAAGAAGAGATCTAATGTCTCTCCTTCTTGCAATATAAATACATAAGAAGCTTAGGGCATGCATTAGCAAAAAGTTTGTAAGACCCATAGTTGCAACATCCTTTTGCTGAAGACGAAGGAGGTGTTACATGAGACTGAAAATTAGAGCCACATTGCTTCTTCTTCTACTTATTCTGGTGGAAAAGCTTGGATTTAGGGAATGGAAAGAGCTACTTTCTAGGATTTCTCTGAACCACTGCCTCATCATCACTATCTCTCTCTCTTTCGATCGCTTCGAAATAAAAGGCCATGTCCACTAACTCTTCAAAAGTCAACTTAAGTTTCAACATAAGAGATCTATTGAGATACCTCTTAAGACCATTCACGAACTTAAGAATTTTCTTGTAAGATGCAGAAATATGCTCTAGGCCATATTTGGATAAGACCTCGAATAATGTGAATACTCGGGTATAATCGACTTCCCTCATTTAAGGTCTAGGAAGCGATAGGCTAAGATCTCATTTTCAGATCAAGGCACAAATTTGAGTTTAAATCTCACTTCAAATTGCTTCCACTTTAAATTGGACTATTCAACTTCCTTCCCTAACAACCATACCAATCAAGCACTCTATTTGTAGCATGGTCGATGCACTAAGAACGCAGTGATGGTATGAAATATCCATCTATTTAAAGATACGCTGACAAGTGTGGTGCCACACCTGGATCTGAAGAACGGACTTTGGAGCCTTGAAATGGCTTGCTTCGAGGTGTGTAAAATCACTACACGCGCGCGCAAGCACGGGTTTGCAGGGAGGAGAAGAACGAGGGGGCGTAGGAGGTTGTGTACTCCTAATCATCTCTAATATCTAATCCTTGGACATACATACACCTTCGGTGAGCAACTAGTCGGATTGACATCCAACGGGCGCTCACTACCGTTTCCAGCCATAAATGAAAATAGAAAATAAGATTGGATTATTCACAGGGTAAGGATATTATCAATAGATTTAAATAAGAAAGGAATACTATAGAAATTAAGAATACACATCCTTGGACGTACTCCCACTTAAAACTACCCAAAAGGATACAAGGAAAGTTAGGAACATGATTAGGGTCAACTTCGATCAGGGATGATTCTTGCACTGGTATTATACACTGATGTATTGTACTATGTATACTGTTCCGTTTGAATACTGGTCTGATACAAGACTATGACACCCCATCTCGACACCTATATTAATAAAGAGTATTGACGACTAATACTATCTGTTAATACGAAAAATAGGGCTGGGTAGGAGCAACCATTCATAATTGTCTATTAAGCAAGTATCAAATATATTGGTGTTTTTATCTCATGAATCAACATACTTAATTTTATTCAATACATTACTAGGATGGCTATAGGATCAATTTAGAAAAAACACAGTATAAATATGTACACAATTCATAGAACATCAGATATAAATACATAATATACAATACACAGTACTACAATATAAGTGGCTACATGAGCCACTATACACATCAAAATCCCCATGAAAGAATATGTATACATCAATATGTACTATAAGACGATTACAATAAAAACTATGCAATCCAAAAGGGTTGGACAAGATTTCCAAGAAAATAGCCAAGCACAAACCAAAAGACATAACCTCCAACTCGGTCTGAAACGAGTAATGAATACTTGATTCAATCTAACTTGAACAAATAGTCATTATATGATAATGTAACTACTCATATTTTTTGTATCGGAGAATCGTAAATTAATTATATTTAATCCCCTAGTGGTTTAATCATTCTTAAATTTTAATATGTTGTTCATGTGGGTGTGAGACATGTCCATGATTTTTACCAAAGTATTTTATGACCATTTTACGCCTATGACTTACTGTTTTAGCTATAAATATTGTTTACGACCAAATCAGGTGTTGTAATTGGTTTCATTGGATCGATATGGTGGTTGGCCATTCCATAGATGGCCACAGTAAAGATTTAGCCCAGCGGTTTAAGAAAAATCATTGTTTTAAGTTTTGTTTCTACTAGTTAGGTTAATTAGCAGTTAATGTGTTGATTATTGATCCCATTAGTCTAATGACCTGAGGTTATAAATAGGGAGTTTGAGGAGGGAATTTGGGCACTTCTCCTCATTCTACACATTAGGTTGAGCTCTTGTGAACCTCCAGTTCAACCTTATTTTTCCTAACCTTAAGCTCTTTCACTAATCATTCTATATCGCCTCTAAAAGCAAGATCTACATCAAGGGAGATTGGATATAGCTGTTTTGCATTGAATTTAAGAGTTTCTTCGCTATCTAAATTAGATTTCATTCATATTGCATCAGATCTAGGTTTTAGGGAGTGATAGAGATCTCTCACACGCTTACTACTGTAACAACCCGGATTTTCAGAACCAATTTAAATTTTTTATTTTAGCAATTTTAATGAGTTTTAAGAGTTTAAAATGATTTATTTTAAATAATAACAATTAAAAAATTATTTAAATAAAAATTAGAACATATAAATTTATTTTAATTATAAAACAAGCCTGAAATGCAGCGGTAGTTTGAAAATTCGATTTTAAAATTTAAATGAATGTACAGGATTCAAAATAAATCGAATTTCAGTAAAATAAGAAATATTTGAATCTGTTTAATTATATCTTTCTAACGAATGTGAAAAATCCAGATTTCATAATATGAATTGAAAGTTATGTCCAGTTTAAAATTCAAAATAGTCACTATGGAATTTAATATAATATATAACCCTTAAAAGTAGCCATTTTGCAAATGACCTCCATTTTCGACGAAACCACTTTTGTTGGATCCGGAATGTCAAATTATTGCTAGCTTTCAAATTCCATAATTTTTGGAAACAACATGTAAGTGTGGTAAATTTAAATGCGTTTGGCAGTTTTAGTTTAAATTGGATCGACCAGAAAATGACCATTTTTCAGACGGTCTCCAAATTCGATGAAATTAGTTTTTTTAGAACCGTATCGTCAAAACATAGCTAGATTTATTTTTTTGGAATTTTTGGAGTTAGTATGTGGCCCCGATAAATTAAAATGTACGTTTAAATTCAATATATATTGATTTATATTTTAATTTTGATGAAAACTATTCGAATTAGCTGAACTGGCTTACGAAACATATCCCATTGTGTTCGGAATGGGGGTATTTGGCTAGAGGCAGCAGTCGTTGGAGTTTGTGACGTTAAACAAGTTGAATTCGAATTAAATAAAATAAACAAATCAAATAAAAAATATTTCTCCCTTCTATATAACATCTTAACTTCACCCTTGCTCTATTTCTTTACTTCCACAGACAACCGCCACTTATATTTGCTGGGAACCCAAAATCGCGGGTTTTATAAATTCAATAAAAATAAAACAAAATATTATAATTCAAACGACATATATACTTGAAAGGAAAACACAAGCTCTACATCGCGGTATGATTTTGGTCAGTTCAGCACAAGCTTTTGGTCATGTATCTTCTACAGTGTAGATTTGTTTAGAAGTAGGGTTGAGGATATTGGGATTTTGGTGCATCTATTGACGAAATGGAGATGTGTATTGGGTTTGTGGTAGATTTTAGCAAGGGGTATGAAAAATTGGAAGGATTTTGTACTAAAAAATTTCGTGAGCTACCTGTAGCAGCGTTTGAACACCAGTTCGACACACAGGGGAAGAAGGTTTCGAATGGCATGATGATTGTATGACTTGAAAGAGGATGGGAAGAGATGATTTAAGGTGGCTTTGGTTTGATTTTATATGAAGAGGAGAGGGAGGTTGGATTTTTCAAAGATTGGCCATGGCTTGCGTTTCTTACTGGAGCGTGCGGTTTATATGGAGAGGAAGACTGATTAAGGGAAAAACGTGATTTACTTAGGGTAGTGAAGATTATTAATTAATTAAGTATAATTATATCGGTTAATTTTTATACAAACTTGTAAAATAAATAACTATCTCATACGTTATCCGAATTCAACAAACTCAGGTACATTGGAATCGTGGTGAAAAACTCTACAACATGGAACTGAGTAGATCTGAAACAGAGCAAATTAGAATTTGAGGCGAGTTTAAATCCAAACGGTACTGAAATCGTCCATAAAGACTGACGGAGTGGAAACCGACGGTGAGAACTCTCTCTCACTCAACTTTTTTACAGTATATAATAGGTTGCAGACTGGGCTTAGTAGCTCCTAGCACTATTTTTTTGTCTAGATCATGGTTGATTGTTTGTTTGGATTGTGATTTGGATTGTCATGGATTGATATTGTTGTATATAAAATTATTTATATAAATAATATATAAAAATTATCATGAAAAGAAAAGAAAATAAATATTCATTTACAAATCGGACGGTTTGTTCATGTGAAGGAAGACTGTTAATATATATGGAATTTAAAAGGCTTCGTCATTATTCCATTTATATTATAAGTCAGATACAGAAATTTATATCCATTATATACATTGATCTGTTTTCCGTGAAGATTCCATAATTAATGGAATTTGATTTTGGGTTTATTGTGAACTGTGTTTTAAATGACATTGGTTCTTTAACCCAGTTAAAGACAAGATTACATGTCTAACATTGTATTTTGAACTGTATTGTTGATCTCTGCTAAATATATATCTGTTTGGCGGCAGAGAATTTATTCTCTTGTTTAACACCCTTCTCTGAGACGTATGAGCTTAGAGGTTATATAGTGAAAGAAATCGCCAGTACGATGTAGATTGTCGATGTGACATGTTCGTGTTTCCAAAGTTAAATATTCATTAATAATGATTTTTGGGAGGATTAAAACTAAGTGGAGTTTTAATGAATCTTTAATTAGATTGAAATGTGAATGTGATAATTTAAATTATAAATTTGGGAAAATGATCGAAAATGGAGTATCACCAGTTTTACTCCAAGCGATAGTTAAATCTTTAATTAGATTTGAACGTGAAATGGTAATTAATTTTTACCGATAACACCATGGTGTTAGATATGGAGTATTACCAGTTTGCTCCATGGGATGAATAGGTTGGGATCGGGAAAATAAACAAATGATTGCTTCGATAAAGTTCTCTAATCCTGACTAGTTTGGAAAACCTTAATTTGGTTTAAATTGTGAAAAGGATATTTGAATAAATGAATATTTTGGATTGGAATGAGGCATATGATGTGTTGTTATAGCACTTGATTATAAGATACGCGAGTTATTTGGAAAGACCGGGTTTAACCCATTCTGAATAATTGATACAACGAAAATTCAAAGAGATTGACGACGGTGCAAGACCGACGGTCTTCACATCGAATGGATGAGTTGCTACTGATGCCCGTGATTGGAGTAGCTACCTTGAAGGGGCTGCAGTGGTAGCCGTCCAAACGTATTTTTTGATTGTTCGGATATGCGAGGGCCTCTCTCATGTATTGGACATACGGGACAAGGAATAAGGTGCCTCCGGTTTCGTTCAGACCCAGAACGGACTTGTAAAGGATGGTATGTCTGACATTGTATTCCTTTATAATGTATTCGTTGATCTCCGCTAAATATATATCTGTTTGGTGGTGGAGAATTTATTCTCTTGCTTAACACGCTTCTCTGAGACGTACGAGCTCAGAGGTTATATATCGGTAGAAATCAATGATATGGTATGGATAGGTAGTGTAACATGTTGAGTTGTAGTGATCCAAGCTTTTATTGAAAAGCAAAGCTTAGTGGAATGTAATACCCCGTACTTTCTATTAATGTTATAATAACGAATCCTAGAATACTTAATTTAAAATGTGAGAATTAAGGGAAACGGGTTATGCCGTTGTGTTCGTCTCGGAATTCTGGTTGAGATAGAGTCTGAGCTTGCGTAAATTGGACTTCGTATGAAGAAGTTATGGCTATCAGAAGTTTCCAGAAAACTCAAATAAATTCAAACAACTCGAAAAACGAATTCAAATTTAAACAGAAGTCAGAAGCGGGCTGGGCGGGAAAGTTCCCGCCCAGGCAGAACGACTAGGGGGTCAACCCTAGTGTCGATCTCTCCCCTAGAGGTCGACCTGGGGGTCGACCTTAGGGTCGACCTTAGGGTCGACTTGGGGGTTGACCAAGCTCCCGGCCAGATCTGAATTTTGAACGACTGATGACTTGATGCTAAGTCACTAGGGTTTCTGGATGGTCCTGATCTGGTCTGAGTGGCTGTGATTAACCCTAGGTTCATCTGACGGCTATAATTAAACTGAAATTCTATATAAACAACTCAATGCTCAACCTAAAAACACACAGAAAAATAATCCTAAAACTGACATGCCGTCAGTAGAGAACTTGGAGTAGCCGTCACCGTTTTCAATTCAAAGACGAGTCAAAAGCTTACATCTAAAATCAAATTAAAACGAGTCTAATTCAACGATCTTCATCAAAGGCGCATCTCCAATTTCAGAATTCATATTTCAGAACGCAAGAATCCCTTTTAGTTTGTAAGTTGGTTATTACGTAGATTTAAACATTCTTTCGGTTGAATCATGACATGTTGTAATTGGGATATAGAATGATGCTTATGTATAAGATTTGATCCTCGTTTATATTAAAGTATCGATGTAATTAATCATGTCTATATGCTTATGGCAATGAACATGTTGTATATTTCATGTCTATATGCTTATGGCGATGAACATATTGTATATTAATCATGTCTATATACTTGTGGTGATGAACATATTGTATGTTATTAAAATCTATTATGATTTGGGTAATGGATTTATTTTGCCAATTAAATGGTAAAACATGTCATGCTATAAATCGATGGTTATTTGCAAGTTTGTGATCTAAAACACATGCTTATATGTTAGATCAACACTCATGTATATTCATGTTAGGTTGAATCTAATTATGTTGTAAAAGTGTAGTCCTCTTATGTTTTTAACATCATGCTAAATTGTGATTAAAAATGATTATAATAGCTTTCTTATGTTTTGACATACATAAGATTATATGCTAAGTTGTGGGTTCAAACAATGATTATATGTTAAACTTCCATGCTAGACCTTTGTCAAGTTTACATGACCATTAGACCCAACTTAGTCACAAGTTCACCTTTACCCATTTAATTAAAGTTAATGATACCTCTATGCCAAGCTACACATGACAAGTTGAAATGTATGTTATTTTATGTTTATTTCATATCTCTTGTTTATTACCCCTTTTCTTGTTTATGGGTTGGGCTAACTTACTAGCCCAACATTTTATGTGATTCATGCGTACGTTCCACGGGGGTAGCGATGGGAAATATGAAAATTCATGGCATAGACTTGTTCATTAAATGGTATATTTGATATACCATTTATGTGGAACATAATCAAAGGATAACCATGGCGTGATTAAATTAAATTTAATCCACGTAAAGAAATTTGACATATATCGAAAAATATGAATTTAGAAAAGACGAATATGCCTAACCCGAGGTTAGACTAAGTTGTGGTGTAAATCTGCCCGGAACCGACCGGCATATCCAGTGACCACAACAAGACCTGTCTAATGTGGGTGATTAGTGCATTTAGCCCAAAAAGAACCCGAGGTTAAACTGAGTTGTGGTGTAAACCTGCCCGGAACCGACCGGCACATCCAGTGACCACAAAAAGACCTGTCTAATGTGAGTGGTTGGTGCTTTAATAAATTAAAGCTAAGTCGGGATTGGTAGGGTTAAGTCAATTAGTGAAACACTTAACTGATTCAACATGTTAACTAAACGAATGGGTGGGGTTTTGTAAACTTGGAAACTTAACCAAATAAACATGTTGATTAGAAAACCCTAGTAATGGGGACCCATTTCAGCAGTAACCCACATAGATGTATCATGGTACCCTGGAACTCGGCAGGGTAGGGCACGATTACTGGGCTGAATTATATGCAGTCAAAACGTCGGCGATTGGTGGGTCAGTGTAGGTTCCGACGGAGTATGGGTGTGCACGTACTCCGTAGTGGAAAAATCAGGCCCTGGGCATCAGTAGTGTACACTGTGCATCTTGAATCGTGTCGGGTTGCCACCAAAGGAACTGATACACCACATGGTGGGACCAATACAGGTAGCTAGAGTCAAGCGGGGGTCGAATGAAACAGGATATGAATACATGCGAGTAGGAGCCGATCATTAAGAGGATCGTTCGTTATGAAAACGTAGGGCTGGTTGAACCAATGGTTAAGTAGGTGTAGAGACTATTGTAATGGGTGCGATCACATGTTCCTCTTATCTTATATTAGGGTATTGTCCTATGTTCCATTATTACTGTCATGATCCCTTTCCTTGTTTAAATACTAGTAATCACTGAACTTACCAGACTTATTGTCTGACCTGTTTTCTTTTGTCATCTTTTCTTCCGTCCTCTCCCCCCCCCCCAGGTCCTCACGGAGGGAATACTCCAGCTTAATCAGACTCTTTGCAAGCTTCAATAAAGTAGATGTATGATTGGAACTCTCTTTCATTGGCTATTGCTTTTGGATACGACAGTTGGGGATTTATGCAGTTTTATTTATGATTTATGCTTCTTTGTTTAATAATCAAGACAGAAATTATGGTGTAATGTTTTGGAAGTTATTTTGAGACAATTTGATGTAATGCTTTTGTATTGAACCATGTATTCAATAAATGATTTGAATTCCACTGCTTATACTTATCTGTCTTGTAAAATTTTCTATGTCTTGTACCTATAACCCTCCACCAAACTTAAGGCATTCCCTTTGAGAGTGACCTTAACGGAGGTGGGGTGTTTCACTTGGTATCAGAGCAAAGGTTTACCAGATCAGATAAGAATTCTTGAAAACTATTTTTCAAAAAGAAACATAAAGAAGCATTTTTCAAGAAAAAGTGTTATTTTATTTTAAAGGCATAATCCCCCAAAGCCATATGCCCTATCATTCTATCCTTTGTTTTGAATCTTTTCCTTTTCGTTTCAGCATGTCTGGGAATCTTAACCTTCCAGAGGGTGTACCGATACCTAGTTGGTTTAGGAGGTACTTAGAGGCTAGGGCCAACTACGCAGGCCCAACAGATATTCCTCCTCCTCCAGCTGCAGCTCCTCCTCCTCGTGCAAGCGCTTTCTCAAAGATTTGTAGAGAATTTAGGGCCATGGGTGAAAAGGATTTCAAGGGAACTGAATCATTCGTAGAAGCTAGGAACTGGCTCAAAGAAACTGAGGATTTGTTCGTTATCTTCGAGGTGGACGATAGGCAGAAGATACAGCTGGTTGTACGGTTGCTCAAAGATGAAGCTTCCTATTGGTGGGAAGTCACCAATGCTGAAAGACCAGTTGAAACATGGATGGATTTCAGGATAAGGTTTGAGATGAAATTCCTCTCACAAGCTGAACGAAGTTTACAGCTGGAAAAGTTCTTATCTCTTAAGCAAGGAAGTATGACGGTCAAGGAGTACGTCAACCAATTCAATCAGCTAGCCCGATTTGGACTGGATTTAGTCAATAATCCTCATAAGAAGGCTCTCCATTTTGTCAAGGGATTGAATGAGCCACTTCACAGCTTGGCTATGACCCATATACATATGGGGGCTACTTACGAGAGGTTAGTGGACATGGTACTCTTACATGAGGAAGACAAGGGCAAGAATGAGGCAAAAGCGGAAGTGCCTCAAGATAAGAAGGGGGAAGGGTCGCAAAATAAGAAGGCTGATTCAAAGAAAGGCGAGAAGAACAACAAACCCTGTGAAAAGAGAAAGTGTAATTTCTGTGGCATTACTGGACATCTGATCAAAAACTGCAAGAAGAAAAGGAAGATGGGTGGTTGTTTCCATTGTGGCTAGACAGGACACATGGCAAGGGCTTGCCCAAAGAAGCAAGGGCAGGGAGCTGGACCTTCTTCTGGAGGACAAGTTCATGCTCTCACGGCACCTCCGCAAGAATAAGGTAGAAATATTTCTATCGAAAGTTTAGTCTATCTTTTTTATCATCATGTTCGTACACTATTTGATTCTGGCGCATTGCACTCTTTTATATCTACTGCTTTAGTGGAATCTCTGCACCTAGACACCAGTATAGTATAGGATCCCTTGGTTGTTTCAAATTCAATTGGGAGCTCAGCTTATTTGTCAATGGTTTGTTTGGATTTGAAATTATCTATACTAAACGTTGGGTTTAAATGTAATGCCTTTGTTTTGGGCTTCACGAGCTATAGGTTGATTCTAGGCATGGGCTGGCTATCCAGTAATGGTGCCGTCCTCGATTGTGAAAAGAGAGTGGTTAGACTCATGACTCGCCTCGGTAACACTCTCGAAATATCTTGTAATCCCATGAACTCCGTTATGCTTAGTTATCTAGAATCTCTTGATGCGTCTGTTGAGAACTTGTAGTCTGTAAAGGTAGTCCGTGAATATTCTGATGTGTTTGAAGAGGTAAAGGGTTTACCCCCGAAGCAGGAGATAGACTTCCGCATATACCTCGTTGACAATGCAAAACCCGTTGCCTTACCCGTTATGCACATGGCCCCAAGGGAGCGGAAAGAGCTCAGCAAGCAAATTAAAGAGCTCCTAGAAAAGGGGTTTATAAGGCGGTGTATATTTGAATGGTGTGCCCCAGTTGTGTTTGACACTAAAGAGGACGGTTTGCTTCGCCTATGCGTTTATTATAGGGAGCTAAACAAGGTGACCAAAAGGAATAGGCACCCACTCCCGAGAATAGATGATTTGTTCGATCAGCTTGTAGGTGCATCGGTTTTCTCCCAATTAGATTTAGCTACCGGGTTTCATCAGCTAAGAGTGGCTGAAGACAACATTGATAAGACCACGTTCAGAACTCCCGATGGTTTCTTCGAGTGACTGGTCATGCCCTTCGGCTTGACAAACGCACCTTCTTACTTCGTTGATTTAATGAGCAGGGTGTTTCGAGAGTTCCTCAACAAGTTTGTGGTGGTCTTCGTAGACGTTATTTTGATCTTCTCAAAGAATGAGGAAGAGCATGCTCAGCATCTAAAGGAAGTCATGGATACTCTCCGTGCACATCAGTTGAAGGCGGAATTCTCCAAACGCCATTTATGGAGAGAAGAAGTTAGGTTCCTTGGACATGTGG
This sequence comes from Allium sativum, assembly GCA_030737875.1. NCBI lineage: Eukaryota > Viridiplantae > Streptophyta > Magnoliopsida > Asparagales > Amaryllidaceae > Allium > Allium sativum. Next base: position 213,585,862 of record CM060916.1, on the reverse strand, counting down.
TGTCCAAAGAGGGGATAGCTGTGGACCCCGCGAAAGTGGTTGCTGTGCAAGATTGGAAGGTTCCTCGAAACGCAACCGAAGTCCGAAGCTTTCTCGGGCTAGCAGGCTTTTATCGAAAGTTCATCAAAGATTTTGCAAAAATCTCATCTCCACTGACAATATTGACAAAGAAGAACCAAGCTTTTAATTGGGATATGGATTGCGATATTGCTTTCCAACTTTTGAAAAGGGCTCTAACAACAGCCCCAGTTCTGACATTGCCTGATGGAAGCAAGATGTTTACAGTATACACAGATGCATGCGGAACGGGACTAGGCGATGTTCTGATGCAAGAAGGGAAGGTAGTGGCTTATGGTGGAAGACAGTTGAAAGTACATGATAAAAACTACCTAACCCACGACCTAGTGTTGGCAGCCATCGTTTTTGCGCTTAAGTCTTGGCGCCATTATCTCCTAGGTGAGAAATTTGAACTATATGCTGACCATAAATCGTTGAAATACTTATTCTCGCAGAAAGATTTCAACTTGAGGCAACAAAGATGGATGGAGTTTCTTGCCTCGTATGATTTTGAGTTTTCCTACACTCCTGGCAAGGGCAATGCAGTAGCAGACGCCTTGAGTAGAAAGAAGTTGGCCTTAAGCCCTCTCTTTATGGAAAGGCAAAGCTTAGAGTTCTTAGCAAGCTTTAAATTCAGACCCTCCATTGACTTTGTACCTGGCTTGCTAGCAACGCTAGAAGTGCGACCAACTCTATTAGACTCAATCGGAGCCGCGCAAAGAGAAGACCCTCAGCTAGCCGATGTGATGGACAAGTTAATTAGAGGTGAGACTTCCAGTCACGTCAATATATACTCCATTGATGCCTAGGGTTGGTTGAGATGAGAAGGAAGACTATGTGCCCCACATGTAAGGGATTTGGTAAAGGCGGTTCTAGAAGAGGCACACCATTCCAATTTGACCATACACCCAGGCGGAGATAAAATGTATAAAGACATCAAAAGAGTTTTCTTTTGGAATGGCATGAAGCAAGACATAGCTGAATTTGTTTCTAAGTGTTTAATATGCCAACAAGTCAAGGCAGAGCAGAAGAAGCCTAGAGGTCTTCTCCATCCTCTAGACGTCCCACAGTGGAAATGGGATAGCATCTCGATGGAATTTATAGATGGGTTGCCTAGGTCAAGAAGGGCCAATACCAGCACTTGGGTAATAGTGGACAGGCTCACAAAAAGCGCCCACTTTATACCCGTCAAGAGTAGAAGGACCGCCTCATCTCTAGCATCCATATATCTTAAGGAGATAGTTCGACTCAATGGGATACCCTCCAGCATAGTGAGTGATCGAGACCCTATCTTCACGAGCGAGTTTTGGAAGAGTTTACAAGAGGCTGTAGGCACACGGTTATGTTTAAGCACGGCCTATCACCCTCAAACCGATGGCCAGACGGAAAGAGTCAACAGAGTATTAGAAGACCTCTTGAGACTATGCATTCTTGACTTCGGAGGTACATGGGAGGATCATCTACCTTTGGTGGAATTTGCTTACAACAATAGCTACCAAGCCACCATAGGCATGGCACCTTTCGAAGCTTTATATGGAAGACCATGCAGGTCACCAACTTGCTGGTTGGAGTCCACAGACAAGCTCATACTTGGGCCAGACATGATTAGGGAAACTTCAGAGAAAGTAGACTTGATACGAAGAATAATTAAGACTGCCCAAGATAGACAGAATCCTACGCAGATAGAAGAAGAACTGACCTTGAGTTCGAAGTTGGAGACAAGTGTTCCTTAAAGTATCTCCTTTGAGGAGCGTCGTTTGCTTTGGGTCCGCAGGAAAGTTAGCACCAAGATTTGTAGGGTCGTTCCCTATCATCGAGAAGATTGGAAAGATGGCTTATAGGGTACAACTCCCCCAAAGGTTGTCCGGGGTTCATAATGTCTTTCATGTCTCCCACCTGCGGAAATGCTTACACGAATCTGCGGAAGTGGTAGAACCAAGTATGCTAGAAGAAGTTGAAGTTGAACGAGAAGCAACTGTGAGGAGAGTTCCAACCCGTATCTTGGGAACAGAGGTCAAAAATCTACGCAACCGTGAAGTTAAGCTCGTCAAAGTTCAATGGAGCAACAACGAGGAAGATGCGACTTGGGAAACTGAGGACAGAATACACGCAACCTACCCTTTTCTTTTTTAGGGTACGTCTTTAATCTCTTTTTCCTCAAGTTTATGCTCGTATCTATCTTTTTAGGTATATCTCCTCGATCCTATCCTTTATCCTTAGGTAGGAACCCATTTGGATGTAAACATGTAATTGAAACATGTTATGATTGATGGTTGCAAATGGTTGCAAGTGGTTGCTAGTGGTTGCTCGTGGATGCATATACACACACATTAGGTACTAGATCGGCACATTCACTTTCATATTGCATATGCATATATGTATTGGTTTATGGATTAAAACTTGAGTGTTATCATATGGACGTTGCATTTGTATGAATGATTGCAATCATGTAAGAAATTTTGAGTAGGAAAAATTGCATTCATAATGGACTCATGGCACTGACATAATTTGCATTAAGGAGGTCAACTGAATCAGTAGACCGCCTGATTTTGCATTAGATAACGACATATACGCACACAATGCATATGATCATGAAGCATTAGAAATCCTTTAAGGATAATAGACGCATGTGTTTGACGGTTGAGTAGATGGGTGTTTGGATGGTAGGATATAAATTCTTCTCGACTTGAAGATTTCGGGGACGAAATCCTAAAAGGAGGGGAGAATGTAACACCCTGTACTTTCTATTAACGTTATAATAACGAATCCTAGAATACTTAATTTTAAATGTGAGAATTAAGGGAAACGAGTTACGCCATTGTGTTCGTCTCGGAATTCTGGTTGAGATAGAGTCCGAGTTTGCGTAAATTGGACTTCGTATGAAGAAGTTATGGCTGTCAGAAGTTTCCAGAAAACTCAAATAAATTCAAACAGCTCGAAAAACGAATTCAAATTCAAACAGAAGTCAGAAGCGGGTTGGGTGGGAAAATACCCTCCCAGGCAGGTCGGGGTCGACCCTAGTGTCGACCTCCGCCCCTTGAGGTCGACCTGGGGGTCGACCTTAGGGTCGACTTGGGGGTCGACCTGGCCCCGTGCCAGATCTGAATTTTGAACGACTGATGACTTGATGCTGAGTCACTAGGGTTTCTGGATGGTCCTGATCTGGTCTGAGTGGATGTGATTAACCCTAGGTTCATCTGACAGCTATAATTAATGTAACAACCCGGAAATTCTGAGCCAATTTAAAAATTTTATTTTGGCAATTTTAATGAATTTTGAATATTTAAAATGAATTATTTTAAATAATAACGACGAGAAATTTATTTTGAATATAATTCGAACGTATATATTTATATACATCGTCGTTAGAATATAAATATTTATTTATAATTATAAAAAGAATTGAAAATGGCGCGGTAGTTCGATAATTCGATTTCAAACTTCAAATGAATGTACAGGATTCAAAATAAACTGGATTTTGGCAAAACCAAAAATATTAGAATCTAGTTGAAAATATCTTTCCAACGAATCTGAAAAATCGAAATTTCATAGCGGGAAACAAAAGTTATGCCCAGTTGAAAATTCAGAATAGTCGCTATTTAAATTTTACATGGCCCAAAAAGTCAATTTTTGCACACGGATGAATTTGGACTCGAAACCACTTCCATTGAGTTCAAAATTCCATTTAGAACTCCGAAAAGTATAAGGTTCGATATATTCCGATATCCGGAATAGTGGCAGTTGCAGGAGCTTTTCGGTTAGCAATACATAGCCCTTAAAAAGTGAAATCTTGCACATGAGCTCAGAATTCGACGAGATAAATTTTTCTGGATTCATAATGACAAATCATTGTTGAGTTCCAAATGGCGCATCGAACGGAGTTAGTATGTGACCGTGCGAGCTGAAACAGTTCAGGGTAAAGCAGGCAGTCATTTTACAAAGGAACATTATTGATACGACCTCAGAATTCGATTTCGTTTTTTTTCTGGATTCGTATCATCTAAAAATGGTTAAATCCAAAAGGGCATGATTTTTGAAGTTAGCATGTGAGCGTGCAAGAAGAAATGGTGCGCCAAAATAGCATTTTTAGAGCTTATCTGAGCATTTTTATGATTTTTTTTTTGGACGGTCAAACGAACTCGGAATTCGACGAAACTTGTTTCGTTGGACTCGTCTTCACGTCTACTATCTCGTGTCCGAAATCCGCGGCAATTGGAAATCGTTAGCGTTCAGGCGATACGCGAGAAAGTAGCATATAATCACTTTTACTCCATTTTTCTCTTCATAATTTCATTTCTCTCTTCCTCTTCAAAAACTCAAAAATGGAGTCTCCTCCACCATCACCGCTGCCACCGCCCCCTACCCCGCTGCTGCACCACCTCAGGCCGCCGGCCACCACCCCCACTCCACCTCCTCTTCCTCCTCCTCTCTCTCCTCCTCTTTCCATCTTCTAATTTGCAAACCCTAGCTCCTCCGGCCACCACCACCACCTCCCGTGCCCCACCGCCGCCACCAGCACCCTCCCCACCTCCAATCAGGTCCGGCGCCCCCTTCCCCCTCCCCCCCCCTCAATTCCGGACGTGGGCCCCCCGTCTCCAAAACCCCTTTTTACACTAATTGCCCATTTTACAAATAAGCCCCTGACCGTATTTCGCCAATAACTCTCAAACGGTGCGTTTCTGGCCAAAGTCTCTCTAAACCAAAGTTGTAGAGCACGAAATTCTCTTCGATTTGGCTATATTGAAGTCATGTTTTGGAGTTCGGAGCTGCTCGGAAAACGCGTTCAAAGTCTGCTGTCCAAAAGCGGTAAAATTCGTGTACTTTCGCGAATTCTGGCGAATTGGAGCATTTTCGGCAAAACGTCCCTTAGGCGAAAGTTGTTCAGAATGGCGTTCTTATGCTAGAAAAAGAGGGATTGAAGATTATTGCTCGTATGCGAAGCCTGGAGCTCGATCAAAAATTCAGCAGTTCAGAAAAGGCGTTAGAGAAAAATCAAGGTGAGAACTTCTCACTCTAAATTTCTTTTTCTAGTTATATATATACTAGGATGCAGACGGTGTTTAGTAGCACCCGACACCATCGTCCACATACCATGGACTTGTTTGTTTGGTTGTGTAGTTGGTTAGATTATTTGATTTGAATTTGACTGTTTGGTGAAATGGAATGGATTTGATTGATATGTGTATGGCGTGGGCCATTATTAGACCGGGGATAAAGCTAGGCCTTGTCCCGTTTCTAGTATCGTGCCGTTATGCCGCCGAAATTTTCCAAAATAAGTTAGAAAAATAAAGATATCATTTTATTTAATAAATGAACCGAATAGAATATTCATAGGTTGAATAAGATAATTTGGTCGTTAAAAATATAATTTTTAACGTGAACGTGAATAAATAAATATTCATTTACAAACCGGGCGGTTTGTTTATGTACACATATTTGAAGGACATTGATTGGGACGATAAATTTTACACATCGTCCAACTGCACAAATAAAATTTGTGTTTGATTGTTTGAAACCCCACACGGGTATTGGGATAAAATACGGCATACACTAATCCCAGTAATTAGTTATATGTCGATCGATTGATTGACAGGCTGTTGTAAGCGTTAGATATCTATATTTGATGCTTATACAGTGTAGTGCACTTTGGATGATGGTTGATTATTTATCGTTGCTATTATATACATGTGTTGTATGGAATCCATATAATTAACTTTATATGGTAATTGATTGGGCCTCATTCCAATCGGGAAGATAAAGAATATTATAAAATAAAGGTTCATGTGTTGGCAGTACTCATCCGTTGAGATTAGTCATGTGTTGAACAAAATATTTTAACAATAAAATTTACATCTTTATCATTATAAAATAAAGGTTCATGTGTTGACAGTACTCATCCGTTGAGATTAGTCATGTGTTGAACGAAATATTTTAACAATAAAATTTACATCTTTATCATTATAAAATAAAGGTTCATGTGTTGACAGTACTCATTCGTTGAGATTAGTCATGTGTTGACAAAAATATAGATTCACGTATTGAATAGGATACATATTCATTTGTTGAATAGAATAACGGAATTATTTAAATATATAAAGCCGTGTTGATTAGAGATGCGCTATTTTGACGCGAATGATATTTATATCGATTATATTCGTTCTATAATGAATATTGAAAAGAGATTTAATATAAGAAATTCGAATTGAATTGAATATATAAAGAAATTCGAATTGAATTGAATATATCACGAATTCGAATTGAATTGAATATATAACGAATTCGAATTGAATTGAATATAAAACGAATTCGAACTGAATTGAAAACGAATTGAAATAGAATAAAAATCAATTTGAAATGAATTCAAATTGAATTGGAATTTGAATTGAATTGAAATGAATTAATAAGGAAAAATTCAATTTTGATTTGAATTTGAAATGGAAGTTGAAATTGTTTTTGAAACGAATTTAAAACTATTTATAAAATTCGTTTTGAATAGAAATCGATGAAATATATATTATATATATAATATAATGGCCTGAATAGAAGGCGCCGCGCCGCGGCAGTTCGTAAATTTCAACCATTGACTTCGAACGGACATTACGGGAGATCCGACCGTCAGATTCTCCTAAAACAGGAACCGTTGGGTTCGTATCGAAAAGAGCTTTCTAATGAAATTAGAAATTTGAAATCTAACGGTTGGATTTGGAGATACGTCCAAATCAAATTTGGAAAAGGTCGCTGTAAGTGCAGTTCGATGGCCGTTGATGGAAATCAACTGTACGGGCCTTGATAAAATTATTAAAAATAGTAATAATTTGTGTAAAATCATAAGAAATGATTTGGGAAAAAATGGAATGAAAAACTCCATATTTGAAAAAGATAAAAATGGATTTTTATCGAAATGAACTAGTTTTAAATAGAATTAATTTGGGGGTTTATCGTGAAGGGTGTTTTAAATAACACTTGTTCTTTAACCCGATAATAAATAGAATGTGATTTTGGTTTATCGTGAACTGTGTTTTAAATGACATTAGTTCTTTAACCCAGTAAAAGGAGTTTGAATGAATCCGCAATTAGATTGAAATGTGAATTGATAATTTAAATTATCAAATTTAGAAAGTGAGCAAGAATGCAGTATCACCAGTTTTGCTCCAAAACGATAATCAAATCTTTAATTAGATTTGAACGTGAAATGGTAATTAATTTTATCGATAACACCGTGGTGTTAGATATGGAGTATTACCAGTTTTGCTTCATGGGATGAATAGGTTGGGATTGGGAAATAAAATAAATAATTACTTCGGTGTGATTCGCTAATCCCGACTAGTTTGGAAAACCATAATTTGGTTTGAAATGACATCCAAAGGAAGATTAAAGAATAAATTTAAAGAATTTATCTTTGATAAAATTAATAGGAACCTTTCCCTAAGAATGTGAAATTTAGAAACTAGTTGTAGGTTAGTTAAGAAGAATGGTTTCCTGGGTTTTGATCTGATGTTGGTTTCGGCCTTCGGGGTTAATATTTGGGGAATTGCTCTCTTACTGATTTACGGTTAGTGACTAATGAATTGGAATGAGGCGTATGTTGTGTTTGTGTAACATTTGTTTTTAATATACGCGGGTTGTTCGGAAAGGCCGGGTTTATAATCGGAACCTTTCCCTAAGAATGTGAAATTTAGAAACTAGTTGTAGGTTAGTTAAGAAGAATGGTTTCCTGGGTTTTGATCTGATGTTGGTTTCGGCCTTCGGGGTTAATATTTGGGGAATTGCTCTCTTACTGATTTACGGTTAGTGACTAATGAATTGGAATGAGGCGTATGTTGTGTTTGTGTAACATTTTTTTTTAATATACGCGGGTTGTTCGGAAAGGCCGGGTTTATACCCATTCTGAATAACCGATTCGACGATAAGTCGAAGATGATGACGGTGGTCGAAGACCGGAAGTCTTCACATCGTTTGGATAATTACTGATGATCCTGATTGGGCTGTACACCCAAGAGGATGGAAATAGTTGGTGGTCATCCAGACGTACTTGGATATCGATGGATATGCGAGGAAAGTGCCTCCGGTTTCGTTCAGACCCAGAACGAACTTGTAAATGGATTGTGTGTCTGACATTGGATTTTATTCTTTGTTGATTGATCTCCATTAAATATACATCTGTTGGTGGAGAATTTATTCTCTTGCTTAACGACCTTCTCTGAGACGTACGAGCTCAGAGGTTGTATATCGATGGACATCAGTCGCATGGCATGAATTGCCTGTGTGGCATGCTGAGTTGCATAGATCAAGGCTTCTGTTGAAAAGCAAAGTCTTGTGGTTGATGATCAAAGCACAGCCTACGTGGCATCTTTGTGTATAACGTGAATTCGCAATCCTCACACCTCGGTATGAGTCAAAAACAGGATAGTGACTACGTGGAGAGCACGACGTTTCTTTCTAGCTTTGGTGGTGTCAGTGACTTATCAGCCCTGACATTTATATACTTTTCACCTATGTAGTTGTTGGATGAGGCGCCTCGATTTTAGGTCTGTTAGGACCGGGAAACGTGTGTTCAGGAATACTAATCCACTAATGTAAGTGTGGACCGGCCCTGAAGATCCAAGGATTGCCCAGAGTGTGTAGTCCTAAGGAATTTGCTAGAGTGTCTCGAAAGCGGAGAGGAGCTTTCCCCTTGCCTCGACTCATGACGGAAATCCAATTTCTAATACGTGTATTTCGGTTTTATTCTTAGAGCCTAGTATGGCGACATAGTAGCATGGGATGCTATGCCGTCTATGATTGATATTTATGATTGAAATTGTTTTGACACTATACACTTATTATAGTATCAAATGATTTGTTTTTAAACGTACCAAGCATGTTTGGCTGTTATAAGGTAAAACCCTATCCTCCGGCTTGCGTTGCATTGTGTGATGGGACCTGGGTCTTATAATAGCTTCATTTTTCGAAAAAGCATTGCGTTGTTTATTCTATGCACTGGTATTCTTGGGAGTAAACTTGTTCCATGTTATACGGAGTGGTCCCTTGAATTACTCTCTTTTAAAGTAAAGTTTTAACTAACTGTTTTAGTTCTCACACCAGTCACATGACTGACCTGGAGTTTATTGTTTTAACCTAAACTCTGGGTGCCCCTATTTTCGACATGGGCAGCTAGTAGTTTTGGTTTTGCAGATTTATATTCGCAGGATCCTGGTTTACAGCTGGAATGATATCCGGAAAGCTCTGTATCCGTGTATTACTTTCAGTTGTGTTTTGTATTATTTTTCCGCTGCAATACTGTATTTAAATCTCTGATATTCTTTGTTGTATAATATTCATTTATACTCTGTATATTCTTGTATCTGATGAAATTGTTGTAATAAAAAATGAAATGTTCTTCCGTCTGCGTTCATTTGTGTGTTGTTCTCAAAGTATCCGCTCTTTCCTTCACGGGGAAGTTACGGGTTCTCACAATTAAACTGAAATTCTATATAAACAACTCAATGCTCAACCTAAAAACACACAGAAAAATAATCCTAGAACTGAAATGTCGTCAGTAGAGAACTTGAAGTAGCCATCACCATTTTCAATTCAAAGATGAGTCAAAAGCTTACATCTAAAATCAAATTAAAACGAGTCTAATTCAACGATCTTCATCAAAGGCGCGCATCACCAATTTCAGAATTCAGAACGCAAGAATTCCTTTTAGTTTGTAAGTTGGTTATTACGTAGATTTAAACATTCTTTCGATTGAATCATGACATGTTGTAATTGGAATATAGAATGATGCTTATGTATAAGATTTGATCCTCGTTTATCTTATAGTATCAATGTAATTAATCATGTCTATATGCTTATGGCGATGAACATGTTGTATATTTCATATCTATATGCTTATGGCGATGAACATATTGTATATTAATCATGTCTATATGCTTGTGGTGATGAACATATTGTATGTTATTAAAATCTATTATGATTTGGGTAATGGATTTATTTTGCCAATTAAATGGTAAAACATGTCATGCTATAAATCGATGGTTATTTGCAAGTTTGTGATCTAAAACACATGCTTATATGTTAGATCAACACTCATGTATATTCATGTTAGGTTGAATCTAATTATGTTGTAAAAGTGTAGTCCTCTTATGTTTTTAACATCATGCTAAATTGTGATTAAAAATGATTATAATAGCTTTCTTATGTTTTGACATACATAAGATTATATGCTAAGTTGTGGGTTGAAACTATGATTATATGTTAAACTTCCATGCTAGACCTTTGTCAAGTTTACATGACCATTAGACCCAACTTAGTCACAAGTTCACCTTTACCCATTTAATTAAAGTTAATGATACCTCTATGCCAAGCTACACATGACAAGCTGAAATGTATGTTATTTTATGTTTATTTCATATCTCTTGTTTATTACCCCTTTTCTTGTTTATGGGTTGGGCTAACTTACTAGCCCAACATTTTATGTGATTCATGCGTACGTTCCACGGGGGTAGCGATGGGAAATATGAAAATTCATGGAATAGACTTGTTCATTAAATGGTATATTTGATATACCATTTATGTGGAACATAATCAAAGGATAACCATGGCGTGATTAAATTAAATTTAATCCACATAAAGAAATTTGACATATATCGAAAAATATGAATTTAGAAAATACGAATATGCCTAACCCGAGGTTAGACTAAGTTGTGGTGTAAATCTGCCCGGAACCGACCGGCATATCCAGTGACCACAACAAGACCTATCTAATGTAGGTGGTTAGTGCATTTAGCCCAAAAAGAACCCGAGGTTAGACTGAGTTGTGGTGTAAACCTGCCCGGAACCAACCGGCACATCCAGTGACCACAAACAGACCTGTCAAATGTTCATTGTGGTGTTTTCTCATGCCTGGGACGTAAGCCGTTGAGTATTGCACTATGCATTAGATCTTTCGAATCAGGAGCCATGAGTATGGAAATCCAAACTTCCAATATGACATTTTGTGGTTTTAGTTGTAAACCTATGTTTGGCGGCATGACATATGGTACCCATGTCATCTTAGATTGATATATTTATATTTGAGGTTGATTTCTTCACCTATAGTAATAATAAAAGATAAATTTCGCGTACCAAGCATATTTGGCTATTATAAGGTAAAACTCTATCCTCCGGCTTGCGTTGCATTGTGTGATGGGACCTGAGTCTTATAATATCTTCATTTTTATTTATTTAGCATTGCGCTGTTTGTTTTATGCACTGGTATTCTTGGGGGTAAACCCGTTCCGTGTTATACGGCGTGGTCCCTTGATTTACCTAACTTTAAAAGTCAAATTAATAACTGTTTTAGTTCTCAACCAGTCCCATGACTAACTCGGAGTTTATTGTTTTAACCTAAACTCTGGGTGCCCATATTTTCCATACGGGCAGCTTGTAGTTATGGTTTCCGCAGATACTTATTTTCCCAGGATCCTGGATTTACAGCTGGAGCTATATTCGAAAAGCTTTGTATCCGTATATCTCTTTCAGTTGTGTCAATTGTTATTTTCCGCTATGCATTGTATTCATACATTTTATTTCCGCTGCTATGTATTTTAAATCTCTGATATTTTTCTGTGTAATATTTATTCATACTCTGATATATTCTTATACTCTGATGTAAATTGTTGTAATAAGCAATGAAATGTTCTGTTGTTTGTGTTCTAATTTGTTGTATTCTCAATTCAATCCAGGCTTTCCCGTAAGGGCGAGTTTGGGTCATCTCAGCGTGGTATCGGAGCTTTGGTTTACAGAGCTCGAGAACAAGCATATTAGAACAAAACGAAAGAATTCATCGAAGATAGGATTAGTAATATCATATGAGAATGTCTCGTTAGAGATTGGATCAGTAGTATCCTAGAATGAGTTGGAAGAGTGTTATTTATAAAATACAAATTTAATTTTGAAATTATAACTTATTATACGTATTTGAGTATTTTATTTTAAATTAATTTTGGACTATCGGGTATAAAGAGATTTTTAATATACATCTGATCCATGTGTATTTGAAGTCTCAAATATACTGGGTAGATAAAGAATCACACTTTAGTCACCCGGGGATAATTGTGATGATCAGTATACCATCATCAATATTTATGTTCGAGTTTCGAAAGTGGGAGATCTATATATTTCCAATTGACTGGTGTGGGAACCAAAACTTAGCTAGAATTTACTGTTTGTAACTTGACACTAAAAATATGATTTTGACTATATATAAAAATTATATGTTTTAGAAACTTAACCAACTAATTGATTGTTGGTTGCGTTGTGTGATTATTAGTTTGAATAATTAAAATATTGGAATAATAAAACCAATATGTGAATGAAGGTAAATTTAGCCAGAATCAAATATTGAACTGAATTGAAAATTGATTGCAATTGCCTATATGTACATGTGTATATAATTGAACTGGTCATAGCAGGGGACCCAAAAAGAGGAATAAAATTGTATGCCCAACAAATAGTTACATGTTTACTATATTTCTTGAGTTTTTGATGATTTTATGAGTCGATTGGCAAGTCGCTTGGCTTTTTCTTTTTCTTTTGGATTGATGAGGTCCCTATGGGGCAAGTTGCGGTTTTAAATATCAACCCGTACAAAGGAGGTTATGGCAAAAAAATTCAAAAATTTAGGGTGTTAACCAAATTTTTGAAAAATTAGAAAATTCTTAGTAACTGAAAGGTCGAAGAATGAATGCCAGAATGAAAGTTGAGTTGGTTAGTTAAATAACTTTCAACTCCATTCCTTTTCGAGGATGAAAAGATTTTAAGTGAGGGAGATTGTAACAACCTGGATTTTCAGAACCAATTTAAATTTTTTATTTTAGCAATTTATTGAATTTTAAGAATTTAAAATGATTTGTTTTAAATAATAACAATTAAAAATTTATTTAAATTGAAGTCAGAACATATAAATTTATTTTAATTATAAAACAAGCCTGAAATGGCGTGGTAGTTTGAAAATTTGATTTTAAACTTTAAATGAATGTACATGATTCAAAATAAATCGGATTTTAGTAAAACCAGAAATATTTGAATCTATTTAATTATATCTTTCTAGCGAATGTGAAAAATCCAGATTTCGTAATATGAATTGAAAGTTATGTCCAGTTCAAAATTCAAAATACTCGCTATGGAATTTAATATAATATATAACCCTAAAAAATAGCCATTTTGCAAGTGACCTCCGTTTTCGAAGAAACCACTTTTGTTGGATCCAGAATGTTAAATTATTGCTAGGTTTCAAAATTCATAATTTTTGAAATCAATATGTGAGCGTGGTAAATTTAAACGCATTTGGTAGTTTCAGTTTGAATTGGATCGACCAGAAAATGACCATTTTTCAAACGGTCTCCAAATTCGATAAAATTAGTTTTGTTAGGACCGTATCATCAAAACATAGCTAGTTTATTTTTCTGCAATTTTTGGAGTTAGTATATGGCCCAGGTAATTTAAAATGTACGTTTAAATTCAATATATATTGATTTATATTTTAATTTTGATGAAAACTACTCGAAATAACCGAACTGGCCTACGAAACATATCCCATTGTGTTCAGAATGGGGGTGTTCGGCTAGGGACGGCAATCGTTGGAGTTTGTTTAGAGTTTGTGATGTTAAACAAGTAGAAATACAATTAAATAAAATAAACAAATCAAATAAAAAAATATTTCTCCCTTCTATATAACATCTTAACTTCACCCTAACTCTATTTCTTTAATTCCAGTGACAGCCGCCACATCTATTTTCTAGAAACCCAAAATCGTGGGTTTTGTAAATTCAATAAAAATAAAACAAAATACTACAATTCAAGCGACATATGTATTTGAAAGGAAATCACAAGCTCTACATCGCGATATGACTTTGGTCAGTTCAGCACAAGCTTTTGGTGCGGGTCTTCTACAGCGTGGGTTCGTTTAGAACAAGGGTTGAGGATATTGGGATTTTGGTGCATCTATCGACGAAATGGAGATGTGTATTTGTTTTGTGGTGGATTTTAGCATGGGGTGTGAAAATTTGGAGGGATTTTATGCTAAAAAAATTCGCGAGCTTCCCGTAGCAGCGTTTGAACTCTAGTTCGACGCATAGGGGAAGAAGGTTTTGAATGGCATGATGATTGTATGTCTTGATAGAGGATGGGAAGAGATGATTTAAGGTGGATTTGGTTTGATTTTATATGAAGAGGAGAGGGAGGTAGGATTTTTCAAAGATTGGCCATGGCTTGCGTATCTTACTGGAGCGTGTGGTTCATATGGAGAGGAAGATTGATTAAGGGGAAAACGTGATCTACTTAGTGTAATGAAGATTATTAATTAATTAGTATAATTATATCATTTAATTTTTATACAAACTTGTAAAACAAATAACTATCTCATACGTTATCCGAATTCAACAAACTTAGGTACATTGGAATCGTGGTGAAAACTCTACAACATCGAACTGACTAGATTTGAAACAGAGCAAACTAGAATTTGAGGCGAGTTTAAATCCGAATGGCACTGAAATCATCCATAAAGACTAACTGAGTGGATACCGACTGTGAGAACTCTCTCACACTCAAATTTTTTTACGGTTATTATATAATAGGTTGCAGATGGGGCCTAGTAGCTCCTGACACTATTTTTTGTGCAGACCATGGTTGATTATTTGTTTGGGTTGTGATTTGGATTGTCGTGGATTGATATTGTTGTATATAAAATTATTTATATAAACTGTATATAAAAATTATCATGGAAAGAAAAGAAAATAAATATTCATTTACAAATCGGACGGTTTATTCATGTATACTTATTTATCTGATATTGATTGGGATGATAAATTTTACACATCGCCCAACTGCCCAAATAATAATCAGTATTTGTTGTTTGAAAACCACACATGAGTATTGGGATGATATTTGCCATACACTAATCCCAATAATTAGTGGTATGTCAATCGATGGGTTGACAGACTATATAAGCGTTATTTATTTAATTTAATGCTTATACAGTTGTAAAATGCACTCTGGATGTTATATGAATTTTTAATGATTGTTTATCGTTATTATTGTATACATGCGATGTATGGAATCCATATAACTGAAATTATATGGTAATTGATTGAGTTTGATTCTAGCTCAGAATTAACGAATATTGTAAAATAATATTCAGTAAATATTGAAATGTGAAGCAGTGTTAAGTAGTTAAACGACATTTTAACGCAAACGGGATTTCGGTCGATTTCATTCATTTTATAATGAATATCGAAAAGTGATTTCAAAATCTGATATTTTGAAAATATTATCATTATAATGATATGGACTATTCAATTTTGATTTAAATTTAAAAATGAAATTGAAATCATTTTAAAATGAATTTAAAACGAATTTATAAAGGAATATTCAATTTCCAATTTGAAAATTGAAATGTAATTGAAATCGTTTTAAATTGAATTTAAAACGAATTTATAAAGGAATATTCAGTTTTGATTTGAAATGGAAGTGGAAATCATTTTAAAATGAATTTATAAACAATTTACAAAATACATTTTAAAACGAAGTCAAGTATATATATTATATATATATTAATGGCCTGAATAGAACGCGCCGCGCAACGACCGTTCGCGAATTTTGACCATTAACTTCAAATGGATGTAACTGGAGATCCGACTGTCAGATTCTCCTAAAACCAGAACCGCTGGGTTCGTATCGAAAAGTGCTTTCCAATGAATATAAGAGATTTGAAAACTAACATTGGATTTTAAGATATCTCCAAATCAGTTTTGGAAAAGATCACTATGAATGCAGTTCGGTGGCAGTTATTGGAAACCGACTGTATAGGCCTTAATAAAATTATTAAAAATATGAAAAAATTATGTAAAATCATAATAAATGATTTCAAAAGATTTTGGATGAAAACTTCCTTTTTTAGAAAGATAAAAATATATTTTTATCGAAATGAGCTAGTTATCAACTAGAATAATAATCCCATTGGTTTTAAATAAAGTAAATTAGACTTTGAAAATGGTTTTAAAATAACCAGAATTTTCCATGAACAGATTGGAATAGATTTGAAATGGAAATAATCTTCGAAATACCTCGATATTGGACTCCGGGATTATACGGATATTGTTGAGGAATTTGGAAGATATATATATATCGTTATTCCCAATACGATATTTGTTGGATTCAGAATTTGATATTGAATATAAGCCGAGATAATTTCTATTCAGAACCTTGTATTTGATATCAAATTGAATTTTGGGTTTGTCGTGAACGATGTATTTATTAACACTGTTCTTAAACCCAGTTGAGAAAAGAATAAATCTTTTAATTAAGATTTAGGGAATTTTACCAATTATTTAATATTTAATTGGATTGAAATTGGATTTTGGGTTTTTCGTGACGGTGTCTTCATTAACATTGTTTTTAAACCCAGTCGAGAAAAGAATAAATCTTTAAATTAAGATTTAGTGAAGTTTTCCAATTAATTAATATTTAATTGGAATTGAATAAAAGAATTGGATTTTTGGGTTTATCGTGAATGGTGTTTTAAATAACATTTGTTCTTTAGTCCAATTAACAGTGGAGATATGATTTGGAATTTATAAATCTTTTAATTAATATTAATGGAATTTTCCAAAGTGAAGTTGTTTCCAATTTAGTATATTAAATTGGAATTGATGGAATTCGATTTGGTAATAATTGAGATGAGCTTCTGTGAAGGAAGATCGTTAATATGTATGGAATTTAAAAGGCTTCATCATTATTCCATTTACATTATTAGACAGACACGGAAATTTATATCGATTATATATATTGATCTGTTTTCGTGAAGATTCCATAATTAATGGAATTTGATTTTGGGTTTATTGTGAAATGTGTTTTGAATAACATTGGTTCTTTAACTCAGTTAAAGATAGGATTACATGTCTAATATTGTATTTCAAACTGTATTGTTGATCACTGCTAAATATATATCTGTTTGGTGGTGGAGAATTTATTCTCTTGCTTAACACCCTTCTCTAAGATGTATGATTATGTATTGGCAGAAATCAGTGGTACGGTGTAGATTGTCGATGTGACATATTTGTGTTTCCAAAGTTAAATAATCATTAATAATGACTTTTGGGAAGATTAAAACAAAGTGGAGTTTTAATGAATCTTTAATTAGCTTGAAATGTGAATGTGATATTACCAAAATTTGGGAAAATGATCGAGAATGGAGTATCACCGGTATTGCTTTAAGCGGTAGTTAAATCTTTATTTAGATTTGAACGTGAAATGGTAATTAATTTTTACCGATAACACCGTGGTGTTAGATATGGAGTATTACCAGTTTTTCTCGGTGGGATGAATAGATTGAGATTGGGAAAATAAACAAATGATTAATTCGGTAAAATTCGCTTAGCCCGACTAGTTTAGAAAACCTTAATTTGGTTTAAATTGTGAAAAGGATATTTAAATAAACGAATATTCTGGATTGGAATGAGGTGTATGATGTGTTGTTATAGCACTTGATTTAAGATACGTGAGTTATTCGGAAAGACAGGGTTTAACCCATTCTGAATAATTGATACGACGAAAAGTCGAAGAGATGGAAGACGGTGCAAGACCGACGATCTTCACATCGAATGGATAGGTTGCTACTGATGCCCATGATTGGACTAGCTACCTTGAAAGGGCTACAGTGGTAGTGGTCCGGACGTATTTGTTGATTGTTTGGATATGCGAGGGCCTCTCTCCTATGTTGGACATAAAGGACGAGGAATAAGGTGCCTCCGGTTTTTTTCAGACTCAGAACAGACTTGTAAATGGATTGTATGTCTGACATTGTATTCCTTTATACTATATTCGATGATCTCTGCTAAATATATATCTGTTTGGTGACGGAGAATTTATTCTCTTGCTTAACACCCTTCTCTGAGACGTACGAGCTTAGAGGTTATGTATCGGCAGAAACCAATGATATGGTATGGATTGACAGTGCGCCATGAAACACCCAACCTCCGTTAAGGTCACTCACAAAGGGAATGCCTTAACTTCGATGGAGCATTATAGGTAAAAGACACAGATAATTTACAAGGCAGAAATATAAGCAGTGGAAAACAACATTTATTTCATACGTGGTTCATAAAAAAAGCATTACAGCAAAATGTCTCAAAGCAACTTCCAAATCATTACATCAAAATATCTGTCTTGCTTGAAACATAAAGAAGCATAAAACATAAATAAAACTGCATAAATCGCCAAGTCTAGTGTGTCCAAAGCCATAGCCAAAGATAATAGGTTCCAAGCCGTATATCACAGAGTCTTCAAGCTCGGAAAGATGAACGGTCCAAATTAAGCTGAGCTATTCCCTCCCTGGCTACCTGACGCGGGGAACGGAAGAAACGAAGATGAAAGAAAAATGGGTCATATATAAATCTGAGTAAGTCCAGTGACTTTTCAGTGTGTGAATAAGGAAAAGGTCATGATAGGAATAAACTGAAAATATGACAGTACCAGAACAACAAACTAACACAAAACTATATAAGGCAGGATAAACCGAATATACATCGTAGACATGTCTAATTCTCTGCACCTACTTATACTTGTCCAACTAGCACCACGTGTTCATGGTGAAATGATCCCCTTATATCGATCGACTCATATTCACGTGCATTTATCACGTGTGTCATTCGGCCCCCGCTTGACTGTAGATACCTGTGCTGGTCCCACCACGGGGTGTATCAAATCCTATGGTGGCAACCCGACACGATTCTAGATGCACAGTGTATGACTACTGATGCCCAGTGCCTGCTTTTTCCACTCCGGAGTACATGCACGTCCGTACTCCATCGGAACTTACATTGACGCACCACCCGCCGACGTTTTGACCTCTTACAATTCAGCCTAGTAATCGTGCCCCACCCTGCCTAGTTCAGGGTTCCATGATACATCTATGTGGGTTACTTCAGAAATGGGTTCCCGTTACTAGGGTTTTCTAGCCAACTTGTTAAATTTGTTAAGTGTCCTAACCCCATCCATCAGTTTAGTTAACATGTTGAATTGGTTAAGTGTCTCCTTAATTGACTTAACCCTACCAATCTTGACTTAGCTTTATTATAGCACCAACCACTCACATTAGACAGGTATTGTTGTGGTCACTGGATGTGTCGGTCGGTTCCGGGCATTTTTACACCACAATTCAGTCTAACCTCGGGTCCTTTTTGGGCTCAATGCACTAATCACCCACATTAGACAGGTATTGTTGTGGTCACTAGATGTGCCAGTTGGTTCCAGGTAGTTTTACACCACAACTCAGTCTAACCTCGGGTTAGGCATATTCGTCTTTTCTAAACTTAGATATTTATCCTTTTATGCTTATATGCAAATTTGTCAACAATTTATTTTCATGGCCCACTTTCCTTCTAAATCAAATTCGTAATTTTTGGTATGTAAATTATACCATTTCAATGCCATACCATTTACATGGTTATGAGCCAAATATGTTAATTACATGTAGTTTCATGTTTTCCCCCAACGTTTCCCCCGTTGTACGTTCGTAAAGTTTCATAGAATGTTAGGCTTGACATTTTAGCCTAACTTATAAACTAAAAGGGGAAAAAGAGGAACTTGTAACATTCCAACATCATACAAAAATATGGATCTCACTACAAATGGGTCACATGAACTTGGCATAATAGACTTTTAATTATGAACTTGCAAACTAGACCTATGCAACATGAATCATAAAATAATAGTTTTACATATAACTACCAAAACTTAATTAGCCATGTAGTGGTGAACTTGCATATCGTGCTAACATAGATCTAACATAGAGGCATATGGATCTAACATATAAAGTGTAGGTCTAAACATATAGGTTTACATAATCATGTTTTAAACCTATAAACTTGCATATATTCATAACATGATAGCATCACCTAACTTGCATAAACACGGCATAATTTCCAAATTGACATACAACATATAGATGTCATCACCAAATTATACAACGTGACATGTCATTGCCCATTTAACATACAACACATAGGTTCATTACCAAGCCTTTAACAATGGTAGCTTTATCACCAAACTACATACAACATGATCGTAAATTCAACATGATAAACCACAATAGTTCATAGGCAAACATGATAGAATGGACACGAATAGACATGAGTCAGCATCACATATAACTTGGTTCAAATTCTATTTCACAATTCAATACAAATCATATCTTTGATTTATTCACAACTGAAAGGTAACTACACTTACAACCAAAAAGGAATTCTTGATTTCTGGGATCTGTATTCTGAAACTGAATTGCTCGCCTTTGATGTAGATCGTTGAATTCTCTTAGTTGAATTAGATTAAATTTGATTTGATTTTGAGGTAGCTTCTATCTTGCCTTTGAGTTGAAAGAGATGACGGCTATTCTAGGTTCACCATTGACGGCATGACGGCTCTTGGAATGAATTTGTGTGATATTAGGTTGAGAGTTAGGTTTCTTATATAGAGTTTTAATTAATTTAGATCCGTCAGATTAACCCTAGAAGAAATCAAGACCATCCAGTCAAGATAGAACAGCCAAATCAGCCCTAATGACTCAGCAAGGAGTCAGAACACATCAGTTTTCAGATCTGCCCAAGGGGGTAGGTCGACCCCCAGGTCGATCTGTATGGGGGGAGGTCAACCCCCTGGTCGACCTCCTGGTCGACCTGGCCTTGGGTAGGAAGTTTCCCGCCCAGCCCGCTTCTACTTCGGATTTCAAATTTTGAATTTCTGAATTATATTCTGAACTGTTTATTTAAATTTTGAATCTTCTAAAGGTCATAACTCCTTCATACGGATTCCGATTTATGTAAACTCGAACTTTATCTCAAGCAGAATTTCGAGACGAACGTAGTGGCGTAACCCTTTTCCCTTAATTTTAACATTTGTAATTAATTATTCTTTAATTCGTAACTTTATTGTTTATAGAAAATACGGGGTGTTACATTCTCCCCTCCTTAAAGGATTTCGTCCCCGAAATCTTCAAGTCAAGAAGAACGTATATCCTACCATCCAATCGTCCATCTACTCATCCATCAAACACAGGCGTCCATTGTCTTTAAAAAGACTTCTATTGCTTCATGATCGTATGCATAGTGTGTGTACATGTCCTTATCTAATGCCAAAATCAGGCGGTCCACTAATTCAGATGACCTCCTTAATGCAAGTCTTGTCGGTGTCATGCGTCCGTAATATATGCAATCTTCCCTAATCATTCTTTCGACATGAGTTCAATATCATTCATACAAATGCAACATCCACATGATAACACATCAAGCTTCATTCATATACAAGTACATATATGCATATGCAATATGAAAGTGACTGAGCCGATCTAATACCTAATGTGTATGTATATGCATCCACGAGCAATCACTTGCAACCACTTGAAACCATCAGCCATAACATGTTTCAAATACATGTTTACATCCATTGGTTTCTAACTAAGGATCGAGAACAGTACTGAGGAAAAATACTAAAAAGATAGATATGAGCGAAACAAATTTAAGGAAAAAGATATCAAAGATGTACCCTCAAAAAGAAAAGGGTAGGTTGCGCGTATCTTGGCCTCAGATTCTCAAGTCGTGTCTTCCTCAGCGTCACTCCATTGAAATTTTACAAGTTTGACTTTGCGGTTGCGTAGCTTTTTGACTTCTGTACCTTAGATACGAGTTGGAACTCTACTCACAGTCGCCTCTCGTTCTACTTCTACGTCCTCTAATATGATTGGCTCCACCACTTCCGCAGACTCATGTAGGCACTTTCGTAACTGAGAAACGTGAAAGACATTATGAACTCCAGCCAATCTTTCAGGCAGCTCTACTCTGTAAGCCATCTTCCTAATCCTTTCAATGATAGGAAACGACCCTACAAATCTTGTGCCAACTTTCCTGCAGATTCGAAGAGAACAACGTTCCTCAAAGGAGATACTTTAAGGAAAACCCTATCCCCAACTTCAAACTCAAGGTCGGTCCTTCTCTTATCTGCGTAGGACTTCTGTCTATCTTGGGCAGTCTTCATTCTCTTTCGTATCAAGTCCACTTTCTCTGAAGTTTCTCTAATCACATCTGGTCCAAGTATGAGCTTATCTGTAGACTTCCACCAACAAGTTAGTGATCGGCACGGTCTTCCATATAAAGCTTCGAAGGGTGCCATGCCTATGGTGGCTTGGTAGCTATTGTTGTAGGCAAACTCCACCAAAGGAAGACGATCCTCCCGTGTTCCTCTGAAGTCAAGAATGCATAATCTCAAGAGGTCTTCTAACACTCTATTCACCCTTTCTGTCTGAACATCAGTTTGGAGGTGATAGGCCGTGCTTAAGCATAGTTGTGTGCCTACCGCCTCTTGCAAGCTCTTCCAAAACTCGCTCGTAAAGATAGGATCTCGATCGCTAACAATGCTGGAGGGTATCCCATGGAGTCGAACTATCTCTTTAAGGTAAATGGATGCTAAAGATGAGGCAGTCTTTTTACTCTTAACGGGTATGAAGTGAGCGCGTTTTGTGAGCCTGTCCACAATTACCCAAATACTGGTATTTCCTCTTCTTGACCTAGGCAGCCCATCAATAAAGTCCATTAAGATGCTATCCCATTTCCACTGCGGGACCTCTAGAGGATGAAGCAAACTACCAGGCCTCTTTTGCTCTGCCTTGACTTGCTGGCATACTAAGCACTTCGAAACGTATTCAGCTACATCCCTCTTCATGCCATCCCAAAAAAAAAACTTTTTTTGTCTCTATACATCTTGTCTCCACCGGGGTTTATGGTCAACTTGGAATGGTACGCCTCTTCGAGAACCTTCTTCACCAAATCCCTTGCTTGTGGGACACATAGCCTTCCATCCCGCCTCAACCACCCCTTATCATCAATGGAGTATCTATTGAGGTGACTAGAAGTCTCACCCCTAACTAGCTTGTCCATCACATCAACTAGTTGATGGTCTTCACGTTGCGCGGTTCCTATTGAGTCCAAAAGAGTAGGCCGCACCTCTAGCGATGCTAACAAACCAGTCACATGATTGACAGAGGGTCTAAAATCAAAGTTGGCTATGTACTCCAAGCTTTGCCTTTCTACAAAGAGAGAGCTTAAGGTCAGCTTCTTTCTACTCAAGGCATCTGCTACTACATTGCTCTTGCTAGGAGTATAGAAAATCTCAAAATCATATGAGGCAAGAAAATCCATCCATCTTTGATGCCTCAAGTTGAGATCTTTCTGCAAGAAAAGACACTTCAATGATTTATGGTTAGTAAACAATTCGAACTTCTCACCTAGGAGATAATGGCGCCAAGGCTTAAGCGCAAAGACGATGGCAGTCAACTCTAGACCGTGGGTTGGGTAGTTTTTCTCATGTACTCTCAACTGTCTTCCACCATAAGCTACTACCTTTCCTTCTTGCATCAAGATAGCGCCTAGTCCCGTACCGCATGATCTGTATATACGGTAAACATCTTGCTTCCATCAGGCAATGTCAGAACTAGGGCTGTTGTCAGAGCCCTTTTCAAGCGTTGGGAAGCAATATCACAATCCAAATCCCAAGTGAAAGTTAAGTTCTTCTTTGTCAACCTTGTAAGTGGAGCTGAGATTTTCGCAAAATCTTTGATGAACTTTCGATAAAAGCTTGCTAGCTCGAGAAAGCTGCGGACTTCGGTTGCATTCCGTGGGACCTTCCAATCTTGCACCGCAACTACTTTTGCGTGGTCCACAACTAACCCTTCCTTGGATACCACATGTCTAAGAAATCTTACTTCCTCTTTCCAGAAGTGGAATTTGGATAATTTGGCTTTCAACTGATGTGCACGAAGTGTATCCATGACTTCTTTTAAATGCTGAGCATGCTCTTCATCACTCTTTGAGAAAATCAAAACGTCATCTACGAAGACCACCACAAATTTATTGAGGAACTCCCTGAACACCCTGCTCATCAAATCAATGAAGTATGCGGGTGCGTTTGTCGGGCCAAAAGGCATGACAAGCCACTCGAAGAAACCATCCGGAGTTCTGAACGAGGTCTTATCAATGTTGTCTTCAGCCACTTTCAGTTGATGAAACCCGATAGCTAAATCTAGTTGGGAGAAAACCGATGTACCTACAAGATGATCGAACAAGTCATCTATTCTTGGAAGTGGGTGTCTATTCTTCTTGGTCAGCTTGTTTAGCCCCATATAATCAACGCATAGGCGAAGCGAATCGTCCGCTTTAGTTGCGAACATGACTGGAGCACCCCATTTAGAAATACTCCGCCTTAGAAACCCCTTCTCAAGCAACTCTTTAACTTGCTTGCTGAGTTCTCTCCTCTCCCTTGGAGCCATGTGTCTCACGGGTAAAGCGACAGGTTTTGCATTATCAACGAGGTATATGCGGAAGTCTATCTCCTGCTTCGGAGGTAACCCTTTAACCTCTTCAAAGACATCTAAGTATTCACGGACTACTCTAACAGACTGCAAATCCTCAATAGATGCATCAAGAGATTCTAGATAGCTAAGCATAACAGAGTTCATGGAATTACAAGAAATTTTGAGAGTGTTATTGAGGCGAGTCATGAGTCTAACCACTCTCCTTTCACAATCTAGGATGGCACCATTACTGGATAGCCAATCCATGCCTAGAATCAACCCATAGCCCTTGAAGCCCAAAACATAGGCATTGCATCTAAACCCCATACTTAGTATAGAAATTTCCAAATCCAAACAAGTCATCGACAAATAAGTTGAGCCCCCAATTGGATTTGAAACAACCAAGGGATCCTCTACGAAACTGGTGTCTAGGTGCAGAGATTCAACTAAAGCAGTAGATATAAAAGAGTGCGATGCGCCGGAATCAAAGAGTGTACGAACAAGATGATCAAAAAGAAAAACTAAACTCTCAACAGAAACATTTCTACCTCGTTCTTGCGGAGATGCCATGAGAGCGTGAACCTGCCCTCCCGAAGTAGATCCAGCTCTTTGCCCTTGCCCTTGCTTTCTTGGGCAGTCCCTAGCCATGTGTCCTACCTCGCCGCAATGGAAACAGTCACCCATCTTCCTTTTCTTCTTCCTGCAGTCCTTAACCAGATGTCCAGGAATGCCACAAAAATTACACTTCCTCTTGTCATGGGTTTTGTTGTTCTTCCCGCCCTTCTTGGAATCTATCTTCTTACTTTGTGATCCTTCCCCTTTCTTATCTTGAGATGCTTCCACCTTTGTCTCCTTCTTGCCAACCTTATCTTATTCTTGTAACAGTGCCATGTCCACTAGTCTCTCATAAGTCACACCCATAGGTATATGGGACATAGCTACACTGTGCAGTGGCTCATTCAATCCTTTAACAAAGCGGAGAGCCTTCTTATGTGGAGTGTTCACTAACTCCAATCCGAACCTAGCCAGCTGATTGAATTGGTTAACGTATTCTTTGACCGACATACTTCCCTGTTTGAGAGCTAAGAATTTCTCCATCTGTAGGCTTCATTCAGCTTGTGAGAGGAATTTCATTTCAAACTACATTCTAAAATCCATCCAAGTTTCAATTAGTCTTTCAGCGTTAGTGACTTCCCACCAATAGGAAGCTTTGTCTTTGAGCAACCATACCGCCAACTGTATCTTCTGCCTATCATCCACTTCGAAGATATCGAACAAATCCTCAGTTTCTTTGAGCCAGTTTCTTGCTTCCACGAAGGATTCATTTCCATTGAAGTTCTTTCCACCCATGGCTCAAAAGTCCCAACATATTTTTGAGAAAGCATTTGCACGAGGAGGAGGAGGAACCGCTACAGCTGGGGGAGGAGGAATGTCTGTTGGGCCAGCGTCGTTGGCCCTATCCTCTAGGTACGTCCTGAACCAGCCAGGTATCGGTACACCCTCTGGAAGGTGAAGATTCCCAGACATGCTGAAATGAAAAAGGAGAGATTCAAAACAAAGGATAGAAAGATAGTGCATATGGCTTTGGAGGATTATGCCCTTTAAAGTAAAATAACACTTTTTCTTGAAAAATGCTTCTTTATACTTCTTTTTGAAAAACATTTTTTAAAATTTTTATCTGATCTGGTAAACCTTTGCTCTGATACCAAGTGAAACACCCCACCTCCGTTAAGGTCACTCACAAAGGGAATGCCTTAACTTCGATGGAGCATTATAGGTAAAAGACACAAATAATTTACAAGACAGAAATATAAGCAGCAGAAAACAACATTTATTTCATACGTGGTTCATAACAAAAGAATTACAGCAAACTGTCTCAAAGCAACTTCCAAATCATTACATCAAAATATCTGTCTTGCTTAAAACATAAAGAAGCATAAAACATAAATAAAATTGCATAAATCCCCAAGTCTAGTGTGTCCAAAGCCATAGCCAAAGATAATAGGTTCCAAGCCGTACATCATAGAGTCTTCAAGCTTGGAAAGATGAACAGTCCAAATTAAGCTGAGTTATTCCCTCCCTGGCTACCTTGGGGGGGACAAAGAAAAGAGGACGAAAGAAAAATGGGTCAGACATAAGTCTGAGTAAGTCCAGTGACTTTTCAGTGTGTGAATAAGGAAAAGGTCATGATAGGAATAAACTGAAAATAGGACAGTACCAGAACCGCAAACTAACATAAAACTATGTAAGGCAGGATAAACCGAATATACATCACACCTATGTCTAATTCTCTGAACCTACTTATACTTGTCCAATTAGCACCACGTGTTCATGGTGAAATGATCCCCTTATATCGATCGGCTCCTACTCGCATGCATTTATTACGTGTGTCATTCGTCCCCGGCTTGACTGTAGATACCTATGCTGGTCCCACCACGGGGTGTATCAAATCCTATGGTGGCAACCCGACACGATTCAAGATGCACAGTGTATGACTACTGATGCCCAGTGCCTACTTTTTCCACTCCGGAGTACGTGCGCACCCGTACTTCATCGGAACCTACACTAACGCACCACCCGCCAATGTTTTGACTGCTTACAATTCAGCCCAGTAATCGTACCCCACCGTACCTAGTTCATGGTTCCATGATACATCTATGTGGGTTACTATTGAAATGGGTCCCCGTTACTAGGGTTTTGTAGTCAACATGTTAAATTGGTTAAGTGTCCTAACCCCACCCATCAGTTTAGTTAACATGTTGAATTGGCTAAGTGTTTCCTTAATTGACTTAACCCCACCAATCTTGACTTAGCTTTATTAAAGTACCAACCACTCACATTAGACAGGTATTGTTGTGGTCACTGGATGTGCCGGTCGGTTCCAGGCAGTTTTACACCATAAATCAGTCTAACCTTAGGTCCTTTTTGGGCTCAATGCACTAACCACCCACATTAGACAGGTATTGTTGCAGTCACTAGATGTGCCGGCCGGTTCCGGCCAGTTTTACACCGCAACTCAGTCTAACCTCGGGTTAGGCATATTCGTCTTTTCTAAATTTAGATATTTATCCTTTTATGCTTATATGAAAATTTGTCAACAATTTATTGTCATGACCCACTTTCCTTCTAAATCAAATTCATAATTTTTGGTATGCAAATTATACCATTTACATGGTTATGAGCCAAATATGTCAATTACATGTAGTTTCATGTTTTCCCCCAACGTTACCCCCGTTGTACGTTCGTAAAGTTTCATAGAATGTTAGGCTCGACATTTTAGCCTAACTTATAAACTAAAAGGGGAAAAAGAGTAACTTGCAACATTCCAACATCATACAAAAATATGGATCTCACTACAGATGGGTCACATGAACTTGACATAATATACTTTTAATTATGAACTTGCAAACTAGACCTATGCAACATGAATCATAAAATAATAGTTTTACATAGAACTACCAAAACTTAATTGGCCATGTAGTGGGGAACTTGCATAGGGGTTGAATCTTGCTAACATAGATCTAACATAGAGGCATATTGATCTAACATATAAAGTTTAGGTCTAAACATATAGGTTTACAAAATCTTGTTTTTAACCTATAAACTTGCATGTATTCATAACATGATAGCATCAACTACCTTGCATAAACATGGCATAATTTCCAAATTGACATACAACATATAGATGTCATCACCAAATTATACAACGTGACATGTCATTGCCCATTTAACAAACAACACATAGGTTCATTGCCAAGCCTTTAACAATGGTAGCTTTATATCAAACTACATATAACATGATCACAAATTCAACATGATAAACCATAATAGTTCATAGGCAAACATGATAGAATGGACATGAATAGACATGAATCAACATCACATATAACTTGGTTCAAATTCTATTTCACAATTCATTACAAATCATGTCTTTAATTTATTCACATATGAAAGGTAACTACACTTACAACCAAAAAGGAATTCTTGAGTTCTGGGATCTGTATTCTGAAACTGAATTGCTCGCCTTTGGTGTAGATCTTTGAATTCTCTTAGTTGAATTAGATTAGATTAGATTTGATTTTGATGTAGCTTCTATCTTGCCTTTGAGTTAAAAGAGATGACGGCTATTCTAGGTTCACAATTGATGACATGGCGGCTCTTGGACTGAATTAGTGTGATTTTAGGCTGAGAGTTAGGTTGCTTATATAGAGTTTAATTAATTTAGAGCCGTCAGATTAACCCTAGAAGAAATCAAGACCATCCAGTCAAGATAGAACAGCCAAATCAGCCCTAATGACTCAGCAGGGAGTCAGAACACATCAGTTTTCAGATCTACCCGAGGGGGTAGGCTGACCCCCAGGTCGACCTATATGGGGGGAGTTCGACCTGTATGGGGGGAGGTCGACCCCCAGGTCGACCTGGCCTTGGGCGGGAAGTTTCCCGCCCAGCCCGCTTCTACTTCAGATTTTGAATTTAGAATTTCTGAACTATATTCTGAACTGTTTATTTAAATACAGAATCTTCGGAAGGTCATAACTCCTTCATACGGATTCCGATTTATGCAAACTCCGACTTTATCTCAAGCAGAATTCCGAGATGAACGCAATGGCGTAACCTTTTTCCCTTAATTTTTACATTTGTAATTAATTATT
This sequence comes from Allium sativum, assembly GCA_030737875.1. NCBI lineage: Eukaryota > Viridiplantae > Streptophyta > Magnoliopsida > Asparagales > Amaryllidaceae > Allium > Allium sativum. The sequence continues at coordinate 213,556,789 of CM060916.1, read as the reverse complement.
CTTTAATTTGTAACTTTATTGTTTATAAAAAATACGGGGTTTTCTCCCCTCCTTAAAGGATTTCATCCCCGAAATCTTCAAGTCAAGAAGAATGTATATCCTACCATCCAATCGCCCATCTACTCATCCATCAAACATAGGCATCCATTGTCTTTAAAAGACTTATAATGCTTCATGATCATATGCATAGTGTGCGTACATGTCCTTATCTAATGCCAAAATCAGGCGGTCCACTGATTTAGTTGACCTCCTCAATGCAAGTCATGTCGGTGTCATGCATCCATAATGTATGCAATCTTCCCTAATCATTCTTTCTACATGAGTTCACAATCATTCATATAAATGCAACATCCACATGATAACACATCAAGCTTCAATCATATACAAGTACATATATACATATGCAATATGAAAGTGACTGAGCCGATCTAATGCCTAATATGTGTGTATATGCATCCACGAGCAACCACTAGCAATCACTTGCAACCACTTGCAACCATCAACCATAACATATTTCAAATACATGTTCACATCCATTGGTTTCTACCTAAGGATCGAGAACAGGACTGAGGAAAAATACTAAAAAGATAGATATGAGCTTGAACAAATTTAAGGAAAAAGATATCAAAGATGTACCCTCAAAAAGAAAAGGGTAGGCTACACGTATCTTATCCTCAGTTTCCCAAGTCGCGTCTTCCTCAGTGTCACTCCATTGAAATTTTACAAGTTTGACTTCGTGGTTGCATAGCTTTCTGACTTCTGTAACTAAGATATGAGTTGGAACTCTTCTCACAGTCGCCTCCTATCTTTCTACTTCTACGTCCTCTAATATGCTTGTTTCCACCACTTCCGCAGACTCATGTAGGCACTTTCGTAAGTGAGAAACGTGAAAGACATTATGAACTCCAGCTAATCTTTCAGGCAGCTCTACTGTGTAAGCCATCTTCCTAATCCTTTCAATGATAGGAAACGCCCTACAAATCATGGTGCCAATTTTCCTGCGGATCCGAAGCGAACGACGTTCCTCAGAGGAGATAATTTAAGGAAAACCCTATCCCCAACTTCAAACTCAAGGTCGGTCCTTCTCTTATCTACGTGGGACTTCTGTCTATCTTGGGCAGTCTTCATTCTTTTTCGTATCAAGTCCACTTTCTCTGAAGTTTCTCTAATCACATCTAGTCTAAGTATGAGCTTATCTATAGATTCCCAACAACAAGTTGGTGATCGGCACGGTCTTCCATATAAAGCTTCGAAGGGTGCCATGCCTATGGTGGCTTGGTAGCTATTGTTGTAGGCAAACTCCACCAAAGGAAGATGATCCTCACATGTTCCTTCGAATTCAAGAATGCATAATCTCAAGAGGTCTTCTAACACTCTGTTCACCCTTTTCGTCTGACCATCGGTTTGGGGGTGATAGGCTGTGCTTAAGCATATTTGTGTGCCTACCGCCTCTTGCAAGCTCTTCCAAAACTCGCTCGTAAAGATAGGATCACGGTCGCTAACAATGTTGGAGGGTATCCAATGGAGTCGAACTATCTCTTTAAGGTAAATGGATGCTAAAGATGAGGCAGTCCTTCTACTCTTAATGGGTATGAAGTGAGTGCGTTTTGTGAGCCTGTCCACTATTACCCAAATACCGGTATTTCCTCTTCTTGACCTAGGCATCCCATCAATAAAGTCTATCGAGATGCTACCCCATTTCCACTGTGGGACCTCTAGAGGATAAAGAAAACCTCCATGCCTCTTTTGCTCCGCCTTGACTTGCTGGCATACTAAGCACTTCGAGACGAATTCTGCTACATCCCTCTTCATGCCATCCCAAAAGAAAACCCTTTTACGTCCCTATACATCTTGTCTCCACCGGGGTTTATGGTCGACTTGGAATGGTGCGCCTCTTCGAAAACCTTTTTCACCAAATCCCTTGCTTGTGGGACACATAGCCTTCCATCCCACCTCAACCATCCCTTATCATCGATGGAGTATCTATTGAGGTGACTAGAAGTCTCACCCCTAACAAGCTTGTCCATCACATCAACTAGCTGATGGTCTTCACGTTGCGCAGTTCCTATTGAGTCCAAAAGAGTAGGCCGCACCTCTAGCGATGCTAACGAACCAGTCATATGATCGACAGAGGGCCTAAAATCAAAGATGGCTATGTACTCCAAGCTTTTCCTTTCTACAAAGAAAGGGCTTAAGATCAGCTTCGTCTGCTACTATATTGCCCTTGCCAGGAGTATAGGAAATCTCAAAATCATATAAGGCAAGAAACTCCATCCATCTTTGCTGCCTCAAGTTGAGATCTTTCTGCCAGGAAAGATACTTCAACGATTTATGGTCAATAAACAATTCAAACTTCTCACATAGGAGATAATGGCGCCAAGACTTAAGTGTAAAGACGATGGCAGCCAACTCTAGATCGTGGGTTGGGTAGTTTTTCTCATATACTCTCAATTGTCTTCCACCATAAGCTACTACCTTCCCTTCTTGCATCAAGACAGCGCCTATTCCTATACTGCATGCATCTGTATGTACGGTAAACATCTTGCTTCAATCAGGAAATGTCAGAACTAGGGCTGTTGTTAGAGCCCTTTTCAAGCGTTGGGAAGCAGTATCACAATCCAAATCCCAAGTGAAAGTTAAGTTCTTCTTTGTCAACCTTGTAAGTGGAGATGAGATTTTTGCAAAATCTTTGATGAACTTTCGATAAAAGCCTGCTAGCCCGAGAAAGCTTCGAACTTCGGTTGCATTCCATGGGCCTTCCAATCTTACACCACAGCTACTTTTGCGGGGTCCACAGATAACCCTTCCTTGGATACCACATGTCCATGAAATCTTACTACCTCTCTCCAGAAGTAGCATTTGGAGAATTTGGCTTTCAACTGATGTGATCGAAGAGTACCCATGACTTCTTTTAAATGTTGAGCATGCTCTTCCTCACTCTTTGAGAAAATCAAAATGTCATCTATGAAGACCACCACAAATTTATTGAGGAACTCCCTGAACACCCTGCTTATCAAATCAATGAAGTAAGCGGGTGCATTTGTCAGGCCGAAAGGCATGACAAGCCACTTGAAGAAACCATCCGGAGTTCTGAACACGGTCTTATCAATGTTGTCTTCAGCCACTCTTAGCTGATGAAACCCGGTAGCTAAATCTAGGTGGGAGAAAACCGATGCACCTACAAGCTGATCGAACAAGTCATCTATTATTGGAAGTGGGTGTCTATTCTTCTTGGTCAGCTTGTTTAGCTCCCTATAATCAATGCATAGGCGAAGCAAACCGTCCTCTTTAGTTGCGAACACCACTGGAGCACCGCATTCAGAAATACTCCGCCTTATGAAACCCTTCTCAAGCAACTGTTTAACTTGCTTGCTTAGTTCTTTCCTCTCCCTTAGATCCATGTGTCTCACGGGGAAAGCGATGGGTTTTGCATTATCAACGAGGTATATGCGGAAGTCTATCTCCCGCTTCGGAGGTAACCCTTTAACCTCTTCAAAGACATTCGAGTATTTACGGGCTACTCTAACAGACTGCAAATCCTCAAGAGACGCATCTAGAGATTCTAGATAGCTAAGAATAACAGAGTTCATGGGATTACAAGAAATTTCGAGAGTGTTACCGAGGCGAGTCATGAGTCTTACCACTCTCCTTTCACAATCTTGGATGGCACCATTACTGGGTAGCCAATCCGTGCCTAGAATCAACCCATAACCCGTGAAGCCCAAAACATAGGCATTGCATCTAAACCCCACACTTAGTATAGAAATTTCCAAATCCAAACAAATCATCGACAAATAAGTTGAGCCCCCAATTGGATTTGAAACAACCAAGGGATCCTCTACTAAACTGATGTCTAGGTGCAGAGATTCAACTAAAGCAGTAGATATAAAAGAGTGTGATGTGCCAGAATCAAAGAGTGCACGAATAGGATGATTAAAAAGATAAACTAAACTCTCAACAGAAACATTTTTACCTCGTTCTTGCGGAGGTGCCATGAGAGCGTGAACCTTCCCTCCCGAAGTAGATCCAGCTCTCTGCCCTTGCTCTTGCTTTCTTGGCTGTCCCTAGCCGTGTGTCCTGCCTCACCGCAATGGAAACAACCACACATCTTCCTTTTCTTCTTCCTACAGTCCTTAACCAGATGTCCAGGAATGCCACAAAAATTACACTTCCTCTTGTCACGGGTTTGGTTGTTCTTCCCGCCCTTCTTAAAATCTGTCTTCTTACTTTGTGATCCTTCTCCTTTCTTATCTTGAGATGCTTCCACCTTTGTCTCCTTCTTGCCGACCTTATCTTCTTCTTGTAACAGTGCCATGTCCACCAGTCTCTTATAAGTCGCACCCATAGGTATATGGGACATAGCTACACTGTGTAGTGGCTCATTCAATCCTTTAACAAACCGGAGAGCCTTCTTATGTGGAGTGTTCACTAACTCCAATCCGAACCTAGCCAACTGATTGAATTGGTTAACGTATTCCTTGACCGACATACTTCCATGTTTGAGAGCTAAGAATTTCTCCATCTGTAGGCTTCGTTCAGCTTGTGAGAGTAATCTCATTTCAAACCGCATTCTAAAATCCATCCAAGTTTCAATTGGTATTTCAGCGTTAGTGACTTCCCACCAATAGGAAGCTTCATCTTTGAGCAACCACACTGCCAACTGTATCTTCTGCCTATCACCCACTTCGAAGATATCGAACAAATCCTCAGTTTCTTTGAGCCAGTTTCTTGCTTCCATGAATGATTCATTTTCACTGAAGTTCTTTCCACCCATGTCTTGAAAGTCCCTACATATTTTTGAGAAAACATTTGCATGAGGAGGAGGAACCGCTGCAGCTGGGGGAGGAGGAATGTATGCTGGGCCTGCGTCGTTGGCCCTAGCCTCTAGGTACCTCCTGAACCAGCCAGGTATCGGTATGCCCTCTGGAAGGTTAAGATTCCCAGACATGCTGAAACGAAAAAGGAGATATTTAAAACAAATGATAGAAATATAGTGCATATGGCTTTGGGGGATTATGCCTTTTAAACTAAAATAACGCTTTTTCTTGAAAAATGCTTCTTTATACTTCTTTTTGAAAAATAGTTTTTAAAAATTTTATCTGGTCTGGTAAACCTTTGCTCTGATACCAAGTGAAACACCCCATCTCCGTTAAGGTCACTTACAAAGGGAATGCCTTAACTTCGATGGAGCATTATAGGTAAAAGACACAGATAATTTACAAGACAGAAATATAAGCAACGGAAAAAAACATTTATTTCATACGTGGTTCATAACAAAAGCATTACAGCAAACTGTCTTAAAGCAACTTCCAAATCATTACATCAAAATATCTGTCTTGCTTAAAACATAAAGAAGCATAAAACATAAAAAAAACTGCATAAATCCCCAAGTCTAGTGTGTCCAAAGCCATAGCCAAAGATAATAGGTTCCAAGCCATACATCACAGAGTCTTCAAGCTTGGAAAGATGAATGGTCCAAATTAAGCCGAGCTATTCCCTCCCTGGCTACCTGAGGGGGGAACGGAAGAAAAGAAGACGAAAGAAAAATGGGTCTGACAGAAGTCTAAGTAAGTCCAGTGACTTTTCAGTGTATGAATAAGGAAAAGGTCATGATAGGAATAAACTGAAAATAGGACAGTACCAGAACAGCAAACTAACATAAAACTATATAAGGCAGGATAACCCGAATATACATCGCACCCATGTCTAATTCTCTGCACCTACTTATACTTGTCCAACTAGCACCACGTGTTCATGGTGAAATGATCCCCTTATATCGATCGGCTCCTACTCGCATGCATTTATCACGTGTGTCATTCCGCCTCCTCTTCACTGTAGATACCAGTGCTGGTCCCACCACGGGGTGTATCAAATCCTATGGTGGCAACTTGACACAATTCAAGATGCACAGTGTATGACTACTGATGCCCAGTGCCTGCTTTTTCCACTCCGGAGTACGTGCACGCCCGTACTCCGTCGGAACCTACACTGAAGCACCGCCCACCGACATTTTGACCGCTTACAATTCAGCCCAGTAATCATGCCCTAACCTGCCTAGTTCAGGGTTCCATGATACATATGTGAGGGTTACTACTGAAATGGGTCCCCATTACTAGGGTTTTCTAGCCAACATGTTAAATTGGTTAAGTGTCCTAACCCCACCCATCAGTTTAGTTAACATGTTGAATTGGTTAAGTGTTTCCTTAATTGACTTAACCCTACCAATCTTGACTTAGCTTTATTAATGCACCAACCACTCACATTAGACATGTACTGTTGTGGTCACTGGATGTGCCGGTCGGTTCTGGGCAGTTTTACACCATAACTCAGTCTAACCTCAGGTCCTTTTTGGGCTCAATGCACTAATCACCCACATTAGACAGGTATTGTTGTGGTCACTCGATGTGTCGGTCGGTTCTGGGCAGTTTTACACCATAACTCAGTCTAACCTCAGGTTAGGCATATTCGTTTTTTCTAAATTCAGTCTAACCTATATGGGGAGAGGTCGACCCCCTGGTCGACCTCCTAGTTGACCTGGCCTTGGGCGGGAAGTTTCCCGCCCATCCCGCTTCTACTTTAGATTTTGAATTTTGAATTTCTGAACTATATTATGAATTATTTATTTAAATTCTGAATCTTCTTAAGGTCATAACTCCTTCATACGGATTCCGATTTACGCAAACTCGGACTTTATCTCAAGCAGAATTCCAAGACGAACACAATGACATAACCCGTTTCCCTTAATTTTTACATTTGTAATTAATTATTCTTCAATTCGTAACTTTAATGTTTACAGAAAATACGGGGTGTTACATGACATGCTGAGTTGCAGTGATCCAAGCTTTTGTTGAAAAGCAAAGCTTGGTGGATGATGATCAAAGCATAGCTTTAATTAGCATAGCTTTGTGTAGCGTTAATTCGCGAGCCTCACACATCGGTATGATGGTTAGATCAGTATACTTTCGGTATAAAGATGGATTCGGTCGACCGAGATGAGTTGAGTGTGGTCGCTCCACGCTCAGAGGGATAGGGTATCTCAAGCAGAATTCCAAGACGAACGCACTGGCATAACCCGTTTCCCTTAATTTTTACATTTGTAATTAATTATTCTTTAATTCGTAACTTTAATATTTACAGAAAATACGGGGTGTTACATGACATGCTAAGTTGCAGTGATCCAAGCTTTTGTTGAAAAGCAAAGCTTGGTGGATGATGATCAAAGCATTGCTTTAATTAGCATAGCTTTGTGTAGCGTTAATTAACGAGCCTCACACATCGGTATGATGGTTAGATCAGTATACTTTCAGTATAAAGATGGATTTGGTCGACCGAGATGAGTTGAGTGTGGTCGCTCCATGCTCAGAGGGATAGGGCTCACCCCCCGATTCCCAGAAGGATAGAGTAAGTGACATTTTCTCACACACGGGACGCAAGTCGTGGAGATACTCGATATCCTGTATATAGTGCGGATGTGCATTACGTTGTTTTCTCATGCCTGGGACATAAGACGTTGAGTATTGTATTATGCGATAGATTTTTCGAATCAGGAGCCATCAGTATGGAAATCCAAACATCCAATACGACATTTTGCGGTTTTTGTTGTAAACCTATGTATGGCAACATGATATATGGTACCCATGTCGTATAGGATTGATACATTTATATTTGAAGTTGATTTCTTCATGTATAGTAATAATAAAAGATAAATTTCGCGTACCAAGCATATTTGGCTATTATAAGGTAAAACTCTATCCTCCGGCTTGCGTTGCATTGTGTGCTGGGACCTGAGTCTTATAATAGCTTCATTTTTCTTTATTTAGCATTGCGCTGTTTGTTTTATGCACTGAAATTCTTGGGGGTAAATCCGTTCTGTTTTATACGGCGTGGTCCCTTGATTTACCTAACTTTGAAAATCAAATTAATAACTGTTTTAGTTCTCAACCAGTCCCATGACTGACTCGGAGTTTTTTTTTTAACCTAAACTCTGGGTGCCCATATTTTCCACATGGGCAGCTAGTAGTTTTGGTTTTTATAGATACTTCTTTTCCCAGGATCCTGGATTTATAGCTGAAGCTATATTCGGAAAGCTTTGTATCCGTATGTCTCTTTCAGTTGTTTCAGTTGTTATTTTCTGCTACGCATTGTATTTATACATTTTATTTCCGTTGCTATGTATTTTAAATCTCTAATATTTTACCATGTAATATTTATTCATACTCTGATATATTCTTTCACTCTGATGTAAATTGTTGTAATAAGCAATGAAATGTTCTGTTGTTTGTGTTCTGATTTGTCGTATTCTCAATTCAATCCGGGCTTTCCCGTAAGGGCGACTTTGGTTCGTCTAAACTACGGATTATATATGTAGATTAGGTTATTTAAAAACCTCAAATGCTAACTTCATCTAAATCTGGGTCATACATGTTTAATTCAGATATAGACGCCCTAAACCTAATTTGATCATATATTATGCAATTCGCTAGATCCATAATGTTTTATATGTGTTTAATGTCGAATTATAACATATTCGTGATTTTCATGCTATGTATCATGTTTGTACGTGTTTATATAATTTTTTACATATGAAATTGATGAACTATTTTTCGATTGGTTTGATTGTATGTTAAAGGTTATTTATTTGTTCATAATTGTATGTTGTAAGGCTTAGAACCGAAGAACAGAGAAAATTGAAGGATTAAATGATCAGATTTAGATGAAACTTGGTGGAAGAGATCCAAAGGCTATCAGGATGGTGCTTAGAAATTTTCAATTAAAAATATTCTAAATACATGTACTAGTACCAGTCCATAGCCTATGGATTAGTACTGAACCATCATGGATGGTCGAGGGGAGACAAAACTTCTCTCGGGGAATATTGGGGTCAATAGTAGGTCATGCGCAAAGTTTGATTATGATTGGAAGGGTCGACGTGCAAATGCTCATCGATGGACCAGTAGGTGATGCTTTAGAAAGGCAATTCGAGATGTGGATGGACCGGAGGGATATATTCGAGGTGGCGAATGAAGTGATCCAACACTTAGCCAAAATTTGGCTAAGTGTATTGACTGGTACTGATCCATAAAGGATGTAACGATACCCATCCATCATGGTTGATGGTTGGGGTCCAGAGATCCTAAGGTGAGAGGTTGTGGTAGTCAGGAGCATGATGGTGGTATCCGATAGTTGATAGCATCTACAGGGTGCAAGTTATCATCAAAGTGGTGTTTATCTTTCGATTGTGAACTCAAGCGAAAGTGTTCGAAGGCAAAAGTGATAGGCAGTTCAAAGTTAGATGATGTTGCGAGATAATGGACTGACTCAAATGGGACTCAAGCTAAGAAATAATGGATTGACTCGAGTAGGGCTCGAGCTAAAAGTTGGAGTAGTGGATGGCTTATACAATTGTAAGTGCAAAGGAACTGTTGATAGATGGAAGGGTTTAGTGAGCTCGAAGCAGGGGCATCGTAGGGATGCCTATTAAGATCTTAGAGATTGAGTACCCTGAGTCTCTTGGAAAGTGATCTAGTTGACTTGGTAAGGCAAATACACGTGGGACATGTGGTAGTCTGACAGGAACTAGGGTTTTCATTATCCCTTGATGGATGGCAATGACCAGTCATTCGATATCAACATATTCAAGGCTTTATTTAGAGATATCCCAGTCGATTTTTGTTAGGATGCTATAGTCGCTTGTGTATTCATTTCTATTTTCTTTTAGAGGTTATCACCGTAGGACATTGAAGAGAAGGGAGGACTGGGAATCCTATTTTGATTAATGTCTAAATTCTATGTGTTTGAATAACATATTTAATGAGATTATTATGTGCTAACCCTTTTTTGGCAGGGACTACTCAGGCGAGAATTGAACTTTTTATTATCATATTATCATGTGTTGCAGTTGATAGTCTTTTATTGCTCATACCAGACTGTTGTTTGACTCATGATTTTATGTGTCCTCTTATTACCTTGGGATGCTCATTGACGAGATAATGAGTAGACTAAGTACAGGTGATAGGTTAGTGACGACGATGTTGTGCGATGGCGAGCAGGAAGGCTCGGATATTACTAACCTTACTATATAGTTATTTAGATGATTTCTTCTTCTTATATACTCTAATATGGGAGGCTTGATGTATTTAGATATTCAGTTATATGAGGTTTTGTACTTGATATTATGAGATTTTATGGAGTTGTGTATTCCTGCTTTGTTATGCTTCACCACCACATTCTGATGTATATTTTTCTATTATATATTATACATGCGCTGTGAGTTATATAAATGGTTCTGTTTCAGTTTACTTTCCTTAATGATCATCCCATATTGGCCTGGCATGTCATGCAACACACTTTTCCCTATACTTAATGTAGAAGGTACAGGGTGGTCGTCACACTTGGTATCATAGCTTTAATTAATCGATTTTACCTGAAGTTCGAGGGCATAAAAGCATATGAGAGATGTACTTGTAACTTTATTTGGATGATAGCAAATTTATATATATAGTAGAGTAGTTTAATAATTACTTGAGTATATTACGACCTTTCTCTAATGTGGACTAATCATTCTTGTTTTAGATAAAGAATTAGATGTTGTAATACGAGGAATGCTGCTAGGGATGAGCCCGATATTGAAGGGGTAGGCGATGGTAGTCAATCAGAAGCTGCTGCTGCTAGGCCTGATTTTCCTGCTATGTTCGAGGTCATGATGGCAGCAATCATGAGGAGGACACCCACCTTAGAGGACACAGTAGATAGTGGTGCTCATATGCAAGAACCTAGGGTTGTTGATTTCACCAAGCTGTGCAAGGACTATACTTCTCTAGGTAGCAAGTCGTTTAGTGGGACGGAATCCACGATTGAGGTGTAGAGTTAGTTAGATACTTGTGTTCACATCTTCATAGACATAGGAATCGACGATGCTATGAAGTGGAAGCTTGCGTCGAGGCATCTTCAAGGGCAAGCGGTGGACAGGTCGAACCCTATTACTCTTGAGAATCCAAACGACTAGATTACTGAGATGACTCCTTAATATTTCAGTACTTCAATTTATTCAAGGTTGATTCTTTTTATTAAATTAAACCATGGTCATCTACTCAAGGGATCACCCCTTAGTATATATTTACTTCCATGATCAACTCTATAATAATATAAATACATCAGTGTATTACTGTAATGATTTAACATACGTATATGACTATACATTAGTCTCTCTTGCTTATTTAATTAGAGATTTATTTTTAAGCAAATGATAATTGATTAGTTTGAGATTTACTAACCCCTAGATAGCAAAACAGAGTATAACTATTGATAACCTAACGTAATTTTTAGAAAATACTTTATTTAAAACATGCAAAGTGTGCACCTAGGTATCATGCACACTCTAAGTATTGTTTCTTATTCATCACACATTTTATATATTTCTAATGTAATTAATTCTATAGTCAATATAATCAATGATCATGTAATCCAGGGTCATCAAAATTACTTGGAATCATCTTAGGACTAAGTTTGAGGAGAAGTACGTTTTGATGGTCTAGAAGTCGATTCTCTTTAAGAGATTTGTTAAGTTGAAGCAAATGGGAGACCTATGGCTGAGTATGTGTCAGAGTTTGAAGCTTTGTCAAAGCATGCTCATTTTTACATTGAGACTCCATACCAGAAGAATAAGAAGTTTATTATGGGATTGGATGAGTATCTTGGGAAGCAACTGGTGGATCATATCGACGATCCATATGAGAAGTTCGTCGAGAAAGCTTTGAGGCATGAGAGTTTGGTCCTGGAGAAAGGTGGAGCTTTTATTGAAAGTAAAGTGGAGTCGAATCAAAAGAATGGTGGCGAGAATAGGAAAAAGTGGAATGTAAAAGGGAAAAAACAACAACAAGGGAAGAATGACTAGAAGAAACCCAAAGGTAATGTAACCTACTTTAACTGTCATGAGAAGGGCCATTATTTTAAGGATTACAAGGCTCCTAAGGCAGAAAGGAAATGTTATAACCACGATAAGACTGAGCACTTGAGGAAGAATTATCCAGAACCGCCAAGGGATAAGTAGGTTGTGAAAACGTATGCATGGGATGTTGTGTCATCTTCTTCGATAGCTCCTACTGCAGTAGAGAAAGGGAAAGGTGATGTTGTGCAAGGTATGCTTTCTTCAAAGGTGTTTCAGTTTGGATTTTGTTCGATATTAGAGCATCGCATTCTTTTATTTGTAATGAGCTTGTGTGCATGTTAGTTTTAGAACTTAAGATTGTTGATAGACAACTGATTGTGACTAACCCAATAGCGGATCCTTCTAGTCTTTGTATGCTTTGTCGTTGTCTATTTTTATTGAGTCATGGTTTCTCTTTTGCATATGATTGCTTTGATTTGCACTTCGCAGGGTTTTAGATTGTTCTAGGTATGGATTAGCTCAAGAGATATGCGGCTATACTGGAATGCAAGAGGCTTGAGGTAACAGTCGGGAATGTGGAAGGGCGAACAGTAGTGATATTCTATCTACGAGAGGATGGGGTCCTAGTCAGCTTTTTATATTCACTTCCGATTCCATGGGACGGATTGTCATTGATGGTGATCGTTCGAGAGTTTTTTAATGTCTTTGACGAGGTCAATGGACTGCCGCTGCTAAGAAATTGAGTTTCGTTTCGATTTAATGGATGAAGCTAGACTATTGTTATGCTTCTTAGGCGGACGACGCCTAGAGAACAGGAAGAGTTATAGGTGCAATCCAACGATCTTTTTAAGTAAAGGATTCTTTTAGAGAATCGTATCCAAGTGGGGTGCACGAGTTGTATTCACGACCAAGGTTATTGGATCATTGAGATTGTGTGTGGATTATCATGAGCTAAATATGGTGACCAATAAGAACAAGTATCCATTGTCGAGAATCGATGACTTGTTTGATCAGCTTCATCAAGCCGAAGTGTTTTCCCAAATGGATATAGCAATGGAATTTCACCAACTGAGAGTGGCTAGGGATAGTGTGCCGAAGGCTTCTTTTAGGACATCATCCAGATTTTATGAGTGGTTGGTGATGTCTTTTGGATTGACTAACATGCCAGCATATTTTGTGGATCTTATGAATCGAGTTTTTAGATATCAGTTGAATAAGTTCATGCTTGTGTTCCTGGATGATATACTGGGTTTACTCCAGGACTGAGGAAGAACACAAGACGCATTTGAAAATTATTTGGGAAATGCTGTGAAAGCATCAGTTGAGAGTTAAGTTTTCGAAGTGTCACTTCTGGAAGGAGGAAGTAAGATTCTTGGATCATGTCTTATCCGGACAAGTAATAACGATGGATCCCGCTAAAGTTGCAGCAATTTAGGATTTGGATCGACCTAAGAACTTTGTTAATGCTAAGAGTTTCCTTGGTTTAGCTGGAAGACATAGACGTATCTATGGAAGTTCGTGCATGTCCAAAGTTTGATAGTATCTATAGACAAGATGGAAGACATAAACGTAGATCCGGAAGTTTCTAAACCTCGTAAGCCACTTTGCATCGTTGGGAATGACACAGAACAACTTAGGAGAAAGATTGTTAAGCTAGTCAGGGTACAATGGAGTGAGGATGATGACGATTGGACATGGGAAACAGAAGAGAGAATCAGGACGACCCATCCAGAACTCTTTGAGTGGTTGGTCATTCCGTAGAGTGGTCACACTAAAGATTTGGCCCAGCAGTTTAGGAGAAATCGATGTTTAAGTTTTTGTTTCTGCTGGCCGAGATAATCAGCAACTAATGGGATGATTAATGAGTCCATTAGTTTAATAACCTGGGATTATAAACAGGGGGGTTGAGGAGAGAATTAGTGTTCTTCTATGTATTCTGCACGTTAGGTTGAGAGTATGTGAACCTACGGTTTAACCTGATTCCCCTAACCCTAATGTCTTTCTCAATCATTCTATATCGCATGTAGAATAAAATCTACATCAAAGTAGATCATATCTTGCTATTTTGCATTGAATTCAAATGTTTCTTCGCTGTCCAGATTTAATTTCACCTATATCGCCTTAAATCTAGGTTTTGTTGAGTGATGGAGATCTCTTACATGGTTACTACAGATTACATGGGTATATTAGTTTAATTAACCCCTCATATGATAGTTTCATCTAAAACTAGATCATCTATGTTTAATTCAGATCTAGACGCCCTTATAATAACCTAATTTGATCATATATTAAGTAATTCGCTAGATCCATTATGTTCTATATGGGTTTAATGTCAAATTATGCTAGATTTGTGATTTTCATGCTATGTATCATGTTTGTTTGCTTATGTTCAAATTTGGATGACTTGTTTGATTTGTTTAATTGTATGTTATGCGTTATTTCTTTGTTTAGAATTGTGTAGTAGGGCTTAGAAACGAAGAACATAGCTAAATAGAGGTTCAGATTATCGGAATCAAACGAAGCTTGGCAGAATATTTCTAGAGGGTATCGGGATGGGGTTCAGAAATTTTCATTGGAAAATATTCGAAGTACATAACGACCCGAAAATCCCCCCTTTGAATCGACCGTAAACTGTATAGGTTTGATCCGAAAGTTAGAAATTATCGAACCATTAATTTTGGGCATACAACGCATCAAACAGAAACAAACAAACTTTTCATTGTTATTACTAAATTTTTACATCAGAGTACATTACAATTAATAAATTACAATACAATATAATACAATGCATAGCGGAAACACATAAACTAACACGGCGGGAGACTATCAATTGCTCTGGACATAGCTTTAAGGTTCAATCCAGAATTCTGCTCAAAATATCTGCAAAAAAACTACCCGGTTACCCATATGGAAAATAGGAGCACCTGACTTTGTAATGGAAAACCAATCTATGAGTCAATCGTGGGACTGGTATGAGAAACCCTATAGTTAACTTAACTTATTTAAAATAAGGCATATCATGGGACCACGTCGTATAACACGAAACGAGTTTACTCCACACGAATGCCAGTGCACAAAAACCTACCAAAAATAGACTTATAAAGCCTATGATGCAACAAAGAATATGCAATTCCTCAATCTACCCATTTAGGCTTAATTCTCAAACTTAGATTTTAAAATCCAGTTAACTTTATAGAAGTTATTTCTTTGGACTTTATTCTCGATTTCTTATTTCAAATCATTTGAAATACATATCTAGATTTCATATCAAAGTAGATTTCACTTCGGGATCTCAAACCAAATCCTTTGGAAATATGAATTCCAAAATATCAAAATACATGCATAACAAAATGTATGCAACTAAATATCGCGAGGTTTCTCCCATCAAAAAGGTAAAAGGTATGCACCTTCTCTCTCGATATATATATATATATATACACACACACACACACACACATACACATATACTTGCACCTCCGACTAACGGGGAAGGCTACACCGACCACTGACCATTTAAGGTAACGGGATCCCACCCATACTTTTAGTCCTAAGCGTTACCTGAATCCTTAGACACACACTAAATAATTTTATATCCCAAAGTGGAGAAAATCATTTTGCAACAGTAATAATCACAAGTACTTTCAGAACATAGTACTTCACATTGTCAATTCACACATATGATCGGTTCTTATTAATAATATAACCTTTAAGCGCATATGTCTCAAAGAAGGGTGTTAAGCTAAGAGAATAAATTCTTCGGCACCAACAGATGTATCATCAATAGAAACTAATCGGCTATATTACGAAATACAACGTCAAATACATAATCCATTTCCAAATCATTTTGAAAACATCAGGTTTAGCCCTCGAAATCCTTTTTGTTTTATAAAACGTTTATGTAAAACTTTCCCTGTCCAAAATCGGGAATACATTTTCTTTCACCTAAGAAAATTTCATTTCAAAAACCATTCCTTGAATTGAAATGAATCAAACAACAGTGCTAAACATTTCTTAGTCAAATCGTGAAATAAATCACAAGGTGTTAGCATACAAGTATTTCTACCCAACCCCTTGTTAAATGTAAAAGCATACCTACTCATAAATTTGTCGAGCACAATCCATACAATCAATCAACTACAACAAATATCAACAACCAATTATATTTGGTTTTAACACCTCTCATATTTCGATAGACTTGTTTACCTTCTTGCTTTTCAAATCTAATTGAAGATTTATTAAAACCAAACTTTGTTTTAATCTTCAAACACCATTATTCAATGATTAATTGATCTTAGAAATTAATCCCGTCTTTAACTTGGTTAAAGCATAGATGTCATTGAAAAACATTATTCATGACAAACCTAAAATACAATTTGATATCAAATACAAGGCTTTGAATAGAAATCGTATCGACTTATATTCAACATCAAATTCTGAAATCAACCGATACCGTATAGGGAATAACGATTTCTCTACCTTCCAAATTCCTCAAAATAGTATCCGTATAGTTACGGAATCCAATATTGAAATATCTGAAGATTATTTCTATTCAAATCCAATATTCGTTCATGGGAAAACTTAACTTTGTTAAGTGCTTTTTAACTTCAAACCGTTCCAATCACTTTACCAAAGTAGTTAATTTTCACAATATAGCTTTATATCATTCTAAACTTGATATATTAAATCCAAATCATTTTTAAATCATTTATTATGATTTATCATAATTTTTCCCTATTTTGACTAATTTAAAAATAGCTCAATTCATTAAAAACCAATTTCAGGTCATTTACAACACTGTTGTTTTTATTCAAATCTGATTTGAATTTATCTCAAAAACTTTCCATTAGATTTTAACATTCTTAGATTCATTTGAAAATTCTTTTCATTTAGGACCCAACATTTTTAGTTTTGGAAGAATCCGATAGTCGGATCTTCCGGCACATCCGTTTGAAGTTAATGGTTGACATTCGCGAATTGTCGCTGTGAGACGAGTTCTATTCTGACCATAACTCGATGTATATAATTAAATATAGAGAATAGTTGCTTCTATGATAGTTTATTAACTATTTGGCTAACGCCTTAAATTTTCAAAAAAATTTGTCATAACCTCCTTTGTACGGGTTGATCGGCACAACTAAAACTTGCCACTTTGGGCCCTCATCAATCAACTAATTACTACACAAACTAAACAATTAGGAGATGTGTAAATTAATCATTGTCCCAATACCCATGTGGGGTTTCCATCACATTCACAAACAAGTGATTATTATCTACACAGTTTGGAGATGTGTAAAATTATCATCCCAATACCCGTGTGGGGTTTACATCACAATCCATGTAAACTTATCTACATGCTTGGGAGATATGTAGGTTAATTATAATCCCAATACTCGTGCATGCTTTGCGACTTATCTAATAAGTAATTAATAAATTACTCAACCAAAACCATTTAAGGTTCAATCAACATTCCAATCAACACTGTTTATAATATAAGTGTTATATACTCAAAAGGTATAACATTTATGATATAAAAATCATATTTTTATTGTATTACTTATCATCTAACATAATATTAAACTTATATGATCATCATTAAACATAATTAAACATGATTAATTAATAATTAACAGTTAATTAATTCTATCCCTTTCTATGTGAGTTTTGGTTTCTCACAATCAACACTGTTTGCATTTATATGTCACGTATCCAAGCGACTTCACATATATCAAGTAAAAATGGTAATTTTAACCTACTACACACTATTTAACATAGTAATGAACTTGCATCAGCAACTAATACTTGGCACACAACTCAAGCTAACTAACTGGAATAGTTAATTATAAACTAGCCCCTATTGAGTTCTGGTTTCTCACCGTGGGTTTCCGGTCCGTCAAATCATTATGGAAGGAACTCAGACTCTTGCAAACAAATATAACGGCTCTTCGGAGCTTAAATTTTTTTCCCGAGTCCTATGAGACTGTATTTGGAGTCTACGAGGTCACTACACCTTACAGACGGACAAATGGATGCAGATCTGAGTATACGCAGCAAAAGGGAGGGGATACGGGGTTTGTGTGGGTAGCAAGGAAGTGGGTCCACATTTTTTTGCTAGTATGGGGTAAAAAGGAGTTAGTGCAGGTGCAGGTGGTTGTTGCATGGGGTGTAGAGGAGGTAGGCACCTAGGAGGTGGAATGGTGGAGTTTTGGAAAGGGAAAATTACAAAAAGAAGTGAAAAATAGTGATTTAGGGTTTACGGAGAAGGAGGGGTCCATGGTAGTGGAAGGAGGGGTTATGGCTGGCGGTGCAGGGGAGACAAAGGGGATGCGTCGTAGGTCAGGTGGTGGAGGTGTAAGGGGCGGCAGCCATGGTAACTTGAGGAAGGAGCTGAGGTGTTTTGTGAAAAGCGGAGAAGAAAGAAGAATGGAGGAGCGAAGGAAATGGATTTTATGAAAATGGAATTTTCAAGGGATCGATGAAGTGTCGGCTAGGAAGGTATAGAACAAAAACAGATAGGCCCCATAATCTGGTGACACCTCATTCTGTTACATAGAGCTTAGTTTCCATCGTCGAACGTTAAAGTGTACTACTTCGACTCCGGTTCTTCCAATCATGTGATCAAACAGCAAATCCATTTTACACGAAAATTTGTACTCTAGCTGAAATATAATTCCGAATCCAATGGAACAGGTTTCTTCAAATTCTGAGTTCGTTTGACTCTTCATTTTATTTTATTTAATCACCTTTTCGCTTAATTTCGACAGGTTGACCTAGTACGCGTTTAATTATCGCACGCTCATGTATTAACTCAAAAAATAATGAAATTTGGAAACTTACCATTTTTCGACATTTCAGATCTAATAAAATTGATTTCGTCAAATTCCAAGGTCATCTAAATAATGTTCCTTTGTAAACTACTGAAATTAGCATTAAATCATTGAATTTCCAAAATTGACCGTAAATTCTTATAAAATTAAATTAAAAATAATTTTTGAGTTGGTTTTAAAATTATGGGTTGTTAACGGGCTTTTTGGTCCAGTTCCCAGGAGTACATTAGACACGCTCAGCTTAACGCATCGCGTGGAGCTAAGGCCCAAAGGGACGCCTAGGAGCGAAGGAACCAGGATTGAAGAGGGAACATGCCGCCCTAAGCCTCGCAGCATCTCTAACACATTTCCAAACAAAGGCTTCAATTCGCAAGGAGCCACAAGTCCAAACCTCAAGGCCCCGAGCACCCATACCTACGACCTTCGTACCCTCGAGATGTGAGCTTCGTACCCCTTAGGTGCGAATTTTGCACCCCAGGAGGTGTGAATTTCGCATCCCATGAGGTGCGAAATTCATACCCAGGGCCGGGTTCGAAAATTACAGGGATGAAGGGCGCGGTTGTGAATTTCGGCATGTGGTCCCCCATTCTTACCTACTCCTACCTAATCCCTCTCCTATAAATACCCTATGGCCTCATACTTCAAAGGGGTTGGATTTCTACCACTTGGGACCTCTAGAGAGCTTCAAGAGACTCTTTAATAGCATCTCCTATTTGAGGAAGAAGAAGGACTAAACTGTCTTTTTCCTAAGTACTTAGCATATGATGATTATGAAAGTGAGTGTAATGAGATATCATGAGTATGCCACTACTTTGTAATTCTTAAAAGATAAATAAAATTCCAACACCTCTTCAAAGTAGACGTAGGCTTCTCTCGAGGCTGAACCACTATAAATTCCTCGTGTTATTTACCGCTTTCTTCTACTTAGTTACACGACCAAAACTATAATTCCTAGTAATAGGAATCTTTGGTGTTTATGACATTTTTAGTCGTCAACATTTGGTGCTTTCACTAAGAAAACTCAGATTTGCGCCTTTGTCACACATTGTCATCTAAACTTTGATGAGCTTTAGGTTCCCTTGCTAAATCATGCCTTTGAGTCCGCTTATAATGGCAAAGCGACCAAAGAACGCAATGATCGGCTCTTCAGCTGCAGCCAAAGCCAGAACATCCCAACAATCTCCACCGACGGATGCCCCAGTCACTAATGAAAACATCCCTCCTACTGTGGACCACGGAGCTCTCGCAACCCTAGCGCAGATCCGTGCGCTTAGTAATAAATATGAGAACATGCTTCCGAGCTCAATCAAGCACTAAGAAATAACATCGAATTTATGCAACAACTTCAAGAAAGTCAGCGCATCATCGCTCGACTTCAGCTAGCTCGGAACAACACTCGACCTCGATCAACTGTCTCGGAAACTTCCTCTTCCGAGTCATGGGGCCCGAATCAAAAAAGGAAGTTTAGTCTCATTGACAACGTCGCTGCCCGCACCAATGCCCTCGACAATGGTATCGACAACGGTTATGCCAACGATAATGGAAATGGCAACGGCGACCGAACTATAGTCATATACAGTGAGGGGGCACGATACCGAGATCGCTCTCGCTTGGTCATCAATGACGGACCGGGTCCGACCAATCAACCCCTTCCTCGACAAAACCAAATGGTTGCCGATCGTGATGATGGGCATATTATCCTAGTGGCTCACGCTCCTCCAGAACAGGACCCGCATCAACCCGTTCTGCTTAATCATCTACACCAGGACCCGATTATAGATGTCGAGGACACGGAAAAAGATGACCTAGACATTCATCATCAAAGATGCCCTCGCAACAGAACCCCGGAGCCTCGCCAAAATCCTTGGATCCCGATGGCGGATCCTCATCCAACACATCTCCCCGACATGGTTTGGAGGATCATGAGGGAAATGCAAGGCAACATGCATGGCTCGTGTGAGGCCCACACTAGGCGTAATCCCTTCACAAGTAGAGTAAACGAGGCTGAATGGCCCCGAAGCTTCAGCATGCCACAGATACCACTCTACGACAGCACCACCGATCCTTGTACCTTCCTAAATTGATATTAATGGAAAATGGACTTTAGCTGGGGCAATGACCCAGTCAAGTGCAAGTGCTTCCCAGTCTTCATATTCAGGGGGTCGCCGAGTCACTCAAAAGCTACCTCTCCCGGTTCAACATAGCTCTCGCCGAGGTCAAGGATCCGGATCCACGCACCGTACTCTTTCAGCTAGCAAAAGGTGTCTTCCCTACTTCAGAGTTCGGGGCGTGGAGCGATCGGAAGCAACCTAAAAGCCTCGATACTTCCTACGAAAATGCAGGGCAGTACTTATGCCAAGAGGAAGCCAGAAGAAACCAGCTCTCCGAGACAATTCGCCCTGAGAACCCATAAACGAATGCCGCAAATAACATCATTCGAGGGAAACAAGTCGGAGAACCCTTTGATCAGAACAAAGGGGCAGGTCCTTACAGACAGAGGCCAACTAACAGTAGGTAGGGTGGCCGAAACAATGCTCAAGTCCCTACTGAGCCAAGAAAACCTGGTCCTCACCGCGCTTTCGCAACCTACACCCCATTGAATGAAGACTTAGAAATAATTTACCTGGAGACGTGCAATACACTGCCATACAAGAAGTCGCATACCAGGGAATCTACTGACTTTGAGAAAAATATCGGTAGGTACTGTCGTTACCACGACGTGTGCGGACATAATACTAATGAGTGTCGCCAACTTAAGGACGCAATCGAGAGGCTTATCCATGAAAATCGACTCGATCAGTATGTCCAGAAGCCTTCTCCACCCGAAGTTATTCCAACCCTCCACCGCCAGCACCTACGGTGCCCGCCAAGGCAACTATGGGTCCATCTAACCCAAGACGCGAATCAACACTATTTGTGGTGGACCATATCCCATGCACGATAGATTTCAGAAAATGGAAGAGTACGTGAGTGCCATAAAGCATGCTACTTATGAGGCCTGCTCTGCTCAAGATGCATTCGTCCCAGCCAAGCTTCAAAAATCTATGCAGGATGACATTTTCTTCCGTGAAAGAGACTCAACGGGGATAGAGATCCCGACCACCGATCCTCTACTTATCACAACACAGATCAGTGTCGCTTCCGTCCGAAAAGTATTAATTGATTCCGGAAGCTCGGTCAACCTCATTTTCAAAGATGCTTACAAATAAATGAAATTGGAAGCAAAGGACTTGAAACCATGTCGCGCCACGATCCATGGCTTCAATGGAGCTTCTAGGCACCCGGTAGGGGTAATCGATTTGCCAGTGGAACTCGGCGATGGGTATCAAAGCCGGGTCCGTATCCTCACTTTCATGGTCATCGATATCGACTCCCCCTATAACGTCTTCTTTGGACGTCCTTTTCTCATAGATTTTCGGATTGCATGTCGTTGTGGTCTCTGTTAATGAAATTCCCAATAGAAAATGGGATTGTAATAGTTAGGGGCAATCAAGCTAACGCTCGAGAGTGTTATGCAATTGAATGGAAGAACGCACTTAATAAGGATAAGGGTAAGACCGTACCCGCACCTTCTTGCGCCAAGACAATCTCCGCATAGCAATCAGTGGCGTCTGGGCCATGGCTCAGGCGCCACTGTCGTCCTTCCGGCGACCTGGACCCAAGGAAAGACGAAGAGAACGAGTACGAGCGGGCAACACCGGTCGAACCTACAGAGGATGTTCCCGTTAGCCACAACGACCCGATAAGAGTGCTTAAGATAGGATCACAGCTCCATCCCGCCATCAAAGAAGATCTTACACATTTCCAGAAAGTTAACCTGGACGTGTTCGCATGAAATCACTCCGACATAAGAGGCATCAACCTCGTGGTTGCTTGCCATTGCCTAAGTATCGATCCTACCATGCCTCCAATCAAGCAAAAGCGCCGCTTCCTAGGACCCGAACGATCTAAGGCACTCGAGGAAGAGGTAGACCATCTACTCAACAACAACTTTATTTGTGAAGCTGACTACCCCGAGTGGGACTCCAATCCGGTCCTAGTCAAGAAAGCCAATGGTAAGTGGTGGACATGCGTTGAGTTTTCCAACTTAAATAAGGAATGTCCCAAGGACAAATTCCAACTCCCGAAGATCGACCGACTCGTTGACTCAACCGCAGGATATCGGCTACTATCTTTCATGGACACCTATTCGGGCTACAATCAGACCCCGATGAATCTTCGTGACCAAGATCATACTTCTTTCATAACAGATCTTGGACTTTACTGCTATCGCGTCATGCCTTTGGGCCTCAAGAATGCTGGCACCACTTATCAACGACTGGTTAATCATCTCTTTAAAAATCAAATCGGGAAATCCATGAAGGTGTACGTGGACGATATGCTAGTAAAATCTAAAATATCAAGCGACCATGTCCACGACGTCTTCGAGATGTTTGGTGTCCTCCGTCAATATGACATGAAACTCAATCCCCTTAAATGTTCCTTCGGTGTCGCTTTAGGAAAATTTTGGGTTTCATTGTTAACTCTCGGGGCATCGAAGCCAATCTAGAAAAAATCCAAGCCATTCGGGATATCCAAATCCCTCGGAACATCAAAGATTTCCAAAGTCTAAACGGAAAGGTCGCCACTTTAGGTCGGTTCATCTCCAAGGCCACAGACAAGTGCATCATGTTCTTCGATTTACTTCGAAAGGGGAAATACAACTTTGAGTAGACTCCAGAATGTGTTTCCGCATTCGAGGATCTTCAAATCCCTCAGAACATTAAAGATTTCCAAATTCTAAATGGAAATGTCACCGCTTTAAGTCGGTTCGTCTCCAAGGCCACCGACAAGTGCATCCCGTTCTTTGATTTACTTCGAAAGGGGAAACACAACTCTGAGTGGACTCCAGAATGCATTTCCGCATTCGAGGATCTTCTGAATCACTTGGAGCGACCACCTATCTTATCTAAACCTATGGACCACGAGGACTTATACGTTTACTTGGATTTTCCTATGCAGGCAATCAGCTCGGCACTAGTGCGCATCAAAAAATACGTCCAATATCCTGTCTACTATATCAGCAAGCGACTGACGGGGGCAAAAAAGAATTATCCAAAGCTGGAAAAGCTGGCTCTATGCTTATTGATCTCATCTCATAAGCTTTGGCCATATTTCCACTCTCATCGCATAAAGGTTTTCACCGACCAGCCGCTCCGGCCAATCTTAGAGCAACCCGAGGCAAAGGGACGGCTATTGAAATGGAGTATGGAGCTGAGCTAATTCGAAATAACATTTGTTCCCCATCGGGCCATCCTAGGACAAGCACTCACCGATTTCATAATGGAATTCACTGCTCCCGAGGGGGCTCACACAGAGGACTTCGAAGCCCCCAACGCGCAATGGAAATTATTCATGGACGGGTCCTCCAACAGCAAATGTTCTAGAGCTAGAATCATTCTCGTTACTCGTGAAGAACGCCCGATATGTTACACATTGAAACTCAACTTCCATGCAACCAACAGTGACTTAGAATATGAGGCCTTAACGGCTGGGCTTCAAATTGAAATTGAACTGAAACTGAAAACCATCCAAATCTTCTTTCACTCGCAAATCGTCGTACACCAAGTGCAGGGAGAGTACCAAACTAAGGGAGCGGCTTGCCCTATATCTGGCCCAAGTTCAGAGATTGCTCACTAGTTTTGATCACTATGTCATCACGCACATCCCCCAGAGAAAAACGAAAAAGCAGATTCGCTAGCCAAGCTGGCAAGCTCCGAGGATCCGCAACTTACTGGATTCACCCCAATCGAAGTACTTAATTCCCCAAGTGTCAAGCAAACACAGAATGAAGTGGTCATGAACACCGGGCCCAAACCAGAATCTTGGATGACGCCAATCAGGAACTATCTCCAACACAGGACCCTTCCGGGATGCTACAAAGAAAGACGAGCACTCACTCACCAATTAGCTCGCTATCTCCATATGGACGAAATACTATAGCGCGGAGGTTTCACTGTCCCATTGCTTAGATGTGTGGCCTGCGACAACGCCAGTCGGGTACTGAATGACGTGCATGAAGGTGAATGTGGTGACCATACTGGAGGGAAAACCTTAGCAAGAAAAACATTCAGACATGGTTACTATTGGCCCACGCTCGGTCAAGACGCAATGGACTACGCTCGTAAATGCGATAATTTCCCACGCTTCTCAAAGATCGCAAGAGCCCCTCCAACAAAGCTGACATCAATGGTCAGCCCATTGCCATGTGGGGAATCGACATCATCAGAACTCTTCCCATGGCTAGAGGCGGGGCACGATATGCCGTAGTCGCGGTGGACTACTTCACCAAATGGGCAGAGGTCGAAGCCCTCACCGTAATAACCACCAAGAAGATGATCAACTTCATTGCCTGCAATATCATTACTCGGTATGGGGTCCCTCAAGCTATAATTTCCAAAAACGGTACTCAATTTGAGATCACTAGGTTCAAAGCTTTCTGTCAGCGCCATAGCATCGAGAAAAGATTCTCAGCGGTGGCTCATCCTCAAGCTAATGGACAAGTCGAGGCGGTCAACAAAGTCATTAAATCCATCATCAAGAAGCGCCTGTAAAAGTCCGAGGGCATGTGGGCGGATGAGCTCCCTCTGCCCCATCGACCTATCAAACTACCCACAAGACTGCAACCGGACACACTCCCTTCTCCTTTGCATATGGATCTGAAGCTGTCATTCCCATTGAACTAAAACTCCCATCTCATTGGGTTACTTACTACGATTCGAGAACAAACCAAGACTTACTTCTGGAGTTGCTCGATTTGCTGGAGGAAAAGAAGAACAAAGCTGATCTCCGGGCCGCCGCCCAACAACAACGAGTAGCCCGATACTTCAATTCTAGAGTCCGTCGTAAGGACCTCGACATTGGCGATCTCATCCTAAAATGAGTCTTTCCTCCACCAACAGGCCTCGAACCTCGTTGGGAAGGCCCTTATTCCATACAGCGAAGGCTCGGCGATGGAACTTTTAAACTCACCACCGTGGACGGAGCTGAGCTCTCAAGGGCATAGAACAGTGAACATCTCCACCGCTACTTTACATAATTGAATACACAGTTGTTTACGCTTTCCAACAATGCTTTGTTTTTTAGAAATTCAAGTGTTGTAAAGGCTAGTACTGCCAAAGTTATTAGTAGAAATGATGTTCAGCTTCCTATCTCTCTCTCCTTTTACTCTTCACGCGAAGTGTTTTGACCAATACTGACCACCGGCTTGAATCAAACATGCGATCGCCGTATCGGCACCCTGAGCATGGGAGCCGGTGCCGCCATCCAAGCCTCGAGCCAATTTCGAGACTAAAACACTTAGCTACGACCGGCACCTCGATCATGGGAGCTGGCAACGCTACTCGAATCGCCAGCCCGTGGCGCGACTAGGCATAAATAAACACTAGCTCGAACTTCGACCCCGCGCCAAGACCGAGGATAAATCATTCTGCGCTCAAGTCCAAAGTCACTTGGGGCCACTGCCCAACAGCCAATTAATAGTGATGCGAGTCTTTCTTCGCTTGCTGTGGGTGCCGGTCGAATCTTGGTGCAGCACCATAACTAACCTTAAATCGTTTCTTCCCCGAAGCTCTCAAGGCTAAGGGGTAGCCCATGGCCACGATCGGACCCTACGAGCTGATGATCCAGGCTTCTCTTCTCGGCAAATAAACGACGCCTGCTGCTCGCCTCAACCCGATGGACAACGGGAGAGCCACCCACCGGACGGACCACAAATCGCGACGTCCTACGCCTTCGCTATACTTGGGATCAACCCCGGGCAACCTAAAATAGTAGGTGCTTAGCCTGGTTTCGCAAACTATGGGTTTTTTGAGCTAAGGGAATCTTACTGAAACCAGTGCTCTATCTCACCCCTCTGGAATAATACACCCAGAGCGTGGTACCCAATCGCTTTTATGATAAGTGTAACGATAAGTTTGCTTATGCAAGTACAGGGCGCCGGAAAACATAAAAAGAACATCCAAACACTTGACATAAACTGCGATCTTTACTAATTCATATTTCCTTTTCATACACACGGGCATGTTAGACAGACTACATATCAAATATCTTTCTTTCTAATGACAGGGTGTACATGAAAACTACACCATCACTTGAAAAATCAAAAGCGAGGGTCGTACTCGCGTAAATTAGCGGCCTACACTACCAAAATAACGATAACTTCTACTTAAGTTGCTAACACTAATCGTGTCTCTTATTTTTGTGCTTGTAATATTTCTTTGCAGATTCGGCGCTCGATGGTTCATCGCTTGCACCAGACCTCTTCCTCCCTGGTCCGCTCCTGCCTCCTCGGCCCTTTGGAGCAGTGACCGACTTATGAGTCACAGAGAGGCGTCTCTCATCCACACCATCGCCACTGGAAATCTCTGTAATATCGGTCAAGGTAACATGCGTCCCAGGCCTGGGGTTATCCCAGGCAGCAAGGGCCACCAAAGAATCACCCTTCTTTGGGGCCTCCTTGGTTTCCCGCTTCACTTTCTCCATCACCACCCGGGCGGCCCGTCGATCGAACAACTTCTGGGATTTATGCGTCGTAACATCGCCAGCTTTAAATTTCTCAGAGATTCCTGTGGACCTCTGCTGAGATTCGTCATCCTCTTTCTTTTTCTGGGCCTCATCAGCAGCCCTCTTCGCCTCCTCATCGGCCTTCCTCTTCTCAAGCGTCTCGGTGGCGCTCCTCTCAGTATCATGTCTGGTATTCATTAGGAACTCCTGTTTGGTGGCCTCATCCTGCCTACGCTTCTCCTCCAACTCTTCACTCTTAGCTACCATTTTGGCTTATTTAGCCTCCACAAGAGCCGCCATCGAGGGCACATCCGCTTCCACTGGACCTCTGGCATGGGCACTCTGCCCATCAACTACCTCTCCTTCCTCCGTGAAGCCTTCAAGAGACTGGGTGTTATCCTTATATCTGAATATGTGTCCAGCTAATCGCCACCTTCTATGAATTGTATCCCCGAAAGATTGGGTCCAGTCTCAACTACTTGCAGAATCATGGGGGCAGAGCCCGGTGCTGTAATAGATTCAAGAGGAGTTGCACAGTAAAAATGTAACCTTTAAGTCCGCAAATTCGGCAATCACGTCATCCTCAAGGATATATGGTAAAAGGAATTTACCTACGATCAAGGATGGTGTAGAAAGGACAGGAAGGGTACTCTTTGCAGCAGGTAGGGTGAATCCGATCTCTCCTATCTCCGGGTACTCAGGGTTGTACTCAGTAGAGGCCCGAGCCAAGGTTGCGGGATCACTTTCTATAAAAAATTCGGGGGCCGATGGCCAGTAAGTGCTTCCCTCTGCAAATGCTTCCGCCATAGCTATGCTCTCAGTAATGACAGATTTCCCCTTCTCCTCAGCAAGCCTCACCAACCTCTCTCTCTCTCAACATCCTCTAGCAGCAGTTTTCTCCCCTCCTCCAACTTCTCGCGCTCCTTATCAGTCAGGAGGACAGTCATAAGTTGGTGTTCATCCAAAGTGCCCACATCCACTTGGCGCAAATAGGCCTTATACAGGATCAACCTCTCCTAGGTTCGAGCTAGCTCATGGAAGTAATCCTCAACCCATGAAAGTCGTCAAAATCTCAGGACCTTAACATACATATTATTGATACTTTCCTCGATGGATGACTCCACACGGAACTCTGTATCCTCTAGTTGTACCCTCAATTGCTATACCACCATCAGGTGTTCGTCCTTTATCCTATATGAGAAGTCAGAACGCATGCAGTCATTCCATTACTAAGACGGCAAGGAAGAGCGAAGGAACGGAATGGAGCGGCAAAGACCCGAAGCCCAAACTCTAACCCCGGCATGGTTCGAAACTTCGAACCACATTAGGGTTCAAAAACCTGAATCCTAATGAGGTTCGAAATTTCAAAACACGCCCGGGTTCAAAGGCTCGAGCCTAGCATGGATTGAGAACTGGAACCCACCGAGGTTCGAATGCTCGAACCACGCTGGGTTCGAATGCTCGAACTCACGAGGTTCGAATACTCGAGCTTTGCGGGGTTCGAAGGCTCGAACCCTGCTAGGTTCGAAGGCTCGAACCCCGCTGGGTTCGAATGCTCGAACCCCACTGGGTTTGAAAGCTCGAGCTTCGCGAGGCTTGAGAACTCGAGCCCATCAAGGTTCGGAGTTTCTCTCGAGGCATCCTCCTCCTCGCACCGTCGGTCGAGCTCGAAAATTAAAAAAGGGAAGAATGAAATGAAATGGGGGCTATTTATAATGAAAAGAAAACGTCCCTTCATATTCTCGAGCAGGTTCAAAATTTCGAACCTCCCGGGTTTGAAATTTCGAACCTCTAGTGTTCCGAAATTTCAAACCCCTGGGTTTGAAATTTCGAACCTCATGAGGTTCAAAATTTCGCATCCCAAGGTTCATGCCTCCGAACTTTCAGGGTTCGAAATTTCACACCACGAGATGCAGAATTTCGTACAAAAAAAAATCGTACCCTCGGGCTTGAAATATCGCGCCACGTGCTCTCCTATACATACTTCCTGCATATGCATACCGACCCCTGTGAACCCACGAAGGCGACGCACTACGGATACTTAATGACTTGAGTATGGCGCAGCCTCAACGAAGGCTCGCTCGCAATCCCAGAACGAACGAGCCTGACAGCTAACACTTGTTTTCCTTTAGCTTACAGGACAAATCAATAACTCAGCTACTATTTGAACCAATATAAAGTGCATCATGCCAACACAAGGCATACTCTGAGAGGCGAATGTTAACGGACTTTTTTGGCTGGTTCCCAGGAGTACATCAGACACGCTCAACTTAACACATCGCGTGGAGCTAAGGCCAAGAGGGACGCCTAGGAGCGAAGAAACCAGGATTGAAGAGGGATCGCGCCTCACCAAGCCTCGCAGTACCTCTAAAACATTCTCGAACAAAGGCTTCAAATCCCAAGGAGCCACAAGTCCGAACCTCAAGGCCCCGAGCACCCATACCTACGGCCTTCTTCCCCCTCGAGATGTGAGCTTCGTATCCATTGGGATGTGAATTTCTCACCTCTAAGGGGTGCTAAATTCGCACCCAGTAGAGTGCGAAATTCAATCCTGGCAAGGTTCGAAGTTCATGCCCAGCCGATGCGAAGTGCGCACCCAGCAGGGCGCGAAATTCGCATCCAGCTGCGGCGAAATTCGCACCTAGTAGAGTCCGGACTTCGCACAAGCAAAGTACATATTTCGCACCCAACGGGTGCGAAATTCATACCTCAGGGTGTGAATTTTGCACCCCAGGAGGTGTGAATTTCGCACCCCAGGAGGTGCGAAATTCGCACCTAGGGCTGGGTTCGAAAATTACAGAGGTGCAGGGCACAGGTGTGAATTTCGGCATGTGGTCCCCCATTCTTACCTACTCCTACCTAATCCCTCTCCTATAAATACCCTATGGCCTCATACTTCAAAGGGGTTGGATTTCTACCACTTGGAACCTCTAGAGAGCTTCAAGAGCCTCTTTAATGGCGTCTCCTATTTGAGGAAGAAGGATTAAATTGTCTTTTTCCCAAGTACTTAGCATATGATGATTACGAAAGTGAATGTAATGAGATATCATGAGTATGCCACTACTTTGTAATTTTTAACTGATAGATAAAATTTCAACACCTATTCAAAGTGGACGTAGGCCTCTCTCGAGGCTAAACCACTATAAATTCCTCGTGTTATTTACCGCTTTCTTCTATTTAGTTACACGACCGAAACTATAATTCCTAGTAATAGGAATCTTTAGTGTTTACGACATTTTTTGCCATCAACATGAGTCGTTACAACCGATACTAGTCCATAACCTATGGACCAATACCGATCCATCACAGATAGTCGATGGGCGGCGAAAATTCTTACGTGGCTTACTTGGGTCAAAAACGGGTCATGCGCGAGTTTGATGATGATTGGATGGGTCAAAGTGCAAACACTTGAATACTCGTAGATGAACCAGCAGGTGTAGCTTCGGAAAGGATATTTGAAATATGGATGGACCGGAGGGATATATTCGAGATGGCCAATGAAGTGGTCCAACAGTTAGCCAAAATTTGGCTAAGCGTATAGACCAGTACCGATCTATAGGGGTTGGACCGGTATCGGTCCATCACGATTGACGGTTGGGGCCGGGGTCCTAGGATGAGTAGCCATGTTCTTCGTGAGCATGATGGTGGTCTCCAATAGTTGATAGCATCTACAGGGTGGAAGTTATCATCAAATTGGTGTTTATCCTTCGATTGTGAATTGAGGCGAGAGTGGTCAAAGGCGAAAGTGATGGACAACTCAAAGTGGGATTATGCTGTGAGATAATGAACTGACTTGAGTGGGACTCGAGTAATAAATAATGGATTGACTTGAGTGGGACTCGAGCTAAAAGATGGAGTCGTTGATGGCTTATATGATTGTAAGTGCCAAGTAATCGTTGATAGGTTGAAGGTTCTAGCGAGCTTGAAGCAAGGCTATCATGGGAAACGCCTGGTAATATCTAATAGATCTAGTACTTTGGATCACTTGGGAAGTGATCTAGTTGTCTTGTGAAGGAAAACACATGTGGGACATGTGTTAGTCTGAATAAAACTTGGGTTTTCCATTATCCGTTAATGGATGGCAATGGCCATTCATTTGATATCAACATATTCAAGGCTATAGTATGTAACACCCCACACTTTACTAATCCCAAATTTCAACGAAAATTGAAACTCAAACCATCCAAGCATTAAGAGTATAAATATGGCATTACAAATAATGAGCATGTGCATAATCAGAGTACAATAAATCTAACTCACAACGGAAACAGGATAGGATAACTAGTATCGAGTTAGGCAACTACCTCAAAAGAAAATCGACACATCAATACTGGGCATGAGAGAATAAGAACCCAAACCAAAATTGAACACTCGTAAAGATCTATCTTCCCTGAGACAAAAATGAGATTTTTTATGAGAAGGAAGGTCATAACAACAAGTTCTACTGAATAGAAAATGGATAACTGTAACGACTCAGGGTAATTTGCGATCCGGGATATCGGCATACAACACTATGTCGACTATACAAGCATCAGAAACACCAGATAGTCCATGAAAGAAAACAGAGGGTGAGAATAGATAAGATAGAAACTTAGAATAGAAGAAGAAGAAGAACATACAACATCAGAGTAAACATGAATCTCACATCGGAACGAATAGTATATAATAGATACATAACTTTGAAATAAAATCAGTATATGTATACAATAACATTATCATAGTACAACACTTACAACACGGTGGAATAAACAATAGCTATATAATCCTGAAGCCTCCTGCTCCATGCTCTCTAAGTATATCTGTAAAATTATGACTGCCCGTACAAAATTGGATACCCAAGTGTTTAGGGAAAACAAAACAAAATAAACTCTGGGTCAGTCAGGGGACTCGTATGATTAAAACCATTTAAAACAGTTTGAGCAATTAAACGATATCTCATAAGACCACGTTGTATAACGGAACGGGATTTCCCTTATGAGAATCCAAAACATTTTGATTTAACTTTCAAATCATTTTGAAAGAAACGATAATCTTTATATCAAAACTCATTGATATTAAAATAGTGTTTATCAACCACAATATAATAATCATCTTGCAGAACGCTTCCATCTCACGTTCCACATATATAGTATACAATCAAAACCGCGAGCACTTATTGGGTAATGGATTTCCAACTATGACAAGGTATGGAACCACCTTCCGATAGCGTACCACTAGAGAGGAATACACTGGGTTCAACAAGAACATCTTGCAACCCGGCCACACATGACCGACCACTCATTTCGCTTGAGTGTATCGAATGTATATCATCAACGGTTGTGATCAGCAACCGTTTCCCGAATGGGGCAGCATCGACAATAGTTTATAGAATGAAATGAATATCTCTAGATAGGTGATAATACACACTAATTGGCAGCCAACCACTTAGCCATGCTGCCTGCCCGATTTTTGTCATTTCCCGGTTGTGAGGCTAGCGGCCACGCTTATCTCTGACAGATCACACATGTATTCACTTTGAATGTCACATCGTCATACCCGCCAAATCACAAATTGATTTCCCTAAAAATACAACGGGTATACAGCTAAGAGAAACGAATTCCTCCGCCACCAAATGTAAATACGTTTGAAGAGATCAACTTACGCGATCCATTAAATATACTATGTCAGACATTCTTCCATACGGGTCGTCCTGGGACTGGACAAACCGAAGGCACTATTCTGTAAACAGGATAGCCCTTGCATAACTTTGTCTTCAATGATCTTCATCATATTTGATTGCACATACAGAGTGGTTTTCAGATAATGAATTTGATCCCGGTCTCTCCGTATTGACAACGGAAAAATAGTCAAAAACTTCGATAGTCGGTGAGCTAACTATCAAAGAAAAACATGTATGCAAACAACGGAATTATTTCCAAATGGAAATTACATCGGTCAATCATCATTTAACGTTTATCTCTTTAATTCATTAATTTGTTTATTTCCTGTTTCCATATATTCAACATTCGTTATTTTCTAAATTTAGAAAATATACGTTATTAATCATTAGAAAACATTTCCATCTCTTTTTCACGTATCACTGCCATTTCAGTATTCTTTATCATCAAACATTTCATTTTCTAGGATTAGAAAACATCTCTGATTTTATTTGGAAAATGTTTCCAAAACTCATTCATTGGATTTAAACAGATGTTTAAATAAAACATCGCTATGCCACTCAAACCATTAACACTTACTAACTACATTCAATTAACTCCTTCACTATCAAACCTTAACCATTCCTTAGTTAAAAACGAAGTCAATCAAGTTGGGGTATAACTACCTCTCAGACCTTAACTGAACAACATTTCTAACCTTAAAATAGACAAAGTTCACCCTTTCAATCTTTAACAAACTTCCTTATGTAACTCTCTGATTCTATTTACGAATCCACTTCTTTATTGAAAAACATTGATTACAAATATAGCATTATAATCGCTAGTTCTGAAATATCTAACTCCAAAATATAACTCAATTAACTCCAATCAATTAACCCTAACCCCATTAACTTTAACTCGATTAACTTTAATTCATTAACTCTTATCACTTAGCTCCTTTCGAACAAACTATATTTGATTATCTCCTTTTGAATAAACTATATTCGATAACTCCTTTAACTCTATTCGAATAAACTATATTCGATTAACTCTTATCACTTAACTCCTTTCGAATAAACTATATTCGATTAACTCCTTTAACTCTATTCGAATAAACTATATTCGATTAACTCTTATCACTTAACTCCTTTTGAATAAACTATATTCGATTAACTCCTTTAACTCTGTTCGAATAAACTATATTCGGTTAACTAATACTTGACTAACTCTTATTCGAATAACTAATATTCAATTAACTCTCTTCGAATAACTAATATTCGACTAACTCTTATTCGAATAACTAATATTCGATTAACTCTCTTCGAATAACTAATATTCGATAACTCTCTTCGAATAACCAATATTCGATTAACTCTTTTAGAATAACCAATATTCGATTAATTCCTTTTTATAATCCTATTTATTTTCCAAATAAATATTCCTTTTATAGTTTTATTTATTTATAAATAAATATTTCTTTTATCTTTTTATTTGTTCAACAAATATTTCCTTTCCAATTCTATTTATTTAACAAATAAATATTTCCTTTCAATTCTATTTATTTAACAAATAAATATTTTCCTTTTATCTTACCCCATTTATTTAACAAATAAATGTTCCTTTTATCTTACCCCATTTATTTAACAAATAAATGTTCCTTTTATCTTACTCCATTTATTTAACAAATAAATGTTCATTTTCAATTCTATTGTAAATGTTTTACAATATGTCCTTTCATATTCTATTTGTAAATGTTTTACAAAATATTTCCTTTCATATTCAATTATTCTATTTGTAAATGTTTTACAAATATTTCCTTTCATATTCTATTTGTAAATGTTTTACATATATTTCCTTTTATATTCTATTTGTAAATGTTTTACAAATATTTCCTTTTATATAATCTTATTTATTATATAAATAATTCCTTTTATAAAATTATATTCATTTTAAAAATATTTCTTTTCAAAAAATCCTTTGATTTTATAAATATCCCTTTCTATAAACTCCTTTGATTTTATATATATTTCTTTTTCAATACAACATTGAAAAATTCCTTTTTAACATTCCAGTATTCCTTATGGTATTTAAAATACCAAATAACAATGATAAATATCATTCTAACAAACATCATCAACAGCAGATTATATATCACATCATATATCATCATATATGAAAAAAAAAAGTGTTGAGGAATCCAGTCAGATTCCTCCGACCTGTTTCCCTGCATCCATAGATGTTAAACAATATAATTAACATCGATTTCGTTTCAATATGAAATATTCTGATAAACATAATCAATGTTTGATTAAAGATTTACATATATATATCATTATCTATAATTTCAAATAATCAGTCAGCAATTCAATCAAATAGTCAGCACATAGCAAATCAATCACCATTTATCAATTCTAAATATACGTTATAAAAATATGAACTGGTAGAGTTGGTGAGTTTTACTCACATTGGACGATCATCGTTAATAACGACATAACCATCGCTTGATTCAGACGGACAATTTATTTCGTTATAAATTGTAACGAGTTCCAATTCACTCCCAACCAGTTCCATTTTGAAGCTCTCGCTCATACGATCCCAATGGATCTTACTTCACTGAATTTCGTTCACGTACGATCAAGTTATAACTTATACAAGTTAATGCACTTTAATTTAAATAAAAACTTGGATATTTATTCTCAATGGGCCTGCACCTTATTTTTCTCTGCCTACTACTCTTCAAACCCAAACCTGCCTCATTCTTCTTCCTCATTTTTAATTGCCCGACACGCTGAAACTTCCGGATGCCATAGTCGACCGTTAAATCCCCTTTTTCTCCTTCCTCTTGTCACGAGAATTCTCATACTCCTCACCTTTCAGCTCCTCTTCTCGCGCACAACACTCCGGCCACCAACAGATCGAACTCGCGGCCATCATCAAAAACACGACAACAAGTTTCTCCAGGCGTTCTACTGTACCACCACCGAACAAAAATACATCGAAATCTACCAAAAATAACACAATCAAAGCTCCTTATCATCCTAAACACAAATACGA
Source organism: Allium sativum (assembly GCA_030737875.1). NCBI lineage: Eukaryota > Viridiplantae > Streptophyta > Magnoliopsida > Asparagales > Amaryllidaceae > Allium > Allium sativum. Next base: position 213,520,844 of record CM060916.1, on the reverse strand, counting down.
ACACCCCCATGCAAATTGAAGCTTGTAGATCCACGAAACCTTAACCCTAGCTTCATGCAACAGCAGGTCATGGAAAACTACTGTGTTCGAACCCTTCTAAATGCATATAGGATTGAAGCTAGACTCCTCCTAGATCCAAATAATCTTGTTTCACAATTATTGGATTTTTCTTTGATTTTTGAAGAAGAGGCCTTACGTTTTCATTTGAGAACGGCGGAAATTTTGTTCTGTTGACTATCGGAAGAATATAATTAGGGCTAGAACGGTTAAGGTTATTTTATAGGGTAATTATAATATTTTTTATATTGATTTCTATTGAAGCGTTAGTTCAACTCATCGTTTAAAAATTCATATAATCACATACACTATCCAAAAATCATGAAAATGGACATACACCTTCAGTTCGACATTACGGACCCAACGAAACTGGTTTCATCGAATTCTGACTCCGTTTGCTCACACAGCGTCAACCGTCAAAATACTGACTGTTTTTCACATTAAAAATCTGTACGACCACACACTGACTCTAAAAATCACGAAAATTAAAATCTAGCAATAATTTAATATTGCGGATCCAACAAAATTAGTTTCATTGAAAACAGAAGGCGTTTGCAAAACTGGGTATTTTTAAAGCTCTAAATAACCCATTTAAATAAATATATTTAAAAATAATTAAATTGAATATTTATAAATCAATATTATCATATATATTCCCAACAGAATATCTTACAGCCCCAATTGGATCTGTAACTTGATATTTCCAATTTCCCAGTTATATCGATATTCGATTTATATTTAAATCCTTTTAAAATATAAATAAATCGATATGAATTATAAAGGAATTCCATAGCGACTATTTGAAAATTTGATTTGTACATAAATCAAAATCTACACAATGAAATCCCGATTTTTCTCTTCCATTAGAAAAATATACTTCACCAGCTCCGAGTGTTTCTTGTTTCATGGAAATCCGATTTAAGACGGACCCTGTATATTCAGTTGAAGTTCAAATCGCTAAATAGCGAACTACCACGCCATTTCGGGCTCAATTATAATTATATTATAATTCATACATTCAAACTATCGTTATTTAAATATATTCGTGATTATAATTGAAATCTAAACTGAATTATATATTTTGAATAATCCAATTCACCACATATTGTGAATTCCACTATTTCCGACTATTTCGGAAATAAAAATATTATTCTATTATTTATATTAATTAAATATTCCATATAATTTAATTAAACAACCATTTAATTCTCTAAATCACTATTTATATAATTAAATTAATTAATTATTATATCGCTAAAATACAGGACATTTCATTCTTTCCCCTTAAAATAATTTCGTCCTCGAAATTGCTAAGGTAGGAAACAAACCCTATTACCGCGTTAAAAATTATTTGGCTTACTTATTAGCTTCAGAGTCAATTGAACCAATTGATTTCAATTAAAATATTAATTAATTCCTACTAACAAAAAATTTCAAAAATCCTGAAAATTTTCTAACACCTTAACTTTTCGAAAAATTTCGCCAGCACCTCCTTTGTACTGGTCAATTCGTACAACTACAACTCGCCTCTCTGGGCCTTCTTCAACCCAAAAGAAAATCAAATAGCCAAGCGGCTTGCCAAATCGGCTCATAAAAATCTCATACCATATGAAATATAAACTTGTACCTTTTTGTTGGGCATATCATTATATCATTTCCATCTGTTGTTAATTCAGAATATGCCCATGTCATCCCAATAAAATTCCAAATCTGTTTTATCCACAAATCCAACCATTCGCTTATACCTAAGTCGAATTTCATTTCAAACCAAAGTCCCATTCTTGATTCCATTATCCAATAACATTCCAAATTCAAATCTCTCAAATCCAACTTGTCTTGATATCATTCTAATCCAATTCTATTTCAATTTCAATTTGCTTTTCCCAATTTCTACTTAATTTGTTTTCAATTTAAACAACCTCTTCTAGAGAGTTCTAGATAGCTTCACTTTTCAAAATCAAATATTCTCTTTCGAAATTCAAAACAACTTGTTTTTCTAAACAATTTCAACAACAGTCTCTTTGGTGGTAATCCATCACTTAGAACTCGAAAATGACACTGACGATGTGGCCATCATCATCAGGGTTATTTTTAAGCTATCGAAGTGAGTTCAATACTATAACAATTTCAAAATTTTATCTTAAAACACTTCTATTTTGAAATCATTTTCAAACATCATTCACAATGTCGTAAAACAATTTAAAATCTCCCAGGATTTTAAAATTCTCATATATTAACTCCAAATCCATTTACAAACACCTTTCCAAACAGATTTAATTCATCTGATTCCACGTATTTCACTTATATGAATTCTGATTGGTTATTTACATAACCAATTAATTTATAATATTACCTAATTATAATAACAACCAATATATCCAATATATTATAATTCCAATGTATATATCTTCCCTATATCAAAATATACTTTGGGTGAACTTATTTTTATTTACCCTCTTTTCAAAACATGTCGTGTCGACCCATAGTATTCGAGTGTTTAGAAACTCCTACCGATACAGTGGATCAAACTGATCGACCAGAACCCATAAACAACTCAACCAATAAATCTCCAAAATATAAATCATTTTTATATCCAATAACATATACGTTCACTCGTATATGTATACTCAAACTCAATCTAGGTCATTGCTAACCCTATCTCTACCGAGTCACGCCACAGAGCCAAGGTAATTCACTTAACCTCGCTCTGATACCACTGTAACGACCCGGGTTAATTTGCGATCCTGGATATCAGCATATAACACTATGTCGACTATACAAGCATCGGAAACACCAGATAGTCCATGAAAGAAAACATAGGGTGAGAATAGATAAGATATAAGCTTAGAATAAAAGAAGAAGAAGAACATACAACATCAGAGTAAACATGAATCTCACAGCGGAACGAACAATATATAATAGATACATAACTTTGAAATAAAATCAGTATATGTATACAGTAACATTATCAGAGTACAACACTTACAACACAGCGGAATAAACAATAGCTATATAATCCTGAAGCCTCCTACTCCAAGCTCTCCAAGAATATCTGTAAAATCCTGACTACTTGACTGTCTGTACAAAATTGGGCACTCAAGAGTTTAGGGAAAACAAAACAAAATAAACTCTGGGTCAGTCAGGGGACTGGTATGAGTAAAACCATTTAAAACAGTTTGAGCAATTAAACGATATCTCATAAGACCACATCACATAACGGAACGGGTTTTTTCCCTTATGAGAATCCAAAACATTTTGATTTAACTTTCAAATCATTTTGAAAGAAACGATAATCTTTATATCAAAACTCATTGATATTGTAATAGTGTCTATCAACCACAATATAATAATCATCTTGTCGAACGCTTCCATCTCACGTTCCACATATATAGTATACAATCAAAACCGCGAGCACTTGTTGGGTAATGGATTTCCAACTATGACAAGGTATGGAACCACCTTCCGATAGTGTACCTCTAGAGAGGAATACACCGGGTTTCAACAAAACATATTGCAACCCGGCCACACATGACCGACCACTCATTTCGCTTGAATGTATCGAATGTATATCACCAACGATTGGGATCAGCAACCGTTTCGCGAATGGGACAACATCGATAATAGATTATATAATGAAATGAATATCTTTAGATAGGTGATAATACACCCTAATTGGCAGCCAACCACTTAGCCATGCTGCCTGCCCGATTTTTGTCATTTCCCGGTTCTGAGGCTAGAGGCCATGCTTATCTCTGACAGATCACAAATTTATTCACATTGAATGTCACATCATCATACCCGCCAAATCATAAATTGATATCCCAAAAATACAACGGGTATACAGCTAAGAGAAACGAATTCCTTCGCCACCAAACGTAAATACATTTGAAGAGATCAACTTACGCGATCCATTAAATATACTCTGTCAGACATTCTTCCATACAGGTCGTCCTGGGACTGGATAAACCGAAGGCACTATTCTGTAAATAGGATAGCCCTTGCATAACTCTATCTTCAATTATCTTCATCATATTTGATTGCAACGCTAACGCCATTCAAAGTGGTTTTCAGATAATGAATCTGATCCCGGTCTCTTCGTATTGACAACGGAAAAATGGTCAAAAACTTCGATAGTCGGTGAGTTAACTATCAAAGAAAAACATGTGTGCAAACAACGGTATTATTTCTAGATGGAAATTATATCGGTCAATCATCATTTAACATTTATATCTTGAGTTCATTAATTTGTTTATTTCCTGTTTCTATATATTCAACATTCCTTATTTTCTTAATTTAGAAAATATACGTTATCAATCATTGGAAAACATTTCCATCTCTTTTTCACGTATCACTGCCATTTCAGTATTCTTTATCATCAAACATTTCATTTTCTAGGATTAGAAAATATCTCTGATTTTATTTGGAAAATGTTTCCAAAACTCATTCATTAGATTTAAACAGATGTTTAAATAAAACATCGCTATTCCACTCAAACCATTAACACTTATTAACTACATTTAATTAACTCCTTCACTATCGAACCTTAACCATTCCTTAGTTAAAAACAAAGTCAATCAAGTTGGGGTATAACTACCTCTCAGACCTTAACTGAACAACATTTCTATCCTCGAAACAGACAAAGTTCACCCTTCAAATCTTTAACAAACTTCCTTACGTAACTCTCGGATTCTATTTACGAATCCACTTCTTTATTGAAAAACATTGATTATAATTATAGCGTTGTAATCTCTAGTTCTGAAATATTTAACTCCAAAATATAACTCGATTAACTCAATCAATTAACCCTAACTCCATTAACTTTAATTCATTAACTCTTATCACTTAACTCCTTTCGAATAAAATATATTCGATTAACTACTTTTGAATAAACTATATTCGATAACTCCTTTAACTCTATTCGAATAAACTCTATTCGATAAACTCTTATCACTTAACTCCTTTCGAATAAACTATATTCGATTAACTCCTTTAACTATATTCGATTCACTCTTATCACTTAACTCCTTTCGAATAAACTATATTCGATTAACTCCTTTAACTCTATTCGAATAAACTATATTCAATTAACTAATATTCGACTATCTCTTATTCGAATAACTAATATTCGACTAACTCTCTTCGAATAACTAATATTCGAATAACTCTTATTCGAATAACTAATATTCGATTAACTCTCTTTGAATAACTAATATTCGATTAACTCTCTTCGAATAAACAATATTCGATTAACTCTTTTCGAATAACCAATATTCGATTAATTCCTTTTTATAATCCTATTTATTTTCCAAATAAATATTCCTTTTATAATTTTATTTATTTTCTAAATAAATATTTCTTTTATCTTTCTATTTGTTCAACAAATATTTCCTTTCCAATTCTATTTATTTAACAAATAAATATTTCCTTTCAATTCTATTTATTTAACAAATAAATATTTTCCTTTTATCTTACCCCATTCATTTAACAAATAAATGTTCCTTTTATCATACCCCATTTATTCAACAAATAAATGTTCCTTTTATCTTACCCCATTTATTTAACAAATAAATGTTCCTTTTATCTTACTCCATTTATTTAACAAATAAATGTTCCTTTTCAATTCTGTTGTAAATGTTTTACAGTATGTCCTTTCATATTCTATTTGTAAATGTTTTACAAAATATTTCCTTTCATATTCTATTTGTAAATGTTCTACAAATATTTCCTTTCATATTCTATTTGTAAATGTTTTACAAATATTTCCTTTCATAATCTATTCGTAAATGTTTTACAAATATTTCCTTTTATATAATCTTATTTATTATATAAATAATTCCTTTTATAAAATTCTATTCATTTTAAAAAAATTCTTTTTATAAAATCCTTTGATTTTATAAATATCTTTTTCTATAAAATCCTATGATTTTATATATATTTCTTTTTCAATACAACATTGAAAATTTCCTTTTTAACATTCTAGTATTCCTTATGGTATTTAAAATACCAAATAACAATGATTAATATCATTCTAACACACATCATCATCAACAGATTATTTATCACATCATATATCATCATATATGAAAAACAATAAAATAAATGTTGAGGAATCCAGTTGGATTCCTCCGGCCTGTTTCCCTGCATCCACTGATGTTAAACAATATAATTAAGTGAAAATTAGGGTCACATCCTTAAAACTAATCTTAATTAGGCTCACATCCTCCCCTTATTAAACGTATAAATTTCATCCCTATTTTTGAATTGCGCCTCTCTTATTTCCAAAACTGCCCTTCCTCCTTAATTAACGCCTTATTACTCTAATACGTAACACGTATTAGGATTCACGTATTACAGGTCCCATTTATTCCAGAAAATTAATTTTTACGATCCATGGCGGCGGCGGCTTCATATGTATTTTTTTTTCTTTGGATCCTTTCGTTTTCATTTTTCACATATTGAATTAGTTTTTAGGGTGCGTTTTTTTCTTCCTAATGGCGACTGCTTCTTTTTTTTTAGGAATTTTGATCGATCAACTATTATTGCGAAGACCGGGCTTGCTGGCCAGGGAGAAGGCGGAGAGGAGGTCGGCGGTGGGGCCTAGGGTGGTGGAGGCGGTGGGTTTTCCGATAGGGCTTGGGTTGATTCGGCCGTGGGTGGCTTGGATTCGAAGGGGAGAGGCAGGAGAGAAGCGGAGGAGCGAGATCGGAGGGAGGAGGTGTCAACTGCGGCGGCGTGAGCCATGGAGGGAGGACGGAGGAGGTTTTCTGGAAAAAAATTTATTATAGTTTGTGCAAATATTCTTAAAAATTTCATATATCTATGCATATATTTATATTAATTGCGTATATGAATGCATATAGTTATAATTAACTGAATTTCTTTTTGTACTTTTGTTTGATTAATGCATTTTAACCTGTTTTTTTTCCAGTGGTCATGCAAATATTGGTCTATTGGTGATGCATACGATTGATTGGAGGATTTGAGGAGGTGGATAAGTCGTTCATAATGGAATTAACGCAATCTTTGTATAAAATTTATGATTTTTTTTAATCATACAGTCGTATGTATTATTTTTTCATTTTTTTTGATCTTTTGTTATTAATACGTGTAGAAGAATATGCATATATTGTTAATATGAGCATATATGTATGCAACTATTGTTATAACTCGTGTATATATGTTTGGATATATCTAGAAAAGGTGTGTATATGTATGCATATATTCTAGATATATGCATACAAATAACAATATTTTTTAAATATTTGTTTTTAGCATTTATGTTAAAAAGTTTCTTAGAAATATGCATCTATTCTTAATATATGCATATCTGTATGCAACTTTTTATCAAACATGCAGAAAAACAGAATATAGAATATATGTGTATTTGTATGCATATATCTAGATAACTTGCATATAAATATGCAGATATTATTGTTATGTTGCTGAATTCTACATCTATATGTTTGCAGTTTTTTTCTAATGTGGTTTGTTCAAATTTTTAATTTCTGTGATGTTTACATCGATATGTTTGCAGTAATTTATTTGATGATTACATTAACTAGCTTATATGTTCACAATTATACGTTTGTAGTTATTTTTTTCACATATTCTGTAAAATTTTGGTAGTTTTTTCACACAGCTAGTATTTTAAACATCAAAAAACAGCATCAGCTATTTGATTAATACTGCAAATATTTGCTGTTATGTACGCCGTTATTAGTAAATGTTGCATAAATGTATGTAACTATTCAAAATAATCACACATCAAACACTTACATCATTTGCATACATGTATGCAACTAATAATAATAATTTCATACAGGTATGAAAGTATCCTGAATATTTTGGCAATTCAAGTATGTGGGACATTTCGGGTTGCCAAAAAAATAAAATTGCGGAACATTTCACAATATTTGCAAATAAGTATGCAATTATTACGAATAACTGTACACAAGTATGCAAAATTTCGTAATATCACTTAAAATCATAAGAAATTATTTCAGTACATAAAATTCCCCAGAAATTCAGTCTATAAACTACATAAATATATTTGCATAGTTCGAAAACAGAATATCAGTCTACATTTATACAACAAATAAAGACAACTTTTTTTCATAATTTTGATCACTAAGACGTTTGCATCTAACAGCAGGTACTTCTTTGTACGTTGACCTTCAATATTCTAACTATAACGTCTGCAACTGAGAATTTTGTGTGCACGCACCGGTCGTTGAGCATTAACAGCATCACCATTGTATATTTCATCGCCTTTATCGATTTCTTTGTACTCAAAATCTGCATACAATATAACATATACAACTTTTCTAAATATCTGCATATAAGTATGCTAATATTTAGGAATTCTGCAAACAAGAAATTTAGTAAATATTCTTAAATTTCCAAATAAATGCATATAAATGTGTAATAATTTTGAATAGATGCACACAAGTGTGAAAGTATTATAAATAGATGCACACTAATTTGGAAGTATTTCTGAATTCATGCACACTATTGAGCAAATACTATTAATACTTGCACAAAATTGTGCAAGTATTCGGAATACATGTACAATACTGTGAAAGTATTTCTGAACAAATGCCCACAAGTTTGCAATTATTATTAAAAATGTTATATTTCTAAAAAAAACAATTACTAAATAACTCAACAATTATTACGAACATCATACACTCAATTGCTATGTTTGTTTTATTTTAATTACAATATCATAGAAGAAGATATCATATACAGTCGAATATGAAAAAAACATTCGGATTCATACCTTTTTTTTCGCCATTTCCTATAACTTGATGTCGACGAGAACAAAATTGGAGCAAAAAAGGATGTTTTTCCAAAAACTGATGAACGACGGCTTCAGATTCGGATATTCGATCTACTGATTTAGGGTTTCCACGAATCGTTTGGTGCAAAACAGGTCGATTTTGCAAAAACTGATGAACGTCGGGATTAAAGGAGCGATTTCACTGATTTGGGAGAGATTAAAGGAGCCATCTTGCAAAACATGTCGATCTACTGATTTGGGAGAGATTAAAGGAGCGATTTGACTGCTTCGTTGAATGAGATATTTTTTGGAGATTAAGTGCGTTCGTATGGGTACTTCTGTAATTTTTTTAGCGGAAGTTCAAAATTAGGGATGTATTTCACATTCTTTTTATCACCGGGTTTTTTTTCTATTTTGAAAGTTAATAGGGACCTGTAAAAAACGCACCCTATAATTAACATCGATTTCATTTCAATATGAAATATTCTGATAAACAGAATCAATGTTTGATTAACGATTTTTATATATATATATATATATCGCTATCTATAATTTCAAACAATCAATCAGCAATTCAATCAAACAGTCAGCACACAACAAATCAATCACCATTTATCAGTTCTAAATATACGTTATAAAAATATGAACTGGTAGAGTTGGTGAGTTTTACTCACATTGAACGATCATCGTTAATAACGATAACCATCGCTTAATTCAGACGGACAATTTATTTCACTATAAATTGTAACGAGCTCCAATTCACTCCCAACCAGTTCCATTTTGAAGCCCTCGCTCATACGATCCCAATGGATCTTGTTTCACTGAATTTCGTTCAAGTACGATCAAGTTATAGCTTAAACAAGTTAATACACTTTAATTTAAATAAAAACTTGGATATTTATTCTCAATGGGCCTTCACCTTATTTTTCTCAGCCCACTACCCTTCAAACCCAAACCCGCCTCATTCTTCTTCCTCATTTTTAAATGGCCGACACGCTGAAACTTCCTAATGCAATGGCCGACCCTTAAATCCCCTTTTTCTCCTTCCTCTTGTCACGAGAATTCTCATACTCCTCACATTTCAGTTCCTCTTCTCGCGCACAACACTCCGGCCACCAACAGATCGAACTCGCGGCCATCATCAAAAATGCGACAGCAAGTTTTTCCAGGCGTTATACTTTACCACCACCGAACAAAAATACATAGAAATCTACCAAAAATAACAAAATCAAAGCTCCTTATCATCCTAAAAAAAATACGAAATCGAAGCTTGTTGATCCACGAAACCTTAACCCTAACTTCACGCAACAGCAGGTCATAGAAAACTACTGTGTTCGAAACCTTCCAAACGCATATAGGATTGAAGCTAAACTCCCTCTGGATCCAAATAATCTTATTTCACCATTATTGGATTTTTCTTTGATTTTTGAAGAAGAGGTCTTACGTTTTCATTTGAAAATGAAAGAAATTTTATTTTGTTGACTATCGGAAGAATAGAATTAAGGCTAGAACGGTTAAGGTTATTTTATAGGGTAATTATAATATTTTTATATTCATTTTTATTTTGATTTCTATTGAAGCGTTAGTTCAACTTATCATTTAAAAATTCATATAATCACATACACTATCCAAAAATCATGAAAATTGACATACACCTTCAGTTCGAAATTACGGACCCAATGAAACTAGTTTCGTCGAATTCTGACTCCGTTTGCTCACACAGTGTATTTTCAATCATCAAAATACTGACTGTTTTCACATTAAAAATCCGCACGGCCACACACTGACTCTAAAAATCACGAAAATTGAAATCTAGCAATAATTTAATATTATGGATCCAATAAAATTAGTTTCGTTGAAAACAGAGGTCGTTTGCAAAATTGGCTATTTTTAAAGCTCTAAATAACCCATTTAAATATATAAATATATTTAAAAATAATTAAATTAAATATTAATAAATAAATATTATCATACATATTCCCAACGGAATATCATACAACTCCAATTGGATTTGTAACTTGATATTTCCAATTTCCCAGTTATATCGATATTCGATTTATATTTAAATCCTTTTAAAATATAAATAAATCGATATGAATTATAACGGAATTCCATAGCGACTATTTGAAAATTTGATTTGGACATAAATCAAAATCTACACAATGAAATTACGATTTTTCTCTTCCATTAGAAAAATATTCTTCACCAGCTCTGAACGTTTCTTGTTTCATGGAAATTCGATTTAAGACGGACCCTGTATATTCAGTTGAAGTTCAAATCGCCAAATAGTGAACTGCCGCGCTATTTCGAGCTCGATTATAATTATACTATAATTCATACATTCAAACTGTCATTATTTAAATATATTCGTGATTATAATTCAAATCTAAACTGAATTATATATTTTGAATAATCCACTTCACCCCATATTGTGAATTCCACTATTTCCTACTATTTCAGAAATAAATATATTATTCTATTATTTATATTAATTAAATATTCCATATAATTTAATTAAACAGCCATTCAATTCTCTAAATCACTATTTATATAATTAAATTAATTAATTATTATTCGCTAAAATACGGGACATTACAATAACATTGCCCATAATATACAAATGTGTCCCGTTTGGTTTCATCCAAAATCATATGTCTAACAAGGCTAGTAATTCTAAGCTAACTTTGTAAAGTTTTACGCACAACGATTGACTACCATACCAAAGGTAGAACCTCCCAAAAATAATGTTATCTTAATCCTAAGATAGAACCTTTACGCATAAATAAGAAGTCTTTAAACTACCACTTATACAAATATTAAAACTAAGAGGCGGACGCTCCAACTATTCAATAGCTTATAAAGGTGGTGGGTTATTTTATGTAGCCACTTATGGCCTTGCTCAGAATATAATATAAAAGTGGATCCCTTTGACCATTTAAGGCCTAAGACGGATCTATTGATCCCTTAACACCTTACCAGGTGGTTTACCAAATTCTAATATAAATTAAAAGACACTAACTACTAAGTCCTGCAAATTTAAGGCTTCCTTCATTCATGCACATTGCCAAGCCCCGCATAAGGTGAGAGATAGTAAGCAGTCACTTATTACCTGCAGGATAGGTAGATGACTAAGTCATTTATGATCTTTTCCCGGTGAACCCTTGTGTTACTATCTAGTTGGCCTTATTAGATAATCCTCTAGTCACTTAATACTTCCTGTAGATACGTAGCCCTATTGTATCTTCGTAGCAATTATTTAATATGTTATCCCGAGGCGGATCCCAAACCCAGTTACTTAATACCTTAAGGAAGCAAACCGTCGTGGGGGTTACCGATTTTGCACCCAATTAGCCTTTCTAAAAATTCTCTAAGTAGGCTACGCTATGAATTATTTCCCTTTTGCTTTCTTCTTTTGGAAGGGAGGCAGACCCTATAGCCACTTAATACCTCACATTTGAAGTAAACCCTTTTCGGGAATAATTCTCGCGATGCAATTACTATCGTTGCAGATTTCTATGGTTAATGATCCCCACATCAGTTATACATATATTCGACTGTTGAAAAGTGAAAAATTCTATCGAACAAGCAACTGACCTCGCATCATTAACCCAATAAGTCCAATTATTAATTCTAATTAAAGATATTAATTCCAGATTTAAACTAGAATAGGCTGAGGATAATTCTCTATAACTTCCTTTTCTAGGACATTTAATTATTTACTTCCTTAGTGGACTTAATATTTACTACAACAATTAATTTCCATTAAATCCTCTTTGGTTCCATTTATTATTATAATGGTCTTGTGCCATTATGACCCTAACTGCCATATTTTCTAAGCAATGGACGCTAATTCAATTTAATTCCCTAATTGTATTGTGCCATTAATGACCCTAACGGTCATATTTCATAAGGCAACAGACAGCCTTTTAAATACCATTTATATCAGTCCTATCAGAATTCAAATTTAATTATTGTAACTCCCAAACAATACTATATTAATTTAATTCCATTTAATTCTTATTTGAATACATACGTATATGTAAATTTATTATTTATTTTTTCCTAGTTAGAGTTATAAACCTTACTCCTAATCATAATTCAAATTGTAACCAAATTAACATTTATCCTCTAGTCAATTCATTCCCTAAAAACGTACATGGTTACAATATTTATTACCTTATTCATGACCCTTTTAATTATAGCAATCAATACCACGTTTATTGATACAATGGTCATAAATACTTATTTAAATTAATTATGGGAATTATTGCCATATATTTATTCCCATGAAATGAAAACATTTCAAAATCAAACACACAACAACAAACATTTATTTAATATAACAGTGTTATTAGTGTAGGTTTGAACAGTTAAGATTATAATAATTATATATTTATATTTCAATCACGATGTTAACATAGTTAATGATTATATTTTATTATTGTTATTATTCTTTTATATTTCAGTCTAAACCAACGATTAGAAAAAACCATTTTTTTTTGTTTAATCTTGTTTAAGATTCAAAATCTCATGAAAGTATTACCTAGGGTAATTATTGTAAATTTTGCCTAAACTATTTAAAATTGCAAAATTAGCATATTTCAAATGATAAGGAAACAGGTTAATATTTTCTTTAGAATAAATGTTGCGAGCTATATACAAAAATACATGAATTTACACATCTCTTTTTCTTTGGTTTTGTTTATGTGCCTAGTAGATTTCAAATAACATATTTTTATATAAAAAGAGAAAAGGAAACAAAATAACAATAATCACATAAAAACCCCAAATAACATTTAACACAAACAGGTTCATAATTCTAGGAACAATACTGTACAAATTCTATATTTACGTCCAAATCCTAGGAATCAGGAATAACAACACTGCATATCTAATAATACTTGGGAATAATTTCCACATTCAGGATGTTTTCAACAACCCAAAACAATCCAAGAATAATTATGGGCAATATATGATATTAACCTAAAAGGCCTACAGATCGATATGTACATTTCATAAATATTATTTCAGAATTAATAGTAACAATTTTTTTTGATAAATCTAGGCATATAATTCAGATTTAGCAAAAACTAATTACATAAGACATGATAAACAATGAATATATTTCTCACTCACCTGAAAGCCATCCAAAATTGAATCTGAACACAGCTTTTAGCCTTACAATTTCCAGATCTCTCAGATCTATAATTTGTATGCAGAAGGGATACACATATACCTATTTTGATTTGTGGATCTGAAAGGGAAATTGGAAAAGAAGAAGGAAATTTAAACAAAAAGAATTACCTATTCAAAGAACCGACTTTTTTTCATAAATCTGAATCCTATCTCTCTGATTCTTGTTAATTAAATTTGTACAGGTTTATATTTTGAATTTTAGAAGAGGTTGGAGGATCAAGAATGGTAGAGCTTCGTTGCTGCCTGTAGAAAATATGAGAAAAAAGTGGGGGTCTAGCCCTTTATTTATAGGCGTAGAAATGACTCTGAACCGTTAGATTTTATTTCAGAAAAATTCGTCCATCAATACATAATTTATAACATATAAATCCTTAGCCGCCACTGCCAAAATTGACAAGGAGTCGATCCAGTTTACACGATCGACTGCCTGGGTCAACTTGATAGTGGCGTGGCCATTTTATTTATTTTCCGCCAATTTTTATATTTTGTTCGTAACTTTTCATACGGACTCTATTCGTGAAGTCCTAAACATGAAAGTTGACCAGAATTTCATCACGAATGCAATGGTGCAAGTTTCATAGTCAAATTCCATAGTTTGCAAAAATTATATTTTTGGATTATAACTAAATTGCTAAATTAATTATTGTCAAGATTTCGGGTTGTTACATTCTTCCTGCCTTAAAAGAAATTTTGTCCCGAAATTTTACCAATGACTAAACGCTAACACCTAATTGTCCAAAACTACACAACCAATAGTGTACATTCAATTTTGCAATCAAACGTGCGCATGTGTGTAGTGTACACCATGGATTGCAACCATAAAATATGCATGCATAATGATTTTAGATCGGATCATCCATATGTATGCATTTCATTTTGAAAATACTTATTTAAAACTTGATACAAACATCCTAAAGTATTCTTGCAGTTTTATGTGAATGCGGTTTTTAAAACATTTTTCATCCAAAACCCTCACACGACTATGAATAGAAATGTGCAGCAACCAATTTTGCGTCCAAACCCTAACATCTAACTCGTCAATGTATCTAAACCACTTCCTATTAATTTCTGCTATGCCGGCAAAAGGAAACTAAAGCAGAGAATTCAACATTCTTACTGCTTACAAATTTTCTAGTTTCCATCCTACAGTGGAATTTTTCCTCAGTTTCCCCATAGCACTCAAAAGAAAAATCTGTTCACGAACTAAAAATGAGTCTTAAAACAAGCTTTACAATGTGAAACCAGTCAAATAACAACTCGCATGCGTCATCGACAAGGTATGGAAATAATGTTTCCATGGATAAACTGCATTTCCCTTGTTATCGTTAAGTTTCTTACACATCGTCATCCCTAATGCGTTAATACATGCAAATAAATCATCCGAAATCTTCCTTACATTTTACTTGTGACCATAAAACTGATTTTTTCCATAAAAATAAAATTCTGCTACTGTTAAAGTTCAATTAAATTTTGAAATTCCATTTTGGTACTGCTTAACTTTTTATATGAGATTTGCACAAAAACTAAGATTTTCATAACATAGGTTTTACTATCGTTAAACCATATATTCTTAAAAAAAACATATGTTTAAATATATGTAATTTACCATAACCAAATCCATATTTTTAGCGTAAATCGAATACATTGGAAAGAAAGTAAAACAGATCAGACCAAATGTTGAAATTTTTAAAAGGATTTGTTTTCAAACGACATTTTCCAAAAAGTTTCAAAATATATTTTGTAGAAACTTAAATGACTCAAGTCACATTTTGATGTAAAAGGAAGTCGGTTACGCAGAAAAATACGAAAACTGAAACAACACACAAAACCTAAAATATAAATTTTAGCTTAAAAGGAGCATAAAAGAAACAAGAAATATATCTATGACGAAACAACGTAAAATTTTCCTTTGCTCAAATTTATCTACTACTGAATTTATTATTTCCATCACTAAAACAACTATTAGCTAGTTAGAAAAGAAAATTGAGATTTCCTTTCATATTAACAAGCAAGTGCGAATGACATACGCAATCTCTCCAAAAGATAGAAATCTCATAACATCATCGAGCGATTTAACAAGGACGACAAACACCAATTGTTGCAAGTGTTAGGTACAACAATGTGTTGTATGATTTTTGTTTGATGATAACAAACATATGATATTATTTAAATGTATTTGTAATTGTACTATTTTATATTACGCCACTTTACAGAAATAAATATTTATTAAATAATATACTATTATACACAACTGAATATATTCACAGTATATTTATTCAATTAAATATTTTATTTAACAATCTAAAATAGTACAACATTCTAACTCCACTATGGTATATTCACAGTTATAATATTTTACATGAAATTGTACTTCGGAATTAATTTGAATACGATAGATAATTTGATTTGAACACAATAAATAATATTTTATTTCAATCAAATTTGTCTATTACAAATACAAGTACAACTTTATAATTCTGTACATTAATTCCTTACTACTGTTACACTCATTCACTCATATACAAACTCATACAGTTCTTTTCATTGACATGTATTCTTGTCTCCATGTGCTCCAATTCTAGTCCAGCTATCAGTCACCATCTGCTTACCTGTCGCATGAAACACACACACAGTACACCGCAATAAAACAAATCTGAAGTGCATACAAAAATAAATTTAATTTAAAATTTATTTGCCTTAGAATTTAGGTGTGTTTCTCCTCATTTTTCCAACTCAGTATGATATGCAAAGATAGGAATATTATTCTAAATGGTTGTTGCATGTACACATGTTGTAAGAACCCGTAACTTCCCCGTGAAGGAAAGCACAAATACTTTGAGAACAACACACAAAAGGACGCAGACGGAAGAACATTTCATTGTTATTACAACAATTCCATCAGATACAAGAATATACAGAGTATAAATGAATAAATTACATTCGACAAATATCAGAGATTACAATAAGTTACATAGCAGCGGAAAAATATACAAAATACAACTAGAAGTGATACACGGATACAGAGCTTTCCGGATATCATTCCAGCTGTAAACCAGAAACCTGTGAATATAAATCTGCAAAACCAAAACTACTAGCTGCCCGTGTGGAAAATAGGGGCACCCAGAGTTTAGGTTAAAACAATAAACTCCAGGTCAGTCATGTGACTGGTGTGAGAACTAAAACAGTTATTTAAAACTTTACTTTAAAGATAGTAATTCAAGGGACCACGCCGTATAACACGGAACGGGTTTCCTCCCAAGAACACTAGTGCACGGAATAAACAACGCAATGCTTTTTCGAAAAATGAAGCTATTATAAGACCCAGGTCCCATCACACAATGCAACGCAAGCCGGAGGATAGGGTTTTCCCTTATAATAGCCAAACATGCTTGGTACGTTTAAAACAAATCATTTGATACTATAATAGGTGTATAGTGTCAAAACAATTTCAATCATAAATATAAATCATAGACGGCATGGGTACCATATATCATGTCGCCATACTAGTTCTACAATTAAAACCGCAATATCACGTATTGGAAATTGGATTTCCGTCATGAGCCGAGGCAAGGGGCAAGCTCCTCTCCGATTCGAGACACTCTAGCAAATGTCCCAGGACCCCACTATGATCCTTGGATCTTCAGGGTCGGTCCTCTCTTACTTTTGAGGATTGGCAATTCCTGAACACACGTTTCCCGGTCCTTACAGACCTATATCCGAGGCGCCTCGTATCCAACAACCACACAGGTGAAAAGTATATAAATGTCAGGGCTGGTAGGTCACTGACACCACCCTAGCTAGAAAGAAACGTCGTGCTCTCCCTACAGTCACTATCCCGTTTTTGACTCATACCGAGGTGTGAGGCTCGCGAATTCACGTTATACACAAAGCTACGCCACACAGGCCGTGCTTTGATCATCAACCACAAGACTTTGCTTTTCAACAGAAGCCTTGATCAATTGACACTTACGCGTGCCACATTGGCAATTCACTCCATGCGACTGATGTCCATCGATATACAACCTCTGAGCTCGTACGTCTCAGAGAAGGGCGTTAAGCAAGAGAATAAATTCTCCGCCGCCAAACAGATGTATATTTAATAGAGATCAATCAACACAGAATAAAATCCAGTGTCAGACACACAATCCATTTACAAGTTCGTTCTGGGTCTGAACGAAACCGGAGGCACTTTCCTCGCATATCCATCCATCTCCAGGTACGTCTGGACGATCACCAACTGATTCCCTCATCCTGGGTGTACAGCCCAATCAAGATCATCAGTAATCACCCAAACGATGTGAAGACTTCCGGTCTTCAACCACCGTCTTCATCTTCGACATCTCGTCGAATCGGTTATTCAGAATGGGTATAAACCCGGCCTTTCTGAATAACCCACGTATGTAATAAACGAATGTTACACAAACACAACAAACGCCTCATTCCAATTCAGAATATTCTTTTATTCACCAAAATCACATTCTTAGGGAAAGGTTCCCATTAATTTTATCCAAGATAAATTCCTCTAAATTTATTCTTTAATCTTCCTTTGGATATCATTTCTAACTAGTCGGGATTAGCGAACCACACCGAAGTAATTATTTATTTTATTTCCCAATCCCAACCTATATATCCCATGGAGAAAACTGGCAATACTCCACATCTAACACCACGGTGTTATCGGTAAAATTAATTACTATTTCACGTTCAAATCTAATTAAAGATTTAACTATCGCTTTGGAGCAAAACTGGTGATACTCCACTCTCGATCACTTTTCAGATTTGATAATTTAAATTATCAATTCACTTTTTAATCTAATTAAAGATTCATTAAAACTCCACTTAGTTTTAATCTTCTCAAAAATCAATATTATGTCTTTAACTGGGTTAAAGAACCAATGTCTTCTAAAACACGATTCACGACAAACCCAAATCACATTTGATATTAAATACAAGGCTCTGAATAGAAAATATATCGGCTTATATTCAATATCAAATTCTGAAACCAACAAATATCGTATTGGAAATAACGATATAAAATATATCTTTCAAATCCCCATAACAATATTTGTATAGTCACGAAATCCAACATCGAAGTATCCCGAAGATAATTTCGATTCAACTCCAGTCCAATCCACATATTGGGAATATTGGTTATTTCTAAAATCACTTTCAAATTCAATTTATTTATTTTAAAAATAAATTGATTTCAATTCTAGTTCAAAACTAGTTCATTTCGATAAAAATCTATTTTTATCTTTTCAAATGTGGAATTTTCCAGCCCAATTCTTTCCAATTCACATATTATAATTTTACACAAATTATAGATATTTTTAATAATTTTATCAAGGCCCGTACAGTCGATTTCCATCTACGGCCATCGAACTGCACTTACAGCGACCTTTTCTGAAATTGATTTGGACATAATTCCAAATCCAACCGTTAGATTTCAAATTTCTAATATTCATTGGAAAGCTCTTTTCGATACGAACCCAACGGTTCCGGTTTTAGGAGAATCCGACGGTCGGATCTCCCGCAATGTCCGTTTGAAATAAATGGTCGAAATTCACGAACTGCCGCGGCGCGGCGCGTTCTATTCAGGCCATTATATATATAATATATATATATTATATATATTTCGTCGATTTCCTTTTAAAACGTATTTTATAAATCGTTTTAAATTCGTTTCAAAACCATTTCAACTTCATCTTCAATTTCAAATCGATTTGATTTCAATTCAATTCGAGTTCATTTCAATTCAATTCAAATTCAAATTCGTTTCAATTCAATTCAATTCGAATTTACCTTCTATTTGATTCAATTCGAATTCGTTTCAAATTGATTTCAATTCAATTTCAGTTCGTTTTAAATTTCAATTTCAATTTAATTCAATTTGAATTCATTTCTATTTTATTCGAATTCAAATTCGCTTCCTATTCAATTCGAATTTTATTCTAATTCAATTTGAATTTCATTTCAAAATATTTAATTTTGAAATCACTTTTCAATATTCATTATACAACGAATAAAATCGATATAAATATCGTTCGCGTCAAAATAACGCATCTCTAATCAACACGGCTTTATATTTTCAAAACTTCTTTATTCTATCCAACAAATGAATATTTATCCCATTCAACACATGAATCTATATTTCTTTCAACACACGACTAATCTCAACACATGAGTACTGTCAACACATCACTATTTTTGTTATGTAAAATATTTTATAAAACTATGGTATCTATCGTTTGATTCTTAATTAGACTCCTACTGAGAAGTAGTTCTAATTTTAAATATGATAAAGATGTAATTTCATTGTATAAAATATTTCACTCAACACATGAATATCGTCAACACATGACTATTTTTATATTCAACACATGAATTTTCTTTTATAACATTCCTTATTTTCCCGATTGGAATGAGGCCCAATCAATCACCATATAACGTTAATTATATGGATTCCATA
Organism: Allium sativum; assembly: GCA_030737875.1. Lineage (NCBI taxonomy): Eukaryota > Viridiplantae > Streptophyta > Magnoliopsida > Asparagales > Amaryllidaceae > Allium > Allium sativum. The sequence continues at coordinate 213,500,343 of CM060916.1, read as the reverse complement.
CAACACATGTATATAATAGCAATGATAAACAATCAACCATCATCCAAAGTGCACCACACAACTGCATAAGCATCAAATATAAATAATCGACGCTTACACAGTCTGTCGACCAATCGATCGACAATAATTAAATAATTGGGATTAGTGTACGCCAAATATCATCCCAACACCCGTGTGGGGTTTCAAATCAACAAACACATATTTTTGTTTGTGCAGTCGGGCGATGTGTAAAATTTATCGACCCAATCAATATCAGTCAAATCAGTGTATATAAACAAATCGGTCGATTTGTTTATAAATATTTATTTCTTTTCAGAAGAGTTTTATGCCGTTTCTTAACACGTTAAGAATTATATTTTTAACGTCAAAAATATTTATTTCAACACTTTACTATTTTTAACTAACACTTTTTTTTTTTCAAAATTTCGGCGGCATAACGGCACGATACTAGAAACGGGACGAGGCCTAGCCTTATCCCCGGTCTAGTGAAGGCCCACGCCATTCACACATCAATCAAGTCCATTCAATTCACCAAACAATTCAATTCAAACCAAATAATCTAACCAACTACACAACCAAACAATTAAACAAACAAGCCATCCATGGTCTGTGGATGGCGGGTGTCGGGTGCTACTAAACACCGTCTACATCCTAGTATATATATATATAACTAGGAAAAGAGATTTTGAGTGAGAAGTTCTCACCAAAAGCTATCCACTCATCTTGACTCTTCTTTTATAGAAATCTTCTTCATTCTCGCCTTTTTATCATCTTCGTTGCCCGTAGTCACTACATATATAAAAATCACACCTTTTTATATTTCGATGTCCTTAAAATAAAAATCACATTTTTATTTATTCATTTTCAATTTAGAAATCATATTTTTATAATCACTTCATATATTTAAAAATCGAATTTTTACTATGCGATTCAATATATAAAAATCGAATTTTCCTTACCGCTAATATATAGATAAAAATTCTATTTTTATAACGCTATTCTCTATATAAAGATTTCGCCTTTTCAAAAATATAGATTTCATCATTATAAAAATCATCACTTTACTTCAACGTATATAAAATAAAAATCAGATTTTTATTTCGCTACATATACAAAGATGATATTTTTATATTCTCTATCCTATAAAGATTATATTTTTAATACTTTAAAAATATAAAAATTATATTTTTAATATTTCTATATAGTAAAGATTATATTTTTAATACTTTAAAAATATAAAAATCATATTTTGATTATCTTCCTTATATAAAAATTATATTTTTATTCCGAAGTTCAATATATAAAAAATCATATTTTACATCTCTTACTAAATAAAAATTTCGTCTTTTCTATTTTAAAGATCACATCTTTTCTTTTATAAAGTTTAAATCTTTTCCTTCATAAAGTTTAAATCTTTTCAAAAAAAATCAGTTTTTAAACAAACAAAAAAAACAGTTTTTAAACTTAAAATCGAAATTAGTTTTAAACTTAAAAATAAAAACATTATTTAATCTTTTTTTTCAGTTTATATAAAACAAAAATAAAATAATAAATAAAAAGAAAAAAAAGACTTACAGGGGGGGTCTTCTCCGTTCGTTAGTGGCTGAGGGAGGGGGGGCTCGTGGCGGAGGCGCCTGGCGGGGTGGTGGGTCTCCGGTCTAGGGCGGCGGTTTTGGTGAGGGGAAGGGGGTCGCGGGGTTCTGGGACATCGAAGAAGAGAGGGAGGCGTAGAGGAGGGGGGGCGGCTGTGTGGCTGCGCCGCCTAGGCGCGGCGGCTCATCGGGGGGGGGGGCAGCATCGATCGCGCCCCCCTTTCGTTCCCTCTTCTTTTTTTTTCTTTTTTTTCCTGAAGAATGAAATTAATCGGGGGGGCCAGAACGAGGTTATAGGAGAGGAGGTTTTTTTTTATTTAATTAATTATTTCCCAAAAAGTTGACTTTTACTTGCGACCTCGAAACGAGGCCCACCGCCTGTCGTCCATAGCGTTTCACCCCCATTCTGAACACAATGGGATATGTATCGCAAGCTGATTCTATCGTCTCGATAAGTTTCCGTTGAATTTAAAATATAATTCTTTATACATTCAATTTAAACGTCCATTCCAATTTATTGGGGTCACATACTAATTCTATAAATTGCAGAAAAATATTTTCTAGCTTCGTATTGACGATACGGTCCTAACAAAACTAGTTTCGTCGAATTCCGAGACCGTTAGAAAAATGGCCATTTTCCAGTCGATTAAAATCAACTGAAACTGGTCAAACGCGTTTTCCTTTGCCACGCTCACATATTGATTCGAAAAATTATGAAAATTGGAACCTAGCAATAATTTGACATCACGGACCCAACAAAACTAGTTTCGTCGAAATCCGAGGTCATTTGCAAAATGTCTATTTTTAAGGGCCTGAATTCCATAGCGACTATTCAGAATTTTCAACAGGACATATCTTTTGATTCCCACTATGAAATTTTGATCTTTCGGATTCGTTGGAAAGATATCTTCATATAGATCCTATTATTTTTGGTTTCACTAAAATCCGGATTGTTTTGCACCCGGTATATTCAATTGAAGTTTGAAATCGAATTATCGAACTACCGCGCCATTTTCAATTCTATTATAATTATATATAATTATTTATATTCTAACGACGACGTATATAAATATATACGTCGAATTCTATTCAAAATAAATTTCACGTCGATATTATTTAAAATAATCTAATTTAAATATTCAAAATTCACTAAAATTGCCAAAATAAAATTTTCAAACTGGCTCGCATTTTACGGGTTATTACACATGTGTATAAATATACACGCATGCACTGCCTCGCCAATCAAAATACAGTAAAGCAACTCAGGATCAGCCACGTGGACCTAACCCCACTTAGTGCAAGCCAATATACAAGGTGTTCATATGCAAACAATGTCATCATCTACATGGTCAAGCCAGTTTGAGAATTCAAAGAGAAGTTCAAGTATGGTGGCATTCAGCAGCATAGTGAAGAAGCATAATGCATGATGATGGAGCAATCAATATATAAGCAAGTAAACAATCAAGTGGCAAGCCAAGTTGTCAAGCTGCATACACTCATTTAATCAAGAGCAGGTACAATGCAGTTTCAAGTTCAAGTGGCATGGCACAAATGTATGGTCAGTATGTACATGAATGGTGCATGAGTCAAAATGGGATGAAGACAATGTCAACTGTCATACATATCTACACAGTAGCAAGTCAGAGTGATTCAAGATGGCATCAACTTTTAACGTGAGCAAAGACAAGCCAGTGTGTGTGAGTGTGCAAAACAATTGAATATTCATACACAGCTCAGTATATATTATGGCATGAATATCAACATTCAAGTGATCAAGTCATAAATATGAATGGTGACATATCAACGTGGTCGAGCACAAGTCATGCCATGCTCAAAGCAAATATGAGTGAAACAGGGATGTAAAAGTGCAATAAGCAAGTACACACATGGAAATGGAGCTATGACTAAAACAAGAACACAAAAGCATAAGTGATTTAATCAACACCACTACATGGTGTGCACATGGTTTAGGTCAAACTAGAATAGGATACATATCTCATAAATATTTGGTTTAGCCAAAACAGTGCAGATATATGCACATGCATATCAGGTCAGAATGGACAATACGCAAATCCGGAGCATATAGCAGCATACTCAAGTGACTAACTAAATGGTTCGGAACATGCTTATGGGTGCTAGCATGAAGCAAAGAAACTCAGTAGCATTTACAAAATATGGTGCAACTTTTAATGGAAAAAATTGGTCAAGCTCATTGTCGCAGCAGTGTTCACAAGCGTGCAGATTATACATGAATGGTGTAGCCAACATGAAATGCAAGTCAGAACATTCTCTAATAGTCGAGAAACTCAAATGACATACTCAAGTATACACATCAATGATCAAAGCAAGAGACAACTTCAGTTTTAAGGCATGGTGTTAAACTCAGTGCAACTTGGTTATGGTGAAGCAGCTGATCAGCATGTACATGGAAATAGGGTTGCAAAAGATATACATTGTGCAGCAGTGACTAATGCATATGATCCATCGAAGAATTCGAAACAGGGCAACAAATGAATTTCCAGAAAATTAAAACATGTGAAACCAGAAATACAACAGTTTTGTTTAACAAGGGGTGGACAAGTTGAGCAGCGTAAATATGGAGAACACTGCATGATTCAAGTTTAGTATCAATTCTAAAGGAATTAAAGATTTCAAATGAAGCATCAGTATAAAGTGTTTGGCAAATCAAATATAGTATCTGTTCAGGTTTTTAAATAACTAGGAAGCATCAAAAAAGTCGAATTCAAAATTTACTGAAAAGTGTATTTTAGAAATAGTCAACCAGAAAGGAAATCCGAAGGTTCCAGAAATAAAGTTACTAATTCAAAGTCAAGACTTTCATCACGCAACAATTCCAGCATGTTTGGATATTTCAAACTCGAAAAATTCAAAGCCGTGGAATTCAATAGCCCAGTATCTTTGCCAATATTATAACCAAATCTAATACGAAATCAAAGCACAAATTTAGGATTTTTAATCCTTTAAATATACCAATCATCATAGGAATCAAATCCTTCCAAGTTCAAAAAAATTAAAGCATAAAATCGAATAGCAAAATCTTACCAGAAAAAGAGGAAACTTGGATCCAAATCAGAGTCCATAAATTCAATCGAAGAAGATGCAAGCCGCCAGAGATTGAAGCCAAAAATACTCGACCAGCAGAGAACTGACATCAACCAAGCATCGCGATTTATGGATTTAAGATAAAACCCTAGTTTTTTAAAGTTGCCATTTTTTCAGAGACAAAGGGATTGGGTCTAACAGATGATCGAGCAAAAATATACAAAGGGCCGACCATGTTTTATAAAGGGAAATGGACCTAGTTTTTAATTTAGAACTAGGGTTTTTTAATTTGTTTTTTTAAAAGGTTTGTTTTAATTTCAATTTGAAATCGAATCTAGAGTTTTCTAGTTTGTCTCTAAAACTAGGGAGATGAATAAGGGTTTGTAATTCAGGGAAATTTGGTTTCGGAGATAGAAATCAGTGTAGGGTTCTGAGCGTAGGATTAGTGCAACTAGAGCGAGATTGTGAGGCTTTTGTGTAGCTCCTAGTAGAAACTGGGGATAAGTTTTGAGCGTAGGGTTAGGAAAAATAGGCTAGGAATTGTCGCGAGTTTACAGGTGTTGCAAGCGTTGTAATTGTTGACTAATACCTAGTAGAAACCTTGGAGAATGCAGCAATAGGCAAGGTTTTGCCGAAGCTGGGTATATCAGTGTGTTATTTATTTTATGCATTCACTCTGATTATTATCTGTATTTGATATTATTTAATTTCTTGGCAAAAACTGCAATAAACCCTATTCCCTCTTCTAGGGTTAATTTAAATCTTACAAGTGATATCAGAGCATGTATTTTTTATTTTAAATAACTCTAGAGTCATGGATTCACCTAACGGTGAGTTTTCTATTTGCCAATCTATCGAGAATTTTTCCAATATAACCCCAACTATTTTTGATGGAACAGATTTTTAAAAACTGGAAATAAAAATGGAATTTTATTTAAAATTTGTTAATGCTAGATATAGGGATATTATTGAAAATGGATATGATATGGTAGATAAGAATGATAATATAATTAATTCTCGTGCTACACACATTTTATATTCTTATATAATGATGATCAATATAACCATATCTCTCATTGTTTACCTGCACAAGAAATCTGGAAAACTCTCGATGCGTTGTATGGAAGAAAAGGCAACAATAGCTCGAAACCCCCAAAAGTCAGATCAGTTTCAGAATTATGCTTGACAGGATTTACAGAAGATGGATCGGATGATGACAGTGATGAAGACTCAACATATGACGAGCATGATGAATTTCCTTTTGAAAAGTTATTTTTTTTTGTGATAAATTAACCAAAACTGTTGAGAGTCTTATGCTGACAAATAAAAAATTAAAATCTAAAAATGTGGAGTTGACTAATAAAAATCATGATTTGGAATTAAAACTTGAAAACATTAGAAAGGTTGAAAACTCGAGTTGCAAAAAATGTTTAAATTTGGAAAATTATTTAGTTCGTCTTAATGAAAAGTTTCAAAAGCTTGAAAAGGGAATTGTGTTTCTAAATACAAACGAGATTGAACTAAAAACAAAAAACGAATTTTTGTAGAAGGAGTTGGATAAGTGTAAGAAGGCTAAAATTTCCAAACATGAAATTTTAAAGAAAAAGAGTTTATTGAAAACCGAATTGATTTTGAATGAACCTGAAATTGAAACTGAGAAAATCAAAAATCTCAAATGCGATAAATGCACGACTTTTCAAAAAGAATTGTTTGAAATAAAAGAAAATTTCAAAACCCTTGAAAACGAAAATGTGATTTTGAAAAATAACAAATCTGAAATTACTCATATCAATCATGATTTGGAAAAAGAAATTGAAAAATTCAAGGATTTTGAAAATATTGAAATTAAAAAGCGTAAACGATTTGAAAGTGAGATTTTTGAGTCTAATGTGAAAATTAAAATGCTTGAAAATGAAAATATAGTTTTGAAACAAAATGATTTTGAAAAGAGAAAGATCACTATAAATCGTTGTCCGATTTTAATGAAAGAAAATAGTGATCTTAATTTAAAATTCAATGACTTGAATCAATATTGGTTAAATTCTCTAAAGGAGAAAAATTGTTGAATATGTTGTTAAAAAACCTATTTTTTGTTAAGAATAAGAAAGGACTCGGTTTTGTTAAATTTGATAAAAATGAAAAATGCGATTTTAAAAATCCTTCAAGCTGTTTTGGAAAAAATGATTCGGTTGAAAAGTTAAATTTTAATGATTTTGAAAATCCTTTAAATATCTTTGAAAAAGGTCAAATTGGAATTTTGAATTCTAATAATTTCAAAGGGTTTTTAAATCATAAACGGAATGAAAACTTGTTTAAGAACAATTCAGTTAAACGTGTTTGGATACCAAAAGATAATAAAATGAATTCGACTAAAATTAAATGAATTTGGGTTCCAAAGGGTACTTTAATAGATAATAATGAATTGTTATATAAACGGGTTTGGATACCAAAATGTGTGAAAAAAGATAAGAGCGGTAAAACAACTTTTGTTGGACCACTCAATACTATAAACATTTAGGTACTGAGGGAGGCTAAAGAACAACTGTACTTAAGAGAGATAAAATTCAAATTGATTCATATTATTGAATAATTTGGAGTTCCTTAGCCATAGATTCTGAGTTGGAGATTCATTGGTTCACATCTATTACGGTAAGTCAGGTATGATCTCTAAACTCGTGTTTTTATTTTATTTTTTATGCTAATTTATGTTGATAGGGCCGTAATTTTTTTTGAGCATATCTTGAACACTGTAAATTGGAATTTTAAAATTTATGATGTTCTTGTAAGCAAATGAAATTTCACAATTTTTTTGTTGTTTTGAGTTTCTTCTTATTCACTTTGGAAAACATTGGAAAATCGAACTCAATATAGCGGACTACTTGAAAGCCATGATTGACTAGTTGTGAAAATTTCATTTTTTTTTACTTAGCTTGATTATACTGATTTTAAAATCATTCGTGATTGATTCTTGAATTTCTTGGATTATAAAATTTGATTTTTTTTCTCTCTCAAGTGATTTCAAATAATTATCTTCAGATTTGATCGTTGACTATTTCTTGTGCTTGTTTAAAAATTCTTTGAAAAATTCACTTGTGATTCTTGCTTTAAAAATGATCTTGTGCTGCTCTGATAAGGAAATTGATTTGCTTTTGTTTGAATAACTTGGTGATTGGACGATGGGTTGGAAAATCAGTGACTGGATTTCTTTAAATTCCACAGGCACTCCGAATTTCGTATACAAGTGTTTTAAAATTGTCTAAGAGCAATCAGCTTTAGAAATATTAGATAATTTCACATTCTATTGATTGATTTTTGAAATTGATTTTCAACTTGCATTGATATTTTCAAAACCCCTCATGAAATTGATATTTTCAATTTTAAAATTATTTTTGATTATTTATTCAACAATTGAAATTATTGACCAATTTGAACCATTTTTTGAAACTCATCAAAATTATTAATAGATTTATGAAATTGTGATGAGTTGTGACTATGGTTTAACTCATAACTAGAAGAGATGTTATTTTAAAATCTTATGATGATTGGACAGATTTTATAATATCTTTGAATTAGAGCTTATTTCACGATCATCTTCTATGTCTATCATATTTCTGTCATTCATCACGGTTTTATTTAATTTGGAGAGTTCAAATTATTCTTGGAAACAAAAATAAAAATAAAAGAAGAGAAAAAGAAATATATATTATTTATCCTTGGTATTCAATCCCATTTAAAAGTCCTTGCGGTTATGCGTGGGTGAATTACCATAATCTCTATGTGCTACCATTCTCACTTAAAAGACCTTTGGGCTGTGCATGGATGTAGCTCATTAGAGAGGATAAAGTTGAGTTACTACTAACCCCATTTAAAAGACCTTTGGGCTATGCCTGGTTAGCAAGTGCTTAACACATTTTGAGCTTATTTAAAATCTTTGAAATACATATTCAAATATTTAATTTTATTGAACTCTCCTCATTCTATAAAATCCATCGTAAATCCATTCATTATGAAAGTGAAATTTGCTTCTGATTTAAAGTTTATTATGATTTTTGTTTGATTAAATGGGATTTACGATATATATTCTCTCTCTTAATCTTAGTTTATGTTTCTAGTCTATATTCATTATTGTTTCGATTTCTATTATCCTTTTGATGATAACACAAGGGGGAGAATGGTCAAGATTTTGATTGATGAGTACTTAATTCAAGAATATTTTAAGATTGGAAATTAAATATCTAGGGGGAGAATGACCAATTGAATTTCATTATTTATATTTTTTCACATATATAGGGGGAGTTCAGTTGTAGAGGGTGCATACAAATAAGGGGAGTAATATATTTCATGTTCAAACACATTTAACACATTCAAAATCTTGTATATGTTTGTCATCATCAAAAGGAGGAGAATTTTAGGTACAACAATGTGTTGTATGATTTTTGTTTGATGATAACAAACATATGATATTATTTAAATGTGTTTGTAATTGTACTATTTTATATTATACCACTTTGTAGAAATAAATATTTATTGAATAATATACTATTATACACAATTGAATATATTCACAGTATATTTATTCAATTAAATATTTTATTCCAAAATCTGAAATAATGCAACATTCTAACTCCACTATTGTATATTCATAGTTATAATATTTTACATGAAATTGTACTTCGGAGTTAATTTGAATACAATGGATAATTTGATTTGAACACAATAAATAATATTTTATTTCAATCGAATTTGTCTATTTCAAATATAAGTACAATTTTCTAATTCTGTACAATAATTCCTCACTATAGTTACACTTGTTCACTCATATACAGACTCGTACGGTTCTTTTCATTGACACGTATACTTGTCTCCTTGTGCTCCAGATCCAGTCCAGCTATCAGTCACCATCTGGTTACCTGTCACATGAAACACACATAGTACACCACAATAGAAATAAATCTGAAGTGCATACAAATATAAATTTAATTTAAAATTTTATTTGCCTCAGAATTTTGGTGAGTTTCTCATCATTTTTCCAACTCAGTCTGATATGCAAAGACAGGAATATTATTCTGAATGGCTGCGTGTACACACATGAATAAATATACATGCGTGCACTGCCTTGCTAATCAAAATACAGTATAGCAACTGAGGAGCAGCCACGTGGACCAACTCGACTCAGTGCAAGCCAATATACAAGGTGTTCATATGCAAACAGTGTTATCATCTACATGGTCAAGCCAGTTTGAGAGTTCAAAGACAAGTTCAAGTATGGTGGCATTCAGCAGCATAGTAAAGAAGCATAATGCATGGTGATGGATCAGTCAATATACAAGCAAGTAAACAATCATGTAGCAAACCAAGTTGTCAAGCTGCATACACTCAATTAATCAAGGGCAGGTACAATGCAGTTTCAAGTTCAAGTGGCATGGCACAAATGCATGGTCAACATGTACATGAATGGTGCATGAGTCAACATGGGACGAAGACACTGTCAACTGTCATACATATCTACACAGTAGCAAGTCAGAGTTATTCAATATGGCAACGGCTTTTAACTTGAGCAAAGACAAGCCAGTGTGTGTGAGTGTGCAAAACAATTGCATACTCATATACAGCTCAGTATATATTATGGTACGAATATCAACATTCAAGTGATCAAGTCAGAAATATGAATGGTGACAGATCAAAGTGGTCGAGCACAAGTCATGCCATGCTCAAAGCAAATATGAGTGAAATTAGGATGTAAAAGTGCAACAAGAAAGTACACACATGGAAATGGAGCTATGAAAAAACAAGAACGCAGAAGTATAAGCGATTCAATCAACACTAGTACATGGTGTGCACATGGTTCAGGTCAAACTAGAATAGGATACACATCTCATAAATATTTGGTTTAGCTAAAACAGTGCAGATATATGCACATGCAAATCAGGTCAGAATGGACAATGTACAAATCCGGAGCATATGGAAGCATACTCAAGTGACAAAACTAAATGGTTCGGAACATGCTTATGTGTGCTAGCATGAAGCAAAGAAACTCAGTGGCATTTAGCAAATATGGTGCATCTTTTAATATGTATGTGCGAAAATTGGTCAAGCTCATTATTGCAGCAGTGCTCACAAGCATGCAGATTATACATGAATGGTGCAGCCAACATGAAATGCAAGTCAGAACATTCTCTAATGGTCGAGCAACTCAAATGACATACTCAAGTATACACATCAATGATCAAAGCAAGGGACAACTTCAGTTTTAAGGCATGGTGTTAAACTCAGTGCAACTTAGTTATGGTGAAGCAGCTAATACAACATGTACATGGAAACATGGTAGCAAAAGATATACATTATGCAGCAATGACTAATGCATATAATCCATCGAAGAATTCAAATAGGGCAACAAATGAATTTCCAGAAAATTAAAATATATGAAACCAGAAATACAACTCTTTTGTTTAACAAGGGGTGGACAAGTCGAGCGGCGTAAATATGGAGAACACTGCATGATTCAAGTTTATTATCAGTTCTTAAGGAATTAAAAATTTCAAATGTAGCATCAGTTTAAAGTGTTTGGCAAATCAATATAGTATCTGTTCAGTTTTTTAAATATCCAGGAAGCATCAAAAAATTACAATTCAAAATTTACTGAAAAGTGTATTTTAGAAATGGTCAACTAGAAAGGAAATCCGAAGGTTCCAGAAATCAAGTTACTAACTCAAAGTCAAGAGTTTCATCACGCAACAATTCCAGCATGTTTGGATATTTCAAACTTGAAAAATCCAAAGCCGTGAAATTCAATAGCCCAGTATTTTCGCCAATATCATGAGCAAATCTAATACGAAATAAGAGCATAAATTAGGATTTTTAATCTTATAAATACACCAATCATAATAGGCATCAAATCCATCCAAGTTCAAACAAATAAAAGCATAAAATCGAATACAAAATCATACCAGAAAAAGAGGAAACTTGGATCCAAATTAGAGTCTATAAATTCAATCGAAGAAGATGCAAGCCGCCAGAGATTGAAGCCAAAAAGGCTCGAGAAACAGAGAATTGAATTTCATCAACCAAGCATCATGATTTAGGGATTTAAGAAAAACCCTATTTTTTTAAAGCTGCCGTTTTTTTAGTGACAAAGGGATCGGGTTTAACAAATGATGGAGCAAAAATATACAAAGGGTCGGCCATGTTTTATAAAGGGAAATGGACCTAGTTTTTAATTTAGAACTAGGGTTTTTAAATTTGTTTTTTTAAGGTTTATTTTAATTTCAATTTGTAATCGAATCTAGAGTTTTCTGATTTGTCTCTAAAACTAGGGAGACAAATTACGGGTTTGTAGATCGGGGAAATCTGGTTTCGGGGATAGAAATAAGTGCAGGGTTTTGAGCGTACGATTAGTGCAACTAGAGCAAGATTGTGAGGCCTTTTGTGCCGCTCCTAGTAGAAACTGGGGATAAGTTTTGTGCGTAGGTTTAGGAAAAATAGGCTAGGAATTGTCGCGAGTTTACAGGTGTTGTAAGCTTTGTAATTGTTGACTAATACCTAGTTAAAACCTTGGGGAATTCAGTAGTAGGCAGGGTTTTGCCGAAGCTGGGGTATATCTATGTGTTATTTATTTTATGCATTCACTCTGATTATTATCTGTGTTTGATATTATTTAGTTACTCAGCAAAAACTGCAATAAACCCTATTTACCCCTCTTTAAGGTTAATTTAGATCCTACAGCAAGCACGAACTACCACAAAGTCAAGAACAAATGCTGTAAAGAAAATGGAACGAAGTCAATAGCACCGAAATTCTAGAACACTGCCTACAAATAACGAGACATGTTGCTCCGCAGCAGGAGCTCGAACCATTTCCATGACCTTTGACTAGTCATGTCATGGTAGAAAAATATCCAAACTTGGGTTGCAAACACTACTGATGTTGTTGGAGGTTTTCACTTCACTATTCTTTCTAAGAGAGAATTAGCGATGACAAAAGAAACCTACTACAAAACTGCTTTTTGTGAAGATTCACCTAAAATTATCTAAATACAAAAGTGGATAGGTGAAAATACAGAAATTAACTCCACAAAACAACACACAAGAACAATGAGCAGAATCAAAGATGATGCAGTACAAATTGATGGTTACGCCATCGATCGAATAAAAGATTGATTTCTATATCATGAGACAAATCTCTTTGTAACTTCCCAATTTCTGAATAATGTTCTGAGTAAGTCACACATTTAAATAGGCAGTACGAACATAGATTTCCGAACTCAAAAACCAACATTAAGAAAAAGAGATCTGCGGCAAAAATATCCGAAGCCGGTCAAACCAAAGATCATTCGCATCCTATCCAACACGGATGCTTCTAAAATCTCATCGAGATTTTCTTAGAAAAACCATCCAAAGACAGCTTAATCTTCCCTCTGAAACGACAATTCCCATTATCAAAATCTATTCCAACTAGGTATGTTAAAGGAAAATGCAGCACAGATGACAGTCCTACTAAAAAATCTCGAAGTAAAGGATCGGTGCAAGTCCAACTGTCATGACAAGTTCTCTTAGCCTTAAAGCGATGGAACCTTCTACTCACTTCAATTCAACTAAATGATCTTTCTTCGTAAGGATGAGACTTAAATGACGCGAGGAGAATTGAATGGTACAAGTAGGTATTATGTGCTAAGAAATGATCAAAGAATAAATAGGGTTTAGATCCTAGAGTACTAGTATGGCGAGATCTAATGCGCAAACTGGAGAGGAAAAGGAGGAGACGAGGCAACTACAATGAAAGCGAAGAAGAATAAAAATATGGTTCAACCAGATGAGGAAGGAAAGATGAAAAAAAGAAGTTTAAGGAGGTGAATTTAGACGCAACTTTTACGGTTGAGTCCTACGTTCAAGTTGTACCAAAACTCGTCAAATAGTTGACCAATCTAGGTATAATGCGAAATGGTCAACTATTAAATGGGCTTTGGACAAATGTTGAACCTTGACCCTATTAGAGCCGGATTAAAATATTAATCATCCTGCGTCATCTCTTAGGATTTTCCACGAATCTGAAAAATACTTGTCCTCATGACAGTATTACAAACCGTAGTCAAACTCTGAAATGTCCCCAAAGATTCATAGTAGTCTCAACAAAAGGCCACGACTACACAACGAATGAATTCTCGTATAGAAAATTCAAATAGGAATCCAAAATAAATTAAAATGAATTTTCCGGTTACCTAGCTGACAAACAAATCAACCGATTTCAAAAATCAAATACCCCAAGTTAAATAGAAATTTTCCCTTAGTCTAACTCAAGAGTTTTTTTTGAAAACTTCTCGAAATTAAATTTTATTTATAAACTGAGGGTCTCGTACTATAAATATGTTTTATTATTTAATTAATTCATATTCTAGTTCATGTTGTTGTTGGAACAATCTTTCCATATTTTGAATGGTCGAGATTTTTTACAAATCTCTAAAAGGTTATTTGTGATCATTTCTATAAATCATCCAAAATTTCCAAAAAGAGGAATGTTAAAAATCATAAGGAATAAGTAATTGCAGTTTTTAATTTTTGAGGCTTATTCCTTGTCATTTTCGAATTTCTTCTTTTTACCAAAATGGATTATTTATTAAAATTTCACAAAACCCAAAAAGTCTGAAACATGGATAGATTTGAAATCTTAAAATTTATTTACTTTATTAAATCTTTATTTATTAAACCATTTTTTTGAAAATAATAATTTAAACTTTCGAAATCCTTTTTCTTTTTTAAACAGTTTCAAATTTTGAATTTTTGCTGAATATATGACCATGGACTCAAAGGAATAGTTCCAACAAAAGAATATCTGGATTTTGAATTAAAGTATCAAAACGATACACCTAATAATTATATTTCTGCACCATTACGATACAATAATGTGAATTTCCTGTTTTAAGACCAAGAAAAGATCATCGACTAGAACTTCTAAACGAAAGCAAGAAACAAGAAATCGCGACTATCTTAGTTGTAACTAGATTTGTCCAATCATCAAGCTCAAATCCACGGGATTCATCATATGTTGTCCTCATGTCCTTCAAAATAAAATGCCAAACACACCGTGTGGTAAATTTGGGAAGGTTGGATACTTGAACTTTAAAATACTTCTAACTCTTAGTCATTTTAAACCCTTCTTAAATAAACAGGCTCACGACTGCCTCATCATCGAAATAATTTAGAGTCGAGTAAGAAAGACCAAAAAAGATAGAAAATAAATTTAAATATTTTCTCTCACTAATCCTAATTTATTGATTCTTATGATTGTCTAAACCTAATATCTAATTACATTAACACCCCATACCTTTTTTAGCCTGAATTTTGGTAAAAATCGAAACTCAAACCCATCCAAGCATAAGGAGTATAAATCTTGTACTTGTGAGTAATGAGCATGAGCACAATCAGAGTGCAATAAAACTAACTCAAAACGAAAACAACATAGGATAACTAGTATCGACTTTGGAAACTACTCAAAAGCAAATCGCTACATCAATACCGAGCATGAGAGAAAAGAATTGAAAACCAAACTTGAACACTTGTAAAGACATGTCTCCCCTGAAATAAATCCAAGTTTTGTTATGAGGAGGGAGTCATAACAATAAGTCCTGGTGAGTAGAAAATGTATAACACTGTCCATAATACATAAATGCATCCCGTTTGGTTTCACCTAAAATCAAATTTCGAACAAGGCTAGTAAGTCTAACATAACCTTGTAATGTTTTACGCACGATGATTAACTACCATACCCTAGGTAGCACTTCCCAACGATAACATAATTACAATACGGGAGATAGAACCTTTATGCATAACATAAGTATGAAGCCTTTAAACAACCACTCAAAAAAAATACCAAAACTAAGAGGCGGGTTCTCCAACTACCCAATACCCCATAAATGAGGTGGGTTATTATTCTATATAGCCACTTATAGTCTTGCTCATAACAAAGTATAAGGGCAAATTCCTTCGATATCTTATAGGCATATTCCCAAACCCCGTTATTGGCCCACCTTTATGACAGGGTAGTCACACGACGATTATATGGTTAGCAAAGTACTCGCAACTCAAGTACAGTCTTATACAAGCACGCAGCAATTTTGTCGAAGTCGCAAGGTTCTCTGAACAAGGTTGAAAACTCGTCAAGACCTGGATTAGATACTTGCATTAGTTGGGATCAATATTAGCACATATGGAGTTTGATCATTCCAAAACACGTGATCACACCAAGTCGATCACCAAATGCCAAGGCGCACACCAGGAATTTGCGCATGAAACAAATACTAATCGCAGGATCGACATTATCTTTCGTATCCTCTGGGTAGGAAGCATTCACCAAAAAACACGTGCTGAAGGGGGGCGGATCACGTAAAAACAAGTTGCGCACTCATCGTTTTTCACACAATCAAAATTATCGATCTCCGGATAAGGGAAATCACTTCGCATCCCTGGATCCACTTCGATGTTCTCAAAATGCTTGACCAACACGTACCGATCACCTAAAATTGCTTACGTACGTCAGTTTTTAGTAGATGTTGGAATCACTGATCCTATGATTGGTATAAATCTTAGATACGAAAACTTTCCTAATCTGGAAAGTCCAGGCATGAGTGGATCATTCATTTTAAGCTAATCAATACGTATAGATCACTATTTTATGGGTGATCAGCTTGGATAGGAAATTTGGGCAAGGAACTTGAATTTTGGCTAACTCCTGGGGATGTACCGATTCCGGGATTTGTACAACTCCCGAGGTACGAAATTTTGGACTTTTTCCGACCAACTCTACTTATAAATACCCCGCTGATGTGAAATTTGAGTGGACCTTTTTTACTGTTCATTTTGGCACTCGGGAAGCTAGGAGTGTTAAGGAATGTGGAATGGAACGTTAAGGCAAAACTAACACTAGAGGGGGGCGGGTGAATAGTATTTCCAAGGAATTTAATAAAATCTAAAACAAATATGATCTACTATATGAATCACACAATACAGAGATAATCACAGAAGTAGAATCAAACATAAACACAAAAAATAAAAATAAAAAATGAAGAAAAGGAAAGAATACACCGGATTTTATATTTTTCGAATTACTCCTATGTCCAGTCCCACGCAACACTAGATTGCGCAAAGTTTTATTACTATATCAATATCCAAGTACAATACCCTTGATTTCACAGCCACAAGGTTACCACCATTTCCAAACTCCCTTGATCAAGTACAATTCCCTTGATTTCACGTCTACAAGGTTGACGCCGCTCCCTTTCCTTAATTTCAAGGCTACAAGGAACACACATTTTCCCAAACACTTCCCGAATGATTACAACAACCCTATAACTCTTCAATAGCACTTTGATTTAGAGAGTAATGAGTAGAGAGTGAGAAGAGAAGACATTTTATATAAATAGAATTAAAATCGGTAGAGTATAAATGTAGAAATCATAAAAATATGAAATAATAATGGAGGGATGAAAAGGATGAAGATGGAGAAGAAGAATGATGAAAAAAATTGAAATCAGGCCCTATTTATATGATTTGAAAGGTTGCAATGCTTCTGGAACGTTACAAATGGTGAAAAGACACTTCCTTTCAAAACTGAAAATATGACAATTATATGTCGACATGGCTACATATGTATGTCGACATATGTTGGTTCTAATTTGAAATTTGAGTAATTTTCAAGTGTTTTGATATATACACAATTCTAGAAATTCTTGAATTAAAACATAGTGATATAAATAAGTATTATAAAGTAGAAAATGATATGAAATCATAAATATAAATATATATAAACATATCTATAAAATTATAAACTTTAAAACTATATTGATATATAAGTATAAAAGTATATAACTGTATAAATATATATAAACTTATAATCTTTGAAAAAACTCAAGTTTAAAATCAAAAGTAAAATAGACAAACTTAATTAGAACAGAATTTAAAATTTGAATATCAGAATTTGAATTTAAACCTGGAGTGCTATTCAGAGTCTTACGTAAACTAGACTCTATTACTATATTTATCTTGAACTTTTAAACTTTTGATTTCTTGATTACTCATGAGTCTTGAATCTTCTTTGAATTCTGAATCTTTTGAATCTCTAGAACTATATAGTCTTCAGTATAATTTTCTATATACAAATCCTGCATATATGTATATATATATATATATATATATATATATATATATTCTGGATAGATATGTTAGTATATATTTTATAATCAATCAATATTGAAATAAGGTTGTTGTCATCAAAACTCCATTCTCCAACAATCTCCCCCTTTTTGATGATGACAACCTTAGTTTATAAAATATTCATATGTGTTTATATCTATTGATGCTGATCCTTCTAATACTCCCTCTGTCAATATGAATCCTATATACTCTACTTAAACTAGTCTATATTTTAAAATTTCTTCCCCTTTGGCATATCAAAAAGAAATTCTAAAAATACTCCCACTAAATCTATGTTCCTAATGATTGAATATAACTTTCCTTATATCTCTCTCTAAATCTATAATTCTATGCCTAAAAGATTATAACTCCCCCTGAAATTATGACTATACTAGTCTAATAAACTAGATAAAAGGATAATAAACTAAGCATCCAATCAATATTTATAATCGATCCAAACAAGCAATTCAAGCAGTCAATCTTAAATTATCTAAACCAAATCAACCAATTTAAATAATATATGTTAATAAACACTCCTTCAACTAATCCTCTAAACTATAAAACTTGCCCTTAATCTAATACAATACTAAGCCTAGCCTATACTCTAATTCCCTTAAAGCTATAATAAGGCTTTAATTTAGACTAAGAAATACTCCAAATATGATATCCTAAAACTATGATATAAGTAAGTAAAGCAATTTAACCCAAACAATCAACCAATTTAAGTTTTGTTGTCACAAAACATTCATTCAAATAAATTCAAACATAAAGCCAACCGTTTTCTTGTAACTTCTATTTATCCTAAAAACCTATAACACTCCTATCAATCACAACTGCATAAGTATATTTATAACACACTACTAATGAGATTCAACCATATCAAACAAGTCAATCAAGTTATTTATGTCAAACAAATCAGACAAGTCAATTAAGTCAAATAATTCAACCAAGTCAACCAAATCAAACAAATCAATCAAGTCAAAGTAAATATGTTATGTGTTTAATAATCCTATGTATTTCTAAGACAATAATTCCCCATATAGTATACTTGTTATGAGGAATTAAAAGTTAATATGTAATGCAATGTGTGCAGTATGTTGATTATAATATAATATGAAATGTATGTCATATGTAAAACAATATGAAATGATATATTTAAATGAGATGCAACTTATGATGTGAATGATTTTAATTCGAGATGCACTGTAATTTATAATGATGTAAGATATGAAATAAGATGTGTAATGATATTATGATAATAATGATTTGATGATGATATGTATTTTTGTAGAAGATATTTAAAGTAATATCTAACTATTATGCATATTATAAATTATTTGAATCAAACAAAGATAATGTTAATTTCTAGACTTAGGTTAATTATAGTAATGAAAGTGGTTGAAAGAACAATAAAGATAAGAGTTTAATTAAAAAATATTCATGATAAGTAGTAAAATATTCAAAATGATTCTATGGATTTAACCAATCTTAGTAAGGTACTTCTTATAATAAAAATAGAAGATATTTTTAAAGAGAATAAAAAAATTGGATCATATAAAGTAAACTATTTTGATATAAACATATATTCATAAGTATATATAAAAACTAATTTAAAAAAATAAATCAAAACCAGTATTAAGTTACAAATAGTACTTGTGATAATACAACCCAAAATTGTTATGAAATCATATGCAAAAATATATATGTTAAATTATGTATGTTTAAACCTCAAATAAGAGATATATTTATTTATTTATATTTTATAACAATATCAACTGTTTGAAAATTAACATATCTATATAGTTTTATTTATTAATATACTTTCAATATATATTTTTGAAACAGAATATATGAAACATAAGTAGATGAACAAAATTTATAATTTGAGTTTGAATTGACATTTTCATATTGGAAAGATGTCTTTTCAAAGCCAAATCAAAGAGTGGTTAAATTTTAAAATAAGAAGATATTTTAATTAGATTGGTATATTAATATGTATACTATGGTGTTTTGACATATGAACCAAAATATCTTAGAATTATAAAAGGGATGAATTTCTATACCTAACTATGTGGACAGATATACATATTCCTAAATTCTATGATAATTATGAAATAATTGTAAGGCGTACCTATTTTCGCAATCCTTCTTTTTGTTGTTCTTCCATCATTATGGACTACACGTTTACATCTTTAGGAATTTGACGATGAGATCTGCTCTATTGCGACAGGCTTGTTTTTCTGATCGGCATAGTATATTCATTTGCTGAATTTGAAGATCGTATAAGAAAGATATTGATGATTTAGTAGTTCAACCAACTTGGCGCCAAAATTTTGAATTTGAATGAAAAGACACTTCAGCCATTATAAATAGGCCTAAATGTCATGTCTCTTCACAATCTTTTGTCTTCTTTTTCTTCTTCTCGTTTTTCACTTTCAATCAAACTTTCAAGAGGCATAACTTCTTCGTTTTTTGACGAAATTAGACGAAATCAGCGGCCAATCAAAGAGGAATGCAAGGACTACGATTTAGTAACAGTATGGGGGACGAATTTGGACGGTTTGGGGTACAACAAGTCGAAACAGTAGGATAGATGTAAGAAATCTCGTACACAATTTTCAGTTTTGCATAGCCAACTTCAAATAGTCATATCTCACTCAATTTTGATCAGAATTCGATGATCTAACCATCAAAACGACTACGAGAACGAGAACTACAATCTATAAAAGGATTTGGGACAAAATAGTCTAACATGTGGATGCAATTTTAAGATAATCGTCGATAGTTTTAGTTTCTTTTTCTCTTTATTCACTAAAACTTCATTTGATCATTACTTGGCAATTCTTGACGGATTCTCATGAATCAGAGACATTACGAAGCAAATGAAGAGAAGTACAGTATGAAGTTAAGTTGTAAATGAAAATCCAAAGTTGCAAATAGATCTGGTACCCATTTCTTTGTTGATTACATTATATATATATATATATATATATATATATATATATATATATTTCTTCCTCTTGATGTCTTTTCACCAACCGTCATTATTCTTCTCCTACAAAACAAAACAACTTTTCAAATAATCAAGTATATTTTCAAATAATCAAATAACCTTTCAAAATAATCAAATAACTTTTCAAATATTTAAATGACTTTTTAAAATAACTAACCATAATAATAATATCATGATGGTTTTGTAACATTTCCATATTTCAAAATTTTCAAATTTTTAGAAATTTTGAATTTCAAAAATCAAATTATGAGTTTAATCTAGTGTTATAAATTCCTTCAGAATTTTCCATTTAATATTTTCAAAAATCATATTATGAACTTTTTGAAAAACCTTGCTCTGATACCAATTATTAAGGAATGCTGAATGGATCATTAAAACAAAACTAACACTAGAGGAGGGGTGAATAGTGTTCCGAAGGAATTTAATAAAATATAAAAGTAATATGATCTGCTATATGAATCACACAAGATAATCGCATACACAGAATCAAACACAAATACAAAAATAAATAGAAATAAAATGTAGAAAAGGAAAGAACACATTGGATTTTATACTGGTTCGGATTACTCCTCCGTCCAGTCCCACGCAACGCTGGATTGGACAGAGTTGTATTACTATATCAATATCCAAGTACAATACCCTTGATTTCACGGCCACAAGGTTACCGCCGTTTCCAGACTCCCTTGATCAAGTACAATTCCCTTGATTTCACGGCTACAAGGTTGACACCGCTCTCTTTCCTTAATTTCAAGGCAACATGGAACACACTTTTTCCCAAACACCTCCCAAACGATTACAACAACCCTATAACTCTTCAATAGAACTTCGATTTAGAGAGTAATGAGTAGAGAGTGAGAAGAGACAAAGTTTTATATAAATAGAATTGAAATCGACAGAGTATAAGTGTAGAAATCATAAAAATATGAAACAATAATGGAGAAATGAAAAGGGATGAAGATGGAGAAGAAGAATGATGAAAATTTCAAAATCATCTCCTATATATAGGATTTGAAAGGTTGGAACGCTACTGGAACGTTACAAATGGTGAAAAGACACTTCCTTTCAAAACCGAAAATATGACAGTTATATGTTGACATGGCCATATATGTATGTCGACATATGATAGTTCAAATTTGAAATTTGAGTATTTTTCAAGTTTTTTAATATATATACAATTCTTGAATAAAAACATAGTGATATAAATAAGTATTATAAAGTAGAGAACCATATTAAATCATAAATATAAATTATATGAATGTATTTATAAAATTACAAAGCTTAAAACAATATTGATATATAAATATAAAAATATATAACTATACAGAAATATATAAACTTATAATCTTTAAAAAAACTCAAGTTTAAAATCAAAAGTAAAATATAAAAACTTAATTAGAATACAATTTGAAAATTGAATTTGAAATTTGAAAATCAGAATTGGAATTTGAATTTGAACCTGGAGCGTTATTCAGAGTCTTACATAAACTAGACTTTATTACTATATTTATCTTGAGCTCTTGATTTCTTGATTACTCATGAGTCTTGAATCTTCTCTGAATTCCGAATCTCTAAAACTGTACAGTCTTCAGTACTAATTCTTGTATACAAATCTTGCATATGTGTGTGTGTGTATTCTAGATAGAGATGTAATATTGAAATAAGGCCCCGTATTTTGAATAACATGTTATAACATAAATCAAGGCAGAATTAAATGATAAATTCTGAATCAAGGGAAACGGGCTGTGCCATTGCGTTCGTCTCGGAAAAATACGCGAAATAGAGTCCGAGTTTTCGAAAATCGGAGTCCGTATGACCAAGTTATGGCCCGTCAAAGTTTTCATAAAATTTCAAGTTCAAAAACAGTTCAAATTTGAATTCAGAATTCAAATTCAGCCAAGCAGGACATGCGGGAAAATTCCCGCCATCCCCAAGTCGACTAGGTAGTCGACTTGGGAGTCGACACACCCCAGGTGGTGTCGACTGCCCAGTCGACACCCCTGTCGACTTGGGTGATCGGCCAGTTTGGCCTGGGTGCACCTGACTTGTTCCTCAAGACATGCTTTAGGGCTGGTGACGGATTTTAATGGCTCAGATCTGAATTAGGGTTAATTCTATGGCCTAAACTAACCTAAACTTCTATAAAAAGACCATAAGACCTAGCCTAAACCCACACAAATCAATCCTACAACTAGGTTATGCCAAAATGCTCCTTGATCATGGCCTCCATCTTCATAGCATGGCCCCCATCCTCTTCATGAAAGTTTGAGTGTTCTAAGCTAGTAAAAGAGCCACCTTTCTTCATCAAAACAAGGATCTTTCTTCATACAAATCAAAGGAGCTTCTTGTTTCTCAAGACAACTTGGAGCTTGTATTCATTTGGGGTTTTTTAGGGTTGCTAGTGTGGCTTCGTCTCAATCTTGTTTTGTTTTATAGTCTTCATAGCATTGTAAGCCCTACTCTACTCTTAGATTCTAACTGTGAAGTTAAATATGACATGTTGCAAGTTTGAGTTTGGGCCTAAGTATGATTTGTGCTTTGATTCTATCATGTTATGCATAGATTTATTCTATGCATGTTTGTAAAGCTATCACCTTGACTTTGTGCATAGAAAGCTATGAGCTTTGATTTGAAATGTTGCATAAAGCAACATAGAAACTCTCATAACCCTTATGTTATCTTGCATATGATGTTATATGCAAATCACTAGCTATCATCCTATGTCATCTATGACCATGTATCACCTATTTGCTAAGTTTAATGCCATACATGTGTAGATTTGAATTGGACCTAAGTGCAATATTTGCCTTGAACCTATCATTGTATGCATAGATCTATTCATGCCTCCCTTGATTTATGATTGTGGACCTATCATGAACCTAGTACCGTTCATGTTGACCTTTGGGAAAAAATGCTATGAAATGGATTATGGCTTATGCATGTTAATAAACCTTAACCCCTCATGTTCCTTAACATGCATATGATGATATTGAACCTATTTGCTATGCACAAGTTAGGATTGTCACCCTATGTCAACTATTACCGTGCTACCACCATATTTGCTATTATGCATGCTTGTGGCCAAATCACCCTTATGCTATTTGATATGTTTTAGGCCAAGTCACCTTTTATGCTATCATACATGTTGAGGCCATATGCTAGTATGTTGAACCCCCTTTGGCCTCAAATATCACCATGTTTAACTTGTGATAGACTTTGCCATCTTATGCCACCATGTCATATTCTTATGTTCCCCCTTTTGATCTATTTGTGTTGATGCGAACTTACGTGCGATGGGGTTACGTTATGGGTAAACTTTAATGACATGAAACATGCCTTGAAAATATGACATGTGATTATGCTTGAAAACATGAACGCGGACATGACATGTAGAAAACATGAAAGTGGCCAACTCGAGGTTGGGTTGAGTTTGTAGCATAAATCTACCCGGAACCGACCGGCTTAACTAGTGGCTACAAACAATAGGACCCAATGTGAGTAGTTGGTCACATCGCACTTAAAACCCGAGGTTAGACTAGGTTGTGGTGTAAAGCTACCCGGACCCGCCCGACTTAACTAGTAACCACAACAAAGTCTAATGTGAGAGGTTGGGGTGCATTAAGTTAATTAATGCCACATGGTAGGGTTAAGTCATGGACTACTTGAATACTTAACCAATTAAACACGATGGATTGGTAGGGTTAAGTCATGGACTACTTGAATATACTTAACCAGTTGAACACGATGTATTGATAGGGTTGAGTCATGAACTGCTTGGATACACTTGACCAACTCAATACATGGTTAGGATAGGGTTAACCACACTTAACCCATTTAAAACCCTAGTTACGTGGTCCTTTTCAGCAGTAACCTACTTGGGAGTATCTGGATACCCTGGACTAGGCTAGGGTGGGGCTTAATTACTGAATGATTGTAAGAGACCAAAAGAGACGGCTGAATAGTGCACCAGTTAAGTTCAGGCGGACCATGTCGTGCACATTAAGTTCGGAGTTGAACATGGGCACCGGTAGGTTTAGACTGTGCGTGCTTGAATTGTGTCTGTGGTTTACACCTTAGGGCTGGATACACCCTAGGGTGGACCTTGCACAGTTAACTACATTCTATGATTAGGCCGTATGACACCGATACACGACGAGTTAGGCTTATAGGGAGCCGATCGACTAGACCGAGTAGTTGGACCTTGATTTAGGTCATCTCATGAGTTTGGGCCAACATTGGGCTAAGGGATCATTTCTTGTTTATACTTGACATGGATTAGAATACTAGTACACTTGGTGCAACTTAACCTTGTATATGCGATGCCACACTTGATCTATCTTGTTAACTTTTCACCATGCCAGTTATCATCCTATGTTTCATCTCTGTTTTACATGTCCAGTTAACTTTATTAGTTTTTATACTAATAGTAGGTAGGACTTACCAGTCTTTTTGACTGACCCGTTTCTTACGCCTCTTTTCTTCCGTCCCCCCCCCCCCCCCCCAGGTTCTCAGGGTGGGAATACTAGCACCTAGCTTGGATCTTTAGCTTGCTTACTGGATAGCTCATGTACGGTTTGGACTTGAGCTTTGCTATGGCGACACTACTGTTATCTTTGGGGAATACTTTACTTATGTTATTTTTCAGTTTATGTTTTTCTAGACTTTGTTTTGTTGGGAAAATGATGACTAAGTACTTTGATGTAACTTGACTATGGTTTTGAAATAGTAACTTTATCCGTTGCTTTATTTACTCTGTTTTACTCATATGTTCTGTCTTGTGATATCTTTATGCATGTTCATCTTGTCCAACACCCCTCCAAAGCCAGTGTACTTGCAAGAGTGACCCTGGTGGAGGTGGGGTGTTACATTTGGTATCGGAGCATAAGGTTTACAAGATCTGAGCAAAAGGTTTTTAAAACTTACCTTTTGAAAAACTATTTTCAAAACCAATTAAGTATTTTCCAAGAAAAGTCTAGTTTATTTTAAAAGGCTATTCCCCAAAAGCCATTAGCACTATCCCTTGTTTCCTCGTTCTCAATCTATCTTTTTCTTCGTTTCAGTATGGCCGATAATTTTGCCATTCTGGAGGGCGTAACAGTACCTATTTGGTTTAGAAGGTACATGGAGGCAAGGGCGAATGAAGCCGACCCCGCGAACATTACTCCTCCTTCCCCCGTGGCTAACATTCCTCCTCCTCCCGTAGCTGAGGTTCCTCCTCCTCCTCCTCCTCAGCATCCGCAAACGGATTTCGCGAAGATTTGCAAGGACTTTAAGGCGATGGGTGGCAAGAATTTTATTAGGACGGAGACTTTTGTTGAGGCAAGAAACTGGTTAAAGGAAACTGAAGACCTCTTTGCTATCTTTGATATAGAAGACCGCAGGAAAGTTCTGTTAGCGTTATGGCTGTTGAAAGGGGAAGCTGCATATTGGTGGGTAGTCACCACCACTCTAGGCCAATTCAGACTTGGGATGACTTTAGGAGAAGGTTTGGACTGAGGTTTCTATCATCGACAGAAGAGAACCTTCAGATGGAGAGGTTCCTATCTCTAAAGCAAGGGGACATGACAGTTAGGGAATACGTGGATACGTTTAATCAACTTGCTCGGTTCGGTCTAGACTTGGTTAACACAGCTCAGAAGAAGGCCCTACACTTTGCTCTAGGATTGAATGAGCCATTGCACGGTTTGGCCATGTCTCACATACCCATGGGGGCGACCTTCGAGAGTTTGGTAAATATGGACTTGCTTCAAGAGGAAGATAAGAGTAGTAAGAAGGAAGTCAAGTTGAATGAGTCTCAAGGCAAGAAGGTAGATTCCGAGAAAGGAGGCAAGGAAAACAACAACCGCAATGACAACAAGACCAGGGAGACAAGGAAGTGCAACTTTTGTGGGATCGTTGGACACATAGACAACGATTGTAGGAAGAAGAAGAGGAAGTTGGGAGAATGCTTTCATTGTGGAGAGTCTGGACACTATAGCAAGGATTGCCCGAAAAAGCGAGAACAAGGGAAAAGGCAAACTCAGCGAGAAGGACCCTCTGGAGGGCAGCTGCAGGCTCTCCTCGCTCTTCCAGCTTTTGATCGAGGTAGTGTCTCTATAGAAAGTCATGATTACATTTCTGATTTCCCTGTTCATACCTTATTTGATTCTAGCGCATCGCATAGTTTTATTTCTGATCTTGTTGAAAGTTTGCACCTAAGTACTAGTCTAGTTGAGGTCCCCTTAGTGTTTCAAATCCAATTGGGGGTTCCGCCCATCTACCTGTGATTTGTATGGATTTGAAAATCTCTATCTTGAGCGTAGAATTCATGTGTAATGCTTATGTTCTCGGGTTTATGGGATACAGGTTGATTTTGGGCATGGATTGGTTGTCCACTTATTGAGCCATTCTTGATTTTGAACATAGGGTTGCGAGGCTCATGACTCGCCTCGGTAATACCCTCGAAATCTCGTGTGACCTTTAGGGTTCCATCATGATTAGTTACCTAGAATCCCTTGGCACCTTTATTGGAAATTTGTAATCCAATCGAGTAGTGTTCGCCACTAAGGCGGATAGTCCATTTCACTTAAGCATGGGTTAGAGAAATCACCTTAGTAAGTACATTTGGTAACATGGATTGGCATTTGTTTTCAAGAGATAGTTCTTCCGCGTGGAATACCGTATAGTATGTAAACGAGATCCAGGATTCACTAACGAATTTTGGAAAGCTTGCATGAAACCATGAGCACGCAGTTATGTTTAAGCCAAGTATTTTAGGGAAAGAATAAGTGGAAGTGGAACGAGAGGCAACGGTGAAATGAGTTCTAACTCATATTTTGGAAATAAGAATTAAGAGCTACGAAATTGTGAAGTTAAAAGACGGTCAAGGCACGATAGGATTAAGCTCAAGAAAATGCGGCTTAGAAGATTGAAGACTAGATACGCGCATTACATCTCTTTCTAAGAGTATATCCTTGATCCCTATTATTCTGTAGAGCTTACTCGCATGTTATCTTTTAAGTATATCCTCTCGGTCCTATTCTCAATCTTAGTTCTGTTGCAAACCCCATAAGGAGTATGACTCGCCTATATAGTTGGGGTGAGGATGTCCATTAAGTTGACCAAACTATTTGGGCTTTTTGGGATATGGGTCATAGTTGATAGACTTATGTAGAGTGCTCACTTTGTTCCGTTGAAGAGCAAGAGGACCACATCATGGCTAGCATCTGTTCATCTTCGAGAGATAGTGCGATTGCATGAAGTTCCTTCTAACATAGTTAGCGATCGTGACCTAATTCTCGCTAGCCAATTCTGGAATAGTTTGCAGGAAGCGATGGGTACGCGATTGAATCTAAGTACAGCCTATCACCCACAGACGGATGGCCAGACCGAAAGGGTGAATAAGGTACTAGAAGATCTGTTGAGGCTATGCATCCTTGACTTTGGTGGCACTTGGGAAGATCATCTTCCTCTCGTAGAGTTTGCTTATAATAACAGCTATCAGGCAAGCATAGGAATGGCACCATTCGAAGCTTTGTATGGGAGGCTGTGCAAGTCACCAACATGTTGGTGGGAGACGACAGATGAGCTTATACTTGGGCCCGACAGGATAAGGGACACATCCGAGAAAGTTGAATTGGTGAGAAGACGGGTGAAAACGACCCAAGACAGACAGAAATCCTATGCTGACAAGCGAAGGACAGATCTGGAATTCGAAGTTGGAGATATGGTTTTCGTGAAGGTTTCTCCTTTGCGTAATGTGGTTCGTTTTGGAGCAGTTGGGAAGCTGGCACCAAGGTTCGTAGGACCCTTCCCTATTATAGAAAGAGTTGGGAAGATGGCTTATAAGGTGGAATTGCCCGAGAAGCTGGCCGGAGTGCACAATGTTTTTCATGTCTCGCATCTCCGAAAGTGCCTACATGAGTCAGCCGAGGTAGTTGAGCCTAGCATTCTTGAAGACATGGAGGTAGAAAAAGAGGCAACTTTGAGGCGAGCTCCGATTCATATCTTGGGAATGGAGATCAAGAAGTTGAGGATTCGAGAAGTCAAGTTATTAAAGGTTCAGTGGAGCGAAGCCGATGAAGATGCAACTTGGGAAACCGATGAGAAGATGCGTGGGCTTTATCCATTCCTTTTTTAGGGTACATTCTCAATCTCTTTTCCTAGTTAGCATATATTTCCTTTGCTATCCATGTTTATCTTGTTATCTCGTTAACCTTATCTTAAGAACCTTAGGTAGAAACCCTTTGGATGAAACATGTATTTGAAACATGTTATGCTTGATGTTTGCCAGTGGTTGCAAGTGTTTGCAAGTGGATACTCGTGGATGCATGATACACATTGGGCACTAAGATCGGCTCACACACTTTCATATTGCATATGCATGAGTGCTTATACTTATTCATGGCTGAAACTTGTTATGCTATCACGTGGATGTTGCATATGGATGAATGTTATGTGCACTCATATAGAGATTATGAATTATGTTAGGAATTTGCATACATATGGACTCATTTCACTAACATACTTTTCATTAAGGAGGTTTACTGAATCAGTAACCGCCTGATTTTTGCATTAGATAAGTATATATACACACACCTTTGCATATAATCATACAGCATTTAGAATTTGTTAAGGACAATGGTTACTTATGGATGATGTTGTGAGTAGATGGATGATGGATGGTAGGATACGTTCTTCCTAACTTAGAGATTTCGGGGACGAAATCCTTTAAGGAGGGGAGAATGTAACAACCCGTATTTTGAATAACATGTTATAACATAAATCAAGACAGAATTAAATGATAAAATCTGAATCAAGGGAAACGGGCTGTGCCATTGCGTTCGTCTCGGAAAAATACGCGAAATAGAGTCCGAGTTTTCGAAAATCGGAGTTCCTATGACCAAGTTATGGCCCTCAAAGTTTTCATAAAATTTCAAGTTCAAAAACAGTTCAAATTTGAATTCAGAATTCAAATTCAGCCAAGCAGGACATGCGGGAAAATTCCCGCCACCCCCAAGTCGACTAGGTAGTCGACTTGGGAGTCGACACACCCCAAGTGGTGTCGACTGCCCAGTCGACACCCCTGTCGACTTGGGTGATCGGCCAGTTTGGCCTGGGTGCACCTGACTTGTTCCTCAAGACATGCTTTAGGGCTGGTGACGGATTTTAATGGCTCAGATCTGAATTAGGGTTAATTTTATGGCCTATACTAACCTAAACTTCTATAAAAAGACCCTAAGACCTAGCCTAAACCCACACAAATCAATCCTACAACTAGGTTATGCCAAAATGCTCCTTGATCATGGCCTCCATCTTCATATCATGGCCCCCATCCTCTTCATGAAAGTTTGAGTGTTCTAAGCTAGTAAAAGAGCCACCTTTCTTCATCAAAACAAGGATCTTTCTTCATACAAATCAAAGGAGCTTCTTGTTTCTCAAGACAACTTGGAGCTTGTATTCATTTGGGGTTTTTTAGGGTTGCTAGTGTGGCTTCGTCTCAATCTTGTTTTGTTTTATAGTCTTCATAGCATTGTAAGCCCTACTCTACTCTTAGATTCTAACTGTGAAGTTAAATATGACATGTTGCAAGTTTGAGTTTGGGCCTAAGTATGATTTGTGCTTTGATTCTATCATGTTATGCATAGATTTATTCTATGCATGTTTGTACAGCTATCACCTTGACTTTGTGCATAGAAAGCTATGAGCTTTGATTTGAAATGTTGCATAAAGCAACATAGAAACTCTCATAACCCTTATGTTATCTTGCATATGATGTTATATGCAAATCACTAGCTATCATCCTATGTCATCTATGACCATGTATCACCTATTTGCTAAGTTTAATGCCATACATGTGTAGATTTGAATTGGACCTAAGTGCAATATTTGCCTCGAACCTATCATTGTATGCATAGATCTATTCATGCCTCCCTTGATTTATGATTGTGGACCTATCATGAACCTAGTACCGTTCATGTTGACCTTTGGGAAAAAATGCTATGAAATGGATTATGGCTTATGCATGTTAACAAACCTTAACCCCTCATGTTCCTTAACATGCATATGATGATATTGAACCTATTTGCTATGCACAAGTTAGGATTGTCACCCTATGTCAACTATTACCATGCTACCACCATATTTGCTATTATGCATGCTTGTGGCCAAATCACCCTTATGCTATTTGATATGTTTGAGGCCAAGTCACCTTTTATGCTATCATACATGTTGAGGCCATATGCTAGTATGTTGAACCCTCTTTGGCCTCAAATATCACCATGTTTAACTTGTGATAGACTTTGCCATCTTATGCCACCTTGTCATATTCTTATGTTCCCCCTTTTGATCTATTTGTGTTGATGCGAACTTACGTGCGATGGGGTTACGTTATGGGTAAACTTTAATGACATGAAACATGCCTTGAAAATATGACATGTGATTATGCTTGAAAACATGAACGCGGACATGACATGTAGAAAACATGAAAGTGGCCAACTCGAGGTTGGGTTGAGTTTGTAGCATAAATCTACCCGGAACCGACCGGCTTAACTAGTGGCTACAAACAATAGGACCCAATGTGAGTAGTTGGTCACATCGCACTTAAAACCCGAGGTTAGACTAGGTTGTGGTGTAAAGCTACCCGGACCCGCCCGGCTTAACTAGTAACCACAACAAAGTCTAATGTGAGAGGTTGGGGTGCATTAAGTTAATTAATGCCCCATGGTAGGGTTAAGTCATGGACTACTTGAATACTTAACCAATTAAACACGATGGATTGGTAGGGTTAAGTCATGGACTACTTGAATATACTTAACCAGTTGAACATGATGTATTGATAGGGTTGAGTCATGAACTGCTTGGATACACTTGACCAACTCAATACATGGTTAGGATAGGGTTAACCATACTTAACCCATTTAAAACCCTAGTTACGTGGTCCTTTTCAGCAGTAACCTACTTGGGAGTATCTGGATACCCTGGACTAGGCTAGGGTGGGGCACGATTACTGACTGATTGTAAGAGACCAAAAGAGACGGCTGAATAGTGCACCAGTTAAGTTCAGGCGGACCATGGTCGTGCACATTAAGTCCGGAGTTGAACATGGGCACCGGTAGATTTAGACTGTGCGTGCTTGAATTGTGTCTGTGGTTTACACCTTAGGGCTGTATACACCCTAGGGTGGACCTTGCATAGTTAACTACATTCCATGATTAGGCCGTATGACACCGATACACGACAAGTTAGGCTTATAGGGAGCCGATCGACTAGACCGAGTAGTTGGACCTTGATTTAGGTCATCTCATGAGTTTGGGCCAACATTGGGCTAAGGGATCATTTCTTGTTTATACTTGACATGGATTAGAATACTAGTACACTTGGTACAACTTAACCTTGTATATGCAATGCCACACTTGATCTATCTTGTTAACTTTTCACCATGCCAGTTATCATCCTATGTTTCATCTCTGTTTTACATGTCCAGTTAACTTTATTAGTTTTTATACTAATAGTAGGTAGGACTTACCAGTCTTTTTGACTGACCTGTTTCTTTCGCCTCTTTTCTTCCGTTCCCCCCCCCAAGGTTCTCAGGGTGGGAATACTAGCACCTAGCTTGGATCTTTAGCTTGCTTACTGGATAGCTCATGTACGGTTTGGACTTGAGCTTTGCTATGGCGACACTACTGTTATCTTTGGGGAATACTTTACTTATGTTATTTTTCAGTTTATGTTTTTCTAGACTTTGTTTTGTTGGGAAAATGATGACTAAGTACTTTGATGTAACTTGACTATGGTTTTGAAATAGTAATTTTATCCGCTGCTTTATTTACTCTGTTTTACTCATATGTTCTGTCTTGTGATATCTTCATGCATGTTTACCTTGACCAACACCCCTCCAAAGCCAGTGTACTTGCAAGAGTGACCCTGGTGGAGGTGGGGTGTTACATGTGTGTGTGTATTCTAGATAGAGATGTAATATTGATATAAGGTTGTTGTCATCAAAACTACGTTCTCCAACAAGGAGTACAACTCACTAATGACTTCCACCATGGACTTTTTGGCCTAGAATACACTTTTGGACCAAGCATCCCACATGGAAGGTTTTCTTCGACGTTTTCGCAGTCGGATTGGCTTTTGGCTTAGTTTTGAACAATTTTGGACATATAAGCATATTTCAGGTATATTGGGCTTAGGAAGATGGCCATGGCTATATGGAATTGACAAGGACATCATAATCCTCACTTTACAACTTTGTAACTCAAAGCTTTGTAATCGACGAAACTTGTAAGTGTAATGTACATGATGAATGGTGAAGACATAGTGGACGTAGGTGTTCATGCTGAACCATTATAAATTCTGCATGTCCCTTTACTTACTTTCACATTCTGTTTAGATTTACTACTTAACTCATACAACTTGGATGTTGGCGTCAGAGAGGACAAATTTCCAACGTCAAAATTCTGGCATGCTAGGTAGGGGCATGTTAGAATACCTTCGGAAACAGACACTCTCGGATTTCTCTCGAATTTCAAACTATAGTTAAGTTAATAAAAAATCTTCTTAGCTTCTTTAGAAGGAGTAGAAGTAGAGGAAAGGTAAGAATTTCTTCTGCGGGAAATCCTTCAAACTTCATCACCCAAGAGGATGTAGACAGGATGGTTAAGGATTTGACCAAAGAATTGACTTCGCGTCTCGAACGACAAGAAGAACTCTTTAGACCACAACAGGAAGATATGAATGCTTTTATGGCTCGGATGGAAGGTCACGGAAGGCTATCAAGCTTAGGTAACATCGTCTTGTCGATACCAACGTTCCTCAACGTTTTGCTTGAGGCTTGGGGGTAGTCCCTAAAAATCAGCAGCAAGCCGATACTGATACTTGGATTGGTACCGTTCCCCCTACACTCAAGGGCAACATCCCTAACCTCAATGTAAGGGCAGCTAAGGATGCTTTGGTTGGTCTGTTTGTCGTTTCAGGTACTGGAAATGTCGCTCAAGCACCAGTGTACAAATGCTCAGATGTTGGAAGTGCTCCCACGGTTCCGAGAGTCAAGTTTACTACCGTTGGGGCTCATTAGATTCAGATTGAGCTGGAGGTTCTTGTTGCGAATCAGCAGATGACTAATTTGGAACTAAACACTAGGGGAAACAATGTCAACTTGCATGACTGGAGACAGTTTCCAGGATTACGAAATGAAAGTCAAATTGTTGATGCGATTCAACGCTTTACTAGGGGTGGAGAATCCCAATCAGACTTGGACTATGCCATCGCAGCCCGTTTTCTTCGGAAATAAGAAATTCTCAAAACCCACCGAACTTCAAATTGTTGATGTAGGAGGCCTACGATAGTAGGAGGGATCCTATCGTTCACTTGATATGCTACAAGCCCTACATGGAAGTACTTGCGGCCTTAGATAACATAATGGAAAAGTGCTTCCCTCTCTATCTCACAGGCATTACCGCTATGAGGTTTAGGCAATTGGAATCAAAACCTGTTAATAGCTAAACTGTCCTGGATGAGAAATTTATCGAGTAGTTTAGGGTTCACATCGCTCGACCCAAGAATTTTATGACTCAGACAACGATAAAGCAAAGGACAGGGGAGACTTTGCATAAATATCTAGAAAGATTCAGTGCTACGATAGCTTCGGTCGATACACCGGACCTAACCATGGTTCAAATGGTCGCTGTTTCTGACATCCTGGATAAGGCTGACTGCAAAGTTTCACTGCAAAGAGACCCACCGAGGGACCTTGGTGAGTTTTATTTTGAGGTGGAGATGTTCTTGCAAGAAAAAGACTCGCGAGGTGTAAAGCAATGGCGAGGGACGGAGGACCCTCCGTCCGCGGAAAAGGAAAATGATGGGACAATCAGAATGTATGGTCGCGGATATAGCCAAAATTCCCCTCCTACACTGAACCTAATCCAAGTTTGGAAAGAAGCTGTTGTGACCCAAAACCCTTATTCGGCATAAACCGAACAAGAAAATGGATTGTTTGAGAACACGACGCATCAGAATAACAGAACTTTTCATTGCTATTACAACAATTTACATCAGATTACAAAAATTTAACAGAGTGCAGAAAATAATATACACAGCGGAAATACGAATATCAGAGGATAAATTACAACAATGCACATATAATGCACAGCGGGAATACATCAACTAACACCGCTGAAAGAAATACACAGATACAAAGCTTTCCAGAGTATAGCTCCAACCATAAACCAGGATCTTGTTAAATAAATATCTACAAAACCCAAAACTACTAGCTGCCCATGTGGAAAATATGGGCACCCAGAGTTTAGGTGAAAACAATAAACTCTGAGTTAGTCATGAGACTGGTGTGAGAACTTAAAAAAAATATTAAGGCTTAACTTTAAAAGAAAATTTAGGTAAATCATGGGACCATGCCGCATGACATGGAAAGGGTTTCCTCTACATGAATACTAGTTTAAAACAAAAGCAACGCAATGCCTTTTGAAAAATGAAGCTGTTATAAGACTCAGGTCGCATCACACAATGCAACACAAACCAAAGGATAGAGTTTTGCTTTATAATAGCCAAACATGTTTAATACGTTTAAAAAATATATTTTTGATGCTATTATAAGTGCATAGTGTAGAAAACAACTTCCAATATAAATGCATCAATCAAAGACGGTATAGTACCCCATCCTACTATGTCGTCATAGGTTTACAACTAAAACCGTTAAGTCAACTACTACAAAAGTGAACATATTTGACACTAATGTGTGTGCGTTGCATGAAAAGTATGGCGAAAGCTAAGCTTTCTTTTATTTTCTGCAACAATGTTCATATGTTGTTACATTAGACGTGAATGCATTATTGCAGTTGGAATTCTAGTGATGTGACGTGCAACACCAATTAAAAGCATAGCTTTACATATATACAATCCAGCTCATCGATCCGCGTTATCAACATGAACAAAGCCACAACCGTAGATTCATGATTAATCCAACAGTTCAAACCAATCCAGCTCATCTACCCACGGTTTTCCACATAAGATGTGTTATGACCTTTAAGAAAAATAATTAAACTTGTAAATACTAATTAGTCAAGTAATATTATATTATTTAGAAGCAAATACTGTTAACCTCCAGCGTATTTTTCAGTAATTCTCGCTTCATTTTCATCAATTGTTGCTTTATCGTTTTAATTTCCCTAAATCACCACCTCCTTCACTCCCCTTATTCCCATCGCTTCCAAAACAACCTAAATCGATTCTCGCCAACTCTACAGGTTTTCTTTTTTTAGCCGACTAACTCGGCAACCCCTAAATTGCATCAAGGGAGGCAGTCATATCAGCCAGATCAACGCTATCAAACAGAGCATCGCCAAGTTGGTCGCTTTTTACCGTCATAATTTCATGGTTCAGCAATAGAAGAAAGAGGTCAATTACATCACTCCTACCAGCGCGTGATAGAAAAGAGAGAGAAAGAGAAGAGACAACTCCGACATCACGCCTACCACCGCCTTTGTCAGTGAGCAACCAGCGGCCATCCACGAGCTTCAATTGTAATGGAGAAAAAGAGGTTGAAACTACTGCATGCATTACTGATTTTGCAACTAAGTTTACTTTTTTTATTTTAGTTTATCTTCAGTAATCATTACTTTGTTGACTTGCATCAGAATAGAACACTAGGTGATAAAAATAGAATGAAATTCTATATAAATACTCATACAATATATTTCCCCTGATTGTTGCCTGTTAGATTTATATGGTTTTCTATATGTATTTGGTTTACTTATTTTTTGTTTAAATATGTGTCCTGTAAATTTGTAGAAGTGTCTTGAAACAAAACTAACAAAGAGTACCATATCCAATAAGTAGATGGCATTTCGTTTACTCGCTTCAACAACAAATTAACTACACATAATTATTATGTTTCACTGGTATTATCATGAAATAAAGGGCAGCTGACTGCATAATTTTTCAAATGATATTTTAATTGTTAATAAAAGAATGATAAACTTGGATTAACAGCTATCAGTTTCAAAATTTTAAACTGTAAATTTATTCCTATTAGTATTAACTGATTTAGTTTGATCAAACATTGATTGATAAAAAAAAAAATGCTCTTATCATAGTGCATAAAATTGTAACGTTGATTGATAATAAAAATGCACTTATCATAGGGAAAACATTTTGTTACCTCAAAACTGCTCCAGTTCCATCATCCATATGTTATATTGATGGGGATGAGGGTATTCAACGATATAGAGGCTACCCAATCGAGGAATTAGCTGAAAGTAGCACATTTCTTGAAGTGGCTTATCTCTTAAGTATGTTATAGCATAAACCTAGTTGATTTAGTGCTTAAACTGTACTTCAGTTTTCTTTCACTGATCCAAACTTCATCCCAGTGTACAGAAATTTGCTATCTGAAAACTAGTTGGCTGATTAGGAGTTTGTTGTTTCTCAGCATTCTGTTGTCCCTCAAGGATTTGTGGTTTGTACATTATCCCATTCTTCATTAATATTTTTTATTGATTCGTTAATATGTGTAATCTATTAAAGCACGACCTTAAAACCAGTTTTATGCAAGTGACTTTTTTGTTGTGGTTTACATTGAATGCATATCAGAAACTTTCCAAGCAGCTGTCACAAAATCTGATGGAAAATGTTTCATAGCTTTGCTTGGTGCGGTAAAAATCCCTTCTCCATGTTTGAGATGTATAATGTATTTTATAATGTTTGTTATAAATAAATCCAATAGTTAATCATATTTTTGAGGGTTCATTTCACGAATTATCAAGATACATGTCAAGTTGATTGGATCAAAGGACATATCCCTGCTTGTGATTGGAGGTGTGACAAATTTCGGGATAAGTGAAAATAAGATATTGACGGGGTGGTAAATTTTTTGATGTCAGAGGTCATGATCTTGGTTACTTACAAGGGATTTAGCGCTTGACCCTCCTAACTGATAAGACATTTCGCTTACCACAAGACCATAGGCTTTAATATTTATAGGCTGGATCAAAGTGAATGTGAGTGGATAAGGGTCAGCGGCTTTGGGAATGATGTTGTTGTAGTGTATGTTCGGTACAATAGTGTCATCATGAAGTCTTCTTTAGATTGTTCGAACGGTATAACGAGAAAGAGGAACTGTATTTATTTCATGGATGATCAGTGTGCAATTCCTACCAAAGATATGGGAGACTTCATTGGAGTTGAATATTGACAATCTTAGACACTTCTGCTCATCTACTCCTTTGTGGTATGCTCCTGCCATTTAGCACTTTTTTATTTTTTAGCTGCTGAAATATTTGGAAAAAAAAAGATAATCGACTCGACTGCACATCAGTTAGTTTGTTAAAAGATAGTTGACTTGACTGCACATGAGCTAAAAACTAAAGTGTGTATATTTCATATATGGTTTGCCATCAGTATTTAAATTACTAAGCTTTCCCAATTTCCAAACCATAAACATGTAACTATAGTCTACACAGAGCCGGCTCCATGGTTTGGGTTGCCCTAGGCGCAAAACATCCATAACAGCATGAATAGCAGAAGTATGTTGCCCTTGCAATGTGAGAATTGAAAAGCTGAAGCCACTGTGCATAACAGAAATATGTTGCCCTTGCAATGTGAAAATTGAAATATGTTACCGTTGCAATGCAAAAACTGAAAAGCTGAAGCCACCAAAGTATGCTGCCCTTGCAGAAGGCAAAAACTGAAAAGCTGAAGCCACCAAAGTATGTTGCACTTGCAGAAAGCAAAAAAAAAGAAGCTGAAGCTATCAAGAATTGAACCTGTCACCTTGAAATTGGCAGTCGCACGTACAACCAGCCAAACTATCAATGAGTTATTGCATCATGTGCATTACCAGTTATTTATATAACTTGAACATTTACCACAGACAACTTCCGGCGACTGTTGCCCCCTTCCGGGGGTTGCCCTAGGCCACCGCCTGCTGGGCCTTGCCCTCCAGCCGGCTCTGAGTCTACACAATGAACAAAGGCGAGACCTGTAAATTTTTTGCACATGATATCATTTGGGTAATATATATGTGATATTCATTCACTTTTGCACAATGTATGATTCAGTTAAGAGATATGATCTTCATTCACTTTTTTGTGTAAGATATCACTTGGTTAAGATATGGGATCTGCATTCACTTCTTTTGCACGAGATATTAATTTGTCAAGTGTACACAAAAGTTGAGTTATCTTTTCACTCTTTATCATTATTATTGTTATTATGATGCTCTTTTCTACATTTCGTCAAATGTTTTTTTACATCTCAATTTATTTGGCAATGTATTTGCAGTTATTATGTTAAATGATTTTGAGTTATCACATTTTGTACATGTCAATGTAGTAAGATTTGGTAAAAGATGCTATTACAACCATATTTGTGAATATCGGTATGTCTACTTTTGTTAATAGTAAATGCGATGACAAACTTCTTTTCTGCAACATAGTGAGGATTTGAGGCAAGAAGGTGCTGGCCTGGAGGCTTAAGATAAGTAAATGTTATTTAAGGAAGCACATTAACCATCTTAGCAACTTTCTGCCATATGGTCAGCGTACATCAGATAATGGTATTTTGTATATGGTTTAGTTATTATTATTTTACTAGTGAGTGCCACATGATACGCACACGGGCATCGTGTAATTAAGCCATCATGGTAATGGTTTAGTAAGTGAATTTTAATTGTTCACTTCATTTACGTCAGTGTATAAAATACAGTTTCATAATTTATTGTCAAATAACAGCATATACCCTTTTTTATGGTTGCACGATGGTAATGCTGCTTAGAAGAGATATTGATGTAGTTTCAAATGGAAAACAAATATTGCGTGTCATAAAAAGAATGATGCTAGTGTATTGCAGTAGTGTTATAAACTATGTTTTGAGTTATAAAGTCATTTTATTTATTTCCCCAATTTTAATATAATTATTGATTGGGAATGATAATGAAATGAATACATAAAACCAATTACACTAAGATGGAGATATTGTCGTTCAATTTATATGACGTACATAGGACG
This sequence comes from Allium sativum, assembly GCA_030737875.1. Classification (NCBI taxonomy): domain Eukaryota; kingdom Viridiplantae; phylum Streptophyta; class Magnoliopsida; order Asparagales; family Amaryllidaceae; genus Allium; species Allium sativum. Next base: position 213,460,496 of record CM060916.1, on the reverse strand, counting down.
TCAATCTATATTGATCATTCCATTTGTTTTTTATTGGATCGTTGCTACAGAGAAAATGGTCCACACCAACAATTGATAATGTATTTTTAGGCTTCATTATGGAAAAGCATGACAACAAAATGTAATTGAAGCTGACCAGCTGGAGAAAATAATTTATTTTGTGCTACGTCCAACGAATAATCTATCTACATATAAAACAGAAGACAAATAATATGTTGTAGAAAGAAGATAAAAAAGTATATAATAAGGCATAGCAGGCATATTAATGCCTATGTGCACATGCTAGCGTTATATATGTCATGATGCTACAGTTGTGTATCAAAACATGCATAAAGTGGGAAGACGCAACATGAACTGGATTATGGATCAAGGGTGCGTTTGATTTTGAACGGAAATGAGCATTTGGAAGGGACATTTGAAGGAGAATTATTGGGAACGGGAAATTTGTTCTTTTTATAAAAATGACATTTTGGAAGGGACAGAGTTATTATTTTATTAATTATTTGTATGTGTTTTATTTGTATAGGTATGTATAAAAGGGATTGAAAAACACCTGTTGGCTTGCGTCGGACGCGTAAGATAACTTTTGAACCGTTCGGTTGGAGGGGGCAAATGTGTGGGGTCCACCTCGGATGCGTCGGATGCGTCCGACGCCGACGCGAACATTAACTGTCTAGTTAAGAAATCAAACGCTACCTAAATGAGAAGTGAGTAGCAGTGAGTGTAAAACGTAAAGTTTTAGCACAATAGTTGAGTAGATAGATGGCCCACATGGCACAAAACACAAACATTAATTAGCAATTAGAAGGTTCAGATAGGTACAATCTAAGTATAAATACAGGGTACATGTTTGCTGGACACAATAGTTTCAAACAGTAAAGGTGGAAAGCAAATAGAATAAAATACGCACAAAGCGGTGGAAATAAAAGTTGATGGAGTTTTTTTCAGTAGAGGAAACAGTAGGCAGCAGCTGGTAGGGACATCAAGGTTTACTTTTTCTCTCTTCTGTGATGGCTGGTGATGGGTCTTTGTTTTAACCCGATTTTTAGTCTTCCCATTCCTGAAAAACATAGCTTAATAACATAAGCAGTAGAAAAGGAGGACGGTGTGCAGTTATAAGAACACTGAACAGTGTGCTGCATCATGATCTTTTTAAAATAAAAAACATGTTAGAACGTTACCCCCACTGAGTTTTTGAAGCTGAGATGTAGTTGCCGGCTCAGGAGTGTTTCCCGTAGCTTGATGACCTATTTTAGTAAAATTGGTTTCCTGTAAAAAAACAAAAACACAGATGTGGATAATGATGTATAAAAAACAGGATTAGGTTATGAAATAATGAACAAATGTGTTAAGAACCTCAAACATTTTCCCCTTTCCTTTGACATCAACATGTGGGTCTGCTGTAAATAGTGAATAGTAGAAGTAAATGAGTTCATGTTTACCTATAAGTGAGATGTAAGCATAGGAGATGTATACGTACCGACATTGGTCAACGTGCTCGACTCAACCGTTTGCTGAGTGGATGGTAAATCTGGTGTGTCATTTACTTCAACTTTAATGGACTGCGAATTCATGGGTGTGTATGGTTGTTGCACATTCGAAACCTTGCTAATTGTTAGTGTTTTTCCATGGTTTATTATGTCGTACTGAGTTGGTTTGAATTCAAAACATGCTTCTACTCCAAACAACAAGTTGAATAGTTTATCAACCATATCAGCGCTAATGTCCTAAAGTAGTAGCATTGGTTTAATGTAAGATTTGAATTATGAAGTACAAAAAAAGTAAGGTCTGTTTTCATAAAGTAAAAAGGGTGGGAAGGGCGGAAAAAAGATGTTGATGACCTTCTTTGATTTGTCCACCATTTTGTCAATGGCTCGTTTGAGCAAGGAAGTAGCGTCCCTCTCAAAAGCTATTATAGTTGCTGAACCAGTGTGGTCAGATACTTCCATTGACAATCGATATCTGGTCAAAATGATGTATTAGTTAGTAAATGAGAAATTGTTGTCACGTTCGAGTCGGTTACCTATTTACGGGGTGAGGAACATGTTTTCTGCATTTAGGACATGCAAAAGGGGTAGGCTCCTTTGTTACGGTCTTCCTGCAAAGCGGACATGAAAGATAACTCCAGCCGCCTGATGTGTTAATCTTCATTATAGTTGCTTGAACAATATATATTTTCCTCTACTAATGTATGAGCAAAGTAAGTAGTTGTAATGTAATAACATTAATGCAATAGGATATATTAGTACAAAGAAGTTGTGTGACAATCATTTGCTCTAATATCACATAGCATAGTCGAAATGGTAGGACGAATTTGGCTATCTTCATGATTTGAGTCCATGCATTACGATGGTCAATAGTAGTTATTGTAGCATGTTCATTTGTTGGTATACTGTTGTGGTTGTTGTAATGTTAGTGAAAGTGTGTTAAACTCTTAATATTTACAGGAAAAAAACATATCAATATGCTTACCTCGGAAATATATTCATGTTTTGTACATACTCCAGGTTGCGATACATTTGGGTAGCGTTAGTTGAAGAAAAAGTAAACTCTCCTGCAATTTGTTAATCGAAACATGAATGTGTAACAAATATTCGAAATCATTAAATAGCACTGTAAGTGTACCTTTAAAAGTTTTTACCACCATTGATGTAAAAATATGGTTTGGTGGTTTGTTTTCGTTTTTCACAAGGGGCACATCAATTAAATCTGTCTTATCTGCCTAAGGAGTCACGGACGTAGTTCGTGAACTGTAGGAATAGTATACAGGTTAGTAAGAAAGAATAGATGTTAAAATAAATAAAAGAGATTTGTCTGTAAAGAACCCAGAAGTGGTAAGAGTTAGTTCTCTCTTGATGGTTTGACATCCTCTCCATGTTGTCGTTGGACCAATAGTTGAAATGAATCTTAGTATACCGACAATATCTGCATTAACGACAGACAAAATAACGGTTTATAAAGTATGATCAGTAGCAATTTAAAATTGTGAGGTTTAGGCATATAAAGCGGACTGTAAGTAGTTAATTTTTTTACCAATAAGCTGGTCCAATTTATCAACACGTTGAGGGAGAACCTCATCACCAACAAATTCAAATTTATATTTCGGTATGTTGTACAGTGTAGGTGATAGGCGTGTTACCTGAGTAGCGTGACAAAAGATGATCATCAGATCTCCAATGATTGGACGATAGTCCGTTTTCGATGGGTAAACATTGAACGATTTAATTTCATAGATCGATTGCTCTTCAAATGTGTGTAAATAGTTGTCCGACATATTTTTTGGTACCACGGCATGTTTTTGGTTACCCTATAAGTTATATCAATAAACATGGTATGCAAAACTGGTGTAGAATTCAAATGAGTATTTAACGATGAGTACAAAATGGAAACTTACTTGAATGTCAAGCAGTTGAAGATTTATCGAGTATATCTGTTTAGCAGCCTTTGTGATTGAATTCAATATCGTGGACATTCTAATAGTGATGCGATCCCAGACAGGCCCTGGAGCTAGATCAGACAGCAGTGAAGTATTCCCGGCCATTGTTATACATGGATGAGTTTGATCATAAATACGTCACAGTGAAAAATATGCATTGTGTAATGATCAGGAATTTATGTAATGAACATGGAGAAGGGACCATTACTGAGTAGGTTGGGAACTTATGGAAAAATTCAGATGATTTGATTGCTTGAAATGTAAATAAGAGGTATGAGTAATGAAGACTGGTATATTTGTATTTAAAATATTAATGTGTGTTTGTAAGGAAACGGGAAGAAGAAAATGTGAAAGTGGGGTTTCAGTTGAAAGTAGTAGGTGCAGTTAGGACAGAAAATGGGTTGACTCTAAAAGAATGAAGGAGAAAGAAAATGATAGAAACAGTAAAGAGCAGTTAACTGAAGGGGAATTTTACCGGAGGGGGGGTCGAAAATAACTGTGCTCTCCAAAGAGCAACTCTTTTCAAAATATCAAAAGAAGCAGTTAAGAGCAGTTAACTGTACGGTTTTATACCACAGCAACGAATTTGAAATAAAATAGACACGGAAAGTAGGGGAATTTTAGGGGGGGTGTGGAACCGAGAGCTAGTTTGTTGACACTATTTAACGTGTGTCACCATGACACCACTAACGGTGTTAGTGGTGTGTGGCTAAGATTTAACTGGAGAAATTCAGGGGGTAATCTTAGCCACACATCACTAACACCGTTAGTGGTGTCATGGTGACACACGTTAAAATGGTGTTAACAAATTTTTTGTTCGTGTGGAACCGAGTTGAATGAATAAAATATAATGTATTATTCAGGTAGTTGTGAAGCAAACACAGTAAGCAGTACACCCAGGATAAGGAGAATGAATATATAATATTATATATTCTGTTAGTGTGACAGTTGGTATAGGCATAGAGTCAGTTAGATGTAGATGGGTGTATATATATCATAATTGGTCCCACAAGTAAAAAGTAATTTAATGGACTGGCATGCATTCAAATCTTATTTGATATATAAGGAGACCAATTCTTCTGTTCTCATTCCCATTGTCCCCCGTGTCCCTTCAATCAGATTCCCTGATTTCCGCTATTTTGCATTTATGTCCCCCAACAATACAGGGGTTTAAGTGCAAAAGGTGAAAATCAGAGGACTCTCATTGGATGGGACACGGGGGACATTGAAAATGGGGACAGAACAATTAGTGCGATATATAAGGTACTGACAATGACGTGAATAAAAATAAAAAATTTCATTGGCCTTGACTCCATTGCCTTGACATTATATGTAAAAATGGAAAAATAGAAAGTGGTGGCCAACAAATAAATAAAGTTATGGATATATTGGTGAAGGTTCACAGAATATATACATATGAATATAGTTGAAATCTGATAATAACTTACGAACTTTGCACATCAATTATACTTTAAACTATGATTACCTTTTCCAATCGATTGTGAAGTACATCAGCTGTCGTATCCAGTTAAAAGTTTGCTTGTGTTGGTCTATTGAGTACAGAAATTGTGATTCTGTGTGAGCTGTTTTGAAGAATGTACAAATATTCTATTGAATCGCGTCATGTCTTTGAACATTTTGTGGAATTCCTGTAAGAAATATTTTGCAAGAACTTTTCGTAAAAGGTAACTGGTTTTGAGATAAAAGGAAATGATATGAAAATGTATCATAAAATATAAGAGCAATACGTATATTGCAAATCTAGAATAATCTATTGTATGTTATAAATAAGAGATCTCTCCTCATTTGTATGAATCAAGAAAAAAGAAAAGAGAAAAAAGCAATTAAAGTTTTCCTCTTTTACAAATATTCATTTTTCTCAGAATCTATTCCTCCTCTAAAATTCGAACAGAGTGGTATTAGAGAAAGGTTAGTGAAGGTGTGATAAAATAACAAACAATGGAATGTTTTCCTTCCAATATCCTCGTCTCACAAAAGAAAATTATGAAAAATGGTGTATTCGAATGAAAGCTTTACTTGGAGGACAAAAAGTATGGGAGATCGTAGACAAAGGCTACGACAAGCCAGAAAATGAAAATGCATTATCTCGAGCGCAGAAAGAAGCCTTAGCAAAGACGAAGGAAAAAGATCAACTTGCACTTAACCTCATCCATCAATGTTTGGATGATTCAATGATAGATAAAATATCTGTTGCAACCACTTCAAATGAAGCCTGAGAAATTTTGAAAAAAATCTTTCCAAGGAGTTGATAAAGTAAAGATAGTTAAGCTTCAATCACTAAGGAGTGATTTCAAAGCAATGAAGATGAGTGAATCCGAATCGATTTCGGATTACTTTACAAGGCTGAAGGAGAATGTGAATCAATCAAGAGGCTATGGGGAAAAAATTGCAGATGTTCGAGTGGTGGAGAAGATTCTTCGTTCTTTGACACCGAAGTTCGATTATATTGTGTCTATCATTGAAGAAACGAAGGACCTCGAAGAAATGACAGTAGAAGAATTGGAAGGTTCTTTACGTGCTCAAGAAGAAAATTAAAAAAAGACAAAAAGAACCACAGGAGCAAATTCTTAAAACTAAAGCAACTTTAAAAAATGAAGAAGGAGAAAAGCAGTACTTTAGAGGAAGATGATGCGAATATGGATGAGGAAGAGGACGCGGAAGGCAAGGACGTGAACAAGAAAGAAGAAATGGTGAAAGTTCAAATAACGACGAGAGAAATCCTTCATATTTTAGAGGCCGTGGAAGAAGTCGAGGACGAGGTCGTGGAAATTACCAAAGATCAAATGAAAGAAGGTATGACAAGTCCAAAATTGAATGTTATAAATGTCATAGATTTGGTCATTATTCATGGGAATGTCAAACTGCTAATACTAAAGAAAGAGCCAATCTTGTTAATGATAACCAAGAAGTTGAAGAATCCACCTTGTTGCTAACTGAGAAAAAGGAAGAAAATGAAGTTGAAAGCTCGTGGTATTTGAATAATGGTGCAAGCAATGATATGTGCGGATACAAAGAAAAATTTGTGGAGATCAACGACAAGGTTAAAGGTAATGTTTCCTTTGGAGATTCTTCGAAAATTCACATTGAAGGCAAAGGTACAATTCTCATCTCTTCAAAGAATGGTGACCATAAATTGATCTCTGATGTTTATTAGTTTCCTAAACTAAGAAGCAATATATTCTTAGTCTCGGACAATTTGTTGAGAATGGTTATGAAGTTTTGATGAAAGATAATTATCTTTGGCTTAAAGATAGAAACAATAACTTGATTGCAAAGATGGGCATGTCACGGAACCGGATGTTCAAATTGAATGTCCAAACTGTTGAAGCAAGATGCTTGAAGGTTAATGTGCAGGATGTGGTATGGTGTTGGCACATGAGATTTGGACACTTGAACTTTGGATCATTGAAAGCAATGGGAGAAAAGATGATGGTAAAGGGGATGCCAACAATTGAAAATCCAAATCATTTGTGTGAAGCATGTCTTCTTGGCAAACATGCAGGGAAAAGTTTTCCAAAGAAAGTAACATCTATAGCCTCTAAACCACTTGAATTGGTGCATACGGATATTTGTGGGCCTATCAATCCACCGTCTTTTGGTAAAAGTAAATATTTTATACACTTTATTGATGATTATAGCATAAAAACATGGGTTTATTTTCTTAAACAGAAATCAGAAGCTTTCACCACATTCAAAAATTTCAAGACGCATGTTGAGAAAGAAAGTGACTACAATATTAAGGCATTGAGGTTTGATCGAGGAGGCGAGTTCACTTCAAAGCAATTCAATGGTTTCTGTGCAGCGCATGGAGTTCGTCGTCCTCTCACTGTTCCTAGATCACCTCAGCAAAACGGCGTGGCGGAGAGAAAAAATAGATCAATTCTTAATATGGCAAGGGGTATGCTTAAAACAAAAAATATGCCAAAGGAGTTTTGGGCTGAAGTCGTTTCTTGTGCGGTGTATTCGTCAAATTGCTCTCCAGCTGTGAATGTCAAGGACCAAACACCTCAAGAAGCATGGAATGGAAAAAGGCCAAGTGTCCATCATTTGCGAGTGTTTGGAAGCATCGCTTATGCTCAAGTTCCACAGCAAGAGCGTTCAAAGTTAGATGATCGAAGTGCCAAGTATGTTTTTGTTGCATATGATTATCATTCCAAAGGATACATGTTGTATAATCCTAACATGGCAAAGTGGTGGTAAGTCGTGATGTTGAATTCGATGAAGGTGCAACTTGGGATTGGGATGGACAACAAGAGAGCACATATAATTTTCTCCCATATTTTGATGATGATCAAGAATCAGAGAATGTTGAAACTATACAAGAACCTTCTTCTCCAGCTTCATAACTTGAAGGCTCAAATGAAAGACCGTCGAGGATGAAATCCCTTGCTGATATATATGAAAGAACTAAAGAAATTACTCTTAATAATGATGAACTTTATTGTCTTTTTGCAGATAGTGAACCAATAAATTTTCAAGAAGCTATGCAAGACAAGAGGTGGAGAAACGCTATGGATGAAGAAATTAAATCCATTGAAAAGAATGACACATGGGAATTAACTTCTCTTTCCAAAGGTCATGAATCCATTGGCGTTAAGTGGATATACAAGGTGAAAATAAATGCAAAAGGAGAGATGGAGAAATATAAAGCAAGACTTGTGGAGAAGGGCTATAAACAAAAGCATGGAGTTGATTATGATGAAGTGTTTGCTCCAGTTGCACGCATGGAGACTATTCGCTTGTTGATTTCTCTCGCTGCTCAAAAGAAATGGAAAATTTACCAAATGGATGTCAAGACGTCTTTTTTTGAATGGATATCTTAAAGAAGAGGTTTATGTTGATCAACCGTTGGGCTACATAGCTGAAGGGAATGAAAAGATGGTACTGAAACTCAAGAAATCGTTGTATGGATTGAAACAAACCCCATAAGCATGGAATAGCTGCATCAATACTTTCAAGATCACGGATTTGTTCGTTGCTTAAATGAGCATGCTTTATATTCTAAGTTTCACAATAATGGAGAGGTTATGTTTATTTGCATTTACGTTGATGATCTCATTTTCACGGGCAATAATCCCAATTTATTTGATGAATTTAAAAGTTGCATATCGACAGAATTTGAGATGACAGATTTGGGGCAAATGACATATTATTTGGGATTGGAAGTGAAACAAATAGAGGAAGGTATATTGCTTTCTCAAACAGGTTATGCAAAGGAAGTGTTGAAAAGGTTTAAGATGATTGATTGGAATCCTGTGAACACACCCATGGAAGCCGGAATGAAATTGTCCAAGTTTCAAGATGGAGAAAACGTAAATCCTACTCTTTACAAAAGTCTTGTGGGAAGTTTGAGATATTTGACAAGTACAAGGCCCGACATACTTTATGTCGTTGGAGTGATAAGTCGTTTCATGGAGACTCCTACTTCTGTCCATATGACTGCTGCTAAGCGAATTCTTCGTTACATTAAAGGAGCGCTTGATTTTGGAATATTTTGTTCCTCATCCAATGATCTTCTGTTGCAGGATTTTGCGATAGTGATTTTGCTGGAGACATAGACGATAGAAAGAGTACAACTTGGTATGTATTCTTCAAGGGTAATTGTGCTATTTCTTGGTTATTAAAGAAGCAATTTATTGCCATGTTGTCAACCTGTGAATCTGAATATGTTGCTGCAAGTTCAAGTACATGTCATACTTTATGGTTAAGAAAGTTGTTGAAAGAACTTCATTTGCTACAAATAGGAGCTACTGAAATATGCATTGATAATAAATCAGCACAAGCACTTGCAAAGAACTCGATATTTCATGATCGAAGCAAACATATCGATACGAGATATCATTTTATTTGGGAATGCATTGGCAACAACGAAGTGGGGCTGAAATATGTGAAAACTCAAGATCAAGTTGCTGATATTTTTACCAAGTCATTGAAAATTGAAGATTTTCGAAGAATGAGAGCTTTGCTTGGAGTCACAAATCAAGTTTAAAGGGGGTGTTGAAAAAAGAAAAATAATAAACTTGATTTGTATTCTTGCATTTTATTATTTTATTGAGAGAGGTTTTAATGAGAGGTTTTAATGTTGCTATTAATTAGGAAAAGATAATTTTCCATTTATTCCTATAATATTGCAAATCTAGGATAATCTATTGTATGTTATAAATAAGAGATCTCTCCTCATTTGTATGAATCAAGAAAAAAGAAAAGAGAAAAAAGCAATTAAAATTTTCCTCTTTTACAAATATTCAATTTTCTCATAATCTATTCCTCTTCCTTCTCTAAAATTCTAACAGTATGGTATTAATTCTTGAGTAGAATGGACCACCGAATATGCAGATCTCCGCCATTTGTTGTTGGTGATTCGATTGACACATAGCAGAAGATGCACACAAAAATCGGAAGATGCTGCATTTGATTAGTATTGGAGGAATTGTGTGGGTTCAAGCTTGCCATGGGTTTGAGACAAAAGGAAATCAGTTGGAACACTAGCCAAAAAAAAAGTATAAATAACAGTACCTGTAAGTATTATTTTATTTCTTCAGTAAAATGAATGTCAATATGCGCATAGGTTTGTCACCTCCTGTCGAAGCGTCATTTCAGAGCTAAGCAAAGATGGAAAAAAATAGATCGATCAGTGTGTTCGCAATGAGTTTGAGATAGAAGGAAATAATAGGAAGTATAGACCAAAAAAATATGTTGAAAACTGATTGTATGTGCCCGTTATTTTTGTCCACCAGCTGCACTACAGCATAAGCAGACCCATGTCAGTTGATGTTCAAGTCTCAGACGATATCTAAGCAAAGGTGGTTTAAAAACTAAAAGTTTGATCAGGTGAAGGGAAGCTCAATAAGAATAGGAAAGGAATGATACATACCCAATAAGTCTTATGTCAAATATATCACACCTTGGCTGTCAGGGGCGGATCTACATGGTGGCCAGCAAGGGCCACCGCCCCTGCTGGAAAGTGGTAAGTGCAGCAAAAATTTTCAGAATTCAGTTGCTGGCCCTACCTGAAATCAACTAAAATGCCCTATCTGATCTCATTCCAGCCAACAATGACTACAAGTCTCACTGTTTTGCTTGACTTGCAATGTTTAAACATAGGCTGACATATATACAGTAGGATTGAAAAGATTTTTATGGTGTGGGACAAAATTCTGAAAATTTTTGCCCTACCTGGGAACAAATGCTAGATCCGCCACTGTTGGCTGTTATAGGCTAAAATGAACATATATACATGTATGTGTATTTCGTATCTCAACAACAGCCAATGTTGTATATGTAAAATACTATAACTCAATTGAAGAAACTTGTTGTATTTAGACACTAGTCCATGTATAAATTTAGCATCTTACAGATCATGCAAGATTTACCGAATATAAAAGAGTAGGGACAAAAAGGAGAAAAAAAAAAGGTCTTCAGTCCTTAACCACTGCATGACTTAGTATTGGTAAAAATTTTACGTTGGAAAAAAGGAAAAAAAAACTCATATTTGTCCCAGTGTTCTCCAATTGGATGTATGTTTCCATGCATGCAAATGAAATTCCATTGTAAGAAAGGTTTTATAACGGAGTTTGATTATGATCGGCATTTGCGATGTTAATACCAATTTGGTAGCCATTTCATGTATAAAAAAGCGTTGACTGACGACCTGTTCTTCACTTGCATGGTTTGTGACTAATATATAAAAACAAAAACAGGGAGCAAGCAGAATATGTGGACATATCATTGACATTCCTTTAAGCAAGCCTATGTACTAAGGGGAAAAAAAAAAAATTAAGATGAGCAAAAAGATGAAGAAAACCGGAAGAAAAGTGGGAGTCGCTTACATTATTAATGCAACGTGACTTCCACCGTTTATAGTAGATGAGTTAACCGACCAAAATTATTTTTGTGAATTGATAAAGTTCAAGTACATAGACATTATAGTGAATACATGAATTTTGTATCCTATTATTTCGAACTCTTTATCAATGTTTTTTTTACATTCTTTCTCAAAACAGTTATCGAACCGACCGTTAGGGAGGTTTCTCTACTGTAAGAGCCAAAATCAAATTAGTTTGTGCCAATTAATTACGGAATCAATTTCGAAATTATATTCGGACATTCCGTGTTTCCTCCGTATATTTCTTCCTCAAATCTATCCACCTTCACGTTTTTCGTTCTTCCTCAAATCTTCCGCTCTCTGACTCTTTCACGTCACCAGATTCCACTCTAACTCTTTTCATCACGAAAATCAAATATATGTCCTAATTTCAGATTCGACCGCGAATCTCCAAATCTTTCTTCCCAATCTGATGCAAAGCTCCATTTTTTAGTTACATTGGAAATTAAGGTACGATGATCTATTGAGTGCTATTTGGTACAATGAAAATAATATTCATGTTTATTTCTGAGATAGTTGATGTTTTTTTTTTTTGTGATTTTTTTTTCAAATTCTTTAGATTCGACCGCTAATCTCCAACTCTATCCACTTTTCACTTACATTGGAAATTAAGGTACGTTTTTTTTTTCATGATATTTTTTTTTCCGCTAATCTCCGACTCTGAAATTAAATTGTTACATAGGAAATTAAGCTGCAATAAATCTATTGAGTGCTATTGATTACAGTGAAAATGAGACCCATTAAATTCTTTTTTTTTATTTGGTTGTTGTTGTTGCAATACTGCAGTTATATTGAAGTAATTTCAAGGCATCGTGAGCCAATGGATATTTTGTAGCATATGTCTTTGATGGACGTTGATTTTTATAATACATCTTGTGTGTCCTTAGACGTATACCAAGTGTTTTCATATGCTCTGAAGATTTTCATTCGGCATATGTTTTCCATGCCAACAAAATTACAAATTTGATTTGTACTGTCATTTAGGTAGAAGATGTAAGAAGGATGAATGGATTAGCTACAGATCTTCAAATGTTTGCACTTGATACTTTACGAATGATGAGATGAATTTAAGTAAAATTAACTTTATTAGCAACCAAAATGATGAAAGTTCAAAATAACGCTAAACTTGCGATACCAATTCTGATTTGAAACATCCTCATAAATTATTTATCTAGTAAAATGCTTATAAAGCTGCCTAATCGATAACTCAATAGAAGATATAGCTCATAGCTGAAGTAAATAAAACTTACAAACAAATAAGATGAAGAATCTCATACAAAACTAATATATGATAAGATAATTATCATATTTTGTACTTATAACACTCAAGAATTCCAAGTTGGTTTTATGTTATTTATATGAGTGTTGATTGAATTTGGTATTTTCTATTTCTCCTCTGTTCCTCTTTTTTGATGCTTGTCTTGCTATTGATAACCTGGAACAACAATCTACTATTATATAAAGTGTTTTAATCAACATATAGGTTTTGTATAGTGTTTTTGACATAATTCCATTCCAATTACAGAATCGCAATTGTTGTGCCATTGGGCAATGAAAGTAATTATGATTTTATCTATTTACTGTGAACAAAATATACATTTTTCAATTCCTGCTTTCTAAATATTATGTACATAACATGATTATTTAAATTGTAGTTGAATATCTAGATTGATATGGTAATTAATGAGGACGTGAATGCAGACGGTATAAATAGCAAAGTATAATCAAATGACTATCATATATATATATATATATATATATATATATATATATATATATATATATAACTTGGTTCATCAAGTTGAAACTTTTTTTGTAATTGAAATCAAATTAAGAATTTGTAAATGATAATGTTTTTGTTATTTTAATAATGCTAGCGAATAGTTGTAATAAAAGATGTATATATTGTTTCAAGAATGATATTATTATGTTGCTATAATGTACTATATATATATATATATATATATATATATATACATACATGCACATTGACAAAGATAATATTTACAATCTTTCTATGATGTTGTATAAAATGTAAATACTATTTTTGTTGGATGTTGTTAATATATTTTACACAATGTTTAAAAAAGGTACCCAAACTTATACTACACGTCTTCAGTTGTTGACACAAACAGATGCAATGTATATATTTAAAAAAAAAAATCATATTTTGCTTGTTAATAATGTTTTGAAGATTAGAGTATTCAACCAGAGCACCAGCAACCATTTCTAACTAAATCTCCTTCCTTCAGTGGCAGCTCAACCACAAAAAACATCAACTTTCCAAATTAAAGCATCGTCCAAATTGGTAATGGCACCCATCGCATGGAGCAGCATTCCATACAACAAATTATGACATGATCAACGATAGAAGTAAAATATTGGCGTATAAAACAAATTCTGATGTGCTTTTTATGATTATTCAAAAATATGAAATTTAGTATTAATGTACTAAGAAGCCATTGATGTAACAACCCAGATTTTTGGTCGATTTATTTTAAATATTTAGTATGGTTTTAAATATTGAATTTATAATATAAATGGTATTTTATTGGGTTATCGATTAAATAATCGAAATACGATTTATTTTGATTATCATTGTAATACGAGAATTTAAAATAATTCAATTCGAAGTTAGAACTAAATCGAAAAGATTCAGATGATTAGTGTCAGTTCTGTTTGAATATAAAAGCGATAATAATAATTTATTATCAAAGATTTTGTGGTTTTCGAATTTGAATTATATTATATCAATTTAATATAGTTATTTTATATTTACGTTCGAATTAGATTTTATAATCGTTTCTGTTCAGTTCAGAATAGCGTTATAATATTGGAATGACGGTCGGTAAGCTGAAATAGCGGTTCACGATTTTTAATTATGAACCCCGAGATATTCGTAGTGGATAAGCATGAGATCAAATCGATATTTATTTAAAATAAAGTGAAAATCACTTTATATCGAATCAAATTAATAATAAATCAAATCAGTAATAAATTTGCTATGTACTTCACCCTGCATTCATTTAATAGCTGTATACTGTTGATCTCCTCTTCGCTTCCTTATAAACCGCGACACCCTAACTATCCCTATTTCAATTCATTCGTCGCGTTCCTCTTCTAATTTCTGTTTAATGAGATAAATTTCTAAATCAAAATCCAAAGTCAAACCATTTCTTTTTCCTTCAATTCGAAATCGTTCGTATAAAAAGAAGAAGAAAGGCAACTCGCGATTGAATCTTGAGATGCGAGATCTCCTGAGTCGACGCCGGGGGAGAGCACGCGATGGCAGTGGAGTTCGTTTGGACGAGGTGAGAAGGGGAGAACCGAGAAATCCTATTCATGGCTCGTGAGCGACGCCAGTTACAGTTGTTGATTCTGAGCAACAACGAAGTTGAGGCAGATGATTGCCAAGACTAGCGAGGGAGGTAAGTCATCTTGTTGGTGCGGTAGGATTTCTGGCATCGAGCAGGTCATCGCGCGGTCAAGGATTTAGGGCAAAGTACAATGTTGGAAGGTTTGTATCCTTTTCATTTCTCGCGAGCAGATCAGTCACGATGACTGGAGGAACAAGTAAATGGGAGTTCGATGTTCTGTAACCGATATGGAGTGAGGAAATGGTGTTTGGTTTGTTTTTTTAACACAGTAGAGGGTGTGATCTGTCTTGTGGGATGGTGAAAGAACTAGGGTGATTTGGTTTGGAAACATGGTGATGTTAGGTGAAGTTCGGATCTGTGATGTTGAGATAGTGGTTGTACGTATAACAGGAAATGGGAGGAGTTCAATTTTACAAGAAAGATGATGGTTCATTGCAGAATTTTTAAGGTATATTCTTTTCAAGTTTAGCATATCTAAGATAATTTACTTAATTAGCTTGTTAGCTTAAATTAATGATAATTTAAAACAATAAATAAGGATTTATTGTTGGTAAGGTAATTAACGTTAATAATTATCATTAGCTAATTTAAAATTTAATTTAATCATGTTTAGTTCAACTAGTTATTTATAAAAGCAATATGTTTATATCAAAATCAGATGCGAACTCCGTAAACCAATTGGGCTTATAGCTGCGGGTACATAAGCTGGGATTTAAATCAAAATCAGAATGGATCAAAATAAATACCACGGTGAGTAAATCTCACTCACCTTTTATTTATAATTATTTTTATCAGTTACAAATAATTGTTTGTTGCTTGTTTGGTTGCATTCAATATTTTTGTGCATCTTAAATATATTAGTTATTTAGGCTTGGTGATCGCTATTATATATATATATATATTGGTGATTGGTTGGATTCCCGCAGTACCATTAGCGGATGCCCGCAGTATCATTAGCGGATGATTACCCTATACGCCCCACGCTATGATAGTGGATGACCTTCATACCGCGATATCCTGCCTCGAAGTAGGATGGGTATTATTTATGTTGACAAACGTCTGTGGATGCAGGAAAACAGGTTGGACGGATCCAACTGGATTCCTCAAAAATATATATTATCTGTTTGTTTATTTGTTTGCATATATACTGTCATCTATGATGTGTTAGAAAACCAGAAATAAATAATTGGTTGTTTAGTGTTTAAATATCACCGGGCCTAAGTGTTAATTAATAATAATACCCTGAAAGGGGAATTTGATATTTAAAAGGGAAATTCTATTTTTAGAAAAATAGAATTTGAATTTTAAAATAGATTTGAAATATAAACTTGTTTTGAAAAATAAAACAAGTAGTTCCTTTATAAACGAAGGTTATAAATAGTTCTTTTATAAACGAAGTTTATAAATGAAGTGAAAAGAATTATCATTGGATAATTCAGAAATAAAAATACAAGTGTGAAATTGAAAAGGGAAATCTATTTTCCAAAAGTAGAAATATCGATTTCAAAAGGAATTGAAATCGAGACTTGTTTAAAGAAAGAATAAAGAAAGTTTGAAATAGAATTTGAATAAAGAAATTCAAATAGAAATTGAATATAGGAATTCAAATAGAGTTTGAATATAGAAATTCAAATGGAATTCAAATATAGAATTTGAATATAGAAAATATAAAGGAAATTCAAATGTATAATTTGAATATAGAAAGTGAAATGGAATTTGAATAAAGGAATTTTAAAAATAGAATTTGAATACATAGAATTTGAATATAATTGAAAATGGAATTTGAATATAGAAATTTCAAAAAAAAAAAAGATTTGAAAATAGAATTTGAAAATAGAAAATTCAAATAGAATTTGAAATTGAAAGTTGAAATCATTTTGAAATGGGAACGACGAAATATATTTTCGGCATGCGGATTTTCAAACAGAATAGAAATAAATCCGAAGGATTTATAATTTTTAAAAGGAATTGGAAATTTAATATAGAAATTTAAATAGAACTTGAAATAGAATTTCAAAATAGATTTGAATATATTGAAATTCAAATGGAGTTGGAAAATTGATTTGAAAATAGAAATCCAAATGAAGTTTGAAAATATACTGAAAATTCAAAAAGAGTTGAAATGGAATTTGAATATAGGAAATTCAATTTGAAATAGAATTTGAATATAGAAGATCGAAGTATAAATAAATTTATTCCTGAGTTAGGGAAAATCGACAACTTTAGAGGATCGAAAATATTATGTTGAATTGGAAAACTGGATTTGATATATATTAAAAATATATCAGAATGGAGTTGAATTTATTATAAACGAAGTTAAAACGTTTACATTTATAAATATAATTAAAACGAGCTCGCCGTAGCGCGACGGTTCGTAAATTGTCGTTTCAAACTTCAATTGATTATACAGGACTCAATTGAAGTCGGAATTCTTTGAAACAAGAAATATCAGGACTGAATTGATAATAGTTTTCTAATGGAGGAGAAAAATCTGGATTTCGTCGAATAAATTTTGAGTTATATCAAAATCAAATTTTCAGAAAAACAGCGCTATAACCATTTAAAAACCATAACAGTTTATTTAATTTTATAAAAGGATTTTAAGCGAATAAAATCCGAATTTCTATTTAGAAAATTTCAGATTTGAGTTGTAAATTATAAGTGAAGTCAAGTGGAGTAATGAATTGATTTTTTTTTTTTGAACCAGAAATCAGATTTTTGATTATTGAATAGAATTAACTAATTTGAATAGTAATTAGTTAATGAGATTTTGAATTGATATTGGGCTTTGAATAAGTAAATTCGATTTGAAAATTTATATTCAAAATCGAAAAGGAAACTAGAATTGAAATTGAAATTCAATTTGGTTATGAGCAAGTTAAATATTTTATTTGAACATGTTATGTTCAAACAAAGAAGTGAAATAGGCAAAATAGCTAATTGAATAATAAATGAGCGAAACTGAATTCAAACGATTGGATTGAGTTGAATTGAATTGGAAACAGGTGAGCATGTGTTAGACATGTATGTGATGAAGTATATGAAGATTTTAATTTATGTGCCCGACAAAAAGGTACATGTTTAAATTCATATATGAGATTTTATGCGCCGTATCGGCAACCCGCTTGGCTTTTTCTTTTGGATTGGTGAGGGCCATGGGAGGCTATTTGAAATATCCCGATGCTCTCTTGTACAAAGGAGGTTATGGCGAAATTTTCCGGGAATTTAAGGAGTTAGAATATTTTTAAGAAATTTTGATAGTTAGAAATCAATATATATTGAATTCGATAAGGAAACGAACTTAAAATAGAATATTTTAAACAAAAAGGAAATTGATAGGCTGGTAATAGTAAGAGAAACATATATACGTTAAAAATGAATAATTGGGTTTTATAGTGTGTTTATTCGAGGTTAGTGGTTTTGCCGATTTGAAGTTGAGGATGTTTTCAGTCAAGGTCTGAGAGGTAATTTTACCCCAACTTGATTGATTTCATTTTTAATTGATAAATAGCAGGATCCAGCCTCGAAGAGAAGTGTTTGAAAAATATTTAGTTGAATATAATATTTTGGGTTGTTGTAATGATGTTTTATACAACATTCGTTTTAACCCAAGTGATGGAATTTTCGAAATATAAAAGTAAATATTCCTAGAGTATAATTAAAGTAGTCTGGAAAGAGATAAGTGATTGAAAATGTTTTCAATTGCAAATAGAATATATTTTCTAAGTATAGAAAATAAAAGAAAGTGATATAGGGAAATGTTTTTCCAACTAACGTAAGAGATCAATAAGATTTCTGGAAATATTTGGTTAATAAATATTGATAAGGAAGTGGAGAAGTGTTTTAATTAATGAAATATAAATTAAAAGGCCAGTGATTGTTTGATGTTGTGCATGGGTGTTTGTTTTTCTTCGATAGTTAAATAACCGACTATCGAAGTATTTGCCAATAGCGTTGTCAATATGGAGAGACCGTTGGATTATTATCCGTGAACCATTCTGTATTGGCAGTAGCGTTGCGAATCAGATTATATGAAGGTAATCAAAGACGGAGTAAAGTGCAAGGGCTTTTTCTATTAATAGAAATTGTGCCTTCGGTTTCGTTCAGTCCCAGAACGAACGTATATGGACGGATGTCTGACAAAGTATTTCCAATGATCGAATATGTTGATCTGTACAAATATATATGGTGGCAACGGATTTATTCCCTTAGCATAACATCCAGAATATTTGTGTAAATCAATTAGCGATTAACGGATCTGACAATGTGACATTCAAAGTGATTGTGCTATCAATGAAGAGAAAGTAATTGTAGCCTCAGGCCTCAACAACTGGGAAATGACAAAAATCGGGCAGGCAGCATGGCTATGTGGGTCGCTCCCATTAGGATGTATTATCACATATCTAAAGATTCATTTAATTCCTTATTCTATTCGATGTTGTCCCACTCGGGAAACGGTTGCTGATCCCAACCGTTGGTGATATACATTCGATACACTCAAGCGAAATGAGTGGTATGTCATGTGTGGGCCGGGTTGCAAGATGTTCTTGTTGAACCCAGTGTATTCCTCTCTAGAGATACACTATCGGAAGGTGGTTCCATACCTTGTCATGTTGGAATTCCAATCTCCAATACGCGCCATGCGGTTTTTGATTTTATATTATATATGGAACGTGAGATGCAAGCGTTCTGCTAGATTCTATTTATTTGATGTAGACATTATTATAATATCACTGGATTTTTGTATCAAAGTGTTTGGGTTATAGTAAGGTAAAAACCGTCCATGTTTATGTGTGGGCTGGTCTTACTATTATCATTTCTTTCGAAGGGATTTTGAAAGTTAAACAAATGGTTGGAGTTTACTCACACCAGTCACATGACTGACCCAGAGTTTATTTTGTTTGTTTCCCCTAAACTCTTGGGTGCCCAAATTTGTACGGGCAGTCAAGTAGTCGGGATTTTACAGATTCATTTGGAGAAGCTAGAAGTAGGAGGCTTCACCCGTTAGCTATAGACTATCATATTTCCATTGTGTACTTTGTTGTATTTGGAAACAGGTGTTTATAACTGTTCCAGGAATAACTGTTGTGCTCTGAAAATGGTATGTATGTATACAGTTACTGATTTGTATTTCAAAAGCTATGTTATTTAATATATTTTATTCATTCCGCTGTGAGTTTGTGATCTTCGTTTTCTTCTATTCTAATATTTCTTTCTTTCTATTTCTCATCCTCTGACTTCTTTCTAAAAAGGATCCGTATTTCTGTGCAATTTGGGTTGGACGTGTGGTGTTATTAGTCGACTCAAATAGTACGGATTTGCGGGCCGTTACAGTTGGTATCAGAGCCAGGTTGAGCGAATACCTAGGCTTTGGTGGAATGTGCTCATTAGAGATAGGGTCAGTAGTACCCTAGAATGAGTTGAGTATATATATACGAGAGCGTGTATTTGTTAATTGATATAAAAGTTGTTTTATATTGTGTTGGTTAGTCTGTTGAATGGTTTATGAATTCTGATCTAATAGTGGGACGCCACAAAGTCGATAGGAATTTCTAAACACTTGAACAGAGAAATTCAACACAATAATGTTTTAAAGTGCGTAAATGAAATAATTTTACCCAAAATTCTATTTTGATGTATAAAGAATATTTTTATGAAATTATTAATTATATGGATGTGTTGGTTGTTATTTTTATAATAAGATGGGATTATAAAAGTTGAAATGGTTACATATAACCAAATTAGAATTTGTATATGAATAACATATACAAATGAAATGAATTGAAATTGAATTCAAAGCAGAATTTGGAATTTAAATCCTGGGAAGTTGGGAAATATCTTTCAAAGTATATTTAAATAATATAGCTTTGTGTTAGAAGGATTTTTGAATAAAAATCATTTTTGAATGGATTCTGAAAGTGTTAAAGCACTGAACTCACTTCAGTGGCTGGGAAATAATTCTGATGATGACTGCAGCATTATCAATATTCATTTTCGAGTTTCTAAGTGATGAATTGCTACCCTAGAAAAGTTTTTGAAGGAAATTTGTTTGAAAGAAACAAATTGGTTTGAAAGTTCAAATGTTTTGAATTTGAGATGGAAATAAATATATGTATATATATTTATGTGATTTCTAAAGGATTTGAAGAAAAAAGAGAAAAAGAAAAAAAAACCCGGGAATTTAAAATTTACTTAAGTTAAATCAATCGAAGTAAATAAATTGATCAGAATCAATTTGAATGGAATATGAATTGATTGTAAATCATTCAGATAAAAATGAATGTGAGTATATATATGAAAACCAAAAGTTGATTGGGACTAAAATTGTCGAAATATGAGGAGTTGAGTTTCAACCTAAGTGAATTGTTGAAAAGTAATGAGTTTGTACCATTTTTCCAACCTTAGCAATTTCGAGGACGAAATTATTTTAATGGGGGGAAGAATGTAACGACCAAGATTTTTGGTCGATTTATTTTAAATATTTAGTATGGTTTTAAATATTGAATTTATAATATAAATGGTATTTTATTGGGTTATCGATTAAAGAATCGAAATACGATTTATTTTGATTATCATCGTAATACGAGAATTTAAAATAATTCAATTCGAAGTTAGAACTAAATCGAAAAGATTCAGATGATCAGTGTCAGTTCTGTTTGAATATAAAAGCGATAATAATAATTTATTATCAAAGAATTTGTGGTTTTCGAATTTGAATTATATTATATCAATTTAATATAGTTATTTTATATTTACGTTCGAATTAGATTTTATAATCATTTCTGTTCTGTTCAGAATAGCGTTATGATATTGTAACGACGGTCGGTATGCTGAAATAGCGGCTCACGATTTTTAATTATGAACCCCGAGATATCTGTAGTGGATAAGCATGAGATCAAATTAATATCTGTTTAAAATAAAGTGAAAATCACTTTATATCGAATCAAATTAATTATAAATCAAATCAGTAATAAATTTGCTATGTACTTCACCCTGCATTCATTTAATAGCCATATACCGTTGATCTACTCTTCGCTTCCTTATAAACCGCGACACCCCAACTATCCCTATTTCAATTCATTCCTCTCGTTCCTCTTCTAATTTCTGTTAATGAGATAAATTTCTAAATCAAAATCCAAAGTCAAACCATTTCTTTTTCCTTCAATTCGAAATTGTTCGTATAAAAAGAAGAAGAAAGGCAACTCGCGATTGAATATTGAGACGCGAGATCTCCTGAGTCGACGCCGGAGGAGAGCACGCGATGGCAGTGGAGTTCGTTTGGACGAGGTGAGAAGGGGAGAACCGAGAAATCCTATTCATGGCTCGTGAGCGACGCCAGTTACAGTTGTTGATTCCGAGCAACAACGAAGTTGAGGCAGATGATTGCCAAGACTAGCGAGGGAGGTAAGTCAACTTGTTGGTGCGATAGGATTTCTGGCGTCGAGCAGGTCATCGCGCGTCAAGGATTTAGGGCAAAGTACGATGTTGGAAGGTTTGTATCCTTTTCATTTCTCGCGAGCAGATCAGTCACGATGACTGGAGGAACAAATAAATGGGAGTTCGATGTTCTGTAACCGATATGGAGTGAGGAAATGGTGTTTGGTTAGTTTTTTAACACAATAGAGGGTGTGATCTGTCTTGTGGGATGGTGAAAGAACTAGGGTGAATTGGTTTGGAAACATTGTGATATTAGGTGAAGTTCAGATCTGTGATGTTGAGATAGTGGTTGTACGTATAACAGGAAATGGGAGGAGTTCAATTCTACAAGAAAGATGATGGTTCATTACAGAATTTTTAAGGTATATTCGTTTCAAATTTAGCATATCTAAGACAATTTACTTAATTAGCTTATTAGCTTAAATTATCAACAATAAATAAGGATTTATTGTTGGTAAGGTAATTAACATTAATAATTATCATTAGCTAATTTAAAATTTAATTTAATTATGTTTAGTTCAACTAGTTATTTACAAAAGCAATATGTTCATATCAAAATCAGATGCGAACTCCGTAAACCAGTTGGGCTTATAGCTGCGAGTACATAAGCTGGGACTTAAATCAAAATCAGAATGGATCAAAATAAATACCACGGTGAGTAAATCTCACTCACCTTTTATTTATAATTATTTTTATCAATTAAAAATAATTGTTTGTTGCTTGTTTGGTTGCATTCAATATTTTTGTGCATCTTAAATATATTAGTTATTTAGGCTTGGTGGTTGCTATTATATATTTATTGGCGATTGGTTGGAATCCCACAGTACCATTAGCGGATGCCCGCAGTATCATTAGCGGATGATTACCCTATATGCCCCACGCTATGATAGTGGATGACTTTCATACCGCGATATCCTGCCTCGAAGCAGGATGGGTATTATTTACGTTGACTAACGTCTGTGGATGCAGGAAAACAGGTTGGAGGGATCCAACTGGATTCCTCAAAAATATATATTATCTGTTTGTTTATTTGTTTGCATATATACTGTCATATATGATGTGTTAGAAAACCTGAAATAAATAATTGGTTGTTTAGTGTTTAAATATCACTGGACCTAAGTGTTAATTTATAAAAATACCCTGAAAGGCGTATTTGAGATTTAAAAGGGAAATTCTATTTTTAGAAAAATAGAATTTGAATTTTTAAATAGATTTGAAATATAAACTTGTTTTGAAAAATAAAACAAGTAGTTCCTTTATAAACGAAGTTTATAAATAGTTCTTTTATAAACGAAGTTTATAAATGAAGTGAAAAGAATAATCATTGGATAATTCAGAAATAAAAATACAAGTGTGAAATTGAAGAGGGAAATCTATTTTCCAAAAGTAGAAATATCGATTTCAAAAGGAATTGAAATCAAGACTTGTTTAAAGAATGAATAAAGAAAGTTTGAAATAGAATTTGAATAAAGAAATTCAAAAAGAAATTGAATATAGGAATTCAAATAGAGTTTGAATATAGAAATTCAAATGGAATTAAAATATAGAATTTGAATATAGAAAATATAAAGGAAATTCAAATGTAGAATTTGAATATAGAAAGTGAAATGGAATTTGAATAAATGAATTTTAAATATAGAATTTTAATACATAGAATTTGAATAGAATTGAATAGAATTTGAATAGAATTGAAAATGGAATTTGAATATAGAAATTTCAAAAAAAAAAAGATTTGAAAATAGAATTTGAAAATAGAAAATTCAAATAGAATTTGAAAATAGAAAGTTGAAATCATTTTGAAATGGGAACGACGAAATATATTTTCGACATGCGGATTTTCAAACAGAATAGAAATAAATCCAAAGGATTTATAATTTGTAAAAGGAAATGGAAATTTAATATAGAAATTTAAATAGAACTTGAAATAGAATTTGAAATAGATTTGAATATACTGAAATTCAAATGGAGTTGGAAAATAGATTTGAATATAGAAATCCAAATGAAGTTTGAAAATATATTGAAAATTCAAAAAGAGTTGAAATGGAATTTGAATATAGGAAATTCAATTTGAAATATAATTTGAATATAGAAGATCGAAGTATAAATAAATTTATTCCTGAGTTAGGGAAAATCGACAATTTTAGAGGATCGAAAATATTATGTTGAATTGGAAAATTGGATTTGATATATATTAAAAATATATCAGAATGGAGTTGAATTTATTATAAACGAAGTTAAAACGTTTACATTTATAAATATAATTAAAACGAGCTCGCCGTAGCGCAGCAGTTCGTAAATTGTCGTTTCGAACTTCAATTGAATATACAGGACTCAATTGAAGTCGGTATTCTTTGAAACAAGAAACGTCAGGACCGAATTGATAATAGTTTTCTAATGGAGGAGAAAAATCTGGATTTCATCGAATAAATTTTGAGTTATATCAAAATCAAATTTTCAGAAAAACAGCGCCATAACCATTTAAAAACCATAACGGTTTATTTAATTTTATAAAAGGATTTTAAGTGAATAAAATCCGAATTTCTATTTAGAAAATTTCAGATTTGAGTTGTAAATTATATGTGAACTCAAGTGGAGTAATGAATTGATTTTTTTTTTTTTTGAAATAGAAATCAGATTTTTGATTATTGAATAGAATTAACTAATTTGAATAGTAATTAGTTAATGAGATTTTGAATTGATATTGGGCTTTGAATAAGTAAATTAGATTTGAAAATTTATATTCAAAATCGAAAAGGAAACTAGAATTGAAATTGAAATTCAATTTGGTTATGAGCAAGTTAAATATTTTATTTGAACATGTTATGTTCAAACAAAGAAGTGAAATAGGCAAAATAGCTAATTGAAGAATAAATGAGCGAAACTGAATTCAAACGATTGGATTGAGTTGAATTGAATTGGAAACAGGTGAGCATGTGTTAGACAGGTATGTGATGAAGTATATGAAGATTTTAATTTATGTGCCCGACAAAAAAGTACATGTTTAAATTCATATATGAGATTTTATGCCCTGTATCGGCAAGCCGCTTGGCTTTTTGTTTTTCTTTTGGTTGGTGAGGGCCATGGGAGGCTATTTGAAACATCCCGATGCTCCCGATACAAAGGAGGTTATGGCGAAATTTTCCGAGAATTTAAGGAGTTAGAATATTTTTAAGAAATTTTGATAGTTAGAAATCAATATATATTGAATTCGATAAGGAAACGAATTTAAAATAGAATATTTTAAACAAAAAGGAAATTGATAGGCTGGTAATTGTAAGAGAAACATATATACGTTAAAAATGAATAATTGCGTTTTATAGTGTGTTTATTCGAGTTTAGTGGTTTTGCCGTTTTGAAGT
Organism: Allium sativum; assembly: GCA_030737875.1. Taxonomy (NCBI): domain Eukaryota; kingdom Viridiplantae; phylum Streptophyta; class Magnoliopsida; order Asparagales; family Amaryllidaceae; genus Allium; species Allium sativum. The sequence continues at coordinate 213,434,981 of CM060916.1, read as the reverse complement.
TGAGGATGTTTTCAGTCAAGGTCTGAGAGGTAATTTTACCCCAACTTGATTGATTTCATTTTTAATTGATAAATAGCAGGATTCAGCCTCGAAGAGAAGTGTTTGAAAAAGAGTTAGTTGAATATAATATTTTGGGTTGTTGTAACGATGTTTTATACAGCATTCGTTTTAACCCAAGTGATGGAATTTCCGAAATAAAAAAGTAAATATTCCCTGAGTATAATTAAAGTAGTCGGGAAATAGATAAGTGATTGAAAATATTTTCAATTGCGAATATAATATATTTTCTAAGTATAGAAAATAAAAGAAAGTGATATAGGGAAATGTTTTTCCAACTAACGTAAGAGATCAATAAGATTTCTGGAAATATTTGGTTAATAAATATTGATAAGGAAGCGGAGAAGTGTTTTAATTAATGAAATATAAATTTAAAGGCCAGTGATTGTTTGATGCTATGCATGAGTGTTTGTTTTTCTTCGATAGTTAAATAACCGACTATCGAAGTATTTGCCAATAGCGTTGTCAATATGGAGAGACCGGTTGGATTATTATCCGTGAACCACTCTGTATTGGCAGTAGCATTGCAAATCAGATTATACGAAGGTAATCAAAGACGGAGTAAAGTGCAAGGGCTTTTTCTATTAATAGAAATAGTGCCATCGGTTTCGTTCAGTCTCAGAACGAACGTATATGGACGGATGTATGACAAAGTATTTCCAATGATCGAATATGTTGATCTGTACAAATATATATGGTGGCAACGGATTTATTCCCTTAGCATAACATCCAGAATATTTATGCAAATCAATTAGCGATTAACGGATCTAACAATGTGACAATCAAAGTGATTGTGCTATCAATAAAGAGAAAGTAATCGTAGCCTCAGGCCTCAACAACCGGGAAATGACAAAAATCAGGCAGGCAGCATGGCTATGTGGGTCACTCCCATTAGGATGTATTATCACCTATCTAGAGATTCATTTAATTCCTTATTCTATTCGATGCTGTCCCATTCGGGAAACGGTTGCTGATCCCAACCGTTGGTGATATACATTCGATACACTCAAGCGAAATGAGTGGTCGGTCATGTATGGGTCGGGTTGCAAGATGTTCTTGTTGAACCCAGTGTATTCCTCTCTAGAGAAACACTATCGGAAGGTGGTTCCATACCTTGTCATGTTGGAATTCCAATCTCCAATAAGCACCATTCGGTTTTTGATTTTATATTATATATGGAACGTGAGATGCAAGCATTCCGCTAGATTCTATTTATTTGATGTAGACATTATTATAATATCACTGGATTTTTGTATCAAAGTGTTTGGGTTATAGTAAGGTAAAAATCATCCATGTTTATGTGTGGGCTGGTCTTACTATTATCATTTCTTTCGAAGGGATTTTGAAAGTTAAACAAATGGTTGGAGTTTACTCACACCAGTCCCATGACTGACCCAGAGTTTATTTTGTTTGTTTCCCCTAAACTCTTGGGTGCCCAAGTTTGTACGGGCAGTCAAGTAGTCGGGATTTTACAGATTCATTTGGAGAAGCTGGAAGCAAGAGGCTTCACCAGTTAGCTATAAACTATCATATTTCCGTTGTGTACTATGTTGTATCTGGAAACAGGTGTTTATAACTGTTCCAGGAATAACTGTTGTGCTCTGAAAATGGTATGTATGTATACAGTTACTGATTTGTATTTCAAAAGCTATGTTATTTAGTATATTTTATTCATTTTGCTGTGAGTTTGTGATATTCGTTTTCTTCTATTCTAATATTTCTTTTTTTCTATTTCTCATCCTCTAACTTCTTTCTAAAAATGATCCGTATTTCTGTGCAATTTGGGTTGGACGTGTGGTGTTATTAGTCGACTCAAATAGTACGGATTTGCGGGTCGTTACAATTGACGTGTGTATAATACTTTGTGCTAGAATGATCTTTTTATCTGAGTATAATTTGGTTTAATTTTCAAAGAATGGATTATCATAGCACATTGAGCGATGGAATACGAACCAAATGACACGGAAAATAATGTATAGAAATTTGAAAATTGTATTCATAAAGAAAACCACCTAAATTCTTGACAACCACCTCTAATTATTTGAGAAAAAAACATTCTTAACTTGTAAAAAAGAGGAGTGATTCCACTTTCTTGTAGTTCTCTTTTCATTGTTTATGATGACTTAGAGAAAATTTCCATTTCAGTGAAAAATGCTATGATGTTGACCTCCACTCTAAATGAGATGTTATGCCTATTTAATTAATAATATGTACATGATTTTTGGCAGGTGCAGAAAAACAAAATATCTAAAATGATTCATATTGATTTGAATGATACGCCTTTATCTGACAATGATGAGCAAACATTTGAGCATCATGTTGATCCTACATCGGTGTCGACATTGGAGTTAACTAATCATATGGTAATTTTCTCAAATTAACATATTCTTAAGTTTTATACTTTTATCATACACCTAATATAAATCGTATTGTTTTGGATGCATGACTGCTACCTACCAATAAATAGCAACAATATGAGAAACATGTCAGCCATACGCAAGAAGCTGCAACAACAAAATTTGTTAGTCAATGTATTCTTGAAAACCAAGCGATTACTTTTCCTTAAAATCATTTTTTTTCTTTCTTCCATTTTAAGTAATGCATATTCCTAAAATTTGTATATCAAATTTATTTTATTAATTGGAAAAATTTGATATCTTATGTATTTTAATAATGCAGGCATCAAGTGCGAATTTGATTTTAATGTATCACCTTTGGCTAACAACGTCGACCAACCATTTGAAGTTACTAATGTGCAACCATCGTCAATATCATACTTTTCACATACGGTGATTAATTTCCATTCTACATTTTAAATTACTCTTTAATTTTGTATTAAAATGAATTAAAACGATGATTGGAATATATACGCAATAAAATAATTATTGTATACTTTCTAATTTTCTTGATTTGACATTCTTACATGATTTTATTTCGCTTTATTTTTAGATTCCATGTGAATTAACGACCGAACCTATTATATTACAAGGGTCAAAATCATTCACAAACGTTTCATTATTTGAAGAGGCTCAACATAAAACGTCGGACCCTAGTCAAGGTGACTCTTTTATAAGTATCATTATACCGTTAGAACTTACAATAAGTTTGCATAAATATGACATCTTTCATTCATCATAATTGAAGGTATGTGTAATTTTGATTTGAACATCTTACCATCTTCTGTTGATGACCCACAATCGTTTGAGGATTTAACATGTTACATACAAAGATCCCCAAAGACTATGACTATTTCGCATAAGGTAAACCTACAAGCTTATCAATCTTAAACAAATGTGTTCTGTTTCTTATGACTTCTATGTTATGTTTTCCAAAATAAGGCTTGTAATGCGTCCAACAATGCTACAGATAAATATATCCAAATTATTTAAAATCACTAAGCATTTTTATAATGTGCATTTGTATGTAGAGGTCGTATGAAGTTATGTGTGAAACTTCTATTGCATTTAGTCTTGAGAACATTCCGGGTGCACTGCCTCCACTTCATTTACCATGTTTCGCGAACAGGTATATACAACTACATTTAATGATAATGTTTTTTTAGTTAATTATGTCTGCGCATGTTGACTTGTATTCCTATGTTAAAATCAATTTGTATGAATATACACACAAATGATAGTATTTTATCAAATTCAAAATTAGTTCGTTCATGATTAGCGAATATTTCCTTTAATGTAAGTGTTATTTGATGTTAATTATTAGTTTTCGTTTTTCTTACAATTTTCTGTATATAATTCACTCAATTCCATGGCATATGCTTATTTGTGACCAATTTTAAGAATTTATTATATTTATGCGAAACTATACATCACATTCATGGATAATACCACATTTATCTCGTACTAATACATAAAAAACTAAATATTCCTCGTGCATCATTTATGTAAAACTTTGTTTTTCTTATTCTGTTTCATATATAATTTTTTACCTGCTTGTAAATGATAATCATTTTCTAAACAGAGACCTCCCTACGTTGGAAAACCATGATGAAAGGACTGCTAAGTACAATAGAAATCGTGCATCAAAGCTGCAAGCTAAATGTTTGAGAGAAACTAACGAACAACAACAACGTCGAAGATCCATAGATGCTACACGACATAGGCAAACTAGAGCTCAACGTAAAAATTAAAACACGAAAAACTCATCCTTTCCTACTTCAGTGTCATCATCTTCAGCTCTAAAAATTACCAGTGCACACAAATTTATAAAATCATGCCAAGATATGCAATGGAGATATTGTCAAGCTTGCACTCGGTATTTCCCAGATCTAATTGTTTCTTCATCTTCATGTTCTGATTATCATAATGATATACCACAGATGGACCTTCCATCCATGTTTAGTTCTCAAAATTTAATGGAACCTGGACATGTTCCACCTGAATTACTAGCCTTGCAAGCTTGGAGAAGATACTTATAGCACGCATTCATCCGGTGATGTCAGTTTATCGCTTTAAAGGAGAACAATATAAATATAGAGGAAATGTTATTAACTTTCCACAAGACGTCAACGCAATTTCATCTTCTCTCCCTTATAAGCTAGATGACTTATCGGCGGTCCTAGTTGTTAATAGAAGTGGAGTATATGAAAACAAGGAGTTTCGAGTAAGACGTGAACATGTAAGACAAACACTAATTTGGCTTAAAACCCATAGTATTTTTTATGCGGACGTACACATTAATGAAATATATCTCAATGAATTACTTGAAGACGGTGTACCGTCTACACTTCCGCATATTCAAGATGAGTCAGAAAACATTCCAACACATAACTATAATTCGTATCCAGCAGGGCCTCCAGAGTATGAAAATGAAATAACCGACATTGAAGAATTTGAATCATCGGGTGCAATAACGAATATGGTACAACCCAACCAACAAGCCTGTGTATTATCTGTTTTAGAAAGTCAACAAAATAATGAAACGGTAGTTGAAATGCCTATTTCTTCTAATGCTATTGATGAATTTAAAACTTCCGGGAACATCTCGATGGCTTTTCCAACATTGTTTCCCTTAGGGAATGCCGATTTGAGACAAGCACGACCAAGAAAAATTAGGCATCTTCAGTATTTTCAATACTTAATGAAATATCATGATTAAAGATTTGCAAAAGATGCTCGATTTCGTTATTTTGCTTACAATTCAATTAGTAGATGGCGTGCACTGGATATTGGAAACATTTGTGTGCAAAAAAATCCCGTAGATGGAAATTTGACAATCCAAGATATTTGTGAAATGTTAAAATCAGGAGATCGGCAGTTGTCTCAATGCATTTCTTATTTTGCCAAAGGCATCCGTGGAAGCCGTTCTTATTGGTTTGCAAGATTGAAAGAACTTACAGCTATGGTAAAACAATTAGGAGCACCAACGATATTTTTCACATTGAGTTCGGCAAATATGCAATGGCCGGAACTTTATAAACTTCTTGATCCAACAAATGAATTGCAAAATTTGGATCATGCCGAAAAAAGAAAAAGAAAAGCACAATTATTAAATGAGAACCCACTTGTTATTGCGTGGTTTTTTCAAGCGAGGGTTCATATGTTCATAAAATATTTTCTAACACTTGAGTTTTCTATTAAAGACTATTGGTATCGATTTGAATGGCAAAATCGTGGAAGTGGACATATTCATGGCTTTGTTTGGCTACGTGGTGCACCAGACCTATCTTATAATAATGGAAATTTACTTAATAATGACATCGTTATCGAGTATTTTGATTGTCTTGTTTGCACAACAAACCCTCATATGTTAGAACCTTTACATGAACAAGAACATCCTTGTGCAAGAGTTGTTCCATTTGATGCAAATTTAGATATCGATGATGATGACTATGCAAACCTAATAACTTGGGTTATGCGTCATTTTAGGTGTGGGGATCATTGTTTACGACTGCATAAAACAACCAAACAAATGAAATGTCGCTTTAAATATCCATTTGACGTGTTGCCAAGGTCTCAAATTCTGGAAGATCCTCCAAACAGTAAAAAATTTCGGTTTCAATCAAAACGGAATGATCCTTTTGTGTGTTCACATAACAGAAAAGTCCTTCAAGTTAGGCGTGCGAACATTGATTGGTCTCCGGTCCTATCTGTTTATGCAGTGGTAAATTATATTGGAAAATATGCGGCAAAAGCAGAGCCAATATCAAAGAGTTTCACAGATGCATTCTGAGCAGTAGTCGAAAACATTCATCGTCCATGTCAAACTTCTCTGCAATAAAAAAACTTCTACTTAAAAGTGTATCAGAACGAGATATTTCTTCATAAGAGGTATGTCATCTTTTGATGTCTTACCCACTTGTACATTCATCTAGAACCGTGGTGCAACTTACAGTAAGTGAGAAAAGCATGTTATCAACAATTATACGACGTCGAAATGGTGCAGCACATGAAGATACGGTAGAATCATATCCAAATTTTAATGCAAGGTATATGGATCGACCAAGGGAATATGAAAATCTTTCACTTTTTGATATGGCAAAAAATTATCGCTACTATAATAAAGGTTGGCATAAGCTTCGAACTGAAGCGGTGGTTCGAATTATACCAGATCTAAGTAGTAAAATTTCTCCACTTAGCAATAAATGGGAACTTTTTTGTGAACAGCAGGTACTCATTACTTACTACATTTATATTCTTTTTTAATTCAGCTTTTCTACTTTTTGTGAATTCTTCTCGAAACATCATATGTTTTTACTTTTATGTCACACAGTTAATCATGTTTTATATTTCAAAATATTTAAACAATTCTGGATAATTGCCATTACTGCTAATTTCTACATACAGGTACTACTGCATCATCATTATCGAAATATAAATGAAGCAAAAGGAAACTTCGAGAAATGGTCTCAAAGATATGTTGATTTGGGTTTAATTCAACCTGGTGCATTTCCAAATGCTATTGAAGATGAGTTTGAATTTGATGATGATATTACAATAAATGACAATGAAGAAAATCAGCAAGAGGAACGGATGATTGCAGCATCGATGGGACCTCTATTTGTTGATGGAGGAGAGGTAGAAATGGGTTTACGAGATTTTGATACCTTGCATAATTGGAATGAATCACTTCAACGGTATCCTAATATAGATGTTGAACATAATTTTATACATGTCAATTTACGTTCAACTACTGAGTATACAAATGAAACTATGAAAAGTTGTACTAACATTCCTTTAAACATGTTATCAAACGATCAATGAATTACATATGATAAAGTATATAAAAGTATATCGCAAGGAAGTCAATTCGAATGATCATATGTGGTGGAGCTGGTACAGGAAAATCAACTCTTATAAATGTCATTGTTCGTACAATTATTACTCATTTTGGAAGTAGTAAAGCAGTTAGCATTATGGCTCCAACCGGAGTGGTCGCATTCAACATTGGTGGCAGTAATATCCATGATGAACTTTCAATCTCTACAGAAAGAAAGTCATGTTATAAAGAAATTTCAGGAGAGCAATGTCGTCGTATGCAAGAAAAAATTAAAGATACCAAGTTGATTATAATTGACGAATATAGCATGCATGGTAGAACAATGATTGCAAATGTTGATTTACGTTGTCGTGATATTTTTTCGGCGAATGACTTATTCGGTGGTGTTTCGGTTGTCTTAGTTGGTGATATGCGACAACTGCCTCCTGTGTGTGATATTTCATTGTCCTAAAAGGTGGAAATATCTTGCAACAATGTGGAGGAGTTGCATATTCAGGTTTCAATAAGTGTGTAAGACTATCATATATATTCCGCCAAGCTGGAGATAATCAACTACCTTTACGGCAGGCTTTAGAAAGATTAAGTAGAGGTGCGTCTACTTTAGACGATTGGAAACTATTCAAAACAAGAGATTGATTATTGCTATAAAACGAAGTTAAAGAGACTTTTAAGAACGCTCTTTGTCTTTTGCCAACAAGGACGAGTGCTAATGAATACAACAAAAATCGTCTAATTGAACTTGGAAAACCCATTGCACGTGTTCCTTCAATAAATAATTCTGAAATAGCATTTATATCTTCTTCTAATGATGCAAAAGGTTTAGAAAAATATGTTTATCTCTCAGTAAGTGCACGAGTGATGTTACGGTCAAATCTTTCAGTGCAAAATAGGTTAGTCAATGGTGCAATGGGTATTGTTGTGGATATCGTGTATCTCATTCATCAAGCTCTACTAATGATGAAACGCTGGCAGTGATGGTGGATTTTGATAATTATTATGGTAGTCGATTTCATGAGGGAACAAACATTATTTCAATAACTCCTCAAACGGTAAATTGGAAAACTTCTTTTGGTACATCATGTATGAGAACTCAATTACCTTTGGTCATATGTTGGGCAATAACGATACACAAAAGTCAAGGACTCACATTTAATCGAGCAGTCATTAATATTGGAGATCGGGAAAGTCTTGGTTTAACTTTTGTTGCAATATCACGAACTAGGAAATTGGAGGATCTTGCTTTCAACCCTATGTTTACTTTTGAAAGACTTACGCAAATTGGGAAATGCAAAGGCTTACATTCATGATTAATGGAGGAGGAACGATTGCATAAAATGTCTCTTGAATAAATGGTAAACAAATCAATTATTAATTTTCAATAATTTTGAAATATTTATAACCTAAAGAAATTTCTTGGTCAAGTGACTCATACATTATACCTATAACACATTAAACGTATACTTGATTTTTGATTCATACTTGATTTTTTAATTCACCGACTATACTATTATTTAGCATTTTGATTCATAATGTTGGTGAGTCAATGAAATTATTCGTTGCCTTCATATGGAAAAAGGAGAGAGTTACCAAGCAGACGACATCAAAGCCTCATTTACGGATATAATAGCACTAATGTCGTAATCACAGGTATGGTTTCATTTCATTACCCATATTGTTGAATTCATGTTTGCTCATTTATGTTTTCTCTCACTATTTACTACTTAAAGATGTAAAGTTGTGATTTTGATTTCTTAGGTGTATTAAAATGGCATGATGCTTATCCAATTAAATTTTATTCTTCATACTTTCAATGCTTGAATGTGGCATTTGGGGTCAACATTAGTCTGATCTATCAACTGTTATATCTGGGTTCTGGATGTTTTTTCGTTTGAAATTCACCAACATTACTCTTGTGTCCTCGCCTTTTTTCTTAGACTGTTCTAGACTCTATTGGATTATAAATTCATATGAACGTTGTATCCGTGATCTTTCTACAGACAACGAATCTAGTGATGTAACTAACACGAGTATGATCCGTGACATACAAGGTTTAAATATATATAGGCATGCAATCAGAAGATGAGATTGAATAAGCAACCGATTTAACGTAAAAACAGAATATTTTTTGGAAAAAAAAACAAATATTAACTTGTTGAAAGAAAATCTTTTGTTTCATGTACAACCGATCATGAATTTAGTTAACGAAATAGAACGCTTTACGTTTAAACTGTGATTAAATCAAAAGGTAGATAGGTGATGAAAACCTACGAGATGGGCTTCTAAATTGATTGTCTCCTTGACTGCTCTAATAATTGTTACTGAATCAAAATTTCAATAAGAAAACTGAATAAATATAGATTTCATGCATTAACTTATTTGTTTTAACTCCAGTTCATTCGATCATTTAACGGAATTAATGCATTAACTCATTTGTCTTGACCTTAGTTCATTACTTTTCATATATAATTATTACATTCTTACCATACAGTTTGATGCAATTTTGGTTGATCAATTATGGAGTCTCTAAGAAGATTTCAACATGCTTTAAAGGCTGGGTGTAAATAAAGCTCTGAAAGAACATGGGGCTAAAGAAGGCGATAATGTGATTATTGCTGATATAATTTTGTAATCTCTGAAAAAACTTTATTTGTAACGGTGTATTTTTATAAGGCTATTTGAGCTTGATTTTATGACTTCATCTCTGTTTTAAGTTTAAATAACAGAATATTGATCATAGTTGTAATGTTTTGGAATTGTTGTTTGAGCATTTAGCTCGACTCAGATATGTTTTTACTGAATACTAAATATTCTCATTATTGCTCTATATGCTTTCTGAAACTCAGTTGATTTATTCTCCTTTGGTTATATTATCTGTATATAGTAGGTAATGTTTTATGATCGTGTGTTACATTACAAAGAGCCAAACAATTGTTTGAACTGTTCAAAAATGTGTGAAAACACAATTTTTCAACAGATGATATGCACAAGTTAACCATGCAATGTGAAAACTCACTTCTTCTTTTTTTTTAAAAAAAAACATCATTCAATATTGATCCTTGAATACTAGGTCTTATCTTTTTTTATCGTGACCACTTCATATCTTCACATCTGAATATGCGCTGATATTATTCCTCTTGAATACCACGTCTTTGTACTTCTTGGCCAATATATCTGCTAGGACCCCATAATCTCCCATCTGTAAACACTCATACTATTCTTATTTTCATCAATCGCACAGTGCTCCACTTTCTTCCTCAATTCTACTAACTAGTTAGAAATATTTTTGAATCTGGGTAAATTAGTTTTAACAAATAATTTTATATTCATATTAAATACCTTAACGGTTGGTTTTTTCCACCGTTGTACGGTTATACTAGTTTATAGATAATATAGTAGGTTATAAAATTTTATAATGTACAAAGACAAAAAGGTAAAAAGTCATTTGTACACAATTTTAGTAATTTATTTCGCTGAGAATATAAGTAGTTTGGGAGTAAATAAAAACTGCCAAACAATAGATTCCTTCATCAATGGAGATATTTAAGCACTTGGGATATGTAATACTCATAGCGGTAATGTACGCAACAGTTAATAATTGGTGTACCTTTACAGATATAAAAAGATATAAGCATGGAACTGAATAGCTTGAATGTGCCTTGAATTTTCATCTGCATTTAGATAATAACTAATACTCAAATATAACATTAAGTTATACGTATAATTATACACAGTAAATATATCACCATAATGGACAATATATTTACGGATTTCCATATGTAATACATTTTTTTTTGTATCCATAATACCTTTAAACATTCGGAGGACTAACATATTAATGCTACAGACCAAGTGGATATTCAACATATGCTAAACATAGTTACCTATTAATAATTCAATTTATAATGGGTGTCAGTGAAAACTTGGACTGAATATAAGGTGGCAGCACATCAACTTACATAACATAGCTAATAATAACAATGAAGAGATTTTGAAAAAAACAATATAAGCTAAAATGGATTGAAGCCATTTTCCCATGAAATACGCAAGATGTTGGATTTTTTTTTTTTAAACTTTAGAGAGCTATATAATTTGTTCACAAAATCAATTGATTAATGTGAACTATAGCCTCTTAGTATTTATCTAGGATCTTAGTTGGTTATTTCCCGATCTGGGACTATTATTTTCATCACTCCCCCTTCACGTGTGGCGTATTTTGAGCCATCTACGTGAACATAGTATTTTGGATGGAGTGGGGAACGTATGACGGTTAAACACATACGTATTATTTTCATCACAAGATGCATTTTATTTACTTTCCATGACGTAGCTCAGTAATGAAATATAACATTTTAAGCGTCTGATCCTGAAAGGAACATGGTTTAAGATATTTCGCTCTAATAAAACTTAGATCCTAATTAATTATATATCATTGCAATATTGAGTTTCCAATTCAGAATGGAAAAAAATAGTATAAGTCTATGTTTATGGTAATACAGTCAACTTAGATACTAATTATAACAAACAAAACATAAGCCTGCATGAAAAAATTCTTGTGTAATTTTTTAGTAGTACATATATTTTGAAATATTCTATTTTACAATCAACGTATAATTTAAAATATTCATGCTATTGCAGGTACATATTAAATGGGTATGATAATGAAACATATGAGAAGTATATATGCGTGCAACTGGTAATAATTCGAAAAAGTAGCAGTAAATGAGTAGAAAGTCAGAAGTTAGATGAGCCGAACGAAGAAAATACAGATTTTAAGGGGCACTTGTTACGGCTTCGGACTTAAACTATTACGTCTATATAATATGTTTCAATGGCAGTAGAAAAGTACCTCTCGATTAGCACTAACTAAGAAGTTGACCATGTATTTACAAATCAATAAGCGGGTCGAAATTCAAAATTCATGATTCATCCAATAAAACATTAACTTCATCAGTTGGAAGACTGTAATTCAATTACCTTTGTTTAAACAATGATGTCTTTGGTCTCTCTTTCAGCCATGTCTAACACATCTTCCCCGGAATCATAATTTGTATTTCTTTTCTACAGTAAAAAAGTAAAAAAATGAGAGCTGTGAAAAATGTTTAAACTTGCAATATAGTTCGGCATTTACAAGGGAAATAACCAATCAAATAATAAGCAATACTAAAGTTAATATATAGCAGTGATAAATGCAGTATGAATGGTTACAGTTTTCATTAATATGATTATCAAATCAAATAATAGCTTTTCGTCCAAAATGATATCAACGTCGAAAATATTAGTTGATCAGTTATGTAAACGTGAAATCGAAATATGTGAATCCAAAATGAGAACCTACGTATGAATGGAGAAAATAATATATCACTTGGTTTTATCTTAACAAAAAATAATGAAAAATAATAACAGAGTCGATAATGATTTAGCTATCCAAAATCAGTCAACAACTCTAAGTCGCCATAATTTATCATGTAATTTGATGACGTAATAGCACAGAGTATGAAGCAATAGAAAATTTTATGATTTTCTTGATAAAATGTTCATCGTGTTAAAGGAAGCATCAATCGTGCGAGAGTTATCAGTTGTAATAGGAGAAAGTGTATTACCAAAATTCAAAATATAACCCTAAAAAAAAGCAGTAATGATCAACGGCTAAAGATGATACATATCTATAATGAAACAATGATTTTTGTTATAAATATGCATACACACGTTCAGACAAATTCAACGCGGGGACAATGATGCAAATGGGTATGATGAAATAGGAAATGAGAACGATCATATTAGTTTGTTACCTTACAGGATTTTAAGCAGAAAGTGTAGTATCCTTTGTCGGATTTTGTGGCCCATTTGTTTTGGCCATAAACCCATTATTTAGTAACATCCCATTTTTCCCCCTTAACCACCACTAATTTTTGTTTCACGTGTAACCGCTCCATGATGGCCAAAGCGGAATAACTTAATACGTGATTCATTCTTCTGATTAACGGTTCACTGAACCTCCTCTCAAAAGCAAAAAAAACACCATCTAAATTGAGAAGAAGGGTTTGGAAACAAAATCAGAGATAAAGAACCGAAATTGGAGGAAGAAGAACACACAAACCCATCCGATTTCGCTTAGCAATGGCTGGAGGTTGTGACGGCCCGCCTCGCACCAGCCTGCATTTCCTCCAAAAGTGCGCTGTACACATGCCCGACTAGCACAAGACGGTCGTCATGAGAAAGGAAAGAAGGGAATGAACTAATCAAAGAACCTGTAGAATGTCTCACAGCGCATGGAATAAAATATAATAATAATAATGTACTTGACATAAAACAGACGAGACAGTGCATAAGCTGATAACTAAAACCAACATCAATCTCAAAGCAGCGGAAAACCAAATACAGCTTATTACAACTTTTCAAAATCTACTGTCTCTGAACATCAGAAAGCCAAAATAGAAGATACACCACCAATGCCCAAGCAGTGATCTTCAACAACACAGGGAGAATACTATATATATATATATATTACGTGGAAGCCTCCTGCTCGTCTCCGGATCATCTACCCGTGCATCACCAGCTAACCTGTCTCTAGTCTGCTCGTGTGAGCACCCAGAGTAATAAGAGGAGACATAAAACTCTGGGTCAGACATAAAGCCTGGTATGAGCGATAAACATCTAAACAGAATAATAACAGGTATACTTAACCATACCTGAACCTGGACCTGCAACCAAAGAGTTAGTACCACATACCGTACAATACTCCAAGGTGCCAGAATAAACAGTGTAAGAATATGGGGGTGGGGTGTGCATGTCACAATGAGAGCAAGTAAATCATCCATAACAACTATCCTCACATCTCTCACTCAGTGCGTAAAGCGTACGATATCTACCACTTTGGAACACTGGACAAACTGAGGTAACGACGAATCCCGACTTGTAGAAACTCTGCTGCGACCAAGCCAAACACTTGGAGTCATGACCAAACATTTCAATGACCCACTTCATTGGTCATAGCCCTTGGTTCTACCAATGCCGTAATGGCCCTGAATCCGCCTTCGTACCTCCTACCATAGTGGTCCAAAGCTATAGATGTCGATAACTCCTTGGCACGCGTCCCGCAGCAAAGCCCAACCATGAAGTGAACTCGTTGATTCCCATCTGAATCTTAAGCTCTAACTTCTCATTTGGACTTCCTTTGCATCTCGGGTTTGGTCGAATTGGAGTGGGTCTTCAGAAGAGTTGTCGCGCAGTAACAGTCCTGGAATTCGGTTCGGTTCGGTAGTCATTGCCCTCGTCGGTTCGGTTCGGGTACTTCACTCCGGGTCGGGTCGGTGTCCTCCTCCGGGTCGGGTCGGGTTGCTATCCTCCTTCCAGCTCATGCTCCTTCTCCGATCAGCTCTCTCGTTCCCATCTACTCCGATCCGATCCGATCACTTCGCTTTACTTCAGTCCGATCCGCTCCCTAACTTACTCCGATCCGATCCCCTTGTCCACTCCAACTCTAAGTAAACAGCCTTCCTTTTTGCCAAGTCTTTTATGTGCCAAACTCCAGTTCGGGTCGGGTTTCTTGCCCAGTTCACACTTCCGATCCGAGCCCCCCATCCGATCCGATCCGGTTAGGAGCCTGTACATTTCTGCAACTTTCCAGCGAGCTTTCTACGCCATTCGACGACGTTTTCGAGCATTTTAACTATTCTAATCAATCATAAAACATACCATAGAGTCATAGCAACATGTAATAGCAACCACAAACAGCAAACAACAATTCAAATGAATCAAAAGGGATCAAAAGGTGACTAAAACTTCATATTTTCCCATAGTCCCTCTTAATCATGTTTAAGCACATACTTAGTAAAACTTAACCAAATCGTCTAAATTTTATAACAGAGGCATGAAATATTATTTAAGAATTTCTAAACATTTTTCCAGAATTTATTGGTGTATAAATTCGCTAATCTTCACTAATCACCCTTAATTAACTGTAATTAGTGTCAAAACGATGCTATCACTCACCTTGGCCACAAAATAAATCACCAAATCTGAAATATTCTCTGTTTGGGTCGAATTCCTATGTATAGCAGCAGCTCCAACCTTGCTTTGTTGCTATTTGGCCTTGTTTTGATGTAGTTTAGGCTTAATCTTCACTAAAAATGTGTTTTGGAGTGGTTTTAGAGGATGGAAGCCATTACTAAGGTCTCAAGAAGGTTTGTGGCGGCTCAAAACTGAAATGAAAGTGATAACCTAACCCTAATCAGTCCTCCTATACCTCTAAACCCGAAATTCCCCTTGGGCTTAGCTGTTAATCACCCGGTTAAGCCCAATTAAGCTGTTTTTCACCATCTGAAACTTGTTTCAGCCATATCTCCCAAACGGTAAGCCCGTTTGGCTAATGTGACCACTCTACGGAAAGAGAAACCATCATCCGAAGCCAATGGAAGTGGTTTCAGGTCAAAATTCATTTCCAGTCAAAAGTTATGGCCAAAACAGTGCCAACTAGGGGTAAAATGGTCATTTAAAAACCGGGAAAAATCATGAACATGGGAAATGACCACAATAGTCGTCTCCCAATGTTACATGACCATACGACTTCGTATGTGAAAGAAATAAATATCCTACGATCCTATGATGCGTAGAATGCGGGTCGTTACAGAGGTACTCTATTGATCCTCTTTTTGCTTCCGCTTAATGATTCATGCTGTAGTTAGAAACCTAACATATGGTATCAGAGCATAATCGCCTCTGCCTTGCTTTAATATTTAGACTACCATCGAATTTGTTGAGATTCCCTTTGCCGATTTTGCTTTTGGCTGAGAAAATAATGGATCTCATAATTTCGTGACTGAAAGAGTTTTCATTTGGAAGGATGTATGCTGCGACAGTTTTATATTGAAAAGAATCATTGTTTTTCTTTTGACTAGTTGGTGTAGGGATGGCATGCTTTCTGCTTTAATCGGTATTGTACAGGGAAGACATGGGTTCCTTTTTCTTTTGTTGATAATAATATACAATGGAATCACTTGGCTGTACATAAAACAATAACATACTTTGGACTACAGTCATTGCTTCCATTTGATTGGCGTGGGTTCCATTTAATTGAAGTGGAGCACTACAGACATTAATTTTCGAACCATATATGTATTCAAAGGCAACATACTTTGGACTGAAATAGTATAGAGTATTGCTTTATGCTTTGTACTCATATGTGAATTTTTATGTGCTGCCAAGATACATAGGCTTATGTAGAGTAACCCTTAGACTTGCTCCTCTTTTCGAGTGTGCCAACAGTTTTGTTTCTATTAAAAAAAAAACTGTGTCCTTTATACATTGTCAGCCAGGCATGTGTATAAAATAATGTGAAATGTCAAGTGATTGAGCAAATTTTATTAGTTAGGGAGTAGCCACAGCATCTCTAATTATCAATAAATTTGATAAACTGAAATCACATGTGGATACTAGACATTAATTGTAATTAATCATGTGTGACATAATAAGATTTTGCCCACAGGAAATTTTATTGTTTTGCATGATTAATTAGGGTGATGTATCATATTGTGTTTCTTAATCTACCCACAGGAGTTAAGAAATAATGATTTGATAGTTTCACTATAAGATTAAATTTATGAATCTGATTTGAGTAGACTTTAGCCCACAGGCAAGTTTTATGTCACCGGATTCATATGTGCATAGTTTACATTGGTAAATTATGATAAAATTACAGTCTCGGTTTATTATGTTAATAAGCATATTTTATTTTATTTGCAGTAATTTTACCTGGAAATATTTCTGATGTTAAATGTGACATTCCTGAATTAAGAGGTGATAACTACAAGGTATGGAAGGAGAGAGTGTTACTGCATTTGGGATGGATGGATATTGACTATGCTATTCGGAAAGACGAACCACCTAGCATAACGGAGGATAGTACTCCTGAAGCTATTGATCTTTATGAAAAGTGGGAGCGATCTAATCGTCTTTCAGTTATGTTCATAAAGACCAAGATCTGTGCTAGTATTAGGGGTTCAGTCGAACAGCATGTTAAAGTCAAGGATCTTCTTGAAGCCATCGATGAGCAGTTTGCATCCTCTGATAAGGCTCTCGCCAGTACCTTGATTAGGAAGTTCTCATCCATGAGGCACACCGAAGTTAAGGGAGTGCGTGATTATATCATGCGCATGAGGGATATAGCGGCTCAACTAAAGGCTTTAGAAGTTACCATGTCTGAATCTTTCTTGGTCCATTACATTCTGTGCACTCTACCTCAACAGTATGCCCCATTTAAGATCTCTTACAACACACATAAGGACAAATGGTCAATTAATGAGCTTATGACCATGTGTGCTCAAGAGGAGGGTAGACTGTTGATGGAAGAGGGCGAAAAGGTGAACCTTGCTACGACTTCTTATTCAAAGAAGAAAAAGGATCACAATAAGGAAAAAGAAAAAGGAAAGATTCATGCGAATCAAGTCGTGAAGAAGGAGTCAAAGTGTTACTTCTGTAAAAAGAAGGGACACATTAAGAAGGACTGCATTAAGTTTAAAGCATGGCTTGAGAAGAAAGGTAATTTTCCAGCATTTGTTTGTTATGAATCTAATATGGTTAATGTTAATCATGATACATGGTGGATTGATACTGGGACTACAATCCATGTTTCGAATACCTTGCAGGGTATGACAAACCTAAGGAAACCAGTGGACAGTGAAAGACTTATCTATTCAGGCAACAAGATAGCTTCACGTGTGGAAACCGTTGGGACATGCAGTTTGGTTTTAAGTAGTGGTTTTACTTTATGTTTAGAAAAAACATTCTATGTTCCTAATTTTGCAAGGAATTTGATTTCTGTATCTAGACTTGTACCTTTTGGATTTTCCTTTAATTTTTCAGAATTTGGTTTTAGTATTATCAAAAATTCTGAAGTTATTGGCTATGGTACATTGTTTGATAATTTATTTCATCTTGACTTGCAAAATGATACCACTCATAATTCTATGCATGTTAATGTTGGTTTAAAAAGATGTATTATGAATGAGGATTCTTCTATGTTGTGGCATCGGAGATTAGGACACATCTCCATTGACAGAATTAAGAGGTTAGTAAAGGAAGGGGTACTTGGTACTCTAGACTTTACTGATTTCGACACTTGTGTTAGTTGCATTAAAGGAAAGCAAACTAATAAACACAAAATTGGTGCCAAAAGGAGTTCTGACTTATTAGAAATCATACATACGGACATTTGTTGCCCGGACATGAATGCTGATGATCCAAAATACTTTATCACCTTCATAGATGATTATTCGCGATATATGTATCTCTACTTACTTCGTTCCAATGAAGAAGCTTTAAATGCCTTTAAATTGTTTAAGGCTGAAGTAGAGAATCAATGTGGTAAGCACATTAAGATCGTGAGATCAGATCGAGGTGGAGAGTATTATGGTAGATACACTGAAAACGGACAAGCGCCTGGTCCATTTGCTAAATTTCTTCAAGAGCATGGGATTGTTCCCCAATACACTATGCCTGGTTCTCCAGACCAGAATGGTGTAGCTGAAAGAAGACATCGGACATTAATTGATATGGTGCGTAGCATGAGAAGTAATGTTAACCTTCCATCATTTTTGTGGACTGATGCTCTTAAGACGGCAGCATATATATTAAACCGGGTTCCATCCAAGGCCGTCTCTAAGACGCCTTTTGAGTTATTCAAAGGTTGGAAACCGAGTTTGCGACATATACGCATTTGGGGATGTCCGTCTGAAGTGAGAATCTACAACCCACAAGAGAAGAAACTTGACCCCAGGACTATTAGTGGGTATTTCATTGGATATGCCGAGAAGTCAAAGGGTTATAGATTCTATTGTCCGTCCCATAATACCAGGATTGTGGAATCAAGAAATGCTAAATTTCTTGAGAATGATTTGATCAGTGGGAGTGATCAATTTCAGAATATTATTCCTGAAAAAGACCACTATGAGGTTCCACCCTCTGATTCAAGTGATAGATTGATTGTCATTCACACTCCTCAAGTTAAGCCGAGTGTTAGACAACCAAATATAGAAATTCCACAAATTATTGATCAAAATCCGATAGATCATGTTGTAAATGAGGATTTGGTTCATAATGAGAATGAACAAGTCCCATTAAGAAGATCTACTCGAGAAAGGCGATCAACTGTTCCTGATGATTATGAAGTGTACCTACAAGAATCGGATTATAATATTGGAGTCGATGATGATCCTTTGTCATTTTCACAAGCCATAAGTTCTACAGATTCAAACTTATGGATGAATGCTATGAAAGAAGAGATGAATTCAATGACTTCTAATCGAGTTTGGAATCTTGTCGAGTTGCCTGATGGTGTAAAAATCATTGGATGCAAGTGGGTTTTTAAGACAAAAAGAGACTCACTAGGCAACATCGAAAGATATAAAGCGAGACTCGTTGCTAAAGGGTTCACTCAAAGAGAAGGAATCGACTACACGAAGACATTTTCTCCTGTATCAAAGAAAGATTCCCTTCGAGTAATTATGGCATTAGTAGCTCATTTTGATTTCGAGCTACATCAAATGGATGTGAAAACGACATTCCTTAATGGTGATTTAGAGGAAGAAGTTTATATGAAACAACCTGAAGGATTCTCCTCTAAGGATGGTGAACATTTGGTTTGTAAGTTGAATAAATCCATATATGGGTTAAAACAAGCCTCCCGCCAGTGGTATAAGAAATTCCATGAAATAATTACTTCATTTGGTTTCGAAGAAAATATCATGGATCAATGTATATATCTTAAGGTCAGTGGGAGTAAGATTTGTTTTCTTGTATTATATGTGGATGATATTTTGCTTGCAACCAATAATAAAGGGTTGCTACATGAGGTAAAACAGTTCCTTTCAAGAAACTTTGATATGAAAGATATGGGAGATGCATCTTATGTCATTGGCATTAAGATCCATAGGGATAGATCTCGAGGCATTTTAGGATTGTCTCAAGAGGCCTATATCAACAAAGTACTTGAAAGATTTAGAATGAAAGACTGTTCACCAAGTGCAGCACCCATTGTGAAGGGAGATCGGTTTAGTTTGGACCAGTGCCCTAGGAATGATTTTGAAAGAGAACAGATGAAAAATATTCCATATGCTTCAGCTGTTGGTAGCATAATGTATGCCCAGGTCTGTACCAGACCTGATATTGCATATGCAGTTGGGGTATTAGGAAGATATCAGAGTAATCCAGGGATCGATCATTGGAAGGCTGCAAAGAAAGTGATGAGGTACCTTAATGGTACTAAGGATTACATGCTTATGTATAGAAGAACCGATAATCTGGAAGTGGTAGGCTATTCAGATTCTGACTACGGTGGCTGCAGTGATTCACTTAAATCCACATCAGGATATGTGTTCATGCTAGCTGATGGTGTCGTATCGTGGAGAAGTGCAAAGCAAACTTTGACGGCTAGTTCCACTATGGTCGCAGAGTTCATTTCTTGCTTTGAGGCTACCTCGCATGGTGTTTGGTTGAAAAGTTTCATATCTGGACTTAGAGTTGTTGACTCTATTGATCGGCCGATAAGAATGTATTGTGACAATTCAGCAGCTGTCTTCATGGCTAAGAATAATAGGAGTGGAAGTCAAAATAAACACATTGACATAAAATATCTAGTCGTGAAGGAACGTGTTCAAGAAGGAAAAGTGATCATCGAGCACATTAGCACTGATTTAATGATTGCTGATACCTTGACTAAAGGCATGCCAATTAAGACTTTTAGGGATCATGTAGTGAAAATGGGACTTGCACCCATTATGTAATACATTCATTATGTTGTTATTGAACTTTATTATGTTGGATATTTTCTCCTTATGGATTTATGCGCATATTTATGTCATTATGTTGAGAAATATCATTTGTTTGAACCTAGAGTAAACATGAGGTTTACTCATTAAGTTAAGTGTGTGTGTGGTTGTTGAGAATTTGATATATTATGATACATGGAAGATTAATTCTCGTACTAAGAGATTTCGTCGCTATGATTCGTATATCATATCTCATCTCAAATGGGCCAAGTGGGAGAATGTCGGATTTTGTGGCCCATTTGTTTTGGCCATAAACCCATTATTTAGTAACAGCCCATTTTTCCCCCTTAACCACCACTAATTTTTGTTTCACGTGTAACCGCTCCATGATGGCCAAAGCGGAATAACTTAATACGTGATTCATTCTTCTGATTAACGGTTCACTGAACCTCCTCTCAAAAGCAAAAAGAACACCATCTAAATTGAGAAGAAGGGTTTGGAAACAAAATCAGAGATAAAGAACCGAAATTGGAGGAAGAAGAACACACAAACCCATCCGATTTCGCTTAGCAATGGCTGGAGGTACTCTATTGATCCTCTTTTTGCTTCCGCTTAATGATTCATGCTGTAGTTAGAAACCTAACATCCTTTGCCTTCTTATCGTTCACATGTTATTTACGTACTACGTAAAACGAAAAAAAAAACTCAGGAGAGTGATCAAAATTAGTTTGTTACCTTACAGGAATTATATTTTGTTTATTAAATCAAAATTAATCCTCGACCGTTCCTTCTTTTCCCATGTTGATGTTACTCTCAGCATTCAACTTTCTTTTGTTTTCTTTATATACACAGGTATGGATACCTATTCATGAAACACATCGATCAAGGTACCAACGATTCACCTTTCTTTTCAGGTGAGGAAGCATTTTGGTATCTTTCTGAATTTGAAATGAACTTGCAGTGTTATTATCATATTATATTTTGAATGTCAAATATGTAGATGAAGTTCCAAAAGAAGGACCATGAGTAGATAATTTACACAATTATGTTCTTATTATTCAATGTGATTTTCTTTATGTATGATGTCGTTCTTTATCTATTGCAGGTTCATGTAAAAACAGAGAGGAGCCGACATCCATGCACATAATACTGCTAATAGAGTACTTGCATGAGCATATTATTTGAATTGTACTTTTAAATTATATACTTGATCTTATGTGTTGGCATTTTGGATGAGTTTCTTCTATGTACAATGTTTTTGATGGGTTTATTCTATGTACAAAACTGGTATTGCATAATTTTTAATTAAAACGTTGTATTTGTTTTCTTCTAATGTAGCATTTGCCTTCTTCTGCTGTTGCATTTACTTTTTTTCTTCTGATGTTGCATTTCAAGATAATGGTGTTGCATTACATAATACAGTGGTGTTACATTAAATAAAATATTATTAATTCTACATGGCACGTAGGCCCCACAGCTGATGTGGCAAGTGACATGTGGGCAGCTGACGTGGCGTGTGACACGTGGGAATCTTACGTGGAAGCTGACGTGGTCGTCACTATCATGACCTGAAAGCTAGGCTTTAACTTATGTTTAAGGCAACGCTGTGTTTTCTTGCATTACTTGCTAATAGTGTTGCAGTAGAGTTATAATGCAATACTTTCTCTCTGCGGCAATAGATGGTCAAAAGCGTTTCCTTAGAGAGAAAAGGCAACGGTCGCAGATGCCACACCCCTCTGGTGTTGCATATTTGGAAAAATGACTTAAGACAATGCTTTTTCGATCTATGACAACATAAAACTAGTGTCGAATATGCCCACTTTTGTAGTAGTGGTCACGCATTGGAATTTGGATTTTCATCATGAGCCGAGCCAAGGGATCTTCCTCACCAAACTTCGGAACATCTCTAGCAAAATGTCCCAAGGAAAAACGTATTCATCTTGGATTGGCAGGGTCGGTTAGTAGTACGTCGCATATTAGCATTACCTGAATCATATGTTTCGTGGTCCTATCGGACCTCTTGGTCAGTACGTCGACCATCTTGGCCTTGTGCGGCCATATCCGAGGGCCCTCGCTATCCATCATCCACATAAGTAAAATGTTTGGGCTCCATATAATGACATCACCTCTAGCTAGAAAGAAACGCATGTCCTTCCTACGGCCCTTCATCCCCTTTTTGACTCATACCGGGGTGTGAAGCTCACGAATTAACGTCATACACAAAGCTATGCTATATCAGCCATGCTTCGATCATCATCCACAAAGTCTTACTTTTCAACAGAAGCTTTGATCCATGCATCTCAGCATGTCTCATTGTCAATGCATACCACACCATTCATTTCTACCAATATATAATATCTAAGCTCGTATGCCTCAGAGAAGGGTGTTAAGCTAAAAGAATAAATTCTCCACCACCAAACAGATATTTTTTTTCTGATTTTCGTGTGGAACCTAAGACTTCACTCAATACATTGCTTGTAGGTCTTAGTAAACCCCACGGGTGGTGTATACCCCGATTTTTCAACGTTTACATACCACCAAGATAGTCACCCTAGAAGTTGCCAGAGGCGGCCCTCGAACCTGAGACCTCCTATGTCTCATCCCAATTCACCCGCCTCTAACCTACTGAGGTAGGAGTGTCGGGTCCAAACAGATATGTATTTAGCAAAGATCAACGAATACAACATATATTACAATGTCAGACATGCAATCCATTTGCAAGTTCGTTATGGGTCTGAACGAAACCGGAGGTACCTTATTCCTTGTTCCATATGTCCAATACAGGAGAGGGGACCCCGCATATCCAGTCGATTTCCAAGTCCGTTTGGACAACCACCACATATTACCTCGTCTTGGGTGTACGGCCCAACCAAGACATCAACAATAGCCCAGAACGATGTGAATATCTCCAGTTTTCAACCACCATCTTCAATCTTCGACTTTTAATCGTCGTAATAGTTATTCAGAATGGGTTAAACTCAGTCTTTCCGAATAGCCGGCGTATTTTTAAAATCAGGTGTTAAATACACAAAGATAGCACACATCTTATTCATATCCAGAATATTCTTTTATTCAAATATCATTTTACTATGGGAAAGGTTCCCATTAATTTTATCAATTATCTCCATAAACTTATTGTTTAATCCATTCCTCGAAAATCATTTAAAATTTTTTTTTAATATCTTTTCACCCAAAAATCATTAGTTAATAATTATTCAACTTTCGGAAATTAGTACTGCCTTTATTGGGTTAAAGAACAACTGCCATTTAAAAGCACCGTTCACAATAAACCCCAAAACCATCTTCCATTTAATATTGAATCTTCACGGAAATCTGAACAACTTATACTCAATGTAAATTTCTGTATCCGACTAATACTATAAGTGGAATAATGACAAAGCCTTTTAATTCCATAAATATTAAATGCCTTCGTTCATAAAAGATCATCTCGATTATTATTAACCGAATTCCATTCAATTCCAATTTAATTAACTAAACTGGAAAACTTCCTTAAATCTTAATTAAAAGAATGATTCCATTTTACAACTGGGTCCAAGAACAGTATTATTTAAGATACCATTCACAACAAACCCAAACTCCAATTTGATATTAGATAATAGATATAAGATCTTAAATGAAAATCATGCCGACTGACATTGAATGCCAAATTCTGAAACCAACAGATATCATATTGGAATAGCGATATATATATATATATATATTCCAAATTCTTCAATGATAGCTGTATAATTACGGAATCCAATATCGAAAATATCCGAAGGTAATTTCCATTCAAATCCATTCCATATCATATGTTCGAAATATCTGGTTATAATTAAACCGTTCACAATATCCAAATTATTATTTTAACATCACCGGACTATTCCTAGTTTTCAAAATACCCTTTTTGATAAAAATATCATTTTTCTTACAAAACTTGGGTTATTTTATTTAGAATCTTTCTAAATCATTTAGTATGATTTATCATAATTTTAATAATTTTATAAAGGCCCTTACAAGCGGTTTCCAATATTGGACACCAAACTGCATCCGTAGCAACATTTCCAAAACTGGTTTGGACCTAACATAAAATCTAATCGTTGAATTAGAAACCTCTTATATTCATTTGAAAGATATTTTCGATCTAGGATCTTCCATTACGCCTATTCAAAGTTACGGGTTGAGTTCGCGAACTGTCGCTGCATGACGCGTTTTATTCAAGCCCGAATCGATTTATAAAATTTTAAATATAATTGAAACTCTTACAAACCATTTTTATAAATCAAATAAAATATATATAATCATCTTTGAAAGTCCGTTTCAGCCGTTTCTCTTTAAAATCGTATATTTCGCTATTCAGTCAATTTTAATATTATTTTAAGGAATAAAATAATATTATTTTTCGAAAGTTGTTAATTTACATTTGAATTTCCTTTATAGTCGTTATAAAAATAAACGAGAAATTTTCGAAAGAAAACTTCTTTAACACATTTGCTGCATAGCCTAACGGAACTTCACTTTGAAAAGTTACTATTCACTTTAAATCAAAAACTTTGATATGCCAATAGTGTATTAAACTTATTTCAAAATCATTCGTTATAGTTACAAACATTCATCGATATTTTGATATCTATGTGTCCATCCAAAATGGGATATTGAAATTAAAATTCAATTTTTCACTGAATATTATATTATTAAAATATTCTTATTTATTTTGGATTGGAATATCATCCAACCAGAAATCATACAATTCTACTTATATGAGTTTTATACATCCAACAAGAGTTGTAACAACTATCAAACATCCAAATAACATCTAGTGTGCACCTATATTTGCATAAACTTCAAATAAACAATTGATGCTTATTTCCATATGTCAATCAAACGATCAACATACAAACTACGTACAAGGGAGATGTGTAAATCTAATATCGTTCCGAGACCCGTGTGAGGTTTTCATCCAACAAACAATCAATTCAAACTACTATTGATTCTTGAATTTAACCATAACTAATTTAATTCAATTTTTTTTTTCAATTTAGCTAATTTCATTTGAACGAATGATAATGAATTCACCATTTGAACTATAAATGGACATTTAAGTCCCATTTCAACTACCACAAATATATTAACACTATTTTAGCTTGTTAATTAACATTAATTCACATCCAAAACATAACAAATCAACAATTCATTCATCGGGTTTGCAAACAACTATGATGTGAGCTACCATATACCGTATAACAATTTGTGACAATTAAACAAATTAAAACTACAAACTTTGCTACTATTTAACCAATTAACTATCAAATAATTCAATGTCTCTTTAACTTCATAATTAACCAATTTCTAACTTCTAGTTCACTTAATATTTTCATATTAACTTCCATTGCTAAATGGTTAACTAATTAGTTGTTCGGACTTATTTAAACTGCACAAATATACTAAATAAGTAAGAAGCTCTCACCCCAGCCATTGAACGACAGTGCACTGCAATGTCGTATCTTTGCGCACTCGCTACGACTTAAAAATGTTGCCTTTTCTTCTCCGATCAACTTGAAACTTCTCGAAAACGCTCATACGCACTCTTAGAGGAGGTTAGTTACAATTTTTAGTGGTTTGGAGGTTCATGGGGCTCGGGATCTCGCTGTCCAGCGTGGAGCTGACATGGCACATAGGGTCCACTAGGAGGTGTCTAAAGAGGGTAGAAGTGGGTTAGAGCCTTTAAGATGAAAGCTTGCACATATTGGAAGAGTTTAAGGAGGAGAGAGAAGGAGAGGAGGGGGTGTATCCCCTCGGCCTGCTGACGTGGCACAAGCATCGGAGAGGGTGGTGCACGACCTATAGGGGCGACAGTGGTGGAGTTTAGAAGGAGGACAGAGCTTCCATTAATTAGTTTTTGAAGCTTTTAAGTGTAGTTTAGTAAATGGAAGAATACTTAGGTTTAATTAAACTTCATTAGAGCCAAATCACTTCATGAATGACCAAACTAATGGGAGGATACGTGGAAGAGAGAGTTGTTTATGTGTCTAATTTTGGTAGGCTAGGCACTATTCACGAAGGGATGTATTATGACTATGTATTAATTACACCGTACAAACTTGGTTCTAGTCGCACGACCACACGTTAACTTCAAAAACTACGAAATTTGGAATCTTGCTATGTTATGGAATTACAGTTCCAACGAATTAAGTATCGTCGAATTCCGAGTCCGTTTAAAAAATCATCTTATTTCTAGCTTAAATCGAATTCGAATTAAAATTTCAGTGTGCGTTTATATACCGTTCTCTCGCATACGAACTCCGTTTGACTTGAAATTTTAAATCCTGACATGTTTTGACACTCTGGATCCAATGATAGTAGTTTCATCGGATTCTAAGACAGTCTCCAAAATGGTCCTTTTATAGGCCGTTAAAATAGCTTTGAAATATCGATATTCAAAATCTGAGTTCATAAATTAATATGAAAATTTTACTGGATTTGTTTGAAGTCAAATAAAACATTAAAACTAATTTTAAAATTATTCTCAAATTTTATCGAGCCAAAATCAGCGTTTTCTTTTTCAAAATTCATTAATATATATATATTAAATTCAATTTTTAAATTGGCCCAAATATACGGTTGCTACAAAATATATCTTGAAGTTCATGGAACTGCTCTTATTCAAAAAAAACCAAGAGGGAACCAACTAAAAAAAATGAACTCTTACAAGTATTGTGTGTTCTATGAATTAGCAAGTCATGTTACTGACCTTTGCAGACAACTTCACGATCAAATCAAAGAATGTGTCAGGTGAGACGAACTTGCATAGTATATCAAGAATCGAGCAACCGCCACAACTCAGGCTCAACTCCTTACTACCTCCGAGGATGGGAGAAGGCCAGGAATTGGCTCCCGCGGCATCATAATAAACTGATCTGGCTCCTTGGATCTTTTTAACCTTTGGACTCCAATCCATTAATTTTAGTTTTTTGTTTCGCAATGGTTAAGTTGGCCTATGACATGTGCAAGATTAATACTTAATCTTCGGGCAAGCTTCGTACCTAAATCTTAACCATCCATTTTTTTAGTTTTTCTAATTGCAATCAAAGGCGGGTATGTTAATTTACACACACACAAGATAAGGGTGTGATCCCCATGCGTGCTCTAAATTCGACTACAAACCATTTTGTCTCTTTTCCTTTGTCAAAAATCTGTGAACTTGGTCCGCCAAATATAAAAACTACTACCTTGGTCCGCCAAGGACTTGATCCGTCAAGTATAGAAAATCCCCTCTTGTTCCATCAAGTATTAAAACTTTCCTCTTGATCCGCCAAGTATAAAAACTCCTACCTTGGTCCGCCAAGGACTTGATCCATCAAGTATAAAAATTCTCTCTTGGTCCGCCAAGGACTTGATCCGTCAAGTATGAAAAATTCCTATCTTGGTTTGCCAAGTATAAAAACCCTGAACTTGGTCCATCAAGTATAAAAGCTCATTATCTTGATCCGTCAAGCATATATATAATATCTTAATAACTTGATCCGTCAAGTATAGAATATCTTAATAACTTGACCCCTCAAGTATATAATATCTTAATAACTTGATCCGTCAAGTACATAATATCTTAGTAACTTGATCCGTCAAATATATAACCACTACAACAAACAAACACATCTATAGCGTTTCAGAAACGCTATAGTTCAGAACAATAGCATATTTCTAGATGTTGTATATGAACATGTTATAATAGATTTGCTATATATAATAGTGTTTGATAAACGTTATATAAAACTTAATTTATAATGTTTCATGTGCTATACTAGACGCTATGTATCAGTATAACTACATTTCTATAATGTTTTGTGGTTTGCTATAGAATAATTTTGTAGCAATCTTTTCATAGCATTGTTGAAACGCTATGACATATAAAAGCATGATTAAGCAGTATTTCCATAGCAGGCTAAGACGCTATAAACAATTATCATTTCAGATTTACATATGCATTCAAAGGTATAGTTTACAAATCTACAAATATATTATAAATCTCAAAAAACCACAATTATAACATTATAATGCATGTAATCAAATGAAATCAAAAGCCAAAGCACAATATATATATATATATATATATATATATATCATTAATATTTCATACACAGAGTTTCTACATAGATATTTATGACCAAAAGTAACAATACATACAACTATAGCTAACCAAAACAATACATACTCAAGTCGATACAAAATACACTAATGCAAAGCATGTTCGGTTTAAAGAGGCGGAGAGTGCAACTTTAGTCCCTGGAGCATAAATATTTTTCTACCTTCCGACAACATCATACATCACCTATCAAAATGAAGCACCATACCTCTTTAGTCCCTGGAGCATGAATCAGTTGCGGGTACTAGATTTACTAATACATACTAAATTTCCCTGTTACCTTAACTACCACTAAATAATTTCAATTTTAGAGCAAAAAATTATATTTAACTACCGCTGCTAATGGCAGCGGCCCTTCCAAATAACAACAACTATGCTACTACTGTCATCATTTTTTTGAAGCGCATAATTCTACAATTGACCATACTTTTTACTTCACTACAGTTTAATTTAGTTTTAGTTACTGGAGGAAACAAATATAGTCCTTTGTCTTCTTTTACCAGTTAGTCATCTATCTTGACATTCTGGAAATATATACATATATCCAACATGTATAATGGATCCAAACGGAAAATTTTACAGCAGTGGCCATGGTAATAGTATTGACAAATATACGAAAATAGAAATAATGATCTTGAATGAAGAGTAATTTGTAACCCTCGTAATGGCATCTGCCAAATACCCCTTTTCATATCCACCCTCATCCGCCGCCGTCTTTAACTCTGTTTTCCCTCCTCTACCATCATGCTCTTCTCCACTTATTCCCCCCGATCCACCACCACCCACTGTCAATCCATCCACTGCCATCCCCTCAGATTTAAACCTAGGAGCAAATTCCTCCATTTCAGATTTGGGAAATTCTTCTTTTGATCCCATTATTCCTAATGTCAATTGTAATCATGGCGATTCAGCTAATCAGGATGCACCGATTCCAAATCATGGAAATTCGAAACCAGATCAACGAATCTCGGCTAACCTGAGTTTTTCGATATCCTCCTTTCCTGCATTCACTAAGATGGATTATGCATCACTTTTCGGTTCTCTTCCACGTAATGCAGGCGTTTTCAAGCCACAACATTTCGATATTATGAGGGATGGCAAACCAAAAAAACCTCCTGATATGGTAAGGGAAGAAGGCATGAAGTACTGGAGTAATCACCTCGTCGGTTTCTTCTTAGATGGTACACTATCCTATACCACTGTTATTAATTTTTTGAACCGTTATTGGAGATGGTGAGGTAGATATCAAATCGGATGGCATACATTTTTATTTCAATTTTTCTAATGAAATGGATAAAGAGAAAAACTTTAATTCTGATCCTATTTTTATTAGAGGTCGTATGTTTATTATTACACGATGGGATCCTACCATTGGCAATTCACAAGCATAGATTAAAAAAGTGCTTATGTGGGTTCATTTCTATAGAATTCCTCGTATTCTTTGAATCCAGCTAGGGATTATCTGGCTTGCTTGTCACGTTGGGAAGCTAATTTGTTTTGATAGCAGCACTGAAAAATTGCAAAAATTTCGATATGCTAAAGCTTTGATTGAAGTATCATCTGAATTCGAATTAACAGAGAAAATAGAGGTTGATGGGCTAGGAGAAAAATGTACATCTATTAAGTTAACATATGAGTGGAGACCTCGGATTTGTGCTTCGTGCAAAGTTTTTGGCCATGACACTAATGAATGTGAACTCAATGATAAGGCTAGGATGGAAAATGAGGTGCAGGAGCGGGGTGACGTGAGAAATCTAGCTTCTACAGATCAGAACTATAAGAAGGCCCCGACTAATGCCAATCAAAGTAACTGGGTAAAAGTGAACTCAAAAACAAAGAAATATTGGGAATAAAAAGGAGTGAGTAATGAGGGTGTTAAAACTAAGGAGGGTAAGGCAAATGTGAATCCATTTGAGGCTCTTGACCCTGATAACACTGAAAATAGCAATGGGGATGAAGCATTTTTAGCTGAACAGGCAATCAGATTAACTTGGAAACTCAGAATAATATTGGAACCAATAATGAGGAGGATGATGGATTAACAGCTCGGGATATTTTAGTTAATAATGGAAAAGAGATTGATCTGAACAATGTTTGTACTAATGCATGTGATGATTTTGTTGTGGGAAATTTATATAGTGAAATCGAACAGGATTTGACTAGTAATGACTTGGGTACCACTTCTTCAATGCTATCTTCATCAACTAGCTACATGGGCTCAACTTTCAGTCAATCTTTCTCTTCAGTTCTCTCGGCTCATGCTTCTTTATCAACTCATTCAACTGCTAGTACTATATGTACTGCTATGTCATCAGCCTCGCCCTATTCACATTTGGCTCCTCTATCTCATTTCATTCTTCCTCCACCGCCCAATGAAATTTCTATTGCTTCACCGCATAAGACAACATCCACGAGTAGTAAGCAAAAAGGTAAAAAGCAACAAATTTATGAAGATTTGAATGATGGGTTTGATTATAATCCTGAGGATGTTTTGCCATTAACTAATTCTAGGAAATCTGGAAGACATACGAGAAACAACCCCATATCTAAGCTTGGAACTCTTCAATTTAAATGAGTTTACTGTCTTTGGAGCTTCTGGCAATATGTTGTTTTGTTAGATGACTATAGTGGAATTTTGAATGCTCTTGCTTTTGTCAGAACATGCTATTAGACATTCCTTGTCTGGTGCCTCTTTCCTGTTGCAGTTTTGATTAAAATAGGTGCTCTAGAGTAATGGTTCTCAGCTGTGGTAATTGCATCTAACAATAATGCAACTCAGCAAACTACATTGGTTATTATGCAGTAGTTGTGGTGCATTTATATTGATACTCAATATGTGGACATTCTGGTTGCACTGTTAAACATTAGTAAGCAGTTTTGTTAATTCTTAGGCTAGGAATTATCAAGGGGATGTACTAGCTTTATTTGCATTTTTTTGGTTGTATCTCTTGATGTTGTGAATAAAAAATTTCACTTGTCTTTCAAAAAAAAAAAAAAAAAAAAAAAAAAAAAAAAAGCAACCACAGTTCAAAATGTAAACTTCAGTGCAGTTAATTTTTGCTAAGCCTTACCAATAAGAATCCAGAGCCATTTTAATTTTAGCATTTGTTACCTTCAAATGAGAGATCCTTCCCAATGAATAAAGCCCATTAATTTGTAATCTGACTAGGATAATAAGGCCTAATTATACATTTACACAGAAACATGGTTAATTACTGGGTAAGTCTTTCCTCCCTTCTTTATTTTTAAGGATATACAGGTTTACATTATAACGTATTTAGAAAACTTTAATTCAAAGCTATTTAACCTAGAGTTCTATTTGAATTTCAGATAGGCTTTTCATTTTTTTGAAGCTTATAATTCTACAACTGACCATCCTCTTCACTATATTTTTTCCCCGACAACTATATTTAATTTTTTTTTTCTTCACTACCACTGACCATCCCCAATCTCTTTACTTCACTATACCCACTAGTTAACCGCAAAACATCCTCTTTACTTCCCTACATGAAACAATCACCAAAACCCCACAACTTCCTTACCGAACCCAATGACACGCAAGTTTTGGAACTGGCCCATTCACCGTCCATACTTTGCCAAGACCATCCAACTTTCCTCTATCCATACTACTGCTTGCATTTTTCCTTCACCCACACAACTAAATTGAATATCACAAACTGCCCCATGACAACAAACTACAACTCTTTCCTGACAACTCCAGTGTCACAAACTGTCATGCAAGCCAAC
The DNA here is from genome assembly GCA_030737875.1 of Allium sativum. NCBI lineage: Eukaryota > Viridiplantae > Streptophyta > Magnoliopsida > Asparagales > Amaryllidaceae > Allium > Allium sativum. The sequence continues at coordinate 213,402,035 of CM060916.1, read as the reverse complement.
GGGTTTATTTTGCAGCTGATATGTTTTGGTTAAAACATTGACTTCTAAATCAGATGTTGTTCTCCATAAACGTGCTTTTGGAAGTTGTACAATATCCACCCAAACTTTAATTGATGAACAAGCGAACTTGCAGGAAATAATCATCATAACGAAGAAAACGGTGCCAAAAGGAAGAGATATCAGAATTTACCTTAAACCCTGCAGTTGTTTTGGACTTGATAAACCTTTTCCATTCATTCATACTTCGGTTGTCGGGTTTTAGTATCTTTCTTCTTCGTTTCTTGCATTTGCTATTTGGTGAACTAGTATAGATTTTAAAGCTCTAAAAATGTACACCATTTGCTGAAATACAACATTTTTTTGTCGTTCCTCGTCTAATTTAAATCTAACCTGAAATATAACACATTATTTTAATCTAAATAATGTAATACCCTGATACTACTCAAGGTCAGAAGAACCCAGAATGTAACATATCAGAAAATTTATGGCATAGTAAAACATAATTGATTACTCATTCACAACTAAGTATAAATTCATAAGGTCATTGAATTTAGGTGATAAATAATAAATATTAATCTGTAACAGGTATAAAAAACATGTGATTCAACTTTCATAGTTTCATTTTCTATTTATGAAATTTTGTTAAGCTCATATTCTAAAGTAGCTCTTCTGTTTAACTTTCAACTTTCTTTTACTCAAAATCATATCAGATTTTTTTCATATATAAGTTTTTTTTTTTTGAAAGGCAGCAATATTATTTACACTTTACAAAATTACATTGTCTACAAATCTACAAAACACTTACAAAAATACATCTCTATACAACATTGACAAACTGTACATTCTCGTCCACAAAATTTCAACAGCTCTAGAAAACTTACAAAAATCAAAAGAAAACTCTACCATAACCAATACCGCTATCAGATCCTCCTAAGTAACAGAAGCTTCAATCACAAGTCTGCCAACATCAGTTTTTTCCAGTTTGTAAACTCCTCAAAATCCTTCTATGTATAGCTGTAAATAATTCATTTGCATTTAAAATGTCACTACCAAACACTCTTCGATTCCTTTCTGCCCAAACCTCACAAATAAAGAGCTTTAATACCCTTAAAAGCAATTTGCATTTTTCAGTTCTCCATCTAGTTGCCTTGAAGATATTAAACCACTCTATTCTAGTTACATTCGAAGGCCTATAAAAGTTTCCATTCGCTAGATTTTTGTGCCAAATTTGGAATACATAAGAGCATTCATGAGTGTTGCTCTCAGCGTCGGCTTTACGTAGAACACACTTATTATCTAGAACGATACCCATATTATGCAATTTCTCCTTTGTATTTAACGCATTTGAAATTATTTTCCATAACAAAAAATTGCCTTTGCTGAACTCTTCATATTCCAGATTCTGGAATGCCAAGGGAACAATGTTTTATCACCTTGTAAAAGATCATAAACATGACTAATTGAGTGCTTCTTACCCATCCTCGCCAAGTGAACATCACTGCAAATTTTAAAACTATTACCAATTTCACTACATAATCTCCTCAAGGTTGCTGAGCTACTATAAGGCAATATTAATATCCCATCCTGAATGTAATCCTCTACAATAGCAGTTTCTGGAATTCCCCTCTTTCTTCTCAGATTATATTCAACAAGATCACTCAATATCATTCCTCTTCCAGACTAAGGAGAATGCCAGAAGGATAACTGCTTTATATTTTCACTGTTACACTGAATATAAGGTAGGAAAATACTTCTCAGTTTCAGGATATGCCTCCAATTCCAGCTAAAACTTTGAGGTACAGCCATAGTCCAAAAGTTTTTGTTTCCAATTAGACCGCATTTTACAAATTTCGACCATAAGCAATTTTCATAGAGAAGACTTTGTTAACATAAACAGTAATCGTTGCCTTATTCCATCGAAGAAGATTGGTAATTCCTAAACGTCCAATCCTCTTATCATCATACAACTTGCTGAAAGATATAGGTATCAACTTCTTTGCAAAACGATCTCTATGCCATAAGAACTTGTTCATCGCACAAATCACCGTGACTCTGTGTGACAAGTTAAATTCAACTGGACATATGATTAGTGAAAGTGAGCAAGTTCTTTATATTACTGGAGGACTAGATGAAGATTATGAATCAATTATGACATTTATAGCCTCACAAAAGACAGTACCTGACTTGCAATATGTGCATTCATCTCTTCTTGCACATGAAGGAAGAGTTGAACAGAAAAGATCATCACAGTCAGAGTTTTCTGTCAACTATGCCTTCACAGCAAGAAACAAAGGTCAGCAAAAAGCAAATTCTGGTCAAAACAACAAACAAGAAAATCAGGCACTCAGAGGTAATGCGGGACAAAGAGGTAGAGGCAGAGGAGGCAGATTCAACAATAATAACAGAGTTAAATGCCAAATTTGTGAAAAAATTGGACATGTTACAAGCAGGTGTTATTTCAGGTTTAACACAGAGTTCAATGTAAATTAGCAAAACCAGAGAACACCTAATGTCAATGTCACTCGAATGGGTCAACAAAGAACCAATGCTGAAGGGTCAAGAATGCAGTCACAAGGTCCAACTAATGATGGTTGCAACAAATCTGATGATGTAAACCTAGATGACTGGTACCCAGATTCTGGAACAACCAATCATGTCACCAACAACTTACAGAATCTAAATCTGGGCAACAAAAGCTACTCAGGTACGTGTTCTGTTTTAATGGGTAATGGTGAAACTGTTAGTAAATCACATATAGGATGCGGTTATATCAAAGGAAAAAGGGAACTATATTTAAACAATTTACCTAGAGTACCTAAGATTAAGAAAAATCTGATCAGTGTTTCACAATTTGCTAATGATAACCAGGTATACTTTGAGTTTCACCCAAACTACTGCCTTGTTAGAGACTTACTAAATAAAAATATATTACTACAGGGTAGTTTGGATAAGGGGCTATACAAATTCAAGAACTTGAAGTCAAGACGTGCCACTGATATTGGAACCCAATGCTATAATATTGAATCTGTTACTGATAATAATGACATGTATAAAATTTTTGATGAATGACATTGTAAATTGGGACATCCAAATAATAAAACTGTTAAGCATGTTTTCAATGAAAATAAAATTGATTGCAAATATGTACCTGATAATTATATATGCAAACATTGCCAAATTGGCAAAAGCCATAAATTGCCCTTCATTGGGTCAGATACAAAGTATAGCAAGCCACTTGAACTCATTGCTGCAGACCTATGGGGTCCCTCTCCAGTCAAAATAGATCATGGATACAGGTATTATCTCTCCTTTGTTGATGCATTTACTAGGTATGCATGGATATATCTACTTAAAAATAAATCAGATGCATATGAAACGACAGTACAGTTTGTAACACTTGTTGAGAAGCAAACAGACTGCACTGTTAAAACCATGAAAACTGATGGTGGAGGTGAGTTTATGCCACTAAAGAAATTCTTCAAGAATAAAGGAATATTACACAGAATGACCTGCTCACACACATCAAAGAAAAATGGACTTGTTGAAAGAAAACATAGGCACGTTGTTGAAACTGGGCTTACATTGATGTCACAGTCCTATATACCATTAAAATTTTGGTCAGAAGCCTTTATGACATCAGTTTACTTAATAAATAGAATGCCTACCAAAATCTTAAAATACTAAAGTCCATATGAAATGATACATGGTGTGAAACCAGATTATCATAGATTAAAAAGTTTTGGTTGCCTATGTTTTCCTTGCTTAAGGCCATACAATAAACACAAGTTAAATTTAAGGTCAAGTGCTTGTACATTTCTTGGTTATGCAGAGAACCAGAAAGGTTACAAGTGCTTGAGCAGTGATGGGAAATTATATATCTGATTAAACATGTGGCGTTTGACGAACACAAATTTCCTTTTGCATAAAAGGATACTAAAACTACCAAAAGAATTGTTCATACTGACAGGTACATTGTGGCACCACCAGAGTTAGTTGAATAAAGGGCGTTCAACAACAAACAACATCAACTTCATAAAGAAAAGGACACAGAAAGTATACCCAGCACCAGAACTGACTACAGTCCAGACAATTCAATAATTGGAGAAGGTGATGCCAACTACAGTACTGACAATAATGAAAACACTGGCATGGAAGCAATTAATGGGAATAGTAACACAACTACAAGTTCAAGCAGTGATGACGAACAACATGACCAAAACAAGCACCACATGATGACAAGAGCTAAACATGGGATCTTCAAACCAAAAATATTCACCACAACCATGAGCAACAGAGAACCTATCAACTTCAATGAAGCCATAAAATGTCAAGATTGGAAAAATGCTATGGATGAAGAATATGCAGCCCTAATCAAAAATAAAACATGGAGTGTAGTCACTGCAGCAGATCATAAGAATATCGTAGGGTGCAAGTGGACCTACAGATTGAAGAAGGCAGCAGATGGCAGCATACAAAAACACAAGGCCAGACTGGTGGCAAAGGGGTATACACAGGAATATGGTTCCGACTTCAAAGAGACATTTTCCCTAGTGGTTAAACACACTACTATAAGAATAATTATATGCATTGCCTTACATAAACATTGGTGCATAAGATAACTTGATGTTTGCAATGCATTTCTGAATGGAGTGTAAAGACCCGCAACTTCCCCGTAAAGGAAAGCGTCGGATAGTTCGAGAACAAACCACAACAGAACGCATACAGAAGAACATTTCATTGTATATTACAACAGTGCATCAGATTACAAGAATATACATAGTATGAATAAATATTACACAGAAATATCAGAGATTTAAATTACATTTAAATACATAGCAGCGGAAAATAATACAATACACAACTAGAAGGAGATATACGGATACAAAGCTTTCCGGATATCGTTCCAGCTGTAAACCAGGATCCTGTGAATATAAATCTGCAAAACCAAAACTACTAGCTGCCCGTGTCAAAATAAGGGCACCCAGAGTTTAGGTTAAAACAATAAACTCCAGGTCAGTCATGTGACTGGTGTGAGAACTAAAACAGTTATTAATCTTTAATTTCAAAGTTCGGTAAATCAAGGGACCACGCCGTATAACACGGAACGGGTTTCCTCCCAAGAATACCAGTGCATTAGACAAACAGCGCAATGCTAAATAAAGAAAAATGAAGCTGTTATAAGACCCAGGTCCTATCACACAATGCAACGCAAGCCGGGGGATAGGGTTTTCCCTTATAACAGCCAAAGAATGCTTGATACGTTTAAAACAAATCATTTGATACTATAATAAGTGCATAGTGTATAAAACAACTTCAAATCATAAGTATCAATCATAGGCGGCATGAGCGTCCCATGCCACTATGTCGCCATATATAGGTTTACAATTAAAACCGCAAATGTCACGTATTTGGAAATTGGATTTCCGTCTATGAACCGAGGCAAAAGATAGTCCTCAACCGATTCGAGACGCTCTAGCCCGTGTCTCAGGATCAGAGCTCGAGTGACCCTTGGATCGTCAGGGCCGGTCCACCGATGTGGATTAAAATGCCTGAACACTGCGTTTTCCCACCCTTTGGGGTGTCAATGAGCCACAAATGACTCCATCGGACCCGGATCGTCCGATCAAACTGAGGCGCCTCGCAACAGCAACAACCACACAGGTGAAAAGTATATAAATGTCAGGGCTGGTAGGTCACTGACACCACCCTAGCTAGAAAGAAACGCATGCCCTCCCTGAGGTCCTCTCCCGTTTTTGGTTCACAACCGGGGTGCGAGACTCGCGAATTCACGTTACACAAAGCTGTGCCACACAGGCTGTGCTTTGATCATCACCACAAGACTTTGCTTTTCAACAGAAGCCTCGATCAATTGCCACTTAGGCATGCCACACAGGCAATTCACTCCATGCGTTTGATATCCATCAATATATAACCCCTGAGCTCGTACGTCTCAGAGAAGGGCGTTAAGCAAGAGAATAAATTCTCCGCCGCCAAACAGATATATATTTAATAGAGATCAATCACACGGACTAAAATCCAATGTCAGACACACAGTCCATTTACAAGTCCGTTCTGGGTCTGAACGAAACCGGAGGCACCTAGTACCTCGCATATCCATCGATCTCCAAGTACGTCTGGACGATCACCAACTGTTTCCATCTTCTTGGGTGTACAGCCCAATCAAGATCATCAGTAATTATCCAAACGACGTGAAGACTTCTGGTCTTCGACCACCGTCTTCATCTTCGACACCACGTCGAATCAGTTATTCAGAATGGGATAAACCCGGTCTTTCTGAATAACTCGCGTATATATTATAAAAGTGTTACACAAACACAACATACGCCTCATTCCAATTCAGAATATTCTTTTATTCAAATATTCCTACACTTTGGGAAAAGTTCCCATTAATTTTATCCAAGATAAATTCTTTAAATTCCTTTGAATATCAATTCAAACTAGTCGGGATTATCGAACCACACCGAAGTAATCATTTATTTTATTTTCCCAATCCCAACCTATTCATCCCATGAAGTAAAACTGGTAGTACTTCATATCTAACACCACAGTGTTATCGGTAATTCAATTACCATTTCACGTTCAAATCTAATTAAAGATTTAACTATCGCTTGGAGTAAAACTGGTGATACTCCATTCTCGATCTTTTCAATCTATTTAAAGATTCATTAAAACTCCACTTAGTTTTAATCTTTAACTGGGTTAAAGAATCAGTGTCATTTAAAACACGGTTCACGATAAACCCAAAATCACACTCATTAATTATCGGGTTAAAGAACGAGGGTTATTTAAAACACTGTTCACGATAAACCCAAAAATCAATATCAATTCAATTCCAATTAAATATCATTTAATTGGTACACTTCATTAAATCTAAATAAAAAGATTTAATCTTTTCTCAACTGGGCTCAAGAACAGTGTTAGTGAAGACACCACTCACGACAAACCCAAATCACATTCGATATTCAATACAAGGCTCTGAATAGAAAATATATCGGCTTATATTCAATATCAAATTCTACGACTAACAAATGTCGTATTGGAAATAACGATATAAATATATATCTTTCAAATTTCCATAACAACACCTGTATAATCACGAATTCCAACATCGAAATATTCCAAAGACAATTTCGATTCAAATCCACTCCAATGCAATCATTGGAAATTCTGGTTACTTTTAAAACCCTTTTCAAATTCAATTTATTTACTTAAAAATAAATAGAATTATAATTCTAGTTCAAAACTAGTTTATATCGATAAAAATCTATTTTTATCTTTTCAAATATGGAGTTTTTCATCCCAAACTTTTACAAATCATTTCTTATGATTTTACACAAATTATTACTATTTTTAATAATTTTATCAAGGCCCGTACAGTCGGTTTCCATCAATGGCCATCGAACTGCACTTACAGCGACCCTTTTCAAATTTGATTTGGACATAATTCCAAATCCAACCGTTAGATTTCAAATTTCTAACATTCGCTAGAAAGCTCTTTTCGATACGAACCCAACGGTTCCGGTTTTAGGAGAATCCGACGGTCGGATCTCCCGTAACGTCCATTTGAAATCAATGGTCGAAATTCGCGAACTGCCGCGGCGCGGCGCGTTCTATTCAGGCCATTATATTATATATATAATATATATAATATATACTTCGTCGATTTCTATTTAAAACGAATTATATAAATAGTTTTAAAATTCGTTTCAAAATCTATTTCAACTTCCATCTCAATTCAAAGCAAAATTGAATTCTTCTCTATAAATTCGTTTTAAAATTCATTTCTATTCAATTCAAATTTCAATTCAATTCATTTCGAAATCACTTTCAATTCACTTTGAATTCGTTTTCAATTCAATTCATTTCGAAATCACTTTCAATTCACTTTGAATTCGTTTTCAATTCAATTCATTTCGAAATCACTTTCAATTCAATTCACTTTGAATTCGTTTTCAATTCAATTCATTTCGAAATCACTTTCAATTCACTTTGAATTCGTTTTCAATTCAATTCATTTCGAAATCACTTTCAATTCAATTCACTTTGAATTCGTTTTCAATTCAATTCATTTCGAAATCACTTTCAATTCACTTTGAATTCGTTTTCAATTCAATTCATTTCGAAATCACTTTCAATTCACTTTGAATTCGTTTTCAATTCAATTCATTTCGAAATCACTTTCAATTCACTTTGAATTCGTTTTCAATTCAATTCATTTCGAAATCACTTTCAATTCACTTTGAATTCGTTTTCAATTCAATTCATTTCGAAATCACTTAAAATCGATATAAATATCGTTCACGTCAAAATGGCGTCAATCTAATCAACACGGCTTCATATATTCCTATTTTCAAATATTCTATTTCAAATATTTCTTTTTTTCAAATATTTCTTTTTCAAAACTGGAATGAGGCCCAATCAATTACCATATAAAGTTAATTATATGGATTTTCATACAACACATGTATATAATAGCATTGAAAAATAATCAACCATCAACCAAAGTGCACTATACTGTATAAGCATCAAATATAGATATCTAACGCTTATAACAGCCCGTCAATCCATCGATCGACATATTCAATCAATCAGGATGAGTGAACTTCAAATTTCATCCCAACACCCGTGTGGGGTTTCAAACAATCAAACACATACTTTATTTGTGCAGTTGGGCGATGTGTAAAATTTATCGACCCAATCAACGTCATTCAAATAGGTGTACATAAACAAACCGTCCGGTTTGTAAATGAATATTTTATTTATTCACATTCACTATATTCATATTCACGTTAAAAATTATATTTTTAACGACAAAACATTTTATTCCAACATATGAATTTCTATTATTCATTTACACAATAAAATGATATTTTTATTTTCTAACATATTTTAGAAAATTTCGGCGGCATAACGGCACGATACTAGAAACGGGACAAGGCCTAGCCTTATCCCCGGTCTAGTGAAGGCCCACGCCATTCACACATCAATCAAATCAATTTCATCTTGTAAACCACAAAATTTGGAGTAAGAGTCTAACCTAGCCTTACTCCTTCGCCTTATAACGGCGCACGTCTAATCCTAACCAATTTATCGATTCGATTATTCACACCACAAACCACATTCAAACCAATATCGCAATCAATCAACAAACAGCCAAACAAACAAGTCCATGGTCTGTGGACGATTGTGTCGGGTGCTACTAAGCACCGTCTGCATCCTAGTATATATATAACTAGAAAAATAAATTGAAAGGTGAGAAATTCTCACATATAGCTATCCTAGCTCCACGGCTCTTCTTTTGCAGAAGTCTTCGTCGTTTCGCCTTTTTGTCACCTTCGTTGCTGCTTTCACTACATACGTAAAAATCGAATTTTTACTTCGCTATTCAATATATAAAAATCGAATTTTTATCTCGACTTTCAATATATAAAAACGTGATTTTTACTTCGGCTTTCCATATATAAAAATATGATTTTTACTTCGGCTTTCCATATATAAAAATCTGATTTTTACTTTTAAATTTCTAATCTTCTTCTAGTTTATAAATCATTTTAAATTCAGTTTTTATATTCCTTTATAATTCAGTTTTTAAAATCTCAGAAAAATCAGTTTTTATATTTTTATAAATCAGTTTTAAAATTCTTTTAAAAGAAATCAGTTTTTACTTTCTTTACAAAAAATCCAGTTTTAAAAATTCTTTTATAAAAATCTGTTTTACTTTTAAAACTTTCAGTTTTATACTTTTAAAACATTCAGTTTTTATACCTAAAACCATTTCAGTTTTCTTCTTTAAAACATTTCAGTTCTAATACTTAAAAAAAATCAGTTTTTAATATTAAAACAAAAATCAGTTTTTTTTTAATACTTTAAAAATCAGTTTTTAAATTAAAACCAAAATCAGTTAATTAAACAATAAATATAATTAAACTAAAAGCGAAAATAAAAACTAACTTACAGCGGTTTTTCCGAGGGGGGGGGGGAGATTTGTGCTGGTGGCGGCAGCGGGGTAGGCGGGGGACTCGAGGTCGCAGGCGAAGGGAGGGGGGTTCGGTTGCGGGTTCGAGACTGGGGGGGGTGTGCCTCGCGATAGGGGGGGGTGTGCCTCGCGATAGGGGGGGTGCCTCGATTTATTCAGAAGAGGAGGGGGACGGGAATCGAGGAAGGCGAAGGCAGCTGGAGGCTGAGGGGGGGGGGGGGGACGTCGGTGGCGGCGGCTCCGTCGTGGGGTTAGGGCAGCATTTTTTTTTTATTATTATTATTTTATTCTGCTAAAAGTTGACTTTTACATACGACCTCTAAACGAGGTCCACCGCCTGTCGTCTATAGCGTTTTACCCCCATTCCGAACACAATGGGATATGTATCGTAGGTTGATTCGATCGTTTGAATCAGTTTCCGTTTAATTTTCATTTAAATCACTATATTGAATTTTAAACGTACATTTCAAATTATCGGGGTCACATATTAACTAGAAAAATTCTAAAAAAATATTTTCTAGCTTCGTATTGACGATACGGTCCTAACAAAACTAGTTTCGTCGAATTCTGAGACCGTTGGAAAAATGGCCATTTTCCAGTCGATTAAAATCAACTGAAACTGGTCAAACGCGTTTTCCTTTGCCACGCTCACATATTGATTCGAAAAAATATGAAATTTGGAATCTAGCAATTACTTGACATCATGGACCCAACAAAACTGGTTTCGTCGAAATCCGAGGTCATTTGCAAAATGTCCATTTTTAAGGGCCTGAATTCCATAGCGACTATTCAGAATTTTCAACTGGACATATCTTATCATTTATAGAGTGAAATCTCAGTTTGTTAACTTCGTTGGAAAGATATCGTCAATTAGATCCTAATGTTTTTGGTTTCACTAAAATCCGGATTGTTTTGCTCCCGGTACATTCAATTGAAGTTTGAAATCGAATTATCGAACTACCGCGCCATTTTCAATTCTATTTATAAATATATATAAATATTTATATTCTAACGACGACGCGTATAATATATACGTTCGAATTCTATTCAAAATAAATTTCTCGTCGATATTATTTAAAATAATTCATTTTAAATAATCAAAATTCGCTAAAATTGCCAAAATAAAAATTTTAAACTGGCCCAGATTTTCGGGTTATTACAATCTCCCCCACTTAAAACTTTTCGTCCCCGAAAAGGAACAAAGTCGAAAGTGGTTTGATTATTCAGTTCTACGATCGATCAGGCTTCCATTCTCCAACTCTTTAGTTTCTGAGAATTTTCAAATTTTCAAAAATTTGGCTAACACCCTAAATTTTCGAAAAATTTCGCCATAACCTCCCCTGCACCGGGAGCATCGGGGAATTTCAAATAGCTTCCCCGGTCCTTCAGATCTCAAAAAGAAAAAGAAAAAGCCAAGCGGCTAGCCAATAGGCTCACAAAATCATCATCACCCAAACAAAACAGGAAATTATGTAGTAAACATGTACCTATTTGTCGGGCAAACAAATTTTATTCTCTGGCTCTAGCCTCCTTGCTATGACCTGTTCAATGATATATATGTATATGCAAGCAAATGCGACCAATTTTCAATACAATTCAATATTTGTTTCAATTAGGCATAATGGTTCAAAATTATCAAACAAATAAACAAACAACACAAACATCAATCAATTAGTGAATTAGAGTTTCAAATTCATAGTTTTGATCCATATACAAAAATCATGTTTTTGATGCCAAATCACAACAATAGGCCTTATCTAATTTTTGGTTCTCACACCAGTCAATAGGAAATATATAGAAATCTCACTTTCGTCGCTCGAATATAAACACTGATGATGATGCCTCATCATCTGAATTATCTCCGGGCGACTAGAGTGTGATTCTATATCTATCCAGTATATTAAAACTTCGAATAGACGCTAGCTAGGCGCATACGCAAAATCTTTATATATTGGACTGTCCTAATCAATATAAATAAATAATCAAATACGTATAATTGATTTAAATTTTCAAAACAAAAATTTGTTTTTATTTTCAAAAATATACTCTTCACACTCGTTCTAGGATACTACTGATCCCATCTCTAACGAGTCATTCTCATTGGATATTACTAATCCAATATCTGATGAATTCTTTCGTACGGTTCTAATGTGTCTTGTTCTCTGAGCTTTGTAAACCAAAGCTCTGATACCACGTGTAAAGACCCGCAACTTCCCCGTAAAGGAAAGCGTCGGATAGTTCGAGAACAAACCACAACAGAACGCATACAGAAGAACATTTCATTGTATATTACAACAGTGCATCAGATTACAAGAATATACATAGTATGAATAAATATTACACAGAAATATCAGAGATTTAAATTACATTTAAATACATAGCAGCGGAAAATAATACAATACACAACTAGAAGGAGATATACGGATACAAAGCTTTCCGGATATCGTTCCAGCTGTAAACCAGGATCCTGTGAATATAAATCTGCAAAACCAAAACTACTAGCTGCCCGTGTCAAAATAAGGGCACCCAGAGTTTAGGTTAAAACAATAAACTCCAGGTCAGTCATGTGACTGGTGTGAGAACTAAAACAGTTATTAATCTTTAATTTCAAAGTTCGGTAAATCAAGGGACCACGCCGTATAACACGGAACGGGTTTCCTCCCAAGAATACCAGTGCATTAGACAAACAGCGCAATGCTAAATAAAGAAAAATGAAGCTGTTATAAGACCCAGGTCCTATCACACAATGCAACGCAAGCCGGGGGATAGGGTTTTCCCTTATAACAGCCAAAGAATGCTTGATACGTTTAAAACAAATCATTTGATACTATAATAAGTGCATAGTGTATAAAACAACTTCAAATCATAAGTATCAATCATAGGCGGCATGAGCGTCCCATGCCACTATGTCGCCATATATAGGTTTACAATTAAAACCGCAAATGTCACGTATTTGGAAATTGGATTTCCGTCTATGAACCGAGGCAAAAGATAGTCCTCAACCGATTCGAGACGCTCTAGCCCGTGTCTCAGGATCAGAGCTCGAGTGACCCTTGGATCGTCAGGGCCGGTCCACCGATGTGGATTAAAATGCCTGAACACTGCGTTTCCCCACCCTTTGGGGTGTCAATGAGCCACAAATGACTCCATCGGACCCGGATCGTCCGATCAAACTGAGGCGCCTCGCAACAGCAACAACCACACAGGTGAAAAGTATATAAATGTCAGGGCTGGTAGGTCACTGACACCACCCTAGCTAGAAAGAAACGCATGCCCTCCCTGAGGTCCTCTCCCGTTTTTGGTTCACAACCGGGGTGCGAGACTCGCGAATTCACGTTACACAAAGCTGTGCCACACAGGCTGTGCTTTGATCATCACCACAAGACTTTGCTTTTCAACAGAAGCCTCGATCAATTGCCACTTAGGCATGCCACACAGGCAATTCACTCCATGCGTTTGATATCCATCAATATATAACCCCTGAGCTCGTACGTCTCAGAGAAGGGCGTTAAGCAAGAGAATAAATTCTCCGCCGCCAAACAGATATATATTTAATAGAGATCAATCACACGGACTAAAATCCAATGTCAGACACACAGTCCATTTACAAGTCCGTTCTGGGTCTGAACGAAACCGGAGGCACCTAGTACCTCGCATATCCATCGATCTCCAAGTACGTCTAGACGATCACCAACTGTTTCCATCTTCTTGGGTGTACAGCCCAATCAAGATCATCAGTAATTATCCAAACGACGTGAAGACTTCTGGTCTTCGACCACCGTCTTCATCTTCGACACCACGTCGAATCAGTTATTCATAATGGGATAAACCCGGTCTTTCTGAATAACTCGCGTATATATTATAAAAGTGTTACACAAACACAACATACGCCTCATTCCAATTCAGAATATTCTTTTATTCAAATATTCCTACACTTTGGGAAAAGTTCCCATTAATTTTATCCAAGATAAATTCTTTAAATTCCTTTGAATATCAATTCAAACTAGTCGGGATTATCGAACCACACCGAAGTAATCATTTATTTTATTTTCCCAATCCCAACCTATTCATCCCATGAAGTAAAACTGGTAGTACTTCATATCTAACACCACAGTGTTATCGGTAATTCAATTACCATTTCACGTTCAAATCTAATTAAAGATTTAACTATCGCTTGGAGTAAAACTGGTGATACTCCATTCTCGATCTTTTCAATCTATTTAAAGATTCATTAAAACTCCACTTAGTTTTAATCTTTAACTGGGTTAAAGAATCAGTGTCATTTAAAACACGGTTCACGATAAACCCAAAATCACACTCATTAATTATCGGGTTAAAGAACGAGGGTTATTTAAAACACTGTTCACGATAAACCCAAAAATCAATATCAATTCAATTCCAATTAAATATCATTTAATTGGTACACTTCATTAAATCTAAATAAAAAGATTTAATCTTTTCTCAACTGGGCTCAAGAACAGTGTTAGTGAAGACACCACTCACGACAAACCCAAATCACATTCGATATTCAATACAAGGCTCTGAATAGAAAATATATCGGCTTATATTCAATATCAAATTCTACGACTAACAAATGTCGTATTGGAAATAACGATATAAATATATATCTTTCAAATTTCCATAACAACACCTGTATAATCACGAATTCCAACATCGAAATATTCCAAAGACAATTTCGATTCAAATCCACTCCAATGCAATCATTGGAAATTCTGGTTACTTTTAAAACCCTTTTCAAATTCAATTTATTTACTTAAAAATAAATAGAATTATAATTCTAGTTCAAAACTAGTTTATATCGATAAAAATCTATTTTTATCTTTTCAAATATGGAGTTTTTCATCCCAAACTTTCACAAATCATTTCTTATGATTTTACACAAATTATTACTATTTTTAATAATTTTATCAAGGCCCGTACAGTCGGTTTCCATCAATGGCCATCGAACTGCACTTACAGCGACCCTTTTCAAATTTGATTTGGACATAATTCCAAATCCAACCGTTAGATTTCAAATTTCTAACATTCGCTAGAAAGCTCTTTTCGATACGAACCCAACGGTTCCGGTTTTAGGAGAATCCGACGGTCGGATCTCCCGTAACGTCCATTTGAAATCAATGGTCGAAATTCGCGAACTGCCGCGGCGCGGCGCGTTCTATTCAGGCCATTATATTATATATATAATATATATAATATATACTTCGTCGATTTCTATTTAAAACGAATTATATAAATAGTTTTAAAATTCGTTTCAAAATCTATTTCAACTTCCATCTCAATTCAAAGCAAAATTGAATTCTTCTCTATAAATTCGTTTTAAAATTCATTTCTATTCAATTCAAATTTCAATTCAATTCATTTCGAAATCACTTTCAATTCACTTTGAATTCGTTTTCAATTCAATTCATTTCGAAATCACTTTCAATTCACTTTGAATTCGTTTTCAATTCAATTCATTTCGAAATCACTTTCAATTCAATTCACTTTGAATTCGTTTTCAATTCAATTCATTTCGAAATCACTTTCAATTCACTTTGAATTCGTTTTCAATTCAATTCATTTCGAAATCACTTTCAATTCAATTCACTTTGAATTCGTTTTCAATTCAATTCATTTCGAAATCACTTTCAATTCACTTTGAATTCGTTTTCAATTCAATTCATTTCGAAATCACTTTCAATTCACTTTGAATTCGTTTTCAATTCAATTCATTTCGAAATCACTTTCAATTCACTTTGAATTCGTTTTCAATTCAATTCATTTCGAAATCACTTAAAATCGATATAAATATCGTTCACGTCAAAATGGCGTCAATCTAATCAACACGGCTTCATATATTCCTATTTTCAAATATTCTATTTCAAATATTTCTTTTTTTCAAATATTTCTTTTTCAAAACTGGAATGAGGCCCAATCAATTACCATATAAAGTTAATTATATGGATTTTCATACAACACATGTATATAATAGCATTGAAAAATAATCAACCATCAACCAAAGTGCACTATACTGTATAAGCATCAAATATAGATATCTAACGCTTATAACAGCCCGTCAATCCATCGATCGACATATTCAATCAATCAGGATGAGTGAACTTCAAATTTCATCCCAACACCCGTGTGGGGTTTCAAACAATCAAACACATACTTTATTTGTGCAGTTGGGCGATGTGTAAAATTTATCGACCCAATCAACGTCATTCAAATAGGTGTACATAAACAAACCGTCCGGTTTGTAAATGAATATTTTATTTATTCACATTCACTATATTCATATTCACGTTAAAAATTATATTTTTAACGACAAAACATTTTATTCCAACATATGAATTTCTATTATTCATTTACACAATAAAATGATATTTTTATTTTCTAACATATTTTAGAAAATTTCGGCGGCATAACGGCACGATACTAGAAACGGGACAAGGCCTAGCCTTATCCCCGGTCTAGTGAAGGCCCACGCCATTCACACATCAATCAAATCAATTTCATCTTGTAAACCACAAAATTTGGAGTAAGAGTCTAACCTAGCCTTACTCCTTCGCCTTATAACGGCGCACGTCTAATCCTAACCAATTTATCGATTCGATTATTCACACCACAAACCACATTCAAACCAATATCGCAATCAATCAACAAACAGCCAAACAAACAAGTCCATGGTCTGTGGACGATTGTGTCGGGTGCTACTAAGCACCGTCTGCATCCTAGTATATATATAACTAGAAAAATAAATTGAAAGGTGAGAAATTCTCACATATAGCTATCCTAGCTCCACGGCTCTTCTTTTGCAGAAGTCTTCGTCGTTTCGCCTTTTTGTCACCTTCGTTGCTGCTTTCACTACATACGTAAAAATCGAATTTTTACTTCGCTATTCAATATATAAAAATCGAATTTTTATCTCGACTTTCAATATATAAAAACGTGATTTTTACTTCGGCTTTCCATATATAAAAATATGATTTTTACTTCGGCTTTCCATATATAAAAATCTGATTTTTACTTTTAAATTTCTAATCTTCTTCTAGTTTATAAATCATTTTAAATTCAGTTTTTATATTCCTTTATAATTCAGTTTTTAAAATCTCAGAAAAATCAGTTTTTATATTTTTATAAATCAGTTTTAAAATTCTTTTAAAAGAAATCAGTTTTTACTTTCTTTACAAAAAATCCAGTTTTAAAAATTCTTTTATAAAAATCTGTTTTACTTTTAAAACTTTCAGTTTTATACTTTTAAAACATTCAGTTTTTATACCTAAAACCATTTCAGTTTTCTTCTTTAAAACATTTCAGTTCTAATACTTAAAAAAAATCAGTTTTTAATATTAAAACAAAAATCAGTTTTTTTTTAATACTTTAAAAATCAGTTTTTAAATTAAAACCAAAATCAGTTAATTAAACAATAAATATAATTAAACTAAAAGCGAAAATAAAAACTAACTTACAGCGGTTTTTCCGAGGGGGGGGGGGAGATTTGTGCTGGTGGCGGCAGCGGGGTAGGCGGGGGACTCGAGGTCGCAGGCGAAGGGAGGGGGGTTCGGTTGCGGGTTCGAGACTGGGGGGGGGGGTGTGCCTCGCGATAGGGGGGGTGTGCCTCGCGATAGGGGGGGGGGTGCCTCGATTTATTCAGAAGAGGAGGGGGACGGGAATCGAGGAAGGCGAAGGCAGCTGGAGGCTGAGGGGGGGGGACGTCGGTGGCGGCGGCTCCGTCGTGGGGTTAGGGCAGCATTTTTTTTTTTTTATTATTATTTTATTCTGCTAAAAGTTGACTTTTACATACGACCTCTAAACGAGGTCCACCGCCTGTCGTCTATAGCGTTTTACCCCCATTCCGAACACAATGGGATATGTATCGTAGGTTGATTCGATCGTTTGAATCAGTTTCCGTTTAATTTTCATTTAAATCACTATATTGAATTTTAAACGTACATTTCAAATTATCGGGGTCACATATTAACTAGAAAAATTCTAGAAAAATATTTTCTAGCTTCGTATTGACGATACGGTCCTAACAAAACTAGTTTCGTCGAATTCTGAGACCGTTGGAAAAATGGCCATTTTCCAGTCGATTAAAATCAACTGAAACTGGTCAAACGCGTTTTCCTTTGCCACACTCACATATTGATTCGAAAAAATATGAAATTTGGAATCTAGCAATAACTTGACATCACGGACCCAACAAAACTGGTTTCGTCGAAATCCGAGGTCATTTGCAAAATGTCCATTTTTAAGGGCCTGAATTCCATAGCGACTATTCAGAATTTTCAACTGGACATATCTTATCATTTATAGAGTGAAATCTCAGTTTGTTAACTTCGTTGGAAAGATATCGTCAATTAGATCCTAATGTTTTTGGTTTCACTAAAATCCGGATTGTTTTGCTCCCGGTACATTCAATTGAAGTTTGAAATCGAATTATCGAACTACCGCGCCATTTTCAATTCTATTTATAAATATATATAAATATTTATATTCTAACGACGACGCGTATAATATATACGTTCGAATTCTATTCAAAATAAATTTCTCGTCGATATTATTTAAAATAATTCATTTTAAATAATCAAAATTCGCTAAAATTGCCAAAATAAAAATTTTAAACTGGCCCAGATTTTCGGGTTATTACAGAGATCTATAAGAGGATATATATATATATATGTATAACAGCCAGATGGTTATAAAACTGCTCAAAACATGAACCTTGTGTGTAAACTAAACAAAGCCATTTATGGGTTAAAGCAAGCACCAAGAGTCTAGTATGACAAACTTAAAGACACATTCATGAAGTTGGGGTTCACCACTGCTAAGTCAGACAATTCACTTCATATTAAAAGAAATGGGTCTGATGTCATATTTATACTAGTTTCTGACTTTCTGTATTTCATATATAGGTTAATACATAATGATTATTGCCAGCAATGCTTTTTATACATATATACTTGTCAAAATCCGTTATGAAAGAAGTCAGATTTGTATAAAGACGAGTGGAAATCCGTGCGATGCACGGGAGCATAAACTTTTAAATGTCCATCCTTCTCTTATAGCATCAAATGTCCATCCTTCTCTTATAGCACATAAAGTTATTTGTCAGTTACGTTAAATTGATAGTAAATGAATTTAATGCATACTAACATGAAAAAAGGGTATTTAAAATTGTTGATGTGATATTTCGAGTTGACAAAATTCTTTCCGTCGTAACTGCATGGAAAGATAAAGCTCGTTCATTATCAATTCATGTTAAACCAATTCATGAAGTTGATAGATTTGTAGGTAAGCATATACCTGCAATTATTGCTTTACAAATTCAAACATATATAAAACTTACCTTATGCAGACTACAGGAAAAAATTCACTTTCGAAGTCGAGTCACGACTGAAGATCACTTTCAATCATTTAGACAATGAGAGCATTAAATTAATCATATAAAACATATATTTTGGTCATACTTTAATTAACGCTCATTTATACATGTGAAGTTATGCAAACGCAAACCTACAGCTCTTAAAAGTCTTTACATATGAAATATAAACTTGAAGTTGTATTATTAAAGTCACATTTTCTTAGTTGAATGTCAGTTTCATATTGTAGTAAAATAGTTTATAAAATGTTTTATCCCTTACCATAAAGGTTTTCATAATCCAGTTGTTAATAATGACATAATTAGCCCAACACATAAAGTATGCACCGAATAAGTAAAAGCAAAACGTAATGCATACGAATACTAATTACATAGCAATAACAACACATGGTCAACAAAAAAAAGCTTAATTTTCACGAAATGCATAAACATTTCAGCAATTAAACATTTGTTTGAATACACGTAAAAATGTGTAGTTGTCGATGACCACGTTCGCACTCCAATGCGCCGAATGCAACTTAAGCTGCAAGTACGAATAAGTATTGCAGTTAAATACATAAACGTTTACACATTAAAAGTACATATGAAAGATCAATAATAAAAGGGCAAGATGTAACTCTCCAACTAAAATATTTCTAAAATGATTTAGTTGAGCTCCACAAATTTGTCGATTTTCGAAAATTACAACACTTAAAAAGGTAGTAGCAAGGAATATGTGAAAGATGATTGAAATAAGAATAACTTAAACTTGAGTTTTGTTACTATGAAAAAAAATATTTTTTTTTGGCCAAAATACCATAGGAAGTTGGAGTAATTCAGATGGGTAATACGATAATTTGAACTGTGGTCTCTTCTAAAACAATGTCTCTATGGTAGGACGTAACATAAAAATATTATAATAATAGCATATTTATTATAATTTTTACATCCATGTGTCTATAAAATAGGAAAGAATCAATGCTGATTTATGAAGAAATTATGATGCAAGTATGGTAACTGTCATACATCGACCTATTAGTCATCCTTATATTACACTAAGATAGAGTATTATTGACTCATGCTTTTTAATATGGACAACAACAAATTTATTTATATAACTTTTGTGGTATCATTCATTCCCTATATTAATGGCTAAAATAGCAGTATTCTTCAAGGGTTAAAACAAAAAAGACATAATTTGAGAAGATGCCATTTATTACTTAATTTCATTAACATGATACTACTCCAAGAGGTTATGGTAAAAAGAAATTAGCAATGCTCTCACTAAAACAAAAGGGAAAACGTAACATATGTCCTAAAAGAACATATTAGAATCCAAATAGTCTTTTAACTTTCCTTTTTTTATGTTGTGGAACATAATACGTATATAAGGTAATTTCTTTTGACTTTTAGTTAATAAATATGATGGTTGACATTTATGCTTAATGCAAAGAGTAACAATGCCCATAACATGCATTTAATTTAATTAGTCAGGGTAAAACAATGCTATGATGGAATTCATATTTACCCACATGGCTCTATTAGATGCTATAATCAATTATATTTGTTGATATATAACACTTGTATGTAGAATAAATCATTCGTACAGTTAGAAAAATTACATATTTCATACATATGAAACATAACAAATAATATATCTAACAATGTATAACGTATCATATTACTCCTATATATTCCACTATAGTGAAAAGGATACCTATGTCAAAAGGTTATACCGGTGGATGCAGACTTTTGATGAATTAACAAACATGCTATGTTATATGATTAGTATCCTAGAGCACGAAATAAATGTCAGACTCTAAATAAGTTTCTTATTACCCCACATTTTGCTCTTTAGCCAATAAATACAATATGAAATATATTTTTGCCTCTTACCATCATAAATAAGTTCCCACACATATACCTTAATTATAAATATTTCATTTCTATTTTATAATCCGCATGCTACAGTAACAATTGCTAGTGAGGTTTTCTCCGATAAATGTTGTCATTTAACCATATCTGGTGAAAACCCAAATCTAAGCATCATCTTTCCTGCCACTATATGAAAAAGCAATAGTACAACATATGCTATTAATTTCCATCATATGAATGATGTGTCGACCTGTAACATTAATCAAGAACTGAACATAAAAAAATACTATTACTTAGTCAAAACAGAAAAAAATCAAGTTGAAGATACCAGCCGCAAAATAAAAAAATTACAATGTTAGTTTTAATCATGTCTAACAGATGCATTTACATCAAGTAATTTTTACAAATATTCATATTGCATAATTATTCTACTTTTATATATAGCACCATTTCTATTCTACGAAGACTTATCTTTTGTATTTATCATGACCGCAAACAACATCTGGACACAATATAGATTGAGGTTAAATGGAACCTTAACTTACAAATCATTTCTGAAATACCTTGAAAACAAACATAATAATTGGAGATCACTTATGCTTCCTGCATAGCTAAAGCATTTACAATGATATAATCACAGAAAGGTGGTAGTAAACAAAGCTGGCGAATTACATGTATAACCAAAAAATAAACAAACCATCGCTATCTGATGTCCTAAAACTAATCTTTGCCAGTTTCGGTCAAAATGAAGAACCAAATTCTGAACAAACTTACATTGGTACACAGAAAAATGGAAAGAAACCAAAACGAATCAGAATATTCAAATGCATAAAAATAGAGCTGACCTTATATAAGTCATTCGCTAATTTCTGAAACAAAAAATGCATAATTTTTTTGAATGATTGCCTTTCTTCGAAAAGAAAACCCGTCAAAAAAACTTGCTGTCGATGGCCTCCATATTACGAAGAGTTGATCTCAGCCCAAATAAAATTTGTGCGTTCTCTGCAGGATTAAAAAATATACAAACTGTAATCAACGAACCCAAATCTTCTATTAGCAGTTTTAAATCTCGTATTCAAACTTGATGCAATTTTAAAGATGGGTTCTAATTTATGAGTGCAAAGAACTAAAAGCAGAAAATAGAGAGAGAATCAGTTCAGAGATAGAGAAGTCGATGCAGGGAGATGAAACAAACAGCATAAAAAACTGACCGGATTAGCGGAAATGATTTTGCGAGGAGTAGAAAATTTCGATCCGAAGGAGATGTTGTTGGCAGACGAAGAAACGAAGAGAGATATGAGGGAAAGTGGAGGAAGCGTTCGTGGAAACATGGAAAACAATATGGAATGTAACAGAAATTTTATTTGGTGTAATTAGAGCAGATGTGGCAAAATTCTGTCGGTCGGATGTCTGATGTACAATTGAATCACAGCCACTCTTTGTATCCTGTTTGTCTAACCAAGGGATTTTATTATATAGACGAGTGGAAACCCGTGCGTTGCACGGAAGCATAGAGTACGGGGTGTTGTAGTTTGCACGGGGGCATAAACAACGGGGTGTTGTAGTTTGCACGCGCGTGGTCGTTTGACGCTCTTCGCGCTGGTCGTGGCACGTGCTTCGTGCGTGATCGATGCAAGTCGTTTGCGCGTCGATTGATGTTCGTCAACTGTTATGTATATGTGGAGTAATTGTATATTTAAATTTTATTTGTCACAGGTTATTTGATGTAAATTGGAAGTGGATGAATGTAATATGTTGGAATTATTTTAGTTCAGTAATAAAAGATGCACGAAGTTCGCAATAGAATAATAAATAAAAGGGAAAAAGTGTCATAATTAAAAACAGACTGCATAACACAAACTTATGCATATATTATGTAATGCATATATACAGTATGTACGCCGTGCCGCACGGGTTTAGGTTATATGTTACATCTAAACAATAGAAAACAACATTACCCAAAAACGGAATAAATATTAACAGCTGGTAGGCTGGTAGCATTAAATAAAATGTTCACTTAATTTACATAAAAGAAAATTATTTAAAAACTATGTCATCTTGGTTGGCAAAATGGCATCATATCCTGTTAATCTTCCAATGTCAATAATTGGTTTCCTTACATTGCTAACAAAAATGGAAGTCCATACCTTTATTAGAAAAGTAGGATAGATGGTAAAGTACTATTAATATTTGTCACTGTTCTCAATCGATCATTAGTCCAAGAAGCTTTCAACCAAATTGTTACTGCATGAATAGCTATAATGCAACAACGTGTTAAATATCAATTATACCTGATAATTCCTGTAATCTTATCCAAGAGCAATTACAAAGTTTGAGAAGAGAAGAAATGGTAGATCATGACAAAAAACAACATAGGCAAATGTAGGAAAAAGACAAAAAAAAATGGGAAAGTCCACAAATATATAGATATTATTGAGTTTGAACAGAAATACAAAATTAAGATAAATATGTACAATGAATCTTCACACTGCATAAAATAGAATGCATAAAACCGAAGGTACAACACATAAAAGGAAAATAAATAAAACAAAATACAATAGAGAGCATTTTGTGAAAACAAACAGGTAAAGATCAAACATCAGCGGTATCCGTTCTGTTTCACCCATTCAATCTGCAAAAGCAAAAAAGCCATTAGAACTGCTTGTTAAAAAAACTGCTAAGTTAGGGAAAGAAATATATATTAAGGCTGCCCGAATGCCCTCGTTATTTGAGTCGTTCCAAACAGGAAACATGGTTGTCTGCCGGTTTTCAGGAGCAATTTCGTCTGAATCCTTCCATTTAGTATGTAAAGAAAATGTCGGAGGAAGGAGGGAAAAGATAAAATCCAAGGAGAAAAAAAAAGTATGGAATAATGGAGTCAATAGCCGTTAATGGATTCAAGGAAAGATATAAATAATGGAATAATGGAGTCAATAGCCGTTAATGGATTCAAGGAGGGCCTGCGAATTGAGGAGATAAGGAAAGATATAAATAATGGAATAATGGAGTCAATAGCCGTTAATGGATTCAAGGAGGGCCTGCGAATTGAGGAGATAAGGAAAGATATAAATAATGGAATAATGGAGTCAATAGCCGTTAATAATGTAAGTTAATGTTCCAACTATTTTTGTCTTCAGAAAGATACCATTAATTGCTTAAACAAAAAAGAAATTATAAAAAATATCAAATTTAACAGATTCACCATAAAGTATACCAATTTCGAAAATGTGCAGTGAATATGGAATGAAAGTATATTTTGATAACAAAGTATAGTATGGTTTCCAAATTTACAAAATATAGGAAATGTGTAAAAATTGAAAACTTTCAAACAATGATTTATAAACAGCAATGCATATTTTACGTTAATTAGTCAACCTCTTTTACAATTTGGCACTTATGTTTGGGTTACCTTTTCTTAGTTAAGCTGCCTTTATATATAATATCATTTCAATATTTTGTGAAATAATGAAAATTAAGAATATGTGCTAACGTTTTGAATTACCAACCATTAATGCAATTTAGAATAGTTATTGACATATAGTTTTAATGTTAAGTAAATTAAATATAATTTACTGCCTTTAATTAACAATCTATTTATATATAATACTATTATACAATTCCAAATATCATGACAAATATATCATGAGTAACATCCAAAATATGGATCAATATCCGTCTAAATCTCTACATGCGCCTCTTGAATTTTGAGGTTGACCGAACGTTTTGTCATAATTAATTATTAATAAGGACCATGACAGCTGTGGATTAGTTAATGAACCTATTACAAATTCGTACATTAGAAACATCAATGACATGCCATTATTAATTACTTAATTTTTTTATGGGTAAAGAAGGGGAAAAAACAAAGTATAAAGAGTAATGGACATTCATGTAACAAAAAAGAGGTTCATAATCAAATTACTTTCAATGTGACATGTATCAATAAGATTTTAAGTTGGGAAATTCTATAAAAATAAATTAGTATAGTACCAAAAAATACGGCGGAACATTTCTTTACCATTACATATGTACATGATTTCCGCATTCCACATCAAAAGATGCAAATTTGGGCATTTGGAATGAGGTAATTATATATTTGAGACGTATAGTGTATATAAGTTTGGAACATAATTAATCTTTTTTATAGTATAGATTACCTTCTTCCATGTTTGTATTCTATATTAATGATTTATTAAATGCAGCGAGTAAATTCAGGTTGTGGCCTCGTTAAAAATTTTGAGAATTCATTTAAAACAAAAAAAAAAATCATTTAAAACTTACTATATAATTAAGACTGTTGAAATGATTTAATGCTAAATAATGCTTAGGCAAAAAGTTTCTTTCAAAAGTTTTTAGTTAAATGCATGGGCAATGTAAGCATGAAATAAAAGGATTTACCTGGCGTTTTGAGATAGGGTAGTATCTCTCTACCTTTTTGACAAAAATATAGTGTAAATAGATTTAAAAAGGGTGTTTTAGCAGGATATAATATATTAAACATTAATTGATACACAACTGTAATTAGCGACTTTACAAATATCTAAATTAGTTATGGATTGACACATGTGGACGAAGGATATCCATCAGATATCTTTCTCACAATAATGTAGTATTTTTAACATCTAATGCTAAATTATATTACCAAAATAATGTAGTAAATATAAGGCAATTTTGGATGAGGTGGCAATTAAAAATATCAGGGGATGTGTTTATGGGATGTGTTTAAATCAACCTATTCAATGCTAATGCAAGAATAATGACATGTTTATGGTATGTGTTTAAATCAACCTATTCAATGTTCATGCAAAAATAATGACATGTTTATGGGATGTGTTTAATTTAGGACCGTTGATTTGTTTTTGCGGGATTAAATCTCAGCCGCTCTTTGTCTTCTTGTTTGTCTAAGGGTTTGTCTTAGGGGGGAATTTTATTATATAGATTTTAGATTAAAACCAGTATATAGTATAATAATCTAACTTATGTGGAGACACTTTTATTTAAATCATATAAATATATGTGTAAACATATATAGTACATATTCATATATACAGAAGACTTCCAATTCTTAATAATCTAACTTATGTGGTGTCACTTTTATTTAAATCATATAAATATATGTGTAAACATATATAGCAGATATTCATATATACAGAAGACTTCCAATTCTCTAAATCAAGAAAGTGAACTACGACCTAAAACAAAATCAATTCCAAAAATGATAAATAACAGCCACTATATAATATTAATCCACATAATGAGACCAGGCCTCAATTGTAGAATGCATGAATCAAGCAGGGATGGCGCATGCAAGCGTGTGTGTCTATATATATATATATATATATATATATATATATATATATATAAATAAACACACACACGCGTATGTATACAAGTTTAGCTATGGATACACTAGTTGAATGCCAAAAAATATATATTTCTCAGTGAATCTAAAATGTGCTTGTCAACCAAAAAAATCTATTTCTCGGTGCTCTAAAAATTGCCAAACTGATCATAGACATAAAATTATTGATATATACCAGTGTGTAAGAACTAGAGGCCAAACAAAATATAAGGTAAACTGTCATTAACTTGAAATGGCAATTGACTTACACAACATACAAACTTAAAGCAAGGTCACTGGTACAACCATGCATGATTTAAGGCACGTAAAGTCGGGAAGGACCAAAGAAGATAAGAGATGATAGTCTAAACTCTATCTCAATACTTAAACTGACGTAGCATCTAATATATTTAGATAAGAAAAACAAAATTATAAAAAATTATGTATGGACCACTGTAAAACAACGGCCAATTATCTTAATCAGAAATTCTATAAGGCCCGAAATACTTGGTCAGGGAATAAGCCCGAAACAATATCAGCCGTTAACATGATATTTGCTCCCCTGAAATCCACCTTTGATCCTTAATTCGCACCTCCCGTATGCAATATTTTCGGGCCTACTAGAACATCCCTATCTTAATATTAGAGGCATTAATCAGGGGCTAAAAAAAAGTTTGGCCCTTAATAATCATAACTAGGAGCACAAATTGTTTAAGTGTCTTATTGGGTATTATAAATGGCAAATGCATCTGTCTTTAATAGACAATTAAAGCAGAAATAAATTTAGCCCTTATTTCCATACGGAAAGGCAAAAGACTCCGCTCCAATTTCCAATTCCACGAAGCGCAAAATTTTGGGAAAGTGTATTCTTTTCCTCGCTTCCTTTTTTTTTCCTCCTACCGCGTGACCTTTTTCTCCTTCATGCTGATGATTTTCGCTCTACTTCAATCCACAAATTATTGCAAGCTTGCTCCTCTTCTCTAATTGGGAAATTCATTGACAAAGGTATGTAATTAATTTGGAATACTATTTAAGTTTTCCACTGTAGATTAACAAACCCTAACTACTCCTGCTGATGGCTGACACTACAAAAATGTGGAAGGTTTTATTTTTTAATTTTATTTACAAGCTATGCTCTAGTTAACTTTCAGTTGCATTTTTAATTGTTTAAACAAAGTACCTCAATTCTTGAATAATGATGATCTCAGTTCCTGCAGATATGAAATCAACAATGGAATAAAATGCACTTATTTCAGTTATGTATTTGTATGTCAGGGCTTGCTTTTGTTTTCTGTAAGTGGTTTATCGTATCTACTTTTGATTGTTTAATTTTAGGAATAAAAGTTTGTTGTATTTGTTTATAGAAATTAAAATTGAATTACACTTATTTCAGTTATGTATTTGTATGTTTGGGTAGCATATGATGCAATTTGCACTTATATAATTTTTGAGATGATCAACCATCTTTTCTATATTTGTTATAGTAAGTAGAACCTTTGTGTTATTCATTCAACAAAAAGGCATTCAGTTGTTCATTTAATAGATAAATGAATGAGTTTTGCATTATTTAGTACAAAATAGGGATGCCTATATTTATCTTGCATAGTAGGGGTACTTGTAGATGACACTATTTGATTGTTTTTCTTGCACCATACTTATGCATTGGATGCATTTATAAGAGAGCCTTTATTTTTCCTAAAATTTTCAAGGGGTTTTAGTTTGTGGCGATTAATATTTGGGACCACATAGCATTAGTGGCAAATGAAGGTGCAAATACGCCTTTATATCTTTTTATGAGATGCATGTTTAGAGGCAGGTATACATATTTGCTTCTTTCATTGATTGATAATGTCTGAATTTAGTTTTTTTTTTTCTTTTTCACTTTTCCTCTTCTAATGTTACTGAATGTATTTTGACCTTGTACGTGAGTTGTTTGTTTAAATGTTTATTATATAACATTTTCTCATAGCTTTCAAATTATTTGCAAATGGGTTCTAGCATCTGCACATATATTATATGCATAAATGCATATTACATTACAATATACATTAATTTTCAGTTTAGCAATTTGAGTATTAGTTTTGCCGTTTGGTGTTCTTAAATGCATATTACATTACGATAAATGCATATTGCATATTATAGGAAATTTAATCTTTTTCTACAAATGTTCTTTTGGTGTTTTTAAACTTTTTGTGCTTAGATAGTGGCTTAACGTTGTATAAGTATGTTTAAATATTATTATCATATAAATAGCGGCTATGAAATTATACTAACAATGCATATGCTTAATTTGCTATATAGGTAGCAACTAGAACAATGGATAAAACTTGGATAGACTTAGATCGTAGTTCAGATGAATATAGGCATAAGCTGAAGTTATTTCTAGATGACGCTTTTGCCAAATCTATATGGAAAGATAAAATATTTTGCCTTTGTAAGAAATGTTGCAATCGCTATTTCAATGATAGGAAGACGGTAGAAGGTCATCTTCTTTGGCATGGAATGGATCTCTTGTATAGAACAGGTTGTTGGACACACCAGATTGAACCTTATACAAATGAATATGAATCCATGCCTTATGATAGACACGTTGAAAACAAGGAAACAAATATGTATAATGATGTGTTTTGCAGCGAGATGCGTGATTTTCTCAATGAAACATTTGTGCAACCCTTGACAGGACAAAGTGTTGGTTCTTCAAGTCAACCGCCTATTTTTGAAGGTCAAACATCGGAAGTAAAAAGATTTTACAAGTTGCTAGATGGTGTTAATAAAGAACTATATCATGGTAGTAAGCATAAGAAATTGGATGCAATTGTAAAGTCGTACCATATAAAGTGTTTGGGGAATGTGAGCAACGCAACTTTTTCACTATTCTTGGAAGCGTTTAAAGATATGCTGCCAGATGATAATTGTATGACAAAGTTAACCGTGCAAGTTAAAAAAATTATCAATGATTTAGGTCTCACATATAAAAAGATAGATGTTTGTCCAAATGATTGAATGTTATATCGGAAACATACATAACATTTGAGCGCTTGCTCTCATTGCGGTACATCAAGATATAAATTGAGTGAAGTTGAAAGCGATAGTAATGGAAAAATTTCAGCTAAAGTACTCCGTTGTTTCCCTTTGATTCCTCGATTAAAAAGATTATATATGTCGAAGTATACAGTTGAACATATGATATGGCATTCAACATGTTCCAACGATCGTGTTACGAGGCATCTGGCCGACTCACCGGCATGGAAACACTTAGATTTGGCATATCCTGAATTTGCGAAGGAAATTCGTAACGTGCGTCTAGGAATAGCAAGTGATGGCTTTAATCCTTTTTTGAACATAAACCACAAACATAGCACTTGGCCTGTTATAATAACTGTATATAATCTTCCTCCATGGATGTGCTTGAAGCGACCATTTTTGTTTATGTCTTTGCTAATTCCAGGACTTCATGAACGTGGAAATGACATTGATGTGTACATGCAACCATTGATAGATGAGTTAAAAGAGCTTTGAGAAGTTGGTGTTGATACTTATGATGTTTTCTCTAATCAAACAATCAATATGAGGGCAGCTGTTTTGTGAACTATAAATGACTTACCAGCATATGCAAACTTATCGGGATGTAGTACGTTTGGTAAACTTGCGTGTCCACATTGCAATCACCAAACACATTCAGTACGTTTACCCAATAGTAAGAAACATGGTTTTTTTAGGTAGTCGAAGATTCTTACCTATCAGACATAGGTTTCGATATGACGCAGAGTCATTCGATGGGAAGCAAGAGGATGGTCTTCCACCAAAACCATTGAGTGGGATGGAGTGTTTAAGACAATTATCTGATTTAAGATTCACGTTTGGTAAATTGCCATTAATTGAACCAAACACTAGTTGAAAAAGATGTAAGAATTCAAATATTTCTTGAGAACGTAAGGTTACTGGACCATGGAAGAAGAAAAACATATTCTTTACTTTACCATATTGGCAACATCTTTTAATACGTTATAACATTAATGTAATGCATCTTAAAAAAAATGTTAATGAAAATATTTTGGGAACATTACTTGGCATGTCGAAAAGAGGAAAAGAAGGACTTGAAGCTCGTAGCGATCTTGAAAGTTTAAAAATAAGAAAAGCACTTCATCCTATTCGTGAAAGCACTCGAACATATATACCGCCATCAATTTTCTTTACCACGAATGAAGGAAAGATGTTATTTTATAAAGTGTTTTCCATAGTACGTGTTCCCGAAGGATTTTCAACTAATATTTCTCGATGTGTAGATGTGAAGGAAAAAAAGACGCATGGTTTAAAAAGTCACGACCATCATGTAATAATGCAACACTTGCTTCCTCTTACAATCCGTTGGGTTTTGCCTAGACCTGTCACGCTTGTATTGCTTGAATTATGCTCAATTTTTCGAAAATTATGCAGTAAGAGACAATATGTAGCATCAATTGAGGAACAGAAATATAGGATTGTCTTAGCCTTATATATGATGGAGAAAATGTTCCCACCTTCATTCTTTACCATATCTGCCCACTTAATCATCCATTTGGTCGATGAAGCAACAGTTGCAGGACCAGTTCTGTATTGTTGGATGTATTTAACTAAAAGGCAACTCTTATTCAATGTAATTAATTTTCGATCATGTTACTTTATTGACAAAAAATAACATTAAGGTATCTACAAACATTAAAAAGATATGTTTGCAATCAGAGCTATCCAGAAGGATGTATTGCAGTAGGATACCTAGTAGAAGAGTGTGTCTTTTTGCTCAATGTATTTAACTAGCAATCAGAGTCGCCATAATAGACACAGTCGCAATGCTGATATATCTTTGTCTCGTGATGTTGTGGGAGGCTTGGCAATATTTGCAAACACTGGTCATCATTTGGGTAAATGCACTGAAATGCGTTTGGATAAGAAGATCTGGGAACAATGTCATTCTTATGTCATGTTCAACTGTAATGAAGTTGCACCTTATTTATGGTAATAAGTATTTTTAAATTCCAATAATTATGTTCTACCCACTTGATTTCATTTAGAACATAAATTTTATTTTATGATTTATATATAACTTAGTAGTTTAAATTGTGTTTCAATAGTAGAAGATTGGAAGAGCTACGAAAAATTCATCGACGGAAGACTATTCGAGAAGTAGGGTGTATGAAAAATAAAGAATTTGCTATTTGGTTTAGAACACATGTAAGTATCACCTTTTGATATGTTTCAATAATAATTGACTAACCATACACAAATAAAATGAAATAATATCAACTTGTAATAATAATGTATTTATATAAAAAAATTCAGGTAAATAAACTTCATGACGCCGGTGACTTATTGATATCCGAAGATTTAGTCCAATTAGCAATTGGTCCAAGTAGGATTGTGAAGCATTATAAGAAGTATGTTATCAATGGTTAATGATTCAGAACTAAATCATTGGATGAAAAATACAAAAGAAAAAATTGTGGTGTTTTCGTGAATGCGGAAACATCAAATTATTCAAGCATAAGAGCTTGCAATCATATTACTGGAAATGTCAACTACTACGGTGTTTTGAAGAACATTTATGAGCTTGATTATAGATTTCCAGGAGAAAGTGACGATCGTGCATATAAGTTGTCTTGTTTGAGTGTGATTAGGTGACGAATTCGGGAATTTTTTTTGATCAATATGGTTTCAATTTAGTGAACTTCAATCAACTAGTGCACAAAAGTGATAATCTAATATTGGCATTACAAGCAATTCAAGTTTTTTATGTTGCTGATCCAAAAGAGCCCGATTGGAGTGTTGTAGTTAAGACGAAGCTTAGAGATTTTTATGATGTAATGGATGATAGTGATGGATTGGACATAGATGATTACTATCTAACACCTAATCTCACTGATCCAAGTTTAGACAATCAAGAATTACAAATAAGGACCGACGTTCATGGTATGTATGTTAACAAAATATTGTCATTGCGCGAGGAAAATGATGCAGTGGCTGAGGATGATGACTTCAGTGAAGAAGATGACGAGACTGATGCTGATGTTTAGTATAAGTATTTCTAAATAAAATTCATATTCAGTTTCTAGTATTTCAATTAAACTGAGACTTTGTTTACAGATCATGATAATTTTTTGTCTTCTCTTTGTTTGAACGAGGTTGCGTTCTATGTGATTGCTTTTTTTTCATTTATGTGTGTGTGGGTGTGTGTGTGTCTGTGTGTGTGTGTGTGTGTGTGTATCATGTTCCAAGCTGTCGATGCATGTTTTTATATGTTCTCTTTGTGGAAATCAAATGAATATTTTGCATCTAAAGCAAACACCATAGTGAAATTATGTAACTTCGGCTAGTCTTCTAAAGCAAGCACTTTAAGTTAGTTGCTTATGTTTTGAATCGCTTTTATGAAGTACTAATTTATTAAATTTGTGCTTTGAATTAATTTGATGAACGTGATTGCGTTTTTATTTATAATTTCTTAGATGAGTACCTCGGATTCAGATTCCAATCAGGAGGATCATTTAAGTTCAGATGATGACATATGCGAAAATGGTAATCTTGGAAACAATGGTATGTTATATGTTTATTTAATTATTTTGAGTTTGAGCAAGAAAAGTAACATCATATCGATATATAATGCTTATTTAAAATATTTCTCTTGAGTTACTATCAATTGTTATTTTTAGGGTCATTAAAAAGAAATGGACGTGGCTATAACAAACCAAATTGGGGTAAGTCGGGCAAAGAGAAGATATAATTCAATAAAGATGGATTGTGTTGTTCCAAAGGATGCTAGGTTAATCAGATATCTAGGTAGCTTGGCAAGAAATTACAGTTTGCTTCCTTTGTCACCTATGGATTGGCGATCATATGATGAAGCAAAATTGGATAAAATTTGGAAAATCATATCGATTTGTTAAATTTGCCTTTGTAATTTACAAAGCATTGTTATAACTACAATTTATAATCAATTTAAATTTCAATGCCCGACTTATAAGTTAGTACATTCTATCTTTCCTTTACAGGGATACCATTGATTGGCGTGCCGAAGACATTCCCCATATCCCTGCAATTCGATATACACTGCTAAAAAGATTATCCAAGAGGATAAAGAACAATAGAGCTGAGTTAAAAAGAAAATATTACACTCCATATGTTGGCTCCCCGTCACATTTTACTTGTGGAGATGAACGAGTGGATGGTGAACAATGGAGGAACATGGTCAACTACTGGGGCAATGATCCTAAAAATAAAGTAAATCCTCTTATATCTGATGTCCTTTATTATCTTAGGAGTTTTGTTATTTTTCTGAGTTTTTCCGATTTAAATTATAAATGATTTTATTTTTTATTTTTTTGATAGATTGAAGTCGAAAGAAATATATGAATCGTAAGAAGTTAAAGACGAGTCACATGGTGTTAGAGTTTATTATTCCCCTTATTATCACAAAACCAATTGGCAATGTGATGGGGAACATCTTAGTTTATATCCAGGATCTTAATTCAGTATTTCCCGATGTGGGACAATTTTGAAGCACCATTTAACACTCCCCCTTGCTTCAAAGTTGTTGAGATCGAAGCACTTTCTCTTCGATTTGTGATGCACTTTCTCATCACCTTCAATTGTTGAAGCACTTTCTCTTCAACTCTACTAAAATCCTGAACTCTGATACCATGTTAGAGTTTGTTATTCCCCTTATTATTACAAAACCAACTGGCAATGTGGTGGGGAACATCTTAGTTTATATCCAGCATCTTAGTTCAGTATTTCCCGATTTGGGACAACTTTGAAGCACCATTTAACACATGGGTGGGTCATGACCTTTGCAAGGCACATGGAAAATTTTGTAAGTTGACATACTTTTTTTCCAATGAATTTCGCATCCCAATAAATATATATTTTCATGGAGTGCAAAATGATAAATACTGGTACCTGCTATAATTTAGAAGTATATGTACTTGGTACTTAGCTTAAAATATGCCTATTCGATACTGTTTTTGCTTGTGCTACAACTTTTATATCTTACTTTACAGTGGTACAATATGACACATAACTATAAGTATTTGAAGGCTATTATACCGGTATAGTTGACTAAATACCATAGACAATTTTATCTACATAATATGCTTTTCCTAGCATGTGACGTTGAACCACAAAACATATCCCTGTTTACTAGCCTGTAAAAAGAAAAGATCATCGGGAAAAAGAACTGTCAACTAAAAAAATTCTTCATTAATTTTAATCTTTAGTTGATGCAGATGTAGACGGACGATTTTGCTAGCCAGTTTCAATTATCTGCAGCAGTAGTTAAGTATTGACAAATGCCTACTATCTGTGCTATTTACATATTATACATTACTGATATTTGTAAATATTAATATTTCTATAATCACTGTAAAACACCTGTTTATTCTATGTTAACTGGACATCAACAAACAGTGAATTTCATCTATTCTCAATACAAATCATTTGTGAAATAATATCTGGTGAGTTTTGAACGATAGCTCATTAATGGGAGGGCGTTGATGTATGCTATTTAATACAATTTACAAATAAGGTAAACTTAACATCTATTTATTCTATTTATGCTTTAAACGAATTCTATTATTAATACACCACTATGGGTGTCACAATGATTGTCGAATTCTTAATATACCGCTATGGGTGTTGTAATTGGATTGTAATAGAATATTCAATGAGCATACGGTGCATATACTCATTAAATGAGAATTCTCATCACTGATAGTAAAAACAGAATTATTCACTTATTTATTCAATATTTCAAAGCCATACGGTGCATATATTCATTGATAGTCACGAAACTGCTACCAGAAATCGGATTAATATCTTAAACTATAAGTAGCTATGAGATCCAATAATATATTAAACAAAAATTTGGAGACTTAAATCTGTGGCATGCAGATCAGATTTAAGCTCATTATTAAATATATTTACTTTGCAAAGCGAGGTAGGAGTAGACTGCCAAAACCATTATAATTGAAGTGTTCATGAAGCATAGCAGTGGTATAATGTAGGCAAAATGAGTAATATTTAAATTTTTGTTGGTCAATCCACCAATTTCATTTATTTCTCTCTTGTTTGAAATAGAATAATGGGTTATGTCTAATTTAACATCATATTTGAATTTTTTATAATAGAAGGAAATACATGGTCGTGAACCGGACCCTATTGAAGCATATGAGTTGGTTCATAGAAGAAAAGACAAAAATAGAAGTTGGGTGGACGTAGCATCAAAGCAAGCTGCGGTAAATCTAATTTATCGTTTGCATTTATTTGTATACAATATTATGTAAACTTTTACTGTTTATTTAAAACAATACATGCTAAAATATATTCATGAAAGAACATTTTTTTTCTCAACCAAATATTCAAAAGCTTACTCTATAATGGTACTCACAATATTCTAAATGATATTTATATGGCAATTCAAAATTAATTTTTCTATTTAGTTAATGATGTAATCATTGTTTTTCAAGGCTAAATGCTTTAAATTTAGTTTTTTTTATGGTAAACTACACTTAGTGATATTTATTTAAAATTAATACAGGCCAAAATATCTCATTAACTAACTCAACTAGTAGCTTTACATGATGAAGAGACACCTGAATTGCAGGTGCAAGCATATATTGCAGCGATGGGATTTTGAGACTCACAATAGGGTTTGCTGTTATGGATATTTAGTGACACCGAGCATGGTGCCTTGGGTACAACAAACTCAACCAATATCATCAACTCGTAAATCACGCAAAGGAAGAGAATATGCAACTATGGAGTCAACATGTTTAGAACTAAAAAACATTTGTGAAAAGCAAAGTAAATAGATAGAGGAGTTAAAGCGTTTGCTTGTATCTACACAAAGATAATTATCGAATTTTATGTCAGAGCAATCGTTGTCTCAACACCATTTTCCATTAGAACATCGATCTGAACGATCACCTACCCAAAATCAGCTAAATGGTCCGCAATTCTTTAGAGTTCAACATCAACCATTACCACAACAACAATCTTTTCCAAATAATGGAAGCACTCAGCAATATATGCCACAACCGTAGTTTGGACATTATCAGTTTCCATCATCTGGTGGTCAATTCTTTAATCCTTTGGCATATCATCCTTCCTTCTGCCCACAAATGTCATGTCAGTCTGGAGAGTTTACAGCAACACTCAATGGGACCGATTATACGTAGCAAATGGTGCTTCCAAGAAATAATGAAACTGCTGAGAGTTAGTAGGTATAGTTTCTTGCTTTATTTCTGGATCATTCTCCGTTTTAATTTATATCTTCGATTCTTTATTTTTAACAAAGTGGTCAATGCTGTTGTCAGGAAATTAGTTGCTTGTGAATTGCATATATTATAAGTAGATCAAGTTAACACTGGGTACATTGTGGAGCACAATTATATGCTAGAGGTTTGTCAATTAATGCTTGATATATGGCATTTGGAATGAATATACATAAATTGTTAAATGTTTCTGCCCAGCCCTCGTTAACAAAAAAAAAGGAGAAGAAGATATGCTAAAGCTCCAGTGCTTGATTAGTTTTTAAAAATGAAGCACCATAGCTTCAGTTTTTAGAACTGAAGCTTCTGTGCTTCAGTTTTAAAAATTAATGTTCCACTGCTTCAGTTATAAAAACTGAAGCAGACTGCTTCAGTTTTTATAACTGAAACTCCCACGCTCCAGTTTTTAACATTGGAGCTCCATTGCTTGGTAGCTGCGTCATTACGATTTTTCCACTTTTTGTATTACATACTACATGAAATCGGTATGTTAACTATCACTATTAGAATTGCTAAAAATAAAAGGCTATAACTAAACTACATTAAGATAACTGAAAATAAAAATAGAGATAGGATGCATTTTCCAAAGCATCATCCCATCACTTTAAAACTGATATGCTTTTTGGTATTTATTTTACTTGTTTTATTTTTAAATTTGCTATGATTATTTGGCTAAAGATATGCAATTCACACAGTGATAGTAATATCATTTAGAATTAAAATATATCATCCTATCATTTTTATTTTCAATCATTCTTAATGTAATTTAGTTATAGCCTTTTATTTTTAGCAATTCAAACAGTGATAGTTAACATACATATTTCTTGTAATATGTAATGCAAAAAGTGGAAAAATCGTAATGACGCGGCTACTAAGCAATGGAGCTCCAATGTTAAAAACTGGAGCATAGGAGTTTTAGTTATAAAAACCGAACCAGTGTGCTTCAGTTTTTATAACTGAAGCAGTGGAACTTCAGTTTTTAAAACTGAAGCACAGAAGCTTCAGTTATAAAAACTGAAGCTCTGGTGCTTCAGTTTTAAAAACTAACCAAGCACTGAAGCTTTAACTTGTCTTCTTCTCCCTTTTTTTGTTGACGAGGGCTCGGCGGAAACATTTAGCAATTTTTGTATATTCATTCCAAACGCCATATATCAAGCATTAATTGACAAACCCTCTAGCATATAATTGTGCTTCACAATGTACCCAGTTTTAACTTGATCAACTTATAATATACGTAATTCACAAGCAACTAATTTTCTGATAACAACATTGATTACTTTGTTAAAAATAAAGAACCGAAGATATAAATAAAAACGGAAAATGATTCGGAAGTAAAACAAGCAACTATACATACTAGCTCTCAGCAGTTTCATTATTTCATAGTAGGACCATTTGTTGTGCATAATCAGTCCCATTGAGCATTGCTGTAAACTCTCCAGGCTGACATGACATATGTGGGTAGAAGGAAGGATGATATGCCAAAGGGTTAAAGAATTGACCACCAGATGATGGAAATTGATAACGTCCAAACTGCGGCTGTGGCATATATTGCTGAGTACTTCCATTATGTGGAAAAGATGTTGTGGTAAAGGTAGATGTTGAACTCTAGAGAATTGCAGACCATTTGGCCTGGTTTTGGGTAGGTGATTGTTCAGATCGATGTTCTAATGGAGAATAGTATTCAGACAAAGATTGCTCCGACATAAAATTTGATAATTGTCTTTGTGTAGATACAAGTGAATGCTTTAACTCCTCTATCTACTTACTTTGCTTTTCACAAATGTTTTTTAGTTCTAAACATGTTGACTCAATAGTTGCATATTCTCTTCCTTTGCATGATTTACGAGTTGATGATATTGGTTGAGTTTGCTGTACCCAAGGCGCCATGCTCGGTGTCACTAAATCTCCATAACAACGAACCCTATTGTGTGTCTCAAATCCCATCGCTACAATGTATGCTTGCACCCTCAATTCAGGTGTCTCTTCATCATGTACAGCTACTAGTTGAGTTAGTTCATGAGATATTTTGGCCTGTATTAATTTTAAATAAATATCATTAAGTGTAGTTTACCAAAAAAAAAAAAAACTAAATTCAAAGCATTTAGCCTTGAAAAACAATGATTATATCATTCACTAAATAGAAAAATTAATTTTGAACTGCCATATAAATATCATTTAGAATATAGTGAGTACCATTATAGAGTAAGCTTTTGAATATTTGGTTGAGAAAAATAAAGTTCTTTCAGGAATATATTTTAGCATGTATTGTTTTAAATAAACAGTAAAAGTTTATATACTATTGTATACTAATAAATGCAAATGATAAACTAAATTCACCGCAGCTTGCTCTGATGCTACGTCCACCCGACTTCTATTCTTGTCCTTTCATCTATGAACCAACTCATATGCTTCACTAGGGTCCGGTTTATGACCATGTTTTTCCTTTTATTATAAAAAATTCAAATATGATGTTAAATTAGACAAAACCTATAATTTTATTTCAAACAAGAGTGAAATAAATGACATTGGTGGATTGACCAACAAAAATTTAAATATTACTCATTTTGCCTACATTATACCACTGCTATGCTTCATGAACACTTTAATTGTAATGGTTTTGGCAATCTACTCCTGCCTCGCTTTGCAAAGTAAATACATTTTACAATAAGCTTAAATCCAATCCACATGCCACAGATTTAAGTCTCCAAATTTTTATTTAATATATTATTGGATCTCATAGCTACTTATACTTTTTAGAAATTAATCCGATTTATGGTAGCAGTTTCGTGACTATCATGCATTTTGCTGATGAATACTAAAATTATAGATACAATAAACAAGCATGGCTTTGAAATATTGAATAAATAAGTGAGTAATTCTATTTTTACTATCAATGATGAGAATTCTTAGTTAATGAGTATATGCACCTTATGCTCACTGAATATTCTATTACAATCCAATTGCAACACTCATAGTGGTATATTAAGGATTCGACAATGATTGTAACACCCATAGTAGTGTATTAATAATAGAGTTCGTTTAAAGCATAAACATAATAAAAAGATGTTAAGTTTACCTTATTTGTAAATTGTATTAAATAGCATACATCAACGCCCTCCCATTAATGAGCTATAGTTCAAAACTCACCAGATATTATTTCACAAATGATTTGTATTGTGAATAGATGAAATTCACTGTTTGTTGATGTGCAGTTAACATAGAATAAACAGGTGTTTTATAGTGATTATAGAAATATAAATATATACAAATATCATTAATGTATAATATGTAAATAACACGTATAGTAGGCTTTTGTCAATACTTAACTGCTGCTGCTAGTAATTGAAACTAGCAAACAAAATCGTCCGTCTACATCTGCATCAACTAAAGATTAAAATTAATGAAGAATTTTTTTAGTTGACAGTTCTTTATCCCGATGATCTTTTCTTTTTACAGGCTAGTAAACAGGGCTATGTTTTGTGGTTCAACGTCACATGCTGGGAAAAGCATATTATAGATAAAATTGTCTATGGTATTTAGTCAACTATACCAGTACAATAGCCTTCAAATACTTACAGTTATGTGTCATATTGTACCACTATAAAGTAAGATACAAACGTTGTAGCACAAGCAAAAAAAGTATTGAATAGACATATTTTAAACTAAGTACCAAGTAAATATGCTTCTAAATTATAGCAGGTGCCAATATTTATTATTTTCACTCCATGGAAATATATATTTATTGGGATGCAACATTCATCGGAAAAAAGTATGTCAACTAACAAATTTTGCCATGTGCCTTGCAAATGTCATCGACCCAACAGTGTGACTCGTCTTTAACTTCTTACGGTTCACAATATTTCCTTCGACTTTCATCCATCAAAAAACTTAAAAAAATCATTTGTAATGTAAATCTGAAAAACTCAGAAAAATAACAAAACTCCTAAGATAATAAAGGACATTGGATATAAGAGGATTTATTTTATTTTTAGGATCACTGTCCCAATAGTTGACCATGTTCCTTCTTTGTTCACTATCCACTCGTTCATCTCTACAAACAAAACGTGACGGGGAGCCAACATATGGAGTGTAATATTTTCTTTTTAACTCCGCTCTGTTGTTCCTTATCCTCTTGGATAATCTTTTTAGCAGTGTATATCGAATTGCAGGGATATGGGGAATGTCTTCGGCACACCAATCAATGGTATTCTGTAAAGGAAAGATAGAATGTGCTAACTTATAAGTCGGGCATTGAAATGTAAATTGATTATAAATTATAGTTATAACAATGCTTTGTATATTACAAAAGCAAATTTAACATACCGATATGATTTTCCAAATTTTATCCAATTTTGGTTCATCATATGATCGTCAATCCATAGGTGACAAAGGAAGCAAATTGCAATTTCTTGCCAAGCTACCTAGATATCTGATTAACCTAGCATCCTTTGGAACAACACACAATCCGTCTTTTGTGAATTCTATCTTCTCTTTGCCCGGTTTACCCCAATTTGGTTTGTTATAGGCACGTCCATTTCTTTTTAATGACCCTAAAAACAACAATTGATAGTAACTCAAGAGGAATATTTAAAATCAGTATTATATAATATATCGATATTATGTTACTTTTCTTGCTCAAACTCAAAATAAATAAACATATAACATACCATTGTTTCCAAGATCACCATTTTCACATATGTCATCATCTGAACTTATATGATTCTCCTGATTGGAATCTGAAT
The DNA here is from genome assembly GCA_030737875.1 of Allium sativum. Taxonomy (NCBI): domain Eukaryota; kingdom Viridiplantae; phylum Streptophyta; class Magnoliopsida; order Asparagales; family Amaryllidaceae; genus Allium; species Allium sativum. The sequence goes on along the minus strand of CM060916.1, from coordinate 213,360,418 downwards.
CTGAGGTACTCATATAAGAAATTATAAATAAAAACATGATCGTGTTCATCAAATTAATTCAAAGTACAAATTTAATAAATTAGTACTTCATAAAAGCGATTCAATACATATGCAACTAACTTAAAGTGCTTGCTTTAGATGACTAGCGGAAGTTACATAATTTCACTATGGTGTTTGCTTTAGATGCAAAATATTCATTTGATTTCCATAAAGAGAACATATAAAAACATGGATCGACAACTTGGAACATGATATATATATATATATATGTGTGTGTGTGTGTGTGTATATATATATACACATATGCACACACATACACCCACACACACAAAAATGAGAAAAAGCAATCACATAGAACACAACCTCGTTCAAACAAAGAGAAGACAAAAAAATTATCATGACTTGTAAACAAAGTAGAAATATAACTCAGTTTAATTGAAATACTAGAAACTGAATCTGAATTTTATTTGGAAATATTTCTACTAAACATCAGCATCGGTCTCGTCATCTTCTTCACTGAAGTCATCATCCTCGGCCACTGCATATTTTTCCTTGCGCAATGACAATATTTTTGTTAACATACATACCATGAACGTCGGTCCTTATTTGTAATTCTTGATTGTCTAAACTAGGATCATCGAGATTAGGTATTAAATAGTAATCATCTATGTCCAATCCATCACAATCATCCATTACATCATAAAAATCTCTAGGCTTCGTCTTAACTACAACACTCCAATCGAGCTCTTTTGGATCAGCAACATAAAAATTTGAATTGCTTGTGATGCCAATATTAGATTATTACTTCTGTGCGCTAATCGATTGAAGTTCACTAAACTGAAACCATATTGATCAAAAAAAAAAATTCGGGAATTCGTCACGCAATCACACTCAAACAAGCCAACTTTACATGCACGATCGTCATTTTCTCCTGGAAATCTATAATCAAGCTCATAAATGTTCTTCAAAACACCGTAGTGGTCGAAATTTCCGGTAATAGGATTACAATCTCTTATGCTTAAATAACTTGATGTTTCCGCATTCATGAAAACACCACAATTTTGTCTTTTGTTTTTTTCATCCAATGAATTAGTTCTGAATCTATAACCATTGATAACATACTTCTTATAATGCTTCACAATCCTACTTCGACCATTTGCTAATCGGACTAAGTCTTCGGATATCGATTAGTCACTGGCATCACGAAGTTCATTTACCTGAATTTTTTTATATAAATACATTATTATTACACGTTGATATTATTTCATTTTATTTGGGTATGGTTGGTCAATTATTATTGAAACATATCAAAAGATGATACTTACACGTGTTCTAAACCAAATAGGAAATTCTTTATTTCTCATACACTCCACTTCTCGAATAGTCTTCCGTCGATGAATTTTCCGTAGCTCTTCCAATCTTCTACTGTTGAAACACAATTTAAACTACTAAGTTATATATAAATCATAAAATAAAATTTATCTTCTAAATGAAATCAAGTGGGTAGAACATAATTATTGGAATTTAAAAATAATTATTACCATAAATAAGGTGCAATTTCATTGTAGTTTAACATGACATAAGAATGACATTGTTCCCAGATCTTCTTGTCCAAATGCGTTTCAGTGCATTTACCAAAATGATGACCAGTGTTTGCAAATATTGCCAAGCCTCCCACAACATCATGAGGCAAAGAAATATCAGCATTGCGACTATGTCTATTATGGCGACTCTCAATGCCTGTTAAATACATTGAGAAAAAGACACACACTCTTCAACTTGGTATCCTATCGCAATACATCCTTCTGGATAGCTCCGATTGTGAACATATATTTTTAATGTTTGTCGATACCTTAATGTAAAAAAAAGATTTTATCAATAAAGTAACATGATCAGAAATTAATAACACTGAATAAGACTTGCCTTTCAATTGGATACATCCAACGATACTGAACTGGTTCTGCAACTGCTGCTTCATCGGCTAAATGGACGATTAAGTGGACATATTGTCTCTTACTGCATAATTTTCGAAAAATTGAGCATAATTCAAGCAATACAAGCGTGACAGGTCTAGGCAAAACCCAACGGATTGTAAGAGGAAGCAAGTGTTGCATTATTACATGATGGTCGTGACTTTTTAAACCATGCGTCTTTTTTTCCTTCACATCTACACATCGAGAAATATTAGTTGAAAAATCCTTCGGGAACACGTACTATGGAAAACACTTTATAAAATAACATCTTTCCTTCATTCGTGGTAAAGAAAATTGATGGCGGTATATATGTTCGAGTGCTTTCACGAATAGGATGAAGTGCTTTTCTTATTTTTAAACTTTCAAGATCGCTACGAGCTTCAAGTCCTTCTTTTCCTCTTTTCGACATGCCAAGTAATGTTCCCAAAATATTTTCATTAACATTTTTTTCAAGATGCATTACATGAATGTTATAACGTATTAAAAGATGTTGCCAATATGGTAAAGTAAAGAATATGTTTTTCTTCTTCCATGGTCCAGTAACCTTACGTTCTCAAGAAATATTTGAATTCTTACATCTTTTTCAACTAGTGTTTGGTTCAATTAATGGCAATTTACCAAACGTGAATCTTAAATCAGATAATTGTCTTAAACACTCCATCCCACTCAATGGTTTTGGTGGAAGACCATCCTCTTGCTTCCCATCGAATGACTCTGCGTCATATCGAAACCTATGTCTGATAGGTAAGAATCTTCGACTACCTAAAATAACCTTGTTTCTTACTACTGGGTAAACGTACTGAATGTGTTTGGTGATTGCAATGTGGACACGCAAGTTTAGCAGACGTACTCCATCCCGATAAGTTTGCATATGCAGGTAAGTCATTTATAGTCCACAAAACAGCTGCCCTAATATTGAATGTTTGATTAGAGAAAACAACTTAAGTATCAACACCAACTTCCCAAAGCTCTTTTAACTTATCTATCAATGGTTTCATGTACACATCAATGTCATTTCCACGTTCATGAGGTCCTGGAATTAGCAAAGACATAAAAAAAATGGTTGCTTCAAGCACATCCATGGAGGAAGATTATATACAGTTATTATAACAGGCCAAGTGCTATGTTTGTGGTTCATGTTCAAAAAAGGATTAAAGCCATCACTTGCTATTCCTAGATGCACATTACGAATTTCCTACGCAAATTCATGATATACCAAATCTAAGTGTTTCCATGCCAGTGAGTCGGCCGGATGCCTCAAAACATGATCGTTGGAACATGTTGAATGCCATATCATATGTTCAGCTGTATACTTTGACATATATAATCTTTTTAATCGAGGAATCAAAGGGAAATAGCGGAGTACTTTAGCTGAAATTTTTCTATTACTATCGCTTTCAACTTCACTATATTTACATATTGACGTACCGCAATGAGAGCAAGCACTCAAGTGTGATGTATGTTTCCAAAATAACATGCAATCATTTGGACAAGCATCTATCTTTTTATATGTGAGACCTAAATCATCGATAATTTTTTTAACTTGCACGGTTGACTTTGGCATACAATTATCATCTAGCAACATATCTTTAAACGCTTCCAAGAATAGTGAAAAAGTTGCGTTGCTCACATTTCCCAAACACTTTATACGGTACGACTTTATAATTGCATCCAATTTCTTATGCTTACTACCATGATATAGTTATTTATTAGCATCATCTGGGAACTTGAATTTTTTTTTACTTCGGATGTTTGACCTTCAAAAATAGGCGGTTGACTTGAAGAACAAACACTTTGTCCTGTCAGGGGTTGTACAAATGTTCCATTGAGAAAATTGTAACAACCCGAAAATCTGAGCCAATTTAAATTTTTTATTTTGGCAATATTAATGAATTTTGAATATTTAAAATGATTTATTTTAAATAATAACGACAAGAAATTTATTTTAAATAGAATTAGAATGAACATATTTATTTGAATCGACATTAGAATATAAATATTTTATTTTAATTATAAAAGGAATTGAAAATGGCGTGGTAGTTTGAAAATTCAATTTCAAATTTCAAATGAATGTGCAAGATTCAAAATAAGCCGGATTTTAGCGAATCCAAAAATATTAGGATTTATTTGAAAATATCTTTCCAAGAATATGAAAAATCAAAATTTCGTAGCGGGGATAAAAAGATATGCCCAGTTGAAGATTCAGAATAGTCGCTATTAAATTTTGGCCCTTAAAAATGGAAATTTTGAGAACGACCTTCGTTTTCGACGAAACCACTTTTGTTGGATCCGTGATGTCAAGTTACTGTTAGATTCCAAAATTCGTAATTTTCTGAATCAATATGTGAGCGTGGCGAAGTAAAACGTGTTTTAACAGTTTCAGTCAATTAGGATCGACCAGAAAATGGCTACTTTTCAAATGGTCGTCAAATTTGATGAAATTAGTTTTGTTAGGACTGTATCGTCAATATGAAGCTAGAAATAATTTTTCTGGATTTTTTCGAGTTAGTATGCGACCCCAGTAAATTGAAATGTGTGTTCAAATTCAATATGTAGATTTATATTTTGATTTTGATGGAAACTGATCGTAACAGTCGAATTGGCTTACGGGACATATTCCATTGTGTTCGGAATGGGGGTAATTAGCTAGAGGCGATAGTCGTTGGGTTCGATTTGGGTTTAAAAGAAAAAAGTAACATTTTGAAAATTAAATTTAAATAAATATATATTAATATATAGGGGTCAAACCCTTATCTTCCAAATCAGAAGTCAAAGCTGCCCCCAATCCAAAATAACCCGTCGTACTCCCTTTCCCTCCTCCGATGCGTGCGTCGCGCCCCAGCAACCCCCGCCAGACCTCGTCGCTAGCCTCCATCCGCCTCCCCTACCCCAAGCGACCTCTCTCCTCTCTTCTCGCTCCTCTCTAGCGCGATTCCCGCGAATCCCATTCCCAAAAAGCCCTCTGACCCGCCGCCCAAGCCTGCTACCGACCACCACTGGTATGCCGCCACCCCCGTCCGCTTTCTGCACCGCAGTAGCGCCCTCCCCGGCCTTCCCAACCGCCGTGAAACCCCCTCCCTCTTAGGAAAACGCTGTAAGTTCTTTTTATTTTCATTTGTTTGATAAAAATTGGATTTTTATGAATATTATAGCATAATAAAAATCGTACTCTTGCATATATTATAGCATCACAAAAATATGATTTTGATATGCAGAAAGTTTCGATTTTTATATATATGATAGCATAGAAAAGATTATATCTTTATAAAGGAAAACACTATATTTTTATGACAAGAAAGATATGATTTTTAACACTATAAAAATATGATTTTTATTTACTTAGTGAAGTAAAAATATAATTTTTAGCTATGTAAAAATTCGATTTTTATATATATGAAGTAGCGATAAAAATTCGATTTTTATATATGAAGCAACGAGGTAAAAATATAATCTTTATATAGGGAGTAGCATTGTTAAAAATATACTTTTTAACATAAACGGTGTTGAACAGATCTCGTTGGAAACACGGCGAAGACTTTCTACATATTAAGAGTTGCGGCGTTTGGTTTAGCTCTTGGTGAGAACTCCTCACTTTTAATTTATTTTCTAGTTGAAATATATACTAGGATGCAGACGGTGCTTAGCAGCACCCGAGACCCGTTGTCCAGAGACCATGGGCGACTTGTTTGATTTTGTTGTGTGGTGAAAATTGATTGTGATGTGGAATGAATGGAAAATAAATATTCATGTGTTAAAATAAATTATTTATCGTTAAAAATATAAATTTAACGTAAATGTGAATAAATAAATATTCATTTACAGATCGAACAATTTGTTTATGTACACTTATTTGACTGATATTGATTAGGACGATAAATTTTACACATCGCCCAACTGCATAAATAAAAATCAATGTTTGTTGATTTGAAACCCCACACGAGTATTGGGATGATATTTGGTGTACACTAATCCCAATTGTTTAGTTATATGTCAATCGATAGGTTGACAGATGGTGTAAGTGTTAATTATTTATATTTAATGCTTATGCAGTTGTGTGGTGCACTTTGGATGATGGTTGATTATTTATCGTTGCTATTAGATACATTTGTTGTATGGAATCTATATAATTAACATTGTATGGTAATTGATTAGGCCTCATTCTAATTTGGAAAATAAAGAATATTATAAAATGAAAATTCATGTGTTGAATAGAATATATATTCATGTCTTGAATAAAAGAAAATACTCATGTGTGGAGAATATTCATGTGTTGAATAAAATAAATATTCATGTGTTGAATAGAATAAATATTCATGTGTTGAATAAAAGCCGTGTTGATTAGATATGCGCCATTTTGACGCGAACGATATTCATATCGATTTTATTCATTTTTATAATGAATATCGAAAAGGAAGTGATTTCAAAATCTAATATTTTGAAAATATTATCATGTATATATTAATGATATGAAATATTCAATTTTTGATTTGAAACTGAATATGAAGTTGAAATTGTTTTGAAAACGAATTTAAAATGAAATATAAAATATGTTTTGAATTTAAATCGATGAAATATATACAATATATATATATTATATATATTAAATGGCCTGAATAGAACGCGCCGCGCCGCGACAGTTCGTGAATTTCGACCATTGACTTCGAATTGACGTTACAGGAGATCCGACCGTCGGATTCTCCTAAAACCGGAACCGTTCGGTTCGTATCGAAAAGATATTTCTAACGAATATTAGAGATTTGAAATCTAATGGTTGGATTTGGAATTATGTCCAAATCAAATTTGGAAAAGGTCGCTATAAGTGCAGTTCGATGGCCGTTGATGGAAATCGACTGTACGTTCCTTGATAAAATTATTAAAAATAATGATAATTTGTGTAAAATCATAAGAAATGATTTGGAAAGAATTAGGATGAAAATTTCCATATTTGAAAAGATAAAAAAGATTTTTATTGAAATGAACTAGTTTTGAACTAGAATTATAACCCATTTATTTTTTAAATAAATAAATTGGATTTGAAAGGGTTTTAAAAGTAACCAGAATTTCCAATAATTGAATTGGAATGGATTTGAATCGAAATTGTCTTTGGAATATTTCGATGTTGGATTTCGTGATTATACATATTTTGTTATGGAAATTTGAAAGATATATTTATATCGTTATTTCCAATACGATATTTGTTAGTCGTTGAGTTTGATATTGAGTATAAGCCGATATATTTTCTATTCAGAGTCTTGTATTTAATATCAAATGGGATTTGGGTTCGTCGTGAATGGTGTCTTCATTAACACTATTCTTAAACCAAGTTGAGAAAAAGATTAAATCTTTTTATTTAGATTTAATGAATTATACCAATTAAATGGCACTTAATTGGAATTGAATTTGAATTGATTTTTGGGTTTATCATGAACGGTGTTTTAAATAACACTTGTTCTTTAACCTGGTAATTAGTGGAATGTGAATTGGGTTTATCGTGAACTGTGTTTTAACGACATTCGTTCTTTAGCCCGATTTACAGTAAAATGTGATTTGGAATTTATTAATCTTTTGTTAAGATTTGAAGGAGATTTTCCAAAGTAAAGTTTTCCAATTTAATAAAATAAATTGGAATGGAATGGAATTCGTTTTGGTAATAATCGAAGTGAATTTCTGTGGAGGAAGACAACTAATATATCTGGAATTTAGAAGGCTTTGACGTTATTCCATTATATTATTAGTCGGATATGGAAGTTTATATCGATTATATATATCGATTTGTTTTCCATGAAGATTCCATGGTTAATGGAATGTGATTTTGGGTTGTCGTGAATGGTATCTTTAATGATACTGTTCTTAGACCCAACAGAGTTAAGAAAATCAGAAACTAACTGGAGCTTAGTTAAGTTGGATAGTTTCTTGGGTATTGATCTGATGTTGGTTTCGGCCTTCGGGGTTAACACTTAGGAAATTATTCACTTGCTAATTTACGGTTAAAGGCTGAAGGAAAAGGTGTGATTTTGGATTTATCGTGAACCGTGTTTTAAAACCAAGTGGAGTTTTAATCATTAATATTGATTTTTGGGAAGTTTAAAACCAAGTGGAGTTTTAATGAATCTTTAATTAGATTGAAAGGATCGAGAATGGAGTATCACGAGTTTTTCTCCAGGCAATAGTTAAATCTTTAATTAGATTTGAACGTGAAATGGTAATTGAATTTACCGATAACACCGTGGTGTTAGATATGAAGTATTACCAGTTTTACTTCATGGGATGAATAGGTTGGGATTGGGAAATTTAATAAATGATTACTTCGGTAAGGATCACTAATCCCGACTAGTTTGGATAAATCATGATTTGGTTTGAATTGATATTCAAAAGAAGATTAAAGAATTTATCTTTGATAAAATTAATGGGAACCTTTCCCAAAGTATAAGACTATTTGAATAAAAGAATATTCTAAAATGGAATGAGGCGTATGTTGTGTTTGTGTAACACTTGTTTATTATATACGCGAGTTATTCAGAAAGACCGGGTTTATCCCATTCTGAATAACTGATTCGACGATGTGTCGAGGATGAAGACGGTGGCCGAAGACCGGAGGTCTTCAACATCGTTTGGATAATTACTGATGATCTTGATTGGGCTATACACACAAGAGGAGGGAATCTGTTGGTGATCGTCCAGACGTACTTGGAGATCGATGGATATGCTAGGTATAAGGTTCCTCCGGTCTCGTTCAGACCCAGAACGGACTTGTAAATGGACTGTGTGTCTGACATTGGATATCATTCTGTGTGATTGATGGATATCGGTTGCATGGAGTGGTTTGCCTGTGTGGCATGCTAAGATGCAAATGATCAAGGCTTCTGTTGAAAAGAAGAGTCATGTGGTTGATGATCAAAGCACGGCCTTTGTGGCGTAGCTTTGTGTTGCGTTAATTCGCGAGCCTCACACCCCGCTGTGAACCAAAAACGGGAGAGGACATCAGGGAGGGCATGCATTTCCTTCTAGCTAGAAGTGGCGTCAGTGGTTTGACACGCCTTAACGAGTTTGACTTATGTGGTTGTTGGGTTGCGAGGCGCCTCAGATATATCGGTGACTATGTGGAGCCGATGGAGTCATAGGACTCATTTACGCCCCAAAGGGCGGGGAAACACAGTGTTCAGGCATTTTAATCCACATCGGTGGGCCGACCCTGACGATCCAAAGGCTTGACTGAGTACTTGCCTGAGGGGCGGGCTAGAGCGTCTCGAATTCGGTAAGGACTACTTTTTCCTTGGTTCACAGATGGAAATCCAACTTCCAGTACGTGACATTTGCGGTTTTGATTATAGAGCCTAGTATTGGCGACATGATATATGGTACTCATTCCGTCTATGATTAATACTTATGATTGAAATTGTTTTGACACTATACACTTATAGTAATAATAAAACATGAAATTTAGCGTATCAAGCATTCTTTGGTTATTATAAGGTAAAACCCTATCCTCCGGCTTGTGTTGCATTGTGTGATCGGACCTGGGTGTTATAATAGCTTCATTGTTCTTTATTTAGCATTGTGCTGTTGTTTATGCACTAGTATTCTTGGGAGGAAACCAGTTCTGTTTTATACGGCGTGGTCCCTTGATCTACCTAACTTTAAAATAAAGATTAATAACTGTTTTAGTTCTCACACCAGTCACATGACTGACCTGGAGTTTATTGATTTAACATAAACTCTATGTGCCCTCATTTTCCGCACGGGCAGGTAGTAGTTTTGGTTTTGCAGATTTATATTCACAGGGTCCTGATTTACAGCTGGAACGATATCCGGAAAGCTCTGTATCCATGTATCTCTTTCAGTTGTGTATTGTATTACTTTTCCGCTGCCGTAATGTATTTAAATCCCTGGTATTTTCTGATGTATATTATTTGTTTATACTCTGCATGTTCTTGTATTCTGATGAATTGTTGTAATAAACAATGAAATGTTCTTCTGTTTGCATTTCGATGTGGCTTGTGCTCAAAGCAATCTGTGCTTTCCTTCACGGGGAAGTTCGGATCATTTCAAAAATCACGCATCTCGCTGCCAAACACATCATTATACATATATGTTTCCCTGTTTTCAACATGTCCATCATAAGGCATGGATTCCTCTTCATTTGTATAACGTTCACCATGGTCTGTCCAACGAGTTGTTCTATACAAGAGATCCATTCCATGCCAAAGAAGATGACCTTCTACTGTCTTCCTATCATTGAAATAGCGATTGCAACATTTCTTACAAGGGAAAAATATTTTATCTTTTCGTATTGATTTGGCAAAAACTTCATCTAGAAATAACTTCAGCTTATGTCTATATTCATCTGAACTCCATAGTTCTAGTTGCTACCTATATAGCAAATTAAGCATATGCATTATTAGTATAATTTCATAGTCGCTATTTATATGATAATAATATTGAAACATGCTTATACAACGTTAAGCCACTATCTAAGCACAAAAAGTTTAAAAACACCAAAAAAACATTTATAGAAATGTATTAAATTTCCGATAATATGCAATATGCATTTGTTGTAATGTAATATGCATTTAAGAACACCAAAACAACCAAACTAATACTCAAATTGCTAAACTGAAAATTAATGTACATTGTAATGTAATATGCATTTATGTATACAAGATATGTGCAGATGCTAGAACCCATTTGCAAACAATTTGAAAGCTATGAGAAAATGTTATATAATAAACGTTTAAACAAGCAACTCATGTACAAGATCAAAATACATTCATTAACATTGGAAGAAGAAAAGTAAAAAAGAAAAAGAAAAAAAACTGAATTCAGACATTACCAATCTATGAAAGAAGCAAATATGTATACCTGCCTCTAAACATGCATCTCATAAAAAGATATAAAAGTGTTTTTGCACCTTCATTTGCACTAATTCTATGTGGTCCCAAGTATTAATTGCCACAAACTAAAACCCCTTGAAAATTTTAGAAAAAACAAATGCTCTCTTATAAGTGCATCTAATGCATAAGTATGGTGCAAGAAAAACAATCAGATAGCATCATCTACAAGTACACCTACTATACAAGATAAATATAGGCATCCCTATTTTGTACTAAATAATGCAAAAATCATTCATTTATCTATTAAATGTACAACTAAATGCCTTTTTGTTGAATGAATAACACAAAGGTTCTACTTACTATAACAAATAGGAAAGATGGTTGATCATATCAAAAATCATATAAGTGCAAATTGCATCATATGCTACCCAAGCATACAAATACATAACTGAAATTAGTGTAATTCAGTTTTAATTTCTATAAACAAATACAATAAACTTTTATTCTTAAAATTAAACAATCAAAAGTAGATACGTTTAAAACCACTTACAGAAAACAAAAACAAGCCCTGACATACAAATACATAACTGAAACAAGTGCTTCATTCCATTTTTGATTTCATGCTTGTAGGAACCGGGATTGTCATTATTCAAGCATTGAGGTACTTTGTTTAAACAATTAAAAATGCAATTGAAAGTGAACTAGAGCATAGCTTGTAAATCAAATAAAAAAATAAAACCTTCCACACTTTTGTAGTGTCAGCCATCAGCATAAGTAGTTAGGGTTTGTTAATCAACAGTGGAAAACTTAATTAGTATCCAGAATTAATTACTTACCTTTGTCAACGAATTTCCCAATTAGAAAAGAGGAGTAAGCTTGCAATAATTTGTGGATTGAAGCAGAGCGAAAATCATCAGCATGAAGGAGAAAAAGAAGGTCACGCGGTTAGAGAAAAAAAGAAGCGAGGGAAAGAATCCACTTTCCCAAAATTTTGCTGCCTTGTGGAATTGGAAATTGGGGCGGAGTCTTTTGCCGTTCCTTATGGAAATAAGGGCCAAATTTATTTCTGCCTTAATTGTCTATTAAATGCAGATGTATTTCCCATTTATAATACCCAATTAGACACTGAAACAATTTGTGCTCCTAACTATTGATTACTAAGGGCCAAACTTTTTTTTAGCCCCTGATTAATGCCTCTAATACTAAGATAATTGGTAGTGCTTGGTACAAATAAATAAGATTTATAGTGTATAACAAAACCAAGGAAAATATATTGGAATTATTAATAATATACGCACATCAAACTCTTAATATTTCCATTTAGTAAAGAAATAAAATAAGAATCTGGTTCAAGGGTTCACACCACAACAGTGATATGCATTGAATGGTTTGTTGATTCTTTGAACTTGCAAAAATAAATAAAACTAAATTTAAATATTTGTTACTTTTGGGCATTAATGATATTGGTAAAATTTTCTAAATTTTAGTTTCCTAAATCGGCTTCGATGTTAGGAGATTCAACGATGTTCGAATTAGGGCTTTAGCCTCAATGAGTGGAGATTCACAGGGCTTTAGCTTCGACGAATACGACTTGCTTCGACCTGTAAGTGAAGAAATTTGATGTTTACGGCTTTGTTTCGATTTGGGGACGAAGGGAAACCAAAATTCTTGCGCTAAGTTTTGGTGTGGGCTGAAAGATAACACAAAAATGAGCTATTAATTATCTATATGACACTGGCCCGTTTAATTATAGCAAGCCAAGTTATGGTGCTATCCTTGATTGCAATTATTATAATATTTTCTTGTTGTGAATATTTTATTGACTTGACATGTCAAGTATATGAAATCCAAATAACTTGGTCCGCCTGGTTCGAAACTCTTTTGCAGGAACAAACTTGCTTCGACAAGTCCCAACGAGTTCGTGGCTCCTGGTTTTATGGATTCTGTACTCACCGGATTTGGCGCTCTACTAAATTATGATCCATAGCGATCATATGAATTCTATTTAATGCGATCCACAACGACCATTGGATTTCTATTCAAATACGATCCACGACGATCGTTGACTTCCATTTAACACGATCCATTGTGATCCTCGAGCCACTTTGGCCTTGGTATTCCTGGTTTTCTATGCGATCCAACGCGATAGTGGCTTCATGGATTTCTGGATTTTTGCCAGCATGATCCGACGCGATCACAATGTCTTGGTTTTCTGCTTATTCAAGTTCTGCGTAGACTTATCTCAAATCTCTGCTTACGGATTATAGATTTTGGGATTATCGCAAAACATCTTTCTTTCTCAAGAAAAACATGTTTCGGATGTAAGTGTTAACCCGCCTTTTTGACAAGTAATCACACGATGATTCTATGGTTAGCAAAGTACTCGCAACTCGCGTACGATCTTATACAAGTATGTAGTGATTTGATCGAAGTCGCGAGATGCTCAGAATAAGGTTGAAAACTCATTCAAATCCAGATTAGATACTTGCATTGGCATTGGGATCGGTATTAGCACATATGGAGTCCGATCACTCCAAAACACGTGATAACAACGAGATAATCACCCACCAGGAATTTGTGCATGACCAAAATACTGATCCCAGAATTGACATTATCTTTCATACCCTCTGGGCACCAAGCATTCCCCAAAAAACACATGCCAACAGAGGGTAAATCACATAAAAACAGGTTGTGCACCCATCATTTTTCACACAACCAAAATTATCGATCCTTGGATAAGGGCATTCACTTCGCATCCCTGGATCCACTTCGATCTTCTCAAAATGCTTGAGCAACATATACGGATCACCTAAAATTGCTTGCGCGCTTCAGTTTTCAGTATATGTTTGAATCACTGATCCTATGATAGGTATAAAGCCTGGATTAGAAAACTTGCCTAATTTGGAAAGTCCAGGCGTGAGTGGATCATTCATTTTCAGCTGATCAACACATGCAGATCACTATTTTCTTGGTGATCAGCCTGGATACGAAATTTGGGCAAGGCATTTGAATTTTGGCTAACTCCCGGGATATGTACTATTTGTGGGATCTGTACAACTCCTAAGATACGAAATTTTGGGCTTCGGCTTACCAACTCCATCTATAAATACCCCAATAATGTGAAATATGAGGGGACCTTTTTACAGTTCATTTTGGCACTCGGAAAGCTAGGAGAAAACTCATTAATGACTTCCATCATGGACTTTTTGGCCTAGAATACACTTTTTGGACTTGGCATTTCACATAGAAGATTTCCTTCAACGTTTTTTCACTTTGATTGGATTTTGGCTCGCTTTTGAACAATTTTGGATATATAGAAGCATATCTCGGACATATTGGACTTAGGAAGATGACCATGGTTCCAGGGAATTGACAAGGACATTGTAGTCCTCACTTTACAATTTTGTAACTCGAAGCCTTGTAACCGACGAAACTTGTAACTGCAATGTATATTATGAATGGTGGTGACAATGTGAACGTAGGCTTTCATGCCGAACAACTATAAATTTTGCGTGCCCCTTTATTTACTTACACATTCTGCTTAGATTTACTACTTAACTCATAAAACTTGGGTGTTTACATCGGTTGACCAATTCCCCGCGTTAACACCCTCATAAGGTGAGAGATGGTAAGCAAGTCACTTATGATCTACAGGATCGGTAGACGACTAATCCCATTTATGACCTTTCGCTAGTGGACCTCGGTGTTTCTATCTAGCTGGCCATTTTCGATAATCTCTTGGTCACTTAGTACTTCTCATAGATAGGCAAACCTATAATATCTTCATAGTGATCATTTAATACCCTATTTCAAGGCGGAACCCACCCCAGTCACTTAATACCATGAGTAAGAGAATCGTCGCGGGATTACCAATTTCACACAAAATTAACCTTTCTAAAAATTCTCTAAGTAGGCTACGCTATGAATTTTTTTTCCTTTTTGGTTTCTTCTTTCGAAAGGGAGGTAAGCTCTATAGCCACTTAATATCTCACACTTGAAGTAAACCAATTTAGGAATAACTATCGCTATGCAATTACTATCGTCATGGGTTTCTACTGTTAATGATATCTCACCTCAGTTGTACATATATCTGACTGTTGGAAAGTGCAGGCTTCTATCGAATAAGGCATCTGACCTCGCATCATTAACTTACTAAGTCTAATTCCTAATTATAGATTTAATCTAGAATTTTCTGAGGAAAATTCTCTATAACTTCCTTTCCTAGGACATTTAATTATTTACTTCCTTATTGGACTTAATATTTACTACATCAATTAATTCTCATTAAATCTGCTTTAATTCCATTTATTATTATAATGGTGTTATGCCATTAATTCTCATTAAATTCCCTTTAATCCCTTTTAATTATAACAATCAATACCATGTTTATTTCTACAATGGTCACAAATAATTATTTCCATTTCTTATGGGAATTATTACCATATATTTATTCCCATGAAATGGAAACATTCCAAATTCAAACACATAACAATAAACATTTATTTAACATAATAGCGTTATTAGCGTAGGTTTGGATGGATAAGATTATAATAATTATATATTTATATGATGTTATCGTAGTTACTGATTATATTTTATTATCATTATTATTCTTTTATATTCTTGTCTAAACTAATAACTAAAAAAGTTTCTTTTTGTGTTTAAGAATCAAAATCTCATAAAAGGTTATTTATGGTAATTATTGTAAATTTTTCCCAAACTATTTAAAAGAGTAAAATTAGCATATTTCGAATCATAAGGAAATAGGTTAATATTTTCTTTAGAATAGATGTTGCAAGTTATGTACAAAAGTACGTGAATTTGCACATCTCTTCTACTTTGATTTTTTTTTTATGTGCCTTGTAGATTTCAAATAACTCCTTTTTATATAAAAAAAGCAAAGATGACAAAATTACAATAACCAAATAGAAACCCCAAACAACATTTAACACAAACAAGATTATAAACCTAAGATCAATATTATACAAATTTTACATTTACACCCAAATCCAATGAATCTGGAATAACAACACTGTATATCTAGGAATATTTGGGACTGATTTATAGATTTAGGGTGTTTACAATAACCACAAACAATCCAAGAATAATTGCAGACAATATGATTTTATTAAGCTAAAAGGCCTACAAATTCATATCTAAATTTCATTTCAGATTTGACAATAATAAGACAGAACTGATAAATTCTAGGCATACAATTTAGCTTTGACACAAACTAGTTATATAAGACATGATAAACAATGAATATATTTCCTACTCACTTGAAAGCTATCCAAGTCTGAATCAGAATATAGATTTTAGGCTTATAAATTTCAAATCTCACAAATCTGTAATTTCTATACAAATGAGACATACATGTACCTATTTAGATTTGTGGATCTGAAAGTGAAATTGGAAAGGAAGAAGGAAATTTAAATAAAATGAATTAACTATTCGAAGAACAAACCCTTTTTCATAAATGTGAATCCAATCTCTCATATTCTTGTTAATTAGATTTGTATAGATTTATATTTTGAATTTTAGAAGAGGTTGGAGGATTGAGAATGACGCAGCTTCTAATGATCCAAAAAATTTAACCAATTTAAAATTGGAATTTTTAATACTTAATTTGAATTTTCTGAATATAAAATAAATTTAATTTAATTTTGAATTAGATATTAATATATATGGTTAATAATATTTAATATAGTAATTTTGATAAGGTAAATGATAGATTTTATTTGAATTATAAATTTAATGGATGGGAATGGTTATTAACAAGTTTGGATTTATTAATACTATTTGTCGTTCGATTGGATTTGCCAAACAATAACATGAATTAGTAGCATTATAATGAAGTGTTGCCCTTAGTTTTTATAGCATTTTAAGGAAAGTGCTACCAAAAGTTCACTTTCCTCCTTAAGACAAGTGTTAGGACAAATGTCTTTTCGCATGCACCCTTTCATGCATGGTGGCCGCTTGCCCCCTTATGTGTCCTTACCTTCTTACTCCTCCTTTCCTATATAAGAAGCACTTCCCTTCCATTTCTAACCATTACATCTCTTCCTTTCTTCTTCTTTCTTAATACCCATGACTTCTTAAGCCTTTCTTAACTCCTTCCTCTCCTTCTTTTCCTCCCTCTTTCTCCCGAAATTCGGCCAAAGCTGCCCCCTCCTCCTCCAAAATTCCAACCTTCTCTCCGCTTATATATAAAAAAAGAGATTAATATTATATTTATATATATTTTGGCAAAGAAGACGGGTATCGAAATACTGTACGACGGTTTGTTCGCTGTTAGCCATGCTCGCCAACCGTGAAGAATGAAAAAGCTATTTTGGTGAGAACTCCTTAAACTTCTACACTAGTTATTGTACGCTAATTAGTGAAGAATTAGTTATAATTTGGATAGTTAACTAGTGTAACGTCCCGTATTTTTACGGTATAATAATTAATTTAATTATTTAAATAGTGCTTTAGAGATTTAAATGGTTGTTTAATTAAATAATATTGAATATTTAATTAGTATAAATAATAGAATATTATATTTATTTCCGAAATAGTCGGAAATAATAGAATTCGCAATATTTTGTGAATTGGACTATTTATCGTATTTAATTCAGTTTAGAATTGAATTATAATAACAAATTTATTATTTAAACGAACTTTGAACGTATAATTATAATATAATTATAATCGAGCTCGAAATGGCACGGTAGTTTGTAATTTGGCGATTTGAACTTTAATTGAATATACAAAATCCGTTTTAAGTCGGATTTCTATGAAACAAGAAACGTTCAAATCTGGTGAACTATATTTTTCTAATGGAAGAGAAAAATCGAGATTTCGTCGTGTAGATTGTGAGTTATGTTCAAATCAAATTTTCAAATAGTCACTATGGAATTGTTTATAAACTATAACGATATATTTAATTTTAATTAAATATTTCTATTGACTTTGAACAAGATATTTGAGCCGTAGTTATAATTTAATTTATAGAATTTTATTGTAATTTTTAATTTGAAAAATAAGAAACCTTTTTTTTTTGAATTGTTTTAAACCCTATATCAGCACATTTGAAATTTCATAGAAGTAGTTAACATGTCTATTTTATTATATTTTTGGGATCGTGGGACATTACTCGTCTCACCGGTATTTTTACTTTTGTTGATAGCAGTCTGTATGTGGACGAAGTTTTATGTAACGAGGTACAAGAATTTTGTAAACTTAAACAAACATACGTTACATACATTTTAATATACCAATTCCTAAGTGTTCTGCATAGGGCCTAAGCTCCAAAAGACACTTTCATTCCTAAATGTGTCTTGCATCATTAGCAACAATATATATAACTTGCAGAATGTCACACTATGGTGGATTTGTTGTCCTTTGAAATTATTATACAGCACTTAGAAATAAAAGAAGTACATTACTTAAGCTCTTGTAACTACTCCTGTGTAAAAGGTGACCTTGCGTATGTATGTATATAGTTTCCTTCACCGCTGAGTTTACTTGGCCATGAAATGTCGCCTCGCAGACCCTACAATATCCTTACCTAGCCTGTCGAAATTAAAATATATGAAGTGAAAATACAGGCTTATCTACCCAACGCAGCTACAACCTTAAGCCTTAAGTATCAGCTTCATATAAATACTGAACCCTTACCTTTCTTCTATATTTTACAAAAAAACGAAACTCAACAACGAAAAATAAATTAAAACAACTCAATACTCAGTAAAAGTTATTCCAGGTTGAATCATTCGATTCTTTCATTTGAGAACTTCACTGCTATGGTTTTCATAGAACTCGAAAGTTGCTACAGAGGGTCGACTTTCATGCAACCAGGCTAGGGTTCGATGGGATTGGAGCTGGAGACCATCGGAGGATTAACTGGGGGTGTGGCGGGGCACTCAGCGTAGCAGGGCGGACCTTTTGACGGAGTTCGATGGGTTCGAAAGGAACAAGAGCAGGAGTTGATGTAATGCGTGAGGAAGATGATGAGTTTCTGCTCAAGTACAAGGCACGGCTTCATTCTGAGGGGTTATACGTGCGGTAATGGTTTTAGGAGGAGCGCCTGTATGAATTGGTGAAGGTTGTGTAAACTATTTACTATTCAGGTTATTAACAGTATTTGGTAAGGGAGGAAAGTGTTTTGTGCGATATGTGGTTATGAGGGAGGAAGTAAGTTGAAGAATGTAAGTTTTGTATCCTAATTTATGGAAGCGTGATTATCTGGAAACGAAGGGGGGAAGGACAAAATCGAGGCCTTTGATTTAGTATTGGATGGCTTGGGGTTTGTGTGCATTAGTGTACCTGAACCCAGATGCCAAATTACAATGGAAAAAAAGTCTAGCGGTCGTATTATCCTTAACAAATGTAATTAATATGTTAATAATCTAATTAAGGAGTTTAGTTAGTTAGTTTAAATCGTATAAACTAAAACAAGGTTAACTTTTAAATTCGTAAACAAAATTGGACCAGACTAGTCACATTGGAATTCATAGCGACGAAATATACATTGTGGAACTGACGTGGTTGAGAATTGAGCTACTGGAATTTCAACAAAAAATCAAATGCTGTTTGATTTTAAAAGGAAACAAAAGTAGAATCATCAACTACAAATACTGTGAGTAAAACTCACTAACTCTACCAGTTTATTTTTCTATAACATATTTTTAGAATTGATAAACGATGGTTGATTGCTGTGTGTTAATTGTTTGGATGAACTGCTAATTGATTGGTTAAAATTATAGATAACGATATATATATATATATATATCGCTAATCAAATATTGATTCCATTTATCAGAATATTTCATATTGAAATGAAGTTGATGTTAATTATATTGTTTAACATCTGTGGGTGCAGGGAAATAGGTTGGAGGGATCCAATAGGATTCCTCAATATTTAAAATATTGTTTATATATATATATTTTGATATATGATGTGATACATAATATGTGATTGATTATGATGAAACCGGTCTTGTTATTTGGTATTATAAATACCATAAGATATACTAGAATGTAAAAGGGGAATTTTCAAAGTGTATATTGAAAATAAAATAATAATATAAAATCAATGGATTTTATAAAAAAAAATTTGGAAAATTAGATAAGAACTTCTGTACAAGATTATTAACAGTTATATGAAGGTTTTAAAAAGGTCGTTTTTGGTATAAATATTGAATGAAGGTAATAAGAGGTAAATAAGTGAGTATATGAAGTAAATATAATATTTGGGAAATTTATAGGATTATAAAAAGAGAATTTTACATAGGGAGGTTTAGACCTGTGCTTCGCCCACGGGTGTAACATGATATTGATTAAGGGGAATTGGCAAGATATAAAAGAACTACGAGAAGATGGATTCAAAGTAGATTTTAAATAGAATCTATTTTAACAGATAAATTGAGAAGATTAATTTATAAATAGTATTTTATAAATAAAATAAAATATTTATAAATTGATAAATGGAATATATAAGTCTGAGATTATATAGAGAAGTAAAATTGGTTTCAACACCGATATTTGAAATTGAATGTGAACGTAGCAGTTGTAAAGGGAGTTACAAATAAGATTTTTACGAATAGTCTATAAATAGAAGTATAAATAGAATTTGGATGTTGTTTTTAAATACGAAATCAAACTATTTGATTTGATAAAAGGAATATTTTTCACATTTGATGTGAATAAGGGATTTAAGTAAATAGTTTGTGAAATGAAAATACTATAAAGGAAACTGGTTTTGAAATAGGAATTTAAATTGGAGTTAATCGAATATAAATTATTCGAAGAGGGTTAATCGAATATAAGTTATTCGAAGAAAGTTAAAAGAATATAAGTTATTCGAAGAAAGTTATTCTAACATAGATTATTCAAAAGAGAGTTATCGAATAGAGATTATTCGAGAGAGAATTATGCATTAGATTTTGACTGTATCGAATGTAGGAAGTACTATTTACTTTCTGGTTTTTAAACCAAGATTTTATTTATTTAATAAATTTATTAATTATTATTTATCCAAATTAATGAATAAAATTTATATTTGGAGTTAGATATTTCGAAAGTAGGGATTATAACATTATCGTTATAACCAATGTGTTTATAAAAGAATTGGATTCGTAAACTGAATCCGAGAGTTGCAAAAGAAATGATTTGATAAGAAGGTAAGAAATGGAGTTAATGAAATTAGAAACTGACTGGAGATTAGTTATGCTGAACAGCTTTCTGGGTATCGATTGATGTTGGTTTCCGCCTTCTGGGTTCAGGGAATTGTTCTCTTACTAGTTTACAGCTAGAGACTGATAGTTGTGGAAGAGTAATGATGCGTGAATAAGAAATAGAAACGTTTTCCAATGTTAATAACGTATATTTTCTAAATTTATAAATAAGGATTTATGAATATATGGAAATGGGGAAATGAATAAATTAATGATAAATTAATTTAAAGTGGAAAATGTTGATTGATGATTGATCAATAAAATTTCCATTTGGAAATACGATCGTTGTGTGTATAGATGTTTTCCTTTGATAGTTAAATAACCAACTATCAAAGTTTTGACCATTTTTCCGTCGTCAATATGGAGAGACCGGGATCAGATTTATTATCTGAAAACCACTCCGTATGGGCTTTAGCATTGCGAATCAAATATGATGAAAATAATTGAATATGGAGTTTAAGCAAGGGCTGTTCTGGCAAATCCTAGGTAGAAATTGCCTAAGATGGGTTTACAGAATAGTGCCTTCGGTTTGTCCAGTCCCAGGACAACTTGTATGGAAGAATGTCTGACAGAGTATATTTAATAGATCGCGTAAGTTGATCTCTTCAAACGTATTTACGTTTGGTAGCAGAGGAATTCGTTTCTCTTAGCTGTATACCCGTGGCATTTTTGGAGAAGTTAATTTGTGATTTAACGGGTATGACGATGTGACATTCAAAGTGAGTAAAGATGTGATCTGTAAGTTATGACCTCAAGCCTCACAACCAAGAAATGGTAAAAATCGAGTAGGTCGCAGGGCTAAGTGGATAGCTCCCAATTAGGGTGTATTGTCACCTGATCTAGAGAAATTCCATTTACTTCTTTAAACTATTTCGATGTTGTCCCTTTCGGGAAACGGTTGCTGATCCCAACCGTTGGTGATAATACATTCGGTACACTCAAGCGAAATGAGTGGCCGGTCATGTTTAGCCTGGGTTACAAACTGTTCTTGTTGAACCTGGTGTATTCCTCTCTAGAGATACACCGTCGGAAGGTGGTCCTATACCTTACCAGTAGGAATCCATTACCCAATAAACGCCCGCGGTTTTTGGTCATACTATATATGTGGAACGTGAGATGAAAGCGTTCCATTAGATTGTTGATTATTTGATTTAGACACTATCATAATATTAGAAGAAATTTGATATAAAGAATATTTAGGTTTATCGTAAGTTAAAAACCATCCGTGTTTATATGTGGATCGGTCTTACGATTATCCTTTCTTTTAAAAGGATTTTAAAAGTTAAACAAATGGTTAGAGTTTACTCACACCAGTCACATGACTGACCCAGAGTTTATTTTGTTTTGTTTTCCCTAAACTCTTAGGTGCCCAATTTTGTACAAACAGTCAAGTAGTCGGGATTTTGCAGATACTTGGAGAGCTGGAGCATGAGGCTTCAGGATTATATAGCAATTGTTTATTTCCGCAGTGGTGTAAGTGTTATACTCAAATGATAATTTGTGTGTATATATATATATATATACAAATGATAAATTTGTATTTCCAAGTTATGTTGTATATTATATTTTATTCGTTCCGCTGTGAGATTCGTATTACTCTAATTCCGTTGTTATGTTCTTCTTCCTCTTATTTTCTATCTTATCTATTTCGCACCCTCTAACTTCTTTCTACTAATGTTCCGATATTTACAATTCTTGAATAGTCAACATGGTGTTGTGTGTCGATTTTGTGGGTCGAAAATCCCGGGTCGTTACTAGTGTAATTAGTTTAAACTGGCTATGGATGTTAATGGTTGATGTTTGTTGTGATGGATGATGTTTACGTAGTTCAGAACTCACATACTATTAAGCGTTAGTGTTATAACGCTTATGCACAGTAATTATTTATTTAATTATGTTGATGATGGTTGCTATGGATGCTTATAATGGTGGTTGATCTTGTTTCGCACACACTATGCCACGGCAATTATGGTATTACATTGGTGATCGGCAAATCTCATTCGTAATTAGAAGCAATATTATTATTGAAATTGGAGGTTAATAATTGGAAAAGACACATATGTATGAATACATATATATTGATGAAGTCTCTTTCAAGAAAAATAAAATAAAAAAATACCGGAATGTTCTAGGATGACATAGAGGATAGTGTCTAGGTTTGAGTTTGGAAAATATAGTTTCCTGCTCCTCCTGGATATCCCTAACTGATACGACGGATGGGATGGTTAATTCAAAATTTAGTTTGAAATTTAATTTGAAATTATTTGAATTTAGAAATAAATTGAAATTTAATTTAATATTTTATTAATAAAATATTAAGTGAAAAATATAATTTGAATTTTAAACCCAAAATAATTTGGAAAGTCAACTTAAATAAATTTAAATAATTTTAAATGGTTTATATAAGTATATAATGGTATTCTAAGGTATTTTGAAGTATCGCAAAATAATTTTTACTGCGGTCAAAATAGAGCTTGCCGCACAATAGCAATTCGCGTATTTTAGTTACGAACTTTAAACGTTTATAACTTTTGCAATTCAAATCAGACTTACACGAAACGAAAAACGTTTGATTTCAATTAACAAGAGCTTTCAAATGAGTGAAAGCAGATTTTAATTTCGGCTTATATTTTTCAAGTTATGTTTAAAACCGTTTTTGAAAAGTGCGCTATAAGTGTGGTTTGCCAACCATAAATGTAAAAAGCTATTTTTAAATGTTTTAAAAATATGGATTTTTTTTGTAAAATCATTAAAAATGTTTTGAATTGGAAAATTTAAGGTTTGGATAATATAAAAGGTTATTTTGATCAAGTTAGCCAATATAACTGTTTTGTAACGCTTTGTAAACGCTTTTGAAATGCTGTCATAATGCTTTCTTTGAAAACAATCTATTATGAAGTTTTTCACCCGCAAACTGTTTTTTGAACTATAAGTAACCGTTTTTAAATGATTTGTGGAATCTTTTCGAAGGTTTAAAAGTATTGGATATATTTTGTATGGAATTGAAATTGATTTATTTAATATTAAAATGGGTTTTTCAATTTTAAATAATTGGATATGTTGGAGATAAATCTTCGAATGTTTGATATTAATTCGGTAGATGATGACTCTTACTATTTGAGAAATTTAAAGGGTAGTTCACCATTATTCCTCGTATAGTGTGGGTTAGATACGGATATTAATATTGAGGATAAGTTGATGGTATTTTTACCCAAATTTAATACAAAAGAGTTGGATAAATCTTTTAATTAAGATATGGGTTTCCCAATTTGATTGAGATAAGTTGGATAGAGATAATATTCGGATATTTAATATGAAATTTTGTGGTGTAAACGTATACTACTTGAGAAATTTGGAAGATATTATTATTATATCGTTATTCCACTTATAGTATTCGTTGATTATAAGAATTTATATTGAATATAAGTAGATTCAATATGTGTAACTTATTTTCAATAGCAATTGTTTTGGATTTTATTGTGAATGGTGTCTTCAATAATATCATTCTTCAAACACGATGAGATTGAGTTGTGGAAATTCATATCGTAATTTGGGATTTAATCAAATCTGTGATTTGAGGAAATTAAAAGTAAGAAATTGAGAAGGAAGTATAGTTTTTTAATTAAGATTAAAAAATTAAATGTTATGAAATCATTTTAATTGGAAACTATGGTTGAAATATGGATTAAGGGTTTTCAAGAGAAACTGGATTTGGATAACGAGTTATCAAACGAAAAGAAGTTGAGATTTTGAGACAAGACTATCTTGTTTTTAAAGTATGTGTTTTAAAGCAGAAAAGTTAAAAAATGGATTTTGTTAAAGATAATTTGAGAATAAGTTTAAAGAAGTTTAATTTAACAAATCCAAGACGGAAGGAGATTGGTTGAAAGTCTATATATTCTGTAATTATTTTTTTAATTGCGTTTATTATCTGGAAAGATCGGAATCAGATTTATGTCCGAAAATCATTCCAAGTAATGATACGATGTCGTGGAGCAATTGAAGACCGGGGCCCTTCATATCGTAAGGACAACTTGTTGAATGTCTCAAATGGGTAGCTCCCATTTGCAGTTGGATTTTATATCAGTTAAGTGGCAAGAAACCAGAACATATGTGAAGTAATTCCGGATTGTTGTTTCGTTCAGACCCAGAACAGACATGTATGGATTGTGTGTATGACATTGTAATTGACTGCGTAGCACTGATCATTATTAACATATGTTTTTTTGGTGGCGGAGAATTTATTCACTTAGCTTAACACCCTTCTCTAAGATGTATGAGCTTAGAGGTTATATATTAATGGAAATCAGTGATACGTAGCGAATGGACAATGTGGCATACTTAAGTTATGTGATGAGCTATGGATGATCAAAGCATTACTTATTGAAGCGTAGCTTTGTGTATATCGTGACTTCGACGAACCTCACTCCCCGGATTGATGGTAAACTGGTGGTCAGACTTTTATATTGTTTCATATGTTCGGTGCACCGGGATGTGATGATGAAAGTGTACTACGAAGTCCCCAGTCTAGGACGCTATTTGTTGGGTACTTTGATTCATGTATGGTAGGCTAATATAACGGTGTATGAGTGTGGACATTAACCACGAGTACTGAGAAGATGCGCGCAATAAATTTTGTGAGCCCACGAATGATCTTTCATACCAGGAACCATTATGTTGGAAATCCAATCTCCACTACGAGCCTGTACGGTTTTGTTTGTGTTGCCTGCTAGTTACCGGTAGGATTACATTAGTATAATGGGATGGGGCATTATGATGGCTAGTTTAATATATTTACTTTTGAAAAGTTTTCATACTATGCACTAATAATAATATAAAAAAGAATTTCCACATATCAAAAGCATTTTTGGTATCATAAGACAAAACTCGCCCATCTGGTGTGCGTTTGCATTGTGTGATATGGGACGAGCTTATGATAGCTTCATTTTTCAAAAAGTCATTGCGGATTTCTATGCATTGGTTCACATGTAGTAAACCCGTTCCGCATTAGCGGCGTGATCCGGTGAATTACCTAACTTTAAAATAAAGCCTAAAAACAAATGTTTTGAGTTCTCACACCAGTCCCATGATTGACCTGGAGTTTATTGTTCCCACACCTAAACTCTTGGCGCCCATAATTTTTACATGGGAAGCCTTGTAATTTGGTTTGCAGGTTTAGCCTTAGAGTCGGTCGGAGCCAGATTCTGGTTTTAGCTGGAGCTATTATATCTTAGAATATTCATATTTCTCCGTTGAGTTTTGTATCTTTTCCGTTGTGTAATCAATGTTCTCTGATGTATCTCTTGTAACTATGATGTGATATTATTGTAATGGAAAAGTTCTTTCACCTTTATGCAAATGTGTAAGTATCCCTAACAATCTGTTTTTATGAACAGTTTAAGTTGGTTTAATTACCGACGAAAACCAGGTAAAAAGGCGGGTCGTTACAACGTGGTATCAGAGCTTTGGTTTATACAAAGATATAGGGTACGACTCATTTGAACGAAAGGAAGGACTCATTAGAGTTATAATATCTCATTAAAGATATGGTTAGTAATACCCTAGGATGAGTTTCTGTAGTACTACATTCGAGAGAGCGCCTTCCAAGTAAAATGAATTAAGTTTGGGATTATAATATACTAGAATTCATGTTAAGTGATAAACTGTAACAACCCGGAAAATCATAATCAATTTAAATTTTTTAATTTGGCTATTTTAGTGAATTTTGAATATTTAGAATAAATAATGTTAAATAATAACGACTAAAAATTCTTTGGGATCGAAGTTATAGCGAATATATTTATTTTAATTATAAAATAGGGCCTGAAATGGCGCAGCAGTTTGAAAATTTGAATTCGAACTTTGACTGGCTGTACAGGATGCAAAATGAGATGGATTTTAGTGAAACTAAAAATATTTAAATTTGTTTATGAATATCTTTCTAACAAGTCTGAAAAATCGAAATTTCATAGTGGGAATCAAAAGTTATGGCCAAGAATTTTCAGAAAGATTGCTATGGAGTTTATATAGCCCTTGAAAATAGATATTTTGCAAATGACCTCCGTTTTCGATGAAACCACTTTTGTTGGATCCGGAATGCCAAATTATTGCTAGATTCCAAATTCCATAATTTTTGGAGTTAATATGTGAGCGTGGCAAAGGAAAATGTGTTTGGTAAATTTCAATCAATTTGGATCGACCCGAAAATGGACATTTTTCAAACGGTCTCCAAATTTGATGAAACTAGATTTGTTAGGACCGTATCGTCAATACGTAGCTAGATATATTTTTTCTAGAATTTTTAGAATCAGTATGTGGCCCCAGCAAATTGAAATGTACGTTCAAATCCATATTTGAATGTTTTATATTTTAAATTGAAGAATAACTGACTGAAACAGTCGAATGGGCCTACGAAACATATTCCATTATGTTCAGAATGAGGGTAATTACATAGGAACGACAGTCATTGTGTTTGAATTGGAGTTCGCAAGGAGAAAGAGGTATTTTTGGAAATAAATAATTAAATATATATTTTTGGCCAATCATAATGCTTCATTTCACTTTCTCTCTCCCAATCCTCTGAATCACGCACGACGGAAAGAGGTTGACCCCTTCCCTCCTCTTTTTCTTCTAATCCGCTCAATAAAGTCAAGGGCTTCAGTTAGGGATTTTATAGTGCTCTTCACGATCTACACATCCATATAGGGTTTGCATTTTTTCATCGAGTATTGCAGCCGGATCGACGCCCCGAAGTTCCGACCTTCAACTCACCGCCGCCGCCTGGATAGGCCACTGAAGTGAACCCCACCCCCCTGCGCACGTGCGCCCTCCGTCCCCCTTCGATGCTGCATAGCCCGATCGTCCAACCCCTTCACTGATTCGACGAAAAATCCAAACCTAGTTTGGAACCATTTGCTGAAAGCTACGGCCTTTGTTTATTTTAACAGATTTCGACAAATAAAAGCGTTGCAAACTTATAAAAATCACATCTTTTTGCTATGTGGTCAAAATTCAGTGAAACAAGAGACACCTAGAAGAGACCGGAGAATTTTTGGAGCTTCCTAAAATTTTTGGAGGAGTGGAACCCAATGTGAGATTTCTAAATTATAAACAATATGGAATGGCGATGTATAAATTATATGATCGATATATAAGTTATATTAGCGTTATACACCTCTTGTATAAGCGTTGTATAGGTTGTATGTGCGATGTATAAGTTATATATACGTTGTAAACAACATACGTGCGTTGAATGGAATTGAAATGAAATCGAAATATATTTATATACGTAAATCTATATATATACTCCCCTCGTCCACAGAACATGGACGATATATATTGATTGTAATTGTTTGAATTTTGGTTGACATGAAATTTGGTTGATAAATGCGAATGGTTGATAATGATTGTTTGTGCTTGAAACAAAATTGGAATTGTTTATGGAAAAATCCATTGGGATATGAAAATAATTGAAATATTTAGATTATAAGGATAAGCCCCTTAGGGAACGCTGCGAGGCATAAGGTAGTGCGAGGAGCCGTACTCGGGATGGTGTCGGTTTTTAACCACCTGCTATTATGCTGCCGAAATTTTCCGAAATATTCACGTGTTTGATTTATATTCATGTATTGAAATATATTCATGTGTTGGGAAAATATTCATAGGACGAATAAATTGTTTGAAAGAAAAAAATCACATTTTTATCATGTATATGAAGTATATAAAATATTCATGTTTGAAATAAATTGTTTTAACAATAAAAATCACATTTTTATAATATATATAAATCGCTAAAAATATTCATGTTTGAAATAAATTGTTTTGACAATAAAAACACATTTTTATTATATATATGAAGTGTTAAAAATAGACATGTGTTGAAATAAATATTTGTTGGGTAAAAATATTATGTTTATCAAATATATGAAACGAAAATGGTTTGGAAATTGAAAAACGGATTATATTTTTATATATATAAAAAATATAATTAAAATAAAACGAATAACGAAGCTGCAGTTCGTATTTTGAAACCGTGATTTTAAACGATTATTGCAGGAGATCCGACCATCGGATTTTCCCGAAACCGAAACCGTTGGGTCCGCTTTGGAAATATCTTTCCAACGACACCAAATTTGTAAAGATCCAATGGTTAGATTTTGTGAAATGTTCAATTCAAATCTGAATGAAAACAGCGCCAAAATGGATTTTATTAATATATAAAAATATAATTAAATTAAATCGAATAACGACGCTGTAGTTCGTATTTTGAAATCGTAACTTCAAACGATTGTACCGGGAGATCCGACCATCGGATTTTCCCAAAACTGGAACCGTTGGGTCCGCTTTGAAAAGATCTTTCTAAGGTATAAAATTTGTAAAGATCCAACAGTTAGATTTTCATATATGTGTAAATCAAATCTGAAGAAAAACAGCGCCATGGCCGCGTTATGGCCTGAAGCGTCGTTTGAA
This sequence comes from Allium sativum, assembly GCA_030737875.1. Classification (NCBI taxonomy): domain Eukaryota; kingdom Viridiplantae; phylum Streptophyta; class Magnoliopsida; order Asparagales; family Amaryllidaceae; genus Allium; species Allium sativum. The sequence continues at coordinate 213,330,928 of CM060916.1, read as the reverse complement.
TAAATTAGCTATATTTAAATAAATAAAAATAGCGATAAATCATTATAAAATATTATGAACGATATGAAATAGAAATAAACTGAATTTACTCGGTTTATAGGATATTTGATGGTTGAATGTGTTTGACGTGAAAATTACATTAATGAACTAAATTAGGGATGTCAGATAATTTAACCATTGAAATGAATTGATTTGAAATTATAAATATACGTGAATTATTTGGAAAGGCCGAGTTAATTCTCATTTCAAATAATTGATCAACGGTTAGAAGTCGAAGATATGAAGACGGTGCAAGACCAAGGATCTTCACATTGAATGGATGGCTACTGATGCCTTTGATGGGAGTTGCTTCCTTGGAGGGGTTACAGTGGTGGTCGTCCGAACATACTTGTTGATCGTTCGGATGTGTGAGGGTCTCTCTCCTGTATTGGACATTTGGGAGAGGAATAAGGTGCCTCCGATTTCGTTCAGACCCAGAACGGACTTGTAAATGGATGTGTGTCTAACGTTGTAGATTGACAACGTGGCAAACAGAGATGCTGTGATCAAGGATTTTGTTGAAAAGCAGAGCCTTGTGGTTGAGGATCAAAGCATGACTTTAAATAGCTAGCTTTGTGTTTAGCGTTGATTCGCGAGCCTCACACCCCGGTATGGACTAGAAACGGGAGAGGACTTCAGGGAGGACATGCGTTTCCTTCTAGCTAGGAGTGGTGTTTTGGGTTTTACACGCCCGGGCATTTTACTTATGTGGATGATGGATAGCGAGGCACCTCGGTTATATCGGTCATTACGGACCGATGGTCTGGCCGAGATATGACCAATTTGACGCCCCATAAGGTGGAGAAACGCAGTGTTCAGGCATTTTAATCCACTCCGTGTGGACCGGCCCTGACGATCCAAAGGCTTGACAGAGTATTTGCCTAAGACACGGGCTAGAGCGTCTCAAAGCGGTAAGGACGATCCCTTGCCTTGGTTCATGACGGAAATCCAATTTCCAAATACGACATCGTGTGGTTTTGATTGTAAACCTATATATGGCTCGAGCTAGAGAGTCTCGAATTCGGTAAGGACTATCTTTTGCCTTGGTTTATGACGGAAATCCAATTTCCAAATATGTGACTGTGCGGTTTTGATTGTATACCTATATATGGCGACATGATATATGGTACCCATGCCGTCTATGATTGATACTTATGATTGAAATTGTTTTTGAAACATATAAACACTAGTAATAATATCAAATACTTTTGTTTTATTCGTATCAAGCATCTTTTGGCCATTATAAGGTAAAACTCTATCCTCCGGTTTGCGTTGCATTGTGTGATGGGAACTGAGTCTTATAATGGCTTCATTTTTATAAAAAGCATTGCGATGTTTAAATGATTTACTTGTTTTAAGCACTGGCAATCCAATGGAGTAAACCCGTTTCGCGTTAGCGGCGTGGTCCTGTGATTGGCCTTATTATAAAATAAGTTAAGTAGTGGATTTCTCATACCAGTCCCATGACTGACTCGTAGTTTGTTTCACTTGCAAACTCGGGTGCCCTATTTTCTACACGGGAAGCCTTGTATTCAAGTTTTAGCAGGCTCTTTCTGGGTAGCTATGGAGCTAAATATGGATTCTATCACTTCTTTCTTTTTATACTGTTCAGCTCCTATTGTACATATTATGTTTTGATTCCGCTGTAGACATTTTATGTAAAGCTGAAACTATATTTTGTGCTAAGTATGATCCTGTTTACTGTGTAACTCTGATGATTATGTTTATCCAGTATATTTTGATGTACATTATCTGGTGTGTTTATATATTTTTGTTCTGCTGTTATTTGTTAAGGTAATTCCCCTCTAACGAAACTAGTCAGTATGGTTAGAAATCAAAATAAATAATAAGAGTTTGAGTATTTTATTCGATGTTGAGGTTGGACTATCAAGTATAAGAAGATTTTGCATATATGTCTGATCAACGTATATACGAAGTCTTAAGTACACTGGATAGATATAGAATCACACTCTAGTCGCTTGAAGATTATTCTGCTGACGACTATAGCATCATTAGTATGTATTTTTGAGTTTCGAAAGTAGGATGACTATATGATTCCGATTAAAACATCAATATATACTTAAACCCATTTTGATAAGTGTTTGAAAGTGTTTGGTAAATTAATGTGAATTTGAAATAAATAAGCAAGATCTTGATAATTTGATAGGTAAACCTGTAATAAGGATGAGCCAGTAAATTAAGTAGACAGTATATGAGAAAGTTTATTCGTGATACAAAATTGATTTTGAAAAGATATATAGTTTGAAAAGTTAAATAAAAATATTGAGTAAGAATTGGCAATTACTTTGAAATTGATTTTTTTTGAACTGAATTTGAAAGAATATATTTTGAATATAAAGGAAAAAGTTTTTATAAATATTTGGAAATTAAAATTTGAGCAGGGACATCTTGTGATTGGAATTTCTTAGTTGATTAAAAGACGTTTATGCAAAGTTGTAATTTACATAAGCAATCCAAGTATAGAAAAAAATAGTTTGGGAAACGATTTAAAGGCTAAGTTGGAATTAATCAATCAAGATATTTTATAATTAGTCCTCCCTAACTGATTAAATTTAAAATGCAAATATTTTTAGAATTCAATATGACTATAAGATATTTGACGATATTTTGGTTAAGGACTACATTGGTTAAAGCTGTTAATAAAGATATATCTAAGTATATCTCTAAAGTTTGAAAGAAATGAGTTTTGTAACCTTGAATTTAGAATAATTAATCAAGGTAGCCAAACTTAAACAATATAAGGAATTAAAATCTGGAATTATCGGCGATTTGGGACAGTCGATAAGTTCTAAAGTATATTGTGGCAATAAAAGAAACAGCTTAAGTAAGCATGAATATCTAGTGAATTAAGTTTCACAATATGATTGAAAGATAATTGGCAAGCAGGAATAGTGAGAAGAAATTACCTAAACCGAAATGTTTAGATAAGCCGAGTTATGAGATGATCGAGTTTTTCATGTAAAGAATAATAGTAATTTTAGGGAACTGAAAAGGGGTAAGTTTCATAACCTTTGTATTTGGAATATAAGATCTAAGAGAATAACTTATAACTCCGAATTTTCATGACGGCGGTAAATTGTTGAGTATAAGTAATTGACCCAGTAAATGAAGAATTGAACATGACGGGTAATTGGAAGTTATCGTTGGAGGACATGGTAGATATGGTTGTCCATAAATATGTGTGTTAGAATATTCTACCGATATATTCATTATGAGAACAGGGAGCTTTGGTGTAAAGAATTTTAACCTTGAGTTTGAAAATCTACAAAATGTCGAATGGGTAGTTACGATTTTCTTTCTTTTTCGAGGACGAAAAGTTTTAGGGAGGGTAAATGTAACGATCCAGAATTTTTAACCAATTTGAAATTGGAATTTTTAATACTTAATTTGAATTTTTTGAATATAAAATAAATTTAATTTGATTTAAATTTGATACAAATATATAAGGTTAAGAATATATAGTACGATAATTTTGATAAGTTAAATGATAGATTTTATTTAAACTATAAATTTAATGGATGGGAATGATTATTAATAAGTTTGGATTTATTAGTATTATTTGTCGTTCGATCGGATTTGTCAAACAATAACATGAATTAGTAGCATTAGAATGAAGTGTTGCCCATAGTTTTCATAGCATTTTAAGGGAAGTGCTACCAAAAGTTCACTTTCCTTCTTAAGACAAGTGTTACGACATGTCTTTTCGTGTGCACCCATTCATGCATGATTTCCACTTGCCCCCTTATGTGTCCTCCTTACCTCCTTACTCCTCCTTTCCTATATAAGGAGAAACTCCCTACCATTTCTAACCATTCCATTTCATCTCTTCTTCTTCTTCTTTCTTAATATCCATGGCTTCGTAAGCCTTTCTTCCCTCCTTCCTCTTCTTCTTTTCCTCCCTCTTTCTACCAAAATTCGGCCAAAGCCGCCTCCTCCAAAATTCCGACCTTCTCTCCTCTTATATAAATACAAAGAGAATAATGTTTTTTATTTTTTAGCAAAGAAGATGGTGCGTCGAAATACTGTTCGACGGTTCGTTCGTTGTTGGCTAGGCTCGCCTACCGTGAAGAATGGGAAAACTATTTTAGTGAGAACTCCTTAAACTTCTACACTAGTTATTGTACACTAATTGTGAAGAATTAGCTATAATTTGGATAGTTAACCAGTGTAATTAGTTTGAACTGGCTATGGATGTTAATGGTTGATGTTTGTTGTGATGGATGATGGTTGCGTAGTTTAGAACACACTCTATTAGGCGTTAGTGTTATAACGCTTGTGCACAGTTATCACTTATTTAACTATGTTGATGATGGTTGCTATGGATGCTTATAATGGTTATCGATGTTGTTTCGCACACAATATGACATGACAGTTATGGCATTACATTAGTGATCGGCAAATCTCCTTCATAAATAGAAGCAATATTATTGTTGAAATTAGAGGTTAATAATTGGAAAAGACACATATGTATGAATACATATATATTGATGAAGTCTCTTTCAAGAGAAATAAAATAAAATAAATACCGAAACATCTAGGATGATAGATAGGATAGTGTCTAGGTTTGGGTTTGGAAAATATAGTTTTCTGCTCTACGTGGCTATCCCTAACTGATCCGGCGGACGGGACGATTAATTCAAAATTTAGTTTGAAATTATTTGAATTTAGAAATAAATTGGAATTTAATTTAATATTTTATTAATAAAATATTAAGTGAAAAAAGGTTGAATTTTAAACCCGAAATAATTTGGAAAGTGAATTAAAATGATTTTAAAGGGTTTATAGAAGTATATAATGATTTTCTAAGGTATTTTGAAGTATCGCATAATAATTTTTATTGCGGTCAAAATAGGGCTTGTCCCACAATAGCAATTCGTGTATTTTAGTTACAAATTTAAAATGCTTATAACTTTTGCAATTCAAATTTTATTTACACGAAACGAAAAATATTTAATTTCTATTAACAAAAGCTTTCAAAAGAGTGAAAGCAGATTTTAATTTGGACTTATAATTTTCAAGTTATGTTAAAAACTGTTTTGGAAAAGAACGATGTAAGTGCAGTTTGCCAACCATAAATGTAAACAGCTATTTTAAATGTTTTAAAAATATGATTTTTTTTTTTGTAAAATCATTAAAATGTTTTGAATTGGAAAATTTAATGTTTGGATAATATAAAGGGTAAGTAAGCCTAACATCCCTATTAAATTTCAAAATAAAAAAAATCCGGCCGCTAAACTTATATGAGTTACGTCTCGATTTTTGAACGGGTGTACAATTTCCAACATTACCCTAACTCCTCAAAAACCGGACCGCACAAAACGTTCATCATTCTCTCCATCAAATCTATCGATTAATCATAGAAATCAAAAACCCAAACAGTCAATTATTAACATTTTATCATCGATCAACCAAATAACATCGACGTCATCGTTTCCATCAACAATATACACGAAATGGCAAGAACGAAGGTATAATTTCGAATTTTTTATTTCAACCTTCAGCATTGATAATTTATGCATATTTATACGGTAATAAGAGTAAACGATATAATTTATAGAAATATTTCACAAAATTGCTGAAAAAGACTTCAATATTTACTGATTTATAATAAAAAAAACCAAAAAAATAGGCAAATTTATACTTCTATTCATCAATTTTTAGACACGCAAATTAATATACTGCAAAAACTATACCAAATATTCAAAAGTGTTGCAAACTAATATGCATTTATGTGACGACCCCAAACCCCCGTTCCACGGTGGCAAGGGTAATCTTTGGAATATAATACATAACCAAATAACAACAGAATAGAAATATATAAATACACCAGATAATATACAACAGAATACACTGGATATACAATAATCATCAGAGTTACACAGTATACAGGATCATACTTAGTACAAAATACAGTTCAGCTTGATATAAAATGTCTACAGCGGAATCAAACATAATATACATAACAGGAGCTGAACAACATAAAAAGAAAGAAGTGATAGAATCCATCTTCAGCTCCATTCAACGCATATATGATTTTACAACGTATATCTAACTTATACCACTACAAAAGGAACAGTGAATAGCGACGGCAAATAGGCGTTGGCGGCCGTCGCACCCCGTCGCAAGCCGTCGCTATTTGCCGTCGCTATAAATGTCGTCGCGAGAGGAAAAAGTGACGGAAAAAGCGACGGCTCCGTCACTCGATTAGCAACGGCTTGCAACGGATACTTGCCACGTGGCATCATCAGAAGTCAGGTGGTTTTTTTTGCCGCGAAGCCGTTGCAAAAGCCATGGCTATTTTTGTCCAAAACGCCGTCGCTATCCGTCGCTCTTCTGTGTTGTTAGCCGACGCTTTCCGTCGCAAGCCGTCGCAAAGTAATGACCAAAATTCCGTCGCTACCCGTTACTAGCCGTCGCAAATCTGGAGCATTTTTTTTGCACTACACAGCCATACCTTTCCAACAAGCCTCCACATCAAACCCAATCCACTACCAATCCATCAATATCATTCCAAATCCATCAATATATCCAAAACATTACTAAATTCATCACAATACCATAACATACCATCGTCATACATCCAAAAAACAATATCATCACCGTATATCATCGTCCCATCATCAGAAAACATCAAAATACATCAAACTACACACTACCGTCATCAAATATCATCGTACGTACATAAAGCAAATAAAAAAGCAAGTGTATATACATACCCAAGCACAAGAACAAACAAACTACTCATCGTCTTCTTCTTCTTCGCGTGTAGCATCCCCGCCATCGTCCTCGTCTGGCATCGATCCATGCTCGTCATAATAGCGTGCAATGCGCTCGTCTATCTCCTGAGCCAGCTGGCTTCTTCTCCAATCGTTCATCTCTTCCAGTTGCTCCTTCAACTGAGCTATAGTCTCCTGCTCCACGGACTTCCTATATCCTCGCTGAAAATCAATAGCCTGCGAAATAGTTCAATTTCACATTTATAAATGGACTTGTAATATATACATGGACTTTGAAGATCAATACACATGTCAATTTGAAGCTTCTATATTTATAATGTCAATTTAACATGTTAATATAAAAAGAAGGTAAAAGAATGCATGTTAATTGAATACATTTTAAATGTAAACTTAAATTAAAAAAGGTACCTCCTGATTGCCGAAGCCGTATCGCCTATTACGAGTAGGCGGCTTAATAATAGCATCCCAAATACGATCGCACTCTGCAACCGTAAGCTCATCTCGTCCACTGGACTGCGTCACTCTAGCTGACTCTGCATTATATCTCTCCTACAATACCAATATAATTTCAATACAAATGTCATATAATTTAATAATATAATGTGATATGAACGAATATGAAATATTTTAATTATTAATAAGTATATTTACCATTACACCCGCAGCCTTGTCATCCGCCCAATCATATGTCACGTTCCCTTCGTCATCAGTATGCTCCACCGCATGAGTATGCCTGAAAACCTCTGCCATCGTAGGCTCCCTTCTATACTTTGCCTTCTGAGTATATATACAGTAATAAAATTACTAAAAATAAAAATGAATGATATGCACTCAATTTTTACGTGAACATATGCTAAAAACTATTTCAAATTTATACCAATTCTCTCCTATGCTGCTGGAATGATTTTGAGCCACCGCGATGTAATCCAGGATTCTTAGCTCTATTTTCTTTATTCCTTTGTGCTACTTCCTATTAAATTTGATACATTATTAAATAAAAGAATGCAATCAACATAAATGTGATTATTTTCATTATATCTTACTTTCGCTGCTTCAGTATCCCAATATGCTAGAAATCCAGCCCAAACATCATCAGCCATCCATTTAGGCTTCTTCCCTGATGTCTTCGCCCTGGAAATTGTTTCTCGGTAATTCTTTCGCATTTTGATATTCCAGTGTGTCAAAAAAACCTACATGTCCCGCTCCTCTACACGGACAACCGCCTGCAAATTAAATTTATTTTGAATTATTTATAGTATATATGAATTTCTAATAATAAAATAAATAAATACTTACTAGCATATCGGCTAGAATGACGTTCTTGATGTGGGGTGGGATACTATCCCAATGAGGCCAAGTCCCAGACATCCGACTCGTGTACGACTGCTTCGACACTTTTAAAATGAATTCCGCTGGCTCGATTTCAAACCCGGTGCTGCGTACATGTTTACATAGATAAAGCATATATTTTTAACTAATTTAAACTGAAATAAATTAGATACTTACCCAGCACTCTTCGGAACAACCTCTGCACATTGCCGCAGATCTGGCTCAGAGCTGCTAGGACCTACACCTGGCGCAGGAGACGGTGAAGGAGTCGGCTGATATGAACTCCTCGAGCGGCGTCTATCTGACATATCTGTTACAATCATATAATGCATACAAAATAACTTGAATTATTAACATCAGTCATCATTATCATTACATAGCTCAGAAGAGTACACAACATTAACATTGTTATTACATAGCTCACAAGAGTACACAACATGATACATAGCTCATAATTGTACATAACATAACATAACATAGCTCATAATTGTACATAAATAAATAACATCAGTCTTCATCATCTTCGGATGCAGACTCAGTCTCATACTCTATATCATTTTCTTCAGTACTTTCAAATGCATCTACTAACACATTCGCTTCATCATTCAACGACCCGACATCAATGTCATCAACTATTGTAATTTCAGTATTCGGCTCAAGATCCGCTTGATACGCTGCTTCGTCTAGAATATTATTTCCATCAAATGTAAATCTTGCCTTTGTTTCAAAAACTGCCCACCAATCTGCTTTATATTTTTTTAAGGATGGATACAGAGCAAAATACACTTGTAGTGCTTGCTTGGCTAACACGAAAGGATCATACTTATAGTAACGTGATGTATGCCTTATCTCTATTAGCTTGTAATCTTTGTGCATGTTAACTCCAGAACCAGGAACATTGCTAAACCAATTGCATTTGAATAGATAAATTTGCTCTAAGGGACGAACATAATAAGTCAACTCTACAACTTGCGTTAAGACGCCATAAAAATCTTTTATATGCTCCTCTGGATCATCACTACCTTTGACAAATACACCGCTATTATACGTTAATTTTTCAGCTCCGTAATCATTGGTGTTGAATTTAAATCCATTGACAAAGTATATTGGATAAGTCTTGACAATTCTTTTTGGTCCAATAGCAAGATGTCGTAATCCTTCGTTAACAACACAGTTTTTGGGATCATGAACATAGTCTGAAAACCATATAGCAAATTCTTTGCTGAGATCACCAGATGGATGTTGTGATTCGTATATACTGCAAATATGTGTTATGTTCCTTTTCTATTAATATAGACAAATAAATATAGATGTATATATAATTGAATTGAACATGAATTTTATATAACCTGACAAATGGTGCAACTTCCAGACAATTTAACAGAACATATGTGTGTGCCACTTTGTAGTCTTCATCGCTTAACCATATTTCTACACATTTTCCAGCAGGTCTTCCGTGTTGTCTAAAAATAGATAACATTGTCTGAGAAGACTCCTGTTCAACGGCTTCTTCATTACGAGGAACAGATATGAAAGACAAGTTCACATCTTCACTGAAGTAATGAGAGAAAAAAAATGAAGCTTCTTCTTCAAGGTACGATTTGCAAATCGAACCTTCTACTCGAGCTTTTTGCCTAATTTTTTTCTTCAAATGATTCAAGTACCTATAATAAGAGTAATTTAATTTATATGTTGGTACAAAAATCTAAGTTGTATTCTATCAACAATATTGAGTATACACAAAATTACTTCTCAAATGGATACATCCATCCATATTGCACTGGACCTCGAAGGAGTGCTTCGGACGGAAGATGAATAGGTAAATGTTCCATTACATTAAAAAAACCCGGTGGAAATATTTTCTCAAGTTTGCAGAGCAGTACAGGAATTTCTAATTGAAGCTTATGTAAACGATCTATCTTCAACGTTGTTGAACAGAGTTGTTTATAAAACATACTTAATTCTGTTATAACACTCCATATTTTTGTGGGCAACAGTTCCTTGAAAATCACAGGTAAAAAGTATTCCATCATTATATGACAATCATGGCTTTTCATTCCGCTCAATTTACTGTTTTTATAGTCCACACATCTACGGAGGTTAGAAGAAATCCCATCAGGACATCGTAATCCTTCCACCCACTTTAGCACAAGTTTTACTTGCTTGTTGTCTAGCTCATAGCATGCTTTGGGTTTTTTATTCTCGGCATACAAGTGAAGTTCCGGCCGTTTACAGAAGTGTAATATATCACGTCGTCCTTAGTTTTCCCCTTTATATTCAAAACTGTATTAAAAACGTTATCAAAAACGATTTTTTTCATTATGCATGATGTCAATATTATGCCGAAGTTTTAGATTTTTCCAGTAAGGTAACTCCCAAAATATACTTTGTTTGCACCAATTATGAATGTCCGATTTACCTGGAATTTCAACCTGCTTACCATTTTCGTGTATCTTTGGGTACTCACTTACAATTTCATATATCTCTTCACTTGTCCAAACTTTAGGCGGTAGCATATTCTCTACTCTGTTAGCTTTGAAGTTCTTTTTATCCGTTCTAAATTTATGATTAGGATGTAGAAAGTATCGATGACAATCAAACCAAGATATTTTTTTCCCATACTTTAATGAAAATGCTCGTGACTCATCCATACAATGAGGACAAGCCAGACGCCCGGATGTGCTCCAAACTGAAAGCATTCCATACGTAGGAAAATCACTAATAGTCCATAATACAGAAGCAAACATACGAAAATTCCTTTTTCTCGAAATATCGTATGTTTCGACCCCTTCATTCCACAGTGTTTTCAACTCTTCAATCAACGGTTGTAGATAAACATCAATTCCTTGTGTCGGATCATCGGGACCAGGGACGACAATCGTTAGAAACATATATGGATTTTTCATACACATCCATGGAGGTAAGTTATATGGAGTAACAATGATAGGCCATGATGAATATTTACTACCAAATTGAGAAAACGGCGAAAATCCATCCGTACATAAACCGAGCCTAACATTACGGCTCTCTGCAGCAAATTTAGGATAAGTCCTATCAAAGTGTTTCCTTGCTTCACCATCAGACGGATGTATCAAAGTTCCTTCTTCTGCTGTTCTCACGCTGTGCCATCGCATATGACACGCTGTAGCAGAAGATACATACAGTCGTTGAAGTCTGGGAGTTATCGGTAGATAATGCATTCTTTTATATGGAACTTCTTTTCCTTTCTTTTTCCTTGGTTTATATCTATCTTCGTTGCAAAATTTGCATTTTCTAAGATAAGCGTCTTCTTTCCAATACTACATGCAACCTTTAACACATGTATCTATCTTCTGATACGGTAGTCCAAAAGAAGACATAAGTTTTTTCACTTTATAATGACTATCGCACATCAAATTATTAGGCGGCATATGACGTTTTGCAGTTTGTACAACTGCTGTAAATGCAGCTTCTGTAAGATTGAATTTTGATTTCATAGTGATGAATTCAGCGGTTACAGATAATTCGGTTCCGCTTGTACACCCTTCCCACAACGGCCTCTTAGCAGAATTCAATAAATCATAAATTTTTTTTGCTTCCTCCGTTGGTTCTTCAGCATTTTCATTCTCATCGCCGCCTTGATCAATGGTGGGAAACATTGATCGTGCTGCATCTTGCACCATATTTTCTATCAGATTGGTCGTTGTATTATCGTTCATCATTGTACTATCGTCCTCTACCACTACAGGGTTAGATGTAGGTTGAACAAGCTCTCCATGACGATCCCATAAGTAATAATTCGACACAAAACCAAATTTATACAAATGTACTTATACTACATCTGGCTTCCAATGCCTCAAATGTTTGCACTTACTACACGGACATCGAATGTCTAGGTTACTCCGATTATTAGATTTAGCGAATCTAATAAATTCTTGGACACCGTTACAAAAATGTTCCTTTATCGACCCTTTCTTACCGGTACGTGGTTGATACATCCAACTACGATCACGAAAATAATCGAACATTTTCCTGATTTGCAACAAAAATGTTAGAAAATTCGATCAAACACTTTGGTATTAATTGAAATCTTGTACAATTTCATTTACAACTACTTCATGTTTTCAGTTTTTTTTGTTTATTTCTTTCTACTTTGACGGCAGGTCTACCTACTTCCCATTACAAATATAATAACGTAAGCATATTTTATAAATCCTTTCAGGTTAAACGGTTCAACAAAATTTCGGCAGCACTTCCCTTTGGTCCCTGTATCATACACAAATGCGTGTACACAGGGAACAAAAAGGAAGTGCCATCGAAATTTTGTTAACCGTTTAAACTGAAATGATTTATAAAATATGGTTACGTTATTATATTTGTAACTTGTCCAATACAAGGACAAATCCAACGAATATTGTATCAGATGAATATAGATTTCCGTTTTATGGAAAAACGAATATCCATATAACGATCATATACAACACTTGTCGGACGGGGCCAAATTTATCTAAGGGGTTCACATAATTAGTCAAAACACATTCAACCTAAGCTTAAAACAAGAAACACACACATCAAATGAAAAAGCACGCCTTTTGCGCTTTGGACCTTTTTGCGCTTTTTTTGCGCTTCAGTAAAAGATGCACCTTAAACTTCAAAAAAGACCCGTACTTGCGCCTTACGCCTTTTGCGCCTATGTGCGCGCCTTGACTATATGGCGTCTACATAATAAGTTTTCATAATTTCAATTTGTAAAGTAACATGACAATTAGTTTTAGTAAGTTTTGATTCATTTTAGTTTAATGTATAAATTATAAAATTAATTTTAGTTAGTTTAAATTTTTGAAAGATAAACTAAGCTTTCAAGTTAATTATTTCAATTCATAAAAAATTCAAAGAGTTGAGTAATATGATTTTCATCACATTTAACAAGATTCTTACCGATCTAAACCTAAATTAAGAACTATTTTGAATTAACATTTTTAATCAACATTTGATTACTAAATATTATAGTAACAAAACAATTTTTTTTTCAATTGCAAGTGCATTCTTTTGGACCGACCATTCTTGCATCCGATGGGGACATAACAGTGCATGCATGTAGGCTAGGGACATCGTTGCACCATTTGAATAATAATCAATTTACTACCATTAAACAGTTACATTAATTCCATTCATTTTCAAATCATCATACCACACATTCTACATACAACACAATCATCGTATGTCTAATTAAACACGTGATAATCATTGTTTTCAACTTCCTAAATCAATTACATATGTAATATTCATCGATTTTACCCTCCTAATCAATTACACTTATCCCCAAATCAACTCACAACACAACCGTTATCATAAACATCCCTCGAGACAACCAATTTCATATCCATAAACATTCAATTTTGCAAACTCATATAAATTAGCAACCAAAGCCTCTAATTAACCCTAATTAAGCATAAACTAGAGTTAGAAGCCATAGAAGAATGAAATCAATACCTTGGAAGTGAAATTGGAGGCTTGGAATCGGAGCAGCAAGAAATGGCGACGGGTAGGGTTTAGGACTGATTTTGGGGAAAAAATATAATGAGGAAGAGGATGGTTCGGCAGTTATTATTCTGCAAATCGAGCAACGGTTTGCGATGGCCGCTTTTTTAGCCGTCGCTAACCGTTGCCCCACCCCGTCGCTATTTAAGCTGCCTTTTGTAGTGTACATCGCACATATAATTTATATAACGCTTATACATTAGGTGTACAACGCTTATATAACTTATACATCGATTGTATAATTTATACATTGCCATTCCATATTGTTTTGAATTTAGAAATCTCACATTGGGTTCCACTCCTCCAAAAATTGTAGGAAGCTCCAAAAATTCTCCGGTCTCTTCTAGAATGTAGAAGACCTCCACACGAGTCCAATGTCTCTTGTTTCACTTTTAGAGTGATGTTCAAACTAGGGTTTCGATTTTTCTTGAAATCCGTGAGGCTTGAGAACGATCATACTATACGACGTTGTAGAGGGAGGTGCGGCGCACGTTCGCCAGAATTGGGGCCCCCTGCGATGGCCTGAATCGATCTCGGCGGCGCTTGAAAGCGAGCAGCTTTGAGGCATCGATTCTGGCACAATACTCAACGAAAAATTCCACAACAGGTATGGATTTGAAGCTTTCAAGGAGCTCTTCAAAATCCCCTATAGGAGCTCGTGATTTTATTGAGAAGTTTGAAAGAAGAAGAGGAGAGAAGAGAGAAGCACTAGTCGTTGTTCGCTCGAGGGGGTTTGTCGGGTTTGAAAAGTAAATGATGAATTTGATTGGCCCATGGGTTTTTTATTTATATATCTAATTCCTTTAAATCCGAAAATACCCCTTACTCCATAAGAACACCAATTCAAACCCAATGACTATCGCTCCTAGCCAAATACCCCCCTCCGGACGCAATGGAATATGTTTCGTAGGCCCATTCGACTGCTTTAGTCAGTTATTCTTCAAATTAAAATATAAAATATTCAAATATGGACTTGAACGTACATTTTAATTGGTCGGGGCCACATACTAATTCTAAAAATTTCATAAATATAAATCTGGCTATGTTTGGATGATACGGTCCCAACAAAATTAGTTTCATCGAATTTGGAGACCGTTTGAAAAATGGTCATTTTCTGGTTGATCCAAATTGATTGAAATTAACCAAACGCGTTTTCTTTTGCCACATTCACATATTAACTCCAAAAATTATGGAAATTGAAATCTAGCAATAATTTAACATTCCGGATCCAACGAAAGTGGTTTCGTCGAAAATGGAGGTCGTTTACAAAATGTCTATTTTCACGCGCTATATTAATTCCATAGCGATCTTTCTGAAAATTCATTTAGCCGTAACTTTTGGTTCCCGCTATGCAATTTCGATTTTTCAGATTCATTAGAAAGATATTCTTAAACATATTTAAATATTTTTGGTTTCACTAAAATCCGTTTTATTTTGCATCCTGTACAGTCAGTCAAAATTTGAATTCAAATTTTCAAACTTTCGCGCCATTTCAGGCCTTGTTTTATAATTAAAATAAATATATTCGCTATAACTTCGATCCAAAAGAATTTTTAGTCGTTATTATTTAAAATAATTTATTTTAATTATTCAAAATCCGCTAAAATGGCCAAATTAAAATTTTTTAAATTGGTTCTGATTTTCCGGGTTGTTACAATCTCCCCCACTTAAAATCTTTTCGTCCCCGAAATGGAACGAAGCTGAAAGTCGTTTAACTAACCAACTCAACTTTCATTCTGGCTTCCATTCTTCAACTTTTCAGTTTCTAAGAATTCTCTAATTCTTCAAAAATTTGGCTAATACCCTAAATTTTCGAAAAATGTCGCCATAACCTCCTTTGTACGGGGAGGGGTTTGGAAATTTATTGGGTTGTATTAGGTACCCAATAAATCCTAAAAAGCATATACATATTTATAGTGATATATTCCGGTGTCCACAAGGGAGTGTTTATAGATCATAACTCCAGAGAATAAATTCTCGTCACCCTATAAATTGTTTTTGTGCCTTAATGACCAGAGAGACGTGTTTATTATCATCTCCAGACCCGTGTGGGGTTTTTATTAATCTGGCAATTTACGGTTGCATTTTATATAGTCCATATCAGTCTTCAGTTCAACCTGTAATATAGTCATCGCCATACAAGCCTCTCGCTTGTACGGTAAATCTTCAACCTCGTCACATAAGCTCCAAATGCTTATGTGGTATGTGATAAAGTATGCTATCTTCAAGAAGTATGCCATGTAGTGTAGTCCAAAATTAATTGTTATTATCCTATGGCGACGTTTATTATTTCACACAGAACAACCAGCACTCCGCATCCAATGGCATTCACAGGAGTTGATATAATAAATAAAATTGCGCATCCAACTCATTAAGGTTTACCTATTTGTCGGGCACGCAAATAAATTCTTTACTCTACAGCAAATCCATTTACCTATTCAAACATATATAATGTACATGCATGTATTTCAACCAATTTTCAAATCAGTTCAATATTTGATTTAATTTGCATAAATTTACCCTTTTCCTCTTAACCCTAGGCTTCTTTCTGGCCCCAGACGTCGTACTTACTTCAGGCTGTGTACTTGTCTCCGGGCCATCGGTTTCAAATTTCCTTTTGTTGCTAGTACTGACCTCCTCTTCATCGCCCAAAAGACCCCGCTTATCGAGATCTTCATATTGGTAAGCCATATATATCATTTTAGAAAAAGGCTGTTGCACATGTGCAGTTACACAACTTTGGTACTTTCTTTGGAGCCCATTAATAAACCTCATATTCTTCTTCTTATGATCTTGAATTAGATGCGGGGCAAAACGAGAAAGTTCATCGAATTTCTTATGATACTCCGGAATGGTCATATCTCCTTTTATCAAATAGTAGAATTCATCACTTAACCGGTCAGTTGCTTCTGGAGGAGTAAATCTTTCATTGAAAATTTCTTTAAATCTATCCCAGGTAATATTACCTGCTGGATTATCTTTAATAACAGTTTCCCACCAGACTAAAGCTTCGTCTTTGAGTGACCAAGATGCCAGTAATCTTTTCTGATCATCTCTCAGCTTTGAACCTTCAAAAATTTTCTTAGTAGAGCGCATCCATGCTTGTGTTTGAATAATGGACTCATTGCCCGAGAACGGTACTCCACCCAGATTTCGATACCTCTTTAATAGAGCTTCTATTTCTGATCCTGGTTGTGTGAGCACAACTGGCTCATTAGATTGTCGAACCATAGGATTACTTCTTCTGCTTTTGCCACTCATTTTTTTCTATGTCTGCAAATAGCAGACAAAGTGTTAAGCCAACAGAAAAGGTATTTTAAAGCATAGAGACATATACTTGAATGTAAATGTGTCTATCAAGGTGTATTTCATTCTGCTACACTCATTCTAGGATATTACTGATCCTATCTGAAATGTGTTATTCGTCATAGAATACTACTGATTCTAATTCTGACGAGTTCGTTAATATGTTATATTCCAGAACTAAGCTTAACTAAATCTCTGATACCACGTGTAACGACCCCAAACCGCCGTTCCACGGTGGCAAGGTAATCTTTGGAATATAACACATAACCAAATTACAACAAAACATAAATATATAAATACGCCAGATAATGTACAACAGAATACACTGGATAAACAATAATCATCAGAGCTACATAGTATACATGATCATACTTAGTATAAAATACAGTTTAGCTTGATATGAAATGTCTACAGCGGAATCAAACATAATATACATAACAGAAGCTGAACAACATAAAAAGAAAGAAGTGATAGAATCCATCTTCAGCTCCATTCAACGCACATATAATTTTTACAACGTATATATAACTTATACATCGAACATATAATTTATACAACGCTTATACATGAGGTGTACAATGCTTATATAACTTATACATCGATTATATAATTTATACATCGTCATTCCATATCGTTTTGAATTTAGAAATCTCACGTTGGGTTCCACTCCTCCAAAAATTATAGGAAGCTCCAAAAATTCTCCGGTCTCTTTTAGAATGTAGAAGACGTCCACACGAGTCCAATGTCTCTTGTTTCACTTTTAGAGTGATGTTCAAACTAGGGTTTCGATTTATCTTTAAATCCGTGAGGCTTGAGGACGATCAGACTATACGACGTTGCAGAGGTAGGTGCGGCGCACGTTCGCAAGAAGTGGGGCCCCCTGCCATGGCCTGAATCGGTCTCGGCGGCGCTTGAAAGCGAGCAGCTTTGAGGCGTCGATTCTGGCATAATACTCAACGAAAAATTCCACAGCAGGTTAGGATTTGAAGCTTTCGAGGAGCTCTTCAAAATCCCCTACAGGAGCTCGTGATTTTATTGAGAGGTTTAAAAGAAGGGTGGAGCACTGGTCGTCGCTCGCTCGAGGGGGTTTGTCGGGTCTGAAAAGTAAACGATGAATTTGATTGGCCCATGGTTTTTTGTTTATATATTTAATTCCTTTAAATCCGAAAATACCCCTTACTCTATACGAACTCCAATTCAAACCCAACGACTGTCGCCATTAGCCAAATACCCCCCTCCGAATGCA
The DNA here is from genome assembly GCA_030737875.1 of Allium sativum. NCBI lineage: Eukaryota > Viridiplantae > Streptophyta > Magnoliopsida > Asparagales > Amaryllidaceae > Allium > Allium sativum. The sequence continues at coordinate 213,312,730 of CM060916.1, read as the reverse complement.
ATGGAATATGTTTCGTAGGCCCATTCGACTGTTTCAGTCAGTTATTCTTCAAATTAAAATATAAAATATTCAAATATGGATTTGAATGTGAATTTTAATTGGCCGGGCCACATACTGATTCTAAAAATTCCAGAAAAATAAATCTGGCTATGTTTGGACGATATGGTGCCAACAAAACTAGTTTTGTCGAATTTGGAGACCGTTTGAAAATGGCCATTTTCTGGTTGATCCAAATTGATTGAAATTAACCGTTTTCCTTTGCCACACTCACATATTAACTCCAAAAATTATGGAATTTGAAATCTAGCAATAATTTGACATTCCGGATCCAACAAAAGCAGTTTCGTCGAAAACGGAGATCGTTTGCAAAATGTCTATTTTCACGGGCTATATTAATTCCATAGCGACCTTTCGGAAAATTCATTTAGCCGTAACTTTTGATTCCCACTTTGAAATTTCAATTTTTCAGATTCATTAGAAAGATATTCTTAAACATATTTAAATATTTTTGGTTTCACTAAAATTCGGTTTATTTTGCATCATGTACAGTCAGTCAAAGTTCGAATTCAAATTTTCAAACTACCGCGCCATTTCAGGCCTTGTTTTATAATTAAAATAAATATATTCGCTATAACTTCGATCCAAAAGAATTTTTAGTCGTTATTGTTTAAAATAATTTATTTTATAATATTCAAAATCCACTAAAATGGCCAAATTAAAAATTTTAAATTGGTTCTGATTTTCTAGGCTGTTACAATTTATATAGAATAAATACATACTCATATGCGTCTATACAGAATATACGCATGCTTGTATGCACTTATTCAGAAAACATGCATGCTTGTGTGCACTTATTCAGAATAGATGCATGCTTGTATGCATTGATTCAGAATATTTGCATACATGTCTATAGATATTCAAACCTTATTTAAATTTTTCTGCCATTTATTACAGAGACCTAATGTGAAAGAAGGTGAAAGCATAGACATTGAAAAAGAAAAATTATTAATCATTACCGAGATGCCTTCAACATCTGCGCAAATACGCAAAAAACGGAAATTTGAAGATGAACAAAAGATGGGCAAAAAGGAGGATACTTGTTAGACCAAAAAGTGGTTCTAACACCCAAATTGACTAAAATTTCGATAGAATGTGATCAAAAACCGAAAAGAGACACAGAATTTATAGTGGTTCGGCTTTAAAGAGCCTACGTCCACTTTAAAACACTTCGTTTGATGATGTAGATGAAAATACAACAAGATATTCGTTCAATCTCGCTCACTTTTCATATACATTCACTCAATTATCTCAAAATACACTGTATATGATGATTTGGATTGTTTGGGAGTGCTAGAATTCGGTTCTCTAAGATACTTCAATTATCAAAGTGTCAAAAATATCCCTCTAAATGATCTTTGGGGGTCTATTTATAGGTGGAAATTCACTCAGAATCCGGTTCGGATCGGGGCCAAGTGGCTCGTATCCCATCATTCTCGGGCTCAGATGGATTTCAGTGTTGACAGCGCACCAGGTTAGTGGTCAACATGGGTAGAAAGTGGGTGTAACCGCTCCGAATATCCAGGAGATCGTGGGGTGAAGCAACATGGTACACTGGGTTCGGTTCAGAGAGGCAAGTAGAAGGGGTTCGGATCGGGGCCTCCGATCCGGTCCGACCTGTGTTGAACTCGAGCTCTTGTCCATTCTGCTCTGTTCCGTCCCGGTCTGATAGTAGCCCTCCGATCTGATCCGATGCTTTTTAGGAAGAAGTGTTCTTCAATGCTTGACATCTCGACTTTGTGTTGCCTAGTTCACAAAGTAGGCTAACATTTTCCCCCCTCAAAGGATGCTTCTGTTGGATACGGAGCATGCTTTGATGTCATTTACACAGTGCCTTTCTGAAATTGAATCGTTGAAAAGTCGTTTCTATTGACATATAAAGACACGTTGCTTCAGAAAGTTGCATCTCTTGATGTTTATATATACTTCGCATAGTATGTAAATCCCTTTCTTTATTTTCAAACAGCTTGGAGAACTCTTGTTAACATCCGATTATCCTTCCAGGTGATTTTCTTTATGATTTTTCTTTGTTTTTATTTCCTCTTCGAATTTTAACTCAATTTTGATGCCAAGCTGATGCACGAAATTACGTTCGGTTCGGGCTCCGACCCGAACAGCCTTTCTTCCTCTCCTGGTTAGCACTGGGTCAGTGGGATGGAACGCCTCGTGGGCTTATATCCCGGTCCGAGCAGAAAAAAAGTGGGGGAATATGAGTAGTCACCATCGACCTATATAAGCTTATCACCCTTTTCTTTCTTCCTCTCTTTCTTTTTATTTGCTTTTTCTCAGCCGATTGAACACGGAATCCCTAACCTTCTGAAACTCCAAAATCCCCTTTATTAATCATCAAATCGCTCTCGTAAGTGGGTTTTAAAGTCGATTCTTTTGATAATAATCGATATCAACTAGGATTTACAATTGACTTGACTGATTTGGACTCGGTTTTGGTTCGAGTTCGTCATCACAGCCTCCTCCTCCGCTACCATCGTCGTTGGTGGCTCAGTCACAGCCTCGAGGTGTTGGGAGGATGGGATTAAGACCCACTGTAGGCGATTTGACCAAAAAATAAAAACTTGGTCTTGATTGGGGATATTAGCACAGAATTGGGTTCTAAGTTAGAAAAGGAGGAAGAAGAAGGATATTACAGGGGATCGGTTCGGATGATGGGATGTAGAAAATGGAGAAGAAGAAACGGAAGAGAAATTCGCAAAACCGGATCGAGTCGGAGCAAAAAGTCATAGAGGCAGGGCTCCCTTGATCGGGTCGGGTCGGACTTGAAATCGGAACAAAGGAAGAAAATGGTGTGGTTGCCTAATCCGATCCGGACCATTTCAGAAGTCCACCTCTGATCCGATTGTAACAACCCGAAAATCTGGGCCAGTTTAAAATTTTTATTTTGGCAATTATAGCGAGTTTTGATTATTTAAAATGAATTATTTTAAATAATATCGACGTGAAATTTATTTTGAATAGAATTCGAACGTATATATTATATACGTCGTCGTTAGAATATAAATAATTATATATAATTATAAAAGGAATTGAAAATGGCGCGGTAGTTCGAAAATTCGATTTCTAATTTCAAATGAATATACATGATTCAATATAAGTCAGAATTGAACGAAACAAGAAATATTTGAATCTGTATAACTATATCTTTGTAACGAAGTTAACAAACTGAGATTTCATCTTAGAAATGGTAAGATATGTCCAGTTTAAAATTAGAAATAGTCGCTGTGGAATTTATATATATTTTTATATATATAAGGCCCTTAAAAATAGCAATTTTGCAAACGACCTCGGATTTCGACGAAACCAGTTTTGTTGGGTCCGCAGTGTCAAATTATTGCTAGATTTCAAATTTCATAATTTTTCGAATCAATATGTGAGCGTGGCAAACGAAAACGCGTTTGACCAGTTTCAGTTGATTTTAATCGACTGGAAATTGGCCATTTTTCCAACGGTCTCGGAATTCGACGAAACTAGTTTTGTTAGGACCGTATCGTCAATACGAAGCTAGAAAATATTTTTCGGGAATTTTTAGAGTTAGTATGTGACCCCGGTAAATTGAAATGTACGTTTAAAATTCAATATAGTGATTTAAATTGTAAATTTCAACGGAAACCAATTGTAATGATCAAACCAGCTTACGATACATATCCCATTGTGTTCGGAATGGGGGTGAAACGATATGGACGGCAGGCGGTGGACCTCGTTTCGAGGTCATAAGTAAAAGTCAACCCTTTGGCACAAATTTAAATAATTAAATAATAATAAAAAAAAAAAAAGAATTCCCCTTTTCTCCTTCATTGGCCCCCCCCGAATCACTTAACAGAAAACAAATAAAAAAAAAAAAAAAAAAAGAAGAAACCCACGCCCTAAATCGCTCGCAGCCGCCGCCGACCGCCAGCGCCGCCCCCCCCCCCCCCCCGATCCCTCGAGCGCCGACGAAGAGCCGCCCCCCCCTCCCTCATCTCGACGTCTGCGAAGCAGTCGCGACCCCCCCTAGAAGTCCTCGACCTCGCGACAGTCGTCGCCCACCCCCCTTAACCGCCTAAGCCTAACCGCCCCCCCCTCGCCGATCTCCTCCTCTGTCCCTCTTCTTTTTACCCGAAGCCCCTCTCTGTAAGTCTTCCTTTTTTTTTTTTTTTTTTTTTTTTTATTATTTTTATTATTTTATTTTGTTTATATAAACTGAAGAAAAAAAGGGATTAAAACTGTTTTTATTTTTAATTAGTAATTTAAAACTGTTTTTATTTTTCTATTAGCATTTAAAAACAGAAAATAGTTTAAAACCAGAATTTTATATATAGTTTAAAACCAGAATTTTATATATAGTTTAAAACCAGAATTTTATATATAGTTTAAAACCAGAATTTTATATATAGTTTAAAAACAGAAAATAGTTTAAAACCAGAATTTTATATATAGTTTAAAACCAGAATTTTATATATAGTTTAAAACCAGAATTTTATTTTGTTTAAAACCAGAAGAGATTTTTAAAATATTAAAGAACAGACTTTTAAAAATGTTAAAGACGAGATTTTTAAAAAAAATGATTAAAAATTGATTTTTACATTGTTGAAAAGAAAAGAAACTGAAATTGTCATTGATTCAAAAATACAAGCAATCTTGATTTGAAAATAAAAAGACATCGCTTTTGAAAATATAATGGAGAATATAAAAATTCGATTTTTATATATTGAATAGCGAACTAAAAATATGATTTTTATATATTGAACTTCGATAGAAAAATAGAATTTTTGGTATATTGAACTTCGAAATAAAATGTGATTTTTATATATTGAATAACATAGTAAAAATTCGATTTTTATATATATTGAATAGCGAAGTAAAAATGTGATTTTTACGTATGTAGTGAAAGCAGCAACGAAGGTGACAAAAAGGCGAAACGACGAAGACTTCTGCAAAAGAAGAGCCGTGGAGCTAGGATAGCTATATGTGAGAACTTCTCACTCAAAATTATTTTTCTAGTTATATATATATACTAGGATGCAGACGGTGCTTAGTAGCACCCGACACCCGTCCACAGACCATGGACTTGTTTGTTTGACTGTTTGGTGATTGATTGCGATATTGGTTTGAATGTGGTTTGTGGTGTGAAAAATCGAATCGATAAATTGGTTAGGATTAGACGTGCGCCGTTATAAGGCGAAGGAGTAAGGCTAGGTTAGACCCTTACTCCAAAGTTTGTGGTTTGCATAACGAAAGTGATTTGATTGATGTGTGAATGGCGTGGGCCTTCACTAGACCGGGGATAAGGCTAGGCCTTGTCCCGTTTCTAGTATCGTGCCGTTATGCCGCCGAAATTTTCTAAAATAAGTTAGAAAAATAAAAATAGCATTTTATTTGAAGAATGAACTGAATAGAAATTCATATGTTAAAATAAAATGTGTTATCGTTAAAAATATAATTTTTAACGTGAATGTGAATAAATAAATATTCATTTACAAACCAGACGGATTGTTTATGTACACCTATTTGAATGACGTTGATTGGGTCGATAAATTTTACACATCGCCCAACTGCACGAATAAAATTCTGTGTTTGATTGTTTGAAACCCCACACGGGTGTTGGGATGAAATTTGAAGTTCACTCATCCTGATTGATTAAATATGTCGATCGATCGATTGACAGGCTGTTATAAGCGTTGAATATCTATATTTGATGCTTATCCAGTGTAGTGCACTTTGGTTGATGGTTGATTATTTTTCAATGCTATGATATACATGTGCTGTATGAAAATCCATATAATTAACTTTATATGGTAATTGATTGGGCCTCATTCCAGTTTTAAAATAGAAATATTTGAAAAAGAAATATTTGAAATAGAATATTTGAAAATAGAACTTTATGAAGCCGTGTTGATTAGATTGACGCCATTTTGACGTGAACGATATTTATATCGATTTTATCGATTTCGAATTGAATTGAAAACGATTTCGAAATAAATTGAATTGAAAACGATTTTGAAATGAATTGAATTTATAACGATTTCGAAATGAATTGAATTGAAAACGATTTCGAAATGAATTGAATTGAAAACGATTTCGAAATGAATTGAATTGAAAACGATTCGAAATGAATGGAATTGAAATGAATTCAAATTGAATTGAAATTCGAATTGAATAGAAATGAATTTTAAAACGAATTTATAAAGAAGAATTCAATTTTGATTTGAATTGAAAAGAAAGTTGAAATAGCTTTTGAAACGATTTTAAAACTATTTATATAATTCGTTTTAAATAGGAATCGACGAAATATATATTATATATATTATATATATAATATAATGGCCTGAATAGAACGCGCCGCGCCGCGGCAGTTCGTGAATTTCGACCATTTATTTCAAACGGACATTGCGGGAGATCCGACCGTCGGATTCTCCTAAAACCGGAACCGTTGGGTTCGTATCGAAAAGAGCTTTCTAATGAATGTTAGAAATTTGAAATCTAACGGTTGGATTTGGAGATACGTCCAAATCAAATTCGAAAAAGGTCGCTGTAAGTGCAGTTCGATGGCCATTGTTGGAAATCGACTGTACGGGCCTTGATAAAATTATTAAAAATAGTAATAATTTGTGTAAAATCATAAGAAATGATTTAGAAAGAATTGGGATGAAAAACTCCCTATTTGAAAAGATAAAAATAGATTTTTATCGAAATGAACTAGTTTTGAACTAGAATTATAATTCTATTTATTTTTATAAATAAATTGAATTTGAAAAGGGTTTTGAAAATAACCAAAGTTTCCAATGATTGCATTGGAGTGGATTTGAATCGAAATTGTCTTCGGAATATTTCGATGTTGGAATTTGTGATTATACGGATGTTGTTACGGAAATTTGAAAGATATATATGTATATCGTTATTTCCAATACGACATTTGTTAATCGTAGAATTTGATATTGAATATAAGCCGATATATTTTCTATTCAGAGCCTTATATTGAATATCAAATGTGATTTGGGTTTGTCGTGAATGGTGTCTTCACTAACACTGTTCTTGAACCCAAGTGAGAAAAGATTAAATCTTTTTATTCAGATTTAATGAAGTGTACCAATTAAATAATATTTAATTGGAATTGAATTGATATTGATTTTTGGGTTTATCGTGAACAGTGTTTTAAATAACACTTGTTCTTTAACCCGATAATTAATGAATGTGATTTGGGTTTGTCGTGAATGGTGTCTTCACTAACACTGTTCTTGAACCCAGTTGAGAAATGATTAAATCTTTTTATTTAGATTTAATGAAGTGTACCAATTAAATAACATTTAATTGGAATTGAATCGATATTGATTTTTGGGTTTATCGTGGACAGTGTTTTAAATAACACTCGTTCTTTAACCCGACGATTAATGAATGTGATTTTGGGTTTATCGTGAACCGTGTTTTTAAATGACACTGATTCTTTAACCCAGTCAAAAGATTAAAACTAAGTGGAGTTTTAATGAATCTTTAATTAGATTGAAAAGATCGAGAATGGAGTATCACCAGTTTTGCTCCAGGCGATAGTTAAATCTTTAATTAGATTTGAATGTGAAATTTAGAAACTAACTGTCGGTTAGCCAAGCAGAATGGTTTTCTGGATATTGATCTGATGTTGGTTTCGGCCTTCGGGGTTAATATTTGGGGAATTATTCTCTTGATTAATTTACGGTTAGTGACTAATGAATTGGAATGAGGCGTATGTTGTGTTTGTGTAACACTTATTTAAATATACGCGAGTTATTCGGGAAGACCGGGTTTATCCCATTCTGGATAACTGATACGACGATAAGTCGAAGATGAAGACGATGGTCGAAGACCGGAAGTCTTCACGTCGTTTGGGTGATAACTGATGATCTTGATTGGGCTGTACACCCAAGAAGATGGAAACAGTTAGTGGTCGTCCAGACGTGCTTGGAGATCGATGGATATGCGGGGTACTAGGTGCCTCCGGTTTCGTTCAGACCCAGAACGAACTTGTAAATGGACTGTGTGTCTGACATCGGATTTCATTCTGTGTGACTGATATCGGTTGCATAGGATGGCTTGCCTGTGTGGCATGCTAAGATGCAAATGATCAAGGCTTCTGTTGAAAAGCAAAGTCTTGTGGTGATGATCAAAGCACGGCCTTTGTGGCGTAGCTTTGTGTAACGTTTACCTCGCGTGTTTCACACCAGGTATGAACCAAAAACGGGAGAAAGGACCTCAGGGAGGGCCTGCGTTTCCTCCTAGTTAGAAGTGGCGTCAGTGGTTTTACACGCCCTGACGAGTTTGACTTATGTGGTTGTTGCTGTTGCGAGGCGCCTCGGATTGATCGGTCGTTCTCGAACCGATGGAGTCATTTAGTGGCTCATTTACGCCCCAAAGGGCGGGGAAACGTAGTGTTCAGGCATTTTAATCCACATCGGTGGACCGGCCCTGTCGCTCCTAGGGTCACTCGAGCTCTGATCCTGAGACTCGGGCTAGGCAGTCTCGAATCGGTTGAGGATCTTGCCCCTAGCCTCGGTTCATAGATGGAAATCCAATTTCCAAATACGTGACATTTGCGGTTTTATTTGTAAACCTATATATGGCGACATGATATATGGTACCCATGCCGCCTATGATTGATACTTATGATTTGAAGTGTTTTATACACTATGCACTTATTATAGTATCAAATGATTTGTTTTAAACGTATCAAGCATTCTTTGGCTGTTATAAGGGAAAACCCTATCCTCGGCTGCGTTGCATTGTGTGATGGGACCTGGGTCTTATAACAGCTTCATTTTTCTTTATTTAGCATTGCGCTGTTTGTTTTATGCACTGGTATTCTTGGGAGGAAACCCGTTCCGTGTTATACGGCGTGGTCCCTTGATTTACCTAATGATTTAAAATAAAGATTAATAACTGTTTTAGTTCTCACACCAGTCACATGACTGACCTGGAGTTTATTGTTTTAACCTAAACTCTGGGTGCCCCTATTTTCGACACGGGCAGCTAGTAGTTTTGGTTTTGCAGATTTATATTCACAGGATCCTGGTTTACAGCTGGAACGATATCCGGAAAGCTTTGTATCCGTATATCTCTTCTAGTTGTGTATTGTATTATTTTCCGCTGCTATGTATTTAAATGTAATTTAAATCTCTGATATTTCTGTGTAATATTCATTTATACTCTGTATATTCTTGTAATCTGATGCATTGTTGTAATAAGCAATGAAATGTTCTTCTGTATGCGTTCTGTTGTGGCTTGTTCTCGAACTATCCGACACTTCCCTTTTCGGGGAGTTGCGGGTCTTTACACGTGGTATCAGAGCTTTGGTTTACAAAGCTAGAGAACAAGACACATTAGAACCGTACGAAAGAATTCATCAGATATTGGATTAGTAATATCCAATTAGAATGACTCGTTAGAGATAGGATAAGTAGTATCCTAGAACGAGTGTGAAGAGTATATTTTTAAAAATGAAAACAAATTTTGTTTTGAAAATTTAAATAAATTGTTCGTATATGATTATTTATATTGATGTGGACAATCCAGTATATATAGATTTTGCGTATACGTCTGATCCGCGTGTATTCAAAGTTTTAATATATTGGATAGATATAGAATCACACTCTAGTCGCCCGGAGATGGTACTGATGATAGCACGTGCATCATCAGTATTTATGTTCGTGTTTCGAAGGTGTGTTTTCTATATATTTCCATTGGACTGGTGTGAGAACCAAAACTAATATAGTTAGAATACATTGTTGTGAATTGGCATCAAAAACATGATTTTTGTATATGTATCAAATTTATGAATTTGAAACTCTAATTCACTAGTGGATTGATGTTTGTGTTGTTTGTTTATTTGTTTGCTAATTTTTAACCATTATGCCTAATTGAATCACATATTGACTTATATTGAAAATTAGTCGCATTTGCTTGCATATACATATATATTATTGAACAGGTCATAGCAAGGAGGCTAGAGCAGAGAATAAAATTTGTTTGCCCGACAAATAGGTACATGTTTACTACATAATTTACTGTTTTGTTTGGGTGATGATGATTTTATGAGCCTATTGGCTAGCCGCTTGGCTTTTTCTTTTTCTTTTTGAGATCTGAAGGACCGGGGAAGCTATTTGAAATTCCCCGATGCTCCCATTGCAGGGGAGGTTATGGCGAAATTTTTCAAAAATTTAGGGTGTTAGCCAAATTTTTGAAATTTTGGAAATTCTCAGAAACTAAAGAGTTGGAGAATGGAAGTCAGATCGATCGTAGAGCTGAATAATCAAACCACTTTCGACTTTGTTCCTTTTCGGGGACGAAAAGTTTTAAGTTGGGGAGATTGTAACAACCCGAAAATCTGGGCCAGTTTAAAATTTTTATTTTGGCAATTATAGCGAGTTTTGATTATTTAAAATGAATTATTTTAAATAATATCGACGTGAAATTTATTTTGAATAGAATTCGAACGTATATATTATATACGTCGTCGTTAGAATATAAATAATTATATATAATTATAAAAGGAATTGAAAATGGCGCGGTAGTTCGAAAATTCGATTTCTAATTTCAAATGAATATACATGATTCAATATAAGTCAGAATTGAACGAAACAAGAAATATTTGAATCTGTATAACTATATCTTTGTAACGAAGTTAACAAACTGAGATTTCATCTTAGAAATGGTAAGATATGTCCAGTTTAAAATTAGAAATAGTCGCTGTGGAATTTATATATATTTTTATATATATAAGGCCCTTAAAAATAGCAATTTTGCAAACGACCTCGGATTTCGACGAAACCAGTTTTGTTGGGTCCGCAGTGTCAAATTATTGCTAGATTTCAAATTTCATAATTTTTCGAATCAATATGTGAGCGTGGCAAACGAAAACGCGTTTGACCAGTTTCAGTTGATTTTAATCGACTGGAAATTGGCCATTTTTCCAACGGTCTCGGAATTCGACGAAACTAGTTTTGTTAGGACCGTATCGTCAATACGAAGCTAGAAAATATTTTTCGGGAATTTTTAGAGTTAGTATGTGACCCCGGTAAATTGAAATGTACGTTTAAAATTCAATATAGTGATTTAAATTGTAAATTTCAACGGAAACCAATTGTAATGATCAAACCAGCTTACGATACATATCCCATTGTGTTCGGAATGGGGGTGAAACGATATGGACGGCAGGCGGTGGACCTCGTTTCGAGGTCATAAGTAAAAGTCAACCCTTTGGCACAAATTTAAATAATTAAATAATAATAATAATAAAAAAAAAGAATTCCCCTTTTCTCCTTCATTGGCCCCCCCCCCGAATCACTTAACAGAAAACAAATAAAAAAAAAAAAAAAGAAGAAACCCACGCCCTAAATCGCTCGCAGCCGCCGCCGACCGCCAGCGCCGCCCCCCCCCCCCCCCGATCCCTCGAGCGCCGACGAAGAGCCGCCCCCCCCTCCCTCATCTCGACGTCTGCGAAGCAGTCGCGACCCCCCCTAGAAGTCCTCGACCTCGCGACAGTCGTCGCCCACCCCCCTTAACCGCCTAAGCCTAACCGCCCCCCCCCTCGCCGATCTCCTCCTCTGTCCCTCTTCTTTTTACCCGAAGCCCCTCTCTGTAAGTCTTCCTTTTTTTTTTTTTTTTTTTTTTTATTATTTTTATTATTTTATTTTGTTTATATAAACTGAAGAAAAAAAGGGATTAAAACTGTTTTTATTTTTAATTAGTAATTTAAAACTGTTTTTATTTTTCTATTAGCATTTAAAAACAGAAAATAGTTTAAAACCAGAATTTTATATATAGTTTAAAACCAGAATTTTATATATAGTTTAAAACCAGAATTTTATATATAGTTTAAAACCAGAATTTTATATATAGTTTAAAAACAGAAAATAGTTTAAAACCAGAATTTTATATATAGTTTAAAACCAGAATTTTATATATAGTTTAAAACCAGAATTTTATTTTGTTTAAAACCAGAAGAGATTTTTAAAATATTAAAGAACAGACTTTTAAAAATGTTAAAGACGAGATTTTTAAAAAAAATGATTAAAAATTGATTTTTACATTGTTGAAAAGAAAAGAAACTGAAATTGTCATTGATTCAAAAATACAAGCAATCTTGATTTGAAAATAAAAAGACATCGCTTTTGAAAATATAATGGAGAATATAAAAATTCGATTTTTATATATTGAATAGCGAACTAAAAATATGATTTTTATATATTGAACTTCGATAGAAAAATAGAATTTTTGGTATATTGAACTTCGAAATAAAATGTGATTTTTATATATTGAATAACATAGTAAAAATTCGATTTTTATATATATTGAATAGCGAAGTAAAAATGTGATTTTTACGTATGTAGTGAAAGCAGCAACGAAGGTGACAAAAAGGCGAAACGACGAAGACTTCTGCAAAAGAAGAGCCGTGGAGCTAGGATAGCTATATGTGAGAACTTCTCACTCAAAATTATTTTTCTAGTTATATATATATACTAGGATGCAGACGGTGCTTAGTAGCACCCGACACCCGTCCACAGACCATGGACTTGTTTGTTTGACTGTTTGGTGATTGATTGCGATATTGGTTTGAATGTGGTTTGTGGTGTGAAAAATCGAATCGATAAATTGGTTAGGATTAGACGTGCGCCGTTATAAGGCGAAGGAGTAAGGCTAGGTTAGACCCTTACTCCAAAGTTTGTGGTTTGCATAACGAAAGTGATTTGATTGATGTGTGAATGGCGTGGGCCTTCACTAGACCGGGGATAAGGCTAGGCCTTGTCCCGTTTCTAGTATCGTGCCGTTATGCCGCCGAAATTTTCTAAAATAAGTTAGAAAAATAAAAATAGCATTTTATTTGAAGAATGAACTGAATAGAAATTCATATGTTAAAATAAAATGTGTTATCGTTAAAAATATAATTTTTAACGTGAATGTGAATAAATAAATATTCATTTACAAACCAGACGGATTGTTTATGTACACCTATTTGAATGACGTTGATTGGGTCGATAAATTTTACACATCGCCCAACTGCACGAATAAAATTCTGTGTTTGATTGTTTGAAACCCCACACGGGTGTTGGGATGAAATTTGAAGTTCACTCATCCTGATTGATTAAATATGTCGATCGATCGATTGACAGGCTGTTATAAGCGTTGAATATCTATATTTGATGCTTATCCAGTGTAGTGCACTTTGGTTGATGGTTGATTATTTTTCAATGCTATGATATACATGTGCTGTATGAAAATCCATATAATTAACTTTATATGGTAATTGATTGGGCCTCATTCCAGTTTTAAAATAGAAATATTTGAAAAAGAAATATTTGAAATAGAATATTTGAAAATAGAACTTTATGAAGCCGTGTTGATTAGATTGACGCCATTTTGACGTGAACGATATTTATATCGATTTTATCGATTTCGAATTGAATTGAAAACGATTTTGAAATGAATTGAATTTATAACGATTTCGAAATGAATTGAATTGAAAACGATTTCGAAATGAATTGAATTGAAAACGATTTCGAAATGAATTGAATTGAAAACGATTCGAAATGAATGGAATTGAAATGAATTCAAATTGAATTGAAATTCGAATTGAATAGAAATGAATTTTAAAACGAATTTATAAAGAAGAATTCAATTTTGATTTGAATTGAAAAGAAAGTTGAAATAGCTTTTGAAACGATTTTAAAACTATTTATATAATTCGTTTTAAATAGGAATCGACGAAATATATATTATATATATTATATATATAATATAATGGCCTGAATAGAACGCGCCGCGCCGCGGCAGTTCGTGAATTTCGACCATTTATTTCAAACGGACATTGCGGGAGATCCGACCGTCGGATTCTCCTAAAACCGGAACCGTTGGGTTCGTATCGAAAAGAGCTTTCTAATGAATGTTAGAAATTTGAAATCTAACGGTTGGATTTGGAGATACGTCCAAATCAAATTCGAAAAAGGTCGCTGTAAGTGCAGTTCGATGGCCATTGTTGGAAATCGACTGTACGGGCCTTGATAAAATTATTAAAAATAGTAATAATTTGTGTAAAATCATAAGAAATGATTTAGAAAGAATTGGGATGAAAAACTCCCTATTTGAAAAGATAAAAATAGATTTTTATCGAAATGAACTAGTTTTGAACTAGAATTATAATTCTATTTATTTTTATAAATAAATTGAATTTGAAAAGGGTTTTGAAAATAACCAAAGTTTCCAATGATTGCATTGGAGTGGATTTGAATCGAAATTGTCTTCGGAATATTTCGATGTTGGAATTTGTGATTATACGGATGTTGTTACGGAAATTTGAAAGATATATATGTATATCGTTATTTCCAATACGACATTTGTTAATCGTAGAATTTGATATTGAATATAAGCCGATATATTTTCTATTCAGAGCCTTATATTGAATATCAAATGTGATTTGGGTTTGTCGTGAATGGTGTCTTCACTAACACTGTTCTTGAACCCAAGTGAGAAAAGATTAAATCTTTTTATTCAGATTTAATGAAGTGTACCAATTAAATAATATTTAATTGGAATTGAATTGATATTGATTTTTGGGTTTATCGTGAACAGTGTTTTAAATAACACTTGTTCTTTAACCCGATAATTAATGAATGTGATTTGGGTTTGTCGTGAATGGTGTCTTCACTAACACTGTTCTTGAACCCAGTTGAGAAATGATTAAATCTTTTTATTTAGATTTAATGAAGTGTACCAATTAAATAACATTTAATTGGAATTGAATCGATATTGATTTTTGGGTTTATCGTGGACAGTGTTTTAAATAACACTCGTTCTTTAACCCGACGATTAATGAATGTGATTTTGGGTTTATCGTGAACCGTGTTTTTAAATGACACTGATTCTTTAACCCAGTCAAAAGATTAAAACTAAGTGGAGTTTTAATGAATCTTTAATTAGATTGAAAAGATCGAGAATGGAGTATCACCAGTTTTGCTCCAGGCGATAGTTAAATCTTTAATTAGATTTGAATGTGAAATTTAGAAACTAACTGTCGGTTAGCCAAGCAGAATGGTTTTCTGGATATTGATCTGATGTTGGTTTCGGCCTTCGGGGTTAATATTTGGGGAATTATTCTCTTGATTAATTTACGGTTAGTGACTAATGAATTGGAATGAGGCGTATGTTGTGTTTGTGTAACACTTATTTAAATATACGCGAGTTATTCGGGAAGACCGGGTTTATCCCATTCTGGATAACTGATACGACGATAAGTCGAAGATGAAGACGATGGTCGAAGACCGGAAGTCTTCACGTCGTTTGGGTGATAACTGATGATCTTGATTGGGCTGTACACCCAAGAAGATGGAAACAGTTAGTGGTCGTCCAGACGTGCTTGGAGATCGATGGATATGCGGGGTACTAGGTGCCTCCGGTTTCGTTCAGACCCAGAACGAACTTGTAAATGGACTGTGTGTCTGACATCGGATTTCATTCTGTGTGACTGATATCGGTTGCATAGGATGGCTTGCCTGTGTGGCATGCTAAGATGCAAATGATCAAGGCTTCTGTTGAAAAGCAAAGTCTTGTGGTGATGATCAAAGCACGGCCTTTGTGGCGTAGCTTTGTGTAACGTTTACCTCGCGTGTTTCACACCAGGTATGAACCAAAAACGGGAGAAAGGACCTCAGGGAGGGCCTGCGTTTCCTCCTAGTTAGAAGTGGCGTCAGTGGTTTTACACGCCCTGACGAGTTTGACTTATGTGGTTGTTGCTGTTGCGAGGCGCCTCGGATTGATCGGTCGTTCTCGAACCGATGGAGTCATTTAGTGGCTCATTTACGCCCCAAAGGGCGGGGAAACGTAGTGTTCAGGCATTTTAATCCACATCGGTGGACCGGCCCTGTCGCTCCTAGGGTCACTCGAGCTCTGATCCTGAGACTCGGGCTAGGCAGTCTCGAATCGGTTGAGGATCTTGCCCCTAGCCTCGGTTCATAGATGGAAATCCAATTTCCAAATACGTGACATTTGCGGTTTTATTTGTAAACCTATATATGGCGACATGATATATGGTACCCATGCCGCCTATGATTGATACTTATGATTTGAAGTGTTTTATACACTATGCACTTATTATAGTATCAAATGATTTGTTTTAAACGTATCAAGCATTCTTTGGCTGTTATAAGGGAAAACCCTATCCTCGGCTGCGTTGCATTGTGTGATGGGACCTGGGTCTTATAACAGCTTCATTTTTCTTTATTTAGCATTGCGCTGTTTGTTTTATGCACTGGTATTCTTGGGAGGAAACCCGTTCCGTGTTATACGGCGTGGTCCCTTGATTTACCTAATGATTTAAAATAAAGATTAATAACTGTTTTAGTTCTCACACCAGTCACATGACTGACCTGGAGTTTATTGTTTTAACCTAAACTCTGGGTGCCCCTATTTTCGACACGGGCAGCTAGTAGTTTTGGTTTTGCAGATTTATATTCACAGGATCCTGGTTTACAGCTGGAACGATATCCGGAAAGCTTTGTATCCGTATATCTCTTCTAGTTGTGTATTGTATTATTTTCCGCTGCTATGTATTTAAATGTAATTTAAATCTCTGATATTTCTGTGTAATATTCATTTATACTCTGTATATTCTTGTAATCTGATGCATTGTTGTAATAAGCAATGAAATGTTCTTCTGTATGCGTTCTGTTGTGGCTTGTTCTCGAACTATCCGACACTTCCCTTTTCGGGGAGTTGCGGGTCTTTACACCGATCCAATTTGATCCCTGAGCAACAACGTTTATCCCCAAGCCAAGATAAGGCTATATTCTCCGATCTGATCCCAATGCATACATCTGAACCGAACCGAAGAAGAACAATCCCACTCACCATATAAGAACTTGCTTAAGTAGCCCGTTCAATTCTTGATATAATCTTCAACTTAATGGACAGTTAGGATAGTGCCTTGCGAACATACATGAACATCAAGAACTGCCCTGAACATTATTACTTTGCCAAGATTTTGCATTGCACTTTCGAGCGTTGACTTTACATTTTCTGCATACACTGTTCACACTTTAGTTCATACACATGCACGGGGGGATACTGGCTAATTTACTCTAACTTGTGCTATTGCTTCTTCAATAGTTTAGTGACCATGACATCCAGACGTTCATCTAGATTAGCAGAAAACAAAGAGATCCCAGAGACATCCAACAAAATCACTCTTGAAGACATATCTTCTTCCTCAGATCCAGAATGGGATGATGAGGGCTCAGACTACGAGGTAGAAACTCATGAAAGCGATAATGTGTCTTCTGAGGGTGGAGTTTCCCTGGGCTGTGAAGAGGAAGGAAGGATTGGAGATAATCGAGCTCGTAACGAATTTGAGTCTGCCATCATACTGGAATCACCTCAAGATTCTGTTGAATCGACGATCGACAATGACAGACTTATTCGAATACGCCTAAAGTACGGGATACCCAAAGGGGATACCTCGGTGCCATCAAAAGCTGATCGTCCTCACAACCCTCCAGAGGGATTTATGGCAATCACTCGATTGATGTGCATGGTTGGGGCTATCCCTCCATTTTCTCCTTTCGTCGTCGATTTTCTAAGACAAATGCGGATTGCCCCCATGCAGCTGCACCCCAATTCCTATGCTTACCTGTATACCCTATATGTAGCGTACCGCGAGATCTTAGGCATAGAGATCACTTTTGATGACGTTTATTTCTTTTATAACTTCAAGCACTGGACTCGAGAAACTCCTTCTTTCTGTTACTTCGAGTCTGTCCCAAAGAGGAAAATAATTCCAGCACCGTTCAGCAGTAAAGCGGGTGATTCCAGGCTGGAATGGTTTTATGTAAGGCAACAGCCAGGGTGTGCTAGGAGATGGACGAAATCAAGTAAAGCGCTGGTTTTCTAAATCTCGACTCTGTACGTCCAAGCCACCACATTAATCCGTTTTCTTTTTGTTTGCAGTTGATAACCCAAAACAAATATCGGATCAAGCGTTCTTTGGTCGGATGCACCGGCTCCTTAACGGTGATCAAAAGTTTTTAACTATTGATGAAGTCCTTAAGGATGAATATCTTCATCTTCATGGGTTGCTGTCCATTACCCGTAGCATTGGTCACGGGACGGGTCCATATGTATATATATCCCCCTAGTGGACGTAATCCCAGAAACGGGCGAAGGCTCGAAAGCTCCTACAATGCCGCTTCAGGCTTCACCTTCTCCATCTTCGACTCAAGATGATGAATTGGCTAACATGGCCGAAAAGCACCGTGAGGGGTATATTGTTCCCGAGGATGCCATTTCTCCGGAGAGGTCAACGTCTTCCAAAGAGCTGCTGATTGATGCTTCTTAGGGTGACGCCCCTAGTACCGATGACCCAACATTTCAGGGTTTGGGGGATCTCCCCTTACCTGAAACTATTTACACTTCAGAGGATTTTGGGACAAATCCTTTAGTTTTCACTTCTTCCGAAGAGACCACTCCTGCTAAGGCCAAAGAGCCCACTCGTACTAGTCTGGCTTCGGACTCGGGTTTGTCGGGGGGAAACACCACTTAGGACGCACTTAACACAATAGCACCACATTTCATAGCACTTTTCTTTTGTGAAAACACTGACTCTGAATTTCATTTGCCTTGTTGTGCAGGTACAATGTCCTGCTCCCATTACGATATCAGGAAACTTCGTCGCAGCATGTCTAGACCCCCTTCTGATCTTGAGCATGATCGTAGCGAAAGCCTCGGTAGGGGGGATAGAAGGCCCTATGATTCTTACCAGTCGCGATCCTCGCGCTCTCGCTCTCGTTCTCCCGTTCGGTCAGATTCAGAGCGATATAAGGGCTACCAAGGTCGTTGAGAAGATGACAGACCGCAGTCGAAGGACCCAATTCTTTCTCAAGAAAAGCGCAGTAGGAAAAGGAGCCCGCCGAGAGATACCAATTCACGAAGCAAGCACAAGGTTCCTGCTAAACGGCCTAGGAGGAATGAGGAGGCTATTGAGCCTTCCACACGTAAGGATACCGAGCTGACATTCCCTGCACCTCCCCCATTGGATGCTGAAACTGCAGTTAAGCGGGCGTATCTGGAGGAGCAATTTCCTGAACACTACTTCGAAAGCTTGACTTTTTTACCTGCTCTTGAGCCTATTTCCTCGAGCTGGGCAGATGAGGCCAAAGCAAAAATTGATGCGGTCGAGAAACAATATTCAGAGATGTTTTAGTATTCGCGTAATCTTTCCAGAATCATCCGAACTCTAATCACGAATACCGACTCGATGCAGAAGACCGTAGAAGCCGATGCAAAGGCCTTGAAAAATTTAGGAAAAGACCTCGAGGATACACAGGCCCAACTTGTTGTCGCTCAATGGGATGTTGCTAGCTTCAAGCAACAATTTGAGGATCTACAAAAACGCTACCATGATTTGCTTGAGTCCCATACCCAAGAGCATTCGGAATTGAAAAAGCAAGCCGAAGATGCCAAGTCAGATGCTGCCAAAATGCAACTTGCATTCGGAATTGAAAAAGCAATCCGAAGATGCCGAGTTAGCGAAGAAAAACGCTGAATTGGAGAAGAAAAATGCTGACTTGGTTTCCAAGTCGGTGGAGGCGGAGAACAGGGCTGCCCTAGCGGAGGGTAACGTCGAAGGTGTTATCAAATCCGCTGAAGAGACCCGCAAGCAGCTGTCGGAAGCTGAGGAAGAGGTGCATAGTTTCGGCGAATTAATGATTGAATTCTTTGCGCATATAATTCGCCGCCGGAACATCTCTTGGATTGAAGATTATCCATCTACCTTGGTCCAAGTATGGAGTCAAATCATTGAATGGGAGAAAGATGAGCTCAAGGTTGATTCCATTGACGAGGACAAGCTTATGGAGAAATATCTAAGAGATGATGAACCAGAACGCCTAGCCGAGGGACGCCGCCTTATTGCTGCTACTATGGAGGAAGAGAAGCGGAGAGCTAAACAAAAGAACATTCCTGAGGCTGGTTCTTCTTCTACTGCCTCTGAAAATTCTGAAGTAGAGGGATATGATCCCGAAAACCCGGGGATCCCTCGGGCATCTCTTTTATCCCCCATACCCGAAACGGCATCGGAGACAGCGGTCACTCCAGCTGAGAAGTCATCGGAAGGTATCTCTACCTTTTCACCTCAATTCGTCAAAGCTATCTCTACCTTTCATCACGTAATCGGGCAATCGATGAAGAACCCATTATTTTCTCCTGAGTTGATAACTATTGCTTCTCACTCTGTAGGTATTGAACTGTCCGAAAAGACAGACGTGTCCCAGGGAATAACCGCTGGAGCAGAACCTACGGAGAAGGCTAAAGGGGGAAAGGACAAGGCTGCCACCATAGATTCGGGAGAAGGAACCGAACCGTCTAAGGCTGATACTCCTCATGATGACGAAATGATAGATGCCTTAAAAGATGATGGCGGCAACGGGGGACACGAGGAAGACCCTGAGGTGGCTTTAGTTGGGGAGTCGAAAAGTGCCGATGATATCACTTTGGCTGCATTGAAAGCCGAACAAGACAAACGCATGCAGCTTAAAGTTGAAGATCTAGACCCTGAAAGCCTTAAGCCTCTCGCAGTGGTGGATGCTGGATCAAGGTTAGTTGTTAAGCTTTCGACTAGATCTATCACAGAAGAACTTGTTAAAAAGTCTTCTCTTGATTCCAGTGTTCCGACTCCCGTGAAGAAATCAGCCGATTCCAGCACTTCAGTCTCGGGGAAGAAAAAACCAAGGCGCATCTTAACTGATGCTGAAAGAGAGGCAAAGGATGCTCAAAAAGCTGCTAAGAAGTCCAAGTCCACTTCCATGTCTAAGTGATAAAGTGCTTTGCTTTATATTAGTATTTAATTGGCCCACAATTGTTGCAGCGAGTGTGGCCTACGCATCTTCTTTTTGCCTGTTTTCCTGTACAAATTCATACATTTGTGAATAAAAATAATTCATCTCCTGTAATGCCTGTTAGTCGTCAGTTCATTACTTATGTAAAAATTCAAATGCATGCCCTACTCAAGCTGTGTAATGGAATCATAGCGGGGGGGAATATGTGTGTACATATATGCCCCCAGTCAGTCTTGAAAAACTATTCAAGATTAAATTAAAAAGTCCGAATGTCCCCGATTATTTGACGGGGGTCACATTCCTTTTGTCATTGATGCCTGTTCTTTTCCGGCATCTTTTATACTCTCTTGTCTTGTGTTCAGGTTAGAGTTCTTGCCAAGGCGGTCTCTTATCTGGGTGCACCTTCACGCCTCGGAGGACGTCGTCTTCCCGTCCTTTATACTCTCTCTCAATTCTTGAGAGTTAGAGTTAAGAATGTCGTCTTCCCATTCTTTTATGTTTTATTGTACAAACAGTCGTCGTGTTTGTTCCTGCATATAAGCCATCTCCAACTCTCCAGATTTCAATTTAACATATCGTATTCTACAGTCACAATAGAATAATGGTTGAAGATTTAAATAATGCAGGAAAGTAAATGGCACACGATATTTTTATAGTGGTTCGGCTAAGTCGTAGCCTACATCCACTTTATAGTTTCTCGTTCGCATCAACAGACTTTTCTAAGGCAAGTTGTGCCTTTTTACAGAGTTCATAAGAAAAACAAAAGAAGATACGATATCCCTAATTCAAATATCGCATCAAGTGTTGGGCATTCCAAGCCCTAGGCACTTCTTCGCCATCTACGGTCATTAACTTAAAGGCTCCTATCTCAAGTTTTCGCAGGATGACGAATGGCCCTTCCCACTTTGGTCCGAGGTGAGGAAGGGATGGGAAAACTCGCTTTAGTACCAAATCTCCCGGTTCAAAGGTTCTAAAACGAACTTTTTTGTCATAATAGCGTGCCATCTGACGTCGATGTCTTGATGCACGCAAGTCTGCCTCGTCCCTTTTATCTTCGATCTCATCAAGGGACTCAAGGAGGAGTGCCTGATTCGTCATCGGGTCATAATATGTCACCCTATGAGAGGGAACTTCAAGCTCTACCGGGATTACTGCCTCTGAACCAAAGGAAAGAGAGAAAGGAGTGTGACCGGTAGCTGT
The DNA here is from genome assembly GCA_030737875.1 of Allium sativum. Classification (NCBI taxonomy): domain Eukaryota; kingdom Viridiplantae; phylum Streptophyta; class Magnoliopsida; order Asparagales; family Amaryllidaceae; genus Allium; species Allium sativum. Next base: position 213,290,633 of record CM060916.1, on the reverse strand, counting down.
CTTAAACGTTGTCCGATATGCCCATAAAGCCAAGGGCAATTCATCCACCCATTTTGCTTTTGCTTGTTCCAATCGCTTCTTGAGGATGGACTTTATGACTTTATTTATTGCTTCTACTTGCCCATTTGACTGTGGATGGGCGACTGCAGTGTACCGCTTGTCGATCTTGTATTTCTGGCAGAAATTTCTGAATTCGGCACCGTCGAACTGGGTTCCATTATCAGTTATAACGGTCCTTGGAATCCCAAATCGGCCTATGATATTTCTAACCATGAAACTTATCACCTTTCTCGCTGTGATTTTAGTTAAGGGCTCAGCTTCCATCCATTTCGTAAAATAGTCCACGGCGACTATTGCATACTTTGCTCCTCATTTGGCAATTGGTAAAACTCCGATTATGTCAATTCCCTACATGGCAAACGGCCACAGACTCACCATCGACTTGAGCTGGGTCGGTCGTGCTCTGGGGATTTTGGCGAACCTCTGGCATCTGTCGTAGCGTCGTGAGTAATCAGCTGCATCTTTATTAATTATGGGCTAGAAATACCCATACCGCAACACCTTTTTGGCTAAGGTTTGACATCCCGTATGATCTCCGCACTCACCTTCGTGTACTTCTCTCAGTACACGCTTGATGTCGTCGTGTGCTATACATCGTAACAGGGGCATAGAAAATCCTTGCCGATAAAGGACATCACCTTGAAGGATGTATCTGGTAGCTTTGCAAACTATGGCCCGCCTTTCACTCTTCTTTGGCGGGAATATTCCATTTCTAAGGAAATTCTTGATTGGGGTCATCCACGACTCCCTCTCCGGTTCTTCTTCAAGAGCTAATTCAATTTCCATTAACTCAAAGCTTGGCGACTCCAACGTCTCAATTGGAACCATTTCGGTTTCCTCCGGATTGTCGAAGCTAGCCAGCTTCGCTAGCCGGTCCGCCTTCTGGTTTTCAGCTCTCGGGATATGCGTTATGTTATACCGTTCCAGGTTGCTCATCAGCTCCTTCACCTTTCCAAGATAGGTAAAAAGTCGAGGTCCCCGGGCCACAAATTCCTCTCGCACTTGGCAGACAACTATTTTGGAATCGCAGAATATATCTAATGCCTTTATTCCGAATTCCTTAGCAAGCTTCAGCCTGGCAATCAGGGCTTCATATTCAGAGTCATTGTTGGTCGCTGAAAATTCCAATCGCAGAGCGTAATATAGCGATCGTCCTTCGGGAGTAACAAAGACGACTCCAGCTCCGGACCTTCTGTCGTTCTTGGCTCCGTGTGTGTATAACTTCCATGGACCTAACTCTAACTCTTCCTCTGATTTGACCACCTTGTCGTTGATCATCTCTTCCTCCGGAATTGTGAACTCTGCTATAAAATCAGCCAGAGCTTGCCCCCTGATCGATCTCCGCGGCTGGAAATTTAAATCAAACTGACTTAATTCAATATTCCACTTGATCAACCATCCCAATGCTTCGGGTCTTTGCAACACCTATCTCAGAGGTTGATCAGTGTATATGGTTATTGGGTGAGCTTGAAAATAATGGCGATGTTTTCGGGAGGCGATCAGAAGGCTGTAAGCAAGCTTCTCAATCCTTGGGTAGTTTCGCTTTGCAGCTGCCAATTTCTTACTTACGTAGTATACCGGCCTTTGCACTTTGTCTTCTTCTCGGACCAAGGCGGTGATAACGGCGTGGGCCGATACTGCTAGATAAACAAAAAACTCTTCATGATCTACTGGTTTTGACAAAATCGGTGGTCTCTCTAGTAAGTCCAACAGATTTCGAAAGGCCTCAACACAGTCCGGAGTCCATTCGAAATTTTTCTTTCCCCTCTTTATCAAGTCAAAAAATGGGACGCATCTGTTTGTTGCTTTGGAGATGAATCTACTCAACGCAGCCACCTTCCCTGCAAGACTTTGGACATCCTTGATTCTTCGTGGTTCCTCGATGTTCCTTATCGCTGCTATCTGATTGGGATTAATTTCAATTCCTCGAGAGCTGACGATGAAACCTAGAAACTTTCCAGATGCCGCCCCAAACGAGCACTTCAAGGGATTTAGCTTCATTCGATACTTTCGCAGGATACCGAACATCTCTGCCAAGTCTTGCGTATGGCTAGAGGACTGTTTCGATTTGACTAGCATATCATCCACATAAACTCCCATAGTTTTCCCTATTTGGTTATAAAACATCTTGTTCACCAAGCGTTGGTAGGTAGCTCCAGCATTCTTCAATCCAAACGGCATGACCACATAATAATACAACCCCAAATTTGTGATGAAGCTCGTGTGCTCTTGATCGGGCACATGCATGGGAATCTGGTTGTATCCGGAATATGCGTCCATGAAAGAAAGAAGTACATGTCCCGCCGTCGAATCCACAAGCTGGTCTATTCTGGGGAGTAGGAAGCTATCTTTCGGACAGGCTTTGTTCAAGTCTGAAAAATCAATACATGTTCGCCATTTTCCGTTTGACTTCTTCACCAAAACAGGATTCGATATCCAATCGGGATATGTCGAATCTCTAATAAATCCATTCTCTTTCAGCTTCTCCACTTCTTCTTTCAGAGCTGCCGACCTCTCTGGGCCCAGCACACGTCTCCTTTGCTTTACAGGTGGGTGTTTTGGGTTTATACTCAGCGAATGACTCATGATGGATGGTGATATCCCACACATGTCTGCGTGGGTCCAAGCAAACACATCCAGGTTTGCCTTCAGAAAATCAGCCAGTTCTTTGGCTCGATGCGGATCCAATTGGGATCCAATTTTCAAAACTTTTGCTGGATCAGCTTCATCAATGGGTATATCCACCGTCGTTTCGTTAGGAGTTTCTTTTCTATCCTCAGGTTCCTCATCTTCTCTAGGATCTAGGTCTTCAGGCATTCCCTTGGGCAACTCCTTCGGAGCTGATCCCTCTAATTGCTATGCGGAACTCCCCTTTGGAGGGGGTGAAGTACCTTTGGGATCGATGTTAAATCCCTTCATCGGCATTTTCAATTCAGCAATATAACAAGCTCGCTCGGAGACTTGATCTCCCCTCATTACTCCTGTCCCGGCTTCAGTTGGGAACTTTAACAATAAACACCAAGGTGCGATACAAGCCCTGAACTCTGCAAGGGCGGGCCTTCCCAAAAATGCGTTGTAGGGAGAATCAATATCTAGCACTACAAACTGAAGCATTCTCACTCTTCGACGATCCCCTATCCCAATGTTACGGGCAATTCTACATACCCCATTGGAGCTGTCGATGCCCCATTGAAGCCTCGGATCCAACCTTCACAGGGCTTCAAATCTCCAGACTCAAGTTTCATCTGATCAAATGACTTCTTAAACGAAATGTTGACAGAGCTTCCATTGTCTACTAGTACCTTATGGACCAGTGCCGACCCAATGGTAGTGGTAATAACCAATGGATCTTCGGTAGGTGATTGGATTCCGGTGTCATCTCTGTTACGGAACACTACGTCATCGAACATTGTCTTTTGCTGTTTCACAGGGGTGATATCTTCCAAATCATCGCACTCGTCCACATTTATGTGCTTAACTACATTGGCGTATTGGTCCATTGCTCTGAAACTATGGATAGCCGGATGGAGTCCACCTACTATGGTGTTAATGACAATCCCTTTGCCTTTTTGTTGTGCTGTAGGCTTGGGAGCAGGCTGACTCGGGTTTGGGGCCTGTCCTCCTTGCCCCATGTCCCTTGGGGCAGCCTTATACTCATCCAACTTACCTTCACGCAACAACTTCTCAACCACATCTCTCAAGTGTCGACATTCGTTCGTTGAATGTCCGTGGGTTCCGTGAAATAAACAAAACTTTCCAGTAGCAATTTCTTTTTCTGATGAATCTCGCGGCGGTGGTTTCTTATATTGCAAAACATTTTACGTATCCAAATAAATATTCTCCAAAGTGTCATTCAATGGTGAATAATTTTCAAAAGTATAGAACCGGGGTCTTTTGTCAGGATTACTTCCTCGGTTCCTGTTTCTCCTATTACCATTCGCATTACGGTTGTTGTTGCCCCCGTTTCCATTCTTATTTCCAACGTTCACTTCGACTTTACCAAAACTTTCTCCAGACTGCTTTACAGCAACATTACTTTGAACAGCTTCTTTTGAGGCTGCTCCAGACTTCCTTTTTCTGTTTGCCCTTGCTTCCTCCCGTCTTAACTGAATATTGGCCTTCTCATAAAACAACTCCCTTGTGGGCGGTGGCTTCCCAGAAAGATAATCTCCAAACTCCGAATCAGGATCAACTCCCTCCATTAATGCCATCAAGATTGTAGGCTCATGAGGGTCGCTGACTTCTGTTACAGCTAAATTGAAACGGTCTAGATACGACTTCAAGGACTCACCTGGTGCTTGCTTAATTCTCGATAATTCGATAACAGTCTTAGACTTTCGGGCGTTAAGTCGGAATTGAGTCATAAAACGTTCACTCAGTTCTTTGACATTTGATATCGATCGAGGAGGAAGTCGGGTAAACCATAGTAATGCTACGTCTTCTAAGTAGATCGGGAAAGCCTTGCACTTTACAGCGTCAGGGGCAGCGACAACATTCATAAGCCATGCGTATCGCATCAAATGTTGTCCCGGGTCGGTTCTCCCATTATATCTGTCCATCTGCGGCAGATTAAAACGTCGGGGGAACTGAAAGTTAAGAATGTCCTCAGTAAAAGGAGTATGGCTTCGTTCAATACCATAATCTTCATTGGTGTAATTTCGACTCTCAGACATGATTTGGCGCACCATAGCCCATACATCAGCATTGGTTAAAGGTCGTTCAGGCTCCTTGGCTCTGATGTTTGGGTTTCCTCTAAGTTCCCGATTAGGGGACATTCCCCTTCTCCTAGCGGCTTCTGCTCTGCTTTGCTCCCTACGTTCCTGGTCGATCTCACGGGAAACGTCTTCGTGGGATTCCAGAGATCCGAAAGTCATTTCTTCCAAATTCTGAGGTCGATCGAGCGGCCTCCTTTCATGGGGTCTTTCTTCCTTGGAAGAAGAAGATTGATCCATCACAGTATGATGATTTGGGGAAGGGGTTCTCTGCCTGCGAAGCTCACCAATTTCCCTACTCATGATTCTCATATTCTCTTGCATCATAAGGTTAGTGCACTCATGAATTCTCATAGCCTCCCTAGTGTTCTCGAGCATGTCAAGAAGGCGTGAAAAATCTCCTTGAGTGACAGGTGCAGACGGATTGATCTGGTCATTGGTCCTGGTGGCTGGAGTCGGAGCATTTGGAAAGGCTCGAGTAGAGGTTCCAGCATCACCTAGAGTCGGGTCGGATCGGAGCAAGGAGATTTGACCGGATCAGATCGGGTTGGGAGAGTGCACTGCTTCAACATCTTCAATCCGGTTCGGATCGGAGCTCTCCCTATGCGTCCGGTTTGGATTTCCTGTTCCTGTCTGATCCGCTCCCGAACTCTGCCCACGAGACTTTGTCACAACCGGATTTTGCTGATCTTCACCAAATTCGTTCCCTCGACTGGTTTGAACTTCTTTGCCTTTTCCTTTGGCCATAATTCTTCAACAACCAAACAAAAAGTACTTACAAGTGTCGAAAGGTGGGGATTAACTTCTTCGAACTCAACGGCCCAAAAAGTAGAACGATAATCCAGAAAAAAATAGAGAATTCAAATGATTCTCAGTGAAAGCACCAAAAATGTTAGACCAAAAAGTGGTTCTAACACCCAAATTGACTAAAATTTCGATAGAATGAGATCAAAAACAGAAAAGAGACATAGAATTTATAGTGGTTCGGCTTTGAAGAGCCTACGTCCACTTTAAAACACTTCGTTTGATGATATAGATGAAAATACAACAAGATATTCGCTCAATCTCGCTCACTTTTCATATACATTCACTCAATTATCTCAAAATACACTGTATATGATGATTTGGATTGTTTGGGAGTTCTAGAATTCGGTTCTCTAAGATACTTCAATTCTCAAAGTTCCAAAAAGATCCCTCTAAATGATCTTTGGGGGTCTATTTATAGGTGGAAATTCACTCAGAATCCGGTTCGGATCGGGGCTACGTGGCTCGTATCCCATCATTCTCGGGCTCAGATGGATTTCAGTGTTGACAGCGCACCAGGTTAGTGGTCATCATGGGTAGAAAGTGGGTGTAACCGCTCCGAATATCTAGGAGATCGTGGGGTGAAGCAACATGGTACACTGGGTTCGGTTCGGAGAGGCAAGTAGAAGGGGTTCGGATCGGGGCCTCCGATCCGGTCCGACCTGTGTTGAACTTGTGCTCTTGTCCATTCTGCTCTGTTCCGTCCCGGTCTGATAGTAGCCCTCCGATCCGATCCGATGCTTTTTAGGAAGAAGTGTTCTTCAAAGCTTGACATCTCGACTTTGTGTTGCCTAGTTCACCAAGTAGGCTAACAATACTTATAGAAATACATTCTTAGAATTGGTTGAGAAACTGAAGAAGGATGATTTATTTAAAGTGCAGCATACAACATATCTTGATAAATGCCTCTCTGTGGATTTATTGAAATGATTTTTGGTGATGTCATTTCCACATCAGAGGCCATTAAAAATTCTATAACTTTATATCTCATCATCAAGAGCTACAAGGAAAACTTAAAATTCTTTCAATTTGGTGACTTGATTCTGACATTTGCACAAGAAGACATAACACAATTATTGGCTGCTCCAATAGAAGGAGAGTTAATAAAAACAACTGGCCATTTGAAAAGGAAGGAGATGAACGATGAAGAATATAAATCAGTCATTGACAGACATTTTAAAGAAGATGCTTCAGTGAACAAGAAAAATATTGAGAGACATATTTTTTTTCAACATTAAAAGAAAACATAGCAGTAGCATATTTCAATACAGTTAAACTTCTACTTCTGTACTTGGCAGCAACATTCCTTGTAACCCACCCTAAATATAGCTTACAATGGACCTTGATTATGTATGCAACCAGAAATTAATGAAAATATCTTGAACAAAAGCCATACAGAACCATCTTCTAACCCAGGTGGGAAAATACGTTAAAACACCACGCAAAATTAATGCTTGCGTGACACTATTGTTGGTACTATTTTTAAACTTACAATATGTTTCTTATTAAATTATTGTTCATTCTAATCATAAATATTTAATTTTTTTATATTTTTTTGCAGTGGAGGGTTTGTGAAAAAACCCATATTGTAAAAAAAATCAAAGGAAGAATGCGGTAAAGTATATACCCTGGCTGGAAAGTGGGATATAAAAATGCTGAAGCCAAGCATGTTAATGAACATCAAATACACCTCTGTAAGTGATATATAAATTTAAATCAATTTTAAGTGTCACATAAAATATTCTGAATAGTTGCATAAACGTATGCAAATATTATGATTAAATGCGTACATGTATGCACTTATTCAGAATAGATGCATGCTTGTATGCACTTATGCAGAATAGATGAATGCATGTATGCATCTATTTAGAATAGATGCATGCATGTATGCATCTATTGAGAACTGATGCATACATGTATGCATTTACTTAGAACAAATGCATACATATCTGCAATTATTTGCAGTATTAATTGAACAGTTTATGCCTTTGTTTTTAGAATTTATAAGGAAAATGAATAAAAATGCTGGAACAAGCTGTCGACAAAGATAAAGAATACGATGCTATTTACAAAAAAAAGGAAGAAAATTATAAGCAATTGATAGTAAAGCTACAACAGGACAATAAAAAACTTATACAGAAGAGAGTTTAAGGTTAAGAAAATAGTACAAGAACTTGTTGAGAGTGAGAAATCACTACCAGAAAAATGATTTTTTGTTGCAAAAATCAGTGGCATTTATTTGTAAATGCAAGAAAAAGTGTTTTCACTCCTATCGGATTGTGTATGAAATATTTGAATGCATGCTATTTTCTCATCTCCTATCTTGCTAGGGTTTGATGGTATAGCTGATTAACCCTAATTGCAATCGCTTATTGATCTGTAATTCTGTTTTCTGTCATTTTCTCATCTCCTATCTTGCAGGGTCTCGATTATGTTATAACTGCTTGATTTTTATGTTCTATTTGGATGCTTTTCTGATAGGTTATTTTCATGTTGTACGCTTTTAATGTGATGCAATTCTCTTTAGTTATGGGGAGTAATGAGACATGAAAACCATTCAGGAGTTTTGAATAGACAAGCTTTCCTCTCTTATATGTGAATCTAGTATCTGTGAGATCTGGTCAATGTACAATAATACGCTGATGATATCATGTATGGTGTACATGGGTATAAGCAGTGGCGTACGTAGTCATACTAATCGATATTATGTCTTATATGTTAATCTAGAATTTGTCTAGATTTCTTATTTTGAATAGTGTGGCTGATTTCTACGGCTTTTTGATATATCTCGTTTAATAAAAGTAATTAACTGGGCACCAACCTCTAAACTTTTGCATAGCTAAGCCTTAACAATTTTCCTACTTTTTCCTCGTCTCGGGCATTGATGATCCAAGCCTGTACTTCTTACTAGCTCCTTCTTGCCTTACATTTGTAAATGAGATATTATGGAGTTTGCCTATTTCTATTTTTTTTTTGGTTTACTGGTCGCATTTAAATCATGCAAAGCCTTTGGTAGATAAGATACTCATGTCCCAAACCTTTGTTTGCTCTTTATGACTTTATCCTATATGGTTTCGAGCAATATGTAATTGTATAATTCTCTTCAGTTGTCTTGGCCTTATTCAAATCTGCTGTAACATTTTGCAGTTAAGATAATCCTATACGGTTCTGTAACATTTTTCTTGATTGTGGTCATCTTTAAATGGGCACACTTATTTAGTATTTGAATAGAGATTTGTACTATTATAGCTGATAATAGTACTGGTACCCGATGTTATTAAATGCCAAAAGTGCACCGAAGCGCCATGCTTGGAGCATAAGCGCAATGCGCAAACGCGAAGCGCGCGCTGTAGTAAAGCGAAGCACATAATATATATAATTTTATATAATAGTAGTTTTGGAACTTTTTTTCCTTCTCTCTTATAATTTTTCCTGGTGGATTTATATTTTGAACATATAATCAGATTCGCTGAAGTAGAATTAGGTAGTTAGTGCATCATTTATAAGATGCTTGGATGTCTTTTTGGGTAATAACTTCAGTGTGTAGTTATTTGTTTTTTCTAACAATAGATAACCAATTTATACGTCAAAGATTGGAAACTTATTTGCCTTCATAAGTCGATGATGGAAAAAGATTGGATTTTACATATTTGAGATTTAGAACATATAATCTAATATTAAAACTAAATTTTTTATTTTTTTTACTTTTTTCATAGAACTAGTATAGAGTACCGATAAAGGGCAGTGAATTTTGTTCACGATGCAAAGAGAAACGTAAAAAGTGTAGAAAAAATGTTATGCCCTTGCAGAGACTGTCGGAATCTTAGTCTCCATGATGACAAAACTATTGTTGACCATTTAATTATAAAAGGAATGGATCCTAGATACGTTGATGATGAATGCTTTAATTATGGTGAAGAGATAAATGTAGAGAAGAAAACTAATACGTTTGACGTATATGATCTATTTAAAATGATTCACTATGAAGATGAAGATTTTATGAATAATGATTTTTTTGATGATGATAAAGATAAATGTTGATTTTTGAAGAAAAGAGGATGAGTTACTCAAGAACTTGGAAGATGCAGAAACTCCATTATACCCTACTTGCATAGATCACACAAAATTATTTGTTATCACTGTCTTGTGTAATCTTAAATGCAAGACTGGCTTGTCTGATAGTGGGTTTAATAAGTTTTTAGCTGTGCAACATCTATTTTTGCCAAAGGAAAACGTTCCTCCCAAAACCTTATATAAAGTCATGAAATTTCTTAAAGCGTTCGACATGGGCTTTGAAAAGATACATGCATGTGAGAATGACTGTTGCCTTTTTGGAAAAGAATACAAAGATTTAAAAAATTGTCCAAAATGTGGTTCTTCGAGATGGAAGGAAAATCAAGATACGAAGAGGCTATACAAGGTGTTCCAGTTAAACTATTGAAATATTTCCCAATCATTCCGAGATTTAGAAGAATGTATAGATCTCAAAAGATGGTAGAAGATTTAAGATGACATTTTACTAATAAAAATAATGATGGAAAAATGTGTCATCCCGTGGATTCTATGACATGGGAAATGGTGGATGAAAAGTATAAATCTTTTACAATGGATCCATGCAATTTTAGGTTTGGTCTTGCTACAGATGGATTCAATCCATTTTCCATGTTGAGTTCGAAATATAGTTGTTGGCCGGTAATGCTTTTGACATACAATCTCTCGCCTATGTTGTGTATGAAAAAGGAAAATATTATGTTGACTTTACTTATTCCAGACCCGAAACAACCCGGGAGTGATATTGATGTATATTTGGCACCTTTGGTCGAAGATTTGCATCACTTGTGGTCTTACAGAGTTAATGTTTATGACGCGTTTAGCAAAACTTTATTTAAATTGAATGCAATTTTGCTATGGACGATTAATGATTTTCCTGCTTATGGAAATCTTGCTGCATGTCGTGTGAAAGGGGAAAAAGCTTGCCCATTATGTGGTGTTAATACTCATTCTCATTGGTTGAATCATAGTCGAAAGTTCGCCTACATGGGACATAGAAGATTTCTACTTCCTTCAAATTCACGTAGAAAACAAAAGGCGTTGTTTGATAACACCATAGAGACAGACAGTGCTCCTAGACTGCTTACTGGGAGAAACATCTATGCATTGTTAAAGGATTATCCAAATGCTTTTGGAAAAGGAAAAGAAGACAAAACTTAATAAGAGAAAGTGTGTTTATGATGAAGAAGATGAAATTGATGATACTAACAATTCCACGAAAATGGAGATATCAAGATGGAAAAAAAGATCATTTTTCTTTGATTTTACTTATTGGGAGGTTAATGGCTAATATGTTTAATTTTTAATGTTTTAGTATAAGAAAAACCCAATAATGCGTTATAGTTATGGTTTTTGAAGGAACTTCCATTACGTCAAAATATAGATGTGATGCATGTAGAGAAGAATATTGGTGAAAGCTTATTGGGCACGATGTTGCATGGTAATAAATCCAAAGATGTAACCAACTGTAGGAAGGATTTAGAGGATTGGGGAATTCGACGTGAGCTTCATACACAACCTCATGGGAATAAAACATATCTTCCACCGACTCCATATTTGTTGTCAAAATTCAAGAGGAAAATATTTTGCAAAAGATTGTACGATTTCAAAGGACCGGATGGTTACTGCTCAAATTTAAAAAATCGGATTTGGTTGTCGGATTTTAAAATTAGTGGATTTAAGTCACATGATTATCATGTATTAATGCAACATTTATTTGCAGTAGCATCGAGAGGATTATTGGCAAAGAAGGCAAGAAAAGCAATAATTCTCTTATGTTCTTTTTTCAACAAATAATGTCAACTGTTCTTGATAGAGAGAAGGTAGAGCAAACCAATGTTGAGATTATTGAAGTTTTACGTGAGCTTGAAATTTTTTTCCCACCATCTTTCTTTGATATAATGGTGCATTTATCCATTCATCTTGGAAAAGAAGCACTAATGTGTGGACCAGTTCATTTTCGTTGGATGTACCCGTTCGAAAGATATATGAAGACACTCAAAGATTATGTCAGAAACTATGCACGAACAGAAGGATGTATTGCATAATCGTATCTAGCAACAGAATGCATGTTGTTCTTCAATGAATTTTTGAAAAAATCAGGACATATAGAGGAGAAAGGAGCTCGAAATGAAGAGTATGAAAGTAGTGTAATACTCGAGGGACGTCCAATTTCAACATCGAAGACAATTACATTGCCGGCTAACGAGAAAGAAATGACTCATTTAGCCATGTTAATGAATATGGCTGCAGTGGAACCATTTATGGAGTAATGTCATGTTATAAATTGTTTTAATTATGTTTATGTATTCGTAATGATATATGTAACTTATAATTAAATATTCAATAATAGTTTGCATTTGGAGGAATTAGAAAATTCAGACCAGCGCACGAAAAAAATTGCGACCTTACTTTGGGAAACACATACCAAAATTTTTGCCGATTGGATTAAAAGGAAGGTTAGTTAGATTTCAAACATATTCTCATATGACCATTAATATACAATAAAATTTACATGCTCAATGAAATTCTATATAGATACCTACTACCTCCAATGATCATAAAGACATGTTGAAATGGATTGCTTACGGTCTGAAGGATTATGTCGTGTCTTACAAAGAATATATCATCAATGAGCAACGTTTTCATGTAAAAGATTTGGGGAGGCAAACTCAGAATTGTGGGGTGTCTTTTGATGCGACTACTATGTGTAGAGTGTAATGACCCGGATTTTTAGTGACGTATTTTTAATTTAATTTATTAAATTTTACTGTAATTTTTATTTTGGAAAATAAATAACTTTTTGTTTAATGAAATCTACACTCCGTATCAACATTTTTGGAATTTTATAGAATACATTAATTTATCTATTCTATTATAGTTTTGAAATTCTGATACATTGCTCGTCACAAAGCTATTTTTATTTTGTTGTTAGGAGTCCGTAAGCGAAAGGAGTAGCCAGGTACACAAACTGTATAGTTCAAAACATATTTGATTAAACAAATAAATTAAGTTTTCCACCTTACCATGTACACTTCAGCAAACATTCTCTCTTAACCATTCTATTTCAACCGTGCATCCCAAGTCTTTCGAAACAGTGGGTACCAAGCCAACACCTACCATGTCTGCCAATCCATCTCATTACCGTGGGTGCCAAGCTACTCAAATATATAAAATACTCTATTTTCTTCTATAAATTATGGTAATTCTCAATCCCTATTTCCCAAATTTCTCTTCTGCGTTCCCAGTCTATTTTCTTTCAGTAAAACAAAAATGATTTTTCCCACTTTAAAATTCGATTAGAAACCGAATACCAAATGAAATCAATTGATTTCGAATCCCTTAGCCTCGTATAAAAGTACGCTTCATCCTCATGGCCTCGTTTTTCTGTTCGATGATGACGTCTATCGCGAGAAAAGGTGAAGCAACCCTAGATTTCAAAACTGTGATGGAATGAATAATCAGTTTGCAAATTAGGTATTATATTCGGATTACCGAGGCGAAATCGCACCCGTGTTAAATTTTTGGGTGATTTGGTTGTGGTTTCATTCAGTGGTTACTGTCGCGAACGAGGTCTGACCGAGAACCACGAGGTGACTGGAGCTTGCGAGTTGGGTGGGTCTGTTACAGGACTAGTGGTGTAGAAACAGGTGATGAGTTTAATAGGGTTTGGGCAGTTCATTTGTTTGAGCTTATGGTGGAGTTACAGGGGATGGATGGTAGTTGTTAAGCTCTGATGTAGGAGGAGTATCACAATAATAAGAGCAGTACTTTGTTAAGTTAATGACGGTTAAGGAAGGTGGAGTTCAAGATGATGGTCACACTAGAAAAATGGGTTCTTGAATGCGTGGTTTATAGATGGAGAGGTATCGGATCAAATAAACGGGACAATGAAAAAAAGAGTACGCATGGACTTTAGCAGCTGAGTTATTGGGCATGAGGTCTTCAAGGGTAGTATGAGCCGCGTGGGACAAGGACGTTTGGGTTGAAGTTGTAGGGAGAAGAAAGTGAGGGGTGTTCGTTTGAAATTCAAGGAAGTTATGAGTTCAAAAATTAGATAAAATAAAAATGAAATAGCAGCAATGGGAGGTGCAGCTTGGATAGAACGAAGGGAAGGTGATGAGCAGTAAGTTTAAACGGTGATTAGTGTTTAAGAATTAATTAGGATTTTTAATTACTTATAAATAAATAGTTAAGGATAAACTATATTATATATGGACTTGTAAGACTAATAAATTTCTCATACATTACCAGAATCAAGCAATCAGGTCACGTTGGGATCGCAATCAAGAAATCTACATTGGAGAGCTATTGTGGTAGAAAACGGTGTTACTAGAATTTCATAATAAAATCAAACACTCGTTTGGTTTTAAAATGAAATAAAAGCAGAATTGACAACCATGAACCAAGGTGTGACGACCCCAAACCCCGTACTGACGGCGGCAAGGGTAATCTTTGGAATATAACACATAAACAGATAATAGCAGAACATAATTAAATAAATACACCAGATAATGAACAAATAGAATATAATGGATAAAAGTAATCATCAGAGTTACACAGTATACAGGATCTTACTTAGTACAAATACAGTTCAACTATACATATATGTCTACAGCGGAAAAACAAACATAATGTACAATAGGAGCTGAACAGCATAAAAAGAGATAAATGGTAGAATCCATCTTCAGCTCCAGCTATCCAGAGAAAGCCAGCTAAACCTGAATACAAGGCTTCCCGTGTAGAAAAAGGAGCACCCGAGTTTGAAAGTGAAACAAACTACGAGTCAGTCATGGGACTGGTATGAGAAATCTACTCAACACATTTTAAATATGGCTAATCACAGGACCACGCCACTTTCGTGGAACGGGTTTACTCCATTGGATTGCCAGTGCTTTAAAACAAATCATTCTTTTAAACATCGCAATGCTTTTTATAAAAATGAAGTCATTATAAGACTCAGTTCCCATCACACAATGCAACGCAAACCGGAGGATAGAGTTTTACCTTATAATGGCCAAAATATGGTTAATACGAATAAAAAAAAAGCAATTGATATTATTACTAGTGTTTACATGTTTCAAAAACAATTTCGAATCATAACTATCAATCATAGACGGCATGGGTACCATATATCATGTCGCCATATATATATACAATCAAAACCGCACGATGTCGTATTTGGAAATTAGATTTCCATCATGAACCAAGGCAAAAGATAGTCCTTACCGACTTCGAGACGCTCTAGCCTGTGTCTCAGGATCAGAGCTCGAGTGACCCTAGGATCGTCAGGGCCGGTCCACCGACGTGGATTAAAATGCCTGAACACTGCGTTTCCCCGCCCTATGGGGCGTCAATGAGCCAACGAATGACTCCATCGGACCCGGATCGTCCGATCTAACCGAGGCACCTCGCAACAGTAACAACCACATAAGTCAAACTCATCAGGGCATGTAAAACCACTGACGCCACTTCTAACTAGAAGGAAACGCATGCCCTCCCTGATGTCCTTTCCCGTTTCTGGTTCATACCGGGGTGTGAGGCTCGCGATTTCACGTTATACACAAAGCTACGCCACACAGGCGGTGCTATGATCATCACCACAAGACTTTGCTTTTAAACAGAAGCCCTGATCACTGCATCTTAGCATGCCATACAGGCAATTCACACCGTGCAACTGATAGCTATCAATCACACAGAATAAATTCCAATGTCAGACACAATGTCCATTTGCAAGTCCGTTCTGGGTCTGAACGAAACCGGAGGCACTATATACCTCGCAAACCCATCGATCACCACGTACGTCTGGACGATCACCACTCATTATCCATATTTCGGGATGCCTCCCAATCAGGACCTCGGTTACCATCCAAACGAGGTGAAGATCTCTGGTCTTCGACCACCGTCTTTATCTTTGATTCCTTATCGTCGATTCAGTTATTCAGAATGGGATAAACCCTGTAACACCCCACCTCCGCCACTGCCACTCTTGCAAGGACACTAGCTTTGGAGGGGCGTTAAACGAGGTAAACATGCATGCAGATATCACAAGACAGAACATATAAGTAAAACAGAGTAGTAAAGCAGCGGATAAAACTAGCATTTCAAAACCATAGTCAAGTTACATCAAAGTACTCGGTCATTATTTTCCACAAAACATAGTCTAGAAACATCAACTGAAAACTGGAAAGAAAATCATAAAGTAACTATCCCCAAGGTAGGAGAAAGCCATAGCAAGCTCAAGTCCAAACCGTACATGAGCTATCCAGAAAAGCAGCTAAAGATCCAAGCTAGGTACCAGTGTTCCCACCCTGTAAACCTGGGGGGGGGGGGTGGGGAACGGAAGAAAAGAGGCGAAAGAAAACGGGTCAGTCAAAAAGACTGGTAAGTCCTATCTACTATTAGTGTAAAAACTAATAAAGTTAACTGAACATGTAAAACAGAGATGAGATGTAGGGTGATAACTGGCATGGTGAAAAGTTAACAAGATAGATCAAGTGTGGCATCGCATATACAAGGTTAAGTTGCACCAGGTGTGTACTAGTATTCCAATCCATGTCAAGTATAATCAAGAAATGATCCCTTGGCCCAAAGCTGGCCCACATCATGAGATGACCTAAATCGAGGTCCAACTACTCGGTCTAGTCGATCGGCTCCCTACAAGCCTAACTCGTCGTGTATCGGTGTCATACGGCTTAATCGTGGAATGTAGTTAACTGTGCTAGGTCCACCCCAGGGTGTATCCAGCCCTAAGGTGTAAACCACAGACACAATTCAAGCACGCACAGTCTAAACCTACTGGTGCCCATATTCAACTCCAGACTTAATGTGCACGACCATGGTCCGCCTGAACAACCGGTGCACCCTTCAGCCGTCTCTTTTGGCCTCTTACAATCAGTTCAGTAATCGTGCCCCCACCCCAGCCTAGTCCAGGGTACCCATGATACTTCCAAGTTGGTTACTGCTGAAAGGACCACATAACTAGGATTTCAAGTGGGTTAAGTGTGGTTAACCCTATCCTAACCATGTATTGAGTTGGTTAAGTGTATTGAAGCAGTTCATGACTTAACCCTACCAATACATCGGGTTTAATTAGTTAAGTGTATTCAAGTAGTCCATGACTTAACCCTACCAATCCATCGTGTTTAATTGGTTAAGTATATTCAAGTAGTCCATGACTTAACCCTATCATGTGGCATTAATTAATTTAATGCACCCAACCTCTCACATTAGACCTTGTTGTGGTTACTAGCTAAGCCGGGCGGGTCCGGGTAGCTTTACACCACAACCTAGTCTAACCTCGGGTTTAAGCACAACATGACCAACTACTCACATTGGGTCCTATTGTTTGTAGCCACTAGTTAAGCCGGTCGGTTCCGGGTAGATTTATGCTACAAACTCAACCCAACCTCGAGTTGGCCATTCTCATGTTTTCTAGAAGTCATGTCCAAATTCATGTTTACAAACATAATCACAAGTTAATGTTCATGTCATATTTTAAAATCGTGTTTCATGTCATTAATATTACCCAAACCCAACGCATTCCCCTCGCATGTACGCTTCGCATAACATAACATAGATCAAAAGAGGGAACTTAGCAAAACATGACAAAAAGGGCATAAGGTAATAAGGTTGGCCACAAGTTAAACATGGTGGCATATGAGGCATAAATATGTTCATAAGCTTGCATATTACATCATGAGCCTCAAAATATGCATGATATCAAACTTAAGCAAATAGGTGAAACATGATCATAAATGACATAGGAAGGTGGCTAGTGATTCGCATATAACATCATATGCAAGATAACACAAGGTTTATGAGAGTTTCTATGTTGCTTTATGCAACATTTCTAGTCAAAGCTCATAGCTTTCTATGCATAAGGCAAAGGTGATAGCTTTACAAACATGCATAACATGATAGGATCAAAGCACATATCATACTTAGGCCCAAACTCAACTTGCAACATGTCATATTTAACTTCATAGTTAGAATCTAAGAGTAGTATAGGGCTTACAATGCTATGAAGACTAGAATTAATATAAAATAAGATTGAGACGAAGCCACACTAGCAAATCCGCAACCAAAGACGATAAACTCCACTTCAAGACTTGAGAACAAGAAGGAATAACCCCAAAGACAAAGAAAGATGGCTCTTTTACTTAAGAAAGATGGCTTCTTTATGACATAGATTGATTTGAGACACTCATGCTCTCATGAAGAAGGTGGAGGCCATTATTAGTGAACATTTGGGCAGCATTTAGTTGTAGGAATGATTAATGAGGGTTTAGGCTAGGTCTAGGGGTCTTTTTATAGAGATTAGGGGTAGTTTAGACCATAGGATTAACCCTAAATCAAATCTGAGCCATCAACTCCCGTCAGAAACTTCCAGAACAAGACCCAACATGTCTAAATGGTGCACCAGAAAAATTTGTCCGACCGGGGGGGTCGACCCCTGGGTCGACATGGGTGTCGACCCATTGGGGGGGTCGACACTGTTTCGACCCCTGTGTCGACCCTGCCTGGGGTGGGAAAAATTCCCGCCCATTCTGCCTTGGTTGCAATTCGAATCTGAATTCGAATTTGAACTGTTTTCGAGCTTGGAATTTTCTGAAAACTTCATTGGGCCATAACTTGGTCATACGGACTCCGTCTTTCGAAAACTCGGACTCTATTTCGCGTATTTTTCCGAGACGAACGCAATGGCACAACCCGTTTCCCTTGATTCAGATTTTACAATTTAATTCTGCCTTGATTTACATTATAACATGTTATTCAAAAATACGGGTTGTTACATTCTCCCCTCCTTAAAGGATTTCGTCCCCGAAATCTCCAAGTTAGGAAGAACGTATCCTACCATCCATCATCCATCTACTCAAAACATCATCCTTAAGTAACCATTGTCCTTAAAAAGATTCTAAATGTTGTATGAACATATGCAAAAGGTGTGTGTATATGTACTTATCTAATGCAAAAATCAGGCGGTTACTGATTCAGTAAACCTCCTTAATGCAAAGTATGTTAGTGAAATGAGTCCATATGTATGCAAACTCCTAACATAATTTATAATCTCTACATGAGTGCACATAACATTCATTCATATGCAACATCCATGTGATAGAACAACAAGTTTCATCCATGAATAAGCATAAATACTCATGCATATGCAACATGAAAGTGCGTGAGCCGATCTTAGTGCCTAATGTGTATCATGCATCCACGAGTATCCACTTGCAAACACTTGCAACCACTTGCAAACATCAAGCATAACATGTTTCAAATACATGTTTCATCCAAAGGGTTTCTACTTAAGGTTCTCATGACAAGGTTAACGAGATAACAAGATAAACAGGATAAGTATGGATAGCAAAAAGAAAGATATGCTGATTAAGAAAGGAGATTGAGAATGTACCCTCAAAAAGGAATGGATAAAGCCTACGCATCTTCTCCTCGGTTTCCCAAGTTGCATCTTCATCGGCTTCACTCCACTGAACTTTCACCAATTTGACTTCTCGATTCTTTAACTTCTTGATCTCTGTTCCCAAGATACGAATCGGAGCTCTCCTCAAGGTTGCCTCTTTCTCTACCTCCACGTCTTCAAGAATGCTTGGTTCAACCACCTCAGCGGACTCATGTAGGCACTTTCGGAGATGCGAGACATGAAAGACATTATGCACTCCGGCTAGCTTCTTGGGCAATTCCACCTTATAGGCCATCTTTCCAATTCTCTCTATGATAGGGAAGGGTCCTACGAACCTTGGTGCCAGCTTCCCCACTGCCCCAAAACGAACCACATTACGCAAAAGAAAACCTTCACGAAAACCATATCTCCAACTTCGAATTCCAAATCTGTCCTTCACTTGTCAGCATAGGATTTTTGTCTGTCTTGGGCCGCTTTCATCCGTCTTCTTACCAATTCAACTTTCTCGGATGTTTCCCGTATCATATCGGGCCCAAGTATAAGCCTATCTGTTGTCTCCCACCAACAAGATGGTGACCTACACGGCCTCCCATACAAAGCTTCAAATGGTGCCATCCCTATGCTGACTTGATAGCTATTATTATAAGCAAACTCTACAAGAGGAAGGTGGTCTTCCCAAGTACCACCAAAGTCAAGAACACAAAGTCTCAAAAGATCTTCTAGCACTCTATTCACCCTTTCGGTTTGGCCATCCGTCTGGGGGTGATAGGCTGTACTTAGATTCAATCGCGTACCCATCGCTTCTTGCAAACTATTCCAGAACTGGCTAGTGAAAATTGGGTCACGATCGCTAACTATGCTAGAAGGAACTCCATGCAACCGCACTATCTCTCGAAGATAAATAGATGCTAGCCATGATGCAGTCCTCTTGCTCTTTACTGGAATGAAATGAGCACTCTTCGTAAGTCTATCAACTATGACCCATATGCTCGTATTCCCTTTTCTTGACCTAGGCAGTCCATCCACAAAGTCCATAGAAATACTCTCCCACTTCCATTGCGGGACCTCCAATGGATGTAATAGCCCACCTGGTTTCTTTGACTCGGCTTTCACTTGTTGGCACACCATGCACTTTGAAACATACTCTGCCACATCTTTCTTCATTCCAGCCCAAAAGAAAATGCGCTTCATATCCCTATACATCTTATCTCCTCCAGGATGTATAGTCAACTTCGAGTGATGTGCTTCTTCGAGAACTTTATGCACCAAGTCTCCTACTTGTGGAACGCATAGCCTTCCATCACGCCTTAGCCAACCCTTATCATCAATAGTATATCTAGCAAGGTGACTAGACGTCTCACCACGAATCAACTTGTCCATGACCTCGACTATCTGCGGGTCTCCTTTCTGGGAAGCCCCAACTTGATCAAGAAGTGTGGGTCTAAGCTCAAGGGATGCTAATGAACCCGTCATCGACTCAACAGTCGTCGTGAAATCAAAGGTTGCCAAGAACTCTAAGTTCTTCATCTCAATAAACAAGGGACTCAAAGTCAACCTCCTTCTGCTTAGTGCATCTGCCACAACATTACCCTTGCCAGGGGTGTAAGCTATCTCGAAGTCATATGATGCCAAGAATTTCATCCACCTTTGCTGCCTTAGATTCAGATCTTTCTGCGAGAAGAGGTACTTGAGTGACTTGTGATTAGTATACAACTCAAACCTTTCGCCTAGAAGATAGTGGCGCCAGGACTTGAGTGCAAAGACGATCGCCGCCAACTCCAAATCATGAGTGGGATAGTTCTTCTCATGAACTTTAAGTTGCCTACCCCCATAACATATCACTATTCCCTCTTGCATCAGAACAGCACCTAACCCCGTGCCACATGCATCTGTGTACACGGTAAACATCTTACCGCCATCGGGTAATGCCAAAACTGGAGCTGTGGTAAGAGCCATCTTGAGCCTTTGAAAAGCAAGCTCACACTCCAAGTCCCATGCAAAGACTAAGTTCTTCTTCGTCAACTTAGTAAGAGGGGCCGAAATCTTAGCGAAGTCCCTGATGAACTTCCTATAGTAACCCGCCAGACCGAGAAAGCTTCTTACTTCGGTTGCATTCCTAGGAGTTTTCCAGTCTTGAACCACAACCACTTTCGCGGGATCCACCGCTATGCCTTGCTTAGAAACTATATGTCCAAGAAACCTAACTTCCCTTCTCCAGAAATGGCATTTGGAGAACTTGGCTTTCAACTGATGCGCTCTAAGCGTATCCATCACTTCCTTGAGATGCCTAGCATGCTCTTCCTCATCCTTTGAGAAGATCAGAATATCATCCACGAAGACAACAACAAACTTGTTAAGGAACTCCCTGAACACCCTACTCATCAAGTCTACGAAGTAGGCGGGTGCATTAGTCAAACCGAATGGCATGAAAAGCCATTCAAAGAATCCATCTGGAGTCCTAAACGCAGTCTTATCAATACTATCCTCAGCTACTCTAAGCTGATGGAATCCGGTGGCTAGATCGAGCTGAGAGAAAATAGAAGCACCAACAAGCTGGTCAAAGAGATCATCCATCCTCGGTAACGGGTGCCTATTCTTCTTTGTCAGCTTGTTCAACTCTCGAAAATCAACACATAGACGAAGCGAACCATCCGCCTTAGTAGCGAATACCATCGGAGCACCCCATTCAGAAATGCTTTGCCTAATAAAAATTTTCCCCAGCAGCTCCTTGATTTGCTTACTGAGCTCTTTTCTTTCTCGTGGGGCCATGTGCCTAACGGGCAATGATACTGGCTTGGCATTATTAACAAGATAAATGCGAAAATCTATCTCTCGTTTAGGGGGTAACCCCTTAACCTCTTCAAAGACATCAGCATATTCTCGAACCACCCTTACGGATTGCAGATCATCGATGGACGAGTCAAGAGATTCAAGATAACATAACATGACAGGACCTCTAGGGTTACAAGAAATTTCTAGGGTATTACCGAGGCGCGTCATGAGCCTCACCACCCTATGCTCACAATCGAGGATGGCTCCATAACTGGACAACCAATCCATGCCCAAGATCAACCCGTATCCCGTGAACCCGAGAACATAAGCATTACATGTGAATTCTACGGTCAAGATGGAAATCTTCAAATCCACACAAATCATAGATAAATGGGCGGAACCCCCAATTGGATTTGAAACACTGACGGGATCCTCAACTAGACTAGTACTTAGGTGCAAACTTTCAACAATGTCAGAAGAAATAAAACTATGCGATGCGCCAGAATCAAATAAGGTGCGAACAGGATAATCAGAAATATAAACAAGGCTTTCTACAGAAATACTACCTCGGTCCTGAACTGGAGCAGTGTTGAGGGCATGCACTTGCCCTCCAGAAGGCCCTGCACGCTGAGTCTGTCCTTGCCCTTGTCCTTGCTTCTTGGGGCAATCCTTGCTAAGGTGTCCAGGCTCTCCACAGTGAAAGCATTCGCCCAACTTCCTCTTCTTCTTTCTGCAATCCTTGGCTATGTGCCCAACAATCCCACAGAAGTTGCATTTTCTTGGGTCCTTTGCCTTGGCCTTGTCGCCCTTGTTGTTCTTGTTGTTCTTGTTGTTCTGATTGCTCTGATTTCCTCCCCACTTGGAGTCTGTCTTCTTGGCTTGAGTCTCATTAGGCTTGACTTCTTTCTTGCCATTCTTATCATCTCCTTGAAGCAATGCCATGTCCACTAGGCCTTCAAAAGTGGCCCCCATGGGTATATGAGATAGGGCTAAACCTTGTAATGGCTCATTCAACCCTCGTGCAAAGCGTAAAGCCTTCTTCTGGGGAGTATTAACCATGTCCAAACCGAATCGAGCGAGCTGGTTAAACTTATTCACATACTCCCTCACTGTCATGTCCCCTTGCTTCAAAGATATAAACTTCTCCAATTGCAGATTCGCCTCAGCAGATGATAGAAACTTAAGCCCAAATCTTGTCCTAAAGTCGGCCCAAGTCTCTATAGGTCTAGTAGCATTGGTGACCTCCCACCAATAAGCAGCTTCTTCTTTTAATAACCATGCTGCCAATAAAACCTTTCTATGGTCTTCCACATCAAAGATAGCGAAAAGATCTTCAGTTTCTTTCAACCAATTTCTCGCCTCCACAAAAGTCTCCGTCCCAATGAAATTCTTGCCACCCATCGCCTTAAAGTCTTTGCAAACCTTAGCGAAATCTGCTTGTGGATTCTGAGGAGGAGGAGGGACCTCAGTTACGATGGGGGTGTTTGCTGGGCCCGCATCGTTGGCCCTAGCTTCCAAGTACCTCCGGAACCATCCGGGAATGGTTACTCCCTCGGGAAGGTTAAGATCGTCCATACTGAAAAAGAAAAAGATAGATTCAGAACGAGGAAACGAAGGATAGTGCTAATGGCTTTTGGGGAATAGTCTTTTAAAAATAAATAGACTTTTCTTGGAAAATACTTAATTGGTTTCGAAAATAGTTTTTCAAAAGGTAAGTTTTAAAAACCTTTTGCTCAAATCTTGTAAACCTTATGCTCTGATACCAAATGTAACACCCCACCTCCGCCACTGCCACTCTTGCAAGGACACTAGCTTTGGAGGGGCGTTAAACGAGGTAAACATGCATGCAGATATCACAAGACAGAACATATAAGTAAAACAGAGTAGTAAAGCAGCGGATAAAACTAGCATTTAAAAACCATAGTCAAGTTACATCAAAGTACTCGGTCATTATTTTCCACAAAACATAGTCTAGAAACATCAACTGAAAACTAGAAAGAAAATCATAAAGTAACTATCCCCAAGGTAGGAGAAAGCCATAGCAAGCTCAAGTCCAAACCGTACATGAGCTATCCAGAAAAGCAGCTAAAGATCCAAGCTAGGTACCAGTGTTCCCACCCTGTAAACCTGAGGGGGGGAAACGGAAGAAAAGAGGCGAAAGAAAACGGGTCAGTCAAAAAGACTGGTAAGTCCTATCTACTATTAGTGTAAAAACTAATAAAGTTAACTGAACATGTAAAACAGAGATGAGATGTAGGGTGATAACTGGCATGGTGAAAAGTTAACAAGATAGATCAAGTGTGGCATCGCATATACAAGGTTAAGTTGCACCAGGTGTGTACTAGTATTCCAATCCATGTCAAGTATAATCAAGAAATGATCCCTTGGCCCAAAGCTGGCCCACATCATGAGATGACCTAAATCGAGGTCCAACTACTCGGTCTAGTCGATCGGCTCCCTACTAGCCTAACTCGTCGTGTATCGGTGTCATACGGCTTAATCGTGGAATGTAGTTAACTGTGCTAGGTCCACCCCAGGGTGTATCCAGCCCTAAGGTGTAAACCACAGACACAATTCAAGCACGCACAGTCTAAACCTACTGGTGCCCATGTTCAACTCCGGACTTAATGTGCACGACCATGGTCCGCCTGAACAACCGGTGCACCCTTCAGCCGTCTCTTTTGGCCTCTTACAATCAGTTAAGTAATCGTGCCCCACCCCAGCCTAGTCCAGGGTACCCATGATACTTCCAAGTTGGTTACTGCTGAAAGGACCACGTAACTAGGATTTCAAGTGGGTTAAGTGTGGTTAACCCTATCCTAACC
This sequence comes from Allium sativum, assembly GCA_030737875.1. Taxonomy (NCBI): domain Eukaryota; kingdom Viridiplantae; phylum Streptophyta; class Magnoliopsida; order Asparagales; family Amaryllidaceae; genus Allium; species Allium sativum. The sequence continues at coordinate 213,265,989 of CM060916.1, read as the reverse complement.
ATGTATTGAGTTGGTTAAGTGTATTCAAGCAGTTCATGACTTAACCCTATCAATACATCGGGTTTAATTGGTTAAGTGTATTCAAGTAGTCCATGACTTAACCCTACCAATCCATCGTGTTTAATTTGTTAAGTATATTCAAGTAGTCCATGACTTAACCCTATCATGTGGCATTAATTAATTTAATGCACCCAACCTCTCACATTAGACCTTGTTGTGGTTACTAGTTAAGCCGTGCGGGTCCGGGTAGCTTTACACCACAACCTAGTCTAACCTCGGGTTTAAGCACAACATGACCAACTACTCACATTGGGTCCTATTGTTTGTAGCCACTAGTTAAGCCGGTCGGTTCCGAGTAGATTTATGCTACAAACTCAACCCAACCTCGAGTTGGCCATTCTCATGTTTTCTAGAAGTCATGTCCAAATTCATGTTTACAAACATAATCACAAGTTAATGTTCATGTCATATTTTAAAATCATGTTTCATGTCATTAATATTACCCAAACTCAACGCATTCCCCTCGCATGTACGCTTCGCATAACATAACATAGATCAAAAGAGGGAACTTAGCAAAACATGACAAAAAGGGCATAAGGTAATAAGGTTGGCCACAAGTTAAACATGGTGGCATATGAGGCATAAATACGTTCATAAGCTTGCATATTACATCATGAGCCTCAAAATATGCATGATATCAAACTTAAGCAAATAGGTGAAACATGATCATAAATGACATAGGATGGTGGCTAGTGATTCGCATATAACATCATATGCAAGATAACACAAGGTTTATGAGAGTTTCTATGTTGCTTTATGCAACATTTCTAGTCAAAGCTCATAGCTTTCTATGCATAAGGCAAAGGTGATAGCTTTACAAACATGCATAACATGATAGGATCAAAGCACATATCATACTTAGGCCCAAACTCAACTTGCAACATGTCATATTTAACTTCATAGTTAGAATCTAAGAGTAGTATAGGGCTTACAATACTATGAAGACTAGAATTAATATAAAATAAGATTGAGACGAAGCCACACTAGCAAATCCGCAACCAAAGACGATAAACTCCACTTCAAGACTTGAGAACAAGAAGGAATAACCCCAAAGACAAAGAAAGATGGCTCTTTTACTTAAGAAAGATGGCTCCTTTATGACATAGATTGATTTGAGACACTCATGCTCTCATGAAGAAGGTGGAGGCCATGATTAGTGAACATTTGGGCAGCATTTAGTTGTAGGAATGATTAATGAGGGTTTAGGCTAGGTCTAGGGGTCTTTTTATAGAGATTAGGGGTAGTTTAGACCATAGGATTAACCCTAAATCGAATCTGAGCCATCAACTCCCGTCAGAAACTTCCAGAATAAGACCCATCATGTCTAAATGGTGCACTAGAAAAATTGGTCCGACCGGGGGGTCGACCCCTGGGTCGACATGGGTGTCGACCCCTGGGTCGACATGGGTGTCGACCCATTGGGGGGGTCGACACTGGTGTCGACCCCTGTGTCGACCCTGCCTGGGGTGGGAAAAATTCCCGCCCATTCTGCCTTGGTTGCAATTCGAATCTGAATTCGAATTTGAACTGTTTTCGGGCTTGGAATTTTCTGAAAACTTCATTGGGCCATAACTTGGTCATACGGACTCCGTTTTTCGAAAACTCGGACACTATTTCGCGAATTTTTCCGAGACGAATGCAATGGCAAAGCCCGTTTCCCTTGATTCAGATTTTACAATTTAATTCTGCCTTGATTTACATTATAACATGTTATTCAAAAATACGGGTTGTTACAAACTCGGTCTTTCTGTGCAACTCGCGTATATGATAAACAAGTGCAACACAAATACACATACGCATCATTTCAATTCATTAGTCGCTAACCGTAAATCAGTAAGAGAACGATTTCCCGAATATTAACCCCGAAGGCCGAAACCAACATCAGATCAATACCCCAGAAACCATTCGACTTAGCCAACCTTCAGTTAGTCTCTAAATTTCACATCCATATCGTTTACAATATTTTATAACGATTTATTGCTATTTTTATTTATTTTAAAATAGCCAATTTATTCAAAACGACGCTTCGGGCCATAACGCGACCGTGGCGCTGTTTTTCTACAGATTTGATTTACACATATCTGAAAATCTAACCGTTGGATCTTCACAAAATTTACATCATTAGAAAGATCTTTTCAAAACGAATCCAACGGTTCCAGTTTCGGGAAAATCCGACGGTCGGATCTCCCGGTACAATCGTTTGAAGTTTCGATTTCAAAATACGAACTGCAGCGTCGTTATTCGATTAAATATAATTATATATATATATAATCGATTCTGGCGCTGTTTTTCTTCAGATTTGTATTAAACATTCCAGATAATCCAACCGTTGGATTTTTACAAAGTTGGTGCCGTTGGAAAGATTTTTCCAAATCGAACCCAACGGTTGCGGTTTCAGGAAAATCTGATGGTTGGATCTCCCATACTAATCGTTTGAAATCACGATTTCAAAATACGAATTGCAGCGTCGTTATTCGATATATTTCAATTCTATTTAAATATATATATATATATATATATATATATCGATTCTTCGATTTCAAAACTATATTCTTTTCATACATTTGATAAAAATGATATTTTTATCTAACTGTCTTCTATTTCAACGCTTCACTATATTTAACATTTCATATATATAATAAAAATGTGATTTTTATTGTAAAACAATTCATTTCAAAACACTATTATTTTATATAGTTCATATAGGTAATAAAAATAGGATTTTTATTATAAAACAATTTCTTTCAAAACAATATTATTTTATATAGTTCGTATAGATGATACAAATGTGATTTTTATTATAAAACAATTTATTTCAAAACAAGATTATTTTATATAGTTCGTATAGATGATAAAAATGTGATTTTTATTATAAAACAATTTATTTCAAAACAAGATTATTTTATATAGTTCGTATAGATGATAAAAATGTGATTTTTATTATAAAACAATTTATTTCAAAACAAGATTATTTTATATAGTTCGTATAGATGATAAAAATGTGATTTTTATTATAAAACAATTTATTTCAAAATATGAATACCCTTCAACACATGAATTTCAATTCAACGAATGAATATCGATTCAACACATGAAGGTTTTCTATAGTTTTTATATAGAGATAAAAATGTGATTTTTATATTTAAAACACGAACACCATTCAACACATGAATTTCTATCCAACGAACGAATATCGATTCAACACATGAAGGTTTTCTATAGTTTGTATATATAGATACAAATGTGATTTTTATATTTAAAACATGAACACCATTCAACACATGAATTTCTATCCAACGAATGAATATCAACTCAACACATGAAGGCTTTCTATTCAACGAATAAATATAGTTTCAACAAATGAAAATGATTCAAACACATGAATATTATTCAAAATTTCGGCAGCATAACGGCAGGGTAGTTAAAACCGGGACCGTCCCTAGTACGGCTCCTCGCTCTACCTTAAAACCTCGTGGTTTTTGACAATGGGGATCATGCATCTAGTTCGCACGCAGGCGGCATGTATATATTTATTTCATTTCCACAAACTAATCCTATGTGGTTTCAACCAAATATTTCTCAACCATAAATGGGTATTTTTCAACCACAATCAATCAATATTAACCACAAACAATTCCAATCAACCATTCGCTATCAATCAATTTTCACACCAATCACAACCAATAAATATCGTCCATGGTTTGTGGACGAGGGGCGTATATATATATATTTATATATAGCAATTCACTTCTATTTCAACACATATATAATTTTTACAACGCATATATAACTTATACATCGAACGTACAACTTATACAACGCTTATACATGAGGTGTACAACGCTTATATAACCCATACATCGACTATATAATTTATACATCGTCGTTTTCCATATCGTTTATAAATTAGAAATCTCACATTGGGTTCCACTCCACCAAAAATAGCAGAAGGCTCAGACAAATATGCGGTCTCTTCTAGAATGTAGAGGACGTCCACACGAGTCCACTGTTTCTTGTTTCACTGGATTTCGACAAGAAACGAAAAAGATATGATTTTTATTCGATTCATCAATTTTGCAACGGTTTTATACTGTAATAAATGGTTTAAAATATAAAACCGCACCTCTCAGCAACTGGTTCAAATTAGGGTTTTCGATTTTCGCCAAATCCTTAGCACGTGGTCCAGATCAGAGTTGACCACGTCGAGGAGCTCTGGCCGGCGCGTGGATTGACGGTGGTTTGGTCGAGTGCGGCGGTGAATTCAAGCGGCAGCGGCGAGGTGAAGTTCCAGACTTTGGAGCGATGGATATCAGCAAATACTCCACTGGAGAAGACCAGGTTTGTATGGATTTAGAGATGAAGGAAAACTCTACAAAAAACTTAACTGCGTGGAGGAGGAGAAAACGAGGGGAGAAGGAACGAAGAATAGCCGCCGTCGATTCGAGGGGTTCGGAGAAGAAGACGGGGAGAGAGGGTGCTGAGTTGGCCCAATGAATTTTTTTTATATATATATTTTAAAATCTCTAAAATACCCTCCTCCACACATGAACACCAATTCAAACCCAACGACTGTCGTCCCTAGTGTTTTACCCCCATTCCGAACACAATGGGATATGTTTCGTAGGCCCATTCGACTGTTTCAGTCAGTTTTCCTTCAAATTAAAATATAAAACATTTAATATTTGATTTGAACGTACATTTCAATTTGCCAGGGCCACAAATTAATTCGAAAAAATCCAGAAAAATAAATCTAGCTATGTTTTGACGATACGGTCCCAACAAAACTAGTTTCGTCGAATTCTGAGACCGTTTGCAAAAAGGCCCATTTCTGGTCGATCCAATTTAACTGTAATTGATCAAAACACATTTTCCTTTGCCACGCTCACATACTAGCTTCAAAAATTATGAAATTTGAAATCTAGCAATAACTTCACATCCCGGATCCAACAAAAGTGGTTTCGTTGAATTCCGAGGTCGTTTGCAAAATGGCCAATTTCACGGGCTATATAAATTCCATAGCGACCTTTCTGAAAATTCATTTGGCTATAACTTTTGCTTTCCGCTATGAAAATTCGATTTTTCAGATTCGTTAGAAAGGTATTCACTAACAGATTTAAATATTTCTGGTTTCACTCAAATCCGTTTTGTTTTGCACCCGGTACAGTCCGACAAAGTTGGAATTCTATTTTTGAAACTACAGCGCCCTTTCAAGCCTTGTTTATAATTAGAATTAATTATATTTGTTTTCAATTGTCGATTCAAACTCACTTTTCATCGCTATTATTTTAAATATTTATTTTAAATATTTAAAATCCATTATTTTAGTCAATTTAAAATTTTTAAATTGGTTCAGATTTTCTGGGTCGTTGCACAAGGTGAGTAAGCTCACTAACTCTGACTCGTTTATATTTTTATATAAACGAGTTTTAAATTTATTTTTATTAATTTTATAATATGCAATGGTTGATTGGTTTGTTGATAAAATTGGTTGATATGATTACATCATTGACCGATTATTAGTCCTGATATTTCATATTGATGTGAAATAATTTTATTGATGTTGATTAACATCTATGGATGCAGGGAAACAGGTTGGAGGAATCCAAATGGATTCCTCAACATTTATTTTACTATTTTATTTGATTATGATATATGATGTGTTATATAATCCATGATTGGATATGTTGTGTTTGATTTACCCTGGCCCTAGGAACTTGGTATTTTAAATACCGTAAAACATTTTCGAAGATGAAAAAAAAATTGGATTTAAAAATGGAATTTATTCCCAAAACTAGAAATTAAATCTCAAATAGAGTTGGAAATAGAAACCGGTTTAAATGGATAAAATAAGAAGTAAATTATAAATGTGTTTATAAATTAAGTGGTATTTTTATTATTGGATAAATTGAAAATATAAATTCAAGTTCGAATGTATATAGAAAAGTGGAAAGGTGTTTTAAAACCGATATTCGAAACTGGGATTGAACTTAGCAAATTATAAATGAAATTATAAATGAGATTTTAAATGATTGCAATACAAATGAGATTGGTATGAAAAAATATGAATAGAAGTTATTAATAGAATTTGGAGTTTAAGATGGTATTTATAAGTACGAAATCAAACTGATTTGATTATATATAAAAGAAATACATTCATGGTTAAAAAGAATAATAGTTTAAAGCAAGAATTTTGCAAATGAAATATCTATAAAGGAAATTTAGATTGGAACTTAGATGATCGGTTTATAAGGGATGATGAGTTTTAGTTCAAAGTTAGGAATATAAAATAAAGTGTGATAACATTTTGTAAACTGGAATGGTTATAAAGGAATTTGGTAATGATTTGGGAAGGATAAATTCAAAAGTGAATTTGGAATTTGAATTAACCTGAAATGGTGGATAAATTCCGAAGTTCAGAATATAATCGAATATTGATGTAACATCCCACATTTTTATCGGTTTGAATTTGAATTTTTAAATCAGTTTAAATATTAATTCTTAATATAAGTGGATTTATATATTAACTAAAATGGATTTGAACATATAAAAATATATATTAAATATAATCGAGCTCATAACGACGCTACAGTTCGTAATTTAATGTTTTGAACTTCAATTGAGCGTACAGGATCCCTTACAAGTCGGATTTCATCGAAACAAGAAGCATTGGAATTGAATCTGTTGAACTGTATCTTCCGAACGGAAGTGGAAAATGAAGATTCTGGTGTATAGATTGCAAGATATGTCCAAATCAAATATTCAGAAAGTCGCTATAGAATCCGTTTATCGACCGTAATGGTTTATTTGATATAACTAGATACCGGTTGAAATCTGGACAAGATTCTTTTGGGACATAGTAATAATTTAATTTTTAGAATTTTACTGTAATTTTTAATTAATTAAATAAGCAACTTTTTATTTGGAGTATTGTGCACCCTATATCAGCATTTTGGGGTTTCAAAATATGAGTTAACATACCAATATTATTATATTTTTGGAATCGTGGCACCTTGCTGGACACGATCGTATTATTATTTATGTCCGTAGCGGTTAATAAATAATGAAATTCAATGTAGTTGGTACCGTATAAACTTGAACAAATATATGCCTACATTTTCTATCTTGAATATACATACGACTATTTTGTTTCTCTAATTTCTCTTCATACCTATTTGCTTTTAGACAACTTTTGAACTTCGCTCTATCGTTGTTGGATATCTAAGTTAGTTTTAATACAAAAACAAATACTCATGGACAGTGAAGTCCATGACCTAGCTTTAACTTTCTCCATGCGTTAGCCTTAAGCCTATACCTGAAATATCAAATCAGTAAAATCACCCTACACATTAAAATTATATATTAGAACCCATCACCCTATTCCTTAAGGCATTAAGTGAAACGCATGCCAGACTTTGGTTTTATCAAATCAACCTTGTGCTTCCATCCTATCCTATCCCCTATATTCCTTAAGGCTTAAGACTACTCCATGTATAAGTAATGCACATGCGCACCTTCATCTTTTGTTGGGTAAAAGCTTTGAACCCAAAGTTGTTAAATAGCTTCAAAAATTAGAACAAAACAGTTTCTCCACGTAAAGATCATAGAGAAAAATATACGTGAGTTCAATTTTGAATTCTCGTATCCATGGCGCTATCTCGAAACACCTGGAAGTCTGGAGCTCGCGTTGACGCGTTGTAATTAGCGAAGAGGAAGGACACCGCATGTAAATTGGATGCGGGATGGTGGAGTTACCCACGTGATGGCGGAAATATGTATACTGGTGGAGCAGATGTATTTGAGGGGAGAAAAGTAATAGTGATATTTTGTAGAAATGGTGACAAAAATATAACGCCTACGTACAGCAGCACGTGAGTTTGGGCCTGGGGAGGATCGCATGAAATCTGTGCGAGATGCCGAAGTATTGTGAATACGTGAGGGATGGATGGTCATGTATGGCGCGGATTTTGCAGCAGGGGACGGGAGAACCAGTTGAAGCGGTTTCCTAGAAAGGGATGACTGCGAAGTGAAGTGCAGCGCCCGATGGTGATGGACAGAAAATGGGCGGACGGTGTTTGTAATAACCCGGAAATCTGAGCCAATTTAAAATTTTTATTTTGGCAATTTTAATGAATCTTGAATATTTAAAATGAATTGTTTTAAATAATAACGTCGAGAAATTTATTTTGAACAGAATTAGAACGTATATATTTATTTGAATCGTCGTTGAATATAAATATTTATTTTTAATTATAAAAAGAATTGAAAATGGTGCGGTAGTTCGAAAATTCGATTTCAAAATTCAAATGAATGTATAGGATTCAAAATAAACCGGATTTTAGCGAAACCAAAAATATTATAATCTATTTGAGAATATCTTTCCAACGAATCCGAAAAATTGAAATTTCATAGCGGGAATAAAAAGTTATGCCCAGATGAAAATTCAGAATAGTCGTTATGGAAAATATAGCCCTTAAAAATGGAAATTTTGCAACCGATCTCTGTTTTCGACGAAACCAGTTTTGTTGGATCCGAGATGTCAAGTTATTGCTAGGTTTCAAAATTCACAATTTTTGAAAGCAATATGTGAGCATGGCGAAGGAAAACGTGTTTTGACAGTTTTTGTCAATTTCGATCGACCAGAAAATGGCCATTTTTCAAATGGTCTCAGAATTTGACAAAATTAGTTTTGTTAGGACCATATCGTCAATACGAAGCTAGAAAATATTTTTCGGGAATTTTTAGAGTCAGTATGTGACCTCGGTAAATTGAAATGTGCGTTCAAATTCAATATATAGATTTATATTTTGATTTTGATGAAAATTGATCGAAACGATGGAATTGGCTTACGGGACATATCCCATTGTGTTTGGAATGGGGGTAATTAGCTAGGGATGACAGTCGTTGGGTCTCGTTTGGGGATCAAAATTTAAAGTTACTTTTTGGAAACAAAAATAAAATAAAACAATAATATAAAATATATATGCCCCCTTTTACATTCTCTCCTATTCATTCAAAAAAAAGAAAAAAAAACCAAAACGCGATCCCGCGTGCCCAGTCCCCCCCCACCCAAATCATCGACGCGCCTCCCCATCAGCCATCTCCCTCCTTCCCATGTCCTTCTCCCTCCACCCTCTCCCCCTCGAACCCGTGAAGCCCTCAGTCCCAAACCCCCCAAGACGATTTAAACCCAACGCCGAACCCCCCTGAACCCGCTGAAACCCCTGCCTGTAACACCCCAAGTCCATTAATGTCACTCACAAAGGGAATGCATCAATGTTCATGAAGCGTTATTGTTGTATAGAACAGATAAATTAGAAGAATAAATAAATAAAACAACACAGCAGAAGCTAAAACTTATTTTATTGCATCATAACTGAAACGAGTTTACATAAGTAGTCTCCAAAACCATTACAACAGGATCAATAGTCTTTTCCAAAAACTTCAAAGTACATAAAGAAGCAAGTACTTAAATAACATAAATGCACAAATCCCCACTGAGCATAAGCAAAGCCATAAAGATGAGAGAGTCCAAAGCGATACATCTACTATTTTCAAGCAACTGAAAGAAATCCGCACTAAGCTGTAGTAAGTATTCCCTCCTTGCAAACCTGAGGGGGGAGGAAGGAAGAAAAGGGGGTCAAACATAAAGTCTGGCGAGTGCGATAACTTTAACAATATAATTATCAAAATAACTAGACTAAGGCATAGGTTGGAAAATAAGGAAATGACTGTGAACAACTAAGTATGACAGAGCAAACAAGGAAATAAGATGAACAAAGATAACATTAAAGGCGCACCTAAACCACTATAAGATAATTACTATACTGCACCACCACCAGTCACCCTCAAGGTTGATCCCGCCTACATAACTTAATACTGCTAATGGTAGTTTAGTGTACCCCTAGCTACCTCCATAGGTGCCGTCTGCCCCTATCTCCACTAGGTGTACCCACTACCACCATTCAATTGGCTCCCTAACTCGTAGATACTCGTGATGGCCCCACAGTGGGGTGTATCAATCCCCAAAGTGGCAACCCGACACAACCAAAAATGCATGGCTTATATCTACACGATGCAACAACGTTTTACCTACTAGACCGGGCCCACACACGCATATGTTGGACTTGCGTTGCCACCGCTGACCCGTTTTGACCTCTTACAATCAAATCCAGTACGCGTGTCCCATCCTCGACTTGGGTCGAGCCCACAAAGATACTTAATGGGTTACTGGTTTGAAAAGGGCCCCCATGCATGACACAAGCTTTCCACCTAAGCTTGGTCCCCTCTAAGGTTTTCCCCACTTAACCCCATTCTTAATCATAACTTTTTTTACATGTTTCAATCTTGGTTAAGTGCATCTAATCGTATTTCAAATGCCACCCAAGGCACCCACTAGATTCTACATGCCACCCAAGGCACCCACTTAACCCCCTCATGTCCCACTACATGTTTATCTGGTTAAGTGTTTCTTAATTCATTAGGACCGTAACCTTATAAAGACCTCCCACATTAGACTGGCATTTGTGACAGCTGGATTTGTCGGGCGGTTCCGGGCAGTCTTACACCACAAACGAGCCTAACCTCATGTCTTTACAATTGTTACACATTTAATTAATGCCTAAGACCTCTCACATTAGACTGGCAATTGTGGCAGCTGGATTTGCCGGGCGGGTCCGGGAAGTCTTACACCACAAACGAGCCAAACCTCATGTCTTAGGAGGTTTATTATTACACATAATTAATTACCCCCAATTTGAATTAATTTCCCTATTCAAATTACCAATTAATTACAAATTTAACTACGTCCATAATTAAAACCTTAATTATGTCCATCTATTTATGGTATATAAAATTATACCAATTAACATCACATTTAAGGCATTTATGCCAATTCTAAATATTAAATCTTTTAATATTATCCCATTGCCCCCACGTTGTACGTTCGTTCGTTTAACGTGAAATGTACGTTAGACTCGAGTAGTCTAACTTATGGAATAAAGAGAAAACATCACAACATGCATAGAATATAAATTAGATCTAACTTATGAACACAAGTCATAACATGAATTGGCATATAGATCTAAACATAAGGGTGAACTTGCATGTGTGAATAAGGTGTCTCATCTAAACTTGCATAGATAATGGGTGTCATAGATCTAACCATAAGGTGTAAACTTGCATAGGCAATAGTTACAAACTTACATTACATGATTCATACTCCAATATACATACATATATATATATATATGTATATACACACACACACACACACTTGCATATGTGATTTATGCAACATAAACTATAGTGTAAACTTGCATCCAAACTCACGCATGTCATAGCCTAACTTTAGATCCAATTTACACATAAAATAGATATCATGAAACATGTGAGGTTGTATATGATTCTCATAAACTTGCATATGATTCATATCTAAATTAACATCTAGACTTTCATTCATACATATGATTTAACATATGAATTAGTTCCACAAACATAACCAAACTAGCATATGAAGCATCACTATGTATTGATTGTACATAAGCCAACAATTAACATAGATTTACAACATGGATAATAACATCACAGCTTTACAACATAGATAATAACATCATAGAATTACAACATAGATAATGACATAGCTGTCAATGATTCACAACATAACCATATAACCCAAATCATAACTCAATCTAATTAAATTGTTAATTATCTTATTAAAGAAATCGAGCTCACAACTCAAAGAAGGTCTTGAGTTCTGAAATCTGAGTTCTAAAATTGATTTAGCTTTCCTTTGAAGAAGACAATTTGTTGCGGTTTAGATTAGAATTGATTAGCTTTTCTTCCTCTCTAATTGGTGGCGGCTATTCTAGGTTGCAAGGTAACAGCATGGAGGCCATGATTCTAATTTTTATTTGATTTTAGGGTTTGAGTCTACATGTGTTTTTATAGAGTTTAGGATTAATTTAGGGCATCCGATCAACCTAGAATGAACCATAGCCATTCAGTCAAGATAGGGTGACAAGTCAGCCCTAATGACTCAGCTAAGAGTCAGAAAATCGTCATCAAACAAATCTGCCCGAGGGGGGGGAGGTTGACCCCCTGGTCGACGTGGCCCTGGAGGGAAATTTCCCGCCTAGCCCAATCTGACTCTGAAATTTGAATTTTTGAAATCTGTTTAAATTTTTCTAAAATTTCCGATCGCCATAACTTCTTCATATGAAGTCCAATTCACGCAAACTCGGACTCTATCCCAAACAGAATTCCGAGACGAACACAATGGCGCATTCTGTTTCCCTTAATTCTCACCTTTAAAATTAAATATTCTTTAATTCGTTACTTTAGTGTTAACAGAAATACGGGGTGTTACATTCTCCCTTACTTAAAAGATTTCGTCCTCGAAATCTCTAAGTCAAGAAGAACGTATCCTACCATCCAATCATCCGTCTACTCAACCATCAACCACTAGCAACCATGGTCCTTAAGAGATTTCTAATGCTTTTCATGTACACATGCATAGTGTGTGTATATGTCTGTATACTAATGCAAAATCAGGCAGTCCACTGATTCAGTCGACCTCCTTAATGCTAATAATGACAGTGCCATGTATCCATCATGTATGCAAGGAACCCTATACTTATCATTACTACATGTGTGCACAACCATTCATTTAAATGCAACATCCATATGATACACACATTCTATGTACATTCATTTTACTAAATACATCCATTTATATGCAATATGCAATATGAAAGTGACTGAGCCGATCTAGTGCCTAAAGTGTGTGTATATGCATCCACGAGCAAACACTTGCATCCACATACATCCACCATACATAACATGTCTCAAACACATGTTTCAACCATAGGACTACCTTATCTAAAGGTCAAAGGTACTAGCGAGAGGACATACTAAAGACAGAATAAGTACAATCTAAGCGATAAAGGAGAAATTAAAATACATACCCTCGAAAAGAAAAGGGTACAATGAACGCATCTTCTTTTCCGTCTCCCAAGTAGCGTCGCTCTCATTATCTCCCCATTGCACTTTGACTAGCTTGACCTCTCGATTCCTCAACTTCTTAATCTCCAACCCAAGAATGCATGTAGGAGCTCGTCGAATCGTCGTATCACGCTCTATCTTCACCTCTCTAAGCAAGCTCGGCTCTACCACCTCTGCGGTCTCATGCAAGCACTTCCTCAAATGTGATACATGGGATACGTCGTGTACACCACTAAATCTCTTGGGCAACTCCACTCTATACGCCATCTGTCCAATCCTCTCCTTAATAGGAAACGACCCTACGAACCTTGGTGCTAACTTCCCAACGGACCCAAAGCGAACAACATTCTGTAATGGAGATACCTTGATGAAGACCATGTCCCCAATATCAAATTCAAGAATTGTGCTTCTCTTGTTCGCATAAGATTTCTGCTTACCTTGCGCCGTCTTCATCCTCCTTCAAATCAAATCGGTCTTTTCCGAAGTCTCTCTAATCATATCGGGCCCAAGTAAGATCTTATCCGTAGACTCCCACCAACATGTAGGTTAACGACAAGGCCTTCCATAAAGAGCCTCGAAAGGTGCCATGCCAATGCTAGACTGAAAGCTATTATTATACGCGAACTCCACCAAAGGAATATGCTCTTCCCATGTACCTCCAAAATCTAAAACACATAGCCTCAAAAGGTCCTCTAGAATATGATTCACCCTCTCGGTCTGGCCATCCGTCTGAGGATGATATGCAGTGCTCAAACATAACTGAGTCCCTACCGCCTCTTGCAAGCTCCTCCAAAACTCGCTAGTAAAGATAGGATCGCGATTGCTCACTATTCTAGAAGGAACACCGTGCAAATGAACTATCTCTCGAATGTATACGGAGGCTAACCATGGAGCAGTCCTCTTACTCTTCACTGGAATGAAATGGACGCTCTTAGTAAGTCTATCTACCACGACCCAAATCCCCGTATTACCCTTCCTCAATCTCGGTAACCCATCAACGAAGTCCATCGAGACACTCTCCCACTTCCATTGTGGGATCTCCAATGGGTGAAGCAATCCACCGGGCTTCTTTTGCTTTGCTTTTACTTGTTGGCACACCAAGCATCCAGCGACAAACTCGACCACATCCTTCTTCATACCGGCCCAAAAGTAAACTCGTCTCATGTCCATGTACATCTTATCCCCGCTGGGATGAATGGTCATCTTCGAACGATGTGCGTCATCAAGAATGATCTTCCTCAAGCTCTCGTCTCGTGGTACACAAAGTCTATCGTCCCTACATAACCAACCCTGATCATCTAGGGTATACCTACTGAGATAGCTCGATGACTCCCCCTTATGAGCTTCTCTACTAACCCAACCAACTGTGGGTCATCTCGCTGTGCCTCACCAATCCGTCCCAAAAGCGTAGGTCTGACCTCTAAGGATGCTAGCAAACCGGGTACAAAGTCAAACGTAGAGATGAACTCTAAGCTTCGCCGCTCAACAAACAACGGACTCAAGGACAACCTTTTCCTACTTAAGGCGTCTTCCACCACGTTACCCTTGCCAGGGGTATATGTTATCTCGAAATCATAGGACGCTGAGAATTCCGTCCACCTTTGCTGCCTTAAGTTCAAGTCCTTCTGAGAGAACAAGTATTTCAGCGATTTGTGGTCTGTGAATAATTCGAATTTCTCGCTAAGAAGATAATGGTGCCAAGACTTAAGCGCGAAAACAATAGCAGCCAATTCTAGGTCACGTGTAGGGTAATTTCTCTCATGCATAATTCTAGGTCATGTGTAGGGTAATTTCTCTCATGTACTCTCAACTGCCTTCCTCCATAGGCTATTACCCTCCCCTCTTGCATTAAGAATGCGCCTAGTCCTGTCACACAAGCATCGGTATAAACGGTAAGTGGTTACTCCCATCTGGCAACACTAAGACTGGGGATGTGGTCAAAGCTCTCTTTAAACGTTGGAACGCATCATCACAATCTACGTCCCATGTGAAAACTAGGTTCTTCTTCCTCAAGCGTGTTAATGGGGCTGATATCTTTGCGAAGTCCTTGATAAACTTCCTATAGTAGCCTGCCAACCCCAAGAAACTCCTCACCTCGGTAGCATTTTTAGGGACCTTCCAATCTTGGATGGCCACCACCTTCGCGGGATCCACAGCTATCCCTTCTTTGGAAACCACGTGCCCTAAGAATCGCACTTCCTTCCTCCAAAAGTGACATTTAGAAAATTTAGCTTTAAGGTTATGCGCTCGAAGGGACTGCAACACTTCCCTAAGATGTAGGGCATGCTCTTCCTTGCTCTTAGAAAAGATCAAGATGTCATCCACAAAGACCACCACGAATTTATTAAGGTACTCCCTAAACACTCTACTTATCAAGTCAACAAAGTATGCGGGGGCGTTTGTCAAACCGAAGGGCATTACAAGCCACTCATAGAAACCGTCCGGAGTCCTAAAGGCAGTCTTGTCTATGTTATCCTCAGCCACTCTCAACTGATGGAAACTAGTAGCTAAGTCCAAATGCGAATACATTGAGGCGCTAACTAACTGATCAAAGAGATCGTCAATCCTTGGCAGTGGGTGCTTATTCTTCTTAGTAAGTTTATTAAGTTCTCTATAGTCCACACAAAGTCTAAGGGACCCATCCGGCTTCGTGGCAAATACTACTGGAGCACCCCACTCCGATATACTACGTCTTATGAACCCCTTCTCAAGCAACTCCCCTACTTTCTTATTGAGTTCCCTCCTCTCACGAGGAGCCATGTGGCATTCTGGGAGAGATACTGGTTTTGCATTGTCCACAAGATAAATACGAAAGTCTATCTCACATTTTGGGGGTAGACCCCTCACCTTATCGAAGACATCAACATATTCACGGACTATACGAACAGAATGTAAATCATCATTGGATGCGTCATAAACACTTTCATATGTGATTTATGCAACATAAACTATAGTGTAAACTTGCATCCAAACTCACGCATGTCATAGCCTAACTTTAGATCCAATTTACACATAAAATAGATGTCATGAAACATGTGAGGTTGTATATGATTCTCATAAACTTGCATATGGTTCATATCTAAATTAACATCTAGACTTGCATTCATACATATGATTTAACATATGAATTAGTTCCACAAACATAACCAAACTAGCATATGAAGCATCACTATGTATTGATTGTACATAAGCCAACAATTAACATAGATTTACAACATGGATAATAACATCACAGCTTTACAACATAGATAATAACATCATAGAATTACAACATAGATAATGACATAACTGTCAATGATTCACAACATAACCATATAACCCAAATCATAACTCAATCTAATTAAATTGTTAATTACCTTATTAAAGAAATCGAACTCACAACTCAAAGAAGGTCTTGAGTTCTGAAATCTGAGTTCTGAAATTGATTTAGCTTTCCTTTGAAGAAGACAATATGTTGCGGTTTAGATTAGAATTGAATTGATTAGCTTTTCTTCCTCTCTAATTGGTGGCGGCTATAGGTAACAACATGGAGGCCATGATTCTAATTTTTATTTGATTTAGGGTTTGAGTCTACATGGGTTTCTATAAAGTTTAGGATTAATTTAGGTCATCCGATCAACCTAGAATGAACCATAGCCATTCAGTCAAGATAGGGTGACAAGTCAGCCCTAATGACTCAGCTAAGAGTCAAAAAATCGTCATCAAACAAATCTGCCCCCGGGGGGGGGGGGGAGGTCGGCCTGTGTGGGTAGGTCGACCTGGCCCTAGCGGGAAATTTCCCGCCTAGCCCAATCTGACTCTGAAATTTGAATTTTTAAAATCTGTTTAAATTTTTCTGAAACTTCTGATCGCCATAACTTCTTCATACGAAGTCCAATTCACGCAAACTCGGACTCTATCTCAACCAGAATTCCAAGACGAACACAATGGCGCAACCCGTTTCCCTTAACTCTCACATTTAAAATTAATTATTCTTTAATTCGTTACATTAGTGTTAACAGAAATACGGGTGTTACACTGCCGCCCTTCCAAACAATCGACGTCGCTGCCGAGCCCAAGCCGTCGCGCCACCCACTGCCCCGGTGAGCTCCTCCCTCCGTTCGAACTCGAAGACAGCCCCCTCAGCCTCCATCGAGAAAAGTGAGCTTTAAATTATTTTATTTTATTGTCGTGTAATTAATTCCGTGATTGAATACATTGTTTTAAAAATGTAACATATATTTATGTAAAGAGATTAGTTTAAAATTAACGATTTTGGTTATTAAAAATATGATTTTTATATTATAGAGACAATAAATATATGTTTTTTTATATTATAGAGATAATAAAAAAATGATTTTTATATTATAGAGATAATAAAATATGATTTTTATAGTATAGAGATAATAAAAAATGATTTTTATATTATAGAGATAATAAAAATATGATTTTTATATTATAGAGATAATTAAAATATGATTTATATAGAGTAGAGATAATATAAATATGATTTTTATATAGTAGAGATTATAAAAATATGATTTTTATATAGTAGAGATTATAAAAATATGATTTTTATAAGATAGAGAAAATAAAAATACAATTTTTATATATGTAGTAGTGAAATAAAAATTCGATTTTTATACGAGTAACGGATTGAAGATAGAATTTTTATACAATAGAGAATATAAAAATATATTTTTTATATATGTAGCGAAATAAAAATCTGATTTTTATTATATATATTGTGAAGTAAAAATGTGATTTTTATTTCAGATAAGGCGATAAAAATATGATTTTTATTTATTGGAATGAAGCGATAAAAATATGATTTTTTATATATGAACAGCGTGAAAAGGATGCACTGGAATTTCGAACAAATCCAAACCGTTCAGAAGGAGAGCACGGCGGAGTGGAACCCAAAGGTGAGAACTCCTCACTATTGTTTTATTTTCTAGTTTGAAATATATACTAGGATGCAGACGGTGCTTAGCAGCACCCGACACCCGTCGTCCACAGACCATGGATGACTTGTTTTGTTTAATTGATGTGTTGGGAAAATTGATTGTGTGATGTGGAAAGAATAAATATTTTATAGTTAAAATATAATTTTAAACGTTGATGTGAATAAAATAGATATTCATTTACAAATCAAAACGATTTGTTTATGTACACCTATTTGATTGACATAGATTGGGATGATAAATTTTACACATCGCCCAACTGCACAAATAAAATATGTGTTTGATTGATTAAAACCCCACACGGGTGTTTGGATGATATTGACGTACACTAATCCCAATTATTTAGTTGTTTGTCGATCGATTGGTTGACAGGCTATTGTAAGCGTTGATTATTTATATTCAATGCTTAGGCAATTGAGTAGTGCACTCTGGATGATGGATGATTGTTCATCACTATTGATATATACATGTTTTGTATGGAAATCCATAGAAATAAAATCTATGGTAATTGATTGGGCCTCATTCCAGTTTTGAAATAGAAATATTTGAAATAGAAATATTTGAAATAGAAATATTTGAATAGAAATATTTGAAATGAAATATTTGAAATAGAAATATTTGAAATAGAAAGATTTGAAATAGAAATATTTGAAATAGAAATATATAAAGCCATGTTGATTAGATTGACGCCATTTTGACATGAACGATATTTATATCGATATAATTCATTTTTATAATGAATATCGAAAAGGAATTGATTTCAAAATATAATGTTTTGAAAATATTATCATTTATATATCGATGATATGGAATATTCAATTTTGATTTGAAATTGAATATGAAGTTCAAGTCGTTTTGAAAACGAATTTAGAACGATTTATAAATACGTTTTAAAAGGAAATCGACGAAATATATATAATATTATATATATATAATGGCCTGAATAGAACGCGTCGCGCTGCTGCAGTTCGCGAATTTCGACCATTGACTTCAAATGGACATTACGGGAGATCCGACCATCGGATTCTCCTAAAACCGGAACCGTTGGTTTCGTATCGAAAAGATCTTTCTAATGAATATTAGAGATTTGAAACCTAACGGTTGGATTTGGAATTATGTCCAAATAAAATTTGGAAAAGGTCGCTGTAAGTGCAGTTCGATGGCCGTTTATGGAAATCAACTGCACGGGCCTTGATAAAATTATTAAAAATATCAATAATTAGTGTAATATCATAAGAAATGATTTGGAAAGAATTGGGATGAAAACTCCATATTTGAAAAGATAAAAATAGATTTTTATCGAAATGAACTAGTTTTGAACTAGAATTATAATCCATTTTTTTTAAATAAATAGATTGGATTTGAAATGGTTTTGAAAATAACCAGAATTGCCAATATATAAAGTGGAAATGGATTTGAATCGAAATTGTCTTCGGAATATTTCGATGTTGGATTTCGTGATTATATAGATATTGTTATGGAAATTTGAAAGATATATTTATATCGTTATTTCCAACACGATATTTGTTGGTCGTAGAATTTGATATCGAATATAAGCCGATATATTTTCTATTCAGAGCCTTGTATTTAATATCAAATGGGATTTGGGTTTGTCGTGAATGGTGTCTTCATTAACACTGTTCTTAAACCCAGTTGAGAAAAAGGTTAAATCTTTTTATTTAGATTTAATGAAGTATACCAATTAAATAATATTTAATTGGAATTGAATTGGAATTGATTTTTGGGTTTATCATGAACAGTGTTTTAAATAACATTTGTTCTTTAACTCAATAATTAATGGAATGTGAATTGGGTTTGTTGTGAATTGTGTTTTAATGACATTCGTTCTTTAACCCGATTTACAGTGAAATGGGATTTGGGATTTATAAATCTTCTTGATAAGATTTAAATGAGATTTTCCAAAGTAAAGTTTTTTCCAATTTAATAAAATAAATTGGGATGGAATGGAATTCGATTTGGTAATAATCGAAGTGAATTTCTGTGGAGGAAGACTGCTAATATATATGAAATTTAAAAGGCTTTGTCATTATTCCATTTATATTATTAGTTAGATATGGAAGATTATATCGATTATATATATATATATATATATATATATATATATTGATCTGTTTTCCGTGAAAATTCCATCGTTAATGGAATGTGATTTTGGGTTTATCGTGAACCGTGTTTTAAATGACATTGGTTCTTTAACCCAGTTAAAGACAGGATTTATTTTCTGGATTTGAATAATCATTAAGTAACGATTTTTGGAAATTAAAACTGAATTAGAGTTTTAATGAATCTTTTAATAGATTGAAAGGTGAATTTGATAACTAAAATTATCAAATTCAAGAAATGATCGAGAATGGAGTACCACCAATTTTACTCTAGACGATTGTTAAATCTGTAATTAGATTTGAACGTGAAATGGTAATTGGATTTACCGATAACACCGTGGTGTTAGATATGAAGTATTACCAGTTTTACTTCATGGGATGAATAGGTTGGGACTGGGAAATTAAAACAATTGATTACTTCGGTAAGGTTCGTTAATCCCGACTAGTTTGGATAAACCATAATATGGTTTGAATTGATATTCAAAAGGAAGATTAAAGAATAAATTTAAAGAATTTATTTTTGATAAAATTAATGGGAACCTTTCCCAAAGTAAAAGAATATTTGAATAAAGGAATATTCTGGATTGGAATAAGGCGTATGCTGTGTTTTTATAACACTTGTTTATTATATACGCGAGTTATTAGGAAAGACCGGGTTTATCCCATTCTGAATAACCGAATCGACGAGAAATCGACGATGAAGTATGTGGTTAAAGACCGTAGGTCTTCACATCGTTTGGATAATTACTGATGATCTTGATTGGGCTGTACACCCAAGAGGAGGGAATCAGTTGGTGATCGTCCATACGTACTGGAGATCGATGGATATGCGAGGAATAAGGTTCCTCCGGTTTCTTTCAGACCCAGAACGGACTTGTAAATGGATTGTGTGTGTGACATTGGATTTTATTCTGTGTTGATTGATTTCTATTAAATATACATCTGTTTGGCGGCGGAGAATTTATTCTCTTGCTTAACGCCCTTCTTTGAGACGTACGAGCTCAGAGGTTATATATCGATAGATATCAGTCGCATGGCATGAATTGCCTGTGTGGCATGCTGAGATGCAAGTGATCAAGGCTTCTGTTGAAAAGCAGAGTCTTGTGGTTGATGATCAAAGCATGGCTTTAATACTGCGTAGCTTTGTGTAGCGTTAATTCGCGAACATCACACCCTGGTGTGAACCAGAAACGGGAGAGGACCTCAAGGAGGGCATGCGTTTCTTTCTAGCTAGGAGTGGTGTCAGTGTTTTACACGCTCTGGCATTTTACTTATGTGGATGATGGATAGCAAGGCGCCTCGGCTGTATCGGTCGATCCGGGACCGATGGAGTCATTGGCTCATTTACGACCCACAGGGCGGGGAAACGCAGTGTCCAGGGTTTAATTTTTATCCACATCGAGTGAACCAGCCCTGACGATCCAAGGGTCACTCGAGCTCTGATCCTGAGACATGGTAGGCTAGATTGTCTCGAAGCGGTGAGGACGATCCCTGGCCTCGGTTCACAGACGGAAATCCAACTTCCAATACGTGATATTTGCGGTTTTGATTGTAGAGCCTAGTATCGGCGACATGATATATGGTACCCATGCCGTCTAGAATTGATACATTTATATTTGAATTTTTTTTGACACTATGCACTTATTATAGTATCAAATGATTTGTTTTAAACGTACCAAGCATGTTTGGCTATTATAAGGGAAAACCCTATCCTCCGGCTTGCGTTGCATTATGTGATGGGACCTGGGTCTTATAATAGCTTCATTTTTTCAAAAAGCATTGCGCTATTTTTTTATATGAATCGGTCTTCTTGGGAGGAAACCCGTTCCGTGTTATACGGCGTGGTCCCTTGATATATCTGATTTAAAGTAAAGTTTTAAATAACTGTTTTAGTTCTCAGACTAGTCACATGACTGACCTGGAGTTTATTGTTTTAACCTAAACTCTGGGTGCCCTTATTTTGACACGGGCAGCTAGTAGTTTTGGTTTTGCATATTTATATTCATAAGATCCCGATTTGCAGTTGGAACGATATCCGGAAAGCTCTGTATCCGTATATCTCTTTCAGTTGTGTATTGTATTATTTTTCCGTTGCAGTAATGTAATTAAATCTATGATATTTCTCTAATGTATAATATTTATTTATACTCTGTATATTCTTGTATTCTGATGAAATTGTTGTAATAAGCAATGAAATGTCCTTTTGTTTGTGTTCCGATATGGCTTGTCCTCAAAGCAATTCGGGCTTTCCTTCGCGGGGAGTTCGGGTTGTCTTATTGTGGTATCAGAGCTTTGGTTTACAAAGCTCGAGAACAAGACACTTTGGAACCAAACGAAAGAATCCATCAGTGATTGGATTGATAATATCCAACGAGAATGACTCATTAGAGATAGGATCAGTAGTATCCTAGAATGAGTCGGAAGAAAGTTGTCTTCAAATAAAGATGAAAATAATTTATTTTTATTGAAAATTTAAATCAATTATTCGTATTTGAATATTATTTTTGTATTGAATTTGGACAATCCAGTATATACAGATTTGAATATACATCTGATCCACGTGTATTGAAGCCTCAAATATACTAGATAGATATAGAATCACACTCTAGTCGCCCGGAGATGATTCTGATGATGCCGCGACGTCATCAGCATTTGTATTCGAGTTTCGAAAGTGGGATGTTTATATAATTCCATTAGACTGATGTGAGAACCAAAACTAGATAGGGCTTATTGTTGTGATTTGGCAACAAAAATGTGATTTTTGACTATATTTCAAAGTTATGAATTTGAAAAGCTAATCAACTAATTGATTGCTGATTGTTGGTTGTGTAATGTGATTACTCATATGTGAATGAATGGTAAATGTAGCCAAATTGAACCAAATATTGAACTGTATTGAAAATTGTTTAGAAATGCATGCATCTACATATATATGTGTGAACAGGTCATAGCAAGGAGGCTGGAGAAGAGGAATAAAATTGTTTGCCCGACAAATAGGTACATGTTTATTGTATTTCTTGGGGTTTTTGATGATTTTATGACCCGCTTGGCTGTTTCTTTTTCTTTTTGGATTGGAGAGGCCTGTATGGCAATTTCGGGATTTTCCCGGTGATCCCGTGCAGGGGAGATAATGGCGAAATTTTTCGAAAATTTAGGGTGTTAGCCAAATTTTTTGAAAAATTTGAAAAGTTCTTAGAAACTGAACAGTTGAAGAACTTAAGCCATAATGAAAATAATGAAAGTTGAGTTGGTTTGTAAAACAACTTTCAGCTTCGTTCCTTTTCGGGGACGAAAATTTTTAAGTGGGGGAGATTGTAATAACCGGGAAATCTGAGCCAATTTAAAAATTTTATTTTGGCAATTTTAATGAATTTTGAATATTTAAAATGAATTATTTTAAATAATAACATCGAGAAATTTATTTTGAATAGAATTAGAATGTATATTTTTATTTGAATCGTCGTTGAATATAAATATTTATATTTAATTATAAAAGGAATTGAAAATGGCGCGGTAGTTCGAAAATTCGATTTCAAAATTCAAATGAATGTACAGGATTCAAAATAAACCGGATTTTAGCGAAACCAAAAATATTAGAATCTATTTGAGAATATCTTTCCAACGAATCCGAAAAATTGAAATTTCATAGCAGGAATAAAAAGTTATGCCCAGATGAAAATTCAGAATAGTCGCTACGGAAAATATAGCCCTTAAAAATGAAAATTTTGCAAACGATCTCTGTTTTCAACAAAGCCACTTTTTTTGGATCCTGGATGTCAAGTTATTGCTAGGTTTCAAAATTCATAATTTTTGAAAGCAATATGTGAGTGTGGCGAAGGAAAACGTGTTTTGACAGTTTTTGTCAATTTCGATCGACCAGAAAATGGCCATTTTTAAAACGATCTCAGAATTTGACGAAATTAGTTTTGTTAGGACCATATCGTCAATACGAAGTTAGAAAATATTTTTCGGGAATTTTCAGAGTCAGTATGTGACCCCGGTAAATTGAAATGTGCATTCTAATTCAATATATAGATTTATATTTTGATTTTGATAAAAATTGATCGAAACGATGGAATTGGCTTACAGGACATATCCCATTGTGTTCGAAATAGGGGTAATTAGCTAGGGATGACAGTCGTTGGGTCTCGTTTGGAGATCGAAATTTAAAGTTACTTTTTGGAAACAAAAATAAAATAAAATAAAAATATAATATATATATATACCCCCTTTTACATTCTCTCCTATTCATTCAAAAAAAAGAAAAAGAAAACAAAACGCGATCCCGCGTGCCCAGTCCCCCCCCCCCCACCCAAATCATCGACGCACCTCCCCATCAGCCATCTCCCTCCTTCCCCTGTCCTTCTCCCTCCACCCGCGAAGCCCTCAGTCCCAAAGCCCCAAGACGATTTAAACCCAATGCCGAACCCCCCCTGAACCCATTGGAACCCCTGCCGCCCTTCCAAACCCTCGACGCCACTACCGAGCCCAAGCCGTCGCGCTATCCACTGCCCCGGCGAGCTCCTCCCTCCGTTCTAACTCGAAGACAGCCCCCTCAGCCTCCATCGAGAAAAGTGAGCTTTAAATTATTTTATTTTCTTACCATGTAATTAATTCCGTGACTAAAAACATTGTTTTAAAAATGTAACATATATTTATGTAAAGAGATTAGTATAAAATTTACGATTTTGATTATTAAAAATATGATTTTTATATTATAGAGATAATAAAAATATGATTTTTATATTATAGAGATAATAAAAATATAATCTTTATATTATAGAGATAATAAAAATATGATTTTTATATAGTAGAGATTATAAAAATATGATTTTTATAAGACAGAGAAAATAAAATTACAATTTTTATATATGTAGTAGCGAAATAAAAATTCGATTTTTATACGAGTAACGGATTGAAGATAGAATTTTTATATAATAGAGAATATAAAAGTATAATTTTTATATATGTAGCGAAATAAAAATCTGATTTTTATTATATATATAGTGAAGTAAAAATGTGATTTTTATTTCAGATAAGGCAATAAAAATATGATTTTTATTTATTGGAATGAAGCGATAAAAATATGATTTTTTATATATGAATAGCGTGAAAAGGATGCGTTGGAATTTCGAACAAATCCAGACCGTTCAGAAGGAGAGCATGGCGGAGTGGAACCCAAAGGTGAGAACTCCTCACTTTTATTTTATTTTCTAGTCTGAAATATATACTAGGATGCAGACGGTGCTTAGCATCACCCGACACCCGTCGTCCACAGACCATGGATGACTTGTTTTGTTTGATTGATGTGTTGGGAAAATTGATTGTGTGATGTGGAATGAATAAATATTTTATAGTTAAAATATAATTTTTAACGTTGATGTGAATAAAATAGATATTCATTTACAAATCAGAACGATTTGTTTATGTACACCTATTTGACTGACATAGATTGGGACGATAAATTTTACACATCGCCTAACTGCACAAATAAAATATGTGTTTGATTGATTGAAACCCCACATGGGTGTTGGGATGATATTGACGTACACTAATCCCAATTGTTTAGTTGTATGTCGATCGATTGGTTGACAGGCTGTTGTAAGCGTTGATTATTTATATTCAATGCTTAGGCAGTTGAGTAGTGCACTCTGGATGATAGATGATTGTTTATCACTATTGATATATACATGTGTTGTGTGGAAATCCATAGAAATAAAATCTATGGTAATTGATTAGGCCTCATTCCAGTTTTGAAATAGAAATATTTGAAATAGAAATATTTGAATAGAAATATTTGAAATGAAATATTTGAAATAGAAATATTTGAAATTGAATATTTGAAATGAAATATTTGAAATTGAAATATTTGAAATAGAAATATCTGAAATAGAAATATATAAAGTCGTGTTGATTAGATTGACGCCATTTTGACGTGAACGATATGTAACAACCCGCATTCTACGCATCATAGGATCATAGAATATTTATTTATTTCACATACAAAGTCGTATGGTCATGTAACTTTGGGAGACGACTATTGGGTTCATTTCCCATGTTCATGATTTTTCCCGATTTTTAAATGACTATTTTGCCCCTAGCTGATCTTGTTTTGGCCATAAATTTTGATTGGAAAGGAATTTTGCTTTGAAACCACTTCCATTCAATCCGGATGGTGGTTTACAATTCCGTAGAGTGGTCACATTAGCCAAACGGACTCACTGTTTGGGAGATATGGCTGAAACAAGTTTCAGATGGTAAAAAACGGCCTAATTGGGCTTAATCGGGTGATTAACAGCTAGGCCCAAAGGAGGATTTCGGGATTTGGAGTATTTAAGGGCTGTTAGGGTTAGGGATTTCGGTTTTAGACACTTATCCAGCCGCCATAGACATTTATTCAACCCTAACAATGGCCTCCAACATCTAAAAACACCTCTAATCACTTCTTAATCAAGTTTTGCTTAAACATGAGGGAAAATATGGGGTTTTGGGTATGCTTGATCCATTTTACATACTAGGATTGTTGTTTTGCTGTTGTGGATGATATACATGTTGCTATGACTGTATAGTATGCTTTGTGGTTGTCTAGAAATGTTAGATTGGTCGAAAACGCCGTCGAATGGCGTAAACAGTCGCTGGAAGAAGTTGCAGGAAAATATGCAGGGACCGGATCGGATCACCCCTACCCGAACCGAACCGCTCACACCATCTGACCCGATCGCAAGCCATCTCCATGAGCTGCTCCACCTTGAAGGCCACGAGCTTGAAGACCCGACCCGATCCGGAGCTCTCCACGATCCGAACCGCTTGGAGATGTGGACCCAACCCGAAGTGCTTGGGATGGAGGACAGGATCGGAGGAGCTCATCACGACCCGATCCGGCCCTGTTGGGTGACCATGACCCGACCCGAGGAGGATGGTGGAACTAGTTGAGGGGTCACGAACCAAAGAGGCACCACGACCTGAAGTACATCGATCCGAAGGGAGGAACTCGATCCAAACGGAGGTGTTGATGACCACGACCTAAAGCAAAGTAAAGTGAAGAAATGAAGACCGATCCGGAGAAGAAGGTGACGACCAAAACCCGAGATGCAAAGGTAGTCCAAGTGGGAAGTTTGTACTCAGGATCCAGTTGGGAACCAAAGAGTTAACTTCATGATTGGGCTTTGCTGCGGGACGTACGCGTGCTAAGGGGTTGTCGATGTCTATAACTTTGAATCACTATGTGTAGGGAGTACGCGAACGGATTCAGGGCCACAGTGGCCTAGGTACGACTAAAGAGCTATAGACCAATGAGGTGGGGTCATTTGTATAGATTTGGTCATGACTCCATGGGGTAAGCTTGGTAGTAGCAGTAGTTGTACAAGTCAAACTCTGTCACTACTTCGATGGGTCTAGTGATTGACAGTGGTGGACATCGTATGCTTTACGCACTGAGTGAGAGATGTGAGGATGGTTGCTATGTTTGATTTGGTTGCCATCATTATGACATGCACACACTCACCCCCGTACTCTTTACACCATATGTTAATGGCACCTCAGAGTATTGTACGGTATGTAGTGCTAACTCTTTGGTTGCAGGTTCAGGTTCAGGTATGGTTTAGTATACCTGTTATTGTTCTGTTTGCTGCTTATCGCTCATACCATACTTTTTGTGTGACCCAGAGTTTTATGTCTCTTCTTATTACTCTGGGTGCTCTCACGAGCAGACTAGAGACAGGTTAGGTGGTATGCACGAGTAGCTGTACCGGGGACGAGCAGGAGGCTTCCATTTATGATACATATACAGACATTCTCCCTGTGTTGCTGCGGTCACTATTTTGGGCATTATTGATGTACCTTCCTTTCTTTTGTTTAGAGACAGTAATTTGGAAAGTTGTAATAAGCTGTATTTGGATTTCCGCTACTCTGATGATGATGTTGATGTTGGTTTTAGTTTTCAGCTTATGCACTGTCTCGCCTGTTTTATGTCAAGTATGTTGTTATTATATTTTATCCCATGCGCTGTGAGACATTCTACAGGTTCTTGATTAGTTCATTCTCTTCTTTCCTTTCTTTGGCGAGCAATCTGTGCTAGTCGGGCATGTGTACTGTGCACTTTCGGAGGAAATGTCAGCTGATGCGGGGCGGGCCGTCACACTTGGTATCAGAGCTCTAGGTTGCGTAGTTAACCTAGGGAAAGGCACCAGGGAGAGATAGTACGTATATGAGAGCTCGTATTTGTGATTATTTTGGTTTTCAAAAGCTATATATATATTATTAGTATAGTTAAGGATTTAGTCACACTGCACTGGCACCACTATGGAGATGGTTAATCGTTTTCTCTGTGCAGATTAAACGATGAGCCGATACGCAAGGTGTACCGGTAGAGGAGCCAATAATGGGAATGCCGCTGATATGAGGACGATGTTTACTGACCTCATGAGAGAGATGCTTAGGGATGTGCAGAGGGCAGCTCCTAATGCTGGTAATGGTGGTTGTCCAATAGTGCAGGCGCCTAGGGCCGATTTCTCCAAGCTGAATAAGGATTATACTAGTCTTGGTGGGAAGCCGTTCCACGGAACGGAGTCGGCTATGGATGTTTAGGATTGGTTGGATAGCTACGAGCGTATCATCGAAGACTTGGGTATCGAGGATGCAATGAAGAGAAGGCTAGCATCCCGTCAGCTGCAAGGATGGGCAATGAATTGGTGGAATGCTATAAAGGCAGCTACTCCCGAGGATCAGATTACATGGGATCAGTTTAAGACTCGCCTTAGCGATAAATTCATTCCAGCTGCTCAGAAGTCAGTGCTGTTTAAGAAATTCTTGGAACTCAAGCAGAATGGTAGAGCTGTCTCGGAGTATATTGCCGAATTCGACACTTTGTCGAAATATGGGTTATCCCTAATAGATACTGCCGAGAAGAAGAACGAGAAGTTCATAACTGGCTTGGATGGATACTTGGGGGAAAGGCTTATTAACCACATCGATGAGACGTTTGAATCGATTGTGGGGAAAGCTTTAAGATCGGAATGTCTTTACCTTAAGTCGAAGACTGAGATCGCATCCGCATAGGAGCCAAAGCCGCAAGCAAGCGGTGGAGGCAAGAATGGTTCTCAGAATAAGAGGAGGCAGAACCAGAATAAGGATGGCCAGAAGAAGAAGAAAGATGTTGAGTGCTTTAACTGTGGCAAGAAGGGCCACTATGCTAGTAATTGTCGAGCAAAGCCAGCAGACATGAAGTGCTTCAACTGTGGCCAAGTGGGACATCACAAGGATAAGTGTCTGCAACCCCCTAAAGAAAAGAAGGTGGTGAAAGCATATGCCCTTAATGCTATTCCTTCTTCGTCGAATGCCCCAACTGCGGCGGAGAAGGGAAAGAATGTCGTTATCCAAGGTATGCTTTATGTTTATGATGTTCATGTTAGAGTTTTGTTTGACACCGGAGCTTCCAGCTCTTTCATATCTAGTGACCTGGTAGATAGGTTGGGATTGGAGCCCGAGATTGTCGATAGACCTTTAGTAGTGACGAACCCGATTGGTGGTTCGACTAACCTTAGCATGATTTGTCATAATGTGGTCTTATCGAGTCATGGATGCATGTCTGTTTGTGATTGCTTTATTTTGGGCTTTACTGGGTTCGGCATTATTTTGGGAGTCGATTGGCTCCAAAGATACGAGGTGGTGGTAGACTATGAGGGCTTTTTGGTGACAGCTAGAGCGGATGATGGGCAAAGGGTAGTGTTTGGTGGTCTACCTAGTGATGGGGTAATGGCTAGTTTTCTAAATTCCCTCGACATCCCGCAAGGTGAGTTGTCATGTTTGCCCGTGGTTGGCCAATATCCGGACGTCTTCGAAGAAGTGACCGGGCTTCCACCACACCGAGAGATTGAGTTCCGTATTGATTTAGTGAAAGATGTCAGACCTATAGTGATGCCACTTCGTCGTATGGCACCAAGGGAGCAGCAAGAGCTCGTGGTGCAAGTCAGCGATCTTTTAAAGAAGGGATTTATCAGAAGGAGTGTTTCTGAATGGGGAGCACCAGTTGTGTTTGCTACCACGGCGGATGGTTCCCTTCGTTTGTGTGTAGACTACCGCGACTTGAATAAGGTGACGAGGAAGAACAAGTATCCTCTACCGCGGATAGATGATTTGTTTGATCAGTTGAGTGGCGTGAGAGTATTCTCTCAGTTGGATCTCGCGACAGGTTTTCATCAGTGTATAGTGGAAGCTGAGAGTATAGCTAAAACGGCATTTCGGACGCCATCTGGATTTTATGAGTGGTTGGTCACGCCATTCGCGTTGACCAATGCCCCAGCATATTTTGTGGATCTTATGAATAGGGTATTCAGAAATCTGTTGAATAAGTGTGTTCTTGTGTTCGTGGATGATATTTTGGTTTACTCAAGGACAGAGGAAGAACACAAGGAACATTTAAGAATAGTGATGGAGGTGTTGAGAAGACACCAATTGAAAGCAAAGTTTTCTAAGTGTCACTTCTGGAGGAGGGAAGTGAGATTCTTGGGCCATGTTGTTTCAGAGAATGGTATTGTCGTGGACCCCGCGAATGTGGCTACGGTACAAGATTGGTCTACGCCCAAGAATGCAACGGACATAAGAAGTTTCTTGGGATTAGCCGGATATTATCGTAAGTTTATCGAAGACTTCTCCAAGATAGCAGCACCGTTGACTCAGTTGACCAAGAAGAATCAAGCTTTCGTCTGGGACGAAAAGTGCGAGAATGCATTCAAGAGTCTAAAGGAAAAGTTGACATGTGCACCAGTGTTAGTCATTCCTAAGGGGAATGAAGAGATGGCGGTATATACGGATGCATGTAGTATCGGACTAGGTGTTGTATTGATGCAAGGAGGTAGGGTTGTAGTTTATGCAAGTCGGCAACTAAAACTGCACGAGAAAAGATACCCTACCCATGATTTGGAACTAGCAGCGATCGTATTCACATTGAAGATGTGGAGACATTATCTCTTGGGAGAAAGATTCGAGTTGTTTACCGATCATAAATCGTTAAAGTATCTCTTCTCTCAGAAGGATCTAAATCTCCAACAGCAAAGATGGTTAGAATTCTTGGCTTCTCATGATTTTGACATCGCATATACACCAGGAAAGGGCAATGCGGTGGCTGATGCATTGAGTAGAAGACATGCCAGTTTAGGGGCTATGTTTCAAGAATGTAAGCAACTGGAGTACATCGCTGGGTATGATTTCAGACCAAAGTGCGAATTGGATCCAGAAATGTTAGCAAGTTTGACGATCAGACCCACTTTGATTGAGCAGATTGGTTCCAGTCAGAGTGGCGATCCTAACCTATTGGAAATCATCTCAAATTTAGAGATGGGAATCGGCGGGGAGATGAACAAGTATGGGCTTGATCGAGATGGATGGCTTAGAAAGAATGGAAGACTAGTGGTAACCAATGTCAATGGATTGAGAGATGAAGTGCTTACAGAATGTCATCACTCAAAACTGACTATACACCCCGGTGGTAACAAAATGTATCGAGACATGAAGCAGACCTACTACTAGGAAGGGATGAAAAGAGACACTGGGAAGTTTATATCCAAATGCATGAAATGTCAGCTAGTTAAAGCTGAGTAAAAGAAGCCTAGTGGTTTGTTGCAACCATTAGAGATTCCAGAATGGAAATGGGAACAAGTCTCAATGGATTTCATTGATGGGTTACCAAGAACTAGGTCGGGCCATGATAGCATTTGGGTGATTGTGGACCGATTGACTAAGAGTGCAAGGTTTATACCTGTCAAGTCAAACAGGACAGCAGCTAAATTAGTTGAACTATATGTAAATTGGGTGGTGAGATTTCATGGAATACCCAAAGGCATTGTAAGTGACCGAGATCCGTTATTCACTAGTGGATTTTGGAAAAGCTTACAAGAGGCGTTAGGATCAGAATTACATCTCAGTACTGCGTATCATCCTCAAACCGACGGACAGACAGAAAGGGTGAATCGAGTATTAGAGGATCTCTTGAGAGCTTGCATATTAGACTTTGGTGGATCATGGGATGACCATCTACAACTAGTAGAGTTTGCGTATAATAATAGTTATCAATACAGTATTGGTATGGCTCCATTTGAAGCTTTGTACGGAAGACCGTGCAACTCACCGTCATGTTGGTTAGAGACTGGTGAGAAATATGTGCTTGGACCAGAAGTAATAAGAGAAACATCAGATAAGATTAAGGTTATCCAACAACGAATGAAGGCTGCCCAAGATAGGCAGAAGAGTTATGCCGATAAGAGGAGAAGAGAAATAAAGTTCTCTATTAGCGACTTGGTGTTTGTCAAGATATCTCCATTAAAGAGCGTGATACGATTTTGCAGGAGAGGCAAGTTAGCACCAAGATTCGTTGGTCCATTCCCAGTTCTAGAGCAAATTGGGAATTTGGCATATAAAGTTGAATTACCAGAAAAGATGTCAGGAGTTCATAACGTGTTTCATGTTTCCCAGTTAAGGAAATTCGTGCACGACCCTGATGTGACTATTTCACCTGATCAGTTAGATGATACCGAGGTTGAACCCGAGGCGATTGGGAACCGCAGGCCTATGCGTATTGTTGGGAACGATACGTAGCAGCTTCGAAGGAAGGCGGTGAAATTAGTCAAAGTTCAGTGGGGTGGGAATGAGAATGACTGTACTTGGGAGACAGAGGAGAGCATTAGGAAAACGTATCCAGAACTCTTCGCCTGGTAAAATTTCAGTTTCGATTTAGTCTTTCCGCATGCTAGGATAGGTTTGTTTTGTTTGTTTTGCATGTTGGATTGTTATATATGATTGGTGGGCATGTGGGATCCTTTGTATGTTTTGGATTAAGGAATTTCGGGGATGAAATTTCTTTCCTTAAGGGGGGGGGGGTGGGGGAGTGTAACGACCCGCATTCCACGCATCATAGGATCGTAGAATATTTATTTATTTCACATACGAAGTCGTATGGTCATGTAACTTTGGGAGACGACTATTGGGGTCATTTCCCATGTTCATGATTTTTCACGATTTTTAAATGACTATTTTGCCCCTAACTGATCTTGTTTTGGCCATAACTTTTGATTGGAAAGGAATTTTGACCTAAAACCACTTCCATTGGATCCAGATGGTGGTTTACAATTCTGTAGAGTGGTCACATTAGCCAAACGGACTTATTGTTTGGGAGATATGGCTGAAACAAGTTTCTAATGGTGAAAAATAGCTTAATTGGGCTTAACCGGGTGATTAACAGCTAGGCCCAAAGGGGGATTTCGGGATTTGGAGTATTAAAGGGCTGTTAGGGTTAGGGATTTCGGTTTTTAGACACTTTTCCAACCGCCATAGACATTTGTTCAACCCTAACAATGACCTCCAACATCTAAAAACACCTCTAATCACTTCTTAATCAAGTTTTGCTTAAACATGCTTTAGGGAAAATATGGGGTTTTGGGTATGTTTGATCCATTTTACATGCTAGGATTGTTGTTTTGCTGTTGTGGATGATATACATGTTGCTATGACTGTATAGTATGCTTTGTGGTTGTCTAGAAGTTTTAGATTGGTCGAAAACGTCGTCGAATGGCGTAAACAGTTGCTGGAAGAAGTTGCAGGAAAATATGCAGGGACCGGATCGGATCACCCCTACCCGAACCGAACTGCTCACACCATCCGACCCGATCGCAAGCCATCTCCACGAGCTGCTCCACCTTGAAGGCCACGAGCTTGAAGACCCGACCCGATCCGGAGCTCTCCACGATCCGAACCGCTTGGAGATGTGGACCCGACCCGAAGTGCTTGGGAAGGAGGACAGGATCGGAGGAGCTCATCACGACCCGATCCGACCCTGTTGGGTGATCATGACCGGACCTGAGGAGGATGGTGGAACTAGTTGAGGTGTCACGAACCAAAGAGGCACCACGACCTGAAGTACACCGATCCGAAGGGAGGAACTCGATCCGAACCGAGGAGCTGATGACCACGACCTGAAGCAAAGTAAAGTGAAGAAATGAAGACTGATCCGGAGAAGAAGGTGACAACCAAAACCCGAGATGCAAAGGTAGTCCAAGTGGGAAGTTTGTACTCAGGATCCAGTTGGGAACCAACGAGTTAACTTCATGATTGGGCTTTGCTGCGGGACGCATGCTAAGGGGTTGTCGATGTCTGTAACATTGAATCACTATGTGTAGGGAGTACGCGAACGGATTCAGGGCCATAATGGCCTAGGTACGACTAAAGAGCTATAGACCAATGAGGTGGGGTCATTTGTAAAGATTTGGTCATGACTCCATGGGTAAGCTTGGTAGTAGCAGTAGTTGTACAAGTCAAACTCCGTCACTACTTCGATGGGTCTAGTGATTGACAGTGGTGGACATCGTATGCTTTACGCAATGAGTGAGAGATGTGAGGATGGTTGCTATGTTTGATTTGGTTGCCATCATTATGACATGCACACCCCCACCCCCGTACTCTTTACACCATATGTTAATGGCACCTCAGAGTATTGTACGGTATGTAGTGCTAACTCTTTGGTTGCAGGTTCAGGTATGGTTTAGTATACCTGTTATTGTTCTGTTTGCTGCTTATCGCTCATACCATACTTTTTGTGTGACCCAGAGTTTTATGTCTCTTCTTATTACTCTGGGTGCTCTCACGAGCAGACTAGAGACAGGTTAGGTGGTATGCACGAGTAGCTGTACCGGGGACAAGCAGGAGGCTTCCACTTATGATACATATATAGACATTCTCCCTGTGTTGCTGCGGTCACTACTTTGGGCATTATTGATGTACCTTCCTTTCTTTTGTTTAGAGACAGTAATTTGGAAAGTTGTAATAAGCTGTATTTGGATTTCCGCTACTCTGATGATGATGTTGATGTTGGTTTTAGTTTTCAGCTTATGCACTGTCTCGCCTGTTTTATGTCAAGTATGTTGTTATTATATTTTATCCCATGCGCTGTGACACATTCTACAGGTTCTTGATTAGTTCATTCTCTTCTTTCCTTTCTTTGGCGACCGTTCCGTGCTAGTCGGGCATGTGTACAGCGCACTTTCGGAGGAAATGTCGGCTGATGCGGGGCGGGCCGTCACACGATATTTGTATCGATTTTATTCATTTTTAAATGAATATCGTAAAGGAATTGATTTCAAAATATGATGTTTTGAAAATATTATCATTTATATATCGATGATATGGAATATTCAATTTTGATTTGAAATTGAATATGAAGTTGAAATCCTTTTGAAAACGAATTTAAAACGATTTATAAAATACGTTCTAAAAGGAAATCGACGAAATATATATAATATTATATATATATAATGGCCTGAATAGAACGCGCCGCTCTGCGGCAGTTCGAGAATTTCGACCATTGACTTCAAATGGACATTAAGGGAGATCCGACCGTCGGATTCTCCTAAAACCGGAACCGTTGGTTTCATATCGAAAAGAGCTCTCTAACGAATATTAGAGATTTGAAACCTAATGGTTGGATTTGGAATTATGTCCAAATAAAATTTGGAAAAGGTCGGTGTAAGTGCAGTTCGATGGTCGTTTATGGAAATCGACTGCACGGGCCTTGATAAAATTATTAAAAATATCATTAATTAGTGTAAAATCATAAGAAATGATTTGGAAAGAATTGGGATGAAAAACTCCATATTTGAAAAGAAAAAAATAGATTTTTATCGAAATGAACTAGTTTTGAACTAGAATTATAATCATTTTTTTTTTTTAAATTAATAGATTGGATTTGAAATGGTTTTGAAAATAACCAGAACTACCAATATATAAAGTGGAAATGGATTTGAATTGAAATTGTCTTCGGAATATTTTGATGTTGGATTTCGTGATTATACAGATATTGTTTATGGAAATTTGAAAGATATATTTATATCGTTATTTCCAACACGATATTTGTTGGTCGTAGAATTTGATATTGAATATAAGCCGATATATTTTCTATTCAGAGCCTTGTATTTAATATTAAATGGGATTTGGGTTTGTCATGAATGGTGTCTTCATTAACACTGTTCTTAAACCCAGTTGAGAAAATGGTTAAATCTTTTTATTTAAATTTAATGAAGTATACCAATTAAATAATATTTAATTGGAATCAATTTTTGGGTTTATCATGAATAGTGTTTTAAATAACATTTGTTCTTTAAGTCAATAATTAATGGAATGTGAATTGGGTTTGTTGTGAACTGTATTTTAATGACATTCGTTCTTTAACCCGATTTACAGTGAAATGGGATTTGGGATTTATAAATCTTCTTGATAAGAATTAAACGAGATTTTCCAAAGTAAAGTTTTTTCCAATTTAATAAAATAAATTGGGATGGAATGGAATTCGATTTGGTAATAATCAAAGTGAATTTCTTTGGAGGAAGACAGCTAATATATATGGAATTTAAAAGGCTTTGCCGTTATTCCATTTATATTATTATTTAGATATGGAAGTTTATATCGATTATATATATATATATATTGATCTGTTTTCTGTGAAAATTCCATTTTTAATGGAATGTGATTTTGGGTTTATCGTGAACCGTGTTTTAAATGACATTGGTTCTTTAACCCAGTTAAAGACATGATTTATTTTCTGGATTTGAATAATCATTAAGTAATGATTTTTGGAAACTAAAACTGAATTAGAGTTTTAATGAATCTTTAAATAGATTGAAAGGTGAATTTGATAACTAAAATTATCAAATTCAAGAAATGATCGAGAATGGAGTACCACTAGTTTTACTCCAGACGATAGTTACATCTTTAATTAGATTTGAACGGGAAATGGTAATTGGATTTACCGATAACACCGTGGTGTTAGATATGAAGTATTACCAGTTTTACTTCATGGGATGAATAGGTTGGGATTGGGTAATTAAAACAAATGATTACTTCGGTAAGGTTCGTTAATCCCGACTAGTTTGGATAAACCATAATATGGTTTGAATTGATATTCAATGGAAGATTAAAGAATAAATTTAAAGAATTTATCTTTGATAAAATTAATGGGAACCTTTCCCAAAGTAAAAGAATATTTGAATAAAGGAATATTCTGGATTGGAATAAGGCGTATGTTGTGTTTTTATAACACTTGTTTATTATATACGCGAGTTATTAGGAAAGACCGGGTTTATCCCATTCTGAATAACTGAATCGACGAGAAATCGACGATGAAGTATGTGGTTAAAGACCGTAGGTCTTCACATCGTTTGGATGATTACTGATGATCTTGATTGGGTTGTACACCCAAGAGGAGGGAATCAGTTGGTGATCGTCCAGACGTACTTGGAGATCGATGGATATGCGAGGAATAAGGTTCCTCCGGTTTCGTTCATACCTAGAACGGACTTGTAAATGGATTGTGTGTATGACATTGGATTTTATTCTGTGTTGATTGATTTCTATTAAATATATATCTGATTGGCGGTGGAGAATTTATTCTCTTGCTTAACGCCCTTCTTTGAGATGTACGAGCTCAGAGTTTATATATCGATAGATATCAGTCGCATGGCATGAATTACCCGTGTGGCATGCTGAGATGCAAGTGATCAAGGCTTCTGTTGAAAAGCAGAGTCTTTTGGTTGATGATCAAAGCACGGATTTAATATAGCGTAGCTTTGTGTAGCGTTAATTCGTGAACCTCACACCTCGGTGTGAACCAGAAACGGGAGAGGACCTCAGGGAGGGCATGCGTTTCTTTCTAGCTAGGAGTGGTGTCAGTGTTTTACACGCTCTGGCATTTTACTTATGTGGATGATGGATAGCGAGGCGCCTCGGTTGTATCATTCGATCCGGGACTGATGGAGTCATTTGGCTCATTTACACCCCATAGGGCGGGGAAACGCAGTGTCCAGAGTTTAAGTTTAATCCACATCGAGTGGACCTGCCCTGACGATCCAAGGGTCACTCGAGCTCTGATTCTGAGACATGGTAGGCTAGATTGTCTCGAAGCGATGAGGACGATCCCTGGCCTCGGTTCACAGACGGAAATCCAACTTCCAATACATGATATCTGTGGTTTTGATTGTAGAGCCTAGTATCGGCGACATGATATATGGTACCCATGCCGTCTAGGATTGATACATTTATATTTGAAATTGTTTTGATACTATGCACTTATTATAGTATCACATGATTTGTTTTAAACGTACCAAGCATGTTTGGCTATTATAAGGGATAATCCTATCCTCCGGCTTGCGTTGCATTGTGTGATGGGACCTGGGTCTTATAATAGCTTCATTTTTTCAAAAAGCATTGCGCTGTTTTGTTATACGCACTGGTATTCTTGGGAGGAAACTCGTTCCGTGTTATACGGCATAGTCCCTTGATATATCTGATTTAAAGTAAAGTTTTAAATAACTGTTTTAGTTCTCACACCGGTCACATGACTGACCTGGAGTTTATTGTTTTAACCTAAACTCTGGGTGCTATTATTTTGACATGGGTAGCTAGTAGTTTTGGTTTTGCAGATTTATATTCACAAGATCCTGATTTGCAGCTGGAACGATATCCGGAAAGCTCTGTATCCGTATATCTCTTTCAGTTGTGTATTGTATTATTTTTCCGCTGCAGTAATGTAATTAAATCTATGATATTTCTCTGATGTATCATATTTATTTATACTCTGTATATTCTTGTATTCTGATGAAATTGTTGTAATAAGCAATGAAATGTCCTTCTATTTGTGTTCCGATGTGGCTTGTCCTCAAAGCAATCCGGGCTTTCCTTCGCGGGGAGTTCGGGTTGTCTCAGTGTTTGTGTGCAACTTCACGCAGTGGGGGGTCGTCGTACTGCTAGCGTGAAGGAGGAAAGGGAGTTGAACGGGTAAAGTGACAGTAATTGTAGCGGAAGTTCTCGGGGAGGGTTTCAGCAGGTTGTGCGCCGTAGTGAAGCAGATTGGTAGGAAGAAGTGAGGTGTGTGGTCCACATAAAGAAAAATGAGGAGGGAGTGGTGAAAGTGATAAATGGCCAGCATGTTGCGTTCATGGTAATATGGGGAGGTGGATGCGTGTTTTGGGATAGTGAAGGAGGCATTACGTTATGGGGTAGAATTGATGCAGCTGTTTCGTTCCATTATGGTGTATATGGTGAGTGGCACGACATGAACAGGAGGCGGTAGAGTGGTGGTTTGTGCAGAACCGTGGGGTAAGGGAGGATCTGGTTTCAGTTTTTAAAACGAAGGGAACGATGGTTTATTGATTAATCACGTAGTTAACGGGTGC
This sequence comes from Allium sativum, assembly GCA_030737875.1. Classification (NCBI taxonomy): domain Eukaryota; kingdom Viridiplantae; phylum Streptophyta; class Magnoliopsida; order Asparagales; family Amaryllidaceae; genus Allium; species Allium sativum. The sequence goes on along the minus strand of CM060916.1, from coordinate 213,226,656 downwards.
ATGTAGGATAATGGAGAGACATGTGCGGTAGCATTAAAAGAATCAAAATGGCGGCAGAAGTTATTTGTGGGCTTTATGGTATAAACGAAAAATAAGAGAAGGGCAAAAGAACGGTTTAGGCGGTGGAACACAGTCGGGGGTCTGCGAAATGGATGGTTCGGGCTTTAGCAGCGTCAAAGAACCGGAAGGAACTGATGACTAACGAGGAAACATATTAATGATAATAATAGGATGACGCAAATCGTTATTTAACGGTTAACGCGCCAAGGTGAGAAAATTCACTAACTTTGCTTTAATTTAAAATATTATAATTATATTTTAAATATTTGATTGAATGCTGTGTGCGATGGTTGCTTGGATGAATTCATTGAATTATTCGGTTGAAATAATATATAACATCACATATATAAACCGTCGATTGAAAATTGATGTCGTTTACCATTATATTTCTTACCGATATGAAATTAGTGTTATTTGTGTTGAGTAACATCTGTAGATGCAGGAAATCGGTTGGAGGAATCCAACCGTATTCCTCAACTATTATTATTTTATATATATTGAATTGACTGATATGACCGATAATATGTGATTGACTTGTGTGTGCTTGAAATGTTTAAATAACATGGCCCTGAAATAACAGTTATTTAAAAACCGTAAATATATTAGAAAGGAATTCATGTTTAAAAAGGAAAATCTATTATTTGTTATATTTAAATAATAGGAATTTAATATTGATTGGGTTAGGATGAAATAACTTGTTTCAATTATGTAAAACAAGCGGTTTGAATTAAAAACGATATGTAAAATGGGATGAAATAATTATCATTGGAAAGTTTGGGAACTATGAATTCAAGAATACATTTTAAGGGGGGACGGTGAATTTTTTTCAACGTTCAGGATGTAATTAGAAATTAAATAAGCCCAATTGATTTATAAAGGGCTATTCGGCTGTGTCGAGGATGATAAAAGTATTTATGGTCAGGATTATATTATAGGAGCTGATAAGATAGTTAATATGGATTTTAAAACCAATAGATTTAAAATAGGATATAAATCAAGATCAAGTTATAAACTAAGTTTATAATTGAGGAGGGTTGACTTGAAAGCGCAGTTACAAAGAAAAGTTGAATTATAAATTCAGGAATTAACTTGGATGGGTAGGATTTTAACCGGTAATGATATTTTTGATTTTAGAATTAACGAAATCAGATTTCTAAAAGAAATAATGTTCACATTTCAAATAATGTTCTAAAAAAAGGAAACATTGCAGATTAAATAGTTAAAACGGAAACTAGGAATATTTTCCAAGAAGTATGAAAAACTAAACGGGTATTGAGTCGTAATGAGATGTTTACTTGAACTAAGAAAAATAATTCGAATAAAGAGAAATATCAAAGGACGAAGAAAGTAAATGATTTTTGATAAAGGAAGTTATAAATGAAATTATGTAAGGGAGATGAAGCAAAGAATTAATGTTTAAAATAAATAACCGAGTTTCTAAAGTAAGGATATGGTGTTATAAAACCATAAAGCAAGAAATATGGTTTGATGAATATTATAAGAAAAAGAGAGTTTAGAGTTACAAACGTATATCTATTCTAAGATAAGAACGTTGTCGATCAAGGTCTGAGAGGTAAATAAAATACCCCAACTTGAATGACTTCGCTATTATCGAGGAATGATATTACTTTGTAATCGAAAGAGATGTCGAGATTAGTTAAAAAGTGGAATATAGCAGCGTATTGCAAGATTTTGAACTACAACGATAAAATAACATTGTAGACTAGACTTAAGCGTTACTGTGGTGTCGAGATTTGTTATGAGGAGAAATATTACAGCGTATTGCAAGTTTTAACTATAACAATAAATTAACGCTGTGGACCAAGCTTAAGCGTGATTAATATATATATATAGCACTATTCCCTAGGAATGGAAACAGTTGGTTTGAATCCACTTATTCTAAAGTAATAAGTAATGATGTTGTCCAAAGAAATATATGAGTGTTATATTGGGTTGGGAACAAAGACGAATAAAGGTTTATAATAACTGGAAATGTTTTCCAAGAGATATAAAGGGCTAAACAGGTTTTGAGAAATATCTGGTAAGATATAGGAATTTGAATAATAAAAATGAATGTTAAATAAAAAGGGCCAGTGATTGTGTGATGTTTAGCTATGCATTTGAATGGATGTTGTTTTTTACTTCGATAGTTAAATAACCGACTATCGAAGTGTTTTGACCATCGTTGTCAATACGGAGAGACCGGTTGGATGTATTATCCGAAAACCACTCCGTATGGCATAAGCGCTGCGAATTAGATTATGCTGAAGATCATTGAAGACGGAGTGAAATGCAAGGGTCGTCCTGTTCCAAAATGGTGCTTTTTGTTTGTCCAGTCCCAGGACAACTTGTATGGACGAGTGTCTGACAGAGTATATTTAACAAATCACGTACAGTTGATCTCTTAAAGGTATTACGTCTGGTGGCGGAGGAATTCGTTCCTCTTAGCTTTTTATACCCGTGATATTTTTGGAAACCGATTAGTGAATTGACGGGTTTGATGATGTGGCATTCAAAGTGAATGGTGATCAGATGTTCTGAAAAGATAGACGTAGCCTCTAACCTCACAACCAGGAAATGACAAAAATCGGGCGGGGCAGCATGGCTAGTTGGGTCATACCCAAGCAGGGTGTATTGTCATCGATCTAGAGAAAATTCATATTTGTTCTTATTCTCGATTCTGTATCTTCGGATGACAGTTGGATGGTGGATAATATATTCACTACACTCAAGCTAAATGAGTGGGCGGTCATGTGTGGCCGGGTTGCAAGACGTTCTTGTTGAACCCAGGTGTATACCCTCTAGAATACACTGATCGGAAGGTGCTCCTATACCTTGTCTACTAGAATCCAACCTCCAATAAGCGCCCTGCGGTTTTTGATTTTATACTATATATATATGTGGAGCGTGAGATGCAAGCGTTCTGCTATTTGGTTATTTACTTGATTAGACATTATTAGAATACCACTGGAGTTTGATATCAAAATATTTTGGGTTATAGTAAGGTAAAAACCGTCCATGTTTATTGTGGGCTGCTCTTACTATTATCTTCTGTTTCTAAAGGATTTTCAAAGTTAAACAGTATGGTTGGAATTTACTCACACCAGTCCCATGACTGACCCAGAGTTTATTTTGTTTGTGTTTTCCCTAAACTCTTGGGTGCCTAAATTTATATGGGTAGTCAAGTGTTCAAGCTTTTATAGATACACATGGAGGAGCTGGAAGTAGAAGGCTTCACCACTAGTTATGTAGAAATTATTTCCGCTATGATGTATATAAGTTAGACTCTGATATGGTATGTATATATACAAATTCAGATTTGTATTTCAAAGTTATGTTATATAATACATTTTATTTATTCCGCTGTGAGTTTCGTGTTACTCAGATTCTGATATTCTTCTTCTTCTTCTATTCTATTAGTTCTATCTTTTCTATATCATCCTCTAATTTCTTTCTATTAATGATCTGAATTTTCGTGCACTTTGAGTTGAATGTGTAGGATATAAGTCAGCTCAAATTGGTACGGATTTTCGGGCCGTTACAATTGATTATTCGAGAGAGAATTATTTATTGGAATTCGATTATATGGAATTTAGGGAAGTAGTTATTTTTACTTTCCGTTTTGAATCAAATCTATTTATTTATTTATTGAATTAATAAGTACAAGTTATATTTTTATATACCAATTATTTGGGAACAACGATTATAATGCTACCCTTATAAACCTAAATAGCTATTATAATGCTACTGATATCATAAATGTTTTATAAATCTAAACAGTGATTTTAGCGCTGTCGTTATAATAAATGTTTTGTAAATCTAAACAGTGATTTTAGCGTTGTTGTTATGATAAATATTTTGTAAATCTATATAGCGATTTTAACACTACCGTTATAAATAAATGTTTTATAAATCACATATTTGGAAAACATCGATTATAACGCTGCAGTTATAATCAATGTTTTCCGTAAAAGAAGTGGATTCTTAGATTGAATCTGAGAATCACGTAAGCAATGTTTTGATTGAAGTTAGGGGCTTTGACTGTTTCAAAATTGAGAATGTTGCTCAATTAAGGTCTGAGAGGTAATTATACCCCAACTCGTTGCTGGCTGTTGAGCTGGGTACGTATGATAGAGGGATCTCGCTTTGCGTTAGGTGGCGGACGTGAGACTCTTACCTCTACATGTCCCTCGAAAGTAAGGGTGGGTTGGTTGTGAAGTCGAAAGGCTGGCCATTAAATGAGTTGGTGGGGTACCAGTGTAAGCCACGGTGGGATGTTAGCCCGCTGACTTGGGAGTTGATGGATGGTTGAAAAGCCTACCGAAATCGCCGGTACATTACATTAGGTATCAGAGCTGAAGGTTGAGTAGTAACCTTGGCTCTGTGGTGTAACTCAATAAAGATGGGGTTAATAATACCCTAGATTGAGTTTGAGGGTATAAATATGAGCGCATATTTGTGGATTTGATATAAAATTGTTTTGTATTGTATTGATTGATTTGTTGAGTGGTTTATGAATTCTGGTCGATACAGGGTGTACAACTGTATCGATAGGTGTTTCTAAACTCTCGAGCAAACCAATTCGATACAGTATTGTTTTAAAAATGGGTAATGAAATAATTTTGCCCAAAAATTATTTTGTTATAAAAGGAATAATCTCTGAAATATTGAAATGGTTATATAATTTATATACGGATAATGTATACTAATAAGTTAAACCAAGATTAAGTTCAAAGCAGATTTGGAATTTAAATTCCGGGCATTTAAAAAATATTTTCTAAAATATAATAAATTAATATAACATTACTTTAAATGTATTTTTGAATAAGAATGGTTTAAATGGAATTCTAAAGGAATTAAGCACTGAAATCACTTCAGTGACGAGAAAATAATTCTAATAATGGATTGCAACATTATCAGTATTCATTTTCAAGTTTCTGAGTGACGGATTGCTACCATAGTAATTTGGGAATGAAAATTTTGTTTTAAAAGGACTAGATGTTTTAGAAATTAAAATGTTTTGAATTGAGTTGATTATAAATATATGTATATAAACATATATGATTTTAAACTAATTTAAAATAAAACCCAGGAATTTAAATACTGAAATTAAAATTTAACTCGTATAAGTTGAATAGATTGAAATGGTGAAAATGTATCAAATGAATTGAAATCTAAATTAAGTTAAAACAAAATTGGATTGGATTAGAAATAATTCCGAGTGAAATTAAATAAAGAGAAATGTTGAGATTCGAATTATTAATATGAATTCGTCTTATGAATAAGCAAGTTGAATATATATTGGATGTTGTTAATTGGAATTGAATTGGATTCAAGCATGATAAGTGGATTAAATTAAACAGAAATCAGGTTTGAATTGATAGAATGGAAGCGGACTAATCAGAAGTTGATTAGAGATTTAAAAAGTGGAAGTTGGGATGATTTGAAACCAATTGGAAATGGATATGTGTATGCTGAGCAGATATTGAATGGAAGCAAATGCAAGAGATAGAATTATGCCCAACAAAACGGTACATGTTTACAATATTACTTGGGTTTGATGGTTTTATGAGCCTATTGGGCAAGCCGCTTGGCTTTTTGATTTTCTTTTGGATTCGAGAAGGCCTAGAGAGGCGAGTTGTGGTTGTACCGATTGAGCCGTGCAATGGAGATGCTGGCGAAATTTTTCAAAAATTTAAAGAGTTAGAAAATTTTCAAGAAATTTTTGATTATTAAAAATCGAGTTGTTAATTGTAACTGAAATAAGAAAACCAGAATTGGTTAATAAAATTTCAAGTGGGATATTGAAATTGATAAATAAATTTAAAATCAATTGGAATGAGTGTGGATATGCAGAAGAGCATATCGATTGAAGACAAGAAAATGATGATGGATTGTCTAAAGATGGTGGACAGATCATTTGAAAAGAATTATGAATGGTCGAACATTGGTATGAGAATTCGAAGGTCGGGTAAGAACAGAGTTATGAAGATATGGAATATAAGATTTCAACTAAGTAGGTTATGAGGAGTTAGAGTTATAGCATTTTTACTGCTTAGCAATTTCGAGCACGAAATTATTTTAATGGGGAAGGAATGTAACGACCTAGATTTTTAGTGACGTATTTTTAATTTAATTTATTAAATTTTACTGTAATTTTTATTTTGGAAAATAAATAACTTTTTTTAATGAAATCTACACTCCATATCAGCATTTTTGGAATTTTATAGAATACGTTAATTTATCTATTCTATTACAGTTTTGAAATTCTGACACATTGCTCGTCACAAAAGCTATTTTTATTTTGTTGTTAGGAGTCCATAAGTGAACGGAGTAGCCAGGTACACAAAATGTATAGTTGAAAAACATATTTGATTAAACAAATAAATTAAGTTTTCCACCTTACCATGTACACTTCAGCAAACATTCTCTCTTAACCATTCTATTTCAACCATGCATCCCAAGTCTTTCGAAACAGTGGGTACCAAGCCAACACCTACAGTGTCTGCCAATCCATCTCATTACCGTGGGTGCCAAGCTACTCAAATATATAAAATACTCTATTTTCTTCTATAAATTATGGTCATTCTCAATCCCTATTTCCCATATTTCTCTTCTGCATTCCCAATCTATTTTTTCAGTAAAACTCAAATGATTTTTCCTACTTTAAAATTCGATTAGAAACTGAATACCAAATGAAATCAATTGATTTCGAATCCCTTAGCCTCGTATAAAAGTAAGCTTCATCCTCATGGCCTCGTTTTGCTGTTCGATGTTGACGTCTTTCGCAAGAAAAGGTGCAGCAACCCTAGATTTCAAAACCGCGATGGAATGAATAATCAGTTTGCAAATTGGGTATTATATTCGGATTACCGAGGCGAAATTGCACCTGTGTGAAATTTGTTGGGTGATTCGGTTGTGGTTTCATTCAGTGGATACTATTGCGAATGAGGTCTGACCGAGAACCACGGGGTGACTGGAGCTTGCGAGTTGGGTGGGTCTGTTACAGGACTAGTGGCATAGAAACAGGTGATGAGTTTGATGGGGTTCGGGCAGCTCGTTTGTTTGAGCTTGTGGTGGAGTTACAGGGGATGGATGGTAGCTATTAAGCTCTGATGGAGGAGGAGTATCAATATAAGAAGAGCAGTACTTTGTTAAGTTAATGACGGTTAAGGAAGGTAGAGTTCTAGATGATGGTCACACCAGCAAAATGGGTTCTTGAATGCGTGGTTTATAGATGGAGAGGTATCGGATCAAATAAATAGGACAATGAAAAAAAAAGAGTACGCATGGACTTTAGCTGCTGAGTTACTGGGCATGAGGTCTTCAAGTGTAGTATGAGCCGCGTGGGACAAGGGCGTTTGGGTTGAAGTTGTTGGGGGAAGAAAATGAGGGGTGTTCGTTTGAAATTCAAGGAAGACATGAGTTCAGAAATTAGATAAAATAAAAATGAAATAGCGGCAATGGGAGGTGCAGCTTGGACAGAACGAAGGGAAGGTGATGAGCAGTAAGTTTAAATGGTGATTAGTGTTTAAGAATTAATTAAGATTTTTAATTACTTATAAATAAATAGCTAAGGATAAATTATATTATATATGAACTTGTAAGACTAATAAATTTCTCATACGTTACCAGAATCAAGCAATCAGGTCACGTAGGGATCGCAATCAAGAAATCTACATTGGAGAGCTATTGTGGTAGAAAACGGTGCTACTAGAATTTCATAATAAAATCAAACACTCGTTTGATTTTAAAACGAAATAAAAGCAGAATTGACAACTACGAACAAAGGTGAGTAAACTCACTAACTCTGACTCATTTATATTTTTATACAAACGAGTTTTAAATTTATTTATAGTAATTTTATAATATGCAATGGTTGATTTGTTGAATAGTTGATAAAATTCGTTAATATGATTACATCGTTGATCGATTATTAGTCCTGATATTTCACATTGATGTGAAATAATATTATTGATGCTGATTAACATCTGTGGATGCAGGGAAACAGGTTGGAGGAATCCAACTGGATTCCTCAACATTTATTTTACTGTTTTTATTTGATTATGATATATGATGTGTTATATAATCCGTGATTGGATAGGCTGTGTTTGATTTACCTTGTACCTAGAAACTTGGTATTTTAGATACCGTAAAACATTTTCGAAGATGAAAAAAATTGGATTTAAAAATGGAATTTGTTCCCAAAACTAGAAATTAAATCTTGAATAGAGTTGGAAATAGAAACCGGTTTAAATGGATAAAATAAGAAGTAAATTATAAATGAGTTTATAAATTAAGTGGTGTTTTTAATATTGGATAAATTGAAAATATAAATTCAAGTTCGAATGTATATAGAAAAGTGGAAAGGTGTTTTAAAACCGATATTCGAAATTGGGATTGAACTTAGAAAATTATAAATGAAATTATAAATGAGATTATAAATGATTGCAATACAAATGAGATTGGTATGGAAAAATATGAATAGAAGTTATTAATAGAATTTGGAGTTTAAGATGGTATTTATAAGTACGAAATCAAACTGATTTGATTATATATAAAAGAAATACATTCATGGTTAAAAAGAATAATAGTCTAAAGAAAGTATTTTGCAAATGAAATATCTATAAAGGAAGTTTATATTAGAACTTGGATGATCGGTTTGTAAGGGACGATGAGTTTTAGTTCAAAGTTGGGAATATAAAATAAAGTGTGATAACGTTTTGTAAACTGGAATGGTTATAAAGGAATTTGGTAATGATCTAGGAAGGATAAATTCAAAAGTGAATTTGGAATTTGAATTAACCTGAAATGGTAGATAAATTCCGAAGTTCGGAATATAATTGAATATTGATTATTCGAGAGAGAATTATTTATTGGAATTCGATTATATGGAATTTAGGGAAGTAGTTATTTTTACTTCCCGTTTTGAATCAAATCTATTTATTTATTTATTTATTGAATTAATAAGTACAAGTTATATTTTTATATACCAATTATTTGGGAACAACGATTATAATGCTACCCTTATAAATATAAATAGCTATTATAATGCTATTGTTATCATAAATGTTTTATAAATCTAAACAGCGATTTTAGCGCTGTCGTTATAATAAATGTTTTGTAAATCTAAACAGCGATTTTAGCGTTGTTGTTATGATAAATGTTTTCTAAATCTATACAGCGATTGTTGTTATAAATAAATGTTTTCTAAATCTATACAGCGATTTTAACGCTGTCATTATATATAAATGTTTTATAAATCAAATATTTGGAAAACATCGATTATAACGCTGCAGTTATAATCAATGTTTTGCGTAAAAGAAGTGGATTCTTAGATTGAATGTGAGAATCACGTAAGCAATGTTTTGATTGAAGTTAGGGGCTTTGACTGTTTCAAAATTGAGAATGTTGTTCAATTAAGGTCTGAGAGGTAATTATACTCCAGCTTAATTGACTTCATGATTGATGGAGGAATGGTTAAGGTTCGATAGTGAAGATTGGTTAGCGATTTGTTTAGTTAATAAATGGTAAATATTTTGAGTTATAATAATGACGTTTTTTTATAACATCGGGTTAATTCAAAGGATTCTGAAATGTTTTCCCAAATAAAAACGAGGGATATTTTCTACGTGTAAAAAATGAGATGAATTGGTCAACGAGGAATTAAGAAATGGAATATAGAAATATTTTCCGATATTAATAAGGTATATTTTCTGAATATAGAAAATAAGGATTCGTGAATGTATAGAAATGTTTTCTAATTGGAATAAGAAATATTTTCTCGAATAAGAAATTAGGATATTGGAAATGTTTTCCAATAATAGAGAGAGACAATCGAGCTTTGAAGAGATCTAGAAGAGGGAAAAAGGAAATTTGGAAATGGTAATATAATAAGGAATTAATATAAAAAGGGGCCAGTATTGTTTGATGCTTGATCGGCAAAAATTTCCATATGGGAATAGGACCGTAGATTGTATGGATGTTTTCTTTGATAGTTAAATCACCGGCTATCAAAGTTTTGATTTATTTTATACCTCCGTTGTGAATACGGAGAGACTGGGATGAGATTTATTATCTGAAAACCACTCTGTATTGGCATAAGCGTTACGAATCAACTTATGCTGAAGATAATTGAAGACGGAGTAAAGTGCAAGGGCTGTTCTGTTAATCCTAGGTAGAAATTACCCAAGATGGAATAATAGAATGGTGCCTTCGGTTTATCCAGTCCCAGGACCACGTATATGGACGAATGTATGACGACGTGGAATTCAAAGTAAATGATGGCAAGATGTTTTGAAAGATAATCGTGACCTCAAGCCTCATCAACCGGGAAATGACAAAAATCGGGCAGGCAACATGGCCATGTGGGTCATTCCCATTAGCGGTATTATCACCTGATCTAGAGAAAATTCATTTGCTTCTTATTCTATTCGCTGTTGTATGCTTTCGGTAACGGTTGTTGATCACAACCGTTGGTGATAATATGCTCGGAACACTCAAGTTAAATGAGTGGTCAGCCATGTGTGGGCCGGGTTGCAAGACATTCTTGTTGAACCCAGTGTATTCCCCTCTAGAGATACACTATCAGAAGGTGGTTCCATAGCTTGTCATGTTGGAAATCCAATCTCCAATAATCGCCTTGCAGTTTTTGATTTTATATTATATATGGAGCGTGAGATGCAAGCGTTCCGCTATATTTCTATTTATTTGATGTAGACATTATTATAATATCACCGGATTTTTATATCAAAAATGTTTTTGGTTATCGTAAGGTAAAAACCATATGTGTTTATGTGCGGATTGGTCTGAAGATTATCGTTTCTTTCGAAAGGATTTTGAAAGTTAAACAAATGGTTGGAGATTACTCACACCAGTCCCATGACTGACCCAGAGTTTATTTTGTTTGTTTTGCCTAAACTCTTGGGTGCCCAAATTTGTATGGGCAGTCAAGTAGTCAGGATTTTACAGACTCACTTGGAGGAGTTTGAAGCAGGAAGCTTCACCAGTTAGCTATAGACTATCATATTTTTCCGCTGTGTATTATGTTCGTATCTGGAAACAGGTGTTTATAACTATTCCAGAAATAGCTGTTGTGCTCTGATGATGGTATGAATATAAAGTTACTAAATTGTATCCTAAAGTTTATGTTATCTAATATATTTTATTCGTTCCGCTGTGAGTTTGTGATCTTCGTTTTCTTCTATTCTAATATTTTTTTTCTTTCTATTTCTCATCCTTTAACTTCTTTCTAATAATGATTCATATTTCTGTGCAATTTGGGTTGGACGTGTGGTGTTATTATTCGACTCAAAGAGTATGGAAATTCGGGCCATTACATAAAGCAAGTGCAAAAGATATGTCCCAAGTGGTTGATGTAGTCACTTGTTATGGAATACTGACAGATATAATTTTATTAGATTATAATTTGTTTTATATTCCAGTTTTAAGTGTCGTTGGGTGTATAAAGGAAATGGAGTAAAAGTTGATGATGATGGGTTCACTCTTGTTAATTTACGTCAAGCATCATTTTCACGAGACCCATGCATACTCGCATCTCATGCTAAACAAGTACTTTATTCAAGAGAGGACGATGATTCTAATTGGTATGTTGTAATGGAAACACCATCAAGAAGTTTTACAGATTTAGAGGATCCTGATTGCATCGAGAAAGATATCCAAATGATGGAAGATGAAATAACCGAAGTGGATAATGAAGATGTTAGCTATGTTAGAGAGGATTGTGAGGGCATACTTCAGCATATTATATGTCCTACTTGAGCATCGTTGTTCATTGTACTTGTATTGATTTTCTGTATTGTTGGTTGTTCATTTGCTTTAGTGTTGGTTGTTTATTGTAATCGTACTGATTTTCTATATGTTTGGTTGTTCAATGGTGTTGCACCTGAAACTATGCTATATATATTTATGTTGTACCAGAAATTCTGGCATTTCATGGCCATGCGGTCTGACCTGCTTTTCATATTACACGCACATGCACTAGTACATTGTGTTGCCTTGTCTTCCCATTAAACCTGAGATTTGTCTGGTCTGGTCTGCTTTTGCATATGCACATATTACACGCACATGCACATGTGTATACTTTATATACATATATATGTATATACATATACATTGTATTGCCTTGTCTGGTCTTGCATTTGTTTATATCAAACCACACAATTTAAATTATATGTGTATATTTATGACGGTATATACAATTGAAATTGTGTATTTTGTTTCATTTGTAGTAAATGATGTCGACAAGCAATGTACGTACTCGCAACCAGATAAAGGCTTCAAAGGAATCCCAAAAGAATAAGCCAGATTGGAAGCGTAACATTCAATGCGAAGAACAACCAGTCAGCTCTAATAAGAAGCAAGCCATTGTTTATAATGAAGGCGAAGAACAAATTGTCCTGAATGACCAAAATGAAGAAGGTCTACGCTCAGAAAATCAAACCTATCTTGAACAAATTGATGATGCCGAGCTGGAAATTGGGAAACAAAGTGTACCTGGCATCGGAAGTACTTCTCGGAAAAGAGGCGGTAGAGGTCCAGCAAAAGCAAAAAAGGCTCCCGTTATGTAGTCATGATCGAATTGAAGTTGAGTTCAATGATCTAGGTATAACGATAGGGCAAGAGTCTATATATTTATCTTCTTTTCTTGGACCGCTTGTGCGGGAGCAGGTTCCATACACTATCAATGATTGGCGGAATATAAATGATGATTTAAAAGAAGTTTTGTGGCAGTCGGTTCAGGTATGAATTAATGCTTAATTTTGGTTACTTAATTACCTGATAGAAATCTCAGAATTCATGCAACAAATTTTAGTATTCTAAAGCTGTGTACTCCAATTCGGACCGTATGCACCGGTGAATTATTTGATTTTAATATCATGTTTTCATGACCTGATTCAGGTTAGATCTAAACTGGAAGAGGAATGGAAAAGAAAAGCCATATTTTAACAAATGGGAGTACTGTGGAGATCGTCAAAAAGCCAATTGGTTCAAACTTTGCAAAAAACGGAGAGTGAAGAGGAAAGACTTAAACTGAAACCAACCAACATAAAAAACATGAACGATTGAAGAAAGTTTGTGATGGCGAAAACAAATGTGGAGTTTAAGGTAAATCTAAGATAAAATTCAATACTTCAACAGAAAACCATTCCTACACTCATCTCTATTAGTATGATAATTTTAACATCTTTCTATATTTCCAGCAAAAAAGTGAGAATTATTCGGTCCTTAGGTATACACAACTTCCACATACAACAGGTCGTAAGGGAATGGCTAGAATGACCGAAGACCTGGTTAGATTAATAACTACAGCTTTATTTAATATTATTTTATACATGTCATTTTACTTATTTAATGTTATCCTAAATTTAGAAAAACGGAAGTGTAGATCCATCGTCCATAACTAGAGCTGATGTGCAGATCAAATCTCACATAAAAAAATGGTCGACCGGTGTCCATGGAAGCTGCAAATACTATTGTATAATTGTTTTTTATTTTATCGGTATTTTTTTTGAAACTATGGTATTTTTACCATTGTACATCATCTATGTGTTTTTACTTATGTAGGAGGAGATTAAAAAGTTTGGTAGCGTAACCCAGTCTAGCTCGACACAGAATGTCAGTGGAGATGCTCTTGCACATGTATTGGGAGAAGAAAGACCAGGAAGGCTAAGGGCATTGGGAAGGGGTTGCACTTTTACCAAGCTAGTTGTGGCTCAGTCCAAAGATAAACAAGTCTCATGGTGTCAAGAGGAAATAGCAGAATTGAAGGGAATGATACAGACTCTGATGGACCAGAAGGTAAACTTCTAAAATTATTTTTTATTCGTTAAATACAATATTTAGCACACTCTATACTTTAAAATACTAAAAAGAATAAATTTTGGTACTTTACTGCTGGGTAAAGAAAGTTTGCAAGGGAGCACACATGAAATGGGAAAAATAATAATTATATTACCCAATAAATATTTTGATCCAGTAATGTTTTATTTTAGGTATTGTGGCATCCACTTGAGTGCTCCTTAGATTAAAATATTGTGATATTTATGCTTTGTAGCAGGGTAAAGAAAGTTCAGGAAAGATCTCACCCGAATCAGTAAAAATAATAATTATATTGCTCAATAAATAAAATTTATGTTTTAAATTTTTAATCCAATATTTATATTACGTTCGGTTGAATAATTATAGAGTGACGATGAAGTATGTTCGTTGCTGAATTAGGATGGACCACTGGAGTTGTTTCCTATGGGAGGCTATTGTCCATGGACCCAAATGACGTTGTCAATGACATTCATCTTGGACCAAATGCTGCGAGCATTGTTATAGATTTTGTGGATAAGCCAGATATTTGTTTATGGAGGCCTACACGTAAAATGGCTGTATTAGCAGATGCTATGAATAAGGTAATAGCTTGGCCATTAGTTTGCGTCAAGGTACCGCTGTAAACATGCTTGAAGTTTGATGAAGCCAGTACGGTATAATTTACACTTCTCATATTATTTTATAGCTATTTTGAGTGCGTATAGAATAAAGTACCACGAATATTTATTTATAGTTATGCATGAAGCTATTTGTAGTAGCTACATAGAAATAATACAATAATCACCTGTTTTGAAACTGTCATGACAAATATTAGCAGTTACGTGTGTGTATAATTGCTAATATTGAAGTATATTATCATTTTTAGAGTACCTACAACATCCACAATAATTGCAAGATTTATGGTTGGAATGAGGGTGAAGGTGTAGTTGCCAAAGGAAGAATCCATGCCGATGATCCAAAATACACTGTTAATGGTATTCCGCTCGGTCCATCTGCTGTTGTCAATTGGGTGAACAAAGTAATAAATAAAGATGATTATTTGTGGCGACCCACATCTGATATGTCGTGCATTGGAGATGCAATTGGTAGGAAAGTGGCATGGCCAAGATCAAAAGTAGAAGCGGACAAGGAAAATCCAACTAAGAGTCATAATGATAGTGAAAATCATGTGACTTCTCCCTCGAAATCCTCATATGTGTTCACAAATAAATCGAAACATGTAAGTATTAATTTTCAACATTGATCACTGTGTTAGTATATACATCCTGCAAAATAATCTTTTTTTCTTTCAGCCGGCTGCAAACATGAAAAAAGATGCCAAATCAAGTTGATAGATGTGGTTGGAACAGATGTAGTGGCTAAAGGATCTATTGCATCAACTGATCCAATAGCGATGGTCCATTGTCGTCCATTGGGAAATGATGCTGTAAAGGTTTGGGTTGAACATGTGACAGTTCCAACTGCAGAGCTATGGAGACCAACATCAGCTCTAACGTGCATGGAAGGTGCCTTCGGCGTTCCCATAGCTTGACCAGTGGGAAAATCATTATTGACACAAAATGAAAGGTATTTTAATATTTTTTAATATACATTTATGAGTTACCACCCTAGGGGCCACATGATCGACTGAAAATAATTGAGTTAGGTTATTTTGGATAATAAGTGTGTTGTCTCACTCTCCTTATAAATCAAACTTGGTAGTAGTACCAGACAAAACTCCCACTTAATGTGTATTAATGCTTTTGAAGCCAATTTAGTGAGATATCTTAGATGATTTTCATTATAGGTCAAACTTTTATGTACATGGTTAAAATATTATCAAGATAATGTGTATTAATGCAAAGATACCAATAAGCATTCACCTTAATTGGAGAGAAATCATGTATGAAATATACTCCAGTAGACGGCACATGTCATTTCAGAATTACAGGTCATCTCATAATTACATGTCATCTTAGAATTACATGGCCATCTCAGAAATCAAATATGAAATCATACATTCACCTTAATGGGTAGGCACTGTCATCTCTGAATCACTCGGTCACAAAATTACATGGTCACAGAATTGCATCTATTATATACTGCATTACATGGTTCAGAGTTATGAGTTCTAGAACATTTTCTATATTTCATAAATTGAGGTTGTTTCTTTCAGTCAAAATTATTTTGCTGCCATTATTGTATGCAATGGACATTGGTTAGGCAAAAATTGATGTTGAGAAAAAGTCAGGTGTTTGTGTTATGTAGTGTCCATAGTGTGCAGGAAAATGAGCGTGTCTGAAAGGTTTATGTTATGTAGTGTTACGTTCAGAGCTTATGTCTAAAAGGTTTATGTTATGTAGTGCTTGAAAGGTTTATACTATTTCTATTCCTAAGTTATGTTTTATTATTTGTTTTACAGGTAGATCAACAATATTTCAGGTGTTTTGATGACAGCAGCACTACTATATTTGCTCGATAACTTGGTTATTTCAGGTGTTTATTTCAGTGTTTATTGTACTTGGTTATGACAGTGTTACTGGTAGTCTGGTTGTGTATGTTGTGGTTATGACAGTGTTACTAGTAGTTTGGTTGTGAATGATTGAACTTGTGGATGTTTGTATGATTATCTTGTGGATGTTTGAAGGTGTATGTTGTGGTTCTATAATATGTTATATTCAAAAATGTATGCGTTTGTGGATTATGTTATTTAATTGGCGGCAAAATTATGGGTAGGTACGAAATAATATAATACAAATTTGGTAACAAATGGTGGCAAGGAAAACGCTATGGAATATTAAATTCATTCGTAGCGTTTAAAAACCGCTACAAATAAATTGTCACAGAACACAAAAGCATTTACATTGGCGTGTTTTAAACGCTACAAAAAACTAGAAGAACGCAATAAAGAAACAACCGTAATGCAGAAACCCTTTCGGTGGCGTTTAACTAATGCCGCAAAAAAAAAAATTTGTAACATTGAAAAAGCGCCATGAAAAAGATTTTATTAGTGGTGTTTCTATAAATTGCAACAAAAAAATACATTTTTAGTGGCAATGTTTTCTCGTAATGAATCGAAACGCCACCTAAAATACTTAGTAGTGGTTTTTGGATGCTACAAGAAATTATTTTTTTGTAGTGAATCTGCAGAAGATGAGAGTGAGGAAAAAAGGGAAGAAAAATACAACTTCAAATAAAAGGTGTAAACGCAAGTGAAAGTGAGGATGACGATGATAGTGAGGAAAATGATAAAAGTTGGGATGAAAAAGACGATAAAAATGATGAAAGTAGAGACGAAGAAGATGATGAAAAGGAAGAGGATGACAAAAATGACAAAAGAAAAGAACATGATGAGATGAATGTTGATAGTGATACTGATGAAAATGAAGACAATGATCAAGAAAATGAAAAGAAAGATGAAGACAGTGAAGACGAGGAAAAGAAAGATAATAAGCACAGTAAAGATGAAGACAAGAATGATAAAAATGACACAAAAGGTGAAAAGCAGGATAAGGGTAATGACGATGATAAAGGCGATGCTGAGCATAATAAAGGCGATGATGAGGAGAATAAAGGTACCGAAGATGGAAATCATGATAAAAATAATGAGGAGGATAAATGCAATGATGAGCAGGATAGAGGTGATGATGAACATAATAAAGGCGACGAAGGTGACAAACATGAGAAGGGTAATGAGAAGGATAAAGGCAACGATAAGAAGGAAAGAGGCGATGATGAGCATAATAAAGGTAACAAAGGTGACAAGCATGACAAGGGTAATGAGGAGGATGAATGCGAGGACAAGCATGATAAGGACAACGAAGACGGTATAGGAGATGTCGATAAGACTAATGACATGGAAATAGATAAGGAGGAGAAGAATGTTGATGATAAAGTAAATGATGCTGATAAGCATGATGATGATAAATGCATTATAACAATATATTCTAATTGCATACATGTATGCATGTACTCAGAATAAATGCATACTTTTATGCATGTATTCGTAATAGTTGCACACTTGTATGCATGAATTCCGAATATTTGCATACTTGTATGCATGTATTAACAATACTTGCATACTTGTATGTAATTATTAGAACAGTTGCTATTATTCTGCTATTATATCCACTATTATTCTTAGCTGTAGGCAAAATGAAAGAGGTGCAAACATAAAAAGTTGATCTGGAGGAGTACGAGCTAGAACCAAGATCCCTGGAATTGCGCAAGGATACAAAATTGAAAGTCAGAAAATGTAAAGATGTTCAGCAATTAGAAGAGCAACAAATAATGCAACTAGAATAATATTTTACACATTCAGACCTAAGGTAAAATTAGTGAAAATTTTAAACAAATTTTGTAAATTTTATACTAAGAGTTCAATTATCCGCATACACATATGTATGAATTCAGAATAGTTGCATACTTGTATGCGAATATTCAGAATATTTGCAAACTTGTATGTATGCATATATTCAGAGTAGTTGCATACTAGTACGCAAATATTCAGAGTAGTTGCATACTTGTAGGCAATTATTCAGATTAGTTGCATAGATCAGTACTATTAAAATTCTATATATTCTCTAATTATATTACATAAATTAACAGTGGACGGGGATGATGACATACACATTGGTGGAATTGCATTGGGTGATTTGATAGTCGGAAAATTCCTAGAAGCACAGGTATCACCACATTT
Source organism: Allium sativum (assembly GCA_030737875.1). Taxonomy (NCBI): domain Eukaryota; kingdom Viridiplantae; phylum Streptophyta; class Magnoliopsida; order Asparagales; family Amaryllidaceae; genus Allium; species Allium sativum. Next base: position 213,208,076 of record CM060916.1, on the reverse strand, counting down.
AAAAACTGATATAGCAACAATATTTCCATTAATCTTGTGAAATATCAACATGTATTCAGCTTTCTATAAAAATTACAATATGTTAATTTTAATAGACAATAGATTGGTTTTCATACGAGCTGCATAAAGAATATCCAGAAATTTTGTACATCAAAACTTGTGCTTCTATAAGTTCTGATTTATTTTGCAGCATAATTTCTTTAAATCATAATAAATTTTGCTGACTGAAATGAGCAATTACAGATATTTGTAGACAGAAAATCAATGCGACAAGTAAAGGAATTGGTAGACAATCGAGTGGAAAACGGTTATGTGTTTTGCGTAAAAATATTCTTTCCTATCCACAAAGATTCACATTTTTCATTATTAGAGTTTACAAAAAAAGATAGAAGGTGGTTCACGACTCAATGAAACCACGTCGCGAAGGAGACCACCAAAAATTAGCAAAAAGAATGGTATGCATATTGAAAAAAATGATATGCAAATTGGTAATCTGAATATTTTTTTTTTTTTTTTTTGCTTTTACAGAGAAATCACATCACCTTATTGCTGAATTTTTTTAGAAAAGACGGGTTATTGACCATCCCAAAAAATTGAATTTGCTAATTTCTCACAATAAGGCCATACGTAAGTACATAACAAATAAGAAATAGCTGCATACTTGTATGTATCTATTCAGAATAATCGCATACTTGTATGCATCTATTTCGAATAGCCGCATACATGTATGCATCTATTCAAAACAGTTACATACCGGCATGCATCTTTTCAGAATAGATGAATATTTGTATGCATCTATGTAAAACAGTTGCATACTTGTATGCAGATATCTAAAAGATTTGCATACTTTTATGCATCTATTCAGAACAGTAATGTATTCATATCAGAAACAATTATTCAAACAAATTAATGATTTTTTACAATTACTACAACGTTGATTGTGGAATGTTCGTTATCAATATATTGAAACAAATAAGTGAGAGCAAAGAAATTCAAATAAAGGATGAAATATTTAGCGCTCAGGCTATATATCTACAGCGAGATGTGATTGCTCAACAAATACTCAATTCAAAACTGTATGGTTGGACTACAGATGATGATCTGACATAAAAGTACCCGCATTCAAGTGGAAGCCTCATAGATTGAAACTGGGAAAAGTGGTGTTTAGAATTGTCTTGTAAATATTTTGACTAAAATACAATGTTCGAATTACTGGAACATGATTATCTAGTTTGTAAACTGAGTTAATGTGGATTTTTTCTGTGATGTTTGGGATACATGGTAGATATTTGATTTGTTTTCTGTATGAAATTTCTAGTTTGTAAACTGAACTAATGTTCTTAGCAATTTTCAAATCGAGGCTTGACTTCATGCCACAATCGTCTGAGCTAGTTTACACTTACCCACTATAGCCACCAAAAAAATCATATTAAGAATATATTCATGATACAAGTACGCACATAATTAAAATTGCAGAAAAGCTGCATACATGTATGCGTCTATTAAGAATAGTTGCATGCAAGTATGCATCTATTAAGAATAGTTGCATACTTGTATGCATCTGTTCAGAATAGTCGCATACATGTATGCATATATTCAAAAAAAATGGATACTTATATGCATAAGAAATATTTAACTGCAAACATCATAGAAAAAATATATTAAAATACTAAACCAAATTGAAAACACCACAAAAATATTCAGAACAGTTACAAACAGTAAACACTAAACCAAATTTCATCATTAAAAAACATTAAAACAAATTGCAGTTAGTTGTCTTTCAAAGGACAAGTCCTTTTGTTATGACCCAACTTTTTGCACAAACCACGTCTAATAGTCTTCGTAAATTCGCCGGTAGATTTAAACTTTTTAGAAGACGACGGACGATCAAGCATTCATTTACCTTTTGAAGGAGCTATAATTATACATGCACCACGGTGCAATTTTTATACACGCACCGTAGTGCAATTTTAGACACCAAATTAACCGGTCTCCAAAAATAACAAACTATATACCTATCCTGACTCTAGACATCGATACAAACTCAATGGAACTGGTTTCATGGCTAAATTTGGTCGTCTGCTCAAGTTACACTCAAATATCTCTTTATTAAATTAAATTAATTACGCGCTATAGAAAATGAACGGGCGTTTACGGCTGCTGTGTTCACATACGACATCGGTTTGCCACGAAATTTGATTTTCTTATAATGATTTAACGATACGATTCTAATGAAACTGATTTCATCGAAAACGAAGTCCGTTTGAAAAATGGGTATTTTAAAGGCCTATATTTTAAATAACGATTCCCATAGCGATTATTTCAAAATTTGATTTAGCCATAACTAACAATATATAACACAAAATCTGAATTTTTCTCTTCCATAAGAAAATTATAATCAACACGATCCCAACGTTTCTTGTTTCACATAAATTCGACTTATATCGGATCCTGTATATCCGGTTGAAGTTCAAAACTCCATATTACGAACTACCATGCGATTTCGAGCTCGTTTTATATTATAAATAAAATTAACGTTAAAACTTCGTTTTAATAACGAATTAAATATTAAAATCTATTAATATACCAATTAAAATATTTAAAATAATAAATAAAATAAAATATTTGGCTACCAAAAATACGGGACGTTACAACATATATGATCGAATCTATGGTGAATTTAATATGTATGACATGAATTAACCCTAATATAACCATATAATCCATAGTCCGTGTAAGAGATATCTATCACTCATCAATTTCAAGATCTAATGCAAATCCGATGAAATCAAATCTAGGCAGCAATGAATATTCCAAAAATCGTTGCAATATGTTGTGATTCAACCTTCCTGGATGTAGATTTAGTCATTAGACGAACTATAGATGATGAATTAGAATGGGGAAACTAGTGTTTAGTTGAATCTGGAGGACCATAGACACAAAACTAACATTTGAATGAAGAGAGAAACCTTAATTCTCTCCCCCCAAATCCCTCTATTTATAGTGGCAAGTCATTAGCCTAATGGGCTGCGCTAATTAGGCCATTAGTAGCTAATTAGTTTATCTAGTAGGAACTTAAACTCAAAACAACGATTTCTCCCAAACCGCTGAGTCAAAACTTTAATGTGACCATTTTTACGGACTCGCTAACTGCAATTCTGATCCAATGAGACCGATTTCAGCATTTGATTCGATCTCTACCAAAATTTATATCTAAAACAATATTCAAAAGGGTAAAATGGTGAAATTAAGTTTGGAAAAACTCGTGCGCATGCCTCATATCCCCATGAACAACATGTTAAAATCTGAGAATGATCCAACCACTAGGGAATTAAATAAAATTATTTTATGATCCTCTGATACGTAAAATACGAGTCGTTATATTCTCCCTCTTTTAGGAATTTTGCCCCGAAATTTCGAGCAAGCACAAGCAAACAAAGTATTCTGCATGCCTACCATTCACGAGTAGCCAATCTACCATCTAATCTAGCATCCAACACTCCATGCAAACAAAATTCTATCCTACTATGTAGAACTCTAATAGTGCACGATAATGGTATAAGTAAGATACGATATATGAGACATAACAGTCAAAGGGTTCTGGGTGGGTAAACCTCATTCTCTCTTCCGTTTCTTATGTGTTATCGTCATCATCCTCGCTCAGTGTACCTTGACTAGCTTAAAAATATTCCTCCTAAGTTGCTTCATGTCCCTACCTATGACATGAAGTGGCTTACGAGGCCTAGAAACTTTGGTTACGACCTCTAAATCTTCAATCTGATCAGGTGATACCACAACATTCGAGTCACGCACAAACTTCCGTAGAAACAATACGTGAAACACATTGTGCAAACCTGCCTTCTTCTCTGGTAAATCCACTCTATAAGCGAGCTTTCCAATATGCTCGATAATCGGAAACAACCCAGCAAACCTCGGCGCTAACTTTCCTTTCCTTCCACAACGAACAACATTCCTTAGAGGTGAAATCTTAATGAACATCAGATCTCCGATCGAAAATTCCAAGTCATTTCGTTTCCTATCAGCATAATTCTTCTAACGATCTTGGGTTGCCTTCATTCATCACTAAATAATCTCAATATTATCCGATGTTTCCCTTATAATCTCAGGCCCAAGTGCTAACTTCGTTCCAGTCTCTAACCAAAAGGATGGAGAATTATATAGTCTGCTATACAACGCCTCATACATTACTATACCGATACTCGATGTGACGACCCCAAATCCCGTACAGACGGAGACAAGGGTAATCTTTGGAATATAACACAGAAACAGATGACAGCAGAACAGAATTAAATAAATACACCAGATAATGAACAACAGAATATACTGGATAAAAGTATTCATTAGAGTTACACAGTATACAGGATCTTACTTAGTACAATTACAGTTCAGCTATACATAAATGCCTACAGCGGAAACAAACAAAATATGTACAATAGGAGCTGAACAGCATAAAAAGAGATAAATGATAGAATCCATCTTCAGCTCCAGCTATCCAGAGGAAGCCAGCTAAACCTGAATACAAGGCTGCCCATGTAGAAAAAGGGGCACCCGAGTTTGAAAGTGAAACAAACTACGAGTCATTCATGGGACTAGTATGAGAAATCTACTCAACACAATTGAAATATGGTTAATCACAGGACCACGCCACTTTCGTGGAACGGGTTTACTCCATCGGATCACCAGTGCTTTAAAACAAACCATTCTTTGAAACAACGCGATGCTTTTTATAAAAATGAAGCCATTATAAGACTCAGTTCCCATCACACAATGCAATGCAAACCGGAGGATAGAGTTTTACCTTATAATGGCCAAAATATGATTGATACGAATAAAACAAAAGCATTTGATATTATTACTAGTGTTTATATGTTTCAAAAACAATTTCAATCATAACTATCAATCAAAGACGGCATGGGTACCATATATCATGTCGCCATACATATATACAATCAAAACCACACGATGTCGTATTTGGAAATTGGATTTCCGTCATGAACCAAGGCAAAAGATAGTCCTTACCGACTTCGAGACTCTCTAGCCCGAGCCTCCGTAACAGCCGCAACTGCCCCTTGGAGCGACAGGGCCGGTCCACACGGAGTGGATTATAGTGCCTGAACAATACGTTTCCCCGCCCTTCGGGGCGTAAATGAGCCAACGAATGACTCCATCGGACCCGGATCGTCCGATCAAACCGAGGCGCCTCGCAACAACAACAACCACACAGGTGAAAAGTATATGAATGTCAGGGCTGGTAGGTCACTGACACCACCCTAGCTAGAAAGAAACGCATGTCCTCCCTAAGGTCCTTCTCCCGTTTCTGGTTCATACCGGGGTGTGAGGCTCGCGAATTCACATTATACACAAAGCTACGCCACACAGGCGGGGCTTTGATCATCACCACAAGATTTTGCTTTTCAACAGAAGCCTTGATCATTTTCCACTTAGGCATGCCACACTAGCAATTCATGCCATGCGACTGATGTCCATCGATATACAACCTCTGAGCTCGTGCGTTTCAGAGAAGGGCGTTAAGCAAAAGAATAATTTCTCCGCCGCCAAACAGATGTATATTTAATAGAGATCAATCAACATAGAATAAAATCAAATGTCAGACACACCGTCCATTTGCAAGTCCGTTCTGGGTCTGAACGAAACCGGAGGCACTATATACCTCGCAAACCCATCGATCACCACGTACGTCTGGACAATCACCACTCATTATCCATATTTTGGGATGCCTCCCAATCAGGACCTCGGTTACCATCCAAACGAGGTGAAGATCTCCGGTCTTCGACCACCGTCTTTATCTTCGATTTCTTATCGTCGATTCAGTTATTCAGAATGGGATAAACCAGGTCTTTCTGAGCAACTCGCGTATATAATAAACAAGTGTAACACTAACATATACACGCATCATTTCAATTCATTAGTCACTAACTGTCAATCAGTAAGAGAACGATTTCCCAAATATTAACCCCGAAGGCCGAAACCAACATCAGATCAACACCCGGTTAACCATTCGTCTTAGCCAACCTTCAGTTAATTTCTAAATCTCATCCATATCGTTTATAATATTTTATAACGATTTATCGCCATTTTTATTTATTTTAAAATAGCCTTTTATTCAAAACGACGCTTCGGGCCATAACGCGACCGTGGCGCTGTTTTTCTTCAGATTTGATTTACACATATCTGAAAATCTAACCGTTGGATCTTCACAAAATTTACATCATTAGAAAGATCTTTTCAAAATGAATCCAACGGTTCTAGTTTCGGGAAAATCCGACGGTCGGATCTCCCGGTATAATCGTTTGAAGTTTCGATTTCAAAATACGAACTGCAGTGTCGTTATTCGATTATATATAATTATATTTATATATAAATATAAATATAATCGATTCTGGCGCTGTTTTTCTTCAGATTTGAATTAAACATTCCAGACAATCCAACCGTTGGATTTTTACAAAGTTGGTGCCGTTGGAAAGATTTTTCCAAAGTGAACCCAACGGTTGCGATTTCAAGAAAATCCGATGGTCGGATCTCCCGGTACAATCTTTTGAAATCACGGTTTCAAAATACGAACTGCAGCGTCGTTATTCGATATATTTTAATTCCATTTATATATATATCGATTCTTCAATTTCAAAGCTACATTCTTTTCATACATTTGATAAAAATGATATTTTTATCTAACTGTCTTCTATTTCAACACTTCACTATTTTTAACAATTCGTTTATATAATAAAAATATGATTTTTATTGTAAAACAATTCATTTCAAAACACTATTATTTCGTATAGTTAATATAGGGGATAAAAATAGGATTTTTATTCTAAAACAATTTATTTCAAAATAGGATTATTTTATACTTTTCATATTGATGTTAAAAATGGGATTTATATTATAAATCAATTTCTTTCAAAATATGAATACCATTCAACACATGAATTTCAATTCAACGAATGAATATCGATTCAACACATGAAGGTTTTCTATAGTTTATATAAATCGATAAAAATGTGATTTTTATATTTTATAACACGAACACCATTCAACACATGAATTCCAATTCAACGAATGAATATCGATTCAACACATGAAGGTTTTCTATAGTTTGTATATATCAATAAAAATGTGATTTTTATATTTTAAAACACGAACACCATTCAACACATGAATTTCAATTCAACGAATGAATATCGATTCAACACATGAAGGTTTTCTATAGTCTGTATATATCAATAAAAATGTGATTTTTATATTTTAAAACACGAACACCATTCAACACATGAATTTCAATTAAACGAATGAATATCGATTCAACACATGAAAGTTTTCTATACAACGAATAAATATAGTTTCAACAAATGAAAATAATTCAAACACATGAATATTATTCAAAATTTCGGCAGCATAACGGCAGGGTTGTTAAAACCGGGACCATCCCTAGTACGGCTCCTCGCTCTACCTTAAAACCTCGCGGTTTTTGACAATGGGGATCATGCATCTAGTTCGCACGCAGGCGGCATGTATATATTTATTTCATTTCCACAAACTAATCCTATGTGGTTTCTACCAAATATTTCTCAACCACAAATGGGTATTTTTCAACCACAGCCAATCAATATCAACCACAAACAATTCCAATCAACCATTCGCTATCAATCAATTTTCACACCAATCACAACCAATAAATATCGTCCATGGTTTGTGGACGAGGGGCGTATATATATATTTATATATATATAGCAATTCACTTCTATTTCAACACATATATAATTTTTACAACGCATATACAACTTATACATCGAACGTACAACTTATACAACGCTTATACAAGAGGTGTACAACGCTTATATAACTCATACATCGACTATATAATTTATACATCGTCGTTTGCCATATCGTTTATAAATTAGAAATCTCACATTGGGTTCCACTCCACCAAAAATAGCAGAAGGCTCAGAAAAATATGCGGTCTCTTCTAAAATGTAGAAGACGTCCACACGAGTCCACTGTCTCTTGTTTCACTGAATTTCGACCACAAAGCAAAAAGATATGATTTTTCAAAGTTTGCAACGGTTTTAAACTGTTAAAAACAGTTTTAAATTAAACAGCCGTTACCTTTCTGAAATCTTCAAAACTAGGTTTGAAGTTTTCGTGCAATCCGTGAATCGATAGCTCGATCAGGCTACGCAGTTTCGAAGGGGGAGGAGAGGCGCACGTGCACCAGGAGGTGGGGCCAGTTCGGTGGTCCCAGGCGGCGGCGGCGGCGGTTTGAACGGCTCGACTTTCGAGCCTGAGATCTCCCCCGATACTCAACGAAAAAATCCAAACTCTATATGGATTTGAAGATCTCGAGAAGATCTTCGAAAAGTTCAACTGTGGCACGAGCTAATTCGGCGTGGATTGATCGGAAAATGAGGGGGAAGGTCTGAACGTGTTTCCGCCTTCGACGTCGGGGAGAGAGAAAGAGTATTTTTTTTATATAAAAATTCTGATTGGTCGGTGGAGTTTTAAAGGGGTTTTCTGACACGACCTCCAATCTAAACCCAACGACTGTCGTCCCTAGCGTTTTACCCCCATTCCGAACACAATGGAATACTTTTCGTAGGCCCATTCGACTGTTTTAGTCAGTTTCCATTCAATTTAAAATATATAACATTCAATATTCGATTTTAACGTACATTTCAATTTGCCAGGGCCACAAATTAATTCGAAAAATTCCAGAAAAATAAATCTAGCTATGTTTTGATGATACGGTCCCAACAAAACTAGTTTCATCGAATTCTGAGACCGTTTGCAAAAAGGCCCATTTCTGGTCGATCCAATTTAGCTGTAATTGATCAAAACATGATTTCCTTTGCCACGCTCACATACTAGCTTCAAAAATTATGAAATTTGAAACCTAGCAATAACTTCACATCCAGGATCCAACAAAAGAGGTTTCGTCGAATTCCGAGGTCATATGCAAAATGGCCAATTTCACGGGCTTTATAAATTCCATAGCGACCTTTCTGAAAATTTATTTGGCCATAACTTTTGCTTTCCGTTATGAAAATTCGATTTTTCTGATTCGTTAGAAAGGTACTCACTAACAGATTTAGATATTTTTGGTTTCACTCAAATCCGTTTTGTTTTGCACCCGGTATAGTCCGACAAAGTTTGAATTCAATTTTTGAAACGGCAGCGCCTTTTCAGGCCTTGTTTATAATTAGAATTAATTATATTCGTTTTCAATTGTCGATTCAACTCACTTTTTATCTCTATTATTTAAAATATTTATTTTAAATATTTAAAATCCATTATTTTAGCCAATTTAAAAAAAAATTGGTTCAGATTTTCTGGGTCGTTACAATCTCCCCCACTTAAAACTTTTCGTCCCCGAAAAGGAACAAAGTCGAAAGTGGTTTGATTAATCAACTCTACGTTCGATCTGGCTTCAATTCTCCAACTTTTCAGTTTCTGAGAATTTTCAAATTCTTCAAAAATTTGGCTAACACCCGGAATTTTCGAAAAATTTCGCCATAACCTCCTTTGTACGGGGAGAGGTTTGGAAATTTATTGGGCCGTATTAGGTACCCAATAAATCCTAATAAGCATACACATATTTATAGTGATATATTCTAGTGTTTACTGGGGAGCGTGTATTGATAATAACTCCAGAGAATAAATTCTCGTCACCTTGCCCTGTGTGGGAAATAAATAGTCCATGTGCCGTATCTAATAACTAGAGAGATGTGATTATTGTCAACTCCAGACCCATGTGGGGTTTTTATTAATCTGGCAATTTTATCGTTACAATTTAAATAGTCCATATCAGTCATCAGTTCAACCTGTAAAATATAGTCATCGCCATACAAGCCTCTCGCTCGTATGGTAAATCTTCCACCTCGTCACACAAGCTCCAAATGCTTATGTGGTATATGATGAATTATGCCTATCTTCTGAAGTATGCCATGTAATGTAGTTCAAAATTAATTGTTACTATCCTATGGCGACGTTTATTATTTCACACAGAAAAACCAGCACTCCGCATCCAATGGCATTCACAGGAGTTGATATAATAATATTTCGCATCCAACTCATTAAGGTTTACCTATTTGTCGGGCACGCAAATAAAATCTTTACTCAACAGCTATCCAATTACCTGTTCAAACATATATAATGCACAAGTATATATTTCTATCTATTTTCTAATTAGTTCAATGTGTGATATAATCGAATAAATTCTACCATTATTATCTTATTAATTAAATTAACTATCGTTTTAATAATTTAATTAATCAAATCTACTATCACACAACTCAAACAACAATCAAATTGTTTTTAATTTTCCAAAATCATACAAATCAATTTCTATATTCTTTTAAAATCATTCAGACTATAGAATTAAAAGTGCACGTCCATGGAAAGAAAATAACAACATAATAGAGAACTAATCGGTAATGCAAAGTATGGTAAATGTACCTTACACCGGAGTCAATCAGAGATATCCACTCGGCATCTAGGATAAGCTTTCTGAATGCTCTCCTCGGTTTCCCAAGTACAATCACGCGGATCTCCACTCCATTGCACTTTGACTAAGTGAACCTTCTTGTTCCTCAGCTCTTTGGTTTCTTTGCCGATGATTTTGAGCGGCTCTCGCCTCACAGCTAATTCTAGGGTAATTTCAATATCCTGCTGAGCTGCTTCTTCCACGATCAAGTCGGGATCATGAACGTGCCTTCGAAGTTGAGATATGTGAAATACATCATGAACTCCAGGCAACCAATCAGGCAATTTGACCCTATAAGCGAGAGTTCCGATCCGTTCCAGAATAGGAAACAGACCAATGAATTTGGGTGCCAACTTCCCAGTTTTACCGAACCGGATAACTCCTCTTATCGGCGATACTTTCAAATATACATAGTCGCCAACAGCAAAGGATATATCTCTTCTTCTCCTATCGGCGTAGCTCTTTTGTCGGCTTTGAGCGGCCAGTAATCGTTTCTTAATGAATTTGACTTTATCGGCAGCTTCTCGGATCATATCAGGCCCTAACACAAGTCTATTTCTAGGTTCGACCCAACAAGCAGGAGATCGGCACGGTCTACCATACAATGCTTCGAATGGCGATATTGTCAGACTCGCCTGGTAGCTGTTGTTATAAGAGAATTCAGCCAAATGCAGATGGTCTTCCCATGATCCACCGAAATCTATAACACAAGCCCGCAATAGATCTTCTAAAATACGATTCACCCTCTCAGTCTGACCGTCTGTCTGAGGATGATAAGCGGTGCTCAAGTTCAACTTTGTTCCCAATTCTACTTGAAATGCCTCCCAAAATTTACTAGTAAATATTGTATCTCTATCACTGACTATACTGAGCGGCACTCCATGTAGTCTAACTATTTCCTTGAAGTATATCTGCGCCAGACTCTGAGCAGTCCTGTTTGATCTAACAGGTATGAAATGGGCGGTCTTCGTGAAGCGATCTACAATCACCCAAATACTGTCATTTCCTTTTCTGGTTCTGGGCAAACCATCAATGAAGTCCATGGAAATATGTTCCCACTTCCAACCAGGAACGTCTAGCGGTTGTAACAATCCAGCCAGTTTCTGTTGGTCGCTCTTGACTAGCTGGCAAGTAGGGCATCGGCTAACATATAAAGAAATGTCCCTCTTCATCGACTTCCACCAGAAAGTGCGTTTGATGTCATTATACATTTTGCTTACTCCCAGATGGATACTAAGTTTTGACTTGTGGCATTCATTCAGTACTTCCTTTCGAAGATTTTCTCAGCCGAACGAATTCGTGCTTGTGTTCTCATAATAGATTCTTCGCCCGAGAATGGCTTTCCACCCAGATTTCTATATTTCATATATAGGGCTTCAATATCCGGGTCTGTATCACTTCTTCTGTTTCTGGCACTCATTTTCTAGTTCTTCTGCAAATAGCAGATCAAGTGTCAGGTCAACAGAAAAGATATTTCAAAATATAGAGACAAATAATTGAATGTAAATGTGTATATCTAGGTGTTATTTCATTCTGCTACTCATACTAGGATATTACTGATCCTATCTGTATTGAGTTGCCCATCCTAGAACACTGCTGGTTCTATTTCTGACGAGTTCGTTAATATGTTATATTCCAGAACTAAGCTTAACCAAAGCTCTGATACCACGTTGTGACGACCCCAAATCCCGTACAGACGGAGACAAGGGTAATCTTTGGAATATAACACAGAAACAGATGACAGCAGAATAGAATTAAATAAATACACCAGATAAAGAACAACAGAATATACTGGATAAAAGTAATCATCAGAGTTACACAGTATACAGGATCTTACTTAGTATAATTACAGTTCAGCTATACATAAATGCCTACAGCGGAAACAAACAAAATATGTACAATAGGAGCTGAACAACATAAAAAGAGATAAATGATAGAATCCATCTTCAGCTCCAGCTATCCAGAGGAAGCCAGCTAAACCTGAATACAAGGCTGCCCGTGTAGAAAAAGGGGCACCCGAGTTTGAAAGTGAAACAAACTACGAGTCAGTCATGGGACTGGGATGAGAAATCTACTCAACACAATTGAAATATGGTTAATCACAGGACCACGCCACGTTCGTGGAACGGGTTTACTCCATCGGATCACCAGTGCTTTAAAACAAACCATTCTTTGAAACAACGCGATGCTTTTTATAAAAATGAAGCCATTATAAGACTCAGTTCCCATCACACAATGCAACGCAAACTAGAGGATAGAGTTTTACCTTATAATGGCCAAAATATGATTGATACGAATAAAACAAAAGCATTTGATATTATTACTAGTGTTTATATGTTTCAAAAACAATTTCAATCATAACTATCAATCATAGACGGCATGGGTACCATATATCATGTCGCCATACATATATACAATCAAAACCGCACGATGTCGTATTTGGAAATTGGATTTTCGTCATGAACCAAGGCAAAAGATAGTCCTTACCGACTTCGAGACTCTCTAGCCCGAGCCTCCGGAACAGCCGCAACTGCCCCTTGGAGCGACAGGGCCGGTCCACACGGAGTGGATTATAGTGCCTGAACAATACGTTTCCCTGCCCTTTGGGGCGTAAATGAGCCAACGAATGACTCCATCGGACCCGGATCGTCCGATCAAACCGAGGCGCCTCGCAACAGCAACTACCACACAGGTGAAAAGTATATAAATGTCAGGGCTGGTAGGTCACTGACACCACCCTAGCTAGAAAGAAACGCATGTCCTCCCTGAGGTCCTTCTCCCGTTTCTGGTTCATACCGGGGTGTGAGGCTCGCGAATTCACATTATACACAAAGCTACGCCACACAGGCGGGGCTTTGATCATCACCACAAGACTTTGCTTTTCAACAGAAGCCTTGATCATTTGCCACTTAGGCATGCCACACTAGCAATTCATTCCATGCGACTGATGTCCATCGATATACAACCTCTGAGCTCGTGCGTTTTAGAGAAGGGCGTTAAGCAAAAGAATAATTTCTCCGCCGCCAAACAGATGTATATTTAATAGAGATCAATCAACATAGAATAAAATCCAATGTCAGACACACCGTCCATTTGCAAGTCCGTTCTGGGTCTGAACGAAACCGGAGGCACTATATACCTCGCAAACCCATCGATCACCACGTACGTCTGGACGATCACCACTCATTATCCATATTTCGGGATGCCTCCCAATCAGGACCTCGGTTACCATCCAAACGAGGTGAAGATCTCCGGTCTTCGACCACCGTCTTTATCTTCGATTTCTTATCGTCGATTCAATTATTCAGAATGAGATAAACCCGGTCTTTCTGAGCAACTCGCGTATATAATAAACAAGTGTAACACTAACATATACACGCATCATTTCAATTCATTAGTCACTAACCGTCATTCAGTAAGAGAACGATTTCCCAAATATTAACCCCGAAGGCCGAAACCAACATCAGATCAACACTCAGGAAACCATTCGTCTTAGCCAACCTTCAGTTAATTTCTAAATCTCATCCATATCGTTTATAATATTTTATAACGATTTATCGCCATTTTTATTTATTTTAAAATAGCCTTTTATTCAAAATGACGCTTCGGGCCATAACGCGACCGTGGCGCTGTTTTTCTTCAGATTTGATTTACACATATCTGAAAATCTAACCGTTGGATCTTCACAAAATTTACATCATTAGAAAGATCTTTTCAAAACGAATCCAACGGTTCCAGTTTCGGGAAAATCCGACGGTCGGATCTCCCGGTATAATCGTTTGAAGTTTCGATTTCAAAATACGAACTGCAGCGTCGTTATTCGATTATATATAATTATATTTATATATAAATATAAATATAATCGATTCTGGCGCTGTTTTTCTTCAGATTTGAATTAAACATTCCAGACAATCCAACCGTTGGATTTTTACAAAGTTGGTGCCGTTGGAAAGATTTTTCCAAAGCGAACCCAACGGTTGCGATTTCAGGAAAATCCGATGGTCGGATCTCCCGGTACAATCGTTTGAAATCACGGTTTCAAAATACGAACTGCAGCATCGTTATTCGATATATTTTAATTCTATTTATATATATATATATATATATATATATCGATTCTTCGATTTCAAAGCTACATTCTTTTCATACATTTGATAAAAATGATATTTTTATCTAACTGTCTTCTATTTCAACACTTCACTATTTTTAATAATTCGTTTATATAATTAAAATGTGATTTTTATTGTAAAACAATTCATTACAAAACACTATTATTTCGTATAGTTAATATAGGGGATAAAAATAGGATTTTTATTGTAAAACAATTTATTTCAAAGCAGGATTATTTTATACTTTTCATATTGATGTTAAAAATGGGATTTTTATTATAAAACAATTTGAATACCATTCAACACATGAATTTCAATTCAACGAATGAATATCGATTCAACACATGAAGATTTTCTATAGTTTATATAAATCGATAAAAATGTGATTTTTATATTTTAAAACACGAACACCATTCAACACATGAATTCCAATTCAACGAATGAATATCGATTCAACACATGAAGGTTTTCTATAGTTTGTATATATCAATAAAAATGTGATTTTTATATTTTAAAACACGAACACCATTCAACACATGAATTTCATTTCAACGAATGAATATCGATTCAACACATGAAGGTTTTCTATAGTTTGTATATATCAATAAAAATGTGATTTTTATATTTTAAAACACGAACACCATTCAACACATGAATTTCAATTCAACGAATGAATATCGATTCAACACATGAAGGTTTTCTATACAATGAATAAATATAGTTTCAACAAATGAAAATAATTCAAACACATGAATATTATTCAAAATTTCGGCAGCATAACGGCAGGGTAGTTAAAACCGGGACCGTCCCTAGTACGGCTTCTCGCTCTACCTTAAAACCTCGCGGTTTTTGACAATGGGGATCATGCATCTAGTTCGCACGCAGGCGGCATGTATATATTTATTTCATTTCCACAAACTAATCCTATGTGGTTTCTACCAAATATTTCTCAACCACAAATGGGTATTTTTCAACCACAACCAATCAATATCAACCACAAACAATTCCAATCAACCATTCGCTATCAATCAATTTTCACTCCAATCACTACCAATAAATATCGTCCATGGTTTGTGGACGAGGGGCGTATATATATATATATATATATATATATATATATATATATATATATTTATAAATAGCAATTCACTTCTATTTCAACACATATATAATTTTTACAACGCATATACAACTTATACATCGAACGTACAACTTATACAACGCTTATACAAGAGGTGTACAACGCTTATATAACTCATACATCGACTATATAATTTATACATCGTCGTTTTCCATATCGTTTATAAATTAGAAATCTCACATTGGGTTCCACTCCACCAAAAATAGCAGAAGGCTCAGAAAAATATGCGGTCTCTTCTAGAACGTAGAAGACGTCCACACGTGTCCACTGTCTCTTGTTTCACTGAATTTCGACCACAAAGCAAAAAGATATGATTTTTCAAAGTTTGCAACGGTTTTAAACTTTTAAAAACAGTTTTAAATTAAACAGCTGTTACCTTTCTGAAATCTTCAAAACTAGGTTTGAAGTTTTCGTGCAATCCATGAATCGATAGCTCGATCAGGCTACGCAGTGTCGAAGGGGGAGGAGAGGCTCACATGCGCCAAGAGGTGGGGCCAGTTCGGTGGTCCCAGGCGGCGGCGGCGGCGGTTTGAACGGCTCGACTTTCGAGCCTGAGATCTCCCCCGATACTCAACGAAAAAATCCAAACTCTATATGGATTTAAAGATCTCGAGAAGATCTTCAAAAAGTTTAACTGTGGCACGAGCTAATTCGGCGTGGATTGATCGAAAAATGAGGGGGAAGGTCTGAACGTGTTTCCGCCTTCGACGTCGGGGAGAGAGAAAGAGTATTTTTTTATATAAAAATTCTGATTGGTCGGTGGAGTTTTAAAGGGGTTTTCTGACACGACCTCCAATCTAAACCCAACGACTGTCGTCCCTAGCGTTTTACCCCCATTCCGAACACAATGGAATATGTTTCGTAGGCCCATTCGACTGTTTCAGTCAGTTTCCATTCAATTTAAAATATATAACATTCAATATTCGATTTGAACGTACATTTAAATTTGCCAGGGCCACAAATTAATTTGAAAAATTCCAGAAAAATAAATCTAGCTAAGTTTTGACGATACGGTCCCAACAAAACTAGTTTCGTCGAATTCTGAGACCGTTTGCAAAAAGGCCCATTTCGGGTCGATCCAATTTAACTGTAATTGACCAAAACACGTTTTCCTTTGCCACACTCACATACTAGCTTCAAAAATTATGAAATTTGAAACCTAGCAATAACTTCACATCCCGGATCCAACAAAATTGGTTTCGTCGAATTCCGAGGTCGTATGCAAAATGGCCAATTTCACGGGCTTTATAAATTCCATAGCGACCTTTCTGAAAATTTATTTGGCCATAACTTTTGCTTTCCGTTATGAAAATTCGATTTTTCTGATTCGTTAGAAAGGTACTCACTAACAGATTTAGATATTTTTGGTTTCACTCAAATCCGTTTTGTTTTGCACCTGGTACAGTCCGACAAAGTTTGAATTCAATTTTTGAAACTACAGCGCCTTTTCAGGCCTTGTTTATAATTAGAATTAATTATATTCGTTTTCAATTGTCGATTCAACTCACTTTTTATCTCTATTATTTAAAATATTTATTTTTAATATTTAAAATCCATTGTTTTAGCCAATTTAAAAAAAAATTGGTTCAGATTTTCTGGGTCGTTACACACGACTAGTAACAGTTATTACAATCAAAGTCTAGCAAATGCAGATGATCTTCCCCCAACCCTCCAAAATCTAATACATAAGCTATAAGAAGACCTTCCAGTGTTCGATTAACCCTGTTGGTCTGAACATCTGCCCGAGGATGATAAACCATACTCATATACAGCTTATTTCCCAACGCCTCTTGCAAACTCTTACAGAACACACTGGTAAATAACTGATCTTGATCGTTAACAATACTTTTCGGTACCCCATGGAATCGAACTATCCACTTAACATATAACTCAGCCAACTTCGACGTCTTTCTAGTCGACCTGATAGGAATAAACCTTGTGCTTTTGGTCAAGCGATCCACGACAACCCAAATACCATCATTTCCTGCCCTTGTCCTTGGTAATCCATTAATTAAATCCATCGACACTTGCTCTCATTTCAACATAGGAACTTCCAATGGTTGTAATAATACACTCGGTTTTCCCTTGATATATCTGATTTAAAGTAAAGTTTTAAATAACTGTTTTAGTTCTCACACCAGTCACATGACTGACCTGGAGTTTATTGTTTTAACCTAAACTCTGGGTGCCATTATTTTGACACGGGCAGCTAGTAGTTTTGGTTTTGCAGATTTATATTCACAAGATCCTGATTTGCAGCTGGAACGATATCCGGAAAGCTCTGTATCCGTATATCTCTTTCAGTTGTGTATTGTATTATTTTTCCGCTGCAGTAATGTAATTAAATCTATGATATTTCTCTGATGTATCATATTTATTTATACTCTGTATATTCTTGTATTCTGATGAAATTGTTGTAATAAGCAATGAAATGTCCTTCTATTTGTGTTCCGATGTGGCTTGTCCTCAAAGCAATCCGGGCTTTCCTTCGCGGGGAGTTCGGGTTGTCTCAGTGTTTGTGTGCAACTTCACGCGGTGGGGGGTCGTCGTACTGCTAGCGTGAAGGAGGAAAGGGAGTTGAACGGGTAAAGTGACAGTAATTGTAGCGGAAGTTCTCGGGGAGGGTTTCAGCAGGTTGTGCACCGCGGTGAAGCAGCTTGGTAGGAAGAAGTGAGGTGTGTGGTCCACATAAAGAAAAATGAGGAGGGAGTGGTGAAAGTGATAAATGGCCAGCATGTTGCGTTCATGGTAATATGGGGAGGTGGATGCGTGTTTTGGGATAGTGAAGGAGGCATTACGTTATGGGGTAGAATTGATGCAGCTGTTTCGTTCCATTATGGTGTATATGGTGAGTGGCACGACATGAACAGGAGGCGGTAGAGTGGTGGTTTGTGCAGAACCGTGGGGTAAGGGAGGATCTGGTTTCAGTTTTTAAAACGAAGGGAACGATGGTTTATTGATTAATCACGTAGTTAACAGGTGCATGTAGGATAATGGAGAGACATGTGCGGTAGCATTAAAAGAATCAAAATGACGGCAGAAGTTATTTGTGGGCTTTATGGTATAAACGAAAAATAAGAGAGGGGCAAAAGAATGGTTTAGGCGGTGGAACACAGTCGGGGGTCTGCGAAATGGATGGTTCGGGCTTTAGCAGCGTCAAAGAACCGGAAGGAACTGATGACTAACGAGGAAACATATTAATGATAATAATAGGATGACGCAAATCGTTATTTAACGGTTAACGCGCCAAGGTGAGAAAATTCACTAACTCTGCTTTAATTTAAAATATTATAATTATATTTTAAATATTTGATTGAATGCTGTGTGCGATGGTTGCTTGGATGAATTCACTGAATTATTCGGTTGAAATAATATATAACATCACATATATAAACCGTCGATTGAAAATTGATGTCGTTTACCATTATATTTCTTACCGATATGAAATTAGTGTTATTTGTGTTGAGTAACATCTGTAGATGCATGAAACCGGTTGGAGGAATCCAACCGTATTCCTCAACTATTATTATTTTATATATATTGAATTGACTGATATGACCGATAATATGTGATTGACTTGTGTGTGCTTGAAATGTTTAAATAACATGGCCCTGAAATAACAGTTATTTAAAAACCGTAAATATTAGAAAGGAATTCAAGTTTAAAAAGGAAAATCTATTATTTGTTATATTTAAATAATAGGAATTTAGTATTGATTGGGTTAGGATGAAATAACTTGTTTCAATTATGTAAAACAAGCGGTTTGACTTAAAAACGATATGTAAAATGGGATGAAATAATTATCATTGGAAAGTTTGGGAACTATGAATTCAAGAATACATTTTAAGGGGGGACGGTGAATTTTTTTCAACGTTCAGGATGTAATTAGAAATTAAATAAGCCCAATTGATTTATAAAGGGCTATTCGGCTGTGTCGAGGATGATAAAAGTATTTATGGTCAGGATTATATTATAGGAGCTGATAAGATAGTTAATATGGATTTTAAAACCAATAGATTTAAAATAGGATATAAATCAAGATCAAGTTATAAACTAAGTTTATAATTGAGGAGGGTTGACTTGAAAGCGCAGTTACGAAGAAAAGTTGAATTATAAATTCAGGAATTAACTTGGATGGGTAGGATTTTAACCGGTAATGATATTTTTGATTTTAGAATTAACGAAATCAGATTTATAAAAGAAATAATGTTCACATTTCAAATAATGTTCTAAAAAAGGAAACGTTGCAGATTAAATAGTTATAACGGAAACTAGGAATATTTTCCAAGAAGTATGAAAAACTAAACGGGTATTGAGTCGTAATGAGATGTTTACTTGAACTAAGAAAAATAATTCGAATAAAGCGAAATATCAAAGGACGAAGAAAGTAAATGATTTTTGATAAAGGAAGTTATAAATGAAATTATGTAAGGGAGATGAAGCAAAGAATTAATGTTTAAAATAAATAACCAAGTTTCTAAAGTAAGGATATGGTGTTATAAAACCATAAAGCAAGAAATATGGTTTGATGAATATTATAAGAAAAAGAGAGTTTAGAGTTACAAACGTATATCTATTCTAAGATAAGAACGTTGTCGATCAAGGTCTGAGAGGTAAATAAAATACCCCAACTTGAATGACTTCGCTATTATCGGGGAATGATATTACTTTGTAATCGAAAGAGATGTCGAGATTAGTTAAAAAGTGGAATATAGCAGCGTATTGCAAGATTTTGAACTACAACGATAAAATAACATTGTAGACTAGACTTAAGCATTACTGTGGTGTCGAGATTTGTTATAAGGAGAAATATTACAGCGTATTGCAAGTTTTAACTATAACAATAAATTAACGCTGTGGACCAAGCTTAAGCGTGATTAATATATATATAGCACTATTCCCTAGGAATGGAAACAGTTGGTTTGAATCCACTTATTCTAAAGTAATAAGTAATGATGTTGTCCAAAGAAATATAGGAGTGTTATATTGGGATGGGAACAAAGACGAATAAAGGTTTATAATAACTGGAAATGTTTTCCAAGAGATATAAAGGGCTAAACAGGTTTTGAGAAATATCTGGTAAGATATAGGAATTTGAATAATAAAAATGAATGTTAAATAAAAAGGGCCAGTGATTGTGTGATGTTTAGCTATGCATTTGAATGGATGTTGTTTTTACTTCGATAGTTAAATAACCGACTATCGAAGTGTTTTGACCATCGTTGTCAATACGGAGAGATCGGTTGGATATATTATCCGAAAACCACTCCGTATGGCATAAGCGCTGCGAATTAGATTATGCTGAAGATCATTGAAGACAGAGTGAAATGCAAGGGTCATCCTGTTCCAAAATGGTGCTTTTTGTTTGTCCAGTCCCAGGACAACTTGTATGGACGAGTGTCTGACAGAGTATATTTAACAAATCACGTACAGTTGATCTCTTAAAGGTATTACGTCTGGTGGCGGAGGAATTCGTTCCTCTTAGCTTTTTATACCCGTGATATTTTTGGAAACCGATTAGTGAGTTGATTATAAATATATGTATATAAACATATATGATTTTAAACTAATTTAAAATAAAACCCAGGAATTTAAATACTGAAATTAAAATTTAACTCGTATAAGTTGAATAGATTGAAATGGTAAAAATGTATCAAATGAATTGAAATCTAAATTAAGTTAAAACAAAATTGGATTGGATTAGAAATAATTCCGAGTGAAATTAAATAAAGAGAAATGTTGAGATTCGAATTATTAATATGAATTCGTCTTATGAATAAGCAAGTTGAATATATATTGGATGTTGTTAATTGGAATTGAATTGGATTCAAGCATGATAAGTGGATTAAATTAAACAGAAATCAGGTTTGAATTGATAGAATGGAAGCAGACTAATCAGAAGTTGATTAGAGATTTAAAAAGTGGAAGTTGGGATGATTTGAAACCAATTGGAAATGGATATGTGTATGCTGAGCAGATATTGAATGGAAGCAAATGCAAGAGATAGAATTATGCCCAACAAAAAGGTACATGTTTACAATATTACTTGGGTTTGATGGTTTTATGAGCCTATTGGGCAAGCCGCTTGGCTTTTTGATTTTCTTTTGGATTCGAGAAGGCCTAGAGAGGCGAGTTGTGGTTGTACCGATTGAGCCGTGCAATGGAGATGCTGGCGAAATTTTTCAAAAATTTAAAGAGTTAGAAAATTTTCAAGAAATTTTTGATAATTAAAAATCGAGTTGTTAATTGTAACTGAAATAAGAAAACCAGAATTGGTTAATAAAATTTCAAGTGGGATATTGAAATTGATAAATAAATTTAAAATCAATTGGAATGAGTGTGGATATGCAGAAGAGCATATCGATTGAAGACAAGAAAATGATGATGGATTGTCTAAAGATGGTGGACAGATCATTTGAAAAGAATTATGAATGGTCGAACATTTGTATGAGAATTCGAAGGTCGGGTAAGAACAGAGTTATGAAGATATGGAATATAAGATTTCAACTAAGTAGGTTATGAGGAGTTAGAGTTATAGCATTTTTACTGCTTAGCAATTTCGAGCATGAAATTATTTTAATAGGGAAGGAATGTAACGACCTAGATTTTTAGTGACGTATTTTTAATTTAATTTATTAAATTTTACTGTAATTTTTATTTTGGAAAATAAATAACTTTTTTTTAATGAAATCTACACTCCATATCAGCATTTTTGGAATTTTATAGAATACGTTAATTTATCTATTCTATTACAGTTTTGAAATTCTGACACATTGCTCGTCACAAAAGCTATTTTTATTTTGTTGTTAGGAGTCCGTAAGCGAACGGAGTAGCCAGGTACACAAAATGTATAGTTGAAAAACATATTTAATTAAACAAATAAATTAAGTTTTCCACCTTACCATGTACACTTCAGCAAACATTCTCTCTTAACCATTCTATTTCAACCATGCATCCCAAGTCTTTCGAAACAGTGGGTACCAAGCCAACACCTACAGTGTCTGCCAATCCATCTCATTACCGTGGGTGCCAAGCTACTCAAATATATAAAATACTCTATTTTCTTCAATAAATTATGGTCATTCTCAATCCCTATTTCCCAAATTTCTCTTCTGCATTCCCAATCTATTTTTTCAGTAAAACTCAAATGATTTTTCCTACTTTAAAATTCGATTAGAAACTGAATACCAAATGAAATCAATTGATTTCGAATCCCTTAGCCTCGTATAAAAGTAAGCTTCATCCTCATGGCCTCGTTTTTCTGTTCGATGATGACGTCTTTCGCAAGAAAAGGTGCAGCAACCCTAGATTTCAAAACCGCGATGGAATGAATAATCAGTTTGCAAATTGGGTATTATATTCGGATTACCGAGGCGAAATCGCACCTGTGTGAAATTTGTTGGGTGATTCGGTTGTGGTTTCATTCAGTGGATACTATTGCGAACGAGGTCTGACCGAGAACCACGAGGTGACTGGAGCTTGCGAGTTGGGTGGGTCTGTTACAGGACTAGTGGCATAGAAACAGGTGATGAGTTTGATGGGGTTCGGGCAGCTCGTTTGTTTGAGCTTGTGGTGGAGTTACAGGGGATGGATGGTAGCTATTAAGCTCTGATGGAGGAGGAGTATCAATATAAGAAGAGCAGTACTTTGTTAAGTTAATGACGGTTAAGGAAGGTAGAGTTCTAGATGATGGTCACACCAGCAAAATGGGTTCTTGAATGCGTGGTTTATAGATGGAGAGGTATCGGATCAAATAAATAGGACAATGAAAAAAAAGAGTACGCATGGACTTTAGCTGCTGAGTTACTGGGCACGAGGTCTTCAAGTGTAGTATGAGCCGCGTGGGACAAGGGCGTTTGGGTTGAAGTTGTTGGGGGAAGAAAGTGAGGGGTGTTCGTTTGAAATTCAAGGAAGACATGAGTTCAGAAATTAGATAAAATAAAAATGAAATAGCGGCAATGGGAGGTGCAGCTTGGACAGAACGAAGGGAAGGTGATGAGCAGTAAGTTTAAATGGTGATTAGTGTTTAAGAATTAATTAAGATTTTTAATTACTTATAAATAAATAGCTAAGGATAAATTATATTATATATGAACTTGTAAGACTAATAAATTTCTCATACGTTACCAGAATCAAGCAATCAGGTCACGTAGGGATCGCAATCAAGAAATCTACATTGGAGAGCTATTGTGGTAGAAAACGGTGTTACTAGAATTTCATAATAAAATCAAACACTCGTTTGATTTTAAAACGAAATAAAAGCAGAATTGACAACTATGAACAAAGGTGAGTAAACTCACTAACTCTGACTCGTTTATATTTTTATACAAACGAGTTTTAAATTTATTTATAGTAATTTTATAATATGCAATGGTTGATTTGTTGAATAGTTGATAAAATTCGTTGATATGATTACATCGTTGATCGATTATTAGTCCTGATATTTCACATTGATGTGAAATAATATTATTGATGCTGATTAACATATGTGGATGCAGGGAAACAGGTTGGAGGAATCCAACTGGATTCCACAACATTTATTTTACTGTTTTTATTTGATTATGATATATATTGTGTTATATAATGCATGATTGGATATGCTGTGTTTGATTTACCTTGTACCTAGAAACTTGGTATTTTAGATACCGTAAAACATTTTCGAAGATGAAAAAAATTGGATTTAAAAATGGAATTTGTTCCCAAAACTAGAAATTAAATCTTGAATAGAGTTGGAAATAGAAACCGGTTTAAATGGATAAAATAAGAAGTAAATTATAAATGAGTTTATAAATTAAGTGGTGTTTTTACTATTGGATAAATTGAAAATATAAATTCAAGTTCGAATGTATATAGAAAAGTGGAAAGGTGTTTTAAAACCGATATTCGAAATTGGGATTGAACTTAGAAAATTATAAATGAAATTATAAATGAGATTATAAATGATTGCAATACAAATGAGATTGGTATGGAAAAATATGAATAGAAGTTATTAAAATAATTTGGAGTTTAAGATGGTATTTATAAGTACGAAATCAAACTGATTTGATTATATATAAAAGAAATACATTCATGGTTAAAAAGAATAATAGTCTAAAGAAAGTATTTTGCAAATGAAATATCTATAAAGGAAGTTTATATTAGAACTTGGATGATCGGTTTGTAAGGGACGATGAGTTTTAGTTCAAAGTTGGGAATATAAAATAAAGTGTGATAACGTTTTGTAAACTGGAATGGTTATAAAGGAATTTGGTAATGATCTAGGAAGGATAAATTCAAAAGTGAATTTGGAATTTGAATTAACCTGAAATGGTAGATAAATTCCGAAGTTCGGAATATAATTGAATATTGATTATTCGAGAGAGAATTATTTATTGGAATTCGATTATATGGAATTTAGGGAAGTAGTTATTTTTACTTTCCGTTTTGAATCAAATCTATTTATTTATTTATTTATTGAATTAATAAGTACAAGTTATATTTTTATATACCAATTATTTGGAAACAACGATTATAATGCTACCCTTATAAATATAAATAGCTATTATAATGCTATTGTTATCATAAATGTTTTATAAATCTAAACAGCGATTTTAGCGCTGTCGTTATAATAAATGTTTTGTAAATCTAAACAGCGATTTTAGCGTTGTTGTTATGATAAATGTTTTCTAAATCTATACAGCGATTGTTGTTATAAATAAATGTTTTCTAAATCTATATTTTAACGCTGTCATTATATATAAATGTTTTATAAATCAAATATTTGGAAAACATCGATTATAACGCTGCAGTTATAATCAATGTTTTGCGTAAAAGAAGTGGATTCTTAGATTGAATGTGAGAATCACGTAAGCAATGTTTTGATTGAAGTTAGGGGCTTTGACTGTTTCAAAATTGAGAATGTTGTTCAAT
Organism: Allium sativum; assembly: GCA_030737875.1. Lineage (NCBI taxonomy): Eukaryota > Viridiplantae > Streptophyta > Magnoliopsida > Asparagales > Amaryllidaceae > Allium > Allium sativum. The sequence goes on along the minus strand of CM060916.1, from coordinate 213,182,398 downwards.
TAAGGTCTGAGAGGTAATTATACTCCAGCTTAATTGACTTCATGATTGATGGAGGAATGGTTAAGGTTCGATAGTGAAGATTGGTTAGCGATATGTTTAGTTAATAAATGGTAAATATTTTGAGTTATAATAATGATGTTTTTTTATAACATCGGGTTAATTCAAAGGATTCTGAAATGTTTTCCCAAATAAAAACGAGGGATATTTTCTACGTGTAAAAAATGAGATGAATTGGTCAACGAGGAATTAAGAAATGGAATATAGAAATATTTTCCGATATTAATAAGGTATATTTTCTGAATATAGAAAATAAGGATTCGTGAATGTATAGAAATGTTTTCTAATTGGAATAAGAAATATTTTCTCGAATAAGAAATTAGGATATTGGAAATGTTTTCCAATAATCGAGAGAGACAATCGAGCTTTGAATAGATCTAGAAGAGGGAAAAAGGAAATTTGGAAATGGTAATATAATAAGGAATTAATATAAAAAGGGGCCAGTATTGTTTGATGCTTGATCGGCAGAAATTTCCATATGGGAATAGGACCGTAGATTGTATGGATGTTTTCTTTGATAGTTAAATCACCGGCTATCAAAGTTTTGATTTATTTTATACCTCCGTTGTGAATACGGAGAGACTGGGATGAGATTTATTATCTGAAAACCACTCTGTATTGGCATAAGCGTTACGAATCAACTTATGCTGAAGATAATTGAAGACGGAGTAAAGTGCAAGGGCTGTTCTGTTAATCCTAGGTAGAAATTACCCAAGATGGAATAATAGAATGGTGCCTTCGGTTTATCCAGTCCCAGGACCACGTATATGGACGAATGTATGACGACGTGGAATTCAAAGTAAATGATGGCAAGATGTTTTGAAAGATAATCGTGACCTCAAGCCTCATCAACAGGGAAATGACAAAAATCGGGCAGGCAACATGGCCATGTGGGTCATTCCCATTAGCGGTATTATCACCTGATCTAGAGAAAATTCATTTGCTTCTTATTCTATTCGTTGTTGTATGCTTTCGGTAACGGTTGCTGATCACAACCGTTGGTGATAATATGCTCGGCACACTCAAGTTAAATGAGTGGTCAGCCATGTGTGGGCCGGGTTGCAAGACATTCTTGTTGAACCCAGTGTATTCCCCTCTAGAGATACACTATCAGAAGGTGGTTCCATAGCTTGTCATGTTGGAAATCCAATCTCCAATAATCGCCTTGCAGTTTTTGATTTTATATTATATATGGAGCGTGAGATGCAAGCGTTCCGCTATATTTCTATTTATTTGATGTAGACATTATTATAATATCACCGGATTTTTATATCAAAAATGTTTTTGGTTATCGTAAGGTAAAAACCATATGTGTTTATGTGCGGATTGGTCTGAAGATTATCGTTTCTTTCGAAAGGATTTTGAAAGTTAAACAAATGGTTGGAGTTTACTCACACCAGTCCCATGACTGACCCAGAGTTTATTTTGTTTGTTTTCCCTAAACTCTTGGGTGCCCAAATTTGTACGGACAGTCAAGTAGTCAGGATTTTACAGACTCACTTGGAGGAGTTTGAAGCAGGAAGCTTCACCAGTTAGCTATAGACTATCATATTTTTCCGCTGTGTATTATGTTCGTATCTGGAAACAGGTGCTTATAACTATTCCAGAAATAGCGGTTGTGCTCTGATGATGGTATGAATATAAAGTTACTAAATTGTATCCTAAATTTTATGTTATCTAATTTATTTTATTCGTTCCGCTGTGAGTTTGTGATCTTCGTTTTCTTCTATTCTAATATTTTTTTCTTTCTATTTCTCATCCTCTAACTTCTTTCTAATAATGATTCATATTTCTGTGCAATTTGGGTTGGACGTGTGGTGTTATTAGTCGACTCAAAGTGTATGGAAATTCGGGCCATTACATAAAGCAAGTGCAAAAGATATGTCCCAAGTGGTTGATGTAGTCACTTGTTATGGAATACTGACAGATATAATTTTATTAGATTATCATTTGTTTTATATTCCAGTTTTAAGTGTCGTTGGGTGTATAAAGGAAATGGAGTAAAAGTTGATGATGATGGGTTCACTCTTGTTAATTTACGTCAAGCATCATTTTCACGAGACCCATGCATACTCGCATCTCATGCTAAACAAGTATTTTATTCAAGAGAGGACGATGATTCTAATTGGTATGTTGTAATGAAAGCACCATCAAGAAGTTTTACAGATTTAGAGGATCCTGATTGCATCGAGAAAGATATCCAAATGATGGAAGATGAAATAACCGAAGTGGATAATGAAGATGTTAGCTATGTTAGAGAGGATTGTGAGGGCATACTTCAGCATATTATATGTCCTACTTGAGCATCGTTGTTCATTGTACTTGTATTGATTTTTTGTATTGTTGGTTATTCATTTGCTTTAGTGTTGGTTGTTTATTGTAATTGTACTGATTTTCTATATGTTTGGTTGTTCAATGGTGTTGCACCTGAAACTATGCTATATATATTTATGTTGTACCAGAAATTCTGGCATTTCATGGCCATGCGGCCTGACCTGCTTTTCATATTACACGCACATGCACTAGTACATTGTGTTGCCTTGTCTTCCCATTAAACCCGAGATTTGTCTGGTCTGGTCTGCTTTTGCATATGCACATATTACACGCACATGCACATGTGTATACTTTATATACATATATATGTATATACATATACATTGTATTGCCTTGTCTGGTCTTGCATTTGTTTATATCAAACCACACAATTTAAATTATGTATGTATATTTATGATGGTATATACAATTGAAATTATGTATTTTGTTTCATTTGTAGTAAATGATGTCGACAAGCAATGTACGCACTCGCAACCAGATAAAGGCTTCAAAGGAATCCCAAAAGAATAAGCCAGATCGGAAGCGTAACATTCAATGCGAAGAACAACCAGTCAATTCTAATAAGAAGCAAGCCATTGTTTATAATGAAGGCGAAGAACAAATTGTCCTAAATGACCAAAATGAAGAAGGTCTACGCTCAGAAAATCAAACCTATCTTGAACAAATTGATGATGCCGAGCTGGAAATTGGGAAACAAAGTGTACCTGACATCGGAAGTACTTCTCGGAAAAGAGGCGGTAGAGGTCCAGCAAAAGCAAAAAAGGCTCCCGTTATGTAGTCATGATCGAATTGAAGTTGAGTTCAATGATCTAGGTATAACAATAGGGCAAGAGTCTATATATTTATCTTCTTTTCTTGGACCGCTTGTGCGGGAGCAGGTTCCATACACTATCAATGATTGGCGGAATATAAATGATGATTTAAAAGAAGTTTTGTGGCAGTCGGTTCAGGTATGAATTAAGTCTTAATTTTGGTTACTTAATTACCTGATAGAAATTTCAGAATTCATGCAACAAATTTTAGTATTCTAAAGCTGTGTACTCCAATTCGGACCGTATGCACCGGTGAATTATTTGATTTTAATATCATGTTTTCATGACCTGATTCAGGTTAGATCTAAACTGGAAGAGGAATGGCAAAGAAAAGCCATATTTTAACAAATGGGAGTACTGTGGAGATCATCAAAAAGCCAATTGGTTCAAACTTTGCAAAAAACGGAGAGTGAAGAGGAAAGACTTAAACTGAAACCAACCAACATCAAAAACATGAACGATTGAAGAAAGTTTGTGAAGGCGAAAACAAATGTAGAGTTTAAGGTAAATCTAAGATAAAATTCAATACTTCAACAGAAAACCATTCCTACACTCATCTCTATTAGTATGATAATTTTAACATCTTTCTATATTTCCAGCAAAAAAGTGAGAATTATTCGGTCCTTAGGTACACACAACTTCCACATACAACAGGTCGTAAGGGAATGGCTAGAATGACCGAAGACCTGGTTAGATTAATAACTACAGCTTTATTTAATATTATTTTATACATGTCATTTTACTTATTTAATGTTATCCTAAATTTAGAAAAATGGAAGTGTAGATCCATCGTCCATAACTAGAGCTGATGTGCAGATCAAATCTCACATAAAAAAATGGTCGACCGGTGTCCATGGAAGCTGCAAATACTATTGTATAATTGTTTTTTATTTTATCGGTATTTTTTTTTGAAACTATGGTATTTTTACCATTGTACATCATCTATGTGTTTTTATTTATGTAGGAGGAGATTAAAAAGTTTGGTAGCGTAACCCAGTCTAGCTCGACACAGAATGTCAGTGGAGATGCTCTTGCACATGTATTGGGAGAAGAAAGACCAGGAAGGTTAAGGGCGTTGGGAAGGGGTTGCACTTTAACCAAGCTAGTTGTGGCTCAGTCCAAAGATAAACAAGTCTTATGGTGTCGAGAGGAAATAGCAGAATTGAAGGGAATGATACAGACTCTGATGGACCAGAAGGTAAACTTCTAAAATTATTTTTTATTCGTTAAATACAATATTTAGCACACTCTATACTTTAAAATACTAAAAAGAATAAATTTTGGTACTTTACTGCTGGATAAAGAAAGTTTGCAAGGGAGCACACATGAAATGGTAAAAATAATAATTATATTACCCAATATATATTTTGATCCAGTAATGTTTTATTTTAAGTATTGTGGCATCCACTTGAGTGCTCCTTAGATTAAAATATTGTGATATTTATGCTTTGTAACAGGGTAAAGAAAGTTCAGGAAAGATCTCACCTGAATCGGTAAAAATAATAATTATATTACTCAATAAATAAAATTTATGTTTTAAATTTTTATTCTAGTATTTATATTACTTTCGGTTGAATAATTATAGAGTGACGATGAAGTATGTTTGTTGCTGAATTAGGATGGACCGCTGGAGTTGTTTCCTATGGGAGGCTATTGTCCATGGACCCAAATGATGTTGTCAATGACATTCATCTTGGACCAAATGCTGCGAGCGTTGTTATAGATTTTGTGGATAAGCCAGATACTTGTTTATGGAGGCCTACACGTAAAATGGCTGTATTAGCAGATGCTATGAATAAGGTAATAGCTTGGCCATTAGTTTGCGTCAAGGTACCGCTGTAAACATGCTTGAAGTTTGATGAAGCCAGTACGGTATAATTTACCCTTCTCATATTATTTTATAGCTATTTTGAGTGTGTATAGAATAAAGTACCACGAATATTTATTTATAGTTATGCGTGAAGCTATTTGTAGTAGCTACATAGAAATAATACAATATTCACCTGTTTTGAAACTGTCATGACTAATATTAGCAGTTATGTGTGTGTATAATTGCTAATATTGGAGTATATTATCATTTTTGAGTACCTACAACATCCGCAATAATTGCAAGATTTATGGTTGGAATGAGGGTGAAGGTGTAGTTGCCAAAGGAAGAATCCATGCCGATGATCCAAAATACACTGTTAATGGTATTCCGCTCGGTCCATCTGCTGTTGTCAATTGGGTGAACAACGTAATAAATAAAGATGATTATTTGTGGCGACCCACATCTGATATGTCGTGCATTGGAGATGCAATTGGTAGGAAAGTGGCATGGCCAAGATCAAAAGTAGAAACGGACAAGGAAAATCCAACTAAGAGTCATAATGATAGTGAAAATCATGTGACTTCTCCCTCGAAATCCTCATATGTGTTCACAAATAAATCGAAACATGTAAGTATTAATTTTCAACATTGATCACTGTGTTAGTATATACATTCTGCAAAATAATCTTTTTTTCTTTCAGCCGGCTGCAAACATGAAAAAAGGTGCCAAATCAAGTTGATAGATGTGGTTGGAACAGATGTAGTGGCTAAAGGATCTATTGCATCAACTGATCCAATAGCGATGGTCCATTGGGAAATGATGCTGTAAAGGTTTGGGTTGAACATGTGACAGTTCCAACTGCAGAGATATGGAGACCAACATCAGCTCTAACGTGCATGGAAGGTGCCTTCGGCGTTCCCATAGCTTGACCAGTGGGAAAAATCATTATTGACACAAAATGAAAGGTATTTTAACATTTTTTAATATACATTTATGAGTTACCACCCTAGGGGCCACATGATCGACTGAAAATAATTGAGTTAGGTTATTTTGGATAATAAGTGTGTTGTCTCACTCTCCTTATAAATCAAACTTGGTAGTAGTACCAGACAAAACTCTCACTTAATGTGTATTAATGCTTTTGAAGCCAATTTAGTGAGATATCTTAGATGATTTTCATTATAGGTCAAACTTTTATGTACATGGTTAAAATATTATCAAGATAATGTGTATTAATGCAAAGATACCAATAAGCATTCACCTTAATTGGAGAGAAATCATGTATGAAATATACTCCAGTAGACGGCACATGTCATTTCAGAATTACAGGTCATCTCATAATTACATGTCATCTTAGAATTACATGGCCATCTCAGAAATCATATATGAAATCATACATTCACCTTAATGGGTAGGCACTGTCATCTCTGAATCACTCGGTCACAAAATTACATGGTCACAGAATTGCATCTATTATATACTGCATTACATGGTTCAGAGTTCAGAGTTCAGAGTTCTAGAACATTTTCTATATTTCATAAATTGAGGTTGTTTCTTTCAGTCAAAATTATTTTGCTGTCATTATTGTATGCAATGGACATTGGTTAGGCAAAAATTGAGGTTGAGAAAAAGTCAGGTGTTTGTGTTATGTAGTGTCCATAGTGTGCAGGAAAATGAGCGTGTCTGAAAGGTTTATGTTATGTAGTGTTACGTTCAGAGCTTATGTCTAAAAGGTTTATGTTATGTAGTGTCTGAAAGGTTTATACTATATCTATTCCTAAGTTATGTTTTATTATTTGTTTTACAGGTAGATCAACAATATTTCAGGTGTTTTGATGACAGCAGCACTACATTATTTGCTCGATAACTTGGTTATTTCAGGTGTTTATTTTAGTGTTTATTGTACTTGGTTATGACAGTGTTACTAGTAGTCTGGTTGTGTATGTTGTGGTTATGACAGTGTTACTGGTAGTTTGGTTGTGAATGATTGAACTTGTGGATGTTTGTATGATTATCTTGTGGATGTTTGAAGGTGTATGTTGTGGTTCTATAATATGTTATATTCAAAAATGTATGCGTTTGTGGATTATGTTATTTAATTGGCGGCAAAATTATGGGTAGGTACGAAATAATATAATACAAATTTGGTAACAAATGGTGGCAAGGAAAACGCTATGGAATATTAAATTCATTCGTAGTGTTTAAAAACCGCTACAAATAAATTGTCACAGAACACAAAAGCATTTACATTGGCGTGTTTTAAACACTACAAAAAACTAGAAGAACGCAATAAAGAAACAACCGTAATGCAGAAACCCTTTCGGTGGCGTTTAACTAATGCCGAAAAAAAAACATTTGTAACATTAAAAAAGCGCCATGAAAAAGATTTTATTAGTGGTGTTTCTATAAATTGCAACAAAAAATACATTTTTTGTGGCATGTTTTCTCGTAATGAATTGAAACGCCACCTAAAATACTTAGTAGTGGTTTTTAGATGCTACAAGAAATTATTTTTTGTAGTGAATCTGCAGAAGATGAGAGTGAGGAAAAAAGGGAAGAAAAATACAACTTCAAATAAAAGGTGTAAACGCAAGTGAAAGTGAGGATGACGATGATAGTGAGGAAAATGATAAAAGTTGGGATGAAAAAGACGATAAAAATGATGAAAGTAGAGACGAAGAAGATGATGAAAAGGAAGAGGATGACAAAAATGACAAAAGAAAAGAACATGATGAGATGAATGTTGATAGTGATACTGATGACAATGATCAAGAAAATGAAAAGAAAGATGAAGACAGTGAAGACGAGGAAAAGAAAGATGATAAGCACAGTAAAGATGAAGACAAGAATGATAAAAATGACACAAAAGGTGAAAAGCAGGATAAGGGTAATGACGATGATAAAGGCGATGCTGAGCATAATAAAGGCGATGATGAGGAGAATAAAGGTACCGAAGATGGAAATCATGATAAAAATAATGAGGAGGATAAATGCAATGATGAGCAGGATAGAGGTGATGATGAACATAATAAAGGCGACGAAGGTGACAAACATGAGAAGGGTAATGAGAAGGATAAAGGCAATGATAAGCAGGAAAGAGGCGATGATGAGCATAATAAAGGTAACAAAGGTGACAAGCATGACAAGGGTAATGAGGAGGATGAATGCGAGGACAAGCATGATAAGGACAACGAAGACGGTATAGGAGATGTCGATAAGACTAATGACATGGAAATAGATAAGGAGGGGAAGAATGTTGATGATAAAGTAAATGATGCTGATAAGCATGATGATGATAAATGCATTATAACAATATATTCTAATTGCATACATGTATGCATGTACTCAGAATAAATGCATACTTTTATGCATGTATTCGTAATAGTTGCACACTTGTATGCATGAATTCCGAATATTTGCATACTTGTATGCATGTATTAACAATACTTGCATACTTGTATGTAATTATTAGAACAGTTGCTATTATTCTGCTATTATATCCACTATTATTCTTAGCTGTAGGCAAAATGAAAGAGGTGCAAACATAAAAAGTTGATCTGGAGGAGTACGAGCTAGAACCAAGATCCCTGGAATTGCGCAAGGATACAAAATTGAAAGTCAGAAAATGTAAAGATGTTCAGCAATTAGAAGAGCAACAAATAATGCAACTAGAAGAATATTTTACACATTCAGACCTAAGGTAAAATTAGTGAAAATTTTAAACAAATTTTGTAAATTTTATACTAAGAGTTCAATTATCCGCATACACGTATGTATGAATTCAGAATAGTTGCATACTTGTATGCGAATATTCAGAATAGTTGCAAACTTGTATGTATGCATATATTCAGAATAGTTGCATACTAGTACGCAAATATTCAGAGAAGTTGCATACTTGTAGGCAATTATTCAGATTAGTTGCATAGATCAGTACTATTAAAATTCTATATATTCTCTAATTATATTACATAAATTAACAGTGGACGGGGATGATGACATACACATTGGTGGAATTGCAATGGGTGATTTGATAGTCGGAAAATTCCTAGAAGCACAAGTATCACAACATTTAAAAACTGATATAGCAACAATATTTCCATTAATCTTGTCAAATATCAACATGTATTCAGCTTTCTATAAAAATTACAATACGTTAATTTTAATAGACAATAGATTGGTTTTCACACGAGCTGCATAAAGAATATCCAGAAATTTTGTACATCAAAACTTGTGCTTCTATAAGTTCTGATTTATTTTGCAGCATAATTTCTTTAAATCATAATAAATTTTGTTGACTGAAATGAGCAATTACAGATATTTGTAGACAGAAAATCAATGCGACAAGTAAAGGAATTGGTAGACAATCGAGTGGAAAACGGTTATGTGTTCTACGTAAAAATATTCTTTCCTATCCACAAAGATTCACATTTTTCATTATTAGAGTTTACAAAAAAAGATAGAAGGTGGTTCACGACTCAATGAAACCACGTCGCGAAGGAGACCACCAAAAATTAGCAAAAAGAATGGTATGCATATTGAAAAAAATGATATGCAAGTTGGTAATCTGAATTTTTTTTTTTTTTGCTTTTACAGAGAAATCACATCACCTTATTGCTGAATTTTTTTAGAAAAGACGGGTTATTGACCATCCCAAAAAATTGAATTTGCTAATTTCTCACAATAAGGCCATACGTAAGTACATAACAAATAAGAAATAACTGCATACTTGTATGTATCTATTCAGAATAATCGCATACTTGTATGCATCTATTTAGAATAGCCGCATACATGTATGCATCTATTCAAAACAGTTACATACCGGCATGCATCTTTTCAGAATAGATGAATATTTGTATGCATCTATGTAGAACAGTTGCATACTTGTATGCAGATATCTAAAAGATTTGCATACTTTTATGCATCTATTCAGAACAGTCATGTATTCATATCAGAAACAATTATTCAAACAAATTGATGATTTTTTACAATTACTACAACGTTGATTGTGGAATGTTCGTTATCAATATATTGAAACAAATAAGTGAGAGCAAAGAAATTCAAATAAAGGATGAAATATTTAGCGCTCAGGCTATATATCTACAGCGAGATGTGATTGCTCAACAAATACTCAATTCAAAACTGTATGGTTGGACTACAGATGATGATCTGACATAAAAGTACCTGCATTCAAGTGGAAGCCTCATAGATTGAAACTGGGAAAAGTGGTGTTTAGAATTGTCTTGTAAATATTTTGACTAAAATACAATGTTCGAATTACTGGAACATGATTATCTAGTTTGTAAACTGAGTTAATGTGGATTTTTTCTATGATGTTTGGGATACATGGTAGATATTTGATTTGTTTTCTGTATGAAATTTCTAGTTTGTAAACTGAACTAATGTTCTTAGCAATTTTCAAATCGAGGCTTGACTTCATGCCACAACCGTCTGAGCTAGTTTACACTTACCCACTATAGCCACCAAAAAAAATCATATTAAGAATATATTCATGATACAAGTACGCACATAATTAAAATTGCAGAAAAGCTGCATACATGTATGCGTCTATTAAGAATAGTTGCATGCAAGTATGCATCTATTAAGAATAGTTGCATACTTGTATGCATCTGTTCAGAATAGTCGCACACATATATGCATATATTCAGAAAAAATGGATACTTATATGCATAAGAAATATTTAACTGCAAACATCATAGAAAAAATATATTAAAATACTAAACCAAATTGAAAACACCACAAAAATATTCATAACAGTTACAAACAGTAAACACTAAACCAAATTTCATCATTAAAAAACATTAAAACACTAAAACAAATTGCAGTTAGTTGTCTTTCAAAGGACAAGTCCTTTTGTTATGACCCAACTTTTTGCACAAACCACGTCTAATAGTCTTCGTAAATTCACCGGTAGATTTAAACTTTTTAGAAGACGACGGACGATCAAGCATTCATTTACCTTTTGAAGGAGCTATAATTGCATCTTCAACAGAAACATCTTTGCCCATAAAGTTTATGATAGGATAGATTGAATGAGAATAAGTTGACCGAAAATAACCAAATTTGAAATAATTTTCAGTATAGTCATACACGTTCAACTTGTCACTACTCAAAATACCTCGAACAACATGAGCACAAGGAAAACCAGTAATTTTTCATATGTTACAAGAACAAACTCGACTATATAAATCAAAATATTGATGGACGGGAGAATGATCTTCAAACATATATTCACCTGATTTGATAATAAATCAAGAAGCTCCTTCCAAGTGAAGATTTCTCAACTGATTTTCATTCATAGGACATAAAGCGTTATTCCAAGTAGAAGCAACTTCATGACGATCAGACATAAGTCCCATTAACTTCAATCTAATTTTATCTAAACAAGCAGTAATTGGTAAATGTCTTTCCTCCAAAACCCATTTGTTAAAACTCTTCGGACAATTAGATGATATTTCACCATAACGACAACCAGGAAAAAAAAACATTACTAAACTTCTCAAAAGGAATACCACTCAAAAAGTTTGCCACAGTGGATCCACCAACAACTTTAAAAGTCTTCAATGCAACATTAAAATCAATCAAATTGGAAGCATAAGCAATTCATGCAAACAAATCTAGCAACAACTTCTTCTTGATTTGGAAAATTCAAATTTTAGAGCAACCTTTAAATTGTTGTTCAAATGATAAAAATATAAACCATGAACTGAACTTGGAAACACCTTTGGAATAGCAACAAGAATACCAGGACGACGATCAGAAATGAAAACAAAGCCCCTGCTATCGTCTTTAAGAAATTCTTTAAGTTGTTCACAATACTAAATCCAATTGTCTTCATCATCTCTAGACACAATAGCAATTACTATAGGGAAAAAACTGTTAAAAGAAGCAAACATATAATCAACTAAACAATAAAATAAAGAACAACAACAATTCAAATAATTCCGTAGATTTTAAGAACAATTGCATACTTGTATGCAAATATTCGGAACAGTTGCATACTAGTATGCAGATATTCAAAATAGTTACATACTTGTTGTATGCATGCATTTAGAATTTTTGCATACCTGTATGCATTCATTAAGAAAAAGTTGCATACTTGTATGCATATATTCAAAAGATTTTTATATTTGTATGCATTTATTAAGAATAGTTGCATACATGTATGCATATATTAAGAATAACTGCATACATGTATGCATATATATAGAAAAAGTTATAAACTGTAAAAATACCATACCTTCATTTCCAATTTTACCAGTAGCAGCTCTCAAACAACTTTGAGCTCTTCCCTCCATAAAAGTAGCATCAACAAAAATTAAAGGCCAACAATATTGAAATCCATATGCACAAGCTTCAAATCCAATAAAAACCCTCTCAAATTGACGTGTAGCATCATTACACTCCAAAATAACTTTACTCCCAGGATTACTTGTAACAACAACATCACAAAAGGGCTGCAAATGATGATAAGACATTATAAAAATCTTCTAATGTCAACCTCTTCCCACTATAAGCAAAATAATACTTCAAAATAACATTATACTCGGTTTGAAACAAGTTAATAATGTCCCTGGCCTTCATTAACAGATTAACTTGAATATGATCATAATGCAACAACTTAATCAATTTACTGGATACAGCATGATTGTTTATGTCATGAATTCTAGCACCACAAGTATGTTCGGGCTGAAATCTCTTTATAATAAAATAGCCAGGAAGATTAAACTTAAGAGAAGCATGAATCTTGAAACTACGATTTTTTTAGAGCAAACAGTCATGACTCTTTCTTTGTCATTCTTAACCAAATCAAGTTTGTATCCAGTCTTCATACAAAACATCATCACATTAAGCCCAAATTCAGTAACACCTCCTGGAAATTGCTGACCGACATCAGAAAAAATAGGTTGATTCAGATCACTTCTCAATAATTGTTTGAATTGATTGTTTGAATCACTACCACAAGAAACATTATCTGACCTTGCATTGTTAACTGAAGGACTACTACGAGTGATCTCAACAAAAATAACTAAGTAATCCTCACGATTATGTGCAGTCAACAACAGAATAGATTGAAGATCAAAATAAGTTTCAATATTCCTTCTCAACCCATCTCTAAAGTGATATAATTCAAATGACAATGGACTTAAATCATTCCATTTACCACAAAAAACATCTCTCACAATAGCAGTAGAACTATCAAAATAAAGACGTATAGAAAAGCTATCATTCCCAAACTTCAACAGCACCAATGCACCAACATCTGCAGGAACACTTTTATACAAAAAATAAAGTGAAAATTACGTGTTTTTTCCAGGAAAAAAATGCGCTGCTACATTTTTTTATTTAAAAAATCGCAAATATTCTCATAAGCAACCTGAAATTTTTTTGCATACATCTATGCATTAATACTCAATATATGCATACATATATGCATATATTCATCCAGGGTTTATATTGAAAATTTGGATGCATATATTGGTAATAGTTGCAGAGATGTATGCATATAAATATGAACTAATCTGTATGAGCTACGAATTATTGCAGAAAATGTATGCATGCACTGATATACATGTATGCAGATACTAAGAATATTTGCATACATGTATGCATTTATTCAGAATAGTTGCATACATGTATGCATATATTCTGAATAATTATATAATTACAGAAAATCAGAATAGTTGTATACTTGTATGCATTTATTAAGAATAGTTGCATAATTGTATGCATATATTCATATATTTTTTTTTTGCAAAATGTATTAAAACAAAAATAACAATAACAACAACGATTATATATATCGATTCAATAGTAACAATAACAACAACACCATATACCTGCAAAAAAATAAAAACAACGATTCAAGAATGCATAAAATAACAATGAATCACGTATGCAAAAAATATCGATTATCAAAAGTCGACAGTAAGAATGAATCCCCTATGAACAAAATATCAACAATGATTTCCATCATCAGAAATCGGAGACCAAAAAAGCAAACAAACAAAGAACTATAAGATATTACCTGGAAGAAGAAATTTCCATTAAATCTATCGACAAAATTCGAGTTCAATCCCTGATAAAGCCGAAAATCAAAAATTAGATCGAACAAATTCCAACTAATTCATGCCATGAAGACGCCATGAGCAGGTTAAAAAAACGCTAATTAAAACGAGGGCATTTATGAAAAAATAATAGTCGAATAAAAAAATAGGGATGCGAAAATTATAATTTGAAGCAGGAAGATGTCAAGTTAGTTAAGTTTAATTTTACGGATGTGGGCCTCATTTTCACTAATATAAAATGTTATTTTGATCAAGTTAGTCAATATAACTGTTTTGTAACGCTTTTGAAATGATGTTGTAACACTTTCTTTGGAAATAATCTATTTTGAAGTTTTTAACCCGCAAACTGTTTTCCAAACTATAAGTAATCATTTTCAAATGATTTGTGGAATGTTTTCAAAGTTTTAAAAGTATTGGAAATATTTTATATGGAATTTCAATTAATTAATTTAATATTAAAATGGGTTTTTCAATTTTAAACAATTGGATATGGCTGGAGATAAATCTTCGGATGTTTGATATTAAAAGTGGATGATGATGACTCTTACTATTTAAGGAATTTAAAAGGTATTTCACTGTTAGTGAGCTTATAGTGTGGGTTGGATACGAAGATTAATATTGAGGATAAGTTGATGGTATTTCTGTACAAATCTAATGTCAAAGAGTTGGATAAATCTTTTAATTAAGATACGGGTTTCCCTATTTGATTAAGATAGGGTGGATAGAAATAATCTTCAAATATTTGATATGAAATTCTGTGGTGTAATCGTATACTATTTGAGGAATTTGGAAGATATTATTATTATATCGTTATTCGACTTATAGTATTCGTTGATTATAAGAATTGATATCGAATATAAGTAAATACAATATTTGTGTAACTTATGTTCAATATCAATTGATTTGGAATTTGTTTTGAATGGTGTCTAAAATAATATCATTCTTGAAATCCGATAAGATTGAGTTATGGAAATTCATATCATAATTTAGGATTTAATCAAATCTTTGATTTGAGGAAATTAAAAGTAAAGAATTGGAAAGCAAGTATAATCCTTTAATTAAGATTAAAGAATTGAATGTTACGAAATTGTTTTAATTGGAAACTATGGTTGAAATATGGATTAAGGGTTTACAAAATAAACTGGATTTTGTTAAAGATAATTTGAAAATGGGTTTTAAAGGAGAAAATTTAAAATATGGATTTTGTTAAAGATAATTTGAAAATGGGTTTAAAGAAGTTTAATTTAACAAATCCATGAGGGAAGGAGATTGGTTGAAAGCCTATGTGTTCTGTAATTTTGTTTTTTAATTGCACTAATTATTTGGAAAGACCGGGATCAAATTTATGTCCGAAAACCAATCCAAGTAATAATTCGATGTTGTGGAGCAATTAAAGACATTGAAGACAGTATTGAAGACTGGAACCCTTCATATCGTAAGGACGACTTGGTGAATGTCTCATATGGGTAGCTTCCATTTGTAGATGGATTTTATATCAGTTAAGTGGCAAGAAGCCAGAACATATGTGAAGGAATACCGAATTGTTGTTTCGTCCAGACCCAGAACGAACATGTATGGATTTTGTGTCTGACATTGTAATTTACTACGTAGCACTGATCTTTATTATTATATATCTGTTTGGTGGTAGAGAATTTATTCTCTTAGCTTAACACCCTTCTCTAAGATGTATGAGCTTAGATGTTATATATTAATGGAAATCAATGATGCGTAGTGGATGAACAATGTGGCATACTTAAGTTATGTGATGAGCTGTGGATGATCAAAGCATGGCTTATTGAAGCATAGCTTTGTGTACTGTGACCTCGACGAACCTCACACCCCGGATTGAAGGTAAACAGTTGGTCAGATTTCTATATTGTTTTGTATGTTCGATGCATTGGGATGTGATGATAAAAGGGTACCACGAAGTCCCCAGTTTGGGATGCTATTTGTTGGGTACTCTAATTCATGTATGGTGGGCTAGTATAACGATGCCTGAGTCCGGATGTTAACCGCGAGTACTAGGATGATGCGCGCAAGAAAGTTAGTGAGCCCACGAATGATCTTTATTACCAGGAACCATTATGTTGGAAATCCAATATCCACTACCTATGATTTTGTTTCTATTGCCTGCTGGTTGCTGGCAGGATTACGTCAGCATAATGGGATGGGGAATTATGCTGGCTAATTTAATATATTTACTTTCGAAAGGTTTTCACACTATGCACTAATAATAATATGAAAGATGATTTCCACGTATCAAAAGCATTTTTGGTTATCATAAGACAAAACTCGCTCACCTGGTGTGCACTTACATTGTGTGATGTGGGATGAGCTTATAATAGCTTCATTTCTCAAAAATTCATTGCGGATTTCTATGCACTGGTATTCACATGGAGTAAACCCGTTCCGCATTAGCGGCATGGTCCGGTGAATTAGCTAACTTTAAAATAAACCCTAAAAACAACTGTTTTGAGTTCTCACATAAGTCTCATGATTGACCTGGAGTTTATTGTTCCCACACTTAAACTCTTAATGCCCATAATTTTTGCACGGGCAACCTAGTAGTTTGGTTTGCAAATTTAGCCTTGGAGTTGGTTGGAGCCGGATTCTGGTTTTAGATGGAGCTATTATATCATAGAATATTCATATTCTTCCGTCGAGTTATGTATCTTTTCCACTGTGTAATCGATGTACTCTGATGTATCTCTTGTAACTCTGATGTAATATTATTGTAATGGAAAAGTTATTTTACTTTTGTGCAAATATGTAAGCATCTTAACAATCCGTCTTTATGAACGGTTTAAGTTGGTTTAATTACCGGGGAAAACAGGACAACAAGGCGGGTCATTACAGAGCTTCATTATTGTCTCCAAAAAATATGAGAAAAGAGTGAGGGTCTAGACCTTTATTTATAGGCATAGAAATAACCCTGAACTATTAGATTTTATTTCAGAAAAATCCATCCATTGATATATACTTATAAAGTACAAAACCATAGTCGCCACTGTCTAAATTGACCAAGGGTCGATCTAGTTGTCAACCTAATGGTCGAATGCCTGGGTCGACCTGGCAGTGGTAGGGGACAAGATATTTATTACCCTTTATATATATTTTTCCTTTTTATTTAGTTTCTATCTGTTTACATCTGTAACTTTTTCATACGAACTCCATTCACGAAGTCTCAAACATGAAAGATTACCAGAATTCCATCACGAATGTAACCGTTCCAGTTTCTTAGTTAATTTCCATCATTTGTGAAAATTACATTTTTGGATTATAACTAAATTACGAAATTAATTATTCCCAAAATTCTAGGTTGTTACATGGTCGGTGATAGTTAGGTCATTTCTTGCTATGGATGTTACGATTGCTTGTCTGTTCTCTTCTATTTTCTCTAGGTAGGCTATCACAATAGGACAATAAAGAGAAGTGGTTGGGAATCCTATTTTGACTAGTGCCTACTTCTGTGTGTTTGAGTAGCATATTTAATGAGATTATTACATGCTAACTCTTTGGTTGTTGGGACAGGTCAGGTGAGACTTGAACTGTGTATTATCATATTATCCTGTGTACTTGTTGATAGTTTCTTATCACTCATGCGGAACTATCGTCTGACTTAAGGTTTTATGTCTCCTCTTATTACCTTGGGATGTTAATCGATGATGCTGATGAGTAAACTGAGTACATATGACAGGTTGGTGATGATGATGTTGCACGGTGACGAGTAGAAAGCTAGTGTATTGCTATTATTAGTGTAAAACTATTTGGAGATTTCTGCTTTTCTGCTTGTTATATACTCTGATGAGGGATGTTAAGGCTTGATATTTTCAGATATTCAATTACTGAGATGTTTTGTTATTGATATTCTGAGATTTTATGGAGATGGGATTTCGTTCTTTGTTATGTTTCACTACCATATCCTATTGTATATTTTGCTATTAATATTATCCATGCACTGTGAGTTATACAACATGTTCTATTTTGATCTACTTTCCTTGTTGATCGCCCCATGTCAGGTTGACACGTCATGCGGTGCACTTTTCCCTATAGTAAATGTAGGAGGTATGGGGTGGTCGTCACAGATAAGGCGAAATTATTATCCATAAAGGAAAGTATTCTACGACGACCCCCTATACACCACCGGTGCTCCAAACTAAAAATTCGCTATGTACAAAAATAGTAGGAAAGTAGAGAAAAGGGAATGAAGAGAAGGAAATATAAGAGAAAGAAGAAAGAAGAGAACAGAACATAAATACCAATCACAAAAAATATCATACATCTCACAGCGGATCAAATAACATATTATAATCAATCTCAAATATAAAACAGACGAAATAGTAATAATTATATAAACCATATAATCAGAGTATACAAGCTCATACAGTTATACAGAGTAGTAATAGAGTTTATACAAGAGATACATAAAACCGAACAAATAAACTATCTCAAAACGAAGATACATAACACTGTTAAGGCTCCACAGTGCTACATAGTGGAATAAACAATAAGGATGCAAGAATAAATATGTAAAATGTAGTCTCATGCTAATCCCCTTGTGCGGTTCCAAGTAATATGTTATACTTGTCACCTGGTTGTTCATCAGCATCGTCTATTTGCACCTAACGTAATATGAGGGAAATAAAACCTTAGGTCAGAAAAAAGTCTAGTGTGAGTGATAAAAAACTCAAAGTACTGTAAAAGTCGTAATAATATATTCGACACAGATTTCTCTCCAGGAAGCCACAATACAAATTTCATCACTCCAATACCTATGGATCAGTACCATTACATAAGCTATGGACAGGTAGTGGTCCATATACTTAGAGAATTTTTACATGAAAATTTCCAAGTGCCATTCTGGTACCCTCCAGAGCTCCCCCGTCAAGTTTCATTTGAATCTGATTATTTGAACCTTTGATTTTCTCGATCTTCGGTTCTAAGTTCTATGAAAAACAATTCTAACAAATGATTCAAGCAATGCATTCAATTCAACCAAAATAAACGATGATTCATCAAATCTCGATCATACAAACATGCATACATCATAAACATATTAGAAAATAATAAACTTAACATGGTTTGGATATAAACATACATAAGAACATGATTAATCTAGTAAATTGCCGCTTTACATGGTTAAATTAGATTTTCCTAGAATGACTAAAATTGAATTAAACATATGTAACGACCAGAGGATTTCCGGCCCCGAAAATCGACATAAATACACTTACCGTTACTCATGCCAACCTTCCAAACAGCGAAAACACTGGAACGTTTATAGAAAGAAATTAGAGGGTGAGATAAGAAAGAAAGAAATATTAGAATAGAAGAAGAAGAAAAACCAATACAACATAGAATCAGAGTCTCACATCGCAGCGGAACAAAATATAATACAGAAATAATTCTTTATTGAGAGCCTTTAAAAATACTTACAATATCAGAGTACAGCACACGACTGGACAGTTATAATAACCTATCCTCATATACATCACACAGCGGAATAAATACTAGATACAATATGTCTGAACAACTCCATCTTGTCACTGGCCTTTGAAGTATCCGATAACCTGGACCTGTACATCCCGGGCTAACCCGAGCATTTACAATACACCGGGTCAGTCTGGTGAACCGGAGTGAGAAAAACTCGCACAGTATTAAGGTTATCACATAACTTGATTTTAAAGTCAAAATCTTTTCGAAAGAAAAGGATAATCGTAAGACCAAATCCACACATAAATACGGACGGTTTTTACCTTACGATAACCCAAAACATTTTTGAAACCAATATCTTGTTCTGATATTATAATAGTGTCAAAATACAAGTAGTTATCAAACTAGCGGAACGCTTGCATCTCACGCTCCACATATGTAGTATACAATCAAAACCGCGAGCGCTTATTGGAGATTGGATTCCGACTATGACAAGGTATGGGACCACCTGCCGATAGTGTATCTCTAGAGGCGAATACACTGGGTTCAACAAGAACGTCTTGCAACCCAGCCCACACATGACCGACCACTCATTTCGCTTGAGTGTTCAAATGTATATCACCAACGGTTGGGCTCAAATCACTGCTTCCCGAAAGGGACAACATCGAAATAGATTAAAGAAGCAAAAGGAATTTCTCTATATAGGTGATTATACACCCTAAGCGGAGCGACCCACATAGCCATGCTACCTGCCAGATTTTTGTCATTTTCCCAGTTAATGAGGCTTGAGGTTTGAATTCCCTTTTGGAACATCTGGTCACCATTCACTTCGAATGCCACATCGTCCAATCCGTTAGATATCACTAATTGACGTCCACAAAAATACTTTGCGGTTTAGCTAAGAGAAGGTGTACGGCCTTCTCCACCATCAACAGAAATACGTTTGAAGAAATCAACGTACGCGGTCCCTTTGGAAATACTCTGTCAGACACTCGTCCATACAAGTTATCCAGGAACAGGATGAACCGAAGGCACTCTCCTACTGCATCCGATATAGGAATCACCCCATGGATCAGTAGCGAGAAGTCCTTGCAATCCGTAGATCCCAACCACGACAGAACCACAACTTATCTCTGGCCGCTAAACCAGATATTTTTAGTAGTTCTTCCATCTATGAAGATCTATGGTCTTCAATGCTCCATCTCAATTATCTTCTGATATCTCCACGTATTTGTTGGTCAGAATGGTTTTCGAATATAATTCGATCCCGGTCTTTCCGTACCAACAAACGTATTAGACAGATTTGATAGTCGGTGATTTAACTGTCAAAATAAACAGTGATTCAATCATGACAATCCAATGAGTTCACTGGTTCAGTACTCAGCATCACTAGGCCTTTTAATTAAAACAAATGTAAATTTAAAACTCTTAAATATTTTGATATTCCAAATATAGTTTTTCGCTCCTTATTAAACATAAGATTATTCTTTAAAAAAGTGCATTTTAATACTTAGAAAATCCTATATCATATTCAATTGCCTATTTTCACTTTCAAACGTTAATCACGTTATTATAATATTGGGAAATCATTTTAACTTATTACTCGTAAAACGATGTTACGAAATATCATCTATTTCATTACTTGAAACAATACAAATGTTTATTCTGATAGAAAAAACTCATCTTTTACATTCCCCTTTTTGAATCTCGATAATATCGTTATAAGTCACGCAATCCCCTTTTTACCTTGGAATCCCCATTATATAATCTCCCAAAATTTTCACTAAACATTTCATTATCATTTCTTTAATGGAAATAATAATTTATCACTAACCCCCTTTATCATTACAACTAATATCATCCTAGGATAATCCTGATGTCGTTCAAGTTGGGGTATTTTAATTACCTCTCAGACCTTGATCAACAACGATCATATCCTAAAGTTGATACAAGTTGTAATTCAAAAATCCAATATTTCATTCTAATACGAATTCCATTTAACTATTTTATTTAAAATACGGTTTCATAAACCTTATTATCATTTTGAAAATCTCTTTCTCTAACATACCATTATTTCTTAATTCAATTAAGTAACTTCTTATAACACACCACTTTTTAACCTCAACCTCTTTGAACCGATTCATTGTATGATTCAGATTTGGTTACCAAAACCTGTGACCCACTCCTTTTACCACTTCAATTTGACTAATTCCTTTTCAAATCCATTCAACCATTTCCCGCTTTGAAACTCTTATTCCAATCTCCCACTTTTACTTAATCCCACTTTTAAGTAATGTTAATTTAGAATTAACGATATAACACCTCAAACCTCTTTTATATAACTCTGGTTTATAATAAAAACCCTTTTATCTAAATTTCCTTTTTACTTAATTCAAATAATTAAGTAACAATTATTTTAAGCTATAATCTTCGCTTAAAAATTCCTTTTATAACTTTGTTATAAAACTCAGGTTTTAAACAAAACCTGTTCCTAAACTTCTTTCACCATTCAATTGGATTTCATTTCAACCTAGATTACTTTTTAAATGGATTCCCATTTAAAAGTAATTTCCTAAATTATTATTAATTGCAATAATAATTAATTTCGATCATTAACTACTTCAGTAGTTAATTTCTCTATTATCTAAAATAATAGTAAATCCTTTTTAAAATCTTATTAAAATTAAAACAATATTTGTTAAAACTATTTTATTCAAACACACAAATTTTATAATCAATTTCAAATAAAACGGTCGATTTAATTGACTTAAAACGCGGTAATTCCATTAACCGATTCCAATTAGTTCTCACTTTAAATTAATTAATTAATATAACTAATTGAAATATTTCCGTTCAAATGTTTTCTTAACAAAACAATTATACAACTTTAATCGTTAGGTAAATTTCTAATCACTTGTTTATAAATCTGATTAACATCAGAATTTGACTTTATAAAATCAATTAATAATTAATTAAAGTCTTAAATAAATAAAATATTTATTTATTTTCCTTTTATAAACTTTTATTCAAAATAATATATTTCAAAATCTATCTCCAATTATAAAATAAATTTTATAACTTCAGTTCTATCGATCCACCTGACGGTAAATCAATATAAACAAAACAACTTACTTTTAGGTCTTTTACTGCTGATTACTCAACTAATATAGCCAATTTATAATAACCCGGAAATCCAAGCCAATTTAAAATTTTTATTTTGGCAATTTTAGCGAATTTTGATTATTTAAAATGAAATATTTTAAATAATAACGATGAGAAATTTATTTTGAATTGAATTCGAACGTATATATTATACACGTCATCGTTAGAACATAAATATTTATTTAAATTATAAAAGGAATTGAAATGGCGTGGTAGTTCGATAATTCGATTTCAAAATTCAAATGACTGTACCAGATTCAAAATAAATCGGATTTTAGCGAAACTAAAAATATTAGAATCTAATTGAGAATATCTTTCCAACGAATCCAGAAAATCAAAATTTCATAGCGGAAATCAAAAGTTATGTCCAAATGAAAATTCAGAATAGTCGCTATGGAATTCTGGCCCTTAAAAATGGAAATTTTGCAAACGACCTCGGATTTCGACGAAACCACTTTTGTTGGATCCGTGATGTCAAGTTATTGCTAGATTCCAATTTTCATAATTTTTTGAATCAATATGTGAGCGTGGCAAAGGAAAACGCATTTGACCAGTTTTAGTTGATTTTAATCGATTGGAAAATGGACATTTTTCAAACGGTCTCAGAATTCGATGAAATTAGTTTTGTTAGGACCATATCGTCAATACGAAGCTAGAAAATATTTTTTGGGAATTTATAGAATTATTGTGTGGCCCCGGTAATTTGAAATGTACGTTCAAATTGAATATATAAAGATTTATATTTTAAATTAAACGGAAACTGATCGAAACAGTCGAATCAGCTTGTGATACATATCCCATTGTGTTCGGAATGGGGGTAATTAGCTAGGGACGACAGGCGGTGGGTTTCGAGTTCGATATAAAAAGTTACTTTTTGGATTGAAATAAAATAAAATTAAAATATATATTAACCCCCCTATCTTCTTTCATTCAATCAACCCCCCCCCCCCCCCCGATGATCGACACCCCCGCGCCCCCTTCCGCCACCCACCGACGTGCGCTAGGGCGCCGACCACCCCTCCTCCTCCCTCTCGCGCTCGCTCCCTCCTCTTTTCCTTCTCCCTTCTCCAACTCGCGCCACGAAGCCTTCACCACAAATCGAGACCCAAATCCGTCGCCTCTCAGCCCACCACCGTGCCCCCTTCCGCCATCCCCACCTCTTCCTCCCCCTTCTTCGATGTGGAATCCGCCCCACCCCCAAACATCGAAGCACTCAAACCCTAGAAGCCCCCTACCACCTTCCTCGACCCGGCGCAGCCCATGTCAGTCCCCCTCCTCGATCAAAGATGCAGTTTTTGCATTTACAAATGTGAGTTTTATTTATTCCTTCATTGTTTTTATTTATTTTCTGCGATGAGGTATATAATAGTGGAGTTTTCGATGGTTAAATAAATGTTTAGATCTTTAATTATATTAAAGGTCGGATTTTTCATAGTATTGAGATACGATTTTTATGACTAGGTTAGAATATGATTTTATATAGGAAAGATCAAATTTTTATAGAGCAAAAAGATCAAATTTTTTATTCAAAGAAAGTTGAATTTTTGATGTAGGAAAAAAATTAGATTTTTAAAGAAGTAAAAATAAAATCTTTTGAGGTTAAAAATATAATTTTTATATTATAGAAAGTATAAAAATATAATTTTTATAAGATAGAGAATATAAAAATTCGATTTTTATATATTGAATAGCGAAGTAAAAATTCAATTTTTATATATTGAATAGAGAAGTAAAAATTCGATTTTTATATATTGAATAGCGAAGTAAAAATTCGATTTTTATATATTGAATAGCGAAGTAAAAATTCGATTTTTATATATTGAATAGCGATGTAAAAATAGAATTTTTTTATCCATGTGGAGTGATTATAAAAATATGATTTTTATATACATAGCAACAATATAAAAATGTGAATTTTATATATATAGTGAAACCGGGCAACGAAAGTGGCATAAAGGCGAGAACGGGAAGGTTTTCTACATATGAAGAGTCGTGATGAATTGGTTTAGCTATCGGTGAGCACTTCTCACCCTTAATTTAATTTTCTAGTTAAAATATATACTAGGATGCAGACGGTGTTTAGTAGCACCCGACACCCATCGTCCACAGACCATGGACGGCTTGTATGCTTGTTTGTTTGATTTTGAAGTGTAGTTGATTGTGTGATGTGATGTGAAAGGAAATAAAATATTTATATAGTTAAAAATATTTTATAGTTAAAAATAGAAATTTTTAACGTGTATACAAAATAAATATTTATAAACAAATCGGAGATTTGTTTATATACACTGATTTGATTGATATTGATTGGGACGATAAATTTTACACATCGCCCAACTGCACAAATAAAATTTATGTTTGATTGTTCGAAACCCCACACGGGTATTGGGATGATATATGACATACACTAATCCCAATAATTAGTTGTATGTCGATCGATTGATTGACAAACTATCATAAGCGTTAAATATTTATATTTGATGCTTATACAATGTAGAATGCACTCTGGATGATGGTTGATTATTTATCGTTGTTATTTTATACATGTGTTGTAGAAAATCCGTATAATTAACATTATATGGGAATTGATTGGGCCTCATTCCAGTTTTGAAATAGAAATATTTGAAATAGAATATTTGAAATTAGAAATATATGAAGCCGTGTTGATTAGATTGACGCCATTTTGACGTGAACGTTATTTATATCGATTTTATTCAATTTTCAATGTATATTGAAGTGATTTGAATTATATTGAAAATAATCAAAATTCAAATTGAAATTGAAAAGAATTGAATTCGAATTGAAATTGAAAAGAATTGAATTCGAATTGAAATTGAAAAGAATTGAATTCAAATTGAAATTGAATAGAATTGAATTCGAATTGAAATTGAATAGAAATGAATTCGAATTAGAAATGAATTCGAATTGAAATTGAATTAATTTGAAATTCAAATTGAATTGAAAACGAATTGAAATTGAATAAAAAAATCGATTTGAATTGAAATCAATTTGAAGCGAATTTAAAACGAATTTGTAAGGGAAAATTCAATCTTGATTTGAATTTGAAAATGAAGTTGAAATCGTTTCAAAAACAAATTTAGAACGATTTATAAACTACGTTTTGAAAGGAAATCAACGAAGTATATATTATGTATATTATATATATAATATAATGGCCTGAATAGAACGCGCCGCACCGCGGCAGTTCGTGAATTTCGACCATTGGCTTCGAATGGACATTGCGGGAGATCCGACCGTCGGATTCTCCTAAAACCAGAACCGTTGGGTTCGTATCGAAAAGAGCTTTCTATCGAATATTAGAGATTTGAAATCTAACGGTTGGATTTGGAATTATGTCCAAATCAAATTTGGAAAAGGTCGCTGTAAGTGCAGTTCGATGGCCATTGATGGAAATCGACTGTACGGGCCTTGATAAAATTACTAAAAATAGTAATAATTTGTGTAAAATCATACGAAATGTTTGGGAAGAATTGGGATGAAAACCTCCATATTTGAAAAGATAAAAATAGATTTTTATCGAAATGAACTAGTTTTGAACTAGAATTAAAATCAATTTATTTTGAAACAAATAAATTGAATTTGAAAAGGGGTTTTAAAGGTAACCAAAATTTCCAATAATTGAATTTGAATGGATTTGAATGGATTTGAATCGAAATTGTTTTTGGAGTATTTCGATGTTGGATTTCGTGATTATATAGATATTGTTATGGAAATTTGAAAGATATATTTATATCGTTATTTCCAATACGATATTTGTTGGTCGTAGAATTTGATATTGAATATAAGCCGATATATTTTCTATTCAGAGCCTTGTATTAAATATCAAATGTGATTTGGGTTTGCCGTGAATGGTGTCTTCATTAACACTGTTCTTAAACCCAGTTGAGAAAAAGATTAAATCTTTTTGTTTTGATTTAATGAAGTGTACCAATTAAATGGTATTTAATTGGAATTGAATTTGAATTGATTTTTGGGTTTATCGTGAACGGTGTTTTAAATAACACTGGTTCTTTAACTCGATAATTAATGTAATGTGATTTTGGGTTTATAGTGAATCATGTTTTAAATGACATTGGTTCTTTAACCCAGTTAAAGACAGGATGTGTTTTTCCCAAGATGAATAATCATTGATAGTGATTATTGGGAAGATTAAAACTAAGTGAAGTTTTAATGAATCTTTAATTAGATTGAAATAATCGAGAATGGAGTATCACCAATTTTACTCCAGGCGATAGTTAAATCTTTAATTAGATTTGAACGTGAAATGGTAATTGAATTTACCGATAACACCGTGGTGTTAGATATGAAGTATTACCAGTTTTACTTCATGAAATGAATAGGTGGGGATTGGGAAATAAAATAAATGATTACTCTGGTGTGGTTCGCTAATCCCGACTAGTTTGAATTGATATTCAAAGAAGATTAAAGAATAAATTTAAAGAATTTATCTTTGATAAAATTAATGGGAACCTTTCCCAAAGTATAAGAATATTTGAATAAAAGAATATTCTGAATTGGAATGAGGCATATGTTATGTTTGTGTGACACTTGTTTATTATATACGCGAGTTATTCAGAAAGACCGGGTTTATCCCATTCTGAATAGTTGATTCGACGTGGTGTCGAGGATGAAGACGGTGGTCAAAGACCGGAGGTCTTCACGTCGTTTGGGTGGTAACTGATGATCTTGATTGGGCCGTACACCCAAGAGGAGGGAATCAGTTAGTGATCGTCCAGACGTACTTGGAGATCGATGGATATGCGGGGTACTAGGTGCCTCCGGTTTCGTTCAGACCTAGAACGAACTTGTAAATGGACTGTGTGTCTGACATTGGATTTTAGTCTGTGTGATTGATTTCTATTAAATATATATCTGTTTGGCGGCGGAGAATTTATTTTCTTGCTTAACGCCCTTCTCTGAGACGTACGAGCTCAGGGGTTATATATTGATGGATATCAAACGCATGGAGTGAATTGCCTGTGTGGCACGCCTAAGTGGCAATTGATCAAGTCTTCTATTGAAAAGCAAAGTCTTGTGGTGATGATCAAAGCACAGCCTGTGCGGCACAACTTTGTGTAACGTGAATTCGCGAGTCTCACACCCCGGTTGTGAACCAAAAACGAGAGAGGACATCAGAGAGGACATGCGTTTTTTTCTAGCTAGAAGTGGCGTAAGTGGTTTTACACGCCCTGACGAGTTTGACTTATGTGGTTGTTGCTGTTGCGAGGCGCCTCGGTTTGATCGGACGATCCGGGTCCAAAGGAGTCATTCGTTGGCTCATTTGCGCCCCATAGGGCGGGGAAACACAGTGTTCAGGCATAATAATCCACATCGGTGGACCGACCCTGACGATCCATGGGGCAGTTGCGGCTGTTCCTGAGACATGGTAGGCTAGATTGTCTCGAATCGGTGGAGGACGATCCCTGGCCTCGGTTCACAGACGGAAATCCAATTTCCAAATACGTGACTTTGCGGTTTTGATTGTAGAGCCTAGTATGGCGACATGATATATGGTACCCATGCCATCTAGGATTGATACATTTATATTTGAAGTTGTTTTGACACTATACACTTATTATTGTATCGAATGATTTGTTTTAAACGTATCAAGCATGCTTTGGCTATTATAAGGGGAAACCCTATCCTCGGTTTGTATTGCATTGTGTGATGGGGCCTAGGTCTTATAATAGCTTCATTATTCTTTATTTAGCATTGCGCTGTTGTTTTATGCACTGGTATTCTTGGGAGGAAACCCGTTCCGTGTTATACGGCGTGGTCCCTTGATTTACCTAACTTTAAAAATAAAGATTAATAACTGTTTTAGTTCTCACACCAGTCCCATGACTGACCTGGAGTTTATTGTTTTAACCTAAACTCTGGGTGCCCTTATTTTGACACGGGCAGCTAGTAGTTTTGGTTTTGTAGATTTATATTCACAGGATCCTGATTTATAGCTGGAACGATACTCGGAAAGCTTTGTATCCGCGTATTACTTCTAGTTGTGTATTGTATTATTTTCCGCTGCTATGTAATGTATTGTAATCTCTGATATTTATCGAATGTATTTTATTCATTTATGCTCTGTATATTCTTGTATCTGATGAATTGTTGTAATATACAATGAAATGTTCTTCTGTCTGTGTTCTAATTTGTCGTGTTCTCAAAACAATCAGGCGTTTCGAACGTTCTGGGTCGGTTTAGCGACTGATTCGGATCGAGCGAAATTCCCGGTCGTTTCATTTTGGTATCAGAGCTTTGGTTTACAAAGCTCATAGAACAAGACACATTAGAACCATACAAAAGAATTCATCAGAGATTGGATTAGTAATATCCAACGAGAATGACTCGTTAGAGATAGGATCAGTAGTATCCTAAAACGAATGTGAAGAGTAGTGTTTTTGATAAATAATAGTGAAAACAATTTTTGTTTTGAAAATTTAAACCAATTATACGTATTTGAATATTTATTATATTGATTTGGGCAATCCAGTATATAAAGATTTTGCATATACGTCTGATCCGCGTGTATTTGAAGTTTTAATATACTGGATAGATATAGAATCACACTGTAGTCGCCCGGAGACAATCCTGATGATTACTATAGTATCATCAGTATATGTGTTCGAGTTTCGAATGTGGGATGTCTATATATTTCCAATTGGCTGGTGTGAGAACCAAAAATTAGATAGGGCCTATTGTTGTGATTTTGCATCAACAATATGATTTTTGACTATGTATCAAAATTATGAATTTGAAAAGCTAATCAACTAATTGATTGATGATTGTGTTGTTAGATTATAATTGTTTGATTAATTAAAATTTGAACCATTTAACAAATTGTATCAAATAGTGAGTTATAATGAAAATTAGTCGCATTTGCTTGCATATACATGTATATACATTGAACAGGTCATAGCAAGGAGGCTAGAGCAGAGAATAAAATTGTTTACCCGACAAATAGGTACATGTTTACCATAATTTACTATTTTGTTTGGGTGATGATGATTTTATTAGCCGATTGGCTAGCCGCTTGGATTTTTCTTTTTCTTTTGAGTTGAAGAAGGCCATGGGAGGCTATATGAAATATCCCGAAGTCCCCGGTGCAGGGGAGGTTATGGCGAAATTTTTCGGAAATTTAGGGTGTTAGCCAAATTTTTGAAAAATTTGAAAAGTTCTTAGAAACTGAAAAGTTGAAGAACTTAAGTCGTAACGAAAATAGTGAAAGTTGAGTTGATTAGTTAAACAACTTTCGGCTTCATTCCTTTTCGGGGACGAAAAGTTTTAAGTGGGGGAGATTGTATTAACCCGGAAATCCGAGCCAATTTAAAATTTTTATTTTGGCAATTTTAGTGAATTTTGATTATTTAAAATGAAATATTTTAAATAACAACGATGAGAAATTTATTTTGAATTGAATTCGAACGTATATATTATACACGTCGTCGTTAGAATATAAATATTTATTTAAATTATAAAAGGAATTTAAAATGGCGTGGTAGTTCGATAATTCGATTTCAAAATTCAAATGACTGTACCGGATTCAAAATAAACCGGATTTTAGCAAAACCAAAAATATTAGAATCTAATTGAGAATATCTTTCCAATGAATCCGGAAAATTAAAATTTCATGGCGGGAATCAAAAGTTATGTCCAAATGAAAATTCAGAATAGTCACTATGGAATTCTGGCCCTTAAAAATGGAAATTTTGCAAATGACCTCAGATTTCGACGAAACCACTTTTGTTGGATCCGTGATGTCAAGTTATTGCTAGATTCCAATTTTCATAATTTTTCGAATCAATATGTGAGCGTGGCAAAGGAAAATGCATTTGACCAGTTTTAGTTGATTTTAATCGACTGGAAAATGGCCATTTTTCAAACGGTCTCAGAATTCGATGAAATTAGTTTTGTTAGGACCATATCGTCAATACGAAGCTAGAAAATATTTTTCGGGAATTTATAGAATTATTGTGTGGCCCCGGTAATTTGAAATGTACGTTCAAATTGAATATATAAAGATTTATATTTTAAATTAAACGGAAACTGATCGAAACAGTCGAATGTGCTTGCGATGCATATCCCATTGTGTTCGGAATGGGGGTAATTAGCTAGGGACGATAGGCGGTGGGTTTCGTTTCGAGTTCGAAATAAAAAGTTACTTTTCGGATTGAAATAAAATAAAATTAAAATATATATTAACCCCTCTATCTTCTTTCATTCAGTCAACCCCCCCCCCCCCCCCCCGTTCTATTTTCCCAAATCGTGAACCCCCCCGACGATCGACACCCCCACACCCCCTTCCGCCACCCACCGACGTGCGCTAGGGCGCCGACCACCCCTCATCCTCCCTCTCGCGCTCGCTCCCTCCTCTTCTCCTTCTCCCTTCTCCAACTCGCGCCACGAAGCCTTCACCACAAATCGAGACCCCAATCCGCCGCCTCTCAGCCCACCACCGCGCCCCCTTCTGCCATCCACACCTCTTCCTCCCCCTTCTTCGATGTGGAATCCGCCCAACCCCCGATCGACCCGGCGCAGCCCATGTCAGTCCCCCTCCTCGATCAAAGATGCGGTTTTTACATTTATAAATGTGAGTTTTATTTATTCCTTCATTGTTTTTATTTATTTTCTGCGATGAGGTATATAATAGTGGAGTTTTCGATGGTTAAATAAATGTTTAGATCTTTAATTATATTAAAGGTTGGATTTATCATAGTATTGAGATACAATTTTTATGACTAGGTTAGAATATGATTTTATATAGGAAAGATCAAATTTTTATAGAGCAAAAAGATCAAATATTTTATTCAAAGAAATTTGAAAATTTTGATGTAGGGAAAAAATTAGATTTTTAAAGAAGTAAAAATATAATCTTTTGAGGTTAAAAATATAATTTTTATATTATAGAAAGTATAAAAATATAATTTTTATAAGATAGAGAATATAAAAATTCGATTTTTATATATTGAATAGCGAAGTAAAAATTCGATTTTTATATATTGAATAGCGAAGTAAAAATTCGATTTTTATATATTGAATAGCGAAGTAAAAATTCGATTTTTATATATTGAATAGCGAATTAAAAATTGGATTTTTATATATTGAATAGCGATGTAAAAATAGAATTTTTTATCCATGTGGAGTGATTATAAAAATATGATTTTTATATACATAGCATCAATATAAAAATGTGATTTTTATATATATAGTGAAAGCGGGCAACGAAAGTGACAGAAGGGCGAGAACGGGAAGGTTTTCTACATATGAAGAGTTGTGATGAATTGGTTTAGCTATCGGTGAGCACTTCTCACCCTTAATTTAATTTTCTAGTTAAAATATATACTAGGATGCAGACGGTGTTTAGTAGCACCCGACACCCGTCGTCCACAGACCATGGACGGCTTGTATGCTTGTTTGTTTGATTTTGATGTGTAGTTGATTGTGTGATGTGATGTGAAAGGAAATAAAATATTTATATAGTTAAAAATATTTTATAGTTAAAAATAGAAATTTTTAACGTGTATACAAAATAAATATTTATAAACAAATCGGAGATTTGTTTATATACACTAATTTGATTGATATTGATTGGGACGATAAATTTTACACATCGCCCAACTGCACAAATAAAATATGTGTTTGATTGTTCGAAACCCCACACGGGTATTGGGATGATATATGACATACACTAATCCCAATAATTAGTTGTATGTCGATCGATTGATTGACAGACTGTCATAAGCGTTAAATATTTATATTTGATGCTTATACAGTGTAGAATGCACTCTGGATGATGGTTGATTATTTATCGTTGTTATTTTATACATGTGTTGTAGAAAATTCGTATAATTAACATTATATGGGAATTGATTGGGCCTCATTCCGGTTTTGAAATAGAAATATTTGAAATAGAATATTTGAAAATAGAAATATATGAAGCCGTGTTGATTAGATTGATGCCATTTTGACGTGAACGATATTTATATCGATTTTATTCAATTTTCAATGTATATTGAAGTGATTTGAATTATATTGAAAATAATCGAAATTCAAATTGAAATTGAAAAGAATTGAATTCGAATTGAAATTGAAAAGAATTGAATTCGAATTGAAATTGAAAAGAATTGAATTCGAATTGAAATTGAATAGAATTGAATTCGAATTGAAATTGAATAGAAATGAATTCGAATTGAATTAATTTGAAATTCAAATTGAATTGAAAACGAATTGAAATTGAATAAAAAAATCGATTTGAATTGAAATCAATTTGAAAGGAATTTAAAATGAATTTGTAAGGGAAAATTCAATCTTGATTTGAATTTGAAAATGAAGTTGAAATCGTTTCAAAAACAAATTTAGAATGATTTATAAACTACGTTTTGAAAGGAAGTCGATGAAGTATATATTATATATATTATATAATGGCCTGAATAGAACGCGCCGGGCCGCGGCAGTTCGCGAATTTCGACCATTGGCTTCGAATGGACATTGCGGGAGATCCGACCGTCGGATTCTCCTAAAACCGGAACCGTTGGGTTCGTATCGAAAAGAGCTTTCTATTGAATATTAGAGATTTGAAATCTAACGGTTGGATTTGGAATTATGTCCAAATCAAATTTGGAAAAGGTCGCTGTAAGTGCAGTTCGATGGCCGTTGATGGAAATCGACTGTACGGGCTTTGATAAAATTATTAAAAATAGTAATAATTTGTGTAAAATCATAAGAAATGATTTGGGAAGAATTGGAATGAAAAACTCCGTACTTGAAAAGATAAAAATAGATTTTTATCGAAATGAACTAGTTTTGAACTAGAATTAAAATCAATTTATTTTGAAACAAATAAATTGAATTTGAAAAGGGGTTTTAAACGTAACCAAAATTTCCAATAATTGAATTTAAATGGATTTGAATCGAAATTGTCTTTGGAGTATTTCGATGTTGGATTTCGTGATTATACAGATATTGTTATGGAAATTTGAAAGATATATTTATATCGTTATTTCCAATACGATATTTGTTGGTCGTAGAATTTGATATTGAATATAAGCCGATATATTTTCTATTCAGAGCCTTGTATTAAATATCAAATGTGATTTGGGTTTGCCGTGAGTGGTGTCTTCATTAACACTATTCTTAAACCCAGTTGAGAAAAAGATTAAATCTTTTTGTTTTTATTTAATGAAGTGTACCAATTAAATGGTATTTAATTGGAATTGAATTTGAATTGATTTTTGGGTTTATCGTGAACGGTGTTTTAAATAACACTGGTTCTTTAACCCGATAATTAATGTAATGTGATTTTGGGTTTATAGTGAATCATGTTTTAAATGACATTGGTTCTTTAACCCAGTTAAAGACAGGATGTGTTTTTCCCAAGATGAATAATCATTTATAGTGATTATTGGGAAGATTAAAACTAAGTGAAGTTTTAATGAATCTTTAATTAGATTGAAATAATCGAGAATGGAGTATCACCAATTTTACTCCAGGCGATAGTTAAATCTTTAATTAGATTTGGACGTGAAATGGTAATTAAATTTACCGATAACACCGTGGTGTTAGATATGAAGTATTACCAGTTTTACTTCATGGGAAGTATAGGTGGGGATTGGGAAATAAAATAAATGATTACTCTGGTGTGGTTCGCTAATCCCGATAAGTTTGAATTGATATTCAAAGAAGATTAAAGAATAAATTTAAAGAATTTATCTTTGATAAAATTAATTGGAACCTTTCCCAAAGTATAAGAATATTTGAATAAAAGAATATTCTGAATTGGAATGAGGCGTATGTTATGTTTGTGTGACACTTGTTTATTATATACGCGAGTTATTCAGAAAGACCTGGTTTATCCCATTTTGAATAATTGATTCGACGTGGTGTCGAGGATGAAGACGGTGGTCGAAGACCGGAGGTCTTCACGTCGTTTGGGTGGTTACTGATGATCTTGATTGGGTCGTACACCCAAGAGGAGGGAATCAGTTAGTGATCGTCCAGACGTACTTGGAGATCGATGGATATGCGGGGTACTAGGTGCCTCCGGTTTCGTTCAGACCCAGAACGAACTTGTAAATGGACTGTGTGTCTGACATTGGATTTTAGTCTGTGTGATTGATTTCTATTAAATATATATATCTGTTTGGCGGCGGAGAATTTATTCTCTTGCTTAACGCCCTTCTCTGAGACGTATGAGCTCAGGGGTTATATATTGATGGATATCAAACGCATGGAGTGAATTGCCTGTGTGGAACGCCTAAGTGGCAGTTGATCAAGGCTTCTGTTGAAAATCAAAGTCTTGTGGTGATGATCAAAGCACAGCCTGTGTGGCACAGCTTTGTGTAACGTGAATTCGCGAGCCACACACCCCGGTTGTGAACCAAAAACAGGAGAGGACATCAGGGAGGACATGCGTTTCTTTCTAGCTAGAAGTGGCATCAGTGGTTTTACACGCCCTGACGAGTTTGACTTATGTGGTTGTTGCTGTTGCGAGGCGCCTCGGTTTGATCGGACGATCCGGGTCCGAAGGAGTCATTCGTTGGCTCATTTGCGCCCCATAGGGCGGGGAAACGCAGTGTTCAGGCATAATAATCCACATCGGTGGACCGACCCTGACGATCCATGGGGCAGTTGCGGCTGTTCCTGAGACATGGTAGGCTAGATTGTCTCGAATCGGTGGAGGACGATCCCTGGCCTCGGTTCACAGACGGAAATCCAATTTCCAAATACGTGACTTTGCGGTTTTGATTGTTGAGCCTAGTATGGCGACATGATATATGGTACCCATGCCGTCTAGGATTGATACATTTATATTTGAAGTTGTTTTGACACTATACACTTATTATAGTATCGAATGATTTGTTTTAAACGTATCAAGCATGCTTTGGCTATTATAAGGGAAAACCCTATCCTCTGGTTTGTGTTGCATTGTGTGATGGGACCTGGGTCTTATAATAGCTTCATTTTTCTTTATTTAGCATTGCGCTGTTGTTTTATGCACTGGTATTCTTGGGAGGAAACCCGTTCCGTGTTATACGGCGTGGTCCCTTGATTTACCTAACTTTAAAAATAAAGATTAATAACTGTTTTAGTTCTCACACCAGTCCCATGACTGACCTGGAGTTTATTGTTTTAACCTAAACTCTAGGTGCCCTTATTTTGACACGGGCAGCTAGTAGTTTTGGTTTTGCAGATTTATATTCACAGGATCCTGATTTACAGGTGGAACGATACTCGGAAAGCTTTGTATCCGCGTATTACTTCTAGTTGTGTATTGTATTATTTTCCGCTGCTATGTAATGTATTGTAATCTCTGATATTTATCGAATGTATTTTATTCATTTATGCTCTGTATATTCTTGTATCTGATGAATTGTTGTAATATACAATGAAATGTTCTTCGTCTGTGTTCTAATTTATCGTGTTCTCAAAACAATCAGGCGTTTCGAACGGTCTGGGTCGGTTTAGCGACTGATTCGGATCGAGCGAAATTCCCGGTCGTTTCACTATTGGTTAAAACAAAACACAGGTTGAATTTTCAGTCAATGATCACTAATCAAATCAATTACCCAATCATGACAATTCATATATGATAATATGAATATAAATAATATATTTGAGGAATCCCATTGGATTCCTCCAACCTGTTCTTCCCTGTACTCAAAATGGTTATCTCAAATCAGACCATTCAGCCTCACTTAACTGATAACAACTAACGACCATTTAATCCCAATCACAAGCAATTCAAACAATTCAACCAATTAAACACGTTTATTTTATAAACGTGACCAACAAAGTAAGTTGCCTTTATTGGAACCAATCATTAGAATAACGATTTGGTATTTCACTGAAATTAAACGACGGTTTAATTTCATTAGTTAAATAAATATATAACCAACGAACAGTCAACCATAGCAACAGAGGACACAAAAATAAAAACCCAATTTATATAAAATATATGTGGGAAGAACTGAGTGAGTTTAACTCACCTTGTTTTGATACGTTGAAATGGTTCGGTTTAATTAAATTAAACATGCGTTTAATTTAATTAAAACTCCAGCTGCTTCTAACATCGTCCAAACTGTTCCAGAATATCAAGCATGTTGCCACGGTTTCAACGCTAGTTACTTTGTCCAATTCTGGTGATATAAACGAGTTAGTTATTAACGATATACGATTAATACAAAATACACAAACCATTAAATCCTTCATTAAGATTTAAAACTAACTAATTATATTTTTAACAAACTAATTGCGTTTTAAATAAACTTAACTGCAATTTAAATTAAATAGATAATTCTTAGTTAAACTATTTCTACTAATTTACTTTATACCAACTTATACTCAGGCCAATAATCTATTCCTCCTTACCTGTTCTGTAATCTCGTTAATTCCCTTGTAATAATCAATATCCTAGAAAAACTGAGTTCAATGTACTTAACATAGTTGGTTCAAACATTTTATAACATGAATAAATCTAATAGCAGTCCTGATTTGGTTCCATTCACTAACAGATTCTTCTTAGTATCCTAATTAAATTCAGTTATTAGATTTTATAAGTTAAATCATTATTTAACTAAATATTTAAATTTCTTAATCATAGTTTAGAATAACTAATTACATTTGATTATGGGTAACGGCTGATTTGTTGTTCTCATCCATATGTTCACGTTGATTGTTCACATTGTCTTCAACTTGAAACCCTGCAAGCAATTTAAGTTTAACGTTAACGGTTTACATAATTTAATATCACTTAATTAATCGTTAATTAAGTTTAGTTGATTACGTTTTAACAGAGGATTAACTACCGCATTTTTAAATCCTTCCCCCTCTACATGCTTTCTTCCATCCTTCTGCTATATAAACGTTTCCTTCTTGTCTGATTGTTCATGCTGAATCAAATTCCCAGACCTGTATAAATTTATGCTTCAGTTCACATTATAAAATTACCCTTAATTCTATATTTAATCTAACTTAATAATACACTAATATACTAATTACGTTGTTGCAAAACAGGTCGATGCTTTCTCCTTTTTCCCGTTTCAACTACAGATCAAACAATTGATTTTAATACCCAGTTTTATATTCCTTCTTCCCTTCGTGTAAACCGCTCCCTTTCAGAACTCGAAACCCACGTTCAACAACAAAAACCAATTGTCGCTCCCTCCTCCTTACGCTTGGTGATGATCAGAACCCATCGATACGAGCTCCTCCACATCGCCGTTGATCTCCAGCAGTGCCAACCCGCCCAGTCTTCCCTTTGCTCCACAGTTGACTTCGACCGGCACCACTTCGAACTCAAATTCTGGTCACTATAGGCTTCAGAATTAAATCATAGCCGTTGGATCGATGGAGCTCGTCGAGCCCGAGATATTACTAGTTGGTAGATTCATGGTTTGGTGTATGGATGAGTAGATTGAAGTGGGAAAAGAACGGAATGGTCATGGCCGTTTAAATGATAGTGGCGGCTGCTACTTAAGGTTGACCAAGGCATTAGTTTTGACGCGAGAAAAGCTAGGGTTCGGCTATTTATAGGGTAACCATATTATTATTATTATATAAACGAAACTTCGTCGTGAAGTAGTTGATAAAAAACACTACAAACGACTAATAAAAAGGCTAATCCTTGCATAGAAAAATATTCCAAACCTAATGGGACATGTTTCATCGAAATCCGAGGTCGTTTGAAAAAAAAATCCTTTATAAAACCAGCGGAAAACACGCATTTAAATTTTCCATGATCACTAAATAAATCCAATCAACTTGAAACCTTGAAATTCTATAATAATTAATTAATACGAACCCAACGGCACTAGTTTCGTCGTATTCTAAGACTATTTTCCCGGTAGGCTATTTTTATACATGCACCGCAGTGCAATTTTAGACACCAAATTAACCGGTCTCCAAAAATAACAAACTATATACCTATCCCGACTCTAAACATCGATACGAACTCAATGGAACTGGTTTCATGGCTAAATTTGGTCGTCTTCTCAAGTTACACTCAAATATCTCTTTATTAAATTAAATTAATTACGCGCTATAGAAAATGAACGGGCGTTTACGGCTGCTGTGGTCACATACGACATCGGTTTGCCACGAAATTTGATTTTCTTACAATGATTTAACGATACGATTCCAATGAAACTGATTTCATCGAAAACGAAGTCCGTTTGAAAAATGGGTATTTTAAAGGCCTATATTTTAAATAACGATTCCCATAGCGATTATTTCAAAATTTGATTTAGCCATAACTAACAATATATAACACAAAATCTGAATTTTTCTCTTCCATAAGAAAATTATAATCAACACGATCCCAACGTTTCTTGTTTCACATAAATCCGACTTATATCGGATCCTGTATGTCCGGTTGAAGTTCCAAACTCCATATTACGAACTACCGTGCGATTTCGAGCTCGTTTTATATTATAAATAAAATTAACGTTAAAACTTCGTTTTAATAACGAATTAAATATTAAAATCTATTAATATACCAATTAAAATATTTAAAATAATAAATTAAATAAAATATTTGGCTACCAAAAATACGGGACGTTACAACATATATGATCGAATCTATGGTGAATTTAATATGTATGACATGAATTAACCCTAATATAACCATATAATCCATAGTCCGTGTAAGAGATATCTATCACTCATCAATTTCAAGATGCAATGCAAATCCGATGAAATCAAATCTAGGCAGCAATGAAAATTCCAAAAATCGTTGCAATATGTTGTGATTCAACCTTCCTGGATGTAGATTTAGTCATTAGATGAACTATAGATGATGAATTAGAATGGGGAAACTAGTGTTTAGTTGAATCTGGAGGACCATAGACACAAAACTAACATTTGAATGAAGAGAGAAACCTTAATTCTCTCCCCCCCAAATCCCTCTATTTATAGTGGCAAGTCATTAGCCTAATGGGCTGCGCTAATTAGGCCATTAGTAGCTAATTAGTTTATCTAGTAGGAACTTAAACTCAAAACAATGATTTCTCCCAAACCGCTGAGTCAAAACTTTAATGTGACCATTTTACGGACTCGCTAACTGCAATTCTGATCCAATGAGACCGATTTCAGCATTTGATTCGATCTCTACCAAAATTTATATCTAAAACAATATTCAAAAGGGTAAAATGGTGAAATTAAGTTTGGAAAAACTCGTGCGCATGCCTCATATCCCCATGAACAACATGTTAAAATCTGAGAATGATCCAACCACTAGGGAATTAAATAAAATTATTTTATGATCCTCTGATACGTAAAATACGAGTCGTTATATTCTCCCTCTTTTAGGAATTTTGCCCCGAAATTTCGAGCAAGCACAAGCAAACAAAGTATTCTGCATGCCTACCATTCACGAGTAGCCAATCTACCATCTAATCTAGCATCCAACACTCCATGCAAACAAAATTCTATCCTACTATGTAGAACTCTAATAGTGCACGATAATGGTATAAGTAAGATACGATATATGAGACATAACAGTCAAAGGGTTCTGGGTGGGTAAACCTCATTCTCTCTTCCGTTTCTTATGTGTTATCGTCATCATCCTCGCTCAGTGTACCTTGACTAGCTTAAAAATATTCCTCCTAAGTTGCTTCATGTCCCTACCTATGACATGAAGTGGCTTACGAGGCCTAGAAACTTTAGTTACGACCTCTAAATCTTCAATCTGATCAGGTGATACCACAACATTCGAGTCACGCACAAACTTCCGTAGAAACAATACGTGAAACACATTGTGCACACCTGCCTTCTTCTCTGGTAAATCCACTCTATAAGCGAGCTTTCCAATATGCTCGATAATCGGAAACAACCCAACAAACCTCGACGCTAACTTTCCTTTCCTTCCACAACGAACAACATTCCTTAGAGGTGAAATCTTAATGAACATCAGATCTCCGATCGAAAATTCCAAGTCATTTCGTTTCCTATCAGCATAACTCTTCTAACGATCTTGGGTTGCCTTCATTCATCGCTAAATAATCTCAATATTATCCGATGTTTCCCTTATAATCTCAGGCCCAAGTGCTAACTTCGTTCCAGTCTCTAACCAAAAGGATGGAGAATTATATAGTCTGCTATACAACGCCTCATACATTACTATACCGATACTCGATGTGACGACCCCAAATCCCGTACAGACGGAGACAAGGGTAATCTTTGGAATATAACACAGAAACAGATGACAGCAGAACAGAATTAAATAAATACACCAGATAATGAACAACAGAATATACTGGATAAAAGTATTCATTAGAGTTACACAGTATACAGGATCTTACTTAGTACAATTACAGTTCAGCTATACATAAATGCCTACAGCGGAAACAAACAAAATATGTACAATAGGAGCTGAACAGCATAAAAAGAGATAAATGATAGAATCCATCTTCAGCTCCAGCTATCCAGAGGAAGCCAGCTAAACCTGAATACAAGGCTGCCCATGTAGAAAAAGGGGCACCCGAGTTTGAAAGTGAAACAAACTACGAGTCATTCATGGGACTAGTATGAGAAATCTACTCAACACAATTGAAATATGGTTAATCACAGGACCACGCCACTTTCGTGGAACGGGTTTACTCCATCGGATCACCAGTGCTTTAAAACAAACCATTCTTTGAAACAACGCGATGCTTTTTATAAAAATGAAGCCATTATAAGACTCAGTTCCCATCACACAATGCAATGCAAACCGGAGGATAGAGTTTTACCTTATAATGGCCAAAATATGATTGATACGAATAAAACAAAAGCATTTGATATTATTACTAGTGTTTATATGTTTCAAAAACAATTTCAATCATAACTATCAATCAAAGACGGCATGGGTACCATATATCATGTCGCCATACATATATACAATCAAAACCACACGATGTCGTATTTGGAAATTGGATTTCCGTCATGAACCAAGGCAAAAGATAGTCCTTACCGACTTCGAGACTCTCTAGCCCGAGCCTCCGTAACAGCCGCAACTGCCCCTTGGAGCGACAGGGCCGGTCCACACGGAGTGGATTATAGTGCCTGAACAATACGTTTCCCCGCCCTTCGGGGCGTAAATGAGCCAACGAATGACTCCATCGGACCCGGATCGTCCGATCAAACCGAGGCGCCTCGCAACAACAACAACCACACAGGTGAAAAGTATATGAATGTCAGGGCTGGTAGGTCACTGACACCACCCTAGCTAGAAAGAAACGCATGTCCTCCCTAAGGTCCTTCTCCCGTTTCTGGTTCATACCGGGGTGTGAGGCTCGCGAATTCACATTATACACAAAGCTACGCCACACAGGCGGGGCTTTGATCATCACCACAAGATTTTGCTTTTCAACAGAAGCCTTGATCATTTTCCACTTAGGCATGCCACACTAGCAATTCATGCCATGCGACTGATGTCCATCGATATACAACCTCTGAGCTCGTGCGTTTCAGAGAAGGGCGTTAAGCAAAAGAATAATTTCTCCGCCGCCAAACAGATGTATATTTAATAGAGATCAATCAACATAGAATAAAATCCAATGTCAGACACACCGTCCATTTGCAAGTCCGTTCTGGGTCTGAACGAAACCGGAGGCACTATATACCTCGCAAACCCATCGATCACCACGTACGTCTGGACAATCACCACTCATTATCCATATTTCGGGATGCCTCCCAATCAGGACCTCGGTTACCATCCAAACGAGGTGAAGATCTCCGGTCTTCGACCACCGTCTTTATCTTCGATTTCTTATCGTCGATTCAGTTATTCAGAATGGGATAAACCAGGTCTTTCTGAGCAACTCGCGTATATAATAAACAAGTGTAACACTAACATATACACGCATCATTTCAATTCATTAGTCACTAACCATCAATCAGTAAGAGAACGATTTCCCAAATATTAACCCCGAAGGCCGAAACCAACATCAGATCAACACCCGGGAAACCATTCGTCTTAGCCAACCTTCAGTTAATTTCTAAATCTCATCCATATCGTTTATAATATTTTATAACGATTTATCGCCATTTTTATTTATTTTAAAATAGCCTTTTATTCAAAACGACGCTTCGGGCCATAACGCGACCGTGGCGCTGTTTTTCTTCAGATTTGATTTACACATATCTGAAAATCAAACCGTTGGATCTTCACAAAATTTACATCATTAGAAAGATCTTTTCAAAACGAAACCAACGGTTCCAGTTTCGGGAAAATCCGACGGTCGGATCTCCCGGTATAATCGTTTGAAGTTTCGATTTAAAATACGAACTGCAGCGTCGTTATTCGATTATATATAATTATATTTATATATAAATATAAATATAATCGATTCTGGCGCTGTTTTTCTTCAGATTTGAATTAAACATTCCAGACAATCCAACCGTTGGATTTTTACAAAGTTGGTGCCGTTGGAAAGATTTTTCCAAAGTGAACCCAACGGTTGCGATTTCAGGAAAATCCGATGGTCGGATCTCCCGGTACAATCTTTTGAAATCACGGTTTCAAAATACGAACTGCAGCGTCGTTATTCGATATATTTTAATTCTATT
Source organism: Allium sativum (assembly GCA_030737875.1). Lineage (NCBI taxonomy): Eukaryota > Viridiplantae > Streptophyta > Magnoliopsida > Asparagales > Amaryllidaceae > Allium > Allium sativum. Next base: position 213,139,142 of record CM060916.1, on the reverse strand, counting down.
TATATATATATATATATATCGATTCTTCAATTTCAAAGCTACATTCTTTTCATACATTTGATAAAAATGATATTTTTATCTAACTGTCTTCTATTTCAACACTTCACTATTTTTAACAATTCGTTTATATAATTAAAATATGATTTTTATTGTAAAACAATTCATTTCAAAACACTATTATTTCGTATAGTTAATATAGGGGATAAAAATAGGATTTTTATTCTAAAACAATTTATTTCAAAACAGGATTATTTTATACATTTCATATTAATGTTAAAAATGGGATTTTTATTATAAATCAATTTCTTTCAAAATATGAATACCATTCAACACATGAATTTCAATTCAACGAATGAATATCGATTCAACACATGAAGGTTTTCTATAGTTTATATAAATCGATAAAAATGTGATTTTTATATTTTAAAACACGAACACCATTCAACACATGAATTCCAATTCAACGAATGAATATCGATTCAACACATGAAGGTTTCTATAGTTTGTATATATCAATAAAAATGTGATTTTTATATTTTAAAACATGAACACCATTCAACACATGAATTTCAATTCAACGAATGAATATCGATTCAACACATGAAGGTTTTCTATAGTTTGTATATATCAATAGAAATGTGATTTTTATATTTTAAAACACGAACACCATTCAACACATGAATTTCAATTCAACGAATGAATATCGATTCAACACATGAAGGTTTTCTATACAACGAATAAATATAGTTTCAACAAATGAAAATAATTCAAACACATGAATATTATTCAAAATTTCGGCAGCATAACGGCAGGGTAGTTAAAACCGGGACCGTCCCTAGTACGGCTCCTCGCTCTACCTTAAAACCTCGCGGTTTTTGACAATGGGGATCATGCATCTAGTTCGCACGCAGGCGGCATGTATATATTTATTTCATTTCCACAAACTAATCCTATGTGGTTTCTACCAAATATTTCTCAACCATAAATGGGTATATTTCAACCACAGCCAATCAATATCAACCACAAACAATTCCAATCAACCATTCGCTATCAATCAATTTTCACACCAATCACAACCAATAAATATCGTCCGTGGTTTGTGGACGAGGGGCGTATATATATATATATATATATATATATATATATATATATATATATAGCAATTCACTTCTATTTCAACACATATATAATTTTTACAACGCATATACAACTTATACATCGAACGTACAACTTATACAACGCTTAGACAAGAGGTGTACAACGCTTATATAACTCATACATCGACTATATAATTTATACATCGTCGTTTGCCATATCGTTTATAAATTAGAAATCTCACATTGGATTCCACTCCACCAAAAATAGCAGAAGGCTCGGAAAAATATGCGGTCTCTTCTAGAATGTAGAAGACGTCCACACGAGTCCACTGTCTCTTGTTTCACTGAATTTCGACCACAAAGCAAAAAGATATGGTTTTTCAAAGTTTGCAACGGTTTTAAACTGTTAAAAATAGTTTTAAATTAAACAGCCGTTACCTTTCTGAAATCTTCAAAACTAGGTTTGAAGTTTTCGTGCAATCCGTGAATCGATAGCTCGATCAGGCTACGCAGTGTCGAAGGGGGAGGAGAGGCGCATGTGCGCCAGGAGGTGGGGCCAGTTCGGTGGTCCCAGGCGGCGGCGGTGGCGGTTTGAACGGCTCGACTTTCGAGCCTGAGATCTCCCCCGATACTCAACGAAAAAATCCAAACTCTATATGGATTTGAAGATCTCGAGAAGATCTTCAAAAAGTTCAACTGTGGCACGAGCTAATTCGGCATGGATTGATCGGAAAATGAGGGGGAAGGTCTGAACGTGTTTCCGCCTTCGACGTCGGGGAGAGAGAAAGAGTATTTTTTTATATAAAAATTCTGATTGGTCGATGGAGTTTTAAAGGGGTTTTCTGACACGACCTCCAATCTAAACCCAACGACTATTGTCCCTAGCGTTTTACCCCCATTCCGAACACAATGGAATATGTTTCGTAGGCCCATTCGACTGTTTTAGTCAGTTTCCATTCAATTTAAAATATATAACATTCAATATTCGATTTGAACGTACATTTCAATTTGCCAGGGCCACAAATTAATTCGAAAAATTCCAGAAAAATAAATCTAGCTATGTTTTGATGATACGGTCCCAACAAAACTAGTTTCGTCGAATTCTGAGACCGTTTGCAAAAAGGCCCATTTCTGGTCGATCCAATTTAGCTATAATTGACCAAAACACGTTTTCCTTTGCCACGCTCACATACTAGCTTCAAAAATTATGAAATTTGAAACCTAGCAATAACTTCACATCCAGGATCCAACAAAAGTGGTTTCGTCGAATTCCGAGGTCATATGCAAAATGGCCAATTTCACGGGCTTTATAAATTCCATAGCGACCTTTCTGAAAATTCATTTGGCCATAACTTTTTCTTTCCGTTATGAAAATTCGATTTTTCTGATTCGTTAGAAAGGTACTCACTAACAGATTTAGATATTTTTGGTTTCACTCAAATCCGTTTTGTTTTGCACCGGGTATAGTCCGACAAAGTTTGAATTCAATTTTTGAAACTGCAGCGCCTTTTCAGGCCTTGTTTATAATTAGAATTAATTATATTCGTTTTCAATTATCGATTCAACTCACCTTTTATCTCTATTATTTAAAATATTTATTTTAAATATTTAAAATCCATTATTTTAGCCAATTTAAAAAAAAAAAATTGGTTCAGATTTTCTGGGTCGTTACAATCTCCCCCACTTAAAACTTTTCGTCCCCGAAAAGGAACAAAGTCGAAAGTGGTTTGATTAATCAACTCTACGTTCGATCTGGCTTCAATTCTCCAACTTTTCAGTTTTTGAGAATTTTCAAATTTTTCAAAAATTTGGCTAACACCCGGAATTTTCGAAAAATTTCGCCATAACCTCCTTTGTACGGGGACAGGTTTGGAAATTTATTGGGCCGTATTAGGTACCCAATAAATCCTAATAAGCATACACATATTTATAGTGATATATTCTGGTGTTTACTGGGGAGCGTGTATTGATAATAACTCCAGAGAATAAATTCTCGTCACCCTGCCTCGTGTGGGAAATAAATAGTCCATGTGTCGTATCTAATAACTAGAGAGACATGATTATTGTCAACTCCAGACCCATGTGGGGTTTTTATTAATCTGGCAATTTTATCGTTACAATTTAAATAGTCCATATCAGTCATCGGTTCAACCTGTAAAATATAGTCATCGCCATACAAGCCTCTCGCTCGTATGGTAAATCTTCCACCTCGTCACACAAGCTCCAAATGCTTATGTGGTATATGATGAATTATGCCTATCTTCTGAAGTATGCCATGTAATGTAGATCAAAATTAATTGTTACTATCCTATGGCGACGTTTATTATTTCACATAGAAAAACCAGCACTCCGCATCCAATGGCATTCACAGGAGTTGATATAATAATATTTCGCATCCAACTCATTAAGGTTTACCTATTTGTCGGGCACGCAAATAAAATCTTTACTCAACAGCTATCCAATTACCTGTTCAAACATATATAATGCACAAGTATATATTTCTATCTATTTTCTAATTAGTTCAATGTGTGATATAATCGAATAAATTCTACCATTATTCTCTTATTAATTAAATTAACTATCGTTTTAATAATTTAATTAATCAAATCTACTATCACACAACTCAAACAACAATCAAATTGTTTTTAATTTTCCAAAATCATACAAATCAATTTCTATATTCTTTTAAAATCATTCAGACTATAGAATTAAAAGTGCACGTCCATGGAAAGAAAATAACAACATAATAGAGAACTAATCGGTAATGCAAAGTATGGTAAATGTACCTTACACCGGAGTCAATCAGAGATATCCACTCGGCATCTAGGATAAGCTTTCTGAATGCTCTCCTCAGTTTCCCAAGTACAATCACGTGGATCTCCACTCCATTGCACTTTGACTAAGTGAACCTTCTTCTTCCTCAGCTCTTTGGTTTCTTTGCCGATGATTTTGGGCGGCTCTCGCCTCACAGCTTATTCTAGGGTAATTTCAATATCCTGCTGAGCTGCTTCTTCCACGATCAAGTCGGTATCATGAACGTGCCTTCGAAGTTGAGATATGTGAAATACATCATGAACTCCAGGCAACCAATCAGGCAATTTGACCCTATAAGCGGGAGTTCCGATCCGTTCCAGAATAGGAAACGGACCAATGAATTTGGGTGCCAACTTCCCAGTTTTACCGAACCGGATAACTCCTCTTATCGGCGATACTTTCAAATATACATAGTCGCCAACAGCAAAGCATATATCTCTTCTTCTCCTATCAGCGTAGCTCTTTTGTCGGCTTTGAGTGGCCAGTAATCGTTTCTTAATAAAATTGACTTTATCGGCAGCTTCTCGGATCATACCAGGCCCTAACACAAGTCTATTTCCAGGTTCGACCCAACAAGCAGGAGATCGGCACGGTCTACCATACAATGCTTCGAATGGCGACATTGTCAGACTCACCTGGTAGCTGTTGTTATAAGAGAATTCAGCCAAATGCAGATGGTCTTCCCATGATCCACCGAAATCTATAACACAAGCCCGCAATAGATCTTCTAAAATACGATTCACCCTCTCAGTCTGACCGTCTGTCTGAGGATGATAAGCGGTGCTCAAGTTCAACTTTGTTACCAATTCTACTTGAAATGCCTCCCATAATTTACTAGTAAATATTGTATCTTTATCACTGACTATACTGAGCGGCACTCCACGTAGTCTAACTATTTCCTTGAAGTATATCTGCGCCAGACTCTGAGCAGTCCTGTTTGATCTGACAGATATGAAATTGGCGGTCTTCGTGAAGCGATCTACGATCACCCAAATACTGTCATTTCCTTTTCTGGTTCTGGGCAAACCATCAATGAAGTCCATGGAAATATGTTCCCACTTCCAACCAGGAACGTCTAGCGGTTGTAACAATCCAGCCAGTTTCTGTTGGTCGCTCTTGACTAGCTGGCAAGTAGGGCATCGGCTAACATATAAAGAAATGTCCCTCTTCATCGACTTCCACCAGAAAGTGCGTTTGATGTCATTATACATTTTGCTTACTCCCGGATGGATACTAAGTTTTGACTTGTGGCATTCATTCAGTACTTCCTTTCAAATATTTTCTGAGCCGAACAAATCCATGTTTGTGTTCTCATAATAGATTCTTCGCCCGAGAATGGCTTTCCACCCAGATTTCTATATTTCATATATAGGGCTTCAATATCCGGGTCTGTATCACTTCTTCTGTTTCTGGCACTCATTTTCTAGTTCTTCTGCAAATAGCAGATCAAGTGTCAGGTCAACAGAAAAGATATTTCAAAATATAGAGACAAATAATTGAATGTAAATGTGTATATCTAGGTGTTATTTCATTCTGCTACTCATACTAGGATATTACTGATCCTATCTGTATTGAGTTGCCCATCCTAGAACACTGCTGGTTCTATTTCTGACGAGTTTGTTAATATGTTATATTCCAGAACTAAGCTTAACCAAAGCTCTGATACCACGTTGTGACGACCCCAAATCCCGTACAGACGGAGACAAGGGTAATCTTTGGAATATAACACAGAAACAGATGACAGCAGAACATAATTAAATAAATACACCAGATAAAGAACAAAAGAATATACTGGATAAAAGTAATCATCAGAGTTACACAGTATACATGATCTTACTTAGTACAATTACAGTTCAGCTATACATAAATGCCTACAGCGGAAACAAACAAAATATGTACAATAGGAGCTGAACAGCATAAAAAGAGATAAATGATAGAATCCATCTTCAGCTCCAGCTATCCAGAGGAAGCCAGCTAAACCTGAATACAAGGCTGCCCGTGTAGAAAAAGGGGCACCCGAGTTTGAAAGTGAAACAAACTACGAGTCAGTCATGGGACTGGTATGAGAAATCTACTCAACACAATTGAAATATGGTTAATCACAGGACCACGCCACTTTCGTGGAACGGGTTTACTCCATCGGATCACCAGTGCTTTAAAACAAATCATTCTTTGAAACAACGCGATGCTTTTTATAAAAATGAAGCCATTATAAGACTCAGTTCCCATCACACAATGCAACGCAAACCGGAGGATAGAGTTTTACCTTATAATGGCCAAAATATGATTGATACGAATAAAACAAAAGCATTTGATATTATTACTAGTGTTTATATGTTTCAAAAACAATTTCAATCATAGCTATCAATCATAGACTGCATGGGTACCATATATCATGTCTCCATACATATATACAATCAAAACCGCACGATGTCGTATTTGGAAATTGGATTTTCGTCATGAACCAAGGCAAAAGATAGTCCTTACCGACTTCGAGACTCTCTAGCCCGAGCCTTTGGAACAGCCGCAACTGCCCCTTGGAGCGACAGGGCCGGTCCACACGGAGTGGATTATAGTGCTTGAACAATACGTTTCCCCGCCCTTTGGGGCGTAAATGAGCCAACGAATGACTCCATCGGACCCGGATTGTCCGATCAAACCGAGGCGCCTCGCAACAGCAACTACCACACAGGTGAAAAGTATATAAATGTCAGGGCTGGTAGGTCACTGACACCACCCTAGCTAGAATGAAACGCATGTCCTCCCTGAGGTCCTTCTCCCGTTTCTGGTTTATACCGGGGTGTGAGGCTCGCGAATTCACATTATACACAAAGCTACGCCACACAGGCGGGGCTTTGATCATCACCACAAGACTTTGCTTTTCAACAGAAGCCTTGATTATTTTCCACTTAGGCATGCCACACTAGCAATTCATGCCATGCGACTAATGTCCATCGATATACAACCTCTGAGCTCGTGCGTTTCAGAGAAGGGCGTTAAGCAAAAGAATAATTTCTCCGCCGCCAAACAGATGTATATTTAATAGAGATCAATCAACATAGAATAAAATCCAATGTCAGACACACCGTCCATTTGCAAGTCCGTTCTGGGTCTGAACGAAACCAGAGGCACTATATACCTCGCAAACCCATCGATCACCACGTACGTCTGGACGATCACCACTCATTATCCATATTTCCGGATGCCTCCCAATCAGGACCTTGGTTACCATCCAAACGAGGTGAAGATCTCCGGTCTTCGACCACCGTCTTTATCTTCGATTTCTAATCGTCGATTCAATTATTCAGAATGAGATAAACCCGGTCTTTCTGAGCAACTCGCGTATATAATAAACAAGTGTAACACTAACATATACACGCATCATTTCAATTCATTAGTCACTAACCGTCAATCAGTAAGAGAACGATTTCCCAAATATTAACCCCGAAGGCCGAAACCAACATCAGATCAACACTCAGGAAACCATTCATCTTAGCCAACCTTCAGTTAATTTCTAAATCTCATCCATATCGTTTATAATATTTTATAACGATTTATCGCCACTTTTATTTATTTTAAAATAGCCTTTTATTCAAAATGACGCTTCGGGCCATAACGCGACTGTGGCGCTGTTTTTCTTCAGATTTGATTTACACATATCTGAAAATCTAACCGTTGGATCTTCACAAAATTTACATCATTAGAAAGATCTTTTCAAAACGAATCCAACGATTCCAGTTTCGGGAAAATCCGACGGTCGGATCTCCCGGTATAATCGTTTGAAGTTTCGATTTCAAAATACGAACTTCAGCATCGTTATTCGATTATATATAATTATATTTATATATAAATATAAATATAATCGATCCTGGCGCTGTTTTTCTTCAGATTTGAATTAAACATTCCAGACAATCCAACCGTTGGATTTTTACAAAGTTGGTGCCGTTGGAAAGATTTTTCCAAAGCGAACCCAAGGTTGCGATTTCAGGAAAATCCGATGGTCGGATCTCCCGGTACAATCGTTTGAAATCACGGTTTCAAAATACGAACTGCAGCGTCGTTATTCGATATATTTTAATTCTATTTATATATATATATATATATCGATTCTTCGATTTCAAAGCTACATTCTTTTCATACATTTGATAAAAATGATATTTTTATCTAACTGTCTTCTATTTCAACACTTCACTATTTTTAACAATTCGCTCATATAATAAAAATGTGATTTTTATTGTAAAACAATTCATTACAAAACACTATTATTTCGTATAGTTAATATAGGGGATAAAAATAGGATTTTTATTGTAAAACAATTTATTTCAAAGCAGGATTATTTTATACTTTTCATATTGATGTTAAAAATGGGATTTTTATTATAAAACAATTTCTTTCAAAATATGAATACCATTCAACACATGAATTTCAATTCAACGAATGAATATCGATTCAACACATGAAGGTTTTCTATAGTTTATATAAATCGATAAAAATGTGATTTTTATATTTTAAAACACGAACACCATTCAACACATGAATTCCAATTCAACGAATGAATATCGATTCAACACATGAAGGTTTTCTATAGTGTGTATATATCAATAAAAATGTGATTTTTATATTTTAAAACACGAACACCATTCAACACATGAATTTCATTTCAACGAATGAATATCGATTCAACACATGAAGGTTTCTATAGTTTGTATATATCAATAAAAATGTGATTTTTATATTTTAAAACACGAACACCATTCAACACATGAATTTCAATTCAACGAATGAATATCGATTCAACACATGAAGGTTTTCTATACAACGAATAAATATAGTTTCAACAAATGAAAATAATTCAAACACATGAATATTATTCAAAATTTCGGCAGCATAACGGCAGGGTAGTTAAAACCGGGACCGTCCCTAGTACGGCTTCTCGCTCTACCTTAAAACCTCGCGGTTTTTGACAATGGGGATCATGCATCTAGTTCGCACGCAGGCGGCATGTATATATTTATTTCATTTCCACAAACTAATCCTATGTGGTTTGTACCAAATATTTCTCAACCACAAATGGGTATTTTTCAACCACAACCAATCAATATCAACCACAAACAATTCCAATCAACCATTCGCTATCAATCAATTTTCACACCAATCACAACCAATAAATATCGTCCATGGTTTGTGGACGAGGGGCGTATATATATATATATATTTATATATAGCAATTCACTTCTATTTCAACACATATATAATTTTTACAACGCATATACAACTTATACATCGAACGTACAACTTATACAACGCTTATACAAGAGGTGTACAACGCTTATATAACTCATACATCGACTATATAATTTATACATCGTCGTTTTCCATATCGTTTATAAATTAGAAATCTCACATTGGGTTCCACTCCACCAAAAATAGCAGAAGGCTCAGAAAAATATGCGGTCTCTTCTAGAATGTAGAAGACGTCCACACGAGTCCACTGTCTCTTGTTTCACTGAATTTCGACCACAAAGCAAAAAGATATGATTTTTCAAAGTTTGCAACGGTTTTAAACTTTTAAAAACAGTTTTAAATTAAACAGTTGTTACCTTTCTGAAATCTTCAAAACTAGGTTTGAAGTTTTCGTGCAATCCATGAATCGATAGCTCAATCAGGCTACGCAGTGTCGAAGGGGGAGGAGAGGCTCACGTGCGCCAGGAGGTGGGGTCAGTTCGGTGGTCCCAGGCGGCGGCGGCGGCGGTTTGAACGGCTCGACTTTCGAGCCTGAGATCTCCCCGGATACTCAACGAAAAAATCCAAACTCTATATGGATTTAAAGATCTCGAGAAGATCTTCAAAAAGTTCAACTGTGGCACGAGCTAATTTAGCGTGGATTGATCGGAAAATGAGGGGGAAGGTCTTAACGTGTTTCCGCCTTCGACGTCGGGGAGAGAGAAAGAGTATTTTCTTTTTTTTATATAAAAATTCTGATTGGTCGGTGGAGTTTTAAAGGGGTTTTCTGACACGACCTGCAATCTAAACCCAACGACTGTCGTCCCTAGCGTTTTACCCCCATTCCGAACACAATGGAATATGTTTCGTAGGCCCATTCGACTGTTTCAGTCAGTTTCCATTCAATTTAAAATATATAACATTCAATATTCGATTTGAACGTACATTTCAATTTGCCAGGGCCACAAATTAATTTGAAAAATTCCAGAAAAATAAATCTAGCTATGTTTTGACGATACGGTCCCAACAAAATTAGTTTCGTCGAATTCTGAGACCGTTTGCAAAAAGGCCCATTTCGGGTCGATCCAATTTAACTGTAATTGACCAAAACACATTTTCCTTTGCCACGCTCACATACTAGCTTCAAAAATTATGAAATTTGAAACCTAGCAATAACTTCACATCCCGGATCCAAAAAAATTGGTTTCGTCGAATTCCGAGGTCGTATGCAAAATGGCCAATTTCACGGGCTTTATAAATTCCATAGCGACCTTTCTGAAAATTCATTTGGCCATAACTTTTGCTTTCCGTTATGAAAATTCGATTTTTCTAATTCGTTAGAAAGGTACTCACTAACAGATTTAGATATTTTTGGTTTCACTCAAATCCGTTTTGTTTTGCACCTGGTACAGTCCGACAAAGTTTGAATTCAATTTTTGAAACTGCAGCGCCTTTTCAGTCCTTGTTTATAATTAGAATTAATTATATTCGTTTTCAATTGTCGATTCAACTCACTTTTTATCTCTATTATTTAAAATATTTATTTTAAATATTTAAAATCCATTGTTTTAGCCAATTTAAAAAAAAAATTGGTTCAGATTTTCTGGGTCGTTACACACGACTAGTAACGGTTATTATAATCAAAGTATAGCAAATGCAGATGATCTTCCCCCGACCCTCCAAAATCTAGTACATAAGCTATAAGAAGACCTTCCAGTGTTCGATTAACCCTGTTGGTCTGAACATCTGCCCGAGGATGATAAACCATACTCATATACAGCTTATTTCCCAACGCCTCTTGCAAACTCTTACAGAACACACTGGTAAATAACTGATCTTGATCGTTAACAATACTTTTCGGTACCCCATGGAATCGAACTATCCACTTAACATATAACTCAGCCAACTTCGACGTCTTTCTAGTCGACCTGATAGGAATAAACCTTGTGCTTTTGGTCAAGCGATCCACGACAACCCAAATACCATCATTTCCTGCCCTTGTCCTTGGTAATCCATTGATGAAATCCATCGACACTTGCTCTCATTTCAACATAGGTACTTCCAATGGTTGTAATAATACACTCGGTTTTCTCTGCTCAGCTTTAACCAATTAACAGTTCATGCATTTCGAGACAAATTTACCGACGTCCCTCTTCATACCTTCATATAGTAAACTTCCTTAATATCTTGATACATCTTATTACCACTAGGATGAATCATTAATCTAGAGTGATGATGTTCCTTCAGAACTGCATCCCTCAATCCATCTATAGCAGGAACCACCATTCGTCCATTCATGCAAAGCCAATTATCTCAATCGACTTAGAAATCAATAATTTCCTTAGGTTCCAATTTCATCTCCAATTTCTAAATGATCTCTACAAGCTTAGCATCTCGTCTCTGGCTTTCGCCAATCCTTTCAATAAGAGTCGATCTAATTGATAAGCTTGCTAACATTTTTGGTTCTAACTCAAAATGAGACTTGAAATCGAATCAAGCCAAATACTGAAGATGCTTCCATTTCATAAATATGGCTCCTAAACTCGCATGTCTTTTACTTAACACGTCGGCTACCATGTTACCCTTTCCTGGAGTATATGCTACAACAAAATCATATGACGCCAAAAAATTTAACCATCATTGCTACGGAAGATTTAAATCTTTTTGGGAGAAAAGGTAGTTCATCGACTTATGATCCGTAAACAACTTGAACCTAACTCCCAACAAGTAATGCCTCCAAAACTTTAGAGCAAACACTATCGCCCCTAATTCTAAATAATGAGTCGGGTAATTCCTTTCGTGCAACTTCAGTTATTGACTCGCATAAGCCACAACTATATCCTTCTGCATTGGCACTGCTCCAAGTCCAGTACCACATGCATCGGTGTATACCACCATCTCTTCATTTCCACTCAGAACAGTCAACACAGGAGCACTTGTCAATCTCTCGTTCAAATTATGAAAGCTTGTTTACACTTCGCATTCAATGCGAAGACTTGTTTCTTCTTTGTTAATCAAATTAATGGTGCAGCTATCTTCGAGACATCCATGATAAATCGTTGGAAATATCCAGCTAAACTAAGGAAACTCATAACATACATCACATTCTTGGGTCAATCCCAAACTTGGATTGCTGTCACTTTAGCGGGATCCACCACTATTCCTTATCCCGACATGACATGACCCAAGAATCTCACTTCTTCCTTCCAGAAGTGACATTTCGCAAACTTAAACCTCAACTAATGCTTCCGCAAGCTTTCCAAAACTACCCCTAAGTGTGTCTTGTGTTCTTCCTTATTTCTAGAGTAAACCAATATATCATCTACGAACTTGTTCAGCCGATCTATGAAAACTCAATTCATAAGATCCACAAAATATGCTGGCGTGTTAGTCAACCCAAATGACATCGCCAGCCACTAATAAAATGCGGATGATATCCAAAAAGCAGTCTTCGACACACTATCCCTAGCCATTCTCAGTTTGTGAATTCCCATCGCCAAATACATTTAGGAAAACACCTTGGATTTGTGAAGCTGATCAAACAAGTCATCGATTCTTGGCGATAGATACTTGATTTTCTTGGTCATCTTGTTCAACTCACAATAATCCACACATGATTGCAAAGATCCATTAGCCTTGGTTTCAAACACAACTAGTGCATCCTACTCGGATACACTTCTCCGAATGAAACCTTTACTCAAAAGATCGTTTACTTACACCTCCAACTCTCACTGTTCCTTAGGCGTTATCCACCTAAGAGGCATAACAATAGGTATGGCTCCGTCTATCAAATCAATCCTAAAATAAATCTCTTGATGCGGCAACAACCATTTGACCTCTTCAAAGACATCCAAAAACTCACTAGCGATTGGCACCGATGACAATCCATCCCGTGGAATCACAAGTAAATATAAAAAGCTGACCACAACCCCATCTTCTGATAAACAACATATCACCATCATTCTCCTTTCTACAATCCTGATAGTCACCTCGATCTCTCGCATTCCACGATAGTTGCATACCTCTTGAACCAATCCACAAAATAATCTCAAACCCAGCAAAGTTCAAAACAAATAATCACACACAAAGGAGCAACCATGAGTTGACAAAACTAGACCTGGAAAATCATATAAATATTAGAAGATCTCCCTACTGGGTTAGTCACAACTAACGATCTATCAATAGTCTCAAGTTTCGAATCCTACTTGCAAATAAGCCCAACATAGATAAAAGAATGTAATGCTCTAGTATCAAACAAAACTTGAACTAAAACATCTCTAACAGAAAGCATGCTTTGCATAAAACTCTCTTCCCCTTCTCCGTAGTGGTCGGACCTCTTAAGGAAGAAGACACAACTTTCAAAACATACGATGTCACAACTTACTTATCCCCGGGTGGTTCTGGACAATTCTTCTTCATATACCTAAGCTTAACATAGTTATAAAACTTCCACTCCACCTTAGGGTTCTTACAATCCTTGTAATAATGACCCTTCTCCAGATAGTCATAGCAGGTAACCTCACCTTTGGGTTTCTTATGGCCATTTTTCCCTTGTTATAGCTGTTTCCTTTAACCATTCCACCTTTTCTTATTAGCACCACCTTGTTATGGCTTTGACTCCTTAACTTTAACAACAGCCTCCATCTTCCATGGAAACAAGTTTTCCTTCCTTAAAGCCTTCTCGACTAACTTCTCATAAGGATCATCTATATGATCTATTAGTTGTTTCCCAAGACACTCATCCAAGCTTAATATAAACTTCTCCTTTTTATGGTAAGGAGTCTTAATATATGGACGAGCATACTTGGATAAAGCTTCAAACTCAACCATATACTCAAACACGGGACTACTTCCTTGCTTAAGTTCAACAAACCTCCCCAAGAGTACCGACCTCCGGACTGTCGAAATAAAATTTGCCTTGAACCTGGTTCGGAACTTATCCCAAGAAATTTTATCCTCTAAAGTCTCTAAAGTAATGGAGTTCCACCAATCCATTGCTTATCCTTGCAGCTGTCTCGATACAAGATTCATCTTAGTTGCATCATCAATTCCTAAATACCTGAAGATGCGAACGCATGTATCCAACCAATTCTTCATCTCAATAGTAGGTTCCATACTAGCAAACAACTTGCCACTTAGAGAAGTGTAATCCTTGCAGAGCTCAGCGAAATTAACTACCCTAGATGCCTGCATAGGAATACCACGCTCTACTTCCGCTTCCAGAGCGAGCATCCTCCTCGTGATTGCTTCATCATGCCCTAGAATATAGCAGGATAAACTGGTATAGCAGCACCAACTTCCGACTGTCTACCCTCCCCCTCTAATAGCAGGCTCTTCCCTAGAAGTGTGTCTCGAAGTTCGACGACTCATTCTCTATCTGAAACAAGAATGATCAGTCCACACTAAAAAAAAGTACACAATGGTGTTCAAGTGCTTATTAATCTACTATACTATGTATAATATAATATGGTAGCCATCCATTAGAAATTACTAGTACGTCTCTCATAAGCCTTTTATGCTCGTGAACTTTAGGTAAAATCGATTAACCAAAGCTCTGATACCAAATGCGACTGCCCTATAACTCCAGCACCAAATTAAGAAAAATGTGTGTTGTATGATGTGTCCGACCAATATGGGATGATCATCAAGGAAGAATAACTCGAAATAGAATCTATCGTAAAACTCACAACGCATGGATAACATATAATAGAAAATATACAATGGGATATAGTAGCGAAACATGTCAGAATATAAAATCCAATCTCTATAACATCTCTGAGTCACCAATACAAAACAGCTGTGTAAATAAATATCTATACATTAAGCTTCACTACAAATCCCTCAGAGTATCAACAATCATCAACATACAACAAAAATCAACAAGTATCCATACATAGTATAGAAGTAATACGCTAGCCTCTTGCTCGTCATTGCACATCATCATCAGCACCAAAACCTGTCACCTGCTATCTCAGTCTACTCACCAACAACATTAATGAGCAGCCCAATGTAATAAGAGGGAACGTAAAACCTTGATTTAGAAAACAATCCTAGTGAGCGATAAAATAGCTATCAACAGTTACACAGGATATATGAGCACAGACGGTTCAACATCCGATTTATCTGAACAACCATAGAGTTAGCACATGATAATCATTTATACTATGTCACTCCAAATATAAGAAAGGATGTCCTACAATCCCACTTCTTTTCGGCGACCTACGGTGATAGCCTACCCAGAGAAATAGAGAAAAAAGCACACAATTGACCATAGCAACCAAAGTAAACAATATCCTAGCTATAACCGACTAAGGCCTTGAATACATCAATCATCGGATGACCGACCGTTACCATTTGTCAAGGGCTAATGGAAACATTGGTTCTTGTCAGACTGTCATACATCGCCTTACGTATGATTGCCTCCCTATGAGAAAACTAGGTCCATCTTGATCTAGGGTACGCGATCCGTTTGATCCTGATAGGCATCGCTATGATACCCCTGCTCTGAGCCCACTAGAACCTTTGACTTTTGACGATTCCTTGGCACTTCCAATTCCATGAGCCATCCACCTTGACAACTCCATTATTTAGTTCTAGCCACTTCTCAATCCAATTCCATTACAATCCATGATCAATTCCCACCTGAGTCAATCTATCATCTTACTGTATCGTGCATCATCCCATGACCAGAATCACATCAATTCAACTTCGACCACTCCGTCCTAAGTTCACAATTGAAGCATTCATCATCCTTGAGCTGCACTTCATTAGCAACCTTACGAAGGCATCACCATCACACTCACAAAATTTGAGCTCCCACCACTCACTATGATGGATCGGTGTCAGTCCATCGCTTATGGACCAGTACCGGTCCGTACACTTAGTCAAAAATCCACCAATTATTGGATTTCTCCAATTCTATCCTTGAGCACTTCCTACCGGTCCATTCTTTAAGTCATATTTCTTTTCGATGTATTTCCTTGTCGATCCATCAACCTGTACACGAGTGATCATACTTCGGCCTATCCAAATCACACCAAAACTTGCACATGACCTGCATTTATCCCTAGGAAGCCATGCTGCAAATTTCATCACTCCACGACCAATACCTATGGATCGGTACCGGTCCATAAGCTATGGATCGATACCGGTCCATGGCCTATGGATTGGTACCGGTCCATACACTTAAAAAAATTCAGCACGAAATTTTCCGATTGCCATTCGAGTATCATCTAGATCTCTTCTACTAAGTTCCGTCTGAATCCAATCATCTGAACCTCCAATTTTCTTTGATCGTCAAGCCTAAGTTCTACGGCAAACAATTCTTATAACGATTCAAGTAATTCGTTCAATTTAATCAAAACAAACAGCAATTTATCCAATCTTGGTCACACAAACATGGATATGCCAGAAACATCATAAAATAGTGGATTCAACATGTTTTGGATCTAAACATACACAAGGACACGATTAGTCTAATAAATTGTCGGTTTACATGGTTAAATTAGATTATCCTAAAACGACTAAATTTGAATCAAACATATATGATTAGATCTATGGTGAATTTAACATGTATGACATGAATTAATCCTAATATAATCCATACAATCCGTAGTTTCCATGTGAGAGATATCTATGACTCACCCTTCAAGATCCAATGCAAATCCGATGAAATCTGATCTAGACAGCGATGAAAATCCCCAAAATCGATGCAATATGATGTGATCTAACCTTCCCAAACCCCTCTATTTGTTATACCAGATCATTAGAAGCTAATTAGTCTAACGGGTTGCGGTAATTAGTCCATTAGCAGCTAATTAATTTGCCTAGCAAAAATGAAACTTAAAGCAATGATTTCATCTAAAACGCCAAGCCAAAACTTTAATGTGACCACTCTGCGGAATTGCCAACCAACATTTCAATCCAATGAGACTGATTTTAGCACCTGATTCGATACCTATAAAAAGTTATATCTAAAACAATATTCATAAGGGTAAAATGGTCACAATTAAGTCTGAGGAAAATTATGGACATGCCTCACATCTCCATGAGCAACTTATTAAAACCTGAGAATGATCTGATCACTTGGGAATTAAATAAATTTATTTAACAATCCTCCGATATGCAAAATACGGGTCGTTACAAGTTTAGTCCAGCAAGTTGTGTTAACTAGAAGAGTCCAACTGGCATGAACCTTTGTATGCCAACTAGTAGGTAGATAAGAATCACTTTGGCATAGACCATGATGCACCATTCACCCTTGTTATAGACTAATGTCGGTCCATGAGGCATGGACCGATGTCGATCTGCATAGTGAAGTGAATTTGGACCCTAACTGTTTGAGAGGCCATGTCTTGTTTCTTTGAGTTGTTAGAAGTTTGGGTTGAATTCGAGATAGTGTAGTCTTGACATTCTTACGAAGCTCTTCTTTGGGTTATAAACCGGGTTAAAAATTTGCTTTTCAGCAAACTTTGGCTACAAAAACACTCTATAGGCATTGAAATGTAATTCAGTAAAATTCAATTTGCAACCTAATGTTTTACAATCCATATAACATGTCCCTATATCACAACGATCAATCTCAACCCTTAAAAGGAACCGCATAAATCATAAATGCAATTATAATTCAACCAATATACTTATTAAGAACCAAGGTTCATCACAATTCATAAATAATGTGAGCATACATGGGAAATTCATATTTCAGGATAAATGGATGGATCAAAATAACTCCCTAAAATAATGAAGAATACAAGAACACTTTTTCCCCTAACATCTAATACTAGCTAATACTAGCTTCTCGAAGACAGTGCATGGAAGCAGCTCCGCAAAAACCCTTATGCTTTTTACCTTCAGCGACTATGTGTTCACTCCACCAATGAGCAATCACCATCTGAGGTCACCCTGCCTTGACACCAACAACTCTTCCTGAAACTGCCTCAAGGGACCTCGATGAATCTCTAAAAAATGTCATGCCCTTACACGAAGTTCGCGCAGCCTCCAACATCTAGCACCAGTTGCAATCGTAGTAACCTACTATCGTCGCTTCAGGTTAAGCTTGACGTTTCACCTCTATAATTTGTTTTCATTTTATTTGTTTTTTCTCTTTAATTTTCATTTCCCGATTTGACTTTAGGCTAGGGTAAGATAAAAGACAAAGTGGGCTGAGGAATTATAAGTAAGCAAGGGAATGAGTTTGGGTTTTATAACGAAGAATTGCCATGCCTCATTTTAATTTAATTTGATTTCTAATGAATCTCCTTCACATTAGAATTTTAGATATTAATCTTGCAACTATGTATACATATACCTCAATTTAATTTAAATTGGTTCATAATCCATTCGACATACTTTCAAGTTGGAAAATTTCTTTCGATCTAATACTTATTCATCTTTGCTTAATTATTTAGCATGTTAATGAAAAATAAATTGATTTTCGATCATTTCAATCATGTAAAACTTATCTATGCTTTGAAAGTAAATGTATTTTAACATATCTATTAATTTGTAGTAATTTTTTTTGAAAGGTATTAATTAACTAATTTAATCTATTAAGCAGAACTTTTATTAAGTAGATTTCAATTAAACAAAACATTATTTTTCAAAAATAATAAGAATGAAAAATCAAATTAGGAAACTAATATTTTATTAAATTTATTTATTTATTACAGCATAGAAAACATGGTTGTTACTAGTAAGCATCGAACATTATAATAGGAGATACTAGTGGAATATTCACATGCTAAGCATCATAGCTAGCTCCGTAAAATCAGTTGCAGTGAGTCGCTACTATCGCACAGATGTCATATAATCTGCGCTTTATGCATACTTAAGTAAACCTGGTTATGTTCAACCGAGTCATACGATGAGATTCATATCTATAGTCCTTCAGTTATGCCTACCCCAGAATGATAAATTAGAAAAAAACTAAAAGCATCTGAAGTAACTGCCACACACACAAAATACCAATGCTGCATTAGCTCACAGAAACGAAACTGATTATTCAGCAATAAAGCACCACGCATTAAACTTCTACATAGGTAGGCAAGTATGGTAGTACCTCTACATAATAGTACAATCAAAGTCCAAACTGTCACGACTTCCATATAAGCGACCGCATATTACAACTGGTAGTATTAAAAAATAGGTTCCCCAAAAGATATAGTGTAAACGGTGTAGCAAGTTTAAAATCATCCTATGTTGCATATGTTATTATTATGTTGTTTGTGGTAGTTGCAATCACTCTAACTCTAACGGATGTGGTAGTCCGGTAGGATGTCGGTGAAGTGTCCAAGCATGGGAAAGAGCCATGAACAAACTTGAGATCATGACACCTATTATCATATCGGAGCGATGAAAAGCAAACCTTCTATGCTAATATGGTGATAGCATAACAAGGTCTAGACGTGTGATCTCTAACTTACCACTAAGAAAATGAGATGTATATGAGAAAGAGATACAACAATACACAATTGCACTTCGCCATTAATAACATTATCAGTGCATAAAATATTAAGTTAACAAGTTAAACTAAACTAAACTATAATAATGGAGGAATGTTTTTAAAATTAAACCGATGATTACATTAACTAAGAAATTTATGAAATCCAAGCTCTTGCAGAAGCCAACGGTATTAGGAATATTTGCCAATGAAAGTGAAAATATTTAAGGGTATTAGCTAACGAACCCGTGAATGAATATTCCATCATTATTTCAAATGAAATTTTAGATATAAATGTTGGAACATTGTGTGAATTTATTAAAAAAAAAGTAATACAATTTGAGCCGTTATAAGTTAATAACAGTAACATATCTTGTGCCATTATTATTTTGAGATGTTGCAGTTTCATTACAGACAACAGATTTATGAGCCATTAATGCATAGAACCTTTGGAAGCTATAAACGATATTATATTTTGTATTAGTAACTTTCTTTTGGGAATTGTTACATTTACATAACAGTTATAGATATATATATATATACACACACACACACACATATTCTTATATTTGATTGAGCTATTACAAAATATAAATGGCTTAACATATTACCGTGGATGATAACAAATTTAATAAATTTACTTTTTTTTGCTATTTTTGGAATATATAAAATTTACATTGTATAAGCTATAATCTTTTGTCCGTTTTCTTTATTTTAATACATGGTATTAAAATATTGCAATGAATGATAATAAATTAATATTTATTAACATTAATCTCTTTCGAAACATATGCAATTTACACGTTAAAAATTGCAAGTTTTTTGAACGTTTCTTTTATTTAATATGGCATTAATTGCGGTCTAGTTATCCTCCCATTAACATAGATACCACTTCTTCTAAATAAGAAATTGGTCATAGACAAGGAAATATATAGAATATAGAAGAAAAACTCTCTCTCTTCTTTCTCAGAAAGATTAAATATATATATATATATATATATATATTTCTATCTTCTCCTCCACCATTTTTTACAAAATAAGGGAAAAAACTTGAGCAGTATTATTTTAAAGTGCAAACAGAATCGGCTTCACATGTGCAAATGATCCGATATAGAAAGAAAAACAAGGAAGAGGTTGTTTTATCTGAGAGGCGGCTACGAATAGTACGATCTACTTTGCACCTTGAGTAGATCGCCGAAAAGTTTTCAAGAAAGTGACCTAGTCGACGACTCAGCCAAACCATTATTTCCAACAACTTGAAGATGTTTCCAAAAAAACAATGGTTTCGACTGCAAATCTGGACGATGATGCTCCATCATCCAAGTTTCAACTTTCAGTGGTCAGTAGAGATGCATCACATGAGCTTCAAAATAGCTTTTAAGATCATCTCCGAAGGTATGGCTTTAGATGAACGATTTTAGATTATTGTTACAATTGACAAATTGCTCCCAATTTGGAAAGAATTTGTCTATTATTATTTTGGATTTTGCATCAATGTTCTAATTGAGAAAAAAATCTATTAAGTGACCTTTGGAAAAGACAGTAAGCCTAGAAATTAATTTTTATTGAAATAAGGTTGATTTGAGTACAATTAAGATTGACCAAATAATATAAATATAATTACATATTCATGTCATCGTTAGAGATAAAAATGATATCTCTAATTCAAGTAGTAAGTTAAAACAATTTCTTTAGAGTGTCATACTTTATTAAAAATGGAAGCATTTGAATTTAATGTTA
Source organism: Allium sativum (assembly GCA_030737875.1). NCBI lineage: Eukaryota > Viridiplantae > Streptophyta > Magnoliopsida > Asparagales > Amaryllidaceae > Allium > Allium sativum. The sequence continues at coordinate 213,117,827 of CM060916.1, read as the reverse complement.
CATTAACTTTTGACCTAAAGCTACTATTTCGAAAATGTGACTTTAGTATTAGAGAATTTGGACCTTCAAAATTAATTCATGTGAACCACTTAAAGTAATGTGTAAAAATAATCTTTGCTCTATTACATTTATTGACAATTATTCTGATGTCACTTATGTACATCTTATGGACAATAAGAATTAAGTGCAAGAAGGTTTTTTGAAAACGTCACTAAAATTGAGATTAATTAAATGCAAAATTTGAAAATGCCTTTATTATAAATGGACATTAATTATGTGGATAATATTTTGAAAATGTCATTAAGAAATGACATTACTCAAAAGATGTAGATTTAATAATCAATGAGTATATTTTATGTGAAAATGATTAACATTGACTAGACATGGACACCGCTATTTTATCGGCTTTATTAACGATTGTTCTGATTTCACATGTATATCTCATGAAAAATAAAAGTGATGCATTTGATATGTTTAAGACATTCAAAATTGAAATTTAAAATCAATCAAACAAGAAAATTAAAAGACTTCGTAGTGATAGAGGAACATAATATGAATCTAGTTCTATTCAGAACTACTGTAAACTACATGGCATTATACATGGAAGAACTGCACCTTATTCACCTAAAATGAGCGGTAAAGCTAAAAGAAAACAAATAGGACCTTTATTGAAGTAGTAGTTGTCATTTTATTAAATTTTGGTGCAGTAAAACATTGGTGGAGGCATATATTATTAAAGGTGTGTTATGTACTAAATAGAATCCCTAAATAAAAAAGTAAAATTTCACCTTTTGAAATTCTGAAATATTATAAACCCAATATGTCCTATTTTAGAACTTGGGGATGATTGGCATATGTTCATATTCAAGACCCTAAGAGAATAAAATTAGCAAGTAGAGCATATGAATGTGTATTTATTAGCTATGCTGTTAATAGCAAAGCACTTAGATTTTATAACATAAATGCACATAATATAATTGAATCAAATGATGTTGATTTTTATGAAACAAAATTCCCTTTTAAATTAAGGAATGGTGGGGGTACATCAAGTAATTTATTACATGTAAGAACGGAACCTAGTGAACATTCTAAAAATGAACCTAGAAGAAGTAAAAGAGCAAGAACCACAAAATATTTGATTCAAATTTTTGTACTTTTACTATAGATGAAGATCCTTTAAACCTTCAAGTGGCCTTATCTTCACTAGATGCTGATTTTTGGCAAGAGGCTATAAATGATGAGATGGATTCTCTGGAATCCAATAAAACTTAGAACTTATTTGGTTTACCACCTACTTGTAAATCTATAAGCAATAAATGAGTACTTAAAAGAAATCAAAGTATGATGGCATAATTGATAAATATGTAGCCATTTAATAGCTAAAGGATGTAAGCAAAGACAGAATATAGACTTTATTGGCACCGTTTCACCTGTAACTGGAATTACATTCATTCAAGCATTAACTTCACTTGCATATGTTCATAATTTTAAATGGATGTTAATATTCCATTTTTAAATGGTGAATTGGAACAGGAAATTTTTATGGACCAATTTGAATAATTTATAGTTCATGGTCAAGAACATAAAATTTACAAATTAGATAAATCATTATATGGTTTAAAACAAACACCTAAGAAATGACATGAAAAATTTGATAACTTAATAATCTCATATGGATTTAAAGTTAATAAAAGTGACAAATGCATTTGTTACAAATCTAAGAATGACATTTGTACTATTATATGTCTTTATGTTGATAACCTACTCATTTTTGGGTTAAATATTCATGCCATAAACAATGTTAAACTTTGCTAGGTGTCAACTTTGATATGAAAGATCCAGGTGAGGCGAGTGTAATCCTTGTCCGAAAAGGGACTTTCTTTGGATCAATCTCATTATATTGAGAAGATTCTAAAGAAATACAATTACTTTGACTATAAACCTATATGTACACCATATGATCCCAATGTGAGGCTGTTCGAAAACACTGGTGAAGGTATAAGACAGTCTGACTATGCGAGCATCATTGGCAGTCTTCGGTATGCCAATGATTACATTAGACCTGACAATGCTGACGTCGTTGGATTATTATGTAGGCTTATCAGTAGGCCTAGTATACAGCATTAACATACTATTGAAAGGGTCATGAGATACCTAAAATAAACCATGAATCTTGGATTACATTATGAAAAGTTTCCAACTATTCTTAAAGGTTATTCCGATGCAGACTGTAATACTTTATATGATGATTCAAAAGCGACCAATGGCTATATATATTTAGCATTACTTGAGGAGTTTTTTCTTGAAAAAATCCAGGAAACATACTATTTTGACTCAGTATACTATAGAGACTAAGATAATAGCACTAGCCACAGCTAGTGAAGAAGCAGAGAACTAAAGAAATCTGCTAGTTAAGATTTCCATATGGGAAAAACCAACACCTTTGGTGTAATCTATTGCGATAGTTCCACGGCTATTGCAAAAAGTACAGAACCGTTATTACAACGGTAGAAGATGACAGTCGTAAGCACAATATTGTAAGAGAACATCACATATATAGTGATGACAATTTGATGGCTATTGAAAAAAGGACAGAACTAATATCACAACGGTAAGAAATGACAGTCGTATGCATAGTATTGTTCGAGAACATCACGTATGAAGTCATGATAATTTGGAAGATCATTTGACGAAAGGACCGACCAGAAAGAAAATCCTCAATGATTCTAAAAGAATGAGACTATTTCCCTGAGATTGTGGAATCACGCACAATGGTAACCCGACCTAAATGATTGGAGATCCCAAGAACTAGGTTCAATGGGTAAAAACAAATTGTGTTGTGATAGTAGATGAACATGCTAAGTTTATATATTAAGAAGCATATATTCCTGAAATGATTAGAGGGTGAGTTATATAAACTCTTAATGAGATCTATACTCTATTTGGAGTGGAGTACCTACCTTGATGAGTACTCTTAATAGACTCACCTATGTGAATGTGGAAATGTGACCGTTTCCTATGGAGTTTTGGGCAAGATTCCTAGAGCGTTCACTAGACTGGGATATACGTGCATGGCCATAATGCATGGGCTTATTTGATAGCACTCTAGAAAGGTTGTGTGTGGTTTGATGTTAGAGAGCTCAAGACTACGTGTCACTCTAGTAAAAAACTAAATCTTACTCACTATACAAAGGTTCAAGTCGGAAGACACGTTTGTGTATGCACAATCGTATGTATATTTTTTTTTTGAACTGCTTGAAAATATATTTTTACCAAATTCAAGTGGGGGATTGTTGGAATATCTTGTGAATTTATTAAAAAAAATAAGAAAATACAATTTGAGCCATTGTAAGTTAATAATGGTAACATATTTTGTGCCAATATTATTTTGAGATGTTGCAATTTTATTAAAGACAACAATTTATGAGCCATTAATGCATAGAGCCGTTGAAAGCTATAATCTATATTATATTTTGTATCAGTAATTTTCTTTTGGGAGCTGTTACATTTACATAACAGTTATATACACACACACAAACACACACACACACACACACACACACACACACACACACGCACGCACACACACACATGCTTGTATTTGATTGAGCTATTACAAAATATAAATGACATTAACATATTACCATGGATGATAACAAATTTAATAAATTTACTATCTTTTGTTATTTTTGGAATATATACAATTTACATTGTATAAATTATAATCTTTTGTACATTTTCTTTATTTTGTACATCGTATTAAAATATTGCAATGAATGATAATAAATTAATATTTATTCACATTCATCTCTTTTGAAACGTATGCAATTTACACATTAAAAATTGCAAGTTTTTTAAACGTTTCTTTTATTTAATATGACATTAATTGGGGTCTAATTATCCTCCCACTAACATAGCTACCATTTCTTCTATATAAAAATTGATCATAGACAAAGAAACATACAAAATATAGAAGAAAAACTCTCTCTCTTCTTCTTTCTCTGAAAGAAAAAAAAAACATATAATTTTTTTCTATCTTCTCCTCCACCATTCTTTTACAAAATAGAGAAAAAAAAACCGAGCAGTATTATTTTAGAGTGCAAATAGAATCGGCTTCATATGTGCAAATGGTCCAATATAGAAAGAAAAACAAGGAAGAGGTTGTTTTATTCCAGAGTCGGCGGCGAATAGTATGACTGACTTTGCATCTTGAGTAGATCGCTGAAACGTTTTCAAGAAAGTGACATAGTCCACGACTCAGTCGAACCATTGTTTCCAACAATAAACAATAAAATGATATTTTACATTGAATGTAACGAAAAATATTTACAACCAAAATGGCCTATGTGCTGACATACACTTCTCCTTTTGGAAGTGTTCAAAAATTTACAAGAACCTCATCCGCATCCAAATTTGAATTTTCAAAACTGCACATAATAACAACTCTTGTAGAAATCTGCACGAACTTCGTACGATTCCTGGCTGTCCAACCACATTCGTGCATCTTCGACCCCTTCCATCTTCGCAGACCTTTGCCCTCCTTGTTGTCATTTTCATTGTTTTGACATTCTTTTTTTCACAAAATGTGTTCACCACTTTTACTCTCTTTATGAATAATGTTTTTCAAAAATCCTTGCAAATGTGCGTTTGTTTTACATTTTTTTAATTTTGAGTTTTAGAACATGCAAAAGTACCGACGGCGCGCACATATTGTGAAAAACGATTGTTTTATAAAACAAAGTTAACACACAAAATAAAAAACAACTTTTTATTATTTTCTATATTTTGAGAAACAACGGAAGGACAATAACAAATTCTTCTATCCATCACCCTGCGGTCCCCTCCGTCACTTTTTCCGCCTTTGATCCGTCACCTTACATATACTTCAAATTTTCTCAACTTTCATATTAACGGTGAAAACTAAAAACTAAAAACATAAAATAAACCAAATACTATCTAAACATTTCAAAATGTGCCTGTAGGTAAGAAAGAAATAATGTTTAATTTTGTGTGATTTTGCTTAGAATAATGAAGCTTGGGTGCAAAGAATGGATGAAAGGAGATTTATAGTAGTAGATTTTTAAATGGCCCAATGGCTTATTTGACCCTGTTTTGAAATTACTTAAATGTAAATGCGAACAAACTCCGTGAGTAACGTATAGTTTGAACGCGTTTTTCAAGACTCCGTGAGTTGGCAGTTTTTCTTTTCGTGCAGATAAGTCCAACTCCCCCGAATATAAAACTCAATTCGAAACCCTAACTTATAAATAAGCTCTAGATCTGTAGGCGACTATTTTACATTTGGATATTCCTTCGATCGCTTTCTTTTCCAGTTCTGTAATTGGCGATCTCCCTTCTTTTTTGTTCAAATTTGTGAGTATTCTGTTTCTATTTCATATTCTTATTACTGACTTTGTCACATTCCTATTTTGAATACTTTTGATCTGATCGAATTTATTTATTTTCATGCACTGGGGATATTAGAACAAAGCAATCAATGGCGAGAAGTTTGTTTAAGCTTGAACACCCTATCGGTTTGCCTCTTCTTCTTTTGTTTTGTTATTTTCATATGAATTTAATATATCTTTTGTAATTTTGTACGTTGTGTGTAATCTCTAACTCGTGGGTATAAATAAGTCGATTTCGTCTATATTTATTGGGGCAGGTTCAATGGTACCCCAAACAGGACCCCCTTTAGCTTGCCACTTTTCCACCACACATTTCCTCCCTCTCTTATTCCACTCATTATCTCACCTCCCACTCACTTTCTTTAATATAAATGAGAGGAGGAAATTAAGGGGCTTTTGGGGTGTTCCATTTTTGGGGCTCCTTGATCCTATTCCATATTTATTAGGGGCAAATTATGATAAATATGAATATTCCTTTTGCTCACAGGAAAAATAGAAACGACATGCGAAATTTGATAATTGAGCGGTCTAATTTGATTTTGAACGTCTAGGAACGATCAAGAGCACCCCTTTAGACCTCTGATTTTCACAACACATTCCTCTTTTTCTCTCCCTCACTAACTTAGGTATTGTTTGTTTAGGAAAAAAAGTGCTTTTTAAGTGTTGAATAATTTTGCTTAATACATTCAGCAGTATTAAGCATGTTTGGTTCGAATACTCAATCAGCAAATCTGAGGCAAACCAGCAAAATTTCATTAAGCAGAAATTCGGAGCTTATTTGAGCTGCTGATTCAGTCTTGATATTTTTCCAGCGGATACCCTTTCAGCATTACCAGTAACATCGTCCTCCTTTTGCCAAATTGGGCATACTTTTTGTTTGCTAGCATTTTTAGTCACATGAAAGAGCTGCTATTCGTGTAACTGTGTGAATCGATGTCATACTGTATAGTGTTCCAATAGAAAACCTCCTGCCTGTCAATTGATGCTATACGTATATCTTATTATGATGACTTCTTTTTACATGCACTTTTTCGTACCTGCAATTTTTCCTGATTGGTACATTGTTATTAGATTGACTTAAATCTTTGAAGTTAGCACTAATTTGTATATAGTAGATTAAAATGATATGGGTTGCTGTTGGTAGGTAGAGATGTGTAGGTCGGAAATTTCATTGAAATACCCCATTCTTCAGTTTCATTTTTTTCAAACTCAATTTGTAGATTGCCACACTTTGTCAAATTGCAGATGTTCTCTAGTTTTTTTTAAATCTAGCATTACTGCTAAAAAGTTGCTTTGATTTAAAATTAATTTCGTATGGACAATCAATAAATAAATTTTTCATTTTTATTTTCTGTTAGCTCATGACACGTAATCTTTTCATTCATTTCCAATGATATATAAATTAATTATGAAGGGCAAATTTGTCAGCTAACAATTTATTACAATAAAATGTATTTACAATCAACACTTAATCAAACAACATTTTGATAATCAGCATTCAGCATTAAGCACCCATCTTTCAGCATTCAACATTCAGCAATCAGCAATCAACATTCAGCGTTCAGCATTAAGCATTCAGCATTTTTAACAAACGAAGCCTTAATATATAATAAATGAGAGGCTATTATAGAGGTGCAAAAGGGGTGCCAACAAAATGGGGTGCCATATAACCTTCCTCTCTCTCTCTCTCTCTCTCTCTCTCTATATATATATATATATATATATATATATAATGACACCTCAAAAATGGAGAATTTCGATAGCCTCCCTATTTTCTACCTCTCATTTACACTTTCTCACCCTCCACTCACTCTCCCTTCGTCCACTATCTTATTTTAATATAAACAAGAGGTGAAAAACAGAGAGGCTAACGGGGTGCTTCATTTTTTGAGTGCTACTCGTCATATATACACACACACACACACACACACACACACAAAGGGAGGTTCCACGAGTTACCAACATTTCTAGTCCCTAGCAAACCAAAAACCCATGGTTGATTTTTCGTATTTTTTTTCAACTATTTTTTTCTTTTCGTTTTCAGTGTTAAATCTTGTATTATGACCATTGACCATGTGTCAAAGAAGTTCCGTTACAGTATGATTCAGTATGTGTATGCATTCAAGAATTAACATGTCTTGCTTGATTGTGGATCTGAATTGAAAAGTTTTCATGTAATGAATCAATCACAGATTTGTATTCTGAACACAACATACAAATCATTTTTAACCCTTGAGCACATTAAAGGCATGTAATGAATCGATCTTCAGCTCGTCTTCCTTCTAATGTTTCAACTCTCCATTATATCTGCAAGTTGATAACTAAACATTATACCTAAAATTGGGGTTGTGTGCGCTTGGGGTGTGGGGTTTCCTAACTATGTTTTTGGTTGGTATTGCTAATTTAGTGATGGTTGATTAAGGATTTTCAAGAAGGAGGGAATAGACGCTGATAACTGTAAGAATAGGATGAGAACTTCAACACGATCAATAGATGGGATGTTATGCCTTCTAGACAGCTGTAATATTTGTCCTCTCTTTGGACTAAGTTATGTGGATTCTAATGGTGCTGTGCTTAGCTAACTTGTTATAGATAAAGGAATTAAAGGATTACTCACTAGCTGGTTATACTGCTGTTACCCTATCCCAGCTCTGATTATCATTTAGGCCACTGTCCCACTCTGAAACTTCCCCAATAATGAATCCTTTATACACCCTAATAAAACTAAAATTGCTTGTTGATTTTCATTTTCTTTGAACTAAACTATGTTTCTTTTCACTATTGAAACAACATATATAAGAAGTTTGGTTAACATGTGGTTCTTTATATGTATGCATAATGTATTCATGAATTTCCTTTCCTTGCAATTAAAACTTGTTGCATCGCAGAAGGAAGGAAGGCTGAAGCTTATCGTATTAGACAAAAATATCCTGACCGAGTTCCAGTATGTATTATTTCATTTTCATCTTTTACGACAGTATTATATTGCTTGATTTGTATATCTTGTTCGCAATATAAAAATATCCTATGTGATGCAGGTAATTGTCGAGAAAGCGGAAAGGGGTGACATTCCAGACATCGATAAAAAGAAGTAATATGCTTGATTTTGCAATCATTGTATCATCTATATTTCCTTTTGTTGTTTATCCATCTTCACCTGGTTGAAAACCAAAACAGAAGTTAACCAAAATGTGTAGATGTCTGGACTATTAAATATGGGTTCTAATGGCCTTGGGAAAACGTGCAATTTAGCACAATTGGTGTGTTTAGTCTTAAAATGTACAAGGCCATTAGATCCTAAGGCTAACAGTTCATTATTTTTAGTTCCTTGTTTTGGTTTCCATTCAGAGCAGGCTATCTCAACTCATTTTTCATTGTAATGTTTTATGCAAACGCATCTACCTATGCTCCTTTTCTTCCTTGGACATCTCAGTCTCTAGTTAAAGAGCAACATAAAAAACACAAGCACCACAGTAATATGTGGTGATGGATCACCTATGTTTGTAACTTTGTATGGCCTTGATATTTCCATCATGACATTTTTCCTACTTTTTTTTTTAATAAAGCATTGAATATGTGATGGCATCATATCTTTGATGTCGAAGATTGAACTTTTCTTAAAAAAGCTGCCATCAGGTCTTGAAACTTTTGATTTATAGCAATATTTTATGCTTGAACTAGGATTATGTTCCTTTTGTAAGTGGTCTGCTTGCCTAATGTTGATAGCATAAGTGTTTTTTGTTTACTGTCAGATTTTTACTATTTTAATTTCAGCAAGCACATCAAAAGTACTTAATGCATAATAATTATGGTTAACTACAGAACAATTAACTACAAAACAGAGATTAAAGTTTTCCTATATACTCAAAAGTTTGCTCATTTTGTTCTATAGGTATCTGGTTCCTGCAGATTTGACTGTTGGTCAATTTGTCTACGTGGTTAGGAAGAGAGTTAAGCTTAGTGCAGAGAAGGCCATCTTCATTTTTGTCAACAACACCTTGCCTCCAAGTGGTAATGTTAAATCATGCTATATTATTTGTTATTAAATTTGGTCCAATTTTTTCAAAAAGTTTATTAATTTTGGTCATTTTCTTAAAACGTATAAAAGGATATAGTTTGCCTTTTGCTAAAGCGCCCGAGATGACTCTTGTTAAGGGTTTTTCTTCTTCTAAATCTCGTACAACTTATGACTATTTAAAATGAATAAAAATTGTATGCATTTTATATTATTTAATTCTGTTATTTGTGCTAAATATAACCGATTTTTTTATTTTCAGCTGCAATGATGTCTACAATATACGAAGACAACAAAGATGAAGATGGGTTTCTTTACATGACTTACAGTGGGGAGAATACATTTGGATTACGTGATTATCATTAACTCTTTATTGTGGGAAAAGGCTTTGTATATATCAATTTATTTCATGTTATCCATTTTAGTTAGAAAGTTCAATTCAAATGCAATCTTGCTTATGTGAATTTGTTTTCGAAAGTAGCAACTATTATGATGCACGTTTATGTTCTATTCAATGGTTTTATGCAGTTGGGTCTTGTTTAGAAATTATATCTAATCAGAAATGTTTCTGTGTGTGTCGGTGACACGTAAAATTTAGACGCTTGCATCATTTCTCATTGGTTTTCGCTTTTTTATTATAATAAAAGCAAATCCAATGCAATTAGTTGAGTAGAGAATTTGTCTGGTGCATTTGCAATATTTCTTAAACTATTCTTCAAACGTTACAATATAAACCGTTTGCAGGCTTGTGCATGTTAAAGAGGTAATATAGTTTCTAATGATACATGAAATATTATTACATAATAGAAATCAGGAGAGTTAAAAAATATGTAAAGATGTTATATTTCGCTGTTTTCTGGAAGCGAAGGAGCATCATATTTGCTGAAGAGAGCGTAGCCTGATACCAATGAAAGAAGAAGATAGCAGAATAAGGCAATTAGGTGCAGCATCAGTGATATTTTGGCATTTTTGCAGAAATCTCCATAGTAACTACAAACTTCACTCCACCCCACAATGCGGTCACCTTCATGTGCCAAATACAGTACTTCTATCACTGCTGAGCTTGATGTGACCATTACATACGCAGTAACCTATAATCAATGACATACTTTGCACATTCATAGTTCCATACGTGTGTGCTTACACACATAAACAAGGTTCTTTTTTGCTATGTATAAAGAAGGATGGATTATGAACCTGATCAAGGACAAAAAGAAGCCAGCCCCAGTTAAACAACCAGCCATATGAAATCAAGGAAGAAATGAAGGCGTATGCAGCACAAATGCCATTACTCCAGACCAAATACCTGAACAGATTCAAATTTTCCAATGCAACAGAGACAAATGTAAATCAGATTTAATTCAAAAAGAATGAAAGACTATACAAATTTGAGAAAATTACCTGAATCCAGATATGTTTTTGAAGTCAATATGCCCATAAGGTTCCACATGCTGATTGTTCTTCACCATTACGCATAATGATGCAATGCTGAAGGGAAGTGCAGTGAGTCTGAGCACTGTGTTTATGAGCATGGTTTTTCGTCTATGGTTTGATGATGAATCTGCTTCAGTTGGATCACTCATGTTTTTTTCAGTTGATTGTTTCTATGAATTGGAGAAGAAAAGAGTAAAGTTGGTGTGTGTGTGTGTGTGAGAATATAGAAAACTAAAATATGATATTACTAGACGGTGTTTTCAGGACTCTGGAGTGCTGGTGGGTACAGTTTCAGTCCTGTGGGGTAGCAAGGAATGATGACAATTGAATGCGCACTCAGAAAGCTAAGTGCTCGTACGCTACTAGTTGACATTGTTGGATTTAGATAGTGTTTGATTTTCCGAACCGGACATTTAAAGTTTGCGTCTGCGTCCGATGCGTCAGAGGTGAAATCCACACGAATGCCCCTTCGAAACGAACGATTGAAAAAACAGCTTTCGCGTCAGGCGCGTCAGACGTACGTCCGGCACAAAAGAAAATTCTGGATCCCCCGTTCCTCTTCTCTTTCCCTATGCATTCACTTCATTTCTCCCCCTTTTCATCACCAAATCCGAAAATTCTAGCTTCCATCCCCTTCAAATTGTCGAATATTTTAGGTTTTTGTTATTATATTTGTGCCACCAACGTCACACAAATTCAAGAGTGGGTCTCCAGCACGATTCAGATCTGGTGCTGGCCCTTTTTGTTCTGCTCTTTCGTCCATGGACCGAGATGAGCTTATACATCTGTGTATGTCAGTACGTCAGGACGAGGAGTATGCTGAGTGGGAGATTGCTGTTGTTCTGTCTGAGAACGACAGAAAGAGCCACAGCTGAGGGGTTGTGTTCTTCATTATGTTCGTAAGTTGCAGGCTGGACAGCTGTAAGTTTCTTATGTATTTGTTGTTGCTTTTTATTTTATGAACTAGTATTTTATGTTGTAACGGTGTTTGAATTATGAAATTTAAATTCTGCAAATAGTATTCTGCAATTTGTATTTCGCGATTGATATTCTGCATTTAATAACAATTATAATAAACATAAACACAAATACAATAAAAAATAATAGCTTTGTTCCTTCCAATTTGCCCCTTTCGTAAAAAAAACACATTCTCCGTTTTGCAATAATTCCCTTCAAATACTCCTTTTAAATTCCCCTTCCAAATAACTCTTCCCCTTCATAACCAAATGCACCCTTAATATCTAATCTCAGCTTGGCCTGGGGTGCGACTGTTTGGAGCACAAAAGGGGAACAGGGAAAACAATGCATTCTTCTATCCGTAAAAGAGCATATAAAAAAAGCATAATTAATTCTGTTATTACTAATCATGTTGTTAATATCTTTGTATCGTTTCAAATAAGATGTGTTTTTTTGAAAAGGTAACTAAATCTGAAATTTTGATAATTCAACTATAATAATGGTACAAATGCAGTTACATTTGGCATAATAATTTTAAATACAAAATTCTAACATAATCCAACGGTAATTAGTTCATTCCGAATGTTTGTCGTGTAATTTGTTGCATTCCTTTTAAATAGTTCATAATCGTTATATTCGAATGTTTAAATATTATAATATCTTTTTGAAATCTTTTAAACTAGATCATCATCACGTGTAACAAAGTCAAGGTCGTCTTCATCGTATCATCATATGCAATTGTGGATAATTATTGTAGTAGTCACAACATTTACTTGAGCAATATATTTTTGAGTCGTCATTCAATGTAAGATTGTAATTTTTTTATTTCAAATTGTGAAAGTTCATACGATTGTCATACGTAAACTAGAATAATAGCTATCTGTTAGTCGATACCACGGGTGAAGTAAATAGCAGTGTCCATTACCAGATGAAGAAATTCATATTTCTACTATTTAAATTCGAGTTGGTGTCTTGTGTAGTTCCTTTCCAACATATCCTTGCAAACTTAAATGTTAAGTCAAACGCATATACACCTATAATAATCTACGTGACAAAACCTTACGTCCAACATATTATCTCTGCTACTGACACATGTGTACCATCAATATACCCGATTTTTTTTTTTTAAAAATGAGTAAATTTAGTTTGATGTCCTAATTTGAGAAGTACAATGTGGTTTTTCATAGGTACCGTCAGATGTTTGGTTTGAATCCAAGTTTATGTATGTTCGTTTGTTTTACTTTTTAAAATAACAACTGATCTTATTTTTAGGTGAAAATTAAGGACATATCCATATTTGTAAGATTTAATAGTGTTATCCATTTTATTACAATGTCATTACGCTTTGAACTTGGGTATGCAAATTAATCAACCATCATTGCTGGAAACCCGCAAAGATGGTCGGATAACTCGGGAATCGAGTATGAATGATAGTATAAAGTTGTAGATAGCTAGATTTATTTATATGGAACATCAAAAATGGATAAATTGTTGAAATGCTTCAAACAAAGCCTTGAATTGATATGCTTACATGCCATGAATCTGATCGACATAGGGCTTGGCGAGGGATCGGTATGACTCCCTTCGCATCGAATCGACACGGCTCAAACACACGGGATCAACATGGATTGATTGATATAAGGAAACACAGAAGAAGTTTGGAAGGGAATAAATAGGAGTCGGATCGATCCATTGCAAACAACATGGTTCCAGATCAGTATCGATCCAAACCCTCAAATCAGTACTAATTCGTGACATAAACAAAAGAAATCCGGTTCATAATTTGCTGACCTGGGCGACTCTATTATCTAGGATTCTTAATGGAATTATAGGTCAATCTGAGATGAACTGCAACTATAAATAAGGACCAAGACCTTTAGAAACGGGGTCATTTAGGCTCAGATATGTTGAAGATCTACCAAATTAACTACTCAACTTCTCCTCTATACTTTCTAGTGGTCAAATCAATATTGTATTGTAATCTAACAGTATAAATATAAATTAGCTCATAGTGAATGTAGGCATATTATAGAACCACTATAAATTTCTCATATTCTTTACTGCTTATTGGATATTTTTGTGATTGCTTTGTGATGTGAATTATTTGGAGCGGCAATGTCTAGTTTTGTTGCTAATATTTTTGGCATGCCAGGAAGAAAGGTGGATTCAATTGGATTTTGGAAAGTTTGAGGATTGATAATGGTTAGAAAGAAGAAATATGGATCTCGGATTGAAGAAATTGGAATAGAAGGAAGTTAGGAAGCTTACTCACGAGGAACCCATCTAATTATTTCACCAAAGAGGAGGTTAGAACATGCTCAATGAAATGAAAGAGAAGTAATTGATAAGTCAGTAGTAAATGATGCAAGATCTCATCTCAAAAATTGGACAGCAATGGAGACTAAGAGGTCAGGAAAGAGACGCTAGAATCAAACTTAGCATAGCAGCAACGACATGATTGGACTCGAGGGGGGACCCTAATTAGACGCTTTAGATTAATACCGATCCCAACCCCCTAATCGGTGTTGATCCAGTTTTGGCAGAGGGTATGCCCCAAGGATCATTGATGTGGCTCCAGATGTTGGCGAAACATATAACTTAGGAGCTGGAATAGGAAGCCAGGCGCATAAGACTTGTAATGACCCAAAATTCCGGTCCAATTTGAGCTGACCAAAAACACAAGTCCAACCCCAAATTAAACTGAAAATCAGGAAATTAGTAGAAAGAAAACAGAGGGTGAGGAAAGATAAGATAGAAACTTAGAATAGAAGAAAAAGAACACAATATCAGAGTAACACGAACCTCACAGCGGAACGAATAACATATAATAGATAACATATCCTTGAAATAAAATCAGTATATTTATACAATAACATTATCAGCGTACAACACTTATAACACAGCGGAAATAAACTATAGCTATATGATCCTGAAGCCTCCTGCTCCAAGCTCTTCCAGTATATCTGTAAATCCTGACTACTTGACTGCCCGTACAAATTTAGGCACCCAAGAGTTTGGGGAAAACAAACAAATAAACTCCGGGTCAGTCATGGGACTGGTATGAGTAAAACAGTTTAAAACAGTTCGAACAAGTAAACGATATCTCATAAGACCACGCCGTATAACGGAACGGGTTTTTCCCTTATGAGAATCCAAAATATCTTTATATCAAAAACCCTTTGATATTATAATAATGTCTATCAACCACAATATAATAATCATCTAGCAGAAACGCTTTCATCTCACGTTCTACATACATAATATACAATCAAAACCGCAAGCACGTATTGGGTAATGGATTTCCAACTATGACAAGGTATGGAACCACCTTTCGCTAGTGTACCTCTAGAAAGGAATACATTGGGTTCAACAAGAACATCTTGCAACCCGGCCACACATGACCGACCACTCATTTCGCTTGAGTGTATCGAATGTATATCACCAACGGTTGGGATCAACAACCGTTTCCCGAATGGGACAGTATCGACAATAGATTTTAAAAATAAATGAAACTCTAGATCAGGTGATTATACACCCTACTTCGGAGAGACCGACTTAGCCATGCTGCGTGCCCGATTTCTGTCATTTACCGGTTGATGAGGCTAGAAGCTACGCTTTATCATCATACCAGATTCACTTTGAATGCCACATCGTCAGATCCATCAGATCACCGATTGACGTCCTCAACAATACATTATGTGTTAGCTAAAAGAAGTTTCCTTCTCCGCTTCCACTCTTGGTACGGTTGGAGAAATCAATGCACGTGATCGTCTGGAAATACTCTGTCAGACATCCATCCATACAAGTCATCCAGGAACAGGATGAACCGAAGGTACTATTCAGTATATCCATCTTAGGCACTGTTATCTAAGATTTATACAATAGCCCTTGCACTTTACTCCGTCTTCAATTTCCTTTGGAATATATGATTCGCAACGCTTATGCCAATACAGAGTGGTTCTTTGGATAATAATCCAACCGGTCTCTCCATATTAACAACATTAAAATGGTCAAAACTTCGATAGTCCGTGATTTAACCATCAAAGAAAAACAGGTGTGCAAACAATGATATTATTTCCAGGAGGAAATTATATCGATCAATCATCATTCAACATTTATCTCTTTATTTCTTTAATTTACTTATCTCCTGTTTCCCTATATTCAACATTTCTTATATTCTAATTTTAGAAAATATGTTATTACCATTGGAAAACATTTCCATTTCTTGTTTTCTATATTAGAAAACATTTCTGGTTCTTATTTGGAAAACATTTCCAAAACTCCTTCATTGGACTTAGACAGATGTTTAAACAAACCATCGCGATGCCAACTCAAACTATTACGCTTATTAACTAAATTCCTTTAACCCACCTTCACTATCGAACCTTAACCATTCCTTAATTAAAAATGAGGTCAATCAAGTTGGGGTAATACTACCTCTCAGACCTTAACTGAACAACGTTTCTAACCTTGAAATAGACAAAGTTCACCTTTTAATTCTTTAACAAACTTCCTTACGTAACTCTCTTTCGAATCATCTCTATTCGATAATTCTTTCCTTCGAATAAAGTATATTTGATAACTCTATTCAATTTACTCTATTCAATTAAATCTTTTGATTTAACTCCTTTGATTTAACTCTTTTGATTTAACTCTAACTCTATTCACTTAACTCCTATCGAATAAACTGTATTTTATAACTCCTTTAATTCTATTTGAATAAACTATATACTCGATTAACTCCTTTAATTCTATTCGAATAAACTATATTCGATTAACTCAACTTGATTAACTCGACATCATTTTACTCAACTGATTAACTCTACATCATTTAACTCAACTGATTAACTCTACATCATTTAACTCAACTGATTAACTCTACATCATTTAACTCTAATGGTTTTTTTCTCTAACTGGTTAACCCTAACTGATTAACTCTATTCAACCAACTCGACTCGACTAACCCCTTTCGAACAACATATTCGATTTACTAACTTTCGAATACCATATTCGATTTAACTCCTTTTGAATACCATATTCGAATTAACTCCTTGCGAATACCATATTCGAATTAACTCCTTTCGAATACCATATTTGATTTACCGACTTTATTCGCTTTAAAAAGATTTCCTTTTTAACAACGTTTATTCATTTTTAAAGATTTACTTTTAGTAACGGTTCTTCACTTTAAAAATGATTTCCTTTTTAAAACGTTTTCCCTTCTTATAATGGTTTTCTTTATATAACGTTTTCCTTTTCATTTCTATTTATTCCCTAAGTAAATAATCCCTTTATAATATATTATTTATTTAACAAATAAATATCTCATTTTCTTATCTTATTTATTTAACCTAAATAAATAATTCACTTTATAAATATTCCAATTTATACATATTCTGTTTTCAATATCACTTTGAAAATCTCCTTTTCCCATTCCGATATTTATGGTACTTGACACATCAAATCACGATGACCAATATCATCCGAACACATATAATCAACCACAGATTATAAACTACATCATATATCACAATATATGAAAAACAATAAAATAACTGTTGAGGAATCCAGTCGGATTCCTCCAACCTGTTTCCCTGCATCCACAGATGTTACACAATAAAATCAACATCACTTTCAGTTCCATATGATATATTCTGTTAAACAAAATCAATATAGAAATTCACTAACTGACTAGCAGTTCAATCAAACAGTCAACACACAATCAATCAACCAATATTTAACAGTTCTAAAAATATAACATGAAATTATAAACTGTTCAGAGTTAGTGAAATTTACTCACATTGGACGATCATCGTTAATAACGATAACCATCGCTTGATTCAGGCAGACAATTTATTTCGCCCTAAATTATAACGAGCTCCGACGGACTTCCAGTCAGTTCCATCGTGTAGTGTCCGTCCATACGATCCCAACGGATCTTGTTTTGCTAAATTTCGGTATCGTATGATAAAGTTACACGTTATACAAGTTAATGGGCTATTTTGAATTTTAAATAAAACTAAATTTTTATTTAAAAGCTTTTGGGCCTCACCCATCAGATCCCGGCCCACACAAATAAACAGCCCTCCTCCCAGATGATGGACGTCTCTTTTTCTTTCTTTCATTTGTTTAGGCTTCACGCATTATCCACTTTGGCCCATCCAAAATGAAAAATAAAATCCCAGGCCTTGGCATTTCAGTACCCATCCGATAACCATAGTTCCTCTTCTTCCTGAATCCCCACTAATACATCAGCCGTTTCAAATGGCCATTTGCCATTCTTTCTTGGATCCTACCCTTCTTGTTTCTAAATGGGAAAACGCAACACCCCCGCCTTCGTTCTCCTCTTGGCGAGCACTTCCCTTTCACCACCAAAAGAACACACTCGCCCCTCTCTTCCTCAAGTGACTTCGTGGAGTAAACCTGCTACCACGGTGGAGAACGGCGTCATTTATGTTGACGAACTCTCACAAAAACTCCAAACTAAATACACCAAACTACTTCACATCAGCTCCTCTTCCTTTTAGCTTCCCTCTCATCCAACTCGCACTCCCTATATTGCCAATTCCATCATCAGCAGGTTCACGCAACCAGGGTGAAACACCGAACTCGATTGCTTCAATAATCCACAAAAATTCATCGCAGGTTGCTAAACTACCTGCTAAACCCTAATACAACACTACCCAACTCAATCGGTGCACCAAAATCTCCCATTACCCAACCCAGGTTTCGCTGGAGAAGACCGTGAGCTCGAGAAGACCAAATCGAGTTCAACGAAAAGTATCCAGCATTGAAGATCTTGAGTATAAGCATCCAAATAAACTAGTGTTATGATTTATAGAATTTTATTTTCATTGATATTGATTTATGAAGACTCACGAAAATGGTTTGAGGAATAACTGTCGGCGGCGCATTATTTACCAGAGAAGTGAATAGGAATTAGGTTTTAAGGAGGGGTATTATATATGCTTATTTAGGGTACCTCGAAGCTTCATTTATTTTTATCATTTTAAATCACTGTCGACAAAAATAAAAATACCGGTTAGACGAACAAGGTCCCACGATCCCAAAAATATAAAAATATAGACTAGTTAACTTATTATGTGAAATCTCAAAATTACAGATTTAGGGTGCAAAACTCTTCAAATAAATTATATTCATTTTTGTCTTCTAAAAATTCCTATAATTACATACGATACCTAAAAATCACGGAAATTAACATGCAGCTACTGTTCAACATTACGGTCCCAACGAAACTGGTTTCGTCGAATTCCGACTCCGTTTGCTCACACAGCGTATTCTTAACCGTCAAAATACTGACTGTTTTTCACTCTAAAAATCCGTACGGCCATACAGTGACTCTAAAAATCACAGAACTTGGAATCTAGCAATAATTTGATGTTGCGGATCCAATGAAATTAGTTTCGTCGAATTCCGACTTCGTTTGCAAAAGTGGCTATTTTTAAAGCTCTGAATGACCCACTTAAATATATAAATATAATTAAATTAAATATAAATAAATTTATATTATCGTATATATTCTCAACAGAATATCATACGGCTCCACTGGAATTTATAACTTGATATTTCAAATCCCGATTAAATCGATATTCGATTTAAAATGAAATTCCTTTTTAAAATATAAATAATTCCTTTATAAATTATAAAGGAATTCCACAGCGACTTTTCTAAAATTTGATTTGGACATACATCAAAATCTACACGATGAAATCCCGATTTTTCTCTTCCACCAGAAAGATATACTCCACCAGCTCCACACGTTTCTTGTTTCACAGAAATCCGGCTTAAAACGGATCCTGTACATTCAGTTGAAGTTTGAATCGCCAATTTACGAACTGCAGCGCCATTTCAAGCTCGATTTTAATTATATTATAATTCTATGTTCAAACTGTCGTTTATATAATATATTCATTATTAAAATTCAATTCCAAGCTGAATTAAATATCACAGATGATCCGGTTCACACCATATTGTCATTTCAGCCAATTCTGATTATTTCAAAATTAAATATATTATTTAATTTATTATTTTAATTAAATATTCATCATTATTTAATTTCACGACCATTTAATTCACTATATCACTATTTACATAATTAAATAAATTAATTATAATACCTCTGCCAATGCGGGTCATTACAAGACTGGTTTGAAGAAGACGAGGACTTTGTTTTAGGATCTCGGTGCAGACCCGCTCACTCTGGGTGGTAGGGATCCGAACGTAACTTCTAGGACTAGACGTTCTGGTTTGGATGCATTTGATACTCGAACTGCGGGTATTGATGTTTATGATTGGAGGTAGCGTTTGGATAATTATAACATCATTTGAAGGGTTTCGAGATAAGGATTGGCTAAACATGATCTGGATAGCGCACATCGAAGTATGTTTACTTCAAATATCATGAATTATTGGAACCCACAGGACTTCAAACTTTAGGTATACGAAGCTTATGATGGAAGGAAGAATCTGACCGTTGATCTAATGCGGTATATGAGGCATGTGGAAGTGACGGATGTAACACCCCACACTTTTCTAAGCCTAAATTTCGACAAAAATCGAAACTCAAACCCATCCATGCATGGAGCATGTCAAACTAGTACCTGCAAATAAAAGAGCATGAGCATAATCAGAGTACGATAAAATAACACAGTGAAAACGAAATAAGATAAACTAGTATCAACTCAAGTAACTACCTCATAAGAGTAAGTCACCACGTCAATACCGAGAATGAGTGTGAATGAGAATCGAAAATCAAACTTAAACACCTGTGGAAACCAGACCTTCTCAAGATAATCTAGAAGTTGTAATGAGGAGGAGGCCAGAATAATTAGTTCTGGTGAGCAGGAAGAGTATAATACACTCTATAATACACAATTGTTTCCCGTTTGGTTCAACCAGAGACATATGTCTATCAAGGCTAGTAATTCTAACCTAACATTGTAAACACATACGCACGACATGAACTACCATACCCATGGTAGCATCCCCGGCCGATATGATACTGAGATAGAATGTTTACGCATAATTACGAAGCATTCAAACCATCATTCAACCAATTACCAAAAACTAAGATGTGAGCTCTTAATTACTCACCATTCATATGGAGGTTAATTATTTCTGTGTAACAACTTAGGACGTCACTATCTATGATAGATAAAAGTGGATCCTTTTGATCACTTAAGACCCAAGGCGGACCCATCAGTCACTTAATACCTTTTTCGATGGTTTGCCCTACACTAATGCAAATCAGAGGACACTAGCTACAAGTCCTGCTAATTTAAGGCTTCCATCATTCACGTATATAAACCCATGCCCCACATAAGGCGAGAGATAGTAAGCAGTCACTTAAGATCAATCAGATAGGTAGACATACCACGCCATTTAAGACCTCCCTATGGTGCACTTTCTCGTTACCATCTAGCTGATCTTATTTGGGTAATCCCCTAATTGCTTAATACTTCCCCCTTAGGATAGGTTGACCTATGGTACCTCCGTAGTAGTCATTTGAAACCTATCCTCGGTTGGACCCTCAACCCCAGCCACTTAAGACCCAAGGGAAATGGACAAATTGTGGAGATTATCAAACTCATACCTAAATAGCCTTTAATGCTTTCATTTTTGAGAGGTGGGCTGCGCAATCATTTAATACCTTTTTAAAGGTGGATTTAACCACTTAATTCCCAAAGCAGCCACATCACTACATTATTTCCTTTTTAGTTTCTTCTTTCGAACGGGAGGAGGGCCCTATAATCACTTAAGACTTCACTCATTGAGCAAACCTCAAATCTGGAAATTATCCACGTACGAAAACTAACTATCGTCATAGGTTCCTATGGTCAATGATGTCTCACATCAGTTGAAGATGTATTCAACTGTTGGAAAGTGCAAACTTCTGTCGGATAAGGCAACTGACCTGACATCATTAACCTACCAAGTCCAATTCTAATTTCTAATTATATTCATTCTAGATTAATTGGAATGGAATAAGGAAAACCTATACCTTTCCTATCCTATGATGTTTAATTAAGCTTTCTTATTGGATTTAGTATTAAAACGACAACCAACACCCATTAATATACTTTTAATTCCATTTACCGCTATTTATTAGAGTTATTTCCATTTATGACCGTAACAGTCATATTTTCCTAAGGCACTAATTAAACCCCTTAAATGTCATTTGTTACCATCAGTTATAATTAACGTCATTTATGAACCTAACGGTCATAATTTCCTAAGACAATGATTAAACCAATGAATGTCCCTATTATATTAGTCCCTTAGTATTCTAGTCTAATTATGGTAACTCCTTAACTCTTTCTATTTTATTTTAACTTGATTCATTCTTATATATGTATATATTTATATGTTATAATAATTGGTTATTTACTCAATTGGAGTTATAATTTCTGATCCTAGTCACTGTTTTTAAATTGCAACTACTTAGGCATAACTACCTAATTCAATTTATTTTCCCCAAGTCAACGATGGTTACGGTAGTTATTATTCCTTTATGACTTTATTCTTAGCAAATAAATCATATTTATTGCTATAACGACCATAATATACATTTCCATTTAACATGGATTATACTTCCATATGTAACTCCATAAAATGAAGATCATTCAAATGCACACATACAACAAACATTAATTATAATATATTTTACGTTATTTATGTAGATTTGGATGGATAATGTATGTGTGTGTGTGTATATATACACATATATTCGCACAGTTAGCGTAGTTATTATTCTTTTACTTTTATCGCTATTCAATTAAATGTTTTGGTTTAAGCTAATAACCAAAACAATTATTTTTGTGTTCAATCTTGTAATAAGGTTCCAAATCTTACAAAAAGGTCATTAACTATAATTATTATAAATTATGCCTAAAATAATTAAAAGAGGAATAAACATATTTCAAATCATAAGAAATATATAATATGTATGTTTTTGGAATGGTTGAGGTAAACTATGCACAAGCATACATAAGTCTATATTTGTACATGAATTTACACAATCTTTTCCTTTTTGTTTTTGTACATATTTCTTATTCATTTCTACTAATGTCTTTTTATTGAAAAAGAACAAAAAAACATATTTGCAATAACAAGTTAAAACTCAAACAAAAATGAACACAAACATGCTTATATCTTTTTAACGAAACTAATATGAACCACAAATCAACACCAAAACAATAAATTTGAAATAAAATTACACTTTAGCAAAGATTTATGGGATTGATTTCCAGATCTATGGTGTTTACAATGACCCCAATATTTTTAAATACAATTGTAGGCAATAATATGAACAATCTAATAAGCTTACAAAGTAATAATATTCAAACCACAATTATTCTTTTGAACTATAATAGATCTGCTGAACATATAGGCATATATATCAGATTTAATACAAACGAAGATTATTGTGCACTATGTATATAAAAATCTCACTCACCTAAAAGCATCCAAATCTAAATCTAAATAGTCTTTTAGGCCTACAATTCCTAAATTCTTACAGATCTACAGTTTTTCTGAAAAGGAGATACTTTTAGATTGTAGATTTGCAAGAAAATAAGAAAAGAGGAAAGAAATCTGATGAAGAAGAACCTAAACGCCAATGCATACCATTTTCCACTTGAATATGATTAATCTCTGCAAAATCTATATTATTTATGTTTGATTATGTTTTTGTATGAATATATTTTGTTTTAGAATTTTTTTTGAGATAAAAGAAATGGCAGATCTTCGCTGCTGCTCTCAGAAATATATGGAAAAGAATGGGGGCTTAACCCTTTATTTATAGGAGTTGAAATGGCCATGAACTGTTAAATTTAATTTAATAAACATCCGTTCATCCGTTATATATAAATTATAAGTTTTAACCCAAGCCGCTACAGCCTGCTCGACCAAGCAGTCGCATATAGAGGTCGACCGCCCTGGTCGACCTTGCCGTGACGTGGCAGAGTAATAAACACTATAACAGAAATGGTATTTTATAACGTCCTATAGCCGCTATTAATTGGTACTATAGTGATTCGATAAGCGTTGTATATCGATATGTTATAAAAATCTGCTGAATATTTATAACGCACATATCGTTGCTATAAAACAACATGGTGGTATAGCAAAAGTTTACCGCTATGTTGTTTAATTACAGTAGCTCATCAGGACCGCTATAATACATTTAAATCTCATTGAAAGCGAGAATCTATATAACACAGTTTTGTCGCTATAACATAGTTATTCGATAGTAGTGGTATAATGTTATAGTTTTGCTAAATCCTTTGATAGCTCATTTTTGCCGCTATGTTACTTGAATACAATGGCTCGTCTTTATCACTACAGTACATCTAAATCTCAATGAAATTGAGAATACTTTTAACATCATATAGCCGCTATAGCATATTTCTTCGATAGCTTTTATATGACACTATTAAATTAACATCTTGTAATATTCCTAAATCCTTTTACAGCTTATATATATAGCTCATACATTTTAATAATAACAACCAATTCACAACAAGTTAAAGAGAAATGTATGAACGAAAAAAGAATAATAATTAGAAAATATAACACATATTTAACTAACAAAAAATAATTTCAATCCATGAGTTAACAAATTCCATACATATGTTTTCAATTCCTATTAATGTCAAGTTGAGTACATAAAAGACAAAACAAAATTCGTATTTAAATTATACAAGTATAAAATCCATCACTAAGAACTTCAACTGCTCAAAACCTTTCTTTTTCCATCACCTGGTTCCAAAAAGATCACCTGTCAAAATGATTTAATCTATGGAAATAAGCTTATCTGCAGAAATAAAAAAATTCATAAGATGAAATGGAAAGACGTTGGAATTTTTATTTTGAAAGAAGAGGCTCAAAAGGATTAATGCTATAAAGCGAAAACTGTACAAAAACGTACAAATTTGAAACCAAAAACATGAAAATATAAATTTTAGATCTGAATGGCATTCTCTTTAGTAGGAGCATTAGCAGTAGACAATGATCGAGCAGGAAATTGTTAGGATTGCCTCGCATGTCCTTAAGGAGAAATGATGGTTTGAATACAATAGTCTCACATCATAAAATATATTGAAGGAATTGTGTACAAATATGAGCTTGTAGGCACGTAACATCAGAGATTCCTTTTGTTATATGGGTATGCATACAAAGAAAGGGGGTTTTGTTCCGACCGTCATTACATAACAGTGGTATCAGAACCGAAGGTTCGGAATGGGTCATGCAGACAAGGCAGTGCTCTTCAAAGATACTCGTAGGATGCGAGTCAAAGGGGAGACTGTTAGGATTGCCTTTCATGTTCTTAAGAATAAATGATGGTTTGGATACAATAGTCCCACATCACGGAATATATTGAAGGAACTGTGTACAAATATGAGCCGGTAGACATGTCAGGGATTCCTTTTATTATATGGGAGTTGTCTGCCAGCTCATATACCTTCAAGTAAGGTGGCTTTGTTACGACCGTCGTTACCTGACATTGAACTGCATCTATGGGTACACATCCTAAATGCTCAAATTCAATAGCTGCGATTGCAAATATCAAAACGTCCCTATATGATTCTCAACGTTGCCATGTGCGGACAAGTCTCCTCTTAGTATTTCATCCATTTTGTTTTTTATATTTTTAATGCAAAACAACTGCATCTATTATTTTTATTTTCTTTTAGTACTATATCATAAAATATTTCTGGGTTGACAAGAAAACAAACTTTTGTTGTTTCTCAACTTGGTGCATTGCATTTTTATTAGATTATGCCCCAAACCCACTAGTATCTGCATTCTATAAAGTTTGTAAATAGTCCTTGCTACATGGTCAAGGAAATATGTGAGAAAAATTGCTCATGGTTAATACTACCATATCTGCATATATACCGCATGAGCTTCCTGCAATGGGTGTATCCATATTTTCATGATATGCAAGATGATGGGATGATTCCTAATCCTATAGGCTTATGTTCTACACTACCTGAGTTCATGCTCACCGTTCAAAAGTTTGAGTCTGGGAAGGCCGATACATGCCTACACTAGTCGAAGAGGATTGGAATCAAACGTTAATGCAGTGGTGTCACCCATTACTTTTTTTGGGAGTTATGAAAGCAGAAGACTTGTATCCTATAGCAACATGATAGTGAAGAATGGAGAACAGAACATGGTAGGAAAATGTTGAATTGAAGAAGAGAACGACTTAATATTTTGATGCAAGCAAAGCAAGTTTCAATTAAGAATTGACATACTACATTATGTGGAGTCCACTCAGAAAAGTCTACGACTATATGCATTTACATCTACTATTCAATACTTTTCAAACACGAGGCAGAGTAAGCTACAACACCACCACAAAATGCATATGCAATTGTATGAAGAGGCAACAAGTAATTACAGTTGGCATTTTCCATATTAATGATGTGTCCGAAAAATATTATGACATATATTCACAACGTATATCTCCATCAATCTATTTAGCATGCATTGAAATGAAAACAAGTCTGAAAAGCATTCATTCCTGTTACTATTATTAGTCGGAAATCGAGATCATTTTTGGTAGGGTTGAATTCCAACAAAGAATTGAATTGAACTGAATATATGTATTGAAGACCGCATGTCTTGGAATAGTGGAAAGAGCAATGCTAATGACAGTCGCGCATCAGCGACTGTCAGCACTACTCGCTTAACTACTGGGCAAAATATATTTTACTTTATTTTTTATAATGTCTTCAATTGAGTATAGGACCCACAAGTTTTGCACTGGCCAATGAAAGTAGCGAGCACAATTGACAGTCGCTGATGCGCGACTGTCATTAGCATTGCTCTAGTGGAAAGAGCAATGCTAATGACAGTCGCGCATACTTAAGGACTCTCCTATGGTTTAAACTTTAAACATGTGGTGAATAAAAGAAGGAAAAAGGAAGCTTACCATTGCATACCCAATTCAGCTGACATAGAAACACCCAACTACCCAATCCACTTTCTAATGAGCATTAAAATACACCTTAATGGTACTGGCAACATATATTAATTTCAGAGATCACATCTGAAACAAGAATCAAATAAAAAATCATTGATTTTGACTCTACCTTGATCTCAAATCTATCTTTGGCCAAAAAATAAAATACACAACATTTATTGCATAGGTGAAACATGAATTATAGTATTAGATGGCCAAAAGAATTGCACAACTTATAAAATTATTAAACAACACGATACAAAGACATGTAAAATTATTGTAAAGTGGTTAATCAGTTAAGTCATGAATGACATTCTCTTTCTATACAAAAGGCAGTGGTATCAAAAGAGAATTCATTACCAACCAGAGTTTAAAGCTCATGATTAAATGTAACAATTAACATAAAAATTAAACGATAAAGACTTGCTTAAATTCATTCTATTACGGTGTGCGTAGCAGGCCAAGCTATAACAAAAGAGAGGACATCTTCCATGTACTGTAATTCAGATGTTTGCCTCAGTAGATCTACCGTTGGCTCTTTTACGGTCTTTATCCAAACTTTAACTGCATTGTTTTCTAGTGGCATGAAATGTACCCTTGCATTTGGATCGGTTGACTCCACCCATCCTAAAGCCACTATTTTTTCATTTCCCGATAAACTCAGTAACTTGCATTTATTGGTTGTTCTAGAATTTGCAGTTCATTAGTTGAAAACAGAGAAAAATGAAGTTGCTAATCCTTAAAAAATAGGAAGGCAGCATAAATGTCAAGTACCAGAAATGTTTTCACCACATCTTTAGTCGTAGTAGGAACTGTAGTATCAATCATCTCAACAACTATTTGTGATTCAGGCGGTGCAACCTTCTTACCAGCAGCATCCGCAATTCGGATCAAACCAGGGGCTATCCTCCACCAAAAAGCTTCTGGATTTAATGGTTCATCTATCCAAACAATTATAGTTGCAGGTCCAAGAGGAACATTGTTAACAAATTCCTTTGAGATGATCGATTGTAATTGTCCTAACGCCACTAATTGCTTGCTCCCTCCGCAACCAAAAATCTTGCATTTGCATTCTAAGCTACTATTTCTCCTCTATTAGAGGTTAAAATATTTATTTAGTAAAAAAATGTACATAATAAAATTGCATGTTCATTGTGAAGATTTTTTTTTTACCTTATCCTCTCGTCCTTCATTGTGATTGGTTGAATGTAAAACAACTCTATTCTTCGGGCACACCACAATATCATCCTTTGCTTCCCTAATAAGTGTGAAAGACGTTGTAGGACTCCATACAATAACAATCAGTTTGGTTGGACATTCAACTAAAATTCTCATCACATCTGGTCCTAAAGGTTGTTTGGATCATCTAGCACGAATATTCTTTCAGAAACGATCTCTTCATTCCCTCGCCAATCCAATAAATCACACTTCTTCATATTTTTCATCAAAGTTGCGCTATATTTAAACATAGAAAAATTACGATACTAATTGAATAAGAAGTTAAAATACAAACAACGTGAAACCAATAAAAAAATTGGTTATTTGAGGTTTATAAACTTCTGTCTCACTGTGTACTCTAATCTGAAAAACCAAAGAAAATATAACGTCATGAATTTACTTTAATTGGTTGTTGTTCGTTTTTACATATTCGGAGAGGCAAAATATATAAAACAAAATAGAAACAATCTGTGAGTTACATTTCATTTTCTGGAATCACAGTACAATCTTTACTGATGTCTGACTTACGGAAGTGACCATCAGTGGAAAAAATCATGAAATTTTATTTATGTTGCAAAGCTTGCTTCCAATATTTTAACTTACGTGTACTCAAGTAATAGCAAAGCATGATATGTATACCAAGATAAAACCATATATGTTGTTTCCTCAACGTATATATGTTGCCACAATAAACTGTGTTAGCCCACATGTTTTTCATGTATGTCTCGGATACAAACACTGGTATTATCTGGCACTAATATCGTGCACTGGATACTACTATCATACATGCTCATTTCAATGCAGTGTAACCACTATTGAAAAGAATATTATGTCAACAAAATCATTGTTGTAACTAAACCTTATAGCTTTGTTTGTTTTTTCACTGCATTGCTAACATATAATTTTTAATCCTTTCCAACAAGTTATTAACAAAAACTCAAAATGGTTTTAACAAATATTTAACTGATGCGCTTCTTCGATATTGTTCACTGTGTATGTTGGTCGATCATTTGAACCACTTGGTTATTATGTACTCTGAGCAACAACATGCCAATTTTTATGAATTTTTTTTATGCTTTTGTTATGAATAAAATAAAAAAGTTCAAATTTCAATAATTGAATTATCAAAGCAGCAATAAGTTTGCTTACATTGTAAAAAAAATGAAAAATTCTAATATTTACTAATAAAGTTATCTAAGATATGCAAAACTTATTTTCTATTTTTAATTTAACAAAATAAAAAAACACTTGGCAAGACACAAAACAAATGAACATAAACAACTGATCGATTGTAGAGATAATTTTCACCTGATTTTTCTCTAGTTTTAGAAACATCTTCTCTAGGTCCAACACTTTATTTTCAAGTGTCAGTGTATGTTTATCCTTCACTTGCGATAAAGCTGCTCTACTAAGACTCATTCCTCTTCCCATCGCTCCAAGACGACAAGGTTTTTCTTTCCCTAACACTTGTCCAAGTGCATCTTCTCTATAATTAACTAGAGAGCTCGATTGTGAAACACCTTATATTTGTTTAATCTTTCCTTACAAGACATGATTAGTTTCATATTATTTCAGTTTAAACTAAAATATAGAATTTAAAAAAAATAGGAAACACACTCAAAAGCTTGCAAATTTCAGTACCACATATATGCGATCTTTTATTTTTTTCAAAACTCATTAAATAATAGTATTTATATATCTACCATATGTATTTGAAAAGTATGAACTTACTATAGCATCTGCAACAATCATATTCACCGGTTCACTATTTTTCTTAGTGCGAGATTTGATCCGGACTACTCTTCAAAATATGGTAGAGCGAACACTACTTTCGCTTTTCTACATTCAAAAGAACACCAAATAACAAATTTCATTAGCTTAAAAGTTTTCATAAATATTGCAGTAAATAATAATTACTATTTTCTTACCAAATCTTCAGCTAGTCGTGTCATTCTTTTACGATTGCATGTGTGTAGCAACTGCTTCTGTCTAACAACTTTGTTCTTCTCGCTCACAGCCTAAAATAAGAATCATACGGTAGTATGATATATCAAATTAGTCATCATAGAAAAATATTACACTGTCATGCTGAACATATTATATATTTTCTCAACTTCTGCCCAATTATTTAAGTTACAAATATATATCTTGTAAAAAAGACAAATCCCAATTAATGGGCTTGCAAGTCATTACACAATCATTGTCGCTCTCATGTGTTGGACTTTTATCAGATAAAACCAAGTTAATTATACCACATATTTTTAATAAACTAACTCATTAGATAAAAAATACATACACTAAATTTGTTTATAGGGATAGCATTCACATGCTGAACATATTTTTATCTTATACAGTTAGCTAACTAATTCGTTAGCATTATTTAATCAATACTATAAAACTGAACTTATTTAAACAATATATTGTATACACCAAATATCATATGCTTTGATGAACTTGATCATCAAATAAAACCGATCCACTAATATTAACAAGCATTGCCATTAATAACAACCATTTCTATACTAGTAAGTGTATTTGAATTTTTGTACATAAATTCGGTGAAATATATTAGCATGTAGTTCTGTAAATTGTAGTTGTCATAATACTAATAACTTATGTTTATGATAGAATAACGCTAAGTGCTAACTACTAATTCAGCCTTTTAAAACTAATCGAGAGTTAACTTAAATCAGTAAGGCAATTCACATATGAATAACACCAACATAATAGAATATATAAAGAACAATCAACAGTCACTCATATATATTTCATCTTCCGTCTTGATACCGGTTTTCTACAGTAGCTGAAGGTCAACACTCAATTTGATAAATTTCTATTATTACAGTTTAGAAAAAGGGACGTAATTTTTAAAACGAAGACTAAAATTTCTTGTAACTTCGATCCCGAAATTGTTTTCAACTTCATATATTTCTTCCACTCATTCTTACGTTTAATGTTAGATGGTTTTAACTGAAGTCTTTCCTCCATAAACTTTTCCTATACACCTGCCAAACTAATCTACATTTTGATGCTCGCCAAATACCACTTATTTTGTTCAAAATAGTGTTTTGTGCCATCTTAAATCCAGTTCATGTTAAATTTTGCGATATTATATGATAGAATTGAAGTGGGTGGAAGTAGCTTCGTGTCGGAGAAGACGGTTCGCAAATCAGAGCCCGTAGGAAGAGATTACACTTGAACAGGTGATGTGGAGCTGAATGCTTCAGCATGGACGTCTGATGTCCTTGATCAGACATTTGATGTTCTTGATCAAACGTCAGTGACTATAGCGAACATTTTACCTAGAGTTTGGACAAACGTCTGAGCAAGAGGGTCAGACGTCTGTGGTTACATGGAATAATTTCCTAATGCTCTGGGAAAACGTCTGTCACTTCAGGACAAACGTATGAAGCGGTATTTTGGTTGTTACGGACTAAAGACTTAGCAGGATGATTTGTGAAGGATCCAGGGGAAATTTGGGCAATTGCTACATTTCATGCTCTCCTTATATAAGCTATTTTCAGATCCAAAAAGGTTAGTAGCAGAAAGAGAATTAATCAAGCGATTCACCCAGGTTTATTCTAGTTAGGGCTTAGGTAACCATAATCTTCTTTAATTCTTATCTCCATAGAAATCAATTTTTTCTGATGAATTTGATCATGATAATCAATCTCTTGTACTCTTCTATTGATATCAATAAAAGGCTCTCTCAAAGCGGACGTACACTGACGAGACGTCAGTTGAACCACAATAAATTCTCGTATGATTTACTTTACTGTTATTGCTATATTATTTCTCTTGTTTGGAGATTGTGATTGTCTTGTGGATTGAGTTGAAATTATTTTGATATTGATTGGTTGTTTTTACATGTTAAACACGATCTCGTCTTCCACTGGGTTGGATCTGAGCGGTCTTGAATCGAAATTCTCCACAACATTTGGTATCGGAGCTTTAGTGTTGGTAATAGTTGTAGAAATGCCAGAATCAGATCCAAATAATGCCTCAATGGTTGGTCCAAGTGGTGTACCTTCTTATGTACGTGCAAGGGTCGTACGTAGCTTTTAGGTCATAATTAGTTATTGACAAGTGGAATGACGATAATGATTTTGAAAAATGGCAATGGAAGATTAAAGTGGTTCTTAGGCGGAATTGGGTACATCAGATATTGTTTGATACACATTTATTGCTAGTGGACATCCCGAATGTAGAGAGAGGAAATGGAAGAGTGGGCATTCACTACACTTCAAATTTCCATGAGGGAGAATGTTATCTCCAAAATTAGTGGTGAGACAACTGCTAAGGATATTTGGAACAAGTTGGAGGAGTTATATATGAAGAAGTCACTCACAAATTGAATGATTTTGTTGCATACTTTATTTACCTACAAGATGAAGGAAGGAACTTCGCTTAAGGCGCACTTGAACGTGTTTGTTGATTTTCTAATGAAGATGAAGGTGGTTGATTTGAAGATTGAAGAGGAGAAGAAGGTGATGATATTATTATATTCGTTGCCTGAGCGCTATACGGGTTTCTCAAATAGTTTGATCCATGGTCGAGATACATTGACTCTTGATAATGTCAAGAGGGTCTTCTTAGTGAGGAATTGTGAGATCAAATGAAAGTGTTGAGTGATGGAAGTACTGGTGCAGACAATGGTCACGGTTTATTTGTGAAGAAGGAGAAATCTTAGAAGAAGGGAAACCGGGGACATTCTAAGTCTAGAAAGCCCGGTTGGAGAGGAAAGTCGAAGGAAAGAAATGGTAAGTGCTTTATATGTAAGAAACCTTGTCATTGGAAGAATGATTGTCCAGACAAGGGGAAGATAACATCCTTATCAGTTGCAATGGAGAGAGATGTTGGTGAGGGAGACGTAGATGTTTTGTCAGCTGTAGCATCTGATGTTTTAAGCAACGAATGGGTGCTTGATTTGGGAGCTTCATATCACATGACGCCTAATAGGAATTGTTTTTCTTCTAATCTAGATTGGGAAGGAAATTCAACTGTTATAGGAAATGGTGCACTTTGCAAGTCGAACGGCATTGGATCCGTGCAAATTCGAATGTTTGACGCCTTGACAGAATGGTTCGTACTCGCACTAATGTGCGCTACGTTCTCGGACTACAGAGGTCACTTATCGCCTTGGGGCAGCTGGATTCTTTAGGATGCTAGATCACTATTGAGAGTGATAACTTGAAGGTTTCGAAGGGGGCGTTTGTGATTATGAAGTATGCTAGAACTCATGGAATTTATTTGCTTTAAGGAGTGACTGTCGATGGAGAAACTTATGTTGGTGTTGATAGTTACCGTCGCTTAAATGCGACACGGTTGTGGCATTTAAGATTGGGTCATGTCTTGGAGAAGAGTTTGAATGCTCTCTATAGAGGGGAGATGATTAATGGAGAGAGCATCAACAAGTTGGAGTTTTGCGAGGAATGCGTCATAGGGAAGAAAACTAGAGTGCATTCGGGGAAGGAAAACATGATTCAAGAGGAATTCTTGAGTTTGTGTACACGGATGTTTGGGGACCAACACCTGTCGCTTCTTTGGGAGGAGCAAGATATTATATTTCCTTCATTTATGATATTTCTCTAAAAGTTTGGGTGTACGTAATGAAGGCCAAGTCGGAGATATTTGCAAGGTTCAAAGAATGGAAGGTTCTTATTGAGAATGAGAGTGAAAAGACTTTGAAGGTTCTTAGATCTGACAATGGCGGGGAGTACGTTTCCGAAGATTTCTGAAATTTTGCAATCATATGGTATTCGGAGGCATTTTACTACACCTAGCGATCTGCAATCTAATGGAGTACCGGAGAGAATGAACCGGACTCTACTGGAGAAAGATGATGCTTGAGATTGACATTGGGTTTGTCTAAGGGACTTTGGGTCGAAGCTTTGTCAACCACACTGCATACTGTTAATTGAATTCCATGCTCGTATTTTGATAACAAAATTCCAGAGGAAGTGTGGAAGGAAAAGAGCATTGACTTGAGTCATCTTCGTGTAATTGGCAGTCCTGTTTATATGTTTGATTCGGGAAGTGATAAACTTGCGCCTAGATATTTCAAGGGGATTTTGCTTGGTTATATGGACATAGTTAAAGGCTATCAGATTTGAAATCCAAAAACAAAGAAGGTTGTGGTTTCTCGTCATGTTACTTTTGATGAGTCATCTATGTTCAAGATGAATGAAGGCTCATCGCATGTTTCAGATTTGTTCATGGTGAATCAAAAGAGAAGGGCGTTATTCTCACTTTCAGACCTAGAGAAAGTAAAGTTGGAGGTAATTGCGAGGCGAATGCAGTTGATAGTATATCACATAGTCCACATGGTCCCTCTAGTAGTG
The DNA here is from genome assembly GCA_030737875.1 of Allium sativum. NCBI lineage: Eukaryota > Viridiplantae > Streptophyta > Magnoliopsida > Asparagales > Amaryllidaceae > Allium > Allium sativum. Next base: position 213,083,462 of record CM060916.1, on the reverse strand, counting down.
TTGGTAATGTGCATGATTCTGGAGAAGATAAAGGTGGATCTGAAGGAAGACCGGATGATGGTATTGCTATTCGGGTTGGTCGTCATGCTATAAGGTCACCTGAAAGATATGGTGATTGGAACTATCTTAGCTTTTGTGAGAATTTGGACTATGCTCTTCATGTAGTCCAAGGTGATCCGATAGACTTTGATGACACCATGGGTTCGAGTAATAGCTCGAAGTGGATTTGTGCCATGGAGGAATAGATGCGATCGTTAATAAAGAACCAAACTTGGAAGTTGGTTCCACTTCCTAAAGCAAAAGTGCTATTGGGTGCAAATGGATGTATAAGGTAAAGGATGATGGAAGATTCAAAGCTAATATAGTGGTAAGGGAGGGGAAGGGAAAGAAGTATGATGAGATATTCACACCGATTGTGAGACATACTTCTATCCGGATATTACTTGCTATTGCTATTTAAGACTTGAAGTTGCAACAACTTGATGTGAAAACCGCCTTCTTGTATGGTGTCTTGAATGAAGACATTTACATGAGCAACCGGAAGGGTTTGCTATAGACGGTAAGTCAAAATTGGTTTGCAAGGTGAAGAAATCACTATATGGTTTAAAGAAATCACATAGCCAATGGTATTAGAGATTTGATCATTTCATGCTTGAAAGTGGCTTGCATCAAAGCCTTAAAGATGCTTATGTATATTTCAAGAAGTTGGGAAATGATTGTTGGGCATATTTACTCTTGTATGTAGACGATATGCTCATTGATTCTAAGGACAAGGAAGAAATCAACAAGTTGAAATTAAGATTAAAAACGAAATTCAAAATGAAAGACCTTGAAGAAACAAAGAAGATTTTGTGCATGGAGATGGAAAGGGATCGAACGCATTTTGAGTAGAAATTGACTCAAAAGGATTATATTAGAAAAGTGCTTTTCCGGTTCTGCATGGAGGATGCAAAGGCCGGTTTAACATGGATGATGCAAAGTCGTTAAATACACCTTTACCTTTGCGTGTAAAGATTTCGAGTAAGGGATCACCTATCGAAGAGAAAGAAAAGGATTATATGTCAAAGGTGCCATATGCTAGTGCGGTTGGAAGTTCGATGTATGTCATGGTGTGTACAAGCCCAATATTGCAAATGCCGTCTGGAAGTTTAGTTGGTTCATGGCTAATCCAGGAAATCGCATTGGGAAGTCTGAAGCTTGTCTTAAGATACTTGAAAGGTACAACATTCATGGTCTTGTTTGGGGGGTAGTAAGAAGAAGAGTTGCATATTGGTTGGTTACTGTAATTCATACTACGCTGGTGATAGGGATAAGAGAAAAACAACTTTCAGATATGTCTTCACTCTTGGTGGTGCAGCCATAAGTTAGAGATTGAGATTGCAAATCATAGTTGCTTTATCCACTATGAAGTCGGAGTTGATTGCCGTGGAGGAGCAGGAAACGAAAGCACTCTATTTGAAGCTATTGTTGCATGACTTGGGGTTTGAACATGACAGTGTTGATGTTCAATGTGATAGCCAAAGTGTTATCCATTTGGTGGAAAATTTGGTGTTTAGCTCACGAACCAAGCATATTGAAGTGATAGAGTCATTTCTAGTAGCCATGGACGAAGACAAGGAAGTATGCCTTCGCAAAGTGCATACAAAGGATATTGTGGCAGATATGTTCACTAAGGCAATTCCAGTTGGGAAGTTCAAGCATTGCTCGAACTTAATTCGCTTGAAGAGGTGCTAGGTGCCATGGGGTGGCACGGTTGAGAGAGAAACTTGGACGTGGAGGATGGTTTGGTACCATCGATGTTGGTGTTGGCGATGGATATAGTATCGAGGTGGAGTGTTAAATTTTGTGATACTATATGGTAGAATTGAAGTGCATGGAAATTGAATCATGTTAGAGAATATGGTTCACAAATTAGAGCTCGTAGGAAGAGATAACAGCTGAAGAGGCGAAGTGGAGCTGAAAGCTTCAGATCAGACGTCTGACGTCCTTGATCAGACGTATGTGACTATAGGGAACATTTTCCTAAAAGTCTGGACAGACGTCTGACCAAGGGGGTCAGATGTTTGTAGTTATAGGGAATAATTTCCCAAATCTCTGGACAGACGTATATCACTTTAGGACAGACGTCTAAGGCGGTATTTCAGCTGTTTCGAGTTAAAGACTCAGCAAGTTGAATTGTGAAGGATCCATGGGCAATTTAGGCAATATCTACATTCTATTCTTTCCCTATATAAGTTATTTTCATATCCAAATGGTTGGCACCAAAAAGAGAATTAATCAAGAGATTCATCTAGGTTTGTTCTAATTAGGGTTTAGGCAACCCTAATCTTCTTCAAATCTTATCTCCAAAAAAATCATTTTTTTCTGGTGAATTTGATCATTGTAATCAATCTCTTATACTCATCTACTGATATTAATAAAAGTTTCTCTCTCAAAGTGGATGCACAGTGACATGACGCTAGTGGAACCACTATTAATCCCTGTGTAATTTACTTTATCGTTATTGCTCTATTATTTCTCTTTTTTGGAGATTGTGATTGGCTTGTGGATTGGGTTGAGATTGTTTTGATATTGATTGTTTGTTTTTACATGTTTACCATGATCTCATCTTCCGCAAAGTTGGAGGTTTTGATTTGAATGGTCTTGAGTCGAAATTCTCCACAACAATTTAAACCTTGCTCATGACAATCAAAATTTGACGTAAAGTGTTTGAGGTAAGCAATCAATAAATAAATTAATCTTACAGCAAAAGAGAGTTTCACCTAGATGGTCTTGAGTCCTATTGGTTCGACTGCACTATTAAGTTTGCCTTCTATTTGCTCTAAAGAATTGAATGGAAATCTTGTAATTTTGTTTGGGCCTCTAGGTTTTCTTCTCAGTTTTCCTTCCGACTGAACTACATTGGTATAACGACCCGAACTTCCCCGGAAAGGAAAGCCCGGATTGAGTTGAGAACATGACAAATCAGAACACAAACAGAAGAACATTTCATTGCTTATTACAACAATTTACATCAGAGTACAAAAATATGAAAAAATAATTTACATTTGATAAATATCAGATATTTACAAATTAGAATGCAGCGGAAAATAATACAAAACACAACTGAAAGAGATACACGGATATAGAGCTTTCCGAATTTCATTCCAGCTGTAAACCAGGATCCTGTGAATATAAATCTGCAAAACAAAAACTACTAACTGCCCGTGTGGAAAATAATGGCACCCATAGTTTAGGTTAAAACATAAACTCCAGGTCAGCCATGTGACTGGTGTGAGAACTAAAACAGTTATTTAAAACTTTACTTTAAAATCAGATATATCAAGGGACCACGCCGTATAACACAGAACAGGTTTCCTCCCAAGAATACTTGTAACACCCCGTAATTCTGTAACACTAGGATTCACAAATAAAGGCAGAATTAAAAGTTAAAATCAAAATAAAGGGAAACGGGCTATGCCATTGCGTTCGTCTCGGAATTCTGCATGATAACGAGTCTAAGTTTGCGTAAATCGGAGTCCGTATGAGGAAGATATGGCCTACGGAAGATTCAGCGAAGTTCAAATTTCAAAACAGTTCAGAAAAGCGAATTCAAATTCAAAATCGGACCCAGATTGGGATGGGCGGGAATTTTCCCGCCCAAGACACCCAGGTCGACTGGGTAGTCGACCTGGGGGTCGACCTCCCCGCTTTTTCCAGTTTTCTGCACCTGGTTCGTCTGATGTATTTGGTCACGTTTTCTGCCTAGGTTCGTCCGCCTAACCCTATATAAACAGCCTTAGTCTCCTCCTCTATTCACAATTCTTTTCTATCCTTATGCTGCCTCTGAGAAAATGTATAAATAAATAATATATATAAAATAAATCAATACGAGGAGATGCTGCTCAAAGACTTTCAAGAAGAGGTTCAAGTCAAGCTAGGATTGCAAGTGAAGATTCAAACGACTACAACGGCTGTTTTTCTTCGAATCTAATATAATCTCTGTAAGTCGGTTACTTTTAGATTTGAATGCTTTCTCTATTCGTGACATGAAATTAAAGGAATAAAAGAATACGCCAAATCTTTCTATTCGAATTTGTGCCTTTATCTTTGGACCTAATTAAGAACTGTTATGATTTGATGACCAATTAGGCATTGCCTATGACTATGAACATTGCCTATGACTGTGACTGTGACTATGAGGATTATTCCCTTGACTATGAACACAAGCCTATGCCTTTGATTAGAAAACATAAACTGTTGCCTATGACATAACAAGGATAACTGTGATTATATGATTCATGACTAGGAAAGTGTTGCTTAAGTTTTGTGACTATGAAATTGGGTCTAAACCCGATTTTCTATTCTGTCTATTCTTGGTTTCCTATGGTTCTAGACCTTGGGAATTTACCTATTAAGTTAGGTCTACCCATGTTCTTGAACCTATGTCTCTATTCTGTCTATTCTTGGTTTTCTTTGGTTTTAGATCTTGGGAATTTACCTATTAAGTTAGGTCTACCCATGCTCTTGAACCTACGTCGTAATCTATATGCCTGTGAACTACCATCTTATGCCAGTTGTTATGTCCGTTCTTTCATGGCATTTTGGTTCATTCCCTTTTATCGACGAATCTAGCTTTATTTATAATCTAGATTGAATCACGATTATACGAACGGTGGGAATACGATTTGGGCAAAATATGAAATTTATCAAAAAAATAACTTTTAACTTGGAAATTGGCATAAATTGGGAACATGTATTATGGCATGTTCAGTAGAAATGCAAATTGGATAAATTTGACGTGAATTATAGGATGTGTAATTTGAATCTAGTATTGACTTGTAAATGTAGCATTTACATGAACTGTGAACTCGAATAATAAGTCTAGTTTGACATGAACTGTAATTAGAATGTTAAATCAAGAATTGGATTAGCTAATTTGGAATATTGGCATAAATTTGAAATTGCCCATAATTGGGAGTAATTGTCAGGTTTAGCAAAATCATGGTTGGTGACACTTAACTTGGTATAGTTTACATACCAAAAAAGCATAAATATGATATAGAGGGGAAAATGGGCCATAAGAATGAATGTTGACAATTTACATTAAAAGAGAAATTAGGAAATAAGTAAATTAGGAATAATTTACTTATAGAATATGTCCTGAATGAGAAAATGTAAATTTAGACAAATTAAAGGTTTATTAACGACATCTCTTTTAATAACACGCCAGAAAGTTCTAGGGTGACAGAGAGGATAGTGTCTAGGCTTGGGTTTGGAAAATACAAGTTTCCTGCTCTCCCTGGCTATCCCTAACTGATCTGACGGACAGGATGGTTACTTTCAAAACCCGATTTTAAAATTAATCAAAACCCTTTGAACTAAGAAAACACGAATATGCCTAACCCGAGGTTAGACTGAGTTGCGATGTAAACCTGCCCGGAACCAACCGGCACATCCAGTATTCGCAACAATATGTGTCTAATGTGAGTGGTCGCGGCCATAATTTATTTAGTTAAAGCTAGAATAAGAATGGTAGGGTTAAGTTAACTAAGACACTTAACCAATTCAATATGATAACCAAACCGATGGGTGGGGTTAGGTTCAAACTGACACTTAACACAATTAAGCTAGAATGGGAGGGTTAAGTCCATAGGAAAACTTAACCAACTTAACATAGTTAAGCTAGAATGGGAGGGCTAAGTCCATAGGGACACTTAACCAAACTCGAGGTAGCAAGACAAGATTTGCAGGGGTTAAGTAAAGTTAATACACTTAGCCAAATTAACATGTTAACTAGACTAGAGGTTGGGGTTAAGTAAAATCTAATACACTTAGCCAATTTGATATGTTAGCTGGGCTAGACCGTAGGGTTAAGTAAACTTGAACACTTAACCATCAGGTTGTGATAAAGGAATGGGGTTAAGTCTAAAACATGAAGGGATAATACTTAACCATTAATAATAACATGTTAGTTAAAACAGACGGGCAAGGTTAAGTTAAAAAGGAACACTTAACCAATACAGGGTGAATGGGTAGGGTTAAGTAATAAATACTTAACCAATATAACTTGGTTTGTGGTAGGGTTAAGTCAACATGAGTTACTGATAACACTTAACCAGTTTAACAGGATAAATGAAGAGGGTTAAGTTAGCTTGAATTGACTAATGACACTTAACCAATCCAAATTGACGGGAAAGAGAACTAAGTAGTAAACCTTAGTTAAAAGGAGCTAAGTAGTAAACCTTAGTTAAGAAAACGACGATTCTGGAAACTAAGTGGTAAACCTTAGTTAGTAGAACTAAGTAGTAATTCTTAGTATAACACGGGAAGGAGCGAATGTCCGTCTGAGTAAAAAAAGAGGGCTCCAACGAATTGGGTTACGAAGCCCGAGGCTTCGAGGGGACGTGAGGGTACTCTTGGTATCCCTCTGTGAGGCTGCAGATGATCCTCCTGGGCTCACAGAGGTTAAGGTCTGCGTAGAAGAACCAGGGGTATGCCTTGGTTGCAATACATGGCAACAAAAGACTAGGATGGACTGGCGTGATTCAGCGAGAAAACGGTAGCCCTGTGATAGCAACTCGTCGTCTACCATCCATCTTGAGTCAATCGAGATACGTGAAGCGGAAAGGCGGAGAACTCCAAAAGACCATATACTTGCTATCTAGTTATGGGTGAGGATGGCCATAGGATAGTGGGGGCACCGGGGGCCTGCGTATAGTTCTCATTTTTCAAGGTGTGCCTTTCATTAGTTGAGGGAGGGGTCAGGTGGGACCATAGCCACTGGAACAAAAACAGACCTTAGCATCTGCATCGGCAGATATCTGAAAGCTCCCGACCGAGTTCTGTGTTTCTTGATTTGCCCTGTCACGGGACTCGGGTCGCACATTACAGGACATGTGCATCTAGACAAGCGATAACGATTGGCGATACACGCGTGGGGAAGTATAGGAACATATACCACTCTAGGTAGTGTGTCCTAGACTTGGGGGCATCGTTCATCAGGTAGCATAATCCCTAGTTGGACTAGGTGGCATAAACCCTGAATCCAAGAAGCGTTCAGCAAATAGCGGAAACTCTAGTTGAACCTAGAAAACACGTGATAGAAAACCCTAGATTAGATCTAGGTAATAAATAATAAATGTATGCCTGAAGGCGATGGAAAATACTGGGATTGGGATCACGTTATCGTTACTAGTTAGGTGGTGCAGAGATATAGAAACCGGTATAATAAGGAAATAGCGAAGCGGCGAAAGTATTAGAGCATATCCAGTTTTAGCATATCTTGTGATTACCTTGTCTAATCTTGCTGACCCTATCGTCATGGTGTTATCTTGTATTCAGTTAATTCATGTCGCTTTGTTTTTCCATGTTCACATGCTAGAAGTTACTGAACTTACTCAGGCTTTATGTCTGACTCTGTTTTCCTTTCGTCTTCTTTTCTTCCGTTTCGCCCCCCAGGTAGTAAAGGAGGGAATAGTATAGCTCAGGTTAAGTTGGACTGTCACTCTTTCCCAACTTGAAGATTTGTCGAAGCTTTGCTTGGATTCTCTTTTCGGATGCTATGGCTGGTTCTTGCTACATTTGGGGAATATAAATGTATTTTTATGCTTCTTTATTTTGTAAGATAGATGATACTCTGATATTGTAAAGAAATCCTTGTACAAACTATTTTATCAATAAAGCAAAGTTTTATTTTCCGCTGTTTAATTTCTGTCTGTCTTGTAATTTATCTGCATCTTTTACCCTAAATGCTCCACAGAACTTAGTGCATTCCCTTTGTGAGTGACACTAACGGATGTGGGGTTTACACGTGGTATCAGAGCTGAAGGTTACCGGATCAGATAAAGGATTTGAAAAATTACTTTCAAAACGATTTTAAAAAGAAGCATTTTCAAAAGAAAAGATTTTGTTTTGAAGGCATATTCCCCAAAGCCATACGCACTTTCTTCTCTTCCTCTGTTTGAATTCTTGTCTCCTTCTTTCTTGAGTCTCTGGGGCTCCTAGCTTTCTGGGAGGTAACCTCATCGATGGGCGAAGTCGTGCCTGGCTTCCATCCATAGCCATAGTTGTTTCACCTACGGCCAGTTTTTTTTTCAAGCTTATAGGGTTTTCCGTACGATGGAGGTAGCTTTCGAGATTTTTGTCAACATGGTTATACACGGAAGGGGATGAGGAGTTTGGCTAGGGAGCACAACCCTAGGATGAGGAATTCATGGATGTAGATTTAGCTCACGAAGGAGGAAGAAATTATAAAACCTAAGACAAGAGGAAGTATCTTTACTAGGGTATGATAGGGCAAGAACGAGGAACAAGATTTTCAGAAGGGCAAGTACATACTTTCACCACCAAGCGTACCTAGGAGAAAGGTAGTAAAGTTCTGATTGGAAGAGTCTAGTTTTGCTGTTCGTGCTCTTTCCTTTGGTTTTAGCGCTTCGCATTTGTTCATATCCACTTCCATAGTTGAGTCTCTGCACCATAGTACTTGTATCGTAGAAAGATCCCACTAGAGTCTCAAATCAAATTGGTGGTCCGACCAGTTTATTTTTGGTTAGTAGGGATTTGAGAATAGCTATCGAGTTTGCTTATATCATCTCACGTAGATCGTCCAAATTCGGAGGAGATATTCCTTGGGTGCTTATCTGATATTGGTTTAGGCTTTTGGGGCTTGTACTTGAGGAATGTCGAGTTCGACTAGGATGGTTTGCATGAGAGATGAATAGTTGTGGCAGGCACTCTAAAAAGCACGTAGTGACCTTTTGACCCTCATAGTTATGGCATGATGGATAAGCTGAGAGGAGAGACCTCAAACCATCTTGGTATGTACACTTGGTACCGTGATTGGCATCTGTTTATTTTGGAAATGGAGATCAGAAACTTCACCATCATGAAGTTAAATTAGTTAAAGATACAGTGGAGTAAAGCTCAAGAAGGCTAGATACTAGCGTCATACCCTTTTTCCTTAAGGGTGCATCCTTGATTTCTTTGTTTAGGAGCTTTACGCATAATTGTTTCTCTCTTTCCAAAGTATATCCTTCAGGTCGTATCTTCGATCCTTAGGTAGAAGCCAATGGATGTAAACATGTATTTGAAAACATGTTATGGTTGATGGTTGCAAGTGGTTGCTAATGGTTGCTCGTGGATGCATATGCATACGTATTAGGCACTAGATCAAGTTCGGACGCTTTCATCTTGCATTTACAGATATGTATTCGTTTGTAAGTTGAACTTGATATGTTATCATATGGATGTTGCATATGGATGAATGGCTGTGCACGCATGTAGTATTTACATAACTAGGGATGCTTGCATACATGATTGGACGCATGGCACTGACATGATTCGCATTAAGTAGGTCAACTGAATCAGTAGACCGCCTGATTTTGCATTAGATAAAGACATATACACACACTATGCATATGAACATGAAAGCATTAGAAATCTTTTAAGGACAATGAATGCATGTGATTGAATGGTTGAGTAAATGGGTGATTGGATGGTAGGACACATTCTTCCTAACTTGAAGATTTCGGGGATGAAATCCTTTGAAGTGGGGGAGAATGTAACACCCCGTAATTCTATAACACTAGGATTCACAAATTAAGGCAGAATTAAAAGTTAAAGTCAAAATCAAAGGAAACGGGCTGCGCCATTGCGTTCATCTCGGAATTCTGCATGAAAACGAGTCCGAGTTTTCGTAAATCGGAGTCCGTATGAGGAAGATATGGCCTCCGGAAGATTCAGCGAAGTTCAAATTTCAAAACAGTTCAGAAAAGCGAATTCAAATTCAAAATCGGACCCAGATTGGGCTGGGCGGGAATTTTCCCGCCCAAGACACCCAGGTCGACTGGGCAGTCGACCTGGGTCTGGGTAGTCGACCTGGGGGTCGACCTCCCCGCTTTTTCCAGTTTTCTGCACCTGGTTCGTCTGATGTATTTGGTCACGTTTTCTGCCTAGGTTCGTCCGCCTAACCCTATATAAACAGCCTTAGTCTCCTCCTCTATTCACAATTATTTTCTATCCTTATGCTGCCTCTGAGAAAATGTATAAATAAATAATATATATAAAATAAATCAAGACGAAGAGATGCTGCTCAAAGACTTTCAAGAAGAGGTTCAAGTCAAGCTAGGATTGCAAGTGAAGATTCAAACGACTACAACGGCTGTTTTTCTTTGAATCTAATATAATCTTTGTAAGCCGGTTACTTTTAGATTTGAACGCTTTCTCTATTCGTGACATGAAATTAAAGGAATAAAAGAATACTCCAAATCTTTCTATTCAAATCTGTGCCTTTATCTTTGGACCTAATTAAGAACTGTTATGATTCGTTGACCAATTAGGCATTGCCTATGACTATGAACATTGCCTATGAATATGAACATTGCCTATGACTGTGACTGTGACATTGAGGATTATTCCCTTGACTATGAACACAAGCCTATGCCTTTGATTAGAAAACATAAACTGTTGCCTATGACATAACAAGGACAACTGTGATTAAACACCTATGATTCATGACTAGGAAAGTGTTGCTTAAGTTTTGTGACTATGAAATTGGGTCTAAACCCGATTTTCTATTCTGTCTATTCTTGGTTTTCTATGGTTCTAGACCTTGGGAATTTACCTATTAAGTTAGGTCTACCCATATTCTTGTACCTACGTCTCTATTCTGTCTATTCTTGGTTTTCTTTGGTTTTAGATCTTGGGAATTTACCTATTAAGTTAGGTCTACCCATGCTCTTGAACCTACGTCGTAATCTATATGCATGTGAACTACCATCTTATGCCAGTTGTTATGTCCGTTCTTTCATGGCATTTTGGTTCATTCCCTTTTATCGACGAATCTAGCTTTATTTATAATCTAGATTGAATCACGATTATACGAACGGTGGGAATACGATTTGGGAAAAATATGAAATTTATCAAAAACATAGCTTTTAACTTGGAAATTGGCATAAATTGGGAACATGTATTATGGAATGTTCAATAGAAATGCAAATTGGATAAATTTGACGTGAATTATAGGATGTGTAATTTGAATCTAGTATAGACTTGTAAATCTAGCATTTACATGAACTGTGAACTAGAATAATAAGTCTAGTTTGACATGAACTGTAATTAGAATGTTAAATCCAGAATTGGATTAGCTAATTTGGCATATTGGCATAAATTTGAAATTGGCCATAATTGGGAGTAATTGTCAGGTTTAGCAAAATCATGGTTGGTGACACTTAACTTGGTATAGTTTACATACCAAAAAGCATAAATATGATATAGAGGGGAAAATGGGCTATAAGAATGAATGTTGACAATTTACATTAAAAGAGAAATTAGGAAATAAGTAAATTAGGAATAATTTACTTATAGAATTTATCCTGAATGAGAAAATGTAAATTTAGACAAATTAAAGGTTTATTAACGACATCACTTTTAATAACACGCCAGAAAGTTCTAGGGTGACAGAGAGAATAGTGTCTAGGCTTGGGTTTGGAAAATACAGGTTTCCTGCTCTCTCTGGCTATCCCTAACTGATCTGACGGACAGGATGGTTACTTTCAAAACCCGATTTGAAAATTAATCAAAACCCTTTGAACTAAGAAAACACGAATATGCCTAACCCGAGGTTAGACTAAGTTGAGATGTAAACCTGCCCGGAACCAACCGGCACATCCAGTATTCGCAACAATATCTGTCTAATGTGAGTGTTCGCGGCCTTAATTTATTTAGTTAAAGCTAGAACGAGAATGGTAGGGTTAAGTTAACTAAGACACTTAACCAATTCAATATGATAACCAAACCGATGGGTGGGGTTAGGTTCATACTGACACTTAACACAATTAAGCTAGAATGGGAGGGTTAAGTCCATAGGAACACTTAACCAACTTAACACAGTTAAGCTAGAATGGGAGGGCTAAGTCCATAGGGACACTTAACCAAACTCGAGGTAGCAAGACAAGATTTGTAGGGGTTAAGTAAAGTTAATACACTTAGCCAAATTAACATGTTAACTAGACTAGAGGTTGGGGTTAAGTAAAATCTAATACACTTAGCCAATTTGATATGTTAGCTGGGCTAGACCATAGGGTTAAGTAAACTTGAACACTTAACCATCAGGTTGTGATAAAGGAATGGGGTTAAGTCTAAAACATGAAGGGATAATACTTAACCATTAATAATAACATGTTAGTTAAAACAGACGGGCAAGGTTAAGTTAAAAAGGAACACTTAACCAATACAGGGTGAATGGGTAGGGTTAAGTAATAAATACTTAACCAATATAACTTGGTTTGTGGTAGGGTTAAGTCAACATGAGTTACTGATAACACTTAACCAGTTTAACAGGATAAATGAAGAGGGTTAAGTTAGCTTGAATTGACTAATGACACTTAACCAATCCAAATTGACGGGAAAGAGAACTAAGTAGTAAACCTTAGTTAAAAGGAGCTAAGTAGTAAACCTTAGTTAATAAAACAACGATTCTGGAAACTAAGTGGTAAACCTTAGTTAGTATAACTAAGTAGTAATTCTTAGTATAACACGGGAAGGAGCAAATGTCCGTCTGAGTAAAAAAAGAAGGCTCCAACGAATTGGGTTACGAAGCCCGAGGCTTCGAGGGGACGTGAGGGTGCTCTTGGTATCCCTCTGTGAGGCTGCAGATGATCCTCCTGGGCTCACAGAGGTTAAGGTCTGCGTAGAAGAACCAGGGGTATGCCTTGGTTGCAATACATGGCAACCTAAAGACTAGGATGGACTGGCGTGATTCAGCGAGAAAACGGTAGCCCTGTGATAGCAACTCGTCGTCTACCATCCATCTTGAGTCAATCGAGATACGAGAAGCGAAAAGGCGGAGAACTCCAAAAGACCATATACTTGCTATCTAGTTATGGGTGAGGATGGCCATGGGATAGTGGGGCACCGGGGGCCTGCTTATAGTTCTCATTTTTCAAGGTGTGCCTTTCATTAGTTGAGGGAGGGGTCAGGTGGGACCATAGCCACTGGAACAAAAACAGACCTTAGCATCTGCATCGGCAGATATCTGAAAGCTCCCGACCGAGTTCTATGTTTCTTGATTTGCCCTGTCACGGGACTCGGGTCGCACATTACAGGACATGTGCATCTAGACAAGCGATAACGATTCGCGATACACGCGTGGGGAAGTATAGGAACATATACCACTCTAGGTAGTGTATCATAGACTTGGGGGCATCGTTCGTCAAGTAGCATAATCCCTAGTTGGACTAGGTGGCATAAACCCTGAATCCAAGAAGCGTTCAACAAATAGCGGAAACTCCAGTTGAACCTAGAAAACACTTGATAGAGAACCCTAGATTAGATCTAGGTAATAAATAATAAATGTATGCCTAAAGGCGATGGAAAATACTGGGATTGGGATCACGTTATCGTTACTAGTTTGGTGGTGCAGAGATATAGAAACCGGTATAATAAGGAAATAGCGAAGCGGCGAAAGTATTAGAGCATATCCAGTTTTAGCATATCTTGTGATTACCTTGTCTAATCTTGCTGACCCTATCATCATGGTGTTATCTTGTATTCAGTTAATTCATGTCGCTTTGTTTTTCCATGTTCACATGCTAGAAGTTACTGAACTTACTCCGGCTTTATGTCTGACTCTGTTTTCCTTTCGTCTTCTTTTCTTCCGTTTCGCCCCCAGGTAGTAAAGGAGGGAATAGTATAGCTCAGGTTAAGTTGGACTGTCACTCTTTCCCAGCTTGAAGATTTGTTGAAGCTTTGCTTGGATTCTCTTTTCGGATGCTATGGATGGTTCTTGCTACATTTGGGGAATATAAATGTATTTTTATGCTTCTTTATTTTGTAAGACAGATGATACTCTGATATTGTAAAGAAATCATTGTTCAACTATTTTATCAATAAAGCAAAGTTTTATTTTCCGCTGTTTAATTTCTGTCTGTCTTGTAATTTATCTGCATCTTTTACCCTAAATGCTCCACAGAACTTAGTGCATTCCCTTTGTGAGTGACACTAACGAATGTGGGGTGTTTCAATACTAGTGCATATAACAAAACAGCGCAATGATTTTTGGAAAAATGAAGCTATTATAAGACCCAGGTCCCATCACACAATGCAAAGCAAGCCGGAGGATAGGATTTTCCTTATGATAGCCAAATATGCTTGGTACATTTAAAACAAATCATTTTGGTACTATTATAGTGTAAAGTTATGAAAACAACTTCAAATATAAATGTATCAATCATAGACGACATTAGCGTCCCATGCCACTATGTCGCCAATAGTATACAACTAAAACCGTAAAATGCCGTATTGGAATTTGGATTTCCATCAGTGAACCAAGGCAAGGGATCGTCCTTACTACTTCAAGACAATCTAGCCCATGTCTCAGGCAAGTACTCAGTCAAGCCTTTGGATCGTCAGGGTCGGTCCACACTTACGTTAGTGGATTAAAATTCCTGAACAATGCGTTTCCCCACCCTATGGGGCGTAAAATTGGTCTGTATAAAGACCATACCATCCATCGGCCCGTATGACCAATATATTTGAGGTGCCCTGCTATCCATCATCCACATAAGTAAAATATCTGGGCGTGCAAAACCAAGACACCACTCCTAGCTAGAAGGAAACGCATCTCCTCCCTGATGTCCTCTCCTGTTTCTGGTTCACATTGGGGTGTGAGGCTCGCGAATTAACGCTATACACAAAGCTATGCTATATAAAAGCCGTACTTTGATCATCAACCACAAGAATCTACTTTTCAGTAGAAATGGGATTATATAATCTAAACCTTTTCATTATATAACCATTTGCTTCCAAATTCCTATGTAGTATTCTATTCATAACTTGGATTATATTACACTAATCCATTCGCTGATATCTTTCCAAAAACCTTTTCATTATATAATCTAAACTTTGGTTTTTTAACCATCAAATCTTATTTTCAATTTCTTTTATTCAAAACATTAACTGTCCTTTTTACCTTTCAAATTTCACTTCGATTACGCCATTTACTTAATTTGGTTCTTAAGTAAATTGTTTATTTAAAGCCCTTGCCTTGGTTTTTAACCTCAAATCCACTTTGCTTGTAAACTTGCATTCATTCACTAATACTTTATCCAAAACTCCTTTTAATATCGTTAAAAAACTAATGGTTTGATTTTATAACCAAAAATCCTTTTATTTACTTCATTACTTAAGCCGATAAGTATTTCTATTTAATATGGTTTTACAAATTATTCTTATATTTGAAAAATCGCTTTTTGAATCATATCTATTTTTACTTAATCTTTTGATTAAGTAAACTTCTTTCCTGATCACAAACCTTATCACTTAAAATTACTTATGAACAAGTCTCATATAGTTCAATTCTAATTCTTAAGCCCTTGGTCATCTCTGAAGTACATGTATATTACCTCATTATTTACTAACGATCGGTTAGTTAATATTATAATAATTTATTTAAAACTCTAATCCCTTTTTATAACTCCTTTATGGAATTTGGAATATAAAATCCTTTTCATGAGCCCTTTCAAATTTCTAATCTCGTTACATCTTAAATGAAATTTATTCAAGATGTAATTACTTAAACTAATAAGTAACTTAATTGTTAATTTAATCATTTGTTGGACTAAAAGTGCATTACTTCACTATTAACTAACAAAAGGTTAGTTAATATAATAATTTTTATAAATAACAAACTATTTAATAATTACTTTAATAAAGTCGAACTAAAAGTTTGTTTAGTTCTTAAAACAATCGTTAAGTTAAAAATAATAAATCTTACTTAATTGTTTCCCTTGGAGATAATTATCCAGATCATCAACTTCTTGTAAATATATCACTTTCTCATGTATTTAAAAATAAGTTGTCACTATAAAATTATTTCAAAATTTCTATATAAAACGAAGTGATACCTATCAATTTGTATGAAAACTTTCTATTTAAATAAAGTTAAAACTTTAATTTGGTTATAAAAAATAAATTTTATAATTTAAAATATGTTAATTCGCCTGACGATGAATTACTTTTTCAAAAGGATGGATTCTGACCATCAACTGCCAATTACTTAACCAATACTGCATATTGATTAAAACACCACAATTTGTTTTCAACAATCAACATCCATTAAATCATCGATATCTAAACGTGATATAAATTGAAATAAACAACAAATAATATACCATTTATTTGAGGAACCCGGTTGGATTCCTCCAACCTGTCCTTCTCTGCACAACAGTTTATAATATGGTTTATCACTAACAAATGAAATGAGGATTATAGTATAACGCAGATAGACAATCAACCAATAACAACCATAAATCATCTATAACAACCATTCAACCAAATTTATGAGAAATATTAATAATATGAATTTAACACATCACAGTATTTCAGAAGTTTGAGAATTAACTCACCAATTTTGTTTTCGACGAGGTTGCGTTGTTTTACAAAGTTTCAAACTGACGTTTAAAATTACATAAGATTCCCATGGCCCCAGAATCACTCCATTCTAGTTCGTATACGTCGTCCTCGTGATTAGGAACCCATCGGCTCCAATTTCGTCCAATTCTGTTCACGAGTGTTAAAGTTATACGATTTACAATATTTGCTTTTTAATTAAATTAATATAGATATTAACTAAAGTAATTAATTAATCCTAATCCTTAATTAACGTTAATTAAAAACTGATAATCACCTTTCTTCTGTAAAGGGCCCGATGTTATCTTCTTCCATTTAAAACCATTGTCCATCTCTTTTTCATTCTGCAAACTTGATACTCCGTCTGTCCTTCAACTACATCACTATGCCGTCGACGAACTTTAGGCACCCGCCTCCTTCACCTCCGGCGTTCCACTGACACCACTACCCCTGACCCACGGTGGCTTTCCAGCTCGCCCACACCTCAAAATACGAACCCAGATCCAAAAATTAACCCACATAAATGCCTCCGTTCAACTCCCCCGTCCACCACTCTCCGGTCACCGGATCCCACCAATCTGCCGCCAGTATTTCCGCCATCCCTCAGACTTCCGATCCTGATCTACCTTGCCTCCACCGGTGGTCCACAGCTCCACCACGATCACCATAACCGAACCGAACTAAAAAAAACCACACAGCAACCCGTCCTAGTTCATCTCCTCCATTCGTCAACCACACGTCAGTGGAGTCCACCCAACTACCACTGCAACGACCGCTAACTCCCTCCTTTCTACCCCATGACCAGCTTGGCCCAACCCCGATGGAGTTCCCGGAATCGAGCAAAATCCTCCTCCAACCTTGCTTTACTGTTCAAAAGGAAGGTTCCCCAAATAACAATCGAACCATTCACTTTCTACCCCAACAATCCAAGTATAGGATCCTTTTAATTTATAGAAATTTTGAGGAATTGTTTTTGAATTTAAAATATGGGATTATTTTCTGAATTTTGTTTTGAAGCAAGAAGAAAAGGAACGGGAAGTGATTTGGGAATTTAGGGTGTCACGGTGGTTTATTATATAGAAGAAAAATATAATATTTTATTTAATTATTTTATTTTTGATTTGACCGAAGATTTTTATTGATAAGACTAGCGATTTTTATTCGTACCTATCGCAATTTGCAAACAATGTTTATTGATTATTGTGATCACACACAAACTCCAATCGTAACGAGGATGGATGGCAAAATGTAATTCGACATTACGGTCCTAATGAATCTCTTTTCGTTGAATTCCGATTCCGTTTGTGAAAACGGTGCTCGTTCGTGTCCAAAGAGTTGATTTATTTGCATTTTATTTTGCCACGCTCACAGAATAACTCCATTTGGTGTGAAACTTGAAATATAACAATAATTTGCTTTTACGGTCTCAGTAAAATTTATTTCGTCGAGAACGGAGATTATTTGAATAAAGTCCCTTTTTAACGGTCCAATTTGGATTAAAATAAACCAATTTTAAAATACTTCAATATAATAATATAAAAATATTATAATTGGCCATACCCGAGCAGAATTGCACATATTTCCAAAATAAAATATTCCAGGTTGAATTCCAAGCCAAAACAATATTAAATAAATTAAAAACCTTATACTTTTATATAATAAACCGCCATAATATATAATCGAATTCCATAGCGACTATTTGAAATTTTGATTTGGCCATAAAACAAAATCTACATTATGAAAACTCGATTTTTCTGCTTTATTAAAAAATTATTACCAAATGGATTCAGGCGTTTCTTGTTTCGAAGAAATCCGACTAAGATTGTATCCAATATAACCAATTGAAGTTCAAAGCGCTGTATTACGAACTACGTGCAGCTGTAGTTCGTTATATAATTGAAATTATAATTTAAACTTTTAAGCAGTGCTTAATAAACGAAATCGTAAATAAAAATCAAATATAAACTTTATATAAATCCTGTTATGTCACCAAATCATATAACAGTGCAAATTTAGCCAATTTCGACTATTACGAAATTAAAGTATTATTTATATTATTTAAACAAATAAATTATTCAAATTCATTAATTTCAAACCATTTAAAATTCAAATAAATATTTAAAGCAAAAATTAAATATTAAATTAAATGGTTTAAAATCTGGGTTTTTACATTCCTTCCCCCTTAAAAGAATTTCGTCCTCGAAATTGCTAAGGTAAGAAGAATGTTGTAAACCCATTTTATCAAAAATCATTTTATTTAAAATCTCCACTTTCTAAATTTTTAATTACAAACTAATCCAAATAATTTTTAATCGAAAAACAATTTCATTTCTTATTAACAAAAATTTCCAAAAATATCAGAAACCTTTCTAACACCTTATATTTTGGAAAAAAATCGGTAGAGTCTCCCCTATACGAAGGGACATCTGCATATTGCAGGTTCAACAAATATATATATTCATTGACCAACACGGTCGAAAAAAGAAAAATTCCAATCAAAACCCAAATCCAAACCAAAAATTCATATTTTGCGTATGCGTACCTTTTTCGAACGTTATTACGCAATAAGCGATAAACAATAAGTGAGCCTGCTCAATTACTATGCGGCTCCAATCAAACTGGATTTAGTTAACTGTAGAATCTTCTTGGACATGGTTTAAAGATAAATTAGCTCTTCTGCACCTGTTCTCAACTCTAATGAACTTCATTAGTCTCAAAACAATGTCAGTTTAATTAAATATCCATACCATACTGGATTTATCTTAATAAACCAATTCTATTAAAGATTGGTTTCAATCAAGTTCATTCAACTTTTAAATACATATCTATGCAATCAATCTCAGCCATATAATCCCAAATCATTCCATTTGGATATGTCTATTTCTCAGCTCAAGTCAAATTATTGTTGACTTAAGTTATAATTTTATTCTAATATTCAAGTTCAAATTTAATTTATACGATTTATTCAACCCAATCATGAGTTAAACTTCCATATTTTACTTTTCAAATTTGAAATGTCCTTCGATTGATCAAATCCAATCTCATAATCAAACATATTCAAACCAATCAATCAAGGCAATACAAGTTCAAACAATCTGTCAACAATTTAAGATAATTATTATTTCTTTTTATTTATACAAACTATAATTTAGGTAAAATTATTTCATTTATCCCATTTACCAAAATAATTTAAAAGCAATTTTATATTCAAATTACAAATACGTGCACTCATATATATACACTCAAACTCAATCTAGGGTATTACTAACCCCATCTCTATCGAGTTACGCCACAGAGCCAAGGTTATCACTAAACCAATAGCTCTGATACCAAGTTGTAACGTCCCACTTTTCAGTACAATTTAAGCTGACATTTAACTACCACAGTCAACCAAAATTACGAAAAGCAGAATGTTAAGAGAAAGAAATTAAAGGATGAGAGAGAAAGAAAGAAATGTTTGAGTAGAAGAAAGAAGAAGAACATCAGAATCTCACAGCGGAACGAACAAAATATATAATATAACAACATATCTTTATACGAATGAAAATCTTGTATACATACCAATCATCAAAGTACAACGTGAGTCGGATACAGCGGAATAACTTTAAATAATTAACGGTGAAGCCTCCTGCTTCCAGCTCCTGAAAATTCCAAGCGAAAACTAAATTGTCAAATATGTTCCGTCTGACCCAAGCACATTTTGAAGCAAAGAAAAGACACCCGGATTAGTCTGGAATACTTTCAGTGCTAAATTCACATCAACAATCGGCTTAACTTTAGAAATCCTCTTTGAAAGAAAAGATAATAGTAAGACCAGTCCACACATAAATACGGACGATTTTTACCTTACTATAACCCAAAACATTTTGAAAACAATACTATTCTACTATTATAATAGTGTCTATCAAATCACAAATAAATAGTAATCTAGCGGAACGCTTGCATCTCACGCTCCACATATATAATATACAATCAAAACCGCGGGCGCTTATGGGAGATTGGATTCTGACTATGACAAGGTATGGAACCACCTGCCGATAGTGTATCTCTAGTGGCGGATATACTGGGTTCAACAAGAACGTCTTGCAACCCGGCCCACACATGACCGACCACTCATTTCGCTTGAGTGTATCGAATGTATATCACCAACGGTTGGGATCAACAACCGTTTCCCGAAAAGGGACAGCATCGAAATAGATTAAAGAAGAAAATGGAATTTCTCTAGATAGGTGATTATACATGCTAATGGGAGCGACCCACATAGCCAAGCTGCCTGCCCGATTTTTTTCATTTCCCGGTTGATGAGGCTTGAGGTTATAATCGACTTTTGGAACATCTGGCCACCATTCGCATCATCTATACAAGTCATCCAGGAATAGGATGAACCGAAGGCACTCTCCTGCCCATCCAAGGAATCACCCTATAGATCAGTAGCAAGTAGTCCTTGCAAATCCGTAGATTTCAATCATGACAGAACCACAATATATCTTTGGCTGCAGACTAGAGATTATAACCAGTTCTTCCGTTATGAATATCAACGGTCTTCAATTGCTCCATCTTTATTCCATTCAAGTTTGTTTCATATGTAACGTTGATTCGAAGTGGTTTTGGGTCTAGTTCCCATCGCGGTCTTTTCGAAACAACACGCCAAAAGGTCCAATACAATATTTCGTTGATAGTTTGGTGTTTTAACTATCAACGTCAAACTAGTACGGTCAAGTATATTGGCAGCTCAGGTCCTCATTTTTAAAATCTTTCATTAAAACTCTTATCGAATCATTTAAAATTATTACCTAGACTTAAAGTCGATTCCATTTAAATATCTTGTCAACTCATCTTTTGTTTCGCCATTTGGTACCAATACCTCTCATTTATTCTTACCTCACTTTATTCTCCTTAAATTATGAAAATACAGCTATATTTCCATAAACCATTTATTTCCTTAGTTCTAGAAATATCCATATATTAATATATCGTTAATTCACGAATATAATTCCATTGTCAATTCTTATGCGGTACAAAACATGTTAAACTACAAATGCTTTCCTATAAATTCAATGGCTTTACTTCTCTTCTACTTGAAGATCTTAAATTCCAATTATTTATTTTTGTTTCCAAAACTGATGTAATCCTTTCCACCTTTAACTATTTGTTATTTTAAATAAATATACTTTACTAATATTATTTCTATTTTCTAGAAAACAGTGTTATATAAATAGCCTATATGCATAATTAAAAAATATGTCTCAAATCGGACTAAACAATGTTAATGTACACTGTTTAATTTAAAACTTATTGTATTAAATTTCATTCCAAACCTTTCAAATGAATTGCAAATGTTTTACAAAAATAATAACTCCTTTCCAAACTCCTTTACTGTTACAAACTAATACCACTCCTCGATAATCGTGAAGTCGGTCAAGTTGGGGTATTTTATTTACCTCTCAGACCTTAATCGACAACGTTCTTATCTCAGAGTCGATATAAGTCCATAACTTAAAACACATGTTCTTGTAATATCGATCAGATCTTACTTCCTATTTAAACCATCGTTTATAATCCATATCTTTTCTTTTGAACATCTCAATCGACCATTACCATTTTACTTAATATATTTTTAAGTAAATCATTTACCAAAATATTAACCATTTTCTTCCAAATTCCTATGTAGTATTCTATTCATAACTTGGATTATATTACACTAATCCATTCGCTGATATCTTTCCAAAAACCTTTTCATTATATAATCTAAACTTTGGTTTTTTAACCATCAAATCTCATTTTCAATTTCTTTTATTCAAAACATTAACTGTCCTTTTTACCTTTCAAATTTCACTTCGATTACGCAATTTAGTTAATCTGGTTCTTAAGTAAATTGTTTATTTAAAGCCCTGCCTTGGTTTTTAACTTCAAATCCACTTTGCTTGTAAACTTGCATTCATTCACTAATACTTTATCCAAAACTCCTTTTAATATCGTTAAAAAACTAATGGTTGGATTTTATAACCAAAAATCCTTTTACTTACTTCATTACTTAAGTCGATAAGTATTTATATTTAATGTGGTTTTACAAATTATTCTTATATTTGAAAAATCCTTTTTTCAATCATATCTATTTTTACTTAATCTTTGATTAAGTAAACTTCTTTCATGAACACAAACCTTATCACTTAAAATTACTTACGAACAAGTCTCATATAGTTCAATTCTAATTCTTAAGCCCTTGCTCATCTCTGAAGTACATGTATATTACCTCATTATTTACTAATGATAGGTTAGTTAATATTATAATAAATTATTTAAAACTCTAATCCCTTTTTATAACTCCTTTATGGAATTTGGACTATAAAATCCTTTTCATGAGTCCTTTCAAATTTCTAATCTCGTTACATCTTAAATGAAATCTATTCAAGATGTAATTACGTAAATTAATAATTAACTTAACCATTAGTTTAATCATTTGTTGGACGAAAATTGTATTACTTCACTATTAACTAACAACAGGTTAGTTAATAAAATAAATTTCATAAATAACAAACTATTTAATAATTACCTTAATAAAGTCGAACTAAAAGTTTATTTAGTTCTTAAAACAATCGTTAAGTTAAAAATAATAAATCTTACTAAATTGTTTCCCTTGGAGATAATGATCCAGATCATCAACTTCTTGTAAATATATCACTTTCTTATGTATTTAAACATAAGTCATCACTATAAAATTGTTTCAATATTTCTATATAAAACCAAGTGATACCTATCAATTTGTTTGAAAACTTTCTATTTAAATAAAGTTAAAACTTTAATTTAGTTATAAAAAATAAATTTTATAATTTAAAATACGTTAATTCGCCTGACGGTGAATTACTGTTTCAAAACGATGGATTTCGACCATCAACTGCCAACTACTTAACCAATACTGCGTATTAATTAAAACACCACAATTTATTTTCAAAAATCAACATCCATTAAATCATCGATATCTAAACATGATATAAACTGAAATAAACAACAAATAATATACCATTTATTTAAGGAACCCGGTTGGATTCCTCCAACCTATCCTTCTCCGCACAACAGTTTATAATATGGTTTATCACTAACAAATGAAATGAGGATTATAGTATAACGCAGATAGACAATCAACCAATGACAACCATAAATCATCCATAGCATCCATTCAACCAAATTTATGATAAATATTAATAAGATGAACTTAACACATCACGGTATTTCAGAAGTGTCAGAATTAACTCACCAATTTTGTTTCCGACGAGGTTGCGTTGTTTTACATAGTTTCAAACTAACGGTTAAAACTACATAAAATTCCTATGGCCTCAGAATCACTCCATTCTAGTTCATATACGTCGGCCTCGTGATTACAAACCCATCGGCTCCAATTTCGTCCAATTCTGTTCACGAATGTGAAAGTTATACGATTTACAATATTTGCTTTTTAATTAAATTAATATAGATATTAACTAAATTAATTAATTAATCCTAATCCTTAAGTAACGTTAATTAAAGACCGATAATCAACTTTCTTCTGTAAAGGACCCGATGTTATCTTCTTCCATTTAAAACCGATGTCCATCTCTTTTTCATTCTACAAACTTGATACTCCATCCGTCCTTCACCTACATCACTATGCCGTCGACGAACTTCAGGCACCCACCTCCCTCACCTTCGGTATTCCACTGACACCACCACCCCTGACCCACGGTGGCTTCCCATCTTGCCTACACCTCAAAATACGAACACAGATCCAAAAATTAACCCACAGAAACGCCTCCGTTCAACTCCCCCGTCCACCGCCCTCCGGTCACCGGACCCCACCAGTCCGCCACCAGTACTTCCGCCATCACTTAGACTTTTGATCCTGATCTACCTGCCTCCACCGGTGGTCCACAACTCCACCACGATCACCATAACCGAACCAAACTCAAATAAAACCACACAGCAACCCGTCCTAGTTCATCTTCTCCATTCGCCGACCTCACTTCAGCGGAGTCCACCCAACCACCACTACAACGACCGCCTAACTCCCTCCTTTCTACCCCATGACCAGCTTGGCCCAACCCCGATGGAGTTCACCGGAATCGAGCAAAATCCTCCTCCGACCTTGCTTTACTGTTCAAAAGGAAGGTTCCCCAAATACCAATCGAACCATTCACTTTCTACCTCCAAATTGAGACCAAAACTTGCACCACTCCAAGTATAGGATCCTTTGAATTTATAGGAATTTTGAGGAATTGTTTTTGAATTTAAAATGTGGGATTATTTTCTGAATTTTGTTTTGAAGCAAGAAGGAAAGGAACGGGAAGTGATTTGGGAATTTAGGGTGCCACGATGGTTTATTATATAGAAGAAAAATATAATATAATATTCAATTATTTTTATATTTTAATTATTTTATTTCTGATTTGACCGAAGATTTTTATTAATAAAACTAGCGATTTTTATTCGTACCTATCGCAATTTACAAACACTGTTTATTGATTACTGTGATCACACACAAACTCCAATCGTAACGAGAATGGACGGCATAACGTAATTCGACGTTATGGTCCGAATGATTCTTGTTTCGTCGAATTCCGAGTACGTTTATGAAAACGGTGCTCGTTCGTGTCCAAACAGTCGATTTATTTGCATTTTATTTTGCCACGCTCACAGAATAGCTCCGTTTGGTGGGAAACTTGAAATATAACAATAATTTGCTGTTACGGTCTCAATAAAATTTGTTTCATCGAAAACGGAGATTGTTTGAATAAAGCCCCTTTTTAACGGTCTAACTTGGATTAAAATAAACCAATTTTAAAATACTTCAATATAATAATATAAAAATATTATAATTGGCCATACCCGACCAGAATTGAACATATTTCCAAAATAAAATATTCCAGGTTGAATTCCAAGACAAATCAATATTAAATAAATTAAAAACCCTATATTTCTATATAATAAACCGCTATAATACATAATCGAATTCATAGCGACTATTTGAAAATTTGATTTGGCCATAAAACAAAATCTACATCATGAAACTCAATTTTTCTGCTTCATTAGAAAATTACTACCAAATGGATTCGGGGGTTTCTTGTTTCGAAGAAATCCGACTAAATTGTATCCTGTATAACTAATTGAAGTTCAAAACCCTATATTACGAACTACCGCACTGCTGCAGTTCGTTATATAATTAAAATTATAATTTAAACTTTTAAACAACGCTTAATAAACGAAATCATAAATAAAAATAAAATATAAACTTTATATAAATCCTCTTACGTTACCAAATCATATAACAACGCAAATTTAGCCTATTTCGAAATTAAAGTATTATTTATATTATTTAAACAAATAAATTATTCAAATTCATTAATTTCAAACAATTTAAAATTCAATTCAATATTTAAAATAAAAATTAAATATTAAATTAAAAGGTTTAAAATCTGGGTCATCATAGCCTTGATCATTTGCATCTCAGCATGCCACACAGGCAATTCACGCTATGCAACCGATGTCTATCAATCACTCCGAATGAAATCCAATGTCAGACACACATCCATTTATAAGTTCGCTCTGGGACTGAACAAAACCGGTGGCACCTTATTCCTCGTCCTGTATGTCCAATACAGGAGAGAGGTCCTTGAATATTGGTCGATCTCCAAGTACGTCTAGACGATCACCACTTATTACCTTGTCTTGGGTGTACAGCCTAATCAAGACATCAGTAATCATCCAAACGTTGTGAAGACCTCCGATATTCTACCACCGTCTTCATCGTCGACTCATCGCCAATTCAGTTATTCAGAATGGGATAAACCCGATCTTTCCGAATAATTCGCGTATATTATAAACAAGTGCTATAAAAACACAACATACGCCTCATTCCAATTTAGAATATTCTTTTATTCAAATATTCTTATACTTCGGGAAAGGTTCCCACTAATTTTATCAAAGATAAATTCTTTAAATTTATTCTTTAATCTTCCTTTGGATATCAATTCAAACCAAATTAATGTTTATCCAAACTAGTCGGGATTAACGCACCTTACCGAAGTAATCATTTGTTTAATTTCCCAATTCCAATTCATCCCATGAAGCAAAACTGGCAATACTACATATCTAACACCGCGGTGTTATCGGTAAATTCAATTACCATTTCACGTTCAAATCTAATTAAAGATTTAACTATCGCCTGGAGTAAAACTGGTGGTACTCCATTTTCGATCATTTCTCGAATTTGACAATTTTAGTTATTAAATTCTCCTTTCAATCTAATTAAAGATTCACTAAAACTCTAATTCATTTTTAATCTCCAAAAATCCTTACTTAATGATTATTCCAAGTTAAGAAATTAATCTTATCTTTAACTAGGTTAAAGAACTAATGTCATTTAAAACACAGCTCACGATAAACCCAAAATCACTTTCCATCAACAATGGAATCTTCATGGAAAAAAGATCGATATATATATATATATATAATCGATGTAAACTCCCATGTACAACCGATAATATAAATGGAATAATGGAAAAGCCTTTTAAATTCCATATATATCAACAGTCTTCCTCTTCACAAGCTCACTTCGATTATTACCAAATTGAATTCCTTTCAATTCCAATTTAATATGTTAAATTGGAAAACTTTACTTTGGAAAATATCCTTTAAATCTTAACGAAAGATTTATAAATTCCAAATCACATTTCACTGTAAATCGGGTTAAAGGACGAATGTTGTTAAAAACACAGTTCACAATAAACCCAATTCACATTCCATTTTATTCCAATTATTAAATATAATTGGAAACTCTAACAATATTAATTAAAAGATTTATTCTCTTCATGTGGGGTTCAAGAACAGTGTTACTGAAGACCCCATCTCATCAGTCTCTAACCGTGAATTAGTAAGAAAACAATTCCCTAAGTATTAATCCCGAAGGTCGAAAACAACATCAGATCAATACCTGGGAAACCACTCAACTTAGCTAATCTCCAGTTAGTTTCTAATTTTCTTAACTCCATTGGTGTAACGACCCAGAAAATCTGAACCAATTTAAAAATTTTAAATTGGCTAAAATAATGGATTTTAAATATTTAAAATAAATATTTTAAATAATGGCGATGAAAACTAAGTTTGAATCGACAATTGAAAACGAATATAATTAATTATAATTATAAACAAGGCCTGAAATGGCGTGGCAGTTTCAAAAATTGAATTCAAACTTTGTCGGACTGTACCGGGTGCAAAACAATCCGGATTTTAGTGAAACCAAAAACATTAGGATCTAATTGATGATATCTTTCCAACGAATCTGACCAATCAAAATTTGATAGCGGGAATCAAAAGATATGTCCAGTTGAAAATACTGAATAGTCGCTATGGAATTCAGGCCCTTAAAAATGGACATTTTGCAAATGACCTCGGATTTCGACGAAACCACTTTTGTTGGATCCGCAGGGT
Source organism: Allium sativum (assembly GCA_030737875.1). Lineage (NCBI taxonomy): Eukaryota > Viridiplantae > Streptophyta > Magnoliopsida > Asparagales > Amaryllidaceae > Allium > Allium sativum. The sequence goes on along the minus strand of CM060916.1, from coordinate 213,055,613 downwards.
CAAGTTATTGTTAGGTTTCAAATTTCATAATTTTTCGAATCAATATGTGAGCGTGGCAAAGGAAAACGCGTTTGACCAGTTTCTGTTGATTTTAATCGACTGGAAATTGGTCATTTTTCAAACGGTCTCGGAATTCGACGAAACTAGTTTTGTTAAGACCGTATCGTCGATACGAAGCTAGAAAATATTTTTCTAGAATTTTTCTAGTTAGTATGTGACCCCGGTAATTTGAAATGTACGTTTAAAATTCAATATAGTGATTTAAATGTAAATTCAACGGGAACTGATTGTAACGATCAAATCAGCTTACGATACATATCCCATTGTGTTCGGAATGGGGGTAAAACGCTATGGGCGACAGGCGGTAGGCCTCGTTTCGAGGTCGTATGTAAAAGTCAACCTTTTTGCAAAATATAAATAATTAAATAATAAAAATAATTTTAATTTCCCTCCTTTATCTCCCGTTCTGCCCCCCCCCCCCCCGATTCATTAAACAGAAATAAAAAAAAGAAAAAAACCCTAAAACTATCGATCGACGCCACCGCCCGCGACCGCCTGTTCCTCCTCCAAGCCCACCGCTTCACTGTCCCTCCTCCGCTTCGCAGGACCTACGAGCCCCCCCTCGAAGCCATCGCGAGTGAATCGAGCAGCCCCCCTCCCAGTCTGACGACCTCCTGCCACCACCGGCGAACCCCGAGCCGCCGCCTCGAAGCCAGACTCCGCCTCCCCTCCGACGAACTACGGAAACCCCCCCCTCTCTGTAAGTATTTTTTTATTATTTTTATTATTTTATTTTTATTTTATATAAACAGAATTTAAAACTGAATTTGAAACAGAATTTAAAACTGATTTTAATTAGAATGTAAAACTGAATTTTATAAAGATTTAAAACTGAATTATATAAGGCATATAAAACTGATTTTTTTTAAAAAAAAAAAGATTTAAACTTTATAAAGGAAAAGATTTAAACTTTATAAAGGAAAAGATTTAAACTTTAAAATAGAAAAGGTTTGAACTTTAAAATAGGAAAGATCAGATTTTTTTTAGAATAGAAAAGATCATATTTTTAAAATAGAAAAGAAGGAATTTTTATAAAGTAGAAGAAGTAAGATATGATCTTTATATTTTTAAAGCAATAAAAATATAATTTTTACATCATAGGAATATTAAAAATATAATATTTATTTTTAAAATATGTTCTTTATATATTGAATAGCGAAGTCAAAATTCGATTTTTATATATATTGAATAACATAGTAAAAATTCGATTTTTACATATGTAGAGAATACGGGCGAAAGCGACAAAAAGGCGGGGTTGGCGAAGATTTCTCTAAAGGAAGAATCGTAGTATTGGATAGCTATTGGTGAGAATTTCCCACTCTTCAATTTCTTCTTAAATATATATATATGTGTGAAATGAAAGTGAATTGCTATATATATATATGTGTGTGAAATGAAAGTGAATTGCTATATATAAATATATATATATATATACGCCCCTCGTCCACAAACCATGGACGATATTTATTGGTTGAAATTGTTGTGAAAATTGATTGATAGCGAATGATTGTTTTGGATTGTTTGTGATTGATATTGGTTGATTGTGGTTGAAAAATACTCATTTGTGATTGAAAAATATTTGGTTGAAACCACATAGGATTAGTTTGTGGAAATGAAATTAATATATACATGCCGCCTGCGTGCGAACTAGATGCATGATCCCCATTGTCAAAAACCGCGAGGTTTTAAGGTAGAGCGAGGAGCCGTACTAGGGACGGTCCCGGTTTAACTACCCTGCCGTTATGCTGCCGAAATTTTGAATAATATCCGTGTGTTTGAATTATTTTCACATGCTTAAACTATATTTATTCATTGAATAGAAAACATTCATGTGTTGAATTGATATTCATTCGTTGATTAGAAATTCATGTGTTGAATGGTATTCATATTTTGAAGTAAATTGTTTGATAATAAAAATCCTATTTTTATCACCTATATGAACTATATAGAAAAATAGTGTTTTGAAATGAATTGTTTTACAGTAAAAATCACATTTTTATTGTATGCATAAATCGTTGAAATGTGAAGTGTTAAAAATAGCCACTTGTTCAAAATAGGCATATATGAGTTGAAATATTCATTAATTAGCTAATGAAATGATTTGCACCTATTTATGTAACATTAGAATGAATGGTGTTTTTAAACCAAATAGAAATCAAATATGAAGTTGAATAGAAAATGATAAATGATAAGAACTGTATATATATGTACATGCATATTCATTGAACAGGTTATAGCAAAGGGGCTAGAGAAGAGGAATAAAATTTTGTGCCCGACAAATAGGTACACATTTACTGCTTTGTTTGGGTGATGATTTTATGAGCCTGTTGGCTAGCCGCTTGGCTTTTCCTTTTTCTTTTTGAGATTAGAAGGATCGGGAAAGCTATTTGCGATTTCCCGATGCTCCCGGTGCAGGGGAGGTTATGGCGAAATTTTCCAAAATTTTAAGGTGTTAGAAAAATATTTGAAGTGAAAACGATATGGAAATCATTGAATGAACTATATTTATATAAATATATAAATATAAATAAAATTAAAACGAAACGAAGCCGTGCAGTTCGTATTTTGAAACCGTGATTTCAAACGACTGGTGCGGGGAATCCGACCATTGGATTTTCCCGAAACCTCAACCGTCGGGTTCGCCTTGGAATAATCTTTCCAACGACACCAACCTTGTAAAAATCCAACGGTTGGATTGTCTGGAATGTTTAATTCAAATCTGAAGGAAAACAGCGCCAGAAACGATTATATTTATATATATAAATATAATTATATTTAATCGAATAACGACGCTGCAGTTCGTATTTTGAAATCGAAACTTCAAACGATTGTACCGGGAGATCCGACCGTCGGATTTTCCCGAAACTGGAACCGTTGGATTCGTTTTGAAAAGACCTTTCTAATGATGTAAATTTTGTGAAGATCCAACGGTTAGATTTTCAGATATGTGTAAATCAAATCTGAAGGAAAACAGCGCCACGGCCGCTTTATGGCCCGAAGCGTCGTTTTGAATAAAATGGTTATTTTAAAATAAATAAAAATAGCGATAAATAGTTATAAAATATCATAAGCGATATGGAATGGAAATAAACTGAATTTGCTTGATTTATGTGGCTTTTGATGGTTGCATGTGTTTGGTGTGAAAATTACATTAAAGAACAATATTGGTGTTGTCGAATAATTTAACCATTGAAATAAATTGAATTGAAATTCTAAATAGACGTGAATTATTTGAGAAGGCCGAGTTAATTCTCATTTCGAATAATTGACCGACGATTGAAATTCGAAGATGAAGACGACGGTCGAAGACTGGAGATCTTCACCTCGTTTGGATGGTAACCGAGGTCCTGATTGGGAGGCATCCCGAAATATGGATAATGAGTGGTGATCGTCCAGACGTACGTGGTGATCGAAGGGTTTGCGAGGTATTTAGTGCCTCCGGTTTTGTTCAGACCCAGAACGGACTTGTAAATGGACTGTGTGTCTGACATTGGATTTTATTCTGTGTTGATTGATCTCTATTAAATATACATCTATTTGGCGGCGGAGAATTTATTCTTTTGCTTAACGCCCTTCTCTGAGACGCACGAGCTCAGAGGTTGTATATCGATGGACATCAGTCGCATGGCATGAATTGCCTGTGTGGCATACTAAGATGCAGAGATCAGGGCTTCTGTTGAAAAGCAAAGTCTTGTGGTGATGATCAAAGCACCGTCTGTGTGGCGTAGCTTTGTGTATAACGTGAATTCGCGAGCCTCACACCCCGGTATGAACCAGAAACGGGAGAAGGACCTCAGGGAGGGCATGCGTTTCTTTCTAGCTAGGGTGGTGTCAGTGACCTACCAGCCCTGACATTTATATACTTTTCACCTATGTGGTTGTTGCTGTTGCGAGGCGCCTCGGTTTGTTCGGGCACTTCGGGTCCGATGGAGTCATTCGTTGGCTCATTTACACCCCAAAGGGTGGGGAAACGCAGTGTTCAGGAATTTTAATCCACATCGGTGGACCGGCCCTGACGATCCAAGGGCCCACCTGAGTCTGGGTCCTGTGGCTCGGGCTAGAGAGTCACGAATTCGGTAAGGACTATCTTTTGCCTTGGTTCATGACGGAAATCCAATTTCCAAATACGACATCGTGCGGTTCTGATTGTATATATATATGGCGACATGATATATGGTACCCATGCCGTCTATGATTGATAGTTATGATTTGAAATTGTTTTCAAAACATATAAACACTAGCAATAATATCAAATGCCTTTGTTTTATTCGTATCAATCATATTTTGGCCATTATAAGGTAAAACTCTATCCTCCGGCTTGCGTTGCATTGTGTGATGGGAACTGAGTCTTATAATGGCTTCATTTTTGTTAAAAGCATAGCGATGTTTAAAAGAAAGATTTGTTTTAAAGCACTGGCAATCCAATGGAGTAAACCCGTTCCACGAAAGTGGCGTGGTCCTGTGATTAGCCATATTATATATGTGTTGAATAGATTTCACATACCAGTCCCATGACTGACTCGTAGTTTGTTTCACTCTCAAACTCGGGTGCCCCCTTTTTCCACACGGGCAGCCTTGTATTCAGGTTTAGTTGGTTCTTTCTGGATAGCTGGAGCTGAAGATGGATTCTATCATTTATTTCCTTTTATGCTGTTCAGCTCCTATTGTACATATTTTGTTTATTTCCGCTGTAGACATTTATGTATAGCTGAACTGTATTTGTACTAAGTAAGATCCTGTATACTGTGTAACTCTGATGATTACTTTTATCTAGTATATTTTGTTGTTCATTATCTGGTGTATTTATTTAATTCTGTTCTGCTATTATCTGTTTCTGTGTTATATTCCAAAGATAACCTTGTTTCCGTCTAAAACGGGATTTCGGGTCGTCTCAACGTGGTATCAGAGCTTTGGTTAAGCTTAGTTCTGGAATATAACATTTGAACGAACTCGTCAGAAATAGAACCAGTAGAGTTCTAGGACGGGTAACTCTATACAAATAGGATTAGTAATATCCTAGTATGAGTAAAGCAGAATGAAATTACACCTCGATAGACACATTTACACTTGAAGTATATGTTTCTATATTTTAAACTATCTTTTCTGTGACCTGACACTTGATCTGCTAATTGCAGAAGTACTAGAAAAATGAGTGCCAGAAACAGAAGGAATACAGAACCCGATCTAGAGGCTCTATTAAAGAAATATCGAAATCTGGGTGGAGCACAATTCTCGGGCAATGAATCTATTATTCAAACTCAAGCTTGGATGAGTTCTGTCGAAAGAATCTTTGAGCATATCCAGCTGAGAGATGACCAGAAACGGTTGGTAGCATCTTGGGCGCTTAAAGAAGAAGCTTTAATCTGGTGGGAATCAATCATCAAAGATAATCCAGAAGGTGATATCACCAGGGACAGATTTAAAGTGATTTTCCTACAAAGATTTACTCCTCCCGAAGCAATCGAGAGATTATGTGATGAATTTTCTTATCTAATACAAGGTGACATGACCATTCCCGAATATCATAAGAAATTCAACGAACTTGCTCACTTTGATCCTCATCTAATTCAAAATCCGAAGAGGAAAAATATGAGATTTATTCACGGGCTCCAAAGGAAATACCAGAATAAGGTATTGGGGCATGTGAAGCTTCCTTTTTCTGAAATGATATATATGGTCTATCAGTATGAAGATCTCCATAAGAAAGGAATGTTATGCGACGAAGAAGAAGTTTGTTGTAGTGACAAAGAGGAGTCGGAAACAGATATTCCTGAAGTTAGTACGAGGTCTGAGGTCAGTAAAGAGCCTAAAGTAAATCGAAAAAGGGCTAGATCTGAAAAAGAACCTGTCACGACTGCCATGTGCAGTAACTGCAATAGACAAGGACATCTCTCGATAAGTTGTAGGTCTCTAAAGAAACAAGTTAAGGATGGGTCTAAATCCGGTGGGAGGCTACAAGAGAAAAGGGGATGTCATAAGTGCCACCAGGCCGGTCATATTGCGAAAAACTGCCCGCTATTCAGAAAGCCTAAAATAGTTCAGGTAAATGAAGTAGCAGAAATGTCGGAGCCCTCATCTATTCAAGAAAGGCCAGATGTTTTAGAAGGCACGTTAACTGTCAAAGACATCCCAGTTAAAGTACTATTTGACACTGGCGCGTCACGAAGCTTCATTGCAAAAAATGCAGCTAAGAAACTGGATTTGAATTTGAAAAAGCTCAAGGAACCAATGACTGTCCAGAATCCTGTTGGGGGTTCCATTGATCTCAGTTGGATTTGTAGAGTACCGGTTTCTTTTTCTCGTTATCGATTTCCTACCATCGCAGCCGTCATGAATTTTAAAGAGTTTGATCTTATCTTAGGGTTAGATTGGTTGACCAAATATGAAGCTGAAGTTAAATGCGCCGACAGAGTCGTAAAGGCGAAGATTAAATCAGGTGATTATATAACCATTCCCTGTGAAGGTCAGAATGCTAATAGAAAAGACTTCTGGGCAGCTTTGAATGTTTCTCCAGCCCAAATAGAAAATGTCCCTGAAATCACAGAGAATATTCCTGACCTCATCAAAGACATTCCTGTCGTCAAGAACTATGCGGACGTGTTCGAAGAAGTTGTTCGCTTACCTCCGCAGAGAGAAATAGATTTCAAGATTGCTTTGATTCCCAATGCAAGGCCGGTAGTTCACGCTATTCGAAGAATGTCCTTGAAAGAGAAGGAGGAATTAGACAATCAAACACGACAGCTAGTATGGAAAGGTCTGATAAGGCCTAGTTTCTCTGATTGGGGTGCAGCAGTGGTATTTGTCCCAAAATCTGACGGTACTCTACGGCTATGCGTGGACTATCGTGATCTGAACAAGCAGACAATAAAGAACAAGTATCCATTACCGCGGATTGATGATTTGTTGGATCGATTAAATGGAGCACAAGTATTCTCAAGGATGGACCTAGCTACAGGATTCCATCAACTTTGTATTGCCGAAGAGTGTGTTCCAATGACAGCGTTCAGAGGCCCCGACTTATTCTACGAGTGGTTAGTAATGCCGTTCGGCTTATGTAACGCTCCAGCTTATTTCGTCGATCTGATGAATAGAGTGTTCAGAGGGGTTTTGAATAAATTTGTTCTGGTTTTTATTGATGATATTCTAATCTTCTCTAAATCAAAGGCCGAGCATGAAAAGCATCTGGAACAGGTTCTAGAAATCCTCAGAAGGAATGTATTAAAAGCCAAATTTTCCAAATGTATCTTCTGGCAAGATGAAGTGAAATTTCTGGGTCACGTTGTATCAAAAGAAGGAATCGCTGTGGACCCAAGTAAAATCACAGCCATTCAGAATTGGAAGCAGCCCAGTACTCCCACTGAAGTCCGCAGTTTTCTCGGATTGGCTAGCTATTACCGGAAATTCGTTAAAGACTTTTCGAAGATATCTGGTCATTTAACGAAGCTTACAAAGAAGCATTCTAAATTCAAATGGACTCAAGAGAGTGAGGAAGCTTTCGAAGAGCTAAAGTTGAGATTAACTACAGCTCCAGTGTTAACCATCATCGATGGCAACCAGGATTTAAAAGTATGGACTGATGCTTCTAGAGAAGGCCTTGGCGCAGTGTTAATGCAAAGAGGTCAAGTAATTGCTTATGCTAGCCGTCAACTGAAGCCGCACGAGAAAAACTATGTAACTCATGATCTTGAGTTATTGGCTATCATATTCTCTTTGAAAATCTGGAGACACTATCTTCTGGGCGAGAGATTTGAACTGTTTACAGATCACCAGTCGTTAAAGTATCTGTTCACTCAGAAGGACTTAAATCTGAGACAGCAACGTTGGCTGGAGTTTCTTGCGGCATATGACTTCGAAATTATATATACTCCAGGAAAAGCCAATGTCGTGGCTGATGCGTTAAGCAGAAAGAATGTAATGATCGCCAGTTTTATTATCACGACTTCTTTGCTAGATAAGATATATGCTCTTCAGGAAAATGATCACTTCATTCAGAAGATCAGAGGGATAATTCAACAAGGCGAACCCTCGAGTTTTCAAGTTGATAATGAGGGGATTCTAAGGCTCAAAGGTCGAATATGCGTTCCTAACATTCCTGAACTTCGAAAGGAAGTACTGGATGAATGCCACAAGTCAAAACTCAGTATCCATCCGGGAGTAAGCAAAATGTATAATGACATCAAACGCACTTTCTGGTGGAAGTCGATGAAAAGGGACATTTCTTTATATGTCAGTCGATGCCCTACTTGCCAGCTAGTCAAGGGCGACCAACAGAAATTGGCTGGATTATTGCAACCGCTAGAAGTTCCTGGCTGGAAGTGGGAACATATTTCTATGGATTTCATTGATGGTTTGCCCAGAACCAGAAAAGGGAATGACAGTATTTGGGTGATCGTAGATCGCTTCACGAAGACCGCCCATTTCATACCTGTCAGATCAAATAGAACCGCTCAGAGTCTGGCGTAGACATACGTCAAGGAAATAGTTAGACTACATGGAGTGCCGCTCAGTATAGTAAGGGATAGAGATACAATATTCACTAGCAAATTCTGGGAAGAATTTCAAGTCGAGCTCGGAACGAAGTTAAACTTGAGCACCGCTTATCATCCTCAGACAGACGGTCAGACTGAGAGGGTGAATCGCATTTTAGAAGATCTATTGCGGGCTTGTGTTCTAGATTTCGGTGGATCATGGGAAGACCATCTGCATTTGGCTGAATTCTCTTATAACAACAGCTACCAGGCGAGTCTGACAATGTCGCCATTCGAAGCATTGTATGGTAGACCGTGCCGATCTCCTGCTTGTTGGGTCGAGCCTGGGAATAGACTTGTGTTGGGTCCTGATATGATTCGAGAAGCGGCCGACAAAGTCGATTTTATTAAGAAGCGATTACTCGCCGCTCAAAGCCGACAAAAGAGCTATGCCGATAAAAGAAGAAGAGATATATCCTTCGAAGTTGGCGACTATGTATATTTGAAAGTATCGCCGATGAGAGGAGTTATCCGGTTCGGTAAAACTGGAAAGTTAGCGCCTAAATTTATTGGTCCGTTTCCTATTCTGGAACGGATTGGAACTCTCGCTTATAGGGTCAAACTGCCTGACTGGTTGCCTGGAGTGCATGATGTATTTCATATATCTCAACTTCGAAAGCACGTTCATGATCCAGACTTGATCGTGGAAGAAGCAGCTCAACAGGACATTGAAATTACTCCAGAATTAGCCGTGAGGCGCGAGCCGCTAAAGATTATCGGCAAAGAATCCAAAGAGCTAAGGAACAAGAAGGTTCGCTTAGTCAAAGTGCAATGGAGTGGAGATCCGCGAGATTGTACTTGGGAAACTGAGGAGAGCATTCAGAAAGCTTATCCTAGATGCCGAGTAGATATCTCTGAATGACTCTGGTGCAAGGTACATTTAACCTACTTTGCATTACCATTCAATTCTCTACTCTATTGTTATTTTCTTTTCATAGATGTGCACTTTTAATTATATAGTCTGAATGATTTTTAAGGGGCATAGGATTTGATTAGTATATTTTTGAAGGTTAAAAACAATTGGATTGGTTGTTGTGTTGTGTGATTGTAGATTTATCAAACCACTTTCGACTTTGTTCCTTTTCGGGGACGAAAAGTTTTAAGTGGGGGAGATTGTAACGACCCAGAAAATCTGAACCAATTTAAAATTTTTAAATTGGCTAAAATAATGGATTTTAAATATTTAAAATAAATATTTTAAATAATGGCGATGAAAACTAAGTTTGAATCGATAATTGAAAACGAATATAATTAATTATAATTATAAACAAGGCCTGAAATGGCGTGGCAGTTTCAAAAATTGAATTCAAACTTTGTCGGACTGTACCGGGTGCAAAACAATCCAGATTTTAGTGAAACCAAAAACATTAGGATCTAATTGATGATATCTTTCCAACGAATCTGACCAATCAAAATTTGATAGCGGGAATCAAAAGATATGTCCAGTTGAAAATACTGAATAGTCGCTATGGAATTCAGGCCCTTAAAAATGGACATTTTGCAAATGACCTCGGATTTCGATGAAACCACTTTTGTTGGATCCGCAGGGTCAAGTTATTGTTAGGTTTCAAATTTCATAATTTTTCGAATCAATATGTGAGCGTGGCAAAGGAAAACGCGTTTGACCAGTTTCTGTTGATTTTAATCGACTGGAAATTGGCCATTTTTCAAACGGTCTCAGAATTCGACGAAACTAGTTTTGTTAAGACCGTATCGTCGATACGAAGCTAGAAAATATTTTTCTAGAATTTTTCTAGTTAGTATGTGACCCCGGTAATTTGAAATGTACGTTTAAAATTCAATATAGTGATTTAAATGTAAATTCAATGGGAACTGATTGTAACGATCAAATCAGCTTACGATACATATCCCATTGTGTTCGAAATGGGGGTAAAACGCTATGGGCGACAGGCGGTAGGCCTCGTTTCGAGGTCGTATGTAAAAGTCAACCTTTTTGCAAAATATAAATAATAAAATAATAAAATAATAAAAATAATTTTAATTTCCCTCCTTTATCTCCCGTTATGCCCCCCCCCCCCCGATTCATTAAACAGAAATAAAAAAAAAGAAAGAAAAAAACCCTAAAACTATCGATCGACGCCACCGCCCGCGACCGCCTGTTCCTCCTCCAAGCCCACCGCTTCACTGTCCCTCCTCCGCTTCGCAGGACCTACGAGCCCCCCCCCCTCGAAGCCATCGCGAGCGAATCGAGCAGCCCCCCCCAGTCTGACGACCTCCTGCCACCACCGGCGAACCCCGAGCCGCCGCCTCGAAGCCAGACTCCGCCTCCCCTCCGACGAACTGCGGAAACCCCCCCCTCTTTGTAAGTATTATTTTATTTATTTTATTATTTTATTTTTATTTTATATAAACAGAATTTAAAACTGAATTTGAAACAGAATTTAAAACTGATTTTAATTAGAATGTAAAACTGAATTTTATAAAGATTTAAAACTGAATTATATAAGGCATATAAAACTGATTTTTTTTTTAAAAAAAAAAAGATTTAAACTTTATAAAGGAAAAGATTTAAACTTTATAAAGGAAAAGATTTAAACTTTAAAATAGAAAAGGTTTGAACTTTAAAATAGGAAAGATCAGATTTTTTTTAGAATAGAAAAGATCATATTTTTAAAATAGAAAAGACGGAAATTTTATAAAGTAGAAGAAGTAAGATATGATCTTTATATTTTTAAAGCAATAAAAATATAATTTTTACATCATAGGAATATTAAAAATATAATCTTTATTTTTTAAAATATGATCTTTATATATTGAATAGCGAAGTCAAAATTCGATTTTTATATATATTGAATAACATAGTAAAAATTCGATTTTTACATATGTAGAGAATACGGGCGAAAGCGACAAAAAGGCGAGGTTGGCGAAGATTTCTCTAAAGGAAGAATCGTAGTATTGGATAGCTATTGGTGAGAATTTCTCACTCTTCAATTTCTTCTTAAATATATATATATATGTGAAATGAAAGTGAATTGCTATATATATATGTGTGTGAAATGAAAGTGAATTGCTATATATAAATATATATATATATATACGCCCCTCGTCCACAAACCATGGACGATATTTATTGGTTGAAATTGTTGTGAAAATTGATTGATAGCGAATGATTGTTTTGGATTGTTTGTGATTGATATTGGTTGATTGTGGTTGAAAAATACCCATTTGTGATTGAAAAATATTTGGTTGAAACCACATAGGATTAGTTTGTGGAAATGAAATTAACATATACATGCCGCCTGCGTGCGAACTAGATGCATGATCCCCATTGTCAAAAACCGCGAGGTTTTAAGGTAGAGCGAGGAGCCGTACTAGGGACGGTCCCGGTTTAACTACCCTGCCGTTATGCTGCCGAAATTTTGAATAATATCCGTGTGTTTGAATTATTTTCACATGCTTAAACTATATTTATTCATTGAATAGAAAACATTCATGTGTTGAATTGATATTCATTCGTTGATTAGAAATTCATGTGTTGAATGGTATTCATATTTTGAAGTAAATTGTTTGATAATAAAAATCCTATTTTTATCACCTATATGAACTATATAGAAAAATAGTGTTTTGAAATGAATTGTTTTACAATAAAAATCACATTTTTATTGTATGCATAAATCGTTGAAATGCGAAGTGTTAAAAATAGCCACTTGTTCAAAATAGGCATATATGAGTTGAAATATTCATTAATTAGCTAATGAAATGATTTGCACCTATTTATGTAACATTAGAATGAATGGTGTTTTTAAACCAAATAGAAATCAAATATGAAGTTGAATAGAAAATGATAAATGATAAGAACTGTATATATATGTACATGCATATTCATTGAACAGGTTATAGCAAAGGGGCTAGAGAAAAGGAATAAAATTTTGTGCCCGACAAATAGGTACACATTTACTGCTTTGTTTGGGTGATGATTTTATGAGCCTGTTGGCTAGCCTCTTGGCTTTTCCTTTTTCTTTTTGAGATAAGAAGGACCGGGAAAGCTATTTGCGATTTCCCGATGCTCCCGGTGCAGGGGAGGTTATGGCGAAATTTTCCAAAATTTTAAGGTGTTAGAAAAATATTTGAAGTGAAAACGATATGGAAATCATTGAATGAACTATATTTATATAAATATATAAATATAAATAAAATTAAAACGAAACGAAGCCGTGCAGTTCGTATTTTGAAACCGTGATTTCAAATGACTGGTGCGGGGAATCCGACCATTGGATTTTCCCGAAACCTCAACCGTCGGGTTCGCCTTGGAATAATCTTTCCAACGACACCAACCTTGTAAAAATCCAACGGTTGGATTGTCTGGAATGTTTAATTCAAATCTGAAGGAAAACAGCGCCAGAAACGATTATATTTATATATATAAATATAATTATATTTAATCGAATAACGACGCTGCAGTTCGTATTTTGAAATCGAAACTTCAAACGATTGCACCGGGAGATCCGACCGTCGGATTTTCCCGAAACTGGAACCGTTGGATTCGTTTTGAAAAGACCTTTCTAATGATGTAAATTTTGTGAAGATCCAACGGTTAGATTTTCAGATATGTGTAAATCAAATCTGAAGGAAAACAGCGCCACGGCCGCTTTATGGCCCGAAGCGTCGTTTTGAATAAAATGGCTATTTTAAAATAAATAAAAATAGCGATAAATAGTTATAAAATATCATAAGCGATATGGAATGGAAATAAACTGAATTTGCTTGATTTATGTGGCTTTTGATGGTTGCATGTGTTTGGTGTGAAAATTACATTAAAGAACAATATTGGTGTTGTCGAATAATTTAACCATTGAAATAAATTGAATTGAAATTCTAAATAAACGTGAATTATTTGAGAAGGCCGAGTTAATTCTCATTTCGAATAATTGACCGACGATTGAAATTCGAAGATGAAGACGACGGTCGAAGACCGGAGATCTTCACCTCGTTTGGATGGTAACCGAGGTCCTGATTGGGAGGCATCCCGAAATATGGATAATGAGTGGTGATCGTCCAGACGTACGTGGTGATCGAAGGGTTTGCGAGGTATTTAGTGCCTCCGGTTTCGTTCAGACCCAGAACGGACTTGTAAATGGACTGTGTGTCTGACATTGGATTTTATTCTGTGTTGATTGATCTCTATTAAATATACATCTGTTTGGCGGCGGAGAATTTATTCTTTTGCTTAACGCCCTTCTCTGAGACGCACGAGCTCAGAGGTTGTATATCGATGGACATCAGTCGCATGGCATGAATTGCCTGTGTGGCATACTAAGATGCAGAGATCAGGGCTTCTGTTGAAAAGCAAAGTCTTGTGGTGATGATCAAAGCACCGCCTGTGTGGCGTAGCTTTGTGTATAACGTGAATTCGCGAGCCTCACACCCCGGTATGAACCAGAAACGGGAGAAGGACCTCAGGGAGGGCATGCGTTTCTTTCTAGCTAGGGTGGTGTCAGTGACCTACCAGCCCTGACATTTATATACTTTTCACCTATGTGGTTGTTGCTGTTGCGAGGCGCCTCGGTTTGTTCGGGCAATTCGGGTCCGATGGAGTCATTCGTTGGCTCATTTACACCCCAAAGGGTGGGGAAACGCAGTGTTCAGGAATTTTAATCCACATCGGTGGACCAGCCCTGACGATCCAAGGGCCCACCTGAGTCTGGGTCCTGTGGCTCGGGCTAGAGAGTCACGAATTCGGTAAGGACTATCTTTTGCCTTGGTTCATGACGGAAATCCAATTTCCAAATACGACATCGTGCGGTTCTGATTGTATATATATATATATGGCGACATGATATATGGTACCCATGCCGTCTATGATTGATAGTTATGATTTGAAATTGTTTTCAAAACATATAAACACTAGCAATAATATCAAATGCCTTTGTTTTATTCGTATCAATCATATTTTGGCCATTATAAGGTAAAACTCTATCCTCCGGCTTGCGTTGCATTGTGTGATGGGAACTGAGTCTTATAATGGCTTCATTTTTGTTAAAAGCATAGCGATGTTTAAAAGAAAGATTTGTTTTAAAGCACTGGCAATCCAATGGAGTAAACCCGTTCCACGAAAGTGGCGTGGTCCTGTGATTAGCCATATTATATATGTGTTGAATAGATTTCTCATACCAGTCCCATGACTGACTCGTAGTTTGTTTCACTCTCAAACTCGGGTGCCCCCTTTTTCCACACGGGCAACCTTGTATTCAGGTTTAGCTGGTTCTTTCTGGATAGCTGGAGCTGAAGATGGATTCTATCATTTATTTCCTTTTATGCTGTTCAGCTCCTATTGTACATATTTTGTTTATTTCCGCTGTAGACATTTATGTATAGCTGAACTGTATTTGTACTAAGTAAGATCCTGTATACTGTGTAATTCTGATGATTACTTTTATCCAGTATATTTTGTTGTTCATTATCTGGTGTATTTATTTAATTCTGTTCTGCTATTATCTGTTTCTGTGTTATATTCCAAAGATAACCTTGTTTCCGTCTAAAACGGGATTTCGGGTCGTCTCAATTGGGTTTAAGAACATTATTATTAAAGATACCATTCACGACTAACCTGAAATTTAATTTAATTCAATTCAATTCCAATTAAATATTAATTAATTGGTAAACTTCATTAAATCTTAATAATAAGATTTAATCTTTTCTCAACTGTGTTTAAGAATAGCGTTAGTGAAGACACCATTCACGACAAACCCAAAATCCCATTTGATATTAGAAACAAGGCTCTGAATAGAAAATACATCGGCTTATATTCAATATCGAATTCTAAAATCAACAAATATCGTATTGGAATAACGATATATATATCTTCCAAATTCCTCCACAATATCCGTATAATCACGAAATCCAATAGCGAAATATTCCGAAGATACTTCGATTCAAATCCCTTCCAATTCTTATATTGGAAATTTTTGGTTATATTAAAACCATTCATAAATCCAATTTATTTATTTAAAAATTATTGGATTTCAAATCTAGTTCATAACTAGTTCATTTTGATAAAAATATATTTTTATCTTTTCAAATATGAAATTTTTCATCCCAATTCTTTCCAAACCATTTATTATGATTTTACACAAATTACTAATATTTTTAATAATTTTGTCAAGGTCCGTACAGTTGATTTCCATAAACGGCCATCGAACTGCACTTACAGCGACCTTTTCCAAATTTTATTTGGGCATAATTCCAAATCCGACAATTAGATTTCTAATTTCTTGTATTCGTTAGAAAGCTCTTTTCGATAAAAACCCAACGGTTCTGATTTTAGGAGAATCTGACGGTCGGATCTCCCGTAATGTCCATTCAAAGTCAATAGTCGAAATTCGCGAACTACTACGGCGCGACGCATTCTATTCAGACCATTAAATATATATATAATATATATTATATATATTTCGTCGATTTCCATTTAAAACATATTTTATAAATCGTTTTAAATTCGTTTTCAAAACGATTTCAATTTCATATTCAATTTCAAATCAAAATTGAATATCCCATATCATTAATATATAAATGATAATATTTTCAAAATAATAAATTTTGAAATCATTTCCTTTTCGATATTCATTATAAAAATGAATAAAATCGATATAAATATCGTTCACGTCAAAATGACGTTAATTTAATCAACACAACGTTATATATTTAAATATTTTCGTGTCCATCCCAAATCGAACATCAAAATCAGATTTTGATCTTTTGCTGAATATTATTTTAAAATATTCATTATTTTAAAATAATCGTTATTTTAAAATAATCGTTATTTTAAAATATTCCTTATTTCTGAACTGGAATCAGACACAGTCAATTACCATATAATTTTATTTACATGGATTTCATACAACACATGTATCGAACAACAATGATAAACAATTAACCATCATCCAGAGTGCATTCTACACTGCATAAGCATTAAATATAAATACTTAAAGCTTACCACAGCCTGTCAACCAATCGATCGACATACAACTAAACAATTGGGATTAGTGTAAGTCCAATATCGTCCCAATACCCGTGTGGGGTTTTCAAACAACAAACACAGATTTTATTTGTGCAGTTGTGCGATATGTAAAATTTGTCGTCCCAATCAATATCAGTCAAATGGGTGTACATAAACAAATCGTTCGATTTGCAAATGTATATTTATTTTATTCACATACACGTTAAAAATTATATTTTTAATGATAAAATATTTTATTTCAACTTATGAATATTTTAGATTTCATTCCACATCATAATCAGTCACAACAACACAATACAAGCAAACAAACAAGTCATCCATGGTCTGTGGACGACGGGGAGAGTTCATATACGCAGTTATAAAATAAATAACTGTATAAAGAAAATTATAGTGAGGAGTTCTCACATTGGTTTTTTATTTTCGAATTTCTGAATTGATTCTGTTCGCGTTCAAATTTGTCTGAAATCCCAATGTGGTTCATTTCAGTCAGTTCCATTGCGTAGTGTTTGCCATGACGAGTCCAACGCAACTGACCGTTCGTCATTCCGACTTCGTATGAAGAAGTTATGACTTTATATACATCAATTACATAGATTAGTTAATTAATAATAATTTAAAACCTTAATTACTTTTCTAATTAACCCACCCCGTTAACCTCCCTTCTTCCTTGTACCTTCTCTCGGTTATAACGTGAAAGCCTAACCCATTGCTCCATGAGGGAAATCGCCTGCACACGTCACCTGAGGGGGTTAAACCCCGATTAACCATCACCACCGTGAAGAGCACCCCGTTGCCTTCCACCACCATTAACCACGTCCGACGCGCACCCCCCATCAGCTCTGAAATCAACCCCAAACTGCGTGACTTCCTACCAAAATTCGAGCAATTCTTGCCATTAAAACACATCACCACCGTTGAGATTGTAGAGCTCAAAGAGCTCTTTGATTTGCTTCTTGAATCACTTAAAACCGTTGCATGGATTTGGAGAGAGATAGGGCCGAATTCGTGATGATTTCGATTGCTGATTTTGGAGGCGGTGACTACGTTTTGAATTAGGGTTTAGACTGATTTCTATTGGCCGAAAACTATATATATATATATATATATTTAATATTTTAAATTCCGAAAATGCTAGTTTATCTTGACGAACTCCAAATCAATCCCAACAAATGTCGCCCTTAGCTAAATACCCCCATTCCGAACGCAATGGGATATGTCCCGTAAGCCAGTTCGACTGCTACGATCAGTTTTCGCTGATATTAAAATATAAATTAATATATATTTAATTTTAATGTACACTTCAATTTACTGGGGTCACATACTGACTCTAAAAATTCCAGAAAAATAAATCTGGCTATGTTGGGATGATACGGTCCTAACAAAACTGATTTTATCGAATTTGAAGACCGTTTGAAAAATGGCCATTTTCTGGTCGTTCCAATTTGACTGAAATTAACCAAACACGTTTTCCTTCGTCACGCTCACGTATTGATTCCAATTGTTATGGAAATTGGAATATAGCAATAATTTGAAATTCCGGATCCAACAAAAGTGGTTTCGTCGAAAACTGAGGTCGTCTTCAAAAATGGCTATTTTAGGGCAACATTTCCATAGCGACTACTCTGAATTTTCAACTGGGCATAGCTTTTTATTACCGCTATGAAATTTCAATTTTTTGGATTCATTGGAAAGATATTTTCAAACTGATTCTAATATTTTTGGTTTCACTAAAATCCGGTTTATTTTGATTCATGTACGTTCATTTGAAATTTGAAATCGAATTATAAAGCTACCGCGCCATTTCCAATTCCTTTTATAATTAAAATAAATATTTATATTCTAAATCCGATTCAAATAAATTTATATGTTCAAATTCTATTCAAAATAAGTTTCTCGTAGTTATTATTTAAAATAAACCATTTTAAATATTCAAAATTCATTAAAATTGCTAAAATAAAAATTTTAAATTGGTTCTGATTTTCTAGGTTGTTAAAATCTCCCCCACTTAAAATATTTTCGTCCTCGAAAAGGAACGGAGTTGAAAGTTGTTTTTACTATTCAGCTCAACTTTCATTTTGGCTTTCATTCTTCAACTTTTCAGTTTCTAAGAATTTCTAATTTTTCAAAAATTTGGCTAACACCCTTAATTTTCGAAAAATTTCGCCATAACCTCCTTTGTACGGGGAGAACTAGGAAAATCCCCAAACTGCCACACAGGCCCTCTCATCTCAAAAAGAAAAATAAAAAGTCAAGCGGCTAGCCAATTGGCTCATAAAATTATCCAACCCCAAGAAATTAGTAAACATGTACCTATTTGTCGAGCATACAATTTTATTACTCTTCTCTAGCCTCCTTGCTATGACCTGTTCAATGTATATACAGGTATATGCATGTAATTTCAAACTATTTTCAATTCAGTTCAAATTTTGATTCAATTTGGCCTAATTCACCTTTCATTCTCATGTTGGTTTAAATGAATAATCATACAACACAAACATCAATCAATTAGTGGATAAAATTTCAAATTCATAACTTTGATATATATATATATACACACAAAATCATGTTTTTGATGCCAATTTACAACAATTACCCTATCTAGTTTTGGTTCTCACACTAGTCAATTGGAATCATATAGATATCCCACTTTCGAAACTCGATCATAAATACTAATGATGCGATCGTTATCATCAGGATCATCTCCAAGCGACTAGAGTGTGATTCTATATCTATCCAGTATATTTGAGGCTCGTATACACGTGGATCAGACGTATATTCAAAATCTCCATATACTTGATTGTCCAAATCAATTAAAATAAAATATTCAAATACATATAATATGGTGTAAATTTTCAGAACAAAATTTGTTTTCATTTTTATTTTAAAAATAACTCTCTTTCGACTCATTTTAGGATACTACTGATCCCGTCTCTTACGAGTCATCCTCATTGGGTATTAATAATCCAATCTTTGATGAATTCTTTCATTTGGTTCTAATGTGCCTTATTCTCGAGCTCTGTAAATCAAAGCTCTGATAACAAATATAATGACCTGAACTTCCGCGTAAAGGAAAGCCCGATTTGAGTTGAGACACGACAAATTAGAACACGAACAGAAGAACATTTCATTGCTTATTA
This sequence comes from Allium sativum, assembly GCA_030737875.1. Taxonomy (NCBI): domain Eukaryota; kingdom Viridiplantae; phylum Streptophyta; class Magnoliopsida; order Asparagales; family Amaryllidaceae; genus Allium; species Allium sativum. The sequence goes on along the minus strand of CM060916.1, from coordinate 213,035,910 downwards.
CAACAATTTACATCAGAGTACAAGAATATGAACAAACAATATATATTTGATAAATATCAGAGATTTACAAATTACAACGAAGCGGAAAATAATACAAAACACAACAGAAATAGATACACGGATATAGAGCTTTTTGAATATCATTCCAACTGTAAACCAGGATCCTGCGAATATAAATCTGCAAAAACCAAAACTACTAGCTGCCCGTGTGGAAAATAAGAGTACCCAGAGCTTAGGTTAAAACAATAAACTTCAGGTCTGTAACACCCCACCTCTGTTAAGGTCACTCTCAAAGGGAATGCCTTAACTTCGGTGGAGCGTTTTAAGGTACAAGATACTAATAAATTAAAAGACAGAAAATTTATGCAGTAGAAAAAGATCAATATTATTTCATAAATACTTGTTCGACACAATAATTCAACAACTGTTTCAACCTTCCAAATTATTACAACTTTTCATCTGTCTTGAAAACATAAAGAAGCAATACTGAAAATAAAATGACATAAATCCCCAATAAGTGCTTGATCATAGCCATAGCTCAAAAAGGAAAGTCCAAGCCTTACATCTACGGTCTTCAAGCTTTGGCTAACCTGGACTAAGCAGAAGTGTTTCCTCCTTGCGGACCTTATGGGGCGAACGGAAGAAAAGAAGCGAAAGGAAAATGGGTCAAACATAAGTCTGGTAAGCCCAGTTATTTAATAGCATGTAAACAAGTAAAAGACAATGACATGAATAAACTGAACTTAGAATAATACCATAAGGATAGGGTAGTCCTAAAACGAGGTAAAGTAAGATTTAACTAGATTTGGCTATCGCACCCACTTTTACTTCTCTACACCTACAAAGAGTTGTTTAACTAGCAATGTATGTTCATGATAAAGTGATCCCATTCATGTATTGATGGGCACCTACTCGCATTCATGTATTCCGGGTGTCATGCGGCGCCATGTGATTTTTAAGTACTTGTGCTGGTTCCAGTATAGGGTGTATCAAGTCCTATAATGGCAACCCTGACACGATTCAAAGATGCACAAGTGTACGCCTAGTGCCCAGTGCCTGCTTTTTCCACTCTGAAGCCCGTGCACGCCCATACTCCATCGGAACCTACACTGACGCACCAAACCGCCGCCCTTTTGACTGCTTATATTCAGCCCAGTAATCGTGCCCCACCCTGCCTAGTTCAGGGTACCTTAATACATCCGTGTGGGTTACTGCTGAAATAGGTCCCCGTTACTGGGGTTTTTCTAGTCAACATGCTAAATTGGTTAAGTGTCCTTGTTTTGACTTAACCCCTATCAATTAGTCTAGTTAACATGTTAAGTTGGTTAAGTGTTTCATCAATTACTTAACCCCACCAATTTTGTCTTGTTAACATGTTAAGTTGGTTTAAGTGTTCCCTTAATTATTTAACCTCATACTTTCTAGCTTGATTGTTCATGAGCTTTAATTAATTAATTAATTAAAGCACCAACCACTCACATTAGACAGGTATTGTTGTGGTTACTGGATGTGTCAGTCGGTTCCGGGCAGTTTTACACCATAACCCAGTCTAATCTTGGGTCTTTCTGGGCTTGATGCTTTAACCTCTCACATTAGACAGGTATTGTTGTGGTTACTGAATGTGCCGGTCGGTTCCGGGCAGGTTTACATCACAACTCAGTCTAATCTCGGGTTAGGCATATTCATTTTTTTACATTTTATATATGTGAATTTTCTACAAGTGTTTCATGTCACATATTTTAATTATGTTCAAGACTAATGGTATAAATTATACCATTCATGGCCTTAACCATTTACATGGTTTTGGGCCCACCTACATTATTAACATGTTTTGATTTAATAACTATCCCAACGTTACCCCCGTTTGTTCGTTCGTATTAATCACATAAAGTCATTGGGCCTGCATATTAGCCCAGCTTATAAACAAGAGGTAAAGAAAGGGAACATGCATAATATAGATTCAACCAAACATGTAAATTTTGCATTAAACTTTATTCATATAATTTAACATGTCACATGAACTTGCATATAATTTAGACTTAGATAATCATAAGCCTAAAACATGTTAATATGTAGATCTAGGCATGTGTGAACATAACCTCAATTATAAACTAGCATATGACATAATCATGACATGTCCAATCCCACAGCATGTATAATTTTAACATTAACATATAGGTGTAAACTAGATCTAACAAGGTGAACTTGCATAAGTCCACTTTACAAACATGCATATAAATATAGATCTAGTTTTGGATCTAACATGTAACTTCCATATGAACATATGTATAATTAGATCGTGACTTGGATCTATCATAAAACATATAACGTGCATTAATCATATGAACCTAGATAGATCTTGACATGGATCCAACATAAAACTTGTAACTTGCATATGAACATATGAACATATATATAGACATATGGATCTAACATAAAGCATACGAATATATATATGTAGATCTTGACTTGGATCTAACATAATACATACAACTTGCATTAATCATATAAACATATATATGTAGATCTTAACATGAAACATATAACTTGCATATGATATTGATAGTTTCATTCTCAATCTTTAATAGATCTAACACCAAGTTCAATAAGCCACAAACATTCCAAGACAATTCATGATAAAATCATCATAAGAAACAAACATGAATTAGCAACGTCAATATTATACAACATGGTATAATTCTATTTTTCACTTTATATCAAATCACGTCTTAAATTTATTTACATCTAAAAGATAACTACACTTACAAAAGACAATCTTGATTTCTGGAATCTGTATTCTGAAGTTGAAATGCTCGCCTTTGACGTAGACAACCGTTGTTTTAGTTTAATTTTGATTTGGTTTGTCTCTTTTAATTTGCTTCAAGTTGAACGGAGGCTACTCGAGGTTGTCCAATGGCAGCATGATGGCTCTTGGTTTGATTTTTAATATGATTTAGGGTTGAGGTATTAGGCTGCTTATATAGAAGTTTAATTTAATAGGAACCGTCAGATCAACCTAGAGCAAATAAAAGCCATTCAGATAAGATAGAATAGCCACATCAGCCCTAATGACTCAGCAAGGAGACCATCAGAACCAATCATATGCCACATCTGCCTTAGAGCGAATCGGCCCACGGGTTGACAGCCAAACACCCTGGATCAACCCCTAGTCGACCCTGCGAGACTCGGGTCGATCTCAAAAATGGGCCGGTTCGATTATTCCCCCTCCCGATTCGCTGTTTTGAACTTTTTTGCATATTTATTTATTTAATTTATATATATATATATATATATTTCTCGTATGCATACAAACTTCAAGGCCTGATAACTTCTTCATAAGGTATCCGTTTTATGCAAACCAAATGTCTATCTTGACCCAAATTTTGAGATGAACGTAATAGCGCAACCCATTTCACTTAATTCTTCTTCTAAAAATTAAGTGCTCTTGAATTTGTTAATTTTAATATTCTCAAAAAATTCGGGGTGTTACATTCTCCCATCCTTAAAGGATTTCGTCCCCGAAATCTTCAAGTTAAGAAGAATGCATCTTAACATCCACTCATCCATCTACTCATCCATCATCCACAAGCATCCATTGTCCTTAAAAGACTTCTAATGCCATATAAACATATGCAGAGTGTGTGTATATGTCTCTTATCTAGTGCAAAATCAAGCGGTCCACTGATCATGTTGACCTCCTTAATGAGAATCATGGGAGTGCCATGAGTCCATTATGTATGCAATTTTTCCTATTCATAATTCTATGTGAGTGCACAATCATTCATACAAATGCAATGTCCATATGATAACACATCAAGTTTCAATCCACATACAATTTCATGCATTCATATGCAAATGCAATATGAAAGTGATTGAGCCGATCTAGAACCTATTGTGTATGTGCATATGCATCCACGAGAAATCACTAGCAACCACTTTGTAACCATCAACCATAACATGTTTCAAATACATGTTTACATCCATTGATTTCTACTAAGGATCAAGAAATAGGACCGAGAAGATAACTAAGCATGAATAAACTTAAGATAAAGGAGAGATCAAAGATGTACCCTCAAAAAGATAAGGGTAGGCTGCGCGCATCTTACTTTTGGTCTCCCAAGTCGCGTCTTCTTCATTGTCACTCCACTGTACTTTAACAAGCTTGACTTCACGATTGCGTAGCTTTTTGACTTCCGTTCCCAAGATACGAGATGGGATTCTTCTCACTATTTCTTCTCGTTCCACTTCTACCTCTTCTAGTATCTTTGGTTCCACCACTTCCGCAGACTCATGTAAGCACTTTCAGAGGTGAGAAACATGAAAGACATTGTGAACTCCAGCCAACTTTTCAAGTAGCTCTAATCTGTAGGCCATCGTCCCAATTCTTTCAACGATAGGAAATGATCCTATGAATCTAGGTGCCAATTTCGCTTTGGATCCAAAGCGAACAACATTCCTCAAAGGAGATACTTTAAGGAACACTCTGTCTCCAACCTCAAAATCAAGGCCGGTCCTTCTTTTATCTGCATAGAATTTATGTCTATCCTGAGTAGTCTTCATTCGTCTTCTTATTAGGTCCACCTTTTTTGAGGTTTCCCTAATCATGTCTGGCCCAAGTATAAGCTTATCTGTGGATTCCCACCAATAGGTTGGTGATCGACACGGTCTCCCGTATAAGGCTTCGAAGGTTTCCATGCCTACTGTAGCTTGGTAGCTATTGTTGTAGGCGAACTCCACCAGAGGAAGATGATCTTCCCATGTCCCTCCAAAGTCAAGAACACACAATCTCAAGAGGTCATCTAAGACTCTGTTCACCCTTTCTGTTTGTCCATCGGTTTGGGGGTGGTAGGTTGTGCTTAAACATAGTTGTGTGCCTACAACCTCTTGCAAACTCTTCCAGAACTCGCTTATAAAGACAGGGCCTCGATCGCTTACTTTGCTGGAAGGTATCCCATGCAGTCAAACTATCTCTTTAAGATATAGAGATGCTAGAGATGAGGTAGTCCTTCTACTTTTGACAGGTATAAAGTGAGCGCTTTTTGTGAGCCGGTCCACTATTACCCAAATACTGGTATTGCCCCTTCTTGACCTAGGCAAACCATCAATAAAGTCCACCGAAATGTTATCCCATTTCCACTATGGGACCTCTAGAGGATGAAGCAAACCACCAGGCTTCTTCTGCTCCGCTTTGACCTGTTGGCATATCATGCACTTAGAAACAAATTCAGCTACGGACCTCTTCATGCCACTCCAAAAGAAAACTCTTTTGATGTTTTATACATTTTGTCTCCGCCTGGGTGTATGGTCAGCTTTGAATGGTGTGCTTCCTCTAGAACCGTTTTCACAAAATCTCTTCCTTGTGGGATGCATAGCCTTCCATCCCGTATCAACCATCCCTTATCATCGAAGGAGTATCTATTGAGGTGACTCGAAGTCTCACCCTTAATCAACTTATCTATCACATCTACTAGCTGAGGGTCTTCACGTAGTGCGGTTTCTATTGAGTCAAAAAGTGTAGGCCGCACTTCCATGTTGCTAACAAGCCAGGTACAAATTCAGAGGAGGGTCTAAAGTCAAATTTGGCTATGTACTCCAAGCTTTGCCTTTCTACAAAGAGAGGGCTTAAGGTCAGCTTCTTTCTACTCAGAGCGTCTGCTACCACATTGAGCTTGTCAGGAGTATAGGAATCTCAAAATCATATGAGGAAAGAAACTCCATCCATCTTTGCTGCCTTAAGTTGAGATCTTACTGCGAGAAAAGGTACTTCAACGATTTATGGTCAGTAAACAATTCAAATTCTCACCTAGGAGATAATGGCGCTAAGACTTAAGAGCGAAAACGATGGCCGCTAATTCTAGATCGTGGGTTGGGTAGTTTTTCTCATGTACTTTCAACTGCCTTCCACCATAAGCTACTACCTTCCCTTCTTGCATCAAGACAGCGCCTAATCATGTATCGCATGCATCCGTGTATACAGTAAACATCTTGCTCCCATCAGGCAATGTCAGAACTGGGGCTATTGTTAGAGCCATTTTCAAGCGTTGGAAAGCAATATCGCAATCAAAATCCCAAGCGCAAACTAGGTTCTTCTTCGTCAACCTTGTAAGTGGAGCTGAGATTTTCGCAAAGTCTTTGATGAACTTCCGGTAAAAGCCTACTAGCCCGAGAAAGCTTCGGAATTCAGTTGCATTTCGTGGAATCTTCCAATCTTGCACAACAACCACTTTTGCGGGGTCCACAGCTAACCCCTCTTTGGATACCACATGTCCAAGGAATCTAACTTCTTCTCTCCAGAAATGGCATTTGGATAATTTGGCTTTCAACTGATGTGCACGGAGAGTATCCATGACTTCCCTTAAGTGTTGAGCATGCTCTTCCTCACTTTTCGAGAAGATCAAAATATCACCCACGAAGACCACCACAAACTTATTGAGGAATTCCCGGAACACCCTACTCATCAAGTCCACGAAATAGGCAGGTGCGTTTGTCAAGCCGAAAGGCATGACAAGCCACTCGAAGAAACCATCCAGGGTCCTAAATGCGGTCTTGTCAATGCTATCCTCAGCCACTCTTAGCTGATGAAACCCGGTAGCCAGATCTAGTTGGGAGAAAACAGATGCACCTACGAGATGATCAAACAGATCATCAATTCTTGGGAGTGGATGCCTATTCTTCTTGGTCAGCTTGTTCAGCTCCCTATAATCCACGTATAGGCGGAGTGAACCATCGGCTTTGGTCGTGAACACTACTGGAGCACCCCATTCAGAAATACTCCGTCTTATGAAACCCTTTTCAAGCAACTCTTTAACTTGCTTACTGAGTTCTTTTCTCTCCCTTGGAGCCATGTGTCTAACCTGTAAAGCAACGAGTTTTGCATTGTCAACGAGGTATATGCGGAAGTCTATCTCCCGCTTCGGAGGTAAGCCCTTTACCTCTTCAAACACATCCGAATATTCACGGACCACTCTAATAGACTGCAAATTCTCAACAGATGCATCAAGAGATTCTAGATAACATAGCATAACAGAATTCATGGGATTACAAGAGTTTCGAGAGTGTTACTGAGGCGAGTCATGAGTTTAACCACTCTCTTTTCACAATCGAGGACGGCACCATTATTGGATAGCCAGTTCATGCCTAGAATCAGCCCATAGCCCATGAAGCCCAAAATATAAGCATTACATTTAAACCCAACGCTTAAAATAGAGATTACCAAATCCAAACAAATCATTGACAAATAAACTGAGCCCCCAATTGGATTTGAAACAACCATGGGATCCTCTACTATATGGGTGTCTAGGTGCAGAGATTCAACTGAAGTAGTAGATATAAAAGAGTGTGATGCACCAGAAACAAAGAGAGTACAAACAGGATTATCAAACAGATAAACTAAACTCCCAACAGAAACGTTCCTGCAGAGGTGCAACGAGAGCATGAACCTGCCGTCCAGAAGATGTTCCAGTCCTCTATCCCTGCCCTTGCCTTTTTGGGCAGTCCTTAGACAAGTGTCCAGTATCCCCGCATTGGAAACAAGCGCCCAGTTTCCTCTTTTTCTTTCTACAATCCCTAGCCAAGTGTCCATGTATCCCATAAAAATTGCACTTCATCTTCTTACGAGATTTATTATCCTTCCTGCCTTTCTTGGGGTCCGTCTTCTTGTTTCGAGATCCATCACCTTTCTTGTTTTGAGGCTCTTCCTTCTTCATCTCCTTCTTGCCATCTTTGTTCTCCTCTTGCAACAGAGCCATGTCCACCAGTCTCTCGTAAGTCGCTCCCATAGGTATATGGGACATTGCCCAACCTTGTAGTGGCTCATTCAGTCCTTTGGCAAAGCGGAGAGCCTCCTTGTGTGGAGTGTTTACTAACTCCAGTCCAAATCGAGCAAGCTGGTTGAATTTATTGACGTATTCTTTGATCGACAAGCTGCCATGTTTAAGTGATAGGAACTTCTCCATTTGCTGACACTGCTCAGCTTGTGAGAGGAACTTCATTTCAAATCTCGCCCTAAAATCCTCCCAAGTCTCTATCGGTCTTTCAGCATTAGTGACTTCCCACCAGAAGGAGGCCTCGTCTTTGAGAAACCACACCACCAACTGTAGTTTCTGCCTCTCATCTACTTCAAAGATAACGAATAAGTCCTCAGTCTCCTTGAGCCAGTTTCTGGCTTCCACAAATGATTCGCTCTCCTTAAAGTCTTTTCCACCCATGGATCTAAAGTCTATACATATCTTTGAGAAAGCATTTCCTCTCGGAGGAGGAGGAGGAGGAGCAGCTGGGGGAGGAGGAATGTTTGCTGGGCCCACGTCATTGGCCCTAGCTTCTAGGTATCTCCTGAACCAGTCAGGTATCGGTACACCCTCTGGAAGGTTAAGATCCGCAGACATGCTGAAACAAAAAGGAATGCTTTGGGGATTATGCTTTTTTAAATTAACACTTTTTCTTGAAAATGCTTCTTTATGACTTCTTTTTGAAAAATAGTTTCAAAAATTTTATCCGATCTGGTAATTTTAAGCTTTGATATCAAGTGTAACACCCACCTCCTTTAAGGTCACTCTCAATGGGAATGCCTTAACTTCGGTGGAGCGTTTTGAGGTACAAGATACTAATAAATTACAAGACAGAAAATTTATGCAGCAGAAAAAGATCAATATTATTTCAGAAATACTTGTTCAACACAACAATTCAACAACTGTTTCAACCTTCCAAATTATTACAACTTTTCATCTGTCTTGGAAACATAAAGAAGCAATACTGAAAATAAAATGACATAAATCCCCAATAAGGGCTTGACCATAGCCATAGCTCAAAAAGGAAAGTCCAAGCCTTACATCTACGGTCTTCAAGCTTTGGCTAACCTGGACTAAGCAGAAGTGTTTCCTCCTTGCGGACCTTATGGGGGGAACGGAAGAAAAGAAGCGAAAGGAAAATGGGTCAGACATAAGTCTGGTAAGCCCAGTTATTTAATAGCATGTAAACAAGTAAAAGACTATGACATGAATAAACTGAACTTAGAATGATACCATACGGATAGGGTAGTCCTAAAACGAGGTAAAGTAAGATTTAACTAGATTTGGCTATCGCACCCACTTTTACTTCCCTGCACCCACTAAGAGTTATTTAACTAGCAATGTATGTTCATGATAAAGTGATCCCATTCATGTATTGATCGACTCTTACTCGCATTCATGTATTCTTGGTGTCATGCGGCTCTACGTGATTTTTAAGTACTTGTGTTGGTTCCAGTATAGGGTGTATCAAGTCCTATAATGGCAACCCTGACACGATTCAAAGATGCACAAGTGTACGCCTTGTGCCCAGTGCCTGCTTTTTCCACTCCGGAGCCCGTGCACGCCCGTACTCCGTCGGAACTTACACTGACGCACCTAACCGCCGCCCTTTTGCCGCTTATATTCAGCCCATTAATCGTGCCCACCCTGCCTAGTTCAGGGTACCTTGATACATCCGTGTGGGTTACTGCTGAAATAGGTCCCCGTTACTGGGGTTTTTCTAGTCAACATGCTAAATTGGTTAAGTGTCCTTGGTTTGACTTAACCCCTATCAATTTGTCTAGTTAACATGTTAAGTTGGTTAAGTGTTTCATCAATTACTTAACCCCACCAATCTTGCCTTTTTAACATGTTAAGTTGGTTAAGTGTTCCCTTAATTACTTAACCTCATCATTTCTAGCTTGATTGTTCATGAGCTTTAATTAATTAATTAAAGCACCAACCACTCACATTAGATAGGTATTGTTGTGGTTACTGGATGTGCCGGTCGGTTCCGGCCAATTTTATACCACAACCCAGTCTAACCTCAGGTCTTTCTGGGCTTGATGCACTAACTTCTCACATTAGACAGGTATTGTTGTGGTTACTGAATGTGTCGGTCGGTTCCGGGCAGGTTTACATCACAACTCAGTCTAACCTCGGGTTAGGCATATTCATCTTTTACATTTTATACATGTGACTTTTCTACAAGTGTTTCATGTCACATATTTTAATTATGTTCAAGACAAATGGTATAAATTATACCATTCATGGCCTTAACCATTTACATGGTTTTGGGCCCACCTACATTATTAACATGTTTTGATTTAATAACTATCCCAACGTTACCCCCGTTTGTTCGTTCGTATTAATCACATAAAGTCACTGGGCCCGCATATTAGCCCAATTTATAAACAAGAGGTAAAGAAGGGAACATGCATAATATAGATTCAACCAAACATGTAAATTTTGCATAAAACTTTATTCATATAATTTAACATGTCACATGAACTTGCATATAGTTTAGACTTAGATAATCATAAGCCTAAAACATGTTAATATGTAGATCTAGGCATGTGTGAACATAACCTCAATTATAAACTAGCATATGACATAATCATGACATTTCCAATCCCAAGGCATGTATAATTTTAACATTAACATATAGGTGTGAACTAGATCTAACAAGGTGAACTTGCATAAGTCCACTTTGCAAACATGAATATAAATATAGATCTAGTTTTGGATCCAACATGTAACTTGCATATGAACATATGTATAATTAGATCGTGACATGGATCTATCATAAAACATATAACGTGCATTAATCATATGAACCTAGATAGATCTTGACATGGATCCAACATAAAACTTGTAACTTGCATATGAACATATGAACATATATATATATAGGCATATGGATCTAACATAAAGCATATGAATATATATATGTAGATCATGACTTGGATCTAACATAATACATACAACTTGCATTAATCATATAAACATATATATATGTAGATCTTAACATGAAACATATAATTTGCATATGATAATGATAGTTTCATTCTCAATCTTTAATAGATCCAACACCAAGTCCAATAAGCCACAAACCTTCCAAGACAATTCATGATAAAATCATCACAAGAAACAAACATGAATTAGCATCGTCAATATTATACAACATGGTACAATTCTATTTTTCACTTTATATCAAATCACGTCTTAAATTTATTTACATCTAAAAGATAACTACACTTACAAAAGACAATCTTGATTTCTGGAATCTGTATTCTAAAGTTGAAATGCTCACCTTTGACGTAGACAATCGTTGTTTTAGTTTAATTTTGATTTGATTTGGTTTGTCTCTTTTAATTTGCTTCAAGTTGAACGGAGGCTACTCGAGGTTGTCCAATGGCAGCATGACGGCTCTTGGTTTGATTTTTAATATGATTTAGGGTTGAGGTATTAGGCTGCTTATATAGAAGTTTGATTTAATAGGAACCGTCAGATTAACCTAGAGCAGATCAAAGCCATTCAGATAAGATAGAATAGCCACATCAGCCCTAATGACTCAGCAAGGAGTCCATCATAACCAATCAGATGTCACATCTGCCTTAGAGCGAATCGGCCCACGGGTTGACAGCCAAACACCCTAGATCAACCCCTAGTCGACCCTACGAGGCTCGGGTCAACCTCAAACCGGTTCGGTTATTCCCCCTCCCAATTCGCTGTTTTGAACTTTTTTGCATATTTATTTATTTAATTTTTATATATCTATATATATATATTCTCATATGCATACAAACTTCAAGGCCTGATAACTTCTTCATAAGGTATCTGTTTTATGCAAACCAAATGTCTATCGTGGCCAAAATTTTGCGACGAACGTAATAGCGCAACCCATTTCACTTAATTCTTCTTCTAAAAATTAAGTGTTCTTGAATTTGTTAATTTTAATATTCTTCGGGGTGTTACAAGGTCAGTCATGTGACTGGTGTGAGAACTAAAATAGTTATTTATAACTTTACATTAAAATCAGATATATCAAAGGACCGCGACGTATAACACGGAACGGGATTCCTCCCAAGAATACCAGTGCATATAACAAAACAACGCAATGTTTTTTGGAAAAATGAAGCTATTATAAGACCCAGGTCCCATCACAAAATGCAACGCAAGCTGGAGGATAGGGGTTTCCCTTATAATAGCCAAACATGCTTGGCACATTTAAAACAAATCATTTTGATACTATTATAGTGTAAAGTGTATGAAAACAATTTCAAATATAAATGTATCAATCATAGACGGCTTTATCCAATGCCACTATGTCGCCAATAGCATACAACTAAAACCGTAAACTGCCGTATTGGAATTTGGATTTTCATCAGTGAACCAAGGCAAGGGATCATCCTTACCACTTCGAGACAATCTAGCCTATGTCTCAGGCAAGTGCTCAGTCAAGCCTTTGGATCATCAGGGTTGGTCCACACTTACGTTAGTGGATTAAAATTCCTGAACAATGCATTTCCCCGCCATATGGGGCATAAAATTGGTCTGTATAAAGACCATACCAGCCATCGGACTGTATGACCGATATATCCAAAGTGCCCTGCTATCCATCATCCACATAAGTAAAATAACTGGGCGTGCAAAACCCAAACACCACTCCTAGATAGAAGGAAACACATGTCCTCCCTGATGTCCTCTCCCATTTCTGGTTCACACAAGGGTGTGAGGCTCACGAATTAACGCTATACACAAAGCTATGCTATATTAAAGCCGTGCTTTGATCATCAACCACAAGACTCTGCTTTTCAACAGAATCCTTGATCATTTGCATCTCAGCATGCCACATAGGCAATTGACATTGTGCAATAGATGTCTATCAATCACACAGAATGAAATCTGATGTCAGACACACATCCATTTACAAGTTTGCTCTAGGACTGAACAAAACCGAAGGCACCTTATTCCTCGTCCCGTATGTCCAATATAGGAGAGAGGTCCTCGCATATCAGGAAGATCTCCAAGTGCGTTTGGACGATCACCACTTATTACCTTGTCTTGGGTGTACAGCCCAATCAAGGCATCAGTAATCATCCAAACGATGTAAAGACCTCCGGTCTTTAACCACCGTCTTCATCGTCGAACCATCGCCGATTCAGTTATTCGGAATGGGATAAACCCGGTCTTTCCAAATAACCCGCGTATATTGTAAACAAGTGCTATAAAAACACAACATACGCCTCATTCCAATTCAGAATATTCTTTTATTCAAATATTCTTATACTTTGGGAAAGGTTCCCATTAATTTTATCAAAGATAAATTCTTTAAATTTATTCTTTAATCTTCCTTTGGATATCAATTCAAACCAAATTAAGGTTTATCCAAACTAGTCGGGATTAATGCACCTTACCGAAGTAATCATTTGTTTAATTTCTCAATCCCAACCTATTCATCCCATGAAGTAAAACTGATAGTACTTCATATCTAACACCACGGTGTTATCGGTAAATTCAACTACCATTTCACATTCAAATCTAATTAAAGATTTAACTATCGCCTGGAGTAAAACTGTAGTACTCCATTTTCGATCTTTTCTTGAATTTGACAATTTTAGTTATCAAATTCACCTTTCAATCTAATTAAAGATTCATTAAAACTCTAATTCAGTTTGAATCTCCAAAAATCATTACTTAATGATTATTCCAAGTTAAGAAATTAATCTTACCTTTAACTGGGTTAAAGAACTAATGTCATTTAAAACACTGCTCATGATAAACCCAAAGTCACATTCCATCAACAATGGAATCTTCATGGAAAACAGATATATATATATATATGTATATGTATATATATATAATCGATATAAATGGAATAAATGGCAAAGACTTTTAAATTCCATATATATATTAACAGTCTTTCTCTACAGAAGCTCACTTCGATTATTACCAAATCGAATTCCATTCAATTCCAATTTAATATGTTAAATTCGAAAACTTTACTTTGGAAAATCTCCTTTAAATCTTAACAAAAGATTTATAAATTCCAAATCACATTTCACTATAAATCAGGTTAAAGAACGAATGTAGTTAAAAACACAGTTCACGATAAACCCAATTCATATTCCATTTTATTCCAAGTATTAAATATAATTGGAAACTCTAACAATCTTAATTAAAAATTTATTCTCTTTACATTGGGTTCAAGAACAGTGTTACTGAAGACCCCAGCTCATCTGTCCCTAACCGTAAATTAGTAAGAAAACAATTCACTAAGTATTAATCCCGAAGGCCGAAACCAACATCAGATCAGTACCCAGGAAACACTCAACTTAGCTAATCTCCAGTTAATTTCATTTTTTTTAACTTCATTGGGTTTAAGAACAGTATTATTAAAGAAATCATTCACGACTAACCCGAAATTCAATTCAGTTCCAATTAAATATTAATTAATTGGTAAACTTCATTAAATCTTAATAAAAAGGTTTAATCTTTTCTCAACTAGGTTTAAGAACAGTGTTAGTGAAGACACCGCTCACGAAAAATCCAAAATCCCATTTGATATTAAATACAAGGCTCTGAATAGAAAATATATCGGCTTATATTCAATATCAAATTTTGAAACCAACAAATATCGTATTGGAATAACGATATATATATCTTCCAAATTCCTCCACAATATCCGTATAATCACGGAATCCAATATCGAAATATTCTGAAGATACTTTCGATTCAAATCCCTTCCAATTCTTATATTGGTAATTTCTGGTTATATTAAAACCATTTAGAAATCCAATTTATTTATTACAAAATTATTGGATTTCAAATCTAGTTCATAACTAGTTCGATAAAAATATATTTTTATCTTTTCAAATATGAAATTTTTCATCCCAATTCTTTCTAAACCATTTATTATGATTTTACACAAATTATTAATAATTTTATCAAGGTCCGTACAGTAAATTTCTATAAACGACCATCGAAATGCACTTGCAGCGACCTTTTGCAAATTTGATTTCGATATATATCTTCCAAATTCCTCCACAATATCCATATAATCACGGAATCCGACATCAAAATATTCCAAAGACACTTTCGATTCAAATCTCTTCCAATTCTTATATCGTAAATTTCTAGTTATATTAAAACCATTCACAAATCCAATTTATTTATTTAAAAATTATTGGATTTCAAATCTAGTTCATAACTAGTTCGCTAAAATATATTTTATCTTTTCAAATATGAAAATTTTCATCCCAATTCTTTCCAAACCATTTATTCTGATTTTACACAAATTAATAATAATTTTAATAATTTTAATAATTTTATCAACCTCCGTACAGTCGATTTCCATAAACGGTCATTGAACTGCACTTACACCGACCTTTTGCAAATTTTATTTGGACATAATTCCAAATCTTAACGTTAGATTTCTAATTTCTTGTATTCATTAGAAAGCTCTTTTCGATACGAACCCAATGGTTCTAGTTTTAGGAGAATCCGACGGTCGGATCTCCCGTGATGTCCATTTGAAATCAATGGTCGAAATTCGGGAACTGTTGCGGCGCGGCGCGTTCTATTCAGGCCATTAAATAAATAAATAAATAAATATAGATATGATATATTATATATAAATATATATATCATCGATTTCCATTTAAAACGTATTTTATAAATCGTTTTAAATTCGTTTTCAAAACGATTTCAATTTCATATTCAATTTCAAATCAAAATTGAATATTCCATATCATTATTATATAAATGATAATATTTTCAAAGTATTAGATTTTGAAATCATTTCCTTTTCGATATTCATTATAAAAATGAATAAAATAGATATAAATATCATTCACGTCAAAATGATGTTAATTTAATCAACATGGCTTTATGTATTTAAATATTTTCATGTCCATCCCAAACCGGACATCAAAATCAGATTTTGATCTTTTACTGAATATTATTTTAAAATATTCATTATTTTAAAATAATCGTTATTTTAAAATATTCCTTACTTCTGAACTAGAATCAGACATAGTCAATTACCATATAATTTTATTTATATGGATTTCATACAACACATGTATCGAACAACCATGATAAACAATCAGCCATCATCCAAGGTGCATTCTACCCTGCATAAGCATTAAATATAAATATTTAACGCTTACCTCAGCGTGTCAACCAATCGATCGACATACAACTAAACAATTGGGATTAGTGTATGTCCAATATCATCCCAATACCCGTGTGGGGTTTTCATACAACAAACATAGATTTTATTTGTGCAGTTGGGCGATGTGTAAAATTTATCGTCCCAATCAATATCAGTCAAATGGGTGTACATAAACAAATTGTTCGATTTGCAAATGAATATTTATTTTATTCACATACACGTTAAAAAATATATTTTTAACGATAAAATATTTTATTTCAACTTATGAATATTTTACATTTCATTCCACATCACAATCAATCACAACAACACAATACAATCAAACAAACAAGTCGTCAATGGTCTGTGGACGACGGAGTGCAGTTCATATAAGCAGTTATAAAATAAATAACAGTATAAAGAAAATTATGGTGAGGAGTTCTCACATTGGTTTTTTATTTCTGAATTTCTAAATTGATTCTGTTCGCATTCAAATTTGTCTGAAATCCCAACGTGCTCCGTTTCTGTTCCAATCAATTCCATTGCATATAGACGAGTCCAACGCAATTGACCGTTCATCATTTCGACCTCGTATGAAGAAGTTATGACTTTATATACATCGATTACTTAGATTAATTAATTAATAATAATTTAAAACCTTAATTACTTTTCTAATTAACCCACCCCGTTAACCTCCCTTCTTCCTTGTACCTTCTCCCGGTTATAACGTGAAAGCCCAACCCATTGCTCCATGAGGGAAATCGCCTGCGCATGTCACCTGAGGGGGTTAAACCCCGATCAATCATCACCACCGTGAAGAGCGTCCCGTCGCCTTCCACCACCATCAACCACGTCCGCTACGCACCCGCCATCAGCTCCAAAATCAACCCCAAATTGTGTGACTTCCTGGCCAAAATTCGAGCCATTCTTGCCATAAAAACCCATCACCACCGTTAAGACTGTAGAGCTCAAATAGCTCTGAGATTTGCTTCTTGAATCACTGAAAACCGATGCATGGATTTGGAGAGAGAGAGAGGGGCGAATTCGTGACGATTTCGATAGCTGATTTTGGAGGCGGCGGCAACGTTTTGAATTATGGTTTAGACTGATTTCTATTGGCCCAAAACTATTTATATATATATTTTTAATATTTTAAATTCCGAAAATACTAGTTTATCTTGACGAACTCCAAATCCAACGCAATGACTATCGCCCTTAGCTAAATACCCCCATTCTGAACGCAATAGGATATGTCCCGTAAGCCAATTTGACTGTTACGATCAGTTTTCGCTGAAATTAAAATATAAATCAATATATATTTAATTTTAACGTACATTTCAATTTACTGGGGTCACATACTGACTCTAAAAATTACAGAAAAATAAATATAGCTATGTTGGGATGATACGGTCTTAACAAAACTGATTTCATCGAATTTGAAGACCGATTGAAAAATGGCCATTTTCCGATTGATCCAATTTGACTGAAATTAACCAAACACGTTTTCCTTCGCCACGCTCACATATTGATTCCAAAAATTATGGAAATTGGAATCTAGCAATAATTTGACATCCTGGATCCAACAAAAGTGGTTTCGTCGAAAACGGAGGTTGTCTGCAAAAATGTCTATTTTTAGAGCTATATTTCCATAGCGACTACTCTGAATTTTCAACTAGGCATAGCTTTTTATTCTCGCTATGAAATTTCAATGTTTCGGATTCATTGGAAAGATATTTTCAAACAGATTCTAATATTTTTGGTTTCACTAAAATCCGGTTTATTTTGAATCATGTACATTCATTTGAAATTTGAAATCGAATTTTCAAAGTACCGCGCCATTTCCAATTCCTTTTATAATTAAAATAAATATTTATATTCTAACTTCGATTCAAATAAATTTATACGTTCTAGTTCTATTCAAAATAAGTTTCTCGTCGTTATTATTTAAAATAATTCGTTTTAAATATTCAAAATTCATTAAAATTGCTAAAATCAAAATTTTAAATTGGTTCTGATTTTCCGGGTTGTTACAATTGGTTTCAACTATTTTGGGTTGTCTTGTATTTCAGCATTGTTTTTTGGTTCGATTTGTACTTGATTCTTTTCTGTTGCATATGGGTTGTCTTGTATTTCAACATTCTTTTCTGGTTCAATATAAACCTCATATTCTACTTGATTGTCTTCGATAACTCCTCTTGTATGTTTCTTTCTATTTTGTCGATTTCTTCTTGCATGTGACCTTTTGTTCTCACTATCTTACTCTTCTTCTCTATTTTAGTATATATTAAATTGTTGAATGATATAGAAGTATAAATGAAAACTGAAGAATGATGGAAATTTTGTACTTGATTTTTTTTTGTTGCTTGTGGATTGTGTTCATTATGAATCTCATTGTCTACTTGATTATCTTCAAGCTGCTTATTTCTTGCACTTTTTTTTTGTTCATCAATTTCTTTTTGCATGTCTCGTTTTCACATTCCCACACTTGCTCATTTTCAATATCACAAACAATGAACTAAATAAACTATACTATTCTATCAGGTATTAAAAAACTTTAAATTAAATAAACGCTCTTCATTCAATAAATATTCTAACTGAATTCAAATACTGATCACAATGTCTAAAAATAAACCTGCTACTTCAATATTTGTAATCCTCTAACTGAATTCATACACTGATCATGATGTCTGAAAACATCAGCCTTATAAGATATAAAGAATTGCTAGACATTTCCAATAGATTCAAAGAAGAACATCCAATCCTTGAATATTCATCCCTCAACATACCGAAAGTGGCCAATTCATAGAACACTTATCAACCCTACTATTAAAATTTCTTTCCTAATGTAATGTAATGTATCACAGGCAACGAACGAATTTACATATGGCAATGTATCACAAGAAACAAACGGACGAATTTACATATGGTGATGTTTAAATATTAAGTTATAAAAATTAACCTTAATACCCGTCAGTTTTAGAACATGAAAAGAGAAAATGAGCAGCTCAAATGCACATAGTAAATTTTTCTGGGTACAATTACAAAAGTAATAACAAAGCATTTTTTACATTTTATTCGGTACTACAGAACTATAAGCTTGAGAAATTAAGCATAAATTATGAACTGAAAGGTTACATCAACATTTTGACTAGAAATTATTCAAGCATGAGCAAGAGTTTCCATTTATTCCTAGTTATAATTGCTTTTATTTGCTCACCAACATGTAATCTAATAGCCTTACTTTATGTGTTTTCTCTCTCTAAATTATACATCACCTTATATTATTATCCTACAATTCTATAGGAGTACCTTAAAGATGGCATAGACTGAACAAAGATGGACTATGAAGACAATCAGGGTTGCTTAAATCTATTTGAAAAAGTAATAATATTGGCTTGATGTGGTTTTACATAACTTTAAAAACAACATGAAATGTTTGCACTTATCAAGTAATCAAATATTAAATACTAAGTAAAGACTTACTATGATTTTTTAAGCGTCCCTGACAAATACTTTGGGTTATATGAATAAATAAATTCTAGATTGTATAAAAAATTGTCCCACATTTCTTTTGAAACTTTATGCACTCTCCTATCCTCCTACAGCTATTGTTCCTATGGTAGCATACCGAGATGTTAAATCTAAATGACGGCTATAAATTAACTTTGCTATATGTATATGGGAGTTGCTACAGTGTCATGCATAATAAGTATAACATTGGTGGAATCAAAAAAAAAATTCTTTTTTCTCCTATGCAAATCTAAATGGGTCTGATTGTTACTAAAACTAAAGCTAGATAGACACATTATTTTATAATGAAATATATATATACACACATTTATACCTATACAAATGTTACATATTTACCACCCAATTACTTACACAGGCAAAAAGAAACATATACTGGAAATTAAGAAAACAAAAAACCTCATAGAAAAAAATGCATCTAGTATATAGATATACATATTCAGTAGCGTACGTAGAAATTCAGATCAGTGGGGGCAGAACCATGGAAAAATTGTTCAACCATATGTGAAAACTTTATTTTGGCCAAAAACAACTAAACTTTGCTAATAATTATCTAGACATTGTGCACAGCAAGCTGAGCCATGTAGCAATGCAAAGACATGAGTGATATTCTAAGGTAGATTCACCAAAGTGGTTCATAGCTGAACCAAATTGCATTACTAAAAGGCAGAGCCTTCACCTGGCACTGGGAGGAGGAAGTCTAACTGTAACATCGCCAAAGACCATCACCAAACCACCATAGAAAAGAAGCTATAGCCATGGAGGTGGTTGTACGGACGAGATAACGCAGAGACTAGCCAACAAACCTATACGCCAAATCACAACAATCCTAAAAGTCAAACCATGATTCTAAAAAAATAACACCAAAAAACCGGAAAATATCAACTAGAATCACAATGTCGACACGTCAATGTTCCACTGAACAACTAACATATTCATACAACCTGACAGATTAACCAACATCGCACCAAAACACAGTCAGACTCCCAAAGACTAGATGCAAACTTGGAAACCACAAGAACACCAAGCGTGTCGAGTAAGGCTCATAGCAAGGCTAGATCCGAGATAAGGGAAATAGCTCGCTTATGGTGGTAAAAGCTACTGAAGCAGATTTACAGAAATTGGGAAATGACAGTGTTATTGCATAGTCAAGAATAATAAACCAGATGTACAAAAAATGTCACTTTTGAGGAGTGGAACTAGAAGGAGAGGGGATCTAAAAATAAACGTGGGGATCGAGTGAATCATAAGCTAAACGAGACACAGTACTGGGAAAATCTAGGAAGGGAAAGAAGAGAAAGCAATTTGGAGGAGGAAGATGAAGACGATTAAGAAGAAGAAGAAAGGAATGTTGACGACGGGATTGCCATACTCCCCATGACCATGAGTCGCAAGCTGACCTTTATTCAATATAAAAAAAAGTAGGTATCAACTAAACAAAGAAGATTACAGAAAAATCCAGTGGAGGACGGTGGCCTCCACTGGGCCTATGGTGGATATGCAACTGTACATATTTCAACTCACACATTTAGACATGAAACACTCATGATTCCATATATGCAACCATGAAATTGCACCATGAACCTTCCACAAACTCACAACACAAATGCAGAAACAAAAAACAAAAGCAGTGTATCACAAGCAACGAATAACTTTTTTTTCTTTCTTAATGCAATGTATCACAAGCAACAAACGAACTTTTTTCTTATGCAATGCAAAACCATCAGCAAAAATGAAAATGAAAAATGAATTCTGTGAATAAAATATAAAAATGCACACAACAATGTGACTAGAAATGAAAATGATCACAACAGAATAATAGAGATGCACATGACACAAATATAAGAAAGAGAATATGAATTTTCTTTTTCTTTTCTATTCTGAAAAAAGGAGAAGAATGCATAGTAGCTATTAGGATTGTCTTGCATGTTCTTAAGGAGGAATGATGGTTTGGAATTAATAGTCCCACATCATGGAATAAATTAAAGGAATTGTGTACAAATATGAGTTGGTAGGCACGTAACAAAAGGGATTCCTTTTGTTATATGGGAGCTGTGTGCCAGCTCATATGCGTGCAAGGTAAGGGGCTTTGTTCCGACCGTCATTACATAACAGTGGTATCAGAGCCAAAGGTTCAAACTGGCCCATACAGGCAAGGAAGTGCTCTAAAAAGATACTCATAGAATGCGAGTCATGGGGGAGACTGTTAGGATTGCCTCGCATGTTCTTAAGGAGGAATGATGGTTTGGAATTAATAGTCCCACATCATGGAATAAATTAAAGGAATTATGTACAAATATGAGCTGGTAGGTACGTAGCAACAGGGATTCCTTTTGTCATATTGGTGTTGTCTGCCAGCTCATATGCGTGCAAGGCAGGGGGGCTTTGTTCCGACCGTCGTTACATAACAGTAGCCCCCTTTAGGTAGAATTGTGCATATGTTTCTCATATTTAGCATTAGAGTCCAGTATATATTATAATACATTTCATACATGAAATAAAAAATGCAACTTTTAAGTAGGCACTAGTTCATCCAACAAATCTTGGGGGAGATTAATGAAAAGCAACAATAGTGGGATATAATAATGGGGTAGGCCACAATACTTTTAGTATAAAATTTACCATAAGCACTGGCAATGAATAACAGTCACTTAGCACATATGATTTTAGTGCTTCAAAATTTCAATAATCTCAAAATTAAAACAATAATTTGTTTTACGCCATAGATTTTATATAAATTATAGCTATCATGGCACAAATAATAAGAAAACCACAAAGGCAAATAAAGTAATAGGAAGAAAAAGTTAATTTGATGAAGGAGGAGGGTATCATATATTTATCACTATAAAATAAGTAGGAATTACGAACCTTACAAGCAAATAAGAGTGGAAATCTACTCAAGTAGGTCTTCACTATCTTCTCCAACATAGCTAATGTTCTTCGAATCAATATCCATATCTGTTTCTTCACAATCTTTCCTAACAAAGCTAACTTCCGTAACAGGATCATCTATCTCTAATTCATTATAACCTCTTGGTGGTGCTTTCATTACAAAACATCAATTAGAACGGTTATTCTCTCTAGAATAAAAAAACTTTTTTTTGCTTGAGATGCAAGGATATATGGATCTTTGCAGATGAAGATTGATTTTGCTGTAAATTGACAAGAGTGAATCCATATTCGACCTTCACTCCCTTTCCTATATTTGCCTAGTGACACTTAAGTACGGGAATATAAAATACGTGATAGTCTAGCAAGATTATGTATGTCACTACTTCATAATAAGTGATCACATCAACTCTTTGAGAAATATCTTTTGCACTTTCCTACACATTGTAGTCGCATCATAAGTGACTCCATAGGTTTGGGTTTCTCTTTCAGCGTCTTCTGTATGAAAATTATATCCATTAATTATATAACCTTTATAGGACAATGCATTACTATTTGGGACAAAGGCAATCCGTTTTAGTATTTCATCACTTGTTAACTGAATAGATATCTGCAAACAAATCGTTTTTACATAAATTTTGAAGTAAAAAAGAAATTTTTTGTCCATGGAAGGATAAATTATAATTAAACTAAACTTATTTTTAATCTAATCTGAGAAATTATTTATATGCTTTTTCCACAACAACGTCACATTTTTTTTCCTAATGCTTATCAGAATTTTGTAACTCCTCCAAATGCATACTGGTGTTTGAATAATTTTACCCAAGTTATATTCATCATCAAAAAGATATAAACAAAATATAATATATATTTACTCTAAACATGGTTTTGCCACATCCATATTCATTAGCACGGCCAAATAAGCAATATTATTTTCATTATGACAATGTAATTGTCTTCGATTTTAAAATTGGACGTTCTCCAAGTATCGCGTCGTTTTTATAATCTTCATTTCAGATTCTTTCCCCTCCATTTGTACTTTCCTTTGTAGAAATTCATTAAAAAATCTCATTGATTCTTCTACAAGATAAGATTCTGCAATACATCCTTCAGGTCGTGCATAGTTCCTTATATAATCTTTAAGCATTTTCATATATTTTTCAAAAGGGTATATCCAATGAAAATGAACTAGACAACACAATTGCGCTTCTCTTCCAAGATGAATTGTCAAATGTACCATTCTATCAAAAAAGAAAGGTGAAAAATGTCTTTCGAATCCACAAAAAAAAAATTCAATAATCTCATCATTAAGTTATCTAAATGTCTCTCTTTCAAGAATATGTTGACATATTTTATTGAAAAAAATGAATTATTAGCGTTCTAACTTTTTCTGGTAACAAATCTCTAACCGCCGTAGGTAACAATTGTTGCATTAGGACATGATATTCATGCAACTTCAACCCACTAAACTTGAAATCTTCTAATGATACATATATTTTTTAATTTGAGCAATAACCATCAAGACCTTTAAAATCATGTAACCTCTTAATTTTTTTTTGGACAATGACAACGTATATGGAACCGATGGTAGATATGTTCTGTTCCCACGAGATTGTGCATAAAGAATTTGTTGAATCCCTCAATCCTCCAAATCCTTCCTAGAATTAATTCCACCTTTCAATTTACTGTCATGCAACATCGTTCTTAATAGGCTTTCAATGACATATTTCTCAACATGCATCACATTTAAATTATGTCACAAGAAAAGTTCCTACAAATATCGATAATACAATAAAACTATTAATTTTTATATTGTTGGTCTATTCATGAAAATATAATTTTAATACTAACCTCCAACGTGGAAATAAAAAAAGATTGATCTTTTTCCACCATAATAGCTTTTTTTCTATCATCATCATCATGTTCTTTATTATGAGTACTCTTTGTAACAACCCTAATTTTTGGAACCAATTTAAAATTTTATTTTTGATTGATTTAATGGATTTTAAGAATTTAAAATGATTTATTTTGAGAATAAATGATTTAAAATATATTTAAATCAAAGTTAGAACGTATAAATTTAGAATTTAATTAAAATGAACTTGAAATGACGTGGTAGTTTGAAAATTCAATTTTTAATTTCAAATGACTATACAGAATTCAATATAAATCAGAATTAGATGAAATGAGAAACGTTGAAATATTTTGAACTGTAATTTTCTAATGAATGTAAGAAACTTGAATTGTAAGTTATGTCAAGATTAAAATTTAGAATAGTTGTTATGGATTTTATTTAAATTTAATATTATATATAGCCCTTAAAAATAGCCATTTTGCAAACAACCTCCATTTTCAATGAAACCACTTTTGTTGGATCCGGAATGTCAAATAATAGTCAAAATTAAAATTTCATAATTTTTGGAATCAATATGTGAGCGCAGTAAATTTAAACGCGTTTTCAATTTCAATTTGAATTTAATAAGCCAGTTAAAAGGTCATTTTTCAAACGGTCTTCAAATTGGATGAAATTAATGATTTTAGGACCGTATCATCAAAACATAGCTAGATTTCAATTTTCGTAATTTTTGGAGTCGGTATGTGGCCCTAGTAAATTAAAATGTACGCTGAAATCAATATTGAATGTTATATTAATCTATATTTAATTTTGATAAAACCTGATCAAAACAGTAGTATTAGATTACGTAACATATCCTATTATGTCCAAAATGAGGGTATTTAGCTGGGGGCGATAGTCGTTGGGGTTCATTTGGAGTTCGGTTGCAAAACCTTACTTTTATGGATAAAATATTAATATATATATATATAGTAACTATTTTTCACTAAACCCTTACTCCATAATTTTCCGCTGCTTCACGAAATCGATGGAGACGAAAGCATGAAATTTCTTCCCCATTTTTCTTCCAATCCCCTCAGTAATAAATCAAACTCACAAAATGAAAATCGTAGGGGCTTGAGAGATCTTCAATTCCATATGGGGTTGATGGAATTTCATTGAGTGGTTTGCTCGATTTGGGCGCTCAAAGGCGCGACATTCTTGGATATTTCTAGTGACTCCTGGGGGTTCGAGCCGGACGGGGTGGGGGTGGCGGAGGTGCGCGGTGGGGAGGGCTTCGACGTGATGGCAGGCGATCGGCCTCCAGTGGTCTAGTGGCGCGCGCAATTCAAGGTTGAAGACTGGAGCTTTTTTTCTGTTGTTGATGAACGAAGAGGAAGATAATTAATTAAGGTTAATCCTTAATTAATTAAAAACTAATGACTTTAGTTAATTATTCAATGTTTGAAATGTTGTAACTTTTAATATGGCATCAGAATTCGGTGAAACGAGTTGCGTTGCGCTCGTATCAGTAAACACTACAACATGGAACTGACCAGAACGAAAACGGAAGCTGTTGTAGTTTTTGATAAAATTAAACGTTCGTTCAATTTTATTAAAACAATCCTCAAATAAAGACCGGTGGAGTGGAAACAATGGTGAGAACTCAGTCACTCAAAATTTTGTACAGCTATTTATTTTTATAACTGGATATGTATTGATTGCCTGGGATTACAATATTTGTTTGGTGGATGATGGATGTACACAATTTTAATGCCATTATTATTAAACCATAAATAAATTCACATGGATTATGATGTAAATCCCACACAGGTATTGGGAAGATAATTTTACACATCGCCCAATTATTTGTTGATGATTGAAAACCCTATATGGGCCTGAGGACGATAATTTTTTCACATCACCCTTGGATTTAATTGTATGTTAACGATTGATTGACAGAATGTGATAAGCGTTATTTAATTATTCAATGCTTATACAGTTGTAAATTACACTTTGGATGTGAAGTGAATGTTTAATAGTTGTTTATCACTATTTTTAAATACATGCTATGTACTGAACCATATAAATAAAATTATATGGTAATTGATTGAGTCTGATTCCAATTCAGAAACAACGAATATTTTAAAATAATATTCAGTAAAGAATCAAAATATGATTTTGATGTCCGATTTTGGATGGACACGAAAATATTGAAATATATAAAGCCGAGTTAAGTAGATGTACGCCATTTTAACACGAATGCAATTTTCTGTCGATTTTATTCATTTTGTAATGAGTATCGAAAAGATATGATTTCAAAATCTGATATTTTGAAAATATTATCATTTTAAATTTTATAATGTTATGGTATATTCAATTTTGATTTAAAATTTAAATGGAGGTTGGAATCGTTTTTAAAATGAATTTATAAACGTTTTATAAAATATGTTTTAAATGGAAATCGACGAAATATATACTATATATATTTAAAAGGTTTGAATAGAACATATCACACAGTGACCATTCGCGAATTTTGACTATTGACTTTGAATGGACATAACGGGAGATCAGATCGTCAGATTCTCCTAAAACCGGAACCGTTGGGTTCGTATCGAAAAGAGCTTTCAAATGATAATAAGAGATTTGAAATCTAACGGTTATATTTTAAGATATGTCCAAATCAGTTTTGGAAAAGGTTGCTATGGATGCAGCTTGGTGGCCGATATTGGAAATCGATTGTAAGGACCTTATTAAAATTATTAAAAATATAAACAAATTAGGTAAAATCATAACCATAAATGAAAATATGGTAATAAACCTTGAATACTTAACCTATTAGAATCCATAGGGATTGTATGAGCATAAACTAAAATTGGGGTTAAGTAAATTTGGTTGAACAGTGAGTGGGTTAAGTAAAAATGAGGGGGTGGGTAATATTTACATATAGGCCCACAAACTTAACCTGATAGGGTTATGTAATTAAAGACACCTAGTGGTATACATAACCTATGGAAATATTAGAGTTATGTAATTAAAGACACCATTTTAGAGTAAGCGTAACTTGTAGAAATGATAGGGGTTGTGTAATTAAAGACACCTAGTGGTATACATAACCTATAGAAATCCTAGTGGGGATACAAGACAAGGGGAGAGCATGTATCAAATTATGTGGGGACCCATTTCATCAGTAACCCTTAATTGGTATCAAACGAGAACTCCGAACTAGGTCGGAGTTGGGGCACGTTTATTGGGCTGAATGTAAGAGATCCAAACGAGGAGGACGGTGTGGGCGGCGCAAACCGACTGAGGATATGTGCATGCATGGGCTGGGCAGAGGGGGCTACGACGACCGTGACACCTATAGATATGGATGTGCATATAAGCGAAGGGTTGCCACTACAGGACGTGATACATCCTATGGTAGGGCCGGCACAGTGTATCTACGTGGAGTAGGAAGCCGATCGATTAAGGTAGTGGTTATGATACATCTGGATGTATGCCTAAGTCTACTATCTTATAGTTGTTGGGATCATCTCATTCTGGTGATACTAGTATTAGTGCAGAGTAATTTTTAGAGAAGCATATATGCTCTATCATGTTTACCTTGTCATACCTGCCTTATATAGTGTTATCACTCTCTTATCCACTTTATATGCCTATCATGCTACTTTCACTTATTTACTTGCTAAAAGTATCTGGACTCGCAAGACTTTATGTCTGACCATTTTTGTTTCCTCTTCTTTCTTCCGTTCCCTCCCCCCCAGGTTCTTAGGGTGGGAATACTCAGGCTTGACCGTGATTCTGCTTTCATTTTGCTGAAGCTGCTTAGATGTATGGCTCAAGCTCTTATCCTGGCTACTTTGGCTATGTTTTATTTTGGGGAATTTTTCCTTCTTTTATGTACTCTGATGTTTTAAAGTACAAGACATTAGTTTCAACGATGTAATGGTTTTTATGTATTTCATACATGTGATGTTTTCAACCCACATTACTTTATGTTAAACAAAGTTTTTAATTCCGTTGTAATTTTTATATATGTCTTGTAATATTTTTGTTTCTGTTTACCTATAACGGTTCACAAAACTTAATGCATTCCTTTCATGAGTGACATTAACGGACGTTGGGCGTCACACGTGGTATTAGAGCTGAAGGTTACCAGATTAGATAAAATATTTTGAAAATTATTTTCAAAAAGGTTTTAAAAGAAAGCATCTTTCAAAAAGAAAAGTCAATTTTGAAAAACATATTCCCCAAAGCCATATGTACTATCCTTCGATCCTTTGTCTAAATCTCTTTCCTTTTCATTTCAGCATGTCTGGGGAACCTAGCATCCAGAGGGCGTTACGATACCTGGCTAGTTCCGTAGGTATCTAGAGGCTACGGCGCTTGCCGAAAACCAAGGAAACGTTCCTCCCCCAACTGCGCCCGTCATTTCTCTTCCTCCTCCAAGAGCAGATAATTTCGCTATGATCTGCAAGGATTTCCATGCTATGGGAGGAAAGCCATTCCATGGAAGCGAGATATTCGTAGAGGCAAGGAATTGGTTGAAGGAGACCGAGGACTTGTTTGTAATCTTTGAAGTGGAAGATCGGAGGAAGATTCAGTTAGCTGCCTGGCTACTGAAAGATGAAGCTTCGTTATAGTTGGAAGTTACCCAACCTGGGCATCCGGTAGAGACATGGGATGATTTTAGATAAAGATTTGAGATGAAATTTCTTTCCCAAGCTGAGAAAAGCATGCAGATGGAGAGGTTCTTGGCGCTCAAGCAAGGAAACATGACTGTTAAAGAATATATGAACAAATTCAATCAGTTAGCAAGGTTTGGATTGGAATTGGTAGATACTCCACATAAGAAGGCTTTGCGGTTTGCTAAAGGGCTAAATGAACCCCTTTATGGGTTAGCTATGTCCCACATCCCTATGGGAGCGACTTTTGAAAGGCTTTTGATATGGACCTGACGCATGAGGAAGACAAGGGAGAAAAGAAGGAAGTAAAAGCTGAGGAAACAACGCAAAACAAGAAGGTATGGCCTAAGAACGGAGAACAACAACAACAGCAACAACAAAAGAAAGGTGGAAAGAGTGACAAGGCTAAGGATAAGAGGAAATGCCATAGTTGTGGGCGAAAGGGTCACTTGGTCAAAGATTGTAAAATGAGGAAGAATACTTGCTTCAATTGTGGAGAGGTCGGACACTTTGATAGGGAGTGCCCGAAGAAATAAGGACCACAGGGACAAGGCCAAAGGGCAGGAGCTTCTGGAGGGCAGGTGCATGCTTCGTGATCAATGCTCCGGATAGAGGTAGGAAATTTTTCGTGGAAGGTTTGATTTCTCTTTCCGGTCATCCTATTAGAACTCTTTTTGATTCTGACGCTTCACATTCATTTATATCTAGTTATATGGTTGAATCTCTGCACTTAAATACTAGTATGGTAGTGGATCCCGTTGTTGTCTCAACCCCATTGGTGGTTCAGCTCATTTATCCATGATTCGTCGGGGTTGAGGATATCTATCTTAGGCGTTGAGTTTGAGTGCGACGCATATGTGCTCGAGTTTATGGGCAACTGTTTGATTCTAGGGATGGATTGGCTAACCTTGTATGGTGCCATTCTGGATTATGAGAGGAGGGTCGTTAGGCTACTGAATTTTCATGGGAGGACTTTCTAGATTTCTTGTGACCCGCAAGGATCTGTTATGCTTAGTTTCCTAGAGTCTCTCAATGCATCTATCGATGATCTACAATCTGTTCCAGCAGTCCGAGATTATTTTGATGTCTTTGATGAGGTTCGGGGTTTACCCCCAGGGCGGGAGATAGATTTTTGCATATATTTGGTAGATAATGCAAAGCCAGTTGCATTGCCAATGCGCCATATGGCTCCAAGGGAAAGGATGGAATTGAGTAATCAAGTAGGGGAGCTACTTGAGAAAGAATTTATCAGGTGAAGCATATCTGAATGGGGTGCCCTAATAGTATTCGCAACTAAGGCGGATGGTTCGCTTCGTTTGTGTGTAGACTACAAAGAGTTGAAAAAAACTTACAAAGAAGAATAAGCACCCACTTCCGAGGATAGATGACTTGTTTGACCTGCTTGTTGGTGCCTCGGTATTTTCTTAGTTAGACCTGGCCATGGGGTTTCATCAGTTGAGGGTGGCTGAGTACATTATAGATAAGACCGCTTTTAGGAGTCCAGATGGTTTCTTTGAATGGCTTGTAATGCCTTTTGGGTTGACAAATGCACCCGCCTATTTTGTTGATCTGATGAGCAGGGTGCTTTGGGAGTTTCTAAATAAATTCGTCATGGTCTTTATTGATGATATCTTGATCTTCTCAAAGAGTGAGGAAGAGCATGTCCAACATTTCAGAGAAGTTTTGAAAACTCTTCGTGCGCATCAGCTTAAGGTTAAGTTCTCCAAAAGACATTTTTTGAGAAAGGAGGTGAGATTCCTAGGGCATGTGGTTTCTAAAGAAGGGATAGCAGTAGATCCCGCAAAGGTGGTTGCAGTTCAGGACTGGCAGGTTCCAAAGAATGCAACAGAGGTGAGAAGCTTTTTGGGGTTAGCAGGCTATTATAGGAAGTTCATTAAGGACTTCGCAAAGATATCATCCCCACTCACCAGGCTGATGAAGAAGAATTTGGCATTTTCATGGGATATAGATTGTGATGTTGCTTTCCAATGACTAAAGAGAGCTTTGACAACTACCTTAGTCTTGACCTTTCCGGATGGGAATAAAGTGTTTACAGTTTATACCAGTGCATGTGGTACGGAGCTTGGTGCGGTTCTAATGCAAGAAGGGAAGGTAATGTGTTATAGGGGTAGATAGCTAAGAGTCCATGAGAATAATTACCTTACCGATGATTCAGAGCTAGCTGCCATAGTATTCGCGCTTAAGATGTGGCGTCGTTATTTGCTTGGAGAGAGGTTCGAGTTGTACACCGATCATAAATCTCTCAAGTATTTGTTCTCGCAGAAGGATCTTAATTTAAGGCAACAAAGGTGGATGGAGTTCTTAGCATTATATGACTTCGAGATTGCTTATACCCTTGGAAAGGGTAATGTAGTGGAAGACGCACTGAGTAGGCAGAGGATGGCCTTAAGTCCATTATTTGTAGAAAGGAAAAGCTTGGAGTTCGTATCGATTTTTGATTTTAGACCTCCACCGAGCTATTATCTGGTTTGTTTGCATCGCAAGAGATTCGACCTACCCTGATGGATCAGATAGGAGCGTCGCAGCGAGATGATCCACAAATTTTAGACATCTTGGATAGACTCAGTAAAGGGGAGACTTCCACTCACCTCAATAGATATTCCATTGACGATAAAGGGTGGTTACGACGATATGGAAGGCTTTGTTTTCCTCAAACTGGAAGTTTGCTAAAGGCAGTCTTAGGAGAAGCCCATCATTCTAAGAAGACTATTCATCCGGGTGGTGATAAGATGTATAGGGACATGAAGAGGATTTTCTTTTGGGCTGAAATGAAGAAGGATGTGGCAGAGTTTGTTTCTCAATGTTTAGTTTGTCAGCAAGTCAAAGCTGAGCAAAAGAAGCCCGATGCTTTACTTCATCCTTTGGAGGTTCCACAGTGAAAGTGGGAGAGCGTCTCTATGGATTTCATAGATGGGTTGCCTAGATCAAAGAAAGTCAACACCAGTATCTGGGTAGTAGTAGATAGACTTACTAAGAGCGCCTATTTCATTCCAGTTAAGAGTAAGAGGACGACAACATGGTTGGCAAAAGTATATGTTCGAGAGATAGTCCATCTTCATGGAGTGCCTTCCAGCATTGTAAGCGATCGTGACCCCATCTTCACTAGTGAGTTTTGGAGGAGTTCACAAGAAGCATTAGGTACACAGTTACGTTTGAGCACCGCTTATCATCCTCAGACCGATGGGCAAACAGAGAGGGTGAACAAAGTTCTAGAAGATCTTTTGAGGCTTTTTATCCTAGACTTCGGAGTGACTTGGTAAGAGCATCTTCCTTTAGTAAAGTTTGCCTTTAACAACAATTATCAAGTTAGCATTGGCAGGGCACCCTTCGAAGCATTAAACGGACGACCTTGTAGGTCACCAACTTGTTGGTGGGAATCTACAGAAAGGCTATTACTTGGACCAGATATGGTTAGAGAAACGTCTGAGAAGATTGGTATGATTGACGACGAATGAAGACCGCTAAAGATAGGCAGAATCCTACGCGGACAAGAGAAGGGCTGACATTGAATTTTAAGTAAGAGATATGGTTTTCATTAAAGTGTCACCTTTGAGGGTTGTGGTTCACTTTGGATCTGTAGGGAAGTTGGCACCAAGATTCGTAGGGCCATTTCCCATAATGGAAAGGATTGTCCAAATGGCCTATAGAGTAAAGCTGCCAAAGAGACTATCCGGCGTTCATGATGTTTTCCATGTTTCTCATTTGTGGAAGTGCTTGTGTAAGGACCCAGAACTTCCCTGGTCTCCGAGAAGAAGAGGAAGAACGGATTGCTTTGAGAATAAGACAAATAAGAACACAAACAGAAGAATATTTCATTGCTTATTACAACAATTTTATCAGAATACAAGAATATATAGAGTATGAATAAATATTACACATTTATTAAATATTTTTAATAATTTTATCAAGGCCCGTACGGTCGATTTTCATAAACGGCCATCGAACTGTACTTACAGCGAACTTTTCCAAATTTGATTTGGATATAATTCCAAATTCAACCGTTAGATTTCAAATCTCTCATATTCGCTAGAAAGCTCTTTTCGATACGAACCCAACGGTTCCGGTTTCAGGAGAATCCGACGGTCGAATCTCCCGTAATGTCCGTTCGAAGTCAATGGTTGAAATTCGCGAACTGCCGCAGCGTGTTATATTCATGCCATTATATATATACATATATAATATATATTTCGTCGATTTCCTTTTAAAATGTATTTTATAAATCATTTTAAATTCGTTTTCAAAACGATTTCAACTTTATATTCAATTTCAAATCAAAATTGAATATTCCATATCATCGATATAGAAATGGTAATATTTTCAAAACATTATATTTTGAAATCTCTTCCTTTTTGTTATTCATTATATAAATGAATAAAATCGATATATAAATATCGTTCAGTCAAAATGGCGTCAATCTAATCAACACGGCTTTATATCACTACAACAAAATATGTTATTAATAACATCGTTTAATAACATGTTAGCGTGAAGTGTTATTATTTACACTTAATTTTAAGTCAATTTCGTGTAACGCTCCGTAGCCACTGGTAATTTTGGTCTCCCTACAAAAGCATTTTGTTTCCCTCCTACCGTACAATTATTTTCTTCTTTCCATCTCAAAAAAATTTCTGTCTCCTTCAAAAAGTAAGGTTGCGTTTGGTTTTCGTTGTGTTTTCAATTTTGAGTTTTCATGGTTGTTTTCAGTTTTTCATTTTGAATATTTTTTTCTATTTCTCAATATGCGTTTGGTTATCCTATTTTCAAAAACAAGTTTTCAAAACTGAAAATTGAAAAATGCGTTTGATTTGAAATATAGTTTTCAAATTTAGAAAATTTGATCTTTCATTTTGATAATTCAAACAAATTTTACGTTTATACATACATACATACATACATACATGTATCATTATCAAAATACTTGGTGATACAACAAACATCCATCATTAAATCTCTCCATAAATTCCACTCTTTTATATAAAGACAAAAATATTCAACGACCTAGATCACTTTTGTTACTAATTTATCTAATTTTATGTTCAAATAACTGTCCTCATATAATATATACTTTTCAGTTTCCATGTTTGCATGAACATACTACATGCTGTAAATCAAACAAAAAACAAAACCAAAACTTCAAATATAAAGAAGTTGAATAAAAACATCTGTGCACATGTATCAAGCTGCTAATTAGGAATTGATAATAAATAAAAGATAATAAGCTAAATTCTAAACATAATGACTAAACACTAAAGAGAACACAATATTTAAATTACATGAGGCCGAATTGTATAGGAATAAAATTACAACAAAAGAGTTCATAACATAATTTCAAATATGTAATATAAGCGATAAGCTAGACAAAGAGAAAGGTGAAAGTGAACAACGCAAGCATCTTTCATAACAATATGATATTTATATCAGCCACAAAGTTTGCAAGCAACGCCCTTCTGATGTCTTCCAAGTCACATCTGCAAACGATAAAAAAGATAAAAAGTTTCACCAATAAAAGCAGTCAACGTACTCATGATGGCTAAGTGATGCAAGATAAAGGGGAAGATGAAGTTGAAGATAACAATAAAACAGATAATAAGAACTAAAGAAGATGTTGAGGGACTGCAGTAGAAAAAGATGATAGTAATGAGAAATTCATGTTAACGTTTGAATGCATAAACAAATATGTACTGACTTGAATCGCTAAATGCAAATGAATATAAACAAAAATAAGTTCCATAACTGCATCGGCACTCAGCAAACAAACAACCAAACAATTTTTTTCATTATGAGTCATTATCCTATCTACCGATAAAGGAAAAGAAATCTTAGCTGGATGTATAACCGATCATATATGAGGTGGTTTTAGTTGAATTCAGTGTGACAGTTTGCAATATACCTTTGAAATAAAGGTTACACCAAAAATGGGTATGAATATGAATTTACAAGTAAATGTAATGGAGAAAACAAATTGGATCACTGCTAATTGAGCAAATTATATGTGTGTTGGCAGAAATCTGAAATATAGCGGATGTTGTAAAATTTCAGCTGTATCTACCTCAAAAGAATTTGAGCTAAGGACAAGAAAACACACTTCATAAGGTAGATGAACCATGGAAAATGTAGTAACTACCAATCAGTAAATCAACAAAAAATTATTGGTGACCGGAAAGCGTCTCACATTTGTATGTCATTTTAAAAAAACTTCTGAATATAACTAATTTTTCTTCCTCTATTCATTAATTACTACATGGAAAAAGGTGATTAACCCAGAACATAACTAATTTTTCTTCTAATTTTCCTTGTACGCTTTCAGTGTATGTCATTTGTATATCAGTAATAGCAACATAGTGTCAGTGTAGAAGACAGTTCTCATGTTACCATCTAAAATTAACTCAATTCACAACAAGATTTTCTAATAGTTTAATCAAGAAAAATTTACATGGAGCAATCTTTGTGCCATGAAATGGTAAATATGTTGCCATAATATATTTTATGTATAAGACATATTGGCAGGCTAAACGAGCCCCTACACTTAAGGAAAAATGCATGGGTAGACTTGATATTATGAAGAAGAAGATGATAATACTAATAATAAGAGGAAGTTTTATAATACCTGGAACTGCACTTAAGGAAAAGTGCATGCTTTTTGGTCAACAGAACTTGGAATTTACGTAATTAGAATTAAGTTGGCATGCATTTTTCCTTAAGAATGCATGCATTTTTCCTTAGAGCATCTCCAACAGTGGAGGAAATTCATGTTAAAGGGTGTAATTTCGCTTATTTTTGCACCCAACAGTTGTTACGGGGTGTAATATGAAGGGAAATGTTACGGGCTCAATTCAGAGTCTGAATGGGGCGCGCGAGCCGATTTTATCGGCTCGTGATGTCGCGAGCCGATTTTATCAGCTCGCGACTTCAGGAGCCGATAAAATCGGCTCGTGGCTATATTTTTTTTCCCAACTATTTTTACCATATTTTACCATATACAAAACCAAACCCATTAATTTTTTTATAAAATAAACTCCGAAACGTAATAATAATAGATGATTACTAAGAGAAAAACCATTTTTTTTTTACGTTTTACCCTAGTTTGTCATATACAAAAACATAACCTATATTTATTTCGTACCATAAACTTAGAAACATAATAATATATGATTAATAACTCTTACGAATACAAGAGAACGAGTTGGTACAATAGAAAATGACAACATCTTTACTGCATACATGATTGATAAGTTCGGACAAACATAAAATAAAACACAAATTCAGATAATGGTCGTCCACTAACCCGAAGGAGTTATAAAGGAGTTTAAAACTAGGGTCATCCACTAACCCGTGATATTTACACGTATATAAAAAGGAGTTCAAAAGGAGTTTAAAAGGAGGGTCGTCCACTTATCCTCATAATGTAAACATTTAAGCACCCGAAGGAGTTAAAAAGGAGTTTAAAACTAGGGTCGTCCACTAACCCGTGTTATTTAAACGTATATACAAAGGAGTTAAAAAGGATTTTATAAGGAGGGTTGTCCACTTACCCTCATTATTTAAACATGTAAACATTTAAGTACCAGGTTTGGCGCTTGGAAAAGTACCAAAACTTGGCAAGGTAACGGTTTGCAATAAAACAAGCGTACATTACACAGAACATATGAAAGGAGCAAACATTACACAGAACATAGGACACGCGCAAACAGTACACAGAACATATGAAATGGCACATATCGCAGAACACATAGAAAAATAACATACAGTCCAAAACATCGAGACATACACATACATACATCGAGCCATACATATATACACCGCGACATACAAAAATATAAATCATGATAAATCTGCGGCATCATCATCATCACCATCCAAAGACATGTCGTCTCCGCTATCAGACGGGTCATAATACGGAATATCGTCATCACTACCTCCAACCACGTCATCCCCTCCATCAACGTCATCCCCTCCAACAACGTCGCCCCCTCCAGCAACGTCGCCCCCTCCAACAACGTCGCCCCCTCCAACTCCTCCTCCTACTCCTGGACCTCCTACTCCCGAACCACCTGCTCCAGAACCACCTCCTCCTGAACCACCTGCTCCTGAGCCGCCAGTACACGACCCTACAATGGTACCTGATGCTGCTGTCCCCCCACCCTCTGCTGCAGCTAATCTGGCCTGTAAGTCATATATCTGCTCCTGCAATCCCTGCACAATCGCCTGGTGCTCCTGATACATGGACTGAGTCCGTAGCAGTGCCATATGTTGAATAGCCGCGATATGTATCCTATGCTGGTCCAACCTGGGTGCATACTGCATATATAGAACATATAAAATCAGTTTCTACAGCATATAACATACAACGTAAATTCACAAGTACAAATGTTACCTCATGTGACGGATATAATCCAGCAGTAGGGACACCATACACCATGTCTGCAGGTGGGTAAACAATAGGCAGGGCTATTTGTGCCCCGCTAAGATCATATGTCTGAAATGTATCGGCGAGAGCAAAATCCTGCGGAGGGTCGGATATCTGTGAAGGGGTCGGGTCGAAAGTAAACGGCGGAGGGTGAACTCTACCACTCACCAATCGGGGTCCAATGTGATCGGAGTTCACACCCCGCATATAATCCGGCAGCAAGTACCGTCTAGGAGCTACCCGAACCCAGTAAGGACCAAACTCTGCGTCGGGTAAGTGAAAGTCAGTCGTATCAACCCATCCTGCCTGTCTCAATCCAGCCACATACTGTCTCCCTATAACACGCTGCGGCCCGAACATATCAAGTGGCAAAGGTGGATCTACGGGTACGCGCAGCTCACCGGTACTCTGGTAATAGCATCGGTCTCCCAAGTACCAAACAGAAAGGTGGGCCGGTGGGAAGAAGAGGACACGTCGAGTAGATAAGCTGCATGCAATGGCTAATGGATGGGCATCAGGTACTGGGCCACCGGCTGCAAGTAACATCCAATAAGAAGCCCAAGGTGCTCGTAATATGTTCCCCCTCTCCCTCATATCCAACTGGGTACGAGCCTCCATCAAGTCGTGTCTCACACCAGAAGGAGAACGCTGAACTACGTGAATACTCTCCCATCTACGCATCCGTGGTAAAAAGGTCTCAGCAGCATGACTGGCGTTGTGCTGTATGTGTGGGTGCATGTTGGCCGTGTACTCGTAGTACCAGCACGACAACATGTACCAAAAACCATACATCTGCTGAACCTCTCTAAAAACATAGGAGTCAAGAGCGGTGTATAGATAACCCAGTATGGCAGAGCCCCAATCAAACATATGCAGCTGATCTAAATCGACTAGTGCTGCTAGGTAGCCAAGCCTAATCGAACTCTGTTGGTTCGTAAAGAACGTCGAACCAAGGAGGTATAAAATGGTAGCCCTGTACACTATGTCGTGGAAATCTATCACATCTACATGCGCTGTAATATACTCAAGTAAATATGTGCAGGGAACGGCACCATTAGCTATACGAGCCGCATCCAAACCTGGCAAATACTGTATGTAGGACTCGGGTGACTCAAACTGGGAATCAAATGGAGGTATGACTCTATCTGGAAGGCCTATCTCAATCCCCGAAAGCATGTAAAAATCGGCTGGGGTGATACCTAGCTCAAAATCTGGGAAGTGAAAGGTGTGTGTCGTAGGCCACTATCTCTCTGATAAGGCTTCGACCAAAGGTCGATCGAAGGACTGAGGAGGTATAATACGTAAAAAACGTTCGAATGGACTGCCAAATAGCCTCTCTCGAATATGCAGAGGTAATATGTCTAAGGCTGATGATACAAACTTCGCCCAACTCCCGCGAACGAAGATGTACTGAGTCTATTAAAATAATACCAGTTAAATGACTATTTAACGGTTAAATGAGTATTAAAGTTCGTACTACTAACGTATAACAAACTACTGCATGGTAAATGCACTAATAAAGTTTTAACAGTTAAATGACTATTTAACAGCTAAATGGCTATTTAACTAGTACATGCAATAATTTATACTATTTAAATGACTATTGACGTTCAACCTACTAAACCATATAACGTACATGCACTAAACTATAACGTAAAACAACCAGATCATACTTTTTAATAGTTAACTAACTGCGAATATTATAAAAAGTAAAACTAATACCTGAACGGCGGCCAGCGCGGCAACTGATCGATGGGTGAATCCCTGTGGCATCTCGTGGAGGATACGTAAGTCCTCAATCGTCGTCCCCGCTGATGGAGGAAGGTGTACTGGACCAGACATGTCGTCTGGCATAACTCTAACTGTGCGTCTCCCGCTCTTCGTCACGCGTGGCGGCATCCCGACGTTGGAACGATTAAAAAAGAAATTAAAAAGGAGGAAATTAAAATTAAACTAATATAACAAACCCCACCCCCCCTCCCGAGCCATATATAGGCTCGGGACAGGCGCGAGCCGATTTTATCGGCTCGCGAGCTCGCGAGCCGATAAAATCGGCTCGCAGACTGCGAGCCGATAAAATCGGCTCGCAGACTGCGAGCCGATAAAATCGGCTCGCGCCCGTTGGGAGATATCAAAGATATCTCCCGTAATGTTACGGGCCGTAACGTTACGGCCCGTAACACTGTTGGAGATGCTCTTAAGAATGCATGCATTTTCCTTAATGTGTTATAATATCAATTTAGATGATATTATAATACCTGGAGCTTAAATGGGTTCTAATTATGGAAAAACCAATGCATAAAGATTGATATTTTCCTTAAGTGCACTTCCTAAATTCAGATTCATGTTAACAGAACTAAGTTGGCTAGGTTGGCTCAACTATAATCAAACTAAGCTATATTTTCATTATGCCCTTAATTAATAATAGTTTCCTTACTCACTGTACCAAATTGAAAAATTGGGATATTTTTAGTTTGAAACGGATCGGTAGCGTTTTTAGGTTTGTAATAGTTTTGCAAGGTTCCTAAATCTCAATTTTGTTAACAGAACTAAGTTGATAAAACGCATTCATAATGCCATCTTCAAAACATGGCATAATCAATTATATAAACATGACCCACATGCTAATCAAAGAATGTTCCAATATTTTTTGAGCATCTTAACATGAAGCAGAGTATAAAAAGTCATGATTCTAACGAAATAAATTACAGACTTCAGTAGTAAATTACATGCATATCCGGTTTACAAAAAAAAGTAAATAATAAAACTGGTCCTCTGCAACATTCAGAATTAATGTTTTACTTTTCTTAATCAGAACAGTAACAAATTATATGATCAAATTTTGTGATAGTGGCAACTGTTACTACCAAATGAATCCTGTTTAGAAGAAAACTGAAGTTCAGTTCTAATAACGAAGAAAATATCAAGTTGATCCCTTGAGATCAACGACTTATTTGCCACATTACTAACTTAGTTCTAATTTACGTGATTATTATACCTGGAACGTAAAACTTAGTTCTGTTAACAAAAATCTGAACCCTTAAGAATGCTTGCATTTTTCCTGAAGTGCATAAGGATAGACAATAAAAAGGAAAAATGCATTTTTCGTTAACAATGATTAGCCTTACAGAAATAAGTTCTATTAATTCAGCGTCTAAGCTAATACATCGCTATCACTGTAAAACCCCCAATTCGGAACGCATCAAACCCATTCGTAATCGAATATATTTATTCTAAATGAGAACGCAACCACCTTTTTTTAATTGTGAATTCAATACACAACAAGTTGAGTTCTGACTGAGATTACGATCGTATAAATCGAGTTTTAATTTGAGAAACACTGCACAAATTTATGCAAACCCTAACCCGTACTAAAAGGAAGGAAACACTGTACCAAATAGCAAAAATCTTGATGATCTAGTAAAATTGAATCAAACAAAGTATAATCGAAATAAGAAATCACGAA
The DNA here is from genome assembly GCA_030737875.1 of Allium sativum. NCBI lineage: Eukaryota > Viridiplantae > Streptophyta > Magnoliopsida > Asparagales > Amaryllidaceae > Allium > Allium sativum. The sequence goes on along the minus strand of CM060916.1, from coordinate 212,995,153 downwards.
TTTACCTGTATTGTTGACGATCGGCGATTTTGGGGAGAAACGGATTTCTGCGGCCAGAGAATGAACCCACGGTTATGAACTTGTTTGGTTTGTTTTAGTTTTGGGTATTGAATTTTTAACTGGGCCTCAAAATGGTGAAAACAAAATAATCCTGTTTTGAGTTTTCTTATTAGGTCCATTTTCAAAAATAATTATTTTTTAAAATGAGTTTTTCAAAATGGAAAAGGAAACTAATTTTCCTTGTTTTTCAAAACTAAAAACTGAAAATAGTACGAAAATGGGAAACCAAACGCACCCTCTGCTCTCCCTCGAAAACCAGAACTTACCTCTTGTTCTGTGAGAAATCAAACGTGGCTTTCTCATTCTGAAGAGTCCGCATCCGATTGTCTTTCTAATCTACGCATCTGAAGAAAATGTGTTGGAACCCTAATTTCGATATCTCCATGGAGCCGGTTATACAAAACTTGGAAAGGTAAGCCGACAGTTCAATCATAATATTCTTTTTGGTTCATGCATATCACTCTTGCACCCTTGAGGATGCTATCTTCAATTTGTTACTAATTTTGGGATGGCTCTTGAGTATATAATGTTTGTCAAATTGATTGTGCCATAGTATCTTAGATCGTGATTAACTTTATCAAACATGAATCAAGACAAAAAAAATTGTTCATATTTTTTACTACCTTTTTTTTAATGGAAAAATAAACAGTTGAAACAGAAGCTGTTAGGAAATTGAGGTTGTGGCATTGTATTTGTACATGCATGCCGCTTACAATGTTAATACACATTTAATAAAGGCATACAGCAAACTACTGTCTTTCCCTTTTCCCTAGTAAGAACAAACCAAAGCAAATCATAGTCCTTTAATAATTATAACCAGATGAACCATTAATGTATGAACATAAATAATAAGAGTTGGAGTATTAATTTTTAAATGAGGTATTGATCACACTGGTCTTTTCAAAAGAATTTCGCCTTTGTTGAGTGCAATGATGCTGTAGGCTGTCTTGTTGAGGTACGGAGATTTCAGTTTACGTTTTTTTTTCCTTTATACAGATGCTGAATTTCACAAAAGTAAGAGACGATGCATCCCAGAACAACTCCATCAAAATCTGGAGTGGAGTGTGTCCTAATGAAACACGTAAAGGCCTACAATTAGACAAAGGGTGCTCTGGTGGCAATTCACAAACAAGTTGATTTAGCAGCTCTGCTAGTCTACCAGCATGTAATCTAATTCCAGATGCATCATACATTACAGTAGAGGCTAGTATGGTAGCAAGGGCAAATTACGATCCCCCGGTCCCTTCTTGAAAACCTATAGACACAGCAAGAGAGGCTACAGTAGCTGCATGCGAGGAGGGCATACCACCGGACCGAAACATTTTTTTTAGCATCCCACTTTCTTTCTGTAAACCAAAAAGTGGAAATTTTGACGAACTGGGCAATGGAGCAAGCAAGGAGCGCTGACAAGAATGGAAGATTTGTTGACAGGGGAACAGAGTTGATGTTGAAGAAGATACGTCAACTACAGTTAAGATCTCATCCATTTAAACTCAGATTTGGTCAATTAAGCTTTGTTGGATCATTCCGACTCCTAACTGCCCTTTCCCCTTTCTTTCTGCCTTCTCCAATTTTGATAAGAATCTTGTTCTAATCGGAAATGTGTCTTTTTTACTATTCATTAGCTTCTAGGGATGATTAAAGTAACCTTAAAATATTTGTTTGCACAAGGGTAGTATACATCTTCAGATTAAACATTCTAGAAGGTTGAACTTGTTTTGCTGTATAAGTTCTCAAGTTGTGTATCCACATTCAGCAGCTGATGGATTTACCTTAAGAAAGATACAAAACCTCTCATCTGTTTTAATCTAAATGTTAGATGCTGAAAGGTTTCAATTTCTGGCGTAGTCTAAGTTCATACTATCAAGAATTGTTCATCTCCTTTCATGCACTTGCTGCTGTGCGAATCTACTTTGTAGGTTCAGGGGTCAGCTGACCCCCCTCGATTTTTTTTTTTTACTAATAGCACTGTTTATTTTGGCAAACACCTTCTGTGCATATTTTACTAATAGCACTTTGCGTCCTGCCTCCTCTGAAATTTTGATCCCTCTTAAGGGGATGGCTAGATTCGCCCCTGTGGGAACATAATAATGTTTCCAGTAGTTCTGTGAAAGCATTTTCTCTTATGCTTAGGTCAACAATTTAATTGTGGAGGTTGTTTCAATATGCAGGAAAACAAGGATACCGGGGCAGACAACGGTTTGTTTGATTGGTCAGTTTGGTGTAGGATTCTACTCAGCCTTCCTTGTTACTGAAAAGGTGATTTCTTATGTTACAAAAGATATGTTAGCGATTTGTGTCTGTCTTGTCTACTAGATTAAATATCTCTTATGAAACTGGGTTTAACAAATGATTAGGTTGTTGTATGAACAAAAAGTCCAAAATCTGAAAAGCAGTATGTTTGGGAAGCAGCTGCTGACAGTAGCTCATATGTGATAAATAATTCTTCCATCGCAATAAGAACAAAAATATTCAGAGAACAAATGCACTTTTTTATTTCAGAAAGAAGAGAGAAAGGAAATAATGGCTAACATTAGCCATAACGCTGGGTTCGCTGAACAAACGAGAAACCTGGAGCTTCTCATGTCTAATTTGAACCCATTTGCTCAAGAATTTCTTCCAAATTCCATCTTCTACGACTATTTTAATGACGCACCAAACACTCATGGGATTGGCCTAAACAGTTCTCTGTTTAGATGGAGCAATACAAGCGACAGCGAAAGGAAGAATAGTCGAACTAGCAGAGCTCAAAGAGAGGATGCGATTAGGACTATTCATGTTTCAGACATTGATCATCAGGTAACTGAAGAACAGCTTGCAGCTCTGTTCAACAATTGCGGTCAGGTTGTCGACTACAGTATGCGTGGTGATCCTAAGTCCGTTCTTCAATTTGCTTTTATAGAGTTCACTGACAATGATGGTGCAAATAATGATTTACATGTAACTGGTGCAGTGCTTGGATTTTACCCTATCAGAGTTCGACCTTCGAAAACAGCAATCACACCTGTTAATCCTTCCTTATTGCCAAGGTCTAATGATGAACCGGAGACATGCTTAGGGACAATATATTGTGCTAATATTGACTTGAAGGTTAATTATGAAAAACTGAAATGTTTTTCTGAGTCTGCATGTGGAAAGGTGTTTCGGATGAGAATGCTTGGAGATCAACGCCACTCTACTAGAATTTCATTTGATGAGTTCGCCATGACAGAAAGTGCAACTGCAGCACTCAACTGTAGTGGAGCTATTCTTGGAAAGTTGCCGCTAAGGAAAGGCCATCTAAAACTCCTGTTTGATTATTGGGACCTCGCTATGCAACAAACTGACTCTAACTTTTGTTGTCCTACAACAAGTTTTATACACAACTCAGCTTACAAGGTAATTTGGATATAGGTTACTGATACTTTATGCAGTAAAATTTTGGGGTGCTAAAAAGATTCATCTTCTCTCGGAATTGCTTATTCAACAAACACAATTAATTTCTCATGGTTTTTATTCTATCAAATTAGTTGTTATGTTATGGAGCTGTATAAAATTAATTACTCTATGCGTGTTGTTAAAAAATTATGGATATTAGTTGCCTTACACTTAGATTTTGCGATGATGAAATGTTGATCGATGGATCTTTTATATTTTAAAAAAACAATCATATGTGATAAAAGAGGAGACAGATCTAGAAAAAATGATACCACGTGGAACACAAATTACCTTGTTTCTTAGAGTATGTCAAATTAATAAAAATATTAGTTCTCATTTTACTTGTTTGGATGTATCGTCTTACTTAAGTTGTCATCTTTGTTGCTAGCCGGATGAGAAGTATGAATATGCCGATCCTACAAAAACTCAAGGATTGGTGAAAAACTATTAACAGATTTTCTCGTTCCTATATACACATGGAAGGAAATACCTAGGATTGTAGAGGTAACTGTATATGTTTAAACGTTGGTACTTTTTTTTGGGTTCTAAGACCTTCTTTCTTGTAACTGTGCATAGATGAGAAACTCGAAGGAAATTGAGAAGGAAGAGAGTATGATGAATTTTACAAGAAAAAGTTTCAATGAATTTCTAGAACCACTGGCATATACACACATCACGGCAGAGGTATGTCATGGTAATATTCATTTTTCAGGATTTGGTTGTATTTTATGTTACAAACTTATTGATATTTCTGTCATGTTAATATTTATTTGTCAGGATTTGGTTGTATTTTATGCTACAAACTTATTGATATTTATGTTCCATGCTAAATACGGTGAGGTGGAGTTTAGAAGTGTTCTATACATACCAGGCATGGCACCAATGAATAATGAAGATGTAGTTAATCCGAAAACGAAAAATATACGCCTGTATGTCAAGCGAGTTTTCATTTCGGATGATTTTGATAGTGAATTGGTAAGCTGTTAGTAATCATTTTGTGATAGTTTTTAGTTTCCTAACATGCATGTTATTATTTTATCACCTGTTCATAATATTTTTATATGTTACAGTTCCCACGATATATGAGTTTTGTAAAAGGTGACGTTGATTCCAATGATCTACCCCTTAACGTTTCTCATGAAATCCTTCAAGAAAGTATAATTGTAAGTGTGAAGATGCGTGTTAAACAAATTCATGTAGGTAATTGTGTTATTGATGCATGTATTAGTAATCTCTCAATGCAATTATTGTTCATAATGTTGATGCATTTTTTATTTGGAATCTGTTGGTGCTGTGCAAGTAATGACTGTAATTTTCTAAGTGATTAATTTACCTCTGTCTCATTTCAGTCTGTTGTGTAGGTATGATTTTCCTCTCTTTCACCTATGCTGACTGCTAGTTGTGTGATCGATCAATGAAAAACTTCAAAGAATCTCGGAGTTGATGTAAACTTGGGTAAGGCTAGACTGTTAGATGACGATATTACTTAGTTGTTTGCTTAGTAATTCGCATAATTATTTGCCTTGTCAGCAAATCTTTTGGAATTTTACAACATGCTATCTGTCTTGATCAATATTAGCAAACTTTGAAAGCAAAAATGGTAAACTCGATTAGTTTCAGCGAAGTAAACTGAGTTTATTCATTGATGATGCACAATTTCTGATTTTACATGGTCACTAGTGGTACTGCTTACTTATTTATGCATTATTAAGTTGCTCATATAATGTAGTTACACAGTATTTTAGCACTCAAATCTTTTTATATAGTGCTTTCTGTTATGTTTTTATTGAGTGTGTAATTTCCTTTATTCCTTTAAAATTTTGATACTTAAACTATGTCTTTTAGATAATTGGCTATTGGTATAATCTTACATTTCTTTTGTTTTGTAGCTGATTCAGTGGTCTACGACCTTTGTCAGAATTCTGTGCACTTAACATGTTGTATGAAAATGAGGCTGCAATATATCAGGTACACATTCCTCGTTTTATTTTATTTTTTGTGTTAACTACAAATTAACGTGTTTTTGTGGTGTGCTGCACTTGTTACCTATTCTCTACGTATATGGCACTATAGTGAAGTTTGTTATGCTATGAGAAGGATTGGTGTCATCAACAAAATTTGTGAGAAATGAAAGATATCTTATTAGATATATCAGCTAAACAAAACCCATTTAGGCTCTTGATAGTATGAGCGACTTCATCCCAGACATCTCTTGTTTAATTGATTTTCACATCATAATCTTATCTTTTGCGCATAAAGCTGCAACAGCAGCTAAAGTATGCCTCTTTGAACGTCTAATTTTAACCTTTAATGTCTGATATTACCATATGCTTACCAGTGAAATTAGCTAAAGTTATCGGTGAGAACTAGAGCTAGTTTAGTAGGAATGTAAAGTGAAATATCCATAATAAAAAGCATAGTGGATATGTAACAACTATTTTTCTAGTTTAAATATTTATAGGTTTGCTTCCAGAGAACCAATAAAAAATGATCGTAATTTTAAACACTAGGTGATTCAAATTCTAAAGGAAGTGTTTCATCAAGGATCGTTGTTAGTTGAAAACCTTCCCAACAAACTGATAAGAATTAATAACTATGGTAATAATGAGTATCTACGTATGGAGTATGCAGAAGCAAATGTCAAAATTTGAAGTATTAACTGCGTGAGAAACATAACATTCAAAAAAAATATATGGTTTTCAAATAGGAGAGACCATCAAAACCCAAAAATACTTTGACTAGAAAATATTAATGCATATAGGATAACATGTTTAATAAAAAATAGTTTGATTCGTTTGTACAGCATGCTACATCTTAGTGGCTAAATATATGAAACCAGAGATATAGAAACCATGCTGAGCCAAAATTAAATAAGTAGGCCATGAAGATGGTTAATATTCATTCAAGTAAAATAATCATATGTGCAACTCATAAACAAGAACCATGTTACCCCATGCTGGATTGTCTATAACATATTTTTCCATATTAAGTATTAACATTAACATAGGTCATTGAATTAACTACTTCTGACTTTTCTTGTTTGTCTAGTTACCCTAGATGTATTACTAATGTTACCTTCTCCTATTTGCATGTCAGTCAGGGATTAAGATGATCTCCTAAATTTGTTGAGATCAGATGGGTAGCATGGTTGTGAAAGTTTGATGGAGGAGAGCGGTTGGTTGGGGTTTTATTGTAGACTTTAAATTTAAACTATGTTTTATTTTTTTGTTAACTCAAATTTACATCAATATGAAATTGAAAATATATGTATTGAACTTAGTTTTTGTTAGTTGATCATTTATCTTGCTATCATGAATATGTGTTACATTTGTTGGGTATTATAATTTTTTGGGTCATATAATGCTTTTGAAGTTGTTGTGAAGATTCGTTTGATTGCTATTATTATAATATATTGAAAAGCATTATAAAAGATAATGTAATACATGATCGAATAGGTGTTATATCTACATATTTTGTAGCGGCATATGCAGGCTATAAAAGAATTTAGAAATGTTACCCTGTTGGTTTATAGCGTGATAAACCCGCTATTGAATTAATATTTTATAGCAGCTATATAGTATTATAGAAATTCGTTATTTTCATGAAGAATGTCAAGTTTTATAGTGGCAATAGCGAGCTATTATCCTTAAGTATCATATCGGTATATAGCCATTATAAAATGATACCCTATTATAGCGGCAGTTTTTGTGTTATAATTATTCAACTATTTTTTATAACATGTCGATATACAACGCTTTTCGGACCGCTATGGTATTGTTTAATAGCGGCTATATGCCGTTATAAAAGACTATTTCTGTTGTAGTGTATATTTGAATATATTCGTGTCCATCCCAAATCGGACATCGAAACCAAATTTTTGATCTTTTACTGAATATTATTTCAAAATATTCATTATTTTAAAATAATCGTTGTTTTAAAATATTTATTCTTTCTGAACTGGAATCAGACACAGTCAATTACCATATAATTTGATTTATATGGATTTCATACACACATGTACACAATGGCAATCGAACACAGTCAATCATCATCCAAAGTGCATTCTACACTGCATAAGCATCAAATATAATTATTCAACGCTTATAACAGCCTGTCAATCAATCGATCAACATATAGTTAATTATTGGGACTAGTGTATGTCATATATCGTCCCAATACCCGTATAGGGTTTCAATCAACAAATAATGAATTTTATTTGTGCAGTTGGGTGATGTGCAAAATTTATCGTCTCAATCAATATCAGTCAAATGTGTGTACATAAACAAATCGTCCGATTTGTTTATAAATATTTATTTAATTCATATACACGTTAAAAATTACATTTTTAACTATAAAATATTTTATTTCATTCCACATCACACAATCAAATTTTCACAACACAATACAACAAACAAACAAGTCGTCCATGGTCTGTGGACGACGGGTGTCGGGTGCTGCTAAGCACCATCTGCATCCTAGTATATATTTTAACTAGAAAATAAAATTAAACTGAGAAGTTCTCACCTTTGGGTTCCACTCCTCCATTCTCTATTTCTGAACGGTCGGATTTGCCCAAAGTTCCAATGAGGTCTTTTCTCGCTGTTCATATATAAAAACCATATTTTCATCGCTTCATTCCAATAAATAAAAATCATATTTTTATTTCTACTTCATATATTTTTACAACGTTTTTTCTGTATAACAATTATATTTTTATACTTCTACCATATATATAAAGATCGAATTTTCATTTCGCTTCATATATAATAAAAATCGAATTCTTATCTTAATGACATTCATATAAATATCGTATCTTTATCATAATGAAAACATTATAAAAATCGTATTTGTATTTATAAAAATCACATTTTTATACTGTTACCATATAAATAAAAATCGTATTTGTATTTATAAAAATCACATTTTTATATTGCTATTATATAAATAAAAATCGTATTTGTATTTATAAAAATCACATTTTTATTTCGCTACATATATAAAGATAATATTTGTATATTCTCTATTATATAAAATTATATTTTTATCTCTCTATCTAAATAAAAAAAAAAAATTATCTTACTACTTGAACGAAAAAAATCATAACTTTCCATATACAAAAGTCATATACTTTTATCTATAGAAATCTAGTCTTTTATTATATAAAAGTCTTACCTTTTTAAATTTAAAAATCCAATCTTTTTATATGATAAAAATCCCATCTTTACAACGCTTCACATAAAATAAAAATCATATTTTTATCATCGTATTGTATAGATAAAAATCCAAATTTTCTTTTGTATATTCTATAAAAATCGTATTTTTATTTTCACACCATCCATACGAAAATCAATTCTTTTTCAACAATGCTAAATACCAAAAAAAAAAAATCAGATCTTTATTAATTTAATAGCATAAAAAAAATGTAATTAAAAACTCACTTTTGTTCAACGGTGAGGCAGGAGGCGTCGGGGGCTGAAGGGGGCTGAAGGGGGCTGACGTCATAGGTGGTCGGAGCGCGTTGCTCGAGTTTGGGGGGTTTCAAAATCGGAGAGAGGGAGGAAGAGGGGGTTGCGGTGGCTGAGGAAGAGGCTGGAGGGGCGGGTTGGATCCGCGGCAGTGGTCGCTGGGTACGGCTGGGGGTCTTCGCGGTCGTGAAGGAAAGAGGAGGGGAGAGGGAAGGAGGAGAGTTGGGTACCCCCCCCCCCCACGCGTTCTCCCTTTTTTCTTCTGAATCGAAGTGGAGAAAGGAAGGGAAGAGAGAGAGTACCGAGTTTGACCATATATATTAATATATTTTTATATTATTTTAAATCCCAAAAAGCAACTTTACATTTCGATCTCCAAACGAGACCCACCGCCTATCATCCCTAGCTAATTAACCACATTCCGAACACAATGGGTTATGTATCGTAGGCTGATCGATTCGATCATTTCGATCAGTTTCTGTCAAAATCAAAATATAAATCTATATACAGAATTTGAACGCACATTTCAATTTTCTGGTGTCACATACGAACTCCAAAAATTGCAGAAAAATTATTTCTAGCTTCGTATTGACCATACGGTGCTAACAAAACTAATTTCGTCAAATTTGGAGACCGTTTGAAAAATGACCATTTTTTGGTCAATCCAAATTGACTGAAATTGTTAGAACACGTTTTCCTTTGCCACGCTCACATATTGATTGCATAAATTATGAAAATTGGAATCTAGCAATAATTTGACATCCTGGATCCAATAAAAGTGGTTTCATCGAAAACGGAGGTCGTTTGCAAAATGACTATTTTTAAGGCCTAAAATTCCCTAGCTAATATTCTGAATTTTCAACTGGGCATAACTTTTTATCCCCGCTATGAAATTTCAATTTTTGGATTCGTTGGAAAGATATTTTCAAGTAAATTCTAATATTTTTTGTTTCTCTAAAATCCGGTTTATTTTGAATCCTGTACGTTCATTTGAAATTTGAAATTTGAAATTTGAAATCGAATTTTCAAACTACCATGCCATTTTCAATTCCTTTTATAATTAAAATAAATATTTATATTCTAACGTCGATTCAAATAAATATATACGTTCTAATTCTATTCAAAATAAATTTCTAGTCGTTATTATTTAAAATAATTCATTCTAAATATTCAAAATTGATTAAAATTTCCAAAATAAATATTTCAAATTGCTTCAGATTTTCTGGGTTGTTACAATCTCCCCCACTTAAAATCTTTTCGTCCTCGAAAAGGAACGAAGCTGAAATTTGTTTTATAAACCAACTCAACTTTCAGTATTTTCATTATAGCTTAAGTTTTTCAACTTTTTAGTTTCTAAAAACTTTTCAAATTTTTCAAAAATTTGGCTAACACCCTAAATTTTGGAAAAATTTCGCCATAACCTCCCTTGTACGGGAGCACCGGGAAAATCCCGAAATCGCCATACATGCCTCTCCAATCCAAAAAGAAAAAGAAACACCAGGCGGCTAGCCAATCGGCTCATAAAATCATCAAAAACCCCAAGAAATACAATAAACATGTACCTATTTGTCCGGCAAACAATTTTATTCCTCTGCTCTAGCCTCTTTGCAATGACTTGTTCAATGGATACACATGTATATGCATGCAATTTCAAACAACTTTCAGTATAGTTCAATAGTTGGTACCATTTGGCTAAATTTACCGTTCTTTCCCATAATTGTTTTATTAAATAACAAATAATCATACAACACAACCATCAATCAATTAGCGAATTAACGCTTCAAATTCATAATTTTGATACATATACAGAAAATCATGTTTTTGATGGCAATTCACAACAGTAGACCCTATCTAGTTTTGGTTCTCACACGAGTCAATTGGAAATATATAAATATCTCACTTTCGAAACATGAACATAAATAATGATGATACTATAGTAATCATCAGGATCGTCTGCGGGCGACTAGAGTGTGATTCTATATCTATCGAATATATTTGAGGCTTCAAATACACGTGGATCAGACGTATATTAAAATCACTATATACTTGATTGTCCAAATCGATTTAAAATAAATATTCAAATACGTATAAACAGGTTTAAATTTTCAAAACAAAATTGGTTTTCATTTTTATTTTCAAAAATACACTCTTCACACTCGTTCTAGGATACTACTGATACTATCTCTAACGAGTCATTCCTATTGGATATTACTAATCCAATCTTTGATGGATTCTTTCGTTTGGTTGTCACGTGTCTTGTTCTCCGAGCTCTGTAAACCAAAGCTCTGATACCAAACTGTAAGGATCCAGAACTTCCCCTGTCTCCGAGGAGAAGAGGAAGAACGGATTGCTTTGAGAACAAGACAAATCAGAACACAAACAGAAGAACATTTCATTGCTTATTACAACAATTTCATCAGAATGCAAGAATATACAGAGTATGAATAAATATTACACATTTATTAAATATTTTTAATAATTTTATCAAGGTCCGTATACTCGATTTTCATAAACAGCCATCAAACTGCACTTACAACGACTTTTTCCAAATTTGATTTGGACATAATTCCAAATCCAACTGTTAGATTTCAAATCTCTCATATTCGTTAGAAAGCTCTTTTCGATACGAACCCAACGGTTTTGGTTTTAGGAGAATCCGACGGTCGGATCCCGTAATGTCCGTTCGAAGTCAATGGTTGAAATTCACGAACTGCTGCAGCGCAGCGCTTTCTATTCGGGCCATTATATATATGTATAATATATATATTATATATTTCATCGATTTCCTTTTAAAATGTATTTTATAAATCGTTTAAAATTCGTTTTCAAAACGATTTCAACTTCATATTCAATTTCAAATCAAAATTGAATATTCAATATCATCGATATAGAAATGATAATATTTTCAAAACATTATATTTTCAAATATCTTCCTTTTTGTTATTCATTATATAAATGAATAAAATCGATATATAAATATCGTTCACGTCAAAATGGCGTCAATCTAATCAACACGCCTTTGTATATTTAAATATATTCGTGTCCATCCCAAATCGGACATCAAAACCAAATTTTTGATCTTTTACTGAATATTATTTCAAAATATTAATTATTTAAAAATAATCGTTATTTTAAAATATTTATTCTTTCTGAACTGGAATCAGACACAGTCAATTACCATATAATTTGATTTATATGGAATTCATACACACATGTACACAACGGCAATCAAACACAGTCAATCATCATCCAAAGTGCATTCTACACTACATAAGCATCAAATATAACTATTCAACGCTTTTAACAGTCTGTCAATCAATCGATCGACATACAATTAATTATTGGGACTAGTGTATGTTATATATCATCCCAATACCCGTGTAGGGTTTCAATCAACAAATAATGAATTTTATTTGTGCAGTTGGGCGATGTGCAAAATTTATCGTCCCAATCAATATCAGTCAAATGTGTGTACATAAACAAATCGTTCGATTTATTTATAAATATTTATTTAATTCATATACACATTAAAAATTACATTTTTAACTATAAAATATTTTATTTCATTTCACATCACACAATCAAATTTTCACAACACAATTAAACAAACAAACAAGTCGTCCATGGTCTGTGGACGACGGATGTCGGGTGCTGCTAAGCACCATCTGCATCCTAGTATATATTTTAACTAGAAAATTAAATTAAATTGAGAAGTTCTCACCTTTGGGTTCCACTCCTCCATTCTCTATTTCTGAACGGTCGGATTTGCCTGAAGTTCCAATGCGATCTTTTCCCGCTGTTCATATATAAAAATCATATTTTTATCACTTCATTCCAATAAATGAAAATCATATTTTTATTTCTACTTCATATATTTTTACAATGCTTCTTTCTGTATAACAATTATATTTTTATACTTCTACCTCTTATATAAAGATCGAATTTTAATTTCGCTTCATATATAATAAAATTCGAATTTTTATCTTAATGATATCCATATAAAGATCGTATCTTTATCATAATGAAAACATTATAAAAATCGTATTTTATTTATAAAAATCACATTTTTATACTGCTACTATATAAATAAAAATCGTATTTGTATTTATAAAAATCACATTTTTATACTGCTACTATTAAATAAAAATCGTATTTGTATTTATAAAAATCACATTTTTATTTCGCTACATTTATAAAGATAATATTTTTATATTCTCTATTACATAAAATTATATTTTTATCTCTCTACCTGAATAAAAAATATATTTTTATCTTACTACTTAAACGATAAAAATCATAACTTTCCATAAACAAAAATCATATATTTTTATCTATAGAAATCTAGTCTTTTATTATATAAAAGTCTTACCTTTTTAAATTTAAAAATCCAATCTTTTTATATGATAAAAATCCCATCTTTACAACACTTCACGTAAAATAAAAAATCGTATTTTTATCATCATATTGTATAGATAAAAATCCAAATTTTCTTTCGTACATTCTATAAAAATTGTATTTTTATTTTCACACCGTCCATACGAAAATCAATTCTTTTTCAACAATGTTAATTACCCAAAAAAAAAATAGATCTTTATTAATTTAATAGCATAAAAAAATATGTAATTAAAAACTCACTTTTGTTCAACGGAGAGGGAGGAGGCGTTGGGGGCTGAAGGGGGCTGACGTCATAGGTGGTCGGGGCGCGTTGCTCGAGTTTGGGGGGGGTTCAAAATCGGAGAAAGTAAGGAAGAGGGCGTTGCGGCGACTGAGGAAGAGGCTGGAGGGGTGGGTCGGATCTGCGGCGGTGGTCGCTGGGTACGACTGGGGGTCTTCGCGGTCGTGAAGGGAAGAGGAGGGGAGAGGGAAGGAGGAGAGTTGAGGGGGGTTCCCTCTGGTGGCGGCGCCGAAGGTGCGGCACCCCCAGGGACCGCGAGGCGGTATCCCCCCTCCCCCGTGTTCTCTTTTTTTTATCTTCTGAATCGAAGTGGAGAAAGGAAGGGAAAAGAGAGAGTACCGAGTTTGACCATATATATTAATATATTTTTATATTATTTTAAATCCCAAAAAGTAACTTTACATTTCGATCTCCAAAAGAGACGCACCGCCTATCATCCATAGCTAAGTACCCCCATTCCGAACACAATGGGATATGTATCATAGGCTGATTCGATTGTTTCGATCAGTTTCTGTCAAAATCAAAATATAAATCTATATATTGAATTTGAACGCACATTTCAATTTTCTGAGGTCACATACAGACTCCAATAATTCCAGAAAAATTATTTCTAGCTTTGTATTAACCATATGGTTCTAACAAAACTAATTTCGTCAAATTTGGAGACCGTTTGAAAAATGGCCATTTTCTGGTCGATCCAAATTAACTAAAACTGTTAAAACACGTTTTCCTTTACCACGTTCACATATTGATTCCATAAATTATGAAAATTGGAATTTAGCAATAATTTGACATCCCGGATCCAACAAGAGTGGTTTCGTCGAAAACGGAGGTCATTTTCAAAATGGCTATTTTTAAGGCCTAAAATTCCCTAGCGACTATTCCAATTGGGTATAACTTTTTATCCCCGCTATGGAATTTTAATTTTTCGGATTCGTTGGAAAGATATTTTCAAATAGATTCTAATATTTTTGGTTTTGCTAAAATCCGATTTATTTTGAATCTTGTATGTTCATTTGAAATTTGAAATCGAATTTTCAAACTACCGCGCCATTTTTAATTCCTTTTATAATTAAAATAAATATTTATATTCTAATGTTGATTCAAATAAATATATACATTCTAATTCTATTCAAAATAAATTTCTTGTCGTTATTATTTAAAATAATTCATTTTAAATATTCAAAATTCATTAAAATTTCCAAAATAAATTTTTTTAATTGGTTCAGATTTTCCGGGTTGTTACATCTTGCATGATACAACAGAAGTAGTTGAGCCAAGTATATTGGAAGGAGTAGAGATAGAACGGGAGGCGACATTCAGACGAGTTCCTTCCCGTGTTCTTGGATCAGAAGTTAAGAAGCTACACAATAAAAAAAAATCAATTTTTTGAAGGTTCAGTGGGGAGATAACCCAGGGAATGCAACTTGAGAGACCGAAGACAAGATTCGTGCTTCATATCCTTTTCTTTTCGAGGGTATGACCTTAACTTCCTTTTCCAAAGCTTTTATTTATGCTTGTTTCTATCATTTAAGTATATCTATCGTCGAATCATCGACCTTTAGGTAGGATTCTCATGGATGTAAACATGTGTCTGAGACATGTTATATTTGCTGGATGCAAGCGGATGCAAGTGTTTGCTAGTGGTTGCCAGTGGATGCATATACACACACATTAGGCACTAGATCTGCTCAATCACTCTCATACTGCATATGGATGTGTGCATTTTCTTTTCCTTTAATGGATGAAATTTAATGTATTATCACATGGATGTTGTATTTGGACGATGTTTGTGCACACATATATAACTTACATGTTATAATAGGATTGTTGCATACATGTTAGATTCATGGCACTAACATACATTGCATTAAGGAGGTCGACTGAATCAGTAGAACGCCTGATCTTCGCATTAGTGTTGGGACATATACACACACCTTTGCATATGTTCATATAAGTGTTAGAAGTCTTTAAGGACAATGGATGCCAGTGATTGATGAATGAGTAGATGGGTGATGGATGCTAGGATATGCATTCTTCTTAACTTGAAGATTTCAGGGACGAAATCCTTTGAGTATGGGAGAATGTAACACCCCACATTTTAACAACACCAAAAGGGGATAAATTAAATAATAATTAATTTAGTATTCGAAAATAAGGGAAACAGACTGCGTCATTGCGTCCGTCTCAAAATTCTGGTCAAGATAAACATTTGCTTTGCGTAAAATGGACACTGTATGAAGAAGTTATGAGGGTTTGAAGTTTGTATACGCACAAGATAAGTATATATATATTGGGTCCAAGAATTCAAAAATCAGGTCCAGGAAGTTCGAAATCGTTCAAGTTCCATAATTCGGGGTCACCGGGAAAATTCCCGCCTAGGGGAGTCGACCCCTTAAGGGGGTTCGACCCCGTAAGGGGTGGGTCGACCCCCCTAGGGCTGACGTCGCTAAGTTGGTTTGCAGGCTGTTAGCTATAAACACAGGCTCACTTATCTTGTTTTCTTTGCTGAAAATCAATGGAGGCCTAAGTGTTGCTGGTGCCTGGACTGAATCTAAACTCTTTCTTCTTCTGCAATCAAATTCAAGTGTAGATCCGAGATTCACCAACTGCTTTTCTCCTTCTATTTTTTTAGATCCGAACGCTGTGAGTTTCAGTTGCCTTTAGATTTAAATAATTAACAGTAAACATGATATGACTGTAAATTTGGATCTATGCCTACGACTGAATCATATCAGATCTATTGTAATTTGTGAACCCATGATATTGTAATTTGGATCTATGTCTGTGACTGAATCATATCAGATCTATTGTAATTTGCGAATCTATGACATTTTGAATTGACTATGACCTAGATCTCAACCCTTATCATGTCAGATCTATTTTTAATTACGGATCTAATTTGTTATTTGGATCGTCTTATGATTATCATGTTTTGGTCAATTTAGATCTAACATTAGTTGGACATCTAAATCCTTATTTAGATCTAATTATGCCTATTATGACATCCGTACTATGTTAGAACCTGTTTTATTATCACAAGTTCGTCGATCTGTTCTTATATGTCCATTATATCATTATGCCATCATATGCTTATGTCAGTTTTGTTAGAATAACCATCTCTGTCATCTTCCCTTTGCCTTTCCCTTTTTATTTTATATAGCCAGGTTGTTCTCGAGCCTAGGCACACCGCTAAATTATGCGAATGCGCTAGTTTGGGAACGTGGGGAAAAACATTGAAAATGGGTATAACTTGTTAAGGGGAAAATTGGCATAATTTGAATAATGTTTATGTATATAAATTTGGACATATAATTCACTATGAACATTATTGGGAAAAATAGGCATGAAACCTATAGCCTATACCGACATAGGTAAAATTGGCTGATAATGAAATGCCTAGGATTACAGTAATTAGAAACTATAATTGCGCCTAGACACGAGGTTATATTGCACTTGTGCTGGAAGTCTGCTTGGTCCTGCCCGGCATATCCAGCGACCATAAGTGGTTAATCTAATGTGGGAGGTCTAGGTGCACAAACACGAGACGTGCTAAGACACGAGGTTCAGCCCAATTTGTGGAACAAGTCTGCCCGGACCCGCCCGACATACCCAACATCCACAAGGGGTAGACTTAATGTGGGAGGTCTAGCATACCATAACCATAAATGAAAATATGGTAATAAACCTTGTATACTTACCCTAGTGGAATCCATAGGGATTGTATGAGCATAAACTAAAATTGGGGTTAAGTAAATTTGGTTGAACAGTGGGTGGGTTAAGTAAAAATGAGGGGGTCGGTAATATTCCGATGTCATTTTTATATTTGTCTTGTAATATTTATGTTTCTTTTTACCTATAACACTTCACGAAACTTAATGCATTCCCTTTGTGAGTGACATTAACAAACGTGGGGTGTCATAACATGTACATAGCAGGGCAAAACAACGTACAAGAGTCAGGTTCACGGTATCACGCTCAACATAGTGCCAAGCTCAAATCAAGTAATAAGGGTCAAGCAAGCAGGCATGTGCCTGAGTACACAAAAAGTGAAATGACAATCAAAGTTGAATTAATAGCATGTGCACAAAGTGCACAACATCAAGTTACATGTGCACACCAGTAAACAATACAAACAACAAGAAGGCAAGTACACAATAAAATGCCACAGGGATCTAGCAAAATGACAAAGATAAGGATCCAACTAAAAGGAATAGTAGGTAATCGGAAACAGATGCATCAAGCAATACACAACAATTAAAATTGGCCAGGTCAAATAATCACAACGGTGCCACTTGACTCAAATATGAACAAAGAAACATATTTCAAATAGTTTGATGATCAAAAGAGGTTGATTGTTCAAACAACTAACCTTAACATATACAAGCCAGGCTCAAAAATGAAAAAAACACAAGAATACAACCAAGTGGAGCAAATGGTCAAGATGAAACAAAGTGATCAGGCCAGCCATATAGAAGACAAGTACACAAGTGATGCACAATACGCCAAAACTGAACATGATTGGTTCAATAACATATGAATCAAGCATGCAACATGACACATGTCAAACTCAAGTATAGGAACAGCTTCAAAATGAACAGTTCATAGGTGATGTATAAGTATACAAGCGAATGAGATGAAGCTCAACGACACAACGGCAAAATAGATACATAGTTCAAAACTCAAGTCCAAACATTAAGAGTCAAATGGACATGTCATGGGATGATATAAGAGGGAAACTGTTAAAATGAAAAAGTATAGTGACATAGTGATACAAGAGCAGCAAAACAGAATCTGTTTTCAGTCATGACAAAATCAAGAGTAGCAGCTCAAAATAAACAAGCCACAATCAAAATCAATGCAGCAGTGAACAAAGCAACTATTTTTTCAATGGTCAAAGCAAGTGAAATGGCAAGCACAAGCAATGTAGCAATGAACTAAATGAGTTTAAATTTTAGTTTTCGCAAGATAGTTAAAACATGGCAGAGAAGTATCTGTTCTCTTAGACTAAAGGAAAGGAAAAAAGGAAGTAATGAAATACACAATGGGCAATAAGTTCAAGTAAGTCTTTAAATCAGTCAAAGAAGGCAATGAATTGAATTTGGTCATGGACGAACTTACAATAAATACAAGAAAAATCAAAACAATATCGAAGGTATAATATCTTTTATTTTCAGCAAGTTGACCAAATCAATCATCAAAGAAGCAGAATGAAATGACCCAAGTGAAAACAAAATCAATATGGCAGTTTCAGGTTTACAAGATGAGGGAACAACAATGATAAAATCAAGTTTAGTATTTGTTCTGTTTCACCATGGCTGATGAAGTAAAATAAGAAATCAAAATCAAAATTTTGTTCTTATCAGTAGAGTAATTTTTTTTAATCACGGTGAAGAAAATTATGGATCGAAAACTAATTATAGTGAAACTGAACTTGTCAAATACTAGGAGAATTAAAGTTTGTAACTTCTTATTTTTGGAAAGAAGATAAATTCAACTGTCCAATCAATAATGAGTTAATAAACGATGTCAAATGGAATTATCGAATTCATTATGGTTAATACATAACCACAATCTCAATTATTTAAATGACCACTAAATTGGTATTCAACTTATTAAATTTCAAAATTTCAATTGTTTAAATATCCAAAGTTAATTAAATGGTTAGTATCCAATAACTAAAATTTTGGGTTGTTACAACATGTATATAATATGTGATAAGGGAGAACATGGATAACGCCTTAACACTACTTTCAATATTGTACTTAAATAATATATACTGCATGTATAATGTATCCTACTATATGTAATTGGTTTAACAGATCCTTAGGAGGTGAAAAATCCTGTAATATCTCTTAAGTTATTACACTCACGCTATACACTAATAGGAAATGGGAAATCCCATAAACATTTCTGATGATACTACACCTATATTTCATTTGGTTTGGTTAGACTTACTTTAGAAATTTTAGTCCTGACTTGAGTATATTGTTTTTCATTATGCTCGGGTCGTCCTGAGTTATTTCAGTTTAGTCGAAGACATTATACCAAAGATGAAGATGGAGATTGACATTTTGTATTACTAGTAAATTCCACTACATTACTTGGTATGTCCATTGATTGTTTGATTTTGATATTGTAATACAGTGTATATTCTAGACAGTTTCATGATTTACTTATGTGATTATTATTTTTCCTTCCGCTATTAGATACTATGTTCTATCTCTTCTCATCTCTTTATTTCTTATATTTAAATCCCATTGACAATTCGTTTTAGACATGCGTTGTTTATTATAGATTTGAAATCATTTAAAGCAACGGGTCTTGACATGTGAACATAGAATTATTGTCTTATGTATGTTTCTATTTTCTCAAAGAGAACTTCAAATACCCCCTCCTCCTCAACATCTCTCTCACACATACACATACACAATATGTATATATCATTTATCAAAATTTCAGAATTTGACAATATATTGACTTCAATAAAAATTTACAATTTTCATCTTTTGAATTACTCAAAATTTAAGCTTGAATTATACTTGACATTTATAAACTTCAAAATCAGAAGAAAATTTTGCCACAATCAAATTTTATATATCTAATTAGTTTTCTACTTTTATCAAATATATAAATTTATTTCTATGCAGTAGCAATATAAACTTCTTCAGGAAACCATTCTGACTTATTTCATAAAGAAATACTATCATTTTTATTTTTATTGTTACTCCAATACACACATTGTTCAAGTTAACTCCTAAGTAATAAATTTTGTTTTTAGTTTCTTTAATAGACTAACCAACATATGATATACATGTATATCTTCATTATGTAATTTATATAACTATTTACGAAAGCATACATAATATCCGATTAGAAGCCGTGATGATGAAAATTAATGATATGCAATTGGTCTAATTTTTACCAATTTAAGGAAAAATTGTTTATAACTAAGCTGAAACATGTAACTTCTATTGCATAAGCAATGGTTTTGCAATAAATTGCGAACACTTAATTAATGGTTCTACTAGACCACTAGGAATACAAACTTATATACGAGAATTTAAAGTCTCGGATATTGATAAAACATAATGACTCCTTAATACTTCGACCAATAACTTGAAACTAATGTATATATATTTTATATGCTCAAAATGTATGGAAGCACTCATACGTGTAATACAATTTGCTATCTTTATATTTTAGCTCATCAATCTTAACTTAAGAATAGTAATTTTTCACCGTTTCAAGTTTAACTTTCTTTAAGTATGTCATTGAATGGATAAGATCATATCAATATTGAGAACATGAGGTTTCAGGTAAATCATTTATTTGGATTTATATTATAAGTCCTAAAATTATAATAATAGAACTTCAAGTTTTATTATAACTTACATAGTGTTACTCTATATTTTGATTGAAGCAACTTCTCCATACTTTTCTTTTATTCGTACAAGAGAATTATTTTATTGCTTTTCTTTGATAAAATAATATTCATTAAAATCATAACGATCTATTCAAAAGTTAACTTTCTTCAATAAATTATGTGTAATATATGGTTTAATCAGTATATTTCCATTGTATCAGTTATTCCACACTTCTGATTTTCGTTGAAGCTTTTCATTGAATTTTCAAACATTTCCCTTTCATTGAAGCCTTAGGCCCTTTCTTATAAGAAAACATTAAATGCACCTATTTTCTTCAAAACTTTATTTCATCTTATGAAAGGTTCGACTTATCATTTTTGTACATATGAACTTCTTATTCCTGTTCCTTCAGGTTATAAATGATTTGTTTACTTCAGGAATATTTTTTTTCAAACTCATTTATATTGGTAAACCAATATTACTATTGAATATAAAAGTCGTACCAAGGTATTTCATGCTTATAACTTTGTTTCATATACATCAAAGGAAAATTGAACATTTTTCAAGAGATAGTTAGTCTTCAAACTTTCCAAAAAAGATTACATATGAAAAGTAAGAGTAGATGGATAAAAGATAAATTTAGATCCACATCCCCAGTGATGAAAATAATATATCTATATGAGCTTTATGGCATGTACTTCGCTCGTGATGGTGAAAGTTTGAATTTTTATTTATGTTATTAACCAATAAGTTATTTAGTATATCTTTTTTAATCGATATTAAGATTTAATAGTATTTACAGGTGAAAGTTTTGAGTTTGCAAAAAAAAAAAAAGTTAAATGTTGTTTTAAAATTATATTAAGATTCAAAAATATCTGTAGGCGAATGTTTCGAATTTATATAAAAAAATTCGTAGATTATGCATTCTTTCGTTGAAATCATGTTATAAGCTTAAGTTTTATTTTTAAGACTAAAAGACTTTTTTCAAACTTGAATTTTATTTATATTGTTAATTAATAAATTAATTGATTGATCCTATTTCTAATGATTTTAAGATTTAATGGCATTTGCAGATGAATTTTTTGAATTTGTAAAAAAACTTTACTTGTTATAGACAATAATACTAAAATTTGAAAGTATTTGTAGAATAAAATTTAATCGGTAGATCATAATATAAAGCAATACTAAGATTTAGTAATAGTGGCATTTTTGGTAGCCTACATTGGCATAAAAAAGGTGTGATACCAAACACATTACAATTATTATTAAAAATACTAAGATTCGATGGTGTTTGCAAATAAACATTTTAAAGTTGTGTTTTCACCAAAAATGGCTCAAACACCAAGAGTACAAGGATTGTACTTCACCAAAGTGGTTAGAAAATAATTGGAATCGTTTTCAATTAAAGAGTTGACAGTTAAAATGCAAGGAAAGTAAAATGGAGACAAGAATTTTAGAGTGGTTCGGCCCTAAGCTAGGCCTACGTCCACTAGGAGGATAGATTGCATTATCATGACAATGATTACAAAACATATAAACCCTCTTTATACATACATCCTCTCTTTTACACCATATTCTCTTCCTCACATGTAGATCTCATTTGACTTCATGGATCTCAATGAAGAAATGGTAAGATCGGTGGAGGAGAAGAGTAAGCCGACGAAGGAAGAAGGATAATTTTCAATCTCTTTGCTGCTTAGGTGAACTCGATGGATGCCATGGCTAAGTGGATGAAAGATCATCCAATAGGGATGAAGATGACGATTGGAATGCTTAAGGATTGGTGGAGGGGAGAATTCTACAACACTTCGTAGAGGCAAAAAAGGTCCCCCTCTATGATGGAAGCCATGGCTTATTTATAGGTGTGCCCCCATGAGGAAGTGATCTGAGAATCATATATGCAGACTATGGGTCGCTTGTCTCCTTAATTACGAATATGCCACCGCTTAGCTTCAGCCAACCGATAACAGTTGTATTCAGTTGCCTCATGTGATCGAGCTTTATGGGTACAAATGGTTTCATAGACCCTTGTCGTTTGAACGGGCGATTTGGCGAGGGATGCACGGGCAATTGGTTAGAGCCTTTGAATTGGTACATGGGCGACCGATCGAGTGCCATGCTTTAAACTTTTAATGACTGTTTGATAGGCGGTATTTGGTTGTGTGGCTCATATGATTACATATGAACGAGCGATTAGTATCGTAGCCCATAACGAATGACCAAGGCTTGTAGAACAGAATGTAAGTGCGACCCTTCAGGAGTCGTTATCTGACTGACTGATATGTAGCATTCTGATTGAAGCCCTAGTGACTGATTGAAGAACAAGCGAGCGGACATGGGAGATATGTGTGACTTCTGACGTCTTTGTGTTCCTTGTTACGATCAGGGCAGTATGAACGAATGTCTGTGGAGTGGAACGTGTCGTCAGAACCAATCTTCTTCCTTGCCTTGTACGTATGACCTTTCCCCATGGTTGAGTTAATCCAACCAATTTTGATGAGCGGACGAACTAACCGTTCTTGTTAAGTCCTCCTTATGCCTGAGCGTTTGAACGCCTTTTCGCCGTAGAGGTATGTAACTTTTCCTGATATGAGCAACTGACCTCTTCAAATATGGACGACCGATCCTTTGAACTATGCTCGTACTTTTTTGTTTATGTTGTATTCCTGGTTGTGTGCAAACCACCCTTTGATATTGGAACAAGCAGCTCTTATATCAAGCATGAGTCTTCCAAGCTTGCCCGGGCAATATTGTCTCTTTATATGGTCGAACCATGCTGCACGACCGGCGTGAGACCCATCAGTTCTGATGTTGCGTGTCCTTTCTTGTCGTGCTCAGACTTTATTTATACATTTGGTCTTGGTCTTGTGAGGCTACTTTTTACCCTGCACGAACGGTCTAAGGGTACTGGATTGTTCATGCATATTTGAACCCTGGAGTGGTCGTCTCGTAGGTCTTACGAAGATTTGATACACCAATTATACACATGCTTTTTAGGGATAAACAATTTGTTAAAAAATTATTTGTTAGATCCTATTTTTAAATTTAAGATTTAAATAAATTTGTAGATGGACATTTTGAATTTGTATATTAAATTAAATTGTTGGATCTTGTTTTATTTCGTTGAAATCATATTGTTAATTTAAATTTTATTTTAAAGTTTGCACCATCTTTTTTCTCTAAGCTTGAATTTTGTTTACATTATTAATTGATAATTTATTTAATAGATTTTATTTTAAATGGTTTTAAGATTTGATAACATTTATAGATGGCCATTTTGAATTTGAAAAAATAAAAAATTTATTTGTCAAACCGACCATTATGGGGATTTTCTTACTGTCACTAGCCAAAATCATTTTTTGTGAAGTCGAAAAAATATTGCATATGTTTCACTTTTGTGTTTTGCAAGTATCTTACACTTTGTATTCCGTTACCTCATTTCTCTCGTCCACTCCGCATTTTTCTTTCCTGTTCTACCAATATCCCTCATTTATCTCTTTTCAATTCCTCATCAAAACCTAAAAATCCCATTCCAAAATTGACGTGCACCTCATCTACCGCCTCAATACTGAAAGTTGTGACTAGTCTCCCGCCTTCACCATACTACAGTCCGGAGATTTTATTGGTTTATGCGGAGTTGTTGTTGAATTAGATATTTTATAATGAGTTTAGCATTGATGGTTTTAAGGAAGATTCGTAGGGTTGAGTTGAGTCGAAAATGGTACGAAGCTGTGATCTATTTCTACTCTACAATCTATTGATAAAAAAAAAATTAGCATTAAAGCCTTACTGTATTGCATCGTTGAACTTAATACTCTATGCCTTGAGAGAACTGTGTGGATTGAGAATTAATTTTAACAAAAGTTCTCTAACTCTTTTGGAGGTTGTAGATGTATTAAAATCCAGATTAGAATAGACACAAATTTGTGTGACAAAAATAATGTCAGATGTTTTGTCGGAGGGGATATAGGAAAAAGAGCACGAATATGATGGATAGTATAAAGGATATTCATACTGGCATGTATAATTGGATCTGCTGGTGGATCACTCTTTGGATATGATATTGGTGTATCTAGTAAAAAAATTTGATAGTTTAGTATCACTTTCCCCATTTCTTTTGTTTTTAATTTTTTAACTGGGAAAATCTTTTTGCTGCTTTACGGCATTATAATAGCTTTAAATTATAATGGATATTTTTGAAACTTTGACCATTCTGACATTGTCCTTCAAAAATTAATTTGTTTTTCAAGGTCAAGAACTTCAGTATCACATAGGAATTTACTTCTTTTTTATTTTGTTAAAGCAAGCTATTATGAAGGTAATTTATATATTTAGAAAGAGTCAACAAGTGAACTTTATGATCCTTAAATACGAAATTCATGGAAATTATTTATCAGCCTTTAAATGCTTACCCAGATTGCATAGTCCACATTGGAACATGATGCAATCTTTATGATCCTTGTATCTTTTTGCCTCATGCAGAAATACTGTCTTTTGTAAATACAATAATGTTCCCTATCCCAATATATTATAAGTATCATAATCGAGCTACTGAAAGATGGGGTTGAAGTTCTTAATTTATATGATTTGGATATCTTTTTGTCTCATGCAGAAATAATGTTCCCATGGAGAGGAGGTAGAGAAGGGGGTCCTTTTTAGTAACATAGTGTCCTAGAGAGAAGTCAGTAAGAAAAAAAATAACAAGATGGGGTTGAAGTTCTTAATTTGTATGATTTGGATATCGCACCAATTAGTAAGTGGTCATAAAAGTTGAATGATGACAGAAATTTGATTGGAGAGATGGAACGATAAGTTAATACTAGTATTACCGCACAACGGTGGGAAAAACCGACCGTTATATCATATAATATCAAAAACAAAATTCTTCATTAATTTTTTCTCTTAACTATGAATTTGATGAAAAATTAAATGCATTGTTTAAAAAAATGAAAAAAAATAAGAAACGTGTAACCCAAATTACATTAAGGTTTAAACACGTAAGCAATTTTGATAATTCGAAATTGCTATCATTGTATTGATATAAATCACATACATTCAAGTACATACATATCAATCACGAATGATTAATAAACTATAAAAAATAAGCTTTTAGAAGTTCTAAATCATTAATGAATTTTAAAAATAAAAGAACAAATTATATAAATATTAGCTCAAAATATATCATCATAGTTGTGAATATTTAATCAAAGAAGATGAAAATTTTAAGAATAAATAAATCAAATATTATTGAATTACATTATTTAAATAAATAACATTAATGTACAATTGTCATTAGCAATAACTGGCATTGCTGAGAAAAAACATCATAATTTATTGATTCCACTATTTATTTAAATGGTAGATTACCAATTGTTCATGACACGATAATTTACCTAAAAAAAGAAAAAGAAAAAATACACGCTTTATTTCATAACACAATTCCATATTTTTGGATCTACTATAGCCTAACACTACATTTGATGCTAAGAGAGTGTGGCGTAGTGATATGGTACTTGCTTACGATAATTTAGACCTATGGTGATGTATTAACCAAATTTAAAAAAAAAAACTGCATTTGATAACAAACTTGCAGGATCTTGCTACTAATATGCCTATGTGAGCACCGTTGTAACCTTCGACGATTTTGTTTTATTTGGATGAATCATAAACATTGATGTTTTACTTCCATTCCTTATGTTTTACTTCTACCTTTTTTGAGAGAATAGCAAGTCAAATGTAAACATATTCTGAGTCATTTAAGTGTAAAATAGATGGGAGTTGCAAACTCATTAATCCTTACGAATGCAGGAAAAAAAACACAATACAACTTACCTTAGGCATTTAATTTTTTAGGTACTTTATCAATGTTTTGAAGACCAAATTGTAATAGCCAATACATAATAATAGAAATCTACTATAATGGATTAGGCTGCAGCGCATGCTTAAATACATTTTCTCACAAATTTCGTTTTCTTTTGTGAAGCATACAAAGAAAATTAATAACACTTTTGTTGCAAAGTACATAGATAAACTTACACATAAGACTGAAGTTGAATTTCCAACGTTTAAGCCTAAATGGATGTTTGTGATAGGATGCAATGTACTTCCAGTTGACAAAATATCCCACTTCCTCATTTGAATTTAAAAATAAATTGTAAATGTCATCATTAACCATTCCTAAGACTACATAAACAAAAATAAAAGATAAGTAGCCGATCTCGATTTGATTCATTTTAAAAAAGTTAAACACACGTTCAATTGAAAAGGTAACCATGTGGACGTCATGGCATTAATAATCATTCCACTAGGTTCATCATTTGCAGCAGTCTTTAATGGAAAAAATTGAATTTGTATCCTTGAGAATACATTGTTAGATTTCATCTGGTGGACACAAACTTCGATAAAAAGATTTCACCATGCTTTGTTATAAAGTCATCATGCTTAATTTGTTTTCTTGTTTCAAAATAACTGAAAATACAAGGTATGAGGTAACTCGAGCAAAAAAAATAAAAATGCAGATAAGATTACAAGCCCCATATGAAGACTGACCAGCATAGGCACTGTCAAAAATAGGTTGCGATTATGCTTCAGTTGATCCTCAACTATCTTGCTGTATTTACTTGAAGCTT
Source organism: Allium sativum (assembly GCA_030737875.1). Taxonomy (NCBI): domain Eukaryota; kingdom Viridiplantae; phylum Streptophyta; class Magnoliopsida; order Asparagales; family Amaryllidaceae; genus Allium; species Allium sativum. The sequence goes on along the minus strand of CM060916.1, from coordinate 212,967,540 downwards.
TGTTTGCTGATCCATTTGTGCATAAAGATATTAAGCAAACGTCGTGCTTCCTGAACTTGGAAAACCGATAACTTTTCCAACAGCAATCATTTTTCCTACGGCAAAAAAAGGAAGATTAAAACAATTTTTACACCAGAAAGTATTAAATGTTATCATGTGATTCAAATTACTGAAATCAGCAATGGAAACTGTATAATAATACCTTCTGTGCCAAGAGTAAATCTCCCAAGTTGCGGAAAAGCAGAGAAGTTTTCCATGCAGATCGGATTACTTATATGGAAGGTGGTTGTATTGTTATTTCATATTTAAAGTAATATAATGCATGTAGCTTTTCAACTGATATTTTAAAAGTAGACAAGCAAGCTGACCTGAATAATACATTTCACCACAACACCATTTTTAACAAAAAGAGGTTTTCATTTCTTTTTCTTTGAATCAGCATCTTTCCTTTTTCTCCAGTCAATTTCTTCAGTCAACTCAAACATCCCACATTCTTCAATAATTGCATGGATGTGTAATATAGCTTTGTAACCAGCGGTGAATATAGCCTACAGAACATTAACAAAGATTTTGGTTTGCAATGATAATGCACTAAAAACAAAAATTATTGTCTGGCTCGAGGTAATCTAATCCTACTTTGGGCATACAAATATCCAATAAGTGCCCAGATGAGTGGAATCTGTGATATACGACGCCAAAAGCTCAAGATAAGAAACAAAATATACTAATAACTTTTAAAATGTATACAAAGATTGAAGTATGAATATACTGACACGATCAAGATTTATATAGAAAAAATTTGATGATTTTTCTATAATTTTACGAAATCATTGCAGATGTTTAGATATTGGTATTTTGAAGATGACAAGAAAAACACAATTCAAAATGAGGGAAAACGACAAGTATATTGAGTACCTGAAAGAAGCAAATAGAGCAGCATTAGTGGAATATCTAAATGAGATAAAATGGGCTTCATCATCCCTGCACAAATCATTTGATTCAGCTTTTCCTCCCTATATAGTTATAAACACCGAAGCCATTAAATCTAATCGTATGAAGGCACCAGTAATTGTGTTTGAGTGCCCTCTTTAATATTGAAGAACTGGTCAGTATATTTGTCAACTGATATATACACTAAATTATTAAAGCAAAATGCTTGTTGGTCCGGATTTGCGTTAGTCAGTTTATGCGGAAGGAATGCTTACCGTTGGATTTTCCACCTCTTTCGGATTTATGCCCACCTGAATTGCATGTCATCCGTCCAAAACTGGATCCGCAATTTCTGACTAAAAACCATTCGGGCTCTGTAGCAAGTTCCATTATTAAAATACTAAAAGTATCCATGTGGGTATACGCAATAAACAATGGCACTAGATTTTGTATTCAAATATGCTAGTTTATAACTAATCAAAACTTTCGTATTCAAATATGCTAATTTATAACTAATCAAAACCAATGGTAAAGATAAACATTTTGCCAAATTTGAAAGAACTCAAGCGAACTGTCATTTCCTGAACATATGCCATTTGATCATAAGAATATTAATATCTAACAAAATAATTAAATTGCAAGTAGTGGGCATTTATTGATTTATTTAAGCCAAATGAAGGAATGAAGCGAAAATACATTTAACAATATAATTTATCTACCATTTTTCATCTGGACTGTTTTAAGGTATGCTAAACTTACCCTTCTCAAGCACGTAAGTATATAATATTATTTCCAGCTCCAAAAAATAAATATAACAACTTTCCAAACTATTCAATACCAAAAGTAATGATATACTGCATTTTAATTGTCTATATTTAGCTTAAAGAAAAGTAATTAGTCACAGCGAAATGATAATGCAACGAACCGATGCTTAAATAGATAAAATAAAGTTTCAGTCGAAGAGGAAGGAGATTCTTTTTTTCTTTGGGTCTCCAATTCAGTATGAAAATGACAACTGGTCAGTATATTTGTCAGCTGATATATACACTGAATTATTAAAATACTAAAAGTATCCATGTGGGTATATGCAATAAACAATGACACTTAATTTTGTATTCAAATATGCTAATTTATAACTAATCAAAATTTTTGTATTCAAATATGCTAATTTATAACTAACCAAAACCAATGGTAAAGATAAACATTTTGCCAAATTTGAAAGAACTCAAGTGAACTGTCATTTCCTGAACATATGCCATTTGATCATAAGAATACTAATATCTAACAAAATAATAAAATTGCAAGTAGTGGGCATTTATTGATTTATTTAAGCCAAATGAAGGAATGAAGTGAAAATACATTTACCAATATAATTTATCTACCATTTTTCATCTGGACTATTTTAAGGTATGCTAAACTTACCCTTCTCAAGCACGTAAGTATATAATATTATTTCCAGCTCCAATAAATAAATATAACAACTTTCCAAACTATTCAATACCAAAAGTAATGATATACTGCATTTTAATTGTCTACATTTGGCTTAAAGAAAATTAATTAGTCACGGCCAAATGATAGTGCAACATTTACATTTGACATATTATAAACTAAGTTCAGTACTTTGAAACAAAAAGGAAAAAATTAAAACAAAATACCTACCAATATTTTTGTTTCCTTGAGAAAAATATGTATGATATCTTAGCTCACTATGCAACATTTACATTTGACATATGACAAAGTTGATTTGACAGTGTTAAAATCTTAGTTCAAAATGCTATGTAACGAGATTAGGAACACATTTATCGTGGAAATGAGTTCGAGCGCCTATATACGCACACATGCACCCCCAATTTCAGCCTCATACAGGAATATAACGAGATCTAATGATCAACATAAATTGTATAGCATTGTGGGCTTTATTTTGTTTCCTAAAAAGCCAAAACAGGTGCACAAGTGCACTGTTTACGCGCGTGTGCAAGAAGAAATTGATAGCTCCCCTGTAACACTCCTTTAATACACCTTCAACTTTGAATTTTTCTATACAAATCAGTCATCTATCATCACTACCATTGATTCATTGCACAAAAAAAACACACATTTGCTAATTTCATGAAGAAAATTAGATGAACTTACATTTCAGTAAGAATGTAAACTGGTTTGGGCGTTTGCATCCATGTATATTTCAAAAGTTTTTAAGAGTTTCTTTTTTAAGCAACTTGATTTAGTTTCTAAACATCATGGATTTTCTGAGATTATCAACGAAATTATTTTTCCTTTATATATTTATTTTAATTTTCAAATGCAAATTGGCATATGTTTTCTTTAAAATAAGAACCTAACAAAGACCAAACCATTAGTGTATTGTAAAAAATAAGGACATAATCCTCAGCCTCTGTTTTCATCCACCGATTGTCTTGCACGTATATTCATTGAATAGATTCGAACTGAGTGCACTGTGATAAATTTTTGTACTTTGAGTTTCATTCATATTTGTGGAATTATGCGAGGATGAAAGATGTGAGCTATCGCACTAAATTACATATTCATCTAGCATGATTTATATATCCGACAACTCTTATACTGAAATAATGGGTATTCAATGAAAACCTGTGCATTTGTTCCCATATCATGAGCTGGTACATTAGTGTGAATGCCAATGAGATCATGAATCTTTTGGATGAAAACTCTAGTGAGACGCTCAAGCTCGGAGATGCTTAAATCTCCTGAGTTACATCCGATGCTTCCTTTAGCACCTTCATAAGGAACGTTTGCTGCAGCTGCCTTCACTGTCATTAACTGAGCCAATGCATTCACCTCATCTGGCTCAACCTGCACTACTTAAAATAACTTATTCTTTGTGAGATTCGTCAATGTATGGATATATGACTAAAAATGACAAGATTGAAACTTAGATATGATATGCAGTATGGTGTATCCATGTCTGAGAAAATTGAAACATAATAATGCAGTATGCTTTACCAAGCGAAGTCTAGAAAACCAAAAGTGGTTTAAGAGATTAAATTCATTGTATAGAATAATTAAGGAAATAAAAACTTGAACATGAAAGAAGAAGGTTCTAGAAGCAAATAAGCGACAAGAAAGAAACAGACTAAGATCAATCTCTTATGATACATTTTGGAACATGTCATATAGAAAATAAAAAGATGCCCATGTTACAATCGGTAAAATGTCATGTAGAAACTCAAATTTTCAACCTTTATAGTAGTAAAAATCGCTACTTGTAAATTTAACAAATTTTGGAATATTTTTTTCCATTATACCTTTATGATACATTTTGGAAAACATTTTTTTTTCCCAGCGTAAAAATCAATTCTGAAACTTTTAAACTATTAATCTAACAACTTAAGCTATAGCTCCAGTAAAATCAATTTCTATCCAGCATCAAAAATAAAGTCTGGTAATTAATATGTGAAAGAAACAACCCCAATAAATCAAACTTACAATAAAAACTACAACTCTCTTTTCAACATATGGAATCATATCAGAGAAAATGTGGAGTTGTTCAAAATCCTAAATCCAACTTCTACCCCTAAATTCATTGCTTCAAGCACTCAGCACATATCTAATCATGAGTAATTGACTGTTCCAACATTTTTTTTTTTTTTGAAATGAATCAATTTCCAGATCGATTCATTAATTGATTACCGATTAAATTTAGGATATACAAGATCGATTCAGTAATTGACTCTTCGTCTCCCCGCGGCAGTGAGATCTGAGAATATACAAGGGATTCTCAATCAAATCGGATCATGGTAGGTAATTGAATTGGAGAACGAGCGCGAAAAGATTGGGGTTATGCTTGATTCGGGTTGCAAGGATGGAAGGAAGAGAGTACGTTGTCCAGTTTACTCAGAATCAGGAGGAGAAGAAAGAGGGAGAACGAGTTTACGGGAACAAAATATAAACAGGCGGCATAATACGTTGTCCAGTTTACTCAGAATCAGAAGGAGAAGAAAGAGGGAGAAAAAGTTTACGGGAACAAAATATAAACAGACGGCGTAAATTTTTGGCTTCAGACGAAAGTTATATGTACCCATATTAGGCAAACTTTCCTAACGGTCGGTTTGATTATGATACAGATTGCATTTCTAACATTCCAAATGTTCCATATATCCCACTTCCTCCTCAAATAATATTTGTATCGAACATCCCATGTAGCAAAGGGTGAAGACTGATTCAAATTGCACTGGAGAAGGAATTCCTTACTTATTCAAAATTTCTCAACCAAAGTGCTTTGATTACAAACTTATTTTTGCCCAAGTTGAGTAATTTATGCTTTCAATAAAACTGATTGGCACTACAACTGAACTTACTTTTTACTACAAAATTTGTCAGTATTCATGCATGTAAGCGCGGTAAAAGCAATATAAAATATAAAATGCATTCGTGGTAACACTGACAATATTACGATTCAATTTTTTTGTTGCCTCTTGTCTTTATCATCCCAAAAGTAACTTGTTTTTGCCGCTCATTTGTTCCTATCTCCAAAGAAGAAAATTTCTCTGTTGCCTTTCGTTATTTTTGGAATGAAACATCCATCAATTTCATCTTCTATCCATATGTTAACAGGGAAAAAAGGAACAGTAAATACCAACGGCTAGGGGCCGTTGGTATATAGATCAACGACTTCCAATGGCAGACAACACATATTTCCAACGGCTTCCAACTTCCTTACATGACCACATGTCTTTATTCCTAGCCAAAGAGGTGTTGGAAAGTGTGCCAAAGAGGTGTTGGAAAGTGTTTAAAAAAGTTCAAATATGTCATGGATAGCCATCGGAAACCATTGAAAATCAATGACCTATAAGTTGTTGTCTGTCGTTGGTATCTGGTTTTTTTTACATAATTAAAACTGCACACTTCCAGCTACACACAAATATGTATATATATATATATATATATATATATATATATATATAAAGTAACCAATTTTCAAATATATATATATATATCAAAACTTCTCCATTTCGAGCATATAAATCTCGGTCACAATCAAATATTCACCCAAACATAATATTATATGGAAATCAATCACAAAACACATACCACAAACCAATATTTACATTAAAAAACAACCCAATATATACAATCATGTCCGAACCATGTCATCACCAACAAAAACATCCATCACCATGTTTCCAACATCACCACCAACAAAAACATCCATCAACATGTCCACAGCATCATCACTAACACAACATCCATATATATACAACCATGATCAAGCCTCACTAACCCTCAAAGCATATATATATATATATATATATATATATATATATATAAAAAACAAAAAACAAATTAACCTCGGCTCTCTTCACTAGAAGATGAAGGTTGTGAGGACTGCCTATAGCCCCCGCACTAAACAAAAGGAATAATATGCATAAAGGTGTGCACGACAGCTATGAACGATCATCAAGGTAGGTAAACACATCGGAACCTGTCGTAGAACTCACAGCGCAAGGATAAAATATAATAGAACATATACAACAGGTAACAGCAGCGAAGCATTATATAGCAAACTTTCCAAACTTTCACAACATCTCGAAAGATTATTCCAACAGCACAGGAATATCAAGTATGTACATAAAGCCTCACTACAACACTCATAGAGCAGCTCAAACAGCGGAATTAGAAATACTAGATAGTAGTAAAACTGGTACGTGAGCCTCCTGCTCGCCATCGATTAGCATCATCGTCCTCACTAAAGCATCACCTGTCACCTGCTACTCAGTCTGCCCATCCACATCCGGATGAACAGCCCAAGGTAATAAGAGGAAACATAAAACCTCAATTCAGACAACAGTCTTAGTGAGCGATAAAACAACTAACAAACTTCATCAATAAAGTATATGAGAATAGGTAGATTAACAAACCAATCTACCAAACACCAAAGAAGAACTCAACTCCTGTCTTCCCCACATTGGATAGTGATAGCCTTTACGATAAACAATTCAACCATTCATTCATGTAAACCAGAACACCCATTAAATCATGGTAAAACACTCATAACATCCAGATTATATGTATCTCATGTAAACCATCCTAATCGAATTCAACATCCCTCAAGCACAAGCCCTAAAGGCCTAAACCAATATCAGACAAGCACCCAGGGAACATCCCCTTCAAGTTGGACAACCTACATGAGACGGTACAAACAGAACAACCAATCATCCATGACTGACTCTGGCTATCACCACCAATCGTGCTTTGAAACCATCGTTAATCATATGACGACTAACCTTGCCACATGTCAAAGGCTAATGGTAACCCCAGTTCTAGCATAAACTCCATACGCCTTTCAACGATACATATACATGTCCAACCTTGACAACTAGGCCTTTCAATGATACCCAAGGTACTCGACCTACAATCAGTCTTTTGGGTGCCTCCATCGTACCTTTGCTTTGAGCCTGCTAGAACTTATGACAACGATAACCTCTCGGCCTTCACATCTCTAGTCATCTAACTTGACGACTTTTCACAGCTCAAGCAACCTTCTCGAGCAACCATTATCCACCAACTCACAACCTTTGAGTGGTCACCTCATTCGTTGTTCTACACCGATTAACGAGCACCTTTTAACACTTTGAACCTTTCTCCTTGAATTCACTTCGAAGTTACACCACCACTGCGCTTCGACACGGGTTCAAGAACTTCTGCCCAAAAAAAAAAAAATCAAAAGCACTTTTCGCTCAAATCTGGGTCGTACCCGAAAAACGTACTTTTTCAGAAAATGACCCCGTGCAACCGGCCCTGTCTTGCTCAACCAACCGACCCAACATGGTGCGACCGACCCATACTTCTTGGCCCGACCTGTCACTGTTAGTTGGACCATACATCTATGTTTCAAAACATGTACGACCGACCAGCTCATCCTTGGACGACCAGTAGATGACCGACCAGATTAATTCACCCATAGGCTCGCTCGGACCCGTCACCCAAGCTCACTCGAATGAAACAACCATCTAGGAATGCACGACCGATCCAACACCAGGAGCGACTGATCACCTGCTTCTTAAAGCCAAAACGCCAGGTTTTTCCACTTGCACGACCGACCCTGATCGCTTCTGCTTCATGCGACCGATCCCTGTTTCTGTCTCCAAGAAACTACTCCAGGTGCGAAAGACCCCCTGCGAAAGACCCAAAACCTACACTTCACTAATTCCACTTCGATTTCCACCAAAACTTCGCCAAACATTAGATTCGATGAAATCAACTTGTCTAATCCAACAAATATGATCAAAAACACGGTATGAATTCGCTAACAACATGAAAACAATAGTTTTCCCCAAACCATAAACATTCACACCAAAAACCATCATGAATGAACATATGAACAAAACTAAAGATCTAGCTTGCATAATCGTATGGAATTACATAGAATCAATGATTTAAACTTACTAGATGAGATCATAGGGTGATTCATGTGAACATGTACAAAACATGGTGTAGATCCAAGGTAAAACACTTAAATATGATTTTAAAAAAACATGCACAAACACTCATATACTTCATTGCATTCATGTGAGAGATGTAAATCACTCATCGATCCTCCAAAAAAAGCTAAAATCAATAGAATATGAATCCGGACAGCAAGCACCTCGCACCAAACACCTTGATCTGATGAATCCTTGCCTCAATTGATGTAGATCTAGCCTCCAATGGTGTAGATCTTTAATTTCCCTCCTTGGATTATGATTTCTAATGGTGGAAAGGTGTTAGAGAAAAGAGGAGCACGAGGCACCAAATGGGAGAATGAGAAACTAAACCATTTCCCATATCCCTCGCCCCCTATTTATACCCTTTCATCAACCCACGAATGGGCCTCCCCCAAATTAGCCCATTAGACTCCCAAAACCTGGACAACCAACTGAAAAACCTTAAAACGGTGATTTCTCCCAAACCGCTAGACCAAATCTTTACTGTAACCACTCTACGGAAAGGCAACCATCAATTCCTTTCCAATGGCACAGGTCTCGCCCTCTAATTCGACCTAAGTCAAAAGTTATCCCCTGTACAAGACTAACAGCGGCAAAATGGTCACAAACAAAATTAGTAAAAATTATGGGCATGTCTCACATCCCCATAAGCAACATATCAAAAGATGAGAATGATCCAACCCGCATGGAATAAAATAAAAATATTTTACGATCTTCCGATAAGCAAAATGTGGGCTGTTACAGTGGTGTACCGTACCAATCAATGAACTCCGCCGCCTGACGGTTAAGCTGCTCCATCTGCTCTTTGCGGCGATGTTCGCGCTCATGAAGCTCTACAATCTGTGTTTGGAGCTGTGCGATCTCCTCCTTATCCTGAGCCCTTTGGTAGGTCTATTGAGATGTCTGAACATGTATATAATTTTAGATTTTCAGAATAGAAACAATCAGAATAATATACCATTAATGATAGTCTGAGAGTTAAAATAAAATACAACCTAAATATACAACTTAAACTGGTGAATTACGAGATTTAAAACCCAATGATTTGATAAAAATAATAATAGTATGTCATAATGTTGTATGTTCTTAAGACTCCTTGAAAAAAAATGCTTGTTTTTATTGCTTATTTACTAAAATTTCTAGGATTTGATTAGCCCTTTTTAAATGCTTTTGATTCAACTTCACCTAAAATAGCATTTTATTAAATTGACACTAAGGATATTTATTTTAATTTAGCAAGTGATAATAATTTTGTTTTACATTTCTCAAATGTTTAAATGATGCCTCACTCGAATTCTAAGAAAAAAATTCTTATCCTTTTATGGTTTTAAGATCTCATGATGATATTTACTTAAATAAAATGATTTAACTAATACGACATTTGAAACTTGTTATCATTTGTTAAATCTAGTTTTTGGAATCTTTGGGTTTTAAATTAAGTCAACGTTTCATCTACACTATCACATAAATTTGGTATCAATGTTTGATCAGTACTGATAGTCATCATTTTCTAGGGATTCTTCATTTGCCAACGTCGGTTTTAATGATATGAACGTCAAAGATGAATATACTTCGCAATTGTTTGTTTAAAGTTTAAATAATAGCAATTGGAGTAAATTTCAGTTTTTATTATAAATTTTAGTTTTATACCTCTAGATTGCCAAAACCATATTGTCTATTCCGGGTAGGTGGATCCATGACAACATCAAATATCATATCCTCATCCTCCTTAGTCAACTCAGTCCTCCCACTGGATTCCAGCATCAACGCCCTCTGTTCCTGAAATTTCTCCTATTAAATAAAAAACAAATGAATTTAGATTACACTATAATTAAATTATAACTTTAAATTAATTATGTTATACTTACATATGCCTTATGCGTTTTGGCATCATGGTCCCAAGAGTAGGAAACTGAGCATGTGTCATCGGCCCCAGTCAATGCATGTGTATGCTCAAATACATCCCAGTACGACACAGGAGCACCACGCTGTCTCTCCTGAAATAAACGTGTGTGTGTATATATATATGTGTGTGTGTTTGTGTGTTTGTGTGTGTAAATTAGAACTTAAAGTTAAATAAACTATTAATTTTAACAACTTATAAATTAAAATCTTTAACTATGTAATTAATAAATATACCAGGTCCTCGCGATGGTGTTGAAACGTCGTAGACCCACCCGATGCATAATAGGATTCTTGCTCTTGTTTGCCGCATTTCTCGCGGACTTGACCTATACATTTAAATTAAAAAAAAATCTAAATTATATATTAACTGAATATAAAATTTTAAATTAAATTTGTAGTCACTTTACTAGAAACTTGTCATTATTATTCCAATAATTATGTAGGTCCTCCCACACCTTCCCGCTCATCCAGTCAGGTCTTTTTCCACCTGATTTTATGTTGTTCATCGTCTCATTGTAATTTTTTGCCACTCTAGAGTCCCAGTGGTACCTGATGAGGTCTAAATTGGTCTCCTTGAGATCCACAACTCACTGCAATTTTTTAAAAATAGCATAAATATGAACTGATCAAATAGTAGCATGACTACTTAATTAATGTAATAAATAATACAGCACACGTACGTACCAAAAAATCCTGCTATATCGTCTCCTTAACCATGTCGTGTATCGACGTCCACGTAGGCTAACATCCAGCAATACGAGCCTGATAAGCGCGTCTTGATGTACTTAAGACCGTGTTGGAAGGATCCAACTCAAAACCCTTGTGCTAAACAAGAAAAAAAACATTTCATGGCTACTGGAACAGCAATTTACATAATTTATTGTACAAAAATTAAATTTATTGTACTAGAGTTCTTTATGTGATATAAATAACACATTAGATAACATATATAGGAGTACTATGTGATATATAAAAAAGTAGGAAAGGCTATGATTCTTTATGTTGGTAGATGACATGATATAACATAAAAATATGTTAATTGTTAATAAAAATGTCTGATTAACATTACAAGTTTGATTCATAGAAATGTTACATATAAGTTTGATTCATAGAAATGTCTGGTTAGTTAACATATGAATTTGATTCGTAAAAATATGTCACTTGTTAATAGATAACATAAGAAATATCTATAACATAACATAACATAAAATTACCTTTTAAAAATCAGAATTATCGGTTAGTCTTTGTTACTTTCGGATTCTGACTCTATTTTCTCCTCTATATATGGTTCATCTGTAGTCTCAAATACTTCGATTAATGCATCTGATTCATCGTTTAGAGGTTTAAAATCTGTTCGATCATCGATTATTACTATTACTTTATTTTCCTTGACATCTTCTTGATAAATTTGGTCGTCTGGAATATTACGTCCGTCAAATGTAAACCTTGCCTTTGTTTTTAAAACAACCCACCAATCTATTTTGTCTCTTCTTATAGATGGATAAGGAGCATGATATACTTGAAGAGCTTGTTTAGCAAGTGCAAAAGGATCGTACTTATAATAACGGGAAGTATGTCTTACTTCTATAAGATTATAATTTGGGTACACATTGATACCAGAACCTGGAACGCTGCTAAACCAGTTGCATTTAAACAAAAATACTTCTTCCGCAAGTCATGTGAAATATGTCAATTGCAGAATATGGATTAGCACGCCATAAAAATCATGTATATGGTCATTTGGATCATTATTACCTTTAACAAATACACCGCTATTGTTAGTTAATTTTTCACACCATATTCTTTACTACTAAATTTATAGAATATTGGATATGTCTTGACATTTCTTTTTGGTCCCAATGCCAAATGTTTCAATCCTTCATCCACAACATAATTTGTTGGATCAAAAACATAATTATTAAACCAGCTAATGAATTCTTTGCTGATATCGTCATTTGGATACTTTGATTCATAAATGTTGCAATTACAGGGCATATGTTACATATATGATTAAATATACGGTGCATGTATATGTAGATGTATAAGTTCATTACCTAACGAACGATGCAGCTTCAGTGCAATTGAGAAGAATATATGTGTGTGCTGCATTATAATCTCTATCATTCATCCATTCTTCCACACATCTACCAGAAGGCCAACCATGTTTTTAAAAAATAGATAAAGTCGTTTGACAGTCATCTTGATTAATTTCTTCATCATTACGCGCAGTACTTGCAAATGATATGTTCACATGATCACTAAAATAATGAGAGAGATAAAACAAAGCTTCTTCTTCGATGTAGGATTTGCAAATAGAACCTTCAACTCGAGCTTTTTGCCTCACTTTTTTCTTTGGATGATTTAAATACCTATTTAGAATCATTGTAAATTATTAATTTTATACATTTAATTAATCAAAATTTGATTAACTAAATATTAATATACCTTTCAAATAGATACATCCATCTGTATTAAACAGGCCCTCAAAGACCTGCTTCTAATCGAGGATGAATAAGTAAATGCTCCATAGTCCATAACATTGAAAAAACATGGAGGAAATATTTTTTCCAATTTATAGAGCAATATGAGGATTTCTTCCTCTAGTTTACGTAGACGATCAATTTTTAATGTAGTAGAACAAACTCTTTATAGAACAAGCTAAGCTCTGTTACAACAGTCCAAACTTTAAGGGCAACAATTCTTAAAAGCGATGAGCAATAAATTTTCAACCATAACATGATAAGTCGTGGCTTTTCATCCTGCTAAATTCGTTGTTTTTATAGTCGACACATCTACGAAGATTGAGAGATATACCATCCAGGAATCTTAATCCTTTCATCCATTTTAGAAGAATTTTAACTTGATTATCATCCAGTTCATATCACGCTTTCGGTTTTTTCGTTTCATTTGGCTTTATATGAAGCACAGGACGATTACATATTACTTCGATATCACGTCTTGATTTCAAATCATCTTTCTTCTTCCCCTTGACATTCAAAATTATATTAAATACATTGTCAAACACATTTTCTCATTATGCATCGTGTCAATATTATGACGAATCAGGAGATCTTTCCAATAAGGCAACTCCCAAAATATGTTTTGTTTCCACTAATTATGAATCGTTGATTTACCTTGAATTTCTGTCTGTACTCCGATTTCATGAATCTTTGGATAATCTTGTACAAGTTCATAAATTTCTTCACTTGTCTATATTTTAGGTAGCCTCGCAGTTTCCTGCCTATTAACTGTGAAAAAATTCTTATCTCTTCTAAAAGAATGATTAATATGAAGAAAACATCTATGACAATCAAACCATGAAATTTTCTTTCCAATAGGTAAAGAAAATGTTCTTATTTCTTCCATGCAGTATGGACAAGCTAGACGACTAGCCGTACTCTAGCCTGAAAGCATTGCATATGCAGAAAAATCGCTAATTGTCCACAACAGAGAAGCATAAATACAAACATTTTTTTGCAAAATATCATATGTTTCTACCCCTTCGTACCACAAATTTTTTAATTAATCAATCAACGGTTGTAAATAAACATTGATTCCTTGTGTCAGATCATCAGGACCAAGGACGACAATTGTGAGAAACATATAAGGAGTTTTCATAGACATCCACGGAGGTAAATCATAAGGTGGGACAATTATAGGCCAGGACGAATATTTAGAACCAAATTGAGAAAATGGTGAAAATCCATCCGTGCATAAACCAAGTCTAACATTACGACTCTCAGATGCAAAATTGGGATACTTCTGGTCAAAGTGATTTCATGCTTCTCCATCAGATGGGTGTGTTAACGTACCTTCTTCCTGTGTTCTCACATTGTGCCATCTCATATATTGCGCGATTACAGAAGACACATATAACTTTTGAAGTCTATAAATAATAGGTAAATAATGCATATGTTTATACGGGACTTCCTTTCCCTTTTTCTTCCTCTGTTTGTATCTTTCCTGATTACATATTTTACAATTCTTAAGTTTTATATCTTCCTTCCAAAATAGCATGCATCCCTTTAGACATGTATCTATTTTTTGATATGGTAAACCAAAAGGCTGACTTCATTTTTTTACTTCATAATGATTTTCGCACATTAAATTATTGAGAGGCATATGCCACTTCGTGTACAACGGCTGTAAATCTAGCTTCTGTGAGGTTGTATTTAGATTTCATCGCAATGTATTCAACAGTTACTGATAATTACGTTCTTCTTTCACATCTTTCCTAAAGGGTTTTTTTGCGGCATCTAATAAATCATTTTTTCCCCTTAATATCTGGTTCTTTTTCATCATTATCACCGTCATCATTAAATTGTTGAACCGGGAACATTGAATGTGCAGCATCTTCAACCATTTGTTCTATGAGATTCGTCATAGAAATTTCATTATTCACTACCTCCTCAATTTGTACAGAAGTAGATGCTAACGGTTCTTCATGACGATCCCAAACCAAATAGTTTGGCACAAAACGTACTGACGCAAATGAACTCTAACCATTTGCAGTATCAAATGTTTAATAACTTTCATCTACTACATGGACAACGGATTTCGACGTTGTTTCCGTTGTTACTTAAAGAAAAATCAATAAACATGCCGACACCATTAATAAATTGTTTGTTTATTGTGCCATCAGTTTCTCTTTGTTTGTACATCCAACTTCGATCATTAAAATAATCGCCCATTTTGCCTAAGTAGATATAAAATTAAAAAGTATGATAAAATAACGCAAAACCAAAGAGGACATATAGTGCAAAGTTTGCTTAAGCAGATGAAAGTCCATTTTTTAAGTAGAAGAAAATAAATTTTCTAAGTAGACAACCATTTTTATTATTTTATCACTGTTAATAGTTGAAATAGATTCACAATTTTTACGTTCGATCGTTAAATTGTCAAAATTCCCTTATAATTAATATATGCGGTCACAAATTCATATCCCAATCATGATAAATATTAATATATATTTTCATTTTGAAAGCTCGAAAGATAAGTTTGTATTTTAATGAAAACATTTCTTTTATGTATTAATGATGATAAAATTTGCATTGACATTTTATTAAAACAATTTTATTACTGAATGCATGTTATGTTAATTGATCATTTACTGGTGGGTCATCCAATCTCCCATTACAAATACAACAACGTAATTAAATCGGGTAAATCTTTTCATTTTAAACGATTCAACAAAATTTCGGCAACACTTCCCTTTAGTTCCCGGAACAACACATAATTACGTGTACATAGGAACATAAAGGAAGTGCTTTTGAAATTTTGAGAACTGTTTAAAATGAAATGATTTACAAGATTTAATTTCGTTATTGTATTCGTAACTTGTCCAATACAAAGGACAAATCCAACAATATTGTATATGATGAATGTAAATGTCCATTCCGTTAATAAAACGAACATTCACATAACGATTACATATAATACTTATCAGACAGGGCCAAAATAACTCTATAAGGCTTTATGAATATAATATATTATGATTGGTACTCTTCAATCTTTAATTGTACGCATATGAATTCTATCACATATACGTAATTTTCAACAGTAAATTGAACTATATAAACGTACGTTTTCGCTAAATTTTTATAAAACATAAACTTAATTATTTTCATTTCCACAACATATTTTCGACAAATTAAATATTGTTTTTAATGAATTGGGACTCAACCAGATCAACAAATACATAGATTAATTACCAACTATATATACATACAACACTATATATATATATATACATACATGCGCGTATATACATATACAACTTAAAGTAATTAAACCCTAAATTAACAACATAATCAAATCAATCTATACATACAAACATACAATCTAATTAAGCTTAAATTAGTAAACCTAGGGTATTAAACAAAATTAGGGTTCATACCTTCAAATTGGGGAGAATCTGAGATTAGAGAGGAAGAGAGAGTGCCTCGAATGAGTTGGAGATAGTTTAGGCAGCGGATGGAGTGGTGGAGATCGATTTCAGAAATTAGGAGGAAGGATTTGGGGGGAAATTAATTTTATTTTCATGAAATTGAGAAATGGGGAAGGAGAAAGCTGCTTCGGAAATTTTCTGCTAGACGATGTAATAGTGACCAACAGCCTCCAACGGCATTATAAACAACGGCCTCCAATGACTTCCAACGGTTTATTTTTATTCCATAAAGAAATTTCCAGAATTAAGCTTCCATTGGAGGTCGCTGCCCTACCTCTGTTGCTATACTGTGCAATCCTTATAGTGATAAGGCATTGATTTCCTCATTTTTCTTCTGGTTGTCAGCTATTACACTAAAACAATGCCTTGATTCGATTTTGTTTTCGGGTTTTCTAGTTCATATTTTAACCTGATGAATGAACTGCAGCCTTGCAGGTTTAATTATAGGAAGTAGAGTCCAATATTTTGTTGTTTGCATAATTCCATGCTTTTTTTATAGTAGTCATCTTGGTAAAATTATCCCTTTCTTCTGATTTTTAGTACTGTTTCCTTTATTGAAAAGAATCCTATGTCTTACGTGTCAAATTAGCACTTTATTTTATTGAACTTCGAGCTTTTTATTAAAGATAGAGTTACCCACTTGAGGAAAACTCAGATGGATTATCTTTAAAGTTAGTTGTTATATCATAGATCATGAGTATTGCTAGAGCTTCCCATAAACTGCGACCTGTGATTGTTAGGAATATGGATTCCCGAGTGTAGATACTAAACTTCATATTTGGTGGTGAATCATGGTGTCGTCATATTGTTCAAAAGCCTAACATTGGAAAAATGACTCAACTCCTTAGGTTATTGTTCTACTTCTTCTTTCTCTTTGCTCTAATAGTTAAATTGCAATATTAACATGCAATAAAAAAAAAGACAACTTTATTGTTATTACATAAAACAAAAGAAGAAACATTTTGGTTGTTTTATTCATTGAGGTGCCTAGATGTGGAATACTTTCTAGTATCTTAAATAATATTTGATCTCTTACTCATTAATGTCTTGATGGATACTTAAATGTTAGATTGTGAATTTATTTCCACTTTTTCATTGAGCATGTAAGCTGTGAATGGAAGTTTTGAGAGGCACTAAGTTTTGATGAGAATGTTGATAACTAGTTAACTGATTGATCGTGTATGCCATGTTAGTTGTTTTATTTCAGTTGATGTTTTTCTGTAATACTATGGAATTTCAATCAAGAAATGGAGGTTATAATGTATGAGGTGCCCAGCCAACAAGGTAAGGTAAGTTAATGTAAAATTCGCTAGCTTGAACTCTTTTGACATAGAGACACATCTTTAGTTTCTAAGCATCCATGAAATTCAACACAAATATTTCTAGTTTCCTTCCTTTCGAGTTTCACTTTAAAACTTTCCCATTCCCTTAATGGTTCCTCAACATGTTTCATCTTACTAACATATTGGAATGGAGGTCTACTTGAATGTTCTAAGTTCCAACCATTCTCGACAACTATATTGTAGTTTTCAAACAAGGTCTAGTGATTCATGAATCAAAAGAGTTTAGCTCCAATAGATTCCTTTATGGTATGAAGGAGATTAAAACCAAATAGTGATCATTAATACCTAGTGGCGTTTGAACTGTGGAATTTTTGGATCCACTGTAGTTTATTAAAGCAACTATCTATTTTTGTTAACACACTTTTGTCAGGACCCGATCACCAAGAAATTGATATCCATTAGCAAGAAATTCCAACACACCCATTTTAATCATTTATCCATTAATTTTTGGCAATTTATGTGGTTTTGGTTAGGCAAATTTTATTCTCATACACTTTTTTAATCAGCTAATCCACCCTATAAAATAGGATCTTTGACTTTTAATAATATTTAAAATTTAATCAGTTTATCCACTTAAGAATGTAAATATCTTTCTTTCTTCTTTGTTCTGCTTCGTTCTGTTCCCTAAAATCCTACATTTGAATCCAAACCTAGGTGGATTAACACAGCAAGTTGTCTGTTTATATTTTGTTTGAACTTGATTACATGTATGCAAAATTGTATTCTTATATCACCATTACTACCTAGAATTATTGTTAGATATGTTCTTAAATCTTGAAAAATTGATAAAAACATGTCAGTCCATCTATGTGTTTCTATCGTTTTGGTTGCACTATAATGTATGCATATTTTAGCTATGTAATTCTTTTTTTTTTGGTGGAATCTGGAATGGACGAGTAGCATAAACAAAAAGAAACCAAAAGTGCAGTATAAGTTAAATTGGACATAATATTTGCTAGAATTCTAATACCATTTTCTACCCAAATGCAACACAAATTCATAGAACACAAATTGAATATAAAGTTGAAGTATTAAGAGGATATTGGATTTGCACTACATCTTGATGATCGCTTGAAACAAGTTGGCTGAGTATAACTTTCTGCTTATTTTTCTACATTGTTATCATTACCCTCTAATCCAAGGAGCAAAATTAAACGCATCATCTAAGTTTCCATTATTGAATTCAAGAAACTGATTTGAGGATTTTTTAGAATAAGATGGTGACATCAGCTTGAGGAAAACATCGACTTGAAGAAAATAAATTTGTGTATTAACATAAAATCTTTAAGTTAATCCACTTGTGGACTAACTTACAAAATAGTGGTGGATCAACTTATTAAAGTAAAATGGTGGATTAACTAATGAAATGCGTGGATGAAAATAAAATTACCTTTCGGTTATTTACCTCCTTTCTTGTCCATAGCAAGCCAAATACATTTGAAGTTGCCTAACAGCATCCGTGGTCAGAATATGGTAATAGCATATTCTTCCAAGTTTCTCCATAGGCTTCCTCTTAAGAAGTAAAAATGTTGTCCATAAATAAATGAACTTTTAAATGCATCGCCTTGTTCGTTATTGAACTCCATAGTTATATGTTGATCACCCTAACTTACTATGCTGCTTATCCATTTATAATTGTCTATTAGGATTAGAATTTAGTATTTGTAGCAATAGGACACACTATTAATATTCTTCCATCTTCTACCCATTTTGTTCTCAGTTCCTTTATTTGACACTCAATATTGCTTTTTTGGGAAGACAGAAAAGTGAATAAGATAATTGAAGGAGTAAATTTGAGATATGATTAATTTTGCCACTGCTTGTTGCATTTCGCTTGAAAGAAAATAATATGATGTTATTTAGAAAAAATACAAGCATGTTGAACAAATATTTGTCAAAAAAATTGTCGTGTATAGTTTCCATAGGCAAATGAAATCAAAAGAATGCAGGAGTGAGTGGCGATATACGAAGTACTTACCAATAAGTTGAGAAAGGGTTCAACTAATATCCGAGGTAGAGTGATGACAAGAAGAAGACTTGAAGGTATTGCAAATGAAGTGCAGCTGATGCATCAATATGAACTTGTACTTGTATTACTTTAGCTGCTGAAGTAGCTGTTACTAGAGTTTGTTTGTTTGTTAGTAGTGTATTTTGTTTTTGCTTATTTTGCATAATAAAAAAATATTTTGCATGCTAGCTTATAGGCTGTGTATATTATGTATCCATGGTTCCGTTAGCAGTTAACTTATTTATTGATTTGGGGTTCCCTCATACTTTTGCTTAACGCAAAAGAAGCAACAAAAATGAGTATGTGAAGCAACAAAAGTATACAACAATGCTTTTTATAATCGTATAAAATTAAAAGTATACATATAGTTTTGCAAGAAAGACTTACTTACCTTTAAATTTATTTCTAACTAAACAATTAGATTTTTTAAGTTAACTTTAGAGTAGAAGCTGCTCTTTCCTTATCACCGTTCACAGTCAGAGGGGATTTCATCACTTCTATTTTTCTTTGCCAGCCTGGTTCTCATTTAAGATGACTATGTATGTGCATGAAACTTGGCTAGTGGTGTTATGTTCGGTGGATTCCATATTCTTCAATAGAATCACTATTTGCATTATCACGAGCGATTTCTGCCACATTTTCTTCAGGGAGGTTAATTGCCAAAGTTGAGCGTATGTGAGTTTCATCATGATTTTTCAACTTCATTAAAAGGCTTTACATTCGGATCAGATAGCAGTTCACCTTCTTTGACTTTGTTTTATGTTATGTTTCTTATATGAAGCGAGTTTGAGTTGAGTTCTTGAATTTTTATTTGAGAGCCTAATATAAATTTGCGTGTGTGTTCCCTCGATTTGAAGTCAAAAATTCGCCATTATTTTCACTATTTGACTAATACATGCCGACATCTTTTGTAGATTTTCATAGGCTCAGCAACTACTATTGAAATGTATTTATTCATTTCATTTTTATCTGGTTACTTTCATATTTTATTGATATGATCATACAACAGAACATTTATATAGTTCTAATTTTTCTTTTATAGTTTTGACATGTGATAGAGGCATTTGTTATGTTAATGAGACAAACTAATTTTCAATTTTTTTGAAGTGGCATAACAAATGACATAAATCTGTCTTTCTTTATTTCAGAATTTTTAGCATGCTATCATTTCCTTTCTCTTGTTTAACAATTATAAATTGAGAAAAATGTTCCTTGCACCTTTTGAATTACTTTCATTTTCTCTTAAACAATAAAGGCATTTTTTCATCAAAATCATAGTTAAAATAAAATCTATCAAATATTTTTCTAATTTTATATTATATGCCTTAACGGTCGGTCTTCCCACCGTTGTGTTGTTATACTATTTAGATCCTAAATTTTACTGATACAAAGATCTGCAAATATTTGTAGAATGAAATCTAATTAATAGATCCTATTTTCAAGCGATACTAAGATTTAACATTAGAGACTTTTTCGAAAGTTCATGTTGACCTCATAACAATAATATGTTGAACAGAAACTAATTTATATTATTTAAAATATAGGTAAGAGATAAAATACAACAGAGAATGTATTGATTAGTACAATACTACAACTTAAAAAAGAAGAAAAGAAAATTGATGAAGAGTTTAGTTCTGAATTTCTGGAGGTTAGAAGTAAATTAGCATTTTTATGCAGACCGGCAAGAAGGAAGAACATCTCCTTGTATTCAACAACAAATCTGTAAAGGCCTGAAAATCCGTACCAGTTTGAGCTGACTAATATCCTGCACATTCAACTCAAAGTGCATGAAAATTCAGATCATTAATAGAAAGAAATTAGAGGATGAGATAGAAAAGACAGAACTAATAGAATAGAAGAAGAAGAACATCAGAATCAGAGTAAACACGAATCTCACAGCGGAACAAATAACATGTATTATAACATAACTTTGAAATACAAAACTGTATTGCATATACATACATTATCAGAGTACAATACATCGTATCACAACGGAAATAATCTCTAAATAACTAATGGTGAAGCTTCCTGCTTTGAGCTCCTCCCAGTAAATCTGCAAAGCCTGAAACACTTGGCTGCCCATACAAATTTGGGCACCCAAGAGTTTAGGGAAAACAAACAAAATAAATTCTGGGTCAGTCATGGGACTGGTGTGAGTAAATTCCAACCATACTGTTTAGCTTTGAAAATTTCTTTTGAAACAAAAGGATAATAGTAAGACCAGCCCACACATAAACATGGACGGTTTTCACCTTACTATAACCCAAATATCTTTGATATCAAAATCCAGTGATATTATAATAACGTCTAAACAAATAAATATCTAAGTAGCAGAACGCTTGCATCTCACGCTCCACATATATACATAGTATAAAATCATAAACCGCAGGGCGCTTATTGGGGATTGGATTCCAACGAACAAGGTATGAGAGCACCTTCTGATCAGTGTACTCTAGAGGGTATACACTGCAGGTTCAACAAGAACGTCTTGCAACCCAGCCACACATGACCGTTTACTCATTTAGCTTGAGTGTTGCAAATATATTGCCACCCACGGTTGTTGGCCATCCAATCGTAATCCAACGATACATAATCGAAAAAGAAGAACAAATATGAATTTTCTCTAGATTGGTGACAATACACCCTGCTCGGGTATGACCCAACAAGCCATGCTGCCTAGCCCAACTTTTGTTACTTCCTGGTTGTAAGGCTAGAGGCTACGTTTATCTTCAGAACATCTGATCACCATTCACTTTGAATGCCACATCGTCAAACCCGTCAATTCACTAATCGTCTTCCAAAAATATCAAGGGTATAAAAAGCTAAGAGGAACGAATTCCTCCGCCACCAGACGTAATACCTTTAAAAGATCAACCATATATGATTTATCAGGTATACTCTGTCAGACACTCGTCCATACAAGTTGTCCTGGGACTGGACAAACAGAAAGCATCGCTTTGAAACAGGACGACCCTTGCATTTAATTCCGTCTTCAATTTTCTTCAGCATAATATAATTTGCAGCGCTTATGCCTATACGGAGTGGTTTCAGATAACATATCCAACCGGTCTCTCCGTATTGACGACGATGGTCAAAACACTTCGATAGTCGGTTATTTAACTATCGAAGTAAAAACAAACATCCATTCACAAACACTGGCCCTTTTATTTAATACTAACTTTCTAGTATCCCATATTTTTATAAACTCTTCCTTACTTCCCTTCACTTCTACTCTATTAGTTCCTCGTTATAAATCGATAAGTGAATAAATTTCTAAGTATTAACCCCAAAGGCCGAAACCAACATCAGATTGACGCCTCGAAAGTTACTCAACTCAACCAACGTACAACGAGTTCTAATTTCTTTAAAACTATATCACTTTCCTTATCATGCTCAGCATATCTTTTTAAAACATTATAACTTATCGACTCACTTTAAAACCGTTATATTTTAACTAATGCAATATGCTGCTATATTTTCCTTTATAACTAATATAATACGCTATTATATTCTCTTTTATAACTACTGCAATACGCTGCTATATTCTCTTTTATAACTACTGCAATACGCTGCTATATTCTCTTTTATAACTACTGCAATACGCTACCATATTCCCATTTTATTTGATAAACTATGTTTCTAAGTCAGGTTCTTATTAAATCAATATCAAATTTATAACTAAATATTGATTTCATATCCTATTAAATTTTGTTGGTTTAAAACTAAATATTAACTATCCTATCAGATTATAATTCCTAAAATAATTTACTTTAATACGTTCGATATCATCGAATTTTAGTTTTAATTCCTAATAATGTTATTTAGGTTCAGACCGTGTATATATAAATAATATAAAATAAACAATACATACAAATATTGAGGAATCCGGTTTGATTCCTCTAACCGGTTTCCTGTATCCACAGATGTTAGCCACAATAAATACCATCAATTTCATATCATTAGGAAATATCGGTGTTCACTCGTCAGTTTAGATATATAATGGTTTATATTATTTCAACCCATTTAATTGTAATATACCTAAACGGTCATCGCACAACATTCAACCAATATTAAGATATAATTATAATATTTTAAAATAGAACAGAGTTAGTGAGTTTACTCACCTTTGCGCGTTAACCGTTTAATAACGATTTGCGTCCATCTATACGTTCTCATTTCCGTAGCAGAGCATGGCAACCTTAAAAATTCGCCATTTCCGTGCTTCTTATATTCGAATCTACCATCATACTACAAATGACTCCACGTGATCTAATTTAAACCGCCGCCTTACAACTTCTTCCCAGAACTCCAGTATACTTAGAAACCCGACAACTTCACCGTTTCTACGAACGCTCCATTTAACTCCCCCTTCTACAAAACGTTTCAGCATGCTCTCTTTATTACTTTTTCTCTTTTCTTCTAGGCTTTACAGATAATTAAAACAAGCCCAACAACCCCTATATAACTTCGGCCGCTCACCCACTACGCTACAAAACTTGCACTGTCCATTTTCATGTTAAAGGAATCAGCATCTTTGCATAACCACCCAGTATTTAACCATTCACCTCATTTCCAGTAGATCCACACAGCTTGAGTACCCTTTTATGCTTCCCAAAGTCTCCACCCCAACCCACACGTACATGCCAACGCTTCCACCATGTATCCTCATGCAACCGCCTGTAGTAGCTCACGGGTCCGGCAGCTCCAACTTTTCCCTTTTTCGTGCACTGCGTTTGACACAATGAACCAGCCATTTGTTTTATCTTTTGTATTGTATTAGCTTGCGTATTCTCACGTTCTCACTTTCTGCCATGAAAACAACTCCAACAAATCATATAACCAATTTCCGTGAACGCACTGTCCCCCCCTTCACCCATAAACACAAAATACCATGCTCCTGTTTTAATGAACCCCTTCATTTCCAAATGATTTTCCTCTTCCCACTTGCGTTATCAATCTGCATGCCACTCCATCATGCGCACCAACTTCCCACACTGTCCCTCGATGCTCACGCGCCAGTGCTCATCATGTTGAGCAGAATTCCATTCAACGCCTTGCGACGCTGAACGCAGCTCACTCGAGATGCCTCGACTTTTCCTTCCTTCCGGTCCAAAATTTCCAAAGATTCGGATCCTCCACCTACGGTGCGTTTACAGCACCCTCGAACCGCAACTGTAGAGTTGCGAGATTTATATGATTTAATTTATTTTTGAATGAAAGCTTTTGTTTTTGTTTAATATCATGGCTTGTGGTTTGTGTTCTGGGCTTTACAAGAAGATGGCGAATATGTAGAAGAAGAAAACGCAGTCCTGTGTATTTATATATGAGCTTCCTTCGCATGTAAGTATTAGAGTAGATATAGGCATTGAAAATGTTTTGCTGAAGTTCATGCTAGGATTAATAACAATTCATGGTATGTTGATCGCGACGGGGTAGGTTATGGCCTTTATTAGTTTTAGGCTAGGTGTAATCTCCAAAGTTTACAACTGTGCCAGAGAATGGTCTACGAGAACGTGGGTGCCATAATTTGTACTGATACATCGAATCTTAGAAATAAATATTTAAAGTCCTTGAAACTTCGGGGTGAAGTTTTTAGGCTGAGGTAGGTTTTGAAAAAGGTCAGCATTTGTTCGTGAAAGCATGGCGCAAACGTATGGTCATTATCTTTTCTAGTTTTAGAGTAGGATACGAATTTAAAGCAGGTCTATGTATACGTGCTTACTTATAGTAGTACTGTGTGATAAGAAGGTGTAGAATACCTTAGCAATGAAGGTAAAAATTATACTCTATATTATATTTTTATTGCTTACGTTTTCTTATTACAGTACTGTGTTGCATGAAAAGGCACTTCACACGAATGGTACCAGGGGGACAAGCCATTCAATGACATATCTTCACATTCATTCATGTTCAAAGCAGAAATAAATGAGAGTTGGGCATGTTTCCGGTGAAATAGAGTAGCAAGGAAAATAAACACATATTCTGAGGTACAAGTTCGAAACCATTGATGTCACATTGCCACTAGAATATCTAGTGTATACATGTAATTTGATTTTTAAAATAGTGTTTTCAAAGTGAAGTTTTTACGGTCTTCGATGTACGATCGATTGTGTATTTGGTTTGAACCGTTATGTTCATGCGGTTCCCGCTGTATAGAATTCCATTTATTCTCGGACTGTCACGGACAGAAATAATAATACAATCGTGTCCAGCGAGGTGTCACGGTCC
Source organism: Allium sativum (assembly GCA_030737875.1). NCBI lineage: Eukaryota > Viridiplantae > Streptophyta > Magnoliopsida > Asparagales > Amaryllidaceae > Allium > Allium sativum. Next base: position 212,941,719 of record CM060916.1, on the reverse strand, counting down.
CAAAAATATAATAATATCGGTAGGTTAACTTGTGTTGTGAAACCCCGAAATATTAATTAAGGGTGCAAAATACTCCAAATAAAAAGTTGCGTATTTAATTAATTCAAAATTACAGTAAAATTCTAAAAATTATATTATCACTATGTCTCAAAAGAACCTTGTCCAAATTCGAATCCGATATCTTGTTATTTCAAATAAACCGTTATGGCCATAAACGAATATGCCGCTGCTTTTCTGAATATTTAATTTGGACATATCTCACAATATATAATGCAAGATCTTCATTTTCACTTCTATTAGGAAAATATAATTGAACAGATTCGAATGTTTCTTGTTTCGAGGAAATCCGACTTGTAACGGATCATGTATGCTCAGTTGAAGTTCAAAACGTTAAATTACGAACTGTAGCGTCGTTATGAGCTCGATTATATTTAATATATATTTTTATACGCTCAACTTCATTTTAATTGATATATAAATCCACTTATATTACGAATTCAATATTTAAACTAATTTAAATATTCAAATACAAACCGATAAAAATGCGGGGTGTTACATTCCTTCCCCCTAAAAGAATTTCGTCCCCGAAATTACTAAGGTAGGAAAAATGCTTATGAAAACTATTATAACTTGGTTAAAAATTTTCACTTCTTATCTACAGTTTTAACTGAATTAATTTATTTCCATTAAAAATTAATTCCTTCCTATTAGCGGATACTTTCAGAAATTCTGAAAATTTCCTAACGACTTAAATTTTCAAAAAAATTCGCCAACATCTCCTCTGCACGGCTCATTTGGTACTACTACAACTCGCCCTTCTAGGCTATCTCCAATCCACTTGTCCACATCCAGTCATTCTCTAATACCCAAGCCAAATTCCAGTTCAAACTCCAATTCAAATTCCAATCTCGACTCCAGATCCTTATTTCATCAATTCAATTCCATTCTAGATTATCACTAATCTAAACCAATTTTATTTGACTTAGTTAAATTTCTATTTATTTACTTCATAAGTAAAATTTAAATTTCGAAACTCAAATTCCTGGGGTTTTTATTTCAAATTAGTTTGAAATCATATATATTACATATCATAATAGCAATTCAAAACATTTGATTTTTTTTTTGAACAACTTGTTCCTCAAAACCATCCAGAACAAAATCTTTGGAAGTAATATGTCACTTAGCAACTCGAAAATGAACACCGATGATGTTGCGATCATCATTGGAATTTATTTTCCAGCAACCGAAGTGAGTTCAATACTATATTATGTACAACTCAATTTTAAACAGCTCATTTTGAAATTACATCAAAATATCCTTTACGATACTCGAAAGACAATTTCAAATCTCCCAGGATTTTAAAATTCCCTTATATTAATCCAAATTTATTTACTATCCAAGTTTCTAGAGTTTTATTTCAATTCTGGTTTTTAAATTCAGATTCAGTTCATCTGATTTTTCATATTATACTTATATAATAATTCGATTCTGTTATTCATATATGCAACTCAATTATAATCCTGTTTGATCATAATAATTATCATGTATCCAATATATTATAATAATATCAAGATATATACTTCTTTTTATATCAAAATATATTTTGGTTAAAATTATTTCATTTACCCTCTTTTCAAAACATACTGTGTCGAATTGCTCTGTTTAAGAGTTTAGAAACACCTATCGACACAGTTTGCATTACTGTTTCGACCTGAATTTATAAACCACTCGACTGACCAGTCAACACAATATAAAACTGTTTTTATACTGATTTACAGATACGCACTCATATATGTACATTCAAACTCAATCTAGGGTATTACTAACCCCATCTCTACTGAGTTACGCCACAGAGCCAAGGTAATCACTTAACCTGGCTCTGATACCAACTGTAAAGGCCCGAAAATCCGTACCAGTTTGAGCTGACTAATATCCAACACATTCAACTCAAATTGCACGAAAATTTAGATCATTAATAGAAAGAAATTAGAGTATGAGATAGAAAAGATAGGACAAACAGAATAGAAGAAGAAGAACATCAGAATCAGAGTAAACACGAATCTCACAACGGAACAAATAACATGTATTATAACATAACTTTGAAATACAAAACTGTATTGTGTATACATACCATTATCAGAGTACAATACATCATATCACAGCGGAAATAATCTCTAAATAACTAATGGTGAAGCTTCCTGCTTTGAGCTCCTCCCAGTAAATCTACAAAGCCTGAAACACTTGACTGCCCGTACAAATTTGGGCACCCAAGAGTTTAGGGAAAACAAACAAAATAAACTCTGGGTCAGTCATGGGACTGGTGTGAGTAAATTCCAACCATACTGTTTAGCTTTGAAAATTTCTTTTGAAACAAAAGGATAATAGTAAGACCAGCCCACACATAAACATGGACGGTTTTTACCTTACTATAACCCAAATATCTTGATATCAAAATCCAGTGATATTATAATAATATCTAAACAAATAAATATCTAAGTAGCAGAACGCTTGCATCTCACGCTCCACATATATATATAGTATAAAATCATAAACCGTAGGGCGCTTATTGAGGATTGGATTCCAACGGACAAGGTATGAGAGCACCTTCTGATCAGTGTACTCTAGAGGGTATACATTGCAGGTTCAACAAGAACGTCTTGCAACCCAGCCACACATGACCGCTCACTCATTTAGCTTGAGTGTCGCGAATATATTGCCACCCATGGTTGTTGGCCATCCAATCGTAATCCGAAGATACAGAATCAAAAAAGAAGAACAAATATGAATTTTCTCTAGATCAGTGACAATACACCCTGCTTGGGTATGACCCAAATAGCCATGCTACCTAGCCCAACTTTTGTTACTTCCTGGTTGTGAGGCTAGAGGCTATGTCTTTCTTCAGAACATCTGATCACCATTCACATTGTATGCCACATCGTCAAACCCGTCAATTCACTAATCGTCTTCCAAAAATATCACGGGTATAAAAAGCTAAGAGGAACGAATTCCTCCGCCACCAGACGTAATACCTTTAAAAGATCAACCATACGTGATTTATCAAGTATACTCTGTCAGACACTCGTCCATACTTGTTGTCCTGAGACTGGAAAAACAGAAAGCATCGCTTTGAAACAGGACGACACTTGCATTTAACTCCGTCTTCAATTTTCTTCAGCATAATATAATTTGCAGCGCTTATGCCTATACGGAGTGGTTTCAGATAACATTTCCAACCGGTCTCTCCGTATTGACGACGATGGTCAAAACACTTCAATAGTCGGTTATTTAACTATCGAAGTAAAAACAAACATCCATTCACAAACACTGGCCCTTTTATTTAATACTAACTTTCTAGTTTCCCATATTTTTATAAACTCTTCCTTACTTCCCTTCACTTCTACTCTATTAGTTCCTCGTTATAAATCGGTAAGCGAATAAAGTTCTAAGTATTAACCCCGAAGGCCGAAACCAACATCAGATTGATGCCTCGAAAGTTACTCAACTCAACCAACGTACAACGAGTTCTAATTTCTTTAAAACTATATCACTTTCGTTATCATGCTCAGTATATCTTTTTAAAACATTATAACTTATCGACACACTTTAAAACCATTATATTTTAACTAATGCAATACACTGCTATATTTTCCTTTATAACAAATGTAATACGCTGCTATATTCACTTTTATAACTACTGCAATACCCTGCTATATTCTCTTTTATAACTACTGCAATACGCTGTTATATTCTCTTTTATAACTACTGCAATATGCTGCCATATTCCCATTTCATTTGATAAACTCTGTTTCTAAGTCAGGTTCATATTAAATCAGTATCAAATTTATAACTATATTGATTTCATATCCTATTAAAAATTTTTGGTTTAAAACTAAATATTAACTATCCTATCAGATTATAATTCCTGAAATAATTTACTTTAATACGTTTGATATCATCGAATTTTAGTTCTAATTCCTAATAATGTTATTTAGGTTCAGACCGTGTATATATAAATAATATAAAACAAACAATACATACAAATATTGAGGAATCCGGTTTGATTCCTCTAACCAGTTTCCTGTATCCACAGATGTTAGCCACAATAAATACCATCAATTTCGTATCATTATGAAATATCAGTGTTCAATCGTCAGTTTAGTTATATAACGGTTTATATTATTTCAACCCATTTAATTGTAATATACCTAAACGGCCATCACACAACATTCAACCAATATTAAAATATAATTATAATATTTTAAAATAGAACAGAGTTAGTGAGTTTACTCACCTTTGCGCGTTAACCATTTAATAACGATTTGCGTCCATTTGTACGTCCTCATTTCCGTAGCTGAGCACCGCAACCTTAAAAATTCGCCATTTCCGTGCTTCTTATATTCGAAAATACCATCATACTACAAATGACTCCATGTGATCTAATTTAAACCGCTGCCTTACAACTTCTTCCCAGAACTCCAGTATACTTAGAAACCCGGCAGCTTCACCGTTTCTACGAACGCTCCATTTAACTCCCCCTTCTACAAAACGTTTCAGCATGCTCTCTTTATTACTTTTTCTCTTTTCTTCTATGCTTTACAGATAATTAAAACAAGCCCAACAACCCCTATATAACTTCGGTCGCTCACCCACTACGCTACAGAACTTGCACTGTCCATTTTCATGTTAAAGGAATCAGCATCTTTGCATAACCACCCAGTATTTAACCATTCACCTCATTTCCAGTAGATCCACACAGCTTGAGTACCCTTCTATACTTCCCAAAGTCTCCACCCCAACCCACACGTACATGCCAACGCTTCCACCATGTATCCTCATGCAACCGCATGTAGTAGCTCATGGGTCCGGCAGCTCCAACTTTTCCCTTTTTCGTGCACTGCGTTTGACACAGTGAACCGGCCATTTGTTTTATCTTTTGTATTGTATTAGCTTGCGTATTCTCACGTTCTCACTTTCTTCCATGAAAACAACTCCTGCAAATCATATATCCAATTTCCGTGAACGCACTGTCCCCCCCTTCACCCATAAACACAAAATACCATGCTCCTATTTTAATGAACCCCTTCATTTCCAAATGATTTTCCTCTTCCCACTTGCGTTATCAATCTGCATGCCACTCCATCATGCGCACCAACTTCCCACACTATCCCTCGATGCTCACGCGCCAGTGCTCATCATGTTGAGCAGAATTCCATTCTACGCCTTGCGACGCTGAACGCAGCTCACTCGAGATGCCTCGACTTTTCCTTCCTTCCGGTCCAAAACTTCCAAAGATTCGGATCCTCCACCTACGGTGCATTTACAGCACCCTCGAACCACAACTGTAGAGTTGCGAGATTTATATGATTTAATTTATTTTTGAATGAAAGCTTTTGTTTTTGTGTAATATCATGGCTTGCGGTTTGTGTTCTGGGCTTTACAAGAAGATGGCGAATATGTAGAAGAAGAAAACGCAGTCCTGTGTATTTATATACGAGCTTCCTTCGCATGTAAGTATTAGAGTAGATATAGGCATTGAAAATGTTTTGCTGAAGTTCATGCTAGGATTAATAACAATTCATGGTATGTTGATCGCGACGGGGTAGGTTATGGCCTTTATTAGTTTTAGGCTAGGTGTAATCTCCAAAGTTTACAACTGTGCCAGAGAATGGTCTGCGAGAACGTGGGTGCCATAATTTGTACTGATACATCGAATCTTAGAAATAAATATTTAAAGTCCTTGAAACTTCGGGGTGAAGTTTTTAGGCTGAGGTAGGTTTTGAAAAAGGTCAGCATTTGTTCGTGAAAGCATGGCGCAAACGTATGGTCATTGTCTTTTCTAGTTTTAGAGTAGGATACGAATTTAAAACAGGTCTATGTATACGTGCTTACTTATAGTAGTACTGTGTGATAAGAAGGTGTAGAATACCTTAGCAATAAAGGTAAAAATTATACTCTATATTATATTTTTATTGCTTACGTTTTCTTATTACAGTACTGTGTTGCATGAAAAGGCACTTCACACGAATGGTACCAGGGGGACAAGCCATTCAATGACATATCTTCACATTCATTCATGTTCAAAGCAGAAATAAATGAGAGCTGGGCATGTTTCCGGTGAAATAGAGTAGCAAGGAAAATAAACACATATTGCCACTAGAATATCTAGTGTATACATGTAATTTGATTTTTAAAATAGTGTTTTCAAAGTGAAGTTTTTACGGTCTTCGATGTACGATCGGTTGTGTATTTGGTTTGAACGGTTATGTTCATGCGGTTCCCGCTGTATAGAATTCCATTTATTCTCGGACTGTCACGGACAGAAATAATAATACAATCGTGTCCAGCGAGGTGTCACGGTCCCAAAAATATAATAATATCGGTAGGTTAACTTGTGTTGTGAAACCCCGAAATATTAATTAAGGGTGCAAAATACTCCGAATAAAAAGTTGCGTATTTAATTAATTAAAAATTACAGTAAAATTCTAAAAATTAAATTATCACTATGTCTCAAAAGAACCTTGTCCAAATTCGAATCCGATATCTAGTTATTTCAAATAAACCGTTATGGTCATAAATGAATATGCCGCTGCTTTTATGAATATTTAATTTGGACATATCTCACAATATATAATGCAAGATCTTCATTTTTCACTTCTATTAGGAAAATATAGTTGAACAGATTCGAACGTTTCTTGTTTCGAGGAAATCCGACTTGTAACGGATCCTGTACGCTCATATGAAGTTCAAAACGTTAAATTACGAACTGTAGCGTTGTTATGAGCTCGATTATACTTAGTATATATTTTTATACGCTCAACTTTGTTTTAATTGATATATAAATCCATTTATATTACGAATTCAATATTTAAACTAATTTAAATATTCAAATACAAACCGATAAAAATGCGGGACGTTACAAAATCGTTGTCCACTACTATTTATTTAAGAGCTAACCATCCACTAAAAACATAAAAAATTAAAATACACTCTTCCTTTGTATCTTCAGTAACCTTGGTTTTTCTATTTCGATCTCTTTGACTTCATCCTTTATTTTAAATTATTGGATCACATGCTTAGTACCCTTTGTTTTATTTTCTTCTATTCGTTCTTCAATTTCATCTGTACCATCCCTATTTTTACCTTCTTCATTTTTCTCTTTAACAGCATCCTTAGTATCTTGTCTTAATTTCTTCAATTTTTTCTTTATCTTCTTCCTTAATATTTTTACATTCATACAGAGCTTGAATCAAATTCTTCAAACATTTTTGAATTTCTAGTTCTCCAACTGCTGCCAATGTTTGGCATCAAATCTTCTGCTACGTCTGCAGGTGTAATATCATTCTTCTCGATCCACTACTTAACCATTTTAAACAATGCATGATCTCCATATCCAAATAATTCTTTGCAAGTATTTTAAAAGCAACCTACAATAAGAAAGCTCAATATGCATATCCATTCTCCCTCTTCTTATAAGCGTCTGATCCGACTTCTCCGTATAATTAGTCATGAAAACAATCAGTCTTTCACTTGTTAGGGAATGCGGAATGGTTGGTAAAGGCAAAGCAAACACTAAAGGGGGGGTGAATAGTGTTTGTAAGAATTTAAAACAAAATCTAAAACTAATGTGAACTACGGGATGAATCAAACACCACAAACACAATCACAGATACAGGTCCAAATACAAATGCAAAATAAACAGAAATAAAGATTCAGAAAAGGAAAGAACACACCGGATTTTATACTGGTTCGAATTGCTCCTACGTCCAATCCCGCCTGACGCTGGATTACGCAGAGTTTTAATACTATTTCCAATTGTCAAATATTACCTCCTTGATTTCACGACTCATATTTGAAGATGAAAAATTACCAAATCCGTATATAAGTTGAAGAAAGCATTATATGGATTAAAACAGGCTCCTAGGGCTTGGTATGATAGATCACGAAATTATTTATTACAATCAAATTTTGAAATAGGAAAATTAGATAACACTTTGTTTATCAAGAAGAATAACAAAGATATACAACTAGTACAAATATATGTTGAAAAAATGAACAAAGAATTTTCAAATATTATGACCAAAGAATTTGAAATGAGCCATATAGGAGAATTATCATTCTTTTTAGGTTTACAAATTCGATAATTAAAGAATGGAATATTTATTAATCAAGAAAAATATGCAAGAGATTTAATTAATAAATACATTCTAACCAAAACAAATGGTAGACCAACACCTATGACAACTATTATTGCTTTAAGTAAAGATGATACATCAAAAGATGTTGATCAAAAACTATATAAAGGAATGATAGGATCATTATTATATATAACCGCTAGTAGATTAGATATAATGCATAGTGTATGTCCCTGTGCAAGATATCAATCATAAGAATTCTGAGATATGTAAAACGTATTCTGAGATATGTAAAGCACACAGTAGATTTTGGATTATTCTATCCTAAGATTGATTCATTCGATTTAGTTTCGTACTATGACGCTAATTATGCAGGATGCAAATCCAATCGTAAAAGTACTAGTGGAACATGTCACTTCTTAGGACATTCTCTTGTATCATGATTCAGTAAAAAGCAAAATACCGTATCTTTGTCAACAACTGAAGTGGAATATATATCTGCTGCTTTGGCTTGTTCACAAGTTATATATATATATATATATATATATATATATATATATATATGCAACAAACTTTAAACGATTTCGGTTTAAGTATAAATAAATCACCTATATACTGTGATAATACAAGTGCTATAAATATTTCTAAGAATTCAACTCATCATTTGAGAACTAAACATATTGATGTGAGACATCATTTTCTAAGAGATAACGTAAGTAAAGAAAAGATTTCACCATAATTTATAGAAACAGATAAACAAATTGCAGATATATTAACTAAACCTTTAAATGAAGCAACATTCACTAAATTTAGGAGAGAATTAGGCATATGTTCATTAAGTGAGTTAGAATAATTAAGTATAGTAATATATATATATAATAAGAAATGAAAATAATAAAATTTAAAACAAGACTATGTCAACATAGAGTTTTTGGTATGTCGACATATAACTGCCAAAAAATTAAAATTTAATTCCCACTAAGTTAGTTATTTCAACTATTTAAACCTTTTATTTTGACTTTTCTTCTTCATTTTCATTCTTCTTCTCTGTAAAAACTCTGAATTGAAAAATACAATGGCCTCTACTAATCTAAATACTCAAATCAACTCTGATTCATATGCCGGACCATCTGAGTACCCGTTTCAATAATCTATGCTATCTAGGGTGATCAAAATTGAAGAAAAAAATGGAGTATCTACTGCAAATGGTGGCTGAGATGCAAGTACTCCAAATTAGGATTAGTCAGGAGCAAAATAGGCAAGGAAAAGTAATGAGAAGTCTCTTAAAGTTTATAATGGATAACGAGACTAATCCGATTATCATTGATGATGAAAATCAAGCCATGGAAGAGGAGGAAGAACTTGAAAAAGAACTAGAAGAGGAAGAAGAAATGATGGAGGAGGAAGAACAATAAGAGATTCAACCAACGATTACGAACGAAGATGATAACGTTGAATGCGTAGGAGAGATTCTATTTGACTAAAATGGGAATGTAATTGAAAAGAATGGAGAATTTTGTCTTCATTATCAAGACCGTCCAATTTGCAAATATCCCATTATTAAAAATAATTAGTGATTAAGGTTTTCGATTAAGGTTTTCTTCGATTCTCGTTGTATTACGTTTTTATGATGTATCGTATGTGTATAAATCTATATAGTTGTACAAAGTTGTGTCTAATAGAATTGTCGTTTATAATTAGTTGTCCCTATTTTAAAATATAAAGAATGACTAACTAAGGGGGAGTATTGTTGGATAGTTACTTATATTCTATTCATAGAGTTATACAAATTAGGGAGGGTATTTTTGTGATTTCTTTTTTGATAATGCCAAAGGGGGAGAAACTTTAAAATATAAGCATAGTTTATAGGATTCTTACAGACAGAGGGAGTATTAGAAAGAACATCATTAACAGGTATATAAAGGTATGATATTGGAAATACGGGATGAATCAAACACCACAAACACAATCACAGATATAGATTCAAATAACAGATACAGATTCAAATACAAATGCAAAAAAAAAAAAAGGAATAAAGATGCAGAAAAGGAAAGAACAAACTAGATTTTATATTGGTTCGGATTGCTCCTACGTCCAGCCCCGCACAACACTGGATTGCGCAGAGTTTTATTACTATTTCCAATAGTCAAGTACAACCTCCTTGATTTCACGTGTAATAACCCGGAAAATCTGAGCCAATTTAAAATTTTTATTTTGGCAATTTCGATGATTTTTGAAGATTTAAAATGAATTATTTTAAATAATAATGACGAGAAATTTACTTTGAATAGAATTAGAAAGTGAATATTCATTTGAATGGACGTTATAATGTAAATATTTTATTTTAATTATAAAAGGAATTGAAAATGACGCGGTAGTTCAAAAATTCGATTTCAAATTTCAAATGAATGTACAAGATTCAAAATAAACCGGATTTTAGTGAAACCAAAAATATTAGAATCTAATTGAGAATATCTTTCCAATGAATCTGAAAAATCGAAATTTCATAGCAGGGATTAAAAGTTATGCCCAGTTGAAAATTCAGAATAGTCGCTGTGGAATTCTGACCTTTAAAAATGAGATTTTTGCAAACGACCTCGGTTTTCGATGAAACCACTTTTGTTGGATCTGGGGTGTCTAGTTATTGCTAGATTCCAAAATTTGTAATTTTTTGAATCAATATGTGAGTGTGGAAAAGGAAAACGTGTTTTAACAGTTTTAGTCAATTTCGATCGACCAGAAAATGGCCATTTTTAAACTGTCTCGGAATTTGATGAAGTTAGTTTTGTTAGAACCGTATCATCAATACGAAGCTAGAAAATATTTTTCGGGAATTTTTAGAGTCCGTGTGTGGCCCCGGTAAATTGAAATGTGCGTTCAAATTCAATGTATAAATTTATATTTTGATTTTGATGGAAACTGATCAAAACGATAGAATTGGCTTACGAAACATATCCCATTGTGTTCGGAATAGGGGTAATTAGCTAGGGACGACAGTCGGTGGGTCTCGTTTCGAAGTTGAAATAAAAAGTTACATTTTGGATGATTAAATTAGTATATATATATTAATAAATCCCTTCTTCTCCATAACCCAAGTCAAACCATCTCCAAATCGGGTTTTATATAAAAAAAGAAAAGAAAAAGAAAAACCAATACCGCTCGTCCTCCTACCCAGGCGTCGCGCCCTCGACCTCGCCGGCGCCTACCCTCCTCCTCTCGACCTCGCGACGACGGCCCTCTCCCCCTCCCTCTCCAATCTCGTTCGCCCCCCCCCCCTTTTTGATTTTGACTTAGCACCGCACCCCTCCCCCTGCGTGCACCAGAAACCCCCAGCCATCCCAACATTCCGTCGTACCCTCCTTCCCCCGCCCCACCATCGATCAACGTGAAGGAAAAGGGGAGCCCTAGGTTGGAAACTTCCGTTCGATGCTGCAAATAATTACAGTAAGCGTTTTTTTTACTTTATTTTTTTATGTACTTAGTTTAATTTATTCAGTAATTAAATTTTAAAATGAAAAGGAAAAATATAGTTTTTATAAAGAAAACTGATTTATAGAAAAAAAATTGATTTTTAAAACTGAAAATATGTGATTTTGATTTATAGATAGATCGGATTTTTAATGACATGAAGCTATAGTTTTTAAAAGAATAAAAATTAGATTTTTTATATAGATATTAAGCGAATAAAAATTAGATTTTTATATAAGTCTAAAGCGAATAAAAAGATAGGAAGTTTAAATGAAAAATATGATTTTTGTTTATTTGATATGAAGTATAATAAAAATATGAACTTTATTTGATATGAATTGAAATAAAAGTATGAACTTTATTTTTATCATGAAGTAGTTAGAATAAAGATTCGATTTTTATATGGGTAGTGGATTAAAAATAGAATTTTTATATAATAGAGAATATAAAAATATGATCTTTATATTTGTGGTGATATAAAAAGGTGATTTTTAATATAAACATCATATTAAAAATGTGATTTTTAATATGAACAGCGTAGAACAGACTGCGTTAGAATTTTGGGTAAATCCAGACGGTTCAGGAATTCAGAAATATAGAATGGCAGAGTGGAACCCAAAGGTGAGAACTTCTCACTTTTATTTTATTTTCTAGTTGAAATATATACTAGGATGCAGACAGTGCTTAGTAGCACCCGACACCCGTCGTCCACAGACCATGGATGACTTAGTTGTTTGATTGATGTGTTGTGAAAATTGATTGTGTGATGTGGAATGAATAAATATTTTATAGTTAAAAATATTTTTTTTAACGTGTATATAAAATAAATATTTATAAACAAATCGGACGATTTGTTTATATACACACGTTTGACTGATATTGATTGGGACGATAAATTTTACACATCGCCCAACTGCACAAATAAAACATGTGTTTGATTGTTTGAAACCCCACACGGGTATTAGGAAGATATTGGACATACACTAATCCCAATAATTAGTTGTATGTCGGTCGATTGATTGACAGGCTATTATAAGCGTTAAATATTTATATTTGATGCTTATATAGTGTAGAATGCACTCTGCATGATGGATTGCTGTTTTCATTGTGGTTATACACATTTGTTGTGTGAAATCCATATAATCATATTATATGGTAATTGATTGTGTCTGATTCCAGTTCAGAAGAAAATAATATTATAAAATAACGATTATTTTAAAATAACGAATATTTTCAAACAATATTCAGAAAAGAATCAAAATATGATTTTGATGTCCGATTTGCGATGGACACGAATATATTTAAATATATATAGCCATGTTGATTAGATTGACGTCATTTTGTTGTGAACGGTATTTATATCGATTTTATTCATTTTTATAATGAATATAAAAAAGGAAATGATTTCAAAATATAATGTTTTGAAAATATTATCATTTATATATCGATGATATGGAATATTCAATTTTGATTTGAAATTGAATATGAAGTTGAAATCGTTTTGAAAACGAATTTAAAACGATTTTTAAAATACGTTTTGAAAGGAAATCGACGAAATATATATAATATATATTATATATATATATAATGGCCTGAATAGAACGCGCTGCGCTACGGCAGTTCGCGAATTTCGACCATTGACTTCGAATGGATATTATGGGAGATCCGACCGTCGGATTCTCCTAAAACTGGAACCGTTGGGTTCGTATCGAAAAGAGCTTTCTAACGAATATTAGAGATTTGAAATCTAATGGTTGGATTTGGAATTATGTCCAAATCAAATTTGGAAAAGGTCGTTGTAAGTGCAGTTCCATGGCCGTTTATGGAAATCGACTGTACGTGCCTTGATAAAATTATTAAAAATATCAATAATTAGTGTAAAATCATAAGAAATGATTTGGAAAGAATTGGGATGGAAAATTCCATATTTGAAAAGATAAAAATAGATTTTTATCGAAATGAACTAGTTTTGAACTAGAATTATAATCCATTCATTTTTGAAATAAATAAATTGGATTTGAAAGGGTTTTGAAAGTAACCAGAATTTCCAATAATTGAATCGGAATGGATTTGAAACGAAATTGTCTTTGGAATATTTCCATGTTGGATTTCGTGATTATGCTGATATTGTTATGGAAATTTGAAAGATATATTTATATCGTTATTTCCAATACGATATTTGTTGGTCGTAGAATTTGATATTGAATATAAGCCGATATATTTTCTATTCAGAGCCTTGTATTTAATATCAAATGGGATTTGGGTTTGTCGTGAATGGTGTCTTCATTAACACTGTTCTTAAACCCAGTTGAGAAAAAGATTAAATCTTTTTATTTAGATTTAATGAAGTATACCAATTAAATGGTATTTAATTGGAATTGAGTTTGAATTGATTTTTGGGTTTATCATGAACGGTGTTTTAAATAACACTTGTTCTTTAACCCGATAATTAATGGAATGTGAATTGGGTTTATCGTGAACAGTATTTTAACGACATTCGTTCTTTAACCCGATTTACAGTGAAATGTGATTTGGAATTTATAAATCTTTTGTTAAGATTTAAAGGAGATTTTCCAAAGTAAAGTTTTCCAATTTAATAAAATAAATTGGAATGGAATGGAATGGAATGGAATTCGATTTGGTAACAATCGAAGTGAATTTCTATGGAGGAAGACAACTAATATATTTGGAATTTAAAAGACTTTGCCGTTATTACATTTATATTATTAGTCGGATATGGAAGTTTATATCGATTATATATATATATCAATTTGTTTTCCATGAAGATTCCATTGTAAATGGAATATGATTTTGGGTTTATCGTGAACCGTGTTTTAAATACATTGGTTCTTTAACCCAGTTAAAGACAGTATATGATTTCCCAAGTTAAACAATCATTAATATTGATTTTTGGGAAGATTAAAACCAAGTGGATTTTTAATGAATCTTTAATTAGATTGAAATGATCGAGAATGGAGTATCACTAGTTTTGCTCCAGGCGATAGTTAAATCTTTAATTAGATTTGAACGTGAAATGGTAATTGAATTTACCGCTAACACCGTGGTGTTAGATATGAAGTATTACCAGTTTTACTTCATGGGATGAATAAGTTGGGATTGGGAAATTAAAACAAATGATTATTTCGGTAAGGTTCGTTAATCCCGACTAGTTTGGATAAACCATAATTTGGTTTGAATTGATATTCAAAAGAAGATTAAAGAATAAATTTAAAGAATTTATCTTTGATAAAATTAATAGGAACCTTTCCCAAAGTATAAGAATATTTGAATAAAAGAATATTCTGAATTGGAATGAGGCGTATGTTAAGTTTGGGTAACACTTGTTTATTATATACGCGAGTTATTCGGAAAGGCCAGGTTTATTCCATTCTGAATAACTGAATCGATGATGTGTCGAGGATAAAGACGGTGGTCGAAGATCGGAGGTCTTCACATCGTTTGGATAATTACTGATGATCTTGATTGGGCTGTACACCCAAGAGGAGGGAATCGGTTGGTGATCGTCCAGACGTACTTGGAGATCGATGGATATGCGAGGTACAAGGTGCCTCCGGTTTCGTTCAGACTCAGAATGGACTTGTAAATGGACTGTGTGTCTGACATTGGATATCATTCTGTGTGATTGATGGATATCGGTTGCATGGAGTGGTTTGGCTGTGTGACATGCTAAGATGCAAATGATCAAGGCTTTTGTTGAAAAGCAAAGTCTTGTGGTTGATGATCAAAGCACCGCTGTGTGGCACAACTTTGTGTAGCATTAATTCGCAAGCCTCACACCCCGGTTGTGAACCATAAACGGGAGAGGGCATCAGGGAGGGCATGCGTTTCTTTCTAGCTAGGGTGGTGTCAGTGACCTACCAGCCCTGACATTTATATTATTTTCACCTATGTGGTTGTTGGATTGCGAGGCGCCTCGGATATATTGGTGACTATGTGGAGCCGATGGAGTCATTTGGCTCATTTACGCCCCCAAAGGGCAGGGAAACGCAGTGTTCAGGCATTATAATCCACATCGGTGGACCGGCCCTGACGATCCAAGGCTTGCCTGAGGCTCGGGCTAGAGAGTCTCGAATTCGGTGAGGACGATCCCTTGCCTCGGTTCACAGATGGAAATCCAACTTCCAATACATGACTTTGCGGTTTTGATTGTAGAGCCTAGTATTGGCGACATGGTATATGGTACCCATGCCATCTAGGATTGATACATTTATATTTGAAGTTGTTTTATACACTATGCACTTATAATAGTATCAAGTGATTTGTTTTCAACGTACCAAGCATGTTTGGCTATTATAAGGGAAAATCCTATCCTCCAGCTTGTGTTGGATTATGTGATGGGACCTGGGTCTTATAATAGCTTCATTTTTTCAAAAAGCATTGCGCTATTTTGTTATATGCACTGGTATTCTTGGGAGGAAACCCGTTCCGTGTTATACGGCGTGGTCCTTTGATATATCTAATTTAAAGTAAAGCTTTAAATAACTGTTTTAGTTCTCACACTAGTCACATGACTGATCTGGAGTTTATTGTTTTAACCTAAACTCTGGGTGCCCCTATTTTCCACATGGGCAGCTAGTAGTTTTGGTTTTGCAGATTTATATTCACGCGAACCTGGTTTACAGCTGGAATGATATCCCGAAAGCTCTGTATCCGTATATCTCTTTCAGTTGTGTATTGTATTATTTTTCCGCTGCAGTAATGTATTTAAATCTCTGATATTTCTCTGATGTATTATATTTGTTTATACTCTGTATATTCTTGTATTCTGATGGAATTGTTGTGATAAACAATGAAATGTTCTTCTGTTAGTGTTCTAATTTGTCTTGTCCTCAAAACAATCAGGGGTTTCGAACGGTCGTGGTGGTTTAACGATCGATTCGGATTGAGCGAAATTCCTTGTTGTTACATCACGGCTCACAAGGAGACACCGGTTCCTACTTCCATGATTTCACGGCTCACAAGGACACACCGACTCCTATTTCCTTGATTTCACGGCTACAAGGACACCGATTCCTCTTTGATTCAACACAAACATTGTTTACTCAACCCAAGTAATTACGAATAGCCCTATAACTCTTCAATAGAACTTGATTCAGGGAGTAGAGAATAAAGAGTATGGTGAGAAGAAGTTTAATCAAAACAGAATTGAATTTGGTAGAGTATAAGTGTAAAAACCATAAAAATGATTAAGAATAATGGTGTAGAGAAAGAGGATGAAGTTAGAGAAGAAGAGATGATAAAAAATTCGGTTTTAACCCTTTTTATAGAGTATGAAAGGTTGCAACGGTTCTGAATCGTTTCAAATAGTGAAAAGACATTTCCTTTCAAAATTGGAAAAAAAACGACAGTTATATGTCGACATGGTGTTTTTGGTATGTCGACATACCCTTGTATATTTTTGATTTTTAAAGCATTTTTCAAGTGTTTTGATATGAAAATAATTCTTGAAA
Source organism: Allium sativum (assembly GCA_030737875.1). Lineage (NCBI taxonomy): Eukaryota > Viridiplantae > Streptophyta > Magnoliopsida > Asparagales > Amaryllidaceae > Allium > Allium sativum. The sequence goes on along the minus strand of CM060916.1, from coordinate 212,924,648 downwards.
TTCTTGAATAAAAATCTAGTGTTGTAAATTAATATTATATGATAGAGAAACATATGAAAATATAAATTTAAACTATATAAATATATTTATAAAATTATAAGGTTTTAAACTATAAAGTATAAATAGAAAGTATATAAATATATATAACTTAAGTTTGAAAAACAAAGAAGAATAGAAACAAATGGAAAAATAAAATAGAGAGGATTGAGGATAGAATTGAAAATCAGAATTTGAAAATTAGAATTTGAATTTGAACATGGAGTGCTATTTAGAGTCTTACAAAATCTAGACTCTATAACTATATTAATCTTGAACTCTTAAAATCTTGATTACTCATGAGTCTTGAAATTTCTTTGATATTTGAATCTCTATCATCTTTAAAACTGTACAGTCTTCAGTAATATTTCCTGTATATAAATTTTGTGTATATATATATATGTATCCTATACAAAAAGTGTTAGTATATATTTTATAATCAACGATAATTGAAATAAAGTTGTTGTCATCAAAACTCCATTCTATAACATAATTTCCACAAGTCAACCATAATTCATTAATAAAGTTAAGAAGTCTTGAAAGTGTAACTTTGCTCTCATAGCTTGCGGGTTTATTGTTCATCTTCTCTTTTAATTTCTCTTCCTCAGATTTATTCAAAATTTCATCTTATTTGATTTTCGTTTTCCCAGATAAATCTAAATAACAGTCAGTGTCCTCCATCACAATGATGGACTTACTTGTAGTTCTATCTACAACTTTCTTAAACGTATGTTATTTTCACTGCTATTAATTCTAAATCATAGACATCATAGTCAAACAAATTTGCTATGGCTGTTATAATAATAGATTTCTCACTGCATGGAGGGCCATACAAAAGATAAACGTGTTTCCACGGCTTTCTTACTTTTAAGTAGTAGCCTTTGCGTTGGCCGAAAGGGAGAAGATCCTGTACAAATTATTCTTTTGTCTCCGGGTCTATTGCAATTGTGTCAAATTAGCTGGAAGTTCGAATGGGACATGACTCCATTGTTGTTTTCCCAGTTGTTGTATCTAGAGATCCCGAGTTCCAATCCTCCATGGTAAAGAATGAGAAACATTGAGCTGCGCCGATCCTTCATTCGATTTGAAGCACAAAGTAGTTTGCATTTTGAAAACACAGGGAAAACGGCCTCAGATAACATTTTATATCTTTAATGGAAGATACTGTCTTCTAAAAAAAATTAATAGTAACATAGGTGCATCAATTACACAACTGCAATGTTAATGCACTACTATACTTCACATAAATACAATTATAAAGAATATTTATTGATTCACGAAAGCCAAAAAGTGCATGTTTTCACCACATAAGATTGTTTTTTATATTTCGAAGTATTGGCCTATATCTAAATGATTGTTAATTTTTTTAACCAAAAAAGCCATTATTTTTTGTATTAGACAGTAGTAAAGGAAAAAGTGTAAATATTTGGTAACTTAACTTACATGCCTATGAGATCGTTGCATACTTGACTCACATGTTTGAGTTCAATGGAAAGCTTCATGATTTTTGCCTTCAACGCCACAACTTGTGTCTGTTCTTTTGCTAGCTGAACTGGCACTGATAAATAAACAAAATGAACCAGGTCCTAAAGGTACAAATACATGGACTTCATTAAAAAGCATATTCAAACAAAATATGTTATTTGCTTCTAGCAAATCACATATTTCAAAACAGATATAAATTATGGAGGCGTTGCTTGGTTTTCCTTCCATGTAGGAAATAAGTATTACTGTATCGTGATTCACTGAAATTTTACAACAAATAGTAGCATATGAAACTGGACAGCCATAAAAGTGTAACTACACGTTATACAAAATAAAAAACAAGTGCAGTATGATTAAAGACAACAAGAATCATATCAAAACATAACCAAATATGCCTTATGACTAAAATATTTCTATCCAGAAGAAGCACTATAAGAGTATTATATAGCTTATAAATTTAATAATAAGAAAATATCCATGATAGAGTCCTGTCTTTATTTTAATCATACACACAAACCAATCACATATCTGGAGGACATAAAAATTGTTAGAATTCAGATCCAGAGAGAAGAGAGAGATACAACGATAAACAATTGAAAGACTACATTTTTATTGATTTATTTGATTGCTATTACAAAAGAGATGCTTTTTTGATTTACAAAACATTGCCTCTACTTATAGATGAGAAAGGAGCATTCTAAAATAGATTATTCTAGAGCATATTTAATACAATACCAAATAAACTCACAATTAATACAATGCCAAATAAAAGGTAACATATCTTATTCTTATTTCTAACATTTATTGCTGACCATATTCTTTAACATCCCCTCAAACTCACGATGCGGAAAATCATGAGTTTGCCAAATAGAAAAACTGCCGAGTGAAGAGTAGCAAGATCGAGCAACCATTTCACTATTGTTAGAGAGTAACACCAAGCACCAAATACTAAATACTCAACAGCAATCTTTAATCAACTCAACAATCTTCTGCATCTTCCAACAAACACCAACGCAACCAAATCCATCTTCAGAACTTCACAAAACATGCCCTTCTATCACCATACACTGACCATCCATCATATTGCAGTATTCATATCAAAAGATTTCAGATTCAACAAAACCAATAGGAGTGAGATAATGAGAAGTGAGATAAGAACTAACAGATTCAGATTCAACAAAACCAATAGGAGTGAGACAATGAGAAGTGAGATAAGAACCAACAGATTCAGATTCAACAAAACCAATAGGAGTGAGACAATGAGAAGTGAGATAAGAACTAATAGATTCAGATTCAACAAAACCAATAGGAGTGAGGCAATGAGAAGTGAGATAAGAACCAATAGATTCAGATTCAACAAAACTGCTACTGAACCATAGAAAACTGTCATACAATCCTCTGCTTCATTCCCCATTCAACATACAAACCAAGTTTTCTCCACTTTCAAGACAAACCATCCGACCTTCCAAAACAGTCTCCATCTCTAAATGCAATCACCTAAAACAACTTCCTCCCTTTTTTTGGCCAAAACATCCACTAACCATCACCATCGTGCAAACATCCCCATCATCAGTCACAAATACAAACATCAAGTGGAGAAAACTTGCAGAAGAAACTACAAGTACTGCAGATGCAGAAGAAATTGCAAGAAGAGGAGACGAAGGAGAAATTTCAAGTAGAAGAGGGTTGATGAAATTACATGAAGAAGATACCAAAAAAATATTACAGGAGGAAGAAGCACTTATTGAATCGCTGGAGGAAGAGGCATCATTGAAGGAATTACAGAAGGAGGAAACCCAGAAGATTAACAAGAAACAGAAATCAACAAGAAAATCCAAGAAGAAGAAGAAGAAGAAACATTGAAGAAATCTTACCACATGAGGAGAAAAATCCAATTGATGAGATTATTAAACAACCTGGAGCTCTAATACCATGTTAGAATTTTGATCCAGAGAGGAGAGAGAGATACAACGATAAACAATTAAAAGACTACATTTTTATTGATTTATTTGATTGCTATTATGAAAGAGATGCTTTTTTGATTTATAAAACATTACCTTTACTTATAGATGAGAAAAGAGCATTCTAAAATAGAATATTCTAGAGCATATCTAATACAATGCCAAATAAACTCACAACTAATGCAATGCCAAATAAAAGGTAACATATCTTATTCTTATTTCTAACATTTATTGCTGACCATATTCTCCAACAAAAATAACATCTGTTAAGGAAAGCAGTTAAATAACATCGGTTAAGGTAAGCAATTATTGTATTTTCAAGGAGTATGAAAAATTATGGAGTCGCAAATGACCACTAGTGGTAAAGAGCTTTTAACAGTATCAACGTAAGTTAATGCATTTTAGGTTCAACTTCAAGGAATTTCGTAATCATCATTTTTGTAGAAAAAAAAGCCAAATTGCAAATTTCTAGCGTGAAGCTTTCTATTTAGAACATGAATTTGTAGTCAATTCTGAATAGTATTCAAGGGTTTCTAATTACTGTAAATTTTAATGGAGTAAGTATGAATGTTCAACTTTCCAAAACTAGTAGTACATGATTCAACATGTCGATATTGCTCAAGTTTAGTTTATACATACAATGATAAAATGCCCACAGTGTGTTGTCCTAATAGAGTTGATAATTAACTGACTATGAAGAAATTAATAAATAAGATAAGCTATATTATGATTATAATACATAAAACAAGCTAATTTTAAGATTTTCCTGAATACTAAATGTATTATAATCTTGATAAATACATATTTTTTTAATGGTATCATCTGCCTAAAAAATGAAATCGAATAATAAAATCATAGAACAGCTGAAAAAAAGCATTACCATATCTATGTAGGGTCAACACTAAGGATATAAACGATGACCAACAAGTGACTGGGCTAGCGGTTTATTGGAACATGTACAAATTTTGACAGTAGGTAGAAATGGAAGATTGAAAAGGAATGTTATGAGAATAAATCAGCATACAAAAATAAAGTGGAGAAAAAGTTGGTAAAATGTTCATCTTTTAATATAATTGATTAATTATATTATTAGTGATTTCATGCAAAGATTCTACAAGAAATGAACATGTCCATATTTTTACATTTTTAATACTCACTACATTTAATGTAACATTTTAAGCGGATCTGAACATAAATGGTTCATGAATCAAAGTGCATTTAATTCATAAATTTAAGTTAGAAAAAATTAAGAACTAATTGTAATATAACATAACTTTAATTGCAGTAGACAAGCCATATAGTTTGAATTCAAGTTTAAATTTGCAAGCATATTTATCATAATTTGTTGCCACTTTTGATTACATATAACACTAATTATAAGTTCATTTTAGCAAAGGTACATTAGATTTTATCTAATTCAGTCACCATTTATTACAACAATTGTTTATAAGCTATTAAAGGTTTCATACCCCAAATTCTTCCTTCTCTCAAATGCACCATCATCTCCTTCGTACATAAACTATTAATATACATATGTAAAAGTCTATTTATTTACAACAAAATGAATTTATTCACATGGTTATTCACATAGGTACAATATGGATGTTTACTTGCTTTAGCACACATAAAAAAATGATTTTTTTAAACTAATGGGAAAAACACGTTTTGTTTGTATTCTTATCTAAATTACTTTTACCCTAAATTTTTTCCTTCTAATGATGTCTAAAACTTTTCTCCTTCCAAAAATTTCGTTGGGAAATAACAACAAGAGTTGTGCCTGATTCATTTGACAGAAATGGTTTAGTTACGGATAAATACCCCGCATGTTAAGTGAAGACCATACATAAGCTTACCATGCAAAATGGGTAAAAAAATGCGATTTGTATTAATGTAAAATCAAACTTGCTCCACATCCATTATATAGCCATTAATAAAAGATTTACAAAATTTGGACTTCTAACTATTAAGACAAAGTCATGCTGCACTTTCAGGAACTCCAGGAAGGGGCAAGGACATATTTCCTGGAAATGACTGATTTAAAAAGAATCTTTTATTAAACATCCAATCTCCATTTTTTCCAAAAGGTAGAAGCTCGCCCTTAATTAAAACTTACTGCATAAATACGTCTGAAATAAGCATCAAAGAGCATGAATAATCAGCGTGACCATACCTTCTTTGCGTATGCATAAGAATAAGTATAATGAATTATAAATGCATTTCCAACTTCATTATCCCACGGAGTTTGAAACATTACATTCAAATTATGTTATCCTATTTTTCATAGTTAATCAAACATTTGTAAACAAATTTGCTCACATTACTTGTACCATAAGATACTTGTAAAGAATATGTGTAACGACCCGTATTTTTTGCAGTCAAATATTTTATTTAAATTATTATTTTAAATATTATATTTGGAATATTAATGGATTTTAATATTGAACTCGTTATTAAAACGAAGTTCGAACGTTATATATTTATATAATTATAAATCGATCTCGAAATGGTGCGGCAGTTCGTAATATGGAGTTCTGAACTTTAACCGAATATACATAATCCGATATAAATCGGAATTCAGTGAAACAAGAAACGTTGGAATCGTGTTGATTATAATTTTCATATGAAAAAGAAAATTCCAAATTTCGTATTATAGATTGTTGGTTATGGCTAAATCAAAATTTCATAGTCGCTATGGAATTCGTTAATAAACGATAACGTTTATTTAATAAAATGTTAAGGGTGTTGATCGAAGGTCAGAGATAGGGTGATGGTCGGAGTTTCAGTGATGCGGTGAGAAAAAGGAAAAAAATGCCTATTATATTAAACAAGGGCCTAATCTGGATTTGTATATAATGTAAATAAGGGATTAATAAGCCTAATCCTAAGTTAATGTGGCCTCCTGATCCTAAGTTTAAACACTGCCATAATTTTATTATGTGCCGATCCCCTTTAACGTGCAAAATTAAATGTCACATATGTAGCTGATGTAAGTATATGAAAATGCCCACTTGGGTTATCAATACAAAATTATTTAATTAAGGTACCTAATTTAGATTTCTCTATTTATACCAAATCACCCTTAATGTGCCAATCGTAGTTATACATGTCTAATTTTATATATATATCGCTAAACTATGAGAAGAATGTCTAATTAATAAACAAATATAAAGTGGTTTTTTCACAAAGAATTTAGAATTTTCAACAATTGCTCTTGCCTTTGCAAAAGTTGCCAAGTTCAATGCGGACTGACCAAATGCCCTATGTACAGCAGCAAAATACAGTTGTTTAGTTCATTTGATTAAAATATTAATTTTTCTTTTGCAATGGTATAACTTTAAAGATCATATGTTAATGATAATCAAAGGCACTTGTATTATCATTTAGATTCTAATTAATTTACGTTCAAACTAAACTTATTATAATTAAACACGTATAACATCAACCTAATTCATTTAAACTACATGCACAAAATGCTGGAAGCAAACACAACAAAATGTAGAACATGCCAGCAAAATGAAAGGGACTTATATATATATATATATAATCATGTCTGTACAAACACAAACACGCAAGGCCAACTATTTCAAAGAAAAACAGCTAAACAACTAAAATGAAGTAGCTACATAGCTAGATATATTTACACATATATATCAAATTTAAATAGCTAAAGGTAACAACAAAGAAGGAATAGCCTAACAGCTAGAGAGTAGATTTGGAACAGCTAAAAGAGACAAGATAATTCATACATCAAGATCATGAACAACTAAGCTAAACAATGAGATGAATAGCTAGAAAAGAAATCAAATATGAGTATATTCACCATCAAATACACAGTTGAATTCAAGAGAAAATGCATAAAGAAAACTTACACACACACACACACACACACACACACACACACATATATATATATATATATATATATATGAAAATCAAATCTGCACATTTGACATTACAACTCAGTAGCCTCACAGATAGCGTCATAGCTAAAATACAGATTTCAAAACCCTCAATTGAAATAAACAATTCGATAGCTCCATAGCTCCGCCTAATCTACACATAAACCATTCGATCATTGTGTATATCTAAGAAGAAAATAGTAAGAAAACAGTACATGATAATCCAACACAATATTCACACTTCCCTGTTAAACATCACACAGCCATCAAAGTTCCCATCACCAGTACAATATAGCTCGATCATGTCCATAAAAATAGCTATAAAGGAAGAAGAAAATATCACACCTATGGAAACCATAGCACAACTTAATTCAAAGTCTATGATCTCAACATTGATCTTATCAGGATTTTCCACAACTATATATACTCAAAAAAACATGGCATTTCACGAGTTCCACAATGAAAAACAGATCGAACCAGTAGAGAGAAAACCCTATTCGAACCACTTTAAAATCAAAACAAAAATAATAAAACAAACATAAATCAGATAATAAACTTATCTGCGAACGCAGTTCCATGCTTTCCATTTCAAGATGCTTCTGATGAATTTCCTGATGGTTTTGTTCGAGGCCGAAGACTTAGGGTTCGGTCCATCTTCGAATAGAAGCTTCGAGTTGGGTTGTTGATAGCCTGTAGTGGCTCTGGGAGCCGTGGGGGTTAATCGGCGGAGCTGTGGAGACGAGGGGGTGTTGAGGAGGTTGGTTGGGGGTTTGGCAGATCGTTTGGAGGAGGAGAACGAAGAGATGGTCGAAGAAGTGATTGCGTAGGGAGGATGCGATGCGACTAATTTCGTTTTGCTGAAGACATAAGGGGAAAAAGGATCGACCATTGAAGAATTTTTGGAGGCAGTGATTTTTTTTTTTGTGGATTGGGAAATCCGATAGAAGGGTTTTGAAGGGGGATAGCGGGTTGGGTTTTTGGGCCAAAGGTAAAGGCCTGTTTAAATAATAATATTTCATGTTTAAAAATTAAATTATTTTATAAATTGGTTAATAGGATATCTCGGGGCCACGTTATCAGATTTGAGCACAGTCTGTCTCGTTGGGACCGTAGAGACAAAAGCTTCGAGATGGAGCAGGGTTAGTCAGGATCGGGTGCAACTGGAAATTTTAGTCAAATTAAACGTCAGTTTAATTTGACTAAAACAGACTGTTCATTGATGAATTCAAATCCAAGTGAGTTAAACTCACTCAGTTCTTCCCATTTATATTTGGAAAAAAAATTTATAAGGACAAATTAATTTAATATTTTATCCATAAGGACAGCACAATTATATTTTATCCAGAAGGTCAATTAATAGCCCAGTCCAACAAAAACTCAGTTATTTCATTTTCTTTGTGAATAGTTGTAACCCTTACTTCTCTCCGCCGTAATTAAGAAATGACTACAGAATCGCGATCGTCCAATTCTCCGCCTACAAAGTCTCGTAAATTAGATCGAAACCAAAGCAAATATACTGACAGCGAGTTAATGGAAAAAGTAGTGGAAAGGAATTTTGAAACCCTAGTTGAAGCTGCGGAATTGTCCGAAGCTGGAGTCGAAACCCTAAGTAGTATGGTCAGAAGCAAATTGACAATCCAGTAATGGTTAAAATTGCAGTTGATAGAGGAAATGATAACGTTGGTTGCCAATTTGTCGATCAAAGAGGAGTTGATGAAAAAAATGATACTAAAAATGTACAAACTAGTAACGAACGAATTGTGGTTGAGAACCAGAGTGATACAATCGAAGGTAAAAATGATGAAGAATTTATTTGGGGAGAAAAAAATGATGCTGTCAACGTTGAAACCATAGAGCAAGTAAAATTTGGAATAGGAAACGATACTCTGGATCGAAAAAATAATGGAAAAAAAGTGAGAGAAAGCGGTAGAGTAGTAAGTAAGAAGACTCGGTCAAAACGGTTTAATGATCCAAAGTATGTGGAAGAAAAGTTGAAGAAAGAAATAAAAGTCAGTAAAAAAAAAAGGTATGTGTTATTCATAGTAAGAATTTTCAGTAGTGTTTGTTCCAATTTTGTAACAATAATTATTAAATTTTGCAGGTTATAGAAGGAAGAAAAACCAAAATATTTGAAGCTAAGCATGCGGGAAACACTGAAGAAAATTCTGTAAGTAAAAAATGCTAACTTCAATGATATATAAACGATAACTACAATGGTATTAAAATGATAACTTGAGTAGAGCTTTTTATTAAAAATGATACTGTATATGTGTTAAAAATGATACCTTGATTCTGAAAGTATGGAAATTAAATTGATTTGCAGTGATTTTTTCCTCGTTCATCTCTCTCGTTCAATTTTCTACAACGAATTCCTTATTTTTGATTATGCGAATTCGTCGTAGAAAATCAAACGAGAGAGATGAATGAGGAAAAAATCGATGGAAAATATATTTTTTTATGGTGAAGTTAACAGCAGTTTTTAGGTATCATTTTTATATTTTTTGGGTATCATTTTTACTGTATTCACTGTGCTATGTTTTTTTTAGTTATTTTTGGTTGCTGTATAAATTTTGTTGTTGTACTGTTGCACTAGCTTTGTAATTAAATTGAATTTATTTCATTTTAAACTATGAAATTGTGATTCAAACATTTTTTATTACTTTTGTCGTCAAAAGATTAAAGCATTTTTTAGGTATCATTTTTACTGCATTCACTATGCTATGTTTTTTTTTTCAGTTACTTTTTGTTTCTGAATTAATTTTGTTGTTGTACTGTTGCACTAGCTTTGTAATTCAATTGAATACACTAGTTTTAATCAATCAAATGGTGAATAAATCATATTTCAGTGTGATGTAAGTATTTTTTGTGCTACATTTTATGTTAAACATTACTGTGGTTTTTAGGTATCATTTTTTTATTTTTTTGCGTATCATTTTTATTGTATTCATTGTGGTATGTTTTTTTTAGTTACTTTTTGTTGCTGTAATAATTTTGTTGTTGTACTAGGTTTGTAATTCAATTTAATTTACTACATTTTAATCCATCAAATTGTGAATAAATCATATTTCACTGTGTTGTAAGTAATTTTTGTGCTACTTTTTATTTAAAACATTACTCAGTTATTAGGTATCATTTTTTTATTTTTTTGGGTATCATTTTTACTGTATTCACTGTGCTATTTTTTTTAGTTACTTTTTGTTGCTATATTAATTTTGCTGCTGTACTGTTGCACTAGTTTAGTAATCCAATTGAATTTACTTCATTTTAATCAATCAAATTGTGAATAAATCATATTTCACTGTTATGTAAGTAATTTTTGTGCTACTTTTTATTTAAAACATTACTGCAGTTTTTAGGTATCATTTTTCCTATATGCACTGTGCTAATTTTTTTTAGTTACTTTTTGTTGCTGTATTAATTTTGCTACTGTACTGTTGCACTAGGTTAGTCATCCAATTGAATTTACTTCATTTTAATCAATCAAACTGTGAATAAATCATATTTCAATGTGATGTTAGTAATTTTTGTGTTACTTTTTATTTAAAACATTACAGCCGTTTTTAGATAGAATGTAAAAAGGATATTAACTTGATATTAACTTAGTGCAAGGTAAAATGATAATGTAGAATGTAAAAAAGGATAATGCAAACTATAGATGTAAGGGTTAATTAGATTAATTTTTTTTTAAATGCGTGAAATACATTTGTGTCGCTGATAAATATTATTATTCTCTGCATTTTTTTATGATAACTAGGATGATGATTTTGAGAATCCAAGGCCTCGAGAAATTAAGTCAGATATTTCAATGGAGAGAAAAGAAGAGTTAGTCATAGGTGAAAGAACTAATTGTGCAACAGCTTACAGATGTGGGTTGCAATCGTCTTACAAGACAATCTGTTTGTTGAGAGACAAGAAAGCATTGACATGCAAGCAAATTGACATTTTGAAAAGAACCCCGTTTTATGATTTTTTTTTCTGTTTTTTATGAGAAAAACATTTCGCTGACAGAGTGCAAAAAAAAAAGCGGAAAATTTGGATGTAGTATATTCATGCTACTCAGTGGAGAAAGAATGTTTTGTGTTTGGAGAAAGTAAAATGGAAATTCGGCCAGAAGATATAAGTCTATTATTTTACATGCCTGTAGAAGGTTCTGATATAGACGACACACCAAAAAAGACTAGTAGAACGATACCGACAGATTGCAAGGAATTCGTGTCTAGAAATTTTGGGAAAGCGACTATAATTACAAGGAGTTCAATTGAAAAAAGAATTAAAGATGAAATAGGAAAGAAAAAGAATGAGTTTGAAGAGGACTTGCCACTCCTTACGATTATGTTAATACTACTTACATTTTTCTTTCTCAGTAACCAACAGAAGTTTAGGTGGGGTTTTATTCCATACATTGTAGATGTGAAAAAAATGAGTTCAGTGTCATGGCTAAAAACCATTCATTCGAGTTTTAAAAAGTTTGTAAAATGCTACGTAAAAAATCCGCGGGATATGGCCGGCTGTTCAATGCTTCCTTTGGTAAATTTTTTCCTACAATGTTTTTTCTGTATACCCAAACAAGTATTATTGAATTCAATTTTAACATTGGTTTTTATTTATTTTCAGTATGTGATGTGTGAGAAGGTAAATCTAATTGCCCAGAGGAAGAAGTTTAAGCACAAAATACCTCGATTTGCTAGATGGGATCTGAGGAAATTAAGTAAAATAGTTCAGAAGGAATTTTTGGACACTTTTAAAGCTAAACATGTAAAAATATCAATATTTCAATGATAATTTTGTACAGAGTTAAAAATAATTTTGTTACCATGTGTAAAAATAGTGAAGAAGTAACATTGGTTTATATGTTTGATTAGCTGGTTATCTTTTCTATTTGTTTGTAGGGTTCATTTTTTGTGTTGTTACCGTGTATAGAAATTGATTTGTTATCATTTCTATAAATTTTTAAGGGTCGTTTTTAATTTATCTCAATTCAAAATTCCATGGTTATCTTTTTTTCTTTACTGCAGTTATCATTTTTATTTTTTATTTTTAACTTCAGATTTTGGTTATCATTTTTTCTTTATTTTAGGTATCATTTTTTAAATCCATACAACTACACAGTTTGTAGATATCATTTTTTTTATATTGTAGTTATCATTTTCTGAGTTTTCTTTATTACACACCATTTCTGCACATACACAAATTATTAGCCAAAAATATTATTGTCCTTTCAAGTTTTAATCATCCAATTTAATGAGTAGACTATTTTATGTAATGATTCACTGTTTTATTCCACCCCATTTAATGTGTAGAGTATTTAACATATGCAACATCCATAGGTATCATTTTTTCACAGTTAAGTTACCATTTAAAATGTATAATGCATATTCTTGTATAGGTAATGGAAATGGGAAAAATTGAGCTGCATGAGGCGCTTCTGTTAGAGTGTAAGGAAAGTTTGGAAAGAAGAGCTACAATCAAAGGAAAAGCTGCGCAAAACAAAAAAAGAACGCGTAATCAGCAGGTCCAAGTAGTGGAGAAAGTTGATAAGGAAATGGAAAATAGAGTTCTTAACCACCGCATCACAGAATTGGAAAAGGGAAACAAAGAAATCAAAAGGAAGTAGATGGAAGAAAGAAATTTGAGAAGAAAAGTAGAAAACGAGTTATGTAAACTTAAAGACCAGATGAAAGAGCAGAAAGATGAAATGCAGCACGAGAAAACGGATGATAGAGTTGATTTAGAACAGACACTAGGTGATACGCGTACAGATGAAAACTTGAAAAGTAATCAAATAAGTGAAAATGAGGTGAATAATGAGAATCAGGATAAAGATAAAATGAACGATGGCTTGACGAATGATAATGAAAGGACCTATGGAGAAGAAAACATGGCAGTTGGAATAGAGAATGAAACTACGCCAATCAAGTTAATGATTCTGTCAACGATAGCAGGAGTCAAAAAAAGAGTGTATAGTCAATTTACGACATTGATCCTACATACTTTAGTTTTAATTTGACTGCAGAGATTGCAAAGATGAAAACAAGAGAAGGGAATTCGGAGAAAACAGTTAAAAAAAGAATTAAAAAACCAGCTTCCAAGCCAAATAGTGCAAAACCACCTTCATACATACTGAGAATGAGAGCAAGAAGAAGAACACAAAAAAGAAAAGAGGAGTTTGAATATTATGTAAAAGCAACGAAGAAAGCACGGGAAACACAGAAGAAGGAGAATGAAGGTTCTGGTGAAGGAAAAAATAAGGAGTTACAACTTTCGTTGATTCCATTTGATGACGAAAAATGCAGGGGAAAAAATGTAAATGAAGATAACGTAGATCAGGAACATAATGTTAGGCTAGAAGAGCCAATAAATGTTGAGGAACCTTCATGGAAAGACTTGCACCTGTCAAAATGCAAAAAAGTGACTAAACATCTTGACGATGAGGAAGGTAGAATTGTAAGGAAATTTTATTCAATGTCAATAGCTGAAGAGAAGTAAGTATAATATTTTCATCTGTACTTGTACAACGTAGAAATAATTTAATTAACTATTTGACTTGTAAATAATTGACAGTCCGATTGCTTGGGAAGATGATGATCCAGCAAGGGGAGGTTGTATTGTTACAAAGGATACGCTGACAGAAGTGCTGAGAGGTTTGTTCACAGATGGGCAGGTAAATATATGTACAAAAATGTGGTAATGATTGCCATGTTTAAAAAAAATGATAACCAAATTTCTAATTTTGTATATGATCAGTATAATGAATAAGATAATGATACCTAATTAAATATAAAAATGATACTCAGAAAATGTAAAACATAGATTCAAATTATGTCGTACTAAAACAGATAAATTTGAAGAAATAAACCTGTTATAAGATGTTGAAACATGTTTATTCACTGTATATAATTTATTGTTTTCATTGTATTTTCAGATAATTGACTGGTGCACCCATAAATGTGATTTAGTTGATAACAATTACGCAATGTCTACACTTATGACAGTAAGTTGAATCACAGGTTTAAAAAAATATTATTGTAGTATTCATGTCTTCAATAATTATTAAATTAAAATGCACACTGAGCAGAAAGCAATTATGAAGGGCATAAGTTCAATTATTGAAAGTTTGGTTACTCCTTTCTTAAAAGAAGCAGCTATGAACAGTTATACAGAAAATATTTACTTTCCATTACATTTTGACAACCATTGGACGCTGTTGACATTAGCATATGCAAACATGCAATGGGTTCACTATGATTCTTTGAGACCAAGAAGATCAAACAAGTTCAATAATCTCCATTTAAATGAAGCATATGAAGTGGTAAGAAAATTGTAATGTCTTTATTGATGGTGAGTTGCTACTAAAAAATGTTCATTACAGCGAAAGAAAGTTGAAGAAATTCTGCAACACCTTTGGGTAGAGAATAAAATCGTAGATAAGAAGATTGTTGGTGGAGAGATTTTTCAAGAACTATGTGCACAACAACATTCAGACAGGTTAATTATTTTTTCATCTTGCTTTTTTTTTTGATTTATTTGGTCAATATCAAAAAAAAAAAAAAAAAGTAGTTTGTAATGATAGTTGATTGTAACCGACATAAATCAGTAATCAATGCACAAGAAAAATAACTGACTTTTGTTCTTTACAATTTGTAAACATCATTAATTTTCATTTATGCAGAGTGGACTGCGGGATATTCGTCATTGTAAACATAATTTCAGACAACAGAGCTGAAATTCCTCTAAAGGTCTCAAAAGAGAAAATGGATAAAATAAGAGCACTGATTGTGCGTGAAGTTATATCCAATCATGCATACTGCTGGAATTTGGTTCGATTCATCACTGGATTGACAAAGAAGACTAAAAAAATGAATGAAAAAATGAGTGAAACAGTGCTGTATATTGTAGTTGGTTGAAAAACAGTGTATTTTCATCTAGATTGAAATTTATGCAGATGTTAACATTTTGAATTTCAGTAATGAATAAGTGGTTGTGTGAAATACTAATCTTGCATGAATACATGATGATAAATCTGCATACTTGACACTTTGCTGAATTGGATTTGAAAAGAATGAATTTATGTCAATTTTTTTTTTCATTCTCAGTCTTTTTTATGTTTGCAGAATTGATGTGAACTAAACTAATGTAAAAAATGATAACTACAACTGCCAGAAAATGATAACTAAAAACTGTAAAGTGGATAACAAAGCAGAAAATGATAACTACAATATATAAAAAATGATAACCAAAATCTGAATGAATATTGATACATTTTAAATGATAACTTAACTGTGAAAAAATGATACCTATGGATGTTGCATATGTTAAATACTCTACACATTAAATGGGATTGAATAAAACAGTGAATCATTACATAAAATAGTCTACTCATTAAATTGGTCGATTAAAACTTGAAAGGACAATAATATTTTTGGCTAATAATTTGTTTATGTGCAGAAATGGTGTGTAATAAAGAAAACTCAAAAAATGATAACTACAATAAAAAAATGATATCTACAAACTGTGTAGTCGTATGGATTTAAAAAATGATACCTAAAATAAAGAAAAAATGATAACCAAAATCTGAAGTTAAAAAATAAAAATAAAAATGATAACTGCAGTAAAGAAAAAAAAGATACCCATGGAATTTTGAATTGAGATAAATTAAAAATGACCCCTAAAAATTTACAAAAATGATATCAAATAAATTTCTACACATGGTAACAACACAAAAATGAACCCGACAAGACATAGAAAAAATATCCAGTTAATCAAGCATACAGAATAACTAATTAAATAAATTCATGGAAGAGATAAAAACTAATATTAAACATGCAGATCGAATCTCACTGATCAGAACAACAAACAAAAACATAATGCCAACAACACATGAATGAAATAATCAAACTTAAACAAAATAAGCGAAGAAGATTATTTATTAAAAATGTAGATAATTGCGTACATTTGCTGTTCAGAAAACACTATATTACAACCGCATTCAAGTTTACTTGACAAGTTTAATACGGAGATACAAATGATACCTAGAACAAATGTAATGAATTTCATTTTTTATTTTTGGAAGCTTGACAATTGCGCTTATTATGACCATATTCATTGCACACTCTATATCTGTTTTGCTTGTTCTGGAAATATGCAAATCCTCCTTTTCTTTTTGATGAAGGTCTTCCATCACCACGTTTATCCTTTGGTGGCTTAATTATTGCTTCATTACTTGAATCAACATCAGGTTTGTCATATGCAGATATAGGATTAATTGTATGACTATATGAAGATCGGAAAGCTTCCACAGTGAAATAGTGCTCAATGAAATCATACACATTTAATTTCATTTTATTAATACATTTTATAGCATGAGCACATGGAAAACCCATCACTTTCCACTGGTTACAGCTACACGTCCAGTCTTTTAGATCAACACGATGAGAACTTGGTGATTTCACTTCAAACAAGTGTTCAGAAGCCTTGAATACATCCCAACCAAAACCTTCTTCAACTAAATCTTTTAATCGATTTTCCATGGTTGGACACAAAATGGTAGTCCATAAACGGGATTCTTCTCGACGTTTAGCCATTTGTTCCATGATTTTTATTCATATCCCGTCCAAACAAGATGTAATTGGTAAGGCCCGTTCTTCTAAAATCCAGCTGTTGAAACTTTCAGCCACGTTAGAGCTGTACTCACCATACCTTTTACCACGGAAAAAAAATCAGCCCATTTATCGAAAGGTTTGTCTTTCAAAAAATTAACCGCTGTAGGACCACCAACTTGTAAAAACTTAGAATGAGCAACTTGAAACTCAATAACATTAGATGCTCGAGAACATGTCCGGAACAATTCCACAATCAAAATGTGTGCATTTTTGGACTTAACAGCAGACAACAAATTTTGTTCCATGTGAAGGTAGCAATAACTATGATATGAAGTGGGAAAAACATCGTGAACACCCGAAATCAAACCTTGATGTCGATCGGACATAAAAACCAAATTACGGTCTTTGTTGAGCATTTTCTTCAAATGATTTAGAAACCAGCTCCAATTATCCACATTTTCTATTGAAACTATGGCCATAGCTAAAGGGAAGAAACCTGCATAAAAATTAAGAATAAAAATTCAACAGGAAATCATTCTTTTTAAAAAAATTGATAATTTCAGACATACGATAAAGCTAATAAAATATTGTATAAATCAAAATGATACCTGCAAACAACCAAAAATGATGGTTAAAAACTATTTGAGAAAAAATGATACCTAGATAGGAACTAAAATGATACCTATAAACTGTATACTAAAAACAAAGAAGAAAATGATACCGTAATGCAAATAAAAATGATAACTAAAATCTGTATATCTAAACAATGATATTGTAGAAAATAATAAACTGATAACTCAGAAAATAAACCAGTGAAAACTGATCACATAGAATCCAAATGGTACCATATGTATATGTAAATCATTTAAAATTATAAGTAAAATAATACCTTGGTTGCCATTCTTAGCTGTAGCACCCATTAAAACTCCTGGCCTACCTTTCAAATGGGTACCGTCTAAAAATATCATAAGCCGGCAATGTTTGAAGCCAAGAATGCAAGCACCAAAACCAACAAACACTCTCTCAAACTGATTTGTAGAAGAATTAACATTCATGGCGACATAAGAACTAGGATTGTGAGTCTGTAGTGCACCTAAATACCAAGATAAATCACTGTACGATGATTGACATAGAAATGTGTTTATTTTTACGCTCATATCTTATCTTTATTGTAAATAAATAAATATTACTTTGGGTATTTTCATGTGTTTTCACAGGTTGTTAAATAAATGTCTCCTTCATTCAATTAAAGACCAATTGCATAGGAAATGCTACTTCTTGGAATCAACAAATTTTCAATCATAAAGGAAGCTGTAGTACACTGATAAAGCTTGGAAATTTGGACAGAGTGTTCTAAGTTCAGCCACCGTCAAAGCCCTATTTTTTGCTGAAGAAAAGAACATATACATTGCCTCCGTCGCTTTGAAGAATAAAAAAATTAGTGCTATATTATATATATATATATATATATATATATATTTATATGTATATAACATATGCACTAAGATTTGAAGAGCTAGACATTTTCTTCTCAAAAAAATCAATTGAAAATCTTGCATATTTACTTGCCATTGAGGAGAAGACTTGACATATATTTACCAGAATGCAACTCAATCAAATGCCACATGTCAGCAATCAAGGAGGGAGAATCTTCATAGAACATCTCAAATCTATATCCATATCTCTTTTATTTGTAAATAGAATATCTCAAGAGATATTTCTTGGCCCAAAAGTCATATAGGATGGAGGCTACATCCCCTATAAATACCCATTGTATTCATTGTAACAACCATCGATTATTCTGTAATTCTTCTGCCATTAACAAAGTTCTTCTTTTTCTGCTATTTTCTAATTTCTTAGCAATTAGTGTTGTCTACACGATTAGATTCGGTAGAGCATTAATTGTATTTTTCACTTATTTCCATTAGTGATTTACCGTCTGATTAGATTCAGCGGAAATCCTAATTTTAATTCTTGTTGTTATTTCAATTTCTGCAATTTCAATTTCTGCTTTTATTATTTTCTTAGGTCAAATTGGATTTGATTAGATTCAAATCTAATTCTTAGTTTTATTTCTTTTCCATTGAAATTGTGATTTGATCGTCGGTTCAGTTAGATCTGTTCTGAATCAAATTACAGTTTTAATTTTGTTTGTTTTGCAAAATCAACCTCCAAAGTTCGTCTAACACGCCCACGAAACATATAAATAATAAAATTTAACTTTCCTCCCTGTGTTCGACCTGTATGCTACACACCTGTATGCTTGCAGAATTTATTACAAATGTCGCGCTTTTCTAATTCATAGATTGGCGTCGATCAAGTTTTTGGCGCCGTTGCCGGGGAGGTGACGATTAAATTTTGTTATTTATTTAATTTCTGATTCGTGTTAGTTTTTTTTTTTTTTTTTCCTGTTTTGTTCTTATATATAGATAAAATTCTTGATTAGTTGATTTGGTGTTATTTGTTGGCACCGTAATCAGCTATACGAGAGAAAAAAAAAATCTTGCTAGTTTTGTCTTTATCTCTTTTGTCTTTACCCTCAATCTCTTTCCATTACTTTCATTTAACTCTTTCCTATTCTCTATATACATATATATATATATATATATATATATATATATATAAATAAATAAAAAAAAACTCAGATGTCTTTCCCTTTTACAATTTCTTTTTGATTACAAGCTTTACAAATAAAAACAGTCTCCCTTTATTCTCCTTGCTTTTATTCTTGCTCTCGTCTTCTTCCACAACATCAACACCTCAACGTCCAGATCTGAACTTCCCTCCAGCATCAACTCCACACCCCTTCAAATACTGCTCCTTTTCAATTACAATAACCCAAAATTCATCACCAGTCCCACCCTCAAAAAAAAAAAAAAAAGAAGAAAAAAAAAACCCAACAGCAAATCGAACTCGCAACCACAAATCAGCAGAACCCAGACTTTTTGCCATCTCACAATCTCTTCACCGTCTTGATCAAATACCACCTTTCCATTACATCAACCCATTTCAATCGCACCCAACCAAACTACAAGGTTGCTGATCATCCAAACCGCAAGTCAACTCCAGCCTCAACATCGTTGAAACCTCTTCACCCGTGCTTTCACCAGTCCTCACCAATACAACGCCATCAATCTTAAAACTCAAACCTGAAACCGATCAGAACCCACTACTACTGTTAAAACTCTTCACTCCCTCCCAAACAGACGCTGCTCCTCTTCCATACTCCATACTATCGCCAATATCCACTTTCTGCCCTTCACCACAACCAAGCCGAACACCCAAGACCACATCTCCTTTCAGCTGCACCACGCTCAACCCCAGCACCCATAACCTGCGAAAACGAAAAAAAAAAAAAAAAAGAACCCCAAAATCGATTCACTGCTGGAACCCAAAGCCGCAGTACCGTTCCCTCAGAAGGACCCTAAATTCGATCTAAAAATCGAACAGCCGCTTCAAAAACCCGAAAACCATTTCAAATATCCTGAACCCAATTCGATCGAGGTTCCGTGATTATGTTTTGGGTATTAGCCCGTGATTTTGCTCTGTGAATTAGTGATTTACATCAAGGCTTATGTTTGAGAATATAAAAGAGGGACTGGTGCTTTCTCTTTTTTTGGGGATAATCTATTTAGAGGGTTGGTTAATTTATTTGGGTAAGAAAGCAGATTGTGTGGCCAAGTATTCAAGGAGGTAAGCCGGGTTTCATTTGGGCCTGTGTGTGCTATACGCGTGAAATTCAAGTGGCAACTTGACCTAGCTTTTCTTTTCTTTGTTTCAGAATTTCTTTTTGGTCGGTTTAAGTCTAGTCCGTTTTATATTCTTTCTCTTTAAAAAAAAAAAAAAAAAAAAAAAAAAAAAACAATTCAAAGACCAAAGGGAAGAAAGAATTCAAGCAAACAAGCGAGGAACATACTTCAAGCAATTAATCAAAATTCAAGGGTCAAGCGAAATACCAATAGTTGATTTGATTGTCAGTGCTATTCAATCTCTGGACGGACTGCCATACCCCACGGTAACATTTTTCTGAACTCTACAGGTGCTCTGCCGCAAAGAAAAAAATATATAGACAATTGTTGTAAAAATTTTCTGCAGGGGCAGCGGCTTGAATGTAAATTTTAATCCTGCAATTTATATTTTTGTGTCTGTTCTGTGACTGATATTTCTGAATTTGTGGTGAGGAACGGTTTTCCATAACTAATCACTCTCATCGATTTTCAATTTTAACACGTGATTTTGATTTTCAAAATAACATAACTGAAAAGTGGTGCTTTGTGAAGTTGACTGTCTCGTACAATTGGATCGCGGATATATATTAGTTCAATTTATTGAACTATTAGCAAAAGAGGTTGCATACTACCCGTAAAACATTGGTCGTATCCCTTAGTTTATACTATACGTGAACGGCCATAAGACCCTCTTCCCCCTTCCAATTGAGTCAGTTAATTAATAGAGCACTACTCGACAATTTATATTATTTTGAGATTAATCTCTGTCTTCCGTCGACTTCATTCAAATGTCTGATTCAAAAAAGTCTTTGAGAGAGATGTGGGATAATAACCGGAGTAGGCGTCCTCTTGAAGAGTATGAATATGAAATACAACTCATGAAACAAGATTTTCCAAAATTTGGTGAAGCCAATGTCAACAATTTTCAATATTTTCAAAATGCCCAACAATTTCAAAACCACGGATATGATCGAAATTGCGATTTCAATTTAAATTTCAATAACTTCGATTATGGGCCACATCCACATCAAAACAGCTTTGAACCCCAATATGGCTTTGATCAACATCAGTATGGGGCTATAAACCAAAATTTTAAAAATAATAGCCCATATCAACATTTTGAAAATAACCAAAATTGCAATTTTCACTCGGATTTTAACAGTTTTGGTTACGAACATAATTTTTATGATCAAAATGATTTCCAATATCAAAATGAAAATTCAAACAGCCACCACATTGGAAATGATTTTGATTGTGAAATTGATATGGATTATAATTTTGAGAATCAAGAAATCCAACACGAGAGCTCTCTAATCGACGATTCTGAAGAATATCATCTCAACATTCTTAGAGAGAGGATAGAAAAGAAAGATAGAAAACTTGATGAACTTCTTTGTTTATTGACAACTTTGAAAGAACAACAAGAGCAACAAAATCAAATTCAAACAAGCGAGGAACCTGAAGATAATCCATTCTTTACTGGTAATGAAAATTTTCAAATAACAACTTTCGAAATTGAGAATAACGATCTAGATGAAGTTGTTAAAAATTCAACAAATGATTTGGACTTCGATTGTTTTCAGGAAAAAGAATTAAACTCAACTTTTGATCTTCCTTTTTCAGACTGTGAGAAACTTGAAATTCTAGAAATTGAACAAAACGAAAATGTGGAATTTTTCAATTCAAATTTGGAAAAGAACTTTAATGAACATGAATTCTTTGGTTTATGTGAGGATGAAAGCCTTAATTCTGACTCCAACCCCGACACTATCTCTTCTTTGACTGTTGGCAATCCCAACAAACCTTCTTCTATAACTTTACTTCTTCCACTTCCTGTGTCGACACCTTCTCCTCCGAAGGACCAAGAACCCGGAATAGGACAAATCGACAAGGTAGAAACCATTGTTGATGACACGCCACATTTACCATTTAAGGAAGTTTCTCATACTTCAATTGACGTGTCCACGTTAGCTTCCGAAGAACTTTTCGTAGATGAACTAAAACTTTTAATTGACAAGGATGAAACAGAATCAAGCCACCAATCCAAGTTTGAAAATTTTGATTTTGAATATTCAAATGAACTTGAAATTGTCAGTGTCGAAAATACGTTGTCAGTTAATGATGAGAAATGTGATCACACAGTCTTGAACACCACACAGATGTCAAATTTAACTGAATTTTCATACGATCACAAATTTTTGAAAAATTACACTGACAAATTTGTTGAATACATGAACTATTTTTGGAATGTTAGTCTTGTTGAAAAACTTCATGTTAGGACGACCCTAGACATTTATCTCTTGGACTATAAATCTAGGTTTAAAGATGATATGGTTTTCAAAAACTCTTGCTTGTTAGAAAACATGTCTAGACACAGCGGGAATGTGACTCATAGGGTAAGAACCAAGTGTGGGGGAAAAAGTTGGTGGAACTCTTTGCATCGTATACATCGCAAACACATATATCATTGTACATATGATTTTCATTCACATATAGTGGCTAAACTCCATTTCATTCTTCAAATCATTTTGCATCTAATTCATCTATGGGTTTTATCTTTCAAATTTAGGAAACGTTTACAGTGTGGACACTGTTTAGTTCAAGTGTGGGGGGGAGTCTGCATTTCATTCATTTTCATTTTTCTTTGTTTTTATTTCTTTTCATTTTCATTTTTCTTTGTTTTTATTTCTTTTCATTTTCAGCCATTTAAACAAGACCATCATGCATTTTAGACTGTAGTAACATGCCATTTTTTTTTTTTGAAACATGACTCATTTTAGTTTGATACAACAAAATAAGTTTACAATTTTTAGCCAGTTGATAGTATTTTTCTCTCTCAACTTAGATCGAATAGGAAATATAATGAAAAGTTTAATTTTGAGGGATAATAGTGTAACCAGTACATAGGGAGATTCTTAGGTGATGGCCATGAAATCTATTCTATATTGTAGACTTTGTTTAAATAAGTGGAGGACTTAAAATACTTATATTGGCTTTTCAAATCTTTAAAACTAAGTTGTGTTAAGTTGAATTCGCGTAACTCTCTTTTGAGCTTATATTTTCGATAATAATAATAATAATAATAATAATAATATTCCAAGGGTATCCAACATTGCTTGTATATCGAGCGTTGGTGTGCAAACCCGCCAAGCTCTATCCGACACGTTGTTGACAAAGTCAAAGTTGGAATATCTTGGTCTCATTTTATGAGATTGGACACCTAAGGATTACCGACACGTTGTTGACAAAGTCAAAGTCGGCTTGCACAATCCGCCAAGCTCTTTACCCACTCTCCGTTAGTCCGCGAGGCAGTGCATGGGTGGTAAACCTTGGTCTTTTTAGTTAGGTGTATGTACTTAATCATAAATCTTAAAATTTTATAGAATAAAGAATAAGCGATGATACCCAAACACTTCTTGACCTTATTGATTTGACTAGCCATACATGAGAAAATTAGAATACCACTTTGCAAACTGTGCCAAGCAAACTAAGAATTTATTTCATGGCTACACTATGTTATCGACTGAACTAACTGGCCAAACTGGAATTTAACATTTGAAAACTTGATTTATATTGAAAATTTGTGACAAGTCGAGGTATCTAAAATAAAATCAACTGGTTAGAAATTGTAAACTTAATTTGTTGTACCACTTTCCTGAAATAAGTCGTGTTGTCATTTTTCGTTTTTATTTTTTGCATATGTCCATTGCATTCATGTAGTTTGATTAGAATCATAGCATACTGCATGTGGATTTTGTGGGTAGTATCCGCTGAAAACCCTCACGAGACACCACTCGTCCTACTAGGGACACCTAGAGGTTTAACGGCTTATTGCATACGCTCAATGCAATCGTGTCTCCTACGAAAGTGTGACCTATCTAGTTTAGTTTTTCATTTCTTGTTTTACTCGAGGACGAGTAAAAGATAAGTATGGGGGTATTTGATTGACATAGAAATGTGTTTATTTTTACGCTCATATTTTATCTTTATTGTAAATAAATAAATATTACTTTGGGTATTTTCATGTGTTTTCACAGGTTGTTAAATAAATGTCTCCTTCATTCAATTAAAGACCAATTGCATAGGAAATGCTACTTCTTGGAATCAACAAATTTTCAATCATAAAGGAAGCTGTAGTACACTGATAAAGCTTGGAAATTTGGACAGAGTGTTCTAAGTTCAGCCACCGTCAAAGCCCTATTTTTTGCTGAAGAAAAGAACATATACATTGCCTCCGTCGCTTTGAAGAATAAAAAAATTAGTGCTATATTATATATATATATATATATATATACATATATTTATATGTATATAACATATGCACTAAGATTTGAAGAGCTAGACATTTTCTTCTCAAAAAAATCAATTGAAAATCTTGCATATTTACTTGCCATTGAGGAGAAGACTTGACATATATTTACCAGAATGCAACTCAATCAAATGCCACATGTCAGCAATCAAGGAGGGAGAATCTTCATAGAACATCTCAAATCTATATCCATATCTCTTTTATTTGTAAATAGAATATCTCAAGAGATATTTCTTGGCCCAAAAGTCATATAGGATGGAGGCTACATCCCCTATAAATACCCATTGTATTCATTGTAACAACCATCGATTATTCTGTAATTCTTCTGCCATTAACAAAGTTCTTCTTTTTCTGCTATTTTCTAATTTCTTAGCAATTAGTGTTGTCTACACGATTAGATTCGGTAGAGCATTAATTGTATTTTTCACTTATTTCCATTAGTGATTTACCGTCTGATTAGATTCAGCGGAAATCCTAATTTTAATTCTTGTTGTTATTTCAATTTCTGCAATTTCAATTTCTGCTTTTATTATTTTCTTAGGTCAAATTGGATTTGATTAGATTCAAATCTAATTCTTAGTTTTATTTCTTTTCCATTGAAATTGTGATTTGATCGTCGGTTCAGTTAGATCTGTTCTGAATCAAATTACAGTTTTAATTTTGTTTGTTTTGCAAAATCAACCTCCAAAGTTCGTCTAACACGCCCACGAAACATATAAATAATAAAATTTAACTTTCCTCCCTGTGTTCGACCTGTATGCTACACACCTGTATGCTTGCAGAATTTATTACAAATGTCGCGCTTTTCTAATTCATAGATTGGCGTCGATCATACGACATTGCATCATTGCCGTACAGTTCCAATAAAGCTAGTTGCTTTCCTTTGTAAGCATAAGAGTAAGATAAATTCAGATTAAACTCTCTTCGAAAATCATCAATGATATCTTTCGGTTTCTTACTAGGATGATCTCTAATTTCATCTATTATGTAATGTGATTTTGATTTTCCTGTCTGATTGATGAGAGATCAATTTTCCGTCTGAGAATTGTGCGTGAATTTAGAATTTCGGATCTCTTGGGATTTATGTGATCAAATATAAAAATTTGATTCGAAAATCTAAAGGAATAAGAATCACGATCAATGGAGGCGAGATCGAAATTTTCTTCGACGAAAAATAGTGCATGAAATAAGGAAATATCGCGCGTGATTTAGGGGTTAAATATTTAACGGATTACACGTAATAAGGCACATGAGACAAGAAAAGGAGTGTGCTGTCCTTTTGAGTAAAATTTAAGTGGGCTGTCCTTATAAATAAAAAAGCCTTTAATTTTGTCCTTGTAATTATTTTCCTGTTTATATTTTATATAAATTGCGTTTTTATTTTGTGTGTTCTGTTTGTCAATGGTTGACTGTTTGCTAATTATATATTTATTTGTTGATATAACCAATGAAATTAAACTGTTGTTTAATTTCAGTGAAATACCAAATCGTTATTCTAACGATTTGATCCAATAGAGGTAACTTACCTTGTTGGTCACGTTTATAAAATAAACTGTTTAATTATTTGAATCATTTTGCTAATTGGTTGATATGAAATAGTTGTTATTTACTATTATTTACCAGTAAATGAAATTGCATGATTTGATTTGAGCTAACTGATTTGGATACAGGGAAGAACATGTTGGAGGGATCCAACAGGATTCCACAAATATATCATTTAGTTTCATATTATCATATATGAACTATCCTGATTGGGTGATTGATTTGATTGTTGATTACTGACTGAAAATTCAACATCTATTTAGTTTAACCAATGGGCGGTATTGGTTGAGTATTTGGCAGTATATGGCCTATGTAATCAATTGTTTTATAAATGTTGATTTACCGTCAGGCAAGTCGACAGAGATGAAGTTATAAAATTTATTTTATAACTGGATATAGATTTTGAATTGAATTATTGAAAATAAGTTTGTAAAAAGGAAATAAATATTTATTATTTATTATTTAAACTTATAATTAATCATTAATTGATTTTATAAGGAAATTTCTAGTGTTAATCAGATTTATAAACAAGTGATTAGAAATTAACCTAACGGTTAATTTGGATATCGTTTTATTAAGAAATAAGTAAATGGAATTATTTAAATTAATTATAATATTAATTAATTTAAAGGGAGAATGAATTGGAATCGGTTAATGGGATAACCGTGTTTTGAGTTGACTAAATCGTCCGTTTTTAATTGGGATTAAATTAGTGCATTTTGAATAGAATGGTTTAATGAATATTGTTTAAATTTTAATAAGATATTAAAAAAGGGATTTACTATTTATTTTAGTTAATTAAGGAATTAACTATTTTTACAGTAGTTAATGATTGAAGTAATTTTTTAATTAATAATTGTTTAGGAAATTATTTTTAATTGAAATTCATTTTAAAAGTACTCGAAATTGAAATGAAATCTAATGGAATGGTGAAAGGAGTTTATGAATAGATTTTATTTTAAACCTGAGCTTGATAACGAAGTTATAAAAGGGGAAATTTAAGCGATAGCCTAAAATAAATGTGACTTAAATATACGAATTAAGTAAGAAGGGAATTGAGAACAGAAAAGGTAAGATTAAATCAGAATTTATTTAAACAAGGGTTATGAAAGAAATGATGTGTTATATCGTTAATTATAAATTAACGTTACTGAATAATGGGGTTAAGTAAAATTGGGGAATTGAAATAAGAATTTAAAGGGGTAATGATTGAATGGATTTGAAAAGGGTTGGTAAAAGTGAATTTGTTAAAAGAAGCGGGTCATTGGATTTTGTAAACAAATCTGAATCATAAACGAGTTTGGCTAAAGAGGCAGAGTTAAAAAGGTGCTATTTATAAGAAATTACTTAATTATGGAATTAAGAAATAAGGGATATATTCCAAAAGAGATTTTCGAAAAGTAAGAAGTTGTACGAAAACATATTTTGAATAAAATAGTTAAATGGAATTTGAATGGCTATTAGAATGAAATATTGGTTTTGGATTACAACTGGTATCCATCTTAAGATAAGAAAGTTGTTGGTCAAGGTCCGAGAGGTAATTAAAATACCCTAACTTAAACGACATCAGGATTATCTGAGGATGATATTAGTTGATAATGGTAAAAGGGGTTAGTGGTAATTTATTATTTCCATTAAAGGAGTAATAATGCAACATGTTTGGTGAAAATTTGGAATATAAATATATAATGAGAATTCCAAAGTGAAAAAGGGAAATAAAAGGGGTTATGTAAAATTATAACGATATTTTCGAGTTATAAAAGGAAACGCAAAGTTGAGTTCTATTCCATAAGAATAAGTATGGATTATCATTTTCAAATAACAGATAAAAGACATTTCGTAACGTTATTTTACGAATAAATAAGCTGAATTGATTTCCTCAATATTAGATAATAATGTGGCTAATGTTTTGAACGTGAAAATAGAAAACTGGATATAATATAGGATTTTCCTAAGCAATAAAATGAATTTGTTTAGAGTATAATCTTATGTTAATAAGAAGCAAAAAAATTATATTTATAATATTGAAATATTTAAGAGTTTTAAGTCTACATTTGTTTTAATTAAAAGGCCAAGTGATCTTGAAATCTGAACCAGTGAACTCATTGGATTTCATGATTGAAACAATGTTTATTTTGATAGTTAAATAACTGACTATCAACTCTGTCCAATACGATTGTTGGTACGGAAAGACCGGGATTGAATTTATATTCGAAAACCATTCCGACCGACAAATACGTGAAGATATCAGAAGATGATTGAGATGGAGCATTGAAGACCGTGGATCTTCATAAAACGGAAGAATCGCTAATAATCTCTGGTCTGCAACCAAAGATGTACTGTGGTTCTGTCGTGGTTGGAATCTACGGGTTGCAAGGACATCTCGCTACTGATCCATAGGGTGATTCCTATATTAGATGCAACAGGAGAGTACCTTCGGTTCATCCTGTCCCTGGATGGCTTGTATGGACGGATGTCTGACAGAGTATTTCCAAAGGGATCACACACGTTGATTTCTTCAAACATGCTATAGCTGCTGGCGGAGAATAGCCGTTCTCTTAGCTTAACTGCTAGAGTATTTTTGTGGACGTCAATTAGTGATATTTGGCGGATCTGACGATGTGGCATTCAAAGTGAATGGTGACCAGATGTTCCAAGAGATAAATTTTGACATCAAGTCTCATCAACCGAGAAATGATAAAAATCGGGCAGACAACATGGCTATGCGGGTCGCTCCCATTAGGGTGTATAATCACCTATCTATAGAAATTTCATTTCCTTCTTTAATCTATTTCGATGCTGTCCCTTTCGGGAAACGGTGGTTTGACCCTAACCGTTGGTAATATACATTCGATACACTCAAGCGAAATGAGTGGCCGGTCATGTGTGAGCCGGGTTGCAAGACGTTCTTGTTGAACCAGTGTATTCCCCTTTAGAGATACACTATCAGCAAGTGGTTCCATACCTTGTCATAGTCGGAATCCAATCTCCAGTAAGCGCCCGTGGTTTTGATTGTATACTATATATGTGGAGCGTGAGATGCAAGTGTTCAGCTAGATTAATATTTACTTGTATTTAGACACTATTATAATATCAGAAAAAATATTGATTTCAAAAATGTTTTGGGTTATCGTAAGGTAAAAACCGTCCGTATTTATGTGCAGATTTGGTCTTACGATTATCTTTTTCTTTCGAAAGGATTTTAACTTTAAAACCAGGTTGTGTGATAACCGTAAACTTAGTGTGTTTTCTCACTCTGGTTCACCAGACTGACCCAGTGTTTTGTAAATGCTCGGGTTAGACCGGGTTGTACAGGTTTAGGTTATCGCATGCTGCGAAGTATAGAGACGAGCTGGAGAAGTTCAGACGTAATATATATATATATATATATATATATATATATATATATGGTGTGTATCCCGCTGTGTGATTATATATGAGGACATGTTATTACAGCTGTCCAGAGATGTTGATGTACTCTGATATTGTAAGTATTTTTAAAGGCTCTCAATAAAGATTTATTTCTGTATTATATTTTGTTTTGCTGCGATGTGAGACTCTATGTTGTGTTGGTTCTTCTTCTTCTTCTATTCTAATATTTCTTTCTTATCTCACCCTCTAATTTCTTTCTAATAACTATCCAGTGTTTTTGGTGTTTGAAAGATCGGCATGGGATATGAAATTGTATTTATGTCGATTTTCAAGGCTGAAAATCCTTGGGTCGTTACAATATGTGTACCCTGAGTAGTACACTTGTCACTACATAACCATATCTGTTTCATAGTTAATCAAACATTTGAAGACTCTGATAGTGCACTTATATTGACCATAAGATGTTTGTAAAGAACGTGTTGCACGAGTAGTGCACTAGCCACTACATAACCACTTTTCAATATTCACCCAATCACAGATTCACATTTACAGCAAAACAGAACAAGGATTAAAAATAAAAATAAGTGGTTTCAAGTATATACCTTTATGGATGTTCATCTTGCTTGGCATCTCAAACATGTTTATTTCAAATTTCATCATAGCAGACCTGATATTTCAAGTTAACGAGGTACGACTTAAAATTATTCATCCAAAAAAAATAATCCCAGATATACACCTATAAGTTTCTATGTTAAAAAGCATCTTCATCCATGGTGGAGCAAGTTATGACTTCACCTTTGAAAGATCCTTCTTTTTTGGTGCTTGTTTAACCCTATAGTGCTGATGTGATAATGCAAGCAATCATATTATTATCTAATACTATAATATGCCAAAAGACGATTGCAATGTAGAATTAGAGGAAATATACAATCTTAGGTGGAAAAAATATTCTCCGGATGCTTCTCGAACTTATGTTCATATTCCCAAGTTTAAACCACAGCAAAATCAACGTAGATTATCCATTAGTCTGAAACTTGATTTTAAAAAACTAAACGAAAATAATTACGACTAAAATTTGCATTGGATAATTGAAAGAAAAAATAACTCATAGTGTGGTAATTGAACGAAGAATTAGGGTTTAGAATTCAAAACTCAAATCATTAGTACCTTCAAATTTTAACAACTGATTTTTCGAGTTGTGTCCTAACTCGAAAAGATGAAGAAATTATCAAACTGACGAAGGAGTGATAATAGGCACTCGCCAGCTGCAGACATTAATTATTGTGCCCTAGTGGGTTCGTGATAGGGGTAAAAAAAAAAAAAAAAAAAAAAAAAATTAGAATCGATATTTGTTTAAAGAACGGGTAAAGATGAAGAAATTGTCAAACCGACGAAGGAGTGATAATAGACACCAGATTTGAAGGGGGAAATAGCATTGAATTTTATTTGGGTTTTAGAGACTGTGAGAACAATTACGAATACAGCGGAAGGTGAAGAAGAAGGCGAAGAAACAGTCGCACGCGAATATTTGCTTCGTGTAAAATTGATTTCAGAGAGTTTTATTTTCCAAGGATCTTACAGTACGGAAACCCCACTAACGGTCTGTTTAATTAGATATATATTAAAGGGTCCATAAATTTGAATTAGAAAAACTCAAAATTAAATCCAAAAGGAAAATAATATACTTCCAAAAAACATATTTGAGGTTTTATCTATAAAAAAAGTAGACGTCAAAAGTAAATCTTTAGAGCTCAAATTGGAATTTGAAGAAATTTGGAAATAGATCTAGAAGTATGAATTAAAATTTCTCAAATAGAAATTAATTACACTTAAATCTAAAAATCCATGAATCAAGAATTCTTGAAAAGGAAAAAGAATAGATCTAGAAAAGTAAACCTAGAAAATTTCAAATAATTTAGAATAACTCTAATGGAATTTTTTGCTAATAACATGTTGTGAAGTAAACAAATCATATAAAATAACCAAGTTAAGCCGTCATTAAAAAAAAAAGTGAAGTAAACAAATCATATAAAATAACCAAGTTAAGCCGTCATTAAAAAAAAAAAAAAAAAAAAAAAAAAAAAAAAAAAAAAAAAAAAAAAGAAGAAGAAGAAGAAGAAGAAGAAGAAGGAAGTATCATTTTCGCTGTTATAATTTACGAATATGATAACGAATACGGCTTGTTAACCCAATTATTCCACCGAGTGCGTTTTTCATCAAAACTTTTGCCAACCAAGGTGAAACCAGCAACCTCGGTGAATTTCGATGCTTTAAACCCTAGAATTGTGTTTGGAAGAAACCGATCTGCTCCCGCCTCTCTATTCTGCCACTCACTGCCTTGCCAGGCTACGGCGTCGTCTACCTCTCCATGCTGTTGTATGTTGGTCCACTTCCTTCGCAGTCAATTTGAATCCCTTTCAAACTCCCAGCTTCTTCACAAATTTGCGATTCCCAAACCGTGCAATAACTGAAAGGTAATTTGTTAGTTATCTGTATCACACAAATTATCAACAACTACTGCTCTTTTATCAATACACTCTAGAGAGCTCGAAAAAACACAAAAATGGTAGAACGATCTTCTCGTTACCATCGGAGATACTTCAACGATTTTTCATCCGAACCCTGCTACTTTCCCCCTCTCCCAGTGCGAAAGATATTGATTGAAGTTGCATCTTCAACCCCTAAAATTATCTTTATCGAAGCAAGTTGAAGGAAAATCTTTATATCTAAATTTTTGTGCCTAGATCTTCGATAATTTTTCAGATCAATCTATTACGAGATGAAATCTCTTCGTAAGTCTGACATTTAGACGAAAATAAGTTAGTTCTGGATATAGTGCGCTTTATATCTTGGACTTCGTTCCTAAAAAAGTTCACCTGAGAGGGAGAGCTTGAGGAAATAGGAGTTTTTCCTTTCTCTGAAGTGATTTGCTCATCTGAACAATAAGTAACTTTTTGTCATTTATAGTGTACAAATCTGAAATATTGGTTGAATCAAATTTATTCTACATTTTATTTGTATCATTAGCCTGCAGAGGATATCGGGGAGGCTCTAAATCAGGAGCAGCTTTAGATCTGAGTTACGCTGATGAATTTGAGTTGAAATTGTAAGAAGATTCCAAAAAATATTCAATGCTACGAGTGTCTTTTCTGATATATTCATCAGGAAGGTACAACTTCTTGTAGTTTTTTTTTTTAATTATAATTAAACAATCTTTGCTGATATAAACCTATCTTTGTTCTTTTGAAAAAACAAAAACTACTACTTGTTTATTGAAGTCCAGTTTATGATATATCATTGCTGAATCCTACATCGTTTCCTTTTCTACAGCGAATTTAATAATTTATTTTATTGGGGTGGGATAAGTCGAAGGTATATTAAATCTCGATTGTTACTACACTCCGGTTGACTCTATTCTCTTTTGTAATGATGATACCTATTAAACTATCTCATGAATTTATAATTGTTTTGTTCTGTCGAACGATTAGCCTGATTTCTTTGCTGTGATAAGTTTAACTGTATTGTTTGGTGTAACTATACCAACTTATGGTTATAGATCCAGAAAATATGGTTATTCAGTTAGTGGGTTGTCAACAAGTAGAATGCAAAAATAAAAAAAAATAAAAAATAAAAAAAGAAGAAGAAGAAGAAGAGGAAGAAAGAAAGAAGCTAACTTAAGGTTAACAGCGATGCTAAAAATGTAGACAAGGACTTGCATCATAAACTGATTTTAAATTGATTCCTTTTATAACAGGTAACAAAATGGGTAGCCGCCTTGAGCAATCCAAAACATTAGACCTGCACTGATTGTTTATTGTTTTTATCTTTTATGGTATAAACTTGAGCTGAGGTTTATTCTGGAGTTATCATATTGCTGCTCCACCTCCATTTGGAAGTAACGTGTTAAATTTTGTCCTTTTTCACTAGTTTTGTATGATTTAAAACATCATGTTGGCTTGTTGCTAGAATGATTAGCGATAGTGATTTTAGCAGTAAAACAGTTAGTGGTAGCACAGTTTAATAGTTTTGTCATTAGATATTGTACCTAAAATTGCAAGAAGAATATTATTCTTTGAATTAATTTATTTTATGAAAAAAAATGATTTTTTGTTTTATGTTTCCTTTGAGTTAGATGTTGTAGCATGCTTAGTTTTGCAGTCAGTCATTTTTATATTCGACCTTTTGTAGTTGATGATTATATAATTAAGCGAAACCAAATTAAATGCGACTTGAGCAACACATCTATTTCCCTGAGATTGGGAATCAATATTAAAAAAAAAAAAAAATCTGAACCTCTTCATCGGATCCAAAAATTTGACAACTCTAAAGACAGTTGACTTCATATTCTGTTTAACACTTGTATGTCCTAATGTACATCTTCCTCTTGTTTTACTTATGGGACACTTTTTTTTTTTTTTGAAGGATCAGATTATCCATGACAATCGAATGCCTTGTTCTAGGAGCAGGGCAAGAAGTTGGGAAGAGTTGTGTTGTGGTCTCCATCAATGGAAAAAGAATAATGTTTGACTGTGGAATGCACATGGGATACCTTGACAGCCGCAGATTCCCAGATTTCTCTCTCATTTCGGAAAATGGAGATTTCACATCTTGCCTCTCATGCATTGTTATCACTCACTTTCATCTTGATCATGTTGGTGCTCTTCCTTATTTTACAGAGGTGTGCAAATACAATGGTCCCATATACATGACATACCCAACAAAAGCTTTGTCTCCACTAATGCTAGAGGATTTTCGTAAAGTGATGGTTGATAGACGAGGAGAGGATGAACAGTTTACTTATGAAAATATAATTCAATGTATGAAGAAAGTAATACCGATAGACTTGAAGCAAACAATCCAAGTTGACAAAGATCTTGAAATCCGTGCTTATTATGCTGGGCATGTTCTTGGTGCTGCTATGATATATGCAAAGGTTGGAAATAATGCTATTGTTTATACTGGAGACTATAATATGACAGCAGATAAACATCTTGGTGCTGCTCAGATTGATAAACTTAAATTGGATCTTGTGATCTCCGAGTCGACTTATGCTACAACAATTCGAGATTCAAAATATTCACGAGAAAGGGAATTCTTAATGGCTGTTCACAAATGTGTAGCTAATGGAGGCAAAGTATTGATCCCTACTTTTGCATTAGGGAGAGCACAAGAGTTATGTTTATTGCTCGATGATTATTGGGAGCGTATGAATTTAACCATTCCTATATACTTTTCAGCTGGTTTGACCATTCAAGCAAATATGTATTATAAAATGCTCATTAGTTGGACTAGTCAGAAGATTAAAGATGCTTATGCTAAAAGGAACATGTTCGATTTCAAGCACGTATGTCCATTCGAAAGATCAATGATACACGCTCCTGGGCCATGTGTTCTATTTGCAACACCAGGTATGATTAGTGGTGGATTTTCTCTAGAGGTTTTCAAACAATGGGCCCCATCTAAAATGAACCTAGTGACGCTTCCTGGTTATTGTGTGGCTGGGACTATCGGGCATAAATTAATGTCCGGTAAGCCCACTACAATCAATCTGGATAAAGAAACTACGGTTGATGTTAGGTGCCAAATCCATCAATTATCCTTCAGTCCACATACAGATGCTAAAGGCATTATGGATCTTCTTGGATTTCTGTCTCCTAAACATGTTATACTTGTGCATGGAGAGAAACCTAAAATGGAAAAGTTAAAAGCTAGAGTGGAATCTGAACTTGGAATTGAGTGCTATTATCCTGCAAATAATGAGATTGTGTCTATTCCAGCTTCACAAACTATTAAAGTTGAAGCAAGTAAACTGTTTATTAAGAATTGTTCAAATGCAAAAGTGCATTCGGAAAAAAGCTTACCTTTTAGCTCGGATTCATATTTGAGAGATAGCGAGATGTGGAAATATAGCAAAGATGAAAAAATAGCAGAAGGCATACTTTTTATGGAGAAAAATAAAAAAGCAAAAGTTATCCATGAGGATGAACTATTGCAAAGTTTAGGAGAGAAAGAACACACAGTAAAATGTGCTTACTGTTGCCCTGTAAAAGTAAATAATTCAGTAAAGGAAAATGGTTGTTTATTGCTTAACTTATTGTTGGAAAAACTCAGAGGAAAAATAAACTGCAAGCATATGGAAAGTGATTTTGAACGGTTGCTCATAAATTCAATTGAAGTCAAATTATGTTCCGATACCAGTTGTCCATACAAGAGCAAGAAGAACTTGGTGGTAGATTTTGCAAATGGCTTTGAATATTTTTGCTGCAGTTGGTCACTGAAGGATGAAAAATTGGCTAGAAAGGTTCTATCAATCATGAAAGAACTAGTTTTGGTTTTTTCGGATGAAAATTATATGTTGCAGCCTTGAATTTTTAAATGGATATTCACAACCATTAATGTACGAGGTATGCTTTCTTGTATCTTGTTAATCATTTGCAATGAGCATTTATTAGCTGCATTCAGGAGGATGAATATATTTGGCTAAAGGGTTCTCACATTTTCAACAATTATTTTGTCCTCGTTTGTTCTGACTAGTTCTTATAGATTTGTCTTCCTAGTGCTAACCCCATGCTAGGTTTTGATAACATTGTATGTAAGCAGGCTTCAATTATTTTGCCTTGATTTCATATTCTTTTGTAGTGCATGAGTATTGTTATCATCGACAGATTAAGCCAATGGAAATTTACTTGCGTAAACATTTCCTTTTCTTTAGAACTTTTCTCAAAATATTACTTTGTTTTCATCAGAAGGCAGAAGCTCGAAAATGAATTATGGCCAAAAAAAATAAAAATAAAAATAACACTCATTTCAGTTCCCTTGTACCCACAGTTTACATTGTTTACACTGTTTACATTGTGGTGTTTAGTGATTAGCTGATCAATATACATGGAGCAATACGTACACTGTTTACATTGTGGAAGTCTTGTGTCATGAGTATGAAACTATAATGACAGTGGTAATTAGATACAAGTATCTCCACTTGCCTATAAAATAGGTACACATAGTAATTGGATAAATCCAGGTTTACTAATGAAACTGAAATTTGGATACATGTTTATGGTCATTAAGAAAACTGGTACATAAGTTCTGACTGGAACTCAAGGCTTTCTTTCATGTTTGTTCTTCATGTAATAGAGATATGCTTCCACTTCCTTGGCCTTTATCAAGGCATTGTTCTATTATTACATTTCAGGCTGCTAAAAATATTCCCTAGACCAATGGTTCAAATGGAAACTAGTGTCTAATAAACTTCATTATATTGGGCTAGTTTACTGTTAACTACATCTTTTGTATTAACTAACATTCGTACTATTAGGGCTCTAAATGTATACCCGAAAAATCCAAAATCCGTCGCATCCGCATTCGAAAAGCAGATAAATATCCGATATCTGAAATAATGTATGTGGATATGGATATAGACACATCCGCGTCCAAATTATCCATCCGTTTTTTTTCATGATTATAGCTTAAATTATACTCCCTCCGTTTCTAAGAGCATCTCCAACAGTATTACGGGCCGTAACGTTACGACCCGTAACATTCAGGGTGAATTCGATAAAATGCCCCAACAGTTGCGAGCCGATTTAATCGGCGCGCTGTGATTTTTTGGTCGCGAGCCGATTAAATCGGTGTCTCACATTTATATATAAAAAAAAAACTATACAAAAGCCTGCCGTTGTCAGTGAACATTGCATTAATATATAATTTAAGGGGTGCTTCAATCACATAACAGCACCACGTGGAGCCAAAATGTACAGCTACGTTTGTTTTCTAGTGGACAAATTGATGGATAATGGAACATTTTAATATTCCCAGTGTTGACTGCGTACATTTATTTGCTGTGCGCGTTGATTTTTTCCACGAGCCGATAAAATCGCCGCCCCACACCCATTCTTATTTCTGAATAGAGCCGTGAATATTACCCAGAATATTCAAGGAACGATGTGCTGTTGGGAGTGTTTTCCTCCATAATTCAGAATTCAGGGTATGAATTCTATCACCGTTGGAGTTGCTCTAAATATAAGATGTTTTACTTGTTTGCACAAGGATTAAG
This sequence comes from Allium sativum, assembly GCA_030737875.1. NCBI lineage: Eukaryota > Viridiplantae > Streptophyta > Magnoliopsida > Asparagales > Amaryllidaceae > Allium > Allium sativum. The sequence continues at coordinate 212,886,664 of CM060916.1, read as the reverse complement.
AAATCAATTAATGGTGCTTTAATCCATACTCAAATTAACTCTCTCTCTCTTAAATTAGCTTCTTTTCATGCATAGCTAGTGGTTGAAACATGAATAAATACATCAAAAGTCTATCATTTATTACGAATAACGGTTAAAGAGGACATTAAAACCTTAAACATCGTATATTTTGAAGCACACCAAATTTCTTAAAACATCTTATATTTAGAAACGGAGGGAGTATGTATTTTAGCATACTGTAATACATTAATTTATTATTTAGTTAAGTTGAATATCTATATTATACTATAATAATGAACAAAATAATTTATTATCGTCATATTTATTTATTTTTAGCATTTTAATAGCCAATTGGATTAAAAAAACATTATGTTAAATTAAAATTTTCCATTTATGTTTCTTGATTTATGAGTCGTTAGCATATCGGATAATTATCCCTTATCTGTCCATATCCGCGGATGCATGTATTTGATATCCGAAATTTTGGATGCGGATATGTCACTATCCGCATCAAAACCATCCGTTGACAGCCCTACATAATATTTTTGTTTCCATACGTGATTAGTCTTGGCAAATTATTTTATTTATGCTAAGCTCACCTTACAGTTTTAATACTTAGATCCATGCTCACAGGTGATAATAAGATAATTCAGTGAAAAAGGGAGATTATTTTGTACTCCAACTGAGAATTGGTAAGCTGGCTGATGGTGCTCATATAACTTTGATTTGTACTAGTTTTAGCATGCAAATAGTTAAAAAATTGCTAATCCATTCATTTTTCTTTACAGCTCAAGTTCTCTCTGTGTTGGAATATGATGGAGATTGCTATGCTAATACTAGTCTATTTCTTTCAATAGGCTACATGTATCGCAATAGTATGGAAAAAGGCAGAATATTTTGTAAGCCAGGAATGATAATCCTTATCATCTTTTTTGTAACTTCGAACTTTTCAGTCTTATTTACTTGCAAGTTCATTTGTGTTTTTCGCTGCCTTGTTAATTTGGTTTAAAAAAGGAAAAAGCGGAAAAAACAGAAGGGAAAAAAATCCTAAACAATCGATAGATTTAACTTGCACTATAGAGAAAACTTGAATCATATAGTATGATAGGGAACTTGACTGGATCATACTAAAAGTTCAGACTGAACAAAGATTTGAGGCATAAAATAATTATGCACAAGTTTTGGTACTGTAATTGTACAATATTTAAGAATAAGAGTATGCATTGTAGAAATGCTAATGAACAACGAACATGCATAGATTGTACGTATTTGTGATGTAATGTGTAAAGAAAACGGTTATATATGGGACCGTGCTGATGTCATTAGATTTTATTAATTATTACTAGATTTTCACAATCTGATCCTAAGGACCATTTGGTTCTAAATCAGACAAAGCCGAAATCGTAAATCCGTTAAACCAGTGAAGAAGAAAAATAAAGGGAAATAAGTAAAACATTAAGAAAAAAGTGAACTTAATTTACTTAGGGCAACACAGCCAACAACATATTTGGAATGGCTTATATGAACATTATAACGTTACCGATTAAACTGTCTTTTCTATCTGAGCATTATATAGTTCGATATAACTGTGACAACTGACAAAGGTAAGTCATGTATCTAGGGAAGCTTTGTATATTTTTCCAGCAGAAACTAAGCATGCTTTGCATGGTGATTTTTCAGCAGAACCAATAAAAATCTCTTGGGATACACTGTTTATTTTAGCTCATAACTTATATAATCCAACACATAAATTAAATCAAAACGGTTAACATAAGCAGCAAACCAATCTTTTTATTTCAGAGAATAATTTATTTATCAAATCATTTAATAGTGCATGATACATTACATGTTTTTCACAAATTAACCATTACACCGTTAGTCTTTCTACTGTTTATCAGAAAGCACACCAAAGAAAATAATTTAGACATTCTATGTGAATGAAATCTGTCATTCTGTTTAATTACTTTTAATCAGATTTTATGCAGTAACTAAATTTCCCATGCATTATTTTGAGTGAGAATAAAATTTGCTTTGGTTGTTTAAATTGAATTTTGTTTCAAATTAGAGAAGAATATCGAACATACTGCCTATAGTCGTAAAAATCCCCTTGCAGCAAACGTGAAGATTACCTTGCGACAAATGGTATTACACGGAATATAGTTACTGTTATATATGTTGCTGCTACATGAGAACTCTTCCACATTTTCCTCTTCATTTTTCTTTTAAAGTTGGAGAATCAAAATAATAATGTTACTGAAGAAATAACTTTGAATCCAAATTCAGATTATCTTCTGCCGTATGTGGAATGGTCATTCCTCTTTTAAGTGAATCACATACCATATTAAACTTAAGGCGCTTAACATCACTAGCGAAAAATCGATGAACTTGCATTAACTTTAATCGATGAAATTGCTTCATCATTCTTATTTGCAGCTCTTTGGATAATAGTACATAATTTGCATCATTCTTCGGTCTTATTTCAATTACTTTACTTAGCTGCCTGAACCGCTAAGTTCATTCTGTTATGTATCCTGCAACCCGATAGGATTGACAATCATATAAGTGACTCGACTCTTTTGCTTGACCAAACATATATATCAATGTCACGTAATGCTATTCTTAAAGCATTAGAATATTAACATCCTTCATCATATCAAAAAACCTCAAACCTTCACCGGTCAATTTACTATTATTGCAAGCTGGTCACAAAGTAAGAAAATACGCCGGATCGGGTTGGGTGTCTTTCATTGTCGTTTTGTTAAAGAGGCGGATGACATCATTGCCATGTCCTTGTTAGCCAAGCCCAAAAATCATAAAGAAATATATCACGTTGTTTGCATTGGACACTAATCAAAATATTTGTTGCATATCATTTATTGATCCACATTTTGAATACATAGCGATCAATGCATTCTATATCGACAAAGCAGATTCAGATTTAAAGTCAAATGTGGAAAGAAGCGTAGTCCCTATGAACACCTTTGCATAGAATAAGGTTGTTGGTTTTAAGGCATACGACAAGTAAATAAGTATATGTGAATTGATTGTAACGAATTTTCGGTTAGTTATCTAAACAGTGCAACCTCTTCATTGAAGGGACATATAGCCGAGCGTCCTCTAGTTGCAAATCCTTTAATTTTTTATTGTCAACTTATTAATCATAGCGCGGGTTCCATATGCATCCCCTTTTTTGGATAAATTCTCTTAAAATTGTAAATCAAGTAAGTTCACTCTTTACGCCTAATGAAATAACTTTATAACATGATTTAATCTATAACTTTCGTCATTTTTAAGGTAAAGTGTCATGACTCCATTTGCAATGACATCGTAATGTCCTTTACAAATTTTACGACAACACAGTGCGAGCAAGCACAATCTAGAAGTTTGATTCTGGGAAGCTTGTCGGTCGCAGTACATATGATAGCTGTAAACGTGAATTCGTCGAGGCTTATGTGGCGGCACCTGGAAGCATATATGGAAATATGTCCAAACGGAGGAAATATATTCTAGGCACTGCCACAAAAGGCCTGACGAATGTACCTATACAACTATTTTTTGTGCAGCCGCTAAGCTTTCCAGAATTGAATTTTTATACTATTCTTACTCGCACTATGTTGTGGTAAACTTTGAAATGTGGCCTCATTAAGAATGACGAAAGTTATATTCATGCTGTAAAGTTCTTTCATGAAATTGGTGGATAGTGCGAACATATTTGCTCTACCGTTTTAGGAGAATTTATTCATGCTGTAAACTAGGGTTACATTTTCTTGGCTGAGTGCGAAATAACGTAGGGTAAATGGATTATGCGGTTACGCGGGTTGCATCCAAGGCCGTTTACTGGAATGCTAACATGGATTGGGTCAGATAAATTAAAATTTTAAATGGGTCAAACCCAACCCTTTTAAAGTTAGGGTTAAATGGGTTAGGGTTGGGTTGGGTTGGACCCATTAACCCTAACTTTAAAAGGGTTGGGTTTGACCCATTTAAAATTTTAATTTATCTGACCCAATCTGTGTAAGCATTCCAGTAAACCGTTCTACTTGGATGCAACCCGCGTAACCGCATAATTCATTTAGTTATTTCGCACTCAGCCAAGAAAACGTAACCCTAGTTTTAATTCTTCCCCAATCGCGACAGATTTTCAGATTTCGAGGAAGAGAGGTGCTAGATTTACCGTCACTCCTTCCTAATATTTGAATACAAAGTCATCTTTTCTTCTTCTGTAACGATCGACAAATATCAGGTTTGCCGATTGATTTACTGTGTTTTTTATTTTTTCTTAGATTTCGATCCATAGGATTGCTCGAGGCCATGTGAAAGGTTGTGTCTAGCAAATGCTATATCGTTTGAGACGGGTTCAGAAAGATACATATGTAAATGGTATCAACTGAAAATTTCAGGTGTTTAGCAAGTTCAGTATTAGGCTATTGATTTGATTTTTCCTTTATTGAGGTTTACTTGTTCTCTCACAGAAAGGAGTTATCCCTTAACGATGTTATGGATGTGGAAGATGTTTTCTGATATGTCCATATGATATAATTTCACAAACAGGTTGTGATCTTGTATTCATAATGATAGAACCAGTTCGTTTTGCAGGTCTGGCCATGGTCGTATGTGATGAGATGTAGGTGCTTTGGTCGATACGGAGGTAATGGGAAGGTGGTGAAACAAGAAAAGGGAGGTGACAGCAGCAGGAAAAAGAAGGTGGTGAACTTTGGTACTTTGAACAGTGAAGGGAAACTTGAGGTAGACGAAGATAGGGAGGGTGGTGATGTCAGAGAATAACAGGATGAAGGAGGTGAATCAAGAACAGAATATAAGCTGAGGGAGATGATGATCGGAAGAAGAGATGATAAGAGAGTAGGAGGAAAAGACGTAGAAACAGACGCTTAAGAATACAAGCAAAATAAAGCAGGAGGAAATTTCATTTCATTCAGAATGCACACTGATACAAATTACACTCTGCCTTATATATAGGCTTCATACATAACGGCTACATTTCTCAATCATGGACCAACCCAGAATGAGACACACTTTCAACCAATATTAAACTAAAAGCTGCATTCTACAATTCTGCATTCCTTAATAGCTGTTGTTTCATTGTTGGCTGTGACAATTCCCCTTCCCTTGAAAACAACCTTGTCCTCAAGGTTGAGCTACCACCCGGGTCGAAAATAAAAATATTCTTTTCATTAATTTCTGCATTGTTCACTCTACTGCATCCTTCAGTGAATATTGCTTTTCGAAGGACAGTTATACCCTCTTCAAAAATGAGAATGGCTGCATTAGTAACCTGTTGCAGAATACTAGCATCCATTTCTCTGTCACTGAATTCAAGGCCATCTTTTATAACGTTGACAGAGTTATCACGGTAAGGAACGATCAGTGTATTCATATCTAAATTTTCTGTATGAATTGAGCTTCCAATGCCTTTTAACAAAAATATTTATGCCAAACAATACCATTAAGCATCTTTCTTCAGGATAGTAGGACGCATCGACTGATGACTGTTGATCAGTATAGTCAGAATCTATAGCTGCAACAAGTCTGTTACCCATTCTGAAATGTGAGGTAGAAAGCATATTATCACATGAAACTAGACAAGGAGATTGGTTCTCAGTTTTTTCTTCTATTATTTCAATTTCAGAAATTATATTTGCCTCCGGAACAATGTTGTTTGCATTTCTGTTAATTGGGAAATTTCTTTCCATCAAGTCTGTTGCATTGAATCTACAGTTTATGGTCTCTGAGTAATGAGTGCATATTGATTTTTCGGGTTGTTTAGGATTTTCGGTCCCATCTCCAACCGTTGAGGTCTTTTCACTGTCACTGTCTTGGTATGACAGTGTTGATGACACTAGTAAGGTTTTCTCCATCAATTCATTAGTTGAAGTGTCCGCTTGCCTGAATATTTCAGCATGCTTGGTGCTACTTTCATCAAATTTGTCATCTTCTTGAATAAACTGATATTTATCATCAAATTCATCCACATAGATTTCCAACTGAGTATTACATTCACTGAGATCAGAATCAAACGTTTCAGCGTCATCAGTTTGATCAGATAATCCATTGTATCCACATAGATTCCTCATCCATGTTGCCGTAATCGAGTATTTTGTTAGAATTATCCAAATCAGTTTAATGTTTATATGGTCTTTCAATGTCTACTTCCCACAGCTTCGCCAAATTTGTAAAGTCTGCACCATGCTGTCAACTGCTTCTTGTTTCTTGATGCTGCAGCTTCGACAAATAGCAATGGTGGATAGCACAAACGGGACAAGGCTAAACCGGACAAGGCTAAACCGGACAATGAGAGTTCTTGGGGAGCACTTCATGAGACGCAGGTATAATGAAAGTATAAATGCTGGATGATATTTTTGTCAAATTTGTTCAACTAATCACTGAAAGCCCTTGTATTTTAGATGAACGGTTCATAAAATAACATTTGAACTTTAAGCATATGGAACGTGGTAGATACATCTGTGCAGGGACGGAACCAGGAATTGCATTATTGATGTAAAAATACTTAAAATATTGATGAGCTGATTGTTTGTGTCTTTTCGGAATTACAGACATGGCTGTTCTTGAGGGATTCATGAAGACTGCTTGCGTGGAACTTTCAAATATAATGTATGATTGATCAGTACAATATATGTTGTTATATATTGTAAATGCAGTTCTATTTATTTTTATGTATGATTGGTCAGTATATGCTGCAGTTTTGTATTTTTTGCTGCAGTTGTGGCTTTATCATGTAATTTTTCTTATTTTTGTAGTAGTTTTTGCTTTATTATGCAGTTTTTTAAATTTAACTGTGCAGTTTTTTTAATTTCATCGTGGAGTTTTTTTAAATTTGATTGTGCAATTTTTATTGGAATGTTTTTAAAATGGGTTGGATCGACCCGACCCTCTTATTAAATGGGTTAGGTCGGGTTGACCCGTTTATTAAACGGGTCAAATGGGTTGGGTTAGTTTATGTCTTGAATGGGTTGAGTTAAATTCCACCTGACTCTTTTATGATTCGACCCGATCCGTTTGACGGGTCGTATGGAGGCCGTGCTTTTTTCGATAGGCTGACAAATAAAAGCCAAAAGATTTGCAACTATGTGATATTTGACTATATGTCCTTTTACATTGTGGTAGCGTTTGATTTTCGAATTGGCCAGTTAATGTTCGCGTTTGCGTCGGAGCGTCAATGTGGGGTTCACACCATTTGCCCTTTCCAACCGAACGGTTCAAAGTGTTGCTTTTTGCGTTCGGCGCCGCGTCCGATGCAAGAATTGTACATGTATTTGCAGAAATGGTTCTAAGTATTAAATACTTTTTGTTGGAATGAGGAGTCGCGTGAGTATTAAATACTTTAGCTTTTCGTTGTTTGTTGGAATGAGGAGTCATGTTTGGCTTTATTAATGTTGTGTCTCGAAATCACTGTTTGACTTTATTAATGCTGTGTCTCTTTAGTGCTGTGTCTCGAATGTAATGCTGAGATTTGTTTAGGTCATTAAGTACTTGCTTTTTGTTGGAAAAATGAGTCTGGTTGTTCCCTTTGCTGATACCGAATGGCTTTATTAGTCGGTTGAAATATGATTGGCTTTATTCAGGGTTTACCCTTGTGGTTTATAGCATAGTTTAGGTCAAAAGCAATAAACAAACAAAAACAATAAACAATAACTTTGTCCCTTTCAATTTATCCTTTTCATAAAAAAAAAAATGCATTCCTCGTTCGCAACAATTCCCCTTCAAATACCCCTTTCAAATAACTCTTCCTGTTCAAAGTCAAACGGAATCTATGTCCTTGTGCCTTTTCAGCGAAGTGTATGCACTATTTAGAGAACTAGGGGTGCTATAAATTCTCACGATTAATGCACATAGAACCAATTATCTGACTCATGATTTAAAACTAACAGCCTTATCATAGGCAAAGCTGGTAATTGGTATATGCTTTATTTCAGATATAATTTTAAATCGGAGTCCGCATTGTCGGTTCAGAATACATTGATCGCTATGTATCCAAAATGCTAATCAATAGATGATTCACAATCAGTATTTCGTTCAATGTTTGATGCAAACAACGCGATATATACCATTATGATTTTTGGGCTTGGCTATCAAAGATGTGACAGTGATGTCATGCCACCTTTCTCTCTGACCAAATGATGAAGGAAGGAACACAACCCGGTCCAGTGTGTTTTCTACTTTTTTATCAGCTTGCTGCCGTAGTCGATTGATTGATGAAGGCTTGAGGTATTTCAATATGATGGGGAATGCTAATAATCTAATGCTGGGAGAAGAGCATTATGTGACTCTGGTATATATGTCGGGTCGAGCAGGTAAAAGAGATGGAAGAAGCATGATTTTGCTACAAATTGTTGCTGTGCGAAATATGAAGAGAAAAAAATTCAAGAGTCTTTGACAGTAGAACACAACCTACTAGTGCCATTTGCCTGAAGATCTTCCAGCAAAACCAGGCAAAAAGTTTTATATTGGAGGCATGGCATTTCTACTAACTTTGATGATATACATGTTGAAGTAAAATATTGAATGAAAATACCAGTGGAATTAAGGACAACAACATTTTGTAATCGGACATTCCTGCTGCTTCTGGTTAACCAAAAACTCGTGAAACCATGCGGGCCAAGTGGAAGAAGAAGCGTATGAGGAGATTGAAGAGGAAGAGACGAAAGATGAGACATCCATCCAAGTAAGGGGCTCGATGCTTCACGTCACCAAATTAAACAATGTTGTCGTGATCCTGCATCATAGTCACTCGGGTTTCTGAAGTAAGTCAGTTGCCTCTATGGGGGGATGCCTCTAATTTTATTTTCATATGTTTTATTTAGTAATGACTTCCTATGTTTTGTTTGAGACCATTTATAATTAGTCGAACATCTTTAAAAAAATATAGAATGAAACATACTAGGTATACGAATAGTTTCCTCATGAGGAGGTTGGGACATTGGTACATCCAAATGTGTATTTTGTTGTGAGAAGGAAAGTCATGCATTACCACCGCACACGCACGCTGCCGCTGCCCGTCTATCCGGTCCGACTGAATTGGGCCAGACTAGGCTCGAGTTTAGGTATGCTATGATCCTATTTTTGCATCAAAAAATTGGGTCGGACTTTAACCAATTTTAGACAGATGCGACAAAAAACAGTAGCAACGCGTTCCTTGGCGAACAGTGGCGGATGCGTCCCTTGACGTAAGTAGGTGCGACCTTTTGTCGAATCACAGTATGCAAGCGGGTGCAATTCTGCGTGAACAGATGTGACAACAGCAACGAATGGTAATGGGCGCGACCCGTCATACATATATGTCTATTCGAAAGGGATGCAGATCAACATAGAAATGAAAGAATACTGATCACATTCATTCCATTTGAGATTCCTCTCCTTCCTTCTCTTCTTTACTCTCACTGCTGCGTTACAATCTCATGCAGAAATATTCTGTTGTATCTTGGGAAACTTTTAAAATAAAAGTTTTAAGGATATTGCTAAGACAAACCTCATAATCCCATTACTTTAGTTTATTTCGACAAATCACTGTGATTTGTTTGATACTGTACAACAATTTGTATACTTACAGTTATATTAATTCCCCATTATAACAAGACGTGTATACGATAGTTGGTTTGGTTTTTGTATGTAGTCCAAGCTTTTCTATTTCACATTTTTTAATTAATAGAAAGAGGCAAGGGCCTTCTATAAAACACTGCTTAAATTCAAATAAAAAGCCATGGAAAAATTAAATAAACTCATTTAAATATACATCAATAAAAATCAGGTCATTTTAATAACATTTTTTTTATTATTACTTATTCTAACACTTTATTAATATAAATATATTTATAAAGTGGATTTACAATTAATTTAATTAATCGAAAGGAGTAAGATTATTAAATCCATTTAATTATTATTTAATTCTTAATTCAAATATCTGAATAATCACTGTTTTTGAATATAGTTAAAATTTCAAGCATCGATTAAACATTTGAAATTAATTAAATATTTAAATCAAAATAGGAATTTTTTGAGTTGTCATATATAATAAGTTATATCAGAAATGAATAAATGAATTTCATAAATGATTGCCAAACTTGAATAGTAATGGTCATTCATTATGGAAAATTAAGATTTCTGAGATAAGAATTAAGAGGGAAATAAAGAATGCATGAGATAGATATAGGTTTACAATGAATAATTAAGGGAACACTACTAAATAATTAAAAGGCAATATAATTTAAACAAAAAAGAATTATATAGCATCCATTCAAGATGAGCGTGAATTAATAGGCATAACCCAATATTTCGATTTAGCATAATTGATTTGGCTTAAACTAATAGCTCAATAGTGTTACACAACAGAAGTTTTCCGTAAATATTGAGGTTAATAGTAGTTGTATATATGCATTACTGATGTAGGACATCTCTAACCATAGGACCTATGGGAAAGGGACATATGTTAAATAGGTGTGGAAAATATACAAAGGGTTTGACTCGAATTTGAAGTACTAGATGTCTAGTTGGTATAAACTAATAGCTAATCTAACCCTTGAATCATTAGAAATGTGTAGACTATCAAAATTCTACCTAAATTCTTCCTCTCTACCTACAAAATTCTATTAAAAATAAATTAAAATCAAAGCTAGAGCATAATAGAAGACCAGATCTTGGAGGAACAAGCTTACGGTTGGCAATCAACGGCTAATGAACGAAGTTAGAGCTAGGATCTAAGCCTGAGTGAGAATAAGTTTATAAGTTGATTATTATAGTTAAATTTAAGATTCTCTATCTAATCTACGATGTTAGCAATTTAAAAATGATACAGTAAACAATAGCTGTTAAACTTAGAACCTGGACTAGAAGTCGAATCACTATGAAGTGATAAAACTAATTCTTACCCAAGTTGAACCCCCTTTTGCTAAACTTAAACCACAAAACTTGGCAAACCAGATAAAACTAGTATAATTAAAATAGTGTAAATCTATAATTTAGGAATATAGACTGCTCACTATTTAGGGTCCATCATATAAAAGTAATTGAAAAATTAACGAATTAAAATAACCGAATAATCAAAAATTAAAACACTATTCGCACTAGGAAATTGACAGATAAGGAGCATCGATCAACCAATTATAGGCTGGATTACAATTTTAACCCTTTGGCTTAAGACATAGGTTAGGAATAAAATCAAGTGAAAATCAGGGAGGCATCCCTATTTTCAAAGCGGCTCATTGTAAGTTTACATTTAAATCGGGTCCATGTTATACTGTAGCATCATACTTTCGTGTTTTTAAGTGCTACTGTATAAAAAAAATTCAAATTTTTTAAAATATATTCATAGAAAGATTCTGCAAAAAAATTGCTAAAATATCAACACTTTTTCTGAATAGCTGCAGACATATCTGCAATTATTCACACAGTGTACTCCATATGTTGAAAGACGGAAGAATAGTTGCAGCAATGTCTGCAATTATTATAAATAATTGCAGACATATCTGCAACTGTTTTACAGTGCAGTGTAAAATTATGTTACTACATGAAAAAGTTGCAAAAATGACTATAAATTTTGTAAATAGTTGTATCATTCGCAACAATTTACTAGAGATGAAATATTTTTCATTTGTATGCCATTTTTTTGTTGATTTTTCTGCAATACTTGAATGTTTGAATAAGTATAGGCTTTGAGTTTAGTTTTTTCACACAAATAAGCAAAGTTGCATGAAATTTTGCAATTTTTTATATATGATTGCTGCAATGTCAACAATTTTTTTTGCGGAAATTCACTGGAATGTGCATTTTTTTTTGAATTTTTTATTTGTAGTTTTCTTGCATGAATATGATGATTATGTGTTGAGTTAAATTTTGAAGTATGGTAAATTTTTATGTTTTTTTTTGATGATTTCCAAAAACAGGGACTTAATTTATAAAGTTTTAAGATAGAACTTTTTTTTTATTTTTTATTTTGAAACCTTAACGGGACCTGAGCCAAACTGTCCTCAAAATTAATATAAACAATTAATTGTTGTATGAGCATATTATATGCATTTGCATTTATGTTAGAGGTTGAAGGTAAGCTAGTTCCCTTTTAAGAAAGCACTAGAACATTGTCGTGTTAGTAACTTCTTATCACTCAATGGGGGGATAAATACTCCATTGATAAGAATTTTTATCATGACTGACACCCAAATAATGTTTTGCATGGGATATATAGAGTTGACGGATGCTTGATGAATTGTATGGGCTAGACCCAACAAGAATCCTGGCATGAACATACATTGACGTGCCTAATACATTTAAAATGGTGGATTCCACTCATATAATAGGAGGCACACACTTTGACGGAGAGGTGGACACGGTCACATAGATATAGATGAGCAGTGATAGTAGGCATAATTTATTTCCATAGCAGCTTCAGTATAGCTGTAGTAATAGAAATTTATTTCCAGTGTAACTCATTGGCGGTGTTTCCATGTTGAATAACTCTAGAAGCCGTGGCCAATCGAAACCCTTGTGGTAACCTTCATAAGTTCAAGTGTAGGCGTGTGTGTTGGATGGAAACCCTCAAGTAAAGACCTTAGAAGTACACAAGGATATATTTGCAAAAGACCCTAAAATACATATGATAATGTTAACCTTAAAATGCACATGACTACCATATATTAAACATGTACTCATTTACCAAACTTTGAACTAGCTCATACCTTTTCATTTTCCACCACCATGGGATAACAGATTAGTAGATAGAGATGAGCACAGTATATATAAGGAACTAAATGTTGGAATATTTCGTCACTTGGGTCACATATGTAAAATAAAATGTGTTGTGCTATTTGGGTGTAAAGCCTAATTAAAGTGATCTAATTTTGGATTAGAATTAATAGGCTTAAAGTTTAAGTTATCATGGGCCTAATGTGTAGATACCGGGGCATTTTATAATTTGTTGAAGGGCCGAATTACAAAATGCCAACTCTATAAATAAAGGGTTATGGTCCCGAATTACACAAGCCTTAGCAACTCTCTAACCTCTTCTACGGAGAGCTGATTTCAGATCTAGGGTTTGTGTCAATTTGGAAGACCAAACCTAATTCATCTTCTCGTTTAACAACCGACTACGGATTCAGGTATTGCACTGATTAAATACAGATTCAGGTACGCTTCCGCTAATCAAGCTATTTATTTTCTGATTTGTTCTCAATTAAATCAATATGGTTACATATTTGGATCTAGAGTTTCACAATTGGATATTGATAAAGTATAATGAAATCCTAACAAGTGGTATCAGAGCCGTCCGTAATTGGTTTTATTGAGAATAAAAAAAAATGATTTTTTTTTAATTTGAATTAAATAAAAAAAAACATTTTTTTTCGTTGAGTTATTTGCAGGGAATGGTACCCAATAACATACTTTATAACTCATAAATTGTTTAACAAACCAGTACTTCTGCTTTTGTGTTATAGTAGTGTTCTGGTTTCCATATAAAATGGTATATGTATTGTTTAGAGCTGATGGTAACTATTGTTTTGTTGATGGCGAACATTGTCATGATAAGATGCACATGAATCCGCATTTAAGATGTCTTTTATGTCTAGTTCTATAGCTTCGCTGCTATATGAAGCAAACAGAGGTTTTCTAACCTGTTAACTATGGTATGAAATGTTCTTGTATTGGTTTGATGGATCCATGTATTATGTTAATATAAATATATAATATAGTTTGCCAAAACCACTTTACATGAGGACTTGCTTTGCATGCATTTCAGTTTCACACGTTATGCCCTTTAACAATGAGAATAGTTGTTTGTGTGGGAAGATTTATTTTTTATTTTTTTTATGATGGGCATGCGGATGTATTATTAGTGAACGCTTTTTTAGGATCTCAGAACCCTACGTATCAGGCTTTTACCTATTCAACAAGAATTTTTAATTTTATTTTTAACCCAATGGCATGTTAAAAGTTTCTATATTTCATGTTACAGACCAATTTTATCATTATGATTGCAACCGCCATTTTGTGAAATGCATCAGCATTATATTAGTTGATTATCCATTTTTTTTGACAAGTCCTGTATTCCGTCTATTTTCCGGTTCTTATTATCAGTATATACGTTGCCTTTGTAATATGCAGATGGATTAAATTAAGAACCTGCAATACCACGAGTATTAGTTTGTGCAATTGGGGAGTCGTGAATGTTTGATACATATGATCAATATACGGAATTTTCTAGGCACATGTAATTCAGATTCATTAATATGATAAAATTTACTTATCAAAGGGCATAAATAACTTCGGATAAATAACGTATATACATCATGGCTACTACATTTATTCATGGCATTCAGTGTGACATTTATTATGTCATTTACACATAATTTTATGTGGTGATTGATCATGACATTCATCTATGATATCGTGATTTATTTATGATGTCTTATATCATATTTATTAAGGAAATGTCATGAATGTAACTACATACCTAAAGCAACAGTTTATGACAACTATGACTAAAACTCGTTATGCTATTATTATAATTTTGAGTTTTTCAGATGTCATATAGACCTAAAGCATTGAGAGTGTTTTATAACACTCAAAATATATTGTACATATATTAAGGATAAATTCAAATATAATTTTGGCGTCTCTTTACAGCTGTAAATATTTTATATTAGTAGTGAATTAACTTTAAAATAATATGTCACCAAAGTGACCTCTATATTTTGGTGGTTCATGAAAATGTTTAATATTTGTGTGTAGTTATTCATGCGAATATTAGTCGGCCCAAAGGAAGGCTAATGTTTGGCCGAATCACTTACACATGTGTGATGATAAATACGTGACAATTATAAGGTTTTTCGAGTGAATAATTAATCGGTCCAAAGGAAGGTTGTTATTTGACTTGAATTTATTGTCGGTATTTGATCATTACAACAAGAGTACCACTTACAGTTAATATTACTGTCCAAAGACTTGATATTAATGTGTACTAGGTATCTTGAGAAGAGACTTACCAATTATTTGAATTTACTATGGTTAATATTTGGCTATGAGCATATACGGTCAATCTTCATTTTATTTTTTGTTCATTTTCAGCTGATTTAACTGAATTATCTGCCAATTTAAAAAATATTCCCATCTTTTTTTTTTTGGGATAAATATAAGGATTTGTATGAGAGCATGTTATTTGTTCTTGACTTTATAGATTTAACTCTTGTAACTAGGAGGGTTACAGCCAATCCTACTACGGTTAGATATTCTTATAATGTTATGAAGAATATTGAAAGGTGATATAATTCAAAGGCAAGAGTTAAATGATCATTAAGTAAATACTTCAAAAGTTTTCAAGGATGTGCTATAAGTAACGATAACTAATTTTGTATAAGTTATCTACTGAGAATGGAAACGGTTTTTGTTAAAACAATAAGGGAAATCGAGCACTCTTTGTGGTGCTTGATTACATAAAGTCAAAGTAAAAGAAATATAAATGAGTACTATACGGAAAAAGATACTGCTTCAAAAGCTAAAGACGCTTAAGTTATTGTTATTTTTGATGCTATCTTCAGTATATTCATTTAAAGATTAAAATTATTTTAAGAATAATATGTTATTTTATTGGGCTAATTTAGCGCTTTGGTAATTAAAATAGAGATTGAAGTTTTTATGATTGAAAAGTACTCATTTGATATACATTGTAAATAAATGTATGAATAAGGATTAAGAAGTCGCTAAGGATCTCAAAGAAAAGAAATAACATACAGATATTGTTTTATAGTTGTTTCTTTATTGGGATAGACAGACATATAAAGTTATTATTGAGAGTTAAGTCAAACTGCTTGAATTTATTCGATACTTATTATACTGTCATTTAGACAGATTTCGATTTTATATTTCTAATATGAACATATTCATCAAGTAATAATAGTGTTGATTTATGAATAAATTCAAATTTTTTATGTAATTGAAGCTCTTAATGTCTGATATATAAGTTATGACTACTTATGCTAAATAGCTTGTAATGATATCTCAAATCTTGTTTTGGTGATTAATATAATTATTTGTTTCAGTTTACTAAGGAGTTATAGATTGAGATATCATAAAGATAGAAAATACTTTATTGATATTCTAAGAGATTTAAAGTTTATAATTTTTTTATGAACCCACACTAAGGAAAAGTTTTAAAGTGGGAAATGCAATAGTTTTTTGAGGATGTTGAGTTTGGGGGGAGAAATAAAGTAATACCATTGTCTTTAAAGAGAATCATTATCTTTGATTCAACTGCGGTTGCTTCTTCGCGTAAAGTTTAAGATTTGTTTTCTTTTATTAAGAAGAAGTAAATTAAGAACCATAATAAGACGATGTTGAAGATAATTTTTTTTAAGCTAAGGATACTGCTTCAAGAAAACAAACTCAACAACCTCAAAGATGCAAGATCACTAAGGAAATCCACCTAAATGGGAAGAAATGCTATTTCAGATTATTGTGTAGTATTTCTTCATAAAGACAAATAATGGATTGATAAAGACGATGCCACGAACTTACATCAATCTATGTAAGGTACTAATTTAAAATGTGGATTTAAGAAATGAACATATAGTATAAATCTATATGGATAATAAAGTTTGAAATTTCCCTCTAACTTAAGTGATAAGATTATTGGTTATGAATAACTATTCAAAACCAAAAGGGATCAAGTGGGTAATATTGAATTTTATAAGGCACTTTATCGAAAACACTATTATTAAAAGGAAATTTTATTTTCTTTTAAGAATGTTTTATTTTGGACTTAGTAAACGATTCTGAATCGATCACTTTGCAGCTTACTACAGTTTGTACTTTTGAGCATTATCTGATGGAGATTAAAGTTATATTTCTCAATGGAGACATTGGTGAAACTACTTAGGAAACTCATTTGTGGATTAGTCTTTTGTATTTGGGATTCAAATTCACCATTATTGTTCATGGGGTGATATTTTGGATTATTACAAAAGAATTAGGAAGATAAATGCTTCAAAGGTTAAGTATGTAAACTGCGATTCAGTTGATTTTCTTTTACCAAAACAGATAAATGTTGCCATCCTTGAAACTAAAGAAATGCAAAAGATTTTTCATGCATTTGCAGTTTGAATTCCAATGCATACTAATGTATTTACACATATGGATATGCGTGTATTATTTGGCAGATACCTTATTGATATTAAAAGTGGATCAATGATTTAGTAGCCAAAATGGTTATGATATATATGATATATCTTTAAAAGACAAAATAAAAGATTATATGCTCATAGATAAAAGATCGGATCGGGTGGAGATCATAAAGAATTACGATCCGGATATTTTGGATGTCATTACTGTAAAAGATCCACTTCTAGCAATGATAATATATTTTATGGGTGAAACTATATAAGGGAAAAGTGTCATTTAGGCACTTATAGTTTTTCGCCACTTTGAAAATATCGTCTTTGGTTAATTATAAGACATCCAAAAATGGAAAATAATAATGAAATTTTGTCACAAGACTCCGGTTATTGATAAAGAATTGAAAGACCAAGTAATATTGTGACAGTAAAGTATATATTATTTTCCAATAAGGGAAGAGTGCAAAATATATTGTAAATCATAGAGCATATTTAGACAAACTCCATTATGGTGGATCCGCTTACCAAAAGGTTATCACCTAAGGTTTTTCATGAGCATGTAGCTCAATTGGTATAATTTTTATGTAAGGATATTTTGGTTCAGGGGGAGTTTGTATTTGGTATTGTCATATGACTCATTGCTCTATGCTTCAGTTAAAGATATATGCATATCAAGTTTTTTTTCTGATCAGAAATAAAGTAATGAATTTTTCTTTGCACTCAGGTTGTTTAAATATTAAACATTTGATCTCACTAAAGAAGGACCAGTTGGAAATAGACATGTATAGATCACATTTCATGTAATTTCCATGCTACACATCCATGATTGATCTATGTCGTTTGATTGTATTGATATATGTGACCATTGATGGGTTTAGTTACGATAAATGTAATGAATGCCGCTTTGATCCTTTGTCAACCCAATTAATGGACGAGATTGTTTCAGATACACCATATGTTATAAATAGCAAATTTTAGAGCTCATAAAGTTAAACACATTTTAAGGTTATTTCATATGTGACCCAGGGGGAGATTGTTGGAATATTTCGTCAATTGGGTCATATATGTAAAATAAAATGTGTTGTGCTATTTGGGTGTAAAGCCTAATTAAAGTGATCTAATTTTGGATTAGAATTAATAGGCTTAAAGTTTAAGTTATCATGGGCCT
Source organism: Allium sativum (assembly GCA_030737875.1). Taxonomy (NCBI): domain Eukaryota; kingdom Viridiplantae; phylum Streptophyta; class Magnoliopsida; order Asparagales; family Amaryllidaceae; genus Allium; species Allium sativum. The sequence goes on along the minus strand of CM060916.1, from coordinate 212,868,364 downwards.
AATGTGTAGATACCGGGGCATTTTATAATTTGTTGAAGGGCCGAATTACAAAATGCCAACTCTAGAAATAAAGGGTTATGGTCCCCGAATTACACAAGCCTTAGCAACTCTCTAACCTCTTCTACGGAGAGCTGATTTCAGATCTAGGGTTTGTGTCAATTTGGAAGACCAAACCTAATTCATCTTCTCGTTTAACAACCGACTACGGATTCAGGTATTGCACTGATTAAATACAGATTCAGGTACGCTTCCGCAAATCAAGCTATTTATTTTCTGATTTGTTCTCAATTAAATCAATATAGTTACATATTTGGATCTAGGGTTTCACAATTGGATATTGATAAAGTATAATGAAATCCTAACACTAAATACTAGAGTCCCTCTATTCTTTGTTGTTCTCTGTGTAGTTAATTCTTGTATTAAGTGCATGTCAAGTTTAGATTGTATATTGGAAATCGTGTACATGAAGATTAGGTATTTCGAAGAGTGTGTTTCTCTACATGTCAATTTTTAATGCTTATATTTTGATTTCTTCCACGGTGATATCTGAAAGTGTGGAATTCGTTGAATTTACCCTTATAATCATGTTCTATGATGTTCTAAATCCCAACATGATGAAAATTCGAAAGTCACTTTAAACGGCATGTAGGGAAGTGGGATTTCCTACACGTAGTGGTTTTGTGCAATGGTAAATCGAACAAGATTCGATTTTCCAAGTGCAAGATTGTTATAAAGTTTATCATTTAACATAATTATAAAATTATTGGAACTTGTTATTCCAGAAAGCAAAGCATGTCAGATCCATAGACTATTTGTCGTTGCATCTTGCATAATAAATGGTCGGGTTTTTCCTTATTGATTTATCCCCGTAAAACTAAAATTCACAAATGCTCGATCCTAATTTTGAATAATAGGTTTTGATGGATAACATCACTTTTAATAAAGGAATAATTAATGGGGATATTAGTTTGGTTAAAGAGGACAATCCTTTTTTCAACATTTCTGTTAGAAAGGTCATTAAAGGGAGAAACAGTTCGTGTAGAAAATTAAATGGAAATTGTAAAATCAATCTATGATCTTTTTAATAACAAATTGATGCTCAAATTTAAGCAGGGCCGTAAATAAACTAATCTCTAACTTTAATTTATTTTTTCTCTCTAATTAGCAAAAACTTACACCTTAATTTTTAATACTTCAACTATTAAAAAATATCAAAATCTTGTACAAAATTTTCTACAACAATGCATTAATTTATTTGTTTTTCTTTTAAAAAAGTTATAAGTAATTTCAAAGACAATACCAATTTTACACAAAAATGTCCAAAGAAAACAAAATTTGTGAAAGATAAAATAAGTATATCTATGTTTTTGGGATGGTCTTACATCTTTAATTTCAATTTAGGAATTAAGTTTATGAATTTCAGCTAAAACATAAATAAAACGAAGAGAAGATGTGATGTTACATCTCCCGTTACGAGCTCCGAAACAAAGTGTTACATATGTCTAGGGCATATATCATATTAATTTCTGGTGACTGGGACTGCATATGTTAATGATATCAGTGTCAATAGAATAGGGTATGAAAAAAAGTAAACAGAATTTCCAAAACATACTTTTCATCTTACAATTATAATACTTCACATTCATTTCATAGTCCAAAATGCTTCCTGTTATTCTGATAAGATGTAATAACATAATAGTTCAAAAACGAGATATAAAGATGCCCTCGATAGATCAGAGTACTAGTAAATAAATACAATGATTGTTATAACATTCAATGAAAAAATACAATAGACTCCAGAAGTTACTTCTAAATAGATAGCGATTTCTTATGTATGTTTTTGGAGCTTTATTTGTCAAAACCTATTAACTTAAAAAACCTTGCTCTCGGTCTACTCAAATGAGTACCCAAGAGTTAAATGGGAAAAAATTCGGGTCAAAAAATAAGTTTGGTGTGAATAATAATAATAATAATCCTCGATAAATGAATATCTAGTGAGACTACGTTGCTAATCCTCATGGGTATCCTTCGTTAACTTAATTATATTTTGCTCATACAATCATAACGGTTAATATAAATAATAGTCATAATCAAAAAAATGCATGCATGACTTTACAAGGGTTATTTAAAACCTATATGGCTAACTTGGACCCATCAGATGAAAATGTCTAGCTGGCTATTAGAAGGAAATTGGACGGTCACTCTTATCTGACTTTCTGCCTACTCTTAGTTTTACTTTTTCAAGCTCACCAATAACCTACTCATTATGTATTCCTTTCTATATGCAACATACTTTCATTTTTACCCTAACTCTTCCCTACATATTGGAATTTTGGCCAAATCTGGCTAGACGCAATGGCTGAAGTATAGGGTGCAACCATACACATGTTTCATTTGGTTTTCTAATTATCCGTGTCAAAACTAACCTCATTCTGTTTATTTTATGGTGACTGGATTATAAATTGCTTTAGTAAAATTATGGGTTAAATGCTCATATGTATACCCTTAAAAACATAGGTCTTAATAAATAATTCAGTCCTTTGAATTTTATGTTTAGAACAAGGAAATTTTATAGCCCTTTACTATACTATGCCAAAATTTATGCTTTCAAATTCTTTGTTGATGGTAATAAATGTTTTCTACAAGTAAGCATACTTCAAAATTTAAGGCTAATCATAGCCAAAACCATTCGAAACAAGTATCCAAAACAATTGTGACACGAGTGTATCGCTTCATAAACTTCTCCTTACCTTTATAATAGGATATACAATTGAAAGGAAGGAAAAACAGGGATTTAAAAGCTTAAATGTGTAACAAAGAGGGTTTTTCACCAGCTGGTATTGGTTACGAAACTAAATGGTGTGGGTGCTTCATTTTAGAATCTCTTCAAAGAAGTGACATAAATCAGTTAAAATTTTATTTGAAACAATTGTGTAAAAGGAAAGCAAAGCGGCTTCGACACATAAACAAAGGATAAGATTTAAAGAGTGGTATCTCCACATTGAAGCAATGTGTTGCTTTGAAATAGTATTCTTTGCACCATTCCTGTAAAATCCCGTAACTTCCCCGTAAAGGAAAGCGCGGATAGTTCGAGAACAAGCCACAACAGAACGCATATAAAAGAACATTTCATTGTATATTACAACAATGCATCAGATTACAAGAATATACAGAGTATAAATGAATATTACACAGAAATATCAGAGATTTAAATACATTCAAATACATTGCAGCGGAAAAATAATACAATACACAACTAGAAGAGATATACGGATACAAAGCTTTCCGGATATCGTTCCAGCTGTAAACCAGGATCCTGTGAATATAAATCTGCAAAACCAAAACTACTAGCTGCCCGTGTCAAAATAAGGGCACCCAGAGTTTAGGTTAAAACGATAAACTCCAGGTCAGTCATGTGACTGGTGTGAGAACTAAAACAGTTAATCTTTATTTTTAAAGTTAGGTAAATCAAGGGACCACGCCGTATAACACAGAACGGGTTTCCTCCCAAGAATACCAGTGCATAAAACAAACAACGCAATGCTAAATAAAGAAAAATGAAGCTATTATAAGACCCAGGTCCTATCACACAATGCAACGCAAGCCGGGGGATAGGGTTTTTACCTTATAATAGCCAAAGAATGCTTGATACGTTTAAAACAAATCATTTGATACTATTATAAGTGCATAGTGTATAAAACAACTTCAAATCATAAGTATCAATCATAGGCGACATGAGCGTCCCATGCCACTATGTCACCATATATAGGTTTACAAATAAAACCGCAAATGTCACGTATTTGGAAATTGGATTTCCATCCATGAACCGAGGCAAAAGATAGTCCTCAACCGATTCGAGACGCTCTAGCCCGTGTCTCAGGACCCAGACACAGGTGGGCCCTTGGATCCTCAGGGCCGGTCCACCGATGTGGATTAAAATGCCTGAACATGCGTTTCCCCACCCTTTGGGGCGTAAATGAGCCAACGAATGACTCCATCGGACCCGGATCGTCCGATCAAACCGAGGCGCCTCGCAACAGCAACAACCACACATGTGAAAAGTATATAAATGTCAGGGCTGGTAGGTCACTGACACCACCCTAGCTAGAAAGAAACGCATGCCCTCCCTGACGTCCTCTCCCGTTTCTGGTTCACAACCGGGGTGCGAGGCTCGCGAATCAACGTTACACAAAGCTATGCCACACAGGCTGTGCTTTGATCATCACCACAAGGCTTTGCTTTTCAACAGAAGCCTCGATCAATTTCCACTTAGGCATGCCACACAGGCAATTCACTCCATGCGTTTGATATCCATCAATATATAACCCCTGAGCTCGTACGTCTCAGAGAAGGGCGTTAAGCAAGAGAATAAATTCTCCGCCGCCAAACAGATATATATTTAATAGAGATCAATCACACAGACTAAAATCTAATGTCAGACACACAGTCCATTTACAAGTCCGTTCTGGGTCTGAACGAAACCGGAGGCACCTAGTACCCCGCATATCCATCGATCTCCAAGTACGTCTGGACGATCACCAACTGCTTCCATCTTCTTGGGTGTACAGCCCAATCAAGATCATCAGTAATCACCCAAACGACGTGAAGACTTCCGGTCTTCAACCACCGTCTTCATCTTCGACTTATCGTCGTATCAGTTATTCAGAATGGGATAAACCCGGTCTTTCCGAATAACTCGCGTATATTTTAAATAAGTGTTACACAAACACAACATACGCCTCATTCCAATTCATCAGTCACTAACCGTAAATTAATCAAGAGAATAATTCCCCAAATATTAACCCCGAAGGCCGAAACCAACATCAGATCAATATCCAGAAAACCATTCTGCTTAGCTAACCGACAATTAGTTTCTAAATTTCACATTCATAGGGAAAGGTTCCCATTAATTTTATCCAAGATAAATTCCTTGAATTTATTCTCTAATTTTCTTTTGAATTTCGATTCAACTAGTCGGGATTAACGAACCTTACCGAAGTAATCATTTGTTTTGATTTCCCAATCCCAACCTATTCATCCCATGAAGTAAACTGGTTATACTTCATAACTAACACCACGGTGTTATCGGGAAATTCAATTACCATTTCACGTTCAAATCTAATTAAAGATTTAACTATCGCCTGGAGCAAAACTGGTGATACTCCATTTCGATTGTTTCAATCTAATTAAAGATTCATTAAAACTCCACTTAGTTTTAATCGTTAACTGGGTTAAAGAATCAGTGTCATTTAAAACACGGTTCACGGTAAACCCAAAATCACCTTCATTAATTATCCGGTTAAAGAACAAGTGTTATTTAAAACACTGTTCACGGTAAACCCAAAAATCAATATCAATTCAATTCCAATTAAATATATTTAATTGGTACACTTCATTAAATCTAAATAAAAGATTTAATCTTTTCTCAACTGGGTTCAAGAACAGTGTTAATGAAGACACCATTCACGACAAACCCAAATCACATTTGATATTCAATACAAGGCTCTGAATAGAAAATATATCGGCTTATATTCAATATCAAATTCTACGATTAACAAATGTCGTATTGGAAATAACGATATATATATATCTTTCAAATTCCCATAACAATATCTGTATCATCACGAAATCCAACATCGAAATAATCCAAAGACAATTTCGACTCAAATCCATTCCAATATAATTATTGGAAATTCTGGTTATTTTTCAAAACCATTTCAAATTCGATTTATTTATTTAAAAATAAATAGAATTATAATTCTAGTTCAAAACTAGTTCATTTCTATAAAAATCTATTTTTATCTTTTCAAATATGGAGTTTTTCATCCCAATTCTTTCTAAATCATTTCTTATGATTTTACACAAATTATTACTATTTTTAATAATTTTATCAAGGCCTGTACAGTCGATTTCCATCAACGGCCATCGAACTGCACTTACAGCGACCTTTTTCAAATTTGATTTGGACATAATTCCAAATCCAACCGTTAGATTTCTAATTTCTAATATTCTTTAGAAAGCTCTTTTCGATACGAACCCAACGGTTCCGGTTTTAGGAGAATCCGATGGTCGGATCTCCCGTGATGTCCGTTTGAAAGAAATGGTCGAAATTCACGAACTGCCGCGGCGCGGCGCGTTCTATTCAGGCCATTATATTATATATATAATATATATTTCATCGATTTCTATTTAAAACGAATTATATAAATAGTTTTAAATTCGTTTCAAAAGCAATTTCAACTTCCATTTCAATTCAAATCAAAATTGAATTCTTCTTTATAAATTCGTTTTAAAATTCATTTCTATTCAATTCAAATTTCAATTCAATTTGAATTCATTTCAATTTGCTTTCAATTCAATTTGAATTCGTTTTCAATTTAATTCAATTCCAAAGTCGTTTTCTATTCGATTCAATTCAAATTGGTTTTCTATTCGATTCAATTCGTTGTATATTCCATTGAAATCAAATTCGTTATATATTCAAAACAAATTCGATTCGAATTCGTTTTCTATTCAATTTGATTCAAATTTCATTTCAAAATATTCGATTTCGAAATCACTTTTCAATATTCATTTTAAAATGAATAAAATCGATATAAATATCGTTCACGTCAAAATGGCGTCAATCTAATCAACACGGCTTCATATATTTCTATTTTCAAATATTCTATTTCAAATATTTCTATTATTAAAATATTTCGTTCAACACATGACCAATCTCAATGGATGAGTACTGTCAACACATGAACCATTATTTTATATTGATAAAGATGTAAATTTTATTACTAAAATATTTCGTTCAACACATGACCAATCTCAATGGATGAGTACTGTCAACACATGAACCTTTATTTTATATTGATAAAGATGTAAATTTTATTACTAAAATATTTCGTTGAACACATGACCAATCTCAATGGATGAGTACTGTCAACACATGAACCTTTATTTTATATTGATAAAGATGTAAATTTTATTACTAAAATATTTCGTTCAACACATGACCAATCTCAATGGATGAGTACTGTCAACACATGAACCTTTATTTTATATTGATAAAGATGTAAATTTTATTACTAAAATATTTCGTTCAACACATGACCAATCTCAATGGATGAGTACTGTCAACACATGAACCTTTATTTTATATTGATAAAGATGTAAATTTTATTACTAAAATATTTCGTTCAACACATGACCAATCTCAATGGATGAGTACTGTCAACACATGAACCTTTATTTTATATTGATAAAGATGTAAATTTTATTACTAAAATATTTCGTTCAACACATGACCAATCTCAATGGATGAGTACTGTCAACACATGAACCTTTATTTTATATTGATAAAGATGTAAATTTTATTACTAAAATATTTCGTTCAACACATGACCAATCTCAATGGATGAGTACTGTCAACACATGAACCTTTATTTTATATTATTCTTTATTTTCTAAATTGGAATGAGGCCCAATCAATCACCATATAACATTAATTATATGGATTTTCATACATCACACGTATATAATAGCATTGAAAAATAATCAACCATCAACCAAAGTGCACTACACTGTATAAGCATCAAATATAGATATCTAACGCTTATAACAGCCTGTCAATCAATCGATCGACATATTTAATCAATCAGGATGAGTGAACTTCAAATTTCATCCCAACACCCGTGTGGGGTTTCAAACAATAAAACACATATTTTATTTGTGCAGTTGGGCGATGTGTAAAATTTATCGTCCCAATCAATGTCCTTCAAATATGTGTACATAAACAAACCGTCCGGTTTGTAAATGAATATTTATTTATTCACATTCACGTTAAAAATTATATTTTTAACGATAAAACATTTTATCCTCACACATGAATTTTTATTCCGTTCATTTACAAATAAAAGTGATATTTTTATTTTTCTAACTTATTTTAGAAAATTTCGGCGGCATAACGGCACGATACTAGAAACGGGACAAGGCCTAGCCTTATCCCCGGTCTAGTGAAGGCCCACGCCATTCACACATCAATCCAATCCATTCATTTCACCACACAGTTCAATTTCAATCAAATGATCTAACTAATTTTTGCAATCAAACAAACAAGTCCATGGTCTGTGGACGATTGTGTCGGGTGCTACTAAGCACCCTCTGCATCATAGTATATATATATAACTAGAAAAGAAATCGAAGAGTGAGAAATTCTCACAGATAGCTATCCAATCATCTTGGCTCTTCTTTTATAGAAATCTTCATCGTTATTGCGTCATCGTCATCTTCGTTGCCCGTAGCCACTACATATATAAAAATCACACATTTTTATATTTTGATGTCTTTAAAATAAAAATCACATTTTTATTTATTCACTTTCAACTTAAAAATCATATTTTTATAATTGCTTCTTACATTTAAAAATCGAATTTTCACTTCGCTATTCAATATATAAAAATCAAATTTTTACTTTGCTATTCAATATATAAAAATCGCGCCTTTTCAACTATAAAGATTTTACCTTTTCAATTTCATCACTATAAAAATCACATTTTTATTTTGCTACATATATAAAAATGATATTTTTAATATTCCTATCATGTAAAAATTATATTTTTAATTCTCTACATAAACAAAAATCATATTTTTATAGTCGCTATATAGTAAAGACTATATTTTTAATACTTTAAAAATATAAAAATCATATTTTTGATCCACTTCATATATAAAAATTATATCTTTAACCTTTTTATAAATTAAAAACTGAATTTTTAAAAATAAAAATCTCCTCTTCCTTATAAATAAAAATCGAAACTTTCATTAATAAAAATCCGACCTTTCATAAATAAAATCCTTATCTTTTCATTAGTAAAAATTCAATTTTTCTCCTTATTTAAAAATCAAATCTTTTCTAATTTACTTTTAAAAATCCTAATCTGAAAAATAAATAATAAAGTAAATAAAATAAAAACAAAATTAAAAGGGAAAACTTACAGTATTCGATACAGGGGGGGAGGGGATTTGCTGTCGCGGGTTCGGGACTTGGGGGGGGGGTCTGCGATGCATCGATCCGGGGGGGGGGGGGGTGCTTCGCGTCGCTTCTGGCGAGGAGGGGGGGTGGTGGGTGGGTCGCGACTACCGCAGGTGGAGGGGGCGTTGCGAGGTCGGCGCCGCTGGGGGGGGGGGGCTGGCGGCTTGGCGCGGCGGCGCTCATCGGGAGGGGGGCGGCGACGAGTTCCCCCCCGTCTTCTCCTTTCTCTCTTTTTTTTATTTCTTCATTTTTGAAATGAATTCGAAGGGGGAGGGGCCAGAAAATAGAGAGGGTGAAGAGAGAGGGTTTTAATTTTTTTAATTTATTTATTTAATTTGCAAAAAGTTGACTTTTACATACGACCTCGAAACGAGGCCCACCGCCTGTCGTCCATAGCATTTTACCCCCATTCCGAACACAATGGGATATGTATCGTAGGTTGATTCGATCGTTTGAATCAGTTTTCGTTGAATTTACATTTAAATCACTATATTGAATTTTAAACGCGCATTTCAATTTACTGGGGTCACATACTAACTAGAAAAATTCCAGAAAAATATTTTCTAGCTTCATATTGACGATACGGTCCTAACAAAACTAGTTTCGTCGAATTCCGAGACCGTTTGAAAAATGGCCAATTTCCAGTCGATTAAAATTAACTGAAACTGGTCAAACGCGTTTTCCTTCGCCACGCTCACATATTGATTCGAAAAATTATGAAATTTGGAATCTAGCAATAACTTGACACTGCGGATCCAACAAAAGTGGTTTCGTCGAAATCCGAGGTCATTTGCAAAATTCACATTTTTATGGGCCTGAATTCCATAGCGACTATTCAGAATTTTCAACTGGACATATCTTTTGATTCCCGCTATGAAATTTTGATTTTTCGGATTCGCTGGAAAGGTATTATCAAATAGATCCTAATGTTTTTGGTTTCACTAAAATCCGGATTGTTTTGCACCCGGTACATTCAATTGAAGTTTGAAATCGAATTATCGAACTACCGCGCCATTTTCAATTCCTTTTATAATTATAAATAAAATTATATATATTCTAACGACGACGTATATAATATATACGTTCGAATTATATTCAAATTAAATTTCTCGCCGATATTATTTAAAATAATCTATTTTAAATATGCAAAATTCGTTAAAATTGCCAAAATAAAAATTTTAATCTGGTTCAGATTTTCCGGGTTATTACAATCTCCCCCACTTAAAACTTTTCGTCCCCGAAAAGGAACAAAGTCGAAAGTGGTTTGATTAATCAACACTATTTTCGATCTGGCTTTCATTCTCCAACTTTTCAGTTTCTGAGAATTTTCAAATTCTTCAAAAATTTGGCTAACACCCTAAATTTTCGAAAAATTTCGCCATAACCTCCCCTGCACCGGGAGCATCGGGAAATCTCAAATAGCTTCCCCGGTCCTTCAGATCTCAAAAAGAAAAAGAAAAAGCCAAGCGGCTAGCCAATAGGCTCATAAAATCATCATCACCCAAACAATACAGTAAATTATGTAGTAAACATGTACCTATTTGTCGGGCAAACAAATTTTATTCTTCGGCTCTAGCCTCCTTGCTATGACCTGTTCAATGTAAGTATATGTATATACAAGCAAATGCGACCAATTTTCAATACAATTCAATATTTGGTTCAATTAGGCATAATGGTTCAAAAATTATCAACCAAATAAACAAACAACACAAACATCAATCAATTAGTGGATTAACGTTTCAAATTCATAAATTTTGATATATATACAAAAATCATGTTTTTGATGCCAATTCACAACAATGTGTTCTAGCTATATTAGTTTTGGTTCTCACACCAGTCTAATGGAAATATATAGATATCACACCTTCGTCACTCGAAAATAAATGCTGATGATGTTTCGAACCACCATCAGAACATCTCCGGGCTACTAGAGTGCGGTCCTATATCTATCCAGTATATTAAAACTTCGAATATACGTTCATGACGCGTATATGCAAAATCTTTATATAGTGGATTGTCCATATTCAAAATAAATAATCAAATACGTTTAAAACGATTTAAATTTTCAAAACAAAATTGTTTTCATTTGAAGAATATACTCTTCACACTCGTTCTAGGATACTACTGACCCTATCTCTAACGAGTCATTCTAATTGGATATTACTAATCCAATATCTGATGAATTCTTTCGTATGGTTCTAATGTGTCTTGTTCTCGAGCTCTGTAAACCAAAGCTCTGATACCAACTGTAAAAACCCGTAACTTCCCCGTAAAGGAAAGCGCGGATAGTTCGAGAACAAGCCACAACAGAACGCATATAAAAGAACATTTCATTGTATATTACAACAATGCATCAGATTACAAGAATATACAGAGTATAAATGAATATTACACAGAAATATCAGAGATTTAAATACATTCAAATACATTGCAGCGGAAAAATAATACAATACACAACTAGAAGAGATATACGGATACAAAGCTTTCCGGATATCGTTCCAGCTGTAAACCAGGATCCTGTGAATATAAATCCGCAAAACCAAAACTACTAGCTGCCCGTGTAAAAATAAGGGCACCCAGAGTTTAGGTTAAAACAATAAACTCCAGGTCAGTCATGTGACTGGTGTGAGAACTAAAACAGTTAATCTTTATTTTTAAAGTTAGGTAAATCAAGGGACCATGCCGTATAACACAGAACGGGTTTCCTCCCAAGAATACCAGTGCATAAAACAAACAGCGCAATGCTAAATAAAGAAAAATGAAGCTATTATAAGACCCAAGTCCTATCACACAATGCAACACAAGCCGGGGGATAGGGTTTTTACCTTATAATAGCCAAAGAATGCTTGATACGTTTAAAACAAATCATTTGATACTATTATAAGTGCATAGTGTATAAAACAACTTCAAATCATAAGTATCAATCATAGGCGACATGAGCGTCCCATGCCACTATGTCACCATATATAGGTTTACAAATAAAACCGCAAATGTCACGTATTTGGAAATTGGATTTCCATCCATGAACCGAGGCAAAAGATAGTCCTCAACCGATTCGAGACGCTCTAGCCCGTGTCTCAGGACCCAGACACAGGTGGGCCCTTGGATCCTCAGGGCCGGTCCACCGATGTGGATTAAAATGCCTGAACATGCGTTTCCCCACCCTTTGGGGCGTAAATGAGCCAACGAATGACTCCATCGGACCCGGATCGTCCAATCAAACCGAGGCGCCTCGCAACAACAACAACCACACAGGTGAAAAGTATATAAATGTCAGGGCTGGTAGGTCACTGACACCACCCTAGCTAGAAAGAAACGCATGCCCTCCCTGACGTCCTCTCCCGTTTTTGGTTCACAACCGGGGTGCGAGGCTCGCGAATCAACGTTACACAAGGCTATGCCACACAGGCTGTGCCTTGATCATCACCACAAGGCTTTGCTTTTCAACAGAAGCCTCGATCAATTTCCACTTAGGCATGCCACACAGGCAATTCACTCCATGCATTTGATATCCATCAATATATAACCCCTGAGCTCGTACGTCTCAGAGAAGGGCGTTAAGCAAGAGAATAAATTCTCCGCCGCCAAATAGATATATATTTAATAGAGATCAATCACACGGACTAAAATCCAATGTCAGACACACAGTCCATTTACAAGTCCGTTCTGGGTCTGAACGAAACCGGAGGCACCTAGTACCCCGCATATCCATCGATCTCCAAGTACGTCTGGACGATCACCAACTGCTTCCATCTTCTTGGGTGTACAACCCAATCAAGATCATCAGTAATCACCCAAACGACGTGAAGACTTCCGGTCTTCAACCACCGTCTTCATCTTCGACTTATCGTCGTATCAGTTATTCAGAATGGGATAAACCCGGTCTTTCCGAATAACTCGCGTATATTTTAAATAAGTGTTACACAAACACAACATACGCCTCATTCCAATTCATCGGTCACTAACCGTAAATTAATCAAGAGAATAATTCCCCAAATATTAACCCCGAAGGCCGAAACCAACATCAGATCAATATCCAGAAAACCATTCTGCTTAGCTAACCGACAGTTAGTTTCTAAATTTCACATTCATAGGGAAAGGTTCCCATTAATTTTATCCAAGATAAATTCCTTGAATTTATTCTCTAATTTTCTTTTGAATTTCGATTCAACTAGTCGGGATTAACGAACCTTACCGAAGTAATCATTTGTTTTGATTTCCCAATCCCAACCTATTCATCCCATGAAGTAAACTGGTTATACTTCATATCTAACACCACGGTGTTATCGGTAAATTCAATTACCATTTCACGTTCAAATCTAATTAAAGATTTAACTATCGCCTGGAGCAAAACTGGTGATACTCCATTTTGATTGTTTCAATCTAATTAAAGATTCATTAAAACTCCACTTAGTTTTAATCGTTAACTGGGTTAAAGAATCAGTGTCATTTAAAACACGGTTCACGGTAAACCCAAAATCACCTTCATTAATTATCGGGTTAAAGAACAAGTGTTATTTAAAACACTGTTCACGGTAAACCCAAAAATCAATATCAATTCAATTCCAATTAAATATATTTAATTGGTACACTTCATTAAATCTAAATAAAAGATTTAATCTTTTCTCAACTGGGTTCAAGAACAGTGTTAATGAAGACACCATTCACGACAAACCCAAATCACATTTGATATTCAATACAAGGCTCTGAATAGAAAATATATCGGCTTATATTCAATATCAAATTCTACGATTAACAAATGTCGTATTGGAAATAACGATATATATATATATCTTTCAAATTCCCATAACAATATCTGTATCATCACGAAATCCAACATCGAAATAATCCAAAGACAATTTCGACTCAAATCCATTCCAATATAATTATTGGAAATTCTGGTTATTTTTCAAAACCATTTCAAATTCGATTTATTTATTTATTTAAAAATAAATAGAATTATAATTCTAGTTCAAAACTAGTTCATTTCTATAAAAATCTATTTTTATCTTTTCAAATATGGAGTTTTTCATCCCAATTCTTTCTAAATCATTTCTTATGATTTTACACAAATTATTACTATTTTTAATAATTTTATCAAGGCCTGTACAGTCGATTTCCATCAACGGCCATCGAACTGCACTTACAGCGACCTTTTTCAAATTTGATTTGGACATAATTCCAAATCCAACCGTTAGATTTCTAATTTCTAATATTCTTTAGAAAGCTCTTTTCGATACGAACCCAACGGTTCCGGTTTTAGGAGAATCCGACGGTCGGATCTCCCGTGATGTCCGTTTGAAAGAAATGGTCGAAATTCACGAACTGCCGCGGCGCGGCGCGTTCTATTCAGGCCATTATATTATATATATAATATATATAATATATATTTCGTCGATTTCTATTTAAAACGAATTATATAAATAGTTTTAAATTCGTTTCAAAAGCAATTTCAACTTCCATTTCAATTCAAATCAAAATTGAATTCTTCTTTATAAATTCGTTTTAAAATTCATTTCTATTCAATTCAATTTGAATTCATTTCAATTTGCTTTCAATTCAATTTGAATTCGTTTTCAATTTAATTCAATTCCAAAGTCGTTTTCTATTCGATTCAATTCAAATTGGTTTTCTATTCGATTCAATTCGTTGTATATTCCATTGAAATCAAATTCGTTATATATTCAAAACAAATTCGATTCGAATTCGTTTTCTATTCAATTTGATTCAAATTTCATTTCAAAATATTCGATTTCGAAATCACTTTTCAATATTCATTTTAAAATGAATAAAATCGATATAAATATCGTTCACATCAAAATGGCGTCAATCTAATCAACACGACTTCATATATTTCTATTTTCAAATATTCTATTTCAAATATTTCTATTATTAAAATATTTCGTTCAACACATGACCAATCTCAATGGATGAGTACTGTCAACACATGAACCTTTATTTTATATTGATAAAGATGTAAATTTTATTACTAAAATATTTCGTTCAACACATGACCAATCTCAATGGATGAGTACTGTCAACACATGAACCTTTATTTTATATTGATAAAGATGTAAATTTTATTACTAAAATATTTCGTTCAACACATGACCAATCTCAATGGATGAGTACTGTCAACACATGAACCTTTATTTTATATTGATAAAGATGTAAATTTTATTACTAAAATATTTCGTTCAACACATGACCAATCTCAATGGATGAGTACTGTCAACACATGAACCTTTATTTTATATTGATAAAGATGTAAATTTTATTACTAAAATATTTCGTTCAACACATGACCAATCTCAATGGATGAGTACTGTCAACACATGAACCTTTATTTTATATTGATAAAGATGTAAATTTTATTACTAAAATATTTCGTTCAACACATGACCAATCTCAATGGATGAGTACTGTCAACACATGAACCTTTATTTTATATTGATAAAGATGTAAATTTTATTACTAAAATATTTCGTTCAACACATGACCAATCTCAATGGATGAGTACTGTCAACACATGAACCTTTATTTTATATTGATAAAGATGTAAATTTTATTACTAAAATATTTCGTTCAACACATGACCAATCTCAATGGATGAGTACTGTCAACACATGAACCTTTATTTTATATTATTCTTTATTTTCTAAATTGGAATGAGGCCCAATCAATCACCATATAACATTAATTATATGGATTTTCATACATCACACGTATATAATAGCATTGAAAAATAATCAACCATCAACCAAAGTGCACTACACTGTATAAGCATCAAATATAGATATCTAACGCTTATAACAGCCTGTCAATCAATCGATCGACATATTTAATCAATCAGGATGAGTGAACTTCAAATTTCATCCCAACACCCGTGTGGGGTTTCAAACAATAAAACACATATTTTATTTGTGCAGTTGGGCGATGTGTAAAATTTATCGTCCCAATCAATGTCCTTCAAATAGGTGTACATAAACAAACCGTCCGGTTTGTAAATGAATATTTATTTATTCACATTCACGTTAAAAATTATATTTTTAACGATAAAACATTTTATCCTCACACATGAATTTTTATTCCGTTCATTTACAAATAAAAGTGATATTTTTATTTTTCTAACTTATTTTAGAAAATTTCGGCGGCATAACGGCACGATACTAGAAACGGGACAAGGCCAAGCCTTATCCCCGGTCTAGTGAAGGCCCACGCCATTCACACATCAATCCAATCCAATCATTTCACCACACAATTCAATTTCAATCAAATGATCTAACTAATTTTTGCAATCAAACAAACAAGTCCATGGTCTGTGGACGATTGTGTCGGGTGCTACTAAGCACCGTCTGCATCCTAGTATATATATATAACTAGAAAAGAAATCGAAGAGTGAGAAATTCTCACAGATAGCTATCCAATCATCTTGGCTCTTCTTTTATAGAAATCTTCATCGTTATTGCGTCTTCGTCATCTTCGTTGCCCGTAGCCACTACATATATAAAAATCACACATTTTTATATTTTGATGTCTTTAAAATAAAAATCACATTTTTATTTATTCACTTTCAATTTAAAAATCATATTTTTATAATTGCTTCATACATTTAAAAATCGAATTTTCACTTCGTTATTCAATATATAAAAATCAAATTTTTACTTTGCTATTCAATATATAAAAATCGCGCCTTTTCAACTATAAAGATTTTACCTTTTCAATTTCATCACTATAAAAATCACATTTTTATTTTGCTACATATATAAAAATGATATTTTTAATATTCCTATCATGTAAAAATTATATTTTTAATTCTCTACATAAACAAAAATCATATTTTTATAGTCGCTATATAGTAAAGACTATATATTTAATACTTTAAAAATATAAAAATCATATTTTTGATCCACTTCATATATAAAAATTATATCTTTAACCTTTTTATAAATTAAAAACTGAATTTTTAAAAATAAAAATCTCCTCTTCCTTATAAATAAAAATCGAAACTTTCATTAATAAAAATCCGACCTTTCATAAATAAAATCCTTATCTTTTCATTAGTAAAAATTCAATTTTTCTCCTTATTTAAAAATCAAATCTTTTCTAATTTACTTTTAAAAATCCTAATCTGAAAAATAAATAATAAAGTAAATAAAATAAAAACAAAATTAAAAGGGAAAACTTACAGTATTCGATACAGGGGGGGAGGGGGTTTGCTGTCGCGGGTTCGGGACTGGGGGAGGGGGGGGGGGTCTGCGATGCATCGATCCAGGGGGGGTGCTTCGCGTCGCTTCTGGCGAGGAGGGGGGGTGGGTCGCGACTACCGCAGGTGGAGGGGGGCGTCGCGAGGTCGGCGCCGCTGGGGGGGGGGGTGGCGGCTTGGCGCGGCGGCGCTCATCGGGAGGGGGGCGGCGACGAGTTCCCCCCATCTTCTCCTTTCTCTTTTTTTTATTTCTTCATTTCTGAAATGAATTCGAAGGGGGGGGGGCAGAAAATAGAGAGGGTGAAGAGAGAGGGTTTTAATTTTTTTAATTTATTTATTTAATTTGCAAAAAGTTGACTTTTACATACGACCTCGAAACGAGGCCCACCGCCTGTCGTCCATAGCATTTTACCCACATTCCGAACACAATGGGATATGTATCGTAGGTTGATTCGATCGTTTGAATCAGTTTTCGTTGAATTTACATTTAAATCACTATATTGAATTTTAAACGCGCATTTCAATTTACTGGGGTCACATACTAACTAGAAAAATTCCAAAAAAATATTTTCTAGCTTCGTATTGACGATACGGTCCTAACAAAACTAGTTTCGTCGAATTCCGAGACCGTTTGAAAAATGGCCAATTTCCAGTCGATTAAAATTAACCGAAACTGGTCAAACGCGTTTTCCTTCGCCACGCTCACATATTGATTCGAAAAATTATGAAATTTGGAATCTAGCAATAACTTGACACTGCGGATCCAACAAAAGTGGTTTCGTCGAAATCCGAGGTCATTTGCAAAATTCACATTTTTATGGGCCTGAATTCCATAGCGACTATTCAGAATTTTCAACTGGACATATCTTTTGATTCCCGCTATGAAATTTTGATTTTTCGGATTCGCTGGAAAGGTATTATCAAATAGATCCTAATGTTTTTGGTTTCACTAAAATCCGGATTGTTTTGCACCCGGTACATTCAATTGAAGTTTGAAATCGAATTATCGAACTACCGCGCCATTTTCAATTCCTTTTATAATTATAAATAAAATTATATATATTCTAACGACGACGTATATAATATATACGTTCGAATTATATTCAAATTAAATTTCTCGCCGATATTATTTAAAATAATCTATTTTAAATATGCAAAATTCGTTAAAATTGCCAAAATAAAAATTTTAAACTGGCTCAGATTTTCCGGGTTATTACAATTCCTGATCGAAGTACTCCATACAAAGTTCCTTATTATCATGTGCTTTTTCCTGGAACGACAAATGAAGAGGATCAAGGTTAATAAAGCGAATCAACTATATGAAGTGAAGTAGTGCTTTAAATGATGGTAATGCTTGTATTTTTTCTTTACTCTAAGAAGTACTTTCCACCAACCCCCTAACATTTAGCAAACTCCGATTGGTTAATATTTTTTTTTTCATAGATCTAAAATTTAAACTTAATAAGTACTTGCAAATCCTTTAATTATCTTAAATAAACTAATTATTTACTCAAGCTTTACTTTTGAAAAATTCATATCACATCATAAAATTACGAGGAAAATCCCCAAAAATCATATTAAATTCATTTTTTTTAGCAAAGCTAAGCCGGTTTTTATAGTGGCCGCAACCACTTTCATTATAGCAAATAATGAAAAAAATTAGGTATAGAAGTTAGATCGTTTATCTAACTACATACAACACAACAAAAAATCAATAGCTAAAATAGCTAGTCAAACCCAAAGGGTAATCAAAAGGAAAACAAAAAAAAACTATCTCATGCTTGATAGAAGCTATCACCTCATTCCAGAATTCTAGTTCTTGCTTAATGTTGCCTTTGAAAATTACCTCATTTCTGTGTCTCCATATAACATACACAAATTTCTTAAGAATAATTTGCAGCAAAACACTGCAATCTTCTTTCCACCTTGTTGCTTTGTACAAGTAACACCATTCAATGATGCATCATTCCTTCCCACTTTGATCATAATTTTATTCCATAGATTGAATAGGAAGGTGCAGTTAAAGAAAAGGTTCACGTTAGACTCATCCCCATCATTACAAAAGACACATGTAGGGGTAGCAAGCATCCCCAAATTATACATTTTCTCTTTAGTATTGATAGCATTCCTCAACACCTTCCAAAGCATAAGGTTATCAGTTTCCTTACTATAGCTATTCCAGACCCTCTTATTCCATGCAAAATGAATATTGCCCTCATCGTTCAAGCATCTGTAAACCGTAGAAATCGAATGCTTGGTGAAAGCATGTGACCGCACTACCTTATCATGTGAAGTATATGGGTAATGTTGCAACATGATTTCACCCCAGAGCTGCCTTATAAATTGATTAGAAGAATAAGGAGTAACAACCCCATTGCATAAATACTGATTGGCCTTAGCATCAATATGAATCCCTGTTTGCACACGCTGGTTATAGTTCAGAACATTAGCAAGAATGATTCCTTCTGCACCCAAGAGTCATGCTAGAAACAAGTGTGACTATGCTTAGAGAGAATAAAATGCACATGTGGGAAAAAAACTACTCTGAGATTGAGGATGGCCTCCAAGTCCATCTGAACGCAAGTGGAACTTCCATGGTTCAAAAATTGTTGGTTTTTAAGTTGTGCCGAATGGTCCATTTAACTCATAAGCTTTCCTTTCTGGCCAACAAGTTGTGAAAATGTGCACTTATAGCAGCTTTGTTCCAAAGAGAAAGATTAAGAACACACAGGCCCACCATCACACTTGGATTTCTTAACTTTGGAGTAACTTATAGGTTTGAGCTTATTTGAATACATGTTCCCAATCCATAAAAATTTAGAGAAGGCTCTGTGGATTATATTAATAAGCTTATTTGGGAAGATGAATGTCTTGGACCAGTAGGTAGTATAGGAATGCAAGATAGATTTATTAAGGTGAGCCTACCAGCTTGTGTAAGAGTTTTATTGGTCCAACTATTAATGAGCTTGCTGGTTTTACCATATAAACTCAAACAGTTGGCAGTAAATGATTCTAGAAGTGATAAGGGGAATACTTAGATAGTTAGAAACATCATTCACCAGAGGTAAAGCAGTTAAGGCAGAAAGTAGAGTGGCATGCTGAGTATTAACCCCTGCTAACATAAGTAAGGATTTAGTATTATCTGAAGAAAGTCCTAAAAATTTATAGAATCTATCTAGAACTTTTATCAAGCTACTTATGGAGCTGAATGTTGGCTTTGTGAAAATAACTGTAATAACTCGGAAACCTGAGCAAATTTAAAATTTTTATTTTGGCAATTTTGATGAATTTTGAATATTTAAAATGAATTATTTTAAATAATAATGATGAGAAATTTATTTTGAATATAATTACAACGTATATATTTATTTGAATCGACGTTAGAATATAAATATTTATTTTAAATTGTAAAAGGAATTGAAAATGGCGCGGTAGTTTGAAATTTCGATTTCAAAGTTCAAATGAATGTATAGGATTCAAAATAAACCGGATTTTAGCGAAACCAAAAATATTTGAATCTGTTTAATCATATCTTTCTAATGAATCAGAAAAATTGAAATTTCATTGCGGGAATAAAAAGTTATACCCAGTTGAAAATTTGGAATAGTCACTGTGGAATTCTGGCCCTTAAAAATGAAAATTTTGCAAAAGACCTCTATTTTCGACGAAACCACTTTTGTTGGATCCGGGATGTTGAGTTATTGCTAGATTCCAAAATTCATAATGTTTCAAATCAATATGTGAGCGTGGAGAAGGAAAACGTGTTTTAAACAATTTCAGTCAATTTCGATCGACCAGAAAATGGCCGTTTTTCAAACGGTCTCAGAATTCGACGAAATTAGTTTTGTTAGGACCGTATCGTCAATACGATGCTAGAAATAATTTTTCTGGAATTTTTGGGATCCGTATGTGACCCCAGTAAATTGAAATGTACGTTTAAAAATTAATATAAAGATTTAAATGTTAATTTAAATGGAAACTCATCGAAACGAAGGAATTGTCTTACGTGACATATCCCATTGTGTTCGGAATGGGGGTAATTAGCTAGGGACGATAGTCGGTGGGTTCGATTTCGAGTTCAAAATAAAAGTTTACTTTTTGGAGAATTAAATTAATAAATAATTATATAAAATAGCTTAGTCAACTCCTTTATTCTCCTTTACCCCCCTCCCGTTCAACTCAGATCTAAAAAAAAATGAAAAAAAACCGCATCTCAACCCACCGTCGCCTTCACCGTCCTCCGCCGCTAGAGCCCCAGCGCCGCCGCCCAAGCAAGCGCCTCCTCCCCCCTCCCCCCCCCCCCACGTCAGTCGCACCACCACTCACCTCCGATCCGCCCCTCAGCTCCTCCCTCCTCTTTCTTCTTTAAATCACCCAACAACGAAAACCCTAGCCACCTCCACCTACCGCCGCTGACCACCATTGTCGCCCCTACCATCTCCGATCCCATACTCCCCTCCTCTGACCGCCAACAACCCCGTGGGTTCCCCTTCCTCTTTGAGCAACCAATGTGAGTTTTTTTAATTTTAATTTTATATATTCTTTTAGGTGATTGATCGAGGATTAAACTGCGATTTTTATTTGTTTATCACGAGGATAAAAATGCGATTTTTATGTTGTAAGTAAAAGAAAAAGGAATGAATTTTAAAGAGAAAAAGGAATGATTTTTAAAGAGATAAAAATTCGATTTTTAAATATAAAAAGGTTGATTTTTTAAATGCTCAAGGTTTGGTTTTTAAATGCGAAAGATGAGATTTTTTAAATGCGAAAGGATTTGATTCTTATTTATATATTAACATATAAAGATTCGATTTTTATTCGTATGAAAAACATATAAAGATAAGATTTTTAAAGTAGAAAAAAATTCGATTTTATTTATTTGAATAGCGATAAAAATATATTTTTTATCATGTAGAAAGAATTATAAAGATGTGATTTTAATAGCATTGAAATCAAAGTGTGATTTTTACTATGAACAGCGTGAAAAGGAGTGATTGGAAACGCGGCGAAGATTTCTACATAAGAAGAGTCGCGGTGTTTGGTTTAGCTAATCGGTGAGAACTTCTCACTTTTAATTTATTTTCTAGTTGAAATGTATACTAGGATGCAGACGGTGCTTAACAGCACCCGACACCCGTCGTCCACAGACCATGGATGACTTGTTTGTTTGATTGGTGTGTTGTGAAAATTGATTGTGTGATGTGGATTGAATAAATATTTTATAGTTAAAAAAATATAATTTTTAATGTGTATATAAATAAAATATTTATAAACAAGTCGGACGGTTTGCTTATGTACACCCATTTGAAGGATATTGATTGGAACGATAAATTTTACACATCGCCCAACTGCACAAATAAAAATCTGTGTTTATTGACTGAAACCCCACACAGTTATTGGGATGATATTTGACGTACACTAATCTCGATTGTTTAGTTGTATGTCAATCGATGGGTTGACAGACTATGTAAGCGTTAATTATTTATATTTAATGCTTATGCAGTTGTGGGGTGCACTCTGGATGATGGTTGATTATTTATCGTTGTTATTATATACATGTGTTGTATAGAAAATCCATATAATTAACATTATATGGTAATTGATTGGGCCTCATTCCAATTTGGAAAATAAAGAATCTTATAAAATAAAGATTCATGTGTTGAATAGAATAAATGGTCATGTGTTGACGATACTCATGTGTTGAGAATATTAATGTGTTGAAACTTATCATGTGTTGAACGAAATATTTTAAATAAAATTTACATCTTTATCATAAATAAAATTAGAAACTAATTGGAAACTAGATAAGATGGGTATTGATCTGATGTTGGTTTTGGCCTTCGGGGTTAATACTTAGAGAATCGTTCTCTTACTAATTTACGGTTGAAGTCTGATTAAGAATTAAACGATAGAAATCATAATTTTACAAAATATATTAAATAACAAAAATAGTCATGTGTTGACAATACTCATGTGTTGAGAATATTCATGTGTTGAAAAATGTAAATTCATGTGTTGAAGAAAATATGCATTTGTTGAATAGAATAACGAAGTTATTGAATATATAAAGCCGTGTTGGTTAGATATGCGCCAATTTGACGTGAATGATATCTATATCGATTTTATTCATTTTTGTAATGAATATCAAAAAGGAATTGATTTCAAAATATAATATTTTGAAAATATTATCATTTATATATCGATGATATGGAATATTCAATTTTGATTTGAAATTGAATATGAAGTTGAAATCGTTTTGAAAACGAATTTAAAACAATTTATAAAATACGTTTTAAAAGGAAATCAATGAAATATATATATAATATATATATACATATATTATATATAATGGCCTGAATAGAACGCGCCGCGCTGCGGCAGTTCGCGAATTTCGACCATTGATTTCGAATGGAAACTACGGGAGATCCGACCGTCGGATTCTCCTAAAACCGGAACCGTTGGGTTCGTATCGAAAAGAGCTTTCTAACGAATATTAGAAATTAGAATTCTAACGGTTGGATTTGGAATTATGTCCAAATCAAATTTGGAAAAGGTCGCTGTACACTACAAGAAAAGTTCTAATTTTTGACAGAGCATAGCGACGGTTTCCGACGGCTTTCGACGGGCCGTCGGCGGCCGTCGGAAACCGTCGATTTAATCAGGATTTCTTCCCCCCGAACCATTTTCTGCTTCAGTCGACATCCCCTAAACCCATTTCTAGCCGCGATTTTCCAAACCCTACCTCCCCCAATTTGCGATTTCCCGCCTCCAAACACCAAAAAATTTCACGTTCGGATAGCTTCCGACTTCCTCTCAAGCTTGTATCATCATCAATTTGAGGTATAATCTCATTTTTACCTTAAAATTTTAATTTTTACCTAAACCTAAATTTGGTAAAATTAGCAAATTAGAGTTAATTGTTGATAGCAATTGGTTCCTATGGTATTGTAGTATGTTATATCATCATATTATTTGTGTATTTCATATGCTACACTGAAATTGAAAGATTTATGTTCAATATTTGGATATTTGTGTATGTGACATCGTAAATTAGACATATTTTGGATAGATTGTTGTTAGTAGTGTCCATAAAATTGGTCAAAAGCTCGAGTATTTACAAATTGGTTTAAGTGTATGCATGTGTTTCAATTTAGGTTGGTTTTTGTCATTGTATAATTTAGGATATTTTTGTACATGTGCGCCGTTGTCCGCTTGTCCTTCTTGCATGTGTTAGTTGATATACGAAAAATTGAGTGGATGAAGTTGGAAAAGTACATCGTGCAAATTTTGACTTATGCAAAAAAAAATATGAGTCTAAATTCTAGCTGTGCCTATTGAATCGACGATAATAGTATTAGCTTTAAGTTGATTGAAATGTTAAGAAGATGTGATAAAATATAAAATATTTTTGTGTTGCAGTAAAACGTACTTTTATGTTAAAATGCGCATATATAATTGAGTAATATCCCCTAGAGTGTTTTCGGCCCCATCCGACGAGTGTTGTACATGATCGTTATATAAATAGTCTTTTTTTGAATTAAAAAACGACTGTTTATATTCATCTGGTACAATATTTGTTGGATTTTTCCTTGTATTGGACAAGTTATAAACACAATAAACATTTATATTTTGTATACTACTTTGTTTCAAAAGATTCAGAAAATTTCGGCTCAATTTTCCTTTTTGTTTCCTGCGTACACATGTACAGTGCAGGAAACAAAAGGGAAATGCTGCCGAAATTTTGTTGAATCGTTTGAGCCGAAGTAGTATACAATTGTAAATGTTTACTGTGTTTATAATGGGAAGTAGGGATGCCTGACCATGTAAAAGAGTTGCATTAAAAAAGTGTCAAATTAGATTTTTTTTTTAACTTAATGAAAATGTTATTAATTTTTGAACCTATGACCATGTAATACAGGTTTTTATCGAATTTGAATTCTTGAAAAAATAAATATTAATTTTTGAACCTGTGACTGAATTTCTCAAATAGGAAAAATGATTAATTATTTTGTTGATCGGAGGAGTTGGATGTACCAAAGAAGAGGACAGAGAGGTTCAATAAAAGAAGATTTTTATAATGGTATAAATGTCTTTGTTGACTTCGCTTTACGTAATAATGGAAGCGATCCTGAAATTCGTTGTCCGTGTAGCAAGTGTAGACATTTGAAATATTTGTTACCCGATGTTGTGAAAGTCCATTTGTGCAAAAACGGATTCGTACCCGAGTATTATTTTTGGGATCGTCATGGGGAAGTTGTATCAAATACTCCTGCAGAGACTGAAGAAGAACGTGCTGTTGATGAAAATGTTAGTACGACCCGTATTGAAAATATGGTCGAAGATGCAGCGCGATCTATGTTTCCAATGATTGCAGCTGACGACGGCAATGGAAATGATGAAGAATCGAATATTGAAGCTAAGAAAATTTATGATTTGTTGGATAATGCTAAGAAACCTATTTGGGACGGTTGTAAAAGCGGCACTCAGCTATCGGTAATCGCAGAATACATTGCGATGAAGTCAAAATACAACATCACTGAAGCTGGGTTCACAGCTATTGTACAAGCTGCAAAAAGGCACATGCCGCCGGATAATTTAATGTGTGAAAATCACTACGAAGTTAAAAAACTTATGTCGGCATTTGGTTTACCTTATCAGAAAATAGATACATGTGTAAAAGGATGTAGTTGTTTTGGAAAGATGACGTAAACCTTAGAAATTGTAAATTTTGTAATGAAGAAAGATATAAACCAAGAAAGATATAAACCAAGAAAGAAAAAGGGAAAGGAAGTTCCCTACAAACGTATGCATTACTTACCTATTACTCCACGGCTTCAAAGATTATATGCATCTTCTGCAACTGCTTCTCATATGAGATGGCATAAGGTGAGATCGGAGGAAGAAGGTACGTTGACCCATCCAGCCGATAGGGAAGCATGGAAGCATTTCGATAAAACTTATCCCAATTTTGCAGCGGAGAGTCGTAATGTCAGACTAGGATTATGTACAGATGGTTTTTCACCATTTTCTCAGTTTGGTTCTAAATACTCATCATGGCCTATTATCATCACACCTTATAATTTACCTCCATGGATGTGTATGAAAACGCAATATATGTTTCTTACTGTTGTTGTTCCTGGCCCCGATGATCCGGCACAAGGAATTGATGTTTATTTACAACCGTTAATTGAAGAATTAAGAACATTGTGGAACGAAGGAGTAGAAACGTACGACGTTTCAAAGAAGAAAATTTTTCATATGTTCGCTTCTTTGTTGTGGACTATAAGTGATTTTCCTACCTATGCAATGCTTTCAGGATGGAGTACTGCTGGTCGTCTATCATGTCCATATTGCATGGAAGAGACACGAGCATTTTCCTTACCGCATGGTAAGAAAAGTTCATGGTTTGACTGTCATCGATGTTTTCTCCATGTAAATCATCCTTTTAGAGCAGACAAGAAAAACTTTTTGGCTAATAGAGTAGAAACTAGACAACCTCCAACGTTATGGACTAGCGAAGAAATATATGAAATGGTTCAAAATCATCCAAAGATACATGTTACTGGAGTTCAAACAAAAATTGAAGGCAAATCGATTTATCACAATTGGTGCAAACAGTCTATTTTCTGGGAGTTGTCGTATTGGAAACATCTTCTGCTTCGTCATAATATTGATGTGATGCATAATGAGAAAAATGTATTTGAGAATGTATTTAACATGGTTTTGAATGTTAAAGGGAAAACTAAAGATGATTTGAAATCAAGGCGCGATATAGAAGAATTATGCAAACGTCCCGAGCTTCATATGAAAGCAAATGACAGTAAAAAACCCAAAGCATGTTATGAATTAGATAATAATCAGATTAAAATTTTGTTAAAATGGGTTGAAGGGTTAAGATTTCCTGATGGAATTTCATCAAACCTTCGTAGATGTGTTGACTTCAAAAATGGTAAATTGAGTGGAATGAAAAGTCACGATTGTCATATTATGATGGAGTATCTATTCCCTGTTATGTTCAAAGAACTACTTCCGTTAAAAGTTTGGAAGGTAATAACGGAGCTTAGTTTGTTTTACAAAGAGCTTTGTTCAACTACTTTGAAAGTGGAACGTTTACGAATATTTGAAGTAGATATTCCAATATTGCTTTGCAAATTGGAGAAAATATTCCTGCCAGGTTTCTTTAATGTAATGGAGCATTTACCTGTTCACCTTCCAACTGAAGCACGATATCGAGGTCCCATCCAATATGGATGGATGTATCCATTTGAGAGGTAAATATAAACATGTTAACGATTAATTTAATTGCATTTAAAACTATGAAATAATGTAAATTAATTTTGCATAGGTATCTGAATCATTTGAAGAAAAAAGTAAGATAAAAAGCACGAGTTGAAGGCTCGATATGTAAGTCTTACATCGAAGAAGAAGCTTCGTTCTTTTTCTCTCATTATTTCAGTGATCATGTGAATATATCATTTGAAAGTGTTCCACGAAACGACGAAGGGGACGAACAAGAATCGTCTCAAACAGTTTTGTCTATTTTTAGACAACATGGTCGGCCTTTTGGGAAATCTGTTGACGTATGGCTAAATGATAAAGATCTTCATGTAGCTCACACTTATATTCTTCTAAATTATGCTGAAGTTGCTCCGTTTGTTAGGTAATCTGAAATATCAATTGGTGCTTTTTCATTTCTACATTTTTATGTGTGTATAATCTAATGTAAAACTCTATTTCTATTTACAGCATTTATGAACTTGAACATCCAAACGGAGATATCAGTAAAGAATTTTCTGCTTGGTTTACAAATTATGTTTATGAACCCAAAAATTGTGTTGTTGATGAAGGGTTGAAACATCTTGCAATGGGACCAAAAAGATTGGTCAAGACATATCCAATATATTTTGTTAATGGATATAAATTTAATACGAAAGAATACGGTGCCGAAAAATTAATGAACAATACTGGTGTATTCATTAAAGGCAGTGACGATCCTGAAAATCACATCAATGATTTTTATGGCGTTTTAACACAAATTTTGCAACTGAAATATTTCTCACGACCCGCGGAGGATGTGTTTCTATTTAAATGCGATTGGTTTAGCAATGTTGCGGGTTCTGGGATTAATGTACATAAGGATTATAATCTGATCGAGATAAAGCATACATCGCACTATTACAAGTATGATCCTTTTTTACTAGCCAAACAAGCATTACAAGTTTATTATGCTCCTTACCCGTCTTTAAAAAGAGATAAAGCAGATTGGTCGGTAGTTTTTAAAACAAAGGCCAGATTTACTTTCGACGGGAAGAATATTCCAGACGAAGGAGCCTATTAGGCAGAACTCGAACATAACACTGAAATAATAATTGAAGATGATCAAGCAGATTTTGGACCGCTGGTCGATGATGCAAATGCTTTGGTAGATGCGTTTGAGAGCGCGGAGGAAGAGATTATACAATCTGAGGCTGAATCTGAATCTGAAGAAGATGATGACTGATATAGATGTAGAGTACTAATTTTCTAGTTGTAATGTGTAATTATGTAGTAAACCTAGCTTATTTTGCAATTCATGTAACTATGTTAAATTTTTTTAATGTTACGATGGTTTTTTTTACATATTTTATGTCATATGCAGTTTTTCCTATTTATTTGTCTTAAATATGCAATGTAAAATGTTAATCCTTGGAATATGAGACCCAATCAAATACAGGTATAAACAATTTCTCATTTATGTCATTTTTTACATTATTTATGTCACCTATTTAGCAGCTTATTATATCGTTTGTTTAAGTTTGCTTACATCTTTTGAAATGATTTGTATGTGACAGATATGTCATCTAGAGGAAACTCTTCTGGCGAGGGTTCTGGATCGCAACCCCGTGTGCATGCAGTCGTGTCATTGGTCCCCACGAGTACTGGGTAAAAATTAAAATTTACTTAGCTTGTTAATTATTTTATGCTGTACACTTATGATTATCACATTTAACGCAGGGTTTTCGATCTTCAGCCTTCGAAGACTATTTTGGCGGCTTCGACAGCCGCATATAGGTCCAGGATGTTAGCATGTTGGCCTAAGTGGGATTTGATCCCACCTCACATTCAGGAGGTCATTTGGCAGGATGTGCTAGTAAGTATTTTCTTACCTATTTTTTGTATTTTAATTTCTTTTAATCGCTGAGATATTGTACATATTTTTCTAGTAATGTTTGTTTAACATGAAATACAGGCCGAGGTGGATAGAGACACATGATTTAGTATTGGCTCGGACATACTGGATGCAGAAAATGAGAAAAAATTATAAAGATGCTATATCAACAATGAAGAAAAGCAGGAAAAAACCTTCATGGATGGGCGATAACGTTTGTAGTGGGTTTCTGAGGTATTGGGATAGTGATAAAGCGAAGGTTAGTGTACTAATTTTTTTTAAAATATAAAATATTCAGTCGATAATTACTAAATTTAAATGTAAAGGCGGAGGCAGGAAGAAACAGTGCAAATAGAAATAAAAATCCTGTCACTCATCGAGGAGGATCCAAGTCTTTTCAGCAGTATCGGCAGGAGTTGGTAATTTTTTTAAAATTCGACTTGTATTAAAATTAATACGCTATATAGTTTTGAACTTGTAATAATTGTGTGTAATAATCAAATTCAGGAGGCTGAGGGACAGGGTCCTGTCTCATACATGGATGTATTCACTCGTACACATGCCGTCGAGCATGTCGACTCAGACGGGAACATCACATACACATGGCATGACGAGAAATCTATGAAGAGTCACGTAAGATTTCATTTTATGTAGAAGTTTATGTAGTAATTGTTAAATTACTATAAAATAAGATATCATGATATTAATTTTATATACATTCTTATTTGGTCTTGCAGGAGAAGTTTATGCAGCAACGTCAGATGCGTCTAGCTGAGACTGGACATGAGCAGCTTACTACTGATGAGGAGGACATTATCTTTCTGTCAGTGATGGATCAGCGACGCGGAATAGACGTTATGGATTCGAAAATCAAGTGGTAAAGCATTTTTACCTTAATTTAATATTTAGTTATTCGCTTGGTATCTCATTCACATAATGTCTTACCTTAATTTAATATTTAATATTTAGTTATTCGCTTGGTATTCCTGAATTGATGGACTAGAGCTGATAAAGCCTTACACTTTAGTTTTGGATTTTCGTATAAATATGCTAACGATGCATTTATATTATGAAAAAAGATGATTTTAGAAAATAAAGTTTAAAAGCAAAATACAAAACATAATATAAATGAAACACTTAAAGAAGTGAAAAAAACTTATTTTAATAAATGAACAACGAGATTTGAACGTCTTAGGAGTATGAAATAACAAAATGTGGAAGAGTGTATTGACTCTTCACTTAGTTTGAAGCTAAACTAATTTGATTGGCGAATGTCTTTCGGAAACTTAGTATGAATAACAGAATGGTTAATATTGCATGAAACTTTATCATTTTTAATGAAGAATGGTTTAATGGTTAATAAATTTTTGTTTTTTTAAATAATTGTTACAGTCCATCAGTCAGCAGGCACGAGGCAAACAAACTAGAGCTGCTATAGCCTCCGCAGAGATTGAGGAGTTGAGACCTAGGGTGGCACAACTTAAGGAGGAGGATCGCTGCCAAGCTATCGAAACTACTCAGCTTCTAGATCGACGCTTAGCGGAGTTTGCACAGGAGTATCAGTGATTCCCTTCATCAGCTGGTTCTGCAGAGGATGAGGATTAGTGATGGATGGATACGTATGTTTTGTAGTTGGGCATGCACACATATATATATGACTAGTTTTCTATGTTATGGATCTATGACTATGGGTTGACATTTTGCTTGTATTTTGACGGTAAAAATGATGTGGTGGATTGACATTTTGCTTGTATTTCGATGCTAGACATGATGCGGTGGGTCGACGTAGTAAACTTGATGTATTATATGTTGTTGTAATGGTAAACTTGTTATGGTTTATTTGTTTTTTGTGGTTTTCATGATTTTTTGGGTAAGTTGGTGTGGTTTGCATGATTTGTGTATGGAATATTGTGCTGGGATTATAGACCGATGGTCTGAATACGTGAATTGAGGTGAATGGGGGCTGGAAGGCTAAATAGCAGGAGAAATACAAAAAAAAATATGCAGTATTTTCGACGGCTACCGACGGCCTACAGGTACACTACGGATTTACGGTTTCCGACGACTTTCGACGGCCTATTGGTTCTCATATGTAACGGTTTCCGACAGTTTCCGACGGCCGTCGGAAACCGATGCCAGCAGTCTCAAGCCGTTGGAAATGTAATTGACGAGCACTGTCGGCAGCCGTCGGAAACACTATTTACCGACGCATAGATTTCCGACGGCCGCCGACGACAAAAAGCCGTCGGAAATCCGTACTTTTTTTGTAGTGGTAAGTGTAGTTCGATGGCCGTTGATGGAAGTCGACTGTACGGGCCTTGATAAAATTATTAAAAATAGTAATAATTTGGAAAGAATTGGGATGAAAAACTCCATATTTGAAAAGATAAAAATAGATTTTTATCGAAATGAACTAGTTTTGAACTAGAATTATAATCCCATTTATTTTTAAAATAAATTAAGTCGATTTGAAATGGTTTTGAAAATAACAAGAATTTCCAATATATAAAGTGGAAATGGGTTTGAATCGAAATTGTCTTTGGAATATTTTGATGTTGGATTTCGTGATTATGCAGATATTGTTATGGAAATTTGAAAGATATATATATCGTTATTTCCAATACGATATTTGTTGGTCGTAGAATTTGATATTGAATATAAGCCTATATATTTTCTATTCAGAGCCTTGCATTTAATATCAAATGTGATTTTGGGTTGTCGTGAATGGTATCTTTAATAATACCGTTCTTAGGCCCAACGGAGTTAAGAAAATAAAAAACTAACTGGAGATTAGTTAAGTTGAATGGTTTCTTGGGTATTGATCTGATGTTGGTTTCGGCCTTCGAGGTTATTACTTAGGGAATTGTTCACTTGCTAATTTACGGTTAAAGGCTGATGGAATAGAATGTGATTTCGGGTTTATCGTGATCCGTGTTTTAAATGACATTGGTTCTTTAACCCAGTTAAAGACAGGATATGATTTCCCAAGTTAAATAATCATTGATAGTGATTTTTGGGAAGATTAAAACTAAGAGGAGATTTAATGAATCTTTAATTAGATTGAAATGATCGAAAATGGAGTATCACCAGTTTTGCTCCAAAGCGATAGTTAAATCTTTAATTAGATTTGAACGTGAAACGGTAATTGAATTTACCGATAACACCGTGGTGTTAGATATGAAGTATTACCAGTTTTACTTCATGGGATGAATTGGTTGGGATTGGGAAATTAAAACAAATGATTACTTCGGTAAGGTTCGTTAATCCCGACTAGTTTGGATAAACCATAAGTTGGTTTGAATTGATATTCAAAAGAAGATTAAAGAATAAATTTAAAGAATTTATCTTTGATAAAATTAATGGGAACCTTTCCCAAAGTATAAGAATATTTGAGTAAAAGAATATTCTGAATTGGAATGAGGCGTATGTTGTGTTTGTGTAACACTTGTTTATTATATACGCGAGTTATTCAGAAAGACCGAGTTTATCCCATTCTGAATAACTGATTCGACGGTGTGTCGAGGATGAAGACGGTGGTCGAAGACCGGAGGTCTTCACATCGTTTGGGTGATTACTGATGATCTTGATTCGGCTGTACACCCAAGAGGAGGGAATCAGTTGGTGATCGTCCAGACGTACTTGGAGATCGATGGATATGCGAGGTACAAGGTGCCTTCGGTTTCGTTCAGACCCAGAACGAACTTGTAAATGGACCGTGTGTCTGACATTGGATTTTATTCTGTGTGATTGATTTCTATTAAATATATATCTATTTGGCGGCGGAGAATTTATTCTCTTGCTTAACGCCCTTCTCTGAGACGTACGAGCTCAGGGGTTATATATTGATGGATATCAATCGCATGGAGTGAATTGCCTGTGTGACATGCCTAAGTGGCAAATGATCAAGGCTTTTGTTGAAAAGCAAAGTCTTATGGTTGATGATTAAAGCACAGCCTGTGTGGCGTAGCTTTGTGTAGCGTTGATTCGCGAGCCTCATACCCCGGTTGTGAACCAGAAACGGGAGAGGACCTCACGGAGGGCATGCGTTTCCTTCTAGCTAGGGTGGTGTCAATGACCTACCAGCCCTGACATTTATATTATTTTCACCTGTGTGGTTGTTGCTGTTGCGAGGCGCCTCAGATATATCAGTGACTATGTGGAGCCGATGGAGTCATTTGGCTCATTTACGCCCCAAAGGGCGGGGAAACACAGTGTTCAGGCATAATAATCCACATCGGTGGACCGGCCCTGACGATCCAAGGCTTGCCTGCGCGCTTGCCTGAGACTCGGGCTAGACAGTCTCAAATTCGGTAGAGGACGATCCCTGGCCTCGGTTCACAGATGGAAATCCAACTTCCAAATACGTGACAATTGCGGTTTTGATTGTAGAGCCTAGTATTGGCGACATGATATATGGTACCCATGCCATCTAGGATTGATACTTTTATATTTGAAGTTTTTTTATACACTATGCATTTATAATAGTTTCAAATGATTTGTTTTAACGTACCAAACATGTTTGGCTATTATAAGGGAAAACCCTATCCTCCGACTTGCGTTGCATTGTGTGATGGGAACTGGGTCTTATAATAGCATCATTTTTTCAAAAAGCATTGCGCTGTTTTGTTATATGCACTGGTATTCTTGGTAGGAAACTCATTCCGTGTTATACGGCGTGGTCCCTTAATATATCTGATTTAAAGTAAAGTTTTAAATAACTGTTTTAGTTCTCACACCAGTCACATGACTGACCTGGAGTTTATTGTTTTAACCTAAACTCTGGGCGCCCTTATTTTGACACGGGCAGCTAGTAGTTTTGATTTTGCAGATTTATATTCATAGGATCCTGATATACAGCTGGAATTATACTCGGAAAGCTCTGTATCCGCGTATTCCTTTCAGTTGTGTTTTTGTATTATTTTTCCGCTGTAGTAACGTATTTAAATCTCTGATAATTTATGCTGTGTAATATTTATTCATACTCTGTATATTCTTGTATTCTGATGGAATTAATGTAATATACAATGAAATGTTCTTCAGTTTGCGTTCCGATTTGTCGTGTTCTCAAAACAATTAGGGGTTTCGAACGGTCTTGGTCGGTTTTGCGATCGATTCAGATCGAGCGAAATTCCCAATTGTTACATGTGGTATCGGAGCTTTGGTTTACAAAGCTCGAGAACAAGACACATTAGAACCATACGAAAGAATTCATCAGAGATTGGATTAGTAATATCCAATGAGAATGACTCGTTAGAGATGGGATCAGTTGTATCCTAGAACGAGTGTGAAGAGTGATGTTTTTAAAATAAAATGAAAACCAATTTTGTTTTGAAAATTTAAACTTTATTATTCGTATTTGAATACTTATTTGTATTGAATTTGGACAATCCAATATATAAAGATTTTGCATATACGTCTGATCCACGTGTATTCGAAGTTTTAATATACTGGATAGATATAGAATCACACCCTAGTCGCCCGGAGATGGTTCTGATGATCGTTATAGTTCGAACATCATCAGAATTGGTATTCGAGTTTCGAAGTGTAATATTTATATATTTCCAATTGACTGGTGTGAGAATCAAAACTAGATAGGGCTTATTGTTGTGATTTGGCATCAAAAACATGATTTTCTGTATAAGTATCAAAATTATGAATTTGAAACGTTAATCAACTAATTGATTGCTGATTGTGTTGTTTGATTATTGGTTGATTAATTAAAATTTGGACCATTTAGCCAGATTGTATCAAATAGTGAATTGTATTGAAAATTTATCGCATTTGCATGCTTGTACGTGTACTTACATTGAACATGTCATAGCAAGGAGGCTAGAGAAGAGGAATAAAATTGTTTGCCCGACAAATAGGTACATGTTTATTGTATTTCTTGGGTTTTTGATGATTTTATGAGCCGATTGGCTGTTTCTTTTTCGTTTTGGATTGGTGAGGGCCATGGGAGGCTATTTGAAATATCCCGAAGCTCCCGGTGCAGGGGAGGTTATGGCGAAATTTTTCGAAAATTTAGGGTGTTAGCCACGTTTTTGAAGAATTTGAAAAGTTCTTAGAAACGGAAAAGTTGAAGAACTTAAGCCATAATGAAAATAATGGAAGTTGAGTTGATTAGTTAAACAACTTTCAGCTTCATTCCTTTTCGGGGGAAAAAAGTTTTAAGTGGGGGAGATTGTAATAACCCGGAAATCTGAGCTAATTTAAAAATTTTATTTTGGCAATTTTGATGAATTCTGAATATTTAAAATGAATTATTTTAAATAATAACGACGAGAAATTTATTTTGAATAGAACTAGAACGTATATATTTATTTGAATCGACGTTAGAATATAAATATTTATTTTAAATTATAAAAGGAATTGAAAATGGCGCGGTAGTTTGAAATTTCAATTTCAAAGTTCAAATGAATGTATAGGATTCAAAATAAACCGAATTTTAGCGAAACCAAATATATTTGAATCTGTTTAATCATATCTTTCCAATGAATCAGAAAAATTGAAATTTCATTGCGGGAATAAAAAGTTATGCCCAGTTGAAAATTGGGAGTAGTCGCTGTGGAATTCTGGCCCTTAAAAATGGAAATTTTGCAAACGACTTCTGTTTTCGACGAAACCACTTTTGTTGGATCCGGGATGTTGAGTTATTGCTAGATTCCAAAATTCGTAATTTTTCGAATCAATATGTGAGCGTGGTGAAGGAAAGCGTGTTTTAAACAGTTTCAGTCAATTTCGATCGACCAGAAAATGGCCGTTTTTCAAACGGTCTCAGAATTCGACGAAATTAGTTTTTTAGGACCGTATCGTCAATACGAAGCTAGAAATAATTTGTCTGGAATTTTTGTGATTCGTATGTGACCCCAGTAAATTGAAATGTACGTTTAAAATTCATTATAAAGATTTAAATGTTAATTTAAATGGAAACACATCGAAACAAAGGAATTGTCTTACGTGACATATCCCATTGTGTTCGGAATGGGGGTAATTAGCTAGGGACGACAGTCGGTGGGTTCGATTTCGAGTTCAAAATAAAAGTTTACTTTTTGGAGAATTAAATTAATAAATAATTATATAAAATAGCTTGGTCAACTCCTTTATTCTCCTTTACCCCCCCTGATTCAACTCAGATCTAAAAAAAAAGAAAAAAAAACGCATCTCAACCCACCGTCGCCTTCACCGTCCTCCGCCGCTAGAGCCCCAGCGCCGCCGCCCAGGCAAGCGCCTCCTACCCCCCCCCCCCCACGTCAATCGCACCACCACTCACCTCCGATCCGCCCCTCAGCTCCTCCCTCCTCCTCTTTCTTCTTTAAATCACCCAACAACGAAAACCCTAGTCACCTCCACCTACCGCCGCCGACCACCATTGTCGCCCCCTACCATCTCCGATCCCATACTCCACTCCTCTGACCGCCAACAACCCCGTGGGTTCCCCTCCCTCTTTGAACAACTAATGTGAGTTTTTTAATTTTATATATTCTTTTAGGTAATTGATCGAGGATAAAACTGTGATTTTTATTTGTTTATCACGAGGATAAAAATGCGATTTTTATGTTGTAAGTAAAAGAAAAAGGAATGATTTTTAAAGAGACAAAGATTCGATTTTTAAATATAAAAAGGTTGATTTTTAAAATGCTCAAGGTTTGGTTTTTAAATGCGAAAGATGAGATTTTTTAAATGCGAAAGGATTTGATACTTATTTATATATTAAACATATAAAGATTCGATTTTTATTCGTATGAAAAACATATAAAGATAAGATTTTTAAAATAGAAAAAAATTCGATTTTATTTATTTGAATAGCGATAAAAATATATTTTTTGTCATGTAGAAAGAATTATAAAGATGTGATTTTTATAGCGTTGAAATCAAGGTGTGATTTTTTACTATGAACAGCGTGAAAAGGAGTGATTGGAAACGCGGCGAAGATTTCTACATAAGAAGAGTCGCGGTGTTTGGTTTAGCTAATCGGTGAGAACTTCTCACTTTTAATTTATTTTCTAGTTGAAATATATTCTAGGATGCAGACGGTGCTTAGCAGCAC
This sequence comes from Allium sativum, assembly GCA_030737875.1. Classification (NCBI taxonomy): domain Eukaryota; kingdom Viridiplantae; phylum Streptophyta; class Magnoliopsida; order Asparagales; family Amaryllidaceae; genus Allium; species Allium sativum. The sequence continues at coordinate 212,830,941 of CM060916.1, read as the reverse complement.
CCGACACCCGTCGTCCACAGACCATGGATGACTTGTTTGTTTGATTGGTGTGTTGTGAAAATTGATTGTGTGATGTGGATTGAATAAATATTTTATAGTTAAAAAAATATAATTTTTAACGTGCATATGAATAAAATATTTATAAATAAATCGGACGGTTTGTTTATGTACACCCATTTGAAGGATATTGATTGGGACGATAAATTTTACACATCGCCCAACTGCACAAATAAAAATCTGTGTTTGTTGACTGAAACCCCACACGGGTATTGGGATGATGTTTGACGCACACTAATCCCGATTTTTTAGTTGTATGTCAATCGATGGGTTGACAGACTATGTAAGCGTTAATTATTTATATTTAATGCTTATGCAGTTGTGGGGTGCACTCTGGATGATGGTTGATTATTTATCGTTGTTATTATATACATGTGTTGTATGGAAAATCCATATAATTAACATTATATGGTAATTGATTGGGCCTCATTCCAATTTGGAAAATAAAGAATATTATAAAATAAAGATTCATGTGTTGAACAGAATAAATAGTCATGTGTTGACGATACTGATGTGTTGAGAATATTCATGTGTTGAACGAACTATTTTAACAATAAAATTTACATCTTTATCATAAATAAAATTAGAAACTAACTGGAAACTAGATAAGATGAGTGGTTTCCTGGGTATTGATCTGATGTTGGTTTCGGCCTTCGGGGTTAATACTTAGAGAATCGTTCTCTTACTAATTTACGGTTGGAGTCTGATTAAGAATTAAACGATAGAAATCATAATTTTACAAAATATATTAAATAAAAAAAATAGTCATGTGTTGACAATACTCATGTGTTGAGAATATTCATGTGTTGAAAAATATAAATTCATGTGTTGAAGAAAATATTCATTTGTTGAATAGAATAACGAAGTTATTAAAATATATAAAGCCGTATTGGTTAGATATGCGCCATTTTGACGTGAACGATATCCATATCGATTTTATTCATTTTTATAATGAATATAAAAAAGGAATTGATTTCAAAATATAATATTTTGAAATTATTATCATTTATATATATCGATGATATGGAATATTCAATTTTGATTTGAAATTGAATATGAAGTTGAAATCGTTTTGAAAACGAATTTAAAACGATTTATAAAATATGTTTTAAAAGGAAATCGACGAAATATATATATTATATATATATATTATATATATAATGGCCTGAATAGAACGCGCCGCGCTGTGGCAGTTCGCGAATTTTGACCATTGACTTCGAATGGATATTACGGGAGATCCGACCGTCGGATTCTCCTAAAATCGGAACCGCTGGGTTCGGTTCGAAAAGAGCTTTCTAATGAATATTAGAAATTAGAAATCTAATGGTTGGATTTGGAATTATGTCCAAATCAAATTTGGAAAAGGTCGCTGTAAGTGCAGTTCGATGGCCGTTGATGGAAATCGACTGTACGGGCCTTGATAAAATTATTAAAAATAGTAATAATTTGTGTAAAATCATAAGAATTGATTTGGAAAGAATTGGGATGAAAAACTCCATATTTGAAAAGATAAAAATAGATTTTTTACCAAAATGAACTAGTTTTGAACCAGAATTATAATCCCATTTATTTTTAAAATAAATAAAGTGGATTTGAAATGGTTTTGAAAATAACCAGAATTTCCAATATATAAAGTGGAAATGGGTTTGAATCGAAATTGTCTTTGAAATATTTCGACGTTGGATTTCGTGATTATGCAGATATTGTTATGGAAATTTTTTATATGTATATATATCGTTATTTCCAATACGATATTTGTTGGTCGTAGAATTTGATATTGAATATAAGCCGGTATATTTTCTATCGTAATAACCCGGAAATCCGAGCCAATTTAAAATTTTTATTTTGACAATTTTATTGAATTTTGAATATTTAAAATGAATTATTTTAAATAATAACGACGAGAAATTTATTTTGAATAGAATTCGCGTGTATGTTTATTCGAATCGTCGTTATAATATAAATATTTATTTTAATTATAAAAGGAATTGAAAATGGCGCGGTAGTTCGATAATCCGATTTCAAAGTTCAAATGAATGTGCAGGATTCAAAATAAACCGGATTTTAGCGAAACCAAAAATAATAGAATCTATTTGAGAATATCTTACCAACGAATCTGAAAAATCAAAATTTCATAGCGGGGATAAAATGATATGTCCAATTGAAAATTCAGAATAGTCGCTATGGAATTCTGGCCCTTAAAAATGGGAATTTTGCAAACGACCGCGGATTTCGACGAAACCACTTTTGTTGGATCCGTGATGTCAAGTTATTGCTAGATTCCAATTTTAATAATTTTTCGAATCAATATGAAAGCGTGGCAAAGGAAAACGCGTTTGACCAGTTTAAGTTGATTTTAATCGACTGGGAAATGGCCATTTTTCAAACGGTCTCAGAATTTGACGAAACTAGTTTTGTTAGGACCGTATCATCAATACGAAGTTAGAAAATATTTTTCGGGAATTTTTAGAGTTCGTATGTGGCCCTTGTAAATTGAAATGCGCGTTCAAATTCAATATATAGAGTTATATTTTGATTTTGACGAAAACTGATTGAAACAACGAATCAGCTTACGATACATATCCCATTGTGTTCGGAATGGGGGTAATTAGCTAGGGGCGACAGTCATTGGGCAAGATTTGGGGTTCAGATGAAAAGTCATCTTTTAAAGAGGGAAAATAATAATTAAAAAAAAATATATATATAATTATATATTTACTTACCCTCACCCTCTCTCCCTCTCACGTTTTCAGTTCAAAAGATAAAAAAAGAATAAACCCCCCTCGATCCCCTTTTCTCGCCCATCGCCCCTGAAGCCAACCACCTCCGCCTCCTCCTCGACAGGCGCGCCATTCCTCTCTCCTCCGCTACACCCTCTCTCCCTCTCGCCCTCCCTCCTTCTACCGAATCCGCGAAGAACCCCCTCGAATCGTCCTCGACTCCCACCCGCGAGACCCACCTCCCCTTGCGACGCCCTCTCTCCTCCTCCAGACCTAGCGCCGACCTCCCAATGCCCCCTCCGACAGTGAACCTCCGGCCTTCCCCCTCCTTTTGAAAAAAACGCGCTGTAAGTCTTTGTAACTTTATTTCATTCATTTATGTATTTTATTTGCTTTTTTTGTGGTTAATGTAGAGATTAAATCTTGTTTAATTTCAGTTTTTAAATTATAAAAACCTTGTTTAAAATCTATTTTCAAATGAAAAAGAAGACATGGTTTTTAATGATAGGAAAGATTAGATCTTTAAATGTTTAAAGGACATAAAAAGATTATATTTAAAAAGATTATATAAATACACTAAAAAAGATCGAATTTTTATACTAGAAAAGACGATATTTTTAAAGTAGAAAAGACGATATTTTTAAAGTAGAAAAGACAATATTTTTAAAATATGAAAAGATTATATTTTTATATATATTCAGTAGAAGTATAAAAATGTGATTTTTATCAAATATGTAGAAAGAATAAAAATATGATTTTTATATTATAGAAAGAATAAAAATATGATTTTTATATTATAGAAAGAATAAAAATATGATTTTTATATTACAGAAAGTATAAAAATATGATTTTTGCATATGTAGCGTATGCGGACGATGAAAGTGACAAGAGGAGAACGATGAAGATTTCCTACATATGAAGAGTCGTGGCATTTGGTTTAGCTAGTCGGTGAGAACTTCTCACCTTTAATTTATTTCTAGTTTGAAATATATGCTAGGATGCAGACGGTGTTTAGTAGCACCCGACACCCGTCGTCCACAGACCATGGACGGCTTGTATGCTTGTTCGATGGCCGTTGGTGGAAATTGACTGTACGGGCCTTGATAAAATTATTAAAAATAATTATAATTTGTGTAAAATCATAAGAAATGATTTGGGAAGAATCGGGATGAAAAACTCCATATTTGAAAAGATAAAAATAGTTTTTTTTATCGAAATGAACTAGTTTTGAACTAGAATAGTAATTTATTTATTTATTTTAAAATAAATAAATTGGATTTGAAATGGTTTTGAAAATAACCAGAATTTCCAATAATTGCATTGGAATGGATTTGAATCGAAATTGTCTTCGTAATATTTCGATGTTGGATTTCATGATTATACAGATGTTGTTATGGAAATTTGAAAGATATATATATCGTTATTTCCAATACGATATTTGTTGGTCGCAGAATTTGATATTGAATATAAGCCGATAGATTTTCTATTCAGAGCCTTATATTTAATATCAAATGTGATTTGGGTTTTTCGTGAATGGTGTCTTCATTAACACTGTTCTTAAGCCCAGTTGAGAAAAAGATTAAATCTTTTTATTTAGATTTAAATGTGTACCAATTAAATAATATTTAATTGGAATTGAATTGGTATTGATTTTTGGGTTTATCGTGAACAGTGTTTTAAATAACACTTGTTCTTTAACCCGATAATCAATGAAATGTGATTTTGGGTTGTCGTGAACGGTATCTTCAATAATACTGTTCTTAGACCCAAAGGAGTTAAGAAAATCAGAAACTAACTGGAGGTTAGTTAAGTTGAATGGTTTCTGGGGTATTGATCTGATGTTGGTTTCGGCCTTCGGGGTTAATACTTAGGGAACTGCTCACTTGCTAATTTACAGTTAGGGACTGATTGAAATGTGATGTGATTTTTGGGTTTATCGTGAAAAGTGTTTTAAATAACGCTTGTTCTTTAACCCGATAATTAATGGAATGTGATTTTGGGTTGTCGTGAACGGTATCTTCAATAATACTGTTCTTAGACCCAAAGGAGTTAAGAAAATCAGAAACTAACTGGAGATCAGTTAAGTTGAATGGTTTCTGGGGTATTGATCTGATGTTGGTTTCGGCCTTCGGGATTAATACTTAGGGAATTGCTCACTTGCTAATTTACGGTTAGGGACTGATTGAAATGGAATGTGATTTTGAGTTTATCGTGAACCGTGTTTTAAATGACATTGATTCTTTAACCCAGTCAAAGATTAAAACTAAGTGGAGTTTTAATGAATCTTTAATTAGATTGAAAAGATCGAGAATGGAGTATCACTGGTTTTGCTCCAGGCGATAGTTAAATCTTTAATTAGATTTGTACGTGAAATGGTAATTGAATTTACCGATAACACCGTGGTGTTAGATATGAAGTATTACCAGTTTTACTTCATGGGATGAATAGGCTGGGATTGGGAAATAAAATAAATGATCACTTCGGTGTGGATCGCTAATCCCGACTAGTTTGAATTGATATTCAAAAGTAGATGAAAGAATAAATTTAAAAGAATTTATCTTTGATAAAATTAATGGGAACCTTTCCCTAAGAATGTGAAATTTAGAAACTAACTGTAGGTTAGCTAAGCAGAACGGTTTCCTGAGTATTGATCTGATGTTGGTTTCGGCCTTCGGGGTTAATATCTGGGGAATTATTCTCCTGTTAATTTACGGTTAGTGACTGATGAATTGGAATGAGGCGTATGTTGTGTTTGTGTAACACTTGTTTATCATATACGCGAGTTATTCGGAAAGACCGGGTTTATCCCATTCTGAATAACTGATACGGCGATAAGTCGAAGGTGAAGACGGTGGTTGAAGACCGGGGGTCTTCACGTCGTTTGGATAATTACTGATGATCTTGATTGGGCCGTACACCCGAGAGGAGGGAATCAGTTAGTGGTCGTCCAGACGTACTTGGTGATCGATGGATATGCGGGGTACTAGGTGCCTCCGGTTTCGTTCAGACCCAGAACGAACTTGTAAATGGACTGTGTGTCTGACATTGGATTTTAGTCTGTGTGATTGATTTCTATTAAATATATATCTGTTTGGCGGCGGAGAATTTATTCTCTTGCTTAACGCCCTTCTCTGAGACGTACGAGCTCAGGGGCTATATATTGATGGATATCAGACGCATGGAGTGAATTGCCTGTGTGGCATGCCTAAGTGGCAAATGATCGAGGCTTCTGTTGAAAATCAAAGTCTTGTGGTTGATGATCAAAGAAAGGCCTTTGTGGCATAGCTTTATGTAACGTTTACTTCGCGAGCCTCACACCCCGGTGTGAACCAAAAACGGGAGAAGGACCTTCGGGAGGGCATGCGTTTCTTTCTAGTTAGGAGTGGCGTCAGTGCTTGAACTGGCTGACGAGTTTGACTCATGTGGTTGTTGGAATTGGAGGCGCCTCAGTTATATCGGTCGATCCGGAACCGATGGAGTCATTCGTTGGCTCATTTACGCCCCAAAGGGCGGGGAAACGCATGTTCAGGCATTTTAATCCACTCCGTGTGGACCGGCCCTAACGATCCAAGGGCCCACCTGAGTCTGGTTCCTGAGGGGCAGACTAGAGCGTCTCGAATCGGTAGAGGACTGTCTTTTGCCTCGGTTCACAGAAGGAAATCCTACTTCCAATACGTGACGTTTCGGTTTTAGTTGTAATCCTATATATGGCGACATATGGGATGGGGCGCTCATGCCGTCTATGGTTGATATTTATGATTGTATATAAAATCAGAAACTAACTGGAAACGAGCTAAGTTGGGTGGTTTCCTGGGTATTAGTCTGATGTTGGTTTCGGCCTTCGGGGTTAATACTTAGGGAATCGTTCTCTTACTAATTTGCGGTTGGAGTCTGATTAAGAATTAAAACATGAAATTTAGCGTATCAAGCATTCTTTGGCTATTATAAGGTAAAAACCCTATCCTCCGGCTTGCGTTGTATTGTGTGATGGGACCTGGGTCTTATAATAGCTTCATTTTTCTTTATTTAGCATTGCGTTGTTTGTTTTATGCACTGGTATTCTTGGGAGGAAACCCGTTCCATGTTATACGGCGTGGTCCCTTGATTTACCTAACTTTAAAATAAAGATTAATAACTGTTTTAGTTCTCACACCAGTCACATGACTGACCTGGAGTTTATTGTTTTAACCTAAACTCTGGGTGCCCTTATTTTCGACACAGGCAGCTAGTAGTTTTGGTTTTGCAGATTTATATTCACAGGATCCTGATTTACAGCTGGAACGATACTCGGAAAGCTCTGTATCCATGTATTTCTTCTAGTTGTGTATTGTATTATTTTCCGTTGCTATGTAATGTATTGTAATCTCTGATATTTCCTGTTGTATAATATTTGTTTATACTCTGTACATTCTTGTAATCTGATGGAATTGATGTAAAAGTTCAAATGAAATGTTCTTCCGTCTGCGTTCTTTTGTGAGTTGTTCTCAAAGTATCCGCTCTTTCCATACCGGGGAAATTACGGGTCCAAAGCTCAGAGAACAAGACACATTAGAACCATATGAAAGAATTCATCAGAAATTGGATTAGTAATATCCAATAAGGATGACTCGTTAGAGATGGGATCAGTAGTATCCTAGAACGAGTGTGAAGAGTAATATTTTTAAAATAAAAATTGAAAACAAGTTTTGTTTTGAAAATTTAAATCAATTATTCGTATTTGATTATTTATTTTATATTGATTTGGACAGTCCAGTATATATAGACTTTGCGTATACGTCTGATCCACGTGTATTTGAAGTTTTAATATACTGGATAGATATAGAATTGCACTCTAGTCGCCCGGACATGGTCCTGATGATGAAGTATACCATCACCAGTATTTATTTTCGAGTGACGAAAGTGAGATGTCTATATATTTCCATTAGACTGGTGTGAGAACCAAAATTAGATAGGGCTTGTTGTTGTGATTTGGCACCAAAAATGTGTTTTTTGACTATATATCAAAATTATGGATTTGAAACGTTAATCAACTAATTGATTGCTGAATGTGTTGTTTGATTATTGTTTTGATTAATTAGAATTTTGAACCATTATGTCAATTTGAACCAAATATTGATTGTATTGAAAATTAGTTGCATTTACATGCATATACATGTACTTATATTGAACAGGTCATAGCAAGGAGGCTAGAGCAGAGGAATAAAATTATTTGCCCGACAAATAGGTACATATTTATTGTATTTCTTGAGTTTTGGGTGATTTTATGAGCCGATTGGCTAGCCGCTTGGCTTTTTCGTTTTCTTTTTGATTGAAGAAGGCCATGGGAGGCTATATGAAATATCCCGAAGTCCCCGGTGCAGGGGAGGTTATGGCAAAAAATTTCGAAAATTTAGGGTGTTAGCCAAATTTTTGAAAAATTTGAAAAGTTCTTAGAAACTGAAAAGTTGAACTTAAGCCGTAAAGGAAATTATGAAAGTGAGTTGATTAGTTAAACAACTTTCGGCTTCGTTCCTTTTCGGGGACGAAAAATTTTAAGTGGGGGGGATTGTAATAACCCGGAAATCCGAGCCAATTTAAAATTTTTATTTTGGCAATTTTATTGAATTTTGAATATTTAAAATGAATTATTTTAAATAATTACGACGAGAAATTTATTTTGAATAGAATTCGAACGTGTATATTTATTCGAATCGTCGTTAGAATATAAATATTTATTTTAATTATAAAAGGAATTGAAAATGGCGCGGTAGTTCGATAATTCGATTTCAAAGTTCAAATGAATGTGCAGGATTCAAAATAAACCGGATTTTAGCGAAACCAAAAATAATAGAATCTATTTGAGAATATCTTTCCAACGAATCTGAAAAATCAAAATTTCATAGCGGGGATAAAAAGATATGTCCAATTGAAAATTCAGAATAGTCGCTATGGAATTCTGGCCCTTAAAAATGGGAATTTTGCAAACGACCTCGGATTTCGACGAAACCACTTTTGTTGGATCCGTGATGTCAAGTTATTGCTAGATTCCAATTTACCTAATTTTTCGAATCAATATGTGAGCGTGGCAAAGGAAAACGCGTTTGACCAGTTTCAGTTGATTTTAATCAACTGTGAAATGACCATTTTTCAAACGGTCTCAGAATTTGACGAAACTAGTTTTGTGAGGACCGTATCATCAATACGAAGTTAGAAAATATTTTTTGGGAATTTTTAGAGTTCGTATGTGGCCCTGGTAAATTGAAATGCGCGTTCAAATTCAATATATAGAGTTATATTTTGATTTTGATGAAAACTGATCGAAACGATCTAATCAGCTTACGATACATATCTCATTGTGTTCGGAATGGGGGTAATTAGCTAGGGCAACAGTCGTTGGGCTCGATTTGCGGTTCAGATGAAAAGTCAACTTTTAAAGAGGGAAAATAATAATTTAAAAAAAATATATAATTATATATTTACTTACCATCACCCTCTCTCCCACCCACGTTTTCAGTTCAGAAGAAAATAAAAAAAATAAACCCCCCCTCGATCACCTTTTCTCGCCCATCGCCCCTGAAGCCAGCCACCTCCGCCTCCTCCTCGACAGGCGCGCCCTTCCTCTCTCCTCCGCTACACCCTCTCTCCCTCTCGCCCCTCCCTCCTTCTACCGAATCCGCGAAGAACCCCCTCGAATCGCCCTCGACTCCCACCCGCGAGACCCGCCTCCCCTTGCGACGCCCTCTCTCCTCCTCCAGACCTAGCGCCGACCTCCCAATGCCCCCTCCGACAGTGAACCTTCGGCCTTCCCCTCCTTTTTTTTAAAAACGCGTTGTAAGTCTTTGTAGCTTTATTTCATTCATTTATGTATTTTATTTTCTTTTTGTGTGGTTAATGTATAGATTAAATCTTGTTTAATTTCAGTTTTTAAATTATAAAAACCTTGTTTAAAATCTATTTTCAAATGAAAAAGAAGGCATGGTTTTTAATGATAGGAAAGATTAGATCTTTAAATGTTTGAAGGACATAAAAAGATTATTTTTAGTGATAAAAAGATTATATAAATACACTAAAAAAGATCGAATTTTTATACTAGAAAAGACGATATTTTTAAAGTAGAAAAGACGATATTTTTAAAGTAGAAAAGACGATATTTTTAATGTAGAAAAGATGATATTTTTAAAATATGAAAAGATTATATTTTTATATATATTCAGTAGAAGTATAAAAATGTGATTTTTATCAAATATGTAGAAAGAATAAAAATATGATTTTTATATTATAGAAAGAATAAAAATATGATTTTTATATTATAGAAAGAATAAAAATATGATTTTTATATTATACAAAGAATAAAAATATGATTTTTATATTATAGAAAGTATAAAAATATGATTTTTGTATATGTAGCGTATGCGGACGATGAAAGTGACAAGAGGAGAACGATGAAGATTTCATACATATGAAGAGTCGTGGCGTTTGGTTTAGCTAGTCGGTGAGAACTTCTCACCTTTAATTTATTTCTAGTTTGAAATATATGCTAGGATGCAGACGGTGTTTAGTAGCACCCGACACCCGCCGTCCACAAACCATGGACGGCTTGTATGCTTGTCTGTTTGATTTTGATGTGTAGTTGATTGTGTGATGTGATGTGAAAAGAAATAAAATATTTATATAGTTAAAAATATTTTATAGTTAAAAATATAATTTTTAACGTGTATATGAAATGAAATAAATTAATATAAACAAATCGAACGATTTGTTTATATACACACATTTGACTGATATCGATTGGGACGATAAATTTTACACATCGCCCAACTGCACAAATAAAATCTGTGTTTGATTGTTTGAAACCCCACACGGGTATTGGGATGTTATATGACATACACTAATCCCAATAATTAGTTGTATGTCGATCGATTGATTGACAGACTGTCATAAGCGTTAAATATTTATATTTGATGCTTATACAGTGTAGAATGCACTCTAGATGATGGTTGATTATTTATCATTGTTATTTTATACATGTGTTGTAGAAAATCCATATAATTAACTTTATATGGTAGTTGATTTGGCCTCATTCCAGTTTTGAAAAAGAAATATTTGAATAGATATATTTGAAATAGAAATATTTGAAAAAGGAATATTTGAAAAAGAAATATTTGAATAGAAATATTTGAAATAGAAATATTTGAATAGAAATATTTGAATAGAAATATTTGAAAAAGAAATATTTGAATAGAAATATTTGAAAATAGAAAGATATGAAGCCGTGTTGATTAGATTGACGCCATTTTGACGTGAACGATATTTATATCGATTTTATTCATTTTTCAAATTATATTGAAAGTGATTTCGAAATTCGAATTATATTGAAAGTGATTTCGAAATTTGAATTATATTGAAAATAATCGAAATTCGAATTATATTGAAAAGAATTGAAATTCGAATTAAACTTAATAGAATTGAAATTCGAATTAGATTGAAATAGAATTGAAGTCATTTTGAATTGAATTTAAAAAGTATTGAAATTGAAATGAAATTGATTTGAATTGGAATCGATTTGAAATGAAATTAAAACGAATTTATATTGAAAATTTTAATTTCGATTTGAATTTGAGAATGAAGTTGAAATCGTTTTGGAAAACGAATTTTAAACGATTTATAAAATACGTTTAAAAAGGAAATCGAAGAAGTACATATTATATATATTATATATATGATATAATGGCCTGAATAGAATGCGCCGCGCCGCGGCAGTTCGCGAATTTCGACCATTGACTTCGAATGGATATTACGGGAGATCCGACCATCGGATTCTCCTGAAACCGGAACTGTTGGGTTCGTATCGAAAAGAGCTTCCTAACGAATATTAGAAATTTGAAATCTAACGGTTGGATTTGGAATTATGTCCAAATCAAATTTGAAAAAGGTCGCTGTATGTGCAGTTAGATGGCCGTTGGTGGAAATCGACTGTACGGGCCTTGATAAAATTATTAAAAATAATAATAATTTGTGTAAAATCATAAGAAATAATTTGGGAAGAATTGAGATGAAAAACTCCATATTTGAGAAGATAAAAATAGTTTTTTATCGAAATGAACTAGTTTTGAACTAGAATAGTAATTTATTTATTTTTTAAAAAATAAATAAATTGGATTTGAAATGGTTTTGAAAATAACCAGAATTTCCAATAATTGCATTGGAATGGATTTGAATCGAAATTGTCTTCGGAATATTTCGATGTTGGATTTCGTGACTATACAGATGTTGTTATGGAAATTTGAAAGATATATATACATATATTGTTATTTACAATACGATATTTGTTGGTCGTAGAATTTGATATTGAATATAAGCCGATATATTTTCTATTCAGAGCCTTGTATTTAATATCAAATGTGATTTGGGTTTGTCGTGAATGGTGTCTTCATTAACACTGTTCTTAAGCCCAGTTGAGAAAAAGATTAAATCTTTTTATTTAGATTTAAATGAAGTGTACCAATTAAATAATATTTAATTGGAATTGAATTGGTATTGATTTTTGGGTTTATCGTGAACAGTGTTTAGATAACACTTGTTCTTTAACCCGATAATCAATGAAATGTGATTTTGGGTTGTCGTGAACGGTATCTTCAATAATACTGTTCTTAGACCCAAAGGAGTTAAGAAAATCAGAAACTAACTGGAGGTTAGTTAAGTTGAATGGTTTCTGGGGTATTGATCTGATGTTGGTTTCGGCCTTCGAGGTTAATACTTAGGGAACTGCTCACTTGCTAATTTACGGTTAGGGATTGATTGAAATGTGATGTGATTTTTGGGTTTATCGTGAACAGTGTTTTAAATAACACTTGTTCTTTAACCCGATAATTAATGGAATGTGATTTTGGGTTGTCATGAACGGTATCTTCAATAATACTGTTCTTAGACCCGAAGGAGTTAAGAAAATCATAAACTAACTGGAGATTAGTTAAGTTGAATGGTTTCTGGGTATTGATCTGATGTTGGTTTCGGCCTTCGGTATTAATACTTAGGGAATTGCTCACTTGCTAATTTACGGTTAGGGACTGATTGAAATGGAATGTGATTTTGGGTTTATCGTGAACTGTGTTTTAAATGACATTGATTCTTTAACCCAGTCAAAGATTAAAACTAAGTGGAGTTTTAATCAATCTTTAATTAGATTGAAAAGATCGAGAATGGAGTATCACCAGTTTTGCTCCAGGCGATAGTTAAATCTTTAATTAGATTTGTACGTGAAATGGTAATTGAATTTACCGATAACACCGTGGTGTTAGATATGAAGTATTATCAGTTTTACTTCATGGGATGAATAGGCTGGGATTGGGAAATAAAATAAATGATCACTTCGGTGTGGATCGCTAATCCCGACTAGTTTGAATTGATATTCAAAAGTAGATGAAAGAATAAATTTAAAAGAATTTATCTTTGATAAAATTAATGGGAACCTTTCCCTAAGAATGTGAAATTTAGAAACTAACTGTAGGTTAGCTAAGCAGAACGGTTTCCTGAGTATTTATCTGATGTTGGTTTCGGCCTTCGGGGTTAATATCTGGGGAATTATTCTCTTGTTAATTTATGGTTAGTGACTGATGAATTGGAATGAGGCGTATGTTGTGTTTGTGTAACACTTGTTTATCATATACGCGAGTTATTCGGAAAGACCGGGTTTATCCCATTCTGAATAACTGATACGACGATAAGTCGAAGGTGAAGACGGTGGTTGAAGACCGGAGGTCTTTACGTCGTTTGGATAATTACTGATGATCTTGATTGGGCCGTACACCCGAGAGGAGGGATCAGTTAGTGGTCGTCCAGACATACTTGGAGATCGATGGATATGCGGGGTACTAGGTGCCTCCGGTTTCGTTCAGACCCAGAACGAACTTGTAAATGGACTGTGAGTCTGACATTGGATTTTAGTCTGCGTGATTGATTTCTATTAAATATATATCTATTTGGCGGCGGAGAATTTATTCTCTTGCTTAACGCCCTTCTCTGAGACGTACGAGCTCAAGGGCTATATATTGATGGATATCAAACGCATGTAGTGAATTACTTGTGTGGCATGCCTAAGTGGCGAATGATCAAGACTTCTATTGAAAAGCAAAGTCTTATGGTTGATGATCAAAGCAAGGCCTTTGTGGCATAGCTTTGTGTAACGTTTACTTCGCGAGCCTCACACCCCGGTGTGAACCAAAAACGGGAGAAGGACCTCAGGGAGGGCATGCGTTTCTTTCTAGTTATGAGTGGCATCAGTGCTTGAACTGGCTGACGAGTTTGACTTATGTGGTTGTTGGAATTGGAGGCGCCTCGGTTATATCGGTCGATCCGGGACCGATGGAGTCATTCGTTGGCCCATTTACGCCCCCAAAGGGCGCGGAAACGCATGTTCAGGCATTTTAATCCACTCTGTGTGGACCGGCCCTGACGATCCAAGGTCCCACCTGAGTCTGGGTCCTGAGGGGCGGACTAGAGCATCTCGAATCGGTAGAGGACTATCTTTTGCCTCGGTTCACAGATGGAAATCTTACTTCCAATACGTGACGTTTCAATTTTAGTTGTAATCCTATATCTGGCGACATAGTGGGATGGGGCGCTCATGCCGTCTATGATTGATATTTATGATTGTATATAAAATCAGAAACTAACTGGAAACGAGCTAAGATGGGTGGTTTCCTGGGTATTAGTCTGATGTTGGTTTCGGCCTTCAGGGTTAATACTTAGGGAATCGTTCTCTTACTAATTTGCGGTTGGAGTCTGATTAAGAATTAAAACATGAAATTTAGCGTATCAAGCATTCTTTGGCTATTATAAGGTAAAAACCCTATCCTCTGGCTTGTGTTGCATTGTGTGATGGGACCTGGGTCTTATAATAGCTTCATTTTTTTTTATTTAGCATTGCGCTGTTTGTTTTATGCACTGGTATTCTTGGGAGGAAACCCGTTCCGTGTTATACGGCGTGGTCCCTTGATTTACCTAACTTCAAAATAAAGATTAATAACTGTTTTATTTCTCACACCAGTCACATGACTGACCTGGAGTTTATTGTTTTAACCTAAACTCTGGATTTTCGACATGGGCAGCTAGTAGTTTTGGTTTTGCAGATTTATATTCACAAGATCCTGATTTACAGCTGGAACGATACTCAGAAAGCTCTGTATCCGTGTATTTCTTCTAGTTGTGTATTGTATTATTTTCCGCTGCTATGTAATGTATTGTAATCTCTGATATTTCCTGTTGTATAATATTTGTTTATACTCTGTACATTCTTGTAATCTGATGGAATTGTTGTAAAAGTTCAAATGAAATGTTCTTCCGTCTGCGTTCTTTTGTGAGTTGTTCTCAAAGTATCCGCTCTTTCCTTACCGGGGAAGTTACAGGTCCTCACATCTATTCAGAGCCTTGTATTTAATATCAAATGTGATTTTGGGTTGTCGTGAATGGTATCTTTAATAATACCGTTCTTAGGCCCAACGGAGTTAAGATATCAGAAACAAACTGGAGATTAGTTAAGTTGAATGGTTTCTTGGGTATTGATCTGATGTTGGTTTCGGCCTTCGGGGTTATTACTTAGGGAATTGTTCACTTGCTAATTTATGGTTAAAGGCTGATGGAATAGTGTGTGATTTTGGGTTTATCGTGAACCGTGTTTTAAATGACATTGGTTCTTTAACCCAGTTAAAGACAGGATATGATTTCCCAAGTTAAATAATCATTGATAGTGATTTTTAGGAAGATTAAAACTAAGTGGAGTTTTAATGAATCTTTAATTAGATTGAAATGATTGAGAATGGAGTATCACCAGTTTTTCTCCAAAGCGATAGTTAAATCTTTAATTAGATTTGAACGTGAAACGGTAATTGAATTTACCGATAACACCGTGGTGTTAGATACGAAGTATTACCAGTTTTACTTCATGGGATGAATAGGTTGGGATTGGGAAATTAAAACAAATGATTACTTCGGTAAGGTTCGTTAATCCTGAATAGTTTGGATAAACCATAATTTGGTTTGAATTAATATTTAAAAGAAGATTAAAGAATAAATTTAAAGAATTTATCTTTGATAAAATTAATGGGAACCTTTCCCAAAGTATAAGAATATTTGAGTAAAAGAATATTCTGAATTGGACTGAGGCGTATGTTGTGTTTGTGTAACACTCGTTTATTATATACGCGAGTTATTTAGAAAGACCGGGTTTATCCCATTCTGAATAACTGATTCGACGGTGTGTCGAGGATGAAGACGGTGGTCGAAGGCCGTGGGTCTTCACATCGTTTGGGTGATTATTGATGATCTTGATTGGGCTGTACACCCAAGAGTAGGGAATCAGTTGGTGATCGTCCAGACGTACTTGGAGATCGACGGATATGCGAGGTACAAGGTGCCTCTGGTTTCGTTCAGACCCAGAACGAACTAGTAAATGGACTGTGTGTCTGACATTGGATTTTATTCTGTGTGATTGATTTCTATTAAATATATATCTGTTTGGCGCCGGAGAATTTACTCTCTTGCTTAACGCCCTTCTCTGAGACGTACGAGCTCAGGGGTTATATGTTGATGGATATCAATCACATGGAGTGAATTTCCTGTGTGGCATGCCTAAGTAGCAAATGATCAAGGCTTTTGTTGAAAAGCAAAGTCTTGTGGTTGATGATCAAAACACGGCTTGTGTGGCATAGCTTTGTGTAGCGTTGATTCGCGAGCCTCACACCCCGGTTGTGAACCAGAAATGAGAGAGGACCTCAGGGAGGGCATGCGTTTCCTTCTAGCTAGGGTGGTGTCAATGACCTACCAGCCCTGACATTTATATTATTTTTACCTGTGTGGATGTTGCTGTTGCGAGGCGCCTCGGATATATCGGTGACTATGTGGAGCCGATGGAGTCATTTGGCTCATTTACGCCCCAAAGGGCGGGGAAACGCAGTGTTCGGGCATAATAATCCACATCGGTGGACCGGCC
Organism: Allium sativum; assembly: GCA_030737875.1. Classification (NCBI taxonomy): domain Eukaryota; kingdom Viridiplantae; phylum Streptophyta; class Magnoliopsida; order Asparagales; family Amaryllidaceae; genus Allium; species Allium sativum. The sequence goes on along the minus strand of CM060916.1, from coordinate 212,814,198 downwards.
CTGACGATCCAAGGCTTGCCTGCGTGCTTGCCTGAGACTCGGCTAGACAGTCTCGAATTCGGTAGAGGACGATCCCTGGCCTCGGTTCAAAGATGGAAATCCAACTTCCAAATACGTGACAATTGCGGTTTTGATTGTAGAGCCTAGTATTGGCGACATGATATATGGTACCCATGCCGTCTAGGATTGATACATTTATATTTGAAGTTGTTTTATACACTATGCACTTATAATAGTATCAAATGATTTGTTTTAACGTACCAAACATGTTTGGCTATTATAAGGGAAAACTCTATCCGCCGGCTTGCATTGCATTGTGTGATGGGACCTGGGTCTTATAATAGCTTTATTTTTTCAAAAAGCATTGCGCTGTTTTGTTATATGCACTGGTATTCTTGGGAGGAAACCTGTTCCGTGTTATACGGCGTGGTACCTTGATATATCTAATTTAAAGTTAAGTTTTAAATAACTGTTTTAGTTCTCACACCAGTCACATGACTGACCTGGAGTTTATTGTTTTAACCTAAACTCTGGGTGCCCTTATTTTGACACGGGCAGCTAGTAATTTTGGTTTTGCATATTTATATTCACAGGATCCTGATATACAGCTGGAATTATACTCAGAAAGCTCTGTATCCGCGTATTCCTTTCAGTTGTGTTTTTGTATTATTTTTCCGCTGCACTAATGTATTTAAATCTCTGATAATTTATGCTGTGTAATATTTATTCATACTCTGTATATTCTTGTATTCTGATGGAATTGTTGTAATATACAATGAAATGTTCTTCTGTTTGCGTTCCGATTTGTCGGGTTCTCAAAACAATCAGGGGTTTCGAACGGTCTTGGTCGGTTTAGCGATCGATTCGGATCGAGCGAAATTCCCAATTGTTACATGCAAATCGTGTTGTGGAGAAATTTTGATTCAAGACCGCTTAAATCAAAAATCCCCAACGCCGCGGAAAACGAGATCGTGGTAATAGTGCAAAAACAACCAATCGAACAATCTTAATCTTATCCAAGCCAATCACAATCACCAAACAATGGAAATAATAGAGCAATAACGAGAAACTAAATCACACAGGGATTTATAGTGGTTCCACCGATGTCTTGTCAGTGTACATCCACTTTGAGAGAGAAACCTTTATTAATATCAATAGAAGAGTACAAGAGATTGATTACAATGATAAAATTTACTAGAAAAAATTGATTTTGTGGAGAAAGGAATTGAAGAAGATTAGGATTGCCTAAACCCTAATTAGAATAATCTTAGATTTAATCTCTTGATTTGTGATCCACCTCCTTTTGTATTCGATGTAGCTTATATAGGCATAGATAAGTATATGGAAATTCCCAAAATCTCCTCCAAAATATCCTCTAGATCCAAAATATTCTCCAGATCCAAAATATCCTCTAGATCCAAAATATTCTCTAGATCCAAAATATCCTCTAGATCCAAAATATTCTCTAGATCCAAAATATCCTCCAGATCCAAAATATCCTCTAGATCTAACACATAGTATCGCATACTTCAACAAATCGTTTGCAAACATAAGTGACGTGATCAAAGGCTCACGACATTTAAGATGGAGATAAATACTTTTGCATTCAACAGCTTGATTAATAAGTCTCGTTGGCACTTCCATGACTAAAACAAAGAGGTATGATGCCATAGGATCCCCCTTCCTTATACCTTGAGCACTCTTGAAGTAACCAACCGAACCGCCATTATAATTAAGAGAGAAATGTATTGTTGAAATACATATGTACGTCCAAGCAAGATTTTGGAGGAAAACCCATTTTATACATAACCCTAGTGATGGTAGTCTATTGCAAGGAATCATAGGCTTTCTTAATGTTTAACTTGATCATAGCCCTGGAGAAACATAAGCTTTATTATAGTCCTTTAAAAGTTCAACTGAGATAAGAACATTATCAATGATGCTTCTATTAGGTACAAACGTAGTTTGGTTTTCTGATATCAACGTAGGGAGTACAACCTTGAGCCTGGAAGCTATAATCTTGGATATACATTTGCAAATTCTATTACAACATGCAATGGGCCTGAATTCACTGACCTTGGAGAGAGCATCACACTTAGGTTTAGGGTAAATTGGTAGCATTTATTCCAGTCAGCATTCTATTGTTGGAGAAAAAGCCATGAATAACTTTGTCCATATCCATCTCGATTATACTCCAACAAGTGGTAAAGAAAAGGGCATTAAACCCATCAAACCCACCATAAGAATCTTTATTTATAGAGAAGATGTTGGCTTTGATCTCCTCATTACTAATCTCAGATGATAGAAAAGCTTGTTGTCTAACACTGAGTGAAGGTAAGGTTAAGTCATTAAATAATGTTAAATCAGGTATGAAGTTAGATGAGTTACCCAGAAGACTAGAAAAATAATCAATAAAAGCATGATCAATAAATTCAGGGCTATCAACAACAATACTATCCTTATCTTTAATTCGCAGAATATTATATTTGGATTGCTTAACTTTCAAGGAGTTATGGTATAGCTTAGAGGTTCTATCTCCATCAACATTCCATTTTACCCTTGTTTTTTTGCCTATTCATCTCCACCTCAACATGTAAAGCATTATTGTACTGGTCTAACAGAAAAAAATTCAACATTAGCTAAGGCAACATCACTAGGGTTAACCGAGGCATTCTTCTTAGCAGTCGCAAGATTAACTTTAAGGACGGTTGTCTGATGATCGCCACGTCCAAATTTGTTAGTAGCCCAAGCAGACAAAGCTTTCTTAATTTTTGCTGTAAAACAAACATGGGTGCGTAAAAAGTTAGTTTCCCAGGCATTATTAACAATATTATAAAAATCACACTTATGAAACCAAATATTAAATAATTAAAAAGAGGAAATCCCTTTCATGGCACCCAATCGAAGGGAAATTAATTGAGGAAAGTGGTCAGATAACAAAGGTAGCGGAAGAAAACAGGACATGGACGACCAAGTAACCAAAGCAGAGTAGTTACAGAAGGAGTGATTGATCTTACTATTGATTCTCCTACCAGTTCCAAGAGAACCTAGCACCATTGAATGGAACATGAAGAAGATTTGCATTGTGTAAGGCTATGTTGAGTGGAGAAAGATCTCTTGTAGTAACAGGATTGCCTCCTATTCTATCACCATGACTACATAAATAACTTAAGTCATCGGTAAGGATCCAAGGATGAATGTTTAGAGCCAGGTGGGGTAGGTAATCAAATAACTCTTTCCTAGAGGAAGCACTGTTTTCAGCATAAAAAAGGTCAAGTAGAATGATAAGGATGATAGGATAAGAACAAGGTAAAGATGAATGAATTGTTTGTGAAACAGAATAAAAGTGACATCATAGGAGGAAGGATCAGAAGGAATCATAATATATGGGGATTGTAAGAGGTTATGAAGAAGATTCCATGAAGGTTTGATGAAATTTGCAGCCTTAGAGGTAAGTTGGAGATTCAACTTGGTTTCTAAGATTGCAAAAAGATGGAGATTATGAAGTTTAATTATTTCTTTTGCTTGCTCAAGCTTACAATAAGATCAACACCCTGAATGTTCCAAACTCCAATCATACTGGACATTGTAAGTATTCGAATTAGGTAGTTTGTTCTTGCTTCTTGTAAAAGAAGATGGCGAAGTTGTGGAAATAGATAGGATGGAGAAGTTTTGGTTAAGAATTGTTTCAATAAAGGATTTTATCTTTTTCCTTCCTTTCTTCTTCTTGGCTGGATTGTTTGATAGTTCATGTTGTTGCTCAAGTTGTTTTGAAAAAGAAAGGTTACGGTTAGTTAGCGAGGAAGTGGATGCAGGTGGTACAGGGTAAACAGGAAGAGAAGAAATGTGGGAATAAGGTTGAGCTGCTTGTTGCCTGACATTGAGGACGATGTCATCATTAGTTTTGTTCAGAGGAGAAGTATTAAGAGGATCATTGACTATGGGAGTAGAGAAAGGGGTCTTTGTATTAGAAGCACTTTCTTGCACAGGAAGTTTAAAGAAAAAGGTGGTGGAAGCAGCATTTTTGCAAGGAGAGGTTGGTTTATTTAACGAGGTAGTAGGGGTTGCATGCTTTTCTTTATTGGGACTATTTGCGTTACGAGATTGTTCCATGTGATCAACTTATCCAGAATTATTGCCAAAGTTATTACAAGTCTGTTTTTCTCTTGAGCTCAATACAGAGTCATCAGCTTCGATTTGCTCTTAACCAAAATCCTCATGATCTTCAGAAGTTCCTCCTTTGTCACAAGTCATTTGTTCTGCTAAAGCATCAAATGGGTTTTTATTTAATTCAAAAGTCGCTTCAATAATCTCATCTCCACTTTTGTCAGTCCCCACATCTTTATCTTGCACTTCATCAAGTTTTCTTATTTTGTTTCTAGCAGAACCATTACTTTTCACTTTATTACCTATAGTCACATGTTTACTGCCAGAATTGCCTAGTCTAGTACTAATTGTTTTCCTCTTTATTACCATTTTCCACTGTTGTTTGACCGAATATTTTTCTTAGTGTGTTGTTGTGACGACCGCCCATAACCCCCGCACTAAACAAGAGGAATAATGCGCTGAAAGGCATGCCAGGCTGCCATGGACGATCATCATAGTAAGTGAACACATCGAAACCTGTCGTAGAACTCACAGCGCAAGGATAAAATATAATAGAACATATACAACAGGTGATAGTAATGAGGTATCATATAGCAAACTTTTGAAACTCTTTCAACATCCAGAAAGATTATCCAACTGATATCCAAGTTTGTACATAAGGCCTCACTACAACTCTCAAGCAACTCAAACAGCGGAAATAGAAATACTAGATAGAATAAAACTGGTACGCCAGCCTCCTGCTCGTCATCGCTCAGCTTCCTCGTATCACTAAGCTCCATTACCTGTAACCTGCTACTTAGTCTGCCCATCCACAACCGGATGAACAGCCCAAGGTAATAAGAGGAGACATAAAACCTTAAGTCAGACAATAGTCTTAGTGAGCGATAATACAACTAACAAACTTCAATAAGAAAGCATATGAGAATGGGTAAATGAACAACTTATCTACCCACATCACCAGAGAAGAACTCAACCTTATCTTCCCCACATCGGACAGTGATAGCCTTTACCAAGCATTTCAACCATTAATCCATAGAAACCAGAACAACCATTTATCCATGGAAAACAGAAACAACCAGCAATAGCAATCAAGGCATCGAGATTATATATCTCATGTAAATCATCCTAGTCGAATTCAACATCCCTCGAATACAAGCCCCAGAGGCCGAAACCAATATCAGACAAGCACTCAAGGAACATCTACTTCGATGTTGGATTACCCACGTGAGATGGCACAAGCAAAACATCCAGCATGCATGACAGACTCTGGCTATCACCGCCAATCCTGCTTCGAAATCATCACTATCGTATGACGGCCAACCTTGCCATATGTCAAGGGCTAATGGTGACCCCAGTTCTAGCATGAACTCCATATGCCCAACCTTGGCAATGTCCAACCTTGACACTAGGCCTTTCCCCAACCAGAAAGACCCAGGGTACTCGACCAACAACCGGTCTTTTGGGCCTTTCAACGATACCCATCGTACCCCTGCTTTGAGCCTGCTAGAACTTACGACAACGATGACTTCTCGGCCTTCGCATCTCTAGTCGTCCAACCTTGACGATGTTTCATAGCTCAAGCAACCTTCTCGAGCAGCCATTATCCACCAACTCACGACCTTTGAGTTGTCATTGCATTTGCTGTTCCACCTTGATCAACGAACACATTCATCACTTCGAGCCCTCTTTCTTGAACCACTTCGAAGTCACGCCATCACCGAACCAAACCACTTCGAAGTCACGCCATCACTTCGAGCCCTCTTTTTTTTTCAGACCTTTTTGGTTCGTACCCGAGTCGTACCCGAAAACGTACTTTTTTAGAAAACGACCTTGCCAAAACCGACCATCCTTGCTCCAGAACGACCAGCTAAAACCAACCAGCCTTGCTCCAGAACGACCAGCTAAAACCGACCAGCCTTGCTCCAGAACGACCAGCTAAAACCAGCCAGCTTTGCTCCAGAACGACCAGCTAAAACCGACCAGCCTTGCTCCAGAACGACCAGCTAAAACCAGCCAGCTTTGCTCCAGAACGACCAGCTAAAACCGACCAGCCTTGCTCCAGAACGACCAGCTAAAACCAGCCAGCTTTGCTCCAGAACGACCAGCTCCCCTAGAGCGACCAGGATTCCAGAGCGACTAGGATTTGCTTCCAGGAAAAACCGACCAGGATGCTCCATTCAAAACCGACCAGGATGCTCCATTCAAAACCGACCAGGATGCTCCAAAACGCCCCAAAGCCTGTCTTGCTCCCCAGGCCACGTCTTGACCGAACTCTCCAAACCGACCACACCAGGAAAACCGACCAGAAACCTGCACAGCTCCATTTCGACCTCGATTTCTACCAAAACTTCGCCAAACGACGAATCCGACGAAACCAACTCATCCAATTCATCCAAAAGCAACCACAAACATGTTATGCAACCAACAATATCATCAATCTAACAATTTCCATCAAAACACATAAATTTCCCGAAAAACTTGATAAATGAATCATATGAACACAAATATAGATCTAACTTGCATAAACTTGTGGAGAATCATGAAATTAACCATTAAACTATCTAAATCAGATCCTAAGGTGATTCATATGTAATATAAACATAGCATAATGTAGATCTAAGGAAAAGAACATGGAAATGATGAAATTAACAACATAAAACTCATATACTTGCATGAATCCGAATGAGAGATGTAAATCACTCACCAATTCTCCAAATCGATGTAAAACAATGAAAAAGCAATCCGGACAGTGAACACTTCGAATCAAACTCCTCAATCCGATGAATTCGCCCTTGAAACGATGTAGATCTAGCCTCTTATGGTGTAGATCTTCGATTTCCCTCCTTGGATTTTGGAATTTTAATGGTGGAAAGATGTTAGAGGAAGAAGGAGATCAAAGCCTCCCCATAAGAGAATGGAAAATGCCAACCTTTCTCCATACCCTTACCCCCTATTTATAGCCTCCACCAACCCCCTAATGGGCCTTCTCCAAATCAGCCCATTAGCCTTCCAAAACCTGAACAGCCAACTAAAAAACCTTAAAACAGTGATTTCTCCCAAACCGCTGAACCAAATCCTTAATGTAACCACTCTACGGAAAGGGAATCATCAATTCCTTTCCAATGGCACAGGTCTCACCCTCTGATTCGACCTGAGCCAAAAGTTATGCCCAGTACAAGACCGACAGGGGCAAAATGGTCACAAACAAAATCGGTAAAAATTATGGACATGTCACACATCCCCATAAGCAACATACCAAAAGATGAGAATGATCCAACCCTCAGGGAATAAAATAAAAATATTTTACGATCTTCCGATACGTAAAATGCGGGCTGTTACAGTTGTCCTTCCCTTCATTGCCTTTAATTTGCTTCTTTTCCTCATGCACTTTATCATGCTCCGTCTCATTTTTTTGAACTTTCTACTTCTCACAAGTTTCATCAATATGCCTAAACACTTTACATATAGAGCAAACACCATGCTTCCATAAATAATTCAGTATACAAATTGCACATTCCCGTTAAGTAACTGAACATGAAGCTTATCAGCCAATTGTTGGTTCAGTGACACTTCAACTAAATATTTAGCACATGTTAGCCTTTCCAATTTTTCAATTGTCTCATATAGACGTAAAAGCTTCCCAATTGTAGTCGCCAACCAATTCAACCCAACATGTGACCAAGCACATAAAGGAATATTAGATAATTTTAGCCATACAAGAACAAATTTTACATTGCCACACACATTACCTAGCTTAGGTTTCCATTCCTAAACAATGAAGATTTTATACTTCATTATAGTTGGGCCAGCTCTTAATATCATATTTCTATCTTCTTGACTTGAAAGTTGAAACAAGAAAACAACTCCATCAAACAACACCTTAACACCCCCTTTCAGTCTCTAAACACCCTTCAGGTGCTACACGACTGCTGTATATGATAAAGGCTTCTCCAAGAAAAACCCCACCGCACATTCATTCCACACTAAAGTAGCAGCATTGATAATTTTTTCAGTGCGGACAATGGCTTCTCAATTGAATTTTAGATCAAAATGAATGAGCTGATAGGAACCTACATTCCACGACATTGCTTCTGTTAAGTAGTGTATTTTGTATTCAATATTATTGTTGTTACCCGTAACATTGTTTTGTATATTGTGTTTGTTTTCTGATTTGTTTAGTTACGTTTTATTTTAGTTTTAGGTTATTGGGCTAAACATTTAAGGCCCAAAAGCCTGTTTGTGTGTGTAAAAGATAAAAGGGTGTTTTTTGTATTGTATTCGAACAGATCTGAAAATAATAAAATTCCTCTTTTCTTCTTCTTACAATTTCTGAGATTTAGAAATTCATCATGGTATCAGAGCTTATCGATCGATGATTCTTTGGTGATTTGGCTTTCTGCTTCTTTCTTCTTTTGGCTAATTCTTCTGGATTCGAACTCGTTTTCTCGAAACCCTAAATATGGCGAATGATGATGAAGATGGTGATTCTCAGAATAATTCAACTGCCTTCAATCCAACTGGAGTGAATTTCAATGATCCCTATTACTTATCTAATTCTGATCATCCAGGTATGCAATTAGGCAGTCATGTTCTTACTGGTACGAATTTCTTGAATTGGTCAAGAATAGTGAAAATGGCTTTAATAGCTAGAAATAAGCTTCAATTTGTTGATGGAACTCTTCCTATGTCTGCCGCGTCTTCGGTTAATCATCAGAAGTGGATAAGAAATGTTTATATGATTATGTCATGGATTTTGAATTCAATTGTAAAAACCCTAGCTGAGAGTTTCATGTTTGTGAATTCATCTAGAGAATTATGGAAAGAATTAACTGAACGATTTGGTCAGACGACAGCACCTAGGATCTTTGAACTACATAAAAGTCTAACTTCAACTCAACAGAATGATGATTCCATAGCAGAGTATTATGGAAAATTGAAGGGTGATTGGGACCAATTACAACTATTAGAGGGTTTTCCTGAGTGTACATGTGATGCAATGAATAGTTGTATCTGTGGAATTTTTAAGAAATTTCTTGAAATTGATCAAAGGAATAAGCTAATGCAGTTTTTATCAGGGCTGAATAAAGATTTTGATCAAGTGAAAGTTAATATACTAAACACTGATCCTCTTCCAAATGTGCATAAGGCATATTATATGCTTCAACAAGTTGAGCAACAGAACAAGTTGAATAGTGTGAGTGCTACAAATGAATTGAGTGCTTTTGAAGCTCAAACTCTCAAAACCTTTCCAAAACCTGCATATCAGACTATTAAGAAAGATCTTAAGAGGCAGAAAGGTGAAGCCATTTGTGATCATTGCAAGAAGAAAGGGCATACTATTGAGCAGTGTTTTAAACTTGTTGGGTATCTTGAGTGGTGGTTAGATTTGAAAGGAAAATGGAACTCCAAGATGGCAGCAAATGTTCAAAATAGTAATCAAGGAATTCTGGGAAAAGCTCCACAAGAAATAGCTGAGTCAAGCACAACAAATAAAAGTGTTGATCCTATCATGGCTTTTGCACTTTACAATGAAGTGATTAAGATGATTCATCAGAATAAAGGGAGCATAGCTGAAGATAATCCTTTGTATGCTATTACAAATTTTGCAGGTATATTTTCAGCATCGTTGTTTGGTTGTCTAATGAAAAAATCTGACTATGAAAGTTGGATTATAGACCTGGGGCAACAGATCATATGACATCTAATTTGATTCTATTTGCTTCACTTAAACAACTAAATAATCCAATTAGAATATCATTGCCTGATGGAACTGTTAAGATGGTGAAATATGTTGGTACAGTAGTGTTAAATCCTGAAATAATCCTTAAAAATGTTTTTTATGTTCCTGAATTTAAGCATAATTTACTTTCTGTTGGCAGATTATTAGATGATAATCATCTAGTTGCAAAATTTGAAAGAAATTCATGCTATTTTTAGGACCCTTCTACTAAACAAGAGTATGCTATTGGATCAAGGCATTTTGGTCTATACAAATTCTGCAAGTATTCTTCAAACTGTTTTTTTCTAAGTCTGTTGTTTCTAATATTTCCTTTTCTTATGCTAATAATACAATTACTGCTAATGTAAAGCCTAGTATTGATGTTATTCATGCTAGGTTAGGTCATATTTCTACCAGTCATATGAAAAATTTAATAGTATCCATTCCAGGCAAATATGATAATGATAATAATTGTGATTTTAGTTGTGAAGCCTGTGTGTTGGGTAAACACAGTAAAATGCCTTTTCTAAAATCAAGTTCTTATGCTCCTGAACCTTTTGATATGGTACATATAGACCTTTGGGGACCATATTCAAGACCATCATTATCTGGTGCTAGATATTTTTTGACAATTGTGGATGATCATACTAGAACTACATGGACTCATTTGCTTCATTTAAAAACTCAAGTGCATTCTGTTATTGTTGGATTTGTTGAATATGTTCACACTCAATTCAACAAGAAAATAAAGGTGATTAGAAGTGATAATGGGACAGAAATAATTCAAGAGTCATGTAGACTGTTCTTTTTAAATAAAGGCATCATTCATCAAAGAAGTATTCCAGGAAATCCATAACAAAATGGTAGGGTAGAAAGAAAGCACAAACATCTTCTTGAAACTGCTAGAACCATAAGGTTTCATGCTGGTCTTTCATACAAATTTTGGGGTGATTGTATTCTTGCAGCTACATATATTATAAATCTTCTACCCAGTTCTGTTTTAAAATGAAAAACTCCTTATGAATTGCTCATGAGAAAAAGTCCAGACTATAGTTACTTGAGAGTTATTGGTTGCTTATGTTTTGCTGCTCAGAAGTTAAATGATAAATTTGCTCCAAGATCAAAGAAATGTGTTTAGTTAGGTTACCCTTATGCACAGAAAGGATACAAATTATTTGATTTGGATTCTCATAAAGTGGTGTTTAGTAGAGATGTATATTTTGTTGAAAACTGTTTTCCATTTAAGGATGATCCAAAACTGATTCCTTCATTTATTCCTCAAACATCAGAAACTTCACTACCTCAAGTTAATCCTGCTTTTGATGTTGATGCTTTTCAAAATAATCATAACAGTATTCCTGAAAATAGTGTTCAAAATCCTGATATTGATATTTCTGAAAATAGTATTCAAAATTTTGATTCTCCTCAAAATTCAAACACATCTCCTATTATTCATCCCATTACACTAATTTCAGAAGAACTAAATATTAGAGTTTCTTCTAGAATCAGTAAGCTGTCTAAGAAATTTGATGATTTTGTTATGACAAAAACAACTACTAGAGTGGTTCATGATAAGGATTCAAACAATTCTGCTAGTTTTAATATTTATGCAGAACCTACTCTTGCTTATTTAAATGTTGTGAATCTAGATAGTCTGAACAATGTTATGGTTGCCTATGAACCATCTTCTTATAATCAAGCTAAAGAACATTCTGAATGGGTAGAATCAATGGAAAAGGAATTACAGGAACTTGAAAAAATGGCACATGGGATTTGACTGAATTACCTTTTGGGAAGAGGGCAATTGGATCTAAGTGGGTATACAAAACAAAATTTAAACCAAATGGAGAAGTGGAAAGATGTAAAAGCAGGGTTGTAGCAAGAGGAGATAAACAAGTATCTGGTAAGGATTATAAGCATACTTTTAGTCCAGTTGCAAAACTAACAACTGTTAGATTAATTATTGCAGTGGCTGCTATTAAGAAGTGGGATATTCAGCAGTTGGATATTAATAATGCTTTTCTCCATGGTTATCTGGATGAAGAGGTGTACATGATTCCTCCACTTGGCTACAAGAAAGTGAAATCAGGTCAGGTTTACAAACTCAAAAGGTCAATTTATGGTTTGAAACAAGTAAGTAGATGCTGGAACAAGGAGTTGACAAATTTTTTGATTAATTGGGGTTTTACACAATCTAAACAAGACTATTCATTGTTTTTTTACTAATAACAATGAATCTTTTATAGCAGTAGTTACCTATGTGGTTGATTTATTACTTACTAGAAATGATAATATGCTAATGAACAAGTTGAAAGCTATTTTGCATGATACTTTTACTATCAAAGACTTGGGTAGTTTAAAGTATTTTTTGGGAATAGAAGTGTCAAGATCCAGTTCTGGTATTTTGTCGAATCAAAGAAAATACATCTTAGAATGCTTAAAGAAAACCAGTTGGAAGAATGTAAACCAGTTTCATTTCCTATGCAAAAAGGATTGAAACTTAGTATTTCTGATGGAGAACAGTTAGAAGACCCTGAAATTTATAGAAGATTAATTGGAAATTTTTTATATTTGAATCTTACAAGACCAGATATTTCTTATGCTGTTCAGCAATTAAGTCAATTCTCGACAGTTCCAAGAATGCCACATTATAAAGCTGCTATTCATGTTCTGAAGTATCTCAAAGGTACTATGAATCTTGGTCTTTCGTTGCCAGCAAATTCAGATTTCATACTTACAGCCTATAATGATGCAGACTGGGGCACTTGTCCAGATTCAGGTAGATCTTTGAGTGGATATTGTGTTTTTCTTGGAAATTCTTTAATTTCATGGAAAACAAAGAAACAAAAGACAGTTTCTAAAAGTACTACAGAATCTGAATATAGAAGCATGAGTTACACCTCAAGTGAGCTGGTTTGGCTTGAAGGATTGTTGAGTGTAGGTATTACTGTTCCTACTCCTATAATTTTTCATTGTGATAATATTTCAGCTCAGCATATTGCAGAAAATCCAGTATTTCATGAAAAGACAAAGCATATACGAGGGAAACACCAAAAATTATGTACATTATGTGAGAGAGCTTGTGCAATCTGGTTTTGTGCAGCGCAGACATGTAAAATCAGTTTTGCAACTTGCTGATATTATGACCAAGCCATTAGGAGCGGATCAACACAGATTTCTCTCTTCTAAACTTGGTTTGGTGAATCACATGAGTGTTCAAGACTGGCCTTGTTGTTCTAACCTAAGTCAGTCTTGAGAGGGGGCTGTTAAGTAGTGTATTTTGTATTCAATATTGTTGTTGTTACCTGTAACATTGTTTTGTATGTTGTGTTTGTTTTCTGATATGTTTAGTTACGTTTTATTTTAGTTTTAGGTTATTGGGCTAAACATTTAAGTCCCAAAAGCCTGTTTGTGTGTGTAAAGGATAAAAGGGTGTTTTTGAATTGTATTCGAACAGATCTGAAAATAATAAAATTCCTCTTTTCTTCTTCTTACAATTTCTGAGATTCAGAAATTCATCAGCTTCGAATAAACCTAACATACCCTCAGGGTAGGTTGGTTTGACACGAGCAGGAAGGGGAGGGTTAGGACGTGGTGGAGACGAAAGGATTTGGACGAAGGATGTTCTAGTAGGAGTGGGGAGTAAAGGATTAGAAAGGGAAGAAGAAGGTCGAGTTACTGGATTGGAAGGTAGATCAGGAGGCGGCGAAGGTGGGACAAGTTGGGAGGACGTCGAGGAAAGGACGACGATGGGACAGGAAGATGGTTTAGGTGGGATTCAAAGGAAGGGCACCACGAAAAGAAACTAAAGATGAATATGATTTTTTGATATTAAATTCCTTTTCTTATGTACATCATCATATATTAATTTTGAAATCAGAATAATTAATTAATTGTTTTAAATAATTAAAATTTGAATAGATTCATTTTTTTCAACTTAGAAAACTCATCTAATGTTCATGCTAGTTTAGAAAATTTTCGAACTAAATCTCACTTCCAAAATAATATTCTTTCAGCATACTAAAATGTCAAGATCTTTGGGTGTCATTTGATAAGGTTTCTAACTTAAACTTACATTATAATCTCTTAATAAAATCATATAATTATCTACAAGCATATATATGATCATTTAACATCTAAACATGGCATATGCAATCATAAAAAAAACATAATAATCGTGATCTAATTATACAGCTGAATTGAACATAGCAAAAACTAGAGGATATCGTTATTCCCCTCATTTACATTTGAGAAAGGATTGGATTTGAGTTGATTTAATTTTCCTAAGCTTTGAATCCTATCTTCTAGCTTTTATTCTCCTTTCCTAGAGTGATGGGCCATGTTCTTTATGTTTTCATGCTTGTAAAATGAAAGTGAAGAGAATAAGAGAGTTGGTATGGGTGTAAGAGTTAGGAAATAGTCTTTCCCTTTACAACCCCTCACACAATCTTTAGTCTTAACAATTATTCCAGTGTTTTACATTAAACTTTTTATTAATGTATAACCTAATAATTATTAATCAAATCTCATTCTTTCTATCACCAATTTTTTTATTTATCTATTTATATATCCTAGTTATGTTACCATAAGATTAGGGATGTTCCAGCCTTCTCTCCTTAAAGAATTTCATTTTGAAATTATGATATGGTGCATACAATATAATCAAGCATAATAGTAAAACGTACCATTGAGAAAATATGAATAAGTAGCCATAATCCTAGCCTTAGTTTCCTAGGTCTAGTTTTATCACTGTTAATCCACCAAACTTTCACTAATTTGATTGTTTTGTTCCTTAGCTTCTTCTTATCTCAAGCTACTATTCTTACTAGAGGTTTAATGATGGTCATATCTAGTTCTACTAGTAAACCTTCCACCGTCGTCGGATATATTGTAGCCTTTGGATTCGTACACATCTTCTAAGATTAGAAACATGAAAAACATAATGGGCCCCAGCTAACCTGCCTGGTAACTCTATTCTATAAATGATTTTCCTAATTCTCTCAATAATAAGGAATGGTCCAATGGTCCTTGGTGCTAACTTTCCCGACTATTCAAATCAGACTACACCTTTCGTTGATGATACTTTATTGAGAATTTGTTCACTAGCTGAGGATTCTAAGTCTTTTTGTCATTTATATGCATGCATTTTCTGCCTTGACTTAGCTTCTTTCATTCTAACTTGAATCAACTAATCCTCTATATATCCATTCTTACCATGTATGGTCCAAGAACTACTCTATCTTGAGTCTTTATCCAATAAACTAGTGACTTACATGACCTTCTATATAAACACCCAAATGATATACTACTATGAAAAATATTATTATAAGAAAACTCCACTAAGTGAAAATGGTTCTCCCATGAGCCTCCAAAATCTAATGCACAGTCTCTCAACAAATCTTCCAATATTTTATGACTCCTTCCATTTTTCCATTGGTTCGTGAGAGACAAGCGGTACTTATCTTTAGCTTGGTACCTAAAACTTCCTGCAAACATTTCCAAAACTCACTAGTTAATAAATAATCTCTATCACTAACTGTATTGTTAGGGGTCCCATGTAGTCTAGTTATGTTCTTTATGAATAAATTAGCAAATACAAGTGTGATCTTGATTGAACTAGCGCAAATGAAATGAGGACTCCTATTTAATCTATCTACCACAACCCGTATATTCTCATTTCCCCTTCTTAATGTTGGTAACCCATCAGTAAAGTCAATGGAAATTGAATTCCATTTCTAATCTGGAATCCAAAGGTTGAAGTAACCTACTTGGCTTTTGATGTTGGACTTTCACTTATTGATCATTTAAAGACTGTTTAACCTATAAGCCGATATCTTTCTTTATATCTACCCAGAATAAACTTCTTTTAATACCCTTATACATCTTAATTCCTCTTGGATGAATGTTAAACTTCAATCTATGTCATTCTTTGAGAACTTCCTTTCTAAAATCTATAATATCTGAAACACACAATCAACCTTTCTTCCTTAACCATCCATTTTTATCTAAGCCGAGATCCTTTTACTCATCTGTCTCATTTCCATTTCCCAAGATTTTGGTTCGTTCAGCTAGTAATGGATCATCCTTCTATTTAGGTGTTATCATGTCACTCATTATTGGTCGAACTTTTAAGCAAGATAAGATAATTGTCTCTTAACTAGAACTAGCCTTAGACCTTACCAGGATACTACAAGTAGTTATTGTTTCTAGGCCTTTCCATTGTTTTATCATAGCAAATACTATATTTTGATCTCTTTATTTATGTGCATCTACAGCTTTATTCCCTTGTCCTAGCGTATATTCAATATCAAAGTTGTAAATGCAAAGAGCTCTACCCGTCTTTGTTGTCCTATATTGAATTCCTTATAAAAGAATAAATACCTCAGAGAATTAAGCTTCATTAATGATTTAACCTCACTATTAAGATGTAACGACTCGTATTTTACTGATTAGCTATTTAAATATTAACCATTAATTTTATGATGGTTCCAAAAATAATATTTCATATATGATCGAATCAGGACTTAAGGCCTCTTCTATTGAGTTTGGGTGGCTCGTTACATGAGGAAAATGTATACAAATGTTATATTTCGAGTTTGAACCATTTGATGGTCAAAATGATCTTGACATATGCATAAACAACCATCCATAAATGTAGTTTTGGATGATGACATAATTTATATTTTTGGAATCGTGGTTGCAAGGCGATACTTGCAAGTGAGTTTGGTTATAGTTGAACTTATCATTTCGTCGTGCGAGCTCTGAATGCATGACGATTGATTTAAGGAGTTGTGGTTATCTGATTGGAGTTTAGAAGGCCAGTTTCTGAATATTATCGAATTAGGTCTCAGAACTAGTCTCGATTAGAGATTGCAGGCTTTTGTGTCTATTTGTGAATAATACTATATCATAAATAACCCTATTATCTAAAACCCTAATTTCCTATTGGATAGTTGTTATTCACAATACTATTCAATCTACCCCTCCGTATTTTCATGGCTGCCACCGTTATTTCATTTCAAAAATCCAATACAAGAATTTCACTCATCTAAAAATCACGGGAGCAGATTCGTTGGACTCAGGATGAGATTATCTACGATTACATATATTGATCAGAGGGTGCAATGATGGTCAAGGATTGATTTTATGTTGCCATAGTCACTTGGGTTTGGCCTGGCCATCACGCGAGGAGAATTTAGGGTGATATAAGGGTAGTAGAGTGTTTCTCGTAAGAAGGAGAATCTATCGACATTGATGATGGGGTTCTCGATGGCTGGAAGCAAAATCATTCGTGGTAGGCTTTATTTCGATGGCGTTAGAATGGATTTAGCATTGGACCATCGAGCCTCATGTCAGCGATCTCATTGTGAAGAGACTATAGTATGGTTCGTTAATGAATGCGGTTCGCAAAATGTTAAGTATGTTGCACGAAATCAAAGATAGAAGTTAATAAATATGGGTCTAGTGATGTATCGGGTGTTCACAGGATTTAGGGAGAGGAATATAATTATAAATAGGTATTAGCAATTAATCACATTTATTTAATTTTTCGAATAATTTGCGAATTTATACGCGTTATGTCTTTTGCATACGAGGTCCGATTCGGACGTCGTTTCTTTCATTGGACTTGAACTGGCGAGCCTTACACTTTAGAGCCGATTCGAATTAATTTGGATAAGGTAAGGGATATTATCTCTCACTGAAATGTAATTGTTTATGTAGTATAAATTTGATGTTTAAAAGTGATTTCTAGTTATAAAACATAATTTATGGAATAATTGAACTTATTTAATAATAAATAAAAGAATTAAAAAGCGATTTAATTTATTTTGTCTTGGGCATCATATTTTACCCATTTACGCACTATTTTGAAACTGTCACTAGATTTAGGCTATTTGGGCACCTATTCCACTTTAATTGCTATAGATATTTCCTATTAAATGTATTGACATTATTATGGATGTTTGCATGCTAGTTTAGGACTTTATGTGACTATTAGTTGCATAGCTGAATTGTTTGCTTAGCAAACGTCATTTGAAAGCGATATCGTATTATGAAATCTTGTTAATTAGAGTTTGGGATGTTTATCATTCAAATGCACACGATAGTGTACATTGATTGAGCGCACAAGGATAATAGACTCGAACGGACTATTTAAATTCATGACGAAGCTTTGGGACGTAGACTTAATTCGACGATGGAGCAGCATTAGAGCATAACAACATATTTGAAGATGGGGAAACATTGGAGCTTGATGGCTAACCTGAATGTTGACCATCCTTTTGGCAAGGCCATTAAGATTCATTGACATCACAAACTTCGGCTAAGGTGGCTTGGAGGACCAAGTAACCCAGGCCAGATAACTAGTCGACCGATGGGTGTTTTGACCTGATTCCAAGGCTTAGGCCGAACATAGGAAACTGATATGCCAGCCAGCTGGAGCCCATGGTCCCCAGATCGATCAAGTCAAGCCGAGCCTATTTCTGTGCCAAATACCCCCCTGAATATTTGTTCCTACTCCTACTTGACCGCTTCCAACCGTCCATGAATACAGGATCAGATGCCACTTGTCACTACGTGATCCAATTATGCCATCCTTTATAAGAAGAATGCCTCTTCAGGATCTCCTAAAATCTTGGATTAGATAACATACACCTCAGCCAATTTAAAAGTTGTAATATCTATAAATAGTCCTTCGAGACTCAGAAGAAGAATCTTTTGTCCAATCTCTTATTATTGTTGTGATTATTTCACCTGTATTAGCTTAGTTCATATATAAGAGATTATAAAGTGGACGTAGGCTCATTAATGTCGAAGCACAATAAACTTGTATGTGATCACTTTCTTCTTTGCTTTACATTTACTTATCTTCATTTATTCTCTTTAATTTCATTTCTTGGGTGTTGTACCATTTTTTGATGTCAACACTTTGGTGCTTTCACTGAGAACATTGATATTATCAACATTTGAAGGATTTTTCTCTACTTTCGGATCACCAAGTCCAAGACGAGATCCTACGTCTTTTCCAGTATCATTGAACCAAGATTGCCAAATCCTCGACACGCAATACAGGAAAGCAGTCGCAGGCTGCAACGTCAGCAGATGCGGGAGAGCGGTTGATCGTTCCAGGGCCTGCTCTGAACCAGCCTACGTTACCATCTTCGTGCAACCTTCCGCAGCTGATCAAGCTTCTCCCTCAGCTTTTGCTATCCGTGATGAGTTTATGACCGCGATGAATCAACTCTGGGAAACAATAGAGGCAAGACATGAGTCGTATGTCAAGATAATGGAAAGAATTCAAGAATCAACAATCTTTGTTGGACCAAAAGTCGGAAGGCTCATCATCATCCGAAGGAAGCAAAGATCGACTTCAACCGCGACACCCGCTGGAAAGACCCAAAAACATACAACAATTGCAATTAGAGAGGCGTTCCAACCAGCTTGGAACAAATAATCAATCTCGGGTCGATCTGACTATCATAGAGGACATCGATCCAATGACTCATCAGGATCGAAGCGCCTCTACTTCGGCTCACTGTAATATTACTCAAACGGCCCAACCACCCTCTCTTCCTCCCAGATGTCCTGTACACAAACGGGATATCAGGGATCGAGGAAGATCCGCTCAAACGACGACTCAAGCGATGTTGCCTGAAGAGGGAGTGTAACAACCCGTAAAATGCGAGCCAGTTTGAAATTTTTATTTTGGCAATTTTAGCGAATTTTGATTATTTAAAATGAATTATTTTAAATAATATCGACAATAAATTTATTTTGAATATAATTCGAACGTATATATTATACGCGTCATCGTTAGAATAAAAATAATTATATATAATTATAAAAGGAATTGAAAATGGCGCGGTAGTTCGAAAATTCGATTTCTAATTTCAAACGAATATACAGAATTCAATATAAGTCAGAATTGAACGAAACAAGAAATATTTGAATCTGTATAACTATATCTTTGTAACGAAGTTGACAAACTGGGATTTCATCTTAGAAATGATAAGATATGTCCAGTTTAAAATTAGAAATAGTCGCTGTGGAATTTATATATATTTTTATATATATAAGGCCCTTAAAAATAGCAATTTTGCAAACGACCTCGGATTTCGACGAAACCAGTTTTGTTGGATCCGCAGTGTCAAGTTATTGCTAGGTTTCAAATTTCATAATTTTTCGAATCAATATGTGAGCGTGGCAAAGGAAAACGCGTTTGTCCAGTTTCAGTTGATTTTAATCGACTGGAAAATGGCCATTTTTCTAACGGTCTCAGAATTCGACGAAACTAGTTTTGTTAGGACCGTATCGTCAATACGAAGCTAGAAAATATTTTTCAGGAATTTTTCTAGTTAGTATGTGGCCCCGGTAATTTGAAATGTACGTTTAAAATTCAATATAGTGATTTAAATGTAAATTCAACGAAAACGGATCGAAACAGTCGAATTGGCCAGCAGAACATATCCCAGAGTGTTTGGAGGGGGGGTATTTAGCTAGGGGCTACAGTCTTTGGGCCTTGTTTGGAGTTTGTTTGGAGTTGAGGGCAATAAATCAGTAAAATAGATAAAAATAGAATTTAAATAATAATATAATTAAATATAAATACCCTTCCCCCTTTTGTTTTCTTCCCAGAACCCTAACCCCCCTTTAAAGAAAAATCGCGCCTCCTTTTCATCTGAAAACCCAACCCCGATCCTCCTTCGTTCGACGCCTCCCTCCCCCGAACTCCTCCACCGACGATCTGTCATCTCCTCCGCCCTCGTCTCTCTTCCCCTTCCTCCCGAATACCGCCAGTTCCCCTCAAACCCAACACGTTCGAGCTCCGTTTCTGGCGACGAGAGGCATGCGAGTGGGGCCCTCTCCCTGGCGTAGGTGCGGTTCATGGTGGCGCTGCACGGGATGGCGTCGGATGGTGGTTTTGACCACCGTGGTGGCGATGGTGATGTGCCCTAGGGGCGGAGCAGCTTTAAACGCGATCTGAAGGTTTTAACAGAGAAGGTAATTGTTTTATCTATTTTTTTTAAATACAACATTGTTTCTGTTTTTTTTTAAAGTAAAGCTGATTTTACAATTCTTAAAAACTGAATTTTTATAATGATTTAAAAACTGTTTTTTTATATAGGATAAAGAAAAAAGAAAAAAAAACTGATTTGTTAGAACTTTAAAATTGGATTTTTTAAAAGATTTTAAAAACTGTTATTTTTTTTTTTCTAAAAAGAGAAACTGATTTTTATAAAAGAGTTTTAAAAAACTGTTTTTAAAAGAAATTGAAAACTGAATTTTATATAAAGTGAAAACTAAATTTTATATAAAGTGAAAACAGATTTTTATATATTGAATAGCGAAATAAAAATTCGATTTTTATATATTGAATAGCGAAATAAAAATTCGATTTTTATATATTGAACTTTGAAATAAAAATTCGATTTTTATATATTGAATAGCGAAGTAAAAATGGGATTTTTGTATATGTAGAGAATACGGGCGAAAGTGACAAAAAGGCGAAACGACGAAGACTTCTGAAAAAGAAGAGCCGAGGAGCTAGGATAGCTATATGTGAGGATTTCTCACTCTTCAATTTCTTTTTATAATTTTATATATATGTGTTGAAAGTGGAAGTGAATTGCTATATATAAATATCTATATATATATATATACGCCCCTCGTCCACAAACCATGGACGATATTTATTGGTTGAAATTGTTGTGAAAATTGATTGATAGCGAAGTGAAATAACATATATATGAAGAGTGAAATTTATATATATAGCGAAGTGAAATAACATATATATGAAGAGTGAAATTTATATATATAGCGAAGTGAAATAACATAGATATGAAGAGTGAAATTTATATATATATAGCGAAGTGAATATCGAATATATTGAAAGTGAAAATATTGAATATATTGAAAGTGAAAGTATCGAATATATTGAAAATGAATATATCGTATATATTGAAAATGAATATATCGTATGTATTGAAAATGAAAATATCGTATATAGTGAAAGGTGAACATATATATATATATATATATGAATTGAAAACGATGTATATGAAATATATATATGAATTGAAAACGATGTATATGAAATATTCGAATTGAAAACGATGTATATGAAATATTCGAATTGAAAACGATGTATATGAAATATTCGAATTGAAAACGATGTATATGAAATATTCGAATTGAATTGAATAGAAAACGAATTCGAATTGAATTGAATAGAAAACGAATTCGAATTGAATTGAATAGAAAACGAATTCGAATTGAATTGAATTGAAAATTGAATTGAATAGAAAACGAATTCGAATTGAATTGAATAGAAAACGAATTCGAATTGAATTGAATAGAAAACGAATTCGAATTGAATTGAATAGAAAACGAATTCGAATTGAATTGAATAGAAAACGAATTCGAATTGAATTGAATAGAAAACGAATTCGAATTGAATAGAAAACGAATTCGAATTGAATTGAATAGAAAACGAATTCGAATTGAATTGAATAGAAAATGAATTCGAATTGAATTGAATAGAAAACGAATTCGAATTGAATTGAATAGAAAATGAATTCGAAATGAATTGAATTGAAAACGAATTCGAATTGAATTGAAATTTGAATTGAATAGAAATGAATTTTAAAACGAATCTATAAAGAAGAATTCAATTGTGATTTGAATTGAAAAGGAAGTTGAAAATGTTTTTGAAACGAATTCAAAACTATTTATATAATTCGTTTTAAATAGAAATCGACGAAATATATATTATATATATTATATATATAATATAATGGCCTGAATAGAACGCGCCGCGCCGCGGCAGTTCGCGAATTTCGACCATTTATTTCAAACGGACATTACGGGAGATCCGACCGTCGGATTCTCCTAAAACCGGAACCGTTGGGTTCATATCGAAAAGAGCTTTCTAAGGAATATTAGAAATTTGAAATCTAACGGTTGGATTTGGAGATACGTCCAAATCAAATTCGGAAAAGGTCGCTGTAAGTGCAGTTCGATGGCCATTGATGGAAATCGACCGTACAGGCCTTGATAAAATTATTAAAAATAGTAATAATTTGTGTAAAATCATAAGAAATGATTTGGGAAGAATTGGGATGAAAAACTCCATATTTGAAAAGATAAAAATAGATTTTTATCGAAATGAACTAGTTTTGAACTAGGATTATAATTCTATTTATTTTTAAATAAATAAATTGAATTCGAAAAGGGTTTTAAAAATAACCAAAATTCCAATGATTGCATTGGAGTGGATTTGAATCGAAATTGTCTTCGGAATATTTCGATGTTGGGATTCGTGATTATACAGGTGTTGTTATGGAAATTTGAAAGATATATATATATATCGTTATTTCCCATATGACATCTGTTAGTCGTAGAACTCGATATTGAATATAAGCCGATATATTTTCTATTCAGAGCCTTGTATTGAATATCGAATGTGATTTGGGTTTGTCGTGAATGGTGTCTTCACTAACACTGTTCTTGAACCCAGTTGAGAAAAGATTAAATCTTTTTATTTAGATTTAATGAAGTGTACCAATTAAATAATATTTAATTGGAATTGAATTGATATTGATTTTTGGGTTTATCGTGAACAGTGTTTTAAATAACACTCGTTCTTTAACCCGATAATTAATGGAATGATTTTTGGGTTTATCGTGAACAGTGTTTTAAATAACACTCGTTCTTTAACCCGATAATTAATGGAATGTGACTTTGGGTTTATCGCGAACCGTGTTTTTAGATGACACTGATTCTTTAACCCAGTCACAGATTAAAACTAAGTGGAGTTTTAATGAATCTTTAATTAGATTGAAAAGATCGAGAATGGAGTATCACCAGTTTTGCTCCAGGCGATAGTTAAATCTTTAATTAGATTTGAACGTGAAATTTAGAAACTAACTGTCGGTTAGCCAAGCAGAATGGTTTTCTGGATATTGATCTGATGTTGGTTTCGGCCTTCGGGGTTAATATTTGGGGAATTATTCTCTTGATTAATTTACGGTTAGTGACTAATGAATTGGAATGAGGCGTATGTTAAATTTGATTGATTGATGGTTTGGATTGTGCTCGACCAGTTTATGAGCAGAATATGCTTTTACATTTAGCATTGGGTTGGGTTGAAAATATCTGTGTGCTAACGCCTTGTGAAAGACTTCACGATTTGACGATAAGGTGTTTAGCGATGTTGTGTTCATTTCAAATTTAACGAATGATTGTGAAATGATATTTTTCTTAAGTGAAAAGAAATGTATTCCCGATTTTGGACAGGGAATGTTTTATAAAAATGTTTTATAAAACAGAAAGGATTTCGAGGCCCAAAACCCGATGATTTCTAAAGTGATTTAGAAATGTATTATATGTTACATTGTGATTATTATGTTGTGAAATGATTTTCCCTACTTCGGGATATGAAATGATTTAGTATGTGACTAAAGATTCGGGTAACCCTGAGACTAAAAGTATGGGTGAGAGGGCGGTGTATGCTCTCCTGAGTGGGAGGTGCATCGTCGGTGTAGCCTACTCCTATGTGGGGTAGGTGCACATATATATATCGAGTTGCGAGGTGCGTACCCTTTGCCTTGTCGATGGGGAGCACGATATTTGGTTGCATACTTGTTTGTATGCATTGTTATGTTTTGGAATTCACATTTCCAAATGATTTGATTTGAGATCCCGAAGTGAAATCTACTTTGATATAGAAAGTTAGATATGTATTTCAAATGATTTGAAATAAGAAATCGGGAATAAAATCCAAAGGAATAATTTCTGTAAATTGAATTGGATTTGGAAAATCTAAGTGTGGTGATTAATCTAAATGGGTAGATTGGGATATTGCATGTTGATTGATGCATAGTAGATCCATATATCCATATTGATTGTTGTTTATACACTGGCTTTCATGGGGGTAAACCCGTTCCGCGAAAGTGGCGTGGTCCCGTGATTTGCCTTATTTTTGAACAAAGTTAACAACTGTTTTTGAGTTCTCACACCAGTCCCATGACTGACTCGTAGTTTGCTTTTCCCTTGCGAACTCGGGTGCCCCTATTTTCCACACGGGCAGTCGAGTAGTTTTATTTTGCAGATGTTTTGAGCAGGATTCTGGATTGAAGCTTTAAGCTGTGTCCAGACATTTACAGTCTTCCGCTGTGTAGTTTATATTTCCGCTGTGCACTGTTTTACATTTATGTAAATTTATCTTCCGCTGTGTATTATTTTCGATATACTCTAATATTCTGTACTCTGATGTAACATTATTATGATGTTTATTGAAGTCTTCTGTTATTTGTTCTGATGTGTTGTATACCCAAAGTTAGCGTATGCGGGATTCGAACGGTCTTGGTCGGTTTAGCGATCGATTAGGTCCGGGCGAAATCCGTGTCGTTACAACGTGGTATCAGAGCTTTGGTTAAACTCAAATCTTTGGGGTACAACTCGTTAGAACAGAATAAAAGACTCATCAGAGGTAGGATTAGTAATGTCCTATAAAAGAATCCTCATTAGAGATAGAATCAGTAGCATTCTAGAATGAGTGACTCGTTAGAGATGGGGTTAGAAATGCCCCAGAATGAGTCGAGAGTTATTTGTTTATAAATAACGTATCTGTGATTATATATATAATCTGATTTTAGAAAATATGATTTTAAATATATAAAATTATATATTTGAAAATATAATCAATTAATTGATTGATGTTTGTGTTGTTGGTTTATTTGTTTGATAATTTTTAACCATTTAGCCAATTGAACCAAATAGTAAACTGTATTGAAAATTGGTCGCATTTGCTTGCATATACATATACTTACTTTGAACAGGTCATAGCAAGGAGGCTAGAGCAGAGAATAAAATTTGTTTGCCCGACAAATAGGTACATGTTTACTACATAATTTCCTGTTTTGTTTGGGTGATGATGATTTTGTGAGCCTATTGGCTAGCCGCTTGGCTTTTTCTTTTTCTTTTTGAGATCTGAAGGACCGGGGAAGCTATTTGAAATTCCCCGATGCTCCCGGTGCAGGGGAGGTTATGGCGAAATTTTTCAAAAATTTAGGGTGTTAGCCAAATTTTTGAAATTTTGAAAATTCTCAGAAACTAAAGAGTTGGAGAATGGAAGCCAGATCGAACGTAGAGTTGAATAATCAAACCACTTTCGACTTTGTTCCTTTTCGGGGACGAAAAGTTTTAAGTGGGGGAGATTGTAACAACCCGTAAAATGCGAGCCAGTTTGAAATTTTTATTTTGGCAATTTTAGCGAATTTTGATTATTTAAAATGAATTATTTTAAATAATATCGACAATAAATTTATTTTGAATATAATTCGAACGTATATATTATACGCGTCATCGTTAGAATAAAAATAATTATATATAATTATAAAAGGAATTGAAAATGGCGCGGTAGTTCGAAAATTCGATTTCTAATTTCAAACGAATATACAGAATTCAATATAAGTCAGAATTGAACGAAACAAGAAATATTTGAATCTGTATAACTATATCTTTGTAACGAAGTTGACAAACTGGGATTTCATCTTAGAAATGATAAGATATGTCCAGTTTAAAATTAGAAATAGTCGCTGTGGAATTTATATATATTTTTATATATATAAGGCCCTTAAAAATAGCAATTTTGCAAACGACCTCGGATTTCGACGAAACCAGTTTTGTTGGATCCGCAGTGTCAAGTTATTGCTAGGTTTCAAATTTCATAATTTTTCGAATCAATATGTGAGCGTGGCAAAGGAAAACGCGTTTGTCCAGTTTCAGTTGATTTTAATCGACTGGAAAATGGCCATTTTTCTAACGGTCTCAGAATTCGACGAAACTAGTTTTGTTAGGACCGTATCGTCAATACGAAGCTAGAAAATATTTTTCAGGAATTTTTCTAGTTAGTATGTGGCCCCGGTAATTTGAAATGTACGTTTAAAATTCAATATAGTGATTTAAATGTAAATTCAACGAAAACGGATCGAAACAGTCGAATTGGCCAGCAGAACATATCCCAGAGTGTTTGGAGGGGGGGTATTTAGCTAGGGGCTACAGTCTTTGGGCCTTGTTTGGAGTTTGTTTGGAGTTGAGGGCAATAAATCAGTAAAATAGATAAAAATAGAATTTAAATAATAATATAATTAAATATAAATACCCTTCCCCCTTTTGTTTTCTTCCCAGAACCCTAACCCCCCTTTAAAGAAAAATCGCGCCTCCTTTTCATCTGAAAACCCAACCCCGATCCTCCTTCGTTCGACGCCTCCCTCCCCCGAACTCCTCCACCGACGATCTGTCATCTCCTCCGCCCTCGTCTCTCTTCCCCTTCCTCCCGAATACCGCCAGTTCCCCTCAAACCCAACACGTTCGAGCTCCGTTTCTGGCGACGAGAGGCATGCGAGTGGGGCCCTCTCCCTGGCGTAGGTGCGGTTCATGGTGGCGCTGCACGGGATGGCGTCGGATGGTGGTTTTGACCACCGTGGTGGCGATGGTGATGTGCCCTAGGGGCGGAGCAGCTTTAAACGCGATCTGAAGGTTTTAACAGAGAAGGTAATTGTTTTATCTATTTTTTTTAAATACAACATTGTTTCTGTTTTTTTTTAAAGTAAAGCTGATTTTACAATTCTTAAAAACTGAATTTTTATAATGATTTAAAAACTGTTTTTTTATATAGGATAAAGAAAAAAGAAAAAAAAACTGATTTGTTAGAACTTTAAAATTGGATTTTTTAAAAGATTTTAAAAACTGTTATTTTTTTTTTTCTAAAAAGAGAAACTGATTTTTATAAAAGAGTTTTAAAAAACTGTTTTTAAAAGAAATTGAAAACTGAATTTTATATAAAGTGAAAACTAAATTTTATATAAAGTGAAAACAGATTTTTATATATTGAATAGCGAAATAAAAATTCGATTTTTATATATTGAATAGCGAAATAAAAATTCGATTTTTATATATTGAACTTTGAAATAAAAATTCGATTTTTATATATTGAATAGCGAAGTAAAAATGGGATTTTTGTATATGTAGAGAATACGGGCGAAAGTGACAAAAAGGCGAAACGACGAAGACTTCTGAAAAAGAAGAGCCGAGGAGCTAGGATAGCTATATGTGAGGATTTCTCACTCTTCAATTTCTTTTTATAATTTTATATATATGTGTTGAAAGTGGAAGTGAATTGCTATATATAAATATCTATATATATATATATACGCCCCTCGTCCACAAACCATGGACGATATTTATTGGTTGAAATTGTTGTGAAAATTGATTGATAGCGAAGTGAAATAACATATATATGAAGAGTGAAATTTATATATATAGCGAAGTGAAATAACATATATATGAAGAGTGAAATTTATATATATAGCGAAGTGAAATAACATAGATATGAAGAGTGAAATTTATATATATATAGCGAAGTGAATATCGAATATATTGAAAGTGAAAATATCGAATATATTGAAAGTGAAAATATCGAATATATTGAAAGTGAAAATATTCGAATTGAAAACAATGTATATGAAATATTCGAATTGAAAACGATATATATATATGTATGAAATGAAAACAATGTATATGAAATATTCGAATTGAAAACGATATATATATACATATGAAGTGAAAACGATATATATATTGAAAGTGAAAATATCGTATATATTGAAAGTGAAAATATCGAATATATCGAAAGTGAAAATATCGAATATATTGAAAGTGAAAATATCGAATATATTGAAAGTGAAAATATCGAATATATTGAAAGTGAAAATATCGAATATATTGAAAGTGAAAATATTGAATATATTGAAAGTGAAAGTATCGAATATATTGAAAATGAATATATCGTATATATTGAAAATGAATATATCGTATGTATTGAAAATGAAAATATCGTATATAGTGAAAGGTGAACATATATATATATATATATGAATTGAAAACGATGTATATGAAATATATATATGAATTGAAAACGATGTATATGAAATATTCGAATTGAAAACGATGTATATGAAATATTCGAATTGAAAACGATGTATATGAAATATTCGAATTGAATTGAATAGAAAACGAATTCGAATTGAATTGAATAGAAAACGAATTCGAATTGAATTGAATAGAAAACGAATTCGAATTGAATTGAATTGAAAATTGAATTGAATAGAAAACGAATTCGAATTGAATTGAATAGAAAACGAATTCGAATTGAATTGAATAGAAAACGAATTCGAATTGAATTGAATAGAAAACGAATTCGAATTGAATTGAATAGAAAACGAATTCGAATTGAATTGAATAGAAAACGAATTCGAATTGAATAGAAAACGAATTCGAATTGAATTGAATAGAAAACGAATTCGAATTGAATTGAATAGAAAATGAATTCGAATTGAATTGAATAGAAAACGAATTCGAATTGAATTGAATAGAAAATGAATTCGAAATGAATTGAATTGAAAACGAATTCGAATTGAATTGAAATTTGAATTGAATAGAAATGAATTTTAAAACGAATCTATAAAGAAGAATTCAATTGTGATTTGAATTGAAAAGGAAGTTGAAAATGTTTTTGAAACGAATTCAAAACTATTTATATAATTCGTTTTAAATAGAAATCGACGAAATATATATTATATATATTATATATATAATATAATGGCCTGAATAGAACGCGCCGCGCCGCGGCAGTTCGCGAATTTCGACCATTTATTTCAAACGGACATTACGGGAGATCCGACCGTCGGATTCTCCTAAAACCGGAACCGTTGGGTTCATATCGAAAAGAGCTTTCTAAGGAATATTAGAAATTTGAAATCTAACGGTTGGATTTGGAGATACGTCCAAATCAAATTCGGAAAAGGTCGCTGTAAGTGCAGTTCGATGGCCATTGATGGAAATCGACCGTACAGGCCTTGATAAAATTATTAAAAATAGTAATAATTTGTGTAAAATCATAAGAAATGATTTGGGAAGAATTGGGATGAAAAACTCCATATTTGAAAAGATAAAAATAGATTTTTATCGAAATGAACTAGTTTTGAACTAGGATTATAATTCTATTTATTTTTAAATAAATAAATTGAATTCGAAAAGGGTTTTAAAAATAACCAAAATTCCAATGATTGCATTGGAGTGGATTTGAATCGAAATTGTCTTCGGAATATTTCGATGTTGGGATTCGTGATTATACAGGTGTTGTTATGGAAATTTGAAAGATATATATATATATCGTTATTTCCCATATGACATCTGTTAGTCGTAGAACTCGATATTGAATATAAGCCGATATATTTTCTATTCAGAGCCTTGTATTGAATATCGAATGTGATTTGGGTTTGTCGTGAATGGTGTCTTCACTAACACTGTTCTTGAACCCAGTTGAGAAAAGATTAAATCTTTTTATTTAGATTTAATGAAGTGTACCAATTAAATAATATTTAATTGGAATTGAATTGATATTGATTTTTGGGTTTATCGTGAACAGTGTTTTAAATAACACTCGTTCTTTAACCCGATAATTAATGGAATGATTTTTGGGTTTATCGTGAACAGTGTTTTAAATAACACTCGTTCTTTAACCCGATAATTAATGGAATGTGACTTTGGGTTTATCGCGAACCGTGTTTTTAGATGACACTGATTCTTTAACCCAGTCACAGATTAAAACTAAGTGGAGTTTTAATGAATCTTTAATTAGATTGAAAAGATCGAGAATGGAGTATCACCAGTTTTGCTCCAGGCGATAGTTAAATCTTTAATTAGATTTGAACGTGAAATTTAGAAACTAACTGTCGGTTAGCCAAGCAGAATGGTTTTCTGGATATTGATCTGATGTTGGTTTCGGCCTTCGGGGTTAATATTTGGGGAATTATTCTCTTGATTAATTTACGGTTAGTGACTAATGAATTGGAATGAGGCGTATGTTAAATTTGATTGATTGATGGTTTGGATTGTGCTCGACCAGTTTATGAGCAGAATATGCTTTTACATTTAGCATTGGGTTGGGTTGAAAATATCTGTGTGCTAACGCCTTGTGAAAGACTTCACGATTTGACGATAAGGTGTTTAGCGATGTTGTGTTCATTTCAAATTTAACGAATGATTGTGAAATGATATTTTTCTTAAGTGAAAAGAAATGTATTCCCGATTTTGGACAGGGAATGTTTTATAAAAATGTTTTATAAAACAGAAAGGATTTCGAGGCCCAAAACCCGATGATTTCTAAAGTGATTTAGAAATGTATTATATGTTACATTGTGATTATTATGTTGTGAAATGATTTTCCCTACTTCGGGATATGAAATGATTTAGTATGTGACTAAAGATTCGGGTAACCCTGAGACTAAAAGTATGGGTGAGAGGGCGGTGTATGCTCTCCTGAGTGGGAGGTGCATCGTCGGTGTAGCCTACTCCTATGTGGGGTAGGTGCACATATATATATCGAGTTGCGAGGTGCGTACCCTTTGCCTTGTCGATGGGGAGCACGATATTTGGTTGCATACTTGTTTGTATGCATTGTTATGTTTTGGAATTCACATTTCCAAATGATTTGATTTGAGATCCCGAAGTGAAATCTACTTTGATATAGAAAGTTAGATATGTATTTCAAATGATTTGAAATAAGAAATCGGGAATAAAATCCAAAGGAATAATTTCTGTAAATTGAATTGGATTTGGAAAATCTAAGTGTGGTGATTAATCTAAATGGGTAGATTGGGATATTGCATGTTGATTGATGCATAGTAGATCCATATATCCATATTGATTGTTGTTTATACACTGGCTTTCATGGGGGTAAACCCGTTCCGCGAAAGTGGCGTGGTCCCGTGATTTGCCTTATTTTTGAACAAAGTTAACAACTGTTTTTGAGTTCTCACACCAGTCCCATGACTGACTCGTAGTTTGCTTTTCCCTTGCGAACTCGGGTGCCCCTATTTTCCACACGGGCAGTCGAGTAGTTTTATTTTGCAGATGTTTTGAGCAGGATTCTGGATTGAAGCTTTAAGCTGTGTCCAGACATTTACAGTCTTCCGCTGTGTAGTTTATATTTCCGCTGTGCACTGTTTTACATTTATGTAAATTTATCTTCCGCTGTGTATTATTTTCGATATACTCTAATATTCTGTACTCTGATGTAACATTATTATGATGTTTATTGAAGTCTTCTGTTATTTGTTCTGATGTGTTGTATACCCAAAGTTAGCGTATGCGGGATTCGAACGGTCTTGGTCGGTTTAGCGATCGATTAGGTCCGGGCGAAATCCGTGTCGTTACAGGGAGCAGGGAGAGTTCGATCGGTTGAAGAAGTCGATCAATGTGCACTTATCCCTCCATATTTTACTAACATGGTACGACATATCATGAATGACAACAAAGGGTATAAGGATAAAGATTGAGGGATTGACGAAAGCCATACGCCATTTACAAATGACATCCTATAGGTAGAATTCCCCAGAAGATTCAATATTCCCCAGATGAGCCACTACGAGGGAACCACCAACCCAAAGCAACATTTGATCAGGTATTCGTGGCATATGGAGGTAGTTATAGCTCCAGACTCCACCAAATGCAAAGCTTTCCCAATTTTCTTGAGCGGGGTAGCGCTCATGTGGTTCACTCGGCTTCCCCCGAGATCGGTCTCAAACTTCAAAGACTTAAGTGAGAAGTTCCTGAATCAATTCCGCCCCCACGCCTCTAAGTCGAAGCATGTTATGGCACTTTCCGCAATAAAGCAAGCGAGGGGGTGAATCCTTAAGGAATTACCTTAGTAGATTCAATCGGGCTGCCAACGAAGTAAGCAACCCAATCATGATACAATCCTAATGGCCATAGTAGACGGTATCGACAAAAGGATGGAATTTGGGAAGTACTTGATCGGGAAGCCGCCAACGACAATTGAGAAATTCTATAAAAAAGCTAATATTTGGTTACGAAAGGAAGATGCGCAGTTTGACGAAGAGGATGGGTCAAAAGACGCGTCTGTCAAACCCATTCAAAGCAACGTAATAGTCAAGCAGTCTAGGGATAATTCCAGAACGGGGGCAGTAAATACTGGAAATTGTGGTAAACAAAATGGTAACGAGACGAAGTAGAACAATGGAAACCCTGGACAAAGAGGCAATTCCAGGATGCGACCCTGCTTCCAAAACTTTGAAAGTTATGCAGCGTTGAACGATACACTTGAAAACATCTACCTCGATACATGTAGTGCAATTCAGTATAAGAAGTCCCCCTTGCGTGAATCCAAAGAGAAGGAAAGAGCAACCAGAAAGTTTTGTTTGTTCCATGAGATTTACTGTGATGGCCTGCCCCGCATCAGCCGACATTTCTTCGAAATGCGCTTTTTCGATGTCCACCAGCACGGGACGGTTGCCAAAAGAAAAGGAAGGTGTTGAGTATAACAGTTTGATTTTTGTTTGATGATAACAAACATATATATATTATTTTATAAATGTTTTTGTAAACTGTACTATCTTATATTTCACATTACACAAAGAAACAAATATTTATTTGAATAGAATATTACCACACATAATTAAATATTCAAATAGTATTTTCTATTTAAATAAATATTTCATTTCAGCAATTGAAATAGTACGTATACATCACTTCACTATTTAAAATTAAAATAGTCTTGAAAATTTCTGACATGACACATCACACATGAAACTGTAATACTGAAGGAATTCAAATAAAAATAGACAGATGAAATTGAGCATAATAAAATAACATTTTATTAATTGAGCACAATAAAATAACATTTTATTTCAATCACATCTGTTTATTACAAATAACTATACAATTTTCATTCACATTCAATACAGAAATTCCTCATTACATATTCTTTCAGTTATACAAACACTGTGTCTTACATATATACACACACTGACACTCGGTCATTTTCAGTCTTCACAGCTTTCAGTCAGTCCATCTTCATACCTGTCACATACAGAAGAACACACAAAGTGGACTGCAACAAAAATAAAATTAAATAAAAATTTATTTTTAAGTTTTATCTGCCTTAGATTTACGGTGTGTTTCTCATCATTTTTCTACACTTGGTCTGATATGCAGGGACAGGAAAATTGACTGATGACTGCATGTACACACGTGTATAAATATACATGTGTGCACTGCCTCGCCAATCAGCGAGCAACTGAGGAGTAGCCACATGGACCTTCTCAACTCAGTGCAAATCAGTGTGCAAATGGCCGAGCCAAAAGTGCAAATAAAAATGAAAAGTCAAAATGGTCGAAAAGTAAAATAAAATTCAAAGGTGATGCAAGTATATAAAGCAAGTAATCAATCCAACACTGGTGCATGCAAAAACAGCCAACATATACATGAAAATTCAAGAGCAACATAGATGTACAAAGCAGACATGAACAAGTCACAAGATCAAATGACAGCAAATCTACAACATGGTGACAAGTGATCGAGACATATACATAAGCAATAAACACATGCAGTTTTCATTTGGAAGTTCAAATGTTAAGAAAAAAGTCAAGTTACTAACATACATAGCCAGTAGGATCCACAAACATGTGTGCATGGTACTGCAATGAACAACTACTAAAGGAACAGGAAAACTAATGGGTGTTCAAAATATAACAGTAAAGAGAAGTGTAAAACAATGGATGGTTCAAGCAATACAAACTGCTTTCTTAATGTGCCAACTACACAACACATGAAGGAACAACAGTGATCATATATACAAAGGCAAACAAATTTCAAGTGTAGCATCAGTTAAACTTGTTCAAAATCAGAACTTAGCATCAGTTCTAAGTGGAGTGTACTCAAGCAGGAAGTCGAAGAATAAATGAAGTACCAGTTCAAAAATCAGAGTACCAAATCTGTTCAAGTAATGTGGCAAATAAAGCATAATATCTGCTCAAGTTTGTCAGCTAGAAAGAACCCAACAGTTCAAGCAAATGATTCATGTTCAAGCCAAAGAGCTGACCAGGCTCAAGAATTCTAGCATTTGTGCTTATCAGTCCAAAAGCAAGTGTAAAGGGAGAAAATTCAAGCATGCACGTTTCAATTACAAGAACAACAAAATGAAAATGGCATTCAACCAAGTTAGAGAAGCATTTGTACGATCAAGTATAGCATCAGTTCTTAGTTTTCGGCAAAGCAAGTTCAAGTGCAATTTTTTTAAAATCTGTTCAATAAGATAGCAGCTGTTCTTATTAGTTCAAAAACAGTCAAGTATTAAATCAAATTCAATGATCAAGTTTTGTTAAAAGGCAAATATCAAGTGCGGTATCAGTTAAAAGATAATCAACGAGACTGCTCTCAACAAAATCAAGAGAAACTTCTGTTCTGGTTTTTAAATCATCAAGAAAGCATCCATTCAAATGAATTGACAAAGTTTTAGCAAATCAGAAAATCAAAGGTTCCAGAAAACTTGCTCAAGCCCTAATTTCCAGGAAAAATATATACCGCAAGTTTCAAATCAAGGGTTTCAAAGATCAGACTTAATCAAAAATTCCAGAACATACGATGATTTAAAGTTCCAATATTTCCGTATATATCATGAACCAAGTGTAATACGAATTCAGAGAAT
Organism: Allium sativum; assembly: GCA_030737875.1. Lineage (NCBI taxonomy): Eukaryota > Viridiplantae > Streptophyta > Magnoliopsida > Asparagales > Amaryllidaceae > Allium > Allium sativum. The sequence continues at coordinate 212,778,799 of CM060916.1, read as the reverse complement.
ATCGGATTTTCAATCCTATTTAAACACCAATCCTCATTGGCAATTATTCATCCAAGTTTAGCATCAATTAAAAACTGAATCTCAAATTAAAATCATACCAGGAGAGGAGGAAGCTTGGATCGAGAATTCAACATCAAATCGAAGAAAATAGTCTCTGAATAACTCGAGATCATCACACGACAGAGCGGCGGCCTCCAGATTGAAAGAGAATCAAAACCCTAAAGTCAATCATCACTTTAATCTTCAATTTCAAGAAGGAAAATCAAACCCTAGACATTATCGCAGCCGCCATTTTTTTTACTTCAGAGGAAAAGAGATCAGGCTAAAAAGAAGTGGTGAAGCAATTAGGAAAGGGCCGGCCTAGTTTTCATATAAAGGAGGGTAACCCTATTTTAAACTCCTAAGGATTTCTAATTTTGGTTTAAAAGGGTTTTTAAATTGTTTTATTTGTTTTTTTAATTTCAAATTGTAATCGAGTGAGAGTTTTCTAGTTTGTCTCAAAACTAGAGAGACGAATTACGGGAATTGTAATTCGGGGAAATCTGGTATCGGGGATAGAAACCAGTGCAGGGTTTTGAGCGTAGGTTTAAGAACAGTTGGGAGCGAGTGTCGTGAGTTTATAGGTGATTGTAAGGGTAGAGATTGTTTTAAATCCTAGTAGAAACCTTGGGGAATGTAGCAGTAGGCAGGGTTTTGCCGAAGCTGGGTATATCTGTGTGTTGTTTATTTTTCCGCATTTATTCTGATTATTATCTGTGCTGTGATTATTTAATTATTCGGTGAAAATCTGTGATAAACCTTATTCACCCCCCCTCTAGGGTTAATTTAGATCCTATAGAAGGGTTGGGACCATGAATCACAAAGAACCAGTAGTATATCTCACAGCACATGAAATAAAATATAATAATAACCTAACTTGACATAAAACAGGCGAGACAGTTGTAACGACCCGCCATTTTGACCGTGCCTAATCAACAAAACATGTCAATTCGGATCGTCCAAAATAACAGATTGTTATTAGCTTCTGAGGTAAATAGAATAAATCACAGAATCACAAATCACAAACACAGATACAAAGTAATATAATATCTCGCAGCGGAAAATACAAAATACAATAGTAGTTCATGTAGCTACTAAATAAATTTTTACATCAGAGTTTACATAAATAAGACAACAGAAATCTAATACAATAAATAAATGATAACAGTCTGAAATAGAATGACAGAAATAATAGCTGACACCGGAACAACTGATCAAAGAGTAGATACAGGTGAACAAACCCAATATAAGCTCCAACTCCTAGGATAAATCTCGAAACTGGAATACTCGATCTGACCCGAGCAATAATGCAAAACAAAACAACTCGGATCAGGACTAACATTCTCGTGGAAGTAAATCAATTCAAATGAAATGTTCGATGAAATGCAATCAGTAACTCAAAGGATGTTTGGGATCACCATCCTCTAAGGATCCGTCAAACTAATACTATATAATATAATACGCTATATAAAATAGTGTCTATCAGTAAAATAAAAATATCAAAATAGCGTAAGCGGGATTACCATGATTACCCTTACACCATTTATATATTCCCATAGTATACACAGTACCGTAATTCCTCCGTAAACTGGAGGTTGATCAGAGGGCACTCCATATAAGACAGTACAAAACAAAATCGTAGTGGGCTCGTATAAGGCATGTGACAAGACACGCAAGGAATGCCAGGGTGGATTCACCGTTTGTAGAGCCGGACTGGTGGTAACGCATAGCCGCAACTACCGCCCACCTTGATACACACTCCCAAAATCAAAAGGGCCCAAATCGAATCTCAACAGTAATAGAACAATATCGAAGAAGTGTGCTCGATAAGAGGTATGACCTCACTTGGTCCGTGCGTAGCTCCTGTTTTAGTCACATCAAGCTGACTCAAGGTAGTCAGGGTCTCGTAATTAATATGAAATACAAAAATGGAGTCGTTCGCCAATCATCCCCTTCATTCTGGAACTCCACCGCGTACACAGTTGTTAAAGTGGTTTTCGGTATTGGCAGAGAGTATGACAATAGCCGATCCCGGTCTCTTTAACAACCAATCGTTTACATTTTTCACACCGTGGCCATTGTTTTATAAATCACTTTATAAAACAGTTTATACGAATTCTCATATTCGAATTTGAAAATTCAAATAATTCATATAATTCACTTTACCCTTATAAGAATTCGTTTAAGGAGATTCCAAAATCCAATGCTTAAGTTCAAATTCAGTTAATATAATTCGAATCAAATCTTATATTTCCATTTCAACGAATCATATCAAAACTTATAACGAAGCCGTAAAATTCAAATTCATTACTATAAAGTCAAAACCTTATATTTCAATTCAAACAGTTCAAACAAATTTTAAACTAATTTTTATAAGTTCAATTTCATAAATATTCCAATTCAAACCATACGATTATAAAACTAGTTACACAAAATGATCGTATGCATTCTATGTCAATTTATATTCAAAACTAACCGCAATTCAAGATCGTTTCTTATAAAAGTTCAAAAACAAATTCAAATTCGTATTCAGTTGACTTGTAATCAAATTCATTCCTTAAATTTGGAAATTCAATTGCAAAACAAATTCACAATTCAAGTTCATTTCTCGTAAGTCTATTTCGATTCGAAATCAAATTCATCTCTTATATACGTTCATTCGTTAAGTCAAATATCATTATATAAATTTATCTCTTAAACCTCGAAATCGAATCGCGAAACCTTAACTTATCCAACTTTTAGTTTATTATTAAAGTTTGTAAAATATATATAAAAGAAAATTAATTTAAAAAAAATACATATATAAGTTTATAAAATTCTAAAATTAATTAGAATATAGATTATAAACATATATAAGATTAAAATAATAGAAAATAAGTTTAAAAAAATTATTTATAATAATATAAAAGTTTAACATACTAATAAATTAAATTATATAGTCTAAAATAAATAAAATTATAAGTGAAATCTTAAATAAGTATTTAAATCTACATTTCCAAATTAAATCATTTTAAAACATATAATTCAAAATTTGTAAAATTTAAGTTTTAAGATCTTTAAAATAATATATAAAAAAAATATAAATCTTAAGTTAAATTCAAATTCCAAATCATTTTACTTCGAAAACACGACCAACGGTGTCCGTATATAATTTTCTACCCTATGGTCAAGCGATACGGATATTTATCATTTCAACCCGCAATTTATAAAATTTCTACGGGTCTATCATTTCAACCCGTGATCCCAAATTCAGAAAAAAATCATTCAGGTCTTTCATTTCAACCCATAACGATTTTTCCTATTCTAATGTCCGTTCGGGTATGTATCATTTCAACCCTTAGTGATTTTCCTAAACTAGGGGCGTCAACAATCACAACATATATATATCATCAGTGCAACTACGTGTCATATATCGTGTCACATATGAAATGTGCATATATCAAATCAAACAGTTTCTATCAGCAATCCTATACATTTCATATAACAGTTCATTATTGATCTAACATCCATGAAAAATGTAAGTCAGGTGTGAGATAAACTCACCTTTTGTGGTATAGATTGGGGATCAACAAAAGAGGATACAGATAGATCGCCGAACTTGCTGCCGCGTTGCTCGACAGATGAGATGCGACTACAAACACATACATATATGTATAACCATTAACATATTATACATATATATACATGTAACAACAAACGTACTTCATCTAAAAGAAGACTTACTGCAAATCAAAGTGACAAGGATGAAGAGGATAAGAAATTCACGTGCAGAATCGACAGTGGCTACAATGATATATACATATAACAAAATTTAATATTTTTATATATATAAAATTCACCGTAAACAATAACATATATATATATATATATATATTACAAAAGAAACTCACTGCCCTTCGAAAATAAAGAGAGAAGAGCGCAGGCTCGTGTGGATTTTTGAGGAGGAGTACGCGTCTACAGAGCTGCGGAGACATGGAGTTTTGCTGGGTTCTTCTTTCGCTTGTTCTTCTTCTTCTTCTTCTTTTTTTTCAATCAAAACACAAAAAAAAACGTTTTTTTCCCTGAACTGTGAAAACAAAGGTGGAAAGATGAGAGAAAAGCCGGAGGGGAGTGGGAGGTGGAGATGCGTCGCAGCTTCAATTGGGTAGCACGGTGTAGTGGTGGAAGGTTTGGGCGAAGGGGAAAGGAAGAAGAGTTCGGTGGGAGGGGAGAAATGGCTACAGGGTTTGGCAAATGGATAGACTAAAGTGAATAGTAATTTCAATAATATACCATGCGCATGGCATGGAATCAAAACGTGTACATACACGTTCTTGGAGAAAAAAGAGGATCACAGTGGAAAGTTTCAAATTTCTTCAATTGGAAAACGGTTGCATTTGGGAAGTAGCATAGGGACACAAAATTATATGAAGAGACTGAATAACAAAGACGAATGTAAGAAGCTTAGAAATTGCACGCATGGGAATAAAAAGATGCGTTGTACATATATAAAGTATAAGAGAGGATGTCATGAAAACGTTTGAAATAAGAATGGAATGTTAGAATGCATGGTTTAAGAGAAAAGAATGGACGTAGCTTTTTAAATCAAGGCATGCATATGTACCCTTTTTCAATTGCAATTGGAAGTGTGATTCCAAATAAAAAAAAACGGATGGTTTAGAAAAATAAAAGAACGGGTTTTGCAGATCCAAAATGGCTAGAAGAGCATGTAGAATCGTAAAAGGGACACATCGAACTCAAATGTCACTGTTTCAAAAATGAACTGCGCAAGCCTTTTCGCAGTTTCAGCACGAACCGAGCACCGAAACTGAAAAATAAATATATTTTGGTAATCAGCTCGACGAGACGGACACAACGGTGTATAATTTGCAGTGTCTGCATGCTCCGTTCAAAAACGCGTTACGGACCCCTTAAACGTAAAAATACGGATAGGAAAACGGTGGTCAAAACGTCCGATTTTCGCAAAACGAATTTTGCCGTCGAATTTGTGACAACGAATAGAATATTTTTCATGTTTGTCCGAACCGTATTTGGAGAGATTATAAAATCCATAAAAATTAAACTGATATGCGCAGCTTTGCCCTGAAAAATGCGCGATCGACAAACATTCAAATTTTTCGATGAAATTTTTACAGTTGCTACATCTCACTGTACGTATTTCAAATTACAAATTCCCGTTACAAGAAATTGCATAATGTTTTCAAAATAAAATTTGATTTAAATCATTAAAAATAGCAGGTTGTTACAACAGTGCATAAGCTGAAAACTAAATCATCATAGCAGCGGAAGTCCATAATAAAGCTTTTGATCCACATCATTATTACAACTTTAAAATACTGTATCTAAAGCAAAAAGGAAAGGTGCACTACTAATGCCCAAAGCAGTAACCAACAACAACACAGGGAGAACATATGCTAATAGTACGTGGAAGCCTCCTGCTCATCTCCGATACGTCTACTCGTGCAACCACCTAACCTGTCTCTAGTCTACTCATGTGAGTACCCAGAGTAATAAGAAGAAACATAAAATTCTGGGTCAGAAAACAGTCTGGTATGAGTGGTAGCAAGTATACATCTCTAAGATGAACAAATAACAGGTATAAGAATCGTACCTGAACCTGGACCTACAACCAAACAGTTAGCACAACAGGATGTACAGTACTCTAAGTTAACACTAAAACAGAGTGTAAGTATGGGAGTGTGCATGACATAGTGATAGCAAACATCAAACATAGCAATCATCCTCACATCTCTCACTCAGTGCATAAAGCATACAATATCAACCACTCTGGTCAACCCATACTTTGCTGCGATCACTTTGCCCGTGGACGTCATAATGACCCCATTGCACTGATCCATAGCCACTAATCCTTTGCTATGTCCACATTGGATCTTTGGAGTCCTGACGACTCCACTGTACTGGCTCATAGATTTGCTACGATCACTTTACCCTTTGGAGTCCTGACGACTTGTAGCAGCCCTCATTTTACGTATCGGAAGTTCGTAAAATATATTTGTTTTATTCTCTAAGGGTAGGATCATTCTCATCTTTTAATATGTTGTTTATGAGGATGTGAGACATGTCCATAATTTTTACCGATTTTGTTTGTGACTATTTTGCCCCTGTCAGCCTTGTACAGGGCATAACTTTTGACTCAGGTCGAATCAGAGGGTGGGACCTGTGCCATTGGAAAGGAATTGATGATTGCCTTTCCGTAGAGTGGTTACATTAAGGGTTTGGCTCAGCGGTTTGGGAGAAATCACTGTTTTAAGGTTTTTTTAGTTGGCTATTCAGGTTTTGGAGCCTTAGCGGAATTCTATAAATAGGGGGTGAGAGTGGAGGGAAAGGTTTACTTTTTCCCATTCTCTCATTTGGAGGCATTTGATCTCCTTCTTCCTTCTACACCTTTCCACCATTAAAAAACTAAATCTAAGGGAGGAAATCGAAGATCAGTGCCATCCAAGGCAAGATCTACATCATTTCAAAGGCAAATTCATCGGATTGAGGGGTTTGATTCGGAGTGCTCGCTGTCCGGATTCTTATTTCTATTGTTTTAGATTGTTTCGGCAAATCGGTGAGTGATTTACATCTCTCACATGAATGCAATGAAGTATATGAGTGTTTGTGCATGTTTCTCATCAAATTAGGATGTTTTACCATAGATTTTCACCATTACAAGTTCATTTTCATATGCATCACCGTATGATCTAATCTAACAAGTTTTACTCGTTAATTTCATGTTATTTTACATGTTTATGTTTGTTAGATCTCTCAATTTGATCATATGTTCATTTTAATGGTTTTTGGTGAGATTTGCATCATCTTTGTGGTAATCGCCATATTCATGTGGTTAGTAATATTATGATAAGTTTACGATTGTGTTTGATGATTTTTATATTGTCGGTTTCGTCAGATTCGTCATTTGGCGAAGTTTTGGTCGAAATCGGAGTTGAATTGCAATATGCAAATTTTGGCTCGGCCATAGGTTGAATCGGCCAGGAGTTGACTAGACCATAGGTTGAATCGGCCAGAAGTCGGATTGAAACGAAGTTGGATCGGATCGGGTCATATTCGGATCGGGTCATATTCGGATCGGGTCATATTTGGACCGGGTCATATTTGGATCGGGTCGGTCATATAGGTGATTGGATCGGGTCGGTCGTGTTGGTTGGATCGGTCGAGTTTGAAGCCAGAAGGGCGCTGGAATAGATCAGCCTAGTTTGGATTGGGTCGGTCTGAAAGAGGGCGGATCGGTCATGTTTTTAACAGCACTTTTAAACGCTGTGGCTGATAGTGATGATGTTATGGTTTGTTTCCAACAGGGTCATTTTCTGAAAAAGTACGTTTTTCAGGTACGACTCAGATTTGGAGAAAAGGTCTAAAAAAAATATTTTTCGTGGCAAGCCCCCCGAACCCTAGCCGTAGCGCAGTGGTAATTGGCTCGGTGATTATGTGACTTCGAAGTAAATTCAAGTAGGAAGGTTCGAAGTGTTGAATGTGTTCGTTGATCAAGGTGGAACAACGAATGAGGTGGCCACTCAAAGGTTGTGAGTTGGTAGACAATGGTTGCTCGAGAAGGTTGCTTGAGCTGTGAAATGTCGTCAAGGTTGGATGACTAGAGATGTGAAGGCCGAGAAGTCGTCGTTGTCGTAAGTTCTAGCAGGCTCAAGCAATGGTACAATGGGGGTACCCAATAGACTGGAAGGTTGTTGGTCGAGTACCTTGGGTATCGTTGAAAGGCCTAGCTGTCAAGGTTGGACATTGCCAAGGTTGGACATATGGAGTTTATGCTAGAACTGGGGTTACCATTAGCCCTTGACATATGGCAAGGTTGGCCGCCAAACGATTAACGGTGGTTTCAAAGCAGGATTGGCGGTGATAGCTAGAGTCAGTCATGGATGATTGGTTGTTCTGTTTGTACTATCTCACATAGATTATCTAAAGTCGAGGGAGATGTTCTCTGAGTGCTTAACTGATATTGGTTTAGGCCTCTGGGGAGAGTACTTGGGGAATGTTAAACTCGATTAGGGTTGTCTATGTGAGACTTATATAATCTGGATTTTACGAGTGTTTTCTATGATTGAATGAGTGTTCTGGTTTCTATGGATGAATGGTTGAATTGTTTATAGTAAAGGCTATCACTGTCTGATGTGGGGAAGATAAGGTTGAGTTCTTCTCTGGTGTCGTGGGTAGATTAGTATGTTTATCTAGCCTTTCTCATACACTTTATTATTGAAGTTTGTTAGTTGTTTTATCGCTCACTGAGCTATTGTCTGACTCAAGGTTTAATGTTTCCTCTTATTACCTTGGGCTGTTCATCTGGTTATGGATGGGCAGACTAAGTAGCAAGTGACATGTGATGCTTTAGTGAGGACGATGGTGCTGATCGGTGGCGAGCAGGAGGCTCACGTAGCAATTTTACTACTATCTAATAATTGGGTTTCTGCTGTTTGCTTTTCTGAATAATGTAGTGAGGCAACTTTGTATAAACACTATTTCCAAGTTTGTGGATATTACTTTCCGATTGTGTGGAAGTCTTGTGTTTCTGCTTCACTATTACTACCTATTGTATATGTTCTATTATATTCTATCCTTGCGCTGTGAGTTTACGACAGGTTCTGCTTGTGTTTACCTACTCTGATGATCGTCCATGACTGCCTTGCACACCTTTCAGCGCATTATTTCTTTTGTATAGTGCAGGGGTTATGGGCGTTCGTCACATTTGGTATCAGAGCTCTGGTCAACGATTTTTGGCCAAAGTTCAAGGACGTAATCACGTTTGAGAGACGTACTTGTAGATTTCAGTTGGATGCTTACTATATATATTAGCATATATAGTAGTAACGGTTGTTTTCCTTTAGCAGATTTCTTGAAGGTGACTTATTATTCTAAATTGCAGATTTAGAATGAGTATACGAGAAACAAGATGTGCTGCAAGGGGAGCCAATACTGGAGGGGGAAATGGTGGTGAACCTAATTACCCGGCCATGTTTGAAGCCATTGCAGAAGCAATTATGCAAAGGGTACCCACTCCAATGGCGGCAACGGTAGATGTTGGTGTGTGAGTTCCTAGAGTAGTAGATTTTGCAAAGCTGTGCAAGGACTTTACATCTCTAGGGGGAAACCATTCAAGGGAACTGAACCAGCTGAAGAGGTTCAGAGGTGGATGGATTCTTGTGTTCGAATCTTTGGAGACTTGAGTATCGAGGATGCAATAAAGAGAAAACTTGCATCAAGGCAACTACAGAGTAGGGCCATGGAATGGTGGAATTCTGTTACACTCGAGACTCCAGAGGAAGAAATTTCATGGGAGCTATTCCAAGCTAATTTTGAAGCAAAGTTTATCTCCATAGCTCAGAAACCTGCTCTATTCAAGAAGTTCGTAGAGCTGAAACAGAATGGTCGTTCTGTGCTTGACTATATTTCTGATTTCGAAGCCTTGTCTAGATATGCTCGTTCATACATTGATACACCATATCAGAAGAACGAGAAGTTTGTCTTGGGTTTGGATGCTTATATCGGAAAACCGTTAGTGGACCATCTTGATGATTCATTTGAGGAGATTGTGGAAAAAGTTGTTCGTCATAAGAGCTTGTTTCCTAAGGAAGCAAATGTTGTCGCCGCCACCAAAGAGGCTCAGAAACCACAGCATGGTGGTAATAATAAGAAGAGGAAACAACAACAGCAAAAGGGAAAAGATGACCAAAAGAAACCCAAGAGTGGGGGTGCTTTAACTGCCAGCAGAAAGGTTATTTTGCTAATGAGTGCAAGAATCCCAAAGCTGAGAAGAAGTGCTTCAAATGTGGGAAGCCTGGCATGAAAAGAAGGATTGTCCGGAATCAGCTAAGGGCAAGCAGATTGTGAAGGCATTTGCTTTGGAAGCTATGCCATCTTCTTCGAGAGCTCCTACCGCAGAGGAGAAGGTGTAACACCCCGTAATTCTGTAACACTAAGATTCACAAATCAAGGCAGAATTAAATTTTAAAATTAAAATCAAAGGAAATGGGCTGCGTCATTGTGTTCGTCTTGGAATTCTGAATGAAAACGAGTCCGAGTTTGCATAAATCGGAGTCCGTATGAGGAAGATATGGCCTCCGGAAGTTTCAACGAAGTTCAAATTTCAAAACAGACTCAGAAGCGGGCTGGGCGGAAAATTTCCCGCCCAGGACCCAGGTCGACTGGGGAGTCGACTGGGTAGTCGACCCCCCCCCCAGGTCGACTGGGTAGTCAACCCCCCCTGACCAGGTCGACCGGGTAGTCGACCTGGGGTCGACCTGCCCTGAAATTCCAGATCCGAGGCTGAGTTCGTTTCTGCGTATCTAGACCGATTTCTGGACCAAATTCGTGACTCTAAACCTATATAAACACCTCCAAACGCTCATTTTTCTACACACAACTTCTCTACGTCTATACTCTGCTCTGATTCTAAATAAAAATAAATAAAATAATATATAAATAAATCAAGACGAGGAAATGCTGCTTAAGTCTTTCAAGAAGAGGTTCAAGTCAAGCTAGGATTTCAAGTGAAGATTCGAACGACTACAACGACTGTTTTTCTACGAATCTAATATAATTTCTGTAAGTCAGTTACTTTTTAGATTTGAACATTTCTCTCTGTTCGTGACATAAATTAAAGGAATAAAAGAATATGCCAAATCTTTCTATTCGAATCTATGCCAATATCTTTGGACTTAATTAAGAACTGTTATGATTCGATGACCGATAAGACTGTGACTATGAAACTATGGACCTTAAAACCACATGCCTCTTTGACTATGAACATTGCCTATGACTATGGACATTGCCTATGACTATTGACATCGCCTATGACTATGAAAATTGCCTATGACTGTGACTATGAGAATTATTTCCTTGAACATGAACACAAGCCTATGCCTTTGACTAGGAAACGTAAAACTATTGCCTATGACATAACAAGGACTACTGTGATTAAACGCCTATGATTCATGACTAGGAAAGTGTTGCCTAAGTTTTGTGACTGTGAAATTGGGTCTAAACCTGATTTTCTATTCTGTCTATTCTTGGTTTTCTTTGGTTTTAGAACTTGGGAATTTACCTATTAAGTTAGGTCTACCCATGTCCTTGAACCTACTCTGTCTATTCTTGGTTTTAGACCTTGAGAATTTACCTATTAAGTTAGGTCTACCCATGTTCTTGAACCTACGTCGTTATCCAAACCTTTTTATGCCAGTTATTATGTCCATCCTTTTTCATAGCATCTTTGGTTCATTCCCTATTTTCTACGAATCTAGATTTATCTATAATCTAGACTGAATCACGATTATACGAACGGTGGGAATACGATTTGGGCAAAATATGAAATTTACTAAAAACGTAGTTATAAACTTGGAAATTGGCATAAATTGGGAACATGTGTTATGACATGTTCATGAATTATAGGATGTGTAATTTGAATCTAGTATTGACTTGTAAATCTATCATTTACATGAATTGTGAACTAGAATAATAAGTCTAGTTTGACATGAACTGTAATTAGAATGTTAAATCAGAATTGGATTAGCTAATTTGGCATAAGAAGTATATTGGCATAAATTTGAAATTGGCCATAATTGGGAGTAATTGTCAGGTTTAGCAAAATCATGGTTAGTGACACTTAGTTTGTTATAGTTTACATACCAAAAAGCATAAATATGATATAGAGGGGAAAATGGGCCATAAGAATGAATGTTGACAATTTGCATTAAAAGAGAAATTAGGAAATAAGTAAATTAGGAATAATTTACTTATAGAATTTGTCCTAAATGAGAAATATAAATTTTGACAAATTAAAGGTTTCTTAACGACATCTCTTTTAATAACACACCAGAAAGTTCTAGGGTGACAGAGAGGATAGTGTCTAGGCTTGGGTTTGGAAAATACAAGTTTCCTGCTCTCCCTGGCTATCCCTAACTGATCCGACGGACGGGATGGTTACTTTCAAAACCTGATTTGAAAATTAATCAAAACCCTCTGAACTTAGAAAACACGAATATGCCTAACCCGAGGTTAGACTGAGTTGCGATGTAAACCTACCCGGAACCAACCGGCACATCCAGTAATCGCAACAATATCTGTCTAATGTGAGTGGTCGCGGCTTTAATCTATTTAGTTAAAGCTAGAACAAGAATGGTAGGGTTAAGTTAACTAAGACACTTAACCAATTCAACATGATAACCAGACCGGTGGGTGGGGTTAGATTCATACAGACATAGTTAAGCTAGAATGGGAGGGTTAAGTCCATAGGAACACTTAACCAACTTAACACAGTTAAGCTAGGATGGGAGGGCTAAGTCCATAGGGATACTTAACCAACTTCACATGGTAACAAGATAAGATTTGTAGGGGTTAAGTAACTAAGGAAACACTTAGCCAAATTAACATGTTAACTAGACTAGAAGGTGGGGTTAAGTAAAGTTAATACACTTAGCCAAATTAACATGTTAACTAGACTAGAAGGTGGGGTTAAGTAAAGTTAATACACTTAGCCAAATTAACATGTTAACTAGACTAGAGGTTGGGGTTAAGTAAATACACTTAGCCAATCTGATATGTTAGCTGGGCTAAACCGTAGGGTTAAGTAAGCTTGAACACTTAACCATCGGATTGTGATAAAGGAATAGGGTTAAGTCTAAAACATGAAGGGATAATACTTAACCATTAATAATAACATGTCAAACAAACGGGCAAGGAACACTTAACCAATATAGGATGAATGGGTAGGGTTAAGTAATAAGAAATACTTAACCAATATAACTGGGTTTGTGGTAGGGTTAAGTCATCATGAATTACTGATAACACTTAACCAGTTTAACAGGATGAATGAAGAGGGTTAAGTTGGCTTGAATTGACTAATGACACTTAACCAATCCAAATTGACGGGAAAGAGAACTAAGCAGTAAACCTTAGTTAAGAAAACAACGATTCTGGAAACTAAGTGGTAAATCTTAGTTAGTAAAACTAAGTAGTAATTCTTAGTATAACACGGGAAGGAGCGAATGTCCGTCTGGGTAAAAAGAAGGCTCCAACGAATTGGGTTACGAAGCCCGAGGCTTCGAGGGGACGTGAGGGTACTCTTGGTATCCCTCTGTGAGGCTGCAGATGATCCTCCTGGGCTCACAGAGGTTAAGGTCTACGTAGAAGAACCAGGGGTATGCCTTGGTTGCAAAATATGGCAACCTAAAGACTAGGATGGACCAGCGTGATTCGGCGAGAAAACGGTAGCTCTGTGATAGCAACTCGTTGTCTACCATCCATCTTCAGTCAATCGAGATACGTGAAGCGGAAAGGCGGAGAACTCCAAAAGACCATATGCTTGCTATCTAGTTATGGGTGAGGATGGCCATAGGATAGTGGGGCACCGGGGGCCGGCGTACAGTTCTCATTTTTCAAGGTGTGCCTTTCATTAGTTGAGGGAGGGGTCAAGTGGGACCATAGCCACTGGAATAAAAACAAACCTTAGCATCTGCATCGGCAGATATCTGAAAGCTCCCGACCGAGTTCTGTACTCCTTGATTTGCCCTGCCACAGGACTCGGGTCGCACATTACAGGACATGTGCATTTAGACAAGCGATAGCGATTCGCGATACATGCGTGGGGAAGTATAGGAACATATACCACTCTAGGTAGTGTGTCCTAGACTTGGGGGCATCGTTCGACAGGTAGCACTAGTTGGACTAGGTGGCATAAACCCTGAATCCGAGAAGCATTCAGCAGATAACGTAAACTCTAGTTAAATCTAGAAGGCACTTGGTAGAAAACCCTAGATTAAATCTAGGTAATAAATAATAAATGTATGCCTGAAGGCGATGAAAACTACAGGGATTGGGATCACGTTATCATTACTAGTTGGGACACTAGTTAGGTGGTGCAGAGATAATAGAAATATGTATAACAAGGAAATAGCGAAGCGGCGAAAGTATTAGAGCATATCCTGTTTGTCTTAGCTTAGTATATCTTGTGTTACTCTTGTCTAATCTTGCCAACCCTATCAGCATGGTGTTATCTTGTATTCAGTTAATTCATGTCGTTTTGTTTTTTCCATGTTCACATGCTAGAAGTTACTGAACTTACTCAGGCTTTATGTCTGACTCTGTTTTTCTTTCGTCTTCTTTTCTTCCGTTCCCCCCTCCCCAGGTAGTAAAGAAGGGAATAGTATAGCCTAGGTTAAGTTGGACTGTCACTCTTTCCCAGCTTGAAGATTTGTCGAAGTTTTGCTTGGATTCTCTTTCCAGATGCTATGGCTGGCTCTTGCTACATTGGGGAATATAAATGTATTTTTATGCTTCTTTATTTTGTAAGACAGATGATACTCTGATATTGTAAAGAAATCATTGTACAAACTATTTTATCAATAAAGCAAAGTTTTATTTTCCGCTGTTTAATTTCTGTCTGTCTTGTAATTTATCTGCATCTTTTACCCAAAATGCTCCACAGAACTTAGTGCATTCCCTTTGTGAGTGACACTAACGGACGTGGGGTGTTACACGTGGTATCAGAGCTGAAGGTTACCAGATCAGATAAAGGATTTGAAAAAAATTATTTTCAAAACGGTTTTTAAAGAAGCATTTTCAAGAGAAAAGATTTGTTTTAAAGGCATATTCCCCAAAGCCATACGCACTATCTTCTCTTCCTCTGTTTGAATCCTTGTTTCATTCTTTCTTGAGTCTCTAGGGCTCCTGACTTTCTGGGAGGTAACCTCATCGATGGGCAAAGTTGTGCCCGGCTTCCATCCAAAGTCGTAGTTGTTTCACCTAAGGGCAGTTTGCTTTCAAAGCTTATAGGGGTTTCCGGACGATGGAGGCAGCTTTCGAGAGATTTGTCAACATGAATACACGCAGAAGGGGATGAGGAGTTTGGCTAAGGAGCACAACCCTAGGATGAGGAATTCATGGATGTAGATTTTGCTCACGAAAGAAGGAAGGAATTATAAAACCTAAGACAAGAGGAAGTATCTTTACTAGGGTATGATAGGGCATATAATTAAGGACAAGGGCAAGAACGAGGAACAAGATTTTCAGAAGGGCAAGTAGCTACTTTCGCCACCAAGCGTACCTAGGAGAAAGGTAGTAAAGTTCTGTTGGAAGAGTTTAGTTTTGTTGTTCGTACTCTTTCCTTTGGTTTTAGCGCTTCGCATCTGTTCATGTCCACTTCCATAGTTGAGTCTCTGCACCATAGTACTTGTATAGTAGAAAGATCCCACTAGAGTCTCAAATCCAATTGGTGGTCCGACCAGTTTATTTTTGGTTAGTAGGGATTTGAGAATAGCTATCGAGTTTGCTTATATCGTCTCACGTAGATCGTCTAAATTCGGAGGAGATATTCCTTGGGTGCTTGTCTGATATTGGTTTAGGCCTTTGGGGCTTGTACTTGAGGAATGTCGAGTTCGACTAGGATGGTTTGCGTGAGAGATGAATAGTTGTGATAGGCACTCCAAAAGGCACGTAGTAACCTTTCGACCCTTATAGTTATGGCATGGCGGATAAGAGGGAGACCTCAAATCATTTTAGTACATATACTTGGCACCGTGATTGACATCTGTTTATTTTAGAAATGGAGATCATGAACTTCACAATCGTGAAGTTAAATTAGTTAAGATACAGTGGAGTAAAGCTCAAGAAGGCTAGATACTAGCATCATACCCTTTTCCTTAAGGGTGCATCCTTGATTTCTTTTTGTAGGAGCTTTACGCATAATTGTTTCTCTCTTTCCAAAGTATATCCTCTAGGTCGTATCTTCGATCCTTAGGTAGAAGCCAATGGATGTAAACATGTATTTGAAACATGTTATGGTTGATGGTTGCAAGTGGTTGCTAGTGGTTGCTCGTGAATGCATATGCATACGTATTAAGCACTAGATCAGTTCGTACGCTTTCATATTGCATTTACAGATATGTATTTGTTTGTAAGTTGAACTTGATATGTTATCATATGGACGTTGCATATGGATGAATGGTTGTGCACGCATGTAGTATTTACATAACTAGGGATGCTTGCATACATGATTGGACGCATGGCACTGACATGATTCGCATTAAGGAGGTCAACTGAATCAGTAGATCGCCTGATTTTGCATTAGATAAAGACATATACACACACTATGCATATGAACATGAAAGCATTAGAAATCTTTTAAGGACGATGAATGCCTGTGATTGAATGGTTGAGTAGATGGGTGATTGGATGGTAGGACACATTCTTCCTAACTTGAAGATTTCGGGGATGAAATCCTTTTAAGTGGGGGAGAATGTAACACCCCGTAATTTTGTAACACTAAGATTCACAAATCAAGGTAGAATTAAATTTTAAAATCAAAATCAAGGGAAACGGGCTACGTCATTGCGTTCGCCTCGGAATTCTGAATGAAAACGAGTCCGAGTTTGCGTAAATCGAAGTCCGTATGAGGAAGATATGGTCTTCGGAAGATTCAGCGAAGTTCAAATTTCAAAACAGACTCAGAAGCGGGCTGGGCGGAAAATTTCCCGCCCAGGACCCAGGTCGACTGGGGAGTCGACTGGGTAGTCGACCCCCGCCCCAGGTCGACTGGGGAGTCGACTTGGTAGTCGACCTAGGGGTCGACCTGCCCCGAAATTCCAGATCCGAGGCTGAGTTCATTTTTGCGTATCTAGACCGATTTCTGGACCAAATTCGTGACTCTAAACCTATATAAACACCTCCAAACGCTCATTTTTCTACACACAACTTCTCTACGTCTATACTCTGCTTTGATTCTAAATAAAAATAAATAAAATAATATATAAATAAATCAAGACGAGGAAATGCTGCTTAAGTCTTTCAAGAAGAGGTTCAAGTCAAGCTAGGATTTCAAGTGAAGATTCGAACGACTACAACGACTGTTTTTCTACGAATCTAATATAATTTTTGTAAGTCAGTTACTTTTTAGGTTTGAACGTTTCTCTCTGTTCGTGACATGAATTAAAGGAATAAAAGAATATGCCAAATCTTTCTATTCGAATTTGTGCCAATATCTTTGGACATAATTAAGAACTGTTATGATTCGATGACTGATAAGACTGTGACTATGAAACTATGGACCTTAAAACCACATGCATCTTTGACTATGAACATTGCCCATGACTATGGACATTGCCTATGACTATTGACATCGCCTATGACTATGAACATTGCCTATGACTGTGACTATGACTATGAGAATTATTTCCTTGATCATGAACACAAGCCTATGCCTTTGACTAGGAAACGTAAAACTATTGCCTATGACATAACATGAACAACTATGATTAAACGCCTATGATTCATGACTAGGAAAGTGTTGCCTAAGTTTTGTGACTGTGAAATTGGGTCTAAACCCGATTATCTATTCTGTCTGTTCTTGGTTTTCTTTGGTTTTAGACCTTGGGAATTTACCTATTAAGTTAGGTCCACCCATGTTCTTGAACCTACGTCGTTATCCAAACCTTTTTATGCCAGTTATTATGTCCATCCTTTTTCATAGCATCTTTGGTTCATTCCCTATTTTCTACGAATCTAGATTTATCTATAATCTAGACTGAATCACGATTATACGAACGGTGGGAATACGATTTGGGCAAAATATGAAATTTACTAAAAACGTAGTTATAAACTTGGAAATTGGCATAAACTGGGAACATGTGTTATGGCATGTTCATGAATTATAGGATGTGTAATTTGAATCTAGTATTGACTTGTAAATCCAGCATTTACATGAATTGTGAACTAGAATAATAAGTCTAGTTTGACATGAACTGTAATTAGAATGTTAAATCAGAATTTGATTAGCTAATTTGGCATAAGAAGTATATTGGCATAAATTTGAAATTGGCCATAATTGGGAGTAATTGTCAGGTTTAGCAAAATCATGGTTAGTGACACTTAGTTTGGTATAGTTTACATACCAAAAAGCATAAATATGATACAGAGGGGAAAATGGGCCATAAGAATGAATGTTGACAATTTGCATTAAAAGAGAAATTAGGAAATAAGTAAATTAGGAATAATTTACTTATAGAATTTGTCCTAAATGAGAAATATAAATTTTGACAAATTAAAGGTTTCTTAACGACATCTCTTTTAATAACACACCAGAAAGTTCTAGGGTGACAGAGAGGATAGTGTCTAGGCTTGGGTTTGGAAAATACAAGTTTCCTGCTCTCCCTGGCTATCCCTAACTGATCCGACGGACGGGATGGTTACTTTCAAAACCTGATTTGAAAATTAATCAAAACCCTCTGAACTTAGAAAACACGAATATGCCTAACCCGAGGTTAGACTGAGTTGCGATGTAAACTTGCCCGGAACCAACCGGCACATCCAGTAATCGCAACAATATCTGTCTAATGTGAGTGGTCGTGGCTTTAATCTATTTAGTTAAAGCTAGAACAAGAATGGTAAGGTTAAGTTAACTAAGACACTTAACCAATTCAACATGATAACCAGACCGGTGGGTGGGGTTAGATTCATACAGACATAGTTAAGCTAGAATGGGAGGGTTAAGTCCATAGGAACACTTAACCAATTTAACACAGTTAAGCTAGGATGGGAGGGCTAAGTCCATAGGGACACTTAGCCAACTTCACATGGTAACAAGATAAGATTTGTAGGGGTTAAGTAACTAAGGAAACACTTAGCCAAATTAACATGTTAACTAGACTAGAAGGTGGGGTTAAGTAAAGTTAATACACTTAGCCAAATTAACATGTTAATTAGACTAGAAGGTGGGGTTAAGTAAAGTTAATACACTTAGCCAAATTAACATGTTAACTAGACTAGAGGTTGGGGTTAAGTAAATACACTTAGCCAATCTGATATGTTAGCTGGGCTAGACCGTAGGGTTAAGTAAGCTTGAACACTTAACCATCGGATTATGATAAGGAATAGGGTTAAGTCTAAAACATGAAGGGATAATACTTAACCATTAATAATAACATGTCAAACAGACGGGCAAGGAACACTTAACCAATATAGGATGAATGGGTAGGGTTAAGTAATAAGAAATACTTAACCAATATAACTGGGTTTGTGGTAGGGTTAAGTCATCATGAATTACTGATAACACTTAACCAGTTTAACAGGATGAATGAAGAGGGTTAAGTTGGCTTGAATTGACTAATGACACTTAACCAATCCAAATTGACGGGAAAGAGAACTAAGCAGTAAACCTTAGTTAAGAAAACAACGATTCTGGAAACTAAGTGGTAAATCTTAGTTAGTAAAACTAAGTAGTAATTCTTAGTATAACACGGGAAGGAGCGAATGTCCGTCTAGGTAAAAAGAAGGCTCCAACGAATTGGGTTACGAAGCCCGAGGCTTCGAGGGGACGTGAGGGTACTCTTGGTATCCCTCTGTGAGGCTGCAGATGATCCTCCTGGGCTCACAGAGGTTAAGGTCTACGTAGAAGAACCAGGGGTATGCCTTGGTTGCAAAATATGGCAACCTAAATACTAGGATGGACCAGCGTGATTCGGCGAGAAAACGGTAGCCCTGTGATAGCAACTCGTCATCTACCATCCATCTTCAGTCAATCGAGATACGTGAAGCGGAAAGGCGGAGAACTCCAAAAGACCATATACTTGCTATCTAGTTATGGGTGAGGATGGCCATAGGATAGTGGGGCACGGGGGCCGGCGTATAGTTCTCATTTTTCAAGGTGTGCCTTTCATTAGTTGAGGGAGGGGTCAAGTGGGACCATAGCCACTGGAATAAAAACAGACCTTAGCATCTACATCGACAGATATCTGAAAGCACCCGACCGAGTTCTGTATTCCTTGATTTGCCCTGCCACATGACTCGGGCCGCACATTACAGGACATGTGCAACTAGACAAGCGATAGCGATTCGCGATACATGCGTAGGGAAGTATAGGAACATATACCACTCTAGGTAGTGTGTCCTAGACTTGGGGGCATCGTTCGACAGGTAGCACTAGTTGGACTAGGTGGCATAAACCCTGAATCCGAGAAGCGTTCAGCAGATAACGTAAACTCTAGTTAAATCTAGAAGGCACTTGGTAGAAAACCCTAGATTAAATTTAGGTAATAAATAATAAATGTATGCCTGAAGGCGATGAAAACTACAGGGATTGGGATCACGTTATCGTTACTAGTTGGGACATTAGTTAGGTGGTGCAGAGATAATAGAAATCTGTATAACAAGGAAATAACGAAGTGTCGAAAGTATTAGAGCATATCCAGTTTATTTTAGCTTAGTATATCTTGTGTTACTCTTGTCTAATCTTGCCAACCCTATCATCATGGTGTTATCTTGTATTCAGTTAATTCATGTCGTTTTGTTTTTCCATGTTCATATGCGAGAAGTTACTGAACTTACTCAGGCTTTATGTCTGACTCTGTTTTTATTTCGTCTTCTTTTCTTCCGTTTCCCCCCCAGGTAGTAAAAAAGGGAATAGTATAGCTCAGGTTAAGTTGGACTGTCACTCTTTCCCAGCTTGAAGATTTGTCGAAGTTTTGCTTGGATTCTCTTTCCAGATGTTATGGCTGGCTCTTGCTACATTGGGGAATATAAATGTATTTGTATGCTTCTTTATTTTGTAAGACAGATGATACTCTGATATTGTAAAGAAATCATTGTACAAACTATTTTATCAATAAAGCAAAGTTTTATTTTCCGCTGTTTTAATTTCTGTCTGTCTTGTAATTTATCTGCATCTTTTACCCAAAATGCTCCACAGAACTTAGTGCATTCCCTTTGTGAGTGACACTAACGGACGTGGGGTGTTACAGAAGGGAAAGGGTGTCGTGGTGCAAGGTACTCTTTCAGTTAATGATGTTTCAGTTTGTGTGCTTTTCGATACTGGAGCATCACATTCCTTCATTTGCATTGAGCTTGTGTGTCTCTTGGGTTTGGAACCTGAGATTTGTGATAGACCCTTCGTAATGACTAATCCAATTGGGGGTTCGTCAAATCTTTGCATGATATGTCGAGGTCTAGTGTTGTCGAGTTATGGTTGCTCTTTTGTATGTGATTGCTTTTTTCTTAACTTCGCTGGGTTTGGGATCGTCTTGGGCATGAATTGGCCCAAGAGGTATGCAACAAGGGTGAATTGCGAGAAGGTGGAGGTGAGGGTCGGGGATGTGGAAGGGCGAAAGGTGTTGATTAGATGTAAGCGCGAAGACGTGGTCTTCATGACTTATCTATATTCGCTTGGGATTCCACAAGAAGACCTGTCATCAGTGCTGATCACTAATGAGTATGTAGATGTCTTTGACGAGGTCAAAGGGTTGCTTCCGCATCGTGAGATCGTGTTTAGGATCGATTTGGTCGAGGGTGCTAGACCAATCATTATGCCACTTAGGCGGATGGCGCCTAAGGAACAGCGAGAGTTAGAGGTGCAAGTTAGAGGCCTTTTGGGAAAAGTATTCATCCGGAGGAGTGTATCCGAATGGGGTGCACCGGTCGTATTTGCAACTAAGGAAGATGGCTCATTAAGATTGTATGTGGACTATCGTGAGCTGAACAAGGTGACTAAGAAGAACAAGTATCCGTTACCAAGGATTGATGACTTGTTCGATTAACTTCACGAAGCCAAAGTGTTTTCTTAGATGGATTTGGCAACGGGATTTCACCAGTTGAGAGTGGATAAGGATAGTGTGCCAAAGACTGCTTTTAGGGCACCATATGGTTTCTTCGAATGGTTGGTGATGCCATTCGGGTTGACTAACGCGCCAGTGAATTTTGTGGATCTTATTAATAGAGTGTTCAGAGATCAGTTGAACAAGTTTTTGCTTGTGTTCGTGGATGATATTCTGGTTTACTCTAGAAATGAGGAAGAACATAAGACGCACTTGAGAGTTGTGTCAGAGATCTTGCGGAAGCATCAGCTTAAGGCTAAGTTCTCAAAGTGTCACTTCTGGAAGGATGAAGTGAGGTTCTTAGGTCATGTAATTTCTGGAAAAGGGATAGCGGTTGACCCCGCTAAAGTTACAGCAATCCAGGACTGGGATCGACCTAAGAATGCGACGGATATTCGGAGTTTCCTTGGGTTGGCAGGATATTACCGACGGTTTATCAAGGATTTCTCCAAGGTAGCTGCACCGTTGACAGGATTGACGAAGAAGAACCAAGTGTTCACATCGAATGCAAAGTGTGAACAAGCGTTTGGAATCCTGAAGGAGAGATTGACGAGTGCACCTGTGTCGACCATTCCAAGTGGGATGAAGAGATGGTGGTATATACCGATGCATGTGGTACTGGACTTGGAGCAGTGCTAATGCAGAAGGATAAGGTTGTGGCCTGTGCGAGTTGACAGCTGAAGCCGCATGAGAAGAATTACCCAACTCATGATTTGGAGTTGGCGGCGATTGTATTTGCTCTAAAGATGTGGAGACATTACCTGTTGAGAGTTCGATTCGAGTTGTTTACGGATCACAAGTCGTTGAAGTATCTTTTCTCCCAAAAGGATTTGAATCTTTGGCAGCAAAGATGGTTAGAGTTTCTGGCGTCATATGATTTTCACATAGCCTATACTCCGGGCAAGGGCAATGCAGTTGCAGATGCGTTAAGTCGAAGACACGCAAGTTTGGGAGCGATGTTTTCAGAACGGAAGGGCCTTGAGTACTTGGCAAGGTTTGATTTCAGGCCAAGGTGTGAGTTGGTACCTGAAATGTTGGCAAGCTTGGCGATACGACCTACTCTTATCGAAAGTATTGGCGAGAACCAAAAGAAAGATGCGAAGCTTGTCAAGTTCATTCAGAAACTGGAACCAAAAGATAAAGAGTTCGAGGTCGATCGAGAAGGTTGGCTTCAAAAGCTAGTGCGATTAGTTGTTCCTGATATTGACGGATTGAGGGATGAGGTTCTGAGAGAATGTCATCACTCGAAGCTGACGATTCATCCCAATGGAAATAAGATGTATCAGGACATGAAGAGAGTCTACTACTGGGAAGGGATGAAACGAGATATTGGAAAGTTCATTTCTAAGTGTATGAACTGTCAGTTGTTGAAAGCTGAACAGAAGAAGCCGAGCGGTTTACTTCAGCCATTGGAAGTTCCTACGTGGAAGTGGGAACAGGTATTAATGGATTTTATCGATGGACTACCTAGAATCAAGGCAAGAAATTAAGTGATTTGGTTCATCGTGGATAGTTTGACTAAAAGTACGAGATTCATTCCTGTCAAGTCGACTAGGACGACATCGAAATTGGCTAAACTTTATGTGAAATGGATAGTTCGATTCCATGGTATCCCAAAGAGTATAATGAGTGACTGAGATCCATTATTCATGAGTGGATTTTGGAAAAGTTTGCAAGAAGCTTTGAGAACCGAGTTGTGCTTGAGTACGGCATATCATCCCCAAACTGATGGTCAGACCGAGAGAGTCAATCGAGTTTTGGAAGATCTCCTAAGGGCTTGTGTGTTAGACTTCGGAGGATCATGGGAAGACCATCTACATCTAGTTGAGTTTGCGTATAATAATAGCTACCAATCTAGCATTGGGATGACACCATACGAAGCGTTGTATGGAAGGTCATGCAATTCTCCAGCATTTTGGCTAGAAACTGGAGATAAGTTGGTACTTGGGCCTTATATGATTAGAGAAATCTCGGATTGTATCAAGATAGTTCGGCAACGAATGAAGACAGCCCAAGACCGTCAGAAGAGTTACGCCGACAAGCATCGTAAGGGCTTGGAATTCGACGTGGGCGATATGGTTTTCGTGAAAGCTTCGCCGCTAAAGCACATGGTTAGATTTGGTAAGAAAGGAAAGTTAGCTCCAAGGTTTGTTGGACCATTTCCGATAGTCGAGCGAATTGGAAAGCTCGCATATAGATTGGAGTTACCCGAGAAGATTTCAAGTGTGCATAATGTGTTCCATGTGTCATTTCTACGGAAATTCGTGCATGATTCGAATATAGTGGTATCTCCGGAGCAGTACGAAGACTTAGAGACCGTAGTTTCGAGACCTCGTAAGCCACTTTGTGTTGTGGGGAATGACACAAAACAGCTTAGGAGGAAGACGTTTAAGCTAGTCAAGGTGCAATGGAGTGAGGATGGAGACGATTGTACATGGGAGACGGAAGAGAGCATGAGAGCGACTCATCCAGAACTCTTCGTCGGTAGGACCCTTTTGGTATCGTATCTTCGTTATATCATTGTATCATGTTGTTGATTATTAGAATTCTGCGTGCTAGGATAAGGCTATGGATGCTAGTTTGGATGATAGAATTGGCTTTTCATGGATGATAGGCATGCAGAATCGTTGTGATTACTTGGGTTTGTTGGAATTTCGAGGGCGAAATTCTTAAGGGGGGGGGGGGAGAACGTAACAGCCCGCATTTTACGTATCGGAAGATCGTAAAATATATTTGTTTTATTCTCTAAGGGTTGGATCATTCTCATCTTTTAATATGTTGTTTATAGGGATGTGAGACATGTCCATAATTTTTACCGCTTTTGTTTGTGACTATTTTGCCCATGTCATCCTTGTACAGGGCATAACTTTTGACTCAGGTCGAATCAGAGGGTGAGACCTGTGCCATTGGAAAGGAATTGATGATTGCCTTTCCGTAGAGTAGTTACATTAAGATTTGGCTTAGCGATTTGGGAGAAATCGCTGTTTTAAGGTTTTTCAGTTGGCTATTCAGGTTTTGGAGCCTTTGCGGAATCCTATAAATAGGGGGTGAGAGTGGAGGGAAAAGGTTTATTTTTTCCCATTCTCTCATTTGGAGGCATTTGATCTTCTTCTTCCTTCTACACCTTTCCACCATTAAAAAACTAAATCTAAGGGAGGAAATCGAAGATCTACGCCATCCAAGGCAAGATCTACATCATTTCAAAGGCAAACTCATTGGATCGAGGGGTTTGATTCAGAGTGCTCACTGCCCGGATTCTTATTTCTATTGTTTTAGATTGTTTCAGCAAATCGGTGAGTGATTGACATCTCTCACATGAATGCAATGAAGTATATGAGTGTTTGTGCATGTTTCTCATCAAATTGGGATGTTTTACCATATATTTACACCATTACAAGTTCATTTTCATATGCATCACCCTATGATCTAATCTAACACGTTTTACTCGTTAATTTCATGTCATTTTACATGTTTATGTTAGTTAGATCTCTCAATTTGATCATATGTATATTTTAATGGTTTTTGGTGAGATTTACATCATCTTTGTGGTAATCGTCATATTCGTGTGGTTAGTAATGTTATAACATGTTTATGATTGTGTTTGATGATTATGGTAGTGTCGGTTTCGTCGTTTGGCGAACTTTTGGTCGAAATCGGAGTTGAATTGCAATATGTAGAAATTGGCTCGGCCATAGGTTTAATCGGCCAGGAGTTGACTCGGCCATACGTTGAATCGACTAGAAGTCGGATTGAAACGAAATTGGATCGGACAGGAGTGGATCAGATCGGGTCATATTTGGATCGGGTCATATTTGGATCGGGTCGGTCATATAGGTGATTGGATCGGGTCGGTCGTGTTGGTTGGATCGGTAGAGTTTGAAGCCAGAAGGGCGCTGGATCAGATCGACCTAGTTTGGATCGGGTCAGTCTGAAAGAGGGCGGACCAGTCATGTTTTTAACGGCGCTTTTAAACTCTGTGGTTGATAATGGTGATGCTATGGTTCGTTTCCAGCAGGGTCATTTTCTGAAAAAGTACGTTTTTCGGGTACGACTCAGATTTGGAGAAAAGGTCTGTAAAACATATTTTTCGGGGGCAACCCCCCTGAACCCTAGCCACAACGCAGTGGTAATTGGCTCGGTGATGGTGTGACTTCGAAGTAAATTCAAGTAGAAAGGTTCGAAGTGTTGAATGTGTTCGTTGATCAAGGTGGAACAACGAATGAGGTGGCCACTCAAAGATTGTGAGTTGGTGGATAATTGTTGCTCGAGAAGGTTGCTTGAGCTATGAAATGTCGTCAAGGTTGGATGACTAGAGATGCGAAGGCCGATAAGTTGTCGTTGTCATTAGTTCTGGCAGGCTTAAAGCAGGGATACAATGGGGGCACCGAATAGACTGGAAGGTTGCTGGTCGAGTACCTTAGGTATCGTTAAAAGGCCTAATTGTCAAGGTTGGACATTGTCAAGGTTGGACATATGGAGTTTACCTAGAACTAGGGTTACCATTAGCCCTTGACATATGGCAAGGTTGGCCATCATATGATTAACGGTGGTTTCAAAGAAGGATTGGCGGTGATAGCTAGAGTCAGTCATGGATGATTGGTTGTTCTGTTTGTACTATCTCACATAGATTATCCAAAGTCGAGGGAGATGTTCTCTGAGTGCTTAAATGATATTGGTTTAGGCCTCTAGGGAGAGTACTTGGGGAATGTTAAACTCGATTTGAGTTGTCTATGTGAGACTTATATAATCTGGACGTTATCAGTGTTTTCCATGATTGAATGAGTGTTCTGGTTTCTATGGATGAATGGTTGAATTGTTTATAGTAAAGGCTATCACTGTCCGATGTGGGGAAGATAAGGTTGAGTTCTTCTCTGGTGTAGGGGTGAGCAATATTCGGTTCAAACCGAATTAACCGACCAAACCGGTTGATTTCGGTCAGTTCGGTTCGGTTTTAAAACTAAATCGGTTTGAATTCGGTTTGTAAAATAATTTTTTTCGGTTATCGGTTTAACCGAATTAACCGAACTTTTAATTTATCATCTAATTTTGCATTATTATAGTACTTTAAATAATTATTTTACTTATATAGTACAAAGACATTTGTTGCAAATACATAAAATCTTGTCATAAATATAAAATTTACTGCATAAAATATCTCCAAACATGAATTTATGTTCTACTTTGAGTGAATCCATCATTTGAATTATAGTACATCCTTCAAGTTCGGTTAAATCGGTTACCGACCGAATTAACCGAAATTAATTTGGTTCGGTTCGGTTTGGTTTGTAAAATTTTCGATTTCAATTTGGTTTGAGTTTTTTTACATCCAAACCAACCGAACCGACCGAACGCTCACCCCTACTCTGGTGTCGTGGGTAGATTAGTATGTTTATCTATCCTTTCTCATACACTTTATTGTTGAAGTTTGTTAGCTGTTTTATCGCTCACTAAGACTGTTGTCTGACTCAAGGTTTTATGTTTCCTCTTATTACCTTGGGCTGTTCATCCGGTTGTAGATGGGCAGACTAAGTAGCAGGTGACATGTGATGCTTTAGTGAGGACGATGGTGTTGATCGGTGGCGAGCAGGAGGCTCACGTACCAGTTTTACTACTATCTAATAATTGGGTTTCCGCTGTTTGCTTTTCTGAACAATGTAGCGAGACAACTTTGTATAAACACTATTTCGAAGTTTAAGGATATTACTTTCCGGTTGTATGAAAGTCTTGTGTTTCTGCTTCACTATTACTACATGTTGTATATGTTCTATTATATTTTATCTTTGCACTGTGAGTTTACGACAGGTTCCGCTTGTGTTTACCTACTCTGATGATCGTCCATGACTGCCTTGCACACCTTTCAGCGCATTATTTCTTTTGTATAGTGCGGGGGTTATGGGCGGTCGTCACATGACTCCACTACACTGATCCATAGCCTATCATCTGTCTCTCAGTGGTGAACCAAAGCTATAGATATCGATAACCCCTTTGCATACGTCCCACATCAAAATCCAGTCATGAAGTTAACTCGTTGATTCCCTTCTGAATCCCGAGTCACAACTTCTCATTTGGACTACCTTTGCATCTCAGGTTTTGGTCTCCTCCCGTTCTAGTACCCATTCAGTTCGATCACTGTCCAGACTCGAAGACCGGTTCGTGATTCTTCCCTGGCCATCGGCTCGTGGTCTCCTGGTAGTGGGGTCCACCTGTGATGAGCATCCGGTTCGTGAGTCTTCCTGCTCGTGGTGCCGGTTCGTGATGGTGGTGCTGGAGCGGTTCGTGGGTGGTTCTCTGCTTGTGGCGTCTTGGCTCGGAAGGTGGTTCATCTCATGCTGGTTCGTGGCTCATCATTCCGGTTCATGGGGAAGGGGTGCTTCACGATCGGAGTGGCTTGTGACACATGCCTCACGAATTGGGGGGGGGGGCTCACGAAAAGGGCCCCTGTACGACTTCCTGCAACTCTTTCCAGCAACTGTTTACGCAATACGACAGTATTTTCGACCAATCTAACAGTTTTAGGCAATCACAAAACATTCTAAATAGTAATAGCAATATATAGAATCGACCATAAACACCAAAGCAATGATTATAACATGTTAATATGGATCAAACACACCCAAAACCCATGTTTTTTCCTTAATCATGTTTAACCATATCTAATGATAGGATTAGCAAAATATATCCAAATTAACCCAAATTTCTAACAGAGGCATAAAATAACATTTTGATTCCAGATTTTTAACATGCATAATTTCGCTAATTATCACTAATCATCACTAATTAGCCGTAATTAGTACAGAAACAT
The DNA here is from genome assembly GCA_030737875.1 of Allium sativum. Classification (NCBI taxonomy): domain Eukaryota; kingdom Viridiplantae; phylum Streptophyta; class Magnoliopsida; order Asparagales; family Amaryllidaceae; genus Allium; species Allium sativum. Next base: position 212,750,350 of record CM060916.1, on the reverse strand, counting down.
GCTAATCACTCACCTTAGCCAAAAATAAAACCTTAGATCTAAAACTGTACTGTTATGGCACGAATCCCAATGCGTAGCAGCAGCTCCAACTCTGCTTTGGTGCTAATTTCCCTTGATTTGCCGTAGATTTACTTAATTAGCGATTAGGAAGTGATTAAAAGGTGTTTTAGAAGGTGGAGACCATGGCTAGGGTTCAAGGATTGTATTTGGCGGCTAGAAATCTGAAATGAAATGGTTTTCTAACTCATTTCAGCCTCCCCATAACCCTAATCCCGAAATGGGTTATGGGCTCATTCACTAATTATACTATTAAGCCCGGTTAAGCTGTTTTTCACCTTCCAAACTTTATTTCAGCCATATCTCCCAAACGGTAAGTCCGTTTGATCAATGTGACCACTCTACGGAAAGGTAAATGGTCATTCAAATCCAATGGAAGTGGTTTCAAGTCAAAACACCTTACCAATCAAAAGTTATAGGCAAAACAAGATTCGTTAAGGGCAAAATGGTCATTTAAAAATCGGCAAAAATCGTGAACATGGGAAATGACCCCAATAGTCGTTCCCCAAAGTTACATGACCATACGACTTTGTATGAAAATAAAATAAGTATTCTACGATCCTCCGATGCGTAGAATGCGGGTCGTTACATCCCCTCCCCCCAAGAAATTTCGTCCCCGAAATTCCTTAACCCGAAACTTACAAAGGTAGCCCGCATGCCCATCAACCATTTACAAACAATCAAACATACATAACAAGCCTATCCTAGCATGTAGTTTACTAACAAGGGAATAACTATATATTGCTATTAAAACCTTACTGGTAGAGTTCTGGATGCGATTTCCTCATGTTCTCCTTTGTTTCCCAAGTACGGTCATTTCCATTATCGCCCCACTGGACCTTGACTAGTTTCACCGTTTTCCTTCGAAGCTGCTTCGTATCGTGCTCGACAATACGAATCGGCCTATGGTTCCCAACCGCCTTGGGTTCTACTTTGATATCATCCAACTGCTCTGGTGAAATAATCGTATCAGGGTCGTGCACAAACTTCCTTAACTGGGAAACATGAAATACATCGTGAACTCCCCCCATCTTGTCAGGTAATCCAACTTTATTTGCTAAATTCTCAACCTGCTCGAGAATTGGAAATGGACCAACAAATCTTGGTGTTAACTTGCCTCTCCTACCAAATCGTGTCACGCTCTTTAACGGAGAAATCTTGACAAACACCAAGTCGCCAACAGAGAGTTTCAAGTCTCTTCGCCTTTTATCAACATAACTCTTCTGCCTATCTTAGGCAGCTTTCATCCGTTGTTGAATGACCTTGATCTTATCTGAAGTTTCTCTTATTACATCTGGCCCAAGCACAAACTTCTCACCGATTTCTAGCCAACATGATGGTGAATTGCACGGTCTTCCGTACAAAGCTTCAAATGGAGCCATACCAATACAGGGCTGATAACTGTTATTATATGCAAACTCAACTAGATGTAAGTGGTCATCCCATGACCCTCCAAAATCCAATATATACAAGCCCTCAAGAGATCCTCTAATATACGATTCACCCTCTCTGTTTGGCCGTCGGTTTGAGGATGGTATGCGGTACTGAGATATAATTCTGTCCCTAAAGCCTCTTGTAAGCTCTTCCAAAACCCACTAGTAAATAATGGATCTCGGTCACTCGCAATAATTTTAGGTACTCCATGAAATCTCACTACCCACTTCACATACAGTTCCGCTAATTTAATTGTCGTTCTATTTGACTTGACCGGTATGAACCTTGCACTCTTGGTCAATCGATCCACAATCACCCAAATACCATCATGGCTCGATCTAGTCCTTGGTAAACCATCAATAAAATCCATTGAGACATGTTTCCATTTCCACTCGACAATTTCCAGCAGTTGTAACAAACCACTAGGCTTCTTTTGCTTGGCTTTAACTAACTGGCAGTTCATGCACTTGGATATAAACATCCCAACATCTCTCTTCATCCCTCCCCAGTAGTAGGTCTGCTTCATGTCTCGATACATTTTGTTACCACCGGGATGTATAGTCAGTTTCGAGTGATGACATTCTCTAAGCACTTCATCTCTCAATCCACTAACGTTGGGTACAACCAATCTTCCATTCTTTCTTAGCCATTCACCTCGATCGAGCCCATAGTTGTTCATCTCCTCGTCGATACCTATCTCTAACTTGGAGATGATTTTCAATAGATTAAGATCGTCCCTCTGACTGGAACCAATCTGCTCAATCAAGGTGGGTCTGATCGTCAAACTTGCTAACATTTCTGGATCTAATTCGCACTTTTGTCTGAAATCATACCCTGCGATACACTCCAGTTGCTTCCATTCCAGAAACATAGCCCCTAAACTGGCATGTCTCCTATTCAATGCATCAGCTATCGCATTGCCCTTCCTGGATGCGTATACGATATCGAAATCATATGAAGCCAAGAACTCTAACCATCTCTGCTGACGGAGATTTAAATCCTTCTGAGAGAAAAGTACTTCAGAGACATATGATCGGTAAACAACTCGAATCTTTCTACCAAGAGATAATGTCTCCGTATCTTCAACGCGAACATAATCGCTGCCAATTCTAAATTATGGGTAGGATATCTTCTTTCATGCGGCTTCAGTTGCCGACTAGCATACGCTACAACCCTACCTCCCTGCATCAATATAGCACCTAGTCCGGTACCACAGGCATCCGTGTATGTCGTCATCTCTTCATTTCCTTCAGGAATGACTAACAATGGTGCACACATCAACTTCTGCTTCAGACTCTTAAACGCATTCTCACACCTCTCGTCCCAGATGAAAGTTTGATTCTTCTTGGTCAACTGTGTTAATGGTGCCGCTATCTTGGAGAAGTCCTGGATAAACTTATGATACTATCCAACCAATCCCAAGAAACTTCTTACGTCCGTTGCATTCTTGGGCGTAGACCAATCTTGCACCGTAGCTACCTTCGCAGGGTCCACGACAATACCATTCTCTGAAACAACATGGCCCAAGAATCTCACTTCCCTCCTCCAAAAAAAAAACATTTAGAAAACTTTGCTTTCAATTGGTATTTTCTCAACACCTCCATCGCCGTCTTCAAATGTTCCTTATATTCTTCCTCGGTCCTCTAGTAAACCAAAATATCATCCATGAACACAAGAACAAACTTATTCAATTGATCCCTGAATACCCTATTCGTAAGATCCACAAAATATACTGGTGCATTGGTCAACCCAAATGGCATGACCAAACACTCATAGAATCTAGCCGACGTCCGAAATGCCATTTTAGGGATACTCTCAACTGCTACTCGGAGCTGATGAAATTTTGTCGCGAGATCTAACTAGGAGAGCACTCTTGCTCCACTCAACTGATCAAACAAATCATCTATCCGCGGGAGGGGATACTTATTCTTCCTCGTCATCTTGTTCAACTCGCGATAGTCCACACATAATCGAAGGGAACCATCTGCCTTAGTAGCAAATACAACTAGTGCTCCCCACTCCGAAACACTCCTTTTGATAAATCCCTTCTTCAAAAGATAGCTTACTTGCACCCCGAGCTCTCACTGCTCTCTTGGCGCCATATGACGAAGAGGCATCACTATAGGTTTGGCATCTTTCACTAAATCAATACAAAACTCGATCTCTCGGTGTGGTGGAAGTCCGATCACTTCCCCGAAGATGTCCAGATACTCGCCAGCAATAGGCATATCTGACAACTCATCATGCGGGATGTCGAGGGAATTTAGAAAACTAGCCATCACCCCATCACTAGGTAGGCTACCAAACAATACTCTCTGCCCATCATCGGCCCTAACAGTCACCGAAGATCCCTCACAGTCCACCACCACCTCCATACCTTTGGAGCCAATCGACTCCCAAAATAATGCCAAACCCAGTAAAGCCCAAAACAAAGCAATCACAAGAAAATATACATCCATGACTCGATAAGACCACATTACGACAAATCATACTAAGACTAGTCGAACCACCAATTGGGTTCATCACAACTAAAGGTCTATCGACTATTTTGGGTTCCAATCCCAACCTATCTACCAGGTCACTAGATACAAAGGAATGGGAAACCCCGGTATCAAACAATACTCGAACATGAACATCATAAACAGAAAGCATACCTTGAATAACGACGTTCTTCCCTTTCTCCATCGCTGTTGGGGCATTCGACGAAGAAGTGGCATCATTGATAGATATGCTTTCACAATCTGCTTCTCTTTAGGAGGTTATGGACATTTATCCTTGAGATGTCCCACCTGGCCACAGTTGAAGCACTTCCTGTCCACTGGCTTGGCTCTACAATCTTTGGCATAGTGGCCCTTCTTGCCACAGCTATAGCACTCGACATCTTTCTTATCTTTCTTTTTCTGACCATCCTTGGTCTGACTCTGCTTCCTCTTATTCTAAGAGTTATTCTTGCCTCCACCGCTTACCTACGGCTTTGGCCCCTCTTCGGACGTAACAACGACCTCAGTCTTGGGCTTAGGATAAAGGCTTTCTGATCTCAATGTTTTCCCAACAATCAATTCGAAAGTCTCATCAATATGATTTATAAGCCTCTCCCCTAAGTACTGATCTAAGATAGTTATGAACTTCTCGTTCTTCTTCTCGGTAGTATCTATAAGAGATAATCTAGTCTTCGATAAAGTATCAAATTCAGCAATATACTCCGAGAATGCCCTACCATTCTGCTTAAGCTCCAGAAATTTCCTAAACGATTCTGACTTCTGCGCAGCTAGAATAAATTTGTCACTAGAGCGAGTCTTAAACTGATTCCAAGTAACTTGATCCTCAGAAGTAGCTGCTTTAATAGCATTCCACCAATTCATAGCTCGTCCTTGAAGCAGACGGGATGCTAACTTTCTCTTCATTGCATCTTCAATCCCCAAATCCTCAAAGATGCGTTCACAACTATCAAGCCAATCTTGAACATCCGTAGCCGATTCCGTTCCATGGAACGGCTTCCCACCACGGAGAGTATAATCCTTGTTAAGCTTGACGAAATCGGCTCTAAGCGCCTGCACCATTGCACCACCACCATTAGCAGCATTAGGAACTACCCCCTGAACATCCCTAAACATCTCCCTCATAAAGGTAATAAACATCGTCCTCATATCAGGATCATTCCTATTATTGGCCCCTGAACCCGTACTTCTCGTATATCGGCTCATTGTTCAGTCTGTAAAGAGAAAACGATTAAACATCTCCATAGTGGTTCCAGTGCAGTGCGACTTCATCCTAAGATATACTAATAGTATATATATATAGCTTTTGAAAACCAAAATAACACAAATACGTGATCTCATATGTGTGTACTATCTCTCCCTGGTGTCTTCCGCTAGGTTAACTACGCAACCTAGAGCTCTGATACCAAGTGTGATGGCCTGCCATGCACCAGCCGACATTTCTTCGAAATGCGCTGTGTCGATGTCCAACCAGCACGGGACGGTCTCCAAAGGAAAAGGAAGGGTTGGGACTATGAATCACAAAGAACCTGTAGTATATCTCATAGCGCATGGAATAAAATATAATAATAACCTAACTTGACATAAAATAGGCGAGACAATGCATAAGCTGAAAACTAAATCATCATAGCAGCCGAAATCCATAATACAGCTTATGATCCACATCATTATTACAACTTTAAAATACTGTCTCTAAAGAAAAATGGAAAGGTGCACTACTAATGCCCAAAGCAGTGACCAACAACAACACATGAAGAATATATACTAATAGTACGTGGAAGCCTCTTGCTCGTCTCCAGTACAACTACTCATGCAACCACCTAACCTGTCTCTAGTCTACTTGTGTGAGTACCCACAGTAGTAAGAAGAAACATAAAACTCTGGGTCAGACAACAGTCTGGTATGAGTGGTAGCAAGTATACATCTCTAAGATGAACAAATAACAGGTATAGGAATCATACCTGAACCTGGACCTGCAACCAAAGAGTTAGCACAACAGGATGTACAGTACTCTAAGTTAACACTAACATAGTGTAAGTATGGGAGTGTGCATGACATAGTGATAGCAAACATCAAACATAGCAATCATCCTCACATCTCTCACTCAGTGCATAAAGCATACAATATCCACCACTTTGGTCAACCCATACTTTGTTGCGATCACTTTTCCCTTGGACGTCATAATGAACCCATTGCACTGATCCACAGCCACTAATCCTTTGCTATGTCCACTTTGCCCCTTTGGAGTCCAGACGACTCCACTGTACTGGCTCATAGCCTTGCTACGATCACTTTTCCCTTTGGAGTCCTGACGACTCCACTACACTGATCCATAGCCTATCATCCGTCTCTCAGTGGTGAACCAAAGCTATAGATATCGATAACCCCTTTGCACATGTCCCACAGCAAAATCCAATCATGAAGTTAACTCGTTGGTTCCCGTCTGGATCCCGAGTTACAACTTCTCATTTGGACTACCTTTGCATCTCGGGTTTTGGTATCCTCCCGTTCTAGTTCCCATTCACTTCGATCGCTGTCCAGATTCGAAGACCGGTTCATGATTCTTCCCTGGCCATCGGCTCGTGGTCTCCTGGTAGTGGGGTCCACTCGTAATGAGCATCTGGTTCGTGAGTCTTCCTGCTCGTGGTGCCGGTTCGTGATGGTGGTGCTGGAGCGGTTCGTGGGTGCAACTGGTCCTCTACTCGTGGCGTCTTGGCTCGGAAGGTGGTTCGGCTCATGCTGGTTCGTGGCTCATCATTCCGGTTCGTGGGGAGGAGGTGCTTTTCGATCGGGGCGGCACGTGACACATGAATCACGAATGGGGTGGAGGAACTCTTGAACGGGTCCGTGTACGACTTCCTGCAACTGTTTACGCCATACGACGGCGTTTTCGACCAATATAACAGTTTTAGGCAATCACAAAACATTCCAAACAGTAATAGCAACATACTGAATCGACCATAAACACAAAAGCAACGATTATAACATGTTAATATGGATCAAACACACCCAAAACCCATGTTTTTCCCTTAATCATGTTTAACCATATCTAATGATAGGATTAGCCAAATATATCCAAATTAACCCAAATTTCTAACAGAGGTATAAAATGACATTTCGAAATTTCTAATTATTTTTCCAGATTTTTAACATGCGTAACTTCGCTAATTATCATTAATCATCACTAATTAGCCGTAATTAGTACAAAAACATGCTGATCGCTCACCTTTGCCACAAATAAAACCTTAGATCTGAAACTTTACTATTATGGAACGAATCCCAATGTGTAGCAGCAGCTCCAACTCTGATTTGGTGCTAATTTCCCTTGATTTGTCGTAGATTTACTTAATTAGCGATTAGGAAGTGATTAAAAGGTGTTTTAGAAGGTGGAGGCCATGGCTAGGGTTCAAGGATTGTATTTGGCAGCTAGAAAACTAAAATGAAATGGTTTCCTAACTCATTTCAGCCTCCCCATAACCCTAATCCCGAAATGGGTTACGGGCCCATTCAATAATTACCGTGTTAAGCCCGGTTAAGCTGTTTTTCACCTTCCAAACCTTGTTTCAGCCATATCTCCCAAACGGTAAGTCCATTTGATCAATGTGACCACTCTACGGAAAGGTAAACCATTATTCGAATATAATGGAAGTGGTTTTAGGTCAAATCTCCTTAGCAATCAAAAGTTATAGGCAAAACAAGATTCTCTAGGGGCAAAACGGTCATTTAAAAATAGGAAAAAATTGTGAGCATGGGAATGACCCCAATAGTCGTTCCCCAAAGTTACACGACCATACGACTTCGTATGAAAATGAAATAAATATTCTACGATCCTTCAATGCATAGAATGTGGGTAGTTACATTTACGAGCATGCAATTAATGAGTGTCGTCACCTCTAAGACATTGTTGAAAAGCTGATTCAAGATGGAAATCTTGATGAGTATAAGGTGACCCCGAGAGACAGGAAGCAAGGAACATCAGCTCCCAAGTAAAGTCAGGTGGCGCCTAGAGCCACAACCCAAGAAAAGCGAAGGGAATAGTGATCAAAGCCATTATTCGAGGACCTCATCCAGTGGGGATAGCGTTCGGACTGTGGAACGGTATGTAAACTCTACGAAGCATCTTGACGTTGCAAAATCCAATGCCTCTGAAGCTACAAGCCCTATCAAGCAAAGAAAGACGATAACTGACAACATCATTTTTTGCGATCGAGAGTCGATCGGTCTAGAAGCCCAGAGTATTGACCCGTTGGTCATAACGACAATTATTGGCTTGGCTATAGTAGAGAAGGTGTCAATCGCTAGTGGAAGTTCGGTAAATATTTCGTTCAAACAAGATTTTGGCCAAATGAAGTTGGAGTTGCGAGATTTGAAACCATGCACCGGCTAGATATGAGGCTTTAATGGATCATTTACCAAGCCGATGGGTCTGATCGATTCATCGGTAGAACTAGGAGATGAAGATCACAGAAGAGTACGAATCCTCCATCTGTAGTAATGAATATAAGCTCCCAGTACAATGCATTTTTAGGGCGTCCAAGCCTAGTAGAGTTTAGAGGTTGTATCGCTCCCTGGTGCCTACTTTTGAAATTCCCGACTGATGGAGGGATAGTAACGGTGCACAAGAATGAAGTGACAGGATGATCTTGCTATTCGGTAGAATGGAAAGAACTATGAAGCAAAGATAGTAAGGAATCTGATGATAATCCTCCCCTTATAGAAGGGAAGGAAGCATTACAACTACAGAAGACATATTGGCTAGGGTCGTCCATTTGCCAACTCGAGGACATCGATCCAAGAGAGGACGAAGAACCGGGATGTAGGAATGCAGCCCTAAATGAAACCATGGTGGAGATCTCGATCGACGACGATGACCCAACCAGGGTCTTGAAGAACAGGTCCAACCTTGACCCCCTTCGGACGAGGGATTTAACTGAATTCCTCTGCGCTAACCTTGATGTGTTCGCATGCACCCATGCTGACTGGCGTGGGTTCTCACCCTCCATCATGACTCATTCTCATAGGATCGATACAAAGTATACCCCTGTGAAGTAGGAAAGGCGGATGCTCGGTCCAGAGAGGTTCGCGACTTTGAAGGAAGAAATTGGAAAGCTTCAAGCCAATGTGTTCATTCAAGACGTGACTTATCCTAAGTGGATAGAAAATCATGTGCTTGTGAAGAAAGCTAACAGGATATGGTGAACGTGTATTGATTTCTATGATTTAAATAAAGCTTGCCCCAGTGACAACTTCCCATTACCTAGGATCGATTAACTGGTTGATTCTACCACAGGGCATGAACTCCTTTCATTTATGGACGCTTACTCGGGGTACAACCAGATTGCAATGCACGTCCCCGACCAAGAACATACCAGCTTCATAACAGATCTCGGACTATATTATTATGGGGTCATTCCCTTTGGATTAAAAAATGCTGGGGCAACATATCAGTGTTTGGTCCAACAGATGTTTCATGATCAGATAGGAAAAAGTATGGAGGTTTACATGGATGATATGTTGGTGAAGTCGAAGCAATCGTCCGATTACATTAGATACCTGTTAGAGATGTTTGGCATTTTCCGAAGATATGGGATAAAGCTCAATCCCTTGAAGTTTCTTTCGGAGTAGCGTCGGTAAATTTCTTGGGTTTCATAGTTAGCTCTCGAGGGATCGAAATCAATCCCCATCGGATTTCAGCCATTAAGGGGATCCACGAACCTAGAAGAATCAAGGATGTGCAAAGTTTGGTAGGAAAGTTCACAGCCATGGGATGATTCGTATCCAAAGCAACATACAAGTGCCTGCGTTTCTTCGAATTGATCTAAAGAGGGAAAACGGAAGTTTGCTTGGACACCTGACCGTGTCGAAGCCTTCCAGAATTTACTGTCTATAAAAGCCTCTTATCCTGTCCAAACCGATCGACCATGAGGATCTATTTGGGTACCTGGCAGTATCCATGCACGCAATCAACTCAGTCTTAATCTGCGAAGAGGATCGCGTACAACGACCAATTTATTATGTGAGTAAGAAACTAATAGGGGCTGAACACAGTTATCCAAATATTGAAAAGCTCGCATATGGTCTGTTAATCGCATCAAAAGCATTACTTCCAAGCTCACCCTATCAAGGTATTCACCGACCAACCACTACGAGAAGTCTTGCAACGACCTGAGGCAATCAGAAAGCTACTTGAATGGAATATCAAACTCAGTCAATTCGACCTGACCTTTGTCCCGTGGAAGTCCATCCGAGGGAAAGCATTGGATGATTTCATAGCCGATTTACCATTCCGAAAGACGACGACCTGGAGGATAGTTCCGAGCCCCCGGACACCGAATTTAGATCTGATACTTGGAAACTATTCACAGATGGGCCCATAACTATCGATGTTCCAGTGACATCGTAGTATTGTTATCTCCTAAAGGGCGGTCGATCTATTATGCCTTAAGACTGAATTTCTCTGCTACCAACAATGACACCGAGGGCAAAGACTTGATTATCAGGCTCAAGCTCGCGAGGGACTTATGGGTAGCAGTGCTAAATATTTTCTGTGATTCACAACTTATTGTATTTCAGGTTCGGAAAGAGTACCGGACTAAAGGAGTTCGACTTTCTTCCTATCTCAAATAAGTCGAGAATTGCTAAAAGGCCTTGATCAGTATAGCAACTCTAATATTCCCAAGGAAGAAATCCAGAAGGCAGACCGGTTGGCAGAACTAGCTAGCTTTGATGACCCGAGCGAGACTGAATTTGTTCCTAAGAAACTTGAAGCGCCCTAAGTGTATATCAGATGGGAGTCAATCAATCATAAGTTGAGCTCAAAAGGGAATCCTGGATGACCCTCATCAAGAATTTTCTTCTAGAAGGAATGAAAGATGAGCCAGCAAGACCAACTTTACATAAGAGTTTTTTCTGTTCCAATGCTTCGATGTGTTACTAATAATGATGTCAAGATAATATTGAAAGAGGAGCATGAAGGAGAGTGAGGCACTCATACCGGAGGTCAAACCATGGCTAAGAAATTGTTGCGATACGGGTGTTTTGGCCGACCATTTGCAAGGATGCAACCAATTATTCTAGTTGATGTAATAGATTTCAGAGTTTTTCTCAGATTCCACGAGCCCCACCAACAGAGCTAACTCAGATGGTCAACACTTGGCCATTCACCGTTTAGGGAATAGATATTATCGGAAGTCTGCCAATATCAAAACGGGTGCAAAATATGCAATCGTGGCTATAGACTACTTTACAAAGTGGGAGGAAATCGAACAGTTAACCACGATCACAACAAAGAGAGTCATCAATTTTATTTCCAGGAATATCATATGTCAGTTTGGTTTGCCTCGGACTATCATAACTGATAATATGACTCAACAACTCAGAATTCAGAGACAACACGTCGGTTACCTATGCTCAGTGCCAACAAAGGACTTCACGTCTGAAGTCATTAGAGTAGTTCCAGAGGATACACTCTATTGAAATGACTTGTGGGAAGGGATCATGTATGCGTATGGTTTTAGCAGTTTATCTGAAGAGGAGGTAGTGAGTGTGATATTTATTCGGGGCCTATTGGGTCCTTATCTTTACGTCGAAAGATATGTGGCATTCATGTGGACGAGACCCTTACCTCGGGTTATACACATTGGTACAATCTCGTTCCTAGCCCTCTAAGTGGCGTGGGTTCGGGTATTATGGAAATCTGTCATTATCGTGTTTCCAATGTACTGAATGAGTGAGTATGAGGATGAAATACGGATGCTATGTTTAATTAATCATTTATCACCTTAGGGCGCCATGCGATGTTGATATCATCGATTCAGATACTCAGACATCCCTAGTATTCTGAGTATTCTGATGTAGAATACACCCATAATGATTATCATACAGTAGAATATGTCTTTATATAAGCTAACTCTATGGATGTAGGGATGGGACATGTATGATTCTCCATGCCCTCTGTGCCATATACTATTATGACTTTTATAGTACTTTGAGATTTGTTTAGTGCTCGTACCAAACTGTTGTTTGACCCAAGGTTTTATTTCTCTGTTATTACCTTGGGTTCTCATCGACGATGCTGATGAGCAGACCAGGTGATAGGTATGATTTTTATTTGAAGCTGCACTGGTGGATCAGAATGAGGTGACGTCTTTCATACTTATATTCGTGTTGTCATTATTTATTCTATTGTGTGCACTTTGGAGTCTTCATAGTGCTATATACTCTTGTTAGAGAAATTTTTTATTTGAGTTTATTTATCTCTTGTATACTTTATTACTCTTCTATATAATTGTATAAATATGTATACTCTAATTATAGTTATTACTATCCATTCTGTTTAATATGTAATGATACTATTATATGCTACTTGACGTGTTGTGAGATATACGACAGGCTCTATGATTGTGTTTTGTGTTTTCCTTTTCCTCTTCTCTTCTTATTTACCTTTTTTCTTATTTCTTTTCTTCTATTTCTTTTTCTTGACAACCATTTTAAATCAATTAGATGCTTGTACATCTTGTTAGTGGGTTATATAAGTACCGATGGTGTATGGAGGTCATCGCATTTGCTATCAAAGCTTAGGTTACATTGTTTAACCTAAGCAATATCAAAATCGAAATTTAACATATAAGAGAGTGTACGTATTTAAATATATTTTTAGGTTTCAAATGGTATATTAGTAGTATATATAGTATAGGTTGTTGCGCACATGAATGCCATTGGGATAGTTTTCTCCATTAGCGCTTGATCATCTTAAACACTTATCTAAGACAATCTGGCAAATAAGGAATACTATTATTTATTTCATCTCCGAGTTGAGAATTAGGCATAATCGAGGACTACTAGCCAAGATTTACAGTTTATGTTTTCAGCAATGGCACAAACCATTATCTAAGCTGCTCTAATATAACTAACTAGTTATGCCGCTCAAGTGCAAAGGGCCGATTATACCATTCTAAATAGATACTTATGTGCTTATAGGGAAAACTACTCCTTGGAATATAATCGACCGCTATGGTGCAAGATCTGTTTGGATTATTGTAAGAAGTTCTTCAACGACTTGGAGTTTGATATTGAATGAGAAGTACTTCACTTCTAGCAAGCTCCAAGGATGAATCCGAATTGGTCGAAACCTTTGTCTCTTCGATTTCCTTAAATCCATTTTCTTGAGATTGGTTTATGATTAAATTTAAGGGAATTTTTATTGACTTCTTATAAGTCGGTGTTGAGTGAAGAGTTTGCTAGTTTAGATTATATGTCTATGCCAGAGTGGGTGAAAGAATACGATATGCTATCAAAGTACATTTTATTTTTTCTGATGTAACACACATGAAGGGTAGAAGTTTGTAGCTGGGTTGAATGATCAAATCGACGAGCGACTGATTTCATTCGGCATGGGAATGATGGTTTTGAGGAGTTGATTAGGAAAGCTCACAATGTACAAGCCTTTAACCAGTGTGGAAGGTTGTCCTGACTTTCTAGGATCAAATCATGGAGATATATGTAATGATCGTCACTCTTTATTCGTCAAGTGATCCCTCATTGAAAGAGAAGGGAAATTAAGTCAGCATCTGATATATGTTTTCCATTAACGACATTTCCATACATATTTTATTTTAACATTGAGGTTTTGTCATTCCATCTGATCTTGTAGGCTGATGGATGGAATGCAATCGAGATTCATGATAATTAACTTGGTTTCTTTTGTGACCTAGTGTGTTAAGGACTCTGATAGACTATTTTTGTCACCGAAGATTAATACTGAGGATTCCTGCAACATCGACAATGTTTAATTTCGGGTCTCGAGGTGGAGGAGTATTACAACATAGCTTTTTTATAATTGACAGTATACATGGTTCATCAAAACTAAATCTCATCGAGTCATGTTTGCATGTTTTCTAGTTTTATTGCTATTGATTGCTTTAGACTTAATTAATTTATTATTTGAGTATAGAAATAAATTTTCTGGGAGGATACAGAATGTCAGTGGTTGTGAAAGGCTACTGGTAACGATAGTGGGCTAGGACATTTTTCTCTTCAGGAGTGAGTCATTCTCGATTTAGTGATAGTGTCTAAAGACTTTGATTTTCAATATGTGAGTCGCTTATGATTGGACGATAGCGGGCTGGGACACTAAGTTCTTTAATAGCGAGTTGTCACCTAAGCTTATAGCTTGATAGTATGTAATAACCCCCCTTTTTACTTGGTTTTCACCAGTAATTAAACTGACTCAAATAGTTCATAAAGACGGATTGCTAGGGGTATTTACACATTTGCACAAAAGTAAAAGAACTTTCCATTATCATTACAATAATATTATATCAGAGTTACAAGAAATATCAGTATATAATAGAAATACATCGGAAAGAAATACAAGTATACTCCCAACGGAAGGAAAATGATCCAAAATAAAGCTCTAGCTCCAATCCTGAATCCAGCTCTGAAGGCTAAATCTGCAAACCAAACTACTGGCTGCCCTTTTGGAAAATTATAGGTACACAGGGTTTAGGTGTAGGAACAATAAACTCCAGGTCAGTCATGGGACTGAGAACTAAAAAACAATTTTATTTTACGGTTTATTTTAAAGTTTGGTAATTCACTGGACCATGCCGCTAAACATGAAACTGGTTTACTCTATGTGAATACCAATGCATAGAAATTCGCAGTGACTTTTTGAAAAATGAAACTAACAAAAGGTCTCACAGCACACACACAATGCAAACGCACACATGGGCGAGGTTTCTCCTTATGATAGTCAAAAAATGCTTTTGATACATGAAAATCCTCTTTCATATTATTATTAGTGCGTAGTATGAAAAACCTTTCGAAAGTAAATATAATAATCTAGCCAGCATAATGCCCCATCCCATTGTACTGACTTAATCTTGCAAGTAACCAACAGGCTATACAATCATCGTACGAGTTCATAGTGGAGATTGGGTTTCCAACAGATGACCAGGAAAAGGAACTTCCTTACCTAACCATGTTTTCTAGAGGGATGTCCGAGGATCAACTAATGCGCCTCTTTCTACATAAGGCCAGATTATCCCTTAATAGATAACTTAGAGTACGCTTGAGTGTGTCACCTCCCTCGTTACCAACCTTTAACTGGGTACCCACAACAAAACAACCGCAAAAGTAGTTTTCCACACAGGTTAATACCTAGGCTCCATACCATAGTACACCTTTTATCTAGAAGGAGACAACACACCCATAACCCTGCTGCATTTTTGTTTTGGCCATTTCCTGGGTGTGAGGTTTGTCGTGGTCACGAAATACACAAAGATAAGCTCCAATAAGTCATGCTTTGATCGTCCATAGCTCATCACTTATGCCACATTGTCCATTTACGATATATCACCGGTATCTATCAATATATTACCTCTAAGCTTATACGTCCCAAAGGAGGGTGTTAATCTAAGAGAATAAATTCTCTACCACCAAACATATATATATACACATATATATTTAACAAATATCAGTGCTACATAGTCAATTACAATATCAAACACACATTCTATACATGTTCGTTCTGGGTCTGAATGAAACCAAAATCCGAAATTCCTCCAAATACGCTCGTACTACTTGCCACTTAACTAATATAAAATCCATCCACAAATGTGAGCCAATCATTCGAGACAATCAACAAGTCTCCCTAATTATGATGTGAAGGGTCCTGGTCTTTAATATCATCTTCAATTGCTCCATATTATTATTTGGAATAGTTTTCGGACATAAATATGATCTCGGTCTTTCCAAATAATAAGCACAAATGTAAAAACGCAATCATGTATTCGTTATTATATGATCATCATTGATGCAATTTAATAATATGAAAATTTTATAGTGTTGATTGAAAAAATATAATATTTAAGTTATAACCACGTATGCCTAAGAAGATTAACAAGTAATCATTATAATTTTAAAATGTATTAATGATGTTTCAATCATGCGGGTCGGGTTAGCCGTGCGCCAGACCCGACCGTAGACCCGGACCTCCAAAACCGGGTCACGGGTCTACTCGCCCCGAAGACCCTATGGGACGGGTCTAAATGGGTAAAAATAGGGGCAGGTCTAGCGGGTTTGGACCCTAGACCCGCCCCATTGCCATCCCTACTTGGGACCAAACATTTCCGGTTTCACGAAAATGCGATTTAATTTGCTCAAGTTATAGCATTTAAACATAGAGGTCAAAAACGCGAACTACCGCTGCGCGACACGTCTTATTTTGATCATTATATAAAAATTATTCAAAAATATTTCAAAATACTTTAGAAAACCATTATATACTTATATAAGCTATTTTAAACCATTTAAAAACATTTCCAAGATAGGAAAACCAAAACCAAACTCCACTTTTTCAAAACAAAATCCATTTTCATCGTTTTATGACAAAACCTCATTTAACATCAAAAACTCGTTAAATAAAACGTTCCTCTTTATGAAAGTTGTTCGTATACATTTCCAAGCCATTTCAGATTTGAAAATAAAATTTTCAATCCTAATTTCCAATAAAATAATATATTATTTACGTTTTCGATGATGGAGGAGATGTAACCGATCACCGATGCAATACCATAACTGCAGTGTCATAGTGTGTGTGAAACAACATCAACAACCATTATAAACATCCATGGAATTCACTATCAACATCATTAAATAAATAATAATTATGCACAAGTGTTATAACACTAACGCTTAATAGTGTATTTGTGTGTTCTAATCTGAGCAACCATCATCCATGACAAACAAACATCAACCATTAAACATCCATAACCAGTTTAAATTAACGACACTAGTTAATTATCGAAATAGTACTTATTAATCTTCACTAATTGTTGCACATTATACTAATGTATAAATTCAAAGATTTCCCACCCTCATAACTTTCCAATCTTTGGCAGACAAGCTTGGCAGACACTATCAAACAGAGATTCGCTTGACCAATATGTTGACCGAATGCGCACGCGAATATATACATGTATATATATATATATAAATATTTTTTAGTTCAAGAAGGGCGCCGAACTTTGAGGATGGGGAGGTGGGGTCCATGTGGTGGCGGGTTGGACCGACGTCAGGTGGAGGTGGGGGAGGCCGACGTAGGGCGATACGGCCGAATATATGTGGAAGGAGGTGGATTTTTGGATGGGTTTTGGAGGTGGAAAGATGATCGGAGCAAGGGGAGGAGATGGCCGACATTGGATGTCGGAGGTGGCGGCGGAGCAAGGCTATGGGAAGGGGAGGGAGCAAGGAAGAAATGGGAGAGAAGAGAGTGTAGAGATGGTGTGCAAAATGGAGGTGTATGCTCCTCCTTATGTAGCCATTCCAATTGGTATTTTGGTAATTTCCATTATGGACACATGTCACCTTAAGGATACTTTTAAGCATGCATAATGCCACCACATCAAACCACTCTTCATAAACCATGGGCATGCCAATACCATGTGCAAATTGGAACACTATTTATCACGCTTATAAGTGTCACTAAATTCGCACCGCCTCCCAACATTTACTATTTCCAAGTGTTATTGCTTATTGTTTACCCAATTAAACATCTGATGATTCATCCGATAAATACGACAAAATCTAAAGTATTCTCAATGAAATTTTGACGATGTGTAAGTTAACAATTAAATTATAAACCATATTTTAATTATCATTTCTTAATAAATAAAATTTAGCAAAAGATTACTTAAAAATAATAAATACATTTTGGAAAATCTTAATAAATTCTTATTAAAAATTATGCCATCATACTTTGCCAAAAATCATTATTTAAAATATTGTTTAAACATTTTTATATTTATTATAATTATTTTAAATCCGCATTTAAATTAAATTAAATCTATTTTATATCCAGAAAATTCAAATTATATCCCAAAATTAAATTTTAAATTGATTAAAAATTCTGGATCGTCACAGAGTATATGGATACATTCGATAAGGTGAATAGATTACATAATATTAGTGTTGAGTTCCATATTGATCTGGTTATAAATATTGAACTGGTAGTTATGTCTATAGGGAATATGGTATCCTTGGATCAAGAGGCAGAGAGTATCCACTCTTGTTTTCAGATGGCTTATTGGATTAGCTCTAGGCTAAAAAGGTGTTTTCTTAGTTGGACTTTCAAAGGGAATGTTTACAACTATGACCAATTTGGTAGTGTATTCAGATTACAATGTTTCGTACGCTTCATTGATTTCATTGGTTGGTTATATCGTTCAGCTAAACAGTGTTTCGGTATATTTTGTTCACTTCTCAGACCATATTCAGAGATATCACTTTGATGAGTTATGCTTGCACTATCCGATTTTATGTTCACCTTACAATAGACAAAGAGAGCACAAGGAAAAAGTTAATTGTGTTATGGGTGTTGAGATAACTCCATTTGTTGGTTAGCTTGACGCAGTTTTTGATGAGAGAAGTGAAGTGCTTGGGTCACGTTGTCTAAAAAAGAATGTCGATGTAAGTCCCACGAGAGTTTCAGTGACTGAAGTTGACCCGTAATTGTATCGGTTACTCATTCCGAGTAGGAATGTGAGCCGATAAGACGCATTTGATTGTGTGGATGATTTAATTACGACATGTTTTTGAATTGAAGGTTGTCTCGTTCTTTTCAATAGCCAAAACCGCTTAAGGAGTATCCGACTCTCGAGTTGGATTCAGTGCCGATAGAATCATATTTAAAGGGTAGGTGGCACTATTTATTAGCAGGGGGTTAGAGTTTCTTAGTGATGTCACATCACTGGGATTTCTCTTTATCGAGAGGTATCTCAAACTTTGCTAACAACAATGGTTGGAATTATTAGCCTCATACGACTTAGTTATTTCTTATGTATGCATATGGGAAACGCAGCTATTTGTGTCTAAAGTTGGGTATGTACAGAATCGGGGAGATGTCCCATTAGTAGTCATAACTTGTGTTTATTACTGGTTATGGTATCATAACTCAAAATAAGCTAGTATGGACTCGACCACGGTAGTTAATCTCATTTAGAAGAGGTGATACTTCTTCTCGGTATTATTTGAAGGGGTTAGTCAGGAATTTATTTTATAATAAATGCAATGTATGGAATCTAGTGCTAAATGGGAAGAACTGAATGGTTCTCCATAACTATTTGAGATTCCCAATTGAATATGAGAATAATTGTTGATGATTTTCAATGATAGGTTGCCATAGAGTTGAAGACAGTATGGTTGAACTTAGGTCATACTTAATTCGTTGATGAGAGATGCCAGATTAATATTCCTTATTTTCGGAATGGCGACCAAGTGTCAAGTCATATATGGATTGAAAACCATATTGGATGTCTTATATTATTTAGATTATTGTCCTGCATGCTAGAGTAGATTGGATATTATTTTTATGATTGTTATTTGCTTGTGCATGTTTAATTGTTGATGTTTGACATAACTATATTATGTTTATATGACTGCTAGGCATGCAGGATGGTTGTGTTGTTGTATAGCCCATTTATTTAAGATAAGTTCGACAAATGACTTGATATGTTTATGTTAGATAAGTTATATTTATTTAACATGCTTGTTTTTCTTCTTGTTACTTCTACAATGCTTGACCCTTTTTGTTGAGCAGGTATGCAGAAGTAAGATTTGGTTGTTTGGATGCTTAGTCGCTTTTATTCGCATCTAAATAGCAAGCTTGCTTGAAAAGAGGTAATTTTATTCCCTAGATATAGAAGGCCACTTTTGGGCTTTTCTTTTCTTTTGTTGGATTGGGTCATATTTGATGAGTTGTAGTTTTTCCGGATTGCGCAAAAAAAGTGTTGCTTAAACATTCCATGAATATAGTATAAATTGGAAATAAATTAAATATAAGGTGCTTAACTGAATTACCTACTAAAAAATGAGTTGTCAATTTTATTTTCTTTTATTCGATTTTTACTTGATAAGTGTACAACATTGGTGTTAGTTTACTTACATTGAGCTCGAGTTTAACCGTGGTTGTACTTAGTGTTAACCCTCTTTTTGGCAAAAGCCGCGACGGGCCAGATCGAAGCCAAAACGCGCAATCAGCCGAATCAGATAAATCATGCTTTAGGAAGCCCGACGGAAGCTCGGCTCGGAACAATCGCAAATTGGCCAAAAGCTAATTCTCATCAACTGATGACTCACTCCGGAAGAATCATTCTCCCAGTCGACCGAGAGAACCGCTCTCATATCAGGCGTATCGACCGAATATCTCAGATTTGCATGGAAATATCTAGCTGAGCCATTCAAATGCTCAACCCGACTTTCAAGACAATAAAAGTTGTCAACCATATCCGGAAAAAGCTCTACTTTTGATACACCTCACTGTGGATACCACGTAAGCCACAACTTACGAGGATACTATTTATGAATAGCGGAATCAGTCCTCCAGCCGCTTTTCTAACCAAAGGATGGACTCCATGCATCCAAGCTTTCCTGAAAAGGCCGGGCCACATCACAACAGGCCAAGCTGCCATCTCCACCTATAAATATCCCAAAGCTCAAAGAGGAAAAAGACCTTTTTCGGAGGCACTATTCTTCCCCAAGACTTCCGATTCTCATAGCTAACTCATAAAATAGCCATTTCCTCTCCTTTCTTCAAACAGAAAAAGCATTGTACTTGTAATAAAAAGCAGAAGAAATATATATATATAAAGTGGACGTGGGCACTGTATTTGCTGAACAACTATAAAAATTCTGTGTGTGCTCCCCATTTTCTTTATTATTTCTGCATCTTATAATCATTATTCTTGTGCTCTTCACATGATTGGGGGTTGATTGTCACTAGTGACCAACTTTTAACGTCAACACTTTGGCGTGCCACGTAGGGGCAGAGCACCGACATTGCTTCCAAGCTTCTGTTTATTTCAATCCATGGCGAACAAGAGAAGGAAAGATACAACATCCTCTCATCCCGCAAACACCGACGCAGCCAATACCAATGCTCCAGAGGCAAGCCATGAAGCTTCCTATGATGAAGATATGTCTCGATTTATCACCCGGGATGGCAAGGATAAAATCATGGTCGAATTCAGAGACCATATGACATCTCAAGGTAAACTCCTCAAATGACAGCAGCAGTTGATGGATCACCTTCTCGGTCGAGTGGAGATGGGATTGAACGCTTCAACATTAATTCCTCCACCGACCGGGGCTGGGGCAACAACTGATCTTCAGTCTGCGCAGAATCAGGCCACTGATCAGGCTACGCCTTTATTTAATCCTGGTTTGGTCCCACCAACAAACTATTCATACCTAGGAGTATCGCTTCCAACGACCAGCGCAGTTGCAGCAACAGATTCTCAGGAGGTCCGCAATCAAGATCTAGGTCGTTCGACCACTTTGCCTCCACTCCTGGAAACAGCTCGACCTCTCACGCCAGGCGAGCGACCACCGGGCCCATCAAAATCAATGCCATTCCCATTACAGCCCGGAATCTTACCACAGACCACTCTTCCCCTTCAACGAAGAGCTGGTGCAGCCTTCCCTCCGAACAAGAGAGATCACCCTACCATACCAGTCCTCAGTGTGGTGGAAGATGACACTACCATAGACCCTCCTAACCGCGCTCCAACTGGGGGCAACCCTAAGCTCCGAACATCACATGTTATGCTGAATCAGCCTAGACCCACTGTCATGGGTATGGCTCGATCCAATACTAATCAGGTTCAAGAGGGGCCATTCTTGCCAGAACCACTCAACAGAGCTCATCCTCACTTTCACCTTCACTCAACTCTCGGAGGCCGAGCCCAGCCAACGATAGCCCTTCCAAGCATGATTTTTCCAGATCCTCGCACCAAAGCTCTCCCAAATGCAGAGCTAAATTCATGGCAACGACTCTTCAGAGATGGAAGCCATCTTGCAAGCATCATCCGACGTTTCACTCGGGGCACGTCTTCACAGCAAGATATAGACAATGTCAATCGCAGCCCCTTTACCAAGGAAATTAGAAACCCCCAAAACCCCTTAGACTTCAAATTCCCAGCCATCGAACCATACAATGGTCGCACTGATCCGACCATCCACCTTATGCGATACATGCGACATATGGTAGTGCTTGGCGCATTAAATGTAACACCCCATAAATTTTAAAACATGACATAAGGGATAATTTAAGAATACTTAATTTTTATAAGAAGAATTAAGGGAAACGGATTACGCTATTGCGCTCGTCTCGGAATTCTGCTTAGGATAGAGTCCGAGTTTGTGTAAAACGGATACAGTATGAAGACGTTATGAAGCTTAGAAGAATTCAAGAATTAGTAGAATTTAATAATAATTAAATAACAAATCAAAAATGAATTCAAAAATCAAAAGCAGTCGAATATGGGTGAGCGGGAAATCTCCCGCTCTAGGGTGTTGACCCCCCAAGGGAGTCGACATAGGTGTCGACCCCCCAATAGGGGTGTCGACCCCCTATAGGGGTGTCGACCCCCATCTGCCCAGATCTTTCAGACGTGTTTTGGTGGCCTAGGGCTGATGTGTCCTTCTGGCATTGGCTGGATGACGTGTCTTTCTAGTCTGGACGGTTCAGATGGATCCTAATCTAATCTAAATGTCCTAATACATCTATTACTCCTATAAAGAGACACCTAGGCCTAACCCTAATTTCATTACACTAAT
Source organism: Allium sativum (assembly GCA_030737875.1). Classification (NCBI taxonomy): domain Eukaryota; kingdom Viridiplantae; phylum Streptophyta; class Magnoliopsida; order Asparagales; family Amaryllidaceae; genus Allium; species Allium sativum. The sequence continues at coordinate 212,727,746 of CM060916.1, read as the reverse complement.
CCATAGCGCCTCCATGCTGCTCAAATCTAAATTAACCTAGCCTTTCTTCTCCACCAAAGCAAATCAGAATACGAGTATTCAAATTGGAAGATAAGAATCAAAATCTACAACAACGGTTTGGCTAATCAAATTCAGAATTCAAACGTATTCTCTCTTCTAAAGCCTGTCGCTGTGAGTCTATGTTACTTTCACATGTAATTAAAAAGTAATTGTAATAGGATTGTAAACTGGATTTAATGATCATGCCTGTAAGTAAGACGAATCATATCAAGTTTTGTAGATTTCTTATCTTTTAGATTCATACCCAAATTACTGTTATCATATGCCTATTGGATCTATTTTATTGTTCTATGCCAGTTCATGTTTCATATGCCTATTTTATGCCAATTCTGATGTCATGATTCTCTTCCCTTCTTCTTTTCCTTTTTCTTTATGAGATTAGGCTAACTTTGAGCCTAACATATTGTGTTGATATTTGCATATGAATGATGTTGGAACGATTGGGAAAAGTTTGGAAAATTATTGAATAATATGTAATTGGGTATAATTTGATTTGTAATCATGTAATTGATTTGGGGCATAAATTGGTACAATTTATGCACATGGAATTGTAGACATGACTTGGATTGTAATTATAAACGTAAATTGAATTAGAAATTGTGTAGGCAATTGGAATATATGTTATAATTCAGAACTTGAAATTGGGTTTGAATAAAAGAAGAGATGATGAATGCCTGAGACACGAGGTTAGACTAGTTTGCGGTAGAAGTCTGCCCGGAACCGCCTGGCATATCCAACAATCGCAAACGGTAGTCTAATGTGAGAGGTCAAAGGCAGAAATTAAATACGTAATAATGCAAAGACACGAGGTAGATTCAGATTGCAGTATAAGACTGCCCGAAACCATCTGGCATATCCAGCAACCGCAAAACGACAATCTAATGTGGGAGGTCTTGCAATATTACGATTAGAATGAATTAATGAACACTTAACCAAGATAATACATGTGGTAAGTGAGACGACCCAAAACCCCGTACTGATGGAGGCAAGGGTTATCTTTGGAATATAACACAGAAACAGATAATAGCAGAACAGAATGAAATAAATACACCAGATAATGAACAATAGAATACACTGGATACAAGTAATCATCAGAGTTACACAGTATACAGGATCATACTTAGTAAAAATACAGTTCAGCTATACATAAATGTCTACAGCAGAAAACCAACAAAATATGTACAATAGGAGCTGAACAGCATAAAAAGAGATAAATGATAGAATCCATCTTCAGCTCCAGCTATCCAGATAAAGCCTGCTAAACCTGAATACAAGGCTGCCCGTGTAGAAAAAGGGGCACCCGAGTTTGAGAGTGAAACAAACTACGAGTCAGTCATGGGACTGGTATGAGAAATCTATCCAACACATATATAATATGGCTAATCCCAGGACCACGCCACTTTCGTGGAACGGGTTTACTCCATTGGATTGCCAGTGCTTTAAAAACAGATCTTTCTTTTAACCATCGCAATGCTTTTTATAAAAATGAAGCCATTATAAGACTCAGTTCCCATCACACAATGCAACGCAAACCGGGGGATAGAGTTTTTACCTTATAACGGCCAAAATATGCTTGATACGAATAAAACAAAGGCATTTGATATTATTGCTAGTGTTTATATGTTTTGAAAAACAATTTCAAATCATAACTATCAATCATAGACGGCATTAGTGCCCCATACCACTATGTCGCCATATATAGGTATACAATCAAAATCGCACGATGTCGTATTTGGAAATTGGATTTCCGTCATGAACCAAGGCAAAAGATAGTCCTTACCGAATTCGAGACAATCTAGCCCATGTCTCAGGATCAGAGCTCGAGTGACTCGTGGATCGTCAGGGCCGGTCCACCGATGTGGATTAAAATGCCTGAACGATACGTTTCCCCGCCCTTTGGGGCGTAAACGAGCCAACAAATGACTCCATCGGACCCGGAACGTCCGATCTAACCGAGGCGTCTCGCAACAGCAACAACCACACAGGTGAAAAGTATATAAATGTCAGGGCTGGTAAGTCACTGACACCACCCTAGCTAGAAGGAAACGCATGCCCTCCCTGAGGTCCTGCTCCCGTTTCTGGTTCATACCGGGGTGTGAGGCTCGCGATTTTATACACAAAGCTACGCCACACAGGCGGGGCTTTGATCATCACCACAAGGCTTTGCTTTTCAACAGAAGCCCTGATCATTTTCCACTTAGGTATGTCACACTAGCAATTTATGCCGTGCGACTGATGTCCATCGATATACAACCTCTGAGCTCGTGCGTCTCAGAGAAGGGCGTTAAGCAAAAGAATAAATTCTCCGCCGCCAAACAGATGTATATTTAATAGAGATCAATCAACACAGAATAAAATCCAATGTCAGACACACAGTCCATTTACAAGTCCGTTCTGGGTCTGAACGAAACCGGAGGCATTAAATACCTCGCAAACCCATCGATCACCACGTACGTCTGGACGGTCACCACTCATTATCCATATTTCGGGATGCCTCCCAATCAGGACCTCGGTTACCATCCAAACGAGGTGAAGATCTCCGGTCTTCGACCACCGTCTTCATCTTCGACTTTCAATCGTCGGTCAATTATTTGAAATGAGAATTAACTCGGCCTTCTCAAATAATTCACGTATATTTAGAATTTCAAATCAATTTATTTCAATGGTTAAATCATTCGTCAACACCAACTTTGTTCTTTTAATGTAATTTTCACACCAAACACATTCAACCATCAAACACCACATAAATCGAGCAAATTCAGTTTATTTCCATTCCATATCATTTATAACATTTTATAACAATTTATCGCTATTTTAATTTATTTTAAAATAGCCTATTTATTCAAAACGACGCTTCGGGCCATAGCGCAGCCGTGGCGCTGTTTTTCTTCAGATTTGATTTACACATATCTGAAAATCTAACCGTTGGATCTTCACAAAATTTACATCATTAGAAAGGTCTTTTCAAAACGAATCCAACGGTTCCAGTTTCGGGAAAATCCGACGGTCGGATCTCCCGGTACAATCGTTTGAAGTTTCGATTTCAAAATACGAACTGCAGCGTCGTTATTCGATTAAATATAATTATTTTTATATATATATAAATATAATCGTTTCTGGCGCTGTTTTTCTTCAGATTTGAATTAAACATTCCAGACAATCCCACCGTTGGATTTTTACAAGGTTGGTGCCGTTGGAAAGATTTTTCCAAGGCGAACCCGACGGTTGCGGTTTCGGGAAAATCCAATGGTCGGATTTCCCGCACTAGTTGTTTGAAATCACGGTTTCAAAATACGAACTGCACGGCCTCGTTTCGTTTTAATTTTATTTATATTTATATATTTATATAAATATAGTTCATTCAACAATTTCAATATCGTTTTCACTTCAAATATTTCACTAACGCCTTAAAATTTTGGAAAATTTCGCCATAACCTCCTTTGTACGGGAGGGCTGGGAAAATTCCCAAGTAGCCACACGGGCGTCTCATGTCAAAAAGAAAAAGAAAAAGCCAAGCGGCTAGCCAACAGGCTCATAAAATCATCACCCAAACAAAACAGTAAATGTGTACCTATTTGTCGGGCACACAATTTTATTCCTCTTCTCTAGCCCCTTTGCTATAACCTGTTCAATAAATATGCATGTACATATATATACAGTTCTTATCATTTATCATTTTCCGTTCAACTTCATATTTGATTTCCATTTGGTTTAAAAACACCATTCACTCTAATGTTGCATGTATAGGCAAAATTCATATCATTAGCTAATTAATGAATATTTCAACTCATATATGTTTATTTGAACGAGTGGCTATTTTTAACACTTCACATTTCAACGATTCATGTATATAATAAAAATGTGATTTTTATTGTAAAACAATTCATTTCAAAACACTATTATTTTATATAGTGTATATATAGGTGATAAAAATAGGATTTTTCTTATAAAACAATTTCTTTCAAAACGAGATTATTTTACACAGTTCATATAGTCGATAAAAGGTGATTTTTATTATCAAACAATTTATTTCAAAATATGAATACCATTCAACACATGAATTTCAAATCAACGAATGAATATCGATTCAACACATGAAGGTTTTCTGTAGTTTCTATATATAGATAAAAATGTGATTTTTATATTTAAAACGTGAATACCATTCAACACATGAATTTCTAATCAACGAATGAATATCGATTCAACACATGAAGGTTTTCTATTCAATGAATAAATATAGTTTCAGCAAATGAAAATAATTCAAACACATGAATATTATTCAAAATTTCGGCAGCATAACGGCAGGGTAGTTAAAACCGGGACCGTCCCTAGTACGGCTCCTCGCTCTACCTTAAAACCTCGCGGTTTTTGACAATGGGGATCATGCATCTAGTTCGCACGCAGGCGGCATGTATATATTTATTTCATTTCCACAACTAATCCTATGTGGTTTCAACCAAATATTTCTCAACCATAAACGGGTATTTTTCAACCACAATCAATCAATATCAACCACAAACAATCCTAAACAACCATTCGCTATCAATCAATTTTTACACCAATCACAATCAATAAATATCGTCCATGGTTTGTGGACGAGGGGCGTATATATATATATATATATTTATATATAGCAATTCACTTTTATTTCAACACATATATAATTTTTACAACACATATATAACTTATACATCGAACATACAACTTATACAACGCTTATACATGAGGTGTACAATGCTTATATAACTCATACATCGACTATATAATTTATACATCGTCGGTTTTCATATTGTTTTTAAATTAGAAATCTCACATTGGGTTCCACTCTACCAAAAATAGCAGAAGACTCAGAAAAATATGCGGTCTCTTCTAAAAGTTGAAGGCGTCCACACGGTCACGATGCTTCCTGTTTCATCGAATTTCGTCAACGAATGATAAAGATATGATTTTTCAAAGTTTGCAACACTTTAAAACTGTTAAAATCAGTTTAAAATAAAAACTGTCGTTATACCTCAGTTTTGTTCAAATCTAGGTTTTAGATTTTCGCAAATTCCGTAGCTCGATGTCCAGATCAGGTTGCACTACGACGTAGGGGATGGAAGGGGCTTTCCGGCGCTGGGACCCATCTTCAGTTCGACGGCGTCAGGAACCCATAGCGACGATCGAGAATCGGCAACTTTCGAGCGCTGGATCTTCACGCACGCTCAACGATAAATTACACAGTTGGCATGGATCTGAAGATCTCCTGATGTTCTTCAAAATCTTCCAAAGAACTATGGCGTTTCGTTGAGAGATTGGAGCAAGATCGAGGAGAGAAGGTTTGGGGTGATTTCCGTCATTCGTCGGTGAAGGGAATCGGGGAGAGAGAAAAGCTTTCGACCAATGATATTTTTTTTATATATATTTTTAAATTTCGAAGATACCCCTTTCACTCATGAATCCCAATTCAAACCCAACGACTGTCGTCCCTAGCGTTTTACCCCCATTCCGAACACAATGGGATATGTTTCGTAGGCCCATTCGACTGTTTCAGTCAGTTTCCCTTCAAATTAAAATATAAAACATTCAATATTTGATTTGAACGTGCATTTCAAATTGTCAGGGCCACAAACTAATTCGAAAAATTCCAGAAAAATAAATCTAGCTATGTTTTGACGATACGGTCCCAACAAAACAAGTTTCGTCGAATTCTGAGACCGTTTGTAAAAAGGCCCATTTTTGGTCGATCCAATTTAACTGTAATTGACCAAAACACATTTTCCTTTGCCACGCTCACATACTAGCTTCAAAAATTATGAAATTTGAAATCTAGCAATAACTTTACATCCCGGATCCAACAAAAGTGGTTTCGTCGAATTCCGAGGTCGTACGCAAAATGGCCAATTTCACGGGCTATATAAATTCCATAGCGACCGTTCTGAAAATTCATTCGGCCATAACTTTTGCTTTCCGCTATGAAAATTCGATTTTTCAGATTCGTTAGAAAGGTATTCACTAACAGATTTAAATATTTTTGGTTTCACTAAAATCCGTTTTGGTTTGCACCCGGTACAGTCCGACAAGGTTTGAATTCAATTTTTGAAACTACAGCGCCATTTCAGGCCTTGTTTATAATTATAATCAATTATATTCGTTTTCAATTGTCGATTCAAACTCACTTTTCATCTTACTTATTTAAAATATTTATTTTAAATAATTAAAATCCATTATTTTAGCCAATTTAAAATTTTTAAATTGGTTCAGATTTTCTGGGTCGTTACAATCTCCCCCACTTAAAACTTTTCGTCCCCGAAAAGGAACAAAGTCGAAAGTGGTTTGATAAATCTATAATCATACAACACAACCAACCAATTTGCTTTTAACCTTTCAAAAATATACTGATCAACTCCTATATTCCTTTAAAAATCATTCAGAGTATAGAATAAATAGTGTACATCCATGGGAAGAAAATAGCAACAGAATAGAGAATTAAATGGTAATGCAAAGTATGGTAAATGTACCTTGCACCTGAGTCAATCAGAGATATCCACTCGGCATCTAGGATAAGCTTTCTGAATGCTCTCCTCAGTTTTCCAAGTACAATCTCGCGGATCTCCACTCCATTGCACTTTGACTAAGTGAACCTTCTTGTTCCTCAGCTCTTTGGTTTCTTTGCCGATAATCTTTAGCGGCTCTCTTCTCAAAGCTAATTCGGGAGTAATTTCAATATCCTGCTGAGCTGCTTCCTCCACGATCAAGTCTGGATCATGAACGTGCTTTCGAAGTTGAGATATATGAAATACATCATGAACTCCAGGCAACCAATCAGGCAGTTTAACCCTATAAGCGAGTGTCCCGATCCGTTCCAGAATAGGAAACGGACCAATGAATTTGGGCGCCAATTTTCCAGTTTTACCGAACCAGATAACTCCTCTCATCGGTGATACTTTCAAATATACATAGTCGCCAACAACAAAGGATATATCTCTCCTTCTCCTATCGGCATAGCTCTTTTGTCGGCTTTGAGCGGTGAGTAATCGCTTCTTAATAAAATCGACTTTGTCGGCAGCTTCTCGAATCATATCAGGGCCCAACACAAGTCTATTTCCAGGTTCGACCCAACAAGCAGGAGATCGGCACGATCTACCATACAATGCTTCAAATGGCGACATTGTCAGACTCGCCTGGTAGCGGTTGTTATAAGAGAATTCAGCCAAATGTAGATGGTCTTCCCATGATCCACCGAAATCTATAACACAAGCCCGCAATAGATCTTCTAAAATTCGATTTACCCTCTCAGTCTGACCGTCTGTCTGAGGATGATAAGCGGTGCTCAAGTTCAACTTCGTTCCCAGCTCGACTTGAAATGCTTCCCAGAATTTGCTAGTGAATATTATATCTCTATAACTGACTATACTGAGCGGCACTCCATGTACTCTAACTATTTCCCTGAAGTATATCTGCGCCAGACTCTGAGCAGTTCTGTTTGATTTGACAGGTATAAAATGGGAGGTCTTCGTGAAGCGATCTACGATCACCCAAATACTGTCATTCCCTCTTCTGGTTCTGGGCAGACCATCAATGAAATCCATAGAAATATGTTCCCACTTCCAGCCTGGAACTTCTAGCGGTTGCAATAATCCAGCCAGTTTTTGTTGGTCGCTCTTGACTAGTTGGCAAGTAGGGCATCGGCTAACATATATTGAAACATCTCTTTTCATAGCCTTCCACCAGAAAGTTTGTTTGAGATCATTATACATTTTGGCCACACCAGGATGGATACTCAGCTTGGACTTGTGACACTCGTCTAACACTTCCCTTTTGAGCTCGGGAATGTCAGGAACACAAATCCTTCCTTTCAATCTCAGGGTCTCGTCGTTATCTATTTGAAAACACGAGGGTTCGCCTTTTTGAATCCTTTTGATCATATCCTTAATTAAGTTATCCTCCTTCTGAAGAATAGATATTTTGTCAATCAAGGAAGTCGTGATAATAAAGCTGGCGATCATTACATTCTTTCGGCTCAGCGCATCAGCCACGACATTGGCTTTCCCTGGAGTATATATAATTTCAAAATCATATGCTGCAAGAAACTCCAGCCAACGTTGCTGCCTCAAATTCAGGTCCTTCTGAGTGAACAGATACTTTAACGACTGATGATCTGTAAACAGTTCAAATCTCTCACCCAGAAGATAGTGCCTCCAGATTTTCAAAGCGAACACAATAGCCAATAACTCAAGATCATGAGTTACGTAGTTCTTCTCGTGTGGCTTCAGTTGACGGCTAGCATAAGCAATTACTTGGCCTCTTTGCATTAACACTGCGCCAAGGCCTTCTCTAGAAGCATCAGTCCAGACCTTTAAATCCTGGTTGCCATCGATGATGGTTAACATTGGAGCTGTCGTTAGTCTCAGCTTTAGCTCTTCGAAAGCCTCCTCACTTTCTGGAGTCCATTTGAATTTAGAGTGCTTCTTTGTAAGCTTCGTTAAATGACCAGATATCTTCGAAAAGTTTTTAACGAACTTCCGGTAATAGCTAGCCAATCCGAGAAAACTGCGGACTTTAGTGGGGGTACTGGGCTGTTTCCAATTCTGAATAACTGTGATTTTGCTTGGATCCACAGCAATTCCTTCTTTCGATACAACGTGGCCTAGAAATTTTACTTCATCCTGCCAGAAGATACATTTGGAAAATTTGGCTTTCAATACATTCCTTCTGAGAATTTCTAACACTTGTTCCAAATGTTTTTCATGTTCGGCCTTCGATTTAGAGAAGATTAGAATGTCATCAATAAAAACCAGAACAAATTTATTCAATACTCCTCTGAATACTCTGTTCATCAGATCGACGAAGTAGGCAGGAGCGTTACATAAGCTGAATGGCATTACTAACCACTCGTAGAATAAGTCGGGACCTCTGAATGCTGTCATTGGAACACACTCTTCGGCAATTCGAAGTTGATGGAAGCCTGTAGCTAGGTCCATTCGTGAAAATACTTGTGCTCCATTTAATCGATCCAACAAATCATCAATCCACGGCAATGGATATTTGTTCTTTATTGTTTGTTTGTTCAGATCCCGATAATCCACACATAGACGTAGAGTACCGTCTGATTTTGGGACAAACACCACTGCTGCACCCCAATCAGAGAAACTAGGCCTGATCAGACCCTTCCATACTAGCTGTCTTGTTTGATTGTCTAATTCCTCCTTCTCTTTCAAGAACATTCTTCGAATAGCGTGAACTACCGGCCTTGCATTCGGAATTAAAGCAATTTTGAAATCTATTTCTCTCTGCGGAGGTAAGCGAATAACTTCCTCGAACACATCCGCATAGTTTTTGACGACAAGAATGTCTTTCACTAGGTCGGGAATATTCTCTGCAACTTCAGGGATATTTTCTATTTGGGCTGGAGAAACATTCAAAGTTGCCCAGAAGTCTTTTCTATTAGCATTCTGACCCTCACAGGGAATGGTTATATAATCACCTGATTTGATCTTCGCCTTTACGACTCTGTCGGCGCATTTAACTTCAGCTTCATATTTAGTCAACCAGTCTAACCCCAAGATAAGATCAAACTCTTTAAAATTCATGACGACTGCGATGGTAGGAAACCGATAACGAGAGAAAGAAACCGGCACTCCACAAATCCAACTGAGATTGATAGAACCCCCGAACAGATTCTGGACAGTCATTGGTTCCTTGAGCTTCTTCAAATTTAAATCCAGTTTCTTAGCTGCCTCTTTGGAAATGAAGCTTCGCGACGCGCCTGTGTCAAACAGTACTTTGACTGGAATGTTTTTGACAGTAAGCGTTCCTTCTAAGACATCAGCCCTTTCCTGAGCAGACGAAGATGCAGGCACCTCTGCCACTTCATTTACATGTACTGTTCCAGGTTTTCTGAATAGCGGGCAGGCCTTTAAAAGATGACCCGTCTGATGACATCCGCCACATTTTCTATTCTCTTGAAATCTCTCCTTGGATTTAGATCCACTCTTTGTTCGCTTTTTCGAGGGTTTGCAATTCCCCTGAAAATGCCCTGGCTTATGGCAGTTATTGCATACGGCGGTCGTTACGGGTTCTTTCCCAGATCTGGCCCTTTTCCTCTTGGCACTGGGCTTCTTACTGACATCAGACTTTGTACTGGCCTCTGGACGATCAGTTCAGACTCTGCTTTGTCACTAGAACAGACTTCTTCTTCGTCGCGCAACATTCCTTTCTTATGGAGATCTTCGTACTGATAGGCCATATAAATCATTTCAGAGAAAGGAAGTTTTACATTCCTCAGTACTCTATTCTGATATCTCCTTTGCAGGCCATGAATAAACCTCAGATTTTTCCTCTTTGGATCTTGAATCAGATGAGGAGCAAAGTGAGCAAGTTCGTTGAATTTCTTGTGATATTCTGGGATGGTCATATCACCTTGAATTAGATAAGAAAATTCATCACATAATCGCTCCGTCGCTTCAGGAGGAGTAAATCTTTCCAGGAAAATCACTTTTAATCTGTCCCAGGTGATATCACCTTCTGGATTATCTTTGATGATTGTTTCCCACCAGATTAAAGCTTCTTCTTTAAGCGCCCAAGATGCTACTAACCGTTTCTGGTCATCCCTCAGCTGGATACGCTCAAAAATTCTTTCGACAGAACTCAACCAAGCTTGAGTCTGAATTATAGATTCATTGCCCGAGAACAGTGCTCCATTCAGATTTCGATATCTCTTTAATAGAGCCTCTAGATCGGGTTCTGCATCTCTCCTGCTTTTGACACTCATTTTTCTAGTACTTCTACAAATAGCAGATCAAGTGTCAGGTCACAGAAAAGATAATTTAAAATATAGAAACATATACTTCAATGTAAATGTGTCTATCGAGGGGTTATTTCATTCTGCTTTACTCATACTAGGATATTACTGATCCTATCTGTATTGAGTTACCCGTCCTAGAACACTACTGGTTCTATTTCTGACGAGTTCGTTCTAATGTTATATTCCAGAACTAAGCTTAACCAAAGCTCTGAAACCACGATGAGACGACCCAAAACCCCGTACTGACGGAGGCAAGGGTTATCTTTGGAATATAACACAGAAATAGATAATAGCAGAACAGAATAAAATAAATACACCAGATAATGAACAATAGAATACACTGGATAAAAGTAATCATCAGAGTTACACAGTATACAGGATCATACTTAGTAAAAATACAGTTCAGCTATACATAAATGTCTACAGCGGAAAACCAACAAAATATGTACAATAGGAGCTGAACAGCATAAAAAGAGATAAATGATAGAATCCATCTTCAGCTCCAGCTATCCAGATAAAGCCTGCTAAACCTGAATACAAGGCTGCCCGTGTAGAAAAAGGGGCAACCGAGTTTGAGAGTGAAACAAACTACGAGTCAGTCATGGGACTGGTATGAGAAATATATCCAACACATATATAATATGGCTAATCCCAGGACCACGCCACTTTTGTGGAACGGGTTTACTCCATTGGATTGCCAGTTCTTTAAAAACAAATCTTTCTTTTAACCATCGCAATGCTTTTTATAAAAATGAAGCCATTATAAGACTCAGTTCCCATCACACAATGCAACGCAAACCGGGGGATAGAGTTTTTACCTTATAACGGCCAAAATATGCTTGATACGAATAAAACAAAGGCATTTGATATTATTGCTAGTGTTTATATGTTTAGAAAACAATTTCAAATCATAACTATCAATCATAGACGGCATTAATGCCCCATACCACTATGTCTCCATATATAGGTATACAATCAAAATCGCACGATGTCGTATTTGGAAATTGGATTTCCGTCATGAACCAAGGCAAAAGATAGTCCTTACCGAATTCGAGACAATCTAGCCCATGTCTCAGGATCAGAGCTCGAGTGACCCATGGATCGTCAGGGCCGGTCCACTGATGTGGATTAAAATACCTGAACGATACGTTTCCCCGCCTTTTGGGGCGTAAACGAGCCAACGAATGACTCCATCGGACCCGGAAAGTCCGATCTAACCGAGGCGCCTCGCAACAGCAACAACCACACAGGTGAAAAGTATATAAATGTCAGGGCTGGTAGGTCACTGACACCACCCTAGCTAGAAGGAAACGCATGCCCTCCCTGAGGTCCTGCTCCCATTTCTGGTTCATACCGGGGTGTGAGGATCGCGATTTCACGTTATACACAAAGCTACGCCACACAGGCGGGGCTTTGATCATCACCATAAGACTTTGCTTTTCAACAGAAGCCCTGATCATTTGCCACTTAGGTATGTCACACTAGCAATTTATGCCGTGCGACTGATGTCCATCGATATACAACCTCTGAGCTCGTGCGTCTCAGAGAAGGGCGTTAAGCAAAAGAATAAATTCTCCGCCGCCAAACAGATGTATATTTAATAGAGATCAATCAACACAGAATAAAATCCAATGTCAGACACACAGTCCATTTACAAGTCCGTTCTGGGTCTGAACGAAACCGGAGGCACTAAATACCTCGCAAACCCATCGATCACCACGTACGTCTGGACGGTCACCACTCATTATCCATATTTCGGGATGCCTCCCAATCAGGACCTCGGTTACCATCCAAACGAGGTGAAGATCTCCGGTCTTCGACCACCGTCTTCATCTTCGACTTTCAATCGTCGGTCAATTATTTGAAATGAGAATTAACTCGGCCTTCTCAAATAATTCACGTATATTTAGAATTTCAAATCAATTTATTTCAATGGTTAAATCATTCGTCAACACCAACTTTGTTCTTTTAATGTAATTTTCACACCAAACACATTCAACCATCAAACACCACATAAATCGAGCAAATTCAGTTTATTTCCATTCCATATCGTTTATAATATTTTATAACAATTTATCGCTATTTTAATTTATTTTAAAATAGCCTATTTATTCAAAACGACGCTTCGGGCCATAGCGCGGCCGTGGCGCTGTTTTTCTTCAGATTTGATTTACACATATCTGAAAATCTAACCGTTGGATCTTCACAAAATTTACATCATTATAAATGTCTTTTCAAAACGAATCCAACGGTTCCAGTTTCGGGAAAATCCGACGGTCGGATCTCCCGGTACAATCGTTTGAAGTTTCGATTTCAAAATACGAACTGCAGCGTCGTTATTCGATTAAATATAATTATATTTATATATATATGTAAATATAATCGTTTCTGGCGCTGTTTTTCTTCAGATTTGAATTAAACATTCCAGACAATCCCACTGTTGGATTTTTACAAGGTTGGTGCCGTTGGAAAGATTTTTCCAAGGCAAACCCGACGGTTGCGGTTTCGGGAAAATCCAATGGTCGGATTTCCCGCACTAGTTGTTTGAAATCATGGTTTCAAAATACGAACTGCACGGCCTCGTTTCGTTTTAATTTTATTTATATTTATATATTTATATAAATATAGTTCATTCAACAATTTCAATATCGTTTTCACTTCAAATATTTCACTAACGCCTTAAAATTTTGGAAAATTTCGCCATAACCTCCTTTGTACGGGAGGGCTGGGAAAATTCCCAAGTAGCCACACGGGCGTCTCATGTCAAAAAGAAAAAGAAAAAGCCAAGCGGCTAGCCAACAGGCTCATAAAATCATCACCCAAACAAAACAGTAAATGTGTACCTATTTGTCGGGCACACAATTTTATTCCTCTTCTCTAGCCCCATTGCTATAACATGTTCAATAAATATGCATGTACATATATATACAGTTCTTATCATTTATCATTTTCCGTTCAACTTAATATTTGATTTCCATTTGGTTAAAAACACCATTCACTCTAATGTTGCATGTATAGGCAAAATTCATATCATTAGCTAATTAATGAATATTTCAACTCATATATGTTTATTTGAACGAGTGGCTATTTTTAACACTTCACATTTCAACGATTCATGTATATAATAAAAATGTGATTTTTATTGTAAAACAATTCATTTCAAAACACTTATTTTATATAGTGTATATATAGGTGATAAAAATAGAATTTTTCTTATAAAACAATTTCTTTCAAAACGAGATTATTTTACACAGTTCATATAGTCGATAAAAGGTGATTTTTATTATCAAACAATTTATTTCAAAATATGAATACCATTCAACACATGAATTTCAAATCAACGAATGAATATCGATTCAACACATGAAGGTTTTCTATAGTTTCTATATATAGATAAAAATGTGATTTTTATATTTAAAACGCGAATACCATTCAACACATGAATTTCTAATCAACGAATGAATATCGATTCAACACATGAAGGTTTTCTATTCAATGAATAAATATAGTTTCAGCAAATGAAAATAATTCAAACACATGAATATTATTCAAAATTTCGGCAGCATAACGGCAGGGTAGTTAAAACCGGGACCGTCCCTAGTACGGCTCCTCGCTCTACCTTAAAACCTCGCGGTTTTTGACAATGGGGATCATGCATCTAGTTCGCACGTAGGCGGCATGTATATATTTATTTCATTTCCACAACTAATCCTATGTGGTTTCAACTAAATATTTCTCAACCATAAACGGGTATTTTTCAACCACAATCAATCAATATCAACCACAAACAATCCCAAACAACCATTCGCTATCTATCAATTTTCACACCAATCACAATCAATAAATATCGTCCATGGTTTGTGGACGAGGGGCGTATATATATATATATATTTATATATAGCAATTCACTTTTATTTCAACACATATATAATTTTTACAACACATATATAACTTATACATCGAACATACAACTTATACAACGCTTATACATGAGGTGTACAATGCTTATATAACTCATACATCGACTATATAATTTATACATCGTCGGTTTTCATATTGTTTTTAAATTAGAAATCTCACATTGGGTTCCACTCTACCAAAAATAGCAGAAGACTCAGAAAAATATGCGGTCTCTTCTAAAAGTTGAAGGCGTCCACACGGTCACGATGCTTCCTGTTTCATCGAATTTCGTCAACGAATGATAAAGATATGATTTTTCAAAGTTTGCAACACTTTAAAACTGTTAAAATCAGTTTAAAATAAAAACTGTCGTTATACCTCAGTTTTGTTCAAATCTAGGTTTTAGATTTTCGCAAATTCCGTAGCTCGATGTCCAGATCAGGTTGCACTACGACGTAGGGGGTGGAAGGGGCTTTCCGGCGCTGGGACCCATCTTCAGTTCGACGGCGTCAGGAACCCATGGCGACGGTCGAGAATCGGCAACTTTCGAGCGCTGGATCTTCACGCACGCTCAACGATAAATTACACAGTTGGCATGGATCTGAAGATCTCCTGATGTTCTTCAAAATCTTCCAAAGAACTATGGCGTTTCGTTGAGAGATTGGAGCAAGATCGAGGAGAGAAGGTTTGGGGTGATTTCCGTCGTTCGTCGGTGAAGGGAATCGGGGAGAGAGAAAAGCTTTCGACCAATATTTTTTTATTTATTTATATATTTTTAAATTTCGAAAATACCCCTTTCACTCATGAATCCCAATTCAAACCCAACGACTGTCGTCCCTAGTGTTTTACCCCCATTCCGAACACAATGGGATATGTTTCGTAGGCCCATTCGACTGTTTCAGTCAGTTTCCCTTCAAATTAAAATATAAAACATTCAATATTTGATTTGAACGTGCATTTCAAATTGCCAGGGCCACAAACTAATTCAAAAAATTCCAGAAAAATAAATCTAGCTATGTTTTGACGATACGGTCCCAACAAAACTAGTTTCGTCGAATTCTGAGACCGTTTGTAAAAAGGCCCATTTTTGGTCGATCCAATTTAACTGTAATTGACCAAAACACATTTTCCTTTGCCACGCTCACATACTAGCTTCAAAAATTATGAAATTTGAAACCTAGCAATAACTTTACATCCCGGATCCAACAAAAGTGGTTTCGTCAAATTCCGAGGTCGTACGCAAAATGGCCAATTTCACGGGCTATATAAATTCCATAGCGACCGTTCTGAAAATTCATTCGGCCATAACTTTTGCTTTCCGCTATGAAAATTCGATTTTTCAGATTCGTTAGAAAGGTATTCACTAACAGATTTAAATATTTTTGGTTTCACTAAAATCCATTTTGGTTTGCACCCGGTACAGCCCGACAAGGTTTGAATTCAATTTTTGAAACTACAGCGCCATTTCAGGCCTTGTTTATAATTATAATTAATTATATTCGTTTTCAATTGTCGATTCAAACTCACTTTTCATCTTACTTATTTAAAATATTTATTTTAAATAATTAAAATCCATTATTTTAGCCAATTTAAAAATTTTAAATTGGTTCAGATTTTCTGGGTCGTTACAGTAAGACATGGGAAGGATAAAAGGGTTAAGTGGGTAACATGGGTAGCATGTGAAACATAATTAAAACACTTAACCAAGATGAGACATGTGATTAGACATGGGGATAAAGAGGGGTTAAGTGGGAATTCCTAGTGGGGACCAAGCTTAGGAGGGAAGCTTGTGTCAAGTGGGTGTACCCTTTTTAACCATTAACCCCTTTTAGTATCTATATGAGCTCGAGCTTGGTCGAGGACAGGGACACGCTTACTGGGGTTGATTGTAAGAGGTCAATAAAGAGTTAGCGATGGCAGTGCAAGTCCAACGGAGTCATGTGCGTGCGTGGGTCCGGGATGGTAGGTAAGACGCTGTTGCATCGTGTAGGTATAAGCCGTGCATTTTAGCAGTATCGGGTTGCCACTATAGGGAGTGATACACCCTACTGTGGGACCAGCACGGGTATCTACGAGTTAGGGAGCCGATCGAATGTGGAGAGTAGTCGGTACAACTAGTGGAGATAGGAGCATGCGACACCTATAACAGCAACTAGGAGTACACGAAACTACCATTATTATTATTATTATTATTATTATGTTTAGTAAGAGGGATCAACTTTCAGTATGGGACTAACATTGGTGCGGTGTAGGAATCATCTTATAGTGATTAGAAGCGCAATCAACGTTATATCTTGTTCATCTTGTTTACCTTGTCATATCGCTTATGTTACAGTCATCTCTTATATCCAGTTTTTGTTCTTATCCTGTTGCTTTACTGATTATATTGTTAAAGTCACTGGACTCGCCAGACTTTATGTCTGACTCTTTTTGTTTCGCCTTTTTTTCCTTCCCTCACCCCCAGGTCCTCAGGGTGGGACTAGTGGAGCTTGACTTGGATTTCTTTCTTCTTAAAGTGCTTGGAAGTGTTGAAAGTAATGCTTAGCTTTATCTCTTTTTCATTATGGCTATTTGGAGTGTGATTATGGTTTTACTTTTATGTACTCTGATATTAATTTTGCACAAGATGGATATTTGTGTACTTGGCTTTAGCACGTGGTTTTGATGTTGTAACCAAACATGTTTTGGTTTTCCGCTGCAATGAATAAATTTTGAATTTTCTCAAGTACCATTTTATATGTATGTCTTGTGATATTTTGTTCTATACTCTTATAATACTCCATGAAAGTAAATGCATTCCCTTGGTGAGTGACATTAATGGACGTGGGGTGTTACACGTGGTATCAGAGTTGAAGGTTACCTGAACAGATAAAAGATTTTGAAAACCGTTTTCAAAAGCATTTTTAGAAAGAAGTGTTTTCAAAAACATGTTTTAAAGAGGGTATTTTCAAGAGAAAAGTTTATTATGAAAAACATAACCCCAAAAGCCATATATCTATCTTTCGATTCTTTATTTTGAATCTCTTCCTTTTTCCTTTCAGCATGTCTGGGGAGCCCGTCATACCCGAGGGTGTATAGATACCAGGCTGGTTCAGAAGGTATCTGGAGGCTAGTGCTACTGCCCCAGGCCCAGCAGACATTCCTCCTCCCCCAGTTGCAGCCGCTCCTCTTCCTCCTCCTCGTGTAGACGCTTTTTCTAAGATATGCAAAGACTTCCGTGCGATGGGCGGAAAGCCATTTTATGGGACTGAGACATTTGTTGAGGCTCGGAATTGGCTCAAGGAAGTGGAGGACTTGTTTGGTATCTTTGAGATAGACGATGGAAGGAAGGTTCAACTAGTTGCTTGGTTGATGAAGGACGAAGCTGCATTTTGGTGGGAAGTAACTAATGGAGGATACGCAGTGGAGATGTGGAGGGATTTTAAACAAAGGTTCGAGTTGAAATTTCTTTCACAAGCAAAGGAGAGTTTATACATGGAGAGGTTCTTGGCTTTGAAACAAGGGAGTTTGTCTGTGAAGGAGTACGTTAACAAGTTTAACCAGTTAGCAAGATTTGGTATGGAATTAGTTAATACACTACATAAGAAGGCCTTGAGATTTGCCAAGGGTCTGAATGAACCATTACACGGGATGGCTATGTCCCACATTTCTATGGGGGCTACTTTCGAGAAACTTGTTGACATGGTGTTGATGCATGAAGAGGAGAAAGGTGCTAGTGTAGTTAAGGCATAGGATAAGAAAGTGGATCCAAAGAAAGCACATCAACAACAAAAGAAAGGTGGTAAGGATAACAAGGGCCAAGGGAAGAGTGGAACACCAGGACACTTAAGCAAGGACTGTAGGAAGAAGAAGAAGACGGGTTGCTTCTAATGTGGTAAGGCAGGACATATGATTAAAGACTGCCTGAGGAGGCAAGAACAAGGGCAAGGGCAGATGACAGGACCTACTTATGGAGGGCAGGATCATGCTCTCATGGCACCAGGATAGGAGAGAGGTAGAAACATTTCTGTTGAAAGTTTGATTTTCCTTTTTGATCATCCTGTTCGAACTTTGTTTGATTCGGGTGCTTCACATTCGTTTATATCTGCTTCGTTAGTTGAAACATTGCACCTAAATGCTAGTCTAGTTATGGATCCCGTTGCTGTCTCAAATCCTATTGGGGGTATGGCTCATATGTCTATGTTATGTCGGGATTTGAGAATATATGTGTACGGTGTTGAGTTCGAATGTAACGCTTATGTGCTTGGTTTCATGGGCTATGGGTTGATTCTAGGAATGGATTGGCTAGCCAGGTATGGCGCCATTATCGACTGTGAAAAGAGGGTAGTTAGACTGTTGACTAGTTTGGGTAATACTCTCGTTATCTCATGCGATCCAAAGGGTTCGGTTATGCTTAGCTACCTAGAATCTCTTGACGCATCTATTGATGATTTGCAATCTGTTGGAGTAGTCCATGAGTATGCAGATGTCTTTGAGGAGGTTAGGGGTTTACCTCCAAAACGCGAGATAGATTTCCGTATATATTTGATGGACAATGCAAAGCCAGTTGCATTGCCTGTGCGCCACATGGCTCCAAGAAAAAGGAGGGAGCTCAATAAACAAGTGAAAGAGTTGCTTGAGAAAGGGTTCAGAAGAAGAAGTATCTCGGAGTGGGGTGCTCATGTTGTTTTTGCCACGAAGCTGATGGTTCACTTAGATTGTGCGTGGACTATAGGGAGCTGAATAAGCTCATGAAGAAGAACAGACCCCCATTGCCGAGGATAGATGATTTGTTCGATTAGTTGGTTGGTGCTTTGGTTTTCTCGCAGTTGGACTTGGCTACATGATTTCATTAATTGAGGGTAGCTGAGGATAGTATAGATAAGACTGCTTTTAGGACTCCCGATGGTTTCTTTGAATGGATCGTCATGCCTTTTGGTTTGACGAATGCACCCGCGTATTTCGTAGACTTGATGAGTAGGGTGTTTAGGGAGCTTCTAAACAAGTTCGTGGTAGCCTTTGTGGATGATATTTTGATATTCTCTAGAACCGAGGAAGAGCATGCCCTACATCTTAGGGAAGTCTTAGAGACCCTTCGAGCACATCAACTCAAAGCTTAGTTCTCCAAATGTCATTTTTGGAGAAAGGAAATGAGGTTCTTAGGGAACGTGGTCTCTAAGGAAGGGATAGCAGTGGATCCCGCAAAGGTGGTAGCAATCCAAGGTTGGAAGGTTCCTAGGAACGCAACAGAAGTAAGAAGTTTTCTTTGTTTGGCGGGCTATTACAGAAAGTTCATCAAGGACTTTGCAAAAATATCAGCCCCACTTACACGGTTGACGAAAAAGAATTTGACCTTTTCGTGGGATGTTGACTGTGACAATACTTTCCAATGTTTGAAGAGGGCATTAATGACAACTCCAGTTCTAGTTTTGCCTAATGGGAGCAAACCGTTCACAGTGTATACCGATGCTTGCGGGTCAGGGCTTGGAGCAGTTTTGATGCAAGAAGGAAGGGTGATATGCTATGGTGGAAGGCAGTTAAAGGCCCATGAGAAGAATTACCCTACCCACGACTTAGAGTTAGCTGCCATAGTTTTTGCGCTTAAGTCTTGGCGCCATTATTTGCTTGGTGAGAGGTTTGAGTTGTATACAGACCATAAGTCACTTAAATACCTATTCTCTCAAAAAGATCTAAACTTAAGGCAACAGAGGTGGATGGAGTTCCAAGCATCCTATGATTTTGAGATTGCATATACCCCTGGCAAGGGTAACGTTGTAGCTAACGCCTTAAGTAGAAAGAAGTTGACTTTGAGTCCTTTGTTTGTCGAGCGACAGAGTTTAGAGTATATCACTACCTTTGACTTTAGACCCTCTATCGATTATATACCCAGTTTATTGGCGTCGTTAGAGGTACGACCTACGCTTTTGGGACAGATAAGTGCGGCACAGTGATATGACCCACAGCTGATAGAGATAGTAGACAAGCTCATAAGAGGGGAGTCTTCGAGCCATCTTAATAGTTATACTATCGATGACAAAGGATGGTTGCGTAGGGATGGGAGACTTTGCGTATCACGAGACGAGAGTTTGAGGAGGTAATCCTTGAAGAAGTACATCGTTCTAAGATGACCATACATCCCGGTGGAGACAAGATGTATAGGGACATGAAGCGAGTTTTATTTTGGGCCGGAATGTAGAAGGATGTGGCTGAGTTCATTTCTAGATGCTTAGTGTACCAACAAGTCAAGGCTGAGAAAAAGAAGCCTGGTGGTTTGCTTCACCCATCAGAGGTTCCACAGTAGAAATGAGAAAGTGTTTCCATGGATTTCGTCGACGGGTAGTCGAGGTCAAGGAAGGGTAATACGGGGATTTGGGTAACAGTGGATAGACTTACCAAGAGCGCCCATTTCATTCCTGTCAAGAGTAAAAGAACTGCGGCATGGTTAGCATCTGTTTATCTTCGAGATATAGTTCGTCTACACAGCATACCTTCTAGTATCGTAAGCGACCGAGATCCCATTTTCACCAGCGAGTTTTGGAAGAGCTTGCAAGAGGCGGTGGGAACGCAATTATGTTTGAGCATCGCTTATCACCCTCAGACGGACGGCCAAACCGAGAGAGCGAATAGGATCCTAGAAGATCTTTTGAGGTTAGGTATCTTGGCTTTGGAGGGACATGGGAGGAACATCTTCCATTAGTAGAGTTCGCCTACAACAACAACTATCAGACTAGTATTGGCGTGGCACATTTTGAGGCTCTATATGGACGACCTTGCCGATCACCAACTTGTTGGTGGGAGTCTATGGATAAGATTTTGCTTGGGCCCGAGATGATTAGGGAAACTTCAGAGAAGATAGACTTGATTCGAAAACACATGAAGACGGCACAGGACCGACAAAAGTCATATGCTGATAAGAGAAGGACCGATCTTGAGTTCAACATTGGAGACATGGTCTTTATTAAAGTATCACCATTGAGGAATGTAGTTCGTTTTGGGTCTGTTGGGAAATTGGCACCAAGATTCGTAGGGCCATTCCCCATTACAGAGCGAATTGGACAGATGGCCTACAGAGTGAAGTTGCCCGAGAAGCTTAGTGGTGTTCATGATGTATTTCATGTGTCGCAATTGCGGAAGTGTTTACACAATACCGCTGAAGTAGTAGAGCCGATCATACTTAGGGAAGCGGAAGTAGAGCGAGATGCCACGATTAGACGAGTTCCTACATGCATCCTTGGATCGGAGGTCAAGAAGTAACGCAACCGAGAGGTCAAGTTGGTTAAAGTCTAATGGGGAGATGATCAAGCAGACGCGACTTAGGAGACTGAAGACAAGATACGCGCGCCGTACCCTTTTATTTTGTAGGGTATGTTTTTAACTACTCCTTATTATACCGCTTTGTTTATACTTGTTCTATTGTTTAGTGTATCCTCTCGATTATATCTTCGACCCCTAGGTAGAAAATCCTATGGTTGTAAACATGTGAATGAGACATGTTATGTTTGGTGGATGCAAGTGGATGTAAGTGTTTGCTAGTGGTTTCTCGTGGATGCATTTACACACGCATTATGCACTAGATTGGCTCAATCACTTTCATATTGCATATGAATGAGTGTGCATATTTAAGTTAATGGATGTATATTGAATGTGTTATCATATGGATGCTGCATTTGAATGAATGGTTGTGCACTCATATAGAAACGATATGTATCATTAGGATACTTTTGCATACATAATGGACGCACGGCACTATCATGTTTTGCATTAAGGAGGTCAACTGAATCAGTAGACCGCCCGAGCTTTGCATTAGATAAGGAACATATACACTCACTTTTGCATATGTTCATATAGCATTAGAAATCTTTTAAGGACAATGGATGCTTGTGGATGATGGATGGTAGGATACATTCTTCTTAACTTGAAGATTTCGGGGACGAAATCCTTTAAGGAAGGGAGAATGTAACACCCCGTAAATTTTAAAACACGACATAAGGGATAATTTAAGAATACTTAATTTTTATAAGAAGAATTAAGGGAAACGGGTTGTGCCATTGCGTTCGTCTCGGAATTCTGCTTAGGATAGAGTCCGAGTTTGCGTAAAAAGGATACAGTATGAAGAAGTTATGAAGCTTAGAAGAATTCAGGAATTAGCAGAATTTAATAATAATAAAATAACAAATAAAAAATGAATTCAAAAATCAAAATCAACCGAATCTGGGTGAGCGAAAAATCTCCCGCTCTAGGGTGTCGACCCCTTAGGGGAGTCGACATAGGTGTCGACCCCCTAATAGGGGTGTCAATAGGGGTGTTGACGCCACTATAAGGGTGTCAACCCCCATCTGCCCAGATCTGGCAGACGTGTTTTGGTTGTCTAGAGCTGATGTGTCCTTCGGGGATTGGTTGGATGACATGTCTTTCTGGTATGGATGGTTCTGATGGATCCTAATCTAATCTAAAGGTCCTAATACACCTAGTAATCCTATAAATAGACACCTAGACCTAACCCTAATTCCATTACACTAATCCATGGCGCCTCCATGCTGCTTAAATCTAAATTAACCTAGCCTTTCTTCTCCACAAAGCAAATCAGAATAGGAGTATTCAAATTGGAAGATAATAATCAAAATCTGCAACAACGGTTTAACTAATCAAATTTAGAATTCAAAATTCAGAACTATTCTCTCTTCTAAAGCCTGTCGCGGCGAGTCTATGTTACTTTCACATGTATTTAAAAAGTAATTGTGATAGGATTGTAAATTGGATTTATTGATCATGCCTGTAAGTAAGACGAATCATATCAAGTTTTGTAGATTTCTTATCTTTCAGATTCATACCCAAATTACTGTTATCATATGCCTATTGGATCTATTTTATTTTTCTATGCCAGTTCATGTTTAATGTGAGAGGTCAAAGGCAGAAATTAAATACGTAATAATGCAAAGACACGAGGTTAGATTCAGATTGCGTTATAAGACTGCCCGGAACCGTCCGGCATATCCAGCAACTGCAAAACGACAATCTAATGTGGGAGGTCTTGCAAGATTATGATTATAATGAATTAATGAACACTTAACCAACATAAGACATGTGGTAAGACATGGGAAGGATAAAAGGGTTAAGTGGGTAACATGGGTAGCATGTGAAACATAATTAAAACACTTAACCAAGATGAGACATGTGATTAGACATGGGGATAAAGAGGGGTTAAGTGGGAATTCCTAGTGGGGACCAAGCTTAGGAGGGAAGCTTGTGTCAAGTGGGTGGACCCTTTTCAACCAGTAACCCTTTTTAGTATCTATATGAGCTCGAACTAGGTCGAGGACAGGGACACGCTTACTGGGGTTGATTGTAAGAGGTCAATAAAGAGTTAGCGATGGCAGTGCAAGTCCAACGGAGTCATGTGCGTGCGTGGGTTTGGGCTGGTAGGTAAGATGCTGTTACATAGTGTAGGTATAAGCCGTGCATTTTAGTAGTATCGAGTTGCCACTTTAGGGAGTGATACACCCTACTGTGGGACCAGCACGGGTATCTATGAGTTAGGGAGCCGATCGAATGGGGAGGGTAGTGGGTACAACTAATGGAGATATGAGCAGACGGCACCTATGACAGCAGCTAGGAGTACATGAAACCACCATCATTATTATTATTATGTTTAGTAAGAGGGATCAACTTTCAGTATGGCACTAGCATTGGTGCGGTGTAGGAATTATCTTATAGTGATTAGAAGCGCAGTCAATGTTATATCTTGTTCATCTTGTTTACCTTGTCATATCTGCTTATGTTACAGTCTCCTCTAATATCCAGTTTATGTTCTTACCCTGTTACTTAACTGATTATATTGTTAAGGTCACTGGACTCGCCAGACTTTATGTCTGACTCTTTTTGTTTCACCTCTTTTCTTTCCTCCCCCCGCCCCCAAGGTCCTCAGGGTGGGACTAGTGGAGCTTGACTTGGATTTCTTTCTTCTTAAGGTGCTTGGAAGTGTTGAAAGTAATGCTCAGCTTTATCTTTTTTTCATTATGGCTATCTGGAGTGGGATTATGGTTTTACTTTTATGTACTCTGATAATAATTTTGTACAAGATGGATATTTGTGTACTTGGCTTTTGCACGTGGTTTTGATGTTGTAACCAAACATGTTTTGCTTTTCCGATGCAATGAATAAATTTTGAATTTTCTTAGGTACCATTTTATATATCTGTCTTGTGATATTCTGTTTTATACTCTTATAATACTCCATGAAAGTAAATGCATTCCCTTAGTGAGTGACATTAATGGACGTGGGGTGTTACATCGACCAATGTCATGGCTAAATGCTTCCCGCTCTTTCTTACAGACATAGCTGGCATGTGGTTTCAGCAGCTGACGACGGAGTCGATCGGCAGCTGGAACACGCTGATCACCCGCTTTATTGAGTAATTCAGAGTACATATCTCTCGACCAAAGAGCGTTATGTTCCTATCTATTATCAAGAAGCGATTAGGGGAGACGCTCAGATCCTTCCTCGAAAGATTCAACGCTTCCATAGCGTTAATCGATCGACCCGAGCCATCGATGGTACTTATGGCCGCCACTGTAGGAGTTTAGAACCAATCAGAATTATCAATCTCTTTAACCAGAGATCCCCTCAAGGATATAGATGACTTCTATTCCAAGGCCGAGCGATTCCTCCGACAAGAAGACGCCAGCATTGAAATGGAGAGCCTTGAAGTCCTGGCATCCAAACAACAAGGTCCATTCAGCAGCAACAACCAGAATAAAGGAAGAGGAAAGGCCTTGGGAAAGAATGAGCACAACGTACAACCTCGAAACAAAAATAAGTACGACCAGTACACCGAGCTCAATTCCTCTCTGCTCGATATCTACCTCGACATACGAGGGTCCCTTCCTACTCCGAGACCACCTCGACGAGAATCAACCCAGATGGAACCCGATTCTGGCAAACATTGTGTATTCCACAACGTAGCTGGACATAGCACCAATGAATGCCTACATCTACGCAATCTCATCGAGGATCGAGTCAGGCGAGGGGATCTCCCAAGTATGTTAAGAAGCGCGCCTCGGCCACGCCACCGCGATCTTCTGCCCAAGCTCCTCAGGTCGGTCCTCGAGCTCCTAGAAACCGAAAGGACCCTGAGATTAGCACTCGCGGCATTATCATTAATTAGATTTTTTTCTTAATTTAATGTATTTCTTTCAATAAAAAGGACACCTTGATGTACACATGTATGGGGTTAGAATTTAGCTCCTAGGCATGCTCTGGAATCAACGTTGTCCTCTTAGAATTTCTTTTCTTTGTAATAATTCTTTAGCTGAATTTTCTTTTGCGAACATGGATCATGTCTGGAAACTCTAAGCCGAGCATGACTGATGCTCGCCCCCTTTCTTTAGTGTGGTCCGTGCGAAAGCCCACCACTATTTCTAAAAAAAGAAAAAAGAAACCGACTCCACTAGCCGAGTACGGTACAAATCTTAAATCGAGTATGAATTATACTCACCCTTTTATCTGTACCACGAGCATTTACTGCTCGCTGGATATACTAATTTAACATGAGTCGAGCATAAAAAACTCTTGCACCAAGCTGAGCATGGATAATGCTCGCCACCTCTCTAAGCCGAGTATGGTTAATGCTCGCCACTAAGCCGAGTATGGTTAATGCTCGCCACTAAGACGAATGTGGTTAATGCTCGCCACTAAGCCGAGTATGGATAATACTCGCCACCCCTCAAAGCCAAGTGAGATGAAATGCTCAACCCATCAGCCTCCTCCAGAACGAGAGTGGCTTATTTTGTCTTTGCATGAACTAATTCTCATGCAGACGATGATCATCATCTCGGGCTTAATATGGTTCCTGATAGTTGTCGGTTTTCCGGCCTTAATACGACCTAGTCCGGTCGTCAGTTTTCTAGCCTTAATACAAAATCGGGGCTGTCAGATTTCTGGCTTTAATATGGTCCGGCGCGACTATAGCTGCTCGAGCGATTGTGCTTCAATTAATATTTCAGAACGCGCATCCTCCTACCGAAGAAGATGCATTCTGAGGGGCAAAGTGTTAACCCACTTTTTGGCAAAAGCTGCGATAGGCCAGATCGAAGCCCAAACGCGCAATCAGCCGAATAAGATAAATCATCTTCAGGATGCCCAGCGGAAGCTCGGCCCGGAACAGTCGCATATTGGCCCAAAGCCAATTCTCATCAACTGATGACTCGCTTCAGAATAACCCAGTCGACCGAGAGAACCGCTCTCATATCAGGCGTATCGACCAAATATCTCGGATCTGCATGGAAATATCTAGCTGAGCCATTCAAATGCTCAGCCCGACTTTCAAGGCAATAAAAGTGGTCAACCATATCCGGACAAAGCTCTATTTTTGATACACCTCACCGTGGATGCCACGTAAGCCATCGAGGATACTATTTATGAATAGCAAAATCAGTCCTCTAGCCGCTTTTCTAACTACGGGATGGACTCCATGCGTCCAAGCTTTCCCAAAAAGGCCGGGCCACGTCACAACAGGCCAAGCCGGCATCTCCACCTATAAATATCCCAAAGCTCAAAGAGGAAAAAGACCTTTTTCGGAGGCTCTATTCTTCCCTAAGACTTCTGATTCTCACAGCTAACTCATAAAAAAGCCATCTCCTCTCCTTTCTTCAAACAGAAAAAGCATTGTACTTGTAATAAAAAGTAGAAGAAATATATATATATATATATAAAGTGGATGTAGGCACTGTATTTTCCGAACCATTATAAAAATTCTGTGTGCTCCCCGTTTTCTTTATTATTTCTGCATCTTATAATTATTATTCATGTGCTCTCCATACGATTGGGGGTTGATTGTCACTAGTGACCAACTTTTGATGTCAACACTTAGGCATGGTAATTATGGCTTCATGCCAAACTTTAAGTCTAATTCTTTTGCTATGATCACTTTCGATGGTTATTTTTTTAGAGCGTCGGTGTAACAATCCGGATTTTGGTGATTACCTGTTGTGCTTATTAATGACTTATAAATTAATACTAAGGTGGCGATTAAGTTGAATTTATCAATTTAGTTGGTAAATTTAGCCTAGTCATTTAATTTGGTGTTTTAAAAAAATGTGTATCTTGGGATTTATTGAGGTAAAATAGGAATTAATCACTTTTGATGATTAATTCGAGGCTTGGAGGTTATTAAATAGTAAAAATACGATTTTGTTGAATATTGGTGTTAATGGGTGAATATTGAGGAAAATTTGAAGGTTGGGTGGCGTATAAAGAAATCGAATTAGTAAGATTCAAGATTTGTTTCTAATACGAGGTATTAGGAATAAATTTTGTTCTTGCAAATAGGTTTACTAAATAATTTAATATTTTGAAGTTTAAAATAAGACTTAAATAATAATGTTGGGAAAAAACATGTTGAAAATATTTATTTGGAAATCTTGCAATTAAAGAAAATATAGTTTATAAACTTAAGGACAAGTTTGTGTGTTAAGTGAATTTTTGAGAATTTGTATAAGAATAATATGTATACGAAATTAGTTGTAAAATATTATTAAAATATAGAAAATATATTTTTTGTGTCATTTGGGTGATTAGTGTGTTATTGTAAAGTTATTGAAATGTTAATTTTATAGTCGTATGAAAATTTACACAAATCATGTCAAAATAGTTACGTTTTGTGTAAAAAAGTAAAAAAAGCGTTGTAAAGTGAGTTTTTGTGTTAAAAAGAGCTTTAAAATATTTTACAGGTATTGCAGATAATACTAATGTTGTTGTTTCAGATAAGACATGGTGTTTTGGTGAAGAAATGAGGTTTCATAAGCTAAGATTAGCCCAATTGTGTGTTTAGTGGCTTATGTGTGTGTGTAATTGCCTAAATAAGAGTATAGGGGCCTAATTGCTTTAAATATTGGACTTAACTAAATTAAGTTGGGCAATTAGGTTTATTAGCAAAAGAAATTTCTAGAAATCATTTTGCTATACATAACTTTCAAGAAGGTATCTTCTTCCTCATCTTGTTTTAGCTCTTAGCCCAAAACAAAAGGAAACCCATGGAAATTTAGAAGAAACTTACTGTAAATTGAAAAGTGGAAAATAGGGAGAAGGGCAAACTTAACAAAAAATTTGGTGAAAAGTATGGAAAGCTTAGAATTTAATGAGAAGGACAAATGCTAGTGTAAATGGGAAAATGATAGTAGGGCCCCTGAATTCCACTTTTAGTTTAAATGTGTCCTTCTCCCTAATTTTGAAACTTTCCATACTTCTCACCAATTTTTTTTCCAAAGTTTGTCCTTTAAAAGAAAATCTTCAAAACACTAATTTGAGTTGCTACTACAAATCTACAACAGTTGACAGTGCAAGGAGAAAAACTTCGATTTGTGAGTGTTTCAGCCTCCTAAAGCTACTAATCATCTTAAATTTTGCTGAAAATCAAAGGTGAGGGTTCCCTTACTCTTCTAACTTGATTTAGTAGTTTTCTGTGTGAGATTGTTAGCAAAAATATGTAAGTTACATAAGATTATTTCTATGCGTTTCTGAGTTGCAAATCTTACTGAAACCTCATGTTTAGAGCTGAATAACTGCTCCAATTCTTAATGAAACGGAGAAATTCTTTTCCCAGTGTGTTCATAATGTTTTCTAGTTGTTGCATGTCAATATTCAAGTGATTTTGAGTTGTTTGATTGCCGGAATTCGGACTCAAAGTGGAGGTTTCATTAGAAAAACTGACGGTAGCTCTTTGTTAAATGTGAAGCGAAATTATGCATAACTATTTTATTTCTTGTCCGAATTCAATTATCTTGGATGTTTTGGAAAGCTTAGAACATGATCTACAAGTTTCATGTTTTGATTTTCTATGATTTTTAGGATAACTTGTTCAAATTTGTATTTTTATACTACTGTCCCAAAAGCAAAAAAAAAAATTGATAGAAGCTCTTTGTGAATCCGAATGAGTTTTCCTCGTTGTTTTATTGATTTTAAAGTGGATTTTGATAGATTCTATTGGATAAGCCAATATTGTATACAAATTTGTACCTTGGATTTGCAATTTTGTGTCGTTGCAGATAATGTTTCGTGTTGAAATTTGATGAATCAGTGACATATGCACGACTTCTATAAATTATTTTCAGAATGTTTTGAATAAGAAAATATGTTTTTGAAAATAAATATTTTTAACTAGATTGTATGCAGTTTATTAATAACAATATTTAAACAAGGATTTTCAAATTATGTGCTTTTTAAAGATTTTCCGATAAATTTTGTTTCCGAACTATTTTTGTAAAGTAGTTTTTTAATGAAAAACCGCACACATTTACACACTTTGAGAAGGCATGTTGGTGATCGAATAATGTCGCATACCCGTAGTATGGGATGTGGCGGTATACAATTTTATTTAGTCTCACATTCATTTAATCAAAGTAATAATCTCAGTGACCTCTGTGATCCTCTGTGTTATTCAATGTTTCTTGTGATTCCTATGATTTCTGTGTTTTGTAGTGTGAAGCTAACTTACAGTGTGTGAACCGTTAAGTGAAAACACATGGTATGGGATGCACGATTATCGTGTTTTGGGTTACTATTCGAGGGTCTGTGACACATTCTTGTGTGACCTCAGTACTAGACCTTTAGTGTAACACCCCGTAATTCTGTAACACTAAGATTCACAAATCAAGGCAGAATTAAATTTTAAAATCAAAATCAAGGGAAATGGGCTACGCCATTTCGTTCGTCTCGGAATTATGCATGAAAACGAGTCCGAGTTTGCGTAAATCGGAGTCCGTATGAGGAAGATATGGCCTCCGGAAGATTCAGCAAAGTTCAAATTTCAAAACAGTTCAGAAAAGCGAATTCAAATTCAAAATCGACCCAGACTGGGCTGGGCAGGAATTTTCCCGCCCAGGGCACCCAGGTCGACTGGTAGTCGACCTGGGACACCCAGGTTGACTGGGTAGTCGACCTGGGGGGTCGACCCCCGTGCTTTTTCCAGCTTTCTGCACCTGGTTCGTTCTGATGTATTTGGTCACGTTTTCTGACCAGGTTCATCTGCCTAACCCTATATAAACAGCCTTAGTCTCCTTCTCTATTCACAATTCTTTTCTATCCTTATGCTGCCTCTGAGAAAATATATAAATAAATAAAAATAAGAAAATAATATGAAGATCCAAGACGAGGAAATGCTGCTTAAGACTTTCAAGAAGAAGTTCAAGTCAAGCTAGGATTTCAAGTGAAGATTCAAACGACTGCAACGACTATTTTTCTACGAATCTAATCTAATCTCTGTAAGTCAGTTACTTCGTAGATTTGAACGCTTTCTCTGTTCGTGACATGAAATTAAAGGAATAAAAGAATATGCCAAATCTTTCTATTCGAATCTATGCCTATATCTTTAGACCTAATTAAGAACTGTTATGATTCGATGACAAATAAGACTGTGACTATGAAACTATGGACCTTAGAACCATATGCCTCTTTGACTATGAACATTGTCTATGACTATGAACACTGCCTATGACTATGACTGTGACTATGGGAATCATTTCCTTGACTGTGAACACCAGCCTATGCCTTTGATTAGGAAAACATAAACTATTGCCTATGACATAACATGAACAACTATGATTAAACACCAATGATTCATGACTAGGAAGGTGTTGCTTAAGTTTTGTGACTGTGAAATTGGGTCTAAACCCGATTATCTATTCTGTCTGTTCTTGGTTTTCTTTGGTTTTAGACCTTGGGAATTTACCTATTAAGTTAGGTCTACCCATGTTCTTGAACCTACTCTGTCTATTCTTGGTTTTAGACCTTGGGAATTTACCTATTAAGTTAGGTCCACCCATGTTCTTGAACCTACGTCGTTATCCAAACCTTTTTATGCCAGTTATTATGTCCATCCTTTTTCATAGCATCTTTGGTTCATTCCCTATTTTCTACGAATCTAGATTTATCTATAATCTAGACTGAATCACGATTATACGAACGGTGGGAATACGATTTGGGCAAAATATGAAATTTACTAAAAATGTAGTTATAAACTTGGAAATTGGCATAAATTGGGAACATGTATTATGGCATGTTCGTAGAAATGCAAATTGGATAAATTTGACATGAATTATAGGATGTGTAATTTGAATCTAGTATTGACTTGTAAATCTAGCATTTACATGAATTGTAAACTAGAATAATAAGTCTAGTTTGACACGAACTGTAATTAGAATGTTAAATCAGAATTGGATTAGCTAATTTGGCATAATAGGTGTATTGGCATAAACTTGAAATTGGTCGTAATTGGGAATAATTGTCATGTCTAGCAAAATCATGGTTAGTGACACTTAATTTGGTATAGTTTACATACCAAAAAGCATAAATATGATATAGAGGGGAAATGGGCCATAAGAATGAATGTTGACAATTTACATTAAAAGAGTAATTAGGAAATAAGTAAATTAGGAATAATTTACTTATAGAATTTGTCCTAAATGAGAAAATGTAAATTTAGACAAATTAAAGGTTTATTGACGACATCTCTTTTAATAACACACCAGAAAGTTCTAGGGTGACAGAGAGGATAGTGTCTAGGCTTGGGTTTGGAAAATGCAAGTTTCCTGCTCTCCCTGGCTATCCCTAACTGATCCGACGGACGGGATGGTTACTTTCAAAACCTGATTTGAAAATCAATCAAAACCCTTTGAACTTAGAAAACACGAATATGCCTAACCCGAGGTTAGACTGAGTTGCGATGTAAACCTGCCCGGAACCAACCGGCACATCCAGTAATCGCAACAATACCTGTCTAATGTGAGTGGTGACGGCTTTAATTTATTTAGTTAAAGCTAGAACAAGAATGGTAGGGTTAAGTTAACTAAGACACTTAACCAATTCAACATGATAACAAAACCGATGGGTGGGGTTAGGTTCATACTAACACTTAACACAGTTAAGCTAGAATGGGAGGGTTAAGTCCATAGGAACACTTAACCAACTTAACACAGTTAAGCTAGAATGGGAGGGCTAAGTCCATAGGGACACTTAACCAACTTAACATGGTAACAAGACAAGATTTGTAGGGGTTAAGTAACTAAGAAAACACTTAGCCAAATTAACATGTTAACTAGACTAGAAGGTGGGGTTAAGTAAAGTTAATACACTTAGCCAAATTAACATGTTAACTAGACTAGAGGTTGGGGTTAAGTAAAATTTAATACACTTAGCTAATTTGATATGTTAGCTGGACTAGACCGTAGGGTTAAGTAAACTTGAGCACTTAACCATCAGATTGTGATTAAGGAATAGGGTTAAGTCTAAAACATGAAGGGATAATATTTAACCATTAATACATGTTAGTTAAAACAGACGGGCGAGGTTAAGTTAAAAAGGAACACTTAACCAATACAAGATGAACGGGTAGGGTTAAGTAATAAGAAATACTTAACCAATATAACTTGGTTTGTGGTAGGGTTAAGTCAACATGAATTACTTATAACACTTAACCAGTTTAACAGGATAAATAAAGAGGGTTAAGTTAGCTTGAATTGACTAATGACACTTAACCAATCCAAATTGACGGGAAAGAGAACTAAGTAGTAAACCTTAGTTAAAGGGAACTAAGTAGTAAACCTTAGTTAAGAAAACAACGATTCTGGAAACTAAGTGGTAAACCTTAGTTAGCAAAACTAAGTAGTAATTCTTAGTATAACACGGGAAGGAGCGAACGTCCGTCTGATTAAAACGAAGGCTCCAACGAATTGGGTTACGAAGCCCGAGGCTTCGAGGGGACGTGAGGGTACTCCTGGTATCCCTTTGTGAGGCTGCAGATGATCCTCCTGGGCTCACAGAGGTTAAGGTCTGCGTTAGAAGAACCAGGGGTATGCCTTGGTTGCAAAATATGGCAACCTAAAGACTAGGATGGACCAGCGTGATTCGGCGAGAAACCGGTAGCCCTGTGATAGCAACTCGTCGTCTACCATCCATCTTGAGTCAATCGAGATACGTGAAGCGGAAAGGCAGAGAACTCCAAAAGACCATATACTTGCTATCTAGTTATGGTTGCGGATGGCCATAGGACAGTGGGGCATAGGGGGGCCTGCGTATAGTTCTCAGTTTTCAAGGTGTGCCTTTCATTAGTTAAGGGAGGGGTCGAGTGGGACCATAGCCACTGGAATAAAAATAGACCTTAGCATCTGCATCGGCAGATATCTGAAAGCTCCCGACCGAGTTCTGTGTTTCTTGATTTGCCCTGTTACAGGACTCGGGCCACACATTTCAGGACATGTGCATCTAGACAAGCGACAACGATTCGCGATACATGTGTGGGGAAGTGTAGGAACATATACCACTCTAGGTAGTGTGTCCTAGACTTGGGGGCATCGTTCGACAGGTAGCATAATCCCTAGTTGGACTAGGTGGCATAAACCCTGAATCCGAGAAGCGTTCAGCAGATAGCGTAAACTCTAGTTGAATCTAGAAAGCACTTGATAGAAAACCCTAGATTAGATCTAGGTTATAAATAATAAATGTATGCCTGAAGGCAATGGAAAATACAGGGATTGGGATCACGATTATCATTACTAGTTGGGACACTAGTTAGGTGGTGCAGAGATATAGAAACCAGTATAGCAAGGAAATAGCGAAGCGGCGAAAGTATAAGAGCATATCTAGTTTATCTTATCTTAGCATGTCTTGTGATTAATCTTGTCTAACTTTGCTGACCCTATCATCATGGTGTTATCTTGTATTCAGTTAATTCATGTCGTTTTGCTTTTCCATGTTCACATGCTAGAAGTTACTGAACTTACTCAGGCTTTATGTCTGACTCTGTTTTTCTTTCGTCTTCTTGTCTTTCGTCCCCCCCCCCCCCAGGTAGTAAAGGAGGGGATAGTATAGCTCAGGTTAAGTTGGACTGTCACTCTTTCCCAGCTTGAAGATTTATCGAAGTTTTGCTTGGATTCTCTTTTCAGATGCTATGGCTGGCTCTTGCTACACTGGGGAATATAAATGTTGTTTTATGCTTCTTTATTTTGTAAGACAGATGATACTCTGATATTATAAAGAAATCGTTGTACAAACTATTTTATCAATAAATCAAAGTTTTATTTTCCGCTGTTGTAATTTTTGTCTGTCTTGTAATTTATCTGCATCTTTTACCCTAAATGCTCCACAGAACTTAGTGCATTCCCTTTGTGAGTGACACTAATGGATGTGGGGTGTTACATTTAGCTCAATCCTGTGTGAACTCTGTGTAGACCTTCAGGACAATCCTATGTGTCTATGTGGACCTTCGGGTCATTCGGGTACCCCTTCTGAGTGATATAGTACTGGCTATAGCTTCAAACCATCCTATGTGATACCACATGCAGGCATAGCTTTGGCTTGCCATTCTATGATGGATCCATAATCTGTGGTTTTGTGTTTCATGTCTATTAAGATTTCATTTGCGATTTTAAAATCTCATCAAAGTTTTATGATTCTGTGAATCTGTGATTCAGTGACTTTTGTGAACCTTTGTTTTATGTTAATTGGTGACTTCATCTTGTGAACTTCAAAAATTATTTCTATAACTGATTTACAGAAATTTATCCTTATAGTGAATTGTGACACCTCTTTCCTTTATGACTTAGAGGAATATTTTCCCCAGTCATCCATTACTTATCATACTTGCGCTGGTAATCTGATTCAAGTTAGACTGACCCATGAGTGTTCCTTGGGTCAGGCCGAGTTACAGGTTAGGAATGTTTGCCTCATGCTAGTTATTCACTTGGACACCTGCTTCACGTTTTGGGGATCGCATAGTTTTTGCTTCTATCTTTGTAGTCTCTATGGACATAATGATGTATATTTTGTGGGGGGTTTTAATGTACATATGCGTATATATTTTTAGTGTAGTGACTATTAAACCTTATGATGTATGATACATGATGCATTAGTATGTATGTTTGTGTCTGATGTTCTGTATTCCTATAACTATTAAACCTTACATTCAGTGAATTGTTTTAATGGAATATTTCTAGGGATATGAATTTTGAATTCCATAGCATTCCTCTAAACTATATATACATCTTGTTGTCCTAAAAATAATTCCATCTTTCCTTTGCTATTGGTTTTGTATTCAATCCAACTTGTGATCCATGTTTGTTCTTGTTTTCTTTCAAATTCCTTATTGTTGGCAGTAGTCAAGGTAGTTACACCGGAATTGGACCCACTGGCAACCCATGTCCCACTGAGATACATACGACTACCGACCATTTTATTGAGACCGTCACCATATTCAATCCTCCCATTGTTGTCCTCTCTTCTATCCGTCGCATATCCGAGTTTGTTCAGATCTGCAGAAATTCCTTTTCACTTGGAAGATGAACTTTTCAACCCAGGTGTTATGATTGCAGTTCTTCTAGGCATCTTTTCCGTGGGTGTTGCAAAACCTCTTGTGTGCCGTTATTGTAGGCATGAGTGTCACTTAGTCTCCTACTGCCCTAAAAAAGGCAAAAGCTACCTTTTCATTCCTCATGTTGATCTCATTCTAATTTTTGACTATGCGTTGAAGCTTTTGCATTTTATATTTGTTGCGTTTGTACGCTATATTGATAGTTTCCTTTTTGGAACTACCCTGCCTTTGTACTTGTTGTTGTGATGTTTAGGGAAAAAGGGGTTACTGTGTTGATTGCGCACCCCTAAAGCTGTCATGATCATTTGTATGTCATCGGTGGTGAGTGTGGAACTTTCCCGTACAAATTTTCAATCTTACAGGCTGCAAGCCTTTCCGTGAATAGATTCCTCATCCTGTGTGAGTTATTGAATTTAGTTATTTCATTTGATGGCTTATCCTCATTGAACTTTAAAAGGCATAGGGAAACCACTAGCCTTAATCCTTTGGAATATTTATGATTCCTTCCCATGTCATGTATGTTGAGTAATGAAATCTAAACTCTCGACTTGTGTTATTAATTTGGCATGTCCAAATCTTTTCCCTTTGCATTTGCTTATAGAATTGAAATATGGTTTAAATTTTTATTGAATACCAATGTTTAATTAATCCAAATTTGTCATAGTGTGCAGCGGAAACAAGTTAATCATCTTGGCTAAGCATAGTAATTAACTTATCTTGAGAATTATTGAGAAATATTTTCTATAATTTCTATGATAGTATTGTAAAGTGATTAAATTGGAGTTAATTATAGATGGAAGTATTAAGCAATCTTGTTGTGGTTATTGATTGTATTGAGATATCTAGGCATGGTTTAAGAATCCTGGTCGAGACAAGGGATGCCTTGGGTCGATAGGGGTTCCAAAACAACGTATGAGACATGGTTGACATAGGAAATAACCAGTATAAATTTAACATATAAAGAATAATTTTTATAGCTTTTAAGTTAAGTGATTTTAAAGTTGCGAAGAATTAAGTAGTATATGAGTTTAACAAAGTTTTGGAAAATAGATAAGATATAAATGGTCGTGGAAGTGTTAATAAATGAGGAAATTGTGTATTTTCCAAGTCTTGGTAACATTAAGTGTTGAAATGCCCACATCAAAACATTTAATTTATTATATAGCAAAATTTATACAAGTTTGAATAATACTCTCATATTTATGTAGAAGGTAAAGTTTAATGTAAATCGCAAATTTTGGTGTAAAAGGGCCATCAAAATAATATATAAGTGTTGTAAATAATCTTAGTTCCACTGTTTGATGTTACTGATATAATTGTCGTGTGAAGAAATTGTGTATACACTATTTTATAAGTCTAAACCTAGGACGTGATAACCTAAACACCATCAGTGGCTTAGATGATGTAGTTTTGGGAACAAACCTGTTTTTATCTTGACTCTCTTTTATATATGTTATAATATTAGGGCGGCGAAAGACCATAATTAAATTTTGAACTTTTTGAAAAGTTAACTTGAAGCTGGGAAATTTTGGAGACAGTAGAGTTTCTTTTAATATATTAAACATAGTAAAAACCTAGTTGTGTTAGGAAATAAAAGACTCGTGAAAACCAAAGTTAATAATTTTGTCACCCTTTTATAAATATTGAATAATTAGTGGTTGGATGTTTTATGCTTAATTGGATATTTTATCAGTATGGTTATTTAGAATGAAATTAAGTAGTGATTGTGAATTTAACCAAGTATGGCTATGTAAATAAAGTTTGAATTAATAATAACAACACTTGGAAGATCCCTTATGCTTTCTGATCTTTGGTGTTGGCACCCTAAGGTGAGGCCCAGAGCTTGTGCTTTTATCCAACCGTTTAATTCTGAAGCCTTAGAATTAAATTAAGGAAATTCAGCATCGATGCTTTATGTTGCTTTCACAAAAGAATTAAGTGGTTACTTTTGATCTCTAGCACCCTTTCTAGTCATATCCAATCGTATTTTATTTCCTTTTTGCCATTTTGTATAGGGAAATCGCGAGATTCCTGTAGATTCGATCTTGTGTCAGTTGTGTTACGCAAGTCATTCCAAGGTAATCTCTAGAGACTTTGAGAGTAAAGGATTGGTTTCCTTTAGTTTTCCCCTGCGATATAGCCTTTTGTGTAAATTCTTGTGTCGATTGTGGTAGACCTAGTTATTGCACTGTTGGTAATCTCAGATCCCGTAAAGACCATCGTTGTTATATTGAAATCAACAACTTCTTTGGTTGACCTTGTGTGCGTTTGCATAGTTCGTGCCAAAACTCTACATGGGGCATTCTGTGTTAATCGTTGTTTTGTTGCGTTGAGTCATGCTAGGAGTATATGTATTAAACTCATATTCTTTGGTAAAGCCTTTGTGATGGTATATCTTTTGATCATCTATAGTAAGAGGTATCTAGTCGCCTTAAACCCTATGCAAATCACGTAGGAGGCATCTTGAGTTTTGTTGGTTGTTCTTTCATTATCCAGTATTTCATTCGTGAAGCGTTATGTTGGGTAAAGGATAGGAATCTTGGCACCATATTAGAAAGCCACTTCCTACCTCCTAACTTACCCGCCTTGGTGGTTTTCAGTGTAACCCTTACTTATTAATCTAAGAAGTGCACAACGTGCACTACAACTTTTATAAGGAAGTGTTTGGAGTATTTCTATTCAGTGCTTGTGTTCATTGTTATAATTATGAGTTGTTTTTCATGGTGAACCTTGGTATATCCTTCACTGTTTTGCTCCAAAGGATAAACGCCTTCATAGAAAGCTTTGGGTGCTCTCACCTTATCGCTGCTTGTCCTTGTGTTTACTCATTCGTCCACTGAATGTGTTGAATCCTACTTTCCCAATTTTCCAAGCTTAAAGATGAGGAATTCCAAATTCAAGCCTACCTCATTCATTGTCAGGTTTGTGTACTGGTGTTATGGGTTAGGTTGAACATGACTTATCCCCGAGGAAATTGCGAGGACATAATTTTTGTAAAGAGGATTCTGCAACCACCCGGGTTTTGGTGATTACCTACTGTGATTATTAATAATTTATAAATTGATACTAAGGTGGTGATTAGGTTGAATTTATCAATTTAATCGGTAAATTTAGCCTAGTTATTTAAGTTGGTGTTTTAGAAAAACACGTATCATGGGATTTACTGTGGTAAAATAGGAATTAATCATTTTGTATGATTAGTTCAAGGCTTGGAGGTTATTTAATTGTAAAAATATAGTTTTTTTGAATATTGGTGTTAGTGGGTGAATATTGAAGAAAATTTGAAGGTTGGATGGATAATAACGAAATCAAATTAGTAGGATTCAAAATTTGTTTCTAATATGAGGTATTAGGAATAAATTTTGATCTTGCAAGTTGGTTCAATAAATAATTTAATACTTAAATAATAATGTTGGGAAAAATCTTGTTGGAAATATATATTTTAAAATTTTGCAATTAAAGCAAATATAGATTTTAAACTTAGTGACAAGTTTGTGTGTTAAGTGAATTTTTGAGAATTTATATAAGAACAAAATATATAAATTTATATGTGAAATTAGTTGCAAAATATTATTTAAATATATAAAATATAATTTTTGTGTCATTTGAGTGAATAGTGTGTTCTTGTAAAGTTATTGGAATGTTAATTTTATAGTTGTATAAAAATTTGCATAAATCATCTCAATATGGTTATATTTTGTGTAAAACGTAAAATTTTTGTTATAAAGTGAATTTTTGTGTTAAAAAGGGCTTTAAAATGTTTTATAGGTATCGTAGATAATTTTATTGTTGTTGTTTGAGGTATGAACATGGTGTTTTGGTGAAGAACCGGGGTTTCAAAAGCTGAGATTGACCAAATTGTGTGCTTAGTAGCCTAAGTGTGTGATAATTTCTTAAATAAGAGTTTAGGGGCCTAATTGCTTAAATATTTGACTTAATTAAGTTGGGTCACTAGGAATTATTAGCAAAATAAATATCCAGAAATCATTTAGTTGTACATAACTTTCAGGAAGATATCTTCTTCCTCATTCTCTTTTAGCTCAAAACAAAAGGAAACTCATGGAAATTTAGAGAAACCTTATTGTAAACTGAAAATTAGCCTCCAATCCTCTCTTAAACACTAATTTCAGTAGTTGACAGTGCAGGGAGAAACAATTCAATTTCTTAGTGTTTCTGCCTCCTAAAGCCTCTAGCCATCTTCAAATTTGTTGCAAATCAAAGATGATGGCTCCCTTACTCTTCTAACCTGATTCAGTAGTTTTCTATGTGAAATAGTTTGCAAAAATCCGGAAGTTACGTAAGATTGTTTCTATGCATTTCTGAGTTGCAAATATTGCTGAAACCTTATTTTTAGAGTTGAACAACTTCTCCAATTTTTGGTGAAATGGAAATTTTCCTTTTCCAGTGTGTTCATAATGTTTTCTAGTTGTTTTATATCAATTTTCAAGTGATTTGAGTTGTTTTGGTCACCAAAATTCAGCCTCAAAGTGGAGGTTTAGTCAGAAAAACTGTCAGAAGCTCTTTGTTAAATATGAAATGATGTGCATAACTTTGTCGTTTCTTATCTAAATTCAATTATTTGGATGGACTGGAAAGCATAGAACATGATCTACAAGTTTTATGTTTTGAGTTTTTTATGGTTCTAACGATAACTTGTTCAAATTTGTACTTTTATACTACTGTCCCAAGAGAATTTTTTTTTACAGTAGCTCTTTGTGAATCTGAATGAGTATTCCTTGTTCTTTTGATGATTTTAAATGGTTTTGATAGGCTTAGATTCTATTGGACAAACTAATATTATACGCAAATTCGTATCTCGGATTTACAATTTTGTGTCGTTGTGGACGATGTTTTCATGTTTAAATTTGATGTATTAATGACACGTGCACGACTTTTATAAATTATTTTCGAAACATTTTGAATAAGATAGTATGATTTTGAAAATAAGTATTTTTAACCAAATTGTATGAATTTTATTAACAATGATTTTCAAACTATGTGATTTTAAAGATTTTACAATAAATTCTGTTTCCAAACTTTTTTTGTAATGTATGATTTTTATTAAAAACCACACACATTTGCACACTTCGAGAAGGCTTGTTAGTGATTGAATAATGTAGCATACCCCGTGGTATGGGACGTGGCGGAATATAGTTTTATTTAATCCCAAATCCATCTAATCGAAGTAATATTCTCAGTGTTTTCCTTCACCAAATGACACTCTAGTTTGCTTCCCCGTAACACGTTCCTCGCAAAACTCCAACTTGTTGAAACTCTCATCATCAATCATCTCCCTTCGACAAAGAACATCTAAACTCTTCTCCGAGACATGACCCAATCTCAAATGACACAGCCGTGTCGCATCTAAGCCATGAGAACTATCAACACTGATACAAGTTTTGTCTTCCACGGTCACTCCTTGAAGCAAATAAATACCATGAGTTCTAGCACCCTTCATAACCACAAGCGCACCCTTCGAAACCCTCAAGCTATCACTCTTAATAGTGATCTTGCAACCTAAAGAATTTAACTGCCCCAAAGAGATAAGTGACTTCCGTAATCCTGGAACATAGCGCACATTAGTGAGAGTACGAACCACTCCGTCAAACATCTGAATTTGCACGGATCCAATGCCTTTCGACTTGCAAACTGCACCATTTCCCATAACAATTGATTTTCCTTCCCGATCAACATAAGAAGAAAAACAATTCCTATTAGGTGTCATGTGATATGAAGCCCCAGAATCAAGCACCCATTCGCTGCCTGAAACATCTGATGCTGCAGCCGACAAAACATCTACGTCTTCCTCACCAACATCTCTCTCCGCCGGAACTGATGAAGATGCTACTTCCTTCTTCCCCTTGTCTGTACAATCATTTTTCCAGTGACCAGGTTTCTTACATATAAAGCATTTGCCATTTCTTTCCTTTGACTTTCCTCTTCCACCGGGCTTCCTAGACTTAGAACGCCCCCGCTTTCCCTTCTTCTCTGACTTTTCTTTCTATGCAAATAAACCTTGACCATTACCACTACCACTACTACCATCACTCAGCTCCTTCATCTAATCTCACAATCCCTCACTAAGAAGACCCGTCTTGGCATCATTTAGAGTCAATGTATCCCGGCCATAGATCAAACTGTTTGAGAACCCAGTATAACGCTCAGGCAACGAACATAGCAATATCATTGCCTTCTGCTCCTCCTCAATCTTCAAATCTACCGCCTTCATCTTCATTAACAAATCATCAAACACATTTAAGTGCGCCTTTAGCGAAGTTCCTTCCTTCATCTTGTAGGTAAAGAAAGTCCGCAACACGATCAGTTGATTTGTGAGTGACTTCTTCATATACAACTCCTCAAACTTGTTCCAAATACCTTTAGCAGTCGTCACACCACTAATTTCGAAAATAGCATTCTCCCCCATAGCAAGTTGAAGTGTAGTGAATGCCCACTCTTTCATTTCTTCTCTCTCCACATATGAGATGTCCTTTGGCAATAAATGTGTATCAAACACCACCCGATGTACCCGATTCCTCCTAAGAACCGCTTTCATCTTCCATTGCCACTTTTCGAAATCATTATCGCCATTCCACTTGTCGATAACCAATTATGAACCAGCAGCTGCATACGACACACATACATAAGGAGCTACACCACTTGGACCAACTGTTGAGGCACTGTTTGAATCTGATTCCGGCATTTCTACAACTATCTACCAATAATAATGCTCTGATACCAAATGTTGTGGATAAATTTTGATTCAAGACCGCTCAAATCAATAATCCCCAACGCCGCGGAAAACGAGATCATGGTAATAGTGCAGAAACAACCAATCGATATATCAAAACAATCTCAATCTTATCCAAGCCAATCACAATCACCAAACAATGGAAATAATAGAGCAATTACGAGAAACTAAATCACATAGGGATTTATATTGGTTAAACCAACGTCTTGTTAGTGTACGTCCACTTTGAGAGAGTAACCTTTATTAATATCAATAGAAGAGTACAAGAGATTGATTACAATGATCAAATTTACTAGAAAAATTTGATTTTGTGGAGAAAGGAATTGAAGAAGATTATGATTTCCTAATCCCTAATTAGAATAAACCTTGATATAATCTCTTGATTTTGTTTACATCCTCCTTTGGATCCGATGTAGCTTATATAGGCATACAGAAGTACATGGAAATTCCCAAAATTTCCTCTAGATCCGAAATATCCGAAATATCCTCCAGATCCAAAATATCCTCTAGATCTGAAAATATCCTCCAGATCCTAAATATCCGAAATATCCGAAATATCCTGAAATATCCTCCAGATCCGAAAATATCCTCCACAATCTAACACATAGTATCGCACACTTCAACTGTCTAGACCCAAACACCTACTACAAAGGCTTTTTCTTCATATTTTTTTATTTCATTTTTGACTCAACAGCATGCAATCATGTGGATTCTTAACCAAGCAAACAAGCTTGGTTTTAAACCAAAGAAATGCTTAGTTTCTTACTACGTCTACCTCTGTTTCTCAACTGAGCCGTTCGCTCATTTCCCGCAGTTTCAAAATAATGGAATGCTCAGTTAATGAGTGGGCACACCTTAGATTCCTATCAAATCTTATCATAGTTTCAAAATGAGAAAACAACATAGTTTACAACAAATATAATTCAGTTCGTAACTTTTACCCACTATGGTCACAATAGAAATATATATGTTCTTGTTAGGCTGCGTAGGTGTTTATTTGATGCATCTCTTATTTTGATTGCTTGGTTTTGCACTACAATTACTTGTTTTTACTGTGCAAATTACCAATTGTTCAAATAATGAATGTTAGAATCTCCAGAAGCTCCAACACATTCTACACAATCATCAACAACACAACCCAAGAAGTTGACATAAATGCATATGGCATTCCCATTTCAAAAATCGCGGGAAAAATAGGCATATGAATTGATAAACTTATGTGGATTCATGTGCCGATCTCCTACGAAAGCTCCAAAAATTAAAAATGACGTGTATGTTGCATTGTTGGTAAGTATATTTATCACAATGCAAGTATATTTTTATCACAACACCCTTTTTAGTAAGTAATTCGTACTTTTTGCAGAAACATTTTGAACTTGATCCAAATACAAAAGAATTTTATTTCAAAAAAAATGTATGAGTCTTTTTAGAGACATAAGAGTGAGTTGAAGACAAAATACTATGACAAATTCAACAGTTATTACGAAACGTTGAAAATTGTCCACCCACTATTAGTCAAGACGACTGGGAGGGATTTTTGAAGAACGAAGAGAAAACTGGTATGAGCGTGTAACACCCCGAGAATTCTATAACTATGAAATTCATAAATTAAAGTATAATTAATGTGAAATCAAAGAACTAAGGGAAACGGGATACGCCATTGCGTTCGTCTCGGAAAAATACGCGAAATAGAGTCCGAGTTTTCGAAAAACGGAGTCCGTATGAAGAAGATATGGCCTTCGGAAGTTTGAGAATTAAGTTTAGAATTCAAACAGAATTAAATAATTAAATATTCCGAAGTGGGGCCCAATGGGCCAGGGTGGAAGAACACCCGCCTGGGCCACCCAGGTCGACTGGGCTGTCGACCTGGGCTACCCATGTCGACAGGGCTGTCGACAGCCCTGTCGACAGGGGTATCGACCTGGTCGAGCCCAGTCTAACCTGGCTGGCCAGGTCTGTGT
Organism: Allium sativum; assembly: GCA_030737875.1. Lineage (NCBI taxonomy): Eukaryota > Viridiplantae > Streptophyta > Magnoliopsida > Asparagales > Amaryllidaceae > Allium > Allium sativum. Next base: position 212,682,954 of record CM060916.1, on the reverse strand, counting down.
TCCTCCGATTTTCTGTGGTTTGCTTTGTCATTAGGGCTAGGTGGCAAGCTCTAATTGGTCTCTCTTGCGAATGAATGGCTACGATCAATCCAAGCAACATCAATGGTCCTAATCAGTTCCTAACCTCTATATAAACAACCCTAGACTAAACCCTAATCTATTCATTCAAAATTAAGAACATAGCCGCCATGTTGCTGAGGAACGACTAAGAGTAGCCGCCAACTAGAGAGAGAATTAGGAAGAAAGTTCTAAAGCCTAAATCAATTCAAGCAACCTAAAGCCAATCAATTCAACAAAGGAATCATATCTCTTAATTAGAGAATTCGCCGCAACCATTGTAAGTAGAGTATTACTTTGGTATGAATAAATAACTGTGCTGATTTGTATGCTTGAATTGGGAAAATAAAGTAATTCATATTTGTGCAAAATTTATGTTATTCATTATAAAGAACTACATGCGGTAGTTCTATGCAAGTATGCGTTTGGAATATTTCACAAATTATGTAATCTATGTTGAAGCTACATGTATGTAGTTGATTGAAATTCATGCAAGTTTGGGGCTTTGTTATTATGCCATCATAACGTATATTTTTGTGCATAAATCATTTTGCAAGTTTGGTTATTATAGTTCATATGAAACTATGTTGGAATTTTGACACCATAATCCATGTATTAAGTCATGCTTTTGCAAACTTATGAATATGGCTAGGCTATGAATGATATTTGGCATAATTGAAATCCATGATTAAGTCTATCTTGTTTAAAAGAATTATATGATGACATATGTGAGACATGGCTAGGTTAGACTCAAAAATCCCTTTTTGCAAGTTTAAAGCAAACACCATGTTTAGGAATATTTATGCATAAGTATGTTTATACCATCGTTATGTGATTAGACTTAAATCATGATTAAGTTGAACTATGCTTTTGCGTTAGTAACAAAGTATCCCCTTTGTAAACATGTAGAAACCTTATGAACATGACTTGTTTATGTTTATGCCTAAATGAGAATATAGGTCTATGTTGTAGTTAAGACTATGTGACACCTAAGTTAGATTCTTATCTTAAGTTTACATGGTTTGGTTCATGTCACCTATGCTTTATGACCAAAGTATATATATGCAAGTACACCAGTTTCTATTATGTATTTCCAACGTCATATGCAAGTTCATGCGCTCACTTTCCCCTCTTTGTGTATGTAATCACGCTTTAAGCCTCCCCTTTTCGCATGGCTAAATTGGGCTTTAAAAGGCTAAGCCCAATATATATAAACGGACGTGTAAAACGGGGGAAAATAACGTTGGGTTAAAATTAATTAATGAATGAAAATATAAAATAGAAGGGCCCAAATTCAAGTATGGGTTGGGCCCGTGATTGGTGTAACCTTTACATCATTAACTTAATAATGGGCCGCAAATATTTACATATAAGAAATAAAGAAGAATGACAAAATATGTAAATGTAGAACATACGATGTGTTTAACCCGAGGTTGGATTGAGTTGTGATGTAAACCTGCCCGGAACCGCCCGGCTGTCCAGTAGTCACAACAATACCTATCCAATGTGGGAGGTTAAACATGGAGCCCAATAAGGACCCGAGGTTAGACTGAGTTGTGGCGTAAGACTGCCCGGAACCAACCGGCAACAGGCAGCCACAACAATACCTGTCTAATGTGAGAGGTCAGGGCCTTAATAAGACAATTAAGGCTGAGTCAGGATTGTTAGGATTAAGTGAACTAAAGACTTAATCAAAATGGAACATGCTAAACTAAACGGACTGGTGGGGTTAGGTTAGGAAACACTTAACCAACTTAGCATGTTGGCTAGAGATAGAAAACCTAGTAACGGGGGACCCTTTTCAGCAGTAACCCTAAAGGTGTATCAGGATACCCTGAAACTAGGCAGGGTGGGGCACGATTACTGGGCTGATTGTAAGAGGTCAAATCGACGGCGGTGGTGTAGCAGTGTAGGTTCTAACGGAGTGCGGGCGTGCACACACTCCGGCGCAGAAAAATAAAGCACTGGGCACCAGTAGCATACCTGTGCATTCCAAGGTTGTGTCGGGTCGCTGCCATGGGACTTGATACACCCCATGGTGGGACCAGCATAGGTAACTACGACATCGGGGGCCGTAAGACACATGTAACTATGCGAGTAGGAGCCGATCATCATAGAATGGATCACATCACCCTGATTATGGGGTGCCAGTGGGAAACTAGTTTATATGGGTTCAGAGATTAACATGGGGTACAATAGTATATTCGACCCTAGACAACTTAACCAAGTTTATAATGCATGCCCACTTCCTGTTTATACTTATCATACTCAGTTCTTTATTCATAGACAAAATAGTACCAGACTTACTCAGGCTTTATGTCTGACTCTACTTTTCTTTCGTCTTCTTTCTTCCGTTTCCCCCCCCCCCTCAGGTCCTCAGGGAGGGAACACAGCAGCTTGACCTACCTCAACATCCAGCTTGAAGAAGAGAAATGTATTCCTTGGACTTTCCTGTTTTGAACTATGGCTTTGGACAATCCACTATGGGGCTTTTGCAGTTTATCTATGTTTTATTTATGCTTCTTTAAATAATGTACTCAAGACAGATTATGAAAGTGTTATGTTATGTTTTTGGAAAGGATGTTGTTGTAACACGTATTTGACTTTATGAAATAAAAGTTTGTTGTTGTTCTTCCGCTGTTTAAAAATATGTGTTCTTATATCTGTCTTGTATATCTGTGACTTGTACTTATAAACCTCCACCAAAATTAGGGCATTCCCTTTGAGAGTGACCCTAACGGAGGTGGGGTGTTTCACTTGGTATCAGAGCATAGGTTTACCATATAAGATAAAAAGTTTTGAAAATTTATTTTTAAAAAGGAAATTTAAAGAAGCGTTTTTAAAAGAAAATATATTATTTTATTTTAAAAGGCAAAGTCCACTCCCCAAAGCTATAGGTATTATCTCTTATCCTTCGTTTTGAACCTATCCTTTTTGTTTCAGCATGTCCGAAGATCTTAACTTACCGGAAGGGGTACCAATACCTGGTTGGTTTAGACGATTCTTAGAAGCAAGGGCCACTCAGCCAGGTCCTACCGTTCCTCCTCCCCCAGCTGCCGATAATCATCCAGCTGCAGCGACACCTTTTCCTCCACCTCCTCCTCGGGGAAACACGTTTGCTAAGATATGTAAAGATTTTAAAGCTATGGGAGGAAGGGATTTCCATGGAACTGAGTCCTTCGTAGCAGCTAGAAATTGGCTGAAAGAAACGGAGGACCTATTCATCATCTTTGAGGTAGAAGACAGACAAAAAGTGCAATTGGCAGTATGGCTATTGAAGGGCGAGGCTTCCTACTGGTGGGAAGTCACTAATGCTGAAAGACCAGTAGAGACATGGGAGGACTTTAGGGCAAGGTTTGAGACCAAATTTCTCTCAGATGCGGAAAGAAGTTTGCAGTTGGAGAAATTCTTATTTCTTAAGCAAGGAGACAAGACTGTTAGAGAGTATGTGAATCAGTTTGATGAGCTGGCTAGGTTTGGGCTTGACCTAGTCAACACCCCGCACAAGAAGGCTCTCCGTTTCGTCAAAGGGTTGAATGAGCCATTACACAGTTTGGCCATGACCCATATACCCATGGGAGCCACGTATGAAAGATTGGTGCAAATGGCATTGCTGAATGAAGAGGATAAGGGCAAGAAGGAGACAAAGGCAGAAAGCTCTCAAGGGAAGAAAGAGGGTTTGCAGCCTAAGAAGACGGACTTTAAGAAAGGCGGGAAAGGCAACAAAGAGAAGAGGAAGTGCAATTTCTGTGGCAAAGTGGGGCACTTAGTAAAGGACTGCCGGAAAAAGAAGGCCAAGGAGAATGGTGGGTGCTTTTCTTGCGGTCAGACAGGCCACAGAAGACCCGCAACTTCCCCGTAAAGGAAAGCGTCGGATAGTTCGAGAACAAACCACAACAGAACGCATACAGAAGAACACTTCATTGTATATTACAACAATGCATCAGATTACAAGAATATACAGAGTATAAAAGAATAAATATTACACAGAAATATCAGAGATTTAAATTACATTTAAATACATAGCAGCGGAAAATAATACAATACACGGCTAGAAGTAGATATACGGATACAAAGCTTTCCGGATATCGTTCCAGCTGTAAACCAGGATCCTGTGAATATAAATCTGCAAAACCAAAACTACTAGCTGCCCGTGTCAAAATAAGGGCACCCAGAGTTTAGGTTAAAACAATAAACTCCAGGTCAGTCATGTGACTGGTGTGAGAACTAAAACAGTTATTAATCTTTATTTTTAAAGTTAGGTAAATCAAGGGACCATGCCGTATAACACGGAACGGGTTTCCTCCCAAGAATACCAGTGCATAAAACAACAGCGCAATGCTAAATAAAGAAGAATGAAGCTGTTATAAGACCCAGGTCCCATCACACAATGCAACGCAGCCGAGGATAGGGTTTTCCCTTATAACAGCCAAAGAATGCTTGATACGTTTAAAACAAATCATTTGATACTATAATAAGTGCATAGTGCATAAAACAACTTCAAATCATAAGTATCAATCATAGGCGGCATGGGTACCATATATCATGTCGCCATATATAGGTTTACAAATAAAACCGCAAAGTCACGTATTTGGAAATTGGATTTCCTTCTATGAACCGAGGCAAAAGATAGTCCTCAACCGATTCGAGACAATCTAGCCCATGTCTCAGGATCAGAGCTCGAGTGACCCTTGGATCGTCAGGGCCGGTCCACCGATGTGGATTAAACTTAAACCCTGAACATGCGTTCCCCCGCCCTTTGGGGCGTAAACGAGCCAACGAATGGCTCCATCGGTTCGAGAACGACCGATCAATCCGAGGCGCCTCGCAACAGCAACAACCACATAAGTCAAACTCGTCAGGGCGTGTAAAACCACTGACGCCACTTTTTATCTAGAAGGAAACGCATGCCCTCCCTGAGGTCCGTCTCCCGTTTTTGGTTCATACCTGGTGTGAAACACGCGAGGTAAACGTTACACAAAGCTACGCCACAAAGGCCGTGCTTTGATCATCACCACAAGACTTTGCTTTTCAACAGAAGCCTTGATCATTTGCATCTTAGCATGCCACACAGGCAAGCCATCCTATGTCAGACACACAGTCCATTTACAAGTCCGTTCTGGGTCTGAACGAAACCGGGGGCACCTAGTACCCCGCATATCCATCGATCTCCAAGTACGTCTGGACGATCACTAACTGTTTCCATCTTCTTGGGTGTACAGCCCAATCAAGATCATCAGTTATCACCCAAACGACGTGAAGACCTCCGGTCTTCGACCATCGTCTTCATCTTCGACTTACCGTCGTATCAGTTATTCAGAATGGGATAAACCCGGTCTTTCCGAATAACTCGCGTATATATTATAAAAGTGTTACACAAACACAACATACGCCTCATTCCAGTTTTAAAATAGAAATATTTGAAAACATGATTTTTGTCATATTAAAGAAGTGATTTTTATTATATAAACATCATGACAAAAATGAGATTTTTATTCATTTGAATAGCGATAGAAAAATAGAATTTTTATATATTGAACTTCGATATAAAAATTCGATTTTTATATATTGAACCTTGAAATAAAAATTCGACTGTAAAATCCCGTAACTTCCCCGTAAAGGAAAGCGTCGGATAGTTCGAGAACACGACACAACAGAACGCATATAAAAGAACATTTCATTGCTTATTACAACAATGCATCAGATTACAAGAATATACAGAGTATAAATGAATATTACACAGAAATATCAGAGATTTAAATTACATTTAAATACATAGCAGCGGAAAATAATTCAATACACAACTAGAAGAGATATACGGATACAAAGCTTTCCGGATATCGTTCCAGCTGTAAAGCAGGATCCTGTGAATATAAATCTGCAAAACCAAAACTACTAGCTGCCCGTGTCAAAATAGGGGCACCCAGAGTTTAGGTCAAAACAATAAACTCCAGGTCAGTCATGGGACTGGTGTGAGAACTAAAACAGTTAATCTTTATTTTTAAAGCTAGGTAAATCAAGGGACCACGCCGTATAACACGGAACGGGTTTCCTCCCAAGAATACCAGTGCATAAAACAACCAGCGCAATGCTAAATAGAGAAAAATGAAGCTGTTATAAGACCCAGGTCCTATCACACAATGCAAACGCAAGCCGGGGGATAGGGTTTTCCCTTATAACAGCCAAAGAATGCTTGATACGTTTAAAACAAATCATTTGATACTATAATAAGTGCATAGTGTATAAACAACTTCAAATCATAAGTATCAATCATAGGCGGCATGGGTACCATATATCATGTCGCCATATATAGGTTTACAAATAAAACCGCAAAGTCACGTATTTGGAAATTGGATTTCCATCTATGAACCGAGGCAAAAGATAGTCCTCAACCGATTCGAGACGCTCTAGTCCGTGTCTCAGGACCCAGACACAGGTGGGCCCTTGGATCGTCAGGGCCGGTCCACCGATGTGGATTAAAATGCCTGAACACTACGTTTCCCCACCCTATGGGGTGTAAGTCTGGTCCGTCAGCCGACCAGAATGCATCGGCCGAAACCGATATAACCGAGGCGCCTCGCAACAGCAACAACCACATAAGTCAAACTCGTCAGGGCGTGTAAAACCACTGACGCCACTTCTAACTAGAAAGAAACGCAAGTCCTCCCTGAGGTCCGTCTCCCGTTTTTGGTTCATACCTGGTGTGAAACACGCGAGGTAAACGTTACACAAAGCTACGCCACAAAGGCCGTGCTTTGATCATCACCACAAGACTTTGCTTTTCAACAGAAGCCTTGATCATTTGCATCTTAGCATGCCACACAGGCAAACCATCCTATGCAACCGATATCAGTCACACAGAATGAAATCCGATGTCAGACACACAGTCCATTTACAAGTCCGTCCTGGGTCTGAACGAAACCGGAGGCACCTAGTACCCCGCATATCCATCGATCTCCAAGTACGTCTGGACGATCACTAACTGTTTCCATCTTCTTGGGTGTACAGCCCAATCAAGATCATCAGTAATTACCCAAACGACGTGAAGACTTCCAGTCTTCGACCATCGTCTTCATCTTCGACTTATCGTCGTATCAGTTATTCAGAATGGGATAAACCCGGTCTTCCCGAATAACTCGCGTATATTTTATAAAAGTGTTACACAAACACAACATACGCCTCATTCCAATTCATTAGTCACTAACCGTAAATTAATCAAGAGAATAATTCCCCAAATATTAACCCCGAAGGCCGAAACCAACATCAGATCAATATCCAGAAAACCATTCTGTTTGGCTAACCGACAGTTAGTTTCTAAATTTCACATTCATAGGGAAAGGTTCCCATTAATTTTATCAAAGATAAATTCTTGAATTTATTCTTTAATCTATATTTGAATATCAATTCAAACTAGTCGGGATTAGCGAACCTTACCGAAGTAATCATTTGTTTTAATTTCCCAATCCCAACCTATTCATCCCATGAAGTAAAAACTGGTAATACTTCATATCTAACACCACGGTGTTATCGGTAAATTCAATTACCATTTCACGTTCAAATCTAATTAAAGATTTAACTAACGCCTGGAGCAAAACTGGTGCTACTCCATTCTCAGTCATTTCAATCTAATTAAAGATTCATTAAAACTCCACTTAGTTTTAATCTTTGACTGGGTTAAAGAATCAGTGTCTTTTAAAACACGGTTCACGATAAACCCAAAGTCACATTCATTAATTATCGGGTTAAAGAACGAGTGTTATTTAAAACACTGTTCACGATAAACCCAAAAATCAATATCAATTCAATTCCAATTAAATGTCATTTAATTGGTACACTTCATTAAATCTAAATAAAAAGATTTAATCTTTTCTCAAATGGGTTCAAGAACAGTGTTAGTGAAGACACCATTCACGACAAACCCAAATCACACTTGATATTCAATATAAGGCTCTGAATAGAAAATATACCGGCTTATATTCAACATCAAATTCTACGACTAACAAATGTCGTATTGGAAATAACGATATAAATATATATCTTTCAAATTTCCATAACAACATCTGTATAATCACGAATTCCAACATCGAAATATTCCGAAGACAATTTCGATTCAAATCCACTCCAATGCAATCATTGGAAATTTTGGTTATTTTTAAAACCCTTTTCGAATTCAATTTATTTATTTAAAAATAAATAGAATTATAATTCTAGTTCAAAACTAGTTCATTTCGATAAAAATCTATTTTTATCTTTTCAAATATGGAGTTTTTCATCCCAAATCTTCACAAATCATTTCTTATGATTTTACACAAATTATTACTATTTTTAATAATTTTATCAAGGCCCGTACAGTCGATTTCCATCAACGGCCATCGAACTGCACTTACAGCGACCTTTTTCAAATTTGATTTGGACATAATTCCAAATCCAACCGTTAGATTTCAAATTTCTAATATTCGTTAGAAAGCTCTTTTCGATACGAACCCAACGGTTCCGGTTTTAGGAGAATCCGACGGTCGGATCTCCCGTAATGTCCGTTTGAAATAAATGGTCGAAATTCACGAACTGCCGCGGCGCGGCGCGTTCTATTCAGGCCATTATATTATATATATAATATATATAATATATACTTCGTCGATTTTTATTTAAAACGAATTATATAAATAGTTTTAAAATCGTTTCAAAAGCTATTTCAACTTCCATTTCAATTCAAAGCAAAATTGAATCCTTCTTTATAAATTCGTCTCAAAATTCATTTCCATTCAATTCAAATTTCAATTCAATTTGAATTCATTTCAATTTGTTTTCAATTCAATTCGAATTCGTTTTCAATTCAATTCATTTCGAAATCGTTTTCAATTCAATTCATTTCGAAATCGTTTTCAATTCAATTCAATTCATTTCGAAATCGTTTTCAATTCATTTCATTTCGAAATCGTTTTCAATTCAATTCATTTCGAAATCGTTTTCAATTCAATTCATTTCGAAATCGTTTTCAATTCATTTCATTTCGAAATCGTTTTCAATTCATTTCATTTCGAAATCGTTTTCAATTCATTTCATTTCGAAATCGTTTTCAATTCATTTCATTTCGAAATCGTTTTCAATTCATTTCATTTCGAAATCGTTTTCAATTCAATTCATTTCGAAATCGTTTTCAATTCAATTCATTTCGAAATCGTTTTCAATTCATTTCATTTCGAAATCGTTTTCAATTCAATTCATTTCGAAATCGTTTTCAATTCAATTCATTTCGAAATCGTTTTCAATTTAATTCATTTCGAAATCACTTAAAATTGATATAAATATCGTTCACGTCAAAATGGCGTCAATCTAATCAACACGGCTTCATAAATTTCTATTTTCAAATATTCTATTTCAAATATTTCTTTTTCAAATATTTCTTTTTCAAAACTGGAATGAGGCCCAATCAATTACCATATAAAATTAATTATATGGATTTGCATACAACACATGTATATAATAGCATTGAAAATAATCAACCATCAACCAAAGTGCACTACACTGTATAAGCATCAAATATAGATATTCAACGCTTATAACAGCCTGTCAATCAATCGATCGACATATTTAATCAATCAGGATGAGTGAACTTCAAATTTCATCCCAACACCCATGTGGGGTTTCAAACAATCAAACACAGATTTTATTTGTGCAATTGGGCGATGTGTAAAATTTATCGACCCAATCAATATCAGTCAAATCAGTGTATATACAAACAAATCGGCCGATTTGTTTATAACTATTCATTTATTCACATTCACGTTAAAAATTATATTTTTAACGACAAAACATTTTATTTCAACCTATGAATTTCTATTCAATTCATTTACACAATAAAATGATATTTTTATTTTCTAACACATTTTAGAAAATTTCGGCGGCATAACGGCACGATACTAGAAACGGGACAAGGCCTAGCCTTATCCCCGGTCTAGTGAAGGCCCACGCCATTCACACATCAATCAAATCAATTCGTTATGTAAACCACAAAATTTGGAGTAAGAGTCTAACCTAGCCTTACTCCTTCGCCTTATAACGGCGCACGTCTAATCCTAACCAATTTATCGATTCGATTTTTCACACCACAAACCACATTCAAACCAATATCGCAATCAATTACCAAACAGCCAAACAAACAAGTCCATGGTCTGTGGACGATTGTGTCGGGTGCTACTAAACACCGTCTGCATCCTAGTATATATATATATAACTAGAAAAATTAAATTGAAAGGTGAGAAGTTCTCACATATAGCTATCCTAGCTCCACGACACTTCATTGATAGAAATCTTCTTCGTTATCGCCTCTTCGTCATCTTCATTGCCCGTAGTCACTATATATGTAAAAATCGAATTTTTGCTTCAAAGTTCAATATATAAAAATCGAATTTTTATTTCAAAGTTCAATATATAAAAATCCCATTTTTCTATCGTTATTCAATATATAAAAATTCCATTTTTCTATCGTTATTCAATATATAAAAATTCCATTTTTCTATCGTTATTCAATATATAAAAATTCCATTTTTCTATCGTTATTCAATATATAAAAATCTCGCCTTTTTAACTATAAAGATTTTACCTTTTTCAAAAATAAAGATTTGATTTTTATAGTTCCTACTAGGCAAAGATTATATTTTGACATCATCTATATAGTAAAGACTATATTTTTAATATTTTAAAAAATATAAAGATCATATTTTTAATTCTTTAAAAATATAAAAATCATATTTTTATTACTTCATATATTAAAAAATCGAATTTTTATCTCTATATCACTTCATATGAAAAGTTCAATCTTCTCTGTCGCTTCATATATAAAATAAAAATCTAATCTTTTTATTCTCTACATATAAAAATCATAGCTTTTTAAATTAAAATAAACAAGTTTTATGTTTAAAATAAATATGTTTTCAGTTTTTTAATCTAATTAAAATTCAGTTTAATAATCTTTTTCAAATCAGTTTTATAATCTAATTAAAATTTCAGTTTAATAATCTAAAAAGAAATCAGTTTTATAATCTAATTAAAATTCAGTTTAATAATCTAAAAAGAAATCAGTTTTATAATCTAATTAAAATTCAGTTTAATAATCTAAAAAGAAATCAGTTTTATAATCTAATTAAAATTCAGTTTAATAATCTAAAAAGAAATCAGTTTTTTAAAAAAAAAAAATCTTTACAGTTTTTTTTTAAAAACTAAAATCGAAATTAGTTTTGAAATTTAAAATAAAAACAGTATTTAATTTTATTTCAGTTTATATAAAACAAAAAAAATAAAATAATAATAAAAAAAAAAAAGGAAAAAGGACTTACAGGGGGGGTTCTTGGCGTCGGCGGTGGAGGCGTTGGAGGCGGTGGTGGAGGGCGCGGTTGGTTGCAAGGCAGTGGAAAAGGGGGCGATTCGAAGGGGGGGTTCCTCGCGATGGTTGTTGGGGCCAGGGAGGGGTCGCGGAGAAGAGGGGAAGAGGAGGATCGAGGGGAAGCTGGAGGAAGGGAAGAAGGGAGGAAGCGGCGGCTCTGGGGGGGGGGGGGGGGTGAAGTGGCGGCGGTGGTTGGAAGGTGGGCGCGCCTCCGTCTTCTTCTTTTCCCTTTTTTTTTTTGTTTTTTTTTTTTATTTTGATTTTAGTTTTAACGGGGGGGCCTGGGTAGTTATAAGGAGAGGTATATAAAATTTTTTTTTTTTTTTATTTTTTTTTATTTTTAAAAGTTGACTTTTTCAAACGACGTCTAAACGAGGCCCACCGCCCGCCGTCCATAGCGAAATACCCCCATTCCGAACACAATGGGATATGTATCGCAAGCTGATTTGATCGTTACTATCAGTTTCCGTTTAATTTACATTTAAATTGCTATATTGAATTTTAAACGCACATTTCAAATTACCGGGGTCACATACTAAATAGAAAAATTCCAGAAAAATATTTTCTAGCTTCGTATTGACGATACGGTCCTAACAAAACTAGTTTCGTCGAATTCTGAGACCGTTAGAAAAATGGCCATTTTCCAATCGATTAAAATCTACTGAAACTGGTCAAACGCGTTTTCTTTTGCCACGCTCACATATTGATTCGAAAAATTATGAAATTTGGAACCTAGCAATAACTTGACATCGCGGACCTAACAAAACTGGTTTCGTCGAAATCCGAGGTCGTTTGCAAAATGTCCATTTTTAAGGGCTATATATTATATAAAATATATATAAATTCCATAGCGACTATTCTGAATTTTCAACTGGACGTATCTTATCATTTCTAAGATGAAATCTCAGTTTGCTAACTTCGTTACAAAGATATAGTTATACAGATTCAAATATTTCTTGTTTCGTTCAATTCTGACTTATATTGAATTCTGTATATTCATTTGAAATTAGAAATCGAATTTTCGAACTACCGCGCCATTTTCAATTCCTTTTATAATTATATAATTATTATATATTCTAACGACGACGCGTATAATATATACGTTTGATTTATATCCAGAATAAATTTATCGTCGATATTATTTAAAATAATTCATTTTAAATAATCAAAATTCGCTAAAATGGCCAAAATAAAAATTTTAAACTGGCCCAGATTTTACGGGTTGTTACAATCTCCCCCACTTAACACTTTTCGTCCCCGAAAAGGAACAAAGTCGAAAGTGGTTTGATTAATCAACTCTACGATCGATCAGGCTTCTATTCTCCAACTCTTTAGTTTCTGAGAATTTCTAAAATTTCAAAAATTTGGCTAACACCCTAAATTTTTGAAAAATTTCGCCATAACCTCCCCTGCAATGGGAGCATCGGGGAATTTCAAATAGCTTCCCCGGTCCTTCAGATCTCAAAAAGAAAAAGAAAAAGCCAAGCGGCTAGCCAATAGGCTCACAAAATCATCATCACCCAAACAAAACAGGAAATTATGTAGTAAACATGTACCTATTTGTCGGGCAAACAAATTTTATTCTCTGGCTCTAGCCTCCTTGCTATGACTTGTTCAATGATATACATGTATATGCAAGCAGATGCGACCAAATTTCAATATAATTCAATATTTGGTTCAATTAGGCTAAATGGTTCAAAATTATCAAACAGATAAACAAACAACACAAACATCAATCAATTAGTGGATTAGAGTTTCAAATTGATAATTTTGATACATATACAAAAATCATGTTTTTGATGCCAATTCACAACAATAAGCCCTATCTAATTTTGGTTCTCACACCAGTCAATAGGAAGTATATAGATATTACACGTTCGTCTCTCGAATATAAATTCTAATGATGGAGCTCCATCATCAAAATCATCTCCGGGCGATTAGAGTGTAATTCTATATCTATCCAATATATTAAAACTTCGAATACACGCGGATCAGACGTATACGCAAAATCTATATATACTGGATTGTCCACATCAATATAAATAAATAATCAAATACGAATAATTGATTTAAATTTTCAAAACAAAAATTGTTTTCACTTTAAAAAATATACTCTTCACACCCGTTCTAGGATACTACTGATCCCATCTCTAACGAGTCATTCTAATTGGATATTACTAATCCAATATCTGATGAATTCTTTAGTAAGGTTCTAATGTGCCTTGTTCTCTGAGCTTTGTAAACCAAAGCTCTGATACCAACTGTAAAATCCCGTAACTTCCCCGTAAAGGAAAGCGTCGGATAGTTCGAGAACACGACACAACAGAACGCATATAAAAGAACATTTCATTGCTTATTACAACAATGCATCAGATTACAAGAATATACAGAGTATAAATGAATATTACACAGAAATATCAGAGATTTAAATTACATTTAAATACATAGCAGCGGAAAATAATTCAATACACAACTAGAAGAGATATACGGATACAAAGCTTTCCGGATATCGTTCCAGCTGTAAAGCAGGATCCTGTGAATATAAATCTGCAAAACCAAAACTACTAGCTGCCCGTGTCAAAATAGGGGCACCCAGAGTTTAGGTCAAAACAATAAACTCCAGGTCAGTCATGGGACTGGTGTGAGAACTAAAACAGTTAATCTTTATTTTTAAAGCTAGGTAAATCAAGGGACCACGCCGTATAACACGGAACGGGTTTCCTCCCAAGAATACCAGTGCATAAAACAACCAGCGCAATGCTAAATAGAGAAAAATGAAGCTGTTATAAGACCCAGGTCCTATCACACAATGCAAACGCAAGCCGGGGGATAGGGTTTTCCCTTATAACAGCCAAAGAATGCTTGATACGTTTAAAACAAATCATTTGATACTATAATAAGTGCATAGTGTATAAACAACTTCAAATCATAAGTATCAATCATAGGCGGCATGGGTACCATATATCATGTCGCCATATATAGGTTTACAAATAAAACCGCAAAGTCACGTATTTGGAAATTGGATTTCCATCTATGAACCGAGGCAAAAGATAGTCCTCAACCGATTCGAGACGCTCTAGTCCGTGTCTCAGGACCCAGACACAGGTGGGCCCTTGGATCGTCAGGGCCGGTCCACCGATGTGGATTAAAATGCCTGAACACTACGTTTCCCCACCCTATGGGGTGTAAGTCTGGTCCGTCAGCCGACCAGAATGCATCGGCCGAAACCGATATAACCGAGGCGCCTCGCAACAGCAACAACCACATAAGTCAAACTCGTCAGGGCGTGTAAAACCACTGACGCCACTTCTAACTAGAAAGAAACGCAAGTCCTCCCTGAGGTCCGTCTCCCGTTTTTGGTTCATACCTGGTGTGAAACACGCGAGGTAAACGTTACACAAAGCTACGCCACAAAGGCCGTGCTTTGATCATCACCACAAGACTTTGCTTTTCAACAGAAGCCTTGATCATTTGCATCTTAGCATGCCACACAGGCAAACCATCCTATGCAACCGATATCAGTCACACAGAATGAAATCCGATGTCAGACACACAGTCCATTTACAAGTCCGTCCTGGGTCTGAACGAAACCGGAGGCACCTAGTACCCCGCATATCCATCGATCTCCAAGTACGTCTGGACGATCACTAACTGTTTCCATCTTCTTGGGTGTACAGCCCAATCAAGATCATCAGTAATTACCCAAACGACGTGAAGACTTCCAGTCTTCGACCATCGTCTTCATCTTCGACTTATCGTCGTATCAGTTATTCAGAATGGGATAAACCCGGTCTTCCCGAATAACTCGCGTATATTTTATAAAAGTGTTACACAAACACAACATACGCCTCATTCCAATTCATTAGTCACTAACCGTAAATTAATCAAGAGAATAATTCCCCAAATATTAACCCCGAAGGCCGAAACCAACATCAGATCAATATCCAGAAAACCATTCTGTTTGGCTAACCGACAGTTAGTTTCTAAATTTCACATTCATAGGGAAAGGTTCCCATTAATTTTATCAAAGATAAATTCTTGAATTTATTCTTTAATCTATATTTGAATATCAATTCAAACTAGTCGGGATTAGCGAACCTTACCGAAGTAATCATTTGTTTTAATTTCCCAATCCCAACCTATTCATCCCATGAAGTAAAAACTGGTAATACTTCATATCTAACACCACGGTGTTATCGGTAAATTCAATTACCATTTCACGTTCAAATCTAATTAAAGATTTAACTAACGCCTGGAGCAAAACTGGTGCTACTCCATTCTCAGTCATTTCAATCTAATTAAAGATTCATTAAAACTCCACTTAGTTTTAATCTTTGACTGGGTTAAAGAATCAGTGTCTTTTAAAACACGGTTCACGATAAACCCAAAGTCACATTCATTAATTATCGGGTTAAAGAACGAGTGTTATTTAAAACACTGTTCACGATAAACCCAAAAATCAATATCAATTCAATTCCAATTAAATGTCATTTAATTGGTACACTTCATTAAATCTAAATAAAAAGATTTAATCTTTTCTCAAATGGGTTCAAGAACAGTGTTAGTGAAGACACCATTCACGACAAACCCAAATCACACTTGATATTCAATATAAGGCTCTGAATAGAAAATATACCGGCTTATATTCAACATCAAATTCTACGACTAACAAATGTCGTATTGGAAATAACGATATAAATATATATCTTTCAAATTTCCATAACAACATCTGTATAATCACGAATTCCAACATCGAAATATTCCGAAGACAATTTCGATTCAAATCCACTCCAATGCAATCATTGGAAATTTTGGTTATTTTTAAAACCCTTTTCGAATTCAATTTATTTATTTAAAAATAAATAGAATTATAATTCTAGTTCAAAACTAGTTCATTTCGATAAAAATCTATTTTTATCTTTTCAAATATGGAGTTTTTCATCCCAAATCTTCACAAATCATTTCTTATGATTTTACATAAATTATTACTATTTTTAATAATTTTATCAAGGCCCGTACAGTCGATTTCCATCAACGGCCATCGAACTGCACTTACAGCGACCTTTTTCAAATTTGATTTGGACATAATTCCAAATCCAACCGTTAGATTTCAAATTTCTAATATTCGTTAGAAAGCTCTTTTCGATACGAACCCAACGGTTCCGGTTTTAGGAGAATCCGACGGTCGGATCTCCCGTAATGTCCGTTTGAAATAAATGGTCGAAATTCACGAACTACCGCGGCGCGGCGCGTTCTATTCAGGCCATTATATTATATATATAATATATATAATATATACTTCGTCGATTTTTATTTAAAACGAATTATATAAATAGTTTTAAAATCGTTTCAAAAGCTATTTCAACTTCCATTTCAATTCAAAGCAAAATTGAATCCTTCTTTATAAATTCGTCTCAAAATTCATTTCCATTCAATTCAAATTTCAATTCAATTTGAATTCATTTCAATTTGTTTTCAATTCAATTCGAATTCGTTTTCAATTCAATTCATTTCGAAATCGTTTTCAATTCAATTCATTTCGAAATCGTTTTCAATTCAATTCATTTCGAAATCGTTTTCAATTCATTTCATTTCGAAATCGTTTTCAATTCAATTCATTTCGAAATCGTTTTCAATTCAATTCATTTCGAAATCGTTTTCAATTCATTTCATTTCGAAATCGTTTTCAATTCATTTCATTTCGAAATCGTTTTCAATTCATTTCATTTCGAAATCGTTTTCAATTCATTTCATTTCGAAATCGTTTTCAATTCATTTCATTTCGAAATCGTTTTCAATTCAATTCATTTCGAAATCGTTTTCAATTCAATTCATTTCGAAATCGTTTTCAATTCATTTCATTTCGAAATCGTTTTCAATTCAATTCATTTCGAAATCGTTTTCAATTCAATTCATTTCGAAATCGTTTTCAATTTAATTCATTTCGAAATCACTTAAAATTGATATAAATATCGTTCACGTCAAAATGGCGTCAATCTAATCAACACGGCTTCATAAATTTCTATTTTCAAATATTCTATTTCAAATATTTCTTTTTCAAATATTTCTTTTTCAAAACTGGAATGAGGCCCAATCAATTACCATATAAAATTAATTATATGGATTTGCATACAACACATGTATATAATAGCATTGAAAATAATCAACCATCAACCAAAGTGCACTACACTGTATAAGCATCAAATATAGATATTCAACGCTTATAACAGCCTGTCAATCAATCGATCGACATATTTAATCAATCAGGATGAGTGAACTTCAAATTTCATCCCAACACCCGTGTGGGGTTTCAAACAATCAAACATAGATTTTATTTGTGCAATTGGGCGATGTGTAAAATTTATCGACCCAATCAATATCAGTCAAATCAGTGTATATACAAACAAATCGGCCGATTTGTTTATAACTATTCATTTATTCACATTCACGTTAAAAATTATATTTTTAACGACAAAACATTTTATTTCAACCTATGAATTTCTATTCAATTCATTTACACAATAAAATGATATTTTTATTTTCTAACACATTTTAGAAAATTTCGGCGGCATAACGGCACGATACTAGAAACGGGACAAGGCCTAGCCTTATCCCCGGTCTAGTGAAGGCCCACGCCATTCACACATCAATCAAATCAATTCGTTATGTAAACCACAAAATTTGGAGTAAGAGTCTAACCTAGCCTTACTCCTTCGCCTTATAACGGCGCACGTCTAATCCTAACCAATTTATCGATTCGATTTTTCACACCACAAACCACATTCAAACCAATATCGCAATCAATTACCAAACAGCCAAACAAACAAGTCCATGGTCTGTGGACGATTGTGTCGGGTGCTACTAAACACCGTCTGCATCCTAGTATATATATATAACTAGAAAAATTAAATTGAAAGGTGAGAAGTTCTCACATATAGCTATCCTAGCTCCACGGCACTTCATTGATAGAAATCTTCTTCGTTATCGCCTCTTCGTCATCTTCATTGCCCGTAGTCACTATATATGTAAAAATCGAATTTTTGCTTCAAAGTTCAATATATAAAAATCGAATTTTTATTTCAAAGTTCAATATATAAAAATCCCATTTTTCTATCGTTATTCAATATATAAAAATTCCATTTTTCTATCGTTATTCAATATATAAAAATTCCATTTTTCTATCGTTATTCAATATATAAAAATTCCATTTTTCTATCGTTATTCAATATATAAAAATCTCGCCTTTTTAACTATAAAGATTTTACCTTTTTCAAAAATAAAGATTTGATTTTTATAGTTCCTACTAGGCAAAGATTATATTTTGACATCATCTATATAGTAAAGACTATATTTTTAATATTTTAAAAAATATAAAGATCATATTTTTAATTCTTTAAAAATATAAAAATCATATTTTTATTACTTCATATATTAAAAAATCGAATTTTTATCTCTATATCACTTCATATGAAAAGTTCAATCTTCTCTGTCGCTTCATATATAAAATAAAAATCTAATCTTTTTATTCTCTACATATAAAAATCATAGCTTTTTAAATTAAAATAAACAAGTTTTATGTTTAAAATAAATATGTTTTCAGTTTTTTAATCTAATTAAAATTCAGTTTAATAATCTTTTTCAAATCAGTTTTATAATCTAATTAAAATTTCAGTTTAATAATCTAAAAAGAAATCAGTTTTATAATCTAATTAAAATTCAGTTTAATAATCTAAAAAGAAATCAGTTTTATAATCTAATTAAAATTCAGTTTAATAATCTAAAAAGAAATCAGTTTTATAATCTAATTAAAATTCAGTTTAATAATCTAAAAAGAAATCAGTTTTTTTAAAAAAAAAAAATCTTTACAGTTTTTTTTTAAAAACTAAAATCGAAATTAGTTTTGAAATTTAAAATAAAAACAGTATTTAATTTTATTTCAGTTTATATAAAACAAAAAAAATAAAATAATAATAATAAAAAAAAAAAGGAAAAAGGACTTACAGGGGGGGGTTCTTGGCGTCGGCGGTGGAGGCGTTGGAGGCGGTGGTGGAGGGCGCGGTTGGTTGCAAGGCAGTGGAAAAGGGGGCGATTCGAAGGGGGGGGGTTCCTCGCGATGGTTGTTGGGGCCAGGGAGGGGTCGCGGAGAAGAGGGGAAGAGGAGGATCGAGGGGAAGCTGGAGGAAGGGAAGAAGGGAGGAAGCGGCGGCTCTGGGGGGGGGGGGGGGTGAAGTGGCGGCGGTGGTTGGAAGGTGGGCGCGCCTCCGTCTTCTTCTTTTCTCTTTTTTTTTTTTGTTTTTTTTTTTATTTTGATTTTAGTTTTAACGGGGGGGCCTGGGTAGTTATAAGGAGAGGTATATAAAATTTTTTTTTTTTTTTTTTATTTTTTTATTTTTAAAAGTTGACTTTTTCAAACGACGTCTAAACGAGGCCCACCGCCCGCCGTCCATAGCGAAATACCCCCATTCCGAACACAATGGGATATGTATCGCAAGCTGATTTGATCGTTACTATCAGTTTCCGTTTAATTTACATTTAAATTGCTATATTGAATTTTAAACGCACATTTCAAATTACCGGGGTCACATACTAAATAGAAAAATTCCAGAAAAATATTTTCTAGCTTCGTATTGACGATACGGTCCTAACAAAACTAGTTTCGTCGAATTCTGAGACCGTTAGAAAAATGGCCATTTTCCAATCGATTAAAATCTACTGAAACTGGTCAAACGCGTTTTCTTTTGCCACGCTCACATATTGATTCGAAAAATTATGAAATTTGGAACCTAGCAATAACTTGACATCGCGGACCTAACAAAACTGGTTTCGTCGAAATCCGAGGTCGTTTGCAAAATGTCCATTTTTAAGGGCTATATATTATATAAAATATATATAAATTCCATAGCGACTATTCTGAATTTTCAACTGGACGTATCTTATCATTTCTAAGATGAAATCTCAGTTTGCTAACTTCGTTACAAAGATATAGTTATACAGATTCAAATATTTCTTGTTTCGTTCAATTCTGACTTATATTGAATTCTGTATATTCATTTGAAATTAGAAATCGAATTTTCGAACTACCGCGCCATTTTCAATTCCTTTTATAATTATATAATTATTATATATTCTAACGATGACGCGTATAATATATACGTTTGATTTATATCCAGAATAAATTTATCGTCGATATTATTTAAAATAATTCATTTTAAATAATCAAAATTCGCTAAAATGGCCAAAATAAAAATTTTAAACTGGCCCAGATTTTACGGGTTGTTACATAAGGACTGCCCAAAGAAACGAGGGCAGGGGCAGGGGTCTGGATCCACTCCAGGGGCACAGGTTCATGTGCTGGAAGCGCCACCTTTGCAACAGCGAGGTACAAACACTTCTGTAGAAAGTGTAGTTTATCTTTATGATCACCCCGTTCGCACTTTATTTGATTCTGGCGCATCACACTCCTTTATCTCGTCTGCTTTAGTAGAATCTCTGCACCTAAAAACTAGTATGGTAGAGGACCCCTTAATTGTTTCAAACCCAATTGGGGGCCCAGCTCATTTGTCTATGATCTGTTTGGATTTGAAATTTTCTATTCTAAGTGTAGAATTTCAATGTAGTGCCTTTGTTTTGGGCTTTGCGGGGTATGGTTTGATTTTGGGTATGGATTGGCTATCCAGTAATGGGGCCATCCTTGATTGTGAGAAAAGGGTTGTTAGGCTCCTAACCCAGCTCGGTAATACTTTGGAAATTTCTTGTAATCCCTCGTATGCGGTTATGCTTAGTTATCTTGAATCGCTAGATGCCTCCGTTGAAAATTTGCAATCAGTTAGAGTGGTCCGGGAATATCCGGATGTCTTTGAAGAGGTGAAGGGCTTGCCTCCGAAGCGGGAAATAGATTTCCGCATATATCTTGTAGATAATGCAAAGCCCGTTGCGTTGCCCGTTAGACACATGGCTCCACGAGAAAGGAAAGAGCTCAGTAAACAGATTAAAGAGCTCCTAGAAAGGGGGTTCATTAGGAGGAGCATTTCAGAATAGGGCGCTCCGGTGGTGTTCGCTACAAAGGCGGATGGTTCACTCCGTCTATGTGTTGACTATAGGGAGCTCAACAAGCTAACGAAAAAGAATAGGCACCCTCTCCCTAGAATTGACGATTTATTTGACCAGCTTGTAGGAGCGTCTGTTTTCTCCCAACTCGATTTAGCAACCGGTTTTCATCAGCTAAGGGTGGCTGAAGATAGCATCGATAAAACGACGTTCAGAACCCCAGACGGCTTCTTTGAATGGCTTGTCATGCCTTTCGGCTTGACAAATGCACCTGCTTACTTCGTGGACCTAATGAGTAGGGTATTTAGAGATTTCCTCAACAAATTCGTAGTGGTCTTCGTAGATGATATCCTTATCTTCTCAAAGAGTGAAGAGGAACATGCTCAGCACTTAAGGGCAATCATGGAAACTTTGCGAGTCCATCAACTAAAAGCCAAGTTCTCCAAATGCCACTTTTGGAGAGAAGAGGTGAGGTTCCTTGGGCACATAGTATCCAAACAAGGGTTAGCTGTGGACCCTGCTAAGGTAGTGGCGGTACAGGATTGGAAGACACCAAGGAATGCAACTGAGGTCCGAAGCTTCCTAGGACTAGCAGGTTTCTATCGAAAGTTTATAAGGGATTTTGCGAAAATCTCAGCTCCGCTCACGAAATTGACTAAGAAGAATCTAGTGTTCAATTGGGACTTGGATTGCGAGTTTGCTTTCCAACGACTGAAGAGGGCTCTTACAAAAGCCCCAGTTTTGACGCTGCCAGATGGGAGCAAGATGTTCACTGTTTATACGGATGCATGTGGGACAGGGCTAGGCGCCGTCTTAATGCAAGAAGGAAGGGTAGTAGCTTATGGCGGGAGGCAGTTGAAAGTGCACGAAAAGAACTACCCAACCCACGATCTTGAGTTAGCCGCCATTGTCTTTGCACTCAAGTCTTGGCGACACTATCTCCTAGGTGAGAAGTTCGAACTTTACACTGACCATAAATCGTTGAAATATCTTTTCTCGCAGAAGGATCTTAACTTGAGGCAACAGAGGTGGATGGAGTTTCTTGCCTCGTACGATTTCAAAATCTCCTACACTCCGGGCAAAGGCAACGTAGTGGCAGACGCGTTGAGCCGAAAGAAATTGACCCTAAGCCCGTTGTTTGTTGAAAGACAAAGCCTAGAGTTTATAGCCAGCTTCGACTTTAGGCCTTCCTCCGATTTCGTACCGGGCTTGCTAGCATCTCTCGAAGTGCGCCCGACTTTAGTGGATTCAGTAGGGGCAGCACAACGCGAAGACCCTCAGCTTGTGGAAATGATTGATAGGCTAATTAGGGGTGAGACTTCAAGTCACCTCAACAGATACTCCATTGACGATAAGGGTTTCCTAAGGCGAGACGGAAGACTATGCGTCCCACAGACAAAAGATTTAGTAAAGAAGGTTCTCGAGGAAGCACATCACTCCAAGATGACGATACACCCAGGCGGAGATAAAATGTACAAAGACATAAAAAGGACTTTCTTTTGGAACGGCATGAAAAAGGATGTGGCAGAGTTCGTTTCCAAGTGTATGGTGTGCCAACAGGTTAAGGCGGAACAGAAAAAGCCTGGTGGACTACTACATCCTTTGGAGGTCCCGCAGTGGAAGTGGGATAGCATCTCAATGGACTTCATCGATGGGCTGCCTAGGTCTAGGAGAGGCAACACTAGCATTTGGGTAATAGTGGATAGGCTTACTAAAAGCGCCCACTTTTTACCTGTCAAAAGTAAAAGAACTGCCTCATTCCTAGCATCACTTTACCTCAAGGAAATCGTTCGACTCCATGGAATACCATCTAGCATCGTTAGTGACCGAGACCCCATCTTCACCAGCGAGTTTTGGCGGAGTCTGCAAGAAGCAGTAGGAACGCAGTTATGCTTGAGCACAGCCTATCATCCCCAAACCGACGACCAAACAGAGAGAGTAAACAGAGTTTTGGAAGACCTTTTAAGACTATGCGTCCTTGACTTCGGAGGGACATGGGAAGACCACCTTCCTTTGGTGGAATTTGCCTACAACAACAGCTATCAAGCAACCATCGGAATGGCGCCCTTCGAAGCTTTATATGGAAGACCGTGCCGATCGCCCACTTGTTGGTGGGAGTCTACTGATAAGCTCATACTTGGACCAGATATGATCCGAGAGACTTCAGAGAAAGTAGACTTAATACGAAGAAGGATGAAGACGGCCCAAGACAGACAAAAGTCCTATGCCGACAAGAGGAGAACCGACCTTGAATTTGAAGTTGGAGACAGAGTTTTTCTCAAGGTATCACCGCTAAGAAACGTTGTTCGTTTCGGAACCACAGGAAAGCTAGCACCAAGGTTCGTAGGACCATTCCCTATCATCGAGAAGATTGGGAAAATGGCCTATAGATTAGAGCTACCCGAGAAGTTGGCTGGAGTCCACAACGTTTTTCACGTTTCACATCTACGAAAATGTCTACATGAGTCTGCTGAAGTGGTAGAGCCAAATATACTCGAAGAGGCCGAAGTGGAACGCGAAGCAACCATAAGAAAGGTTCCAACCCGCATACTAGGAACGGAAGTGAAGAAGCTACGCGACCGCGAAGTCAAACTCGTCAAAGTCCAGTGGAGCGACGCCGAGGGAGACGCGACTTGGGAAACTGAAGCTAGAATACGCACTGCATACCCTTTTCTATTCGAGGGTACGTCCTTGATCTTTCTTTTTCCTTAAGTTGCGCTTTTATCTATCTTTTTAGGGTATATTTCCTCGACCTTATCTTTTAGGTAGAAACCCTTTTTGGATGAAAACATGTAATTGAAACATGTTATGTATGATGGTTGCAAGTGGTTGCAAGTGATTGCTAGTGGTTGCTCGTGGTTGCATATACACACACAATCTAGGTTTTAGATCGGCTCAATCACTTCATATTGCATATGCATATATGTTTGCATTCGTATATGGTTGAATTGTAATGTGTTGGCATATGGATGTTGCATTTGTATTGAATGATTGTGCACTCATGTAGAATCATGAATAGGAAAATTTGCATACATAATGGATTCATTTCACTTACATGATTCGCATTAAGGAGGTCAACTGAATCAGTAGACCGCCTGATTTTGCATTAAATAAGTTCATGTACACACACACTTCGCATATGATCATGAAGCATTAGAAATCTTTTAAGGACAATGGATGCTCGTGTTTGATGGATGAGTAGATGGATGATTGGATGTTAGGATATACATTCCTCCTAACTTGAAGATTTCGGGGACGAAATCCTTTTAAGTGGGGGAGAATGTAACACCCCGAGAATTCTATAACTATGAAATTCATAAATTAAAGTATAATTAATGTGAAATCAAAGAACTAAGGGAAACGGGATACGCCATTGCGTTCGTCTCGGAAAAATACGCGAAATAGAGTCCGAGTTTTCGAAAAACGGAGTCCGTATGAAGAAGATATGGCCTTCGGAAGTTTGAGAATTAAGTTTAGAATTCAAACAGAATTAAATAATTAAATATTTCGAAGTGGGGCCCAATGGGCCAGGGTGGAAGAACACCCGCCTGGGCCACCCAGGTCGACTGGGCTGTCGACCTGGGCTACCCATGTCGACAGGGCTGTCGACAGCCCTGTCGACAGGGGTATCGACCTGGTCGAGCCCAGTCTAACCTGGCTGGCCAGGTCTGTGTTCCTCCGATTTTCTGTGGTTTGCTTTGTCATTAGGGCTAGGTGGCAAGCTCTAATTGGTCTCTCTTGTGAATGAATGGCTACGATCAATCCAAGCAACATCAATGGTCCTAATCAGTTCCTAACCTCTATATAAACAACCCTAGACTAAACCCTAATCTATTCATTCAAAATTAAGAACATAGCCGCCATGTTGCTGAGGAACGACTAAGAGTAGCCGCCAACTAGAGAGAGAATTAGGAAGAAAGTTCTAAAGCCTAAAGCAATTCAAGCAACCTAAAGCCAATCAATTCAACAAAGGAATCATATCTCTTAATTAGAGAATTCGCCGCAACCATTGTAAGTAGAGTATTACTTTGGTATGAATAAATAACTGTGCTGATTTGTATGCTTGAATTGGGAAAATAAAGTAATTCATATTTGTGCAAAATTTATGTTATTCATTATAAAGAACTACATGCGGTAGTTCTATGCAAGTATGCGTTTGGAATATTTCACAAATTATGTAATCTATGTTGAAGCTACATGTATGTAGTTGATTGAAATTCATGCAAGTTTGGGGCTTTGTTATTATGCCATCATAACGTATATTTTTGTGCATAAATCATTTTGCAAGTTTGGTTATTATAGTTCATATGAAACTATGTTGGAATTTTGACACCATAATCCATGTATTAAGTCATGCTTTTGCAAACTTATGAATATGGCTAGGCTATGAATGATATTTGGCATAATTGAAATCCATGATTAAGTCTATCTTGTTTAAAAGAATTATATGATGACATATGTGAGACATGGCTAGGTTAGACTCAAAAATCCCTTTTTGCAAGTTTAAAGCAAACACCATGTTTAGGAATATTTATGCATAAGTATGTTTATACCATCGTTATGTGATTAGACTTAAATCATGATTAAGTTGAACTATGCTTTTGCGTTAGTAACAAAGTATCCCCTTTGTAAACATGTAGAAACCTTATGAACATGACTTGTTTATGTTTATGCCTAAATGAGAATATAGGTCTATGTTGTAGTTAAGACTATGTGACACCTAAGTTAGATTCTTATCTTAAGTTTACATGGTTTGGTTCATGTCACCTATGCTTTATGACCAAAGTATATATATGCAAGTACACCAGTTTCTATTATGTATTTCCAACGTCATATGCAAGTTCATGCGCTCACTTTCCCCTCTTTGTGTATGTAATCACGCTTTAAGCCTCCCCTTTTCGCATGGCTAAATTGGGCTTTAAAAGGCTAAGCCCAATATATATAAACGGACGTGTAAAACGGGGGAAAATAACGTTGGGTTAAAATTAATTAATGAATGAAAATATAAAATAGAAGGGCCCAAATTCAAGTATGGGTTGGGCCCGTGATTGGTGTAACCTTTACATCATTAACTTAATAATGGGCCGCAAATATTTACATATAAGAAATAAAGAAGAATGACAAAATATGTAAATGTAGAACATACGATGTGTTTAACCCGAGGTTGGATTGAGTTGTGATGTAAACCTGCCCGGAACCGCCCGGCTGTCCAGTAGTCACAACAATACCTATCCAATGTGGGAGGTTAAACATGGAGCCCAATAAGGACCCGAGGTTAGACTGAGTTGTGGCGTAAGACTGCCCGGAACCAACCGGCAACAGGCAGCCACAACAATACCTGTCTAATGTGAGAGGTCAGGGCCTTAATAAGACAATTAAGGCTGAGTCAGGATTGTTAGGATTAAGTGAACTAAAGACTTAATCAAAATGGAACATGCTAAACTAAACGGACTGGTGGGGTTGGGTTAGGAAACACTTAACCAACTTAGCATGTTGGCTAGAGATAGAAAACCTAGTAACGGGGGACCCTTTTCAGCAGTAACCCTAAAGGTGTATCAGGATACCCTGAAACTAGGCAGGGTGGGGCACGATTACTGGGCTGATTGTAAGAGGTCAAATCGACGGCGGTGGTGTAGCAGTGTAGGTTCTAACGGAGTGCGGGCGTGCACACACTCCGGCGCAGAAAAATAAAGCACTGGGCACCAGTAGCATACCTGTGCATTCCAAGGTTGTGTCGGGTCGCTGCCATGGGACTTGATACACCCCATGGTGGGACCAGCATAGGTAACTACGACATCGGGGGCCGTAAGACACATGTAACTATGCGAGTAGGAGCCGATCATCATAGAATGGATCACATCACCCTGATTATGGGGTGCCAGTGGGAAACTAGTTTATATGGGTTCAGAGATTAACATGGGGTACAATAGTATATTCGACCCTAGACAACTTAACCAAGTTTATAATGCATGCCCACTTCCTGTTTATACTTATCATACTCAGTTCTTTATTCATAGACAAAATAGTACTAGACTTACTCAGGCTTTATGTCTGACTCTACTTTTCTTTCGTCTTCTTTCTTCCGTTTCCCCCCCCCCCTCAGGTCCTCAGGGAGGGAACACAGCAGCTTGACCTACCTCAACATCCAGCTTGAAGAAGAGAAATGTATTCCTTGGACTTTCCTGTTTTGAACTATGGCTTTGGACAATCCACTATGGGGCTTTTGCAGTTTATCTATGTTTTATTTATGCTTCTTTAAATAATGTACTCAAGACAGATTATGAAAGTGTTATGTTATGTTTTTGGAAAGGATGTTGTTGTAACACGTATTTGACTTTATGAAATAAAAGTTTGTTGTTGTTCTTCCGCTGTTTAAAAATATGTGTTCTTATATCTGTCTTGTATATCTGTGACTTGTACTTATAAACCTCCACCAAAATTAGGGCATTCCCTTTGAGAGTGACCCTAACGGAGGTGGGGTGTTTCAGAGCGAGCAAAGAGAGCTAGGCAAAAAAACAGATCAGGATATAACTATGGCCACCATACCGGTCAAGCAAGCCATGCTGTCGTAGAACATGATATGTTATGTTTGTTATACTTTTCTATTATATTAATATGACATTTTCTATGTTAGTTTTATTGCATAGTCGTGTCACTCATTTATAGTACTTTTATGTCTGTCGCACTTTGGTTTTGCTATTTATTTGGTTTTGCAAATATTTACTATAACTTTAAATCAATATTTGTTGTTTATTTGGTTTTGTGAATCTATATTTGAATCCTTATTTTGTTATTACTGCCCATCATGTTAGGCATTGCTCGAGTCTGTACCTTTTCATTTTGAACAAGGTCGTATAGTAGATAAAGGGAGAAATGGCAGCATGTAATGGTTGTCTAATTAAGTGCAATTGTTGTATTGTGATACAGTGGTTCTGATACAATGGTATTTTTGTCACCTTCTAGCACACTTACATCTTCTCAATGGCATATGCGAATCATACTGTACTAAATTTCCAAGAAAACTTTTGCACAATGAATTTTCAGTATTATGGTTTTCCTATCCATTGTATCCCATTCATTCACAATGACTTAACTAAATTTAATGTGATTTTGTTCGGTGTAAATCAAGCTCCTTGACCTAATGAGTTAACTTGGATTCATTAGTGTACTTGAATAAATATTTGCTTAAACAATTCTTGGAATGAATGATGTTTAAATATTTTTTAAATTAAATGGTTTACGAATCTTAAATGAGGCTTGAATAGGATCTGAATGGATTCTATTAAATGTTTGAAAATCCTTCTGAATAAGTAAAACACTAAGACTAGAATAGATTTTAGGCTCTAATATTTGTGTTTGAATATACGACACAAATGAATTAAGGCACTAAGTGATTGTTTAAATTCGACAGCTGAATGGTTCTAATTCTTGGAATTAAACTTATATGTATATGTTTCATCCCATATTGTTCTTCACTTAAATAATCAGAAATGGTAACAAGTTTAGTCAGAATGTATATGTATGTACGTCCTAGAGGATTTTGAAACCAAAATAGTAATTTGACTGAGTATTGGCCTAATCTACTCAAGGTTAGGGCCAACCGGACATGGGATTCTGATTCATAAGACCAATAACACAAGTTAAGCATACATTTTTAACTGTTATTCTATTATATTCTCTTATATTCTATCCTTTTATACCCATTTTTCATTTTTAGTAGTTAAACGTATTTGTTAAATTAACTGTTTATATCCTTTTATTCTATTATATCCATTTTTAACTTGTTATTATTTGCTTTTTTATTTCCAGTTTGTGCCCGTGGCTTGTAGTTTTTCATTTCTTATTGAACTTAGTATTTCAAATTTCAATTCCGGTTTGTAAGCATTTCTGCAACTCTTTTCCATTGTAGGCCATTATTCTTGTTAACTCTTGCACTGAAATCAAAGTTATTCAACCTTTATCAATTTATGTTCTGTTGCTCCTTAAAATTAGAGGTTGTAGGCATATTTGCATAGGCTTTGTGTCAAATTCTTTCATCAAACAATAGATTTGTAGTATTCTAGTATTTTGAGAACTAATCCATATTTCATACCCTTTTTTAAACCAAATCCACTTCTTGCTCAATATAAAGAAAACGAACAAGTCTCTAGTTCCCATGCATCCATCATGGCTTTAATCTATCCATTGCATCGAGTACTGTGAACGTACCTTTTAAACACCTGCACTATCCGTCAATGTCGAAAACCTCCCTTAATTTCAGCAGTGATCCCCTAAAAGAACCTGAACACCTTTTGGAATCTCTTAATTTTAGCAGTGATGACATAATATTATTATTTCCTATTTTATTGTAGGCCATTGCTAATCCACAAAAAGAAATAACACATTGTGAAGTGTGGGAGAAAACTCATACAAAAAAGGATGGAAGCATATCCGATTCGATTTCTCCATACATTTTAAGTTAGCCAAATAATTGCTTATTTGAATTATTCATTATTTCAATTTATATATTTATGCTTCATGCTTAGGATAAAATTGCAAAGGCAAAGGAAGCAATAAAAGACGGTGAGGAAAAGGAGTTGTCGCTGGAAAAAGACATCTTGTCACAAGTTTTTGGAAAGGATAAAAGTGGTCGGACTTGTAGTATTGGAACCAAGATACCAAGGACTCAAGTTAAGGCCTATAATATTGCACACAAACAGCTTAAAATTGCTTAAGAATGGTCAAAAACATGAAAGATAGGATGACCAATGTAGAGGGTACATTGAAGACTTTAGTGAAATTGGTTAAGGGAAAATACGAGAAGCAAATATTGGACAATGCTTTGAATGAAGGAGGAAGTAATGCATGTCACGATGCTACTGAAAGATCGCCTGACAATGACATTGGCAATCCACATAATTCTTCCGATTCGATAAGTTTTAAGTGTAAAATCTTAAATTTTAATCTGGAGGTCATTGCAATAGGTTCAGTACGCAGAAGTTCGATGGGTTCAATTATTCATGGAAAAGTTGTATCACCAACACATGACAAGTTGTATTTTCTACTTGCTAGATATATCATACTCCATGACCTACCAGCAAACCAGGTTTTGTCCGAAATAAAATAGTAATTATAGACCAATTTGCTTTGATACATGTATAAAACAACATAAGAATATGTATATAATTTTTATTTGTCTTTGAAATTAAATATAGGCCGCGCGCATAATAAGTGAAGTTTCTACTCACATAGAGAGGAAAATGCTATGTTACATGGATGAGTAGAACAACTATAATGAAAATAGATGTCATGGCTAAAATGAGGAGCCAAGTGAAGCATGTTGTCTTGAAACTCGAATGCAGACATTTTTCTCTAGAGAAACCTATCAAGCATTCTCAAGCCATGTTGTTAATTTGCACCCTTTAGCAACTTGAGTATCTCATTCTAAACAGTAAATTAAAATAAAGCTTGATTCAGGAGTAAAATCTACTAACTGTATTGTAAGCGAATTACTTTAGGAGAGTTGTACTCCAGATCAAACGATTCATTTTGCTTTAGCGTTTCGTTCAATATATGGGTTATTTAAATAATTTTTAATAAACAGAGATTCAACTTTAGAGAAAGGAGTTTGTTTTTGAATGTATCTTTTGGTTTAAGTTGGCCATTTTTAGATTATTGATTCTCCGCACATTGAATTTGAAGATGCATAATCAAATAGCATTTCAAAAGGGGGGAAAATTGCACGGTTGCTATTAGAGCAAAAACATAATTATGATACACTGAATATTAGTTTACACCTACATAATATACATGCATTTTCAAACAATGCTTCGATCATTATTTAGTCCCTTATTTTTCATGCTGTGGTAAATACGAAATCTACACAGTTGTTATTGTTTGATGTTCTTATAGTAACTGTTATTCAAAGTAAACAAATACTACTACAAACTTTTTATCAAAAGAGGTTTTTCACTACAACCATGATCGATCAATATTCTTGTTTTACAAAATTTCTTTCCCCTTCCGGCTTGTAAGTCCTGGCTACACTGATAACTGTCCTGGACCTGTAGAGATATCCCATATCCCCATACAGGAAAAAGATCCTTATGCACCAGGTTGCTATATATCCAATCTGTTCTTAAACTACGACAATATAATATGCTTCATGAACAAAAATAATTTAATCTTAGTTCGATAAATATCACACACCTCACGAAGCTTATCGACTTTTGTAAAATGATGGCCAAAAGACGTGCAGCGCATTGCATGAATAAAAAGGAGCATGATAAATTTGAGTTTATTCTGCAGAGTTACATGTTACCAATAATAGTAAAATCAAACAAAAAAGAATTTATTAACTTTGAGCAAGCTAAATGCAGAGTTACATGATATCAACAAATTAATTAGCAGAGGCCTTGAGATTTCTTTAATTTTATCAGGAAACAAAGCAAACGTTGAAAAGTAAACAACCTTGGGGTTTATTGAACTTGATATGGGTAGAACAGAATGTACATATTTTATGTTCTGTGTACATGTTCCCATTTTGTGTGTATTTTACCATTTACGACGTTGTAGTTGTGTCGATAACCATGCTCATGTTTTGTAAAAACCTTACAATAGTAAGTAGCGAGACTAAGGTTGATATTGCTATTTAGCATAAAAAAATTCTTATTTTGATTAAATGTTCTTGAAGCTCGTAACTAGAAAATAAATTATTTTTTCATGTGAAAGTAGTAAAATTGGATATAGTGTACACTGAACTTTGTTGTGGAGCCACACGACGCAAGCAGGGAATAATAGTCAAATATGATTGGTGACTGATTGCAAGCTCAAATCATATTTTGTGATAGCAGTTGTGAGTGATTCAGGTTTGTTTGGATGGTGGATATAAAAGTTTGTTTATGGTTCTTACCAAGAAAATGCTCATCTTTATGGTAAAATGTAATACTGAAAAAGAATGCCAAATAGGAATTACTTCTGAGTTGGATATTATGTTGGTAGATGCTACATTTTTCTATAAATGGCAGGTTTTTGGAATAAATTTCTTTTGTTATTTTTTTTCCTCTCGAGTTATGTCCACTGGTTACTAAAAGTTAACATATGTCCAGTGGTAAAAGTTTGATATTAGTATATGTGTTCATGACGTAAAATTAATGGTTTGAATATATTTTTCTTAGCAGGTTAATAGTATAAAGCGAAGCAGTCTACACTGGCGTATGGCGGATATACTGCTTATGGCCATTCCAAAAAATATGATTTATCCTTTTGTTTGTCTATTAAACTATGGTGCAGTTCAAATGTAGTGTTTGTAGTATGCTATTTCAATTATGACGTATGTATGTATTATTTGTACTTTATGAAGGTATGTGTGTTGTAATATTGATTTGGTGAACTCAAAAAGTAGTGTAATATTGTAATATTACTTTGGTTACTGATGTTGAATGTATTGAAAATATCATGATATTATGAACAGTTGTGGTATTTATATCAAATATACAAAGATTTCTGCTGTAAATGAAACGCTGGAAACAGTATAAGAAAATGGAAAGGTTTCATATCAGCAACAACCAAAATCCATTGCTAAATAAAATAAGTAACGACTAATAGCCATTGTGGAATAAAATCATTTATTTTAATAGACCACAAAGCAACGAATCAAATCCGTTTCAAAACAAATTTTGCAACGGATTTAAGCCGTTGCAAAAGTAAATTTAGCAACGGATCATAGCCATTGCGAAAAACAAATTTCGCAACGGCTTTAGGCCATTGCTATTTGTTTACAACTCAGGTCTTAGAAACAACTCAAAGCCGTTGGGAAATGCATTTGCGACGACTTAAAATTGTTGCAAATTCATGATTTTGGTGTAGTGAGGGCAGGGACCTCGTCATGAAGAGTTTCGATAGCGGGGTTTGTTGATTAAAGTAGTTTGCAAAATCATTTAGTATGTTGCACGAAATCGAAGAAAAAAGTTAGTGGATATAGGTTCAGTGATGTATTAGGTGTGCATGGGATTAAGGGGGTTGAAGATAATTATGAATAGGTAATTATTTTAACTATTCACGTTTAAGTTATTTAATTTTTTGAATAATTCACAAACTTATATGTGATATATCTTTTGCACACGAGGTCCGATTTGGACATTTTTTTCCCGTTGGACTTGTATTGGCGAGCTCTTCGCTTTAGAGCTAGTTCGGACTAATTTGGCTAAGGTGAGTGGTGTTGTCTTTCAGTAAACTGTAATTGTTTGTAATGGTTAAATTTGACTCTCTAAAGTGTTTTCTAATTAGAAAATGTACTTTCAAGGATAGTTAAAACCTAGTTGATAATAAATAAAAGAATTATAAGTGGTTTAATTAATTTTGACTTGGGTATCATATTTTTCCCGTTTACACGCTATTACAGCTATTTTTACTCTATCACTAGATTATTTGAACCTTTATTTCTCTTTGATTTCTATATGTAGGACTTGTTTAATTTATTACCATTATTATAAATGCTTGTATTCTAGTTTAGGAATTTTTATGACTATTGGTTGCATGGTTGAATTTGTTTGGTAAGTTTAGTTAAAACACTATTTATAGGCGATCTAATATTGGGAAATCTCGCGTTAGAGTTTGGGGGTGCTTATCAATCAAATGCACAAGTCAGTGTATGTTAATTAAGTGCATAAGGACTATAGACTCAAATGGATAAGATAAATTCAAGATGAGGCTTCAGGATGCAGACTGAATTCGACGATGAAACATCGTTATAACTTAGCAATGGATTTGAAGACAAAGCGATAATGACACATAGTGGCCAACCTGAAGACGGAGGATGGACCTAGCGATGAGCTAGATTTAGTGATGAATGTTATTGTTGATGGCCATTCTAGCCAATTTGACATGGAGGACGATATAGTTTCGAGGAGCATGATGTGATGGTTCATTTGACTGTACGTTCGATGTGGTGGTTGTTCGACAGTATTTAAGCATGAGGCAAGGATATGGTGCTTTGACGCAGTGATTTCATCATTTGATAATGGCAATTCCAACAAACGAGGCTTTGATGACAAATGATCTTTCTCAAGATGTAGAGTAGGTGACGATGAACTAATATTGAAGCTACTAGAGAGGGTTGGGGCACGTATTTGAACTAAAGAACACATCGGTTGTCTATGCTTAGTCACAATAAAGGGCTTCACTTAGGAAGTCATTAGAGTAGTTTCAAAGGATAGGCCCTACTGGGAATGATATGTGCGAAGGGATCAAGGATACGTAGGGTTTTAGAGGTTACTAATGAAGAGGAGGTAGTGGATTGATGTCTATTTGGGGCCACTTCCGGTTTTATCTTCACATATGAAGATTTATGGCTTTTACCTGGTCAGGATCCTTACCTCGGGTTATGCACATCAGTGCAACCTAGTTTCTAGCTTACTGAGTAGCATGGATTAAGTATCATGGAAACATGTGCTATCGTGTATTCAATGCTGAGCGAATATGAGGAAGGATGATGGAGGCTATGTTTTCTTAATCATTTATCACCATAGGGGCACCATGTGATGTTGATATCACCGATTCGAATACCTATACACCAATAGTATTCTGATGTAGAATACACCTGAAAATGATTATCATATAATTATATATGTCTTTATATGTGTTAACTCTATGGATGCAGGGAGCAGGACATAAATGATTCTCCATACCCTCTATGCCATATGCTATTATGACTTTTATAGTATTTTGAGGCTTGTTTATCGCTCACACCGGGTGGCTGTATGATCTAAGGTTTTGTTTCTTTCTTTTTACCCTGAGTGCTCATCGACAATGCTGATGAGCAAACCAGGTGATAAGTATGAGTATTATTTAGAGTTGCTTACATGGATCGGCATGAGGTGATGTGTTTCTTACTTGTATTTGTATTACCATTGTTTATTTCATTGTTTAGCACTTTGGAGTTTTGACAGTGCTATATACTCTTAATAGAGAGAGTTTGTCAATTGAGCTTATTCATCTCTTGTATAAACTCTAATACTGTTTTGTATAATTATGTATACATAGATTATGGTTTATATAATTATTATTGTCTCACATGTTTTATATATATGATTAATATTATTATATGTTACCTGATGCACTGTAAGATATACAATAGATTATGTGATTGTGTTTCATGTTTCCTTCTTCCTCTTCTCTTCTAATTTCCCTTTTCTTTCTTATTTCTCTTCTTTTCTCCTTAGGGATGAGCATTCGATCGGTTTAGTTTTGAGGTAAAAAAAGTCAAACGAATTGGAAAAGAAAATTTTCCAAACCAATCAGAATCAAAATAATTTCGGTTATTTCGATCGGTAAACAATTTAACTGAACTCAAGGGATGTACTATTATCTAAATGATGAATTCACTCAAAGTAAAACATAAATTCATATTTGGAGAAATTTTATGTAACAAATTTTATATTTATAATAAAATTTGAACTACTTGCAACAAATGCTTTTGTATTATATCAATAACCTAGTTACTTAAATTACTACAATACTATAAAATTAGAAGATAAATTAAAACTTTGGTTAATTCAGTTAAACCGATAACAATTTTTTTTTTACAAAATGAATTCAAATCAATTTAGTTTTAAAATCAAATCATCCAAAATGAACCGTTTGTTAGTTAATTTGGTTTGAACCGAATATTGCTCACCCCTGTTTTTCTTATTTCTGTCTCTGACAACCATTTTATATCAATCGGGTGCTTGTTCGACGTGTCATATGGTTATATGAGTATTGATGGTGTATGGCGGCCTTCACATAAGAGGTAACCCTTTATATCTTCAAATCAAATATAATGGCAGCTAACTCCAAATTGCTAGTCGGATATAGAACCTCATTCAGTTTGAGCTATCTAGAAGCATGCTTAATACTTTCCATCTTTGCATAAAAAAGCCCCTAAGATAGTTCCACGTGCATCTATATAAATGAAAAAATCTTGATTCCCTTCAAGTACAATTAACATAGTGCATCGCTCAAAAAGTGCATCAATTTCTGGAATGCTTGCTCACACTTATCAGTCAAAACAAGCTTCACATCCTTTTTGGTTAATTTAGTCATCAATGTTGTTGTATATGAGAAAATTTTAATGAATCTCCTACAATGGCTAGCTAACCTAAATAAACTCTTGATCGCAGTAACTGTTTCAAGTTTTTTCAACCTATTAACAGCTTCAATCTTTACCAGATCTACTGTTAATCCTCTCTCTAAAACTACATGAATGAGAAACTTTACTTCTCTTTCTCATCAGTGACACTTAAAGAATTTAACCTTCAACTAATGTTGCCGCAAGGTCTCAAAGACTATCCTAAGATGAAATTTATGATCTAATTCGTTCTTAGAAAATCAAATTATTATCATTAAAGACTAATATGAATTTATCCAAATGATACAAAAGGATTCGATTCGTCAAGTCTACAAAGAAAGCGAGTGCACCGTTTAGTTGGAATAGCATAATTAGCCACTTATATTACCCATATCTAGCTCAAAATGCTATTGTTAACCCGCCTTCTTGCAAGGCAGTCACACATCGATTTTTGGCTATCGGGGTACTCAAGACTCAAGTACAAACTCAGGAAGGTTTGAAGCGATTTGGACGAAGTCGAAGAACTTAGGAAAAACACAAGAATTTGGCTAAATGTTTCAGGGTCGGTATGAATCTCGGGAATAGGTCTGGATCAGTGTAACTCGCAAAGCTCAGGAAGTGGAAGAATTTGGCTAAGCACCTTGGGGTCGATATTCATTACCGATCCTAGAGCCAGTATTACTCATAAATATGATTTTCGTTTCCCACTTTTGACTTCAGGATTTTATACCCCACTTCGGGGGTCGCTGCTGGGATTTTCATATTTCATAAGAACCTCAGGATCAGTCATGATGCATCAACTCTCGGGGATCGGCCTATGGCTTAGCTCTGGAATGGAATGCTCTGAAGATGAAGTGGTTTGGATGGAGATGCTTCGATGATTGAAGCAAGGTTTTGGTTAAGTCCTCAGGATGGCACCGATCACAATATCGATACCAAACCTGGGTATGTATTTTGGGGATACGAGGGATTGTATCCCCATTGCTATAAATACACCAGGCCTTAGCTATTTTCAGGATTCTTTTGGCCATAGGCTGCTGCACTCGAGATTCTTAGTTTTGGAGCTTTTTAATGGCTTCCTACATGGCTTTGGACTTGTGAACTTCTCCTTGAAGATCTTCACCAACATCTTGGCATTTGGATTGGATTCCCACATACATTTTGGCATAGCTTCATTCTCTTGGATATTAAAGTTTTTTGAACACTAGAGCATACTTTTGTACTTTTGGATATAGGGAAATCATATTGGATTCTTAGGCTTGGTAGAGAACTAGCAAGAACTTTGTTATTCTTAATTCATGAATTTGTAAACGAGAAGCTGAGAAGGATTGTATTTGCAATTATATATCATAATATACAAGTTACCTCAAAGTGGACATAGGCACAACTTGTCAAACCAATATAAATCTAATGTTATTTACTTTTCTGCAACCAGTGCTTGGATTGTTTAAATAATATTAACCCATCGGGTGACGTGCGAAGCGACCAATTTCCCAAGTCAAAAATTTTGACGTGCCAGAAAGTGGATTAACGTGCAATTTAGTGTAACACCCTACACTTTTCTCAGCCCAAATTTCGGCAAAAATTGAAACTCGAACGCATCCAAGCATGGAGCGTACATCTGGTACCTGCAAATAAATGAGCATGAGCATAATCAGGGCCCGAAAAGATAATTCATAGTGAAAACAAGATAGGATAAACTAGTATTAACTCAAATAACTACATTTTAAAGTAAGTCACTTTTCCAATACCGAGCATTGGAGAGAACGAGAACCGAAAGCCAAACTTAAACACCTGTGAGATCGCGACCTTCTCTAGAAAACCTGGGTGGTTGTAATGAGGAGGGGGGTCAGAACAACTAGATTCTGGTGAATAGGAAATGCACAACACATATTATAATACAAAGATGTATCCCGTTTGGTTCAACCCAAGATGTATGCCTACCATGGTTAGTGATTCTAGCCTAACCTTGTAAATGTTTATGCACTACTCTACTATTCTTCCCAAAGCATTTTTCCCAAAGTATAATACCGAGATAGAATGTTTACACATATATTCATGAAGCCTTTATACCAAGACATGGCTGGTTATGTAATCGAGGTTAGATCCCTATTTACTGTTATGTTTCCAATAGTTACGAAGTTTTTATGCATATATATATTTTTTCATTCACTCATCACTTATTATTTAATGCCTCACTATTGATGATCCCTGATCGCGAAAGACTCTAGGCAGACCTATTAGTCACTTATTATTCGTTGATAATATATTCAACGTTAACATAAACTAGAGGGCACTAACTATGGGCCCTACTATTTAAGGCTCCCGTCATTCACGCATATACCTTTTCCCCGTGTAAGGTGAGA
This sequence comes from Allium sativum, assembly GCA_030737875.1. Classification (NCBI taxonomy): domain Eukaryota; kingdom Viridiplantae; phylum Streptophyta; class Magnoliopsida; order Asparagales; family Amaryllidaceae; genus Allium; species Allium sativum. The sequence continues at coordinate 212,644,013 of CM060916.1, read as the reverse complement.
GATAGTATTTTATCGCTCGCTACACCATCTAGCTGACCTTATTGGATAACCTCCTTAGTCGCTTACTATTTCCCGTGGGATAGGTAGCCATATCTGATGTTTTAAGTTTCCAGGTTTGGGTAGGCTCCACATACCCACGCCATTTAAGACCCTAAACTGAAAGACCTACTCCCGGTGGACTCTTCAATCTCAGCCACTTAAGACCCAGGAAGCGGACTATATGTGAAGGTTATTAAGTTCGTACCCCATTAGCCTTTTGTACCCTTCTGTATTGGGATAAAGTGGGCTATGTCATTAAGTCCTTTCCGTTTAGTTTCTCTTCACGGAAATACTATACGCACACGATTCATTATCGTTACGGGTTCTTATGGTTAATAATATTTTACATCATTAACCTACTAAGTCCAATTCTAACTTTTAATTATAAGTTCAATATTAACTAATATAAATAAGGAAAGTTATATCCTACTTATCCTATGATATTTATTTGATTATTTCCCTGATTGAACTTAGTGTCTAAGCAACGATCAATACCCATAAATCCCCTTTTTATTTCATTTATTCCAATCCGTATGTTAATTGCCATTTATAAACATAACGGTCATATTTTCCTAAGGCAACTGTCAAATCTTTAATTCCTTTTATTTCCATTGATTATAATTAATGTCATTTATGAGCCTAACAGTCATAACTTTCCTAAGACATTAATCCACAATGGATATCCTTATGTTATCAGTCCCGAAATATCTATTAGTTGTATCCCAATAGACATTGCTAATATTGTTTATTTATTTATTGTCTGTTATATATGTCAATATATACATTTGTGCACCAGACTTCTCACATTTAGCTAACAACTCATGGATGTTGGATTGTTCGGTCGGTTCCGAGCAGACTTCTACCACAAGTTGAACTTAACCCTGTGTCTTAGTACAGTTATATTTACGCACTAGGCCCCACACATTAAGTCGACCTCTGTGGATGTAGGATTTGTCAGTTGGTTCCGAGCATACTTCTACCACAAGATGAGCCTAACCTCGTGTCTAAATGCGAATTTAATTAAATTCCCTAATTGGGGTTTACAACATTAATCCTAATAAATCTTAAAAATTGTAACTATTTTACTTAATTTCCATATTAAGTTTACTTTTCCTAAATCAACATTGCTTACAATGGTTATTTATATATTTATGGCCCTATTTATAGCAATCAATTATACTGATTGCTACGATAGTCACCACAAATATATTCATTTAATATGGATTACATTTATGTATATAAACCGTAATTGAATACATTCAAAGATCCAAACATTCAATATAATGTATATTTTGTCGCTTTATGTAGATTCAGACGGATAATGTGTATATATTTATATTTTTGCGCGGTCAACGTAGTTATCTTTTTTTATTATTATTTATTGTTAAATTTAATAATTTGGTTTAATTAATAACCAAACATTCCTTTTTGCATTCAATTTTGTCAAAAGGTTATAAATCTTACAAAAAGACCGTTAGTTATAGTTATTTTAAATTATCCCTGATTATTAGAATTGAATATTTTCAAATCATAAGAAATATATATATGTTTATGTATATTTTGGAATAGTTGATGCAAATTATGCACAGATATGTATATTTATAATTATACATACATTTTCACAACTTTTCCCTTTTTAAATCTTTTTGTCGTATCTCTTGTGAATTCAAAATAATGTCTTTTTTGTTCAAAAAGAGGAAAATGACATATTTACAACAACTAACCAAAACCCCAACAACATTGAACACAAATAGACATATTTCTTTTAAAATTAAAATCACATAATTCATTGTTGTATCTTTTTAATCAAAATCACCTAAATTATCATTTTAACACTAAAATTAGAGATCTGGAATATAACTACATCTAAATGGTATTTGATAGGACTGATTTCCAGATCTATAGTGCTTTGCAACAACAACAATATATTTTCCAACATAATTGTAGGCAATATGTATAAACAATTTAAATGAACCTATAATTCATATTATTCCTAGCCATAATTCATAATTCCTAAATTTTGAAAATATTTATTAGCAAATTTTATAGATGCCAATTTAAATAAATAATATTATGAACATATCTGATGATAATAGGCATATATTTTGAGATCTAATTCGAATGAGATAAATAGGCTATTATAACTTTGTATGTAAATTTCCCACTCATCTGAAGTATCCAAATCTGAAGTTTGAATAATCTTTTAGGCCTACAATTTCCAAATTCTTATATATCTAAATTAATCTGAAAAGGGGATACTTTCAGATCTGTAGATATGTAAGAAAATAGGAAGAGAGGGGAGAATCTAATGTAGAGCGTTAGTTTACATTCTTTTCCGTTGGATCTGATAATCCCTTTCAATCCTATATGATTCGTATTTGATTGGTTGTATATGAATAAGCTTTTAAATAAGAAATTTGATTGGAAGAGAAAAGGAAATGGTAGGGCTTCGCTGCTATCTACATATTTGTGTGGAAAAGAATGAGGCATTACCTCTTTATTTATAGGAGTGGATTTGACCATGAACTGTTAGATTTATTTTAGTCTATATCTGTCCAATCGTTAATAATATAATATAACCTAACCCCTTTAACCCTAGCCGTCACTGGGCGTTCTGGCGCCCAGTAGGTCGACCGCTACGGTTGACTGCTAGGGTCGCCAATTGTCCAGTGAGGGTGGTTAAATATGGTATATAATATATAATTATTCTGATTTATTTATTTTTCGTCCGTTATCGTATTTTGTCTGTAGCTTTTTCATAAGGACTTTGTTCCCGAAACTCCAAACATGAAAGTTGACCAGAATTCCAAGACGAACGCATCGGTTAAAGTTTTATGGTCAAATTCCATCGTTTGTAGAAATTTCTATTTTTCAAATTCTAATAATTAATTCATATTGCCTAAAATTTTGAGTTGTTACATTCTCCCCCCCCCCCCCCCCCTTAAAAGGAATTTCGTCTCAAAATTCTTACACTTAGTTATCCTACCTACACAACCAATTTATGTACAACCATGTGTATATGTGCATGGTGTACATAATGTGATTCGACCGTAAAACATGCATGCAAGATGATTTAAATCGACCCTCTATATGTATGCATTGAAAATTTAAAAATATTTTTGAAATCGTGATGCAAAACATCCTAAATATACTGGTATTTCTATATGAATGAAAATGTTGAAAATTCTTTTTTATCCATAGCCCTCACACAACTATGAATAGAAGTGTGAAGCAACTAATTTTGCATCCAATCCCTACCATCCAAAACATTATGCAGTTTAATTGTTTCCTATTTAATTTCTCCTAAACCAAAAAAAGGAAATCAAAGCGAAGAATATTAATGTTTCGCTCGTTTATAAATACTCCAATTTCCGCCCTATACTGGAATTTTCACCTCATTTACCCAAAATACTCCTAAAATTTCCATCTGTAGATTGTAAATGAGGCTTAAACAAACTCTAAAATGTAAAACGAGTTAATTAATAGCTCGCACACATCGTTGGCAAGGTATGAAAACAACGTTTCCAACGCTGAAATAGCCTTTTCCTTGCTGTCGCGTATCATCGATCCTATTGCACCGCTAAAAAGCGCACACAAATCTTTCAAATATCTTCCTTATACTATTCATGTGACTAAAAATAAAAATCATAAAAATAAACTTTGGCTTGAAAACTTCTTATGTTTATTTTGAAAATCTCTTTTTAAAACCGTTTCACTTTCCTATAAAAATTACAAATAAAAAAAATTCAAACAACGTTTTCCAAAAGTTCAAAAATGTATTTTGCGGAAACTTAAACAATTCAAGTCATATGTTGGCGAAAAAGGTAGTCAGTCATGCAAAAATGCAAAAAAACTAAAATCACACACAATAGACCAAAATAAATTTTTAGCTTGACAAGGAACGGTGATTTATTTATTTATATACCCATCCTTTACTAAAATTTATCTAACATAGAATTCTATTCTTTCCAGCCCTAGGACAACTGTTAATTTAGATAAGAAAAACGAGATTTCATTTGAACAGGCATGCATGAATGACATAAACATTCCACACATAGAAATCTCATTAACCTAGGTCGTGCGATTTAAACAACACTAATAGTTACAAGCACGAATCACCACAAAGCCAAAAACCCAATGCTGGAAAGGGAAAACAACAAAGACATGACAAAACAACACCACCGAAACTTCCAAACAATAGCTATAAACGAAAAGATGCCTTACTCTGTGGTTGGAGCTCAAACCAAACTTCATGATCTTTAATTAACCATATCATGGTAGCAAAATGATCAATTACGCGTTACAAAACTACTGGTGTTGTTGGAGGATTCCACATCACCATCTCTTAAGAGAGATTTGATGAGAAAGGAAACCTACTACAAAACTTCTCCTCATTGAAATCCACCTAATATTGTCTAAGGATAAAAATGGATATGAGAAATTTTAGAAAGTAACTCCATGAGACAACACACAAGAACAAGGAATCGAATATAATGCGACACTAAATGATGGTTACGCCATCGATCAAGCAAAAGATTAATTTCCACGTAGTCATAACTTCCCATTTATAGAAACATGTGCTAAATATGTCACACGTCTACATGGGCAGTTCGAACATAGATTTTCGAACACAAAAGCCAACATCAAGAAAAAGAGATTTGCTGCAAAATCTCCAAAGATGGTCAAGTCCGCGTAAAACACGGATTCCTCTAAAATCTCATCGAGATGCTCCTCAGAAAAACCATCCAAAGACAGCTTAATCTTCATCTCCAAAATGACGATCACCTTCATAAAATATATTTCAACCAAATATAACAAAGGCAGATGCAGCAGAAACAACAATCCTATTCTAAGGTCTCGAAGCAATGGGTCGGTGCAAGTTCAAATGCCACGTAAATTTTTCTTAGCCCTAAAATGGTGGGACCTTTTTGCTCATTTTGATCCGCCCAAGTGATCTATCCCTAAGGATGAGACTTAAATGGTATGAGTAAGATCGGATAACGCAAATAGGTATTATGGACTAAAAAATGGTCGGGGAGAAGAAATTAGATCTTGGAGTACTAGTGAGGCAAGATCTAATGCGCAATCTAGCGCGGGAGAAGAGGAGACAAGGCGGAAACAAAGAAAGAGAAGAAGGATAGGAATATTCGGCTAGAAGAGGAAGGAAGGACGAAAGAAGGAAGTTAAGGGGTAATTTGGATGCAACTTTTACAATTGATTCCTAGGTTCAAGTTGCAACAATACTCATCAACTAGTTGACAATTCTTGCATAACGCTAGACGACCAACTATTTGGTGGGCTTTGGACAAAGATTGAACCTTGACCTTATTAGTCTGGATTAAAGTATTAATCGTCCCACGTCATTTTTTAAGATTTGATGTGATCCAAAAAATACTTATCCTCATCATGATGATATCAAAGACCATAGTCAAACTCCGAACCAACTCCAAGGATTCCAAGTAGTCTCAACAAAAGGCTGCGACCACACGACGAGCGAACGAATTCCAAAAATAATTCAACTAGAAATCTATATTATAAACCAAAACAGATTTTACCCTTACCTAGCTGACAACAAAAAGACAATCCGAAAAATCAAATACCCCAAAAATCCAAAAGAAATATTTTCCTTAGCCTTGAAGAAAAAAATATAAAAATTTCCAAAAATGGAATTTATTATAAACTAGCGGTTTCGAATTTATAAATCCAATTTACTATCATTATTATTATTTATATTCCAGTTTATATTACAAATTGAAATACCTTTTCGTGTTCAAAAATGTTAGAGCTTCAAAATATTAAGGATTAATTGTGATAATTTCAATAAATTATCCAATATATATAAAAAGAGATAACGCCAAAAATCACAAGGAATGAATATTTTTATTCTTATTTTTAATCCCTTTCATCTTACCAATCGGATTATATTTATTAAAATTACACAAAGCGCTAACAATTTTGAAACATGAAATGGATTTAAAACTAAAAACATATCCTTATAAAACTGGGTCATTATAAAACCATTTTTCGAAACCGTAATTCAAAACTTAGAAAATCCATTTTTATTTTTCTAAATAGTTTCAAAAATAAATTTTCTTCGAATACAAGGCCAAAAACTCAAATGAATATTTTCAAGGAAGGAATATTCAGAATTTTAACAAAGTAACAAATAGTAATGCCTTGTAATTATATTTTCGAAATGGATACGACATACTAACGCGAACTTTTCCCATTTTAGATCGAGAAATGGTCTTAATCGGAACTACTAATGAAAGCAAATGCCAGAAATCATGACAATCTCAGTTGTAGCTAGATTTTCATCTAGTCTCCAAACTCGAATCAACGGAATCTGCCATATGTCTTCCTCATGCTCTTCACGACGATATCGCCAATGTACTGTGGGGTAAGACAGAATTGGCTTGAAACTCGAACTCAACATACTTCACCTCTTAGTAGCTTAATACCCATTTTTATAAAATTAGGCCCA